>OU612020.1:17142500-23040000 GCA_914767945.1 Eilema depressum
GGAAGGCTGTCGTCTCTACTTACCTCGGAGCGGGAAAAGTGTGAGTATAATATATGTATGAAAAAATCTAAAATCCCTGTAAGTCAAGTATCTCATAAAACTTTACAGGCTAATGAAATCTTATTTATTTAGGGAGCAATCGAAGGAAGCAAATATAAAAACAAAAGCCATTTTTATCTTGATTTGGAACATTTTGCATTGGGACTATAAAAAGCAATGTGTTTGAAAAAACGAAAGCTTTAAAGGATCGGAAACTGATATTTGTTGGCTTCAAGCTATCTTCATATATTATCTCGTAACTGCCCTTTCATGGAACAGTTGCTAAAAACACTGACAGTGCCCAGATATCTTAGGAGTTTTCGTTTTTAACCCACGGTCTTTTACCCACGAATATTTTTGCCGATTTCAACCTAGAGGCACAGATTAATAAATAGTTACTACGTGCTCGAGGTATTGCCGTTTTTTAACCACGTAAATAAATTTAATTTAACTAAAAGGTTTTCAATATTTTGAAATGTTCATAGTTTTACCCCCTGTATATAAATATTTGTAAAATTTACAGTGTAAATATTTGTGTGCATGAAATATGGGTATTTGCATTGGTCTGGTCATGCCTCGGAGAGCACGTTAAGCCGTCGGTCCCGGTTACCATAAGAACATCTATGGCAGCCGTTACGGTTAGTTGGAGCCCTAAAAAGTTCAAAAAACAAAGGTCTAGCTGCAAAGCTTCGATATCACCTGTTACCATTGGGTTGTAGAGGTCAGATGGCAATCGCTTCACTGAAAATATCGAGGTCTAGCCAAATCCGTAGTTAAGACTGGTAAAGCGGACCCCAGACTCCGAGCTGGGAAGATTCGGATGCGACTGGGAATTAACGCTAGGATGAAGAAGATGAAGAAGGCAGTGTAAAGTAAAAAACGGAATTTGCAATTAAACTTATTCAATAATCATGCAAAACGCTTTGAACAAATAATTAAAAGCGTGTATCCGACCTTTTGTTTGGATGCGCTTCAGCGATGTAATTTACAGCGTTCTTTGTACCCTCCAAATATCTTTGCAATGTAATAAAGAACCTTCTGCTTTGTAAAGCGCTTCATTCTTCTGTCTGCCGTACTAAAAATACATATAAACAGCTTTCCAAAAGAATAGATAGCTATTCGATTAAACGTATTTTGTTTGATTTAAGAAAATGTGTTTCATCCAAGACATTGCTGCACGATTGGCAACCATGAAAATGCAATTAAAGATTAAGACGAAACATAAATAGAAGGCAAGCTAAAGGTCAGCATAATATTGCAATTCTACTTAATCTTTTCATATTCCTTTATTTAAGAAAGGTAATTGAAGATAAAGAGGACATAAATATCGAAAGTAAGTTGAAAGTCAGCATTTTTCTACTCCTTTATTTAAGAGGATAACCTTATTCATCATCTGCATATAGACGTATTCTCCTGATTGCATCCGTGGCCAAGATGACCTCGAAGCTCAGGGTCCGCCTTCCGGCTCTTCCTCCTCCACTTCGCACGATCTTGGGCGTCCATGGTAGTGAGACCATTTGCACGCATATCACCCTCCACGACGTCAAGCCAGGACTTCTTTGGCCTACCCCTTTTACCTGGACCCGGCGGGGGTACCATTGCCAGGCATTTGTTCCCCACGTAGCCTGGCGGTTGCCGCAAGACGTGGCCGCACCAGCGAAGGCGGCTCTCTTGCATTTTATCCGCGATGTCACGGACATGGAGGCTGCCGCGGATGCGAGAGTTCCGTACGCGATCTTTACGCGTAACGCCGCACATCCACCGCAACATTTTCATCTCCGTGACACGCAGCTCTTGCTTGTGTCGCTCGAGCAGCGGCCACGCCTCACAACCATACAAGAGAACAGGCCTAATGATCGTCTTATAGACCTGCCCCTTCAACCTGACTGGCATTTTAGGATCACAGGTCACGCCAGTCATTTCTCGCCACTTGGCCCACGCGGCAGCAATGCGTGCCTTGACGTCGTGGTCGATCTCACCGGTCACATGAAGTACAGATCCCAGGTACTTAACCTGGTCCGTGCGCTCGACCAAATCATCGCCTATGCGGACGGGTGTGGGATCTGTGGAGTTTAACGCTAAGTATTCTGTCTTCGCTACATTTAGCTTCAGACCGCCGTTCTCAAGCGCTTCTTTCCATCCTTTCACGCGTCGCACCAATCTGCTCCTGTCCGCGTCCATGAGCGCAATATCATCAGCATACATGAGCAACCACGGAGGCTGCTCATGTGAGTTTCTAATGCTGTCCGACAAAACATCTAATACCACGCTGAACAGGTAAGGACTAAGGACGGATCCTTGGTGTACCCCGACGGTGATGGGGAAGGCTTTCGTGTCGCCAACAGCAGTCCGAACCACGGAACCGGAATCGTAGTACATGTCTCGGATGGTGTCAATGTAAGTCTCTGGGACACCCTTGGCCCGCAGTGCCCACCAGATCACCTCGCGAGGAACACAGTCGAAGGCCTTCTGCATGTCTAAGAATAGGCAGTGCAGGGGCGTGTTCTTCGCCCTGTATTTCCCCGCCACAACCCTTAGGGCGAACACTGGGTCCATGGTCCCGTGCCCGGGACGGAACCCGTACTGGCACTCCGAGAGTGTAATTTCCTGTCGGATCCGGGAGTCGATTATCCGCTCATAGAGCTTCATGGTGTGGGACATTATCTTTATACCGCGGTAACTACCACACTCCTGCACCGATCCCTTGCCTTTGAAGACTGGCGTGATGATGCTCAGCCTCCACTGGCTCGGGATCTCGCCGGTGAGGAGTACGCGGTTATAAAGATTTGCTAGAATGCCCACACCACGGGCGCCCATTGCCTTCCAAGCCTCGATGGGGACTTCGTCGGGTCCGACAGCTTTCCGGTTCTTCATGCGGCGAATGGCAGTCTGGACTTCCGCAGGCGTTATCGGTGGCACTAGTCCTTGATTCGGAGGGAGGTCTGGTGGCTGCACCTCTTTATGCTGCTTATTCAGCAGCTCGTGGAAGTATGAGCGCCATCTCTCCTTCACCGCGACTTTCTCGTACAACAAATTGCCCCCAGGGTCTTTAATGCAGCGGCACTTGGATAGACCCTGCGCCGCTTTGGCCCTGGAACGCGCCAACTTATATATGAGCTTTTGCCCCTCAGACGATTCCAACTTGGTATATAGAGGTTGCAAGTGGTCTCGTTTGGCCCTGGCTACGGCTCTCCTGGTGGCGCGTTTTGCATCTTTGTACGCATCGCGGTCGTCGGAAGATTTGGACGCTTGCCACTTTTTAAAGAGGGCTTTCTTCACCCTGATCTCTCTCTGGACTGTGTCGTTCCACCACCAGGTGTCCTTGTCACACTTGCGTCCACCCTTAGACATGCCGAGCACCACCCTCCCCGCCTCAAGAATAGCTGCCCGAATCCTGTCCCAAGAAACCTGTACTGGTTCGTCTACAGCATCGGCGCACTTGTCACCGATGGCTGAGACGAAACTTTGGGACTTAGCTTCATCAAGCAGCCACCACCTGATTTTGCGTTGGGCACGCTCGGCACGTTTGTCTTTGGGTTTCACGCGGAGGTCCATGACAAGGAGACGGTGTTGGCTAGTGAGACTCTCCCCGGGTATAACCTTGCAGTTGGCCACCCTGCTGATGCTGTGCCTCCTAGTGAGCAGGAAATCAACCTGGGTTAAGCGCCCCCCGCTCTTGTAGGTGACAAGATGTTCGGATTTCTTTTTGAAGTACGTGTTCACGATGGCCAGGTCGGCAGTCGCACACGTTCTAAGGATGTGCTCACCCTCAGGGTTGCGACTACCGTATCCAAAACCGCCGTGGACACGCCCAAACTCCTCACACCCGTCACCCACGTGACCGTTTAGGTCACCGCCCAGGACAATCTCCTGCGACAGCGGGACGTCACGAAGCACTCCCCCGAGTTGGTCCCAGAACAAGATCTTTTCGGCTTCGCCACGCCCAGCCTGTGGAGCGTAAGCACTTATCAGGTGGGTTATAATCCCATCGATAAGCACCCTCACAACCATAAGTCGGGCGCTATAGCTCTTCACCTCCAAGATGTCATCCTGCAACGCCCGGGAGAGCACCACGCCCACCCCAGCCTGCCCATCAGGTGCACCTGTGTACATCAGCTGGTAGCCCTCCCCAATGTGCATGGTGCTATCGCCACCCCACCGAGTCTCCTGCAGGAACGCCACGGCCACTCTCCGCCTGCAGAGTACGTCAGCCAACTCCCTCGTGCGACCGGTCAACGTGCCGATGTTCCACGTTGCGAAGCGGAGTTTACGGGAATCACAAAGTTGGCCTAACATCTGTAGCCGTGCCCGGCTCAGGCACGGTAGCCCTTGCCCACTTGCGACACGAGGCGGGCGACCCTCATGCGCGCCGTTTTGCGGCGGCGCCCTACCCTCATTGCAATTCCCTATTGTTACCATTTCATTTTTTGTATGGCAAAATTTTGGCTTTTCCGAGGGCGACTGCCGTCCGACCCCCCAACCCCGAAGGGAAAGCCAGCGCCAGAGCCTCGTCCGTTGTTCAGCAGGTGCACCGGCTTGCAGGTGAGGTTGGCTTGGGGCCCAAGATTTAGGTGGACCCCCATACACCTCTATTTAAGAAAGGTAATTGAAGATAAAGTGGACATAAATATCGAAAGTAAGTTGAAAGTCAGCATTTTTCTACTCCTTTATTTAAGAGGATAACCTTATTATAATGAAATGATATAATGAAAGATACCGACCAATGGCGGTATAACCATTTAAATCGGCGTAGCTAAAATGGCACAGGGCGAGGATGGGCAGCAGCATCCTCGCCGCGAAGCTACGTCCTGCGATTGCCAACACGCCTGCCCAGCGTGGCGATTATGGGCAAACTCCCCCTATGATAGGCACAAATAGGACCAGGCCCCTAGTCCCCGGCAGCTCCGCTAGCCCTGGCTCCGGTAGCGGCCAGGGTAACGGCGGAGCAGGGGGTGCTAAGAATCCCCGGCAGAGATCCGGCTACCACCCCAAACGACGACTGGCCCTGGTAACGCACAACGTACGCACGATGAGGACTGACGAGAGGATTGCTGAGCTGGAAGAAGAGTTGAGTAGGTTGCACTGGGATATTGTGGGGTTGTCTGAAGTCCGTAGAGAGGGCGAGGACACGATAACCCTAGGATCCGGCAACCTGCTCTACTACCGGGAAGGCGACCAGCAGTCGCAAGGTGGTGTCGGTTTTCTCGTTCACAGATCCCTCATTAACAACATCATTACCATCGAAAGTGTGTCGAGCAGGGTTGTATACCTAATACTCAGAATATCCAAGAGGTATTCGCTGAAGGTCATTCAGGTATACGCACCGACCTCGGCACGCCCAGATGATGAAGTGGAGACTATGTATGAGGACGTAAGTAGGGCCATACATACGTCTAAGACCCACTTCACAGTTGTTATGGGGGACTTCAACGCAAAGTTGGGTAAGAAAAGCGATGATGAGTTGAGAGTGGGGCAATTTGGACATGGACAACGGAACCCGCGGGGACAGAGGCTGGCTGACTTTCTGGAGAAAGAGGGACTCTTTATGATGAACTCTTTCTTTCAGAAGCCGCCGCACAGGAAATGGACCTGGATGAGCCCTGATGGTTCCACGAGGAATGAGATAGACTTCATCATGACCAACGAGAAACGAATATTCAGTGATGTCTCCGTGATCCACAGGGTGAAAACCGGTAGTGATCACAGAATCGTAAGAGGCACATTGGGTATTAATGTTAAACTCGAAAGGTCCCGCCTGATGAAGTCTACACTCCGACCTACTCGTGCCCAAATCCAAAACCCCGAGAACTTTCAACTTGAGCTTTCGAATCGCTTTGATTGCCTAGAAAACTTTGCGTCGGTGGACGAGATCAACAACAGGCTCGTAGAAACTGTCCAAACGGTGGGCTCTAAGCACTTCAGACCCCGCCGTTCAAATAGACCTCAGAAACTCTCCGATCACACCCAAAAACTCATGGCTAAACGACGCTCACTTCGACTGCAGTCTTCCGATGATGCAGAGTCATATAGGCAGCTCAACAGACAGATTTCCAAATCTCTGCGACACGACATACGTCTCTTTAATACTGAACATATTAAAGAGACAATCGAGCGGAACAAAGGCTCCAAAGTGTTCGCAAGAAATCTGTCTGTTGGGCAAAGCCAGTTGACTAAGCTGAAGAGAGAAGATGGCAGTATAGCGTCGACCAAGGCTGAGGTTTTGGAGGAGATCGAAAGGTTCTATGGACAGCTATACGCTTCGGTCGCTGATCCTGCTGGCAACATGGCGACCGACCCAAGAGCCAAGTTGACCCGACACTTCACCGAGGATATCCCAGACATCAGCCTGTACGAGATTAGAATGGCCCTGAATCAGCTTAAGAACAACAAAGCGCCGGGTGACGACGGAATCACTTCAGAGCTTCTGAAAGCGGGTGGAACACCGGTACTTAAAGTCCTTCAGAGGCTTTTTAACACCGTCGTCCTCGAGGGCATAACGCCAGAAGCGTGGAACAGAGGCGTGGTGGTGCTGTTCTTTAAGAAAGGTGACAATACCTTACTGAAGAATTACAGACCCATCTCGCTTCTGAGCCATGTTTACAAGCTGTTTTCAAGGGTCATTACGAACCGTCTCGAGCGCAGGCTTGATGACTTCCAGCCTTCCGAACAAGCCGGTTTCCGAAGAGGCTACAGTACCATAGACCACATCCATACGCTGCGGCAAGTTATACAGAAGACCGAAGAGTATAATTTGCCACTTTGCTTAGCGTTTGTGGACTATGAGAAAGCCTTTGATTCGGTCGAGACATGGGCTGTGCTTGAGTCTCTCCAGCGGTGCCGTATTGACTATCGGTACATCGAAGTGTTGAAGTGTTTGTATAATAACGCCACCATGTCGGTTCGAGTACAGGAACAGAGTTCGAGGGCGATCCCTTTGAAAAGAGGCGTAAGACAGGGAGACGTGATATCTCCGAAACTGTTTACGGCCACTTTGGAGAATGCCTTCAAGCTCCTGGAATGGAAAGGATTCGGCATCAATATTAATGGCGAATACATCACTCACCTCCGGTTTGCCGACGATATTGTAGTCATGGCAGAATCGATGGAAGATCTCAACACGATGCTCGAAGGCCTCAACCGAGTTTCTCAACAGGTGGGTCTTAAAATGAACATGGACAAGACAAAGGTGATGTGTAATGCCCATGTTGTACCTACCCCAATATCTGTTGAGAGCTCGGTTCTTGAAGTTGTTGACTCGTACGTCTACCTAGGACAAGTAGTCCAGTTAGGTAGGTCCAACTTCAAGAAAGAGGTCAATCGCCGAATCCAACTCGGCTGGGCAGCGTTCGGAAAATTGCGCAATGTCTTCTCGTCCGACATACCTCAGTGTCTCAAGTCGAAGGTTTTCGACCAGTGTGTGTTACCAGTGATGACTTATGGCACTGAAACGTGGTCCCTCACTATGGGCCTTATGAGTAAGCTCAAAGTAGCCCAACGAGCTATGGAGAGGGCTATGCTCGGAGTCTCTCTGCGAGATCGAATCAGAAACGAGGAGATCCGTAGAAGAACCAAGGTTACCGACATAGCCCAGAGGATTAGCAAGTTGAAATGGCAGTGGGCAGGGCACATAGCACGGAGGACTGATGACCGATGGGGTCGAAAAGTCCTCGAGTGGAGGCCACGTATCGGCAAGCGCAGCGTAGGACATCCACCCACAAGGTGGACAGACGACCTCATTAAGGCCGCGGGAACGCGCTGGATGCGAGCCGCTTCCAACCGGTCCTATTGGAGATCTATAGGGGAGGCCTATGTCCAGCAGTGGACTTCCTATGGCTGAAATGATGATGATGAATGAAAGATATAGTGTAAATCTATACTCATTATTTTTTTTTTTTTTATATAAGACACGTCAATTTGACTTCGCCTTGCCTGATGGTAAGCTGAGAGCAAAGTCTTGGATAGAGGGTCACCATTATAGACACATGCTACAATGTTGACACTCAGCTTGAAGGCCTCATCAGATTCTTTTTCACGCCCCGCTTAAAAGACCCGGGACTGTAGGAGGAGGGAAACACGTGAGCTGGTAAAGAATTCCAGGTATTAATGGTGCGGCAGAAGGAGGAGTCACCGAACCACTTGGTTCTTGTTCTGTCTGTCTGTCTTTTTGTGTGTCTGTCTGTTACACTTTCACACCTAAACCACTGAACTGATTTTGATGAAATTTGGTGCAGAGATAGATTAGACCTTGGGAAAGGACATAGGCTACGTTTTGTCGCAATAACCGATATCCATGTGGCGGAGCCGCGGGTAATAACTAGTACTCTATATCTTTTTATTAAAACAAGGTTATTTTCTTATGTATGAAATAATCTGAATTTAATGATTCAGAGTATTTCATGTCCTGTATTCCTGTAGTACTAATAAATCCTGTATTCGTAAATTTCCAAGAATCAATCACAATGTTCAATATTTTTTTAATAAAATGGTTTTGTGAGCAGCAGTGAAGGAAGAATACTTAAACTAAATAGGCAATGACAATGAAGTTAAGGGTATGGAGATAACAGTACAATAAAATTAATGACATAAGTTCCGCAATATACTTTAACAGGACTTGATTTTATTACGAAAACGAATTATCTACGAAATTGAAATAATATTATCTAGGTATGTACAGTCGACAAACGAGATACGGTTGCACATTTACATATAAGTTTACTTATATGAATAATGCACTTATTATATAATTATACCGTATCTTCTTTGTCGACTGTACCTTTATTTATTTATTTTTTTTATCGTGCGAAAAATCCCCACGGATACCTCCCCCGCCGGAACCGGAGTAGGAGGTTATGTCGGACTCGAACCGACTAAAACGTACGCCGACTGTGGGCCGTCGGTTGCAGGAGGTGAGATTGTCGTAGCCATATCTCTCGCACCCCGGCCGACCCAGGGCCATATCTCTCGAACTGGCCCTCAACCGGTGTGGGGACCACGGAGTCCCCAACTCGCCCCCGGGTATGGGGAGGCACCCTATGCGCGCCACCGCCGCGGCCTGCTTCTGCTAGGGTGACAGGCGGTTGTCGACTGTACCTATGTGTTAGCTTTGCCTTGCAGTTTTATCCGTAGTTTATTGTTTTGGGTAAAGCTCACAGAGCAGATACTATTTATTTTGTGGTAAAACTATTCCAATATGTTAGGCTATTGCATGAAAAAATAAGTAGGTATGTAAATTAATTTTTTCATACTAACTAACTTACATACACATAAGTTTTCAATTGAAAAAATTGTTAGTCGAATGAATTTCTAAAATGCGTTTCATGAAAAAGAAGTCATAAAGACAGAAACGGTAATTGTACAAAACTGCTATTTCAAAATGCGAGCGCTTTGAGTCAATATTGATACTATTACATTGCTTGCACAACAAAATTGAGTGTATTCAAGCTCTTTATTAAATTCAAGCGGAAATTGAAGTTAATCAACATGTTTTAAAATGAATCTTTTTAAAACATCTCTATAATAGAGATTGGCTGTACGTTATTACAACATTTATTTTCTTACAAACCTTTATTATTATCTAAGCATAATAATTAAACTTTGCAGGTTGAATAACACTACTTACGTTCAGTAGTCAAAGTCACCCTCTCTATTATTACTTAATTACGAGTAATAATATTCTAAATTTGAATCATAACAGTTATAACGAAGTATAATCCAACTGTCTTTTGCAAAATAATGGAGTTGATAACATTCTGATGTTACAAGGGGACATTAGAGCGCGTGATAAGTCGGTAATGGTGCTTGAATAGCATCAGATAGCGGCTCAGTTTCGGGAGGTGACAGTTATACGGTGCTCACAGATTTAGAGTAAGTTAAACCCCGTGTGCGTTAAATAGTACAAAGGCCGAGCGTTAATTTCTTTTGTTCCATCAGTGATGACGTCATGCCAGTCATTAATCTGTCTACATCGATGACTCTATATTAAAAGTATTAAAACATTCATATCAAAAAACAAGGTTAGTTCGTTTGCCTCAATCTCAATGCAATCACGAATGCTACAGAACATGCACTAATCTGTAAGTGCGGACGAGAACAAATTATGACGTACGCGGTGCACTTCTGAAATTGCGTTATTATTGAGATACCACATCTATCTTATTTTATATGATACTTCAATACTTTATACAGTTCAACTAATATTAGAAATGCGCTCTAACGGTCGAATGGATCTGGCTGAAATTTGGTACAGGGATGAATTATCGTCTGAAATAACACATTTTTATCTTTTATCTCATGTATACTATAGGTTTCCATGGGTTGCGGGATTAAAATTTCACGCAGGTGGAGCTAGGTGCGTCATCTAGTACTCTATAATATATAGATAGCATTGAACACGATTTTTGATGTACATACGCCATTTTGATAGCACTGAGTACCAATTTAGCTATAAATTTTAGTCTAGTTTACTGACGATTAGTTTATCTGCCCACCACTTGGGATTATACCTAAAATTATAAAAAAAACTACATAAAGAAATTAACAACGGTTAACACTGTGATGTACCTCAGTTAACCGTTGTTGTACCTGTTCCACACACATTTCATGAAACTTTAAAGATTTAAGACTGACTTGCTAGCTACAAGTTTCTAGCCAGTGTGATAAATTTGAGGAAAACGTTTTAGTTTTGAAATGAAATCTTGTGATTTACTATAAGTGACTTGTTTTCGCTATAGTTTAATAAATCCCGCCCTTTCTTTTTCTATCAAGAACATCGCGTGCAGGGCTGAGGTGTTACTCTCATATAGTGCAAACAAAATGCTCAGATAGTGACTATGTATATTCGGGTTCGCACAACACGTGTAGGTACATGATGAGAAATGTACTTATTTTACGTAACTATATTTACGTACAAATATTTTTAATCAATATTCCAAGTACAGTCGAATTCAAAAGTGCAGTAGCAATTCTACGTAACTATAGCGTCAACATTCTAGCGCTACTTGTGACCTTTTTCTTTTAAGACAATTTATACACACACATAAATTCTTCTTCCGTAGGAATATTATCGATAATTTCGTTGTCACTACGTAAGCAACTCGTGGCCGAGTGGTTAAAGCGTGAGGTTTGTGGAAATGCAAAGGTTGATGGTTCAAATCCTACGATCTTGCAGTAACACTTTTTGTGTTTCATTTATAAATTAATATCATTGTATTATTTGTTAAATTTTAGCAAATATCAACATAAAATGTAAAAAGAATGCCAACTTCATGCAAAATTATTTTATCTATATTTAAAATTATATTTTTGTCATAAATATAAAAAATCGTTATAAGCTGGAATCGAACCTGGAACCTCGTATCGTATCACTGTGAATCAATAGTATCTTGCTTAACCCATTTAGCTATCAGTCAATTTACTAAGTTGGTAAATTACTGTATTAGTATCTAATGACACACACACACACATATGTAAACACAAAACCGGGCCGGTGCGCGTCCGCACGCCACACCATTTTGAGCCTTGATGTGCTAATGCACTTATGAACTCTGACTGTACATTACCAGATAGTCTAGCTGATCAAACGAAGAGATTGAATTACATGTAGTGTGTAATAGTTATGCATTCACGCAAGTAAAAGGTATTATATCATTTAGTTTTTGACTAGGAATCGCTACTGCAACATCATACTTAGGGGATCGTGCAACTCAAGCTATAAGGTCAATTGTTTTGACTATAAAAACCACCAAATGATAAATATTGTCCTCTGAAAAGTACAGTAAAAGTAGAAGTAAAATTTTGTTTCGAAGTATAAACGTAGCAGCCACACTTTGCGTACATATTTATACAGCCACTGTCATGTTAAGATTTTATCAAAGTGATGAGAAGATGGCGTGTTTTTTATCTTTTATATAGACCAAAACCTCATACTATAAGAATTTATGGAAATTAGGCCAACCCTGTAAAAATAAAAGGTAAAGACGATAACAAGGTGTACCTACTATCTCTGAGGTTATACATATTTTAACTATACAAACACTGTCGTCTAGAAAACTAGAAAGTTTTCTATATTTTTGGTACAATTTATACCTACTATTTATAGGTACGGTACGGTATACATTACCCTTTTTATATTTTTCTCCAAAATAGATTTTACTTCGTCTGCCCGTAACTTTTTAGTTGTCATCAGCTTTCATCTGTTTAAACAATTACAACAATTACAAAACCACCCCCATTCCTGCCCCAGCTCTAATCCACGACACAATTTTTTGTTCTAAACAGTTTCACATTACAGTTTACAGTCAGATAAATATTTTTATATTAGCATCATATATGTATAGAGTACTCGACATCGTAAACTGACAATGCAAACTGGCTATGCGTAAAAGAAATAAACTGTTAGTTACATTAATATTCAAGAGTAGAATAGAACCTGAAGCTCAACCACTTCAAGAAATTGCATTAATAAAGCTAGAAACACATCAAAACGGATAAGGCTTAATTACATGGCGAAGAAAATAACAACGGACAGTTTTAAGTCCACGTAAACTTTAGTCCCAAATCTCTCTATTCTCTATTGAAAAGTAGAAAAATACATATTTGGTAATAAACAGGATGTGACTTAAGTATAGTCATATTACTTATCTGTTCTGTGATATAAGTAGAGACTTAGAGAGTACTAACATCGAGAGATGCATTCGACTCAGGGAAAATTACTTTAGTCCGAGTGGTTACAAAAGAATAGAGGCAAATAGAGTACCAAGTCTATTTGTTTATATGGCTGGAGTTTGATTAATGGCCAGGAGAATAAAGAAACATTATACCTACGCCCAATTTGACTTAAAATAAATATTTATCAACTAAAACGGCAATTCCAAACACATATTTTTAGAAAGCTCTCGACTCGTTTCTTGTGACTTTAAGCAAAAACACGTGCCAGATACAGGTCTTCCCGGGGAGCTGATCGATGTATTGTATTCAACAAGCAACTGAGTCCATCAATCAGCGCCCTTTGACAAGTATTGCGGGTCTGTAAGAACTATGCGGTCGGCCATGCCCGCTAAAAGCAATCTGGTCTTCAAAGCGGGTAACTTATGTCATAATATAGTTCCATTAGTCACCCTGGAGGAGTGACGCCTCCCTGTAGTGACCGATTTCGAGTACCTGAGACTTTTTCATCGACGATTTGACGGATGAGGGACAGATAAGACATTGAGGAGGAACGTAGGGCGTCCAATTGATTTATTCCCATTTCTTTATCGCACAAATTGAATCTAATTCTGTTTACTGCGAAGCTAATGATTGATATAATTCTGCATTCTTTGATATATTACTGACGAGGCATATAAGCACACGAGCCTCCTAATTATTGGCCGTTACAGTTGCCTACAGTTTTGACACCAGCTGTGGTAGCCAATGGTAGGAAAAATTATAAAAATTGTTCTTACTTTCAAACTTTTTTCTTACAAAATCATGCATTTCAAGCAGGTCAAAAATGGTTTAATGACCGCAGAGGAAGCTGTAGAGATGCGCAAGAACAACCCCTATATAAAAGTACCTACGTGCAAATAGGGGGCTGTTTCTTCTGCTTACCCTGAAGAAAGTGTAGGTGGTGTACATTATATCACAGACATTGTTTATGACAATAACCATGCAGAACCCATTTAAAATATTATCAGTAGGTATATACCATTTTCACAAAAGCGGACGTGACTATTATATTATATGCATAAAAGTATATTTTCTGAGGAAAATGGTTCTATCTACTAAATTATCGCTACATCATAACGGACAGAATATTTGGGGCGATCTTCGGGGACCGTGTTATCAGACTATGACCCAAGTCCTTGGTTTTTTTTATAAGTACTTAACATTTACTTTCAAGTCCTTTGTTTGGAGTTGTCATACTTCTACTTAGATTTGAAATAATATTTGTCATTGTTTTAACTGACGTCAAAAAAAGAAAATCACTAATTCGATACGTATAATACAACATGTAATGTTATGGCCTGCACTATATAACCCATTTATTATTCTATTAAAGTTCTTAAACGAATATAAGAAAATTGATAAGTATTACATTTACTTCAACTTAGTGAACAATGCAAATTGCATCCAAATCGGTTTCGTACTATTTTTTATTCAGGATGTATTTCTATGTTATTTAATATTATGTTATTATAATAGCTTTTAACTAATGAAGGCGTATTTTGAAATCTTTGCGTTAAAATTACGAAAAAAAGTTAAAAGTTAAGTGTCTGGAATATTGTTTCAAACTTGTTATGTTGTACTGAAAAGTTCCACAAAGTCACAAGTGCAGACAATTATTTATAGAACTGTTAAGAAATGCGAAAGAAGTGTGACGTCATCTGAAAGTTAAAAAGCTGAAAAAAATAAAGCTACTCGTAATTCTACCGCTGCAAAATGAGAGTCTTGCGAAAACAATACGCTCGGCTCGCGTCTTTCAAACATTCCCCTCTTTGAAATTTCGCATCAAAGCCTGCACTGGGAACCGGGTTTTTGAAATATTGTTCACAGCTACTAATGGAACATGAATTTTTAACCTACTTCGATAAAAGCGGCCCTCGTTGACATCATGTAGAGTAAACATTCTCGTACATACTGGTACCTACTGAAATCTTGACAACGTCTACGGGAAAAAGCTTCTCAATTTAGTTAGATAATTGAATATTTTACTTTTAGGCAAGCATGGAATCGTATGTACCTGTTGACGTTCAATTTGAAGGCGGCATACACTGATAATGACTTCAATTGATTCTATTCCCGCTCAGTGCAAATATTTCTTCGCACGAATATGTCTATTTGCATTGTTCTAGAACCTATATTTATTAATATTTATTTATTTACAAAGCAATATATTTCTAAGTTTATTTTTTAAGTATTATTTTTTCTAAGTTTATTTTAGTTTATACTTATTTCTAAGTTTTTCTAACTTCAAAAACTAAATTACAAGCTTGTTGGGTTATCTTTTCATTGAGATAACGTAGTGTAGTTCGTCGTAGAATATTATTATTATGATGATATTGGATATACCTCTTGTCAGTCACACACTATTGCAGTCCATTGCTGGATATAGACCTCTCCCAATGTGCGCCATCTCACCCGATCCACCGCCTTCCGCATTCAGTCTGTCCCAGCAACCTTTTTGAGGTCGTCAGTCCGTATGGCTAGGGGGCGTCCCACTTTCCGTTTGCCTTCTCACGATCTCCACTTTAGGACTCGCTTACTCCAACAGCCATTGATCCTTTGACAGATGTGGCCAGCCCACTGCCACTTCAGCTAGCTTATTCTGCGAGCTATGTCGATAACTTTAGTTCTTTATCAAATGATCACGTTGCTCTTGCAGTAATGCAGTATAATATCCTTATTAAGAGAATTCACTAAATTATCATACAAGTTATTTATTACACGGAAGATAACAAGTCTTTTGGGAGGTTTATGCGGGGACATGGGTCCAACACGAGCAGAGGTCTTCCGAGAATGTTGTACTAAATGGCAACCCATATTATAGTCCCAACGGGCGCTAGAGACAATCTACGTCAGTAATACAAACATATACGTATTATAGAACTGTAATAGACGACTCCCGGTGGATCTGATGCTGTGCTATTGTAAACATGGCTAATAAGAGCATCGGGGTGGGAGTTCGATACAATCATGTAATGTTGATAGTACTAAAATAGGATAATAATGGCCTGAATTTTTGTTGAGATCTCATACGTACGTGATCTTACTCAAGAACCCTGAGAATTTATCACTTAAGAACTCAATCCTCAAAGTTTAAACAAAATATTGTAAAGTAGAATATATTTCTACTAGAATAAATAGAATAATTTCGGCAAAGTCAAATAGAAAGCCACTTGAGTTTCATACGAAATTCAGAAATTATGTTCATATTTGCGTAAACCAAATATGGAACTAATACACAAGTTTTGAAGTCACTAAGTTTAATAAGTTGTTTCTTGATGAGAGCTAGGGTCGCTGCTAGTGGCGTAGCGTAGTCGAGGATTGGAAGGAAAAGGCCGCCTTTGCCTACCAATGGCATTGAGGCAATTATTATACTAATTTATTTTTAATTTTCACGTCAAGTGGTTTTATAATTTATACATACTTCGTCGATTCACACCACTGGTCCGAAACGACGAATTCAAAAAGGGGCCTTGTGCGATTCACACCGTGGTCCGAACAGCTTGTGGTGTGAATCGACGAAGTACCCATACGTACATCGTACATACATAATATAGTCACGCCTGTAAATCCCTCAAGGGTGTACCTACTAACACGTACATTTCGCCAGTTATGATTTTTATTGTTTCGTTTTGCTTTTTTGGTGTTTAGTGTTGTTATTATGTAAATTATGTTATTGAGTTCCCTTTTTATAAGTAATTATTTATTTATCAATAATTAAATGTTACTGACAGACATCAATATAGACAATTTCTATATCATCTCTCAAGAGCTATTTGCAAAGTAAATAATACTATAGAAGGTATGTAGAATGATGTAGCACAGACAAAATAAAAAGAATACTTTGCGATTCTCGTCCATCTAGAAGTTGGTTAAATATAATTTATTCTGAAGATATCAGTACGATGAGTCTATTCCTTCGGCGTATTTAAAAGGAAGGCAATTGAAAAGTGTAATTGGAAAAATTTTATGCAAAAGAGAACTTTTTCTTGATTAAGAAGACCGGGTTGGATAATTTCTGGAGTAATCTTAAATTACGGAAGTGTTACACAAGTTACAGTGTTCCAGAAGTGAAGTTACAAAAAAAAAGTGGGATTATCATACCTGTATATGCAATTTATTTCATTGACTAATTTCATACATGTTTAAATGAAATGAAATGTTCGAATTGATTTATCGTATTGCCGTACGAAATGTATGGGAAACGTTTTTGGCGATTTCAGTCTTTCCTAGTACTCAAAGCTAAAATGGTCCCGTAGAGTATTTTGATCCTCACATGAAATAGAATCGATAAGCACAGAAAAATTTTTTTTGGACTTATTGCATTTTTTTTGCTAACTGTAAGATTTTTGCAAAATCTGTGAATGCCGTTCAAAATATCTCAAAAAGTTAGGGAAGGTCTCCTAAGAACGTTTTGCTGTAACTTCAACGGTTAAGGTATTTGCCCTTACTGCCCCGTTTCAAAAATACACCCTGTATATACATATATACGATAATCCCACTATCTTTTTGTATACTTCAGTCTAAGGGTTAAATCCGTTTTTGACTAAATTTAATTTAAATCCATTCAGTCATTATGGCATGATTGAGTACACCCATCCTTTTATCCTATAATTAACTTTACCGAACTACTAACTTCCACAATGCACGTTGCAAACTTCATTGCAGATCGCATTTGTTATGAATAGAACTAAATATTTTAAACACATGTAAAGTTTCAAACACTAGATTCCGCCAGTATAACTTTACGTAGGTTAACGTCGTAGCTTGGGTTGAAAAGGCTATTGTGAGGAACTTTGCTACATCATATGTATGCAAATTTCAACGGTTAAGATCCACCTACGTTGTTAAGGTTATTCTCTAACTGATTTCATTGCGACCGTGGTACTTGAGATAGTTGGGATGACACAATTCAATTTAATCGGGTAAACAAATCTTTACTAGATAGAATAACATCGAAATTGAAAGTTTGTTTTCGTTTCAAAGTTATGTTTAGATAAGTAAATGCTATTTTATCAAAGGTCACACTGACTCTATCCCGGTTTCGCTTACTCTTTCTCTTTTTGATTTTACTAATATTGCTTTTATAGACGCAACTACCATCTGATATACCCCGAGAGCCAGCTAGCTGGTGAGGTTGGCTAGGCTCTGCACAAAATTTCGGTTAAAATTTCCAAAATGATTTCAGCAATGAGGACTTCAAACTTTACAAAAAACGTACGAAAAACGCAATTCAAATATATGAATTTCCACCTAAGCAAATCCTTAGTTGGTGTACATTACGTATTCAGTGGGAATGACTCATTCATAGTTTACGAGCCTCTCGGTGCGTGGCGAGCTATGGTCAGCATTCAGGTATTGTGGTCATGTTATACTGTGAGATCGGCGAATATTATATCAGTAGCTTTGAATCTGCTTTGCTCAATGAATCTGACTTATATTTTTTTAATGAAATAACAACCCTTGAAAGAGATATAATTTAGTAATTGTATTAGCAAACCCTCACGACTTAAAAGAGTAATAATTTAGTATCAATTAAGAAATTCTTTTTCTCTTTCTTAATCGATTTGAATAGTTAGCATAATAAATCATCTTCATCATCATCATCATTTCAGCCACAGGAAGTCCACTGCTGGACATAGGCCTCCCCTATAAATCTCCAATAAGACCGGTTGGAAGCGGCTCGCATCCAGAACGCTCGGGTACGCATAATAAATGCTTCAAAAATTTTATTCAAATAATTTAGTAGGTATGTAAAATATCCAGAAAGAAGAAATTTCTTTAGAACTTGCCATGTCGAGGAGTACTACGTTAACCTAACTCTCCATCGCGAGCTTTTTGGCAATCAATTCATGAACCGATATGACTATCAGTATGTACAATGAATCACCCAACTACTTTCTTACACACACATTGGAACATAGATATCGTTTCTATCTACAATTGAAGATTTACAGGTAACTTTTATAGCTTTTATCGTATAGCTTTCAATACGCTCATAAAGAAAAACGTCGGACCAAGCACCCGCGTATGATTTAGTCTCAGTAAAGTGTCTTACTGGATGAAATGTTGCCCGAGTTGACGACATGCCGGGAATATTAAATACCCATGTAAATGTTGCTCTTCATATTTATATCGGCACCTTGGGAGTTGGGCACGGCAGTTCCCAGGCGATCGTGTCCAGAATTAGTGCCGTAAATCATGATCAGAATTTTCTACGTCGAAAAATTACTGAAGTGCTTTATTAGGTGAGTATGTGGCAATTTCGTATTGCTTGTCCGTTGAATGGAAGACCGTTATTAGATATATTAATAATGGAAACGTTGGAGTTTCAGAGTTTCAATATCTAGTCATTTATAAGGCTAGTAAAAATCAACGCTTCACGCAGCTCTAAGGTTTGTTTAGAAATATGATTTGTACGTTGGGGTGATTGATATCACGGCATTCATTATAATAACTTATGAATATTACAAAAGGTAGTTTTCTTTTCGTGTACGCTGAGTAGGTACTGAACATAGGCTTTATTTAGTCAATTCTGTGCTATCATATACTATTTAATCTATGCTACATTACCAGAAGTATCCTGCAGGTTCATATTTTCAGATTGCACCCATGTCTTAAACTTGATAATTTGGTTTTAAATCTCAATAATTGATTCTACATTTTCTCAGTTACAGTTTGAAGCCCTTATACCCAACCTTCAACCTTGGACACATAAATCATATAATAAATGATTTGAAAGCTTAGGTTACAACACTTCTTCTATATTACAATTCAGGTTCATATCGCAGCGTGTGTGTACCTACGTATACATTAGTTGACGTGCTTGAAGGAGTTTAAACTTGAGCAAAGCCTTTTCTCAACTCGTAATTAAATCAACAAACAATTACGAGTTTATTGGCGACAGCTGAAAACAATTTCTTTACTCACAAAGGTTTAATTTCTTAATAAACTCTCGTTCGCACATTAAAAGACATTGTGCAGAATATTTACTGTAGGCACAATAGAGTAGAGCAGAGAGAGAGAGAGATAGAGAGAACGTTTAAAGTTTGCGAACGACTTTCAACTTATAGGTCTCATGCAATGAACATTAATAAATAAAAAGGATAATTGAGTTTTCTGAGTTTCTTGCTGGTATCTTCTCAGTAGAACCAACTACCGAACCAGCGAAAGAATCATTTTCAAATGATTTATTTTACTTTATTTAATAATATATTCTATTATCTTATTTTTTTAACTTCTTGACATAATAATTGTAATATTTTGACGTTCATTTAAACTGAATAAATGAAATTGATTCTTTGATTGTGTAAAACGATTTATTTGATTGAACTCGAACATATTGGCTATAAAGACACCTAAATACCTATGCGTATATTAAGATACTTATAGATAATATAATATGTTATATATATAGATACTTACCCCCTATATCGCATCGCATATCGCCGCCCGTTCTAAAATCCACAAATTATCTAATGTATTGTGAAACTTGATTTTCGTGTCGTAAATTTTCTCCATCAGATACGTGCTTTGTGTGGATAAAAGTCATATAAAATATTGCTAAAATTTTACTGATTTTCAAGTTTCAATAATGCTGGTGACTTAACGTAACGGGTATCTAATATCCTTGGTTTATTAGAAAAAGTCTGTAAGCCATAAATATAATTTCAACTGGTCAAATGTTCTTACAATAAGATACGAGTATATCGTGTTGTAATTTAAATATATATAAACGAAATACCACTCACTGATTAATTACGAAATCTCAGAAACTATAATACCTAAAAACGAATTCCACGCTAACGAAGTCGCAGGCGGTCGCTAGTATACCGCTGATAATCGTCTGGTAGCTATTGAAGTCAGATGTTAATAAATATGAAGGCTTTGGGTTTACATAGGATGGAATTTCACTTTAAGCTTTTAGGACCTTTTATTGACTCAACTATTAGTAAAAAATTGTCAACCGCACAAAAAAGACTTTATCTTATACCTATTTCAGGTTTTCGCTACCAAACTAATGAGTGAAAATGTAACAAAAAAAATTTCATCCCATATTTTTATCCTATTAAAGTACCTAATGCAAAACACGGCCCATTTGATGGTGGACGGCTTACAGAGGTGGTAGGTACTCTTTCATAAAAGAGAGGGACAAATAGACCAACTCGACCAAATAAGTTCTATTCAGTAAAATGTTTGCTTCATATTGAAAAGAGTTATTTCCATTACGACGCAATAATATTATTAGGTGACCGAAAATTTCTATATTCTATACTTAAGTGAATTTATTGTCATTGTCCTATAGTTATAAGATTTAGAAGCTTAAGTACAATCTGCACAAAAAAGAAGATTGAATAATATCTAAAACCATTGTTCACGAGCAACCACACGAAATATTCGGATCATGATTTACAGCATTAATTCTCAACAAGATCTCTTGGGAACAGCCGTAACCAATTCTCAAAGTTGTCGATATAAATATCAAGAGCAACATTTACGAGTACATCAGCATTTTGTATTCTCAGCATATCTTCAACTCGGGCTACATTTCATCAGGTTAGACATTTTACTGAGAGTAAATCACACGCAGGTACGCGTGCTCACGTTTTTCCGTAAATTCGTCCTCACATATTCCTGTAAACGTGTGTTTAAAGCTAATAAACAAGTAAGGAAGACGTAATAATTGTAGTAGTAAGAGTCGTTTCAATTTTTCCTATTATAAACGATTTGAATATTGCTTTACATTCCATTGTTTGGGCGGAGTAATAAAAAAAACAAACAGTTTAAATGAAAATAAAAAATTGGGTACGAATTGAGAACCTCCTTTTTTGAAGTCGGTTAAAAAGAGAGTGCAATCATTTATTGTTTCCGATAGTTCGTACAAATATCGGTAGATGTCTCTCACTGTCGTCGCTCCAAGACGGTTGTATAGAAGAATTTGGAGCATTCAAGGCGTGACTCCGTAGCTCAGTGGTCAGAGCATTCCCTTGTAAGGGACTGGTGGCGGGTTCGAGTCCGTCGTTTTAACTTTTCCTATCTTAATGGTCGTAATAATAATGTACCATTTTTGCACTATCAACTGTAGGGTAATCTACGGCGAGTAGTGACACATAAGTTCTGATTCCTCAGAGAGTTTGTAAGCCTCTTTGGCTAGCTGGCCTTTATCGGCTAACTAGTGTATCTCCCACGAGTGCAATAAATCTTTTAGCTCGTGTTTGCTTGCATTGGTTGGTTAGAGGGAGGTTGCTGAATATGCTTAGAGGTAAAAGTATCATTTTTAATAACTTGGTACGAAACTTGCTTCGAGTATCCGCTGACTTCAATTGCGAAACAAGACTTTGGTAACGCCCTCGTTGCTATTCAGGCACTTTTAAAGGCGACTGCACTGATTATTTTATTATAACCCAGTATTCATTCTTTTAT
Source organism: Eilema depressum (assembly GCA_914767945.1). Classification (NCBI taxonomy): domain Eukaryota; kingdom Metazoa; phylum Arthropoda; class Insecta; order Lepidoptera; family Erebidae; genus Eilema; species Eilema depressum. The sequence continues at coordinate 17,164,665 of OU612020.1, forward strand.
TTCTAAATAGTACTACCGTGCATTCTCTCTAGTGGGTGTTCCATTTTATGACTGATTTATATTTTTCAAGGGCCAAAAACTAGCTAAGTAGTTATTGCCGTAGGTAGAGATAAGCAAATAAATAATTATAATAAATAAATTACTTTACTGACCAGAAAAAAAAATCTAAACTACAGAGTACAGACAAATAATAATGCTGATGTGAATAAAAATTACCTATGTAGCCTTACAAAGGTATCTTGTTTTAAAAAGAAAAATAATTCAGATGTTCTGAATCTCTCTCAACTCACCGAACATTGCTTACTGATACGGGTCAAAGTTACTGATAAATATTCGCTGAACTACCGGTGGAACGCAACCGCAATACCTGAATGCTGACCATAGCTTGCCACGCACCCTGAGGAACATAAACTATGAATAAGTCATACCCACTGAATACGTAATCTGTGCCTAGCAACTAAAGATTTACTTCGGTGAAAATGTAATATTTGGATTACGTTTCGCACCATTGTGTTTGGTGATTATTTATTGATGAGTCTATTTTTACCCGTCTGCCAAGAAGGAATATATTTTAGTTTATATTTACGGTTTCACTGCAAGGCGTCCTTTTTTCACATTTTTTTTCTAGAGCCAATGTCCATAATGAGATGATCAACTTTACTTAGAATTTCCCTGATGTCACCTACTGGCTGCAAGGTATAGGCTTCCGTTTTCCACGTTTTCTTAGAGCCAATGTCCATGATAAGATGATCAACTTTACTTAGGTTTACCCTGATGCCACCTACTGGCGTCATAATATATGGTGAACGCATATATCTTTTGATTGACCCATACACTTATAATTCTACAGTAACAATTTAAATCAATGCTACTAATATTCTTAAATTTTGTAACTTAATCACGTCACCGCTGAACGGATCAGGCTGAAATTTCGCACAGGCATAGATTATGGCCTGGCCATTAGGCTACTTTTGCTGCCTGGAATAGGTTCCCATGTGTTGCGGAGATGAGATTAGTATTCTACGCGTCTGGAGCCGTGGGTTCAGCTAGTTTAGCAATATAATTGAAATTTAAAGGTTGTATTACACTAAATGTTAATATGTATGTAGACGAAGTAAATTAACATAGACTTACATAATATTAACATTTCTGAAAATGTCTTTGTACTTAAAATATGAGCAAACTTCTGACAAACTTAACCTTCAACTAGATATACCTACCTAATTCTGGCTGCGTATATTTGCAAACGAAATAAATTTTCAATTTCGATGTTATTTTGTAAGACAAATATTTGTTCGTACGATTAAATTGAATCATTAAAATAATTTAATCTTCAAATGTTTCAAGAGTCACGATCGCAATGAAAACAGAAATCGTGTTGTGCTCCCGGGTTACTGGAGAGGTTTTGAGTTGTCAGTGGGAAGACCAAAGGCTTGTGCTGCTTGTCTTCTGTACTGACGGCACAGAATCCCTTTTACAGGGTCACTAGCGCGATTGTGACTCCCCTGGTGTTGTACTCGTCTATAGGCCACGGTGGCAATTTTCCATCAGGTAGGCCGTGTGCTTGTCTGCGACCTATGTAGTATATAAAGAAAAGAAAAAGGGAATTTGTTCATAGAACGCAGAAAGGGCTTAACATTTAAAATTTACATACATATAAAGTAACAAACGGCAGTTCAGCCACAGTAGGCTTTTCAACCGGTGTTAACCTACGTCAACTTCGACAGTGGGATCTAGTACCAAAACTTTGCACTTGATTAGGTAAATTTAGATTTTACCTAACTCACTATGCTCCAGATCGTGCAAAGTTGAGGAGAAATGCTAAATAGCGGACCCCAGGCTCCGAGGTGAAGGCCTCGGATGCAATCGGGACATTACGCTAAGATGATGATTAATGTATTGTTGATATTTCACTTAAGAGTTAATAATCGAACGATATTATTTCTATGAGAATGTGACTACACTTTGCAAAAAAATATTTCGCGATTTCTTAACTATTACCTATCTCTATCCAAATCCAGCTTTTGCATGAATAACTAACAAACATCTGTCCGTCTTTCTCTCCTCACAAACTTTCACATTTATAATTTAGACTGGATTTCACCAGTGAAACACTCAGTGAAATTCATTTTGTAAAATGTTCTGACACAGTTTTAATAGAAAAAAAAACAGTGTTTATATTTATCGTTAAAATCCAGCCACTCCCTTCCTCGCTGTGTCTCCTCTTATTTCAACTATCTCATCTTGTTACTTTCATTTCTCCTCATAAAATGTCATGACAGTCCATGACAGTCGCTGGTTTTGACTACTAAAATAAGTAACTACAAGAAAAAAATATTCTAACTCTCAGAGTTCTCTATTTTTTTCATAAAGATAAACTAATCAATTACCTAATAAGAAACTTAAAAGCTGGTCTTAGCGCTTATAAACAAAGCCATTATACTAAACGAGTCCATAAAAAGCAACGTATTTCAAGAAATAACGTTGTGAATAATTCAAGCGAAAAAGTCATTTGCGTTCATTAAAGTTTAATCGATGTAGATGACTGACTCGCTTCCTGCAGCTCTTTGTACCTATCAGCCAGTGGAAAATTTGCGTGGTATATAAATAGATGTCGAGTTGTTTTAATTTATTATCGTGTCTCATGTCGTGGTGTCAACAACTACATTATTTATCGATGATTTATTACTAAGCATGTTTATTTCAATGTGTTAATATAATTGAACTTTTGGTAATATTATTATTACCATAGTTAGTTTGGGTTGTTGTTTAATATTTACTTCGTGATTTTAGTGTCCATTTCTTGTTGGCGTCCTGTAACTTTATTCGCATGACACATTTTCAAAAGGACAGATTTATCAAAAGGACATAGACAGATTCGTTAACGCTGCAGGATGGTTCTAAATGAACTTCATGGGTCAATCAGCAGCTAAGATGAATTTACGAGTAAAATTTCAATGTCACATGGATAGGACAAGAATGGAATAGTTCCTTGTATTTTACTTCACAAGAAATCACAAAAACCATAGCATATTATAATGTTTAACACACAACAACATTCGTAATAATAAGCCTTGAGCTTTAATTCACGCACACCCATATGAACCGATGTTAAGCCCTTTTTAAGCCAAAAGATTTAAACTGGTGAAATGGTTCAAATTATTAAAATGCCATTTTATACTGTCAATGAAACATGATTGTGAGATGTGTAGGTAAATTTCTGCGGTAACAGTATCATGAAATATATCAATGGCATAACTAATAACTATGTAGGTCTAAAATTGCAAGTGTTAGAAACCACATACGCACACCAAAAACTTATAAATGGAGCACTATAGATGTCAAGAACCAAGTTCATGTCCGTGAAATTGCAGATAAAATGCAAGCGAGTCGCCTGCGCTAGTGCAGCCACGTTTTGCGGAAACTGCTAGGCTACGACATAGTAGGTGACATGCGTGCCAATGATCTCACTACCACGGTTGCCAGGCGGACCCTCGAGGGTCTCGGATGCAATCGGGACACGGCATCATAGTGATGATGATGTTAAGAACCTCGTTCTTCAATCAGCAGCTGCACCCAGTTCGCAAGTGAGGTTGGTTCGGGTCCCGAATTTCTTCGTGAGGCCTCATACACCCAAGAATATATAAGCATGAGAAGTAATATTAGTAGGTACAAGAAGGCAGTAACAGAACAATTTTGGCACTATATTCGTCACGGTCACATTTCAAGCCAGCACTCGTAACCAACTACCATTTTACTCCGTTGTCAGCATTCAGCTGTATTTATGTGCGGCAATTAAGAAACTTACGGAGCATATACTGTCCCAGTTTGGTAACTAGCGACTTAGCAAAGTGCGAACGAACATTATCGTAGGCATTAACATTTTAATGTATTTTTTCCATAGAAATGAAATACGTCGAGCCTGGGTATATCATGATCTTTGGGGCTCACCTGCTGATTGATTCAGGTCAGACAGTCGGTTCCTGCAAAAGTCCAAATAACCCAAAGTTCCTTTTTTGTGTGAAAATCCCTAAGATAAAACCCCGCGGGCGGGCGAGGCGGTTATATCAAATTCGGACCCAATAAAACCGTACGCCATCATGGGTCTTCAAATGCAGGGGTGTAACATTGTAAAATATATCCCTCGCACGCAAAGCTAAAGTACCTACCTTAAGTTCCGAAGTATGCTTTGGAGGTAACTGGAATTGGCCCTAGGATGACGATGATGAATGAAATATGACTCTGAGTTTTACCTAGGAGGTTTATAATACAATTTGTTATTTACTTGAAAACAAATATTTTAAAGATTTTATCTCAAAACACAAATATTTTTTTGGCTGCCTTCTCGTATGACTTCCAAATTTGGACCCACATCCGCGTACGACCCTTTATCTATCAAACATCGTATTTCATCCGACCTTATTTATAAATCTTTATTGTTTAAACTTCATGCGCAAATCGTCCGGGATGTTGACTTCGTAATCATGCATCTCAATGAATACAATATTCTCATGTGAGTGCTATACTTCCTTTTATTTTAAATTAGCATCATATATATAAAACGTCGCCTGGGAACACGGAGTTTTTAGATTTCCATATGTATTTTCGTGTCGTTTATTTTTTTACTCATGCATACAAAATGACATACTTCCCGAGGTTGTTGTAAACCCTGTTTTTGAGTTTACAAACAAACGTTTTTCCTGGTATAAAAGCTGGGCCCTAAATAACAATTTTACTGTATAATAAACGCTGTGAAACTCACGATGAAAAAGTTGATTCGGTTTAAGAAAAGTTTAACTACGAGTTATGAGATTTGGGCTCTACCAACAGTTTGAGGGCCCACCTGCTAATTAATATGAGGTGGCTCTGGTGCAGGCTTTCCTTTCGGGATTGGGATGTCAGATGGTAGTCGCTCTGGTGAAAGTCAACAGGCTCCAAAGTATAATTTTGGATGCAACCAGGAAATCACTTGTGGTATTATAGAAAAGCAGTATGGAGTACGACGTTCACTCTAAACATTTAAGGCTCACATTAATGCAGATTTCTGTGAGCCTTAAATTACTTATTTATAAAACAATTATAAGTAGGTACCAAATACACCTTTGTCCATCTCTTTATTTATAACAATAAAATTAAAGGTGTACAAAACGAAATCTCACACACGAACCACGACCCCACTTACAATTAATTTCACCTGAACCTATTTTAAAAAGGAATTAAAAGCATTTTAATGGTGCTTCACAAGTTCAAAGTAACTCGATTGTACCTGTAAAAGGTCGACACTTGTGAGCTGATCACGTTACAAACTTAATTATTACCTGCAGACTTGTTTTGAACTAATTGTCAATTTTAATCAGTTTTTAGGTTTAGAACCCAGGAACATAGGAAATGTTAAAAGAATAGTACATATTGTTAATTTATCTTACTAGAAAGATAATTGTATATGTATTCGAACATCAACCAACATTCGACAGACAAATTAAATAGATTTTCATTAATGAAATTCTGCATTAATATCTATCATATAAACTCTATATCCGAAAACAATACCTACATATGTACCTACTTACATAGTTTTCTACGTACTATATATAAATCTATTCTGTGGTTTTTAGTACGCTGCCGCGCTGTTTAGCCGAAACTTGTATCTAAACGTTACAGTTTAGACGTGAATAGTTGTAGTAGCGAGTTAATATTTGCTTTTCTATGAAACCCAACGGACAAAGGTATCAGACATCTCTGTTTGCAAGCTTTGATACAGATCGATTAAAATCTCAATATATTTCCTACATAAAATTATGTTGCTGACTTGTATGTCTTAACGGGAAATAGTTTGACTGCTAGGTGAGAGGCGTATAAATTTGGATCTCGGGATGAGATAAGAATACTAAATACATTTTAGAAAGGATGAATACGGCACTATCCGGATATTTTGTGCAGGAATATGTAGGTATATGAAATTAGTATAATATATGGACCTACTTCTATGTATTATCTTTTTCATCCAATCAGTTTTCATGCTACTTCTGGTCTTGTTTGAAACCATTAACCCTGAGAGGAGTTATCCGGGGTTGGCTGTACCAGAGTCTCGTCCGCTGTTTGGTGGGTGTGTCGACTCGTATGTGAGGTTATTGTGCTTTATATTAAAACAGCACCTACTACGTCACCCTAAAATATATACTACAGGTGATTAGTCCAAAAATCTGTAAACATTGTGTGAAAACTAAAATTGCAACATCCAAGTTATATCCTACTTCCTACTAATATTATAAATGTGAAAGTTTGTGAGAATGGATGTGTGGATGTTTTTTACTCTTTCACGCATAAACGGCTGGACCGATTTGGTTGAAATTTGGTATGTATATAGGTTATACCCTGGATTAACATATAGGCTATATATCAGCGATGAACGGGATCAGAATTCCACGCGGGCGGAGCCGCGGGCAACAGCTAGTTTTAAAATATATGTTGCTATGTGTCTTTCATTAAATTTTGATTTCAAACATTTATTCATTTTTCAACGTTATCAAGTCACATATAAGAATGTCAAATAAATTACGACGCTCGTGTCACATATTTCTTTTATGTAATAGACGAGCAACGGGCCTGCGATATTAAAACTGGGATATAGATAACATCTGAACAAAACGTAAGGAATTTAAAACGTTCTGGAACATGTAATTTATTAAAAGTAATAAAATAAAAAATATATTTGTTAAATGAGCAGAAATTAAATTTACAACACACCTGCTCATAAAAGTGATATTATTTTACCGCAATTAGGCACGTAATGACACCTGTTATCAAACTGTGACTTTTTCATTGCTATTATTCACAAAAGTGAGTTATAGATTCTTTTTTAAATTTTATAGGAAATGTCTATAATTGTCTATGTTCTTAAAAAAGTTTTGATACAAAAAAGAACGTGTTTAATAGTACGAATAAATTAATATGCCCATTGTAGGGTCATTTGGTGCATTTTCGTATTTAAATAAATAATTTCAACTTGTAATAATTGTATAGGTAATAAACAAAATTACCACTCAAATTTAACATTTTTTTTTCTCTAAGTACAGAAAAAAAAACAGTAAAAAAAAAGTTAAAGTCAAACCCAATGATATTAAATATAAATAGATGTGTTATTGCTATTTCTACGTTGATTTGTAAGCATATGACATATCTATGTTATGAAAATATCATTGGTCAAACCTCATTCTTTTAAATATGGCCGATCGCCATTGTTAGATGCGCGCGCATAGGAAAACGAATTCATTTGTAGTATTGTTTATTTAGTATTTGCAGTGTTATTTTATTCGCAAGTGTGTTGTAAGACATCGTATGCCACGTGTGAGCATGATGATTACCGTCCTCGGCTCTCTTAAGACCCTCGTCTGACGGCTCGGGTCTCAATAGCGCCTCGGCGGTAATCACCAACTTTGCTCACTTGTACCATAATGTACTATTAAGGGGTTTGACGCAGAATGCGCACTTCGCAAAATGAGCACTCGACGCAAAATGTGCATTACGCGGAAGGAGCACTTCTCACAAGGGGCATTTCTCATAATGTGCATTTCGCATAATGAGCACTTCGCAAAATGTGCACTTCGCAAATTGAGCACTTCGCAAAATGAGCACTTTTCTAGGGTATGGGTGTCAGCCCCCATGGTGAGTCAGTTAGTCACAAAATAAAAATGATATGACGTGTATTTAAAATAAAATAAACACTTTTACAATGTAATCATTTATTTAAAAAATAATAAGTCTAGACTTAGTTTTCATATAGTGTCAGTTAAATAATTAAAAAAGTAAGGAAAAATAAGAAAGTGTAAAAAAATATTATAAGTACATACATCAAAAACATTTTGCTTTATTTGATTTTTTAATCTATTTAAAAAAAAAAAACTAAATAAAGAAACCCCATAATTATAAACTTGTAAATACAAATAAAAATCACATTTTTTTATTATACTAATCTTTATCCTATTGTTACAAAAATAGTATAAAGATTTAATAAGACAAGTTATATAATTTTAAATTATAATATAATATAAATAATGAATATTTCAAAAATTGCGAAGAAATAATATGCAAATTTCACCAATTTAACAAAAAATAGTGTAAAGATTTAAGCGGACAGTTATGCAATTTCAATCATCAATTTCAAAAGATATATTACAATAAAATTATGAAGAGTGACTACCTACTTCATAAATAAAGCAAAATGTTTTTGATGTATGTACTTATAATATTTTTTTACACTTTCTTATTTTTCCTTACTTTTTTAATTATTTAACTGACAATATAATTATGAAAACTAAGTCTAGACTTATTATTTTTTAAATAAATGATTACATTGTAAAAGTGTTTATTTTATTTTAAACTAGCTTTTGCCCGCGGCTCCGCCCGCGTGGATGTCGGTTATCGCGACCAAACATAGCCTATGTCCTTTCTCTAATCTACCCCTATACCAAAATTTCATCAAAATCGGTACAGTGGTTTGGGCGTGACAGACAGACAGACAGACAGACAGACAGACAGACAGACAGACAGACAGAGTTACTTTCACATTTATAATATTAGTAGGGATACACGTCATATCATTTTTATTTTGTGACTAACTGACCCACCATGGGGGCTGACACCCATACCCTAGAAAAGTGCTCATTTTGCGAAGTGCTCATTTTGCGAAGTGCACATTTTGCGAAGTGCTCATTATGCGAAATGCACATTATGAGAAATGCCCCTTGTGAGAAGTGCTCCTTCCGCGTAATGCACATTTTGCGTCGAGTGCTCATTTTGCGAAGTGCGCATTCTGCGTCAAACCCCTATTAAGGTATTAAGAAAATGAAATAATTTTATCATTTTCTAGGGATCTAATGGGCACATAGGATTCGAGGACTGCACCATTTTATGCTTCAAAAAATGTAAAAAAACCGTACAGTTTTTATTTTAGACGCATGTCGATTTAAAGGCACAGCCAGCATTACTTGTAATGGAGGATGTTATAATAATACATACTTATTTTATCAAAAGGCACATAGCTCACGCGTTGACTAATGATTCCTGTGGCCTTTGTAACCCACAAAAAATAAATAAAAGTACCGACATGTAAAAATACTCAGTATTTTTCTGACATAAATTCCTAGTAAATTTCTTATACAATATTTCGCGGACATAATTTCATTTACTTAGATAACTCGTTCTCGGTAACTGATTCGTTCACAAAAAGGTCGCTGAACAATAATTGGATTTAATACGTATCGCTTTAGGCTTAAAGAAAAGTAGGTTAGGCAGACATTTTGAAGTATTTTTCTAACTGATGTAGTGCAAAAAAAAACCGATCAAGTGTGAGTCGGACTCGTGCACGAAGGGTTCCGTATCATTATCTGTTTTATTTGTTGTTATAGCGGCTGAAAATTTTAATTATCTAGCTATCACGGTTCACGAGATACAGCCTGGTGACAGACAGACAGCGAAGTCTTAGTAATAGAATTCCGTTGTTACCATTTGGGTACGGAACCTTAAAAATATAAGTTAAACTGTTGTGTTGCAATAATATTGATTTAATGGAAACATTTAGCTTTCAGCTAGGTGTCGCTTTACCGTAGAACCATTGAATATAATTTCTTGAATATTCAGTAAAGTTTGACAACCACTGATAAGTACTTAAAATCTTAACGATCAGTCATATTTATCTGTGTACATACACTGGCAATGTTTCAAATACATGTACAGAAGAGAGAAAGACGCTATATGAACGATAGTCATAAAAATGTTCTTTTTAAACAAATAAGAGAAAAAAATTGCAAGCAAGCACTGCGCTTCGTTGAATCATGTCAACAGACATGGCAGAAAAATAATTAATTAATTTATGAATTTATTTAAACCAAATAGGAGAAAATAATTGCTTATACAAGCACTGTTCTTCGTTAAACCTGACAGAAAAATAATTAATTTATTTATATAGTCCTGGAGTAGAGAGATAAATTATGATCAGACTAGTTATCGTTTAAATTTATTACAACAATGAATATTTTAAGATGATTCGATTAGATTAGAAACAAATTGAAAAGTTTAATTCTAAAACGTAAGAAGATATATGTATTTGTTTATTCAAATTTAAACTAATTAATTTAAAGAAAGTTGCTACGTTGTGGAATTTCTATTTCAAGTTTGGGTATTTTATTATTCTAGGTATTCTGAAACTACGACTAGTACTTAGTTTCATGAACACTGTTAATTTAAAAATACAAAAAATAACAGTTAAAGAAAAATTCTTGTGTAATTTATTAATAATAAATAAATAATAATAAATATTCCACAACATTCTACACAACGCTTTCTAGACCCATGGTAAGCTTAATTTGCTTGTGTTATGGAATCTAGAATGCGGATATACATACTTAGATACTTTTTTTTTGTAAATACATACGTATTATACATAGAAACACCCAGACCAATGCAAATATTTATATTCACGTATACAAATATTGGCACTGAGCGGGGATCGAACCCGCCCTCCTGCGTAGCGGCCGCGTTCACTACCGCTACGCCACAGAGGCAGTCAATAATTAATATATATATAAAAGTACGATGTCGGAAATACCTGCAACGACTTGGATGAAAATTTATTAGATGAAAATCTACATAAGTAATTCCTGAAAAACAAACGCGATCCTGAACAAAATGAGAACATTTTTTTATAAATATTTAAAAGTAGGGATTAGAGTTCCGGGAAAAAAATTAAAACCCCAAAACACGGACGAAATTGCGGACGCAGTTGCTAAATGTATAAAAGGAAAAATAAAGATGTCTCTGAAGTTCTGAAGCTCCTGTTGAAATGGCGTTTTTCTTTATTCAGACTTTAATTTGATTTAGTGGCTGTACAGTATGAATAAGTGGTACATTAAGCACAAATGTTGCTTCTTTACCTCGTTTGTCAGATATTTTTGCGTTTGTATTTTATTTAGTTTTGATTAAATTAGTGCACAACTGCTTTTTTTTGGTTAAAATTTTAGCCGTAAACAATGTAGGCGGTGGATCGGGTGCTATGATGCCTATTTTTTTAAATTTATTGTTTACATATTGGGAGAGGCCGATGTCCAGCACTGGACTGCGATAGTCTAATTGATTGATGAAAACAAATAGGTATTTGTTTGTATAATAATGATATTAGTTCTTTGCCTTAATTTGGGGTTCAGGGCAATCTCACCTGCAAGCCAATGTTTGCAAGCAAGCAACTGTTGATTCACGAAAGAGGCTCTTTCCTTTTGGGGTTAGGGGGTCAGACAAACTCTGCTTACACTTACTCTAAATAGCACTGTGTTAAGGAAGGTCCTATAATTATACATCTCCTAAGACTAATTTTATATGCAATTCGAAGTGTATTTATCAATGCAATTACGTTTTGACTACTTATTCTTCTTCTTCCTCTTAACGTTAATTCCCAGTCGCATCCGAAGCTTTCAGCTCGGAGTCTGGGGTCCGCTTTTGCCAGTCTTAACTACGGATTTGGCTAGACCTCGATATTTTCTGTGAAGCGATTGCCATCTGACCTCCACATCCCAATGGTAACATTAGGCGATATCGAAGCTTTGCAGCTAGACTGTTTTTGGATTTTTGAGGGCTCCAACTACCCGTAACGACTGCCATAGATGTTCTTATGGCAACCGGGACCGACGGCTTAACGTGCTCTCCGAGGCACGACCAGACCAATGCAAATACCCATATTTCATGAACACAAATATTTGCACTGAGCGGGGATCGAACCCACGCCTCCTGCGTAGCGGCCGCGTTCACTACCGCTACGCCACGGAGGCTGTCCGTGGCGTAGCGGTAGTGAACGTTTTTGACTACTTATTATATTGTAGCAATCTTATTTGACCAAAAATTCAACTTTGTAGTGCTGTAAGCCGAAATATTTTCGCTCGTCGGGTAACCATAAACTTAGGCCAAAGCCCGTGGGATAAAAGTTTCCGATAACAGTGACTCTATCTATATTCTTGTACGTTATTCAATAAGTTTTTCGAATAAAAAAACTTAACAGTGCCGCAGGGGTTTTTAGTTATAGGCGTCGGTAACCGCTTACCATAGGCAGCTTGATCTTTGTTTCTTTGCAGATTTCATTATCATCATCATCGCAGCTTTAGTTCTGATTGCATCTAAAGCTTGCACTTTAAAGCCAGGGGTCTGCTCTGCTACTTTTTCTCTTGAATCAGCTTATCCTGGAGTATACAGGAGCAGCTGCTGTCACTCCCTCCTTCACCAGAACCTTATCTGTTACACAGACCTACCTTAACCTTATCTGGTATATGTGAATAGCAGGTATACCCACTCGCGAGTTGGGGACTCTTTGGTCCCCACACCGGAAGAGGGCCAGATCGAGAGATATGGCCCTGGGTCGGCCGGGGTGCGAGGAATATGGCTACGATAATCTCACCTCCAGCAACCGACGGCCCACAGTCGGCGTGCGTTTTAGTCGGTTCGAGTCCGACGTAACCTCGGAGGAGGTATCTGTGGAGATTTTTCGCACGATAAAAAAAAGGGTATTCCCACTCGCAGATGAAGCCCCGAATATCTTGGTGTAGCAACCATCTCAAATTTTTTTTGCAAATTTAGAGAGATAAAATTTCCATCAAGTGGGTCGTGTGCTTATCTGCCACCTGCGTAGTATAAAAAAATTCAAAGTGTGTCAAAGTGACCTGAATTATTTTTGCAAAGAAAGGCTCTTTTATACGTTGAAGTAATTCCATCAGCTCCATGAAACTTTTCATGCAAATGTGCCGTTTTGGGAATTTATGACTTTATTGTAGGCTGACCTAGTTTATATTCTGACCTTGGTTTGTTTATTTACACTGTAGACATAGCAAGGTGACTGTTTTAGGGTAGCAAGCAAGCATATCAGAAAATTTAAGCCGCAAGGAACCGTAGCTTATGCAATAATAAATAAATATTCTAGGACATTCTACACTGGGTTTATTTAGACCCAAAGGAAGCATAGTTTAACCTATATTATGGGTTTTAGAAAGTGGATAAACCTACTAGATACGTTTTATTAACAAATATCTAAGTAAAATTGAGTCGATCTGAGTTTTATAGAATGATTTCGGTCCCACGTAATAAGGGGCGAGTCTATTACCGTCATGCGGGTACTTTGTCATGGCCTGTATGGTTACTGTCGGATGGAGAACAGCCATATCCGTTAGTCGCCTTCTACGACGCCCATGGGAAGAAATGAGACTGAGGTGACTCTATTCTTCTCCACAGGGAACCAACACGGCCGTGTTAGTATAATTGACCTACCCATTAGTAGCTAATAGTATGAGAGCTAGGATCACTAACTCTGGTATCATCAGATTACTGAATGAGATGTACATCATTAGACACGCCTTTAATGGGAGAACACGAAATGGCTATGCTGCAAAGTCAAAAACCTGGTGGTGATACCAAAAACCAATTTTGAAAAAGCTAAAAAAATCGGTACCTAATAAAGAAAGATTAGCAATTTTCGTTTGTTCCTGGATATAGAGAAGATTTAGTAGTATATGATAGTGCAGTGCGCGTTAACGCGTTCGAGTTCCGCTTCGCTTATACCCAAACGTCACAAAAAGTACTTGCTCTTCATGCGCAGTACGTGATTTTTGGGTATTTTTTGGGAATAGCACGGGGTGCTTCGGCGGTGGAGCAGCTCAAATTCGTCAATTATAGACTATAGAAAAACCAGTAATGCGCGTTTCTTTCGCTACTTGGCTTCAAGATATATACCGGGAGCTATACCAACTTTGAGCGAAAATCTCACGGAATCACAATTCTTGATAAGTGCTACTATAAAGGCGGGCTGCGTCCCTTTCTATTAGTTTCTCCACAAATAATGATTTAGTTCAAACGGACGGATGGGCGGACGGTCACCGCAGGTCGGTGGTGAAACGACCATTTCTTTCCCGAAAGCGTTCAATGACGTTCAATCACGTTCGCGGTATTCCGCCTCCCCAACTTTATGGAGTCGTTTGACCGCGTGAAAATTCTCGCGAGAGTACCCTGAATAGTAGGGAAGGACCGTTATGTATGATGATTAGATAGATCGTCTTATTATGAGTTAAACTAGCAATAATTATATTTTTTTAAATCTTAACTCTTGTTAAGACGTTCCTCATATCATTCAGTTTAAAAAACTAAAGACGCTGATTATTGAAATGTAATTAAGGTTGTTACATCTGTGAGTAATCGTTTACCAAAAATAATTTTCACAGTTTTCTCAAGGAAATTGAGCCATTCACTAAAATGCCTCGAACATAGAACATCTCTCGATACAGCTGCACCAGTTTTAGTCAGATAATACTCCTAATCCAGCAAATGTGTACCTGTCATCGAGAAACTATTGTATTACGTATTAAGTTATTATCTTCTCACAGTATACATCGATTGGTATCCAATAACATGATATTATTTATCAGAGTGATGAGCCAGCTACAACAGTCCGGATATAACCCGCTTAGAATAGTATTGTGTGTATAAATATGTATTTCGAATTTGGAGTATAAAAGGATTCGTTACTATGTCTATGAACAAATTGGGATTGTATTTTGATGAGTTTATTGAAACAATTATCATCTTGAACGTCATTCCTGGTTACTTTCCAGGCTTACACTTCCGAGCTCTGGGATCCAGGGGTCTGAGGTGAAATGAGGTTTACTTCTTCTCCTCTTTTGGATTTGCCTTATGCGACTTTGACACCTAAGTATTTACCTTAGACTATATACAAACTCTCTACCTAGACGCAGCAAGTGTCATTTCAACGCGTCGTAAAAAATGGCTACGTATAAGTTGAGTTGGTATACGTACATGCAACCCATGACATGCATTCATTGACAGTTTAAAGAACGATATTGACATTAGATTATTCACACAAAACGCACTTTTCACGCCGTTACAGCAATGCATTTAAGTATAAGTAAGTAAGTACGAGTATAATGGTCTAAGGTATTTACATACGTATTATATAGGTCAAGTTTTGACATCTGTTCTGCCTTCAGTCCCGGAGTCCCACTGCTTTTATCATTCCTATAAATAAAACTCGATTACTCGCCAACTTACTTTGTATTTCACCACTTTTTTATTTTATCTTAGTTCTCGACAGGTATTTAAAACAGCGTGTAATGAAATAAAAATACCTACTCAATGCCAGCCTCCTTTCTATAATTGACCTTTAACTTCTAGCGGGGGATGAAAAGTTTATTCTTTGATGTAGTTTTTTTCCCGTATTTGTAGGATTTCGAGGGATGATGGAAAAGTATTTGCGGTTTGGTAATTGAAAATTTGCGAGTATTTGTTTATATATTGTAAGCAGGCTTCAGCAGGAAAATTGTATTAGTAAAAATACGTGAAAACCTTTGTTTATTTTTTACCGGCGGCTCTACCCATGGAATTCTGAAATTGCACAAGGATAGAGCCCCGGATATGGGCACATAGGTTGCGAGAACGAGATCTGAATTTTTCTCGCCATCTATGGGAACCTATTCCTGTGAAAAAGAGTGTAGGAATACGAGTGTAGGACCAGTACATATATATTTTGGTACTTCGATGAATAAATGAATTAGTTTAATGCTAGGCTTAGGACTCTCCTAATGTGTGCCATTGCATCCGATCCTTCGCCATGCATATCCAGTCAATCCCATTAATCCTTTTTAGGTCATTCGATACTTATAAGAAAGCAAATAAGAAAAAAAAAATGAAGTACCTACCTAATAAGTGCAGACACGAGTCCTTTACTGTTTATAAAATCGTGTCGTATCTAAAATCCGTGTATCTGAGTCACGTCGTCGGCACTTGCTCCGGAAGGAAGCAATCTGGCGTCAGACTCGTAGTTGCCTCTTTGTGGTGTCTCACTTGTTAAGCGTTTGCTCAAATCATGATACTGAATGCTGCTTCAGTTGTTAAATTGTAGCATGCGCTTACATTTATATGTCAAATTAAATTTAACTATGTGAATATGATATGAGAGCTCACTTTGCCTAAAGATACTTACTGACTGGATTAGATCTGGCACAAATCTACTGAACATCTCGCTCTTTCCTAATCAAAAAATAATTCACATAATGAGGCTTACATTATTATGTTCTTAATTACAACGTTAAACAAATCAACATAGTTAACGATATTAACCTACCAAAATATCCTATTACATTTTTCAAGAACCACTCTCTCACAGGAAACCTTCTAACATAGCCGTCAGTGTAATGATCTTAAATTAAATCTTATTATAATTACGTTCAGTGAATCATACATCAAAGCTTTATTTCTTACCTCCGTAATTCGATAGCATTACATACGCTTAATTGAATTTTATTTGATGTGTATTTCGCGCGTCATAACATGTACTTAGTGATGATGATAATAATTGAGTGAATTTGTTCCTTTTTCTGTAATTTAATGGTTAAGAATCTTGGTCATTAAGATACCGACGTGAACCCTAACACTTGATAACCCCATGCCGTTAATCCTCCAGGTAGCAAAATTGCGAGTAAAATTATTACACATTGATACATTTCTAGATATGAGATATCCACATTCATCTTCCCGTTATCTTGGATACTGAAAAGCAATGGGAACGTCGAGATCAATGATAATAATAATATTCTCTATAACATTTTTTAAAAATATTATTACTTCAATATGGCGGAGGACTCAATTTACCTATTTTATTTTATTTATTTTCGTCGAACCGCACAGTACACATACTGAGCGCAATCATTCTGATTATAAAATACTAGCTATTACCCGCTAAATGTTGATTATCGCGACCAAACATTGCCTATATCCTATTCCAGGGTCTAATCTACCCCTGTACCAATTAAACTTGTAATTAAATCAAAATTGGATCAGTAGTTTAGGCGTGAAAGCGTAACAGTCATACAGATAGACAGACAGACAAAGTTACTTTCGCATTTATAATATTAGGAACCTCCTAGAAAATGCAATAGGCTTCAACTCTTGGAAAATCCTCAGAGTACAAACCATTAGATACACGGTACAACATAAATAAAAAGCAAAATCTCTTCTAAGACTGAGGTTCGATACCGTTAGCGAGTACAGGATCGTCGACAATCCTCAAGGCTCGTCTTTGTGCCGAGTCAAATCGCTCCATTGCCATTGTGCTCGAGTTTGTAGGTACCCAGGGTATGTCATGTATGATATACATGGTGTGATATTAATGGCTCCGTGGGGAAAACAAAGATATTCGTTGATGTTGCGTGTTTTTAAATTACAAGATCATTTCGTTAATATTTTCGTGGCGTGACATGGATTCTGTTGGTCGAAGCTGTTAACGTTTTTTTTGCTTGTATTAAGAAAGTAGCGTCTCTCTAAACATCCGTATTATTCATATCCATATTCATACTAATGTTATAAATGTTATAGTAACTCTGCCTGTCTGTTACGCTTACACGCCTAAACCACTGAACCAATTTTGATAAAATTAGGTATCGAGATAGATTCGATCTTGGGAAAACACATAGGCTTTAAGTAGTCGACAATAACCGACGTCCAGCGGGTGGAGCCGCGGGTAACAACTAGTTGGTAATAACTTTACTACCTTAGTCAGTTTCTCTATTTCAGTAGCTTTATTCTCAAATTTCATATGTCTTCCATCGGATTACAAATAATATATTACATCTCGCCGCATTGTTCATAATTATGCGCAGCTTTGTGAATGAATTACTGAAGGAAGCCACACCGTCTTTCATTCACAGGGCGGGAATTTTCCAACAATTATCCCACATTCCTATAGTGAACTTAAATTATTTAACTGCGTTAATTTAACTAAATAATACGAGTATCTAAGAGCAGGGAGAAGTCAGGTGACTTGAAAGAGAAAAAATTCAAAGTTACTTATAGATAAATAAATAAATATTGTAGGACATTCTACACAACGCTATCTAGACTAGGGTTGCCATAAGTGTGGGGACCCAAACCGGGACATTTGAAGAAAAATTTGTAAAGGTAGAAAAATAGGCACTTTTATTACAACAACTTTTAACACTGCCATTAAACAAGCTTTAAACAAGCGGGCAGCGACCCGGGCTTCCTATGTTTTCTGAAAGGCAAAAAATTATCAGAATTAACTTCTGATAATTGTACAAAATATTCTGACGAAATCAACATTAAGTTAATCATCATCTTCATGTAGACGCTTTCTCCCGATTGCATACCTGGCCAAGATGACCCCGGAGCTCAGGGTCCGCCTTCCGGCTCTTCCTCCTCCACTTGACACGATCTGGGCGCCCATGGTAGTGAGACCATTTGCACGCATATCACTCTCCACGACGTCAAGCCAGGACTTCTTGGGCCTATCCCTTCTACCTGGACCTGGCGGGGGCGCCATTGTCAGGCATTTGCTACCCACGTATCCTGGCGGTTGCCGCAAGACGTGGCCGCACCAGCGAAGGCGGCTCTCTTGCATTTTATCTGCGATGTCATGGACATGAAGGCTGCCGCGGCTGCAAGAGTTCCTCACGCAGCATTTTTATCTCCGTGACATGCAGCTCTTACGTGCTTACGCTCTTGCTCTCACAACCATGTAAGAGGACAGGCTTAATGATCGTCTTATAGACCTGCCCCTTCAACCTGACTGGCATTTTGGGATCACCCGTGACGCCAGTAATTTCTCACCACCTGGCCCACGCGGAAGCAATGCGTGCCCTGATGTCGTAGTCGATTTCACTGGTCACATGAAGTACAGATCCCAGGTACTTAAACCGTATCATCGCCTATGCGGACCGGTGTGAAATCTGTCGCTAAACTTTCTGTCATCGCTACATTTAGCTTCATACCACCGTTCTCAAGCGCTTCCTTCCACACTTTCACGTGTTGCACCAATCTGCTCCTGTCCGCGTCCTTCAGCGCAATATCATCAGCATAAATGAGCAACCACGTAAGCTGCTTATGTGGTTTTCTGATACTGTCCAACAAGACGTCTAATACCGAGCTGAACAAGTAAGCACTAAGGACGGATCCTTGGTGTACTCCGATGGTGATGGGGAAGGCTTTTGAGTCACCAAAAGCACTCCGAACCACGGAACCAGAATCATGATACATATCTTGGATGGTGTCAATGTAGGTCTCTGGAACTCCCTTAGCCCACAGTACCCACCAGATCACCGCGCGAGGAACACAGTGGAAGGCCTTCTGCATGTCTAAGAATAGGCAGTGCAGGGGCGTGTTCTTCGCCCTGTATTTCCCCACCACAATCCTTAGGGAGAACACCGGATCAATGATCCCGTGCCCGGGACGAAACCCATACTGACACTCCGAGAGTGTACTCTCCTGTCGGATCCGGGAGTCGATTATCTGCTCATAGAGCTTCATGGTGTGGGACATTATCTTTATACCGGGGATTTCGTCGAGGCCGAGTCTGTACTTCTGCATGCGTTATCGGTGGCACTAGTCCTTGTTTCGGAAAGAGGTCTGGTGGATGCACCTCTTGCTGCTTATTCAGCATTTCGTTGGAAGTATGAGCGCCATCTGTCCTTCATCGCGTTTTTCTCGTAAAATCATTGGCCCCGGGGTCTTTATTACTCATTAACATATTCATGTATGGAAAAATATCAGCGCTTTCGTCGTTCTATCTACGTATTAATAGCCTAGCTACTTAGTCGCGTTTATTTTAGGTATATTACTGTTTACCAACCAAGTCCAGCTCTCTAATATAATACTAAAAATGTTTAACCGGGACAATTTGCTTATTGGCCGGGACGCCGGGACACCAGGCCTCAAACGGGGACATGTCCCGGCGTACGGGGACGTATGGCAACCCTAATCTAGACCCAAAGTAAGCATAGCTTAACTAGCTTGTGTTATGGGTTCTAGAATGCGGATAAACATACTTAGATACATTTTTTTTTTGTAAATACATACATATTATACATAGAAACACCCAGACCAATGCAAATATTCATATTCATGCACACAAATATTTGCACTGAGCGGGGATCGAACCCGCGCCTCCTGCGTAGCGGCCGCGGTCACTACATATATGATATGATAATATGTGCAGTATCGCAGATCGTAGCACGAGACGGAAGCCTTCGCCAATACCTCGTCCGCAGTTTAGCTGGTGCACCGAATAGCACGTGCAGGTCTAAAAAGGCCACTTTAAACAATTTCGCTAAAAACAAGTAACTTTATGGATTCGCAGTAGATCCCTATAGATTCCTATACAATTCGTATAATGGTCACACAGTAGAACAATAATTCATTTACTAAGGAGATTCTAATCTCGTAGTATCGCTGCATATCAAAATATTGTCCAAATACGATTCCAATAAAGTGGCCTTTTTAGACCTTCTGTAGTAGTGAGAGGATGTAAGTACATTAATATAAGAAAAGACTTGTTTCAGAGCATAAATAAAACATCAAGCACCCTTTTGTGAACAATCGCGATGAGGCTATGAAACTAACACTCAGTTTGTAACAATTGGTTAACTTTGAGAAATATCATTGGGTATCCAATCACACATTTAATGGCCTAACTTTATATTTGGCCCAAAGTTTTCCTTTGTTATATTCTCAAGATTATTTAGACAACGAAATGTGACGCAACCAAAAGTTTGTCTTAAACAATAGGCCAGATTTACTGGGGCCTTTATTTCAAGTATCTATTTATTGGAATTTCTCCGGGAAGCAAGGAATTGTTTAAGGCAATTTTAATTTATTTAGCACATTATTTCCAGTATAATATCATCATTCAAGGTATTTTCTAGTCCCCATTAAATAAAGTTGTATCATAATATTTTTTTAGTTACAAACAGTCTTTCTACTCGTTGTATTAAGTACCTATTACTTAAATAATAATACCAAACAATTTTATTTTGTAAATTATAGCTAGGTACAGCCTACAGGATTACAGCTGTTGTTAAACTTAGCAATAAAAGTAATCCCAATATTCACAATTAGTAGTAAGTACGATAACCACTTTCCATCTGGTGGGCTGTCTGCTTGTCTGCCACCTAAGTGGTATGAAAAAAAGTAATAATTTCCATTTCTTCTCAGTTTAATAGCGTTCAGACGAAGATAAGACGTGTCGAAACGATATCACTGACCAATTTCAGCAACAAAAATGTTAGTGTTGTCAAAAATGTAATCTTTACCCAACTCAAACAGTTTAGACACAAACTCATTAACAACTTCTCTTAAAAGAGAAAAAATCTAAATTGGCTACTGGCCAAATTAAATGTTGATAAAAAGATGAAGTCCCTATTTGCGTTGCCTCATGCAATTATACAGACGATAAGATTAAACCCATTTTAGACAACGCTAAGTCTCATTTGCATGAATTAATTTTAGCCGACATGACGAAAAAGTAGCCAGGGCAAAGACAAACGTGACTAGCAAACGAATAGAAAATCTCAGTACCTTTGGTGTAAATTAAAAACGCTTTATGATTTTAAATAAAGTCGTGAAAGGGAATCTTTGTAATTATACGATTGAGGAAGAAAGTTTCTTTCTTTCCGTACTTTATAAGCCGCTGCTTTTGGTAGGGTGGTCAAATTTAGGCTAAGGAGAAATTGTTAATGAAGATTTACTTTTAATTTGATTCTTTTTTGTTTACCTACCAGTAAAATCACGTTTGTATATATTTTATTCCCAGTCTTCAGTGGCTCTTTGTTGAAGATATTGCCAAATGATTGGTGCATATTTTTCAATTTCGATTCTTATATACTTTTAAAGTTAAGCCTTTTTAACAAAGGGAATATTTGTACAGTCGACAAAAGAGATACTGCACTTTTTCATATAAGTTGTATGTAAAATTAACCGTATCTCCTATAACGACTGTATATATGGATGATCCATTCATTCTAGGTAAGAGCCATGAAATATTGTTAGCTTGATAAAAAATATAACGTCAGGTATTACAATGCGTCTGAAAAATCACCCTCAAGCTGATAAAGAGATTTTTTTTGTTCAGTCCGATGGTGATTTATATACACGCCCGAAGCTGCTTTGAAAAAATAATATCAACTATGCATATAGCCGTCTATTGTATTAACTATGATGACGAAGCTATAAAGATATGAAGCTAACTGGAAAGTGTCGGCAACATGAGTGTGAAGGACCTGGTGTTCCACACGTGCAAAAGCCTCGGTAGGTAATCACTTTCCATCAGGTGGGCCGTGAGCTTGTCACCTAATTGGCATAAATAAAGATACAAGATATTTATTTTTCTTTCTTTCTAAACTTGGTTAAGAGAATCATTATCGACGAAGCTGGTAAAGGCCGAATATCAAAAATGGTATCGCATCTTTACTTGGGTTTTCACTAGATTGACATCTAAGTGGTATGAAAAAAACCAATACAAGTCTTACAATTTTTTTGGATAAACCTAAAGAAATTATACCAAGACACCTAAATAAACTGTAACATTGCCATAAAAAGGACACAGTGTCCGAGAAAAACCTTCATTATAATAGGCTCTACGACAATATAAACGAAATAAAATCTTCTTAACATAACTTCTAATTCTTGTTGGTAGTACAAATGGATATTGGCTGGAATGACCTGTATATATACCTATACTCACGCCTGTAACTCCCCGAAGGGGTAGGCAGAGGTGTATTTAAACCCCACATTTCGCGAACTATGATTTTCGCTCTCACGTAATAGGGGGCGAGCCTATTGCCGTCTAGCGGGTACTTTGTCATGGGTTGTATGTTTTACTGGTCGAATGGAGAACAGCCCTTAGTCCTTAGTCGCCTTTTACTTGTAAGTAAGAACAAAATAAATATTCATGATGTACGTAACGTATGTTCATTATGAATATTGTTGAAGTGAAAGTGAACCAAACATCATTATGTCAAACAATACATAATCAAAAGTATTTGTATAATATATAAAAATGAGTAGACTTAATCTAGGTATCAAATTATAGTGAACTAGCTGACCCGGCGAACTTCGTATCGCCATATTTTCCGCCCGCGTGGTATTCTGATCCCGATTTATCAGTGTTTCTCTACAATATTATGCATGTATTATACATATAAACCTTCCTCTTGAATCACTCTATCTATTAAAAAAATCGCTTTAAAATCCGTTGCGAAGTTTTGAAGATTTAAGCATACATAGGGACGGACAGACAGCGACAGCGACTTTGTTTTATAATATGTAGTGATGATAAACATTGCCATAATAAATGTATTGCAGCCGAAAGAGTACAATTTCAGAAGACACACTTTTTTTATCTGTAATGTTATACAATAAGCAATTGTAGCTTTACAATATCTTTAAAATTGACAAAATAATGAACTAGACACACTTAACATTTCCACCCTGTGTTAAGTAGTTCTATTTAAATTATAGATTAACTAGCCTTCCGCCCGCGGCTCCGCCCGCGTGCATCTCGGTTAACGCGACCTTTGCTCATATCTTCGGTTCTACTCAGCCGATTGCGATCAAACAAACGTAAGATTTTAAGTCTGAGTAAGCCCTTTCTAACAAAAAAAACCGCATCAAAATCCGTCCAGTAGTTTTTGCGTCCATCGCGGACAAACAGACAAACAGACAAACAGACAGGAAATTCAAAAAAAATATTTTCGTGTTCAGTATCGTTAACATAATATAACCCAAGAATTTTTTTTTAAATATCTCCAATGTACAGACACGACCACTTTACAATTATATAATAGTATAGAAGATAGATATAGATTCCGCGACTGCTGGAGCCTGTAGCGTGTTCCTACGGCACGCGGCACCAAATAATTAAACAAAGCGTTCAGTCTTATTTATTAGAAATGTTCATTAAAGATATGGCCCTATTTTAACTACTCTCCACTTGTTTATATTTACCTAGTTAATTAATTCAGGTTTAATTAGTCTGTCTTGCAAAATTATTTCCTCTTAAATTATCTCGTACAAGATAAACGAGGTTTTAGGGCCTTATGCGAGTAATTTGCGAAGCGTCGGCAGGTCGAAATAAAATATGCGTGAGACTAATGAAAACTGTCTACATTATTAACCTAGGAGGTACTCCTTAACAACCCTTCTGGTCTAAATGCTCCTTAGTTAAGTGAGAGGTTTTGAATCGTAACATACGTTTGTGAGCGCAATTTTGGAATGTAATGTGAAGTTTATGTCGCCATTAATGTTGTGATAGGGCGTAATGTAAAGGTGCACCGTTTGGGGACATATTTCCGGAAAAAGCTTCAAATTTTAGTCCTGTGACCTCCATAACGATGTCTAAATGTGAGGTTAGGTGGTAATATAATTTTTTTGGTTGACCTTATATCTCTGGAAGGTGTTTATAGCTGCACAATTTAATCACAATTTAATCGCCGCGTGGTTCCCAGCAGAGTAAAATTTGGACCACCCCATCTCCTCCCATGCGGTGTCGTACAAGGCGACTAAGGGATAAGGCTGTTTTACATCAGACAGATATATACAGCCCAGACTCAGCCTCAGATACATGACTCGAGTCAACAATGGTGCCCGGGATGCGGCAATAGGCTCACCCCCTATTACGTGGTACCTAATTTATTGATTGGTGAAATGTGGGTGTTAATTCACCTCTGCCTAACCCTCTAGGGATAAAGGCGTGATTGTATATATGTATGTATGTACAATTATTAATGAACTAAGTAATTGAGTTCTTTGATAAATTTTATGGGTAATGGGTAAAGTTAATAAAGTCAAAGTAAATACGATCGCGTGTGGTTCTTGCGTGTTTCAGTGGCACAGTTTCAATACAGTTGCTACTTGTCGTTTTGTTTGCGTAAGCAGTTAGTCCAACTGCAAGCTGAGTTTGTTAATAAACATTTTATAGTTTGTTTTTGCAAAACAAATTGTGTTCTACGGGAGCTTAATATTATAGTTTTCATTTACTTTCGGTTAATGCTTGCATTTCTATAGACTAAACATTGTTGCAGTTTAATTTTGTTTGCTTGTTATTACCTAACATTTATCTTTCTAGATTATTTTGAAGCAAGAGACACTTGTATACTTTTTGGCTTAGAGACTAGTCATACACAATACTAATTTTTTACTGAAAGTTGATTTTCTTGTAAATATGTGATTAATTTTATTACAACTTAAAACAATTTACACCTGAAAAATTTCAGGAGGAAAAGTATTTTCAGGGTTGTATCAGATAGGCTGGAGTAGTGGTTAACTGTCTTAAGAAGTGAGTCTATTCGTAGAGGAAGTGCATCAACTCAGACCCATAGACATTCCCTATTAGCCGTGCGGGAAACAAGCACAGCTCTTCACACCAACTCTTAAGAGAGGAGGAGGAAGATCTACGACCAGAGAATGTCTCATGCCCGATCCCGTGTAACGAAAAAATCCACAGGCGAAGAAAAAGAAACTTAGTGACCCTCTGCTTCAGCATCATCATCCGAGCCTCAACCCCCATTGCATTTTTCGAGAGCAACTGAATGACTGACCTTTGACCCCAGGGAGGACAGTCTACGCCTGAACTTCGTCCGTCAATAAACAGGTGTACCAGTTAGCAAGTGAGGTTCGCTTGAACCCCGAAGGTATTGGTGAAGCCTCATATACCCTACTTATCATTTAGAGAGACAAGCTCTTCAATATCACATTCCATCACATACATACATTTACGCCGTTATCCCCGGAGAGTTAGGCAGAGGTGAATTAACACCCACATTTCACCAATCATTGTATTCCATCACAATCACCGTTATTTTCGCGTTAGTTCACATCTGAGGCTTTCACCATCTATCTACCATCACACTGTAATATCCTTATTCCTTTTTGTAAATAGAACTATAACAGCTTCAACTTTACACCACAATAAGCAGCAAAATCGTGATCTAACCTCTATAAATTATTTTGTTTTTGTTTTCAAAGGGGGGTTTCTTAGTGCGATTTAATTTTGACCCTTGGTACAGAATCGTAAATCACAGGCCTTAAACTTTTTGGTTTTTGGACTACAAAACCTTAGCCTGTAACGTTGTTTTCGATCCAAATAGAATAATAAATTGCGCGACCTCCGCACTTTAGGACTCTGAATATGGCGAAACGGGTAAGCAAGAAGTGAAATATAAATTACAGGAGGCTCTTTGAGCAATACCAGTGATATAACCCGGGTTACCTAATGACGTCGACCGAGAGCTAAAATATGACCGTGGGACGTATAGCCACTTGTGACAAGATTTTTAGGACGCTGCTCTTCTGATTTCATTTAACATTAACTTAGTTTTGTAATTATTGAGACGAAATGAATTTTTTCTTAGGGAGAAAGAAATAAAACACACATCCTTATTCAGTAGCAAACACTTTTGCACAATTTTAATATAACCCCATGTTATAAAACTTGCGCTAACAATAACTATGTTTTGAAATTCAACTTCATTTGAATACGAAAATAAAACGTCCGTTAATTATGTAGGGAACAGCTAAATTAGGTCAGCATCAGGTTCATAAATTAATATCAATTTAATCAGAAAATACGGTCTGATCCCCGCGGTATATGTTGATGAAAGATAAAGACTTAGCTACCTATTTATAGAACGAGTTAAATCGCGCGTAAAAATGTAATTTTCATTACTTAATTATGTTATTAACAACCTTTTTCTTTATCTAGGTGACAATCTCGCTTGTATCCAAAATCTACACTTGGAAGCTTAGGTTCACTCTTCCTACCGGACGTGGTCTTGGCTCAGCGGGGGTGCGAGAGAAATACCTTACGAGCCATCTTACACCCCGGTATCTGAGGATCTTGGGGACTCTGTGGTCCCCACATCGGAAGAGGGCCGGATTGAAAGATATGGCCCTGGGTCGGCCGGGGTGCAAGGGATATGTCTACGACTACCTCACCTCCGGCCCACAGATGGAGTGCGTTTTAGTCGGTTCAAGTCCGACATAAACTCCTCCACCGGCTCCGGCGAAGGGGTATCCGTGGGGATTTTTAGCACGATAAAAAAAAGATATCTGAGGATCTGGTACGGCGTGCGGTTTTAGTCGGTTCGAGTCCGACATAACCCCCGCCAGGCGGTTTTATGCATAGGAATTTCCGCAAAAAGAGGGTTCACTCTCCTTTAGTTCTTTAGTTTATTTCTGATTTTAGAAGTGCGGCTGACATCTGACCCCCTTACCGCTAGTAGAAAGTTCAAGACAAAAACTCTTTTATCACTCAACAAGTGTACCAGCTTGCTGATGAGTTTGAGTTGGGCCTTGAAAATGGTAGGGCTTTTAAAAACCAATTACACTTTAATAATAACTTCCTCATACTATAGGTTTTCATACACACATTAGGTATGCGTTACTACGTCTTCAGACGTAGAATTACGTTTCGGTCAAGTAATTAGGTAGGTAGGAATAAGTTCGTTCTAATTAATAGAGTTCGATTAATTAGGTCGCGTATGGCGCATGAGAATTCGACGGCTACATTAAAGATTGCGGTTTGCGCATATATTCGTATGCATGAATATGAGCCATTTCCGTTGGATTAAAAACGCCGTGTATCGAAAATTTATGTGCAAGCGGCTCGTTGCTAGCTTATTGCCCGTATTGACTGCATAAATATTTGTAGGTACGCGTCAATTAATACCATACACCATATGGATTCCAGGGATTGCTATAACCCGATTCCTACCGGCTTGCTCTGCAAAGGGAAGCCGTGGTAGTTTAATAAGCAAGGTAGATACTGTATAATGCATTGTCAAGAACTGAATGCATTATGAAATTCAGAATCTATAATTCAGTATCTGAAATCGGAACGCCCAGTAGGTATTCTATACATAATTTCTATAGGCGCTCATAAGAGGTAAGATTCCCACCAGCTTTCTTTTTCAAAATTTTCATCCTTCGCCTACACTTAGAACAACATGATGTATAGCGCAAACTAGAGAGAAAGCAACGGCTCAGCAATTCCTTATAAGGAATATCCGGGTATAATCCCAGTTCAGTTACATATAATACGTTTTTGTGGTCCACCCCGTGACTAGTCTAAATAGCAGCTGAGTACAATATGTACACAGTGATCCTATTAGCGACGAATGAGGAACGACGCAATAATTTGTCAAGAACTATCTCGTTAACTGTTTTTGTGTTGGAGTTGAGTCGGATTTATCGTCGGCCATGAATACTCTAGCATTTTGTTATGACAGTTGGATAGAACTGCGCTTCTCTTTTTCATATTTTGTTGCATATTTGATTGCTGAACTGATTTTTTTTTTTAATTCTGATAATTGCAGTCTAGAATATACAGTCCAGACTCAACCTATACATGGTTCGAGTCAACAATAGTGCCCGGAAAACGGCAATAGACTGACCCCCTATTACGTGGGACCTAATACAATGATTGGTGAAATGTGGGTGTTAATTCACCTCTGCATAACCCTCCGGGGATAAAGGCGTGATTGTATGTGTATGTGTAATTGCAATTAACCTGATCTATAACGTGAAGCATTATAGCAGCATGTAGTTCATTCGACTGTTAAGTAGAGAGGCGTGTTGATCATTGATGTGGTTTTAATTAATTGCGCCGTAGTGTTTTTACAAGGGCATTGGCATACTGGTGGTTTAACAATACAAAATAAATATCCTACATATAAACCACCATTACTTTTTACATAACATACGTTAAACCACTAGAACTGTCATTTACCGCTGGACAATAAGTATGTATTTCAGTATTCTAGGTGGGTGGAGCTGCGGACAGCAGCTTGTCCACAATGAAAATATATGGAGAATACAGGCATACAGGATACAAGATCGTAGCCTGATAAAAGTAGCTTACGTGTTATTCCAGATTATAAACTAGCCCTGTACTAAATTTCCGAGCGTTGAGCGCGATTGAGTAACAAACATCCAAACGCCACAGAATATTCCATCAAGAACCAAGTGGTTCGGCGACTAACGAGCGACGGCAACTCGGGCGTCGGAGGTCGCAGAACGACCTCCGTCCCCCATGAGCGCGGGCCTGGGGGTGACGGGTGGAGCCGCCTGTCACCCTAGCAGAAGCAGGCCATGGCGGCGGTGCGCATTGCGTGCCTCCCCATACCCGGGGGCGAGTTGGGACTCTACGGTCCCCACATCGGGAGAGGGCCAGATCGAGAGATATGGCCCTGGGTCGGCCGGGGTGCGAGGGATATGGCTACAACAATCTCACCTCCGGCAACTGACGGCCCACAGTCGGCGTGCGTTTTAGTCGGTTCGAGTCCGACATAACCTCCTCCTCCGGCTCCGGCGGGGGAGGTATCCGCGGGGATTTTTCGCACGATAAAAAAAAAAAAAAAAAGTGGTTCGGTGACTTCTTCTTTTGCCGCACCATTAAGAACTGGAATTCCTTACCAACTCAAGTATTTCCATCAGTCTGTAGTCCCGGGTCCTTTAAGCGGGGCGTGAAAATGCATCTGATGAGGCCATCAAGCTGAGTGCCAACATTGTAACACGGTACGTGTCTATTATGGTGATCCTCTTTACCGAGACTTTGTCTTCAGCTTACCATCAGGCAAGGTGAAGTCAAATTGACGCGTCCTATATAAAAAAAAAACAAGACAAACTTCCACATTCATTATAGTAGGAAGTAGGATCTTGATAGTATCAAATAAAAAAGCTCTTTATACCTACCTGCTATATTTCTGAAACAAGTAACACGTAGCTACAGAAATTCATGATACTTATCAGTGTGGTTATAGTTATAGTACGTTTAACGACTTGCACGGGCCTTAGTTAGCTAACAATTTTATGAAGATGAAACTACGTTTACCTGCAAAGTTTATATTCTCTTATGGGGCTCTTGATAGCTCCTTATAGTACGCCAATAACCCAAAACAAGTTTATTAAGATTTACACCCTTATAATGTACCCTCATAAGACCCCAGAGTCCAATCATAGGATATTGTTTATAATACAATCAGTCTAAAGCTAAGTAAACCCGTAATATCGGGGTAATTTTCTCTTTCCGAAATTCTAAATAACAATGCAAATTATCACCCATAACACCTTGGGTACAAAAAATTTACGAGCTCTCACTCAATGTAATGGGCCATAAAAATTGTTGCTAAGTATACATAAAATATGTTTGTTTACATTGTGGAAAATTAACGTATAGTCTCTAAGTAAACAACGATTCTATTAGACTTTCATTCAATAAGATTTTTATAGTTGTAACCATCTTACACTGACTAGCGAAGGGAAGTTTTTCGCAGGAAAGTTTTTTTTTTGTTTCTTTTATTGGCTTCTTGCTTTGCATTTAGCCATTATCAAATAGTTTATAATAATCTTATTTGGATGGGTGGATGGATGGATGGATGAATGGATGTTGATGATGGTGAGTTGATGATGATGATGGCTGCCTCAGTAAAGTGGTGGAAACTTTACTAAATGCTTTTACGAAGATTTGAAACCAACACGAGAAGTCACAATTTCACTGTAATATTTCTAAAAATCTTATGTTAAGTTTTGTCAAAAATCCAACATTTTTCACTCGAACTCGCACTAATTTCGGAAAATAAAATAAAACCGCTATGTTTCCTTTAACGCGTTCGCGCCAAAAATCCCGCAGGAAAGTTCTGTATTGGAGGTACAGGCTTCTGCACATGAGGTCTCGGATTCCATTCCCAGATCCGATTAGACTTAAAAAAAAATCAGAACGGAGAAAACGTGTAAACGGCTATAGACGCACCTCCTATTACGATCCTATCCCTACAGGCGTCAAATATTAGCGTAACAACTTGACTGATTGTACGAGCCGACAAATTGCCCTGTCGAACAAAATTACCCCAGAAATAATTAATCTACCACAACAAAAAAAATGGGGACAGAACTCGATTAACATAACACAGCTCCCCCCGAGGGAGAGACGTACTCGTAGACTGTTTATCTTTTCGAAACCAGCTGTGGCCCACGGTTTTACCCGCTATATGCGGTTCTATTTGGGTGTTTATTCAACGCGGCTTTTCGCGTCTCCCGGCCGCGTCTTTCAGACGTTTTTTCTTATTAATTAGTTGCTAATTATTACAGCGTGACGTTAAATAGCATTATAACCTTCCAAAAGAATTAGGCTACATAATGCATTAAATTATATTGATTCCCACTTGTACCTGTAGAAATGTAACCTTTTGTTTCATAATAAACAATTACAATAAATAACATTTCATTTTTATCTTATTTTAACTTTAGACATATAGACTTTAGACAAGGTGGTGTGGGTTTTAATACACCTCTGCCTACCCTTATACATATGTATGTATGTACGTACATATTTATGTATGCATTTATTCCTTTTTTAGGTTGTATTCTTCGATCAATGCGGCACTAGCTAAAGGATTAACCAAAGTAACATTCAATCTTATAATGTGCGTTGTATGCGCTAAGTCTCATTTAGAATTTTATTTTTTTATGTTACGGCTAATACCCGAAATGCGGTTACTCTAGTTACTCTTGGTTAAACCTAGTACGAGCCGATTGTTTTGCGGCTGTACCTAGTTTTAGCCGGTTAGAACTAGGTGTAGCCACTTTAGAAATTTACATTAAATTAGAAATTTCAATGTCGAAATTAATTAACGTTAATACCTCGACTCAGCGCAATCCGACTCGGATAGGTTAGGTAAGAAGACTAAGTCTTTGTTTTTTTTTTTAAACCACCCAGATGTAGCCACCCGTCGAGCTTATTTATTTTAGATTTCCCGAAAAAAATCAGCTCGTACTAGGTTTAACCAAGAGTAAGTGGCTACACCTAGTTCTAACCGGCTAAAACTAGGTGCAGCCGCACTTCGGGTATTAGCCGTAACATTTACACCAACGAAATTTAGACCCGTCATTTCACAACACTAATGTAATAACTAGATTATTATATTTTTCAAACTTGAATGATGAAACTAATTGACACGAATAATTTATTCAGACATGAAAAATCAGAGAAATCAGATTTTTATAAAATTATTCTAAGCTCGCGCACAACTTTAATTTATTTTGATTAGAAATCGAAGTAATCAGCTTCATGAATAATTTAGCGTTAGTATTTTTAGAAGATGAATTCTCATTTTGCGAACTGTGCCTAAAAAACTGATTATTCTTTGTATAGCATTAATAACCTATAAGTGAAGCCCTTTAAACAATGACCTAATTATAGAATAAGAAATCTAGAACCTTTAACTCTAAGTTTAATTAATAAGGTACATGAAAGGTTTGTTTCGTTGAGATAATTAGTAAAGGTGGTATACCAAACTTTATAGAACCTTGCATCCTATCTTACTTCCTAGTTCCTACTAATATTATAGGTAAATGTCACAGTTTGTGAAGATGTTTGGATATTCGGATGTTTGTTTTTTAATCACGTTCTTAAGGTTGAGCGGATTTGACTGAATTTTAGTACGTCCAGATATAGATTAAATTGAATGAAATTTTAAAGCATTTAATACGCCAACTATTCTAATCGATTAAGATAGAAAAGAGCAAACACAGCTCCAAGTCGCCCCAAGACGGATGTACAGAAAAATTTGGATCAGCTTCGGGTGAGGCTCAATGGTCAGAGAATTCCCCCTGTAAGGGAAAGATCGCGCTTTTCTATCTTAACCGCAGAGATAGATTACAGTCTGAAATAACACATGGGCTTTTTATCCTGGGAATTCGGGACGGGATCTAAACTCCACGAGGGCGGAGCTAGTTGTATATAATATCCTTCACACCACACAAAATGCATAGTTAACTAATGGGTTATAGTATAGTTAAAATCTCGCTGCAGACTCGGTCATAAATCATTCGAGTGTTACGCTCTCTTACAGTAGTATAAAACCTTACAAACGTGTTTTATTGTAAATCGACAGGTGAGCATTCTACCACTGAACCACAGATGCTGTCGGTCAACTAGCGCACATCCCTACGCCGATTATGATTTATGACCGAGTCTGCAGCGAGATTTTAACTACACTATAGTATCTCTGAATTTATTTGTGAACACGACCCGTTTTGTTAAGGTACCATTGTCTCAATGTGATCCTATAAAGCTTAATAATAAAGCTGTTGATCACAGTACGCCACAACAATTGATTGAGCGCCTTTGCGCTTGTTGTTGGTTGTTCACAAACATTTGACACAAACAACTGTAGTCGTAGACAGTCGGAAAATCTACATGTTGAGTACGTTTGGTGAGCGTGATTTTAGTGAGCTATTGTCTGATCACAATCACTATTGATGATAATTGCTTTAGGGTGCATTACACCACATTATTATCTTCGAGGTATAAGTCAACCTTAATTGGAAGTCGGTACACCTGCTGATGAGGCAGGTTTCTCTCGCGGGGTTGGGAGGTCCGATGGTAGTACATAGATCGAAAATAAAAAATCGAAGAAAAAAAATAATATATAGATAAAAAAAGAGAAGTAGTTTTAAAAAAATATATTAGAAACCGAAATTACTTGTGTAAGAAGTGGGTTCACGTCGATATAATGGCCAGGATTTGAACCCGGAACTTTTTGATCGTAAGGAAGACACTAAGCTGACCGACGTTGTTGAATGGACCCCGAGATCCTAAATACAAGCTTTGTATGGATTAATCTGGGACTAATTCGCGATATTCGAATTCGAGGTTGCCTGGAAGAATATAATGCCGTCTATTGCGCATATACCTACTCAAACTTAGAGTATACGTACTCAACAGTAATTATATCTATGTATCTACAACCTGCAATAATATTGGTGAACAATAAAGAATTATCCATCTATCTATCTACTTCTAACTTTACCAATATTATCATTAACAACACAAAGTACACCCAAGCGTTAATAAGAATAGTTAGAACATAGACCAACTACTTGTGGATCACTGCGATATTTGTTTTGGCCGTTTGTTTTTGGACCGAACTTTGGCGAATCGGCTTAACTTAAACCTAGGCGACCATCTGTGTAGTAATCTGATTATGCTAATATGTTTAAGGGGTATACGACCACATACATTGACAAAGTTAACATCTGAAAGGTCTGCTATTGAAAAGAGCTTCCTATCCTTTCAAAACGCCCGTCCTCTTTTAGAAAAGCCATCCCTCGGTCGGACCGCAACAGAGGGAATGCAAAGCTCGTTTTAAGCTTGGCTTATATGCTAAACTGAAACCTCACATCAGCTCGGTTTAGCTATCTTAAATGCATTTCCGTACGAGTTTAACGGCGACAGTCTGGCAGTGAGTAATTAAGTGTTGGTATATAAGTGTTTCTGCTGCTATTTAGACATGTTTGGTTATCTTTTTATGTGTTGTGTTTTTTAATACTAAAGAAAAAAAAAAATATTAGTTATAGTTTAAAAAGAGGGGTTCTTATATTTTGTACGAGTATATGTATGTGTTGTACATCCAGATTGTAGTATTTTAAGTTATTTTTTATATGCATGTAAATAATTTATTTATTTATATTTTTTTATCATAAAAGTAGTATTTAAGTAACAATTTACTTATATATACTGTTTCTCTTGTCAAATTTACAATATATTAACAAAATAAATATGTCACCTTAATACTAAATAAAATAAATCAATCAAATAACCCGCCCCTGATCGCGCCCGGTGCAAAAGTGCCATCACACTTGCCGCATTTCCACGTTGGATTGCGACGGCCATCCTCTGCACCAGAAACGACCCGGAGCGAGAGTCACCCGTGGCCTCTATGAGCCTTTGCCCAATCGCCCTTACAAGGCTTTTGGCCTCTTTGACCCAGCTCCCCAAAGTCTCCACCGCCACTGGCACGAAGTGATATAACGGCTCCAGCTCAGCGTACTTGAGCCTCTTCCTCAAACCGGCATCATCGGCGGCGACCGACGGAGAGTGGATGGTGCGACTATATTTATTTTAGTTCATTTTAGTAGTAATAATTTGTAGTCTTAATTTAATTTAGTATTATTTTTAACGTGTTTGTTGTTTGACATCAATAAAATCTCAGTATTTTTTTATATAATAATATACTCGTAGTTCCATAGTATATTTTAACTTTTACTATTAAGTGTTTAAGATTTACAATAGGTAAGGTAACTGTACCAATGCTCGACACTGTACCAATGCTAGACACTTTCGAACAAAACCCAGTATTTTGAGAAAATTATCCATTTATTTTATAAGACTATTGACTTAAAAGATGCCTAATGGTATCTATAAGATATGTTCCAATATTCGCAACACCATCCGAAGTAAATTTAGAAAGACTGTTGACAGCAAATAATGTGACTCCGTGAACACGGTCGTGTTATTTCTTAAGATTTTTGCCAAGGGTACTGATTTTTATAGGTGTGATTTTTTTGTTTATAAGTTATGATTACTACTAATTTTAGTATAAACGTTATAAATATTGAAGTTATTGACATACTTGGACCATTGGGACAATGATGTCTAGCATTGGTGTTTTCGACCAAGTGCATAATAATTTAATTTAAAGTAAAAGTATGATAGATTTTAAAGATTTTATGGGCAAAAGTTAATGTCTAATTGTTGCTGTAACAGTTAAAAAAGAATGTAACGACCATGCTGTAATTAATTTGTTAAATTTTTTAGATTGAAATTTTATTTTTCCTTAAAGTGTCGAGCATTGGTACAGTTACCTTAGTCATGAAATTATTAAGAAATTTGGTTTATTACAGTCTTTGTGAATGTGATTTATTACAGTATTTAATAAGTATTTTTATAATAGTCTGCAGAATAAACCTATCTCTAGATAGTTAGCCCCTTTGATATGCCTTTTTGTTTAAAAACTAGAGTCATATATTATGTAAAGTTCAACAAATTCTGACCTCATAAAATGTACATGTGACAGAGTAAGAAAAGCAAAGTGTATAGTTTTATAAAATTTGTATACTCTCTGCGACATTTTGTCTTCTTTTCTGAATTTAAAATGCCCACGAGTTCCTTGCAACAAAACAAAAAATTTAACACTCTATTGTCTTTGTTTGTATCATGAAAGGAAGCATATTTAATCAGTTGGCTGTTTATTTGTTGAACGCTTTGTTTATGACGTTCCTGAGTTGCGCCGCATACGATGCTTGGCATACTTGCTTCTATTAGCAAAATACACACAGTTTCAAAGGAGAACTCTTAGAAATTAATTGTTTGTATGAGAAGTTTTAATGGAAGGCTGTCATAACGTGTAAATATGAAGCCGGTACGTGTTAGAGGTCCTCGGGGAGACTAAGGCGGATCGGAGGACCTTTTGCCCGACAATTCAGTCAGTCTATCTTTTTTAAATAAAACCACTTTTTAACGGATTCTATCGCGATTTATTTGTTAATAGCTTTTGCCCGCGGCTCCGCCCGCGTGGATGTCGGTTATCGCGACCAAACATAGCCTATGTCCTTCCCCAAGGTTTAATCTATCTCTATACCACATTTCATCAAAATCGGTTCAACCTAAACCAGGTATGAAAGTGTAACAGACAGACGTTTTTTAGCAGATTACTTTCGCATTTATAATATTAGTATGGATTATTTACTTTGAGCCCGACGTTTCAGTTACTTTTCGGCAGTCATGGTCGCGGGGTGAGGGGCGAGGGGTTCAATGAGTGATATTCGCGTAAACTTCAGAAAATATCAGCCTATCTTTCTTTGATGAAGCTTTATTTTGACCCTGTTGAACGCTTCAAGAGCACAGTCAGGGCGATACGATGTCTTTGGTGGAATTGGTGAGTGGTTTTTATCACTTGCCAATACTACCGAGGGACATGTGTATTATCCGTGTATTTTCATACCACTAAGGTGGCAGATAAGCACACGGCCCTCCTGACAGAAAGTGGTTACTGTGGCCTATGGACGTATGCAACACCAAGGGCGTCACACTCACGCTGCCGATCTCGTTAGAACTTTCTAATGTCCTTCTTGAAGAACCCCATACTATAGTCGCTTGGAAAAAGACGGTAGGGAGTTTATTCTACAGCTTAAGCATGCGGGGGTGTCTATTATGATACCGGTTACTCCTTTCAGGGGGTTTGCACTCACACTTTTTAAATCCTGAATGGTCACGCACGTTTTCCCTAGTCACTACATAATTGAGTCTATCAAAAGGGTCTATAGTGAAAATATTTTCCTAAGGCCGGCAACGCGCACGTGTCAACCTTGGTATTGCAAACGCACATAGACTTTTTATCAGGTGAGCTATATGCTTGTATAGTGCGCTTAAGTTGCAGGAAAAAAGAAACATTTTATATTGACCGTCGTTGGCACATTATGATTTTTTTTTATTGGAACTTTTTTTTTTGATGACTTAGGTGGCAGACAAGCACACGGCCCACCTGGTGGAAAGTGGTTACGTCACACGGACTTCACCTCCCCTGATGGTAAGCTGTAAGTCTCAAGAAAGAGGGTCGGCATTCCAGATTTGTGTGGTCTTTGTTCTTTAGACATAAATTTACATCTATACTAACTTTTTAACTCTCGCGCTGCATCATAATATACAATAATATTATTAGGAATTAAC
The DNA here is from genome assembly GCA_914767945.1 of Eilema depressum. NCBI lineage: Eukaryota > Metazoa > Arthropoda > Insecta > Lepidoptera > Erebidae > Eilema > Eilema depressum. Next base: position 17,202,061 of record OU612020.1, read on the forward strand.
GCGATCATGTTATAGGTACATAAATACATACCGTACTAGCTGTCCCGGCGAACTTCGTACCGCCATATTTTTCCCGTTCCCGCTGCACCTATTTTCTCATCCTATTATAAAATACAAGAATATTTAGATGATAAACTAGCTTGGAAATGAGCTGTTCACTCATGCATGCTTCTCAAACAAATTATTGTATTTAGACTAAGTAGACTAAGCATTATTTGTAAATAGACCAAAAAAAAAAAAAAGCCCGCTGAGTTTCTTGCCGGAGTCTTCTCAGGCCAGGGCCGCGTTTCGAACCGGTGGTCCATTTGCTAAGCTAGTCTTTAGTACATAATTATATATTTTTGACGTTTTGTAAGTGCCGTTTTAATGGTCTATACAGAATAAATGATTTTTGACTTTGACTTTGACTTGACTTTAAACCTTCCCTGGACACCCACAAATATTTCAAGACTAAAATTAGCCAAATCGGTTCAGCCGTTCTTGAGTTATAAAATAACAACGAAAAGTGGCATTGATTTTTATATATTGGAAGATAACCTGGTTGAAACTGGTTACCATTATTAATTTACATCTTCTTACTATCTGATGAGACGAAATCATATTGACGTGCCCTTTACAAAAAGACATGAAAAAAAATAACTTTGATAACGTCCTTAGTTTTCTTGCGTGTGTTAATTTTCTTTTGTTTTCATTTCATTGAATTGGAAAACAATGTTCGAAGGCATCAGAAATAACAACACATTAAGCTCATACATATTAACTTGAATCGCGTGGGCTGCAATCTTCAACACACTCCCGCTGTTTACTCAATTCTAATTTAGAGTAAACTCAATGCGCATAAACTTAATGGTACTTTGACAGAAAACAGGTAAACACAGTAAATGGGTGTTGTTGAAATATGTGCGTGTAAAACAGAGGTGGCGAACCTTTATGCATCAACATGCCATCACTCTAAAAAAAAGTTAAATGAAGCCCTAGACGTGCCATCAAAGTGGCGCGCTTGAAGTGACCCCAAATAAATATATCCCAAGATTATTTGGAGCTATCACTGGTGGTATATTAAGCGCAGGAGGATGATGATAATATTTCTGAAAAAGTGACCGTCTCCTCGTTCATTTTCTAGCACCTTAGTTATAGTAAAGGCGCATCTAAATACCTACTTGGCGTGCCCAAAAAATTGTGTCGAGTGCCATTAGTTCGCCATCCCTGGTGTAGAATATTTTCCTTTTTACGCTTTGTATCGTTGCGCACGAAAACATTATGACATCGAGAACAAAGCCCTTCAAACAAGCAGTGTATCAGAGTTATTATGCGCGTTGGGTAGAGATTTAAAACAAACATTTAGAACATTGTTACTTTGCTCTAGTGAATATGCGGGTTATTTTACTTAAAAACAAAACGTAGGTATACTCCTATACCTATATAATAACTTGTGCTTATTTTTATTATTTTTCAAATAACACATTTCAATTAACTTAATTGTATATAATAAAATTAAGTAATAGGCTCACCCCCTATTACGTGGGACCTAATACAATGATTTGTGAAATGTGAGTGTTAATTCACCTCCTAACCTAACCCTCCAGGGATAAAGGCGTGATTGTATGTATGTATGTATGTATGTATGTAGTTAGTTATAATATTTTTGTCTTTTTTCAGCTAACTTTCTCTAAACCACACAATGGAGTCTGGCCATACCACCACCGGTTCTTGAGGGGCAGACCCAAACAATGCTGTCTGGACATCGTGTTATAAGGTACCATCATAATCTCACAACCAGGGATGCTGAAAAATGCCAGTGGAGGTGAATCTCACTATCAAGAATGCTGAAGAATGTCAGTGAAAGTGAAGAGATTAGGAACACAGGACCCTAGACTCTGGTGAAACGCTGATAATTATGATGAAATTTTCGATGCACTGGAACTCAAATTCCACTTTTATGAAGTGTGGCCGGGGGCATTAGTTAGCTTCACAAATGCTCCATTTAACAGTATTATTATTGTGAAAAACAACATATATACTCTACACTGTAATATTATAAATGCGAAAATAACTCTGTCTGTCTATCCGTCTGTCTGTTACGCTTTAATGATAGATTGTCGATGACAATCTGTCCATAGTGTTAGTTATAAATGGAGATTCAGGACTGAATATCATTTTGGAATAGGCGCCTTAGAATTTGACTTGCTTAATCATCATTCCCCCCGGAAGCTCATTTTTCTCACATTAATCGGTCTTCAGTATCACCATAACCTTGAACATTGAATTATTTATTTGAAAAGTGAAAAGCACACGTTTATATGCGGACACATTTCGTTCACGCGTAAGTTGTCTTATTATCCTAATTTTCCGCCATAATAATTTGAAATTACTCCGGTGAATGCTTTTAAAGGCAATGGCATAATATTATTGTAACCGCATTGGGCAACCCTGTTAAGTTTAGAGTAACTTTGGTCTCTGCGTTTTCAGGGTAAGGCTTATGCATTAACTTTATATTACACTAATACGATAGATTAGAACATAAAAACTAATATGTTTATATATAAAATAATATGCCATATTCACATACATTAAAACATTTATCAAATCTATTGTCTTTACTTCCAGGTTTTAACAAAGTTGCGTTCCGTGAACTCCTCCAAAATTGCGTTTAAGTTTTATTTTCCCAGGCATTTTTGTCTAAATTCTCGTATCCAGAGAAAAAAAATCAGAAATCGCAGAGTATTATAATATTTAAATGCTTGCGAGACCTAAGGCGAGAAAAAGGGAAAAATAATTAAACAAAAATAAAGCAACTCAATCGTACTGCGAACAGCATGACCCTACCACCTACTGAAAATATTATAGTAATTAATAAAATGAAATTAAAACGTAACTTTAATTCATTACAATTCACACAGTAGGGTGCTACAATTTAACACGTTCAAATAATTAATTAAGCACCTAAAACAATTATGGCTTTCCGTGAGTTGTAATCCAATTCTTAATTAAATTAACGTAATAAAATCAACATGCAAGTGGTGCAGTGGCCAAATACTCTGAGCTGGGGAGTATGTAACTGTTACAACTAAACGAGTTGACTTCTCATATGGCATTATAAGTAGGGTCGGCTCTGATTTGATTGCCGATGCGACACTGAGAGAATGTGCATTGTTTGTACGCAGTGCACTTTAGAAATTAGAGCACAAACTGTTTGAATAAGATAACTAGTTGGTTATGCCAGTACCTACTCATATTTAATTATAATGCATTGTTTGCAGAGAGCCACGAGATTATGGAATAAGATGAAAATCCACGGAAAATCCGTTGGGCGACTTCAACATTTTATTTTGTAGTGAACTTTTTAAGAAACGTTTTTAACGAAGAAAATTTTTAAGCACTTTAGTGTGGTAACTATTATTACAATTTTTAAGAAAAAAAAAATTAACGTTTCCTATAAGTTTAGGGCCCCTTTAAATTAGAGGCACACCACTATTACCTCACAAGGTAGTGCTGCAGTGGCGCCTTGTGGAGCCACGTCACTACCAATTTTCATACAATTTCTAGAAGCGCAGTTGCAGCGCCACTTTTTTTTTTTTTTTTTTATCGTGCGGAAAATCCCCGCGGATACCTCCCCCGCCGGAGCCGGAGGAGGAGGTTATGTCGGACTCGAACCGATTAAAACGCACGCCGACTGTGGGCCGTCAGTTGCCGGAGGTGAGATTGTTGTAGCCATATCCCTCGCACCCCGGCCGACCTAGGGCCATATCTCTCGATCTGGCCCTCTCCCGATGTGGGGACCGTAGAGTCCCCAACTCGCCCCCGGGTATGGGGAGGCACGCAATGCGCACCGCCGCCGTGGCCTGCTTCTGCTAGGGTGACAGGCGGCTCCACCCGTCACCCCCAGGCCCGCGCTCATGGGGGACGGAGGTCGTTCTGCGACCTCCGACGCCCGAGTTGCCATCGCTCGTTACGGGCCGCGCGGTTAGCGATTCTCCTACGCTCTTCGCGGGCCGCAAGGTCTGCGATTCTCCTTCGCTCCCGCTCCGCCTCCCATTTCACGAGCATTATTTGCTCGCAGAAGGAGGCGCCGGCGGCCCATGCATCCGCGCAGCGAACCATCGCTGCGAGCAAAGTAGCGAGCGTGAGAACTCTCACTCCCAAGGTCGCCACCAGCTCCCGTCTCGGCGTCTCCCACGCTGGACACTCGGTGAGCGTGTGCAGCGCCGAGTCCTCGCTCGCGTCGCAGTGATGGCACTCGGACGTTGGCTCTTTCTTCGCGATCCGATGCAGATACCGCCCGAAACACCCATGGCTGGTGATTATCTGCGTCAGCCAGAACGAGAGGCCGCCGTGTGGCCTCTCTAGCCACTCCCCCATGATGGGTCTTACCGCCGCTACTACGGCGTGCCCTAGTTGCAGCGCCACTTGCTAGTGGCGTTGCAACTGCGCTTCATTCTTTCTAAGGGACAAGTAGTGAAACATCCAAGACGGGACTTGAACTCCAACCAGTCATTTACCTACAGGGGAAATCCTCTGACCAACTGAGTTACTTGGACACATCTTGAATATTCAAATCCTCCTATAAATTCGTCTTGGGAGATGTTTGTAAAGTACAGTGAATAAAAAAAAACATGCATTTTAGTACCTCTGGAGCTCCAAGATGTCCTTTTATTATTTTTTCCCTGTCTTTAAAGATTTATGATGTTTATTATTGCCAATTCAATTAATAATTTAAACTACTACATTTTCTCTAACAAAATACAAAGGCTTAATATCAAATTGTACAACTCCTGTTTCTATTTTAGACCCTTTCCAAATATAGTCACTTCATATTTCTAACCAAGCTGACACCCCATTTATCAGAAATGTAGTGGGGACTGGCAGTCCGAAGATAAAATACCTCAGCGTTCGACTTGATTGAGGACTGTATTTCGAGTATCTGGGCTCTTTTCTCACAAGTACCCATCGATGCTTTGAATGAATTATGACACAAAAAAGCTAAAAGTAAAATTTTTGGAGATGATTTTCATAATGTAGACACGTTTACGTTTGAATTATTTTGTACCCTTATTACCCACGATTTATTGCCAGGTGCCGATCGATTTGACCGCTCGGCCGCCTTGGGTCACGGTTATAAACACCATCCCTTCGAAATGGGGGACTGGAGACGTAGGGTACTGTGGCTACATAAGTATTTAGTAACAAAAAATATTTCCTGAATAGCAATATTTTTGGAACTTTTTTTACTGGTACGTAACTAATGGGTTTATTGAAAGGAAAAAGTTAGAAGGAAATATCGCTATACAAAATTGGTCGTATTATCGTAGGTAGTTTGAATAACTGGCTAAGAGGAAGTCAGAAATCATGTAAATTACCAGATGTTGATTTTGCCGTGTTCCCGGTGGAGTAGAATAGGGACAACAAATCTCTTTCCGTGGGTATCGTAGAAGATGACTATAAAATTCTTCATCCAACAGTAAACTTGTATAATGCAAACAGCTACATTCTATCATCGCACCTCTCGCCACAGGCAGGGAATTCATCCTCACACATTGCGTCCGGAAATGGTGCGCACTGTGCGGTTTGAAAGGCACTTCATCCCACGCACACTCAAGCTGTGGAATGAACTCCCTGCGGTGGTTTTCCCAAGCGAGTACAATATGGGGTTCTTCAAGAAGGGCATTAGAAGGTTTCTTCAGGGTCGGCAGCGCGAGTGTGACGCCCCTGGTGTTGCATACGTCCATAGGCCACGGTGACCGCTTCCCATCAGGTGGGCCGTGTGCTTGTCTGCCAACTAAGTGGTATAAAAAAAAAATAGTACATGACAAAGTGCCCTCTTAACGGCAATAGGCGCAAGAGCCTGTTACGTGGGACTGAAAATCATAGTTGAATATTAATACACCTACCCCTACGGGAATTTGTTGAAGTCATCGGTTCACATACATGTTTTCATTTTCCATTAGTACTAAATGCACATTTTAAACAAGCGGGCGTGTAATATAGCAATCTTTAAGTACAGTTGCGTAGAAAAGTTGTATAATTTAATGATATAATTTTTTTTTTGGGAGGAGAGGGAAAAAATATCGTTGAAAATACATAAAAAGGATTACGACGAATTGACACCCTGCGACTTTTTTTAAATCTGAGGTCTGAAGCCCAAGCCTACCTGCTAGTCGCTAGAACTGCTGATTAACGAACAAGACTTTGTCACAGCTTTTATCTTGATGTTAGGAGATCAGTCGGTAGTCCCTAATGTTCAATCAATAACAAAAAATAAAAGATTTTGAATACATTTTAGTCCCAATAAAAATAATTTTAATTAAACGTAAAAAATATTCTTTGATTGTGTCAAGTCAATGAACCACTTTTATATTCAAAGATCATAAATTCAAGTAATAATTAATGTTATTGGATCTATATCTCAGCGGAGTGTTGAGTGCACGTACATAATAAATCGTTATAGAACTTGACAGTCACTACGTCAGCGTGAATATTAAGTTCCTTTGAAACTTAATTAAGTATTCCTTAATTAAGTTATAGCTTAGTAGCTACAATTTTGGGTTGATGAAATCGTTGCTGAGATGACCATTCCTGAATACATTTGTAGCACAAATGAAGGATACGTTTTAGTCCTAAGTATACTAGTAAAGGAAATATATTTAGATGTTTGTTACTCGATCACGCTCGAATGAATGAATGGATTAGCTGGGGGTTGTATAGTCTGAAATAACTCATCGGCTACTTTTTGGTCCTGGAAAAGGTTCCTGTAAGTTACGGAAAATGGAACTTTGTACGTGGATTGTATAGTCTGAAATAACCAATCGGCTACTTTTTGGTCCTGGAATAGGTTCCTATAAGTTGCGGGAACGGGCTTTAAATTCCACGCGGGTAAATCCACGGGCAACTGCTAGTTATGTCAACATAAAGTTTTAATAAAACCAGTAATAATCAGAAATGAAGAACAGGCACGACTTTCATGACTGAAATCACTTGGACTTTATGCTTATCTCATTTTAACATACGGCAACCTGAATATTTTCCATTTTATCGTTCCAAGAACGAAGTTAGGCGCCCCACGTTTTCCGGTCATTGATCAGTTGGTTTACATAACTTGATAGCAGTGGCGAGGGGTCCCTGTAACCCGAGTCATGCCGGCTTCCCAATGAGATACATGGTGCATGACAAACGAGGTAAGTTTAAGTAAGCAATTGCTTAAGTAAGCACTAGTACAATATGCTAGTACTAGTACAATATAATACAAATGCTTAAGTACTATTATCTATTCTATGACTTGAGATAATGTGTTTTGTTTTGCAAACTGTACGGTGTGACAGATTAAAAATGAATAGTGTTGAAATTCACAACAGAAATGCTATACTATAAGAACGTTTAAAAGTATCTCGACAGCTGAATTTAATATCTCACTTCGGATTCAGCTGTTGAGATTTAGAAACACCCCTACAGAATATCATAACAGCACAATTTTTATGTATTGATTCTGACAGAAAATGTGGTTTGGCTTAGGCGTTAGCCTAGTATGTATTCCTGAAAACATATAATTTTATTTATTTTATTAAACCTAAACACTGTTCTTGGTGAGTGTACTTGCGTGTTTATTGTTCAATAATTGGAATTGTTGTGACAATTTGATTAAGTTAATTGGTATTAACCGGTATATATGTATATTTCAATAAACTAGGTTAGGTAGTGCAATTTAGTTCAATCTGCATAACCCAGTTTTGAAGCAATTGCGGATGAAGATAAGTGCTAGAAATGTGGTATACTGTTACTTAAAGCCGATGATACTTTTCAGTTGAACTTACCAAGTCAATTGATACATACATATACTCACGCCTGTAAATCCCCGAAGGGGTAGGCAGAGGTATATTGTCACCTACATTTCGCCAACTTTTTTCGGTCTCACGTAATAGGGGGCGAGCCTATTGCCGTCAAGCGGGCACTTATTCATGAGCTGTATGTTTACTGTCGGATGGAGAACCTATCCCTTAGTCGCCTTCTACGACGCCCACAGGATGATATGGTGTGGCCCTATTCTACTCAACCGGTAGCCAGCAATTCATGCAGATATAAACCATAGCTGTTATCAACAAAAGTAAATTTCTACTAAAGCAAGCATATTTATGACACTACTATAAAGCTCTCTAATCTAAAACGCCCGAGTGGCATCCTATTTATATCAAGGTACCCACAAGCACGTGCCGCGTCCTGTAGGGCTGTACAAGTAATTACGCCTCCACACTGACTGATGACACTTGAAACATTCCAGCTCCAGATAAACAACGGTGTGAAGTGACCTCCGTTCCTTTTTTAAAATATGTTGAGTTTAATTAATTTACTGGTGAATTATGGAAATTCAGTGACGCAGTTTCGTTAAAATGTTTTTTTTTTAAATTTTACCAAAGACAGCGGTCCTTCTGGGAAATTATTCCATTGTTTCATGAATCTTATACATACACAGGTATATTTTTCTCAATTTTTCATGGATTTTAGCTTATAACTTTTTTATTTTTGGTTTTACGACTAAAAGTTGCTTAATAAAAGTGGCAGATATAACCTTATATAAAAAAAAATGTTCATAATTTTAGTTTAATACAAAAAAGCGAATACAACTGAGGCAGGACTCGAACAAGCGATCTTTTCTTTTATCCTAGTTTTATTTCCGCATTCTAGAACCCATAACACAAGCTAGTTAAGCTATGCTTACTTTGGGTCTAGATAGCGTTGTGTAGAATGTCCTACAATATTTATTATTTATTTATTTATTTAGTCAGATAAACCATAAAATCCATTTGAATGCCTTTTTTGCCTCCAAGATAACTGCCCCCTCCTTGAGATATAAAAAAAAACTGCATTCTCTAACAAATGCAACCCCAAATATAACTTTTCAATGGATTTTTTTATCGTGCGAAAGCACGGATACCTTCCCCGCCGGAGCCGATGGGAAAGGTTATATCTGACTCAAACCGACTATAACGCACGCCGCGCTGTCTGTAGGCTGTTGGTTGCTGGAGGTGAAATCGACTGACATATCCCTCGCACCTCGGCGTACCCAAGGCCGTATCTCTATAAAATATGTTCAAATAAAAAGTAGTTACACACTTATCCTATACCTAGACACTAAACTACACATGACAACATTCGTATTCTTTGATTCTGCTTCCAAAATTTCAATTGTTTGATGGCCATTTAAATTCAGAAAGCGGAATCAAAAATTAAGCTGTTTAGCTTAACGTTTTTCTACGGACTAAGTATTGAGATGTTAATGGACGAATGAGATGAATGGCGGAAGAAAAAGCGATTACGACCACGAATCACACTTAATGGTTTGTTCTTAGATTGTGAACTATTCGTTCATTGAATCATTCTCTGTGGAATGCTTGTGAACGTGTATTGAATATTTGTAATGACTTTGTAGGTAATAAAGGTTAATATATCTTACTGACACCTACTTGTGTGTATACTTATCTCATAGAAAAACAAATGTAAACTCCTTATTCTAACCAAATATAATGAAAATCAATGGGTGTTATGATATTTTAATAACTGGTCCAAGTGGACTTCGATCAGGGTTTTATCTTTTTTGCGCGCAAACCTGTTTTAAAGTAAGAATTGTCTGTCTGTCTTTCTGTCTTGGTAAACCCGAAGTAATCCTGGTAATCACCGAAGTGAGTGGGCCCAATTTGACAGGATTTTTATTATAGATAGCTTATGTAATGAGTAACGTAACTTGGTTTCTTTTATTTTCAAAAATGTTATCGGGCTCACAAATCACATAGAGAAATGTGATTAATTGCAATCAAAAGTCTCTTTATACAAAATAATAAAGGCTAATTTTTAAAATTCTCCAATACAACTTCCTACGCTTTATGTTCGTAAGGGAGGTAAGCTTGGAACTCATTTATAAGAGCCATTAAACCCCATTCAGTTAGCTTCAGCGAGAGAAATACTTTTCGGGATATGAAGTTCAAATAGAAATATTACTAGATGTGATTCTACTTCCTACTTTAATAATAAACGTGAAAGTTAGTTTATGTTCGTATGTTTGTTATTCAATCACACTCAAACGTCTGAACGGATCTGTTACAGTTATCCCTGGAATAGATTCTTATTACGGAACGGGATTAGAATCCCACGCAGGTGGAGCCGTGAGCAACAGCTAGTAATTAATTAAATTAAATCCGTTTGTTGACGCGTATTGGAACATAAAATTAATCTACCTATTAACGCATCTTATGAAATCTTATGGATTCTTATCTTACGCATTATACCTTAAATGTGAAAGTATGTGTTTATTACTCAATTACACCAAAACAACTGAACGATGAACAAGAGACAGGTTATATAAGTTACTTTTTATCAGGAATAGGTTACTATCAATAAAGCGATCGAAGGAATAGGTTTATGTGGGTTGCGAAAAAGGAAACAGTATTAAATGTGGGTAAACTCGTGGGCTACACCACGTTGTTCCTAAGTCCTTGTTCGAAGAACTTCCAATTTGCCTATACATTTGTCAAGTGCCAACAGCCGGCAGCGATATACATCAATGTTTTTTCATTTACCCACGTCTGAAAGATGTATTGTATTGCACACCCATATTTCTCCCGCCATGTTCTGCAGACCTACGTAATAGCCACTTGTCGTCTACTGGGCACATTGCCAGACTCCGTACTAGGAAGTATCTGGAAACTTTGCTAGATCTGGGAATCAAAACTGAACTTTCGGACATAAATCCTACTAATATTATAAACTAGATGACCCGGCGAACTTCGTACCGCCATATTTTCTGATCCCGTTCCCGCTGCATATCTCTAAATTTATCAGTGTTTCTCTACAATATTATGCATGTATTATACATATAAACCTTCCTCTTGAATCACTCTATCTATTAAAAAAACCGCTTCAAAATCAAATGGATGTATTGGAAAATTTGGATCAATCTCGGGCGAAGCTCGGTGGCTCAGTGGTCAGAGCATTCCCCCTGTAAGGGAAAGATCGCGGGTTCGAGTCCTGCCCGAGTATTGATTTCGCTTTTTCCAATTTAAAATAATTTGTTTAGTTTAGCATACTAAATGCTTTAAAATTATCTCAGATTTAAATAAGCCGTTCTCACACTAATATAGCAAAAATTCCCTTCAATTTATTATATATCCTTGTCACCATTTAGCGCAACAAACATCCTAATTTCCTTAGAGAATGTGCGTTATTGATCCCTAAGGGCCGAGATAAAGAAAGGGTCTTTGTTAGTGTTCTACTACAAACGTATCATGAGTATTCTCGTAAAATTTTATTTCACATATCATACAATCAGTTGCTTTTATGACGTCAGCGTTGTTAAAGAACTTTATTTTACGCCTAAAAGGTTACATAACAATAATATCAATACTTGTATAGGAGTCAAAAGTGTGTTCTGAGGGTTCATTTAATAGCACGGAATCGTATTTTTTCCTTGTACCTAAGTGCTATACCACTTATGTTGCAGAATAATGCCGCATGCGGTTGCATTCTGTAGCATAAGCTGCATTCGCATTGATAGTATTGAAAACGTCAAAGTACTTACCGTAATTTGCTGTATGTATTTATTCTGTGTCAATAAATTAATTAATTGTGTGTGCTGTGCGTTCAAATGCCTTTAGAGTTCTGTTCTAGTGTTCTGTTTGTGTTAAACATACGCCAAATAACAGCTTCAGTTGATTCTAACTATTTAGTTATCTGTGGCAAAGGTGTATCACCTTTTACTGTGTTAATTTCAATTTATTCTCGAGCTTCAATCTAGAATTGAAAAAAATAATGTATTTGCGTATCTATCCTCTCTTGAAATTTCATCTAAACTAAATATTAATTTATTAAGCAAAGAAGACTTATTGATCGTTACGTGAAAGATAAAGAAGAAATCCTCTTTAGGATAGAAGCAAACGTGTGATACGTTCGCTCGTAAAACTTTATTCGTATCAACGCGATCAGTGTTATGCTGTAAATGGCCTTATATGTGTTGGATAGATAGAATGTTGTATATCCGCGTCGGCATTGTGATCGCTGATTGTCTTGTAGGAATACAGTATTGTGAAGTATTGCATAGAGATTGAGTCTGGTATGTTTTGGTAGCGAAATTTGTTTGATTTTGTATATGTTTAGTACAGATGAAGTAATAAATTTAGCCCGCTAAGTGCTATTTTGGGAGGTCATCGGTATTTGTTTAATTCATTCCAAGCCATCGATCAGCTCAAAAACTTTACATAAAATAAAAAACAGAAATTGAAAAACCGTAATTAATTAATCTATGTGTATGCTAAGATCTTTAGGCAAAATATTAGTGTTCAACAACTAACTATACAACAAGGACTTTTTCTAGCCCAACATCACAATAAAATGCGTTACACCCTCGAAATGACGTAAAGGCTGGACATAAGAGAAAATAAACTAAGTTACTATTCGTATACACTCATCGCATACAAAAAGCAAGTCTCTTTAGGTCACAGCAGCCTTGACCAGTAGTTGATGTTCGTCCAAAATGTTTTTCATCGCTTGAAGAAAATAACATACACCCAGTCGACATGATAAATTATGTAATTTGCACCGACTGTTGCCTGAGGCAAAAGCAAAAACGCGGCTCTAAATGGAGTGCCACCCGAACCCCACCGGAAAAATATTGGTAACGTGTATCTCATTCGCTTTCTATAAAGATACGTCGATATATTGTTGAAATCTTGTTTGGTATTTTATATGGATTTGCATACAAATTTACAACGGTAATGGAGATGTTGACGATAGCTCGAGAGTGACGCCTGTTTATTGCTTGTTATGAGTCACCAATAAGTTTCAATCAGTATGATTGACGAATCAGAAAAAATGATGTTTGTTACATTACTAGTTCTAAGGATAGTGTCGTTACAATATCACATTATTTCTGTAGTACCTCTGTAACAAGTTCTTTTAGGTAGATTTACCAACGAAATATATCACGATAATAATGAGGGTTTCATTTACACTTTTACCTAAGACTTGATGATGAGTGTTTCAAATTGCAAGATAAAATATATGCAAGAAATAATAATTAGAAAAACCTAAAGACAGAGGTCTAATGTAAATTTAAAACCACTATGAGTTCGTTGAGGTTGGTTTTCTGAGGTGGTATTCTCTTTATAAAAGAGAATACTAAATTGGACATAAAGTTTTTGACTGGGGCCATCTATCTATACTATTTAATTATAAAATTGTAAAGTGGTCGTGTCTGTACATTGGAGATATTTAAAAAAAATACTAGGGTTATGTTATGTTAACGATACTGAACACGAAAATATTTTTTTTGAATTTCTTGTCTGTTTGTCTGTTTGTTCGCGATGGACGCAAAAACTACTCGACGGATTTTAATGCGGTTTTTGTTATAAAGGGCGTGATCAGACTTAAAATCTTACGTTTGTTTGATCGCAATCGGTTGAGTAGAACCGAAGATATGAGCAAACCGTTACCCGAGTTGCACGCGGGCGGAGTCGCGGGTGGCAGGCTAGTAATATTTAAAATGAAATAAACTGTTAATACAAAAACATATGCACAATAAAACAAACCTACCACGATATTGTTATTGTGTAGTGTATAAATTTTGTAAGCTCTGAATATTTGCTCTATAACAGATCTATGACAGTCGATGTGTGCTTCCAGTACAATCCTATCAATAATAACAAGTAATCTACTGCATGATATTGTCGAAAATATGCGCGAATGTTACGAGTACATTCGAATAACTATTTTTCACGAATTGTATCGCGATTTATTCGGTGTTATTTTTGTTATTTACACTCAACTCAAGCAACGTTTAGGTTGTTTCATACGCAATGTGAGCTAAATAAACAACTGTTTACTGTATAATTAGTTTATCTGAACCTTTCTGAAACAACTTTAGTGTAAAATTATTTTGATGTGTCCCTGGCGTATCAAACATGTTATAAACAAAATCAAATACATGTTAAAGTGTAGGTACATCATTCACATAACACACATTTGTGAGCTTGTCTTGTAAACTTATCTCTGTTGTGGCGTAGACAGGTGACCTTCATAAGTCAAGTTGATCTGTCTACACGTTTAGTAATCAATGTTGTAGAACATGACTTTAAATTAAATGATAATTCTCCACGACTTCTTAACAATATATTTAGAACTTTACATTTAAAGAGATCCGATTCTCAGCACTCCATGGATTCACCGTGCGGTCGCCGGGTCCATAGCGTGATACAGAGAGAACAAATAAATAAAAATCGTATATTTCAGGCCATTTAGACAGATATATTAATTTTACAGTCACATTGTCACACAGTCATACGAGTACTTTATAGATAAGGCAAAACAATTTATAAATTCCGATTCAGTTAAATTTCATTCTCATTCATTAATACTTTCATAAATTAATTTACCTAATATTTTTAATAACTATTCTCATACATTAATACTCACATACATTAATTTAATATTTTTAATAACTATGGTGCTAGTTATGGAATTCTTATAAATATTATTGAGTTATGAATAGAAACAAATACAAACATTTTTTCATCATTTGATCATGCTTACTTTCATCTAACCCTTTTTTTTAATTCAATAAGTTCCCTGCTGTCTTCTCCAAATGTGGCTAGAGGATGAAAGCCATGTTCCTCACCACGACTCACAGGAACCAATCATCAGGATGATTTCATTCAGATCACTTCATTACTTTTACGTGAAAGTATAACAAACAATTAGCCTCAAAAAGTTTCGCTTTTATAATAAAAGTAGGATTAAAACGTATTATAAAAACAAACAGTTTGTGTGTTAAGGAATGAAAATAAAAACAAAGAGATCAACGTATGTCGTAATGTCTCAAAATATTTGTATGCGTGAAATAGCAACCTGTTTTGCTTGAAGATCAGGTTGTGTTTACCTATTTTCCCAAGAAAAACGTGCGTGATATGTTAATTCCAACGTTTTACTTATCTTTCACATTGCGTACACAATCGTTACAGTATAAACATTTTGAAGAGGAAAAAATAATATAATGACAGTATAAAGCGTATGTACTTGTTTAAAAAGAATAGATGTTTGAATTTGTTTTTTATTTGTCTTCAATTGATAGTTACTGACTTTTCCCCTGTTATATAGGACTGTGAAACATAGTTGATGAAATATTTATGTAAATCGCGGACGTGCAGGTATGAGTATGCAATCTTCTTCTTTCTCCTAGCTATTATCCTAGGTCAGTTGGGGTGGGGTCTGCTCTCCTAGTAGGTACTCCTGCGCCACACCGTGCGGTTGCGGGCTGTCTCTGCCTTTGTGTTAGTACTAGTCATACCTTTCCAACGTCTGTAACCAAGTCATTATTGGTCGTCCTCAGCCTCTTTTTGTCTCGTCTATGGTCAACACTTTCTTGGTCATGTCATCTTTCTTGGTTAGGTATGAGTATGCAATGTAGAATATTTTTCAAACTCAACTCTAGTTCCTGTTAATTCGAATCGCTGAGCGAGGTGTGAAGTCGTAGGTATTGGAAGTCCACGTTTATTTGCAAATACTGCACTCCCACTTCTACTCTTCCAATAATATATTGTTCTAAGATGGTTGGGACCAAAGATAGATTATGTGCAAATTCTCGCCATAGGACCAAAGAGGTATCTAACTGAATAATGTAGTTTGAAGTAATGTTTGGTACAGGCATATAAAAACTGGTCAAGTGGAAGAGGTACTCACGCAGTGAGGGTTCCGTACACAACTGAATTAAGGGATAGATAGACTGGAGTTGCAAATATGATTCGCAGCAAACTGAAGTGATATTGGTCACATCTGTCGAAGGACCGAAAACCGCACAAGCGAGGCCTAGATTGAATACCCCACCCCACCTAAATGAACTGACGACTTGTAAAAGGTGAAATATGTACATGTTAGCATTATGACATTATACTACCATCCGTCATTTAAGCAGTAAAGAATATCAAACACTTAGGTTAGTAGCTAAACAATTGTAATTTATGAGTTCAGTGAAAACGGAGCGTTACTCAGTATTTCTGAACTTGTCTTGTATAAGAATTTAAAAAGAATGTTTTGTAGGAGGAAAACTGAGCGTAAGATTATTTGTGATAGCAATAAATTTCTCAAAGCCTAACGTTGGAGTTTGTTTGAAACGCCGCTCAGCGAATCCCCCTTTAAATTGCCTTTTTGCTTTTCCAGACAATTAAATCAAAGCTTTTTAAAACTGAACGATACAGCTGTGTATTTGCTTACATTGAAAGTAGAATATATAGCGCGGCAGCCATAATTGTTGGAAGCTGGTTCGTTAGCGCGACTCTGTCATCTGGACTGTGTACATCTAAATTAGGTGGGATTACCACACTCGTGAATGGTATTTGCCGGGTCAACAGATATAAATGCATAAATTTTGTTTAGTAATATTTGTTTTCTTTATATTGTTTGTTATCTATATATTTATGTAGGTATGTAATACTTGGATATCGCCAATGGATTGTATCAGAAAAGTTTCGTTTGCGAATGGGATTAACGCAAGGATGACGAGGGCTTTTTAACATCAGATATACAGGGCATCCCACGGCGATGCCACATGGAGGGAAAGTACCTTAAATCCTTAAGTTAGCTCATTTTGTTTAAAGGAGACATCATTTTATTTTTAAAAAGAAACAAAACTGCATTCAAAGATTTTTAAAAATTCACTTGCCACACCCGGTAATCGAACCGACTAAAATCCGAAAAAGTAACATCCTGTATTTTTATGGCATCAATCGATAGTGTCAATCATAAGGATCAAATCTCTCTAAGAAACATGGTAAATTAAACGAAAGGAAGTCCTTGAAATCTAAAATAATAAATTCAATTTGGCAAAATAAAACATTTTAACTCAAAGTTTATCCATCCATCTGATACCATATTAACAATAAAATTCCATATTTAAACTACTTTTCTTTTTTTATCGTGCTGACACCGCTGCTGGTCAGCAGTAGTATTTAGGTATGTCGAACTCAAACCGACTAAAACCGCACGCCATCTAAATTAACAGGTTATAAGTTGATCCATAGGGCAATTCTCTTGCCATTTTCGTTGCACAGGGTACACCGCGTGCAGGTTTCTAATAAAATCAAAGATATCTCTAGTGTTGATACCTTGTAAGAATTTCTTACAAGGTATCAACACTAGAGATATCTTTGATGAAATCTATTTAGTAAAATGAGTACTAAATGAATGAACTTTGTTACCTGTTTAGAATGTAACTTTATTGGGTAACTGCATGAGGTATGTGTAGGGTAGTTATTTTTGGGTGCTTGATTAGAAACCTGCACGCGGTGTACCCTGTGCAACGAAAATGGCAAGAGAATTGCCCTATGGATCAACTTATAACCTGTTAATTTAGACGGCGTGCGGGTTTAGTCGGTTTGAGTTCGACATACCTAAATACTACTGCTGACCAGCAGCGGTGTCAGCACGATAAAAAAAGAAAAGTAGTTTATATATGGAATTTTATTGTTAATATGGTATCAGATGGATGGATGAACTTTGAGTTAAAGTGTTTTATTTTGCCAAATTGAATTTATAATTTTAGATTTCAAGGACTTCCTTTCGTTTAACTTACCATGTTTCTTAGAGAGATTTGATCCTTATGATTGACACTACGATTGGTGCCATAAAAATACAGGATGTTACTTTTTCGGATTTTAGTCGGTTCGATTACCGGGTGTGGCAAGCGAATTTTTAAAAATCATTGAATGCAGTTTTGTTTCTTTTTAAAAATAAAATGATGTCTCCTTTAAGTAAAATGAGCTAACTTAAGGATTTAAGGTACTTTCCCTCCATGTGGCATCGCCGTGGGACGCCCTGTATATATACAGCCCAAATTCAGCGTCAAATACATGGTTCGAGTTAACAATAGTGCCCGGAATACGGCAATAGGCTCACCCCCTATTACGTGGGATCTAATACAACGATTGGTGAAATGTGGGTGTTAATTCACCTCTGCCTAATCCTCCGGGGATAAAGGCGTGATTGTATGTATGTATGTATGTATGACGATAATGTATATACCAATTTATTTAGGTGTAACTAGAATAGTTTCAACATTTTATAGACGTGATTTCTAAACATTTGGATTCATTTTGTAAGTTTTTCTTTTCTTAAAAAAATAAAATTGTAAGGTTTTTTATTGATACAGAAAAAGAAACCAAAAACACGGCCACTCTACCCATATTTATTTCTCACTAGCTTTTGCCCGCGGCTCCGCCCGCGTGGATGTCAGTTATCGCGACCAAACATAGCCTATGTCCTTTCTTAAGATCTAACCTACCCCTATTCCAAATTTCATCAAAATCGGTTTAATGGTTTAGGCGTGAAAGCGTAACAGAGACAGACAGGCAGAGTTACTTTCGCATTTATAATATTAGTATGGATATGGATACGGATGAGTATGGATTCAAGATATAAACGTTAGTAACTAATTCACAGTTACAACGTATCAGTCTGACGAATTAGGTGAGAAAAGAACAGAAATCTAAATCAATATCAGTTATCAACGAACGCATGCAGCCGTACGGATGTTGGGAGCAGAAATCGACAGCGCCCTATTTTCTCGTTTGTATACTGAAACAACACATTGCAATCCCATTGTTTATCAAGCGTGGCTTAGGCAATTTCCTTACAGGATATTTCTGATTGCCTTTCGGCAAATTGTAAGCTTTTCAGTTATATCGGCATAAATAGAAAAACAAGATGGTTTCAATAGGTATTGTATAGAACACTTCAGATAAAGGATAGTTTAGTATATTAATATAATAAAGATAATATAGTATAAAGATGAGATAAATTAGTGAAATGGGACAATAAGACGAACAGTATATGAAAAATACAATATGGCCTTTTTGGACCTGCAGGGGTGGCATATTTTTGCCCATCACCGGTGACGTCACAATCGTGTATGATACCCCCAGCACCCACAGATCACACCAAAGGCTCAGACTACAATTGCTCCTATAAAAGCCAAGATAAGCTAAATTAAGAGAAAAAGTAGACAGTAGACTAAAATTGTAAGCTGTAACCGAAGCTAACGTTGTGACGATAATGATAATATTATACAGTGCCATCTAGAACCAAACTAAGGACAGCATGTCATATTATGAGTTCTAGAATGCGAATAAACATACTTACATTTTTCTTATAAATATAATCCACTACATCGTATATCAATACAAACAGCGAGCCTTGTACAAATATACATATTCATGCATACAAATGTTTGCATTGAGCGGGAACAGAATAAAGAAATAACAATAAAAGGAACTCAGCCTTGTTACAATATGGAGGCCGAGTTTGTAAAGTTCTCGCCTCGAGTCCTGCTAGCTGAAGTTGAAGAGCTTCCGGAAGACCGCAACTTTTATTGGTCACAGTAATGTGATAATAAGCAGTAAAAAGTTTAAAACTGCGTGAAAAAATGAATATAACTTTTTTTTTTTTTTTTTTTTTTTTAACGTCCAAGATGTGTCTGAGTAACTTTTGCCCAGTTTCCGAAAGGCTGATCAATGACAAATTAACTAATCGGTTGTTAAATCTCTTGTCGAGTAGCAATTGTGTTGCTAGAAACATAGTTGAATAGTTTTATTTTATCGTCTTATCGGTTAAAATAGCTGGTTAACCAACACTATGATCAAATTAAACTATCTAGCCATGCTTCTAGCTACCCAAGTGCTACTTGACAAGAGCTTTAACAGCCGATTAGTTAATTTGACGTTGATCAGCCTTTCAGAAACTGGGCGATAACGCCCAGTTTCAGTTTAGTTGGTCAAAACATTCCTCCTGTACCTAAGAGACCGGTCGCTTGGAAGTCTTGGAAGCTTCACTTCTCCGATCTAAATCTGTAGCAAAAGTTAGCATACTTCAAAATTTTGACCCAATAACATATTTTTTCGTACTGAGCCTATCGGCAGTTCTCTACGCTACACAAAACCGATTTTAGCCGGCTTCTCACTCGATCAATGTACCAAATCAAAAGTTGGGAACTGTACCATAGGGACAACGAATACGGGACCAGACTTTATACCGAGATTGCATGGACTGCTCCACAATTTGGGAACATATACAAACTTAGTATAGTACTTATTTGGCGTAGCCGTAGAGCAAGGCTGCTCAATCCCAAGCCCGCCGACAATTTTTAAAAGGGATATTTTTAAATGCACATCTGTATAATTTTTCAGAAAACTACGTAACTCCACTAATTTACAGAATGCATACCAGAAACATGAATGCTGTGCAAAAAAACTGACTTGCACACTAACTAAATCAAATGATAGATTTATTGAAAAAGGTGTGCAAATCCGACTTAGACAGATTAGGTTAGAAGGCTAATGCGGGAGCGGAGCGAAGCGGAGCTCCCGCTTTTGCCTTCGTGGTTATTTTTTTTATTTAACCAAAGGAATTGTTCTGCAAATTTCATTAAACAGTATATTTAATTTGATTTAGTTAGTGCGCATAATTAGTGTGCAAGTCAGTATTTTTGATATAGCTTTGAAATATTTTGTTAGAAAAAAGGGACTATACAAATATCGATTTAAATACATGCCTTTTTAAATGGCCGCGGACGAATTTTAGACGAATGCTCTACGCCGTAGAGCATTCGACTGCTACGTCTTGCGTAGCAGATGTATGCTCGATTCTCGCTCAGTGTAAAAATATTTGTATGCATAAATATGCGTATTGGTATTGTATAAGGTACTTAGTTATTTCTAGTAAAAATATCATCTGATCTGGAGAAATATGCAGATTCTCATAATGTTGTAATTTTTATTTCTAGTGTACTATGAATCGAAAGGTAGTTAGTTTTTTCAACACTATATTTTATCTCGAAAGTTTTTTAGGTCAACAAAACACAATAATCGGCATTATTATTTATTCCATACGTTACAAATTAGGTACCTAGTCTAGTCAGAAAGTTCAGGTCATTGTTTTTTTCGAATTTAGGGGACTAGAAAAGGCCCAGTTTAGCTAGCAACATATAGTTTAATTGAGTGTTTATATTATTCATAACTAAAATATTTAGACCAATACACAGTCCTAGCAATACTATACTTATAATACCACATTTCATAAATTTTTGCAAGGTCAGTGTATGCGTATAAGGCAAATAAGTCTAAAGCAGCAAGATGTTGACTCAAAAGAAGACTGCACATACACAAGAGTCATGCTCTCCAAAACTACGCTCGCTTTACTGTGAAAAGTTATACGAGTACAAGAAGGCACGTGAAGAGGCCCGTGCTCAGGAATAATAAATCTAGGAAACAATGAAACTCCGTTAGGCTTCACATAAAAACAAAACAAAGTCATCAAGCCGCCACCACAATAAATAAGTACGTTTTGAAAAGTATTTTAATTTTCAATACAATTCATTCATTTTCTATTCCGAAGTTTAAGTGGGTCAGCGCAGAATAAGCTCCGATTTGAATTTGAAGCGTATGTTCTATGGATAATGTTATTCGGAAAGGAAGCAGTGAATCGAACATTTATTTATGTGTCGAGTCTTGGGACCCAAGTTTGGAAGAATATAATACTATCTGCGCCTTGCCATCATGGTCGATATTGACTTTCTTTAGAACTATTTCTGATATTCAACAACTTTTTCCTTTGAGGAAAGTTGTTAGTGCCTTAGAAAGAATCTGTGTCTAAGAACTTTTCTCATGTTATAAATATTTCTGTATTCTTTGTTATTTTTCGATTAAACTTTTTACTTTCCGTATAACTTTTTTGGATTATATCGATACCATATAATCCAAAAAAGTTCAATTGCGTTCAGGTTCTAACTAATCCATACTAATATTATAAATGCGAAAGTAACTATGTCTGTCTATTACGCTTTCACGCCTAAACCACTGATCCGATTTTAATGAAATTTGTTACGGAGATAGATTAGACCTCGGGAAAGAACATAGGCTATGTTTGATCGCGATAACCGACATTCACGCGGGTGAAGTCGCAGTTAACAGCTAGTCCTAAATAATCTGTTTCTTCACATTCACCCAATATCAAGAACAGAACATTCGACACAGAACATAGGACAATGTACAGATAAAAATATAGTAATGAGTAAACAGGGCGCATGTTTTGTTAACACACTGTTCGCGATTGTACCATCATATTAATTGGAAAATGTGGGTCAAACAGTACCGAATAATGAAACATTGTCTCTTAAATCAATTTTATTTACTTGTTCATATGTTTATCCATTCGAATGATACACATGGGATATGTCCTAAATATATTCATAGAGGCAGCAAATTAGATGCATTGTCAAATTGCTAGTCACCGTATTAGTTCATGTGTGTCTGTGTCATTAAACACTAGTATAGTTCTATAGTACAAATGTTATATTTAAAATATGTTTTAGTATGGATAAGTACGAATTATTACTTTAATCATTAACCTAACTTCAATCTTTCTTATTAAAACTACAAGATACATCTAATTTATCTAATATATAATACATCTAATTATGATTTATAATGCAACTACTTTGTTATTCTCTGCACCACCTATAAGGTTGACTGGTAGAGAATGCCTGAGTACATGTGTGCATGAAGTACCTATAAATAAATGAAAAAAAAAATACAACTTTTTTTTGCTAAATACTTATAGGCCTGCTTTTGACTACTATCTTAACCGTTACTAAGTGATGATAATAAATCAATATTGGATGTTGGAACTGCCTGGAAGCAACCTTTTTAATTTAGACTTGAAGACTTCTAGGTTATACCGTTCCGGAAACACAGATTCGGGTAAGCAGTTCCATTCTTCAATAGTACCTACAATGAACGAAGGCAGCGCGAGTGTGACTCCCCTGGTGTTGCACTCCTCCATAGGCCACGGTGACCACTTACCATCAGCGCCCTAAGTGGTATAATAAAAGACACTATCATGTACCTATTCTAAACCTAAATAATATTTCACGAGAATAGATCTCTATCTATTTTCACGTAAACATTATGCCTCCGGTCATTGCATTTCACGTTGAAATAGCCGTTTTCGTATTCAAAAACGAAAATTCCATTTCTGTGCGGATAAAGAGAAGCCGGGGTAGTATGAACTAGGGTTTAGTCGCAGCGATAAATTCAGTGCTGGCCTACTGCGAATCGTTATTCAGTTGGCCCCTAACTAACTGCCGAAACCGGTGTTGTGGTCATAGATGGACAGAAGTTTAATGAGAAGCCTTAGATTTGGCAGTGGTTTTGTACCTCTACAAGTTGCGGTTTGTGGGAACGTTATAAATAATGTGGGATGATGAAGGTTACATTTCAATTCGAGGTAGGAAGTACTTTACTGTTTTTTATAAAAATAAATTGTTACATTAACTGTTACAAATAATATATTTTTATATATTTTTATATTTTCAATAATAAATATTTTACTATTTGAAGTTAGTAGCTAGCTTGAGAAATTTGGAGTTTCGATTAAAAAAATGACACTGTCGTACGCAAATTATATCATACTAGGTATGCGTTTCAAATGAGTTGATAACTGTCACAATGACATTTTGATACGTGTAGATAACTTCATTGCGTAATGTAAGGTCAGCAAATACATTTTTACAACACACCTGCTCATAAAATATCTTTTTCAAGATATTTTATGAGCAGCAAGATACACAATAAGTAAGAAAATAAATTTTACTATCGATTCTTTTTTATATCTATTTATTTTTATTCGGGCGGTAACACTTCGATGCCGGTTAATTCTATGACACTAATGAAAACTGTGTATTGTTGCCAAAATGGCCGTCGACGGCCACCATGGTTGCCAGATCGGTCGATTTTATTTATTAATAAAGAAAACTATTATTAATATAATTATTTAATTATTAATTGACATTGAATCTAATGCTAGGATGTGATATCGATTGATAATAATAATTTATTGTTTTAATCTGTTGACATACTTTATGCTAACCATAATATTATTATATTATGTAAATCGAATATTGTTACTAACAAATAATTGAGCCCTGTTGCCATCAATAAATAAATTTTGAATGTTTGAATTATTATTATTACTAAAAAATATGATATGTACATATAATGAAAAGAAAATAAAAATAAAATCGTTGTTACCATTATGTAAGTACGTATGAACCTGTCCGAAATGGAAATTTTGTTGTTAGCTGTACAATTTTGATGAGTACCAGAGTACGGAATGAAGTTGCCGATTATCAACTCATTTGAAACGCATAGTACATTGAAATAAAACTATTTTTAACGGATTCTCTGGTAATTTATTTCTCAATATTTGCACTGGGTCCCGAATTTTCGGTTTCTTTTCTCAGCGAATGGTCACGGGAAATACATAATACGAGTATACCAAATACTACTAAATAAATCGCGTTACAATCCGCAAAAACAGTTCTCTTTTATGTTTTAACAAATTTTCTACATTCTAGAAACGTATTTTATACTACTACAAATGCCTTCATTCTCAATTGAAGTAGAAAATATATCACTTTTGCTCCTGGCCGGAATAGTTTATTCGCCAAAACCTTCGTCCCTAAAATGGGAGAGCTCAATTTATCTGACTCGCCAGTACAAATTACCAACTGGTTAAATAGAGAAACGTTTGTTATACAGAGCTGGGTTGTAATACTGAGTAATGCTGTCACGGCAACATGGTTTCGAAGGCTACATTTAATAACAATAAATCATTTGTTTACAGACCGATTGTCCGTTTCGTTTCATTTTTCTTTCTTGTGTGGTGTCAAATACGAGGCTTTTTTGTTTTGTCTTTTGAACATTAGGAGGTTGAATGAGTTTTATTGAGTGGAATGTTTCTTTGTGAGTATTTTTGGTTGTTATTTAAAAATGTGTTTCATTTAAAAAGCAATTTGACACTTCTATAACAATATTAGCGACACGCCCTGGAATTTAATTGTCTCCGTAGTCAAGTAGCATTTCGATGGTATTGTAGAATACAATGTTGAATGTTTGAGATTTGACGTACCTATATGACATGTATTTTGACATTGACGACTGTCATATTACGTCAAATCCCATACATTCTTCATTCTATTCTACCGTACGATAACGAATGTCACTGCCCCTCTAGACAAGTGGCAATTCGTTGCTTGGCATATGATGGAATAGAATGTCAAATGTATGGGATTTGACGTATATGACAGGCGTCAACGAATGTCAAAAACGTCAAATCCTATACATTTGTCATTCTATTCCATCATACGCCGAGCAACGAATTTCCACTTATCTAGCGGGGTTAGTCTAATGGGGCTGGTCTGTTCAATTATAAGTCATCTTAGTAAGCACCGTTTTAATTTATTTTTACAATTTTCCTCCTCGATATAAAAAGTTAAACTTGACAGATTAATATTTACATTTTTTTTCTGCTGTTGATATAGAAATAAAGGGGATCAAAATTAATTTAGTTAGTGACAACAATCGGCACCAGAGTCGTTTTGAGACGATATCTTAATCTCCTTGAGGATTTCTAATGGCCTTTGCCCCGTTTGCCGGTAATGTTCTTAAGGGTGAGTTTATTTATTGCACCCCGGTAGCTGGCTGCGATTGCAAAGGATTAATCTTAAATTTATACCCTTCTGTTACTTTGACTGTCGTTCAAGTGATTTCTCGGTCCGTTTTGGAGAAACCACGGTAATACAATTTCTAAGATAATGAACAGTTGGATGGAATTTATAGAGGTTAGAGGATTCAGTACTAGGATTATATTATTGGTCAGATTTTAAATAGGCAGATCAAATGTTTAATTAAATAAATCAATACAAAAAAATTGTCTAGATCATACCAAAAATCCGCAAAAAATATCGGGATTGGTCATACCGGAAATGGTTTCAATTAGTGTAATATAGAACACAAACTGATAGACAACAGATTTATATTTTTAAAAGATTTCCTTAAAGTGTTCAATATAATATTCATTAAGTAAATTAATTTCTTTATGTTCGTGTAGATAGAACGTAGGTAGGTAATGTATTCACGCGTTATCTCCTGCGGGTTCACGCTAAGTGTACTGTCGACGCCATACCCTGTGGTTTCGTCGCTTCAATAACTCTAAGTGCAGAGAATGGCACATGGCAGGTATTTTATGAATGTTGAGAATGCTACATGACTATCTGACTTTCCTGTGTCTCGTGAGCCGGTATGTGATTGAGGTACCTACATTTTTTCTTTTAAACATAGGTGGTTGGACTTTGTACTACTTCAGTGAGCCATCAATAAATCAATCAATTAGCCCATCGCAGTTCAATGCTGGATATAAGCTTCTCCCAATGTTGGGAGGCTAAATGTACATAAAAATTATGATTGCCTGTAACAAATTGCCGCAAAGCGATAAGGCCGCCATCTGTACGTACCACATAACTTAGATCTCTATGTTATATTGTTATATTTATGGTGTATAATAAAGGCGTTTATTATTATAATTATTAATTTAAACGGTTAGTGAGTCATTCTGAGCATTGTTTTAAATAAACAAATACTATAGACTGGCATCTAGAAATGGGAATAATTGAAGGAAAAAGTACTGACCGCAACCAAAAACACCTTTAATAAAATAAAAGCTGAAGTTAGCAAGAACTTTAGCTTTTTTAAGAATAAGCTTAATATGCTGCTTTTTATGAATTAAGCTTTAAATAAACTTAAAAATAAGATAGGCAGGTACTTTATATACTCAGTAACATAATATTTCGCCTGCAAATTGTTTTGACGTGACAGCAAGAAAACCTAACGAATACTTGTGAAAACTGTGTGGCTACCTTCCAGGAAATGAAATCACACTAGAGCAAGCCAACGAATAGTTAAAACAGAGAAACTGATAGCTACACGTCATTGCGAACAGTCGTATTTACAGTTCCTAGTGTATCGTATTCCTAATTGCTATTTATACAAGAGCTTGTTACAGATTGTCTTTCCTAGATTCCTCCCCACTTGCCCTTTGTGACCTAAATACTGTCCGCACGATGAACAGATCAATAAGTAAGGCTTGAAAAGTTGCTAATAGCTATTATCGTCTAAAACAGATTTAAACTTCACTTAGGGTACCAAGTCGTTCGCAATACTTTATAAAACGCGCCTGTGCCGAAAGTGGTTTCAAAGTTTAGAATGACTGTATCGCAGCGGGTTATGGCGGTCGGGATATTCCGCGACGCTTTCCACCCAGGGACTCGATTCGTTAACACTGCGTTTTTAAAACGTGCGATTTCAAAACTTACGTAAACAATAACTAACAATATTATTTTTTTTATCAAAAGCGCAATCAACTATGAGATATTCTGAAGGTTATCACGATAACACAAGTAGGTTCTTTTAGCGGATCATAGGTACTAAGTTCCAAAGTTTTTTTAAGCTTTTCTTTGAAATCAAATTAAAATCACAACGCGTTTAGAAGCCGTGACAGTACTGAATCGGATCTCAGAGCTGATATTGCAGAAACCAGATTTTTTAGCGAATTGCGCCGCTAAGAACTGTGCTGTACAATTTTTATTTAATTTGACCTTTACGTATAGTGTTGCGTGTTATCTAGGAGAAAAAAAAACCTACGTTCTCATGGTATTATTTTCAAAGATCGACAGAAATAGCTTCAAGAAATTATTGTGTTTGAGTTAACTATTTCATTTAAACTAAATTGCTCGTATACTGACATCACAGGGTCACAGGATATATTGTATTTCAACTAGTCATTATCCATTGATATTTATTGAACGGTTCCCAAATTCAGGTAAGGTCTGGAGAATCAAGGAAGTGTCAGGGGAAGATAGGCATAGCTGGACACACATAAATCTGTATTTTCACCGTGATTGTTATCCGATATATTCACTTCAATGAGTTTCAGGGACTGTCACATTGAACAATTAGGCCCAACTGACTGCCTGCAACCCTGATATAAAATACTAAGAATATGCCTAAATATGCCTCTGCCTGCCTGTGGTATTAATAAATCTGTACTGTAATATCTATAGTCTTGTACCCGTGGCTTCTGCAACCTGCAGGAACTGTTATTCGAGATAAAATGTGTGCAAAACCCAAATTCACCCAGCCATTTTTGCATGGAAAAACAAATAAAACGTTTAACTTTTAGATTTTCAGCCATAGTTATATACAACACAATACACTTCATTGTACACCATTGAAAACAACGGTTTGTTAGAGTGTATATTATAAAGTTAATCTCATGCTTAGCCGGAATGCGGTTTTCATTAAATGTTAGTAGTCGTGTACTGCAATATTTTACTGGATGGTGCAGTCTAGTAGATGTGTATTGTTTGAAATTATGTAAGCATAACTATATGTCACTTATTTCATTTAACTTTACGCATCAACATCAGCATTCGATTGCAACTAAACCTTGCATTTTGGAGCCTAGGATTCGTTCTCCCACTTCTATATAATTTGGTTCACTTGACTTTTACGGGAGCGATTTCTGTGTGATCTTACAATCCTGGCAGCCTATCAACTACCAGGTGTACCCGCTTGTAGGTGAGGATGTCTTGGGCCCTGAAGAATTTGGCAGAGCCCCATACACATTATATTTTTGTCTAGAAAAGTATATTTATTTTAACTCTTAAGTGTTTACAGAATATGCAATACACATATATGTAAATAAAATAGTACAATAATTACATTCGCAGTCACAAATATGCGGTGGTTGTCCGATAAATTCGCTCCACTGGTTCACGGCATCCGTCGCGTAATTCGTGTGTAGACGTGAAGATTAGATAAACCCAACAATATATACTGTGGGTTTGTTTTACTCTATCTTCCTCACGCCTCGAATTGTTGTCTGTAGTGCGATTAATTTATTTGTTGGCTCTGTGGCGTATTGGTAGATTGAACAAATAAGTCAGTCGCGTGTTCAATTCGGTCAGTGAAAATGTTCGCGTGTCAATCGTCAAATGTCAGTGTCAGTGTGCGATCGTCAAATTCGCGAGCGCGCGCGAGTTGCATTTTTAGATTTGCGTACAATATGATACTCGATCCAGTTGCGGATTTGGATATTTTTCGTGAGGCGACTGCCATTATGACCACCACAACCCAATAACGATATTGGCCGATATTGAAGCATTGCAGCTAGATCAGTTGTTAGACTTTTTAAGGCTTCAACTACCCGTAACGACTGCCATAGATGTTCGTATGGCATCCAGAACCGACGGCATAACGTGCTCTCCGAGGTACGACCAGACCAATGCAAATACACATATTTATGCATACAAATATTTGCACTGAGCGGGGATCGAGCCCGAGCCTTCAGCGTAGCAGTCGCCTTTATTACCGCTACGCCACAGATACTGTCCTGTTTGTGTGATAATAAAATCATGTTTATGACTTACTTACCTAAAATAAAGTAGAAGAGTACACCAGAACGTTTGAATTAGAAAGTTTCATTGTGACGTCTTAAAGCCTTAAACTTTCATCATTGAAATAAGAACCGAAAGACAAGAAGTTTTGATTGTAATATGTTTTTGCAAAAACTTCTAAAGTGCTTCTTGGATCTTAAGAAACTAGATCGTTAAGTACTCCTTAAATAATAAGCCTATTGTCTTGAGTCCATTGTTTTACTGAAGCAGCTCAAAGTGTAAAGTTCTACCAAACGGTTTACTTTTACATTTGTTTTGGTAACGGATGTCCAAAATTCCTAACAAGAGTTTTTATATAGATCTCTCTAATATCTTTGTAAGCTATTTAAAAAAAAATGGGTAATAGTGTGTATAATGGTTGGTTTGCTTTATTTATCAGCCGAAATGTTGCATTCATGCGTTACAATTTTCATAATAAATACCATTCTTTTTTTTTAGAATAAGATGGGTGTATCCTCCCCATTCTTGGGATCCATCAATCCAACCTCATCTAAAAACTGGTACACGATTTTGCCACTTGTTTTTCTGGGCATCAAATGGCAGTCGCTCCTATCAAGGTCTAGTGTAACCAAATCAAGGTGGAGTAGTGGAGCGGATCCAGGTTCAAAAATTGTATGGAATGGCAATCGGATAAAGAAGAAATCAGGGTATATTATATTATTAGATAATTGTTTGTAGATACAATTGGCCAAACAGCAGGTATTGTAATTACTGAGGATTTAATGGAGATTTAGTTATAGTTAGAGATAGTTGCTATAGCTACAAGCCCATAAACCCCGCAAAATTTGTCCTGAATTAGTTTTTAGTACCCGTGAAATCACCAGAATCTTTTAAATATTTTTCCCCTTTTTAAAAGAATAAAGACACTTAGATTTGAATTGAATTTATGTTTCTAAAAAATGTGAAGAATTGAGTAGATCACGATAAAACCACTTTTCTCAGAAACTTGTGGAATCCTCGTTCATCTTAAGAAGGAAGTTATTTAATTTTCAAATCCGCTTTTGATTTCGCTAATGACGTAGTTGGCTTAGCTGAAAGAAAATCAACCTTTTTCCTTATTATATTTAAAATGTTCCTATCCTGATTGATTGGTTAAGAAATGAGCTTA
The DNA here is from genome assembly GCA_914767945.1 of Eilema depressum. Taxonomy (NCBI): domain Eukaryota; kingdom Metazoa; phylum Arthropoda; class Insecta; order Lepidoptera; family Erebidae; genus Eilema; species Eilema depressum. Next base: position 17,232,540 of record OU612020.1, read on the forward strand.
GATAATTGTATTTGGACCATTGAGATTTAGTTATTAAGTAACATTTAAATCAATGATTTGGACAGTGAAATAATTACAAGTAATACAGTTGAAAGTACAAGATGCGAACTTCTAAAACACAAAAATCATTTAAGATAATTTTAAAGCAATTAGTTTGCTAGACTAAACAAATTATAATAAATTGGAAAAAGGGAAAGATCGCGGGTTCGAGTCCCGCCCGAGAATTGATTTCGCTTTTTCCAATTTATCACAAAAATCATGTTTGTTCTCTCTATGTTTGTTATATTCGTAAAATTTATGCTATCCATCTCTTCCCATGCGTTGTCGTAAAAGGCGACTGAAGGATAGAGCTGTTTAATATCAGACAGATACATACAGCCCAGACTCAGTTTCAGAAGCATGCCTCGAGTCAACAATAGTGCCCGGAATATGGCATTAGGCTCACCCCCTTGGGACCGAATACAATGATTGGTGAAACGTAAGTGGTAATTCACCTCCGGGAATAAAGGCTTGTAATAATTACAATAAATGCAAAAATTAATAATGATGTTCGGATGTTTGTATCTCAATTACGCTCGAACGGCTGGATCCGGTAGGGGATGCTCCTATTGGGTTCAGGGTGAATCTTTTTTCATTTCGTTAATTCATTTCGAGTGACACCATTTTTATATCACCCCATACATTAACTGACATATCTACAAGGAAGGCAGAAGAAAAGTACAATAATAAACCAAAACTTGGAAATTTATCGCGTCAAAGGCTACAAGTTGAACCATGTATCTTCCTACATAACTTTATCAATTTCTTGACTAAATAGAAACATCAATCAAGCTACCGGCATTTCATTGCATGCAATGTGCAATTAAATTGTTCAAATCCAATATTCAGCTACTGCAATAGATCGGTTAACTTCCCGAGTTAAGTTTTAACGAGATTTTTGAGGCCGATGTGCGGGCTCGGCAGGAGACGTGAAATTTGGCTCGTAAATTGACTTAGCAAAAGTTGTCTCAGCCTGTCTTGTCGCAGGTTAATCTACTTGAAGGCTGCAATTTACAACCGCGATGACATTTCTGGAATACTAGCTGCAAAGAGAAGAAGCCTGAGTAATGTTAGCCGGATTACTTTTGTCGTGTCGCTTAATTTGGTTTCTGCGGAAAGCTTTTGATTTAGAATCGTCAAGAATTACGCATTCAATCTCATTGTTACCATAGGCACTTGGTACGAATTTAGTCATACCTATTCATAATTATTTTGGAAGTTTCATCACATTATAAATAACATAATAAAGAACTTTCTATTTCGTATTTTGTTGTCACCGCCGATTGCAAAAGTTTCTGGGCTACTTCTTATTCTATCAAAGGTTCTGCTCATTGATTTACAAGCAGCCCTAACTTTTATATCACAAAAAATATGTACCTTTTTACGTAATCGGAATTAAGTTTGTCTGGGTTTCGATTACGAGAATTAATTTCTGCTGACCAAGAAAAAACTTGTTACGGATTCCGAGCCGACGTGACCATGGACTTAAATGAACCTTCTCGCAAAAATGGGAAAATATAATTATTCCTTCTCGCCTCCCTTCGTTATTGCGAATATCTTGCGCAATGTAGTGCTCTTTATTCGAACAAGTTAATTTTCAGTGTAATTCCCTCTGGCATTATTCCGTTCTCATATATATTATTGTTCCATTCTTACGTATTTACTTTCAGGAGAGTACAGTTCACTGGCACCTTTTCTTTTTCGTAATTTTTTAAAAGACTTCGAAATATTTTACTTTCCGGTACTCACTTTGAAATGAATTCAATTAAGTCCTACCAATTACTCGGTACAATCTATAATATTACCCTGTCGAATCACAGAGATGGAACTTTCAAAGTTCTCAGAACTCGCGGATTCAAATATTCAAGAGTATAATTAAATTGTAAAGGTTCCAGGACAAATTGCTGCAGTCGGAATAGAATTGCTGATAGTATTAATTTCAGTCAGGTTTTTAGTACAATTAATGTGAGGTTCTGAACTTCTAAAAGGAGTTTATTACCGGTTTGAATGAATTGGCTATCGACGGTGTCTTTACTTTTTATTGCTTTTGTTTCATTTAATTTCTTATTGAACCTGTGGTTTTATTTACATTGCCTGTTTATTGTTGTTAATTAGGTGTTAATCTTCATTAAAAGAAACGACTACCTAAATACAAAAATATAAAGTACGACTGATTATAAAGATTTCATAATCTACCTGATGCGAGGATTATAGAATTGGATCAAGTGAGAAATTAAAATTATATTTTGATTACAAATAAGATGCACTAATTAATAAATAAGAATAAAGTCTTAAAAGTATTGAACTTAAGCTTTTCTTCCTTGGATATGAATTTTTCCAATAAGGTAAGAGTCCAACTAACGTCTAGTTCAATTAAATTGCAGTTGCAGTTGCCAGATTGTTTTAGCTTGTCATTTTCGGTATTTCATAATACTTATATTTCATTTCACGATGCTAAATCGAAGTTGATGATTTATTCTAGGAAATATAATAATGTAATCATGTAGATCAGATACTATATATAAAAATATTTGCATTGCTTTTTTATGTAACTGTGACTTGATAAATACATTTACGCACTTAACTTTTAAAAGTTTTCTGGACATTGGTCTTTCTGGTAACATTTTGGTGGGGATTAAAAAACGAATAATACTTTCCTTCTGCCTATACCTCACGAGTATGCTTTATCTACCTTCATTAAACTCTTTTGCTAATTATTCAAGTTTACCAGGTGAGGTAGGTATGATTAAAGTAAATGTATGAGGGATTTCACATAAGATCATCCTATATTGTGTCTATATATACTTTTCACGCAAGTAATGATGAGATGAAAGGCGGGGAGTTCATCCTCACACATTGCGACCGGAAACGGTGCGCACTGTGCGGTATGAAAGGAACTTCATCCCTCGCGTACTCAAGCTGTGGAATAAACTCCCCGCGATGGTTTTCCCAAGCGACTACAATATGGGGTTCTTCAAGAAGGGCATTAGAAGGTTTCTTCAGGGTCGGCAGCACGAGTGTGACGCCCCTGGTGTTGCATACGTCCATAGGCCACGGTAACCACTTTCCATCAGGTGGGCCGTGTGCTTGTCTGCCACCTAAGTGGTATAAAAAAAAAAGCCTCAAATTATTTACGTGGATAAAAAATATACCGAGTAAGTTTGATTTGTCGACTAATTAACTAAATAAATCAAACTTTGTTAATCTAACTTAATTCCTAGCAAGTCCCGAACGATTCGTTTTTTTAATTTAAGTTCGTAGTTAGTGATGTTTTCGACTTACTTTTATAGGGTTCCGTTTTCAAAAAGAATTCGTTAATGTTTACTTTAGTATTTGATTCAACTGAAAGCGGTTCTTTATGGCCATTCTAAAAGTAAACAAAGATTTTTAAAAACATCTTTTAAATCATTTGATAAAGAAGATCGGACAAAATTGGTTCAAAATACAGTCAGACTAATAATTTTAATCACAATCTACTAAATGTCGAAAACCATATTCTCTTAGCACAATTTTCCAGATCGAAAATCGACATCGCGATTGTGTTTGGCATTTGGTAGATTGAGATTAGATTGAGACTAAACGGTGAATAGATTTCAATTAAGAGAATATTAAGTTATATTATGGAGTGATCAGAATGAATATGTAAGAAGAATGTGTACGAAAGTAGTTCTTTAATTGTGCTAACAAAACAAAAAAAAATCTCGAAAAATATGTTTTTTAAAAATTAATTAGGATCAATTTTAATCAGTATTCTGAAATTCGGTAAAGAATACTAATTTAAAACGCCCGGGGAGGTGTTTTTGTTATATTACAAGAGCTATCAAGGTCCAAATATTGGGTTCCACGATAATGTCAATATTCCTTTTAGTAATAAAGCTTGCTAGTGATGTGGGTCATTTGAATTACGTCTGGAACTGACTGAGTGGTTGAAGTGCTGTCTTCAATAATAAATGAATCCATTTAACTGTACTAAAACCTGCCATTAGTATAACACTACAGAAAATATTTTCTTTTCTGAGCCCTCACAAAAATCTACAATAATGATAACGGGAGTTAACGCGATCATGATATAGGTACATAGGTACATACCTTTGATTTGCCTGACGTTTTGACCAGGATACATCAGCCGTGGGCACAGGTTAACTTGCTTAGCGGTGCACACTGTGCTGTATAAGTATATCATGGAACGCGTGAGTTCAAAAGTTAGTACCTCAGAAAATCAATTCACTGGCCCAATATTTGAAATGTATTATGGAAATGTTGGGGAGAAGAGAGCCTTTATATAATAATAGGCAGCATCTTCCTATTAGCGAATTGCTCCATAGATGTCAAACACAATTGTTGGGGTTGTGGCTTTGTAGAGGTCACTTAAGAGTTCTTGACTTGGCCCATTAAGGCATAGTTTGGTCCCAAACGTCACTTACACACCATTTGCTTTGCTTGAAGTGAGGAAGATATTTGTAGACCGAGTACAATAATATATTGTACCGATTACAATAATATAGTATTAATAAGGATATTGGCTTTTCTAATTTTATTTATTTATTTATTTAAAACTAGCTGACTCTGCGAACTTCGTACCGCCTAACAGTCGATTCTTTTTTTTAAATTTTTCTCCCCGTAAGAACCATCCTCGTACTTCAAAGAATATTCTCAGCATTTCTCGAGATCTGCGCTTAGCAACACATTTAGGGATTCATTTTTATATTATAGAAGATTTAAGCACACACAGAAACAAATTTTTATTCGCAAGTGTGTTGTAAAACGTCGTATGCCACGCGTGAGTATGATGATTACCGTCTTCGGGTCTCAATGGCAATTTACTCACTTGTACCATAATGTAGGAATTTTTTTCCAAGCCACTACAATATGGGGCATTAGAAGGTTCTTACAGGGTCGGCAGCGCGATTTTGACGCCCCTGGTGTTGCACGCGTCCATCATGGGCCACGGTAACCTCTTTCCATCAAGTGGGCCGTGTGCATGTCTGCCACCTAAACGGTATATGTGGTATATAGAATGTATGTAAAGGAATTGTATTCATCAACCATTCACTTTTCTACAGTTTTTATAAGCTAGTTTTTTTTAATTTACGCATTGAAAGCAGAGCGCTCTTCGTGATAAAATGTTTTCACATTTAGTACATCATTCCTGTGGATTTCAAGTTTTAATTTCTAAAAGATCCTATTTTGCATAAATAGCGTATATTTCGTAACGAGTTCGCAACCTTTTGACTTTGAATCGTGTGAGGTTAAAATGTTTTAAACGGTGGTCTTTAAAATGTACCAGACTACTAATAAGTGTTTTGTGGAGTTTTCAATTAAAGTTCAACTCCAGGTAAGCAGGTTTTTATCTCTAGGGTTCCGTATATAGGTACCTCAAAAAGAAAAAATCTTTTAGGATCACTGCTTTTTCGATCGGTCAGTCTGTCTATCGGCTTGTATGTCTGGCTAATTTTTAATACGTTTTTTTCAAAAACGCGTGATTAATATCAAATACTTAGGTTTTTAAAGACTTGAGCGGGAAATAAGTAATCAAGTTTCTAAGTCAATCAAAAGATTAATCTCAATTGCTTGCAAGAGCATTAGCTTTTTCCTTAAAGAATTGTTTTGTAGAGAGAAGCAGACAACTTTGAAACTATTCCTCAGGTGCAATTAGAACAAAAGAACTGATTCAATCTAAAAATTCACTTTGTGTTGATACCCTTCCACTTTCACCGAAAGAAACTCAAGGATGATCCTCGGTGAAAAAAGATTCAATCTTGAAAGCTGTGTAGATCTGTGTAGCTTTCCAACTTGTAACAATTCAGCTTAGTAGCAATAACAAATCTCTTCTATGCGGACTGTGATATGAATAACAATAGAATATGAATTTCATGTCGTGATCATTTTACAGAGTGATGGAATGATATGGGCTTTAACGATGCTCATCTCCAATGATTTATAACCACCATAAGAAGGGAAAACAGGAAAACGATGTGCCTAAGTAAAATGTAGATCTTAATATTAAGTATCGATCTATATTACTCGTATATTCCTGTCAAAGTAACTAAGAAAGTGTATTCCTTTTTAACTTTTTAAGGAGGCTGACAACTACCTTGATGGAAATTGGTTACCGTGGCCTATGGACGTGAGCAACATCCAGGCGTTACACTCGTGCTACCGACCCTCTAGATTTTTTAGGGTTCCGTAGCCAAATGGCAAAAAACGGAACCCTTATAGATTCGTCATGTCTGTCCGTCTGTCTGTCTGTCTGTCTGTCTGTCCGTCCGTATATCACAGCCACTTTTCTCTGAAACTATAAGGCCTATGCTGTTGAAACTTGGTAAGAAGATGTATTCTGTGAACCGCAATAAGAATTTAACATAAAAATAAAAAAAAGCATTAAATTTTGGGGGTTAGAATTACCCATACTTAGAACTGAAACTCAATTTTTTTTTTCATCAAACCCATACGTGTGGGGTATCTATAGATAGGTCTTTAAAAATGCTATTGAGGTTTCTAACATAATTTTTTTCTAAACTGAATAGTTTGCGCGAGAGACACTTCCAAAGTGGAAAAATGTGTCCCCCCCCCCTCTAACTTCTAAACTAAGAGAATGATAAATCTAAAAAAAATATATGATGTAAATTGCCATAAAAACTATCACTAAAAATTGGTTCGAACGAGATCCAGTCAGTAGTTTTTTTTTAATACGTCATAAACCGTAATTTTCGCCTTTGCTACTACGGAACCCTTCATGGGCGAGTCCGACTCGCACTTGGCCGAATTTATTGTATTGATAGTATGTCAGCTATCGATTTAAAGTGATATTACTTTAAAGTTTTTCATAAAGCCCAAGTCAACCTTACCAGTCAGCTGGCATATCAATGGATGTTCATCTTGGAATTAGAAGGTCAGATGGCAGTACTCCCGAAATTAACCAAACATAAATTGGAAAGCAGGTTCCAAGCTCTGAAGTTGAAGGCTTGGATATAACTGGGATTTTCACTAAAAATGATATTCGTGATGAGTTGGGTATCCTCTTAATGTACAAACCATTCCATCCAGGACTAAGGTGCTCCCCTCTTTTCTTTTCGGTGTCATAAATACTTAGAAAAAGAATATTGTACCTATTGCAACAGAACATTGTTTGACCAGTTTAAGAAATTTAATAAAATTTTGTTGATGTCGTGACTGAACCGTTCACTGGGATTACGCACACATCGATCGACGCACTATATACGTGAGTCCAATAAGAGTTCACGGCTTTCCTTCTTGAAGATTGCCCATTTATTTGCTCGTTTTGCACTGGCACTAAAACTTGTTCCATTGCTTTGTTACTTCATAAGGTTACAACGTTACCGAATATAAATAAATGTATAGCGTGTCAAAAAAATTTCTCATTTATTTAAGAAAATAAACTGCCTAGCTTTGTAGGCGCATTTTTGGAAAAAAATTAAGAGAACTGCTATCTCAGTAGATTTAAGGTCCAACCCCACCAAACGGATACTGTGGTATAAGATTTATTTTGTTTAAAGATTGTAAAATCCGTTCCGATGCCTTCCGTTTGGTGGGGTTGGACCTTTATTCTTACTTGTGTTCATTTGTTTTAGGAAATGCGATCATTATTTGCTAATGAAAACTTGAGGAAAACATGTATTAAAGTGGGGGAAACAACTAGTTCCATTTGGTCTTGAATTGACTTCTCGTCTTGATTATTGAAGAGAAAAAAAAGCTTTTTGTTAAGTGCGTATTATATTACGAGTAATAGATGATTATAATACATTTATACATTTCACAAGATAATTTATCTAGATATAATATACTTATATCTGATTTAGTTCAAATAAAATTCCCTTCAATTTTATTGTTAAATTAATGTAACTGTAATTTGATTAATTGTAGAACAATCTAACTGAAAGCTTCTGTGCCTATTTGGATAAAATTAATCAAAAACAATTTGCTAGTCTAACAGATTAGCAAAAGTAATTAAGAAGACATGGTAAGACTTGTGCAAATTTTAAGCCACAATTACATTAGCTTAAATGTGACTGTGAAAATGAATATGGCTACGTAAATATGGCTTCAGATTTTTATTGTAATATAAAATATAAAGAATATTGTTGGCATAAAGTTGAACATACTGTAGTATGTATATATGAATGTTTCTTTGGTACAACAAATTCTGAATCTATAATTTATTCTGGTATTAAATATTTTTCTCTAGCATATTTTAGTAACTTTCAATGAAACATCTTTTAGTAGCTGATGCCCGCGGCTTAGTCCGTGTGGAATTTTGTATCCGTTCCCGTGACCTATGGGAATGTTTTTTATAAACCTTTCGTGGAACTTTTGGAACATACGGAAAATAAAATTACCGAATCGATCGAAATGTTCTCAAGTTATGCACTTGGCAATATCCAATTTTATTATATAGATTACTGTAAAAGATTCACAAATTCAATTTAGTAATTATAAAAACTAACCCCGTTTGACTTGTAATCTTGACTTTTAAAAATTACTTAACAAAGTAATGAAGCTATTGTTAAGAAATGCTTATCAAAATATCTCTTTCTAAGAATATACTTATCTGTACCTTGTTAATGTCAAATCAATTTCGTGTACAAGAACGACACGCTTTATAAGATTTACATATATTATAATGAAGTATAAAACCCCAGGCGGGGCATGCGGTTTACAAAAATATAGATTTTAAAATATCTAGCTAAGTAGGTATATCTAGATGAGCTGGCCCTACTCTACTGATTTTATATCTGAAAATTATAGATTAATGTCGCACTGAGATACGTCACTGACGTCTAGTCACAGAGTTATTTTCTTTACCTTTCATCTCACCTCCAAGCACCTCCCTAGCATGCTTCTCACTAGTGAGACAAATCACACAGTCACTAAACGACAAATCAAAGATAGCGTCCGTGTTTCTGGATATGACAAAAGCCTTCGACTTTGTCTGTCACAACATATTGCTTTCAAAATTGTACAACTATGGTATACAAGGAATAGCCCCCTCATGGATAAAAAGCTACCTGGATAACAGATTGCAGTGTGTTGAATTGACAAAAATAGAGGGCAATCGAGAAGTAAAATATCATTCGTCATATTTACATAATAAATATGGCGTGCCCCAAGGCAGTATTTTAGCTCCTCTCCTATTTATATTGTACATCAATGATCTTCCTGATGCATTGTCTCATGAATGTATCCTATTTGCTGACGATACAACACTTATCATCAAAAGCGACAACCAGACAGCATTAGAGGCAGAAATTAAAAATACTTTGGATAGAGCGACTCATTGGATGGAAATAAATAATCTAAAAGTCAATATTAATAAAACTAGTCTTATCCAATTTCAGACATATAATTCAAAAGTACCTAGCCTTAAAATATTACACAAGGACGAGAACATAAGTAATAGTGATAATTGCGTATTTTTAGGTATAGCAGTCGATAAATTTTTAAATTGGAAACCCCACATTGATAAGGTTCTCAATAAAATTGACCGTTTTATTTATGTTTTAAGAAGAATAGCACTGACGGTAAGCATTGAGTCAGCCCTTGTTGCATATCATGCTTATGTAGCCTCAATACTTCGCTACGGTCTCATTATATGGGGCAATTCTACAAAAGTATATAAAGTGTTCATGGCTCAAAAGAAATGCATCCGAGCAATATGCGGAATAGGTTTCACCGACAGTTGTAAGCCTCTTTTTAAGCAATACAAAATTCTCCCCTTAACATGCCTGTATCTGTTCGAGATTTGTATCTTTGTTAAGAAACATCCCACATTATTTAAAAAGTTGGGAGATTCAGAAAATAGTCGAACGAGGCACAAAGACAGAATACAGATACCAAAAATAAATTTAGAAATGTATCGAAAAAATGTTTACTGCATGTGTATTAAAATATATAACCATGTACCTGATAGTCTTAAGAAATTACCAATGAGTGTATTTCGCAAAAAATTACGTGAATTTCTAAGTGACAAAAATTATTATCACATTAATGAATTTTTTGAAGACAATTTTTTTAATGTATAAATTCTATTTCATTTTGACATTTTAGTAACTACTGACATTGCACTAAATTATTATGATAATTCCTCGATCCCACAATATTGATGGAATTTTTAAATTGACGAATCAGACTTTAGCCTATGATGCAACTATGGATATAATTTTATAATGTGTGAAGGTATTGCATGTACACAACTACCTAGTAATAGACATTTAATATTTGCACGCCACAAATGGCAGAATATGCTGTATACTCCTAATCAACCCAACACCTGTAACCTACCATATTCTCGGAAATAAAAGTTCTTATTCTTATTCTTATTCTTATTCTTATTCTTTGGTCCAAATCGGTATACCTAAGTATAATAATGTAATCAAACACAAATCATAATTTATAACAAATTTTATTCGTTGACGTTCATTATTTACATATATCGTACTATAATTTGAAATCGGACAATAATTTGGTATATTTATATTTACAGTTCATTTACACGATTCCCCCTTTTTCACTGCCGTATAATTAAGTGTCAAGATAATTGGGTTAACTGGTGAGAATAAGGAACTTACATAAATAGAGGCCTGTCACAAAATTTGTTGTAAAATTAGTACATCATTGGGATTCTACTCGCTCGCAACCAATTTTGACGATGTTTCCTTTAATAAATTGTTTTCAGAAGCACCTTTCCGGGTATTATCGTGTTGAGAGAATACAAAGTACTTTTGTATTTACTGTGTAACAAAATTCTGTTATTACAAAATGATATGATAATGATATCAATAATTCAATTGACAAAAAAATTACAAGTTTACATTATAAAAAAAATGTTTTTTTTTTCGAATTATATAACAGATAGTTTAACTGTGCATTTATCGGGATGTGTACCATCGGATACTTAAAACAACATATGACAGATAAATATCCCTATAAATCTAAATAATATACAAATGACAGTACAGTTTTAGACGTGACTAATAATAGACTTAACAGCGTAAATATTCTCACAGCTATACAAAAAAAACACATTTTTTTCAGTTCATGTTAAAAAAATCCGGAAAAATATAGGGCCATCGTCACAAAATCGGGCCAACGTCTTTCGAAACGGCATATTCTAGCCCCAGAAACCTCTATAAACATCCACGACCTCTATTAAGGCTGCGAATTACCATGGACTGTAGTGACTATTTACTACTAACCAACGCTTGTGTTTGCCGATAGGCTTATCTTTATATAATTTTTTTATGCTTTCAAATCACGAGTTGCCATGTCAGCCTTCGTTCGAGGTTTGTGGGGTTTAACTGTATTTTTTATTTATAGAACATATTTGAATGAAATAGAGAAAACTAGGGCTAATGTATATTTTTAAACAATGTTTCAGTTTTACGTTTGACATATTGATTTTAATAGCTATTACCAATGACGTAGGTATATACAACTACTAAACGAGCTGTTCAGAATAAAAATGGAGTTACGGTTCTGGAGTTTAGATGGGAATAGGGGAGAGATATGCTAGACAGAGACTAGGATAAATTAGTTTATGATTTTTGACGTCGATCTGTATGGAATGTTATTTATATGACGTTTAGAGAGATTTAAGTGGCATATGGCAGTTGCGACACAATCTAGTAGCATACACAGACGTCATTGACTATCACTGATATTTTAGAAAATTGATTTACTGACTGATCAGGCCTATGAGTATGCTAATTAAGTTATGTAACCATATGTTAGATATATTTACAAAGTCAAATAAAATCTGGTACATGTTTCCATCGACTAAAGTTATTCACAACAGTGTTACTATCACCACAAACTTTGTTAGATTAGGATCCTACCCCTATGCTTAACGACCCAAACAAAATCAGTTCAACATGTAACTCGACGGAACTGTAAACGACTTATTAAAGACAGTTGACATTGACATTTAAATAGTTTTTTTTGTCATACGGACTTTTTACGACGTTCGATTTTTAAATTACAACTCATTATTTTATTGACTGGTGGTTCAATTTACTTTTTTTACAGATTCAAGTTCCGAATTGTAGATTGCTGAACGAAGGCTTTTTTAGAACGTAGAGTGTGAGAATACAGCACAGTAATGATGTCGTTTTGTCCAGAGTTGATTTTGCACATCCTTGTTGCATTGCCGCAGGATGTTCACCTAGAAATAAAGATATAATGTTACATATTTACGTTTTGCCACGACTTTTCATTGCCAGGTTCTTTTCTCTTAGGATTTTACACTTTACAAGCTTTAGGTACCTAGCGAGTCTGGCTGTAAACGTAAATGTAAAAGCAATATTCTTTGGGTTCATGAAGATATTTTGATTTTCTTGTACCTAGATAGGTACAGCGTATGGCGTTACATCAGGTATATTGTTCTTCTCTTCAATGTGAGGCTCCACGTGTCATATATGGAGGACCCAACAACAGCTTTTGCAGCCCAAAAATACTTCATTTCCAGTATACCTGCTGATTCCCTTGCAGGGTTAGACGGCAGTTAATCCCACAAAAGCCAAAAAAGGAGTAGGAAAGTGGAGCGGCTCCTAGATTTGTGTGTAACCGAGTGTGATGCTCGAATAAAGAAGAAAATTGGATACGTGTAGGCACAAACGCACATTAAAAGATATAATCTATTCTATGACAAAACTTAACTATGAAATGTAGGATCAATATAAACTGTTTATTGAAACGAGGAATGATGTCAGAATGTTAGTTTAGCTTAACACAATGGTGCCAAATTTCAATTGAATTCGAGTGAATACATTATTGGAAGGTTTAATTTCATTAGGCTTGGCACAAGATAATGATAATTATATAATCCGAGTATTACATAACGACTTATGCTCGAGTATTCTGAAAGGAATGGACAGAACTGTACAAACGGAAATCATATTAGGTTTCTAATTAAAGGAGGTAAGCTCATTGCCATTGCCGCCACTTAAAGTACTTATTATACTTCAAAGAAACGATACCATACATCGCTCCATAACGCGATTATTAATTTGTAATTAGCCTCATCGTCAGTATCTACGTTTCGGCCCGTAGTCATAACAAAGGCATTATTTTACTTGACAATGAGTATGAAACGCAGACGTAACGTGAGTTGACGATGTATTTCAATTGCTTAACGTACAAGTAATAATAAGAACTTGCGTGTAACTAACTAAATCAACTTAAATGTGTTGGCTACAAACCCGTGTAGTTACGGTACGGTTAGTCAAGTCAAATGAAGGCAGGTACAGGTAATAATCGTTATTTAAGTCATCCCTATATCAAAAAATTAATGTAATATATACCAGATAATACATGGACCCTGGTGGCTGCCACCGGTGCATTATTAGGCCCGCAGGTGTACACTCCTGCGTCAGAGCCCATAGCTCTTTGAACTAAAAGCCGGCTCGTACTTTTGAGGCCTTTCTCTGTTACCAGTGAAATACCGCCTCGCGCAGAGTCAAAATTGATCACCTGTAAGAAATAATAATTATTCAAAATATTTCTTTTTTGAAGTACCCTAATATTATAATTGTTAGGAAGTGATTTATTAAAAAATCGGATATATAACCTCCACCTTTTAAGTCGGTTAATAACGCGCCATCTCGGATTCCAATGAAATAGTTTTGTATTCTACGAATTTCCAAAAAGCCTTTAGTGAATGTGAAGACATTGACTGTATTACATTAAAGGTTGTACCTAACCTAAGCGGTTTTGTTCTGATGAATCAGCCAGGATTGGTTATACTATTTAAGTATGTATGTAAGTATTGTCATACACATATAAAAAAACTAGCTTTTGCCCGCGGCTCCGCCCGCGTGGATGTCGGTTATCGCGACCAAACATAGCCTATGTCCTTTCTCAAGGTCTAATCTACCCCTATACCAAATTTCATCAAAATCGGTTCAGCGGTTTAGTCGTAAAAGCGAGACAGACAGACAGACAGACAGGCAGACAGACAGACAGACAGAGTTACTTTCGCATTTATAATATTAGTAGGGATAGTAGGGATATGCTGATCCTCAAACGGATACTGCTAATGTGAGATTCAAAGCTCTTATTCTACGAAAAAGGATACACTGTTCACTGTTCATTAAAACTTTTTACTAAAGCTTAGACGTATGAAAAATCTAATAATGTATACTCACGCCTATACCCGAAGAGGTAGGCAGACGTGTGTTATATAGAACACATACACGTTTTAACATCAAATTTTGACGGTTCGACATAATCAGGGTTTTCAAAAGTTTCAGGCACTAATAATTTGTAACCCACAGTAATCTCAAACAATTACTTATGTGCAAAATGCTAAACTAACTGCTTCGTTAATGTAATTACCAATGAAATTAGCTCAACAGTCCATTCATAATGTAATATCAAGTAATATCACTTTGAAGCTACGAAATCGATTGACTCAATGAGTCACTGATTTTCCTGTGTATTATGAGGGCTTAATGCCTTTAATCGTGGCTGGTAGAGTTTTGTTACAAAATTTGGCCATTAACCGAATTTAAAAAGTTATCTAACATTCACATTTTTTTTTGATAATCCTCTTAGATAGATTTTTAGGGAGGGTTGCCATAAAAAAGATGTTGGATTTGAATTTTTATTAATGAGTTTTACTTGAAGGGTGAGGCTGGTTTAAGGAAATGGTTTCTGTTTAAGTGTTTTAAGTCGTTGAGTTAACGCTAAATTCCTTCGAGACTTAATTTTTTTTTGTAAGAATAGATAGCGGATAAAAGATTTTGAGCCGTGGGGTACCGGCAGAGTAGAATAGTACCCCCCTCTAGTACCAGGTGTCGTAGGAGCCGACTGAGGTACAGCGGAACCGACCAATGGCGGTATAACCATATCAAATCGGCGTAGCTAAAATGGCACAGGGCGAGGATGGGCAGCAGCATCCTCGCCGCGAAGCTACGTCCTGCGATTGCCAACACGCCTGCCCAGCGTGGCGATTATGGGCAAACTCCCCCTATGACAGGCACAAATAGGACCAGGCCCCTAGTCCCCGACAGCTCCGCTAGACCTGGCTCCGGTAGCGGCCAGGGTAACGGCGGAGCAGGGGGTGCTAAGAATCCCCGGCAGAGATCCGGCTACCACCCCAAACGACGACTGGCCCTGGTAACGCACAACGTACGCACGATGAGGACTGACGAGAGGCTTGCTGAGCTGGAAGAAGAGTTGAGTAAGTTGCGCTGGGATATTGTGGGGTTGTCTGAAGTCCGTAGAGAGGGCGAGGACACGATAACCCTAGGATCCGGCAACCTGCTCTACCACCGGGAAGGCGACCAGCAGTCGCAAGGTGGTGTCGGTTTTCTCGTTCACAGATCCCTCATTAACAACATCATTACCATCGAAAGTGTGTCGAGCAGGGTTGTATACCTAATACTCAGAATATCCAAGAGGTATTCGCTGAAGGTCATTCAGGTGTACGCACCGACCTCGAAACGCCCAGATGATGAAGTGGAGACTATGTATGAGGACGTAAGTAGGGCCATACATACGTCTAAGACCCACTTCACTGTTGTTATGGGAGACTTCAACGCAAAGTTGGGTAAGAAAAGCGATGATGAGTTGAGAGTAGGGCAATTTGGATATGGACAACGGAACCCGCGGGGACAGAGGCTGGCTGCCTTTCTGGAGAAAGAGGGACTCTTCATGATGAACTCTTTCTTTCAGAAGCCGCCGCACAGGAAATGGACCTGGATGAGCCCTGATGATTCCACGAGGAATGAGATAGACTTCATCATGACCAACGAGAAACGAATATTCAGTGATGTCTCCGTGATCCACAGGGTGAAAACCGGTAGTGATCACAGAATCGTAAGAGGCACATTGGGTATTAACGTTAAACTCGAAAGGTCCCGCCTAATGAAGTCTACACTCCGACCTACTCGTGTCCAAATCCAAAACCCCGAGAACTTTCAGCTTGAGCTTTCAAGTCGCTTTGATTGCCTAGAGAACAATTGCCTAGAGGGCAATTTGGATATGGACAACGGAACCCGCGGGGACAGAGGCTGGCTGCCTTTCTGGAGAAAGAGGGACTCTTCATGATGAACTCTTTCTTTCAGAAGCCGCCGCACAGGAAATGGACCTGGATGAGCCCTGATGATTCCACGAGGAATGAGATAGACTTCATCATGACCAACGAGAAACGAATATTCAGTGATGTCTCCGTGATCCACAGGGTGAAAACCGGTAGTGATCACAGAATCGTAAGAGGCACATTGGGTATTAACGTTAAACTCGAAAGGTCCCGCCTAATGAAGTCTACACTCCGACCTACTCGTGTCCAAATCCAAAACCCCGAGAACTTTCAGCTTGAGCTTTCAAGTCGCTTTGATTGCCTAGAGAACTTTGCGTCGGTGGACGAGATAAACAACAGGCTCGTAGAAACTGTCCAAACGGTGGGCTCTAAGCACTTCAGACCCCGCCGTTCAAATAGACCTCAGAAACTCTCCGATCACACCCAAAAACTCATGGCTAAACGACGCTCACTTCGACTGCAGTCTTCCGATGATGCAGAGTCATATAGGCAGCTCAACAGACAGATTTCCAAATCTCTGCGACACGACATACGTCTCTTTAATACTGAACATATTAAAGAGACAATCGAGCGGAACAAAGGCTCCAAAGTGTTCGCAAGAAATCTGTCTGTTGGGCAAAGCCAGTTGACTAAGCTGAAGAGAGAAGATGGCAGTATAGCGTCGACCAAGACTGAGGTTTTGGAGGAGATCGAAAGGTTCTATGGACAGCTATACGCTTCGGTCGCTAATCCTGCTGGCAACATGGCGACCGACCCAAGAGCCAAGTTGACCCGACACTTCACCGAGGATATCCCGGACATCAGCCTGTACGAGATTAGAATGGCCCTGAATCAGCTTAAGAACAACAAGGCACCGGGTGACGACGGAATCACTTCAGAGCTTCTGAAAGCGGGTGGAACACCGGTACTTAAAGTCCTTCAGAGGCTTTTTAACACCGTCGTCCTCGAGGGCATAACGCCAGAAGCGTGGAACAGAGGCGTGGTGGTGCTGTTCTTTAAGAAAGGTGACAATACCTTACTGAAGAATTACAGACCCATCTCGCTTCTGAGCCATGTTTACAAGCTGTTTTCAAGGGTCATTACGAACCGTCTCGAGCGCAGGCTTGATGACTTCCAGCCTCCCGAACAAGCCGGTTTCCGTAGAGGCTACAGTACCATAGACCACATCCATACGCTGCGGCAAGTTATACAGAAGACCGAAGAGTATAATTTACAACTTTGCTTAGCGTTTGTGGACTATGAGAAAGCCTTTGATTCGGTCGAGACATGGGCTGTGCTTGAGTCTCTCCAGCGGTGCCGTATTGACTATCGGTACATCGAAGTGCTGAAGTGTTTGTATAATAACGCCACCATGTCGGTTCGAGTACAGGAACAGAGTTCGAGGGCGATCCCTTTGAAAAGAGGCGTAAGACAGGGAGACGTGATATCTCCGAAACTGTTTACGGCCACTTTGGAGAATGCCTTCAAGCTCCTGGAATGGAAAGGATTCGGCATCAATATTAATGGCGAATACATCACTCACCTCCGGTTTGCCGACGATATTGTAGTCATGGCAGAATCGATGGAAGATCTCAACACGATGCTCGAAGGCCTCAACCGAGTTTCTCAACAGGTGGGTCTTAAAATGAACATGGACAAGACAAAGGTGATGTGCAATGCCCATGTTGTACCTACCACGATATCTGTTGAGAGCTCGGTTCTTGAAGTTGTTGACTCTTACGTCTACCTAGGACAAGTAGTCCAGTTAGGTAGGTCCAACTTCAAGAAAGAGGTCAATCGCCGAATCCAACTCGGCTGGGCAGCGTTCGGAAAATTACGCAATGTCTTCTCGTCCGACATACCTCAGTGTCTCAAGTCGAAGGTTTTCGACCAGTGTGTGTTACCAGTGATGACTTATGGCACTGAAACGTGGTCCCTCACTATGGGCCTTATGAGTAAGCTCAAAGTAGCCCAACGAGCTATGGAGAGGGCTATGCTCGGAGTCTCTCTGCGAGATCGAATCTGAAATGAGGAGATCCGTAGAAGAACCAAGGTTACCGACATAGCCCAGCGGATTAGCAAGTTGAAATGGCAGTGGGCAGGGCACATAGCACGGAGGACTGATGACCGATGGGGTCGAAAAGTCCTCGAGTGGAGGCCACGTATCGGCAAGCGCAGCGTAGGACATCCACCCACAAGGTGGACAGACGACCTCATAAAGGCCGCGGGAACGCGCTGGATGCGAGACGCTTCCAACCGGTCCTATTGGAGATCTATAGGGGAGGCCTTTGTCCAGCAGTGGACTTCCTATGGCTGAAATGATGATGAAAAATGATGATGATGAAAAGATTTTGAACACAAAAATTGATCTGTATAACTGGGAAAATATCACCACGTAGAAAGTTAAAATACTTGGAAGTCGAATGGTGTTACGAGGTACTAAGGTACATGCTACGAAGTTCTAAGATGGCGGGTAACCGACGTTTCTTGGAAATAGAGATATGGGTTAGCAAACTGTTTATAGATACCGATAATCGTTACCTAGCAGGTCAGTTGTAAACCTATCAAGATAAGATACATTCTAAGATGGGGAGCGAAATTTTAGACAAGTTGGTGTCCATAAAACTTGACAATAATGTCCGGCCTAAACCAAAAAAGAAATGCAAAGTAACTTCATGGTATTGGTTCTAAAGTTTCGAATGTACCTTTCCTGGTTCCCTCTTGCTTCTTTGTCAAAATTTATGACTTATTTTTTAAATGTATATTACATTTAAAATCGTGGAAACCTTTTGAAACGAATATTAGTTCTACTTACGTAGCAAGAGATGACCATAATGTACATTAATATACAAATACATACGTCAGTATATAGCTAGAAGAGCTTAATAATTCGTCTCAAGCCTCCATTATTGTTTCATTAGCACACTTCATCGCCTGCGAACAATATAAACGGATTACAATGTTAGGATTACCTGCTCTCCGTGCGTCCATGTAATGGAGATCGGTGGTTCTGGCGTGTGTCGCACTGTGCATGTTAAGTTGATTGTGCTGCCTGCCTGAATGAACAGCTCTGGTCCACTCGATATTATTGTTTCTGGTTCTAGAGGAAATAAATGCAAGCGTTTATTAGGTTTATATACACAGATATAATTAAACATACAAATACTTATGTAGAGAAAGTAGTACCACATGAGTCAGTGGGGAATAGGTACTTTTGAAAAAAAGCCGCTAGAAACAACTTACCTCATAAATAATGACTACAGAAATTTTGTATGGAGTTCAAGGCATTTCTAATTCAGATATTGATTTAGTTTATACTACTAAGGTCGCGATAAGCACACGGCCCTCCTGATGTTAAAAGGTTACTGTGGCTTATGGACTTATGGGCCTATTTCATATAGGTAGGTACTTAATTTCGGTAACAAAATTTCAAACGCTGAAATTTATTAGCGTAAAAACTTAAATATGTCTACCAAGACTTCCTTTTTCAAAGTAAGTCGGCAGGAATTATGTTATAGGGATCCCTCGCCACGAATATGTGTAATTAATATTTCTATTACTTTGTTTTTATACAATGGTATTTGTATTAGGTACTGAGATTTTGGAGGGGTTAACGAAAATACCAGTAATCGAAATTACTACAAATTACGTCTGCTTTTATTTTATAGATGATGGCAGTTCTGTGAATTTTAAGCATTGAAATAAAATTATTTTATTTGAATGCGTAAAATTCGCTATCGTATTGCGAATATTGCGATTTATGTTGTGGTATTTTATTGTCTACTCACATTGATCCTCACATTTTGGTTGTAATTCAATACCAAAATACCAAATAAATTGTGATACGTAGAATCGACTATAAAATATTTATATAAACTATTGTATAAATATTTTATAGTCCATTCTACGTATCACATTTCCAAGAATATTATAAAGCATTGTGACCACTAGGTCTACTAGGACCACAATGCTTTATAATATTCTTGGAAATGTATCTACAAATAACAATTGAGTCTCGTATAACTCAATCAATTCCTGCCCCCTGCTGAACATGGGCTTTGATTGATCGTTGTATAATTAATTATCAAAATACATAAAGCCGTATTGAACAATGTTTAGGACAACAAAAGAAGTCGCCATACTGTGGAAATAATAGCGACGATGAATTATCTAACAATTTATCACTATCCGTCAAGTTTATTATTATTTTATCAGATACTTTTTTCGTGAATGGTGAGGAAATTTTAGGGTGTGAACTTTTTATGGTATATTCTGAATGTGTCATTGTTAGATTATCGAGTAAAATGAGGAAAACGAACGAACCAGACAAAAGAACGGTTAAAAAAAGGTTGTAAAACAAATAAAACGAAGAAAAAGAATCGAGTAAAATATATAATTACTAGCTGCCCCGGCGAACTTCGTACCGCCATATTTTCGGCCCGCGTGGTATTCAAATCCCGTTCCCGCTGCACCCTTATCACTTAGGGGGATGATAAAAAAAAATAGATGTTGGCCGATTCTCATAGATACCGGATAAGCACAAAAAATTTCATCAAAATCGGTCGAGCCGTTTCGGAGGAGTTCGATTACGCACCCCGTGACAGAAGAATTTTATATATATTAGATTAAAGTTTATAATTCACAAAAAAAAATAAGGGTTGATCGTAGAGGGGTGAAAATTTAGGGTTGCATGTATTTTTGTATGATGTATCATAAAAAAATAAAAACAAAAAAATTTGTCTGAAAAATAAAAAATAAAAATTAAGGGGTGGACCACCCTTAACATTTAGGGGGATGAAAAATAGATGTTGGCCGATTCTCATAGATACCGGATAAGCACAAAAAATTTCATCAAAATCGGTCAAGCCGTTTCGGAGGAGTTCGATTACGCACATTTGTGACACGAGAATTTTATATATTAGATTATCATTTTACTAACTGAGCAGAACAACTAATAAGAATAAACTTCTGGAACGGTTATGGTAATAATTTGAACTAAAAGATAATAAAAGGTATAAAAATATACTGTCTTTTACTGATAAAAGGAAAACACAATTTGGTAAAGCTTACATTTAATTTTTGAGTAATTTAGTTGAAATAGAAATTCGTTATAAAAGGTTTTGAATATTTTGGATAGGTTTATTCGCGAATATACATTTTAAAAGATTCTGAAATAATGTAGTTATAATAGAAAAGCTACAACGATGGGTAAACAAAAATATATTAGTATATTATTTAATAATTGTTTGAAAACTACTACATAGCAACGTGACTAGTATTCTTGTTAACCCTTCCAATTATGCTAAATTGCTTTCAGTCGTCTCACTTCGGTGGCATACTGGGTCGATTTGAACCCACAATCTCGTAAAAATATACCTATTTGACATGATTTTTTATACCTGCATCAAAACGGCAAATATATTATTACCGTTTTGATATATCAAACCTCGTTATTGTTAATAATAACGATATAACAACAACAAAAGTAATACTCTACTACTTTTTTTCTTTCCTTTATTTAATTATAGGAAAACCACTAGGAGAGTATTTAGTTGCAGGTCCCCACGAAGTGACGATGGTGGCGTATTTACTAAGTACGCCACCATGGTGGCGTACTTAGTAAATACGCCACCATCGTCACCTCGTACTCTAGAACTAAAACATTTCCAGGTTTTATGTATAGTTAGGATCGGCAGACGTGGCGCATATTGGGAGAGGCCTATATCCAGTAGTGGACTGTAGGCTAATGGATTGATTGATTGAACTAACCTACAATATTTAGGAAGACAGCATGACCAATAGGCGGTGTGGTGGATATCTGGCACTCGTACTGTCCAGAGTCTCTGCGCTGCGGGCTGCGTATTCGCAGCGCCCACTCCTCGGAGCGCGGCTTGTGTTGCGCCTCGAAGCGCTGGTCTGACGTGTACGTGTAGCGACCGACCGTCAGTAGGTGGATGTCGCGATGACGTACCCATGATACCTGTACACATAATAACAAGTAAGAAATAAAGAAGGCATGCTTGTAGCAAAGGTAGTTATTTCGGGACACATATCTTGGACCTAAAATAAGAACTTAAGGTCTCTGCATACGTAACGGGTTTTTTCACGGACGGGACGGGACGTGAAGTAAAATGTATGCGGCCCATCCCGTCCCGTCCCGTCCGTGGCCCCGTGACATATGCATTGCCGCATACATTTTGTATGAAACGATATTTCCAAAACTTCACGTCCCCGTCCCGTCCGTGAAAAAGCCCGTTACGTATGCAGAGACCTTTAGTCGCAAGACAAATGATTCCCTAAAGCACGCGGATTGCTTTGTATTAATCTATGCTCGACCGACGCCGCACCCCATGTTATACACAAAAGACACCCAAGAAACGCGTACCTACTATGCGTATTAAAAACATTTTGTGTACATTTTAGTTCCAAGATATAAGTCCCGAGGTATATTATGTACATTCATCCACAAGAGGTATCTTGGCGGGGTGTTTCTTTAATTTGAATATTGAAGCACAGGGAAAGAAATAGATAAAAAATATTGTACCCTATTATTCACCGTATCGGCTTCCTTTTACGCGAAGCCAGAAAACATAATAGGTACTCGGCATGTGTGTACGGAGTTATTTGTAATTTTCTGGCAGTTTCAAAATGGAAATATTTCGTAACCTATTACCTAATATCAATCCACAATCGAACCAAAAATCAAATACTACACCTTATGTAACGATCGACAATTGTATTACAAAATTAATTACTGTCGGTATAAAAATATAGATAACAACTGCGGGCTAAATGTATATCGGAAAGATTGATTGATCTGCTTGAATGAGCAAAGTTGTTTGGGTAAACGTTTCGTGCCGTGAAAGCACTTCGAGAAAGGTTCGAATGACATGAGAACATTCATCCCCAGAGGTCACCCCTGTACTTATATAAATGTTGTAATATAGGTACAGTGCCTTAGAGTATGAGTAAAATAATGTGTAAATATAATGATACGTAGGTAAGTTTGATCGTAATACCTGTGAAATGATCAAAAGTTGCGATAACCGACATCCACACTAGCGGAGCCGCGGGCATAGGCTAGTTTTAAGAGAAAGATTTGTTTTTTTGAAATTGCATAGCATATAAATTTCAAAAAGCTTTGTTTGCTTAACTTAATTCAGCCCATTATCAAAATATCTACGCTAAATTTCACACGAAACCGTTTTCAGTGGCTGAAACCACTTAGTTTACCACTATTAAATTACTTAGCTTAGTTAGTTAGCACTTTACACTGCAGAGCACTTTGTAATAGCTTTTAACCACACATGTCATTACGTGTCACATAAACTGTAAATTAAAATTAAACAAACAAACACTATGCAAGATGACCTGGATTCGGTGTGTATGGGGCCCATGTCGATCTTGGAGGCCTAAACCAACCGGTCCAAATGTCTTGGAACTCTGTAATTAGCTTAAGAATCTAATGTCATTGTCTTATACCATGTCAAATGTAAATAAGCTGTAGAGTTTCTGAAAAAAAAAAAGAATAAAAAATATAAACTTGCTAATTGACGCGGACTTTTCTCACTTTTTACAGGACCAGTCAGCAATAACATCAAACTAAGTCAAATAATGGAAAAAGAGAGTAAGGTACAGGTCTGGATGCACCCGAAATTGGCGCTCGAGTGCAATAGTAATTGCAAATTTATTTTGATCACACGCACGATTATTTTTACGGTCTAAAATGAGTACTAAGTAGTAAGGCCTTGATCACACGCACCGAGTGGAGTGTTAAGACAGTGCACTCGGCGGAGTTCTCGATACATGTTAACATACTATACATTACTACTTAGTACTCATTTAAGTAATAATAAAAAAATACAGAATAATAAATTAAACATCATGTGGAACATTGAACACAATAATATGATTATTTTTAACACGCCATGTCTATTGTTCGTTGATCATGTGCGTTGCTGCTAGCCCTGTACACTTTAATTAGGTTCACTATACGGGTTCCACTATGCGCTGACAAATAGCAACTCTTGGAATCTATCCTTTTTCCGTTAGTGCTTGTAAACTGACATTAACAAAGTCATTTATCATCATCTTCATGGAGACGCATTTTCCTGATTGCATCCGGGGTCAAGATGAACTCGGAGCTCAGGGTCCGCCTTCCGACTATTCCTCTTCCATTTCGCACGATCTTGGGTGTCCATGGTAGTAAGACCCTGTGCACGCATGTCACCCTCTACGACGCCAAGCCAAGACTTCTTGGGCCTACCCCTTCTACCTAGACCCGGCGGGGTCGCTATTGCCAGTCATTTGCTCACCACCTAGCCTGACCTAGTCTGGTACAAAGTTATATATATAGTCTAGAAAGTGTGGCAGAGATGCATTAACACCCAGATTTTCCAAAAATTATTACTGAGACCTGTTACTGTCAAAATGGAATTGTTTCGTGCATGTTCAGTGTCAAAGGAAGCTCTATAGCTTGTTCATACTAGGCAAGTAGGATATAGATCCTACTTGCCTAGTACGAACAACTATCTATTTATCTGATATTATTTTAATGTTAAAAGAAATTTGTTTAGAAACCAATCAAGGTTTTTTTTAACTTGTGTAATAATAACAAATGATTACTACCCTAGTATTATAGGGACATGGGTATGAAAGCCTTTGTATGCTTTTCTATCTTTTACGCCTATTTTATTCGAAGGCGAGAGTTTGATAACACACATAGATACGATTCAAAGGGTGCCCGTGAATGGAACAAATAGAGTTTAGGAATAAAACCAAATATTTTATCTTTAGGGGTAGAGGGAATAATGTCGAGATACCTATGGAATATGAAATGGAAAAGGCACCACAAATATTTTTAGTAATCGGCGGCTTTCTACTTTCTGCACATTTTCTATTTTTGCTAAGGGCGGTACCAGGATAATAGTATCGGGGATCAGTAGCTTTACAATTTATGTTGCCCCTTAATGCATGCCCAATGTCCATTTACGTAACTTAACAGGTATACCTATCCCTTTTTTCTTCTTCTTTAATCTTTCTTTCCCTTTCTTTCATTCAATCGTTTCAATAAGAAACATTTATGTTTTACCAGGCGCGGTCGCAGCTTGAAGTTTTGGGGGGTGGTCACTTCTCGGAAATTCCTTAAGAAATTTAACCCCCCCTCCCCTCGTACTGGGACTTTTCAATATGACGTGCATGGTTTGGGGGAGGGGGGGATCATGGGTCGTGTCCCCTGTGACCCCCCCCCCCCTCGGACCGCGCCTGTGTCTGTAACAGTCAACGTTATTTCATTTTTTATTAAAATCGCTTTCGTTATCTGTGGAAACAACTACCACCCGTTGGATATGCTAATGACAATTTCCTAGAGATATTAATATTATGTTATAAAAAGTAACAGAAGCTTGAAGCTCAGAGCGATATTAAAGGAAAAATACACAGATTTAGCATTTCAAAGAAGGTCTTCATCCTTATTACTGACAACACTGTTTCCTCAGCGTTCAAAGACAAAATGATTAATGAAGGTATTGATTTCTGAGTTCAAACGACAAATTGATACCTGTTTGTTAATGGATGGAAGTAAACTATCTCAGCTTTGAAATATAAGCTGAGAAAAATTTATTATGCTGAAGACAGATATAGAAATTATGTAAAATATTTTGATAATAAATATAAATCGAAAATAGAAGCTAACTCAGACCATAAGAAAATCGATGGAATGAATTTACCTGACAAAAATATACCTCGGGAAATGTATCTTGGACCTAAATCTCGAGATAAACGAGATTGCGCGGATTGATTTGTAATAAATAATCTATGTTTAGTGAATTTGAGCTCGTTCATCGCAGCTCGGATAACACGCGGTGCTACCGCGTGTTATCCTCAAAAGATACCCAAGAAAGACGTACTGCACGTATAGACCACGTTTTGAGCACATTTTAGGTCCAAGATATATCTCCCGAGCAATACAATAATAAGATAAGATAAGATAAATACGCTTTATTGCACATACAGTGATTTAACATCATAGAGAGTTGTACAATGGGCGGTCTTATCGCAGATCTGCGGTCTCTTCCAGACAACCAGTGTAAGGACTATATTGCCAGTACAGGTAGTTTGCGGTGTACACCAAATCATTGCTAGGTACATATTTGTATCTAGTTTATACTTGATAATAATAATAAATACCTAATTACACATACATACCATACCTACATACCATACATATAAAAATAATGTTATATAACCTAAGTTCAGAGGTCAGCCTCTGAATTGAAACTGATCTTGTAGCCGTAATTAACTTCTTTGTCAAATAACGAAACGAGAATTTACATAAAATAATACCAATAACTTCTAAATATATTTTAGTCATAAATATTAAAACGAGAATTTACGCTTTGACAGCACTTCAATATTACAGAACCCAGTCTACTGTGACTTAAACGGCGCGTCCATAAAAAGTTTCAAGAATTATTCCAACCTGCTGTCCTTTCAACTTACTATAAAATATTTTAATATTGTTTGTGAACAGTAATTTCTGAACGGTATAACGTTGGGCCACTTAACGGCTATAGAAAGATGGGCTTTGTAACACTAAAGAAAAAAAGCTTGCTCAATTTAACCTTAATCTGCTTTTAGAATCCTTTGGAGATAAATTATTAAGGGCGCAAAGTGCGCAATGTCGAGATATAAAATGGTCGATAACTGACACAAAGTACAAATATGAAATGACTTGTTTTTTTATCGTTGATAACCTCGCGATTGACCACTTCTCACCTGTTGGTAAGTGACAGTGTGGTCGAGGGAGAAGCACGCTTACCTAGAAGTAACATATTTACTCTGGTCTTGCACTTGAATAACTATCCGGTATGTACATTGTACAGTTGAAAATATATCTATGACTTTTGTGGATTCAGTTCAGTTCAGTTCTCTTCTTTCTCTTTCTCTTGATTTGGCTAACTAATAATTTGTGGAAGCGACTGTTGTTGAAATCTTGTATCTGATACTGTCTGAAGTTTAAGCGAATATAACTCATTGAAATAAAATACAATTTTTAATGGATTCTATCGCAATTAAGCTGATATCATTTACATTTAACACGTCGTGTCAGTTACCGCGTGACCATAAATCAAGCTGAATATATATAACACCAAATTATTTTTATTTTATTTTTATTATATACTTTATTGTACACCATTAAAATACATCATAATAAAGTATCAAACTACGGAACCAGTACAATGGGCGGCCTTATCGCTTTAAGCTATGGAATATTTAATTTCAAGAAATTCAAGAGTTTCAAGAAGAATAGAATCCGTTAAAATGTAGTTTTATTTCAATGAAAATAACATAATGTAATTAATTTCAATTTGATGAACTGCAGTAATACTATAGATACTTATTATAAACGATAAATGAACATAATGATATGCCTTGTATCACCACTGACAAATATTTTACCCACGTTAACAGAAGCTAGAGCAAGTATTTTGTAAGTATATCTTTATAGAGACAGATATAAATGGGGTTTAGAAATACACACATTCCTTATCTATAGCTTTCCTATCTGTAAGCCTCCCTTCCTCTCCGAATTCCCACCGCTATTACAAGTAGCGTATGTGCTCGGCTTTGAAAAAAATAACCACAGAAATGTGGAACTAGAAATATTGTCTAGATAGGGTTATTTATATTCAGCAGTAGGATGAAAAAAAACAACCTACCAAAAATAATTACATATTATTTATGTATTTTTAAAACTATTGGGTTGTTTGACCCGACCAAGACCTATTGAGGCCCAGCCAATCTGACCTGTAAGCTGGGACATCTGCTGACTAAGGGACGAAATTTTTCCGCAAAATTCCTCTCAGGCTTGAAAGAGCAGACGACAGTCGCTCTCATAAAAGTCATATTAGTTGAACCAGAAAGAGAAAAATATAAACTCAGGGCTCATCCAAGATGAAAGCCTCAAGTGCAACAGAAAATATGTTTTAAATCCATTTGTACAAGGACCTAAGCCAAATTCGGCAGAGGTTAATCTAGGATCGGTAGTATGAGTGTAACGCCTCTGGTGTTGTATACGTCCATAGGCCGCGGTAATCACTTTCCATCAGAGGGGCGTGTGCTTGTCAGCTACCTGAGTGGTATAAAAAAAACAAAAAGACAATTTGCGGTCACCAGCACGGCTACTTTTCCTAAAATTTACGGTCATCTCATTTTGTAAAGGACGGCCGTGACATATATGGAGACTGGCAAAAATACCTAACTCCGCAGCCTGTTCACAATGCCTAAATATATGAAAAACAGCAGCCGTTACGTTCCACAAGTAAGGAATTATGAAAGCAGACACAAGAAAATTTAATACTTAATGTACCTACGACAGAAACATAGTACGGACTTGTAAGCTCATTTTAAAGACTTGGATAGAGAGCAAGAAAAGCTAAGAAGCTTAGATCTTTAGAGGTTACTCTAGTTACTGATCAGAATGCATTTTTTATACTACTTAGGTGGCAGACAAACACACGACTCACCTGATGGAAAGTGGTTACTAGTAAGAACAGAGAGAGATTCTGTACCGTCTGCCCACTGATAGCACAAAACTCTCTAGGGAGCTCTCACCGCCGGGTATTCAACACGAGGTAATTATAGCCGCGGTATACTGTAAGGTGGAACTACTCAATTTTAGACAAAAATACCGTCGTATCCTACCTCCTCATACTATACACATACAAAAAAACCTCTTGAAACATACTTATAAAACACCTGGTTAATTATTAATTTGTATTTTTGGAGCCCCATCAAGATCTTCAGGGCTCCCAACGTCCCTCGTCAAGGAATATGGCTTAATAAATTAAAAAAAATTCCCATCTTAACAAAAAATAAATATTCAATAAGGCACAACACTATAGTACCTACCCTTAAATATTATAGAGATATGTGTACCCTAAGATGCCACTGAGAAAAACAAAAGAGTTTTTCTCTCTTACAAAATTGAAGGAATAAATCTCCTGAGTGATATTCATGATTACTAAAGATATACGGCTGTACTGTGGCGTGTATTCCGGGGAAGCACGACTAGTTTTGTGTCCCACAGGTACTCTTTATCAAGGAGTAAGACATTCTCTGACGTACTCGGTACGTCAGAAAGTTATTGAACTTAAAGAAACGTAACATTATCAATTTATTCTTCTAGCGATTGCTCAGAAGTGTTCAAAACTTAAGGCTCGGTCTTGCTCAGGAAATATTATATTTTGGACCTAAAATGTGCTCGAAATTTGCTCTATATGCGCAGTACACATTTTTTGGGTATCTTTTGAGGATAGCACGTGGTGCTACGGTGGTGTACGTGTACAAATTTGCCAAGCATGACTATAACAAAACAATACGCGGGCACCAGGGTCTCGTTTGTCTTGCGATTTAGGTCCAAGATACGTGTTTCGATGTATATCTGTTTATTACCTGCTAGGCGTATCATCAGTTTAAAGTATATCCAGCAATTTATTAACTATCAAATAATAGTTGGGAATCTGCCAGTTTTGTTAACATTTATGGTTACTGCTCCGCTCCCTTAAGTTGTAGCGTGATGATTAACCTATATCTTTACTCGATAAACGGACTATTCAATACTATTTTTTATGTAGGACTCGTCAAAAAATGATGGTGATCTGAAGGCAAAGTCTTCAAAGAGCGTCACCATTACATGTCTGGTATTATGTTACAATAGTGGCAGTCAGCTAGACGGCCTTATCAGATGCTTTTTCACGTCCCGCTTAAAGGACAAGGAAAGGAAGAAAGAATATGAGCTGATCATGTGACAGACAAATACATGAGTTAGGTCGCCACCCGTCAGTTTCTCTAATTGGTCATTTTCCATAAATCGTCAGTTTCCTTATTCGTCAGTTTGGTAGATTTCGTTAAGTGGTCAGTTTCACTATCTCGTCAGTCTCCCTAATTCGTCAGTTTCCTTAACTAGTCAGTTTACATGATTCGTCACTTTTCTCAAATTAGTCAGTAAATGTACAGTCATTAATAAATGTTTATGGTGTAATCAATGTACCTATGTAAGGATTATTTTCTACATTTTTTATTTCCTCCGATAGAGGGTCGGCGTCCGACACCAATATCGGATCGGATAATGTGAGAACGCTCTCAGAGCCTCGTTCGTTATTTAACAGGTTTATCGACTAACAAGTGAAGTTGATTGGGGTCCGAACGTGTTGGTAGGGTCATTTAATAAGTATAATATCTATCTGAAATACATACACACATACCTGATCTTGTTAACATTATTGAATATCATAGAACGCGAGAGTTTAAAAGTTAGAATGGCAATATATATTTTGTATCAGATTATAATAAAGTACAAAAAATTGTGAAATTCTTGGCACAATAGGATGACTACATTAATAATACTTTAACATTTCATGCCCATCCTAATTTGCGCCATCAAAAGTAAAATTTCTCAGTAACTCGGATTTACGGGTGGAAAACGAAGGAAATTATGTGAAGATCAAAGTTTAGAATAACAATATTATGGAAGTGGTGAAAAGAATTATGAAAATATAAAATTACCCGCGCAGAAATTGAAATATTTATGTATCTGTTTATCATTTAGAGTTTTTATATAGGTGCCGTATTAAAACGCGTAAAAAGATACATAGGTAAATATTCCAAACCCTCTAAGATATTGTAGGATATTTTATACAGGCCTATATAGACCCAAAGTAAGCATAGCTCAACTAGGATTTTTTATAAACACATATTTGAAAGGAATCGAATATAAGTATATTTGAATCGACCCCGCAACCTCCTACGTAGCAGTCGAACTTTCAACCGTCACACCATGAGGTTACATGCTCATTTTATAAGTTACACCTATTTAGCGAAGATTTATTTCCAGTCAATCCAATCTTTTTTAATTTAAAATATAACTGGTGGAAGGTAAATACGGAACTTTAATTACGAATTTTGAGCCGCCCAATTAAGGAAGTAGCTACCCTGCAGGAGCCCGCAGTTAAATATCAGTTGCGTAATATTCACTGTTTTTGATGGTGGACAGGGACGTCAAAGCTCCTTGGAAACGAGAATTAGTGTAGTAGTAATAGTGTAGTAATAGTACATTATGGTACAAGTGAGCAAAGTTGGTGATTACCGCCGAGGCGCCATTGAGACCCGAGCCGCCAGGCGAGGGTCTTAAGAGAGCCGAGGACGGTAATCATCATGCTCACGCGTGCCATACGACGTTTTACAACACACCATCGATTCGGTCGGTCGGTCGATCGGTCGACCATATTTAAAAAAAATGAGGTTTGAATTTAACTATTTTTTACTTATTGTTTTTTCTGTACTTAGAGAAAAAAAAAAGTTAAATTTGAGTGAAAATTTTGTTTATTACACAAGTATTACAAGTTGAAATTATTTATTTAAATACGAAAATGCATCAAATGACCATACAATAGGCGTATTAATTTATTCGTACTATTAAACACGTTATTTTTTGTATCAAAACTTTTTTAAGAACATAGACAATATTATAGATACTTCCTATGAAATTTAAAGAAGAATCTATAACTCACTTTTGTGAATAATAGCAATGAAAAAGTCACAGTTTGATAATAGGTGTCATTACGTGCCTAATTGCGGTAAAATAATATCACTTTTATAAGCAGGTGTGTTGTAAAAGTTATTTGCCACCTAAGGGGCTACCACTTCACCGATATTCTGTTTTGTCATTATAAAAAAGCAGGTTTTGAGCTCCTAACACCAAGATGCCATCCTATGCCATCATATTGGGACGTGTACAATTTTGACATATCGCAACTGAGTTTACAGTTGTTGTACTTATTGTCTGGACAATTTTAAGTAAAATAATTTCAGTACTGCCTTTTCTTTTTCAACAGTATGGACACTAGTATAATATTAATATTTTGCTCACCGTTCTGTTCTGTAGGTTTTTAACCCTGCACAGTAATCGAACTGGATGTCCAACAAGGCCTGTAATATTTCTCGGCGTACTGGGGTCGAAGTAAGGGGCGTCAGGGGATCCCTGCCACTCTTGAAGAAACTCAGCTCTGAAGTGACGTGAAGAGATGTCCATTGTTGAAGAATCTTGACTCGATTCAGTGCCAGAATCAGCTGAGTGACAAACAAAAAATTGTTAGTATAAATTATATAGTGAAACACAGTATGTACTCATAAATGATAGAAATAATATGAGTGTAGGTATATCCGCGGCAGTTTTCATGACTTTGACTCAAGAAGCGCTGGCTTGACATCATAGAAGATTGGCACATGCATGTTAAAGTTCTCACTACTATGTGCCAAGTGAAGAAGTGAAAACGGGAGGGTAGACCCCGGACTTGGAGAGTCTCGAATGTGACCGGGTCTAATGCGAAATTCATGATGATGAATATAATTATGTTTGCCAAATAACGTGACAATTTTAAGTTTATATAGTCTTTAAACACCATAAAACAGATCTAGTTTGTCTGATAGAGCATTTAAAGGATGTATTAATGCCTGAGTTCATAATGTTATAAATAAAAGTCTCGATCAAAAAGACCGGCTATCATTAAGACCGCCAGTCGTCGTTATATTTGAATCGTTAGCACAGAATACATATATTATGTAGTACTGCATCGTTAGCAAAACGAGTAACACTTAACAAAACTACCTACACAGTGATTTCAGAAACAAAAGCCGCAAAAGGCAACAAAAACTGTTGAATACGTTAAACATAAAGCGGGTCTTTTTAACTGGACAATAGGGGTGACACGAAATCATAGTAGGTAGATGTAAGGAAACTGTCTGAAAAACCATTACGTCTTTCTTGGAAAAGTATTTTTTAATACTCAAATATTTTGTGCCATACTCTGCAACAGAGCCACCATAATAAATACCAATCAAATAAGTCTTATAAGGATGTTCGGTACATGCGCAGTTTATACTGATGGTTGTTATGGCTGTACGTATTTTATGTAACGAAATAGTGTGCATTGAAGGTGGCTCTGCTGGGGAGCATATTCCCTAGCAGAGCCACTTAGAACATGTACCCAAGGCAGATAAAAGTTAATATCTGCTCATCACTTAGGTCACAGACATGCACACAGCCCACCTGATGTAAAGTGCTTAGCGTGGCTTTTGGACGAGTGCAACACCAGGGGAGTCACACTCGTGCTGCCAACCGCATAAAAACAGAAAGATTTTGTGCCGTCAGCGCGGAAGACAAGCATGACACAAGACAAGTGGGAACACTGACAGCACAAAAACTCTCCAGTGAGAAGGTTATAAATGAAGATGAAAATTTTAAATCGACCATTTCGAAAGATAAAGATTTTCTATATTGGACAGGATCATGGGATTGAAACATAGAACGCTAATACAAAAAATATTGCGCTAAATAGAAATATCAATACGTCATTGTTCTATATATCCGCAGAGTGAGCGCATGAGGTATTCCCCGATCAACAAAGGCTTTCAGTATGGGGAATCCTCTGAGTATCATTCTATCAGCATAATTTATGCTGATATTATTGATATAATATGTGAATAATATAATTAGACGTTATTACTCTTGTCCATTCATTAATTATACAAGAGGATACAATCAACCCTTTAATGTTTTTTATGTTTTCCTCGCGGACGTTTTTACATTTTTGAATATTAATTTCTTCAGCAGTTTTCTAATCGACGTTTAAATTTTGTTAGAGGTTATAGTATTAATAACTTAGTGATTAAAGAAGCTGGCTGGCCTTACGAAAGAGAGGTCCCGGAAATCCTGACTACTATACTACTGGTGTTAATTCATTCCTAACACAAGCAATTTAGATTAGTGCGAATACTACGAGTAATAGTTTCAGCTACATAAATATTCTATGAAAATCATGTCTGCCAAAACTGTACTTCCTTTCCAGGAAAAATCTATGTAATCAATCTAAAACATTGACGCCTAAACCCAAAAAGCGTTGTTATTTTTTCGTGGAAAGAGAAAGGATCTTACAAAGTTTACAAAACACTGCGCCTGAAAAATCACGAATATGGGATTGCGTCATTCTATACTCTACACGACGAGCAAAATGTTAAATGAGTTTTAAACACAAAGACCACTTTGTTTTTACTTAGCGCTTATCTCGTGATCTGAAAGTTCAGTTAGCTTTATTTTGCTGTAAGTGGCTCAGCTCTGTTTGCAGATTGTTTTCAGCTAAATTTAGCAGTGAACACGGACTCGGACTTCGTATGTACAATTGGTACAGTAAATTTAACAAACCAATTTTGACTACTTTGTAATTTCGGAAAATGAGATATGGATGGTTAACGCAGGCACTTCAAATACAACGCTCTGTTTGAATTTTTTGTCTAGGTGTTTGAGGCAATCTGAAAATTTATCGGATGCCTCTCGCATAACATCTTAATATAGAGATGCAGATCTGGCTGAAGGGTAGCGGTAATTTTGAAACCCATATATGTACTATCAAATATATGAAAAATACCAAAAAAGGTCTCTGTGGCAACTTATGTAGTAAAGAAAATAAATATGCCAAAATATGTTTGAAGAAAATTAAAATTTATACAGAATATTAAATGGCGGATCATTTATTTTTAATGGGATTTTCTACCTGCCAGATAGTCTTGCCATCAAATACGTGTTTGATACCTTGATTGTATAAAAAAATGGAGGAAGTATACGACATCAAAGGTTACAAAAATATGTCATACAGGAAAGACGTCAAAGAAATATGATTTGCTTTGAAGGCATAAGCAATATCCAAATCCCTGCTCGATCATCTGAGGAAGGCATCGTGAGCAACAATTAATTTTAACATCTTATTTCCGTCTGAGATTGATAAATGACATCGTGGGTATTTTTTTAATATCCACTTTATACTTGAAACATGCTTGCATATAATTCTGATCCCATTCTCGCAACCTACGGTTACGTCCCCCAGGAATAAAACATGTCTATGTGTTATTCCAGATTATAATACCTTCTCGGGCGTTCTCGGTGACGGGTGAAGCCGCCTGTCACTCTAGCAGAAGCAGGCTGCGGTAGCGGCGGGCCTGCTCGAAAGAAATGACTCTTGGTCGGCTGGGGTGCGAGAGATAATATTCGGACAACCTCATCTCCGGCAACCAACGACCCACAGACGGCGTGTGTTTTAGTCGGTTGAAGTCTGATATAACCCCGCCGGAGCTGGCAGGGGAGATATCTTTGGGGATTTTGCGCACGATAAAAAAAGACTATATACCTCCCTGTGCTTGAGAAACAGACATCCAAATATCTTCACAAACTTTCACATTTTATAAGTAGGTGTGGGGCCCAATCTCACCTGCCACTCAACGGAAGGAAGAAAAAGGTAGAGTCTCTGCCATAGGCTTTTTTCTAGGGTTAAGGAGGTAATCTGGTTCTGTTTTGAGAAGTTCAAATATCTTCTGCACACCTCTTAAGGCGACGTATAAATGTATTTCAAGTATGCGTCGGAAAGTATATTATTTTATTTCCTCATAAATTCACGTTTATTATAATAATTAATATTTATAGGTTCATTAAGTTGTGCAAACAAAATTAAATTTCCATTCTCGGCGGTAATAAGGCGACGCGTAAGCAGTTATTATATAAAATTAATGTGTCATTCGTAATTATTTTCTATATCGAATAACAGTACCTAATTAGACATTATTTCTCATTTTTTTTTGATGGGGCATTCTTTTTAATTAATCTTTTTAGGCACCTTGAGCACTTTTTGGGTGAACAAAAATCATGTAACTCTTGTCATCGTCACCGAACGCTCGGGCGTCACGCCATGCCACGTCACGTGCGTCGCCCATGTTGATGTCACAGCGATACAATGCACAAGTTACTTTGTTTTCACTTCTATGGACAGTCTCTAAAGACTGCCTCGTTTTTTTAGCTACAAAAGATGTAGAGATGACACCAGGGCGGTAGGAGTGAGAAAGCAATAGTTTTTCATCTACGTTCTCATAAAATACTGCAGTTACACAGCTTTACACTAGCTCTTACAGAGAACACATTATCTAAAAGGTTTAAGATCAAACGTTTATCGGTATTGGACAGAATAATGAGTATATCCTCAAAATTACAAGCCTAATTAAAGGCTGTGGAAATTTAATTGATGGCGTGACTGCCACCCTATATCTACTTCATTTCAAAGTATAACAATCTGAATGATTAGTAAAAAGTCTTCAAAGAGTTTTTTTGTATAAATAATACATTACAAAGAACACCTTATTATAACTTTATTCGTGCGTGTATTATATGTTATGTTTATATTTTCAAGAACTACAGAGTTTTAACGAGGTCTATTGATACTTTTGTTAGAAATTTGTATATTTCTTGAGAAAATGTATTCTTTTGCTCACTTTTGGAGTTATTAACTTTGCCTTAAACCTTTAATAGACTGTATCATACTGTGTATATATCATTGAATTAAAACATTATTATAAACTAGCTTTTGCCCGCGGCTCCACTCGCGTAGATGTCAGCTATCGCGACCAGACATAGCCTATGTTCTTTCCCAAGGTCTAATCTATATCTGTACCAAATTTCATCAAAATCGGCTCAGTGGTTTGGGCATGAAAGCGTAATAGACAGATAGACAGACAGACAGACCGACAGAGTTACTTTCGCTTCATAATATTAGTATTTTCAAAAATCCGTATTACGATTCTAATAGAAATTATTCCCCTAATTGGGTGAATTACATGGTCGCTTGTAAATTTTTTGGCTGAATAGAAAAAAATACCAATTCATGATACGGGTTAAGGAAAAGTAATGAATAAAATTTATACTATAATAATAACTCTTTGGGTTCACTTGGCAGTATTATTGTTAGGGAACTCGGGTTTAACAGCCAAACCTTTTCACAAAAGCGGTATCCCCTTTTCACCTTTCACTTCAAAATACCCCTAATTTTCTCATCTTTTAATTCCAGAGTGTTTATTATTGTTCCCTCTTAATGGTTCACTGCCCGTTAGATACGTTGGTCCAAAAACTGAAGTCTGCTTGTAAAATACGAATGCGTTTGTACCTATGTAGAAGGCTTTGGCCATAATTTATAGACACAGTATTTCTATAAAAAGGCATAGCAAAAAATCGCTTAAAATACGCGTTAAGTGTGAGTATTGTCAATTTTTTTTAAACTGTCAATGCGTGCGTGTCATGGTCTGTAGGTATGTTTATGTCAACTTGTACCACAATAGTAGATATTTTTTGCGTCGCGTTGTAGTGCCACTTACTGTGTCTATAGAATTTGTAGTCTAAGGTGGAAGGTGTATTTCTAAAGAAACTTTATAAAATATGCTTGGAGTGCATCCAAGTAACTATTTCGCCGTGTGTCTCTCTAATTAACAGTGAGTTCTTTGACTAGTGAGTAACTACACGAGAGCGTGTGGTTTTAACATCTCTGAATTCTGTTGGAGCAGTGAACGTGGTCTAGTACTGGACTTATATTCACACTAGCTGTTATCCTGGTCAAAAGCAGTCAAAAGTAGACTACAATTAATGGCATTTGGCTAGAGGATGTATATATCACGTTATTTATATTATGGGGATATAAAGAACTATGTATTAACATTATATGGCTTGTCATATACTATTTCACCTATGTTCTATTAAACATCACTTTCCAAAATAACTACTTGCCATTAAAATTGTAAAAATAAAGGAAAGGTTAGTCAAATACCAAACTTAAACCATAATTAAAGTTTAGTGACTTGCTTATTACGGCAAATGAAAAGTCACTCTACTGATCAGTTTTGGAGTAGGTTGAACTAACATAATAAATTATAACCTGAGTTGTGCCTACAATTTCATCATAGCTAATACATTACCAGCAAAAATTGTGACCAGCCTTAATATAACTATGTCACTGTAGCTATTAAGCTGTGGTTATTAACTCAAACACAAAGGAAGGTTCTATCAAGACCGTACACATAATACAGTTACTAATTTTAAGGGTAAATGCCCGTTTTGCTCAAGATACTGTCCATAGATTTAGAGAAGGATATTAGATTCTGTCGGAGTAAGAAGTAATTGTATTTTGTCGTCGGCAAAGGACGAAGCATCCTAACACATTAATTGGTCGACTTCAAGAAACAATCTTCCCAACTGTGTGTTGCTTTTGAAGTATCTTGGATTGGTAAACAGCGAAGTTATCAGTAATTATGTACCTATGTAAAATTATATCATCACCATCATGAATAGAATCCATTTTATATCTTATATTCTCGTGTCACAGTTTTCGTTGCCATCAATCAATCAATTAGTCCATCGCAGTCCACTGCTGGACATAGGCCTCTCTCAATATTGGGAGGTTCTGGCCTACTGTTTCCACGCTGGCCAGACGGGTTGGTACAGGGTTTTATTTCGAGTTTTCCTTCTCCCGCAGTGATATCGTCTGCGTATGTTTCCGTTATTCGCCTCTTACGACACCCTTCGGATGAGACGGGGTGGTGATACTTGTATTCTTTCTCCGTCACCACACGGATATTGTTCGTTGCTATACTCCTCCGAAACGGCTTGACCGATTTTGATAAAAAATTTTGTGCTTATCCGGTATCTATGAGAATCGGCCAACATCTATTTTTCATCCCCCTAAGTGATAAGGGTGCAGCAGGAACGGGATTTAAATGCCACGCGGGCCGAGAATATGGCGGTACGAAGTTCGCCGGGGCAGCTAGTATTTATATAAATATAACAATTCCTTTTTACATAACAATTCCGTGAAAACCAAGATGAGTCAATCTACAAGGAAAAAAGGAGTTTCTATTCTATATGTTCTATATAAGGACAATAAAGATTAAATATTTTCTGATCTTATGGATGATATTGTCCGGAAATTTACATATTTCTTAGTTGTTGCCTGCAGTTTCACCACCGTGGATGTACCGATATCCACGAGGCAACAACTATAGTGACTAAATATATAGGCTATATGAATTCCAAAGTTCCAGTCAGATGTACTAAGTCTCATCGTAATACGTTTAATTGTTTAAAATGTGAAAGCATAACAGACAGACATACCTATAAACAGAGTTACTTTCGCTTTATAATAATAGTGCGGCTATTAATAATAATGAAACTATCAAAAGTTTCATTCTGAATTTGCTTCAATGTATGATAATACCGTCCCC
The DNA here is from genome assembly GCA_914767945.1 of Eilema depressum. Classification (NCBI taxonomy): domain Eukaryota; kingdom Metazoa; phylum Arthropoda; class Insecta; order Lepidoptera; family Erebidae; genus Eilema; species Eilema depressum. Next base: position 17,271,760 of record OU612020.1, read on the forward strand.
GTGATAACTTCTATAACTCGTTTTATCTGTGTTAATATAGCGGTGAAACTTTAGATTAGTTTCATAGGGGTGTCACAAATCACAAACACCCCTGTTGTCACTCGCACCCCTATTTAATCGTCATGGTTAACATCCCGAGCGAAGTCGATAAGCGAAGTTGAATTTGAAAATTAATGTCAAACTAAAACAAATATTCTTTCTGCCAAAGTGACAGTTAAACTTCACATACTGTTGTGTTTTATTTTGTACCAAGTTGTTTCACTGTATAACTTTAGAATAAAATTATTATAAGTTATACCTATTTCCTTTACTTACAAGCGAAGTTTAAAAATTGCTGTCAAACTAAAACCAACTTTCTTTCTGTCAAAGTGACAGTGAACATCGCATGCTTCTGTTTCACTATTATTGCGAATTTATTTATATATTTGTGCTAGCTTCATATAAGAAATTGTTGGATGAAATTCTTAAAATTCACCTATTTAATAAAGAGCATCTCCCGTCCAATTTCAAACTAGACCTCTCACATTCATTCCAGAATTTCTAATAACACAAATGCATGTACTTACATTTTTCTTTAACATTCAGTTTGTATTCAGAGTCAGCCAACCAAAAGGGAATAAATACACAAGGAGACATACAAAAGAGTCTCATTTTATGATTTACGACTAAATATCATTCAGAGGAAAATTGTATCCACGTATTTGGCAAGGGCTATGGCTGTTCTTTATTGCTCCAGTTAATAGTTAATAATCCATGTTTTTTCACTGTCGACATCTGTTATACAGATATAGGGACGGCTCAGATTATGTGATAGTTATTTCGTAGTTTCTCGTAAAATGTTTGGTGGCGGGTGGTTTAACGTATTGTGTGTATTGTTAATAGCTCAGTTTACTATTCTTGTCTTTGTGAAGTGTTATATAATGGTTTATGACATTGTTGGCATGATTTGCAGATATATATCCAGTGCTGATGTTTTTGTTATGTCATTCTGTATGCTTATTTATGTTGTCTGTATTTTTATATGGGGTGTGAATTTAAGATCGATAGTTTGCGCATACAATTCTGACAATACAGTATGGAGTTTTTTATATACAAATCAATAAATTGTTCCTTATGTCGTGTAAGCATAAAAAAAGCAGATGGTTAAAGTTATATATAAATGTATAGGTACACTAGCTGACCCGGCGGACTTCGTACCGCCATATTTTCGGCCCGCGTCGTATTCAAATCCCGTACCTGCTTGATCCCGTTCCCGCTGCACTTTCCATTTAGGGGTTTGAAAGATAGATAGTAGCCGATTCTCAGACTTACTGAATAAAAAAATTCATAAGAATCGGTCAAGCTGTTTCGGAGGAGTATGGGAACGAACATTGTGACATGAGAATTTTATATATTAGATGAATTGCCTTTTCAAGTGCCAGTAGGTTAGATTCTAGTTATTCACCTACTCTAATTAAAAAAAAAACACAAGTTTAGGAACTTTTGGGTACATTCAATACAAGGAATTAAACAAAGTTTAAATACTTTGTGATGATTTTACACTTCAAGTCTTAAATGTTTTAGGCCCTGAAAAGTTGGTTATGACGTTGCTACCGGCCTTTTGTTAGACAAGCACCTCTTCTCAGTGTTATTTGCGACGGTTATTGTTCATTAAGCTTGCTGAAAACCTAAACTTAACACTCATAACGTGGCCTCAAGTATTTTCGTCAATTGTTAAAGTAAATAACGATTTATTTTATACTTGATTTTGCAACAAGATCTTACAGAGTTACAGTATTGGCTTCACTGGAGGCCAATCTCTGAGATATGGAGATTTCATGGGGACTTTCCCGCGTCTAAAACGTACATGCCCTTCAAGATTTTCGTAGCTGGGGATTGAAGTTGAGCGTACACCATCGACTTTATTTGTAAACTTTTATAAAAACGACAGTTTTATCTTAAAAGTTAAAGCTACGATAGCATACAATATTCAAATATTTTTGCTTAACAAATGTGTCCCACGTTCCCCATTAATTGTAAACGTCCAAGGTTTTTAAGCCCGAAAGAAAATGTTGATACAGGAATGTAGAAAAAGAGAGCGTCAGGTGCGCTGTGGTAAGCTTATGTGCAGGGAGGATAGATGGGTAAAGGTGGATTATAAAGATGACGTCACACTTGAAAATGCCGAGTTTTAAGTTGTTTGTTTAGTGGATACAATATGAATTCTTTACATGGAATGTAAGGAGAACAAGACTCGAATAATTTTGACTAAACAAGGAAGAGAAGGGGCCCTAGACAAAGTGACATTCTATTGATGAAATCGCGCTGAAGCGAACCATTTTTAAGGTTTTAACCATGGATTTCGGGACATTGCGGTGGTCATAGTAATAATGATAAGTTAAATATAATGTATTTTGAGTTACAAAGACTCAAATTTCATATAAAAAATATAGTTATATTAATGATTTATGTCAATTTCATACTACAATTAGCGATTCCACTGGTGTTTTCGCCAATAGAATGTTACTTTGTCTAAGGCCCGTGGAGTAATATCGCGAGAGTTTAAAAGTTAATAATATGTTTAATTCATAATGTAAACGTATCAAGAGAACGAAACATTGTGATAGGCAGGTTTTGCACTCACAGGTTCACAGTGGGCAGGCGACCAATTGCAATGCTCCGTTTTCTTTAAACATTTACATTACGAGTTCGAATATTTTTCATTCTCTGTGCTGAGTTATTGTTATGTCGTACAATAATACGAAGGTTTATACAGAAATTACAGCTTTAAACGCGATAAATATTAATGTGGAGTGTATATTAATGAAGAGATATTATTGAGTTGCATTTCGTCCCTTTAGCTTACAACACCGCTCAAGTCGAATATTGGCGGTTTTCACATTTTGATGCCACTGGATAAAGCTGCTCATTACGCGTATAACCGTTGGTCACATGATATAAATTTGAGCCAATTAGAAGCCATAATTCGTAAAATAGTGAAAGCGCGCAAGTCAATTTGGCCTTTCAACGCACGACAGTTTATTTCGTCTGCTGTAAAGTTGCTAAAAATGACTTATGCGGTATTGTAGCTAAGCGAAGATTTGAAGTGCAAAAATTACGTCAACTGCCTGAAGTTGTCCACAACAGTAGCCACTGCTATAGTGCGATACATACCTACCAATAAAATAGTATATAAAACTATAACGTAATTAGTATAAATGCTAATCGAGAAGTGTTTGTTAGAATTTCGTATAGGTACGTATTTTGTTTCGTTAAAAATAAAAACAACACAATCCAATCATATCAGAACGCAAAGTGAAAAATCTTCTCCATTTTCTTCTTATAACATGTAGCAATTTCTAAGACAATATTGTAGAACGTATAACGCGGTACACAACGCTGAGGTACTTACCGATGAGGAAGAGGAAGCCATGTAGAAGAGATAGCCATAAAGCGGATTTCATTCCGCTCGCTGTGAACCCCATTACGATCACCGCGTCGAAGCAGGTTCACTGAAATATAAATTTTACTTTCAAATATAAAACTGTAGACGCTGATAGAATAAAATAGGTGTGTTATATTTAACTAGCTGTTGCCCACGGCACCGCCCGCGTGGATGTCGATTATCGCGACCAAACATAGCCTATGTCCTGTCCCAAGGTCTAATGTATATCTGCCCCAAATTTCATCGAAACTAGTTCAGTGGTTTAGGCGTGAAAGCGTAACAGACAGACAGACAGACACACAGGGTTACTTTCGCATTTATAATATTAGTATGGAAGTATGGATGAACAGAGGTACAGATATTTAGGGTAATCTGATGGAGACTACGTGGACCCCACAGCCGAAGGAACATCTCGAAATCGTAGATGGTCCTAGGTCAACTGGGGTGCGAGGAATATGTCTTAGGTTATCTCACATCCGGCATTTAAAGACCCGAGATAGCGTGCGGATTTAGTCGGTACGAGTCTGACATAACCACCGCGCCGCCGCCTGAGTGTCTATGGAGATTTCTACACGAAAATGAAGGTATTTATGATAATTATTGAATGTTTACTTTGTGTGGTATGTAGGTACTTATCTATAGTAATAACCAAAATAGAATTGTCTGTTTATCAAACGTATACTCTGTATATTAATACTAAACTCATATTAATACTAAACTAATAGCCATATGCACGGTTCTTGAACAATTTTTTTTTTTGTCTGCCTTACAATCTGTTTGTCCCGGGTAATATCCGAAGTGACCGATTCAGGTGGATGTTTGTTAATGTAGATTGTATTTTGAAATATATATAAATCTTCAAGTAACCATGAATTATTGATATTAATAATTTGTGTACACACATAATTGGCTCGTGTACTGACATAGTTAGAGAAATGTAATAGCATAGATAATCGAATTATCTCATTGAAGATGAGGATGATTGAAAGCAAATACCTAATTTATTAATTATAGGTTCAAAGTGGTGAGACTGCTATTACATTAGACATTCGTAAGTTCGTAAGTTTGGTGTAATTGTATACAAATGTGTGTGACAAATGGAGTTACTACTAGGTAGCTGTCAATGTAAACTTTTGAGAATGTCTAATGCAAAACCGGTCAGAAAATGTTGTGGAAAAGTACAAGTTTAGTGTGTAATGAATAAGTTGTAAGGCGTCATTTAGACGGGGAGAGGCTTTCGCGCGTTTAGTCCGAAAAATCGTACGCGAGTATCACTAGCAATAATCGTCATACCATCATCGTATGAAAGTGTTTACACGCAGGCAAACACTAAATTATCGCCTACAATTATATATATTTGCAAGTATCGCCTATGTCAAAATACGATTATTGCTTGAAAATTCTGTTTAGATGTATACTACCAATATTCAATTACGACACAATTCTCGCTATGCGTGGACGAACGAGCGGCTATTGTTTCTGTGAATGTTTATACGAAGCAACTTTTTTCTGTTCTTCGTATCGTAGGTATCTTGCAAGCGAGAAACTCTCGTCGTACAAATGAAACTTATGTCACTATAGTATTAAGTGTTATTTTAACTTTTCCTATAGATTTAGATCGGAAAAATACTAAAGGTACCTATTATACCTATTTAAAAATAAAAAATGTGAATATCCAAGACGAGAAATATTGAAGACCGATCTGTAGTCACACCAAATTGCCACACTCTGGTGTGACTACGTTTCTTTTATTTATCCGTAGTCATACTGTGTGACTATGGATAATTTTTATTTATCCGTAGTCTCACTAGTGTGACTATGGATAATTCTTATTATCCGTAATCACACGAGTGTTGTATAACGATGAGATCTATTAATATCATCATGTACAGAACTGCTATGTTTAACGATTATGATTAAGATAGACAACATCTTTTCACTTACTAGGGCATACAGCATTCGCTTCTTCTACTTTTGATTGTTTTCATACATGCCTATCCGTAAAAATCCACGATCTGATTGGCATAATACGTACGATTAGGTCAACCTTACTGGGTTGCTCATTCACCCTAGCCTCATAAATCTCTTTCGTCCATCATCTTTACGTGTTCCATTCTATAATATTGAAAGGAAAAAGGACCGAGTATGTTCCTAACAAAAAAGGAGCGGTACGTACTCGAGTAAAGAGAGGCTATAATTTTAGTGTATCTTCATTTTTATAATTGTCAGTTACTAGAGTTCATCAACCCCGAGAAAGTACCGGTATGCGTAAATATATTATGGTTTATTGCCTTTGCGTACGTTTGTGATAAAAACACATTTTTTATGACGGTTATAAACAAAACAGCCTGTAATGTCCCCGCGTGTATGATTCCACTAACGCGACCATCCCACGAATAAAGTAAACATATTTGACGAACCATTGTAAAAGTTTATTGTTTAAGTACTACTTATTCATATATAGACCTTTTGAACGTAATTTTTTGAGCTTTATACTAGCAGTTCTTTTTCAAATTTTGGCATTCAGTATTATTATTATGTTTGCGTTAGTTCGGTTGAATCCAAAGCCTTCGGCTCCTAGTTAAGGTATGATTCCGTAGCCGACCGCATACGACAACTGCCGACGCACGCAGCACATGCACGTAATTCATTGCGGCTTCTCAATGGTCCTCTTTATCCGTATCGGAGTTTAACAAGTAATAGGTACGCTGTATGTGCTGCATGCGTCTGTCGTTGTCATGCCGTTAGCTTTATGCTTTTTGTGTATAAATGATTTCGATTAGATATGAAAAGTTTTCGTAAATATTAATTTCAATTTCGTTTTAGAATTGAAATTTCCCAGACGGTAGTTATTTTGAAATAGGAACTCTGCCACTCTGACGAGGATTTCAATTTCTCAACGAACCGCACCTCTGCGGTAGAAATGAAAGGTTCTATATGTTCGGGGAAAATGATCCGTGTTGTTGTAATATAAGATTCGTATAGTTAGCAAAGCTCTATTGCTAGCTGCTGGCCTTGTCACTGCCCTGGCCTGAAAATCTAATATTTATAAAATATTCCGAATGAAATAAATAGTTGTGATGTAATGATAGTTACTTCTACGTACAGGCTAAACGAATCAAAAAATTGGTGTCAAGATCATCAGCAACGAACAAAGTTCAAGTTAAAAGATTTGACTACTAAATCCTTATCTACAATGGATTTATTAATTTCAACTCCCCTAATTTTCTTCTGATTCATTTCGTTGCGAGTTTAAAGACAGTATAACTTTTCCTGCGACATTCCGACCGTGTTGGTTCCCGGTGAAGTACAATACCGCCATCCCATCTCTTCCTGTGGGTGTCGCAGAAGGCGACTAAGGGATAGGGCTGTTCACCATTCGACAGTAAACATACAACCCATGAATAAGTGCCTGCTAGACGGCCATAGGCTCGCCCCCTATTACGTGGGATCGGTAATCTCAGAAATGTAGGTGATAAGACAATACACCTCTGCCTACCCATTCGGGGATTCACAGGCATGAGTATATGTATGTATATAATCTCAAGTGTCATTACTCGGTATGTTCGTGGGTTATTGCTGTTGATCCTGGTGTACCTATAAGAGTTACAGTAGTGGGTGTATGGAAGGGGTTAGTCCCATAAAAAGTGAATCCTTACCCTTCTTCCTGCTAGCGTTAATTCCCAGTCGCATCCGAAGCTTTCAGCTCGGAGTCTGGGGTCCGCTTTTACCAGTCATAGCTACAGATTTGGCTAGACCTCGATATTTTTCCGTGAAGCGATTGCCATCTGACCTCCACGACCCAATGTTAACATTAGGCGACATCGAAGCTTTGCAGCTAGACCGTTGTTTTTGTTCCTTACCCTATAAATTATAAACGTTTTGCCTAGCAACAGGTTAATACGTCACAGCAATGCGAGTGGTTTCACAATAACAATAGCAGGCTGAATTTATTTTGTTGTCTTGTTTTAAATGAATATTCGGTTCAATTCGCGACAAACTCCGCATTATGTCGGGTAACTACTTTTGAGGTTGTGTTTTATTGTATACAGAACAATTGTTTCTTTTATTGTTTCTCATCAAAGTGGGTGAACCGAAACATTAATAGAAACACTTTCGGTGTCGCTCTAACAGTTGTAAGAAATTTCCCCTTTAGACATAAAGTGTGGGAATTGCACGACGCCACGCAGGTGAACGTGTTTTGAGTATTGTTATTATTGGGCTGTAAACTTAAGGGCGGAACATAAAGGGTTTAAATCATGACTTCACCTTGATAATACAAAATGTGACTAAGAAAACACAAGAAATTTAAGAATTGTTTTTGGTACAAAAATTTTTGGAGCCTAAGTCTCGTCTTGCAGGTTTTAGCAGCTCAGAGGACAATCTCTGCCATAAAAGTCAAAATAAACCAAATCTGTGATGAAAGGATCCACCTTCAGAGGAGTGGATCCCAGGCTCATAGGTTACACCTTTGAGCCTGGGACCTAACCTGGGACCTGGTTACTAACTTTGAATGCCATGACCCTGTGACCGATTTTCCAAACATATGGCCATGAGAAGCCTCTGAAGATAATGAAAAATTTGTATAAATGTAAAGGTACTATATCAAAGCAAGAGTAAGGAAAAAGAGTGCATTAACAGCAGCATGAGAAAGACGAGTAATAGAATAGTGGACCTCTGGGAATAGCCCATCATAATGTGGATTGGTAAGACATGTCGCGATATTTACTTAAATGTCTTGATACAAAATGATAATATAAAAGTTTTAGTACTTGATAAAGAAATGAAACATCAAAATACGACATAAAGAAATAAAATATACCTATTACATCTTCTTCATCCTAGCGTTAATTCCCAGTCGCAACCGAAGCTTAAAAAAAATAATTACAAAGTATATTACATGAAGGAATAAAGAAACAACTTCACATAATTGCCCGCACTATGTGGTGTATTTCGATAGAACCTTACAAGTCTCGAACCCAAGAGGGATAAGACTTTTCGCTCCAAGGAGGAAAAAATGCTGTCCATTATCTTTTCATAACTACTAGTTTAGGATTAAACGATAGTTTATCATCATCTCTTTTTACGTGAGACATAATAATGATTAATTGTAAGAAAAGGGTTACTTGTAAGTGTGTATGAATAATTTTTTGTATCTGAAGTTTGTTAGATATATTCGAAATACCTATATTAATAGTAATTTTTCTATCGGAATCAACCAAACCCTTCTTTGTCACATGATACCAAAAAAACTAGAACGCGTTATCAATATGTAGATATCTTTCTTCCTACAAGTCCAGGTTCTTTAGGCAGGATGTGAAAATACCACTGTCTAGCTAGGCCGTCAAACTATAGGCAACCAATTTAGAAACAATGGCATCAATCCTTCCAATTTTAGTTCTAAAAGTAAACAGATAAAAAAACATATATTTGACGAAATGTGGGTTTAAATACACCTCTGTCTACCCGCTCGGGGATTTAGAGGCTTGAATATGTGTATGTATGTGCAAAGAGTCTTGTACCATCGAGACTTGGATATCGGTTCCGTTAGTTTAGGTCTCAGGGGTTTAAAGTTCTGTTTGATAATCAATTCGAATTTCAGCACGTAGGCATACCATTTACGTGCTAAAATTTCCTAAGCATAAGCTACTTCATATATGATGATTAGTTTCTCACAGCTTGTTACGTTATCATTATCATCTATGCAGTGTTGATACAGTTAGGTTTTAGACCTAATTATTATAATGGTTCGTGCCGGTCGCAAAGGATAATGATGCAAGCTCGGTAGACAGGAAACCTTTTAGAATAATGAAGTGTTCGTAAACGAAGGCATTCTTTAATATTTTTGCAGATTTGGAATATTGCGTGGTGACGAACAATGGTTGTAAAGTAATCTACGTATTGTGATCGCCCTGAGCAATAAGTAGTTATAATACTTAGTACTCGTAAGAGGTGAGAGTAGGACTAATTAGAGATAAAAGTTGGTTAAAGTTGTAACACTAGTATATTAAATATTTTCTGATTGTTCGTATTAAACTACACATTAAACTTTTAAAGAAACTGAATATAATTTATTTTATCAGCAACTTCTTAGCAGTAAAGATCTAAAAATTGTGCACTTTAAATGGTGCGTATCTTATAATTCGCAGGTTAGGTTACTTTACTTACATACATTATTATGATACTACTCAGGCAATATAAATGCAAATTTAGACCATTATAATTGTCATATCATAAAAAAAAAGTATTTCATTTTATAATTGTCACAGATTTATTCCAATTGCCTCCATTTAATCCAACTACAGCAAGTTTAAGTACACTAATCTGTTCAAACCCTCATGAGAGATCTAACCTACTCAGTCACAGTTTAAAATTATACGCTTTGATATTAAATGAGTAGTAATTTCGAGAAAAATAAAATATTTATTATTGTTTCATGTGTACGTGTGTTGTAACGTAAACTCTTTGTTTGAAGATCCAACTTTATGTTCAGACATTAAGTCGAATGACAGCTTAATTTTATTTTAGTTATTGCTTCATGTCCTTGGCCTGTCGACTCCGTTACTACAATCATATAACATAACATTTGTCTCTTTTACTACCGCATTATGATAAATAAGACAGTTCGGCATGCTTTTACAATTACTAGTAATGTAGTTATAATATTAGATTATATTTGAAGTTAAATAGTTATAATCGAGGTATGTTCAAATCAAATAAATCACCTGTGGCGTAGCGGTAGTAAATGAGGCTGCCACGCAGGAGGCGCGGGTTCGTTCCCCGCTCAGTGCAAATATTTGAATGCATGAATATGGGTATTTACATTAGTCTGGTCGTGCCTTCCGCAGTCATATTAGTAAAGCGGACCCCAAACTCCGAGGTAAAAGGACTGTAATTAATGCTAGGATTAAGGAGATTGAATCTTTTTTTATTCATTTATTCGCATAACACAGTTATAATAAGTTGATCACAAAAAATAAGATAAGTACATTGTATTATCACCAGTAAATGGCATGCAAATATCACAATTTCTTTCGCCTTTTGTGATAATTTTACACTAAGAAAAATTATAAAAATAATATATGCTTCATCGTCTCGTCAGTAATATGAATTCATTCGATCAAATAAATCATTAGCAAGCGAGTTTAAAATTAGATATGTCAACCTTTTGCGTAGAGAGAAAAGTAAAATATATGACAAGATTTATTAAAAGACATACAATCTAAGGGTCAGCTTATGGAGAGAGACCTTTAATGGCGTCCCAACTCTCATGAGCGTCGTCGTCCCGCCATATACATTGGCCAAGGACAAGGTTGAAAGAGGATGTCAGTGACAGATGTACTATTTTAAGAGTATAATATTGTGCAAATCCGCTCTGTGACAGCGTTTTATTATACAACAGAGTAAAATATTTATCGAACGCTCCATGCAAATTCTGTCCGCTTATATTATAGAAATGGGAAAGTTTGTGAAGATATTTGGATGTTTGTAACTCAACTACGTTCAAACGACTCAGAGAATTTGACTGATATTTCGTATAGGGATAGAGTATAGTCTAAAAAACATAAACTACTTTTTATGCCTGGTATAGGTTCCTATGACACTTCTATATAACTACTTTTCTTGCCTTACCCTCTTTCGTTGAATAGATTACCCATTCAACATTTCTTGTACTTAATTGTGTCCTAACATCTATATTAGTACTATTATCCTTGGATATGATGGCGTGTCGACAGCCTTCGTGGCGTAGCGGTAGTGAACGCGGCCGCTACGCAGGAGGCGCGGGTTCGATCCCCGCTCAGTGCAAATATTTGTGTGAATTAAATATGAGTATTTGCATTGGTCTGGTCGTGCCTCGGAGAGCACGTTAAGCCGTCGGTCCCGGTTGCCATGAGAATATCTATGGCAGTCGTTACGGGTAGTTGGAGCCCTCAAAAATCCAAAAAAACAACGGTCTAACTGCAAAGCTTCGATATCGCCTAATGTTAACATTGGGTTGTGGAGGTCAGATGACAATCGCTTCACGGAAAATATCGAGGTCTAACCAAATCCGTGGTTAAGACTGGTAAAAGCGGACCCCAGACTCCGAGCTGAAAGCTTCGGATGCGACTGGGAATTAACGCTAAGAGGAAGAAGAAGATGATGGCGTGTCGCTAGTGAATGCTCACGCTATTTTCAGGTCGCTACGCAGGAGGCGCGGGTTCGTTCACCGCTCAGTGCAAATATTTTTATGCATGAATATTTGCTCATAGTGCTCATGCCTCGTAAAGCTCGTTGAGCCGTCGGTCTCCATTGCCATACGAATGTCTATGGCAGTTGTTACGTGTAGTTAGTGCCCTAAAATGTTCAAGAACTGGTCTAGCTGCAATGCTTCGATATCGCCCAATATCGTCATTGGGTTGTGGAGGTCAGATGGCAATCCAGGTCCAGCCAAATCCGCAGTTGGACTGGTAAAGCGGACCCCAGACTCCAAGGTGAAAGCTTCGGATGCAACTGAGATTATCGTTAGGATGAACTTTATATCCCTGGTATGGGTGCCCAAGAGACTTCTCTAGAACTCTTTTTCTTGCCATACCCTACAAGAACTTTTAAATAAAAGGTAATAACCCACTCAAAATTTCTTGTGCTTACTTCTGGTCCTAACACCTGTTTTAATACTATTATCCTCGGATATAACAACCGTATGAGGTATCGTGGCAACAATATCTTTAGGTACACCGACGGGAGTAGTTTCTAATAACTTCCCATCTACCGACTAAACCGCGCTAATATTATTTAATCCCACAGCTTCATACCTAGATTTACTCGGGAACAATATATAGTAGCGTCTTTCATTTCCATAATATTGTTAAACTGCGCCATAACTATTGTTGGCATTGCTATAAGCAAGTATGGGTCATTAATCACAGTATCTATAACAATATTGCAGAATAATATACAGCGATACAATGGTTGGTTATTGATACTCACGGACATGTAATAAATTTTATGACTGCGTTAATGTTGACATGATTCGGGAGTAAACAGACTAACAGTTTGATAACAATATAATGTATGTTCAGGGTTATTAATAATGCAGTGAACGCATATGAATTACAACACAGATAGTAGGTAACTGTTTAGAGTCCGGTAATGATTATGATTCAAAGTTAAGTAACTTATTTATGGCTGATGGTAATGATGGTAAGTGACGATGTGGCTGACGGTGAAGTACGCTTGCCTAGAAGTATTCTATTCACTCTAGTCTTGAAGACACCTAAGTTACAGCTATCCGGAAACACAGATTTAGACAAGACATTTCTGTTCTTGGCAACACATGATAAACGTATCACCGAATCCTTTGGTACGTATGTGAAATGTTCACTGTGTATTGTTGGCGGGTCTGGTCGTTCGATGGTGGAAGGAGTTTGGCAGAATTATTGTGCTTTTCTTCTACGAGGAAATACCAACCTCGTTAGTGACCTAATCATTATGAGGCAAGGTGAGGTAATAACTACCTTGTTCATTTTGACCAGTTGTAAAAAAAGTTAATTCAACAAAATCGACAGTTCATTAATTAGGCTTTTGTTTGAATATTTCAGAGCGCAAAAATAGTCCAAGTTTTCCATGAATCGTTTGAAAATTCAAGTAGTAGACTAGCTCTTTTGTTAGCTCCTAGAAAATCTGTTAAGACAATAATAGCTCGTAGATTACTGTCGGCTAAACTATTTATTCAATTTCAAATGATCTATGTACTTGTAATGTCTATATTGAATTACTCAATACTTTGAATAAATAATAGTTAACAGTGCTATCCAGCAGTGCCACGTGGTGAAAATTATCAAAAGGTAAGCTGATGGAAAAAACCTGATCTGTTATAGATCGATCATAGTAATTTTGTATGGAATTGCAGTCCACTGGTGGACATAGGTCTTTCCCAATGTGCGCCATTTCTGTCGATCCTACGCCTTCCGCATCTAGTTTAACTCATCTTTCTGGGATGACAAGCACTGTTATTAGTACGAATGGCTTCTCTCAAACCATACAAACTTAAAAATACATATCGCATACAACAATGCCATTGACAAACATATAATGCCCGTTGTTTATGAATGAAGGTACTCCAGAGACAAAATGAAAAGAGGGAGCTGTCTAGATTTCGCGAGATAAAGCCTTTGTGATTTATGATATTCTTTATTGTCCAATGTTTGTCGCGACGAATGAAAGATGGTCCTCTCTTATGATTGAATAGCCGTAAAAGTAACAGATTCACTTATACTTTTATCTGTTCGGTTCATGAAGTGACTTTTAGAATTAAAGCCTATTTATAAAAGCTTTTTAAGTTATTAGAATAAATGATCTGTCATCAAGCATTTAATATAAAAATAATGAATGTTCTATATAGCGTTATCTAGACCCAAATTAAGTTCAGTCAGTAGTCGTGTGTGTTTACGATAGCGGATAAACAGAAGCGCCGTTAACTTACGGCTGTTCCCAATAACATCTTCTTCCTCCTAGCGTTAATTCCCAGTCGCATCCGAAGCTTTCAGCTCGGAGTCTGGGGTCCGCTTTTACCAGTCATAGCTACAGATTTGGCCAGACCTCGATACCTTCCGTGAAGCGATTGCCATCTGACCTCCACGACCCAATGTTAACATTAGGCGATATCGAAGCTTTGCAGCTAGACCGTTGTTTTTGGACTTTTTAGGGCACCAACTACCCGTAACGACCGCCATAGATATTCTTATGGCAACCGGGACCGCCGGCTTAACGTGCTCTCCGAGGCACGACCAGACCAATGCAAATACCCATATTTAATGCACACAAATATTTGCACTGAGCGGGGATCGAACCCGCGCCTCCTGCGTAGCGGCCGCGTTCACTACCGCTACGCCACGGAGGCTGTTCCCAATAACATATCTACAGATAAAGGTAAAGGTAGAGATAGTTCCTTTGTCAAATCCTATTGTTATTTTGCTACTATGAATTGCGTTACCATAGAGATTGATGACGTTTTTATCCTTTCTAACGTCAAAACTGGCGATAGATAGGTTATTGGGAACGGCCGTTAGTGGTTATGGAGTTGACCTTACGAAAGAAACTGGTCTGGATTATTCCCCACGGGTTCGAGTCCCACCTGGCTGATTCACTTGTTACAATATCGACGTGAATCCAATCCTAACACAAGCTATTATAGTTTAGCTGGAAGGTTTAGGAAGAATATCAAAAAATTCGGTTACTAAACCGGTTAAAAAATTAACTATATTCCTCAATATTTTGTATCCGATATCTTCCCACAAAGTTTCATTGTCAATATTGTATGCTTTAGTAGGTACATGAAATAATAAAATAGATATTATGTGATGAACTAAAGCGTATAGAACCGACAAAGCAAGTTTGTGAAAGGATATGAGATATTGTTGTCATATATCAACGAAGTAAACAAAATTTTATTATCTCATATCACGATTATGGAAGCCTGCATACTGTGATTCAATAAAATATTTTTCGTTTGGAAAATGTACGATAGATGTCAGAACACGACTAGTTTGTGTTCCGTATGCTTGATAAAGCAAGTATATATCGTGTGTATGTTCCTTGTGTGTGTGGGACTTGTGTGTGTATGTGACTAGTGTGTGTGTAACGTGTGAATATTTGCACTTGGCGAACTGTTTACGTTATTAAGTTACGGTAACATGAATATCTTGGGTTATTTAATTACTATTACACTGTTACATAGTGAATACCGAAACTAAAGTTACATAGTTTTAGTGATATGGAAAATTCTTATAACTATGTTCTCCAGAAAAGAGAGAGGGAGAGAGAGAGAAAGAGAGAGAGAGAGAAAGAGGGAGAGAACACCTAAATTAATGTTACGGCTAGTAATATTTACCGTAATATGACAATAATTATTGCCATAATTTCCTAGGTGTATCCACGATTTACCGCCTACTTTAATTGAGATATGTCAGTAAACTGTAGTGTAACCCACCATTTCACGTTGTAATTTAGACGGTAATGCCATAATTATTGTGATACCAGCCCAGCCTCTCTAGACAAGTGGCAATTCGTTGCTCGGCGTATCATGCAATAGAATGACGAATGTAAAGGATTTCACGTTTATGACATTCGTTGACGCCTGTCATACGTAGGTTGACGTAGGTCAAATCCCATACATTTGGCATTCTATTCTACAAAACGCTGGCCGACGAATTGTCACTAGTCTAGAGGGGCAGTAGATGGTAAGGTAGATAGAAATAGGTAGTGTAGCCGTAGAAAAAGTGGTAATAAAAAAGTTCCTAACATGTGTTCTCGTACTACGGTTAAAAAGAATATATCAAGAATTGTCTTTTGAGGCAGGTAAGATAATTGAAAAGACAGTAGCACAAACCGACTATGATAAAATATTACAAGTCCATCCAACTCAACAGACAAAATTAAATGAACTTGTGAGAAAGGAAAATTCTGTAAGACAGGCGAGGCTCAAATTTTACAACGGAGAAACCCGGGGCTTATAAAAATAAATTCCAATACGGAAAATTTAATCATCTTTAAAAAAAAATATTAACCTGGTTTTCTAAACTTTGCCAAGGATTTCAGATAAAATTCTTTGTGGTTTAGATCTCATTTTAATTCAAGCCAATTCTCATGCAGCGTTTACAGGGCCAACTTTGTGAGTCGCTTCGAATACACCGGTTGGTAATAATTGCTTGTGTTGTAACTTTTTTGTTTAGTGCCTTATATATCTCCTATACCGTTCTGGGGCTGGGTATCCTAAATTTAAATATTGTGCTTCTGTGATACCTAAGTGGATATAATTACGATGTTTTCTTTAAATTCATTTGAAGTTTTGAATAAATGTTGCTGTTTATGAATTAAAATACCGCCAAAGACAATTACGACAGACACTGCCACACTCATATTTACGACATTCCCAGATGAGCCAAGTTTTCTACACTTTTCATTCTATAAAAATACTTCATATTTCAGTTAATATGTTACCCGAAATTAAAACAGTAACAGTAACTTTCCTTTTTAAAAAGTTATCATAATGAGTGTTTTTATATTTCATTTTTTTTTGCGATCTACGTTTTCATCGTACCTGATGGTGAATTGAAGATAAAGTTTCAGGAAAGAGGGTCAACGAATTTTAAATCTAAGATTTACATATTTTTTACACAAGATTATAATAATGTCTGAAACATAAAATACTTTCACGATAAAATTATAGCTATTAAATCTTAAAAATGGCTACGCTTACTTCCAAACAGGAAAACATTGAGAAGGTTACAAAAAAAATACTCCAAAAAGGTTTCCTTCGGCACTGACTGCTTTTAATGTATTTACGTCGTTACCGCCTACTTAAGGGATTGTCACACCTTTTTAATTTTTAAACTTAAGCTCGAAACCTTTGCTTAAAATGTATAACACGCAGATGTTATGCATTATAATATATTCACGTGCAGAGTACAGGGATTTTGAACATTTATAAAACTTGACCTAAATTCCTGAAAAGGATTTAGTAATTCTTGTTATATTTTTCCGCGAGCATGATATCTTGTATGCATGTTTCTTTTATTTATTTGAACAATTACTTCAGTAAGTTTTAGTTATTGAATTGAATATTACTAGCAGACCCGGCAGACGTCGTCAATTGACCTGCTGTCATTCTACCTGTTCTATCTTGTATCAACCCATCTGGCCAGTGTGGAAACAGTAGGCTAAAGCCTCCCAATATTAGGAGATGCATATGTCCAGCAGTGGACTGCGATAGGCTAATTGATTATTTGATGTTAGATTATATCGTCGTGACGGAGGTGACGATGACGGGAGTTCCATGGTTTTCGTCCACCCAAAAAGTGCCTTTCAAGCAGTTGATCCAAATTCGATTGTATAAGTTTGTTTATCTTTAACTTTTCACTTTAAAGTGGTTTATTGTAAAATATTTCTGCTAGATGTATTCTAATAACCACGAAAAGGTACTGAATAAATTATGCTCAATACTAACCACAAAATTTCTCAAGCGCGAAATATATTTGACATCGTTACTCCTTGAAATATTATTAGACTTTTAGCAGACTCTTATTAGTTTAAAAAACGTCTGAGATGATTTATGGCAGACATTAATCTCGGATTCAAATTAGGTTGCAACCTTGAGAGGGTTGTCGATCTTATAATGTACATGCAGGTTGAATTAAAAACGAGTTGAACCCCACTCGGGTTGTTAACTAAGCTAATTAGAACCTCTTTGCTCTTTCAGGTTGAATTATGAGGCATATTAAAAGTACGGAAAGATAGGCTTTTGAGAGGTTTTTCTTGACATTTAAAGAATATTAATGTTTTCTTACCCCGCGTTTACATACTGCCGCTCGCATTGCTCATCGTGTTGCCGGAAATATTCGCGCGATTAATGCCCTAGCATTCACACGCGCGTATCATCGCGTTGGTCCGCATTACAGTATTCGCCCTGCAATGGAGACGGACGTAAACGTATGGAGGACAACGCTGTAGCAGTGTACGCATTATGCTTTTACAGCATAGCGAATTAATTAAATAGATTATTAATAAAAACGATCACTTTCAACTACTATACACTTTCCGTAGATCGATATAAATATTTTTAAAAGTAAATATTCGAGGAGCAATAACGAAAGCAGTGTTTACTGATTAGCGCCATCTAGCGGTCTCGTATAGTTCATCGCGCTAGTATTGCCGCTCCTTTGACTCGCGCCGCCAAGCCGACATTCGCAGCAACATACGCGGCAGTATTCGCGGCTTGACGAATATACCATTCACACCACGTCTCTGCCCACTTCTCTCGCCACTTCCCTCGCTCTGCCGCGAGTATGTAAACGCAGCTTTACAGTGTGATCTGTGATTTATTTTAATATCTGTTCTTAAAGGGTGTATGTAGCTTATCAAGGAAAGGGGCTCATTAGGAATTTCAAATCTTCAACAATCATTCTCTGAGCCTTTTCACAACTCAGTTGGGATCACATTGTAAGTCTAACTGCTATGCGACTGAATTTCGATATTTTCCGTGAAGCGTAAATTTCAAAACATCAATCAATCAATCAATTAGTCTATTGCAGTCCACTGCTGGACATAGGCATCTCCCAATGTGCGCCACATCTTCCATTTCAAAACATATCACGCAGTAATATAAAAATAGTCTTCAACAATCAGAAAAACATAAAAACACTGAAAAGAGAAAAATAATTGAACTATAGATAATTCAAAAGGTAAACATTCGCATAAGACATTTTTGTTGAGAAACATAATACATCGTAAATTCTATTTCTTCGAATATATTTTTTGAAGTCGATTAAAAATGTTCTACTCAATGTACGAAAACTTTTTCATACGATACGAATATGAAATGTGCTACTAAAGAAATATACACATTACGTTCTTTTATATACAAGGATTGGAAATACACAGTAGTATAAATATTACAATTGTAATGTGCTCGGGGAAAGTACAATATCGGTAAATGGAATTCGGGCTTTGGAAGCACCTGTATCAATAATGTACCAAGTTGTTTACATTTTGTAACATAAAGATTTAGGGTTTTTCAATTACTAAATTTAGTTGTCATTACATTTAATTTAAATTGACAGCTTTTGACATTCTCTGTGGCGTAGCGATAGTGAACGCGATCGCTACGCAGGAGGCGCGGGTTCAATCCCCACTCAGTGCAAATATTTTATTTAATAAAATATTTATTTAAATTTTATTTGCATTGGTCTAGTCTAGGGTTGCCATAAGTGTGGGGACCCAGACCGGGACATTTGAAGAAAAATTAGTAAAGGTAGAAAAATAGGAACTTTTATTACAACAACTTTTAACACTGCCATTAAACAAGCGTTAAACAAGCTATGTTTTCTGAAAGACGAAAAATTATCAGAATTAACTTCTAAATATTTTGACGAAATCAACATTAAGTTAAACATCATCTTCATGTAGACGCTTTCTCCCGATTGCATCCAAGATGACCCCGGAGCTCAGGGTCCGCCTTCCGGCTTTTCCTCCTCCACTTGACACGATCTTGGGCGTCCATGGTAGTGAGACCATTTGCACGCATATCACTCTCCACGACGTCAAGGACTTCTTGGGCCTATCCCTTCTACCTGGACCCGGCGGGGGCGCCATTGTCAGGCATTTGCTACTCACGTATCCTGGCGGTTGCCGTGGCCGCACCAACGAAGGCGGCTCTCTTGCATTTTATCTGCGATGTCATGGACATGAAGGCTGCCGCGGCTGCAAGAGTTCCTCACGCAGCATTTTTATCTTCGTGACATGCAGCTCTTACGTGGTTACGCTCTTGCTCTCACAACCATGTAAGAGGACAGGCTTAATGATCGTCTTATAGACCTGCCCCTTCAACCTGACTGGCATTCTGGGATCACCCGTGACGCCAGTCATTTCTCACCACCTGGCCCACGCGGAAGCAATGCATGCCCTGATGTCGTAGTCGATTTCACTGGTCACATGAAGTACAGATCCCAGGTACTTAAACCGAATCATCGCCTATGCGGACCGGTGTGAAATCTGTCGAGTTTAACGTTAAACTCTCTGTCATCGCTACATTTAGCTTCATACCACCGTTCTCAAGCGCTTCCTTCCACACTTTCACGTG
This sequence comes from Eilema depressum, assembly GCA_914767945.1. NCBI lineage: Eukaryota > Metazoa > Arthropoda > Insecta > Lepidoptera > Erebidae > Eilema > Eilema depressum. Next base: position 17,291,802 of record OU612020.1, read on the forward strand.
TTGCATCAATCTGCTCCTGTCCGCGTCCTTCAGCGCAATATTATCAGCATACATGAGCAACCACGGAGGCTGCTTATGTGGTTTTCTGATACTGTCCAACAAGATGTCTAATACCGAGCTGAACAAGTAAGGACTAAGGACGGATCCTTGGTGTACTCCGATGGTGATGGGGAAGACTTTTGAGTCACCAAAAGCACTCCGAACCACGGAACCAGAATCATGATACATATCTTGGATGGTGTCAATGTAGGTCTCTGGAACTCCCTTAGCCCACAGTACCCACCAGATCACCGCGCGAGGAACACAGCCGAAGGCCTTCAGCATGTCTAAGAATAGGCACTAGGCAGAGCAGGGGCGTGTTCTTCGCCCTGTATTTCCCCACCACAATCCTTAGGGCGAACACCGGATCCATGATCCCGTGCCCGGGACGAAACCCATACTGACACTCCGAGAGTGTACTCTCCTGTCGGATCCGGGAGTCGATTATCTGCTCATAGAGCTTCATGGTGTGGGACATTATCTTTATACCGCGATTACTACCACACTCCTGCACCGATCCCTTACCTTTGAATACTGGCGTAATGAAGCTCAGTCTCCACTGGCTCAGTATCTCACGGTGAGAAGTATGCGGTTATACTGATTTGTTAGAATGCTCACACCACGAGCACCTAATGCACCCATTGCCTTCCAAGCCTCGATGGGGACTTCGTCGAGGCAGAGTCTGTACTTCTGCAGGCTTTATCGGTGGCACTAGTCCTTGTTTCGGAAAGAGATCTGGTGGATGCACCTCTTGCTGCTTATTCAGCATGTCGTTGGAAGTATGAGCGCCATCTGTCCTTCATCGCGTTTTTCTCGTAAAATCATTGGCCCCGGGGTCTTTATTACTCATTAACATCTTCATGTATGGAAAAATATCAGCGCTTTCGTCGTTCTATCTACGTATTAATAGCCTAGCTACTTAGTCGCGTTTATTGTAGGTATATTACTGTTTACCAACCAAGTCCAGCTCTCTAATATAATACTAAAAATGTTTAACCGGGACAATTTGCTTATTGGCCGGGACGCCGGGATACCAGGCCTCAAACGGGGACATGTCCCGGCGTACGGGGACGTATGGCAACCCTAGTCTAGTCGTGTCTCGGAGAGTCGTGCATCGACGACATACATAGGCCGGTATTCGTAATGTATCTGGCCCTAAGTCAAAATTCTTAAATTGCGATATACTTTAAGATATGCGTTCGTTCGATTTGAGTAGTTAGCATACTAATTGCTTTAAAATTTAATTCCATTTATCCGTTAATTAATCAGTACACTGGCCACTGGGTGAGGTTGGCTTAAACTTCATCCTGGTGGAGCTCCATACACACTATCTGTTAATATCTTTGCGTATTTTAGGGAATATTTAGGAGAAAACTATTGGGCTATTGAGTTGTGGTTATAAACTAAGGGAACGACCTTTACTGAATAATTTATGGTGGCCTAAACGAATAATTCGCTTGCGGCGATACAATGTAAGGGTCTAATTAGGTGCTGTAATTATTATTATTAATAAAGTGAAAGGCCAATTTCAAAGTAGATTTCAATATCATGTTATACATTTAATTAATATTTTACTTCCACAGTTTTTAGAAAATAATTATTGTACATACAACCATTTGAAAATATTGAAACGTGAAACCAATCGAATCGGAGTTATCTGCAGTTAAAATAAATTATTTAACTGAGCTTATTGAATTAAGAATGGTAAAAGAGCCGTAAATGTGGCGTTGATTCTTATTTTATTGCTTTTATTTATTTTTAATCATTTACTTACCTGTAAATTATTTGACAAAATGCAAGTCTCACTATCTTACCGTTTTTTATACCTCTTAGGTTGCAGACGGCAGAGCATACGGAACGCGATGGAAATTAGACTAGACAGACAATTGACAGAATAGACCAAAAACTATGGACAAGTGCAACCAGGTCAAGCCTTAGGTCTTTCCACTGACAGCACAAAATCTCTTTTGACGTTAGTAAAAACTAAGTCATTTGACTAGACAGTCAAATATACATTTTTTTCTATTACACCAGAAAAAGTCACCGTATTAGTTATTAATAACATTACCAAACAAAGAAAATAAAAACCATAAAAAGTAATATCGCCATATTCGGCTAAAGTTTTATTTTTATCTATTTACCTGAGAGACTGGCAATCCACAAAAAGTACGATATTGACCTCACGGCCTGCCATTCACCTGTGATCCGACTCAAATCACCTCATTCAGTACAATCGAGTCTATTGTCAGTCATTTGAGGGACGATTTCGGGTTAACAATGAATGTCCGTGTCTGCCTTTTATTCAATTTAGTGCACAGAACATAATGATACCGAGGGGCTTGAGTCCTTTGTGAGGAGATAAGGAAAGTTATAGTGATATGTGTTGGTTCCGCATATTGTTGACGTTGTTGTTTTGCTGACAGCTTCCTTCGATATTCTGTTACATTTCGCGAACTACGAAATAGGTACTTACGATGCGAAGTATCTGTGTTATGTAACTATTAAGGATAAGTAATGGGAAACGTTTTATTTTCTTGTTACGTTTCATAATTTGAAAATATTTGACTTCGCGGAAAATACTCTGATAAAGTTAATAACGTATTGAATAAAGGGGTAGATCAAAAAAACTTGAAATTGGTGGCCTTGCATGAAAGGTTCAACGAAGCTTGTAAAGTGTGTAAAGATAGATGGTGGTGGTTGTCATCTTTGCCTATCCTTAAGAAAAAAATCGTGATTTTACGTGTATATGATTTTTATATATGTCGGCGCGAAGATTCCATTCGCTTGAAGAAGTACCTAGTAGTTGATTACTACTAGTTTATAGTTAGGTAATATTAGTTGATTACGATAAGTAATAGTAATAAGAATAATCCTAATACGAATTGTCATGAGTGTCTGATGATTATTAGATGTATTCCTCTATGAAAGCATTATTTGAGTAACTATTTTGGTTTCAATCCTGCTAGCCGGATATGCAGTAGGTATCAATGTAAACATTATAATTACCAAAGTTCATATTTAAAGTATGTATTACTAGTACAGTTGAGTTTATAATTTATTAATTTGTATTTATTAATTAAAGAATTCTCCCATAACAACAAACACAAGATTTAGCGTTTTAAGAAATACGTCCTTGAGGATAAAAGTTTGTGATCTTTGTCGCTACTTGTGAATATACAATTCTTATGAGACAAATTATAAAATGTGTGTAATATTGTAATATTCCTTATTAATTATTTAAAGATTTATCACATCATTGGATGTGGCAAGTATTATGCTTTACATATTAAGTCATTGAAGGTTAAAATATAGGTACCTAGTGAAGTTGATCATAAACTTGTAAAACATACAATTACTAAGAGATAACTTATAAAATATGTGTAATATTGTAATATTCCTAGTTAATTATTTAAATAATTGTAATATCATAATATGTAGAAAAGTATTACGCTTTTCATAATAAGTCATTAAAGATTAAAGTTTGTTATTATTCGTAAAGATTCACTTTATAAGGGATTAACTTATAGAAATGTTATAGTATGGAAATATTCCTCATTATTTAATTAAATATTAATAATGTCCTGTAATGAATCTAATTATTTTGTAAAGCTTCTACAAAACCAACAACGTCTGTATAAATAGTATTGAAAAGTTACGCGCGCTTGATGACTTCCGTTGGTTTTGTAGGGCGCTAAAAGCGGCAAAATTAGGAGACACTTTTGCTCCAGCCTGGGAACGAGGAACAACGCTGCTAAATACATACAGCTAAGTGTATAGGGTCTTTCTTTTTAAAAACTTATAAAACTAAAAAATAACGTGTAGTTATAATAAGATTATCACATTGTTAATTAATTGTTAATATACCTACTGGATATAACAGAGTTTGGAATTTCATTTACCCATGAGTACTGACCAAGTGAGCCATGGCGTCAGTGATACTGACGCCGAGGCACAACCGACTGATGCCGCGGTTTCCCCGCCGTTATCAGAAGCGGGACGCCTACCCACTTCTGCTAGACATCCTGATAACTCCAACAATAATTTAACAGTAGATTTTTTTATGCAAATGATGCAAACCATGCAAAGTATGTCTAACCGTTTATCTACACAGCAAAGTGAAAAAATTAAAATAAGTGAAATATTTTTGCCCTCGTTTGATCCGGATTGTAATATTAGTGTTCGGGAGTGGTGCGAACATGTAGATAAAGCTGTCGATATTTATAGCTTAAAAGACTATGAGGTTCGCATGAAAGTAGGAAGCCTCTTGAAGGGTCGTGCAAAATTATGGGTAGATAGCTGGTTAGTTACAACAGGCTCATGGCGGGAATTACGTGATAATCTTATTATGACTTTTGAACCTGAAAACAGATACTCTCGTGATGTATTAAAATTTCGTGAACACTCTTATGACCAAACCAAAGACATCGCGGAGTTCCAATCGCGGGCTTGGGTCTTATGGAGGCGTATAACAAAAGATAAACTTGGCAATGATGAAGCCGTCGAGGCTGTCATTGGCTGTGTTAACGACGATCGTCTTAGGATAGAACTTATGAATGCGCACGCAACATCGGTACCAGAGTTAATATCGGTTGCATCGTCGATAAGAACTAAGCGTTCTCATGTTAATTTGCATTCTTCGCAAAATCCTAATAAGCGCACTCGATTTAATGATTCTCAAGTACCAGCCCAGTGCTTAATATGTAAGAAAAATAACCATATTACTCGCGATTGTCGTTTTAAACCCACTGAAAATAATGCATCAGTTAGTAAAGATTCTACTACTACGATCTCGGTTCAAAACAAGCCGTCTTGCACTTTTTGTATGAAAATTGGCCATACGTACGACAAGTGTTTTAAACGTGAAAAAGCTATGGTTTCTAATGTTAATGTCTAAAAATCTGTATTATTTCTGATGTCTGTAAATTGTTCGGCATGGATTTTCACTAAGCGCCTTAGTCATGTTAAAAAGCACGAAACTAATTTAACATCAATGAATACCTACTACTTACATGTTAGATCAAACAGTGCTTTATTTGATACCTACGATTGATTGTGATCTTCAAAACGATTTTGAGATCAAACATTTACGTGTGCTAATTTTGATAAGTGAAAATTAGATGTAGAAAGGATATTTATAGCCTTACAAGAGGCAGGCTTTTCTATTATTGTACAGAAATCATCGTTATTCAAACGATCCATAGAATTGGGTAGGTAACATTACTTCCGACGGCAAGGTCAGAACCTGAGCTCAAAGTAGAAGCGCTTCTTAAGTCCCCCTGTTCCAACGGCCTTAGACAAGTACGTACGTTAAAGCTCGAATAATATTATTGAACAATTTGACCTCTTCGCCTGTCCTTATTGTGTTTCAGGAAAACGCACCTACCGAGCTGTACCCTGACGCCACCAGCGTGGCCGCTGCTGTGCTGATGCAAGTGATCGAGGCACGCCGTCACGCCGTGTCCTACATGAACATGCAGAGTTGCAGAGGCTGTACACGGAAAGCCGCTACCATTCTTACGAACTTGACATGCTGACCGTGGTGAGAGCTATCAAACACTTTAAGCAATAGTTATATGAGCGAAAATTTAAGGTCGTATATAACTGACTGCAATGCTGGCAACGCTCATAAAGCTTCCAAACATGAGAAGAAACGACTTCCCAGAGTATATCGCTGGTGGGCCTTAAAAGTAAAACAACATCGATATAAGTTAATCCGCTCCAATAGCAATGATCTATAATGTGGTAAATGGATGAATGTGTTAGAAAGGAATACTCTCATGAAGTTACACTCCGACTCTAATTTTAGTCAACAATAGACAATCGTTGTACCTAAAGCTTTTCAGTAGAGCCTGATTAACACGTACCACAGCAAGTCGAGTTTTTGGGTGAGTTTAAACAATATTGTGACCATAGGCATAGGCATTCATGCAATCTCGTCAGGAGTCAGCCGAGCTAATGGACAAGTTGAAAGAGTAGTAGGCACACTTAAGAACGCCTTAGTTATGATTAATAACTACGAGACAGAACACTGGCATACAGCTCTCGACAGTCTACAATTGAATCTTAACTGTACTCTACATAAAACGACAGGCTGTGCACCACTCACATTGCTCACACGACGCAAACACTGCGTTCCGCCCGAACTCGCTAATTTATTCAATATCGATGCCGTAACACTTGATATACTTGCAATTAGATCGATTTGTTACTCAAGAGATGTTGATAGCCAGTGAAAAAGAAAAACATCGTATTGACAAAACTGATGTCCATATAATTTATTTTCAACGAGGTGAATATGTTTTGATAAAAATAATTCCCAGAACCAAACATGACGTCTAGACCTCAAATTCAGCGAACCTTATCAAGTGTGCAGGGTTTTGGACAGTGACCAGTACTTAGTGAAGAAAGTAGTTGGCCGAAAGTAACCTCTTAAGGTTGCTCATGACCAGCTTCGTGCAGCTCCAAAGCTCGGTCAGCAACAGCCCGTGTCGGCGGGTTCATCATGATCACCTACCTTCACCGAGCATCAACCTTCGGGTTCCCAATCGTATGCAGAGGTGGACGCATCACCTACGTTCACTGAACACCTATCTTCCCCTGGGGATGCGGATGCTGCACTTGCTGAGCCACTGCCTTCCACTTCCCGAGCCCACCAGAGAGACCTCTACTCGCTTGAGTAGCACCACCACATAGGTGAGCAATATTTGAGTTGTCACTGTTATCACACACACAACTGTACACATAACATTCTTTTCAGAGCCTCTGTGTACCACGGTCATAGACCTAGAACACAGCATCGACCTTCCTCTCAATCCTATATCCTGTGTGTACCACGGCGTACGAGACCGCCCTGAACACACCATCAACCCTTTATAAAACAATAAAATTACTGTACACAACATATAATTAACATTACACAAGAAATTTCTTTTCAGAGCCTCTGTGTACCACGGTCATAGACCTAGAACACAGCATCGACCTTCCTCTCAATCCTATATCCTGTGTGTACCACGGCGTACGAGACCGCCCTGAACACACCATCAACCCTTTATAAAACAATAAAATTACTGTACACAACATATGATTAACATTACACAAGAAATTTCTTTTCAGAGCCTCTGTGTACCACGGTCATAGACCTAGAACACAGCATCGACCTTCCTCTCAATCCTATATCCTGTGTGTACCACGGCGTACGAGACCGCCCTGAACACACCATCAATCCTTTATATAACAATAAAATGCCTAGAGCACATAAATGTTTATAAGACAATAAAATTTGATACTGGCTTGTTGAAGTCAGTACCTAAATAATATCACAATAATATGCACAAACTATAACTACTGTGTACCACGGCGTACGAGACCGCCCAGAACACAGCATCATCCTTATAAAATACATAAGTCATACAAATACAAATGTCACACACATAATAAAATTGTCAATACACAATTTGTACCTACTATGCTATGTACCACGGCGTTCGAGACCGCCCAAAGTACAATATCAATACATTATCATTATTATATGCGTATAGTGATAACACACCTCCCATTTTAGAAAGAGGTGGCATCATTCTGGTTGGTGATTGTTAAAATAATAGATTGTTGACTTTAGAATCAACAATTTTCATAAAAATGGGACACGGTGCCACGGCATACAACGCCTAGAGCACAGCGTTGTATTACCTACCTATATTCCCTCTTAAAATAACAAATGAACTTTTATAACACCAATTCATAATGTGAAATAAGTCTGTTATTTCACCTCATATACCAAGTTAGGCTTCGATGGCAGATGCCTAGCTCAAAACAAAAATTTTCATTGTTTCAGAATAAAGGCTAGTGCAGAGCACGCACTGCCTATCAGTATGGCCGTGTCGGCGCGAAGATTCCATTCGCTTGAAGAAGTACCTAGTAGTTGATTACTACTAGTTTATAGTTAGGTAATATTAGTTGATTACGATAAGTAATAGTAATAAGAATAATCCTAATACGAATTGTCATGAGTGTCTGATGATTATTAGATGTATTCCTCTATGAAAGCATTATTTGAGTAACTATTTTGGTTTCAATCCTGCTAGCCGGATATGCAGTAGGTATCAATGTAAACATTATAATTACCAAAGTTCATATTTAAAGTATGTATTACTAGTACAGTTGAGTTTATAATTTATTAATTTGTATTTATTAATTAAAGAATTCTCCCATAACAACAAACACAAGATTTAGCGTTTTAAGAAATACGTCCTTGAGGATAAAAGTTTGTGATCTTTGTCGCTACTTGTGAATATACAATTCTTATGAGACAAATTATAAAATGTGTGTAATATTGTAATATTCCTTATTAATTATTTAAAGATTTATCACATCATTGGATGTGGCAAGTATTATGCTTTACATATTAAGTCATTGAAGGTTAAAATATAGGTACCTAGTGAAGTTGATCATAAACTTGTAAAACATACAATTACTAAGAGATAACTTATAAAATATGTGTAATATTGTAATATTCCTAGTTAATTATTTAAATAATTGTAATATCATAATATGTAGAAAAGTATTACGCTTTTCATAATAAGTCATTAAAGATTAAAGTTTGTTATTATTCGTAAAGATTCACTTTATAAGGGATTAACTTATAGAAATGTTATAGTATGGAAATATTCCTCATTATTTAATTAAATATTAATAATGTCCTGTAATGAATCTAATTATTTTGTAAAGCTTCTACAAAACCAACAACGTCTGTATAAATAGTATTGAAAAGTTACGCGCGCTTGATGACTTCCGTTGGTTTTGTAGGGCGCTAAAAGCGGCAAAATTAGGAGACACTTTTGCTCCAGCCTGGGAACGAGGAACAACGCTGCTAAATACATACAGCTAAGTGTATAGGGTCTTTCTTTTTAAAAACTTATAAAACTAAAAAATAACGTGTAGTTATAATAAGATTATCACATTGTTAATTAATTGTTAATATACCTACTGGATATAACAGAGTTTGGAATTTCATTTACCCATGAGTACTGACCAAGTGAGCCATGGCGTCAGTGATACTGACGCCGAGGCACAACCGACTGATGCCGCGGTTTCCCCGCCGTTATATACATTCCGCAAAAAAATAGATCGAACAGTAAAATAATAGTTAACACCAAAAATACTTTATTACGTCGACTCGGATTTTATTTCCTTTTACAGTAAACGAAATATTTTATCTTTATGTGAAATAATCGGTCGTAGCACTTCTACACTTTGTATCTCAAATTCTCTGTAGTCCGTCCGTTCGTGCGTTCACTAGGTACGTACTACGTAGTACGAGTAACTGTTATTTAATCTGTCGTTCAGCGGTACGCGACTTGTTTTCAAACGGCTTGCTTTACTGCAGCAGTATTTTTATTTCTCAATGATATATTAGTATCTATATAACGTTACGGTCACTTTTTTGTATATATAGCATAGTTATAATATTATATTTATTACCTAGGAATTATCTATCTATCTATCTATCTGTCTATCTAAGTGCACAAGGTTGTTTTTATACATGGTCCGTCAATTGACTGCACCTCGTTAGATGGTAAAAGGCTGAGGTGCAGTCCAGAAGATACAGACTACCATTTCTAATGCAATTGACCTTAAAATGGTGGTCCCTAACTTGACAGCCTTAAGGTGATTACATACGTGAATGACTTTGACCATACAAATGCTCAAGGTCATTCGCTCGTTTTTCAGCCGTAAAAATCAGTAAAACTTATTTTAATGGATAATTTTATAGGGGACGATTACAAACTAAGAAGGTCACGTCATGCTAATACATTTATTTAACATACATGTGAAATTTTAGATTAATTGGATACATATTGTAGAAAATATTTGGTTTCATAAGAAAGAGTAGAGTGATGTTCAGAGCCTCATTTCAACTATTTCCTCCTTTTTTATTTAATTTATGAAAAGGAGAAGTTACTCTGTATATCCTGTAGTATGCAGGCATGTAAATTCCAGATCTGTAGGTTTTATAGTTAAAAAGAAAAACGGTTTCGAAAATACCGATTTTTCGATGCTAATCTGATTCGGGGCCTTAATAGATGCTTTTTCACACCCCACTTGAAGGACCCGGGACTGTAGGAAGAAGGACACAACAAGGTTACCCATTTCTTTATACAACCACCTTGGTCAAGCCCAAAAATTGTGCTTTTTTTAAATTACCATAACCTCGAAAATGCTGTAGAAACTAAAAATTATATCTGAATAATAACTAAGTTTTTAATCAAAACAAACAATTTGCATTATTACGTGAAAATGTGGAATGTAAAAATAAACATAATAAATGATAAGCTCTGAGGTATTTAATTTAAGTTTACACTACAGTAATAATATAAAACATTGTTATTGTTTGTGATAACATTGTTCTATTACCGCACCCTATTTTGTCATTACTCAACGTCTAAATTTATAAGGCGGGTCAAGGTTATTATGTAAAGGTATAACTGCATCATCTTCGTTTGACGCATTTTAGTCGACATTACTAAAATGTTTATAAGCGTATGTAGTAAATACAGGGTGTAAACGTTAAGTGTGTCCATGCGATTATTCCGTAACTATTACAGATATCAAAAAACTTTAAACTGATATCGAAAGTACGTTACCTAATGAGTAAAATTTACCTCTAGTTTGATTTTTAAAAAGTTATTGAAGTCATTTTACTCATTAGGTAACGTACTTTCGATATCAGTTTAAAGTTTTTTGAGATCTGTAATAGTTACAGAATAATCATCTGGACACACTTAACGATTACACCCTGTATATTGCAGCCAACTAGTTTAATCAGTCATTTAATTAACAGCCTAGCATATTTACTGAACAGCGCCGTTCACCTAATTGCCTGAATGATATTCAGCATTGATCAAACAGCTAGACATATCACTTGGATCGATGATCTGATGATGAAGATGATGAATGGCTGCGACAGATACACATAGTACCTGCAGAAGTAACTAACCCCCCAAATCTGAGAAAAATAAATAAATAAGTAAATATTCTACAATATTCTACACAATGCTCTCTAGACCCATGGTAAGCTTAATTAGCTTGTGTTATGGAATCTAGAATGCGGAAAAAACCTGCACCGTAACCTCGTCTTTCGATCAGCAAGTACACCAGCTTACAGGCAAGGCTGACATGAGCCTTGAGTATCTTTATAAGGCCTATACACCTTTATAACTCAGAGCCTAATAGGACTTTATATTATTCTGTAGTTTTTCGACTACAAAATGGGGTTCTAAGAAGGGCATTAGAAGGTTCAGGGTCGGCAGCACGAGCACGCATACGTCTGTAAGCTATGGTAACCGCTTCCCATCAGATGGGCCGTGTGTTTTTATGCCGACTAAGTGGTATAAAAAAGTTATGTACTCGTAATCATGCAGTTACTTATTTTGATTGAACGTCTTCAAAATTGTCTATTGTGCTCGCAATCTGTCAAAAGAAAATATTTTGTTTGAATTTTGATATATTATCACGAAGCTTCTTAAGTTGTTGTAAGCACGTAATACACCCATTTGCACATAACTACTAGTCAACTTGAATGAAAGCGAGGAAACTTCTAGCCAAAACAGTATTTTAACTTTGTATCTGTTTACAAAATCTTAGGTGTATGGAAGTCTGATGGTTGATTGCAGCGATGTTATGATGATGTATGTAATTTCATCAAAATCGGTAACATTTACTGGTGTATTATTTCCAAATATTCATAAGCCAAAATAAATGTAAAGTATTTCATAGATCCAAGAAGAAAATTGCTATAAAAATTACAATTATTTGGATTTTTATGCGTTGAAACGTCATAAGGGTATTATCTCCTTGGAAAGCTGGTCAGGACTCGAACAAAGCAGTACTCGTACGACTTCAAAGATTGGACCTCATTTAGAAATGGGTCCTAAAATCAGGTCGTATGGTTGTTTTTGTGATAGCGTCCAAGCTCCATGGACGTACGCGTAAATACCAAATAACCACGGTACTTCCTAAGCTGTGCCCTAAGCCCCCATGTAAATAAATAGAGCTACACGATCATAAAACAATACATAACATCGGATAGAAGTATTTGTGCCGTTGACATAGAAATGTCGCATTACTGTATTACGAAAAGACGTACTCGCACAACTAAAGCAAGCATTATCAGTCGACCTCCATCTATCAATCATAACAGACAGTAATGTTTCACAACCGATCATCGATCTCGCCCCTTGACTGTAACAGTTAACCATCAGAAGGTTATATTATAATCACAACCCATTCGTCGGTATCGTTGACCTAAACTGGATGATGGAACGGTTATCTACCCGATATATTAAATTATATTAAAACTAGCTGACACGGCGAACTTCGTACCGCCATATTTTCCGCCCGCGTGGTATTATCTCTAAATTTATCAGTGTTTCTCTACAATATTATGCATGTATTATACATATAAACCTTCCTCTTGAATCACTCTATCTATTAAACAAAACCGCTTCTAAATCCGTTGCGTAGTTTTGAAGATTTAAGCATACATAGGGACGGAGAGACAGCGACAGCGACTTTGTTTTATAATATGTAGTGATAAATAAAATACACATTCTTAAACGACTTTGCATGGGATTCTTAAGGTTTGCTCATTTTTTGCCCTCAACGTCAAATTCTATTAATGTAAATAGTGAAAGAATATTCGTTCGTCGTTCTTTATTATGTAAACACTGAAAACAAGGTTTAGTTTTCACTAAAATATTAAGAAAGAATGCTCTTGTTCTAGCTCTAGCTCTATGTTCGTTTGGTCTAAATAAATCCACTTTTAGCAAAACTATTTTTTACTTTTATCAAAGTGAAGGTTTTCTATACATAACAGTTAATCAGTGGTAGTGAGTACGTTATCTATGCTGAGATTCTGGGTTGTGTCATGTTTCTGCCTGTGTGGAAATTCTTGATGAGAGCTCAACAATATGTAGATAGTGTCCACATAAGCATGAGGCAGTTAAATGATCCAATCTCTACTTGTTAGCTGAAATTTGAAGCTAACACTTCTCCTGAAAGTAGGACAAAATAAGGTTATGCATAAATTATGAATTCAGTATTTTTTTTTTCCTTAGCCTAAGTATTGTTAGCATAGGGATTTAAAACATGTTGTTACACGTAGAATGTATGATAAATGTCAGATATTTAAACAGAGCCATGTTTTACAATCCCTACTAATATTATAAATGCGAAAGTAACTCTGTCTGTCTGTCTGTCTCGCTTTTACGACTAAACCGCTGAACCGATTTTGATGAAATTTGGTATAGGGGTAGATTAGACCTTGAGAAAGGACATAGGCTAGTTTGGTCGCGATAACCGACATCCACGCGGGCGGAGCCGCGGGCAAAAGCTAGTAAATAAATAAATAAAAACGCATAGTAAAATGAAATAAAATATACCATAGGTACTATTCAGACCTAAAGATAACTGGTGTAAACCGTAAAAATGGTAATTTAATTTATTGCTTCGTAAAAAAATGTATGTTTACTGAAACAGTATGCTTAAAAATACGAAAGCATTAGTATAGCTTAAAAAGTGAGGTATGCCAAAATATTATTACGACATATAAAACTTACGCGAAAGGAGATTCCCATCAAAACTCCCTATTTACGCACCCAGTGCCTCTAAGGGTGCTTTTACAAAGAAACATGGCCTCGATTCTGCTAAAGCACAACCACTATCACACCACAGTGACTGCGAGAAAATTCCATTTGATTTTAGCTTTTAAAGTAATACAATTAAAGTTTAATATTAAACGGCTTTTTGTAGAGTGAATGAAAGAGTGTAATGAAAATATTGTCATTTAATTTTGGACTTCAATTCTATAGCAATAAAGTCTAAAATGTAATGCCATTTTTTGCAGAGACTGTGGCACTACAGTGGTTTTGTTTCAACAGAATCGAGGGTCAGGTTACTGGTATCGGCTGTTGCAATTATGTCAATTCGACGTTTGTCACAAAAAAAAAACACAAAACATTCGCGCCCATGTGTTTTTAAGTATATGAGTTCGAATGCGTTGCGATGGTTTTTTATCATAAGTGGTGTTAGAACAATGACATTTCATAACATAGACATGTCATATGCTTACAAATCAACGTAGAAAAATGTGCCGAACTCACAAACACACATTTTTAATTCATCTACACTTTTGGTGTATTAACTTTAGAGTAATAGTTCGTGCAGTGTCTATAAACATACGATGGCATTTTCGTTATTTTTTTAAGTCACTGATGCTTCCGCTCAACGTCCGACCGGCGCGGCGCCGCCGCTCGGCACGCGGTACTAGAGGCAAACGTTCCAATTGACTCGTTTTCGGATCTTCACGATTTTCGCGCAATAACATATCTACTTCTTTTTACCTATATAATATCTTTGTGTTAGAACGTAAACGACGAACTATGATCATTTTTGTTGCTATGGAAACTTGTAGGGTAGCTAGCCGATACCGGTAGCCTGTTTCTTTATATAAGCACCTAATGCAGTAAACTTGTCCGGAATGCTCAGTTACTTATTAACTTTTGTATTCGAGTATTGTTGTCAGCTTAGGTAAGTTCAAATTAATTAATTACTTAGGTAACGAATGAACAGCGTCTATGTAACAAAAATGCAATTAAACGTTACTCTGAAAATTTCTTTTTTTTTATAAAGGCTTTTCCTGTATACTGAACAAATTCTTCTCTTAAAAAGCAGACCTTTCTTTCAGAGGCTATCTTTTTACATTTTTGAAAAAAGTTGCCTTTTATGGTGGCATTTTACACGACTATTTATGTTCGCTATTGTGCGTTTTTTTGTATTTGGCAAAATATTTGATATACACGGAAATATGTAAATATAGGCAAATACGACCATCCACACATGGCAGCCAAATAACAAACTGACAAACAAAGTGTAGGGCAAGCGCGTGCGGTATCCTACTATCCTACTAATATTATAAATGTGAAAGTTTGTGAGAATGGATGTGTGGATGTGTGGATGTTTGTTACTCTTTCACGCATAAACGGCTGGACCGATTTGGTTGAAATTTGGTATGTATATAGGTTATACCCTGGATTAACATATAGGCTATATATCAGCGATGAACGGGATCAGAATTCCACGCGGGCGGAGCCGCGGGCAACAGCTAGTTGGCCATATTTGTCAAATACGCTATAAGGCCAAAATTTTCTGAAATATACTGTCCACACGTGGTTATTATTTGCCTAATATGTCAAATACGTAAATAAATTGAAGTGCCACCCTTAAAAAGTTGGTCACGGTAAAATTGAAGACCAAGACAAACTAGGTATAAAAAGTTTAAATCCTACTGATCCTGAATCCCACTCAGAGATCACAAGTGTGTTATTCCGACAATGTTCCACACTGTTGTATTTTCCAAAGCCGGAGTTTATCCACCAATGGGAATACATCCATGTGAAAATATAGTGTTAATATTTCATCATCATGGGTCGGTAAATATACAGTTTGTCATATCGGGCCCTTAAGGGCACTGGCTTACTTCCGACTTTTGCTTTCCGACTTACCGCCTTTTCGACGTTAATGTTTTATGGAAAGGTGTTTGTAATGTATAAATTTTACGGTTTGCAAACTTTTTCTTATTGCGTTTGGCTTCAGCGTTGAAAAATTTCGTCCCCAAATATTTTACAGCTGTTGTTTTTTATGTATTGTAGGCTTGGGAAATTGTGAAGAAATTTTCTTTGGCCACAGAAATATGTTAATCGGAAAACTTATACAAACTATAAATATTTTTGTGTGTTTTTAATACCGCGTTCATTTTTTTTCAAATCTTTATTTAGTGACAGGACTTTTATTGGATGACATGTCAGTCCAACAGATCATCATAACATTGATTTATGCCATTGTGTAATATTTATGTCAAGAAAAAATGGGTAATTAGGGACAATAAAATTTAACTGAATTAAGATTATAAAGTAAAGAACATGTGTAAGAAAGGCATGACTAAAAAATGTAGGGAACAATAATTAGAAATCCTCCTTAAGGTTTAATAACTTACAATGGATACCGAAATACTTGATACTTAACAAACACTCAAAAGAAAATACTTTGGAAATTGTAAAATAATCTTCAAGTAATCTAAAAATAACTTCAATAGTAGGTCCTTTTTGTCTTGGTTTTACATTGATTCATGAGATTTAAAGATTAATCACTCTTTGTTTCGAGAACCGAAATAAAAGAAAAACTTTTGTCATTAACTTTTATCTTTGATGAAGTCTAGCTCTAACTACCAACCAGAATTCCCAACAAATAGAAGCCAGTTAATACAGTAGTTTCTACAGCTCTCTACAAATATTGATTATGCTGTGGCCTTTAGGGAAAACAAAAAACGAACAGGAATCAGATTTGGCAAAGGTTCGTGTGGATAAAGAAAAATAGAAACGTACCTTTTTACCATTTAATCCAAAATCATGGTCTCAAGAGGACTACTTGTATCATGGTTTTATTGAACAGTAATGTTATAATATTTGTCGATTTCTGGCACACTCTTACGACAAGAATTTTTTTAAAGAATATAACAGGAATTGACAATATTTTTGGAAACTTAAGTGAGATACAGTGGCGAGGGTCCCTACCGGCTTGTTCTGCAAAGAGAAGCTGTAGTAGAATTCCATACAAACGTGCTATGGTTGTTCTATAAGACTACCATTTCTTCCACGGGCTTGTCTTTTCAAAATTTTCACCTTTCACGACTGGTGAGATATTCATGATAAGGTTTAAGACGATAATTGTATGAGGTCGGCTTGGCCCTCGAAGATCTTTAGTACATGTCAAAAACATTGAAAATTATAAACTGAAGGCGAGGTGAAGTCAAATTGACGTGTCCTATATTATTTAAAAAAAAAAACTCAAAAATCATATTACTAAGTTTTGTATTAAGAAGTTACAGGAAGCTTATTTTCATATCCGATTAAATATGAAAAAAAAATACTATTCGCACGACCCGGAAAATGGCTATGTTCTAAACACGTGTATGTAAAGCACGCACGTAAAAGTGTATTAACCTTGGAACCTCTGCGTAATGCCCTCGTGCAGTCAAGGTTGATGCGTAAATATAGGTTAAAGGCCTTCGAGCGGTGCGTCGATAGAAGATCGCTTCAGGATCATAACTTTACGAGACATTTTCTTGAGGGGAACTGTTTTGTAATTCGGGTTTTCAATTTATCCAAAGAAACGCTTTGTCAGAGTACAGTAGTGTCGGGATTGAGTTGTCTCGATCAAAAATATTGTTGAAATTGAGTCGTATCGGAGTTTCATGTTGTCGAAGTAAAATCTTGTCGTAGAAGGATTTGTCGGCATTCAGTTTGGGAGTCATCCATGTCTTATTTTGAAAATGGCCGTTAGGTTCGCTTCCTGTTACGTGGGACCAGTGAAATGTCTGTATTACTTACTATTATGTCAGTGGAGTACAAGTGTAATATGTTAATATATATAATATATGCCGTTATCACATTATTATAGACACAGTTTAATGTAAACCGCAAAAGCGGATGAAGAGTTTGCGCATATTTCACAAAACAAATATGAACACCTACATAACCAAGAGTATTCTAGCTCTAGATTGCTTCAGTGAATACTGGAATAAGCGTCCTACATACGTATGCGTTAGCTCCATACGTAAGTAGCCGTATTTCTATTCATAATGCGACCAGCTTTGCGAAGGGATCTCCTTCAGAAGTTACTTGAAGCTCTCAAGTGCAAGCGTGCGCACTTGTGTAGAAATTCTCGATGGTTTTCCTTGTCAATGAGATTCGGCACTCATGGGCTGCTGTGAAAATAATTTATGGCCGTTTTTTCGGGAAAACCACCTTGTAAGATAAGGGTCATAAATTATATAACTATAACGGGAAATAAATTACATTTTCATAATATTCGATATCTGACATTTATTACCAAGGGGACGTATAAAGAAGCATTGTTATTTTCATACAATAATTCCATAATGTTTACGAAAATGTATGTCTTGAAGTGTTAATGATTTGAAGAATAGTTAGAATAAAATAGCAAGTGATATATTAGATAGAAAGTAAACTATCTTAGTCAATGATGCATTATATATTATATCTTAGTCATGAGGGTGTGGATCAAGTGGCAATATAAAAAAGTGTGATATAAATTTTCTATTTACTGTAGTAGTATTTAATGGGAAAGTAATTAAAAAATCAAAGAAATTCCTTTTTCTTACATAATAAAAAGAGAACTGAATTCATAATTTATTACGTATACCTACTGTTTCGTTACAACATTATTAAATGAAACCAATAGGTATCCGATCATATGATTGCGAAATATTGATCAGTCTACCCTACAATCTTTCATTTTGATGTTGGTTCAGTAATGCGTCGGATCGTAACTGTTAGATTTCAGAGTATTGCCACTTTTCGACCAACGTTGAATCTCTGACCTTTTTATCGAGAGCAATTTTCGGATTTTGTTATTTTTCCGACAGAGATCGTTGGCACGAGTTATGTATTTGTTTCTTGGGTTGAATCTGTAGAAACTTTCTTCATTGGCTATGTATTCTTTATTTGAAAATGTAATGCTTTTGCTTTCGTTATTATATTTTCTAAGTATCTATTTAAAAAATGTCATGCAAGTTATTTCTATGTTTTTAAGAGTAGTAGTTTCAGATGAGTCTGTAAAAGTTAAATGCTGCGTACGAAAATTATTACATTTATTCCTAGTTGAAATTGGAATTTGTCGGATTTTGGGTTATTAAGTTACCTTCACATCGCATCTAGACTTGCTCAACTTGTTTTTATTAATTTTACTGTTATATCAATTAAAATTATTGTACAGTCATCAATTTATTTTGTGCAATTTATTACTCAGCTTGCAACATATTACGTTATTACAGAATATTCTTTAAAATAAAGTAGCATTTTCTAAAGTATCGTTAAACTTTTATAATTATAAATAGTTACATAATTTACAGTTACATAATTATTTAACGGTTCAGAGCAATTGGTTTTCGTGGTAACAATATTGTACAATTGCAATTTTGTGCAAATTATTACTACTTGCGACTTATATCAGGATATTCTTTAACTTAAAGTAGTAATTTATAGGGTGTGGTTAACTTTTATAATTTGAAATTACATAAATTTGTAACTGTTCAGATAAATTGGATTTCGTGGTAAAAATATAATACAATTGACTTTGATGACATTCCTCATAGTGCTGTCTAGCTCTCAAACTTGCAGAAGGTATATACGCGCAACGATTTTATTAATATTTTGCCGACGTATTTTTCATTTTAATATATTTTTTCATAGAGAACTTTTTCGTTTATCCTCACAGAATGACGCAGGGAGAATACTAACATATCTCGTGGGAAGTGTATCTGTAGTGATGTGACGTAATTTAGAACCTCACTACTCTGATATTTTTTGTGCAGAATATTTGATTAATGGAACGTGTGAGACGACCTACCTGAATATTACGTAGGTTATTCTTCAAAATAAAATATTTCTATACAAGGCGTACCTACTAATAGATTGTGTAGTCCTACTAAGATCTTTGGAGTCCAAAGCTACTTCCCCTGCAAACCGGTACGCCTGCTGATTGATTGATGCTGGCGTAGGTTTTCCTCTAAGGGTTGAGTAGTAAGACGGTGGTCGCTTCCGTAAAAGGAGTAGTAGAGTGAACCTCAGGTACCGTACCGCACGGCTTGAATAGAATTTCCTTCCGTCGAACTTCAAATAGGTACGGTAACGCACTAACAAAAGTAAAGTAAACGCTTTGAGAGATGAACTATAAATGTGTTTGTTTATCTACCACTATTAAAAACATGTTACAATTTTTTAAAACATGATAGCTGTACACAGTCAGACAGTCATATCATGATCATAGAATACTCTTATCTTTAACAGTAGTAAAACAGGTGGCTATTTATCATGTTAGGTACTATATTTCCTGCCTCTCTTACAAACGACAACTTTCACCTCAATAATGCGGGAGCACTCAACAGCTAAAGGGCCAAGTAAGTTTCAGCCTCGTCACTCACTTGAAAAGTATGCACTGCTAAGCATTATTGATTGTAACGATTGACCCAAGGCCTTCTGCATCTAACAGACCTGACCCTTGTCAGATCGTACACCCCTAGGAGAGCTGTCAAACGTAAATTTACGGCAATTTGTTACCCTTCAGTGCCTTTCTTCACGATGTTGCGTCAATCAAAATTTGCATTTCCTTTAAGATTAGCGAAATTCGCTTATGAAGATTTATTTAATTAAATGTCTTGTAGATTGTAGCTGGCTTGAGACAGGTTGTTATACAACTAAATGGTGCCTGCGGCTTAGTCTATGAGAATTCTGATTCTGACAATTTTATACGTATGTAGTGTATAAAAGTCATAGTCATAGTTATAGTATAGAGAAACTAAATTTTAAGCTAGATATAGGTACGTTTTAATAACGGAAAATGGAACTCTATTACTAAGACTCCATGGTCTGTCTATCTGTCTGTTTGTTTATAATCAGACTATATCTTATAAAACGTGACAGCTAAGCAGTTGAAAGTTTCACAGATGCTGTATTTTTTTGCAGCAATAACAACAATCACTAAAAACAAAATAAAATAAATATTTACTAGGGAACTCGATAATTGTAAGGAAGCCTTCGTGCGCGAGTCCAACTCGCACTTGGCTAGTTTTTCAAGATTCAGTGAGGAAAGTCGGTTGTAAAATGTTAAGAGGCTTATGTAAGCTTATTAACTATTGAAGTAGCTATATGAAATTATCTATATTAATGAGTAGATAATTAGGTGATAGTTATCTTAAGCTATAACAGAGACTAATTTAGAATTTAAAGAGGCTGTAAACACAAAGTTCTTTGGCCCAAATATACAAAAAGATTCGAAACAATCTATGTCTCGCAAAAAGGTTCAACACCAATAAAGATCAAACCTATAATACTAAATCGTATCGGTTGTTCCCCTAGTAGGCACTAAATTGTTGTCAATTTATTCCCAAAACGAAATATATAAATGAAACATATTAATGTATCAAAAGATTATAAAGTAGAACGAGAAAAATAATTTGCATAATGAAAAAAATATTGGTCGAATATGATACTCGACTAATACTTTTTTCATCGAATATTTTTTTCACTAAATCGGCTCATCAATATTAAACTGTTTAGATCAAAAATTGTGTCAAGGTTCGGGGTGAGGTCGAATGAGTTTTGAATTTCGAATATTAAACGGGAGTCATAAGCGAAATGAATGAGTTAATGAATTGAAATAGAGCTATTTTGAACAGATTCTATCGTGATTTATTTGATACTAGCTGACCCGGCGAACTTCGTACCGCCATATTTTCTGATCCCGTTCCCGCTGCATATATCTAAATTTATCAGTGTTTCTCTACAATACTATGAATGTATTATACATATAAACCTTCCTCTTGAATCACTCTATCTATTGAAAAAAAACCGCTTCAAAATCCGTTGCGTAGTATTGAAGATTTAAGCATGTAGTGAAGTGATTATTTTATCAATTGCGTTAAGTCCGACGACGCTTTGGTTGCTTTTCAGAAGCCATGTTCACCATGGACCATAACTTCAATGAGTGATGTTCTTATAAACTTCAGTTACAGTGTCATGAGTTAATGAATTTTGTTACCCATCTGTAGAAGCATAACGCGTTCATTGTTCTCTGAATGGCATTCACAAAATGTAAGTGACCAGGCTAGGTTCTAAATCTAGACTCATTATTGAAAACATTTTGCGAGGACGATTTTGAGAGCACGACTCATGGACGAGTGCAACACCAGGGGAGCCACATTCGCGCTGCCAACCCCGAAAGAACAGACATTCTGTGCCGTCAGCGCAGAAGACAAGCAGGACAAGCCGTTGGTTTTCCCATTGACAGTATAAAACATTACTTTATTGTCAAAATTCAGTCTTAGTTCCTGATTTACTAGTAAAACCCTATAGTGAAACATAATTATTTCAGTCGAAGTCGACGTTCAAGTCGAAGTTCCCGGTTCACCAGTAAAACCAAAACGAAGTTATACATACGTACTACTTATGGTGAGATAATTTATTGCTCTACCTAGCGTAAGGGTTGATTTATTATTACCCTCTTCTAACTCTGGAACATAAGGAATTTGACCTTTGCCTGCAGGAATGAATTCTAATTGTACGTGTATTTAGTTTAGATTTTTATTCGGATTTTTTTTTGCTAGACGAATATTATTCTGCTGCTGGTAGTATGGCCACCTCAGCAAACATTTTGAACTGTTTTTTATGGAAACAAGTCTACAGAGAAACTACCGCCTAAATGCAAGGTCTCAATGGGTTTCAAAAAGTGAGACAAAAATACAAAATTGATTTTTTATCTCTTTTACTCGCATTGTGTTTCTTATGGATATTCTTTTGTATTTTTAGTGTACACTGTCCTTTTTTTGAAAAAGTTTTTTATAATACTCGTACCTACTAAGGTCTCCAAGATAGTAGTGCCTCCGGTAATTCAATCTAAACTTTCTAATAGCTATCAGCAAGAGTCTCAATTATTAAATGAATCTACGTGATTAAGTAATAAAAAAAGGAAAATTCACTTTTGTTCTGTATCTTGGATTCTAACTGATAGGAATCTAATTTTTTTAACTGAAATACATGACAAATAAATTATGCAGCAAAATTTTGCAAAGTAGCATTCGAAATTTATATCTAGTTGAAGAAAAGTTTGAAAATATATCAGAACCTTGTCGTCTTTGATCCGTAAAAAGCTGGATCACGTCCATATATCGATCACTGTATACAAACTGTAAGTAACTGTGATCAATGAAGCACTGCATTCTCCAAAATGAATAATAAGATCGATTTGTTCACGTCCAGGACTTTATCCTGATCGTGAAGTAATGTCAAAGATTAAGTCTTGAGCATATTGGCGCAAATAAAGGAGGATAATATTTAGATATAAATAACTTAGTTGAATAAGTAATCAATGGACGTCGGGATGTCCAGCAATGTCACGAACTTGAAACAAGTTAACTTTAACTTTGGAAGAACTCAATGTTGGAGTGGAACTCAAAACCACCGTAATCTGTCTATCAACTTCAAAATCAGTAAGAGGAACTATTTCTATATTTGTAATTTCAACGACTGTTTCATTGAATAACTTCCTGTCGGCTTACTGTGCGATGGGCTCAGGGCAAAGTTATCTATTTGATACCTCTTTTATTTATATATCTTTGTGAACTTTAACCATGTTAGTCATTAGTAATGTACACTTACAGCCTGCTGTACATGATGAAATATTATCTTCTATCATTATCTTGTATTCTGATAGATGATTATTTTCTAAGTGTTATCTTCTTGACTGCCTCTGTGGCGTAGCGGTAGTGAACACGGCTGCTACGCAGGAGGCGCGGGTTCGATCCCTGCTCAGTGCAAATATTTGTAAGCATGAATATAAATATTTGCATTGATCTGGGTGTTTTCTATGTATTATATGTATATTTGTATGTATTTACAAAAAAAAAATTATCTATGTATGTTTATCCGCATTCTAGAGCCCATAACACAAGCTAGTTAAGCTATGCTTACTTTGAGTCTAGATAGCGTTGTCTAGATTGTCGTACAATATTCTCTTATATTTTTCAGACCCGATCCAGGGCCTTACCGGATTTTGTAAAAGGCGACTAAGTCCGACAGTCAACATACAGCCCATAACAAAGTGCCCGCTTGATGGCAATAGACTCGCCCCCTATAACGTGGGACCAAAAATCATAGTTGGCGAAATATGGGTGCTAATACACTTCTCCTTATCCCTTCGGGGATTTATAGGCGTGATTTATAGGTATACATAAATAAAATAAATAAATAAAATACATAAATAAAATAAAATAAAATTTATTGTATTCTTCAGTTACACAATTATATACAGTCTCTGTCTCCCGAACTAGGTCGTAACCTGTATCTCAGGAGCCAGTTCCTTCCACATTACAGGTTGCACCTTGTGGAATCAGTTATATGGTAACATAAATATATAGGTAATACATAAACAACGCAATGATATAAATGAATGCCATCTTCCATCTAATTTGTCGATTTTTGTTATTCTTTGGCAACCTCACTACATATTATTGCCATTTGTGCTACTTGCATCCCCTGAATAATATTTTCTTTTACAAAGTATATCTGGTTGATTGATGTTTTAGTCTGTATAGTTCTCTAACGTTTAATGTTATACGAGTCGAATCGATTATCTCAGAAGAATGAGCGATTGGGCTCGTGGCCTATTATTTTTGCCGCATTTTGTAGTGGTTCAAGCAGAATATTTTGGCAAAATAAATACAAAAATAGTTGTTCACTCCTGGTGAACAAATTCATATAGTAGGAGTATGTTATGTTATACATAACCCACATTTTCTTCGAAGGGAAGTTGACCATTAAATCTATTTAGCACACGACTCACCTGATAATGCGATTACCGTGGTCTATAAACGCTTGTGATGTCAGAGGAGGCACTCAATCAGGAAGGAATAGAGGAGAAAACGTTTATCGTTTCTATAAAAAATCTAGGCAAGCGTACTCATTCCTTTGCAAAGTAAACCATTATTGGCACTTTCGCAAATCAAGAAAATGAAGTATGTATTTCGTTTATTAACGTCAATAATAATTGTAAGTTCGAGTTTCACCATTTTACCCCGGACTATGCAATCCGGATCAAATTAGTTATATGCCTACTAATAACTAATAAAGTCTTTCGTAATTTAATCTCAATTGAACATTAAATAAAGAAAGATTTATTTAGTGCAAAGTGGTCACACAATACAATAACAATTAAACAGCAGACAATAATGACATAGGAAAGCAACGAAGCAATAGATCCACATGATTCACTATTATAATAAATATAAACTGTAGGAAAACAACATTCAGACGAAAACAATCGTGATGATATTCTTATAAGCAATCATTTTCTACATTCAATTTGTTTTATGATATTCCTCGCAAACGAAACCGTGGACACGTCTAACAGAAATAGGTTAATAGCAGCATCTAACCCGAGGAACCAACAGTAAAGAAATACCCACGCTTTATTCAAAGTCACTGTAATACCTCTTTATAAGCGATGTTTTGTATACTATTCCCTTCGGTTAAGGCGATAACGTTTGTAGTATCACTCACACGCGTCGTGGTATGTTTACCACGTATACTATAGGCAAAGTAAGCCATTCTTAGATCAATACTAGTTTTACCTAACGTTTACTTTTGTGACTTACTTTATGAAAGCTATCATTTGGAAATAGTAGTCCTAGGTATTTAAAAGGAAAAAGTCTAGATATATTTAGGTATTCTTGGTATAAATATTACTCTCGTTTTAGTTAATTTGACTCCAACAAGACCACCCTGTCTTTTCTGGTGGTGGATAAAACAAAATTACAATCTTAAAACGAATTGTTTCAACATTTACGGCACTTATAATTGACAACGCAATATTTGTCTCTCGTCTTCCCTACACACTTTTCACTAACTACCCTACTTCTCACTCTCTAGTCTTAGAAATAAGCAGAGCCTCCATTATAATATTTCCACTTATGTATCTTTATGTTAATATTTACATAAATAAATAAAGAATAATGTTTAATAATAATATAATCAAATCATGCATTTTGACAACATGGTGCTACAAAATCGAGTCCCAGCTCTTGATAAGGTATTTTAATTATATTATTAGTTAGGTGCAAGGAAATGATTAGTGTTATGAGCAATGGGTGATAAAAATAAGACTGGTGTTCGTTTTCTTACTCCTCGGGGTTGGTGCAATGTATTATTTTTCTTTTCCAATGTCATCTTTTACATAAACCATCAATTTTTCTCGTGTCTTCCTCTACTTATAAGTTTCAGTTTATAATATAATCCCCTTATAACATTGTTTACGTCTTATCACATCAAAGATGCTCACTACCCTACTTGGCGGTCACTGGCGATACTTTCAAACTTTCTACAACATCTGGGTCCCTTTTTGAATCATTATTATCATCCCACAATCTTTTTCATGTGTATATTTCCATCAATATTTTCGGAGCCCAAACCTATTTGATTTCATTTATTTAAACACTTCCCCGCGGCTACACGCCTACACCCATATGGATGGCATGGATATCTCCAGCTCTATCCATGTTAAAATTGATTACAAGTCTGACCAACCGTGCTACCAAAACACATGAAAATCTGTTCAGTAGTTTTTAGTCCATAGCGAACAAACATACAAATAGATAAGAATTCCAATGTACATACACGATCACACAATTATAATAATATTAGGTATATGGCGAAGATTTATGATCTTAGTAAATAAACAATTAACTAAATGAATTGTTACGTAGGCAGCCCAAGTACTGAGAAGTAAGCCGACACTTTTATCAAATAAAAATATTGCCTCCAAGGAGTGGCGTGAACAGCACTACGGTGTGAAAACAAATATGAACTTTATTTTTTTAGACATAATTGCTAAATTCAATTACACTCGCTCATAAACGACTTATATTTATTAAGTTTAATTTGGGTAATGGAGGGCTTGAAAAAATCACCTTATTTTCAGCCAATTAGGGTGGAACTCCATAATTGTAGTGAAGGTACTTTTATGGAGGTGTAATCAACGAGCAAGTATACAATTGAGACTGGCAGTAGTCATTATACTTTTAGCACCACTATAATTTTAGAACTAAAGGGGTCTGTGTTTAAAAGTACTTTTTTATATAACTGCCTTAGTTTGTGTGTTATGTGTTTTCCCAAAGGTACGAGTAGCTTTCCGTTCAAAAGAGTCTGCTAAGAATTCGGTTTTCCGTTCAGGAGGTTCTGGGTTTGCATCGTGGTCATTACACTATCTATGTGAATCATCTCGTAACCCAAGTAATTCAGCTAAACTGGAGGGTTTTGGACACTATAATATCTTTGTACTCTGCTCCTAAATAAATGTTTCTTTACAGGTAGGTATATAGCTGCAGTGGTGAGGGGTCCTTATAACCGAATTCGACCGATTTGTCTTTGCAGAGACAGTAGAAACTAACTGGATCTCAATATTCGGTACGTGGTAGGTACATGATAAATGGATCGCGGAAAAAAAATCCACCGGTTTCCCTATTGAAAATTTTTACCCTTCGCCACTGGTATATAGATTTTTATTCAAATCTCCTAAGTCTACGCATAACTAGTTGTAATGTTCTCGCTTACCCGTCGAATTAAACCAAAATGCTTATGTGAGGTAAAAGTGAGTTCACATTATTACTAAAGTTTCACTAATTTTGCGACTTTTGGTAATAAAATCTTAACTAAAAACTAAGGAAACTCGGTTTGCCATCCTTTTTACCTCAAATTGTTGAGGATTATATTCGACCGTAACCATTCCTAGGGTGAGTTGGGAGGTCTATTATTAGTATTTAGCAGAGAATTTTCAAAATTGTGTGTAGTTGTAGTTAGTGGTAGTACAACAAAACTTCTGACAGAGTTTCTCAGGTTATCCAAATTTTTCAAAGGCAAGTTGGTGGAGAAATCTTACTTCTAACAGAACGACCACAGTAATTTTGTATGAAATGCTAGGCGTCCTGATTGGAGATACTCAATTTTAGATTCTGAATTTTAAATTCATTACCTATATTATGTACATCTCTACCACGGCTCCCCTTTTTATAGCAAGCCGGCAGGAATCGGATAATATGGACACTTTGGCACTGTTTCCTGAGACCCTCGTCGACTTAACGTCTATTGACAGCTGGGTCCGAATTTTAATGTGCCCTCCGAAGCACGGAAGCGCTTAGATGATAAACTACTAAGCGGTAAACCACGGCTAAGTAGCTTTACCCACTAATCGTTTTACGTAGCAGTGAGCGCACCTGTACACGAGCGCTTCTAAAGTTATTATCCACAAAAACTGGTCAAGTGTTAGTTGGGATCATACATCGAGGGTTCTTTACAAATTGCATATACATATACCACTTAGGTGGCAAACAAGTACCCGGCACACCTGATGGAAAGTGGTTACTGAGGCTTATGAACGTGTGCAACACCAGGGGTGTCACACTCGTGCTACCGACCCCGTAAGAACCTTCTAATACCATTATAGAAGAACCCCATACTGTAGTCGCTTGGAAAAACCACGGCAGTTTTATTCTATAGTTTAAGCGTGCAGGGGATGAAGTTCCTTTCATATCTGAGTGTGCGTACTGTTTCCAGTCGCAACGTGAGTCTAGTACCTACCAACATTATAATAGTGTTAGCTGTTAGTAAACTGCCCCTCTATACAAGTGGCAATTCGTTGCTCGGCGTATGATGGAATAGAATGCCAAATGTATGGGATTTGACGTATTTGACATGCGTCAACGAATGTCAAATACGTCAAATCCCATACATTTGGCATTCTATTCCATCATACGCCGAGCAACGAATTGCCACTCGTCTACG
This sequence comes from Eilema depressum, assembly GCA_914767945.1. Classification (NCBI taxonomy): domain Eukaryota; kingdom Metazoa; phylum Arthropoda; class Insecta; order Lepidoptera; family Erebidae; genus Eilema; species Eilema depressum. The sequence continues at coordinate 17,320,307 of OU612020.1, forward strand.
GGGGCTGTACAGCTACATTCACCACATATAATTAGGCAACATTATTAAAGTTCAACTATGAAAGCACCGAAAATTGCTCTATCTAATGATAAACTGCATTGAGGGACAAACTAATTTTATCGTTTTATTTGAATAATTTTGTAACCCCAATTACGAGTACTAATATTCCCCAGAACTCCTACAGCTACATACTATTACTTGTTTTAGTAGGGGTATACGTTGGTTGCCAGGATTCGAGCTCGATACCTCTCGAACGCTCAGTAACTACCGAAGCTTGTATTTATTTGTTGCCCCCCTATAGGGGATATCGATAAAGGTCATGGTCTGTTTACCATCTGCATAATTATATATGTGTTTATGTATTAGCAGCATTTGTTTCCTTCTTCCAACAGTCCCGGGTCCTTTCAGCGGAGCGTAAAAAAGCATAATGATGAGATCGTCAAGCTGAGGGCCACCATTGTTGGTGTCTATAATGGTTTAGACTTTTCTTTGTCTCTTTCCTGACACCTTGCTTTCAGTTTACTTTCTGGTGAGGTGAAGTTAAGATAAGCGAAGGAAAATAATGGCTAAGAACTATAAATTTATGGTTTTCGGGATCTCCCTTTACTTGTTCTATAAGCCATTGATCCTTGACTAAACGGAAAGTACCTAATAGATTTTGTATCCCTTACGAGTAACCGAATTTTTGATTGAAGCAACTTATGCTTTTAAAAATTTCATAGGTTTTTATTAGAACTATCAGGATATTTACCATGTATTGCACAATAAATGGTAAATAGCCCAATGGTTCTAATAGTAATGTGAACGACCATGAAAATTTAATAGCTATATAGATACTAGGGATACAAACCCTAATGAAAACCTATGAAGGTTTTTATTAGGGTTTGTATCCCTAGTATCTGTTCCCGAAGGAGTCCGTTTTCTGTTTTATATGTACGGAACCTTAAAAATATATGAAAAAATGATCGTGATATCATCATTTTGACCGCATTTGGACATTTGCTACACCAAATCCTAATGTTCGATATACGTCATTAGATACGAAGGAACTATCAACTTTCGCTGACATAAAAAAGTTATGGTCATTAACAAAACGAAAAATTGGCTATATTAAGATCATACATATGTTGCCACTTTATTATATTTTCCATTTTTAAGTCCTTGTTCAAACTCAATTCAAAGTATCCTATAGGCCATATAGGGTACAAGTACAACGGTTCCCCTTCACATCTAAATTGACGCATACGACAGATAAATTGAGAAACATTAACGTCATACAATAAATTAATTTGTTTGAATGTAGGTGGGGAGCCTACAAAATAATATCTACGCAGCTAAGGTAATAAGTATTCGCTTATTTTTTGCGCAAGAGGAAAAAGAATGTTGGCGATGTTAGATACTAAGAAACGGCGGAAAAAGGAAGCGTATTAATGAACCGCTTGATTGCTTAATAATTACTAATGAAAAAGTTTGTATTTGTTGGGAAGAAAATCTTTATACAGGATCTTTATTGTTCACGTAAACTAGAATACAAAAGAAGTTTTTTTTTTATAGATGCGATCGTAAAATTTTCGATGGACAGCTAATTTGAACCATAGTGCAACGTTATGTTATAAGAGTATTTAATATTTTTTGTTTAAATTAGGAACCGATTTGAATTTATCACGTATGTCGAATGCTTTAAAAATATCCTTTGAAAATTGTAAAATAAAAGAACTTAACCTAAAACTTCGTACATCACAAACTTATTATTCAAAACATTCGTAAGTTATGTAAAGATTGTTTACGTAGACTTAGGCAGCTTCGTGTTGATTAGTTATTCATTTATTCATACAAATTGTGTGTTAAAATAAATCATGTGAATTTTTGCATTCATATTTCATTCGTCTCTGTCTATATTGTGTTAAGGAATCCATTAGCACATTTTTGTCACCGTGAGTCAGCTTATAACAAACTAACTACAAAGAGCAGGCTGTTATATTTACCATTATTCATCCTCTGTCATTTTACTATGACATATTGTAGCTCCTCCGCAGACGTAGTTATATAAAACATTAAAAAAACAAAGTTTACGACATACCTAAATACACTTGAAAGTCATAACTTTGCAGTTTATAGTTTCTAAAAAGTTCACGTCACTATTTGTTGCGGGTCACATAAAGTTGGAGCAAGTTCTGTTGTTAATGTTTTGGGGTATAAATCAATTAGTTAGTTTGACGTTCGGGCAGCGGGGTGCGCGGGAGCGGCGCGAGTGACGCGGGTAAGAGCGTACCGGCGCAGACTAATCGTCTCGCGCCGCGCCGCTGACTGCGGGGTTGCCGCGTTTGCCTCGCCGCGCCGCGCCGAGCCGCGCGCACGCGCCCCGCTTGCCGCGCACCCATCACCGCAAATTTTTCTCAGCGCCCGTTCCAACTAAATTGCAAAACCGCCGACCGCCCGTTGAAGGTACGAGAAACGCGCCGAGGGGATTCTCCCGCAATGTAATCACCCGAAGAACAACAAGGCGGGATAACGAGCCAGCCTTTTTCTTATAAGGAAAGACAGTAATTCACACTCAACTTAATCTTATAATCGGCCAAGGAATTAGCATAAAGTATGTAGGGCCTTATTTAATTTTGGTTTAATGGGATCATTGTAAATACAATATGTTAGGTACGTTGTATTTATAAATAAGTAATATTGGGCTTATAGAAAGCGGACAGATTCATCCACGAAAAATTTCAACTTTTTGGTTACCTCAATGCCTGTTCGTCATTTTAAATACAGAATAAGTTGTAATTTTCTTACTGTCATAGAGCTTCTTCGCTACTTTTGTTTACCGATTTATTGTGAAAAAGAAACATTATTTTTAGCGATAATGTTGACATGTTATGCCCACTTTTAGAATGAACATCGTTTTTATATCCTTTGTTCACTTTATAGGAGCCAGTAACAAAATTTCGTAGTGCCTTTTATCCAGATTAAAAATTCTACGGCTGCAAGCACGGAGGTTCTAACCTTTTGATGATGTTTTTGTAAGTGTTATACCAATTGTACCTACATTGATTTATTTATTTTTTATTGTAAGTTTCATTTGTGTGTAGTAACATTTGCTACATGTTGGTGTGTGTGTGTGAGGTTTAATAAATTTCTTTTCTTTCTTTCTTTCTTTCTTTCTTTGGCACAAAGTTTGCCTACACCATTTTAATATTAATCTGAATTTGTAAAAAGTGTTCGTTTTTTGTGGTTTTACGTCGGTATTCGGATATAAAGCACAGTGTACCTCTATACTAGTATATAGGTACCTCACAAAACTCTAACTTTTGGGTATTAGACCTCTACTAATATAAGGCAAAGCTATTACAACATTATGAAGAACTAATGAACACATTTTGAAGTAATTAGTTTAACTTTTCCTATAAACTTAAATTGAAAGGCATCATCCTCACATTTGACCCCTACCCCTAAGACTTATAAGAACATTACACGACTCCTAAGACGTACCTATATAGGCGAGTATGACAGGTCTTGATATTAGAACGTATTTGGACAAGAATGCCAGCTATTCAGGGTAGGTACAGGCAGCTCATCTAGCAGAGTATTTTCCGAAATGGAATATTACAGGTTCAAGTCACGATGTTGATTTTCCGATTTTAATTTTTTATGAAATATTCTCGGGCAGGTGTCTCCAAAATATTTTGCTGCATCGTTAAACCAAATGAATGAGAATTAATCGACCGGAATCGAGCTATATGCTGCACGATGGCTGAATTAAAATTGTCTGATGTTGCGGTTTCTTTTACACTTAGCGTAGCTTACTGGTTAAGGAGTCGGCCTTACGCTCGAGAGGTCCCAGGTTCGAATCCTGGCCATTACACTACCGACGTGAATCCACTCCTAGCACAAGCAATTTAGCTTAGTTGGAGGGATTAACGGGAATATTAGTAATTTCGGTTGCTAATATTCTTAAAAAAATTAAGGTAGAAATAGTAGGAGATTATTAGTAGCTCAAGACCTGATTTACTTATAGGTTGCACATAACATTTATATTATGTTGATCCACTCCTTTATTTTCGATTATAACGGGCTTTGTAACAATGCGGGTCAATCTTTTACTACACCTTATACAAAATTAATGGACAGTAAGGACAAACATATTAACGGACTTAATCATTAAGGACAGAATTATTAACTGACTTAATAATCAAAGCAGTTATCATTTGGGTCAAATTATAACTAAAAATATATATATGACTGATGTACTCTAAATATTTTTACATTTTTATATAACTAGTTAAGCTTACTTTTGAGCTTGTATAGCGCTGTGCAATATTAATTCGCCGGCCCCGGAGAATAAAATGGTAACCGACATTGCAATAGTTTTAGTGTTATGCCATATTTGAAGTTTACAGAGCCCAATACACACACTCAATTTTTTTCGTAATTTTTCTATGATTATTCAGAAAAATAAAAGATAATACAATATTATTCGTCATACTTTTTGAGGAGCTCATTAACGTGAATAAAATTATTACAAACTATTGCCATATTGGTTCCATTAAAAAAAATATTGTAAAAGCTACAACAATTGTGTTCTCGTACAAGAAAACATCGCCATGAATTGCAATGGCGAATACCATTTTATTCCCGTTAAAAAACTTCTAAGCTCATCGGCTAACATTACTTTAGTCAACAGTTTGTATTGACACTGAATGGTGCAATATCTTGCCATGCTGTTCTAGCGCACATTTTTGTATATGTTAGAGAGGGATGACACTGATGACGCTATAAAATCTTCTTGCGAAACTCTAGCACGTGCCGATATTTATTTACGTCATCATCATCATCTGCAAATAGACGTATTCTCCTGATTGCATCCGTTCCGTGGCCAAGATGACCTCGGAGCTCGGGGTCCGCCTTCCGGCTCTTCCTCCTTCACTTTGCACGATCTTGGGCATCCATGGTAGTGATACAATTTGCACGCATGTCATTCTCCACGACATCAAACCAGGACTTCTTGGGCCTACTCCTTATACTTGGGCCCGGTGGGGGCGCCATTGCCAGGCATTTGTTACCCACGTAGCCTGGTGGTTGCCGCAAGACGTGGCACCAGCGAAGGCGACTCTCTTGCATTTTATCCGCGATGTCACGGACGTGAAGGTTGCCGCGGATGCGAGAGTTCCTCACGCGATCTTTACACGTGACGTCAGTCATTTCTCGTCACTTGGCCCACGTGGCCGTAATCCGTGCCCTGACGTCGTAGTCGATTTCACCAGTCACATGAAGTACAGATCCCAGGTACTTAACCTGGTCCATGCGCTCGACCAAGTCATCGCCTATGCGAACGGGTGAAAGATCTGTGGAGTTTAACGCTAAGTATTCTGTCTTCGCTACATTTCCTTCCACCCTTTCACGCGTCGTCGCACCAATCTGCTCCTGTCCGCGTCCATCAGCGCGATATCATCAGCATACATGAGCAACCACGGGGGCTGCTCATGTGAGTTTCTGATGCTGTCCGACAAAACGTCTAATATTACGCTGAATAGGTAAAGACTAAGGACGGGTCCTTGGTGTACCCCGATGGTGATGGGGAAGGCTTTCAAGTCGCCAACAGTAATCCGAACCACAGAAAATCGTAGTACATGTCTCGGATGGTGTCAATGTAAGTCTCTGGGACTCCCTTGGCCCGCAGTGCCCACCAGATCATCGCGCGAGGAACACACTCGAAGGCCTTCTGCATGTCTAAGAATAGACAGTGCAAGGGCGTGTTCTTCGCTGTATTTCCCCGCCACAATCCTTAGGACGAACACCGGGTCCATGGTTCCGTGCCCGGGACAAAATCCATACTGACACCCCGAGAGTGTACTTTCCTGTCGGATCCGGGAGTCGGTTATCCGCTCGTAGAGCTTCATGGTGTGGGACATCACTTTTATACCGCGGTAGCTGCTACACTACTGCACCGATCCCTTACCTTTTAAAACTGGCGTGATGATGCTCAGCCTCCACTGGCTCGGAATCTCACCGGTGAGGAGTACGCGGTTATAAAGATTTGCTAGAATGCTCACACCACGGGCACCCATTGCCTTCCAAGCCTCGATGGGGATTTCGTCGGGTCCGATAGCAGGCTTTCCGGTTCTTCATGCAGCGAATGGCAGTCTGGACTTCTGCAGGCGTTATCTGTGGCACTAGTCCTTGATTCGGAGGTAGATCTGGTGTCTGCACCTCTTTATGCTGCTTATTCAGCAGCTCGTGGAAGTATGAGCGTCATCTCTCCTTCACCGCGACTTTCTCGTACAACAGATTACCCCCAGGGTCTTTAATGCAGCGGCACTTGGATAGATCCTGCGCCGCTTTGGCCCTGGAAATCGCCAACTTATATAATGAGCTTTTGCCCCTCAGACGATTCCAACTTGGTATATAGAGGTTGCCAGTGGTCTCGTTTGGCCCTGGCTACGGCTCTTCTGGTGGCGCATTTTGCATCTTTGTACGCGTCGCGGTCTTCGGAACATTTGGACGCTTGCCACTTTTTAAATTATGTGGTCTAAAGTAATGGAAGTAAGCGTTTAACATTCACAATCACAGACTCTACGCTTTAAATATGATCTTGATGTGATGTGTATTCTCAACTGAATGTAGAACAGCAATAAAGACCACCAGCCAAAAGCAAGCGAGGTATGAGGCAGAAAAAACCTAATAAACTAAGTTCTAGCGCTGAATTTCAGTTGAAAGTCGCGTACACCAATCCATTGCCATTAAGCCAGGCTTTGCACGACGATCTTATGAGTCTATGTAGGTCAGAAGCAATCCCAGTGTTCTACCATGCCTTCTAACTTATGACGGAACTAATACTGAAAGCCATACGTTTATTGAAAACGGATATAAGGAAAACTAATTTTTATTTGCCATTGTTATTAAGTTCATCTTTTGTACTTTAACATAAATAAAGTCTGATTACCATAACTTTATTTTATTTTCGTAACTACAATAAAACGCCTAAGGTTGATTAGTCTACAATGGACATCCCGTATGAACCAGAACAAAATGGTTAAGTTACTTTATTTTTCCAAATTTAGCACAGTCATACGATTGAATAGTATTGCAATAGGATATTATACTATTTAATATCTTTCTAAATAACGGGAATAAAATGGTAAGTGTACAATACCAAATCTCAATAACATTAGATATTTACTAACTTTTTTAATTGTAATTATATCAAATTTGAATAATGCAATTAAAGACTTATTAAATCATTATAAAAGCTTTAAAAATTAGCTTTAATTTGAGCCTTTATTGGATTGTCTACGTCTAATATTAGTAAAGTTATAGACAAAAAACAGTTTTTTATTTTTCCTGAAAAGTTAAGTTTTTGCGATTACCATTTTATTCTCCGGGGCCGGCGTATATGTCGTAGCCATATTATTAATAACGTTTCAAATGTTCCATGAAAACTTTTGTATTACGCGTTCTGTTATTTAAACTTCTTGAATATTACACTTTTTTATTTCTTAAAATCCGTCTACTGGAACTACTTACTTATCTTCTTACTTTAATCGTTTAATCACGTCTCCAACACTTTTGAGATAGAGTGATTTATTCTTACTGGACGACAAAGCATTGTTGATTTCGTCGTGCGCCTGTTGTAAAACTTTACTGCGAGCGGGCAGGAGACAATGGCCTTGTAATTATACTAATACTGTGAAGTGGAAAGTTCTGGTTGTAACTGGAACGACGCACAAAAAACCTTTACCAGAAACTTTGTAAAGAGAAAATTGTTTAGTTAGTATTTTGTTGAGAGCGAATGCTAAAAAAACAGTTTTGGTAATTAAATTGAAAAGGCAGATTGTTGGTGCCTGTAATGGTGATACTTTTTCCTGAGACTGCCTTGAAAAAGAGGTCTTAACGTGTGCCTACGAGTTTATAAAAAATGTTCCAAGAATTGCAAACATTGTGAGTTTGCAACGCAACGTCGCATCGGTGAAATGGACAGTTCAATTTATCAGCAGTTCCAAAATACTGTTTCTATTATCCAGTACACGATGTATTGAGTAACTTTTCCTATTATATAACTTTGACCAACATTGGTAAATACCTACATGCTACTATGCTTTGGAGAATTTATACATTGTAAGCTTCACCCATGGACTACATGAACATTGACAATAAACTTGAAATAATATATGGTTGTGAGTGGTCAATTCAACACAATTGGCACCTCTCGAATCCAAGGTGCTGTGGAAATATTTCTATTCTACGGACTACAGCTACCTTTTTTTATTAAATTAATCAATGCATAGAAAGGTTTTACCAATAGAAATGTACATTATGAAAGTAGAAGCAGCGAAATATATTATACCAGAATCATAGAAAATGCAATGCTGGCGTCTCTATCCACAATGGGAAAGAGGTGTGACAATATACCTATAAGTAGGTATGTGTGTAACCGCTACGAGAGCAAAATTGCTACGAAAAGGACGCGTACTTATATTAAAAACCATTTCCACGTACATCGCTTTCGTTAATAAAAGTACATGTACTATGTATATTGGTACATATCCTTAAACAGTCAGTGCTCGACTCGCTTGACTGGCTTTCACTCTACGTGCCGTAAAATCAACACATGTACGGGTAAATGGTTCGACGGGTTCATGGGTACACTCTAGCTAAATGCTAAATGTCTCATCGTTTGCTGGCTAGGTGTGTTAAACAAACTATAGTAGATTACTTAGGTTTTTGGTTTGGTATATCAAGAACAAAAATGGGAAGAGTGGAAGAGGGAAGACGATTTTCCTGGATTTTGTAGAGCGTTCTCTCTGTCCATATTAATATTGTAATTGCGAAAATAACTGTCTGTCTGTCGGTTACGTTTTTACTTCTAAACCAATGATCCGATTTTGATGAACCCTAATGGTCAGGGTATACTCGTAAGTATGGACATGAGTAGCCATGATATAATACTTACATAGGATGTATATCATAGAACGCAAAAGTAAGTACGATTTTGATGAAATTTAGTGCAGAGATAGACTAGTGCTTGAAGATATGTTTAGTAAAAAACGACATCTAAAAGGGCGGAGACGCGGGCAACAGTTAATCGTACATAAGACTGATAATATACTTGTTAACACCTTTACATATAGAGATGATAGAACCGTATATGTTTGTAAACTATTAACACTAAAATCTTGGTTTTAGCTACCCCAAAAAGATATTAAGTTATTGACACACACTCTGTCTGCGATAGAAAGAATACTTCACAATACTAAAGCAAGTCGAGCTTGAACTGTAGCAAGTAAAACTGAGGCAAAGGAGGATGGGCGTTTTGGGCCCACTTACAATATTGTCCAATCGAAATGAATTTACCATCGTTGGATAGCTCTTATCAAGAGTATAAAAAACGACTATGGCAGCTAACCTGTATCTATTGTCCGTTTTGTAATATACTCCTCAGAAGTTACATCGAAATAGAATTTAAAAAAAATATATATCTGGCTTGACCGATTTTGATGATGATACTATTCTTATTAACTCTAAGTGTACGTAAGCAGATAAGCATTAAGTTGGCACCGGTTTTGTGAAATTATGTGCTTGATTTTTTTTTATACCACTTAAGTGACAGACAAGCGATTTTCACTTGGCATTACTACTATGCATTTATAATATTAGTGTGAATAATAATAATAAGAAGAAGAAGGGCTTTAGAAGGTTTCTTCAGGGTTGTGTGACGCCCCTGGTGCTGCATACGTCCATAGGCCACGGTAACCACTTTCTATCTGGTGGGCCGTGTGCTTGTCTGCCACCTAAGTGGTATAAAATAAAACAAGAAAGAAAAGAAAGAAAAAAAGAAAAAAAGTTCACTTATTTCTCGAAAATCTTACTTATTGTAATTATTATTATTATATTTATAACATGCCATAATCGAGACCAATAATAATAGAAGTGTATGCAGGATGCTACAAAAAAACAAAAAATACTGCTTTCGGACAGCAAATCGGGACTAGCGCCATAGTTATTCGTAATCCACACAAAAATATCTTCCCAAGGGTTATCATTTATTCCGATTGGAGGGTGGGACCAAGTTCCATACATTTGTGCCCATCATCCTTTGTCTTTGAAAACCCTTGCTCTTATTTCCAACGGTGCCAAATCAAAAGCCATGTACCGTACATCAAACAATCTCAATTGATGATCTACGATTCTCATATCACTAATAATCCGCTATCTGTCTCTTATCTGCGATGAGATTTATCGAGGCTCACAGTGTAGTGTGGTTTTATGAGCCTGATCGATGAAGAGATTAGTGAATCGACTGAGGCTGGAGGGGCTGTTGACGAATCGTTCATTCTTGCGTGTTTTAATCTTCGCCGATCGTTAACATGTCGTCTTAACAACTTTTTTTTGCAAGTATTTGTGATGTTGAATATTATGCAATGTACAGCTTTAAATAGCAGTTATATAATAATTGAGACTGAAGTTGAGTATTATTTATTTTCGTTAATAGCAAGAAAGAAACATATTATTGTAGCTTTTTTATGAAGCTGTCTGTCGGGGAATTTATGAGAGGAAAGTATTTGAAGATTATGAAGTATTCTAAACTGATGGGTGTAACTGGAAATGGTGGATGTACTGAGCGATTTATGGAGTATTTTAGATAGAGACTTACAAACATCTTATCATTTCCTTGCGATGCTGTTATACATAAGTAACACACTCATAAACATTTATAGATTAATCATTGAAACCTGTAGGTACAAAAGCGTTCATATTTTTATGAAAAGCATCTAGTTGCTATGTAGGCTACTTGATTGCCTACAGTAACCTCAGTAGGTTTTCTCTCAAAGAGAAAATGTTTGAGTGTCTGAACGAAGCCAAATTAGGAGTCCTGTGTTTATTTTAGACGTAGTGTATGGCGTACAGCAGATATATAGTAGGGTGAAAGTCCCGCAAAATGCTACGACTTCCCAACGCCAGCAGAGGCAAATTTAATACTCGTAGCTATATGATTTCTTGGTAGAACAAACAAGGCAAGTTACGTAAATTTAAATCGAAACAGCTATAAAAATAAAAAAAACGTGGTTATATAAATTACAACCTTGCTTAAACCGAATTCCGTGACAACCACGGTAATCCCATTACCATTCCTATCCGCTATAAATAACGTCACGCGAAACCTTACATCATAAACACACACACAAAAAAATTTATAGTAGAGAAATAAAACAGGAACGATATCACGTCACAGATTCGCAGTCCACATCTCATAAGTAGGTGCAGATTACACAGTATCATAAAAAAATAAAGTGTGATAAAAAACGGGGCCGAATAGCGAACATTTTAATACTGGCAGCGATGAATAGTACAAATATTTTAGGAGTGAAGCTCGTCACGTAGACCTCCCCGGAGGTTCGGGAAATGCCAACGCGTTCCAGACTCCGATATGAAATGCTCAATACACGGATGAGGAAATTTGTGGAAGCGAATAAACTGAGATAAATATATTTAACTTTACTGGAATCGAAAGTAATAGCAGTACTTTGATATTTGAAAAATAGTTTTTTTTTATATTACTTACATGGCAGACAAGCATACGGCCCACTGTGTGATACCGTGGCGTATAGACATGTGCAAAACCAGAAGAGTCACGCTCGTGATGCCAACTCTGTAAGAACAGAGAGTTTCTGTACCTGTCAGCGTAAAAAACAAAGCAGGACTTGTCCTGCTTGCTTGATCAAAGGCTTACCTTTGGTCTTCACACTGACGACAGAAAAGCTTCTCAGCGAGCTCTGGCTACCCTACTCACCGCCGGGAATAGAATACGAGAATATTACCTATAGTCGCGGTATTCTGTAGGGAGGAAAGTACCTCCTCAGTAGGACTGCTCAGTTAGGACAGGAATACCGTCGTATCCTACCTCCGTAAAGTAAAATTTAAGTAAAATAAAAAATGTTATTAATTTTATGTATTACACTTAGGTATATTAGACGGCAATAAGCTTGGATTTTATTGCATTTACAACGGACGAAGCTCAGGCGTAGGCTCATCTGTCCTTCGCTATTACACCAATAACTACCCAATATACAAACTAGTTTATTTATTATTCATATCCATCCAAAGGTTGCCTGTAAGATATTGCTTTTAGCGATAAGGCCGCCATTTGTACATTACCTAATTATGTTTGCCATTTATTTTATGTATACTTTTCTTTTGTATGGTGTACAATAAAGTTTATTTCTATTCTATTCTATTCTATTCTCTTTGGTTTGGAAGTTAGCCAACATACAAATAAAAAAAAAATGAGCAAACTCCAAAGTGCTAACTTTGAATGTAACTGGAAAATCATTATGAGGAGTGGAACTAAGTAATGAAGATTAATACCTACATTATGACACACATACAAGTCAGTATGAGACAATGTTGACTTATATAACAGTCATACAACTCAACATTGTTACATTCAAACGTGTAATGGCACTTAACGTTCGCGAATAAAGTGACAGTAGATATTATGACGTCATCATTGCTATTGTAATTGTTGGAAGTAAATTGTAACTTGTTGAGTACTTGGTAACTAGAAAACGGTTGGTGTACTTGCAGTAGTTGATTTATATTCAGCATCTTCTTCTTCATGCTAGCGTTAATCCCAGGCACAACCGAAGCTTTCACCTCGGAGTCTGGGGTCCGCTTTACCAGTCTAACTGCAGATTTGGCTGGACAATGATATTTTGCGTGAAGAGACTGCCCTCTGACCTCGACAACCAATATCGATATTGGGCGATATCAAAGCATTGCAGCTAGACCAGTTGCTGAACTTTTTAGTGCTGCAGTTACCCATAACGACTGCTATAGATGTTACTATGGCAACTGGGACCGACGGCTTAACGTGCTCTCCGAGGCACGACCAGACCAATGCAAATACGCATATTCATCAAGTCAACTGCACTTGCAAGTCAGTACATCTGAAGTTTGAAAGATGAAACTCTGGTGCAGACTCCTCTTTCGGGGTTGAGAGTTCCTTTTTTTTTATATAGGACACATCAATTTGACTTCGCCTCGCCTGATGGTTAGCTGAAGGCAAAGTCTCTGAAAAGAGGGTCACCATTACAGACACATATCATGTTACAATGGTGGCACTCAGCTTGACAGCGGCAGTTACAACGGCAATTGCTTCCTTATAACCAAAAGCATTGTATTTTTTTACATATTACAAGCGACTTACATACAAGCAAAGTAAGTGATTGCCAAAAACAGCTACATGTTTAAACATTTGTCGTACTGTAAATCAACTAAATTGCTTTATTTTATTCAGAAGGTAGATTCGTTGTACCAAAATATCACAGTAAAACGTGGGTATGTTTACATATTAAAATTATTAAAAATCCCGAAGCTTCTGGCGACAAATTTACAATTTTTTTTGGTAGGATGCCTGCTTTCATAAAATTACAATTTAATAAACCTTCCTTAAGCTGAAGCGGCGCATTACGGTATATTGGATGCCGCCTGCAACATGTCGTATTTGATGTCATATTAATATCAAATATGAATATTGTAATTTGAATTTGATTGATATAGATTGATTTTTATCCCCGTGTTCTATTTTGTTGATTTTTGAATTGGGAATATGTACACTTTTTTTGTTGAAATCGTTCTAAAACCTTAAATAAATACCACGTTCTTTAAAACATAGTTTAAATCCATACTAATATTATAAATGCGAAAGTAACTCTGTCTGTCTGTTACGCTTTCACGCCTAAACCACTGAACCGATTTTGATTAAATTTGGTACAGGGGTAGATTACACCTTGAGAAAGGACATAAGCTATGTTTGGTCGCTATAACCGACATCCACGCGGGCGGAGCCGCGGGCGAAAGCTAGTAAGAAATAAATGTTCAAAATAGTGCACTTTCGTTGATTTAAACCGTGGTGTTTTGGGGTGCCATTACGGACAGATTAACAACACCATGAATAATAAATTACATACACTGTCGTCATGACTGCCTCTGTGGCGTAGCGGCAGTGAACGCGGCCGCTACGCAGGAGGCGCGGGTTCGATCCCCGCTCAGTGCAAATATTTGTGTGCATGAATATAAATATTTGCATTGGTCTGGGTGTTTCTATGTATAATATATGTATGTATTTACAAAAAAAAAAAAAAGTATCTAAGTATCTATATCCGCATTCTAGATTCCACAACACAAGCTAATTAAGCTTACCATGGGTCTAGATAGCGTTGTGTAGAATGTTGTGGAATATTTATTTATTTATTACATATCGTGTGGGCAAAAGCGGCCTTTAGACGTTTTAATTACTATATGTATTATATTATCTACTTTGTTAATGTTACATTTGCCTATATTTACGATATCCATATCGATACTTATACTATAAAATGCGAAAGTAACTCTGTCTGTGTTACACTTTAACGCTTAAACCACTGATCAGATTTAGATGAAATTTTGTATAGAGATTAATTAGACCTTGGAAAACGACATGGGCGATGTTTGGTCGCGATGGGTGGAACCGTTGGCAACAGCTAGTATTAGATATATTTTACATTACTTCTTCTTCCTAGGGTTAATCCCAGTCGTATCCAAAGTTTTCACCTTGGAGTCTGGGGTCCGCTTTTTCTATCCGCATACATTTTATATTATAACTAGCTTTTGCCCGCGGCTCCGGCCGCGTGAATGTCGGTTATCGCGACCAAACATAGCCTATGTCCTTTCTCAAGGTCTAACCTACCTCTATACCAAATTTCATCAAAATCGGTTCAGCGGTTTAGTCGTAAAAGTGAGACAGACAGACAGACAGACAGACAGAGTTACTTTCGCATTTATAATATTAGTAGGGATAAAGTATTGTATGGGTTTAGGTATGTAAAATAATATTATGTCTCCTAAATGTAGGATAAATCTATAAAATAATCATTTCATGCCGTACGTACGTACAAACCAGGTACGTTTTTATATAAATTCCTTCCAGTGGCACTAGCTCCGGGGTATCCAGGTATGTATTACGTTTCACTGTCACGGAGTATCATCCAGGCATGCGATTTTAACGGCGTCGCTAGATCTCTCGCAAGGCAATGGTCCATTTCATACGATAGGAATAACTACTATTATTTTAGGCGCATATTAAAGCATCTTAGGCGCATATGTAATGTTGTCTTAGGACTTCATTTAACTTTGCGCTAACACACAACAAAATTTTGATTCTTGATCAGCAAATAACGAGTAAAATGGTCTGTATAATGTGCAATATGTTTGCTTTGATTGTTTTATGTGCTGCAGATCTCATATTTAGTCCGAATAAATGCATTTTTCTTTCTTACTTTCTTTCTGTGTATCTTTCTTTGTCTTTCTTTATTTATTTATTTCTTTCTTTTCTTTCTTTGTAATTGTATGCATGAAAAGGTACCTCAAATATAGGTACACTTTCATGCATACAATTATAAAGATGCATACATTGATCTGGATGTTACTATGTATAATATTAGATATGTGTTGTATTTACAAAAAAGTAATATTTATTGACTGTTTAATCCCTTTGAATGAAATTTTTAAAACAATCAGTTTGCTAACTGTGCAAAACGATTAAGAATAGAGAAAGGGAATCGCCCAGGCGGGACTCGAACCCCCGACCATTCCCTTACAGGGGGAATGCTCTGACCACTTAGCTACCAGGCTATGTTTAATATCTGCCGTGTTTATACGAATTGTGGCATCCACAATACAATCTATTTAATTTGTGCTTGCAGTCTAGATAGTACTAGGTAGATTAGCTTGGAATTTATTTTACATGCATACTTGTTTTTCACGAAGTGATCCTACTTCGCAATTACAGCACAAACGTCTCAGTGTATCATCCTATTCATCATCAGTGAATGAAGGATTTAATTTAAAATCATGTGCTTTGAAATCAGTCAAAGACGAAACAACCCTAGATTAAAGTCAACATTATTATTGCATATTTACGTACAGCGAGATGTATCACATTCGTACATATAATAACCCGGATATTATTTTACAATTTGATACAGTTAATTAAACCAACATCTGGCAGGCTTGTTTATTTATTGGATGCATTAAAAATAGCCTTTATATATATTTGAAATGTTTGTAATATTAAAATAAAATTAAACAGGTTTTAAATACAATAATCACTGCATTACCTCAAAGCTTGCACCGGTTAATCATTGGAGTGGCCGTGGGCCACTATGGCAATCTTTTGTTTAATTCGTCTGTTTCATAGATATACTAAAAGCAGACCCCAGTTCCCAATCAAGAGTTGGTCAATGGCTGGAAGGATGAAGAAGTTAATAAAATTCAAAATAAACTATTGGTAGTGGAATAATTTTGAATTTCGTTCTTAATTTTGGTATACGACCAACTATTTAGTTTGCCGCTCCAGTTGGGTTTGTCAACATCGGAAAATGAGTTTATAGACGACCGACGAACTAACTTGTCTGTATTTTTAAGCAAGTACTATTGCTAGAATAATATTAACTATTATGCTTTTGAGCAGAATTAAGTTAGCTTTCGAGTTTAGTGTGGATTTGTATTAAGCAATTGTCGAGTTAGCAAGCTTTGAAATAAGTGTTAGTTTTGAATAAAATTTTATTTGTAGTCTTGAGTGTATTTGTTATTATTTATATTCTTCTATTAGAATTAATATGCGGAATATACCTTTACTTTTCATTAGTATCATAAGCTGAGAATCATCAATTATTAACTGTAAAGTTACCATGCCTTCGGAAAATTTTCTTAAACACTCCACGAATTTTACTCAAATATTCAGGACCTAATCATGCCTTTTTAAATTCAGAAGTAGACATTATTTAATAATAATTTACTAAGAAGTTTTAATGAATGTGTTATCAGGAAATTGTAAAATGTAAAAATATTTCCGTAATGCATCAATTTTCTTTAAATTAAAAAATTACATAACCCAAATTTCCATGAAAATGTTCTGAAAACGAGTACAAAATTATAAGATAATGAATATTACATCGGTACTCTGGTTAATACAAACGAGGGTCTTATTTATGAAGGTTTGCGCCCAATAAAGTAGCCGCAATCTGCAAATACTTGGCAATGGGTAATTTTATCAAATATTTATAAAACTTGTTGTTTTTAGCACATTCGGGGAGCTACCATGAAAAATATCCGAAACTTCGGGCCTGCATGCAACACAGAAGATAGACTTATGTTAGAACGGAAGATACCTTGTTAACTGCAACTTCGGTCCATTACTTCAGATGTACTGTCAGAGTTAAAAGTAGTTGACAATTTTCAGATTTAAAAAAGTAGTTTTTGAGCAAATTAGTTTCATTTTTTTTAACATTTCGAAATCATTGCAATCATCTTTTGATGCTGACTGTACGTTCAATGGAAAGCCTGCTATTATAAAGAAGTTCACTAGGTATATCTATAACACTTATAATTAAAGGAGACACCCTAGCATTCACATCTCTATCCAAACTAAATTGCTTAAGAGTGTGTTCTCGCCAGTGATATACAGGGTGGAGTTCAAACACGCAAGCTCTTGATTGCAAGGACGCCGAAGTCATTACGCTCGAGCGTACTGCTATGGAGATACAGTAATTAAGTATACACAAACGCATAGCTTTATGCTATTCAACATAATATTCTCAAGCTTAATTTTAAAAATCTAAAACCCTGATTTCAATGATAAGGAAGAAAATTTTAATGTGGACTAAAACTTCTGAGTTTCGCCGTGTTATGATTTTATTTAATTTACTTAGTACTTTTGTATTCGATTCTATAATGCATTGCTTGTGGAAGCACATAAAAAAATCTAGGTGGCTATGTTTTTGTGTCTTTTGATATGTCTTATATGTCTTTCGATTTAGTTAATCTAATAGATTCTATTTAATGAACTGAAACTAAAGTAATAAACTAAAATATGTATGTACAAGAATAAAGAAAGGGGTTAAAATTAATTTAATTTACATAGTTTATTAACATTTTACTGTTAACAAATAAAACTTTTTTTATAATGTTCATGTCAATATGACCTCACCTCGCCTGATGGTAACCTAGAAGTCACCATTCCATATACAAGTCTTTATAGTGCGGCAAGAAAAAGAGTCGGAACCGCTTGAAGACTCTTCACTCCATCCTACAGATGTATGTTATACGTATAATAGTCTACTAAAGTCTACTTTTGTACCGAACATGGTTCAAACGCTGGGGATAAAAAAATCAATACAACTTAGAACTATTCACGGAAAATTTAAGGATGAAATCTTTGAATTAAAATAGGCGAAAAGGTACTTACGGGATGCCTCAGGGAAATGTTCTCGCAATAAAACTACTTCTCGTCTATATTAATGACCTGGGTATGCTCACCTCCCATAAAGATAAAATCATAAGTTTTACAGACGACGCTGCGCTCTAGTTTATTGCCGATTCGTGGTAAGATGAATACTCCTGTGCCTAGGCAACAAGGTACTTATATCTAAAATACAGATAAAATGGACTCTACAGGCACTTTGAGTTCTCTCAGATAAATCTAGTTTAGTAACCGTTACTAAGCGAGAAAGAACTCGGAGACTACACGAATTTCTCTAGTGAACGATGTACATGTTAGTAGGCGAATCACAGTCTGTCGAGTAGGCACCTATATAGTTACATCACCTATCCATATCCATACTAATATTGTAAATGCGAAAGAAATTAGTCCTGAGAAAGGACAGAGGCTATGATAGGTCGCGATAACCGACGTCCACGCGGGCGGAGCCGCGGGCAAAAGCTAGTCTTTATATAAATTTTAATGAGTAGTATATAAAAGCATAAAAATATTGAAAAAAATAGTAAAGTATTGATGTTTCAATAATTGAAATCTACTATGAGCCTTCATTTTCAGTTTTAATTTACGTAAAAATATGTTATGGCAGGAATGACACAGAGATCAACCCTAAAATTTGTAGCGTGATAAACAAAAACATGTGCTGTGAAAATTACACTATGAATTAGTTTGTTTAAAGCTCAAATGTATATTAAAGAAAGAAGTTGTAACTAGAGTTTGGTGTCATCGAAAAAATAAGCCTATACCTATACAAGGTACATATCTACTGGGCATACTGAACTATCCATGTTTTTCAGCATTACCTTGTTGATATGTATCGGTATGCTGAAATACAGGGATTTCCTAACAAAAAAGTCCTATAACTAGAGACATAGAAATCAAATTCAAGACCTACAAACTACCCAATATGAACGAAAACTTATGCCACAGGACTAGTCATTCCATACTAAATTTATGTATTTAGAATGGGATTCATGAATGTTCTGCGTTCTTATTTTCTTTTGAAGAGACTCCGTGAATACTCGTAGGTATGCTACTTATAATGAATATACTTTTGGAACAGTATAATAATATTTTTCTCAAAGACTTCGTGGTAGGATTTCATTATTTATGTTATGTAATGATTTTTTAAATTATTCCGTATATCAAATTTCAGTCAAAGATGTTTAATTCTTTTTACATGATTGGTTATGAAACATCCATAGATATACGAGGGCGGAGTGATAAGTCTGGTAAAAAATAGTTTGGAATAAGGTTATCGCAAATTACATGAAACCTCCATGTTAAACACTCTTTTGAAGGACTAAATTAAATATTTCAGCCAGTACCGCCGGTTATTTTTTTTTTGACAGCCATTAAAGAAAAACAATTGAACGCATTTTCGCAAAGATGGAGAAAAGTGAATTTCGTGTGTTAATAAAACATTACTTTTTGAGAAAAAAAACTATTACGGAAACAAAACAAAAGCTTGATAAATATTACGGGGACTCCGCTCCGTCTATTAAAATGATTCATAAGTGGTTTACTAATTTTAAATGTGGTCGTACAAGCACAAGTGATGCCGAACGTTCAGGGCGCCCAGTTGAGGTCACTACTCCAGAAATGATCGCTAAAATCCATGACATAGTGTTAAACGACAGAAGAGTAAAAGTGCGCGAGATAGTTGAGGTAGTAGGCATCTCAGACGAACGTGTGTGCAATATCTTACACCAACATTTAGATATGAGGAAGCTCTCCGCGAGATGGGTGCCGCGTTTACTGAATGTTGATCAAAAACAAGTGCGTGTGACCACTTCGGAAGCAGGTTTGGCGTTGTTTCGACGGAATAAGACGGAATTCTTGCAACGTTTTGTAACAGTAGACGAAACATGGATCCACCACCATACCCCCGAAACCAAACAACAATCGAAACAGTGGATTGCTCAGGGTGAACCAGCACCGAAGAAGGCCAAAGCAGTTTTATCGGCCAATAAAGTTATGGCTACAGTTTTCTGGGATGCCCGTGGAGTTATCCATATTGACTACTTAGAGAAGGGTGAAACGATTAATGGCGCTTATTATGCCAATTTATTAGACCAATTTCACAGAATTTTAGCTGAAAAACGACCGCATTTGGTAAAGAAGAAAATCATCTTTCACCAAGACAACGCAAGAGTGCACACCTGCGCGATTGCCATGACCAAATTTCATGAATTACGCTATGAGTTGCTTTCTCATCCACCATATTCGCCAGATTTAGCCCCTTGCGATTATTTTCTGTTTCCGAATTTAAAGAAATGGCTTGGTGGAAAAAGATTTAGCTCCAATGAAGCAATCATGCATGAAACCAACGCCTATTTCGAAGGGTTGCCTAAGTCTTATTATATGGAGGGGATCGAAAAGTTAGAGACACGCTGGATGAAGTGCATTGAGTTAGAAGGAAACTATGTTGAAAAATAAATAATATTTTTTAAATAAATATCACTCCTTATTTAATTTTTACCAGACTTATCACTCCGCCCTCGTAGGTATATTTTTACATTGAAAATATTAGTAGGACTTAATTAGGTTCGAAACTTTAAAGGCTTTATACTATAGTCGCTTAATAGTGATGTCTTTCCTTACGATAGAATTAATACAGTGACTATATAGTGTCTCAGAAGCACCCGGGTACTTTTATGGTATGCATAAACCTCATAGTTTATAGGGGTCAACATGATTTACAATATGATAATGGGCTCAAAGAAATCGAAATTTAAATTTGATTTTTTTGGATGGGGTTATTGCTAGAATTTCTAGTTTACCCAACATAAAAAAGGTTTTATATACGTGGAAGGATACGCAAAAACTAATGTACAAATTGGTTTTACGTTTATTTGTTACTAAGGGTTCTCGTATTATTATTTTACTTAACAAAGTTCATTGAGTTTTGCTTCGATATCGCCTACTGTCATCATTGGGTTGTGGAGGTCAGATGGCAGTCGCTTCACGGAAAGTATCAAGGTCCAGCCAATTCCGCAGTTAAAACTGGCTAAGCATATCCCAGACTTCGAATGCGACTGGGAATTAATGCTAAGATTGAGCAAGTAGTTTTACATAATCTCGGTTTCTATAATTTGTACCTTAACCGACGTTAGCTATTATTTATTTAAATCTACAGGCTTCGATGTGATTCCTAAAAAAATATAACTAACGAGTTACGTCACGAGCTATATCGTTCATGTTTCATATCTGACAGGTGCCAAAAAGTCTATCATAGATTGGGGCAACTACAAAATATAAAGTTCCATTTTTAAATTGCCCGTCACTTTTTACGAGCCAAATTGAATATCGTATCTCGTTGAAAAATGGATATGTGTCACCTTCGGGGGAGGATAGTTCCGGGTTGGGTGTCGTACTATCTCACCGATGTGAGCATGAAGGCTTGCGTGAAATGTTGCCGTGACATGATTGCTAAATATATGAACCAGGCTCGTGTCGGCGTGTTAGTATATTATTGCTAGTGATGAACCTTGTGTTCAAAATAAACCAACGTGTACGAAAGTGATGGTGAGGTAGGGAAAAATATATACGTAGTATTTTACTGAGTCAAAATTTTGAATACAATTTGGTACAGAGTAAAATAATACGTATAGCCCGATTAGATAGTTAATCTGACAATAATATTGATATTGTTATTCAGTCACAAACACGATTTGTCCCTACAACGCATCACGATTTGCAATTACTATTACTAGTGTTCCCGTTGCACTCTACAGTTAAGCTAAATTGATTGTGTTAGCAGTTGGTTTACATCGATAATATACTCGACAGGGTTGTACATTTGTACAATGTACAGTCGACACAGGAGATTCGGTTGCACTTTTTCATATAAAGGTGTGTCATCATCCTCCTGCCCTTATCCCAAGTTTATTTGGGGTCGGCGCAACATGTGTGCCTTTTCCATTCATCTCTATTTGCAGTCATCTCAGCATTCACTCCCTTCTTAACCATATCATCATTCACACAGTTCATCCACCTTCTCTTAGGTCTTGCTCTCCCCATGTAGCCATCCACTTTCATAGCTAATGCCTTCCTTACGACATTGTTTTCATCCCTACGTATTACATGTCCGAACCAGAACAAACGATTTCCTCGTAGCTTCTCCGTGATTGGTGCTACTTTCAAACTTCCTCTAATATATTAATTCCTAATCTTATCCATTCTTGTCACACCACACATCCATCTCAAAATTCGCATCTCAGCTACATGCAATCGTCTTTCATCCGTTACCTTTACGGGCCAGCTCTCTGATCCATACAGAGAGCTGTGTACATGTATAAAAATGTAAAAGTGCGACCGTATCTCCTTTGTCGACTGTACATGGTGTACATCCATCTGCATTGAATTTTAATTAAATCTTCAATAAAATAACCATATTTTAATACATAATGTGACCAAAACTCAAATAAGAACGTAAAAATGTCCCCTAAATAGCCAGCAATAATTTCCTGTTTGTTCCCTTTAAATGATCGTAAAATGGACCCCTACGCTCAAGATGGTTCATAACTTCTGTGTGTAACTAGTGGTTGTTTATTTAGTTAGGGTTAGATTTATGATTCTAAATATGAATTTTGCCATAAAATACATACCGAATTATTTAAAGGAATTATGAACTTCATAATATAGTTAGATGGATAAATTGATAACGTAGGTAAGTGATAAATGAAATTGAGTTCGCTTAGATTTCTTGTGAGGTTTAATATTTGCCAGTCGAGTTGCCAGAACTTGCTATTTAGACTGACGAAAAAAGGACATTTTTATACCACTTAGGTTGCAGATAAGCACACGGCCCACCTGTTGGAAAGCGGTAATCGTGGCCTAATGCCGTTTGTTTGGAACCTTAACACCTTTCTTGAGGAGCTCCATGTTGAACAATAATAAACCCTATATATCAATAACTGAAGTTGACTAAAGTGTTATTGCTTAATAATATTATAAACTACAAATGCGTTGTCCGCACTCTAAAATGGTAATAAAAAATTGGCTATCAACTGAAGTTGACTAAAGTGTTATTGCTTAATAATATTATAAACTACAAATGTGTTGTCCGCACTCTAAAATGGTAATAAAAAATTGACTAATTGTCCTGATCGCAAATATAATTAGTATTTTCACAGTATTTGAGAGCCAATGACGTATTATATTATAATAATACGTCATTGGTTTTACTACTTTTTTTTAAATATTTGACATTAGTAACTTATGTATTTTAAAGTTCAGACGTCAAAAACTTCAATTAAATTACTTCGAAACTTTCACGAATCTTCGTTTGAAGTCGTCAAAAGCAAAAGCCTCATCAACAAACAGGGTCACGTTGAAGTCCCAACATGGAATACATAACTGTCATAATTTATCTTCGTAGTGGAATATCTATTGAAATGAATACAACATGTGTCATTTTTATTGTGCGGCGTGATAGATGTATGTTGTGTTCACCTAATGATAAAAATAGTTATTATGGTGCCTATACATATAACTATCTATAGACTACTAGGCATGTTAATAAATATAGAAGGTTTCTATTAATATAGAAAGAATATTACTTCTAAGCCGCGGCCGCTACACAGGAGGCGCGTGTTCGATCCCCGCGCAGTATAAATATTTGTATACAAGAATATGGGTATTTGTATTGGTTTGGTCGTGTTTTGGAGGGTACGTTAAACCGTTGGTCCCGGTTACAACATTCAATGGGTTGTGAAGGTCAGATGGCAGTCGCTTCAAAAAAATATCAAAATACAGCCAAGTCCGCATTTAGATGGGTAAAGCGGAGCTAGGATGAAGAAGGGTAGGAACAAAGGTAAAACGAAAAAAAGGTACCACCACATTCCCGGAAGAGGGCCAGATCGAGAGATATGGCCCTGGGTCGGCCGGGGTGCGAGGGATATGGCTACGACAATCTCACCTCCGGCAACTGACGGCCGCGTTTTAGTTGGTACGAGTCCGACATAACCTCCTCCTCCGGCCCCGGCGCGGGAGGTATCCGTGGGGAATTTTCGCACGATAAAAAAAAAAAAAGGTACTACCACATTCTACACAACAATAATAATATATAGACGCTAAGTAAGCATAGCTTAACTAGCTTGTGTTTTGGAATAAAGAATGCCAGTAAACAAGCCTACATTGATAGGTATGTTATTTTTTGTAAAAACACACATATTATACATAGACACCCAGACTATTCCATCCTACTCAACTAATTCATTTAAGGTAATTGAGATATTACTATAGAAATCTTGTACCTACTTGTGAATAATTCACTTATCATAATTATATTAACCTTAAAGAGCGTAGTCTTTAGAAAACTAAACTTTACTGGCAGCATCTGAAGCGGTATGCAATGCGCATCTTTGTAAGCTTGGGTAAATTTCCGAGCACTTAAAACTTTATAAGAATCAAATATGATAATGCAGTACACTCAGGACCCATAATGCTAAAGTTCACAAAACCTTCTCTTTTTATACAAGTTATTAATGTATTATCCTGCCATCTTGCAAAGGAGCGAAGTAAATTTGAAATTTATTGCATGAATATTAACTGCAAACGTCAAAACATTTTTTATATCACTTAGGTAGCAGACAAGCCGACCTGATGGGTGGCGAGTGCAGTACCAGGGGAGTCACACTCGTGCTGTCGACCCTGTAAGAACAGAGTGATTCTGGCACAGAATCAGTACAGATGACGAGCAAGTAAATACCAAAGGCGGTCTGCCCACTGACAGCTCAAGACCTCTCCAGTTAACTATGGCTACCCTACTCACCGCCGGGAACACAACATAATTATAACCTGGTTATTAAAGCCGCGGTATTCAACGGAGGTTTTCTTTACAAATCGTTTGAGTGGATTATTCTTGATTACTGTTTGTCATTTAGAAACACATATGACGCAAATCCAGGGTTTGCTTTCTTATGGGGAGTAGATTTTCTGCCGCCTGACTTCCCAACCCTGAGAGTAATGCTTGCGGTAGAGTTACATTTGTTAGTCAACAGCCCCTCTAGACAAGTGGCAATTCGTCAGCCGGCGTTTTGTAGAATCGATTGCCAAATGTATGGGATTTGACATATATGACAGGTGTCAACGAATGTCAAAAACGTCAAATCCTATACATTCGTCATTCTATTCCATCAAACGCCGAGCAACGAATTGCCACTTGTCTAGGGGGGCAGGCCTATTTACTGACGGGACGATTGCGAGTCACAAATATTTGAGAAAACGAGTGGGTGCAGAGTACGAATTTTAGGGCACCAGTGGATTCATACCCTGAGTAACTAATATTAGTAAATCAGTCAATAACACATAATTTATCTCAAAAAGCATTTATTTTTGCAATCGTTGTTATTTAAAGTATCTGATAACAAAGTTGGTTTAACTTCAACTTTAACTAAACTAAACCACTGACTATTCGTACAGTTGTTGTTATTTCAACAATGTACAACGTTCGAACATACAGTCTCTACTTGAAGTTACCAAACATGTGGTGGTCGAACTCCTTTCATTCTGTATATACAAACACAAATTATATGTACACACACCCAGCCTTGAGCAAATATCTGCTAGCTTTGGTTGGCTTTGATTTTAGGCTCACCGTAACGCAAACCTTATGCTAACAATCTATGTAAAGTTATGATATCGACTCCGAGAATCTTGGATGCAATCTGGAATAAAACAAAGATGATGATCACTGAACTAAACCTTTTAAATTATGCGAATGCGCTGTCAATATTTAAATCAATTTCAAGAAAAGTAGTTTGTTAAAAAAGACCGTTGTTGCTATACTACATGTACTTATTATATTTCTGAGAATATTCTTATAGACAATAAGAATATTCTCAGAAATAGTGAAGTTGTAAGTGATACCTCGTGTTGTATTAAAGATTCATCGTTGTATCATCGATGATCATTTATCACTTACGAGATTGAAATCCATACTAATATTATAAATGCGAAAGTAACTCTGTCTGTCTGCCTGTTACGCTTTCACGCCTAAACCACTAAACCGATTTTGATGAAATTTGGTATAGAGGTAGATTGAAAAAATACATAGGCTATGTTTGATCGCGATAACCGACATCCACGCGGGCGGAGCCGCGAGCAAAAGCTATATAATAATTTGATGATTTACCAAGCACCAATAGTGTGCCAAGATTGCCTCAATTGCCTAAAAAAGACAATCATTTAAATACACAAACATTGATATTAATACGTCTCATCTTACCCTTTCAACGATATTCAGACATGAGTATACACGTAATAAGTGTATAAATAATGTACTACACGAATTTTATAGTACACTACATACATTACCTCTAACTTTTGTGAACATCTTACATTGAAATGTTGATGATAAAATTTATTCAGAGCGAATGAAAATTCATAGCAACGAAATACTGCTCATGAATGGCGCAATACAGTCAAGTTTCAAAGTAAAATAAATTGTAATATTGTAACGTGCGTAATGGTCTCAGACCAACATAATTAAAATAATAATTTAAAAGAAGGGAGTGAAAAAATATAGTTCCAAGGGCAATGCCTTTCGCTGTCAAATTAGGTAAGAAACCATTGACATAAATAGTAGAGAAAGCGTTGCGATGAATATTAAAGATGTTTCACTTAAATTGGGGCCACGAAATTGGCGGGTATTGTGGTAGTTTATTGGGTATGGGTATAACAGGCCTCAGTAAGATTTTTGAGGTCCAAGAGATGCAAGTTGATGAACCTAATGATTGACGAACGAGGCTCTAGCGTATCAGAGATGGAGGTCAGACGGTAGTCGCTTAAGATGAACCAAACCATAGGAAGAAAAAGTATGGGTGTGGATACCCGGCTCCAAAGTATAGGCTTTAGATGCCTGTATGATGATGATGTTGTAGTGACTAGTTAATAATTACAATTAATTAATTTCTTTCGTCTTTAGTGAAAATTTTATACTATGCAAACTTAGTTAATTAGTTACCATCTAGTCTCTTCATAAGTAATAGAGCGACTCGGTAGCGGTTCGCTTCGTTTCTAAGACGTCAGAATTGCGATCAAGAGGTCGCAGGTTTGGAGCACAGGCAACTTCTAACATAAGCAATAAATTACCTGTGTTAGAATACCTATCAGTGATTTCAATTTCTAGTATGCCTCAAACAAATAACTAAATAATGAACGGACATAAAATAATATGAGTAATATGGGGCCGTCCTCGGCAAGTAATAATTATCGCTGTATTTATGACTCCAAATTATGGTATGTCTACTGAAGCAAAATGGAACACGAAAGTTTTGTATAGAAGTTACTTGGACTTTTTCTGATACATACGTAATTAAAACAGTAACTCTTGGGGAATATAACAGTTACTGGCTACGAATTGCTACGACCTCTACGAACGCTACGATTCTACGCCGTAGACAGTTACGTTCATAAAATTTTGTAAATAAAAAAATAGGCACATGCAACCGGCTGATCAATGGTAGGTTATTTGCGGTGTTTAGTATTCTCCGAAATAAAAATGAGACGGCCACTCTGACCTAGTAGTTGATAGCAGCTGGTAGAGGATTTAATTCGCACTCATGCACAATCGACAGGTCCTGGATTCGAATCCTGACCATTACAGTACCGACGTACTCCCACTCCTAACGCATGCAATTTACCTCACCTGGAGGGGTTAACAGGAATACTAGTAGTTTTGATAACTAGTAATGTTAAAAGAAACAAAAAAACATATTCATTTAGGGTATGGATAGTAGTGGAGTTAAATAGGGTCACCCCATCTCACCTATGCGAGTTGTAGAACATGACAAAGGGGTAGGGCTGGGCCAACAGTAAACATACAGTCCATGACCAAGTACCTGCTTAGCGGCAATTAGGTTCACCACCTATTACTTGGGACCGAAAATCAGAACTGGTAAAATGTGAGTTTTAGGATCCGTCTGCCTGCCTCTTCGAGGATTTACAGGCGTGGCGTGCATATTTATGTATGTATATCGGTGCCCAGTTTACTTATACATCAAAGAAACGATTTTTTACTGCTTACACCAAACGACTCCTTGCAACATTCCCCATTTATAATATTTACGTGAGAAAAATATTTCAACGAAATACATCTGAATTATTCCATATGCGGCAACATTAAGAATAAAATCTCTGTCAAGTCCATTTCGTAGGTCCATCGTAAAATATCTTCGAGATATCGTATTCTCGATTCATGTATTGCTTTCGATTCGAGTCAGCACATTTTACAACGTCTGTAATACTTTATTGAGCTTACATCGAAAGCTTTTCTATCGAAATACAGAATACAACGCAGTGTTGTTTATTTGTTGTTAGCATCTTACTCTGTAACAAATGAAGTGTGATCACGACTGAATTTGTTTTAGAACTAGCTGTTGCCCGTGGCTCCACCCGTGTGGAATTGATCTCGATCCTACAACCCATGGAAACCTATGCCTGGGATAAAAAATAGACTATATGGATAATAGCTTTTGCCCGCGGCTCCGCCCGCGTGGATGTCGGTTATCGCGACCAAACATAGCCTTTGTCCTTTCTCAAGGTCTAACCTACCTCTATACCAAATTTCATCAAAATCGGTTCAGCGGTTTAGTCGTAAAAGTGAGACAGACAGACAGACAGACAGACAGACAGAGTTACTTTCGCATTTATAATATTAGTAGGGATTATTTATTGTACACGCAAGAAAGAAACATACATATCACAATGTACACACTAATATAGACCATTCATTCCGATATAAAAGAAAGAAAGATTTAAAGTTTATTTAGAGAAAAGTTATTTCGGACTATAATCTATTCCTGTACAACATATCTACCAGATCCATTTAGCTGTTAGAGCGTAATTGAATAACAAACACTTAAGCATCTTCATAAACTTTCACATTTATAATACGATATAAGTGTTTGGAACAAATCAGGTGGTTAAACTCTTGAAAGGTTGATTTTGTTTATATTTAACATCAGATCAGACAGATACATACAGCCCAGACTCATCCTCAGATGCATGGCTCGAGTCAACAGTAGTGCCCGAAATACGGCAATAGGCTCATCCCTATTACGTGGAACCGAATACAATAATTGGTGAAATGTGGGTTAAATTCACCTCTGCCTAACCCTCCGAGGACAAAGGTGTGATTATATTATGTATGTATGTATCTATATTGAAATTTTACATAAGTCCGGGTGTATAGAGTCCACTAATATTATGGACGTCCGTCTTTGATGTCCTGACTAGTTGAGTTTGAGTAGTCAGGTGGCAGTCGCTCCCATAAAAGCCGTATATGTCTAGCCAACAGGAGGAGAAGGAGTAAGTCGACCCCAGACTCCAAGGTGAAAGCCTTAAATGCGACTGGGTATAATGCTAAGAAAATACAGACGAAGTTGTTCAACACTAAGAAACGATCTTATATTAAAATAAAGTTCACTTCTCCTTAATCAAGAAAAAGTGCAGATAGCTTTTTCATTGCAATTTATTCACTGGAAGCAGATACACAATTCTCAGTCATAATAGACGTCTTATCGAGCACAATGGCTTTTCAAAATTTAGCGTGGCAACATTTCATTTTCCAAATGCAACATTTGACTCGAGGCCAAGGAAAACAGGCGTTGGACGAACTGTCGCCTGCCTTGCCTCATTGTCTATCTGACCTTAATCTGACATTTTTTGCAGCTCGCTTGCAGTGATGGAGGTTATACGGGAGTATAAAATGGGCGGTAACGTGTCAGTTATGAATAATATACGAGTATGTTCGATTTGTTAGCTTTCGTTCGTAGGTTTGAAGATTCAACGGAATTTATTTTTCAACACACTTGCTTATAAACAGGTTTTTATTTCACCGCAATTAAGCACGGAATGACACCTATTATAAAACTATGACTTTTTCATTATTATTATTCACAAGTGAGTTATAGACTTCTTTTTTTAAATTTCATTGATTAAGTTGCTTTGTTCTTAAAAAAGTTTCGATACAAAAAGATCGTGTCCAATAGTACAAACGAATTAATATACCTATTGCTTGCTCATTTCATGCAACTTCCTATTTTAAAAGATAATTTCAACTTGTGATACGTGTTTAATAAATAAAACTTTCACTAAAATGTATTTTTTTTCTCTGTGAGTATTTACTTACAGAGAAAAAAAAAATCATAATTCAAATAAGTAAGTAGATGACAAGGCAGAATGGTGATAGCACCTTAGTCTGTTCCGAAAGGAACAAATAAAAAAAATTTTAGTTGCGCGCGCATATGACAACAAATAGAATTTTACTATTATGTTTTGATTGTGTTATGTAGTATTTTTAGTATTATTTTATTCGCAAGTGTGTTGAAAATAGTCGTATGGCACTCGCGTGTATGGTGATTACCGTCCTCGGCTCTATTAAGACCCTCGCCTTACGGCTCGGGTCTCAATGTCGCCTCAGCGGTAATCACCACCTTTACACGCTTGTACCATAATGTACTATTATGACATATTTTTCCATATTTAGCTCTGAGAATATTACAAATACTGTTTTTTCAAAAACAACAAACGAGTTTAAATTCAAATGGATTTTAGGTGTTCACTTCTTATAACTTGACTTCGATTTTGAATTACAATCACATGGATTGAGTCCGCTACCATCCACCGTCAGCCAAAACTATGCTTGTAAAATTTTGAATACAATGTTGTATTTATTTTGCGTGCAGCCTTATTAGTAAATTAGAAAATTTAACTATAATGGAAAGCCTAGCAACGATTTACCATAACATGCTTATTGTAGTGTAAACATGTGAATGATACTCACAATAATAGATCTGCTGACTTTATCTTTGCACTACCTTTGATTGACTTGCATAAAACGATTTTTAACCATAAAATACTAATAAATGAATAGGCAGTTCAGTCCGTATTACCAACCGGTATGTTTTCATTGTGTCGTACGTGACAATAGCGCACCGCGGCTTCGCTTGACACCTGATGGGTGTCGCGTGACGACGGAGATTATTGGCTCTGTAAATCAACCAGATTGGACACGTTCACAGTAACCAATATATCACTTTGAAACGAAATTTTATCAAATAGCCCATTCTATAGGCCATTGATGCTCTTGTTCGACAATTTCTAGTACAATACCCTTCTGAAAGAAATATAGGTCTGGGGGGAACTTTTTTTGGTAAGAATATTTTCTTTCAAGTATCAGCTTTCTGAAAATTCAACTAATATCACAAATGTGAAAGTTATTCAATCACGCTCTAACGGCTAAACGAATCTAGCTGAAAGATTTCCAAGATTACAGTCCAGGACAACACATTTACCACTTTTTATTTCAGGAATAGGTTTCAAACGGGATCAAAATTTCACTCGGGTGAAGTCGCGGGCAACAGTAAGTATCAAATATCTCGCAAAACGCGGTAGCGCTTATACCTCGGGATCGGGACCTGTATCTTAGACCTAAATCACGAGACTAACGAGGTCCTAGCTCCCGCCGTAGCACCTCATGCTATCCTCAAAAGACACATTTTCGGTGCAAGATATAATGTTCCGAGTAACCACTGACCTCCGTTAACGTGCGTTACATGTGAAACTAGCCTAAAATATCCTGTACATTTAAAATAGGTACCTAATTTAATCTATTACAACGTTTTTGTAGCTGACTGTACACAAATACGTCATATTTTCACAAACGCGCGAGTTGATGACACAAAAATAATTCAAAATCGAAACTTGCCAACTCGCGCGCGCTCGCGAATTTGACGATCGCGAGATGGTGAATGACTCACTATTCGAACGCACGTCGAACGCATTAGTCATTTTTACGATATTTTAAAACATCAAAAACCTATTTTTAAAGTAGTTTTTAATAAACTTAGGTATTTGAATATAACTTCAGTTTTAATTGATCATCTAAAGAAAATAGCTTAACCTGAGTTGACAGTTTGTCATTCACAGACAGACTCTTTCAATATATTTTTGAGTAGGTAACTTACAAATACATTACTTTGATGCTATTGAAAGGAAACGAAGTATTGACGTCAATATAAAAAAATATAATATATCAGTGACTAAGTAGATGCATAGGTATTTTGAATAATTTAATGCATATCTTTTTTATTTGATATATTTGCACCATTAACTAGTCACACGATCTTATAAATTATGATTACATTGTATCTAAGAGAAATCACATAAATATGTGCTTTTCTGAAGTAATGTGATTATTTTAGGAATCACTTTTGGTATGTTTTTTACATTTTTGTTTATATTATTTTATTTATTTCTGATCAGGTCGTCAATCCGTCCAATGTATGTCACTCACTGCGTCCAGTGATTGCCACTCAATAATCTTTGTTCTGTTGCAATTGCCAATTCTTCAGACTAAATTATTGCTTGAACATTATTTTTTTTGTATCAACTACTTCAATTTTCAAATATTATTTATACTGTTTATTGTTGGCACTTGCACTAACGATGGCCCTTCGATATCCTATATCGTAGTGTTTAGCAATTAGGATGTTCATAACTGTCAATGTAAACTTTTGAGAATGCTGAAAGGTGAAGCCAGTTAGGTAGGTACAATAATAAATATCGTGGAAAAGTATAAGTGTGTTATCAATATAATTATGTTTTCAAACATACTTTTTTTAAAATTAGAAACCACTCACTGTGCTGTAATTTTAATCCTGATTTAATTGTATTATTGTAGTTAATTACCTTCTCATAATCCGAGTTAACAATTTCTGAAATTAAGACATTTCCAAACAATTGGAGATTAGATTTCAACATCTTAAAAGTTGTCTAATTTCATTTCGGTAAAACAAAATTAATTGAATTTCGTCTGACATTGATTGCTTTGTTTTAAAATAAGTAAATAAAATTATGTATTGATTAAATTGAAGGCAAGGAGAAGGCTTTACTGTCTGTTCTCCGTTAATTAGAAGATATTCTTTTTGAAATTGTATTCATTTATACGTATCCGTTTTCGCTTGAGTTTAGGAAGATCGTTTACTTTGGCCTTCTTCTTTTAGGAATCATACGCAATTTTTTTTTGGGATTGCTCGTAACTGAAATTACTAGTATTCCTGTTAACCCTTCCGGTTAAGTTAAGGTTCTTGTGTAAGGAGTCCGAAGTGTAATGACTAAGATTCCAACTCGGAACCTCCAGCCGACTCCTTAATCACTAAGCCGCGAATGCTTCTTATTTAGATTAGACCGATTTAGGTAGATCGTTCATATAAAATATGCTGCATTGACAAAAAGCGTACTTCTGCAGTTACTGGCAAGAAAAGCGCAATAAAAAATTTAATGATCCGGTTTTCGAACGCAGACTTGATGTGAATTATTCACTCTCATTACCACTACACACGTCATACCCAGCCATACCAGTTAGTTAGTAGTAAGAAAAACATATTAATACTGTATGAATCATTCATCACTTCTGAATTCTGAACAAACTCATTACTAAGTGAGTGTATGTGCCTACTGTGGTGTCTAAGTACACAGACAGTCGGCCATGATATAGGGTGTTAGGTTAGCTCCAAGTGACAGCTAGCAGTTTCTCATTAAACGCAGGAAGCGAGAACGTCTTTCCCACCCATCTCAGACTAAGTACTGAGTGAATTCTAGGTATAATACAGTACAGCCAGCGTCAGAACTATCTTAATACTAAGTTATTAAGAGCAAATCAAACTGTTTTATTGATTTAATTCGTATCAAAGGTGTGTACCAAATATCAGTACAAAGAATCTACAGGGAGAGGGGAATACCAAGGCATTAAGATCATTTTTAATACTATGTTCGTCCAGATCGATCTGATGCTGACTGTACAATATATTTGTATTGATACTGTATACTAATTAAGTAGTTATCAATTTAATATCAAATAAAAAAAATTAAGGAGGAAAATTTCAATGTCTTTTTTATATAATTTTATCAGTAAACATACAAAATAAACTTAAATTAATGTATCGCTGAAGCTATTGGAGCCCGTGTGCGATACAATCGATTCCCACTGCATTTCATTATTAAAAATCTTTTAATTCACAATCTATTACAATAAAAGTCGTAGCTTCTAACAGAATTGCAGGTGTACCACCTACAACTGATACAACAAGTATCTAGAACGAAGACTAATACTTTGTCCAACTGAGCTATTTAAACCTGAAAAAATTTGAAAACTTACAATCATCATCATCATCTGCATATAGACGTATTCTCCTGATTGCATCCGTGGCCAAGATGACCTCGAAGCTCAGGGTCCGCCTTCCGGCTCTTCCTCCTCCACTTCGCACGATCTTGGGCGTCCATGGTAGTGAGACCATTTGCACGCATATCACCCTCCACGACGTCAAGCCAGGACTTCTTTGGCCTACCCCTTTTACCTGGACCCGGCGGGGGTACCATTGCCAGGCATTTGTTCCCCACGTAGCCTGGCGGTTGCCGCAAGACGTGGCCGCACCAGCGAAGGCGGCTCTCTTGCATTTTATCCGCGATGTCACGGACATGGAGGCTGCCGCGGATGCGAGAGTTCCGTACGCGATCTTTACGCGTAACGCCGCACATCCACCGCAACATTTTCATCTCCGTGACACGCAGCTCTTGCTTGTGTCGCTCGAGCAGCGGCCACGCCTCACAACCATACAAGAGAACAGGCCTAATGATCGTCTTATAGACCTGCCCCTTCAACCTGACTGGCATTTTAGGATCACAGGTCACGCCAGTCATTTCTCGCCACTTGGCCCACGCGGCAGCAATGCGTGCCTTGACGTCGTGGTCGATCTCACCGGTCACATGAAGTACAGATCCCAGGTACTTAACCTGGTCCGTGCGCTCGACCAAATCATCGCCTATGCGGACGGGTGTGGGATCTGTGGAGTTTAACGCTAAGTATTCTGTCTTCGCTACATTTAGCTTCAGACCGCCGTTCTCAAGCGCTTCTTTCCATCCTTTCACGCGTCGCACCAATCTGCTCCTGTCCGCGTCCATGAGCGCAATATCATCAGCATACATGAGCAACCACGGAGGCTGCTCATGTGAGTTTCTAATGCTGTCCGACAAAACATCTAATACCACGCTGAACAGGTAAGGACTAAGGACGGATCCTTGGTGTACCCCGACGGTGATGGGGAAGGCTTTCGAGTCGCCAACAGCAGTCCGAACCACGGAACCGGAATCGTAGTACATGTCTCGGATGGTGTCAATGTAAGTCTCTGGGACACCCTTGGCCCGCAGTGCCCACCAGATCACCTCGCGAGGAACACAGTCGAAGGCCTTCTGCATGTCTAAGAATAGGCAGTGCAGGGGCGTGTTCTTCGCCCTGTATTTCCCCGCCACAACCCTTAGGGCGAACACTGGGTCTATGGTCCCGTGCCCGGGACGGAACCCGTACTGGCACTCCGAGAGTGTACTTTCCTGTCGGATCCGGGAGTCGATTATCCGCTCATAGAGCTTCATGGTGTGGGACATTTTCTTTATACCGCGGTAACTACCACACTCCTGCACCGATCCCTTGCCTTTGAAGACTGGCGTGATGATGCTCAGCCTCCACTGGCTCGGGATCTCGCCGGTGAGGAGTACGCGGTTATAAAGATTTGCTAGAATGCCCACACCACGGGCGCCCATTGCCTTCCAAGCCTCGATGGGGACTTCGTCGGGTCCGACAGCTTTCCGGTTCTTCATGCGGCGAATGGCAGTCTGGACTTCCACAGGCGTTATCGGTGGCACTAGTCCTTGATTCGGAGGGAGGTCTGGTGGCTGCACCTCTTTATGCTGCTTATTCAGCAGCTCGTGGAAGTATGAGCGCCATCTCTCCTTCACCGCGACTTTCTCGTACAACAAATTGCCCCCAGGGTCTTTAATGCAGCGGCACTTGGATAGACCCTGCGCCGCTTTGGCCCTGGAACGCGCCAACTTATATATGAGCTTTTGCCCCTCAGACGATTCCAACTTGGTATATAGAGGTTGCAAGTGGTCTCGTTTGGCCCTGGCTACGGCTCTCCTGGTGGCGCGTTTTGCATCTTTGTACGCATCGCGGTCGTCGGAAGATTTGGACGCTTGCCACTTTTTAAAGAGGGCTTTCTTCACCCTGATCTCTCTCTGGACTGTGTCGTTCCACCACCAGGTGTCCTTGTCACACTTGCGTCCACCCTTAGACATGCCGAGCACCACCCTCCCCGCCTCAAGAATAGCTGCCCGAATCCTGTCCCAAGAAACCTGTACTGGTTCGTCTACAGCATCGGCGCACTTGTCACCGATGGCTGAGACGAAACTTTGGGACTTAGCTTCATCAAGCAGCCACCACCTGATTTTGCGTTGGGCACGCTCGGCACGTTTGTCTTTGGGTTTCACGCGGAGGTCCATGACAAGGAGACGGTGTTGGCTAGTGAGACTCTCCCCGGGTATAACCTTGCAGTTGGCCACCCTGCTGATGCTGTGCCTCCTAGTGAGCAGGAAATCAACCTGGGTTAAGCGCCCCCCGCTCTTGTAGGTGACAAGATGTTCGGATTTCTTTTTGAAGTACGTGTTCACGATGGCCAGGTCGGCAGTCGCACACGTTCTAAGGATGTGCTCACCCTCTGGGTTGCGACTACCGTATCCAAAACCGCCGTGGACACGCCCAAACTCCTCACATCCGTCACCCACGTGACCGTTCAGGTCACCGCCCAAGACAATCTCCTGCGACAGCGGGACGTCACGAAGCACTCCCCCGAGTTGGTCCCAGAACAAGATCTTTTCGGCTTCGCCACGCCCAGCCTGTGGAGCGTAAGCACTTATCAGGTGGGTTATAATCCCATCGATAAGCACCCTCACAACCATAAGTCGGGCGCTATAGCTCTTCACCTCCAAGATGTCATCCTGCAACGCCCGGGAGAGCACCACGCCCACCCCGGCCTGCCCGTCAGGTGCACCTGTGTACATCAGCTGGTAGCCGTCCCCAATGTGCATGGTGCTATCGCCACCCCACCGAGTCTCCTGCAGGAACGCCACGGCCACTCTCCGCCTGCAGAGTACGTCAGCCAACTCCCTCGTGCGACCGGTCAACGTGCCGATGTTCCACGTTGCGAAGCGGAGTTTCCGGGAATCACAAAGTTGGCCTAACATCTTTAGCCGTGCCCGGCTCAGGCACGGTAGCCCTTGCCCACTTGCGACACGAGGCGGGCGACCCTCATGCGCGCCGTTTTGCGGCGGCGCCCTACCCTCATTGCGATTCCTTTTTTCTTTACGAGCCATTTATTTTAAATTTGGCAATTTTGGCTTTTCCGGGGGCGACTGCCGTCCGACCCCCCAACCCCGAGGGGAAAGCCAGCGCCAGAGCCTCGTCCGTTGTTCAGCAGGTGCACCAGCTAGCAGGTGAGGTTGGCTTGGGGCTCAAGATCTAGGTGAGCCCCCATACACCCCATACTACTTGAAAACTTACAATAACCTTTGGTAAATCCAGGTATCAAAACAAGGACCTCATGCACAGCAGCCGCATTTACCACAACTGTGCCACTAAGGCAGTCATCTTTCATATTCTTACTACGTAATAAATTTTATTTACATATTCTTAAGCTTTCCGACAGTGTGCACTATGGCATCATAAATATTGTGTATCGAGCGAACTCTTGTGCGCCTTATGCAAAAATAATGAACACATTCATCTCATCGCTGTATAGTGTTGGCGTGTCGTGACCAAATAGCATATTAAAGCACGTTTTGCATAAGGGATCAAATATGTGACAAACTTTAATTTTAGTCAAGAAAATTGATTTTGGTACTAGTACGAAATTTCATCCAAATTCATACCACTGTTTTCACGTAAAGCTGCGTTTACATACTCGCGGCAGAGCGAGGGAAGTGGCGAGAGGTGGGCAGAGATGTAGTGTGAATGGTATATTCGTCATGCCACGAGTACTGCCGCGTTGTTGCTGCGAATGTCGGCTTGGCGGCGTGAGTCAAAGGAGCGGCAATACTAGCGCGATGAACTATACGAGACCGCTAGATGGCCTAATCAGTAAACACGACTTTCGTTATTGCTCCTCGAATATTTACTTTTAAAAATATTTATATCGATCTACGGAAAGTGTATAGTAGTTGAAAGTGATAGTTTTTATTAATAATCTATTTAATTAATTCGCTATGCTGTAAAAGCATAATGCGTACACTGCTACAGCGTTGTCCTCCATACGTTTACGTCCGTCTCCGTTGCAGGGCGAATACTGTAATGCGGACCAACGCGATGATGGGAGTGTGTGAATGCTAGGGCATTAATCGCGCGAATATTTCCGGCAACACGATGAGCAATGCGAGCGACAGTATGTAAACACGGGGTAAAAGAATAGCAATAATTTATTTATGAATCTTAAATGAACATC
Organism: Eilema depressum; assembly: GCA_914767945.1. NCBI lineage: Eukaryota > Metazoa > Arthropoda > Insecta > Lepidoptera > Erebidae > Eilema > Eilema depressum. Next base: position 17,358,950 of record OU612020.1, read on the forward strand.
TATGGCAGTCGTTACGAGTAGTTGTTAGAGTTTTAAAAAGTCCAACAACTAGTCTATGCTTCAATAACGCCTAATATTGCTAATGGGTTGTAGAGGTCAGAAGGTAGTCGCTTCACGTAAGATATCGAAGTGTAATTAAATCCGCAGTTAGACTGGTAAAGCGGACCTCAGACTCCGAGTTTAAAGCTTCGGATGCGACTGGGATTACCGCTAGGATGAAGAAGAAAATCATCCATGAATCTTCACCATCAAGCATAAACTTTCCCTTCTCTTCTTCCTCTTAGCGTTAATTCCTAGTCGCATCCGAAGCTTTTTCAGCTCGGAGTCTGGGGTCCGCTTTATCAGTCTTAACTACGAATTTGGCTAGACCTCGATATTTCCCGTGAAGCGATTATCATCTGACCTCCACAACCCAATGTTAACATTAGGCGATATCGAAGCTTTGCAGTTAGACCGTTGTTTTTAGATTTTTGAGGGCTCCAACTACCCGTAACGACTGCCATAGATGTTCTTATGGCAACCGGGACCGACGGCTTAACGTGCTCTCCGAGGCACGACCAGAACAATGCAAATACCCATATTTCATGAACACAAATATTTGCACTGAGCGGGGATCGAACCCGCGCCTCCTGCGTAGCGGCCGCGTACACTACCGCTACGCCACGGAGGCTGTCATCTTTAAAATTTCATGATATAAATATTCCATTTCACGATTTTGTTTTTTTGCTCCTGAAACATGACGTGGGTCAACAAATAAACAACGTACATAAATATATTCCCAAACTTCCCATACAATTATTTTGCCAATCCACATGCTCTTTCCACAAAAGGATTGACCTTGTTGAGCTCATACCTTTTATTGACCAACGTTATGAATGCCCGAATTGATTATTCTATCAGCCTTTCGTAATTTGTTTGCGATCCTTTACGTGTAATAATTGTAGTATTATTGTGCCATTGTTCTGTCGTGACTTTGTGATCGTAGCTCTTGATGTTTCAAAGCTGAGCTTAGAGAGCCTCTTGAAATGAAAGATTTTTGTATTTCTTTTTTTTGTTTGTTCTTGCAAATTCTTTTCATTTTATAAGTGTGATTCGGTTTTTCTTCGATAATAAATTAACAACATTAAAAAGAACTCTAGCTTTTACGAGTAGAATAAAAAAAAATGTTATTGGATATGGGTTTGCTTCCTAAGTCTATGTATATAAGTATCTTTCCTGAAGAAAAACAATACAGATAAGCCCGAGTGAAGTTTGACCACCCAGGGGCCTTAGACAAAGTGACATTCTATTGGCGAAAACGCCAGTGGAATCGCTAATTGTAGTATGAAATGGACATAAATCATTAATATAACTATTTTTTTTAATGAAATTTGAGTCTTTGTAACTCGAAATACATTATTTAACTAATCATTATTACTATAAAAGTCAAAGTCAAAGTCAAAATCATTTATTCTGTATAGACCATTAAAACGGCACTTACAAAACGTCAAAAATATATAATTATGTACTAAAGACTAGCTTAGCAAATGGACCACCGGTTCGAAACGCGGCCCTGGCCTGAGAAGACTCCGGCAAGAAACTCAGCGGGCTTTTTTTTTTTTGGTCTATTTACAAATAATGCTTAGTCTACTTAGTCTAAATACAATCATTTGTTTGAGAAGCATGCATGAGTGAACAGCTCATTTCCAAGCTAGTTTATCATCTAAATATTCTTGTATTTTATAATAGCCCTTTTGGCACAATTTCCTCTTAACTACATTTTTAAATTTATTTATAGGTAAATCCCTAATTTCCTTAGGGAGCTTGTTAAAAAAGCGTATACAGTTACCCTGGAAAGAACTGCTAATTTTTTGGAGTCTGGTATCACAGACTACAAGATTGTTTTTATGTCTCGTATTTACGTTATGCCTGTCACATATTTTGGGAAATTTGGAAATATTTTTCTTAACATACATTAGGTTCTCGAAAAGCCACTGCGTTTAGGGTGCTGATGGGCTTGCCACGCTTTTGCAGCGCGTCCGGCATGTTGGCCCGGGCGAATGTTGACAGCTTTGCTGCTATCATGCGTAAGAGATGTGCCTCCATGCTGGTACGCTTGAGGTCGAGTACCAACAGCATCCTGTGCGCAATGACAGACCGGTGGGACTCCCCATTACTGGAGCGCTGGGTGCGGTTGCACATGCACAAATAATTTGCGCTCCAGTGCTGGGGTGACCTGCTGGTATTGTGATGTCTAATTTTTGTATCCGGATTATACTTATTTCTGTGATATTTAATTTTTTTAATTTTAATTTTAATTTCAATTTATTTTATTAATCTAATTTTATCAATTTTAATTTAATTTTAATTTTAATTTTATTACTTTTGACTTGGATTTTAATTTTAATTGTGATTTCGATTCTGATTTTAATTTTGATTTTGACTGTGATTATAATTTTATTTTTGATTTTAATTTTGATTTTGTATTGTGGTTATATGGAGAAATCTGAAATAAAATATTATTATTATTATTATTATTACTGCAATGTCCCGAAATCCATTGTTAAAACCTTAAAAATGGTTCGCTTCAGAGCGATTCCATCAATAGAATGTCACTTTGTCTAGGGCCCCAGGTCCTCTACGTAAAATCAGTGACAATGCTCCGAAATGCTCCGTTCTCTCGATACATTTACATTACGATTACGAAAGTTTTTTGTACTCGGAGCTGTACTGATACAATCTGTCGATATTAATGGTAAATGATATTTCAAAATATGAATAAAAAAATATATACATTCCAACTAGTTAAAAGTGATATTGTCTAAAGCTTTAGTAGTTGCAAGTAGTTTTGACTAATATAATTAGTGAAAACCATTTATTACCATAAATTCTTAGTCACCTTTGTCCAAACTGTAAAATCATAATTTATTTTGCCTATTTTTTCATTTGGCATTTTCATAATGAAAATTTACTTTAAACCGATTAAAAGTATTGACTATAACCACGGAGGACAGAATAAATATGATTAAACTATAACATACTCGTACATACCTGAAGAGATTTCTAATATTCAACATTGCAATACGCACTGCATTGATTGGCCATTAACTAATTGTCTATTTAAATGTTAATAATATTCATTTCGCTTTTGACTCACTGATTGGTGTTGCAGTAAGTACTTTATCAATATTATAATAGGACGTTTGTATTCATCTAAATATTAATTAACAAAGATTAATTAAACCAACTTCCCATTAACACAAACATAAAATATGAAGTAGGAATTTTCCATGCATTTAAATTGAAATAAATAAAGTCCCGATAAATATATAAAAAGAAATAAAAATAAAGAATGAGTTCCGTCTGAGTCGCTTTAATTTTTCCAATCTTAATCGATTTAAATTCTTAGCATACTAATTGCTTTAAAATTTCTTCTTCTTCCTCTTAGCGTTATTTCCCAGTCGCATCCGAAGCTTTTTCAGCTCGAAGTCTGGGGTCCGCTTTTACCAGTCTTAACCACGGATTTGACTAGACCTCGATATTTTCCGTGAAGCTATTGTCATCTGACCTCCACAACCCAATGTTAACATTAGGCGATATCGAAGTTTTGCAGTTAGACCGTTTGTTTTTGGATTTTTGAGGGCTCCAACTACCCGTAACGACTGCCATAGATGTTCTCATGGCAACCGGGACCGACGGCTTAACGTGCTCTCCGAGTCACGACCAGACCAATGCAAATACTCATATTTCATTCACACAAATATTTGCACTGAGCGGGGATCGAACCCGCGCCTCTTGCGTAGCGGCCGCGTACACTACCGCTACGCCACGGAGGCTGTCATCTTTAAAATTTCATGATATAAATATTCCATTTCACGATTTTGTGCATCGTACTTACAATGAATGTTAATTTGCCTTGTTACTTTGGTGACCGTACCATTCGTGTTGCGGCGGAGGACGGATTACGGCTTGATGAATGAATTCGTTTCGGTCCTACAGGGGGGATACTATGAAACATCCGAATCTTCGAGTTCGCCTGAAACCAAACCAAAGACTTGTACTACTTATCTAATATCTTTTACGCTGACGGCACAGAATCTCTCTGTTCTTACAGGGTCGGCAGCACGAGTGTAACTTCCCAGGTGTTGCACTCGCCCATAGGTCACGGTAACCACTTACCATTAGGTGGATCGTGTGCTTGTCTGCGTCCTAAGTAGTATAAAAAAACACTAAGTGTTGGGGCTTCAAGGTGGTTAATCAAACCCCAAATCGAATTTTACTTGCGTTTAATGTCCATAAAACTTTAATTACATTAATTGGGAGCAGAGAGCTCGCACTCAGATTTTAGGTGACAAGGAAGTGGTAATTTTAGTGTCGGTACATAGAAAAAATATTAGTTGACGCCTGGTGGATTTGATTAGCAGCATATCACGGGTCCTTGATATCCATAAGATAGTAGGCGTAAACACTAAGGTATGACGTAGCATTTGGCTACGTACTTAGTTGAAGTGCTCGTGGTCAGATGTACTCATTGTACGGTATATGATTAGAGAATTAAGCTGCTTAGACGCGGTTTCCATTGGGATGGGTATTTTATCAATGGTATATTTTTATCTGAGCGCTTTCATGTAGGGCGCGTTAAAAATCGGTATCGGCACACATAATGGCCCAAAAAAGAGGCTAAGTGCGGATAAAAGAGTCCCCTTTCCATTCCATTCCAAGTCGGTATCGGCTACGGCTGTCGTTAGGTCAAGAAAGAGGCCCATATGGGCCACTTGAACAACTCTGTTAGTGGTAGACCAGTCAGGGTCTCCTGGCTGGTGCCTTGGTACGTCAGATGGCAGACAAAAAACCTAGCCACATTATATTTAAGCAAACCCCAGAGTCCGAGGAGTAGGCCTCAGATGTTATCGGAACTAATAAAAGGATTTTTTATACTACTTAGGTCGCAGACAATCACACGGCCTACCTGATGAAAAGTGGTTTCCGTGGCCTATGGATGAGTGCAACACCAGGGGAATCACACTTGTGCTGCCGGCCCTATAGTAAGGATGATGATACATAAATAGGTACTTTGCAGTTAATTCAGTTTTCTTTTAGTAATTTCAGCTACTGTTTTATATTCGATTAAAGAGCAAATGTGTTCCATGGAACCGATTGCCCGAAACTTCGATCTGCAATTGCGAGTGTTTCATAGTAGGCCTACAGATATTAATCCCCTACTAATGAACCGTATCATTTCTTACAGTTGATGTATTACCATATGACTACGTTACCTGATTGAGAGTAAATAATTCAGCAGCTTTATAGGTGTCGAGAAATTGGAGGCTTAATGTTGGGATTATGCTTGTAATCCACCGGATTTATTTATTAACCATACCTGTGATTTTGATTTACGTGGTTGGGGAGGCGTATTGTGAAGGCAGTTCCATAACTGAATGTTATTAGCTAGTTGGAGACTTAACCCAGTGGAATTCTGCAGAACTTTTTTTAAATTAGCTTTTATGTTAGTTCATAGTGTTCATACGACTAGACAACTAGGAAAACGTATTATTCCGGATAATCCACTGAATTCATCGAAATTATTAATTTGATATGAAGTTCACGCTTAACCACATAATTAAGTAAACCAAAATTATTTTTTTATAAAAACGAACTAATGGGTCTTCAGATATTTTCTTTATTTTGATTATAATGGACACATCAATTTGACTTCACCTCGCCAGATATAAGCTGAAGGTAAAGTCTTGGAGAAGAGGGTCATCATTATAGACACCTTATTTCCTTGTTTCTACTATAGATTTGAATCTTTGCGTGAGTCCCAGTTAAAAAAAAGACACACTTTATAAACATCTAAAATAGTATTTTCGAAGAGTGAACTTTCTTTGGCTGTACAAATGTTTTATGTCACTGTGTTCGCAACGGCATTTGTCGAATAGTAGCTTGTAAGATAAGATACGGTATCACCTGAACTTGATTCTAGTAGTTTCAGTGAGAATAACTATTTACTGTACAAGTTTATCTTCAACGTGAGTGTATCTTGAAGTAACTAGAAGATTTCGAGTAAAAAAAAGTGATAAATACAACAATTATAATTGATAATGGTAGTCTGGTAGCCCTATACCCGATGTACACTAGAGCACTATTTTATATTTGGGATTAAGCTCTTATGAACCGGACACATTAATTGAATTGTAATGTTTAACATCAGACAGATATAAACAGCCCAGGCTCAGCCTCAAATACAACATGGCTCGAGTTAACAATAGTGCCCGGAATACAGTAATAGGCTGATCATTGATTTATGAATGATTGGTGAACTATTTTTTATGAACAGTATGAAACAACTATGGAACGTACATGCGAATGTTTGGGAACGAGAAACACCAAGGAACGGCGTTTTATTTAGCTTCCGTGAAGGATTGAGGATTCACGTAGTGTCGAATATCGCCGGGTCATAGGCTGAACAAAACGCTGACGTGTCACCTTCGGGATACATCCATACATTTTACTTATGCTAACAAATCTTCACATTTCTATGAGCGTGATGTATTGCGATATAAATGCGTTTCATGGTAAGCCTACAGGTTTATGTTCAAATCAAGTAAAGTAATTCGTATACGTTTAGTGGTGTTGTTAACCTAACCCTTTAAGCTAAGTTAAATGCCTGTAGTGGAATAAGTTTACGAGGCGATACTTTACTGCTTACCCACAAATCGATTGCCATACTCACATTTCATTATATAACGCTTTCATCAAAGATCTGGAATAAGAAAGCATTAATAGTAAAGTTTGCCAATATTGGTGCCGATTCTGCTATGAGAGATCTCTTGAAACTTGATTAAAAATGGGAAAACCGTTGTCAAAAATCTGAAAACCATACAAAATACATTTATCGTTGTGTTTTAGGTGTTATGATATGTATTTATTGTTATGAAGCTGTGATATTGTGGTATGAGTATAGGTATGATAGTTTGTTACTACTTCACGACACTATACCTACTTATGTATAGTGTTCATTTACCAAATGTCACTATCAATAATGCACCTACTAATAATAATATCTCTGCACCACCTTTGGTTGACTGGTAGAGAATGCCTACGACATTAAGTCCGCTATGTACTTGTGCATAAATTCTAATAAAATAAAATGAAGGAAATAAAAAAAACAAAAATCTACGTCACGTAACGTCATTTACGTGGTACCTATTATAGCAGTTACATTCACTATTATTGAGTTTTTTTTCTGGTGTGAATAAAAAATATCTTAGCCAAAAAAGTTCAACAATTTTTTTTCGAGTGTAATCAACTCCACCAACTTTAAAAAAGTTATTGTTAGCCCATTCCAATCTTTACAAAGGATAGCATTTCAACAATAATATTACATTGTATTCGGTTATACGCGGACCTAAATAAACGTTACTATTAATTTATGGGCGAGTTTAGTGTACCGTGTTACTATACAACACTCTGAAGCATTTCAGTGATCGTTTACCTTACTTACTATAGAACAATGACCCGTTTACATACTCCGAAAGGGAAACTTAATAAAGTAAATAACAATTATAACAATTAAGGCAGTTTAAACGAGTTTCTTGCACAATTTAAGTAATTACAAAACAATTAAGCAGTTCAACCTTATTGGCGATTTAGCCTTTGTACCTACTTACAATGTTTTGTAAAATAGAACATTTACAAAAATGGTACTGAATAATAAATAATTTTCACAAGGTTTTATTTTTTGAACGCTTTCCTTTGTAAACGTTGTTTTTCTTATTTAGTAGGTATTCAACTTCGAGAATGAAATCAGCTGATTATATTTATGGAACCAGGTTAACCTAGATACCACAGATTGTAAATTCAGATTTTATATAGGTATTTAATGGCGGGAGTAGACCGAGATACTTCAACATTTTTTACTTTACTTTTTCATTGTCTTGCCATTTTTTTATTGTTTCAATACCTTGCCTAGATCTTGAGCAAATTGCCCTCGGAAACGTTCTTCTAGGGCATCTAGTTTGCACATAATTATGCACACAACCTTCATATATGCATTATAATTACATTTCTTATGTTTGTTTTAACTAATATAACTCTAAACGGCAATCGCTTCACGGAAAATATCATGGTCTAGCCAAATCCGTAGTTAAGACTGGTAAAGCGGACCCCAGACTCCGAGCTGAAAGCTTCGGATGCGACTGGGAATTAACGCTAGGATGAAGAAAGAACTCTAAACGGCATTGTATAAACTAGATAGCATCACTTGTCACCTGGCCATGGTTAGGTTGAATAATATTCATTAGGTAATAGTTTGTGATCATTCGAAGTAAATTATTTTTACTAGTGGTTCTGTGAACGGTAGTCCTAAACACCAACCTGTGAGGAATCATGTCTTTGATGTTTTAGTCAAAAAACAAGATCTGCTCATAAAAAACGAGACAGCAAACTTCCTATTTCCAAAAAAGGCTCGTTATAAAAGTTGTTTATAAATCAAAAAACACGTGTGCCAAGTTTGTTGAAAATTTATTAGACCGAGTCTGACAAACACGTAGACATAGATATGGATGAAAGCAAAATCATCTACTTTAGTCGAAACGGAGATTGTCGCTCGCTTCGCACGCTCGGTCAAAAATAGAACCAAACAATATTTTTCATGATCATGAAGTTAAAAATGAAGTATAATATGAGAATCATTTAACACAAAGTTCAAAGTACGGACCGAAATTTGTTAGTCCTTGACTTATAGCGTTGACTATTAATAAGGTTGTTATATTTAATAGTCTGAAAGACTTTCTCATTCCGAGAACAAAGAATCTGTTGTTGATATCATTAATTATTTACACCGACTGAATTTAAACCATTGAGGTTAGGAATATAAAGAACTTTGTGTTCTAGAATAAAATATTCAAAATTATAAGTATATTCTAAATAAAATACAACTTTTTCTGTGACCGAATACAAAAAGTCATAAAAGTTAATGAACTCGACGAAAGTTCATTAACTTTGTGAACAACATTAAAGTGTTTGTGATTTTATGGGGAGGGAAAAATATTGTTTGATAAACATTTCTTCAATTCTTATACCTCTTGTTATAAAGGGGGATGTAATTTGTATTGATTGTTAAATGGTAAAAACATTTTTTGTGGCTGTTTTGCAATGAAATTAGAAGTTTCAATATCAATTTATTATCTTGAATAATACTTTATTTTCTTACAAATACATTCTGGTAGACAAGTGCTAAAATCAAACTTGAGATGAGTCATCCAAACTCTTTGTAAAGTATATATTATTTTTTAATTTGTAAAATAGGTAAGCGCAGACAAATTTAATTACAGTATGAATTTATAATTTGAATGAATTAATTTTTGTGTGCTAATTAATGGTCAGAATAAATATATTTTTCTTTCTCTTTCTTTCTAAGCTTGTATTTTGTGTGTGTGTGTGAATGTAAGTGTATGCACGCGCGCGTTTGCGTATGTATGTGTTTTGTTTCTTAGCAGCTTAATAATAGAATCATTTTATATAAGAAAGTATGATTTGTAATATTTTAGAAACTTTCAATGACCACATAAAATATAATTACCCTACTGCTACGAAACGTAGCAGTCGTAGCAAACACGTTGTCTACGGCGTAGCAAAACTCAGAACTGATTTCCCAGTTCAAAACCGCATAAGTACCTAACTACTTCAACTCAAAACCATAACAAAAAGTGGCTATACAGCATTGTCTTCACTATAAGCAAAAACCCTTACGAAATTCAAAGCGATAAACCTTCAGCCTTAGGCGTCGGAACATGGCACATCGCGTGTCATCAGCCTACAGCCCGATAGTGTCGTTGGGTAATAATATATCGTAATCCTCAAATCACGTCGGCACCGCTATTCGCTGCAGCCCACCATTTGTTACTGGCGACATTATCATTGTCCACCACTGCCCTCATATTCGGACGTCATTTGTCAGCCCGTATAACTGCTCGTTGACTATTCCACATGTACTCTAGAATGAACATACAGGTGGGACGAGCCGCCAGCTTTTGATTGTTTTTATAACACCATAGAAAATTGGGCTCCATCCCAGTCCATGCTGCATTTGCTCTCTTGCTCACTGTGTCCTTCCACCTGTACTATCGAAGACCTGAGTAGGGCAACGGACAATGCTGTAGCTATAGCCAAATACTGGGCCGACAAAATTAAAAATAAATAAATAATAATAATACGCCATTGACTCGATGAAGAAGAATAACTATTACACCACAACGGGAGGTTATTATGGCCGTGATATTCTGTAGGGCGGAGATATTTCCCCAGTCAGACTGCTCAATTGGGACGGAAATACCATGTCCTACCTACGTCACGGAAATACCGTCTTGCCTTAACATGAAGTTACAAATAGTTGCTTTATACCTCTGTATCAGGAACAGATTCTTGTGATTATGATGAAAATGGGTATATGGGGCCCCATCAGGTGTATTTTATATTTGGAACCCAAGTTAATCTCGCCTGTTAAGAAGTACACCCGTAACATGTAATTATTTTTTAATCAAAAAATGGATTAAGATTACATTATTCAAAAAAATTACTCAAAAATAATTATGCGGTAAGGAATTGTTTTCCGTATTGGATTGTACTTAAATTTGATTGGTGAAACAATAGCACTGCAAAAGGAAATTAAAAACAACAAATGCGTTAACTGAGTCGTATATTATTCTCAGTAATCACCTATTTCAAATTATAGCTTTAATTGGAAACACAAGCTGTTGCTCGTGGTTTACCCGCGTGAAATATTGATTTCGTTCCTGCGATGCTATTGTTTCGTAAAACTGTATGTCTGTTTGTACAAACATTCACTTACAGAGCGACGTTATAGCCATCTTCGAACAAAATCTACCTTCAGTGTACTTCAACTATCCATGATACGCCCAAGTAACTTAAGGACGAATGGGTGCTCACCCTAAGTATACCCAACTTAATAACTTAGGGTGTTTTCTCTATAAACAGACTGTACACAGGTTGATCTTGAATGTTGACTTTCTGTTTTGAATTTACAAAAAATATCAACATAACAATTACTGGAAATATTCACTCAATCGTTATTTTATAAATCTTTTATCGAATGAACTGATTTCATCATGAAATATAACTTTCGTAAGTAAAACAAGCCAGACTATTTAAATATAAATTGTAGGAGTTGAAATCTTTGAAAATTCATCGTCCTTCTAGAGCTGGTGTTAGTCGAGGTCGCCTGTCTCCTGATCCCAAATATATATTTAAAGTAGTAATTGACTCAACATATTTAAAGAGCGATATTAAAAAAGCAGCAGATATTTTCTTTCTCAAGATGGCTGAATAACACTTTAATCAAAGAAATTCAACATCTTTAAATTATTAACAAGAATAGGCTCTTATGAAAATAAAACAGGATTGCCTTCATTTTCAAGTTTGCAGGCTTTCCATCATTCGATTTATGAACTCTCAACTCTCAAATACACTTCAGTAATGATGAAATAACGAGTGTAAAGAAACAGAAAAATAACAATGGAGAGGACAGTTCAAGTGATCAGTAAAACGAAATAATACAACTATCAACAGTATAAGTAGTCTGAAATAAGATTGATAGAAACGGCAAATTGAATTTATCAGAAGTTTATCAAAAGAGTAGGGTCTTAGTTGCGCGAGATGAGGTCATTCCAAAAAACAAGGGACTGGTATTGAATGGATAGACCAATTTCTTAAACAATCTTTGCATGAATATAAAAATAGTTCGATCATTCAAATGAGTGAAAGAGTTTGTGGGTTTCCTTATAGTTAACTACTTAAATATTCTCTGTGAGATAGACAGCATCTCGTGGTAGTGAACGCGGCCGTTACGCAGGAGTCACGGGTTCGATCCACGTATTGCATTGATCTGGTCGTGCCATATCTTATCTGTATTTAGAGCTTTGAACGCCTAACTCTAGAGGACGAGAGAGCTTCGTGATGAGGTCCCTTACAACTATGTATAATTTACGCGATCATGGTATAGGTAAATACATACCTTTGATTTTGCCTGACGTTTCGACCAGGTTACACCGGCCGTGGTCACAGGCTGACTGGCTCAGCGGTGCACGCCCGCCGTCTTCGAATCCGTGAGGTAGTAGTTTCTTCATCTACCTGCACATTTTCGAGATTTTTTTTTACATTTTCTTTTCGCCATATACCGTCACATACTACACTCACTGTGTACCTATTCCGCAAGCCAACTGTCCGGTGTCTATCCGAGCGAGGTTGCATGTTGTTTATCACATTATTGTATATCATGAAACGCGAGAGTTTAAAAGTTAGTAATGTATAATTTATTAAGATATCACTTAACAGTCTATGCATACCTATCAAGTTTGAATCAATCCAGCCAGTCTCTAAAAATAAGAATAAAAATACCCAAAGCCCACTATCCAACATGACCGTATGTCCGAAACTGTTTGTTAAGCCATCCAGTACAATATATACACATTTGTCATACACTGGAACACAGTTACGTATGTGGAAACGCAGGCCAATACAATTATTGGCCGGCCATTATACAACTGTCAATAGGTAAACGCCAGATATAAATTAACATACTCATGCATTTATTTCATTAGGATTTGCTTATCGTGTTTGATTACCATATAAACTGATTTGCACATAATAAATTAGATTTTGAAATATCGGTAATGGTATTGAACTGTTATTTGTCTACTTGATAATATATTATAAATTTTGTTATATTAGGTATATTGGATATGTGTTTTTGAGTGCGTTATATACTGTCGAAACTTTTCGTAAATATTACACTTTGCAATATAGTTTTACTAGCTTTTGCCTACGGCTCCGCCCGCGTGGAGGTCGGTTATCGCGACCAAACATAGCCTATGTCCTTTCTCAAGGTCTAAACTACCTCTATACCAAATTTCATCAAAATCGGTTCAGTGGTTTAGGCGTGAAAGCCCGACAGACAGACAGACAGACAGACAGACAGAGTTACTTTCGCATTTATAATATTAGTAGGGATAGTAGGGATTGCAACTTTAATGGATTCTAATGCGATCGATGATTCAATGACTCCAAAGAAATCGCAATAAAATCCGTTCAAACTCGTTTATTTTGTTTTGAATGGAAGCTAACATAGGTTTTGTCATATTTATATTGTTGTGGAATATTCATTGAGCTTTGTAAAAATCATAAAAAATTAGTTAAAAATTTATATGAATTTTACAGTTTTGTTGTAGTTCTAGTTTGAATTTGCTGTTGGTAATCATTATTTCCACCAAAAGTTCGATAAAATCAAGCCGGACTACAGTAATTCAATTGGCAATACTAAAAGCATGGTGTAAGTTCGTTTCAGATTCCAGTTCCGTCTCATCTAACTGTAACTTAACACGATAATATTTACTTCAACATTATTTAGATAGTATGATTATTTGATTAATCATCAATATTGTCTTACCTATAATAATATAATCGTCGTCTTCCGCTTCTAAAAATACATGACGATAATCACAGTAAGAAGTAAACAAGAGAGTAGGGATATAAAAAAGGAAATGGACCATCTAAAGCAGGAAAATAAATCCGGCACAATCTTAGTTTACTTTCTAAATAATGAATTGGAATTCGAGTTGTAGGTAATCGTTTGATTTAACGATCTACCAACCTCAACTTGATTCGAGGGGAATTAAATCGTCGCTTTGGATGCTGCAAGCGATTTCCATCTGACTCAGAAATGAAAATAAACGTACCTTACATTTTCTTTGTGAGGTTCATCCTTTTATTTTAAGTGGGTTTCGTAAATTTTGAATTCTATTTGGTAGGTACAATTTTGAAATACATTTTCCCAAATTTTCGGATTGGTTTTGGGTTAAAAAAATCTTTTGATTCAGTTAAAACGAGTTACAGTTATTTTTATTACCCTTGTGTTATTACAGTCACACATGATTTTTTTATTGTTAATATAAAACTTTCTATTCTATATAATTCATACATAAATAAAATGACTAATTTTTGCAAGCACCTTTGGTCACGGTGCTTGCAACAGCGCCGAAATATTGGAAACTCCAAACAATACATGGTTAATATTCCGATAGCCCTTAATAATAGTAATGATCATGATGGTTTAAATACCTAAATGACTAATGAGTTAAAATACATGAATTTTCAAAAGCTAAAGAGTGCTCGAACAAACACGCATCACGATTTTCTAACCAAGTTTATCGTTTAATTTTGAACACGATAAAATAGAAATGGAATACTACTCATATATAGGCCATTCAACTCTTGATTGCTACGCAAGCGAATAGTTTGTGTAAGCACTAGTAATATTATATCTATGGGGAAACTTCTTACTATAGTACAAGTGACGTAAAACTGTGATGAGAAGTTCATCCCATTTTGCCGTAACTTCTGCAGCCAATGACGACTTCCGACAGCCAATAATCCTGAACTATGTACGAAGTTTGATGTGCCAAATATAGTAGGTAATCAATGCAAAAGAAAGTTAAATTAGAAGATAAATAATGGAATATTAGACATGTAAAAGAACTACTGTCTACATTAATTCTAGGCTAGATTAATTACTGAAAGATCTAGTTATGCTCAAAATATATTCGTTTAAAGTGAGTAATGTGACATACAACCCGATTGTAAATTGCTAGTGGTTTAATTTCAAATAATTATGAATATTTAAAAAAACATATGACGTCTTTCTGCTGGTTTTACAGGGGCCTTTTAAAGCCTTTTTCTTTGCCCTTCCAGTTTTTCTCTTTCCCTAAATGTATCCTTATCTATTCGACCCCAAACTGTGAAAAATTCAGTTCTAAGCTACTTATCCAGAAGCAAACACAGCAATCTTTGATAAAACTATTTCTTATTAATATTGAACAGATTGCAGCATGACAATTGATTACACACGTGTGACGCGCACTTGTCCGATCGCTGAAAGATTAATTGATTGCCCGTCCACACGCAATCAGGGAGAACAATTGAAATATCCTCCACAATTTATTCACAAAAATTGAATAATTAATCTGAATAATTTGGTTTAAATAATTGGTTTTTCTTTATTTTATTACTAGCTGATGGTTTCAAATGTGGAATTTTGTACACGTTCTCTCGTTCCCATGAGAACCTATTCTTGCGATAAAAAATATTATATGTTAGATATGTGTTAGTCTAAACTATGATCTATCTCTTTACCTATCGATCAGATCAGATTCAGAACAAACATTCAAAAATCATAACTAACTTTCACATTTATAATATTGTAATAGAACAAAGGTTAATAAACACCCATGCAAATAGAGAGGACTTGTGACTATATGGCTAGATTTTATAGCACAGATAATAAGTACCGCGGTGAACCAAGTACCGCCATACAACGTGACCATGCCATGTCAGTCTTCTGGGAACGTCACCACAAGAATTTTGTACCATATTATTTTGCAAGTTGATTAAGATATAGAAAAGAGAATCGACCTCGGGCGGGACTGGAACCCACGATCCCTTACAGGGAAGTTATTTTAGTTTTCATCATATTACCTCTTTTATTGTAAGTCTTTATTACTGTTCTATAATCAATATTATTACAGTGACCATCTGATACAGTGAACAATTTGATACAGTAGACATTTTGATACAGTGGTCTTTTTGATAATAGGACATCTTTAAGTGGTCATTATAATACAGTGGACATATTGATGCAGTGGACATTTTGATAGAGTGGACGAGATGGCCCTAAAGGGCTTAACTATACTGATACGCGTACACTCATATAACTAGTACCTTTGGGTGTATACTGCTTCAATCGTAGAAGTCATTCTAACAGATACAATAATAAACACATATAAAAATACCAATAACCCTAAAATAGCAATCCCTCTATCCACCAAACCATCAATATCAGAGACACAAATCATCTAACACTATACCACTTATTATTCTATAGATGTAGAGTAGAAAATTCGTCATTGTAGCTTGCACGTAGTAACTCAATGTCGTTTGTCAAGCTTACCGTACCTATCACCATTCGTCTCCTAGAGTATCAAGTCATCTTTGAGCAGCACGGGTCTATGACGTCACATCGTTAGTGTGTTGGCTATAAGTCGATGAAAAATTAGACTACGAATTTGGTGTAATGTCGGCAGTCTTTCGGTTGAAGTGATAATGGCTTTGATTATTTGGGAGTATTTTTTCACAAAAGAGTACCTAAATTACCTACTAGTATTCTCGCTAACCCGTCAAGATAAGCTTTTGTTAGAATTGGGGTCACGTCAATAGTTTACTGGCCAGGACTCGAACCCAGAACATCTCGATCGTAATGCCAACACCTAATTATGGCTCTTTAATTTGAAGGGGTATGAAATTATATGTTAATGGTTAATGTGTTCATGTTAATATTTATTGAATAAAAACAGTACTGCTCAGCAGTGGCGGAGGGTTAAAAGTTTCAAAAGCGAAGCCAGTGGATTATTTATTACCTCGGTCTAGTTTGTCTCGCCCTATGCAATCTATTGATTTGAGTCTACCTACCGATGTTTCTGCTTTTGCCACCTTTACTATATACGTAATTCTAATAAGCATTGATGTCGTATAGTTCAATGTCTTACATATGGGATAAGGGCAGGACAAAAGCCGGGGGGTACCGGTTATAGAGCCCTCCATCACTGCAGCTCCGTTCCTAGAACACTGAACTACCTACACACGAGAATCACATAAATATTCTGCTCAATTGTGCCACTTTAAGATAAGTCATAAGCTGAGATAGACGTATATAGGCGACAAGATTTATACAACCAGGCTAGTAAAACCCTTGACGCGGCGGCACCCGGTAGCTTCTACACAGAAACAAATCGGAAAACGCAATATTTCGTCTTCAATTCGACAAATATTTAATAAATTTTATGAGGTTTTCGCTCACCGCGTTGCCTGAATGCAGTTTGAATAAAAATTGCGTTTTATATACGGCATTGAAAATTTAGAACGCATTTATGGTTATTTCAAACCATAAATTCGTTCATCGTGCTTGTATTACTAACTGGGTCCGATTATATGGTTTAGACTTACAGAATACCGAACGAACGTGCTAAATACTACAGTGGTTAGTGTAGACTAACACGCTGCAACAATCACGCTACTAGCCACTATGGTATAATTATTAACTGTTCGAAAATGCTCCACAATATCAGAACCAGTATATGTATATTATTGTATTATATATATGCCAGTAACATCACAAACTGCATTTAGTTTTATTTGAAGACAGTTGAAGTTATGAAAATACTAAAATTCTAATATTTTTGTAGCTTTAATCAAATCCAAACGTATCCAGGGTATATTTAGATATAATAATGCACAATCGTGCATATACGCACAACACACATACACCCACAAAGACACATACAAACAGACACACACGCTCACACATTACTATTAACTACTGAATAAATCACATGCATACCTACTCACAATAATTAATTACACCAATAATTGCGTTATGGTAAATCTCCCAACGAAAAAGCAATTATAACTTTTTTATAGTGTTAGTATAACACGTGTTATGTAAACTTCTCCGGGTAATCTTTTACAAAAACTCGCTGACGTTACACGTACGAGTACGTAAACTTATTTAATCTTTCATCTCGTAAGGAACTCGGCAGCTTTGTGAATACGGAACAACATTACAGAGATTTTTAGGGAAACAGATTTCTGTAGGTATGTTCAAGTTACATGTAGTTGAGTAAATAATAATTGCCTAATACTTCGTGTTTAGCTACGCAAGTTTACATGGGTTTATAACATGGGGTTTCATGGGGTTTTGGTCAATACTTTGTGTTTGATTACATTGGGTTACATTAACAAAATCCCCATAAAACCCCATATTATAAGCCCATGTAGCTTATAATATGGGGTTTCGTGGGGTTTTTGTTAAGAATTTCGGGTCAACCTCACCTGCGATCACACCTGCTGATTGAGGACAGAGGCTTTAGCGCAGGCTTTGCTTTTGGGGTTAAGAAATCAGATGGTAGTAGTTTTTGTAAAATCTTATCGAATTATGGAAAGGAGGAGTAAAAGCGGGCCCACGGCTCGAAAGTGCAAGCTCTAGTTATATAACCGAGTGCATTGAGAGCATTAATTCAAATTAAGGTATTCTAGGCTTAAATACGAAGATCGATGTTAGCATAGATCTTCCTATTTAAGCCAAATTCCTAAAAGATAGATAGTACTACAGCCTACTAAATCACCATTAGTTGCATTTAATCTCGTGCCAGAAAAACTGAATCCTTCTTGGTAGCGTCTAGTCGTGTCGCATGCCAATCGTTTACTCAATGAAGAAACCACCACGCTACCGCTTTTTGGAATAATATGTGCCAGTATAATTCCTTTTACTGAAAATAAAAGGACAGAGATGAAGCCTTGTACTAAAAGAAAGAAACTATGGGCATATTCAAGTTTAATATGGATATAACTATATACTGGAGCTTCTTTCTTTAGGCTTCGTCTCTATCGTTCTAATTTCAGTTCACCCATATAACCTTAAAAAGTTTTAAATTACGACATCGATTCGTTGCATTCGAGAAAAATAGTCAGAAAGAGAGAGAGAGAGAATAGAAGAAGAAGCGTACAATAGAATAAAATATGTAAATATAAGTAATGAGAACCGAAAACAAACATGTGCAGATTAATTGTGAACTCTCTGCATATTCATGCAATACATGTGTATTGCATGAATATGATGTGTATACACATCTTAGAATAGATCTTGGATTATGTTAAACGTAGGATGAGACACCTTATATTCTTGTGTTTGTAAACTTTTATTGATGTTTAACAAATCTATTGGTGTACATTGTGTACAATAAAGAATGATCTATTCATGTATCTATTAAAATAATATTATTATATTACACCTGTCAAGATCTTAAAGTCCTAAGTAACTTCACCTACGACCATAAAGCTCTGAGTGCTTCGTGAGTCACTCCTGTAAAAGCCAAAATCCTGTGTGGTGTGAAATATATGCTTTGGACGCAACCAGAGTTGGGATTCGGATAAAGACAATATTCACTTATAATATTATTATACATTATGGTACTATATAAGCGATAAGACCTTGCTGAAGAATTATAGGCCCATCTCACTCCTGAGTCATGTCTACAAGCTGTTCTCGAGAGTCGTCACAAATCGCCTCGCGGCTAAGCTCGACGAGTTCCAGCCACCTGAGCAAGCCGGGTTTCGAAAAGGCTATAGTACCGTGGACCACATCCATACTGTTCGGCAGATTGTAGAAAAGACGCAGGAGTACCTACAACCAGCCGCTGTGTATGGCGTTTGTGGACTACGAAAAAGCCTTCGACTCTATCGAAACCTGGGCTGTGCTGGATGCCCTGCAGCGGTGCCGTGTCGATTGGCGATACATCGAGGTGCTGAGATGCTTGTATGACACTGCCACAATGTCCGTCCAGCTCCAAGAAACACATTAGCCTCCAGCGTGGAGTGAGACAGGGAGATGTTATATCTCCCAAACTATTCACCAACGCATTGGAGGACGTCTTCAAGACTCTGGATTGGACTGGGCGGGGCATCAACATCAACGGTGAGTACATCTCGCACCTTCGATTCGCTGACGACATCGTCATAGTTGCGGAGTCGCTGGAACAACTGGACGAAATGCTGCACAGCCTGAATGGAGCTTCTCGACACGTCGGCCTCGGTGTAAACTTGGATAAAACCAAGATTATGACTAACGAACATGTTGTACCGAGACCGATTGCCATCGAAGGGGCGACACTCGAAGTTGTTCAAAAATATATCTACCTGGGGCAAGTTATCCAGCTCGGTAAAAACAACTTCGAGAAAGAAATAGCCAGAAGAATCCAACTAGGGTGGGCAGCATTTGGCAAATTGCGCCGGGTCTTCTCCTCCCCTCTGCCGCAATGCCTCAAAACAAAGGTTTTCGACCAGTGCGTCCTGCCTGTTATGACCTACGGTGCCGAAACGTGGCCACTGACGGTGGGGTTAGTCCGTGACCTAAAAGTCGCGCAGCGGGCTATGGAGCGAGCTATGCTTGGAGTTTCTTTGAAGGATAGAATTCGTAACGAGGTTATCCGACAAAGAACCAAAGTTACCGACATAGCTCGCAGAATAAGCAAGCTGAAGTGGCAGTGGGCTGGCCACATCTGCCGAAGGACTGATGGCCGTTGGAGCAAACGAGTCCTAGAGTGGAGACCGCGCGTAGGAAAACGGAGGGTAGGACATCCCCTAGCCAGATGGACCGACGACCTGCGAAAGGTGGCTGGGACGGACTGGATGCGGAAGGCGGAGGATCGGCAAACGTGGCGCACATTGGGGGAGGCCTATGTCCAGCAGTGGACTGCAATAGGCTAATTGATTGATTGATTGATTGATACATTATGGTGCCGATTTTTATACAACCTCAATTTTTTGGTAAAAGTTCTTGCCCACTCACACTCATTCATTATTATTTTTTATTTCTATGAAAGTGATAATAATCCTCAATGTAATAAATGAAAGCATTTTCACATGAGTGAGTTTTCATATCTTCATGTATGTAACCCTAATGAACACGAAATCATTCACAGGATACTGTTGCTAAGCTTGCCAACGATCGTTGCCAAAGCTTGGCAAGGTGAGTATGGACTCGTTATTTGAAATTTGAATAATGTTTGAGGTAAGTTAGACAACATTTCATTTCCTTGCTACAATATTCTAAGCACGGGAAGCAAAATGGATGTGAATTTGACACAGTTTAATGTTTACTTTAAAAGCGGGAGTTCAAGACATATTTCCATATCCTTGTACATATGGATAGGTTTGCATTACTTACTATATTTTGTAGGATATATTTTCAATATATACATTAGTGGAGTTGAGAAAATAATAATGTATGTAGGTATGTTTAACCATCTATTAAATTCACTGATTACTACTAACTTGTATGTTTTCTAGAAGTCTTACTTAAATAGAATGTAATCAATGTCTACTTGAGTATTTCGGTTCGAGTATTATCTGAATAATAATAGGGAATTAAAAAAAATATATGTTTGTTGGCAAAAGGTGCCCCATTACGTAAGAGATAATAATATACCTATTGCAAATTTCAGATGTAAAAAAATATTCTTCAAATTAATACATTCTCATATTTTACTGATAAAAAACCGAAAAACGTTACCTAACCTAAAAAAAAAAAAAAAAAAATATTTTTAATTGAGACCTCAAATGCCTTTTTTATTGGACGGAAATCCCCTTGGGTAGGTATCCCTAGGCAGTTATGTTGAACTTGAACCGACTAAAATCGCACGCCGTTTCGGGTCTTTAGATTATTATATCCCTCAGACCCCAATAGCGCTGAATACCGTATTCAGAAATTTTAGCTATTGATCTATTTCATTATACTAACCATGTGTAGGGGAATGAGAACAGAGTACATGGCATACAGAATGATAATGCTGTGCAATTGAAATGGGGACAGGCTATTGAGGTAAATTATTGGAGCGTAATACAGCCTAGTAATAGAAATGCTACCAGTTTAACAGCTCCATTTTGGTTAAGCGTTAGTTGTAATGTACTTCTGAATTTGTATGATTTAATGTAGTTTTCGTGCGCTAGCCAGCAAATTATTAAATCATTATAAGTTTGTGAAGTTCTAACTACACAGCTTGGTTCGTGCGACCGGTGCTGATGCGGCTTTATTGCGGAATTAACTAAACTTCAGTATGCGCTAAAAAGCTCCCCCCTAGACAAGTGGCAATTCGTTGCTCGGCGTATGATGGAATAGGATGCCAAATGTATGGGATTTGACGTATATGACAGGCGTCAACGAATGTCAAAAACGTCAAAATAAATCCTATACATTTGTACAGGATTTGCAACGATTTTCCACTTGTCTAGAGGGGCTGAGGAGGTATTCTACGAGTATATCTTTGCACTCACTGGAGTATACAAATTTGAATCTGTATATTATGTCTGAATGAGGTATGAACATAGGTATGAGTGCCCAAATCTTCATATGTATTTAATTTATTATATTATCAACTAGCTGTTGCCCGCGGCTCCTCCCGTGTAGATGTCGATTATCACGACCAAATATAATCTATATCCTTTCCCAAAGCTCTAGTCCATCTCTGTACCAAATTTCATCAAGATCGGTTCAGTGGTTTAGGCGTGAAAGCGGAACAGACAGACAGACAGAGTTACTCTTGCATTTATTTTTCGCTTTTATATATTTCAGTACCAAGTTTCAATCAGATTGGCCGTTTGAAAGTGATTAAGAAATAATTATCTAAACATCCAAATACCTGCACTAATGTTCAATTTATAATATAAATGGGAAGTGAGATAAACTAAAGACTCGTTTATACATGAGATAGGATTAGTAGGATTACCTCAAATGCCAGAGTATGCACACCAGACCTTACAAAGACAAACTAAGGTTATAAGACCCGAGATTCTAGATTATTAATACGGTCTCATTTTGCACATTCAAATGCAAAGTGCAACCATGCTCACACATGTCACACGGTAGCGGCGCTAATGTGCTAAATAAATTCATGCAAGGCACGTCATAAGTTCGCAGGTGTGAACCCAGCTTTAGTTACTATGCAAATCAAAAGATCTACAATGTTTTTCGGGAATTGAATAAAATATAATGTGGAGGGAACTAACTAGCCCTTGTATGGTGGAAGACCCCTAAAAGTTGGAAGTTTTTTTATGATGATGAAATAAATAAAAGAAATACTGTAATGGATTCTTATTGCTATTATTTCTACTGTTACACAGGTTTATTTAGGCCCATCACAATTCAGGGGAAAAGCCAAGCACACCTGCAAGCCAGCGCACTAGCTGAATACCGAACATTCATCTCGGGGTTAGAAGGTCAAATGGCAGTCACCCTCAAAAATTACAATATTCTAGAAATACAAATCGAATAATATATATATTATACAAATCGAAAGGAAGAGAAGGAGTAAAAGAACCCTGGGTTCCGAGATGAAAACCTCGGGGGCCAGTGGGTTTTTTTTATGTAGTTTACGTAAATTTGACTTCACCTCGCCTGTTGGTAAGCTAAAGGCAAAGTATCAGGACACAGGGTCACCATTACAAACACATACCATGTTACAATGGTGGCACTCAGCTTCACGGCCTCGTCAGATGCTTTTTCACGCCCCGTTTAAAGGACCCGGGTCTGTAGGAAGAGGGAAACACGTGAGCTGGTAAGGAATTCCAGGTCTTAATGGTGCGGCAAAATAAAGTGTCATCGAACCGCTTGGTTCTTGATGGAATATTCTGCACCGTATGCAGGTAATATCTAAGCTCTGCACGTGTGCATCTAACTTCTGCGTAGGATAGGTACAAGATTATAGACTATTAATAATTTGAACTGCGTACAGTAAAATTGTCTAAAGATCAAAATGATAGCGCTTCTAAGAATACCTCAGATATTTGTATTGCGCGCAGATTATATTGCATACGAATAAAATCTCTTTAGTGCTAATACAAAACAATGTCAAATATTGTCTTTAATGTAGCGTAGCTCGTAGCCAAACACTAACTTTAAATAGACCTTTACTGCACTGTGAAAACAAATGCTTGGTTTAAAAGGAGCAAAGTTGCAGTGTTGTTCTACCTAACACAAGGAAGTTCATCTTTGAACTCTTTTGGGAAAACTGTGTGCACACTCGATCTTCTATAGAACTAGCTTCAAAGAATTTGCAAGTTTTGTTCGAGGTAAGAGCTGAAGTGTTCTAAGTAGTTTGTATCAGATAAGTATACACTATATGACAAGTATAATATTACGTAAAGTTTTATTAGAAGTTCCAAAGCGATGATGGTAGGATTAATTACTTCTTTGTTTTATAAGTATTTATAATTTTATATTTGTTCAGTGCTTATGTTAAAAACCGTTCCAGGTGGTTTCATTTCAACTGCCTCAAATAATAAAGTACCTCAAAAATTACAGGTATGATCAAACACATTGATATCAACGAATAAAGAACTAATTACGGCACGTAGTTATCCACGCAGTTTATTTTTGTGATACAAAGTTACCTTATCCTATAGTGCGTTACCTGTTTGCTTTCGAGGCGTGCGCCATGAAGCCACGGGTCCACTTACCGAATTAGGCTTCTCCTCTTTGCTTTATTTACTGTGGCCTCTCCCTATCTTCTTAACACGGCCGATTCGTAACAAAAAATACTTATATAAAAACCTTAATTTACGTTATAATACTAAAATTCACGCCAAGTTCAACGGGTAAATTCTAATTTCTAACTAACTACTACCCCAATTTAGCTCGCCGCCTTCCAACACATTTGATTGGTGGGAATTTCCACGCCTGATTTCGTGGCCGGCTTCACACGTACTCGTAGTAGTGGAATACTCTAAACCAGTCATCCGCAACGCGTTGGCTCGACTACATGAATTACGTACAACATTTAAGCCCATTCACATCTGTCTATCCCACTATTGTACTGAATTAATCTTCCCAATGCTTTATAATTTGGTATTGTAATAATAGGAGTGTAAACTTATGTGTGGAGGACTTTCATTCAGCGATCTTTTTCTCTAAGATATCTAAGAGAAGATTACAATTCGTATCTAAATGGGTTTTAAAAATATTTTTATTACGAACAACAACACATGTATTCTTATTAAACGTTGAACGAAATACTAGTCAATGCTTAAACACCTCTATCCAATGATTTATATTGTTACTAAAGTAACCATCAATTAATATTTTAAGTTCTTAGATGCCTATGAAATACGACATGAACCACGAACACTACGTAAAACTATATAAAAATTATTATTTCTATAGTTTGCTGAACAAAAGGCAGTGTACACCGCAAAGAATAACTCTAACAAAGGATTT
Organism: Eilema depressum; assembly: GCA_914767945.1. Taxonomy (NCBI): domain Eukaryota; kingdom Metazoa; phylum Arthropoda; class Insecta; order Lepidoptera; family Erebidae; genus Eilema; species Eilema depressum. The sequence continues at coordinate 17,383,824 of OU612020.1, forward strand.
TAATATTTCACTAAATCTTCAATTCCTACAGTATTTTTTCTTTGTATTAAGTAGGTAATAATACGCACCCTAAAACTTTACTCCATTTTTTTTATTAAAAATTTATTGAAAGTGACAACATATAAATAGAGACGGTAAATCTGAAAATTGCTCACGTTACAAAACGGTGACAAATCAAAATCCTTATCCCGAATAATATAGTGCCATCTAGCGGTGCAAACTGGATTCCTGATCACGTAGCGATCATCACTTATATTTGTAGTGGTGCGGGAGATTGTGCCTTTGTATTATAACAGGGTAAATTATTTTACAACCAGGCATGCTTATTCCAATTATTATACTCGTAGTTTAAGGCTGCCTACTAAATTAAATTAAAAAGAACTACAAAAACGTACCTAAAAAACAAACAACTTAAATAAACAGTTTCTACTCGAATTTAAATTCACTAGGAGTACCTATGTACAATAGAATTCAAAAAATTGTTTTATATTAAGATACGAACTTAGTTACTTGTATAAAAGTATAGTATTTTTATACTTCCACCATTATTTTTCATCCTAGCGTTAATTTCAGTGGCATCCGAAGCTTTCACCTCGAAGTCTGCGGTCTGTTTGGTAAAGCCTAATTTCGGATTTGGCTGGACTTCAATACTTTACGTAAAGCGACTGCCATCTGACCTCTACAACCCAATAGTGATATTGGGCGATATCGAAGCATTGCAGATAGACTAGTTGTTGGACTTTTAAGGGCTCCAACTACCCGCAACGACTGCCATAGATGTTCATATGGCAACCGGGACCGACAGCTCTCCGAGGCACGACCAGACGAATGCAAATACCCATATTCATGCATACAAATATTTGCACTGAGCGGGTATCGAACCCGCGCATCCTACGAAGTAGTCGTGTTCACAACCGCCATACCACAGAGGCTAACTAAAAGAAACAACCAACCAACGTAGTATTAAATAAACAATGTTTAAAAACAGTGAATTTACTAAAAAGGTATTATAACACCTATGGCATGTTGTTGAAAGAAACCATTAATTTACTTCGTAATAACTACATGTTATTCTGGATATATTATAATAATATGCAATTTTCGTTTAAAAAGTAGTTTAGTATGACATTTATATGAATGGTTATAGCCGCATGAGCGAACTACAATGACCACACAAACCTTCCAAAGAAATTGAGTCGAGCACGCAAGAAATAATTTAGCACTTATTATTTCTGTGGGGAGAGCACGAACAACTATCGTAATCGTATCGTATACGTAACGAGAGCACGGAGCATTGCGATTGGCCGCCTGCCTACTGTGAGCGTGTGCGCGGGTGAAGCCTGCCAATCGCAATACTGTTCTCGTTACGTTTACGATACGATTAGGATACATACATACATCATTCATTGATTCCGATTAGTTCGTATGAATGTCGGTAGATGGCTTCACCGTCGCCCTTAAGACGGTTGTATAAGGGAATTTGGATTGATTTCGTACGTGTCTCGGTGGCTTAGTGGTCAGAGCGTTCCCCCTGTAAGGGAAAGATCGCGGGTTCGAGTCCCGTCCGAGGTCGATTCTTTTTCCCTTTCTTAAACGATTAGGATAGTTTTTTGTGCTCACCCCACTGTGTATATTTACTTATGCTTGTAGGTTATCTTAATTTTAAGTCAATACCCTATTAACCTCACTAGTTGGTGCTTCTAAACAGCGGAGGAGGCAACGTGTGCTCTCTACCCGGAATTGAGAGGTTAGACGTTTGTTGCTCACATTCCATTCAAAAACAAGAAGTGGACTTCGAACTCCAAAGTAGAAACTTTAGAAGTAACTAAAAAATCATTATGAGAACGGTCTCTAACAGGAAGAGGGAATACCAGTTTTGAGTACTTACCTATTTTATCACGAAAAATATATTCATTAATTCTGCAGAGGTAAGTCATTTGATAACAAAACAATATATTATGCAGAAAAAGCTAAATGTTATCTAAACTGTAATGATCAGACCTCTGCAAAATTAATGGTATCAGGGTAACAGACATTCCTAAGAGGTGGTAGGTACACCTCTACCCGAACTAAATGGTTCACTAGTCCGGTGGTATTTCAACACTGAAATAATGAGACTGAAAAGTCTCATTAGTCCGGTTACCGGATTAAATCACCAAACTAGTGGGACAGAGGGGGTATGTTGTATGTTTTATCTAAAATTGTCGGTGACAATCTCACAATAATTGTATCTTATCTGTCGAACACTTTGGTACCCACTCAATTTACCTACATTAAAATTAATGTCATGCATGAAACTTTACCTATTAAAACGAGTTAATCTGTGCCATTTTCTTGGCCTCTATAAAAAGTTATAATAAAATCTCAACTGCGGTGCATTAAAAATGAATTGCATGTTTCATAGTTAATAACAAAATTATAAATATTATGTTAAGGAATTTTGATGCTAGAAGTATTATAACTGGTAGCTCGTTACACAATAAGAGGTTGCATGGCGTATATTTCGCGTGTAAAATTTTGCTTGTACCTATATTTATTTTTTATAAGCGATTGCAATATGGGTTTCTTCAAAAAGGGCATTAGAAAGTTCTCACAGGGTCGGCAGTACGAATGTGATACTCTTGGTGATACATACGTTCATAGGCCACTGTAACCACTTCTCATCAGGGGTGTGCTTGTCTGCCACCCAAGTGGTATGAAAAATTACTATTTTATGTGATCATAATTTTTTGTCAGTAGGTACCTACTGTTTATCCATTAATCTTAATATAATGCTGTATCCGAAATAGAGATAATTTATGTGAATGTAATTTTTTATTAGCAATGGCAATAATGTTGGCGTTGGCTATGGTTCAAAGAATATAAAGTTGACGATATCCTTAGTTAATATTACCATCAATAAAATCCGTGTGTGAACGCAGAAATATGTATAAGGAAAGTAGTTTGCATTTCTACCGCATTTACTTAAAATTCAAACCACGATCAAAATACGCTGTTTATAATTTTAATAGATGTATATTATGTTCAATAATGATTCACGATGATTTTTAAACTGTCATGTACTCAAACATGTAAATTTTAGGGAAAATCACGCAATAAATTAGTTAATATATAATTTGATATAATAAGTATAATTATGATTATTATAATTTATTTATGAATACGTAGGCAACATCAGTAAATATCCTTAGGATTACGAAACAAAACTAGTTCATAACATTGCGAGTCTGATTTTACTTATTCATTAATTATTTTAAGAAAGATTTAAGAGTTAAGATGATCAAAAATGTAGAATTTATTTAGCTTCTTTTGAATATTTTATAAAAGGTCTAATGAAAGAGATTAGCTGATCAATGAAATACAACAAGTGAAGCTATTTCTGTAGTTATTTGTGAAAATCGTACATTTTCATTAAGAAAACCATCATTTAAAACACCATTCCTCACCATTCCGAAATAAAAAATTTGTTACCCAAATATGACCCTTATATCGCCATCTATTGAGCAAACGCAACATCTACTTAGCAACTACGAAGCCTATTTTGACGTATCTTGGTCTCAGTTACCTTCCTTGCTACAGTAACTGATACTGTGTAACTCTCTGTGTATAGTCGCTAGGGTTGTTGATACAGTTTTTGCAATACATACAATGTATCTTGGAGAATACTCGTACGATTTTATTGACATTACAACTTTTGCAATTTCTATTCCGACGGTTACAATAAAGAAATATTCGGATATCACTACATACTACATAAAATAACTGTATAAAACAAGATTAAGTTGTTAAAAAATAAGGTTAAATAACAACACATATCGTCAGAAATAATATTAATATACGTATATAAAACTACATAAAAGGCATAGCCTCCGGCTACGTCCGCGTGCATTATTGCAATATTGAATCCTTAAGCGCGGCTTATTGCCTATTGGAAGCTATTCCCGAGTTAAGCGTCGCGTCGGTAGCTTAGTGGTTAAGGAGTCGGCCTTACGATCGAGAGGTCCCGGGTTCGAATCCTGGCCATTACACTACCGACGTGAACCCACTCCTAGCACAAGCAATTTAGCTTAGTTGAAGGGGTTAACGAAGTGGGATAGCTAACTTAATTTATTTGCGGTAGGAGTGGGTTCACGGCTGTAGTGTGAAGGCCAAGATTCGAACCCGGAATCTTTCGATTGTAAGGCGGACTCTTTAACCACTACTCTATATTTACGCTATATTATTTTTAAAAAACCGCGGTAGCCTAGTGGTATGGGTAATGGACTGCTGAGACGAGGTCTCGGGTTCGATCCCAGGTTTTACCATGGCACACACCAATGACTTTTCGATGCTTTTCGAAGTTATGTGTGTATTTATCGCAGGTTTATAAGTGCCCGGTTAATGGCAATAGGCTCGCCACCTATTACATTGGGACCTAAACATAAACGGCGAAATGTGGTTGCTAGCACCTCTGCCTACCCCTTCGGGGATAAAGGCGTGAGTTTATGTTATGTTATGTTATGTTATTTTTAAACTCCCTCGACTCGAAGACGGCGGGCGAGTACCACTTAGCCAGACAGCCTGTGACTACGGCCGGTATAACCTGGTTATAACGTCTGGTAATTTAAAGGGTATATACCTACCTATATGCCAAGTAGTTTAATTAGTTGTTCAATTAACAGGTTATCGCCGTTTAACTAACTTCTTGAATGATTTCTGGATGATTGAACGGCAGATTAATCATATTGGCCACCACATGTATACCTATACTATATTCGCGTTAATTCTCCTAAACATTATTGTACACTAAGCTACTGACGCTTCAGTAATAGGTAATATGAAGTAAGATAAGTTTACTGTTAGTTACAACAAGTTCTAGTTGTTAGGTAAGAAACTTTCACATAAGTTTTGACTGTAATAAATCACTGTACAGAAGTCAGCAGTCTATCACGCTTTTCTCAACACGAGTGAGACGGCTCGCCTTGAAAAGTACCACCGTCTCGTTAATATTGACGTTAAGTAGGGGTATGTGATATACATATATATTATACATATAAACACTTAGAGTAATGCAAATAGACATATTCGTGTGTATAAATATTTGAATGAGCGGTAAATGAACCCGTGACTTTAGCGTAGCAGTTGAACTCTCTACGCTACGCCACAGAATTCGTCGTACCTACGTACCTGTTTTTATAGCGTTATTATTAGGTATATATTATTAACCGTAATTAGTACCGGCTATTTAAAACGAAACAGACTTAAAACACGGTACCCTAAAATAAACCTAATGTTGACGACCTCACCTTTTATTACTCAGAAAAAAAATACAATTTAAAGTCCTTCCGACTAATTAACCCTGCGTAAATATCAAATTAGTACACAATTAAGGGAACGTTCTCTTCAACATTCTTTTGTTTGCTTCTAAAAGAATGTTTCTTTATAAATTATTTACATTTAAGTAGAAATGAATTAGGATTTTTTCTTAGCAATTCTATGGAAATTTTTCGTAGTTTTTTTTAGATGTAAGTTATGTAGCCTACCTGAAAATCGTATCCTTTGTGGGTTAAAAAGGTATGAAATGGATCTAATTGAATAAATAACATCTTTTATGAAAAGCTAAATAAGGTATTTTAGGGAAGGTACCAAATGTTTCCTTTTTAAGACTTAACAATACTGTTGTACGGTAGGTAAAGGAAATGGGTCTAATTGAATAAATAACATCTTTTATGAAAAGCTAAATAAGGTATTTTAAGGAAGGTACCAAAGGTTTCCTTTTTAAGACTTAACAATACTACCTACCTACCTTTCTTTACATGATAAACTCTATAAATTTTTATGACTGCATTACTTGTGTAGCAAAATCGCGGGAAAACGATAAGGTGTTTGGCAATCTCTATCCGCTTGACTACATTCCTCCAAAAAGGACCTAACACACACACACCTTCAGTTTGCTAAACTTAAGCATAATGTATTCCTGAAACGATAGGCATAATGTAACAGTTTCATTTGGGGATCTTCCATTCGAATTAAATTCAGACCAATTAATAAAATACTTTGTAGCTATTGATTTCATTGTTAAATATTATTTGCTAGATTTATGCTTTTAGCTTTTAGATGCTAAGTGGGTTTTTAGTAATGTAGGTACAGCTACTGGGGTTTTCTTGGCAGAGTTTTACTGTAGAACCGAATTACTATCAGGTGGGACATGTTCTGATTGCTTACTATCAGTAGCATCAGTTTACCTGGGGCTCCAAGATTTTCAAGACCTCACCTGCAAGCCTCTGGCGTAGTCTTTCCTCCTGATGTTGTCCTCCTTTCTTTTACGAACAACATTAGGAAGAGAAAGCTTAGGAGAGTGAAACCGTGCAAGCTTTGGGTGCAATCGGATAAAATAACATAACCACTGCTAGGATGATGAATTTTCTCGTTAGGGCTATATGTTGTATCACAGCGTAAACATGACATAAAAAAAGTATCTAAATAAAGGTAACTATAAATAAACATAAAATACTAGACACAAATAGATCCAGTAAACAAGATACCATACTGTATTTCAATAGAATACAGTAAAGCGATTGAATAGAAGTAATAAACTATTCATCGCAATACCAAAATAGGAAACCATTGGAACACGAAATAGAAATTCGAGTAAATACGTCATTCATCGATTAATATCGTATTTTAGTAAGTAAGCTCTCTGTAGAACTCTAATTGCATGAATAGTGAAAAAAAAGATAGGTACCCGTTTTTAGGCAGAACTAATTATTACTATGACTGGGTAGTAAGGGAAAGGTTGGCCTATCAATCAGTTCTCAGGTAAGAGATACCATCGGGCGAGGCGAGGGAAAGATGACGTGTCTTATATATAAAAAAAATTAACAAAGATTTTCTTGTGTTCATATTTGTTTTAATATACACAAAGTTACGTCTGTTCCACCAGACTACGTTTAACAATTATTGTATTTTTGGTTACACAATATAGCTCGTACGGTTTATTGAATCATTGAATCACCCGTAGGCGATTTGTACACTGTTTTGATAAAGTGATTAATAAATAATAACATTATTTAGAGACAGAGACATAAGGCCCTATTGCCTTCAATCTGACAGAAGTCAAGGTGATAACCATTTTACAGTTAAAAGTAAACTAAAACTCTGTCACACTCAACTTTCTTTCAGATGTAATTCTTTTTTTATAAATTTTGTGCAATTTTCTTGCACTACTAAACGAAGATTATTGAAATCTTGCAGAGGGTGCCGCTATGCTGCTCGTACATTTTTTTCTTTTGCTCTAAGTGACTTTTTATTACTACAGCTTTACCGTTATCTCCGCGAATTTATTTCCGGCTTGTGCTGGATGTAATAAATGTTCCAGACTGGTAGTTCCACTAGATAAGATCGAGTTAGTTTAAGGTGTTGGTTTAAGGGATACATAACATTTTTTATACCACTTAAGTGACAGACAAGCACACGGTTCACAAGATGGAAAGTGGTTACCGTGGCCTATAGCCTTATGCAACACCAGGGGCACTACACTCGTGCTGTCGACCCTGAAGAAACTTTCTAATCCATACTAATATTATAAATGCGAAAGTAACTCTGTCTGTCTGTCTGCCTGTCTGTTACGCTTTCACGCCTAAACCATTGAACCGATTTTGATGAAATTTGGTATAGGGATAGATTAGACCTTGAGAAAGGACATAGGCTATGTTTGGTCGCGATAACCGACATCCACGCGGGCGGAGCCGCGGGTAAAAGCTAGTTATTATATGATTCTTAATTCTTGAAGTACTCTATATTTTATTCACCTGTGTAAATTGACTGTGTAGAGTGTAGACTATTGTAGACACCTTTGTTCAACAATTGTGTTATTGCTCCCACAATATAGGGAAGGGACTCCCCGCACGGTTTATCGAATTACCCTTTGGCGATACAATTATCCACAGAAAACATGGTTTACCGTTAAACAGTAACGTGATCCCGATTAATAAAATCCATATCCATGCTAAAGGTATGATTCCGAGGCGACCGCATACGATAACTGCCGACGCATGCAGTAGATACAGCGTATACATTACTTGATATACTACGATACGGATAAAGGGGACCATTGAGAAGCCGGAATGAATCACGCGTATCTGCTGCGCGCGGCTGCGGTCACCTTCGGAATCATACCTTAATATTATAAATACGAAAGTAACTTTGCCTGTCTGTCTTTCTCTCTGTCTGTCTGTTACGCTTTCCTATGCCTAAACCACTAAACTGATTTTAATGAAATTTGGTACAGGGATAGATTAGACCTTGGAAAAGGACATAAGATATGTTTAGTCCCAATAACAGACATTCATGAGGGCGAAGCCGCGGCAACAGCAAGTATCATTATAAACAGCACATTCAGTAAAGGCTTGTCGTCAACCTGACACTTTTTCATGTATTATAAGTTTACTGTCACTTTAAGAATAACCGAATACTTTAAAATATCTGTACATACTCTATTACCTCAAAATAAATAATATAGAACAGAGTGTCAAATATAATTACGAGAAGCTACGAATTCGATTAAGATTACGATATCCGTTAGGGAATTGAACTAGAACATAGTGTTCTAATTCGATTCCCTCATGTGTTCAGTTCCAGCCCTCAACCCTCCCCCTCACCAGTAGAACGAATTCATAGTTCGTTAGACTGGATATTTATAATATTAGGTAGGGCGGAGTCTCTGTTGACGACTTTATACAAAACGTAGTAAAATTTTATATACCTTCATAGCAAGAAAATCATTACGCTAGTAGATTACTGAAACATTATCATACACCTCAAAGAGACCCGACAAAACAGAATACTGTTTCAGAGCCAATAACCTTTGCAAACGTTCAAATATTAGTACTGCACAGTCTATTGCAAGCGGTTGCACTGTGACAAATTACTGAACAGCACGAGACAACAATCTCGTCCATGTAATTTATTGCTGTTCATAGATTCGAGCAAAAACTGGTGTAAAATTTACCGGTGTGCAGGTAGTACTTCCAAAAAAAATTTAAAAAATTGCTGTGAAGAAATTGCACTTCGTCATGGACTAGTCTTCAAAATAAATTCATATTGCTGAAATTATTCGAAACTTAAAAATGGAAAACTATCACTGAATATGCTAAAATAAATAAACAAACTGTTTCACATTAGAATTCCTGTGGTAAATTCATTGATATTATTTAATTGAACATTGCTTTCGGAATAGAATATAGAATTGCCTACGTAAGACAGTAGACTTATTTCAAACTAATTTCAACTTGATACTTTCAACTTCACGGGTTCCTCAGAATAAGATGTTCACAGCAGACAGATAAGGGTTACTTCTTCTCTATAGGATATTTCTTTATACGGAAACCGAAAAATAAAATAACACTTTTCATTTATGTATAGGTATAAATGAAATTTTTTATTTTATTTTTTGGGTCTATACACCTATGACAGAAAATTTCTACTGCATCTAATAACCCGAATTTCTAGTGAAACTGCATTGAAATTCGATTGAAACCTATAACAGCAGTTGAAAGTTTCTGGAGCTCTTGAATTCACCGACTTGGTTCTATTCATTGACACCTTATTGGTTGACTAAATACTTGTACCAAATTAGTGTCTTGCCTTTTATATACTACTAATATTATAAGTACTCTGTACTTATAAACATTTTAGGTTAGTTTGAATGATGCAATCTGCTATTTAAGAATTAACGGGATATCTGTCATATTTATTGGTGTTTGACCACTGTGACAACGTCAAAGTATTGGCTACGCTCAAATACCAATCACATGGTAAATATCCCGCTGACTTTAATAATATAGATGGCCATGTCAATCTAAAATGATATCATGATGAAATTTACTCTTTATCTATTGTAGCTCTATTGTAGCAGACGCTGTGCTCTTATTGTGACTGTAATATTTTTAGTTGCTAAGTAGATATTGCTTTGTATAATTATCTGTGTTTGCATGCCAATTGTATGGCGAAATGTGCTCGGATTTGATATTATATTACCATCTCATATTGTAACACATTACACGCAAATAAATGAATTTGATTTGATTTGATTATTTTGGTTACCATCTACCAAATTTGAGCCTTATGTAGAATATATAAACGTAACATAAAAACGTCAGGATATATATCGAATTCAATAAAACATAAAATGGCTCACTTCCGAGAGAAGCCAATAAAAACTGGAATGCGTAATATAATGTACCTTCCGAGAACTAAATCATTATTCCTAACATAACTATCACACCATCACCCTTATTTATAAGGAAAAAACCCTTCTTATTTATAAGGCAGCGACCATTAAACTTCTCGATATTGAACTCACGTCGTCGGTCGAAATAAGATTAAAGGCCACAATTTCAATAAAAACAGAACGAGATACAGTGTGTAAAATGAAATATTTATCTCATCGGCCCAAGACGGGTCTGCAGTACATAAATATATTCATACTCTCCATTGAAAGACGAGTCCCCAAACCGGCTTTGAGTGTTTTTAAAAGAAACCTCTTTGATATTCCCAATGTAAGGTATGTCAAATGTCTCAAAGCGAAAGTATCCAGTCGATGCTTATACAGAATGGATATTTAGATGTCAAGGTTGAGAGATAAACTGAATATTATACATTATTTCTTTTCGTTTTAAAGGTTGAGCGTATTTAACTATCATAGCGCTTTAACGGATTTTATAATTCAATTCATCCTCATAATCGATTTCCCAATTGCGTACTAAACTTGCATTTTAGATCTAGTGGTCAGTTTTTTGTTTTTTTTTATTACTATTTTGGGGTTTGGTTAAAAAAATAAAAATAAAAACGAAGCTTGACGTCAAGGCTCTCGGTAGAGCCTCCATAATTTTATAATCTATTTTTTTTTAAATTTATATACCCACACCAGTAAATCCCCGAAGGGGTAGGCAGAGTATTTTATTTTATTTTTATTTTATTTTAATTAGGTATAGAAACAGAAAACAGATTACATGAGACACAGATATAACATTAATTGATCATCATCATCATCATCATTTCAGCCATGGGAAGTCCACTGCTGGACATAGGCCTCCCCTATAGATCTCCAATAGGACCGGTTGGAAGCGGCTCGCACATTAATTGATACACTTTTTGAATCTGATGTCCACTTATATCTATACACAGCATTTTTGTGTTAAATGGTTGCGTTAATAAAAGAATAAAGATACAACTGTAGGCTGTAGGGGGTTATGTGACACAAAACGGAAAATAAAGAGAAAAAAAAAAAAAATCTAAATAAGACGCTTTTTAAAAGTATTGAAGCTATCGGCAAAAATATTAACCTGTGTACAAACCTTATTGTATTGATTGCACATTCTATGGAGCGGGTTATTTTGGGAAAAAATATTTTTACATAAAGGTATAGTAAACAGCTGTGGAATGTTAATGGTATTAACACCCAGATTTCGCCAATTATGATTTTGGTCCCACGTAATAGGGAGCGAGCCTATTGCCGTCGACCGGGGCACTTAGTCATGGGCTGTATGTTTACTATCAAATGGAGAACAGCCCCATCCCTTAGTCGCCTTCTACGACACCCACAGGAAGAGATGGGGTGGCCCTATAGTACTCCACCGGGAACCAATACGGCAATACAATTGTGAAGCTAAATTATTAGGACACGAGAGTTACTAGGTATAATTAATACCTACTGGTATTCTTTACCATTGCAACGTGCATAAAACGGTAGACAAACAATTTTTGGGTAAATCCCCCGGTGACTAATGACTTGCTCCTCTATTTGCATCTCCTGGTATGACCTAAATTGAGTACTGGCTATTTGTTGCAGGTGGAACAACCGCTTCGAAACTGGGCAAAAAATAACAGCAAAATGGGAGCAAAAACGCTTCGTGTGTTTGAAATTCCAAAAAAATACTAGAAATATGAATATAACGTGCAGCTATGTAAGCTTTTAAGCTTTCAGTTTTTTATTATTCAAGCTGGGGGTGAAGTTTTATTAAATTCCTTTGCTGAAATATTTTTTTCATAATTTTGTGTATAGCGGTTACAAGAACTCTTTTTCAATCCTATGTTTTTTATACTACTTAGGTCGCAGACAAGCAGAGGGACCCCTTATGCAAAATAGTTATGGTGGTCTATGGATGAATGCAACTCCAGGTGAGTCGCAATCGTGCTGCCGACCCTGTAAGAACAGAGAGAGAGTCTGTGCCATCAGCGCAGAAGATAAGTAGGACAAGCCTTTGGTCATCCCACTGACAGCACAAAACCTCTCCAGTGGACTATGGCTACCCTACTCACCGCTGGGAACACTTCACGAGGTTATTCAGTCGCGGTATTCTGCAGGGCGGAGGTATATCCCCGGTGGGACTGCTCGATCGGAGCGGAAATACGGTCGTGTCCTACCTCGTCATTAAGCCAATTGTGGAGGTAATGTTCCTCCAACACAAAGGGAGGATCCTCCGACCAGGCAAGGTGATCACGCCTGGCGGGCCGCGGCCCAACGATTGTCGTTGGGATGTTGTATATAGCTTGTACTAGCGCTGGAACTTCACTTTCGCGATTCAGGATTCGTAGTGACGTAGTAGTTCGGCTTGCTGTCGCTAGATGGCGCTGGGTACATGTGGTATCGCCACATCACTCCCCTCCAAGACCGGAGGTTGATTGCGATGAGTCAGCTGTCTTAGCTCTCTTGACGAGCGTGCCAGTGCCAGTCTTGAGTAGTTCCATTTCGTCGGAACTGAACGCCGCTTATTCCGTTGGTGGAACAGTCTTCCTCGCTAGTCCCAGTGAGTCGGGACTACCGCTGGTCCCAAAGATGCGGGGCGAGTGCGGTGATGCGGTGCTGCGGTGCGATGCCCAGAGAAGTGGGGCTCGAAGCGTCGAGATGAGTCCTCGGCGAGCCGCCAGTGAAGCGAGGCGAGTCCTCGGTGAGTTGAGGTGAGTCCTCTGCAGTGACGGGGCGAATCCTCGAATAGCAAGGTAAGTCCCCCGTGTAGTGGGGCGAATGCTGCGTAGTGGCTGAGTGGTATGTAGACGGGAGAGAAGTAGAGGTGTAATGAATATATTCATAACAACTACCGATAACATAATATGAGCACTAAAATTCATATTATGTTATTGATGAATCTTTTAACATGTTATAGGATAACAGCGAAATAACATCGAAAGCCGTAGGTAGCGCTATCTCAATAACGTTTCTATGTTTTGATACGTAACGTACATCTAGTTACACTGAGAACATCTTGTTAAAGAATAACTAAGTCTACTACATTGTTATTAGTTATCAGCAATAACAAGATGTTATGATGTTATCTTGTTATCGCTTGTTCATATTAACGAAGAGAATAACATTATAGAATATAACATTTTAATGTATTAGTTATCAGCAATAACAAGATGTTATGATGTTATCTTGTTATCGCTTGTTCATATTAACGAAGAGAATAACATTATAGAATATAAAATTTTAATAACACCTCGCATTGAGATTATATTTTTCTCTCTCTCTTATGTAAGTTGTATGAGTGAGGCAGTCTCTTGGACCTAAAATGTGATCAAAATGTGCTCTATATACGCAGTACACGTTTCTTGGGAGTCTTTTGAGGATAACACAGAGTACTACTGCGGTGGACGAGCTCAAATTTAAAAGGAATAGTTTACTACAAAACAATACGCATCCGCCAGGGCCTCGTTTGTCTCGCGATTTAGGTTCAAGATACGTGTCCCGTGTTTGCCGTTCTATTCGATCGAGGGGGGAGGGGGGGGGGGAACGAGACAGAAATATTGGTATTTACCTATGTGAAAACTACTGTTTAGGCAGTCGAGTCAAATAGTTTGCTTTACATTTCGCTCTTTGTATGAACACTACGCATTTCAGTATATAGTATAGTACTCTGTGCTACGCACTGCGATTAAACGATTAAATACAAGCGTTCAATGAATGCGTAAATCTTGTAACAGCAAAATGTTTCGTCGCCGCCAGCAAATGTTTCGTTCTAGACATGGGCCTGTAAATAAATATTTTTGTACTATTGCATATATTTTTATGTAAAAACGTGTGTCGTTAGAACATCTAGACTATTTAAAATCATACAATAAATAGAATATCTACCTACATTTTCAATAAAATTATACATACGTAAAGTTGACGAGTCACGTGGTACTTACAGAGCATTATAACGGGTATCGGAACATAGGAACGATCTATATTAATAGTAAGCAATAACATTCCTCTTGGATGTTATTTCGGTGTTATTGGATAACATTTAAGATAACATAATATCATCAAAGTGTTATATTCAATAACATGAATATCAAAATCGTCACCTAATATGACATCTCTAGAGAGAAGTCCTCTTCTTGAATGAACCGTAAGTGCGTGTACCATGCCTTAGATGCAAGCGTGGCCGAAGGGTAACCAGGCTGCAGCGGGTGCTGCAGGCTGTGGTTGTAGCCTTGTAATGGCCGAAAGTGCTGGATGGCGAAGACTTGATTACCGCTCATGCGGAAGAAGTGAATGGGATGTGACGATGAGAATGTTGCTGAAAATGCTCAGCGAAGGTTACGTGATCAGATCACGTCGGGGTCACCACTGTGGAGGAACGAGGTGTGATGTCCCTCCAACCAAAGGGAGGATCCTCCGACCAGGCAAGGTGATCACGCCTGGCGGGCCGCGGCCCAACGATTGTCCTTGGGATGTTGTAGATATATTGTACAAGCGCTGGAACTTCGCTTTCGCGATGCAGGAACTGTAGCGACGTAGTAGTTCGGCTTGCTGTCGCTAGATGGCGCTGGGTACATGTGGTATCGCCACATGTACCCAGTACGCCAAAAACATTTTTAGAGCTCATCATCTCTAACAATGAAATAAATTTCTTCACGTGGCTGGAGAATATTTCTCTACTATTCTCGCCTTCTATTCTCATATTAAAAGAACACTATTCAAGTACTTGGAGAATCTTCGCAGGCGTAAAGAAATTTCTCAAAGATTTCAGCGGAATTACACCTTGTTTTGTTTTGAATCCTCCATAGTTTGCCATAGGTACGATGAAGTGACTATGTTGAAGTTAAATCGACTTAAACTACACTGTGACCCCAATAAACAAATAGCTATTGCCGATAGGGACGGTTTTTCTTCAGAACGGACTGCCTCGATAGGTTTAGGCCACAGTTACTGGTGACAAAATACCCACCTTTTTGAGAAGTGTAAACCATCCTCCTTTCGGAGAAGTACTCGCGTAACACGATCGTACTCCCTCCTTTGGCCTGTTAATAAAATGAGGGTTGCCAGTCTGCGGTTACCAGGTGATACTAAGTTCAATTTTATAAACACAACATGTTCAAATTAGCCAGTAACAAAATTAATTATTTTAATAAATAACATGCAAGAAACTGTATCTAAGCCTTCATTGACAACGTATTCAACAGATCAGTAGAACGTTTTTATCTGAAAAATGTTCTTTGTATCTCCAATACTAAGCATCGGATAGTTTTTCTGAGAACTTTTTTGATCCGACAGTTTTTACAAGGATTTATTTTCTACTAGCTTTTGCCCGCGGCTCCGCCCGCGTGGATGTCGGTTATCGCGACCAAACATAGCCTATGTCCTTTCTCAAGGTCTAATCTACCCCTATACCAAATTTCATCAAAATCGGTTCAGCGGTTTAGTCGTAAAAGCGAGACAGACAGACAGACAGACAGACAGACAGGCAGACAGACAGACAGACAGAGTTACTTTCGCATTTATAATATTAGTAGGGATTTTTGACTGGAAACGGTTCAGCGCTTCAATCACTAATGGAAAGTTTTTGACTTTGTTCATTTTAAAAAACTAGCAGGTATGCATTGGAGAAATATTCATATAGGAGTTTAGAATACATATTCATTATTTGATGGCCTCTGTGGTGTAGCGGTCGAGCGTTCGACTGCTACGCCGGAGGCGCGGTTATATTCCTACTTAGTGTAAATATTTGTATGCATGAATATGTATATTTGCATTGGTCTAGGTGTTCCCATGTATAATAAAAAGTATATTATCAATCAAATCAAATCAAATCATTTATTTGTATAAACACAAACTCAAAAACTGAACAAAGGCAAAAACTTTCCATTAGTGATTGAAGCGCTGAACCGTTTCCAGTCAAAAATAGAAAATAAAATAAAGGAACAAAAAAATGTATCTAAGTATGTTTATCCGCATTCCAGATCCCATAACACAAGCTAGTTAGGCTATGCTTAGTTTCGGTCTAGATAGCGCTACCGTAAAATGTCGTGGAATATTTGTTTATTAATTTCATTCTCGTATCTCGTAGAAAAATTATTATACGAGATACGAGAGTGAAACTCCTAATAAATGTAGTAGGAGTAGTGATATTGTCTGCAAATATCTATAATTATACAAATAAAAATATGAAAATAAAATAAAATTAAATAATGCCAAATATATCGCGATAGAATTCGTTAAAATGTAGTTTTATTTCATTGCGTAGAGGTAAATGTTTGCATGTTTTTTTTTTGTTTAAAATATATCTGAGATTATCTTAAATGAGAAATCATGGATTCAGTTCATTAATAAATTAGTTTCACCTGAGCAAGTATAATTTATAGTGTTTAATTTTGTTATTTGACTTTAGTATTATCATTTAAAATCCTCCTATTTATATTCTCCTACCTTATCAGTTTCACATACGCCTTTGTTACTCACATTAACCTGTCGAGGGCACGATAAGGTGACATCGTAGTGTAACCGCTTAAAAGGGTAAGATTTATTACCCGTGACGTAGTTATGACGTACCTAGTTCTTATCTGCCAAAAGCAGTTTGCTGGCAGACTCATCCAGGCATTTAATCTGAATATTCTGAATTCACTTTAAATATTTCTCTGATAAGAATGATGATATTATTATTATGGACTTAATATATTATATTCCATAGCACCATCTAAGCATATCAAATAAAATCAAACCAAAGCCTAAAAAAGCTAAAAAACAATTATCATAGCAATATGACAATTGAACTTATATGAGGAAAAATAATGGTTAGATATTTACATTATTTTTGTGACTATTAATAAAATTATCCGTCGGTCCGTCTGGTCCGTCCGACCGACCATCAAAAAAAATCGAGTCCGTAACCATTAAGAGACTTTTTTTATACCACATAGGTGGCAGACAAGCACACGGCCCACCTGATGGAAACCGTGGTTACCGTGGTTTATGGACGTATTAAATTGAACACTGACATTGTTTAATGAGTTATCAGGATATTAACCATAATCCAATATCACAAGCCGGTTAAATCCCGATAACTCTTATAGTAACCATAACTATCAATTTCGCGTTAATAGAAAAAACTTACACATACGTCTTTGTGCCTCCAATAAAATTCAGTAAAGCCTTAAAGTAACTGCGCGTCACCTGCAAAGCGTTAAGGTTAATAGCTATTTTCAAACGTTCTCTAATCGTGTATGTCGGACGGTATTACGCTGTCACAGTTGAGTATCTCGTGACAAACGGATCTGTGACGTGGGCTCCGTAGATAGTGTCTGCTGAACGAATGCCTCGCATCCTGAATACGGTGACACGATAAACGCAACGTATTTATACTTGGTAGGGGTAATAGCTGTAATGTGGTTTAGTTTGTACGTTCTGATGATGGCACTTCACATAGCTATTTATTTGACATATTTGGCAAACAATTACCACGTGACTGTGGACAGTGTACGTGATAAAGCATTGGCCTTATTGCCTACTTGACAAAAAATATGGCCAATACCAAATACGTACAATTGATAAGTTTATTTAGTTTTTTACCCGACTACGGTGAAGCCAAAGGAGGGTTATTATTTTGATAGGCTATGTTTGTATGTATGTATGTTCATTTGTTCCATCATAACGGGTTGTTGACCCCTCCGAATTTTTTTGTTTCATAATAACATGATAAATTGCCATCTAGAACCGATAATTTTCAGGGAGAATTCAGAACGAGGGGAATCACAACTTACGCTTTTTATTATAACCACGTATTATTTAATGTTTGTTTTAAAATTAGCCATGTTTATTTCTATTTCTATATTTGATAAAATATTCTGTTTTTATACTTGAAAATGGTTTAGTAATATGTATTAGCAATCGTCGAATAGAAAATAATCTTCTCCTTTTTTGAAGTCGATTTAAAACTTTCATATCGCAGCCATCGCTTAAGCATTCGTTAAAGAAATCGAATTGAGGCCTAAAGCTTAGACCTTTAGTTGAAAATAACCTAGAACCCGGCTTATCAATGGCAGGTATATTTTTATCTACTATTTTATGATACACTAGCTGTTGCCCGCGGCTTCGTCCGCGTGGATGTCGGTTATCGCTTAGTGTTTATATAGCCTGCATCTCAAAATCCTTTCTTAGGGGATGCCTACGTCATAGTAGCTTTATGCATGCAAGAGGCTTCCGGCGACTGGGACCACAATTAAGTCGGACCGCGGTCCCAGTTGCCGGATTCATTTAAATTTAATATTTTTCTTCCATCGACTGGGACCACCTATAAATGTATCAAAAAATCTATTGTTTTAGTCAAAACAGTACAGTCAAACAAAAAAAGGTTAGTTTTATTTTAAAGAAAAACTCTTTGATGGAAAAATGTCATCTATCGTATATGTCACTCATCAACTCCTCCTAAAATTGACAAAGTTTCATACAAACTTTCATCCCCTATTTTATACCATTGAGGGTAGAATTAATCAAAATCCTTTCTAAGCGGATACCAACGTCATAACATCTACCTGCATGCCAAATTTCAGCCCGATCCGTCCAGTGGTTTGGGCTGTGCATTGATAGATCACTATGTCAGTCAGTCAGTCAGTCAGTCACCTTTGAGTTATACCTATATATTTAGATAGACAGCTTAGACCTTTAGTTAAAAATAAAATAGAACCCGGCTTATCTAACATAAATAGAATTAAATGGAAAGTAAATATTAAATTTCATTTAAAACATGCACTGTACATGACGCGGTCGTATTCGTCTAGGAAGCATTAAGACAGTTTAGTTCCTACTCGTTCCAGTTTGTCACTAACATGGTGTGTAAAAGGAAAACTAAAAGCTCTTTACTGAAGAGCTGTGCCAAACTAAAGGAATTTGCTTTCTAACGAGATGCGGATGTGTCGGTATCTCACTTTAAGTGTGCCGGGTACTTTGAGTATTTTGCAGAGATTTGTTACATAGTTCGATGTTTTTGGAAATAATTATAAGAGCTTAATTTACGTATGGTTAACATACTTCATATATCGTACGTATCTACCCCTGTTACGTTCGCTTTAGCATACAATAATATTACTGTTTGTTTCTATGTATAATATGTATGTATTTACAAAAAAAATGTACCTATCTAAGTATGTATACCTATCCGCATTCTAGATTCCATAACACAAGCTAATTAAGCTTACCATGGGTCTAGATAGCGTTGTGTAGAATGTTGTAGAATATTTATTTATTATTATTATTATTATACTGAAACTTGGTAGGTTTTACCTGGGATCCCATTTTTTCTCATAATGGTTTTTATCCTAATTTAAATTGTCATAACAAGTTAGGCATAATTTTCTTGGCATAATAATAGTGTGCCATAATTGGTTTTTAGCATACTATGTTATTAAGCATAAATATTGTATATCCTAATGTTTTTATTGATAACTTTGATATGCATAAAGTTGTATAGCATATTGTTTATTTGTCTAATAGTTATTTAATGGTCGAAACTCATAATCATTCCAATAAATAATAATTTCTTAACAGACTGATAGATTTATTGAGAAAGCCCCTGATTCCGACTTGGATAGATTAGGTTAGAAGGCTAATGCGGGAGCGGAGCGGAGCGAAGCTCCCGCATTAGGCCTTCGTGGTTTTTTTTTTTATAACCATGTAGAACTTTATTTAGTCAAAATGAACATTCTGAATTAAAAAATTATGCTTTGGGCCAGTATGCTTATGAAATATTATGCTTATAGTAAATAGGATTAAAAAAATGATGATTAAAAAGTTATGGCAAATGAGTATTATGCGTAAATAATGTTAGGACAAGTAACATTATGCAATGTTAAATTATGACATAAAATTGTAGGAATAAAAATAGAGAACCATTTTACCTTAACGCTAGGCTCAGTTGCATCCAATGCTTTCTACTATACCTACTCAAATTATTTTATGGTACACCAGCTTTACGCTATTTATTTATTAAATGAGTACTATAATAGTAGGTACTTAAAAATAATAAAATAATTAATAAGTGTATGGGTAGAATATACAATAACACTACGATAAACTGATACATTTATTCTACATACCTACTAGTCTATTCCAAAATGTAAAAAAAAACAGTTGCGAATCGAAGCAATCTTGGTATATTAGTTTGGTACTTATTTATGCTGATACCAGTAAGCCTCCTCTAAAGCGTTTTCTTTGTGCTTGGAGGCTAAGGCTGAAGTGAAATGTCGTTGAGTGATTGATTTAGTACTCGGTCCTTTTATCTACTGTAAGGAGGTATTCGGCTCGAGAAAATTCGAGCAGTTGAGTTGCAAGGTTAAACCCAATCGTTCACAAGATGATTGAACGCAAGTATTAAGGTTAAGATTTCGAACGTTCAATCATCTTAAAAACGATTGAGTTTATTTTTAGATTAACAAAATTTTGACCAAAAGAAAAAAGATGTTTTGGAGGATTAGCGTCGTGGTAACGGTACTGGTTTCGCGTCTGCTCAATTCAAGTTTAAGCCTGTTCCGTGCAAACTAGGGATGCATAAAAAACAAAGTTACTGCTTTATTATGAGTGTTGCGACACTTTATCATTCTTTTATTCATGTGAGTGCCATATTTACAGAATTGTGACAGATAAAAGAAAGAATTTTGATTTACAAAGATCGCGGATTCGAGTCCATGTCCGAGGTAGATTCTCTTTTCTCTTTGTAAATCGATTTGGACAATCAGCATAATAAATGCATCATTCAAAAGAATTTTGAATTATTAGCCTCGTGGCTACTGAGCAAACTAGGAGTGCTTAAAAAACAAAAGTTACTGCTCTATTATTGAGGTCATTACACTTTCTCATTCTTTTCTCCAACTGATCCGGCGGCATTCAAGCCTGCACTTCAGAGATAGGGACCGTCCTCATACTACAGATTTTTATAATTATAAAAATAATTCGATTTTTGATTTTGATTTTTATAGGAACATTTGCTGCTTGACTCCCTCTACTTCAAGAGGTAAGCCTACGCCAAAACCTCATTAACCAATGCAGTTGTATCGGCTTGGAGGTGAGGTTGGTAGGCTGACTAGGGTCCCAAACATCTAGGTAAGGTCCTCTGGATACACTATCATTAATCATACATTAATTTTCAATGCTAAACTAATACACTAACAATCATATTCGAATACATTATTCGTACTTGACTTAAACAGATAGACTTCGGGGTCAAATGTTCAGTAAACGTGCCACCTGTTTTTGTCTCAAACGTTTCAGTATATAACTAAAACAGCTGTCATTACTATGGGTTCTCTCTGAAATTGAACACCCTGTTTTTGTGGACAACGCCAAATGCTTTGGGTTAGAAAATCAATAGAATGTATTTCCTTGTTCTATGTTTGAAGTTCGAAGTCTTTGTAATTCAGTGACTTAAAATTTGTACCGTATCACAAAACACCCGTACGGACCTCATCCAAAGTCTCATTCATTCATTCAGTCGAATCGATGGTGCTTCTACTCTCAAATTCTATTTTCCCAGTATGCTGCCACCTGAATCGCATTCTCGGAGGCACTCATTAGTTCCTCCGGAGTACAGGTAGATGGACATGCAGCACACGTCAGCAGGTGGGCCATAGTCTGTGGAGCTACTCCACACTCACACCCCAGGTCCACGTCATCTGAGTAACCCCACCTAGACCGATTCTCCCTGCTTCGGCCGACTTGTGTTCGAAGTCTATTTAGGGACTTCCATCTGATCCAGGGGAGGTCATGTCCGGGGGGAAGACTCTCCGACAGCGGAACGAAAGGGGTTGGTGGCGGGCTCCGCGATTTCCAGATTCTTACTCTGGCCCTGGAGGGATCGCCATCAGCGGGAGCAACGCATGCCCAGAAACTCTTTCGGCTTTTTAATCTTCTAGGCACGTCACAATGGCCGTGCATGGGATGTCGCTGATCCAGCTCTAGCTTGCCTCTCTCCATTGATGACGCCACGTCTCTGCGTACGCTGGGAGGTGCTATGCCAGCTAGTGGATATAGCATCCGTACCGGTCTCATTTATAGATGAAGTCTAAACGTATGGGTACTTAGCTTTTTTTTGAGAAATAAAAAGAACTCATGTTTCTAACACTCATGTGATTTTGAGATGATTGTGTGATCGTGTGATTTTGAGATTTATCAATACTGAAAAAGTACTATTGAATATGTTAGATCTTAAAGGTTAATGAACTTGAAAATTCTGGCGTAGACCTAATAATGAACTTGAAACGTCAGCGTATTATTATTGTTCTCCTAATAAGTAAGTATTAATACGTCATATCACACTTAGTAAGTGTCTATTAAAATAGGCTTAAGTATATCTATTGTATCACTTACTAAGAGGAACAATATCCTTGTACGGCACAACAATTACGGATGTGTCACGTCACGCCCTGCTAGTGCCTCTAATAGGCTAACACATCGATGTGACGTAGGCATGAAATTGTGTGGTGTACAGGGTGTTGCAATCTTCTATGTAGGTAGGTATACCATTATTCATATCCATTCTAATATAATAATTGCGAAAGTAACTCTGTCTGTCTGTCTGTTACGCATTCACGCCTAAACCGCAATAACCGACATCCACGCGGGTGGTGCCGCGGGCAAAAGGTAGTAATTATGTAATTGTAAAGTGGCACAGTGTACGTTATTTTAACGATGCTGACCGCAAATTCTTGTCTGTTGGTCCGTTTGTTTGGATTGGCGCAAAAATTACTGAATGGATTTTGATGAGGTTTTTTCATTATGGTCTTGGTCAGACTTAAAATCTTACGTTTGTTTGATCGCAATCGATTCATTAGAACCGGAGATATGGCCAAAAATCACAAAAACTACATTCCACGGGAGCCGAGCCGCAGGCTAGTAGTTTTGTATTCAAGTAAAAATGAACAGCAAAATTTATTGCTGGGCGTAATTGATTTATTTTTGTTTTGTTCGTAAATTGTCAGGACAAGATTTATTATGCAAAAAAGGATAAACAACAGGAAAGGCGGTACCGCAGTAGCGTTGGACTCTAGCAGATAGTCTTAAATAAATAATTGGCTAAAGTAGTTTTTATAAGGAACTATTAATGTACAGTAAAATAAAATGACTTATAATAAAAATTTTATGCCAAATTATATTGTCACTTCAAGTCAAGTTTCTTAGACTAGACTTCTTATAAAGCTATAGTAGCTATGTCTTTACCTTCACGTAATAAGACGCCAGCGTATCACCGTTTTCAGATAACGTGTTCATACTAAGAATTTCCTAGTAGAAAAATCCGTTCCATTCGAGCCAAAGGATCCCATTGCACGCAAACATAAGCGCAAATTTATGCCACGATAAAAACGAGGCAGTTAAGTACCGCCTTCGATGGTTAGGGAAACTCGACTTTTCGCATCATAAAGACCATTTAGATGTTGTCTGTACTGCAGTTGATGTGCAGGAAGTTCTTTTAAATAGATATAGAAGTTGAAGGTAATTTTAAGGTTGTCGTAAGCTATAAGGAAAATTAAGTGGATACTTTGTTTTAGCTTTTATTTCTCGACTAACTTTATTTGATAAAGTTGAGGTTTGAAGTCATTTGATGCAAGAGTTTGCAAATTGGCTGATATCACTTATATTTTTCAATTAATTAACTATTATTGAATTTGTGATGGGCGTATTGGAATCACTTGTACCTAATATATTTTGTTTGCTTAGAAACTCGCATAAGGAAACACATTTTAGTTCAGTAATGACTCTCAGATTAGCCTGATGATGGATTAGCAATGTGGGAGTTACTGCTATCATTTAGTGCAGTATAAAACTCCTGAAGATAGTAAAGTCCTTAGAAGTTATTGAATATTTTTTTTTAAATGATTTAATGGTTTATGGATCTAATAATGACATTTTAGTTGCAATGAAATTGTAACCAAAATGCCATTATTAGATCCGAAAACCAAAAACAAAACAAAAACAAACCATATCTCGTTCTTAAATCATTGAAGATACGGATGTAAAATTCTGTTCGTTTAATGTAGCTGACCTAATTGTAATTTCATACGCAAATCTGTTTTTGGTAACAAGGACGTGGTGAACCCAATAAAGGACATGTCTTACCGCGGGCAAGGAAGTAAGTAGCAATGGTACAAAAGTACTTACAGAGATTTAAGAGAAATATCTGCCTCCACTGCTATTATACTAAGCAACATGATTATGGAAGGAAATCTTTGAGTGAACGTATACATACGTATCGTATCTTTACGTTCATATTTTTATAACGTGTCTTTGAAATACATCATGCTGAGGAACAAAAAACTTAGAATATGGGTTCAATATTTATTTTAACTAAAGTTATAGATACCAATGTTTAAATTTATTTGCTCACATCTTTTCTCTTGCGAGGTAAGCTGAGACAAAAGCTCGCTATTTGCTTCTGTTCTGTCCTTACAAGCTTCACCAAATTCCTCTACTGCCATTAAATATTTTTGCAAGTCCATCCAGATTCTTTTCTCAACTTAAAGAATCATGAATTTGGTCAATCGTAATATGGACTTCCCACCTGTCTGCACACTTACTATAATTGCCCTACATATTACACTGGGTGTAGCATTCCTTCAATGCGGAACAAAAAATAAGTTCTACGTACCCAAATCATATTTACCTCCCCTATCATTTTTTTTTGAACATATACCTACCTAACCACCATAAATAAAATAACACAAAATTTAGAAGTTCATAATAGAAACTTCTAGTAACTTTGATATTATGCCATAACAAAGCTCTTTTATACATCGTAACTTGTATGGAATACCTTTCAGCAGCATACTGTTACAAGAGTCTGTTCTGACATCAATTATGGGCAACATACGCTTACTTGCATACAAAAGATTCACTTGCTGTTCTGTTACCTTTGAGCTCGTAACTAAAAACTTTAAGTATAAACATTGCATTTTCAAAACCAAGTATTTACCTACTCTAGTAGATAAGCTCATGTTTTTTGAATGGGTTTCTTGCATCTGTGTACAGAATAAAAAACTTTTTTTCTTTTTTATTTTTCTATGTATATATAGCCCGAAGATAAGTATACACCTTTAAAAACAACCAAAAAGTGTGTACTTGCCCTGTAGGTATTTCTTTAATCGTGTGTACATGATGAGTATATAAGACTTATTTGTGTTGAAAACTGACCCCCAAACTTGAGAAAAAAGTATTTTTTTGAACATGAAGAATGTATTTTGGACATGAAGAATAGAGCCAAAGTTAATATTTGCATGCTATTGAATGGTAGATGTGGTAATAAATGTGTAAATAATTTAATATAATATTATTTATAACCACATTTCTGCAAATAAATGAATTTGAATTTGCATATGACATCATTTCTTGTGCTTAAAATTTAAGCAAAATAAATTTATTTCTCAAGAAAGAAGCAACCTGTATACACGGTCCGAGTCGAAGAGACAAGTTCGTTAGCGACAGCCTACAAGGTACACTATCATAAAATACCTACCGACACAAAAATGCCTAAAGTATAAGTGTACTAAACTGTATTAATATACTTATGATTTCGATGGTTTGGTACTCCATACGAATGATGCTAAATCGCCAAATTTATTGAATAAAAGTTGAAAAATATCTTGATACTAAAACGGACATTTATTATATTCATAAATAATAATAATAAACTCACGCCTTTACCGCTCTAGGGTAGACAGGCACAACTTCCGCCATTTCCCTATATCCTGACACACCTTTAAAACTTCCTTAACTGTCATTAACCAGTTCATGCAAACAACCTTACATTCCCCTTTTCAAAACATCATCCATTTCACATTACATAACGATAATAACTCATTGCCTACCAATATATTACGGGCTCAATGGATTGAATACTAATTAAATTTATTGGTAGATAGGTCAATATACACTATTCAAATTTGGGAATTCAAACCGTAAACATTACTGGTTAGTGATATTACTAGTAAATTGGCTTCCTGTTGCCGGTTCAGATGCATAAATTGTAACAGTCTGCACGTTACTGATGGATTTGTCGATCTAAATTATTGGACAATAGAAGGTATTTATTTTCCTCCCATATTGCGTAGGAATTTAAAGCCGTAGAATTTGATTTCCTTATGAAGAAGATAATATTACAGTTAATTATTTAGTTCCTAAAGTAGCCTGCGGTGTAGCATATCTTTTTGACTTCAAACAAAGCTTACAAGTAATTTATGATGTGTACGTTATAAGATTTTTCTTATGAATACTGTTGCAAATGAGAAAATAAACAAACTGTATGTTGTATAAGGAATATCTGTAAAAGAAACAGAATACTCGAGGGCAAATAAAAACAATGAGCAATTGCAATTTTTGTAAGCAAACCACTGAACTGGACTGAAACAGATTCTTTTCTTACAGTTCAATGTAGTTGTTTGTGCATAATTAATTTGCCCCGTCTTTTTTCAGCGAAAAACAGTAAAGTATTATTCTTAGGAGAAAACAATTACATTTGTTTTATCGCTTTCTTTTTCATATTTTATATTTCCATTTGAGGTAGTGTTTGTGTTACTTTCAAGAAATTAATTAGTATCGTTTTCTTGAGTAGATCTTAATCTTATATATAAAACTCTTAGTCCTGACTGACTGATTGACTTAGAGACAACGCACAGCCTAAACCGCTGGTCCTAGAGACTTGAAATTTATAGAGAGTGTATGTTTTGATGCGTGGAGGTGTACTAAGAAACGATTTTTCGAAATTCAGACCCTAAGTGCCTAAAAAGTGCCAAAAACGTACTTTCTTATAACTCAAGAATGGCTGAACAGATTTTCATGATCTTTGGTTTATTGAATTTGGCTTTGTCGCCGAATAGCAATTATCACAATTAAAATGTGGCAAATTCACGAAATAATGTAATATTAAAGAAAATACGAAATATTATGGCGCTAATATCGCTAGCAAAATTGTTACCATGACAACGGAACTAAAGTGATGGTGTCAACGCTAAGTCACATTTTGATCTGTCAAATGATAATATTTATAAAAATGTCACTCTCTGTCACGTATAATATGCAAGAATGTGAAAAATATTGTGTAAGAGTTATGTACTGCAGTTTCTTTATTTAATTGATTGGAAATAGAAAAAAAACATATGATAGCAGCGATGATAGCTATCTAGAGCTATATAAAAGAATATACCTGTATATAAAGGAATATATATAAAAGAAAGCCTAAAAGTAATACAGCACATTATCATCCAGATCAATCCTCATTTACAAGCTCTCAAACAGTAAGGTATGTGAATTTAAATCTATTGACGCCGCCGATATAACACAAGGGGCAGCTTCATAGCTAGAAACAAAATAACAATTTATATCAATGGCTAGAAACATTGCACCAAATAGACGAACGCCTGGCTTCTAGAAAACTTCACTTTCTGTCTTGATGAAAAGTATACTAAGGCAACAATAATAGAGGGGCAGGTTATCCAGCTCGGTAAAACCAACTTCGAGAAAGAAATAGCCAGAAGAATTCAACTGGGGTGGGCAGCATTTGGCAAACTACGTCAGGTCTTCTCCTCCCCCCTGCCGCAATGCCTCAAAACAAAGGTTTTCGACCAGTGCGTCCTGCCTGTTATGTTACCTATGACCTGCGGTGACGAAACGTGGCCACTGAAGGTGGGGTAGTCCGTGACCTAAAAGTCGTGCAGCGGGCTATGTAGCGAGCTATGCTTGGAGTTTCTTTGAAGGATAGAATTCGAAACGAGGTCATCCGACATAGAACCAAAGTTACCGACATAGCTAACGAAGATCCAACTTTCTGTTTTGGAAATTAGTTTCGAAAACAGAATTAATATTCTTTCTTGGAAACCAGGTTCGTTAAAAGAAAAATAATTCTGCTATGGAAACCGGTTTCCAAACCTTCGTTTCCAATCTGGCCGTAGGGTTGCAGAATAAGCAAGCTAAAGTGGCAGTGGGCTGGCCACATCTGCCGAAGGACTGATGGCCGTTAGAGCAGACGAGTCCTAGAGTGGATACCGTGAGAAGGAATACGGAAGGTGGGACACCTCCTAGCCAGCTGGACCGACGATCTGCGAAAGGTGGCTGGGACGTACTGGATGCGGAAGGCGGAGGATCGGCAAACGTGGCGCATATTAGGAGAGGCCTATGTCCAGTAGTTGACTGCAATAGGCCAATTGATGATTTTTTGTATCCTTAGCATACAACAGCAACCTTCATAGTTATGGTATACTGATGATATCGCACTGGTTGACAGGGCTCTTAAAAGCAGGTGGAATCTCAGTTCTAAAAGAGCTTACGAACCTCTTTGATTCCGTCATCCAGCAGAACTTAACATGGAACTGTAGTGCGGTGGTACTGTTCTCCAAAAAAGGCTATAAGGTCTTGCTGAAGAATTATAAGACTCCTGAGTCATATCTCTATAGAAGTTTTGTTCTTGAGAATCGTCTTGAATAGTTGTGAATTCCAGCCACTGGAGCAAGCCGGGTTTTAAAAGGGTTATAGTGTTGCAGCCAATACTGTTGAGCAGATTATACAAAAGACCTGAGAGTATAATCAGCCGCTATGTATGGCATTTGTAGATTACGAGAAGCCTTCTGACATCATCTAGACCTGGGCATTTCTGGATTGTCTACGACAGTGTCGTGCTGATACGATATTTTCATTGCTGAGATGGTAATTTTAGATTAGAAGACGAAACCCAGAAAGAGATATAGGTACGTCGAAGGGTCGACAAGGGTTGGGTAACATTGGGAAAATTCGTCGAGGTTTCTACTCCCCTGTTATGACTCATGGGGCCCAAATGTGCAAACTGACAGCATATGTCCCCAACATACGGTGGAGGATCGAGTGCTATGGCATACTTTGGGTGAGGCTTAAGTCCAACAGTGGACTGAAATAGGCTATTGATTGATTGATTGATAAGAACGAAATGTTAGGCAATAGTAATTTTTTCTTACCAGTCTTTTTCTAGCCATTTACTAACTATTGGTATAAAGATACTAATAGTATTTTTATTTGGTTGTAATATTCTAAAAATCTACTACTTTTTTGTAAGACAAGGCCGATGTTTCTTACAGTTTTCATTTAATATTTTGAAAAAAAAACACTACTGAGAGAGCGAAATAAGGTGTCGAAAGTTTATACAACAATTACTATTAGAACTATCGGGATACTTATATTTATACAACAAGTCCGTCAGTTTAGAAAAAAATACTATCGGTGATGGTAGTCGACATCCACGCAGGCGGAGCTGCGGGCGAAAAGCTAGTATTTAATAAAACTAATTATTACAGTTACGACGATTACATTACGAAAATGGTTCTCCCTTGTTTGGTATAACAACGTTTGGTCGAATATCACTTGAACTAATTTCAGTTACAATAAAGTCATTTCACATAATTATTCATTTAACCGAATATTTAATTGGTAGAATTTTATTGAGCATAATTATTTAGTTGGAATAATATCATTTCACCGAATTTTCATTTGCACTAATTTTATTTAAACTAATGCTTCATTAGACTAATAATGATTTAGTCGAGAGATCATACCGATCAGAAGCGCTTGAGAACGGCGGTCTGAAGCTAAATGTAGCGAAGACAGAATACTTAGCGTTAAACTCCACAGATCCCACACCCGTCCGCATAGGCGATGATTTGGTCGAGCGCACGGACCAGGTTAAGTACCTAGGATCTGTACTTCATGTGACCGGTGAGATCGACCACGACGTCAAGGCACGCATTGCTGCCGCGTGGGCCAAGTGGCGAGAAATGACTGGCGTGACCTGTGATCCTAAAATGCCAGTCAGGTTGAAGGGGCAGGTCTATAAGACGATCATTAGGCCTGTTCTCTTGTATGGTTGTGAGGCGTGGCCGCTGCTCGAGCGACACAAGCAAGAGCTGCGTGTCACGGAGATGAAAATGTTGCGGTGGATGTGCGGCGTTACGCGTAAAGATCGCGTACGGAACTCTCGCATCCGCGGCAGCCTCCATGTCCGTGACATCGCGGATAAAATGCAAGAGAGCCGCCTTCGCTGGTGCGGCCACGTCTTGCGGCAACCGCCAGGCTACGTGGGGAACAAATGCCTGGCAATGGTACCCCCGCCGGGTCCAGGTAAAAGGGGTAGGCCAAAGAAGTCCTGGCTTGACGTCGTGGAGGGTGATATGCGTGCAAATGGTCTCACTACCATGGACGCCCAAGATCGTGCGAAGTGGAGAAGGAGGAGCCGGAAGGCGGACCCTGAGCTCCGGGGTCATCTTGGCCACGGATGCAATCGGGAGAATACGTCTATATGCAGATGATGATGATCATACCGAATATTCGATTTAGTAATAATTAGTTTCCTTTCATTGTCAATAAACTGACGGTGGTTTCATTGTTTTTTCATATTTTGTTTTTTATCTGGCACTCGGCGGCCGCTCCCGCGGCACGCTCGCTACGCTCGCTCGCCTCGTGCTTGTTGTGGTCACAGTTCTAACCTAACCTAACCCTGCCGATTGCACTGAGAGTTTTTCAATTTTACTTGTATTGTTTTTCATGAAACATACTCTTAGTGGTTTTCTTACATCACGGAAATAGGCAGGGTTAGGTTAGGTTAGAACTGTGACCACAACAAGCACGAGGCGAGCGAGCGAAGCGAGCGTGCCGCGGCAGCGGCCGCCGAGGGCCAGATAAATAAATTTCTACACTACATTAAAATTATTACTAACTTTACAATATAACTAACTAACACTACAATACATACCAATATTCATGAATATTCGATGAAATGCATATTAATACCAACTGAACATTACATGAAATGAGCATTATACTTTTTGATCAATAGCGCAAACGTTGTTATCGCAAATAAATATTCGATGAAATGAAAATTATGTCAATGGATATTATGCAAAGCAATTATTTTCTCAAACGTTGTTCGAATTAGTAACATTCGACCAAACGTTGTTATACCAAACAAGGGAGAACCTACGAAAATACGTCCCTCAGTTGATACGTTCTTTTTATTCTGTTATTGATACTTGTCATGCCATGACATGATGTGATTTTTACTCACTCACTCGTATTAATTTAAATATTTAAAAATATCTTCCATAGCTCGAGGTTGATAATTGAAATAATGTTTAGGAAATATGAATGTGTTTATAAATGAATATGTATCTTCATGTTATAGGTACTTATCCTTATTCTTGAACTAGCTAGTTAACTTATACTTTAATTTCTGTCTAGATGTAGTTAATATGTCGAAAAATATTATTCTTAATACATAAATTTCTGCTTCTGTATAACACAGAATTACCTTACAAGTAGAAACAACAAAGTATCTCGACGCGACCAAACAATGTTTCCTAAACTTTTTTTTATCATATTATCATCGCTCCGCTTGCAAATTACCTTGGACAAAGCCGAATTTTACTCATTCACTCGCCGGTAATAATTCATAATCACGTTAGGCGTCGACAACAAAATGTTCGGGTGTGGCCTGAGTATTGACTAATACGATTTAGTTTTTTTTATTTATTTTTTTGTATTGAGGCCGGGATCTGCTCTCTTTATTTTTTTATGATTTGGCTTATCTTGGCTTTTGCAAAAACTGCTTGATCTCCTTCGCTCGAGTAGGAAGCTCGCGTTAGTCTCTTCTGTCGATCAGTGGAGTGGAAACCCTGAAGTAATTAATGTAGCCCTAAAACACCCTGGATATTAAATTATTATTTTTTAATTAAATATATATATACATACACATACTCACGTCTGTAAACCCTCGAAGCGGTAGGTAGGCCCACATTTCGCCAACTACGATTTTCACTCTCGAATGATAGAGGGCGAGCCTATTGCCGTCTAGCGGGTACTTTGTCATGGGCTGTATATTTACTGTCGGATAAAGAACAATCCTATCTCTAAGTCCCCTTTTACGACACCCACAGGAAGTGATGGGGTATATAGATGTATTACGATTTCTCGTTTTAGAATGTAATATTGTTTACATAACTGATACTCGTTACACGCTCCGCTGCCCTCTGTCCTGAGCCTTAAAACTTGGTGCACGTAAAGTATCGATCAGCGTTTGAGAGGTTTCCCGCTGAATGCGGTTCGTTAGGTGTGTTAGTGTTCAGTGTGAGAGGCGTGCGTGCCTCTTGTTTCTTCCACACCGCACATCCTCTGCTACTGAGGTAATATTGAATCAAATAATATTTGATTAGGTGCCCAGGTGTTATTCCCAGCAAGTCTTTTGTTTAGTCTAAGGATTTCAAGTGTTGTATCTCTTTAGTTAAGTTGGGTCTTGTTAATTTGCTTGGGTGGTAAATTCGGGTACTTACACGTGTATTCGGTAGTTTCATTTGATATTTCTTGATCCTTTATTGCACACATAGGTCATGCATACACCTATGTTTATCATAATTATCAAAAACTTGTTAAGTTTTACGTTAGCAAAAAGGTTGTCTTTTTAATGAATGTTGTAACTTTGTTCGGCAGTTTATTCACTGAATATTTTTAAAAATTATGTATGTTTTTAGCTTTAATACGAATCTAAAGCGTTTTGAAATAAAAAATCAAAATACGAATGAGCAAATATGCACAGTAAAACAAATAAAATGTAATTCTAATACTTACAAAACTAGAATTTTAATTGCAGGTATATAGTTTTCATGCTAAAAAAATATAGCCGATATTTATTTCATTTATACCGTTTCAATATTCTATTTTTATTTCAGTTATCAATTATGTAGCTCAACATAAAATTTATACAGACGCAATAAAAAAATAAATTGAACTGAATTCAAATGGAAGCAAAACAGATATTTTTAGTAATAGGATTTTGCTTCACGTTAGTAAATAAACGGTCAAATCTGTTCATCTGTTCAAGAGTTACGCCTGAATAAACGGTTTGAATCGTTTTTAACGAAACTTTTGAAATATCCAGTGTACGCACCATGTACGGTTTTGTGACAGCGACCAATTGCTATTCAAATGGTTTTTTGTTCGTTTAATCCGTCTAAACTGTGCGTAAAGTGGTTAGAACTTTTTTACGGATGAAGAAAGTTTTGAATTGCCTGCTGGACATTAAAATATTCTTCTTTTTCGGACAGTCATTTCCTATATTTTGTTGGCACAGGACGATACAACATTCACGATTTTTTCCCATTGCCCTACTTATGTCATCAGTTGTTCATGTGGAAAAGCACAGTGGAACAGAAAACAAATCAAAATATTTACCTGTGTTATTGATGTATTCTCCGAAAAAGGAATGAAAATTCTAGATGTTATACTCTCGCATTCTAGACCCAAATGATTGACCAAGTTCTACGAAGTCCAAACCAATTTCACCTGCAAGCAGATGCATTTGATGATGGAAAGGGGACCCTCTGTTGTGGGCTTACTTCTCTACCTCCTTCTCATGGAAATCTAAATTAATTAACAAGGAAAAAAGGAGTTGGAGAGCAAATTCCGGACTCTTTAGCTTTTTATGCAACTGAGACTGGCGTTCGGATGATGATGATGACTCTCGACACAAACGACACGGAAAAATTAATTAGAAATAATAATGTTATTTTTGATTTGTAGATTATGAAGAAAACGAAACTTAACACTGGGGCTGCTAAGAAAAATACAGTAAAAGTAGAAGAGGAACAAATTGAAAAGTCTGCACAAACGCCTGTGAAGATTGATTCATTGGATGATGAAGAACAAGGCTTTGGTGGATGGTTGAGGTAATTTTTAATATATCTAATCATCATCTATCATATCATATATCAGTAATCATATCATAGACATTCCAGTTGGTGGATATTAGGAGTTCAACACGAACTTATTTATTTATTTATTTTATTCTTATTGTACGCTTACATTATATTACTTAATGTAGCTGCTTCTTAATGTAGCTATATATTTTTTCTTGTGTTGTCTACCTAAATTGTGCTTTTATTTTCTCAAATAAAACGAAATATCGGATAAAATCCTAATGAATTATAAAGTGTTGTTCGTCAAATATTTGAAACAATCTTTGGAGTAAAAGTGAGTGAAAGCAATCAAAGGAAATTGTTTGAGTACATTTCCATTTCGGGAATAATTTAGACAGCCCTGAAATATATATATTAAATTTAATAATATTTCGATCCGAGTTAAATTTTTGATTCGATTATGTTGTTACTATTTTGATATTAAACCAGTGAATTATTCAAACATTTAAAGTTACTTTATCGTAATAAAATAATTTATAAAACATTGAAACAAGTTGGCAAGATTATTACAATATTTAGTTTTCAACAATGTGGTCAAACTTTCTTAGAAATATATTACTAAATTTTCTGATGTAAAACTTAGGCGGAATTTAAAAAGTTGAATTTAGTTTTAAACTACATCAAATTTACTACATGAATCTACTTCGTAGATACTTAGCAACCTAGTAAGCTCCGTCACCGAAATGATCACGCATAGAACTACCACCTTCTCTATTTCATTAAAATATGTGTCAATCAACTTCACCTGCTTGCGGGATAAAGCTATGACGTAGGTTTTCCTCTTGGGGTTAGTGAATCAGACGACAGTAAGCAACTGTCATCTGATTCATCTGAACCAACTGCCATTAAAGTTTGATAAATTCAAATTCATTTATTTTTCAAGTAACAGAAACCCAATGAATGATGGAAAAGAAACGAAAGAGTATAGTAACGAACTCTGGTCTACAAATTTCAAACTTTGTTTACATACTATGTAAAAACCAGTTATCAGTCTATACTATATAATATTATAAATTTGTATTTTTGTTTGTAATAAATAAACTCAAAAACTACTGAATCGATTTAAAAAAATCTTTCACCATTATAAAGCTACATTATTAGGTACTATCATGGGCTATTATATCATCACTCTACTATCAGCGATGAACGGAATCAGAATTCAACGCGGTAGAGATTATATAAATTACTTATTAAATTTTAAATCATTTTTATAATCATAATAATTTTCATTGAATTTCCAGATCATCAGACGGCCTGGAGACTATGAAATTGTTTGTAATAGCCAACAGTATCGTGATGCTTACAACGCTCGTGTACCCTCACATCCAAACCGTCTTTGAGATCTTTTCCGATATGATTTATGGCAGTGAAATTCTGTACGACTGAATGGATGCCGTAAACCTATAAGAAGAAATTCTTAGATGTATCTGTGACGGCACTAGTAGAGAAGCAATAAACCTGTAGCTTTACAACTAGGTTCTAAAGAGAATTCAAAGACAAGGTTTTTTAGTTTCCTATTTTACTTTAGACTGGTACTATGTATGTTATACTTATCTTGGTTTTGTTACCACGGTTTTATCTGCTGCCAGTATTATAATTCTATTTTTAATTTAAATATCACTTCTTTTTATGCTATATTAAAACTAAACTTTGCAAATAAGCTTGCAATTAAACTTGTAATTTCAATTAAGCTTGCAAATAATTTCAATAAAACTTGCAATTTATTGCAAGTTTGCAATTAATTCCAGTTAACTTTGCAATTAATTGCAATTTAGCTTGCAATCTTACAATTAGTTGCAATATAAAGTTTGACCTGATGTTTATTATAACCTAAACAAATATATATTTGATAATTGTAAGCCTATTAGATGTTAGAAAATTGAAAGTAGGTAAGTCATATTCTTCTTCTGCATTTAATATTTTTGTATAAGATTAGGTATATATTTCTAGACTAGATTTTTAGTCTATAGAATTGATGTTTAGTAGATGGTAAGTCCATTACCGAAATAGATTCCAGTATTGTTTCCTTATTTATTTCATTTAAGAAATACGTTTTCTACAACATTTTTATAACAATGTTAGGGTTCTTCTTTAGAATAATATTTTCACTGAGCGTACTAGTTTGGTATTCAGTTAATGTTTGGAATATGATATCAGATTATTTTAATTCAGAGTTTAGTAAAATTTTATCTAATGGCACTGAATACA
This sequence comes from Eilema depressum, assembly GCA_914767945.1. NCBI lineage: Eukaryota > Metazoa > Arthropoda > Insecta > Lepidoptera > Erebidae > Eilema > Eilema depressum. The sequence goes on from OU612020.1 coordinate 17,420,019, forward strand.
TAGATCATGAGGAACTGTGACTCAATATTACTGTCGTTTACTATGCACAGATAATGAAATGTGTGTTTTTAGAATAAATTATATCATTATGAACTGAAAGAATATATTTTATTTAACGCTTCCAGTAACTATATTATTATTATTTTATATATAGGACACCTCAATTTGACTTCACCTCGCCTGATAGTAAGCTAAGGGCAAAGTCTCGGAAAGTAGGCAAGTAGTCGGAGGAAAGAAAGTTTTCGCCTAAGTATACAATTTTAGAGTTCCGTACCTCAAGAGGAATAAATGGCAGCCTTATAGGATCACTTCGTTGTCGGTTTGTCTGTCAAAACCTTTTTCTCAGGCATGTATCAAGATGAAATTCATACAGTGCCCGAGCTTGATTCACATTTGCACGACTTTTTTCTTGTAAAGTAGATACATAAGTTTATTATCTTACATACTTAAATAAGGAGTAGTGTTATATAGCAACTGAAATTGCTTGCTCATGAATAGAAATTACAGCTAATCATCCAATCAAAAAAAATCTGAAAAAACGTAATAAAGTATTTAACACCTTACACCTTTAATTCATCACGATAACACAGGTCCTTTCATTTCCTTAAAATTATTATCAAGCCTCGTGTATCGCGTTCTTATTCCGTGTGATAAATTACCTTCTAATTTGGGCATTGCTATATTATTTCTTCAAAACAAATATAAATAAGGCATAATTTACAATTATCAGTAAAACTCCGTATCTAAACTGATTTATGAAGTTTGGTCATGCAAAATCTACATTTTAAACACGAAATAGACGGCTGTGTAACATACAATCGTATTTATTTATTTTTATTCTTACTAAAAGATTGAATATACTACTAAGTTTAAAGGATTCAATTAGTAGGTAAGAAAGATTTGCTTACAATCCCAGATCAAAAGGCATCTAACGAGGTAACCATCCTGAGGATTACTGGTACAGGATTGTTCGCATCTATAATATTATAGGACTTCAGTCAGCTTGGCTAATCAGCTCACTAAATGAAGCCATATTAACGTGCCCTATGTAAAATAGATCTTCCATTCAATAATTGTAACTCGTAACCTCTGTAAAGTAATAGTTTTCAGTTTCTAAATGGGTAAGTAATCACAAAAAAACTAAAACCAAAATTCGGCTACGGCAAATAATGGACACACAAAGCACACTGTCACGAATAACAGGCCTATTGCTGTCAGCATGGAGACTCAATATTCAAAAATATACCGATATTTTTTTCCTACGGGATAAAAATTTTCTCAATCCGAAAACCACGTGAAACGAAAAACAGTCACTGTTGTATGGCTTCCCATCGTCTATCTGCCTGTTGTGATACTGTGCTGCTTAAATTAATGATTCACTGAAATTGACATACGAAGTGACGACTCAACAAGCCGGATGTGCGGGATCTATCTCGTAACTGAGTGACAGAATTACGAACCTCCATGTGCTGTATCTCTAAGACCACTAGATTGTCAATTGATTAAAGAATATTGATTTTAGTAACTTTAATCTATAAAATTCATATTTTTGACTAGGAGAAGAATCTTCAATGAAAATTTTGTTAAAATAATATTCTGTATTTCAAAACAGAGGACGATTTATGAAAATAATAACGTTCTATACCTACCCACATAAAAGTTTTATTCAAGCCATTTTCAAAGGTGCAGGTATCCTTTGAAAATGGCTTGAATAAAACTTTTATGTTTTGCGATCTATTGGAATACTTTCTTAAGTTTATTTTATTGAGTTGTATTTATGATATCTTATGCAAGCTATTTGATAGTTTATAAAGTGTGTTTATATTATTTAGTATTTTCTCAGGTACGTCATGTTTTACCGGTACCAATATTAATTCTTTGTACTAAAACATTTTTGTACCTCTAGTTCTTCATTGCCTTGGAATCACTGTTATACCGTTGGCTGCTGTGTTGCCGTTGGCTTCAGCTACATGCCCCTGTATATCGCTATCTGTACCTCTAGCAAAGGGAGCAGCACCGAAAGCCGTAATTTACAGATTATTGCAAAGATACTAACACTAGCTTAAGATCATAATTGTACTACTAACTCTTTATATGGATTCTGAATCTGAAATAAATATATTCTATTCTATACAAAGAAATGATTCCTCTATCTGCCCAGAGCATGATTTAAAAATTGGCGTGATAACATTATTTCAGTTAAAAGCAGGAAAAAATCTTGATGGTACACAAAGGAATACTGCAAACCACTTATCTGCATTATGAAGTTAACTTGACGCGATTTCGTTTTATTTGAGGGTCCTATCTACTTGTTCAAATTATTCTTGTTTCTTCACGTTATTTTTATTATTAGAATTATGTTTTTTTTACGTGAGCGCCTGCTGTCTCTTGCGTTCCAATCTTGCGTTAATCAGGTACCATTTATTCAGTACTAGCTTTTGCCCGCGGCTCCGCCCGCGTGGATGTCGGTTATCGCGACCAAACATAGCCTATGTCCTTTCTCGAGGTCTAATCTACCCCTATACCAAATTTCATCAAAATCGGTTCAGTGGTTTGGGCGTGAAAGCGAGACAGACAGACAGACAGACAGACAGAGTTACTTTCACATTTATAATATTAGTAGGGATTAACAATGATTTGGCTCACATTTTCTATCTTAGAGTTAACATTATACACTGTATAATTGACTGATTTACAATTATGAGTTATAGGATTATTGGAACTATTATTAAGCATTAGCTTGACCAATGAAGATCCCTTCTAATCTACTCCCTCGCAAATAGTCGATTATAATGTGAAGATCGGTACATATATCTACAAATTGACAGATAAGCAAAAACTATACTCAAGTAAATTCCTGAACTCACAAAAGAACCCTAAATAACAAAAGCCATTCTTTTGTAATTAAGATTACATCACAAAGACCCCTAAATACTATAAAAAGAAGCAATTGTCACTCAAAATCAAATAACATCTTTGTAGATAAAAGTCGAACTTCGGAGCAATTTAGTAGGTAATAATTACGTTTAGATTCCTCCTCAATGGCAGTTTGGATGTTACAGTCTTCATTAATTTAAAGAGATTCCGTAATGGTTGTGAGTTGGGCAGTCAAAGCACTCAAGTTTTTTATAGCGCGTGCCAGCGCATTTTAAATCCGAACATTATAATTACCAAGGTCAAACAAAGGTTAGTGACTTCTTTTTCACTTGATTTAAGGAGTTTTGTACTTTCAAACTGCGTGATCCAGAAAATATGTCTAACAAATTTTTATATAGCTAGATATGCTATTATTAATTATCCTTCTAGCGTTAATCCCAGTCGTATCTGAAGCTTTGACCTCGTAGTTAGGGGTCCGTTCTAATAGTCAATCTGCGGATTTGGCTGAATTTTGACATTTTCCGTGAAGAGACAACCCAATGGCGATATTGGGCGATATCGAAACGTTGCAGCTAGACCAGCAGTTGGAATTTGTAGGGCTCCAACTACCCGTAACGACTGCCATAGATATTCGTATGAAAATCGGGACCGATGGTTTAACGTGCTCTATTCGTGCCATATTCATGCATACCAATATTTGCACTAAGCGGGGATCGAACCCGCGCCTCCTGCGTAGTGACCGCGTTCGGTAGTGAACGCGGTCGCTACGCAGGATAATTAATAAGGACAGCCTCTATGGCCACGCCATAGAGGCTGTCCTTATTAATTATCCTGTTTCCTACTAATGTTATGATTGTACAGAATACACCGGCAGAAAACCGCGGTTATAATAACCTCGTGTTGTGTTCCGACCGTGAGTAGGGTAGCCAGAGCTCATTGGAGAGGTTTTGTGCTTATCCGCGACCTACGAGTAAGTGGTATAAAAAATGTGAAAGTCTGTGAAGATAGTTGGATTTTTTAATGTTGTTATTTAATCATTATTTGTTTAAACAAAACTTGGTACAGGGATAGAATATAGTCTAAAATAACACATAGACTTATCCATGGAATAGGTTCCCATAGGCAAAATTGCACATCGACGGAACCGCGGGCTACAGCTTGTATACCATAATATTATTATACATAAGTTATTTCACCCTACACAAATAACAACAAAAAGATAACTTTAAATATGAATTTCAATTTTCTTATAGGTACTTACAGAACTATACTGATTTTTTAATGCATTAGTGAATTTTGTAATATCAAAATCGGAACTTTGTCTGTTGTTGTTTTCAAAATTCCTTTCCAAACTTCCAACACATCACATATTGTAAGCGGCGTTCAGCTTTGAGCAGTAAATAAAACAAATTGTTACTGCTTGCCAAATGTTTAGCTTTTAGGTGAATGTGCTTCTCGGTACCAAATCGATACGAACGGTACAGGTTTTCTTGCTAACTCTGGCTGCAGGCCAAATGCAGTCGCATTTCGTACAAACTTTACCGCCCCTTCGCGACAATTTATTAAGCAACTAACTGTTGACTAATTATTTCACTAGAAGCGGCAATTACACAGTGTGTTGAAGTAATCGGGTGTCAAATATACTGTTTGAGATTAGCAAAGGAATTTAATTTTGTAGACTTGGCTCTAATTGAGCTAGTTGATGAAATTAAATTCTTCTTTTAATTTTATGAAGGTACTAGTGATTAGAGTAGTTTAATAAGACTAAAAAAGTCTGCTGAGTTTCTTGCCGGAATTTTCTCAGGTCAGGGCCAAGGTCAGTGGTCCATTTAGTAAACAAGTATTTAATATTTTTTTTTTAATTTTGATGGTTTGTTAATTCCATTTGACTACAGAGGGTATTACATAATTAATCAAAGCAAATAACTTCGCTTTATATTTTTTTATGATTAAAATACTATTGCAAACCAAAAAATCATAACTAACAAAGTGTTTTAGTACTATATGTACAGTAAGCTTCAGAGAAAAGGGACCCCCCTTGTTAATGATATGAAAGCATGAGGGGGTCTGTTTTCTTTGACGCTGACTGTACCTACGTACCATAAAAATTATTTCTCAATTCATCCCCAAAAATTACTGGTCCTGAAGAGTGCAATTGAATTGAATTGTTTTAAGGCCCCGAATCAGATCAGCATAGAAAAATCGGTATTTTCGAAACCGTTTTTCTTTTTAACTATAAAATCTACAGATCTGGAATTCACATGCCTGCATACTACAGGATATACAGAGAAACTTCACCTTTTCATAATTTAAATTAAAAAGGAGGAAATAGTTGAAAAGAGGCTCTGAAAATCACTACTCTTTCTTATGAAACCAAATATTTTCTACAATATATTGTATCCAAATAATCTAAAATTTCACATGTATGTTAAGAGAGTGTATTAGCATGACGTGACCTTCTTAGTTAGTAACCGTCGTCGCCTATAAAGTTTTACTGAATTAAAACTAGTTTTACTGATTTTTACGGTTCTAATATGAACAAATGACCTTGAGCATTTGTATGGTCAAAGTCATTCGCGTATGTAATCACCTTAACGTGAATAATATGACTACACCATAATTTATGTGTATTTGTTTTTCATAAAACAAAATGTTCTTCTATTTGATGATATTCCATCCATCATATTGATAGCCGCACAAATAAATCCACCCACACATCTTACATACATACAAACTTACAAAGTACAACGACACCAAACAGAATCAATAGGTACTAACTTGTCTCCGCTGGCATTACGCCAGGACCATCAGTTTTCCATCAACAAACACCGAGAAATACGTATTCTGTATTGCATTACTGTCCCCGAGGACAGTATTCTGTGTCGATACACAGTGCATCAAGGTGTTTGTAATGAAACCAATAAAGTGAGGAACTACCGCAACCACCTTGAGAAAATTATGTAAATTTGGATAGACGGACGTGTAGAATAATAAAATTGTCACTGTACACTGATCAATTACTTTGATAAAATGTTAGATGGTGATGTTAGAGGATATTGTAACGTGTTTTATGTAAATACTGGACTTTTAAGTATAAGTACTTACTACACTGTCAAGCAGGCCGTGCATCAAAACAGCAAGCAAGAAGCACACAGCAAATGCTTTGGGAAGCAATTAATGCGCCCATACATTTACCTATATAATACGCACACACGTGAAGTAAAAAATTGCAAAATGTAAACAACATTTGCTGCAATCTTGCTGCTGTGGCGTGCGACCTCTGCTTAACTATTACTATTATTACTGTTTAAAAATTCTGACATTATAATCTCTTCAACACAAAATTCTTTAACATTATATTTATAACATTTTATAACACAGGAAACTACTCTTTTGTTTGAATATGCAGGTAAAACAGGAATAGGATAGGATATAATTGATGATTATGGAAAATTTAGTAGTACCGACTGGATTAGGCAAATTATAAAATAATGACTAATGCCAGCAGCTCCACCGTGCAAAATTCATCACGGCCACATGGCACACAGGAACATATTCTGGAAAAAAAAACTATTCCAGACTAGGATCTATCTCTGTGCTAAATTTTATTTAGGTCTGTTCCGTGGTTTTAACGTTATGAAGTAACAAACAGCAATTCATCGATCCATTTTGCATTATTGGGCGAATATTTATTTCGTAACCCATTATCAAAACCACTATCTCTTTGATGAAATGTTGGATCTTTATAAACTGAATCATACAAAACATTTCTGGGATTTTCTGGGTAACTTTTTAGTAGTACAAGTCCTAAAGGAAAGTTTTGCAATTAAATACTACTTACAGCAAAGCAGCGCGATTCGGATACCTGTCTTTTAGTCAAATGAAAACTTTTAAGTTACTTTTTTTTCAGTCGTATCTTGTTGAGCCACTTCTTATTATCCGTTCTTTAACGCAACTAGCAGCACGAAATGTCAATAAAATTCTATAGTCCATTGAAAGTATTTTTTGGGCTTAGCGTGCATTTGTTACAGGATATAATTTTCTTTTTTAGATATCAAGAAGGGTTCAGATTAAAGATAAAGCCAAGTTGTGGGGTTGCAACCCTAGTCCTACGGCCGCCATCTTGAAAAACAAACGGTCAAATGGTTTTTATAGTTTAACTCTATATTGTCGCATTGATCGAGGGCAAAAATGATAAATTTGATATTTTAATTTATGAAATATTTAAGAGTAAGCGTAATCTGTAAGTTAGAACGGGTTAAGCTACTTTTGTCGTCGACTATAGATAAAACATTTATTTGGTGGTTCAGTCGGTTACAAAAACTGCATTCTTTTTTATAGGTTTACTGCAAGAAATGTAAGCTGGTTGAGACTTATTTCAGCACGAATGAGGTCGTGAGTCAGTGGTAAAATATGTGACAATGCTGTGTAACAGCAACGTATGAGCCTGAACGCATTCACAGTTTTATCTATCTTTACGAAGACAAATACTTTTTTGTATTTAACAAACATTCACACTGTTTTTATTTCTGAGATTTTTTTGATAAACACATAATATAATCACACTAGTGTGACTACGGATAAATAAATTTAGTCATGGTCACACCAATGTGGCAATTTGGTGTGACTAAGGGTCGGTTGTCTATAATACATAGACTACCCGCCTCGGCTTCGCCCGTGGCATATTTAGATAATTTTTAGATGAATATGTCAGATTTGTTGACATTTATAATCACTGCTTTGCTCCCTTTAGTAGTAGTGTGATGATATAATATAGCCTATAACCTTAAATTCGATAAACGAGCTATTACACAAAAATAATTTTGCAATAATTTGACCAAAACCAGTACCTACTTCAGTTTGTTCAACTAAACAAACAAACTCTTTAGCTTTGTAATATTAGCATAGATGTAATATAATAATAAATAATAAATATTCTACAACATTCTACACAACGCTATCTAGACCCATGGTAAGCTTAATTAGCTTGTGTTATGGAATCTAGAATGCGGATATACATACTTAGATACTTTTTGCCGTTGTTAGTATTTTGAAGAAAACCTGTTTGATGTTGAATTAATTTCATCAAAGTATATAATAACCATTGATCTCAAATTCATTAGCATAATGTATTGTTTTATAAAAACACAAATTGTGTTTGTGTATTTTAAGTGAAAACCTATTATAACAGAAATCATAGAAATGAACAAACAGGAAAAAAATATCGGAAAATAATTCTACTATTGTATTTTAAGGGAAACTCCAAAATTAATTAAGTGTTTAGCGTTGTTATTTTGCTTCTATTAAATAACCTACAATACAAAAGTAGTAAGTAAGATACGTATAGTTTTAAACATCTTAGAATAAAATATATCATAATTCTTCTATTTCATAATTAGGTATAGGTAAATATAAATAAAATGTCTAAATTCTTTCCTACAATTACTCCAAGGAACACTTATGTCAAGTTAGGAATTATGGCATATACAAGCATTTGATTAAATATATTAAATCAGCGTTCAAAAGAAATATCTAATAGGTACCTACTCTTGAAAATAAATGTTATGCTATTTTGATAGTTTATTTCAATTTTAGTAAGTAGTACAGTGTCCTTAATAGTTTCTGAACACAGAGTGGAAATCAAATCAATGACCTTAGATATGTTATGTATGAAAATAGCTAAAGACTTTTTGCTGTATTAGTACGTATAATATCCACTGTGATTGTTTTTAAATTACAAACAAAATCAATTACAAACAATAAATATTCCCTATTATGCTTTTTTACAGTTTCTTTATTCTCTTTTAGAAACAAAAGCGAATAAACAACAAAACAAACGGAGCCGACAACATTTACTGACGATTGCGGTTCATCATTGTCGAAAAAAATTCCCCTTGCCAGTATACCCACAATCGAATCAATAGGCAACCATAACAAAAGATAGCTTTTTAATATATTTATGTCCAACATGCCTTGATTTGCAAAACATTCTATTTATCCGTTTTTACCTAATGGTCTATTAACTCTTTAAAAGGGTCACTTTGATACCCACGAATAAATTGGGATAATCCAAAGAGGTAGGTACGTCAAGCATCATGAATTTTAGATATACAAGTATCTTCCATAAATAGACTGTGCTTAATAACCATTTTAATCTCGCCTTTTAAAGCTTTGCCACTTACAAAGGCAGATTGGAAAAGTTTTTTCTTGTGAGAGTCCAATTAAAGTTGTTTAAAGTAATTTCCTTGAGTTCAATGTGTGCTCCGGTGGACGCTGAGCGCGCGTGTGAACGTAATCCGCCCTAATTGTTATTTTTGGTTACTTTTGTCTTTATTGTCTATTTTGGTACGTTTGTGGAATAAGGCACGAACGCATGCAGCAGCAGACAGCAGTAAAATAGACTTGAATGTGATGTGATAATATTGTTTATTGTTTTCATCGAAGTTTAACAAGTAATGGATGCGCATAAATGAAAATGTGTAGATTATACACCTATAAGCGGATCGCGAGACTGATACTAATGGTACTCGTTTTTATAACAATTTCTATAGAGCATACATGCGGTCAGACGATGCGTCGTCTGCTTCTGCTAAATGCGGTTGGCTACGAACTCGTAGCGTCTGGTACGCTTAGACTCAATGCACTTCTGCCGCACCATTAAGTCTTGGAATTCCTTATCAGTTCACGTGTTTCCCTCCTCCTACAGTCCCGGGTCCTTTAGGCGGAGCGTGAAAAAGCATCTGATGAGGCCGTCAAGCTGAGTGCCACCATTGTAACATGATACGTGTCTGTAATGGTGACCCTCTTTTTAGTGACTTTGCCTTCAGCTTACCATCAGGCGAGGCGAAGTCAAATTGACGGGTCCTATATAAAATAAAAAAATAAAAAACTAAAAAAGGTTGGTATTCGTATACGGTATTTCATACAGAAAACTAAGGTCCAAGGTTTGATTCCCACGGGTCTGGCAAAGTGTTGTTGGGATTTTCCTGTTAGCTACAGGGAAATCACGTTTTGTCGTACTGAGTGCGGAGTTGGAAAAATATACCCGGTTAGCGGCAATAAGCTCGCCTCAAGGGACTTATGTGTATGAATATCCAGGCGTGCGTATACAAATGGTGATTAGCTATGGGAACCATCATTTTTAGTTCACTTTCTGGGAATATGAATAAATAATCATAAAAAAAGATGTTAATCGTAAAAGAATTTGCGATCAAATTTGTTCTTTTCTTTATGAGACTTTTGTATCGGACACGTCAATTTGACTTCACCACGCCTGATGGTATCCAAGGGCAAAGTCTCGGATAAGAAAGTCACAATTATAATAATCGTACCATGTTACAATCAGATCATGTTAATCAGATCATGTTACAATCAGATGCTTTTTCTATTTATTTTATTACTTAGAATGCTACCCGCGGCAAATGGAATTGCTTCTAAAAACATTAGTAAGTATGTAGTTAGCTCTTTATTAATTCGTTCTCAATTATTATAATCGCAGAGTAAAGTGCTCAGATGAAGAAGAATCTGAAACGAAAAATTCTGAAATACGTTATACAACATTTATATCTTACACCCAATTAAACATGTATTTATTTCATAAATGGATGCATTATTAAATAGAGACATACCCAAATATATTAAACCTAGTCATGATCACAAACATCATAATATATTTATCGCGTGATAGACTTCGGATCGAACAATCAGGATATAAAAATACTGTTTGTTTAATCAAACTGTGCGATCGAACTATGTTGCCACGAGGGGTTCACCTGTGGTCGATACGTAGAAATTTGTCTTAGTGAGTTTTCTCGGATAACACAGACCTGCAGTACAGTACTGCATGCTGATACACATGTACACCTTTGAGCGCTTCCGAAAACGTAATCCAGGCAGCAACATACAGGGAGAACTAAATTTGAGAACAGATACGTCATCGATTCGACAAAAGGAATTAATATAATTTAATCTGGTATAATTATCGGTTGCCAAAATCTACCTAAGTCCCTATCTTTAATTCTTATACATACTTCTGCTTAAAGATAACCAAATTAAATTACGCGCCCTCCTAAATAAAAGCTCGTATTAAAAATTCTAAAGAGGGCTTTAAAGAGGGTCGACAATAAGCGCATTACTCAATTACCGAAATGGAATTCGTCTTCATATCTCAGCCAGCCGACGTAGTCACTCAGTTTTATGAATCAGGGTTTTGCGTGCTCAATGTTTGACGTAACGAGTGGCTAAAATAACGAACCTTGCATTTTAAAGACTTTGCTATTGCAAATTGAACTAATTAATATTTGTTCTGTTTGCAAATATGCATAAAAGTTCAACTACTAACACTGCGTTGGAATGTTTACTGCTTCTTCGTATGTAAGCGAACACGAAGTCCGGTAGCATCCAAAGCTTGCACATTGGAAATAGGTGTTCAATCGGGTGTGCGTTGTTTTATAGCTAATTGTTTTATAGAATTTCGTTTCACATAAAATTTTTCTCATATTTTCGTTCCATAGAATAATAATACACAGAATACTTACTTTGTAGATTTTTAATTCATTGATTTTTGTTTCACATAACGTTTAATGTTAGAATGATCATATCATAGAATAACAAATCAAATATTCTTTAATAACATAAGATACATTAAATATAAAATCGTTTCACATACCACTCAAAAGATATAAAACTTATTTGCGCTAAGATAATTCGACGGAGCCTATTTCTGGGTGGTGGTGGTGGTTAAAAAAAATAACCACGAAGGCCTAAGGCGGGAGCTCCGCTCCGCTTCGCTCCCGCCTTAGCCTTCTAACCTAACCTATCCAAGTTGGGGTACTCTGAGTCGGGGTGTAAACTATAATGACGTGTTCTAAATTATTAAACGTTAGACCAAATTATTTTCGATTATGGTGGTGGTTTAATATTCCTTAAAAAATAATTCTACTGTTTGTTAAGTTTATTAAACAAAAAAATGAAAATAAAAATTCATTAAATTGTTTTTCTGTGAAATATGTTTCATTCTGGTAAATTGTCTTTGAAACAATAATATTCGAAATAAAAATATAAGTACCAAATATTATGTGAAACATTTTCTGTGAAACGAAATTCTATGAAATTTCTGTCTGCGAAACAAGGGGCTCCCTGTTCAATCTCTTACTCATTGTTCCCTAAGTATGGTTTATTTTAGCTTTAATGGTAATATTAACTTCCGTCGAATACCACAATCGCAAGAAAGCTAGATCACAGGAGCCTCGTCTATCAATTGACCACGAAGAAGGAACCTCTAACATCCACTACTACGAGTACTACTTTTTTGATAGGTTTATTGATAATTCAGTGTGTCGTGTATGAGTATAATTAACGGTTTCTTTCTTTCTATCTGTTACTTTACCTCCATCTTTTCTTCATCCTAGCGTTAATAACAACTACCACTCAATCCGACAATTATTACGATCATCCTAATTTTGCCTGACGATAAGGCTTTTACTGTTTCCATACTCATATATTTTAAGTATTTCAAATAATGTAAAATAAAGTGTAAAATAAATAAATTAAAAAAAAATCCCTGTCGCATCTGAAGCTTTCATCTCGGAGTGTGAGATCCGCTTTACCAGTCTATTTTACTTCACCTCCATATTACTAACCAAATCATTAAGCTTCTTACCTACTTTCGAAATAAGGTCAGTATAAATAAATCATGAAGCAAACATTATCTAAACTGAAAAAGTAAAAACATCTATTTTGTTCCTAAAACTATCTCAGCCAAAACAGTGATTAAAATATGATCAGTGTAAACCCGACAAGAGAAACGTCTGGTTCCGTCTAAATTAACTATTATGTTTGGGTTAACGAGGTGAAAATAGAAGTATAGATGGAACACGCAACCTTGTTTCCTGTTAACTGTTCATTTACCAACAGTCTTATTGGACACAAAAGTCACTATTCCTTTTTTCCTTCGTGTTTTAGTAATGAGAACTGTGTTTAGAATTGGCTTACCTTAATTGAGATGTTGATTGCGAAAGATCTCGAAAAGAAATTCTTATAAAAATAATTTGCTGCCACATTTCCACTTCTGAGAACTAGTTTTGTCCCTAAAGTTATCAATATTATTACCATATTAATACTCCTAGACTAGACTTTTGTGGTACAATACCATATACTAGCTTTTGCCCGTGGCTCCACTTGCGTGAAATACCGATAACGACACAACCAACTGGTGCACATTCCAAGATTTCAAATTGAAGAGATTCATGATTTGAAAGTGTAACAAACATTCACACACATATCCACATATAAACTTTTACATTTATTTTAATTAATAGTAATTAGTAGGATTAATCGGGAGTCAATCGTAACATAGGAAAAATACTTACTGTTTGTTTACCCAATGTTTTAAATCAATTTCTCATATTAAATGCTCTCAAGTTCCATTAAAATGAATTTATATTACAAAAAGTTTGGGTCCAATTTACTTATCACGCTTTTCCTAGACTATACTATAATATAAAAGCTTACTTTAGTTTATACACGTCATTGTATTTACAATCAAGTTTTATAGCATTATAATATGCGGTTGGTACCGTATCTGTGCTAGAATATGGTTTAGTACGCTGAATAGGTACTTCATGCGTACAATAGTTCGGCATGCAGACAATCTGTTACCACACAATATACTACTGCGGTATTTCTGTTATATACTGACCATTATTTAACATGTGCTGTTAAATGGTGTTTAAGAATAGTAATATTTATCATAGTTGTAAGTACCTTCTTCGTGCATAATCTGATGTAGTAGAAGGCAAGACAAGAGAAAACGACTTAATACGAGTATAAATCTATACGCTAGTACACTGTTCTAGGATTCGATTTATGAGTTGGATCAAAGTGTTATAGAATTTTATTTGTTTTTATGTTAGATCTTGGAATATAACCAGAACCTGATGCCCCTCTAACATTCGAACTAGCTAATGTTATCAGTAATATCTAAACTGTTTATGTATATAAATCATAAAAGAGATGAGGCTCTAGTGACCTACAAAGCAGGCCACAAGCCTAGGTTAGGCACCTACCATATTATATTATAACAATAGTACATTATGGTACAAGTGAGCAACGTTGGTGATTACCGCCGAGGCGCCATTGAGACCCGAGCCGCCAGGCGAGGGTCTTAAGACAGCCGAGGACGGTAATCTTCATGCTCACACGTGCCATACGACGTTTTACAACACACTTGCGAATAAAATAATACTACAAATACTAAATAAACAATACTACAAATTAATTCGTTTTCCTATGCGCGCGCATTTAACAATGGCGGACCATATTTAAAAAAAAAAGAGGTTTGAACTTAACTTTTTTTACTGTTTTTTTTTCTGTACTTAGAGAAAAAAAAAAAGTTAAATTTGAGCGAAAATTTTGTTTATTACACAAGTATTACAAGTTGAAATTATTTATTTAAATACGAAAATGCATCAAATGACCATACAATAGGCGTATTAATTTATTCGTACTATTAAACACGTTATTTTTTGTATCAAAACTTTTTTAAGAACATAGACAATTATAGACACTTCCTATAAAATTTAAAAAAGAATCTATAACTCACTTTTGTGAATAATAGCAATGAAAAAGTCACAGTTTTATAATAGGTGTCATTCCGTGCTTAATTGCGGTAAAATAATATCACTGTTATGAGCAGGTGTGTTGTAAACTATTTAATTTGCCATTTTTTTATAAATTATTACTAAACAGTATTCTACCTACGTTAGAAGTAAAAAAGCAAGATTACTTAATACATTTGCATTATATAATTTATGAGTCATAAATCAGTCCAGAACAGACCTCGGGCGGAGAAAAATAAATATAAAGAGAAACAAAGAATCCGAATTTAGCTCAGAACATTATCAAGTTTGTACTATTATCGAAATATGGGCGGTTGATTCAGTACCTAACAATTGTCAAATGAACCTATATTACCTATAGCAGGGATGGCGAACCATTGGCACGCGTGCCAAAGATGGCACGTGGCACAATTTTTTGGGCACGCCACCAATGCCATCAGTGCCACCTGGGTTATTAGGTGGTCATTCGGTAATCTGTGCCTATTCCTGTTTCTTTTTTTCTTTCTTTCACAAAGTAAGATACTTACCATATACGGACATTTTTTTCAGAAAGCATGATATAAAGAGGCGGACTATGCCATATTGTCAGAAATTAATATTCCCACAGCCCCAAATAATCATGGGATACACTTGGGGTGGGCCAAATGCGTGAAACCGTAGCAGACAGACAGGGCAACTTCAGCCAACACCCTAAGTCGGCACGTCTAGGACTTCATTGAACTTTTTCTTAGAAATATGGCACGTTGATGCATAAAGGTTCGCCACCCCTGACCTATAGTAACTGGGGTCGGCAGCGCGAGTGTGACATCACTGGTGTTGTACACGTCTATAGGCCACGGTAGCCACTTAACATCAGTTTAGCCATGTGCTTGTCTGGTAAAAAATATCAATGGTTCTAACTTTCAGTCAGTTAGGTCTCCCTTTTGTTAATTCTCGAAAAGCTCGATAAGAAATTAATTTCTTTGGGGCACTAACTACTACTACGGGGTTCTTTTCTTGGCGTTGGGAGGTCAGACGATAGTCGTTCCCACTAAAGGCATATTAGCCGAATCAAAAGGAGAAAAAAGAGATTGCGAATGCTGGGCTCCCCAAAAACTTTTGATGCAACTGGGTACAATACTAAGCTCACGATGATGACTTACCACCAACGGGACGAGGTTCTGAAGCTCGCTCGTACCGTGTTGCTGGTGGGATATTGGTTTTTAATCTATTTAAGTAGGTATACGAAATTGTAATACCACTCACTGATTAATCGCGAAATCTCAGAAACTGTAACACCTACAAACTTGAAATTTAGGAGGTAAGTTCCTTATAGCGTCTAGATATTCACTCTCTCTCATCCTAGCGTTAATTCCCAGTCGCATCCGAAGCTTTTCAGCTCGGAGTCTGGGGTCGGCTTTACCAGTCTTAACTACAGATTTAGCAAGACCTCGATATTTTTTCGTGAAGCGATTGCCATAATCTGACCTCCACAGCCCAATGATAAGATTAGGCGATATCGAAGCTTTGCAGTTAGACCGTTGTTTTTGGATTTTTTAGGGTTCCAACTACCCGTAACGACTGCCATAAATGTTCTTATGGCAACCGGGACCGACGGCTTAACGTGCTCTCCGAGTCACGAGCAGACCAATGCAAATACCCATATTTCATGAACACAAATATTTGCACTGAGCGGGGATCGAACCCGCGCCTCCTGCGTAGCGGCTGAGTTCACTACCGCTACGCCATGGAGGCTGTCGGGCCTCTAGATATCCACATCCTGTATGAATGGATTTTAAGAAACTCTACCTCTGAGGGGGTAAAACGAACTACACTCGTAAGAAGTGGCAGGCAGCCCCTAGTAATAATATGTTAGAATATAATATTAGACGCTAGTTAGACCGAAACTAAGCATTTTATTATATATCGGACACTTCAATTTGACTTCGCTTCGCCTGATGGTAAGCTGAAGGCAAAGTCTTGGAAAAAAGGGTCACCATTGCTACTACGATGTATTCTAGAACTGCATAATATACCTGGATGAAACACTCTTTTTTCTAAAATACATACATGGGTACATTGTAACACTCTGACTAATGCAAACAGACATATTAATGCATACAAATATTTGCACGAGCCACCCCTGACGTCGCTAATGTGACAGCCACGTTAAATATAAATGGTGGGGTCAACAGAGAAAGATAAGTGATTTTATTATTTTGGATGTAAAATAATAAACTCCGCGTCACAAAGTACACTCTAATAACACAGAAGAATTTTGTAATTTTTTTTATTCAGTATCATTAATATCACTACATAAAAACAAAGTTGCTGTCGCTGTCTGTCCGTCCCTATGTATGCTTTAATCTTCAAAACTACGCAACGGATTTTGAAGCGGTTTTTTTAATAGATAGAGTGATTCAAGAGGAAGGTTTATATGTATAATACATGCATAATATTGTAGAGAAAGACTGATAAATTTAGAGGTATACAGCGGCAACGGGATACGAATGCTACGCGGGCGGAAAATATGGCGGTACGAAGTTCGCCGTGTCAGCTAGTCCCTACTAATATTATAAATGTGAAAGTAACTCTGTCTGTCTGTCTGTCTGTCTGTCTGTCGGTCTGTCTGTCTGTCTCGCTTTCACGCCTAAACCACTAAACCGATTTTGATGAAATTTGGTATAGGGGTAGATTAGACCTTGAGAAAGGACATAGGCTATGTTTGGTCGCGATAACCGACATCCACGCGGGCGGAGCCGCGGGCAAAAGCTAGTTAATTATAAATTAGAAATATACACTCTAAAACAAATTAAAAACGTACTTCATAAAACTGTGAGTAGAATAGGGCAACCCCATCTCTTCCTGCGGGTGTCGGAAGAGGCGACTAAGAGATTTACCCGACCGTAAACATACAGCCATAACAATGTGCCCACTTGACGGCAATAGGCTCACCCTCTACTACATATGACTGAAAATCATAGTTGGCAAAATATGGGTGTTAATACACTTCTGCATATCCCTTTGGGGTTTTACAGGCGTGAATATAGGTATGTATGTCAAAAAATAATTTGTTCAAAAAATTTGATGCAAAGTTACTTCGCGGCGCATTAAAAACTGTACAGGGTATTTAAAATATATGATGGAATAAATAAAATTACATTTGATGAGGCCGTCAAGCTGAGTGCCACCATTGTAACATGATACATGTCTGTAATGGTGACCCTCTTTTCAGAGACTTTGCCTTCAGCTGACGCAGGTACTTCAATGAGTAAGCGTATAATTGTACTTGGGTTAAAATGCTTCATCGTCAAAATGTACAATCAGCTTACCATCAGGCGAGGCGAAGTCAAATTGACGTGTCCTATATGAAAAAAAAATGCATGAACCACGTTACACAATACATTACATCCCCTTTTTATTAGCTCCTAAATTAACAATGTGTATACCTATATAAATTTAACAATTTGTATAAATTGATACCTATAGAATATCTCTAGGCATTTATATAAAATAGGTAAAAAGCAAACCGAAGATAGCCAATTATAACTATCAGAAGACTTGGAATTTCCATTCGTATTTAATTTGAAATCCTTGTGGATGTATTGTACTAATCTGAGGACCCAACAATACCTTCCCAGCTCTTCATTCAACTAATTGATCGACGGGCTCGCCTAACAATGCTTTGTGTATTTGTATAGGTTTCAAATTGATGTATTTGAACAGCGAAACTCAGATAGTAAATTGCCTGTCCACGATAAAGGACATTGGTAAATATGTTCACTACAAAGGGCCTCATTGTCTCGTAGCAGAGGCTACGCCGTAGACTCGATAAGCTACGGTGCGTAGGCAATACTATACGCTGTCTACAAATTTAGATAACACGTTTATGCATGCAAAGAAAAAGTGTTTTTCTTGGTTTTCTCTGCTTATTTTGGCGGTTTTTTCTTTTCACATTTTTAGTAGACTCACTATTGAAACGGAAACTATAAGGAGAAATTCGGTTAGGTTAACTACATGAACTTAAATTTGAAGACCTCTGTAGAGTAGCAGTAGGATGTTCGTGTGTTAAGTCAGAGGTCGTAGATTCAATTCCTGCTCGATGCCAAAAATTATATGCGTGAATATATTACGTAGGTATATGTAGAGGACCTTACGTCCTATGAATGATACATCATATACCTCGTCTATCTATATCTATCCTAGAACCAATAACGTAAAATAGTAATGCTATACTTAACTTGGGTCTAGATAAAGATGTAAAGAATGTCCCAGGATATTAAGTTCATTGAAATTTATTTAATTTACCATTTCATTTATACAGTACAAATTGAAAACTAATTTAATATAATCATCATGCTCAGTCAGTCACCTGTTAAACTAGGTGTCGAACATGACACACAAATTAGTTCACCGTTATTTAAATGTTCCGTGCAATTTAACAAAGTGGGTGTTGATTGCTCCTAATAATATATAATCTGGCACTAAAAGCGACGTCAGAATGCAACACGTATTCGAAATTCAAATAATTAGTTCCAAACTTAATTTTAGCTTTTCAACAATTTGCAACACGATACGTAACTTTGAAATTGGATATTCAACTGTCAGGTATTATATAGTTAATTTATTAACGTCAAAATGGGTATTCGGGCACTTAATGAAGGATGACGTCACACTGTACTATTCTAGAACTACTTACTACTAGCTTTTGCCCGCGGCTCCGCCTGCGTGGATGTCGGTTATCGCGACCAAACATAGCCTATGTCCTTTCTCAAGGTCTAATCTAGTGGTCAATTCAGTAGTAATCAAGTGGTTTAGGCGTGAAAGCGTAACAGACAGACAGACAGACAGACCGAAAGACAGAGTTACTTTCGCATTTATAATATTAGAATGGATTAGTGATTAGGTGGGCGATTTAAAAATGAATAAAATTGTAGTTAACCAAAATTATTAACCAAAACAACTCAGTCCCTTACAGGAGGAATGCCCTGACCACGGAGGTACCGGGTCATTGACATCTGTGGGGTGAGCACGAACAACTATCGTAATCGTATCGTGAACGTAACGAGAGCACGGAGCATTGCGATTGGCCGCCTGCCTGAAGCCTGCCAATCGCATTGCTCCGTGCTATCGTTACGTTCACGATACGATTACGATAGTAGTTCGTGCTCACCCCACTGTATCAGAGACCACGGGTTCGATGCCCTAAGGGGGAATCAAATTCACAACCTCAGCAAAAGAGCTAAAAATAACTATTTCTAAATTAGATTTTGAGTGAATTAGAAATGTAATACAGTATTCTTCGTTTATACATCAGTAAAATAGAACATTTTATTTTAAATTTATTTTATAATAGAATTATTATGCGATCTTATGGCAGATTGCGATCTCTAAAGACAACCTTTTGTGAAATCAATTTCAATAGCAAATTATTGATGGATATAACAGTGGCACTATGCTAGTCTAGACTGGATTATGACGTAATATCATTCACTTTACCATTACACTGATTGTTGCAGTTACCATTTTATACACAAAAATACATATTGTACACCATATTATACATTTATTGTAAACCAATAAATTAAAATTACACGCTGAAATATGTAGCTCACAGCTGAATGAACAATATAATATGGTTTTGTTGCTTAGCGTAATTTCTTTTAAAGGTAATCTGATGATTGTGTAAGAATGTACAGAAAAGCAAAAGTTTATGATGAACGAATATAAAAAAACACAAAAGCATTAATGATAATTTAAATAATTTGAGCATAAAATAAAACTACCAAAGAAGTTTTCCACATTTTTAGGTTCAAATAAATAAATAATTGTGGAAAAGTACAAGTGATTTATTCAATATGTGTAGCAAGTTCCACCAAGTGCCATCAATCTCCAGTATAAACAGTCTAAAATAAAACTCTTTGTTTAAAAAAATAAATTCATCAATAAATAAATCCATACTTTTGTAGGAAATTATGATAATGGTGTACAACATATTTATTTTACGAATAAAAGCCTGTGTGTTAGCCTGTGTGTTAGACTATAATCTTTCCCTGTACCAAATGTCAATCAGACAGCCATGTCAGCGCATTTTAGTAACGAACTTTATAATTATAATATTAAAGTAGTCTCAACGTAAGAGGCCCACTATGACATTTGTCATTTGGACGTAACTAGGGATGTAACCACACCACTCGGTACACGATACTCAAGATAAATCGATTCAAGTTTGTATGCGTATTTGATCGATTAGAATATGTATTGTATTGTAGTGTAAAGTTCATTGGCTTAAAGTTCTAATTAGAAAATTTAATCTAAACTATGATATTGTAGGTATTTTTAAACAATACAATACTGCGAAAAGTCAATTTTCTTTCATTTAACATTTTTATTACAATAATATTCACTCAATAATAACCAATAGAAATCGCATGAAAATGAATCTTTAGTAAATCATTTTCTTGACACCTACTGTCTGAAGTTTACGCTTATATCACTTATTGAAATGAAACCACTTTTTAACGGCTTCTATCGCGATTTATCTGTCACTATTTACTTTTAACCCTACGTCGGCTACTTTCTAGCAGCCCTGGTCCCGGGGTGACTTAAGATGATATTTGAAGCCTAGGAATAAAAAAACCTAGATAACAGCAAACACAACAAAGTCACAAATTGGGATAATGTCATATTTGTCGATGAGACTTGGCTGAACTCGAATCATACCGTGCCGCAATCATGGACAGATGATACCAAGGCCTCTTGCTCAAAAGTGCCAATAGGAAAAGGTGGACGCTTAATCATCTGCCACGTCGTCGGGTCAGCTAGTGGTGGTTTTGTGAATGATACCTTGCTCGCATTTGAGTCTAAAAGTACAAAATAATATCACAGAGTGGTTTACTAACCTGTTAGCAAACCTCTCTGAACAGTGCATAATAAAATTATTGTGTACAATGCACCGTGACCACTCAGTTCAAATAAATAAAGCACCTACTCAAGCAAACAAAAAGGCCGATTTAGTAGCATGGATACAAAGATCAGGCGTTGAAGCTGATACGAAATAGTTAAGAGCTGAATTGCTGTAACTGGTAAAAAAATTAAACCTGCAAAATTAAAAAATTAAATTGATGAATGGGCACTTCAGCATGGACATAAAGTGACAAGAACGCCGTCATACCATTGTCAGTACAATGCTATTGAGCTGATCTGGGCTCAAATGAAAGGATATGCAGCACGCCACAATACAAAGCGGCCATTCTCCACTAAGAAAATGATGACATTGCTGAATGAAGCTTGTGCCAAAATTACTAAAGAAGACTGGGTAATAGTTCTGGGGGTCCAGGGCTAGGTTTCTAGGCTTCCAGGCTTCTAGACATAATTAAACCTACAAATCTTGAAGTCTACAAGCCTAAAATTTAAAAAAGACCTAGAAAACAGCAAAAAACAGTCAGACTTAACGAAACCGCGAGCTCATTCTACGTAAATAGTCGCTGATGTTTAGTCACTCCGCGACCACGGTTGCTGAAAGTTAGCCGAAACTTCGGGTTAAAGTAATAAAGAATTAATCGCGATAGAATCCGTTAAAAATGGTTTTATTTCAATCACGTTCTTCTGATGATGAGCCAAAATCGTCTGTTGAACTATCGTCTTTTTACAGATAAGTGTACGATCTTTAACTTTGTCTTAGTCATTTTTATGATAAAATTAAAAGAAATATCTTAATCGATTTATTTTTACCATAACCAATTTATTAATAGTCTGTGGAGAGTATAAAAAACTCGTTATGGGCAGCACTGAGCGGAGTGGGCGGTACCCATCAATGAAAAATGTCATTCTACGTTTGAAAAATATTATTGTTTTACGTTCTCAAAATTGAGAACTTCATGGACTTGAAATGTCCAAACGGGCTTTTTACATAGCGATTACTTTAGTGGGATACATAAAAAGGTCACAGGATGAACATTTCTCCTGAATGTATGTATAATGTATAGAATTTTCTTCTCACATAATGTATATCTATATTTATTTTCTATCTCGAAGTAAACACAATAAGTAAACAAAAACAAAATCTAGTATTTTATGTCATTCCAGATGTAGATAAGTACCTGCGAAATTGCTTTTATTTGCTTAGAATTTCGTAGTTATTGGAAATATAACAGTGAAGTGAGACTCGTTTGTTCTCAATTTCATTTACGCATTTCAAAAATTGAAGCACAAATGGTGAAAACTCTAATCTGAAATCGATTACTACTAAGACCTTATGTTACAACAAAATTGTCAAAATTTGCTTTATATTTACCATTTGGTTATTATACAAACTTTTTTTGTAATACAGATAATTCATAATAATCAAGCATTAAATCATATTAATGAATTGCTCAATTTGATGCGGAATACAAATCCTGAGAGAGGCTTGACCGATTTGGATGATTTCTTCTTTGTTGTGTTTGTAATTTTCAGAACATGTTTTATATGAACAAATTTTGAAACATCCAGTCGGCACACGAGTGGTGTCGCAGGGATGAACAGCTACATTATATTACAAAAAATATTCTTTTTCAAAGTTTTATAATAATTAGTAGAAGGTCACGAAAAAAGTTCAGAAAATGGCGCAGAAAATTGGAAATCGTTTCACGCATTCGCAGAATAACTCATTTTGAATAAAGTCACAAAATATAATAATTGTATTAGTTTAAATGATGTATTTTATTTGACACGCTATTGATAATTAACTTTTTTGGGAATCGATCAAAAAATCACCAGTAGCATTATTTAAAGTTATTAAAAAATATAATAATCTGTATGCAGCCTAATGGTGTAGCTCAGCGATCTACTTGTATTTTTCATTAAAGTGAACAAAAATGATATACTGAGATGTTTGTGACACATCAGATAAAATCTTTTGTGAGAGTTACTGTGTATACATAACCTTAATTCACGGTCACCGAAGTGGAAATTCTTTTAGGGTGCCACAGGCAAAATATAAATAAAATAATTGGAACCATTTTATTCTAACATTATCTGCGTGGTACACGTAACATATTTAGATATTTACAATTATAATTTCATGGAAATATCCAGAGAAAAGCAAGTATGAATTAATTTTTCTACATACGAAGAACCTTGAGTTATCAAATTGAATTTACAGCGGAACGCTGAAACCTTCATCGATATTTTGTAAATTGCAATGCAATACAAAAGGCAAAATTGATAAAGCGTGGAGTTCATATTTACTTTATATATTTGTTACATTTATCTAAAGCAAAACGTTAATGTTAACGTAACCATATTCTGCACTGCAGAAAAAACAAGTATAAAGTACTCTTAGCTTTATGTGTAACTAGCTGTTGCCCGCGACTTCGTCCGCGTTAAGTTCGGAATGTTGTTCATCCCCTATTTTATCCCTTTGGGGGTAGAATTAATCAAAACCCTTTCTTAGGGGATGCCTACGTCGTAGTATCTTTATGCATGCAAAGTCTCAGCCCGATCGGATTAAAATTGACAAAGTTTCATACAAACTTTCATCCCGTATTTTATCCCCTTGGCGGTAAAATTAATCAAAATCCTTTTTAGGAGATGCCTACGACATAGTAGCTTTATGCATGCAAAGTCTCAGCCCGATCGGATTAAAATTGACAAAGTTTCATACAAACTTTCATCCCCTTTTTTATCCCCTTGGGGGTACAATTAATCAAAATCCTTTCTTGACGTAGGCATCCCTACGTCATAACATCTACCTGCATGCCAAATTTTAGCCCGATCCGTGCAGTGGTTTGGGCTGTGCGTTGATAGATCACTATGTCAGTCAGTCAGTCACCTTTGAGTTATATATATTTAGATTCATTAGTTTGTTGAAGTCTCGCAATTTAATGGTAACGTAAACGTAAACCATTTATTACAGAGCGCGCGGTCTACAGTTCTGGGTACAGAGTTCACGCGAATAATTTGTAGTTTGCTTAACATCAGAATTACAAAATGTTGCATAAGTAGCAAACAAGTATACTACCGAGACAAATTGCACATTACTGCGCTGTCTCGTGATGAAGCGCTGAGTCAGTTATAGCTTGGAAAGCCAGGGTCATGAACCCAAATGATTACCGCATGATGTATAGGGTCCCAGATCTTAGAGGCCATCTGGAAAGAACCATTCTGTAAGCTAGCAAATGTACTGATTAATGGATGGGACAAGCATAAAAACATTTGCACACAACCTAACAAACTTGGATTTAACTTTAAACTAACCCCCTTTGATACCTATCTGAAAAAGGAAATTGCATCCTCTCACAAATGCACGCCAAACCAAAAAAAAAGCTCTTGTTATTAGTAAAATACTCTTGCTATTTTCGCTGGCCCTTTCCACTGCGATTTTACACCGCAATACTGCTAAAAATAGGATATCACGAAACCAAGCCTTCCTGGTAGTAAATTTCTGGGATTGAGGAACATTGATCCACACAGTAACATAAAAATAAAACACGTGGATATTGGAACGTGATGTATTAGCTTACACACAATCCCGTTTGGGAGTTGAACATTCGATTTTTTTTCGATTGTCGAGTGAATGGACGAAAGCTAAATGGTCGTTTTCATCAACTACTATTTTGTTTAGTTGGTTCAAATATTTGTACTGATTTTTTTCTTCTTCTTGATAGTCTAGCGTTTGACCACTAATTCACCTCACAAAGGCCGAAGATAAAGCACACTTGCCTAGAAGTAACCTCACTAGAGACTTGAAGACTGCATTATGTTCAAATGTTCATGCGTATAATTTAAACTTTAGTATTATTTTCTGTTCTGTGCTTTCGTAGATGTATTCTTGGTACTCGTGTAGAACTAATGAAAAATGTACTTCATATTTTTTCATAACAGAGAACGAAACAAATGGAAGTTGTGTGCCAAAGTGTCGACATATTTTTTTCTACAGCTAAGCTAAATTGCTTGTGTTAGGAATGGGTTCACGTCGGTAGTGTAATAGCCAGAATTCGAACAAGGGACCTCCCGATTGTAAGGCCAACTCCCTAACCACTAAGCTACCGACGCTTGTTGTACCGACATTTGAATCACTGCATCACCCTTGAAGTTACTTTTGTTTGTTACAATAATTATAAATTAATTTGTATTTTGATATAATCAGCTTAATTCATCATCATCATTTCAGCCATAGGAAGTCCACTGCTGGAACATAGGCCTCCCCTATAGATCTCCAATAGGACCGGTTGGAAAAGGCTCGCATCCAGCGCGTTCCTGCCTTAATGAGGTCGTCTGTCCACCTTGTGGGTGGACGTCCTACGCTGTCCTATCAGCTTAATTACAGAAAACAATTTCAAAAATAACTAAGTTCTGTGCATAACATGAGTTGAAACACGTTCAATTATTTAAACGCTACCGGTTCGACTTCGAAGTCGTCAAGTCAAGTTAGAAGTCGGCACGTAAACTTCGCGAGTTATTCAGTACATTGACTTTAGGAAATTATGTATGTGCCAAGGTTATGAGACTTTATTATTACAATTATCTTAACGTTTGTTTGGGTTTATGAGAAAACAGAAATTAAGAGATTTTATTAGATAATTATGAGCGCCGTCTCATTTGAAATTGCTGAAGTGAGTACGTTAAATTAATGATTTGGGGTTAGATTAATGTTTTCTTTGAGATAACCAACATCTTAAACTCTGTTAACATTTGTGATGTTTATAAATTGCCATTTAACTCACTTTTTATCACTTTAGTCACTTTTTATAGTAATTGAGTAGAGAGTGTGAAGAGCGGCTGAAACGTTGGACGAAAAGTAAATAATAACAAATAAATTGCGATAGAATCCGTTAAAAAGTTTTATTTCAATGAGTGCGTAAATTTCTGAAAATATCATGTGCTGAGTACTGTTGTTAATCCTAGTTATCAATACAAGAAAAGCAAACATGTCATGAGAGTTGTCATATACAATAGTTACGCAAAGGTAACGGAAAAAAAAAAACATTACTAGTTATAAAAATTCTAAAAGAAATATCAAAAAGAAGAAGGAGAAATGATAAGATAAACGATTGAAGGGTGAATCAAATCTAATCCAGACTGTTCTCAATACGGCTACTTCTCGAGTGAGACTGCTCACGATTGAATAGCTCGAGAAGTAGCCGTCAATTCAAACATGTTTAATAAATTACGAGGAGATCGAAGTATGTACATTACTTCAGGCATACTTTTATGCGTAAATAGTGAAACCATATATTTTTCCTGTTATGGAAGCCTCATAGTTTATTCGAGATAAACGAGAGCATATTTGATCTGATTTTTATATTCCAACCGTAGTTTTCCTCATTCTTTTCTTAGGAATTTTTCCTACCAACACATTTGAGTGCCCTCTCGGGGCGAAATTCCCGTAGAAGAATTGCGTGTGTACTTACTACATTAAATATTATACAGATAGTACATATATGAACTAATTTTAGTATGAATGTGTTATAGACATTACTAGGTATTATAAAGATAATAATGTTTTAATTATCTTTGTAATAGATAGATAGATAGGTAGACAATTCTTGTTCACCAACATTAGTTATGATGATAAAGAAGAATGGATCACAATACTATAAGTAACATGTATTGCTCGGGACATAGGTATATTCTGGACCTAAAATTTACTCAAAATGCCCTATATGCGCCGTATATACGTTTCTTGAGTGTCTTTTGAGGACAGCACAAGGTGCTACTGCACCGAACATTCACAAGCGCGCGCCAGGACCTCATTAACTGGTTACGTAGCATTTGGTTTAGTAGGCGGTCGTACGTAACTAGTTTCGTAGGAAAAAAAAAACTTCTTTGTACATAACTGGTTTCGTAGCAAGAAAAATAATTCTTCTCACGTAACCAGTTACGTAGCATGGTTTCGTCGGCGGCAGAAGTGGTTTGCCTAGTGATCTAGGTCCAAGATACGTGTCTCGAGGTTTACATACCTATAGGTAATCATGGTGTACCATGATAGCCTCAATTCCCGTTGACACTGTTGTATATTAGATTATTAACTAGATAGTATGATCAGCCTTCGATTTAGTTACTATTATCATATACTAACAATATTGATATCGAATGAAATGTGCGCTATAGATCATCTGGTTGTCAGGTTCAATTTATAGTAATCTCGATGACGAAATATAGGCATTACATATTATTGGTCTGTGTTATTAGATAATGAACTCCATTGCTACGATTTTCAATCCTATTTTTTTATACATAAGATTGAATTTAGCTCAACGTTGTTATGTGTCAAGTGACATTTAATCGGTGGCGGACAAAGCCTAACATGTTCTACGATAATGTCTGCCAGTCGGATGTTTGTGCATATCGGCTCCATCTTTGTCAAAATTCAACTGGAACCTTTACGTGTAACTACAATTTATTAGGCTCGAGATAACGGAAAGGGAGCATTTAGTGTCTTCATTCAAAGCTATTTGGTAGGAAACTTTGCTGTGACTCTAATTACAGCAGGCTTCTATGTAACAAACGACCGAATTTTACTATATTCAATTCGTATTAGTGAGTTATTCGGAACGTGAGAAGTAGCTGTTCATTTTTAGTAGGTATCTTATCTTACTAGCAAAATAAATAGAAAAGTTTGGGTGAATGAATGTATGGATCTTTGCTACTTAATCACGCTAGAACGTCTGGACGGATGTAAATGAAAACAAAATGAATTTCTTTGGTACCTACAGATGATTATAATAATTATAATCTGAAAAATAGCACGTAGGCTATTCTCCTGAATATTTAATAAATAATGTCATACTAGCTTTTGCCCGTCACTCTGCCCGAATATAATTCTGATCCAGTAATCCATAGGAACATATTCCGGGTATAAAAAGTTGCCTACGTGTTATTGCAGAAAATGGCTCAAGCGGCTGAACAGAACTAGGTGAAATTTGGGTTTCAGCCAGGTTCGTTCAGATAATTTTACCTGTTTGAGTAACAAACATCCAAAAATCTTCACAATATTAATACTTAATATAAAAATAGTTTGTTGAGTTAATTTTATTTCAAAATTTAATAACCTGAAAGACTTTGATATATAGGTGAGTTAATATAAAATTCTTTCTCCTTTCTAGCCCGAAGTTACGACTCCATTTTGGGGGCTTCCCAGGAATGCTAATATTTTATCTAAATTTATTTACGGGGATTATGTGAAGTACGAAAGAATTTACTAACCATATGAAGGGGCCTGGCACGATGAAAGTAATATTCTTAGTTTACGGTGCATGTAAGGGAAGAAATATCACCATATTAACTTGTAAGTAAACTATGAAAAGACTTTTATACGTAAGTCGTAGTAAGTAATAATTTTTATTTATTCTCATACTGACATTTTAGTATAAGATAATTTTAACGCATTTAGTATGCTAAACTAAATAAATTGTTATAAATTGGAAAAAGCGAAATCAAGCT
This sequence comes from Eilema depressum, assembly GCA_914767945.1. Lineage (NCBI taxonomy): Eukaryota > Metazoa > Arthropoda > Insecta > Lepidoptera > Erebidae > Eilema > Eilema depressum. Next base: position 17,448,920 of record OU612020.1, read on the forward strand.
CGAACCCGCCATCTTTCCCTTACAGGGGGAATGCTCTGACCACTGAGCCACAGAGCCTCGCCCGATATTGATTCAAATTTTGCAAATCGCGGGTTCGAGTTTTGCCTGAGCTTGATTTCGCTTTTTCCAATTTATAACAATTTTAGTATGAGATTACATAATAATCATTTTATATGTATTTACAAAAGTCTTTTTCAAAAGTTATTTCATCAGGTGAGCCACCTGATGGAAAGAGGTCACCGTGGCCTATGGACGTGTGCAACAACAGGGGAGTCACATACGTGTTGCCGACCCTGTAAGAACAGAGAGATTCTGAGCCGTCAGTGTATGTAAAAGACAAGCAGGACAAACCTTTGGTCTTCCAACTGACAGTAGTATCAGTGAGGTTTGGCTGCCCTGCTCACCGCTGGGAATACTATTTGAACTCAGTTATATCGTAATAGCTGACCTTTATTGAATTACTCCAGAGATCCGACATTTAAAAATATAGTAAGTTATTTTACTGTAGAAAGCTTTAACAGAAATATAATTACAGTACAAAGCCCAACAGTGTGCAATAATTGTGTTTATAAAATAAACTCACGTTCTGTCCCCTTCCCGTGGGCCTAACAAATTTTAAAGACTTAATTAGTTATCCTTCTTTACTCAGATGTGCAAATGGGCTTAATGCTTTAATTTCATAAGTATGGAAATTGAAGAAAATTCTAATTAAATATAAACAAAACATTTTGACTTCACAAGTTTCATGAATTTTTGAATTAGCCCTTTCCTACGTGAGAAGTACTGAATTTAGGTAATTCAATATTTCCCACGTAGAGTAGACCATTCTCACGTGGTTATTTTGTTATCTAATGTTTTAATTTTTATGCTGCTTTGGTTGACTACTTTTTTTTTAAAGAATATTAAGCAACCGAAATTACTAATATTTCCTTTAACCCCTTCAACTAAGCTAAATTGCTTGTGCTAGGAGTGGGTTCACGTCGGTAGTGTAATGGCCAGGATTCGAACCCGGAACCTCTCAATCGTAAGGCCGACTCCTTAACCACTAAGCTACCGACGCTATACTGAGTTTTACCTACCTCCACAGAGCCCTAGTGAGAGAGATATCTGGCGGTGTTACTGGGGACCCAGATAAATTCTAGAGATAATAATATGTCTTTCTTTAATACCCAAACCGGCCCTGCTCATCAACATTGGTGACCTCAAACATGTTATTGTTTATCAAATCTCCTGGTTATAATTTTTACCTAAATCTTATATAACACAGAAAATATCTGTCTGTAATGGTGACCCTCTTTCCTGACTTCGGCTTGCTATCAGGCGATACGAAATCAAATTAACGCATCCTACTTAAAAAAATACGAATAATTTATGAATGCTTACCTTCAGTATAAAACTACGGAAGCAATAAACTTATTAACCAATAAATGAACATTAAAACCCAAATGCATATTTAATTTCGATTACTTTGTAAATTTATTCAAGCATGTGGTTTATCAAAATTGCGTGGGTAATTCAACAAACATTGTAATAATAGTAAAGTGGCTCTTACTGAAATGGTTTTAGTGTAGGCATTATGCGCTAGTTCATTAACATTAAAATCAATTCGCAGAGCAGCTGGCTTTTATGGTCCTGACACTTTAGATAGACAATATCCTAGATTACAAAACATCGTTATATATTGCTTCTCGGAAAAGAATAGACCTGTTTCAATAAATGACTATTATAACAGGTCTTTTGAAGAAATAGTTTATTAAAATCTTTTCGAAGGTAACAAAAATTAAAGTATGTTATGTGACGCCATAAAGCGATACGTGTAAACGTATCGGCCATCATTTTTACCTAAAAATTTTCATGTCCAAGTACCTACATATTAAGATAGACAAAATGTTTTCGTTCAACAAAGTAAATTGATTTAATTTACCTTTGAACTTCACCCAATCTTCCCATAAAGCAAAGTAAATTTGATGGGCCGAAAATAAACCTTTTTTTATTGCAGCTGATCTCACTCACGTTTCCACAACTATGAGTATTGTACTTAGTGTACCTTTACCGGTATCAACATAAACGACCCCCATAAATAATACTTGGTGAGTCCCAGAGAAATCAAAACGGTTAGTATGTATGGAGATGAAGACCCTGCATGAATTTTATCTGGAAGTGAATTGCATGAGATATAAATGTCATAATTCCATATTATCATAAGATTCACAAGTGTTGTATCCATAAAATATAATAGGTCGGTTAATAAAAAAAACTAAGAATAAACATTATGGTTCGGTCGTATGTTTATGGTCTCCGTATTCATAAACAGAAAGGCATTTAACGTCGTCATTATTGATCTCTTGAGAATATCCAAATAGAAAAAAAGAAATAAAAATGAAATATCCCACCCCACACAGAACCACCACCTAGAACTTTGGGGCCCAAACCAACCTCGTTGGCTAGCCGGTATACCTGCTTATTATCGAATGAGGTGCAGGCTTTCCTCATCGATAACGTCAAATTAAGGACCTTCATTTTATCATAACTTAATAATTGTATAAATGTACACACTTCATGTCTGCTAGTTGTCATATATTATTTTATTCGAACTTGTCCTAGAAACATTGAAGTACCATCATAGATTTTCATGAAAAATATATTTTCATTGTGTTGTAACAGGCCTTACATTGTAGTCACAATGGCATTCTGTAAGCATATTCGATGGGCACAATGGAAAAACTTCCGCTCACTTTTTTCTGGCAACCGACCAATTCAACAAAAAGTTTATTATTTGCCATCGAATGAAGTATTTAGCAAACTTTCAACAGTTGGCACGCCTCTGATTGGCAAATAAATTGCAGCGTATAAACAAAAAACATGTCACCAGCAAAACTGTTTGGATAAAGTTTGCGTTTAATTTTTATATTTGAAATTAATTATGTAACTGTTATGTTTATATCGTGTTGTTTTATTATTACTTATGTATTGTTATTATAGCTCTAGATTTTTCTACTGAAAAATTAAATATTTTTGTAAGACATTGCCCTTAAAGCAAAGCTGCTGCGACTGCTGTGTGTAAAGTCTTGGGTTAGATTCCTGAGTGACGCAAAATTAAGTTGAGTATTTCAATTCAGAAATTCTCACAAACACGTAAGTAGAACGATCTTTTAATGAATAATGCTAGCAATACAATATATGTAATACACCTGTATTTACACGTTTTGAGATTCACACGTGAGTAAGTTTAAGGAAAAAAATGGGCCATGGGAACGGGAACAGAATTCTAAGCGGGTGAAGCCGTGGGCATCAGCTTATATAATAACCGGTCACTTACTAGCAGTAATTCACTCTTTAAACATATATACGAAATACCCCTGCCATAATAACCTCGTGTTGTGAAGTTGGGTAGGCACTGCTCACTGTGGAGTTTTTATACTGTCAGTGGGGAGACCAAAGGCTTGTCCTGTTTCGTCTTCTATACTGACGGTACAGAGGCTCTCTATTCTTACTAGGGTGTGACTCTCCTTATGTTGCACACGTACATTAAGCCACAGTAACCACTCTCCATCAGGTGGGCCGTGTGCTGTGATATTCGTTTTCAACTCAAACGAAAATTATCTTCTATTTGTTTGTACACTAGATAAACTGAATTTCAGCAAACCCTGTTAAGGCTGTTTTAACTATAGTCTAACAAGCTGACTGACTAAGTTTTAACTAATCACTATTTAGAGGGACTTCGGTTTCAGTTTGTCGATTCTGAACAGGAGTTTAAGATCCGAAACTGGTTTTAAGCAGTGCGAGGTCTAAAACTGATTCCTACCTACTAATTATTAGAATAACAAAAAAAAACACTAAAAATTTAACTTTCGAACAGTGTTAAGCCATTGAATGAAATTTTGAAGCAATTATTATGCTCACTATTCCGTCCGTTGCCCTAAGACGGATGTATAGAGGAATTTGGATCGGCTTCGTGCGGGCGTCGGTAGCTTAGTGGTCAGAGCATTCCCCCTGTAAGGGAAAGAACGCGGGTTCGAGTCCCGCCTGAGGTCGATTCTCTTTCGATCGATTTAAAGTGTTAAGTCATTTTTTCTTTAAGAATTTCTTTCTAAATACTCGTATAGTTTACAGAATCATAAAGAGAATCTTAATAAATATGCCAGCATAGATCAGTTCATAGCTCTAGCGTATTGAATGTGGTTTGTGGTACTGATAAAAAATTCTTAATACCTTAGATGTGATTTACATAATAATAATAATAATTATGTATTTAAAAATATAATTTATAAGAATTTTAAAAGAATAAAGAGGAATAATAATAATACATCTCTTTATTGTATGTACACACAAATATCTACAGAGGAATACAGGTAAATGAATAAATACAGTAGGTAAATACAATTGGCGGCCTTATCACACAAGGCGATCTCTACCAGGCAACCATGGGATGGAGTGTGTTAGATAATACATAAATAGGTAGTTTTCGGTGTACATAATATCTATTAATTACTTTATAATAAAATTTATGCTCTGATATTATAGTCATAGATAGGTATAAAACATACATACTGCTGGCCTTACTCCTAATATGCTCAGGTCACACTACTCAGTAGCTGAAATGAAGCGAATTAATGCTCTAAAGTTGCTGTTTTCTTTAAGGTAGTGGTACAATCAGGACACAAAGAAATCAAAATGATCTTCTCGTCTCTTTGACTCGACTTTGTAGTCAAGATAGATCTGATGCTGACTGTACTTGGGTCATTCAGCTAAAGAAATATAGCATCGTATATGCTCGATAAAAAATGAAAATGCTTCTTTTCTTTTATGAAGGTCAATGATCTATCGAAGTTGAATTGATCCAAATAAACTACTGTTTCTTAGTAGATTAGCCGGATGAAATATTTTAAAAAGAAAAAAGCAAAATGTAATGTCGCCATTCATCATCATTCTCAGAGCCTTTTTTCAAATCAGTTGGGGTCGGGTGTGTGATGCGGTCGTTCATATTTTTGTAATTTATTTTTGATACAATAAACCCATCTTATCAAGTAGTATCTACTTTCGGGTACAAGGTATTCTTTTTTTAGCAACGTATCTTATCTAGATCCCTTCATATCTTATCTGAACCTTATTTCTAGATAGAACATCGAAAAGCAAAGGCAAAGACGTCTGATACAGACATTTACAGTACTGTAACCCTTACCAAAAACGGAGAGGAATAAATGTTTTTCAGGGGTCTTAGAAACAAAAGTATTGAACGAAACCCACACCTACAATATTATTAAAGTTAACATTTTGTTACAAAATCCTTTGGAAATTTAAGAAAACCTTTTAATTTTCCTACGGCGATCCAAGTCTTTGTTATAGCTGGATAATTATCTGTTAACTTTGGTTGTTTAAGCCCTTAAGAGCACACACCCCGACATAATCGCACATTAACTTACAAGAGTCCAGTAGATGTTACCATTTATTATTCAAACGTTAAGTGTGTTGAACGTTATGTTGTACTATAATAGCACTTTCTTTTTGATACAGTATGCAAATTTTATAAATGGCAAACGAGGGACGTTTAGCTCTGTGTTTTATTTAGGTTTTAAAAATAATCTAAAAAGCATCGCAAGCATTGTAAGTTCTTTATTCAGGTCATGTTTTAGTTTTTTTTTTTTTCTATTACAGTTAATCTATTAATATTGCATAGTACTTATGAAATACTAATGGTCCGTGAATTGATTCCTAAAAATCCTAGAACCCGATTACAGCACCAAAATATTTAAAAACCGTCTTTGAAGAGAGTTTATATCGAGTCATAGTACGATGTCAGTCAGAATTTTGCGAGTTTTTGAAGCGTACACAAACCAATTTAACACCATTTTAACAAATAACTGTAAAGAGGTCATGTCAGTGAATTGGAGATATTTTAAAAAACTGATACAAAATAATGTCTTTTTGGAATCCTTAACTGTTTATCTGTTTTGTCGGTTTGTTCGCGATAGGCAAATAGATACTAAATAGATTTTGATATGTTTTTTTTTTGCGCATATTGGGAGAGGCCTATGTCTAGCAGTGGACTGTAATCGGCTAATTGATTGATTGATTGATTGATGTTTTTTTTATTTGAAATTTCTTGAAACAGATTTAAAATCTTACGCTTGATTGATCGTAATTGGATGATTACAACCGGAAATGTGATCGAAAATCGTGAAGACCGACATTCTCGCGGGCGAAGCTGCAGATATAAGCTAGTTCTTAAACCTATATCATAACTTCATAATATACAGAAACAAACAATCTGAATTATTTTGTAGTGATGAAAACCGCAAGCTTGACACAACTCCCACTTGACACTCCGTCCTCAAAACTATAATAAATGAATGTCACTATAAAATTCAACATTGTATTTCAGTATAAATTAATTAGAACTTTAAATTATCGTCTGCACACAAACCACAAGCCAAAATTCTCCGTCATAAAATACATTGTAAATAGAACTTAGTAATTAATGTTCAAACTGTCTCATGTGCTCACTGCTGTTTAAATTTAAGATGTTTTTAGATAAATTGTAAAATGACTACATACGTAACATTACTAAATAGATTATGTATGCATTAATGTATGTATAACCCGCGCCACGTATGGACCTAAAATGTGCTCAAAATGTGCCCTGTATGTACGCTCAGTACACATTTCTTTGGTGTCTTTTGACGATAGCACGGCATGCTACTGCGGTAGACGAACTCAAATTCACCAAGCATAAACTATTGCAGAGCAAACCGCGGGCGTCAGAGCCTCGTATGTCTTATGATTTAGATCCAAGATACGTGGCGCGGGTTATATGCTCAATTGCACATTATATTCTTTTTGGATTGGTCTATAGTATTATAGAGTAAAGTAGGTCTGGTGTGTTCGTACATAAGATATATTAAACAAAATACTTGGGCTATATCATATTACGTACGGTTAACTGTTTGTCCGTGATGGACGAAAAAACTACTAAATTGATTTTGATGCTGCTTTCTTTTAGAAAGATGTTTGTCGGCTTTAAAATCTTACGTCTGATCGCAACCGGTTGAGTAGAACTGAAGATAATAATTGTAACAAAAGGTCGCGCTACACGACATCCAAGCGGGAATCAGCTAGTGTATAATATGTTATGTATTTACAAACAAAAATGTGTCTAAGTAGGTATGTTTATATTATGTAACACAAGCTAATCAATTTACTCTTACTTTAGGCCAAAAGTCTATATAGAATGTCCAAGAACATTTATTAAAACCATTACAATGTTCAAAATACCATGTAAATGAATTCACGGAAATCGTTTTTATTATTACATCAAACAAAAAATCGAAGACTCATCCTCAAAATGTGGAAGTTAAGTTATACGAATTCATTTCGCGGGCGAGATTCTTGTTGGAAAAACTTTTATCGAGTCCTTCGGGCTCCCAGTGGAATCGCCAGTAGAAACGAACTGTGAATTTCAGAATCCTTTTATAAGTATAACATAATTATGAAGCAGCACAGCTTTATGTATACTTTGTGCAGTTAACGATAAAAGTTGCACGTTATATTTACAAACATTTTTATATCGAAAATACGTGCAGCAAGCTTTATATAATAGAGAACAAAGGACAAGGACAGCCGGCTGGTTACTGGTAGAGTAGAATTAGGGCCACCCCATCTTTTCCCATGTAGTGTCGTACAAGGTGACTAAGGGATAGGGCTGTTGAACATCAGACATAATATATATACAGCCTCAGATGCATGGCGAGTCGAGTCAACAATAATGCCCAGAATACGGCATATTGCTCACTCCCTATTACGTAAGACCTAATACAATGATTGGTGAAATGTGGGTGTTAATTCACCTCTGCCTAACTCTCCGGGGATAAAGGCGTGATGATATGTATGTATGTATAGTACAAAGGACAAAGTTAATAATTATTTATATTTTAAATTAACATTTACTGGAAATAATTTCATGAAAGGTTAATAAGTAAGGTAATCTGTTGTATTGAATTTGTAAAGCTACTTGTGTCGTTGGTTGTACGTCTGATATTATTTCAATGAAAACATTTCCCTCCTCAGCAAAAACTGGCAAAAGATACTTAGGGCTAAAGTATTTTTGCTATTCCACGTCAGGTAATGCGGTAGCAAATGGTTGAAGAGGTACAAAGAACCTGAGGAAACGTAATATTAAGATGTAGGTCAAAGCCGTATTTGTGTTCAAATAGACTAAGCTGTCTGACAGGTAAAGTACTTCCTCGCTACATAAAAATGCAAAAAATCACTAAGTAATTCGCTTTTTAAGCTGGCTGAGTTAGTTTAGAGTTTTTAATTTTTTGCGTATCGTGAGTATATTAATGGATAAGTCTAGCAAATAGACAGTTTGTTCTGAATACAACTGTATAACCTCGACTATTCTACAAATATTGTCATAGTCTAAAGGGGATGGATAGTAGGTACATAAGTTTCACGAAGTATTGAAAACATCGAGTACACTCTGATCGAAAATAAAATTCTTCCTCTTTTATTTTTTCATCCCCTACGAGAATACAGCCTGAACTGCCGGGTGCATTACCATTCACATTATTACATGTGGATTACGTTATGCAAGCAGTCCTTTTAGGGTTCCGTAGAAATACTTATAGTTTTCCAATGTTCAGTAATCCGTCTGCAGCGTAACTTTGAGAACCGTTGTTCAGGAAAAATGTAATTGGGCATAGAGTATATTATATAACAGTCACATCGATAAAGGTAGAACATTCCGAGACACTTTGCTTACATCATATGGCACAGAATTAAGAAGGATTTTTAATACAGTTTTCTTTAAGAATACATGACATGTATTTTTCACACAATGGGCAAGCTTTGAACAAGTAACACGAGCTTATTCTCCCTGCCGGCTTTGTGATTATTATTTTCATTTCCAACGAACATATTTTATTTTCCAGTTGTCTGTTTCCTTACGCAATAAAGCTATATACCCAATGATATAATATAAACTATATTATATAACTGGTCTAGTCTAGTTTGATAGGGGTGATTTAGTCGTATCACTCTAAAATGGCGACAAAAAAAATATGCAGTCATTAATTTTATACAGCGACAGTGCGCTTACAAAAAGAAAAACGTTTTAAATATAATGTTTTATATAAATAATAATATAATTCATATAAATTAATAATATTAGTAAGTAGCTATAATTTTTTCATACTGTTTGCGCTATTTTTGAAAGTCACTATGTTCTTGTATGAAGTATCTATTAATATAATACGTCAATTATATACCTGTTTAAAATCAATCTAATGTTTCATTATAGTAATGTCGTAAGGATAGCATTAACTATGGAAGTGGATGGCTACAAGGGAAGAGGAAGATCTAAAAGAAGCTGAATTGACTGTGTGAAAGATGATATGGTTAAGAAGGGAGTGAATGTTGAGATCACTGCAACTAGAGATGAATGGGAAAAGCACACACGTTGCGCCGACCCTAAATAAACATAGGATAAGGGCAGGGGGATGGTGATTATTGGTGATGATGATAATGAATAAAATTTAAAGACATAACTAGAATAATAGAAATATTAAAATAATTGCAGTATATCTTTACTTTAATAATATAAATGCGAAAGTAACTCTGTCTGTCTGCCTGTGTGTCGGTCATTCTGTGACGTTTTCATGCCTAGACCACTGAACCGATTTTGATGAAATTTGATGGGTAGATTAGACCTTGAGAAAGGACATAGACTATGCTTGGCATCCGCGCGGATGGAGTCGCGGGCAGCAGCTAGTATCCTATAGAATTCCGATTTCCAAAATAAAACACTTATTACAAAAACATATATTACAACGTATTTCCTTGAGTAAAGAAAAAATAAATCATTTTGCTCGAATGGGTGAATGTTTTACTTCCTTAAACAAAAAGTTATCCTTTCTGAGTGAGACGGAGTTAATATTGTGTTACGAGAAATGGCTGATCTTTTTACGAATGTACATTCCTTTTATAAAAAATGGTTCCCCACAACGTGTTATTGCGGTACGAAGGGGAATAACGTTTATGTTCCCGGGCACTACATTTAGATTCTTAGATTATGCGTTCTTTAGTAGTCAGTTTAGTACATGTAGACTGAATATTATGTACCTCTATAGGGGTATTGCAACAGGAGAAACAACTAGAGGATCGACTATATGTTCCTCAGGAACTTTTCGTACATTTATTATTTCTAAACATGCCTAAGGACCAAAAAACTTACCAAGCAGAAAGCCTAAAATAATGTGTACAATAATGTTAACGGGAATTAACTCGATCATGGTATAGGTACATACATACCTTTGATTTGCCTGACCTTTCGACCAGGTTACACCAGCCGTGGTCACAGGCTGACTTGCTCAGCGGTGCACGCCCGCCTTCTTCGAGTCCGTGAGGTAGTTTAACAATAAAGAAATGTCAAAATTAGTTTAGTACATCCAGAGATTACCTACTGCAACGTCACATACCTATTCACAACTCACAACTTACTTTACCTCGTTATAATATTACTAGCTTTTGGCCGCGGCTATACCAAATTTCATCAAAATCGGTTCAGCGGTTTAGTCGTAAAAGTGAGACAGACAGACAGACAGACAGACAGACAGACAGACAGACAGACAGACAGACAGACAGACAGATAGACAGACAGACAGACAGAGTTACTTTCGCATTTATAATATTTGTAGGGACTATATAGATTGTGATAACCATACTGTTCCGTTCTCCATTCTCCATGATTCATGATATGTATTTTTCAATATTTTCACCAGAAACTTGCCGATTTGAATTTTTTTCCTCTTTGTAACATCAGTAGGTACCTTTTTTTTCTATCGTACGAAAAATACTGACGGATGCCGATACCTCCCCTGCCGAAGCCGGTGGAGGAGGTTATGTCGGACTCGAACCGACTAAAATGCACGCTGGCTGTGGGCCGTCGGTTGCCAGAGGTGTGATTATCGTAGACATCTCTCGTACCCCGGCCGGCCCAGGGCCATACCTCTTGATATGGCCATCTTCTGGTATGGGGACCAGGAAGTCCCAAACTCGCCCCCGGGTATGTGCGTGCATAGCGCAATGTAATATCAGTACCTATACAATATAATTTAGTTCAACCAGGTGAAAAAACTCAACATAATATTATTATGCGTAATTAGTTCACCTTGGAATTAAATGACTCAACTTCTAATAATTAATTTCATGAATACGAAAAGGTGTGCCTGCATAATATATGCATGTACGTAAAGCATATTGGTCTCGTAATTATGACATTGTGTTTTAATAATGATGTCAAGCCACACCTGCCACAAATTATAGTACGAAAATATAAGTAAACGGTAAAGTGCGGTCGACGTCAAATTTATTAATCCATTAATACTCTTGAAAACGAAATCCTGTTGAACAATGATTAAGGTTCTAGCGTTATCTGAGAGATCAGATGACAGATGCTCCAAGAATATTATACGGATTTACAGAAGGTAGGATACGACGGTATTACCGTCCCAATTGAGAAGTCCTACTGGGGCTGTACCTCCACCCTACGGAATACCGCGAGTATAATAACCTCGTGTTGTGTTTCCAGCGGTGAGTAGGGTAGCCAGAGCTCACTGGAGAGGTTTGGGAAGATCAAAGGATTGTCTTACTTTTCTTGTGCGCTGAAGGACGTATATTCATCTCCCTCTAACAACAGGTAACTCGTATGGTGTCATATAATATTTTCTCTCACTATAATACGTTATTGGACTCAAATAAAATTATTCATATCATATTCATCACAAAAATATTTCAGCGTAAAAAAGTTAGATTAATTTTACCCGTACCTACATTAATTTTAAGTGTTCACTGATTTTATATTTTATCAGTTTTTAACAAAAGGCACTTTGACACTCAGTAAAGCCAACTTTGATATTCATCAAGTAATAGAAAAGTTGACTTAATATATTAAAAGGTGGGTAATTTTAGCATTAATTTATGCAACATAATGGAACTTGAATAAAATTTTCAGTAATAATAGATTAAGGAACTAGCGTTGGGCTTTCAAACCCACTCGAAATACCTGGATGAAAATAGCAGCTTTCTTTTTCTATGGGCGAGACGTTACCGTTTTCTTACTATTTATCTCAGCGCCCTTACCATAAACCTTAAAACAGGTCTGGTCAATAATTGAACTGCTGTCATTCTACCAACTGCAAATGTCACTTTGTAATGTCATAATAAATATATAGGATTACAAAGGGATTACAAAGTGACATTTGCAGTTGGTAGAATGACAGCAGTTCAATTATTGACCTGTTTTAAGAGTTCATGGTAAGGGCCCAGTTGGTACAGGTCCACGTATTGGGTTCCTTAGTTCGCGAACCTCTTTGATAGGTAACACGCACTATGTCATCCTATATCAAAGTGGTGCACAGTCGAAAAAGGAGATTCGGTTATACCTTTACATACAACTTTATATGTCCAAAGGTGCAACTGTGTCTCTTTTGTCAATTGCGCATGATCGAGCATAACTTCGTATGAGCATGCCGTCAGCGTGAAGGTCAAGAACACGAGGCCAATTCTCGTAATAAAAATCTGTTCGAAATTCAGTTTCGATCTAAATTAAATCTCCCAAATATAACAAGACAGTGTTCTCGTAACACAATTTTCAAGAAAGGACATTGACATGTTGATAAGGAAGCAGTAACAAAATTATTCTTCGACGTTAAGTTAAACACAAAACAATAGAACGTATGTATATGTCGTAGTACATGAAGGTTCTTCACAACAACATTGGTATCGATCAGCATAGTGAGCGTATGAATGGCCGGAACTTTCCAATAAAACAACATTCAAATTAATAGACTGTCTTATTTGAACACTTTACACTATAGTACAGAATCAAACAAACTCGACTTAAGAGCCAATAGGTTAGCACGCGTGCGCTTCTTGCAACGGCTGGCTCTCGACTGCCCGAATCGCCTTGCATTCGACACACGTTACTACCCCATTCGGGTGGGGGCACCCGCTCTTAAATAAAACTACCCTCAAAATATAAATCACAATTAAATAAAGTTAGACTATGAATTTGATTTACAAAACACACACTAAATTATGTAGGTATTAACAGTATGGTTAAACATAAAGCTCTTAATAAGCTACGCGCCGACATATACAAAAAAATAAATAGATCATTTTTGACATTTGGGACATTAATATGAAATAAAACCACTTTTTAACGGTTCTATGGCGATTGTGTAATAATATTCGCGTAAGCTTCTGTATCATTTTGAATAGATTTTTATTAGGATAATTGGTCTTCAGAAAGCACAACATAATAAAAATATAGGGTATTCTTTTCAGTAACAAGCTTACAAAATATAAGCTATTGACAGATATGACTTTAGTTTATCTACCATCAAAGCGTCAACATCAATAAACATACTGTTACTTTATCATCTCTCTTTACGATTCGAGTTTTATTACTATAAGTCTATTGAATCACGCGATTTATTTCAGATATGTGATATCTCTTTACATGAAACGATGTAACTTCTTTAGAACATTACTAATATTCTGGTATTGCCTTTGAAGTCTTGCTATTTTCCATATTAATATATTGAATTATTATATAATAACGGTTGCCAGTGGCTCCGCCCTCATGGAAGTCGGTTATCGCGACCAAACATAGCCTATTTCCTATCTCGGGGTTTAATCTATCTCTGCACTAAATTTCATCAAAATATTATGTTGAGTGGTGAAAGCGCGAAAGCGTAACAGGTAGACAGAGCTACTTTCGTGTTTATTTAGACTAGAGAGACAGAATAGAGGGGTCTTTAGTCTAGATAATTGTGGTTGAGACGGTGAGTTGAGCGGCAGTGTGGTAAAAATTCTCGATACTAGTGACCAGATAACTTGGTTTGTTTTTTTTTTTAAAGTATTATGAGTTACTTTGGACAAAGGAAGCTGTGAGCCTATCCTACAAATTAAAAAAACGAGATTTACCGAAATTACCGCTCTGTCTAGCGGCTTTAAGTTTGGGCAGACGCCCTGTGGAGAAATTTATGTTCAGACGAATCTGATCAGACTAAGAGCCGACATTAAGGCTACAATGAAGAAAAATAGTAGTACAATTGAACGACCGTTTTATTATACACTAAACCACTAAAGACCTTATCCGCTTCTCATTTTCGCTCAAAGGGAAGGTCAATAATATCAAATGTTTTATCTCTAATTTTCAGACGAGCGAGTATTGATGAGCAAGTAAGCATTTTAGTTTAGGCTGAATCAAATTTGTCGAAGTATTTGCAAGTGGTAAAATTTTCTACGTAATATTTTAAAATTGAAAACCTCATAAATATAGCGGCTCGCAAGATACGGTTGGCGATAATTTAGTCAAATAAATTTGAGGTATCAGCAAAGTGGTGGTATCATAGAGGAATCGTGTTTTGGAAAGTATTCCATTTATCTGCATTCAGTATAAATGTGTATATACAATGAATGTTATGCATACTGCATGTATGATCACTAATACAGGCAAAGTTAATTTGCCCCAAAATGTTTTGGAGACAACTATTTTGATATTTTTTTACTTTTGTTTGTATATTATTATTTGATATTATGGAAATATTTTGAAGACAAACTCTATTATAATAATATATCTTGACGTATATCACATAATACATACAAAAATCCGTCAGAGTTTAGTTTTCTGCTAAATTCTCAGCAATACATGTAAACACAAAAGTACTTTGTTACTGAATTTGCTTCAAAGGACTACGTATAATCATTTAGATTACTCAGACGATTAAAGCGGAGTCAATGACTTGGAAACCTCAATGCGTATGAACAGAATTTGAGTTCGCATTGCCAAATGACAATTACAGGAGTATTTAATATTACAAATTTAGGTATAGGTTAAATGCTATTGCTGCTATTAAAATCTGCTGCTATTATAAATTTATAAGAAGAGGACAATGTCGTGAGGAGTAGATAAATCTATTTGCAGCGACATTTTACTGTAATAGAGCGAGAGCCAGTTATTGACTACACCATAAGGTTCGCGGTTTAAACACTATTTATGGGTTCTGCCTTAATGCAGTTGGTTATGGCACTTCCTTTATTGCACTTGCAATTTTCTAAGGGAATTTATTGTATAGTAAATTCCACGAAGTATCGTCAGTTACACAAAAGTATAAATAGTCGCATCATAATTAAGATTTGAAGAATAGAATTCGTAACGAGGTTATCCGATAAAGAATCAAAGTTACCGACATAGCTCGCAGAATAAGCAAGCTGAAGTGGCAGTGGGCTGGCCACATCTGCCGAAGGACTGATGGCCGTTGGAGCAAACGAGTCCTAGAGTGGAGACCGCGCGTAGGAAAACGGAGGGTAGGACATCCTCTAGCCAGATGGACCGAGGACCTGCGAAAGGTGGCTGGGACGGACTGGATGAGGAAGGCGGAGGACCGGCAAACGTGGCGCACATTGGGGGAGGCCTATGTCCAGCAGTGGACTGCAGTAGGCTAATTGAATCTAGATGTTAAATAATATGGGATCCAAAAGTTTACTTTTATTTGCTAAATTAGCGTTCTTATCATCACAAACCATCCGACCCTTTATGTCTCAGTACGAAGTAAAATATCATCCACGTACATATCAGCCGCATAAAAGGGTCTAATCTCCGAACCACAGACATCTAAGAGTCTATAAACCCAAACAATGAGTCTCGGGCTCTTTATAATAGGAAGGCAAAAAGATTTTGATATAACGAGAAGGGACAAACGATCCGTAAAGCCTCGTCTATTCGACCACGATCTCTGGGTTCCATTCTAATAATATTTCGCCATCTATCAGTCACGGTGTACCGGTTATAGTAATACGTATCACGTGACCTCTCTCTTTTTATCCTACAGGCAGAAAGGAGGGTTATTTATTCTCGATAGTACGTCCATCTTTCTAACGGAGTCCATGGCCACTTAAGAAGCTGCAAGGTTATGCAATTTATCACGGTAACTGCTTCTGATAAATTACGCAGCCTTGGCGATGGCTATGGCTTTGAGTTAACTAATTCATTTGGGCAAACTGTTTTTGTATGAATAGTAATGAGTGGAAAGAATTATGTGACGTCAGAATTTTTTTACTTCTTTAGACGCATTTGGCTTTTTTCTTAGATTTTTTTTTGGGGAACTGAAATCATAAATCAGTCATCATCAACATTCCGCACGTCACCTTGACGTCAGCAACAATAAAATTCACAAATTACTTAGCTTTTGCTAATTCTATAATATGCTAGTAGCACGTATTTGAGAAATTGTGACAATTCACACCTGAATAATGTTTAATTTTTTTTCAGCGCTATGAGCACTTTTTTACTTTTTAATTTTTATGCAGGTTGGTTGCACTTTCGTCGGAAGTACCAATTTTTTTAATAGTTAGTAAAGGAAAGAAAGAAAGAAGGAAAATAGTTGTCACGTATACATGACTCACTTAGCCTGTCGGGGAATTGCAGGTAAAGTTTCAGGAAACTGAAGGCAGAATCACTGAATATTAGCTATTGTTTGCAGGTTCACGAGGAACCCTGACCTTGTTAAAAAAAACTTACTTCTTGATAATAAAGAACGAATGCAAAAAAAAAAAAACGAATCTCATTTGGTGCAGTCGTTCGAAAAATACGTATACTAAGGAGTATTTTTGTTATAAATTCTTTAGCATGGCAGTTTCATCTTGATGAAGAAAAGAAAGCAAAAGGACCCCCACGAAGCATAATACAGAGTCTCAGAAAATACAGAGTGAGCTTGGAGTGCTTCGCTTTGAGAGCCATTTGAAATACAAAGATCTTTACAGGGAACTTTTTTAACTCCAACTATTCCATTTAACAAAATACGAAAAATGTTTATACCTAAGTATTTTACCAATACTAATGATATAAAGCCGAAGAGTTTATTTTTTGTTTGGTTGTACACGCTGATCTTAGGAACTGCTGGTTCGAATTGAAAAAATCTTTTTATTTATTTATTTTACAATTTAGAAAACTTACAGCTATTTGGAGTACATATAAATTGTATTTTTCTGTGTATTATGTATTATTTTATGTATATTTTGTGTATATATTTTGTGTAGTGTGTATTATGTATAATTTTGTGTTGAATAGTCCGTTTATCGATGAAGGTTATAAGCTATTATCATCTAGCTACTACGTAAGGGAGCGGAGTAGTAAGCAGAAATATCAACGAATCCGGCAGATTCCCATACATTATTTGAAAACTAAAAAATTACGAGCATATTATAATGATACGGGGTTTTGTATGCTACGGGTGATGCCGGGGTGGGTCGGCTAGTAAACAATGAGATCTTTCTGGCCTAAGCCATCGAATCTGCAAGTTGGTACATCTGTTGATTTGACGAACGAGGTTCTGGTCCAGGGTATCGTCTCGGGCTAGGGATTCGGACGGTAGTCACTCTTGTAAAAGTCAAAATAAACAAAAGCATAAAAGGGAGGAGTTGAAGAGCAGTACCTGGACCCTAAGGTGTAAGCATCCCTTCATGGTCTACTGACCCTTCATGGTCAACTGAGCCCACATCCCATTGAGCCCGCGGGCTCAGTTGACCACGTTCGTATTTTTTGGTAGTGACTCAGCCCACTAACCAGTCAACTTAACCTGCGGGCTCAGTTAACCACTTGCTACGGCTATGGGTCTACTCAGCCCGTGGGCTCAGTTAAACACTTGGTACGGCTAAGGGTTTACCCAGCACACGGACAAAATATCCATTTAAACTGCCGAATCTAGAATTTTTGCTCACTTTTGCATAAACTAAAACATTTAAACAAACAGTAAACAGCGAATTGAATCCAACCAGGATTAAAGCTCGTATGAAGAAGTAGATTCCATTTATCAAATAATACTACAACCTACTACAATATAGGGTTCTTCAAGAAGGACATCAGGGTCTTACAGGGGTGGCAGCAGGAGTGTGACACCACTGGTGTTGCGCACGTTCATAGGCCACGGTAATTACTTCCCATCCAGGTGGGCTGTATAGTCTACCCCCTAAATACCTAGTATAAATATTCGAGAGTATTCACCTAACAATCAATCAATTAGCCTACTGCAGTCCACTGCTGGACATAGGCCTCTCCCAATGTGCGCCACGTTTGCCGATCCTTTGCCTTCCGCATCCAATCCGTCCCACCTAACAAATACTTTTCAATTCAACCTATAACCGCATGTACTTGATTACTTTATAACTTTTTTTCTGGTATTCATTATTCACCAAAGTTTCTGCTAAAATAAATAAAATGGTCAACATAAAGTAAGATACAAAACATTTTCCTTGTACGTTTGTCAAGGGGTTGACAGCATCTTTTCATTTAATCCCCAAAAAGTGAAAGCAGTCTCTGTGTATATAGATGTAGAAAAAAAATAAAAAACAGGCTTTAGTATTTCTGGAGCGTGTGTGTCCTCATCACTTAAAAAGCAAACAGGGTGGAAGTCCTACTTTTGTTACAAAAACCTCTCTTATTTTTTCATTTGAATAAAAGGTTAAATTGAGATGAAACAGGCCACATACCCTTGCATCTTTACCTAATTTTGTTAAAATATATGAAGTTATAATAATAAGGGGACTCATCGTATAGGAAATCAATGAGATGGACATGTTCTTGTGAGGATTGAAGTTGAAAATGGTTTGCGAGTCGATAGTAGTTTATGAATTTTTCCGGGATGTAAATAATAAATAAATGAAATAAAAAAGACTTTACCCTTACTTCGTACCATCCAGGGGGGTACAGTCAATAGACGAATTTGGTTTAAGTGACGAAGTTATGCTCAGCAAATCTCTATCTAATACATAAAAATCAATGCCACATTTGGTTGTTATTTTATAACTCAAGAACGGCTGGACCGATTTGGCTAATTTTCGTCTTGAAATATTCGTGGGTGTCCAGGGAAGGTTTAAAGGATGACAAAATAGGTGCAGCGGGCACGGGAAAAATATGGTGGTACGGAGTTCGCCAGGAAAGCTAGTTAAGTATAAAGTATTGTAGAAATGGAGCTAGTTTTCTTTTCAAGTCACTTTCGCACCAACATATTGTCGCCAAATACATAACACCATTAATAACTGTTCAAAGAAGTAGATGAAGCCCGGTTTATAATAATATTTTTATGTGATTATTTATGAAAAAAGATATCCTAACCTAATCCATCAAAGTCCGCCTGCTCAAACAATATTTAGTGAACATTTTATCTATTTTAGTAAGCAAAAAGATTTGATTAAAAAACATAGGTAGATGATGGTGTATTCTTTCATTCTTATTTATTTCATACAATTTTCATGCTAAAAAACCCACGCAACCTATTTCCTGCAGTCCTAATAACAGTTATACGCAAAGCTTTGATTAACTCTCATATTCGTGGTATGTTTACCTTATACAACCTCATCTACACTAGTAAAATAATAAAGTGAGTAAATCAACAAACTGTTCACCGCGCTACGAAAGTTTCAGCGAATAGGAGGTACCTATATTTTTCTAAATTATGACGTACTTATACCCCAAGTAATTTTACGCCGAGTTGCGAGCAAACGAGTATGAATATCAAGTTGTTTTTAAGGTTATATACATGCTATCATAATAATATAATATTATAAATATGATAGATAAAAAAATATTCTATAGTAGCGGTATGGGTCTCGGCTCCGATTAGGAATAAATTCGTTAATTAATCTAACCAGCGAAACATGCTAGGAACTATAAAGCAGGTTGCGTACCGTGTCAAAGTTTGAGCTCATTCCATGTGGAACTTTTTGAGTTTTGTAGCAAACACAAACTTATAGAAACATTGCTACGAGTAAGCTACGAAACTGCTACGAGTACTCGTAGCAGCGTACAGTTTGTTAACGTAGCCATATTCTCGTAGACTTCACTACACCTGATCATAAATTGACTCAAAACAATAATGGCACTCAACTCGACGGCCTCAGCACACGCTTTTTCACGACCCGGGACTATAGGAAAAGGAAACACGAGAGCCGATAAGGAATTCCTAGACCTGGAATTCGTTATTAACTCACGTGGTACGGCAAAGAAGAGTAACCAAACCGCTTGTCCTACCAGTGGGAACGCTTGTTGGGGCAAAGTGGAAGCACTCAAAGAACCCAAATATTACATGTTTAGTCTTCTGACTGTTTTTTAACGTTTAGAAAAAGATTAACGTACCATATACCTACTCATTTTATCGTCATTAAAAAAAAATAATAATTTTATAAGAAAATTAGTCTTACACCACAATTTATACCTTACTTAAGAAAAAATAATTACTTAAGTGCTTGTTGGCCAGAACAACAGACTATTCCTGTTTAATGGCGACTCTAATGGCTCTAAAGAGTTACGGAATTATGAGCTTCTTGCCTTAATGCTGTCTATTAACTGAATACGAAAGAAACAATGTTTCAAAAGCTTTCAACAACAGATTCCTTTGCCAAAGAAAATATACGTAATTAAATTAATTAAATAATTAAAAAATCTAGAATGCGTATGTCACGCAGATCGAAGGCATTTTAAAGAAATTACATGTTAAGAGTACTCGAAACCGAAGAGCATGCATGAAGACAATTATGAATGTATAAGGGCCGGCGGCGCCCACTGCCGGCATGGCACGGCATGGAATTTATTACTATTCAAGTTATTTTGAACCTTATCTCATATGCTTTAAAATTCATTTAAGGTTCAAAATAACTTGATTAGTAATAAATTCCATGCCTGCAGTAGGCGCCAGCCCTAAGAAGCGAAAGATGTATGCCAGGATCGTAGCAAGTGGAAAACTGTGGACTCTACCCTGCCCACTGGAAAAGAGGCATGCATGACTATATGTATTAATTGCATGTAAATGAATATTCACCGACATACAATAAATGTTAACGGGAATTAACGCGTTCATGGTAAATACATAATTTTGATTTACCTGACGTTTCGACCAGGTAACACCGGCCGTGGTCACAGGCTAGCAAAGGAAACTGTGGTTGAAATCTGGCTCTATGGTGTACACTCGCCGTATTTGAGTCTGTGATATAAAAGGTTCTTCATCTTCATAGACCTGCGATATTTATTGTTTAAAAGGTAGTATTCACCGCAATGCTGTACAATTTTCTACTACAAAATGCTATCTAAACCCAATTCTACACAATGCTAAACCCAAGGTAATCATAACTTAATTAGCTTTACTATGGGTTCTAGATTACGGATAAACATAATATGTAGATCCACTTTTTTGTCAATAGGTGGCAGACAAACACACGGCCCACATGATGGAAAGTGGTTACCGTGGCCTATGGCCTATGGCAACACCAGGGGCGTCACACTCGAGCTGCCAACCCTGAAGAAACCTTCTAATGCCCCTTGAAGAATATTGTAGTCACTTGGGAAAACCACCGCGGAGTTCATTCCACAGCTTGATTGTGAGAGGGATGAAGTTCATATTTAGAAACACCCAAACCAATGACAATGCATATATTACATAGACATAACCATTCATACATACAAATATTTGCGCCGAACGGAAATCAAACCCACAACCTGCTATGTCAGTGCAGTTGAAAGCACTACCAAACGCTACAGAGACCTGACGGACCGTGAAATTCTCATCAGTATTTTTTCTATTGGTTTAGGTTAGCACTTTTATGTTACCAGTAATTCACTAACACGGAATAAGGTATTTACTTTCTGAGTGTTGAAGGCTACAAGGAAACTCGTAAATAATGGTCGGGTATTAATCAATGTAATGTCACATTTTTATGGTGAGCTTGGAGTAGTAACCGTTAAATAATATGGAGAACTAGCTGTTGCTTGCGGCTCCGTCCGCGTGGATGTCGGTTATCGCGACCAAACATAGCCTATGTCCTTTCTCAAGCTCTAATCTATCTCTCTACCAAATTTCATCAAGATCGGTTCAGTGGTTTGCATGAAAACGTAACAGACAGACAGACAGACAGGGATTATACCAGCTGATTTTAGGTATAGTCGTTTTGGAACAAAGGATTTTGGACACGGTTTCGATAGCAAAATATTAATTTGGCGAACAAAAAAAAAACATTTTTTTATTACACTTATACATTATTCCGTTCACCTGCATATTATTCCCATACATTATAATAAAAAGGTTTCGCTAAATTAATACTTGCAAACACAACACAAGCTAGTTAAGCTATGCTTACTTTGGGTCTAGATAGCGTTGTGTAGAATGTCCTGCAATATTTATTATTATTATATTATTAAACAATTTTGTTATAGAAACTGTACGCAAAATGTTCACTCCGAAACCTTTGTAAGATACCTAAGCCGATATATTTATACTATGGCTGGTGGTGCAAATGATTCCCTCAGCAAGATGAATGGTTTGACCTTTCACGGAAGTGACTGTCATATGACCTTCCAATCCCGATAATTCAATTTTCAAAAGCAATTTTTTTTAGTAAAATTTACATACCATTATATATTATACTTCCATACCGTTATATATAAATCGAATATCAAAAGCCGCATTGATAGGATCTTACCAAATTTGGATAGGTGGGGGGGGGGGGGGGGGGAAACCCCTCCTAACGGTGGAGGTGAGCGCTGATGCATCACAAGGTGGCCACCCTAAACCTACATCTGGGTCGCAAGTCCCAGTCGCCGTCACGGTGTTCCTCTCTGTATCACGCTATGGACCCGGCGACCGCACGGTGAATCCATGGCGTGCTGAGAATCGGATCTCTGTTTATTATTACTTTTGCGGAAGTGATTATCCTCTGATACCCCAAACCCCGAGAGCTAAGCTATCAAAAAGCACATTTTTATAATAAAATATACATAACTTTATTTACCTTATCCATTAAATATTTGTTCCCTTTTTTTCTTCCACAAAGTTCGTAAACGAATTTTACAAACTCGGGAATACCGGCGGATTAAAGTTTTGCCTGAATCAACCGTTCGGAGGGCTTGACACAAACGAGTCCTTATTAGTTTGAGGATCTTGTGAGTGACGGCCAATTTTATCGAAGAGTAACTCGCCTAATAATACTGACATATATTTAGTCAAACTTAATCCAATTATATTTCCAACTTATACTTCGAATAAACTATTATTCAATAAATAATCAATTTAATAACTGGATATATTTTAATATTTTTAAGTACTCAACGAATAATTGGAACTAACTTAATAGAAAGGTTCGATTTTCAAATGAAATGTAAAAGCATTCTAAGTAAAACATTATCACTGTATTAATATTCTGCCAACAGTTGAAACTTGCTACTGACAAAGCACTAGTAGGTGTAATTGAGTACAATGCTGGGATTAATTGAAGCAGAAATGTATCAGGAGTGCAGAGCCAGTGGCGTAAAGC
The DNA here is from genome assembly GCA_914767945.1 of Eilema depressum. Classification (NCBI taxonomy): domain Eukaryota; kingdom Metazoa; phylum Arthropoda; class Insecta; order Lepidoptera; family Erebidae; genus Eilema; species Eilema depressum. The sequence continues at coordinate 17,472,284 of OU612020.1, forward strand.
TACGCAGGCGCGCTACGCACCGCACATCGCAGTGGCAGCCCTACTAACGCCACGGACACTCGTTCACACAACTTTTGTGATACCAAAATACGAACGCGCCGAAAAGTGCACACTTCAAATTTTTTCGGTACAACCCTAAAGTTTATGTGAAGGAAGTGTTTGAGTTCTTATATTAAATTTGAAATGGTGTTCTTTTTAAGTGTTTGTGTGGACTAAAATGAAGTGCGACTTTTTGGAAAACTTTTTGTGCCAGTTATTTTAATTCGTGGACTTTGTCGGTCTTTTTTTTGTCAGTGAAGAGTTTGACGAGCTATTTTCATAAGGTGAGCAAACTTTTTTTATACGTTTAGATAAATCATAAACAATAATAGATCGTTTCCATTATAATCGTATCGCGATTGAATCGCGGACTGAAAGGGACATTTTGTTGATTTTATTTCGAATCAAATTGTTCCTCTAGAAGGTTTATCGCTTTTCCAATAATGACATTGTCGTAAAGTCGTTTTAGGTTAATATAGATAGTATCAGTTTGTTATTGATATCATCAAACTACGCTAACATTTTGTTAGGAGTACTCATTGCTTACGTTTTATTAAATGGTGTAAAATTATGTATTTATTACTTTGTTTGGAAATATTACGAATTAAAACTAGTAACAGGTACATTTTGTGCTGAATTAAATATTATTTTAGAGATAACTATATTCTTATTCATGAGTTTAACAGTGGATTTAATCATTCATAGAAACCGCGATTAATTCAAACTTGACTGCGTTATCACCAGTTTAGTTCAACAATAATAATATTTTATGTTTAAATCCAGCCCATAGTATCAACAACCTCATGAAAAGTAAACAAAATATATTAGAGAAGTCCATGGCATTAGAATTCAGATCTAGAGCTACCCCACTTGAGAAGTACTCCACAAAAGATATCAGATAAATTAATCTTGCATTGTGTTCAATGTCATGAGAGGACTCAGAGGCTCTTTAGAAAAGACTTGTTTTGTCATTTTAGAACCATCATTGTCTTTTGTATTGTTGCCAACATAGCGAATAGGTACCTTTTTTAGATCTTTTGAAGGTTAACAACTTGGAAATAATTTTATTTTTATAGTATTACGGTGGCAAATAAGGACAAAGTTGTACTAAATATGTGTAGAAATGACCATAACTCGGGTATATTTCTAGCATGATTTTTTAAGGAGTTTGCAGGGTTATATTCTTTTTAGTATTATTAGTATTAAATTACAACTACTGTAAAATTATTGTTATTTATCAACAGTTTTGTGCAGGCTGAAGTTACTTATTTATTTCTAAGTGCGATATTGAATTGTAGCGGCAATCGCTTCATAAATATTAATATTGGGATATTGTAAATGTACTTATGTAATCAGTTATATTAATATGATTGTTTAGAAATGATATTAATTCAGATAAATGACTGCTATTTTGTTATTACCATTTTATTACACTGAAATAATAGCACCTTGGTCAGTATTAGCAACACACACAATATCTATAGATTTTTTAACAAGATTTGAAAGTCTATCCTCACTGCGCCTAGTAGGTATATCTAATAATATAATCGCACCACAGAAACAAGGTACCTACCTAAGCTTATTAGCTTTCTAAAATATAGTACTCATACTTCAGGTACAGCAATTTCTGCTTGGCATCCAATAATTCATTACTATAATCAAAATGGTTAAATTTAAATAAGTATTTTATACTGATACTAGCTGTCCCGGCGAACTTCGTATCGCCATATTTTTTCCTGCCCGCGTGAATTTTTGATCCCGTTTCCGCTGCACCTATTTTCTCATCTTTAAACCTTCCCTGGACATCCATGAATATTTCAAGACTAAAATTAGCCAAATCGGTTCAGCCGTTCTTGAGTTATAAGCTAACAACGAAAAGTGGCATTGATTTTTATATAAGATTATAAAATAGGAAAACTATAGAAATCCAATGAATAAATAATTTATCATACCCACCACATTTATCAAATTTTTACTAAGTATAAAAAACCTTATAACAAAGATATTAAGTACCTACCATAACATTATAAACGAGAGCTTTTAAAAGTCAATGAGAGATATATAGCCCGTACCGATCTCCCACTGGCCCAAGATGATTTATTTCTATGCGTACATCACTGAGGTTGGATGTCGAGACAAATTGCCCTTTGTCGCAAACATAGAGTGTACTTATTTTTTTCCCTCTTTACGCACGCACTGGGAATTGTATTTACATGTCAATACATAAAGTATGCTTCGTAATATTTTATACAAGCAGGCGTTTAGGGTTTAATAAAAAAAAAACAATTGAATGATTTTATATTTTGGGTTAGTGTAGTTTGGTAACAGTGTAGTTTGGAAACCAATAAAAACTGGTGTATTTCGGTCACACTTTCATTAAATGAATAAAATGTAGTGAATAAAATGTAGTCACAGGTATATTCTTCTTAACCAAGTACAAAAAGTACCGCCACCAAAACAAGTACTTAGTTTTAATACATTTTATTTAAATATTCGGAAGGGTTTTAGTAAATAATTGGGAGATTTTGCTAGAATGTGTAAAGGTCTTCCTTTACACATTCTAGCAAAATTTGCAATGACTTCATTGCAATGCTTTTTCGGGTATTAAGATAATAAACAACAACCAAATAACAAAGATGCGACTAGATGCGGCGCGCGGCGCTTGCACATAGTTTGATCAAACTGCTTTGAATGAATTTTTGATGCATTTATTATGCTGATTGTCCAAATCAATTTACAAAGAGAAAAGAGAATCAACCTCGGACGGGACTCGACCCCGCGATCTTTTCCTTACAGGGGGAATGCGTATTTGGAATGAAATATACGAGTACGGTCGTGTTGGATCCCGGTGGGGCAGAATAGGTCCACCCCATTTCTTCCTGTGGGTGTCATATAAGGTGACCAAGGGATAGGGTAATTCTCCATCCGACGGCGAAATGTGGGTTTATCACCCTACACCTCTGCGTACCCCTTCGGGGATTTACAGGCTTAAGTGTGTATATGTATGTATACTACTGGTATTCGATTTGTAATGAATGAATTACTTGATCAGTAATATAGTGATAAATTAAATAAGTATATTAATTTAATTTCTCACTATTATTTAATCTACAACTATCATCATTGTCATCACTACATCACAGTTCTAGTGTAGTACTACTGTAAACACTTACACCCGTATTCACAAACAATACTTCGCTATGCGTACCACCAAAACTGTGCAAAGAACGACAAATTCTCAGTGCGTTCGTTTTGGCAAGCCTTTTTATTCATTGATAACACTTAAGTAATACTTCGTTGAGGGAACGCACTGCGTTAGATACTGCTCCGTGATGTTTGTGAATTAATTTTACCAGCCCTATGCGCTCGAGCACACTATGAGACCTCACAGTATCGTTTGTGAATACGGGTGTTAGACTAGAACAGATCATCATCACTCGAGCACCAATCCTGGTTACATCCAAAGCTTGCACTTTGGAGCCCAGGAACCGCTTTTCTACTTCTTAGTAGGACCCCATATGAACCCACACCCAGCATTCAGGAATTATCAACGCACAATAAAGGTTATACCAAACGCTGAAACTATAAAAATAACTAACTAGAAAAAATTGTGTGTTCTAATGAAAACGACCAACGTGATGGAATATTAATTGGCCTGCTTTATAGCGAAACGCTTTTTTTATCAGTCTCATTAATCCATAAATGGAGCTAGACTCATTTCTGTTTTTCAACGGTATGATTAACATGGGGCACGTATTACTGGAACTTTATTTAGGCTACACTATGTAAATTGTTTATGTTAAAATCTGTTGTCTATAGCATTATGGATAGAAGCAACTGCTTCTACCTATCTAGGTAGCTACCTAAGAGCATTTTCACATTATCCTATAGCCGATAGTCGATAGCTGACAACACAGCGGTGCGACCTCGACATCCGATATCGGGTCGGACAATGTGAAAGACAGACTCCCGATATCGGATCGATGTCCAACACTGAAATCGGATCGGATAATGTGAAAAAAAAAATACTGATTTATTGAAAAAGTCAGAAAAAACCAAGCCATATCTTATTTAAGCGGACACCAGATTCCGAGGGCAAGGTCTCGTATGCGACCGGGATTAAAGCTGAATACGGAATGAATTTCATCAGAAATTTTTTTACCACTTAGGTGGCAGAAAAGCACACGGCTCACCTAATGGGAAGTGGTTACCGTGGCCTATGGACATAATAATATGCAACATCAGGGGCGTTACACTTCTGCTGCCGACCCTACAGTCGTGTTGCTGACCCTTATTTATTTGCCACCCCGTACTATTTAACAAAAAATAGATTTTTCAAATAATACAGTGGGGCGAGCACGAAGATTTGCGAAAAAGTATTCGTATCGTAAGCGTACGAAAAATGTATGGAAAAAAGAACAGCGCCCCTACCGTGCGTCAAAGTAACTAAATTTGGTAGCACGAACCACTTTAGCCACTTTCGTAATGTAAACGTATCGTCCAGCCATTCGATACTCATTCAAAATATGCCATTTTAAGAGTAAAACGGTAGCATGAATTTTTATTTGACATACGTTAATGTAAATTACGAAGGCTGGCTACCGTATTGTACGAATATTTTGTCACCCAAAATTTGTCGGTGAGAAAAGTCTCGTAAAGGTCTCATAGCTCAATAAATCACAATAAGAATTATTGTTTTAAGTATTAAGTGCTTATTTTATGGCCACAATACAATTCATGATCGCTGCTTTACCAAAATAGTACTATGGACTATAATTTATTACTGCAAGTTTGCCACAAAGTGATAAAATTTAACTTGGAGAATCTAGGTAAGTAAATCTTGTTCTACATAAACGTACCTATACAATAATAATGGAACTCATTTTCATACATTTACGCCCAATAAATATATACAACATTTATTTTACTGTAGAAAACAATGTTTTAATATTTTTATTTAAATCAATCAATCAAACAATAAGCCTATTGCAGTCCTCCGCTGGACATAGGCCTCTCCAATGTTTTTATTTAGATGAAAAGGAATATTACCTACATATAATAGGTATATAGGTATACAATATTTAGGAACATTATGTAGATATATATAATTAAATTAAATATACTTATTTTGTGATAACTATGTTATATTAAAGGTAATACCTGCTGTTGTGAATAAAACAAGTTAGTTTAATTAATCTATTTAACATAAGCACTGACTTTGCAGGCTGAATTTTACCAATAAATAACATTTCTATTCACTGAATGTGCAAAAATAATGTTATTAGGATGATATCATAAAGTACCTAGTATGAAGTAGTACCTACATACCTAATGACAAAAGATTTTATACTATGTTGTTTAATTGTATTTGTACACTTAATTTCAGATATGTGGCTGTGACTGCCGAACATTAAATGTAAATGCAAAAGCGGAGGGGCATCACTTTCATATGAGTTACATTGAAATAATAAGCAAGTGTAGTTAATAGGTTAGTATCAAAAAACTTAATACCTACTCGATTAATGGTATGGGAAAACTAATAACTTCTATAACTTATGTTCTATTCTTCTTCATCCTAGCGTTAATCCCAGCCTTATCCGTAGCTTTTACTTCGGTGTCTGGTAAAGCAGACCCCAGACGCATATAACCATTACTTATATTCTATTGTAATAACTGAATTGTGATCATACTTACCAATTAAAAACCCTAACCGCCTAGGTTACAGGTGCTTATATCACAGATTTAACTTTTCTGTTCTACTACTAAGATATTCATAATTATATTGTTATGTGGATTTTGATCCAATAAAGACTTACCGTAGTTAAATAGTGAACTACCCATGTGATGACTAACTTTACCTTTTATTCTTAGGTGATTCTGGCTATCTACAACATCCCTGGCCACCATACACCATCACTGGGACACCATAGACATAAATAAACCACTCTTCATGGAAAGACCCGGTGACAATAGAAATTACATTTTGGTAATTGAGAAGTTGGTGGCGATGTTAATGAGAGAAATGTGAATAAATTGTAACTGCTTGCTGTGAGCCACACAACCTGGCCATCGAGTACCATGTACCTGAAGTAGAACCTAACATTTTAACAACACACATGATCTCCTCGGAACATAATAATTATCATGAATGTATTATAGTACATTACGTTCTAGGGGAAAGGGCGATTAGACTATGTTAATAAACACAATGAATAGACTACACTCATTATTAAAATCTTGAATATAGTTTAATAATAAAAATAAATATTTAAAACATTATTTTCTTTCTTCATTCCTTTTTTCCCATCCCTGTAGTCTTCTCTTTCATCATGAGGGATTGTGATATTGACATTACCAATTGGTTGAGAACAGTATGGTACCATGGCACGCCCCGAAGTAGGTTTCTTCTTTGTAGCCCCTCAGCAGTTTAGATGATCTCGGTTGGCGGAGTCTGCGAGGCGGAGTTGCATGAAGAAGCCGTGGTATTACGTAGGTATGCGTTTAGGAATAACTATTTGATTATCACAGTAGCCAACATACAACAACTTATTCTTCTTTTTTGATCATTTTGTATTTGAACTTATCGTTTGATATTCATCTGTCAAGCTATGAAGGTACGTCTTAGTTCATTCGTAGTTTTTATTAATTGAAGCTTATAATGTAATAATCTATACGCTCGTACTTATAGACTTAAAATATCACAGTTTCACTGTACATTATAATAATAAACTCATATAAAATAAACAAATCGATTAAGTCTGTCAAAAGTGTCAAATGCGTTATGTCAATTGGAGTCGTGTCGTTCAGAAACCAAAGAAAATATTTCAAAATGAATTTATTGTTAACATATTTTTGTCGATTATTTTGCATTTCACAATCTTTTATACCTTATTTAAGGACTTTCTTTTGTTTATAGAACTGTGTTTAGCCTTAATTTCTCATAAATAGGTCATTTAGTGAAAAATACCACAAATAGCATTATTTTATTTACTTTTCGAACGTATAGTTCATTCAACACCAAGTTTAGTTCGTTCCCAAAGGCTCATCTCTATTTACGTTAGCAAAACGTCACTGGGGCTATTGTATCGAGCTGTCGATAGCTAATACTTTGTGTTCGTGCTGCCGCATAATGTAATACTCCGTCATCGTATCGATGCATCGATACGGTCACGCTACGAATTCTGTCATTTTTCGTGCTAGCCCCTCTGGTTACCTATATTAAATTAAATAACTTTGTATTCTTTAGTGAAAATCTGTCTGACGGTGACTGTACATACGCAAATTTTAGTATACGGACGCCTTTCTTCCTACGGAGTTTGCAGAAGCAACATTCTCAGAAGCTTCCTCTTCCTTTGAAATAATTTCTGTGACAAAAATGGGCACTATGATATTAAGTTAGAAGCCAAGGTGCCAAGGATAATGTTCACATAACCTTTAACGAGTGTGTCCAGAGTGAAACGAGCTTAATAATCTGTAGGATATTACAAAAGTTGTGTACCAAATAGTGTGCTTAAGGCTTAAGGCGTGTAGGTATAAACATGTCTCGTATGGCAGGCTGGATTGCAGCAGTTAAACTCCGTCAGCTTGAGAACCCATTCTCAGGTTTCACTTTATGAAATTATAGCCATGGGCTATGGGCTGTGGTTCTGTCCGCGTCAATTTTCACGATCTTTGGTTATCTCTCTGGTTCTACTCAACCAATTGCTATCAAACAAACGCAAGATTTTAAGTCTGATCAAGACCTTTCTAACAAAAAAAAATTCTTCAAAATTCCTTCAGTAGTTTTTGTACAAACAAACAACAATACAGACAGAAAAAACAGACAAGAATAAAAAAATATTTTAATTTGCATTCATATTATAAATGGGGAAGTAATTCTGTCTGTCTGTCTGTTACGCTTTCACACCTAAACAACTGAACCTATTTTGATGAAATTTGGTACGAAGATAGATAAAACCTCGGGAAAGGCTATGCTTGGTCTCGATAACCGACATCTACGCGGGCATGGCCGCGGGCAACAACTAGTAGCCTATATATCATCACGCTACTATCAGCATTGAACGAAATCAGAATTCTACGCTAGCGAAGCCTCGAGCATACATTATATAAAACTAGAATCTAATATTAAGCCAATCATTTATTTCTACTGTCGGTATAATTACTTAACTAATAATTGCGATTACCTAATTGGCTCGTGTTCGGTGTGTCACATTATTTTTGAAATCCCTAATTAGGAGCATAGCATAAACATATTATTAGTAGCTACAAGTTTTAATAATGTAAAGAGTCTTAGCCCTAGTAACTAATCTATATGATAAATGCATGAAAACAGTTTGTTCATATCGATAGTGCATTGGATAAAAATAGATCCGGCGACCTCTCGACACTAAATCTAATGCCAGGCCATTACGCTTAATCGGTGATAAATGGCCTTACCCGAATACACTTTTGAATTTCAATATTGAGATTTTTGTTGCCATCATGATTTATACACTATCCTTTACATACATACATACATACATACTTTACATACTTTACATACAGACATATAATACGCAACCACACCTGTAAATTCTTAAAAAGTTTGGTAGAATTAGATAACACTCATATTTCGTCAATTATGTTTTTTATTAGTTTCACCAGTCTGCAAAAATATTACAAATGTACAAAAGTGGACGCATTTTTGATCAATCAACCTTCAGATAATAAAGATAGCCTCCGTGGCGTAGCGGTAGTGAACGCGGCTGCTGTGGAGCAAAAGCGGGTTCGATCCCCGCTCAGTGCAAATATTTGTATGCATGAATATGGGTATTTGCATTGGTCTGGTCATGCCTCGGAGAGCACGTTAAGCCGTCGGTCTCGGTTGCCATACAAACATCTATGGCAGTCGTTACGGGTATGTGGAGCCCTTTAAAGTCCAACAACAACGGTCTAGCTGCAATGCTTCGATATCGCCTAATGTCACCATTGGGTTGTGGAGGTCAGATGGCAGTCGCTTCACGGTAAATATCGAGTAAAGCGGACCCCAGACTCTGTAAAAGCTTCAGATGCGACTGGGAATTAACGCTAGGCAGAAGAAGAACCTTCAGATAATGAAGAGATAGGTATAGTTATTATACATAAACGTATAATGCTATATTTAAACTTCTGAACCCAATATAAATACATAAATAATAAAATAAGATACATTATCCTACGTATAAAGGGGTCGTACACTGAGCCGTATTTTTCATGAGCTGTACATTTATTGTTCGATGAAGAGCAGTCCAAACCCTTAGTTACCCTGTACGACACCCATGGGACTATGTAGGGTGACCGTTGTATGTTCCTGGGTCGCGAACCACGTTATCATAAAAGGGATAGACCCCATTCTAATTATTCATTTGTCATGAGTTATTTTTGAAGGATCTTTGTGAGAGAGTAATATTTTATGATATCAATCAATTAATCAATCAGACTACTATAGTTCGTTGCTGTTGTTATGTGTGTGTGTTAATGTTATGACGCACATTAGGGGAGGTCTATACTCCCCTAATGTGCGTCATAACATAACACGTCCTTTGATAACATACCTACATTGCATTTTTTCACTAAATGTACAGTACAGTACACAGACAGCGCCGTGATTATGCTAATAATTACTGCCATAATCTCAACAACGCCTAGGTGTAGCCATGATTTAAGGTGATTACATACGCGAATGACTTTGACCATACAAATGCTCAAGGTCGTTCGCTCATATTTGAACCGTAAAAATCAGTAAAACTAATTTTTATAGATAACTTTATAGGCGACGGTTACTAACTAAGAAGATCACGTCATGCTAATTAATACACTTATTTAACATACATGTGAAATTTTAGATTATTTGGATACGTTTTGTAGAAAATATTTAGTTTCATAAGAAAGAGTAGAGTGATGTTCAGAGCCTCTTTTCAACTATATCCTCCTTTTTTATTTAGTTTATGAAAAGATGAAGTTACTCTGCATACCCTGTAGTATGCAGGCATGTGAATTCCAGATCTGTAGGTTTTATAGTTAAAAAGAAAAACGGTTTAAAAAATACCGATTTTTCGATGCTGATCTAATTCGGGGCCTTAACGCCTTATTTTATCCCATAATTATATCGGTAATTATTGGACGGTGAATTTAATGCCATAATTATTGCGGTAACAGCCCAGTCGACGCACGGTAAGGTAGTGATGCCGTAAAATAAGAATAGCTGGGTTCAATAACAAAGATACTTATATATCTATTACTAGCTATTGCTCCCGTTCTCGCAATCCATGGGAACCTATTCCCGGGCTAAATATGTTACTCCAGGCAGTAATCTATCCCTACACGAAATTTCAGCCAGATCCTTCATTCGTTAGAGCGTGATTGAATATAAAACATCAAAACATCTAATAATTCAAACATCTTCACAAATTTTTACATTTGTAATTTTAGCAGGATAGGATAGGTTACATAGAAATGTCCAAACCGACGTAGATAGATTATTTATACAAGTCAATATTTACCCCGAGCGGGAATTGAATACTTCAGAAGTAGCAGTTAAACACTTTACCGCCTCACCACTGAGGTCAACAAATGATGCAATGTCAGATACGTTGAAGATATTACTATGAGAGTTATCGGGATATTTATCATGTACTAGCTGTTGCCCGCGGCTCCGCCCGCGTGGAATTCTGATCCCGTTCATCGCTTTTATATAGCCTATATGTTAATCCAGGGTATAACCTATATACATACCAAATTTCAACCAAATCGGTCTAGCCGTTTATGCGTGAACAAGTAACAAACATCCACACGTCCATTCTCACAAACTTTCACATTTATAATATTAGTAGGATATTAGTATGATTGTTTTGAGTATACGATATTTCGGCGCTGTTACAAGCACCATGATCACGGAGGAAACTGAAGTAATGATTAAATACCTACGTTAAAAATAGCCATTGTATCTAATGGAAGATTTTAGTATTCTACTCAAGTCTTTATGTAAGATAAATGCAGTTCACAAATGTGTACTTACTGCTCATACTTTGAAATTGTTCAGTAATGGTCTCTTTGTCTACATTCACACCACGTCTTAGCTCTGACATTGTGGATAGAAAGAGGTTATTCTCTCGGGTTTGCAGATGTATTCTTATTACTTGAAATAAATCTACTCAGAAATGATGGAAAATCTTTTAAGAATTAGATTAAAAAAGACTTATTTTCCATTGACTGCAAATTTAACTATTAGCAATAGAATATGATGATTAATATTATGAGAATGATATGCATGATGATAAAATTATTGTTAAGTTTTAAGTAGCTATGTACCTAATTAAGGTTTTTTTTTTCATTTATCATCATATAAAAAAAACAAAAGTATACATTTAAAGTTATAAATAACTTAATATTATGAATACGTAACATGCAATAAATTTATAAATGAATTAAATAATGTTTTATTTTTGTCATTTACTTTTTTATCCTTTAATAAAACAATGTTTATCACGAACAATTTAGAACTTAGCAAAGTCATAACGCTGACTAGCAATGGTCTAGAACTACTCTTAGGGATCACGAAGAAAAAACCCCTTCCATATATCAAAATTATTAGACTTAAAATATCCACCAGCAAACAAGCAAACGTTTGTGTCAACATGTTTATAATTTTTCAAAAATTATCTTTTCAATTTGACACGGGTCACGCCACGCCGCGCCATGCCATGCCGTAACCCTGACACCAATATTTGCATATTAATGAGCAAATATTTTGTATGCGAAGAACTGCTAGATGGTGTTTATTACTAGAGTACTCACATTGCGTAGATGACTCACTGGATTCCGGCGAGCGTAAAACTCCTATTCCATGGATATAGGTTTTAGAATGAAATAGCTTCTTCTCGCTATAACAGAATTAGGCCTGGAATTCCAACGGATTTGACGCAAATACTGAAAAAGAATATACAAAAATTTATAAAAACAAAAGTTCTATTATAACTATTTTTTATTAAAAGCTTGTGAGTAAAGCGGTGCTTAGGATAAGTGCAGCGTAATGCATCAAAGCGAACGAAACTTTAAATCACACAAAAAGCTCAATAAACACACACAATACGCGCTTACACATAGTATTCAAATTCCAGACACGCCTGTGAACGAAAAATGTTTGATGGGAAAAAAGATTTTGTCTGTTGTCACGTCTCTATAGTTCGTTAACGTTGGATTCAATCGGTCGCGTGCTGAGTCGAGTGTTTGGTAAAAAGGCAGAGTACATCACTAACGATCGACGTGTTATGCGCCCACGGCCCAATATATCGAAAAGGTGTGAAAAGTGAGCAGACTGTGTTGAAGTATTATGCTGTAGGATCGTCGCTCTTTTTTGTTAGAACTTTGCGTGCATACGTGAAAAAAATAGCAACTACAAGGACGTTTTGAACAAAGAACGGAATAAACCTGATTACATTTTTACCATCTAACAATTAAGCTGAATACTTTTGAAAGGCAATGAAATAAGGTTTATAACCTTTTAATGGACTTTAAATGATTCCGAACTTAATTACAGTATACTATACACTGCCTTTTGTTTCCTTAACGAATTAACTGTCGGTTAGCAAGGGTTTCGTATGACTATGATTACAGTTTGTACTACTAATAGGGTATTTATTTACTGCTTTGGTTTTTTATTTGCTCAGCTGACATGGTACATGCATGTTCTTAGGTAATATTATGAAGAACATTACGTAACGTAAGTCTCTCAATCCGGTTTTGTACCAAACCCTCAGTGCACAATTACATCTCGTACTTAACCAGCTTTTTGTGTTATAAATGGTTCACAGCGAAGTACTAGAACGACCATTCCAACTCTTCCCGTGGGTGTCGTACATGGTGACTAAAGAAAAGCGCTGTTTTTCATCCAGTAGTAAACACATTCGTGAAAAATTGTCGACTGGTGGCAATGGTTCGCGTGGGATCAAGGAACAGTGAAATATGGGTTGTAATACAACTCTCCCTTCATCGATATAAGAGTGAGTATAAATATGTCGAGAGTCAAATCGTATTACATACATACGATCACGCCTTTATCCCCGGAGGGTTAGGCAGAGGTGAATTAACACCCACATTTCACCAATCATTGTATTAGACCCCACGTAATACGGGGTGAGCCTTTTGTCGTCTTCCGGGTACTTTTGTTGTTTCGAGCCATGTATAGGCTGAGTCGTGGCTGTATTGTATATTATAAATCTATCTGTCTGATGTTAAACAGCCCTATCCCTTAGTCGCCTTGCACGACATTATATTATTTGACTTTTAATATTAATGGCGTTATTGTTATTTTTTTTATATACAACCACGCCTCTTTCCCATTGTAGCAGGTAGAGATAAAATCTATCCATAGACTAGAATCCTTGTAATTTTATTTTATTTAATCTTTATTGCACAAATAAAGATGTACAAAGACGGACTTAGACGGCCTTTTCTACCAGTCAACCTTGGTATGTGCCTTTTGCTTCTTCTACTTTTATTTTATTGTTTTAATTTAATACAGTGTATTAAATCAGTATTCGCAGTTTTTCGGCGACACTGAACATTTCCTTTTTTTTAACTCAAATGAAAGACTAATCTGATAGCCTCATTCAAATATATTCCTTCTACACATGAGCTAAAGCACATAATAGCAGCTCAAACTTTATTTCCTAAACCCATTACACGTAATTACTTAGTTAAAAATCCTCTTGTGTTTCAATAGGAAGGATCACAGTTATCTTCTAACTTTATCAGTTCGTCGAGTGCGCCGTAAGATTAAAGTTTTATAGTTTGCTTAACTTGTCTTCAAGTAAGGCTTGTAATGGAATTAGCTGGTTCACGTTAGTTAATACTTTATTTTAAGGCTGGTATCTTTTTTTTTTTTTTTTTTTTTTTATCGTGCGAAAAATCCTCGCGGATACCTCCCCCGCCGGAGCCGGAGGAGGAGGTTATGTCGGACTCGAACCGACTAAAACGCACGCCGACTGTGGGCCGTCAGTTGCCGGAGGTGAGATTGTTGTAGCCATATCCCTCGCACCCCGGCCGACCCAGGGCCATATCTCTCGATCTGGCCCTCTCCCGATGTGGGGACCGTAGAGTCCCCAACTCGCCCCCGGGTATGGGGAGGCACGCAATGCGCACCGCCGCCGTGGCCTGCTTCTGCTAGGGTGACAGGCGGCTCCACCCGTCACCCCCAGGCCCGCGCTCATGGGGGACGGAGGTCGTTCTGCGACCTCCGACGCCCGAGTTGCCGTCGCTCGTTACGGGCCGCGCGGTTAGCGATTCTCCTACGCTCTTCGCGGGCCGCAAGGTCTGCGATTCTCCTTCGCTCCCGCTCCGCCTCCCATTTCACGAGCATTATTTGCTCGCAGAAGGAGGCGCCGGCGGCCCACGCATCCGCGCAGCGAACCATCGCTGCGAGCAAAGTAGCGAGCGTGAGAACTCTCACTCCCAAGGTCGCCACCAGCTCCCGTCTCGGCGTCTCCCACGCCGGACACTCGGTGAGCGTGTGCAGCGCCGAGTCCTCGCTCGCGTCGCAGTGATGGCACTCGGACGTTGGCTCTTTCTTCGCGATCCGATGCAGATACCGCCCGAAACACCCATGACTGGTGATTATCTGCGTCAGCCAGAACGAGAGGCCGCCGTGTGGCCTCTCTAGCCACTCCCCCATGATGGGTCTTACCGCCGCTAATACGGCGTGCCCTTTTAAGGCTGGTATCTATGTTAACTACGTGGAATACAAAATCAAGGAAATTATCACATGTGTGTCACAGTTATGTGAATAATTGTTGCATCTAAATGATTGTACGGTTGTGTCTATAGTTTGCACCTTTTTATATATTATTTAGGCGGCAGAAAAGCATACGGCCCACCTGATGGCAAGCGGTTACCGTGGCCTATGGAAGTGTGCAACACCAGAGGCGTTACATCCACGCTGCCCACCCCAACCTCACGCCACTAGTGTCACCTCATTTACAATACCACCACAATTTATCGATTTTCGCACATGTGTAGTATTTGGGTCCAAGCTATCCTAACTCGCTAGTTGGTATACCTGTTCATCAAAAGACGAGGTTCTAGTGCAAGAGTTCCTCTCAGAATGAGGATTAATTAGATGACAGTAATCACAGTCGTAACGTGAATACGTTAATTCCATTCAAGTAGCGGTCAATGTCAGATCCGATCTCGGTGTCGGATGACGATAGCTGACAGTCGATGGTTGATAGCACAGCGGTTTCGGCTCCGATATCCGATATTGGGCCGGACGATGTGAAAGACAGATACATATATATTGCAGATACATACATACATATTTCCCTCGATATCGGATCACGGCCGACACCAATATGGGATCGCTTAATGTAAAAACGCTTTTACGATCGGTCCATCCAAATAGGTTGATCGCGTCATTTTAGATGTTCCTTTAAACTTGACACTTAGAACAAAATAGCAACTTAAACTTTACTTCTTAAGACGATTACACTTGAAATGACTAAGTTGAAAATCCTGTTTTGTTTCAGTAGAACGATTACAGTTAAGCTTCCAACTTTATCATTTCTTAAAACGCATAAAATACAAGTTTTATAGATGGTTGACTAGCTTATAAGCAAGTTTTGTTATGGAACTAAGTAGTAAGTAGTTCGTGTTACAAAACTGAAATACTTTACGAACACCTCGTGCACGGGTAGCTGGTATTGTGGGTGCACAGAAGCCTTAGCTTGTAGCCTATCTATTGGTCATGATTATTCTTTTTATGTGCGTAAAATCCCCGCGGTTACCCCCCTTTCCCCATATCTTCCGGCTGGAGCCGATGATGATGGTTATATCCAGATTGAAACCAATTAAAATATACACCGTCTTTGGATCTTCGGTTGCCGGTGGTGACGTAGCCGAAATCATATCTTTCGCATGCCGGCCGACCCGGGGCCTCTCACTCCTAGGGCACTAGGCTAGGACCAGCCTCGGCATTACCCACGCCGGGCAATCGGTCAGCATGTGCAGTTCCCCGAATACTCGCGCGCATCACAATGGTGTTCAGACATTGACTCCATCCCGATTCGACACAGGTAATCCCCGAAGCGCCCGTGCCCGGTGATCACCTGCGTCAGCCGGTATAGCTAGCCAGTCTCTCATGATGGATCTTACCGTGAGACTCTGGTTCTGGCTTTCCTCTCGGGTTAGAGAGTCAGACCGTAGTTCGGTTCGGTTATTGTGCAAGTATAGGTACACAGAGAGACACACCTACCTCATTTTACTCTATTTACCCTACAGCAGTTGACCCGAGACCTCAATCTACTATCAGAATGATGCAAACAGCTATTCCAATATGGCAATTAAGCATGAACAAACATCACTCTTCACTGATCGCAACGATAACAATGAACAATTAAAACGATCGGCGAATCAACTCGATTAAACAGCGCGTGCTGTTATTTTTTTGTTTTTATTTTCAGAAGTTAGGAATTTTCCTTACAGTACAGGCAACTACAACACGCTATAATAAGACACGTTATATTTTAAAGGCGGTTTAAACTCTAAAACTGTTTATTAAAAATAGAAAATACAATAACCTAATAGCTCCATTAGTTTGGTTAATACATTTCAATGCAAACATCATATTTGTATTTTAGTGTTCATCACAGAACAAAGAATAAAATGTATAGAAACATACTGCGAGACAAAAGGATAAGGTGCCTCATCATCATTTTCCACGAAAGATACATCTATTGACAAGTGTCATTGACTTGACTTGAATTAACAAAGTCTTAGGTTAAAACACCAGTAAGTTGGTAACTGTCACAGTGAGAAAATTCTCTTTGGAGGCCATAGTTTTATTCATGTCCTGGAAGATCTGGAAGTTTTTTGTATACCACTTAGGTAGCAGACAAGCACACCACCCACCTGACAGGAATTGGTTACCGTGATCTGTGGACGTATGCAATACCAGGGGCGTCACACTCGTGCTGCCGACCCTACTTAGAAGTTATTTTTATAAAATTACGTTTCAAATCAGGAAACATTGTTGAAAGTTACATTACAATGCATAAAATACACAATCGTTAATAAAAAAGTAATAAAATTGTGAAATCGTGACTTCTATGATACCACTTAATTTTATAATAAGCAATGTTTATAGTTTATACCGTGGTTAAAACATGCACTTTGCATAATAATGATACATTTTACTGCTTGTTAATTACAATGTTTAACTTGATTTATCGTTATGAATAGTGCTTGTAATTTTATGACATTTTTGTAAGCACCAAAGACTTCTATGTGCGACAGTACTAGACAGGCAGCTTGAAATAATAATTGTAAGAAGAACAAAATACACTTGTTACTCTGTTCGGGAGTAATCGATGTAATCAGATGACAGTCTGTACGAATATGAATGACATTATTTTTGACTAGCCTTTCGCCCCCGGCTCCGCCCGCGTGGACTACTCAACCGATTGCAATAAAACATACGTAAGATTTTAAGTCTGACCAAGACCTTTCTAACAAAAAAACCCGCATCAAAATCCGTTCAGTAGTTTTTGTGTCCATCGCGGACAAACATTTCCAATTTACAATTATATAATAGTATAGATATAATATATAGATATACCGGTGCTTTATTCAATATGTGTAGCAAGTTCCACCAACCGCCATCAATCTCCACTATAAACAAACATTATTTTATTTGAAACCCAAAATAAAGATGCACATTATTTATTTATTTATTTATTTATTTATTAGGGGCGTCTCACTCATGCAAGACCAAATACCAATTCGCTTGGAAAATCTACCGCAGCAGGAATGGGTAGGGAATGGGTAGCGGAACCATAAAAGTTCAGTAAACCATTGAAAAGATTTCGTTTATCGTCAATGCTATTTTTAAATCAAGAAACACAGCCTTTATTCGACTTTGCGACGGAAGAACATTTCTATCTGCGAAGCTTTAACTGTGATCAATAATTCTTTATGCACATTGCATGTAACCATTCTTTTAAAACACCCGTATCTTAAATCAAGATATATAACGGTTTAAAAGAGATTTCTGTCTTTGCAGGTAAAATTTTCTACGTTTTGTATAGCTAATCCGACCACATATTTTATAGTAGCAAGGCAATAAATTGTTGAAGTGCCGTGCGCGGGTTCTGTAGCTATATTTATAGTTCAGTCTGAAACTAAGTCGTAACATGTAGTTATTTAATAAATCAAAATATTTTACTTACCCTCGTCTGTTTGGTTTCGTAACAAATACGTACCGAGAATGTTAATGAAGAAACACACGTGATGTAGAGTGGGTTATTTAGTGCTGTTATAACTATTTTCTATGTAGCCTCTTATTTTTGTTTATTTATCTATATTAATATTATAAAGCTAAAGTGATTGTTTGTTTTTATGTTTGGTTGAACGTGATCAGGCCCTCGATTCTGCTAAAGCACAACCACTGTTCCACCACAGAGACTGTGATACAATTCCATTTGATTTTAGCCTAACTGTAAAGTAATGCAGTAAAAGTTTAAAAATTAAATTATTTTTTTGTAGAGTGAATGAAACTCTTTACATTTAATTTTGTGACTGTAAGTCTATAGAAATAAGGTCTAAAATTTAATGCCATTTTTTGCAGTCTCTGTGGTGTGTCATGCTTTAGCAGAATCGAGGGCCTGATCGCGTCGAAGGTCGAATCGAGATATCATTTTAGTGTTCAATAGTCCCTAAAACGAGAAAGGCTACAGGCTATATAACACCACGATACTACTCAAGGGAGCGGCGCATTAATCATTAATATCAAAAAATTCAGCAGATATGGGCGAAGCCAGGGTTGGCTGGTTAGTTTGTTCATATTATGAACCACTAGTGTACCTAGTAGGAATGGGTCGTTGACGCTTTTTTAGTAAACGAAACTAGACCGATTATCGTCAACAATAAACTAGTGCATAAAACGATTTTTTTTTCGACTAGTTTACTGCGACTTCATGATATTGAATTGATGACTATAGAATAAACTGCTGAATTTTCGACCAATTTCCTTGAACTAGTTTCGATGAACTTGATTGAATTGTTGACTACGTGCTAATCGAACAACGACTATTATTTAAAATGAACTTTCCTTCATACTTTTTCCAGGCTTAGGACTGGCAGGCTAACTAATAAATAATAATAACTATATGATTACATAAATATATGAATTTAGAAACTTTTTTCTTTTTGAGATAATTTTAATGCATTTAGTATGCTAAACTAAACAAATTATTTTAAATTGGAAAAAGCGAAATCAATACTCGGGCAGGAGACTCGAACCCACGATCTTTCTCTTTTTTTTTGTTATTATTATTTGAAAACTAAAATTAATGTAATGTAAACAAATGAAATGCTAAACATTTTTGTATACGAATAATACAGATGCATATTCTATTACTATGGCAATAGAGTTTAAAACTATACGTCCAGACCGCAAATGAAGATTGTCCTTTTCCTTAGCACGTGCCGATCGGAAGAGAGAGATAGGTAGTCATAAAATCTATCAAGTGTGACAAGAACGAAGTATTACGAAGTAGGTACGCCTCGAACTATGCATTCACAGATTGTCTGTGTCCTTGGTACTACGTACTTCGTAATCCTTCGAGTTAGGTCGTGTTTACTCGGAAGGCGCGCTTATCGTCGCTTCGCGTCAACCGGTCTCGTTCGCACTCACAGTGCACAAAATGAATGTCGTTCATGAGTAAACCAGTTTATCTGTACACTATAAACTAGTTTACCGTTTATGAGAAATAAACAGTCTAAATAAACTGTTCGTTCATTCAACGCCTATCCCTAGTACCTAGTATATGTCAGCAAATTACGTTTAAATGTCTGTATCCAGCTAGATCCCTGCTTAAATCCCGGGGATCCTACAAATAAATCCTTATTTGAATATTTTTACCTCACTGATCCTCTAGAGGAATGCTTGTATCGAATCATAATTAAATATTATATCCCTATTTATTTCCCGTTCTTTACATTCTTTTCTTTAATGTACATCCCTGCTGAGCCTAAAATTAAAATTTTTAGGAAATGTCAAGGGCCTTTGCGTTTCCTTTTTATTTCTTCAACGATAATTTTTGGTTACTAGCTAATATTCTTTAAAAAAATACATTTTAGCCTTGAATATTTTTGAATAAAGTAGTACCTAATATAAAGGAAAATAGCTAGAAGAATATAAATTCATAAAATAACCCTCGTCTATGTTTTTACTTCATCTCAAGAGGTTTACGATTTACGTCATCAAAGCTTTGTTTAAAATCTTGGCATCTCAAATTGCCCTACCTAGCCTCGCCAGTTGCTACGGGAACCGTTCCAAGTTTCTTTAATATGTACGAACGTAGTTTCAGAGAATATCTCTCCGAAAGCGATTCTGAAGTTTTTTGTTATTTAAAAGTGTTTATTAAAGACGAGTACTAAACTGGGGACTGATTCGCGTAATGAACATCTCAGACCATTCTAGAATGGTACTCAGTTGAAATTTCGATTTTTTGATGGTAGATTGTATAGACAATCTGTCAAATCTGTCAATCTATCTATACAATTTGTCATCAGATAAATCAAGCTTCAGAAAAGTCTAAAATACGGGTGCCAATCTGTTAAATGTCTCTCACGGTACTCTCGTAACACAATTGTCATTGACATTGAAACCGTTTTTGACATTTGTGAGGTTGAGATTAGATTGAGATAGACTTTAGAACAGATTCTTATTATGATAATTAGTCCACTGATATATAAGAAAACCAATGTATTTTTTTTTTCGTTTAATTTAGTTTGTTTGCAATTATTGGAATACAGTACAAATCTACCGATTGGGATAAAACTTTGCCACTTATGTCACAGAATAAATAATACACAATAATATAAATAATAGTACTACGTACTTATGGCTCATACAAAATATACACTTTGAGACTTCGTCAATTTGTACATGACATTAACTCCATGAGGGATTCCGAAAAGTCACCACAGTATTCTTAAAGTACTACCATACTATTAAATTTGAAAGCTTAATCATACATTGAAAAAAATACATTGAAACAAACCATAAAATGTTCATACTTCACAATTTTTAACTCTTTTAACAACATAGGTAGATAGTTTTGTTCAACTGACGCTGCAGTGAAATTTTAACCAATGGTGTGTGTTACACGTAAGCTTACCTAGGGGTCACTAGCTTAATGTCCACTTTGTAAAACGTCTATGTCGCTGTAACGTCTTGATTTTTGAACGCCATAGTTAGCTAATAAACATAAACGCTAAATATTCTAGAAGCAAAACGTCTGGATCGTTAGTTCCTAATTTATTTATAGGGTTTCTGCAACTAAGATGACGCACTGAAGATCTACACTGCGTCATCTAACTAAAATAAGTGTATTTATTATTTATGTTTACTTGATGACGTTTTCAATAATAATAAGGTTAGTGATATTTAGAGTCAAAGTACACCTTCACTAGTTTGTATTATGGGTTCTAGTGGATAAGCATATATAAAAACAAAATACAAGCACGCGAACGTTGAACGCGGCCGCTACGTAGGAGGCGCAAGTCCGATCTCCGCTTAGTGCAATTACTTATGAATATGGGTATTTCCTTTGCTCTGGTCGTATCTCGGAGAGCAATGTTAGATCGTCGGTCTTGACGATATCTTATCGATACGACTATCTATGGCAGTTCTTGCGGGTAGTTGGAGCTGTAAAAAGTCCAACAATTGTGCTAGCTGGGTCATCATTGGGTTGTGGAAGTCAAATGGCAGTTGCTTCACGGAAAATATCGAAGTATTGCCAAATCTATAGTTAGACTTGTAAAGGTGACCCCAGACTTTGAAGTGAAGGCTTCGAATGCGACTGGGATTAATGCTAAAATAAAGAAGAAGAGATAAAGAGAATACAAACACTGTATCGGTTTGTAATCAAAGGCTGTTACTCTTTTTTTGGTAAATAATTCCCATAATAACCACAATGTGTCTGCATTGAGACGCAATGAATCATGGTAATGGTCAGAGCTCTGTTAGTTCCATTAGTGGATCAGAGAGAAGCAATCAGTAGACAAAGAGCTGGTCGCTAATATAATGCCGATAAATACCGAGGATAGATAACAGAATGAAAGATATGCTAATTTTAGTAATTGTCCTGTCTTTACGCCTGTCGTAAAGGCGGAATCACACTTCGTTATATATTATTTGCTTAGACTATAAAGACACGGCCTTTTGTGTGAGTAAGCTAATGTCAATATTGTCCGTTTAATTGTTAATGTGTGCATATCATGGGATGTATGTGTATGTCAAATCATACCGAAGTCGTAGCCATTTTTGCGTCTAGGGATAGAGTTTATGAATAATCTAAGATTATTTGTTTCTCGCCCTATTCTGTTGCATACGACGAATTTGGAAGATTAATTCGGTTAAATTTGCTTTATTTGCACACAAAATGCATTTTTGCGAATAGCAATATGTCCATCTACTTGTTCTCCGTACACTTCTTTTCACACATCAAAGGACATGAATAAATCACTAGTATCATAACAACAGCAGCTACATAATATATTTGGCATGTTTGGCTCATCAGAACGAAGTGTGAATGGCATATACGTTATCGCCCCATGACAAATATCTGAGCGAATGCAGCCTAGCCGCATAAGAAATTGTAATAAAATAAAGTATGACTCTGCCTTAATAACTTGTCTATTCAATATTTGTTTGTTTTAGATTATTTGAATTTATTAAAAACTTCGAAGTCTGAGAGCTTGTAATGCCTCACTTAAAGTTAAATCTACAATTAGTTTCAAGGGCAAAAATATTTCAAAGATTTGTGTAATGTTAATTTAATTTGTAAATATTTCACAATAAATTTATAAATCTTGGTATAAGTTTCAAGGAGAGTACTAGTTAACGTTATTATTTTCAAGTTTAAATAACATCATTTTGTGTAATTATTATATTATGTTAAGATCCAAAAATGAGATGCCAGTTTCTATGATAAATTAATTCTAAATACAATTTTATTAACTTAACAATTGGTAACAGTTATCATCATCATCCAAGTAATCTTCACTGCAATTTAAGCCAGTACCCTGCTTCGATAAGTTGGTTTATATTAAGAGCGACTACCATCTGTGCAAGGTGCTAGGCAGGCGGTGCTCTTTTTATACCACTTAAGTCACAGACAAGCACACGGCCCACCTGATGGAAAGTGGCTACCGTGGCCACACGTGGTTACGTGGAGTCACACTTGTGCTGCCAAACCTGTAAGAATAGAGAGATTCTCTGCCGTCAGTCGCAGAAGACCAGCAGGATAAGCCTTTGGTCTTTCCACTGACAGTACAAAACCTCTCTAGTAAACTCTAGGACTGCATGTGCTCCGCTCCAAATACCCCATAATGTATACTCCTCGTAATTGTTTAGTTTTTTGCTAAAAATCATTAATAAATCCTAAACACCCTAGTATTAGCATCACATCACTTAAATAATCCATTCACATTCAAGTTTTGGACCACCTGCTCCATAAAATTATGAGATACACGCTGTAAAACATGACCCATAATAAAACACCCTTAGTGTTAGGTATATTATACTATAGATACATTTTTCTACCACTTACATAATGAGGAAGTTACAAGGTAGCGGCCCTCAAGCTATTCACACACTAATACAATATTCAATTTTCATACAACACATAAACAATACACACTACTTAAGAGTCTACTCCCGCAAAGGGTTCACACAATATGTGACCCTGTCATTGTAGTGAGAACTTGTGATGCGTCATCTGTAACCCTATCTGAGGCCAAAGGGTACAATATACTCGTTGCCTGTTAATTTTCTATTGCTCATTTATCTTTGTAATTATATTATGATAGCTGTTTTATTATTAATTTGTTGGGATGAAGTAATCACACGAACTCTTTATTTAGTTTTCTCTCTAGAATTATTATGAAAACAGAAATATTATTGTATTATAAAAATAATGTTTTGTAAGATAAATCTTTATTCATTTGATACTGACATGATTTATTCATCTTTATTATTATTCATATGTAATTAAATACGAATATTTGTGTATTAATTGTGGGTTTTAATTGGCATTTACTCAAAAAGATTCGTTCGCTTTCATTGTTGTGTACTCATAGAAAAATGTAAGTACTCGTAAAAAATATGTGTACACACTAACCGAATGATAACGAATCTAAATGGATTACCAAAATTACTATTACTCCCATTAACTCATCCAGTTAAGCTAAATTGATTGTATTAGAAGTGGGTGCACGTCGATAGCGTAATCACCGTGGTTCAAACCCTTGACCTCTCGATTACTACTAGTCCGACACCTTAGCTACGCAATCGATCATTAGCAGACTCGTTCACTTGTTTTCTATGTGATGTCTACACTGGTTCATTCCTATATAGGCTCCGCCCGCGTGGATGTCGGTTATCGCGACCAAATATAGCCTATGTCCTTTCTCGAGGTCTAATCTACCCCTATACCAAATTTCATCAAAATCGGTTCAGTGGTTTGGGCGTGAAAGCGAGACAGACAGACAGACAGACAGACAGACAGACAGAGTTACTTTCACATTTATAATATTAGTAGGGATATGTACTTGCATAAAGATATCGCTTACTATTTCGGTTTATACTAGGGGTTATAGTAAATTCGTCTCAGTCCCTTTAAAGTGATATTTCATGTACCTTGAAAGAAGTTTTATTTCTCTACGTTTCGTTACGGTTATTATAAATGAGTTTATTTCGTGACGACAGTACAACGGACGGATGGACAGAAAAACAAAAACCGATGATGGAATTATTATCTATCAAAAACCGAAATCTTAATTAAAACTTTTAAGTCGTTCATGAGTTCTTAAAACAATTTCTGAGCGATGCCAAACACCAAAACTTTTTTATTCCGGCGTAATATCCTTTTATATTTCAAATATTTCATTTGTCACGGGTCACGGATTTGATGCTTATGGGGTTTTTAAATTACCTAGTAATATAAACTTTTTGCAACGATTCTTGAGCGAGTTGATGAAACATTTGAACTTTTAGTTACCTTTTGTTTCTTAATTTTAGTTTTTGTAGTTCTTTCATGTTTTCTTTTAATTGTGATATTTTTAAAACAAACTATTACTGATTATTATTGATCACGCGTGAAGTACTGATCTTATTTCCTCACACCACTACCCATATGCTATTCCAGCATCATACTAGCTTGTAGGTGAGATCAGCTAAGGCTCTGAAGATCTATACTAAATCAAGGGGACCCCACCAAGCTGGACGTCCTCATTATTGTAACACAAAAAAAATAAAGCTGGCAATAATGGGGTCTGCTTAATTCTTTACACAATATCAAAACTGACTTTGCTCACAGTCGTTATTACTTGACTGTGGATAAGTTTCAATCAATCTATTAGCCTACTGCAGTCCACTGCTGGACATAGGCCTCTCCCAATATGCGCCACGTTTGCTGATCCTCCGCCTTCCGCATCCAGTCCGTCCCAGCCACCTTTTGCAGGTCGTCAGTCCACCTAGCTAGGGGGTGTCCCACCTTCCGTTTACCTTCGCGCGGTCTCCACTCTAGGACTCGTCGACTCGACTCCAACGGCCATCAGTCCTTCGGCAATTGCTGGCAAAACTTATTGTTATATTATTACAAACGACTACAATATTTCAATTGTATATTAAAATTTATTTCCCAACTATTGTCAAGTCACGTCAGTAACAAACCACATACGAAATACATTTACCAAACCAGCACACGTGGACTCACGAACCGTTACAGCAACAAATATTCAGTTTAAGAACAGTGAAACAATAAGCGAAGGGCAACTCGAAAACACACACAATTTGGAACTTTATTGCAAAAACAATTTCATAACACGTTCCCAAGGAAATTGTAGACAGAAATTATAATTACATTTAAGGCGCAACATTCTTTGAAAGATCAAACACAACGGTGTTCCGGAAATTGATGATTACTTTACAAGCAGCAGTGTAACTTTGTAATTGATTGTAATTAAGAACATTATGTCACAACACAGCACTTTCGTTAAGCGTGTGTAATATTAATTGCTTAAATTCATCAATTATTAGTATTAATCTTCAATAAATGTGTTAACGTACTTTTTCTGTTGTCATAATTTATTTAATAATTCTGGGATTAAAAGTTTCTCAAAAAATTATTATTTTTCTCGAAGTCACGGTCACATTCTATCATCGCACCACTTGCCACTTCAGGGAATGCTACCTCACACGTTGCAGTCGAAAACGGTGCACCCTGTGAGGTATGAAAGGAACTTCATTTTGCGCACTTGCCAATCTTCATGATATGTAGAAGGTTTTACAGGGTCGGCATTAATATACTACTATTTTAAAATTGATCTATAGATCTAGAAAGTACTATCGTGGACGTTATTTAATTAACATAAGTGTACATACCTAATATTTTTTACGGGAATTAACGAGATCATGGTACAGGTACATCACGGAACGCCAGAGTTTAAAAGTTAATTTAAAAAACGTTATTTGGTTTTCTAAAAAAATGGCCAAAATTTTGATTGAGTGTATAGTCGCTAGTCATACAGTTCACGTACCAAATATTCATTCTATGTAAATATATTTCAAGGTGCCTCGTGGTACGCTCACATACAATAAAATGAGCTTGTATGCTTGAGCACAAAAGTTATGATTTACTCTTGCTTAAGAAAGGTAAATCACAACTGTATTGCACAGTTGCAGAATAGAAAGTCACTTTTATAAATTATTCACGACTTGCAATGTTCACTAAACTACAATTAAAACTTTATAAGAATAAATCAAGTTAGAAAAACTTAATAAAAAGCTAAACTAAAGAACGTTTTTAAGTATTTTGAATCGAACATCGAAATGAGAAAACTTTATAATTTATTGTGCATAATAATATCGTTACACAGGTGTATAATAAAGTTCTAAATCAAGATCAACTATAATAAAACTAGTACTTACACAATGCTAAGTAATCCCAAAAACAATGAAAAAATATCGTTCAAACTTTTTAAACTTAATTTTTGTGAAGTTTACGCCAATATCACTCATTGAAATAAAACTTTTTATTGGATCGCCATTTATTTGTTATTATTATTTACCTTTAGCCCGACGTTTCGGCTACTTCTCAGCCGCCACGGTCGCGGTGTGACTAGAAATGGTATTTGTCACATAGTTTGAAGTATACATTTTGTCAAAGTATCTTGCTACAAGTAAATAATCACAAATAAATCGCGATAGAATCCTATAAAGAAGTGATTTTATTTCAATTACTTTTTTTTATAAATATACCTACAATTAATTAATTCAAACATAGAACAGCGTTGTAAATCCAAATAGAACCTTTTCAAACATGATCTCCATTTTACAATTAATCAATATTTATACGAAAGAGCTATTCAATATACTCGTAAGTACTTGAATTTTTTCATTCATAAAAGAAAAAAAGGCGTAAGGACATACTCAAATTGTTTGGATATCAAATAATAAAAAGTAAACAGGTGGTTTAAACTTCAACATAATGTTCTGCATTTGTATTTCGAAAAAGGGCAAACCTTTATAGCAAGTACCTTAATTGCCACATAAAAGGTCTTATTCAAATATAAAGTCCCGTTTACAATAGGGACGAACATGAATCGTATATTTAGGGTGTATTGCGAAGTAAAAAAAGGAATTACTGGCCACTAAGCAAGACAGTAACTATGAATTATGATATTGAATAAATCACTTGTACTTTTCCACAATTATTCAATTCAAATAAAGAACTGTGGAAAAGTACAAGTGATTTATTCAATATGTGTAGCAAGTTCCACCAAGTGCCATCAATCTCCAGTATGAACAGTATGAATTATGATGATAAGTAGGTATATTTTTTTTTAAATTTCGACCTCTTGGCTTAACGGCAGAACGTTCGGCTGCTACGCAGGGGGTCCGGGTTCGATTTCCACTCAGTGCAAATATTTGTATGCATGAAAATGTTTATTTGCATTGGCTTGCGTGTTTAGATTTTTAATTATTTTTATTTTTTTCAATCAATCAATTAGCCTAATGAAGCCCACTGCTGGACACAGGCCTCTTGATCAAGGTATGTTTAGATCTGCCGTCTGGTTTAATTTTCGTTAAACTACCGATGCTAGCTAAGTTATTTATTATTAAGTGCAGAGTATGTAAAAAATAATGAAATATTTCTAGTAGCGTGAGTCTAACGTCATTAATATTCTCGTTAATCCCTCCAGCTAAACTAAACGGTTTGTATTAGGAATGACTTAATAACGGTGACCCACATCCTCTTTACTGAAAATCTAATTACCATTACATTTCTACTGTGTAATACATAAGAACATAAATAATATGAAGCGGCATATATTCGTAAAATGTAACAGCGTATAAAGTAGCACTGTTGTTCGTATATTATTTAATAACTTAGTTCACGATGGTGCTTTCGCTTCAGGCGAGTACTTACCATTATGTTTCAGAATTTGATATGAAGCAGAAATATGTAACTGCCAATACGACTCCGTTGGGAAGTTTATACTCTCTACTTGATAAGTATAATACCCTTTAAAACTTTTCTGAATTTCTACTGATAGTATCAAGAACGTTGCATTATTTTTCATACAATTATGATAATATAATTCCTTTTGGTAAAATGAACAAACAACCTTTGCTTAGAGAACAGGAAAATGGTAAAATAATAACGCTGGGTTTAACAACAGTAGGTAAATTGAATACATTTTCCACAAACAACGCTTTCTTACCAATGAATTTTCGAGGCTTTTCTAACAAACGTTTAAGTACGAAAACTGCGCTTTAGGCTTTAGAATTGCAAGTGTATGTGCTTGATGTTATTACTTCGAAGTTGGTACGAAGGACTTCAGCGTTTATCGCCAAAGTGCTTTAGTACTCAGAGGTGTTTTGAGTTTCAGTTCCGCATGTGAATGTATACGGAGCTTAATGTTTGAAGTAAGCTGAGACGACTTGACTCAAAAGTTTTCGCAAGCATAGGTACATACAGACACGAATGACAATGAAAATGCTTCATCAATTACTAGCTGTTGCTTACGGCTCCACCCGCGTGGAATTCTGATCCCGTTCATCGCTAATAGTAGCGTGATGATATATAGCCTATGTTGGTAACTGATAATGTAGCTTTCTAATGCCGAAAGCATTTTTAATATCGGTTCGGTTCAGTAGTTTTTGAAATTATTTGTTACATACAAATTTTTCCTCTTTATAATATTAGTATAAATATTTTACGCAACTTCATTGAGGAAAACGAAATAGCTCAGTTTAGTTGAATGGATATTCACTATTGAAAACCAGTCAGCCAAAAGTTGTGAAACACTATTTAAAGAGATAGCTTATGTGATAAGGCCACCTATTGTATATTATTGGGTACAAGAAATGTCTCAACAATGTATTACTATTCATTGTGTACAATAAAGAATATTTTATCTTATTTATCGTTGTGAAAAGTACAATGGTTTGTTTTTTTACAAACACTATGTATGTATTTTCGTATAAGGTATTATTATAACAGAGTAAGAACGAATTGTTCCTTACTTATTCAAGGTTTTACTTCGCAAACAAAATTCTTTTTTCACTCTATGGATAAAAATAGTACATGAAACACGTTAAAGAGACTAAATGCTGTGTTTTGCGAATTTGATATCAGTGTAAGTAGCAACGCCTTCTTTGTCACCTTCAATAAGTTGTAGCTACGAAGGTAGGGCACAACAGTATTCCCATTCAAACTGAGCAGTCCGACTGGGGTAGTATTTTCGCCCTACAGTATATCGTGGCCATAATAAACTCGTACTGTGTTCTCGGCGTTGATTAGGGTAGCCAGAGTCACTGGAGAGCTTTTGTGCTGTCAGTGGGAAGACCATAGGCTGATTCTGCTTTATCTTCTGCACTAACACAGAAACTCTTGGTTCTTAAAGGGTCGGCAGCACAAGTGTGACTCCCCGTATTGCGTACGTCCAAAGCAAAGGCCACGGTAACCACTTTCCATCAGGTGTTCTTGTCTCCTTGTCTACAATGGCATTCACTTTTTCCAATCTAAATTTAAATTTAATTAGTGCTGATTGCTTTAAAATTTCATCAAACTGAGTTAAAGAGATGCCTAAAGTCATAGCTATTTGAAGCCATTACTAAGCCCTTAATTACCTCTTACAACAGATTTTATACAGATGCTAATCTTCAAGTGACATTCAGACAGACGGCATTTACAATCAAATGCGTCACTATTCAAGACTTTGATCAAAGACTTAAAGGCTTTGAACAAAGCTTGGATGTTTCTTGTAGGTCATTAAATTGTGATGACAGATTTCGAGATTGGTCTCTCGATCTTGGGAATATTTGATTTAACTGAGGTGATTATTCTATATAAATTATAATTCAATATCATAAAACAAACAAGGTATTTCGAGGAGTTAAAATTATTACGTAGGTAAGTATTAAACTTACCTACGTAATAATTGCAACCGTTCAAATGCCATGGTAACCACTTTCAATTAGGAACTATACGGACAAAAAAGTCCCAGTAGTCCCTTCAAAGGAACTTGCAAAGGAACTACTGGGAATAAACGAAAATATTCAATATACTTCATTTACCAAGCTGTCGTCTAATTGATAATTTGAATGCTGTAGTGATGAAAGTAATGAACGCCTCCGTGGTGTAGCGGTAGTGAACGCGGCCGCTACGCAGGAGGCGCGGGTTTGATCCCCGCTCAGTGCAAATATTTGTGAGCATGAAATATGAGTATTTGCATTGGTGTGGTCGAGTGGTCGTGCCTCAGAGAGCACGTTAAGCCGTCGTCGGTCCCGGTTGCCATAAGAACATCTATGGCAGTCGTTACAGGTCGGAGCCCAAAAAAGTCCAAAAACAACGGTCCAGCTGCAAAGCTTCGATATCGCCTAATGTTACCATTGGGTTGTGGAGGTCAGATGGCAATCGCTTCTCTAGCCAATCGCATATCGAGGTCTAGCCAAATCCGTAGTTAAGACTGGTATAGCGGAACCCAGACTCCGAGCTGAAAGCTTCGAATGCGACTGGGAATTAACGCTAAGATGAAGAAGAAGTGATGAAAGTAATGTCGAAGTAATGTCGTAAGGAAGGGAAAGGAGATTTTTTTTAAATTTTTTTTATTCTTTTTTAAAAAGAATATTAGCAACCGAAATTACTAATATTCCCGTTAACCCCTCCAACTAAGCTAAATTGCTTGTGCTAGGAGTGGGTTCACGTGGACTGTGTGAAATATAATGTGGCTAGGAAGGAAGTGAATGTTGAGATTACTGTAACCAGAGATGAATTGAAAAAGCACACATGTTGCACTGTCCCCTAATCAATATGGGATAAGGGTAGTAGGATGATGATATTTCTGTCTACCTTGAAAAAAAAAAAAAGGCGATAGTATGTATTTATTTTATTTATTTATTTATTTATTTTTATTTATTTACTTTTGAAGAAGGTTGTAGGTATGTTTGTTTACAACTTTACTCAGTACTCACAACGATTAGCTGATAAAATCAGACAACATCCTTAACATTTACACAAGTATACACAATAAGATAAAAGCAATATAAATATGATACAGTAGTTTGTACAATTTTCGCGAAGTGACATTATCTAAACAAAGAGACTAAAGCACAGCTCAGTTTAAATCATAATTATAGCAGTTCTATTCACAACAACACGTCGTCTTGAGCGCTAGATCTTTTACTAAACGCTAAAATCTTATTTATATACGAAATGAACAACGTAAATCATAATAACAACCTTCTAATTGATAACGTGTAAACTCCTTGGAAGGGGAGACTGGGGTTAAACCGACCACAAGCATGATATATTGCGTCAGAGCCCATTATTCTTGTTTACACATAAGCAGCAGAGGACAAATTTGTTTCATTTCCCCCTCACCGATGATAATGGGGCTATTGTTTAATGGACGATGACACGCATGGCCCATTTTACTGCACAACTTTTTCTCGTGAATGTTTCGAGACTGTCTTCCTTTTCACTGTAACTGGATATTATGATTAGCGTACTGCTCGATACTGCTATTATGTTAGGGATGTATACTACTGTGATTTTGTTTTGTTTTTTGGGGTCTTTTACTCGTATTCTTTTTGCCCGACTGCGCCAGCGAGGGTAATGTGTTTCACGCGTATGTATGTATCTATTGTAGGTATATATGTAGTTTTCTTTGTTCCCCTCTACAGGCCTAACCTCTAGACGGATTTCGATGAATGGGATCTCAAATGAAAGGTATTCATCTTCCGAGTGTCATAGGGTACATAAAATTTCAACAAAAGTTATAGGTAGATTTTTGATGCTAAAATATGTGTTGCCAAAATTTTTTTTTCATTCAAATTTATCGAGTAGGGTACCTATCAAAATGAAGAGAATTAAAAAGTGATTACAAAAATATACAGATGTCATATCTTAACTAAAAAGGTTAAAATAAAATTAATTATTAAAAAATGAAAAAACCCGACTGCTGTCTAAAAGATCGAAACAAGCTTGATAGCAGGTACTCATTAAATTTCTTTCGCTTTATGATTGGCAAATGGGTACCGCCTGCTATCAAGCTTGTTTAGATATTTTAGACAGCAGTCGGGTTTTTTTGTTTTTTAATAATTATTTTTTTTGGGCGGAATAATCAGAAAACATTGTTAAAAAATGATTGTAACATCATTCATTTTTTCCGATAGTTCGTACTGTTACGGGTCTCGAGATAAAAGGTTTTTTAAAAAATAAAAAGCGAGGGTTTGGTAAAGACAGCCGTCTAGCATAGAGGTCGGAACGAGACTGGTTGCAAATGGAAGGGAGTGATGTCAGTAGGACGGATAGGTGCTGAGTGTGCAAGTAGGGAACGCGTGGTGTGCTGGAAAGGGTACAGGTGCCAACCGTAACACCTCCCAGGGGTGGACTAAACATCGGGGCTGAAGTTTCGATGTTTAGGGGAGCAGATCGGTAATTTACACGTTTCTTCTAATTCCAGGAGATGGAATGTCTTCAGGTTCAGGATGGCGTCTATTGATTCTAATAGGAGTGACAGGTTCGGGGTCTGGAGTCTGAACTGTAGGTGAACTTACAGGAATGGTTTGGGAGAATCTAGGAAAGTAAGGGATAAGACGGCTGTGCGATTTAATATACAAAAATAATTTGAAAATACAAAAAACAAAAAGAATACAAAGTATGCTTATGATTAAAATTGAGTAATGAGTCTCGTATTTTATAATCTGATGTTGATTTAGGATTTTATCTGTTTCGTCAGTCATGGAATTTAATCTCGATTTGGTTTCTGATGTAAAAACGTCTAAATCAATGTTTTGCAATTTTAAAGGAGGTTCATTACTCATGGTCTTCATAAACTTATCTAAAGTACAACAAGAATCGTTAATGATATTAAAATCGGATCGAGTGACGGTAACATTTACAATTAAATTGTTAAATCTAGGTATTAATTTTGTACTCTTACAATATGCAATACAATTATTCGGTACACTTAAAATTCCTGTACCGATAATACTTAAATCAATAATTTTTTGATTAGGGCATTCAACATAGAGTTTATTACTTTGGGACTGTACATAAATCCAGTTATTGTTGTGAAGCGGTTTCCATAAATCTACTTGTCCGTGAAAGTACCTTGTTTGACACTGCACTGGTAGAACGCTTATCACATTCGACATGAATTCACTTTCGCAACTTGGGTTAGCACTCGATGGGAACACTGTCATGACGTCACAGATGTACTCGCGGGAGCTTATCACTGTGCATTCCGTTAGGGAGTCAAGGTTACAGTATTCAGATTTATCCTTGGTCATCGATGTATATTTACTAGTAGGTATTATAAAACTAAAAGAGTTTGGTTTTACATTGTTATGCGGGGTAGGCAGTGCTATGTTATGAAACAGGTTGTATTCTCTAGGCGATACTAAAGGTATTCTTAAAACAAAAACAATCTTGTTGTTTAAACTATAACATACTATACTAGAGACATTCAATAAAGTGTGAATGTTGCTTAACGCTAAACTTACAGGTAACTTATAATCTACAGGTAAGTGTCTATAGTTATCGACAATTTCTTCATATAACTGAGCGGGTGATAACACGGCCGGATGCAGGATATTCTTACTGCATAGCATGATAGCGTTTGTTATGTCTTCTAATTGAAATGATATTGTCAGAATGGATGCTTCTAAACTGTTTAAAATAGAGTTAATATTTGCTTTTACGCTTTGCTCATTGGAAATTATTGTAATGTTTTTTAGTTTGGAAGAGAAATTGTCGATAGCTTGATTAAGGCTGGCCTCATTAATTTTCATTGAATATAATGTATTATTAAATTTTGACAAGATTGAAGAAGTAACTAAAATATTTTCTTTCATTATTGAGCCCAGTCTTTTTTCATTATCTTGAATATTTTGGATGGCGTTATCATATTTGATAGCGTCGTCTTCATTCAAGGTACCGAATATGGTTTTGGATAGACCACCAATAGCTCCTATCCAGGCTCCCCGTTTGACCCTTTTGTTTATCAGGTGTGAGATTGACGAATATTCTGAAGCAATATCGTGATATCTCACCGTCAATGGTTCCAGTGTATTGTGGCATTCCAATTTGTTGGATGTTTCAATTTGAATTTGGTTACATATCAGACGTAATGTACCTATTATTGAGTTTATATTTTTTAAATGGGGTTCAATGTATGAGATGTCAAGGGGAGTAACTATATCTAAGTGGTTTACACGGATTTTGAGTTCACCAATTGGATCAAAGTATATACCCGGGCTCGTGTTGATCTGTTGTATAAATTCCGGATGACCATGGGCCAGTATGCTGCAATAAAAACAAGCCTTAAATGACACTTCCATTGTTACAAACTAAATGCGTTACGTATATCTAAATTATAATGTATAAACTAAAACTAAAAGGAATTGTGTATACGTGTATACTATGTATGTGTATATATACTGTAAAGGTAGTATAAAATAAAATAAAATCAAATGTTTAATCGGATAGGTCCGACTGATAATAAGTATTAGGTAGGTTCCTCTTGGACCTCCACGTGTTTAACTTCATCGAAGTGGTGTTTCACGTGGCGTCGATTTATAAGTAAAGTTAATGTGTGGTTACTATGAACCTTTACAATCTTGTACGGCCCTTTCCATAATGGTGATAGGGCTTTACGTAGTCTAAGGTGGTTCTTTAATAGAACGTAATCACCAACCTTGTATTCTACTGACCGACTATGGGAGTCGTAGTAGTTTTTTGAATTCTTTTTAGATCTTTCGATGAATTCTTTAGCTTTATCGCGTGTGTATTTCATACGATGTTGTAACATCTTTACGTATTCTGGGTATGTAGCGTTAGAGCTATCGTTATAAACTGAATCTGGAATATGAGGTTTGTGTCCGAATAGTAATTCAAATGGTGAGTAATGTGTGGTTGAATGGACAGCAGTATTATATGCTAACATAGCAGTATAGACATATCGAGGCCAATTGTCCTGGTTTTCGTTGGTGTAAGATTTCAAATATTCTTTGAGTGTAGAGTGACTTCGTTCTAGGGCCCCTTGTGTCTGTGGGTGATAGGGAGCGGACCATAATTGTTTTACTTTTAAAAATTCACATGTCTTTTTGAATAGGTCGGCTGTGAAATTAGTTCCTTGATCAGTAAGTATGTGTTTGGGGATACCGAATAGGGATATAAAATGAAGAAGGCATTCACATGATTCTTCAGCGGTTACGCTACGAATGGGATACGCTAATGAAAACTTTGTAAGGTCATCTTGCATAGTCAAGATAAATTTGAGCTTGGCTGCTCCAGATTCGGGCAAAGGCCCTACGATGTCAATGGATAGTCTTTCAAAGGGAGCAGTTGAAGTGGATGTTATTATCATTGGGGCTCTATTTATTCTGCGTAGAGCTTTGTTGGTTTGGCAAGGGGAACAATTTTTGATGTAATTCTCGATGTCACTACGCATGCCTTTCCAATAAAATCTTTCTCGGATACGACTTAGCATTCTGTTAATTCCGAGATGTCCCGCGATCGGAATGTCGTGATTTTCTTTAAGGATTTTTGGAATTTCACTCAGGGAAGGATATATTATTTTGTTGTGGTATATGTGGATTCGTATGTTAGTCCCATCAAACAGGTAACTAAACATGTTATAGATTCTTACGAAGGAGTGTTTATCAAAAGGGTTTTCGAAGTCAGATGTTGCAACATCATTTATTAAGGGATACGACATTATTATTTGATCGCGTGCGAATTTTAGGGATTTAAAAATATCTGGATATGAGTAATCATCGAAATGGTGAACCTTTGTAAATAAGAAAAGGTAAGTTTTATTTTCAGTTTCAAGAGGTAAGAAGGAGTGCAGGGATTTTTCTCGTTCCAGAAGTTCTACACGCTCAGATTCTGTACAGTTATTAAGAATTTCCTGAACGTATGGCATGGATTCGTCCATGTCTATTGACGTTGGTATGATTATCAATTTCTGTGCTCCTTTAATCAAACTTTCATTGTGTTCTAAGATAGGGGTATTGTGTGATCCAGGAGGTGATCTTAGGAATTGGTTATAGGTTCTCTCTGGTGAAGGTGAGTTTGCAGATTCTGGAAGAGGGGTATCTGGGCTGAGTTGAATCGGCGGAACAGGTAAGGTTTCTGGGTTCTGCCAGCTTGTCGAAGGTTGAGGATCTATTTCAGTATATGGCGGGCTATGCCGGACAGGAGAAATAGGAAGGGGTTCAGGGTGTTGCTGGCTAGTGGAAGGTTGAGGTTCACTAGAGCTTAAATATTCCATTACTTCATTTTCAATTTCAGGATTTATAAGGCCTGCTTCCAGGCTGGAGGGTGGAGATATTAAGAGATCTTGTAGGTCATTATTTGCTTCATCAGGTGAGTTATGAGGATTGAGGTTAGGACTTGCATTAGAGGTTAATAAATCTTTATTTTCAGGATATATTGGGTTCACAGGATATCGAGATAGGGCATCAGCTGCGGAGTTTAATTTGCCTTTGCGGTACACTATTTCATAGTCGTATTCTTCTAGTTTTAACCTCCATCGTTGGAGTTTACTGCTGGGGTCTTTGTGGTTAAACAGCCATTTCAGAGGTCTATGATCTGTGATAATGAGGAATTTATGTCCGTAAAGGTAAGGGCGGAATGTTTTACACCCATATAATATTGCCAACAACTCTTTCTCGGTCGTGCTGTAATTGCATTCGCTCTTATTGAGCGTTCGAGAAGCAAAGGCCACAGGTTGATCTCTACCTACGGTTCCTTGAGAGAGTACGGCACTAACAGCGTAATTTGAAGCATCACAAGTGAGTATAAAAGGTTGAGAAAAGTCGGGATAGACGAGAAGCGGAGCAGTTGTTAATCTATTTTTCAGTGTGTCGAATGCAAGTTGCTGTTGGTTTTCCCATCGGAAGGGTGTATCTTTCTTCAGGAGATTGGTTAGGGCTTTTGCAGTCTTAGAGAACTCGGGAATAAAACGTCGGTAGTAGGAAACAAGTCCAAGGAAAGACTTGATGTCTTTAGGAGTGTTAGGAATAGGGAAATCAGTCACAGCATTGATCTTGTCAGGATTTGGTTTTACACCTTGTTCGGTGATTATGTGTCCGAGATAGCAGACTTCTCGTCGCAAAAACTCACATTTGTCAGGCTGTAATTTAAGTTTAAAATCACGGATTCTTTGGAAGATGGCTGTTAGGTTAAGGATGCTAGATTTCAGATCATAACCATAAGAAACGATGTCGTCAAGGTAGACAAAGCATTTGATGCCTTGTAAACCGGATAGAACAGAGTTCATTAGCCTCTGGAACGTCGCCGGTGCGTTTTTTAGGCCAAAGGGCATTCTTTTAAAATGGAAATGTCCCTCTGGAATGGTGAAAGCAGTCTTAGGTTTATCGGCTTCATTTAATTCAATTTGGTGAAACCCAGAGGCTAGGTCTAGGGTGCAAAAGTATTTACTGTTGCCAAGTTGATCTAGAATTTCAGCAATTTGAGGGATAGGATAGGTGTCACCGATTGTGACATCATTTAGCTTACGGTAGTCAATGACTACTCGCCATTTTTGTACATTGGAAGCGTCAAGCTTTTTGGGAACCACCCATATGGGTGATGACCATGGGGAATCGGAAGGTTCTATTATGTTTTGTTCCAACATCTTATCGACCTGCTTTCGGACTTCGGCTTTGTGGATTTCAGGAAATCTATAAGATTTTGTGTAGATTGGGACATCTGTAGTGGTTTTGATTTCATGTTTAAGGGCGTTTGTGTGAGTAAGATTTTCTCCTGGAAGATAAAATATGTCAGAGAAATCAGAACATAGTTGTAGGAGGGCATCTCTTTCTTCTTTGTTAAGATGTGTCACCCGTAATTGTTTCAGTACTTGTTCTGTTCGTTGTAAACTGTTAATTGAATTATTTATGTAGTGTATTGTTCTAGTTGGCTGTTCCTTGAGTTCAAAGGAGTCAAGGCAGTCGAGTTTCAGGTTAAGGTTAGAATTTAAAGTTACAGGCTTTTCGGAGGTGTTCACAATGGATATATTAACCCTATTATTTTCTTTAACACGTACTAAACAATTTGCGATTAATAAAGTGTCTGACAGGTTTTGGTCCATGATTAACCCTTCTTTCATTTCAGGATTTGAGATGGAGCATTCAATCACCGTTTCGGATCTGGGTGGAATTATGTAGGCAGGGTCATGGAAATGTAATTTCAAGAATGATTTACCAATCCAGAGTAGGTTGTTATTATAATTTATGTTGCAGTTAAGTGCGTTAAGCATATCAGACCCTATAATACCGTCGTAAGGCAGGTGTATTGTATCTAAAACGTGAAATTGGTGTGATACTTTGTGTTTAGAAAGTTGGATCTTTAATAAGAAATGTCCCAGAGTAGGGATGGATGCTACTGTGGAGTCAATGCCTTTTAACTGGATAGTTTGCTTTACGATTTTGGTTCGATAAGAAATACATGAACGTTTTATTAAGCTAACAGAGGATCCAGAGTCAACTAGTAAGGAGAGAGGAATGTCTGACACGGAAGACATAACTAGGACGTGAGGTAATAGAGTTTTCGCTGGGTTACTTGTTATTTCGAAAACGTTGGATTTAATTGTAGTTTTAATTGAAGCAACCTTATTGCGTTGCGGCATGGATAAGTCATCTTGTAGCGATGCTTTGGATATAGTAGGATTATTTTTATGCTGATGCATGGATAAGTCATCTTGTAGCGATGCTTTGGATATAGTAGGATTATTTTTATGCTGATGCATGGATAAGTCATCTTGTAGCGATGCTTTGGATATAGTAGGATTATTTTTATGCTGATGCATGGATAAGTCATCTTGTAGCGATGCTTTGGATATAGTAGGATTATTTCTACGTGATGTAGATATGTTACACTTAGAATTGGATTTGAAGGTGCCGGTTTTTGAATCGCGAGGTCCCGCACGACACTGGGACGAGACGATTATTCGTTTTTTGGGTTGTTATCAACGGTATCGTAACCTTCTACGGGTTCAACTACTTGATCTTCATTATTGGGGTTTGATGTTTCGTCGGAAACAAAGTGGATACGCTGGGGTCCCCTTGGTTGATTTTGTTCGGGGTTTTTAAATCGGTTGTTGTTAAACTCCCTTTTTCGACATTGCTCAAGGGTGTGTCCCGGAGTTTTGCAGTATCTACAAATTGGGGAAGAAGAATCATTGTTGTTACTCGTATTAGGACGGTTGGGGTTAGATTGGTTTGGATTTGAGGAAGATTGCTGGTTACGACGTGCAAGTTGGATGTTTTGCGGTTTTGGCATATTTGATCTGTCTTGACGGGTTGCCTGTTGATTGCTAGACGGATTTTGGCGTTGTTTGGCTAAAGATTGCTGTATTTTTTCTTCTGATATCGCCATGTTAATAGCCTCATTTAATGTTTTTAAAGATTTACATCTGATAATATTCGAAATACGGGGCATCAACCCCATTTGGAAATGGTGGAGGGCTAATTCCTCCATGGCTGCTGTACGACCTATCATTTCCCTGCTTTTATGCCCGTGTGTAATTGAAATTTCCGTTAATAACTGAGAAAGGCAGGTTTCTATTTTGAGGGCATATTGACTCACAGTCTCGTTGTACTGCTGTTTGCAGTCTTGTAAGTCAGTTAAAAGGTGAGCGTAATGCTTCCTTTCGCTGAATTGGGTTTTCAGGAATTCTTTGAGCTGTTGCCAGTTGGTGAACTCTTTGATTGAGCAAGCCGTTTCCGCCTTGCCCTGTAGCTGGCAAAGGATATATTTAAATAAAATATCTTTTTGGGCATCCGAAGCTAATTCGTATGCGTTGTTACAATTTACTAAAAACGAATTAAGTTTTTCTCTACACCCCTCGTAGGGTTTTATAAATTTTAATAGGGTTGAAAGGTCTATTTCGGGTTTGACTGGAGTGATTTTCTTTTTGGCGATAGATCTGGTTGTGGGTCCTGACGGAGGGACGTGATATTCCTCCTCCGCTTCAGATACAAATATTTCAATTTTTTCGCCTTTAGGGCTTGGAGCTCTATCCACTGCCATAGTGGTTAAAATATAA
Source organism: Eilema depressum (assembly GCA_914767945.1). Taxonomy (NCBI): domain Eukaryota; kingdom Metazoa; phylum Arthropoda; class Insecta; order Lepidoptera; family Erebidae; genus Eilema; species Eilema depressum. Next base: position 17,512,967 of record OU612020.1, read on the forward strand.
AATTATAAATTGCACAGGAAAAAGAAAAAAGGAAAAATAATATAAGTACGAATACTAAGGTACAGTAAAGAACAAATCAAGAGTATCGAATACGACCAAGGATAGAATCACTCACTGGAATGCAGACAGTGCGATAAGGATGATCATAGTTTGCGTGAGCGGTCTTGCGATGTGGGCGAAATGACGCGTCGATGTAAGCTACGGGCCGTCGTCGTCGTTGCGTCGCTGCGTCGTGGGAGGTCGCGGCAATGATTTATGCGCGACACAGGACCTTCCTCTGTTCTGGGGAAAGACCGGCTGCAGCACGGGCAGTGCGCAGCAGTGGGCCTCTCGCGAACTGGTCACAACACAATCACCAGACACAACACCGGACTGGGCGAACTCGGTACACCGATATGATATGCACTTTGGAGTTAACACACACTTATACAACACGCACTCGCGTTGGGTTTTGGTTTTGGTTCTTAGGCTAGGAGACGAACCGGGGACTCTTTTGAATCCCTTAACGCTGCCACCAAATGTTACGGGTCTCGAGATAAAAGGTTTTTTAAAAAATAAAAAGCGAGGGTTTGGTAAAGACAGCCGTCTAGCATAGAGGTCGGAACGAGACTGGTTGCAAATGGAAGGGAGTGATGTCAGTAGGACGGATAGGTGCTGAGTGTGCAAGTAGGGAACGCGTGGTGTGCTGGAAAGGGTACAGGTGCCAACCGTAACAGTACGACTATCGGTAAATGGCTTCCACCGTCGAGTCGTATAGGAGATTTTAGAATACTCAAGGTAGCTCAGTGGTCTGAGCATTCCCTGCAAGGGACTGGTCGCGGGTTCAAGTCCCGTCTATGCGTTTAAATATTTCCAGTCTTAATCGATTTGAACACAACATACAAATTGCACTAAAAATTCATTAAAATACTTTTATTCTTTTACCACTACAATAAAGAAAAATTGGAACTCCTATGGAACCTTGCCTTTAGTTTGTAGCACGAACTCTAGTGATTTATTTGTTATTATTTACATTACGTTTCAAACTATGTGACAACTACCATCTTTAGTCACCACGTAACCATGGCTGGTGAAAAGTAGCTAAAACGCCGGGCTAAATGCAAATAATAAAAAAATAAATCGCAATAGAATCCGTTAAAAAGTGTTTTCATTTCAATGAATATTATCTACAGTATTGAATGTTTATAACTGATTTATTGCAAACTACGGTCTAGTAACCTTTGAAATGTAATCTGTTAAACTACTCATAATAATGTATCTCGCAGCACTTCAATTTTCTCTATCTTTTAGTGCGATTTTCACTTTTTGTACTAAATTGGAAATTGTCTGAGGCAATAATTCAAGTGGTGTCTATCACTTTTGACCTTTTCACAATTGAAGAACACAAATATAAAGAGAATATTTATTATTCCATTTATAAAAAGGTAACTACATATATTATGCTACACATAATATGTATTCTGTGCATGTTTTAGTTTATTTTGCGATATATAATACTCATTAGATAATAACGTGTGCTTGTCTGCCACCTAAGTGGAAAAAAAAAATGTATTATACATCATTTCTTAATTGAAGAAAGACTTGTTACTGAATAAATCTTTAATCACGCATGAACGAATGAACGTATTTTGATGAAAATTGATACACAGATGCAATGAAAGTCTGGCATAGAATAGACTCTTTATTCTGGGAATAATTTCTTGTGAGTATATCACGTGAGTGGACAATAGGCAGTTTTATATTATATTTTAAAATATGAATATTGTTATATGTATAGCTGACCTGCCCGGCTTCGCTTGTAGCATACTTGGACCCCATGTATGCTACAAGCGAAGCACTTCTTTAAGCCTTAAATATTAATTACCTTTTATATAACGTATAGGAATCTGCCTGATTTGTTGATATAATAACTTTAAGTAGTAACGTGATGACATACGAGTATAACCCATAACTTTTCTCGAAAAAAGGACTATTCAACACAAAAAGATTTGTTCAATTCGCAGTAACTTTATAGGACCTATTAGTATAGATTTCCAAAAAAAAAAACTGAATATTGATTGCTAGATAAGAAGAAAATTTCATGCCGTTCATATTATAGTAACCTCCATCCAATGAAGCACGAATGCCTTCTATGCCTATTGTCTGAATTTCAAAATTAGAACAATATGAGGACATTCAAAAGTTTGTTGTGAAATTTTGGAGGCTTTGAATGTCTTTATTGATTGTGTTCCAGTTCCGTAATCAACGGTAATTAAATAGCGGTGAAATTGGAGTCAGTGAGTACATTTTATAGACGTTTTGCGCTTAGAGATTATATAGCTAAACTTCTTTAATTATACGATTGGATTAAACTGACGGAGCAAAAAAGAGACGGAAGAATAAAATTTTGAAAGAGGCTGATACGCGTATTTTTTAAAAAGACACAAGTATATGATATTTCGTACTTCTAGTTTTGAAAATGTATTTTTTAAAAAGACACAAGTGTATGATATTTCGTACTTCTAGCTTTGAAAATGTCCGACTTCCATAAAAGCATTTATCCCTTAAGTTACCCCCTTGGTAGCGTCGTTAACTTAGATTTCTATCATCAGCTCAACAACATAAAGATGATTCCCAGACGCAATTACTCAAATTAAAGCATGTTATAAAAAACAATACTTTTGTCTACATTTTGTTTCCTTCGAATTTCCCAGGATTCTAGCATTCTAAGATAAATAGATACATAAATAATTATTTATTGTACACCAATAGATTTACAGTAGGATAAGTAGAAAATATGTTATACAGTTTAATGTACAATGGGCGGCCTTATCGCTAGAAGCGATTTCTTCCAGGCAACATTGTACCAACATAAGTAGGTTTCTAAGTATGTATAATATCTATAGGTATATCTAAATACTGTAGGAATTATCACAGTTGGAGTATCCACCCCATGTGTCGACCCAACACCCAGTTCCTCAACACACCATTTAGGTTGTGTACTCAATTCACAATGCCTGAATGGAAATCAATCAGATGTGACCTTAATAGTATATCTATTAGTGTCAAGCTCTCAAAAATAACTAGGACGTGAAAGGCGCTTGAAAGAATATCAGATTGAATGGCGTATAGCGTCGTTGATACTGTGAGTGATGTGTTTTGCACAATTGAAGAACTTGTGTATGTATGATGTATGTGTACATGTAATGTATTTATACAATGATTGGTGAAATGTGGGTGTTAAACCTCTGCCTAACCCTCCGGGGATAAAGGTGTGATGTACGTATGTGTATGTATTTTTTTTTTTTAATTAGTGATTGCGCGTGATTCTTTAAGACTAAACTGAGTCATTGGTGATGTGTGTGTGGGTTGGAGCCTTATAAAAAAATCCGTTATATAAAGTAATTATAAAAATTAGACCAGAACGGCTACCATCAGTAATGTATCAAAATCTAAATATCGGGATTTTGAACTTCAGAATTTAAAATTTTGGGATTTTGATACGTAACTCTCTTGCCTAGTCAGTCCGCATACATACAAAAATTTTGTTCCGATAAAGGATAAAAGTTGATAAAAACTTAGCTATGAGTATCTAGGTTATTCACAGATTTGTTTACATAACCTAGGACCCTTTATTTATACTTGAATTGAATACAGTCACGTTACTGGACAACGTGCTATCTGTTTATAACACAAGAAGACAGCTGCCACGATGAGCTATGAAGGGGACATACTTTACACACAGAACAAAAAATACGCGAATCTCTCAATAACAAGGTACAGACTGTACTTTTAACTAATTTAACTAATATTTATGTTCTTGTGAGTAATATTATGCGGGACACGCTTACATACCACACGATATAAGTTGCGCTAATTCAATGTACTTAACATAATTATGTCAGAGTGCTGAAAATCACACATGTAAACTGTGTTTCAACGGAATATTTTACTTATCTCATTAGCAGAAAACATATGTTAAGTTCGTTTGAGTGGTTTTGCTATGAATATAAAATTATATAAGTATTTAAACTTTCATGGTCGTTCACATTCACTATTAGAAATATCGGGATATTTACGCCGAAATATCGGAAACTCCAAACAATACAATCATGGTAAATATCCCGATAGTTCTAATAGTAACATAAAATTATGTTTGATAGTACAGTAACTTTATTAAATTTTGAATGAATGTTTTGAATTCGATTGTTTGTATTTGAGTCCGAGAGAAACTACCTTTTCTCTCAGACACTCTCTAACATCACATCCTTTTTCGCCTCACCATAGATGCTCATAAGAGCAGATATTTTAGCTTTAAATTTTTTTACCTAGTAGTTTTTTATACCACTTAGCTGGCAGATGAGCACACGGCCCACCTGATGGAAAGTGCTTATCGTGGCTATTAGACGTATACAATACCAGTGCTGAAACCTTTTAATGCCCTTCTTGAAGAACCCCAAACTTTAATCGCTTGGAATAACCGCAGCAGGGTGTTCATTCCACAGCTTGCACAGTAGGTATACAATTTTTTTGAGATATTGAGATATATAATAATAGAATTACCCGAGTAAATTAAATATTGAATACGGAATTCAACCATTTTGATTTCCCAAGCAGTCTCGAAGTTAACGATGCAGAAAATTCACAGAAGATATTGCGGTTTAATGGCGAAGCATACTTGAAACTGCATCTGCAGTTTGAGATTTTGAATCTAAAATGTAATTAAGTTCTTTCAAAAGATATTTAAAAGAATTTTAAAGAAATTGTAATTAGTTTCACTTCACTGGAACATGGTAAACACAATATCGCTGGCTTACATTTAATTTGTAAGATTTTTAGTTATGCTATACTGACTATTCATAAATTTGAAATAAAAAGGCGGTACCCGAATTACGTATAGCAAACTATTAATACATTTAGATAAGTTTTTTAGTCAGGAATACGCCTAACTTGGACATCTACCGAAAGTTTTGGTCTGTAATGAGTTGCTTCCTAAAATAACCAGCTATATTTAACAAAAATATATGGTTTATGAGTCATTAATAGTAATTGAAATTAAATTCAAAGATAGACATTAGATAGCTTTCTTAAACACCTCAATCATCATCCATAGTCATACAGGAGGATCCCTTATCCCACATTTATTTGGGGTCGGCACAACATATAAGCTTTTTCTATTCATCTCTGGTTGCAGTCATCTCAACATTCACTCCCAACCTAGCCATATCACACTATCTTTCACACTGTATATCCATCTCCTCCTCCAAATATGATTAGATATAATATGAAAGACAAAGCACTCAAAAATGTTACAAATTGACAAAAAAATGGAAAGTAGTACGTTACTGCTAAACAAATTCAAACTTTTAATAAATGGAGATGATACTCAAACACGCGATTACCATGCTTACACCCCACTAGGCCCTTTTAAATCTTACTATACTACTTCTTCACAATATTATAACTAGTTCGACTGCCAATATTTTGACTGCCTCTGTGGCGTAGCGGTAGTGAACGCGGCTGCTACGCAGGAGGCGCGGGTTCGATCCCCACTCAGTGCCAATATTTGTATGCATGAATATGAATATTTGCATTGGTCTGGGTGTTTTCTATGTCTAATATGTATGTATTTAGAAAAAAAATGTATCTATGTATGTTTATCCGCATTCTAGAACCCATAACACAAGCTAGTTAAGCTATGCTTACTTTGGGTCTAGATAGCGTAGTGTAGAATGTACTACAATATTTATTTATTTATATTATAAAATAACTGCGTGCCCATCTTCACCAGATGCAATAAAATTAGAGCTAGGAGCTACCTTTGGACTTTTAAAAAACCGCGACTCAATAATAATGCTACGCAACACATCCATTTTCAAATTAATTTATTGCAAGTAAATACCTTGCTTGACAACTAGTCGTCGCCCAGGTGACGTTTGATCGTTAATCAGAAGCCGTCGAGCCGTAAGCGTGGCGTCCCCAGGTATCCATATCAAAAATGAGACGCTTCGGTTACGTAAGTACCTCCATCCGATTGACACCTGATTTACGGTCTGATAATTATGTGGAATATTTCGGTTGACCACTGCACCGTACTTTATACGGTAGAAACTTACTCAATGTAATATCGGTAGGTATAGTTTATTGACATGTAATATTATGTTGATAACAATATGATTTCTTACTCAAGTCAATTTTAGCGCCGCTTATCGTGGATAGAAAGCAATTCAACATAATTTATACTACTTAACTACAATTTAGTATAATTTGTAAGTATAGTATAAAAACTTTCATCGTACTAGAATAATACGATAGGTATAAGTTTATTATTTGTCTGGGACCTAAGTACCTAGTATAAAAAATAAGCTTGGTTTACCTAATGTTAAGTAGTTCTTACCGAGCATTTTTCAATTAATAGGCTTCAGCTTTTCTGTTCTTCTATCAACTGGTTGCATGTAGTTTATTTACGATCGAACAAAAAATTATATACCAAACTCGGTCATGTTGGGCTAAAATAAATTGCATCGTCAGAAACTACTCTAGTTTGGGCATAAACCACCACATCTTTTAGAGTATACGTGGCACACTGTGCGAACATTCCAGAAATGGTAATTTTGAGCTAGAGCGGTTGCTTTTTATAAAATGTAAGGGGTCCACCGATCCAAGAGAAAATCCTTAATATTACCGATAGTTTTGTACCTAGGACTTAGAGTTCAATATTTTTTCTTTTTTTATAACATTTAGGTGGCAGACAAGCACACAGCCCACCTGATGGAAAGTGGTTACCGTAGCTTATGAATGTGTGCAACACACTCGTACTGCCGACCCCGCCTACCTTAGATATTATATTTTTCATACGTTTTTGTATACGTTATTGCATTTACTTCGCAGGTTAGGTTAGGATTGTGTTAATATGGTGTATAAATGATTTGATTGAGATGGAGGTTAGTCGAATAGAATCTTTTTAAGAAAACATTTTATAGGAAATAAAAAGATGTGATTGAAACCGATCCTTTAACTGCAGTACCCGCTGTGCCCCAATACCCGTACCTATGGACCGATAAAAGAAGTGGTTGTGTTGTCGAATTATGGGCTCGATACTATTTTACAAATATTGAAATCGACACGACGAAGAATACGACTCAATTAATTTGTGGCGTGTTTCTTAAATAAACTTTTTGTGTTTCAACAAAAATGTAATTCTTAATAGTTCCGAAGTTAGAAACCTGTCATAAAAAGACGAACAGGGTTCAAACATTTCCACAACAATAAGGTTCCGTTTGACCTCGAAGGCTCAGAACCAACCAGCAAGTTAGATCGCTTTGGGCTGGAATCTTGACCTGCCATCGACAAAACAGGGTTGTAAAATCAAAGTAGTTTTGTGGATAGGACATCTGACGCAGGTCGGTTGTTGTGATGCGTAGCTTTACGATACGTATCTGTTTCTGTTGGTACCTACTGAATTAGATTTATCTCTAACTTTTGATATCAAAATTATGTAGGCCTGTCATGAAACGTATTATATGAAGTTGTTTTTTGCTTGCGAAGGATGTTCTGCATTTCGTAGTTACCTCCCTTTTTCTATTTACCGCCTTTTCGCTTATCTTATTATATCCAGGCAAACATGTTAGTAATTATCTATATGTTATTTATTCGAATTTTTTTGTTCCCGTTCTTATTCTTATGGATAATCAGGTTTCCAGAAAAAGTATTGTCACATCTTACATCGCTTCTGCCGCATCCATATACATTATCCATACTAATAATTATTATAAATGCGAAAGTAACTATATCTGTCTGTCTTTCTGTTATTCTGTCTTTCTATCTTTCTGTCTTTCTGTCTTTCTGTCTTTCTGTCTTTCTGTCTTTCTGTCTTTCTGTCTTTCTGTCTTTCTGTCTTTCTGTCTTTCTGTCTTTCTGTCTTTCTGTCTTTCTGTCTTTCTGTCTTTCTGTCTTTCTGTCTTTCTGTCTTTCTGTCTTTCTGTCTTTCTGTCTTTCTGTCTTTCTGTCTTTCTGTCTTTCTGTCTTTCTGTCTTACTGTCTTTCTGTCATTCTGTCTTTCTGTCTTTCTGTCTTTCTGTCTTTCTGTCTTTCTGTCTTTCTGTCTTTCTGTCTTTCTGTCTTTCTGTCTTGCTGTCTTTCTGTCTTTCTGTCTTTCTGTCTTTCTGTCTTTCTGTTTGTCTGTCTGTCTGTTACGCTTTCACGTCTAAACCACTGACCCAATTTTGAAGAAAATTGGTAGGTACAGGGATGGATTAGACCTTGGGAAAGGAAATATGCTATGTTTGGTCGCGATAACAGACGTCCACGCGGGCGGAGCCGCGGGCAACAGCTAGACGTTTATAATTTTGATGTCTCTGAGACAGCAGCTGGTAACAAAGAATTGTCGGCTTCCAACTTAAATAAGGAAGCATAAAGCGTTAATGCCTCGAGGCTTTCAAGAGTAAGGGAAACGGCCATATTAATTCTCTCTGAAATGCCTTGGTCATCTATCATAAAAGTGTTTCTGTTTTCAACCCACGAGTTGAGTATGATTGAGAGTAATTAATAGTAACTATAGCACAGAACATAGAAATATTTCTACGTTCTGTAAATGATTATTCACTCAAAGATTTACTCATTGAAAGAATTAAATAATTACATATTACACTACAAAAATATGTGTCTGCGCTTCACTCCTCATTAAAATTATTCAATAAAATATTAATAATATTCGAGACAAATCAAATCAAATTTTATTTCCATAGAACTTATATTATGGCTACATGATCGTTGAACAATTGAATCTTAAATACTGCAATATGACATGATCTCTTTAGAAAAGAAAATACTTTGCTGCTACAAGGTCTTTAGAGTATTTAAAAAGCTCAACTCATCGTCAATACGATGACGCATCAAAAAATGGTAATACGGTGACGCTGCAATTAAATTCTGACTAAAAGGAATTACAGCACTATAATAAATTTATGCTTACGTAATTAATGTTCAGCAATTTATAACAAGTTGAAGTTGCGAAGCAACAGACAGCGTTGTGACCTAATCGATTCAACAACAATACAGAGCCAATAAGTATAAGAAATTAGGATATAGCCATCAATTCCATTACATATACCTACGTTTTTTTTTCGTGTCGAGACCCCTCAGGCTTCGCCTCACCGGAACTGACAATGAGGTGGGTACCTATGTCGAACTTGAACAGGCACCGGAACCGGGTAATCTGATACGCTCTGGGAAGAATATCCCTGAGACGGCGTATGATATCGACCACCAATATTGGCAACCATGTCGTGTTTTTTTAAAGAGAGGCACGCGTGGAAACACGACTCGCCACCACCTTGGGCATGTTTCTGCTAGAGCGATGGTTAAAGGTCAGTCTGAAGCATCACTTCTAAATAGATTAGAAGCTAGGTCCAGCTTTATTATTCATAATAATCATTAAACGCATAAATAAAGCACTTTGCACGAGGTCTTGTTTCCTCTGAAACCTCAATACGAATTTAACCTCACCGGCTTACGAGTTGTGAGTTATTTAACTTGAAATCCCAACGAAAAGAGAAAAAAAATGTGAAGCACGGAACAACAGCTTATTTATTTTTGGATTGGGATTAGCTCTAGCTAAGTTTTTAATTAGAAACTTTAGTAGTCCAGTAGCGCACACCACAATTCACAAGTAACTACTAGACCACACAGTTGGCGACAATTTAGAAATCTAGCAATTTGTGGTTAAAAGGCCAAAACTAAAACCTGGTAAGAATTTTGTAGCAAAAATTTAATTAAAGGACTTTACGTAACATCAGATAACCATATTATTATCTACCTACGATATGCAATAGTTAATTTGATACTTACATTCAATAAGTTTTATTTAGCTGTTTTATATTTTGTTTCTCTTAATGTGTTTTAATTAAGAAAAGCAATACAGAAAATTGGATGTCAGTTAACTGATAAAGCTGTTTAACACTCCAACCAACAAAAACTCTTTATAGTTCGGTTTTCATTTTTAACCAAGATCCAAGTAAGTCATAGCCTGTAGGTAACTGATACCTGTAATAAATCGAGAGAAAATCCAGTTTGTACCTAATATTCGCGTACACTTCCAACTACATCGTGTAGAAGATTATCTTCCAAGTATACACATTTCACTTCTGTTATCTAAGTTGTTTTCCGTCTACAGTGGGCCCTTGAGGTGAGCGAAGGTTTCAGAGATTATTACCGTGTTCATTGTTCCAGGAGCAATGACCCCGCGCTCCGGAGAACGGTGAGAGATGGCGCGCGCCACGACAGTCTGCTTATTCACAGCTCATTTCCTCTCCTGTATTATTGGTAAGTTTATTTTGTAATACTATGGTTGGAATCAAAATAGTTTTTTTTTTAAGTAGAAGTAGGTTCTTTTGTGAGCTTAAATAAAATACTGCGTGCACTTAAAACATAACTTTAAAAAATGATTTAGTTTAAACTTTGTTACATAATTAAATGTAAGTATAGTCAGCAAAAAAGTTTTTTAGCACTAAAATATTCACAATCCTTATCACAATGAAATTTATGCATATTTAAATTTTATATTCATAAGTACTCGTAATTTTCCACTAAGAACATTTATTATTAACAGGCTTCATGTAATTTTAGACAATTTTATAATCTGTAATAATTCAATAGATTTATTTATCACAGTATACATTTAACGTAATGACAAAAATAATATAGGTTATAACAATGGACAACAAAGAGTACTCTGCTCTAAATTAGTACATTATTATAATGAGTCAACAACAAATGAAACCGCTAAGAGATATAAAATAGAATATTTCAAACAGAAGTAATGAAAATGGATACCTATTTGTTAGCATGTGATGTACTCATGTTTTTATTTAAAAATAATGTTGTGTCGATTTATTATAGATAGACTCATAATTTTGAGTGGCTCTTTTTACACGTGTTTGTAAAAAGAGTCACACATATTATGAGTCTATCTATAAGTAAATATTTATTAAAAAATTCTAGACTATAATCTTAAATATAATCTGTCCTCAGATCTAGTTGTAAATCGCGATTCAGGACAAAATATGGTTCTAGAATACAGGCCTTACATTTCCATTGCTTATTCCATTTGTTGAAAAAATAAATTAAAAAGTGGGTTTAGTAATAGCCAAAAATAACCGTAAATGTGTCATAATATAGTCTGAGTGGTATAATTATTTTCGTAGAGTGTCTCATAAACGTTCTTTAAGCTATGATAATAAAGTTTAAGAGTCTCGCGTGAATTAAATTCTGCCTCGTATTTTAAGTGAAATTTCATAAGACTTCCAAAGTACCCGAATATATTATAAAAGTAAGAACAATGCATATACGGAAACCACTCACTAACACTTGCTAAGTAATTATGTAGCGCCTTATCTTAACAACAATTTGGAATTAACACTATATAAGTTTCAGTTTCATACCTTAATGAGCCTTATGTAAGCGCCAGACTTACAAGCCACCGAGTTTACTGTTACGTCACTCAGAATTTAACGAGTGAAACAACTCAAAATAAATTACTAAGAACACATTTCAACTGGAAGCTTTTCTCATTTCCTATTGGGGTGGCGGACGTGGTAATTATATAGTCAATTGAAACTCTAAACCAACAATTTACGTCCATCCAGATTTTATCTTTTAATTTTGAAGCTAGCGAGCAAAAACACGCAATGCAGGTGCGATCTATCTTTGCACGACAGACGTTCAGTGTAAATTTTTCATGTTCGTAATAAAATAGGTAAGAGATCGTGCGAGAGCGTGCTCGTTACGCAACCACCAAGGCTCAATAGTAATAAACTGAGCAGTAAATTCGTCCATCGACGCGACAAAGCCCAGGGATCATAATTTAAAATTTAACACTTAATCAAGCGTTCGTGACAATCGCGATTTACGTCTCCTCAGTGGACGTTCCATTTTCTACTCGATTACTTTTCTCAGGTCATTAATGCGATTAATTTTTAATCTTATCACTGGATTCCATTAATCTGATGGAGATCCTGCCAGTCCGCGGGTGAATTAATGAAGTTATCGTTTGTTTATTGTACTTGGGCGTGAATATTCACAATTACATTTGATTTACGATTGCGTTTGCTTACCGCAGAGGATTTTCGTTGGTTAATTTAGAATTCTTGTCGGATTTCACGCATTTTATTTCTCGTTGACTTGTAAAGCTTTTTTGATTAATTATGAAACTGACCCTTGCTCGTATTAGAATTTTTGAGTCGATTATGTTTCATCTGTAAGCCATATTAGGAGCCTCATATTTAGGTAGGTACATGGTTTTTGATCTGCTTAACAGTTATATACTTGATTTCAAAACATAAAATTATTACACTGAAAATTATTATTATAAGTGCCCAATGTTCGGTAATGGACTTGTTTTTACGTGTGGAAATTCCCTTGGATTCTCCCGCCGGAGCCAGCAGGGATGGTTATGTCGGAGTCGAACCGACTAAAATCACACTGTCATCTCGGGCCGGAACAAAAGTACATAGTTGGGAATATGCCTGTATCTTATACCTACACCAACCTGTTACAGGTATGAGCATATAGCCAGGTATATAACACATCTTATGAAACAACTCTTTTCCTTGCAAAATTATAACAAATTTATTAATTCATCATTTTTGGCCACAGGCTAAAGTGTTCCCACGAAAGTGTTCCTTTTTATTTAAATTTGAATTACAAATACCCTTTTATGTGGTTAACCAAAAGTTAACTTATACAAAAAAGAACCCATTTAATGTAAAATTTATAATAATAGCATAATATTTGCACATAAACTTTGAGCTATAGGATTATAAATGTAAAGTAATTGTTCTTTTATTCGTTGCTTTATATTTAACTTAATGAAGTTATAAGGGTACGCTTAGCGCTGATTTTGAGTCCAAATATAACAAACTCGGTTTCACTCCACAACCATCTGAAAAGTAGCCGAAACGTCGGGCTAAATGTGAATAAAAATAATAACGAATAAATCGTGATAGAATCCGTTAAAAAGTGGTTACCTTCCGACTAAACAACTATGCTATATCTGTGACCTTTACCTACCTATTTAATTTTTATAAAAACAAAATACTTTTAGGAAATCAATTTACAAAGAGAAAAGAGATTCGTCCTCGGATGGGACTCGAACCCACGATCTTTCCCTTACAGGAGGAATGCTCTAACCGCTAAGCCACCGAGACCGTACGAAGCCAACTCAAATTCCTCTATACTTTCCGTCTTTGGGGTGACGGTGAAGACATCTACCAACACTCTTACGAGCTATATATCGTAAACAATGATTTCGACAATCAGCATAATAAATGCATCAAAATTAATTCAAATACTTTTAGGAAAATTTAAACATTATTTCCACAAATGTTGTGAAAAAAATTAAGCTGGTATATACATTGTTAAAACTATACACATATAAATATTTAGAAATACAATAGTTTAAACCAATAGTAATTTGTAAACTTTAGGATGCCGCGAGGCAAAACCGGCCAAGTACAAAAATAAAAACTATCGTGGTAAAGTAATTACAAGTGCTTTATTCAATATTTTCAGCAAGTTTCACCAATTGCTATCAAAGTCCAGTATAAACTTATACATATATTTGTATAGCAAGGCTATACATATGCCTATAATGAGATTTATTTTGTTATAGTATGCCGCCAAGATAACAGTAACAGCCGTCCAAGGGATCAAAGTACAGTGTCAGAGTCTTCAAAAAGATTTCGAACGGAGTTCTTAGAAGACTGGCCGCAGACCCCTGGAGCGCCTTACTTCGACCCTAGCACGCCAGACAATGTAACTGGTCTAGTTGGACACCCTGTTACACTGCTTTGCAAAGTGAAAAATCTACAGAATAGAACCGTAAGTACTTATTAAAATCATCATCGCTGTGGTAGTCTCCGTCGCATTCGAAGCCGTCAACTTGGAGTTCGGGGTCCGCTTTTTCTAGTCTAACTAGAACGCGTGTGAACTGTGATGCGACTGCCATTTGACCACAACCAATTGATGATATCGAAGTTAGACCAATTGTCAGACTTTTCAGGGCTCCAATTACCTATCCGTATAGCGCCATAGATGTTGCCGGTGCCAAGACCGACGACTTAACGTACTCCTCTCAATATCTCAAGGTCACCCATCCTAACACCGACTTGGTTAGAGTTACTTAACCTTGCAATGAGTTAACCTACTACTAATAGTAGTAATATAGGTATTTAGCCACGAGTCCCTCTTTTGCAATAATTTTTATTAATGTACATACACATACTCACGCCTTTAAATCTCCGAAGAAGTAAGCAGAGGTGTATTATTATTATCACCCACATTTTTTTTTTTTTTTTTATAAATATTGTACAACATTCTACACAACGCTATCTAGATCCATGGTTAGCTTAATTAGCTTGTGTTATGAAATCTAGAATGCGGATATACATACTTTTTTTTTTTTTTTTTTCGCCATATATGATTTTCGGTGCCACGTAATAGGGGCCGAGCCTATTGTCGTCAAGTCAATCTTTATTACTATTAGGCATAATTTTAGTTATCCTACTATAATACAATTTAAATATGTACAAAATTAACAATAAAACTAAAAATATATACCTATATAAAAGTACAAATTAAAAACTGAAACCGAACGCGTCGTGGAATTCCTCCGCATCGCATGCCTCTTGTGGTAACGTTCCCAGAAGACTGGCAGCATTGCCACGTTGTATGGCAATGCTTATTCTCTGACCTAAAAAGAGGCCAGCCTTCTGGTCCCGAGAAGCGTTGACCATACGCTTCGCAATCTCCCTGAAGAGATTGCGCGCGCTCGGTCCTTTTATTAATATAAAGATATATAAGAAGAGACTTTGCAAATTTTGTGTCAATATTCATAAATTGTTAAGTGTTTGTTTGAATTTTAGTGGACGGAATTATATCCTCATTTTTGGCAGTAGGTACCTAATTTCAGCACAGCTGTCTAGTTGATGTGATACAGTGAGTGACTTTATCACTTCAGCCTGTTTTGCTAGCAATGTTGGAACTGTTATTTGGGTATTAAGTTTAATGCTTTGAAAGTTACTTTTATTTTTAAGATTCATAGTAAGCGTTTTAATAATTAAATAATAGCAATTACTTGATAGGTAATATTACGCTCACTAAGTTACTATCAGAATTTTATTCGTTTTGTGAGTTGTTTATCGTTTATATTATTACCTTTTTTTTCGAAGTTGGCACTACCTCAAAATTGTAGCACTGACTTTATCTGTTAGTTAATTTTTCCGCTCAGTTTTGATTCCCGCTCGGTGCAAATATTTAGATATTTGTATGTATGAACATAATGACAGTAGAGAAAGCATGTGATACATACTTCACACACAGGTAAGGTAAAACGTAAATAATTACAAGTTCTACAGTATAATTCCAGAATCTAATAATATTATATTAGACTAAAGTTTTTTCAGTCAGATGTATTCCAATCCAGAAACTTAATCCATTCCGTCCAGAATTGCAGATGCAGAAAGTTCAGAACTGCATTCTAAACCCCGTATAAAATAAAACGTTTAAGTGTATAAAGTTTTGATAAAGTTCCATTCAGAAACAGGTGTCGTGAAATTCTCAGTTGTATTGAAACTGTGATATTAAGCTCGGCTAGGTTCCTGTTCATGTGAACAGAGTCTTCCAGCTCACTTTTGTTCGACTTACAATGGGCAATTTCCGATATGTGTAGAATTCATTTCTGTAACTGAGCGCAAAGTTTCTTTTGAAGTAGAAATAGCAGCGCAGCAAAAGTTATTTCGCAGTTGTCAGAAAATACTAAGCAGTGCTGCCGATTACAAAATAGTTGGTGCCTGTAATGGAACTGGAATGGATGGGAACTATATTATGTTCAATTAACTTTTGTCCGCGGCTTCACCCGCGTGCAATTTTTATCTGGTTGCCGCAACCCATGGGAATCAATTCCCGGGGTATAAAGTAACTTATAGACAGCCTCCGTGGCGTAGCGGTAGTGAACGCGGCCGTTACGCAGGAGGCGCGGGTTTAATCCCCGCTCAGTGCAAATATTTATGTTCATGAAATATGGGTATTTGCATTGGTCTGGCCGTGCCTCGGAGAGCACGCTAAGCCGTCGGTCCCGGTTGCCATGAGAACATCTATGGCAGTCGTTACAGGTAGTTGGAGCCCTAAAAATTCCAAAAACAACGGTGTAGCTGCAAAGCTTAGATATACCTAATGTAGATGGCAATCGCTTCACGGAAAATATCGAGGTCTAGCCAAATCTGTAGTTAACACTAGTAAAGCGGACTCCAGACGCCGACCTGCAAAAAGCTTCGGATGCGACTGGGAATTAACGCTAGGAGGAAGAAGAAAGTAACTTATAGAAGTACGCCGGTAAACGAATTGCCACTTGTCTAGGGGAGCTGATGTAATAATAACTCAACGAAAATGACAATAACTCCTGATAATATTTGTAAACGTTTGTGACAATGGATGGATGGATAGACGAATGGTTGTTACACGGGCTGATGTAATGCGTGTAGCCCATAATGCGTCGCACGCATTATGGGCTTAGCGAATCTAGATAAATTTGTTCAACAAAGATACATTTTCGCCTGAAATAGTACATAGACTTATTTTTATCTCCTTAACTGTTTCCTTTGGGTCACGGGAATGAGAGTAGTACTACGCGCTGGGGAGCCGCAGGCAACAGCTCTTCTAATATATACGTTCCTTTTAATATAAAATTCAACTTTTCTTTTGTCATAGCGGCAACTTTATTTTTGTTGAAGTTGGTACTCTAAGAATTTCTCGTTCGACCCTCTTCAGATAAGTTAGATACACCGATCTTTATTGTTTGTTATCGTTTCTGCCGTTTAGAATGCAAAGTGTTTTTTTTTTTGTATAAAAAAAACATTGTTTCTAACTCAACACAAAATTGACGACTTGTAAAGCGATCGACGGTAAAGTTAAAGGTCGTGAGTTTGGTTCCGCTCATCGTTATTTTAGGAAAATATTTTTGATAGGTTCATATTTCTATGTTATGAAGTTTAAAAAAAAGTAGGAAAACTGACCCAAGCTTTACATGTAACCGGGAAAACGCTGTTATGATGATGAATTCGTACTTAAAACTTTATGAAAAACACAAAATTTTAATCAGTACGTGACCATTGTTGCAGCTGTCCTTTTTTAATGTCTTTGAAGTCATAATATTAAAATTTTCGTACGCGGGTTGGTCCTGGCTTTTAATACCATTTGTCACGTACTGCCCTTGACACTCTGTATGAAAGTAAGTAGATTTTAACAGCAGTTATAACCTTCACGGACACAGGGAGAGTAGGTACCTCCGTCAGTGAGGTTTAAAACTGAGCCTCAGTTCATTATAAGAATTTCGATTGGAATTTGTTTTATTTTGAGTGTTTATTCGTTTAATTAATTATAAGGTATAATTATTTATACCATTTAAAAGGAGAGGGAATGATTTTTTACTATGTGCTTCTCATTCTTCTTCTTCAACGATCGCCAATTCCGACAGCATCCAAAGCTTAGAGCCTGAGGCGCGCTCTCCTTTTCATAATTTGGCTAGGATGGCTTAACTGATTATCGTTATGTCCGCTCTACTTATATACATTGGTGAACACAGTGTCGAACGCGTTGTTGGTCAACATAATGCTGGCGAACGTGTAGAGCTGGGGTTGGTACCATTCTTGAGGTGTAGTAAAACATCGGGAGCGTGCATCGGCCAACGCGTTCGCCACTGTGTTTACAAACGTGTACCATGGACATTAGCATTATCTCGTTATAGATAATAATAAAATAGTTCCCTGACTTATGTGTCAAAAAATTCGAATTACATAGATCAAGTTCTTTAGCATTTATTTAATTTATTATTATACAGGTATCATGGGTGCGTCATCGCGACATCCACCTACTGACGGTCGGTCGCTACACGTACACGTCAGACCAGCGCTTCGAGGCGCAACACAAGCCGCGCTCCGAGGAGTGGGCGCTGCGAATACGCAGCCCGCAGCGCAGAGACTCTGGGCAGTACGAGTGCCAGATATCCACCACACCGCCCATTGGTCATGCTGTTCATCTTAATATTGTAGGTAAGTACAGAAAACTTCTTACTTTTCAAACCATTTTGTATGTCTGTTACCGTTATGAAAAAAAAACCAGGAGTGAAAAACTTCCATATTATTTCTTCAACAGGCAATAATATTCTAGTTTATTGATAGTATCCGCGGCTCCGATTGTGTAGAATTTTGATCCCGTAACCGTAAACTAAAACCAATCAAATAGGTTTTCCTGAAATAAAAAAATAGCCTATGTGTTATTTCAGACCATAATAATTCACTGCGCCAAATTTTAGCCTGATTTGTTGAGACATTTAAATATCCAAACCCTGCTCGTAGTATTCTTAAGTGAAGATATAGTCGATAGTGGTACACGCTTATTAAGAAGGAGCCTATTCGCTATTCACTCTAGACTTAATGATTTGTAAGTCAAAGCTTTCTGGAAATACAAAAAGTGTCCTAGGGGTACAAAGAGTTCTCCGTTCCGACTAGGTGCGCATGCCTGGCTGCGTCCTAGCGGTTAATGTTGGAATGTTTTATACAGAAAGCCGATTAAATTAGTTGAATCCTTTGAGAACAAGATTCAGACCTATCTTCAAATACCTACCTAAATAAAATATTTGCAGTTACTGATTGCTGAATAGTGATGAATTTAAAAACGATCTTGGCGGTACATCTTTGAATATAATAGAGGTGTGGGCTCAATTTCCATTTAGCGCAAATATTTTTTTTGTTTAAATATTTGTGTAGATCTGATTTTGTATAATAATTATGCTATGTATGTATTTTATTTAATTAATCACAATAAAAAAATATTACAGCTACAAAATGGAACACGTAGAAAACAGATCTTCTCTACTTCTCCCTGTTCGTGTCAATAAAATAAGTACATATTCTACCATAATATTATTACACAATTTTGAAAGTCATAATCATACAAAAAAATTAAGCACAAATTCAGTTCTCGAATGCTTCTAAAATATCCGCTTGCATTTTGTTTGGACACATTCCAATAATTTTGAATGTACACTCTATTCACCATCAAATCGACCGCTAAACTTCGGAGGCATGCAAGGCAGTTCCGATACGTAGAAATCTAATAATCGTTTCATATTTTTCACAAATACCAGGAAAATATTTCCTTGACTAGACGGTGATTTTTACGATTTCTCGGTACATTATGTCAAATTCCTTGACTAGTGGGTGATTTTTACGATTTCTCGGCACATTATGTCGAATTCAACACGAATTGTTTATAGTTAAGGCTTATTACTCGTAGAGTGTTTTTAAAATTGGAATAAAATAACTTCGAATGGCATATGAAGTCGAAGTTAAATAGAACAATTAATAACTATTGTTTGTGTTGTTTGTGTTTCAAACTGTTTCTGGAAATGTTGTTGTTGTTTACATTGTTAGTTTGTTGTTCTATAATTACTTCATTACATTACGTCTAAGTTGTGAACCTACAACGTATCTATTTGTTTTGTGTTCATGAACACTCATAATAATTTGATGAAACAATATGATAGTTACAGTCGAAAAAGGTGATGCAGTTGCACCATTACATTTAAAGTTGTATGTAAAGGTGCAAGCGTATCTCCATTATCGCCTGTATCTACTTAGTTTGATATACATGATGAGTTTGAAGCGGTAATTTTTGCAAGTATTTAGAGGAATACCTCTGATTCTGTCAAGACATGGACCATATTTTGGGATTGTTGGCATCTAGAATGGTGGTCCATATCATCTGGACTTCACCCTTCCTACCATCTAGCAGGGATTATTCATCATCTCGCTAATCCGAAACTCGCTAGCGGGTGCGAGTTGGCAATTTAATTTTTTTTGTCATCAACTCAGATTGACGGGCTGAATATAAAAAACCTGCATTTGAGCATGTGTTTTAAGTTTTAAAATCATTGAATCGTATTGTCGTTGTATTTTTAAATTAATAAACAGAGTTAACGATTAAGTTTTAGGGAGTTATAAAGTTTGTAATTTACAGGCCAATAAAATTAGTTCAAAATATACCTCACAATCAGTATTAAACTCCAAAACTCTTAGTAACAAAATTAACTTCAAATTAGATGTCATTTAATACGCCGTGTTTAGTTTCAAGGCGCTTTGTGTTGATCTATCAAACATCACAAAATCTACCTAAGTTTATAATAAAATTATCTTGTTCCATTCAAAATTAGTTAATTTAAATAATCCTATGAGGTTGACTTTAGTACGCTATGCTAATTTTAATTTATCAGTAAAAGCTTTTAATACGTATAGGTATAGTTTAGAGAAGGACTTAAAATGAAACAGATGGACTGTGTGAAAGGTGATATGATCGAAAAGGAAATTCCGAGACGACTGCAAGAAGAAATTAATAGGGATATTTTTTTTGCGCTAACAACACCGCAAAAAAAATTAAATACTGAGATTTATTTTTGGTGACTTGTAATTCGGGTTTTTATTAACTATCACAGGCACCAGCGATCCATAGCATACAGTGATCCTTCTGTGTTTATTGTTTTGCGGTGACAACTAACATTTTTTTTATATTTATATTTATTACAGTCAAATATTTTTATCTAGCTTCTTCTTTTAATTTATCTAGCTTCTAGTGACGAATTAAAAAAAAAAAGTGGTGATAAAACGCACGTTCATCACAATCAATAATGTAACTTTTAGGTCACAAAGTATCGCTCAAGATGTACTTTGTCCGACTTTTACAACACCTTTGGGAAGAATATTCCGGTACTTAATATTCTAACGTCGCCACCACACGGCTTTTTTAGAATTTAGTGCCTTGAAAATTTTATAATATCATTGGGTTTTATGTAGGTACATGTTTAAAATTAAATGTGAGATTACGCACTATTTTGCGCTGTCCCCTGTCGTAAATATTGAACTTTAGGTACACATTTCATTATATAGTTTGGGCGGAGTAATAAAAAAAACAATGTTTAAAAATTAGTAAAATGGTTTATCGTTTGCGATAGTTCGTACGACTATCGGTAGATGACTACCGCCGTCGCCCCAACATGGCTGTATAGGAGAATCTGGAATGCCTAAGGTATGGTTCAATAGCTCAGTTGTCAAAACATTCCCCCTGTAAGAGACTGATCGCAAATTTAACTCTTTCTGATCTTAATCGACTATAAAATCTGTCTCTATGCCAAATTCAATCAGATCCATGTAGTCACTCTGGCTTGATTGACAGATGTATCATTTATGGTATTATACATTAAACCTCTGATGTACTATGACGTGGGTAAACCCATTACCATTAAAAACGAAAGAGGACTGAAAGGTCAGAAAAAGTAAAGAAAGGGAAATAAGGCTCACAAATTGAACTTACCCATTCGTGCTAAGAAAAACATGGCTAAATTGTCGTATCATCTTCAGTATTCCTCTCATTGAATAAGAATAACATTGTCCACGCAAAGCTGTATAAATAGCTAATAAAAAACGTAACAAGTAGGTATTCCTGTCAAAAGCGTCAGATAAAACGGAAACGTGAAAGCGAGGAAGAGGATGCTAATGCGTTGACCCTTTTTCCTGCTTCACCGCACCGCTTTTAGGACGTTTATTACTTTTAAGCAACTGTTAGATGTCACGTTATTATTTAAATTGGGCCAAGGTTTCTGTGATAAATTCTTTGATAATTGACAAAGGAAACGAAATTGATGTGAGATAATAATTAGGGCGAAGTAACAACCACACAGAGGGTTCTAATACATATGAAGTTATATTTAGAATGCAGAATGAATAGTAACTATTATAATATATTTTAATAGTGACGGAAACTTATTATAATATTATTAATCTTATTATTAATAATAAAAGACAATAAACAAGCATAAAGTACACTGTTGCCCGCAGCCCCACCTTCATGAATGTCGTTAAACATAGCCTATATCCTTTCCCAAGGTCTAATCTACCTCTGTGTCAAATTTCATCAAAGTCGGTTCAGTGGTTTAGGTGTGAAAGCTTAACAGACAGGCAGACGGAGTAACTTTCACATTTATAATATTAGTATAGATAAGGGTATACTCTTACCGTGGTCGAGAAACGTAGAAATGGTCCCATTTCAGCCCTCCACATTAGATGGTGGAATGGACAGAAGATTGGAAAAAAGAGAAAGAAGAGAATGATGTAAAGCCTCCCACGGGGGAAGACGAGCGTTCTCTCCAGTTCTATAGAATAAAGCATACTGTTACTGGTCTATAATATTAGAAATAATGTCGGACGTGTGTTTACCCAAATGTGAATATTCGTTGAAATATGTGGTCAAAAATGTAGAGAACTTGACATTCAGCAGAATTATTCGGGTCATTTTTGCGCAGTAAACTTATTTATATGGGTCGGAAAGGATCAATGACTTGTGGACCTTTGTTGATAATTAAAATGATAAGAGAAAGGTGAAGTATACACAGTACGATATATATTTGTATCTATCTAAGCTTTAACGAACGCCTTGATCATCAATTTTATTATGATTATTATTACAACTTACGATTACATCACTCAAAAAGGGAATGAGGGTCTCGTGAAATTCTATAACTTAAAATATAAATAAACCTTGAACACTCATTCTGTCGATCTTTCTAATTATTTTCATTTGTCATACAAGTAGTGTGTGTTACTATTAAAACTATCGGGATATTTACCATGTATTTATACGAGTATCCCATAAAGTAGTGTGTGTTACATCTTGTAGAAATATTGCTCATATACACATTTCAGAACACAGCTTTTTATGACATTGTTATGTAAATCTACAAATAGTACCCAGACTCTTTAAAAGCTACGTAAGTACATAGTTACCTAATGATCCACAAATGTTATTTCGTAATTATAAAAAAATCGTCAAATATATCTACACTGATTTATATAAAAACCTATAGGTACATGTGAATCCTACTCAAACCTCTTAAACGATGAACCAATTTTCATGAAATAGACTCTTGAATAGATTAGTAGTGAAGGCGTGAAAGCGCAATGAAGGGACAAAGTCACTTTCTCATTTATAACGTTGCTAGCAGTTACAAATACTGAAATAATACATATAAAAAATTCACTAGTCTAGCCTAGCCTAAGAATAGTTTAATGATAAATTTGCTTCATTACGCTTGAGAGAGTATGACATTTTCTGAAAGTCAGAGACAGCTGTTGCTCAACATAAAAGATATATTTTAGCTAGACGAAAAGGTCCTATAAAGGACTTATTTTTTGCACCTTTAAGCGTACGATATTCCACACAGTAAACTCTAACTAAACTGCTAATACAAATAAAGCTTAGACATCTGTAGACATTGTATCAAAAGTAGACACCCACGCGTGGGTCCGATGCCTACTTAAATATTTGTATAAAATATGACGTCAATAAAAACATTGTTAGCTTTCGTAAATATTATAAGTCATACTTTTTTGTGAGAGTTAGTAGAAAGTATTAGTTTTATTTATTTCTTCTGCGAATCGAGCTCTAAAATGTAAATTCTAAAGCAATAGTGATGACATCCAAAAATGTTCATATTTAGGTGAATACAATATATTTACGTCTGTAAATCCTTGAAGGGGTAGACAGAGGTGTAATAACGGCCACAATTCACCAACTGTTATTGTCGGTCCCATCTAGTAATAGAGGGCGAGCCGAGAGGCGGTTGACAGCAGACAAACGGTCATTGTCAACGGCTGTATGTTTACTGTTAAATGAAGAATACTAAGGCGGAAAAATCTTCATTTGTAACAGGATTACCAGGTCGTGGTGCGGCCACGTCTTGCGGCAACCGCCAGGCTACGTGGGGAACAAATGCCTGGCAATGGTACCCCCGCCGGGTCCAGGTAAAAGGGGTAGGCTAAAGAAGTCCTGGCTTGACGTCGTGGAGGGTGATATGCGTGCTAATGGTCTCACTACCATGGACGCCCAAGAACGTGCGAAGTGGAGAAGGAAGAGCCGGAAGGCGGACCCTGAGCTCCGAGGTCATCTTGGCCACGGATGCAATCAGGAGAATACGTCTATATGCAGATGATGATACCAGGAAAGAGCAAAATTTCTTCATAGGTAACTGATTACCAAACCTCGGTTACCATGGCGGCCGAAAGGGAATCAGTAAAATTAAATAAATGACCAAATGCAGAACTTCTTGGAAGCTAAACTACCTTCTCTTTAATTGCAGTAGCTAATCAATTTATTTAGAAACAGGGACTTCTTTTACTTGGTAATCACCAATTCGTATTCGCAGTAAGTTGCACTGACACCCTTTGCAGCATCTTAAATCTCCCACCAAATCTTACTTAACTTTTTATTTCCAATTGCTCTACTCGAATCAAGACATAAATTTTAGCTGTTCAAATAGTCAACTTATTTTATGACCTTAATATATCACTGGGTTCGATTTCTGTGTTCTCTGTTTTATGGTACACACTCTTTTGAAGTCGGTTACGAAATTAAATGTACGGAAGTTGCGCTTAGCCGAGTAGAGTGATTCATTTCAGCTGTAACTTTTTATCGTATTTTTATGATACTATATCGATCTACTAGCTGTTGCCAACGTGATTATTGAACCCGTTTCTGCCAACTCCAGTAATTTATTCCCGGGATAAAGTAACCTATATGCTATTCCAGACTATAATCTATCTCTGAGCCAAATTTCGTCTACTTTCTTTAAGTGAATCGAATAACATCTATTGACAAATCCACCCATTCAAACTTTCACATACTAATAAATTGTACATATATAATGCACCTGAATTGAACCATAATTCAAATCTTGGAACCACCATCGATTTTAATCAAAAGTAAGTTGATACAAATTCTTATAAATGACTAATTTTATATCAAGTTTTCAGTCTCATCCTTATTTTATAGAAATCGGATTTCAGAATCCCATAAATCGTACCGAACCGCTAACGTATAACGGACAAACAAACATTCAATGTCGTACTAGTATATGGATTATTTATTAGTTTAGGCAAACGTTCATAGCTATATTAGGATTTGACAAGTGGGCTTGGAGTCAAAGTCTATATTTATTAACCTAACTGACGCTTATTTACGACGTATATTGGCCTAGTGCCAAAAAGGCTGTATAGCATCACGTTACTACTAACAAGAGTAGATCTGAAACCTCTAGATACGAGTGAGAAATTGCTTAGCCTTGGTAGTAAATTCTACTAATTTTTTTAAAGTCCTAGTTAGTTAGGATGAAAAGAAGTTTGTTACTATTTTACGCAAAACTAACCAACCAGTTAACTTTCTCACACTCTCACACTCTCATCGCATCCGTCATCACGCTCAGTCGTAATTGTCAAAAACCGTTATTATTTTATTTATCTTTCGAAATACCTACATAAAGTATGGTGGCAAAAAAGTGTACGACTTGCAATAAAAATATCGCGGCGGCATAATTATATATGTTAAAAACTGTTTAAAATTCACCACCAAATCATTAAAAACAAACACCTTTGAAACACTAACCGGGACCTTAATCTCTGCTAATAATAATGTAGTAACTGTGTGTGCAGTTTATAGACCACCGTCCACTAATAAAACAATATTTGTCTCTGAGCTATCCAAACTCCTAAATAAAATAAATTTCACTGACATGATTTTGCTTGGTGACGTTAATATTGATCTCGAAACGTACTCTTCATATAGGGACTCATACACAAACGAACTGTCGAAGAATGGATTTTTATGTGGAATCTCAGACTATACCCGAATTGATGTAAGAGCGAATCTAGTAACAAAGTCATGTATAGATCATATTTTCACAAGGTTAGCTAAGTGCGACGCGTACACGGCGGCTATCGATACCGTTCTGGCGGATCATCGCATCACACTGCTCGCCTGCGCATCGAACGATGTGCAAACGCATATACAGGTTGCTCCAAAAAAAACTAAGCAATATTGTTACGACAGCCGCACCCTGCATAAAGAACTTAATTGTATAGACTGGTATCTCTCCGAGGGCATGCGCTGCCCTAATTTGATATATAAATTTATCGAGAATGGTTTTCGTAGTACGAGCAATAAAGCCCTCCATACTGGTAATATCCACAAGCTCACGCGCTTTAAACAACCATGGATTAATAAGAATATTACCTACTAACTTATGTGAAACGAGAGACAAACTGTTTGCACTTTGGAAATCAGACCCCACAAATAGTTGCCTAAGACTGCAATATAATAAGTTGCGCAATAAAGCACATAAAACAATCGAATACCACAGAAACAAATACTATAAAAATATTATTACACAAAATTATACAAATCATAAAAAGCTTTGGCAATTAATTAATACTATTTGTGGGAGGGTCACGCCGACTATCGATGAAATAATAATTACAAAGGCGTTTAGCGACCAAAATCTTTCCGCCTATGAACTAGCCAATAATTTTTGTAATGAATTTCAAATATCCGTTAACGCAATACGACCCAAGTGCAACATTCCTCTTCTCGATGCAAACGACTACTTTGGTAACGCTGACGTTAGTATGCTGGTTAAAAAAGCAACCCCATTTAAGATAAACCAAATTATAAATAAATTATCTACTTTTAAAGCACCTGGGAAAGATAGAATTAAAGTTCTAGATATTAAAAATATAAGTAAAAAAATTTCGAAACCTATTGCTAACCTCATCAACACCAGTCTCGAAACGGGAAAGTACCCGCAGGAGCTAAAGTGTGGTTGTGTACGGCCAGTATATAAAAAAGGCAAACATGACGATTATGTCGAATTACCGCCCTATTACATTGCTATCAACTATCAATAAGATTGTGGAGAAATTCTTCAGTGAGCAAATACATACCTTCTACAGAGAAAATAATATAATCAGTAATAATCAATTCGGTTTCCAACCGAAAAAGAGTACTACAACCCTGTTGACTAAGTTTACAAATGACATAAATACCTCCCTAAATTCGCGAAAACATGTTTTAGTACTTTTTATTGATTTTTCACGAGCATTTGACACACTGAATCATGCGACGCTATTAAAAAAACTTAATAACTCTGGTGTTCGTGGACCTATGCTCAAATGGTGCAAGAATTATCTCCAAGATAGGTCTTATTGTGTAAATGTAAATAATACCTTAAGTAAATCCGTTAACGTCAATATTGGCACAGCTCAAGGATCTGTACTTGGCCCTCTCCACTTTGTTACCTACGTCAATGATATGAATAATGTCATCAGCAACTGCAACTCATATCAATACGCTGACGACACCTGTTTAATCATTGCAGACCATGATATCCCAACCGCACTATCAAAAATGCAGCAAGATTTTGACAGACTAAATAAATGGTGCCATGATAATGGCCTAGTGCTTAACGCTGCGAAAACCAAACTCCTTCACATTTTCTCTCCACATAAAAGAAGCCCACCTGTCATTCGAAGTGGTCTAGTAGCTCATGATCATACTTGTCTGCACAAAACTAGCAATACTGGTTGTAAATGTCCGGAAGTTGAATTTGTCCAAGAGCATAATATGTATTTGGGTCTCGTAATTGACAAGAAATTTAATTGGCTACCACACATCAATTACATATGTGGAAAATTAAGAGCCTTTCTTGCCAATTTATATATCATTAAAGATAAAATACCACATAAGGTGAAACTAATGTTATATAATGCACTGGTGGATTCAGTTATTGGATATGGTATAACAAGCTATGGGAGGACGTTCAAGTCCCACCTTGACAGAATCTACGAAATTCAAACAAGAATACTAAAGAAAATCGTTCCTTTCAAAATCAAAGAGAAGTTCAAAAATGATGGATACGAACTACACAAATTTTGCAAAGTGCTACCCATACATGTCATGTCCACCTATAGTCTCCTTAAAGAACAGTTTTTTAATAAAATATGCCAAAATGAAATAACACATGGGATACAAACGCGGCAGAAATCAAATAGAAAACTAATCACAGTTAGGGCGGTGAATGTGTACGGCGAGAGGACCTCGATGTACCTTATTCCGCGTATGCTAAATAAGCTAAGTCCATCCTTTGTACAAAGCATCACGAAAAACAACATTAAAATCAAATTAAAACAACATTTTCTGAACAGCCTGTAGATGCGTCTCGTAAACCGGTATTGTATACCGCCAGCTCGGGCGATAGCGTGGCCGTCCGGCACAATATCATTGTGAACATAATAAGCCAACTAATAAAATGTAGTTTTGGAATGTAAGTAGTAAGCAGTTTTCCAGTAGGTATAATAATCAGTTGGTTGTCTTTGGGAACGCTTTATAGCGTTGTTTATATTTATATACCTACTGGAAAAATACTGAGACTGGTGTGATTGTGAATGCTAAAATGAAGCGGCTTAGGACTGCAGCGGCACCCGACCTAGGTACCTACTGGCTCGAGTGTGTGTTTTTTGTTTGTGGTCCTATGTTGCTTCACAAAATAATTATAATTGTGTATATAAACGGAATGCAAGGCACTCCGAACAAACCCTTGGTTTTTGGTGTGTTAATCTGTATTACATATTGGTGTTTTAAATGATAATAAAGAATAAAAAAAAAAAAACTAAAATAACGTACAGATAGATCATGACAGTTAAGTAGTATTGGAATAACACATAGGGTACTTTTTACCCCAAGAATTGAGTATGTCGCAAATGTAATAAATAATAAGATGAACGATTGGCGTCATATCAAATAGAAATTAACAAAGTTTTTTTAAGAAATATAAAAGTATAAGTCATAAATACAACGGTTGTTAAAGAGTTTTACCTTTGGTCACTAATAAATGGTTGATTGATTGGTTGAGAGGCTCCATCCAGATCTTTAGGGTTTAAGTCAACTTCACCTACTAGATGATGCACTTACTGACCTACGGATGAGGCTCTTACGAAAGTACCTTTTTCAGGGTATAGAGGTCAGATGCAAAGTCACAATGCTCTTACACCTAAATTACGTCCCGTCGACCAAATAAACCTAATCTTAAAACAAATGGACCTACTTATCTTAAGTTTGCGTGATTGAACGAAAGCCTCGAATGAAATCGGGATACACACTAAAATGATGATGATGACATTAACATTACAAGGCAAATTTTCAGTAAATATGATACCTTTACAATGCACGTAGTTACATTTTCCCCTGACAAGTCATAAACAATATAACCTTTGTCCACAGAACCCGAGACTGAGATCATGGGTGGTCCGGACTTGTTCATATACGCCGGCTCGACGATAAACTTGACGTGTATTGTCCGACATACGCCGGAGCCACCCAATACTATAAATTGGACGCATAGAGGAAAGGTAAGGAAACAATTTTCAGCTTTTAATAAAACGTATTACCACAGTATTACCAAAGCAAATATAGATTTCATGAGCACTTCGTTGAGGGAAAAAAACTCGAAAAAATACCTGTACCAACCCGTTTGGCCAACATAAACGGTAGACCAAAGCCTTCCAACATTGGGAGAGGCCTTTGTCCAGCAGTGGACTGCGATAGTCTTCCAATTTAGTCCTATCCTCTCTTTTCTTATACATGACATCTTGTGTGTGTTTAGATATCACCCGCATACGGCGCAATTCCATCAAGAGCCAAGCGGTGATATTTTCTTGACCGCACCATAAAGTCTTCTTCCTAACAGTCCCGGGTCCTTTAAGCGGAACATATAAAGGAAGGATGAGGCAGTTAAATTGAGGGCTACCATTGTAGCATTGTTAGTGTCTGTAATGGTGACCCTCTTTCCTGACACTTTGTCTTTAGCTCAGGCGAAGTGAAGTTATATTGACGTGTAATAAATTATAACAAAAAAAAAGTTTAACGTTCGTGAAAGCCTCGGATGCAATTGGGACATAACGCTTATTGTACATAACGCGTTGTTAGCACAAAAACCCAATCACCAGCTGATGGCTTGGCCCTCTTTCTTGGAGGTAAAAACATATTCAGCAAAGTGTACACCTTCACCTATCCCGAATATACAGGCACATAAACAAAAAACGGACAGTATCTCATCATCGCATTATACCCCGACTTGTTCAAAAGCGTGTTCATTATAATAGCACAGGTTACAACGTATTAATGGCAAATAGGGTTTATTAGCGAAGTTTGAATCATGTCGTTACCTCTTGTAAGAGATGTTCCGGTTTATATTACCGTAGTGTAATTAGAAGTTTAGGGACGCTATTAAAAGTATTGTTTGTACAAGCGAGTACATATAGGTATACATACGTACTGCCAGCGCCAAAAGTTTTGAGTAAAGTTTGGTGCCACCAAAATCTTTCGGCTCCAAACTAACGTTACCTGCTAAAGTGTACCGCCACTTGCTGATTAATGAACGAGGCACAGATGCAGGTTTTCCTCTCAGGGTTGGAGAATCAGATTGCAGTAGCTATACTATACGGGTGTATGGAATCTCTCCTCCTTTTGCAGGATTGTAATTTTACAAAAACATACATATTGTACAAGCTAGCTTTTAGCAATAAATTAAGTCATCTAAATGAATATAAATGGACACAGCAGCATCGCTTGTTGTAGCTCTTGAGTTTCCAAAGCTGAGATGCGGATGATAATGAAGAGAAAAGAGACAATTTAAGACTATTAACGTACTCGTATATTTGCCCATTTTATTTAGAGTGCATTGTACAAACATTTTGAAACAGTAAATGTTATTTTGCTACTATATAATTTAATTTAGTTTTTAAGAGTTTATTGCCGGGATAATGACTATTTTGACTGCCTCTGTGGCGTAGCGGTAGTGAACGCGGCTGCTACGCAGGCGGCGCGGGTTCGATCCCCGCTCAGTGCCAATATTTGTATGCATGAATATAAATATTTGCATTGGTCTGGGTGTTTCTATGTATAATATGTATGTATTTACAAAAAAAAAGTATCTAAGTATGTATATCCGCATTCTAGATTCCATAACACAAGCTAATTAAGCTTACCATGGGTCTAGAAAGCGTTGTGTAGAATGTTGTGGAATATTTATTTATTATTTATTATTATTATTATAATGAACATACTACTTTATATTTGTATTATAGAATATTCGGGTTCATAAATTCTCAATAACTTGAAGTCTAGAAATTGGGGTGAACGAGGACATACCAAGATCTTTGGCAGCCTCGAAGATCTTGGCCCAAATGTGAGCCGAGGCACCTGCAAGCCAAATTCAAACCAAACTCAACTGTAAGCTGATTTTAGCTGATGAACCTGCTAATCGACGAAAGATTTTCTGACATAGGCTTTCCTCTCGGGGTTCGGGTCTCGGGGGTAAGACGGTAGTCGCTCCTACAAAGGCTAAAATTAACCACATAAGATTCATGATTTTCTATTGATGCAAATTGATGAATTTGGCGAAGTTTCTTATCACGAAATTTTCAATTCTGGATCCATAACTGTAAAAGTTGAGAACAACTGAACAAAAATAACAACGTACCTGCTTTTTGGCAGGAACTTTTTTAGAATCCCTTTTAGACAGTTTTGACTGTTGATTTTTGACAGCTTTTTAACTGAAATTTTTCGGTTTTCACTTAAATCCACAATAAGTTTGTTTATTTAACATTAATGTTAACTTCCTAAAAATGTTTTACAGACAAAAATTTAGAAAAGGCTTTCAAACTTTTGAAATATTTGTAGGTATGTATCTAGTATTGAAATGTTTGTAGTAGTGTCTGCTATAATGACCGTTTACTTTCTTCGACCGTTAAATCTGAATTGAATAATAGTACATTATGGTACAAGCGTGTAATGTTGGTGATTACCGCTGAGGCGACATTGAGACCCGAGCCGTAAGGCGAGGGTCTTAAGAGATCCGAGGACGGAAATCACCATACACGCGAGTACGTATTTTCTGATTCTAAAAACATCATTTTTACTGTACAATCGATATTTACTAATCAATTTACAAGTGTTAGAGATACATATCAATAAAACAATAAAATTAATATAATTATATATTATGGCACAGACAACACAGTGCTATCTAGATCTAAATTAGGCATGCATAGTTTGTAATATACATATAACCCTATATGCATGAAAAGAAAACGTAAAGATACGTAACTACCCAATCCACTTAGCTAGGGAAAATAGCAGTGTCTAAAATAAGAAACTACTTTTGTGAAAGAACCCGAAAAACTTTCACACCTACTTTAGTGAACGAGCTGCCTGAAAATTTTGTTGAAACTTGAAGGTTCCAGTACCACTTAAAAGAATATTCGCGAAACACCACTTATGCACGTATGTTGGATAATTTTTTTTTATTTTTTTTTTATTTTATTTATTCAGGTACACAAAACACATTACAATCATATAAAAATAATAAGATTAAAATACAGTTCCGTTCTGGATTGTAACATAACTACATGTGTACACAGTTAAAACAATATTTAAATACAGTAAAACCTCTTCATCAAACAAATTGGAAAGAGTATAATAATGACGTGTTATTATCACTTACAAGGCCGAACTGTTATGGAGGATGTCTTTCAGAATTTTAACAAATCTGTTATGATTGGAATCAAATATGTCTAGGTGTTTGTTCTGCTTTGCCAACTCGTTATATTGGCGCGCCATCCGCGCAAGGGTTAAAGAAAGATATGTTATTCTTATAAACCTGGAGGGAAAATAGATTTGTCTCTTTAGACCTACGGGCGCTAAACTTTATATTAAAAGTGAGTTGAGAAATTAATCCTGGCGAATCTATGAGATAGTGTATAATCTTGTACAAATAAAGCAGATCAAAATATGTGCGTCGGGTTTCCAATTGTTGTGCGTTGAATTTGCTGAGTCTACCCTGGTAATCAATATTCGACCGCCCAGGGTCCTGACGATAGCTTAGAATTCTAAGTGCTTTCTTCTGTATACGCTCAATTTCGTCCACATGTACCCTGTAGTTTGGCGACCATACAGGACTGCCATATTCTAAGATACTTCTCACCAGAGCATAGTACAGGTACAAACCATTAAGAGGCCTTCTGAATTCCTTGGTAGATCGCAAGACAAACCCTAGAAGTTGATTGGCTTTAGAGATGATGCAATATTATTAACACAAGATTAACGCCCACATTTCCCCTACTATGATTTCAGGCCCCACGTAATAGGAGGCGAGCCTATTGCCATCAAGCGGACACTTTGGCATGAGATTGTGCTGTTGGAGGAAAAATAATTGAATATAGTCAATTACGAGTATTGTGTGCACTAGCAGTTACCTGTATTAAGAATCATCAATCAATTAGCCTACTGCAGTCCACTGCTGGACATAGGCCTCTCCTAATACGCACCACGTTTGTTTATCCTCCGCCTCCCGCATCCAGTCCGTCCCAGCCACCTTTCGCAGGTCATCAGTCCACCTAGCTAGGGGGTGTCCTACCTTCCGTTTACCTCCGCGCGGTCTCCACTCTAGGACTCGTTTGCTCCAACTTTATTAAGAACTAGCTGTTGCCCGCGGCTCCGCCCACGTGGAATTCTGATCCCGTTCATCGCTGATATATAGCCTATATGTTAATCCAGGGTATAACCTATATACATACCAAATTTCAACCAAATCGGTCCAGCCGTTTATGCGTGAAAGAGTAACAAATATCCACACATCCACACATCCATTCTCACAAACTTTCACATTTATAATATTAGTAGGATACTGCAGGGGAAACCGGGTGAAATGAGGTTCCTTGGATGCAGATTGGAGGATATGTTTGTGGAGTACCTCTGTACACAATCGACCTCCTCCCGTCATGTTCACTGTACCCCAACACCTATATTTGTTAGAATTTGAATAAAACGATAGCTCGATTAAGGGAAAATCTCTCTTCTTTTCCCTTTTTTAATCGATTTGAACAGTTAGCATAATAAATGCTTCAAAATTTCATTCAATCGTTTTTAAAAATGATTGCAACATCATTCATTGATTCCGATGTTCGTATGAATGTAGACGGTAGATGGCTTCACTGTCGCCCTTAAGACGTTTGTATAAGGGAATTTGGATCGGCTTCGTACGTATCTCGGTGGCTTAGTGGTCAGAGTGTTCCCCCTGTAAGGGAAAGATCGCGGGTTCGAGCTCCGTCCGACGTCGATTCTTTTTCCCTTTCTTAATTGATTTGAACAGTTAGCTTAATAAATGCTTCAAAATTTCATTCAAAAACGATAGCTGTCAATGGCTGCCGAATTTTGACAAGAGAGACCCCATACAATCAATGACAATATCCAATGGTATTGCTCAGGACACGATCTTGGACCTAAATTGCAAGACAAACGAGGCCTTAGTGCGCGTAGATTGCTTTGTGATAATCTATGCTTAGTAAATTTGAGTTCGTCCACCGCTGTAGCACCCCGTGCTATCCTCAAAAGACACCCAAGAAACGTGTACTGCGGCCTTACCATAAACTCTTAAAACTGCAATTGCAACTGCAAATGTTACTTTGTAATGTCATATAAATATATAGGATTACAAAGTGACATTTGCAGTTGGTAGAATGACAGCAGTTCAATTATTGACCTGTTTTAAGAGTTCATGGTATGGGCCCTGCGCGTATAGAGTATATTTTAGGTCAAAGAACCTAGCAATATCATTAAGTATTGTCATTGATTTGTATTGAATATAATAATAAATAAATACCTGTACTTGTTTATTTTCTCACCACAATATCATTTACCAGTTTATGTGAGACACTGTTACCCAAACTAGGCAGGAGTAGATAATTGAACTTTCTATACTTGCAATGTAACATAAAATTATTAAAAAAATAAGTTTCGACTTAAATATACTGAAGCGATTATTAAATTACTGCAATACTGAACAAAATATCCATACAAAGGAACATTAAGAGCCTATCTAGACCGTTTAGTTTCACACATGTAGATAACTTTGAAATAATGAGTAGATAAGCATTTATCCCATTTGAACCTTCAGTGTAATGCAAATAAGGTTTAAAACGGTTTGAAAAAGTAACTTGGCTTTTGTAAAATGAAAAACTAGCTCATGCTTAAAGGTTTTATTATTTTATCTTTACGTAGAAGTCCTTTTAAATTCCTCAGATAATGAAAAAGCTTTTTTACGTTCGCACTTTTTGCAATTTGTTCAGTTTCACATTTTGCATCAAATTGTACTGCTGTTTAATACATTGTAAGTTAACCAGCGGCGTTGCATGATGATAGCATATTACGCCATATGTTTACGATGAGATTCGATTTGGAACGACGACAAATATGAAAGGCAGTGTGTATTCATAAATAGCAAACGTGCCTAGGCATTTGAAGTTCCACAGAATATTGAGACAGGCAAAACCATTGAACTCGCGAGACCGTTTACCGACACCTCTTGTGACAGATTGTGTCAATTTACATGTGACACCTGCGTATATAAATAACTGCATTATATTGACCACATTATATTGACCAGATTATATTGACCATGTTTACACTTCTGTTGGCATATTACCGGAGTACCACTGTTTTTTTTTTCAATGAAATATTTTCAATTTCAGTTTTTTTTTGTGTATTTTTTTATTTATTATGAAAAGAGTGAAACGGTCTATGGTATAGCTAATAGGCGTGAGCGTATGTATTTCTTAACAAATCTGTTACATACATACAAACACTCAAACTCTTGGTCCATTGATCATGCTGAGACTATAAGGCAATTAAACCACATTCTTTATTAAATAACAGCCTAAATCTTTAAACAAAATAAAGCTGCTTTAGTGTAATTTTTACAACATAATTCTATGATATATCTGTCTGGCTCTTTGAATAGGGTTGGACATATTATCCTACCCTTAGTCTGTATGGGATTGCCGTATCTTCAAACGCAGGCGAATCATTGAAATAATAAACGTATTCATGATACTCCCGGGTGTTATTTTGTACGAGCTAGGATATACTCGTTAGGCTTCATGTTACAGCGAGATAATATTAAGTTTAAATTTCATATGTAGATACATGTATGTTTAATGAGCAGTTTTCCAGTAGGTATAATAATCAGTTGGTTTTTAAATCATGAAGAGATGGCGCTAGCATAGCTTTTGGTAATTTTAATGTACTCTGTGGTTTATTTGTGCGATGTTGCATATTACAATAGATAAAATATGATAAAACGCTTAATTCTTTTCGCGTCACTGTCTGTAATTTCAAATAATATTATATTAAAAATAATTTTATCAAAAAAAAATGTCAAAACATTTATGTAAAGTAAATCATTACAAAACCGAAGAATATTTTTTCCATAAATTAGGGAATACTAATATTATGAGACCACACTCTACTTACCAAAAGTGCCGGCTGCGCCATCTAGCTTGTCTTTAGGAACGCTATAAATACCTACTGGAAAACTGCTCATTATTTTAGGATTGGAGTAAGATCGTGCAAACATTTGTATGCATGAATATATACCTAGGCATATTTTTCATATTTGTCTCTACGTATGGGTTTACCAAAAACGATTGAAACAAGTTAGTTAAACAACCTTACTTTAGGTTCTCCGATCTGGTTATCCGTGTGTTACCGGAGAAATAATACAAGTATCACCACCCCATCTCATCCGAAGGGTGTTGTAAGAGGCGACTAACGGAATAACACGCAGACGATATCACTGTGAGAGAGAAGGAAAACTCGAAATAAAACCCTGTACCAACCCGTCTGGCCAGCGTGGAAACAGTAGGCAAAAGCCTCCCAACATTGGGAGAGGCCATTGTCCAGCAGTAGGTACAGCAGCTAATTGCTTAATTGATACTTTAGGTTCAGATAGCGCTGTGTAGAATTTTCTAGAATATTTATAATCTAAGCGATGAGATATGGACATAGAGAAACGTTAAATAATAGACACCCTCATTGTAGATAGATAATTCTTTATTATTGTTCACCAATAGATTTACAGTAATACAAGTAGGTAGCATGTTACGATTCAATGTACAATGGGCGGTCTTATCGCTGGAAGCGATTTCTTCCAGGCAACCTTTGTTTTTATATGTAGTGTTTTTATAGGCATTGTATAGTATATGAAGTCCTTAACTAGCACTAATCATATTCGGGGGGACTCGCACTTAATATTCGTAGCACGCTCACACATTCTAGGCAGAGAGGACCTAAAAGTAAAAGGTGTTCGTCCAAATACTTGAAAATTTTTGTCTGTATAGGGTATAAAAGTTGATCACGCTTAGCGAGTTAGTGTCCCTTGTTTCGAGTATGATCGCATTATAGTAAACTAGCTGTTACCCGCGGCTCCACCCGCGTGGATGTCGGTTATCGCGACCAAATACTGCCTATGTCCTTTCGCAAGGTCTAATCTATCTCTGTATAAAACTTCATCAAAATGGGTTTAGACAGGCAGACTGAGCTACTTTCGCATTTATAATATTAATATGGATTTATTAGCAGAATACGCATAGAATCTTTATCAATTCATTTCTAACATTAACAATAAATGTACAATAAAGTATTAAATAAAAAAAAAAAAAAAAAATTATAAAAATAAGTAGAATGAACTCCCTGCCATGATTTTTCCAAGCGACTACAATATTGGGTTCTTCAAGAAGAGCATTAGAAGGTTCTTTTTTTAATACCATTTAGGTGGCAGACAAGCACACGGCCCACCTGATGGGAAGCGGTTACCGTTGCAACACCTCAGAGGCGTCACACTCGCGCTGCCGACCCTGAAGAAACCTTCTAATGCCCTTCTTGGAGAACCCCATATTGTAGTCGCTTGGGAAAACCACCGCAGGGAGCTCATTCCACAGCTTGAGTGTGCGTGGGATGAAGTTCTTCTTCTTTCATACCGCTTCTTACAGGGTCTTACAGGATCTTCTGCGTGAGTGTGGCGCCTCTGATGTTGAACACGTCTATAGGCCACGGTTAGTTACCACTTTCCATTAAGAGGACATTGTGCTTATCTGCCACCTAAGTGGTAAAAAAAAAATTGATACACGGGGCTCTTCGGAGCCTAAGCCAACCTCACCTGTACCCTGCCCTGATGCAGGCTTTCCTCTCGAGGTTTAGCAGTCAGTGATGGCAGTTGCTCTCGTAAACCCTATAATAATAATAATAATAAAATTTCTTTATTAAAGCAATATTAGCTCATTTGGTTAGTAACAATTTCTTACTTGGCTATGTTAGTAACAATAATTAATTAATAAACAATGTCAAATTAAAAACAGGAATGAATGAAAGTCAAAATCAAATTCAAAATTCAAAATCGGAATTAGGTATATATCAATGTCAAATGATTAAAATTATAATAATAAAATAATATGTAATGTCAAATATATTATAGAATATTAATAAAATATAATAGTTAATTGTATTATAGAATTTAAATTTTGATAATGTTAATAAATAATTTAAACCTTCACCCACTCCAAGAGCATCTTATTAATACCTACTTATTACAATCAGACTTGCTACAAGGTTATCACTGAAGAGGAAAGCTTGCAGCATCTATTTATAAAAATGCAGTCTAACCTGCCTGCAACCATGCTCAGGACGCTGTTGGGGCTGGCCCGCACCCGGCGCACCAAGGATGCACACCTCTTCCTGATTGTTGCATAGAAGCAATCAACCCTGGCTTCAGCAAACATCCCCGATGCGCTACAGAACCGGGGCAGCCCCATCAACACCCGGAACGCGTTATTATATTGAACGCGAAGGGAGCTGTAAGCCCGCGTCGTATAATGAGCCCACAAGCTGCACGTGTAGAACGAGGTGCAATAAGCACGAAATAAAGTAATTTTAACATCAATAGAACAACGCGCGAACCTTCGAGCTATCATATTAGCCCTAACTGACAGCGCCCTTCGCTCTCGTTCTATGTCGTCATCATCTTTGAGGTCAGGGACCAGTAGATGTCCCAAATATTTGAACTTGTATACCCTCTTTAAGGGTATACCGCTCAAATTTACAGTAGCAACAAATTCTACCTGCTTCTTTGCAGCCTCAAAGACCATGACTTCACTTTTATTAACATTATATATCAGTCCATGTAAGTCAAGTAAATTATGGAGAAATAGCGTAAATATCCATAGCATGAGCTTTGAATGCCACTAGATTTGTACTCGAATAATAATGATGATGACGATAATATTCACAATTTATTCAGATACGTCAAATATCATGGAACGCGTAAGTTGGAAGTTACTGCGTCTTTATTCAGGGTATATAAAGATTTACCACACTCATAAATACCTAAAAGCAGTATTTCAGTGCATAATTTTATCTTTTACTGTATTCTGAATACGATAGGAATAATAAAGTGACAAAACATTACCCAGCTAGCACGCCATTCATTTTTTATGAATAAAACGCTAAACATGAATTTATGTTTATGCAGTGGAAAAGAAACCACTAAAATAGTTGTGGTAAAGGATGAATTATAGTACATTATGGTACAAGTGAGCAACGTTGGTGATTACCGCCGAGGCGCCATTGAGACCCGAGCCGCCAGGCGAGGGTCTTAAGACAGCCGAGGACGGTAATCATCATGCTCACACGTGCCATACGACGTTTTACAACACACTTGCGAATAAAATAATACTACAAAAAATACTAAATAAACAATACTACAAATTAATTCGTTTTCCTATGCGCGCGCATTTAACAATGGCGGTCGACCATATTTAAAAAAAAATGATTTGAACTTAACTTTTTTTTACTTTGTTTTTTTTTCTGTACTTACTTAGAGAAAAAAAAAAGTTAAATTTGAGCGAAAATTTTGTTTATTACACAAGTATTACAAGTTGAAATTATTTATATAAATACGAAAATGCATCAAATGACCATACAATAGGCGTATTAATTTATTCGTATTATTAAACACGTTATTTTTTGTAACAAAACTTTTTTAAGAACATAGACAATTATAGACACTTCCTATAAAATTTAAAAAAGAATCTATAACTCACTTGTGTGAATAATCATAATAAAATAATATCACTGTTATGAGCAGGTGTGTTGTAAAATATTTTACAACACACCTGCTCATAACAGTGATATTATTTTACCGCAATTAAGCACGGAATGACACCTATTATAAAACTGTGACTTTTTCATTACTATTATTCACAAAAGTGAGTTATAGATTCTTTTTTAAATTTTATAGGAAGTGTCTATAATTGTCTATGTTCTTAAAAAAGTTTTGATACAAAAAATAACGTGTTTAATAGTACGAATAAATTAATACGCCTATTGTATGGTCATTTGATGCATTTTCGTATTTAAATAAATAATTTCAACTTGTAATACTTGTGTAATAAACAAAATTTTCGCTCAAATTTAACTTTTTTTTTTCTCTAAGTACAGAAAAAAAAACAGAGTAAAAAAAAGTTAAGTTCAAACCTCATTTTTTTTTAAATATGGTCGACCGCCATTGTTAAATGCGCGCGCATAGGAAAACGAATTAATTTGTAGTATTGTTTATTTAGTATTTGTAGTATTATTTTATTCGCAAGTGTGTTGTAAAACGTCGTATGGCACGTGTGAGCATGATGATTACCGTCCTCGGCTGTCTTAAGACCCTCGCCTGGCGGCTCGGGTCTCAATGGCGCCTCGGCGGTAATCACCAACGTTGCTCACTTGTACCATAATGTACTATTAAAATACGCTCACTCTCCGAAGAAGCATGAATCTTAAATGTGGCTAGCAAATGGTGCTATAATGAGATCACTGAAATGGTAGTCTGCTAAGAAATTAAATAAAGGCTTGGTCACATTAAAGGTATGTATTCAAAAGTTGCCTCCAAAACTTACATTTTGGAACGCGGGTTCTTGTATTTCCAATGTTAATATTTTTTCGAGAAAACCTATGCGTGTGTCATTTTACAAGTATACCTACTTGAGACGCCCTGTAAAGAACTGATTACAGCTTCAAGTCCCGTCGTGAACATTAACTTTTTTCAGTATTGATTATTTTTATTTATTATTTTTTGAATGTTAAAAAGATGTTCCACAATGAATGTAATGTAAAACAAGTAATCATAAAGATATTATGATTACTTGATTGCTTTCTAGATCATTCATGTTTCCTTGCAGTCCCTTATAACGTAATACAATTACGATTAAGTACTAAAAAGGTAAAAACAAATATTATTTCATTCTAATTAATTTACAACAACAAAAAGCAGCCGTACTTGTTTCTAAAGCTAATAAATACAATCTGAACAATGCCTTTATAATAAACAAAAATTATGCTCTAAACCTTAACATAAGTCCAGGGAAAAGTTTAAAGGAACAATGTAAACACAATTCGACTTTACCCCGCCGTTTCTTACTCTGATTAAATCTTAACTGCGTCGCAAAATAATATTATTCAGTTCTTAGTGAAGAGTTATTACGTTTATAGTTCTGACGAGCGAAGATATGAAGAGCTTTTGTAAAATTAAAACTTCTGCTATTTATTCGTGTTGAATAAATGAAAATATTATTTGTTTCGACAAGGTGGTCAATCTTGCTTTTGTCTGTATGTTTAGTGAAACATCCAGGGCTATTAAAAATGAGAAGATACGTACCTACTTAGGTGGGACACCCCCTAGCCAGGTGGAACGATGATT
Source organism: Eilema depressum (assembly GCA_914767945.1). NCBI lineage: Eukaryota > Metazoa > Arthropoda > Insecta > Lepidoptera > Erebidae > Eilema > Eilema depressum. The sequence continues at coordinate 17,554,512 of OU612020.1, forward strand.
TGCGAAAGGTGGCTGGGACAGACTGGATGCAGAATGCGGAGGATCGGCAAACGTGGCGCATATTGGGAGAGGCCATGTCCAGCAGTGGACTGCAATAGGCTAATTGATTGATTGATTACCTACTTATCGTTCTCTTTTAATGTTTTTTTTTTGTAAGTATACCATATTTGATTAAGGGTACCAGAAGAATGTGGCTACGGGTGCACGTGAGGTCACTGTTCACTTGTATAACACTGTACCTCTTATTACTTAACCGATTTACTGAATGCCATACATTCAGTAAATCTGTTAAGTACAAAATGGATCCAAGGGACCCAAGCCTGCCTATGATGTAAGCCGGTATATACACCTGATAATTGAAGGACAATGATTACCGTTTTCATCGCGATGTTTCGAAGTCAGAAGACAAATTGCTCTCGTAAAACCAAGACAAACATTTATAAGAGTAATAGATACATTTTATTTTATGCACTATATGTCTTGACTTTTCTAATGAAAAGTCTAATACTTATGTACAGTGAGCATCAGATCCATCTTGACCAGCAAAGTACTCAAAAAGATCTTAGTACTTAGAATATTTAAAGTATTATGATCTTTTTGAGTACCCTTCCAATCAAGATCAATCTGTTGCTAACTGTATCTAATTCTATTGTTTTTAATGGAATATGTAGAGCTAGCAGGAAAAGAATCAGGTGATAAATGCTCATGGATGCTCCTTTGTAACTCTTAATTACTCGCTTGGGGTCTAACAAACCCCAGAGTGCATTAATGATCCTATAAATTGAACATCTACATCGTTATCGACAAATCTTCCATGATAGCTTTGCAACTTACCAACACCGTCTAACGGTGTTTTTGTAAGCAATTTTACTTACTTTATGTTATCATATTTTAGTGAAGTAATTGCGTCGCAATAAAAATATTCTTCTCAATTCTTCAATTCAATATAATTCTCAATATCTTCATTATTCAATCCAATTTATGTATTTTCAATATGGTTAAGACTTATTGACGTCAAATTTATTCTAGGAGCTAATAGAGAAGCAACAACGTAACAAACTCCACTGCGGCATTTTATAGACGTCAATTTATAATAAATCATTCCTTAACACCTACTGTGACCGTACCGTTAATGGGTGTTTCTTTGAAACCGAGTGTATTTGCCTCATTGATATGGCTCAATTTTTTTTTAACTTTTAGACTTTAACTCACATAAAATCGTGACCGGATCATTATATGTTATATCATATTTCGAAGGCACTGATTTGTACCCAGTAGTTTAGGAAATAGACAGTGCTGATAAATTGGTCAACCAGATTAATGATGACCAAGGCAGATGAATGGACTTTTGCACCATATTAATTAGAAGCATGCAGATAAATGAGAATAACCTATTATATTCAATCAACTTTATTATAAAATATCTGGCAATCATCATCACCATCTGCATAAAGACGCATTTTCCTGATTGCATCCATGGCCAAGATGACCTCGGAGCTCAGGGTCCGCCTTCCGGCTCTTCCTCCTCCACTTCGCACGATCTTGGGCGTCAATGGCAGTGAGACCATTTGCACGCATATCACCCTCCATGGCGTCAAGCCAGGACTTCTTGGGCCTACCCCTTTTACCTGGACCCGGTGGAGGCACCATCTGCGCCATTGCTAGGCATTTGTTACCCACGTAGCCTGGCGGTTGCCGCAAGACGTGGCCGCACCAGCGAAGGCGGCTCTCTTGCATTTTATTCGCGATGTCACGGACGCGAAGGTTGCGGATGCGAGAGTTCCTCACGCGATCTTTACGCGTGACGCCACACATCCATCGCAGCATTTTCATCACCGTGACACGTAGTTCTTGCTTGTGTCGCTCCAGCAGCGGCCACGCCTCGCAACCATGTAAGAGAACAGGTCTAATGATCGTCTTATAGACCTGCCTCTTCAACCTAACTGGCATTTTGGGATCACGCGTGACGCCAGTCATTTCTCGCCACTTGGCCCACGTGGTAGCAATCCATGCCCTGACGTCGTAGTTGATTTCACCAGTCACATGAAGTACAGATCCCAGGTACTTAACCTGGTCCGTGCGCTCGACCAAGTCATCGCCTATGCGAATGGGTATGGGACACGGAGGACAGAATATGATTAGTAAACGGAGATGTTCCAGTGAAATTTCTCGTAATAAAAACGCGTCGCCAAATGCGGGTGAGAAGAAGACGCGGGGGGGCATGACGCCGTACCTCGTCCCCCACGCGTCTCTTCTCCTAAGTCTAAGCCCCTCCCACTTTTTAGAATGCCATCTAGTGTGGCATTGCGAAACCAAATAGAAATAATGCATGCAATTTCCATTGTAGTTTTACCACTCGCCACAAAGCGCTGCACAGAATTCTAGAATAATCTATGTGTTTAATGACAGCGGGACCACTTACATATTGACCACTATATATACAAGCTGTTGCCCGCGGCTCCGTCCGCGTGGAATTCTGATATAAGGAATATAAGGACATAATGATTGGGTTGCATTATTGGAGTTTTAGCGCCTTCGCTGGCATAGGCGGGTGCGGGTCGCGGACGTCAGGCGCGGGCGCCCGTGCCGGGCGCCCGCCTGTCCGCTGCTCCGTCGCGGACGTCCGCGACGGGCGTCTGTCACCAGTATAATTTCAATAGCGTCGGTGTACAGTCGATAACTATGGATCATTTATTGATATATTACTTAGTCAAAAGACGACGACGTGAACAAAGGCGTCAGCCAATTAGCCCATATTATGTCACGTCTAGATTGTTGTGTGGAGAATTTGTAACCAAGTTTTCGTATAAAAATGTACAGCTATCATAATTAGTTTATTGTAAATCAAAGACAATTTTGCACGGTTTGTCAAAACTGAAGAGAAAGAGGCGAACTCCTTTGGTTCACGGAATTTTTGGTTTTACTTTACACAATATACCTATTAGCAGGGCTGGCTCGCGACTCGCTTGGGGGTACAAGTGGTGCAATGCATCCGGGAGCAGGTTCCTGCTTTTGCATTTTATATTGATATATTATGTTGTTCTATGAATAATGTAAGACTGACCTTCAAAATAACATTCTATTTGAGTTTCGTTTACCAAAACATTTCAAAGGTATTTGCCGTTAAAAAGCTTTCAGTTTGCAGCTAAAGATTATTCTAAGTTTATTGCAACGACTGCACAAGCACGGCGCGTGTGACACGGATAACGTAGCGGCGGTCGATGATTTTGTTGAAACAGACCCGCTCGCGTGCTCCGTCGCGCGGACACACGGCGCGTGGCCCGCTGCCCGCGTGGCGGGCCCCGCCGCCCGCGTCACGTGTGACGGGTATCCGCCTCACGTAGCGCTGCTCTTGAAATAACATGAAACAAGCACGCGAAGCGGACGTCCGCGACCCGCACCCGCCTATGCCAGCGAAGGCGCTAAGTACGGATCCCTAACTTTTTCAAAAAGGAAATTAATAAAGCAAGAAGTAATGTAGAAATATAAAAAAATGATGTTTATATTGTAAAATTTTCACTTATGTATTTTTGGTATACGTATATACAATTAGGTATAGCAAATTTAGGCTGTAATTTTTTAAATCACTTTTTTGTTTTATAGAAGTCATCTTCATTGAAGGACTTCGAACAGATTCTGGAATATTTTGTGGGGTACCTACCAGCTGGAAGGTCTATTTAAAATACGTACCTATCCACGCATTTTTTTATTTCTGGGTTACTGGGAAATCTAAAATGATATAATATAATGTTGACAATTTTATTGACTTCCTAAAAATAATGTGAATATAGTGGTCTCACTACTATGATGCACACCATTTATTTTAAATAAGGCCATCTGTAGAATTATAGCAGAATCATTTAGCCCCCCTAAATGATTTGGGCAGATACCGACAGATGGCTTAATTTTTTTATTTTCAATTTTCAATTTCACCCAAATATAATGTAAGAATTAATAAAATAACAATTGCGGAATTACTAATGAAGTCCGGTGAAATTATTGTGGTGATTTTTTTATAGAATGAATTGAATTGTTGTTACAACATTATACAAGTAAGACAAGGTTACTTATTTCTTCTCTCCGCTAGATGGTTCTATAAAGACATTTTTTTTCTAAAAATGAAAATAAAAATATAGCGGACTTACTGATGAAATGTTATATCATCAATATATTTAAACATCTTATCTCTACAATTTGTACACCCTTGTACCGCACACTTCATTCTTAAATCGGGTCAAAACTATTTTTATCTTTGAACTTTTAACCAAAAATGACAACCTATCGCAACGACGTGCCACTAGAACTGAGTGGTGACGTCACAGAACTGACGTCTATATATAGGAGTCCTTTTGACAGTATGGAAGCACGCGACTCGATTGCCTTTGCAACAACTCCGCTATCATTTCCTTCTCCATGGTATGGGATCTGTGGAGTTTAACGCTAAGTATTCTGTCTTCGCTACATTTAGCTTCAGACCGCCGCCGTTCTCAAGCACTTCCTTCCACCCTTTCACGCGTCACACCAATCTGCTTCTGTCCACGTCCATCAGCGCAATATCATCAGCATACATGAGCAACCACGGGGGCTGCTCATGCGAGTTTCTGATGCTGTCCGACAAAACGTCTAATACTACGCTGAACAGGTAAGGACGGATCCTTAGTGTACCCCAACGGTGATGGGGAAGGCTTTCGAGTCACCAACAGCAGTCCGAACCACAGAACCGGAATCGTAGTACAAGTCTCGGATGGTGTCAATGTAAGTTTCTGGGACTCCCTTGGCCCGCAATGCCCATCAGATCACCGCGCGAGGAACACGGTCGAAGGCCTTCTGTATGTCTAAGAATAGGCAGTGCAGAGGCGTGTTCTTCGCCCTGTGTTTCCCCGCCACAATCCTTAGGGCGAACACCGGGTCCATAGTTCCGTGCCTGGGACGAAACCCGTACTGACAACCCGAGAGTGTACTTTCCTGTCGGATCTGGGAGTCGGTTATCCGCGGTAAATGCCACTCTCCTGCACCGATTCCTTGCCTTTGAAGATTGGTGTGATGATGCTTAGCCTCCACTGGCTCGGGATCTCACCGGGTATGCGGTTATAGAGATTTGCTAGAATGCTCACACCATGGGCACCCATTGCCTTCCAAGCCTCGATAGGGACTTCGTCGGGTCCTACAGCTTTCTGGTTCTTTATGCGGCGAATGGCAGTCTCGACTTCAGCAGGCGTAATCGGTGGCACCAGTCCTTGATTCGGAGGGAGGTCTGGTCTCCCTCTTTATGCTGCTTATTCAGCAGCTGTTGGTAGATGGGCGCCATCTCTCCTTCACCGCGACTTTCTCGTACAACAGATTGCCCCCAGGGTCTTGAATGCAGCGGCACTTGGATAGACCCTGTGCCGCTTTGGCCCTAGACCGCGCCAACTTTTGCCCCTCAGACGATTCCACTTGTAAACATCATTTTTGTTCCATATTCAACAAATAAAGGACATTGAACTTTGAACTTTGAACTTTGAACTTTGAACTTGAACTTTGAACTTTAACTTTGAACTTTAACTTTGAACTTTAAACTTTGGTATATAGCCGTTGCAAGTGGAGAGCCTTTGTACGCATCGCGGTCTTCGGAAGATTTGGACGCTTGCTACTTTTTATATAGGGCTTTCTTCGCCCTGATCTCTTTCTGGACTGTGTCGTTCCACCAACAAGTGTCCCTGTCACACTTGCGTCCACCCTTAGACATACCGAGTGCCGCCCTCCCCGCTTCAAGAATAGCTGCCTGAATCCTGTCCCAGCAAACCTGTACTGGTTCGTCTACACTGTCTACAGCATCAGCGCACTTGTCCCTGATGGCTGAGACGAGACTTTGGGACTTGACTTCATCAAGCAGCCACCACTTGATTCTGCGTTGGGCACGCTCAGCACGTTTGCCTTTGGGTTTCACGCGGAGGTCCATGACAAGGAGACGGTGTTGGCTAGTGAGACTCGCCCCGGGTATAACCTTGCAGTTAGCCACCTAGCTGATGCTGTGCCTCCTAGTGAGTAGGAAATCGACCTGGATAGAGCGCCCCCCCGCTCTTGTAGGTGTTAAGATGTTTGGATTTCTTTTTGAAGTACGTGTTCACGATGGCATGAACGGCAGTCGCCCATGTTCTGAAGATGTGCTCACCCTCTGGGTTGCAACTTGCGACTACCGTATCCAAAGCCACCGTAAACACGCTCAAACTCCTCACACCCACCACCCACATGACCGTTCAGGTCACCACCCAGGACACCCTGCGACAGTGGGATGTCACGACGCACTTCCCCGAGTTGGTCCCAGAATGAGATCTTTTCGGCTTCGCTACGCCTAGCCTGTGGCGCGTAGGCACTTATCAGGTGGGTTACAATTCCATTGATAAGCACCCTCACGACCATAAGTCGCAACGTCCGAGAGAGCACCACAAATCAGGTGCACCTGTGTACATCAGCTGGTAGCCGTCCCCAATGTGCATGGAGCTACTGCCACCCCAAAGAGTCTCCTGCAGGAATGCCACGGCCACTCTCTGCCTGCAGAGTACGTCAGCCAACTCCCTCGTGCGACCGGTCAACGTGCCAATGTTCCATGTTGCGAAGCAGAGTTTTTGGGAACTACAATGTTGGCCTAACATCTTTAGCAGTGCCCGGCTCAGGCACGGTGGCCCTAGCCGACTTGCGACACAAGGCGGGCGGCCCTCGTGCGCACCGTTTTGCGGTGGTGCCCTACCCTCATCGTATTCCCTTATTCTTATTGCCATTTATGTTGTGATTTGGCATTTTTTGGCTTTTCCGGGGGCAATTACCAACCTCCAACCCCGAAGGGAAAGCCAGCGCCAGAGCCTCGTCCGTTCTTCAGCAGGTGCACCGACTTGCAGGTGAGGTTGGCCTGGGGCCCAAGATCTTGGTGGACCACCTTGCACCTAAAAATTCTTTTTCATTAAAGCTCATAAAAACGTAAAAAAACTGGTCATAAGTTGAGATTATTGTTGTTATTTTTAATTAATCCTAATTTATCTGGCCCGGTCAAATTCATCTGGGCATAAGAGCCAGATAAAACCAGACTAATGGGAGCCAGACAAATTAGAAAGTTATAGTTAATCGAACCCTGCACCTTTATTTATGAACAGATAGAATTAAAGGTGTAATTAACATGAATAGATAACATTATGACAGACCTTGGTTAAGTTTCAAAACATAACTAAAAACCCGCAATCCATGAAAGAATACAGATTAATTATGCGACATGCGTGACAAACTCCCAAATAACAACTTTCAGTCGTATTTTTTAACAAAATATAACATTTGAACGTGCAAGTGTTCGATAGCTCGCTACTGATTGACGCGACCAATCACGAGTCGGTATTCATTAAGCAAATATTTTGTGTTTACATTGAAATTATGCTTGAACAAGATGCGCCAGTTGAATTATCATTTTCGTCGGGGACATTTTTTAAAGTAATGTAATTACGAAGATATCCAATTATTTTGAATTTCAGTTATAACATATCAAAAAACATGTATTCAAATATCGATGCAACATTCTTATTTTAATATAATTGCTTCTTAAGATCGCAAAAAATCTAATAATTCAACAAAAAGCGGCATGGGGACACACCAGATTAATTAGTTTTTACTGTTTTCTGTTAGTAAAATTATTGCTTGTATTAAATAATCCCAATTAATTAATATATGCGTCGATAGACATTTTTATCTACTATGTAACCTGAAATTTTTGTGATAATTGGAGAATAAATTGATGTGTTCTTCAGTCAAAAACATGTCTAATCTGGTTTACAAAGAATCACCCTAATATATTATCAATCCTCAAAAAGTAAATGTACCTATCCATAATTATGTTAGCTGTCAAATTATATTCTTTTACTTTGTTACTTATTTCCTAGAACAATACGCAAAATTTCCTAAAATCATTTTATTTCATATTTCGATTATGCGCTCTTTTTTAACAAACCGTTGTTTGGGATCATGCCATGTGATTACTAATCCCTACTAATATTATAAATGTGAAAGTAACTCTGTCTGTCTGTCTGTCTGTCTGTCTGTCTGTCTGTCTGTCTGTCTGTCTGTCTCGCTTTCACGCCCAAACCACTGAATCGATTTTGATGAAATTTGGTATAGGGGTAGATTAGACCTCGAGAAAGGACATAGGCTATGTTTGGTCGCGATAACCGACATCCACGCGGGCGGAGCCGCGGGCAAAAGCTAGTAAAAATATATTAGGATTAGCCCATATGATTTCTCCCAGTCCTTGTGTGCACTTCTTTCCGGTACTATACACTCAGTATCCTTATAAAATCCTATTTGTATTCAATCGATATAACGCAGATAGTCCTAGAATGCAGCATATCTCTAAACTCATCTTTCGGGAAACATTTTGTCCTATCAAATATGCATAGAAGTATTTGCGTTGTCTTATCTCTCGTTGCATCATCCCATCTTTTGTGTAACCTGGTAGAAAATGAACGGAACCGATTTGTTTTTGTTTACAATAACTTTAGGTTTTACAAAACTGGTCTTTGGTGTTATCGGATATTCTTAAACTTCTTGGTAGTTAATTTAAAACAGTCTTTGTGAAGACTTAAGTTGACAACTTTGTTGACATGAATTCTAAAATAGTATCATGCAATGGAATATGTTTAGTTTTCTTTGTGAATTAACATACGATTTCTACACAAATAAATGCGCGAAGGGGACTCGGACCTCCGTCTTTCATGAGCGCGCGCCTGGGGGTGACAGGTGAAGCCGCCTGTCACCCTAGTAGAAGCAGGCCGCAGCGGTGGCGTGATGAGCACCTCCCACCTGTACAGGGAAAGATGTGGACACTGTAGTCCCACACTCGTGGAGGCCATCGATGGCCCTGGGTCACCCGAGGAGTGAGGTTACCTCAACCGCAACTGATAACCCGGAGTGCGGTTTTAGTCGGTTCGAGTCCGACAGGACCGTACCTTGCCTAGAGTAGATATTGTTCAATAATTTATTTATATATGATGGGCCACTTAGAACTAAGTGCTTTAGTACATCGTTCCGTTGAAAACTTTTAAACCAATGTTGTAAAATTTAACGACCAAAAGCGTGCAAGAATATACTATTCTGTTTAACTATCTAGAATCTATTAGCTTAAGACCATCTCCTCGATGCTCAAGACAGACGTGTAAAGGAAGCATAAACTACATTGTAAACACAGCATGATGACAATATAATCAGAGTGATGCAGGTGTTGAATGGGTTTAGTCCCATTTGCATGTTGCATATTTCATGCTGCTCCGAAATTTCCATGTGGTTATTATGAATCATTTCCCGTTGAACTTCGATGTTGAACTATAATGTTAGTATGCATAATTATTTCTGCTAAAGCAACTATGGACAATGAGATAATTCTAGTAATCTGGTCTAATCGACATCCGAACAACAATTAGTATTCAGCTTAGAACTGTAGCTTCACAGATATGCAGTAGTATTGTGGGTAACTATTCAAGTCTGCCGCGTGGAAATTATGTTCTCATTGTGTATTTTTATGTGAAAAATAGCAAAGATAAGGTCAATCGTTTTTTATTCCGCTTCGTTAATAGAAAACCAACAAACAATGATGTAGAATTTTTAGTTTAATATACCACAGTAGAAGTAAACAAAATGCTTTTAATAATGTTTATATTACTAATGTATTATTATAAACAGAGAATAGCTATGTCACAGAGATCGTCTTATCGTCTAATCTCTGTGGCAGCGGTAGAGTGTTCGACCGCTAAGTCTATAACTCACTGCAAATATTACTATGGATTGCATTGGTTTGTTTATTTCTGTGCCCAGTATTTATGTATTTACAAAAATAAATAGATCTATGTACTGAATTTAAAGGGGATATAATAAACCGTGCAACAAAAATAATAAATGGACGACTGATAATGAGTTACTTTAAATACTGAGTGGGTGACTAAAATACTGAGTGGGCGACTAAAATACTGAGTGCCCCGTGATACAGAAAGTGTGTTGCTAAATTGTGAAGTTATGAGGATTCGAGTATAGCGCGCCCCCAAATTTTTTATAACCATCCATAAATAGTGGCTCACTCAGTATTTTTACACGCCACACTCAGTAATTTTGACACCCATAAATTGAAATAAAATGATTCTTCACTATAGCTGCCAACTAATTATTTTTTCTACCTACTTTTCGGATTAATTTGTGGCCGCGTTAAATACAACCCAATTTAAAGTACAGATGATGTTGAGTAATATCAGACATTTTTAAAAAAATTTAATAATAAGTGTTCTTAAATAAATCTCTTCTCTTTAATATTATTTGCCGTATATATTAATAACTAATTGCTAAGTTGGCTGAGTGTCTTTTCCTCTAACATGTAAATGTCAATAGATCCCAGTTGTTTACTACAGATGGTTTGTTGAACTTTGACTTAGAGTTTATTAATTAGCTAGAGCAAGACAAAATTAATAAAGTTGCAATTAATTTAGAAGTTAAATTTGATTAAATATGTGTACCTAAGGTAAAACCTGACAGGATTGTTTATTCTTTAGCTGATCATAAACTTTCTGAGTGAATTGTGTGAAGCTCATTTTCAACCGGTATTTGGTGGTTCACCATCATATTAACCATATTTGGTGGTTTGGTGGTTTGGTAGAGACCATTTATAAAGCTTTAAAAACTAGCTCAACTGCACTTTTTTATAAAATTAACTATTGCCAGTGGCTCCACCCGTATGGATTTCTCATCCCATTCCCTGCTGTCCCTCCCCGATAGCGTGATGAGATTTATAGTTTATGACACTTACAAATAATGTGGCACATATAATAATATGTATATAATAATATATATAAGTTGCTAACCCGGCGAACTTCGTAGCGCCATATTTTCTGATCCCGTTCTCTACAATATTATGCATGTATTATACATATAAACCTACCTCTTGAATCACTCTATCTATTAAGAAAAAAACGGCTTCAAAATCCGTTGTGTAGTTTTGAAGATTTAAGCATACATAGGGAAAGACAAACAGCGACTTTGTTTTATAATATGTAGTGATATGTAAGTATAGATAATCACGAATTATTTCAACAGTCAACAGGAAGGAGGTAGGTAATACCAAGGTATTAGGATCATTTTGAGTACTTTACTAGTCAGGATCTGGATGTAAATTTCAGTTAGATCCGCTCAGCTTTTTGAGTAGGTATAGAGATATATTGAGTAATGAACATTCTTTTTTAAGCTATTGCATAGCTTCTATCGTGGGCCTTGAGCGTGGAGACCGAATCCAGAAATTCCGTAACGAAAACGCGGACGCCCCCAACTCCGAGCTCCCACGAATCGAGGCGAGCTGCTTCAAATGCTATGCAATAGCTTTACCGCGGCAGTCCCCGAGTGCCACAAGTCAAAGTCAAGGTCAAGGTTAAGGTCAAGGTCTAAGCTGACACTCCGAGCTCGCACGAATCAAGCCGATTTCGGAGCAGATCGACTCGATTCGTGCGAGCTCGGAGTCATAGTATAAATAGAGTCGGAGTGGGGGGATAATTACAATAGCTGATAAAAATGCTATGCAATAGCTTTACCGCGGCAGTCCCCGAGTGCCACACGTCTTTTTTTATTTACTTCGAAAATAAGAAATGCTTACTCATACTCATTCCACACGCACGGGGAATGGGATTGATACTTTGCAATTCCCATGATAAATCTATATAAAAAAGGTTGTTACCTGTCAAGTTTTTAGTGAGGGCTGAATAACATTTTGTACAATACGAAGTCATCGACTAAAGTGGCACGTATTTGAATAATTCGCTTTTATAGGTCGTCACTCAATCCACACGTTTTTGCCAATCCTTTTACATTTACAGATTCGTGAGAGTTATAGAATTCCTTTTATAGTTCACCTTTAGGTAAAAGTATTTCCAATACTTTTTTTATATAAGATGAGTAGGTACCTAATAGAATTTTTAAGGACTTGTTATAATCATTTGTAAGGTATAGGTTTAGACTGGTATTATTTTATTTTTCTCTAACACATTATACACAACACATTCACGCGTTTTTAACCCTGAAGATGTAGCAAGAGGCGGATTATATTACATTACGTGTATTTAGACATTTTACGAACTATTGTGATATCAAGAGAAAAAATCAGGTAGGTACTACTTTTCTTTTCGAACTGTAACTGTAAAAAGCTTTCATTGACTGACATAACTATTGTACTCAATAAGCCTAGCACTGTGCAATAATATTATATCGAACTCAGTGCTACAAGATTTTATACATTGAATTTGAATGTAAGCATTTCAGATAAAGTCTAAGTGCGATCAATGAACTCGTAGGTTATGGACCATGAACAAAATTTACACATCGCATTTAAACTCAGCTACAATGTTCACATATTGAATGTTTATTTTAAGTCGGTCTTTGACCTCAGCCCTTCATGAGAGGGGTTGAGCCCATCCAGCCGTAAATTGGCAAATAAATAGGTAGGTATATTATTTAACTACAGTGCTATATTATAAATGCGAAAGTTTAAATGGATAGATATTTGTTACTAATTCACACCAGAATGCTCGAATAGATCTGATAGAAATTTGTCACTTCGCACAATCTTGGGCGTCCATGGTAGTCAGACCGTTTACAAGCATGTCACCCTGCACCTCGTCAAGCCAGGACATTTTGGAGCTACCTCTTCTACCTGGACCAAGCGCCATTGCCAGGAATTTGTTACCCCCGTAGCCTGACGGTTGCCACAAGTTGGCGGAACCAGCGAAATCGGCTCTCTTGAATTTTATCTGTGATTTTACGGACATTTAGGCTGCCGCGGATGCGACAGTTCGATGCGATCTTTACGCTTGGCTCCGCATATCCACTGCAGCCTTTTCATCTCTGTGACACGCAGCTCCTGCTTGTGTCGCTCCAGCAGCGGCCACGCCTACCTACTCGGTTACTATTTAGCGAAGAACCTCTCTAGCAGCTACTAAAATCATGTAGCAGCTACTATGAAATATAATTCCAATAATACAGTAGATATTACTAGATTAACAAGATATTTAGCGCCCCCGAAAAATGTTGCCCTAGATTGTCCCCGAAGAATTCCAACCGCATATTAATCTGAAACTCTCTAACGGCTCGCGTGCGTAATAAGGCCGTAAGCCTCCCAAAGGGCCTGATATCCTTCGTATAAAAGGTAGCCTTGCTTAAGGAAAAATTATAGGCTATTAATGTACCCATTTATTATTTGGAAAGAAGTGAGATATCCATAATATCGTAGTATCGAACTAAAATAATAACTTCTGTTACAGACAATATATCAAAAGGTACACGTTATTGGTACGATTGATTGATTTGAGTCCATAAAGTGACTTATTAGTTTAATTTTGGATAACATAGTTGTCTATTGAGTTCATGGGGCGTAGTTTATACATTTTAGGGTGTGTAATTACAAACCCTGGCAAATAATTGATGCGTTTGTTTTATTTTAAAGTTGCCACTTTACCATAATTGCTGAGTAAGTAACATAAGTTCCTTAACCCAGTCGTTTCAAACGCAGAGTACCTACGATACATGTCACCTGTGTTATGTACTCCTCGTCGTATGTTACGATTTTTTTTTTTTTTTAGTACTTACACTATTTAAAGAAATATGGCATTTACGAGTATGCCATTTATAGTGCTCATAAATTGTTTGTCACCTTGTGTTTACCACATTTTAAGCAAATAAATATGAATTGAATTGAATTGAAAAATTATTTTAGTTATATAAGAATCAACTTTCTTAACAATACTTTTTTGTCCAACAGACGATAAATTTCGACTCAACACGTGGTGGTATATCGCTAGTCACAGAAAAAGGCATACACAGCAGTAGCAGACTGCTCGTGCAATCTGCGAGGACGGCAGATGCAGGCGCTTATCAGTGTGCACCAGATAATGCGCAATTAGCCACTGCGAGAGTGCACGTTTTGACTGGTGAGTTGGTTTTTAGTGAATAAAGTTAGGGTTTTAGAAGGTAAAACTAAGGTGATTCTAACGCATGGTTTTACGTTTTGGGTTACCGTACTGTAGAGATACCTTTTCCGTGATTTTTTTTTATTTCATTGTATTTCATTTTGTCGTCATATAAATATATGCTATAGGTATTTACTTTAAATTCTATTCCCGGTCACTGCAAATATTTGTATGCATAAATATAGCTATTTGCATTGGTCTGGTCGTGCCTCTGAGAGCACACTAAGCCGTCGTCAGTCCCAATTGTCATACGAACATCTATGGCATTCCTTCGCGTTCGTTCGCGGAGTCTTTAAAAGTCCAACTAGTCTAACTACAGAATTTCGATATCACCAATTGGTTGTGGAGGTCAGATAGCAGTCGCTTCATGGAAAATATCGAAGTTCACCCGCATTACAGTTAGATTGGAAAGCAGACCCCAACTAAGTTGGGAAAGGCTCAGAAAAGATTTGATGGATACACGAAATTACAGAAGGACAATTACAGAGAAGTATAAAAACAGGTAAAGACAGACGACGTAGCTTGAGATGACGTAGCATTCTGTTATTAATTTCAATGTAAAGAACTCTAATAGAAAATAACATAATACGCTTCAACTTAAGCTGCTTCAAGCGAAAAGATGAACAATAAATCAGTCCTTTCCTTGATGTAATTAACTGGAGCACGGTTGGAACGTCTAGAAGTTCTAATTAGTTGACCGGGGTATTCGTCAGGCGACAATCGTCAGACGTCTCAGCATGGAGTCGACGGAGTTCATTTGGTCATAAAGAGTGGAAGTAATATCAAGTGTTCTATTGCGAGTTGCTCTTACAAGATACTGTCTGAAGCTTACGCGAATCTCACTCATTGAAATAAAATGCGAATTCTCACATCAGTCAGTTGATCAATGACCCCGGGTCATTCATCAACTGACTGATGCATTCGTGTACAGTTGGTTACAAAAACATAGATATAAAATATTAACAAATACAATTTAAAAAACATACGCAAACAGTCCAACATGAGACAATCTGAAATTTCTACAGTACCTACACAGTTTACAGTCCAACACTCGTGACGTCGACTAATGTATTCATTACTAGCTGGCGGAGTAACGTTACAAATTGCAGCATTAGTGTTGCTTCCCTATCTCCTACCTACACGATTGTTTCACCCACTGCTGCAAAACAAATTAATTTGGTTTAAAGTTGCGGGTATCCGTGAATGGGTTCTGTAGGGGCCCATTATTTATTTATCTATCTATCTGTCTTTTATGTTTGAAAGGTCTTGGTCAGACTTAAAATTCTTACGTTTGTTTGATTGCAATCAGTTGAGTAGGATTGGAGATAGAAGATACGCCAACCAAAAAAACCATTCAGTTATTCATCAACTGAATGGTTGATGGTTTTTTTTTTTGCTATTAACATTCATGGCAGACAGAGTTTCGTGACATTCATAAAGGCAAGGGGGTAGTTATAATATGCGGCAGCAACTTAACTAAAATTTGAAATTCTAATAATATTATGAAAAAAAAAATAGATTTTTATAAAAAATAGGTACATTAATCAAATTAGGCATTGACCCTATCTACTATTCGTTTTACTTTCTACAACTTAGTGAATTTCACTGTAGTGAAATTTGTTCTCATTTGACTTTTAAAAACTTGATGTTCAGACATCAAACAATTAAAAGTTTTTATGTAATAGATTAATTAAAATAAATTAAACTATTCTATTTCTCAAATAAAGTTTTAAAATAGAGAGATTGAAAGTTGAGTAGATGTTTTAGGTCGTTAATAGTTTAATTATGCTAATTTTCTTAATTTATTTCTTGCAATTAATTGAAACCTAAGGCCGCAGCCAAGACTCAGTGGCGAGAGCCGCGGATGCCAACCGGCAAAGCAAGCCAATGAGAGTGAAAGAGAGCTCAGTGGCAGGCAGTCACATTGTCTTTCATGTCTTGCCTATGAGTGAGAAAGAGAGAGAGGATACATTTTCTTTGACTTGTCGCACCGCTATCGCTGTCGCCCCGCTCGCCGCTGAGCTTACGACTGTAGGGTTTGTTTTATTAATTTGAATCTTGTAGGCATTGATTTATATTGTCACTAAAGTCTTGTATGTATAATTTTCAAATCAAATTCAAGTAATTTAAATTGTATTTTTCCTCGATAATTTTCATTTGCTCTCAATCAGGGATGCAACAAAATATTTGATATAACTAATACTAAAGCAGTAAATGAGGTCGTATCCCCCCAAATGAAATTCAATTTCAAGATCTCATATTTCTCAATTAGTTACCTAAAATGGTTGCCCACAAAGCCAAATAAGGAAAAGGTGCTGACGAAAAAAACACGGGCATTCATATATTTTCCAGTAATTACTTGCCTAACGAGCAAAGCAACGGGTACTGTAAATTACAACGTTAGCCTCTGTAGAACATCTTCTCTATATGCCAGGTACATTGTTGGTACAAAGCGGAATGCATACTAAAATAGTTGCTAGCTAGTTTTCTTATTACGGATTTAATCAAAGCTAGTAGTTGCTAGATTCAATATTGAGGATGTTTGAATATGAAATTATCATTTTACTTCGCGGTGTAGGATTGCATTTACGAATATCAGGGACTGTCAACGTTTTGGTGTTATGATTTTGTTGGTAAAAAATTATATTGTTTTTGAAATTGGAATTATGTATTTCAATATTTGGCTCTTGCGATTAATCGAACACATTATTGGCATTGAATACTTGTGTCATATTTTAAGATAACAACTTATATAATTATATATTTTACATGTTATGTTATATGTTTGTGTATAAAATTATGACAGAAATTGGGGGCTAAACGGCATCCGCTCTTGAAAAAACTTTGGTTGCAATCCTAGTTAGTGCTTGAATTCTGTTAAAATCATTTTGAAGCGTGCTCGTTCAAACTTCTGTCTAACAAACCAGCATACAATATAGGTACTTATTCAATAAAACCTGACCTGTTATTCATTTCCCTGTTCAGTCGTTACATTTGACATTATTTATGCTGTTTGAATATTTCGTCGTATCGAATTTTTGATGTGAATTATGCTTAGGTACCTATTTTTTTATTATACCCATAAAAATATGTAGTACTTTGACCTTCCGCTTTACAGCATGTGTTTCGCTTATAATTTTGGCAACGGACTGTTCATTTAATGAATATTTTACATGAATGTATAAACAGTGATATCTCGTATTGTGATTATTTGTTCATTTATTACTTTTGACGCTGACAACCTCGGCACTCGACTCGACAGACTCGACAAGACTCAGCACCTACGCAGGTGCCGAGTCTACAACATTTATTCCAGGGACAAGTAGAACTTCTTCTGTTCTCCTGCCAGGGGACAAATAGGGACCTATATAGCGACTATACCGAAAGTACAACTTTTATGCCGGGGGACGAATTATAAGTGACCAGTGGGTGCGTCTCCATCACAAACTGATTAGTAAGGGGTTTCCAATGACAATAATTTGCAACACATCAAACTAAATTGTAATATTATACAATGTTATCATCATGAAAACAATACAACTCCAATCCCTAATACAATAAAGTAAGTAACAATTTTAATTCGATTAAAAAACAGAAAAGAGGGGCGCCCAGACAGAATGTATAGAGGAATTTAGATCGACTTCGCACGGGTCTCGGGGGTTTAGTGGTCAAAGCATTCCCCCTGTAAGGGAAAGATCGCGGTTTCGAGTCCCGCCCGAGGTCGATTCTCTTTTCTCTTTCTTACTCGATTTGAATAGTTAGCAAAATAAATGCTTCAAAATGTCATTCCAAGGTAACAATTTTAATTGAAGCGCTTAGTCCACTCGCAGGAGTTACTAGTATGGGCCCAGCTCACCGTGTAACATCTATTGTAAGCTGTTGAACAAGTTTGAAGCTATTTAGTTACTGCATTGCCTTGTGAATTTTAAACTCGGAAAGAGAACTCAATGAATATAATATAACATATAGGTGTCGTGGAATTCCTCCGCATTTTAATCATTATTATTATTTATTTTTTAATTATAATTTGTATATTACATATTAGTTTTAGTTTTAAAATGCATTAGTTTAGTTTTGTTATATCTTAAGATAATTGTTTTAATACCTGAATACCAACTTACTTATTTATAAAGTTGTATATCCTTTATTAACTGTATTTCCTTCGTCGACTCTACCACTAAGATAGTGATCTAAACCGATACATATAGGTTAAGTAATATTTTTAGAACATAATACGATGGAATTGTAATTTCTGTGTGTAATCCTTTGTATCTCTATTGTTACTGAAACAATTTATTATTATAAAATTAACATTATTATATTTAAGTTTGAGAATGAGCTATCGTTCGAACTTATTATCTAATTAATAATGAAAAAACATATGAAAATGGTCTAATTAAATAGGTAATGCTCTAATACACTTATAGCCCAATTATAATAATAACTTTCAACTAAAAACGAGTCCAGTTGTTGAAAATATTCAATCTGTTTTACAAAATAAAAACGGAACAAAGCATTACTGTATCTAGAGTAAAGTAGAACAATCATGAAGAGAAAAGATGCACAGACAGCGAGACTGATTTCTTCAGAGTTGTGTTCTAGAGCGTAACCACAATTTCTTGAAATCCTATAAGGAATAAGAAGCTTGTACAGTATGTTACGTCAAACACAAATGTTAGGATGTTTTCTCTGAGGATTTCTTTATGCAGTTTTCTATAATATCCATTTTCATGTCGTAAAACATTGTTTTGCAACACTTTTACTTTTACTTTCCTTGTGCAATCGTAATCCGTTTCCTAGACCCCGATTTTGCTAATTGTCAACCACTAACACTGTAAAAAATGCCATTGAATTGTAGGCTTTATTAATATAGGCTTAAAGTCATTAAGTCATTCATTACAACTCTTCATTCACTCGACAAGATGCCATTTATTTAAGACTTTACCAGCAGAACAGTAAAGTCTCACATTAAATGGCATTTTTTGCAGTGTTAATAGTATGATAGTGGTTGACTTAAATCACAGTTCTAGTTAGTTTTGTGTTCTGAATTGTTAATTAGCCCATGTTAGCTTTATTTCCGTAATGGCGATGTATTCGTGGAAAATTTAATGTAGTTTAGTGCATTTGCCACTTACTTTTTAGTTGAATGTATTGTGATTGCGACTGAATTTACACCGAAGCTTTTTTTAGATTAGAAGATTCACTGTGTCTAATGTACCCAAGAACACAGAACTTTCATTTGATTGTTAATATTTTGATTTACTTTAGGAATTAAAAATAATGATGTGTATGACATGATTCAGTTTAGTTCTAAAAAAATATGTCTTGAAAAATGAGATACTGCCATCTTGTTAGGAAGGTATATTTTCCAGAATAAACTAATATACTGAGCACTGAGCAGTGTTGGAAAAAATCGGACGACTTCGTCAAATAGCCTATTAAGTAAAGAGCTAAAATAGGAATAAGAAGTGGAGACTAAACATAAACCCCAAGCATATATAAAAACTCAAATTATTTAAATTTGCACATTACTCTTCTTCTCGATTCAAAGGTAAATAGAATTCTCCGGAACTTTTCGGCTTAGCACAAACTAACGGCCCTGGGTCATCACTTAGGTAAAGGTATTTTGGTAAAAACATTGATTTGATTTGCTTCAAAGGGACCGGTAGGCTGCTACACAGAGAAACAGGTTAGCGGCACCGGTTACCTGCACTGACAAGTTTCCATACCAAAAAAAAATTATGAATGAATCTCAACGCATTTACGTCCACGCGTTTTTAAACAAACGACCACTTTTTGACAAACGACGAATGGAGATGGTATCATCTCCCTAAGATAGTTGTATAGCAGAATTTTGAAAGCTCAATCTGTGTTCATGTAGCTCAGCTTTCCCTCTGTAAGGGACTGGTGACGGGTTCAAGTCTTAAGCATTCACTTTTCCTATTCAAATCGATATAAATTAAATAGCTTAAAGCAGTGAAAAACTTAAATGAAGCACGAAGTTATATAACTAACTGAGTACAGGACAGGAGGGACCGGTATTAAATCTAACTGAGAGAAGTTGCCGCAGGTAACACTTTAGTGCGGTAGTGAAATGAAGTGTTAAGTTACCAGTTAATTGCATTCACTGCCTGATGAACTGAGTTACGACGAAGTTAGATATAGGTTTGACTCTGCATTCGAATTATAAAGTTGTTACTTCTTTTATACGTGTTAGACTACGCTCAGTAAAGATTGCATTGATATTGACAGTATTAAAAAGAATTTGCGGTGTAAATATAGATAAAGGGGGTTGGGTAATGTTGGCGTCGTGTCGGAATTGAGCGGCCATCAATGAAATTGGTATAATATGAAAGAACAGTATTTATAAAGTGATCAAAAGTTACTATGGACAAACTTCTCTAAACTATATCGGGACTTAGCTATACAGGGTGGTATTTTTCAACTTTACTTAGATGGAAGTACTCTAAATACTGAAGATAGCGAATTCCACTGAAAAGAAACATTACCTTATTTTTAAAAAGAATCAAAACTGCATTCATAGTTTTCTGAAAATGCCACACCCGGTAGTCGAACCGACTAAAATCTTCCTATAACCTTCTATTTCATAGATTTCCTTTTACTTAATTTACCAAGTTTGTTAGAGAGATTTGAACCTTATAATCGACCCTATAGATTGATGTAATAAAAATACAAGGTGTTATTTTTTCGAATTGTAGTCGGTTCGATTATAAGGCGTGGTAAACGAGTTTTCAGCATTCCTTAAATGCAGTTCTGTTTCTTTTTTAAAAACATACTAAACTGTATGCAAAGTTTTCTGAAAATGCCACACCCGGTAGTCGAACCGACTAAAATCTTCCTAAATCTTCTTAAATCTTCTATTTCATGGATTTCCTTTTATTTAATTTACCAAGTTTGTTAGAAAGATTTGATCCTTATGATCGACCCTATCGATTGATGCAATAAAAATATAGGGTGTTATTTTTTCGAATTGTTCGATTATAGGGCGGGGCAAACGATTTTTCAGCATTCCTTAAATGCAGTTCTATTTCTTTTTTAAAAACATACTAAACTGTATTCAAAGTTTTCCGAAAATGCCACACCCGATAGTCGAACCGACTAAAATCTTTCTAAATCTTCTATTTCATGGATTTCCTTTTATTTAATTTACGAAGTTTGTTAAAGAGATTTGATCCTTATAATTGACCCTATCGATTGATGCAATAAAAATACAGGGTGTTATTTTTTCAAATTGTAGTCGGTTCGATTATGAGGCGTGGCAAATGATTTTTCAGCATTCCTTCAATGCAGGGCTGTTTCTTTTTCAAAAACACACTAAACTGTATTCAAAGTTTTCTGAAAATGCCACACCTAGTAGTCGAACCGAATAAAATCTTTCTAAATCTTCTATTTCATGGATTTCCTTTCATTTAATTTACCAAGTTTGTTAGAGAGATTAGATCCTTATGATCAACCCTATCGATTGATGCAATAAAAATATAGGGTGTTATTTTTTAGAATTTTAGTCGGTTCGATTACAGGGCGTGGCAAGCGATCTTTCGAAATTCCTTAAATGCAGCTTTGTATTCTTTTTTAAATAAGAGAGTGTTTCCTTTAAATGAAATTAACTATCTCCGGTAGTAAGAGTAGGTACTCGTACCCGGTTCGACTACCGTGTGTGGCATTTTCAGAAAACTTTGAATACAGTTTAGTGTGTTTTTAAAAAAGAAACAGCACTGCATTTAAGGAATGCTGAAAAATCGTTTGCCACGCCTTATAATCGAACCGACTACAATTCGAAAAAATAACACCCTGTATTTTTATTACATCAATCGATAGGGTCGATCATAGGGCTCAAATCTCTCTAACAAACTTGGTAAATTAAATAAAAGGAAGTCCATGAAAAAGAAGGTTTTGTAAAATATTAGTCGGTTCGACTACCGGGTGTGGCATTTTCAAAAGTCTTTGAATGCAGTTTTGTTTCTTTTAAAAAATAAGGTAAGGTTTCCTGTAAGTAAAATTCGCTATCTTTAGTATGAGGGTACTTTCCTTCAAGGTAAAGTCGAAATGTTCCACCCTGTATATCGCAGCTCCGATATTACTTACAATGGAAATAATGACATTTGTACGTGTGTTTAACACAGTACAATGAAGTGGTAGCAAAATTAATTATGGCCGCTGAAAAAATTAAGAACGCCACTGTCCATACTAGATTACCCAATCCCCTTTGCTAGTCGTGGCCCCCCTCAAATAGCAAAGTAAAATGCCGCACGTGTCAATGTAGGACATGAAACATTACTGTTGCACTGGCTATAGCAACGAGCAATTCAATGCAAAATAAAATTGTCACTGTTAGATAATTAAATATAATCTAAAAAAAAATTCACTCAAAAACTCCTATTTCATACGCCCGTTTTTCATACATAATAGTTATAATATGTACGTCAAAATATTTTATATTATTCATTCTTACAAACTTTTTCAGCTGAATATATATTTACACTCTTTTTCACACATTTATACATTACACGTACATTACAATCTTTTCAAATCACATCATCTTTATGAAGAGAATCCAAACCCTACTATCTATTAAATAAAAATAATATTTTTCCTTAACGCTCTAAGACGACAAGTTGATTCGCAAATAAATATTGGACTTTTCCTCACAGTGTTTGTTTTGTCACAGGTGAGACGCCCGCCGCCATGCAGGGGAGCGCGCAGTGGGCCAGCCGTTTCGACGTACGCACACTTTTATACTTCGCAAGTGTTATATACCTATACTCAACCCTATAATCGTCGCAGAAATTCAAAAGTGTTAAAATGTGTAAAAGTTTCAATTATTTTAATTGAATGTGAACTTGAAACATTCGAGGGTTTGGTAATGTGAATTCTAAATTCGAAGTTTGAGACAATCGAGTTTAGAGTTGAGAAGTGAATATAAATACGTTGATTGGTTTATAATTTTAAGAACAGTTGTGTTTGTATAATATTGACTATAAAATATAATACCTAGTGTTATATTATGTAACATCGAAATATTGACGCCCGTTGATCCTGATTGTCAGTTACCGAAATACGTCACTGTTTCATAATAAAATAGGTGTTAGATTGTTCAAACGAGGTTGTCATTACTTTTTCATATTTATGTCAAAAAATGTAACTTTTTCTTTTGCCGTTGAATGTGGAACATTCAATTTTAGTTTACAATGATTGTAGCTGATATACCTGCTATGGTTTTGAATATAAAATATTCTTAGAACTAAAAAACAAAACATTTCTTATATTAACATGTAATGTATTTTTATTTTTTGTTCAGGGATTTTCAGGCCTGAGTGGAAAAATCTGTGCCAAGGTTGCATAGAATATATCCTAAGTATCAGGGTAATGTTAAAAAATAATAAACTAGGATAAAATTTCAACAAAAATCACATTTCTAATGATTAAATCCATAATTATAATGTAAAACTGCATGATTGTTAATCTCAATATTGACATTGGAAAAGTTATGGATGGTTCAATTGGGATTGATAATCATCTATCAGAAATAAATCATGTAAAAATGTAGGTAATTTAATAGGTATATAGACAATTATTGTTTTTGAGATTCGAAATTGATTTAAATAAAAGACCATTTTCTAATGCTGTTTGGTTTTATTTTCTGCCCATATTATGCTTGCTACCTTTTATGTTATTGTCTTGGGACCAGACCAGCAATCAACAATGGTGTATGACTCCTGATTTTACATTACGGTTGACCAATAGCTGCAAGGTTGACCTCTATAAACAAACACAACATAATTGAGCAAGATGAACAAACCATCAAATAAAAATAATCATGAAAAATTAGCCATGTTAGTCCCGGTGGAGTAGATCAAATAGGACCACCTAATCTCTTCCTGTGGGTGTCGTAGAAGGCGACTAAGGGATTGGAATGTTCTCCATATGATAGTATACATACAGCCCGTGACTGTGTATATCCGCCCGCTTGACGGCAATAGGCTCGCTCCCTATTGTCCCACGTAGAGACCGAAATCATAGTTAGCGAAATGTGGGTGACCTGATAATACACTTCTGCCTGCACCTTTGGAGATTTACAGGCGTACGTGTATATATGTATGAAAAATGCATAGTCAATATAGTACAACTGCTTACGATGTCTAGGGGGCAGAAGATGATTAAAATAGTTACTCTACAAGTAGTGCAGAGTAACTATTTTAATCATCTCATCTCCTCCCATGCGGTGTTGTACAAGGCGACTAAGGGCTGTTTAACATCAGATAGATATATACAGCCCAGACTCAGCCTCAGATACATAGCTCGAGTCAACAATAGTGCCCGGGAAACGGCAATAGGATCACCCCTAATACGTGGGACCTAATATAATTGGTGAAATGTGGGTGTCAATTTACCTCTGCCTAACCCCCCGGGGATAAAGGCGTGATTCTATGTATGCATGTATGTATGTACAAGTAGTGCACTTACTTATTAATATGCATTTTACAACTCTATAACACAGATCTCTGATTTCCACTCAACGGATATTAATAATGGCTGAGCACAAAAACCAAATCGTTTAAAAATGAGATATCGGTTAAGTACGATTCAACGGATTCCATTACGCGATCATTGTTTTTATTCAGACCTCATTCCAATGGATGTTTTATTAATTATTGAAAATCTTTATGCAATGTCTAAAGATGAGGATTGAATGGATTCGACGCATTTTTATGATGCAGGTTACACGAATGTGAATTATTGTAAAGGTATGATGATGATGATGATGATGAAGCATTTTTTGTAAATGGACCAAAAAAAAAGCCCGCTGAGTTTCTTGCCGGAGTCTTCTCAGGCCGGGGCCGCGTTTCGAACCGGTGTGGTCCATTTGCTAAGCTAGTCTTTAGTACATAATTATATGTATATTTTTGACGTTTTGTAAGTGCCGTTTTGATGGTCTATACAGAATAAATGATTTTTGACTTTGACTTTGTCAGAAATTTTCTGACACTCATGAATTAAACTATTATTGTGAATGCTTTTTGATTGAAGTTGTAATTTTGCAATTATATATTTATTATATTATTATATATATTTTGTAATTATATTATATACACCTGAAAGAGGTTGTAATACAATACAGCGGACCTATACATTTATTGTGTGTGCTATGGTTATTTCAAACGACTACAGCATGAGGTTCTCCAAGAAGTGCATTAAGTAGTATAAAAAATCTCATATAATATAGGTACTGGTATCATCTAGCTGGGGCTGTGGCGTTCAATTTCACAAGTTTTTATGGTCAAGTTAACTATATATTGTGAATGTGTATTTTAACAGTCTACTATAGATAATAGTATCGCCTAATTCCTATTAAGCGTTACTCTCCAATACACTTATCTATTTTTCTTCATCCCCACTTTGAAAGTCCATTACTTTTATCTAAACAAACAGCTACAAAACAGGTAGCCCTTACTAGAACACTTTTCCATTAGACTTGGTTTCGATTAGTTTCGTTGAAGCGTTTGCGCCTGAGGCACTCTCAGACTTTTGTTGGACCGTCAACTACATTCGTTTAAATGAAAGGTCTGAAATAAGACCCGAATGAGTTGCTGTGAATGGCTGATGTGAACGTGTTTGTGAGGGCCCCAGGTGAAGGGTAAAAGAACGGTCGAGAAATGTCGTGTTTACAAGTTGTATAGGTTTTTTTTGTTTTATAATCGTACTACTTAGGTTGCAAACAACCGCACGGTCTACCTGATGAAAAGTGGTTACCGTGGCCTATGGATGAGTTGCGTAAGCTTTGTAACGTGCATAACATTAAAATTACTGTCCCAAGTTGTAATACGTTTGTAGAATAGATTGATAAAATGGGACTGATGAAAATACGTAGGTATCAATCCAATTTCATCATTATATTCTGCAATACGCTGACCAACGAACCACTTGTTTGCTACTTGTTTAGGGGCAAGATACAGAGATTGGGGTTGGTTGGTTCATTCATCTCTGGATAATATTTCTGTGATAATAATAGACGTGACTGTTATGTATGTAGGTTACTGGTCATTAAATTAATAGTGAAAACATCTTTCATAGTTCATTAAGCTGACATCGTAATTCATTAATTGTGGCGGACAGGCCTCACGTGACGTTCTATCTGGTCATGGAACGCAGATCTAAACGTCAGCGATCAGCTGATGCCCGTCGTAGTACATTTAGAGGGGTTGGACGTCGGTTTGCACACTCTTTCCCTGCCATGCAGTGGCGGTGTGGACTGTAACTTTCGAACGAGGTCAGGGAAAGTAAGGTAACTCGTCCCTGTGCGTCTCTCTAGGCGAAAGGATAAACCGACCGCGTACGGTACGGTTCCGAATTGGGTTGAATAGGAACACCAGTAAATAAGACACAGTTAATTCGGTTGAATCATCTGGCTTTAATAATGGCCCATCTATTCAATGCAAAGTCTGAGAGAAGTCTCGAAGACTATTGCTGGCGACTCGGCTAAGATGTCGCAATTGTACGAAAAGTCGCACCAGCTTAGCTTCTCTGAAACTTTACCTTGACGAGAACCGGCCGAAATAAGATATGTTTTACAAAATAACATTAACGATTTTCACTATGATAAATAACAATTTTTAGGTCTATTTTATAAACTATGTACAACTATCAAATACTCTAAGTGCAGCAAGGTAGGTAGGGTGGTCATCCATCCTATGGTATGATTTTAACAGCTATATTATTTATTATTTTGCAATTACAGAGGTTTACACTGGTAATTATGAGTGGCTGGCTTCTATTTGTTTACATTATTTGTTAATTACATAAGAACTATTTACTTTACAAACTTGAACGAATTTCTCTACTATGGCCACTTATCTACTCTATACGGGGAACAAAGTTTTTCTTATATACTACAGCGCTTTTATGGCTGATTTTACAGATTTACAAAAAACGATAGTACAAAAACAAGGTTAAAACAATATTTACTTATAAGAATTTTACAAACTAATACAAAAAGGTGCTGCGACCGTCTCCTGCGTACGGTGGCTACTACAATCAAGTGTCTATTGGCTTTATCATTGTCACTGTTTTATCACACTATTGGTTTACGTGCACTAATCACTAATTTCAATCACACTGTTATGATTTTACGAATCACTTGCACTGTATTTCGTGTCTGTCGCGAACATCTCTCCCGCCGTGCAGCAGAGTGAGGTACGGCCGCTTGTGATGCTGCATACTCCGGTGAGCGACACTACTTGGGCAGCGGCACGATCTTCTTCGTAGGGCGCTTGAGCACGCCCCCGGCTGTGCGCACCTCAACGGTACGATTTTGACCGTCGGCGCCTGGGTAGACGGCGGTGACTCGGCCCCTTGGCCAAGTGTTGCGAGGCAGTTGGCCGTCGGCGATCAAGACGGGATCGCCGACCTCGATGCGAGGGCCCGACCCATGGGGCTCCCGCCGGTGTTGCAGCTCGGGAAGGTACTCGCGCACCCATCTGCGCCAGAACATGTCGGCGAGCGCCTGAGCGCGTCGCCACTGCTTCTTGTGGTCGATGTCGGTGGAGTCAAACTCACCGAGTGGTGAAAGTCGGGAGGAGCCACCGAGTAGGATGTGGTTCGGAGTGATGGCCTCGTTGTCTTCGGGGCTCACGGAGACGTGGGTGAGGGGGCGGCTATTCACTGTATATTCCACCTCACACAGCAAAGTGGAGAGCACCTCTTCATG
Source organism: Eilema depressum (assembly GCA_914767945.1). NCBI lineage: Eukaryota > Metazoa > Arthropoda > Insecta > Lepidoptera > Erebidae > Eilema > Eilema depressum. The sequence goes on from OU612020.1 coordinate 17,582,247, forward strand.
GGGATGGCGCTCATGTAAGACCGTAGTGAGTGCGGTCTTCACGCAATGCACTAGACGCTCCCAGACACCCCCCATAAAGGGAGCAGAGGGGGTGATGAAGCGCCACACGATGCCTCGATGAGCGGCTTCGCGAGACAGAGCCTCGCGCATCTCGCGGTCGGCACCATGCATGTTGGTGCCATTGTCCGAGTAGATCTCGGCGGGGCAGCCTCGGCGCGCGGCGAACCTCCGCAAAGCTAGGATTGCGGAGTCTGCGCTCAGACTGGCGGCGACCTCCAGGTGGACTGCCCGGGAGGTCAGGCAGGTGAACAGCGCCACATAGCGCTTTTGGTGTTGCTTGCCGATGGTGACACTGAGCGGCCCGAAGTAATCGAGCCCAGTGTAGGTGAAAGGCCTGCAGTGATGTGCAAGGCGTGTCTTTGGATGGTCACCAGTGGCTGGCTCTGGTGGCTGCGCCTTCCTGATGCGGCACTGTAAACATAAATGGAGGACCGACCTGGTCGTCGGTCGTAAGCGCAGAACCCAATAATGCTGTCGTACTTCATTTATCACGGTTTAGTACCGCTATGATGCAGTTTCCTATGTGTCCATTCTATGTACAATTGAGTAATTTTATGTTCCCCGTCTAAGATAGGAGGTCTCTTTATCGCTTCGGACACGTCTTTGGTTGCTGCTATTCTGCTTGCCAGTACTATAACTCCGTTTGCGAGCTCCACTCGGAGTTTGCGAAGTCGGCTGTCACGGGGCATTTCCTCTTGATTTTTCAATCTGCTGATGTCTTTATTAAATGCGGCGTTCTGTACGCATTTAACTAGTTGTACTTCGGCCTTCCGAAGATACTCTGCGGTTAAAATTTTAAATTTTCTATTGGGTACAGTGTTCTGGGGTAACACTGGCCCTTTAATTACCTTCGTCCGTCGAGTTGTGCGACGCCAATCGGGATCCTTTTGTTGGTTTCTCGTAGTTCGTTTGTACGCCACCTGTTGTGTCCTAGACTTGCGTATTGCGTCTAGAAACTGTAGCACCCGAGCGGTGGTGCGTAGGAGCCTCTCCCAGCTGGAGAATCTGTCAAAGTCTATTATAGAGTCACTTACATCTGTTACGGTGGTGATTCTCTCTTCGCCGGTGGCTTCTGTTAGTAGCGGTTTCTCGGATGGCCAGTCTGTCGCATCCTTGTACAGGAAGGCCGGTCCGCTGTACCACTCGTGCTCGGAGTTGAAGTTAGCGGGTACATCACGAGTGGCTGCGTCTGCTATGTTGAACTTTGACGGGAGCCACCTCCAGTCCTCGACCTTACTGTTGTCTTCTATGGCGGCGATTCTGTGAGCTACAAAGGGTTTATAAGTGCGAGAACCTTTCCTTAACCAAGTTAAAACCGTTTTACTGTCAGACCAGTAGGTAGTAGAGTCTGGCTGAATCCTGTGGTTCTCGGCGACGGCTGTAGCTAGTCGGGTCCCCATCACTGCAGCTTGCAGCTCCAATCTAGGGATTGATGTGATTTTCAATGGGGTCACCCTCGCCTTTGCAGTGACGAGACTGACTCTCACCTGTCCATTATGGGTGACGGTCCGCCAGTATATGGCTGCGGCATAGGCTGCTTCGCTGGCGTCCGAAAAAACGTGCATCTGTATTGATTGAGGATCGGTGTATCCCGGGTAGCACCTAGGTATCTTGACGAATTTGAGGGCTCGGAGATGGTCTGCCCATACACTCCATTGGGCTGACAGCCTCTCGTCTAGGGGCTCGTCCCAGTCGGTTCCTAAGCGCCATGCCTCCTGTAGGATCTGCTTAGCTCTCACGGTGACCGGTGAAGCTAGTCCGAGAGGGTCATATAACGACATCACTATCTTCAAGGCTTCCCTTTTAGTAGGTGAAGTCTTGTTAATTAAATTTTCAGGTAGTCTAGCTAACTTTAAATTGAAACTTAAGGTGTCTGTCTGTGGGTCCCAGATTAGGCCAAGGATCTTCTCTTCTTCAGCCTTCGATGTGATGCTCACACATTCAGTGTGGTTCGGACTGTTCTGCAAACGATCTATAACCTGTGTAGAGTTAGAGACCCATTTCCTTAGTTCAAACTTGGCTTTTCTGTGTATATCACGTACCTGGGTGGTGATGCGTACCGCCTCTTCTATGCTCGGGAAGCTGTCAAGATAATCATCCATGTAATGATGGTTGATGATGGCGTCCACTGCCTCGGGATAGTCGTCTGCGTGCTGTTTCGCGTTCCAGTTTTTTGCGAAGATCGCAGTGCAAGGTGAGCTGGCTGCACCGAAGATAATGGACTTCATTCGGTACTCATCTGGAGCTCCCTCCCGCCTATTACCTCTCCATAGGTATCTTAGCGCGTCCCGATCGTCTGGACGTACCTGCACCTGTATGAACATCTCGGCGATGTCAGCTGAAACGGCGATCTGGTGGCGACGGAAGCGCATCATGACACCTGGGAGTGACTGTAATAAGTCCGGGCCTGTTAATAGGAAGTCGTTGAGGGACTTTCCTCCTGATTTGGCGGCAGCGTCGTGGACTATTCTCAGCTTATCCGGCTTGCTAGGGTTGTGGACATCGAAATGTGGTAAGTACCAGGTCCTACCTGGTCTTGCTGGCTTCGGAGCTTCCTCTGCATACCCCTTCTGTACGAGCGAGTCTATTTGTTCGGTATACTTCAACTTTAAATCTGGGTTACGGTCTAATTTTCTTTCAATCGAAGCTAACCTGTTGACAGCGTTATTATAGCTGTCTGGCAACACGTCGTTGTTTGTCTTCCATAGAAGAGCGGTCTGTATGCGGCCATCGGTTAGTTGAACGGTGTTATCTTCTAAGATATTTGCAGCTAACTGTTCCGGATCAGATTTCGGGCGACGTGGGTTAATTAATAGTGACTTTAGTGCAAAATATTCCTTTAGTTGATGGTCAATGTTGTCATCAATAGTCGAGAGTTGATTTACAAATTGTATGCTGTGACCTAAGGCTCGGCTGTGACTTCCGTGCAGCACCCATCCTAGTGCTGTGAGTGAAGCGACTGGCTGTTGGCGAGGTCCCCGTTTGGTGTAGCTAGATACTAAAAGGTGCCAGTTATCTTGACCTATCAATACCTTAGGGGTCCCTCCGGTGTAGACGAGCTGCTCTTTGATGTCTGCTAAATGTTCGCAGCCTTCGATGTCCGTCTCGCTGATGGTCTGTGACGAGAGTTGCAGCTTGGGCACGGTTCTCACCGTCAACGGGATGCTGGTACCATCGGGATTACCTATGTATACTTCGACTCGTCGTGAGTCCGGTAGGTTGATCGCTGTATCCCCAATAGCCTTGATGGTAAACGGGTCAGTCTTACCTCGGGCTCCCAGCTTGGCTGCTACATCTTTATCTATGAGAGATACGGTAGATCCGTCGTCAAGGAGAGCATACGTCAACATCTCTCCCGCCGGTCCAGAGAGTCTAACTGGTGCTATTTTTAAAAAGGCTTGTTTATTTGAACGGGAAAATGAACTAGCGACTGTCTCCTCTTGAAGTTTCTGTTTGTTCTCTGTTTTCTTAATATAATGAAGTAATCTGTGGTGAGAGGCAGGACAGTTATCTATACCACACTTCCTGATCTGACATCTATGATCGGTATGGCGGAATTTAAGACAGCGAAAGCATAATCTGTGTTTCTTCGCTAAGTCCCATCTCTTATCGGAGTTACCTTTTTTAAATGTATCACAGTTCGATGCGTAGTGCCCCTCAGAGTCGCATATTCTACACTTACGTGTGATCTTATCTTCGGTCTGTCTCTCAGTGGCTGTAAAGGCTCTCTGAGGGACACGACGATTCGGCTGGTTATCTCGGTTATCTCTGTTATCTCTGATAGTCTCGGCTGGGGCGAAGGCACTACAATAGCGGGCGTACTCAGTTACGTACTCGCTGAATGAAGCTAGATCAGGAGTAGAATTATATTTTTCAGTATACGTTCGATACCATTGAACACGGAGTGAATTCGGAAGTTTATCTGTGAGTATTCGTAATAATTCAGCATTCATTAAATAATGATTTTTCTTTAGGGCCTGGAGAGTGACGACGCTACTCCTTATCCGACTGGCAAATGTGCAGATGTCTTTAGGGGCTTCGGTACATCGTGGCAAAGCTCTTAATTTGTCAGTTTCTGATTGAGCGATGGAGTCAGGTCGTCCGAATTGGAGCTCTAGCTCTCGAATAATATGCTCCGGCTGCGCATTAGCTATAAGTTCTGAGCTGACTATTTCTAGCGCTCTGCCTTTAAGGCTTCGTCTGAGTCTAGCTGTATTTTCTATGTCATTAAAGTACATTTTAGTGGTGTCATATATTGCTTTAAATGACAGCCATTCGGTATGCGACCCGCCAAATACCGGTAAAGTCATTATGACCTTCGATGCCGATGGATATGAGGACGTAAATGACGCCTCCATCGGTTTCCTATCAGCGAGCGCAGCTATAGCAGATGTTAGTTCAGTAATAAATGGTTTTAAATTATTATCATTTGACTGTACGGTAAATTCGGCTGTGCCCCCAACCCGGGGCACGTTAAAAGGCTCTATCTGAGTTTTATTTAAAAATTCGGTTGTGCTCCCAGCCCGGTGCACGATAGGAGTCTCTTTCTGAGTCTCAACATAAGCGGTTGTACCCCCAACCCGGGGTACCAAAGGTGCCTCCTTTTGGAGTTCGTTATAATCTAAATTAGGAACTGTGCCCCCATCCCGGGGCACGATGGGAACCTCTGTCTGAGGCTCATTATTGTGGGTCTCCTTCTGGAGGTGTCCACTTACTAAACGTGGTTCTAAGCCGAGTCGTGTCGAGGGCGCACCTTCTTGTAACCACGAACGAACATATTCGGACCTTGAATGGGCATCATCATCATAGTCAGAGTCTTCGGCTGACTCTTCAGCCCTACGTAGTGCTACCTCAGCCAATTGCAATTTAATCTTTAGCATTTCCTCCTGAGCTTTCAATGCACGCTTGCGCGCCATCGATTTACTGTGTATAGTCGATCTAGATCTAATAGTCACGCCTGGTTCACGGCTCAATGACTCAGAAGTACGTACTTCTTCTATGGGTTTCTGTTCGATTGGTCGTAGCGTACTGTCTGATCTATTCTCTGCCAGACACCACGGTTTTTTACTAATATCTGTTTGCGTCTTGGCGCTAGGGGGCCGTGGTGTACTGGTAGATGGTTGAGTCATGCACGATGGCGCGCTTACCTCGGATCCGACTGGTATTGAGGGTGAGCGTGGCGGCTGCTCATGGCGGAGGGTCTGTTCTCGAGCCAGAGTCTTCTCAGGCTGGCTTGGTTCTGCAGCTTTGGATCTGGTGCTCGGCATGTTGGCTGGCACTAATTCACACAACACTTAACACGGATTCGACAGTACGCGCTTTAAACTGTTCTATTATTTACTGTTACTGTTAGTTCAAATTGTTACTGTTTGTCGACTTACTATAAACGCGTACTGACACGAGTCTTACTCACGTGTAAGGACACTGATGCTATAGTTAACTGGCTTATTTACTGGTAATAATACGGGTATAAGTCGCGCACACGTTACTGTTTGACTTTGACTGATGAGAACGGGTATAAATTCGCGCACACGTGACTGTATACTGTGTTTGTCAATGGAGACGGGTAAAAATACGCGGAACTGACTCTAATTACTATTTTACAAAACACTGACTCTAAATTATCCCGATTTGACTCAAATCGAGATGCAAAATACTGAAATAAAGATTAGACAAAGAATAAAGAAATTAGACACACAAAGAAAGCTAGCTATTATGCGATACGTCCGGCTGGAAGCTATCCACAAGTGGACAGCAACGCTTTTAATCCGGCTCGCAAGGACCAATAAATGTGGCGGACAGGCCTCACGTGACGTTCTATCTGGTCATGGAACGCAGATCTAAACGTCAGCGATCAGCTGATGCCCGTCGTAGTACATTTAGAGGGGTTGGACGTCGGTTTGCACACTCTTTCCCTGCCATGCAGTGGCGGTGTGGACTGTAACTTTCGAACGAGGTCAGGGAAAGTAAGGTAACTCGTCCCTGTGCGTCTCTCTAGGCGAAAGGATAAACCGACCGCGTACGGTACGGTTCCGAATTGGGTTGAATAGGAACACCAGTAAATAAGACACAGTTAATTCGGTTGAATCATCTGGCTTTAATAATGGCCCATCTATTCAATGCAAAGTCTGAGAGAAGTCTCGAAGACTATTGCTGGCGACTCGGCTAAGATGTCGCAATTGTACGAAAAGTCGCACCAGCTTAGCTTCTCTGAAACTTTACCTTGACGAGAACCGGCCGAAATAAGATATGTTTTACAAAATAACATTAACGATTTTCACTATGATAAATAACAATTTTTAGGTCTATTTTATAAACTATGTACAACTATCAAATACTCTAAGTGCAGCAAGGTAGGTAGGGTGGTCATCCATCCTATGGTATGATTTTAACAGCTATATTATTTATTATTTTGCAATTACAGAGGTTTACACTGGTAATTATGAGTGGCTGGCTTCTATTTGTTTACATTATTTGTTAATTACATAAGAACTATTTACTTTACAAACTTGAACGAATTTCTCTACTATGGCCACTTATCTACTCTATACGGGGAACAAAGTTTTTCTTATATACTACAGCGCTTTTATGGCTGATTTTACAGATTTACAAAAAACGATAGTACAAAAACAAGGTTAAAACAATATTTACTTATAAGAATTTTACAAACTAATACAAAAAGGTGCTGCGACCGTCTCCTGCGTACGGTGGCTACTACAATCAAGTGTCTATTGGCTTTATCATTGTCACTGTTTTATCACACTATTGGTTTACGTGCACTAATCACTAATTTCAATCACACTGTTATGATTTTACGAATCACTTGCACTGTATTTCGTGTCTGTCGCGAACATTAATTATATTACATACAGTGTCAAAACTATTTTTATAATCCATTAATTTAATACTAGCAGTTTTGACAGGTCATTAGGTTGACACGCTGACACCTAAATAGAATTTTCCGATTATCAATATTATCTATTATATACAAATAAATACAATTGGAGTGCTTGTTTGAAACTTTAAAAATTACATTTTTTCATGAATGCATATACCTATAATACCTATTATGTATATACGCGGACACAGCTGGTAAATAATGTTACAAAATTACATACATACATACAAGATTGGCAGTCGATCACGGATGTGTGTAATTGCTGCAGTTGCAAATTTGCAATCGGTTCAGTAGGAACCGGAGAAATGAGTAAAAAACTCGTTAACCGATGTCCACGACAGTAAATAAATAAAAAACACTGCTAAAAAACTTAAAAAAATCACAATACCTATCACATTCATTGAATTAGATATTGAATGACGCGCCTTATTAATATCGTTTATTGTATTAAATTTATAATGAATTTCATTGACCTATTGACATAGTGAATAATTTGATTGACTAATTTAATAGATAAAATTAATTGACTAAAAATTGAGCCCATTGACATTTTGTTATTTTGTGCCTAAATTATATTATATGGTTATGTTATTATTTACTAAATTTTGTTTTGTTTTAAAATATGAGAGATAGGTTGGTAGTAAATGCATGTAACTGAAATTTAATGTCTTCCATATATTATTAACATGCCGCTCTGGCGGTCGAGTATGGTGATACTAATTATATAACATAACGACACCATATAAACCCATATCGCAAAATAAATGATTTGTATTTGTATTTGTTTGTATGATTTTTATTTGGAGTAATATCTAGGAGTAGTTTTCATCTCAACGTCAATTTCGCTTACTTTAGACGCCGGGATCCACTCTTCCCTTTTTTGCGCATTGAACCCCTTTAGGTTTCACCTCATCAGCTATAGAGCTCCATCGATAGCGATGGAGTAGGTAAGACGGATTCGAACCGACTTAAACTGCTCAGCATTCATTATGGTTTTCAAAGGTAACATTATCCTAAGACTTTCATCGTTTCCAGTATTACTGGGTTAATGCAGCTTCTTGCAACTTTAACGAAGCAAAAACAGTTTATAGTGAGCTCAGCTTAAGCCCTTGCCGTTGAGAATTGGTTTAAGCCTCTCTAACTAATCTAAGATGGAGTTTCACTTTTATTTACTTAATGTGGCGATTTAGATTAATTTTAATTTTTTTAAATGAATTTGATTAATTTTTGAGATATAAATTTTTATATTACATTTTCTAGAGTCAATGGGAATTGCTTCTAGGCAATTCATTATTATTTTTATATTATTAGAGCAGTTGAGTACAGATTAGAGAATTTCACACACCGACCTGCCACACTTAAGGTAAACGTCCGTAATTCCGACAGTGTCCGAGAACTCGTCATTTTTTTTTAAAACCTTAATATATTTTTTATATGAACATTATGGTGCATTTTTCTAGTAGTCATGTATTTTCGACAGCATTATGTATAAAATAAACAACAACAGTAATTACGAAAGATCATAACAATAGAGATATCCGACTGCAAAGTTGTGCTCTTTGCAAAATTTCAAAATTGGCCAAATTCAGTAGCTGAATCGGGGTCCTGTGTAGTCAAACAACTTATTGTAGTATGCCGAATTTGGAGATACTACAGTAAGTTTAGTTATTTGACATTGAAGACCGATAAATTATCTACCAAAATAACCTATTATTTGTGGTTAATTTAATGTTTATGTTATTATTTTTTCCTGTGACATTTATTGGTTCATCGAAAAGCCAACTTGCCCCAATACCCGTCAAAAATTTGACGGTTTCTGGGACACGCACCTAATTCCGTCATCCTATAGATTATACTAGTGTTTTTGGTTCTACTTAAACATTTGATAATTATGTTACTGTTAAGATATAAAAAAGGGGTGTATTTTTCGGAATTGGACAGAATAGATTATACTAGTTGTTTTTTGGTTCTATTAAACATTTGATAATTATGTTACTGTAAAAATAGAAAAAGAGGTTTTTTTTTCGGCATTTTTTTCCGTGTAATTATGTATTGTGTCTAATTAATTATTGTGTCTAATAAACCCAAATGGTATTGTTAGGCTCCCCAAGAAACCTTGGTAGAAATTGGTTACCTACCACACAACAAGCGGTCACACGGACGAGTGTGGAGGTTACCTCCCCATCTGTTTAGAAAGGCGCCCGTGTTTCAGGATTACTTGTGCTAGGGCAACAGGCAGCTCTACCCTTCCTGGATTCATCGTTAAATCTCGGTTACAACTGAGGCTTTCACCTCGGAACCCGAGGTTCGCTTGCTCTTGTTCTCTGAAGATGGAGTTAGAAGGTGGCCATAGGAACTCTTAAACTAAACAAGACAAACTTATCGAGTCTGGGTTCATTTGTTTTGTCTTAACATACTCTCTTGTATTACATGGTATTCAGGGTTTGAAGACGGGGTTAGAAGGTGGCCATGGGAACTCCTAAACTTAACAAGATAAACCTATCGAGTTTGGGCTCATTTGTTTTGTCTTAACAAACTCTTGTAGTAATACATGATATTCAGGGTTTGAAAATAAAAATGGCGGTAGGGGTCATGGGAATTTCTGAACTAAACAAGATAGAATAGTTGATTAGTAGATTGAGTTGTATTTGGGTTCGTTAAGCCTGCTTATCAAGACCAGCCGTTCTTGTTAAGCAGTCAGTCAGACACTCCTGCACCAACCCGTTGCCCTTGAAGACTGGAGTTAGGATACTCAGTCTACATTGGACTGGGATGTTCCCAGTGAGGAGAAGGTAGATGAAGAGACGGCTACGATGGCTTTCTAATTCCTTATGCATCTGGTCTGCACTGCAGGCGCCACCAGCGGCAATGCTGGGTTCACGATATGGACTTCGCTTGTTCAACAGCTCGTGCTCGCCTTCAAACTGGTGGTACACCTGGTGCTGGTTGTGTAACAGGTTACAACACAGGGATTTAAATACAGCGGAATATATACTGTGTCAGTTTGACCCTGGAATACGCCAATTATAACTTTCTACTCCTCAGGTAGAGATCAGGGCTTAAGAAAGTCCTCTGTAAAAAGTGGCAAGCGTCCCAATCTCCCGAAGAATCTTTAAATTGGCGCGTTCCAGGGCCAAAGCGGAGCAGGCCCTATCCAAGTGTCGCTGCATTAAAGACCCTGAGGGCAATCTGTTATACGAAGGCAAGGAATCGGGGCAGGACTGAGGCAGTTACCGCGGTATAAAGGTAATGTCTAACACCATGAAGCGAGTTTTTAGCCAATTCCAATAAACCGGCATTTGATGCCTTAACTAAGTCTCCTGCAAGAACGCCACGGCCACTCTCCGCTTGGAGAGTATATCAGCTAAATCTCATGCGCGATTGGTCAGCTTGCCAATCTAGGTAGCGACGAGGCTTTTTAGTGTTATCCATCTTAGGCGTAGTTTGATATGCTTATCCCATTCGAGACTCGCTAGCCCTTGCCCACTTGTGACAGGAGTCAGATGAAGCTCCTGAGACTCCGCCCTGTCCATGGCATATATTTACAAGTCCTTATTATATTTTATTTAACTTTCGCGGGAGCGACTACCATCTGATATCTAATTACCTAATGTTGATTAAATAAAACGTTTGAATGATATTTTGAAGCATTTGTTATGCTAACTATGCAAAGCGATATATAAAGAGAAAAGAGAATCGACCACGGGCGGGGTTCGAGTCCGGCGGAGGTCGATTCTCTTTTCTCTTTATAAATCGATTTAAATAAAACGTATTTAATTTATAGGCAATGATAACTTTATTATTATTATATTACTTACATGTTATTGCATTGAAATAAATGTATTTGTTTATTACTAAAGCCCTGTATTTTTCTTTCCGTGTACTGAGTTCATAAAAAAATATCGTTTATTTTGAGCTTTATGTTTATGGACAGAGAGTTCATGTTAGCCTGACAAATTGACGACTACTGGGACAAAATGACGATTACTGCGGCAAAAGTGTCGGAAATAGGAGCAAATGGTCATTTTTTACAATTAATTTTGTATAAATTATTCCAGATTTCATTAGTTATCAAATATATTATTTTCCAAAAGCCTATTAAATTCTTAACAATCCAGTATTTTTCTTTTTCTTCTAAGGTGAATACTTTTTGAATAGGAGTACGGCAAACTCGGTTTAGTGCAAAATGTGTCGTATATTGGGACGTTTACCTTACTTGCAACATTGCAAATCTACAGAACAATTTATTAGAAATAGGTCAAAATTGACTATAAAAATTGTCTTCTTTGGTTTATTAAGGCTTGAAGATTTTAGCAAACGTGAACGTTGCCTCGTTTTTGGCACACCGAGTATAATCCTATAAATCTTTTGGTTCATTTTTCAGCAAGGGATTTTGAATATTATGTACTTGGTATTATTTTTTTGAGCTGTATATTATCATGATTAATGTGCTTCGATTTTCCTTGTAGATGAAATATGGCAAATGAGTTTATTTTAAGGTATGGTAAGTGTTAAGATTAGAAAGCAAAATGACAGACATATTAGGAATATACCTGGGTTGTGGTCTTTAGATTCTTTTCATTCAATACGAATCATGTATAAAATTATAATAAATTGGAAAAAGCGAAATCAATTCTCGGGCGGGACTCGAACCCGCGATCTTTCCCTTACAGGGGGAACGCTCTGACCACTGAGCCACTGAGCTTCGCCCGAGAGTGACCCAATTTTTCCAATACATCCATCTTGCGGCGATGGTGGGAGTAATCTACCGATATTCGTACGAACTATCGGAATCAATGAATGATGTTGCAATCGTTTTTAAACATTGATTTTTGATAACTCCGCCCAATCAATTGAGATAATTTTAAAGCAATTAGTTTGCTAGACTAAACAAATTATAATAAATTGGAAAAAGCGATATAGTGTATAAAATGTTTATTGAAAATACAGCCCAAAATTCTGCTACGACATAATCATTATTTTAATTCCTCACCAAATAAATGTGCATGATTGATTCCTACCCGAAGCACAAATTTTCCATTTTCAATACAATTTATGAATCTATATTTCGGGTACTGTGTTATAATACCGAAAGCTCTAACTTTCCTAAAATATAATAGGATAATATTTTCTCGATACAAAATCATTTCAATCTTGCCCTCAAACTTGAGGGAATTTGAGATATTTTCTCAAAAGGGTGCTGGATATTGGTTGAAACTTATATTAAATTGTCATCATTGGGTACGAACGATTGAGCGCTCTGCTTTAGGAGTTTGTTAAATATAATTTCTGCCTAACGATTACTGACAAACGATGTTAGGCGGTAATTTTTTTACAAAGTTAATCACAAAGTATTAATAAACCGGTCAAGTGCCAATCGCACTCACGCACTGAGGGTTTCGTAAAAAACTGAAATTGAAAATTTGAACTTGTGCAACAAAAACGGCAATAAATTTTATTGATTTATCCTAAAATGTTTTTTCGCAGCTGTAAGAGGTTATAGACCTGAGTACCTACTTGATATTAATTTCAACTTGATACCTCCCACACATTACCAAGAAAAAGGGTTTGACAGACAGACACACGCACAATGAAGTGATCCTATAAGGGTTCCATTTTTCCTTTTGTGTTAGAGAACCCAAAAATTACATAACCTGTGAAGCTAATAATAGACGGAGGATCAAGAAAGAATTTCCTTAAAAGGAATGGAGTACGTATCTGGTATATAAAATATAGGTATTATTAATAAAAAAATTTACTTGTGCTATTTATAGGCATTAAATTTGTAATATAAATTGGATAAATGTCGTAATGAGATTTTTATCTACAGGATTATGAGAGTTTAAGGAGGCTTATAACTTTTTTTGGTAATGCTTTTATCGTTGATGTCTGGGATTTGAAGAAAAATAATTTTGGAAAAAAAAACATAAAATTAGGCATTCAGGTTATTGATAAATGAAATATTATTTTTCATATTCAAGCCGGTTTTAGTCAATTTTTGTCCGATATAACCGCGCCAGTCGACAGGTGTATATCATTTATATTCCACTATAACTCGAAGACAATACGAGATCAGATTCCACCAACATTGTCATTAGTGGAGAAATATCTGATATTGAATTAAGAGCAATTAATTACGTGGATGATAATTTACGTCAAAAATTAATAAGTGGTATAAAAATATAAAGATGTTTAGGTAAATTAAGAAGAGGTGAGCTCTGATGCATCATAAGGTGGCCACCCCATACCTACATTTGGGTCGCAAGTCCCAGTCGCCATCACGGTGTTCCTCTCTGTATCACGCTATGGACCCGGCGACCGCACGGTGAATCCATGGAGGGCTGAGACGGATCTAACCACTTTCCTTATTACACATTATTGATAACACACTTGTACTTTTCCACAATATTTATTGTTCTCCTAACCGGTTTCACCTCACGGTATTCTCAAAGGATTACATTGATGATTATGATAATCCTTTGAGAATGCCGTGAGGTGCAACCGGTTAGGAGAACAATAAATATTGTGGAAAAGTACAAGTGTGTTATCAATAATGTGTTATAATAACTTCCACCAAGTGCCATCAATCAACAGTATGAATAGTCACTTTCCTTATTTTTTCAGGCTGTCCCAACTTGATACTTTGTAATTTTTTTTTATCATTGGAAACCGATTTAATAAGCATGATATAGAAAGGTAATGAATTAAGGTAGGGCAACTTGTGTCAGATTATTTGGGAGTAAGGACGGACCGGGTATTGGGTCAAGTTTTAACCATCCATCTTGTTAGACAAACTAAGTGCTTATTATCTAAATCTACTCTTGTGTGAGATTTATTTCCACATTTTATCATTTATTGTTAAAAAGGTGTAAACCAAGCAGATTTTACATGACGCAATAGATAAAGCAAAGTGTAAACGATGTTGTAGGTGGCTTTGGAACATGTTTGACAAGTTAAAATAAAGTATATGGCACATTTGCAGTAGACACTATTTTAACAGAGAACTTGCCCATGGAACACCTAATGAATCACCTATGTGTTTCTCACGAACATTTTCGCCAGTAATTCCAAAAAGTTCCACAGTTACCTATATTGTAAGCGCATTATCAACTGAGTCGTCAATCTATAAATCAATTCTCTAAGTCATGTCATTGACATAGAGAATTGTTTGATTTGGCGTTTATGACCCGAATACTTAAGTAGTTGATAACGCGCTTACTATAGAACAAAATGTGATACCCAATATACACATTAATTTATTTTTTATTTATTACAACTTACAGCAGAATGATTGCTTGCAACGCTAAGAATAACTCATTCCGTGCTCTGAATAAATTCGTTCAGTACGCTTCACTAAATAACTTTTTTATCATTAGAGAAAGAATAACAAAAGTTGAATTTAATTTAAATTCTCATCAATGGTATTAAGAGATTTAAAAAGTTTATAGGTTACTTGAGAAATTGAGATTTCCTTCGTTTGATGACCAAGGTTTTATAAACGGTTCGTTCAATTTCTGACCCCGATTTTAATGGAAGATTTATGAGTCGGAAAAGACATTTAGCACCCCATCTACACCCTTTCCCTTCACTGGAATTCCGTATTTCACTAGTCCAATAAAGTCAATTCCATCTCTCCGATAGAAAAGTTTGAATATAAAATTCTCAAGAGTATTTATATTGATCCTGACTGTTCTTTTGAAAAATTATTACTAAAAGTTGAGGACTTTCTTCATTCAATTATAGATTCAATATAGTAATTTATATTTGACGTTGGAGACTTGGTTATAAATGATATTAAAATATTAGAAGAAATCCTTAGTTTAGCAAAGTTGCTCTTGTTTAATTTGAATACAAAATAAGGTACACAAAATAAGTAATAATTAAAATATTGTGCTGTTTTAGCGGTTCCTGAACTAAAAACGAAAAAATACTTTTCAATTATGGCGATCATTTTGAACGCAAACAACAGTAAGTATTAGAGGTTTTATTATAATAGTACTCTTCGCTTAAAAAAACTTACGAGAAAATGTCAATGACAACGTTGGGTAACATAAACCTATATGCTAAGTAATTGAATTTAGTCCTTACTTAGAACAGAAACAGTAGACGCAGACCAACATTGAAACAGAATTATTAGTCTAGCAATAAAATAAACCTAATTTACATTTCCCGACAGTTACTATATCAACAGACCATTTCCATTTGCCCATCTCACAGTATCACCCAAGTATTAAATTACTTAAGGGCTAAAAGCCGAAATTGGGGATCACATCATTAAATTTAATCTATATTCTAAAGCATTTAGAGTTGCCAGGGTACGTTTGTTCGTGGATTATCCCGGATTATATCTAAGTGGTGGTAATTTTGCTGATACTCTTACAGCTTGACGTTGACAGCCTCATTGTCCTATTAAAATGCAGACCGAAGATTTACTATTACCCTTTATTTCAAACTCAGTAGAGTTGGATAGTAAATATTTTTATTGGTGTGAAGCTTCCAATTAGGAAACCGTGGCAGTATAACACTCAGTCGATCATATTATTATAGGCACCCATTGGACCAGTAGTGGACTGCAATAGGCTAATTATTAATTAAAAGGGCCAATGTACAGTACTATGTATATACTATGTACCTATATAAAACGCTGTAATATAAATAAGGACAATAATTGTTTTAATAAACAAGCAAAATTTCGTAAACTCTGGAAACTTTCGTGGGATCAATACGGAACAACCCGAAGCATCTTCTGTAAAGTTGTTGTATTTTGGCCCTTATACATAGGACCCATTGATTATTATCATTATTGAACTAATCAGAATTTTGTATATGCATTTTATGTAATCTTCAAATACAAAAGATAAATACTAGTCAACTTAATACGAACCAGTAACATTATCCTAACAATAAACACATATTATTTACTTATCAACCCTAAAATTATCTAAAAGACATGTCTACCCAAATCCGTACGCCCTTCAACAATGAATATTTAAGCATGTCCCTAAAGGATCGCCCAATTGATTGGATACTAAACAACATGGTTCGATTGTCAGGTTCTTAGTACGAACACTCCGATGGATACGGTTGCATACGTAATCAGAAACTTGGAAACTTCAGGAAGCGATAGTATGTTTCGTTGTCAACAAGTGATGCGGAAAGCATTTATGGGGTAATATTGTTCAAGTGGAAATTATTACCCCAAGATAATGGTGAACATAGGAGGTAAAAGACTGTTAAGGAAATACTTTGTTTTGGTTGAAGAAATGAACCAGATGGTATGTATAATGAAATTTTAAAGCAACTAGTATGCTATTAAAATTGTTTTAGATTGGAAAAAGTGAATGATTAGACGGGATTTGACCCACGACCAGTTCACGACCCACGTTTGCCCCAAGATGGTGGTATATGGGAATTTCGAATGCTCAAGCCATGGTTCAGTAGCACAGTGACAGAGCATTTCCCCTGTAATAGACTGGTTATAGGTTCAAGTTCCGATTAATCAGGTGATTTCTTTTTAAAGTCCATTCTATAATTTTTCCCACCCCATCCATTAATGGTGATCTTCAGGGCTCAAGTCTATCTTACCTTAGTTAGCTATATTAAAAATCTACCTGTTACCCGCGTCTCCGCCCACGTGTAATCCCGTTCTTGTAACCCGTAGGAACCTAATTGCAGGATGAAAAAATGTAACTTATATATTATTCCAGATTATATTCTATCCCTGTACCTAATTTCAGCCGGATCTGTTCAACTGTAAGAACGTGATTGATTAACAAAGTACATTCAAACAATTTCGTAAACTTTCATATTAGTAGGACTCCAATTTTCCAACAGCAACGTTAAGCATGTACTTCATTCTGTTATGTACGGAACCTAGAGTGCCTGGGTCTAGGTCGCATTTGACCTGTTTTTTTATTATCACAGTTCAAGTAGCGATATGTAATAAGGTAAAAGACAAAAAATTACGGGTACATACCCTAATTAGTATTTCCGTTAATTGGACTAGCCTGACTACAAATAAAAACCAATGAAAAAAACTAAAATAATCTCTTAGGTACTCTTTGTGATAACTTTGTGGTAAAATAATTTTGGTAACTTCATTTTTTGTTTAATAAAGTTATCCGGTATGATACTCACGTCACGAAGGTCGTGCATTACGGACATTAAGTCGTAGCGGTCAAGATTTTTAACCGCGATCAAAAGATGTAATGGCTAGAAGGCAACCTTTCTGTGAATTTTAAGAGCTTCGTTAATTTTAATAAAATGCTACATGCCAAAATTAGAAAATGGAGCATTACATTTTTTATTAACCTATATTAGAGTATGTAGTTTTTTTAATCTGTCATTTTGTTAATTTTCAGAGATCGTGTATATTCCTAAAGAGGTACTACTATTACTTTCATCGGGGACGTTGACCTGACGAGTGCTCAGCCTTTCTGTTTGGGCCATTCACGGTGGACAGAATATGATTAAGGGGCCATTTCACCCATTTCCCCTAAATAACGACTGCCATAGATATTCGTATGACAACTGGGACCGACGGCTTAACGTGCTCTCCGAGGCAAGAAAACACCCAACCAATGCAAATAGTCATATTCATACATATTGATATTTTGCCTGGGAATCGAATCCACGCCCCATGATTAGCAGTGTAATGCACCACCGCCACGCTACAGAGGCTGTCTTCTTAAACAAGTAAGTTAGATATTTTAAATAAATTCATTTCGCAATGTTCCAGTGAATTAAAAATGAACATCAACTTCATCATCATACCCAATTAGAATTCAAAAAAGTACCTATATACTTAATGATAACAAGGACTGATACTTAATAAACAGAAAAAAATAACATTTTCATTTATACGCGCCTATGTTTAACTAACTGTGGAATAAATGTATCGCATGGGGCATATTTGTAGACTATAAAATTCTAAGCACGTCCAGGACATTTGAGAGTTACCTCGGTTTGTGATATAAATATAAGTTTGCTGATAACATATTTTATATATCTGATGAATGCTGAATTCTCTATGATAGAGAAGCTACGATAAAAGTAGATAATATTATACTGTGTTTAAGCAATGGTGTTTAAAGAGAATGGATTTAGAGGTATTTTAAGTTGTGCTTAGCAGTTGCTAAGCTTTGCTTTACAGGAAAAATAAGATTATTTATATTTACCTTGAGAGACGTTCACCAACGTTCTTCAAATCTACTTACACTCTTTGCTTTAATATAATCACTACTATTATTTTAATTACGTTTTAAAAATGAAAACTACGAAGTGATTTGTGCACTATTTATCTATTCTAGTACCTACTAACCTAAAAAAACAATGTACGTCTTGTGTGGTGAAATCGTAGATAATTGGCATGATGCCACCAATAAAAAGGAAATCTAATTAACTGAATACGGCCGGGGAGAGTTGTAAGATGCACTCAAAGCGCATTAACTTAAAAACAATGTTCTGTCTTAATTAGCAAATGCCAAACAAGACTCGCTGAAATGGTAACGTCTTCGAAGTTTGAAAATTGGATGAAACTTAACCGTCAACTACATCGATGCAATTAACACTAACACTTTGACTTCCTCCATGAAAGCTTCGGTATGAATATAAATAGTGCCATGATAAGACTTAATAAGGATCAATTTGTACGAATGTCTGCAAAGTCTTCGAACATTCTAGTTTTAATTCTGAAGATATTCGACTCACAAATGTAGATGTAATGTATAATATGCAAAATGATGGTGATAAGGCTATTTGAGAATTTGGACGTAAGGTAGGAGCAGTCATTAAAGTTAATAACGATTAGATTATTTGCATTTTAAATGTATTTAACAGAGAAACTATTTTTTTACTAATTTATCAAATATAATTTATTTAAAAAAGAGTACGGGTTCGAGAAAAAAATTATAAATAACGAATACTAAAGCTCAAAAATGCTGCTAATGGAAATAAAAAAGGCAATGAAACATTGGCCTACATTTTTATAAATCAGAATGGAACAATGAAAAATGTAATGAGTAGGAACAAATACGAGAACACCTAACGAGAATTCATATTAAAAATAAAACAGATCAGCACCGTTCTACTCCACCTCGGTTTTGTTAAACATCCTCTATTGTACTAACTTTGGCTATAGATAGAGCTTGGTTGTTGAAAGTCATATAGGTTAATACAGTTTATTTACCTCAATTGTAATAATGTGCTGCTATCTAAGATTTCTATTGGTGTTCTTAGTTTTTCTGAAGCTAATTTATATTCTGAAGTTGTGTATAGATACAATTATACTAGTAATCTATAATTTTATTAGTCGGTACTTCTGGAATAAACTCAGGCTTAGCATTACAGCACGTTTGATACACTGATCTAAAATACGAGAAAGTTCTCTAAAATAATTCCATTAATTCGATTTTTTCAGTTTTAATCTCCATAATTTTTAGGTATTACATACAAATTTCTTCTTTCTTCCTGATCCTCTTTCCCGAGACTTTGCCTGCACCTTACTATCAGGCGAGATGAAGTTAAATTGACGTGTCCTATACAAAAAAGATGTTTTGAAATTTTCAAGTTAAGGTGCATTTTGTATCCGTTTTCTATTTTTTTAAATCCTGGAATTGCAATTCGTGAATTTAGATACACTGGCACAAGTAGGACTGTAACTGTGTGTGCGCAAAAGACAGTAATCTGGCGGCACGCCAAAAGAAAGAAGGAAGTTAATGGTGATATTTTTCTGATTTTAATTCCTGAAAGTCAAGCGTACAACGACGGTATTAAAGTTTTAAAAAACTTGCTTTAAAATGCAAATAGCATAGGCCACCACAAAGTATTTACCGCTTATCGATACTATCTATTAAACCCAAGAATCGAAAAAGTTTAAATTAATTTCCCCTCTAAACGGAGATGCCTGAGAATTATTGGCCTTATCTACCACAGAAAGGACTTTACGAGTCGACGAAAAATTTTTGAAAACTATTAAAGTGCTAGTACAGCAATGATTACGGTTAAGGGTAGACCATAAACTACGTGAAGTAATTGTATAGAATTTTCTCCTTGCTAGCCTTTTCTCCTGTCCTCCTGTCCTCTCTCACGAGGAATTTTAGTGTTCCAAGCGTTTATAATAATGATGGATGTATTCAAAGCACAATGTATACTTTGAATATATAAATGATTGAATGCGAGATGCCACTCATCAAGCCATCATAGCGGAATGGTGTTCCCGGCTGGAGTCCTAGAAGGGTCATAGCGCAGGTCATCACGCTGCGGCGGCGCTTCCGTCAGTTGTTTTGAGTGGGCAGAGAGACAGCACGGGACCCTTTCCTTCCGGCTGACTCAGATGCTTTCCGAGCACGGCTTCTTCGGAAAGTATCTGTTCTCGTTTGCCAGGAAGTGGAAATCGTCACTGTTCCTGCGGCAAGGACTCGGCGCAGCACACACTTGAGGCTTGTCAGGCCTCGGAGGACTTGCTACTTATTTCCAAAACATTTTTAAATAAATGGCAGTACCATGGAAAATCTAATCTTGACGAAACTCTGGCAACGACAACATTGGTACATGTTACAATAACCATTCACTTTCCTTGTAGAAGCTGTGGTTAATGAATATAGTTAGATTCATGATAAGATTAAGTACAGGATAATTTGTGCCAAATGCCTTCAAGGCCCGCGTTACTTCTACTGTAATGTTCCACAATCTAAATTCTAAAGAGATTCAAGTCACAGATGTACCTAGTTACGGAGAATGGTTGTGATAACACTGTTTGAAAACCCAGATTATTTCTCTCAAAAGCGGTTACATTTTCAAAGGTGTAAAACTTAAAAAATGTTAAAAATATGTTATGCCAAGGTTTTGTCTGGTTTTATGTCCCAGATTATTTTTCTCAAAAGCGGTTACATTTTCAAAGGTGTGAAGCTTTTTGTTAAAAATATGTTATGTCAAGGTTTTGTCTGGTTTTATCTAAATTAAGCAGTATACTGAATACAGTGAATACGTCATGTCGTCATTTATAAAATTCGAATATTTCTCAAAAAAAAAATTGGTACTGCTAAAATTAAAGTTATTTAAATTACTAGCGAAAGTGGGCTCATCCGGTGGTTTTTATATCCTTATTAGAATTATTCGTTTCAGCTTAAAATAAATGAGTTTATCATATACCTAAAGCTGAAACGCATAATTCTAAGGAGTTCTAAAAAACAAGGGAACCCAATAGTCAGGTACCTACTCCCTAATTCTATGAAATAAGTCCTTCATTTCGATTTACAACTACAGATTGTTTTTTGATAATCTGTCAATGAAAATCGATATTCAGAACGTCGTTCAGGGAATATAGGCCTAAGTGTACTTTTAGTCTATAATTCATTCATGGTTGAAAAACTCTCCACGGAGAAGAGGTTGTGTAAGGAGAAAAATAAGACATGCTTGAACCTGTATAATTTTAAATAAAGTCGACTTACAATTAACTAGTTTACAAGTGGTGTTTTTTTATATCACTTTGGTGGTAGGCAAGTACATGGCCCACCTGATAGTACGTGGTTATCGTAGCCTAAAGATGTATGCAACCCCATGGGCGTCATACACGTGAAGCCGACCCCGTAAGAACCTTCTAATGCACTTCTTGAAGAACCCCGTAGTCGCTTGGAAAAACCATGGCAATGTCCATTGAGAAACTGAAAATACATAAAATACGTAATACCCCAGGTAACTGGATACAAAGTGTCATTCACAGTTACAAAACCGGCTTTAGCAGTTAACTTAATCCAATAGAAAAGCCTTAGGGTTCCAGTGGGATAACACACTTAATCCCAAGAGAGAACCTGACCAAATACTTTCAAATTAAGCCTTTCTTTGTACATGTGGAGGATGTGTGAATAGGCTGGATATGTCCCAAGAAGTTTCCTATGAATATTTTATTAGATTATTAGTAGCTAAACATGTTTTAAAATTATTTTACTGTAGGGAATTTTCTTCTATGGCTTTGTAGCCTATTAATTTCTTTTTTGTTTGCTTCTTTAACCTAGTTCGAGCAAGATGAATAAGGTTGAGATATACTTAAGACACTGTATGACTGTGTGTAATTTAGGGTTCCAGTATCTGCAAGAGGGTAGTCGTAGGTAAAAAAAAATAGTAACACAACAATATATTATGTTAAGGGTTAATTATCAAAATTTTCGTTACGGTAATTTTCTATAATCTTTGGGAATTACCCAATTCTCTTTAAAAATCACTTATTTAATTCAATATAATTTGTATTTTTTTAAACAGCAATGCCCAATAAAGCTTTATGAATTAGTAATTTGCTCTTTTTAATTTTTTTGCAGTGCTATTTTTTATCCTCCCTTAAGTTCCTCTTTGTTGCGTGATGAAAGTGCCACTGAACTAAATTAAAAAAAATCTGTACGTGATTCTAAATCGTCTTGCTACGATTTCTTTGCATTTTCAGGCACGTAGATTATAATATTCTACGAATTCTTTAAAAGTATTTTCTTGTAGGATACATCATGAAAAACGTGAATTCTAAAAGATTTGTACCAAACAAAGTGTACGTGATACTTTTCAATAGTATTTTTTTTAATAACGTTTATATTTAACAGAGACTTTATTATAGAGCTATATTTTATTCATAGATTTGAATAAAATATTGTAAAGCTGCTACAAATATCTTTACAAAATATAATACAAGTGTGCAGATTCGGAGGTGCAAATCATAGTTTCAATCGAGACTCAGTATTTATTATGGAGATGATGATAAGTATAAAATAAGATAAAGCCACTTTCCGCTGTTTGTATCCATAGATCTTCGAAAGTACCCAATGGGTTTTGATACGACTTTCACATTATTTGGATATATAAATGCGAAACCAGAATGAGCACGCTGGTCCTTGTAATAATTATTATAAATGTGAAAGTTTGTGAAGATGTTTGGATGTTTATATGTTTAGACGTTTGTATGTGTGGATGATTGTATGTTTGGATGTATTTTTTATTCAATCACACTCTAACGGCTGAACAGAATATAGCTGGAATTTGGTACAAGCATAGATTATATTCTGAAATAACACACAGGCTTTCTATACCGGGAATAGGTTTCCATGGAGTGCGGGCACGGGACATGGGCAACAGCTAGTATTTACTAGCAACGGAGTACAGTTTCAATATCAAATTATATTACCTTATTGTGATTGTACACTAATCACACCAAGACGTAAACACATAACTCCTAATAGGTACGGTTCTCCGTACCTACCTACTATACCATAATTTATTGTATTTTCTTATCTACTTACACTTCGGTACTTATAAAATCTCCAAAACCAGATAAAAACGAGTTCTTTCCGAGAAACAAAGACATTGGTCTTGTTATGCATAAGTAGCGTCGAACATGTGCAAATAATAAAATGTTACAAATTATGGCCATGGTCCCAACCTATTGAAACGTCGGGTCTAAGTGGGAGGAATTCAGAGAATCGGCGTGAGAGCGTCGCTTGTAGAGAGTTGTAGGACAAAGGGGATTTTTTACGAAAGTGATCGGGGTGTAAGTTCTGGATTTCGACTTCGGACCGGGGAAGAGAGCGGTTAGGAGATAACGACTTGACATCGGGAGGCCGGGGAGAGCGGACGGAACTAGGAGACGAGAACGGAGACAGGCGCGGGCGTATCGAGTAAGTTACCGTGGTGAACAAGTAGGCACCGTGAAACTCTACGACCGTGGTGAGTTACTTTCATACAATTATTTACAGTTGTAATTATTGTCGTGTTTATTTGTCATAAGTGTATTTGGGCCCCGGGCTGAGTAATTTAGTTATCCACGTTTAGTTTATATGTTGTTGAACCGTGTAGTGCGTTGATGGACGTTACGTGGTACCGTAAATGGGATGTATGTGAGAGCGTCACATATGATGAGCTAGGCGGCGGACCCGAGACTTGTCAAGCAGAGACCTGGGGTTACCTTCGTCGGGATAGCCTTGGGTTGCAGATGCTCATCTCCCCGGTAATCCGTTAACGATAGCGGCTTCATTATGATGATGGAGGAAGGTGAGCATCACGCGTATGGATGAGGAACAAGTTATAGTGCAGAGGCCGCGACCTATCGTCGTATAAAGTTAATACAACCGCTTCGGGATAACTAGGACCGGGTGTGGTTCGATTTCCACGGGAGAACTAGCGCTGAAGAGCAGTCTCTCAAGCACAGAGGTCGGTGCAACCAGATATGCCGGGCGGAAGATTGGGGTTTGGACACCCCACGGTACGGAAGCTGTGTTGATGAAGTGCGGTAGCTTGTAAACCGAGTTTATGCGTGTGATTGAATATATGGGAGGCAAGTAACATTCATCAACGTGTCCGATCGCTTGTTGTATATATTTTGAGTATTCTCCTTTCGCGGTTACATTCTTTGTCTATTGAGACGGCTAAGTCCAGTGGGGAAATAACTGTCGTTGGCCGTATTTCACAGTATGTGTGCGGTTTGGCGGGGCACCGTACCACTCGCCAAAGGGCGAGTGCTGGCATTATCGATATAATTTCACGTTGAATAAGTAAAATCAAGTTCCATTCAGCTTTGGGGAGACGACGTACCGTCACATTATCTTAACCTGACTCGCGTAATAACGGACTTATTAAATTAACATCTATTGTCCCTTAAGATTTAATTCGGGCAAATTAAATCCGATTGCATTTACAATGCAACATCGAACTCTGAATCTTAAATTTCCATTGGGAATTCCCATTATTATGTTATTCCCTTAGAGTATACATTGCTATAGAGCGCGCCTTATAAAGCATGAACTGCTATCACGGGTATGAACAGTACCGAGGCTCCTGGCTCAACCTCAATCAATAGCAAAACAAAACCCATCAAATTGACTTCGCAAATAATATTTAATTCGATATGTTAAATCAAAATTTTATACAACATCGTATATTTGACGTATCGCAAAAATACCACAAAATGACGCCATTTTTTTTGTATTTAGGCTTTAATTTTATCCATGCATATCAAATCGAACAAAAAACTTCATAACAATAAACTACATTAATAAGTGCATCTATTGATATTTTCAATAATGCATGAAACGGCACTATAGGTGCGCTTTACCATCGCAAAGTATCTGGTAACACTCGGCGCCAAAGACCTGAGTGATAGGCGCGCTCTATATTTATAATGTATACTCTAAGGTTATTCCGAATCATATTGTTTTTACATAATTATGTCCTTATAACTCTAGTATAAATCGATAAAGCGTCGGTAGTCTCGGTAGCCCAAAGGCATTATTCCAAAGCCGACCGCTTACGACAACTGAACACGAATGTGTACGTACCCATTAATTGTTAAATTCCGACACGGATAAAGGGAACTATTGAGAAGCTGCAATTAATTACGCGTATCTGCTACGTGCTTCTACAGTTGTCGTATGCGGTCACCTTTGGAATCATGGTTAACGAGTCGGCCTTGCTATGGAGGCAGGCCGGATTCGATTTTAGATCATGACGCTATTGACATGATTTCTGGGGTTAGTGGGAATGCTAGTAAGTTCGGTAGTTATTATTATTTTTTATACCGCTTAAGGAATATTCTACAATATACGGTGTAACTTAGAAACGATTAATAGTAGGTACGAACATAATACCTATTTTAATGATATTTTTTAATCTATTTATCATTTTAAGCAATAATGATAATACAATTCAATATAATTAACTTGTAATAATGATATTCCTTCTCTCTCATTCATTTTAAGAATACAGTCGTGACAATATTTTCTTAATTAACGTAAGCAAACGAACCATGTAACAATGAATCTAATTTAGGTACAAATAAATGTAGTGAGAAAAGCTGGAGCTCGTAAATCCATTTCCAAATTAGCATTTTGCTTAAGCGCGGTGGTGAAGGGAGTTATCAATGTTCAATATGGTGGCCAGATATTTTTACGAAGTCAGGATAAACTTTTTGAATAATATTATTGTTCTTTGTTTTAAATGTATTATTCATTTTCAATATAAAGATTCTGTTTGTTTAGAAACTTTGTAATGCTAACAAACCTGCAATTTAAGTACAATGTATGCATTACAAGTATTTTTTGAAAAATGTAGCTTTATTTGTCGAGTTCGTGCTAACTAGGATGATAGACTGAAATATTTTTCTTAGAAAGTTTTGGGCAATAATAGCAATCCCGTCTCATACCTTTTACAAAGTAAAAGCGAAAAGAACAGGTAAGAAAATCGGTGTAAGAAATTCACCTAACGTTTTGACTTCAGACAGTTCTCGTTTTGGTGGTATAGTGAACATAATGCAAGTGTACTATAGTAAACAGAAGATACTTATAACTTCACTATACAATCTAGATTTATAACAAAACCTTCATATCACAAATTGAGTACCTAGTTTTACGTTTAAAAGGTATCAATATGGAAACTTCATCAATCAATTAGCCTATAGCAGTCCACTGCTGGACATAATATGTCTCTCCCAATGTGCGCTATTTCTTCCGATTTTCCGTCTTCTGCATTCAGTGCATCCCAGCCACCTTTTTTGTGACTTCATAATAATTTTACTCGTTTCAAGACTCCATTATAGTGCCAGGAATACGGCAATAGGTTCACCCCCTATTACATGGGACCTAATGCAATGATTGGTGAAAAGTCGGTGTTAATTCACCTCCGCATAACCCTCCGGGGATGAAGGTGTGATCCCTACTAATATTATAAATGCGAAAGTAACTCTGTCTGTCTGTCTGTCTGTCTGCCTGTCTGTCTGTCTGTCTGTCTGTCTGTCTGTCTGTCTCGCTTTTACGACTAAACCGCTGAACCGATTTTGATGAAATTTGGTATAGGGGTAGATTAGACTTTGAGAAAGGACATAGGCCATAGCCTATGTCCTTTCTCAAAGTCTAATCCGCCCGCGTGGATGTCGGTTATCGCGACCAAACATAATATTTGGTCGCGATAACCGACATCCACGCGGGCGGAGCCGCGGGCAAAAGCTAGTTGTATATAAGTATAATAATTATACACTTTATTTGAATATACTTTAGCTTGGTTACCCTATAACGGATTCGAACATTGACGCCTTTATATACTCCAGAGATATTAGGTTCTGAAGTTCCGAATTTATTGATCGACTACATAGAAGTCATCAGCATTCTTGTGAGGTACATATTGAAAATTATCCTAACTTCTGATTTCTGAGAAAAACTTTTACCATTTATGTACGCTTACTGCTTCACGTATAATATGACATCTTATCTACATTTAGATAACATCAACCTAACCTTGCCAGTGTTTCTTGGTCAAATGTGGCTCTTAATAATTATGTGACTGTTATTAAGCTATCTCTTTATATGGGCAGTGGGTATACTCATTTGTTTATTAGCCAAGGTCTTTATAGATGTGATCGTTTATACTAATGTTAGTAGGTTCCATCTCATTACGTGTTACAATATGTTTCAATAATGAATGGGATATTCAGAGCACTAATAATACAAACTTTCTTGTGAGTTTGTAATGTTGTAGGGAGTAATCTCTGGATCTACTAAACCGATTTTGAAAATACTTTTTTCAATATGAAGAACATTACATTTGTGAGTATCACATATTATATTATCATCATGCTATAGGGGAGAATCAACAGCGAAAATGCGATCAGAAGTCCACGCAGGTGGAGCCGCGGGCAGCAGCTAGTAATCTTATACCGAAATCTAAAAGTGTGTGAAGATGTTCTTATGTTTAGATGTTTATTACTCCATCATTCTGGAATGACTGAACAGATTCGGCTGAAAGTTGGTACACGGATAGGTTGTACTCTGGAATAATACAAATCAAAATTGTTGAATTTGTCAATTTGTCAATAATATAATCAGTGGAGCCAAATATCTAATAAACAAAAAAAATCTTGGTAATCAGCAAAATTATTGTTACTGTATACCTATAAATTATCATCAAATGATAACATAAAGAATTACACTATGAAAACAGAAGTAAAACAAATACTTACTGCTTCTTTTATTGCATAAACAAAGCTAAAATGTGTACAAAGGCAAGCTAATACAATAATGTATTCTCTTTAAGCCTTTGTAACAGTAACAATAGAACAGGGTAGGGATGTTAAAAAATAATCGATTTTTAAAAAAATCGATTATTTTTTTCTAATAATCGATTTTTTATTACCGATTTTTATAGTAATATTAATCGATTTTTAAAAAATCGATTTTTTTAACTTACGCGTTTAAATCGATTTTCATAAATGCGAAATTTTCGTAACATTTATGAACACTTTGTATAATATATGACTTCTAGGTTCTCGAATCGCTCACACACACTATGGTTACGCTAGTACTATTATCTGTTCAGTTTATAGTTTTATTTAATTTATAATTTTCTAAAAGAGTTACGAAGAAGTTTGTTCATATTGTTGTGATAATGAAAATATGATACAGACAAAATTGACTTTGATGATGTTTCTTTGACGACCAACTAACAGTTACACCGCTGCCTGTGTCATTATAACAATGACAGCGAATAGTGTGACGATTATAATTTTCTTCCCTAACCGTCACACCAGTGCCAGTGTGACACAGTGGTGTTACGGACGGTTAGTGGGTCGTCGTTTCTTTTAGTGTTGCCAGTAAAAAAAATTGTTTTGCGGAAATCAATTTCTACATTTATAAGAAACTAGCTTTTGCCTGCGGAGCCGCAGGCCCGCGTGGATGTCGGTTATCGCGACCAAACATAGCCTATATCCGTTCTCAAGGTGTAATCTACCTCTATACCAAATTTCATCAAAATCGGTTAAGTGGTTTAGGCGTGAAAGCGTAACAGACAGACAGTCGGACAGACAGACAGACAGACAGAGTTACTTTCGCATTTCGTCGTCCTCTTAGCGTTAATTCCCAGTCGCATCCGAAGCTATTCAGCTCGGAGTCTGGGGTCCGCTTTTGCCAGTCTTAACTACGGATTTGGCTAGACCTCGATATTTTCTGTGAAGCGATTGCCATCTGACCTCCACATCCCAATGGTAACATTAGGCGATATCGAAGCTTTTGCAGCTAGACTGTTGTTTTTGGATTTTTGAGGGCTCCAACTACTCGTAACGACTGCCATAGATGTTCTTATGGCAACCGGGACCGACGGCTTAACGTGCTCTCCGAGGCACGACCAGACCAATGCAAATACCCATATTTCATGAACACAAATATTGGCACTGAGCGGGGATCGAACCCACGCCTCCTGCGTAGCGGCCGCGTTCACTACCGCTACGCCACGGAGGCTGTCAGAGTTACTTTCGCATTTATAATATTAGAAAGAAGAAAGAAAGGAAGAATGGATTGAAATACCTTGAAAGTTTAAAAGAACATTTTCTTTGAGATTTAGTTTTGAATTGGTTATTAATTTAATAATCATATTATTTTATTTTATTTATAATCTGATAATTTCGTAATGTCAGTAGGTTTATTATTAGAATACGAAAAGCATGCAGATTTTTAAAAATTAGGAAAAAAATCGATTTTTTCACAGAAATCGATTATTTATTTTAAAAAAATCGATTTTTTAAAAATCGATTTATATTGAGTAAAGAAAAAATCGATTTTTATTTAATCGATTCTTTTCCTTCAATGTCACATCCCTAGAACAGGGACAGTACAAAAATAGTAGAAGCCAAAGTGGCTTGTCAAAGCGTAGGTACCTTAAAAGTACGGTATACATAAAGTCCTACTAGTGGCTTCGTACGCTTTTTACATATTTATGCACACGAAAATGTCCTCTATGCTAGTCCAAAGAAAATGATAAGGATTTGTTGAATTGACATTGATAGGGAATGATATAATTCATGACTCTCCTTTTTCCCAACTCAGCTAGGGTCAGCTGTCCAGTCTAACTACGATGCGGCAAACCATCGATATTTTCTGTAAAGCGACTGCCATCTGACTTTCAATTTTTGGAGATTTGCGATATCGAAGTTCTGTAGTTCGACTAGTTGGACTTTTTATGACTCCAACTACCCGTAACGAGATTATAAATATTTATGTTATTATTTACTATTATGATTCAGTTAGAATCAAGACGTACTATAATTACTGGAGAATTTACCACAACCTGCCATTTAGTAAAGTTTTTGGAAAAAGATCTGCATTTCAAGGCAAATAGCTTACGTTTTAGGATATCGTAGACAGTAATTTAGTAACCTAAGCTCAAGATAACCTCTGTGGCTTAGCGGTAGTGAACGCGTCCTACGCAGGAGGCGCGGGTACGATCTCCACTCAGTCCAAATATTTGTATGCATGAATATGGGTATTTGCATTGTTCAGGTCGTGCCTAGGAGATCACGTTAAGTCCCGGTTGCCATACCAACATATATGGCAGTCGTTACGGGTAGTTTGAGCCTTCAAAAGTCTAAAAACAATAGTCTAGCTGCAATGCTACGATATCGCCTAATATGGCAGTCGCTTTACGGAAAATATCTAGGTCCAACAAAATCCACAGGTAAGACTGGTAAAGCGACTCCGAGGTGAAAGCTTTGGATGCGACTGGGAATTAACACTAGGATGAAAAAAAAGTTACCGAAGCTCACATCGCAATATCCGAGTCAAAGTCGAAAATCTTGTGTACTGTGTATGGGTAACTATATATCATTAAAACATCAAAATTAAAAAAAATATTAACTCCGACAAGAAATTCAGAAGGCTTTTTTTATCTAGTCTAGAAAGTACTTACAATAAGTTATAATGCCAAATAAGGTATACACCAAAAATAATAAACAGTTAAATGTGAAACGATGGCAATATCAGTGAAAAGCCCCAGTCGTTCCTTTTCCGGAAACGAGTTCTTAGAACATTATGTTGTAACTTCTACTAAGATTCCATTACAAAACCGCATCATAAATTATCACAAAATCCAGAAGCAATGTCGCAAACCAGTGCTAAACATTTCCAAGGCCTGATTAATAACCCTGTTGCATTCATGGTACCGACCTGAGCTTTATTGCCTCGAGACACGCGTTTTATATTGTACTATCTCATGCAATAAGAAAATTAGTGATTGTGCCAATATAGAGGCAAATAGAAGTAATTTAATTTTGAGTTATGTCTATTTATATACTAGCGGCCGCCTACTACATCGTACGCATGGAGTTCGTTTTACCCCTCGAAATTTAAACTCAATCTATGCTTAACTTGTTTTTTTTTTTATATTTTTGATAGATTTTTTCAGAAAGGTATTCAATTTTATTACAACTACACTAGTAATAAAATTGAATATCTTTCAGAAAAAATCTCCATCAATTTCACAATAATATTCTTGAAAAGTTTATAAAATATCTATTAAAAAAACGTAGTTACAAGATAATAAACTTTCCTCTATTTTAAATTTAGAATATGCTCGGGTACATCACATCCTACTTTAGTTGGGCACGAAAAGTGTGTCGTGAAAATATGCAAGGCACCTGAGCTCTAACATAACGAAGTTAATAACCCACCAGCGTTTTTCATAGCCTCATATTATATACCTCTTCATCGCTATTCAGACTGTTCTGTGGACATGACGTGCCTCATAAATTGACAGAATACCCAGCGTGAATGGAGGGGCGTCACGTCGTACCCTCGTTAAAACCATCGCAGCGTGAGACTGCACGTATAGACTCTGGTTCTGCATGAGGCGCAATGGGCTGTGGAATGCCTTATCAATATAATTATCTTTCTTCCTATAGGCCCGAGTCCCTTAAGCGGGGCGTGACAAAGCATCTGATGAGGCCGGCAAGCTAGTCACCATTGTAACATCGTGGATGTAAGTAAGTAAGGCGTAAAAAACAATAGCCTTGTTCTGACTTGTTTTACTGCGTTTTTTGCGATATTAACAAAGTCCCAAGAGTCACTTTTTTTTTTTTTTTTTTTTTTAAATTTATTTACTTTACAATAATATTTACATGAGATAATATTCATAGCAAACCATAAACCACTGGGGTTTGTGTGGAGTGCCGCGCATTCTATATTGCGATTACATTACACAGATATTACAATTATACTTTATTTATATACCTAATCTATTTTGCATGCTTATTCTTATTACTAATACTAATCAAATACAATATTAATACATCATTAAAAACAACATTAATAACAATCAAACTGGCGAATAATTATTAGAAAGGCATAGTTACAGGAGGTAGGCGTGAGGATTGTTTGTGACCGATCGGCAACTTCGCCCGAGCGTGAGCGGCTGGCCGGACAAAGAACCGGTTTTTGTGCGAGGCATTCACAGGATGTTTAAAAAGTGCGCTTTTAGCTTACGTTTAATATTTGTTGGCGTGATGCTCTGTCGGAAGGACGTATTTAATTTATTTAATAAACGGGGAACAATATACATGGTGGTCCTTTCACCGTAGGTATTCCTAGCCCTGCAGGTTTCTAGTTTTTTATTATCTATTGACCGTGTCCGAATAGTATGAGATATTTCGACCTGTATGCTGGCATTAAAAAATTGTTCTTTCAGGAGACATAACGTAAAAATGGAATGAACTGGAAGCACCTTGCAGTGCTTAAAAAGTTCTATATCATCTTTAGTTATTACTGTGTTATGGTGTGACGTGATTACCTTTAGGATTTTATTTTGCAGTTGAGATATGCGATCAAGGTACGTTTTAAAAGTTCTACCGTAACTAGTGATACCATATGCAATTATTGTTTCAGCAAGTGCGTTGTAAAGCATGAGCTTCACTTTCAGGGGTATCCTGTTGTTTATAATATACATATTGGCCAAAAATGCTCTTAGTTTTTCACACACTCTATTGACCTGAGGTAGCCAGTTGAATTTGTTATCTATTATTAGGCCAAGATATGTGTGATTGTTAACTATTTCAATTGTGGGGCATTGACAGTTTTTATCCTTTTTGTGTAAGCACAGATGTTGATGGGCTACCACCTTGTCATTGGGAGATTGGGAGTGAGTTTTACTATAGGGGGAACAAATATGAACCAGTTTGGTTTTACTAGCGTTTAGTACTAACCCATTGTCGTGACACCATTTGTTAATATTGTCTAGGTCTGTTTGTATTTTCACGAATGCCTTAGATGCATCTGTATCTGCCACGAGCAGACAGGTGTCGTCTGCATATTGATAGGCGATGGAGTGACTCAGAATGTTGTTCATATCGTTCACATAGGTGATAAAGTGAAGAGGGCCAAGCACAGATCCTTGAGCCGTGCCTACATCAGACGATATTGTCTTACTATAGGTTTTATTTATTTTGACACGGTAAGACCTATTCTGTAGATAGCTATCACACCATTTTAAAAGCGGACCGCGTATCCCAGCTCCATTTAATTTAGTAACTAGTCTGTTATGATTGAGCGTATCAAACGCGCGGGAGAAGTCTATAAAGAGAGCTAGCACATGCTGCCTTGAGTTGAGTGCTTTGTTTACGTCGTCTGTGAATCTGGACAGCAGCAAGGTTGTGCTTTTATTTGGCTGGAAGCCAAATTGATTTTTACTTATGATATTATGATCTTTATAGTAGTTATGTATTTGTTCACTAATAAACTTCTCCACAACTTTGTTAATGCTTGACAGAAGCGTAATAGGTCGATAGTTGGACATGTCATCTTGCTTCCCCTTTTTATATATGGGTCGAACACAACCATGTTTTAGTTCGTCTGGGTATTTGCCCGAATGAATGCTAGCATTAATTAAATTAGCAATAGCAATAGACATGTTCTGACTTATCGCTTTAATATTTATAACTTTAATATTGTCTTGACCGGGAGCTTTAAGACTATTTAGTTTACTTATTATTTTAGTTATTTTACGAGGCGTAGCTTTCCTAACTAACATACTGACATCACTATCATTAAGATAATCCTCTTCATTAAGAAGCGGCTTATCACATTTTGGTAATATTTTTTTAACAGAGTTTTGAAACTCATCAGCAAAACTATTGGCGATATCAAGGGAGGTGAGTTTGTGATCATTAAAAGCCTTTGAGATAACTTGATCAACTGATTGGGTTACTCTACCGCATATTGTATTTATCAGCTGCCACAGTTTTCTAGAGTTAGAATAGTTCTCTCTTATGGTTGTTTTGTAATAGTTATTCCTATGATATTCTAAAACTTTATGGCTTTTATTTCGAGCCTGGTTATATTGTAATCGGAGGCATTTGTTTGTTGGATCTGATCTCCATAAGGCAAACTGTTTATCCCTGGTCTCACACAAATTTAGAATATGCTGGTTGATCCAAGGATGTTTAAATCGCCGATTTTTTTGTTTATTTTTTGTACATAGTGCTTTGCTACACGCCTTTTCAAATTTAATCTTAATATACTCATATATTTGTTTTGGGCATTTCATTTTATCCGTGATTGACCAGTCTGCATTGCCGAGTTCTTTCTCTAATATACGTCGATCATAACAACATAAAGTTTCCGTTTCAGAAACATCCTGTATATGCGCTCCCACCTTATTACAATTCCCGGCGATCAGTGTATATGCGCTCCCACCTTATTACAATTCCCGGCGATCAGTGATAGATTGCCTCCACAGCGACTGCTCCCTCGCTCAGTGTAGCAAATTTGTTAGATTATTATCCAGCTAAATAATGCGTACTAGGGGACTAATTTCTGTAACCACATTGTTTGATATTAAACATCGCATGGTAAGTGCAATATCGCGATTTTGCGGGTTTATTGCGTGGAAACTTGAGGTACTATCGCGATCATAAGTGCAGTACCAATCTGACGCAACTATTGCGCGTCAACATTAATCGTACTTATGACCTTATTCTTTGAAGACAATTCACACACACATACACAACACTAGTCGTAAAGTACTCTTACTAAACTTTTGAAGTTATGACCTTAATCTTTGAAGATAATTCACACACACACACACATTAATATTGTTCACTCGTTGATTGATATTGGTAATTTCAGTATCATACGTAAGCCGCCCCGTAGCTGAGTCGTTTAAAGTGCAGCTTGACGAATAGTATGAAACCTGTCGGTGATGGTTCGAACCTACCGGATCTAATATAACTTTTTGTGTTTTATATTTAAAAGTTATGATATTATAAATGTTGATACGAATATAAAAATGTTTCTTAGGTAGAATTTTAAACTTAGCGAGAAAATAATTATTTGAGGGTGCATTTGAAATAAAATGGATTCATTGGCTATGAGTGAAGTTGTTGGTTGGTGAAGTCAGTTACGACTACCCTATTTATATATTATATCATCTATGGTTACGACTGTTTGTGTTAATTACTGTTCGAGCGATTACATTTCTTTTTTAATAAATCAATATGTCAAATATAAGTATTGAAGCAAAAGCTAATATTGTGGCCATATTCGAATGGTCTGAATATATCTCAAATTTCTAATGAGACGGGCTTATCTGTAAGTTAATTAATTAATTAATATTGTTGTAGTGCAATTTTGTTCATTGGTTGCAATTGTGTAATATGGTTGTTGTTTTTTTAGAGAAATACTGGGAGTCGTTGCGTGAAACAATTTGAGGAAGAAGAGTTGCAGAGTTGGAGGAGAAATGGAAGACCTGCTGAAGCGGCGTTATATGGTAGCAGAATATGAAACGAATAACGAAGAGTATTTACTTTAACTTTAACTTTAACTGGGAATCAACAATATTTTCTGATGAAAAAACGTTTAAATCATCTCAAAAAGGAAGATTACATTTATGGCATAAGGATAAAACACGGTGGTGTGAAAACCACATAGTACCGAACACTGAATCTAAGTGTAAATTATGTGGGGGTGGATTAGAGCGCAAGGGCCGGGTGAATTAGACCCAATATCTACGCGTGCAAATAGTGCAAATTATGTGAAAGTGTTAGAAGATATAATGTTGCCCACAGTGCGAAATGTCTATCCAGATATAAATGAAGGTTTAAGGGCATTAGAAGGTTTCTTCAGGGTCGGCAGCATGAGTGTGACGCCCCTGGTGTTGCATACGTCCAAAGGCCACGGTAATCACTTTCTATCAGGTGGGCCGTGTGCTTGTCTCCCACCTAAGTGGTATAAAAAAATGATATAAGTTTTGTGCACGATAATTCTCCCATCCATCGAGCCACCATACTTCGCGAATGGTTTAGTGAACGTAAATTTATTCCTTGCTGTAGCGAAGGGTGAAAATGTTCAAAAGGGAAGCCGGTAGCAAATCCCAAAGAACAACCATGGCAATTTTGTATGAAATTCTCTCAAATTTTAGATAGGTACTGAATTTTAGGTGTAATACATGTAATAATGCATTAAACTTAAGCATCTCTACCATGACTTCCCTTTGCAGAGCAAGCCGGCAGGAATCGTGTTATGAGTACTCCTCGCCACTGAATTTCCTTGGCCAGCACGATCCCCTGATTTGAACCCTTGTTTAAATATTTTTGTTATTTAATTTCAGTTGAGCCTATTGAGACTACTGAGCCTATCAAGGGACGTGCTGGCCTGTAATTAGTATAAGACTGTATGGTTGAGGTTAAGTTTCAATCCTCTTTTCCGAAAAAAAACTTTCGAGAAAATGAATAATTAAGCTATAACCTCAATATGCAATATTAATTTTATTATAAAAGTATATTTTTTGGATGAAATTATTATAACCACAAATTAACATTGGATAATTCTTTTAATAAACTTTTTTTTTTAAACTATTGTTTTATTTATAATCTATTGTAAATTAAGTATAATATTTTTCTATTTGTAAATAATTATTTCTAATTCTGTTAACTTGTTCCTAAAATTTCATGAAAACAAAACAACAAAAAGTGGAAAAACTAAGATCCGAACCCACAACATTCGATTTCAACACTATCCGTACCAGCCTTGTTACCGACCAGGCTACGCACTGCCTTACGTAGAATCACGAATTTTTGCATTACTTTATATAGATGCATGCTTCAAACATAATTGTATGAAAAGGCGAGCATAACGTTTTCTTTGTTTCGCATCACACACATTTTTATTTTCTAATATCGATACTGTGTGACGTATAAATGTATGCGTTAAACATTACATACACATAGATACGCGTTTAAACGGACAAGCCATTATAAACATTACGGTGCTAATGCACTTTTAATTACGATAGTACCTATAGTATGTACATTATGTATTGGTAGTTGATTCTCTTCATCATCACATCTGATCACCTTCCTAGCAATTTCTTAGATGTATCCAAAGTTTAATACACAGGTTAAAGTTACGCTATGGTTTTTGAAAACGATGATGACTTTTCCGGAAGTGACTACCGTCTGACCTCTCAACCCTGATAAATATTTAGCAAATTCATCAACTAACAGATGAGGTTAACTTGAACCTCAATGATTAATTTATAAAAAAATATAATGTTATTCCTACATAGCGTCAAAATACATCGACGGAGGTAGGACACGACGGTATTCTCGTACCAATTGAGCAGTCCAATTAAGGAAGTACCTCCACCCTACAGAATACCGCGGTCATAATAACCTCGTGTTGTGTTTCCGGGGGTGAGTAAGGTTGCTAAAGCTCACTGCAGAGTTATTGTACTTTCAGTGGGAAGACTGAAGGCTTTTTCCTGTTTCTTCTTCTGCACTGACGGCACAGTCACAGACAGTGCAATTACAATCAGAGCGTATTCATTCATCGTGAAAATCTGTTCGATTGTTTTGTGTAGTTTGATCACTATCGCATATTGAATAAATCACTTGTACTTTTCCACAATTATTGTGGAAAAGTACAAGTGATTTATTCAATATGTGTAGCAAGTTCCACCAAGTGCCATCAATCTCCAGTATAAACAGTCTGATCACTATCGGTTGAGTAGAACCGAAGATATGAGTGAAGGTCACGTTAACCGAGATGCACGCGGGTGGAGCCGCGGGCGGAAGGCTAGTTCTTAAATATTACTAGCTGATGCTGATATTGATATTTTTGAGCCTCCTTCAAAAATCTGGGCATTCATGTGAATATACGCCCAGATTTTTCCAGGTGCCTTATATAATTTTCATTTCAGCAAAGGTATGGAGATATACAGACATTTTCCTCTAAACTCTGAGTCAAGAATAATTCCACAGTAATTTGGGGTTTGCATGTTGCCGTGTGTGATATCACGTAACACGTTTGGCGTGAATTATGTACGGCGCTCTCGTTTGATGTGTTGCTACGATGTAGTTGACGTTTATATAATATAAGTTATAATATATATAAGCGTCACGAAAGTCCCTCATTTTTTCTTTGAAAACATACTTCCTGGTTCCTATGCTGTACAAACGGCTGAATCTTTTGAGTTGACTTTAGTTTAATTACTTCACAGCTTCGACGGGTTATTATATTTGATTATTTTATATTAATTTCAACTTAAGACCTTCACGCGTTCAAGAAGTCTTGACTGTAAGAGAGTTTTCGAACTTTATTCGCAATCAAAATATATTTCTACTGCTTTCATGCCATGAATATGCTAAGTAAAAAATATCATAAAAAAAACGCTCATGCAATAGTCATACATGCTCGCTGATTGTATGTATGTGCTATAGACTTACTTTTTTCTTAAAGTATCCTTGTTCTGATTTACACGTACGCGTATCTTCCAGACTCCTACAAAAGTTCAATCTAAACTTAAAAGAATGCATGTTGCTTTCTTCTATGGACCTAATCATTCACTGCTACAGTACACAAGAATATTACACACACGTTCACTATAAATCCTTTAATATTTCGCTAGTATGATATTATAGTGCGATTTAGAATTTCATTTTCCGACGGTTGGTAGCGGACGGCGTCATGTGCAGTTCACTGCGTCTCGCTTCGGATCGTAATTATTTTGTAGAAAGAATGCACGTAGTTTGTAAACGACTATCTCTACTGCATTCCTTTGTGATTGAAAGTGGCTTTCATAGGGGTCATAATGGGTTTGAGATTTTTATTCAGTTTGACTTCTCTGAACAGCAGCAAAATTAGTGCTCGTGTCAGCCAAGCCAAGTCAGCCCTTATCCCAATTACCTATTTGGAGACGGCGCAACATGTCATTCTTTTTTTATATCACTTAGGTCGCAGAAAATCACACGGCCCACCTGATGGAAAGTAGTTACCGTGGTCTACAGACGAGTGCAACACCAGGGGAGTCATACTCGTGCTACCGACCCTGTAAGAACAGAGAAGAAGAAGAGATTCTGAGCGTACCCAATAGAGATCCGATTCTCAGCACTCCATGGATTCACCGTGCGGTCGCCGGGTCCATAGCGTGATACAGAGAGGAACACCGTGACGGCGACTGGGACTTGCGACCCAGATGTAGGTTTAGGGTGGCCACCTTGTGATGCATCAGCGCTCACCTCCACCGTCAGTAGTGTTCCCCCCCCTACCTATCCAAATTTGGTAAGATCCTATCAATGCCGCTTTTGATATTCGATTTAGTAAAGAGCTTACTGAAGCTCTTGGCAATCCGAGGTCTTTAAGTAAGTTGTACAGGGATTTAGCTGGAATTCCCCTTGCTCCTACTTCTACGGCGTAGAGTTTAACCACGTAGCCGTTCTTGGTTAACTCGTTAGTCAAGTCAAAGTATTTGTTTGTCTTTATAGCGTGGTCTTTAGGTATATTAGTTTCCCACGGTACTG
This sequence comes from Eilema depressum, assembly GCA_914767945.1. NCBI lineage: Eukaryota > Metazoa > Arthropoda > Insecta > Lepidoptera > Erebidae > Eilema > Eilema depressum. Next base: position 17,621,783 of record OU612020.1, read on the forward strand.
TGAGTTCTACAAGCACTGCACGCCTATGCGATCGTGAAAAAAGGAATATGTCGGGTCTGGATGATGAGGCACAGATATCCTCCGGTATTTTATAGTGCTTCTCATACGCGTCTACGAGTATTGTCCAGTCAACGGCAGCTATCAAAATTGAATATGGCTTTTGAGGTGATTTCTTTGAGCAGCCTTCCTTCACAAACACAATGTCATTTCTTTGGTTTGTGGTTAATCCTTTTTTCGCTCTAGCTACCGCCAAACTTACAGCCTCACGTATGATTTCTAATACCTTATCATGTCGGCGCGAGTAATGACCCCGGTCTAATAGCGCCCTACAACCCACTAGCAGGTGCCTAGCCGTACCAGTTGCTTCACCACATGAGTTACATGTTTTACCTGTGGCTTTTCCCCACCTGACTAGATTGCTTTGGTCGGGGAGGGTCAACTGGAATGCATTTAGGTAAAATTTAAGTAAGGCCGGTGACCAGTCGTATATTATGGTACGCCATTTTAAGGCTATGGGAATACAAAATTCACCTAGGGTCAACCATTCGTTTTGCATTTCTAGGTTCATTGCGTGCACCTTATAGGTGTTATTTTCGTCTGTTTGAAGAAAAGATTTTGTTATTTCTTTATCTGTTTGTTTCTGAATATTCCCTAGACCTACTCTACCAGTCTGCGAGCCTATCATGAATTTTTTATGGAACTGGAGGCGTGATTCGAGCTCCGATGCATTTTTATCTTTTGGAAGGACTTTTACTATTTCGTCTTTAGATTTCGATAAGACGTGCATTTTAGTTACTCTTAGGTGTTTATAGAGTTCTGATGGCTTCTTTAACGTCATTCCAAAATTATTCGCGGTATGTTTGTTACGCGATTGTGAAGCCAATTCTAGACGGATTTTGAAAATTCTTCTTGTGTTCGTAAGTAGAATATTCCGAAGTGGTCCCATTTAAATTTCGTAAAGATCTGATGATGGGTTTCCGAGATTAGACCAGGAACTCTTCAAAAAGTTCCAGGAAATCAGCCGCGATTGCTGCAATGGCATATTATTGCAATGTTTCTGCCATTACACATCATAACATCACGCCTGAGTCCTTTGAAGGGGTACGCAGAAGTGTTCAGAATATTCAGCTATATTTCCGGTGTATATGTATTGATTTTAAAAATTCTTTTTGAATAATGAATTATTTTTTTTTTTTGTAGCGTGGTCGGTTATATCTGTATTGCAGCGTCAGCAGCGCATGTACAGTCAGGTCACTATATATGCGACGTCCAGTCGTGAGACTGTACAAACTCACTAAAAAGAGAAAAATAAATTCATTTTTAACAACAAAGTTTAACCGACTTCAAGAAACGAAAAAGAGGCACTGAAAAGTGAAAAATAACTTAATTTACAGACTTACTGATTTATTAGAAGTCGGTGCCAGCCAACTTTGTTTGTTGTGTCTGAACTACTATGATGCAATCAACTGAAATATGGCCTCTCTTGGGCTAGGTAACGACTTCTAATAAATCAGTAAGTCTGTAAATTAAGTTATTTTTCACTTTTCAGTGCCTCTTTTTCGTTTCTTGAAGTTGGTTAAACTTTTTTGTTAAAAATGATTTATTACAATTATTTTACTTTCATCTCCTCTCATAGTGTGTCCAGTGTCCATATCACGACAGAGACTCGCTATTATTTCAGCACAGATATTATCAGTTAGTATAAACAAAACAAACTAAGGTAATAATTACATTTGATAAACATTATTTATATACTCTCTATACAGTCCTTTATGTACTACCTAGTAGAATAGAAATTAAACTATAAGTTTCTCAATTAACTTCGAGTAACTAATGAAGTTTTTGTTATTTAATACAATATTTACGTATAAGCTAAAGTCTATTAAAGTAGATTGGGATGTTTACCCTAGTTTGTTTTGTAGATAAATAATAAAGTTGTAATTATTTTGTAGTTACTATATACAAAACAGAATACATTATTCAGGGTTAGAATAATTTATTACTTTATCAGATTTTATATAAATATTTAGTTTGAAAAAGTTCTACTCTTATTGTTTTGAAATTCGTATAGGTATGTTTTGTATATTTCGAAACTAAATTTTAGAGCAAAAACTCAAGTGGCATAAAAAAATAATCTATATCAAGCACACGGCCCTCCTGATGGTAAGAGGATACCGTGGCCTATGGTAACCTGCACGTACAGATAGATTCAAGTGCAGATAACGCTGCAAGTACAGATAGATTCTGTGCTGTTAGCGCAAAAGATAAGTAGGACAAAGCCATTGGTTTTTCCACTGACAGCACAAAATCTCTCCAGTGAGCTCTGGCTACCCTATTCACCGTCGGTAACACAAAACGAGGTTATTAGACCGTGGTCTTCTGTAGAGCGGAGGTACTTCCCCAGTCGGACTGCTCGATTAGGATATACCGCCGTGTAATCCAAATGTGCTGTAATTCAAGTTTGGACAATCAGAGAACTATATTTGAAGATTCTGTTTTATCTAGAGATTTGTTTATCAAATGAGTATATTATGTACTCCTCTTTATGAACTTCCTCGGGGATTAATTTTGATAGCTATTAATTTTGTTTATGGACATCCTGTAGAAGCGATAAAGTCACACTACTATAAGGGTAAGGGTATTAGAGAACATTAATTTAGTTTTGATACAGATTGGTCCGTGTAAATACTCGTAGTTCGAAGTTAAGGTCCTATAAAAGAATCTTGTTCGTGTTTAAGTGTTAAATAATTATTTAGGTACCTGGTTTCAAAAAAACTCTGAGGTTTGCTGGAAGAAAACTCAACATTGAGTTAAGCTCGCCTTTGTACAGATATATCCTTTTGTATTTGTCAATATAACGTTTGTGTGTACAATAAAGAATAGATTAAGTATACTAGAGCCGCATGGTTCCCTGCAGAGTAGAATTTGGACTACCCCATCTCTTGCCACGCGGTGTCGTTGTCTGGGCTGTAGTCTGTACTGTACAGCCCAGACTCAGCCTCAGAATCATGGCTCGAGTCAACGTAATAGTGACCGGAATACGGCAATAGGCCCACCCACTATTGACCGAATACAATGATTACTGAAATGTTGATGTTAATTCACCTTTGCCTAACCCTCCGGGGATAAAGGCGCAATTATTGTATGATGTATAAAAGTATAATATGGTAATTTAAGGGATAGACTAGACGCAGAAAGAAAGAAAGAGAGAATTATTTTATTCGTCAGCCCTTGAGACACGAGAGGGATCGGTTGTTGGGACACAAATTGGGTCAGTTACGTGGATCTAATTCATGCCACGTCTATCTTCTACAGCATCAAAATCAGTAAAACAACAACAACACATCAAAATCAGTAAAAAAACAACATTAACACTACTGTAAACCATATACCCCCCACAGACAATGCCACATACATTTATTTCAGTATAAAACGTAATCAGTCCAATTATTGTTTCATCAACACGTTTCAATGTTCACTGCTACACATCGCGACGTGGTTTTAATTAAAAATTTAAAAGCTCTATAAAAGAAATGGTAATGAAGTTTCGACCGCCCGGACGAACCGAAACGGACTACAGTAGACGCTTTCATTTTTATGGGACAGTGATAATGTATTAAGTTAAATTAATTCAGTCCATTGAAAGTTAACGACAGCCTCTGTGGCGTGGTGGTAGGGAACGTGAACGCTACGCTAAAGGCGTGGGTTCGATCCCCGCTCCTTATAAATATTTGTGTACATGAATATAGGTATTTTCATTGGTCTGGTAGTGCTACGGAGAGCACGTTAAGCTGTGGGACCCGGTTACGGGTAGTTGCAGTTTCGGGGATGGGAGGTACTGACCTCTTAAAGTGATCATGATTTTATTTATTTGTTACTCACTGTCGTCTGCAAGAAGATGATTTTGATATCAAATCAATCAATCAATTAGCCTATCGCAGTCCACTGCTGGACATAGGCCTCTCACAATGGACGACCGATCCGTAGTGTTGGAAGGCTTTGGCCTACTGTTTCCACGCTGACCAGACGGGTTGGTACAGGGTTTTTTTTCGAGTTTTCCTTCGAGTTTCGTTAGTCACCTCTTCGACACCCTTCGGATGAAAATTATCTAGGCCAGGATGCCCAACAGGTACAAAAGTACAAAAAAAAATGGTGCGCACTGTGCGGTATGAAAGGAACTTCATCCCTCGCACACTCAACTGTGGAATGAACTCCCCGCGATGGTTTTCCCAAGCGACTACAATATGGGGTTCTTCAAGAAGGGCATTAGAAGGTTTCTTCAGGGTCGGCAGCACGAGTGTGACGCCCCTGGTGTTGCATACGTCCATAGGCCACGGTAATTAGTAATTTATATGGTAATTTATTATTTTCCATCAGGTGGGCCGTGTGCTTGTCTGCCACCTAAATGGTATAAAAAAAAAGTAAACAACGTCGTTGTATGCCAATGACGTTGTTTACCATATTATGATATCGGTGTACAGAGTAGAAGCAGGTTAAATTTTCTACCACTAAGTGAACCCCATGTATTGCAAGTAAGAGAGGAAATGACTATAAATGTTACTAACAGGATGCATTCTAGTTTGCAACACGTAGCAAGCAACTTTTTAGTTAAAACTTGTTGCACAACAGTTCCTCAACACCTCCGTTTGGAACAATGGCATTCAGAAAAATTCAAGCAAAACTTTTTTCTTGTTTGCTATAAAGTGCAAGTGTAAATTAACCTCGCTGAACCCACTCCTAGCACAAGCAATTTAGCTTAGTTGGAGGGGTTAACGGGAATATTAGTAATTTCGGTTGCTAATATTCTTTAAAAAAAAAATAGATTGTGTTGAGGATGGGCACTACCCGTGGGTGACATTGAGGCTAATACAATTTCTTGTGTTAGGAGTGGGTTCACGTCGGTAGTGTAATGGCCAGGATTCCAACCCAGGACCTCTCGATCGTAAGGCCGACTCCTTAACCACTAAGCTACCGCCGCTTAGTTCAATGGTAGGTATATAGCTATAAACCCATACCAGGATCGTGTTAACTGTATAAAAAAATAGAAAATAGTTATACGAGTCGTGTTACCATGGTTAGAGATCCACACGGACGAAACCGCGGGCGGAAGGCTTGTAAATCATATTATTCTGCTTCTTGTTAAATATTAGAATACCCAAAAATCCTCCACTACGTCTAGTCTATGTAGAATTACCATTTTTTACGGACTTTTCGAATTTTACTATGCATAGCTAGCAACCCATCCAATCAGAATCCCGTATTATTTATGAGACAAAACCGTGCACACAATGGGTCTGTTGGACAATGAATGGGCATAATCATCGCCAAACAAACGAAGATCCCGTTGAGCCTTGCGGCTGTGAAAACTCATACAAAAACTAGAACGCACATACACGGGCGTTTTCTATTAATTTCGTACGATTTACGAGAAGATCCTTTTTTAACGCTACCATAACACTGATGCGTATCATCTACACTAATATTATAAATAGGAAAGATTTGTATTTTTGTATGTAACGAATAAATTCCAAATCTACTAGACCGATTTCGAAAATTCTTTCGCCATTAGAAAATTACATTACCAGCATAGGCTACATATCATCATTTATATGCTACTATCTGCGATGAACGGGATCAGAATACCATGCGGGCGAAGCCGCGAGCACCAGCTAGTAATGTATAAAATAAGTATCAATAAGCGGTAAAAACAAAATATATTAACTGCGTGGGTGACGACTAAGGCTGTTCTCCATCCGCCCTTAAGGTGATTACATACGCGAATGACTTTGACCATACAAATGCTCAAGGTCATTCGCTCATATTTGAACCGTAAAAATCAGTAAAACTAATTTTAATAGACAATTTTATAGTCGACGGTTACTAACTAAGAAGGTCACGTCATGCTAATACACTTATTTAACATACATGTGAAATTTTAGATTATTTGGATACATATTGTAGAAAATATTTGGTTTCATAAGAAAGAGTAGAGTGATGTTCAGAGCCTCTTTTCAACTATTATCATCATTTTTTATTTAATTTATGAAAAGGTGAAGTTACTCTTTATATCCTGTAGTATGCAGGCATGTGAATTGCAGATCTGTAGGTTTTATAGTTAAAAAGAAAAACGGTTTCGAAAATACCGATTTTTCGATGCTGATCTGATTCGGGGCCTTAAACATATACCCCATGACAAAATACCCGATTGACGAACACTTTGTCCCTCGTCCTATTGCCTTTTGCCGTCTAGAGTAAAAACGTAATAACATGGGACCGAAAATGACAATCGGCCAATGATTAGTATTAAAGCACTTCTGCTTACCCCTTCAGGAATTTACAGGCGAGATTACGTTTAGAAAATCAATCAATCATTTAGTGAATTGCAGTCTACTGCTAGACAAAGAAGAATCTGAGTTTAGAAAATAATTAAGTAATCGCAAAGAGGCTAAGGACATTGAAGGTAAGCTGTTTATGTGTAGAATCTTTAGAAGCTTATGAACGGTGAACGTTTATCAATTTATTTTCAATGTTAAGCGAGTAGAAATGACCTGAATTCGCTCTACGACTTCCTACAAAGCGATTCCAGCTCATTAGAAAATTCCTTTCACTGTAAAAACCTTTGTAAGCCGGAGAAAACAACAAACACAAAATATAATAGATTATCTTGTACTCACTGACCCTTTTAGCTTTACATGGAAAAAAATTGTATGAAAAACGAATCCCAATATCGATTACAGTATCAACAGCTTTCGTCTACCTACTGATTTAGAAAAAAAATGTAGTAGGTATCTTTGCCTAAGTATCAACAATTAATTGGCTGTCAAAGTTTTATTGCAATTATATGAACGGTAGAGAAGCGTCGTAAAACACAATTCAACAAACATCGATCTTGATACGAGTTATTTTGCAATTTACAGTAAAGTACAATTTATTGCAGCAGAGTAAACTTCTCGAAAACAATTCATCTGATGGGAATTTTAATCGTACTAATGTGTGCTAAGTGAACACAAACAACATGAATAAAACTGACCGTAATTTCAGTGACAGACAATTTCAAATTTACAAGCAAAATCGAAAAACAACAATACATTATTCCATTCAATTTGCTTACTTCCACAAGTCGTTGCCATGAATATTATTGTAATCAGTATAAATAGCTTACGCGATAAGACTACATAAATTTACATTAAAATCAGCTGAACTAACTTTTCCTTGCCCTCCCTTTGTTGTCAGACGCAATCCTATCTCAATATTTACTGACTTTCTGTTTACATTGGTTTACACTGTATCATATATTTCGCCTTAATTGATCTCCGATACTTTATTAATTTCTCCATTACTGTTATCGAAGATCACGATGTAATACTAGGCTGATAAAGGCTCTCATAAAAACTTTCGACAAGCTGAACTCTCACACATTTCTAGATAAAACTTCTAGACCTACAACGCACTTGTAAACGTACAAAGCTACCCATTATGTCTACTTTTACATGAAAACGAACGGCATGCAGGCAGCCGTCCGTCATAATTAAAGGGACATGTACACTAGATATACAATGTGGTGCTCACTTTGCAATAATTGAGTTTTGATTTTAATTAAATTCAACTAAGTGATGTGCACTTTGTTATTATTAAAACTATTAATAGTCAACCAAAATTAGCGGCCATAAAACCACTGGATTGCCTGCTGTTGAAATTTAATACTGAAAATCCGATAAATATATCCTTTTCTCAAACTAATCTTATCAACTTTCTATCTCAACTAGACGTAACTTTCACATCGTAATTCTAGTAAAATAAAAAAAGAATCTTGTATCAACATTATGCTTTTTTTTAAAGCAACTTACTATATTTTGTGGTTATTCTTTCTACTAAGCAAAGCTGGTCGTTCACTGATAGTTCAATACCTCGTCCAAGAGCTAGCTGATTTTGTATTAAGTCCATTTTAATATTTTACCTGTACCTAATCTTGTGTAACTGTGATTATTTACTTAGTTTATAGCATTCTGTAGTAGTAAGCTGTATAATAATGTAAGTTAAATATAACATTGCCATACATTCGTCAATCAATCATTTAGCCTATTGTAGTCTACTGCTGGACATAGGTCTCTCCCAATATGCGCCACGTTTGCCGATCCGCCGCCTTCCGCATACGTATCTTGATAAAAATACATACACATTTTATTCAGCTTTTTTGTGCAAACTAAAATCTTATATGTGATGTTGGAAGAATTCGAGTTGCGATTATTATGTCGCAAGTATGCAACTGCCGGTTTTCGTTACCAATGTGTATGTAAAATGCATTTTGATGAATAAGAACGAATCAAAACCAGGCAGATGTACGACAGTTTTGTATATTCACGACACCATATGGAACGAAGTAATAATTGTATGTTGATATGCAGAGTAGAATTAAATATAATATTCGGAGAACGTAGAACGAATGAAATATTAATATGTTTTAAATTCGCAATTAAGGCACATGTCAGTAAATAATAGTAGGTATATCATATAAAACGCTGAAGTATCACGAAAATGTAATTTTGGTCGTCAAACGTTGCCAGCAGGATTAATTAGTACTGATAATTACATTAAGTGATGGATTAAAAATTATGAAATAATAGCTGCACGTAACTGCACAGTGCACACGCGGGGAATATCTCTGATGCTATAACCTACAGGAACCTATTCCAGGCTCTAAATCTTCCTGCCAAATTAATTCCAAGTGCCCATTTGACGGCAATAGGTTCGCCTCCTATTGAAACTGAAAATCATATTTTTTTTACCACCTAATAGAAAGTGGTTACCGACAGCCTCCGTGGCGTAGCGGTAGTGAACGCGGCCGCTACGCAGGAGGCACGGGTTCGATCCCCGCTCAGTGCAAATATTTGTGTGAATGAAATATGAGTATTTGCATTGGTCTGGTCCGTGCCTCGGAGAGCACGTTAAGCCGTCGGTCCCGGTTGCCATGAGAACATCTATGGCAGTCGTTACGGGTAGTTGGAGCCCTCAAAAATCCAAAAACAACGGTCTAACTACAAAACTTCGATATCGCCTAATGTTAACATTGGGTTGTGGAGGTCAGATGACAATCGCTTCACGGAAAATATCGAGGTCTAGCCAAATCCGTGGTTAAGACTGGTAAAAGCGGACCTCAGACTCCGAGCTGAAAGCTTCGGATGCGACTGGGAATTAACGCTAAGAGGAAGAAAGTGGTTACCGTGACCTATGGCAAGAGCAACATCAGGGAAGTCACACTCGTGCTGCCGAACCGAACAGAGATAATTGGCACAATGTGGGGTTTAATTCACCTCTGCCTACCTTTTCGTGGATTCACAGGTGTGAATATATGAATATGAAGTACATAGAAAGATAAATTAGTACTTTATCTAATAATAAATTATCTTATTGGTAATCAAGTTTGACTTCATTCACGTCAAAATTGTTGAGACTCATGAGTTCCAACCGCATTGCTACTAATGGTACTTATATTCTAACCAACACTTGCAGCCAAGAATATCCAAGTATGTAGGTAAATTAGGAAATTATTTATGTTAATATGAATTTCAATAAATTAGAACTAGAGCTGTGTTAGTAAATTGAAAGCTAATGAACTATTCAAGTACTCGTACTTCATACTTGTAATTGAATTGCAACTCATGTTTCGGGAATGCTATGTGCAATATGTGAAAGTGTCGATAGCTAAGTTGGTTAAGAAGTTGACCTTACAATCGAGAGGTCCCGGGTTCTTTCCATTACATTACCGACAGGAACCCACTCCTAACCCAAACTAAAGTGTAGCTTAGCCAGAGGGGTTAACGGAATTATTAGTAACTAGCTGTTGCCCGCGGCTTCGCCAGCGTAGATGTCGGCTATCGCGACTAAACATGGCCTATGTCCTTTCCCGAGGTCTAATCTATCTTTGTACCAAATTTCATCAACATCGGTTCAGTGGTTCAGGCGTGAAAGCATAACAGACAGACATACAGACAGACCGATAGACAGACAGAGTTACTTTCGCATTTCTAATATTAGAATATTATTCGACGTCATGGCTGTTGAAATACCTTCAAACATTAAATTTTATTTCAGCATTTAGCTCAATTTTTGTTGCCATGTAGATTTTTTGCTACCAAAATTTTTAGGCAACCAATTCAGAGATTTTTAAAATAATGTTAATATAATCATTGTAACGTTTTGGCAGCAGTAAATAAGAATGTTGCAGTCAAATGTATCCTACAATCAAACTAAACAGTATGCCTAATTAGTTTGGGACTATTTGGACCAAGTTTGTATGGAAACGAGCCAAGTAACGTCGAGAGCGAACCAGTATATAGTTAACTATTCCAAACCCTAAGATAAACCTGGATTATATCTATCCACGTTGAAGCATTTTAGTTAACAATTTCCTAAAGCTGAAATATCAATTGTTATATAGGTACATGCTGCATAGTACATTTTCTTATGTTCTCATATTCTTATATTCCCGCTTCATTCTATTCTCATATTCTTATATATGTAAGTCTCGAACCGACTAGAACCGCACGGCGGTCTCGAGCCATCAGTTGCCAGAGGTGAGGGAGTTTCTGGCATAACCCTCACGCACTCCGGCTGAACCAGGGCCATAGGCTGCCTCCTCTGGTATGGAACTACGGCATCCCCAACTTTTCCTAGAATAAGTGGGGGGGGGGGGGGGGGGAGGAGAGGGACGTGCATCGCGTCATCGTCTTAGCCTGCTTTTACTTTCGGCCTGCTTCTGAGTAATTACGGTTCTGTTGTAAAAAACAAAATTGACTCGATATCAATCGAAAATACAATGCGATTGTTCTTCCACAATAAAAAACGAACTGAATCTTAAATTTGAACATCGCTTTGATACTAATTATTGATTGTATTACCAAATAAACAAAATGTTATTTGATTGCCTTGATTTCAAGGTTGTACATTTGAGTAAAGATTTACGAACATAATTTTTGTAACACAATTACAATTACAGGTAAATTTCAATAATACTTGATTTCGGAAAATACATACGTTATTCTGTATCTTGAGGACTAAGCGATGGTTCATTAGTCTGTATATTGAAGAGAAGAAGGTCAATATATTTTGAACATGGATAAAATAATCCTAATAAGTAATCAGTGGATCACAACACGCAATATGGCCGTGATCATTTAAAGTAGGTATAGTTTTTATACAAAAATAAGAGTTTAGAGAAAACACGTAATGTTTTAATGTAATCGGGTAAAAATATGTGCCGTAACAACATAAAATATTGAAGTTCAGCCGTATTACAGAGAATGATGATGATCTTTGCCGAAACATTACTGTAAAATTTACTCACACACACACACACCCACAAAAAGTGCCTGTTCCTGTGACCAGGCAAGATGATCACGCCTGATGGGCCGCAGCCCCAAGTTATGTTACAAGGTATGGAACCTATTTATTTCCGTTCATATGTTAGAAATCTTCTTAATCCTTAGTTGTACCCAGACAGTTAAGAAATAAAGATTGAAACATTACCCAACAAACAATAACAAATTATCGTGTTGATAGTTTAAACTTTTTGGATAGGTACAACGTAATAAGAAATAATTATTCATGTAAAACATAGGTGGGCGCTCCCAACAATGACTAAACCTCGAAGTACTTAAAAGTAACACGGCTTTTGTTTTCAGTTCATCTTCTTCCTCTTAGCGTTAATTCCCAGTCGCATCCGAAGCTTTCAGCTCGGAGTCTGGGGTCCGCTTTTTACCAGTCTTAACCACGGATTTGGCTAGACCTCGATATTTTCCGTGAAGCGATTGTCATCTGACCTCCACAACCCAATGTTAACATTAGGCGATATCGAAGTTTTGCAGTTAGACCGTTGTTTTTGGATTTTTGAGGGCTCCAACTACCCGTAACGACTGCCATAGATGTTCTCATGGCAACCGGGACCGACGGCTTAACGTGCTCTCCGAGGCACGACCAGACCAATGCAAATACTCATATTTCATTCACACAAATATTTGCACTGAGCGGGGATCGAACCCGCGCCTCCTGCGTAGCGGCCGCGTTCACTACCGCTACGCCACGGAGCCTGTCAATTTTGTTTTCAGTTCATATCTGACACAAAACAAAAATTCCAACTTAAAATTCTTTTCAACGTTATAAATTTGTTCAAAGATATATATTTTCAAGAGAAAAGCTTGCGGTAAGAAATTTGTTCCGAATATGAGACAGCTGTATCAACACATCCCCGTTATGTGTCTTAACAATTTTCTTACTGCAGCAACTGAATATACGACGTAATACTTACTGCAATAAAGTTTCAAGTTATACTTATTTGTACGAATTTTCTTGGGAAACAAACGAGATGCAAACATCTACTTGAGCGGCAATTACTAGCTACTAAAATTACTTATAACTAATTTTGGTTCAGCCAAATATCAGCTTGAAGCCCTTGAGATGATAGAGATATAAGGCAAGAGGCCCATCAACAACGATGCTCTAGTCAAGAATAGACTTCACAGTCTAGAACATAATTGAACTGCAACTTGCATTTCTCTCGGTGTTTTATCGGGTGCACTTCGAGGAGTTTGCGCTGGAGTTGCATAACTAGCTCCTCCTAGCGAGATTATGCACAAATAATTCTTTATTGTTGCTGTATTTGTTCATTTACTAAACCGCTTCATATCTCAGTAAAACTATTCTCAGCCAAACAAACACTTCTAGTCTAATCTAAATCTCTGTCCGCCTTTTTAACGAACACCAGGCACGTATTTGACCTATTATAAAATACGTACCTATAGTACATTGTTCGCAAGTTACCTAAAAAGTTTATATCAGCTTAGGGGAATAAGGTTTCAAAGTAATTTTCTGTTTGAAATTACTCTTGTGTTTCCATTTGAATTCCTTAGGTTATTGTTAGACTAAATGAAAACTACACAGTAGCCTGTAATGCTGTTACTAGTTTCTTTTAATTTACGGGTATTTAACTTACCTACTGATAAAAAACCTATTGTTCTGGTACCAAAAATAACAAAGTATTACGGCCAAATTTCAACCATTCTACTGGCCACTTGTTTATTATAAATTGTAATGAGAACCTATTTATATTAATAATCTCAATCGATTGAGAAGTACTTGAAAATCATATAGAGGGTTATAACATTTGGCGACTGTACGACAAAGACTTTGCAACACTCTTATCTCATGTGGAGTGCATTCCCCGCAGTAATTCTCAATGTCCCTTTTACACTGAAACTCAGTACACTGATGGTATCTCAAAGATGTTTTGACAAAGTTGCCCATAACTCTCTGATCCGAATCATGTTTTCTGTCATCGTAATTCCTTGAATGGTCATCTGTGAAACCATAATTTGTTATCTCTGCTAGGTTACTTCTTTGGGTTTTTGAAGATGGGTAGGTTCTCCTGTTAAACTGAAAAGTAATAACATTTATGATTTGAAAATATTATGACTCCTTAATATTTTCATTTCATGACTTTAGAAATAAGGAAAATACTTACTTTAAAGTTGATAAGATTGATTAAGTACTTATATAATTCGGGGGAGTACTGTTTTGATAGAGTATTATAAGGTTTCTGCTGTGCAAATACTTCTACACAGGTCTAAAAATTAAAAAAAGGATTATTACAAGGCCAAGAACGGCCTTCGATTATTGTGATGATAAAAAATATTCATTATTGAAAAAATTACTTATATAGCGTATACACTAGTTGGAAACATAAAAACAGGGTTCATAACATTTAGACATAATGTACATTAAATTTATACCAGAGTTACATGTGAGCGAGCAAGCAATGTACACTTGAGAGCAATGAATCCGGGTCACTTATAAAATCCTAAAAATCTAGCAAACTAAGACAATGCTAGCATAATTCAATGCTCTCGAGTGTATTATATTATCGCTTCTTCAAACATTTAGCGTACAATGGAGTCAATGGCTAAGCAGGCTGATAGGAATAGTTTGACTACGATTATTTTACTCGTGACTAGATGGAAACTTCTATTATATCTGGCATCCTTAGGATAGTTAAAGAAAAGATTTACAGTCTACTTGCATTGAAAAAATCCTAATAGGTACCGTCGATGGCAAACCCTTTGAATACCTTTAATTTTAATATTATAATGCTGTACTGTGTAAATTTTTATAATATGGAATGCAGTTAGCGTATACTGTATTTAAGAAGAAATATTTTAGTATACACAATGCAATTAAATACGTTACTTACAATATAAGACAAAATAATCGCAGTAAAAAGGACTTGCGCCTTCATGTTTGCATATAAATATACACTGCATAGTCCGAAGAAATCAATTAGTCCTCCATATGTGCAATGATTTAAGTAAAACTGGAAAACATCGCGTAATTTGACACAAAATTTAATTTTATGCTCAAACAGTATAAGTAATCGAGAATAATTAATTTCATGGCAAGCAAATGATAACAAATGCAATAACATAGCACAAAGATTGCATTCACAAGGTTAATTTCACAGCAAATGGGTGTTGTACTTGCCCATAGGCCACGGTAACTTCTTGCAATCAGGAGGGCCATGTGCTTGTCTGCGACCTTAGTAGTATAAAAAAAAACAATAGCGTTTTGACAAAATGGAATAGTTTCCCAAAAAAAAAATAGAATTACTGATTTTTATCGTCAATAAATATAACTACAGTGAAACCTGGTTTAGTGAGACCTCAAGGGACCTGCAAATTTGTCTCACTTATAGAGGTATTCCACTTACCCAGTGTCTCAGATATCCAGGTATAAAAAAAATGTCTGTCTCATTTACAGAGGGTTCCATTAATAGAGGTCAGAATACATGTTATTTTCAGTTATAGAGGTACGATTATTTAAAATAACGTATGATGTGAACATTATAGTTACGTATGTCTGAGTATAAATCTTCATTGGGAATTATAAAAGGTAATAAATTACCAAAGGTGCATTTGATTATAAATATCTTTGTTCTGAATTATTCTACAAAGAGTAGCTATGGCATATTAAATTTGACACAGATTTCATCGCGTGGCTTCCCAATTTCATAAAAGGATATTAACTTTTCACATAGCTTTAGTTTCGGCATTTTTTAAATAAACATCAGTATATTTATCTCATATCTACCTAAACCAAAACTAAAACTGAAGGTCATTAAGGCTCAAAATTAGTTACGCACGGGATTTGCGGGTTGAATGAGAATAAGTAAACCAAAAAAAAAATGGTGTTATCTCAGTTATAGAGGTTAATGCATGTGAAATTCACTCGCTGTCTCAGTTATAGAGGTAATTTCGACGATAAAATCGAAAGAATGAATCCCAGATATAGAGGTTTGCTTCGTCCCACTAATAGAGGTAATTCAGTGCCAAGGTGTAGGGACCTCAGCATGAGTTCCAGTTATAGAGGTTTCTCACTTATCCAGGTCCCACTTATCCAAGTTTCACTGTATTTAAAATTCATAGTGCTGGGAAAAAATATTAGGACTAATAATGAAGTCTAAGATCGGATCGGATCGCCTACCTAGTAACCTTTTTTCAGTTCGATGGCTAAGGATGTGTTATGAGATCTAGATTTTTTTATACCACTTAAGTGGTAGACAAGCACACGACCCACCTGATGGGAAGTGGTTACCGTGGCCTATGGACATTATGGATATTATTACACTCGTGCTGCCAACCCTCAAGACACGTTCTAATGTTGCTTAGGAAAACCACAGTAGGGAGTTCACTCCACAGCTTGAGTGTGCGTGGGACGAAGTTCCATTCACACCGCGATGTGCGCACCTTTTCCGGTCGCAATGTGTGAGGACGAATTTACCTATGGCGAGCGGTGCGATGATAGAATGTAATGTTTAGAATGTAGCTGTGGGCATCATGATATTTAACCACCAGTAGATAATGAAGATGATTATAGACCTTAATATTAATATGTCAAATGTTTTCCTTTCTTATAAAGGTGAATTTAGGCCAAACGAACGTAAAGCTAGAGCTAGAATAAGAGCATCTTAAAAGCATTATTTCTTACTATTTTAGTGTAAATGAAACCTTATGCTATACTGCTAAATAAATTAGTAATGTTAGGTAGTCACTAATTTAAGATTAAATACGTATATGTAATAAAGGGGTACACTACATAAATACGAAAAGCCTTATTCCGAAAGTTACAATGACGAATTTCAAAATTCCGAATTTCATAATTCCGAATCATTCAAATTTCCGAAAGTCAGATTTATTTATTTTATTTATTTATTTACTTTATCCATACATACTCTAACATTACAGGTTAAACCCAATGCGCTAGTGTACACATTTATACAATACCAAAAAACTAACTACCTACTAGACAACATTTGACATTGACAATACAACACAAAATCATACAATATAAGACAATACACGACAAAAACCATACAAAACAAGAAAAATACAACACATTAACAGACAATACAAGACAGTACAAAACCATCCAAGACAAAATACTTGTTTACTTATAGCAAATTACGAATAAAGCTGTCCTCGTGAATTCACTCAGAGTACAAACGAATATATCCGTCTCCCTAGCAATGAGGTTAAGAGTGCGGAGTGCGCGCGTCAGTGGCGCCTCACTCCACAGGTTCGTTCGTGCATTCGGCACCACCAGCAGCCACGGTTGTCTCCGCCGCCACACATACTTATCCGGAACACAGAGACCTAGCTGTCCTAAGACATCCATATTATCTATCCTCCCTCTCAGTACTTTGAATAAATACGAAGTGAGTGCGAGATCCCTCCTGACTCCCAGTTCGTTATATCCCACCATACCCAAAACAAATAGAGTAGGATACATAAGCGGATAAAACGGGTATACTCCGTATAACCGTAAGTACAAGTACCTAACAAATTTATTTTGCACTCGCTCCAGCATAAGCCTATATTTAGCCTCATGTGGAGCCCAGATGACTGAGTTACATTCTAACTGAGTTCTCACCAAGGCGTTGTACAACATGATTACCGCATTAATGTTTGTGAAATCCCGTACCAGACGAAGCAGGAAACCCAGATTTCTGTAAGCTTTTTTACAGCAAAGTATGATGTGGTCATGAAAATTCACCTTTGTGTTAAAATTCACTCCTAAGTCCCTGACCTCAGTGACCCTGACCATCGGTGATTCATCTATGCAGTAATCATGCAGCACTGGAGAGTGTGCACGACTAAAACTAATTGTCACACATTTTGCTTTATTGAAATGCAAGTTGTTCTCGTGGCTCCATCTGACTACCCTGTCAATGTCCTTTTGCAGTTTAGCACAGTCATCCAAATCTCGAATATGAAGAGACAGTTTGAGGTCGTCGGCGAACAGTAAACACTTGGCGTCCTTCACCACTTGAGGCAGGTCATTTATCATCAGCAGAAACTCCAGTGGTCCTAGGTTACTGCCTTGACTCACCCCTGACCTCGTGAAGTATGGCTTCGACTTATATCCCGCATATTCCACAAACTGTTGCCTATCGGCCATATAGCTTGCAAAAAAGTGTAGCAAGTGTGGGGTAAAACCAACGCCTGCCAGCTTCTTAAGCAACGTGTCATTGTCGACTAAGTCGAATGCTTTTTTGAAATCGAAGTAAGCAGTATCAATTTGTCCCCCACTGTCTACAGCAGGCACAATGTGTACCATGTGGCTGATCAGATTACTCATGGTACTTCTTCCTGGTCGAAATCCGTGCTGTTCGTCTGAGAGCTGTGCGCTCACCTGCAAAAATATACTATTGTGAATAGCCGCTTCAAATATTTTTGCAGGTGTCGACAACACTGCCACGGGCCTGTATCCCTCTACTGATGCCGCGTTTCCTCCCTTTGGGACCGGAACCACCCGAGTCACCTTCCATTTCTCTGGGAATACCGCTGCCTCAAGACATTTATTAAAAATATGCAGAAGTGGTTCGATTAGCACTGCCCGGCAATCCCTAAAGATATAAGGTGGTATGCCGTCCGGTCCAGCCGACGTTTTAGGCTTCAGTTGCCGAAGCGCACGACATACATCGTCAAACGCCATCTGGTTTAACTGAACCCGCGCTGCCCCACTCTCGTCCCCTGCCTCTATCATAGCCGTGTTCACAATATGTAGTGGTTTCTCTGTCCTATAGACGGAATAGAAATAGTCCGCAAACTCCTCAACACACCGTTGACCCGTCAAAGCTTCCCCATCTTTTAGGATTGCCTGAGGACCTCTCTGACCTCTCCTGGATTTGGCGTAGTTCCAAAAGGATCTCGTATCCATCAACATTTGATTTTGAATACGTTGTTGATACTGTTCCTTTGCTACTACCATATTTTTTTTAACATTATTTCTACACCTGGAGAACGATTCGTAATCTGTTCTCAACCCACTCGCCTTGTACCGTTTATGTAGATAAGCTTTTAATTTAATGTCGCGAATTATTTCACTAGTGTACCACTCGGGGTAAATATACCTCGAGTTTACACCACTTCGCTTTTTTTGGGGAACCCAGTCATCTATTGTAGAATTTATTAGAGTATAAAAATAATCCAAACTACTTTCCACGTCCAACTCGTATAACGAACTCCAATCTATTGCTGCAATTGAGGCATACAAGGACTGGAAGTCCGCTTTATTGAAATTCCACCCCAGTGGTACATGAGTAGCCCCGACGGCCGAGTCGGCTGTGTCGGGCTGCTGACATAAGAACGTGTGTGTACTTACCTCGATCTCAAGCGGCGGGTGCTGCGGATCCGATGTATCATAAATCCTATTTGTTGAAAACCCGAATTTCAAAATTCCTTACGGTTCTAACTGCGAATATTAAAATTCCGAATTTGAAGATACCGAACCATTACAATTCCGAATTATTAGTAATCCGAAATATCATAAATACGAATTCCGATTATCAAAACTCCGAAACAACACAAACCCGACAATCAAGCGCCTTGTAAACCTGCATGAGGTAAGTAGGATAGTTGCTATTTTCGGGGTACACGAGATAAACAGGAAATAGAATTAATGAACTATTATTTTAATTTACTTATGCTAATGATTACAAAATACACGTTGCCATACAACTTTCAGTAACAAGCATGCATGCAGGCAAGCATGCAGGCAAGAATGCAGGCAAGCATGCATGCATGCAAGCATGCATGCAGGCAAGCATGCATGCAGGCAAGCATGCATTCAGGCAAGCATGCATTCAGGCAAGCATGCATTCAGGCAAGCATGCAGGCATGCATTAGTTTCGCTCTTCTCCGGCGCTACGGGATGTGCAGTCCTTCCGCCCTTGTGTAACAAAGTTCGGGCACCCATGCTCGCTTCCGCAGCTTCGGCTTGCTGGTCGCCTCCGGCGACCAGCCTCAGCCGCTCCAGCTCGCCCGGGAGCCAGAGCTTCGTTACTGCGGGCGAGGACTGCCCTCCCTCCGCGCCTCCGGTTTTTAAATAACACTCTAGTGTAGGGCAAACAAGTACCACGGCAGTAGGACCACGGCAAGTCGGGTTTGGCTTAATTTTTATACGTAATAATTGGCGAGAAAATTAATTTATTATTATGAAAAATCAACTCTAAATGCGCAACATTGTCAAATCAATTTTAACTTTTACCTATTTTTGATACAAATTTTCACTTTGAGCAATGAATTTTCGGAAATTTGAAATTCGGAATAACGTTTCCCGGGCCAATAATACTACGGATTTTTAATTATTCGTAAAAATTAAATTCGGAAGAATGAACATTCGTATTTATAACTTTCGAATAAATAATTATCGGGTTTTTGAATACTCGGAGTTTTGTTTCTTAGGAATTATGATATTCGGAATTTTGAAAATCGGAATATTGAAATTCGGAATTAAATATTTCGGAATTGTTGGGTGTTCCCGTAATAAAGTGGTCTCCTTTTGTATCAGGTTTACTCTTCACCACAAACCAGCCTTTTAATTATAATTAATTTAGAATCTCTTCGGAAAAAATATCCATCGTGTACTACTAACTTACTACTTGGACGAATAATATATTTTTTTGAGCACAACACATAAGCCTCACATTTTGTTCACAAAATATCATCAAAAATTTAACGTTAAGTGCTCTTTTTAAATTACAGTAACTCAAAATTTACGATTACAAATGTCTATAAAACAGTAGAAAATCCTACATAAAGGCCTGTGATATTTCATTTAAATATTCATGTTACATTTGGAAAAATATATTATTTCTTTGGTGTAATAACGTCTGACGGTCAAAATTTATTTTCTTTGATACATCCATCAAGATCACGTGGTATTCCTAAAGGAGTAGGCTAGGCTAGGAAAGACTATAGAGCACTTCGTACGCTCTTTATATAAATCCCTTGACCCCATTACATCCATCAACCTTTTTGCGTATTGCCTTTTATTCCTGTCACTGTTTACTTCAATTTTTTTCAGTAACGTACCGATTTATTCTATAAACGTTCGATCGTTCGTTCTTCTTCATTCGCATCATAAATTTATTTTGTCTGTCTTGACTCATTCTACGTGACTAAGAAATCTTAGCATACCTTCTTCAACCCTTGTCACTGGATTCCCTTTCATAACATTTTTTTCACGTATTAGCTCATTCATCTCTCTAATACGATTTAATTAATGTTGCTTTCGATTGCAAAGAATGTAGCTTTATTGAATGACAAGTGAACCGAGTAAATGTGAACAAATGAATGGTCGAATTTGCTTTCAGTTGGTTTACATTAATGTGCAGGTCGTATTTTCAACTATTCATGGCGATAGTTGGTACACAGGTTTTATAATTTGTTTAAACTTTTCAGTCTTTGGTGATTTTTGATCAAAAGAACGCCATATGGTTTCAACCCCATTAGACAAGTGACTATTCGTCGGTCAATTAGAATAGAACGAAGAATGTATTAGATTCGACGTATGACTACATCACTAGATAACTATGACTTGACTATAATTTATAGGTGAGCCTAACCTCAGGTTTTTGTAATTCGGATCAATATTATGCCCCTCTAAAAATAGTTAACACGTTGAACGCCGCACGAAAAATCGAGGATTTCCGTTCAGGCCACAGGACTCACCGGTGAGCCTTCCCTTACTGTTCCGTTCAAGCCACGTAGGTCACCCGTGAGCCTTTTGACAGGTCTAACGAAAACCAATCAATCAATCGACCGAGATCTGTTTGAAGCAGACGTGTTATCGGTTGCAACATAATTTATAACGTGCGTGGTACTCAAAATAGACACGTACATAGTGAAGTTAAGAGTGAGTTTTGTGCATCACGTATTAATTAAAATCTAATAATTCATCTCTTTTTAAGTTCGTGCGATCCTTTTCTCGCGTCGCTGCTTGTGTCCGCGAACTGTCATAGTGAATTTGTACTTTTACCTCATCCTTCGAAAATAATCGAAAATAATAAAATAAGCAATGGAGTCGGCCGGTACTTTGTGCCCTGACATTCAAACCGCCGATGATGGTTCACAAATTGCGAACAACCAGAAGGAAAAGCAACAGCGTCAGAAGAGAAAGGCAAAAGATGATGACCTATTAATATTATTTGAAAAATTCAAAACGGAAATATCTTCAAAATTAAATTCAATCAATTCTAATCTTTATAGCAAAATTTCTGAAATACAAGATGACATTAATAGTGTAATAAAAAAAGATCTCGAGCACATAAAGTCAGAAATCCAAACTATCCAGACTAGGCAGTCCGAGTTCTACAAGGATATAAGTGACCTTAAAGATACCCTAGGCTTCCTTGACGGGGAGCATAAGGAGCTACAAAACCGAGTACAAAGAGAATTTACGCTCTTGAAAGATGAAAACGTTAAACTACAGGGCGAATTGAATTATATACAACAACGTGAACGGTCTGAGAATTTAGAAATAACCGGTATGCCTGAGAAGTTGAATGAAAATTTAGGTATGCGAATGAATGCCATAGCTCGTTACGCAGGTGTGCAACTATCATCAGATGATATAATTCATGCTACTAGGGTTCAACCTCGCACGAAGATACCCGGTCGCCCCAAAACTATAGTGGTGAAGCTAAGATCCAGATACTTACGAGACACCATTTTGTCAGGTATACGCTCTAAAAAGGGAATTACAACAGCAGATATCGGAGAGCCAGGTGAAGCCGAAGGTATTAAGATATATGTGAATGAACACCTGACACCTGCAAATAGGTTACTGTATAAAAATACTCGCGAAAAATCGAAGTTAAAAAACTATCAGTATACCTGGGTACGCGATGGAAGGGTATTTGTAAGAAAGGATGCCTCATCACCCAAAATGTTAATAAAATGTCTGGACGATCTGAAAAAAATTATCTGATAATTACCTCATTATATGTTAATCATATTATGTATAAATTTTTCATATTATTATGTATAAAATACGATAAGAAGTTTATTATTTGTAAGAAATTTGAACTACCCCAGAAATATTACATTTTATTATATTATTTGTGCGGGTATGAGTTACTTCAATTTGCATGGCTGTTTTATATGATATTCTCTTTATTTTGTTATTATATTAAAATCCAATCCAACGGGAAGTATAATAATGCACCTTTACTGCTGACTCATCATGTTGTACAGTGTAAATTGTCACTGATATTAACTCTAATCTCTTTGATGATGTTTTATCGTTGTAGCATGTTTAAAATCAATGTAAAACATATGGTACGGAAAGGAATGTCACAGATAATGATTTACTCTCTTACTATTTTGTTAAAAATGTTTTTCCCCTTCATTTGTTGTTGCGGCACGGTTGAAATCTACATGAAACTTAATCTAACAATGTTTTTAATGTCTCACTATAATGTTGTACTGCCTAATATATTTATGATATTAATTTATAAATGGTCAATTTCTTACGATTTTCTCAAAACATGCCATTCGCATCTAAATTAAATATTTACTACCAAAATGTACGGGGTCTACGCACTAAATGCACAGCAATATATAATAACATTCTATCACAGGAGTTTGACATCATACTTCTTACTGAAACTTGGTTGCAGAACGATATTCGTGACTCGGAAGTATGTGACGAAAGATATGATATATTTCGATGCGACCGTAATCTCGATTCCGGAGGTAAAAAAACAGGTGGCGGCGTTATGGTATGTATCCGTCGTGAACTCACTGCAAAAATTAATGATGGATGGTCGTGTGAATTTATTGAGTCACTCTGCATAACTATACCGTCTCGTCAATTACACTCAACTGCTAACTTACAGATAGTACTAGTGTATGTCCCCCCAGACGTTAGTCCTATTCTTTCTCGAAATATCTCAAACATTTCCAGCACTTTTAACCAATTCTTTAATATGCACAGCCACGATTTTCATTTACTGATAGGTGACTTTAATCTACCGTGCTTATGGTGGACAGACAGAGGTTACACAGTAAAACATATCAACACAGTAGAAGTACAAGACACTGCGCAATCATTTGCCAACGATATGCAGTTTTTAGGTCTTAGTCAGTTTTCTTATATCGTAAATAATTGTGGAAATATTCTTGACCTTTGCTTCTGTAATCTACCGGTAACCGTTACCCCAACTCAGCCTGTGTCAAAATTGGATCCACTTCACCCACCATTGAATATCGACATAGCAGATCTTCAATTGAAAAGCTTTGTGGAAAAGAAGATACCTATCTTTAACTTCTACAAATGTGATTACGAACTCATTAATAATTATTTAAAAACGATTAATTGGAAAGTAGTCTTGGATACTGAGGATATCAATACGGCCCTCGAAAATTTTTATATCGAATTAAATAAATGTTTCGGTTTATATGTGCCACTGTCTATTGGTAATAGTTCCTACCCTGTGTGGTATACTCCTGTCCTAATAAAAGTTATAAAAGAAAAATTTAAGGCACATAAAAAGTGGAAAAAATACAAAAACCCCAGGGACTATGATGAATTTGCTCTCCTCAGAAACCGACAACACAAAATGCAGGGTATGTGTTTCAAGCGTTTTACAGACAACGCTGAACAGTTTATAAAACTCTCACCTAAGTATTTCTGGAAATACATCAAATCAAAAAGAGGCGGCTCAAGCTACCCACAGATATTCACGTTCAACGATCAAACGTTCGATGATGCTAACTCTATATGTTCTGCGTTTAATAGTTTTTTTGAGAGTGTTTTTGCAACTGGTTCCTTCTCAGACACCTCCAATAACCCTGAAATTGTTCACACAAACAATGAGGTACTGTCAAGTATTAGCGTCACGAAGGATCAGGTTCTCCGACTTTTGCACTCTCTAGATACCTCAAAGGGTTCGGGTTGTGACGGTATACCTCCTATATTTTTAAAATCATGTGCGAGCAGCTTGGGGTACCCAATTACAATACTCTTTAAACGGTCTCTTGAGGAATGTACCTTTCCTGTATTATGGAAAAAAGCCCACATTGTACCAATCCACAAAAAAGGTCCCAAAGCTAAAATTGAAAATTATCGTCCTATTTCAATTTTGAACGTACTTGGAAAGATGCTAGAGAAGATTGTTTATGAAAACATCTATCATGTAATATCGAAGGGCATATCTGAGTCACAGCATGGGTTTCTCCGAGGACGTTCAACATTGACTAACTTGGCAGTTTACTCGGACTTCGTACTCGAACACATGGAAAATGGAGGGCAGGTTGACGTGATCTACACCGATTTCGAAAAAGCTTTTGATCGCGTGGATCATACCATCCTTTTGAAAAAATTACAAAACCTGGGTATTCACGGAGATTTACTGCGGTGGATAACATCATATCTTTCAAATCGCTCACAGGCCGTTGTAATGGGTGGTTTTAGATCGGACTATATTCAAATACCGTCCGGCGTTCCCCAGGGCTCGCACCTAGGACCGCTATTCTATAATTCATACATTTATGACATTCACCAATACATTCACAACACTAATCACCTATTATATGCAGACGATAAAAAGATATTCCTCAAAATCAATAACATAACTGATTGTATAAGTCTGCAGAAGGATTTAGATACTCTATACAATTACTATACAAAAAATAAAATATCAGTAAATATATCTAAATGTCAATGCATAAGTTTCAGCCGTAAAAGAAATATAATCCTTTATAATTACAATTTTAACGGTGTTATAATAGAAAGAGTAAATACTGTGCGTGACCTGGGGATAACTTTTGACTCAAAGATGAGTATGGTTGCTCACATTGATAATATTGTAAGTAAGGCATATAGAAATCTAGGTTTTGTGATGCGCACCTGCCAACCTTTTAATAGTCTAATTACTCTAAAAATAGTATATTATGCTTATGTTAGAAGCATTTTGGAATACGCTTGCCAGATTTGGTCGCCGTATTATGCTGTTCATATCAAGGGAATCGAACAAATTCAAAAGAAATTTATACGACATCTAAATTTCAAGTTCTATAAATCTGAAAATGATTACACTGACAACTGCCGAACGTATAACTTACTTACTTTGGAGGAGAGACGTTCTATAATGGACATGGGACTGCTTTTTGATATACTTCGGGGACGTATAGATTGCCCTAATTTGCTCGCTCGAATAAATTTTAATACTCCAATATATCGTACACGGCACACCCAAATGCTGAGCGTGCCAATGCATTCCACATCATACGGACAAAATGCTGTGACTACCAGAATTGCGCGATCATATAATGTGACATTTAGTAGTGTGGACCCATTTGTAATATCTAAAAATACATTTTTGGCCAGAATTAGGGAGATTTTGACCGATGCACAATAGTACTACTAGCGTGATCAATTAATTATCAAAATAATTATGTTTTTTAATCTGTGAAGCCTGCGTAATGTGTATGTATTATGTTATGTGTGTTAATTATTATATTACTAACTAGCTGTTGCCCGCGGCTCCGCCCGCGTGGAATTCGGATTCCGGTCCGATATTAGTGTAGATTAAATAGGTACAAACGAGGGCGTCGTCAGTGGGGCTCACACATAAAAACGTCAAACTTCAAATTAATTTCCTCCCCCCCCCCCCCCCCTTCACTGGCGGCGACCTTGTGTACAAATATGTTTGTTTGGTGCGTGTAATCGGTGTAATGTTGTTAATGTTGTGGGGATAAACAACCCGAAAATGAAACATCCATCAAGTTGTAATGGAATGTTGGTGGTGGCAGTAACTTACCTATGTGCAGCCAGCAAACCAGTTCTGATTAGTACCGATACTGTTTACGCCACATAGTTGTTATGTTGACGCATTGAACATGCATTGAACTATCACTCACCGCGTCACCGCAGTAGGTACATGATTTCTTTTGCCGCTACCATCATTTCATTTTGTTTTTGTATTTGTTTTGATAATTATCATTATTATAATTTCGTCTGTTTATATAGATACAATGTGGATAGCTATAATTGGTCATTGTTTAGTAATTATTCACTGGTACATACTTTTGTAAACGACTGTTGTTATCCCAAATAAAATAAAATAATAAATAAAATAAATAAAAAAACGCTTCCCACAAGCCACAGATTGCAGTTATTAAACAAAACGTATGTAGGAATGAGCCGCGAGGCCCTGCAGCGTATTCGGACGGCGTGGTTTTGAAATCCGGTAAAAACTTGTAAGATTTTTTCGAGGTTCTTGTAAGATGCAAGGGTCGTCCTACGATTCAGTAGAAATTGTTATTTTGATTATGGAGTGTGAATCGAACTAATACATAATTGCGAATATTTTTATTCAAAATATAATAGGATATAATATTTTCTTCTTCACCAAATAAAAATCTCGCATTACGTTTTATATAAAATCTTGTTTACAACATTTTATATTAGAATATTCAAAAAGTCTTGGAACGGAATGGAAAGGGGACTTTTGTCCGCACTTAAACTCCTTTTTGAAGAGTGCAGGCTATATATGTAGCCAGCCTAACACCGCCCAGAAGCGCAGAAGCTTATTGGGTGCTTCACAGGCTTCGCGGAGCGACCTCACTGTGCCGAGGATTCGAGAACGTTGGGGGGCTACTGCCTCGCATTCTAATACTACGTGGGCAGTCGTTTCCACGGCGATGAAGCACCCCCGACGTAGAGGGCTACCCGTGATCAGGATGGTGTAAAGGTGCTTGTTTATGTGACCTGTTATTGTCCCCAGAATTAATTCGTTTCGTAAGCCGGTTGGTTCAATGATGGCAAGGCCACTTTTGACTGGCTGCAATCTGTGGTTTCTGCCCATCTTTGGATGTGTAGTTCGGCAAATCTCTCACGCAACCAGTTGCGGATCTGTGAGAAAGGTATCGGTAGTAATGGTAGTGGGCCATTGAACGACATGAGCCTCTTCACGCCAGTTAATTCGCGGCATCGTTGCCATAGGACCCACTGTGCCCTTTTATCCACTGTAGCGTTACTACGTTGTTGGTGGATAGCCTGTGTAAAGCTGCCTGACACTCCGCTATTAGTATGCTGTTTGGTTATTTGTTAGTCTAGTGCTTTCAGGACAGCTGTGCTGTCGGTGAGGAGTCTTATATTTAAGCCCCTCACCTCCAGTCTGTTTCTTTCCGTCGCAGCTGTTGTTATGACGACAAATTCAAATTGGAAAATCGAACTGTGTTTGCCCAGTGGTAAGTGGATGTTTAGGCCGAGGTCCAGGGAGTGTACGCCTGCTCCTGAAACATTTTCTGTTTTGGAGCCGTCAGTGTACACGCGTACCTCTTCGAAACCGGAGTAGTCCTTATCCTCAAAAAGTCTCTAAAAATCACATTTATGACAGGAGTCCAGGCTGCCATTCACCGCATGAAGAACCAGAAAGCTGTGGGACCCGACGAAGTCCCCATCGAAGCTTGGAAGGCAATGGGTGCCCGTGGTGTGAGCATCTTCACAAACCTATACAACCGCATACTCTTCCCCGGTAAGATCCCGAGCCAGTGGAGACTGAGTATCATCACGCCAGTCTTCAAAGCTAAGGGATCGGTGCAGTTACCGCGCGCCGCGGTTTCAAGATAATCTCTCCCACCATGAAGCTCTACGAGCTGATAATCGAATCCCGGATCCGAAAGGAGAGTGCACTTTCGGAATATCAGTGTAGGTGTCGCTCGGGGCACGGGACCGTGGATCCGGCGTTCGCCCCAAGGATTGTGCGGAGAAATACAGGGCCAAGAACACGCCCCTGCACTGCCTATTCCTAGACATACAGAAGGCCTTCGACTGTGTTCCTCGCGCGGTGCTACGCGCAATACCCACCAGAGGTATTGCGGTCCAAAGATGTTCCAGAGGCTTACATTGACACTATCCAAGACATGTACCACGATTCCAATTCTGTGGTTTGGACCGCTGTTGGTGACATGAAAACCTTCCCCGTTACCGTCAGGATACACCAAGGATCCGATTATCTGAGCTCCGAGGTCATCTTGGCCTCTGATGCAATCAAGAAAATACGTCTCTATGAAGATGATGATGAGTCACAACTATGGCAGTTTTTAATACTGATTCGACCAATCCAATGTTCCTTTGGCTTTGGAGGGCGGGTGAGCCGCGGAGTGACCCCGCGGCCCCCGGCAACGGAAAAATACGCTAGGCTCACCGGTGGGCCGCGTGGCGTTCTACGTGTTAATATACTGCTTCCTCTGGCAAAGGTGTAACGCTAATTCTATACTATTTCCGAACATGTGAGAGTGTACCTGCATTATGTAAAGACATTTTTATGTAAACCCACAGTAACATTATCTTGTTTTCGGGAATTGCTTTGGGTTTTGGGAAACCGAGTCTTGGACACTGACCATTTATGTCCGAAGATAATTTCGATAGCTAAGAAACGTCGTAATAAACTATTTTAATTGTAGAATTTTTGAAATAGCAAAATGCACACTAACACTTTAGCTTTTCCAAAGGTGACCGCATTGAATTAGTGAGTGCAACTGGTACTAAAATGTAGTGAAATATCGGTTAATATTAATAAGTTTTTAGCATTGGGTTTCTAGTTTAGAATCTGTAAAATCCCTACTAATATTATAAATGTGAAAGTAACTCTGTCTGTCTGTCTGTCTGTCTGTCTGTCTGTCTGTCTCGCTTTCACGCCCAAACCACTGAACCGATTTTGATGAAATTTGGTATAGGGGTAGATTAGACCTCGAGAAAGGACATAGGCTATGTTTGGTCGCGATAACCGACATCCACGCGGGCGGAGCCGCGGGCAAAAGCTAGTTAGGTATATTTGGAAAAGGAATGTTCGCATTCTATTTTAAAATCACGCAATCACAAAACTTGGTCAATATAATTTTTTGTTGTTATTATACCAATATGAAAACAAACAACTGCTAAATCACTTCCCTTTTCATAAATGTTCTTGCTAAGTTTCAGTCATTATTAATGACTAGCTTTTGCCCGCGGCTCCGCCCGCGTGGATGTCGGTTATCGCGACCAAACATAGCCTATGTCCTTTCTCAAGGTCTAACCTACCTCTATACCAAATTTCATCAAAATCGGTTCAGCGGTTTAGTCGTAAAAGTGAGACAGACAGACAGAGTTACTTTCGCATTTATAATATTAGTAGGGATTAAAAAAACTTAGATACAAAAATAAAATAACACATTTTCGTAACTAACTGTTAGTAGGCAACATGAAGTGAATCTAAACTCGGAAATTACTGCAATGGAAGTGACAACATCCATGATACATTACCTTACTTCCTTAGGCGGAGAAGAATTTCTAATGTTTAAGTTACTTTTTTATAAATACATACATACATACAATCACGCCTTTATCCCCTAAGGGTTAGGCAGAGGTGAATTAACACCCACATTTCACCAATCATTGTATTAGGTCCCACGTAATAGGGGGTTGTTGACTCGAGACATGAATCTGAGGCTGAGCCTGGACTGTAATATCTGTCTGATGTTAAACAGCCCTATCCCTTAGTCGCCTTGTGCGACACCGCAAGGAAGAGATGGGGTGGCCCAAATTCTACTCTGCTGGGAACCACGCGGCGCTTTTTTTATCTATTTTGCAATTTATATACCGAAATCCCTTTTTTAAGATTACCATAATACAATAATGAACTAATGAATTTATATTCATACTGTCACTTTAATGTTGTTATGCCAGTCATTTCTCAAATCAGTCATTCTCAACCTTACATCTATAACAATAGGAGTCACACTAAAAGCCTCTTTTCTCTGTACATCGTTGTAAGTAAAATTTAATGTTCTGGCAATATTTCAATGACTTGGCGAAATTCCTTTCTATAGTGTATACATCTCGTTTGACTCGTGACACTCGCTTTTTGCAACCTTGACAAATAAAATATTTTTCTATAAACTAATAATGCCTAATTAAGTTACTTGCTTTTATGTTTTTGTTAGTATAATGTTACTTACATTTTTTATCCTACAGTTATCCTACTTATAAATGAGAAAAATTGTGAGAATGGATTGGTGATACTCTTCACGCAAAAACAGCAGGACGGGTCTGGATAAAACTTGATACAAGGATATGTTTTAGTTTCGAATAGCATTCTTTCAATGCTGTATAATAACACGAATAACATTTATAAAATCACCAATAATCAAGTAGGTTTTCCTCTTTTCCCTCTCTCACTACTCGTACCTTCGCGACACGTCGGTCGTTGCTCGTATTTATAGGTAATCGCTTACCATGCAGAGGACCATGTATGTTTATAACACTTTAATTACGTCTTTTAATCCTTCTCTTTAATTATAAAATTTCAAATTATTCTGAAAAAATTAAACACAACAGAGTAAAGATATTTTAAGCAGCTTATGTGTAAGTACAGTTTTTCTATTAAAACGAGGTAATTATTTACCCTTTATATAATGACTGCATAAGTTGAAACTGTAATTAGAATTTCCACTCATATCCCAAAGCCAGCGGTTTGGTTTGCCTAATTTAAATAATATTCTAGTTTCGCGTCGACATCAAAAGTGCTTAACATTTATAATAATTCAAAGCAAATGTTTAAAGGCTTGAACTTTCCCTTGATACGTGCCTGATGTATAATTTATTTTATTTTATGTGTGATATGTATAAAAAGGTTTGTATGTGTACCGATTATGTATTTTTTTCTCACGATCAAATAATGATATCTGGTATATGGTAAGACAGAAAGTCTACCAGTCAAATGAATATGTCTATATGCTTTGCGTGTGTCATACGTCTATAGACTACGGTAACCACATTCCATCTTCAGGTGGGTCGTGTGCTTTCTGCCAGCAAAGTGATATAAAAAATATTTGGTTTTTTTTTTTTTTTTTTTTTTTTTTTTTCGCAACCTACCCACCACTTATTTGATTTTTTTGTAATGTTCCCTCTGTTGCAATATTGTATTTGTATTAATTTATTATATGAATTAAGTTACCAACTTACTTACTGAATGTCGATGATAATGATGCCCAGTAAAACTTGAATGAGTTTATGTGGCATCATAAGCAAATGAAACATGTAATTTACCATTGTTTATAATAAATAAATAAAAAAAATAAAAAAACTTACGGTGCCGAAACGTGGCCACTGAAGGTGGGGTTAGTCCACGACCTAAAAGTTGCGCAGCGGGCTATGGAGCGAGCTATGTTTGGAGTTTCTTTGAAGGATAAAATTCGCAACGAGATCATCCGACATACAACTAAAGTTACCGACATAGCTCGCAGAATAAGCAGGCTGAAGTGGCAGTGGACTGGCCACATCTGTCGAAGGACTGATGGCCGTTGGAGCAGACGAGTCCTAAAGTGGAGACCGGGCGAAGGAAAACGCAAGGTAGGACACTCCCAAGCCAGGTGGAGTGACGACCTACGAAGGGTGGCTAGGACGGACTGGATGCGGAAGGCGGAGGATCGGCAAGCGTGGCGCATATTGGGAGAGGCCTATGTCCAGCAGTGGACTGCAATAGGCTAATTGATTGATTGATATAAAAACTTATAAACTTCTGTATTTAATGTGAAACACCTGTGGAAGTGATATAAGTATACGGCCTATTTTTAGTACTTGTAAGTAAAACTTTTAATAAAACGACTTAGTCAATAAATGACAGTAGCTACGTAATGAGAAAAGAAAAGTGATTACTGCTTAAACGAGCACTTTAGCTTAGTTGTTGAGATAAGCAATTAAAGATAATTTATTTCCAATGTTAGCTTTAGGACAGTACTTACCTAATGCTTTTGAATAAGAAAGATCGATTTTCAAGCAATTAGTTCTACTAATAGATCCATAAAGTAGGCGAGTTATAAATACAGGAAGTTTTACAAAATTTTCTGTAATAGTATTTTTGCTTTGCTTAATTTAATATTTTTAAAGGGTCTGAAGCAGGTCGTCCCATTCGCAACTCGTCCAAATAGCTTCTTGTCCCATTCTCAAATCGTCCCGTTCGCGACTTGTCCCATTCACTGCAGAATAATAACAGATTTGTTGACAAATTTTAACTGTAAATAAACGTGAATGCCTCTTGGGACTTGTAAATATGCCATTACAGAATCAAGTTATTAGCATTTGGTAGATTTGCTGTTACGAATAAATAGTTTTGAAGTTATATTAATTTTATATTCCTCTTCATTACGTACGCCATTTACATTCACTGGATGGATTGGTGTATATAGGTTTTATTTGACTGGACTTAGTGTTTATTCAGGTTGAATCGCGATTCCTTAAGGAAGAAGTTAAAAGTATTCACTATTGATAATATAATATCATTTTTTGTTTTATATTGTTTGCTTTTTAGAATAACACATAATTTTTCAAATATTATTAGTTATGCCAGAGCCAAAAGAAGCATATATTATGTGTCTACGAGTATAAGATTCACTGAGTCTTGGTAGCCCAAGTCATGCTAGTCCAGATAAGATAAGATAAGATATTTATTTTGCAAATATGGGTACAATACAACATGTTGGTTCATAAAACAAGAGGTTCAGCCATATTTTACCTTTAGGCATGCAAATATTATAAGTTAAACACAAAAATAAAATAAAAAATAGATCAATCAAAAATAAAATAAATAAATGTCAATGAATGTCAAATACAAATTCTAAAAATCAAACAGTCAATTCTTTCTCATTTAAAAAGTCATTAACATTATAATACACTTTATCAATCAAAAATTCACGCAGCTTCTTTTTAAACAGTGATAACGTCAGTTCCTTCCAACTCTTAGGTATTTTATTATAGATACATGGAGCCATGCAGAAAACACTTTTACGCATAAGTGTTGTTTTAGCTGTATGAAGACACAGTTTAGTGTTATCACGTCTATTTCGCGGAATAATATCGGCTAAACGCTCGAAACGATTCGCATTTAACTTCACAAACACAGCAACCTCCATAATGTACAGGCACGGCAGTGTCAATATCTTATATTGTTTGAAATAAGGCATGCAGCTATCTGTAGACCTGTATTTTGGACTAGTATGACTAGGACTACCAGGTCTTTGTTTTGTATTCAACCGAAATTGGCAGTCGGATGAAGAAGAAGATTGTCTCCTGAAGAAATTCTCTCTCTTTTTACAAAAGCGACGTAAAAATACTCTCACAATATACCCCAAGATGATCATTACTTAAAGTATTAAATTATCCTTAAGAACTATCTGAGAGTCAATCACCTACTTCATAACTACGTTTGCCATAATAATCAACGACATACAATAGTAGATTATATGAAAAGGGAGCAAAATAGTATTTTTACGTCGAGGGTGCTACTTTGAACCACTAGTGACCCGAAGGATTCTAACGTAGAATCCTGAGCGCAGCGAGGTATTCAAAATACATCACCCAAGGGAAAAAGAATTTGTCCTCGAGTCATATACTCTACTTTTCAACCCCTTTCTATGAGAAAACTATGTATGTACTGATTACAAGAACAGATAATTCACACCTTTTTTTTTAGTTAGCGTGGGATCTTGCGCCGTACAGCCAACAAATTTCATATGATTTGCGTTCGATTTCTGTGTATGATATATGTTCCAAATTCAAATATCTTTTCCGTCTGCTAAAAACTTCTTAACAGAAAAGAGCTATTTTGCTCCCACTTATAAAGGAGCAAAACAACACTATTCGAATAGAAGGGATGAAAAACTATTTTCTTTAGTACCTTCATATTAAAAAAGGTCAACAAGAATGTTTCTCATCAAGAAATAGTAAAATCTAATTTCAGGAAGAAATGACAAAACGTTTCTACAGTAATAACATCAACTGAAGAATAATATTAAGTTACGAGCTCATTAAACATTGCCTCGATAGGGCTCAGCTTTGAAAACTTTTAATGTTACCATTCTTCGTAATAGGGGTTATATTAAAGTAATAGACAATGTCAAGTAAGAACTTTTGACGAATGCGAAACTTTAACGTTTAGCGAATGGTCTGCTTATAAATAGAAATGAATTGTTTATTTGCTATAGTGCTCATTGTTTGTTAGAACAAGGTTTACAAAAGTTCTCGTTGTGTGTGTATTGCGTTCCCGGTGGAGAGTAGGGTAGCCAGAGCTCACTGGAGAGGTTTTATGCTGTCAGTGGGAAGACCAAAAGCTACTCTTGCATTTTTTCTGCGCTGATGGCACATAATATCTCTGTTCTTACAGGGACGGTAGCAGGAGTGTGACTTCTCTGTATTGAACTCGTCCATAGGCCACGGTAACCATTTTACATCAGGTGGTCCATGTGCTTTTCTGCGACCTAAGTACCTAGTATAAAAAATGAATTTCTGAAAAATTTTCGGGACTAGCTGAAATCCAAATGATCAGGGTACGGGTGATCAATATTGAACTAAATAGGTTACACCAACAAACATGTTGGTTCTTATTAACTGTCGTAATATTATTTTGTACTATTACGTGCCTACATAAACTTATCTCTCTCGTCCTTCGACTAAGAAATAATACCAATTTGTCAAAAAATAATCATGCCAACCACTTTCGTTAAAATATGGATGAGTGATGTGTGATGATGGTGTTTAATATTTTTTTTTACGTACACCAAGTTTAATGGTTTACAGACTTTTATGCTTTAGTAGGCATCACTTGATGAGTAAAAAAACATTTTTAATGGAGTTTTTCGGCGGTGTTAATGCCGTAAGTTGAGACATGACAAAAAGTAATTAAAAATGCACGCATTGTCAGAGATGTTTCTCTAGCCTTCTCAAAACTATGTTTCTCTAAGGAGCCCTGTTCCTCCTCACGAACAACACATAGCTACAGAACTAAGAATCTTGTTATGAACTACATCTCATGGATATTGTAGCAATATTAATCCCGGCGAGCCCAACCACCTACCCATATCATTCCAACGTCAAACTTAATGTTCATTTGCATAGGGACGTAATATGCGGACTGTGTGTATTTAATAAGTGAGACAGTTAGAATAATTTTGTGAAATTCATCCGTACCCAATTCGTCAGTCTGTCTGTTACAGGTGAGTAGAATGTTTTCATATAAATAACTAAAGGCCGCTCGCGACTTCGTACGCGTGGAGCAGATTTTCCCCCTTAGGGGAGGATTTTCATAAAACTCGTTGTTAGCGGACGTCTACACCCTATAAGGATTTCAAATTTCAAGTTTTTAGGTGTCATAGTTTCTGAGATTTCGTGACTAATCAGTAAGTGACAATTCGATTTTATATGCATAGACTAGCAGCCGCTCGCGCGTTTGTACGCGTGGAGTTCGTTTTACCCCCTTAGGGGTGGATTTTCGTGAAATCCATTCTTAGCGGATGTTTACACCCTATAAGTAACCTACCTGCCAAATTATAAGTTTGTGGGTGTTTTAGTTTCTGAGATTTCGTGTATAATCAATTCTACAAATGCACTCATTATTATTTGTAAAATTCTATTATAGCCGCTTTTGTAGGTTATGAATTAAATGATATTACCCGTATACCTACTTAGTCACAGTAGATGTTTATGTATATATCTTTTGGCAACAAATTGTCCTATTTATTATTTCATACATTAACCTATATTGATCACCATTATGTATTGCGAGGTTGAGAATCTTGTCGATTAGAGAAATCCTTTTAATACCTATTACCATGGAATTATCCAAAAATGTGTAATTTTCTTTTCCTTCTTGAATAGCATCATTATAGTGCCAAAAGTGGGTTTTTCTCACATAGGTACAGCAAGTATGTGAGAAAGGATAAATGTCATTCAGGTAAATGTAACGTACAGAATAAGTATGTACCTATGTATAATGTATTATTTCAGTACCAAGTATAGGTATAAGAATACCAACCCTGCCAATGATCTTTTCAAACTGTAACATAATTTATTTCCAATAAATAAATATGAGTACATAACACATTCTATGATCAAACGAATTATAACGTTATTGGATTTGTTATGAATTTATGTTATGTATATAGGAGTAATATTTTATAACATAACTTTTGATCTTCCACTGTTAGTTTTGTGGCGAAAGAACGTTCGACTATGCAGGGAGTGTGGTTTCAATTCCCGCTCACTGCAAATATTTGTAAGATTGTATTAGTCTGAGTGTTTTATACATAACTAGCTGTTGCCCGCGGCTCCGCCCGCGTGGAATTCTGATCTCGTTCATCGCTGATATATAGCCTATATGTTAATCCAAGGTATAACCTATATACATACCAAATTTCAACCAAATCGGTCCAGCCGTTTATGCCTGAAAGAGTAACAAACATCCACACATCCACACATCCATTCTCACAAACTTTCACATTTATAATATTAGTAGGACTAGCTGACTCGGCGAACTTCGTACCGCCATATGTTCTGATCCCGTTCCAGCTGCATATCTCTAAATTTATCAGTCTTTCTCTACAATATTATGCATGTATTATACATATAAACCTTCCTCTTGAATCACTCTATCTATCGAAAAAAAACCGCATCAAAATCCGTTGCGTAGTTTTGAAGATTTAAGCATACATAGGGACGGACAGACAGCGACAGCGACTTTGTTTTATAATAAGTGATTTGTATGTATTTAAAACAACAAAAAACTAAGTAAGTTTATCCGCAACACAAGCTAGTTAAGCCATGGTGTTATATAGAATTGTAGAAGATTTATTTATTGTTTATTTATTTATTTACTTTACCCACTAGGCCACCACTGCATCACTATAAGCCATTAATAATGATAACTTCAACTGACTTTGGGCAGGGGCAGGACGACATTACTAGTTCTCATACCTACAATTTCTAGAAGCGTAATTTGACGGCTCTCTTTCAAACAAATTACACCAAACTTAGATTTTAGCTGTTTTGTCGTTGAATATGTTTTATTTATTTGGACCAATCCTTCGTTTTAAGCGCGTGCTTAGCCATTAAACCAATGTGAGTCTCAGTTAAGCATGTGCGCGACGAATTTTGGCTTCTAACCAAAATGCATTCACCGTATAATTAAATGTACCACTGTTCACTAGTTCTAGTGCAATATTTTCCAAATTGGTCAAATTTATTTGATTTAAATATACACGTAGCTAGGGTTACTTAAGTTATTTATTGACAATAGGAATTCACTAATTGCTCATATTATTTTCTTTAACACTAAGCTTACAGCAAGATAAACTGAATGCGCAATGTATCGGTGATCGGTTCGTTGCTTTGGTGCATATTGAGCAAGGCCTGTATCCAGTTGTAGACTATAATAGGCTAATAATGATAACTTTATTTACTTACGTTTATAAGTCTGTAATCGTAAGTAAATAAAGTTTATTCCCTTCGAATCGGATTTTTTCGACTCTAACATTTCATGTCAGTTCTAATAAGGTTACCAACTAGAATACTTGACACACGTCGCTTTGCTTTACTAAACCTGTTTATATAGATTGTTAACAATAGTTGTGTGTAAACATTCCCTACAAACTTCCTATCTTTTTTGTACTATCCTTAATATTCCATTTAAGAAATCAAAATGTAAACATACATACACAGCCTATTGGTTGTTTGAACTGCGTGAGCACTTATCCTGTCAACCACGGAGACCAACTTTACAATGATGTTCTACCAGCGTTCCAAAACTTTTGGTTTGTCACTTACTTGTTCTCCGTGTGTAATTCCGATCTCATCTCTGAAACTCATGCGGAACCAGCGGAACCTATTTTATTTCAGAAATAAGAAGTCGGTTAAAAAGTGGCTTATGTGTTATTTCAGACTACAATATAAATTATATTTGAAACAAATTTCAGCCAGATCCTTCTACAGATCTGGGGCCCCCGCGGGGAACAGTCATTAAATAATATAATATACGAGAATGTATTTTAGATATTTCAGCTCTTGAAAAAGAATACCTTACAATATATTAGAAAATGTTTGTCTCAAAGGAAA
Source organism: Eilema depressum (assembly GCA_914767945.1). Lineage (NCBI taxonomy): Eukaryota > Metazoa > Arthropoda > Insecta > Lepidoptera > Erebidae > Eilema > Eilema depressum. Next base: position 17,660,042 of record OU612020.1, read on the forward strand.
TTCTTGCCTAAATTTCATACAAGTAGTATAATAAAAAGCAAATCTTCATTTTCCACATGTTTCCGTCTGAACGATCTCATTTGATTGATTTTTATTGAGCACCTCCCAGCTCGACTCGTCCCCGCCTTAACAAGAGACTTATAAATAGATACTTGTAGACTGTATTAAACTATACAAGGAGACTGTGATATATTGTCGCCTGTTTAAAGAGGGACGCTTCACGTGCAGACTTTATTGAGATACGACTCTTCGATAGCGTCCCAGGAAACCATTAGATGTCTTAAGGAGCTTTAAAGTCGATTTCAGGCCGTTAGGAAATTTATATTAGCCTTCCAATGGCACTTGTACTTCGGATAGCTGTTGCCCGCAGCTCCGCCCGCATTGATGTCGGTTATTGAAAACAAACATAGCTTATGTCCTTTCCCAAGTTGTAATCTACCTCTGTACCAAATTTCCTCAAAATCGGTTTAGTGGTTTAGACAGAAAGACAGACAGACGGAAAGACAGACAGACAAAAAGGCACACAGACAGAAAGACAGACAGAGTTACTTTCTCATTTATTATTAGTATCGATTGCAGTGTTGTATTTTTTTTTTAGCACTGTTAGTAACGAAAATGTGCAGCCAAACACACAGTTAGATTGGAAAAAGCTAACCCGGGATTCCGATGTGAAAACTTCGAATGCGACCGGGTTTAATGCAAGAATGAAAAAGAAGAAATACTGTAACTGACATCAATGGAACATAGTGGTCAATTTATGATTTTTTTAGATATATGGGTTGGAAGGAGTAGAAATTATGGAAGTATCAACTTGTAACATAAGATTGATCAAATTGATCTACAAAGAGAAAAGAGAAATGACCGAAGTCATTTCTTCGGGATTTTTGTAAAATTGATTTGAACAGTCAGCATAATAAATGCTTCAAAATTTCATTCAACATCAGATTGACTTTAAGTTTTTGCAGTAGGTACGGTACATTTTATATTATTTGTGAGAAAAGCCGAAAATCTACCTTCCTATTAAAATTCTCCAAAGGCCTTAGAGTGTTAGACATGCAGGAACACTACATTAGGTGGTCAGAGGGCTGAGTATCTTACTTAAAAAAAGATAAATAGTGGTGGTAAGGAGAAATGTAACAATGTAAACTGTATTTTCATATAAATTTGAAAAATATTTCTTACACAGCACAGGGCCAAGTTATACCATACTAAGTTTTTCCTTTTAACTGGGTATGTCTCACCCTGACAATCATCGCACCACTTGAGATTTATTTGAGTAAAATAGGTAGGTACTATTAACGAGAATTAGCGTTAAAACTGAAATTATTGCAACACCTGCTAGACTAAAATGTAAGTAATAATAATAATATAAATTTTGCAGTTTATATAAGCAGTAGAAGTTTATTTTTATTATGTTTACTGTATATAATATGATACAACAAAAAATCTTTGAGGCCCTTATTCTTGTTTTAAACAATTAGAATCATAGAATCTCGGCTCGCCCTCATGTGGGAGAGAAAATCATAGTTGACGAAATGTGGGTGTTAATACCACCTCCTCTGCCTACGCCTTCGGGGATTTACAGGCGTGAGTATATGTATGTATATAGAACGCAGATATTCAAAAGTTAGTTTTGCAATTGTAGGTACAAAAGCTTCATAAAGTTACAAATCATTTCCAAAAATGACACTATGCAAACAAGAGCACATGTAATAACCGTGGACTTGAGCTACCTAAATAACAATGATGGCTAAAAACGGGCAGTTGAATTTTATTTGCTAACCGGTCCCACCATGGATTTATCGGTATTTCTTTGAATTGCGGAGTTCAGATAAGTGTTATTTCAAAAGCGGTTTTCAACGTAATCCGCTTGGACTATTGATTGACTTAAGTTGTTTTTCATCGAAGAATTTTTTGCACTAAAATTATTTGACCAACATTCTAAACTTTGTGGTTTATATTTTCTTATTATTATAGTCAGTACCGTTACCATTAGAGGTGGTGGGATGTTTTCTATATTATGTTGTGACACTTCTACTTTTACCGTATCGATGACTCTCAAATTTGAATTTTCCCAGTTCATTTTCCCTGGATTACATTCTCAGAGGTGCTCGTTGTGTTCTTTTGGTGACACTGAAATCAACTCAATTGATATTGTATGTCTAGATTACAGAGTTTTGTAGCAGCGAAATCGTCACTCAATTTCCTAGTTATGACAAATTATTATTTTGTAAAAACAGAACAGATGAAATACTACGATACTTAATTGATATATTCGTTGATTGCCTCAGTACTCTTTCACAATGGGGTTGCCACGGATCACATGTTTCCACTTGCTACAATTCTCTTATATACCTAGTACCAGCAAAAAATTCTTATTCTCAAATTAATTACAAAAAGGTCTGTAACGTAAAAAGTGCCTTTTCATGTCTCGAAGGGCACATAACTGCGGGGCACACAATATTGTTACCTAAGGTATTATGTCTTAGACAATGAATAATGTAGCGGAAAAATAATGAGCTGCGGTCCCCGTAGACATCTGTCGTGTATACTTATGCTCGCATAATGTGGGTTAATGGTAGGTCTAGGGATTATGGCACGAGGTCTTGATAAAGTATCATATTATTAGATAATATTAATGGATTTCAAAACAAATGGTTAACCACATCTTACTACTATTATGAATGGAGATATGAATTCTCAATCACATGAACGGATCTCAATGAATTTTGTTGCAGAAACAGATGAATAGTCTAGAACAGTAAAAATATATATTTTTAAATTCTAAAGTAGGTTTCTATGGGTCATGGTATTAAAATTATAACACTACTCAGGGTGAAAACTTTCAGTGCGCGATACAAGATCAATAGTTTCTTAATAGTTCAGTATGATTTTGCTAGATTACGTTGAACATAATTTAAGAGTGTCACTGAATGACATGCCTAGGCGACTGCATAATCGGTAACTTATGTGTTTTTAAATACCTAACTAAGTTGGTAAATAAGACGGTAAGCGCTCATCGTTAAATACGGATGCCTAAAATATCACGGATGTCATTAAAACGTTACCCAAGTCAGTAAAAACCTTTCAAACGTACAATTCAAAATATGACTTCGTGTCAGAACCAGAAAGATGCTAATCATTTGACTCTTTAAAATACGTTCCTGCGTAATTTTCGGATTGTTTTTTTAACAACTTTATCATTCAAGCTGTAAACTGGGATCAACAGTATGACCCATGAAAACGCTGCGCATAAAACTCGACCAGTCAGCACTCAGCAACAAAATTTGTGTTAAGTAAATATCGTTAAAGTAAGTGGTAGTTGCAGCCAATCCACGCGAGCGGGGGCGGGGGCAATAGCTAATTGAAATATAAATTGTTGAAATGAAACTACTTTTTAACGAATTCTATCGCGATTTATTTTTTATTAATGACACTATGGGGTATTTATCACCTCACGATCATAGCCGTTGAAAAGTAACCGAAACGTCGCGCTAAAATAAATAATAACAAATATTGGTATATCGAGATAGAATCCGTTGAAAAATAGTTTTATTTCGCTCGCGAAAATTTCAGACAGTATCAAATAAATTAGTATTTGAAAATTAAACGTACACAGTAGAGTTCAAAATTAAAACAAACAGAATTTCAAACATGTGTAATAAAAAATTTAGGCCACGGTATTTCCTCGCGGCAGAAATTTCACGAATGTTATCGACGCTATCCATTTTCATTTTATTCTCTTGATCTTCGTATAATGGCGTTGGCGTATAAAATCGAATGAAATAATCATAAAGCGTAGATATCAATTTCCGATGAGCTTCAGATGTACGGCATTAGACTGTGATTACGAAACCAAACCGAAATGTGAAGGAATTGAGACTTCTAATAATCTCTAAGTAGGTTTTATTTACGGCTTTATTTGAACAGATTGGGGTTGATGAAATGAACTTTTACAGATTTAATACAGATTATTTGGTAGATTGAAAGTAATGATGTTATTACCTAGTTATTTCTAATAAATAAGACTGAGGACTACTCTTAAACTCCCGCGTTCCATGATATACAATAACAACATACATACCTTTGATTTGCTTGACGTTTCGACACAAGCTGGCTGACTCAGTGGTACACTCCCGCCGAACTCCGTAAGTTCTTCATACACCTGCACATTTTTGATATCTATTTTTTTTTGCCCTGTACCGTCATATACCACACTCACAGTGTACATATTCTCATAGGTATATAATCGGTTGTTATATTGGTAACAACTGGTACTAACCACTGCTGACTGGACTAACCATATGGTCAAACATCTGAAAAAATTCTTTAAATTACTACTTAGGTAAGTATGCAAGCTTGGATGGAATAGTGTAACCTATGTTAGGTTGCTTTGATTCTAGGTGACCATACGAATATAGTCATTATACAGGAAGGGCGTTAAGGATAATCAAAGCAATATCGCGTCCACGGCGAACGGTTACGTTGACATGTAACCAGGGACCGAAACAGTAACCACTATAAAGTGTTTTAACACTGTTTTTTGAAACTGTTTTAGAAGAAAACCTTTTATAAGTGTAACCGAAACGAAAGTGTAACCGATTGAAAGTGTTAAGGGTTTATATCTGTTAATAACGGTTAATAAGTGTAACCGTTATAGATTTATAACGTTATAACGTAATGATTTAAGTATCTGCACGGAATGGCAACAACACGTCGTGTTCTCCTATGTAGGCTCACATCACAGAAAAAATATTCACACCGAACTTTATGGCCGCTTTAAGTCCGTCATACGCCGTCACACGCGTAGCTATATTATAGGATACCTATATACCTATAAATATCAATCATATAGCAAGGCACATTACTAGATACATATTGCTTAGGAAATTATATCTTGGGCCTAAAATGTGCTCAAAATGTGCTCTATACGCGAAGTAGGTACTCATTTTATGGGTGACTTTTGAGGATAGCACGGGGTGCTACTGCGGTGGTAGAGCTTCATCAGACATAGACTATTACAAAATAATCTGCGCTCGGCAGGACCTTATCCTTTCTTAAGGTCTAAACTACCCCTGTACCATATTTCATCAAAATCGGTTCAGTGGTTTAGGCATGAAAGCGTAACAGACAGATAGACAGAGTTACTTTCACATTTATAATATTAGTATGGATATAGATTAATACGAAGTTATTACGCACACTTATTCACAAAAGGAGATGGGGAGGCTTTCATACATTCTTGGGCCAAAAATGTAATAAGATGAGGGTGGTATCAATTAAGAGCATATAAATTATTAAACCATGCCTGAAAATTCTGCAGATTTTGGATATCTGAGAGCAGAGTTGTAAGAGATTTAGTAAAAGTGAGGTTATGCAAGAAATTGACATTTTAGAACTGTGATTTCTGTGGTGTTTTAATAGAAAGTGGTCATTTTTTTTTATCTTAAAATACTTTTAAATTGTACTGTATTATATTTTACTCAGCGATAATGTACGAAAACTTACAAAGAGATTTTAAAGATATGGAGTACAAGGATGTTATGTTAAAAAAAAAACACTTTATATAATAATGATCTTTTATTCTTCTTCAATAATAATTAGAGTATTGTCTAAGAAGTGCGCAGGTGGAAATATATTACCTTATTTACTTCATTTTCTATGCCACAATTCACACAGAGATCCATGTCAAAATCCAAAATACCGAGCAAAACTCAAACCAGTAAACAAGTTTATCATTGTACCTACTTTAAGGTAACCAGGAGCAAGCTGAGAAGTCCGTAAAGAGAAATCACTGTTAAGGGAATATAATCAAGAAATCAACTGGAAATACTCAAAACGCAGAAGTCAATTGATCATTGGATTTAAACCAATAAACTGATACAGCATACTGATATAGCATACTTTTGTACATATTTTATAAACAATTGTATATCCCATAAGCCGTGTAAATATACAATTTTTCGATAAAATAATTAATTTTGAAGATTGAATAAATAAACTGATTGACTGAAAATGGAGCTGTCAGCTGTCACAGCTTAAAAATACAGTTGATAAACACAAGAAATAATTAATCGATTAACGGAAATCGATTCAGAATTTATTTTTATTACACTATTATTTGGTATTTTAAATGGTTATTATTATTATTATGATTAAGTTTTGTTCACTCTGATTGATTTAATATCAAATTGTGATGCAAGTGTTTAAATACGAAATATTGTTTAAATTATTTTTAGTAATCGATATTTTATTTTGCTAGTGGAATAAACTTAGTTTTAAGATTTCTCGTCTTCCAGACTTTCAATTGAGCTGGTTTTTTAATATTTTGAAATAGAAAAAAATACCGCTTTTTTTAAGTCATATCTCAACTCATTACAATTTTGGCCCAGAAGTCCCCGTCTCCTTTCGTATTCATGTATTCGTTTCGTATATCGTCGCCTACTACGCACCTACTAGGTATACCTAGATGTATTAAAATGATGGCGAGAGGGTAACGCGTGTGAATTCATCTCCCGTACTAAATACTCGAAAGCGTTGCTATAGGGGGACATATATCTTGGACCTAAGTCACGAGAAAAACGAAGCTTTGGCGCGCACGGATTGTTTTGTACTATAGCACAACCGATTTAGCTCAATTAAGGGGCAAACCTAGAAGTAATTCCTAGTAGCAATTTTCTTTCTGAATTCGTTGAGGGAGGTCCCTGGTAGTCTAAGTTTCGATTTGCGTGGTATTCGATTCGTTGCGTTCTCCGTGATCTTGAATTTAAGGATACATTTTTGTTTACTGAATAAATCGTTTAGTTCTAATTTTACATAAAAAGTTGTTACTACAAAGTTGTTTAGAATTAAATTTTCTACAATCTAACTCTTCGCAATTTTTTTCTAGGATCGATATTTTTTGATTTATACCCCAAAAAGTAGTAAATCCTTGTTTGAGTTTTTTGACTTATGAAAAATTCCTAGTAGCAATTTTCTTTCGGAAATCATTAAGGAAGGTCCCTAGCAGTCTACGTTTGATTTTGCGTGGTATTCGGTTTGTTGCAGTTTGTTGCGTTATCGGCCATCTTGAATTTAAGGGTAAATTTTTGTTTACCGAATAAGTCGTTTAGTTTTATTTTTACACGAAAAATAGTTACTACAAAGTTGTTAAGGATTAAATTTCCTACCTTTTAGCATTCATAATTTTCCGCTATGATCAATAGTTTTCGATGTATACCCCAATAAGGTGGTGAAATTGTATTCGATCTTTTGACAAAGGAAAAACTCCTGGTAGTTATTTTCTTTGGAAATTAGTTGAAGCAGGTCACTGGCAGTCTAAATTTTAATTTGCGTGGTATTCGGTTCATTGCATTCTTCACCATTTTGAATTTAAGTGTGAAATTTTAGTTACCGAATAAGTCGTCCATTTTTAGTTTTACACGAATAGTGGCGATAAAACATCTTTTTTTCTTTTTGAAATTTACTCTAAACAAATTTGAAATTACTAATTTTAGTGTAAAATTACAAATAGACGACTTATTCTGTAACTAAAATTTCACCCTTAAATTGAAAATGGTGAAGAATGCAATGAACCGAATACCACGCAAATCGAAATTTAGACTGCCAGTGACCTGCTTTATCTAATTACCAAAGAAAATAACTACTAGGAGTTTTTCCTTTGTCAAAAAATCGAATACAACTTCACCACCTTATTGGGGTATACATCGAAAAATATTGATCCTAGGAGAAAATTATGAATATTAAACGGTAGTAAACTTAATTCTTAACAACTTTGTAGTAAATATTTTTCGTGTAAAAATAAAACTAAACGACTTATTCGGCAAACAAAAATTTACCCTTAAATTCAAGATGGCCGATAACGCAACAAAGCGAATACCACGCAAAACCAAATGTAGACTGCTAGTAACCTCCCTTAATGAATTCCGAAAGAAAATTGCTACTAGGCATTTTTCTTAAGTCAAAAAAAGTCAAATAAAGATTTACCACTTTTTGGGGTATAAATCAAAAAATATCGATCCTAGGAAAAAAATATGAGCGGCAAAGTTGTAGAAAATTTAATTCTAAACAACTTTGTAGTAATAATTTTTCGTGTAAAATTAAAAATAAACGACTTATTTAGTAAACAAAAATGTACCCTTAAATTCAAGATGGCGGAGAACGCAACGAACCAAATACCACGCAAATCGAAATTTAGACTGCCAGTAACCTCCCTCTATGAATTCCGAAAGAACATTGCTACTAGGAATTATTCCTGTGTCAAATCCTAATTTTATCGTACTAACTAATAATATCTATGATTGGTGAATTTGAGCTCGTCCGCCGCCGAAGCAATTTGTACTATCCTCAAAAGACACCCAAGAAACGCGTATAGAGCACATTTTGAGCGTTCAAGATATAGATATGTCTCGTTGTATACTAATATGTTACAATCTACAGACACATGGACCTACTGCGTAAACCGCAGGGGATAATGGCCTCTAGGGCCATCAGAGGGTACCGCGCGATATCCTTTGCAGCAGCAAGTCTTCTCGCTGGATCGCCAACGTGGATCCTGGACGCGAGAACCCTTTCGGCGCTATATCGGTTCCGAAAAGCGGCGCGGGAAAGGGGACACGATCCTGAGCCTGAAAAACTTCGGACCGTGAGATCCCGGCTCTGTGAACTCCGGGCGATATCTGCATCAGATCGTCGAGAAAGAGCCAACGTCCGAGTGCCATCAATGCGACCCGAGCGAGGACTTGGTGCTACATACGCTCACCGAGTGTCCGGCATGGGAGACGCCGAGACCGGAGTTGGTCGCGGCCCTGGGCGTGAGGGCCGAGTGGAGGAGAGACGCAAACTGCGTGGCCCGTGACGAGCGGAGGCAACTCGGTCGTGGGAGGTAACAAATATCCTACGTCCCCCATGAGCCTGAATGTGACGGGTGAGGCCGACTGTGACCCTAGCAGAAGCAGGCCACAGCGGCGGCGCGCATTATGTGCCTCCCCATACTTGGGGGCGAGGTGGGGACTCCGTGGCCCCACTCCGGGAGAGGGCCAGCTGGAGAGATAAATGGTCCCAGGGTCGGCCGGGGTGCGAGGGATAGTTATGTTTACGATTACCTCACCTCCAGCAACCGACGGCCCACAGACAGCGTGCGTTTTAGTCGGTTCAAGTCCGACATGATCTCCTTCACCGGCCCCGGCGGGGGGTATCCATGGGGACTTTTCACACGATAAAAACAATGCATACCAATTAGTTTGAACATATACAGGGTGGAAAAATAAGTCGGGCCCTGGATGGAAACTACCATAAATCCTTAAGTTGGCTCATTTTACTTAAAGAAGACATTCCTTTATTTTCAAAAAGAAATAAAACTGCATTCAAAGATTTTCTAAAACTAGCTTGGCTCACCCAGGCAGCACCCTGTATTTTTATAGCACCAATTGATAGTGTCAATCATAAGGATCAAATGTTGGCCAAGGTACGGTGCTGTGTACCACGCGAAGGTTTCCGATCAAATACCTACCTACCCTAAATTACTTGTAATTTAGGGTAGGTAGGTACTTGGTCGTAACTCATGCAGTTACCCAATAACGTCACATTGTAAACAGGAATCAAAGTTCAGTCATTTAGTACCTACTTATCTATTTTAAAAAGAGGTGGATACTTGGATACTTATCCATATCCATACTTCCATATCCATATCCATACTATGTAATACTATAAATGCGAAAGTAACTCTGTCTGTACGGCTGTCTGTTATGCTTTCACGCCTAAACCACTGAACAGATTTTGATGAACTTTAAAACTGTTTGGTCGGATAACCGACATCGACGTAGGTGGAGCCGAGGGCAACAGCTAGTAATATTATAATAACGTGTCATCAAACTCTCAGTTCAGCTAAACACCTCTCTTCATCGAATAACACGCGGCGAGGCCAAGCGAGGTGTACAACAAAATGCCATTATTTCAAAAAGTTAGCTAAATGATAGAATAGTAAAAGTGGCAACGTAGCTATTTCGGTGCACCCTTATAAACCGGTTAACAGTTTGATATCGGTTAGGGTTCTGTAACGGTTACACAATCGTCCGTGGTAATGGTTAACAGTTTCAAAAACACTTTTATAAGGGTTACACATTCAATGTGTAACCTTTTAAAAGTGTACCCCGTATATTTCTGTACCCTTTATGAATGTGTTTTTAAGTCCCTGCATGTAACTGCCAAAATCCACGCCCGTTCGTAGGCGAATTAAATTACATTGATATTGGTATGTCAACTAGTATGTGAATTAACCGTAGTTGAGCCGACTGTAGTTGAAATGACTCTAGGTGAATTCATCCGTAACCATTAAGCCTATAGGCACTATAGTCGGCCGGTCGAGACAAAATCTATGTAGGTGGGGAATGCGAGACCCGGGCTTAATCGTATGTGACTGTGGAGCCCTCGTGCAGTCCATGGCGCACTTGGTTTCTTGTCCCCTCCTCCTGCACTAAAGAAGACCTAAATAAAGCCACAGACAGCACAGTCGAGATGGTAGAATATTACTCTAGAATAATTTAGAGTAGTGAACAAAAAAAAAATTGGGTACAAATTGAGAACCTCCTTTTTTGAAGTCGGTTAAAAAGAGAATCATTGACACGAAAGAAGAAGATAAATTCTGTGTAATTCATGCTTTAAGAAAGCCAATCTGTAAAACGCCTCACGTCCAAACTGTACCCTCATAATTTTATAGTGTTGTCATTAATTTTGTAATTGTAAATTCTATGTTTTATGACCCATTAAATCTGTGTTCGAACGATAAAAGCTTGCAATTACTGTAATTTTTATTACTGTTTTATGTATTCTACATTCCGTTTACGACATGTACGCATTCCTATTTGTATTATTATTGTGTGGGATAGTCATTTAATGATAATTTTCTGTTGATATGGTAAAAGTAAAAGGAGGTAGTAAGTAGAAAATAAATACTGCATCTTGAGAAGACGAAAAAAAATAGAACTCATGTCTTTTTTTTTAATTCGACAATTTATTTTTTCTTGTAAGTATACCTATTTATTATTTTCCTAGCTTATTGCCTGCGGGTTTGCCCGCCTAGAATTATGTTCTTGTTTTCGGGTCCCATTTTTTTAAACCTCTCGTAGAACTTAAGGAACATACGAAAAAAATAGCTGAATTGTAGAGCTATTTTCAAGTTTTGCGCTTCACAAATCATCAATTTTTTTTTATTTATAAGAAGATGACTTTATTGTCAATTATATTCTACGTGCCAATTCACCAAATACCCACGTCCACAAACATCGTAACAATTGGAAGCAAAACAATTTGGCACGTGACAATGGGAAGAGACCGAACAGTGTGTCTTTAATGTCAGGAACAAGGGCATGGGAAACCCTTACGCCTTCACATACATATTTCACGTATAACCGGAGGTGCCAGCTTTGCTGCAACTCAGCTTAACTTTTGTAAACAAGGCTTATGTCTATTATTTAACAGTAAAGTATTTATATCTATTAAAATATAATGTTTAAATGATTTATACAAGGGTAACTCGACCTGTTCCTGGTGTTAGAGAGCTTAAAATGCTACAGTTTTGACTACCTGTTAAGTATGTTCGAAAATTAAAATTAAATGTTTTCGCGAATACATATACGGGATTGAAGTAGGTATATAACACACAGTACTGTAGGTATGACAAAATTTACGTACCTACTTAAAGTACAAATACAAAAGTTGATTATCACTAAAATATTTAAAAAAAAAACCTTTTTGACACTGGGATTATTCATATACGAAAAAGTTAATACGTTTGGTGTCATTTCAAACACTCATTTTGATTTTGTTAAAGATTTAGGAGGCACTGCAGGTTATCAATGGGTAGTAGAATTAATTTACCTATTTCTGTCATTGACTGTACTATGGTTCTGAATTCCTACAGAAGGGATGAATTGGCGATATGAATATCAATGAGAAAACCCCTGATTCTGGGACGATATTAACATATTAAGAAGGTGATGGAATGTAGAGACATACTCGTGCCATCATGCGTGGAGTCTTTTAAGTATAATTGGGTACAATCAAATAGTTACGATAACTTTAACATTTCAAAACGTTTCAGATTGGTATTATTGTACTCGTATTACCAGCAACATAAGATTTTATCGCTCTTTATAACCACTAAATAATTTTTGAATTTTCTACTTTCGTCTTCTACTATCTTGTCTTAGTGGTAACAGAGTATTTGACTCAAAAAAATGTTCGAAAGAATGCAAAATTTAATTTCCCAAGATTACAAAATAATGCATTTCACCAAACAAACACATTCTACACATTAATAGAAAATAACACCCATGAATAGATAGGTATAACACGTATCAATTTTGTCTCTCAAACCCGTTGTCTCAAATTTTGTGCCTGCTGGGCATATCAGATGCTACTAATGCACAAATTCAACTAGTGATACCTGCCTTCTACAGTACTTGAAACAATGGATTGAGTAACAGTTGTAATGATCGCTATATCGTATCTGAGCTTTACGCTAATACTAGATTATGACTAAAAATACAGTGACACATTGAAAAGTACTAGGCCTTTATATTTTAAGAGCAACACATTTATGACTTACTAGCTTTTGCCCGCGGCTCCGCCCGCGTGGATGTCAGTTATCGCGACCAAATATAGCCTATGTCCTTTCTCAAGGTCTAATCTACCCCTATAACAAATTTCATCAAAATCGGTTCAGTGGTTTGGGCGTGAAAGCGAGACAGACAGACAGACAGACAGAGTTACTTTCACATTTATAATATTAGTAGGGATGTATGTGCTTATTATAGAGCCCGATCTGATATCAACTTCCAGTAATGAGTGTGTCTTTTCATTGCGAGTGTGTAAATGCGAGCACTCGTACGAACTCATCAAAAACGTATCACAAAATGCCACCACGTGGCACTGATCCAATAACGTACAAATTACATTTTACTCACTAAAAGCGAATGGGTGAAAAAGCTCACACTCACTCACAGTCCACAGGATTTTTATATGCAGAGTAGCCGCATCCACTACGTCACGCGCAGCGGTAGTTAAAAGTAATGAATTCAAAACATAATAATTATGATATTTCGTCGGACCTAATAATTTATAGTAATATTAGGTACATTGCATCAAAAATATCATAAATTATTACTAGATAAGTTCCCACAGATCCACGATTTTATAATTTGTCTTTTCCCATAAGGGTAGGTCTGGGCTAGATACTTAAAGTAGTAAAAAACGAAAAAAAATACAGTAACGAAAAAAGTTATAAAACTTAAATAAAAATAAAGTTAAATATAAACTAACACAAATAAAACTGCTAAACCACTAAATAGGTAACTAAATTATTCTATTTTACAAAAATCACATGAATTTATGATCCATAAAGCTTTGACGTCTATGATAAATGATGACCTGTGTGTCGCAACCTGTAGCTTTATTCTGGAGGATATTATTTTCAGTAAATGGCTTCCAAAATATCTTACAGTTTTACTTTAAACATTAAGTTCGCTCATCATTGTAACATAACGTCATTAATATATATTTTAAATACATAGGTACATTACATTAATAAAATTATTATGATCAATTATCATTCAATTAAGTAAGTAAAGTCGCTGTTCCCTTACTATAAACATAATATGTGGTACTGGAAAGCTGAATTGTTAGACTACATAATGAATAATGGACTTTAGTTAAAGACTACCTAAGCGAAAATTGTAGATAAGGGTGAAATCAGCAGCAAGTATCTCACTAACATACCTTTGATTACCAATAGTAAAAAAAAACGAGAATCCTATGAACATTGGTATATAAACCGTGCATCCAACCTATATGCAATGTGTATTTGCATTATGCAGATTATTTCGACGCAATCAGCAGAACAAATGCTAATCGAGAAACGGTATAATATCGATACTAGAAGTATCTAGTATCGATATTATACCGTTTTCTCGTTCGCAATATTCTTATTAGTTGTAGGTACGATTGAGAATATTTTCTACATATTTTTTATTCTTTATTTGCATTCTGAAGCTCGTTAGCAACTCATTACACATTTTAACTACATAATTTTAAAAATATATCAACTATTTCACATTTTTAAAACTCCTATTAACAACTTGGTTGAACAATTTTTTCAGCGCGAATAAAGTAAATGTAAGTAATGTAATTATGATGTAGGTCTAATGAAGTTGTTTTAAACATACGAAATGAAAAGCAAATTAACTTTTATATTCATATTACCCTATCCGAGTAAAAAATATCAGAATGTGGAATGTAGGTAATAGTTAAACATATCGTGCCAATTAAAAAAGCTGCAATCATTCTGTTGTTTGCTTTTCCTGTAATTCTTTAGTCAGCATAACATTCACAAGTGCAAATAGAAGTCTGTGAATTTATTTAATTGTACATTAGTTTTGTTAGTCAACACTTAGGTACCTACTTAATTGGTTCAGTAGGACCGGAGATATGAGCAAAACTCGCATTAACCTACACCCGGGCAGAGCCACGGGCGGAAGGCTAGTACGATAATATGAATGCAAATTAGTTGTTTCTGTACATTGGACATATTGATATAAAGCTACTTTTCAGCGGATTCTATCGCGGTAGGTATATTGGTTACTAGCTGACCCGGGGAACTTCGTACCGCCATATTTTTTGATCCCGTTCCCGCTGCATATCTCAAATTTTATCAGTGTTTCTCTACAATATTATGCATGTATAATACATCTTGAATCACTCTATCTACTAAAAACCACTTCAAAATTCTTTGCGTAGTTTTGAAGATTTAAGCATATAGGGACGGAAAGACAGCGACAGCGACTTTGTTTTATAATATGTAGTGATAGTGATGATGATGATTATTTAACTTTAACCCGACGTTTTGACTACTTTTCAGCAGTCATGATCGCATGAGCTTCAAACAGTATAACATTGGAGATTCATGTTTAGAAAATACTTGAGTTTTGTTAAATTATAGATTCTGACCACAATCATCCACGATGGACGCAAAAAGTACTGAAAGGTTTTTAATACGGTTTTTTTGTTAGTAAGGTATTGGTCAGACTTAAAATATATAAAGAAACGACTGACTATGTATAAAAGCTTATTTTATAAGTAATTATTTTGCCAATATTTTGCATAATCAAAATAATGTAGACTGAGTTGCCGTTCCCGTCATTAATTTTCTACTTTTGGAATATTTTTACCCACCTTAAATATACGAGTATATCTAACATACAAAAGACCGTTTCCGTCCATAATTTAGTAAGTAGGTAATCCCCTTAGACTTTCATTCTCGTAACTGTAAAGTGCCCAATAAAACTTTTACTATGTGATAGTAACTACGGGCTTTATGTCATTCCAGTAAGCCATGCCTTGCCCTAATATTTACTTTTATTTCAGGCCTTTATTTTGATGACTTCGTTCATTCTATTGATGGTAGAAAATTAGTAAAAGAGAGCGTGATGTGTGACTGTTATTTTTATTATTATTTAGTCGTATAGTTGTTTTTATATACGACACGTAAATTTTACTTCACCTCGCCTGATGGTCAGCTGAAGGCAAAGCCTTGGGAAAGAGGGTTACCATTACAGACACGTACCATGTTACAATGGTGGCACTCAACTTGACGGCCTCATCAGACCTTTTTACACAGGACTGTAGGAAGACTTGAACTAGCTGCTATTTTAATATATCTACCTATATTTATCACAATACCTTCCTCAACTACTAATTAATTTTCCTTAAAGATAGATAACAATCTTATCATATATCGCTTCGCAATAATTAATTATACATCAGACTGATAGCTGACAGTTTCATGTCTTTATAGAGTAGTTAAAACCGTTTGTGTTTGTAAAAAAATATCATACTGTAGGTACCTACTGAGAGTTTTGTCAAGGAAAAAATGCTCGACAAAATCGAAGTAAGGCGAGACTCTTTCTGCATTCTTCGGCCATCATACCACTTTACTTAATTCAAATTCAACTTGAGTTTAGGATTGCCATATTGTGTCCGAAAAAATATACATTCGAAGTCAAATGCCTTCAATTAGAAAAACATACATTCATGTGAATAAAGAATAGGGAGTAAGTAGTTACGAAGATAATATCAACAATAACACAAAGAGGAGAAAAGGATTCATACAAATATTAATTAAAATATTTAATACACTCTAAACGACGCACAATAATAATAATAATAATAATGAGATTGTCGACATGTGGGATGTTGACTCAGCTATTATTGTACCGATAGTCGTTTCCGTTCACGGACTTTTCGCCAAGAGCCTCGATCAACATCTTAAGAGGCTCTCGTTAGACGGTTGGCTCAAGGGCTTGATGCAGAAGGCAGTTTTGCTAGGCACTGCACGCATAGTGAGGAAGTTCCTCTCCCTGGAGCCCTAACCACCGGCAGCTTGGTCCCTGTACCCGATGCCGGTGGGACACTATTTTTTATATTTTTAAATGTATTTTTTTTTTTTTAAGTATATTTAGAAATATAATTAATATGTATATAAAATGAATAAAGGAGAATAATAATAATAATAAATATTCCACAACATTCTACACAACGCTTTCTAGACCCAATAATATACGAAATTGGATTCCAAAATCAAATCTATGCCGCAATAATACCGAAGTTCAGCTGTCGCATAACAAATGTATGTATCCAACTGTCTCATAATTTACAACCATATCCGCATTATGCTATCGTTAAGGTATGATTCCGAAGCCGACCACATACGACAATTACCGACGCATGCAGCAGATACAGCATACCTTTTTTTTTTTATCGTGCGAAGAATCCCCACTAATACCTCCCCCGCCGGAACCGGAGGAGGAGGTTATGTCGGACTCGAACCGATTAAAACGCACGACGTCTGTGGGCCGTCAGTTACCGGAGGTGAGATTGTCGTAGCCATATCCCTCGCACCCCGGCCGACGCAGGGCCAAATCTCTCGATCTGGCTCTCTTCCGGTGTGGGGACCACAGAGTCCCCGACTCGCCCCCGGGTGTGGGGAGTCGCCGCCGCGGCCTGCTTCTGCTAGGGTGACAGGCGGCTCCACCCGTCACCCCCAGGCCCGGCAGATACAGCATACCAATTACTTGTCAAACTCCGATACGGATAAAGGGGACCATTGAGAAGCGCATCTGCTGTAAGCGTCGGCAGTTTTCATATGCTGTCGGCTTCGGAATCATACCTTCACTGAGATACGGCAGTTATTATATACAAACGCTGATTAGTAACATCTGTTGATACTTATCGTTATAACAGTTAGTTTCTAATATCGGTAGTTCACTGCGTGATTTTACTATAGTAACACTAAAGGATATTATATCCCCCCTATTACGAACTAACTTCTTACTTATTCGTTGCAAGAATGAGAAACTTTTACGTCACCACTAACAAAGTAGTTTCTCTTTATAACTTGCACAAAAAGGAATGTACAATGGTGAACTTAGTTACGGAACTATTCTGGAGTAATTGCTGTAGTATTGATTTGTGAATAGCAAGTTTTGGTTTTATTTTTTCATGTACATTATGGGATACCAGAATTGCTGTTCTGGAAATGTCTGACGAACTCTCTCTCTAAATTTAAGAGCTGTGCTCTTGTCGGTGGAGCAATCGCCATTCTTCCCTTTCCTCCGCCAATTGCTTGACTTCCCGATACGACGCGACAATTGTATCTTTTCCTTTATTTGTTGCATAAAAGTTCCTCTTGGCCTACCCCTTCCTCTTTTTCCTTCTATTTTTCCTTCAATTATATTTTTTAGAAACAAATCATGTCGCATCAGGTGGCCAATCATTTTTCCTCTGCGATTCTCGATCGTTTTCAAAATAGACCTTCCCTCTTGTACCCTCTTCAGTACCTCATCATTTGTTATCCTGTCCATCCAGCTTATTCCCTCCATCCTTCTCCAGCACCACATTTCGAACGCCTCCAGCCGCTCCCTGTCCTTCTGTGTCATAGTCCACGTTTCACATCCATAGAGTGCAATGCTCCAAATATAAGACTTTATAAACCTTTTTCTTATTATTAACGATATGTTTTTCACTTTGCATAGATGTTTTTTATTATTAAACGCTTGTTTCGCCATTGCAACTCTCGTCACTATATCCGGCGTGCTTCTCGAATCACTGTTAACAATACTTCCGAGATATCTGAAACTACACACTTGCTCTAATGTATTGCCATTTAATACAATAGGCCTTGTTGGATGTTTAGTTGCTATCATGACTTTTGTTTTATTTACATTTATCGTCAGTCTGAACTTCTGAAAAACGGTACTCATAGCGCTGACCAGTTCTTGCAGTTCGTTTTCGCTTTCTGCAAGTGCAGCAATATCATCTGCAAATCTAACAAATTTAATATTATGCCCATTGAATGTTACCCCCCCATCTGACGAACTATACTGTTCAAAAACAGAGCAGCAGTTTCCTTTTTGTTGCATTTCTGCTGCTGAGTAGGATTGACA
Organism: Eilema depressum; assembly: GCA_914767945.1. NCBI lineage: Eukaryota > Metazoa > Arthropoda > Insecta > Lepidoptera > Erebidae > Eilema > Eilema depressum. The sequence goes on from OU612020.1 coordinate 17,678,539, forward strand.
GAGAGCTCGTTCATAAATAATGGTGCATACACACCTTCATACAATCACGCAATTATCCCCGGAGAATTATTAACATCCACATTTCGCCAATCATTTTCACCATCAAATATTGCCGTATTTCGGATACTACTGTTGACTCGAGTTATGTATCTGCGGCATTGCAGCAAAAACATAACAAATACCTAATATTATTTTTTTACCTATATTCCCTATCTAGACTAGACTGATGGAGGATGACGAAGCGGTCACATGGCAGTCTCTCCTGTAAAAGTCAAGATAAATAACAATAATGAAGGAGAATAGAGTGAATCCCGCGGCTTCAAAGTGCAAACCTTGTACGCAATAGCTACTCGGGCGATGATTATGTTAACTAATATTTAAATATGGCTCCAATGGCGGATGGTGTACCATGTGCTTATTACCAACGAGAATGTAGGATATTAAATAAACCTCAGACCTCATTTTCGAATTAGGAACCTCATTTCTAGCGAACTACCTACCTACGTAGTAACCTACCTTGTTAATAGAAATTTGCATTATGAGTTCATGCTGTTGAATTGTATGAGTTACTTTGGCTACTTGTCATGAAATGAGTCTTCTGTTTGCTTCTCAGCAGCATAAAAGTAGTACCATTATGCGTGAAAGAAAATACCGCACCCTCTCAAAAGTACTAGTGAGTGAAATTCATAAAAAATAGACTTTATTTCCTTTCATACAAGTTCTTGATGGCTTGACTAATGATGGTTTGCTACCATATTATAAAAAGCTGAACCACAGCGTATGAAAAGTTGAAGTTTCCTTTCATATTAATAATTAAGTACACAACTCAACGGTTGTTGCGAGCCATGTTATATATAGCACAATGAGAGGGAGTCCCCTATTCAGAAATTTGAAAGTTTGAGGGCATAAAGAATTAATTGTGTCATGTAAGTCTTTTTATATGAATTTCTCGCCCATTGAAATTATTTTTTTGCAGCAATGATGAAGCCATGAATGTGTTACATGCGGTTTAATTTCTGTTATTTCATTTTCAGAGGTAATCATTTTAATAATGATGTCTCGTTATTCTTTTTAATTCAAGTCCACAACATGCAAGTCATAGCAGTTCCTGGTTTTATTTTTAATTTTTGATGCTATTATTCGATATTAGCTGTTGCTCGCGGCTCCGACCTCGTGGAATTCTGATCCCGTTCCTGATAGTAGCGTGATGACATATAACCTATGTTGGTACCAGGTATTGTAGCTTTCTAATGGCGAAAGAATTTTTGGAATCGGTGCAGTAGTTTTCGCAATATAGAATGCATGGAACTTCACACAAACCCCAATAGTTTGTGGTTTGCAATTATTGTTATCTTATTGTATAAAAAATAAATAAAAGGTTCCCATGGGCTGCGGAAACGGGGTTAGAATTGATTGCCAGTACTTGGTAAAAATATAGTTTAATCTCGTGGAATTTTTAGAGGTACCTAAGTAATGGAAATTATTATATTAACCAAATACCTGGTATGCTAAACAATTATTCAGTTGATTCAAAAACTTGAGAATATTGTTTCCAAAGTACATATTTTGTAAGTAAACTTTCAACCACTAAACCCACGTCAATATATTGAACACATTTTCCCAGTTGTTTGAACTCAACGTCAAGATTTATGAATAAAACAAAGCATCTCTTTACTCTCGAAAAAGACTTCAAGCACTTTAATGTACCACGTGTTATGACGAAAATATTACACGGTGTGGACAGTAAAACAGCGGAATTTTTTTCTCGAGATTTACAAAGCAAATTTTATAGTAAAATCTTCTTTAGGCGCGTTACAAGTTGAAAGTGAAAAACTTTTTGGGTGAAAAAAATTCGCGTCATCATCACCCTTCACGTCACGACGATACACAAGTTTTTACTTCAATAGGTAGTCAAGAAAAGACTGTCCCGCATGTTTTTTTAAAACACATACTTATGGAGAAGATAAAATAGGGGTGTACAGTAGGGTGTCCCGTCGATGTATGGAGAAAAATTTTTTTTGAGCTACGGCTACGCAAGAGGTATAAAAAGTTGCGTTTTAACGCGTACATTACGATTATCATTAAATTTTATTAGATATCTGTCATCTTGAGGGCTCTACCGGACCTTGAAGTTTAAGAAATGTGCAATTTTTAGGGGTTCCTAACATAAGCTACAATTCATACAAAAACAACATTAAAATGGTTTTTATTAAATTTAAGAGTACAAAAATGAGTAAGTGTTAAAAATAGTTGAAATACAATAAAATCAATAAATATTTTAAAAAAACGGAACTGGTCTTTGTGTCAAAACAAGGTATTTCCGCGTGACATTTTGATATGTTCCTAATGAATATATCCCGAGCTGTAGCATTCATGACGATTTGAGAAGCCTCCGTCACTAATTTAAAACAACTTTCTATTGTCTGTGTGTGACAAGGAAAGTCAACGATATCAAGGTTTAGTTCTTTAGCCTTAATTCTGAGTCCATCATTAGAGACGTGTCGCAGGATCAGTGGAGCTGAGATATCTCACAGTCTCGCTCTCACCAAAGTATTCAATTTCGTGTTAAGAGGTTAAGTTTTAGTGCTTTAAATACCTTTAGAAAAATGCTCTTCAGCAGCAGCGAGAACCAGTTCTCTGGCTTTAATATTTTGCGAGATTTAAGCTCTGGAATATGGTCTCAGTCAGCTAATAACATGGCAATAAGCAAGTTTTCTGAGTGGGCGAAAAAAGCGTTTCTTTCCATCACTGCATCTATAAGTAGATCTCTGTCTATCAGGTAAAAATTGAGAGTACGTAATCATTTAAGAAATATGCTTGCCTCCATCTTTAAATTATAGGTTTTGCTTAACAAGAAGCCAAACGCCATTAGCATACTCAGGCCGGTATTCTAGAACGGTACTCAGTTCTGAATATCGATTTATCTGAGCACAGGTTGTAACGACAATCTGTGAAATCCTTCAGTCTATCTATACAATCTGTCCTAAGGTAAATTGAGATTCAGGACTGAGTTTCTTTCTAGAATACGGGCCTCAGACTTAACATAGGTACTAACTGTTTCGCCGTCAGAAAAAATTGTAGCTGCTTGAGAATTATGTGGTCTCGTTTGGTTTCTCAACAAGCGAAAGCCATCATTTAAAGAAGGAGTCAAGCATATTTTTCAAATGATTACTTATGTGTAGATATTTTCGATGTTTATCTGATAGACAGAGATCTATAGATTCAGTGATCGACGATTTTTACGCGCACCCAATAAAATTGCTTATAGCCATGTTATTTGACTATAGAGACCATATTTGAGACTTTGCATTTAGCAAGATATTAAAAGTCAGTGAAGCAGAAAAGAGCACCTCTCCCAGGGTATTTAAAACACCAAAATTTGACTTCTTACCACGAGATTTTGGTTTTTATTTTGGACAAGTACCTAGTCTCACTTCGTGTTGAATTTAGTATTTATTATATTATATCTATAACTGAAACACGTAAATTATCACAAGAAAGTACGGAGTGACACCTTTTTCAGCAATAAAACCGCAATGGAAATGAGACGAACTGCCTCACCATTGTAGCTGTAGAGAATTTGAGAAAAACCAGTCAAAACACTAATTTCGCGCGTTCGAGCCAAACCTATTCTTCATAGGAAATACATTTTTAATTACTTGCAAATCGTAAATTGGTGTCTTAATATCATTTTAATTACAAAATAAAATGTGATTGATGTGAAAAAATAATAATAGACGATATGCACTGAAGGGTCACTTAAGTGATTTTTTGAAAAATAAAAGTGCCGGTAGAGCCCTCAAGATATTTTCATATATTTTTTTTATTATTTTTACGGTAATCTACAACTCATAACGCTTTTGAGGGGTCTTGTGTAACGAAAATCGAAAAAAAAAATTATCGGGACACCCTAGTGTACAGAGTCCTACCAACATCCTTGAGACCCAAGTCAGCCTTACTTGCCAACAAGTCAATGTATCTGCTAAACAAGGAACATTAGAAAGTCAACATACTTGTTAATATCATGATCCTTCACTTCACTTAGTTGTAAAAGAACCCCTTTTCAAATCTGTATTTTAATTCAATAACCGCCTTCGGAAAAGGAGACTGTTCTCAATTCAATCGATTTTTTCTAACATAGGTACTGTTATAGGTAATAGAGGCAAATATACAAGAATCATAGATAAGGAAGACAAAAAGATACAATAATTGCGTAGTAGTATTATTTCGTAATAAAAAATGATTTTATATTAAAGAAAATATTAAAAATGTAAGCGTGCTAAAAGCGGATTATCCCTAAAATGTAATCAAACTTGATGAGCACTAATGTAACAGCAACTATGTAAAGTGATGGCACTTGTGCCAGTGCCGCTCCAGAAACTGTCACTGCGAAGTTTAGTAACTACTGGTAATCAATAACGATAAGTGCCGTAATGGGTTGGTACGAAGCTATGTGTGGTACAAGTGTAAGAAACCAGCGGAAACAACAAACTTGGCACTAGTTTAATCTGTATGTAACTGTTGGCTGCGATTGCACCAGCGTGGATATTGAACCGTTCTTGTAACCCAATCTTATTTCAGGGATGGGTATATGTTATTCCAGACAATGATCTATCCCTGTATCAAATTTCAGCTAAATTCGTTCAGCAGTTTGAGATTAATTGAGTAATAAACATCCAAACAGTTAAGTCACAAACTTAACACAAGTAAGTTTTCATTTTGAAAATAATAAGATCAAAACGGTTACCTATCTTAATCCCGAATTTTAATATTCCGAATATCATAATCCCGAAAACGTTTGGCCATTTTTTCATAATCCCGTTTTTTCAAATTCCGAAGTTTTATTTGCCATATAATCGCAACTCCGAATTTCATTTGCCCAATTATTCATTTGTACGACGTTTTATAATCCAGACGAACGAGTTCCAGACACACGAAATCTAAATGCACAAAATCCAGATGACCGTAATCCATATGCATGAATGCCCAAATTTTAAAACACAATTTTTTGAAATGCATTTAATTGATAACCAGACAAATAATATCCAGATTTTTAAAACCAGCTAGCATCAGGCATGCAGCATGCAGCAAGCATCAGGAATTTAGCATGCAGCAAGCATCAAGCATGCAACATGCAGTAAGCATCAGGCATGCAACATGCAGCAAGCATCAAGCATTTAGCATGCAGCAAGCATCAGGCATGCAGCATGCATCAGGCATGCAGCATGCAGCAAGCATCAGGCATTTACCATGCAGCAAGCATGCAGCTTGCATAATGCATGCAGCATGCAGCAAGCATCAGGCATTTACCATGCAGCAAGCATCAGGCATTTAGCATGCAGCAAGCATCAGGCATTTAGCATGCAGCAAACATCAGGCATTTACCATGCAGCAAGTATCAGGCATGCAGCATGCAGCAAGCATCGTTTCTGTCACAGCTCCGGCGCTGCGGGGCTCCAGCGGCCCCACACGAGCTTATCGTCGCAAATGGTTGTAACGCCCACCACCGCAGCTTCGGCTTGCTGGCCGGCTGCGCCGGCCAGCCTCAGCCGCGGCGGCGGCCATTGTAACCACCTGCTCCTCAGCTCGTGGGCCGCCTCGCCCCTCCGCGCCTACGCGGTCTTAAATAACACTCTAGGGGTAGGGCAAACAAGACTACGTGAAGTCGGATTTGCGGCAATTCATTTCTTTCACTAACTTTTTTGTGTCAATTTTTGACTTTTCAAACCAATAATTTAAGGGTTAAACTGTTAATTTTTCCGTATAAAATTCCGTACAGGGATAAATAAAAAATAAAAAAAAACCTAACCTATCCGAATCGGATTGCACTGAGTCGGGGTGTTAACGATAATTTTAATAATTTCGACATTGAAATTTCTAAATTAATGTACCTTAATTTCTAAATTACTTACTGTACCTAATAAATGAATCATATAAATTTACTGAATTTTACTATACTTGTATAATATAGTTTAGCTGGAATACGATTGTATGGGAACCAAATAAAACGATTATGAAAATTTGGTAAATGGTACGATGGGAAACAAAAAAAAATATTTTGAGAATCTGGTATAACTATATTTGGATTATGACAATATGGGAAACAAAAAAAAGCTATTTGAAAATTTGGTTTTAGTGCACCTGGTAATTGATTTATCTGGGAAATGAAAAACGGAATTATAGAAAGTTGTCATTCATTACATCTGTCTTTTAAAAGTTCTACCAACCGTTTTCGGGGTTTTAAGATTCGGGTAACAGAAATTCGATATTTCAATAGGTTACCGATCAAAACACACAAAAAAATATAAACATCTTATTTTTGGCAAATGTCAAACTTAAATACTAGACTGGGTAAGAAAGGTCGATATCTTTTAAAAACTAAACATAATTTAAATATTCTCCTAGATCTCCTTCCGTTTATCATATTTCTCCATTTAATATTGTTTCAACATAGAAACGAGAAGATTAAACCACTGAAATGTACCCAGTCTATCACTCCTTGCGCAAATAGTATTAAAGTTTAGGTAAGAAGCGAATTTCATAAACTCACAATTTTATGGGTTAATTTTCGCTCTTAATACATTCCGCTTCACTGCACGGTCAACAGCACTATCGGGCTACTAAAAGAGCGTAGTTTGAAAGTAGATTTCATAAAAATAAATATAATTTACTTTACTTATAATAAAATATTCAATAGTTAATTTTACATACATATAGACTACCAACGCGGTGATGAGTACTATCATATATCTGAGTCTCGATGTAATCAAGTTTTTCCATTATAAAGTTTTCAGGTGGCACATAATCGACTAAATACGGGTGTTGTATGTTTTAGGGCACTACCAAGATCTTTTAGGGACCCAAACAGATTCCACACACAAGCCATACTATGGCAACTCTTCATTGCCACAACGATCATGAACTCATATTTAATTTAGATATAACCCAGGCTCTCAGGCAGGCATTATAAGATATGTACGCGTATGTACATTATAAAGAGAGGCAGTAAATAACCCGCTTACTTCGAGGCTGTAACCTAAGTGGTAGATTCAAGAGAGCGTCGAGTGGTTTTCTAAGTGAAAACAAATGCTTACCACCCGCCCCGCAAAGCGGGCAATTTATTCGAATAAAATAAAATAAGCAGAGTCGCAGCACTTTTAGAATTGAATTTTCTAGAATTTTGACTTTCTATACACACGCTTTGTGTATTGTAAAGACTGAAGTGGTTCAATATTCGAATTTTTGATATCTGTAATCTGAAGAGCATAGGTACATTCATTCTTTTGTAAAAACGAAATACGCACATAATAATTATTATGTGTGTATAATCGTTTTCATATTATAATGTTTTTTTTGTTTATTCAAGTATAAAAATTAATACATAGTCACAACAATTAATTATATTTTACTCTATTAACCCGCCCCTCATCGCACCCGGTGCAAAGGTGCCCATCACGCTGGCGGCATTGCCCCGCTGAATAGCGATGGCCAACCTTTGCCTCAGGTACGATGTGGAGCGAGAGTCACCAGTTTTCTCCCTCAACCGGCGCCCCAATTCGCTTAACAGATTTTTAGCGTCAGCACCCCAACTACCCATCGTCTCAACCGCAAAGGGAGCGAAAATGTATCGCTCTGTCAAGGCCGCATACTTGCCGCGTTTTTTTCCGCCGCGTCTTCGGCAGCGGCTGCTGGAGACAGTACGGTACGGCTCAGGTGACTGGGAGCGACCGTGCTAACGCACGTGGCGTCCCATAAAAGGCATTTGCCATTTTTCCATGGTACCAGAGTCATACTGTCCGGTCTTTTTCCGTCGGATCTGCTGAGGCCCGGTGGCTCCAGTAGGCACGGGATATCCGCTGATACAAGGGCTCTTCGGAGTATGTCGTTGAGAGCATGGTGGCGCGGAAACCTACCCGTGCTTCTACGACAACTCAGTGCATGCTGACCGTCGTCCCCCACCATGGAACCGCAGGTGCATCTATGGGTTTCACACACCTTGCAGCCCAGGCGAAGGGCCACCGCCACCCGCAAAGAATTGTCGTCTAATAGAGTGCCCAGGTGAGGCGAAGGCAGCGCGTGCAACCATGCTCCCGATTCTGGCTGCGACACCGCCCGGAGTCTGGCCAGATCGGCTCCAGTTGCCCCTTCCACCAATCGTTCCCTAACCCTTCCAGCAATGCCCTCGTCCCAGGTACGCTGGATATGAGGCGTGACAGGGATTGACGCCGCTGAACTGCGGGCAAGCCACGCTGTCTCGGCATCGGCTGCAAAGGGCACCTTCACCCTGCCACCATTTTTATAAAGGATTACAGTGACAAGGTCCGCCGCCCCATACGCCGACGCCAGGAAGGCCGGCAATCCCACATCCTGCGCTCGACGCACCCCAATACCCCCGTGGCGGATGGGAAGAGTCGCCTGTATCCACTGCTCCTCGTTGAGTGATACGTTGAGGATCGACTCAACCGTGGACTTCAGACTGTCATCGAAAGCTGCCACCTCTGCGGGGCAAACCCAGGTAGGCGTAGTCCGCAGAAGGTACGTTAACCTAGGGAGGGCGAAACACATGCGCAATAACACCATCGCCACATGTGCAGAAAGGTCTTTGAGACGTTCTCGAGCGGTTAGAAGAAGCTTATTGCGGGAATAGATTGCATCTGGCACTCCGTCAGGAAAAATAGGAGACCCTAAAAGGGTGAAAGAGTGTGGAGTAAGTTCCTTGAGGCCAGGCAAAAGGGAATTGAACCGTGAAAAGCAAGCACGAGCTTCAGTGCCGCAAGGGAACAACTCGCATTTAGAGGGATTGACCTCCAGACCCAGCTCCTTGAGACGGGGAATCAGAGCGTCCAGATCTTGATAGACATTTTCCGGGGTACCCCCGAGAGTCCCATCGTCTAAATACCATACATTCAGTATGATATTATAATTGGTTTTTTATATATTTATTATAATTTGTCTTAGGCGCTGTTTTAACCGTGTTTTGTTAGATTTTTAATGTACCTATCTATATAGCTACTTGTTTTTTTGTAAAGGCCTGAAAAATAGAAAGTGCATCGATAAACAATTCGTTTTTGAACCGATTTTTGTATGTCACCCTTTTTCCCATGTGTGTAAATACGTGGATGCAATTAGGGAAAATAAGAAAAGCAGGCTATATTGCAACTGATCAAAAACTCAGCAGCTTATATCCGCAGGCGTGAATGTCTAGTCTAATAATTTAAGTTTCTATGCTTCTAACAAGCCTTAGGCATCCGTATTTGGAGACTTTGTATCTGTCGGGGCACGTATGCAATGAACTTTGTTAAAAAACACGTACAGAACACGTTACATTACAGTATTGGACCGGTTTCGATTAGATTGGCAGACTGCGCTACTCACCGCTCTCAAGTTAATACCAGTAAAGTCCAAAGGAAAAACATCCGGGTACATTCACCGGGTATACGCTACATACATTAAGGTGGATTTAGACCAAACGAACGTAGAGCTAGAGCTAAAACAAGAGCGGTTCGGCACCTCCTTCTTCTGCCGCACTATCAAGTCTTGGAATTCCTTACCAGTTCCGTGTTTCTCTCCTCCTACAGTCCCGGGTCCTTTAAACGGGGCGTGAAAAAGCATCTGATGAGGCCGTCAAGCTGAGTGTCACAGTACATGTCTGTAATGGTGACCCTCTTTTCAGAGACTTTGCCTTCAGCTTATCATCAGGCGAGGCGAAGTCAATTCGACGTGTCCTATATAAAAAAAAAATCTTTTTTAATATTTTAGTGTAAATGAAACCTTATAAGTAAGAACAACGAACGAATGTTCTGTCACAGTTACATTAATAGAATTTGACGTAGAGGGGTAGAGTCTTCGCTCGTCTGATGTAAATCAAAATTTAGAGTACAAACATTCAAAATACCGTGTTGTCTCTTTAATGAATTCAACTTGACGAAGATTACAGTCATTATTATAACATACCTTGCGTAATAATATTTCTTCCTTTGCGAAACACGTGGCAAAACATCAAAGCTTTGCTTTAATTATCAGCACATATATCGAGTTACTGATGACTATAGGTATATTATATATCTATTTGCATTGATCTATGTGTTTCCGTGTCTCTATGGCATGTCCCGGTTGCCATCTGTGGCACCAACGAATACGCAAATCTATGGCAGCTGTTACGGGTAGTTGGAGTCCACAAAAGTCCAATAATTGCAGAACGTCGATTTCGCCAATTGGTTATGGAGGTTATCTGGCAGTCGCTTCATGGAAAATATCGAATTTCAGCCTCATCACAGTTAGACTGGAAAGCCGACCCCAAAAGAGTTGGGAAAAAGACTCAGAGAATGATGAAGACATCGAGTTGCTGATATAAAAACGAAAAATGATAGTGTCAAAATGGCCTTTAGTAAATTATGTCTACACCCTGAAGTTTCTTCCGACGCTATCGACGCCCGAGGGGATATTCGGGAACGCCTGTTAAATTCGCTACACCAAGTGCAGACTACTTTAGATATTGCAGGCTTCGACTTAACTTTAAGTTTACCGCTTCCATTGCTCTATATTAAAAGCACAGTACAAGTCATATACACTGTAGGTAAATTTGTTGTTTTATTATTATGAAAGTAGAAGAAGCGAAAGATGTATGCCAGGACCGTAGCAAGTGGAAAACTGTGGTCACCGCCTACCCCACTGCAAAAGAGGCGTGTCTGTATGTATTTATTATTTATTACTCGCTACCTGACAAGGTAAGACAGAGTGCGGAAGGCCGAGGATCAGGAGCAATGGCGACTCATCATCAGTACCTAATGAATATGAACAGACCAAGAAGTTTCTATTCTAAAAATGAAATTATCTGTGCTACGTTTTTATTTTCAAAATAAATATAAATGTGTTAAATATAACTAAAAATAATTAAATAGGTAAAGTTAATAATAAATAGCTAAATAAGTATTATATTACAATATCTGAGTAAAGTTTAGGTGACCTAAAATGCATGATGGAATTCCTCCGCATCGCATGCCTCTGGTGATAACGTGCCTGGAAGAATGGCAGCATTAAACATGTTTATTTAAAAATTAAAATAATAAAGTATTCCCGTGTCCACGCCATGACGTTGCAACCACACGCGAGCTGAATTCTTGATAAATGCTACGAACGTAAGAAAATTTAATACTCTTGTTGCTTCCTGACCTCTTTTAGGGTTCCTCATCTCGAAAACTAAAGTAAACCTTATTGGATCACTTTACTGGTGGTCTGTCTGTTTGTTTCTCAGGGACACGTCAAGGTATCAAAACTTCCCTATTTCACAATCTCCACCCTAGAATTTACTTGCAACCATCGGTCCGACAACAGATGGCCAGCTCATTGTAACTGTATACTTATTTATCAAGCTATGTGGGCAACTGAAGTTCTTTATCGGATGACCTTGTTTTGAAATTCATCCTCCAACAAAGTAATGTTAATAGCTCACTTCATAGCCCACTACACTAGTTTTAGTTTGTGGACTAGCGTCACAATACAGGTACAACACCGATTTATAATATCGCAAATTAGCGATCAACTTACAAAATGCAAATATATTTATAACACCAATGCCTGTTCTGTTTGCCTTGACTTTCGGTGCCAAAATTTAGGCAGTAGGCACTAAATGTCGAACGGACCGTCACCCTTAGTTCAGTTTTGTACGGGACTCAACGCACGAGTCCAATAGTCACTTTATCAATTTTGTAATGTATTTACTTATAGGCAAATACTACTGTAATTTAGTTAGAACTAATGCAATATGAACTATTAACTTATTTGATATTTAAAATATTGTAAGAATATACATATCTGCATACATATAATTACGCCTTTATCCGCGGAGGGTTAGGTAGAGGTGAAATAAAATAAATAAATTAATAATGTACTGCTGTGATATTCTGATCTTTCTAATAAAACAAACATGTGCACACGATAAATTACTGACTTTCGACCGTAGGCTTTACATGTCATAGACAATACAACAAACAACACTGTGAGGTCTCATAGTGTGCTCGAGCGCATAGGGCTGGTTAAATTAATTCACAAACATCACGGAGCAGTATCTAATGCAGTGCGTTCCCTCAACGAAGTATTACTTAAGTGTTATCAATGAATAAAAAGGCTTGCCAAAACGAACGCACTGAGAATTTGTCGTTCTTTGCACAGTTTTGGTAGTACGCGAAGTATTGTTTGTGAATACGGGTGTTATTAACTTTCTCATCTAATGTATTTTACTACATTTATAAGAAAACTAAAAGACATCAAAACATACTCGTATTATGGTAAAGACAACTCTGAATATCAACATAATAAGATATCTGATAAACACAAAGCTTTGTGAAACCACAGGTCTCGTTATATTTCTATAGCAGCTTCAGGCTATTCATGCAATAATTTACTAAAAAAACAAAGTAAACAAAATTTCTCATAACTATAGTTAATACTAAGTATAACGTGTACATAACTCTCTTTCGAGAATATGAATTTCATACTGTTTGCATAAGAACTTTGTTGTTTACGGGAGGGTGTGTATTTAGGGCATGAGTGCGTTTCCTTTGAATGTCGCGTTGTAGAACCCTCTCTGTAGACAAGTTTTGAAATTCTTCATAACATCACAACGTGTGAAAATTTACTAGATCTATGTCAACATAACTCCGTTGGCACTGTGTATGTTAACACAGTACTGAGAGAAATCAGGTGATTACATAAATCAGGTGATACATTTTTATATAAGTGTTTCTCGTTATCATACACCTTTACAACCCTTTTCTTGTTCTTCACGATCTCTTGAACTCACTGGTCTGCTGGGAGAAATTTCTTTGAGAAATATGCAGTACTAAATGTTATGTTTATTTTGTGTGTGCATAAATCTATAATGTGCCATATTCGGGGGTATATAGTACATGGCCCTATTAATTTATACTTTTGAGGTTCAAGACAACCTCACCTGAACCCTTTATGAAAGGAACTTCATCCCCCACTCGCTTAAACTGTGGAATGAACTCCCTGTCGTAGTTTCTCCAAGCGACTACAGTATGGGGTTCTTCAAGAAGGGCATTACAAGGTTCTAACGGGGTTGGCAGCGCAAGTGTGACGGCCCTGGTGTTGCATACGTCCATAGGCCACGATAACCACTTTCCATCAGGTGGGTCGTGTACTTGTCTGCCACTTAAGTGGTATAAAAAAAACCTGATAGCCAGTGCACCTGGTAAACAACGGTCGAAATTCTGACGCAGGTTTCTATTTTAACAACAATATAATTTTTCATCAGCTAACAGAGGATTACTTCAATCAAGCAGCTCACTTTATCAGCTAACAATATATTACAAAACAATTTGTAAACAACCTCAATATGTCACACCTTATATTATAAACTTAATTTACTTTGTGACACATCATGTTTTAGGTAGTAACACGTTAAAACAAGGCGACGCGACAATGTCGTCAGTTTACAACCGCTCAGACAAAGTGTCTGACGTGCGACGGAAACGTGTCATAAAACGTCACTGGCAGTGATAAGTTTAACGACAAAACCTTGCACGTTTTTTGGACACATAAAAAATTACTTGAAGCTCTTTTACAGTAGATATGGTATTCTCTTTTATCTACATGCTGTTTTGAGCTCAAAAGTTTGTATTATCTCTATGATTATGACATCTATTTTGAACAGAGCTGCCCAAGTTGAAACCTTTTTTATCTAGACTGGAAAAATACATGTTATTAGTGGCAGTAGGTATAGTCCGTTTTACCCAGTCTTTGCTTTTATAGGCTCCTATTAGTGCTCTTCATCTTCATCACAACAAATCTGACTTTCTAAGATTCTAATAAATTGTTTGAAAGAAATAGGGTCATATATTGCTAAAAGGTGATACAAGGTTTCGAAGGATGCCACAGGCGAAGCCGGGGCGAGTCTACTAGTGCAATTATATACCTATTCTATACAATTATTGAGGCGGAGTATACAGGGCCCTACCAAGATCCTTGAGGCCTACTAAAACCTCGCCTACAAGTTGATCAACGGACGAAATTCTGATGCAAGCTCACTTCCCGGATGTCAGTCGCTCCTGGAAAGGCTGGAATACCATTTAAAAATAGTGAGCAAATCTGAGGCTCCAAATCTACAAATTTTGGATGCAGCTGGGAAATCGCTATGAGGATGATGCTAATGACAATAAAATAAGATTCCTACTACGTGTTTTCTTCTTAGATTTCTTAATATTATATTTCATGTTAGGTAAGTGATATAATGCTGTCAATATAATGAGGCAATTGTGTTGGTCGATCTCATTAAAAGTAAATACCTTACCCGAACATCAGGCCAATTAGGCCCAGAGAGCGAGAATACCCGCCACATCGACGTATATCCAATAATCCCGCTCAACCAATACCGACGAAAAGGGCAAAACGGTCCAATAATAAGTTAGTGGTTACTGAATCATGTCAAGTATATAGTTTCGCATTTACTGATTCAATTTACGTTGGAATAATAGTGAAAATACTTAACGGCCTATTGCCTTGCAGGCTGATAATTTTTATTCTGACTAAGGTATGTTTTTTACATGTTAGTTCTAGTCACTAAAATCATCATTAACAAGTTATGATAAGTAGCTAAGATGAATAGCTCTGTGGTCAAAGTATTCTTCCTGTAATCGACTGGTAGCGGGTTCATGTCCCATTCGAGCATCGACCATCGTCTGAATATTGATGCACATTTTCCACTCGTGATGGATTTTCAAATTTCATTTAAAAACGTCATGATTTTTTCATCTACAGTAAACTACGCTAATATTTGACCACTCGCATTAAATAAAATAGTTATCTAATGTTTTAATCGATTAATTTTCATTGCTTTTCATAAACAATATTTAAATACGACTTAATGAAAATGTCCATTTAAAAATGAAACAAGAATAACGTCGGTTTTTTTAATATTTAGTTTCCAGTTACATTTTAAATTTCAGGTGAACATCAAATACTAGGTATTTAGATTGGCTGAGTACCACGAATCGCGAATATCGATTGATCACCAAGGTCAAGAGCAAGGTCCAAAATCGAATGACCTATTACAAAATTCGCCCCGTTAGTATGTCTTCATTAGCACATAAAACCGTCTGTCTTGGCTGAGACACCGCAATGTCATTAGGAGTGGGATGACGGAATTACATTAAAGTTACTTGGCAGGGTTCGTTGTGGTTTTTTCCGTTGAATTGTATTAAAATTCAAAAATATGTTTGACATATTATTTGATAAATATTGTCTTCAATATAAAAAAAAGTCAATGGAACAGAAAAAGTAAAGTAGGTAAATTTTATTCCATTTCTTTGTTATTTCTTATATTAAATGAAAGAATCTAGATAACAAAGAAAAGGGTGAAATGCAACCGTGATTGATGGTCGGATGATGATTCAGGAATGTGATTTGAAGTTAGGTTTTCCTACTAGTACAGTTGGGAAACCTATTTTCAAATCTTAGTCCTACGATTTTTTTGGTTAGTTTGACACTAAATGCCAATAGATTCCTAAGGCAATTTATCGTTTGCAATCTCGCTGAAAGTATCCGTAATGAAATTTCTAGTAAACACTATATTGGACAATAAATTTTATTGATGTTTGGTCTTTCTTAAGTTCTTGCAAACTTAAGTAGTAACTGCTAAATATTTGCTAATAAATAACAATTTAATAAAGGGTTCGTGAGGCAGTGCAGAGTACGCGGATTAAGAGATTGGAATGGATATTGAGTTTCAATTCTGGCTGGTCAATGAACGAGCAATGGGTTGCAAAAAGTCACATATTTTTGCAATCAGAGCCAATTAATTCGGTTATCAAGAATATGTAACTATGAAAATTTTGACAATCAGCCTATAATACTCCTCTCATGGATTAGTAATTCAAATATTGTCACCTACAAAACAAATTTTGTATTTTTGATGTGTCAGGATGTAAGTTGTCAGTGAATTTCAAAACATCAAAATTCGGGTAATGATATTCTAATTGCCTCTCTTTCAGCTGCCTGTCTTTGTCACCAATTGATTCTTAGTTATGTGGCAGCACGTGATACTGTGCCATATTATTTCTTACTAGTCGTTCGTTGTCACGGTTAGAACTTTTGGAGAGATATTTTTTGAGGAGCCACTCATCATTTTCTGAACTTCATTCCACATCAGTTGGCGCTCGGCTTTTCAGTCTAACTGTGATGCGTCTCAACCTCGATATTTTTCGTGAAGTGACTTCCTGCACATTCCTTACCCATCTACAACTAAAAGAGTGCCATTGTTTTGCCATTTGTTTTTATTTATGTTCATAATAGATAGGCTCAACCCCGTGGGACCGAATACAATGATTGTCAAAATGTGGGTGTTAATTCACCTCTACCTAACACTCCGCGGATAAAGGTATGATTATATGTATGTATGTTCATAGGGACTTAACCTTGCTTATTATTATTTCAAGATCATTATCATAGTGATCTCATATCTATGTGAGGTATATGTGATCATGTTGTTATTGTTCGTGTTATATACGCGAGTATGTAATTATTATACAATGTGAATCGACAACTGAAAGATTTTGTATCACATAATTATATATCTTTTTAGTTTAGGTATTTTATGTTTATTATTTGAGTTTTACTTATTGTTTGTTATTGTTAAACCAACATTTATTCGTATAATAGTAGCAATAAGTATTGGATTGATATATAGATAGATAGATAGATTGATTGATTGAACTTTTTCTTATTTCAGATTCTTATGTACAGTCAGAGCTCATAAATGCATTAGCAAAACAAGGCGTTTACATTATGTGTGTGTGTGTCAGATGTTAGATACTAATACAGTAATTTACCAACCTAGTAAATATTTCATACCCACAGAAAAAGCCTCCGGAATGGATAACCTCTCAGTTGAACAAATCCAACGCCTTGGGCCTGTCGCCGTGTCATGGCGCCTAACACTAGAATAACTACATGACTTCTGTTAGCATCCTCCGTGTTTGGAGGAAAGTAGAAGTCATTGCAATTCCGAAACTAGCGTGGTTTCTACCAGAAATTCACTGACGACCCCAGGTACTTCACTTTAGACCAATGTCCCTCTTGTGCCACTTTTTTGTGAAACTTTTTTAGAGGATGCTCTCAATCGACTAGCCGTAGAGTCCCAGAGCAGGCCGTTTTCTTACCGCTCAGAAAAAAACCTAAACTAGTTTCAGGGTATGGGCTTGCTCAGGATGAACCATTTCTTGAATTTACAATTTTATTTCTCTCTCATTTCATAAACGAATATGACATGTGATCTAGTTTTACATTTAGTTCACAAGAGCTGGAACCTAGCCTGTGCGGGCCAAGTATCATCAGTATCTAGTCCTATAATACGTTTGCCGTAAGCCCCACAAACCAGGCCCCTTGTGCGCAGGCTGGGGCCCATGCGGCAGATGCCGCATTGAATGTATGGCCAGTCCGACCCTACCGTGCTACCATAGAAGTGCTCACTATCTCCTGTTAATATTAGTGCAGGTTGCATTCAAGCTTGTGATTAGACTCCTTTCAACAAACTGGTTCAGTGGTCTAAGTGTGAAACCGCAACAGTATGACATGCAGATTTACTTTCGCGTTTATGTATCTCTTTAATTTGGTGTACAATAAAGTGTATAATAAATAAATAAATAAATAAATAAATAAATATGTGATTGCGGTGTATATGGATTTAAATTAATATTTATACATAACTAGCTACTCCAGCTCAAAACCAACATTCATATTTTATTCTCATGATTCAAGGACTTTCTGGATTCAATAAAGACATACTCGTATGTACTTATCTATTCCTATACGGTTAATACAAAATGAAGCACACTGTGGAGAATTCTTAATGGTTATTTATAATTCTTGGAATTGATACCGATTTTACTTCATTCATTTAACAAGTAGACGTTCCTTTCTTGATAATGCTAACATAATGTTTGAGAAAATTAGTTATCGGTACGATAGCTTGGATTGGAGATATAACCCTAACTATAAAAAGATCTTTAGTATCACCGATTCCTGATAGTATTATGAGATGTTATGGGAAAAATTTCAGGTCAACATTTTCGGAAAACCGCAATCATGGACTTCGAAAAGGAAGTGAGCTTTACCACCATTGTGTCAATTATATACAGGGCGTCCCACGGCGATGCCACATGGAGGGAAAGTACCTTAAATCCTTAAGTTAGCTCATTTTGTTTAAAGGAGACATCATTTTATTTTTAAAAAGAAATAAAATTGCATTCAAAGATTTTTAAAAATTCGCTTGCCACACCCGGTAATCGAACCGACTAAAATCAGAAAAAGTAACATCCTGTATTTTTATGGCGTCAATCGATAGTGTCAATCATAAGGATCAAATCTCTCTAAGAAACATGATAAATTAAATGAAAGGAAGTCCTTGAAATCTAAAATTATAAATTCAATTTGGCAAAATAAAACACTGTTCATCCATCCATCTGATACCATATTAACAATAAAATTCCATATTTAAACTACTTTTCTTTTTTTATCGTGCTGACACCGCTGTTGGTCAGCAGTAGTATTTAGGTATGTCGAACTCAAACCGACTAAAACCGCACGCCATCTAAATTAACAGGTTATAAGTTGATCCATAGGGAAATTCTCTTGCCATTTTCGTTGCGGGTACACCGCGTGCAGGTTTCTAATCAAATCAAAGATATCTCTAGTGTTGATACCTTGTAAAAATTTCTTACAAGGTATCAACACTAGAGATATCTTTGATGAAATTTATTTAGTAAAATGAGTACTAAATGAATGAATTTTGTTACCTGTTTAGAATGTAACTTTATTGGGTAACTGCATGAGGTATGTGTAGGTAGGGTAGGTAGTTATTTTTGGTTGCTTGATTAGAAACCTGCACGCGGTGTACCCTGTGCAACGAAAATGGCAAGGGAATTGCCCTATGGATTAACTTATAACCTGTTAATTTAGACGGCGTGCGGTTTTAGTCGGTTTGAGTTCGACATACCTAAATACTACTGCTGACCAGCAGCGGTGTCAGCACGATAGAAAAAGAAAAGTAGTTTAAATATGGAATTTTATTGTTAATATGATATCAGATGGATGGATGAACTTTGAGTTAAAGTGTTTTATTTTGCCAAATTGAATTTATAATTTTAGATTTGAAGGACTTCCTTTCATTTAATTTATCATGTTTCTTAGAGAGATTTGATCCTTATGATTGACACTATCGATTGACGCCATAAAAATACAGGATGTTACTTTTTCTGATTTTAGTCGGTTCGATTACCGGGTGTGGCAAGCAAATTTTTAAAAATCTTTAAATGCAGTTTTGTTTCTTTTTAAAAATAAAATGATGTCTCCTTTAAGTAAAATGAGCTAACTTAAGGATTTAAGGTACTTTCCCTCCATGTGGCATCGCCGTGGGACGCCCTGTATATTAATTACATTAATTACTATATTCTGTAACCCCATAAGTATATTGGTTATTATTCTCAACAAATAATAATATCCAAGATCGCAGCAAGTGAAAATATTCGATCTATGGCTACCACAATATAGTACTGTCGTTACTAATAAATTTAAATAAGTAATATTTGAAATAGGTATTATAACCATAAACATACTTAGAAATATATTGTGCCTGGTATGGTAAATACTAAATAAGGGCCATGTATACATGGTAATGTGAACATCAATCATTATTACACTTCGCTCTGCCTCCGAAAGCCGATATTTGATCTAGTTAGAGTTGGAAGATGTTGCGAAAATTTACTTATTTACGATCTAGTAATTGACACATAACATACGAATGTAAAGGAAACCTCGCTTGTAGGAAACTCAGCAATATAGGCAGCTTGTGTCTAGTTTCTACCTTGCCTCAATGATTTCTCGAAGCAATTTTAGAAGTTTTTACATGAAAATTATATTTGTTGTATACTTTACACATTGCATAAAATTTGTTCAAGTTTAACAATTAAGTCAATATGATCAAATTACGATAACTTCAAAGTTTATTTCAAATATTTCAAGATTCAATATTTAAATTTATTTTCAGAGGGTTGTGTTTTCAAATACTTGTATCTTGATCAATAGATATTAATTAAAATTAATAATTGAGAAACAAAATTTAATTATACAATATTTACCCTCAGAACGATGTACCTAGCTAGAAAAGAGACGCCTCGGATGTGTGGATCTAGCAAAAAAAATACAAATGGAATGGTTAGATGTGGGTGTATAACCCTTCGGGGATAACAACGTTTTGAATAATCTATACTATTATAAAATTGTAAAGTGGTCGTGTCTGTACATTGGAGATATTTAAAAAAAAATACTTGGGTTATGTTATATTAACGATACTGAACACGAAAATATTTTTTTTTCATTTCCTGTCTGTTTGTCTGTTTGTCCGCGATGGACGCAAAAACTACTGAACGGATTTTGATGCGGTTTTTTTTGTTAGATAGGACTTGGTCAGACTTAAAATCTTACGTTTGTTTGATCGCAATCGGTTGAGTAGGACCGGAGTTGTGAACAATATTGATATTATACGGAATATGAGCGGGAATATAGATGGCGCTTTTTTATTCTTAAGGATGATATTTTATATCTTATTACATCCGAGCAAGTATGTAAATAAATAGACTATAATTTACATTTACAGTTGTGTAAACAAATGCGATTTTAATCATGAAATTATTATTTTTGGCGTTGACGCGGTTTTGAACTTACTATGGTTTCGTTTCAACTGGACGTATGTAAGCATTTTTTATTGTTTTTTTTTTCAATTTCTAATTTGTCAGGTATGAAATAGATGTCGGTACTGTCTTAAGATCAGTTACAAAATCGTTTTCCACACAAAGACAGATTACTTTACTTAGAAGGATATAGTGGAGTAGACAAGAGATACAACGGGGAATCGAAGGAGTAGGGTAGACCGTAGAGGGTGGGGAAGGGCAAAGGTATTGGGAGTAGAGTCGAGTAGATATTATGCAGGTAGAATAGAAAGTTTTTTTTATACCACTTAGGTGGCAGACAAGCACACGGTCCACCTGATGGAAAGTGGTTAAGACTGTATCCTATGAACGTATGCAACACCAGGGGCGTCACACTCGCCCTTCTTGAAGTACCCCATACTATAGTCGGGAGTCGTACTGTAGTAATGAATGAGGTCGCAAACAAGCACGCGGCCCTCCTGATGGTAAGTGGTTACCTTGGCCTATGGTTGAGTGCAACACCAAGGGAGTCACACTTGTGCTGCCTACCCTGTAAGAACTAAGAGCAGGGATGGCGAACCTTTTTTGTTGCTATCGTATACCTAACACGGGCGCATCTAAATACCTACCTTGTGGTGGCACTGCTGGCGTGCCCAAAAAATTGTGCCGCGTTTTTTTATACCACTTAGGTGGTAGACAAGCACACGGCCTACTTGATGGTAAGTGGTTACCGTGGCCTATGGGTGAGTGCAACACCAGGGGAGTCACACTCGTGCTGCCTACCCTGTAAGAACTTAGAGAATCTGTGCCGTCAGCGCAAAAGATAAGTCGGACAAAGCCTTTGGTTTTCCCACTGACAGCACAAAGCACAAGCTACTCTCCAGTGAGCTTTGGCTACCCTACTCACCGTCGGAGATACTACCCCAGTCGGACTGCTCCATTGGGACGAATATACCATCGTGTACCTACCTCCTCGGGTCGAATAGAGAGGCGAGTACAATGTCTAATCAGCGTTCAACGCTCAACTTTCAGCCTATTTAGGTACAACACCACGCGATAAACGACATCCACGCGGGCGGAGCCGCGGGCAACAGCTAGTATATAATATATGTATATATTTTATAATATGTATGTATGTAGTAATGTAATAGAATAATTAATATTCTGTGTGATCTTATGGTTGAAAGATTGATCACATTAGCAGAATGTACCAGTTTGAAGGCTTGTACTGCTAGGTATTGGTGTGGCCCCAAACATCCATGAGCATCAATTGTTCTTATCTCTACTTTAAAAAATCCTTCCGTATTCCTATTGTAAGTGATTAATATTATCGCATTATTATTTCTAGGGCATATAATCACCTTTACATATACTTCCTGATTGCGTTTTTATACGTAGGTACTATTAATAAAAGATCAGAACATAATTTTGCTTATATTATTATCATGAAGGTTGTTGTAAAGTTTCAACTGCCGCAAAGTTGTTATTTTCGGTTGTACCCTAAAGTATCATAAGCGTGGTCGGGCCTCGGTCATGATGGGTACTTACAAAACTGAAGTTTTGTTTTGTTAGATAATATATATTGATCTTGCCTTTATTGAATTCTGACTATCAGTTGCTCTTTTGGGCCTCTGAATAATCTAGTTCAACAATATTTTCGATAGATGTGGTTTGAACGGTGAATTATTTTATTGCAATTTGAATTGAAACAGATTGTTTATTAATTTTTTACGGACATCATTATTACGTAATCGGCCGTTCCCAATAACTTTTACTTGCAGTCAAAGGTAGATCTATCTATCTGGCTATCCCATAGAGATTGATGACGTTTTTGTTCTTCAGAATGTCAAAACTGGCAGTAGATACGTTATAGGGATCGGTCGTAAGGAGATAATCTACTAACGATACAGTCAGATAATGAGACTAATAATACTAATATTATAAATGTGGAAGTTTATGAAGATATATTTGGATGTACGTTATTTTATCACGCTCTAACAGATAAATGGATCTGGTTGGTATTTGCTACAGGGATAGACTACCCACGAGAACTATAATTATAGTTATCAAATATAGTTATCAGGAAACGGTATCAAATTATCACGCGGACGGTCGCGGAAAGCACCTAGTATGAAATAATACTCCCATACACTATTACGAAAAATAAGAAACTATACAATTTGTACAGAATGTGGCAAGAACTACATTTAATTACCTACACAATAGTGCTACAGGAATAAGTACTGGAACAAACGACGCTTTGTCTAAAAGGTCTAGTGCTCAGAAACACGAGATTTGTTGTTTTCTAACATTCTGTCGAGAACAAAAACTTCTCTGAAGAAGGGATGTAGATGTTTTTTAAGGAGACAAAGACGAGAAAAAGATAACAGACTGCTTGTAAATTATAATACTTTTATATTTTTTGATAATAGAGAGCGGCTTACAAAAAATAAAGTTTTTGGTATCCTTATTTTTCTTAGTGAAAATTTACATAAATAAGTATTCTAGGGCATATTATTACGCTACGTTATCTAGATCCAAAGTAAGCTAAGCTTATAGTGTGGGTTATGAAATGTATGTAATAATGTCTACTAATATTTTGCGGTATGTGAAAATGGTTACAATTTTTTTAATAATTTTCATAACTATGCGTAACTGAATCTTTTTAGGTATGTGTATATTGTGTGTGAGTATAAAAGAAACCAGTGCGCCACATTTGTATCTACTGGAAGAAATACGACGAGTTATTAAGAGTAGAGAAAGCCCTAATAGGATAGAGAAAAACAGTGACGGTAAGATATTCTTTCCAAAGCGCAAAAAGGAATATAACTTTACTAGAGAATGGACTTAAACTGTACTCGTAATGCCCTGTAGTTTGTAACTCAAAACGGGGCCAAGTGGGGCGCCACACTGCTCGGTCTTAACATCAACAAAAAATTCATAAAGCGTCTTTTCTTCCACTTAGACTGAGTTCACTGTTACTAAATTTTCAATATATACCTACGTATACTTTATAATATCATAATATATTTAGTTGTAAAAATATTTTAATGTTACTATAGTATGTAATAAAATAAATATTTGGACCGAGGTAGGACACGACGACGGTGTTCGCATCCCGAATGAGCTGTACGACTGGGGAAGTACCTCCGCCCCACAGAATTTGTTGTGTTCCCGGCGGTGGTGAGTCGGAAGCCAGGACTTACAGGAGAGTTCTGTGCTGTTAGTGGGAAGATCGAAGGCTTGTCTTGCTTTGTCTTCTGCACTGACGGTAGAGGATCAGACGCAGATGACGGGCTATTTATCTCAGCACATCCCACAAGGGAAAAGATGTGGGTTTATCTGTTTATAATAGGTTGTATAGGGCCTCGCTTAGACCATCGGAGCCAACAAAACGTCAAGAAACCTGGTTGCTCTACTGATTGATAATTGAGGCGTAGACGTAGACTTTTCTCTCGGAGTTGCAAAGGCAGACGGCAGTTGCTTTCATAAATGCGGCAACATCGACCGGCAACCGAGAACCAATCTAGGACGATGATGAAAATATATTGTAAAACACATTTTCACTTATTTTTTAAAGCAAAATACTTTTAGTGGAAATATAAAATTTTGTAATTACACTTCAAAAAAAGCCATCGTCTTTTGGTAACTTTAATTCCCGTTTTCTAACTAGAGAAATAAAGTAGGTATACAATTTCCTTGAGCAGTTAGTACATCAATCACGATTAATAAGACAAGTTTAACTTACCAAAAAGCAATTTATTTTGCCTTTTTCATATTTTACTTTAGTAAAAAATTTACATTTTTGTTAGAGTTTATTTATGTACTAAAGATGCTAGTAAATGAGGATTTAGAACATGAATTAATTGCAAATGTTTAATCCATCAATATTTATAGTTTAATCCACCAATGTTAGTAAATATTTTTTACAAAACGGTAATTTTTATTGAAACAAGTAGGTATGTAATGAAGAATTATGATGTCACCTTTTCATTACTATATAATGAATAAAAAATTGTCTTGCTAAGCGCATACTCAAGAACGGGCTAACCAATTCGTATGTTATACAAGTTCCATAGAAGAATTTCAAGAAAAAGAAAACAAAAATCGGGTCACTTGGACAGAATTTGCGGACATCAGGTAGTCTAATAATAGATATCATTTTCACTGATTGGGTGGATGATTCACAATAAATATAGACGATTCACGATTCACAATAAATATGTCTACTGTGTGTAATGTATATGTATGGTATGGACCTTCTTAGTACTTTCTGTATTCTATGTATGTTCTCTACAAATTGTATACTTGTTTTTTACTATTTTGTTGCGGTTTTTCCTCTATCCCCAAAGGTTTGCTGGGAGAAAAGTCAATACTGATGTTAAGCTCGCCTTTGTACGTCAAAATGTATTTGTTATAATTAGTCCTTAGTGTTCTATTTTCAGCGCACAATAATGAATTAGGAATTAAGAAATTTATTTACCGTTCTTTTACTATCCTATATTTATTTTACTATTGACTATATCTATATCTATTGACGGGTGCGGGCCAGCCCCAACAGCGTCCTGAGCATGGTTGCAGGCAGGTTAGACTGCATTTTTATGAATAGGTGCTGCAAGCTTTCCTCTTCAGTGATAACCTTGTAGCAAGTCTGATTGTAATAAGTAGGTATTAATAACATGCTCTTGGAGTGGGTGAAGGTTTAAATTATTTATTGACAATGTCAAAATTTAAATTCTATAATACAATTAACTATTATATTTTATTAATATTCTATAATATATTTGACATTACATACCTATTATTTTATTATTATAATTTTAATCATTTGACATTGATATATACCTAATTCCGATTTTGAATTTGATTTTGACTTTCATTCATTCCTGTTTTTAATTTGACATTGTTTATTAATTAATTATTGTTACTAACATAGCCAAGTAAGAAATTGTTACTAACCAAATGAGCTAATATTGCTTTAATAAAGAAATTTTATTATTATTATTATTGAAAAGTAACCAATTGTTTTGCTTCACTATCATGAAAGCTGTCCATGTGAAAACCTCTGCACGTATAGGTACGTAGGTACATTGTGCACCGGTGTGTTAGAATCTTTTGTTACACGGAGCAAAAGGTGAATAAATAAGATGCTGCGTTTATCTTCTACACTTTAGTTTAGTCTCTTGTTTATGTTACTGATAAATCTTGACATAAAGTGATTCGCATTGAATGGAAGGCAAGTATGAAACAATATTGTTATAGTGTTTCATATTCAAATGGCAAAAAATACTTAAATCAATACGGCTCCCATTGTACTGCTTCCTTTTTATATTGCACTGTCATAAGTACAATAAAATAGGTAGGGTATAAGTAAACATGAATAGATAAATAAAACAGTTTCAATTTATTAGTAGGGTCTAATATTACGTCCAAGTTATTTTTTTATATCATTTAGGTGGTAGATAAGCGCATGGACCACCTGATGGAAAATGGTTACCGTGGCCTATGGACGTGTGCAACACCAAGGGGTGTCACACTCGTGCTGCCGATCTTGTAAGAACAGAGGCACAGCATTTAATATTAATAAAGTGGTCTTACAATATGAAAACTGGATAACTTTGGGACGGTATAAAATTTGATAACAAACATTAATATAAATCGTCAATCGATGACGTGATCCTTCTGATCAAAAATGTAAATGTTATTTAAATTTTAGTTATAAGTTTTGACATGGTATGTATACTTTTGACTTTTAATAAATTTTATCAACAATCGTCAATAATTATAGTCACTTTCTTCAGAAGTAAAAGTGCTATTCCTGTCATTCATCTGTCCCTTAAGTTAGCCTGCTCCTTTAAAAACTTTTTTTTTTTCCATAGTCCCAGTTGTCACAAAGTAACCTTAGTTTACGTCACGATATTTATATTCTAACTATATTGGTTCCCCACCAATAATCTCGCATTTCCCTTTAACAAATAAAAAAACTTCGTTACATACATAAACAGTATTCTTTATCAACAGTATTTCTTGTGTATTGAGCACCAAATCAAATATATGTCGCAGGTGTGAATAGTGTGAACAAAACAAGTCGTAGATACTTTTGTTATACTCGTACATATCTCTGTATCGTGACAAAACGACTGCAGCTAAAATATAGGTATGTTAAGTTTTATTTTTTGTTTGCTTTTATTATTTATTTTTTATATGGGACACGTCAATTTGACTTCACCTCGCCTGATGGTAAGCTGAATGCAACGTTTCAGGAAAGAAGGTTACCACTATAGTTACGTACCATGTTGCAATGGTGGCCCTCAGCTTGACGGTTTGATCAGATACTTTTCCACGCCCCCGGGACTATTCAAAGACAATTGAAAATATAATCCAAATAATTAAAAAAATCCAAATAGTGCAGAGAAAATTGTAGCCTCCTTTAGTTCTCGGAATTTTCGATTTTTCTCCTATTATTTTAGACAAACAAATAAAAAACAAATGAACCATTTGAAATCAATATCTACCACTAGTATTTCTATTCTAACTAGCCAGGCAAATGTTAATCAGTAAATACAGTAGGCGATGGCGTTATATCTCCCACTGGACCATTTGTTGCCTACAAAGAATTAATTAGCAGAAAAAATAGGTCGCATTATTTCACGCGCCTGCTCCTGCCTTTCTCCCCCGGGGCAGGTAGAGTAGAGACAATAGCCCGGTATTTGCTTGCTTCTGCCCTTACATGCCTCACGGCCTTCATTATACCGTCATTAAACCTTTCGTACAAGCCTTTTTTTGGTGCTTTTGGCCTTTTATTTTTAATTCTTCCATTACAACTCATTTTAATTGTAATTGGAATTTCGTTTCTAGATAATTATATATGTACATACTTTTTAACGAAAGAATTAACGGAATGGATCCTGTGTGTACCCTGTATGTATCCTGTATGTACCCTGTATGTATCCTGTATGTATCCTGTATGTATAGTGTATGTATACTGTATGTATCCTGTATGTATCCCGTATGTATCCCGTATAGGCCAAAGTCACCAGACTCAGTGGTATACGCTCTCCGGAGCGGAGAGCGTATCCGCTGTGAATATGAAAAAATGTGGAGTAGTAGAAATAGAAACGGCACTAAATTATCCTTATATTAAAACATCTATGTCATTTGGGAATTGTTCTAACCAAATGATATTTCGCTGAATCATTTATAGAACTTTGAAAATCAATAACAGAGAAAAAACAATAAGGATAACAGAAAGTGTTCATTTTATTGAAAATGCTTTTGTTTTGTTTTTAAAACATTTGCGATTGTAACCAACGGTACATTGTCGCAAATGTTTTACGTAACCAAAGGATACGTACATTGGTACGTACTGGTACAAATAAAAAGTTTGAACATCTGCTGGTCAGTATTTACATGTAGGGTACAACTTTGCTGGTCCAACAGCAACAGATACTCTAAAGTTAAACGCGTTTGCGCAAGGGTTCAGGAAGTGAACTGCTCGTAGCTGTTCCGAAAAGTTTAGACGTATTCAATAATGGGTCCATGAAACTTTGAGTGAAATGTAGACTATGCTAGTAGCACAGAACAGATAATAGTACTAGCGTATAGTGCTAATAGTATGGTAATAGTGCTAGTAGTATGATAGCAGTAGTGCAGGAACACGGTCGCTTTCAAAAAGGGCGCAAAAACTAACGAAAAATAGAAAATTGTAGGTATGTGTTTGCGTAAGGAAATTATACGTAATTATTATTAATTTATTTGAATTATAAATTATGTTATTATTTATATTTATTATAATTAGTGATGTTTTTTTTTTCGTAAACTTTTTTTTTATTGTGTTTTTGATGTTTTTTTTATTAGTGATGTCGTGTATCTGATTGGTGCGTAAAATGAGCACGATGATCCTCATTTTTTGCCGCCCTTTTAGAGTGCAATTTATGACTTTGTTATATTTTCTGAAGTTAACGCAAATGTCACTCATTGAAATAAAACTACTTTTCAACGGATTCTATCGCGGTTATACTTCAAAACTTCGTGACAACTACCATCTCTAGTCACCCCGCGAACATAGCTGCTGAAAACTACCTTGTAATTTTAAGGACTTTATATTTCAGTTAAATATACATTTCCTTTGTGAATTACATTGCAATACCCAGACAGATGCAAATAGACATCATGCATATAAATATTTACACTGAGCGGAAATTGATCTCTACTGCTACGCTAGAGGTTGTTATGTTACTCATCTATATGGGCAATGGCTTTATGCCAGTACTCCATTCGGTTAGGTACTTAACTAAAGGTAAACAGTCTTTTAGCGACTTTTTATAAAAAAAAAAAATATTAAGCAAATGTTTATTTGTTAAATATGTTTTTTTAGCGTACTTTTACGCTAACAAACTACAAGTGGTTCAATTTCGGTTTTTAGTCTTCCAAATAAGTTTCTAAAACAAAAATGTATAAATTGAGTTTTTGAATAAAACATATCACTTAGATTATTAAGATTTTTTACGTTTAGCTAAGTACCTAACTGAATGGAGTATAGTTTGTAAAATATAAATATTTTATTGCCATATAGGTACCTACACTAGAAGAAAATAGAATATGGACTTCGTTCATAAGTACACACGGCTGCCGAAAAGTGAAACGTAAATCTGACGATTATTTTCGTAGTGCTACCCGATAGACCTTTAAACAATGTATATTCAAGATTTGATGAAGAACAGCATGAACCGAAGGTCCGTCTGTTTCAGGACAGCTTCTATCAACATCTTATGAGGGCATTATTAAGCAGCCGAGTCAAAAACTTAGTGAAGAGGGCAGTTTTTAATTTCAGATATTCTCTGACAGGTTTTGTTAGGCCATTATTCTTACTGTAACACGAACCACCGGTAACTTGATATGTCTACTCACTACTCGCTGACAGGAACGGATGAACTGTTTAATGAAATAAAAATAGAAGAAGAAAAGTTTGAGAAGCTACTACGTATTTTGAAATTTTAATTCATTAGCCATCCATCAGTCATTCTATTTTATCATATCCTACTAATATTGTAAATATCATAGTTTGTGAAGATGTTTTGTATGGTTGGATGTTTGTCATTCAACGTGATCCCATTTTGGTACATCTACAAACTGACGTATTTACACAGAGGTTGCAGCGTAGAGTTTGGTAGATTTTGCTACTAAGTAATACCTACTAAATCTTCCGCTATTGACCATAGATGAGGATTGCACTGGTGGCCTAAAATACAGAATCCTACCTAGGTTGGCTACCAGTCTCTCACATAAACTGGTATATAATGTTAAGTCAACACTAACTATGTAAACGATATTGTGGTGAGAAATAAACAAAATTTTTATTATTCAAAATAATCACTCTAACGATTGAATGAATCTGGCTGAAAGGAGATGGATACGCTTTCATATATTCTTGGACTAAAATGTAAAAAGATAAGAGTAGTTTCAATTAAGAGCTTATATATTCTTAAACCATCCCTGAAAGAGATTTTGGCAATCTGAAAGCAGAGTTTTAAGAAATTAAATAAGTCAAGTTATGCAAGACATGAACGTTTTTGAACTGTGATTTCTATGTTGTTTATCAACTGGAAACACTCAAAACTCAATCTGGAATAACACATAAGCAATTTATTTCCGGCAACAGGTTCCTATGGGTAGCGCGGGAACGGGATCAAAATTCCACTTGGAAAAAGCCACGGGCAGGAGCTTGTCTTACATAAAATGTGTTTCCACTGTCAT
Organism: Eilema depressum; assembly: GCA_914767945.1. NCBI lineage: Eukaryota > Metazoa > Arthropoda > Insecta > Lepidoptera > Erebidae > Eilema > Eilema depressum. The sequence goes on from OU612020.1 coordinate 17,709,018, forward strand.
TAATTTAAGGCGAAACGTTCTTGAGACATCTTCTATTGTGAGAAAATAATATCAGTTACCTTACATCTGCAGTATTAAACTACTTGAACATATTGCTAGACTAAGCACTACTATCCTGATATTAATACAGACGAGACTAAACTTAAACGTATCATATTTCATATAATATCAGTGTCGTCATACTTCGTCGTAATAACTGACAAGAGCTTATGTCATTTCTATTTAGTTCTAAGTTGAATGAAAGTAATAGAGTAAACATTAAAGGTTGAAATAAAACAGGGGTGACGGGTGGAGCCGCCTGTCACCCTAGCAGAAGCAGGCCACGGCGGCGGCGCGCATTGCCATACCCGGGGGCGAGTTGGGGACTCTGTGGTCCCCACACCGGAAAAGGGCCAGATCGAGAGATATGGCCCTGGGTCGGCCGGGGTGCGAGGGATATGGCTAAGACAATCTCACCTCCGGCCACTGACGGCCCAGAGACGGCGTGCGTTTTAGTCGGTTCGAGTCCGACATAACCTCCTCCTCCGGTTCCGGCGGGGAGGTATCCGTGGAGATTTTTCGCACGATAAAAAAAAAGGTACACCTTACTAAAATTCTTGTCCGTATAAATCCTTCAAACTGATTACCACCATTGTAACATGGTACGTGTCTATAATGATGACCCTTTGCCATCAGTTTACCATCAGGCGAGATGAAGTCAAATTGACATGTCCTGTTTAAAAAAAATAAGTAGAACAATACTTTACAGGTAAGAAAATAATCTGTAAATAAATTACAGATATAAAATATTCTAGAAACCTTCAAACGTACCACACTGTTGAATCATGTACATTGGCTGATCAGACCTTGTGGCTCAAACGAATTGATCTCACTAGGGGTTGGGTAAATACGACATGTTTGCCAAAAGCCTCGCGAAATAGGATTATTCAGACTGTCTGCCTCTAGGTGTGAGTTTGTGTCAATTCTGAAAAATGGAGAGCCTTCCACTTTGTGTTTTACTTTGATTTCATGCTTGACTTTAAAAGAGAAATACTGTTTAACTTTATTTACTTCGAAAGTGAACTATCTTGAAGTTATTATTATATTTGATCCCAGTTTGAGCTCAGCAAATCATGCAATGTATTATTTTTCTTTTAACTCCATGAACATTTGAATGAAATTTTAAAGCATTCATTATGCTAACTATTCTATGTATAGAGGAATTTGAATCGGCTTCGGGCCAGGCTCGGTGGCTTAGTGATCAGTTCTTAATCGTAGATTTATTTTTACCTATCCTTCTAAATACCGTCACTCTTCGCTTATTGTATCATAAGTCAAATTCTTGGTCTAGCCAAACTAACTTGACGAAACACCACGTTGCATCTGGGGGCACGGCAGTGCCCCCGCCAAGTCGAGCAAAATAGAGCGGCACGGCCGTAACACTATTTTCTCGAAGCATTTCAGGCCATTTTCGACCCCCTATAAGTTCGTTGTGGATAAACCTAGAAGCCTGAATCTTCGGTTATCAAGTAGGCGCTCTAAAAAAACTTTGTATTTCAAATTTTTCAATTAGAACCAGTAGTTTAAAAATTATAACTAGTCAAAGTTTGCATATTTTGCAAATTTTGTCACTCACTGAATGACCGATCATCAAAACTCTAAGGCACTTCTAGCAGTCATAGAAGCCTTAAATTTAGAATACAAGTAGTGTTTAGTGTACAAATCAAGAGAAAATTAAAATATTCTACAATTTCAGTCTCAACTGCATAAATAACTTTGTAATCTCATATAAATATAAAGGATTACAAAGTTACATTTGCAGTGAATGAGTCACTGTACCGTAATTCATCCATATTAATACCATTCTAACGAAATATGTATTATAGTTGATGCGAAAGTAGCTTTGTCTGCCCGTCTGTTACGGTTTCACGCCTAAATTATGTATTGAACTAAATTTGATGAAATTTGGTACATAGATTTGGACTGGAACCGGGACTGGGACCGCGACCGGGTCCGGGACTGGGACCGGGACCGGGACCGGGACTGGGACTAGGACTGTCCGACACAGAGAAACCGGAAAGGTAATCTACAAAAAGAACTGAAATCCCATCAAAAACAATACTTGTAAAAAATGCCAAGCCTCGCTGCCCTCGGTTCTTCTACCGCAAAAAGTTGTGAGATGCAAGACTGAATAAATTAACCGACTTGGTATTACTTGGATCTCACAACTCTTTGCGGTAGAAGAACCGAGGGCGGCGAGGCTTAGCAATTTTTTACAAGTATTGTTTTTGATGGGATTTACTTTACATAACGTCCTTTGCATAGAGCTAGCACTGCAAGCAGTCGAAGTAAATAGCGCGTATGAATCACTGTCTACGTTGAGAGGACCTAGATACCAAACACCACATCCGCAAGACTCGCCAAAGCCCATTTAATACTCCTACAACCCGTTTGGACAAGATCCACTGTGCGCCATGTAACCGCATCTCTGAAATCGCATTTGACTTTGCAAGTCACACTCCAGCTAGACACAATCCATATAAATGACGTAGTTACTGTCATCAGATTTTTTAAGGAGGACTACGAGTATAATAATATAGGTACCTAACTGTAATTTGATCCCTGCTTTTAGTACATAATTACTGGTCACCCTCCCAGTTGACGTCGATGGAGAGGAATTCTTTGATGCTTTCAGGTTTGTATAGGTATATTATGTATTGTTTTCATATTTTTATTTATATAATTATGTAGATAATAGTACAATATAACAACATAAACATTAGATACATAACATAACATAAACTCACGCCTATATCCCCGAAGGGGTAGGCAGAGGTGCTAGCACCCACATTTCGCCGTTTATGTTTAGGTCCCAATGTAATAGGTGGCGAGCCTATTGCCATTAACTGGGCACTAATAAAGCTGCGATAAATCCACACATAACTTCGAAAAGCATCGAAAAGTCTTAGGTGTGTGCCATGGTAAAACCTGGGATCGAACCCGAGACCTCGTCTCAGCAGTCCATTACCCATACCACTAGGCTACCGCGGTTGATCAATTAGATACCTAACTTCATTATACTAGCTTACAGTAAAAACTAAAAATGCCGCAGTGAAGTTTGTTGCGCCGTTTCTTCTACAGCAGCGCCTTGGAAGCGGTAGTAAACTTAAACGGTAGTAAAATTATTATTGACGTCAACAAGAAACAATTGTATATAATACTAGCTTTTGCCCGCGGCTCCGCCCGCGTGGATGTCGGTTATCGCGACTAAACATAGCCTATGTCCTTTCTCAAGGTCTAATCTACCCCTATACCAAATTTCATCAAAATCGGTTCATTGGTTTGGGCGTGAAAGCCAGACAGACAGACAGACAGACAGACAGATAGACAGACAGAGTTACTTTCACATTTATAATATTAGTAGGGATTGAACAAAAACTAGGACTACAACAGAAAAATGTTGTAAAATGTAAAATTGATATTTTTAAAGAAATTTTATTCCAAAGACAAAATAAATTCAAAAAATATCAAGAGTAAAAAATAGTAGTTCTATCACAGTACAGAAAAACCATTCTTTTGCTAAAACAGCTCCATTTTCATACTTAATAAAATAGTGTAACGCACAGGCCGAATTTTTCTTTATAAGTCGTCTGTGCGAGTGGAAATATCGAATTGGGTTATAAGTAAGGTTAATGTATCATGTTCGTCTTCACTTAGTGGCGTATAAGCAAAAGCGAGAAAAACATGTCAGACGAAAAAATCTTCACGCTTCACAAGCTCTCTGTTCGAGAGAAAACGTTAGCTTAGTTAATTTAGGTCATGCACACGACGCACTGGGGAAAATACAACGCTTAATTAAAAATGGTGATATTTCGTGCCTTATGGTACTTTTTTTTTGTATTTTAGACGTATAGCTCGATAGTTGTGTTGGTGTTTAGTAATATGTCTAATAGCCATAACCTGTTATGCTTAATAGAGGCGAGGGGTCCCTGTAACCCGATTCCTGCCAGCTTGCTCTGCAAAGGGACGCCGTAGTTGAGATATTTCAATATTTACTCTTATCCATACTAATATTATAAATGCGAAGTAACTCTGTCTGTCTGTCTGTTACGCTTTCACGCCTAGACCACTTATTTTTTTTAGATGAAATTGGATATAGGTATAGATTAGACCTTGAGAAAATACATAGCCTATGTTTGGTCGCGATAACAGAAATCTACGCGGGCGGAGCCGCAAGCTACAGCTAGTCAATAATATACCTACAAATCGCATTAACTTAAACTGAACCTATCTGTAATTCTGTATTTGAAAATCAGAATCTGCAATTCAATAACTGATGTTCAGTACCCATATGAAATTCAGTTGTTGATTTAGAACGCCTATAATTCCATACAAAATTGCTACGGTCGTTCTATAACACGTAAGTTTTCTTCCACCGGCTTCCCTTGAAATCTCTGAAAATGTTTACCCTTCGCCACTGACACTTATTTCAGTTATGGGTAATAAACTAACAAACATTGGGTTTGGTCTCGTTTTTCAGTTTATAGCCCTCACCATCATCATATAGACGCATTTTACCGATTCATCTCGGTGCTCACAGTCCGTCTTCCGGATTTTCCTTCTCCACTTCGCACTGTCTCTCTTTTTTACTTTGATCTTTAGAAAAAACTAAGGCATAAAGTATTGGTAAGAATTTGAGGACCTTGACATCATCCCTTTGGTTTATTACTATTATAGCCTTTAATCAAACAGTTATAATTTGTTACTTTATAGTTTGTTCATGAAATACAATATAATTAATCTATTCCGTGTGCCCTTTGAAAAGGACTCCCCAACAATTTTCAGTCGTCTCTTCTCTGTGCTAGTATGGTTCAGGTTTTTCCGGCTGTTCCAAACATTTCGTCCTCCCAGTGTCTAATCTAAATGGTTTTCTTTACTCCCTTTCTTGGGTAATCATCCCTATTGCTCTATTTTTAAATCCTGTCAAGCTTCACCTTACCGCAGTTAACGATGAAATGGGCAAGTATTTTGAATTCGAACCGTCTGAAACCGCACGGCGTGTCTCACACCTCCCTGTACCGCCGGGGAACCAGGTACGTCCTAGAAAGGAATTCCCTGAGGCCCCGACCGGCCTTGGCCAATATTGGTGACCATGACATATTGTTAGGGATCAAAACACCTCTTCTAAAGTTAATTCCTCGCTAGTACTTTATAACATCAATATCAATCTGAACAGGCCCTCTAGACAAGTGGCAATTCGTTGCTCGGCCTATGATGGAATAGAAAGCCAAATGTATGGGATTTGACGTATATGACAGGCGTCAACGAATGTCAAAAACGTCAAACCCTATACATTTGTCATTCTATTCCATCATACGCCGAGCAACGAATTGCCTCTTGTCTAGGGGGGCAGATGTATTTACATACAATTCAACTTTTGTAGCTACCAAAATAATATAAATCTAACTTTCTGTATACAAAACCCTCTAGGCCTCAATTCACACTCCATGTCTCCAACGGAGTGAAATCTCAAGCTGAAGGGTTTCAAGCGTCTCAGAGAATCGTCGATGTTCAAACACCGTACCCTTTTGACTTCCTCGATCAACATTGAAACCCATAAATAAATTCTACAATATAGGTCGAGTGTGATGGTGAGCTAAGGGGTTGTACTGAAAGGGTGTTGGACTGTAAACGACTGTGTAATAGTATTGTTAACTTCTGTTCCAGTAATATTGTTGAGTTCGTAATAGCTGGATGGTTATTATATCCATATTAACGAGGCATTCTACGATGTGTAAAATTTTCGTATAATTGTACTCTTAATCATCTTTCTTAATATTACTAGCTTTTGCCCAGTGCAGTGCTTCGTGCAGGTTTTCCCATCAAATATAGTAAGTGTACCTGGATTGCATATCAGACTGTCTTGCGCCTCGAAGACTTTATTAGAGTTCTATTTACCCCCATATTAACATTAAGTAACAACGTTTCAGGCGATATAGTTGTGAACACACAAACTAACAACAGTTTCACTTTAGGCACTTATTTACAGAGTCCTTAACTCTAGAAGTCCTAAATCTACAAAGTCTACAACCTACTAAAAACATAATGGCTTGGGTATTTTGTGAAATTATTGTATAATATAACATTTCACCAGTGACCTTACTTTCTTAGTCCCTGGTAGTTAAAGTATACGTTTACATAAGTTTTACTGAATACGTTTTTATTGGAGTGATGGTAGGTAGGTATAGTCCTAAAAAACATAGGTACAGAAAACCCTGTAATAATTTTGTGAGTGACAAAAAAAAACCCGTGAAGGTGGGAGTTATTCCACAGTGTAGTCTGGAGAATCATAATTCATAATAAAGAATAAGATTAAGAATAAGATTGGGAAAATCATAATAATTGCAGAGGAACTCTGCGCTGCCGCCGTCTAGGTAGCTGCACACTGGGCAAAAGTCAACATGCCATCAACACGATAGTAGAAGAAAAAAAATCTTTATAAAAAGTCTATACTCGATTAGCTGATAAATTCGCTCATAATGTACCTTTCCAGTTTCCACATCCATTGACTGTATATTTTCGAGCAGTAATAAACTATGCGGCTGCCAACATTAGTTCACAATCTCTTTAATGTATTGCAATAAAAGCCTCATGATCTGTGTTTGTTTGCCCATTTTACTCTTATCTCTATTGTTAGGGGGTGTCACTTTGAAATAATAGTCTATATTCCTTTGTAAGTACGAAATTATCGAGTACGGAAACTTTGTAAAAACATCCGCGACGTTTCAAAATTGTCGAAAGCTATTTAAAAGCAGTAGGTAGGTATACATTTAGTAAATATAGTGAACCCTCCAGACTTTGCTTACGTATTTAACCGCCCTAGGGGTAAAATGTTCAAAAATCATTCCTTGTACAAGGTATTTACTAGCTGTTGCCCGCGACTTCGTCCGCGTTAAGTTCGGAATGTTGTTCATTCCCTATTTTATCCCCTTGGGGGTAGAATTAATCAAAATCCTTTCTTAGGGGATGCCTACGTCATAGTAGCTTTATACATGCAAAGTCGCAGCCCGATCGGTTTAAAATTGACAAAGTTTCATACAAGCTTTCATCCCCTATTTTATCCTCTTGGGGGTAGAATTAATCAAAATCTTTTCTTAGCGGATGCCTATGTCATAACATCTACCTACATGCCAAATTTCAGCCCGATCCGTCCAGTGATTTGGGCTGTGCGTTGATAGATCACTATGTCAGTCAGTCAGTCAGTCACAAACAAAATCATGAAAATTATACTCATGAGCTCATCCCAGGCTATAAGGTGTAAGTTTGCATGATACAACGTGACTGGTGCTCGAATGAGGATTATTATTAGTAGAACACACATTAAACAAAATATTTTTCAAACTCCTCCGGCACTTTAAGTTAGTTAATACCCCCAGACACCTCTTAAAGAAAACTTTAAGTTAGTTAATATTTCTTAACATAAAAACAGGTTGACAAAAATTTCGCTCTTGTTTGTAGATTTACAAACTGCCATTTTGTGAAGCCGTCTTATTAAAAAGGTCGACTACAAAAGAATTTATTCCATTCGGAAATAAATTCATGGGAATATAAAAAAGGTTTTCAAAAAAATAAGTAAGACCCCATGCCTATTGTTAGTAGCTCAATAATAAAGATTTAACAATGACTACATTGTCACGTATATTCATCTCGCAGGGTTCAATAGTTTAATGAATAAGTTTGTTTTAAAGGGAAAAACGGAACCCTTATAGGAATCACTTAGATCCCACAATCTGTTCACGGATTTGCGATTCGCTCTAGGACTAGTTTGTGGCCTTCGGGTCTACAGCAAACGTGATCATCATTATCATTTCAGTTTGATGTGGTTTATTTTAGTTACTCTAGTAATTTTCCAAAGGAACTTCAAGTATATTCTTTAATCATATGGAACCTATAAAGTGCTAGTTCGACTCGCACTTGACTATTTCTTTTGTGGATGATATTCATGATTTAAATGAAATGGGCAAGTTTAGCCAAGGATGTGCCTACTACCATGGGACAATTTTTACCTCTCATTTTAATGTTATAGTATGCTGAATCTTGTTTATAAGTCGGAAATCTTACCTAACATGCCTCTTTCCACTTTCAGGAGGTAAGAACTTACCTTCATTTTCTTTGTCCCACTCCCTATGCCGACGTGAGGCCTCAATGATTTGACCCCTCGGCTACACTTTAACATAAACTTTGAAAATCTTAGGTATAACAGGCAAGATAGTAAAAGTGAAGCTTAATTTAATTTATAAAACATTCACTGTTAAACATTTTACTTGTTTCACTGAACTCCAAAAGTAAGTTACGCCTTACGAGTTTTTTATGAAAAAAGTTCAGGGCTTCAAACAAAGCTTTAGGGGACGCATTAGCAGTAGAGAAAAGGTGAAAATTATTTTCGCAGCACATTCCTCTACTTACAGTGTTTGTATGCCTTTTGTAAAATTTTGAAGTTATTGTTTTAGTAATTTAATTTTGCATTTTCTTATTGGAGTCCACTTACGCAGCTAGCTTTTTCATTTTCGTGCTACAAAAACATGGCCCGTGCCACGCCTTTTAGTGAGTAATTATAGGTGTTTATAAGCCCTTTCATCACCAATGGAGTGTCATCACTCAAAGATCTCAAGCTCAAGAAAGAGAAGAAATAGTAGGGATTGACTATGATGATACGAGATCACGTCATCACCGTCGTCCCGGTGCTCAAATTACACTGAATACCTTGCTAGTGTTTGAAATGTTTAAAATCCTAGCTATTACACTATCGATGTAAACCCACTCCTAACACAAGACAATATTAGTAATTTCGGTTACTAATATTCTTAAAAAAAATGTGTCCACGGAACAGCTTCAGCAATGACTGAGACATTTGGCTGGTAGGCACTCACCAAAATAGCCCCGCCTTGTGAGTACCTGCATCAGCACATTAGATAAGCTATCGTGATGCTACCCCATCCATTACTCTACGACGTCCTTATTAGGAATGTGTTTTAAAGACTCCAAACTTTAGTGAATAAACCATCGTAAACTAACACCCGTTTTCACAAACAATACTTCGCTATGCGTACTACCAAAACTGTGCAAAGAACGACATATTCTCAGTGCGTTCGTTTTGGCAAGCCTTTTTATTCATAGACAACACTTAAGTAATACTTCGTTGAGGGAACGCACTGCGTTAGATACTGCTCCGTGATTTTTGTGAATTAATTTTACCAGCCCTATGCGCTCGAGCACACTATGAGACCGCACAGTGTTGTTTGTGAATACGGGTGTAAGTGTCAACTACCATTTTACTATTTTTAATATTGTATTTATAAAATGTATTTTGGCATTGCAAGCTCCCATTACTACGTAATGTTAGTCCATTGTAGTTTTAAATACATATGTAATCCGTCACAAAACCCCTATTACGGTTTGACCTACTTACTCTATCGTAGAGGAAGTGTACTGCTGCGGTTGCGTGAACTGACTTGACTGTGGAACTCAACTTCTGAATAGATTTACTTCACATAACTTAGCCACCACATTTGTATTATGTGGCTTCATATTTCACATGATATATATAACAAAACTAATTACGTACAAACTTAATTCATCCATAGAAGATGAAGATATGATCTGTATTAAGTTCTGGCAATTGTTGTATTAGAAATTCTAGTTAAGTTTAATTATTAAAATAGATAAACGCTGCATTATCGCATATATTTGCAATCAGTTTCAATTTCAAATCCACCACAGATTTGTACTGTGTGGTTGAAAGAGTTGGATGCTCTTTCAACCACACAGTCGACTTGAAGGCATGAAGTGGTTTGTATATTAGTTTGTCACTTTGGTGAAACAATAATTAAGTTTAATATTTTAATATAAAAAATCAATCAAGTTAGCTTCATCTATTATTCCGAACCCATTTTAGTTATTCATTAAAATGTATTCATAAAATACTTTCTAGAATTGATAATGGTAGAACAAATTGGACTGTATAATTTAAAAATCCAATGTCGCCGTTAAATGATTAGCATATTTGCTTCCGTCAGAAATTATTCAAAGGAATTAATTGCTAATTTTGATTTGTAGGAAGTCGAAAAATCACGACGTCAAATTTTTTTTACATCTTATAATATAAAAAAATGAATCGCTCAATGTATTGCTAAGCGCAAATCTCGAGATCAGCTCAACGGAATTCGTTAATTCTTTTTTTGAAATATTCCTTGCAGTACGAGAATGGTTCTTATGAAGGGAAAAATTAAAAAAATAATTAAAAAATCGACTGTTAGGCGGTACGAATTTCGCGGGGTCAGCAAGGTCTATATAATTTGTAATGGATCATTGTACAATATTCCTCAGTATCATTAGTACACACAATGGTCATTAAACAAAATTCCCTCACTCCTTAAAGTGTACAATTAGATTCTCCGTAAGAAGTTCCAACGTAAAACTATTTTAGCACAGTGCGTCAAGCTCCAGTCGTATTCTTTGTAACAAAAGGCCCGTCTCTTTGACGATATGAAGACAGTTACAAAGTTGCGCGTCTCAGGAAAATAAGGAACTCTTGTCACACAGAATAAAGTGATTGAATAACTGAATGGAATGAAGCTGTCGACAGCGAACAGGACTATTTATGTACTCCTTTTTGTGGTTTTATTTTAATGTTATCTCGTATTACAATAGTGTTTATTCTGATGTACTAAAATTGTAAATACCTTCATTTTGACTGTAATGTGACGACTCGTAGTAAACTTTTATTCATTTGCATAGTATATGAACATACGTATTTACTTATGTGGAATAATTTATAACAAGGCGTGACTTTTTGTTTTATGTTTTACTTTTTAGTGCTCTTTTACTCCTCTACTTCTCAAGATCTTGAATATCCGTCCATGGTTCTGAGACTGTTCTTTATAACTTTTTCTACACTATATTTTTGTACTTTCGATAGCCAATGTGCACATATACCACAAAATGATTGTTGTTAATAAGATTCAATAATCTTAATAACCTAATAAACTATTAACGATAGAGGTTAACTCAATAACCAACAGAGCGCACCCCTTTAATATAATTTTAAGCGCTTCGGACGCCTAAATATAGAGAGACGAGTTTATAACAGTATTCGGAGGCTAACACCCCGTTAACGTAAGCCCAATTTGTTTGCGGTTAGACCAGGTGCAGTTGCCAACGCCTAATTGTACTAACTGTATTAACTTCCATACCCACTGTGCTAATGAACCGGCCGATAGGACATTCGCAGTCGGTTCTGTTTCTTTCTGTTGCGATCGAGTGCTAATTAATTCGGGAGCTAGTGAAAGGTGCCATTTTCATTCGAGTGTGGACGATTTTTGGTATTCATTTTGGATGTTGTAGAAAATTTTAGTATAGGACAACCGATGTACGTCAGGTGGACGTCGGTTCGAGGGTTCGACGATTACATTTTTATTTTCAAAGATTTACTATAAAATTTTAACGTGTTACCTTTACATCAATCAATACTATAGTAGTAAACCCTCACAATCACAACACATGACCGTAGTTATATATACAAAGTTGCCAACTTTACTGTTACGACTGGCAATAAACCCTAAACACGTTGTGATAAGCATAAAACGGGAATTAAACGCTAAAATGAAACTTATCACGACATGTATCTTGTTTAGAAGTAAACTTTTGAAGTTGCTGCAAGTTTTAGTTGCTTAAGTAGGTACGACACTACACATAATATGGCACGTGCCGAATCTATTCAAATAACCACAATATGTTTGAACAAAGAATAAAGTGTATGTTATACTTATTGTAATCTATCTATAAAAAAATCAGAATCTGTGTTCAAACATTTGCATGTGTCTATAGAATCTACTATTTTTTTTTTTTATATAGGACACGTCAATTTGACTTCGCCTTGCCTGTTGGTAAGCTGAAGGCAAAGTCTCTGAAAAGAGGGTCACCATTACAGACACGTATCATGTTATAATGGTGGCACTCAGCTTGACGGCCTCATCAGATGCTGGACCCGGGACTGTGAGTCATTCACCATCTCGCGATCGTCAAATTCGCGAGCGCGCGCGAGTTAGGAGGAGGGAAACACGTGAACTGGTAAGGAATTCCAAGACTTAATGGTGCGGCAGAAGAAGGAGTCGCCGAACCGCTTGGTTCTCGATGGAATTTCTGCACCGTATGCGGGTGGCATCTAAGCCCTGCACGTGTTGTCTATATAGGACTGCAGAAATACGAATAGATCGATCATTATAAATATGATTATGAGTTAGAAGCCGACCGCACACGACAACTGCAGACGCATGCAAGAGATGCAGCGTACTTATTACTTGTTAAACTCTGATACGTATAAAGGGGACCATTGAGAAGTAGCAATGATTTACACGTATCTGCTCCGTGCATTTGCAGATGTCGTATTACTTTACGTCGGTCCCTTTCGATGTAAAATGAGAAGACGTGATATGAAACTGAAGTAAATCAATCTTAACCAGACACTTACTCTTTCCTTTTCTTAATTCAAAAGGTGGGTACTGTACATATATTTTCAGTTTTAAATAAGCTCGTCCTTTGGCGATTAACATCGGCAGGGTATCTTATATCATCAGACATCTGCCCCCCTAGACAAGTGGCAATTAATTGACCGGCGTATTGCAAGAATAGAATGCCGAATGTATGGGATTTGACATTTACAACATACTAGCTTTTGCCCGCGGCTCCGCCCGCGTGGATGTCGTTTATCGCGACCAAACATAGCCTATGTCCTTTCTCAAGGTTTATTCTACCCCTATACCAAATTTCATCAAAATCGGTTCAGTAGTTTAGGCGTGAAAGCGTAACAGACAGACAGACAGACATACAGAGTTACTTTCGCATTTATAATATTAGTATGGAATATTAGTATGGAATATGGATATGGATTAGTATGGAAGTATGAATGTACGTTGACGATTATCATATGGGTTATGGTACATCTGGCCCACCTAAAAACTGGTCCGCGGGCCAAATGTTATGTCAAATTCTATTCATTTATCATTCTACTCTACAATAACACAACGGCCAACGAATTGCAACTTATCTAGGGGACTGTACTTTTAAGTATACTCAACTACAGAGTCGAAGACGTTTGGGACACAAATTCTACGGACACTGTGTCCCTAAGTGTACTTTCAAATTTATTTATTTTTTCGAAGACGTTAGGGACACCAATATAAAACGATAGTTTTGTACAGTCGAGTCGGATGGAAAACTTATTCAATATTGGATAGGTTGTACAAAAGAAAGTGTTAATATGTTGTTGGAGGAAGTGCCTAGAATAAGGGAAATTTGGAGCCCGATGCTATAAGTGGCTATAAGTGGCTGCCAACTGCCAATTCAAACGCGTTGATCACAATCGGTGATAAGTAGATGCTGGGTATAGATTATCATTGACCACTTAATTTCAAGGATAAAAAAAAATAAATAGGTACATAGTTCTACAAATATCTATTATTACTGACTCGAATACAATACCATACATTCAAATTGAAAACATATGTACAATTTTTGGCATTGCTATTATCTCATTTTCATTCAAAACTGTTATTGTATGATTTCATTTTCCAAAGCAATTTTATAACCAGCCATAAAAAAATAATTCGCCGAAATGACAGCAGTGTAATTTTAAGTATATCTACATAATTATATTTGAAATTGACAATAATATAGTTGTATTACAAAACATCTATTATGTTAATAGTAAACAGTTTTGGAATAACTCAAGCTCTTTACTTTTCCTAAACTAGGTATTTCCCGTGTCTATGCATACTGCATGAAATACTGAGTGCCTAGTGCGTGTTTTATCTGACGTACACTGGTAACGAGTTGACGATTGATTTGTATGCGCAAAAAATGTTTTTATATACCACATATACATATAGGTGGTAGACATCCACGGCATTTCCGATGGAAAGTGGTTACCGTGGCCTATTTTTTTTTTTTTTTTAAAGAATACTAGCAACCGAAATTACTAATATTCCCGTTAACCGCTCCAGCTAAGCTAAATTGCTTGTGTTGGGAGTGGGTTCACGTCGGCAGTGTAATGGCCAGGATTCGAACCCGGGACCTCTCAATCGTAAGGCCGACTCCTTAACCACTAAGCAACCGACGCTGTGCATACTGTGCATCACCAGAGGAGTCACACTCATGCTGCTAACCCGAGAACAGAGAGTTGCTGTGCCATTAGTGCAGCAGACAAAGCAGGACTAGCCTTTGGTCTTCCCACTGACAGCTCAAAAACTCTCCAGCAGTCCAGTGAGCTCCGGCTACCCTACTCACCGTCGGGACCACAATAAAAGGTTATTATAACCGCGGTATTCTGTAGGGCGGAGGTACTTCTTTTTTTATAGTACTCACAACTAACAGTTTCAACTATGGCCATGAAGTACCACACAATCAAGCATATTACATGAATATCCCCCTTTTTTATCGTGCGCAAAATCCCCACGGATACCTGCCCCGCCGGGGCCGAAGGAGGAGGTTATGTCGGACTCAAACCGACTAAAACGCACGCCTTCTGTGGGCCGTCAGTTGCCGGAGGTGAGATTGTCATAGCCATATCCCTCGCACCCCGGCTGACCCAGGGACATGAATATCCCCTGTCGAAAGCAAATTATGACCCATAGCTATATTGCCCAAATCAATCAAGATGATTTTGTTTAGGAATGGAGATGATGTTCCTGTGACCAGGCAAGATGATCACGCCTGGTGGGTCACTGCCCTAGTGGGACTGCTCAATTGGGACAGAAATAATACCATCGTGTCCTACCTACCTGTTTCACAAGTTTACCTCTGGGTGGCGCTAATTAAATGTCACATAAATCACCGTTTTTTCGTAACCGGTGAATGTGAGAAAAAAATCGCACTAAGAACTCTCCGTTGTAGATAAAGTATTTCTATTTCAGTCAGATCCGTTCAGCAGTTTGAGCGTGATTGAGTAGTTTATTATTTATCTTCACAAACTTTCACAATCATAATATTAGTAGGAAATAGGATTATAATTGACATTGTGATGGATCGACAGTTAGTATTGATCGTTCCTTCAACTACGAAATTGTCAGTTTTTTTGTTAGTTAGTTATTTTATTGTTTCAATACCAAAATCACAAAAAAGATAATATGATAGTAAGGATTTTCGGACCCACGTAATAAGGGCGAACCTATTGCCGTCTAGCGGGCACATTTTCATGGGTTGTATGTTTACTATCAGATGAAGAAAAGCCCTATCCCTTAGGCGCCTTTAACGACACCCACAGCAAGAGATGGGTGGGCCTTATTCACCGGGAACAAGCACGGCAATTACCTAAATTGTGTTTTATATCACCTGCTGCCGATATATCAAGGAAATTTTGGTACCCTTTTACTAACCGCAATGTAGAGATAATAGAAACAAAGTTAGAAATAGCAGTTTCTGTCAAGCAAATAATTCAATAGAATTCACAAAGACAGTACAGTAAACAAGGTTATAATACATCGGTGCATATTCAGGTATAAATAAATTAAGAATATTTGAAAAGAAGTGAAAGAAAAGAAAAATATGATTGGGGAAATTGTATTGTGAAAAGCAATAAAAAAAATAAGACAGATTTACATTTTCACATTGTGTGAGAGAATTGTATTCCATTTTAAATGTCACTTAATGTTATCTCACCAAAGATTTGAAAGCAGCAAGACTAAGCATTCTTGATTTTCAAAAACGTATTTTAGATGATTTTAAAAAGCGTAAATTATATAATCTTTAAATGTGCAACAAGGGATCTCAAAATGCTCAAAAGTAGGTGTATAAATAATAAATCACTATATTAATTAAACGCAGAACTCCACACTCAGACTCGAATACTTCAGTTGTTTTGGATGACACATTTTTTGTACTTACGTGGTAGATAAACAGTACGAGCACACGACACCTGACGGAAAGTGGTTACCTACCTACCGTGGCCGTGTGCAATACCAGAGGCGTCGCACTCGTGTTGGTGACCCTGTAGGACCTTCTAATGCTCTTTTTGAAGTCGACAGTCAAGTGACGCCTAGCACGAACGACTACTAATTAAAAAAATAGAGACAACTTCTAAATACTTTTACAAAATATAAATTCCTAACGTTGACATTTCATTATTTCTACAGTTTCATCAAATTTAAAAGAGCGCTTTTCGAATAATTCATTTTGGATGTTAAATTTCTAATTAGTGGCCTGACAAGGGCCACCGAGCACTGAACACTATTTTCAAAGGGTCATCAACGTTATAAATTCATTAAATTTTCGTTCAAAAGTAAATTGATGACAATCAAGAACTTACAAAGTGTAATAAATTGATTTTAAGATTATAAATTGCATTTATGAGATTTAAATGAAAATTATAATCTTCAATTTTAATTTTCATTATGATGTAGGTAACCCTATGATTACCTCATGAAAATACAAACAATACACAATCCAGCTTTGTGCATCGTAAAATTAATTTAAGTTTAACTGATTATGGGATGCACTTATAGTAGTACTAGTATTTAAGTGTGTGACGTTATAAATAACGTCAACGTTATAAAATTCACAAAATATATTTAATTTAATTTTGAACTAATTTTCAAATATTTAACGTGAGGTACAATTATATTACCGATCTGAAATGTGAATGCGGAGTCACTCCAGAGTCAAAATGCTGACGTGTGCTACATGCCCATACATGTACACCTGAGGATCTCATGTGCGCTCCGAGAGCGTCATCCAGGTAGCAGCACATTGGGAGAACACCATCTAAGAGTCTAGGCGCCATCACCATGATAAAAGACAAGAATATTTATTTATATATGAATATAAATATTGCAGGACATTCTACACAACGCTATCTAGACCCAAAGTAAGCATAGCTTAACTAGCTTGTGTTATGGGTTCTAGAATGCGGATAAACATACTTAGATACATTTTTTTTGTAAATACATACATATTATACATAGAAACACCCAGACTAATGCAAATATTCATATTCATGCACACAAATATTTGCACTGAGCGGGGATCGAACCCGCGCCTCCTGCGTAGCAGCCGCGATCACTACCGCTACACCACAGAGGCAGTCTTTATGAAATAAAATCCTTAACAGGATCAAGACTGTTTCAGCTACTTTTCTTATTGCATACGTAATGTTTTCAATATACATATTTAATATTAATGTTACATACGAAACGTCTTCCCAATGGAGTTTTCCTTTGAAATAATCTGATCGAATTTTTTATGTTTATTTCTTGAAATTAGAAAATATTACGAATATGTTTTGGTTTTATTTTTGGATTTTACCCTATATTACGTGGGACTTAATTCAAGGATTGTTGAAATGGGTGTGTTAGCTCATATCTTCACCCTTCGAGGATAAAGGCGTCATTATTAGGTATGTATGTTTTGATTAGGTTGAATAGGTTGTAATTGTTTTTTTATACCACTTAGGTGGCAGACAAGCACACGGCCCACCTGATGAAAAGTGGTTACCGTGGCCTATGGACGTACCTATGCAACACCAGGGGCGTCACGCTCGTGCTGCCGACCCTGCAGAAAACTTCTAATGCCCTTCTTGAAGAACCCCATATTGTAGTCGCTTGGGAAAACCATCGCGGGGAGTTCATTCCACAGCTTGAGTTTGCGAGGGATGAAGTTCCTTTCATACCTGTGAGAAAACATAACCTACGAACGGTAGACACAGAGTACCTACATCTAGACTGAGAATAACGTTACCCCTCGTTTTCACTAAAGTTTAGTACATGTCATTGACAAGTTGCAACATGTCACAGACAGACTTCAGTGCGTAATGCAAATGTGTTTTAAAATTGTAATACAACTTGTTGGCTATGCATATGCATACAGTGTGAACGAAAAAGTGTCTAACACAGTTTTAATATACATGTATAAAACATGTACCTAATTGTGTCTTGACAAGTCATAAACAAGTTTTATATCAAACTTGTTTCTTGGTGAAAACGAGGGGTGTACATCATGAAATCCACGAAACACTGTCTGTCAAGGAATAATTTTATGTATTGACGATTGAAAGAAAAAAGTGCGAGCGACGATGACAGCTGACAGAAAATTCACTGTACTGTAAAGATATTATCTGATATGGTTTGGGACCTTTTTCCTTTGAAAAGTAAATGTCACTTACACATTTTTGCTTTTCAACTTTAGATGCGCGCATTGATTCTGTCAGCGCAATTCTTAGTTTAAAAATGAAGCCAAGCATAAAATGATATTCGTGGAATAACCTTCTTTGATCTGATAACCCGCTATAAAGTTGTAAGATTTCGAATTTAAATGAGATGAGGTTATGCAATTCGGCAAAGTAATGTGTACACTACATATCAATCTATTTATAGTAGGTATTATTTCTCGACCCATTGAATTTCTCATAACATAACATAACATAACATAACATAACATAACATAACATAACATAACATAACATAACATAACATAACATAACATAACATAACATAACATAACATAACATAACATAACATAACATAACATAACATAACATAACATAACATAACATAACATAACATAACATAACATAACATAACATAACATAACATAACATAACATAACATAACATAACATAACATAACATAACATAACATAACATAACATAACATAACATAACATAACATAACATAACATAACATAACATAACATAACATAACATAACATAACATAACATAACATAACATAACATAACATAACATAACATAACATAACATAACATAACATAACATAACATAACATAACATAACATAACATAACATAACATAACATAACATAACATAACATAACATAACATAACATAACATAACATAACATAACATAACATAACATAACATAACATAACATAACATAACATAACATAACATAACATAACATAACATAACATAACATAACATAACATAACATAACATAACATAACATAACATAACATAACATAACATAACATAACATAACATAACATAACATAACATAAACTCACGCCTATATCCCCGAAGGGGTAGGCAGAGGTGCTAGCACCCACATTTCGCCGTTTATGTTTAGGTCCCAATGTAATAGGTGGCGAGCCTATTGCCATTAATCGGGCACTTACAAACCTGCGATAAATACACACATAACTTCGAAAAGCATCGAAAAGTCATTAGTGTGTGCCATGGTAAAACCTGGGATCGAACCCGAAACCTCGTCTCAGCAGTCCATTACCCATACCACTAGGCTACCGCGGTTATTTAATTTCTTACAATATTAGTTTTTTATATAGTTCTGAACGAGTGTTGGGACATTGTATAATAAGTTCCCAACGTTATGATATTTACCTACATACATTAATAATTTTTCACGCCTGTAAATGCCCGAATGGGAAAGCAGAGGTGTATTAACACTCAAATTTCGCTAAGTATTATTGACGGTCCCATGTAACTTGGAGCGAGCCTATTGCCTTCAAGGCAAGCTGACATTTTTTCAATGTACTGTCAGATGGAGAACAGCACTTAAGCGTCTTCTAAGACATCTACGGACAGAGATGGGTGGCCCTCTACACTCCACTGGGAACAACACGGCATTTCATTCATATTTCTTTCTTTCATTTAAAATCTTCCACACATAGCCTTCTCTTACGTTAATAAACAAATTTCCAAAGGAGTAGCTTTCATTGTAGTGTAACTAAATGATTGGATTGGCCTAGTTACTTTATTAACCACGCGTAATAGGTAACGTAATATTCATTGGTGAACGTCAAAGTAACTCAGGCAATATAATAACCCAGTCTTTGTTAACACAAGGAGGTTTTGTTACGAAGTCTCGTTAGCTCCTTCTCTTTAGCACAAAAACAACAGCCGAAAATTGTTTAATATCAAAGATTAACTGAACTATTATGTTATACCTATAAATAGGACATTTATTTGGGTACATCGGTAGGTACCCAAATTATAAATCTCAGATGTGTTTACCACACTGTAATTAAAATTAAAAAGTCATGATAAAATACATGTATATGAAAATGAGTTCATATGATATAAGTACTCACCCATAGGCCACGGTAACCATTTACTATTACGTGGGCCGTGTGTTTGTCTGCGACCTAAGTTAAGTAGTATAAAAAAGCACAACCACAATGACAAGTCCCACTCACACAAACAAAGTAACAAGGCTCCAAATTTATTTTCTAAATAACTTTAACGCTATTTATATTTATTACAGAAATATTAAAGCTATCTTTTTTAATATTGTTAAATTTGAATTAAATTTATGTAACAATTCATCTCGTTTAGAAATTGGGGTAATTTACTTACACCAATTCACGTGGCTTTTATTCCAAGGTAAAATACGATTTGTTTTTGTGTTCTATCAAGCATGTTTCCATTTTATTTCTTTGGAAGTATTTTTTTCAGTTATTGAGAGCAAAAGTGAAATTATTTTTAATAAATAAAAATCTTCTCCTAAGCTCGAGCATCTCTCAACTCGCCAGCAACAATGTTTCTTAAGTACTTGCTTGATTTCATAGAAAACATAATGTGATTTAGAATCAGGCTTATGATTCTACGACACATTTATGCTCTCCCTATAGTTATTTTCTACACGCATGATATCATGATTTATTTTTATCTAAAAGGTTCAAACAAGGTTCAAATAAACAGATAATGTGTTGTAAGAGTTCTAAGTAGGTATTAAGCTAGGAAATGCGTACCTGTCCAGTCCATCCTATTGTACCTATACGAAATACCAGTGAATATTTTTCTATAAGTCCATGGCAGCGAGTTTAAAAGGGGTGAAATGGGATGAGCCACACGACGTCTATTAGGTAAATACAGTGAAACTTTGATAAGTGGGACCCGGATAAGTGAGAAACCTCTATAACTGGAACTCATGCTGAGGTCCCTAGACTTTGGCACTGAATTACCTCTATTAGTGGGACGAAGCAAACCTCTATATCTGGGATTCGTTCTTTCGATATTATCGTCAAAGTTACCTCTATAACTGAGACAGCGAGTGAATTTCATATGCATTTACCTCTATAACTGAGATAACACCGTTTTTTTTTTGTTTACTTATTCTTATTCAACCCGCAAATTCCGTGCATAACTAATTTTGAGCCTTAATGACTTTTACCCAGTATATAAGCCAGTTTGTTTTGCTTTACTTTCATACAGGTGTTAATTTAAAAAAATGCCGAAACGAAAGCTATCAGTAGGTATGTGAAAATATAATATCCTTTTATGAAATTGGGAAGAAACGGGATGAAATCTGTGTCGAATTTAATATGCCATAGCTACTCTTTGTAGAATAATTCACAACAAAGATAAAATTTATAATCAGAATGCCTTCGGTAATTTATTAATTTTTTATGATTCCCAATGAAGATTTAAACTTAGACACACGTATAATGTTTACATCATACATTATTTTAAATAATCGCACCTCTATAACTGGAAATAACCTGTATTCTGACCTCTATTAATGGAACCCTCTGTAAATGAGACAGACATTTTTTTATACCTGGATATCTGAGACACTGGGTAAGTGGAATACCTCTATAAGTGAGACAAATTAGCAGGTCCCTTGAAGTCTCACTTAACCAGGTTTCACTGTACAACATAATGTAAAAATTGTAACAGAATGATATTCGTTCTCTATTTAAAATTTATTTAATGTTAACATAAAATTTCTAACTAGAAGCAGGTAATTAAAAAGTAACTCAGTACATAGCAATTTATGAAAATTAATTGAAAGTGAGCGCTTAAATATCAAGACCTGTAAAGTGCTCTACACTTCCCCGTGTAAAACAATCTTGGTGCGCACACCTCCCTCTCCTACGTAAGTTATACGCAACATTGTTTACTTGAGAGGTAAATACCTACAGTAAATTTTATCGTTGCATATAATATACTATACAGTATGCTCTCCAATAATATAGTAAGTTTGTACGAGTACTTTAGTTCAAGACTTTGTATAACTCCACGGCACGGCACCGTCCGCCGCGCCTTCGAACGGCGCGACGCCGTGCTACGGCGCCGTGGACGGTGTGGTGCAGGGGACGATTCTCAGTCGAAATTTCTTAGTTGGCGAACGCGCAATGATATATAGTTACTTACTAAAAATACTTCAATGTTATTAATTTACATGAATTATAATTATTATTTATATTAATAATATTTCATAATTACGAATTCAATATTTATTTACGATCAAAATAACGTGAAACAATATTCCTACTATTACTTTTGACCATTCTCTTCTCTTAAAAAGACGTATAATTTCCGTAGACGATATTTATTTCACATATTTCGCTTAAGGTGCCGATAATTGGGTCTTTTACCCTAGTTATTACTAAAAATACGTCAATGTTATTATTTTCATGAACTATAATTATTATTATTTATATTAATAATATTTCATAATTACGAATTCATTATTAAAAACGTATTTGATTTTTATGTGATTTTGATGAAATTTGGTATAGGGGCAGATTAGACCTTGAGAAAGGACATAGGTAACCGACAACCACGCGGGCGGAGCCACGGTCAAGAGCTAGTTATATAGTATATCATTGCGCGCACGACAACTGAAAAATTTCGTCTGGGAATTGCCCTCCCCTAAATCACACCGTCCACGGCGCCGTCGCCGTCGACGGCGACGGCCTTATCTTTTTGTGGGTGAGCAAAAATCAAGGAAATCGCATCATTGTCACCGTCCTGTCCCGTCACGATGATAATATTTACAAGTTTTCATTTCTATCGGCAATCCTCAAAGACTGTTCCACATGATTTTTTTTTAGATCCATTAGAATTCTGTTTGTATTTTATCATCATCATCTGCATATAGACGCATTCTCCTTTGGCACGATCTTGGGCGTCCGTGGTAGTGAGACCATTTGCAACCATGTCACCCTCCACGACGTCAAGCCAGGACTTCTTGGGCCCACCCCTTCTACCTGGACCCGGTTGGGGCGCCACGCCGTCTGTTTTTATTTTATGAGTAGTAAGTTTTCCGGAATTTGACCACTACATTTTCTCATACATTAATATAAATAATTTGTTTATTTATAGTATGAAAATAACATCACATTGTACCTATGTATAGCTTAGCTGAAGTATGTTGCGTCAGGCAGGTACCAACTTTTTTGCACAAGGTTCAATTTATTTCACTCTGTTCGACATTTTACACTTTAGTAAACACATTCAGTATCTAACACGATTTACCTTACTTAACTACTAAGACTAATTGCGTTGTTTTTATCCAACTTGCATCGTTATCGCCGAGTGCCGTGTAAGGCCAAAGTTTTCGCTGCAGTTACAGTGAAACAATATTACAAAAACACAGTTAGCTATTCACGTAAATTCAGTTCCAATAAACTTTTAAACTAATCAGAGATCTGGAATAGTGCAGTAATTACTTCACACATAGTATTACGAGTATATTAAATTGTGTGTTACCTGTATTTAGTATGTGCTGGACGAAGTCATGTTTACGAAATTAAGCGTCTGAGAGTAAACTATTAGGAGGAACTAGTTGTTACCCACGGAGGTCCGCGTGAAATTCTGATCCCTATCCTGTGATCTACGGGGAACTATTAAAAAAAGGAGCCACTATCTAATTGTAGATTATTACCTGTTTGTGCTCGGCATGTCATACACTCATGCAGATTCACATGCAGACACCATTTTTGTGGCAGAGTAACAGACATCAATACATCCATTTATGCATTTATAATATTATTTTGATTGTATATAATATTGATGTGGTGCTCTTTAATAGATGCTTACTTCATTTCAGAAGAATGAGCTAAAAGAGAACGTAATTTCACAAAAAATGTCGTATTCCATATTTGAATTTATAAAAAAATAATGATAAACGACCTCTTTCCCAAGTACCTACTTGACAAAATAATCGCGGCAAAATATGCATAGTTTATATTTTAATCTCCCCATTTTTCGACGTTATATCGAAAAATATGATCTCGCGTAAGCTTTTTGAAAGCTTCCAAACTGTGAGAAGCACTGTAGTGTAAGTCCTGGGGGATTTACGAAGCATTTATGGTTATGGCAGTTGATGGTACCAGGTATCCATTACCACCGCCATTTTCATACATCGCCCTTATTCCGTTATGTTTTTCGTATAAGTATTTAAGACCGAAGGGAGCTGTTCTGGCAATTGCGTACAACGTCGAAGTGGTGGTTTCAGTAGATGTAATGGGTAATATTTTTGTTTTATCATTCAAACATAATACCTTGTCTATATTTATTTTAAGTCTGGTATACATTCAGTTAAGTATACAAGTATTATAATTTTTCGTGCATACTTTATCGTATTTTGGTGTGCTTTGTAGATAGATAATGATATAACTTCTGGGTTGAAACCGGAAGAAATATTCGTGGGATGAAAAAAGTGGGTTGAAAATGGAAACATACTCAGTAAAAAAAAAGTATTACAATAATACGTTACACATGGTATCAAAGTTATTTCCCGCATTTGATATTTCATCATCATCATCATCATAATTTCAGCCATAGAAAGTCCACTGCTGGACATAGGCCTCCCCTATAGATCTCCAATAAGACCGGTTGGAAGCGATTAGATATCTATCCTATGAAAAGTCTTACAGGAATAATAATGAAGACACAAACGAAATATCAAAGCAGAAATCTATTTGTGAAAAACGTTATTATTACATAATATGTATGCATGTATGTGTGTATGTATGTGTATATATTGTAATTTTATATGAGTACGTAGGTATATGATGTAACACTAATACATTAAACGCCAACAACTGCCAAATACTCTAACCAACATACATTTCCATCCAAAGGTTGCCTGGAAGAAATTGCGTAAAGCGATAAGGCCGCCCTTTGTACTGCTTCTGTTTATCATAATTCCTGTATCACAATATTGTAATTTGGCGTACAATAAAGTATATAATAAATAAATAAATATGGAAAAGTTGAGTTGTGATTATTTTCTTCGGTGACCAGCAATTTAAAACTAGTTTTTAATACACACACATCGAAAAATCAAAGGTGTGCAACTGAGAATCAAACTTCAACTTCAGCACCATTTAATTTTAATTTCAGCCGTACTTGACTATTACTACTTGCAATAAACATTTATTACCAACTTCTACATTATAAATCATAGCACACGTTCTACGAAAAACATTTTAAGACTGTCCGTATATTTTTATTCACAAGAAAAAAACTGTAAATTTTCCAGCTTAGTAGAAAGAAGCAAGAAAGCCATATTTTGGTGGCGGTTGAGTCATAAAATTTAAACTTTTAAGTGGCCTGTCATGGTTCGTTATGCCGTACGCGGCCTCTGGCAACTGCACATGAGAACGCGAGTAGCAATGGCTATTATTTTTTAAATAATACTTCAAAGAAATCAACTAAATGGAAACTATAAGAAAAGAGCACTTCTATATTCTCAGATATTTTATAAAATTATGCACGTATAAAGAAGAATTGTTAAGGATGAATTATATAGAAGTACCTACATGCTGACGAAGTTTTCCTCTGCGCTCGTTTATTTTTTGCTTTAATTGTGTCTTACACCTTACGCCTCTTGCCTCCCTCTCTTCTGTATAATTAATTCCTATAGAAGGCAGCTACAGAAACAAGAAATACAAAACAATATGATTTATTTTCTTTGACAATATCTTAGTGCAAATCTATGTGATCGAATGAACAAGTAGGTACACTATCATCTGACTTTTGAATTTACGTGATTCTTAAAATTGTACTACTACCATTCTCAACTATTGGCCGTTCCCAATGACATATCTACAGATAAAGGTAAAGGTAGAGATAGTTCCTTTGTCAAATCCTATTGTTATTTTGCTACTATGAATTGCGTTACCATAGAGATTGATGACGTTTTTATCCTTCCTAATGTCAAAACTGGCGATAGATAGGTTATTGGGAACGGCTATTAATTCTTCAGATTTATAGATCATCTTATTGATTGTATTCTTATAATAAACACTTCAAATTACTCATGCATCAACGATATTAAGGCTTAAAAATTCAAACTCATACATCAAATTCATCTCGATAGCAAATTCGAAATAAAAAAGTTAAAACTAGGCATTGAATCGGAGAGAGTTATCATTCAACTCTCTGTTGCTAATGTGGGCCATCTGTTATGTGAACTGACGGTATTGGATTTAAGCGATTTACCCTTTACTGAAAGCGTATAATATTTTCTAGAAAAGGCTGGTGCCATACATGTTTTACTTAAAATAGCATTCATATTAGTAAATTATGAATGTTTCAATAAGTAACAATTTAAACCAATGGTGAAACCATTGGTTTTAATTGTTACGCTAATGGATACTATACTCCTCGGGTGCTAGGGGTACGGCCGGGGTGCGAGGGATATGGCTACGACAATCTCACCTCTGGCAACCGACGGCCCACAGACGGCGTGCGTTTGAGTCGGTTCTACACCGACATAACCTCCTCCTCCGGCTCCGGCAGGGAAGGTATCCGTGGGGAATTTTCGCACGATAAAAAAACGACATAGTGTCTTTTTCCACTCCATCCGATTAGGTACTTAACTAAATTGTTAAAGATTCAATTGATAAAGATTGTTCAAATCTTGTAGCGACTCTACTATGTAGTAACTAACTAGTGGTTCGATTTCGGTTTTTAGTCCTCAAAAAAAGTTTCTAAACAGAAAAATATTTAAAACTCAGTTTTTTAATAAACCGTACTAACTAACCGTACTAACGACTTTAGCGTCACACTAAAGCGTCAAGCAGCATGCACGCGGCAAATTGCCTTAGGTATATTTATGCTTCTCATTGAGCAGCATTTGCGGATGCTTCGCATTGAGTAGCAGTTGCGGCATAAATATTATTTGTCAATTCGCTGTCTACTTGTGCTTTGGTGTGTGGCCCCCCTAATTCAACATTCCTTGATATATTATATTCACTCTTTTATTTCGAAAATTAACCTTTTCGAACCTATCACTCACCTAGAAAATGCATTCGAAAAGTGTGTAATCAACTCGCGATACTTTACTCGGCAGGCGAAAATTATCCTCAGTCTAGACAAGCGACGACAGCTTAATTACAACTGATAGCATTCACGCTCCAAGTGGCTTAGAGTGGATCACAGAGCTATTTGTATGCTAATGTGTACCCCCCTCTATGTCCGACGTTACACGTAATCCAAGACTGTTGAATGGAAAATTGTTTCGAAAACAATCGTATCTGTTTTCTTATCGATTGTACATTCAGCAACTTCTAGGTTCTGAAGAAATTTTGCTTAGAAAATGCCCAAG
Organism: Eilema depressum; assembly: GCA_914767945.1. NCBI lineage: Eukaryota > Metazoa > Arthropoda > Insecta > Lepidoptera > Erebidae > Eilema > Eilema depressum. Next base: position 17,736,363 of record OU612020.1, read on the forward strand.
AGAGTACAGTTTAGTGATAATAGTGTTATACCTTACTTTAAATACAAAAGTTTTCCCTTATTTATTACACAGAGTGACTTATGAATATCAAAATTTATTACTTTTATATTTACTTAATCACAGATTTTTCATTTTTAATATAGAATAGTTTAATTAAATTTAATAGAAATCAATATTAATTTTATTTACGCTAAGTTTTTACCGCTTTCTAGGCGCTCGCCAGAAACTAGACAGCCAGACAGATTCGTTAAACAAGTAAATTGTTCGTAGACTTCACCCAAGTGAGTAAAGCTAGTAATAAAGAATTATAATCAAATAAGTTTAAAATAAAAATAAGAACTACATCTGGAAGCGAAATTAAACTTTGCACTTCGAAAAACTATAAAAGAGCATGGGCTATCCACAATAGTTCAGATAAAACGCCCTTCAAATTTATTATCGTATAAAACTTGCTGAAAGTTCATGTTCATAGTCCAAAACTGGCGATATTCATGAATAACCCAACAACCAAGTAATTTCTGGTGAAATTTATTGACTATAAATTCAAAGAAAGTGCATTTTCTTCAAAAATTGCATTCTGTTTGTTCATACGCGAAGTTTTAATTTAATGTATTCTTCTTACCGTATTAGAATACTGTCTCGATCGAAATGAGTTCAAAGAATAAAATAAACGTTCTAGCGTTGGTAATAATAATTTATTCCATTGACTTATCTTAGTTGGAGGAAGAGCATTTTCACATTATCCGATCCCATATCGGAGGAATTAAAATGTATGAAATACGAGTAGGCATGTATCTGTCTTTCACCATTGTCCGGCCCGATATCGCATACGGAGCCAACACCGCTGTGTTCTCAGATAACGGCTGTCGGCGGTCGTCGTCCGACACCACAATCGGATCGGATATTGTGAAAACGCTCTAATACGTAATACATTGTGATAAGCGAAATTAAATTAATAGAAAACATTAGAACCTATTCCGAAAATCAGTACATCGGTACCTACTTTTGATTTTATATAAAGATGCTAAAATTATTTTGATTTTAATACGAGTATAATGTTCCTGAAACCTACCACTTCTTAGTAAGGCGGGGACGTTGTTATTTACAGTTTACATTTTGATATTTTGAAAAGGTCACTTTGAAAATCGGTGTTCGAAGTTTAAACAACAAGTCCATCAGTTTAGAAAAAATGTTTTTGTATAAAATGTGGTGACATTCATGCAGGTAGAGTTGCGGGCGGAAAGCTAGTTAGTTAATAATTATATTTTTTTTTTGTTTCAACTTAAGCCAGCAATTTCATAGGTAATCTTTATGAAAACATTTTATTTCATCAATAATCGGTTCTGCTCTAACTTATCGCAGTTTCTTTAAACTTTATAGAGTTATGGTCTCGTAAATTTTGTATTGATTTATGCTTCCATTATGGCAACGTGTATTAAACGGTAACTACCTATACTAAAACTTTAGAGTTTTACGAGTCCGGGTGACGCTGTAAAGATAAAATACGGGCCAGATTTTACGTTATCGTGCGAATACTTCCATTCCCAATTTGATCCTTAAAGAAATATTTATTATTTTACGGATTATGTGAGAGTGAAGTATTATAGAAGTGCCTGTCAGTAACAGAATAAAATAATGTATGTATATATTTTTAAGATAATTTGGGTGGCAGACAAGCACATGGCTCATCTGATGGAAAGTGGTTACTGTGGCCTATGAACGTAGGCAACAGCAGGGGTGCCATACTCGTGCTGCCGACTTTGTAGGAACTATAGGATACTTCCAAGTCAACGCTGTCTAGTGTCTAGACCCAAAGTAAGCATGGTATAACTAGCTTGTATCATGGGATCTGACATGGGATAACCCTATTTAGAACTTTAAGTAAGTAAAGGTTAGAAAAATCTGAAAATAGTGGGTTATTTTTAATTTACCGGTTTAACAGATTTACCTCAAAATGTAGCAGTGAAAATAATTACGATCCAGTAAACTAAACTGTGTTCTCACCAAAATCTACTCCTAGAATCGTCCAAGTTACCACATTTACGCTTCGTCGCCCCGCGCCAAATCCGCAATCTGCTCGGTTTAGCTCAAAGCCCACCTTAATATTTAATTATAAACACACGTACAATCTCTTTACAAACGTAAAAAATGTAACAAGAACGTAGGGAGCATTTTCTTTAAGAATGTTGTACACACTCGTCGAGTAGAATTAATGAAATATTCATGAAAAATTTCACTCTCGCCGAACTTCCATACGTTCGTCGGAGACAGTCTTGAACTCGCATAAATGTATGAGATACGTAGTTGAACGAGTTTCCTGTGTTAACATTGAAATTAATGAACGTGTCAAACAAATACGTCAGATCTTTGCTAGCGAGTCAAACGGAATCGTATGTGAGCGTAAGCCAAGTGCCTAGATATTTGATTACTGGTAACTTAATTGAATATATTATCTATGTTTACTTAGCACCTTCGATATTCTATGTAGATGAGGTTATAACTTCTACTGAATCTAGATATCTATAGGTAATGTTGATTTTAATTGCTCAATATGAAGCATGTTAGGCGAAAAATTATGCTGATAATAATGTTTTGGGTTATAGGTATTAGGTACACAGCGCTTCTAAGAACCACACTTAGTTAGTAGGTAGGTAACTTGTACTGATAAGTTCTAAATGATTCTAGAACACGAATATATTATACTAGCTTTTGCCCGCGGCTCCACCCGCGTGGATGTCGGTTATCGCGACCAAATATAGCCTATGTCCTTTCTCAAGGTCTAATCTACCCCTATACCAAATTTCATCAAAATCGGTTCAGTGGTTTGGGCGTGAAAGCGAGACAGACAGACAGACAGAGTTACTTTCACATTTATAATATTAGTAGGGATTTTGTATTATACATTGTACTTAATAGTACCTCCGCCCTACAGAATACCGCGGCCATAATAATATTATCCTCGTGTGTCGGCGGTGAGTAGGGTAGCCGGTGCTCAGTGCGAAGACCAAAGGCTTGTCATGCCTTGTCTTCTGCCCTGACGGTACAGAAACTGTCTGTTCTTACAGGGTCGGCAACACGTGTATGACTTCCCTGGTGTTGCACACGTTCACAGGCCACGGTAACCACTTTCCATCAGGTGAGCCGCGTGCTTGTGTGCCACCTAATTTATAAAAAAAAAGTCAGGCTTATGCTAATAGGTACGTAAAGTCATTAAGTCAATAATTCAATTATAAAAAAATAATTCTTGTGTGTGTGTGTGAATAACAAAAAAATCTCAAGTTTCTTAACAGTTTGTTCACAAAGGAATGTTTTTTTCTTTTATCTTTGTTAAATAGGTATACATAAACTGCCTCAAAACCAGTACTACGGGACCACCGCAACAATTCCCATGAGACCTGATTAGCCGTCTTTGCAAAGATAACCCTAGACTTTAAAGTCTGTTAGGTTTCGACTTATTTTTTTAGACCTATTAACTTATTCGTTTTTTATACGTACCTACTACTAGAAGTTTTAACTAGTCTGTAAATATATAAAGCATGTTAGTATTATTAGTAAATTAATAATTAATCGAACACAAAGCCACAAAAAGCAGATCAAAAAATTGCTATTGGAAAATGTATTATGAATGATCGGTATATTTTCGCCGAAAACTTAATTATATTCATTTCGCGTAATACTATTTTCATAATTGGTTTTAAAGCAATAAATTATGATAGTTGAAACACACACGGTGATTGAACAAAAATATATACATTCAATTCCACTACTCATTAAATTTGCTTTAAGGGGATTAAACAACAATATAACTCATCAATTTTTCGATATATTGAAATGTGTTCAAAAATAAATAACATAACATTTCACTTATTATATTCGTTAATTCTACCAGATTAACCTACAATAATAATATAATAGTAGAGCTGTTCCGAGCGTTCCAATCATACACAAATTAACTTATGTATGAGTCACGCTACAATCAAAAAAACATTAGCTGCCGATTTTTCTATACTCATGTTTATATATCCTTGAAACCTATTGACGTATACTAAACACGTGATACCAGACTTTATCTCTACAGAATTTTTCTATAATATAAAAATGAATCGCTGTATGTTTTGGTAAGCGAGAATCTCGAGAATACCTGGGGCCTAGTTAGATAAAGTGACATTCTATTGGCGAAAACGCAAGTGGAATCGCTAATTGTAGTATGAAATTGACTTAAATCACTAATATAACTATTTTTTTTTTATGAAATTTGAGTCTTTGTAACTCTAAATACATTTTTTAACTTATCATTATTACTAGAACCACCGCAATGTCCCGAAATCCATGGTTAAAACCTTAAAAATGGTTCGCTTCAGCGCGATTCCATCAATAGAATGTCACTTTGTCTAGGGCCCCTGAACCGATTTCGCTAATTATTTTTTTGGAAATTCCTTGAAGTACGAGGATGGTTCTTACGTTGAAAGAGTTAAAAAAAATGCCTGAAAACGTTTAAAAAAAAAAAGAATCAACTGTTAGGCGGTACGAAGTTCGCTGGGTCAGCTAGTTTTACTTATAATTTCATTATCTTTCAAGCCTTTTCTCCACTCAATTGGGATCTGCTTTCAGTCTCTTTGAAACTATTACTGCTTAAGAAGTAATAGCGCTTGGTTATCACTTATATTATTGTACATACATTTATACTATATACTAACCGACTAGCAAATACACCTAGAGAAAATATCAAGATACGAATGGACAAATGTTATGAAAAGTCACGATTTTTACATCTTTATCGTTTATTGTAATCGGCGCAACATATCATTGTCTCCCATACTTTTCTTTCAGACGTCATTTCCTTAATTATTTCCTCTCCTGCCATATCCTTTTACCGCAATCCATTCATTTTTTTTAAGTTAATCTTTGCTCATGTAGACTGGGTTATAGTATACTTAAAACATTTGACTATATATCAATTATTTCTTTCAACTCTTGGCTGTATACTTTTTTTTCCATAATATATGTATTCGTCACAACTAACACGTTACAACAATAAACATGCCATAATTATTTTTTGTCGTTATTTAAAAATACTATTTTACACTAAACGTTGAATCAACACAAATATATTTAGAAGCAAAACTCTTTAATAAATACAGTAAAGTACAATCATTTTCTGGTGTTTAACGATCAAAATAATTACCTGCCTTGAATTATTTCAGCTATAAATAATATAAACATTACCGTTTAAACTTATAACAATCTGATTTTTTAAAGGATCACCATGTACCGTGTGATATTGTTTGGTGCCTTTATAGCTGCAGCCTTGGTAAGAACTAGGAATGAGATAAAATATCATTGATTCAGTACAGCTACTATTGCCTATAAATAACACACACCATGTGCATGTTCAGACGACCTAATTAGAAGAATCAAAGAATCAAATAATCAATTTCATTTATTCAATTTAGGCACATAAAGAGCACATAAATGAACGTCAAATATTACAATTATTATGACAAGTTAAAAAAAAAAGATATATTATTAAATAAAGTAAAATAAATCATTTGAAAATGATTCTTTCGCTGGTTCGGTAGTTGGTTCTACTGAGAAGATACCAGCAAGAAACTCAGAGAACTCAATTATCCTTTTTATTTTATTAAGGCCGCGGGAACGCGCTGGATGCGAGCCCCTTCCAACCGGTTTTATTGGAGATCTATAGGGAGGCCTTTGTCCAGCAGTGGACTTCCTATGGCTGAAATGATGATGATGATGATGTGCGTGTTCAGAAGAATCGTTTGACATGATAGGCTCAGGTACAGTCGGCATCAGATCGACAAGCAAAGTACTCAAAATGATCTTAATTCCTTGGTTTTCCACCCTTCCTGTTGACTGATTGTTCTGATATTGATACGTCCACGGTAACCACTTCCCATCACATGGGCCGTGTGCTTGTCTACCACCTTAGTTGGTGTACTAAAGTACTAATTTATTTTGTTTTTTTAAGGCTGCCGACGAAGAAACTATGAAAAAATGTTTAAATGCTTTCAATCGGGTGAGTAAATTTAATATCACTTTACAATAAGGTAAAAGTACCGGTAAAAATTTTTGAGAAAAATATTAGATAGTTGAATACAAATCGTTAATCGTTGATCATAGTTATTAAATTGAATTAAAATAATCATTTATTTCAAATATCAGGACTCATTTCAGTAGGATACATAATAAATAAATAAATAAATCTTTTATTTTCAGATAGGTAATAAAATCCATAATTTGTTAGTATTGTTAGTTTCAAAATTACAATTTTTTTCTTATACTTATAATAACGTTAATTGTGTTAGTAAATTGATTTTGTTAATACATAGATTAATGTTATACATAACCCCATTCTTCATTATTACGCAAGTATTAGTAGCTATAACCACATGGGGAAGGGAAAGAGGTACACAGAGGCTGGGCTACAGGGTGCAAGCATTGAAAATCATAATATTGATTATTTTAGATACTTATGAAACTCGATTCGAGCTTAACATAAATTAAATACTTATTATTAAAAACGCTCATCCAGTTAATGTTTCTTGTATAGGACAAGGTGCACTGTTGCATTACAATGACGGCGGATCCTGAATTAACCACTAATCCAGATATAAAAGAATGCTTTGATTTACCGAGCACTCAATCTACCGTAAGTAAAATCTTCCCTACCTGACTCGCACTTGATTTAATGTGGTTTTTGCCATACATTAGTAAAATATCGAAGGTCAGCTGCCTCGCAGCTAGACTGGAAAAAGCGGACCCTGGACTCCGAGATGAAGGCCTCAGATGCGACCGGGATAAAGACAAGGATGATGATGACGTTAGTAATATGAGTGCGGCCACAAATCTAGAGGATTTTGATGTTTGAAGAAAAAAAATTAGGGTGTAAAAAAAAACTAAATAAGTATTTTTTCAAACGTAGGTACTTCAAAATTCAGGAAAATAACGAAGAAACTATGAATAAATTCTGAAAGTTTAATAATTTCACGAAAACAGAGATAGGTTTTATTTCGACAGATCATACGGAATATCAAGATTTCTTCACGTTTTTCTTCCAAATCGAATTGGATTAGATAACCCACTTTGAGACAGGGTGCACTGACTTAGGCGCTATTGTGATCATTTTGTTATTGTGATAATTTCATGTAGTTTATAATGTATTTTTGTTGCAGTGTGACGTTGAAATATGCATAGCCAAAAAGCTAGGATACTACGGAGCTGATGGAAGCCTAGATCTAAAAGCCTTGACCAGCTTCCTCGAGAATAAGTTCAAAGAAAAACGGGACAATTCATTATTGGTAATACTGAAAGAAAAATGTCTAAATGGCGAAAATATATCCAAGTATGGACTTCCCGAAATGTGCGAGTTTAAGAAAATGAAGAATTGTCTACACATCGCATTCTTAAAGGTAGTACCTAAACCCAAAAAATATATCTTCACTACATATCATAAAACAACTAGCTGACCCGGCGAACTTCGTACCGCCATATTTTCCGCCCGCGTGGTATTATTTATCAGTGTTTCTCTACAATATTATGCATGTATTATACATATAAACCTTCCTCTTGAATCACTCTTCTTCTTCCTCTTAGCGTTAATTCCCAGTCGCATCCGAAGCTTTTATAGCTCGGAGTCTGGGGTCCGCTTTTTGTCAGTCTTAACTACGGATTTGGCTAGACCTCGATATTTTCTGTGAAGCGATTGCCATCTGACCTCCACATCCCAATCCACATCGCATTAGGCGATATCGAAGCTTTGCAGCTAGACTGTTGTTTTTTTTTTTTTTTTTTTGGATTTTTGAGGGCTCCAACTACCCGTAACGACTGCCATAGATGTTCTTATGGCAACCGGGACCGACGGCTTAACGTGCTCTCCGAGGCACGACCAGACCAATGCAAATACCCATATTTCATGAACACAAATATTTGCACTGAGCGGGGATCGAACCCACGCCTCCTGCGTAGCGGCCGCGTTCACTACCGCTACGCCACGGAGGCTGTCCTGTTCCTCTTGAATCACTCTATCTATTGAAAAAAAACCGCATCAAAATCCGTTGCGTAGTTTTAAAGATTTAAGCATACATAGAGACGGACAGACAGCGACAGCGACTTTGTTTTATAATGGTCCATCACTTGACTTAGGTAACCTGTTTTATCTTACAGTATTGTCCGGAATGGAGTGATGAAGGTGATTGCAGTGGAATGAAAAAATCTGTTGAAGAGTGCACAGCGAATTATTGATCAATAAAATTCCTAGATGAGAACTGACCAAAACTGGAGGAAATGGATTACGAAATTAAAATTATCAGCAATGTTTGTTTATATTTACGCTTGTATTCAGCGCCACTTTATTAAATCTAAATGAAAATATATTACAGTCTGTAAATTTTTGAGTCCTTCATATACATTACATGTGTAGCAATGTGGAAATTACCTACTTATAGCAATACATTAAAAAAATATCAAGTTTCGTGTACAATTTCAGTGAACATCCGCTTCGGCCGCGTACGAAACCACATTTTTGAAAGAAGAAACATTATTCTTTTATCGAAACGAGTTTCGTAAGAAGAAATAATATTCATTTATCGAAACCAGTTTCGTAAGAAGTAATATTATTCTTCTTCCGTAACCGGTTTCGACACATAGTTTTGTACGCGGCCGAAGCAGTAAATTCACAATTAAATTCAGGTTGGCGGATAACGTAACGAACCGAATACCACGCAAAACAAGAAGACTGCCAGTGACCTCCTCCAACGAATTCTTGAAGAAAGTTGACACTAAGATTTTTTCCTATAATTTTCAATTAATTTTCTTGGGGTAAATAGTAAATTAAATAGACTAAAGAAAAGAATCTGTTTTTATTTTTCTTTGAGAATATGAATAAAATATTCAAGAAATGCATTTCAATGGACGATGTCTGTACCAGGAGCGCAGACGACAACAGTGATTATAAAATTAAGCATGCCCTGGTCGCTTACATGCGCCAATGGCTGGCACATTGCGTGTTCACCGCACGTGACTTTTCCTTTATTCTAGTCACGATCCCCTCATCAGTTCCGGCCGCACAGAGCCTGTCCTGCACATTTAAATAATAAACTATACATAAAAAGGATTTTTTCCATATTAGTGTAAGATAACGAGGTTTCATTAAAAAAAATAGTTTTTCAATGATTAGTAATAGTGGTTACTTCAATAGGCACCAAGATATTCAGGGGAATCACAGAAACTATAACACCTGCGACCTTGAAATTTGGCAGGTAGGTTACTTATAGGGTGTAGACATCCGCTAAGAACGGATTTTTACGAAACTCCACCCCTAAGGGGTAAAACAAACTCCACGTGTACGAAGTCGCGGGCGATAGCTAGTATTCAATAAAATTATATCAGACTCATCTCCAAAATGATTTGAAATCAAACGAACGCTATAAATTCTCATAGAATACTTTCACTTTATGATATTGGAGGGATGTTCAGCAAATTGAATTATATCAATATAATTTTGCCCACCTTTAAATTACTAGGGGAGTGACGTCACGCGTTCATTTCCCTACTCTCGATATTATGACTTCATCCTGTTATCATTGCTCGGCAGGCTTGCAATACTATCTCGCCTAAAATACGGTCATTTGTAAGTTAAGTACATAAGTAATTTAAAATAAACGTCTACTTATCAGAAAATTTGAAAAAAATCTTATGATTTGGTTTCTTTTCTATCTGTGAGAAAAGAATTAGTGAATGGTAAATCATAATGATTTGAAACATCTGCTCCGCTAGACAAGTGACCAGTGTTGCCGAACTATCGATAGTTTGACTATCGATAGTTGACTTCGAAAATCATCTATAATATCGATAGCCCTATCGATAGTATCGATATTGTCAATACTATCGATACTATCGATAGTACATTGGGTATTGAAAACCGATACTATCGATAGTATTACTGTGTGTCGATAGTATTATACTAACGGTGCTATGTTCAGATTCGATGTCAATGTTCGATTGTCTAACAGTAGTCGACTATCGATAGTCTATCGATAGACTATCAATAGTCGACTATCGTGCGGCAACACTACAAGTGCCATTGACCATTATCTCCAATTCTACTGAACCAATCACGATCAAATAGACGTAAGATTTAAGGTCTTCTAAATAAAAAGAACTTCAGAAAGAAATTCAGAATCTGTTCAGTAGTTTTTGCCTCTATCGCCAATAAACAGATAAGAGTTCAGTAACATTAATAGGTAGGTATAACATAACTCAAGTTTGCTATAATTCTTCTTCTTCATCCTAGCGTTATTCCTGGTCGCATCCGAAGCTTCCACCTCGGAGTCCGATATTTCCAGTCTAACTGCGAGTTTGACTAGGCCTCCATATTTTCCGTGAACCGACAGCCATCTTACAGCATTTATTATTTTAATAATATTGTGAACCCAAAAATAATCGATCAGCTTCCCGATATTGTCTCCGCTCAAGTGCTCAAGTGCAAGTTTGACTTTCCGTTTTAAAACCTACAGACTTGAAAACTTGAAAAACAAATTTTAATGAAATCCTCAGTCGTACATAAATTATAGCGTGACCAAGGGAAACGGAGCTTCATTGTTATAATGCATTACCTTCATAATATGCATAATGACATAATCGGATTTTTTGTCAAATATTTCATAACGTTTATGACTGCAATATTATTATTATATTAAAGTACGACGATTTTCTGGTGTTTAGTGCTTGAAATCACTTACTAGTCTTGAACTATTTTTGGTATAAATAATACTCAAATGTTATGAACATTATAACAACTTAATTTTCTATCAAACCGACATGTGCCGTATAGTGGTGTTGACTTTGTTCATTGCGGCTGCAATTGTGGTGAGTGAAAATAGGTGGTCAAACCAATGTTATAGATGTAGTTCAATTTATTATCCTACTATTATAAATGAAAGGCTTGAAGTAAATGGATTTCTATTTACTTCAAGCCTGTCGCATTAAGGAGCATATTAATTTCTATCCTACATAAATTATTTTTATTATTGCCCGAGTATTGATTTCGCTTTTTCCAGTTTAAAATAATTTGTTTAGTTTAGCATACTAAATGCATTAAAATTATCTCAATTGGTTGGGCGGAAATATCAAAAATCAATGTTTAAAAATGATTGCAACATCATTCATTGATTCCGATAGTTCGTACAAATATCGGTAGATGGCTTCCACCATCACCATAAGATGGATGTATTGGAAAATTTGGATCAATCTCGGGCGAAGCTCGGTGGCTCAGTGGTTAGAGCGTTCCCCCTGTAAGGGAAGGATCGCGGGTTCGAGTCCTGCCCAAGTATTGATTTCGCTTTTTTCAATTTAAAATAATTTGTTTAGTTTAGCATACTAAATGCATTAAAATTATCTCAATAAATATACTCACTACGGACGGGTGTATTAACACCTACGTTTATCCAACTATGATTATCGTTCTCACGTAATAGAGGGCGTGCCTATTGCCGTCAAGCGGGCAATTAGTCATGGGCTGTATGTTTACTGTCGGATGGAGAACAGCCTTATCTCTTTCCCTTTCCATTATACTAATAACAAAACTTGAGTTTCTATTTCTATTTCGATGCATATTCAATTCACATAACGTAGTCTAATATTCGTGAAGAGTGTAAGAATAGAAGCAGATGGATGGTGGGGTGTTATATCTGCCTACCCCGAGGGAAATAAGCGGGAGCATATGATATCTATGTATAGAATAGTGTAATGAATTTAATGTATAGAAACAGACCACGGAAATGTATAGTTCAGTAATATTTTCACGAGATATTCTTCACGACTAGAGCAGCTGGTCTAAAAATGCCACTTTTTTGGAATTGTATTAGGATATTTTGTCATGTGGCGTTATTTACACGGAATTAGAATCTGCTTAGTAAATGAATTGTTATGTTATGAGTTCACTCATTATGAGTAACCATTTCACTAATTTTATAAGAATCTTTGATATCTATTGGTAGCTCATAAAGTAACTCATGTTTAGCTCGGTGTGGCCATTTTAACCCCGCTGTAGTAAGATAACGTATCATACTCATAGCACCATAGATCACTATTTAAACATTGTAACATGTGAAAGCTTTTAATTGGCCGTCATATAAACTAGTTGTGTGTACTATTCTTCTGCTAGCTATAAGCTCTTCAAACTGTAAAATTAATAAAATAAAATAAATAAATAATTATACTTTTTCATTTCATTTTAAGGCTGCCAAAGACGCCGATGAAATAATGCGATGCCACGCTGCTTTTCGATCTGTAAGTATAATGACAGTAAGAGAGTAGTAATTCTAAAAATGATCTGGACATTCTTACCTGAGACTGCTTTCAACTCACCATCAGGCTGGGTGGAGTCACATTGAGGTGTCCAAAAAAATTCCTAGCGTGAATAGGCCCTTTGAATTTTAGACTAATCTGTAAACTTAAAGTCTAAAATTAAATAAAAGAAAAGAGTTACATTACACTTTTTAATTCACTCTACAAAAGGTCATTTAATTGAACACTTTAACGGCATTATAGGCGGCCTTTAAACGGTCAATTATATTGCGCAATATTGCAAATTGTACAATATAATTGACCGTTTAGGGTTAATATTGAAGATTGCGCAATGATTGATCGAAAGTTTGAGCGAGTTCAATTTTTATTGCACAATATTTTTCCATTGCATCGTGTAGAGTATTGCACAATATTTTTCATTTTCGTGACTGTATTTCTGCCTTTTCTTGTACCAATCTTTCGACCAGCGACGTGATCGTGTTCGTTTCTGTTTCGCTACAAGCAACAACACTACACTTGCCGCTAAATTTTGTTCGAACATGTTGATTCGCACGGTGCACACGGGATCAATACTATTCTCGGACTGAACACGAAAACATTATTTGGTATTATTGTGCAATAAAATTGCTCGTTTGGATTCAGAGCACCTTTCAATCTTATTGTACAATAAAAAGTATTGTACAATGTTATTGTAGGTCTAGGCGCCGCCTTACTTTAGAATATAACTGTTTATGTATTGTAACTGAAATAATGACGTAACAGTGGTTTTCCTTCCAAACTACATCCAAACAAATATTGCATTGAAGTTTTTGCACTATAGGTATATTATTATTATGATTAGGAGGTATATATGTATTGTTTTTTTGGAATCACCAACTATTTGGAGTCAACAGCACAACAGTTATGCATTCGATATATTATTTTTAATTGTGTTTTAACAAGTATTTTTTTTAATCCAGGTTACATTGTCTTGCTGCACCACACCACTTGTAGACCCTGTAATAAATCCGGACTTGAAGGAATGTTTGGACATACCACAGGTTCCGCATTCGGTAAGTTCGTAATGAGTAATGACACACATAAATACATTAATTTTAAATAATAAATAATCATTTATATTAAAAGTCAAATTATTACAATGTCAAATAAAAATGTCAAGCTAGCTACTTAATTATAAAGCCTCTGTTAGCTAAATAACTTGACCCGGGACGTAACCGGTGCAAAAGAGCCCAGAACATTGGATGTATTTCCGCGCTGGATTGCAATATCTAACCTTTGCACCAGGTACGAGCCGGAGCGAGAGTCACCAGTTTTCTCCCTTATTCTTCGACATAAATCTGCCACAAGTTTTTTTGCTTCTATGCCCCAACTGCCCATGGTCTCAACCGCGACTGGCACCATAATAATATATTGCGGCCCCAAGGCTTCTTTTTTCTTCTCGTGCTTTCTGCTAGCTGCATCTTCGGTCGCAGCTGCAGAGGGAAGAGCCATGCCGCCCAAGTGACTCGCAGCCACAGTATTGACACAGGTCGCGTCCTAAACCAAGCACCTATCCCTTCTCCACGCCACGAGAGTTAACCCCTCCGGTCTCTTGCCATCCGATCTGGACAGGCCCGGGGGCTCGAGAGCGCATGGCATATCCACCGAAACCAAGGCCTTTCGCAACAGGTCATTGAGGGCATGGTGACGAGGGAACCTACCTGTGGTATGATGGTAACTTAATACATGATGGCCATCAGCCTCCACCATGAAACCACCACCAGCACACGCAGAGAGTCACCGACCAAAAAAGTGCCAGATGAGGTGATGGCAGTCCGTGCAACCATGTCCCAGCCTCTAGCTGGGACATAGCAAGCTGCGTTCTCAAAACGTCTTTCTTGGGCCAGTCTGACTCCCAGCTCATCCCAAGATATTGGGAGCCGTTGGGGACCGGAGTAGTTATGTAATTATTATAATATACAAATTGTACCTGCTACAAGTGTAAAGCTTTATACCTAATATAAAGTTCTGTTTACATAATTTAATACTTTAATATTAACGGGAATGAAGGGCAGCCGACAGCCTCCGTGGCGTAGCGGTAGTGAACGCGGCCGCTACGCAGGAGGCGCGGGTTCGATCCCCGCTCAGTGCAAATATTTGTGTGAATGAAATATGAGTATTTGCATTGGTCTGGTCGTGCCTCGGAGAGCACGTTAAGCCGTCGGTCCCGGTTGCCATGAGAACATCTATGGCAGTCGTTACGGGTAGTTGGAGCCCTCAAAAATCCAAAAACAACGGTCTAACTGCAAAACTTCGATATCGCCTAATGTTAACATTGGGTTGTGGAGGTCAGATGACAATCGCTTCACGGAAAACATCGAGGTCTAGCCAAATCCGTGGTTAAGACTGGTAAAAGCGGACCCCAGACTCCGAGCTGAAAGCTTCGGATGCGACTGGGAATTAACGCTAAGAGGAAGAAGATTAACGGAAATGAAGGGGATCATGGTATAGGTACGTACATAGCATACCATGGGACGCGAGAGCTTAAAAGTTACCTAGTAAGGTTTTAAAAATTTTTAAATTAAGTTATGTCATTTATAACTTAACATAGCACATTGATAAGCTTGGAGCTGGAACTATTTATACAAAACAAAGTCTGTGGCAATTAAAGCGCCAAGTGATACGCGACAAAAAATAATAAAGTCCAGCAAATGTTCAAATATAATAATTATTTATTATTCCAGTGTGACATGGAAGAATGCGTGGCCAAGAAATTAGGATACTACTTAGCTGATGGAACCATAGATAAACCAATCTTATCAGCTTATTTGGAGAAGAAAATAGATGACCCAAAATTGTTCGCATTAGTCAAAGAAAAATGTGTCAACTATGATGTAACGAAGCATGGACCTCCGAATATTTGCATGTATAAGAAAATGAAGCATTGCCTGTACAACCAATTTTTACTGGTAATCAAATTTAATACTTTAGCGATTCTGCCGTGGAGCGAATCTGTCATGAAGCGAATCTGCCCTAAAGCGAATAAAGGCTTTAATTTACTATAATCACCATTATGTGTCTTTTATGTACAGTAAGTTTTATCCGTAAAACTCGATCGAGGTTGTAATAAGAATTTAGTAGAATATAGGAAATTCTACTAAATTCTTATTGCAACCTCGATTCATTTCGTTGTTGATTTGAGAGTTGTTGAAGAATTCAGTTCCAAGACTAAGACAAAACCTTAACTTTACTGTGTCATTAGTTGTGTCGTCAAATGAATGACGAAAAATTGAAAAAATAGGTAAACACGAAATCTTTAGTTGTTGAATGTCGTAGTAAAATCAGTCTCAAATTCTCATCATATTTTTAATGATAAGTTAAAGCTGATTTATATAACCTATCAACATTACCTTTTTTTCCTAAAATCATTACTACAAAAAAACAAACGTAAGATTTTAAGTCTGAGTAAGCCCTTTCTAACAAAAAAAAAACCGCATCAAAATCCGTCCAGTAGTTTTTGCGTCCATCGCGGACAAACAGACAAACAGACAGAAAATTCAAAAAATATATTTTGGTGTTCAGTATCGTTAACATAAGATAACCCACGTATTTTTTAAAATATCTCCAATGTACAGACACGACCACTTTACAATTATATAAGATAAATAGATGCGTTCAATAACATTTTAGACGCCAACGACTTCAACTAACTTTTAACATAAGGTACTCATGATATAGTAACAATGATATACAGCTTAATAATCACCATTGTCTCTTACAGTATTGTCCTGAATGGAAATCTGATGGCGAATGCAGTGGAATGAAGAAATTAGTAGAAGATTGCACCATAAAATATTGATCTGGTTATGTTTGGTATGATAAACGACAAAATATGTAAGAAAAATGTACTTATCACTTATTATATGTCAGAAGCAAAATATTGTTTTTGTTCGTACTTTTATTTGGTTTGTTTACAGTTGTCTTGTATTCAATCCTTTCCCTATTCCTAATGTTCCATACTCCCTGAAGAGTTAAGATAATAATGAGAGAACTTAATTTCTTTTTTTCTTTTGTATTTTTCTCGCTCCTATTTTTTCTTTTTTTTCTCAAAATTATCTAAACTCTTTAAGTTAGGATAGCAACTTATAATTTAATTATTAATCTTTATTACCTCAAGTCTTCCAAACCGCTACACGGATTTCATTGAATGATATTATATCAAATTGAAAGGTATTAATCTCCAAAGTGTTATTGGATACATTAAGTGAGAATAAAAAGTGTATGGTGAATTTTTGACACATTTTTTAATACATCTTGCATCTAGCTTATTTCATAACTACTACTACACCATAATATTCTATTTTTAACACATTACTGTCCATCCCAAGGTTGCCTGGAAGAAATCGCTTTAAGCGATAAGGCTGCCCATTGTACATTAAACTATATAAATTGCTACCTACTTGACATACTGTAAATCTATTGGTGTACATTAAAGAATTATCTATCTATCTAAATTAATGTATGTCGACAAACATCGATAAGGCGGTGGAAAAACCACCTTATTGAGTAGGTTATCAAAATTAAGGAAATTAGAAGGAGATCACAAAATGTATAATACGAGTAATATGTCACGGCAATTTATTTAATTGGTACTCCATATGCATACTAATATTATTATTGCGAAAGTTTAGTAACACTGTCCGTCTGCCTGACTTTCTGTTACGCTTTCACGCCTAAACCACAAAATCAATTTTGATGAAATTTGGTACAAGTAGATTAAACCTTGAGAAAGGACATAGGCAATGTTTGGTCGCGATAACCGAAATTCACGCGGGCGGAGCAGCGGACAACAGGTAGTTATTAATAATTACCAAGTGATTTGGTAAATGTGACAGATACATTGAAATTCATCATATTGACCGGTAATTATTAATAATAGCATTATTGCCGACGTCTCTCAAAAAGGTAGGTTATTATTTACCTCATCTTCAAGAGTGACAGTACAAGTATAGTTAAGTAGTAACTATCGATATTAGAACGCATAAGTTACAAGAGACTGACAAACTACTTGGAAAATTCTGTCGCCAAAAAAAAAGATCTACCAACGATGCAGTACACGCGTTAATAAACCATATTGCGGCGAATCTAAAAAAAAAAGGTTTAACCATATTTTTAGACCTCACGGAAGCCGTCGACACTATTCCTCTCCGACCCTCTTATCTAAATGAGAAGATGTGGGAATCAGGAGACCATAATCAGGGAGGAAAAGATATGGGAGTTATTCAAAAGCTATCTTTCTAATCGCTCTCAGCTTGTTGGCATTGATAACTTTACTGGTGATGCGCTTCCTGTTCGTTGTGGTGTGCCTTAGGGTACTATACTGGGGCCTACACTGTTTCTCGTATCTCATCAATGCAGAGGTGCAATCTAAATTTACCAAACGTCCAGATTGTCCTGTCTATTGTGTAACCTTTTCTATAACTACAAAAACTCAGCCAAGACAACCTTTAACATTAAAAGCGCACTCCTGCTCGCCTATACCCCAAAATATTTGCCGGTGCCCAGCTTTAATTTCAGTTGATATGCCTAGAGACCTATTGGCAGTCATCTTAATTTCAAGTGGCATACTGTTATATATGTAGGTAGCTATATGTATGTAGTAGCGCAGCGCGTCACTCCCCACCGATCTCGATGTACCGTACAACGAATACATCAGTGCATAGTAAGCCAGCGATTGTTTTACTTGTCCCTCTAATCCGCATATCTAACAGTGGCGACGAGTATAAAATGTCTAACGTGCAATTTGGTATTTTGAGTACATTCGACCACAATACACAGACCTGGAAAACGTATAAAGGCCGGATAACACAATTTTTTATTGCCAATAATATTAATGACACTACGGATGCAGCGGGCAGTAAAAGGAAGGCGATCCTGCTTAGTGCACTCGTTGAGGGTACCTACAAGTTAGCAACAGACTTGATTTTGCCGAAGGAAGTGGAAACTGTACCCTATGAGGATCTGTTGCGTCTCCTGGATAACCACTTCACTCCAAAATGTGTAGGATTTGGCGAGCGTCATAACTTTTACGTGGCCAGTCAACAGGTAGGGGAATCTCATTCACAGTGGGCGGCGCGACTGCGAGGCCTGTCAGCGAAGTGTGGGTTTCTAAATGTCGAAGAAGCACTCCGTGACAAGTTTATCATGGGGATGCAGCCAGGACGGGAAAAAGAGAAGCTTTATACGAAAGAGCTAGCAGATCTGACGCTGGCTAAGGTCGTGGAGATGGCAGAGAACCTGAACGTCGCGCGCGCTGCTGTCGCGGCCTGCGCTGGTATGCAGGCGTCTACGACAGATCAACCGCTTTTCAAGATTTCCAACAGCAAAACAAGTACAGGCAAGGAGAAGTGCACGGTATGTGGGTACACGAACCACAGGTCAGCAGACTGTAAATTCGCGAATTATACGTGTAAAAAGTGTCACGTAAAAGGCCACTTGCGTAAAATGTGTACAAAAGTTAACTACGTAGACGTGGATTGCCGTGACAAGGGTGAGGGTGACAATGAAGATGACGGTAAGTTGTTTCACATTCGTTCACTTAGGGGGGAACCTATGGTGGAAACCGTTATTATTAATAGTATCCCATGTAAATTTGAAATTGATAGTGGCTCTGCGGTATCTGTAATATCAGAAACCTTCTATAAAAAATATTTTAAAGATGTGTCATTATCGAGTACGCGAAAACAGCTGATGACCTATAACGGGGGTAAAATCGTATGTGTAGGTACGTTGCGTGTATCAATTGTCTACGAGGGCTACAATCGCTTTATGTTTCTATATGTGGTCCGTGATGGTGGGCCGCCGCTTTTGGGTAGGGATTTTATATCTCTCTTTCAGCTACAACTCACACCAATCAACTATTGTACTGATTTACAATTACCTAACGAAGGTCTGAAACAAAAATACTCTAAGTTGTTTTCGGATAAGCTAGGAACATTTAACAAGTATAAAATAAAACTGTTATTGAAAGAAGGGGCAAAACCGGTTTTCTGTAAGGCACGGCCGGTAGCATTTGCATTGCGCGACAAAGTTCACAATGAAATTAAAAGGTTGGTTGATTTAGGAATTTTAGAACCAATTGAATATTCTGACTATGCGTCACCGATAGTACCGGTACTTAAGCGCAATGGGACAGTTAGATTATGTGCGGATTATTCGGTAAGTATAAATAAACAACTATTATTAGAACAATACCCACTTCCGACAACTAACGAATTGTTCTCGAAGATTCACGGCGGACAACAGTTTAGCAAACTCGATCTATCTATGGCTTATAACCAATTTGTTTTAGATGACGAATCAAAAAATTTGACGTGTATCAATA
Source organism: Eilema depressum (assembly GCA_914767945.1). Classification (NCBI taxonomy): domain Eukaryota; kingdom Metazoa; phylum Arthropoda; class Insecta; order Lepidoptera; family Erebidae; genus Eilema; species Eilema depressum. The sequence continues at coordinate 17,756,053 of OU612020.1, forward strand.
CCTTGCGCGGATTATTCCGATTTACACGTTTAGTTTTCGGATTGGCATCTGCGCCTTCAATTTTTCAACGTGCGATCGAGTCTGTACTGTCGGGTATTGACGGAGTTGTGTGCCTGTTAGATGACATTTTAGTGACTGGCAGGGATAGGCAGGAACATTTAATCCGATTAAACGCCGTTCTGGGCCGCTTGGAGGAAGCGGGATTAACCTTACAAACAGAAAAATGTAGCTTTTTTCAAGATGAGGTGAAATATCTGGGCTATATAATTACAAAAGAGGGTTTAAAAAAAGAGCCAGAAAAAATAAAGGCTATGGTGGAAGCGCCAGTTCCCACAAGTGTTGGTCAACTGCAGTCATTTTTGGGTTTGATTAACTACTACAGGAATTTTATAGCAAACGCATCAACTATCCTCAGTCCGCTATATGAACTATTAAAAAAGGATTGTAAATGGGACTGGAATAAAAGCCATGATGCGGCTTTTAGGACAATTAAACAATTGATGACGTCAGATCAAGTACTTGCGCATTTTGATCCAAATGCACAGATAATACTAACAGTAGACGCTTCTCCAAGCGGGCTAGGCGCGGTCCTGTCACAAATAGGGTCTGACGGCCTCGAGAGGCCCATCTCATTCATGTCGCGCACCTTAAACTCGGCGGAGAAACGTTACGCCCAGATCCAAAAGGAAGCTACAGCCATCGTTTACGGGGTGCGACGGTTCCATCACTATCTGTATGGCCGGTCAGAGCCATTTATATTACGAACGGACCACAAACCGTTATTATCTATTTTCGGGCCGTATAAGGGCATACCGGAGATGTCAGCGAATAGGTTGCAGCGGTACGCATTATTTCTAACTAGTTATAATTATAAAATAGAGTACATACGCAGCACTGATAACAGTGCAGATTATTTATCTCGGGCGAGCCTACCTCGCGCGGTACACCAGTGCGCGTGCACTGAACAGTGCAACTGTTGTGATTGCGAGGTGGCCTATGACCGAGCCACTTACGTGAGTTTCGTGGTGGATGGTAGCATGCCTGTCACACTTGACAAATTAAAAAATGAAACAGAGAGGGACATCACTTTAAAGCGTGTTATAGACTATACTTTAAATGGGTGGCCCCGAAAGGTAGACGATATATTAAAACCATACTATTTATGTAGGTCGCAATTATCATATGAAGGCGGCTGCGTCATGAGAGGCCACAAGGTCGTTGTTCCAATGACTTTATACCAAACTATTTTAAAGGAACTGCATTCATCTCATTTGGGTATAGTTAAAACTAAGGCCAAGGCTCGGTCAAGATTTTGGTTTCCCGGTATTGACCAAGCTATAGAAACAACTATAGGTTCGTGCGAAGTTTGTGTTCACTTGCGGCCCTCTCCCCCCCGCGCTCCACTTTCCCCTTGGGAATTTCCACCGTATCCGTTTTACAGAATACACGTAGATTTCATGGGCCCAATCAAAGGGTGCTATTACCTGGTTGTAGTAGATGCACACACCAAATGGGTAGAGGTTTTTAACATGAATACTGCTATATCTTCTACCGCGGTAATGGGGAAACTATGTGAGTTTATGTCAAGGTTTGGCATGCCGAAAACCATAGTAAGTGATAACGGCACAGCTTTTTGTTCACGAGAGTTTGAACTATTTTGTACGTCAAACGGAATTTCTCATTTGACGTCACCGGTATATAGCCCGTCCTGTAACGGACAGGCAGAAAGCTTAGTTAAGGTAGCAAAAAGGGGCCTTAAGTCCTGTCTGTTGTCAAGCAATAACGGTAAAGACGCATCTTTAAAATTATTAAAATATTTGATGGACTACCGTAACTCTGTCCATACCACCACAGGGTTGACCCCAGCTGAGCTGGTGTTTGGTCGGAAGCTAAGGTCACGATTGGATCTTATTTACCCAAGCTCATCGACGTCATCACCACCCTTGTCACCCACCGTAGTTAACCGTGTGAGAAATCAACAGTGCTCGTCAACTAAACATAAAAATATACCTAAATGTTTGAGAGTCAATGATATTGTGATGTACAAAAAGTACGTAAATAAAAACAAATATATGTGGTGTGGTGTAAAGGTATCATTTTAAAAAGAATAGGAAACGTTTTATATATAGTGAAAGACATGAATAGTGCAGAAAGTTGTAAAAGACATTTAAATCAACTCATCATGTACAAAGGGGCTAGTAACAATCAATGGGACACTTTGAGTAACTCCAGTCTGCCTGGGCCATCTCCGCCGCCAACAATGACGTCACCGCTTGCATCGCCGCCGTCATCGCCAGAGCTTGAACGAGTACCTGCTGACGTAGCCACACATAATCCGACGGTATCAGAGACTTGTATCCGGGAGACGGAAGTGTCTCCACCGAGTCCGAGACAGGGCACTTCTATGAGAGGGAGAAGAGAAGAGATCTACGTACCGAATGCTCTGTCAGTACCGGAGGATAACGAGCGTGAAAGTGATTCCCTCCAAACAGTACCAGATGAGCAGTCAACTTCATATCGTACGGACAATACATCTTCAGAGAGGAAGTCGGACTCAGACAATGAGTTTCAAGAAGCGCAATCTGAACCCGAAGTCCAAGAACCTCAGGGAGATGGTGCCACAGGTCCCACAAAGAGAACGTTACGTAACCGCCCGTTAATTAGTTTTAAAAAATACTTTTAGTTTGTAATACCTATGTATTTAGCGAGTACTTGTACTAAGGGGAGGAGTGTTATATATGTAGGTAGCTATATGTATGTAGTAGCGCAGCGCGTCACTCCCCACCGATCTCGATGTACCGTACAACGAATACATCAGTGCATAGTAAGCCAGCGATTGTTTTACTTGTCCCTCTAATCCGCATATCTAACACATACTAATATTATCTCGGATCATATAAAGAAGCTAATCTATATTTATAAAACTTTACGATGGGGTGGTGCTTCCGAATAAGTAGTGAAGCCAGGGAAGATTGCTCACCTTGCTGTACTTAAAGTTGGGTACAATACAATATTGTGACTCCTTTGCTGCATATTTTAGTATTTTCTTACTCGCCGCATCCTCAGCTGCCGCCGTGGAAGCGATGACGGTGTGACTTAGGTGCTTGACTGGGACGCATGTAGCATCCCACACTTGCAGGCACTTGTTGTTCTTCAACGGGTCCAGAATCAGAGCATCTGGTTGCTCCCCGTCTGATCTGCTGAGACCCGGGAGTTATATATGATGTTGATGATAACTGTCCACACTGTGTGAGCTCGTGGACACAGTATACCCCATCCAGACAGATGTTAACAGTCAATCAAGAGTTCATCATAAAACGGATGAGTATTAATACTAAGCTTGTATTTTGGGATTACACTCGGCCACCCCTGGCACGAAGAAAAATCCCAACTCGACGCGTGATTTGCCTTCACAAAAGGTTATCTCAGAATAGCTTGGTAAAGAATGAGCTCATTGTATAGTGTCGAGGTTTTACCATATTATCTAATCTGTGGTTTTGTTGGTTGAATACTGCATATTTAACGTCTTAGTTTAGTTTGTGTACTTTTTACTTTATTTTCATTGTTATTGATAGTTTGATATTCTTTTCTATTTGTGGTAGAAAGCGCGCGCAAGCGGAAAACTTGTTACACACCTCTCCAAAAATTGGTGCCAGCTCTGGGATTATTGCAATTTAGACTTGAGTGCTCAACACAGCCTCCGTGGCGTAGCGGTAGTGAACGCGGCCGCTACGCAGAAGGCGCAGGTTCAATCCCCGCTCAGTGCAAATATTTGTGTTCATGAAATATGGGTATTTGCATTGGTCTGGTCGTGCCTCGGAGAGCATGTTAAGCCGTCGGTCCCGGTTACCATAAAAACATCCATGGCAGTCGTTACGGGTAGTTGGAGCCCTAAAAATTTCAAAAACAACGGTGTTGTAGCTGCAAAGCTTCGATATACCTAATGTTACCATTGGGTTGTAGAGGTCAGATGGCAATCGCTTCACGGAAATATCGAGGTCTAGCCAAATCTGTAGTTAACACTGGTAAAGCGGACCCCAAACTCCGAGCTGAAAAAAAAAGCTTCGGATGCGACTGGGAATAACGCTAGGAGGAAGAAGCCTTGAGTGCTCCTATGGTGGGGCTTACAAAGCGAGTGTTTCTAAATAATCAGTAAACATATCAATTACTGCTTAGTTTAATTTATAAGTTTCGTCGTATCATAGTTTCCATATCGCAGAACTACCGGAAGGTCCACATATATTTTGCCATAAATATACTTCATCATCATCATCATCATCATTTCAGCCATAGGAAGTCCACTGCTGGACATAGGCCTCCCCTATAGATCTCCAATAGGACCGGTTGGAAGCGGCTCGCATCCAGTGCGTTCCCGCGGCCTTAATGAGGTCGTCTGTCCACCTTGTGGGTGGACGTCCTACGCTGCGCTTGCCGATACGTGGCCTCCATTCGAGGACTTTTCGACCCCATCGGTCATCAGTCCTCCGTGCTATGTGCCCTGCCCACTGCCATTTCAACATGCTAATCCGCTGGGCTATGTCGGTAACCTTGGTTCTTCTCCTCATTTCTGATTCGATCTCGCAGCCTCCTCCGAGCATAGCCCTCTCCATAGCTCGTTGGGCTACTTTAAGCTTACTCATAAGGCCCATAGTGAGGGACCACGTAAATATACTTAGTAAAAACAAAATAATGTAACTTTTTTTTTATCGTGCGAAAAATCCCCACGGATACCTCGCCCGCCGGAGCCGGAGGAGGAGGTTATGTCGGACTCCAACCGACTAAAACGCACGCTGTCTGTAGGCCGTCAGTTGCCGGAGGTGAGATTGTCGTAGCCATATCCCTCGCACCCCGGCCGACCTAGGGCCATATCTCTCGATTTGGCCCTCTTCCGGTGTGGGGACCACAGAGTCCCCAACTCGCCCCCGGGTATGGGAGGCACGGAATGCGTGCCGCCGCCGCGGCCTGCTTCTGCTAGGGTGACAGGTGGCTCCACCCGTCACTCCCAGGCCCGCGCTCATGGGGGACGGAGGTAATTCTGCGACCTCCGACGCCCAAGTTGCCGCCGCTCATCGCCGGCCGCGCGGTTTGCGATTCTCCTTCGCTCCTCGCGGGCCGCAAGGTCTGCAATTCTCCTTAGCTCCCGCTCACAAAATAGTGTACCGGTTGTATGCGATTGTACTTGCAACAGTATTAAAATCGGTCATTATTGAAATATTATTGAAATTATGACAAAATTATTACATTACAGCACCATAATTTTCTGGTATTTAGCGTTCAAAATGCATAATCATTGCTGGTAGAATGATTTCAGATATAAGAACACGTTAAATTTCAAGTAAACTGGAAGTTCATTGAATCACTATGTATCGTGCTATCGTGTTAGGTTTGTTTGTTTCCAGCGCCTTGGTAAGTAAAATAGTATACCTAGGTATAAAAAGTATCACAGTTTAGTACATTATTTTAGAGTGTACATGTGCTTTTCTAAGATAATGAAGAAGCAAAACCATAGGTTTAATTTTTAAAACACTTGAAACTAATTTAACTTTATTTAAATTTCAAGGCTGATAAGGACATGATAGAAAGCGCGTGTAACAAGTTTGGCTCGGTAAGTATTAATTGTTATAGTATCTATAAATTAAGATAATGTTTTACCACGAACCATGAACATGAATTTATCACGATTTGGTGAGTAGGTGCCTGAACCCGTAAAACTTATGTAAGCATCGGTGATAAAAATATGTAGAAGATACTTGCAAGGGGTGTAATGGTGTTTATCAGTTTGTGGCTCAAGCTGACTTCGCCAGCTCACTGGCACATCTTCAAATAATGTCGCTTATAGCATTATTGATCACCAAAGTAGGAACTAGAGTCACAGCAAGCAACTTGTATGACACGATAGACAAAAAGAAAAATGTCAAAATCGTTTTTATTGTTTGTTCTCAACTCTCGGATCGCGATCGGTAGGTATTTCTACGTTGTCGCTCTTGTATAGAAGTGACATATCTGTTACGTATTAACTATTACTTATAAGCACATATTAGCTTATAAGTTATGCGTAAGCATAGTGCAAATATACATGAAGAAGTCCTCTACACTTCGTTATACGCGACCAAATAAGGCAAAAAACAAATAAAACTTACTTAACGAAGTGTAGTTTTGCCTTAAAATGAATACTAGCTACTTTGCTTGCCTAAACTACTGTTACATATTATCGTCCATATAATATTATTGTGAATGTTTGAAATTCAGAACCTGACGCACTGTTGCAATAATATGCCTGAGTTGCGCCAAGAGGAACCAGAATTCAAACAAACGGAAATAATGGAATGCTTTGAAAAGGGAAAGCTCTCATCTGATTCTCCTGTGAGTATAATTTATTTTTATTTATTTATTTATTTATCACACGTAACAGATTACAACCAATAAGAAATACAATAATAACACGAAGCAATAGGATTAGAGTCAAGGTTGCATTCCACAAGAACACGTGTACAAATGAGTTAAGATGAAGGAGTTTCTTACAATAACACGTATAAAGCCAGTTTACAATTTTACATTTTTGACCCATTAGACATGATGGAGTTCCTAACTATGGTTGGTTTAAAAGGTGTTTTACCGTTCTAACAAATAAAGTCTGCTTAGGTACAAAAATATCGAAGGCTGGATTATCCCTGGCGATTTCGTTGCACTGACGAGCCATCAGAACTATGGGGTTGTAAAACGAAAATAATGATGGTTATTATAATAAATGACAATATAATTATAATTTTTATTATTCTTATATTATTATATACTATAAACAAATGTAGGTCTAAAGTCTCAGAGCAGGAGCTAGGAACACTCCAAGGGAACTTTTAGTTTGGTGCCACGAAGATTTTGGGTGAATGATGTTATTTACATTTTTCATGTAGATTTTGGTCATTTACTGGTGACCGTTATCAACTTATCATAGATGACGACGACTTGGTAAATGTTCAATATAAGCGATATTATGACGCGCGGCAGTGAGCGAAGCGAGCGCGTGGACACCGCGCGCCCTGACACGGATAGTTTAGGTTAGAAGGGTAGGCGGAGGTCTTGCAGATACCATTGCCGACAAAAAAAAACAATAGCGGACTCCGGGCTCCGAAGTGCAAACTAATCGAAAATCATTATCATACATAATGATATTATACAGTGATATTTGGGTGAAAACCGTACCATACTATTTTTACCCGACTGTCAAAGAAAGGAGGGTAATATTTTTCGAGACTATGTATGTATGTCCATTTTTTGGCGTGCGCTACAGCCTGAACGGCTTGACGGATTTAGACATGCGAGGTAACATTTGATTCGTCATGATTGTGTGAGTGACACCAGGTATATTAAAATTTCTAGAAAATCAAATGTCTGATTTTTGGCGCCAAAATGTACCTATGCTGTCAATATTTTTTTTACATTTAAACTTATCGAGTAGGGTATCAAAATAAAGGAAATTAGGAGATTGCAAAAAATATTTACATGTTATATCATAACTAAAAAGTATAAAATAAAACAAACTATTAAAAAATTAAAAAAACCGACTGCCACTGAAAAGATTGAAATAAGTTTGATAGCAGGCGGTACCCATTTACCAATCATAAACCGAAAAAAAATTAATACAAACTTATTTCAATCTTTTCAGTGGCAGTCGGGTTTTTCATTTTTTAATCATTTGTTTTTTTTTGTAGATTAGAATTATAAATAAAATTAAAATATTCATTTTTCAGTGTGTCGTCGAAGAATGTTACGCAAAAATAGCAGGTTACTACGGATCTGATGGAAAGCTAGATAAGGATGGCTTTGCTAAATTCATAAAGAAGAAGTTGGAAAACGAGATGGACTTTTTTAATGTAATCAAAGAAAAATGCTTGAATACCGATATATCAAAGTATGGACCACCGGATATGTGTGACTTTTCAAAAGTAGAAAGGAGAACGGGCACTTTTGTATGAGCTGCGTCCCAACCCTTGTAACAAGTTGCGACTAGTGTAAACATGTTCATTTAGTCTATTTATGTGTAAAAATGAAAGATTTTTATCAGAAATTCGTGCAGGTCCAAAGTTATAAGGGTGTAAGTAAAAAATATTTTTTGTGCAATTAGGCTTTGCAGTATAGTTCTACGGTTTTGTATCATTTCGCCGACGGTCATTACAACTACGGTTGACTCAACTAGGGTTAATTCACCTACTGATTGACATGGTTCATGGTTGTACCGATCACATATTTTTAACAAAAAAAGAGGGGTGTTATAAGTTTGACGTATGAGTGCGTGTGTGTGTGTGTGTGTGTATGTGTGTGCGTGTGTGTCAGTCTGTCTGTAGCATCGTAGCTCCCAAACGGCTGAACCGAATTCAATTCTGTTTCTTTTGATCGAAAGATGGTTTAGTCGAGAGTATTCTTAGCTATGTTTCATAAAAATCGGTTCAACCATTTGAAATATATTATGAGAAATGAAAATCAATCCAAAATCTAATCTATTTTCAAATATACCCGTATTGGGTATCAAATGAAAGGTCATAATTTATACATCACGATACAGCAGGTTTTATGGAAATCGGTTCAGCGGTGGTAACCGCTGAACCGATTTCCATAAAACCTGCTATTATTATAGGTATATAAAAAGCATGAAACAAAAAAAATTAAAAGCAGAAACCAATATTTTAATTTTCTCTTTCTAAATCGATTTGAATAGTTAGCATAATAAATGCTTCAAAAGAACATTATTCACGCTGCATACATTTTTGGTCCAAAATTGAAAGTGCTGGCCAAATACGATATTTCGTTAGAACTTGTTCTTATTGGGGCGTCAAAGTTGAGGGACCACTTCCTTCGGTTTTATTTGAGTTCGAAAATCTTGAAAACATACATTTTTTATGACACAAACTATTGAAAATGGATAAAAAATGTCGTGCTACATTGGAAGAATAGTTAATAAAACTAATAAAAAATAAACCCCATACTGCACACCGTTGTTTTTCGTCTATTTCTTTAGGTGCTAAATTGAAAATAAGTAGCGGCCAAAGAATACAAATATGACATTCCGTTAGTCGGGCAGTGGACCCTCAGCTTTGACGCCATAATAAAAAATGTTAATGAGGACAAGTTCTAACAGAATATCATACTCGTATTCTTTGGCCGGCACTTTCAATTTTGGACCTAAATAAATGGGTGAAAAACAACGGTGTGCAGAATGGGGTTTATTTATTATTGATTTTATTGACTATTCTTCCAATATAGAACAATGATTTTTATTCGTTTTTAATCATTCATATCATAAAAATGTATGGTATCAAGATATTTGAACTCAAATAACACTGAGAGCAGTGGTCCCTCAGCTTTGACGCCATAGTAAAAAATGCTAACGAGGACAAGCTCTAACGGAATTTCATATTTGTATAGGTACTTTGGCCAGCACTTTCCATTATGGACCTAAATAAATGGACGAAATACAACGATGTGCAATATGGGGTTATTTTTTATTGCTTTTATTAACTATTGTTCCAATATAGAATAAAGTTTTTCATTTATTTTTAATAATTCGTATCATAAAAAATGTATGTTTCCAAGATTTTTAAATTCAAATAAAACCAAGCGCAGTGGTCACTTTGACGTGTTAATAGAAAATGCTAGCGAGGACAAGTTCTCACGGAATATCGTATTTATTTTCTTTGGCCGGCACTTTCAATTTTGGACTAAAATGGGTGATGTCCTTTCATTCAAAAATCCCAATAATTTATACATATTTGAAATGTACTAATTAAGGCCTTTAATTTGATATCAAACACGGTATATTTACCTCAATTTTATTTTTTAACGCAGTACTTTATGACCGCTAGAGGGCGCCACATTAAATTCAGTGACACATTATATAGCCTATAATAAGTGGACGATCAAGACACTTCTAACAATACCTTACTTGTCCAGTTCTAATTAGTAGTTGAAGAGCTATGAGGGAATTAGTGAATATACATACATAGTTCATACATACATACATAGCCTGTCAAAATCATAATCCTCCTTTGGTTTTAACATAGTCGGGTAAAAATAGCATAAATAAATAAGTATTTTGTCATAAAAACACTAATTATTTAAAATAAATTAAATACTTTCTTAGTAATTGAAACCCCCACAACTTTTACCCTGCACGAAATACAGATTTATGTCCATACAAAAAAATAATACACTCATTGAGACCTTTCATTTGATATAGGTCAAAAAGTGTTACACCATATGGGACGAAACGCCCATTCGCCTTTGTTTTTATACATTTGTATACGCAGAGGCAAGTAGTAGTATAGGTGCTTTAAATATTACCATATCATTAACACATTTTCCTAACATAGGTAACCTGTTTTTATTTTCAGAAGTGTCTCGAATGGAGCGATGAAGGTGAATGCAAGGGAACGAAAGACATAATGCAAGAATGCAAAGCGGAATAATAATAATTTGGCACATTCGGCGATGGCAAAGAACAAACAGATGTAGGAAATATATGATTAAATGGAAATTATTATGTATATTTTTTTTATTCTGATTATTATTCGAGGTTAAAAAGGGTCACTGGCATTTATGATGAAGTTGGGCACCAATGTAATTGTTTAAAAAAAATCAGTTGGGTTTTCAATGAAGTTAATAGAAGTTTCTTAAAGGTTAAATAAGTGGCTACGAGACCACTATAAAAAGTTCATTATATAAGTCTACCGGCTAGGGTAAGAGACAAGAGATAAACAAAGGGTTGATTGCAATATATAAATTACTAGCTGTCCCGGTGAACTTCGTACCGCCATATTTTTCCCGTTCCCGCTGCACCTATTTTGTCATCGTATAAACCTTCCCTGGACATCCACGAACATTTCAAGACTAAAATAAACTAACAACGAAAAGTGGCATTGATTTTTATATATTAGAGATAATCGTTGTAATGAAAACGTTACAATACATGAATTTATAGATTGGTATGTAGGTAGGAACCTTAGGGATGTTTTGTATAAAATATTCTGTTGTGGAATTGCTTGGTCCGAGTGCAAAGATGGTATTATGCACTTAGCTAGCAGAACACTGGGGCTGGTAACGTTGCCGGCGTGCCAGGGTCGTCACTGGCGTGCCTTGCGAAGACCCTGGAAAAAGAAGAAGTGCGGGTCAGTATACCATAAGGTAACTAAGTCCAAGTGACCCGCTAAAATATAGCAGGTAAAGAGAATCTGCCTAGTGGTAAGACAGCGTAGGTAAAAGCTATAAGAAAATAAATAATATTGCAGCACAGTGCAAACTGGCGACGCGAACTCTGACCGTAGAAGTCATCGATTTCGTGGCACCAAATAGTAGGTAAGGCTGAAATAGCATCTAAAAATAATGAAATACGTTAAGGCATGCATTTTAGCAGGCAATAACCTGAACCGCCCGCTGCGATATCTTCATCTGTTGAAAGAAGAAGGAAATGTACCTAAGTAAGCTAGTCGAAAATTTATTTGCAGATAATCACCTCGTGTCCACGAGTCACCCACCTCCTTGCTCGGGGATACGGTGACCAATTTCCGATATTAGATATTCCTTTGCCTCCGATCTCCGATCAGTCTCTACCGCAATGGGCACAAAACAATATTGTGACTCCTTTGCTGTATATTTTAATATTTTCCTACTCGCCGCGTCTTTAGCTGCCGCCGCGAGAGTGGCGGACGGTGCGACTCAGGTGCTTGGTCGCGACAAAGCTGACGCATGTAGCATCCCACACTTGTAAGCAGTTTATGTTTTTCAACGGGACCAGAATCAAACCATCCGGGTGCTTCCTGTCTGATCGGCTGAGACCCGGGGGTTCCAGCGCACACGGTACGTTTGCCGATATAAGAGCCCTCCGAACTATATGGTTTAGGGCATGGCGGTGCAAAAATCTGCTTGTGCCAGCGATGATAATTCAGTGCGTGATAGTAGACGACCATCAGGAGGAGGTGGATGAAAATTATGTTGATGATAATGATGATGATGCTGGTGTTGATTATGATGTTGATGATGAAAATAATGATCATAATAATGATGTTGATGATAACTGTCCACACCACGTGAGCTCATGGAAACAGCAAGCCCCATGCAGACGGATAGTTAGTTATCAATCAATCAAGAGATCATCATAAACTGGATGAATATTAATGTTAAGCTTGCATTTTGGAATTACACTCGGCCACCCCAACCACTAAGAAAAATCCCAAGTCGATGCGTGTTTTGCCTCCACAAAAGGTAATCTCAGAGTAGCTTGGTAGAAAGTTAGCTTGGAATAAGCTCATTCTATAGTGTCGAGGTTTTACCATATTATCTAAGCTGTGGTTTTTATTTTATGTTGGTTGAATGCTGCATATTAACGTCTTAGTTTAGTTTTTAGTACTTTTCACTTGTTATTTTTATTGTTATTGATAGTATGACATTCTTTTCTATTTGTGGCAGAAGAGCTGGCATATATTTTTGTGTAGGTAACTGAAGCAAGCTGAAAACTTGTTACACACCTCGGACTATTACAATTTAGACTTGAGTGCTCCTATGGTGGGGCTTACAAAGCGAGTGTTTCTAAATAATCAGTAAACATATCAATTACTGCTTAGTTTAATTTATTAGTTGCTTCGTATTATAATTTTTATATTACAGAACTACTGGAAGGTCCATTTTTTTTCCATAAATTATACTCAGTAAAAACAAAATAGTGTACCGGTTGTATGCGATTGTATTTGCAACAGTTTTAAATTGCCCATTATTATACTATTATTTTTTTCAAAATATGGCAAAATTAGGTTACGTAAAACACTATAATTTTCTGGTATTTAGCGTTCAAAATGCATAATCATTGCTGGTAGAATGATTTCAGGTATAAGAACACGTAAAGTTTAAAGCAAACTGGAAGTTCATTGAATCACCATGTATCGTGCTATCGTGTTAGGTTTGTTTGTTTCCAGCGCCTTGGTAAGTAAAATAGTATAGGTATAAAAAGTATCATAGTTTGGTAATGCCTTTTCATTAGCTTATTCTGTATAAGTAATGTGCTTTTTTAAGATAATGCAGAAGCAAAACCATAATTTCAATTTTTCAAACACATAAAACTAACGTAATTTTATTTAAATTTCAAGGCTGCTGAGGACATGATGGAAAGCGCATGTAACAAGTTTGGCTTGGTAAGTATTGATTGTTATAGTACGAATATCTATAAATTAAGATAAGGTTTTACCATGAACTATGAACACGAACTATGAACATGAATTTATCACGATTTGGTGGTTGGGTGCCTGAACCTGTAAAACTTGCGAAAGCATTGGCGCTAAAAATATGTAGAACATACTTTCAAGGGGTGTATGGGTGTTTATCAGTTTATCAATGGCGCGACTCGATGCTGCGTCATCGAGTCACGCCGTTCTCTACTCTCTACCGCAGGCGGTAGGTTTATTTCTGCTTGCAGCTATTACTCTTTAGAACTATTCAGAGAGTTATTGTCGCACTTGTGTAGAAGTAATATTTCTGTTACGTAATAACTATTATACAGGGCGTCCCACGGCGATGCCACATGGAGGGAAAGTACCTTAAATCCTTAAGTTAGCTCATTTTGTTTAAAGGAGACATCATTTTATTTTTAAAAAGAAACAAAACTGCATTCAAAGATTTTTTAAAATTCGCTTGCCACACCCGGTAATCGAACCGACTAACAGCCGAAAAAGTAACATCCTGTATTTTTATGGCATCAATCGATAGTGTCAATCATAAGGATCAAATCTCTCTAAGAAACATGATAAATTAAATGAAAGGAAGTCCTTGAAATCTAAAATTATAAATTCAATTTGGCAAAATAAATCACTTTAACACAAAGTTCATCCATCCATCTGATACCATATTCACAATAAAATTCCATATTTAAACTACTTTTCTTTTTTTATCCTGCTGACACCGCTGCTGGTCAGCAGTAGTATTTAGGTATGTCGAACTCAAACCGACTAAAACCGCACGCCATCTAAATTAACAGGTTATAAATTGATCCATAGGGCAATTCTCTTGCCATTTTCGTTGCACAGGGTACAGGTTTCTAATCAAATCAAAGATATCTCTAGTGTTGATACCTTGTAAGAATTTCTTACAAGGTATCAACACATCAAAGATATCTCTAGTGTTGATACCTTGTAAGAATTTCTCACAAGGTATCAACACTAGAGATATCTTTGATGAAATTTATTTAGTAAAATGAGTACTAAATGAATGAACTTTGTTACCTGTTTAGAATGTAACTTTATTGGGTAACTGCATGAGGTATGTGTAGGTAGGGTAGGTAGTTATTTTTGGGTGCTTGATTAGAAACCTGCATGCGGTGTACCCTATGCAACGAAAATGGCAAGAGAATTGCCCTATGGATCAACTTATAACCTGTTAATTTAGACGGCGTGCGGTTTTAGTCGGTTTGAGTTCGAAATACCTAAATACTACTGCTGACCAGCAGCGGTGTCAGCACGATAAAAAAAGAAAAGTAGTTTAAATATGGAATTTTATTGTTAATATGGTATCAGATGGATGGATGAACTTTGTGTTAAAGTGATTTATTTTGCCAAATTGAATTTATAATTTTAGATTTCAAGGACTTCCTTTCATTTAATTTACCATGTTTCTTAGAGACATTTGATTCTTATGATTGACACTATCGATTGATGCCATAAAAATACAGGGTGTTACTTTTTCGGATTTTAGTCGGTTCGATTACCGGGTGTGGCAAGCGAATTTAAAAAAATCTTTAAATGCAGTTATGTTTCTTTTTAAAAATAAAATGATGTCTCCTTTAAGTAAAATGAGCTAACTTAAGGATTTAAGGTACTTTCCCTCCATGTGGCATCGCCGTGGGACGCCCTGTATATCTGAGCTTAGACGTTATGTATACAAATAATGCAAATCTACATGAATAAACCCTCTACACTTCGTCATACGCGACCAAATAACGCTAAAACCACATAATACTCACATAACGAAGTGTGAATTTGCCTTAAGATGAATACTAACTAGCCACTATGCTTTCCTAATCTACTGTTACTACGAAATTCAGAACCTGACGCAGTGTTGCAAAAAAATGCCCGAATCGCCCATAGCGGAACCCGAATTCGAACAAACGAAAGCAATGGACTGCCTTGAAAAGGGAAAGCTCTCATCCGATTCTCCTGTGAGTATAATGATGGTTATTGAATTAAATGGCATTATAATTATAATACGTATCATTATTATTTATATACTTTACACAAATGTAGGAGTCTCAGAGCAGGAACCATCAACACTCCAAAGGAACTTTTACTTTGGTGCCTGTTAAGATGCAGGAAGATTTTGGGTGAACGATGTTATTTATATTTTTCCATGTAGATTTTGGTCATTTACCGGTGACCGTTATCATAGATCACGACGACTTGGTAAATGTTCAATATGAGAGATATTATGATGCGCGGGAGTGAGCGCAGGGAGCGCGTGGACACCGCGCGCCCCATCACGGATAGATTAGGTTAGAAGGTTAAGCGGAGGTCTTGCAGATACTATTGCCGACTAAAAAAACAATAGCGGACTCCGGAGTGCAAACTAATCGAAAATCGTTATGAGTATCATAATGATATTACACAGTGATATTTGGATGAAAACTAACCATAAAATACCTACTATTTTTGTAGATTACAATCTATATATCTTTTCTATATCTAAATATATAAAAGAAAGTCGTGTTAGTTACACTATTTATAACTCAAGAATGGCTGAACTAATTTGGCTGAAAATTGGTGGGGAGGTAGCTTATAACCAGGAGAAGCAATTTTTATCACGTTCCCTTGGGACGTGACATAAAACGTGGTATAACAAAACCCAACTGATATGGTATAACAAAATGCAACTGAAAGCAAATTATCAGTAAAAAAAGTATAGCCTGTTCATTTATTTTGTAGTCTATGGTTATTTATTTATTTTTGCCCACCTGAGCGAAAGTGGTTACCGTGGCCTATGGACGTATGCAACATCAGGGGCATCACACTCGTGCTGCCGAGTGCCTAGTGAACACGTCCGTTAATTTGTATTAGGAATTTATACGATCAGTACTAGTATTTTTTACACAATCAGTGTTGCCAATGACTGATGATCTGAATTCTTCACAAACCCGACCGTAAGTCCGAAATTTTAAACATTATATTACTCGTCTTGAAGTTTCCCGCCATACTCACCACTTGCGATGTTTAATGCGGCTCATGTAATATTGCCAATAAAAAGATAATAATACCTTATTTTCGGATATTTTGCTTTAATAATTTATCAATACTTATAATACTTGCCACTTATTACTTCTGAGTTTAGGTCTAGTGTGAATGTCTTTCCCACAAATTCTCCAATCGAATTGAAAATCATCACTGTCTGGTGAATTGGCAACGCTGGACACAATGCTAACGTGATTCCGAATGGAAAATTCCGTTCGTGTGCGGCAAAGGATACAAAATGTATGTGAGAGCTGCGTTCGATATGACGTCATTAGGTTTTTTTCCGTTCTTACGACCCGAACGCGCGGAAAGAATTCCGAACAGAACGTCGGGGTTTTTTGAGTTCGGAATAAGTAAGGACGTGTGACTGAATTCCTAATCAGGAAACCGAATTCGGAAACCTTCCGTGTGCGGCCGGGCTAAATGGAAGGTGCAACGGGTACGGGAGCAGAATCTAACATAGAAATTTGAATAGCAGGTACAGCGGGAACGGGATATGGCAGTACGAAGTTTGCCTGGTCAGCTAGTTATAAATAAAACTAAATTATTTATGTTTCAGTGTGTCGTTGAAGAATGTTTTGCAAAATTAGCAGGTTACTACGGATCTGATGGAAAACTAGATAAGGATGTCTTTGTAATTTTTTTAAAGAAGGGGTTGAAAAATGACATAGACTTATTTGATGTAATCAATGAAAAATGTGTGAAAACCGATTTATCAAAGTATGGACCACCGGATATGTGTGATTTTGCAAAAATAGAATTGTGTTTCCATACATTTATATTCGCAGAGGCAAGTAAAATTTATAGTCTTATCTACGAATAACGTTTATAATTTCTAACAAAGTTCTGAATTAAATGAAACTTTTAGAGGTTCTGTCTTTTGAATATGTTCAAAAAATTCGAATTAGTATTTCATTTAGTGATCGACATGCTAAAATGGTGTCATTTTAGTAAAATTAGATTTTTTTTTTATATAGGATACGTCAATTTGACTTCGCCTCGCCTGATGGTAAGCTGAAGGCAAAGTCTCTGAAAAGAGGGTCACCATTACAGACACGTTCCAATTATACAATGATGGCACTCAGCTTGACGGCCTCATCAGATGCTTTTTCACGCCCCGCTTAAAGGACCCGGGACTGTAGGAGGAGGGAAACACGTGAATTGGTAAGGAATTCCAAGACTTAATGGTGCGGCAGAAGAAGGAGGCGCCGAACCGCTTGGTTCTTGATGGAATATTCTGCACCGAATGCGGGTGGCCTAAGCCCTTCACGTGTTGTGTTGTTCCTATATAGGAAAGGAGTGGGTGGGATTAATTAGAAGAGCTCATCAGAACATTCACCATGGTAGAGACGGTAAAATACCGCCGAAGATGCCACATCTCTACGCAACCGCATACTGGCTCGAGGGTTTTGGTGACCTCTGGTGAATTGAAATGAGAATGATCAAAATCCCGAAAGTTTATTGAATGATTTCTAACTCCACTTGG
The DNA here is from genome assembly GCA_914767945.1 of Eilema depressum. Classification (NCBI taxonomy): domain Eukaryota; kingdom Metazoa; phylum Arthropoda; class Insecta; order Lepidoptera; family Erebidae; genus Eilema; species Eilema depressum. The sequence continues at coordinate 17,773,792 of OU612020.1, forward strand.
TATCTAACAAAGATAATCATGACCTTTTTATTCTTATTATAATCCTTATTATGTGAAAATCAATGCCACTTTTCGTTATAATTTTATAACTCAAACAACGGGTTCACCTATCCAAACCAAATGTTTAGGCTTTGTTCGGACTATTTAGTAGATGGTTTATGTAAAGTTTGCACAAAATCGGTCTAGCGGTTCATCATTTAGGCGGTACAAAGTTCGCGGGGTCAGCTAGTTACTAATAAATGAAACAATTTGAACAATTAAGTGCATTAAATATCATCATATCATTAACACATTCTTCTAGCATGGGTAACCTGTTTTTATTTTCAGAAGTGTCTCGAATGGAGCGATGAAGGTGAATGTAAGGGATCGAAAGACATAATGCAAGAATGCAAAGCGGAATAATAATAATTAGGCACATTCGGCATTAGCAAAGAACAAACAGATGTAGAAAATAAATGATTAATTTTTTTTTTTTTTTTTTTTTATACTAAATAAATAAAGAAGTCAATCAAATAACCCGCCCCTGATCGCGCCCGGTGCAAAGGTCCCCATCACACTTGCCGCATTTCCACGTTGGATTGCGACGGCCATCCTCTGCACCAGAAACGACCCGGAGCGAGAGTCACCCGTGGCCTCTATGAGCCTTTGCCCAATCGCCCTTACAAGGCTTTTGGCCTCTTTGCCCCAGCTCCCCAAAGTCTCCACCGCCACTGGCACGAAGTGATACAACGGCTCCAGCTCAGCGTACTTGAGCCTCTTCCTCAAACCGGCATCATCGGCGGCGGCCGACGGAGAGTGGATGGTGCGACTAAGGTGGCTGGCGGCTACAGTGCTGACGCAAGTTGCATCCCACAGCAGGCACTTGCCGTTCTTCCAGGGCACCAAAGTCAGCCCGTCCGGTCTCTTACCGTCCGACCTGCTCAGACCCGGAGGCTCAAGTACGCAGGGTACGTTCGCCGATACAAGGGCTCTGCGGATGATATCGTTCAGAGCGTGGTGTCGCGGAAACCTTCCATTGCACCGCAATTAATCATTGGAATTTTATGTATTTTTTTTTTATTCTGATTATTATTCGAGATTAAAAAGGGTCACTCGCATTTATGATCCATTCGGGTCCCAAGTTGGGCGCCAATGCAATGATTAAAAGTTTTTATTGGGTTTTAAATTAAGTTAATAGAAGTTTATTACATATTAAATAAGTGGCTTAAAGGTAATTAATATAAGTCTACCGGCTAGGGTAAGAGACAAGAGATAAACAAGGGGTTTATTACAATCCATACTTTCATATCCATACTTCCATACTCCATACTAATACTAATATTATAAATGCGAAAGTAACTCTGTCTGTCTGTCTGTCTGTCTGCCTGTCTGTTACGCTTTCACGCCTAAACCACTGAACCGATTTTGATGAAATTTGGTACAGGAGTAGATTAGACCCTGAGAAAGGACATAGGCTATGTTTGGTCGCGATAACCGATATCATTAAAAAAAAGGGATCGCTTGTGAGTCGTCTTTGACACATCAAGCAGTGATATCAATACCTTGACATTATCAAAATCTGAATGTATGTGAAATTTAGTATGTGAAGTTATAATCTGAAATTCACTATCTGAAACTCAGAACCTGAAATCAAACGCTTCACCTAAGTAAGCTAGTCTAAATTCTTTGGAGATAATTACCTAGTAGCCGTGTGATATACTATCTCGCAGCTATAAGCAGTTATCAATATCTAAGCTACTTGTACAATAATTGTGACTTATTGTGCCGAAACATGAACACTGATAGTGGGATTGGAGTCTCTTTGAAGGATAGAATTCACAACGAGGTCATCCTAAAAAAAATTAAGTTACTGACATAACTCGCATAACATGACAAAACAAAATAAAAATATAGGTGTCATTATTAAATAACGAAAAAATATGCGTTTACATAATATTACAAAGCAAGTAAACTTTAAAACAGACTTTACTTACTATTAAGATATAAACTAACTTTTAAACTCGCGCGTTCCATGACATACAATAATGTTAACGGGAATTAACGCGATCATGGTATAGGTACATACATACCTTTGATTTGCCTGACGTTTCGACCAGGTTACACCGGCCGTGGTCACAGGCTGACTGTGACCTGTGACCACGTGTGACCTGTGTCAGTCAGCCTGTGACCACGGCCGGTGTAACCTGGTCGAAACGTCAGGCAAATCAAAGGTATGTATGTACCTATACCATGATCGCGTTAATTCCCGTTAACATTATTGTATATTAAGATATAAGTTTAGGACTGTCATGTACGTCAAATCCCATACATTCGTCATTCTATTGTACAATAATACGCCGGTCAACAAAATACCACTTGACTAGGGGGCCTGATTACTTACGGTTAAATTGTTATGTGATTTATATTATTAATAGCTTTTGCCCGCAGCTCCGCCCGCGTGGTTGTCGGTTATCGTGACCAAACATAGCCCATGTCCTTTCCCAAGGTCTAATCTATCTCTGTACCAAAATTTCATCAACATCGGTTGTTGAGTCGTGAAAGCGTAAGAGACAGATCGAAAGACAGACAGATAGACTTACTCTGGCATTTATAATATCAGTATGGATAATGTCATACTAACTGATGCCTGCGGTTCCGCTCGCGTAGATGTCAGTTATCGCGGCTTTGAATCATAACCTCCAATTCTACTGAACCAATTACAATAATTCAATACACGTATTAACACCATGTGACAGGTTGGGACAAAAATGTTGCAACCAGTAACACGTGTTACTCGTTGGGACAAAAAATGTAGCATCCAGTAACACCTGTGACCCATTGGGAATTTTTTCCCCAACCATTAAGAGTGTTACTCGTTTGGGTGTTACGGGATTTTAAGTGTGACCATCTTTAAATAAAAAAGTCACATCAAAATTTGTTCAATAGTGTTTGCCTCTATCGCGAACAAACATATAAAATTTCTGGAAATAATATTTGTATGTTCAGTAGCGTTGATAGGTATACGATAATCCAAGTTTTTGTTTACTATAATTCTTCTTCTTCTTCATCTTAGCCACGGAGGATAGACTATGATTAATTTCCTTCTCCATAATCCTACCGTCCCGGTCGCATCCGAAGCTTTCATCTCGGAGTCCGCTTTTTTTCAGATTAACTGCTAGTTTGGCTGAATTTCAAAATTTTCCATGGAGCGACTGCCATTTGACCTCCACAACCCATTGGTGATACCGTACCTATTTTGCATAAAATTTTGGAATACTAAAAAAATCGATCAGCTTACCGATATTTTCTCCACTCTGGTTATTTAATTCGACTTTCCGTTAGAACCTTCTACAAACTTAAAAAACTTGAAAAACAAATAATAGTGAAATCCTCAGTCGTACATAAATTATGGCATGACCAAGGAAAACAGAGCTTCATTGTTATAACATATAAATGCATTACCTTCATTTATGCATAATGACATAATCGGATTTTTTGTCAAATATTTTATATTGCACTGTTATTATTACATTAAAGTACAACGATTTTCTGGTGTTTAGCGCTTGAAATCACTAAACAGTCTTGAACTATTTTTGGTATAAATAATACTCAAATGTTATGAACATTATAACAACTTAATTTTCTATCAGACCGACATGTGCCGCATAGTGGTGTCGACTTTCTTCATTGCGGCTGCGATTGTGGTAAGTGAAAATAGGTGGTCAAACCGATGATATAGATGTGGTTCAATTTATTTTCCTACTACTCGTATTACCTTTAAATGACAGACTTTTAGCAAAGGAAATATCGTCATATGAATTTTAATGAATTTCTATTTTACTAAAAATCAAACTTGAGTTTCTATTTCTATTTTGATACAATTCACATAACGTAGTCTAATATTCGTGAAGAATGTAAGGATAGAAGCAAATGGTGGTGTGCCTACCCCGAGGAAAATAAGCGTGAGTATATGATATCTATGTATAGAATAGTGTAATGTATTTAATGTATAGAAACAGACCACGGAAATGTATACTTCAGTAATATTTTCACGAGATATGCTTCACGACAAGAGCAGCTGGTCTAAAGAGGCCACTTTATTCGAATCGTATTAAGATAATATTTTGTCACGTAGCGTAATTTACACGGAATTAGAATCTGCTTAGTAAATGAATTGTTGTGATTCCGTTCATTATGAGTGACTACAGTGAGCGGAATTAAGAACTTTCTAAGAATCTTTGAGATCCACTGGAAATTCCTAAAGTAACTCGTGTATAGCGGAATCGCTCAGTGTAGCCATTTTAAACCCGCTGTAGGAAGATAATACTTTTTCATTTCAATTTAAGGCTGCCAAAGACGCCGATGAAATAGCGCGATGCCACGCTGCTTTTCAACCTGTAAGTATAATGATGGTAAGAGAATAGTAATGCTAAAAATGCTGTGATCTGGACCCTCTTTCCTGCAACTGCCTTCAATTCACCATCAGGCCGGATGGAGTCATATTGAGGTGTTCTAAAAAAATCTTAGCGTGAACAGGCTCTAGATTCTGCTAAAGCCACGTCGTATCACAGATACTGCAAAAAAGGCATTAAATTTTAGACTTTATTGCTATCATCTTAAAGTCGAAAATCAAATGAAAAGAGTTCCATTACACTTTTTCATTCGCTCTACAAAATGCCATTTAATTGAACACTTCAACGGCATTACTTTAGAATCTAACTGTTTATCAGCATTGTAACTGAAATAATGACGTAACAGTGGTTTTCCTTCCAAACTGCATCGAAACAAATATTGCATTGAAGTGTTTGCCCTATATAATATATTATTATTATCATTATTTCACATCATTATCACCAACTATTTGGATTCAGCACAGCAGTTATGTATTCAATTTATTATTGTATGTTTTAACCAGTTAAATTTGTAATCCAGGCTACATTGTCCTGCTGTACCACACCATTAGATCCTGTAGTAAGTCCGGAATTGAAGGAATGTTTCGACAAGCCACAAGGTCCGCATTCTGTAAGTATGTTATTATTATAATATACAAATTGTACCTGCAAAAAGTGTAAAGCTTTTTATTATGTAATGTTCTGTTTACACAAGTTAACAGGTAGGCGATCATGGTATAGGTACATTGTCATACATACCGTATCATAGCACGCGAGAGTTTAAAAGTTAGCAAGGGTTTAAAAATTCGTGTGAACTTTTTTTTTTTCAATTACGTTGAGCTATGTCATTTATAATTTCACATAACACATTGATAAGCCTGGGGTTGAAACTATCTGTATGGTGTCGGAGAAAGAATACAAGTATCGCCACCCCATCTCATACAAAGGGTGTCGTAAGATGCGACTGTTGAAAAAATACGCAGACGATTTCACTGCGAGAGAAGGAAAACTAAATAAAACCCAGTAAAACCCGTCTAACCAGCGAGCGTGGGATCAGTAGGCCTAAGCCTCAGTTGGGGAGAGGCCTATGTCCAGCAGTGGACTGCGATAAGCATAGTGATTGATTGATTAGAACTACAAGTACAAAACAAAATGTGTAGCAATTACAGCGCCAAGTGATACTCGACAGAAAATAATAAAGTCCGGCAAATGTTCAAATATAATAATTATTTATTATTCCAGTGTGACATGGAAGAATGCGTGGCCAAGAAATTAGGATACTACTTAGCTGATGGAACCATAGATAAGGCAATCTTATCAGCTTTTTTGGAGAAGAAAATAGAAGACCCAAAATTGTTAGCAATAGTTAAAGAAAAATGTGTCAACTATGATGTAATGAAGCATGGACCTCCAAATATTTGCATGTATAAGAAAATGAAGCATTGCCTGTACAACCAATTTTTACTGGTAATCAAATTTATTACTTTCCTTTACTATATTAACAAGAAGTATCCTTTACAGTAAGTTTTATCCGTAAAACTCCTTCTTTTATTCTACTAAAAAAATCTTACTGCAACCTCGATCCACTTTTTCTAATCTAAGAAGATTTGAATAGTTAGCATACTTTTGGCTTTATTTTTTTTTAATTTGTTATACGAACTACGTTGTTGATTTGAGATCCAAGATTAAAGAATCCATAGTGATAGAAATGCGCGGGAACAGCGCAATTCTATTTTCTGGCGGTTGGGTTGCGGTAACCGCGCGGTTTGGTTAACCGCACGGTTATGTCTAAACGATTACTAACTAACTCATATAAATAGTACAACCGATTTAGCACAATTAAGGGGCAAACCTAGAAATAATTCCTAGTAGCAGTTTTCAAAAAACGTAAGTGTGAAATTTTAGTTACTGAATAAGTCGTCTATTTTTAGTTTTACACGAATATTGGTGATAAAACATCTTTTTTTCTTTTTGAAATTTATTTTAAACAAATTTTAAATTACCATTTTTAGTGTAAAATTAAAAATAGACGACTTATTCAGTAACTGAAATTTCACCCTTAAATTCAAAATGGTGAAGAATGCAATGAACCGAATACCACGCAAATCGAAATGTAGACTGCCAGTGACCTGCTTTAACTAATTTCCAAAGAAAATAACTACTAGGAGTTTTTCCTTTGTCAAAAAATCGAATACAATTTCTCCACCTTATTAGGGTATACATCGAAAAATATTAATCTTAGGAGAAAATTATGAATATTAAACGGTAGTAAATTTAATTCTTAACAACTTTGTAGTAAATATTTTTCGTGTAAAAATAAAACTAATCGACTTATTCGGCAAACAAAAATATACCCTTAAATTCAAGATGGCCGATAACGCAATAAACCGAATACCACGCAAAACCAATTGTAGACTGCTAGTAACCTCCCTTAATGAATTCCGAAAGAAAATTGCTACTAGGCATTTTTCTTAAGTCAAAAAAAGTCTAACAAAGATTTATCACTTTTTGGGGTATAAATCAAAAAATATCGATCCTAGGAAAAAAATATGAAGAGAAAATTGTAGAAAATTTAATTCTAAACAACTATGTAGTAATAATTTTTCCTGTAAAATTAAAAATAAACAACTTATTTAGCAAACAAAAATGTACCCTTATATTCAAGATGGCGGAGAACGCAACGAACCGAATATCACGCAAATCAAAATTTAGACTGCCAGTAACCTCCCTCTCTGAATTCCGAAAGAAAATTGCTACTAGGAATAATAATTCCTAGTAGCAATTTAGATTTTTAGAAGAAAATAAACTAATTTTCTCGTACTAAAATAAGACCCGCGCTATTTTCATGCGATTCTATAATCGCGCGGTTCCCGCCGTGTCTGAACGGGCGCTAAGACAAAACTATAACTTTACTGTGTCATTATTTGTGTCGTCAAATGAATCACTAAAAATTGAAAAAAATAGGCAAACACGAAATTATTATGTTAGTGAATATCATAATAAAACCAGTCTCAAATTGTCATTATATTTTTAGTAATAGGTATGTTATTAGCTGCTAAATAGCCTGTCAACTGTGTTGTTACTTTGCATTATTACTAAAAAAAAAACTATAAATACGCAGCGGTATTCTGAACTAATTGTGTTCAATAATATTTTAGACGCCAACGACTTCAACTAACTTTTAACTTAGGATACTCATACATACCCGTAGTAACGATGATATACAGCTGAATTACCACCATTGTCTCTTACAGTATTGTCCTAAATGGAAATCTGATGGAGAATGCAGTGGAGTGAAGAAATTGGTAGAAGATTGCACCATAAAATATTGATCTGGTTAAGTTTGGTATGATAAACGACAAAATATGTAAGAAAAAAATGTAATTATCACTAAATATATGTCGAAAGCAAAGTTTTGTTTTTTTTCGTACTTTTATTTAGTATGTTTACGGTTAACTGTCTTTTCCTCATTCCTAATGTTCTATATTCCCTGAAGAGTTTAGATAATAATGAGAGAAATTAATTTCTTTCTTCCTTTTTTTTATATAGGACACGTCAATTTGACTTCGCCTTGCCTGATGGTAAGCTGAGGGCAAAGTCTTGAAAAGAGGGCCACCATTAAAGACACGTACCATGTTACAATGGTGGCACTCAGCTTGACGGCCTCATCATGGATGGAATATTCTGCACGAATGGAATATTTTTCTCACTCCTTCTTTTTTTTGCCCTTAAAAATGATCTAAACTCGTTAGGATAGCATGATATTAACTATATCAATTGACAGGTATTAATCTCCAAAGTGTTATTGGATTCATTATAGGAGAATAAAAAGTGAACCCGCCTGGCAATGGTAAAGCCCTTACCAAATCGCCTGTCTTTTTTATGTATTAAACATTAAACTATATAAAAATTGGATAGGTATTTCCTCAAATTTTTGGATTTTTTTTATATGATTAAAAATTCGGTTGATTTAGCCCCCGCTCCCACCAGCCAGGTCTGCACCTTCGTGTTGAGGTATAACAGGAGAGTTATCTGATAAGTTTACTATTGGTACTCAAAAAATCGTACCAGCTCTCGGACTAATATTGTGGAGAATCTATACAAGAAAAAAAGTTTTTTACCATATTTTTAGATCTCACGGAAGCCTACGACACTATTCCTTCTCCGACCGTCTTATTTAAATTAGAAGATATGGGAATTAGGGGACCACAATCAGGGGGGAGGGGGGGATGTGGGAGTTATTCACAGCTGTTTTTCTAATTAGCTTATTAACTTGTTCGCATTGATAACTTTACTGTTAATATGCTTCCTGTTCGTTGTGGCATGTCTCAGGGTAGTATACTAGGGCCCACACAGCTGTTTCCCATATTCAGCAATGCAGAGGTACAATCTGAATTTACCAAACGCCCAAACTTCAAAATCTCAGCCAAGACAACCTCTATCATTAAAAGCGCACTCCTGCTCTCCTATACTTTAAAATAATTGTGGAAAAGTACAAGTGATTTATTCAATATGTGTTTTTCATTCGCTCTACAAAATGGCATTTAATTGAACACTTTAACGGCATTACTTTAGAATCTAACTGTTTATCAGCATTGTAACTGAAATAATGACGTAACAGTGGTTTTCCTTCCAAACTGCATCCAAACAAATATTGCATTGAAGTGTTTGCCCTATATAATATATTATTATTATCATTATTTCACATCATTATCACCAACTATTTGGATTCAGCACAGCAGTTATGTATTCAATTTATTATTGTATGTTTTTAACCAGTTAAATTTGTAATCCAGGCTACATTGTCCTACTATACCACACCATTAGATCCTGTAGTAAGTCCGGAATTGAAGGAATGTTTCGACAAGCCACAAGGTCCGCATTCTGTAAGTATGTTATTATTATAATATACAAATTGTACCTGCAAAAAGTGTAAAGCTTTTTATTATGTAATGTTCTGTTTACACAAGTTAACAGGTAGGCGATCATGGTATAGGTACATTGTCATACATACCGTATCATAGCACGCGAGAGTTTAAAAGTTAGCAAGGGTTTAAAAATTCGTGTGAACTTTTTTTTTTTCAATTACGTTGAGCTATGTCATATATAATTTCACATAGCACATTGATAAGCCTGGGGTTGAAACTATCTGTATGGTGTCGGAGAAAGAATACAAGTATCGCCACCCCATCTCATACAAAGGGTGTCGTAAGATGCGACTGTTGAAAAAATACGCAGACGATTTCACTGCGAGAGAAGGAAAACTAAATAAAACCCAGTAAAACCCGTCTAACCAGCGAGCGTGGGATCAGTAGGCCTAAGCCTCAGTTGGGGAGAGGCCTATGTCCAGCAGTGGACTGCGATAAGCATAGTGATTGATTGATTAGAACTACAAGTACAAAACAAAATGTGTAGCAATTACAGCGCCAAGTGATACTCGACAGAAAATAATAAAGTCCGGCAAATGTTCAAATATAATAATTATTTATTATTCCAGTGTGACATGGAAGAATGCGTGGCCAAGAAATTAGGATACTACTTAGCTGATGGAACCATAGATAAGGCAATCTTATCAGCTTTTTTGGAGAAGAAAATAGAAGACCCAAAATTGTTAGCAATAGTTAAAGAAAAATGTGTCAACTATGATGTAATGAAGCATGGACCTCCAAATATTTGCATGTATAAGAAAATGAAGCATTGCCTGTACAACCAATTTTTACTGGTAATCAAATTTATTACTTTCCTTTACTATATTAACAAGAAGTATCCTTTACAGTAAGTTTTATCTGTAAAACTCCTTCTTTTATTCTACTAAAAAAATCTTACTGCAACCTCGATCCACTTTTTCTAATCTAAGAAGATTTGAATAGTTAGCATACTTTTGGCTTTTTTTTTTTTTTAATTTGTTATACGAACTACGTTGTTGATTTGAGATCCAAGATTAAAGAATCCATAGTGATAGAAATGCGCGGGAACAGCGCAATTCTATTTTCTGGCGGTTGGGTTGCGGTAACCGAGCGGTTTGGTTAACCGCACGGTTATGTCTAAACGATTACTAACTAACTCATATAAATAGTACAACCGATTTAGCACAATTAAGGGGCAAACCTAGAAATAATTCCTAGTAGCAGTTTTCAAAAAACGTAAGTGTGAAATTTTAGTTACTGAATAAGTCGTCTATTTTTAGTTTTACACGAATATTGGTGATAAAACATCTTTTTTTCTTTTTGAAATTTATTTTAAACAAATTTTAAATTACCATTTTTAGTGTAAAATTAAAAATAGACGACTTATTCAGTAACTGAAATTTCACCCTTAAATTCAAAATGGTGAAGAATGCAATGAACCGAATACCACGCAAATCGAAATGTAGACTGCCAGTGACCTGCTTTAACTAATTTCCAAAGAAAATAACTACTAGGAGTTTTTCCTTTGTCAAAAAATCGAATACAATTTCTCCACCTTATTAGGGTATACATCGAAAAATATTAATCTTAGGAGAAAATTATGAATATTAAACGGTAGTAAATTTAATTCTTAACAACTTTGTAGTAAATATTTTTCGTGTAAAAATAAAACTAATCGACTTATTCGGCAAACAAAAATATACCCTTAAATTCAAGATGGCCGATAACGCAATAAACCGAATACCACGCAAAACCAATTGTAGACTGCTAGTAACCTCCCTTAATGAATTCCGAAAGAAAATTGCTACTAGGCATTTTTCTTAAGTCAAAAAAAGTCTAACAAAGATTTATCACTTTTTGGGGTATAAATCAAAAAATATCGATCCTAGGAAAAAAATATGAAGAGAAAATTGTAGAAAATTTAATTCTAAACAACTATGTACTAATAATTTTTCCTGTAAAATTAAAAATAAACAACTTATTTAGCAAACAAAAATGTACCCTTATATTCAAGATGGCGGAGAACGCAACGAACCGAATATCACGCAAATCAAAATTTAGACTGCCAGTAACCTCCCTCTCTGAATTCCGAAAGAAAATTGCTACTAGGAATAATAATTCCTAGTAGCAATTTAGATTTTTAGAAGAAAATAAACTAATTTTCTCGTACTAAAATAAGACCCGCGCTATTTTCATGCGATTCTATAATCGCGCGGTTCCCGCCGTGTCTGAACGGGCGCTAAGACAAAACTATAACTTTACTGTGTCATTATTTGTGTCGTCAAATGAATCACTAAAAATTGAAAAAAATAGGCAAACACGAAATTATTATGTTAGTGAATATCATAATAAAACCAGTCTCAAATTGTCATTATATTTTTAGTAATAGGTATGTTATTAGCTGCTAAATAGCCTGTCAACTGTGTTGTTACTTTGCATTATTACTAAAAAAAAACTATAAATACGCAGCGGTATTCTGAACTAATTGTGTTCAATAATATTTTAGACGCCAACGACTTCAACTAACTTTTAACTTAGGATACTCATACATACCCGTAGTAACGATGATATACAGCTGAATTACCACCATTGTCTCTTACAGTATTGTCCTAAATGGAAATCTGATGGAGAATGCAGTGGAGTGAAGAAATTGGTAGAAGATTGCACCATAAAATATTGATCTGGTTAAGTTTGGTATGATAAACGACAAAATATGTAAGAAAAAAATGTAATTATCACTAAATATATGTCGAAAGCAAAGTTTTGTTTTTTTTCGTACTTTTATTTAGTATGTTTGCGGTTAAATGTCTTTTCCTCATTCCTAATGTTCTATATTCCCTGAAGAGTTTAGATAATAATGAGAGAAATTAATTTCTTTCTTCCTTTTTTTTATATAGGACACGTCAATTTGACTTCGCCTTGCCTGATGGTAAGCTGAGGGCAAAGTCTTGGAAAGAGGGCCACCATTAAAGACACGTACCATGTTACAATGGTGGCACTCAGCTTGACGGCCTCATCATGGATGGAATATTCTGCACGAATGGAATATTTTTCTCACTCCTTCTTTTTTTTGCCCTTAAAATGATCTAAACTCGTTAGGATAGCATGATATTAACTATATCAATTGACAGGTATTAATCTCCAAAGTGTTATTGGATACATTATAGGAGAATAAAAAGTGAACCCGCCTGGCAATGGTAAAGCCCTTACCAAATCGCCTGTCTTTTTTATGTATTAAACATTAAACTATATAAAAATTGGATAGGTATTTCCTCAAATTTTTGGATTTTTTTTATATGATTAAAAATTCGGTTGATTTAGCCCCCGCTCCCACCAGCCAGGTCTGCACCTTCGTGTTGAGGTATAACAGGAGAGTTATCTGATAAGTTTACTATTGGTACTCAAAAAATCGTACCAGCTCTCGGACTAATATTGTGGAGAATCTATACAAGAAAAAAAGTTCTTTACCATATTTTTAGATCTCACGGAAGCCTACGACACTATTCCTTCTCCGACCGTCTTATTTAAATTAGAAGATATGGGAATTAGGGGACCACAATCAGGGGGGAGGGGGGATGTGGGAGTTATTCACAGCTGTTTTTCTAATTAGCTTATTAACTTGTTCGCATTGATAACTTTACTGTTAATATGCTTCCTGTTCGTTGTGGCATGTCTCAGGGTAGTATACTAGGGCCCACACAGCTGTTTCCCATATTCAGCAATGCAGAGGTACAATCTGAATTTACCAAACGCCCAAACTTCAAAATCTCAGCCAAGACAACCTCTATCATTAAAAGCGCACTCCTGCTCTCCTATACTTTAAAATAATTGTGGAAAAGTACAAGTGATTTATTCAATATGTGTAGCAAGTTCCACCAAGTGCCATCAATCTCCAGTATAAACAGTCTTTAAAATAAGTGCCGGTGTGGTGTGTGTAAACTGAATTTATAGCTGGACACCGGCAATTAGAAACCTAGGAATAACTACTGGAAATCATCATAATTTCAAGTGGCATGCTAATATTCTCTCGGGTCATATACGGAAGCTAATATACTTTTTTAAAACTTTACAATATGTTGCAAACCCCTTTGTCATTCATAATTTGTATACTCGGCGCTTTGTCGTTCTCTGATTACCTACAGTATAACCTCTTGAGGTGGTCAGCCGAATCAGTGGTGAAGTCAGTGGAGGTCGCTTTACTATGCTTAAAGTTGCCATGTTTAGTCCTATCTTATTCCCAACCATCAGTGGTTATATACCGTGGAGTGTGTAGTATGTATGATGTATGATGAACATTTAGAACTTCGCAGGTATAAAACCTCAGGGCTCAGTGGCACACAACTCTTTCTTTAAAAACGATTCAGTATATACCGTATCGTACCTCTACAATGACATTATTTTCAAAATGTCCAAGTATTGAAATTAATAAATGTAACCTTATTACCGATAAACGAGATCACAAGATAGTTATCTTTTATTGGTTCAAATGATTGAATGAGCACGAGCACGCTTTGCCCCAGGAACGAACCGGAACGGGAGTTACCCATTCCTTGCTAGGGGATACGGTGACCAATTTCCGATATTAGATATTCCTTTGCCTCCGATCTCCGACCAGTCTCTACCGCAATGGGCACAAAACCATATTAAGACTCCTTTGCTGCATATTTTAGTAGTTTCGGACTCGCCGCGCGCCGCGTCTTTAGCTGCCGCCACGGGAGCGTTGCCGCATGTAGCATCCCACACTTGCAAGCAATTTACGTTTTTCAACGGGACCAGAATCAAACCATTCGTCCGGTTGCTTCCTGTCTGATTGGCGTTTGCCGATATAAGAGCCCTCCGAACTATATGGTTTAGGGCATGGTGCGGGCGGTGCGAAAACCTGCCTGTGCCAGCGACGATAATTAAGTGCGTGATGGTAGACGACCATCTCGCACCCCACGCTGGCACCTCAAAGGAGGAGGAGGTGGATGAAAATTATATTGATGATAATGATGACGATGCTGGTGATGATGATGATGATATTGATGATAACTATCCACACCACGTGAGCTCGTGGAAACAGCATGCCCCATGCAGACGGATAGTTATCAATCAATCAAGAGATCATCATAAACCGGATGAATATTAATGCTAAGCTTGCATTTTGGAATTACACTCGGCCACCCCAAGCACGAAGAAAAATCCTAACTCGACGCGTGTTTTGCCTTCACAAAAGTGAATCTCAGAGTAGCTTGGTAGGGAATGAGCTCATTCTATCTAATCTGTGGTTTTTATTTTATGTTGGTTGAATACTGCATATTAACGTGTAGTTTAGTTTGTGTACTTTTCACGTGTTATTTTTATTGTTTTTGATAGTTTGACATTCTTTTCTATTTGTGGTGGAAGCGCTGGCACCAATTTTTGGGTAGGTATTTGAGGCAAGCTGAAAACTTCTTACATGCCTCTCCAGGTCCACGATTGGTGCCAGCTCTCAGACTATTGCAATTTAGACTTGAGTGCTCCTAGGGTGGGGCTTAAAAAGCGAGTATTTCTAAATAATCAGTAAACTTATCAATTACTGCTTAGTTTAATTTATAAGTTTCGTCGTATAATAGTTTCCATATCGCAGAACTACTGGAAAGTCAATTTTTTTTCCATAAATTATACTCAGTAAAAACAAAATAGTGTACCGGTTGTATGCGATTGTACTTGCAACAGTATCAAAATCGGCCATTATTAACTTTTTTTTAAAAGGCTGACAAAATCATTACATTACATCACTATAATTTTCTGGTATTTAACGTCCAAAATGTATAATCATTGCTGGTAGAATGATTTCAGGTATAAGAACACGTAAAGTTTAACTGGAAGTTCATTGAATCACTATGTATCGTGCTATCGTTTTAGGTTTGTTTGTTTCCAGTGCCTTGGTAAGTGAAATGGTATACCTAGGTATAAAAAGTATCACAGTTTGATACATTATCTTAGAATGTACATGTGCTTTTCTAAGATAATGCAGAACCAGAACCATAGCTTTTAAGCCACTTGAAACTAATTTAACTTTATTTAAATTTTAAGGCTGATAAGGACACGATGGAAAGCGCGTGTGACAAGTTTGGCTTGGTAAGTATTAATTTGTTTTAGTATCTATAAATTAAGGTAAGGCTAAGCAAGTAGTTTTACCACGAACTATGAACATGAACCATGAACATGATAACACGATTGACGATCGAAAATTAGGTGCCTGAACCTGTAAAACTTGCGAAAGCATGGGCGATAAAGATATGTAGAACATACTTTCAAGGGGTGTATGGGTATGTAACAGTTTGTGGCTCAAGTTAACCTCGCCAACTCACCAACACATCTTCAAATACGTCGCGTTTAGCGTTATTAATCACCAAAGTAGGAAATAGAGTCACAGTAAGCAACTCGTATGACAAGGCAAATGAAAAGAAAAATGTCAAAATCGTTTTTTATTTTACTAAACGGGTATTATTATTATCATTCACCATACCAATGCGCTGACTCGACGACGTAGTCGCACCGTTCTCAACTCTCGGACCGCGAGTGGTAGGTATATTTCTGCTTGCAGCTATTGCCGTTCAGAGAGTTGTAGTCGCTCTTGTTTAGAAGTGATATTTCTGTTACGTATTAACTATTACTTATAAGCAAAGATTAGCTTATAAGTTATGCGTGAGCACAGAGCAAATTTACATGAATGAGCCCTGTATGCTTCGTTATACACGACCAAATAAGACGAAAAACGAATAATACTTACATAACGAAGTGTAGTTTTGCGTCAAAATGAATACTAGCTACTTTGCTTGCCTAATCTACTGTTACTTATATCGTCCATATATTGTGAATGTTTCAAATTCAGAACCTGACGCACTGTTGCAATAACATGCCTGAGTCGCGCCAAGAGGAACCCAAACTCGAAGAAATGGAATGCTACGATAAGGGAAATTCCTCATCCGATTCTCCTGTGAGTATGATGATGATTATTATAATAAATGGCAATATAATTATAATGTTTATC
The DNA here is from genome assembly GCA_914767945.1 of Eilema depressum. NCBI lineage: Eukaryota > Metazoa > Arthropoda > Insecta > Lepidoptera > Erebidae > Eilema > Eilema depressum. Next base: position 17,790,087 of record OU612020.1, read on the forward strand.
ATTATTATATACACTTTAAACAAATGTAGGTCTAGAATCTCAGAGCCAGGGACACTCCAAGGGAACTTTAGTTTGGTGCCACGAAGATTTTGGGTGAATGATGTTATTTATATTTTTCATGTAGATTTTGGTCATTTACCGGTGACCGGTATGAGCGATATTATGATGCGCGGGAGTGAGCGCAGGGAGCGCGTGGACACCGCGTGCCCCGACACGGATAGATTAGGTTTGAAGGTTAGGCGGTCGTGCAGATACTATTGTCGACTAAAAAAACAATAGCAGAAGTGCAAACTAATCGAAAATTGTTATGAGTATGATAATGATATTACACAGTGATATATTATTTGGGTGAAAACTAACCATAACATACTAATAAAAATATTCATGTTTCAGTGTGTCATCGAAGAATGTTTGGCAAAAATATCAGGTTACTACGGATCTGATGGAAAGCTAGATAAGGATGGCTTTGCAAAATATATAAGGAAGTGGTTAAAAAACGACACGGACTTTTTTAATGTAATCAATGAAAAATGTGTGAACACCGATATATCAAAGTATGGACCACCGGATATGTGTGATTTTTCAAAAATACAAATTTGTTTCTACACATTTTTTGTCGCAGAGGTAAGTAAAACTTATAGTCTTATTTATGAACTACTACTTATCTTTTGCGCTGACGGCACAGAATCTCTCTGTTCTTACAGGATCGACAGCACGAGTGTGACTCCCCTGATGTTGCACTCGCCCATAGGCCACGGTAACCTCTTACAATCAGGACGGCCGGCCGTGTGCTTGTTTGCGACCTAAGTAATATAAAAAAATATATGCCAATAGTTTGGTTTACCTATGCCAAAATATGGACAAATATATAAAATTGGATAAAACTGTATTTTTTAAATTATTACAAGTAATTAAATATTTATTTATTTATACATCTTTAGAAATAGTAAAAAGTAATTGTAGAAACTATTACTTTTTACTATTCTCTTCTCTATAGTACGAGAGCCCACGACCAAAATTTTTGTCTCATAGCAATACAGCCAAAACCGCATCAAATCGATAGATACGATTATCCTGTACTCGAAAAAACCAATATCAGACATTTTCCGCGTAGCGTTTGATCTGACCGAATTTTCAAAATTGTCAAAGAATTTTACCGAACTGCATCATAGCAATATGTCTGATTTGCAGACTGTAGTTGAATGATAGTTCTGAGATACCGGAAACATATTTTTCAGACGTTAGTGGTGTAGCGCAAACCCGTAAAATCACTTAAAAAAATTAAAAATGAGACAAAAAAATGTCTCATAGCAATACGTCTGAAAATCTTTTTTATTAGTAAATTTTGGTTATTTGATGCGAACAAAACAATTTTCAGATGGAAATGTGAACGCATTAAATTTTGAGACCGTTTTGAAAATGTTAACAAATTTTACCGATCGGCATCATAGCAATATGTCTGAAAATTGTTGGACATGATAAAATAAGTTGTCCACATGTGCAAAAAATTTATATCAGACAAATTAAGTGTAGCATCTTCTCTATCAGACAACTTTTCGATACTCAGATATCATTTAAAAATCGTATTGAGGCATCTTGAATTCTCTGTTACAAACCAATGAATACGTTGCGACCCTGAATTCATTACATGATAATTAACAAAGAATTTACCCGAAACCGTAACATTGAAGTTGAAGGACTGAAATAAATCGCACAAAAGGAAACTATGGTAAGTGCGCGTCGTTCCAACGTTTGGAGCAGCTGCCGAGTGAGCTGTATAATAGTAATAGTATAAGAAAGGGGCAGGAGCGTAAGAAGCGCTGAGGCTGTTGAAATTAAATACTGATTGATTTGATAGTTTTGGTTTTATTTAAAGCACACTTGAGTAACTTTAACAAAAGAAATAAGTAATGACATCTGTCATCTGTCAAAGTACATATTATAATAGACAAGGGAGATTCTTGAATATCTATGAAGGCTGTAAATTTTAAAAAAACATTTTCGTACTTATTTTCGTTTTTGGGAGTATATGCTACACTTAAAGTGTCTGAAAACAGGTTTTTGGTAATCATGGCAGCAATACGAAAAGTTAAAATTTTTTTTTATCCGTATTGCTATGATACAGGTCGGCTAAATTTGTTGACATTTTCAAAAATGCGCTCAGGCTATGTGCTACGCACAAAATGTCTGAAAACAAACTTTTTCGTAATACAATTATAAAATCTATGTACATTTTCACTATCAGACGTATTGCTATAATACCGACTGCCTTTTTTTTTTGACACAGCAGAAATGGCCTCCCACGCAGTTGCTACACTTTCGACCGTTACTACACACCTAGTCGGGTTCAGAATCATACAATATAACGATTTTATAGGGTTTTTGCCGTATTGCTATGAGACATGGTTTTGGTCGTGGGCTCTCGTACTACTAAAGATGTATAATATCCGTAGACGATATTTTTTTTACATATTTCGCTTAGGTGCCAATAATTGGGTGTTTTACCCTATGTCCAAAAAATTCGTATTAGTGCATATTTCATTTAGTGAATGATATGCTAAAATGGTGTCTTTTTAGTAAAATTTGATTAAATAGAAATGAGAATGCGCAAGATTCCGAAAGTATTTTTGATATCTACTCCACTTGTAAAAATATCATGATTATTATATTATTATTTTTATTATTGCTAATAAATTAAACCATTTATCTTATTAGGTACTATAAATATCACCATATAATTAACACATTCTCCTAACATAGGTAATCTGTTTTAATTTACAGAAGTGTCTCGAATGGAACGATGAAGGTGAATGCAAGGGATCGAAAGACATAATGCAAGAATGCAAAGAGGCTTAATAATAATTAGGCACATTCGACGATGGCAAAGATCAAACAGATGTAGAAATTATATGATTAAATTGGAATTATATGTATTTTTTTTATTCTGATTATTATTCGAGGTTAAAAAGGGTCGAGCCAACAATAGTGCCCGGAAAACGGCAATAGACTCACCCCCTATTACGTGGGACCTAACACAGTGATTGGTGAAATGTGGGTGTTAATTCGCCTCTGCCTAACCCTCCGGGGATAAAGGCGTGATTGTATGTATGTATGTATCTATGTATGTTAAAAAAGGTCACTAGCATTTATGATCCATTCGGGTCCCACGTTGGACGCCATTGCAGTGATTAAAAGTTTTTTAGTTGGGTTCTATATGAAGTTAATAGAAGTTTAGCATTGATTAAATTAGTGGCTTATGAGAGCACTATAAGAAGGTAATTAATATAAGTCTACCAGCTAGGGTAAGAGATACGAGATAAACAAAGGGTTGATTACAATATTTAACTTAAAATCGTTCTAATAAAAACGTTACAATACATAAATTTATAGATTGTAGGCAGGAGCCTTAGGGGTGTTTCGTATAAAATATTCTGGCATGGAATTGCTTGGTCCGAGTGCAAAGATGGTAGTATGCACTTAGCTAGTAGAACACTCAACTGAGGCTGGTGACGTTGCCGGCGTGCCAGTGACGTACCTCATGAAGACCCTGCAAAACGAAGAAGTGCGGGTCAGTATATAACAAGGTAACTAAGTCCGACCCGCTAAAATATAGCAGGCGAAGAGAATCTCCCCAGCGGCAAGACAGCGTAGCTGAAAGGTATAAGAAAACTAAATAATATTGACGCACAGTGCAAGCTGGCGACGCAAACTCTGACCGTAGAAGTCATCGGTATCGTGGCACCAAATAGTAGGTAAGGCTGAAATAGCACACACTAAAAATAATGAAATGCAATAAGCTGAACCGCCGGCTGCGATATCTATATTGCATTGCATATCTGTTGAAAGAAGAAGGAAATGTTGATCTCAAAACTTATCCGGAGCCAACAGCAGTAATTGGCCTCCGTGTAAATGTGAGCTCCTTTGGTGAGGATTGCCAAAGAAAGGGATCGCTTGAGAGTCATCATATTATGACACATCACGCAGTGATAAAAATACCTTGACATTTTCAAAAACTGAATGTATGTGAAATTCAGTAAGTATGTGAAATTATAATCTAAAATTCACTATCTGAAACTCAGAATCTGAAATCAAATGCTTCACCTAAGTAAGCTAGTCGAAAATTTCTTTGGAGATAATCACCTAGTAGCCGTGTGATACAGATACACTATCTCGCAATAATAAGGAGTCATCAGCATCTAAGCCTAGGCATATAAAACTTGCACTTTGGAATCACCAACCTCAGTTATCAATCAATCCTCTAGTAGCAGATCGAAGTCGTTAAAATGCAGTATCTTGAGACTTATTTTGCCTTTACGTAAGGTACTCTCAGAATTGCTTGACAGAGAATGAGAGTACCGGCAGAATTCTGCATTTTAATGTTTCAGCTTGGTATGTAGTGTATAGTTGCTGGACCATTCATTCTATTTGTAATCTATATTGGGGTGCTCCTTTTGTAGAGGTTTAAAAAGCAAGTGTTTATAATGGATTATTTTATTAAATAGTTTTAATAACTACATTAAAAACTATCTACTTCTAAACAACCAGCATCTTACAATTATTGCCTAATTTAATTTACAACTTCGTTGAAAGAATATTGGAAGTTCAACAGATTCATTTTATCATAAAAGTACCTACATTCATAGTCTCAATTTGTAAAAGCATCTGTGGGCAAAAGTTCTCCTTTTTAACCGACTTCAAAAAAGGAGGTTCTCAATTCGTACCCATTTTTTTTTTTTTTTGATGTTTGTAACGCGATTGTGAAGCCAATTCTAGACGGATTTTGAAAATTCTTTTTCTGTTCGTAAGTAGATTATTCCGAAGTGGTCCCATTTAAATTTCGTAAAGATCTGATGATGGGTTTCCGAGATTAGACCAAGGAACTCTTCAAAAAGTACCAGGAAATCAGCCGCGATTGCTGCAATGGCATATTATTGCAATGTTTCTGCCATTACACATCATAACATCACGCCTGAGTGCTCTGAAGGGGTACGCAGAAGTGTTCAGAATATTCAGCTATATTTCCGGCGTATATGCATTGATTTTAAAATTTCTTTTTGAATAATGATTTAATTTTTTTTTTGTAGCGTGGCCGGTTCGATCTGTATTGCAGCGGCAGCAGCGCATGTACAGTCAGGTCACTATACATGCGATGTACAGTCGTGAGACTGTACAAACTCACTAAAAAGAGAAAAATAAATTCATTTTTAACAAAAAAGTTTAACCGACTTCAAGAAACGAAAAAGTGACACTGAAAAGCGAAAAATAACTTAATTTACAGACTTACTGATTTATTAGAAGTCGGTGCCAGCCAACTTTGTTTGTTGTGTCTGAACTACTATGATGCAATCAATTGAAATATGGCCTCTCTTGGGCTAGGTACCGACTTCTAATAAATCAGTAAGTCTGTAAATTAAGTTATTTTTCGCTTTTCAGTGTCACTTTTTCGTTTCTTGAAGTCGGTTAAACTTTTTTGTTATAAATGAATTTATTTTTCTCTTTTTAGTGAGTTTGTGAAATTATATTATTTGTAGTGGACCGCATAATTGTTTTTTTTTATATTATGTATATATGTCAAGCCAACAATAGTGCCCGGAAAACGGAAATAGGCTCATCCCCTATTACGTGGGATCTAATACAGTGATTGGTGAAATGTGGGTGTTTATTCACCTCTGCCTAACCCTCCGGGGATAAAGGCGTGACTGTATGTACGTATGTATGTATGTATGCATGTATGTTAGAATGTCTAGACTGATAAAGCGGACCCCAGACTCCGAGGTGAAAGCTTCGGATGCGACTGTTAAGAAGTTAGAATGTTTTGCCACTTATTGAGTACTGAAATCCTAAATTCTACTTATTTAAATTATTTAGGACCAAAAAACTAACAAAACCATATTATTTTGTTATTTACACATAATTATGATAACTTAAATAAATCTATCGATAAATCATCACGAGTAGAAAACTGTGCATTGAACATTTATAACAAATGAAGTGCGTCCAACCTACTGTGACTTACTGTGCCGAAACATGGACACTGATAGTGGGATTGGAGTCTCTTTGAAGGATAGAATTCGCAACGAGGTCATCAGAATTTATTAGGTACTTACTATTAATAGGATCCAATAATACTACGGAAAGCTCAACTTAATTTTTTCCATAAAATATGCTTACTGAATACAAAATATGTAGTGTACATACCAGCAGCTGTATGCGACTGTACTTACTTATCATAATATTCAAACAGGCTAATTTTTCAAAATTTGTTGAAAGGATAACAAAAATTATATTAAAGCACTATAATTTTCTGGTATTTAGCATTCAAAATGTATAAATAGTAGGTACTGATAAAATTATTTCTGGTATAAAAACAAGTAACGTGTTTAACAACCCTGGAAGTTCATTGAATCACTATGTATCGTGCTGTGGTATTAAGTTTATTTCTAACCACCGCGACCGCCTTGGTAAAATAGTATTCTTATTTAATTATCAACTAAACGTGATTGTATTAGTATACATTTATACTATTATTATAAAGAGTTATTATTATATTATTATAGCAATATTATAAAGAGGAAAGATTTGATTGTTTACTTATTAGTTTTCATTCAATACATAGTCCACGAAACTATTCGACCGATTTGAAAAAAAAAATGTAATCGGTCTAGTAATTTCGTAGGTTATTTTCATATTGTAGAACCATCACTTCCATTCATAAGCTGCTTGAAACTAATTTAACTCTATTTAAATTTTAAGGCCGATATGGACATGACGAGAAGCGTGTGTAACAAGTTTGGCCCGGTAAGTATGAATGTTGCGTTTGGCAAAATGTGTTCTTATAACATTATGCTGTTTTGAGAATAGTTACTTTGTTATGAGAATATGATATTTTGCGATGACATCTTACTTGGGAATATGATGCCATACTAAGATCTTCGTAGTATACCTCCTGATGAATGACTCTATCATCGACACCCTGCCGTCTGTGCGCCGTCGGTTGCCGGGCGTGAGGTAATCGTGAACATATCCCTAGCACCCCGGCCGACCCAGAGCCATATCTCTCGATCTGGCCCTCTTACGGTATGAGGACCACGAAGTTCCCAACTCGCCCATGGGGATGCCCGCAATGCGCGCCGCCGCCTTGACCCTACCGCTTCTGCTAGGGTCGACAGGCAGCCTCACTCATTACCCCCAGGCCCGCGGTCATGGGGGACGGAGGTCGTCGCGGGCCGCGCGTTTTGCGACTCTCCTCCGCTCGGCGCGGGCCGAACGGTTTGCGATTATTCTTCGTTCAGTCTAATGGTACTTAAACTGTTAATTCAGAACCTGATGCACTGTTGCTCTAACTTACCTGAGCTGCATTCAATGGACCCCGAACCTGACGTAATAGAATGTATGGAAAAGACAAAGGCTTCACCGGATTCTTCTGTAAGTATACAATATAAGGATGTGGATTTCATATTCTGTTCCAACCCAAGATAAAAAGGAGATAAAAAAATACTTGAATACAAAAAAATACAAAAATTGACATATATATATATCGAAATTCGAGCCTGCATTTATAATTAGGGAATATTTTTCTAGATATTTTTTTTAACTAACTATTGGAGCTCGTTATAAATAATTAGAATTCTCATCTGAATTGATCTTCCATTAATTTAGTAGATACATTGAGGTTATATTCTCGATATACTAAAACTCCGTGGATAACTAAAGTAAAAGAGCTTAACATAAACGGGACGAACCCAGACCAGGAACAATCTTATTAAACTACTAACTGTCTACATTTAAACTAATCATACAATCCTTTTGTCTTAGATACCTACTGTAATACGGGGTGAATAGGGCTCAAACGATGAATAGAAATAAAATGGTCCGCTAAATTCTGTAGTTATTTTCTATCACGTGAAACTATGGACTGGTTCAATAATCACAATTCACATAATCTCTTTGTTCTTAAAGGGTCGGCAGCACGAGTGTGACTCCCCTGGTTTTGCACTCCTCCATAGGCCACGGTAACCACTTTCCATCAGGTGAGCCACATGCTTGTCTGCGACTTAAAAATACTAATATTATCTATTTAGATCCTTGAAATTTCCTAAAAAAATTGTAATGAAACATCTAACGACCATTTTATCTCTGATCAGTAATCAGAATCACCCATAGATCTCTATTCACCCTATTTTACTCGGTACTGTAAAATATCACTTGAATTGTAAATAAAACAAAAATCCTTATGTTTTAGTGTGAGATGGCAGAATGTATAGCAAAAAAGCTAGGTTACTACGGATCTGATGGGAAACTAGATAAGGATGGCTTTGAAAAATACATGCAGAAGAAGTTAGAGATGGACTCGGATTTCATTGGTGTATTCAAAGAAAAATGTGTGAATACCGATATTTCGAAATATGGATTACCTGAAATGTGTGATTTTATAAAAATTGAAATTTGTTTCTATACATTTTTATACGCAGAGGTAAGTATTTAAAGTCTTATTCATCACTAGCGTTTGCCCGCGGCTCCACCTGCGTAGATGTCGGTTATCGGAACCAAACATAGCCTATGTCCTTTCCCAAGGTCTAATCTATCTCTGTACTAAATTTCATCAAAATCAGTTCACTGGTTTTGGCGTGAAAGCGTAATAGATAGACAGAGTTACTTTGGCATTTATAAAGGAATTATCCTTTCCCCAGGTCTAACCTACCTCTGTACTGAGGAGGCTATGTCGCGATAACCGATATCCATGTGGACGGAGCCGCGGGCAACAGCTAGTTACTAATAAATCAAACACACTAACTAGGTACATTATGACAATTTAGTCACCATATAATATTACATTCTCATAATTTAGATACATAACCTGTTTCATTTTACAGAAGTGTCGTGAATGGAGCGATGAAGGCGAATGTAAAGGAATAAAAGATATATTGCAAGAATGTAAAGCGGAATAATAATAATTTGGCACATTCGGCGATGGCAAAGAACAAAAATCTGTAGGAAATTTAAGATTAAATTTGAATTATACGTATTATTTTGTTTTATTCCGTTATTGTTCGAAGTTTAACGGGTTCACTTTAATTTTTGATCTATTAATTTGGTATATACTTAGTTACTAAACTACCCTTTCCTACATCCGAGAGGGCCACCTCGACACCGGAGATGGCTCATAGTCCCGGGGTGCAAGGGAAGTGCATTATGCCACCTTAAATCCCTATTTGAAACACAAGACGGCGACGTGCAGTTAAATTTGGTTCGAGTCCGTCATAACCACCCTACCGGCCGGAAAGCCCTTTTTCGCCTATAATGAATTTTATGGAAAGGTTTATTGGTATCCAAAAACTCTCTCGTGGCTTGTATGATGACCAAAAACCTATAGCTAAAATGTCTCTGAAAATAAAAGCAGAATACTTATTATCAATCAAATTGGTATCTACCTGCTAAATGCGATCGCATCCTGCACTATTTAGAATTCGGCCCATCTGATGGCAATTGGTTACCGTGGCCTATGGACTTATGCAACAACAAGCTAGTTTGACAATCTTAGGTTGTTGTAATTATAATAATGAAGACGTTAGTTTTGACGATTTTCATAATCAGAACGTGCCCTAGCGACGATGACTTTCTTGCAGTTTTTCCACGAAGATGGACAATATTGTAAGAAATAGAATTATTATACACACTGAACCACTTATCTCATAGCTACAAATACAGTACAACTACAATTTTTATTTAGATCTAACAACTAAAAATTCAAGCTCCTTGGTTTTTGCTTCACTAACATTCTCTTTTTTTTATATAGGACACGTCAATTTGACTTCGCCTCGCCTGTTGGTAAGCTGAAGGTAAAGTCTCTGAAAAGAGGGTCACCATTACAGACACGTATCATTTTTTTTATTTTATACCACTTAGGTGGCAGACAAGCACACGGCCCACCTGATGGAAAGTGGTTACCGTGGCCTATGGACGTATGCAACACCAGGGGCGTTACAATGGTGGCACTCAGCATGACGGCCTCATCAGATGCTTTTTCATACCCCGCTTAAAGGACCCGGGACTGTAGGAGGAGGGAAACACTTCTTAATGGTGCGGCAGAAGAAGGAGTCGCCGAACCGCTTGGTTTTTGATGGAATATTCTGCACTGTATGCGGGTGGCATCTAAGCCCTGCACGTGTTGTCCTATATAGGAAAGGAGAGGGAGGCTCTATTAAAAATCCTCCAGAATAAAAAAAGTATTATTTATTGGAAATCAATATAATGTAACATTGTGCGACAACTATTGAAGATGGTGATAATGACTAGAGTTACCAACTTATTAGACTGCCTTTCCACCAAAGATATGCTATGCAGCTTTGCTCCGAGGATGTACCTAATAGCTTAGCTGTGAAACTATGTGACCGTTTCCACTGTGCTATACTATTATACTATAAGTACTATGAAGATGCGTAGCTCGAGCTATGGGATGTATCAATCACATACCGTATAGAACTAAACCGTTAAAATTCGAATTCCTTCATTTTCATTCATTCGAAAGCACACTTTCATAGCACGCATCTTTCTTTATAAAATCATAGCTTAGCTGAACCCCTTTCCACCAGTGCTAACTGCTATGCTATTTCGACTAATGAATATGATTGGTAGATATCAAACGCATTCATAGTAACATGGCATAGTATGGACAATATGGACATCTCTGGATTCGCGTCCCACCGTCGGAAAGCCAGATATTTCATAAATATGTATATACCTATATCATGATCACATTAATTGCCGTTAAAATCATTATATAATAATGATTAGAGTTGTAATAGAATAAGATTTATATTTTATTAAATTACTTTTAAATTACTAAAAATCCAAAAACAACAGTCTAGCTGCAAAGCTTCGATATCGCCTAATGTTAACATTGGGTTGTGGAGGTCAGATGTTCTAGCCAAATCCGTAGTTAAGACTGGTAAAGCGGACCCCAGACTCTGAGCTGAAAGCTTCGGATGCGACTGGGTATTAACGCTTTTTTTAGACTACTTAGTTGGCAGACAAGCACACGGCACACCTGATGGAAAGTGGACGATGGAACGCTAAGAGGAAGAAGACTTAATGCATATCTAATAAAATCAATGGTGGGCTGAGCTACCCGATCAGATTTTTATTATGTAATCCTAGTTTGGCAATATTTTCTATTTGTAACCTTAAAACTACTAAATAGGTACCCCACTTATGGTTATGTACCTATATTTTGCTGTAAATTAAATTCCGAAATTATTCGGCTGTATATGATTGTACTTGCAGTGTTATCCAAATAAACAATGTTTCATTGAGTTATTGCAAGAATTATCAAAATTACAATAAAGCACTATAATTTTCTGGTATTTAGCGTTCGAAATGCATAAACATTAGGTACTGGTGAAATTATTTCAGGTATAAGAACACGTAACGTTTGGAGCAACTGGAAGTTCATTGAATCACTATGTATCGTGTCGTGGTGTTAAGTTTGTTTGTAATCACGGCCTTGGTAAGTAAAATAGTATTTAAAGTTATCAATTAAACGCGATTGGTGCAGTTTAGTCTGAATAACTCATCTTCATAGTTAGATACTTTTTCTATCATCACCATTTCTATTACGGCAGCACCCAGGCTTCAAAATGAATACCGCATGATTAGCAATGACTACCGTCGCGCGTCGGTTGAAAATAGAAGCAAAGAATTTTTTTAAATATCTATAGGAAGTTGAAGGAAGTCTCAGGCAACAGGGTCACCATTAAAGACACGTACCATGTTACAATGGTGGCACTCAGCCTAGCGGCCTCATCAGATGCTTTTTCACGCCCCGCTTAAAGGATCTGGGACTGTAGGAAGAGGGAAATACGTGAATTAGTAAGGAATTGCCAGGTCTTAATGGTGCGGCAAAAGAAAGAGTTGCCGAACCGCTTGGTTCTAGGTGGAATATTCTATTAATTATATGATTATAAGTATAATTATACAGTAGATACTGTAAGCAGACTTACTGTTAGTAACGCCGTTTTATCAGCAATATGTTATGTTCTTTAAACCTTACCGATAATGCTCTTTCAGACTATGCTATAATTAAGTATATTATATTTATAATATTGTCCTATCTTCACTTTCACTCTTTAAATTACCTACTTGAAATTCGTTTAATTTTGTTTTACTTTTTAAGGCGGACATGGGCTCGAAGGAAAGTGTATGCAACAAATTTGGCCCAGTAAGTATACATTTTTATATTACTCGTATAGTGAATTTAGATGAGTATTTTTTTATATCAATTAATCAATCAATTAGCCTATTGCAGTCCACTGCTGAACATAGGCCTCTCCCAATATGCGCCACGTTTGCCGATCCTCCGCCTTCCGCATCCAGTCCGTCCCAGCCACCCTTCGTAGGTCGTCAGTCCACCAGGCTTGGGGGTGTCTCACCTTACGTTTTCTTTCTCGCGGTCTCCACTCTAGGACCCGTCTGCTCCAACGGCCATCAGTCCTTCGAAAGATGTGGCCAGCCCACTTTTTTATCTCTGTAAGTATTTACAGAAAAAAAAAACAAGGTAAAAAAAGTTAAATCCAAACCTCATTATGGCCGATCGTCATTGTTAGATCATGCACGCGCATAGGAAAACGCAATTAAACGTAGTATTGTTCATTTAGTATTTGTAGTATTATTTTATTCGCAAGTGTGTTGTAAGACGTCGTATGCCACGCGTGTACCATACACACGTGTGGCATACGACATCTTCGTGGCATACCGTCATCGGCTCTCTTAAGACCCTCGCCTGAAAGCTCGGGTCTCAATGACGCCTCAGCGGTAATCACCATCTTTACACACTTGTACCATAATGTACTATTACTTAACTTTAAACTTTAAATATGTGTAATTTAGACCCATGCATACTGTTGCAAAAACATGCCTGCGATGCCCCAAATGGGTTCTAATTCTGACTTCAAGGAATGTTTCGAGAAGACAAAGCCGACGGTTGCTGATAATGTTGCCGCAGTAAGTATATAATGTAAAGACATAAAACACATTCAACAAGTAAGAGAGTGTTACAAAAATGTAAACTATTTTTCAAAAATGACAATTTTACAAAATGGAAACCATTTTCGTAACACTTTCCGTTGCCACATGGCAAAATACATAAAAAAATAGCCTTGATATATGTATGGTTATACAACTCACTTACCTATATCTACATATTCTTCATTCCTGTCTTACCTAAGGTTAAGGTTGTCTGAAAGAAATCACTTTTATTGATAAGGCCGCCCATGTTACATGTAACTTCACCAGTAATTTTGGTATACAACAATAGTAGTTTATGAAACTGTTGCATAATAAGGATTCTTAAAACATGACTGTGAATTAAAAAACGAGCCGCTGGCGATTTTTTTTTCATAGTATCACACGAGTGTTTTAAGACCAAATTTATGTGCAGTTTCATACACTACTTTATCTAATCTCATGAAAAAGTTAGCATAAAATTACAAAATCCATTTGTTGATCGCGCACGCGTGATTGCGCTTTGCGCCGCGACCACAGATTATTATCTAGAGACAAACTGCATAGAAACCTGTTTAATCTAGCTGCAACTGTATCGTAATGGAAAAAAAGTTATATTATGATACAGTTGCCCATAGAAGAGCAGTATCAAAATGTAATTTTTTAAATTGATTTTGATACTTTGTGCGTAAAGAGGGTTATTAAAGTATTGTTTTTAATTTTTTAATATTTACATTTCAGTATGAAAGTAGATGAAGGATTATTATCCATCTATCTGTTTTAATAAATACCTACTAAATATTCAAATACATAGTTTATATTGCTTATTTAGCTCTAAGCATAAATTTTTATCGTAAACACTATGAACTAGAATCTAAATAAAACTAAAAATATTATGCATGTTTTAGTGTGAAATGGACAAATGTATGGCTGAAAAACTTGGTTACTATGGTTCTGATGGAAATTTAGATAAAGATGGCTTTACGAAATACATAGAGAAGCAGTTGGAAAACGATACGGATTTATTTAGCGTAATCAAAGAAAAATGCCTGAATGCCGATATATCAAAGTATGGACCAGCTAATATGTGTGATTTCAGGAAAATGAGGACATGTTTCTATTCATCTTTATACGCAGAGGCAAGTAACATTTTAGTATCATCCTTGAGTTAGTTCTGGGCGCACCCGGGATCTTCATCTCTGAGTACAGGGTTCGCTTAAATTACCGATACTTTCATACTAATATTATAAATCCGAAAGTAACTCTGTCTGTCTATCTGTCTGTCTGTTACGCTTTCACATCTAAACCACTGAACCGATTTTGATGAAATTCGGTACAGAGATAGATTAGACCTTGGAAAGGGACATAGCCTATGTTTGGCCGTGATTACCGACATCCACGCGGGCGGAGCCGCAAACAAAAGCTACTATCTATAATATATTCTCGACCATTAAATCAATTATTTTACAGATTCATGATTTTATTCTTTAACCTTTAAATTACATTAGATGTCAACATTATGGTACATGATTAAACCTGTTTTATTTTACAGAAGTGTCTCGAGTGGAGCGATGAAGGTAACTGCAAAGGAATTAAAGATATATTGCAAGAATGTAAAGCGGAATAATAATAACTTGGCACATTCGACGATGATAAATAACAAAACGCTGTAGAAATATTGATTAAATTGAAATCATACGTGTAGATTTATTTTTTTCTTACCAGAAATGCCAATGAACCTGTCATTGTCATTTCTGGTATTGTTTTCCGGAGGAGGTAGGACACGACGGTGTTCCCGTCCAAACTGAGCAAACTGAGCTACTTCCCCAGTAGGACTACTGTGGAAGTAGCTCCGCCCTACATACCTAATACCACAGCCTTAATACCCTTGTGTTGTGTTCCTGGCGGTGAGTAACCAGAGCTCACTAAAGACTTTTGTACTGTCAGTGGGAAGACCAAAGGCTTGTCCTGCTTTTTCTTCTGCGCTGACGGCACATAAGCTCTCTGTTCTAACAGGGCTAGCAGTAAGAGCGTGACTCGCCATAAGCCACGGTAACCACTTTACATCTGGTGGACCGTGTGCTGATCTGCCAACTAAGTGAAATAAAATATATTTTTTTAAGTGCATAACAATTTCAAAGTCAGATTTTTCTTGCCGGCGAGTAAACTGTAGTTTGTACGATATTGAACTAGCGCTAACATACATTACAGCATTGAACGTTTTTATTCGAACTGGTGAAAATCTCACATTCAGCTCTCCGATATTATTGCACTATGTTAAGATGAAAAATATTAAATGAAATGGAATGGTACACACTGCAACATTTCTTCATAGCTAGGGATTATTATAAATTGTTTATAACCGTCATTTTCAATAAGCACTCACTTCTGCTCTTAAAAATTTTCCACTTAAAATAACATTGGAAAATCATATCACATTAGTGAATAATAGGTAACCTCCAAAATACTGTAATCACGGAATCACACTTCATTAAAGGTAATGAAAAGTACATTATACGTAATTGCAAAATATAATGCGACATCGAGGTACAATATTCCAATTTTATGACATTTAGTTATTGTTAAAGTCTGTCACACAATGTTACGAAAATTGGTCAACCGAATGCGAGTATAGACTTTAATAAGTGGTATTCGAAAAGTAAATAAATTCTACTCTACGACATTCCACACAACGCTTTCTAGACCCATGATAAGCATAGCTTAACTAACTCGTGTTATGGAATCTACAATGGGGATAAACATACTTGATAGGTATATGTTTTTTGTAAATACAATATATACTTAATATATAATGCATAGATCAAAAACATTTCAAACCAAGGTAATCCTGTATTTTACAATATGCTTACACGTCGTGCTTGCCAAACTCTTTAAGATCAACCATTCTATTTTGTCTAAACAGTTGTGTATCTTGATATCTGAATCTATGGTGCGATACAAAATTTCTTAAGGCGAATGTGACTATTGACTATCTCTTACCTTGAATTCAGTTATCGAGACTTATAAACTCCGTGACTTTGATAGGACACTGATCCTTGCTTACATATTTTTCCATAAACTATTTCGGCTGTATACGACTGTACTTGCAGATTATTTAAAAAAGACCATTTTTCATAAGTTATTGGATGGTAAAAATTACTATGAAGCACCACAATTTTCTGCTATTTAACGTTCAGAATACATAAACACTGCTGGCAGAATTATTTCAGGAACACGTGACGTTTATAGCAACCTGGAAGTTTATTGAATCGCTATGTATCGTGCCGTCGTGCTAGTTTTGTTCATAATCACCGCTTTGGTAAGTAAAATAATGTACTTAAATTATTTTTTAATTAAACATTCAATCATTTCTTACTGGTGTGCTACCTTTTCTATAGATATAGATCAGAAGCAGTCAACAAGTACAAGTGGATTATTCCACTTCTATCTTTTTTTTTTTAAATTACTAATATACCCTTTAACCCCTCCAAATAAGCTAAATTGCTTGTACTAAGAGTGGGTTCACGTTGGCAGTGTAATGGCCAGAATTCGAACCCGGGACCTCTCGATCGTAAGGCCGACTCTTTAACCACTAAGCTTAATATTGACTTTGACTTGGCCGATCTAAGTCTATAATGTATTAAAAGTTATCAATTAAATCTCATTGGTGTGATTACTGTGGAATTTCCGTCTTCTTCTTCATAATGTAATTCGCAGCAAATTGAAATTAAGTTACATAAAAATTAGATGCGCCCAGCCCAGAACTCGGCGATATTGACTGCACCTTCCGTCGCTTCATTTAGGTCGGCTGTTGTGCAGGTGTAGGGACACAACGGGCACGACAGGAGGTGATCCATTGACTGCAGAGGTGCACCACAGTCGCACCACCACACCTGGACGCCGATATGGAATGTCCGTGATTTGCCTCAATGTCTAGTAAACATTTCTGATTAGAATATAATCTCATGGAGACATTTTTGCTGGTGCTTGACTGACAAAATTATTATATGGATGTTCGTAGATGAGATGATGAAATGTTCGTAGTTCTGTTCGTCTATAAACACCTCAATTTGTAACACGTTGTGTTACGGCTCTTTTTATGATAATTACTTTACATTCACCTCCATTTACAAGCTGCTTGAAATTAATGTAACTTTTTTTAATTTTAAGGCTGATAAGGACATGATGAGAAGCGCGTGTAACAAATTTCACTTCGTAAGTATAAATTTATTATTATAGTATATTAGGACTATATTAAATTTATATTCGTAAAGTGAGCGGGGCGTGAAAAAGCATCTGATGAGGCCGTCAAGCTGAGTGCCACCATTGTGGCATGCCGCATGGTGCGTGTCTATAATGGTGACCCTCTTTCCAAGACTTTGCCCTCAGCTTACCATCAGGCAAGGCGAAGTCAAATAGACGTGTCCTATATAAAAAAAAAATAGGACATTTATAATCAGCAGAGTAGCATTATCATCACAGTATGACAATCGAAAATTCTTTTAGGTAATCTTGCACCCCGGCCCACCTACTCATATCTAAGAGGACGTGTGGTTTTAGTCGGTTCGAGTCCGACATAATGGCCCGGGTGAGGGGTATCCGAGAGAGAATTCATACAAAAAAGATACAGGAGCCATAATTATTCTCGGTCATACCCTGTGTGAAAAAAAATTTCAGAAACCTACAAATATTTGCACCTACATAATTTTATATTTAAGTTCAAGAGATGAGTACTAACTGTGTATATTAGGCCTTTTGTTTAGTTAACTATAATATATTTATTGTTCTCTTTAAACTGTAAAAGTGTGTTATTTAGGATTTGATATACTGTTGCCAAAGAAAGCCTGCAATGCCCCCAATGGGTCCAGTATCCATCTTCATGGACTGTTATGAGAAGACAAAGGCTTCACCTCCGGAAACTTCTGTAAGTATAAATGGCACTAAAGTAGTAGCTACCATAAAAATGACTGTTTTCCTATATTTAAATATAATAAATAATAAAAAGATTCATAATGGTAGCTACTAAGTACTTTAAAATAAGTAACGTTTTAGTTCATCATTACAAATCACTACTTAAATCTTACACTCTGATCACTACTTAAATTCGACAGAAGAACTACTTAAATTTGAAGTAAGTATGCCATTTGCACATTATCCGATCCGATATCGGTGTTGGACGACGATAGCCGACAGCCGATAGCTGACAAAACGGCGGTGTCGACAGCGAAAGACAGATACATATTTCATACATTTTACTTTCTTCGACATCGGATCGCCGGCGACACCGAAATCGGGTCAGATAATGTGAAAACGCTCTAATACAGAGTATATAAGAACGAACGCATTCTTACTTTTTTGTTGATGCATATTGAAATATAAACTGTAATAATATACCTGTTTCAGTGTGAAATGGAAGAATGTCTAGCCCAAAACCTAGGTTACTACGGAACTGATGGAAAACTAGATATAGATGGCTTTAAGGTTTACATAGAGAATGAGTTAAAAAACGATCCGGATTTTTTTAGTGTAATCAAAGAAAAATGCCTGAATACCGATATATCGAAGTATGGACCGGCCCATTTCTGTGATTTTATGAAAATGAAGATATGTTTCTATTTATATTTACTCGAAGAGGTAGATAAAATTCAATTTATCGTTTTTTAACAAACTGCACAACATTTTGTTCATGAGAAGATAGTCCATTCAAATGTTACATTTGGCGTTGCATTTGTCTGAGGATGCAATTTTAGATATTAAGGAGGGGTCAGCTTAAAGTTAAAACCTCTGACAAAAAATGCACGTTAAGCCTAAAAAAATTCTACTACAATTACAATACAAATAAAAATTAATGGACATAATACATAATTTTTATGTGACGATTTTAATGGCTATTTTAATATTGTATGCCCCAATGGCGAATCATACAATATAATCAGACAATAAATATAATTTGCATTTGTTCTATCTACAGAAGTGCTCCGAGTGGAGCGATGAAGGTGAATGCAAAGGAATAAAAGACACATTGCAAGAATGCAAAGCAGAATAATCGTTTGGCACATTCGACGATGACAAAGAACAAAAGGCTGTAGGAAATATAATGATTCATTTGAAATAATACGAATAGTTTCATTTTATTCTATTGTTATATTCATCATTAAACGGGTTAAGTACTAGATAACCCTTTCCACCAAACATTTCATAAAAAGGTTTTTAATACATGACTGAAAATCCTGCACATGTTCACTACCGTCCAAGCTTATGTTTCAACTTTTTGTAATCTGCAATAAATAAGCTGTATCTTGATTTATAACGAGTAACGTTTGTATGTCTGTAACTTAATCACGCTCTAATGGCTGAACAGATCTGGCTGAAATTTAAGACAGGAATTGATTATAGGTATTTAAACTATCATGATCATTCACGTGACTCAATCGCATAATACCAGAATCGTAAAATACCGAAATCGCAAAACACAATTTGATTCAACAGCTTGTATGGTGCTTGCAACAGCGAAATCGCTTCGATCTAAATTTTACCTGTTTGGCTTGGCACTTGGCACTGATTTTAGCAGACGTTCTATACGCATTTTTATATTTTATGTTGTATAATTGTTTTATTTTCGGTGGATTTTTGTTCTAGAAGTCGGTTTAATTTTTTTGTACTACTACTTCCTACTGAAATGTTAGTTATAATTCAAACACATTATCATTAAAGTTGCCATATAATGTTCATCTAGTACTGCTAATTTAGATTGACATCACAACCGGGAAACACATACAGTACCCAAGTGAAACAGATGGCTACGACATGAAGTATTGTTGCCAGACGTAGTACATAATATGGGCGATGGAATGGCACAAGCTGCTGTGATGATTTAGTAATAGATATAGAACGCACTAGTGGTAGAAACTTATTTGCAGTTGGTAAACTGATCGCAACCTATGTTGATGTACCTATAGGTAGAATAGTTGTTGCCATGGGTCGGCCGGGATGTGAGGGATGTGGCTACGACAATCCCACCTCCGGCAACCGACAGTTCACAGATTGCGTGCGTTTTAGTCGGTTCGAGTCCGACATAACCTCCTCCTCTGGCTCCGGGGGGGGGGGGGGGTATCCGTGGGGATTTTTCGTACGATAAAAAAAGGTAGAACAGTTGTCCGTCAATACAGGTAAGGTATATGTATCGAGAGAACGGAGCAATTCGATTGGCAGGCTTTACGCACACACAGGATCACAGTAGGCAGGCGGCCAATCGCAATGCTTCAATCTATAGATTCGTTTCCGTTACGACTACGAATTTTTTTTGTGCTTGGAGCATAATATACTAAACCCCAAGTGCGCGAGTTTAACTCGCAATTGAATAGTATTTTCTTCCATAAATCATCAATATCAGCAATTCTCGTAAACTCAATCAAGAGTTAATAATGATCTTTTCATCCCACCATCTCGGAAAGAGTACTTTTTTTCTTCGATATCTGAGTGTAAAAGTCGCTTTTATCCTCTAGAGTGGTAAAGTAAATTAGAATTTAGAACATCGTGTGTACTAGGTTTGTGAACTCAAAACATCATTAAACCTATTTACTTCTACCTCTATGGTGCCGATTTATCATACAACTTTTTTTTAATTTATGAAAAACTCAACTCGGAACCTCCTTGGTGTACCTACATTTTTTTTTAAATTTGTTTTGCGCGCATAATTTTTTTTTCACGTCCTATGGTTGAACATTGTTGTTGAATTTTATTTGTTGATATTTTATTATTAGTATTATTACACATAATTATTATACAGCCTCCGTGGCGTAGTGGTAGTGAACGTGGCCGCAACGCAGGAGGCGCGGGTCCGATCCCCGCTCAGTGCAAATATTTGTATGCATAAAAAGTTCAATAACAACGGTCTAGCTGCAATGCTTCGATATCGCCATTGGGTTGTGGAGGTCACATGGCAGTCGCTTTACGAAAAATATCGAGGTCCAGCCAAATCCGCAGTTAAGACTGGTAAAGCGGACCCCGAACTCCGAGGTGAAAGCTTCGGATGCGACTGGGAATTAACGCTAGGAAGAAGAAGCATTTCATTATTTCCTCGCTGAGGTGGGATGAAAAGTTACGTGTTGCACTCGAGTGCAAAGATTTTACACCTTGTGCTCTTTTGATTCCCTCGCTAACGCTCAAGATTCTAATTTATGAATCACTCGCTATGCTCGTGATTCAAATTTAGAATCTTTCGCTTGCTCGGTCATCAAAACTGAGCACGCGGTTAAAAAGCAACTTTGCACTCTTGTATAACAAATAACTATTACACACTTGTGACATCAAAGGTGATACTTCCGAACTTACCACCTTCAAAAGAAATATGTAGGGAAAAGAAAAGAATGAGAAAACTGGTATGGAAGGGTAATTCATAATATAATGTCTCTAGCACTCTCACTATATGGAAATGTATGTTCCGTAACTATCGATAGGTAATTATTAGGTTTGTTGATTAAATTTATGAGTATTATATTAAAATTGCGTTTTTGGCGTTGCCGCAACTCATGAGAACCTATTGCCGGGATAAAAAGTAGCTTATATATTATTCTAGACTATTATCTTTTTTTAAACACTATTTAGGTCGCAGACAAGCTCTCCTGATAGTAAGAGGTTACACCGGCGAGTGCAACACCAGGGGAGTCACACTCGTGCTGCCGACCCTGTAAGAACAGAGAGATTCTGTGCCTTCAGCTCAAAAGATAAGTAGGACAAAGCGTTTGGTTTTCTCACTGACAGCAGAAAATATCTCCAGTGAGCTCTGGCTATTGGTTACTAAGCCGCGGTCTTTAGGGCGGAGGTACTTCCCCAGTCGGACTGCTCGTTTGGGACGGATATACCGTCGTATCCTACCTCCTCTAAAACTATCTATCCGCAGCGTGATTAAATAAAAAACCAAACATTGAAATAAAACAGCTTTTTAACTTGTAATTATTTTCTTTTAGCCCGATGTGTCGGCTTCTTTTCAGCAGTCATTGTCGCGGGATGATTAAAGATGGTAGTTGTCACACAGTTTTATTTAAATGTGTGAGATTCACGTAAACTTCAGACAGTATGAAATATGCATACAACCAAAAGTAAAGTAAAGTATATCTTTATTGTGCACACCTTTCTTTTTTTTTAACGTGCGAAAAATCCCGACGGATACCTCCCCCGCCGGAGCCGGAGGAGGAGGTTATGTCAAACTCGAACCGACTAAAACGCACGCCGTCTGTGGGCCGGAGGTGAGGTTGTCGTAGCCATATCCCTCGCACCCCGGCCGACCCAGGGCCAAATCTCTCGATCTGGCCCTCATCTGGTGTGGGGACCACGGAGTCCCCAACTTATTGTGCACACCAAGGAGATAACATTGTGTCATTTGATAGTACATTTGGGTATCTCTTACAGACCACCAAACATCCTAAAATCTTTATAAACTTTCACATTTATAGTATTAGTAGGATAGCTTTGAATTCTATCGGTTTTTGGTACTAGATACTACATTCATAGTATATAACTGCTATATTTTACCTGTCGTCAATCGTATGGGGGACTACCGTAGACTAATTTACGCCATGTACATGAGTGAGGCGATAATCAAAACCACATTAGCGGTTGATTGTATGTGTGTAGGTTGTAGGTACCTACTACAAATCTATAATATTATCTAAATGACGTGGCAGATTTGCTAGAAGGAACTTGAAAATTATCACGGTATACGAGCACAGTTTGTATCGTAAATCATCATTACAATATTTTTTATACAAATTATAAGGAATATTTAATAAAGATTGCTATAAAGAATATTTTTTTTTTTTTTAATAAAACTAATATTTATATAAATGCGAAAGTAACTCTGTCCGTCTATCTTTCTGTCTGTCTGTCTGTCTCTCTGTCTGTCTATCTTTCTGTCTGTCTGTCTGTCTGTCTGTATGTTACGTTTTCACGCCTAAACCACTGAACCGATTCTGATGAAATTTGGTACAGGGATAAATTAGACCTTGGGAAACATACAGCATGATTTTACATAAATACACATAGGCTATGATTGGTCCCGATAACCGACATCCACGCGGGTGGAGCCGCGGGCAACAGCTAGTATTTTATATAATGTGACAAGTGAGTTTTAGAAAATCTTTGACAACTCTTCTCTTTCTTTTTAAAAGTAAGGACATATTTCTTTTGAGTGAAATTTGCTATCCAGTATTTAGAGTACTTCCCTTCAATAGTGAAGACATTTGGATGATTGTTATTCAATCATACTCTAATGACTGAATAGATTAAGTTAAAACTATAATTACAGCGTACATGGATAGATTACAATTTGAATAATGAACACGCTACTTTTTATCCCGGGAATATAATTCCAAGTCGTACAAGGTGACTAAGGGATAGGACTGTTTAACATCAGACAAATGTACATGACTCGAGTCAATAATAGTGTCCGGAAAACGGCAATAGGCTCACCCCCGGCATAGGCTTACGTGGGAGTTGGGACTTAATAAAATGATTGGTGAAATGTAGGCGTTAATTCATCTAACCTAACCTAACCTAACCCTCCGGGGATGGAGGCGTGATTGTATGATGATGATATAATTTCATTCCATCCAGTCCATTCCATAATTTCATGGCGAAGCCACAGGAGTTGTAAACACAAAAATTGCTTCTAATTATGTTAGTTATAGACATTGAATCTATTCAAGCATTGTGCCCTAAAGGGGCAAGTGGAGGTAATAATGTGAACATGGTTTTAGATCACTAAATTAGATTTCTGTAGGAACTATATTAGTATTCCCCGAGGGTGTAGCCACCAGTAGCTAGTACATTAAGTTTACATTCTCATATCTGGACTACGTAGCTTAAATTCTATTTTCACAAGTTGTAATGCGCGTTGAAGTTCTAGTAAAATCTACCTAGTAGAGGTACAGTATAGGAATAAGTATACCTATTCGTATAAAGTTTTAATGAAAAGTTGTATACTTATATGTCGACTGTGTCATGGATAACGTGAACTTACTTAAAACATAAAGACACTGGTCCACTTTAGTAGTAAACTTAAAAAAATACTCATCAACATAATTCTCTGAAACATTACCAACAGTCTAATTGTAATGCGGCTGAACTTTGATATTTTCCGGGAAATATCTGCCGTCTGACCTTCAAAACCAATGGGCAATATTGAATTTAAAAAAAACTTGTGCACTGATATATTTTTCAAGCTAACAAATATCAGCAGATATCCCGTGCCTACTGGAGCCACCGGGCCTCAGCAGATCCGACGGAAAAAGACCGGACGGTATGACTCTGGTACCATGGAAAAATGGCAAATGCCTTTTATGGGACGCCACGTGCGTTAGCACGGTCGCTCCCAGTCACCTGAGCCGTACCGTACTGTCTCCAGCAGCCGCTGCCGAAGACGCGGCAAAAAAAAACGCGGCAAGTATGCGACCTTGACAGAGCGATACATTTTCGCTCCCTTTGCTGTTGAGACGATGGGTAGTTGGGGTGCTGACGCTAAAAATCTATTAAGCGAATTGGGGCGCCGGTTGAGGGAGAAAACTGGAGACTCTCGCTCCACATCGTACCTGAGGCAAAGGTTGGCCATCGCTATTCAGCGGGGCAATGCCGCCAGCGTGATGGGCACCTTTGCACCGGGTACGATGAGGGGCGGGTTAATAGAGTAAAATATAAATAATTAATTGTTGTGACTTTGTATTAATTTTAATTAAAAATTATGTAAATGAAATTTATTTTAGGAAATTATTGGATATATATTTTAATTGTCATTTAGCTAACAAACAATATAACTGATTTCTTTCTCATCCCTACTAATCCCTATTTCCCTACTTAATATTATAAATGCGAAAGTAACTCTGTCTGTCTGTCTGTCTGTCTGTCTCGCTTTTACGACTAAACCGCTGAACCGATTTTGATGAAATTTGGTATAGGGGTAGATTAGACCTTGAGAAAGGACATAGGCTATGTTTGGTCGCGATAACCGACATCCACGCGGGCGGAGCCGCGGGCAAAAGCTAGTATTATAAATGCGAAAGTAACTCTGTCTGTCTTTCTGTCTGTCTGTCTGTCTGTCTGTCTGTCTGTCTGTCTATCTTTCACGCCTAAACCACTGAACCGATTTTGATGAAATTTGGTACAGAGGTAGATTAGACCTTGAGAAAGGACATAGGCTATGTTTGGTCGCGATAACCGACATCCACGCGGGCGGAGCCGCGGGCGAAAGCTAGTTCTAAATATATCTGTAATATAATTTTTTATTTTCTATCGCCGCTGTGTACGACTGTACTTACTACACCATTAGACTAGAACATTTTTCATAGCGTATTGAAAGGATTGTAATAATTACAGTGAAGCACGATAATTTTCTGGTATTTAGCGCTCGAAATGAATAACAGGGCTAGAATTATTTCAGGTATAAATATGAACACGCGATCATTGTACCAATTGTTCACAGAATCACAATGTATCGTGCTGTGGTGTTAGTTTTGTTTGTCGTTGGGGTTTCGGTAAGTAAAATAATGGATTCACAGTTGTGAAATAAACGTGGTTGATGTAGTTAAGTAAAAGTACGGATGACATGATTAAACGTGGATTTAGATCAAACGAACATAGAGAACTAGAACAAGAGTATTCTATGAGCATTCCTCCTTAATATTTTAGGGTTAATCGAAACCTTACTTTCAGTGTTTACATAAGAAAAAACAATGAACAAATGTTCTGTCACTGTTTATACTAATAGAATTTGACGGATAGAATGAGCATTCAGTCGTTTGTTGTAAATCAACCTTTAGATAATGCGTAAATGGCCCCATTTCTGACATTAGGGCAACACAGTAGGGTAGCCAGATGAGAGCCCATTGGAGAGGTTTTGTGCTATCAGCGGGAAAACCAAAGGCTTGTCCTGCTTGTCTTCTGCGCTGACGGCACAGAATCTCTCTGTTCTTACCGGGTCGGCAGCACGAGTGTGACTCCCTGGTGATGCACTCGTCCATGGGCCACGGTAACCACTTTACATCTGGTGGGCCGTGTGCTTATCTGAGACCTAACTCATATAAAAATCCTTAAATTTTGTCCCCATAATTTTTGACCTTGTAAGATACGAGCCTGTTATCATCAATCGGATAATTTTTCATAGACTATATATTTTGACTGTCGTGTGGAGAACAGTTGTCTTTGTCCTTTATTTGACATATATGACACCCAGGGGAAGAGATAAGATGGACCTTGTTTCTGGGACCTTCGCAGTCAAGTTTGGAATTTATATGAATACATAATTCTGTGTTATATATTTCCTGGTTATATGTATGTTATTTTATTTAATGACTTTAGGAACTTCAAATTTTGGCAATCGCTTTGATAAAATTTTAACTATAAATAAATATTCTACGCCGCCGCTGTGTAGAATACAGCGATATCTAAAATATTATTAAGTTGTGATGATAATTTACAAATTGAAACCATTGTTGATTGAATGACTAACTGAATTTGGTATACAAATATTACAGTGTTTTCAAAAATATTGAATGAGTGTAATTAATTATACACATGAAATAAAATAAATATCAATTAGTTACTTAACAATCCTATTTTGGAAAATATTCTTCACTCTTTAATATTTTTACTGTTTCAAGAGTAAAATATTTCATGAGTATAACTGGCATAATTTTTAGATTTGAACGGGCATTTATTTTTATCTTTATTTATTCAAAGGCTACACAAAAATGTGCCATCGTACCCATCGTACCTTATTTACTACACCACTACACTTATGATAGAGGAGAAAAACAGAGTCGTCGCGTCGGTGCGAAAAACGTCCAGATAAATCCTGTGCAGTATCAGTGGTCGGGTTTCTCAAAATATTCAAAAATATACCCTTACATAATTTACATTTTTTTTTAATTTGTGGTATACTTCGAACAGACAACGATGTACATACTTTATGTGATTTTATTTAAATGTATATTTAGTTGTAGTGTTGCCGCACGATATTGTTGTATTGTTAGACAATCGACAGTAAAATCAATAGTATCGATATTGTCGATACTATCGATAGTATCGATAGCACCGTTAGTATAAAATAAATGTACTATCAATACCCAATGTACTATCGATAGTATCGATACTATTGATGCTGAAAATTGCAATGCCAATCGATACTATCGATACTATCGTTTGTATTGATAGCACCGTTAGTATAATACTATCGACACACAGTAATACTATCGACACACAGTAATACTATCGATAGTATCGATAGTATCGTTTTTCAATACCCAATGTACTATCGATAGTATCGATAGTATAGGCCTATCGATATTATAGATAATTTTCGAGGTCAACTATCGATAGTCAAACTATCGATAGTTCGGCAACACTGTTTAGTTGCCGTATTGGTTCCCGGTGGAGTAGAATATGGCCACCCCATATCTTTCCGTAGCCGACCGCATACGACAACACTGCCAACGCACGCAGCACATGCGCGTAGTTCATTGCAGCCTATGAATGGTCTCCTTTATTCGTATCGGAGTTTAACAAGTAATGGGTACGTTGTATCTGCTGCATGCGTCGGCAAATTGTCGTATACGTATGTGGACTAATGTATTTCATTTTTTTATTTCAAGGCTGATAGAGGAGGCAAACCTGCGTGTCGCAAACTTCACCCGGTGAGTAATTTTTTTACTATAAATTGAGATAGCAACGAGGTTTTTAATTATTTTTAACCCCCGTCAAAAAAGAGGGGTGTTATAAGTTTGAAGTGTGTATGGGTGTATGTGTGTGTCAGTCTGTCTGTGACATCGTAGCTCCCAAACGGCTGAACCGATTTCGATTTTGTTTCTTTTGTTTGAAAGATGGTTTTGTCGAGAGTGTTCTTAGTTATGTTTCATAAAAATCAGTTCAGCCATTTAAAAAAAATATGAGGACTGAAAGTGGCATTGCAAAATCTAATATTTTCAAATATACCCGTGTTGGGTGTCAAATGAAAGGTCATAATTTATACATCACGATACAGCAAGTTTTATGGAAATCGGTTCAGCGGTTACCTATAAAAAGCATGAAATAAAAAATAAAAAAAATAATTAATTAAAAAACCCCCGACCCAAAAAGAATCTATAAAAAGTAAAATAATAACTATTACATTACGACCTACCCTAAGTATTGACCCTTTTGTAATTTGTCTCGTCGGGGGACCGCCGTCTGACCGTGAGGAGGAATAGAGCATACCAAGGTACTTAGCGGTCTCCCGACGAGACAAATTACAAAAGGGTCAATACTTAGGGTAGGTCGTAATGTAATAGCTTATTATTTTACTTTTTATAGCTTCTTTTTAGGTCGGGGGTTTTTAAAATTTTTAATTAATTTATTTTTATATTATATTATTATAATAATATAGTATTATTATATATTTATATTAATCATTCTCGCTGGTCAGTCGAATAAACTTTCATACTGTTAAAACTTGTTATATTTTTGTAGTCATTAAATATTCCTTTTTGAATAAAGTACTTACGAAAACGCTGTTCAACTTACTGTTGAACAACTATGCTGACTGCATATTATGAGGCAAGAGTGCATGTCACTTATGTTTTACTCCCACCGAAGTAAATAACTTGATAAATGATGATTACTTCCTATTTGCTAAAGATAACATAACATACATACATAAACTCACGCCTATATCCCCGAAGGGGTAGGCAGAGGTGCTAGCACCCACATTTCGCCGTTTATGTTTAGGTCCCAATGTAATAGGTGGCGAGCCTATTTCCATTAACCGGGAACTTATAAATTCCTCAAGATGTATTGTTGTAATTCAGGGTCTGATGCACTGCTGCACTAAAATGGCTGGCCCCCCGGGCCCTCCTGAAGAGGAATTGAAGGAATGTTTTGAGAAGCCAAAGCCTCCACCTTCGGTTAGTATGGATGATTATTTATAAATATTCTACATGTACGTTATTACTATGATGATGAACACTTCCTTGATGGCAGCCTCCGTGGCGTGACGGTAGTTAACGCATTATCGCGCCGCCTGCGCAGCATACGCAAGAGTAGGTATGTATGAGAGAGTATTGTATGCATGAATATGACTATTTGCATTGGTTTGGTCGTGCCTCGGCATGCGAACTTCTACGGCAGCCATGACAGTTAATTGCAGCATTAGCAGCCCACAAAAGTCCCACCAGTCTAACTACAGAATTCAGATATAGCCAATTGATTGTGGAGATCAGATGGTAGTTGCGTCACGAAAAATATCGTAGTCCAGCCGCATCACCTTTAGATTGGAAAGCCGACCCCAACTGAGTTGGGTAAAGACTCAGAGAAAGATAATGACATTGGTGTACCTATTATTATTACTACCTATTATGACGTGTGGCGTAACTTTGTACAATTTGAGTTTAAAATCTAACCCACTGAAATTATCTATCTTTCGATCTATTAAAAATTTAATTATGCCATCTACCAATATTTATATTGAAAGGACACTTGTACTTTGCCACAGTATTTCCACTGTGGAAAAGTACAAGTGTCTTATTCAATAAGTGTAGTAAGTGCAATAAAGGGACATCGATCTACAGTATAGTCTAAGTTTATATATTATTGAGCCATTGATGTTTAACTTTTTTTATTCGAACGTCTGATATTGACTATGTGACATCACAGCTAGGTATTGTGACCTATTATCCTCAATGTATGTATGGTGCACAACAAATTATTCGACAATTATTGATAATAATCAAGGATGATTCTTATTTTAGTAGTAGGCTAACTACTAAAAATAAGGATATGCATCGTATTTCTGCATGTTTCAGTGTGACATGGAAGAATGCATAGCTAAAAAACTTGGTTACTATGGAGCTGATGGAAAGATAGATAAGGATGCTTTTGCAACATACATCGAAAAGAAGTTTGAAGGGGATCAAGATTTTCTAGGCCAGATCAAAGAAAACTGCTTGGATGGCGATATATCGAAATATGGACCACCTGATATGTGCGATTATATGAAAATGAAACACTGTTTCCATAGACAGTTTGTAGACGTAAGCCAAATTATATTTTCCAATTTATCATTAAAATTTACTGTCAGTACGCTACACTACAATATTGTAAAATTTAAACTTAGCAAGATAAATTTCTTACCCGTTAGTTTATTCTAATATTCTTAGAATCATGGTTATTTTGACTTCAAAATTTTCTTAAAAACATAATAGTTCTTCACTATTATGTTTTTAAGAAAATTTTGAAGTCAAAATAACCATGATTCTAAGAAAATTTTGAGTTCAAATAATGAGTAATCATAATCATAGATGTGTACTGTATCCAACCTGACATATTCCATCTATATTATATTTTAAAGAGAAACAAAAAGGTCTTATGAACTAAATGATGATAATTTAATTTTCTTTGAACATAATCCCATTCTGAAAACATAAAATAGTAATTGAATTAACTTATTTTCTCTTACAGAACTGTCCCGAATGGAGCGATGAAGGCGAATGCAAAGGAATAAAAGACATAGTTAAAGAATGCACTGCAGCACAATGATTTGGTTAATTCAACTATAGTATATAACAAAAATCTGTTGAAAATGTATGATTATTAAATGCATTATTATATGAATGAACTATTATAATAATTATATGTGTAAACTGGGTTTCCTTTCACTATGCTCGCTTGAGCTTGACTACATGCTATCGGACCTTCTAACACAGTACACAGATGTTCTCATTAGGTACATCACCAAATATTCGTTTCTGATAATTACCGCACAGAGTTAAGTGTTCGTCTACACAATGATTTAAAAAATAAAGATACCATTTACAATTTGGCTGGCTTTCTCATATTAGGTGCATACCTAATATAAATATGAAACCAAATTTTGTTAAGAAAGAATTGGAATTACATATTATACGAGTATACCTGGAAGGTCACTGCCACTCCCGCTAGGTCCAGGTAAGGGGGGCCCAAGAAGTCCTGACTTGGCGTCGTGGGGGGTAACATGCGTGAAAATGGTCTCAACATTAGGTCCGCCCAAGATCGTGCGAAGTGGGGGAGAAGAGCTGGGAGGCAGACCCTGAGATTCGAGGTCACCTCGGATGCAATCATGAAAAAACGTCTCCATGAAGATGACAATAATACATGAAAACATCCAGACATACTTTCCAAGTCTGAAACATTATCATACTGCCACATACCACCTATATAAGTCAATCCTCTGGCCTGTGGCATAAGCATAACGAAATCCAGGTATATTTGCAAACTGAATTCGAAAAGAAGCAACATTGAGGCAACATTACAGGCAATGGCAGCCTTTCGTATTAAACTTTAGTACATACAATGCAAACTAAGCGTAACGCTAGTTTGGCCGCAGGTTCGCCAATTTACAGTGAACAATTCGGACCGAGGCACACGTCATGTGGAAACTTCATACTTGTGACCGGATCGCCTCAAACGAGCTAAGTTCGCGGTAACGCTACATTTAACGAGTACTTGTGCAGTTTTTGGGTGTGGTTTCATTGTTAGCGATATCGGTGGCTTAGTGGTTAAGGTTGGTCTTACGATCGAGAGGTCCCGGGTTCGAATCCTTGCCATTAGGTACGCTACTGACGTGAACCCACTCCTAACACAATTTAGCTTAGCTGAAGGGGTTAACGGGAATATTAGTAATTTCGGTAACTAATATTCTTTTAAAGAAAGAAATATAATTTCAAACTTCTTATCATAAGTACCTACTATAACATCAACAGGAATATTTACCGTGTTTTTTTTTTTTCAAGAATCCGACCATCATACTCATAGTGATTGCCCAGTTACCTGGACTTTGTTTATTGTTTTTTTAATCAGTACGAGTAATGTCAGCTCTTCCAGGAGCGATTACCACCCGAACGGCGACCTCCCAAAACCAAGATGAAAATCTGCACTAGGAACTTGTCCGTTATTTAGCCTGCAAGTGCACCAACTAACTGGTGAGGTTGTCTTAGACCACGAAGGTTATATAGGATAGGATAGGATCGCATAAACCATATTATAATTACTAGCTGTTGCCCGCGGCTCCGCCCGCGTGGAATTCTGATCCCGTTCATCGCTGATATATAGCCTATATGTTAATCCAGGGTATAACCTATATACATACCAAATTTCAACCAAATTATCCACACATCCACATATCCACACATCCATTCTCACAAACTTTCACATTTATAATATTAGTAGGATTGCTTAATTTGCCGTGGGTGATAATACACCTCTGCTTACCTCTTCGGGGATTTACAGGCGTGAGTATATGTAATGTATGTAATGTGCTGTAATTTTTTTATATGATGCCATGTTATTCGAATCGAATAAAACTCCACGTTTGTCAAGATTTTTTTAAAATTTTGCTTATCTCTGTTACTAGCACCCCACCCCGACGGCTTATTAAGAGTAGGTGGGCTTGCTTCATGATTGCATTAAGGGTTTTGTCTTGACATGACACTTTAACTTAGATGATTATGTTTGGGACCCTCATCCTTGTATAAAATAGGGATTACGTCGAGGCAGGTAAGAATATTTAATTTTACAGCTACGTTAAATAAAGTTTTTGCTTTGCATATAATTTAACATGAGATAAGGTGAGGCTTGAAAAAGTTAAATCTGGGATTTTGTGTAGGTTATAGTATTTACATTCTTAACTTAAAACATTGTTTATTTCATAACATATTTTAGTAAAATTGTTTGGTATGTTATTTTAGACTAGATTTCATTTAAACTTATCAATGAATAAAGAACGTTACTTTTTGTTAAAATATTACATGCAAAACTAGTTACCACTTAATATATTTCTATGTAAGTAAATCTTAATGACTGCTGCATTGGTCAAGTGTAAGAAAAATTGGAAAGACTTTTGTCCAGCAATGGCCTATTAGCTCCGATGGTTTGATCGGTATATGCTTTACTTTGATACTTATAACATTGTATTAGCTTTTCATTTATGTCATTTTATTCTATCTGAAATCAAATATATTATATTCAAGTAGTTTTGCACAGTGGATGGAGTGGAGAGGTTTTGTGCTGTCAGTAGGAAGACCAGAGGCTTGTCCTGCTTGTATTTTTCGCTGACGGCATAGAATATCTCTGTTCTTAAAGTGTCGCCAGCACGAGAGTGACTCCCTTGTGTTGCCCTCGTCCATTGGCCACGGTAACCACAATACCTATCTATCTACTCTTAAGTATACCTACGACTGTTCAACTATGAACAGTCAACTATGAACTAAAATTAAAGCAAACCAACTTTGAACCAACTAAACTGAAAATTAATGTGTAATTACTCGGCCCACAACGTTGTCTCAATTCAGCATCAAAAACAGTGCACTGGGATTCAATTATAATGCAAATTTTGCATAATATATTACGTTGGGGCTACGGCAGTGGGCCATTGTTCGTTGATGGCCCAAAGCTATTTCCTAGTTAAAAACTTTAGCTTTGTTCGCTTAATCACCCTATTAACACAACAGAGGGCACTGTTCTCAACATATTGTTCTACGTTTCGACGGGTAATTTGGACACAATTATGGAATTAATGTCGTTGTTAGGTAATTAAGTTTGAAACTAATCCATACTATAATATTATAAATGCGAAAGTAGCTCTGTCTGTTATTTCACGCCTAAACCACTGAACCGATTTTGATGAAATTGGTACAGAGTTAGATTAGACCTTGGGATAGGACATAGGCTATGTTTGGTCGCGATAACCGACATCCACGCGGGCGGAGTCACGGGCAAAAGCTAGTCAAAAATATTAACTGTTGTATTTTGTTAAACTTAATCACTACATATTATAAAACAAAGTCGCTGTCTGTCCGTTCCTATGTATGCTTAAATTTTCAAAACTACGCAACGGATTTTGAAGCGGTTTTTTTTAATAGTTAGAATGATTCAAGAGAAAGGTTTATATTTATAATACATGCATAATATTGTAGAGGAACACTGATAAAATTAGAGATATGCAGCGGGAACGGGATCAGAAAATATGGCGGTATGAATTTCGCCGGGTCAGCTAGTATTTAAATAATGTTTAGAAGCGTTAATAACTTAGTGGTTAAGGAGTCTGCTTGATAATCGAGAGGTTGTTTTCAAAAAATGGTTACCCTACCGACGTGAACCCAATCCTAACATAAGCAATTTAGCTTAGCTGAGGGGTCGCTTATTTAGTACTCTTTAAAAAAAATTAAATGTAATTAAACAATAAATACATTGAAAACAAATTTAATACCCAGCCAAGTCCATTAAAAATATCGCCATTTACTTTAGTAAAAGTCAGATTTTTTTCATCCTAATAAATTTCTTAGACTTTGCCTTGCTGTTACTGATATTTTTTATCGCAAGTACCCAATAACATTTAGATTCAGCCATCGTATTGCGTTTATTTTATATACTTTCTGTCTATCCACAGAACTGTAAAAGTAATTGTACCTACATAAAATTCACAGATATAGCAGCATTTCAATACGCCTTGAAACACCAATTGAATTTTCTAAATGACTATCATCCATCTTCATTTTAAGACATATACAAAATATACCGATGAATTCTCAACTTAAAAATATAAAGATTAAGATGATATGATTGAACTCAATATATACAAAACATGGCGTATGAACGCCATGTTTTGTATGACCCTAATAAACGTTTCAGCGATTTTACAGTACAAGTGTGAATTCTGCATATAATTTTTGAAATGAATAATTTTTTTTAAAGTATTTCGTCTTGTAGTAAATATAAGACATCTTGAAGGAGCTCTAGCTAACGTGCTAACTCACCATATAAATTGAATATTATACTTATGTAGGGAAAAGGTTCGTGTTTGAAATTTACAATTCAGGTCTCAGCTTAGGTGTGACTTATACATCCAAGGTATTTTAAAGCTTTTGAGGTTTAAGGCATAATCAAAGCAAAGTCGGACCACCTGTACTATTGAGGACCTTTGTAGTGCAACGGACAATGCTGTAGCTATGGCCAAGCATTAAGACGATAAAAATTGTATTTATGAGCCATTGACTCGATGATGAAGAAGAAGAAAAGCAAAATCGTAAACGCAATCAGGAAATCACTAGGAAAATGATGACTTAATAAATCACCTAGATCAACTACTCAGTGATGTAAAAAAAAACATGTGGGGCAGTGTTTGGGGACTGCCGATACGTGACGTGTTCAGTATTGACCCAAGCGTTAGGTGACACGATGGTATTTCCGTTCCAATCGAGCAGTCCGACTAGAGAAATACCTCCCTACAGAATACTGCGGCTATGATAGCCTCGTTTCGTGTTCCTGGTTATAAGTAGGGTAGCCAGAGCTCACTGGGAGTAGCCAGAGCCCACTGTGCTGCGGGAAGACCAAAGGCTTGTCCTGCATGTCTTCTTCGCTGACGGCACAGAATCTCTCTATTCTTACAGGGTCGGCGGCACGAGTGTGATTCCTCTGGTGTTGCACTCATCCATAGGCCACAGTAAGCACTTTCCATCAGGTAGGTCGTGTGCTTATCTGCGACCTAAGTGGCATAGAAAAGTAATCAAAGCACTTAAATAAATTTTGACCTCGAAAAAATTCAAAGAGCCAGGCCAAGCATTCGCTGTATAACTTGTAATGATCATCAAATATTTGATCCTTATAACACAGGTTAATTAAGTTTAGTTACAATGTAGTTCAACTTGATAAATTGCTCTCTTTGTTTCACAGTGAAGCGTTCACTACTAAAATCTTAATTAGTCAAGTCCTTCAACGCTTTAATTCAATCAAAACTCGCGAGACTTACGATTAAGTATTAGATTTATGTTCCAATTCTCATATCTTAGTGTCTGTTAGTACCTTAACGACTTTTCTGTTTTAAATCTTAAATTATCATAACTTTTGGTTTTTATTATTAAAACTATATTTTATATTCTACAGACAGATATACAATAGCCCAGACTCAACCTCAGATGCATGGCTTGAGTCAACATTAATAGTGCCCGGAATACGGCAATAGGCTCATCCCCTATTACTTAGGATATAATACAATGATTGGTGAAATGTGGATGTTAATTCACTTATGCCTCACCCCTTCGGAGATGAAGGCGTGATTATATGTATCTATGTATGTATGTACTTTATATTCTAATTGTCATTATTGAGATTCATTATTGTGTTTAATTTTAAGCTTAGTAAAGTAACTTGTTGTTGCTTTAAATCCCAGTCGAAGAGACGATAAAGTGAAATAATTAAATTATGATGATTTAATCAAAAACATCAACATTTTTAAAATAGGTACAACACAAAGGTTTTAAAAATTAAACAACCTGACTGATGGTTGGTTAAGGTTAACCAGGTTTACCACTCACGTGGTGCTTCATATAATGGAATAAGGGCAATTCCTCATTTACCACCACTTCAGTAATTTCAACATTATTATTAATACAAAACACCATGTATAACGGCCGGGGCACTGTACAAAATGCTCATTTATAAAATAGCGAAATATTTGAGTAAAATTTGAGATGTTTTAGTATTTTATAACTGAACTCTGGTAAAAAATACTGAAATATTTCAATTGTAAGTTCTTCTACTCTTTCTAAAATAAATTATTAATAATAAAGACGTAGATCTGATTAATTAACTCATCGCTATCCATCTACCGTGGCACAGAATTTCACGTTAGCTGCATTATCAACTAAAGTTTTTGCTAAGTTCCAAACCTATCAAGGTATTCAGGCCTATAGTCAACAAGATTAAGTAACTCAGTCCACAATATCTGTATCTGTATCTAGTAGACCCATCCTAGAGAAACCGCAAAAGAATTTTCAAATAAAAATAAGCATAATTATTAAGATCAAATGCCTAAACCAACCCGTAACACGAAGAAACTCGATGCTAAATAATAAAAATCACCTTGGTAGGGGTGAGTGCCTAGACACAATTAACTTAATTGATACTAAAAAGTGAGAACTTAAGCTTTAAAGTGGAAATGCATACACTCTGAACTACTACGGATTATCACAAAGTGGTTACAAATTAAATTACGTATCTACCTCGTAAAACGTTCACTCCACTAGGAAACCGCCGAATTAATCTTTACAAAGGCGTGGAATATATGAAACAATTCAGTCCCTATCTCGTTACGTAATTAAGAAGACTTGTTAGCAACAAACGTGTGGTAAGTACATACTGCAGTACAAGTCTAATTACGTAAAAAGCAATAGCGATCGAGTAACTGTTTAATTAAATTAGTTTAGATTTTTCTCGCAACAGCTTTCAAAGTGAATGAGGATAAAATTATTTTCATGTAAAGCTGGCTGATCAGTAATTAGGGAGATTTTCCTAATTTGATTAATTAAGTTTTTGAAAGTTCAATTATTCATTTATTTGCCGCTCTTTATTTAACGCTTTGTTTACTACGGTAATAAATATGACTGAAAATATTTATGGTGATTTTTTTATTCGGACTTCAAACAGAATGCCTTATTGGTAATATTATTGTAAAGCAAGTTATAAGTCAGATTTATTTCGGTGATTGGAAAATAGAGTATTTTTCACAAACGGAAGATACGGAACTCACATACAGATCACCAGCTTGGCATCCAGTTTTTTACTAACTTAATCTAACCTAAGAACTTCAATTAATAACAAGACTTCATGTGAGCTCATTTTGCGTTAATAGCAATACCAACAATTCAACATAGTTTGCATTATTTTGAAAAACTTATGCTTCAAACTGTGAGTCAATTACCATCTTTAGTCTGTACATGGCTTCTGATCCGCAACCGAAATGTCGGGATTGGTGTAAATAATAAAATAACACCAAATAAATCGCAATGAAATCCGTTAAAGTAGTTTTTTTTTTCAAAGTGTATTTTACGAGTACTATAGTACCAATACTTGCATACCTAATGCAGATGTTTGTCTGTTCATCTGATACAAAATTTATTTGGCGACTTCTTTTGAAATAACATGCATTAAAAATATAATACATTATATCGCGATTCCTTTGATATTATTTTATTGTTTTAAATAAAACACGTAGTTTTTTAAACTATCGCTGTGTCAACTCGTAGTTTTTGTGTTTTTAAACTCGTAGTTTTGGGAATTTACCCTTTTGACTCATAATGACCACTTCGCAAAACGCCCACTTCCCAAAACACCCACTTCCCAAAATTTGTGCCGACGTTTTCGATAGGTAGGTACATTGCAGCACCCATGGTCACCCGATTAGTACCGATGTTACAAAAACTAAAAAACGCGTAAACTTCCGAATGTGTTATGTAACATACGACTTTTTAAAATGTATTTAAATTCTGTAGCTCTAAATTTCTCTGTGCCACTTTTCACAATATCCTAATTACTAAGGCTGGTTGTGCACTGACATTTAATTAATGTGAGTTACGCCATGCGTTTTATGCCATTGTAATCTTGTTCTAGCTTGCATAAATTTCTTCTACTAGCATTCGGCTTTGCCTGAACTGTATTTGGCTTGTGTGCCAAGGGTACTAACTACAATCTGTCCATAGCTTAGAAGAATATAATGAAAATGAGTTTATGAAAATAATAAGCTTTTATTTCGCGAGAAGTTCTTCTCTTGAGATAATTTTAAAGCATTTAGTATGCCAAACTAAACAAATTATTTTAAATTGGAAAAAGCGAAATCAATACTCGGGCAGGACTTGAACCCGCGATCTTTCTCTTACAGGGGGAATGCTCTGACCACTGAGCTTCGCCCGAGATTGATCCAAATTTTCCAATACATCCATCTTAGGGCGATGTACGAATATCGGAATCAATGAATGATGTTGCAATCATTTTTAAACATTATGACATTATACATTGATATTATACATTGATTTTTCTCTGATCTCAATTGGTTGGGCGGAGTTATCAGCGGAGCGGAGCGGGCGAAGCTCGGTGGCTCAGTGGTCAGAGCATTCCCCCTGTAAGGGAAAGATCGCGGGTTCGAGTCCTGCCCGAGTATTGATTTCGCTTTTTCCAATTTAAAATAAGTTCTTCTCTTCTGAATACGGATTCATTTCTTAATAATAGCATAACAGATCTCAAGTGAACATTTCTTTTAAATTATAATGTTAATGGGAATAATAAATACATACCTTTGAATTGCCTCACGTTTCGACTACGTTACACCGGCCGTGGTCACAGGCTGACTGCCTCAGTGACGCCCGCCGTCTTCGAGTCCGTTAAGTAGAAGGTTCTTCATCAACCCGCGCATTCTCGATATTTTTGATATTTTTTTCGCCATGTAACTACCGTCAATTATCACATCCACAGTGTTAATATTCTCAACAGACCACAGCCCTGATGCCCACAGCTACATTCTATCATCGCACCTCTCGCCTTAAGCGGGGAATTCATCCTCACACATTGCGACCGGAAACGGTGCGCACTGTGCGGTATGAAAGGAACTT
Organism: Eilema depressum; assembly: GCA_914767945.1. NCBI lineage: Eukaryota > Metazoa > Arthropoda > Insecta > Lepidoptera > Erebidae > Eilema > Eilema depressum. The sequence goes on from OU612020.1 coordinate 17,829,524, forward strand.
CATCGCACACTCAAGCTGTGGAATAAACTCCCCGCGATGGTTTTCCCAAGCGACTACAATATGGGGTTCTTCAAGAAGGATATTAGAAGGTTTCTTCAGGGTCGGCAGCACGAGTGTGACGCTCCTGGTGTTACATACATCCATAGGCCACGGTAAGCACTTTCCATCAGGTGGGCCGTGTGCCTGTCTGCCAACTAAGTGGTATAAAAAAAATCTGTAAGCCAACTGGTGTCTGTTAAAAGTTAGTATTTCTTTTAAATTTGGAAATCTAGCAAGCTTAACAGGTTTTGCATGGATTCGCCTTTGAAAAGGAGGAAGTTCCTAATTGGATATGAATTTTTTTGTTCATTAGATGCTTTAAAATTTTCGACGCGATTAGCATAATTCTTTTTTTAATGAATGCAAAATTGTTTCGAGAGGGTCCCATTTGCAAGGGTCTTTCAAAATAACTTAATTAACCATCGAAATACTTAAATATTTTTTTTTTAGCTACAAAAACATTGCTCAGTAAAATTTTATTTACATTTTCCTGACCGAGCACCTGTTTGATGGAAGAATTTTCAATACTTTTGTAATTACGTCCTGATTACTTTAATTTTATAAACCACTTAGGTGGCAGAAAAGTAGTGGTTAGTGGAAAGAGTGATAAAAGGAGGATTAAAAAGTTCTTAGAATCAGGTGAATAGCTAAAAGCATTTTTGAGTTTTCTTAGGGGATTTTGTAGACTGAGTACTATAATTTTCGCAAAAAAATATTCTCATTTTTATACCTACAGTAAAGCTGAAGTTTTCTTGATAAAATCGATCAAGTGAGAGTCGGATTCACGTACTGAGGGTTGTACATACACCCATATCCATACTAATATAAACATAGATTGAGGGGCATTCTAATCGTTGCTGTTGAAAAACTGATATTACCAATAAAGCAATGGAAATGACACTGGACTGGCAATATCTTCCAAAGTACCAAGGACCAAGGAAGATATTAGTGGTTGGGGACCACGAATGATTAAAAAAATTGATTGGTTTGTTTCCAAAGGTCTCAAATATAATTACCAATAACATCAGAATCGCAGAAAGGTTGAATAATATAATGACAGTGCATATCATTACATTATTCATCCCCCCATTGTAAATTTCTTCATTAACCCATATAAACATCATTGACATTAATTATTACCATTTAATGATTATTATAATTGCGGTACACCCATCAACGTATGAGGAAGGGTGACATGTTTTCAAAACCAAAATTAATTACATTGTATCTAATTGATTTATGAGGCTTAATTAACCGTCTTGGTTCGGTCGTTAGCTCACTTAATTTAGTTTGCAGGCGTTCACAGGAAATTAAAGTAAATGTAAATCGTGTTTTGTTGATTAAATACGAGTCTGTTTGTTCGAAAATGCTCTTTACTCTTTCACTCAGACTTCGTATTTTATCGTTTTATTGAAATTGTGTAGATTTATTGTAAATTTTCAGATTTCAAGTACATTTACGTCACTGCTTACTAACTATTTAACAGATTATTATATACTAGAGTCTTCGAAATTGATTAGACTTAAAACCTTCTACTTACAGTTGTAGGCGTGGTGTCGAAAAGCATCTGATGAGGCCGTCAAGCTGAATGCCCATGGTGTTGCATACGTCCATACGCCACGGTAGCTGCTTCCCATCAGGTGAGACATGTGCTTGTCTGCCATCTAAGTGATATAAAAAACGTCTACTTACGACTTTTATGTTAGATTTCTTGTACATTGTAATGTCTTAATTACATTGACACAATATTCATTCATGAATAGGTACATAAGCTCGGGTATCACTCTGCCGGAGTCCACGATGAATTTTCTGAAGTTTGTCCAAATATTTCTAATGTGTGGTATTCTACTATTGCTTGTGTAGTTATAGAATGACTCATTCAATAATACAATATAATTTCAATTATCTTCTTCTTCTGTCAAGTCGACGGCATATCGTGTCGTTTTCTTTTCCCAGTGTGCACTGTGCAGCCACCTTCATAGCATTCTCAAGGTGGATTAAGACCAAACAAACATAGAGTTAGAGCTAGAACAAGAGCATTCTTCTATACTCTATACTAGTAAATAATTGTAAAAAGTGGTCGTGTCTGTACATTGGAGATATATCAAAAAATACAAGTATTTTTGTTATGCTAACCAAGGGTTATGCTAACATATTTTCTAGCTAAATATTTTTGTGTTCAGTATCGTTAACATAGGTTAATTTTTTTTTAAGTTCCTGTCTGTTTGTCTGTGTGTCTGTTTGTCTGTTTGTCCGCGATGGACGCAAAAACTACTGGACGGATTTTTATGCGGTTTTTTTGTTAGAAAGGGCTTACTCAGACTTAAAATCTTACGTTTGTTTGATCGCAATCGGTTGAGTAGAACCGAAGATATGAGCAAAGGTCGCGTTAACCGAGATGCACGCGGGTGGAGCGGCGGGGTGAAAGGCTAGTTCTTAATATTTTAGTGTAAACAAGACCTTGTTTTCAGCGTTTACATCAGAAAGCACAACGAACGAATGTTCTCTCGCTGTTTACGCTAATAGAATTTGACGTGGAAGGGATAGATTGAGCATTCGCTCTTCTGATGTAAATCAGCCTTTAGAGGCACTTATGAGTTCCACCAGTGTACACGTGCTTGGGCAGGCACTACAAGTTAGTAGGTGAGTCATAGTCTACGTAGCTTTTCATTCACACCGTAATCCAATTTCAATGATTAAAAACTTTGTCTTTAGGTATAAAAAGCATCTGATGAGGCCGTCAAGCTGAGTGCCACCATTGTAACATGGTACGTGTTGTAATGGTGGCCCTCTTTTCAGAGACTTTGCCTTCAGCTTACCATCAGGCGAGGCGAAGTCAAATTGACGTGTCCTATATAAAAAAAAAATAATAATAATAATAATTCCAAAGCCGACAGCAGATACAGCGTACCCATTACTTGTTAAACTCCGATACGTATAAAGGAGACCATTGTCAAGCCGCAATGAATTACGCGCATGTGCTGCGTGCGTCGGAAGTTGTCGTATGCGGTCGGCTACGGAATCATACCTTTATTTTTAAGTCTTTTCTAATACAATAAAAAATCTCTGCTTGTAATAACATGTAAGAAATAAAACAATTCAATTTAAGATTGAACAAATTGTGTTATTTTGAACAAAACAAATAAATTAGGAAACTTTTAAGTTCTGTTACGAATTCCAAATGTATTTATAGAACAAACTTTTCAAATAAATTGATAAACTAAAAGTATTATCTGATTAAAGGTATGTGTTTATCGAACAAACAACTTACTTCGAATGGTTATTGATTAGATTTGCAACTATAAATGGATTTACTGCAAAGCTGTGCAAAAATACGTCTTTACAATGTAAGAGTGGGTGCATGCACTTTATAATGATAATCACATGTTACAGCTATATTTAAAAAAAAATTAGTAACTGAACTTACTAGTATTACCCTTCCCCCTCTTTTAGTAAAATTTTATTACTTATGTCAGGAAAGGGTCCTCGTAGATAGTGTAATGTAGGTCTAATGAACTACATAAAATATGAACCCAGGACCCCTCGATCGTAAGACCGTCTGCTTAACCTATAAGCTTCATTCACTTTTCAAAAGATTTTATTAAACAGGTTACGTTAAACTAAACTAAGATTGAGAAGTCTCATTCCATAATCTAAGGGATTAGAGAGAGACTTCGACCACTACCCGCTTTCATTAATTTGACAAAATGCCTTATTTCTTGCTTGAACTGTGGAATGAACTCCCCGCGGTGGTTTTCCCAAGCGACTACAATATGGGGTTCTTCAAGAAGGCATTAGAAGGTTTTTTCAGGGTCAGCAGCGCGAGTGTGACGCCCTTGTTGTTGCATACGTCCGTAGACCACGGTAACCACTTTTCATCAGGTGGGCCGTGTGCTTGTCTGCCTCACCTAAGCAGTATAAAAAAAACTAGAATATATTATTTGAATTGAATGAATTAGCATCCGCAGCCGAATTAGGTAGAAACCTGTATTTCGGGTTAAAAAAGTTTGCAGTCTCTGCTTAACCAGCCTCGCTACTTCTTCTTTCTTTTTAACCGACTTCAAAAAGGAGGAGGTTCTCAATTCGATAAGTTTTTGAAATTCCTATCTCAATTTGTTTCCGTTCACACACTTTATAGCCAAATATAGTCAACAAAAAATTACAAGGGACGACAGGCGTGAGATAACGAGTGTAATTAAAATGGTGCTATCTGTCGATCGGAAAAGCAATTACGCGAACACGCTGACAGTACAAATTTGAACAAGTGACAATAGGAAAAAGGTCGTCTCTTTAGAAGTCTTTTAGGACAGGTCAGTTTCTTTGATCTTGTTTTTATTGACACGTCCTCTGTTATATGGGAAAAGAATGTGATTAAATACTGTAAGCATGTAGGTTACGTCTGCTAGAGTTTGGAGTAAAACATGTGTTTTTTTATATCACTTAGGTCGCAGACAAGCACACGGCCCACCTGATGGATAGTGTTTACCGTGGCCTATGGATGAGTAGGAGTGAAGAGGAAGAATACTATTATTTTTTGACCAGTCAAATTGAGTATCAATTGAAATAAAAAAATATGTCGTTAGATATTCTTTATCTATTACTTTCAACAAAAATGTTTTACTTCACGTGAGTTAACTTCTGTTTCATAAAATTCACAAGCGGCCTGCATGTGAAATTTTAATTTTCTCATCAACAGAAACTCCAAATTTATGTGTTGGCTATAAAAGTAGTGAGGGCTAAGCGTTACTACAAACTATTCAACCATTATGACACTAATAGTCGCTTAGATTGGTGATTTATTTTATTAGTAGTAAATATGTGACTGCCTCTGTGGCGTAGCGGTAGTGAACGCGGCTGCTACGCAGGAGGCGCGGGTTCGATCCCCGCTCAGTGCCAATATTTGTATGCATGAATATAAATATTTGCATTGGTCTGGGTGTTTCTATGTATAATATGTAGATATGTATTTACAAAAAAAAAGTATTTAAGTATGTACCTATATCCGCATTCTAGATTCCATAACACAAGCTAATTAAGCTTCTAGATAGCGTTTAAAAAAAAAATGTTTACAGTTTCATATTAAATTTCTTCAAATTTATGAGTAGCTAAGTAGGTAATAAAGAAGTACAATAAATTAATAAGTTATTAACGAAAAAAAGCTTAATATTATTATTCTTTTTGTATATTATTGGCAAAGAAAATTGACCACTAATAGTGGTCAGAGCATTCCTTCTGTAAGGAAAAGATCGTGAGTTCGAATCCCGCCCGAGGTCGATTCTCTTGTCTAAATCTTAATCGATTTGAATAGTAAACAATATAATAAATGCTTTAAAATTTCATTAAAAAAAAAAACAAAATTTGTAAAAGAAGTGATAAGTGAATTGAGATATGGCCCTGGGTCGGCCGGGGTGCGAGGGATATGGCTACGACATTCTCACCTCCGGCAACTGACGGCTCACAGATGGCGTGCGTTTTAGTCGGTTCGAGTCCGACATAACCTCCTCCTCCGGCTCCGGCGGGGGAGGTATCCGTGGGGATTTTTCGCACGATAAAAAAGTGATAAGTGAATTTTTAAATTGGAAAAGAAGCTCCATCCTCAAAATTTTAATTGATGACTACGAGTAGTACTTCACTACCAAAAAAGGCAATCTATCGTAAGGCATTGTGTGCAGTCAGCCTTAATAAACTCACTTCAGTGACCGTCGAACCGACATCACAAAATAATGAGTGAACATAAAAGGATGCCTATAAAGGGGCTCGTTCACTTGTGCACAGATTTTAATGAATAATGTCTATGTTGTTATCCTGTGGTCTTATTAGATCCATATGAGAAGGTCGTATAACTAGTCGTCAAAGGCAAATAAAACTGACTAAATTTTGGTTTGCTGTGAACACAATTACCTACTTCAGTCGTGGCACAACGGCATAACACATCCAGAATACCAATGTTTAGTGGTAGGTATTACTGGTTGGGAAAAAAAGTAGTCGACGAGTAACAGTGCAACATGCTAGGATTTTATCCCAACTAATAGTATAGTTAAAATCTCGCTGCAGACTCGGTCATAAATCATTCGAGTGTTTCGCTCTCTTATAACTTAAACCTTATAAACGTGTTTTATTGTAAATCGACAGGTGAGCATTCTACCACTGAACCACAGATGCCGTCGGTCAACTAGCGCACATCCCTACGCCGATTATGATTTATGACCGAGTCTGCAGCGAGATTTTAACAATACTATGGTAACACTGTTACTCATTTTTGGATGTTACTGGATAGGAGTATTCCAATATTAAGAATACATTGTGCATTATAATATCAAGATATTGAGACCGCACAGTGTAAATACTATGTTTGTATGTATCTATATAATATAATGTAATGTAAGTATGTTTATGCCTGGGGTATACGTCTTGTATACCTTATTACATTAAAATCTCCACTTTCATATTGTACACTAGACTTTGCCCCTCGTATTGCAATTCCTCTGTGCACTCACGAGTTTCCTGGAAGAGAATTCAACTTTGAGTTAAGCTCGCCTTTGTACATTATTATGTATAAAATGTTATTTATGTGTACAATAAAGGTATGATTTTGAATATGACCGCTTACGATAATTGCAGACGCACGCAGCAGATACGCTTAATTCATTGCGGCTTCTCAATGGTCCCCTTTGTCCATATCGGAGTTTAACAAGTAATGGGTACGCTGTATCTTCTGCATGCATCTGCAGTTGTCATACCTTAAATATGTATTCGGAATCATACCTTCTTCTATATCTATATACGATTATATAATTTGTGAAGCGGTCGTGTCTGTTCATTGGAAATATATAAAAAACATATTTGGGTTAATGTTAAGTTAACGATACTGAACACGAAAATATATATTTTTTTCGATGGACGCAAAACTACTGAAGCGGTTTTTTTGTTAGAAAGGGCTTGGTCAGACTTAAAATCTTACGTTTGTTTGATCGCAATCGGTATAGTAGAACCGGAGATACAAGCAAAGGTCGCGCTAACCGAGATGCAGGCAGGCGGAGCCGCAGGCGGAATAAATAATAAAATAAAAAATACTATGTACATATTCTAAAGAAAATTCAGGGTAACTATTTTGGAATGCATTCAACGAAGTCGAGAAGCTACGTATGCACTTGCAGTTTAGGATTTGATTACCATAAGGTTCGTAAATCCGCCAGTTTGGCCTGGACATTTTATTTGCATAACTGCTCGCAACGCTCGACGCCTGAAACTGTTTGAATTAGCATTAATATCGTTTTAAATTATTTAGTTACTGCCACTGGGATTTGAAGTGGAATCATAGGATTTATTTTAACGTTTGTTTTTATTTTTGATTGAGTTCTTCAAGAAGGGTCGGCAGTGCGAGTTTGACACCCCTATTGTTGCACACGATTAATGGTATATAAGGTAACCGCTTCCCACCAGATGGGCCGTGAGCTTGTCTGTCATCTAAGTTGTATAAAAAGGGAGAAAAGAGGCAACTCTATGTCTATTATCACTGGGGCCATCTCGAAGGAGTCATTATATCTCCTTCGAGATGACCCTGGGTCGGCCGGGGTGCGAGGGATATGTTACCTAAAATCTCACCTCCGGCAACCGAAGACTCAAGACGGCGTTCGTTTTAGTGACTTCGAGTCCGACAGACGACTTTCAATGAGGCGATAGGAGAGTCCTACTAAATTCATCGGAGCCCAAACCAATCTAACCTGCTAGCCTAGTACACATATTAATTAACGGCGGAGGATAATGGGCAGGTAAACGGCTACTTCTACACTTGAATCAACACGAAATATTTCAAAAATAATAATTAGACGAAAATGCTAAATGTTCTGTAACTCTAAGAAGGGAGTTTCTGTATCCAGGCTGCCCAATTCAGCTGGATCCAGAAGAAGAAGACAAAAACAAAACAAAGAAGTTAGCATTCAGGATGAACCAAGAGGCTCGTGGGTTCCGATCCCGTCCTGATCCAAATAAAATGTATAATTCTGTAGCAATTTCATTATAATGATAATTATAGTCACCTTCGTTAAATATTTATTTTTATATAACGCCCGCTAAATTTAGTCTTGTTTAATTAAAACAAGAATTTACGAGCATAATAATTCACTTTAAGTATCTTCAGCAAACAATATTTTTTATTGTGCTCGTAATAAATTCCATCGTGAAATTACAGCATTTTACCTGTTTTATCGTTTTATTAGACACTTAACACCCGTTGAAATGTGAGTTTTACTAATTACTGATCGTCTTGCCTGACAACAGGGCAGTATTTATGAATATTGGCGTACATGCCTTCTATTAATTTTTGGAATTTATGTTTGGAATTTTGTTCATATGAGTCTTAAAATACTTGAAATGTGTACAGTCATTTAGGTATGTTTGGGATACTTGTACTGAATTACCTTCAGTTTACCATCAGGCGAAGTGAAGTAATATCTACATTTTCTATATAAAAAATAGACGGGCAAGGTGCGTCAATGACTGCCTCTGTGGCGTAGCGGTACTGAACGCGGCTGCTACGCAGGAATCGCGGGTTCGATCCCCGCTCAGTGCCAATATTTGTACGGACGAATATAAATATTTGCATTGGTCTGGGTGTTTCTATGTATAATATGTATGTATTTACAAAAAAAAGTATCTAAGTATGTATATCCGCATTCTAGATTCCATAACACAAGCTAATAAATAAGCTTACCAGGGTCTAGATAGCGTTGTGTAGAATGTTGTAGAATATTTATTATTTATTATTATTATTTAATGAATATGTTTCATTTTAAAATATATTTTAATTCTATTAACTAAAAGAATCTTAGAAACTGAAATTACTAACATTTCACCTATCCCCTCCAGTTAAAAAATAATAATTTATAGCTTGTGTTAGGATTAGGTTCACGTCGGAATTATAATAGCCTATTATTATCAACAAGAACTAGAGAAAATTCGTTTATCTGTTCTTACTTGTTATCCTAATTCATCTGGACGTATAACTCAAAACATGGAGCAGGGTCTTACAAATAAAATTAATTCAAAATACTCCAGGCTTTCGAAATAATATCTGAAATGAACACGACAACAATAGCGAAGCAACACAAAAAGTTTTGCAATACTGTATTAGCAATTGAAAAATAAACAAGGACTGTTAAGAAATAATGGAAAACTGGCCTTTTATAAGCCTCCAAGGATTTCAGCTTTGCATTCTTTTCTCATCGCTTTTATATTTACGCAGTTCCACAACGTTTAGTTTTAATAAAGTACCCAAGAAAATATAATAAGATATCTTTCTAAAAGCCTCTTTTTGTTCACGAATGTCTTCTAAAAGCTTTCGCGTGATATTGCTACGTTATAAATCAATATAACGTTTTTATAATAAAAAAAGATTGAATCTCTAAAATATTCATTTACACGCTTATGAATTTACATAACAATGTAGCAGCTTCGTAGCATATTTCGTAGCATTCGTAGAGTTAGTAGACTTTCGTAGCATTTTTAACTTGCACGGTCATTTTGCTACAAAGAAAGAACATAACTAAATCTAAAGTATTTCCGCAATGCAAGTCAGCCAAGTCTATGTTAAAATGTATACAACTACTAGTAACGTGTACCTTTTAGAAGTAATAGGCACTAAGAAAAAGATAAATATACGCCTAACCTTGATTTACTGTACAGAACTCATTTCATGCGAAGTAAGTACCTGCGTGTACGGAATAGGCTGATTTTTTTGCCCAAAATAGTACACATGTTTTAGGATAGGTTTCTATTTTCACCGTACATAATCACCAAATTAAAAATTTAAAAAACCGACTTCAACCGATTTTTGTTGATATTTAATAAATTGCTTGACCGATTTTGATAAAATTTACCTGGGAAGTATAACCTATCAAACAAAAAAATAATTTTGCAAATCGGTCCAGGCGTCTTTGAGTAATCGGTGAACATACATACATATCTACCTCAAAAGTAAACCAAAACCAAATTAAAAATCAACGCTTATACACCGGAAATATAGCTGAATATTCTGAACACTTCTGCATACCCTTTCAAAGGATTCAGGCGTGATGTTATGATGTGTAATGGCAGAGACATTGCAATAATATGCGATTGCAGCATTCGCGGCTGATTTCCTGGTATTTTTTGAAGAGTTCCTTGGTCTAATCTCGGAAACCCATCATCAGATTTTTACGAAATTTAAATGGGACCATTTCGGAATAATCTACTTTCGAACAAAAAAAGAATTTTGCAAATCCGTCTACGCATGGCGGAGCTATGAGCGAACAAACATAAAAAAAAAAAAAAACATAGAAACATCCGAATTGAGAACCTCCTCCTTTTTTGAAGTCGGTTAAAAAACAAATATGAATTTATGTGTGCGTCGAACAATTGAAAAATTTAAGAAACGGATCTAACTAGAGACGCAGGAATAGTTTATAATCTGGAATAACACATAGGCTACTATTGATTCCTGGAAAAAAATCTACCTGAAAGAACAAACAAAGATCTAGTTCAGCTAGAGACACAGGAACAATAAAATTTATAATCTAGAATACTTCGATACTACTTGGATATCTTCAAGACTAGAGTGAATAGATCACTGCTAGGCAAGCGTGCTCCACCGTCAACCAAATCGTCACTTACTAACAGGTGAGATAGTGGTCAAACGCGAGCCTATCAACCATATTTAAAAAAAAAACGGAATATTAGCAACCGAAATTACTAATATTCTCCCTAACCCCTCCAACTAAGCTAAATTGCTCGTGTTATAAAATAAATAAATAAATATTGTACGACAATCTACACAACGCTATCTAGACCCAAAGTAAGCATGGCTTAACTAGCTTGTGTTATGGGTTCTAGAATGCGGATAAACATACATACATACATTTTTTTTTGTAAATACATACATATTATGCATAGAAAACACCCAGACCAATGCCAATATTCATATTCGTGCATACAAATATTTGCACTGAGCGGTGACCGAACCCGCGCCTCCTGCGTAGCGCCACCATTTTGCTGACACGGAATCGAAATTCGTCGTGAATGGAGCCACAGACAACAGTGAGTTACAAAGAAAAGCTTAATCCTAACTATATGACTATATAACAGTCTGAAATTAAACAGAATCCAAACCGTATTAATTTAAGTGATGCGCATACCCATATTCTTAATTATGTAAAGTCATAGGAGCATAGGCGACAGTATAAACGTATGCTAATATAACCAAAGCTACCATCGTATACCGGTTAGATGTTGCCTATTCTATTACCGGGATATATGAGACCGCGTAATAGCAGGGGCCGTAGTTAAAGTGATATCGCGGTGCCAGGGTTAAACGATGTTTATGCATATCACAAGGTTAATATGGGTCTAAATTATAGTGGTGATATTAGGAAGTCTGAACAAGTATCGTTGGTGGTAGTATATGTTTATAGGCACTAGATTTTATGTTTATTATTTTATTTGAATATATTTTATAATATATACTATAGTGACTTGGGTTCTGTCTTCGCCTAGGAATATATTACTTAAAAAAAGTCCTATAACCCGATTGCAGCCTTACCGATTGAAAAAAAGTTACTTTTTTCTTATTATTTTTTTTCTGAATGTGTGTGAAATGGATAGAAGAAAAGAGAGATTGTTAAAGAATAAAATGGAACAAGAACCTGCTCTGAAGTGGGTGTTGAAATTTGAGCTCAATCGACGCAGAACTTTTTGAGGTTTTGAGACATACACAAACTAACTTAATATTCTTTACAGACAAATAGATTACATAAAGTACATGGTTATTAAATAAAACTGATTATTGTAACGCTGAACTACATAAGTCTAGTCCTGGGTCGGCCAGGCTCCGAGAGATAATAATGTCTTTGCTAATCTCACCTCCGGCAACCTACGATCCACAGACGATGTGTTTTAGTCGGTTCGATTCCAACATAACTATCCCCGCCGGCCCCGACGCGAAGGGGGGCGGGGGGGGGGGATATCATGGGGATTTTACACACGTTAAAAAAAGTATATCCATATGATATTTTCTAAAGTTTACGCGAATATCACGCATTGAAATAAAACCACTTTTTAACGGATTCTATCGCGATTTATTTGTATTTTAGTCCGACGACGTGAAAAGTGGCCGAAACGTCGGACTAAAAGTAAATAATAACAAATAAATCGCGATAGAATCCGTTAAAAAGTGGTTTTATTTCAATGAGCCTATCCATATTATGTTTAATAAGATAGATACATATAAATAAAAAGGAACATAATACATTCTTACATTTAATTAATCCACTTTCCTCAAGCCGTTTACCAAAAAAAGTCCGAAGCTGTTGATTATAATTTGTCTTTTTCCGTAAAAGAACAATTCACCTTATTTAACAAAGGTAAAAAACAATAGTGTGAGTGGCAGCTGTAGCCCTACTCACTTGCGTAATGTAACAACGAAGTGAAACATTTTATTAAGTTGCTCTTCGAAATCGGTGGAAAATTGGAACAAAGCATCACTCGGGGAAAGCGACAATTCTTTTATTTTTTCCCCTCAGAGAACGTTCAGACAATATTCCGTACATAATTTAAATAAAAATCATTGAAACAGCTTTGAAGTTCTTAAAGGGAAGGAATTTTTCGTGTGACTTCTGCAAAGGAATTAAACTTCTCGCTTTTTTTTTTCAATTTATTTACAGAAACAGATCAATCTTGTGAATTCTTCTATTCATCATTGTGATTGGTATGACATGTCATATTAAATAGTATTTTTAGATATATGAATGACGCTGGTGCTCTTCTTATAAAAATATAGATTTTTATTAAGCTAGATAATATTGATACACATTTTATTTACATTTGGTCAACATGGATAGTTTTGTTGATTTTTAGAAACGGATTGGCATCGTGAATAATATGTAAGTATGTCTTACGACACATGAAACCGCAGCACACATTTAGTAATATAATAATTCTACAAAAATATCAAAAATCAGAAATACATCTGTTCTATTAATGTTAACATACCCAATTTTTAATTAAACCTAACAAAGTACTTCCAATCCTATTCTTGTTTTGATTATTACTATACAAAAGTTTGAGAAATAAAAGGAAAGGAATTCTTTCAACAACAGATTAACAAAGCCACAAAGAGGTACGATTGAGAGTTTAACCGTCCCGGTCTTCCTTGGAAATTTATCGAGGGAATTATTCAAACCCTTTCCTTTCAATTTGGCTAATAGTCGAAGAAAAAATACAGACAGATATTTTCTTAAGAATCTCATCGGTTCGATTTTTGTTTTAAGACGGTGTTTCTTCTCTTGGTAGATAGAGGTAAAAAATGGAACGATTTTGAAAGGTTGTGCTTCGGTATTATTTTGTTAATCAGTCTAGCAGCGAAGGGTTATTCCAAAGATATTATATAAAAAGAAGTAGATATGTTATTGCGCGAAAATCGTGAAGATCCGAAAACGAGTCAAATTCCCATTGTTACCGATTTCCCCCAAAGAATTATCAGCTTTATAATAGTGTTTTATTAAGGTGGTACAGACAGACAGAATTACTTTCTCATTTATAATATTAATAGGTATAGATATGAATTCTAGAAGTAAACCCCGAAGTAAAAGTAAAAATCATCGTCCACACGACTCGGTGCTAGATGGTTTCTAAATATACAAGTTCTATAACATTTTATGACCGCTTGGCTCGTGCTGAAAGTCGACAAACAAATCAGCTACAAAAGATAGCAAAATGTTACAAATATATTTGCGGTAAAGCAAAAGAGCATATATTTTGCCTGCAAAAATCTCAGTGGAAGGAAAACTGAGAAATTCTTCTTTGTGAATACGAAAACTTCAGTTGCATAGAGTTCCGTTTGCTTGCTCACATTCCACCTATCTCTAACAGCAGAATGATATCTTTTTAATGTGTTTCTGAACCCCTTCCATTTAAATAAACTATCGTCTGACGATATCTTTTAGTTTTAGTTTACATTTTGAACTGATTGTACCTTTCTTCTTCACCCAAGGATTAGTATATGGTAGCTAAAGCTTGTAAACCGCTCAAAATTTTATAATATACAAGCTGTCCCGGCGAACTTCGTACCGCCATATTTTTCCCCTTCCCGGTGCACCTATTTTCTCATCCTTTAAACCTTCCCTGGACACCCACGAATATTATTCAAGACTAAAATTAGCCAAATCGGTTCAGCCGTTCTTGAGTTATAAACTAACAACGAAAAGTGGCATTGATTTTTATATATATAGATAGTCAGCATCAGATCGATTTTGACTAGCAAAGTACTCAAAATCATCCTAATACCTACTACTAATAATGTTAATACAGCGTTGCATTTAACTGAAATACAGTGTATATGTCTAGATATAAAGCAAAAGCATTCATGAGATAAGTATCTCATGTTAGAACCACGATCAATAACTAGCAAACTCCTATAAATTCTTATTAAACTAATAACCGTAGGTAACCAAATTTCATACACACAACAAAAGCTCTTAGATAAGGATTTGACACTTTATATCCCTGAGCCATTTCCATACAAACGGTTCTATTAAGCCCCGCATTACGTCTCATAACCCCTCGAATCGATTGATAAAGCAATTAATATAGCCCGGCCAGATTACGGGACTAGTAGCAATTAGTTAGGAGACCGCTATTCAGTTTTCCAAACGGCGATTAAGCAGCAAATAGAATTGTACTCATTAACTCTGTCTGCGATCTATTTTCGGTGAAACTATTTCGTTACGTAAAAAGCTTGGGTGAACAAAATTAGGTTAAAAGGGAGAATTTAAAAATAGTCTGCGTTATCAAAACGTTGTAAAGACTGGCTTGAGTAAATAAAATCTTTCGAAATATATACCTACTAGGTTCGTGCCAACGAAAATTAGACATTCTTTTCTCAAACTTAAGACCTTTTTTAGGGATCTGTAGTAGTCAAAGAGTAAAACGGAACCCTATCAGTAAGACTCCACTGTCTGTCTGTCGTTAGGCTGTCAATCTCATAAACCGTGAAGATAAAATTAGTACATCATCTGTTTCTGTAGCCGCTTTAACAACAAAATAAATACTAAAAAAATGATAACAAAAAAATCTTTAAGGGGTTTCTCATACAACAAACGTGATTATAGGGTAGGAGAGGGAGGGAGGGTAGATAATGAATGATACAGAACCCATCGGCGCAAGCCCGACTCGCACTTGGCCGGTTTTTATTACTCTTTCTTCTATTATCTAGAATGTTATAAAACGTTTTAAAAACTTATAGTAGTCCTGTGAGGCTTGGCAAAACTAGAAGTAAATAAAAATAACTAGTTTTCACTTCATTCCACAAGCTTTGTTTCGTTATTATTTCAAATACCCTTGAGTACCGTTTGAGTTTCATTCAATAACATCAAAATGTCTTACTGTGGATGTCTTACGTGCTACAACTCACCAATTTATATGATTTATATAGAGATAGCACAGCATATACTGAAATCAATAAGTAAAATAGAAATGACCATAGTACCAAGCGATTCAGCGACTCCTTCTTTTGCCGCACCATTAAAACCTGGAATTCATTACCAGTTCACGTGTTTCCCTCTTCCTACAGTACCGGGTCTTTAAAGCGAGGTGTGAAAAAGCATCTGATGAGGCCGTCTAGCTGTGCCATTATTGTAAAATATAATTTCTATAAATGATGACCCTCTTATCCGAGACTTTGCCATCAGCTTAACATCAGGCAAGATGAAGTCAAATTGACGCGTCCTATAAAAAAGTATGAAATTTGAAATGTATAACGATAATAAAACTGATTTTCTATTTTCATTCTAGTCACACGCTTGTGTAGGTATATCCACAAAGGTATAGATATATTTTACACCGACTTCTCACTAAAAGACAAAAATATTTTTGATACTATGTAATGCGGAACGTTTGCTGTCTCCATGAATCGAAGAACACCTTTCGATAGACTGAGTTCGTTGACCGAAAAAAATTGCCTGACCGGGAAAAACCCGGAATCTAACGCTTATTAAAAGTACTACATATTTAGATGTTTACCACTTAAATACTTAATCACCTGAACAAAATTATTGCTTGAATTGTCGTATTTATAAAATGACAATTGCCAATCATCATTCTTATAGTTTTCGACATAGTACCATTTAGTAAAGTGTACTCTTCAATCACTACTCTATCTATGCAGACTTACCTTGCGCAAATAGCTTTTATTTATTTCCTATCTTCAGCAAAACGGATCCCCAACTTAAAAGTTCGAAAATTGCTTCGCTTGCTCCTTTCAACAACTACGAAGTAGCAAATTTAAATTTCATGAGCGCTTCGGAAGTGATAACTTCGTACTCGAATCATAACGCTGACTTCATGGCAACAAGTTTTGGATATCACTAAGTCGAAACTTCGGAATTCATGTGTTTTCGACGCTATTTTAAAGTCTATCACAGGCTGTTGGTTCAAGCTGTTTTGAAGTTATAAACATAAGTCACGATTCCTCGTAAAACTACTGACGTCATTTGAGATTGTGAGGAAAATCTTGAAATAATACGAAGCTGGTTGCTCGATATCGTTCGTATTTATGAAGTCTAATTATATCTTGTGTAATGGTGGTTGGTAGTGTGTTACAAAATTTTCTACTAATCTATATTTACATAGAAGCGAAATAGGAACCGCTCATTGATTGATTAATGATTGAAATCTTAGAAACTATAACACCTACAAACTTGAAATTTGGCTGGTAAGTTCCTTATAAGGTACAGACATCCGCTAAAAACGGATTTTACGAAACACCACTTCATTTCGCTAGTATTGCTAGTAAACGTGTGCGACTCAATTACGCAATGACGAATGAGTGAATCTATATAGATGCGGCTCGGCGTTCTAAGTAGACTCCCTCGTATGGCGTATCGCATATCACCCACTAATCTACACTAATATTATAAAGAGCAAAGATTTGTACCTATTTTTGTATGTTTGTAATGAATAAGCTCCGGAACTACTGTACCGATTTCAATAATTATTTCACCCATAGAAAGCTACACTATCTGGGAGTAACATAGGCTATATAACATCACGCTACTACTAAAGGGAGCGGAGCAGTGAGCATAAATGTCAATAAATCGGGCAGATTTCCATACATTAAAGTTGGACCGGAATCCGAATTCCACGCGGGCGGAGCCGCGGGCAACAGCTAGTGTACTATATTATACATGTTGTTATACCTACTAGTACTTACGGAGACCGTCATAGTTTTCGTCAAACTTTCCTTGGAATAAAGTACCTAGCAGCACATACCTATTGACGTAATATAGCTTTAACAAACCTGAATTAGGGCACAACTACTTGGCTTGGCAGAGATTGACTCAGCTTGGCAGGGTTCTTAGGGTGCAGGCAGCATTGCAGCGCCAAATTGCTATAAATTTCATTGCACGAGAAACCTATCACTTTTTATATCATTTAAGTACACGGCCCACCTGATGAAAAGTTTACAATACTAGGGAATTCTAATGCCCTTCTTGAAGAATACCTACCATATTGTAACTCTTCGGAAAAAGTATAAAAACACATGAAAAATAGTCATCTGCAGCCTCAAGTCCTTTTTAGATATTATCGGCACACTAATTAGACGTGATATTGTATGAAACAATTTAGCATCTATCTTTTTGCCACCCCATCTCTCTTCGCAAAATTTAAGCAAATAGTTACTTTAATTAAAATATTAAACTGAAAGTACTATAGATGTCAAGTAATACCGCGAAACGAACGCTCAAAGATTCATTTTCATTTGACTTCAGCCAAATGAAAATCAAATCTGCTAGTACCGGAGTGAAACAATCCCCTTCACTTTGGTGGATGGAATCAGATTTTTGGTTTGGAAATTGTATTAAGTTTTGGATGGTCGGGTGGAAGAAATTGCGGAGCGAAATATTTGAGCTCAAACGAACAGAGCCGCTTTTAGCGGGACATAGATATAAGAAGGCATAGATGTGTTGTTTCATAGTTTCCATTTTTGTTTTATGTTAAAATCCGCTTTCTTTGGCAATAAAGTCCTAGGTACTCCTACTAATATAGTAAGTGTGAAAGTTTGTGAAGATATTTTTATGTTTAAATATTATTACTCAATCACGCTCAAACAGCTGAACGGATTTGACTGAAATTTAATGGAGGGATAGATTATAAATAATTATAAAATAATATGAAGAATACCAAGACAATTTTGTAGGTTTTTGACACCATACCAGTAGGTAAGTTTTTAAATGGTAGCACTGTCAGGATTTTTAAGTTTTTGTATTAATTATAGTAACCTTTTCATGTCTACTATCACACGCAAGTCGTATGCAAATACGCAGTCCTTGCATGTGTATATTAAAAACATGAATTTTACGAGCTCATAGTACGCGACACGTAAGGTCGTCGCGGTAATCCCCGGTGAGCCGCCGCCACCTCGTATGTCGGATTTAAATACGGGTACTTACTTCATATTTACCGAAAATTTGGTGTGCATAAATGTTGACAATCTGACATTTGATAGATAACAGTAACGTGAAGGAGTAAAGTACTTCGTTATAGATGGAGGCTTTTGCTAGATGTGCAGAGTAGTAATGAGCAAGGATGTTAGTAACCCTACTAACATCTTTGAGGCCTAAGTCAACCCGCTAATCGGTGCATCTGTTATCCAAACGGATGGGGTTTTATCGCAAGGTTTCTTCTAGTTGTTGGAAGGTCAGATGACAGTCACGCCTAGAAAAGCCGACATACGAATCAAGAGCGAAAACCGCAAATTAACTTTCGCTCTGAAGATGATGATTATTTCACTATCAATACTACATACATACACACATAATAATCAGGCCTTTATCCACGGAGGACTAGGCTGAGGTGAATTAACACCCACATTTCACCAATCATTGTATTCGGTCCCACGTAATAGGGGGTGAGTCGATTACCGTATTCCTGGCACTATTGTTGACTCGAGCCATGCAACTGAGGCATCATGTATGATGTTATACAGCCTTATACTTTATCTTTTCAATACTTCAAGTACATAACCAAAACATTCAATAACATGCATGATATCGAGACCAATAATCAAAGATTCATAGGCTCTCAATCACGGATACAGAATCTACGGCCGAGTATGACACATCACGTTCTGATGATCGATGGAGATGTCTGGCTATAACGATTAGTCATCCAGACGTACCGATACGCATGTAATTCATAACTGTATAAGTTATAAGAACTGTACGGGCCTATTCTGAGACGATTTCTTTTAAAAAAAAGTATTTGTCTCTATAAATGTTGAAACAAAAATTTACATGATCTTGTTTCGTTTCTGCAGTCAGTCATGGGAAAAAATAATAGGTACGTAATGATTACAACCTTACTGCAAACTTTAACGTAATGATTACGACATTACGTATTAAAATAATGATATTAAATACCTACATAGAAATCGACTACCTATAAAGTTACTTGACTAATTGTGAGATACGGAACGTAATCTAACGTTGAATACCAAATATAGGAATAATTAAGCTATTGCATAGCTTCTATCGCGGGCCTTGAGCGTGGAGACCGAATCCAGAAATTCCGTAACGGAAAAAACCTAACACCCCCCACTCCGAGCTCGCATGAATCGAGACGAGCTGCTCCGAAATCTACGATTTCGGAGCGGGGTTCGGAGCGAGCTCGGAGTGGGGGGTGTTAGGTTTTTTAACGTAAGTAATTATAATTGCATAAGTTGATAAAAAATGCTATGCAATAGCTTTACCGCGGCAGTCCCCGAGTGCCATACGTCTTTTTTTTTGTTTATTTGACTCATCACTATTCACGGTGAATAATTATCCAAAAATGAATCTCACAGTGACTGCAGTTGAGTGCTGATCATTTGTATTGGCCGCCTGGAGAGAAACATAAAAATGATCAATTTCCTATTCTACTTTACCCTTTTAAATACCTATCTACTGTTTTTGCCATAGAACGATGTTACCTTCCAATTTAGAGAAGTGAACGCGAAACATTACACACAAATAATAGCTATCTCAGACCAGTCACTACCTCTTAATCATAATATTACAATGACTATGTGTCGATAACCAACCATTAAATCATGTCACTCAATAACGCGTTACTATCTCACGTATATCTAACTACGTTTCACGAGTAGAATTACAGAATAGGGACGTTGGGCGTTGGCAAAATAGGTTATGAATAATTCGAAATTTGAAATTATAATTCTCGTTGTTGTTCGATTCTGTAACTGTTGATGCTGTGTGATGATGTGGCGGTAATATCGATATAGGTCAACATTGTATATCGATTAGACTATGTATGAGATTGGATGATTATTATGAGAGTGAGAGTGAGTGAATTTGAGAGATACGGATTCAACATTTGTACCTAAATCAATGCTTCAGTCCCAAAACCGGCTTTTTATGAGTTCGTTGTTTGTACCTTTTATTGCGAAAGGGGAATGTGGTGACCTTCTTATAAAGTAAGTTTTATACTAACTAAAATAGCGCATAAATACATATTTGCTAGTACGTAATAGAGACACTGCCTACAATGTTAGTTGATGAATATCGTGCCAGTTGCGTCAGAGTAGTCAAGGCATAGTGTATTATACGTGCAGTTTAATTGATATTTACGATCGTATTTTACAATGCACTTTACAAACCATTTCATTTAGTTTTGTTTTTCCTTTTTAAATCTTCGATCACTACTCCTCTGTGATATTAAATAGTATGTTACACATTACATTCACAGTGTTAGCCATTATAACGACATAATTAATGGAGTAAAGGACAGACCTTCGTATAACAATATATCTCATGGGGTAAGGGCCTGATGTTCTTAATCTTTTAAGTTTATGACGCACATGAATTAGTATGTGGCTGATTAATGGGATGTGATGTTATAAGATTTAATGATGATATAATAATATTTCTACATGTTATATGATTAGGTTTTGACGCTAATTTTGATAATAATTTAAATACATAAATTAAAACAATTTGTGTATTAAACGCGTTTGAATTTTAGTTTATAATGACATGTGTATATAGCATTTTTGTTTTGTTTTATTGTTAAATAAGTATTACTGTATTATAAAAATTATGTTATAATCGATTTTAACAAACGAATTAATGTAATGTCTGTAGTTATGTGTTCTATGAAATTCCTTCACAATTAGAAATTCATGAAAACAATATCTTAAAACGCTCATTATCATAAACATATCAGCTATAAATAATTGGGTAATTCTTAAACTAAATCTACATAATCGTCACAAAACCTATTAGACCTTTTCAGAATGTTGGCTTCATACTGAAGTCTATGATAGTGGACCAGTGTCGGATTAACGCTATTTACGATAGGGCTATGGGTTCGGGTCTCCATACAGTTATAACAATAAAATACTGCTTTACAGTTAAGTTTCGGCTAAATGCCTAAAAGGGTTAACGGCTAAATAAACTTGAGTAAGTAAATATTACAAATACGACTCTTTACCTATGTCTTTTGTTCACAAAAATATGATTTATGTTGAAGTAATTTTAATACCTATCAGAGAATCAGATAATAATAACATGAAATCTTCGCACGTGACGAAGTACTGGCAAGAGAAAACATGTGTAGGTAATTGGATAGACTATTTTAGGTATATAGAAAATCTCATCTCAGGAAAATTCCAAGAAAAACACCGATTAATGACAATCGGGAAATCGACGATAGTCGATTCTAGTCCGATTTAACTACCCCTGTCTCTGGAGGAGGGGGAGGAGAAGTTAATGAATAAAAAATAGCTAAATTTAATAGAAAACCTGATAAATATTATGGATCCAAAGGAAGCTATATCTTTCAAATTCAATAATATGTCATAAGGTAAACTATTTAACATAATTAAGGCAAAACTAAACATGAGGAGGCGAAATACTACTCACTGATTAATCACAAAATCTCAGAAACAAACACACCTACAAACTTGAAATTTGGCAGGTAGGTTCCTTATAGAGTGTAAATGTCTGATAAGAACGAATTTTATGAAACGCTAGCCCCTAAAGGGGTAAAACGGGGGTAAACTAACTCCACGAGTATGAAGTCGCCGGCGGCCGCTAGTGGAACATAAAAAATAGCTTACCCATCACTAACAAGATCATGACAGTGCATTATATTGTTGCTACCGGGCTCCCGTCCACGGTCGTAACCTTTCCCCAAGTATCGATCATTTCAATCTCGAAACATCCTATAGTTGAGTACGTTTATGCCCATAAAACTAAGATTGCATTACACTCGATAACTATAAAAATGACAACAGTGTATCGTACATGAAATTATCTATAGGCCAATAAATCCCTCAATAGCTTCCAATATGGCGGACGTTATGGTCGGCAGACAGGCGTCTATTTTACGCTCTTCTTATAACCGACATGCCATGCTTTGCAAGCGTGGATGGATAAATTGATTGCTAAATTCAATCGGTATTTAATCTCTTTGAAAATTTGCTGCTTCTTTGCTCACGAGCAAGTCGTTTAAAAGAATTCACATAGATTTAGGGCTAAAAGACTTATTTCATTTAATTATTAAACTTTACAACTACGAAAAATACCCTTGACGCCACCAGTATCACGGGGATTTAATTTTTATCATTGGCACTACCAGTATCATGGGATAGAATATTACCTTTATCACTATCAGTGCCACGGGGCAGAGGGGTAATTTTTGAAAGTTAAAATTTCTTGAAGACCATTTTAGTTCACACTGTGACGGTACATCGTCTCCCCAAAGCTGAATGAAACTTGATTTTACTTATTCAACGTGAAATTATATCGATAATGCCAGCACTCGCCCTTTGGCGAGTGGTACGGTGCCCCGCCAAACCGCACACATACTGTGAAATACGACCAACGACAGTTATTTCCCCACTGGACTTAGCCGTCTCAATAGACAAAGAATGTAACCGCGAAAAAAAGGAATACTCAAAATATATACAACAAGCGATCGGACACGTTAATGAATGTAACTTGCCTCCCATATATTCAATCACACGCATAAACTCGGTTTACAAGCTACCGCACTTCATCAACACAGCTTCCGTACCGTGGGGTGTCCAAACCCCAATCTTCCGCCCGGCATATCTGGTTGCACCGACCTCTGTGCTTGAGAGACTGCTCTTCAGCGCTAGTTCTCCCGTGGGAATCGAACCACACCCGGTCCTAGTTATCCCGAGGCGGTTGTATTAACTTTATACGACGATAGGTCGCGGCCTCTGCACTATAACTTGTTCCTCATCCATACGCGTGATGCTCACCTTCCTCCATCATCATAATGAAGCCGCTATCGTTAACGGATTACCGGGGAGATGAGCATCTGCAACCCAAGGCTATCCCGACGAAGGTAACCCCAGGTCTCTGCTTGACAAGTCTCGGGTCCGCCGCCTAGCTCATCATATGTGACGCTCTCACATACATCCCATTTACGGTACCACGTAACGTCCATCAACGCACTACACGGTTCAACAACATATAAACTAAACGTGGATAACTAAATTACTCAGCCCGGGGCCCAAATACACTTATGACAAATAAACACGACAATAATTACAACTGTAAATAATTGTATGAAAGTAACTCACCACGGTCGTAGAGTTTCACGGTGCCTACTTGTTCACCACGGTAACTTACTCGATACGCCCGCGCCTGTCTCCGTTCTCGTCTCCTAGTTCCGTCCGCTCTCCCCGGCCTCCCGATGTCCAGTCCTTATCTCCTAACCGCTCTCTTCCCCGGTCCGAAGTCGAATGCCCGAACTTACACCCCGATCACTTTCGTAAAAAATCCCCTTTGTGCTACAACTCTCTACAAGCGACGCTCTCACGCCGATTCTCTGAATTCCTCCCACTTAGACCCGACGTTTCAATAGGTTGGGACCATGGCCATAATTTGTAACATTTTATTATTTGCACATGTTCGACGCTACTTATGCATAACAAGACCAATGTCTTTGTTTCTCGGAAAGAACTCGTTTTTATCTGGTTTTGGAGATTTTATAAGTACCGAAGTGTAAGTAGATAAGAAAATACAATAAATTATGGTATAGTAGGTAGGTACGGAGAACCGTACCTATTAGGAGTTATGTGTTTACGTCTTGGTGTGATTAGTGTACAATCACAACACTATTACAATAGCTGGTTCCATGGGTATTGATTGCTTACCACTGTGACGTCTACGGTTCGATTACCGGATCGGGTATTTATTTATTGACTTTTTCTAATGAAATATTTTATTAGCAGAATCGAATCTGAAAACTTGTCTGATACTTAACCCTAGAACCGTACCCTGGGGTACAATCAATAAAAATTTTCGAAAATAGTTTATAACTTTTTTATTGTTATACGGTTTGTGTTGCGCGTCCTTGTATTTACGTGAAGTGGAGGGACGCACCGATTCCTTAGTCGGCCGACGGTCTTGCTGGTGATTGGACGCGATACGCTGCTTTTGGGGTACACCAGTACCCCTGGGATCAACCCCTCTCCAAATAAGTATTGGGGATATATTGAAAAAAAAAGGGAGATACCAGCGGTAAACCCTTCTAGTTTAAAAACTGGCAGGTGTTTTTTCTGTCCGAGGTCCAAAGACCACAAATCACACACACAATGTGTGAAATGCAAAACATATAGGTGTGTTGAACATAAGAACAAAATATGCCAAAATTGTTTGTAGTTCCTTATTATTTTGATATGATTATGATTAATATGTCTTAAATTATTGTGTTAACCCTTATGTAAGTTGATTTCACAATAAAAGTTTATTGATATTCCAAAAAACTGTTATTATCCTAATGGGGTTACCCAGTACCCCATGGTACCGTTAGTGTATGTCCAAGATGGGTACGGTTCTAGGGTTAATAAGAAGGCAAATCCCCCATTCAGTCCAATCAGTTCCCGGTGGAGTAGAATAGGGCAGTAAACATACAGCCCATGAATAAGTGCTGCTTGACGGTAATAGGCTCGCCCCGTGGGAATCATAGCGAAATCATGGTGAAATGTGGGTGATAAATGATAATACACATCTGCCTAGTGCCTACCCCTTCGGGGATTTACAGGCGTGAGTATAAGTATGTGTTATATGCAATTGCACTAATATTTAATTGCTGAATCCAAAATCTCATGTTTCAACTTCCGAATCTTATTCGAATTCGAATAAAAACTTTTGAATGAAATATTATAACGTTCAAAGTGGGTTTCGTTGTTCGAACCACATTCACATTATATTACGAATTTTTCTATTCCAACGAACATTTTGTTCTATTATACGCTGTATTATGACATTATTGTGCTACATTCATGAAATGTGGCATTCAATAATGTGGTTTATTCAGAAAACAGAAACTCTTGTGTAGAATATTCTATTCTTTAAGAAAACTCAGTAATAAGATAAGGTATCGAAATAAAACGAAAATAACACTTTTAAACGGATTTCATCGCGATTTATTTGTTAGTATTTACTTTTAGTCCAACGTTTCTGCTACTTTTGAGCAGCCATGTCCGCGAGGTTACTAAAGATGGTAGTTGTCACCTTCGTTGTCACATAGTTTCAAGTATAAGTTGTTTCAAAGTGTCCGAATCACGACGAATTGTTGGTGTTACTATTTACGTAGAATGAGCTCACTGTGTCGTTAAGTCTTGCTGTATTTTGTATTTTACTGGGTTTGATTAAGTAGATGACTGGGTCTCAGGATGTTGGTACGCTCCATTAAAAATTAGTTTTATTTCAATGAGTAATATTCGCAAAGACTTCAGAAAATATCAACCCATCATTGACATGCTGTCAGAACACGAAAATCCAACGAAAACAAAATCTGGCGAAATTAAATCTGTTAAAACGGAAAAAAACCAATCAATCTTCAGTTAAACAGTAAACTTGCTTTTGAAGTACAGTACAGTATTCACTAAACCATAATCATCATCTTATCATTGTTCTCCGATACGTCTGAGGCTTATCTATAGGGGCAGGCTTACTTCTTTTCCCCCTCTTGGTTTGGCTTATATGAGTTTTCTGGGGGCGACTACCGTCCAACCTCCAAACCCTGAGAGGAAAGCCTGCACCAGACCCTCATTTGTCAGTCAGCAGGTGTACCGGCTTGCATATGAGGTTTGGGCCTCGAAGATCTTAGTGGGGTTCTAAATATATTTATAAATTACTAACCTAAGTAACATTAGGTTTTTATTTTAAATATTTTTTTTTATAAATTTTAACCTAAGTGGTTTAAATAAAAACCCTTCTCATTTGCTCTTATTGTTAAGTTCAGCGATTTCTACTCTGACATTATTTATATCTTAAGATAAACTGACTGTAGCGTAAATAGTGGAATCTTTGAATAAAATTCAAGATAATACAGATTCAAAAAAATCCATCCATACTAATATTATAAATGCAAAAGTAACTCTGTCTGTCTGTTTGTCTGTCTGTCTGTCTGTTACGCATTCACGCCTAAACCGCTGAACCGGTTTTGAAGAAATTTGGCTTAGGGGTAGTTTAGACCTTGGGAAAGGACATAGGCTATGTTTGGTCCGATAACCGACATCCACGCGGGCGGAGCCGCGGGCAAAAGCTAGTACTCAATAAATTTGAGAATTGATATTGGCATTCGTTGCTGCCGGTATTCTGGGCGCGATGCCTAAACTTGTAGTCTTACATTTAAATGTAAGTCTATATTGGTTTTTCTTAAATAAATATATTATCTTCTTTTGCAGAAGTAATATCAAAAAGAAAATAATTAGTATACTCCTATTATGAACGGCCATTTAGCCAAGTGGGTTATAATAGTACATTATGGTCAAAGTGAGTATATAAAGTTGGTGATTACCTCCGAGGCGCTATTGAGACCCCGAGCCTTAAGAGAGCCGATGACCCAAACATAAGCTGGTTAAATAGCTTACCTTGGTTCTAGATAGAGCTGTGTACAATGTCCTACCATTGACCATATTTAGTACTTATCTATCAATATTTATTTCAAATAACATAGTTTAAACATAGAAGGAATATTTATTCAATTTGAATATTTAAACGAGTCGCGGACTGAAAATCGATCTCACTAATCTCACGACAGCATTAAAATTGTATATCTCATGAAATAATATTGACGCTGTAGTTTATTATACATGAATTTAAATTACACAGTGCAAGGCAGAAAATTACTCCTTTAATATTTAATGTTTTAATAACAGTCATTTGTGTCATTCGTCATTTCATTCCTGTGCAAAATTTCAACGAAAATAAACGCCGATCATTTTACTGAATAATTGACAAATTTAATTTACGCGGCGAGTTTAATCTGATTACTGGAGAAACAATTCAATGTGATTTTTAATCAGAAATTACAAGAACGTCCGTGCCAATAACTTTTTATGATTAAACCGTTGAAGTTAAGATGAAAGCTTTGCAGGTGGACAAGATTCCGCTGATTTACTACGAGATTTTGCATTTAATTTTCGAAATTTCGGCTAAAACTTTATTGCTGAGCAGACTGTTCTTGTAAAACTTTCATTTTGGGATATCTGTGGCAAAATAAAGTTGGCGTGGAAATATTGTATCTTAAGATGGAGCGCACAGCGTTTGGCAAGTTGGTTCGACTTGAGGCTAGTATTTTTATTCATCGGGGATGTCTTTCGCTGCGGCTTCGAAACTTTGCAAGTTCCGATACACTTGTAACGTGAATTTTTCTCAGGAAAAATACAATTTTGCATATTGATAAATACAATTTTGCAAACTTTTTACAATTCTCCTTGCATAAAAACACCCTCTACTTAAATCTTCTTAAGCTTTTGATATAAATTTAGCGCTTGCCAAATTCAGACTATTAAACTACTGAAAACTTGATATTCCCATCGCCACGTACACCAAACCTAGTCTGATCAGATTACCAGATGATGTGTATATTATTAGATGCATCTCCACTTAATTGGAGAACACAAAATGGGTATGCTGCAAGGCTAAAATCCTAGTGTATCACCACTAGGGTTTTAGCCTTGCAAAAATTAATATTGAAAGATCAAAAAATCAGTATCTATAATCAATCAGTAACACAGAATATGGTAATCTTTCAGAAAAGCCTGGTTTTTTCTGATAATTTTATCATAGAGGTACCCAATATTCCTCTTACGAGGGGTTCTTTAATAAAAAAAATTTAGTAAAATTAAATGAAATTTTAGATTTAGAAAGATAACTGCCGTCAGATGTTTGACATTATTTTTAAAGAGAAAAGACATTGTTGGCGCTAAATGTGTGAGACAAATAAGATTTATTTCGTATGTTTCATAAAATTCATTTCTATTTCTGCAAATAAGCTTTAAAAATAAACCGAGTTATCGAAATTAATGTAAATAGTAGTATAATAATATTATCATAATATCATAATTATATCCAACCTGAAATTTTTCTGACAACCCTGTAATGCCATGACACGAAACAAGAGATAAATAAAGAAAATACCACTGAATATTATATGGAGGCTTACGTGCTTGTTCCGAGGTACTGCATAAAGCTCTAACGTAGGCATTCAGTCAGACACACTCAACTCATTTATGAAAGATTCTCACTGAATATGTGATGTTACTATGAGAACAGACTGAGAGGGTTGTACTTGATATAAATAACGACTTTTTATGTTCCTTTTTTTTCCTTCCTTCTTACTTTCCTTGATTCTAGTCACGATATATTATCATCATCATCATCAAATTTTGGACTTAACTCGGAAATTGCCATTAGGATTTTACACTCCGAAGCCCGGAGTCCGCTAATTGTAATTGATTGGTTTGTCGGGTTTTTCATGAGTGATTACCGTCTGACCTCCCAACCGTAGGTGGAAAACCTGTAAGTCTTGTCTTGAATGTGATTGCCACAAATTCCAGTGCCGCACTAGATGTTGAATTTTCTGGTTTAAATTCATTAGGGCAACCACGAACAGAAGACTAAAAATCCGGTCTTTTATTAGTACTTACATCATTATTTCAGATCAACAAATCTAAATATTAATTCCCTTTCTTCGAACATAACCGTCATATTGTGCGCTTATGTCAAGACCTCATTATTCAAAGTTTAAAGCAAAGCAGATTCAAAGATTTAAATAACCGTCAACGCTATTTGATGTGAAAGGTTTTCAAAAGCTGTTCAAAAACTTTCGAGACTACATATGCTGACTTGACTGTAAACTCTGTTTAAGAACTTATATTTATTTCCATTGCTAAGATTTACTTATTCAAATGAATATAAGTTCAGTAGATGAACTGAAGTCAAGAAATTCAATTCGCCTTTTACGATAGAATTTATATCGCGATGGTTTTCCCAAGCGACTACAATATGGGGTTCTTCAAGAAGGGCATTAGAAGGTTTCTTCAGGGTCGGCAGCACGAGTGTGACGCCCCTGGTGTTGCATACGTCCATAGGCCACGGTAACCACTTTCCATCAGGTGGGCCGTGTGCTTGTCTGCCACCTAAGTGGTATAAAAAAAAAAATATATCTTCTTCTTCTTCTGAAACGACTGCATCAAATTGAATAATTCCTTTTTTAACATGTTTGTTATTATCATGACAAGGTTGGTATGAAAGAAAAAATAAACAATACAGAAGGTGCAGCGGAAATGGGATCTGAATTCCACGTAGGTAGCCGCGGGCAAGGCAAAAAATATGGCGGTACGAAGTTCTATAACTGAGAAATTGTTATGAAGAACACTCTTATGATATTATTTGTCATCTTCATCATCATTCTCTTAGCCTTTACCCAACTCAGTACGAATCGGTTATCCAGTCTAACTGTGTTGCGGCTGAACTTTGATATTTAGATATTTAGACTGCCTCTGTGGCGTAGCGGTAGTGAACGCGGCTGCTACGCAGGAGGCGCGGGTTCGATCCCCGCTCAGTGCCAATATTTGTATGCATGAATATAAATATTTGCATTGGTCTGGGTGTTTCTATGTATAATATGTATGTATTTACAAAAAAAAAGTATCTAAGTATGTATGTATATCCGCATTCTAGATTCCATAACACAAGCTAATTAAGCTTACCATGGGTCTAGATAGCGTTGTGTAGAATGTAGAATATTTTATTTATTTGATATTTTCCGTGAAACGACTGCCATATAACCAACACAGTTGAAGTTTTGCGGGCTCCGTACTACCCGTAATGACTGCCATAGATGTTTGTATGGCAACCGGGGGTATGCATATACCTACCCATATTCATTCATACAAAATATTTGCACTGAGCGGGGAACATATTATGTAGGTATTTGTACGTAATAATATATTACAATATTTTCCACATAATAAACTGTACAAATGTAATTATTTACACTAAGTTTAATTAATTCGACACCACAAATTATAAAGTGAACTAATGCCACACAGCCGTGGTTAGCCTCAATGTGGCTGATGTGGACAATTTGTCAATTTTGTTGTAAAATATTTCACTATACATAATACACACACATAATACTAATATGAAATGATCGAGTGAGGGACAATATACATGCACCCTTTAAATTTTAAGTTCAGCCTGAGAAGTATCTTCAGACTTCCTGACCCCTAGGTAAGTGATCCCATACATTCATCATTCTATTCTACATACAATACGCCGGCCAAACGAATTGCGAATTGTCTAGGGGACCTGTAATGGTTATCCTTACACATATTGATAATAACACTTGTACTTTTCTGCAATATTTATTTTTGAACCTAACCGGTTTCGCCTTACGGCATTCTAAAAGATTTACTTTGACAGTTAATTTTTTGAACAGTAATTTTGAAGACAGTGAAAATATGGTTATCCTCATCGTAATTTTAGCGTTTTACTGGTTACATTCGAGGCTTTTACTTTAAGTCCGCTTATTCGTGTTGCTCTTGGTTAAACTTATACGATTTTAATGGAAGCGAATGTCTAACCTTCCAACTAGAGCCAAACCTCCCTGCGGTAGTTTTCCCGAGCGACTACAATGTGGGCTTAGGTGACGTTTCACCCTATAAAAATCTCAGCTGTAGGTGAGATGCCACTTTTCGAAATCCTTGGTATGGGGTTCTTCAAGACGGGCATTAAAAGGTTTCTTCAGGGTCGGCAACACTATCCATAGTCACACCAGTGTGGCAATTTGGTGTGACTACGGATCGGTCGTCCGAGTATGCCGCCCCTGGTGTTGCATAGGCCACGGTAACCACTTCCCATCAGGTGGGCCGTGTACCGTGTGCTTGTCTGCCACCTAAGTGGTATAAAAAAAAGCCTCACCCGTCAATCAGCTTGCAAGTGAGGTTACATTGACCCCGGAGGTCTCGATATGGAGCCATATCAAGACCCTCCCATCTTGACCCCCAAATCTGAACTATCCTTTCATTATAGTCAAATTACAAAAAGCTCCTTTATAGAGCTACCAATCTCAATACTCAATCTTCATTGTTTAGGAATTTCATTGTATTATCGTTTTTAATATTCTAGAACGACGAACTACGTGACTTAACTCCACGCAGGCCATCTATCATCTTGTGAATAAACAGCTATCTTTCTCGCCTGGCTTACTTTTATCGATATATTCCATTTACGACTGTAAACGGTAAACAATGAAATTCACTTATAAACTACGGTTCAGGTACATCAAGTGAAGGTTATATCGTCTGCTTACGGGTAAAAAGTAATAAGTGCAGTTAGTGTCAATTCGAGTAAATGCATCTTTAAAGTTTACGTTCTAATTTGATCTAATTCAAACACATTAATTAAAAAAATGTTAAAGTAAAATGGTGCAATAACTATCCTATTTTTCAGATATAATCTTAAATATAATTTAGTGTACTTAAAAACTGTATAAAATTTAGTTTAGATCGAAAGGGGGTCGCATTTATTACATTTTACTTGTACATTACAAACATGTTATATCACCCGAACTCATAGATATTAAATTTGTTGGTTTGAAATATTACGTCCATGATAATAAATGCGTTTATGACCTTTTCTCGGAATAATTCTTACCATTTTACTATTTAAATTATAAAATGTAAAAAGCTTTAACTGTATTTATTATTGTTTAGCTGTAAAACTAAAACGAATTTGAGGAATAACATTATTTATTATGTTATACTGGTATATATTTTTTAAATATGAGGAAATATTACTTTTTCAAATTCATTATCTCTGCAGCTATTGGACATAGCATTTATTCGATTTTACTAGTACATAGCGCGTAAAAAAACACATTTAACTGCATTTTTAACTCAATTTGGTAAAAAAATGCATTTATCTGGTTTTACCAGTAAGCAGACGATATATTCATGCTTTACTGAATTTAAGTTTGGTGAAGCCTTGAGTAAGGTATTGTGGGGCACTTGATTAGAAGACTATCTTATGGTGCATACTGGGCTGCGAAACTTGTAAAGTGTAGTTGTGAATTTGGTTTTAAGGATTTGGGCGTTGTTGAAAGGTAGGAGGGAAGTTAATCAGCCCCCCTAGACAAGTGGCAATTCGTTGCTCTGCGTATGATGGAATAGAATGACAAATGTATAGGATTTGACGTTTTTGACATTCGTTGACGCCTGTCATATACGTCAAATCCCATACATTTGGCATTCTATTCCATCATACGCCAAGCAACTAATTGCCACTTGTCTAGGGGGCAGGCCACCAGAGCCACGAGTACAAAAACATTCAAATTCGTAACATACCTTTGTTCTCACTAGTTCTATTCATTAGTTTGATCGTCGAACTAGTGAGACGTAAAAATAACATTGTTATTGGCCGCCTGCATACTGTGAACCTTTGTGTATGTGAAGCCTGCCAATGGCAATGCTCCATTCTCTCAATACGTTTACTTTACGAATTCGAATATGTTTCGTGCTCGGGGCACAGTTTAAAAGTTAAACTTATAATATAATTATCGTAAAATGAAAAACTACAAGGAAAATAAGCACGGCTGCCTATAAACATATTGCCCGCGCAGTTGCATGAATCTGTAAAGGTACTTATTTGTTTTAAATAACATTACTACAATATTAAATACAGAATGCCAATATTATAGTGTATTGAGCATTATTATTTCATTTTAATATTTCTACATTTATTCATATTAAAGTTTTCAATTAGTTTAGTCCCGGGGATATAATATTTTTAGGGCAAACAAGATTTTCTGGCCACACAGGAAGGTGTGAGGATGACCGTGTAGTTTTAGTCTATTCAAGCTAGACATACTCATCTGACTGTTAGCTTCGGGTGGGGAACCCGAGATAATTTCTGTACGCAAATAAACGTTTAAGTATAGAATAACATTATTGTGATAATATAGAACCGACTTCAAATATTAACAAGGTAGGTACTAAAAATGATAAATAGCTATGTTTCAAGCATCCATCCTCCTTTGAGCAGGCAAGGCAATAATAAAGATAATGAACTATTCCTTTTCTAACACATTTTAATATTGCATGCTAATTTAACACATTAAGCATACATATTCAATACAAAGAAGCAGTGTACAGTCTTTCCTCTTTAAAAGTATAGGCATAAGTTTTGCCGCACCAACTCTACGTACCTGTCTTAAGCGGCAAATAAACTGGCCCCGTATTCTGAGTATATACCTTATTTAAATTTTATTGATCTAGTTTTACGCTAGTTCTCTCTTCTATGTTAACCAATTGTAGTAGCCTACCGTCTTTTCACTTTACGTCTGCGTTTAAATATCGATGTCACTCGAAATAATGCCCCTGATCACTAAAACCATTATATTTCGATATCTGCTAAAAGTTTTTGACCATGTACAATGAGTGTTTTGTAATACAGCGGCATAACATCTTTTGGCGATTTACAAATTGCAGGATTGCGCTTCATTGCAACATCTCTCAAAGCTTGCATGTAGTCGTCTATAAAGTCGTTGCACTTTTCTTTAGGAATTTTGAAAGGATTAATTGCAGTCATTTGATCTGAAATATTCAAAATAAATACATTTTGACATAACATACACAAATTGATTCTTAGGTCGCAGACAAGCATATAAAACTTAGTAGAATTTAAAAGGCTTACTTCTAAAAACCTCTTCAGTATCGAATACAAATACCATATCTTTCAATTCCACATTGATGTTAACGAATCCAATACTATCCATTAGATTAATAACATCTTTTTCTGGGTCCTGAAAATTAGTTATAAAATAATTTTAAGTAGTTTTTTTGCAATTTTCTATAAAAAAAAAAACATTATTCCATGCACATTCTTTATGTTGAGTACTTTTGAACAAAGATAATACAATACTACATAAGCTTTTGAATTTGGCAATTTTGACATAGGGTCAAATTTGACTGATTGTGAGCAAGTTGATACACTAAGACAATATTTGCTCTCTAAAATCCAACCACACGTCCTGATCGACCACCTGAACCACCTCGTGGGGGGTGGACACACGGAAACAAAGTTACTGTGTAGTTGTGTAGTAGAAAATAATTTGACAAACCTCTGAGTCATTATACGGTGAAATATAATTGTGAATTTCATGCATATAATTTGTCCATTTGCTCTTTTGTGATAAGTACAGGCTGTAAAAAGCATCATAAATTGTGTGTTTAGCCACAAATATCATAAAACACTCGCCGCCTCGGTCCAGTAAATTAAAAATATTTTCAAAAGCTCGTCTGAAAGAAAAATATCATATTCATTCAGAGAAAACCAGAGTTCTTACAAAGACACAAACCGAACGAGCTCAAGCACAATGAGTCTATTAGTTTTTATGGCTACATTCCTAATCCATCATCAGACCATGTATATACCATATTAATGCATTGTCATTCAAACTAAACGTGTATACCACATTTCAGTTCAATCGGTCGAATGATGAATAAAAAAGTGAACATGCGATGCGAACGTTGCAAGTTAAATAAAAGCATGTAATTAAAATCAGTTCTAACCTTTGATCCATAACCCAATTGAGAGCGTAAAACGAGAATACGTGATCAAAACTGCCTGGCATTCCTTCCCGCAATTCACCCGAAATGTCCAGTACGGTGAAAGATGTTTGATCATCATTGTTATGTTGTTCCGCAAAAATAACCATTTTCTCATTTATGTCAGAACATAATAACTTATAGTTAGCAGGCAAATACTTTTTCAGTATGTTAGTGACACGTCCATCCCCACATCCAACGTCTAAGATGCTATTAGTTTCATTTCTCCATTTGAATAACGGCGAGTATTTCTCCAAACATGCCGTTGCATCTCTTGTTTGAATACCATTGCTCTGATTATATAGTTTAGGGTCAGGGTTCATGGTGTTTGATTGAACGGTAACTGTTAGAAGTTGACAGATTTTGTTGTGTTTTTTTTCTAGTGTGCTGTGGGGAAAAGAGGAAGATAGCGGGAAATGTATTATTCGTTTGTGTGATACAGGCAGTTCTTCAACAAATCTGCGTAATGTAATCATATTAGCTACATCTCTCTCATCCTAGCGTTAATTCCCAGTCGCATCGGAAGCTTTCAGCTCGGAGTCTGGGGTCCGCTTTAGTCTTAACTACAGATTTGGCTAGACATCGATATTTTTTCGTGAAGCGATTGCCATCTGACCTCCACAGCCCAATGATAACATTAGGCGATATCGAAGCTTTGCAGCTAGACCGTTGTTCTTGGATTTTCTTAGGGCTCCAACTACCCGTAACGACTGCCATAGATGTTCTTATGGCAACCGGGACCGACGGCTTAACGTGCTCTCCGAGGCACGACCAGACCAATGCCCATATTTCATGAACACAAATATTTGCACTGAGCGGGGATCGAACCCGCGCCTCCTGCGTAGGAGTCATTCACCATCTCGCGATCGTCAAATTCGCGAGCGCGCGCGAGTTGGCAATTTTTGATTTCGAATTATTTTTTCGTCATCATCTCGCGCGCATGCTAAAGTACAGTCAGATAAAAAAGGATCAAAGAAAACATGAAAAGGAAACTAATGTATACTCGCGTCTTTACCTGCATTGGTTGATGCGCTGCGAATGTTTTTTCTTTCATCTTAGATTTCGATATAGACTTGCGAAGTGAGACTACGAATAATTCCTCCTCATCGATTTTTACTGGTAAAGTGCCCAAAAGACGGGCGGCATTGCGCCGTCGGATGGTAAGTTTTTTTTATGGCAAACTAATTTCGTATCTTTTTCAAGGATCGTATATTTTCCACAACCTTTTTTTTATTAGACAGTTTTTATTATTATTTATGCATCGTGTTGTAAAATATAATTCAAGAATAAAATATACCTAATCGATTACTATAAAAAACGATTATTTATTTCCCACGCTTCCCCAAAAGCGATTTCAGGAGTATTTTTACTGTGAATCCCTTAAAGTAGGTTTATATGTTACGGGCAACTTGAGAAATCTGGTCCCTATGAATAGTGACCGGCCTGTATACATAATGCCCTCCTCACATGGGCAATTTGATAAAATTTCATTTCTAATTACTTTTCCCGGTCAGTATGAATCCTCAATATTATGCCCTTGCCTTGGGCAAAATGATAAAAAAATTAAATGAAGCGTTTTTGTTTATTAACGTTAAAAAAATACCTAACCTAACCTGGGGTATGGGATATATACCAGTACAGTGCAGTAAAATGTTACGCATTTAAGTTAAGATTGCCGTTTAGTAAAAATGTGGCAGCCTTTTGTGTTTTTTATGTATTGTGGAGGTAAGTTTTACATTTAGCTTAGGTATAAAAGCTATACAAATAAAGAAAATTGAATGTCTGTAACTTTAAAATAACAGCTTTTTAACTAAAATTGTAACACACAAAAAGATGGATAGACAGAGTTACTTTCGCATTTATGTTATTAGTATGTATACAAGATACCTACCTATAATAAAATAGTTTTTTTTTTTAATTTTGTGATCTGTCTACGGATTGTTGGCTACGGATAGTCTCCAAAGTGGCTGAACCGATTCTGGAAGGACGTCTCGTAATATATTATCTCGTAGTATTTATAACATAATATATATATATATACATTTCTTTAAAACATACAAAATAATAGCTTCTTCCACGTCCATTTTCTAAGCTCTGCCGAAACAAACTGACAAACTCTCGCAAAACACGGTAGCGCTTATACCTCGGGATCGGGACCCGTATCTTAGACCTGAATCACGAGACTAACGAGGTCCTAGCTCTCGCCGTAGTACCTCATGCTATCCTCAAAAGACACATTTTAGGTGCAAGATATAATGTTCCGAGTAACCACTGACCTCCGTTAACGCGCGTTACATGTGAAGCTAGCCTAAAATATCCTGTACATTTAAAATAGGTACCTAATTTAATCTATTACAACGTTTTTGTAGCTGACTGTACACAAATACGTCATATTTTCACAAACGCGCGAGTTGATGACACAAAAATAATTCAAAATCGAAACTTGCCAACTCGCGCGCGCTCGCGAATTTGACGATCGCGAGATGGTGAATGACTCCTGCGTAGCGGCCGCGTTCACTACCGCAACGCCACGGAGGCTGTGATCATATTAGCTACATAAATCTAAGCAAAAAAAAAACGCACACAGAAGGCTAAACTAATCATAACCCTCCTTTGGCTTCGCATTAGTCGGGTAAAAAGATAAAGATATGCAAAAATAACACAAATTAGCAAAACCGAAAACACAATCAATAGAACCTTTAAATTCTGTATCCCTGTAGTATCACGAATTGCACACAAAACTTTTGACCCCAAACAATTTGTATTCTAGAAACTTCTAGCAACGCATACTTAGTACATAGTACTTCACTCACGGAATTAAATTTCGGCAATGAGAACGGTACAGGATCGAGAGTCATCCGTTGGATGTTTAAATTATTGTCGATTTTCAACTATAAATTATTCAGGAAGTTTAACGTTTCAATTTAATTTAATGTTGTAAAGATTTGGTAGTCGGTGTCAAAGAATACGGCAGATTATAGAAATTAAATTATCTATTTATTCCTCGAACCAAATAATTATGATAAAGGAGCGAGGGAGCACACGCGATGGCCGTTAATCGAGTACTAATTTGATGTTCATAAATTACTGCGAACTAAGGTAAAAATGCTTAGTCGACAGACAGTGTACGGTTGCATCGTACAAATGTAATATAATCTAATAATTTAATTTAATTTATTGGATTGGTTTATGTAATGCTGTATAATTGAAATTGAATCTGATTTAATGACATATTGTGTGTTTTGTTTTATGTATTGTGTGTATGTGTAATAATAAAACTATATTAATGTATGAATTTTAAATTGAAACTTTATTTATACAATGTAATTGATTTAATTACTGTTACTTGAAAAATAAATAAATTTGAAATTTCCTAATTAGTTACTTTTCTTTTCGTATAACTCAGTAAGTTATATTAAATCCGTCAATTAAAAAAAATGTTAAGCGTTGAGTGATTGTACTCCAATTGAATATTGACATAACCAATTAATTGGATGCTAGCATTCAATTAATGGCCTAGGCGCCTAATCAACAACAGTAAGGAGTTTGCAAGTCAAATTTGTCAGTTACCATTAAATAAAAATAATTGTGCAAATTATACAAATTGTTGTGCTCTGTTAGAAAAGTCCCAGTACCCTACTTACTTAAAATGCAGCGAAAGAATTAAACCGAACGAGTAAATAGAAAAATACGGTTTTTGTTAAAGCGGGTGATATTTATAATTACTAAATGCCACCTGCATTCACAGAGTAGTGTTTAAGTGAGCCAATGACACATGCTGACGCAACCTATATAAGGAAAAATATTTACTGAAAAAAAAATGGCATTATAAATATTTGTGAGCCATTATAGCTTTTTTTTTTACTGAGCTCGCTCAATCTGGCAGAAACTTGAAACTCAGAACAATCTGTATAATAATTTATTTAATACTTGCTGTTGCCTGCGGCTCCACTCCCTTGGATGTTGGATAACGCGACCAAACACTCCCCACTAAGCTACCGACGCTTTTACGCTTTACACGACTATTTCTCTATGTATGAAAGGAATGAAACGAGTGTGAGAGGAATGGAAGCGAGAACTTGTATAACAGGAGGACGGAATGAAAGCATGATTATTTAGTTTGCAAAAGAAGCTAGAAATAATGAACCCTGAGAGGATTTTGTATGATAGAAGAAAAGTTTAGTTCTACCTATACACTTTGTACAGTATGAAATAAGTTAAGAATTTATTTCATACTGTATAACGTGTATACAACGTCTGCGTTACACATAAATGGAGGGCTGCATTGGGGAACTTTGGAAAAAATCTTTCAAATTCTGTTGAATAAATACCAGCAAAAAAGATTTACTTTCATAGTTCTTCCGCTGTTTGGCCCATTTTTTGTTTTTACAAAACGTGATTGTATTTTTTTTTCTGTTACTATCTCTCTTGGACAGTAGCAGTATTGCGTAGAAGTAATCACAAATGTCAATAAATCAGATAGATTTCCTTACATTGATTGAAAGCTATTAAACTACGGGCACTTTATATGGGTTAAAGGGGAGAGAGGGTCATTGAACAGAAGGTGTAGCATGAACAGGATCAAAATTCCACACGGGCGGAGCCGCGAGTTACAGCTAGTAACAAATATAGGAAATAATTAAGAATCAGATTAAAGACTATCTATACAGAGATAATAATTTAACATAAAAGGTGCAGCGAGTAATATAATATAGTAGCCAAATACGAAAATGGTAATTAACTCTAATAAGATGCAAAATGCACGGCTTGGCTTTTTTTGACATCATGAATATTAAAAATATTGGCCGCATGAATTTGATTATAAATTATAGAATTTCAGTTTAACGACACCCCATGCATAGTCACTCTGGTGTGACGCAGAGGCTGAAAAGTCGCAGGAGCTTCTTCGCGTGCGTTGCTCCTATTACCAGCGAACCCTCTTCAGCCAGAGTTAATCTGTGGGGAGCACAGAGCCCATCATCCCCCTTTGTCCCACTAGCAGAGAATCTCCCCCCCGGACGGGACCTTGCCTGGACCACCTGGAAGTCCTTAAATAGACTTCGGACACAGGTTGGTCGAAGTAAGGAAAACCGTATTAGGTGGGGTCATTCAGACGAGATGGATCCACGGTGTGAGTGCGGAGTTACGCCACAGACTATGTCCCATCTGTTAACTTGTGCTGCCTGTCCAAGCACGTGCACTCCGGAGGAACTTATGAGTGCCTCTGAGAACGCTATCGGAGTGGCTACATACTGGGCAAACAAAATATGACATGATATGCCGTCGACTCGACAGAAGAAGTTTAACCAAATCTCATAAAATTTGTGACAAGTGACAAATAGTATAATTTTCTTAATAACCAGCCGACCTGTCCGGGCTTCGTCTGCAGCATACTACGGATCCCTTTAAGCCACATATGCTCGTATTTTTTGGTGTAAAATAATGTATGGGAAGCTGCCTGATTTGTTAACATTTATGATTACTGTTTCACTCCCTTGGATACTAGCGTGATGATATATGTATAGCCTATAACCTTTCTCAATAAACGGACTGATAGAATTGAGGGGGGGAGGGGGAGGATTATAGACTAGTATTTAGATTTCATAGTTTTACTTTTGGTTAAAAATCACTTCAAGCCCATATATTTACCATTTATAAGCTAGCTCTAGCTAGCTCTAGCTGACCCGGCGAACTTCGTACCGCCATATTTTCTGATCCCGTTCCCGCTGCATATCTCTAAATTTATCAGTATTTCTCTACAATATTATGCATGTATTATACATATAAACCTTCCTCTTGAATCACTCTATCCACTAAAAAAAAAGAGTTTTGAAGATTTAAGCATACATAGGGACGGACAGACAGCGACTTTGTTTTATAATATGTAGTGAAGTAGTATTATTATTAAGGTAAGTAGTAGGTAATATTACTATGAGTTTACCGCAGTGTTACAACGACAAACTCATAGAACAAATACCTACGTTACGCAAACTTTGAAGCCTTTATCTCTTCAGATCGTTGACAACGTTCCAACTCGTTGCGGAACAATGCGATTCCTAGGAGTTTCCAAGTCGTAAGCTTGTTTATTTGCCTTTGCGATAGATGGATAGCAACGTATTTAGACAGGCAAAGGAAAAAGTCAAACAAATGTTTTCACGTCGAATTTAGTTTAGCAATTCCGATTGCACTTGAAGTACAATTTTCTACTCCTCCTTTTATGTGAATAGCTATTTATAACTAGCTGTTGCCTGCGGTTCCGCCTTCGTGGATATCGGTTATCGTGACTAAACATAGCCTATGTCATTTCCCAAGGTCTAATCTATCTCTATACCAAATTTCATCAAAATCGGTACAGTAATTTAGGCAAGAACGTGTAACAGACAGACAGAGTTACTATCGCATTTATAATTTACTAACTTTTGCCCGCGGCTCCGCCCGCGTGGATGTCGGTTATCGCGACCAAACATATAGGTACTACAACTGATTTAGCTCAATTAAGAGGCAAACATAGAAAAAATTCCTAGTAGCAATTTTCTTTCGGAATTCGTTGAGGGAGGTCACTAGTAGTCTTAATTTCGATTTGCGTGGTATTCGGTTCGTTGCGTTCTCCGCCATCTTAAAGTTAAGGGTACATTTTTGTTTACCGAATAAGTCGTTTAGTTTTAATTTTACATGAAAAATTGTTACTACAAAGTTGTTTAGAATTAAATTTTCTACAATTTTGGTGTTTATCATTTTTTCGTAGGATCGGTATTTTTCGATTTATTCACCAAAAGATGGAGAATCTTTGTTTGATTTTTTTGACTTAGGATAAACTCCTAGTAGCTATTTTCTTTGGGAATTCATTAAATAAGGTCACTGGTAGTCTACATATCGATTTGCGCTGTATTTGGTTGATTGCATTCTCCGCCATCTTGAATTTAAGGGTACATTTTTGTTTACCAAGTAAGTCGTTTAATTTTTATTTTACTCGAGAAATATTTACTACAAAGTTATTAAGAATTAAATTTCCTACATTTTAGAAATTATAACTATTCCCTAGGATAAATATTTTTCGATGTATACCCCAAAAAAGTGGTGATACTTTGTTCGATTTTTTTTGACACAGGAAAAACTCCTAGTAGCTATTTTCTTTGGGAATTCGTTAAATAAGGTCACTGGCAGTCTACATTTCGATTTGCGTGGTATTCGATCTTGAATTTAAGGGAGAATGCAATCAACCACATGGAAAAATATCGATTTTAGGGGAAAATTATTCATACTAAAATGTAGGAAACTTTGTAGTAATTATTTTTCGAGTAAAATTAAAAAAAAGATAACTTATTCAGTAACTAACATTTCACCCGTAAATTCAAGATGGCGGAGAATGCAATTAATCGAATACCACGCAAATCGAAATGTAGACTACCAGTGACCTTATTTAACGAATTCCCAAAGAAAATAGCTACTAGGAGTTTTTCCTACAACAAAAAAATCAAACAAAGATTCTCCATCTTTCGGTGAAGAAATCGAAAAATACCGATCCTACGAAAAAATTATAAATACCAAAATTGTAGAAAATTTAATTCTAAACAACTTTGTAGTAACAATTTTCCGTGTAAAATTAAAAGTAAACGACTTATTCGGTAAACAATATTGTACCCTTAAATTCAAGATGGCGGAGAACGCAACGAACCGAATACCACGCAAATCGAAATTAAGACTACTAGTGACCTCCGTCAACGAATCCTAAAAGAAAATTGCTACTAGGAATTTTTACTATGTCAAATCCTATATTAGTTGTACTAATAGCCTATGTCCTTTCTCAAGGTCTAGTCTACCCCTATACCAAAATTGGTTACCTATCTTAATCCCGAATTTTAATATTCCGAATATCATAATCCCGAAAACGTTTGGCCATTTTTTCATAATCCCGTTTTTTCAAATTCCGAAGTTTTATTTGCCATATAATCGCAACTCCGAATTTCATTTGCCCAATTATTCATTTGTACGACGTTTTATAATCCAGACGAACGAGTTCCAGACACACGAAATCTAAATGCACAAAATCCAGATGACCGTAATCCATACGCATGAATGCCCAAATTTTAAAACACAATTTTTTGAAATGCATTTAATTGTTAACCAGACAAACAATATCCAGATTTTTAAAACATGCAGCATGCAGCAAGCATCAGGAATTTAGCATGCAGCAAGCATCAGGCATGCAACATGCAGCAAGCATCAGGCATGCAACATGCAGCAAGCATTTAGCATGCAGCAAGCATCAGGCATGCAGCATGCATCAGGCATGCAGCATGCATCAGGCATGCAGCAAGCATCAGGCATTTAGCATACAGCAAGCATCAGGCATTTAGCATGCAGCAAACATCAGGCATTTACCATGCAGCAAGTATCAGGCATGCAGCATGCAGCAAGCATCGTTTCTGTCACAGCTCCGGCGCTGCGGGGCTCCAGCGGCCCCACACGAGCTTATCGTCGCAGATGGTTGTAACGCCCACCACCGCAGCTTCGGCTTGCTGGCCGGCTGCGCCGGCCAGCCTCAGCCGCGGCGGCGGCCATTGTAACCACCTGCTCCTCAGCTCGTGGGCCGCCTCGCCCCTCCGCGCCTACGCGGGCTTAAATAACACTCTAGGGGTAGGGCAAACAAGACTACGTGAAGTCGGATTTGCGGCAATTCATTTCTTTCACTAACTTTTTTGTGTCAATTTTTGACTTTTCAAACCAATAATTTAA
The DNA here is from genome assembly GCA_914767945.1 of Eilema depressum. Lineage (NCBI taxonomy): Eukaryota > Metazoa > Arthropoda > Insecta > Lepidoptera > Erebidae > Eilema > Eilema depressum. Next base: position 17,873,265 of record OU612020.1, read on the forward strand.
GGGTTAAACTGTTAATTTTTCCGTATAAAATTTAATATATTAATTAATACAAGGATAAATAAAAAATAAAAAATAAACCTAACCTATCCGAATCGGATTGCACTGAGTCGGGGTGTTAACGATAATTTTAATAATTTCGACATTGAAATTTCTAAATTAATGTACCTTAATTTCTAAATTACTTACTGTACCTAATAAATGAATCATATAAATTTACTGAATTTTACTATACTTGTATATAGTTTAGCTGGAATACGATTGTATGGGAACCAAATAAAACGATTATGAAAATTTGGTAAATGGTATGATGGGAAACAAAAAAAAATATTTTGAGAATCTGGTATAACTATATTTGGATTATGATAATATGGGAAACAAAAAAAAGCTATTTGAAAATTTGGTTTTAGTGCACCTGGTAATTGATTTATCTGGGAAATGAAAAACGGAATTATAGAAAGTTGTCATTCATTACATCTGTCTTTTAAAAGTTCTACCAACCGTTTTCGGGGTTTTAAGATTCGGGTAACAGAAATTCGATATTTCAATAGGTTACCACCAAAATTTCATCAAAATCAGTTCAGTGGTTTAGGCGTGAAAGCTAACAGACAGACAGACAGACAGACAGACAGACAGAGTTACTTTCGCATTTATAATATTAGTATGGATATGGGTTATTAATATGAATATTAATATATTATTATTAATATGGATGGATATGTAAGTATGGATACCTCACCAGGGCTGAATGCAAGGTTCATCCTTTTAATTTTGTTGGCTGTTGGAGTTCGATGGGTGTATGGGGCCTCATCAAGATCTTCAGAGTGCAAGTCAAACTTACTTATAATCCGGTACAATTGGTGAGGCGGACATAAATATTTAGTCAGACCTGAGGATTGACTAGTCAAACCTAGGAGCGCCGGAGCTTCGGGAATTGACTAACACGTATCTACAATAATATTTGCACTAAGCAGGAATCAAACCCGCACCCCCAGCGTAGCAGTCCCTTTCACTACCTCCACGCCACAGGCTGTATACTTTACTGAGTTCTACATTTTTTATACCTTGTGCTTAGACAAAACTGTAGTTCCCCACACCAGATCGAGAGATATGGCCCTGGGTCGGTCGGGGTGCGAGGGATATGGCTACGACATTGTCACCTCCGGCAACTGACCACACACAGATGGCGTGCGTTTTAGTCGGTTCGAGTCCGACATAACCTCCTCCTCCGGCTCCGGCGGGAGGTAGCCATGGGAATTTTTCGCACGATAACAAAAAAAAAGACATAACTGTAGAAAATGAATTTTTCATCCCACCATCTCGGAAAGACTATTTTTGCTCTTCGATAACTGAGCGTAAAAGTCGTTTTTATCCTCTAGAGAGGTAAAGTAAATTTGAATTTAGAACATCGTGTGTACTAGGTTTGTGGACTCAAAACATCATTAAACCTATTTACTTCTACCTCTATGGTGCCGAATTTATCATACAACTTTTTTTTAATTCATGAAAAACTCAGACTCGTAACCTCCTTGGTGTACTTTTTTTTAATTTGCTTTGCGCGCATCAATTTTTTTCACGTCATATTGTTGACATTGTTGTTGAATTTTTATTTTGTTGTATTTTATTACTAGTATTAATACACATATTATACAGCCTCCATGGCGTAGTGGTATTGAACGCGGCCGCTACGCAGGAGGCACGGGTTCGATCCCCGCTCAGTGCAAATATTTTTTATGCATGAAAATGGGTATTTGCATTGGTCTGGTCGTGCCTTGGAGAGCACGTTAAGCCGTCGGTCACGGATGCCATACGAACATCTATGGCAGTCGTTACGGGTAGTTGGAGCCCTAAAAAGTTCAACAACAACGGTCTGGCTGCAATGCTTCGATATCGCCTAATGTCATCATTGGGTTGTGGAGGTCAGATGGCAGTCGCTTCACGGCAAATATCGATGTCCAGCCAAATCTGCAGTTAAGACTGGTAAAGCGGACCCCGGACTCCGAGGTGAAAGCTTCGGATGCTGACTGGGAATTAACGCTAGGAAGGAGAAGCATTTCATTATTTCCTCGCTGAGGTGGGATGAAAAGTTACGTGTTGCACTCGAGTGCAAAGATTTTTCACCTTGTGCTCTTTTGATTCCCTCGCTAACGCTCAAGATTCTAATTTGTGAATCACTCGCTACGCTCGTGATTCAAATTTAGAATCTTTCGCTTGCTCGGTCATCAAAAATGAGCACGCGGTTAAAAAGCAACTTTGCACTCTTGTATAACAAATAACTATTATTATTACCTATATTATAGAGAGGCCCTATTCTGATCAACGTGTAGACCTAGGCATAGCCTTAATTGAGCTGAAACCGATTCTAAATTTCTAGAATTTCTCTAGTGTTCATATTTCGTACAGGGAGAAGCTAGTACTACTGATTAGCATAACAATATTGTAAACGGTTTTCTACCGTTCAGTGAAGTTAAAACATATCGAGAAAACTTTTAGAGAGCTTTACATAAAGTTATCGAAGGTTGGTAAACTCTGCCTGCCGTATTAGTTCCATAGGTGGCCAACCTAACCCCTTTTATGTTAAAAGGTCTTTGCCCTGAAATGACCCGTACTGTCGATAGATGCTACAGAATTTTGATCTGCTACAGTTTAATAAAACGAAGCAAATGTGTTCAAATTATCAAAGGTAAATAAGCGTTCTCTAGTAGATTAGTGACGTGGGCAAGCACCTCGTCAAATTAAATTTCGAATCGTTGAATAGTAATTAAAACTTTATAATATTATACTCTGTATACTCACGCCCATAAATTCCCGAAGGGGAGGCAGAGGTCAGTTTTCCAGTCCATCTGTGGTGCGGCTGATCTTCGATAATTATTGGCCGTGAAGCTACTGCCACCTGGCCTCTACAACCAATTAGCGATATCGAAGTTCTGCAGCTCGACTAGTTGGACTTTTGTGGGCTCCAACTACTCGTAACGACTGCCATAAATGTACGTGTTACAACCAGGACCAACGACTTAACGTGGTCTCTGATGCACGACCAGACTAATGAAAATAAACATATTCAAGCATTTTCCTTGCTGACGTTACTTCATACAAGTTTTGTACAAAATGAAGAAAAAAAAAACAATGGGACGAATCACTGAAGGAAAACTTTAATTATTTTTAATTTCGGTGATTCGTCCTATTGGGACGAACCCCTATAGGACGAAACACAGAACTACTCTACAAATATTTGCACTGAGCGGGAATCGAACCCGCGCCTCCTACTTAGCAGTCGCGTCGCCACAGAGGCTGAATCCTTTATATCTACTATTATAAATATTCCAAGCGAATACTCATGCAATCGTGTTTTTTTCGTACAAGTTTGTGTAATGTGTAGGCCGCTAAATCTCCAGGGAAATCTGAAAAAACCTCATATCTTGTACCATCGATGTATTTATTGTATAAGAATGAAAGTATTTCGGTATGAAAATGTTAACAGTAAGGTTATGTATTTTCTTACTACGGTGTGCTATTACAACGAGAATAATGTAGACAAATTTTGCTATATAAACGTCTTTTTGTTCGTCTTCGTAGTGTGTTGATGAAGTAGCGTGATGATAGCATATAACGAACTATTCCAGACGAAAATATTTTTTTAATTCGAACCATTAATTCCTGAGATTAGCGCGTTCAATCAAACAAACAAATAAACGCTCCAGCTTCATAATATAGATTTTCATCACCATCATCATCCTCGGAGCAATTCCACAGTTTTGTGCAAAGTTTGACCTGTACACCCGTAACATTACCTTACAATATTTTTTTTTGTGCTAAAGTTTCTATCAACTTAATTTCTAGTTGATTTTTTAAATAAAATAGCAGCCTCTTTCTTATTTTCAATAATTTCCACGCCATCTGTTGAGTAATGAAAGATACAACCATTTCATTTACGATGGCACCATGTGGCCTAGTCGTTTCCTTTGTCAGTTGTTGTACACACAAGTACATTGTAATACGAGCTATGTGTGAGTTATTATAATAACCCGGCGAGCGGAAGGTTAAAATGTGTAAGTAAGTCAGTGTTAACCCACCATACGCTCCTTTTCAGCAGTCATGATCGTGGAATGACTGAAAAGTAGCCGAAATGTCGGGTTAAAAGTAAATAACAACAAATAAATCGCGATAGAATTCGTTAAAAATTGGTTTTATTTCAATGAGTTTTAATCACGTAAACTTCAGAAAATATCACTAAAATAATGTTTCGACAGCCATGTGTTCAGTTCCAGTAGGTACCTAAAAGGATAGCATTTTGAATGGAAGTATGTCAAAATACTGTTTCTATTTCGTAGTGCAAACTTCCGACATGTTTACAGAATCAATTATTATATAAAAGATATTTTTATTCAGTTAAGTTTTATTTTTCATAATAACAGCAACGCGCGGTCCGCGTTGCATTTTGTTAACTGGGGCAATAACTAACTACATGTTACGATATTTTTTTAATTTAAAATTGAAATCTACATTCTGGGCACTCTGTCGGGATATTTATTTCTACTATGTACCTATGTAGGTAGAAATGATAAATACATACATAAATAAAATGTATATAATCTCGCCTTTATCCCCGGAGGGTTAGCAGAAATGATTTAACACCCACATTTGACCAATCATTGTATTCGATCCCACATAACAGGGGGTGAGCCTATTGCCGTATTCTGGGCACTAGAATTATAGGCCCAATATAGGCTCTTGTCAATACTAAGACCCTATAAAGTAAAATTTTAATAACATTGACGCCCCATAGACATTATATTTTAGTTTCCCTAACATCTGAACATCATTGGCAATAAAACGCCTTGTTTACGCTCAACACCATCTGGCGACGATCACGAACAATTGTCTTTCGAACATTATACGTGCAGATTGGATATTGCTGAAGTTAAGTCCCGATAATAATATTAGAAGTACCGATTGAGAATGTAGTGTAATGAAAACTGTTCCTGATATTACAATTTGGAATATCGCAACTTTATTACAACATGTTATATTACAGTTCCATTTTCATTAGGTACCTATTCTTAGGATAAAAAACGTTACCCATGGATTATTCCAGGTTATATTGACTCTCGCTCCACATCGTACCTGAGGCAAAGGTTGGCCATCGCTATTCAGCGGGGCAATGCCGCCAGCGTGATGGGCACCTTTGCACCGGGTGCGATGAGGGGCGGGTTAATAGAGTAAAATATAATTATTGTGACTATGTATTAATTTTTATATTTACTGTAACACTAAATGAAGTAAATAAAAATTATCATTCTTTTGAATATGAATAGATAATATTGAAAAAAAAAAAAAAGGTTATAAACTATTCCAGTATAAAACAGCTAGATTCGTTCAGTAGTTTAGTTTTAGTAGGATGAAAGGTTTTAGGGCTAAGGTGATTGGTATTGCTCGGGATAATATTTTGGACCTAAAATGTGCTCAAACGTGCTTTTATAGGTACGCACAGTATACGTTTCTTGGGTGACTTTTGAGGATAGCACGGAATGCTACTACGATGGAAGAGCTCAAATTCACCAAGCATAGATTTTTACAAAACAAACCGCGCGAGGTAGGGTTGCATTTGTCTCACGATTTAGGTCCAAGATACGTTTCCTGAGGTATAACCTTGATTGGGTTAATTTACAGCAAATTTACATACTTTGTGAGTTTTAAAACGGTATAAGAAAGGTAAAGTTATCGTTCAATGCAATAGAATTTACAATTTAATATTTATGTTTTCACCCATAAACTATGCAAACAAAATATATTTTATTAACTTTCCGAACACGCACTAAATGAATTAATAAAGTACACCACAGACTACCGCAAAATATCAAACAGCCATGAGTAAAAGCATACATAATATTGGGTTTAGGAGGTCACATACATGAATCAGTTGACTGACAGCTTGATGACTCAAAATTGATCTAAATTATTTTTAATTGATATCACAATCAATTAGCATAAGATATTGCAGTCTATTGCCAGTTGGCCGTTAGCCTCTCCCAATGTGTACCATAGCACACGTTCCTACGCCCCAGGGCGTAGACCCTCGATTCTGCTGAAGCAAAACCGCATATAACCACAGGCGCAGCAAATAAATTAAAGATTTTTATTATTATATAGCTTTTGCCCGCGGCTTCGCCCGCGTGGATGTCGGTTATCGCGACCAAACATAGCCTATGTCCTTTCTCAAGGTCTAAACTACCTCTATACCAAATTTCATCAAAATCGGTTCAGTGGTTTAGGCGTGAAAGCCCGACAGACAGACAGACAGACAGACAGACAGACAGACAGACAGACAGACAGACAGACAGAGTTACTTTCGCATTTATAATATTAGTAGGGATTGTAGAAAATAGTATTGAATTATAGATGTTATTGCTCAAGTCCAAAATTAAATGAAAAAGATTCATCACGCTTTCATTTTTTTTTTTTTTTTTTTTTTTCATACACTACAAAAAGCCATTTAATTTAAAAAAATTACGGCATTATTTTAAGGACTAAAATTAAAGGGAATATTTTTGCAGTGTTTTTGTAACAGTGGATATTCTTTAGCAGAATAAAGGCATTGTACATCCAGTTTATCTTAGCTACCTTTTTTTAAGTCGAACAACCAATTTGCAAATTCTTACCATCTGATTGCCGATTTGCGGTTTCCGAGAGTTCATAAGGTTCCCAATAATATTTACATCATCGGGATATAATTGAAGTTGTTAAAAACACGTGATGACAAAAGAAAAAATATTTATATAACTTTTTAAACTTATACTTTTTATTTTATAAGGAATTATCCTTATTAAATCAAATTAATATATTAAACGGCAAGTGTGTAGCCAACCTAAGTTGTTCGATAAAAGCATAAAGTTTGCTTTACCGGAAGCGGCCTATATTAACCGAGTGAGATTATCCTCCCCATTGTGTAACGGCCATTACCCATGGAGGATCTTCCCATTGTCCTCTGTAACCCATATGTCTTATCTATACGTGTGAAAAGTGGAGTGTCTATATGATTTATGGAAGTATATTTAACGACGTAAATGTCATTATATCAAATTGTAATACGGGTATATAAGTTACTAGCTGTTGCCTGCGGCTCCACCCGCGTGGAAGTCGGTTAAAGTGACCAAATGTAGCATTATGTCATCTCCTAAGGTCTTATCTATCTCTGTAACAAATTTCATCAAAATCGGTTCAATGGCTTAGGGATACAATTAACAGACAGACAGACAAAGACAAACAGAGTTATTTTCGCATTTAAAATTTTGGTATGGATGAAATTTGAGGATTTTTTTTTTTCAACACGAGAAAGACGCTTTGCTGTGAAAAACTAGGTGCATACCTAATAGTAATGAAAATACTTCGGATTTATCTGTCACTAAAATACTACACTACATACTTCGCACGTTTCAGCCTACATAAATTAGTGATGTCAAGAAACTAATTAACTTCGATAGGAGGCAAGTGGCACTTCTCTGTTGGAACCAACCTATTGATACTGAGAATAACACTTAGCTTAACTTGAGTTTATTGAAGAATCTATGAATGGCAGTTTTGCTCAGATATTTTTAACACAATGATTGTAGTTATGTAATTAGGCGTGTAGATAATACATTTGAGGATCAGAAGCTATAGCGAACCATTTTCAACTTAAGAAGATTTTGGTTCAACTAAATTGACTAAAACATACTAAGTTTATGCATGTACCTATATTTGCATTGAAAAACCCTTGTGAGTCGATTTTTTCGAAGAAAGAGTAATTCTTCGAAAAAATCGACTCACAAGGGTTTTGGTTTGACGGATTACCTACTTACTTGTACTGACTGACTGATTTATCAACGCAGTCTAAGCCTCTGGGGCTACTATTTTCATGTCATAATGTGAGAGGTGCTGTGTACTAAGAAAATATTTTTAGAAATATGATTGTGTAGTTATATGTAAAAACATTCGAAAGCACATAAGGTAAAATATGCACAAATCTTATTTTTTTCTTAATTAAAAGGGCTTTGTCGCTAGAGCGATCATGTTACCCATATTTAATTTTAAAATACAAATATAAAACACAAACAAAAGAACAAATATAAAATTATCATGCACAGTTATGACACAGAATAGATACTTAATGGGTTAAGACATGCTTAGCCTCTAAACTTAAATAAGTTGTACAATTAATTTCATTTCAGATAATTTTAAAGCAATTAGTTTGCTAGACTAAACAAATTATAATAAATTGGAAAAAGCGAAATCAATTCTCGGGCGGGACTCGAACCCGCGATCTTTCCCTTACAGGGGGAACGCTCTGACCACTGAGCCACCGAGCTTCGCCCGAGAGTGACCCAATTTTTCCAATACATCCATCTTACGGCGATGGTAGGAGTAATCTACCGATATTCGTACGAACTATCGGAATCAATGAATGATGTTGCAATCATTTTTAAACATTGATTTTTGATAACTCCGCACAATCAATTGAGATAATTTTAAAGCAATTAGTTTGCTAGACTAAACAAATTATAATATTAATTTCATTTCATTTCATTCGATTGTTTGGGAGGAGTCATTAAAAATCAATGTTCAAAAATGATTGGTAAATCATTCATTAGTTCCGATAGCTCGTACGAGTATCGGTAGATGGCTCCACCGTCGCTCCAAAGACAGAAATATACAGGAAATTGAGATGGCTTCGTGCGGTCTCGGTGGCTTAGCGGTTAGAGCATTCCCCCTGTAAGGGAAAGATCGCGGGTTCGATTCCCGCCCAAGGTCGATTCTATTTTCTCTTTCTAAATCAATTTAAATAGTCAGCGTAATAAATACTTCAAAATTTCATTCAAGTTGTACAGTGTCCGCACTGTATTCAATAAAAGTTCAGCCAAGACACTGTTACAACTGCCCACCATGTGGCTACCCTTCAAAAGAGGAACTCTGTGCGTCTCATTTCGATGCACAAATCTTACTCGGACAGAAATATTAATTAAATTAAGCTGCAATAAGCACAATAAAAGTTAAATTGAACGTAGTAGTTTATTATTCTTTATCGCGCTACAAAATTTAACGCTTTGCAACGCCTCCAAAAGAACAAACAAGAATAAACTGCAAATCATTGCCAAAGGCGTCGAGCCAATATCAATAAAATACGCCGCGAAACCTTGAACCGTAGTATTATATGAAAGAACACTTTATTTCTGAAATAAATATCCGACGGCATAACTATCAAGTTGTGGGAATAGTCGCGTCAAGTCGAAGGGCCTTCGATACATATTTTATATCATGCGTGCATAAAATTCACGCGGTATTACAAAACATAAAACAGCGCCCAGATTTAGCCTCAGAATGATACATGACTCGAGTCAACAATAGTGCCTGGAATGCGGCAATAGGCTCACCCCCCATTCGTGGTAGGCACCTAATACAATGATTGGTGAAATGTGGTGTGTTACCCTCCGGGGATAAAGACGTCATTGTATGTATGTATTCGAAAATTAACTTTGCTTGTTTTTATGGAAATATGGAGTAGAACTTATCCTTTCACATATTTCACTTGCACTTGGTATGGTATCGCGGGCTGGTTTCCGCAACTCCACGTCAAGGCGCGGTTTTTGCGTGAGGGTGGGCAGTTATTCGATCAGCAGTTGCATCAGCAGGGTGGGCAGTTATTGGGTCACAACTGTGACCCATTTCAACACAAAAAATGGTGCATTGTCAATCTAGAATATCCCAAACAAAAACGGATTCAGGATAGAAATATTTATTACTACGTTATCTTTACTCACCCCTTACCAATAAAGGGGATAAAAAAAGAAAATAATGTGAAAATAATGTGACAATGACACTTTCCCGTTGTTACTATTCAATTCTACACATTTAACGAGCACATAAATTGTTGACATTTAACACATTTTCCTCTTAAAAAGCATATAACAAAAAATCTGTACCATTTTTTAACGGTCATAAAAAAGGTTTAGGTACTAAAATATGCTTTAATAATAGGTCCTTCGGTTTGGCTATTAATCCTGGATGATACTTATATTCCGGGCAAATGAAAAAAATTACATTATATAGTCATAATAAATTATGATAACACGTTATTATAGCTTTCGTTTCTCATTCAAGCTTATTACGACAGTAATGGCGTCGTAGATATGTTTAATAGAATGTGAATATACGCTTGTCTTATTAAAATAAGGGAATAATGGATGATACATACTTACACTTATTTAATAGCATGGCACGTATATTTTTTTTCAATAAGTATTGGCGTTGTATCCGGTTGCATCCGAGACTTTCACGTCGGATACCAAAGTTTTCTTACTCCTTGTTCATCTTTCTTTTTTGGTATGGCTATACAGTTGTTGTGGGAAACATTCCGTTTAACCTTCCAACCGGTAGTTGGAAACCAGCACCAGAGTCCATCAACCAGCAGACCTTTTCATCGGTATGCAAGTAACCAACACTTGCATACCGGTGACCTCAAATGAATTTTTTGTGTGCTCAGCCACCCAAGTGGTATAAAAAAAATCATTTGATATTCATATCTCTCTTTATATATACTGCAGCGTAAAATATAAACCGCTATAAAAATGACGCAAATATTTAGGTATACGCATTCCGCAATTTTATTCCGCTTGTGATCAGTATGTGAATTTTATTTTGCTTTTAGAGAAATATTATATCTCTCTCCATTTCCCTATTCCTCATATTACATTTTATTAGAGTGAGCAAAAGTTCAGGATTTACTTATTTCAGGTTCAGGATGTATCTTTGGATACAATGGTCTAAATATTTGTGTAACTCTTTCCACGGCAGATGTAATTTGATTTGCAATTTTTACAAGTTTGTGTGAATGAATTCTCTGCTATTATTATAATATACAAAATATAATATAAAAAATATACTGACACATAATAACTATTAAAAGCAAAAGTTGTAACCGCGTGTGGGTATTGGACTCAATGGCGTAAAAATTAGCGAAGAAACATACGCTATTGGTATATCATACTCGTAACACCGTTTTCTCTTCGTAACTACTGCATCAGGAGTTCAGGTTGCCAATAATCAGTGACTTTGAATAAAAAAATGTACATTGTAACATGAAATAAGTACTTACAATAGTCGTGAAAACCTTCACTCAAAAGTTGGAGTACAAACTTCATTCTAAAAGGTTCATCTGAAAATCCTGTGTGTATTTTCCAGTGACAAATACTGAACCGACAGATCCGATAAATAGATTCCATCGCAAATAGACTCAGGCTAGCATATCTGTCACCGCAGTCACGTACAGATCTAAGCTTAGAGTGAACTTCACAAGCTGTTAGGACTCAATATGTGAAACTTGGATATATTATTAAGACTACGTGTTGTCAAATGCTTTGATTGATCTCCTTCACATTTTGTATTTAAAATGTTGTTAAATTGATTTGTATATTCTTCGAAAACTCAAAAAGTTCTGATTTTCATACCACAATATAGGTGGCAGATAAGCACGGCCCACCTGATGGAAAGTGATTACCGTGGTTAATGGACATGTGCAACACCAAGGAACTGAAAGCACAGAGAGTTTCTGTATCGATTGAGCTCAAATTTTGACAGGATGACAACCCGCTACTGAGATGATTCTCAGCTATTTTTATGACGGTAGATGCTGCTACAAACAGGTTATATGATTTTTTACTTATTTGTTCCCGGGTGAAGAATCCGGGTCACCTATATTGTATAAATAATACCTACTAAAGAAATCGATTGTATTTCAAATATTTACGTTGAACAAGTACCTACTTATGACTTGCCCAACGTAAATATTTAAAACAGGAGATCCATACATAAAATAAAATATAAATGAATAACTTTACGTTTACCTAACGAGTGTATGAAGAGAAAGTAAAGGTAGTGTTTACAAAGGGAAGTAAAATATGTAAACAAGGCGCTTTGTAAACGATTTACATTTACGTGCGAGTGGATTTCAGCTTCAATTGCCGGCACTGATGAATTATTAATCTTACGTTCTACAGTTTACGGGTGTTTTATTGTATATGAGTACATTTTAAATCAACGATTTTTTTTACTGTAAAGTGAATTTGAATTGGAACTTTGTCTACATTAATGTTGAGAAATGTAAAAAGTATTGGAGTCAGTATATGGATATAAAATGTAAGTGTTAACATACAATTTAGTCTACGAGTACCTACTATATAATATTCTATGAATGTCTTCAGAACAGTTTCACTTGAAAAAAGTAATAGAGCAATTAATTGTGTTTATATTAATTTAATGTTATTTAATTTAATCAAATTAACTGTCGAAAATCAGGGAATATAAAAGGACTAACGGCTTTTTTTGTACCAGAAATATAGTCACACACATTCGTTTCACTTTTAACATTGCCACGGTCGTGTTCAAAATGGGATACGCCTGAAAGTGACAAATCCTTTCCTTAAGTACGTTGACAGTGCTCGTATATGGTATACTTTCTACGATGTCACGTTTTTGCATAAACTTGAAATATTACAAGTTTCTATATTACTGACGTCGATTTTGTGAATGACCAGTTTTGACAATATTCGTACCTTATTGACTGTAAGGGTTAAAGTCTATTGCCATCAACAGGGTACATTTTGTAGATTTCATGTATTCACCTTGTGTTTCACATATTTTCCTTGAACTCAATATTATAATATATTCCAAAACCTCTTTTTTCGCCATAAGTTTTTCAAGCGAATAGTCAATTTGGTTACTTTGACGATAGGTGCTATAACAAACACATTAATGAAGTGGATACAATTATGCAAAAAGGTTAGAAATTGTTGATTGTAACCGTGTGCGACCTTCAATCATCATCCTCAAGTAGACGCATTTTCCTGGTTGCATCCGTGGCCAAGATGACCTAGGAGCTCAGAGTCTGCCTTCCAGCGACCTTCAATATTACTGACATTAAGAAATTTTATAAAATGTTCGTCATACGCCTAATAAAATGATCATAGCAAAAATATACTGGGTAAGCTATCTGCTTCAAATTTTGTTTCAATATTTTGTAATTTTTTAATTAAACGTGTAACCTAACAACATGTGGGGCTATGTTAGATAAATTCTCTTTTTAGGGCATCCTACATCAAAGGAAAAAAGGAATCCTTGCATGATCTGTATTAAAAAAAAAAACAGAAAATTTATATCTTTCAGTTCCTATTACTGAAAAACATTTAATAGTACATGGAAATGTTTATAACTATATTAAAAATACGACCACGAAATTCATGTTCCATTGCATCTCAGTTCGACAGTTGTATTTTATAGGACATCTTTAAAATTGGACTCAATTCCTACAATTTCAGCAGCTATTTTTTTCTGACCATACACTGTAATTGTTTTATAGAACATTGTAACACCCTCGACGAAGTTACTAGTGTCAACTTCACGACTATTTTCAATATCTTTAAATCTTTCGATGCTGTCCTCTATAAATTCATCGTACTTATCCTTCGAAATGTCAAATGGGTTGAGGGCAGTCAGAATTTCTGAAACATTCAGATGTTATTAAAATAAAATAGTTTTATAGATATTTTTATGGTTTATAGGCTCACATTTGACCACTATTTCAGCCACTGGTAAGTAACGATGTGGTCAAAACGATGGAACAGGCTTGTCTAATACGGCCTGCGTGTTTTTCAGTGTCGAATGAAGGTGCCCTTATTTATGTTATAGCTACTTACGTCTCATAGTGTCAATATCGAACCGAAAGGTCTCGTCTTTACACTCCACTTCGATATTAACAAATCCAATATTTCTCATTAGTTCCATAACTTCTTCATCTGGTTTCTAAATAAAAGTTATAATTGTAATTATTCTTTTTGCTATTGCTTAAGCGAATAAGTTTCAGTAAAAATCAGCTTCTATATTTTCTAAATTCATTTCTATCTAATTGTTGTGGTTCCGTCGGGTAGGTATAGGGAAAATGCCAAGGATTTGTATGCTGTGTGTATCTCACAGTGACTTTATCTACCGGTAACTACGTGAATGTCTTTCAAGCCTGATTAACTTATACCTTTGGCTCCACATTGAAAACTATGTCCAGTAATGTCATGTTATTATTTTATGCTCACCCCTTATTATTATAAGTCAGGCCCAAGAATATAATTGATTATAATGTAGGATTCTTTATACTTCTAATTAACCCTCACAGGGATGAAAATAGTGAGTATATAAAGAAGTAAATTACCTCCGAATCATGGTACGGTGAAATATATTTGTCAACATCATAAACCCAAGGACTCCACTTGCTGGTCCGTGACAGAGCGCAGTAGACATCGTATAGGCCGTGATTTGCCACAAAAAGTAGGATACATTCGCCTTGTTGTTCCAGGAGATTGAAAATGTTTCCAAAAGCTCGCCTGGAAGATAAAATACATCATGACGTGAATTAATTAAATAACTAGTACCTAATATAATTGAATTTTCAGTGTTTACAGTATAGTTATTAGAGGATACTTTGGTCAAGAGGCAACGAAGAAGAGATGCTGTCGCCAACGGCAAATTCCGACCGAGGCGGTTAGTGGCTCTGTAGAGGGCTGCTCAAAGGCTTTCCACGTGTACCTACTTATCATGCTATGTCACTGTGCCTTCACATGACTATAATGTTATTATTATATACATATAAATACAACTGGTAAAAACACCTGTAACAACATCTTAACCACTAGGTATTATGCAGTTGGATAGCAACAATAGTCACAAACAAAAAATGGCTGAAAGCAATACAACAAAGATATGCGTTCAAATTACTAACTTTTGATCCAAGACCCAATTAATAGCATTGAATGAGAACACTTGATGGAAGTTCCTCTTCATCGACTCTGGTAGCTCACCTGCGATGTCCAACACCAGGAAACTAGTATGCTAATTTCCATAATGCTCATTGGCAAACATAACCATATCCTCACTTATGTCACACCCCAATAGTTTGAAGTCATCAGGCAGAAATTTCTCCAGTAGACTCGTAATACTACCATCACCGCATCCTATATCGATGATCCTATTATTGTCTTTCTTCCATTTTAATTTCGGAGTGTATTTATCTAAGCATGTGAGCACGTCTCTTTTTTGAGCAACATTGCTTTTTTGATACGCTTTTGGGTTATACATTGTTGCAGTTTTAAAGGATAATAAAATTATTATTGTTACACGCACTTACAATTTTAATTATTTTTGAGTTACAGTTTCTCATTCACGTGACTTGATAGCAGGCTAAGTCTAGTTATAACAGACAACCGTAAGAACAGCTCAATTCTTATATTTACAGTTTTAGTGCAGGTGTACTTGATATCTGGCTGTCTAATTATTACAGACAATCGGAAGAATAGCTCAATTCATAAATTTATAACATTAGCACAGGGTTTCCTTAAGCAAGTCTCATGCTTTTTAATTACATACAATTACATAATTAAAATTTATGACCAATGTCAATAGCGTGAATACCCTTTTGCATTATAAGCGCTGATTTTTTTACTAAACATCTGTAGTACCTTTGTTAACTATTCCTATCGATTTAGATTGGAAAACTGGACATGAACCAACCAACGCAACCACTTACTTAGAGAATTCTTCCTGCTCTGACCAACTTGGCTACATGAACATACCTTAGCCTTTTAGAATTTCAATTATAAGTATCAGTTTTTATTAAGCATTAGCCTTTAGGCAATCGAAATTCTCCTATACAAAATCTGCTATTAGGCGAGGAAAACTTTCAATGAACTCTAATTTACCAGGGTCTGTATGTAAACCACTAATAACAACAATATAACCAAGATAACGAAGTCAATCTTTACAAAAATTACACTTTTTTAATTTAATACTCGTCTTGGGGCGATATCGGTAAATGGCGCCACTATCGCCCCAAGATGGCTATCATTATTATCATTCTCATGGAGACGTAGATCAAAATGATTGTGTAAACGGAAAATGGATACCTACAATAGTTCTGTTAACAACAAACTAAATAATCATAATAAATACTCGGCACGCTAATGCACAAATATTAAAAGTGCCTACTCGATTAGCGTTAGCAACGAATGTTATATTGACTATAACAGGTATTTAGTAAACTTTATGACAGGGTCTAAACAACTGTGTCTAAATTAGACCCTATCTCATACACTACATTATACTTTTATACTTCTTTTACGATGTTCACTAAAGAAGTAGGTACTCAAAATGATTTTATTAGGTATTCCTCCTGATCGTTCTGATATTAATTTGGTATAGGTATAGGTACTACTTTAGTTCGGACGATAATACAATTTAAATTGTTTAAAAGTTTGATTTGAATACCTTAGTGTTAAGATCATTTTGAGACTTTGGTAATCAAGTTCGACCTGTATTTGTAAGCAGTACATACTTCAGATTGACGAGCCTAAACTACACCAACAATAAATATATCCCAATTTATGCAAAAGATCTTGGTTAAATACCACGGTAAAGAAATTGAGATTTAATCTTTGACTCCTTTATAGCCTGTTTTTCGCAATAAAGGCTACCATATTATTATACATTTTCCAAGATCTAGTGTACCTACCTCTGTACCCTATAAAATTTTATCAAAATATAACAGGTAGTTATAAATTTTAAAACGATTAGTATGCTAACCAATGCTAACTATTCAAATAGATCCCTTACAGGTAGAATGCTCTGACCACTAAGTTAGCGAGCCACGCTTTGAGCATTCGAAATTCTCCTCTACCATTATTTTGGGGCGACGACGGTGGGAGCATTCACATTTCACTTAATCGTTATACAGAATCATTTTGCACACGTAACATTAGTAACACGGTCATTTCAACGAGTCTATATTAAGAAAA
The DNA here is from genome assembly GCA_914767945.1 of Eilema depressum. Lineage (NCBI taxonomy): Eukaryota > Metazoa > Arthropoda > Insecta > Lepidoptera > Erebidae > Eilema > Eilema depressum. The sequence goes on from OU612020.1 coordinate 17,890,127, forward strand.
ACAACATTGATCTAAATTCTGCTTCGCCATTAGATTGAACATAAACCATATTTGGAGACGTTGTGCTCAGCTGGATCGCTGTTTGTCAATGAACGCAAGGCCGTTGCAAATAATATATTTATACACATAATAATCATTCTTAGCCTTCTTATGTTTTTAGATATATTTTTTTATTCAAATTTTATTTAACACAAGCAATTTAGATTCATTCAAGCGGTTAACAAAAATGTTATTAGTAATTTGGGTTATTATTATCCACTTCTTAAGAACACTTGTAAGATGGCAGCAAAAATAAATGCTCAGAAGAGAATGATGACACTGGTATGTTATTAGGTGAGAACTCGCGCTGCACACGCTCACCGAGTGCATGGGCTGCCGGCGCCTCCTTCTGCGAGCAAGCAATGCTCGTAAAACAATGAGTACTGGCTCGTACAGATAGCTTTTCGTGCTAGGGCCACTGGCCACCCAACCCCGAAAACAAAACCAACGTCAGATATTATAAAATTCTTGATAATCTTAAGTTACACTCAGGAGATTAAGATAATTCGATTGATATAGAAGTCGCAAAAATCGATTCATCCGTTTCGTCTCTAGAGTAAACCAATGAACAAACATACTTAGGCTACCAAAACTTCAAAGTCAGCTAAAAATACTACCATAATCCACCATTCAATCCAATATTATTTATTTAAAACGGATGACCAAAGCCCAGAACATCAAAAATAAATCACTTAAAGGTTGTTCGTGTAATAAAATATGCTAGAATATCACCTAACTCTAGTATGCAGGTTTATTTCCCAAGAGATATCTTCCCACTTGAAATTTACATAAACTACCTAATACCATTATTGGCCATAACATAAAACCTACCATTTTACGACGACAGATTGTAAAAAACATACTCCTATTTCACAATACTTGTTTTTTACTCTGGCAACAAGTTACAAGAACGTCAATGTAAAATATTTAATTAGGGTTTGTTTATAGCGGTCTATTTGATTATTACTTTAGGGTGGATGCACACTGGCATGTATTCATGTAGGTATCTAGTTAGTGATGACATTCTAGAACCCATAACACAAGCTAGTTAAGCTATGCTTACTTTGGGTCTAGATAGCGTTGTGTAGAATGTCCTAAAATATTATTATTAAATATTAAAGATCCGTTTTTCCCTAAACGATTAGACTTGATTGCAGGGTAAATATCATCTTTTTAAAGTGGACTTTAAGTAACAATGTGGTGATTGTGTATAAGAGTTATTATTTATATTCCGCAACCAGCAAACTGCACTAATTTAACATCCCCGTTAAATACTATATTATGTTTATATTGCGTCATAAAAGTCCTTAACGTCTTCAATTGAAATTAATAATTTGAGATTGAAACATTAAAATTGAAATACTTACGTCAAATATTTGTAAACGCTGCTCTACTACGGTGTGAGTGCACCTTTAAACAAACATACAATTTTTATCACGCTTTTATCCCCGGAGGGTAAGGCAGAGGTGAATTAACACCCACATTTCATCAATCATTGTATTCCATCTCATGTAATAGGGGGTAAGCTTATTACCGTGTTCTGGGCACTATTTTTGACTAGAGCCATGCATTTAAGACTGAGTCTGGGCTGTACATATCTTTCTGATGTTAAACTGCCTTATCCCTGAGTCGCCTTGTACGACACTGCGTGGGAAGAGAGAGGGTTGCCCAAATTCTATTCTACTCTTTACACGTATTCAGAATTAATTGTTTTAAAAGTAAACGTTTTATTGTGAAAAAATAATTACAAGTTCAAAATAATACTAAATTAAATCAACACTACACACTATAATTAATAAAATAAACTAAATTAAATACATAAAATATTTACATGCATAATGCGTCGTGAAATTCCTCCACATCGTCACCGACCGGTAACGTTCCCAGAAGGCTGGCAGCATTGCCACGTTGAATGGCAATGCTTATTCTCTGTGCAAGATAATAACCAGCCTTCTGGTCACGCGTAGCGTCGATCAGCCGCTTTGTTAAATCTTTGTCTTTTTAAAAACGAAGATGTTGTCCAAGGAATATATAATCAGGCAGCACTTCAAGTCAGACTTTCGAAAAGCCTAAAAAAGAGAAGAAATGGAAAATAACAGATAAAGTATCTATAATAGTAGGTACACCCTAGGCATTGAGATATTCGACGAATGGTTTGGTTTAAAGTACTACAAGAGAAGGTTAGTCTATCTAGGGGTAGAAAACAATTTATATTGAGTACCTACATTTTACTGTTAAGCCTCTCGTATTTGATCCTAGAGCATTGACTCTGTGTGTAAAATATTTTCAACGTACCTAAGTATTTGAAAAAGTGAAACATAAAAAAATCTTAAGTTTTATTGATTGAAATATTCATGATTTAAATTGTTACTTAAATAGTATTGTCATACAAACTAAAGGTGTGTATCAGTATCAGATAAATCAGCCAACATCAAGTGGGGTAAAATTTAAATGAATAATATTTGACCCACTAACAAGCAGGCCAATAAGCACGACTACAGTCCATCCATCGTCTATTTATCAAAATTCATCCATATTCAATGAGTCATTATGGCGCGATTGAGCAACATCACAGAACACATAATAGCTAACATACAACCCTCCGCATCCTACCAAACAACTAAGATTAGTCAGTTCAATTCAAAGTGTACTAAGTGTTATTTGAATATCTAGTTGTCAATTATAATTATGTAAAGCGCAAGTCCTAGCACTTTATTTACTAGAAAAGCTGACAGACGAACCTTTCCGCCAATCTCCAGCAAGATAAAAAGGAACTATAATTTCATTTCATACCATAAGCCAGTCTAGAATATATTTTATAGTTGACTTGATGGACGCCCAAGAGTTCTGGAGGACTTTATCATTTTTACTGCAAATAGGCGAAAAAGGTCCTACTGCGGACCCTTTATTTATTTTCAAGATTATTATCGCCTCAAAATGTGCACTTATTTTTCGTGATAGGCGATTGTATTATTTAAACAGTCTACTTTATGGAAAAAATGCTGTAACGTAAAACTCAACTTTACTACTATTTCATCTGATAAAACTCAGTGTGCAAAATGTTAACTAGATTCCAAAATCGTACAACGATTTTTGTGTGACCGAATAACAATCGAACAAAATTTTAACTACCCCAAACTTGTTACCCGTGGTTCCACTCATGCCTCGGAGAACAAACCCGTCGGTCTTAGATAACATACGAACATCTATGACAGTCGTTATGGGTAGTTATAAAAAGTTCAACAATTGCAAATCTAAAAAGGCTTTATTGGAATCGTTTTAGGATAATATTTCGTCATACGACGATATTTACACGTAATTGGAATCTGCTTAGTAAATGTATTATTGTGATTTTGGTCGTATGAGTGACCATTACACAAAGTTTATAGGAATCTACTAGGAAGTTATAAAATTACTCGTTTTAGTGGAACCGCTTAATGTGGCTTTTTTAGACCCGCTGGTCTATCTACAATCTATATCGAAGTATTGAAGATATGTAGGAGTATTCTGAGAGTATCCTACTTGCTATTTCAGACTATAATGTCTCTCTGTGCCAAATTCAGAACTATTCAGCGGTATTAAGAACTATATCGAAATACGTTCAAACGGGACTTGAAGCCGCGACTACTAATAAGAGGAATGCTCTGACTACTCAGCTACATGAACCACGTCTTGAGCATTCGAAATTCTCCTATACAACCATCTTGGGGCGAAAGTTAGCATATACAAAAGGTACTGTTAATATAAACTACCGATAAAACTTGCATTACTCTAAATATTGCTATTTCCCAACAACCTGTGTATAACTTAACTATTTGCTATACTCAAGCGAAATTACAATCTTGGTGTACAAATTTAATTACATCTTGCAACAGGAATGTAGATCTTAGTGCATCGTCTTGGGAGATGAAGACTGCTTCGGAATACAGTATATTTAGTGGTATTTAATCGTATTGGGTTTTGATAACGGACGATAGAATGAAGTTAGAGCTAAGGGAGTAATGCTAAAGTGATGACACAATACTAATTTTGTCATAAAAGCTTTGTCTAATTCCGTAACACTGATGAATATTCTCTTAAAAAAGCCGAGGGATGACCATCGAGGAAAATTTAATTATGAAGAGACCTATCCTATATACCTACTTATATTGTTATTGAAAATCTATATTAGACGAATAAATTCAACTTTGACTGGACCGAGAAGGAGGACCATCCTCCTGATAAAAAAAATTGACAAAATCGTGTAACCTATTTTGACAGTATCTAATGAATATATAAATAAATCAACTTTTAAATATTCTAGAGGAGATTAGTTGTAAGCATTGGTTAGAGCTCTATCCAGAACTATGTTTATTATTTTACGTAAGTTATTTTTATTTGTATTGTATTATATTTTTTATATTTTAGCTTAAATGTTACGAATAAAATTACCATTAATTAGAAAAGGCATTCATTTGAGTACTTTATTGAAGTATTACGAGCTAACTTGTGCTATAATTTGAAATTTGGTTAGCCTCCGTTCCAATCGTATTGCAAAAGAAATCACCTTTACAGCAAAAGAACCCACATTCCGGTTTAACAACGCATCGTGTGACGGTCTGTCAGTCATAAAACATTGTCGTGGTACCTACGTAATAAAAAAGTTAAGTGGTTGTCCAGTTTTACGGCCGACAACCCGGTGCACTCTGACCTAAGCGAAAAATTTAAGTAAGTCCTTCATTTTATGGAAGGTTCTAGAAGAAAGGTGAATTTCCTGATCTATATTTCAATAATTCAGGTTCTGTATGCTTTACAGACGAGGTAGTCTTAAGTGTTAATTACTGTAATATTAATAATGGATCTCCTTTTACGTATCCTGCATAAGTAAGGGAAAATTATTGCCATAGTATTATATAAGTAATTTGCTCTGTTATTGCATCAAGTAGGGAGAATAGAAAGACTTCTTGCTTACCATAGGGTTTCTAAAAGAGCTTTTTTATACTAATAAACTTGTTGGTAGCGATGTTTGGCTCTATGCTTGGTTCGGGTCGTTGTTCAGTTTGATAATTTAAAAGAATATCGAATGCCCAATCACGCCTTCGATGTTTGTCGCACATGTGGCATCTTGTGCTTGTCTCCCACTTAATGGTATAAAACAAACGATCTTTTACCTAAGCATCAGTAATATTGGTGCATCTGCTAAATAACGGATGAGGCTGACGTATGAGAGGCCAGACAGTAGTCGCCCTCGGAAAAGACGACCACCATTGATCACAATTACTTAATCATAGAATCCACAATAAAAACACAATTCCTTTCTGTTTTTTCTTTTATTTTTCTTTCTTTCTTTCTTTTAGAAATAAATAAATCACTCGACTGATATTCTACCTCGGTAAAATGGTGTCAATTTCTTAAGAAAAAAAAAAACAATATTATTTACCTGATTTGAAATAATAAATCACAAAGCCGAAAATGGTTAAAATAAAATGTCGGTAAAAATTTTGCTCGGTCATCGAACTCAACTGGGTCATTGCCAAGCGCACGGTCAGATTCCATGTAAGTTGATACCGTTATCAACGGATTATACCAAACCAAACCTTCCGACGCACAGTACCAGAAACGCAAAATACCTTTTACGCGGATGACCAGAATCCCATTTCGCGAATTACCAGACACGCAGATGACCTGATACGCATATTACCAGATTTAGTTTCGCAAATTAGCAGATACGCATATTACCAGATTTAGTTTCGCAAATTACCAGATACGCATATTTTTAGATTTAACCTGTATATAAAATATACTTTTGGATTCGTAATGGTTTTGCAGTTTTCTTCTTCCGACAGTGAAAAAGCATTTCTGATGAGGCCGTCATGCTGAGTTCCATAATTGTAACATGGTGCGTGTCTATAATACGTGATCCTCTACCCTACTTTACCTTCAGCTGACTATCAGACCAGGTGGAATCAAATTGGCGTGTTCCACAACTTAAAAAAAAGTTAGACAGTTGTAAATTGTAACAACTAATACTGAAAACAGGGAATGGTACGGAACCCTTCGTCCGCTACTTCGATTCACACTTGGCCGCTTTTATTTACATTGGGAACCTGCCCCCTAGACAATTGGCAATTCGTTGCTCGGCGTATGATGGAATAGAATGACAAATGTATAGGATTTGACGTTTTTGACATTCGTTGACGCCTGTCATATACGTCAAATCCTATACATTTGGCATTCTATTCCATCATACGCCGAGCAACATAATTATTGAAAAAAATACCATGAAAATGGGAAAAGTGATCCTCGCATTGAATAAACTAAGCGAACAGACAAATCACGAGACTTTGAGAATCACAGTCTAACGAATTTCACGTTATACTGTGATAGTATTGTTATCATCGAGAAACGTGACGGGAACACGAGACGAAGACACATTGCGTATTAATACCTACATTGATAAGCATAAGTAAATATATGTATAATAAATGTAGGTTAAATTACCGTGAATATTATCATAATTGAAATGTTAAAAGTTAAATAAATATGCTTTAATAAGTTCCATGAAATAGACAAAGAATGACGTACCTAGACCATACACTAATAATTTATTTTTAAATAAACCAACGTGTGTTTGGCTACACAATTAGGTACCTATATACCTACCTAAGATGGTTTGTTTATTATGGCCACTTCTGGCATCACAAAAATTTACTGATATTAATTATCTTTACTTTTTAAGTAATTTGTTTTCTTCTTTTTTTATACAACTTAGGTTGCAGACAAGCACACGGCCCGCCTGATGGAAGTGTGTGGTGGAAGAGTGTGTTCTCGCCCCTCTGGTGGAAAATCACCTTCTATGGGAGTCACACTCGTGCTGCTGACTCTTTAAGAACAGAGAGATTCTGAGCCGTCAGCGAAGAAGACAAACATGACAATCATTACTAGGTACTTAGAATGTAATTATAATATTATGTGGTATGTAACGGTCATTATCCCACCTGTGGAAGCATGAATTGACAAATACTTAAAAAATTACAAATTGACAATCCTTTGGTCTTCCCACTAACTACACAAAACCTCTCCAGTGAGCTCTGACTAGCCCACTCAACACGAGCTTATGTTAGATAATGTGGACGTGTTATTGTATAACACAAGTTATATAACATGTTACATGATCTGTACGCACCTTTATACTCGCGGTATTTTGTAGGGCGGAGGTACTTCCTCAGTCATCTTCTTCTTCGTCTTAGCTTTAACCCCATTACATCCGTCTGGGGTCCGCTTTTATTTCAGTCTGATTGCGGGTTTGACTGAACTTCGATATTTCGTATTTAAATTTTGCTATATAGAACAATATTATACTAAATCTTCTGATATTCATTCTAGATGAGGATCGTACTAGTTGAAATTGAAATACAGGATCCTACCTAGTTTGGGCACCAGTTCTCTCTTGGGTATATACAATTAAGGCAACTTTAATTATGTAATCGATATTGTGGTGAGAAAGATAAACAAGTTCGCCCGCGGCTCCGCCCGCGTGGAATTCTGATCCCGTTCATCGCTGATATATAGCCTATATGTTAATCCAGGGTATAACCTATATACATACCAAATTTCAACCAAATCGTTCTAGCCGTTTATGCGTGAAAGAGTAACAAACATCCACACATCCATTTTCACAAACTTCCACATTTATAATATTAGTAGGATTATTATTATCACAAAATATACTAAGTCCTCACCTTTTATTTATACTTATTCAAACCACAGTGTTTTTACCCGATTGTCGAAGAAAGGAGGGTAATGGTTTTCGAGCCTATGTTGGTATGTATAATAATATGTATAGGTACCCATTTCTCTGGCACGCTTTACAGCTTGATGAATTTTGACATGCGAAATGTCACTTGATTCTTTGTGATTGTATGAGTGACAGCAGGGGTAGGTATATTAAAATTTGTAGGAATTCAAAATGGCGGATTTTTGGCGCCAAAATTAATTTCTTAATTCTTTATTATACACTGTAATAATATATTCTAAAAATTATAACCATTATTTTGGTATACAAAGGCGAGCTTAACTCAGTATTGAGTTTTGCCCAGCAAACCTTTGGAGAATAGAGGAAAAAGCGCACCAAATAAAAACAAGTGTACAATAATGTAGAAAATATAACAATATGTAGAATACAGAAACACTCAGAATTTAACCGCGATGGACGCAAAACCTACTGTTTTTTGCTTTTTAGTTGAATTTTTACTTTGCAGGCGGGTTTTTGGTTTTCTTAATAATTATTACGCCTCGTTGAATAAACATACCTATTTATTATTTAATTTTTAATTATGTACCATTGTTTATTATTCTATTATTTACTTAAATTATATGAATAGGTAGGTAATATATTTTACAACACACCTGCTCATAAAAGTGCTATTATTTCACCGCAAATAGGCACGTAATGACACCTATTATGAAACTGTGACTTTTTCATTGCTATTATTCACAAGTGAGTTATAGATTCTTTTTTAAATTTTATAGGTTAAGTTTGTATGTTCTTAAAAAAGTTTCGATACAAAAAAGAAAGTGTTTAATAGTACTAATAAAATAATATGCCTATTTTATGGTCATTTCATGCATTTTCGTATTTAAATAAATAATTTCAACTTGTAATACTTGTATAATAAACAAAGTTTTCACTCAAATTTAACTTTTTTTTTCTCGAAGTACAGAAAAAAAAACAGAGTAACAAAAAAGTTTAATTCAAATCTCGTTCTTTTAAATATGGCCGATCGCCATTGTTAGATGCGCGCGCATAGGAAATCGAATTAATTTGTAGTATTGTTTATTTGGTATTTGTAGTATTATTTAATTCGCAAGTGTGTTGTAAAACGTCGTATGCCACGCGTGAGTATGATGATTACCGGCTCGGCTCTCTTAAGACCCTCGCCTGACGACTCGGGCCTCAATGGCGCCTTCGCGGTAATCACCAACTTTGCTCACTTGTACCATAATGTACTATTAATATAATACAACTGGCTACCTAAACAAGTGGCAATTCGTTGGCCAGTGTATTGTAGAATAGAATGATGAATGGACTTGACGTATGTGACAGTCGTCAACGTGTGTCATAAACGTCAAAATACGTGCCATATACGTCAAATCACATTCATTTATCATTCTACTAGCTTTTGCCCGCGGCTCCGCCCGCGTGGATGTCGGTTATCGCGACCAAACATAGCCTATGTCCTTTCTCAAGGTCTAATCTACCTCTATACCAAATTTCATCAAAATCGGTTCAGCGGTTTAGTCGTAAAAGCGAGACAGACAGACAGACAGACAGACAGACAGACAGACAGACAGAGTTACTTTCGCATTTATAATATTAGTAGGGATTCTACAATACGCCGGCCAACTAATTGCCACTTCTCTAGGGTGTTGAACGGATGTGTGGTTAGGTACTCACACCTCGGTCTACCTCCGTCTATCGAGTTTACAATTAATGCAATTATTGGGTATCGACACGCTCTAAATACTAGCCCTACAGAAAAGGGATGTGAACTCGGCAACGACGCAGTTTGATGTCATAAGAATACATACATACAATACATGCATGTATGTATGTATGTCATAAGAATATTTTATAATATTACAGCAAACTTGCCGAACCGTCCCCGGCTTTGCCCGTGGCATATTTCAAAACACGTATGTGAACTTGGCATCTCAATTGCTAGCATCTCACAAAAAATTGACAGTTCTAGTGGCATCCCACATAGTTTTACAGTTCTCGATAAGTTTTAACAATAGTTCCATAGATTTTATACTGAAATGGCATTTTAAAAATGAGATGCTAACTTCACAAACATAATGCCGGCATCGCACCGATTGCCAAAAAAATTACTATGTGGACGTTGATAGCTAAAGAGTTCTTCATGCTAAACTTATCCTGCTGATAGTTCTACTGGTTGAATCTTATAAAAATGACTAATAGTAGTAGACAAATGACAAAGGATTGAGAGGCCAAGGTCTAAGTTCTGTGCAATACTAAGAATTTTGAGCAATGGTCTTAAACAAGCGTGATATGTTGTAACATTATGAAGAGATCTGTGTAATTTAAAGCTTTTAAATGATAGGTAGGGATGCAATGCACATGAAACGAGGCAGTTCTGGATACATAGAGTTCAAAAAGGTTGAGATGCCAAGGCCTAACTGAAAGTTCTACGCCGTACAAGGTGACCTGAGCAATGTTATTAAACAGGTGTGAGATACTGACACATGACGAAGAGTTCTGTGCCCCATGAAGCTTCTTAATCATAGTTGAAGATCTGTTGCACGTGAAACAAGATAGTTCTGGACATATAAAGCTCAAAGAGGGTAAGATGCTAACGTCCAAAAGAATGTTCTACGCAATACTAGGAATTTTCAGCAATGGTCTTAGACATTATGTAGATGCTGCCACATTGCGAACAGTTCTTTGCCTCACGATGCTTTTATATGATAGGTAGAGATCTGTTGCAATTGAAACAAGACAGTTCTGGACATATAAAGCTCAAAATGGGTGAAGCCCGCACGAAGCCGATCCAAATTCCTCTATACTAGGTACCGTCTTTGGGGCGAAGCGAGACGGTGGCTTAACAGAGCATTCCTTATAGGCATTCCCCTGTAAGGGAAAGATTGCGGGTTCGAGTCCCCCCCGAAGTCGTTTCTTTTTCATTTAAACTTTTAACATCTAATTTTAACATTTAAACTTTCATGGTCGTTCTCATTGTTCAATAGTAATGTATTTTGACGTTCACTACATACGTTGACGACTAATATGAACGTCAAATCCCATAAATTCATTTTCTATACTAATCTAATATATAAAAATTCTCGTGTCACAATGTTCGTTCCCATACTCCTCAGAAACAACTTGACCGATTCTTATGATTTTTTTTATGCATATTCAGTAAGTCTGAGAATCGGCTACTATCTATCTTTCAAACCCCTAAATGGAAGGTGCAGCGGGAACGGGATTTGAATAACACGCGGGCCGAAAATATGGCGGTACGTAGTTCGCCGGGTCAGCTAGTTTTAGTATAAATTAGAACTCGAGACATTTTGTCCCAGTTAGAGAGCAGTCAGGAAACTGATATTATTCTTGAACAAGGACAATGTATAAATTCCGTTCTAAAATTAACCAATGCAGTTATTTTATTGATAAGAAGATTTAGTTGACCTAATGAATTATTAGCTATCATGATATTATGTATTTATTAAGCATGACTCTTACTTATTAGCATCAAACTTTTGTAAAACAGTTTCGTGGTGCATCTTTGGTAACGAAAGTGACAACTAAATCGTCTTTTCTTTTCGAGGAGGTGGTGTGGATTTCTATACTATCTTTCAACCTGCTAATATTCTACCGTAGGGATTCGCCCATTGGAAAATGGGCGACTTACGCATTGCTTTATGTTTCTCTTATTATTGTGGAAAGACAGTGTATGTTTGCAAGCAATCCAACTGCCACGGCAATAAATCTGAAGTCGCGTGTCGTTTCAACTCGGTAGTATAATAGCCGGATTTTTTACGATATATTATGAAATCTATACCTGTATAGAGAACACACACCTGATATTTCTACTACATTTTTAATTCATTCACTTGTAATAAATTATACATTATTGTAGTCCTTTATCTGCGCAATAAATAAATATCTTATGTCATACCAATAACTTGATTTCCCATGAATATTCAAATAAACAATTGAATAAAATGAATTAGTTCACAAAGTAAGCATGTAACAACGGATCAAAAGCTGTTCCGAATAGCACGTGTGCGGTTAAGGAATAGTTTTAGATCCGTGGTTGAAAAACTTTCAGCTGTACAACGGATCTGAGAGGAGGTGGCTCACAGAGTAGTATTATTTATAACATAACATAACATAAACTCACGCCTATATTCCCCGAAGGGGTAGGGAGAGGTGCTAGCACCCACATTTCGCGGTTTATGTTTAGGTCCCAATGTAATAGGTGTCGAGCCTATTGCCATTAACCGGGCACTTATAAACCTGCGATAAATAGAATAGTTACGATATACGCGGCAGCGGCCGGGAGGGCCAGAACCGAACTCTACTTATTTCTACTGACTTTAATTAGTCAAATGAACATTTTTACTATAAAATTTTAGCATTGATATATTTCCTAAGTAAAACATAGGTGAAACCTGCTTATACCATATGGATACGACATAATATGTGCAAATACTGAAACCGCGAAGCATCCTGGTCCGTAGGAATAGAACCAAATTAAATTTAAACTTAAATTCCCTGATTTATAAAATCCGAAATTTTCTAACAAAATAATTATTAAAATAAATGTAGAAAATGCAACCACTTGTATAAGTCATTAAATAGTTTCATCCATTGCTTTAAAGTCATTGACTGTGTGTGCGTATTTATTAATGACTTATGAGTCATTAATAAATACGCACACACCTTCACACACACACACTACAATAGGCATAGTAGGTAACTTACTTGAACAGCTAAGCGGCAACATGCGATTCTACAGAGTGCTCAAAGTTGTTCAAATTCTATAAAATTAAAACTCTAGTTTCTGCCCTTAATACTGGACCAATTTTGTTCAAACTTTTCCTGCTTGAAACTTAGGAGGTACCAAGTATATGGTTTCAATTATTGCCTATTATGTCGTATCCATATTGTATAAATCTGTGTATTATAGCTAGATAACATATCTCAGAGTACTAATAGGTGCTTCTTACATCGTAAAAATAATTTGGTCATCAAATATCGCGTGTGGACAAATTTTGCAATCAAAATGGTCATTTTAAATTATTTTTACCCTTATAAAGTATATGTTTGCGAAATGAAAGTTTGTTTGTAAAGTGATCTTTTGTCATACGTTTTTTGTCAAACAAGGGAAAACCATATTTGTGTTAGTATCAGAACTTCACAATAATATTTTATATTGTTATCACTATTTCCTCAGTGTACCTACTGGGTTAGTCTCACAATGAGATAACGATAAATTATTGTTATTATTACTATCTAATTAATAAGCAATAATAGCTATACTTATGTCGTTTAGGTGCACGTTTGACATGTCATTGGGTCGTGTCAAACACATAAATAATAATGATCATAATACAGATAAACCCTTGCCGTAAAGTAAACGTATCGAGAAAACGAAGAATTACGATTGGCCGTTTGTCTACTGTGAACCTGTGAGTGTGTGAAGCCTGCCAATCGCAATGCTCCTTTCTTTCGAATATTTTTTTGTACTCGGGGCACAGAAGTCGATATAATCATCTCGGTATTAGATGCATATGCGTCCTTGTACCTATGTATTTTACATTCCGGAGTATACTTTCCTAATCTTTCTCTTCATATGACTTGGCTCTTGCGGACTGCCGCTTGATCCCCCAATAGTAAGAGAAAAACCTGTACCAGATTCTCCTTTAGGTTTCCTTTTTATTTTATTTTTCCCTATCCATAATCCTTTTGGCTCAGTAGGATATTCTACATAATATTTCAAGCGTTTATAGTGGAAACGAACCCACTGGTCCCCTAAAATTTGTAACCTGTGCTCACTTGTCTCCTGAAATATCATAATATAGCTAAGTTTATAAGCTTCCACTCGTCCCTTGGTCTGTTATTTGTTTCAAAATCATCTTTGGGTGAATTTCAACAGGTCCATTAAAATCTTCATTCCGTGGATTTTTTTTACCTTAAGTTTTATAGTTAAAACAAATCGCGTTTACTAAAGGTTTTGATACTACATATATTCTTGCTTAATATCTAGCAGATAACTAAAAAAACTAACGAGATACACAAGATCAAAAATTACGTGCCACGGCGATGACACATGCGTGCACGGCTATGAAACAAGCGTCCACGGCCATGAAAGAAATGTGCCAAGGGAATGAAAAAATCAACCACGAAAATGAAAATACATATAAAACATAATATTTTATATACCTATTTACATGAGTAATTATACTTAAATACAATAAATACAAAGGGGATTAGGCAATTGTGCATGGACAGTGGCGTCATTTATTTTTTCATCGGTACTGTGTTAAACACGCGTATGAGTGTCATTAAGTAAGTAAGTTATAAGTAAGTAAGTAATATCGGAGCTGCGATATACAGGGTGGAACATTTCGACTATACCTGGAGGGAAAGTACCCTCATACTAGAGATAGCGAATTTTACTTAAAGGAAACATTACTTTATTTTTAAAGGGAAACAAAACTGCATTCAAAGATTTCTGAAAATACCACACCCGATGGTCGAACCGCCTAAAATCTTCCTAAACGTTCTCTTTTATGGGTTTCCTTTTATTTAATTTACCAAGTTTGTTAGAGAGATTTGATCCTTATGATTGACGATTGATGCAATAAAAATATAGATTTATCCGCATTTTAGTCGGTTCGATTATCGAGTGTGGCAAGTGATTTTTCGGAAATCCTTAAACGCAGCGTCTTTTTTAAGAATAAGAGAATGTTTCCTTTGCTGCTGCCCAAACTAGTTGGATCCTGGCAATTTTTTCTCGAAGCTGTTTTTACCGAGTTGGATAGCTTATCACAGTGTAGCCACAAGCCACAAGCTTATCACAGTGTAGTAACTTCGAGTGTAGCCCCATTGATGGCTATCGGCCTCGGCGTTTTCCATTACAATATTATTATTATCCCATTACACTTTTGCTATCAACTACTATTTTATACCAAATAATTCATTCATTGCTATGCAGACGATAGCACCTTACACGGGAGTTATCACGGACATCCTGCGGCCAAGCAGTCTGATATCGCGGAAAAAAGGCAGCTTCTCGTCAGTGAACTTGACCGGACCCTGAACCACGTTTACCAATGGGGCTCTGAAAACCTGGTCGAGTTCAATGCCAAGAAGACGCAGGCATGCGCGTTTACAGCAAAGGTATCTTCGTTCCTTCCCCTTCCAACTCTTCAGAGCATGCCACTGCCACTGCAGGACAATCTCAATATCTTAGGTATGGATGTCCGCTGCAAACTGAACAACAAAAACTACATTGAGAGCATCATCAAAACAGCCTCGCGTAAACTCGGAGTCCTGAACAGAGTGAGACGTTTTTTCACGCCGGAGCAGCGGTGCCTTCTCTACAAGACACAAATTCGCTCTTGCGTGGAATACTGCTCTCATCTCTGGGATGGCTCCGCAAAGTACTTACTAGATGCTCTCGACAGGTTGCAGCGACGTGCAGTCCGCATTATTGCGAATCCTGAGATCACCAAAACCCTCGAGCCTTTGCAATTGCGTAGAGATGTGGCATCTTTGGTGGTATTTTACCGTCTCTACCATGGTGAATGTTCTGATGAGCTCTTCCAATTAATCCCACCCTCTCTTTTCCTATATAGGACAACACGTGCACGGCTTAGATGCCACCCGCATGCGGTGCAGAATATTCCATCAAGAACCAAGCGGTTCGGCGACTCCTTCTTCTGCCGCACCATTAAGTCTTGGAATTCCTTACCAGTTCACGTGTTTCCCTCCTCCTACAGTCCCGGGTCCTTTAAGCGGGGCGTGAAAAAGCATCTGATGAGGCCATCAAGCTGAGTGCCACCATTGTAACATGATACGTGTCTGTAATGGTGACCCTCTTTTCAGAGACTTTGCCTTCAGCTTACCATCAGGCGAGGTGAAGTCAAATTGACGTGTCCTATATAAAAAAAAAATAATAATAATGATTTGTTACGATTTCGACGAACCAACCGATCGGTATGTTGCACGAATAGCGCTCTGATGATACAAATTGATACGTTTGATCTTTAGTCAACTCTATTGTTTAAATTAATATTTTCCAAAAAAACAAGAATGCGTGTTCACTATCAAAAATTCAATATGGGGCTGTGGCGCTGGAATGAGCGAGCGAGGCAATCCAGACTTGAAAATTGAACTGGATCAATGAGTAACTGAAATGGAAACTTTCCAGTGATGGTTCACATTATTCCAGTAGCATTCCAACACCAGATTCGCTCACCGGACTGGAATGCTATTAGAATAATGTGAACCGAGCATAATATTGGATAGAGGATACGCGTTTGTGTTGGAGGTGTGGAGGGAAAGTACTCTAAATACTCGAGATAGCTAATTTCATTCAAAGGAAACATTTCCTTATATTTAAAAAGAAAAAAAAACTGCGTTTAACGAATGCTGAAAAATCGCTTGCCACATTCTGTAATTGAACCGACTAAAAATAAAATAACAATCCAATAAATAACATCCTGTGTTTTTAATGCCTTAATCTATAGGATTAATCATAAGACTCAAATCTCTCTAACAAACCTGGTAAAATAAATAAAGGGAAATCCATGAAAGAGAAGGTTTAGGAAGAATTTAGTCGGTTCGACTACCGGGTTTTTAGGAAAAAGTTGTATGCAGTTTTGTTCCTTTATAAAAATAAGGTTATGTTTCCTTTGAGTGGGATTCGCTATCTCCAGTATATAGAGTACTTTCCATCCAAGCAAAGTTGAAAAAATACCACCCTGTATAGCTAAATTTTATCTAAGTCCCGATATGGTTTACAGAAGTTTGTTCATTTCATAGTAACTTTTGCTCACTATATAAGTACTGTACTTTCATATTATACCAGTTTCATTCATGGCCGCTCAATTCCACAACGACGCCAACCTTACCCAACCCCCTTTCATAGGTTAAAAATCTACAAAAGGAGTACAATGAAACAAAGATAATAGAATCAAAGCTGTCCGATCATTTATAATTCTTTCACACAAAAAAGAAATTAACAAATATGATATACTTTTGTTAATAATGTGCTATGGCGATGAAAACATAAGTTACGGAAATGAAACATTTGGTCACGGCAATGAGACTAAATTGTTTTACAAGGCATGGCAATGATTTTTTTTTCATTGCCGCATTTTTTTTCTCATTACCATAGCAAATTTTGGCCACGGAAACTATGGCAATGAAAGCACGGTTATGAAAAACGAGCCAAAAATATAAAATAACAAAAAATCTATTAATTATTCGAAGTAATAAATACTTCACGAAAATAAACAAGAGAAATTGCGTTCTATTGAATGTTTAATCAAGAGGATAAACTTATTGGAATATAAAGTTATACCTATCCACGGTGATGAAAGAAAAAATGTCCAGTAACAAAAAAATGATATACTTTTATTTATGGTGCCAAAACGCAAGCACTTGTGTACGTCCTTCCACGTCAAGCACTTAGGCGGCACCAATATGCAACGTTTAGCGCATATGAGGGAGGACACAAGCCCTTAGATAAAACAATATTCTAAAATATGTTTAGAACACGGCGATTAAAGGTAAGTCTAGGACAAATGAACTTTTATTAACCATTCGTTGTATTGTTTAAATATTTGAATAAATGTATTTCGTAACAATACTTTAACTATACACGTATCAAATAAAACTAGGTTTTAATTAAAAAAACCAATAGATTTTTATCAATGAGGTATCATGACACAATAGGTGACGTGTGGACAAACACGGCAATGAGAAATTTCGAGGTTTAAATTTTTTTTTTGGAGAATCTATAATCCTATTTAATAAAATATTTAGTGCTACACATAGATCACTATTTCACCTAACCAGAAAAAAATATTAGGGTATTATAACTATGATTTTTAGTACCGATTTCATCGATGCCACGCAATTTTTGGTCCCGGGAAATTCACCCCTTTAAGCACGATAATGTCCTCGCCACTTGCACTCGTTCTGCCGATCTTGAGGTAACCTTCTAATATTTTTTCTTTAATACTCAATGCATTTCTTTGAGTAAATCATGAAAATTCAGTATTTTTCAACGAATTTACTGTAGCAAAATCCAGCCTAATGGGATTTTCGTGACCAAGAATGACGCAGTTTTTGATGATATTACACAATATTTGCAGAACGTAATGCCATAAAAGTTGTCGTGGAGAACGTGACTAACTTCAAAAATAAAATGTCGTCGAGTAATAGTTGTTTTGAAGGTTTGTTTGGTCTTAAAAACAACGTATATGTTGTCTTTAGTAGAGTCGACAAAGAGAGATACGTTTGCACTTTTTCATATAAAGCTGTATGTATCATATAGCTTTCTCAACATTGTGTACATCGAAGAGATAACTACTCCAAACCCTACATTGGAATTCGTTCATTGGTAAAAAAATATGTGGGTTGTATTGCCCAGTTACACCTTTACCAGTTGAATTGTGAACTAAGGAAAAAAGGTGAGCTCCTACACCAGAAACTGACAGAATGTCTAAATCACTGAAAGAAGCTACATTGATAGCTATTGGTTGCGATAACCGATAAATGATGGCGAAGTCACGGTTTACCTACGAGTATAAATAGTAATAGGTATAAAGCTTAGAGTACAATTATATACTCTAAGGCATTAACAATATTATTGTGCATATTATTATAATGGTTTCAGTTTTATTACCACCATCATAATTTTATCATTAAAAATAATTATGTGCTTGAATATCTTATAGAGCTGAATTTTTGCTTTTCTTCTTTATATTCTTCTGTATGATCGCCTAGTCAACGGTTACTTATATAAATAAATTCGGCCAAGTGCGAGTCGGACTCGCCCATGAAGGGTTCCGTAGTAGCAAAGGCGAAAATTGCGGTTTATGACTTATTAAAAAAAAAAACTACTGACTGGATCTCGTTGGCACCAATTTTTAGTGGAAGTTTGCATGGCAATTTACATCATATATTTTTTTTTTGATTTATTGTTCTCTTATTTTAGAAGTTAGAGGAGGGGGGGGGGGGGGTGACACACATTTTTCCACTTTGGAAGTGTCTCTCGCGCGAACTATTCAGTTTAGAAAAAAAAATTTTAGAAACCTCAATAGCATTTTTAAAGACCTATCTATAGATACCCACACAGTCTGAGACCCACACGTATGGTTTTGATGAAAAAAAAAAATTGAGTTTCAGTTCTATGTACCCTATGACTATGACCCCCAAAATTTAATGCTTTTTTATTTTTGTGTGAAATTCTTAATGCGGTTCACAGAATACATCTTCTTACCAAGTTTCAACAGCATAGGCCTTATAGTTTCGGAGAAAAGTGGCTGTGACATACGGACGGACAGACAGACAGACAGATGGACGGACAGACATGACGAATCTATAAGGGTTCCGTTTTTTGCCATTTGGCTACGGAACCCTAAAAAGAAAAAACTTATTAATATTATCATGCGAGACTAATCTGTCATTAAACTTTTATGCCGAACATGTTTATAATTATTTAATCACCATCTAAACTTAGTCAATTTAATAAAATTATGTCAGAATACAAAAAATTAAATTTATCTAATGTCAAATAAATATAGAAAATAGAATCAAATGTCAAAATTTAGTTAATTGTTTAGATATCAATTATAATAATAAATAAATTACCTATGCCAAGATAAGAATCATGCAATATTATTTTATTTTGAATGATATTAAGAGTTTTTAAGTATATTAATTTATCTTTCTCTATTAACTCCCTACTCCAACGAAATTTTCCACTGTTATAAATATTTTATACTATTCAGCAGGTTCGTATTGTAGATTGATATCTCTCGCTCGCTCTGTAGGGTCATTGCCCTTGCGGCTCGCCAGTCAGCGCTAATCAACAGAAAGTGCATTTTAGCGTTGCACCTTTGTAAATATTAATTTTACACAAGAGTGACTGCGTTTTACTGATGCAGCACATGTAAAATTTCTCAGAAATACTAATATTGTAGTAGGTACTTACTCTTCAAAAGTTCATAAAATTTACAAAACAAATAATAAATTCACGTGATTTTATAGGAATATACCCATAATGTTTGTGATAAATGTTGTAAATAGGGATATGTGACAGTGTAAGCTTATGTTTTACGTTCCTTCCCGTTTTCTATAGAATTAAAATATCGTCTGGTCTCTTGCCATACTTACCTAAAAGAATAATTATGTATCGTTCTAGCGACTTAAAATTATATTCAAAATATAAATCAAAACTGGATATTTCGATTAGATTGTGAATATTAATTTCCAATCTTATCTATAGCTAAGTCAAAGTCAAAAATCATTTATCCATACTAATATTACAAATGTAAAAGTAGTTCTGTCGGTCTGTCTTTCTATCTGCCTATCTGTTTTCACACCTAAACCACTAAACCGATTTCAATGAAATTAGATGACATAGATTAGACCTTGGGAAAAGACATACGCTACGTTTGATCACGATAACCGACATCCACGCGTGAGCCACGGGAAAAGCTAATTCTGTATATGCTTTTAAAAATAAGTTGTCATCGTTATCATCATACTTATAGCGATTGCATCCAAAGTCCGCATTTTAAAGCCCAAAGTTATGTCAGATTTTCCGGGAGCACTGCAAGCAAGTAAGGTTGACTTGAGCTTCAAAGGCGCTGAGCTCCTAAAGCCTACAGGGGCCCTAGACAAAGTGACATTCTACTGATGGAATCGCGCTGAAGTGAACCATTTTTAAGGTTTTAACAATGGATTTCGGGACATTGCGGTGGTTATAGTAATAATGATAAGTTAAATAATGTATTTCGAGTAACAAAGACTCAAATTTCATAAAAAGAATTTAGTTATATTAATGATTTATGTCAATGTCATACTACAATTAGCGATTCCACTGGCGTTTTCGCCAATAGAATGTCACTTTGTCTAAGGCCCCAGGCCCATGTCCTTCAAGCGGGGCGTGAAAAAGCATCTATCAAGCCCGTTAAGTTAGGGAACACCATTTTAAGGCCAATGGTATCAGAAATGGTTACCCGTATCTTCTGGACTGCTCCTCAGCTTTTTACTATCTAGCAGGGTGCATTCAATTAACGAACCATTATATGGAAAAATAAAAAAATGTACAACATCTTCTTTGATATTTTTTTTTCAATAAATGAATGGTCAATCAATAAAAAAAATACGATAAGGTAAACCGCAGCGGCCTTTTCTGTTTTATTTTGAAGCAATCTTACCGATATAGGTAAGTATCTGGGGGAAAACCCAGTCGGGTCATAAGACTGAATATGAAGGCCTTGCTGACAACTTGTGCTAATATGTAGGTGTTAAAATATGTAATGCACTGAACACAGTGGCACATTGTATTCTTATACCACTATCACAAAATTTAAGCAGCGAAATAAGCAATCCTACCATTGTATAAGCGGGTCTTTTGGACATTTCAATATGAATTCACTTCACCTGGTGGTGAAATAATGGTAAAGTCTCAGGAAAAAGGGTTACCATTACAGACACCATGTTACAATCAGAAGACCTCTTACCTACCCTTCATTTACATCAGCATAACCATTGAATAAAAATTTAGTGGAACTGTGAATAGGGTAGCCAGAACTCAATGGAGAGGTTCTGTGCTGTCAGTTAGAAGAACAAAGGATTGTCCTACTTGTCTTCTTCGCTGACGGCACAGAATCTCTGTTCTTACGGGGTCGGCAGCACGAGTGAGACTTCCCTCATGTTGCACTCGTCCATAGGTCACGGTAACCACTTTCCATCAGGTGGGTTGTGTGCTTGACTGCGACCTAAGTGCCTATGCCGTCAGATTATTTTTTTCCAGAATAAAATAATAATTTGTTCCACGTGTTATAAAGGCAGCACCTTCTACATCGTGTGAGCGGCTTCAATCAAAGTTATCAGAAATCTAATGAGAAGATTTCATCTAACATTTCCGTATAACGTATATCCTTGAAATTTAATATTAGATAAGGATCTCGAGTCCTCGTTATGAATGTACGTGTTGAACGATAATATCCTATGTAGATCTACTAATCTACATTGCCTTTATGCCTTATTACATGGAAAAACTCATATGAATGACCTCGTCCTATGTAAGTACCTGCAGAGCAAGTGTACGATGAAGGCAGGTATTTACCGGTCCTAAAGTTCTTGTATTATGAGAGATGCTACTCCCTCTTACATTTTTCACACTTGTTTATTAAAGACACTATTCATTCCTGTAATAGCATCATTTGACATTATCACAACCGAAAAACATAAATATTATTGTACTTTCTTGGTAGGTAGGTACTTTTTCAAACTGGCCATCATTAAAAATAAATGTTTTTTTTTTAAATATTATGCAAGAATGCATTGCGCCTGCTTTGTAGAGTGAGTTTCGTGCAAAAACACATAGGCATAATTTGCACAAAACAAGTCGCCTGCTTGATTGCGTGCACAAGCAAGAGCCAGCGGACGATCTTAGTGCATTTCTTTGATACCTAATCACAATCAAAATGAAAATGCCTAATCATCAATTGTCATGGTCGACCTCTTGTGAAGAGATTAATTTGTTATCAAAGTATAAGTAGGTATAACAGATAACAGAAAAGACTAATAAGATAATACTCGTTATTATTTCAAAACTAAATATATAATCCAATTGGTTTCTAATCACTTTTTTTTAAGAATATTCTATTTAATTTTTAATTAATATATATAATAATACTAGCCTTTGCCCGCGGCTCCGCCCGCGTGGATGTTGGTTATCGCGATAAATTAAAATTGCGACTATAATTTGAGATTTAAACTATCCTATCTCTCAAGTTGGATCGAACTGTACATGGTGTGCGAATTTTATTATAATCGGTTAAGTGGTTTAGGAGTCCATTGAGGACAAACATTGTGACACGAGATTTATATATATTAAGATATATAGATAGTAAATAATAATAAAAAATAAATAATAATAAAGAATTTAAGAATATAATAAGATATTCTAATCCCTTTAGCTAAGCTAAATTGCTTGTGTTAGGAGTGGGTTCACGTCGGTAGTGTAATGGGCAGAATTCTAACTGGGGACCTTTTGATCGTAAGGCCGACTAAGTTACCGACCGACGCTTCAAATATCAATACCAAAAGTTCACATCAATTGGACTTCTGCATTTTTTTTATTCAAGGTTAAAATCAAATATATAGGATTCTCGCATTTTTCTTGTAAATAGCAAATTAATTTCAATAGCAGGGCCATTGATAAGTAATATTGTTTTTATGTAAACATACATTCTTGTGGGCTACCAGCCGTTCATTTTTAAGATACCGTGTTTTGCTGTATGGACATATAGGTATGTTTTAAGGACATGTTTTGTTTTCTCGGCATTGAGAACTAGTCCATTATCATGGCATCATGTATTTGTATATCTAGATGTACTTTTTGAAATATATTTTTCTATAAAGACTAGACAGGTGTCATCTGCGTACTGATAGGACGTAGTTAATAACATTATTCATGTCATTAACATATGCA
Source organism: Eilema depressum (assembly GCA_914767945.1). Taxonomy (NCBI): domain Eukaryota; kingdom Metazoa; phylum Arthropoda; class Insecta; order Lepidoptera; family Erebidae; genus Eilema; species Eilema depressum. The sequence continues at coordinate 17,913,418 of OU612020.1, forward strand.
ATGAAGTGGTCTGGTAGCTCTATCGCCCTTTCCATCATCGAACGACTACTACACGCATTGCGACACGCCACCGCTACATGGTAGCTATCCCACTTATATACACAAAATGTGGATAACTCATACAATATGCGTACCTTATAGATAAGGCGTCATTTAGATGGGAAGAGTTTCCTAGAAAATTCCTGTAAACCAAGTAAATAGGATCCTTCTAGGTTAGCTTGCTTGATCGTGAGATCAGAGAGATAGAGGTCAACCGTGAACCTATCAATGATAATATGAGACATAATCACAAGTTATCAGTAGATTTCTAGAATTGGTTACTTTAAATTCACCAAAACAATATTCAGACTTGATTTAGCTCCCTGGCTCAGCCAAGGTGTGAGGGATATGCCAATGGCAATCTTACCCCCGGTAATTGAGTGCCTGGTGCGAGAACACCCTCGAGCCTCTGCAGATGCGTACAGAGGCGTCCTTGGCGGTATTTTACCGTCTCTACCATGGTGAATGTTCTGAGGAGCTCTTCCAATTAATCCCACCCTCTCCTTTCCTATACAGGACAACACGTGCAGGACTTGGATGCCACCCGCATACGGTGCAGAATATTCCATCAAGAACCAAGCAGTTCGGTGACTCCTTCTTCTGCCGCACTATTAAGACTTAGAATTCTTTACCAGCTCACGTGCTTCCCTCCTCCTACAGTACCGGGTCCTTTAAGCGGGGCGTGAAAAAGCATCTGATGAGGCCGTCAAGCTGAGTGCCACCATTGTAGCATGGTACGTGTCTAAGCGTAAACGGTAATGTAGGTACATGACGTTGAATTAACGCCACTTGGCGGCAAACTTATGAAACATTTTTTACGCATACAATTCAGTTTTTACTCGTTACCGGCGAATGTGAGAAAAAACTCAGGCAGTCTGTTGACAAAAGACGGCGTGCGATTTTAGTCGGTTCGACTCCGACATAACCGCCCCGGCCCCCATTTATCCGTGGTAATTTCCGCACTATGCAAAAAAGACTTGAATTCACTCTGATATAAAAATATAAAAAAATCAGAAGCCTTCAAAGAAAGCAAAATTATTTTCAAAATTCTGTCCCGTGCCTCTAATGAATGATAAGGCACGAAATAATTTTAAACCTACTTAACATTCTCAACATAAACTATAAATCATAATAGATTTATATCTTCCTCACCTACATTTACATTATAATACCCACTATTATGTTTTACAAGTATAATAATGAACTTATTAGGTAGGTATATTATCATTATCATCGAGCAGGTTTATAACACCTATTACAAACAGATAAATGTAATTATTTCAGAATTCGTTAGTTGGCTAATCCAACTAACGAATCGCGACATTGAGTGGAGCAATAAGTATCACTCGGGATTCTTATCAATATCATTAACACGAAGCGGATATAAGGATAAGTATAAGATAACAGTGGTAATGCGTGACTAGATTTCTTTGGAAATGACCTTTTTCATATGAAAGAAAGTAATTCTGTGAATAGAGCAAAATTTTTTTCCGAAGCCCATCTTGAAAGCCCCTGGGTCAACCAGGGTGCGAGAAATATGCCATCGGTAATCTAACTTCCAGTAACTGATGGCTCAAGAAGGTGTGCGGTTTTAGTCGGTTCGAGTCGACATATCCACCCCCACCGACCCTAGCTTATCTTTATAAAAAATATATTTATAAAAATAATGAGCAATAATTTTATTTAGCAAATGATGAATCTTTTATCAAAACTAACAAGACATGCTATGGTTTGCGTATTAGCTCCAGACATTTTCCCGAATATTTTAGGCCACATGTCATTGGTTGTGACGCTTATGTAAGTAACTGGTGATAGAACTCGAATAATAAATAATACAAATTTATTATGAATTATGAATTGAAACAATTGAAAGTAGCATTAAATTAAAATATTCCAATGATATTTTAACCTTATGTATATTAACTTGTTAAATCCAATTTATTATTAAAGGGATATCGATATCTGTACGTTATTGAGGCTTCATTGTTGAAAGGTCTGATATTTGCCAAGGATGATTCAGTATTTCAGTATAGATCTCAAGCAGTCCGCTACGTCATGCATATCATGGATGCAATGTGAAAATAGTTTGCACGAAATTTGCATCTTATGTTTTGTACGGAACAGGTGCCTGCATGCACATGTATGGAACAAAAGACGGCCTCAATAAACCTACAATATTGATGCCATCGCTGAATACATCTTTTCGATATAGCAATTGTACGCAAGCCACGTGAAGCAGTATTGACGCTAATCGCATAATGCAACGATCTATCGCATGCCTACCTATATTATTTGCCATTATACTATTGAATTTCTTCATAGTTTTTTTTTTGCATTATGAAACTAAATAATATATTATATAAAAGCAACTAGCTTTTGCCCGCGGCTCCGCCCGCGTGGATGTCGGTTATCGCGACCAAACATAGCCTATGTCCTTTCTCGAGGTCTAATCTACCCCTATACCAAATTTCATCAAAATCGGTACAGTGGTTTGGGCGTGACAGACAGACAGACAGACAGACAGACAGACAGACAGACAGGCAGACAGAGTTACTTTCACATTTATAATATTAGTAGGGATGAGCTAATACATGAAAAAATACCTGGCAAATAAATGGGACGTATTAATGACACAGGTTGGAAAACATTTATGCTAAAATAATTGTTTATTCATGTAGAATGTAGATGTGAATAAATCATGACTGATTTAAGTAATTTATGACGCGGAAAAGAATCTGCTATGACCATTTATGGAACAAATGGGACACGTTGAAGCTTAAGGCCCCGAATCAGATTAGCATCGAAAAATCGGTATTTTCGAAACCGTTTTTCTTTTTAACTATAAAACCTAAAGATCTGGAATTTACATCCCTGCATACTACAGGATATACAGAGTAACTTCACCTTTTCATAAATTCAATAAAAAAGGAGGAAATAGTTGAAAAGAGGCTCTGAACATCACTCTACTCTTTCTTATGAAACCAAATATTTTCTGCAATATGTATCCAAATAATCTAAAATTTCAGATATATGTTAAATGAGTGTATTAGCATGACGTGACCTTCTTAGTTTGTAATCGTCCCCTATAAAATTATCTATTAAAATTAGTTTTACTGATTTTTACGGCTGAAAAACGAGCGAATGACCTTGAGCATTTGTATGGTCAAAGTCATTCGCGTATGTAATCACCTTAATTAGATGTAAACATAGAAAAGGATGACGGTAGTGCCGAGGGCACACCGAGGGGTCCCTATAACCCGATTCATGCCGGCTTGCTCAGCAAAGAGAACCCAGGTTAGAGATGACTCTGAAATTCAGATTCGGAAATTCAGTATCTGAAATTTTGTAACTGAAACTCAGTACCTATCTGAAATTCAGTGTCTGAAATCAGAACGTCCAGAGTTCCATACAAAATTGGTATGGCTGTTCTGTAAGATAAAGTTTATTTTTCACCGGCTTCCCTTTTGAAAAGTTTTACCCTTCACTGGACGGTACAACTATTTTTACAATTCATGTATCTTTCTATAGGTAGAATCATTAAACATTACAGAAAGTGGCATTTAATCACAGAATAGATAAAATAGTAGATACTATTTAATTACATTTTGTAAGTTTAATCGTTAATAGAATTCTATTGTCGAGTACATAGTTAAATCTTTGCACATTTTGTTTAAGCATTATAATACGTGTGACAATACATTGGCAGTATAAATTTAAACAATGTATAAAAAAAATAGTTTTTAATTTATTGTATGTACTAGCTTTTGCCCGCGGCTCCGCCCGCGTGGATGTCGGTTATCGCGACTAAACATAGCCTATGTCCTTTCTCAAGGTCTAATCTACCCCCATCTCATGGAAGCAGCTTCCGTTACCTTGGGTCGAAAAGACCGTCGTAACGAGGATTGGTTTGATGAGAACGATGAAATTCTTAAGGCGGCACTCGACAAACATCGTGACCTCTTGAAACAGCACAGTCGGCGAGGTGGGAGTGTGGCGGCGGTCAAAGAAAGTGACGTCCAACTACGTAGGCTGTCCCGACAGATCAAGGACAAGTGGTGGCGGGACAAGGCTCGTCACATGCAGTGGCTCGCAGATACGAATCAGCTCGGGGAGTTCTACTGCGAGGTACGTAGGATGATGGGAGCGTGTCATCGAGTGAGGGTGCCCCTGAAAGCTATAGATGGCGAACTCCTTACTAGTAAGGAGGACGTACTCAAGCGTTGGGCACAACATTTTAACTCTTTACTCAATGTAGACAGACCAGTTGATATCCAGTTCATCAGTCTACTACCACAACTCCCATTATGCACTGAGCTGGATGCACCGCTATCGCGTGACGAAGTAATCTCTGCCATCAAAGACCAACAAAATAAAAAGGCAGTTGGCATTGACCTTATACCGGGCGAGTTGCTGAAGTGCGGCGGTATCGAGTTACACACATTTGTATGGGAACTGTTAGTACGTATGTGGGAAGAAGAACGAGTCCCAGCTGACTTCAAGGTGTCTCGCATTCAAGCCCTGTACAAAAACAAAGGTGATCGTTCCAATTGTGACTCTTATCGTGGCATTTCTCTTCTCTCAACACCTGGAAAGGCGTTTGCTCGAGTCCTTCTAAATCGCCTAAGGTTACTATCAGAAGGGATCCTGCCAGAAACACAACTTGGCTTCCGACCCGATCGAGGCACCTGTGAGGCTATCTTTTCAGTGCGTCAACTTCAGGAAAAAAGCAGAGAACAAGGTCGTCAGTTGTACCTCTGCTTTGTTGACCTAGAGAAGGCGTTTGACAGCGTTCCTCGTGAGGCACTTTGGCTGGTTCTCGGAAAGCTGGGATGCATGGAGAGGTTTCTGGGGCTTCTCAGACTACTGCATGACGACATGCAATGCTGCATCACGGAAAACGGGGAGCAATCTGAGTTCTTCCCCGTCAGCTGTGGGGTGAAACAAGGATGTGTTCTAGCACCTACACTGTTCGTCCTGTACTTTGCAGTGGTGGTCGGGGAGGTCGCGAGGATTACCTCGGAGGGTGTCCGCATCCGCTTCAGAACCGACGGTGGGCTCTTCAATTTGGCCAGACTTAGGGCGCGCTCCAAGACAACACATGCAGTGATCAGCGAGATTGTATATGCCGACGACATATGCTTCTTAGCAGAATCTTCGGATGGCCTGCAACAGCTGATGACAACGTTCCATCAAACATGCTGCAAGTTTGGCCTGAAAATAAGCGTCAAAAAAACGGAGGTGATGTGTTTAGACACACACGGTCACGAGACACTGTCCATCAGGCTTGGCGAGGACGTGTTGAAACAGGCTGATAGGTTTCGCTACCTGGGGAGCACCATAACATCTAAGTGCGACCTTGATGCCGAAATCAACAGCAGGATCGGAGCTGCTGCGGCAGCATTCGGGAAGCTATGCGCTAAGGTATTCTGCTCGCATGATTTAAAGCTGTCTACCAAAATATCTGTATACATGGCGATTGTGCTGCCAAACCTCCTATACTCATCCGAAACATGGTGCGTGTACCGTCACCAGATTCGCACTCTAGACCAATTCCACCTTAAATGCCTGCGAAAAATTTTAAATATCAAGTGGTCCGATTATGTACGAAACACCGAGGTTCTACGGCGAGCAAATGTCGGTGGCATAGAGTCGTATTTAATGCGTCGTCAACTTCGGTGGTGTGGTCACGTATCACGGATGACGGAGGATCGAGTGGCGAAGCGCATCTTTTATTCTGAATTAGAGGAGGGTAAGCGGAAACAAGGCGGACAACACCTCCGTTATAAAGATGTTCAGAAGCGCCACATGAAAAGATGCAACATCGAACCTTCGAGGTGGGGGGGGTTGGCAGCACAACGCCCTGAATGGCGCAGGCTTGTCCAAGTGCAAGTGGGCGAGTTCGAGGAGCAGCGGAAGGAGGACCTCGACACCAAGCGCGACGAGCTGAAGGCCCGACAGCCTGCTGCCATTGCCTACAATTACACGGGTGGGGTGCTTACGTGCGCTTTATGTTCACGTACGTTCACCGCCAAGATTGGCTATACTAGCCATTTACGGGCGCACCAGCGACGTATTAATCAGGAGGACTTATAAGTGGTCGCCATGGCCGAAATCGGTCGGAGATCATCATACCAAATTTCATCAAAATCGGTTCAGCGGTTTAGTCGTAAAAGCGAGACAGACAGACAGACAGACAGACAGAGTTACTTTCGCATTTATAATATTAGTAGGGATTGTCCAGTGTATTTACGATAAATATAATTTGATTTCTGTAGTAGGTTGATTTCTCTAGGTATACCTACGGCTATCCTCATCTTGGTTTTTCTGTCTTAAAATGATAGTTTTGCACTCGGTCAATTTCATAAGATAAGCACGTATTTTTTTTATATAGGACATGTCAATGTAACTTCACCTCGCCTCCTAATGGTAAGCTTTTTTTCCGTATCTATTATTATCTATTATTACCACGATCCCTACATATTACATCCTTAGTTTCACAATTAATGTATAATTCATAGTTTTGCAATCTAGTAATACCTATTAATTACAGTTTGTATGCTTGCATGCATTTAATATGATATTTAAAAGAATATCCTCAATTCCAATGCTTACTTATCTTTAGTTGAATGTCATACTTACTTCCTACATTTATTTAAAAGCAAACTGCATTAAGTAAAATAAATTAAAACTTCTAAAACACAATCATAAAACATGCTTTTAAGATGCGTGCTTATATAAAATTGTTGATTGACAAAGTTAACTGGAGTTAATCCTGTATGTCAATGCAGATAAAGTCTACTACCAAAATACCTTATAATTAGATCTGTATAAGTGTATGAAAATTCAACTCAGAAAAAAATAATAATAGAGATGGTAGAATCCCACGAAGATCTTTGAAGACCAAACCGACCTCATCTGCAAGCCAATACACCTTCCGATCAAAAGAATAGGCTCAGACGTAGACTTTTCTTTCCTTTCGTGGTTCTCGGGTAGGCCAAGTCAAAGAAGGGTATATAAGAGCGGGTACAAAATGAAAGTATTTTGATGAAATGGAACTACGGTTTATTACCCTATACCTACAGATATTACTACGGTTATAACCTTATGTCTACAAGTTATTAACTTAACCTAAAATGAGATCATGTCATTGACATTTAAATGCTTATATTATATAAATCATCAAGTTAGATAAACGTCAACCACAAATGATTCATATCTTAGTAGGAAAATTTAATATAAAAACATTTTGAACAATTTTAATTAATAAAATACTTAATATAACATTTCAACTAAGTGATTTGCGTCGGTTCGGTAGCCAGCAGTACATACAGCCTTAATCTTAACCGCTGTTGACCACTAGTAGTGCCGTGCCGTTGCTGTGAGATGCACGCGATAATAGTATCGCGACGCCTGCGCAGCCGTTGCGAACTATAAATCGAAATTTATATCGATAAATCGGAATTTTCTTCGAGCTCTAAGTGTTTTTATTCAAATTTATGAGTTATTTCAATTAACGTTTGTGACATTTGATAATTTTAGTCTAATTACAATTAGAATAGATTCAAATAATTTTAAATATATTAATTTTGGAAGTTTATATTCGCATTGACGTGACTGTAAAGTGCTGTTTTCAAGATGCCCAACACTCCCAATGTCCCTTTAGTACGGAAGGCGATAGTGGGATCGGCTTTAGCGAATGTTTCGCCGTCGATGAACCCTAATCCCGGTCAGTTCCAAGAGGGACGTGAAAGTCAATGGACTCCGGCTGCTTTGGAACGGGCTGGATCTACGTTGAAAGCTTTGAACCGTGTGGCGAAGCGGCCACCGGTGCATATTTCATTCGAGGATGTTAGTTACACCGTTAGTTCACATAAAGGTAGGTTTTTATTATGGTTCACGATAATATTTTCGCATTGACACCTTCGTTAGCTACAAAAAAAAAAAACGAACTACAGAATGTTTGTATTGATAGGTCTATTAGGCTATCAATAAAAAAATCTGTAGTTCGTTTTTTATCTTCGCCTTATTGATAATAAAATTTCGAAGCAATTGGTATGCCAACCTTTTCTGTAAATTCAAGTCTGAAATAGTCTACTTTCAGGACTGACTTGAACCCATAATAGTCTATTTCTAAATACTCTGCCAACAGGGCGACCTGGAAACGTCCTAGAAAACCGATATTCTTCTATACAAATATCATATTGTGGCGACTTTAAATAAATCATTTAAATAAAAAATTTCCAAATCCAAATGATTATTGTTAAGTGTTATAACTTATTACCTACATTGTTCATTGTGCAACGAAGTGAAGTGAAAGTGTCACATACATTTAGTGCACAATTAGTTGTTGCAAACAGAATGACCACGTAATACATCATGCAGAACTTTCTAAGATGTGAATTATACAGTAAAGAGGAGCTTAAGGCGAGTACGATCGCACAGTAAAATCGCGTGTTGTTTTTATTTGCGATTTTGTTTCACATTATACTGTGTAATACACTTTTATCTGTTCTGTGCCAATACACAGTCTTCCGATGATATCGCTACACAGCTAATGTTTTTTACACAGGTGTTTTTTTTTGCTGATAAGCTCCCGTTTGACCTCTATCTCACCTGTTGGTAAGTGACGATGTGGTCGACGGTGAAGCACTCTTGCCTAGAAGTGACCTATTCATTCTAGTCTTGATGAAACCCAAGTTATAGCTATCTGGAAACACAGGAAATGCAGTAATGCAGTGTGTAATGTACGAACATTTTTTTTTTTTTCGAAACTTTCAGACGATGTTGCTTTCGAAACTGCCGAAAATCTTCCGCTCCGAAGCGACTGTAAAATTATCCGGTATAAAGACGAATCACTGTTTCCCTTGGTTACGCTATAACTTTAGAACGATTACCGAAAATATCAATAGAAAAGAAAATTAAGAAAATTGTACAGAAAAAGTTTTTACGCGGGCCTTGTTGCGGGCAATAGCTAGTTATGAATAAACTTAGATAATATTCACGAAGTTGGTTGTTAATGTTTACAATAATTTGTTATTATTTCTAGTTTTTAATAAATGAATTAACTTTACATTACATTGAAGAGATTATTTTGTGAGATAAGATTGTTGTAAAGTATTTTGAATCGTTTGTTATTGTTGATGATTATGATATGATTTAATTGAAATAATAGCATAATACATTACATTAATTATGTTATTAGTTAAATTAAATTTTGCGTATTGATATTATTAAGAACCAACAACAGTTATTTATTTACGATAATAAGTAGGTATTATACTTATGTTCATTATTGGTAAGAAAATAATTATTTATTGTTTTAATAATGGAAAAGTTAATTATCTACTATTTTATTTTTTTAGTATTATATATTGTATAGTAGCATATTTTATTGTATCATTTCAATAAATATCTACATTATCTGAAAATTAAATCAACTTTAATCAAGTTGATTTAATTTTCAGATAATGAGATAGAAAAAAGGTAACTAGCTAGATATTTAGATCAAGTTATAATGTTTAACTATAGCCTTGTCTTAGACTATATAGAACTATATACCTAAACGCAGCAATTGTCATTTCCACGCGGCCTAAAAAATGGCTACTACGTCGTTGTAAGTTGAAATATACATACATCCTATGACATGCACACATTGACAGTTAAAACAATAATATTGACACAAATTTACTCACACAAAATGCGTTTTTCACACCGTTTTTTGCGATGCATTTTGTTAGCTGTGTCTAACAGTTTATGGTCTAAGACCCGTGTATTTGTGGTTGTTATTAGAAAACTGCTGAAATGAAATGAATGCAAATTGTGCAAAACAAAAAATATAAAGCAAATATCACAATATACGAATACAACTTTTATCGCACTCGTATGCAATACCTAATATAGGTACTTGTAAAGAGCTATCTACTGCGTGACTTATCAATGTGCATCCTGTTAGTATAGATAGTGTTAGGAAGTTAATCAAACCCTGCGATATTTAAACAACACTTAAACAACAACACGAAACGATGAGATTAACGCGTTTCACCAAACAAACAAACTCTTCAGCTTTATCATATTAGTATAGATTAGTCTAGATTGTAAACAATCTAACATTTTCTGTTATATATTATGTCATTCGAATAGCACATAAATTGAGCCATAGCACATTTTAGTGTCAGGTACGCACAAACAAAACAAAATAAAAAGTAACAATTTGTGTTCATTTTATACTGACGCACCTTTGCACACGCTTGACCGCAAATGAACTCAGTGCTTACATTGCATTGTACATATTTTGTATTGCATCGGCATTGTCAACAAATGACAGTGTAAGCATTACAACATACCTTGAATTCTCAGTAGGTACAAACAATATTAATAGTGTCAATTGTTTGTTTATCATTTTCTTTATCTTCATCGACTTCAAAAAGCGTAAATGTAAAATTAAGTACATTCTACTCTTAACTGTCTTCAGGTACCAACGCACGAAAAGCTTCCGCTCGCCTCAAAGTCACGGCCTTAATGCACAACTTTTTAATGCTGGTTAATTTTATAGATATAATAAATAATATAGAAATAAATAAAAGTGCACTTTCCAATGTCATTTCTTTGATTAGAGATCTCCTGTATTATTAGAAGAATTCGTGGAAAGAATGTGGAAATCTCGATGTATTTATCAAATACTAGCCAATAAGTGTTTGTGTCATTCAAAATTTTAAAATAACAAGTTAATTGAACTACGTTTGTTTACACTATGATAATTTGACCTTATAGGTAATATAGAAGTCAACGACAGCATTTTTTATCTGCAAACGATTTCGACATTGTCTTAAGTTATTTTAATTGTTCAGTTGCCCTGTATGTATCCTTCATAAGTAAGAAAGTACAACTAGATTTTATTTTTCTTTTTATTATTATAATTGTACCAAACTAAAATTATACTCTCACCTGGATATTTTAACAACCTTAGTTATATCCATCTTCATTTATTTTCAAAAGGAAAGTTAAGTGAAAAAGTTCCTGTAACGATTATGAATGATATGACGTATAATGATTTATAAGTAAATAAAAACAATATTGATAGTTGTGGAGTTAAAAAATATATTTTTTGATAAATTAAACATGTACCTATATATTTTAAAAATTATATTTCTCTTTAATCATTTTTAAAAATCTTATATACTAAGTATATTATTTTAAATACATATACAATGTATAAAAATATATAGGTATATGAAAATTGGTGCTACACCGGCATCGTGTACAGAGATGAAGCTCCTGGTGGCTATAGGGCTCCAGAGAGACGAAGCTCCTCACAATGCGTGCCGTGTCGAGGAGTACCGCCTTCTGCATCAGGCCCTTGACCCAACTGCCTAATGCGAGCCTCTTGAGTGGTTAGTCGAGGCTCTTGGCAATCAGTCCGTGAACGACACGGTTATTGTAACAATAATACTTATTATTACTCGGAATTATTATTATTACTAAAAACAACCTAATTTTATCTAAAAATTTGTAACATTTTTTATTACCGATGTTGGTTAGAGGTCAAACGGTACACCGGAATACTTAACTACGATTACAATGATTACGTAGTTATTTTTTGTAAATACACAATGTAATCTAGATTATACTTACATGGTAATACAATGCATATCTTTTCGATTATGATAACAATGTTTGATATATCGATGTAAATTTTTGTATAAAAATATACTTAGTAGGCATGCTTATTTATCTTTAGAACCATTTAGGAAATGGATTCAAGTACACAGTCAGCATCAAATCTATCTTGACAACAGAGTCTCAAAATGATCTTAATACCGAAGTAGGTATTAAGAGCAAGTCAAACTTTTACTAATTTAAATTGTATTTATGTACTAAATATCAGAACAATCCGACAAGAGGAAACGGGAATACCAAGGTATTAAGATCATTTTGAGTACTTTGTTTGTCAAGATCAATCTGATCCTGACTGTAACTTTCTTTATATAGGTAAAGAAAGTAAATAAAATAAAAATATTGATACAAGAATTTTCAGTTAAAGTAATTAAATTAAAGTAATGAAACAACAATACATGTTTAAACCATTGTTAGTTGATTTTGAGATTTGCGGGAAAATACTGCTGATCACCTCAGCAGCCGTAGCTTAGTGCTTAGTGGTTAAAGAGTAGGCCGAGAATCCTGGGATTGAATCCTAACATTCCTAACCATTACACAACTGACGTCAACCCTTTACTAACACAAGCAATTTGACTGGAAGTGTTATCGGGAATGTAATTAGTTACGTATTAGCTCATGAATAATAAAAATAAATGGATGTATGCAATACCCTGGGGAGACCTTCTAATACCCTTCTTGAAGAACCTCATATTGTAGTTGCTTGGGAAAACCACAGCAGGGAGTTTATACCAAGGCTTGAGCGTGTGTGCGATGAAGTTCCTTCCATATACAAGACTGCGTATATTTCTTCTTTCTCTTTCTTAATTCTGCATGTCACCTATGAGTTCCGTTTGACTGAGGACATGCCAAAACTCTTCTCTCTCAGAGTATATTAACGCTTCTTCTAACCTAGACAAGTGGTAATTCGTTGCTCGGCGTGTCATGGAATAGAATGACGAATGTATAGAATTTAACGTTTTTGACATTCGTTGACGCCTGTCATATACGTCAAATTCCATACATTTGGCATTATATTCCACAAAACGCTGGCCGACGACTGGCTACCACTTGTCTAGAGAAGCTGGTATTTAGACGATGAGCTAAAATTTATCATACTAAACACAAAGCGAAACCGCGTTCAACAATCGTTGTACTTAGAACGAACCTAAATTCAGTAATATTTTGGTACCCACTGTTATAATTGTGAAGTCAGGCGTAAAAAGGGACAGCTGAAATAATATTACGTAAGACAGTAAGTTTAGTTTTCAAAGACCTCAAAATTAATGAAGTTTCTGTTGTATAATAAGCTGAATTTATTCAGAACTTTTACTAAAGAATATTCTATTTTCTTATAATTATTATCTACAACTTCTAGACTCAACAAACTTACTAATGCATGGAAGATAGCAAGAACTATAAATTATGTAATAATTACAATTATAAGTGATTCATTATTAGCTCACAGCAAAACATAGATGCTATCACAACAAAAATATGAATTATGTAATTTAATTAACAAGGAATTATTAATAAATAAACTGTTTTAATAATTAAATAATCGCATAAAAATGTAACTATTGCATAACTTATTAATTACATACTAGCTAGTTCAATAAACTATTGAACTTAATCCAGACTATTGTTCGCAGATGAACAATCTTAAATAAAAAAATTGTTCTATTGTTATCGTGATCTCATAACAATAATTACTGATATGCCGTAATAATGATGTTCGTACTAAATCTTCATCAGCTTAATGACCCAAATTTTAAATTATTCGTATACCACTTAATTTACAAACTTAGACCATCATACTGTATAGACAAAGTGCATCACAAATAAAGGCGTGAAGTGCCTACACTTGAAAATATTTAAGAGATACGATTTGACAGATGTCTGGATTCATGGTAGGTAACTAGGCACTATTGAAAGGATACATGAAACTGTTATAAATTAAGTTAAACCATTTCTAAATACGTAATAACTTATAATAGTAAGTATAAAAAATATGGTGTGACATATTTCACTTTAAATTACTACAAATATTTTAAGAATTGCTACAAATAATTTAAAATAAGACGTGATTCTTCATTTTTCGAAATCTCGTGTGACAGCTACGTCATATCGTTCTTATTTTTTCATTTGAGTGTTGCGGCTGTGTTCTCTATGGTTGTTACATTTTAATCGTATGGAGTTTATGTCAACTCGTTACGTTTATGGTCGGCGTTGCCAGAATGTAACTTTTGTAATATTATGTATTTCTTTTTACCCTCTTATGTTTCTTCTAAGTAATACAAATGAAAATATTGCTTAGATTTTTCTTTTATCGTATCGCATACTAGAGACAACGAATTTTTTTTATTTTTTTTCTGATACTGAAATCGAAAGTAGCTCAGACAGTACCCATTTCGTATTTTCATTTACCCTGCTTTATTAACAGTATATATCCTGAACCTAATATGGGTTCGTCCACTCTGATCATATGATCCGTTTCAATACTAGATAAATATTAAATTGCTTGTAAAAATGCACCTCTTAGATTATTTTGCCTACCAGCATCATCATGCGCATGGAGACGTATTTTCCTAATTGCATCTGAAGCCAAAGCTTGCCAAAGCTATAATTTTTAGGTTTTTAGGTTTCCCGTAGGAGCCGCGTGGTTCCCGGCAGAGTAGAACTTGGGCCTCCCCATCTCTTCCTATGCGGTGTCGTACCAGGCGACTAAGGGATAGGGCTGTTTATCACCAGACAGTTATATAGGTACAGCCACAACTTAGCCTCAGATGCATACCTCGAGTCAACAATAGTGCCAGGAATATGGCAATAGGCTCACCCCCTATTACGTGGGACCGAATAACTACAAATACCTATTTATCTATTATTTTTAACCTATTTATCAATTTTTTTTGTATGTTTGTTATGCGATTGTGAAGCCAATTCTAGACGGATTTTGAAAATTCTTTTTTTGTTCGTAAGTAGATTATTTCGAAATGGTCCCATTTAAATTTTGTAAAGATCTGATGATGGGTTTCCGAGATTAGACCAAGGAACTCTTCAAAAAGTACCAGGAAATCAGCCGCGATTGCTGCAATCGCATATTATTGCAATGTTTTCATTAAGCCTAACACATATAGGTACTAATCCAAATATCAATACTAGATATATTACATGATTAATCAGTGTTGCCAGGGCCAGATAGTCTAGTGTAAATGTAAACAAGATAGCTTAAAAAGTTACTTAACAGGGAAAAAGTAACGTTGTTTTATGGTATGGAAATCTTGTCGGATAATTATTATATTGCGCGGTTATGATGAATACAATACATTTTGGCAGCTATGCGATTAATCTTTTGTTACTTGAATCGATTATTCTGACAATTGATTTAAGAAGCTCCATCCCTAGACTATAAACGTCAAATCGTATCTTTTAAATATTTTCAACTGTAATGTCAATTTTGTTCTTCAAACTGTCAATGTGTGCATGTCATGGGATGTATATATAATATGTCAATTTATACCGAAGCAGTAGTATTTTTTTACACAACGTTGAAATTACCCTTGTTTCGTGTAGGCATAGAGATTGTGTATACTCGTAGTCTAAGTTTAAAAAATAGCAGATTACGGAATTCAAAACCGTGGTCTCTGATGTCGAAGATGAACATTCTACCGTAACGGACACCACAAATAAGGAAACTCTTACAAACAACTTAAGCAGCTGCAAGTTTGTTGCCTGTCAAAATAAATATTATCGTAAAGTTATAATTATTATAACTGTATAAGTTTTCGGAAATTTGTTTACAAACTTTAGTTTCGTTTGTTTAAAAACTAGGGTAAGTATGGGTGCTTTCATAGGGAAATAGGTTACCAGCACCAGCTACCTGCACCGACGAGTTTCCATAATAATTCGTCATTTATGTTCAACACCACATATGCCAAAAGTTAATCGCAACGCAATAAAATTGTGCATAATATTATGTTTAAAAACATATAGGCGCTAGTACTTCGCGATTATTTCGACAAACGATGAATTGACATGAAAGCAACACGGATAGGTTTACCTACAACCGGAGTTCTCAATAGAAGCCCCATTTGAAGCAATAAATTATTTGAGGCAACTTATGGAAACGATACTCCAATACGTTGCCTCGTTTTGGAGTAAAGAGATAGGTGAATAAAGCGAGTTTATGATCAACTTTTCATATTGTTCATTCAAATTCATCCATCTATCATGTACCACAACAAAGAAAAGGGTCACAGTAATTCGATTTGATACCGAAAAGGGCATATTATCAAAAGGCTGCGGTGTACCCTCATATTTTGAGTGTCAGTTTTTGAATACATACTAGATCTATTATCGTATTTTATTATTTCTATATGCCTCAAGAGTATCAGGTGTTGCACTCGCCCGTAGGTCACGATAACGACTTTCCGTCAGGTGGGCCGTCTGTATGTCTGCGTCCTAAGTGGTATAAAAAAAGCAGCCTCATTTCGATATTTTTCATGAAGCGACTGTCGTTTGTCCTTCGTAACCCACTGGCCATCTCGAAGTTTTATAGTTGGACAAAATTTATAGAACGTCTATCTGACTTTAAAATCTCAGATTAATTCTACCCTAGAAACGTTAATTTATTTTTAACAATGACCTTGTAAGTATGTTGTATGAAATTTAAAAAAATTCTTTAAAATAAAATAGGCAAAAATTAAATATCAAATTATCTCACAGGTATAAAATACAGATAGCATAAAAAGTAATGTGCTAAGTTTTTATATATAACTTATTATCATATTAATATCTTTTCAGAATGTCTATCCTGTTTAAGAATCTCAGTTTACCTCATTACGTCTCTGTATAATGTAATAAAATAATAATTTAATAAAAATAAAATAAAATTGTCGCTGTAATACTTTACAACGTCAATTTTATTTATTATAATTACTTTATTCACCACACGACATTGGGAACATTGTGATATCTAGCAAAAAATATAATATTATAAATAAATCTAAATAAATAAATTGTCATCATGACTTTGCCAAATTAATACAGTTTTTTTTAAGTTCATGGCTCCAAATGAATTAGGTATGTATTCTAAAACGGAATTTACAATTCAGGCTAATTAATTTGTACAAAGTTCTACTTCTCCTTAATATTCACTTCCGTGGCAGAATCACCGCAATTTCGCCAATGTCAACTTAATTTTTATAATTTTTTGTAAAAATTATTTCACAGCGCATCTATTTTTTAAACTCCGATTTAGTTGAATCTTTTCATCTTTTTCATGTTCATAAGCTAGTTAAAATATTTCATTTCGCTATGATATCTGACTTGAAAATAGTTTCTAGGCGTCATCAGTAGAAACTTCGTCAAAACTAGGTAGGTACTTGCTTGTGTTGCAACGATAATAATAAGCAATTTCTTGTGCTGAGTTACTCAGAGTACTTTCTAAGTAACCTTAAATATTAATATGTGATTGACAGAAGACGATCTCATAACGATGTTGGCAAGTTTGATGCTTGTACAGTTGCCAAAATCGATCATATGGCCGTGACTCGATATGCGTACTCGCTTAGTCTGATTGGAGAATCTTCTATCTATCCTATATGCGGCTAAGGCCTTGTCCCCGGTTGCATAGGAGGTTTTCACTTCCAGGGCCCGCCTACTCTTAGTCTGGTTAGGTACTCCTTTTATGAGAGTGACCGTCTGACTTCCCATCATAAGAGCAAAGTCTGTGTCAAAAGCAAATGCACCAGCCCCTAATAGGGAGTCCTAATAAGGTAACAGGACTAGTTAATGGTTAATATGACCTACTCAACACTCTAGGCAATGAATGAATACTAGTTCTTTATTTGATCGTAAGAATGTGCTAGGGTTATGCCTATGATGAATAAAAATCGGCAGTGGATCATATTTGGGGCTCCAACCGGAATAACTCGAATAATTACCTTATTATATGTCTGTACAAGTCTTTAGAGAGTTACGAGTACCCTGGTATTTACTAGCGAAAGTTTTCGTAGACAGTGATGTTATTACTATGTAACCTGGGGCCTTAGACAAAGTGACATTTTATTGGCGAAAACGCCAGTGGAATCGCTAATTGTAGTATGAAATTGACATAAATCATTAAAACTTAATTTTTTTTATGAAATTTGAGTCTTTGTAACTCGAAATACATTATTTAACTTATCATTATTACTATAACCACCGCAATGTCCCGAAATCCATTGTTAAAACCTTAAAAATGGTTCGCTTCAGAGCGATTCCATCAATAGAATGCCACTTTGTCTAGGGCTCCTGTTCGTGGTACAAGTGAATCGTTAATAGAGGTAGTTATCACTTGCTTCATAGATCGTTTACCGAACAGTGAGTGTACTTGGCCACGAACGCTATAGGCACACCCTGATTATAATATGATAACTGATCAAATTTTCGACCCATTCTTGAGTTGCAATGTCGCGAAAACGCGTTTAGCAATGTCATCAAGTTTGGTTGGGTTTACGAGGTCGTAAAAGTAAGTTATTAGATTGCTGAGGAGTGGGAAGTGATGTCAGCAATTATTGTATCATACTCGTCACGATTGAATACGTAATTTGGACCTAATACTTCCTAGTAATGGGTTGAGCGTAAGGTGTCACACCAAGAACTTCGGAATTTTATTGTGGGCAAAATTCTCACGGATACACCCCCTTCCCCCTCCACCGGAGCTGACAAAAGAGGTTATGTCAGCCTTAAACCGACTAAAACGCACGCCGTCTGCGGGTCGTTGGTTGCCAGAGGTGAGACATCTCTTCCAAACTGACTCTCATCAGGTGTGGAAACCTCGGAGTCCCCAACTAGTCCCCGGGAATCACACGCTTCACGCGCCACCCCCGCGGTCTGCTTCTGCTAGGGTGACAGGCGGCTCCACCTGTCATCCCCAGCTCATGGATGTCATGAGCTGGGGATGACAGCTGTGGCGCCCGAGTCGCCTCCGCTCGTCGCTGGCCGCTCGGTTAACGGGTTCCTCCGTTCAGGAACTCAGTTCTGCTGATTTGGACAAGGCTATGACGTAGGGTTTCCTCTCGGAGTCGAATGGCTATCAGCAGGGGCTCCCGCAAAATCCAAAATAACCTGTATAAAGTAAGAGCTGTGGAAAGCGCCAGGGGTCATTTTCGGGGAATACGATGGGACTAATGTTGTGATGATGATGTTTTTCATTTTTTATCTGTTTGAAGAATATTACTATCTGTTCATACAGAGTCGGCAGCACGAGTGAGACACCCATGGTGTTGCACTTGTCTTATAGGCCACGGTAACCACTTTCCATCACGTGAGCCCACTGCCACCGAAGTGGTATAAAAGATAGCCAGTACTGTAGTCGGATGAGCAAGGTTATAATACTGTTCAGATACTCGATGTAGTAATATTATACCACTATGTTACACATACAATCTATTAAAACAAATGTTAATAAAGAAAACAAAAAATGGTCAAACATGCGTCACCTTGAGTAATAATAGCAAAATATGCTAATTGCATTTTAATCTTGCCAGCAAAATCTTCATATATATTTTATTAACCAATTTTGTAGGTAGGCATTCTTCTTGAATGACGTCAATAAAGTAGGTATTACGAGTAAAAATAGCACTTTTCTCAGCAAACCGTTGCCTTTTAGCACAGAATAAGTAATAGTACTACGTTATAAGTACTAGTACTAGTTATAAGTACTAGTTTTAATTACCTGAGTTTGGTTAAAAATGAAATTCCCCAGCTTGTCATGCATGAAATTTATTTTTGTGAGTGCGTTGTGCCTCTATGTTGTATCTCTTGCGTGTGCGCAGCGCGTTTTGCTACTTATAGTGTAAACTTTAGTAACAATAATAAATCAATGGTAAACACATTTAAATGCTAATTTATTTTACCTTCTCTACCTTTCTTATTTCTCTCTCCTACCTCTTTCTTTCTTTTTTCTTTCTTATTACATTGTATCGATGACTACCGCCGGCATACTGTTCTAAATAACTCTTGTAATCACGTAATAGCATTACACTAGTAAATTGAAAGAAACAATAGTCCACCGTTTGATAATACACAGCTAATGACCTTTGTGACACCTTGAATGTTAATAGTTCACCCAGAACTGACTTGCCTTTATCTATACTAATATTATAAAGAGGAAAGATTTGTATTTTTGTATGTAACGAATAAACTCCAACATTCGCCAATAGAAAGCTACATTATCAGGTTCCAACATAGGCTCATTACGCTATAATATCAGCTATGAATGGGATTAGAATTCTACGCGGTCGGAAAAAAGATGTGCCTTTTCAATCGTTGAAGGTCTTGTTGTATATTAAACTCCAACAATATTACTCAACCAATGATCGAGGCCCAGAGCTCCGATCATAATGAAGGAGGCCTCAATTTTGCATATTTCTAATACAACGTTATCGCACAATTAAAGTTTAAAAATATGCAAAATTAAGATTCGCATAGTTCGCCAACCTTGGTCTCGAGTGGGTTTGATTAACCTTGTTACCTACCAACTTATGGAAAATTTATATAACTACATACGTAGGTACGTACGCTCACATATTTCCCGCCAGGGTAGGCAGACACGAGAGTCCACTATATGACTCTATCCTAACATACTACACGGGCTTCCTCTAACGAAGAAGCGAAAGTAAATCTGTCTGTTACGCTTCCACGCCTTAACTACTGAACAGATTTTAGACTTTGGAGAGATAGATTAGGGTGATTACATACGCGAATGACTTTGACCATACAAATACTCATTCGCTCATATTTTGAACCGTAAAAATCAGTAAAACTAATTTTAATAGATAACTTTATAGGCGACGGTTACAAACTAAGAAGGTCACGTCATGCTAATACACTTATTTAACATTTATGTGAAATTTTTGATTATTTGGATACATATTGTAGAGATTATTTGGTTTAATAAGAAAGAGTAAAGTGATGTTCAAAGCCTCTTTTCAACTATTTTCTCCTTTTTTATTTAATTTATGAAAAGGTGAAGTTACTCTGTATATCCTGTAGTGTGCAGGCCTGTGAATTCCAGATCTGTAGTTTTAATAGTTAAAAAGAAAAACGGTTTCGAAAATACCGATTTCTCGATGCTAATCTGATTCGGGGCCTTAAACCTTGGGAAAGGACATAGGCTATGTTTGGTCGCGGTAACCGACATCCACGCGGGTGGAGCCACGGGCAACAGCTAGTTCTGTATAAAATTATTAAAATGGTCTTTTTCAAATTTAGAATTTTCCTCAAGAGAAAAGTCAAGTCGATGCGCTACACGAAAAAATACTACCATAGTTTTAAAACAACTTTTTACGTAGGTTTCGCACGTCATACATCGTTTAATTATGATTTATTTGCATGGATTTCATCAAATTGAATTGATACCTGTTTTTAGATATAAGACTAAAAGTTTATCAACATATTATTATAAAACCAGCTCATTAGCATAGGTTCAGTAGTCTTTATGAGGAGTTAATAAAATACAATCTTAAATTTACATCACATTTAATTACATCTTTTAGACTTCTAAGAAGTGTTGACAATTTTGAATTACAATCTGAGCTAGAGATCATTGAAAAACAATCTGTGATGATAATATAATGCGGGAAATATTAGATTTCAATATTCTTAAACTAGCTGGATGAGGTTTCAGCTGCGTGGATGTCGGTTATCGCAATTAAACATAGCCTATTTTCTAACCCAAGGTCTAATTTATCTCTGTATTAAATTTTATCAAAATCGTTTTAGTGATTTAGGCGACAGACAGACATATGAGCTACTGTCGCATTTATAATATTAGTGTAGATAGTATGGTACACAAACTATCACATATAGTATACGATCATATTATAAGAAAGTCAAAAAGTACAAATATCTGTTTGGATCACGTCCTCACAATAAAAATGGTAGAAAGTATTTGAGAGTCTACCTACCTCTGATTGCACCCTTGTGTGAGATTCATAGGAAAAGTTCCCGCTCCATACTGCAAAGTTTTTTCATAGTAATCTTTAGTTGAATTTATAGAGACAGCAATTTATGAATGTTTTGGATAGTTCAGCCTTTTTGTTCTATCATAGAAAGGTTGCTATAACGGTATTCTGAAGCTAAGAATAGGATCACCTTGAAAATCTGTTTATACTTAGGTGCGTTATGTGGTAGGTAATAGTAGAGTTTGTTGAGCCATTTCTTCTCCACTAGCGCCTAGGAAGCGGTGGTAAACTTAGTTTTAAGGAGAATTTGACGTCAAAAAACTGTAACAGTGTTTGCACTATTTTGAAAAATAAAGAATTTGAATTTGTAGAGGTGATAATACATCTCAATAATGACAGAAGATTACTAATAGAATAAAGTAAGATTATAGAACCAACATACATATTATTTTTGTTCTGCCGGCAACTTTCACTAGGTAACTCTATTTAATTAGTAAGAGAGTGCTGTGTGTGTGTGTGTGTGTGTGTGTGTGTGTGTGTGTGTGTGTGTGTGTGTGTGTGTGTGTGCGTGCGTGCGTGCGTGCGTGCGTGCGTGCGTGCGTGCGTGCGTGCGTGCGTGCGTGCGTGCGTGCGTGCGTGCGTGCGTGCGTGCGTGCGTGCGTGCGTGCGTGCGTGCGTGCGTGCGGGCGGGTGGGCGTGCGTGCGTGCGGGCGTGCGTGCGTGCGTGCGTGCGTGCGTGCGTGCGTGCGTGCGTGCGTGCGTGCGTGCGTGCGTGCGTGCGTGCGTGCGTGCGTGCGTGCGTGCGTGCGTGCGTGCGTGCGTGCGTGCGTGCGTGTGTGTGTGTGTGTGTGTGAGAGCTGTGTGTGAGAGTGATATTTAGATGGTCTAGCTTTCAGCGTAACTGGCATTACATTTGGTTTTACTCGTTTATTTTACTCAGACTTCTTTTTTAATTTTTTTTTCTTGTGACATGTATGGTAGAGGAAAAACATAGGGTGGAAATCTTAGTTAAATTCCAGAACACTAAACGTTAAACCGATACACGTACCTATACGGTAGGTATGGAATGAGTACTGGCTCACTTAGAAACCATCAATTTATTTTCAATTACGTAAAAGTCAATATGATGATCTAAGAGGAGAGCATTGAAGCAAATTGACTTCAATTGACTAGAGAGTACAATACATACATACATAATAATAATAATATTTGTTTTGTTATCATGTTATGTGAGTTTGTTTATGATGCATATTATGATTATTGTAACATTAAACCTCAACATATATTTTGTTTACATTATGTATTTTATATTTATTTTGTAGTTTAAATATTTCTTATACGAGTATAATGGTGTATTTAAGACAATTACCAAATTTCAGTCTTCATACAATCTTATGTCGTCTGTTTTGACTGGATTATGTAGTTATAATAAATTGGAAAAAGCGAAATCAATTCTCGGGCGGGACTCGAACCCGCGATCTTTCCCTTACAGGGGGAACGCTCTGACCACTGAGCCACCGAGCTTCGCCCGAGAGTGATCCAATTTTTCCAATACATCCATCTTACGGCGATGTACGGACTTCCAATTTATTATAATTTGTTTAGTTTAGCAAACTAATTGCTTTAAAATTATCTCAATGGATTATGTAGTGTTTTGACAAAAAAGTCAATTTCATTAAATTCTGATCCCTGCCAAACCAATGATGTAAAGAAAAATGTTACCTACCTGGATTCTTGTAAAATATACTGGTAAATGAAATTACTTACTGGCATGCTAAGCAAAATTACTTATATGAGAAATGGGTTCACGTTGTAAATAGTGTAATGGCAGGCTTTACACTACATACACCATAACTACTAGATTATTGAGTTGACACGCAAATTAGACTGTCTGCCTGTGTTTAAAACTCTACATTGATACAGGGTGGATAACAAATTGCAAAAATTTAAAAAAGCACAGGGATAACGTCCTAATTTCAACAAAAGTTCCTGAACCCGTAATTGTTGCCTGTCCTAGATAGCTGAAAGTCGCATTCAAATAGAGTGATTTACCACGATCCGCGATTTTAAGGATGCGTGCACGATTACGTGGACCACACACGGTGGAAAGAGGCTCGTCCCCTTTCCGCTGTCACCGTTTGTTTCTTTGTTTTTTTTTTATACTACTTACGTGGCAGAATATACGGATAGCCCCCTATGTAGGCGGTGCTTCGTCGCCGAAGAAACGGTTGCCCACGTAGTACTGGAGTGCGAGGCAGTAGCCCCCCAACGTTTCCAAATCCTTGGCACAGCGAGGTCGCTCCGCAAAGCCTGTGAAGCCCCCAGTAAGCTTATGTGCTTCTGGGCGGAGCTAGGCTGGCTGTTATAGCCAGCACTCTCCACGCACAATGGCCCAAGAAAGAGGCTAAGTGCGGATAAAAGAGTCCCCTTTCCATTCCATTCCATTCCACGTGGCAGAATAACACACGGTCCACTTGATTGGAAAGTGGTTACCGTGGCCTATGGACGTGTGCAACAACAGGGGAGTCACACTCATGCTGCCGATGCTGTTAGAACAGAGTTTCTGTGCCTTCAGTGCAAAAGACAAAGCAGGACAAGCCTTTGGTCTTCCCACTGACAGCATAAAACCTCTCCAGTGAGCTCTGGCTACCCTACTCACCGCTGGGAACTTAACACGAGGTTATTATGGCCAAGGTATTCTACGCGGTGTGGTTAATACGCGTCTGCGTAACTTCGCACTGTTAAAACCCAGTGACGTAGGATGTACCTATTCTTAATGGAATTTTAATTTGTAAAGCAAATGTACCTATTTATATTCTCTTTATTTTAATAGACTCTTCGAATAATAAAACATTTATTCAAAGAGTCTTCAATTGTAACCGCTGTGCAACGACGCATGTCCAAGCTGCTATAAATTACTGGTTATTACTACTGAACAGCAGTTCGTATTGTGAAACACTAGCAGTCATTGTGGTATAATCGATTTACCTTGAAGTGAATTAATCAAAAGGTAATCCACGTAACTACGTGACTATACGATTTCTATGAAATTGCTCAAGTGGATTTACGTGGCCACAATAGGTATATTGTGGTTGCCTATTGGTAATCATCTAAAACATGTAATAACATAGGTAGCATCCGCATGTAATAAGAAAACATATAAGTATTGTGTAGTATTTTGTGCAGTATGTTTTTAAGGTTTCCGTATCTTAAAAGAAAAAAAACGGAACCTTTATAGGATCACTTCGTTGTCCGTCAGTCTGTCCAGACTTTTTTCAGACTACATAATCAAGTCTATAACGAAAAGCCCAAAGATTTCATGTAGCCCCATCAGCCTCATGCATGGTTTTACGAGTAGTTGATGCACACCGCACTATTAAGACTTGGAATTCCTTGCCAGCTCACGTGTTTCCTTCCTCCTATAGTCCCGGGTCCTTTAAGCGGGGCGTGAAAAAGCATCTGATGAGGCCGTCAAGCTGAGTGCCACCATTGTAACATGGTACGTGTTGTAATGGTGGCCCTCTTTTCAGAGACTTTGTCTTCAGCTTACCATCAGGCGAGGCGAAGTCAAATTGACGTGTCCCATATAAAAAAAAAAAGAGGTTCCCCTCTCAACCTCAGGAGGCACTTTGCCTCGCTGTATGTGTTCTACCACCTCTGTGCTCAGATGAATTGTTTGACATAATGCCCACAGCTACAGCGATGATAGAATATCGCACCAATAGGCTTGTGTCCTAAATTTGAAAAAATGGTTAATACAATACTTCCATACCTAAATGACCCCAAAAATATATTATTTTGATATAAAACAATCATTTACATGGTTTATTTTGAGATTTAATAAGTCGATTTGAATTTATGTCAAAAACACTCCAAACTGTAATGGCGACTTTTGTTACGTCACGCCGTGTCCCCGTGTCAAAACTGACAAACAAGTTCATGTGTAGTGCATAGATTAATATATATACTGGTACGTACTAAACAAAAATAATAATGCAAACGCAAGCAGTGTTGTGTTGCCAACCACGCTTGGCCTAATATCGCCGTTTTTCATTCCCAAAGTAGCCTAAAGTAGCCCAAACGCCAAAATATCAGTATGTTAATATAAAACGTTTTTTTTTTTCAAGTTATCATCACAATTTGTTATTTTACAGTTAAAAACTGTAAAAAATAACTAAAAACTTAGTTTTTTTTTTTTTACTTTGACTTAGTATTATAGATTATTTTATGTATTATAATTTAAGTTTATAGGTATTGTTTTGACTTCACTCCAGTTATAAATTTATTAATTTAAAGAACTGTTTTCCAATTTTCGTCTAGGCCTACATGGCGAAAAATCACCTACGTTGTCAACACAGGGCGCAAGGCGTGACGTCACGCTCTCTGATTGGTGTTTGATGTCACGTGACTGAATGCCTAATTTCTCTAAATTTATTTTATAAAAATAAAAGTAATCCTTATTTTATATACCAAACTATTATGCTTTTTGCTATCTTTATAACAAGAATAGTCGCTAGGAACATACATCAACCCGATTTATTCTTAGTGGACACAAGCCTATTCTCATTGGCAGGGTATACATCCTCACACATTGCGACCGGAATCGGTGTGCACTGTGCGATATGAAAGGAAGTTCATCCCACACACGCTCAAACTATGGACTACATTCTTATGTGACTACAATATGAGGTTCTTCAAAACGGGCATTAAGTTTCTAAAGGGTCGGCAGCACGAGTGTAACGCTCCTGGTGTTGCATACGTCCATAGGCCATGGTAACCACTTTCCATCAGATGAGCCGTGTGCTTATCTGTCACATAAGTGGTATAAAAACACCACAAGTGATGGGGGCAAGGCCTGCTGCTGTCATAGTAAGCCTGCGTGAAAATACCGTCGTAACAAACACCAAGTGATTTTAGTCGGTTATTTTTTTCTATACAGGTCCTAAAGGTCACCAGATTCATTACAATCAATTTTTTTTTCACTGCCTATTGTAAGCATGTAGTCACCGAAGGTTACAAGATGGTTACATCAATACTTGTTAACCCGTTTCCATTGTCTGGTTATTCTATTTTATGAGCATGCTAAAAAGCAATATTGTCTGTTGGTTGTAAACCTTTCAAAGTATTAACTAACAATATAAGAAACTAGCCTTCCGCCCGCGGCTCCGCCCGCGTTCATCTCGGTTAACGCGACCTTTGCTCATATCTTCGGTTCTACTCAACCGATTGCGATCAAACAAACGCAAGATTTGAAGTCTGAGTAAGCCCTTGCTAACAAAAAAAACCGCATCAAAATCCGTCCAGTAGTTTTTGCGTCCATCGCGAACAAACAGACAGGAAATTTAAAAAAAATATTTTCGTGTTCAGCGGCCTTACCATAAACTTTAAAACAGGTCAATAATTGAACTGCTGTCATTCTACCAACTGCAAATGTAATTTTGTAATGTCATATAATTAGATAGGATTACAAAGTGACATTTGCAGTTGGTAGAATGACAGCGGTTCAATAATTGACCTTTTTTAAGAGTTCATGGTATGGGCCCTGTATCGTTAACATAACATAACCCAAGCATTTTTTGTTAAATATCTCCAATGTACAGACATAACCACTTTACAATTATAATAGTATAGATAGAATAGATATATATTTTCAATGTATTCTTCGTTATTTATTTTATGAATTAGTATTACTTAGTACTCGTATCTTGTGAGTTAGTGCTATGACAGATTGTGTAAGTCCCTTTAGTCACTTTACACTTCATCATTATCAATATACTCGTACCTTACTAGCCTTCCGCCCGCGGCTCCGCGCGCGTAGATCTCTTATCCCCAGTTCTACTCAAGCGATTGCAATCAAACAAACGCTAGATCTTAAGTCTGACCCAGAGCTTTCTAACAAAAATAAAACCGGCCAAGTGCGAGTCGGACTCACCCAGGAAGGGTTCCGTAGTAGCAAAGGCGAAAATTACGGTTTATGACGTATTAAAAAAAAACTACTTACTGGATCTCGTCCAAACCAATTTTTGGTGGTAGTTTGCATGGCAATGTACATCATATATTTTTTTAGATTTATCATTCTCTTATTT
The DNA here is from genome assembly GCA_914767945.1 of Eilema depressum. NCBI lineage: Eukaryota > Metazoa > Arthropoda > Insecta > Lepidoptera > Erebidae > Eilema > Eilema depressum. Next base: position 17,941,145 of record OU612020.1, read on the forward strand.
TAGAAGTTAGAGGGGACACACATTTTTCCACTTTGGAAGTGTCTCTCGCGCAAATCTCCGCAAATCTCGGTTTACAGAATACATCTACTTACCAAGTTTCAACAGCTTATGCCTTATAGTTTCGGAGAAAAGTGACTGTGAGATACGGACGGACAGACAGACAGACGGACGTACAGACATGACGAATCTATAAGGGTTCCGTTTTTTGCCATTTGGCTACGGAACCCTAAAACCGCATCGAAATCCATTCGGTAGTTTTTACGTCCATCACGGACAAACATTTCCAATCTACAATTATGATAATATTTTATAATAGTACTTATAGACTTAGTATAGATAGATAGATTATACTTTTTTTACGAATGCTAATAAATTAGGTAATATTTACTTAACGATTTTTTGTAATATAATATTTATAATGACTTTTGATTTATGATTATGACACACTGTTTTTTTACATAATTAACACGTTGAGTGTCTTAGATCAAGATTTATATTTGTACGATAAAATCACATAAATTTTATATGAACAAATTTTAATCATTTAAGCTACTATAATTATTATTCTTCTCACTTGGTACATGATATAATTATTAGAAGTGCTAAATGTTTAGTAGTAGAAAAGTTGTTTGCTTTTTGTTTGTTGAGAATAAGAGTGCATTGAAAATTTACTATACCTCAGTACCTGTTTCTTTTTCCGAGAATAATTACATTTAAATTTTGGATGAATGTTTCATATTGAATCAAGTCAAAACGGCTCAACGATACTGGATGAATTTTGACACAGAAATCTATGTCCTGAACCGATTTTATCGAACAAAGTTTTTTTTTTAAATTAATAGATTTAAAAGAAGAAGAAGATAGATTTTTTAAAAGTTAATAGATTTTATACAAACTCCCTATACTGAGAAAAACCCCATAGGATACTTTGACACGCAGCCATGGCCTAATTTTGTAATATTTCCGCTTGTCTGATATTACTTCAATAAATAATAAAACTTATCATTTTGTTGCACAATATTGTCTATTGGCATTGTACTATCACGTGAAACAATACTTCAAAATTAGTCCACTGCCAAAAAATAGTGAAATAAAAAAACATGTTTTATAGCACTTAGGTGGCAGACAAACACACGGCCCGCTTGATAGAAAGTGGTTACCGTGGCTTATGGACGAGTGCAACACCAGGATGGTCACATGACACTCATGTTCATTTGAAGGCAGTTAATTAAGTGTGCTGTATCCATGTACGTTGCTTACGTTAATTGTATCAGCAGTTGGTAACATCATATTTATTTATTCTATTCGGCTGTAAATTTTGCATTTACCTTAAGACCTAAAGGGATAGGTCGACGACCTCCAGACCTCCTATGTGGTGGTCTAGCATGCTTTCCATTCGATGGTATTTTCCATTCAATAGGAACGGCAAAACCTGTAGCAGCTACTACAGAAGTTTGGCTTTTCAAACCACACGCATGAGGGTGGCAGACCATCACTTTGTAATACTGCACTGCACATACATATTCGAATCTACCTCCCGTTTTGCCGATTAATGCCGGTCCACTGTGTACAACAATTTCCAAGCTATTATTAGATTATGTGCGGCAGCCAATATAAGCGGTTTGTGATTCCCGAATCTTCATTCACATACCTATTTGATTTTTTAAGTCCGGGTTTACCGAGCATGTGTGTAGCAGCCCTAATGAGGGCGACAGTTTTCTATTAATTTTTACCATTTAATCACAAATTGATTGTAGGAACATTTCACTATGAGTGAATTTCTTACCTTATTGAGTTGCTCCTCAGCTAGTACTGCTTCCTATTTCATGATCCTATCATATCAAACAAAGAAGCCCTCTTTATACTCTTACCCTTAGTCACAATAGCTGCAACATTCAGCTAAAGGCACTTGACGATAACTAATGAATAAAGTTTCTCACTGCCTTTCGGTGTATTTATTCGACTTTTGCTTTCATTACGCTTGGATCTATTTAGGAAAGAAGACAAGTGTAATTAGTTGGTTCCTTTTAGGAGTGCACAGCCACATATGAATGTGACTATATATTACTCTGTTAATGCACATAATGTTATCATTCATAATAGAACTAGTAAAAAAAATATTAATTAAGAAATAAAAAATCCGACTGTTGTTGAAAAGATCGATACAAGTTCGATGTATGGGATTTGACGACAACGTATGTCATAATCGTCATTCTATTTTACAATACTCTGGCCAATAAATTGCCACTTGTCTAGCTGCCAGATCTAGTTATAAATCGAAATTCAAGACTGAGTATCGTTCTGGACCGATCGTTGTGCCACAATTGTAACATGGTACATGTCTGTAACGGTGACCCTCTTTCTTGAGACTTTACCAGCTTACCATCAGGCATGGTGAAGTCAAATTGAGGTGTCCTATATAAAAAAGCAACGCACCTACTTATATTTAGTTTTAGGTCGCAATTACTGGCAAAGGTCTTGACATTATATCGTTCTATAGTCTAAAGAGCACTGATAAAGATGGACACTAGATTAGAGAGCCGGAGGTATGAACGTTTTACATCACAATAGATAAAATATAATAACATAATATTATAGGTAAAAGCAGAAAGATGTTAGATGACAAATAAACATTTATTATATAATGTTTTACACAAGCTTTCCCCGCGGCTTCGTGCGCGTGAACGTAGATTTGGATTTTTTTGCCCAGTGCTCTAACAGTTTTTTTAAAATAAATGTAGCCTAAAGTTGTGTCTTATAAATCATACTAGCTGCCCCGGCGAACTTCGTACCGCCATATTTTCGGCCCGCGTGGTATTCAAATCCCGTTCCCGCTGCACCCTTATCACTTAGGGGGATGAAAAATAGATGTTGGCCGATTCTCATAGATACCGGATAAGCACAAAAAATTTCATCAAAATCGGTCGAGCCGTTTCGGAGGAGTTCGATTACGCACCCCGTGACAGAAGAATTTTATATATTAGATAAAACTTTTTAATTACCAAATAAAAAATAAGGGTTGATCGTAGAGGGGTGAAAATTCAGGGTTGCATGTATTTTTGTATGATGTATCATAAAAAAATAAAAAATAGAAATTTTGTCTGAAAAATAAAAAAAAAAATTAAGGGGTGGGACCACCCTTAACATTTAGGGGGATGAAAAATAGATGTTGGCCGATTCTCATAGATACCGGATAAGCACAAAAAATTTCATCAAAATCGGTCAAGCCGTTTCGGAGGAGTTCGATTACGCACATTTGTGACACGAGAATTTTATATATTAGATTACCTGCAGTAAAAATTACTAAATCAACCCAGCCATTTCCAAAATCACCCGGAGTAAACAGACAGACGGATAGATTTTTTTTTTAGCTATATATCTTACATTTTATAAAAACCTGTTATTTTAACATTATAGCGGATATACATCGGATTTTTGTGTAAATTAACAAACAAAATTATACTTTGTATGATAATTAAATGGCAAAGTTTACTTGCTCACTATAATTTACAAAGATATTAGTTGTGGATTATTTTGTATTCGGCTGAAGCCAAACGAACGTAATTTTTTGAGTTGTAAGTCGCGCAATTTTCAACCACTGCGTTCGATTTCACAGAAAACTCGCATTTGCAGACAACACTATGAACTCTTTCCACAAGCAGATAAGATTCAAAACGCTTTGTAATACATATTTTTCCTCAAAAGTCGGTATCGTCCACTACGCTTTCAGTAGGGATTGAGCCTAACACTTTCAAAAGAATAGTGAAATCTACATTACTTCAGTAATCACCAATGCAGGTTATACAGGTATTTAAATGCATTGAACGTCTGAATGGAATTAGGTCCACTAGATATGATAGTGAAACAGAAAGTCGGCAGTTGCTGACTCTTTATCTCACTGTCATAATCTCCCATTACTGCTTATTTCGAGTTCAAACAGTCGAGTAGTTAGCACAGTTGGCAGAACGAGTGTATCGCCCCTGGTGTCACATATTATGTCCATAGGCCACGGAACTACTTTCCATCGGCTGGGCTGTGTGCTTATCTGCCACCTAAAGTGGTATAAAAAATACAAATGGTCTAATTCGTTAGGAACTATAACTTTTCTAGTCTAGATCATTGGGGTATAAACCAATAATAGGCAAAGGGTATCTTAAATTTCTGCAAAGAATTTAATTTGATAGTGTACACTTTAGATTTGTAACAAGAAATGTAGATAATACAATGTACACGTGTAAAATAATCTACAATTGAAAGTAAACAAAATAACAATTTATAAATACATTAACATTTTGCATAGGTATTAATAAACTGCTTACAACGTTGCTATTATCTCTGGGCAAAGTTGTTTAATTACTTATGAGGTCAAAATTGTTTGTACATCATGCATATTATCAAAATATTATTGTAATAATTATGGTAATACACAAATGATTAATTTTTTGTACCTATTCTTTTTTTAAATACAAACTTAATTAGTAGACTTTGTAGGGACATGGACTGCCTTTCCATGTGACCGTTTACACTATGCCATGCTACGTAGCATAGCGAGTGATGTGCTATGAAACTTCATACAAATATTCAAAATTCGAATTTATTCTCGATCCAATAGCACACAGCCATCGCACGCATCATCCATACTAATATTATAAATGCGAAAGTAACTCTGTCTGTCTGTCTGTTACGCTTTCACGCCTAAACCACTGAACCGATTTTGATGAAATTTGGTATAGGGGTAAATTAGACCTTGAGAAATGACATAGGCTATGTTTGGTCGCGATGACCGACAACCACGCGGGCGGAGCCGCGGGCAAAAGCTAGTTCTGTATAAATAAATAAAAGCTTGTAAAAACATAGCTTAGCTCACCCCCTTACCACCAGTGCTTTGCTATGTGGACCTATGAATATAATTGATGGACATCATACGCATCTATAGCCACGTAGCATAGCACATTTCTGGTGGAAAGTCAGTAGCACATTCCAATCGCGGCACTACTGCATCACAATATTTTTAAAGATACTTACTGCGTTTTTCGTACTCAGCATACTCAAAAACCCACTGGATCATACCCATATTATTGCAATTTTGTTACTAAGGCGAGGTGGCCATGTTGGATTTCAAAAATGACTTTGCCTTAATGTTCATGTTTTATTTTCATCATATTATGCCTTTGAATGAAATTTTGAAGCATTTACTATGCTAACTGTTCAAATCGATATTATGCCTTTACTACGCGATTGTACCACAACCACAGGGACCAGAGTAAATGACAAAAATAAATGTCGGTCGAGTGGGCACCTCAAAATTATGAGGGGACGAATGGGCACTGGGGACGAATTCCTGGGGACCAGTGGGTACTAACCCATTCCAATATGTTATTTTGTAACTGTTATAAATTTTATTCGTTTTGTTTCAGGTAATACAACGAGCAACTACATAGGACACCGAAGTTTAGTATAGTTAATACTGCACCAAATGGTATGGTAATATTTATCGAGGAATATCAATTAATTATTCAAATTATATTTGACATAATATGCAAGATACACCTAATTTTAATTCAGTATTGTTAATTATGATTTATGAAGATTGATTGATTATAATGCCTACTGTGAGTTGAGTGAAACTATAAAAAACTACGTATGATTAATTCTGATATGGTTATTGGGTTAATTTAGTCATAAATTGAGTCTGACAACATTATTAGCATAAAGTTACGTCTTGTAATTCTTACGCTTTGTGTACCGCTTCGGCCGTCTAGGAAACCGAAGTTTCGTAACCGGTTTCCTTGAAAGCTTTACATACAAACCGTTTTCGTACATACGTACACGAATTGAGAACGGTGACCGAAATATCATAAGTGTATCCCGAAGAACCTTCGTTACGTAAATAATGGTAAAAATAAAGGCGCGCCTAGTTAAGACGCATCTATGCCAACTTTGTATCTATATCGTAAGATCGTAAGTGATTTAGTAATTTCACACCGGAATATGCGATATTCGAATCCACACCAAAGATATAAATCGCGAACGTGACAGAGTTTCTGTTGATTCTCATTCAGATGACTTTTTATTTGTTATTATTACTATTAGAACTATCGGGATATTTACCATGTATTGTTTGGAGTTTCCGATATTTCGGCGCTGTTGCAAGCACCATGATCACGGAAGAACTGTAGTACTGGCGGTAAACGGTGAAAAAGTTTTTAGGAGAACATAATTATATCGATCTACCCTCTTTCGAGTTCTTTTGTTACGCGTATGGACACTACCACTGGTTTCACTCTCATTACATAGATCGATATATTCTCCTAAAAAATTTTTCACCGTTTACCGCCAGTACTGCAGTTCTTCCGTGATCATGGTGCTTGCAACAGCCAGCGCCGAAATATCGGAAACTCCAAACAATCCAACAAATATCCCGATAGTTCTAATGGTTGTCTATTGTTTTACCGAAAATTATATGCCATAATCATCATATTCCCGAATTTCATTTACCCGAATTTCATTTGCCCGAATGTTTTGTTTGACCTAAAAGACATATGACATACTTTTAATTGCCCGAAACTTAGATACCATAACATACGAGTGCCATACGTATTGTTTAACATATTCTTATTTGCCATAATAATTATTAGACATAACATTTAAACGCCATAATGATTATTAGACATAATATTTATACGCCATAATGATTATTAGACATAATATTTAAACGCCATAATGATTATTAGACATAATATTTTCTTCTTGCTCTTTCTGGCTGTCGATGTCGATGGGTGTGATGGGTGGATGGGTTAATGGTCACAGTTCTAACCTAACTCAAATGGCACCTAACCAAACTACTTCTGGGTGGTTTATAAAAAAATAACCACGAAGGGGATAGCGGGGTCTATTCGCTCGCTTCGCTCGCTCAAACGACCCCGCCATCCCCTTCTAACCTAACCTATCCGAGTCGGGGTGCCCTAAAGTCCCGATTGCATCCAGTTTCACCTGATATAACCGTTACACACTGTCACTGTTACACAATGTCGATGGCAGTTGATGTTATGGCATATGATAATTATGACATGTGATAATTATGGCATGTGAAAATTATGGCATGTGATAGTTAGGGCATGTGATAATTATGGCATGTGATAATTATGGCATGTGATAATTATGGCATGTGATAATTAGGGCTTACAATGATTCTGACAAATGATGTTATGGTAAGTGATTTTATGGGAAACAAAGATTCTAGCACGTGATTAATATAGCAAATAAGAGTAGGGCAAATGAATATTATGTCTGTTAATATTATGGCTGTTGACTATTATGGCTAATGATATTAGGGTAAATAAAATTCGGGCAAACGGCGGTATACCAGTTCTAATAGTAATTTTTATTTGTTACTTGTTTATTTATAGCTACGTTTTATTTTTATGTGTTAGAGAATCTTATCTAGTTATCATGTGGTTATGAATTGCGTTCGACGTTTAGCTCATGGGTAAACCCACAAAAAACTGTTCATTTAACATGATTTAGCAATTACTATTCACGAATCTAAGCTACTTAAAACAAGGAAGCGGTTTTATGTTGAGATTTCCGAGATTTCTGGGCTAAATTATATAATTCTCTTTTTTTTAATAGTGTATAGTACCTAATGACCACTATCAGAAATCTTTATCTGTGTAATTATGGAGCAGTGTAGATAACTGCCAAATTATTATGTTTAGAAAAATCGCACGGTAACCAAACGCTAGAATTTCGAATTGGAAGCTGAAAGATACTTCATGAAATCAAACCATTTTCTAGTCTTCAAAATTTTTGAAAAACTAACACTGGGGATATATAAATAAATCGTGGGCATATAAATCTATACTAATACTATAAAGCTGAAGAGTTTGTTTGTTTGGTTGATCGCGCTAATCTCAGAAACTTTGTTCGTTAATTTGAAAAAATATTTTGGTGTTGAATAGTCAATTTATCGAGGTAAAATTATGGGCTATATATCATCACGCTACTACCCAAGGAAGCTGAATAGTAATCATAAATTTCAACAAATCTGGCAAATTCTCATACATTATTTAAAAATTAAAAAATTACAAGCATATTTATTTTGAAATAGGTACCTATACCAAGAGCAAAGCCGGGGCGGTTAGGCTAGTGCACACATGAAACTGGTTTGAATTCAAAAGTCTATTAGCACTATTAGCAGTAAAAGTGTTTATCGGACACATCAACAAACGATGTCGCACTAAGGCATGACATGTCTGAGCTCACTCTACTCAGTGAATTAATTAGGAACGGTTGCACTAAGGCTATATTCCTGCACGAAAACTAGAAGTTCTTGGCACCTGGGAGACGTTACACAACTACACATAGCATTTTAATTATTAGTCACGCGCTACGATCGTCTTGGAAAGAAGTTATTAAGAACATTTTTTCTTCTGTTTCTCTTTCCACCTCATGTATAATTATGTATATTCTAAATCTCAAGTCAAATCTGGACAGCCTTTACAAATTTTCACAATATTGTCATTATATTATTACAAAGTATTAACTACAAATATAATGACAATAACAAGTTTCAAAGAGATTACAATAATATCTACTGACTCCAAAAATACATCTCAATAAATTATTATTTTATTAAATTGTTATAGTAACTGATACGATTTCATTAAACATTAATAATCGCTTATGTAAGTGATATTAAGGTTTAATGAATTAATAAACATTTTATCCGATCTTAAAGTATTATTTATACTTTATTACCTATAGATATTTACATTCATTCCTATAAAGGACGAAAATATTCAAATTTAACTACTGATTAGGTACAGACGAGTTTATTTTTAAAATATTACTACTAGGTACCTATATATTTTAAGTAAACCTGTCTTACAAGTTTTATACATATAACAATTAATACGTATAACAATAATCCGATGTAAAACTTTTACTTAACTTGCTGATAGTACCTACCTACTTTTAGAGACTGAGGCGAGTTAAATAGGATATTTGAGGCGGGTTTACTATAACCCGTATAATTACAGTAGGTAGATACAACATCTCACCATTAGGTACATCTGTAATGCACAGAAACTTTCTGTACTTAGAGTTTTTCAGGTCACCATATTATTATGTCCACCGTAACCGTTTTCTATCAGGTGGACCGTGTGCTTGTCTGTCACCTGGATGGTACAAAAAAGGTGTTTCACGTCGACCCCAGCTAACAAAATACTCGGAGGCCCCAGCCTTTAAAATTATTTACTTCGCATCAAAAAATCCAAAATAGTCTGTTGGTATCATCAAATCAATCATAGCAAATATATAACCTTGGACATTTATTTCGTAACTGCAGCTTGATACTACTATGCTAGTAGTGCTATAACATACGAGTTATTATGTAACACTAGAATCGGTGTCAATGGGTTAAATTTGAAGAACACGATTTATAATACATTTATGAGTAGCTACGCAAACTTTCTATTGATTTCTGGATCATTTTGGTGATAGAGATATCCTTTCGGTATGCTTTTATCACCATGCTCCCTGCATGCCTCTATCACTATAGTACTAGGGAGCTTCCATCAAACTTCCGATATTTTGGCTCCACGCGAGACACCTGCAGTTAGACCGCAAAAGTAGATCCCAGACTCCGAGGTGAAAGCGGATGAGACTGGAATTAACGCTAGGATGTAGAAAAAAAAAAGAAAAAAAAAAGTATAATTTATATAATGTAATCTATGTGGACTGCGGGCAATCAATGAACATTGAACATGTCTATTTGAAAAGCTAAGATTGTTTCTATAAGTGGATGTAATCAAAAACAAAATCTAAATATTCTGCATTCACATCCGCATCTAGAGCTCATTTTACAAGCTAGTCTAGGTTATTTACATTCTACATACATCACTACGTCATTATGTCCTAGAATTTTTATTTATCACGTTTATGTATTTATTGAAATTTAATTAACCAACACACTCTTCCTACAGCCACAGAATTAAAGCGTACCTGTACCTACTATAAAAAAAATATCTGCCAAAACCAAATGGAAAGCCACCATAGGTCAGGCTGCATTACGAATGTTTTTATAGTCCCTATCCTTGCCAAAGAGCTAACCTTGCTTTATTTCCTTTTTTAAACATCCTTTACTTTTAGCTCTGTAAATTTTAACCTCTCAATTTAACCATTACACTTACACTTATAAATCATCACTAAATAACCACATACTCTCAAAAAAAGACAGAAAGGTCATTAGTTGGACAGTGAGTTCGCATATTAGGTACTTCAATAGCGAAAAACACACACACACATTGTCATAATCGAACTCTCAACACTTGTAATAGCAGTTGTTGAGACGATAGCTCAGAGTAATTTATCACCTTTCCATTCAGTTACACTTTATATAGATATTCTATCAAAGTAGGCCGCCCGTGGACGATCTGTGGCAAGGTCATCAGCTCATGGCCTACTCTCTAATGCTCTCGAACGGATCTAATTCTTTGTATACAAACTTTTGCATAAAGGCAATAAAGATCTTCGTTACCTTGATTAAGTTTTGACTGCGTTGTTTTGTGCTATAAGAATCAACTCTTAGTCTCTACTTAAACCTAGTGATAATGAACACATTATTTTCTAGAATTACATTTGAGTGGAGATTTTATGAAGGCAAATTACCTGAGTTACCTATTTTAGTAGAACATAATTGTACTTAAAATTAGATTCAAGCCGAGATTCAACTGAGTGAGAACTGAAAGAAACTGAGAATCTTCTAGAATATAATAATGTATTATGTAATTTCCAAATACAATTATGTTTCTAATAAAAACATAGAAAAACAAATTGATTAGGCCATAAATGGCGGAAATCCACTGTAAATAATTGAGGATGGGGAAAAAACGTAAAGTTTTTATTTACTTTAATAACACATTTTTTATGAAGGGCACAATGAACAAAACAAATAATCGCAACTTTTTATGTCTCGTGTATTTGTCATAAACAAATATTAATATTTATTTGACAATTGTTAAACAATTATCACTTCCTAATATCTTTGGGTAACTAAGTTATAAAATTGGGTAGGTGTTAAGTGCAAAGTAAACACTCGTAAATACAGGTAACGTGTATTTAGAAAAAGAATACAAATATACAAACGACGGACGTCTGTATCGGTAGGCCATTCAGCCTAGTATCAGTAGTCCGATTATATAGACCGATGATCGAACTACTGAGACTTTTTCGGCTCAGTAGTCCGATGATTTATAATCATCTGCATTATCGGACTACTGAGCCGAAAAAGTCTCAGTAGTTCGATCTTCGGACTATTTAATCGGACTACTGATACTAGGCCGAATATGACTTTTTCATAGGAGGTTGCGGGTTCGATGCCCGCTAAGTGCAAATATCTTTGTCTAGTTGCATTGGTTTATACTCCATTCGGTTAGGTACTTAATTTAAGGAAAACAATCTTGTAGCGACCTTTTATAAGAACACAAATAAACTAGACAAAATAACTGACTAATAGTGGTTAGATTACGATTTTTATTCTTTAAATAAGTTTCTAAACAGAAAAAACTACAAACTGCGTTCTTAAATAAAACATAATGATTTAATAGACACATAAATATTGTTTACGCTCTTTTAGTCCAGTCATTTGGGCGAAAACCTAGAACATTACCTGGAAAGTTTTCCGGGAGTTTTGAAAATTGGCAATTTTATAGATTTTGATATGCTCTTTCCAAATTTGAACTTTGCCACCTCGTATGTTTGCCGCTCGCGCCGCCATTTTGAAAAAATGGCGCCCAAAAGCAGTTTTTAGATAATAACTCCTTTCCGGCGCATTTTACAGGAAAAACATATTACACAAAATAAAAGTAGAGAAAATTTCCTACAATTTATGTCAAACCTTTTCTTTCCTAAAATCAATAGTTTCGGCGTACGAGCGCCGTAAACCATTATACATCCACACCAACGTGTAATATTTACTTTAAACTGCTCATACTGTGATTTTTAAATTATAAAAATTATACGAAGGTTATCTATAGTAATTATAGGTAACTATAGTCTGTCATGTCTCCGCAGGTATAAAGAAATGCGCCCCTTCTGTGTCAGGCCCCTTCTTTCCCTTCTAAGAAACATCTAGCCCCGGCTGAGCTCAACAGAAATATTTAGTCTGAGTCATCAGTATACGTTTATCATTTCACAGTGTCGTTTGCATTTACAGAGCCATGGCTTCTAATGAAGTAGATAGAAGGGATACCACGATAAAAAAACGCGCCGATTTCTCTACCTCATGGTGGTGTGGAAATGAGTATTTCTGCCGAAACGTGTATTGAATTACACTTTACGGCGCTCCTACACCGAAACTATTAATTTTAGGGAAAGAATTTTTATCACAAATTGTAGGAAATTTCCTCTACTTTTATTTTGTTAAATATGTTTTTCCTGTAAAATGCGTCGGAAAGGAGTAATTATCAAAAAACTGCTTTTGGGCGCCATTTTTTCAAAATGGCGGCGCGAGCGGCAACCTTACGAGGTGGCAAACTTCAAATTTGGAAAGAGCATATCAAAATCTATAAAATTGCCAATTTTCAAAACTCCCGGAAAACTTTCCAGGTAAAAATACCAAATGACTGGACTATTTACGAAGTTCTATATTTTAATTCAATTTCTGCATGGTTGCATCTGTAGTTTGTGCTTTGAGCCCCAGATTCGCTCTTCTACTTCTTATTCGCTTGTAAATTAATTTTTCATCCCACCATCTCGGAAAGACTATTTTTGCTCTTCGATAACTGAGCGTAAAAGTCGTTTTTACCCTCTAGAGAGGTAAAGTAAATTTGAATTTAGAACATCGTGTGTACTAGGTTTGTGGACTCAAAACATCATTAAACCTATTTACTTCTACCTCTATGGTGCCGAATTTATCATACAACTTTTTTTTAATTCATGAAAAACTCAGACTCGTAATCTCCTTGGTGTACTTTTTTTTTAATTTGCTTTGCGCGCATCAATTTTTTTCACGTCATATTGTTGACATTGTTGTTGAATTTTTATTTTGTTGTATTTTATTACTAGTATTAATACACATATTATACAGCCTCCATGGCGTAGTGGTATTGAACGCGGCCGCTACGCAGGAGGCACGGGTTCGATCCCCGCTCAGTGCAAATATTTTTTATGCATGAAAATGGGTATTTGCATTGGTCTGGTCGTGCCTTGGAGAGCACGTTAAGCCGTCGCGTCGGTCACGGATGCCATACGAACATCTATGGCAGTCGTTACGGGTAGTTGGAGCCCTAAAAAGTTCAACAACAACGGTCTGGCTGCAATGCTTCGATATCGCCTAATGTCATCATTGGGTTGTGGAGGTCAGATGGCAGTCGCTTCACGGCAAATATCGAGGTCCAGCCAAATCCGCAGTTAAGACTGTTAAAGCGGACCCCGGACTCCGAGGTGAAAGCTTCGGATGCTGACTGGGAATTAACGCTAGGAAGGAGAAGCATTTCATTATTTCCTCGCTGAGGTGGGATGAAAAGTTACGTGTTGCACTCGAGTGCAAAGATTTTTCACCTTGTGCTCTTTTGATTCCCTCGCTAACGCTCAAGATTCTAATTTGTGAATCACTCGCTACGCTCGTGATTCAAATTTAGAATCTTTCGCTTGCTCGGTCATCAAAAATGAGCACGCGGTTAAAAAGCAACTTTGCACTCTTGTATAACAAATAACTATTTGTGGTAGTGACCATCGTCTAAACCCCAATCTTGACAGGAAAGCCTGTACTATTCTTGCCTAGGATTAGTCACTAAAACATTTAAAACTTACGTAATACTATAGTGTTAGTAAACGTATGATTCTGAAGCCGACCGCATACGACAACGACAGACGCATGCAGCAGCTACAATTACCCAAATTAAGTTTATATAAATTAAAAAACGAAATGAGGGCTTTTTTGTTGGACAATGGTGAGAGTGAAGTGTGTGAGAGAGGGGATGACGCGTAGGTACATTATAAATATTGAAATAAATACATAAATATTTTGTAAGTCAAACAGTATACATTTTTTTAGAGTGTGTTATAGGATGGTTGTAAACAGCATTAATTATTGAGCGCTTATCTCGCCAACAAGCGTAATAGCTTGGCGAGTAATTAGAATTAAGAAACATGTTTGTAACAAATTTACATACAAAAAAAAAAAAAAAAATTACTTGTTAAACTCTGATACGGATAAAGGGGATCATTGAGAAGGCGCAATGCATCGGCAATTATCGTATGCAGTCGACTTCGGAATCATACCTTTAGTCAGCTAACTAACTGACTAAGCACCTTCACTGGGTTAAGCGGGTGCGTGTCGCGGGTGCGGGTCGCGGATGCGCGCGCAGTGCGTCCGCCTGTCCGCCGCGTGCGACAAGTATCCGCCTCACGCAGCGCTGCTCTTGAAATATCATGAATCAAGCACGCGATGCGGACGTCCACGCCGTGCGCCCGCTAAACGCAGCGAAGGCGCTTAGTTACTTGTTGATGATCATAATCCACTTTACCGTCATTCTCATCATCATCATCTTAGTATTTTTTTTGTTGAACCAACATGATTTTCCCACATATCGACCATTATTCAAATGGGTAATGATTGTCGTTGATTATATGGTTTATTAGAGTATATAAATTCTCATGCTTGGTATATTGGTTCACTGTATTGGTTTCCAGAGGAGCAGAATAGAGACACGCCATCTCCTCCCGTGTATCGTAGCAGGCTGTTCTAAGTCCGACAGTAATGGTATGATTCCGTAGCCGACCACATACGACAACTGCCGACGCATGCAGTAGATGCGCGTAATTCATTGTAGCTTCACAATGGCTCCCTTTATCCGTATCGGTGTTTGACAAGTAATCGGTACGCTGTATCTGCTGCATGCGTCTGTCGTTGTTGTATGCGGCCAGCTTCGGAATCATACCTTAAACATACAGTCCATGACAAAGTGGCCACGTGAGCCATAGGCTCGCATCCTATTACGTGAGATTGACACCCGTATTCACAAACAATACTGTGAGGTCTCATAGTGTGCTCGAGCGCATAGGGCTGGTAAAATTAATTCACAATCATCACGGAGCAGTATCTAACGCAGTGCGTTCCCTCAACGAAGTATTACTTAAGTGTTGCCAATGAATAAAAAGGCTTGCCAAAACGAACGCACTGAGAATTTGTCGTTCTTTGCACAGTTTTGGTGGTACGCATAGCGAAGTATTGTTTGTGAATACGGGTGTGAAACTCATAGCAGGCGAAGTGTTGGTGTTAATACACTTCTACCTTCCCCTTCAGGGATTACTGACGTGAATATATGTATGTGTGTTGCTATGTTAAAATAATGGAAACCCCCTCGGATTCCCTCCCCATCAACAGTTATTACGTACTTAAAATAGTAGGTAATGTTGTTGATTGCCACTTTATGACAAGGTCTTGATTTGACATCGTTTGATTTCTTTTTTGCGGGGATTATGATGAAATGACGATAAGTATTATTACTATAATTTAGTTATTAGAAATCAAATTGCTTTGAATACTTAAGCCATACCTTTATAACGTATCTACAATCGCATTCAAAAGCGGTTTTACACATTTCCAGTTACCGATCACTTTAGTTCTAAATAGAAATTAAATTTATTAAACTTGTTTATTGATGAATACCAATATCAAATATTATTTATTTCATTTCAACGTAAAAAAATCTTTAGTAAGAAGTTTTTGTGTTCAATAACCTCTGAGGTCTGCACCATACTTCCAACTATTAGGTAATCTGTGACCATACTCCTAAGTCCTACGTAGTCCCACTTATTATGGAAATACGACGCTAAATGGCCATGTTGTGTGATAATTTGGGGTCAAGTTTGGGTGCGAACTATAGACCCTAGGTTTTAATTTTCCGACTTACAAAAGTCTCAAATCATATAAAATTTAGTGATCTGGAATTTCTCTTAAATCATTAGAATGGGCCATTTATTTCGCGTGATTGTATATAAGTTTAAAACTAAAACCCGACTACTTTAAAAAATCACGCTCTGAAAAGTATTAAACAAGAAAATATCTAGGATAGCCGTGGTCGTATGCCACTTTTCCTTAGAATAGCATGTATGTATCGTTTTATTATAGTAAGTGGCATACGACCACGGCTATCCTAGATATTTTCTTGTTTAATACTTTTCAGAGCGTGATTTTTTTAAGTAGTCGGGTTTTAGTTTTAAACTTATTTTTTTATTTTTTTTATTTTGGGGCACCCAACAACTATAATTTATGCATATTTGAAATGTAATAATCTAATTGAGCTCTTTAATTTGATACCATACACGGCATATTTATCTCAAATTATTTTTTCAACACAGTACTTTATGGCCGCTAGAGGGCGCCACATTAGATTTAGTGACACGTCATATAGCCTATAACCATCGGACGATCAAGACGATTCTAACGATATGCTATATGTCCAGTTCCAATAAGTAGTTGAGCAGCTATGAGGGAACAAACGAACATACATACATACATATACATACATACATAGCCTGTCAAAATCATAACCCTCCTTTGGCTTCGCCGTAGTCGGGTAAAAATAAACTATATTGAGGCGTACTCCATGATAGATTCTTAGCATCATCGATGCCAAGTATGGTATACCTTTTTTTTTACCCGACTGCGCCAGCGAGAGGGTAATGTGTTTTGCGCGTATGTATGTATGTATGTATGTGTCCATGTGTGTATGTAGTTTTCTTTGTTCCCCTCTACAGGCCTAACGCCTGGACGGATTTTGATGAATAGGGTCTCAAATGAAAGGTATTCATCTCCCGAGCGTCATAGGGTACATAATTAGTTTCTTCGATAGGTTTTATTATTTTCGTAAACATAACAAAGAATCAAGTTTTATTTTAATAAAATTTTATTCTAGTCGTTAACTAATCTCGTTAACTAATCGCGTTTAATTTGTTACTATTTTTAAAGTTAAGTACTGTCAAAATAATATATAATATATAAATATACATTTTTAGGCAATCATAACATTATGATTCTATTTTTAAAACGGATACAAAAACTTTAATGGAAAAGTTTTATGTTATTCTGCAAAAAAAAATTACACAATGTAATTTTATTCGTTTAATTGTTGCATAATATTTTATGACAAGTTCACACAGTCTATCTGATGATTGGGTTGATTTAAAATTCTTTTGGCAGTGACTTTTAGCACAGAATAAAAAATAGTACTGCTTTTAGTTTTGATGGTTAGTGTTAGTAAAGGAATTAATTCGTACCAATTATAATTTTTTTGCAACACGATTAGATAGGTAACAAATATTTTTGTTAGCGTTATCTACATGAGGAAATAATATTATTTTGTATCATGTGTTTGTATTTTGTTCTGTTATGGAAAAGTTTCATGTTAAAAAATCCTTTGCAAAAAAATCACACAATGTAATTTTATTCACTTAATTATTGTTGCATATATTTTACGAAAAGTTCACACAGTCTATTTGATGATTGAGTTGATTTAAAATTCTTTTGATAGTAGCTTTCAGTGTTGATGATTAGCTGTATTAGTTAAGTAATTATTTTCTACCAATTATAGATTTTTTACAACACGATTACATAACAAATATTATTGTTGAACGTGATATTTTTTTTTTGTTGTTCAAAAATCATTTTTATTTACTCAACTAATAAATTACAAATATTTTCATAATTAAATAAAAATACAATACCTAATATACCTATATACAAAGCTGCAGGTTCAAGCGTCGAAGAATATTATTGTTAGTGTTATCTACATGAGGAAAGAATATTATTTTGTATCATGTATTTGTATTTTGTTATGCTACTTTTGTCCAAAATTAGGTAGATAGTAGAAACTGTCAAATATTTTTATGTTAAATCCTTTTAAAAATAATCACATAATGTAATTTTATTCACTTAATTGTTGCATATATTTTACGAAAAGTTCACACAGGCTATTTGATGATTGAGTTGATTTAAAATTCTTTTGGTTGTAGCTTTCAGTGTTGATGGTCAGCTGTGTTAGTTATGGAATTATTTTGTACCAATTATAGATTTTTTGCAACAGTTATTACACATGCAATTATTAATGTTAGTGCTATCTAGATCCGTACTAATATTATAAATACGAAATAGCTCTGTCTGTTTGTCTGTCTGTGACGCTTTCACACCCAAACTAAGTACTGAAGCAATTACCATGTACACTGTACCAAATTTCATCAAATTTGTTTTCTGTGGTTAAGGCGTGTAAGTAACATACAGACACACAGATAGACAGAAAGAGAGATAGACAGAGTTACTTTCACATTTATAATATTAGTATGGATAAGTGTTATATTGTGCACCCAGACGATTCTTTTGAGATATTGGCCGTACCTTACCTTAGCCGACGACATTCCTTGACATTTTATCAATATCGCGTTTTAGCATTTGTACCAATTCAACTTTACATTAACATTAACGCAAGGACTAAGCAAGTAAATTAAAAAAAAAAACAGCAGTTGTACGTCGTATATCTGCAAAAAACCTCAGGTACTGGTAAAGTTCCAGTAAGGAAATTAATGGCGAAACATTTGTAGAAACAGCCAACACTATTTAGGACATCGTATTGCGATAGTTTGCCACGTATGTGCGGCAATAGTAGATGATTAGGTACAGTATTTAAAATTATATATATTATTTCAAGTTTATATAGAAAAAATATATATCTACAGGCAACGAAAAAAAGTACCTAAATACATTCTTTTTTACAAAACATCATATTTTTTAACTATATAAAAAACATTAAAAAAATACAGAACTACAACCATACTAATATTATAAATGCGAAAGTAACTCTGTCTTTCTGTCTGTCCGTCTGTCTGTTACGCTTTAACGTCTAAACCACTGAACCGATTTTGATGAAATTTGGTGTAAGGGTAGATCAGACCTTAAAAAAGGACATAGGCTATGTTTGGTCACGATAACCGACATCCACGCGGGCGGAGCCGCGGGCAAAAGCTAGTATGAAATATTTAAACGTCCTTTTTCGATGATTATTATGAAACTACTCACTGCCTAGTTTTTTTTGGAAATTACTGCCCAACGAATGTGTGTGAATTGTGTATTACGCTACATCATTCAATATATCAAATCCTACTTTGATCATACTATTGTTATCATTATTTCGAGTAATTCTTGCCAGGCAAGTAAACAATCTGAGTCGATTCTCGCAAACAAAAAACTAGTTTCCAAAAATTGCGAGGAAGATTGTTGTTTACGTATAATTGACTTGTTTTGTACACCTGTTATGCTAAAAAAATTAATCTAAATATTTTCATTGCTATATTTATTTTAATCACTGTTAATACCACTATGATTTTTTGTAGCAGCTTTTTGTGTGTTGGATTCGTCATAGTTTCCGGGCTTGAGGCAAAATTTCACTAGTCAAAATTTATTACATCGAACTGTTTCCTTGTTTCTTTACATACATATTACCACGCCTTTATCCCCGGAGAGCTAGGTAAAGGTGAATTAACACCCACATTTCATCAATAATTGTATTTGATCTCACGTAATAGGGGGTGACTAGAGCATATTGCCGTATTCCGGGCACTATTGTTGACTCGAGTCATGCAACTGAGGTTTAGTCGCAGCTATATAATATATGTAGGTGCTAGCACCTCTGTCTACCCCTTCGGGGATATAGGCGTGAGTTTATGTTAACGTAAACAGCCCTATACCTTAGTCGCGTTAGAATATAGTTGGACTGGGCCAAATTCTACTCTGCCGGCACCACTGGGTGTGGGACCACGGTATCCCCATCTTTGCCCCGGACATGGGGAGGTTTCTTTACGTGGTAGGTTGATAGGTACCTACCCCGTTCATTGAATTAACTCGGTTCCTGTCATGTCTAAATATTCTTAGTAAGCTCTAAAAAGGGTGTCAGAACCTTAGAACTATCTGATGCCCGCCTCTGTAGTTATCGAAAGCGTCTAATACATTCAGTTAAGTTTATATTTTATGTGTACCGACATACATAGTCACAAAAAAAAACTTTCGACTACGAATTTACGCGCTTACTTCTCACAAAAAAGAATACTGACGTTCAATATTACACATCAACCTCCCATTGTCGATTTAGCTATGATCACGAATGTATAAATAAGGCTTTCTCCTTGCACTCCGATTGCCTAGGCGTAGACCATTGGCACTCATGTCATCTTTTAAGACGCCTAACCATCACTCATTATGTTTACATAGAGGGAAAATATTTAAAAAAATCCTCTGATTGAAAAGGATGGGCTTAATAAATAATGCTAAGTACCTACCTAGATATCGACCTTCATTGAAGACTATTAAAAATCCATTACTTTATACATTTAAGTGTATTCATATTTAATAATTGGAATTAAAGACTTAATAAAGGATAAGCAGACGGGATGTCTGTAATACTTGATTTTAATTCAAACAATTTTGTTAATCGAAAAATGTATTTTATTACTAACTGTTGCCCGCGTCTCCGCCCGCGTGGATGTCGGTTATCGCGACCAAACATAGCCTATGTCCTTTCTTAATGTCTAATCTACCCCTATACCAAATTTTATCAAAATCTGTTTGGTGGTTTAGGGGTGAAAGCGTAACAAACAGACAGAGTTACTTTCGCATTTATAATATTAGTATGAATTTGAAGACGTACGAGCATACTTCAACGAACACTTACTCATTTGTCATCAATTCTTACATATATACTTTTATTTCTCTCACTTCCTTTTTATAAATCTATGCTATTGGCAACAAACCAAAAAATAACCACGAAAAAATATAAGATCTGAAATCAATCAGATTTGTTTCTAGCAAAAATCATGTATATGTAAAAAATATGGAGTAATATCCGAAGATATTACGAATAGCCGAAAGGAACCCGTGTTTCACGGCCCTGGGCACAACAAATTACGCCAATTTCCATTCTGCGGAGTTTTTACGTCTTCGTTTCGCCATTTGTACGATTGATGATGTGTTACTTATATGCGAACGCGATATCTATTTATCAAAGACAACCAACGAACGTATTTCACTCGTCGTATATCTATATTAGGTTGGTACGCTGTAGTTATTAATTTACTGTACGAACTATTTATTAGAATAAATTATTCTAAGATATTGTAAGGGTATACAGTAAGCATCAGATCGATCTTGGCTAGCAAACCTAGTGTTAATCCCAGTCGCATCTGGAGCTTTCACCTCTCGCTTTCAATCAGAGTCTGGGGTCCGCTTTGCCAGTCTGCATAACTGCGGATTTGGCTGAATAGTTTTCGTGAAGCGACTGCCATCTGACATCCACAACTCGATAACGATATTGGGAGATCTTAATACCTACAAAATATGATATTAATATTGTCAGATTGAAATTAAACTACTGACTGTAATGTAATTATATTGTAAAACTAGCTGACCCCGCGAACTTCGTACCGCCTTCTTTTTTAATTTTTCTCGCCGTAAGAACCATCCTCGTACTTCAGGGAATATTTAAAAAAAAGAATTAGCGAAATCGGTTCAGCCGTTCTCGAGATTTGCGCTTAGCGATACATTTAGGGATTAGGGAATTTAGGGATTCATTTTTATATAATAGAAGATAAAGGGAGTACATGGTACACTCCCATGCACTCCCGAATATCTGTGTCCTTATCGATCACTTCACCCCATCGATAGTGCTGTGGCATAGAATAGGGACAGCCATCGAAATAATATTGTTAACAATACCTTACTGGTATATTAATTTAAATTGTATTATCGTCAGAAGAAAACGTGTGTCCCAAATATCAGAACAAGCAAACAACTGGAAGGGGAGAATATCAAGGTATAGGTATTAAGATCATTTTGATTACTTTGCTAGTCAAGATCAATCTGATGCTGATCGCGTTTCATCCGTTTATATGAAGTCACGCTACTGTATGATAGTATTACCGTGGTACCGTGGCGTGGTGCGAAACGGCGAAGTACAAAATAGACATTCGTCGATTCATACCACTGCACTGGTCCGAAACGACGAATTCAAAAAGGGGCCTTGTGCGATTCACACCATGGTCCGAACAGCTTGTGGTGTGAATCGACTAAGTACCCAATGTACGTCTTGTGTAATTTCCTGTCAAGAGATTTCTGTACTAACACGAAGATTTACTTTTTAATCAATTAACCTATTAGCTGCATTTATAACATGGCTCTCTTAAGTCGTTTGCTTTTGCGTGTACTTGTTGGCTCCCGTTGAAGTAGAATAGGGTCACCCCATCTCTTCCTGTGGGTGTAGTAGAAGGCGACTAAGAATAGGGCTGTTCTCCATCCGACAGTGAACATATAGCATATCACTAAGTGACTGCTTGATGGCAATAGGCTCGCCTCCTATCACGTGGGACTGAAAGTTTAATACACCACCTACCTACCTCTGCCACCTCTGCCTGTTATATAATGGTGATCATGTGGTCAGCAAGTTTTTAAGTAAGTATCTATTTGGAAATATGATTTCGCATCCATTAGAAACAGAGCCAGTTTAGACACTGACCTCATGTATCCTTTAGAGCTTTATAAAATGATTACAGGCTTAGTAAGAGGTCAATTGGTGGGCGGGTTGTATAGGTCAATGTTTCGATGGATTACCGTATCTATATCCATACTAATATTATAAAATATGTGAAAGTAACTCTGTCTGTTTGTCTGTCTGTTAACGCTTTCACGCCTAAACCGTTCAACCGATTTTGATGAAATTTGGTATAGAGGTAGATTAGACATTGAGAAAGAATATAGGCTATGTTTGGGCGCTATAACCGACATCCACGCGAGCGGAGCCGCGGGCAACAGATAGTTAAAAATAAATGTTAAATCCAGCTTCGGCTGTTAGATTCGAGTTACGATGAACGACTATTAAAATGGATTTCTTATTCGTCTTTAAATTTCAATCGAGTAGCGTCGGAATAAAAATCGATATGTCTCATTCTTATGAATTCCATATTTCATCTCAAAACTTTATATAAAATATCATTCGGTAAAGAAATGTTTGTTGGAAACCGTTACTTAATAACAGTTATAACTTTTGACATTTTTGTTAAAGTGCAATGACCTGAAAAATAAATTGCTTATAAGCTAGCAAGAGGTTCAAATCAGGTCCTCAATAATTCAGCTAAAGTCCATCCACTGTCATACCACATACTGCAAAAAATGACATTAAATATTAGACTTTATTGCTACAGTATTAGAGTCCAAAATGTACTGAAAAAAGTTTCATTATACTTTTTCCTTCACTCTACAAAAAGACACTTAATTTTAATCTTTAACGTCATTACTTTAAGATCAAAGATCTAAATAGATTTTTTACAGTGTCCGTGGTATGACAGTGGTTTTTATTAGCAGAATGGAGGCCCTATAGTTATCTATTTATCTAACTATCAGATTAAAGGTCAATAATTCATATCGGTAGAAACTAACATAGGTACCGATCGATTCTGGTTTCTTTAAAACCGTTAGTTTAAAGGTCCAACCCCACCAATTTGGGTCGAGCAATCATTTGGAATAAGGTTCAACCTCACCAAACGGACGACATCGGCCCGGATTTTACAATCTTTAAACAAAATTAAACAGTGTTTGAAGTTTATATTACCAAGTCACGCACAACAGCTTGACAGCGACGTGCGGCGGCATGACGCACGTCAAGCTGTCATGCGTGACTTGGTAATATAAACTTTAAATGCTGCGATATAAGATTTATTTTGTTTAAAGATTGTAAAATCCGTTCCGATGTCGTCCGTTTGGTGAGGTTGAACCTTATTCCAAATGATTGCTGAACCCAAATGATTGTCAAATCCAGTAAGATCAGTGTAAAAAGAAACCCAAATCAATCACTGTACAAAAGATCCGAATTTTATTGTTCTTTGCATTTATATTTTATTGGATTCCAGTTCCATTGTAAAATTTACGATGTTTTAGCATTTAAACTAAACTAATTTTGTCAACCCCGAATTCAGTTGAAACCTATGAGCAAATGAGCGAATACTTATAAAGTAATAAAATCTTAATTACCTATAAATAGTGGTAAATTTTGTAGTGGGTCAAAATAAATCATAATTCAATCAATTAATTAGCCTATTGCAGTCCACTGCTCTACATAGGCCTCTCCTAATGTGCGCTATTGCTCCCAATTCTCCTGACTTCCGCATTCAGTCCATCCCAGTCAATTTTTTTAGGTCATCAATCCAACTTCCGTTGGGGCGTCCCAACATCCGTAAGACATCTCATATTATGAAAATCATATTATGTAATTAAAAGAAATTACTAGATGCAAAAAATAGGGTGTCGTCTCTTTAACTGGAAATGTAAATTCCAAATACAAAATAAATCTGAGGATGTGGGTACAAAGTCTACGGTGCTTGCAATACATACATGTTCCATGTGTCCAACATAGTAATAACTAGATGTCTCGTTAGCTAATATGCCAGAGCACTTTATTGAGTATCTAATATTCCGGGGTGCGAGGAAAATGCCTCTTGAGCCACTTTACACCCTAGCATCTGAAGAATCAAGATGGTGTGCAGTTTCAGTCGGTGTGCTCCAGATTATATATAATAATGCCTCATCCACCATAACCGCCGACCATCCGAGTGGCAAATCCCCTAAAAAAAGTGTATCAAACATTACATTAGATAAATCCTATAATAAACTTTGCCGATCAGAGAATTTGTTTCGTAATTTCAACTATATAATAAAAAATGCCCTTTTAGAATGAGCCTTTTATGCCGCAAAAATTAATGAATAAAAAACAAAACGTCTCGGAGGAGTGCAATCCGGAGGGTATTAGGAAAGTAGCTATATATCTTATGGAAAGACAAGACCGGTAATGTAGGTCGTACATCTCCGGGAATCTCAACGACTATTGCTGCAAATAATATGATCTCTTAGGCTAAAGCTGGTGGTGTAGCATTGAAGCGATGCGAAATAATGCGTGCGGGTGTAGAAAGGATCTATCAATGCTGTCAATATCCTTAGTTTGACAGCGGTAAGAGATGCATTTTGTGAACAATGCTTAATGGCACTTACGATCATTTAGCATTGTTCCATTTTAACCCTTCACTCACCGTTGTTTATTTTATTTAAGTAGCCCTAACAAAAAATAAAAAGTTTTAACGTACTAATGTAGACATTATCATCTATCGAGCACCGATACCGGTTGTACCGGTGACCATTTTAATTCTTTTGTATCTATACTTAGGTAAATTATTAATAGGAAAGCTACATTATCAGGTTACTACTGGAACGATTTCAAAAATTCTTTCACCATTGGAAAGCTACATTATCAGGTATGAAAATAGGCTATATATTATTAATTATGGTCCAGTTTATCGCTGCTAGTAGCGTATAATATCAGCGATGAACGGGATCAGAAGTCCACGCGGGTTATCTTTTATCAGGCAATAATATGAGAATATGACCGCTTCTATAGAATATGGTATAAAACGTAATCATATCCTGTATTACAATCTCGCCATAAATTTCAATCTCGCCTTGGATTAATTCATACTTAAAATGCAAAATTAATAATCAAAATATTATAGGTACTTTGTTTTAATCTTTGAATTAATTTGATTGAAGGTGAAGGTTAACGAAGCATTTGAAACTGGTGGGCGCTACATGAGCGGTGCAATGACATGAAGGAAACTCGTGCAGTGTGGTAGGTCAGGATAGAAGCAAGCTTAAGGTATGATTCCGAAGCAGGGGCCTTACTCCCAAAAACGACCATGAACGTTTCGGATCGAAACGAACGGTCGCCGAACACGGACCATTAAAGTTACTCTGAAAACCTTTCGGTGACGACTGACGGATGCCGCCGTCTTCGGAATCATAGACTAACGATCGAGTCTAGGTGAATAGTGTGGACAGATTATAAACAACTAAAAACCGTTAACAAATGAAAAATCAACAAATATAGTTGTATTCTCATGAAAAGAGCGTCAAATTAAAAAATATATGAGATTTTTATTACAAAGGTACTGTTAGATCACTAAAATGTAATTTTTCAAGAATTTACGTATATTTAATGTGAACGATCTTAAAAACCCTCGTGCCATAATATTGTTCTATGTTTTTAATACGTACTTTGACAGTTTGACAATTTCAAATTTCGTCGGCCTAATTCGTTAACCTGCTAATTCGACTTTTTATCGAAAATGACATTTTGATCGGATTTGAAACTACAAACGATTACCGACCTAATCGTGCAATAAATACGTCATTATTTCAACTACAACAAGGCTAAAAATCGTGTTCGAAAAACTGCTATAAAATCAGCGACCAATAAACACACAGAAAACCTGCCAAATCCTATATTCCTTCACAGTATTGTACTAGAAATGATCGGTAACTCATGATCCTGCCTTCCGCCGCGGCTAAAACCTGACGATAGTCTGGCCCATGGCACCAAGGAGAAAGTTGATCTTTTAGGCTATCTTTCTAAATCTCTTTGCGTCAAACTCGAATTTCTCGAAGGATGGGAATGACGTGCCACCTATTATCCCCTGGTGTGGTACTTCAATGCATGAAGTAAAAATCACGCAAGGGAGTGCGCTGCGCTCCCGAGTTGTTCCCTGTAGGTACTACACGACTTTTCGCGCTTTCATTCTCTGCGGGCTATGTTGGCGTGCTAGTTCCGGCTTCATGGAAAACCGCATACGTGAATCCTGTGCCCAAAAAAGGCGATAGGACAGACCCGTCCAATTACAGTCCTATCGCTATCACCTCCCTCCTCTCGAAGGTGGTGGAGCGTGTCATTAATACACAGCTCCTAGGATACCTTGAAGACAACGTTGAAGGCTCAGTAGATCAGAGCGACCGACAGTACGGCTTCTGCCACCGTCGCTCAACCGGTGACCTTCTTGTGTATCTCACAAATCGTTGGGCGCAAGCCATCGAGAATCGAGGTGTGGCACTAGCGGTTAGCCGTTAGCCTCGATATAGTGAAGATCTTCGATCGGGTCTGGCCTGTGCCAGATGCAAGACGACCTCTGTAGGTCTTCTTTCAAAGTTACCATCTCATGGACTCCCCAAGGGATTATAACCGTCGTAGACGGCAGCTACTCGGACTCCATGCCGGAGGCACTTGTTATACGGGCCGTGCAAATATCCCTCAGTACGAGGTTGAGGAAAGTCGCGAACAACTAATGTCTGAAATCGAGACTACGCTAGCTAGAGTATCCGATCGGGAAAGACTAAACTTTAGTCCAATTCAACCCCTCTAAGACACAAGTTTGTGTATTCACCTCTAAGAAAACCCCATTTACTTTGACGCCACAATTCCTTAAAACAAGGCTTACCATCTACCCGACTATCAGGATCCTTGGTGTTGACATCTCCTGCGATGTCCAGTACCGTAAATACTTGAAGGACAAGGTCAACTGGCATCCAAAAAACATGGAGTGCTCAACAGGGCGAAGAAGTACTTCACTGCGGGGCAAAGACTGCTTCTCTATAAGTCGCAGGTCCAGCCTCACATGGAGTACTGCTGTCACCTTTTTGCCGGCGCACCGGATTGCCAGCTTGACCCCTTCGACTCGGTGCAAAGGCGGGTGCTGAGGGTTGTCGACAATCCCACATTCTCTGGCGGTGTGTAACCGCTCCGCCTCAGAAGAGACTTCGCCTCGTTGTGTGTTTTACCGCCTGTACAGTGGTGTGTGTTCAGACGAATTGTTCGATATGAAGCCCACGGCTAGATTCTCTCGCCACAGACAAGGAGTCTTTAACTACACGTTATGACTAGAAACAGATCGCACAGTCAGGTATTAAAGGAATTTCATCCCCCACACGTTTTTGTGAAATGAACTCCCTGCCGTGGCTCGAATCTAACGCCCCTGGTGTTGCATACGTTTATAGGCCTCGGTAACCACTTTCCATCAAGTGGGCCGTGTGCTTGTCTGCCACCTAAGTTGTATAAAAAAATGTAAGTACTTATTTTATAAAGAGCATGCTAAAAAATTTAACACGAAAACCTGCTGAATCCCAAACAAAATAAAATATGTCCAAATGAATACCAGCTATCTCCTTTATTTTCAGATTTTTACCATTTCATATAAAGTTTTCAAAGAAATTTCAATATTAAAATGATTAATGAACTTATTAGAAGAAACGGTATATAAGAAATTTCAATTAGTATAAAATTATAGAAGTTATTCAGTTTTTTCATCCTCCTGTAAAGTTCTCTAAAATCGACATAGCAGGTTAACGAATTAGGCCGACGATTTGACATTTTGATACCCGTATGCACTATCTCTATTAAGTTAATAGAGATCAGTGCCCGTCATGGTGTCCGTAATCCGTATGTGTGTAGCGCCATCTACTGGGGTCATCAAATACTTCCGTAATGGATAATGGTTGTTGGTTTGGTTCAATGCCCCTTTGCCAAAATGTTGTTTTTTTGAGTAAGTAGAGGAATGATTTCCTCGCATAGCTCCTCAAAAAGTACCCTCGTCAATCTATAATTAGAGACAAATTCCAAGTCCGGAATTTGCCTCAAAAATTTTTTTTCACGAAGCCGGTGACGATTTTGGCTTCGCTCAGCCGCTTCTTCCCTCATCATTTCGTCCAACAATAAAAATCTCGCCATTTTCTTAGATAAAAATTCAGCTTCGAAAGCCTTACGAAAGGTATATAGCTTTCGTTGAATTTCAAGTAATAATCCGCAAGATTACTTGTCAAACAACGACAACGAAAACGTCAAATGTATTTTGGGAGTAGGTGCACCGACCACGATCGACAACCTCAATGTCAAACGATCGAAGACGGATACGAAACACTTTCGGGGTAGCTTAATGAATTACGCGTATCTGCTGCATGTGTCATCAGTTGTCGTAAGCGGTCGGCTAGGTATGAAATCATACCTTTATAATACTTACGTAATTATAATAATATTTGTTGATTAGTTGTTATAACAATAAGAACTATAATTTCTATTGTGATCGGATATAAGAAATACTGTTGTTGTTGTGTGTTGTTCCCTGCGGCTCCACTCGCCTGGATATCGGTTATCGCGACTAAACCATAGCCTATTGCAGTCCACTGCTGGACATAGGCTTCTCCTAATGTGCACCACGTCTGTGTCGTCACGATCCTTCGCTTTCCACATCCAATCTGTCCCAACCACCTTTTCACGTTGTCAGTCCACCTGGCTACGGGGCGCCCCACCCTCCGTTTTCCTTCTGGCGGTCTCCACTCTAAGACTCGTCTGCTTCAATGGCCATCAGTCACTTCACTCCCAAGCTCTAATCTATATCTGTACCAAATTTTATAAAAATCGGTTCAGTGTACCATGAAATCATAACAGACAGACGGAGTTATTTTTGCACGTATAATATTACATTATTGTTAAAACATTTCTGAATTTTTTTTAACAACAATTAATTGAAATAAATTTGAGAAAATTTGCGTGTGTGTGACAAAATGTAGATATAACACGACATCATTAAAAAAAACTAAACAAAGCCTCTTTATATTGCCACGTGCAAAATATTATTTGCATTTAAATTATATATTAAACATTTCTTATTATTTTAAACATTTCTGAAAATTAACGGACCAAACCATTTGCGTGTGTGTGACTACAATGTAGATAAATAACACATCATTAAAAAAACTAAAAAAGCCTCTTTATATGCGTGCAAAATATTATTTGCATTTAAATTATACCAACTGCGTCATACAATATTTTTATACAAAGATTTAAATTTAGCAATATTATGTAAGTATATTAAACTGTTCCTAGGAAGTTCGTAGTTGCACCCGCGTCTATTGGCAGTAGAACCCCGTGAACAAGTGCTTCATGTAAAAGAAAAAAAATCCACAGCGATCGCAACTGACAATTTTTTTAAAACAACATGAAATAAACTATAATTAGTAAAAAATAACACCACATAAAGCGCATAAAGGATGAAACACCCCTATATCTGACGACAGGGGGTTTTTACCTTACAGTAAACTCCCTTCGTAAGAGCGAATAGCCCTCGTCTTCAATACAAAGCTGGTTTCAATATAGAAAATGTAATTAAAAATTCACTAATCAAACACTTTATAATCCGATTCTCATAAAAAAAATATATTGTCACGTATTTATTTTTACTTTTTAAGGTATGATTCTGAAGGTGACCGCATACGACAACACTGCAGACGTATATGTATGTTTGTATGTACGTACGTAGCCTGTCATGATACTATATCTCTTTGAATATAGTATAGCAGATGTTACACCCACTTCCTTATACAGTTAGGAAACGATTGTTCTTACCTCGCAGTTGCTTATGCTTAGGAAAACCATTTTCGGCCAAATTTAACTGAGTCATAAAATGGAATTTCCCTTTAAATAAATGTAGGCCCAAAAGCTTTGCGTTTAATTTATGAAAATTTATATAAGCTTCTCTTTTAATTACTTTTTAACATTATTAAAATTCTATTTTCTGTTGAGAATAAAATAAGGAACACCTAGTTTCTTCAACGTAATGGAAAGATGATTAGCTAATAGACTAACAACTATTGAGGCAACATGAGTGCACATGGCCCTATCATAGTATACTTATAGTAGATGCACCTCCTGAATAACGGACGAAGCTATAGTGGTTCTCTTCTCGGCAGGCTTATTAGCTAACTCTGGCTAACTCGCGATAGCAAAGCGATAGCAAAATTTGCGCGGTAATCGCACAAAAACGACAAATTGGTATTACGTATCACATTTGACAGAAAGCGATCAGCGAAAAAGGCGCGATAAGAAATGTCATCGCGATCACTCAAAAGGTCCTTTTTTAATGGCTGCCATTGTGAAAATAATAAATACAGAAATTTTCATTGTAAAAAACCAGTGGTAAATCAAGAAACACATATAAATTAGTCTTAGAAACAAAACTATCGCTATTTTTCAGTTACGCAGCATATAATTGTTAAGGCGATCTGATCGCAAATCCTTACGTAATACAAATTCTTTTGACGTATCGCGATCCATCAAGCAGTGATCTCGTTCTTACTGCTCATCGCTCGCTCGCTGGTCGCGAAAAGTTAGCTAATAAGCCTGCGGGTTGGGAATTCAGACAGTATGTGCTCGTGGGAAAGTCAACATACAAATCAAAAACAGCAAGCGTACCCCGGGCTCCAAAAGTACAAAATTTGATTGCAACTGGGAAATCATTATGAAGATGATGAATATATATTATAATATGCATATATACTCACGCCTGTAAATCTCTGAAGGGGTAGGCTGAGGTGTATTAACACACACATTTCGCTAACTATGATTTTCGGTCCCACGTACCTAATAGGGGGCGAGCCTATTGCCGTTAAGCGGGCACTTAGTCATGATATGTTTACTATCGGATGGAGAACAACCCTGTCCCTTAGTCGCCTTCTACGACACCCACAGGAAGAGATGGCGTGGCTCTATTCTAAACCACCGGGAACCAACACGGCTGTCACCGAGAAATAATTTGTACCATAGCTGTACAATACAATTTAAAATTGATTATATAATCTTATTGTACGTCTTATCAGGCATGTTACAGTGATACTTGACCTATGTAAATGACAACATCTACTATCACTCACCTGTAACAAACAATAAATAAATTTTGTATTTGTAGGTATTTAAACTTTCATGGTCGTTCACATTACTATTAGTGGGGTGAGCACGAACTAGCACGGAGCATTGCGATTGGCAGGCTTCAGGCAGGTGGCCAATCGCAATGCTCCGTGCTCTCGTTACGTACACGATACGAATACGATGGTTGTTCGTGCTCACCCCACTGAACTATCGGGATATTTACCATGTATTGTTTGGAGTTTCCGATATTTGTATTTGTATTTGTTGCTGATATCAATATCTGCTAAGTATAATTTTAAGATTTCTTCCTATTTCCTAGTGTTATAATCATTTCAAGAATATTTTAGGCTATTAGGTACTTTTTACGATCGACATCGTCATTTACATACCGGATTCATATTAATGTGTTAGATCCATTCTCACGATAGATCTACCCACTTAGTGAAGAGTTGACTTTTAGCACTCATTTCAATCTAGTCAATATAGTATGTATTAAGGACATAGCTTTAATTCAGTAAGTAATGACTAATAGCCGGTGCCGTAAATGATTCCTAGAGTGGAGACCGCGAATGAGCAAACGAAAGATGGGACGCTCCTTAGCAAGATGGACGGACGACCGGAAAAAGGTAACTAGAAAATACTGGCATAGAGAAGGATCAGGTGCCATGGCACACATTTAGAGAGACCTATGTTCAACAGTGACCTGCAATTGGTTACTTCATAGATTGCTTTAATATATTAGGACAAGTTATGTGAGCGAAACATTATGTATAGTTCGTTTTCTTAAAATGGTTTTAATGTGACAGTTAGGTGGTAGGTAGTGGAAACTAATTTACACCCCTGTTAATTAACACATACGTCTTTATTCCAGCAAGGGTAGACAGAGGTATTTATTACGCCCACGTTTCGCCAGTCACTTCGTTAACCCCACGAAATAGGTGCCGAGCCTATTGCCGTTTTTGGAAATGAGTATGTGGAGTGGTTCCTCCAACACAAAGGAAGAAGACCAAGCAAGTTGATCACGCCTGGTGATCTTGATATAATATAAGTCAATATGAAGTCGGTTAAAAATAGAATAGTAAATAAATATCCATTAGTTTTATGACCGTTTAAAGTGATTAAAATATTTTTATGGCTCATTACTAATGGGTTTTTTTACAAATAAATGCTTAAGGTATGATTCGACAGCCTCCGTGGCGTAGCGGTAGTGAACGCGGCCGCTACGCAGGAGGCGCGGGTTCGATCCCCGCTCAGTGCAAATATTTGTGTGCATTAAATATGGGTATTTGCATTGGTCTGGTCGTGCCTCGGAGAGCACGTTAAGCCGTCGGTCCCGGTTGCCATAAGAACATCTATGGCAGTCGTTACGGGTAGTTGGTGCCCTAAAAAGTCCAAAAACAACGGTCTAGCTGCAAAGCTTCGATATCGCCTAATGTTAACATTGGGTCGTGGAGGTCAGATGGCAATCGCTTCACGGAAAATATCGAGGTCTAGCCAAATCTGTAGCTATGACTGGTAAAAGCGGACCCCAGACTCCGAGCTGAAAGCTTCGGATGCGACTGGGAATTAACGCTAGGAGGAAGAAGGTATGATTCCGAAGCCAACCGCATACGACAACTTCATACGCATGCAGCAGATACAGCGTATCTGTTACTTGTTAAACTCCGATACGGATAAAGGGGACCATTGAGAAGCCGCAATGAATTACGCATATGTGCTGCGTGCGTCGGCAGTTGTCGTATGCGGTTGGCTGGCCACGACTTTGTCCGCGTGGACTTATTCTTTGTGCATTACCCCACCAGCACATCAGTTTTAGAAATTATAGAGAACAAACAGAAAAACAGACAGACAAAATAAATAAACCTAAGTAATACCATGTACCTACGTTATAATATACACGTCTTAATATTAATATTATTCACACGTAAGTATTTATCTGATTTACGTCCCTGCCGGTGTTTAGACATTTTTTGTACCGTTTTCTTGCATAATTTTTAAATAAAAATTAAGTCTAGATGCAACTGGTTTTATAGATTCTAGACACATGTTGCGATTTGATGAATTTGAAATAAACATACAATCAGGCTTTTATCCCCGGAGGGTTAGGCAGAGGTGAATTAACACCCACATTTCTCCAATCATTGTACTAAGTCCCACGTAATAGGGGGTGAGCCTATTGCCGTATTCCGGGCACTATTAATGACTTGAGTCATGTGATTTTAAACACCTCTATCCCTTTTTTTTTTTTTTATTTTTTTTTTTTTTTTTTTTTTTTTTTTTTTTTATCGTGCGAAAAATCCCCGCGGATACCTTCCCCGCCGGAGCCGGAGGAGGAGGTTATGTCGGACTCGAACCGACTAAAACGCACGCCGACTGTGGGCCGTCAGTTGCCGGAGGTGAGATTGTTGTAGCCATATCCCTCGCACCCCGGCCGACCGTCGACGTAAATTACTGTCATTATTATCCACAGTTCAGACATTTCATTGTAAACCTTTCTAGATCATTGCTACAAGAAATACTACGAATAACATATAGATTAAGATTGACACAGTACAATAATAAAAAAGGTTTGACTACATTAGATAAATACACACAAACAAATAATAATATATCCGAGATACAGATCTCGACTCCGGAGTCCCCGATAAAGTCTGTAGGAGAACATAATTTTCGTCTCTAAAAAGAAAACTGTAAACATACTTCATCAAAATATAGACGGTGTGATAGGAAAATCAAATTTATTAGAAGTTCATATTAATGATTTATCACAAAAGGGTAAGAGTATTGACGTACAGTAAGCTTCAGAGAAAAGGGACCCCCCTTGATAATGACATGAAAGCATTGAAGTTTTTTGAAACTTTACGTAAATGTCATGTTGGTCTAGTGGTTATGACCTATGCTTTGTGAATACGGTAACCGGGGGTTCAAATCCTCGGACACAAAGTTCTTTTTTTTATTTCGTATAATTAATTTTTTATTCTCATGAGCACTTTTGTTAATTATTATTTAAGGAATCAAATTTTATAGTAGGTATGAGGTTTGTAAGAAAAGATAGGCTTGTTGTATAAACAATATTAATTTATTTCTCGAATTACATTTCTAGGACTACATGGAGTCCATTTCCTGGTTGAGTATACAGTTTTTCTATCTGAGTTAAATTGGGGTTACTTATTTTTAGATTTACTTATTTTAGAACGTTAATTTATTGACAAAACACAATACCCTAAGTATAAAATGTGATATAAAATGTTTAATATTATACATAGTTCTAGAAACATAACTACAATATTTATTTACTTATTTATTTAAAGTTGCAAACATTAATTTTTTACACTCTGTATAATCTTTGAATATAAAAGAATGGTTGAAAAATGAAATGTTATTTATGCCTGTGAATCACAAAGAAAGAACCAACATGCTAAACTATAATAGTATAGCAATATACATCTTCCTCTTTGATCACATTTTCTGATAAGTAACCCTTTTAATACAACATTAGAAAAATATGTGAGGTCAGATGGTGCATCGTTAACACATTAGAAGATTACTATCCTATATAAAAAAATGTCTTATATAAAAAAAAAAAAACTAAACTTGTAAACAAGAGTAATGGGATTAGGTATTAATAATAATATAATATTATTATTATGAATGTTAGGAGGACACTATTTCGCATTAGTTCCCAAGTTCTGTTTACCTTAGTTCCAGTTTAAAACCATTTGACCCACAAGTTTTTTATAGGATTAAGATCCGGGCTTTTAGCCGGCCACTCAAACACCGTTATATCTTCTTGTGCATTTAGCCAGTCTTGCACAATTCGGGATGCACTAAAGGGTTATCCTGAACCAGGTAAATTTGTCCTTCTGGATATGCGACCCGCACTGATTATGCGCAGCATTACGTCTTTCAACACTTCAAGGTATCGCTCACTGTTCATGCGGCCACCTATTTCCACTAGCTCGCCTGGGCCCATTGAAGAAATCCATCTCCAGTAACCTAAAATAATAAACCTTTTCAAATCTGTTTTTTTTTTGTGATTTTATTTTAAAGAATATTATTATAATCATTTACTTACCTACCTAATGTTAACCGCCCGCTTGTTCTTAAGTCTTATACGTTTTTAGGGTTGAAGGGTGCCACTGAGTGAACTTCCGCAATATCATGGTGCCGTTCTGATTCATGAGTGTAAGCAACTGGGCGAGGTCCTTCGCGTTCACATTTTATATCACCCGTCGCTTGATACCTTCGAATCCATCTACGCACTGTATTTCTCTGTAATGAAAATGATAATAAATAAAAGAAACTCCAAAAATATAACTTGTAAATGAAAATGTAACATGATTAAGCAATAAATAGGTATATAATATATTTTTATCGTAACTCTTACCGTTATGCCTCTATTCTTGCTCCCAGAGAATAACAATTTTAGCTTTCAAAAATGTTGTTATTCGAACCATACTTTCAATTTACTCAAAAAACTGATCAACAACTTAATAAATTGAATAATATTACGAGGAGGATTAACACCAATGCAAATTACCACGAATTATAAAGTTACCTTCAATCACAGTTTAGTAATTATGACAAAGAAGTATTCTAATTGCAACCTTAGCGCGCTGTCACAGATATTAAAATACTATAGCCGCAGCTCATACAGCAGATAAGTTTTTGAAGTAAAAAACAAAATGACGGTAGTGCAATAAGCTGTATCAAGCGTAATCTATTGAACTAAACGAGAAATCTATACTAATTTCAACCTTATCTTTTAGTCAATTGAGCAGTTATTATCATCACATATGATGTAGTTCAAATTTAAACCTTAAGTTCTACAAAATAACACCGTAATCAACTTTGTTCGATAATAGGAGTAGGTAATGTAATTCATATTTTCGCCATTATTATCAAGTGAACCGTAGCCTAGTGGAGTAAGGTGCGGTCTAAGTAATCAGCTGACGCTGGAGATGCGGGTTCGTATCCTCAAACGGCACATAAATTAATGTGGCATCTTTTTGTGAGTATGTTGTATCTTGGTATACAATTGAGCCCAAAGACGAAAAATATCAGAAAATTACAAATATATGAACATGCAAATAAAAGGCTGCAGCTCAGTGACGATCGCATCAAGTGACGTCATTCGTGAGTCATGTAACGCGGTCGGCGCGGCGCAGGCGGCGATATTCTTTAAGTATTGAGGGGGTCCGTTTTCTCTGAAGCTGACTGTACTATGCATTACAGAGCATAATATGATTCAAGGTGATATTGGTATACTAAATATAGGTAACTATAAACTTGCGTCTTTCTACTGTAGAGATAACAGATATGGGGGATCATGCATTTTAGTGAGTAGTGGACACAAATATCATACATTATCAGATGTCAATGAGTTCTGTATACCGAAACTCATAGAATGCAGTGCAATCAAATTGATAGAACACGATATTATAGTTTTATGTATATACAGACCACCAAGGGAAGATAGTAAAACTTTAAATAAATTTTTTGAAAACTTTGAAAATTTACTGCAAAGATATTGTCTAAAAAACAAAAAAGTGATTGTTTGCGGAGACTTTAACATCGACAGACTAAAAGTAACTAAAACTAGTCTTCAGTTTGAGGAAATATGCACGTGCTTCAACCTTAAACTTGCCATAAATGAGACTACTCGACCAGCCAGTGGTAAATGCATAGATAATATTCTCTATAGTATTCGCGGTTGTCATGCTGAAGTAATTGAACTAGCTGTATCGGATCATAAAGCACAAATACTGACTTGCCCAGTTAAGGAATACTGCACTCTCCCTTATTGGTATATAATAAAACGTGACTATAGTGTAGGTAATATGACGAAGTTCAAGCAATGTTTGTCAAAACTTAGTTTTAATGACATTTATAATTCAGATGATCCAAATATTGCATTTAATAATTTTCATGACATATTTTCTTTCTTTTATGATTTGTGCTTCCCTGTAATAAAACTAAAACTAACAAAAAACATAAAGCCTCGGTGGCTGAGTAAAGGTATCAAGGTATGCTCGCGCCGAAAACGAGAACTACTACATAAATACAGGAAAAACCCAAGTAGGCAAAACAAGGACACCTTTAAAACCTATAGTAAGAGACTTAATTCGATCATAAAATTGACTAAAAAAGCACAAAATGATTTTAAAATAAAAAACGCAAATAATAAATCTCAGGTTACATGGAAAATTATCAATGAATGTAAATTAAATACGCCTAAAGAAGAAATTAATTGTATAAAAGTTGATAATAAAATAATAAGTGATCCACAGCAGATAGCGGAAGCATTTAACGATTTCTTTTTAAATAAGTTCCAACCTTCTTCAGCAGATGGTTCCAAAAACCATAAAGCTACCTTAGTGTGGAACAAAGAGAACTCAATGTTTATGAGTCCATCAACACCATATGATATGCATAGAATTATGAGAGAACTAAAGAACACTTCAAGTACAGGTTATGATGGCATATGTACAAAAGTTGTAAAATTCGTTTCTATTATTATAGCAAGCCCCTTAAGCCATATCGTCAATCTATGCATAAGTTGTGGTACTTTCCCTGATAAGCTAAAGATAACGATAACCATCCCTATCTTCAAAAAAGATGATAAGGAAAGCATGAAATTTTATAGACCTGTAGCACTGATTCCTATATTCTCGAAGGTTTTGGAAAAATTCATCTATCATTGTTTAAACGAGTACTTGGACAAAAATCAAGTGCTAACCGATGAACAGGTAGGGTTCAGGAAAAATAAAAGCATTAATCAAGCTATTTACAATTTTCTCTTGGAGGTTATGGGAAATCTAGAAAAAAAGCTGCCTGTTTACGCCATGTACATGGACTTAACACGAGCATTCGATTACGTGGATCATTCTATACTGATAGATAAGCTGTATACTTACGGAATAAGGGGAAATGCACTAAATTTAATAAAATCATATCTTGAAGGTAGAAAACAGATAACTCAAATAAATAGAATATGTCCTAAATACAAAACAGAGGTGAAATACTTGTCGGAAATGAGAACAGTAACAGACGGTGTACCACAAGGAAGTGTACTAGGTCCTTTACTGTTTATATTATATATAAATGATTTCCCACGGTCAATAGGATATCCCATGATCCTTTTTGCGGACGATAGTACCGTAGTTTACTCGGGACAAGAGATCATGAACAATGTAGAATTTAATATTAACTATAACATGGACAAAATTATCAAATGGTTGACATCAAATAATCTTATAATTAATCTTGACAAAACAAACATTATGACATTCGGAAATAATTCACATCATTTAAGCGACATGGATATAAGACATTTAAATAAAACTAATATTGACATAGGTAATACCAAATTTTTAGGACTACATATTGATTCGAATTTAAACTGGAAAACGCACATTAACATGATATGTAAAAAATTAAATAGTTTCTCGTATGCGCTCTATATGATATCAAAAGTTGTAAACCGAGATGCAGTAATTACAGCATACCACGCCCACGTGACATCAATATTACGTTATGGGGTCATGTTCTGGGGCAACTCTACTGACAAGGAAGATGCATTTAAGGCACAGAAAAGATGTTTGAGAGCCGTGTGCAAATTACAACAGACAGACACATGCAAACCACACTTTATACAGTTGAAGATACTAACTCTACCTTGTCTGTATATATATGAAGTTGTAACTTTTGTGAAAGGTAATTTGAGTCGTTACACTACATACAACAGTGCTCGTAACTGCCATAAAATCTGTATGCCTCAGCATCGGTCAGCGCTGTTTGATAAAAGTATTTTCTCCATGGCTCCTCGTTTGTACAACAAATTACCACGAAATATTTTAGAAGTGGAAAACACAACTGCTTTTAAAAAAAATGTATTACACTTACTTATAACGAAAGCGTACTACACTATTGAAGAATATTTAAATGACAAATTGTAATGAAAGTGACTATTTTGTATTACCATTAATTAAACTTATATTACTATTTAATTTAAAATTTTGACATAACTGAACCATTTATTATTAAATTCGAAATTAATTGCGTTATTAATCTGTAGCTACTCCTATAATGTATTTTATTTTTAAGCTTATATTGTAAATTTGCATGCCTATTAGGTGGAATGCGGAATGATCAAACTTTTAAACCAATGTAACAACAATTTATACCTGTGTTCGCAAATAAAGATTGAATTTGAATTTGAATTTGAATTTGACCCAGGGCCATATCTTTCGATCTGGCCCTCTCCCGATGTGGGGACCGTAGAGTCCCCAACTCGCCCCCGGGTATGGGGAGGCACGCAATGCGCACCGCCGCCGTGGCCTGCTTCTGCTAGGGTGACAGGCGGCTCCACCCGTCACCCCCAGGCCCGCGCTCATGGGGGACGGAGGTCGTTCTGCGACCTCCGACGCCCGAGTTGCCGTCGCTCGTTACGGGCCGCGCGATTAGCGATTCTCCTACGCTCTTCGCGGGCCGTAAGGTCTGCGATTCTCCTTCGCTCCCGCTCCGCCTCCCATTTCACGAGCATTATTTGCTCGCAGAAGGAGGCGCCGGCGGCCCACGCATTCGCGCAGCGAACCATCGCTGCGAGCAAAGTAGCGAGCGTGAGAACTCTCACTCCCAAGGTCGCCACCAGCTCCCGTCTCGGCGTCTCCCACGCCGGACACTCGGTGAGCGTGTGCAGCGCCGAGTCCAACACCTCTATCCCTTAGTCGTCTTGTACAACACCGCATAAGAGGAGACGGGGTGACCCAAATTTTTCTCTACCGGGAACCACGTGGCACTTTTTTATTTTTGAAACTTTAAAAATTTAAATAATTAAATATTCCAAAACCAATTTTTGACGTGTACTTATAGCCTCAATGAGATCAGGGGATCCAACCGGAATAACTCATGTAAACAGTCACCTGAGAAATCACCCACTAAAGCTATGCACGATGCGTTCCAGACTTGAACCCCGGAAACACTACCTAAGCGTACCTATTGTTAGAAGGTGAAACAGACTACCGGCAGATGTTGTTTTGGCACTCAATGTAAATGTTTTTGAAAACAACCTCTATCAAATCTACAGATCACATGTCACACACAACAGCTGCTGTTAGTGTGTTTTACATAAACAACAATAAATCTAGACCCAGATTAATCATAGCTTGTAATAGGTATGAGTTCTAGAATTCAGATACATACCTATACTATACCTACCTATTTACTATAATTAGTGGTTTTGATTGATTGAATTGATTAACTAGTTTATGTGTCTTTCTAATGTTTTATTTAAAAGCACAGTTTGTAACAAATGTTTTGCCCACACCTCGATAGATGGCGCTGTACGGTTTTACTGAAACGCGATATGGTTACGTTACGTGCGTTACCCTATACCCTCGGACTCAAACCTGAATCGCGATATTGTTTTGTTACAAGCTCAGTATATAAGCCCAGACCAACTATGTGTATTCATTCCATTCATAGTAGGAATATTGCTGTATACAAATTGTATCCACTAGTTGGATCTCTTTGGATCGTCGCAATACATAGGAACCCTCGTAGTCATAGTTAACTAGTTGTCTAAGTAAATTGTGTCCTAACTGTAAATCTTGTTACGTTGTGAGTAATTAAATGTTCTAACGCTGCTTTGGATCAATACAACCTAGTCTTTTCATTCTGAAGACCCTAACCCGGCTACAAGTTTATTAATATTCTTCTTGTTTAATATGCGTTTTTACCTATAAAGTCGCTACAAGATCGTTTACATTAAGTAAAGTACCTAACCGAACGGAGTATAGATACTTTTTTGTAACATAATAATATTAGGTATGTATGTATGCACAAAACCCGCTTTTTTGGGTTCCGTAGCCAAATGGCAAAAAACGGAACCCTTATAGATTCGTCATGTCTGTCTGTCTGCCTGTCCGTCCGTATGTCACAGCCACTTTTCTCCGAAACTATAAGGCCTATGCTGTTGAAACTTGGTAAGAAGATGTATTCTGTAAACCGCATTAAGAATTTCATACAAAAATAAAAAAAAGCATTAAATTTTGGGGGTCCCCATACTTAGAAGTGAAACTCAAATTTTTTTTTTTCCACAAACCCATACGTGTGGGGTTATCTATAGATAGGTCTTTAAAAATGCTATTGAGGTTTCTAAAATATTTTTTTTCTAAACTGAATAGTTTACGTAAGAGACACTTCCAAAGTGGAAAAATGTGTCCCCCCCCCCCCTCTAACTTCTAAAATAAGAGAATGATAAATCTAAAAAAAAATGTATGATGTAAATTGCCATGCAAACTTCCACTAAAAATTGGTTCGAACGAGATTCAGTCAGTAGTTTTTTTTTAGTACGTCATAAACCGAATTTTCACCTTTGCTATTACGGAACCCTTCATGGGCGAGTCCGACTCGCACTTGGCCGATTTTATTTATTTCATGATTAAATTATCTGAATGCGACAGCCATTAGGCCAATTAGTTCATCAAGTTTATACCTACATAGTAGACCTCTATATATCTCACATTTTACACTAAAGTAAAAATGTAGAAATCAATCAACCTTGTCGCTCGTAAGTAGAGCAACCTAAGTTTAGTCAGAATATATTTTACCAGCGACCGAATGGTTTCCGTCACAAATTCTTGGCCCGTCAATTACAGTCATCCGAACAATCTTTTTCTCAACACCCTTTACATCTTTTCGACCTAATTCAAACAGGATGGAGACGGAACTTTTAGACTTGCGTAATTTATAATGTTTTAAGTTGGTTTGAATGCTTTACTTCATCCTTCCCGTAGCGAATTCCAAGTTATGTTCAAAGTTAAAGTTTAGAGTTCTCCTCTGCTTATAGTTTTTGATTGCTAAGTCTATTTTTCTGAGACCAAACTGCCCTCTGACCTCATAAGGATGTGGATTGTTTATCGCGGTTTATTTACAATTAGTGTATTTTTTTTTTATATAAAGGACACTTCAATTTGACTTCGCCTCGCCTGATGGTAAGCTGAAGGCAAAGTATCTGAAAATAGGGTCACCATTACAGACACGTATCATGTTACAATGGTGGCACTCAGCTTGACGGCCTCATCAGATGCTTTTTCACGCCCCGCTTAAAGGACCCGGGACTGTAGGAGGAGGGAAACACGTGAACTGGTAAGGAATTCCAAGACTTAATGGTGCGGCAGAAGAAGGATACGCCGCACCGCTTGTTTCTTGATGGAATATTCTGCACCGTATGCGGGTGGCATTTAAGCCCTGCACGTGTTGTCCTATATAGGAAAGGCGATCTATAAGTTTTATTATATTACTTTATTTTTAATACTAAACTGGTTTATACCTAACCCTCGGTTTATGAATATTTAAAACTTTTGAGTTAGGTTGAAAACAAACACACCGGGTTAAGTTAGGAATGAATTATAATAATATTTTTATTTTCCTTACCTACCATGTATTCAGGGCGTTCTCTTCATAATTAGTACGTAACTTACTCATCGTGGGAAGATACAACAACAAGTTAATGATTCATTAAAGTATTTAAAAGATCTACCTAGAACAATTCTAACTTGTTTTGGTAAAATTTGTACCTACCTCGCTGAATCATCATATTATTGCATATGATGTGAATAGCTGAATCACTGGTCTAGGAACAATGCTATCGGATAGAGCAAAACACTATCTAATTAGGTATAATATCATTGATTTCTTTTGTAAAATGGTAATTTTATTATTGTTGTTATAGTAACTTAGATGACGGCAACGATTACTTACGCTATCTTAATAACATTCGGTTTAATGGTAGTGGAATCAAAGAAAATAATTTATATCATTTGTGTAAACTTTAACAATAGAAGTTCCTGCAATTAATGACATTGTTTATTAACACAGAATTAATTGTTAACAAAGAATTAATTGTTCTGTGTTTGTTATGCACGATTTCAAAGACATAATGACGCCAATAGAGTGCCAAATTATAATTCAATTTTGAAACAAGGTCAATATACCTGCTTTGCCATTTTATAACCCTGACAGAAAGTTAATAAACCTAAGGCATATTTTTAGATTGATTGGTGGCCATGATTGGTGGATTTGAGCTCCTCCGCCACCGTAGCAACCCACGCTATCCTCAAAAGACGCTCAGTACGCGTACTGCACTGACTGCACATAATAAAGTACATTTTGTGACGTCAATGGGGTCACCGCACTATTTGCGCGGCATGGCAACGGTACACTGTGACGATGCTGCGCTGACTCTGATACTGCTTTTTTATTCTACAGTTCCTACTTTTGTGCATTATTTTACTTCTATTATAAATGTAAATTTGCTGATAGATACAAGTTCTCAGACTCAGTACCTAGACGCAACCAGCGTCATTTCAGTGCGGAGTAAAATGGCTATTACTTCTGTATAAGTTGAAATTACACATACATGTATTATTAAGTATATTATACATGTTTCCCATGACATGCACATATTGACAGTTTAAAGAACAATATTGACATTAACTTATTCAAACAAAACGCGTTTTATAAAAATTTCAGACAGTAATTCAGCCTACAACAATGTGATCGTTTACCTTGACGTAATTGTATCATGTGAAAGTGCAAAATGCACTTCATTTTCAATTTCCTGTTTTAACCACTTTCATAAGTCGTTGACTCGGCTCAAGGCGAACGCGGTATTTTTTATTTCAACGAAGTGGTTACATTTATTTGGATTCATATTTCTTATATTGAAGACAGGTTTTTTCAAGCACCTGCCTACCTAACTATTTTTATACATTCAACTTTTAAATGAACTCATATCCATACAAAAGGTTTAAATTAAGATAAGACATGAGTAGTTGGCAATGACGAATCAGTTACTTTCAAATTGAGAAGCATCCTGATCCTGAGTCTGTAGCCTGAGCCTATGACATGCT
This sequence comes from Eilema depressum, assembly GCA_914767945.1. Classification (NCBI taxonomy): domain Eukaryota; kingdom Metazoa; phylum Arthropoda; class Insecta; order Lepidoptera; family Erebidae; genus Eilema; species Eilema depressum. The sequence continues at coordinate 17,985,678 of OU612020.1, forward strand.
ATAGGTAAGCAATCATTTTCTGGGTGAGAAGAAGGGATATAGATATAAATCCTAAATATAAACTATACATACATACAAACAGTCAGACTAATGCAAATAGACACAATATTCATGCATACAAATATTGACGCTGTGCGGGCATCCAGCCCACTGCCTTTGTCATAGCAGTGGAAAGTACAACCGCCCATCACATAATATCGTCAAATAAAGAAAGGAGGAGGGGGGTCGAGCCCGGGATCCTCATCCAAATGCAAGCTTAGATTAATTGGATACAACCAAGATTGAGACTTGGATGAAGAAGGAAATAACGATCGATATTTTTTATACCACTTTGGACGCAGCCAGTTTGGGAAATAATGCCTGGCAATGGCGCCCCCGCCGGGTCCAGGTAAAAGGGGTAGGCCTAAGAAGTCCTGGCTTGACGTCGTGGAGGGTGACATGCGTGCAAATGGTCTCACTACTATGGATGCCCAAGATCGTGCGAAGTGGAGGAGGAAGAGCCGGAAGGCGGACCCTGAGCTCCGAGGTCATCTTGGCCACGGATGCAATCAGGATAATGCGTCTACATGAGGATGATGATTTGGACGCAGACAAGCACATGGAAAATGGTAACTGGATGCCTATAGACGAGTGCAACACCAGAGGAGTCATAATCGTGCTGCCGACCCTTTAAGAACAAAGAGATTCTGTGACGTCAGCGAAGACGACAAGCAGGACAAGCCTTTGGTCTTCATAGCACAAAATCTCTCCAGTGAGCTCTGGCCACCGTACACGGCACCGGAAACAACAGAAGGTTATTATAGCCGCGGTGTAATAACCTTGTCTGTAGGGTGGAGGTACTTCCCCAGTCGGACTGCTCGACAGAAACGGAAATACCGTCGTGTCTTACCTTTTTTTTTATACCACTTAGTTGGCAGACAAGCACACGGCCCACCTGATGGGTAGCGGTCACCGTGGCCTATGGACGTATGCAACAACACGGGCGTCACACTCGCGCTGCCGACCCTGAAGAAACCTTCTAATGCCCTTCTTGAAGAACCCCATATTGTATATAGTCGCTTGGGAAAACCACCGCAGGGAGTTCATTCCACAGCTTGAGTGTGCGTGGTATGAAGTGCCTTTCCAACCGCACAGTGCGCACCGTTTCCAGACGCAATGTGTGAGGATGAATTCCCTGCCTGTGACGAGAGGTGCGATGATAGAATGTAGCTGTTGGCATCATGTCAAATAGTTCTTCTGAGCACAAACCATTATATAGACGGTAAAACACACACAGTGAGGCAAAGACCTTCTCTTGATCTACTCTGACTGATGTAACTTCAAGAATAAATATTCTGGAAGTAGCTGCTTAAATGTTTTCACAATTGAGAAGGTAGGTTGAGAATAGGTACTTATTTTTTGAATGGATTAGAGTTTGGGGCCCACATAAATTTTTTGATATAATGTGGTATAAAACTGATAGAAAGAGTAACAGTTAGCGAGCATTGGACAATCGGAAATAACGCTAAAACTCGTTTAATTAATGTTTGGTATCTGGCTTGTCTTCATATTAAAATTATAATAACGGCTTTTATTCATGTTTGACATGACAAGAAACGGTTAATAAATTGTTTTTTTATTAACTTTTTACTATACATTTTATGGTCTTTATACAATACTAGCTGTTGCCCGCGGCTCCGCCCGCGTGGAATTCGGATTCCGGCCCAACTTTAATGTATGGAAATCTGCCCGATTTATTGACATTTATGCTCACTGCTCCGCTCCCTTTAGTAGTAGCGTGATGTTATATAGCCTATGTTACTCCCAGATAGTGTAGCTTTCTTTAGGTGAGAGAATTATTGAAATCGGTACAATAGTTCCGGAGCCTATTCATTACAAACATAAAAACATACAAAAATAGGTATATAACATAACACATATCAAACCAGGCTAACTGACTAACTAGTGGTTTGATTTCGATTTTTAGTCTTCAAAATACGTTTCTAAACAGAAATTTTTAACCTGAGTTTTTAAATAAAACATACTAGCTGTCCCGGCGAACTTCGTACCGCCACATTTTGCCCGTTCCCGCTGCACCTATTTTCTCATCCTTTAAACCTTCCCTGTTCGTTTCAGCCGTTCTTGAGTTTTAAAATAACAACGAAAAGTGGCATTGATTTTTATATTATGTAGGTAGGTATATACCTAGATTAAATAGCCACATCAAGATTGTTTTCATTTAGTTAAGTACCCAATCAAATGGAGTAAGTATATCACTTTTTATATCACTTTGGTCACAGATTACCTAATAGTTGGAATTTTTATTAATGTTGGAATTATCTAATAATTGCTTAAGTGGCAGACAAGCACAGTACCTACTTAGATAGATTTAAATAATACATGATGTGATGACGTGAGTAATAATTCGTACTAGGCATGATAACTCGCTTCAAGGGTATCTACAGTCTATTGGATATAGGTATAAGGCTCTACCAGTTCTTGTCCGTTTGTCTGTTTATTCGCGATGGACTCAAAAACTACTGAACGAATTTTGATGCGGTTTTTTACTTAAAATATCTTGGTCAGATTTGAATTCTAGGTTTGTTTGATTGCAATTGATTGAGAAGAACCGGAGATATAAGCAAAAGTTACGTGCCGCGGGCATAGGCTAGTCTTTATAATCCTATTTTCCCGAGAGAATTGTGGGAATATCATTTATGATAGTTTAACCATGTACCAAAAAATTCACATTTGAATACACGGACGAATAAATACGTGGTTTTGTATGAATGCAATTTGGCGTCCGCGGCAAGTCCGCTTGAAAATTTGAAACATTCATCTAAAACTCCTTTCTACTGTTCAGACGAAACAATTGTATACGACGAGTAGAAATATTAAAGGAATACAGGTTTTTACTTAAAACCATAACAATGATTTACAATTAATTAATTATATTACAAACTAGACACAGCTTGCTAACAAAACACAGGTTTTGACTAAAAACTATAACAATGATTAACAATTAATTAATTATTTATTACAAACTAGACACAGCTTGCTAATAAAATGCATCACAAAAAACGGTGAGAAAAACGCTTTTTGTGTGTACGTAAGCTAAGCTAGCTTTTTCTTTAAACTGTAAATGTGTGCGGTAACGGTACATAGGTCCCACCATTGCCCCAAGACGTATGTATAGCAAAATTTGGATCAACTTCGGGCGAGGCTCGGTGGATCCGTGGTCAGAGCATTCTCCCTCTAATGCAAAAATCGCGGGTTCGAGTCCGGCCTGAGCTGTATTCGCTTTTTTTTAATTTAATCGATTTAAATGAGACTATTGTCAGTTGCTCATTCGGTATGAACCGTTTTAGAAAACTTTTTTAAATAATTTAACTGTAAACATGTGTGGTTAGTCCATTAATAACCTATTACATAGAGTCATTCAACTTCCCCAATTGGAAATAAACGCTTAACTATTTTAATACGATTATAAAACACTTTCCAATCTACTAACAATAATGCAATAACAACAATTCATTATTATTATGTTCCACATCATTAATTTTGTAACAACACGCAACGCCGACGTTGGCTTAGTAGTTAAATAACAAAAATTTACATTACGATGTTCTAATTGCATATTCTTATTGTTTACACATTTTTTTCTACATTTTCATACCCTCTGTTTTTAAAATGAGAAAATCCTCATAGATACCCCATGGTTATGGCTAACTCAAACCGACGAAAACCACACGCCGCTTTAGGTCATTTATTGCTGGAAGTGAGATTTTCACTGACATAGGTATCCCTCGCACCCCGGCTGACATAAGACCAGAGGCTAAGATGAAGATGCCGTGGCCCCATACCCTAGGGGGGCCACCCTCATTTTACCCGGATAGGGAGAGGCGCGCATCGTGCCGCTACCTATACCTGCTTCTGCTAGGGTGACAGGCGACTCCACCTGTCACCCCCAGGCCCGCGCTCATGGAGGACTGTCATTAAGCGACCTCCGACACCCGAGTCGCCATGTGCAATACGGGTATCGCTTCCCAGCGAGCGTAAATAGGCTGTTAGATTAGTATCTAAACCCATAATGACGCAGGTACACCGTAGTTCCAGTTGGCAATCGTATCATGTCCATACATCGCATCACGCTACATGCCATAATATGGCAGGTCATTTTAGTGTAGTTAGTGCTAGCTCCGCACCTCCCACGCCAGGCACTTATCCAGCGTGTGTAGCATATTTCTGGCCGCAATTGCACGTAGCGTTTTAGTGAAATTGAACCTTCCTTCTGTACTATAGGCAAAGGTATCCAGGGTTCACAACCCCAATATCGTACTATTTTGTTGCCAGCCAGATACAGGGATCGGCATAGCGATGGACTAATTGGGCATTCATTCAACATCAATAATAATCGTCGTAATCTTTATTTAATAAGAATACGCACAAAAACACTATGACGTTCATAATGAAGTAATGAAGGCTAATAACATAATTTTTCCGTTCTCTGACCCACGTTGGTTTATAAATAGCATACCTAAAAATAGATATCAATCTTTTTTGAAAGCATAAAAAACAGGCCCATGTTCCTCACAGCTTGATGTAATTAGGTGAGTAAAAAATAACCTAAACTTATTGCGAAGTAAAAAATACTTGACGCCACGGTTTACTGTAACTTAAATATGTCAGTTTTTGCAGAATGGGTTGCTAAAAATAAATTCGTAGAACGGTATTTATAAATCGAACAAAAAATGTTACTTTTTTGCAAGATGTACGTCATCTCATTATCATTTCTCTTAGGGCTGATTTACATCAGACGAGCGAACGCTCAATCTATCACTTCTCCGTCAAATTTTATTAGTGTAAACAGAAACAGAACATTCTTTCGTTGTTCTATTCTATGGATTATTCTAAGAATGCTCGCTCACTTCATGTAAACGCCAATATAGCTCTAAAACAGTAACTTAGCGTTGTTGCGTGTTTTTAATTGACACTATGAGCAATGAGCATTCGTTCGGCTGAACTAAACAAACAAACAAAAACATGTACAAGCATTCTAGTCTTCTTATCCTCTAGTCTTCTTGGTTCTCATTCTTGCTAGTTAATAACGAGTTACTAAAGATTAAAAGACTAAAAGAAAGAATTTTCTTGTTTTAGTTCTATGTTCGTTGGTCTAAATACACCTTTATCTGATGCATAATTATCTGTTCCTTATGGAGTGAGAGGTGCAGTCACTCTGAAAATGATACAGATTCTGCCTTAGAAGACTCCCAAAGCAACACAAAATAGAGAAATTAAAGTGATTTTATGCTTCTCCTCTTTATACATAAGTTTTATTTGTTAAGACTATATTGCAATTTTATAATGATGAATAGATATCTGCAATGGGAAAAGTTGCACCTGGGAAACCTATATAAAAGGATGATGATTCATTCTTATATATAGATTTCCCAATGGTATCCGCAGTTCGATCATTGTTATTGATTGATATGTTGACTTTTCCAATACTTAGCGACTGTTATTCTCTCACAATACCGAGAGAAACCATGTCAAAGTCTCTGCCGTTGTTTAGCGGGGGCACCGACTAGCAGGTAGTGTTGGCTTGTGCCCTGATTGTGTTGATAGGGCGATAATGGAAGATGATGAATAATCAAATTTGAATTTTTCAAAAATTGTACCTAGTTATTTATGAATCTCTGAACATTTACTGAATTCTAGTAGATATTCACAGTAGCCCGGGCACGAAAAAGTATCGTAACATAAAAGTATCAAGAGAATGGGGCATTGCGATTGGCAGACTTCACAGGTTCACAGTAGGCAGCCGGCCAATCGCAATGTTTCTTTCTGTCGATACATTTACGTCAAGAATACAATAGTAGAAACTCACAGTACCGTGGGACACTAATATACCTAAAGACCACGCTATAAAGACAAACAAATACTTTGACTTGACTAACGAGTTAACCAAAAACCGCTACGTGGTTAAACTCTACGCCGTAGAAGTAGGAGCAAGGGGAATTCCAGCTAAATCCCTGTACAACTTACTTAAAGAACTCGGATTGCCAAGAGCTTCAGTAAGCTCTTTAATAAATCAAATATCAAAAGCGGCATTGATAGGATCTTACCAAATTTGGATAGGTAGGGGGGGAACACTACTGACGGTGGAGGTGAGCGCTGATGCATCACAAGGTGGCCACCCTAAACCTACATACATACAGATCCAGTCCCCGTCACGGTGTTCCTCTCTGTATCACGCTATGGACCCGGCGACCACACGGTAAATCCGTGGAGTACTGAGAATCGGATCTCTGCTCGGGCTCTGTAGAGGAAATATATCGAAAAACATTTTGTCGGGGAAGCGTCTCAAGGTCGATTATAAAAAAAAAAGATTTTCTTTAAGGATGTTTTTAAAGCATACCTACTAATGAAACTAACTACCTACCTACTTGAAAATTATAATACATTCCGTTTCTTTACAACTTACTGCACTAAAACTTGTTTACGGCTGCAACTTTGAACTCATGCTATTTTTTTTAACGTGTCAGGTAGCTCTGTCTGGTAACTGACGCACACAATTTTTTTATTTTTAAAATGTCGATACATAGCTGAGGAACAAATGCAAAAAAGTCGGCATCATTTCCTCACTCAATTTATTGATTTTGATCATCCGTGAATCAGCAGTTATACTGACTTGCAGGTAAGATGGGCTTTGTGCCCGAAAATGATGATGAGCCTGTACGCCAAATTTACTCATAATCATCATAAAGGCTTAATTGCCTCCCGGTTGCATCCGAGGGCTTTACCTTGGGCCCAGAGTTCGCTTTTCCTGATCCTCTTCGCATGGTCTTAAGCATGTTAGTGAGACCATTATAACAACTTTACGGTTTAAGATAGAAATTTTAAAGTATTTATTATCAGCAGCGGGGGATCGGCAAACGTAGCGCATATTGGGAGAGGCCTATGTCCAGCAGGGGACTGCAGTAGGCTAATTGATTGATTGATTGAATATCAGCAGCAGTAAAAGCAGTTGTATAAGGGAAAGATCGTGGGTTCTAGCCCCGCCTGAGCTGATTTCACTTTTTCCTATCTTAGTCGATTTACTGTGTATGCATTATGTACGAACATAATCGTCTTTCTTTTAAACGCAAAAAGGAAGAAAAAAGAAAAGAAAATCATAATTGTCTTTTTATGTCGTAATACTCGTACATACATGTATTGTATGTTTCAGTTCTACAGAAATTTAACTTCTTCTTCTTCCTCCTAGCGTTAATTCCCAGTCGCATCCGAAGCTTTCAGCTCGGAGTCTGGGGTCCGCTTTTACCAGTCACAGCTACAGATTTGGCTAGACCTCGATATTTTCCGTGTAGCGATTGCCATCTGACCTCCACGACCCAATGTTAGTTAGACGTTATTAGCTAGACCGTTGTTTTTGGACTTTTTAGGGCACCAACTACTCGTAACGACTGCCATAGATGTTCTTATGGCAACCGGGACCGACAGCTTAACGTGCTCTCCGAGGCACGACCAGACCAATGCAAATACCCATATTAAATGCACACAAATATTTGCACTGAGCGGGGATCGAACCCGCGCCTCCTGCGTAGCGGCCGCGTTCACTACCGCTACGCCACGGAGGCTGTCCAGAAATTTGCCTTCATTGCTACTTAGGTATATACATTATATTCTCAGCGTGACCTTCCTGCCTGATAAATGAATTCCGTCCTCAATGTTCATTGCACTTTTCATCAAGGCTTGTTAAGCTTTTATTGCAGTCTTTATTGAATATTGATATAGGTACCTAATGCTTGATTGGTCTACATACATTTACAATCGTTTATTGAAACTATATTTGTACAAACTGCTCCTAAATTATAGACATCAATCATACTAATTATGAAATGTGTGTTTTAGTAATAGGTATAACCCGCGCCACGTATCTTGGACCTAAAATGTGCTCGAAATGTGCCCTATACGTACACATTTCTTGGGTGTCTTTTGAGGATAGCATGGGATGCTACTGCGGTAGACGAACTAAAATTCACCAAGCATAGACTATTACAAAGCAATCCGCGGGTGCCAGAGCCTCGTATGTCTTACGATTTAGGTCCAAGATACGTGGCGTGGGTTATATTAATCACATTTTTGCAAGTAAATTAAATGGGTATATAAATAGTTTTGACTTTCCTGTTAATTCAGCATTAAATTTTCCGTTTTCTACTCATCCTTTGAAGTAACTATAAAGACAAAACACAGTAATGTCTTCATATGCAACCAACCGAATCAAGTGAAAATTAATATTAGAAAACAATCCAATGTTGTTTATATTATTATTTGAATATCTTTGAAAATATTCTTCTACTTCGAAGTCGGTTAAGAAGTAATATGACCATCTTTATGGACAGCATGATTTTTTGTATAAGTATGGTGCAAATAGTGAAACCTTGCGAATGTAGGTAATCGACCTTTGAACCGACTAATTGACTATTACTGCGATGAGTTATTGCACAAGTTTTTACAAGTGATCTATACATCATTATAAGGTATTAGAGGATGAAAAATATCGTACGGTCAGTTAGTGTTTATATCAAGAAAAATGGCAAAGCTATCTGCTATTTCATATCCACACATTTATTTGAATTTATGCTAGGTATATACTCGTATATATGGTGATAGTGTAAAATGGTGATTATACGGTAATCGCTCAAGTGAAAGCCAAAATAGAGCGAATCTCGTCATAGGCGGGGAGTTCATCCTCACACATTGCGACCGGAAACGGTACGCACTGTGCGGTATGAAAGGAACTTCATCCCTCGCACACTCAAGCTGTGGAATGAACTCCCCGCGATGGTTTTCCCAAGCGACTACAATATGGGGTTCTTCAAGAAGGGCATTAGAAGGTTTCTTCAGGGTCGGCAGCACGAGTGTGACGCCCCTGGTGTTGCATACGTCCATAGGCCACGGTAACCACTTTCCATCAGGTGGGCCGTGTGCTTGTCTGCCACCTAAGTGGTATAAAAAAAAAAAACCCAAATCAAATTTTTTTTCCAAAATTTCTGTTTTCATATATTCATTCCCAGGCGTTCCAAGAATTTATAAGAGTAAATTTAATATTCACCAATTGAAATGAAACCACGTTTTAACGGATTCTATCACGATTTATTTGTTATTATTTATTTACTTTTACTACGACGTTTCGGCTACTTTTCAATTTAATTTCTTAATAATATCGCTCATATTCGCGCAAACTTTTGAAAATATAATATTTACCAATTTCATTCCCTACAGCTCCAAAACATTTATTAATTTACTAGCTGTTGCCTGCGGCTCCACCCGCGTGAATTGCGGTTACCACGACCAAACATATCCTATGTGTTTTCCCAAAGTCTAATCTATCTCTGTACCAAATTTCATCAAAATCGAGTGAGTGGTTTAGGCGTGAAAGCGTAACAGACAGATGGACATATAGACAGATAGACGGAAAGAAAGACAGACTTTCGCATTTATAATATTTAGTACGGAAGTAGGTATGGATCTTTATCTTTTACTATTTATAATATCATCTAAGACCTCAAATAAATATGTATTAGGTCTTGAATTAGGTACTTTATGACAAGTTTAGTGTCCTCAGAATACCAAACCATGTTCCTCCTCTGAAGAAATACCTGAAATACTTCTATATACTGTCTAAATAGAACAAATTCACGTTTGACGCAAGGCACACAATCAGGCACATCCGTGTTGATAATGTTGCTAGCGCTACCGGAATGCATTTGTGACTTGGTCCTTGTAGGAGGCATCATGAATTTCTACGTTGTGAAAACACAAAGTCCTTCCCCGAAATGGGCACAGTTCATGTTATAACTATAACACAAGTTATTACTTTACATGTAACAAAAATGTTATGCTCATAAGTTACAACGTCGTAAGTATGGAAATAAATGGTGGGTTATACGTATTTATCTTTAACAAGATCGTGTGTGTCTGTCCAGGAAAGGTCAATTCCGTAAGAATTGTGGACCGACCAAAGGAATCTCAGGCACTGTGCCGTGTGCCTATATACATTCACGAGTATATAGGCACACGGCACAGTGCCTGAGATTCCTTTGGTCGGTCCACAATTCTTACGGAATTGAATAGCAAATACTCATTTATACATTTATAACTTTAGCAAGATAAACCACTTTGCAGAAATTAATAGCTAACAACTAGAAAGAACATATTTTAATAGAAGAATAAATTTAAAAATATTTTTTGATTTTAAACTAATCAAAAAATATTTCTAAGAAAATTACCCGACGCATTATGCGACGTAATTATAGATCATTCCTATAACATCTCGAAGTCCTGACACGATAATGCTTGTGTCGGGCGACCCCTTATGTCAAAGTTTTACTCTACTTTTTACTTGATTTTCGCGCGTATTTTGCGTGTATGTATGTAGGTACCTATGTATGTATGCGTGTTTCTAATATTATTTATTACCTCATTACAGGTACTTATTATGAGTCGCGATTTTTTAAATTTTAAAGTTATATTTTGTTTGAATTATTTTTTTTTCAAAAATGCTGAACATACTATGCACGCATGCAATGTTACATGCTACACAGTTTCTAATGTCGTATGTTTCCACTTTTTGCAATATCCGACCTGCTTTTGTCGTTTATGTAATCTGATCCTACGTGCCTTCGTAATTCGACGTAGCCATAAGGAGTTTCACAAAATGCTTTCATTGGTAGTTGAATTACTGTCATGTATCCTTGTCAAGAGAAAACGTGCTTCCTACAGTATGAAAATCGTTTTTGTAGATTCAAATCTGCTCGTCATGTAACAGTTAATGTTCCTTGAGTTCCATTCTGGCTGCAGAAATCCACATATATAATTTGAAACTAAAATTGTATGAAGTGACGCCACAAGCTATCTTGTAAGTAGTATCCACAAATGTGTTAACTTTGCATTTCTGTCTTCTCTTAACTTCTACTAATAGTGCGTAAAGGTGCCTTTTAATGTTATTATCGGAGATAACGCCTTCTGTATTATTTCATTCTGATAAACTAGACTTAAGTGCTTAAAAGATAGATCTTAAGCCTGCTGTTCATGGACTTATGCAACCCATAGTACATAAGTAAGCTTAGATATTTCTATGTATACTTCTTCTTCTATCACGTTGATGGTGTTTCGACTTTCAAATTGTGTTTTGCTACTACAAGTGCTTGTGTTATCGGAGCCACTAATGAGTTCCTCTGGAGTACATGTGTATAAGCATGCAGCATGTATACTCTAGACAACCTATTTAGAACTAAACTTATGTCGTGAATCTGGGGTGAGGTAGAAATGAGGATACAGAGACTAGATAATGAGTTAATGTACAGTCGACATGGCTACAATACGGTTGCACTGTTTGATATAAGGTTGTACGTAAAGGTGTAAACCGTATCTCCTTCGTTGACTGTACGCAGTTTAAAGTTTTAGTGCCTATCTGTACAGGTATAATCATGATATAGTGCCACTTTTTGTAGTGATTAGATACTAATAAACTTATATTATGAAGGCTACAAAAACTACCTGCGCGTTAGATGATGACACTTGCGAATAACTAAGTGACCGAATTTTTTGTGCCATTCAGCTAATAATATAGATGTATGTACGTCATGAGGTGTATTAATTAAAATTGCAAACTACCTAGCTCATAAAAAAGTGAGTCAGCTCAGTCAAAGTTTTTTTATGAACTAGTTCTAGAGATTGCCTCTGGCATCATATCCTTCACACCAGTCTGGATTCTCCAGAATTTTACTGAAAAGATAGCAGGAATCGCCTATGACCTACATAGGCGATTCCTGCTATCTTTACCATTTGCTATTTCAGATTACCAATTATATTATTATTTTATCTCTATGTGCCAAGTTTCATCTAGATCCATTCGGTCGTTATGATTTTAAGGCTCATGCCTCGTTCGTCCTAAACATGCATTCATAATTTCGCATTAAAATAATATATTAGTGAGAAGTTTTACTAGCTGACCCCGCGAGTTTCATACCGCCTAACAGACGATTCTTTAAATTTTTTTTTTAATTTCTCTGCCTAAGAACCGTCATCGTTCTTCAAGGAATATTCTAAAAAAAGACTAAATCGGTTCAGCTGCAGCTGATCTCGAGGTTTTTTATATTGCATAGATTATCATCTAAGATTATCGTCAAATTCAGGAAAGTAAAATGAGAAATCATTTCTGATTCTCTTTTTCATCCTTCTTTATCCTAGCATTAACCCCAGTCGTATCCGAAACCTGCACCTCAGAGTCTGGGGTCCGCTTTTTCCAGTCCAACTGCGGATTGGCTGAATTTCGAAAATTTTCCGTGAAGCGACTGCCATTTGACCACAACCCATTGGCGATATCAAAGCATTGCATTTAGACCAATTGTTGAACTTTTTAGAGCTCCGACTACCCGTAACGACTGCTACACAGGTATTTGTATGACAATCGGGACTAATGGCTTAACGTGCTCTTTAAGGCACGACCAGAACAATGCAAATACTCATATTTATGCATACAAATATTTGCACTGAGCGGGGGTCGAACCTGTGCCTCCAGTGTAGCGTCCGCGTTCACTACCGCTACGCCACAGAGGCTATAATATAATCAACTAGCTGTTGCCCGCGGCTCCGCCCACGTGGAATTCTGATCCCGTTCATCGCTGATAATTATATGGCTTATATGTTAATCCAGGGTATAACCTATATACATACCAAATTTCAACCAAATCGGTCCAGCCGTTTATGCGTGAAAGAGTAACAAACATCCACACATCCATTCTCACAAACTTTCACATTTATAATATTACTAGCTGTTGCCCGCGGCTCCGCCCGCGTGGAATTCTGATCCCGTTCATCGCTGATATATAGCCTATGTGTTATTCTGATGTATAAGCTATATTATTGCAAAGTTTCATCAAAATCCATTCAGCAGTTTTTACGTGAAAGAGTAACAAACATCCACACATCCACACATCCATTCTCACAATCTTTCACATTTATAATATTAGTAGGATAGTAGGAAGGAAGGAAGGATAGGATAATTTCAGATTATATTTACAGTACATAATGTGATTACCACATTACTTACTGACGTAGCCGTAATACTATGTAAATTTCATTGACGTCATAGCTAACAGCACAGAATTTTCCTTTACACATTTCCATTTAGATAACGCATGTCATTAATAGTACGTATCAGTAGTACAAGAATTACACTGCGTGTTTGTTTTGATGCTCTTCGTTTGCGTGTCACCTTCAATATTAGGTTAACTCATTCTAAGATACTACCCATTCAGGATTCAAACTTCACATAAAATAAATACTTGAACAAAAATTTAAAAATATTGGATAACAAAAATGTTTATTATTATCAAATAATAACTGTTTTCCAGCTTAATATAACATCATGATACTAATGCTAACAGAGATAATACAAATAAAGACAATGTGAACATCAATTTCTGTAAACTATTGCACAATTTACTGTAATTACGTTAAAATATTCTTCATAATTGTGCGAATGGTTTTGAAATCACCCTTAACCTAACACCATATTTTTTCTCACTGTAGCGGGTTTCGTATCGATAATATCATTATAGGTTATACCGTTATACCCACTACACTGATAGTGTCAGATAATAGGAATATGTAACTAACCACAGAAAGCATCAAAATCCGATTGCACGAAACTCGTTTTCTCTTTCAAAACACGTACCGCTACAGAACACACCTTGTTGGAAACTGCGTTCATCGATGCCCACAATCTGCATGAGGTCAAATTGCAGGTGTATTGGGAATTCTTTATAAACGTGCTCAATAGGGATATTAATATCATCGCGATACCGCTGTACCGGTTCACCGAACAGCCTCACCACACCTGCAACGTGTCAGTGGGTATTATATTGTAGGTATAGCATAGCTATGTGTAGGAATTTGTATCACTGGTTATATATTTAGAGGAGTAGGTAGGTATGTGTCACCAGGATTTTTTTTTTCAATTTATCATTATCATTAATTAAATCATTATCTTCATACTTGAATGAAATTTTGAAGCATTTTTTACACTAACCATTCAACCATTCGCCGCAAAGACGGAAGTATAGAGGAATTTGGATTGGCTTCGTGCGGTCTCGGTGAGGATCGCGGGTTCGAGTCCCGCAGAGGTCGATTCTCTTTTCTCTTTCTGAATCGATATTTACACACTGCCCAAAAAATTCGCTATCAACAAGGTGCCAAAACTTAGACATATTATGTTGTCATACGACTGCCCAAAAAGAGTATAAGGTTTTCAGGGTTGTATGCATTAGTATGCAAGTTTCTTTATTGCACTATAACTTTAAGCGATTAAGCAGATTTGGATAGGTATAGGTAATATTAAAAATCACAGGTAAAAACCGGAATAATTCAAGAAGGGCATTAGAAGGTTTCTTCAGGGTCGGCAGCACGAGTGTGACGCCCCTGGTGTTGCATACGTCCATAGGCCACGGTAACCACTTTACTTGAGACCGGAAAAAATATTCGTGGGTTGAAAACTCGTAACCTTGTATCATCCTGAATGACTGAATGCCAATAATCTTGACATTTTGAATCCTTGTACGGCAGGGCTGTCTTTATTCCTCCTTTTTGGATTTTTAACGAATGAATATCTAAGTGATCTTTTGTTTTGTCCAGGTGAACGAAAGATTCTCCACAACGTATCTGGTGAGCTCCGTTCAGGGGAACTGACTTGCATCTTAGGACCTTCTGGCGCTGGCAAGTCTACGCTGTTAAACATATTAGCAGGATACAAGTAAGTGATTATTTACTATCTACACAAACTTTATAAGCAAGAAAATATTAATGAGAAAATCTGATCAATTTTACATCAATCAATTATATCGGTGAGTAGGTAATGAAGAGGTAGGTCAACGAACTGATCTTCTAATTCCGTATTTTCCTGTTCAGGTATTTTACCACAAAAACAGATGACGGTCGAAGATCCTCTTTCTTTAAAAAATACTTTTCATTAATACAACATCTTGTATCACTTTATTTATACAGATATGATTGTCTCATTAAGTACTATTATTTATACATACATAATAATCACGCCATTATCCTCGGAGAGTTAGGCAGATTTGACTTATCACCTATTATTTATATATAACAATAATTAAATAATAATATTATTCATTATAATGTCTTTGTCTTGTGTTTGATATGCTAATCGAGTCATAATGGCATAAATCAAGTCATAAAAAATTTGACATCATAAATGCTAGGATATAATGAGTGCAAACCTGTATAATATTATACCTATATATTAATATTATTATGTGCGTCATGGATAGCAGCAAAGCATAATAAAATAAAATGCGAAGGAAGTTACCTCACAACTGTGGCTTGAGTACCGCAATACCGCAATGATATAGTCAATTCATTTCATTTCAATTCTCCTCATTTCATTTATCATTCATTTACTTAATTCAAGACAATTCAATTCATTTCCTTCATCAGCATCAGCATCTCAACATCATTTCAATAAAAAAAAATCACGCATTTTTC
Source organism: Eilema depressum (assembly GCA_914767945.1). Classification (NCBI taxonomy): domain Eukaryota; kingdom Metazoa; phylum Arthropoda; class Insecta; order Lepidoptera; family Erebidae; genus Eilema; species Eilema depressum. The sequence goes on from OU612020.1 coordinate 18,001,230, forward strand.
CCTAGCGTCCATTCTACAACTTTTTCTCTTGATTTGGTGCATCTGGCTTTTGCGGGAGCTACTTCTATCTAATCTCCTAAAGATTTACTTGACCTTGAAGATCCTTGTCCCATAATACCCAACTGACAATGGCCAAATTTGACAAATTTACCAAAAATCCCTAACATAAATCTATGTGATACGTACATAAATTCACCAAAAGATTACAGGTCGACTCTTTTGAAGCAAAATGTCACAAGGTATCGCCAACAATATTTTAAAAGTATGTACCTGCCTATAATGTTAATAATAAATCATACGCCCGATGGTGTCCCAGTGGATATGGTTTACCTATAAACCACCCGCCCCTCTAGACAAGTGGCAATTCGTTGCTCGGCGTATGATGGAATATAATGCTAATGTATGGGATTTGACGCATATGACAGGCGTCAACGAATGTCAAAAACGTCAAATCCTATACATTTGGCACTCTATTCCATCAAACGCCGAGCAACGAATTGCCACTTATCTAGAACCGCCGAGTAGAATGATTGGCAATACACAAAAAGGGTAATCTATCTTTTCGTACAGTAGGTAGTACAGTCAGCATCAGATCGATTTTGACTAGAAAAGTACTCAAAATGATCTTAATAAAAGTATTACAGTCAACAGGAATCGGATACCCAAAGAGTTATCAGCTTCATGTTGACTGATTGTTCTGATATTTGGTACATAGGTACCTCTAATTTGGACGATAATACGATTTAAATCTGTACATGGGACTAATGCCGCCATAACCATAGCGTTTTTTATTTTATACATAGGAATTACATGAAGAAACAAATATGGTTTACATGATTTCGATAAAACTTTGTCAATGTATTGCTTGCACATCCGTGTAGATCATTAGGTTAATTTTAAACTTTCTTTTACGAGCCAGGGATGGTTAGTTAGTTCGTACATTTTCGTATTTAAAAAATAATTTTATTATTTTTCCTATATAGGATATTTAATTCTTTTTTAATAGAAAAAAAGGTCATATGGATGGCATATATTTTTTATTTTATTTAGATGGTATACAGGCATACACTTGTATACCATCTAAGTAGTCCACCTGATGGCAAGTGTGCAATACACTCATGCTGCCAACCCTGTATTAAACTAGTATTATTATGACCTAAGTGAAGCGACGGAAGGTGCAGTCAATGTCGCCGAGTTCTGGGCTGGGCGCATCTAATTTTTATTTAACTTAATTTAAATTTGCTGCCAAGGACACGATGAAGAAGAAGATTATTATATATTAGTGTCCCTATATTTCTATCGAGTTTATTTTGACTATGTTAATACGTGCAAAAGCTTTTATAATACCGAGCTTACAGAAGGGACCATCGGATTAGCGTCTCGGGGTACCTACGGGGACAAAAGCCGGTGGGGTTTTCACATTATGTAAACACCAGCAACGTATGAACTGGATTACTAGGGATTAACATTACCTGTGTACATTTTTCCGGCATTTAAATAGACCTTAGTTGACTGTAGTTAACTATTTAGTATATGGATGGATAGAAAAAAGTCATTATTGCTTCTAGTAAGTAATTATTTGCATACGGGGTTGGATACGGAATGCCTGATTACAGATTCAGGCTTCTTCTTCTGCAGGAGTCGTAAAGTTTAGAGTGAACTTCGTGTTACCCGTGGCTCCGCCCGCGTGGGTGTTGGTTATTGCGACCAAACATAGCCTATGTACCTAGGTACTTAGGCTATGTTTGGTCCGAAACCAATTTTGATGAAATTTGGTACTATTAGACCTTGGGAAAGGTCACAAGGTCTAATCTATCTGTTCTGTTCTCTCTGTTCCAAATTTCATCAAAATCAGTTCAATGGTTTGGGTGAAAGCGTAATAGAGAGACAGACAGATAAAGTTATTTTCGCATTTATATAATATTAGTATGAATAAAAATATGTTGCTAGGCAAGCTTGCTCCATCATCGGCCACGTCATCACTAACCAAGAGGTGAGATAGTGACCAAACGCGGGCCTGTCGATCATGAAAAAGGCTGAACAAATTAAAGCTTCACATTAGCCAGGTTATATACTATTTTGACTATTCTGTGACAAAATCATCTAATAAAACTAATAAAACTATAAGCTATAACTCATGTTATAACAGTTCTAGTAATTATATAAAGTCAATAACTGTTCAATTTGTCTGTGAATAATAATTTGTGAAGAGAAAAAAAACCACTTAATAATGGTTGAATTAAAATGTTTTAAGACGGGTTTTATTCAAATGTAGTTAACAACAGGAAAAACAATAATTAAAATTCCATTTTATAACCCATTATTAGGGCTTGAGATGTTTAAACGGTGAATTGAAAACAAAAAAAAATTGTTTTTAATAATAGTGTTTATCGTTTATTTTTTCTTTTTATTCGAAAATGAACCATCGCTTTGTCATGTTGTGTTTGTGTGTTAGGATGTTTGTAACTCAATCAAGCGTAACCTGTTGAACAGACTCGGATGAAAATTAGTGTAGGATACTTTCATTCTCGGCAACAGATTCCTAAGGGAAGCAGCAAATGGAAAACTAACCTGTAAAGGTGGTTAGTTAGTTATTCCTACCTACTTAAGTCATACCTACCTACTTTAATAAAATTGTAAATTGCTTACGTCTATATAAATTGAGATGTTTATAAAAACTTGGGTTCTTTTAGATTAACGAACCCAGACCATTATAAAAAGTATGAATCCAACACTATATGTACTACACTAATAATAAAAACCACGTTAATAGTCACATTAAAATTAATAAAAATATTCCTTAAATATTTTTTTTATTATTTTTAAACGACCTGCGCTCACTATGACGCAAATAGTTCTATAAAAAGATCTAACTACTTTTATATCTACTGCCTACCAAGTTTTATAGGCCGTGATAATAAATTACAAGCCTTCTCTATTTGTTGTACTCTATTCAGTGCCTCATGTGGTGCAGATCACTTCAAATACACTTAGTAAACAGTATTTCGATTATTTGATCGTAGTAAATAACCCCATCTCCTCCCATGCGGTGTCGTACAAGGCGAATAAGGGATAGGGCTGTTTAACATCAGACAAATATTACAGCCTAGACTCAGCCTCAGATACATGACTCGAGTCAACAATGGAATGCGTGAAAGAAAGAAAGAAAGAAAATATTTTTATTTCTTTCTTTCTTTCACGCATTCCTCACCAATCATTGTATTAGGTCCCACGTAATAGAAGGTGAGCGTATTACCGTATTCCGGGCACTATTTTGAAAGAAAGAAAGAAATAAAAATATTTTCTTTCTTTCTTTCTTTCACGCATTCCTCACCAATCATTGTATTAGGTCCCACGTAATAGGAGGTGAGCGTATTACCATATTCCGGGCACTATTGTGAAAGAAAGAAAGAAATAAAAATATTTTCTTTCTTTCTTTCTTTCACGCATTCCTCACCAATCATTGTACTAGGTCCCACGTAATAGGAGGTGAGCGTATTACCGTATTCCGTGCACTATTGTGAAAGAAAGATTGATGAGATTGACGTGCGTGATTGTATGTATGTAGTAAATAAATAAAATCTTGTTTGTAAAGTTACATTTATTTACATCTGCTCAAAATTTCATTTGGCTTCCTACCTATATGTCAAGTTGACAGCGGTGTTACACATGTCAACTGACGTCCTTTAAAAAGCTTGTGGGTTCACAAAAGGTTAGACCTTGATTGACATCCACATTGGTGTTCATATCGCGGGCTTTATATTGTCAGTTTGATTTGAAGAATATCTAGGTAACATTTTAATCCGAAATCAACGTAAACATTCAATGAGATGAGAACAACAGGCTTTTATAAATATTAAATACGTAGAGAAGTGCCCGAGTTATACACATATAAGTAGAGCACTTCTCAGGGTCATTCACATGTTCGGTGTTTCTTTTTTTATTTTATCATGACCATTTATTCTGTTACCTGCTGCTTTTAGGTATTAAAAAGCGAACGGAAAAAACCCACGAAAATACTCTGAACTCTGATTCATAAAAAAACGTTTATTAGTTAATTATTTTATTTATTTATTTATTTATTGAACTTTATGCACAAATACATAGGCGGACTTAATGCCGTAGGCATTCTCTACCAGTCAACCAAAGGTGGTGCAGAGATATATTAGTAGGTGCATTATAGAGAGTGATATTTAGTAGATGAACACTATACATAATGATAGATAGACATATAAGTACTTACATGCATATAATAAATAAATATACCTACACATATACATGAACATACCTACACATACATATACACATAAATATACCTACACATACATACGCCATAAATATCCTATCGCAAATACCATATACCTAAATATATAATAGTATGGTCTAATTGAGATTTGATTGCGTCGATGATTCCGCCAGTTTGTCGAGAAGTAATTGACGAACTTTCGCCTTGAACACAAGACTGCTAGTGGCCTTCCTGATTTCAAGAGGTAGCGCGTTCCAAAGGAGCACAGACTGTATAGGAAAAGAAGAGTGAACAAAGCCAGAAGTATGAGTAGGACAGCTTAGGAGAAGGTTATTTTTAGAGCGAAGATGTCTGTTGTGATTTTCATGCCTATATTGAAAGTAGGGAGATAGATAGTTAGGGGGAGAAGGAGATGTGAGGATTGAAAAGAGAGTAGTAAGTGCGCGTAGATTTCGATATTTTATAACATACAAATTCAAATCAAAGCTTTCTAACAAGGAAAATAGTTGCAACCTGTATTGTAGCATCATGTATTGTATTGTATCATAAATCCATACTAATATTATAAATGTGAAAGTAACTCTGTCTGTCTGTCTGATATGCTTTCAACCTAAACCACTAAACGAATTTTGATGTAATTTGGTACAGAGATAGATTATACCTTGGGAAAGGACATAGGCTATGTTTGGTCGCGATAACCGACATCCATGCAGGCGGAGCCGCGGGCAACAGCTAGTATACCTACTATAATTACTACTACCCACCACCCCACTACTTGACAAGTATAAACGAACCAGGGAAGGGTCATGAAGAAAGGGTGGGGACTAATTCGACTTTGTATCAATCAATAAAAGTGATGGTCCACAAAAAAAGGTAAAAAAGGGCTTGCTTTACAACACATTGAACATGTTTATACCTCTACCTCTCACTGGACCCTCATTCAGTACATTGACAACCTCCATGTTGTTGTATCATTATTTTTTATTTATTTATTATATACTCTACTAGCTGACCCCGCGAACTTCGTACCGCCATATTTTCCACCCACGTGGTATTCTGATCCCGTTCCCGCTGCATATCTCTAAATTTATTAGTGTTTCTCTACAATATATTATGCATGTATTATACTTACATATAAACCTTCCTCTTGAATCACTCTATCTATTAAAAAAACCGCTTCAAAATCTGTTGCGTAGTTTTAAAGATTTAAGCATACATAGGGACGTACAGACAACGACAGCGACTTTGTTTTATAATAGGTATGTAGTAATGATGATAGTCATGATGATTGTACGCCAATTACAATATTCGTGATACAGAAATTAAGAAGACAAAAAAGCTGTACATAGGACGGCCTTATCGCTTTACGCAATTTCTGCCAGGCAACCTTTGGATGGAAATATGTATATGTTGGTTGGAATATTCGGTACTTGTTGGCGTTTAGTTTAAAGTTATACCATCATATACATTCTTATATAAATATATACTCAAATATACACATAAATATGCAAAAAATATACTTACCTACTCAAAAATACTTATATGTACCTACTTACTTAAAAACGTATACATTCTGTAAGTATGTACATATATGTTTTATCATACGATTTATCATTTTATTATAGGCCTAAATGTTCTATATTCAAAAGGTCACATCATCAGTTATTAAAATTTTATTATTTCAATTGATTCCGAAGATAATTTAATAAAACTCCTGCGCTAATAAAATTAATGTGCCTGGGTTTAGGTTCCAAAGTACCGGTTATATACGTCAAGATTTTCTGCTCAGATTAGAAAACCTGAGCAATAAGAATATAACCATGAAACTCATGACGTCTCTTTTTAACCGACTTCAAAAAAGGAGCAGGTTCTCAATTCGTCGGAATATATTTTTTTATGTAGGTATGTTCACCGATTACTCAAAGACGCCCGGACCGATTTGCAAAATTATTTTTTCTTTGATAGGTTATACTTCCCAGGTGGTCACATGTAAATTTTATCAAAATCAGTCAAGCAGTTTATGAAATTTCAACAAAAATCAGTTGAAGTCGGTTTTATAAATTTTTAATATGTTGATTATTATCAGACTATGGCACACAAAGGTTATATTATGTGTTGCAGTCAACTATCTTAATCAGCTGTTCAATGGATCGCCTAGCCTCTTCAATTAACGGCGTGAATGATATTCAAACGTAAATTTTATCACAATATTTAATAAACTGGTTAGCTAATGCTCAAGCCATTCGTACGATAGAGTAACATCCCGAGAAAAGACAATTTAGTGATAGGGTTATTGAGAAAAACTACGCAATCCGACTTGAATAGGTTATTTTTTTTATAACCACGAAGAAACAAGTTATCTACCTAGCTATTTGTTCAAATAGCTGAATATCATTTAGGCCATTAATTGCTTGACTGCGACATATTATACATACATATTATGGAAATATGATAAACAGTCTGTGTATATTACGTATGTTCCACTGTAGCTCTTAAGATACTGAACTAATTGCAACGAATGAAGTGTCAATTACCTAAATCATTATGATGCTTTAGATGCAATAGGCTACATTTATACAAATAACATCAATATAACGAATGCTGGGTACAAAAATGTGGAGCCTCAACTATTTTTTTATCTATCGAATAACGTCTATCAGATTTTTAATTCAAAAATCGAATCGTAGATAAATAGATACATGACAAATTTTGCCTATCCCATTAGTAAATATTCTAGATTAAATAATGATTATGCTTACCGTTAAAGTAAATACGTACAGTGTTAATTAAACGTGACCACGCGTAATGCGTAACTGAAATTACGCGCCTTCATGGATAAACGTCGATATCACTATATTATTATTATTATTTATGTTCGAAACTTAAATAGTTATTAGTCATTACTCAATTACATGCATACAATCACGCCTTTGTCCCCGGAGGGTTAGGCAGAGGAGAATTAACACCCACATTTCACCAATCAAGGGGGGAGCCTGTTGCCTCTCTCATTTCATTGGACTCAATTCATTGGAATATTTAATGAACTACTACTATGTATTTAATTTAATCTAATATATAAAAATCAATGCCACTTTTCGTTGTTATTTTATAACTCAAGAACGGCTGAACCGATTTGGCTAATTTTAGTCTTGAAATATTCGTGGATGTCCAGGGAAGGTTAAAAGATAAGAAAATAGGTGCAGCGGGAACGGGAAAAATATGGCGGTACAAAGTTCGCCGGGACAGCTAGTATAATATATTTACTAAACTACTACTAACTATGTGAATACTGTATAATGTACTATACGTTTACTACGCTTAAAGAGCACATTATAGGTCCAAGAATGTCCCGAGCAATACCTACTAGTAATCAAATAAATCAACTATTTCTTTTTACACTGCGCAGATGTCCCAGCGGTTTAATTGGTCATAGTGCTTGAGCATTGCTGGGTCAATGTCATTCGTAATTACGTACCTTCTTGTAAAGTCACCATGACATGAAACTGATAAGGTAATTTAGATCCGAATAGCATCTGTAGTATGGAGTTAGTGAACGCACGCGCAAGTTCGATCCCCGCTCAGTGCAAATACTTATATGCATGAATATAATATTATCATAATATCTACGAGTACTAATGATGTTAAAACCAAACTGTTTTGTTGATTTAAATTGCATTATCGTCCCAACGTCCCAAGGTGTATACCAAATATCAGTACAATCAGTCAACAGAAAGCGCCTTCGCCGCGTTTAGCAAGGCGCGGACGTCCGCGTCGCGTGCTTGTTTCATGTTATTTCAAGAGCAGCGCTGTGTGCGGCGGACACCTGTCGCACGCGACGGACAGGCGGACGCACTGCGCGGACATCCGCGACCCGCACTCGCTTAACGCAGCGAAGGCGCTAAGGGGGGAAAACCAAGGCATTTAGATCATTTTGAGTACTTTACTAATCAAGATCGAAGTGATGCAGACTGTAACCTACTATTAGGTAATCTGTGATAAAGAGCCCTACCAAGACCTTTGAGGCTCAAGCTGAACCAAAACTGCTAGTCAGTGCACTTTGCATTGGCTCTGGAGTAGGCTTGGTGTTGGGAGGTCACGTAAATATACCAATCAATGCAAACCTCAAATTGCAAAGTACCAACTTTGAATGCCACTGTGAAATCTTGAGTGAATTGAATTCAACAAAGTAATTGTGTTATGATTTCTTAAATTATTCCTTTTTTTCAGTTCCAATGGCGTGACTGGACGCATTGCAGTGAACGGCCACTCGCGTGATATGTGTGTGTTCAAGAGGCTAAGCACGTACATCATGCAAGATGACCTCCTCCAGCCCAGGCTGACGGTGCAAGAATCCATGGCCGTTGCTGCTAACCTGAAGGTCGGGAAGGAGTTGGGGAAGGCTGAGAAAGAGCTCATAGTGAGTTGATTTTGTTCATGTTTTTATTTTTATTTTCTACTTCATTAACGGCCGTTCCCAATAACAAATCTACAGATTTTGCTACTATGAATTGCGTCACCATAGAGATTGATGACGTTTTAATCCTTTCTAATGTCAAAACCGGTGATAGATACCTAGGTTATTGGGAACGGCCGTAAGTCTGCGTCACTCCTGAGTAGTCCTGAGGATCTTATCGTAATAACAATCTATTTAAAATATGTTCTCAATCTAATCTCAAATGTCAAAAATGGTATTCTCGTAACACAATTGAAATCCTGATCGTTTTTAAGCTATTGCATAGCTTCTATCGTGGGCCTTGAGAAATCCGAATCCAGAAATTCCGTAACGAAAAAACCTAAGCTGGCGGATAATTGAATAAGTTGATAAAAAATGCTATGCAATAGCTTTACCGCGGCAGTCCCCGAGTGCCACACGTCTTTTTTTTATATTTGGAAGATCGAGACTGAACTTCGAATAGATTTTTATTACAAGAATTTTTTTTTGCACTTCTATCATTATTGTGAGTTCGCTATTTGAGTTCAAGGGATTCGATCCTGACTTACCCTAATCATATTACAGTTACAGGTATTTGATATATTTTATTGCTTATAACCTTCTCAATCTTGCCGAAAATGATATAAACTCTTCTCACCTTTTTAATATAACCTCTGCAAACCTCATCTGAAATAATTTTCATACAAGTTTTATGCAAACGATCAACATGAAGCATTTATTTTCAGAAATGATTTTACATTTTAAATTACGATTATAATAATTGACGATCTGCTTGTCGAATTTAGAATATTAGCTGTTCTGGATAGGTCCACTTAGCTCATTTAGTAGAGCATTTTAGAAAGTGACTGCCAAGTTTTCAAAGTACCATCCTGGTGAATAGTACTATCGATTGACTTTTAAAATTTAAACGTAAAACAGGCACAAATTTTATGATCATCAACAATCCAGATTATTTTTCTATGACGTCAACACAATATCAATACAGTAGTTTTCCAAGAGATTAACTTACAAGATCATAAATAATGCACGCGGATATATAAAAATCTTTAAATGTTACTGCCACCGCCACTGCACGCTGTAGGTAGTGATTATCACCCTCACTGCTCCATAATGTTAAAGGAAAATGTAAATATCATACAGACCTTTTAAAAATCCGCCCGATAAAATATAAATTTACCAGCTGATACTGCTGCTTCGTCGTTTGTGGTAGGTATATAACATAACATAAACTCACGCCTTTATCCCCGAAGGGGTAAGCAGAGGTGCTAGCACCCACATTTCGCCGTTTATGTTTAGGTCCCAATGTAATAGGTGGCGAGCCTATTGCCATTAACCGGGCACTTATAAACCTGCGATAAATACACACATAACTTCGAAAAGCATCGAAAAGTCATTGGTGTGTGCCATGGTAAAACCTGGGATCGAACCCGAGACCTCGTCTCAGCAGTCCATTACCCATACCACTAGGCTACCGCGGTCGTAGGTATATGAAAGCTTATTATGTAAATGTACAAAATAAACACTTATTTTTTCTTCAAACTGGGAATTGGATCTCTCCTACTCTTTTCCTCCTTTCCCTCCATAAATTGTTTGATAACTTTCCACCAAAATGATCTCCTAACCTCAAAGGAAAACATCCGCCAGAAACTTGTCCAGCTGGCATGCCAGCTAGTAGGTGAGCTTTGCTGGAGCCTCAAAGATATTAACATAGGTATAATCTATCTATATAATCAATAAATGAAGTCTTTATTGTACAATATTAACAATAAAACTAAAAATATATATATAAAAGGACAAATTAAAAACTAAAACCGAACGCGTCGTGGAATTCCTCCGCATCGCATGCCTCTTGTGGTAACGTTCCCATCAATAAATTAAATTTAACAAAGAAGTTTAACCGACTTCAAGAAACGAAAAAGAGGCACTGAAAAGCGAAAAATAACTTAATTTACAGACTTACTGATTTATTAGAAGTCGGTGCTTAGCCCAAGAGGCCATATTTCAATTGATTGCATCATAGTAGTTCAGACAAAACAAACAAAGTTGGCTGTTTGGCTGCGGTTTTTCTTCTTCTTTTGCTTGGCCCTTTTTCACTTTATTTGGGGTCGGCCCTCCGTATCATGTTTCTCCAGACAGCTTGGTCATGGGTCGTCCCTTTATTGACTTGGGTTTCTTTGTGGTTCCTGTTTACTACTGACATCCATGTTTTAGGGAAACCAAACCCCGAGGGATGAGGAAGACCTCAAGGAATTTGAATTCCTCGCAGGCAGGGCTGTTGGCAAGGCCAAAACGGGCTATTGAATACAAGACTTTTTTAATTCTAACCAATAGTTCCTGAGATTAGCGCGTTCACCAAACAAACTCTTCAGCTTTACAATAGTATAGATATAAGTAGAGATAAGGTAATCAACTTGATGAGGGGAAAAGTGACGTCACTATTGACAATTGTAGTAATTATTGTAATTGAGTCGGTAAAAAAAAACCTGGTGCCACTGGGATAGTGAGTACCTATAATAAACTATACTTATATTATTATTCTTGGTTAAGCAATCTGAATGTAAAAAATCAATCAATTAGCCTATCACAGTCCATTGCTGGACATAGGCCTCTCACAATTATCAGAGGCTTTGGCATTTTTAATGGAAGAAACGTCCCTTAATTGATGGTCGGGCAAAAAATAATACTCGGGTAAAAATAATGCTAAGATGATATGGCGCCGGTAATAAATTATTTCTGGTGCAAACCAAAGTCTAGAATTCACTTTTTCACACGACCGAATCAAACATTTGCTAGTAATCCCCGGAGGGTTAAGCAGAGGTGAACTCACATTTCACCAATCACTGTATTAGGTCCCACGTAATAGGGGGCGGAGCCTATTGCCGTATTCCGGGCACTATTGTTGACTCGAGCCATGCATCTGAGGCTGAGTCTGGGCTATATAATATCTTTCTGATGTTAAACAGTCCTATCCCTTAGTCGCCTTGTACGATACTACATGGAAAGAGAGACGCGGCAATGTCAATGTCAATAAAACCGGCAAATTCCAAAACTTATTTAAAATTGGAAAACAAAATTACGGGCATATATTATGGCTTAAAGGGTGATGCGCGCTTTCGAAATATGCCACAGGCAAAGCTGGGGCGGTTCGGTTAGTATGTAATATTATATAGTAAGATAAAAGAAAATATTAAAAATAATTAATTTACGAAGGTATTCACATACCGGCTTGCGTTACCGGTTGATTCGGTTTATCGATTGTTATGATCGATTAAAAACCGATCCGCGTAGTAGGTGTGTTGTTTGACGAGTTGTTTGACGTCAGAATCATTCTCAGTTCAGAAAAACGGTAAAATTATTTGCTCTTATAGTCATAAGCAAATGGAACTTTTTGGATTGGAATCAGATGACGCAATAGCTTAAGTGGCAACGAATTACGTGATGAACGATTGTTTACAATTCATTTATTAGAGCTTGGAGTTTTGCGAAACCAGTCAACTTTGTGTGGGGCTAAAACTAAAATCTAAACTAAGCATTATTGTAATATGAATTCTAGAATGCGGATAAACATACTTCATAAGCAACTATTTTAATGTAAATATATACTTATTAAACCCCAGACCCATGCAAATAAAATGTTCAAACATAAAATTATTTGCTTTGATCGGCAATTGAACACACGACCTTCAACTTAGCAGTCGAACTATTTTACGTGTGTATTCATAGATTACCTTGCTACTATAAGAAATTCCCCTTTTATGATTAAATTAAGTTCAACTATACAGTTTTACCTACCATATTCCAAAAAAACCCTATTCTCAATTCATACTAATATCATAAATAACTCTGTCTGCCTTTCTGTCTGCCTGTCTGTCTGTTATGCTTTCACGTGTAAACACCGAACCAATTTTGATGGATTTGGTACAGAGATAGATTAGACCTTGAGAAAGAACATAGGCCATATTTGGTTGCGATAACCGACATTCACGTGGAGCCGCGGGTAACAGCTAGTAATCTAAATATTTTTTCATTGGTTTGATTCGTTGTCACGTTCGAGATTAGGTACATCAGAGGCCACACATTTATTTAAATAATTTCGACTAAATAACACTATTTAGAGAACTCATGTAGTTTCTAGTCCTGCATTTTTGATCAACTGATTTCCTTTAAGGTCCCCTTCGAAGAAGATTAGATCACGTTTACTTTATATTGAGCCATGAAGAGACCTTTTTGGGATTATTCTGAGTACACATGACTTAGGGTATACAATAATAGCCCACTCCTGTAGGTATTTTATACTGAACGTGCCTTTTACTTTTTAACCGACGTCATAAAAGGAGGAGGTTCTCAATTCGTCGGAATATTTTTTTTTGATGTATGTTCACCGATTACTCAAAGACGCTTGGACCGATTTGCAAAATTATTGTTTTGTTTGATAGGTTATACTTCCCAAGTGGTCCCATGTAAATTTTATCAAAATCGGTCAATCAGCTTATGAAATATCAACAAAAATCGGTTGGAGTAAATTTTTAATTTGGTGATTATATGATTAAGAATTTGCAGGTCTAAAAGGCCACTTTATTGGAATAATATTAGTTTAAAGGGCCTAAAAGGCCACTTTATTGGAATCATTAATTTTGTCATGCGGCGATATTTACACGTAATTGGAATGTGTTCAGTAAATGAATTATTGACATTCTGCTCATATAAGTGACCACTATACGAATTTTATAGGAATGTATAGAATCAACTGGGAATTCATGTAGTTACTCGTTTTTGACGGAATCGGTCAATGTGGTCTTTTTAGACCCAAAGTTCAACTGAATCCTATTAACAGAAATGTGAATTTTTGGATGAATGGGTGGATGTTTGTTATTGAGTCACGTTAAAATGGCCGATCTGGATGAAATTTCACATCGAGATGATTAATGTCTGATATAGTTAGTACACGTTGCAAAAAAAGTACAGCTTTTTATTGCGTTAATTAATAGGTTCTTGTGGATAATCAGAACGGCATCTGCTACACAGCACCACTTAGACTTATATTTGTCCAATATTCTTATTTCTTATGATAAGTTCAGATTAGAGGGACTTTATTCCACTGAAAATCGAAAAGATGACACAACACTGGTCTTCTCATTAAATTGTGTAGATAATGTAATAATTAGGGTTTATTTGTTCTCAGGTGGAGGAGATTCTTCAAACTCTTGGCCTCTGGAACCACAGGAACACTATGTCTGAATGCCTATCCGGTGGTCAGCAGAAGCGGTTGTCAGTCGCATTGGAACTGGTCAATAACCCACCTGTCATCTTTTTGGATGAGCCTACCACGTAAGTATCATATTTTCTTTGATAAACCTCATCATCATCATCATTCTATGAACCTTTTCCTAACTCAGTTGGGTTCGGACTTCCAGTCTAATTGTGATGCGGTTGAATTTTGATAAGCCTCAATTAATTTAAATTCCTGCTCGCATCAATACGATTTTTTTTTAATTAACCGATTTATTTTTCGAAATAAAAAAAAACATCTGCCGATTTTCTTTTCTTTTAAATATTTAGATTGTCAAATTGACTGTACCCTGCTTGATGGTAATTTGGAGTACAGTCTAAAGAATAGTAACCGCCGCCGTTAAAGATGTTGTAACTAGAAAGACGGTCCCTACTTTGAAGGCCTCGACATTTCGGGACCCGGGACTGTTGAAAGAACTATTTAGACTGACAAATAGACAGAGTATCTTTTTCTATTCGTCTCTGCTAGCAGTCATCTCAATATTCACTCCCTGCGCAGATGTTATCTTTCATACAGTCCTACATATTCACTAGGGTTGTTAACTCCCTTGCAGTTTACAATATTTTGCGAGCGATACCGAGACGAGACAGCTAGTATTAAAATGAGTTCTATAAATTCGCCTGTTGCTTCTATAAATTCAAAAATATTCTGTTGATCATCATCACAAGGTAGCAATTACATGGTTAATTACATTATAAATGATAATGGAAATGAAAACCAGTTGCTCGCTCCTTGTATGAAAGATTACATTGTGTTAATTGGTAATTGCTTTGTTGATTAGTAACGGATCCGCCTTGAAATAATTATAGCATTAGTGCCATTTTAAAATTATCATCTCGGTTGAGTCAATAACATCATCTGAGTCTGAGCTTGTAATTTGGAGCCCTAGGTCTTGAAATGGTTTATCAATCGATCAGAAGGTTTACCAGTTGAGGTTGACTGAAACCCATAATGGACCTTTTTCGCACTTTTTGGGACTCTATTAATCACCCATCCTAAAACTGACCTGTCTGGTATTGCTTAACATTACAATGCGTTATTACCCTACTCGAGTTCAGGTACATTTCATACCATAGTGACATAACCATCAGGTACATTGGAATAATGAGTATCTAATAAATATTACCAAATATTACCATAAATTATAGGGTAATATGCATGAACTAGATTTTTTAATCAAAGGTAGTTTTAGATAGATAGATAGATAGATAATACTTTATTGTACACCAATAGATTTACAGTATAGACAAGTAGGTAGCATGTATACAGTTTAATGTACAATGGGCGGCCTTATCGCTGGAAGCGATTTAGTTGTAGTTTTTCAAGCAATTACAATACTTCTTCACGCGTGTAATGCCCCATGGTGGCCCCTACCTTCTTGGTTTTTGTTTATCGTGCTTACAAGCCCCACGGATACCAATCCCGTCGGATATGTTATCAATCATAATCTGATGTTTTTGATTCATAAAACATTTTATTATGGACCAAAAACAACACATTTCTTTGGCCCAGTAACATTTTATACAGGTTATAAAAAGTAATTAGAGACGACCGCTGTTACTGGTATAATCCTGGTCGAGGAAAAGTGTAATCCGTGGATTAAATATGAGTAATTGGCGTCGTTATGACAACCCATGTGTTTGTCGAGAACAACTTTTGTACGGAATTTTCTCGATTGGGTAAGGAAAAACTGTGGCGAAATACATCTTGCTGGGGAATTGAATAAAATAGAATAGAGGGGTTAGATACAAGTTAACCATAGCTAGGTATTCATTACATTTGTAATGTATAATAAATTACATCGGTAGGTAATACATTTTGTTTTGTGTTGGCATTGACAAAATAATAATATGTGCATTGCTGTGATATTATTTTCTCAAATTGAAACATGAAATTATACATAGTATACTACGGTCAAAGTAAACCAAAATGTAGGAATGAGGATACAATAATTCGCACCCAGTAAAACCAATCTTAAGTTCAAAAAACTATCATAAATGAAATCTAAAAAGTCCTCATTGATACGATCCAGGTGAGCTAAAATCTTGAAATTTGGGACGTAGCAAGACAGCTAGTGTTAAAATGAGTTTACTTTACTTTATTAGTTACTAAAGACGTTTTTCGCTTCTATAAATTCAAAAATATTCTGTTGATCATCATCACAAGGTATCAATTACATGGTTAATTACAATTTAAATGATAAAGGAAACAAAAACCAGTCGCTCGCTCAAGGTCTTTTAGCACATATAAAAAAAAGTTCGAAGACCGTAAATATAATATGTAGGTTATAATCATAATTCACCTATCTACGGTAGCGGTACGGTACAGTCCCGTACAGCTACATAGTATTTACGGTTCTCGAACTCTTCCCTTTATTTGCGCTATAAGACCATGTTTTGTCCCAAATTTCATAATTGTAGCTCAACGAGAAGTACCCTAAAATCAAACTTCTAATTCAACGCAATCAAAGTACCTTTAAGGCCGTTCATGTAGCTCTAGTTCGCGGACCGGATTTTTATAGATAAGTGTACGATCTTTAACTTTGTCTCAGACATTTTTATTATAAAACTTAGAGTTTTGCTGAAAATCGTAAAAAACTCGTTTTTGTGATATTTGACCCCGAAAAAAAATCCAGGCATCGGATCGATGAGGAATTTTTTGATTACATTTATGATGATGTTTTGCACAATTCTACCAACTTTCAGCTGGGTGCGAATTGTCGTAACCTCGGATTTGTAAATTAACCGGACTATATTACGAGAGTCGATAAATTAATTACTGCATAAAAAACAAGATTTCCTCTTCCTGTTCCACAGTTCCTATTGTGTGTGTACCGTTACACACTGAATAATATTTATTCTGAAAATAGTCAATACTACATCTACCAAGTTTTGACTGTTTTATACAACATATTAAGGATATAACTGTGGGGTTACTTTGTAGCTCAAGAGCTTGCGTCATTTTATGATAAGCTTGTGAATTGCGTGATCTGAAGGACTTGTACAGCCCCGCGGCACCGCTCTACCCCTCTTGCTTTCAAACGACTATGAACTTTTTCCCATAGATAAGATTCAAAATAATGTTTTGTAATTATTTTTTCTCAAAAATTCGCTGCCAGCCGCTGCGCTATCAGTGGGAATGGACCCTTAGTGTGTGCCTACGTAACATTAAAAAAAACATTATTACCTCTGAATAGAGAAAAGAAAACATTTCTAACAGAAACGATGTGACTACAAAACTAAACTACCTTTGTACTTTTTCATTTACTCTTTCTGTTGAAAGTAGACAGCAAATCTTTTGGGCAATTCATTAATATCTATTGCCAGAAAGGTCGGGCTCCAATCAGAATAACCTAAACAGAATTACATAAGTACAATGGAGGTAATTGCCTTAATCACCGCGTCCCTCCATAACCTTTTATTGGACGTTAAGCTTGAATCGTGTTGAGTAAAAGTCCTGCCATCAATCGAGAAAGGGGGCAATTTTGACAAAAATTGGCTATAGAAAAGACTACAGAGTTGAAGAACCTTTTTGGAACGATAATTTTGGTAATGCATAAATTTCGAACGAGGTCCACATTTGCAGGATGCATTAATTATTCTTTGTTATTTTGGAGTGTAGGATTTATTGGAAACGTGTGTGATTTAAGGCCGCTTGTGTGAGTACCGTAAAACAAAATTAGAGTCGGTAATCAACGTAAGTAATTGAAAGATACGCAATTCTGTTTTGGACCGTAGACTAATCAATCTTATTTTGGGCCAGTATTCATTACTCCTTTTGTTCATCGGTTCTCTGTAACGACAGTACCTACATCTGCTCTTTACGATTGGGTATTAAATAAGTTGCTACATCATAAAATGTATCATGTGCACCTGATATCTTGTACTAGCTATACATTATCCTGTACTAACAAGTAAATAGAGTTTATACTACAATGGATTGTAACAGATATTATTCAGAGACTAAGGAAGCTGATCGTATCTGTAAGATGGACGCAGTATACGACATACTAATAGACTGTAACCCTGACTAATTGGGAATAAAGTGTAAAAGCGTGCTTGGAACGACAAAACTTCTTGATGCCTTCGTCTATAAGGGCATTAGTAATGCACCCATCCGTAGGCCATGTTAACAACTTTTGCTTGGGTCGTATGCTTGTATGTCATCTAAATGGTATAAAAAAACTTGTAGCAAAATTCAAAACGGATAACTTTAATATCTGGAGAATATATTTTTTTAAATAGAGCTCAGGCAACAGATAGGACCATACCTCTGGTATATGAACCTTCAGAAGTTAGTAGAAACACTACAAAATATTAATTTAATGGCTTTATTTTGGACATTATCTTCCGGTAAAGTTTAAATATAAGTAAATGAACTAGTATCGATCATGTACAACTCATTACTGCTAGAAAAAATAGATACTTAAGGTATGATTCCTAGGATGAGTGCATACAACAACTCCAGACCCACGCAGCAGATAATATTGTTCATTGCGGCTTCTCAATGGTCCCAATCGGTACAGTACGTTGTATCTGCTGCATGCGTCTGCAGTTGTTGACTTCGGAATCACACCTTCGTTCATTCCTGTAGTCATTTCTTTATAATATATCCATATTTTAAAACGTTATCAGCATCACATAACTTTTAGATGAGCTGTTTTTATAACTTTTTTTACAGTTTGGTACAAATAAATGCTGATATAAAACGCAAAAGTTACAGCGTGTATAATAATAAAACATATAAAATTATTGAGTGACTCATTAGATTATAATTATAAGATATAAACATAATTACAATAATTACTTTTAGATGAAAAAATCAATCTAAAATTAATTAATTTATATGTAAACAAATTAATTTAATACCTATGTACATTAGTAGGTTATTCACAGAATCAAAACATCTTGTAAATAGGTGTATATTAATTAATTTTAGTTGAACTATAACATCTTATGTTTATTGTTGTAGATGTAAATAAATTATTTTAATACTTATTTACATTAGTACTAATGGCTTATTGTATTATTGAATACGTTTTTCCCATCTCGTAGTTTCTAGCAACTTCTGCCTTATTGAAACAGGCAAAGCATTGATGCAATCATCGTTTAGGACGTACGTAGGTACATAATATACCTACAACATTTCTATCGGTTAGCTTCTTTAAAAAAATAGTAAAGTATTATTTTATATTACGAAATTCTAAAGAAAAAATAATAGTCTGGTATAAATTAACTAACTATACAAAGGTGGTAATGTTATTGCCTTACTCTTTCTAAAAAGAAATACAAAATATTTACTTTTATAAAAGTGGTAAGAAACTACTAAAGTAAATATTTTGTATTTCTTTCTTATAAAATAATAATACTTTTATTTCAAACTACGTGATGTCCGCGGCTTCGCTCACGTGTTTTCCGCTCCCGTTCTCGTTCCCTCGTGTGGAATTCTGTTCCTGTTCCCGTTACCCATGGGAACGCTTTTTATAATAAAAAAAACCTGCCGCTGGTTTTAAGGGATATACGAATACAAAAAAAAAATGCTGAATTGATCGAGCCATGTTTTGAGTGACTCAATCCAATGGGAATAAGAATTTGTCACATTCCCTATTACATTGTATTGTAGTTTTTCTACTGAAAATGTATTTGGGATACATAAAATAAGTTAACAGAATGAGTGTGGATTCTCAGTACCTACTTTTACCGACCTCATAACATTTTCATCAGTAGGTAATAAAATATGATACGGTTCAATAGACACACATCGAAAAAACAAAATGTGTAATATATTTTCATCTACTAAGTAAAAGATCGACTACTAAGATAATTACGCAGAAATACGAGTAGATACATATCTACATCAAAAGAATGGAATCGTTTGAGAGATCAACTTAATACATTTATTAATGAAAGTATAACATAGAAGATCTCAGTGTTTTGTTTTTAAATAGTAAGTAATATTACAACTAACCGTAGTAGTTGGAGCCCTTAAAATTCAACTACTAGTCTAACTATAGAACTTCGATTTCGCCTATGGGTTGTGCAGTGCCATGTACCAATTATTCGAAATCGTAACGTAACTGTATCGAGAGAATTGAGTATTGTGGTTGGCCATTTGCCTACTGTAAACCTGTGTAAGTGAGTGACGCCTGCCAATTGCAATGCTCCAATCTTTCGATACGTTTAAGTTACGAATTAAGGTATGATTCCGAAACCGACCGCATACGACAACGGCAGACGCATGCAGCACATACAGCGTAGGGTAAAGTCGGGATAGATGCCCCACTTTTTGAAATTGCCTCCTAATTCCCAAAATATTAATTTTATATGAAGAATTTCTATGAATGTAACTAGTTTAATTATTTATATCGAATTACTATTGGTATTTTTTGGCCTATCAATTACAGATTTTGCAGAATTTAGCTTTTTGTGGAACCCTTTTAGAGAGGATAGATGCCCATCTGTATGGATAGTTGCCCCGCTATGAAAATGCTATGAAGGATAGATGCCTGCAGTGCGGGATAGATGCCCTCTAAACTGTGTAATGAAAAACACAACCAAAGATAAGGACGTTTTACTCTTAAAACAGCAACTTTCCATCAGGTGTGCTGTGTGCTTGTCTGCCACCTGTGGTATTAAAAAAATGCTTTCAAGAAACATAGGATACAATAACAAAAGACAGTTTTTTAAATCTTTTAATTACTATATTAAATTAAAAGTATGAGTAATATAGTATATAGTATTAATAACAATAGTAAGTCACTATTATAAAATATTAAAAATCACAGCTTATGCTTCTCATTATGCTTAATAATTTCTTCAACAGAACTATTATTTTTAAACTATTAATATAAAATTTTAATTAACAAGAGTAATTAACATGCATAATCATACTTTCTTAAAATTAGAATAACAATGAGATATTTTTAATCTTTAATAGAAGCTTTCAGTTTTCCACATTTTGAGCAATAATTTTTGAAAAGCGTACATGTTTCATGTAGCCAATTCTGACACATCACACATTGTATCCAGTCTGATTTCGTATTTTTATAATTTTCAAAACATTCTATGCAGTTATCTTTATCTGTATCTTTAGGATTGTCCATTTTTCTTACTAGATTTTACCGGTAAACCTCTAGTTTTTTTCCCTTTAAGTTTATAGTTAGGTGGACTGTCTTCTTCTTCTTCACTGTTTGAACTGTAAATAATTCGTCTTTTTAGAGATGGTCGGCTCTGGTTTACCTTCAAATAATTATCATTTTCTTTATCATACAAATTTATGTCGTCATCGTCCTTATCACTAAAATATTGCTTACTTTTTTGTGTTCTTTTTTTGTTTTTATTGTCTTGTTCTTTGTTGACGGTTCTTTTCTTTGCTTTTTTAAGTTTTTCTTTTTCTTTGGTAGTTTCAGTCTTGTTTTTCTTGTTTAACTTAGTTTTTATTTGTTTATCCTTTCTTTCAGCCACACTCTGTTTTTTTTCTATGTTTTCTTTTGAGTTTAAAATATCTGCTGATTGTTTCATTCTTTTAGCTATGGTCAAAGGAATTTTTGGTATAGGTGATGCTTCTATTAGTATTTTTGAAGGTGTTTCTTGTTCCATATCTGTACCTAAAATCTCTGCAATTGTAGAATCCTTCCTTCCTTTCTTTTGTATTTTCGTGGCATGATTCTGCTTCAAATAAAAAGAAATATAAATATTTATGTTAGGTACTATTAAATAAATAAACTAGCCTTCCGCCCACGGCTCCGCCCGCGTGCATCTCGGATAACGCGACCATTGCTCATATCTTCGGTTTTACTCAACCGATTGCGATCAAACAAACGTAAGATTTTAAGTCTGAGTAAGTCCTTTCTAACAAAAAAAACCACATCAAAATCCGTTCAGTAGTTTTTGCGGCCATGGCTGACAAACAGAAAAATAGACAGAAAATTAAAAAAAATATTTTCGTGTTC
This sequence comes from Eilema depressum, assembly GCA_914767945.1. Lineage (NCBI taxonomy): Eukaryota > Metazoa > Arthropoda > Insecta > Lepidoptera > Erebidae > Eilema > Eilema depressum. The sequence continues at coordinate 18,023,170 of OU612020.1, forward strand.
TGTATCGTTAACATAACATAACCCAAGTATTTTTTTTAAAATATCTCCATAATATTACAGTACAGACACGACCACTTTACAATTATATAAAAGTATAGATAGATAACAGCACACCAAATATAAACTTACAAGAGACATCCTATATTATAATGTATGGAGGGATAGATGCCCCTCGGGGCAACTATACCTCAGAAATTCAGGGCATCTATCCTTTTTGGTAGGGATAGATGCCCGAGTATTTTTTAAATAAACTAAAATGAAAAGAGCAACTATTTACACTTAAATGTATACTTAATGAACCAGTCTACTAACGTAATATAAAATATAACAGAATTTATTACTACTTATAAAGTTACACAGCGGTAAATACTAACCTTTCAAAATTTTACGTGTTTCTGAAGTTCGCTGCGGAGATATTGACACGCACAAGCGAAATACGTCCTCGCCGTGCGACAAGCCGCGGCTAACGGAGGTGCGGGGTGCCTCCGGCTCCTGCGTATACTAATAATTCATAGGCGCGAGTTCGGGAAGTATGGTTTTTAAAAATGAGGCATCTATCCCACAGCGGCATCTATCCCGACTTTACCCTACCCATTACTTGTTAAACTCCGACACGGATAAAAGGGACCATTGAGAAGCTGCAACGAATTACGCGCATGTGCTGCATGCGTCGGCAGTTGTCGTATGCGGTCGGCTACGGAATCATACCTTTAGCCATGTTCCAGTTAAATTAAAACGCGGGCCCTGGATTTCGAGGTTAAGGCGACTCGGATGCGATCGGGACTAATGATGACTAGTATTAGTAACCGAAATACCCGGTATTCCTGCTTACTCTTCTAGCAAATCGTATAACTGAACATCGTTATATGGGGCTTCAGATTTACTTAGAATCAAACGACTTGGATTACGATCATAGATTTCAGCAAAAGTATAAGTTTAGTTATAAGAGGATGCGATCGGGACTAATGATGACTAGTATTAGTAACCGAAATACCAGGTATTCCTGCTTACTCTTCCAGCAAATCGTATAACTGAACATCGTTATGTGGGGCTTCAGATTTACTTAGAATCAAACGACTTGGATTAGGATCACAGATTTCAGCAAAAGTACCTATAAGTTTAGTTATAAGAGGATTACATTCGGATCTTATTCCAATAGATTGGTAACGTTACCGTAGTTACTTTGATATCGTGGAGTTAGCTATATAAGAATAAAGACAAACCATAAATAACTATCAAATAACAAAGTATTTTATACGTAGGTACTTTGGTTTTGTTTACTATGATAGGGTAGGATATCTGTGATAATGACGGTTTCTGCCGTTAGGAACCGATCTGTTATTGTATGAAACAGTGTTTTTTTATTAGTAAACTATATGTATTCTGAGAACTATCTGTTCAAATAAAAATCTGATGTAATATGATCAATGGTTCAGTAACGCATGGAGGGACAAACTAAGAGTTTATATAGCCACCAATTTACCATAAATTTTGTAAATGGCATTAAATTAAACGGTGTCTAACTTTATAGGCTCATAATTCTATTTTATTTGTTTAGGTGCGTCGCTTAGTGATTAAGGAGTCGGTCTTACGATCGAGAGGTCCCGGGTTCGAATCCTGGCCACGACACTACCGACGTAAACCGACTCCTAACACTAGCAATTTAGCTTAACTGGAGAGGTTAGGGGGAATATTAATAATTTCGGTTACTAATATTCTTATTAAAAAAAATAGATTGATGTACGAGTACCTACCTACATAATATGTCTTAAATTTTGGTAATAGCTAAACATATATGTTAATAGTCTTCCACCCGCGGCTCCGCCCGCGTGCATATCGGTTAACGCGACCTTTGCTCATATCTTCGGTTCTACTAAACCGATTGCAATCAAACAAACGTAAGATTTTAAGTCTGAGTAAGTCCTTTCTAACAAAAAAAACCGCATCAAAATCCGTCCAGCAGTTTTTGCGTCCATCGCGGACAAACAGACAAACAGAAAAACAGACAGGAAATTCAAAAAAAATATTTTCGTGTTCAGTATCGTTAACATAACATAACCCAAGTATTTTTTTTAAATATCTCCAATGTACAGACACGACCACTTTACAAATAAATAATAGTATAGATGCGAGTCGCTTCCAACCGGTCTTATTGGAGATCTATAGGTGAGGCCTACGTCCACAGTGGACTTTCTATGGCTGAAATGATGATGATGATGATGATAGGTTAGTTAGTAATAGTATTAGTTAACGAGCCCGTCTAAAATTACAGTTCTAACCAATGATGTATCTAACTTATAATTAATGCCAAGTACAAATAACGCCAACTGCCTACATTTCGTTGCGCATATTATTTTCACAGGCGTCTGACATTAGGAACAATGAGATTATGAAATACCAATAGTCTGTTATTGTTCAATAATTTCCAAGAACTAATTATTACAACTGCTATTTGCTGGGTTGTGTAAGTACCTATAACAGCGTAAGTAACTAGTTATAAAGGTTATTGGAGCGTCCATCGCTAATAACAAACTAGGACGACTTAAGCATTTCTTTCCAACAGCTTCCTTTTTAAAAAAATACACCCTTTGCCCGTGCTGGTATGAGAGTCGGCATATATTTACCAGCTAGATTCTAAGCTTCGTGGGTTTCGAATCTTATTAAATACTACCCATAGGTACAACTGACGGTCTACTAGTAAAATCCTTGATATACCTAAACAGACGTAGGTATACCTACAGAAAAATAAGGTGAACATTATAAATACCAGCTTTGACCCTCTCTAACTATTCTTAGTTGCATTTCAATTTATTAATCAAAGAATGATAGCACTCATAAGATGAAAAAGCATCCGATGAAGCTGTCAATTTGAGTACCGCCATTGCAATTATGATACCCGCTCACACCCAATGCACCTCGCGAGCGTCGGGTAGCAACAGAATCGCCGCATGACGTCACCCTAGCGGCACGCGTGTTCGAGTGTTTACATTATCGCATTGTTATCATAACACGAGCTCGAGTTCGGCCAGCTCGCTGAAGTGTTATTTTTTATGAAGACTATGAGTCATTCGTTCGCTTCTTAGAAGGATGGTGATTACACTTAACGTTTTATTTATTGTTAGCGGCGGTGAACTTTTATGATCATTGAGAATGTTAAAATGTAAACTTTACGTATGTATTATTTATAATGTAGATGGATATTCTATTTATTGTATGATTTTAAATAGTCTAGAGGTTCTAACGACACACGTTTATACATAAAAATATATGCAATAGTACAAAAATATTTATTTACAGGCCCATATCTAGGACGAAACATTTGCTGGCGGCGAGCAATTTTTAGGCATTTTTCGGCCAAATTAAATCATTTATTCGAATTTTATCGTCACATGTATCGTAAATATATATATACTAGAGGAAAGCTAAGGTCATATTATAAAAGATAGTGTGAACTTATATCCCTAGGTTACCATTTGGGATAAACAATATGAGATTTATTGAATGTATTACCAGTTTCGTAACAACGCATGTAACCTTTGACCTTTGACCTATTATTTGTTCAGTGAAGTTTGAGTAACGGATATACATTAAACGTATCTATTTTCTACAAGTAACGCCCATTCCAATGATATATAACAATTAAAGTATAATCGCAATTGTAATAATATACAAGTAAATAAATAAAACTCATCTACATGAGCGCAGCCATTTTGATTGATTTTTTTCGTGCCTACATTTTACGAGTTGTAATATATTTCGTAACTCTAATACATTTGGAGAATCTGTATTTGTAACGTATTAAGGATTACATATTCAACCTAAAAGTAATTACTTTTCACACAAAATAGTGCCACAATTTAATATACCGATGATAGAATAATGAAAAAGTTAGGTTACCGGTAGGCATACATGTAAAATTATGCAAATATGGAAATTTACTTACCTGTATGAGAATTTGTATATACACCCACTCACTACACACACTAATCACTTGAAAATCACTCACTTTCTATCACTTTGCACGATTGTATTGATGTTTAAGGATTTTTACGAAGAACGATACGCGCGCGATTAATGTAAACAAAACACTGGCGCTATGGTCAACTATTTCTTTTTTTTTTAAACTGTGCGTTCCAGTGTCGCTTTATTGAACATATTTAAAACATGTAGGGACGTGTCCTTAGTCGATTAGAATGAGACAAACCGAGAATAACTCGCGTGTTAAAAAGAAATGGATAGATTTAGCCGCGAAAGCGCGGACCTGGAATTTTATCCGTTTGTCCCATCTACTTTTTTTCATAGCCAAGAATTTTGGGACCAATTCCGTATGACCGGATCTACGTGTCTGTACTGGTGATCCTATTTCCTGAGACTTGCCTTTAGATTACCATCAGGCGAGGTGAAGATTAATTGACAGCAAGTGTCTCAATTTCTATCTGAAATTCAGCATCAAGTCACGTCAAAATAGTCGAACCTTACAAAATTACAAAAAATCGTCCAAGCCTGGCTACCATAAAATTTTGTAAATGGCATTAATTTAAACGGTGTTTAACTTTATAGGCTCATAATTCTATTTTATTTGTTTAGGTGCGTCAACAAAGCATAACATTTAAGGGCATACCTACTAAGAGTATAATACACAAAAAAATATTTTCGCAAAAATATCCTTTCCACAGATTGCATAGCTGGTGTATTTTATGGTACAGTAGATGTTCATATAGCGTGAAGAAAAGTTAATTTTTGTTTGATATCTTGCACAATTCGTTCAGTTTATACGATACTAGCTGACGCCTGTGGCTCCACCCGCGTGAAATTTTCCCAATACAGCTACGAAGATACATGAAAAGTAGCCTAAATGTGGTTCCAGACTATTTATCTATCCCTGTACCAGATCTTTTAGCCGTTAGAGCATGGTTGAATAACGAATATCCAAACGCCTGCACAAACTTTCACATTTAAAATATTAGTAGGACAAATAGCAGGATAACTTAAAAGTGAAAAACTTAGAAGAAATAAAAGAACTTAAAGAAAAACAAGAGAAGTGACGCAGCATAGCCTTACTTTGATATTGATCAAAATAAAATGTATCATTAGTTTAATTTCTGATTCAATTTCAATCTATCACCAATCAAAGTAGGTAATCCATATTTAGAACAATGTCTATAGGATGATCAATTCTTACAAGATTTTTATTAACTTGATTATTTTTCATACTCGGAGTTAAGAGCTTTCACTAGGTTTAGTAAAATACCTTTTTTAAGTTTGACGTCTAACTTTCAGAGGACTGGACGTCGTAGCTGTTCGCCAACTGGTAGTACTTCTCCGTCTGCTGTCTCGTCAAGGCAGAACCATCGTGTGCACCGTTCACCAACCCTCGGCGTCGCTGTTCACACTCTTCGACAAGATCTACGTGTTGGCAAAGGGCATGTGCTGTTATCAGGTACCTAACTTCTTCATAGATGTCATCGTCATTCTCCGAGCGTATATCCCAGATGAATCCGAGGGCTTTTAACTCGGAGTCTGGGGTACACTTTTTCAAGTCTAACTGCGACGTGGCTAATTTAGATATTTCCCGTGAAGTGACTGCCATAGAACAACTTATTCATAGATAGGTATATTCCTATTTATTATGATACTGTCAATAGTATGAAAAATATTTCTCTTCACCGGTATTTCCATTTCTATAAACTCTAAGACAAAATCCTCTCCCCCTTCCCCATTCAGGGCTATGCTAATGGCACCTGCAGGCCGATACACCTATTGATTGAAGAACAACACTCGGATGCAGGCTTTCCTCTCGTCAGACATCAGTCTCTCCCATACTTAAAAGCAAAATAAACTTAACCGAGATTAGAGCTCGGATACTGATGAAACATGGCACTTTAAAATACAAGTGCTTTTTCAAAAAACATTCTTAACGTAGCCCATTTGCATTCACTGCACAGACATAACATTTTTTACTCCCTTCAATTAAAAAAGTTTACAGCACCTTGTCTCCATAGTGTTCACGAGCGTGACAGACTTCAACCGCACTTCATGCTTACAAATAGCCCTGCATCGCTAACAAACTTTGATTGTCTCCTAAACTAATTATCCAACTCGCTATCACCAAAGATGTCAATCACGAGAAACTTTCCGAGAACCAAAATCAGATGGTTTATTCATTAAAATCGTCGCAATTAAACCACGTCACATTTTAATTGGTTTGTAGTCGGTTTCAATGGAGTTTAATTTTGTGATGTTTCTGAACACTTGTTGAGTCTATCGTCGGTTTGAACTGATGTTCAACAAATTTATTTGGATGTTTTGATGGTAAAGGGAAGGTAGTCGGTGTGTATTCAGTTCTTAATAAATAAGTACTATTGGAAGAAATAACTTGAAAACGTTTCTTGAAAGGAAATTAGTGTATGGTGAAATAATATTATTGAATATGAATGAAATAATAATGAATCCTCTATAACGTTTTTTTAAAAAGTACCTACTTGTGACCTAAAATATTATAGTTTCGGTTAACCCCTCCAGCGAAGCCTAAATTGCTTGTATAAATTGGAGTGGGTTCATGTTGAAAGGCCAAGATTCGATTAGCTACAGTTTGATATCAATATCCCATAGTTCAAAAGTTTATTTAAGATACATCCAATGATATATTATTATTATAATGATCATTGGATACATCTATACTATACTATTATATAATTGTACATTGGAAATGTTTGTTCACGAAGAATGCAAAAACTACCGACGGATTTTGATGCGATTTTTTTTTGTCACAAATTTTTTGGTCAGACTTAAAATCTTACTTTTTTTTTATTACAATCGGTTGAGTAGAACCGGAGATAAAGGATCCACATGGGTACCTAGAACCGCGGGTGAAATGCTAGTTATACTTAAAAATCTATGAATCTTCGCGTGAAAGTAAAGTAAATCAAAAACATTGTTAATTTTAACAAGCATACCTACCAAAGAATTTAGCGCAGATGGTATTAGAAATTACATAATTTATTGTTGGATTAATTTTTTAGTACTTTCTAAGTTTAATCTCCTTGAAAATTCTTATAATTAGATCCAGTCAATCTCCAACGGATTTTTTATAATGCCTGGATAAAAATCGTAATAAGTTTATTTATTTTGCCATTAAAAATAGTCCATAATCGATTAAGAATTCAAAAAGTGAGTAATCTAAGGTCCAATATGGGTAACATTAGTTTATCAAATTGGTTCTCAGGGAGGTCTAAATCCGGTTGGTTAGTCTCAAGGAGATCAATTAATTCTCACTGCAAAACGAACACGGCACTCTGTAAAAACATAATAGTTATGCATAAGTTTGGCATCTATGAGAAAGTATAACACCTGTGGATATTCACTAACTAAGAAATCGACAACGAATATCATAAACGAAAGATATCAATATACATAAAAGTTTTCCCTGAAATATCTCGTAACTACCAGCCGCTTCAAGAGAAGCGATAAGCTGCTGAAACCCTGTAACTTTTACACAGTAATAAACACATTTCTTTATCGATATTGCGTGTAGTTACCAAGCTTGACATATATTTTGAACAGAATATTCCCGTGTAACTCTTATTTATGTTTAGTAAGATAGTTGCGTCGATAGTTTGCAGAAATTTATTTCGTGATTCAGATACTTCAGTAATATGTTCTTTTTAACTATACTATCATTTGGTACTTTCTGAAGTTTACGCGAATGTCACTTATTGAAATTAATCTTTAAATTTGATTGATTTTCATTAAGTGAATTGAAAAAATCATTAAAGTAAATAATAAAAAATAGGTAAATCGCGATAGAATCCGTTAAAAGTGGTTTTATTTCAATATATTATCATTATCACTATCCGAGTGTCCATCCAGGTTGTATTCAGAGCAAACAATATAAAATGGTTTAATCTTCTGATTCACCGTGGTAGGGTATTGTGAACAATTTTTTAAAGAGTTATTAATTAGGTACTGCCATGGAAAATTTTAACTATCCTATTATCAACTATCTTAGTTGATAATAGGAAAATCGTCGGTCGAAAAAGATAGCTCATTACTATTTATAATTATTAGGTATCTACTAAATATTTAACTAAACTAATATAATTTAATAATATATTTTTCGAATAAATTTAATCGAAAGAATATAGTGATTATTGTTACAGCTTAGAACAGATTAATACTGACGTATTTACAGGTAAAAAAATATTCTTATTATAACTAATTATCCCTAAAGTAGGAAGTAGATCTAATTGATCTACTTCCTACTGTAGGGATAAACAAGGAAAATAAATACATTTCCAAGAACAAAGAAATACAACATGCTCGCTAATTTGTTTTACGATGATACCAAAATTAAGGCGAATAATACAAATTGAAATAAATGAATACATTACTCAGCATTCAGCGGCGAGAATGCAAAGTCACTGACAATACCACAAAATACTTAATTAAAAATCCATCTTTATGCAAAAGTAACACAAATTATTCATACGAAAATATGAAAGTATAATTTTAACTCAAGTGATAAAATAACAGAATCAAATAGAGTTTAAAATAATCGGCGTAAAGTTTATACCTAGACCATTACTCACGCGGGGGTTAAGTGAAATATTCTGAAGTTATGACAGACTATTATCGAGACATCATTTTAGGGTTGAACACATATCTTCGCTATAAAGTTTATGACGTCGCAAAAACTCATTATGTTTCCTGAGTAAATAGGGGTTCAGGATTTGCGTGGACCTTTTAATAAATAGACGTAATTTAGAGGCTACTTAGTATATTTTAGGGTGAGATACGACATTATATCAAACTTCTGGCCCTGGTGTATTACGCTTTGTTTGCACAAGTTACTGAGTAGTATTATAAACCAGTTGAAATAAAGATTTGAGCTTGCATAAATTCGCATAGAGCTGAAAGTTGGTGGGAGTCATAATGGAAGAAATATGAAAAGTTCCCATCGATTGACTTCTGCATTTTTTTCATTTATGATTCAAGGTCAAAATATATTGGATTCTCGCATTTTCGTCGTAATCAGGCAATGTTATCGTAAAAGTATGTTAGACAATCAAATGACAATCATGTAATTATGATCACCTACAATTACATGTAAGCTTATCATTTTATTTCGTCTATTTTGACTGAATTATTAGGTAGACAGCATATTGGTACAATTCACATTATTATCTATTTATTAAATTGTTATTTTTGTGAGGGTTTATATCCAAACCCTCACATCAAAGGCTTTATCCGTATTTATGTCAAACGCAGATATCCACAAAACTGCCGAAATACACATCAACAAAACTAAGCTTAAAGTAGGTAAGAGGGAGGTAGGAAAACTAGACCCGAAACTGAAATATAATAACCTGCTTTTCGTTTTGTTTAACTGGAAACTTTAATATGCAACATCAGTTGTCCTACGGTGGTTAAGTACTTCTTTGTTTAAAAATAATATAATCATAATACATCTTGGAGAATGTAAGAATACTCATGCAACATAATATTGAGAAAATATGATACATTTAGTATTTGTGATTGTTTAAGAAAACCAATTAATATTTTTTGAAAAATCCTTTTCTCCATAAAAATAGCCTATGTAAAGTATGTGGGTACGAATAGGTACTACACAGACTAAACGTAATGAGAGAAAAAGATCTATACGACCTAGCGAGAACTTTATTCACTGTGGTAAAACAAATAAAACAACAGCGATACCTGGAAAAGTGAAATAAATTATCCTGTATTGGTTTTTCCGAGAAGACGACAGAGCCAGAACAATTAATTTAATATCCACGCCGGCGAATATTTCTCTGGCGGTCAACTTCATAACTTTAGCTCCGAGCAAAATAAATCTAGACTAATTTAACTCGAAGTTTTCCTCTATGACTTTACACGAACATTTAAGTGTTAAAGTCTATGCAGTATTTAGTACTTAAACGAGTATTATGAGTTCATGTTCATGATCAAAGTTTGACTCTCTTCCTCGTAAAAACTTAGACGTAAACTTGTAATGTTCTGACATTTGCATGTATCTGTACACGGGTATGAGATAAAAGTTGATTGTTTTGGGAATGGTTCGCTAAAGTGCTAATTTAGGAACAATAAAGGGAAAGTTAGGGACTGACTATCGTCTGAGGCAACATTTTAATAAAACAGTGAAACTGTGACGTTTTGGGATTATGACTTTCTTTTATTTTTAATAATAGCATGTAGGAATTATGTAAAACCGGTACGTCTGCCGATTAACGAGCCATGGTCTCACACGCGTTTTCCTCTCGAATTTAGGCAGTTAGACTACAGCCCCTCCCGTAGACATCGATATATACCACATCGAGATAAAGAACTGGACAGTAATGATGATCATGAGTTGTCGCAGTGTCTTTTTAGGAAACGTTGTATATTTTTATTACCATTGAACCGACGAAATCATACTTTTGTGCCCCGAGGACGAAAAATATTAGTAATCGTAACGTAAACGTATCGAGAGAACGGAGCCTTGGACAGCCTCCATGGCGTAGTGGTAGTGAACGCGGCTGCTACACAGGAGGCACGGGTTCGATCCCCGCTCAGTGCAAATATTTGTGTGCATTAAATATGGGTATTTCAATTGGTCTGGTCGTGCCTCGGAGAGCACGTTAAGCCGTCGGTCCCGGTTGCCATAAGAACATCTATGGCAGTCGTTACGGGTAGTTGGTGCTCTAAAAAGGCCAAAAACAACGGTCTAGCTGCAAAGCTTCGATATCGCCTAATGTTAACATTGGGTCGTGGAGGTCAGATGGCAATCGCTTCACGGAAAATATCGAGGTCTAGCCAAATCTGTAGCTATGACTGGTAAAAGCGGACCCCAGACTCCGAGCTGAAAGCTTCGGATGCGACTGGGAATAACGCTAGGAGGAGGAGAACGGAGCATAGCGATTAGCGGGTTTCTCACACACAAAGGTACACAGAAAGTGTACTTGTCCATAGATCACGGTAACCACCGTATAAAAAAGGTGGGCGGCCAATTGCAATGCTCCGATCTCTCGATATGTTTACGTTACGAATAAGAATATTTTTCGTGCTCGGGGGACTAAAGTTAGACCAGACCAGTTGTTAGATGTTCTAGGGTACCAACTACTACGAATAAAACATAACCTTGCCTTGACAGTCGGATAAAGTGCTGATTAAACATTTTGTTTCTATTTCAGGGAGTACCGCAACTACTAGTACCATTCATGGCTGAAGTCGGCTATATTTGTCCTACTACGCACAACCCTGCAGATTTTGTTCTGGAGACCATCGTGAGTGATGCGGAGTCAACTGCCCAGCTATCAGAGTTATGCATGAATGGAAAAATCTGTAGAACTATGGAAGCAATGACGGCTAGGGGTGCCCAGTGAGTACCAACGTTTTTATTTATTAGGTATATTTTTTCGAGGAGTACTTTTTTAATAGAAACGTAGTAATTACCTACGGCAGCAGGTGAGTTAGTGTAAACTGATGTTTATATATTTCTTTATGATAGTTTTATCTCGAAATAAAAGGAATCAAAATTTTTGCCTTGCGCGTTTCAAATTCGATAAATTGGGTTTTGGCGATCCTAACACGCAGTTCCTGAAATGGCAATAAAATTTTCAAATTGCCAAATCTTGAATAAATTGAATGTTTTGAATAATTGGTATATTATTTAAAAATATTAACTTTTAAAACGTACAGGACGTTTTAAAAGATAAAAATTTTAACAATATTGTCTTATCACTATTGTTAAAACTTATAACTTTTTTTAAAAGGCGAAGAGTCTTTCTTCTTGAATCAAGAGTTTAGACAACATTATTTTCTTTTATTGCAGAAAACCCATTCTACACTCAGACGATTCCATACAGAGGATATACGTGGAACATATGGCGAAAGAACAAACAACCAAAATGGAGTTCCCTACCACATTCTGGACACAGTTCTCTATTTTAATTAAGCGGATGTTCATACAGAATTCTAGGAATTCGGTGAGTTTTGAACTAAAGTTGATCAAATATTAGCGTAGAATTCTGATCTAGTACGCGCAAAGATTCCAGTGATAAAAGTCCGTATGTTATTCCAAGTAGCGAGATTTTTTCAGTCATTTTAGCTTGATTGAGTTAAAAACATGTTTGCAAACTTTCACATCTAAAATATTAGTAGGATGGATTATGTGGCTACCATCTATATACTCGTATCTCGTCTAGGGGACCGGAGTGGGCCGGATGGTATACCGGCGATGGTGCTCAAGCACTGTGCTCCTGAGTTGTGCCCAGTGCTTACACGCCTTTTCGCGCTCTCCTACTCCACAAGACAGGTCCCGGCTTCGTGGAAAACTGCATTCGTGCATCCTGTGCCTAAGAAAGGCGACAGGACAGATCCGTCCAACTATAGGCCTATCGCTATCACCTCGCTGCTCTCGAAGGTGATGGAGCGTGTGATTAACACACAGCTCCTGAGATACCTTGAGGGAAACGATCTACTGAGCGACCGACAGTACGGTTTTCGCCACCGTCGCTCTACCGGTGACCTCCTAGTGTATCTCACTAACCGATGGGCGCAAGCCATCGAGAGCCGGGGTGAGGCTTTAGCGGTCAGCCTAGATATAGCGAAGGCCTTCGATCGGGTCTGGCACAGAAGTCTTCTTGCGAAGTTGCCACGCTATGGACTCCCCGCGGGATTGTGCGCATGGATTGCCAGCTTTTTGTCCAACAGAAGTATTCAAGCCGTCGTCGATGGCAGCTGCTCGGACCGCATGGACATAAACGCCGGTGTTCCGCAAGGCTCCGTGTTGTCCCCGACCTTGTTTCTGCTGCATATCAATGACATGCTGTCTGATGGCTCCATCCATTGCTATGCAGATGACAGCACCGGTGACACGTATTACACGGGCCGTGCAAATATGCCTAGGTCGGAAGTGGAGGAGAGTCGCGAACAACTTGTGTCCGAAATTGAGACTACTCTCTCTGGAGTATCCGATTGGGGACGACTAAATTTAGTCCAATTCAACCCTACCAAGACACAAGTATGTGTATTCACCGCTAAGAAGGCCCCATTTGTTGTAGCGCCGCAATTCCTGGGCACACCGCTCACCATCTCCACAAGTATCGGGATTCTTGGTGTCGATATCTCCAGCGACGTCCAATACCGAAGTCATCTGGAAGACAAGGTCAAGTTGGCATCAAAGAAACTTGGGGTGCTCAACAGGGCGAAGCAGTACTTCACTGCGGGGCAACGACTACTCCTTTATAAGGCACAGGTTCGGCCCCACATGGAGTACTGCTGTCACCTTTTCGCCGGAACGCCTGCGTGCCAGCTTGACCCTTTCGACTCGGTACAAAGACGGGCGTTGAGGCTTGTCGGCAATCCCATACTCACAGGCGATGTGGAACCACTCAGTCTCAGGAGAGACTTTGCTTCACTGTGTGTGTTTTACCGCCTATACAATGGTTTGTGCTCAGATGAATTGTTTGACATGATGCCCACAGCTACATTCTATCATCGCACTTCTCGTCATAGGCGGGGAGTTCATCCTCACACATTGCGACCGGAAACGGTGCGCACTGTGCGGTATGAAAGGAACTTCATCCCTCGCACACTCAAGCTGTGGAATGAACTCCCCGCGATGGTTTTCCCAAGCGACTACAATATGGGGTTCTTCAAGAAGGGCATTAGAAGGTTTCTTCAGGGTCGGCAGCGCGAGTGTGACGCCCCTGGTGTTGCATACGTCCATAGGCCACGGTAACCACTTTCCATCAGGTGGGCCGTGTGCTTGTCTGCCACCTAAGTGGTATAAAAAAAAAAAAAAAAAAAAAAGAAAGTGGTAGCAGATACCTTTAGTCGCGTGGATACCGGCATAATCGCGGTGTTCCCGGCAGAGTAGAATTTGGACCACCCAATCTCTTCCTATACGGTGTCTGACGGTACTGACTATGGGATAGGACTGTTTAACATCAAACAGATATATAGGTACCTACAGCCCAGATTCATCCTCAGATGTATGGCTAGAGCTAACAATACTGCCCGGAATACGGCAATAGGTTCACCCCTTATTACGTGGGACCGAATAATTGGTGAGATGTGGCTGTTGATTCACCTCTGCCTAACCCTCTGGGGATAAAGGCGTGATTACGTGTATGATACCTTCACAAAACCGGGAATGTAAGCTGTACGTTTTCTTTTGCAGACGTCTTTGTGGATTCAATTGGCGCACCATATCCTGTCTGCCTTATTAATAGGCAGTGTATTCTTTCAAGTTGGTAACAACGCTTCAATGCCTATAGTCAATTTCAAGTTCTGCCTTACCTGCTTGGTGTTCTTCGTGTATACACATACAATGGTGCCAGTTCTTATATGTAAGTATTGTGTTGTGTTCCCGGCGGTGAGTAGGGTAGCCAGAGCTTACTGGAGAGGTTTTGTAGTGTCAGTGGGAAAACCAAAGACTTGTATTTTTGTTTGATGGTTCTAACCCGAAAAGAGAATCATAATATTTTGGTGCAGTCGTCATCGAATGTAGCATAAAACCCCTTTTACAAAATAATAAACTTTTGCTTATGTATGTATATAATGAGAAGATGTATGTATATAATGTGAAGATCCTCTGTAGATTACAAAAGAGCTAATTCATCAATTGAATGTAAAATGGTTGATAATTGGTCCAGCAACTTTTGAGGGTGTCTGTACTTATAACTATAGGATATTAATTTGTAAACAACACCACGCATTAACTGAACCTATCTAGTCTTTTAACTATATGAAAATTGTGTAATACACTACTAACAACAAAAATTAAAACCCTAACTATACTTACTTTTTTTCAGTTCCAATGCAAGTACGATTACTTCGCCGGGAATATTTCAATCGCTGGTACAGCCTGAAAGCCTTCTATGCTGCTCTGTCATTTTCCACCTTTCCTATAATGGTTAGTACTTTATTTTAGTTTACTTTGTACAACCATGTATGTAGGTACGGGGCCCACCCAGCCAGATTTTAGGCACTAATCCATACGAAACGCGAACTAGCGTAAATCGTGGTATTAATTCCTACAGAAGACCACAGCTTAATAACCTCGAGTTGTGTTTCCGACGGTGAGAGGGTAACCAGAGCTCACTGGAGAGGTTTTTGCTGTCAGTGGGAAAACCAAAGGCTTTGTCCTACTTATCTTTTGCGCTGACGGCACAGAATCCTTGTGTTCTTTCAGGGTCAGGAGCACGAGTGTGACTTCCCTAGTATTGCACTCGCCCATAGGCCACGGTAACCACTTACCATCAGGCCGTATGCTTGTCTTCGACCTGAGTAGTATAAAATAATTCTTGCAATAAAACAGTAACACGGGATCTTCTTTATTCTTCAATTCTTCTTTATTTCAAATTTGCCAATTATTGTTGAACTCAAGATCGATCTCAGTATGGAGAGCGACTAATGAATATGGACCTAAGGCCCCGAGTACGAAAAATATTCGTATTCGTAACATACCTCTTTTGCCCGTGGTACTACCGGCTGTACTACCAGTAGTACCACGGGCAATATTTTCTTCCCGTTGTACTACCTAGCAGTCTGGTAGTACTATGGGAAGGAAATATAGCCCGTGGTACTACTGGTAGTACAGCCGGTAGTACCACGGGCAAAAGAGGGTAACATAACGTATCCAGAGAATGGAGCATTGCGATTGGCAGACTTCAAACACACACAGGTTCACAGTAGCCAGGCAGCCAATCACCATGCTCCTTTTTCTCGATATGTTTACGTTACTAATACGAATATTTTTCGTGCACAGGCAGTAATAACTGCTTCATCCACGTATACTTACACGTATTTAATATAACAATGTTTGTTACAGTTCGTTTTGACTATGACATTCCTGGCCATAGCGTACCTGATGTCAGGGCAGCTTCTGGAATGGAACAGATTCTTCCTGTGCGCCGTCGCCAGCGTCGTTATCGCCATCTGTTCTGAAGGTTTTGGGCTAGCTATAGGGTCAGCAGTTAATGGAACTGTAAGTACCAACTCATAAGTATATTACATAATATATGCCTGTGTGTTCATACTGTCAGGGTTTACTTTCACTCTATTTATTATTTCTTTAAATTACTCTATGTAAACAATACAAAATGTATTAATGTATTGAATAAATTGTGTATTGTTTCTCATGTTGTAATTTTTTTAAATTAATTGTTAATTCGCTAAATATTAAATTTATAAAATAATACAAAATTTATTTATATGTATAATTTGTATTGTTTTCGTTTAGGCTTTCCCTGTTTAATTCCTTAATTCAATTGTCAATTCTCCAAATACAAAATTTATAAACCATACAAAATTTATTAAAATGTATAATTCCCCTTATAGACAACACTTCAAGAAAAATATCGATTCAAAAATTTCATTCAACTTCAAAAACAAACCTCACGTAGGAGCATTCATTCTTTTAAACTAGTAGCTTACAACGAAAAATTTAGTTACAAATATTTCCTAATTTTATTTTATTTTTTTCAGAATGGCTCTATACTAGCACCAGCTATTGCCGCTCCTTTGCTTGCCTTGGCATGCTATGGGATGGGCTTTGGACCCTACATCGAAACGTCAATGAGAGTACTGATGTCAGCTTCTTTTATGCATCACGGAGTCGCTGCATTTTCTCTAGCACTGTACCAACATCGCAGCTATATGGAATGTCCAGAACCATTTTGTTTATATGAGGATCCTAAATTGATTCTAAGGGATATAGGACTGGAGAATCGTACGTATATCGTAACTATTACAGCACTCTTGGCCTTTACTCTGATGCATAGAATAATTGCATACCTGGCTCTAAAGTATCGCCTAACGGTAGAATTTTCGAATAGATTTATGAATTACGTAGGTAAAGTTTTAAAACATAGGTAATAATTATTTATAAGGTAATATAACTTTTAAATATTAGCCCAAAGATAACTTGTTGCTACATTGCACCAAAGGATATTGATGGGACAGAGCTAGGGAAATGAAGTTTTGCTAGCATGTCAAAGTCTAATGTGTAGCAAAGTCTTACGTGTATTACCGAAGTGTTCCTACACACTCTCGTTATAAGGGGATGAAAAATTGCAACTTGATATGTAATTGATTGAAATTTTAAAGCAATTAATACTAATTGCTTTAAAGTTTCAAGCAAATAAAGGTTAGCATTTTCAATCAAAAGTTAGGATACGCTAACTATTCAAATCAATTTGGATATGAAAAAGAGAAACGACTCAAGCGGGAGTTGATCCCCCGACTACCGAGTCTGCCTCTCACCAGCGGAATCAGAGCATTCCCCTGTAAGGGACCGATCACGGATTCGAGTCCCGCTGAGTCTTTTTTTTTTCATATCCAAAGTTTCATATACTCGTTTAAGGAGTAAAATAATTGCCGCGTAATTGAATATTTAGTCCAATATTATCAAAATTAGCATGATATCAAAATAGAAAACAGTACCACAGGAGTATTAAAATAACCAATAATATAAAATTATTAGAATAAAAAATAGTATTAGAATAAAACTAGAATAAGCTTCACTTCTTTTGAATAATACCGAACGGGTAATTGTAACTCTGAAATTAAGTCTGCAATAAATGTAAAGAAAAATAAATTTTCCATCTCAAACAATAACGGAATGAAAATTATTTTAGTTAAACACCACCGATATTTACAGCGCCAGCTTATAATTTAAATCGCATTACTATTAATCATTTTGATATTCTAATATTTTAATGATTTGGATATTTTGGTAGGTACTGTGGACGTTTTGAATACTTAATTGAATATTTTGTAAAAGAAGCTATAGTGATACTTGGACTATAAGTGACCAGAGCCCAATTAATTTTATATTAAACATAGTATTAATATAAAATATGAACTAGTTTGAGATGTCTTGGTATTGTATATTATTATATATTATATCTATCTCGTTAAAAGTTTATAAGGTGTTATAAAACCGCGTTTTTTAAAGATCTGATAGTCTTATGAAATATCTTAATATTTGTGCTCTGGAGTTGAATTATTACCATTGGATTAAAAATCTTACACTGCAAAACATCCAGGATTGAAGGTATTAAGGGAGAAACACACTCACGTATGTGATTGTTACACCAATCAATGAGGATTCGAAATATTCGAAGTCATTATAATGAGATATCATTATTGATATTGTTTTGTTTTAGCTGTCAACCTGTGACTGCTATTCCCAAAAGTTCTTTAAAATTTCTATACACATTATTTCCCAGGTACCTGTTATAGGTATCTTCGAATTAATGTTTATAGAAATTCTAAAATGTGAATTTAAAATAAGATAATAAAAGAATGTTTAAAAATAAAAATAGGTACCAGTGACAGTTACCGTTTTGTATAATTATTATTATGTGAATTTCTACTTCATTCACAAATTATTGCAACAAATATGAATTGAGAGAGAATGAATATGAATTGAAGTATAATATTGCATGAAATAACTGCAATAACTTTGGTATGTCATGAGATCATTGTAATTCGATATATTTATTTATTATTCGCAATTATAATTGTAAAAAAATTATACGTTAGACAGTGATTTATGTTAGGGAGTGGGATATTTAGAATAATAATTAGGTATTATAAGATTTTTGTATTGACAAGCTCAAACCTAGATTAATTTACAACATAACTGTGATAACTAAAATAGTTGTGACTGAATGAAAGTAGATAAAATACTCTTCACAAATGTTGCCAGCCCTACTTTTCGCTATTGTACTACGAGTATAACCAAAGCATGCTCAAACAATGCAACCATGTTTCTTCAATAAATAAATAAATAAATAATTACCTACTTCATTTATATGTAAAAGTTTTCTTTCGATGAATTTACACGCAAATACTTCATTTGTACCATTTGTACTTTTTAATAAAAAGCCTATGATGGCATAGAGAAAACTTATGAAGGCAAGAAATAAGGTGTAAAGATTGTGAGTTGATCCTATACCTATAGATCAAATGTAAAAATATGAATGTGCATCATGATAAATTTTTATGTCATCCCATATTTTAAGATAGGTATCACACTTCTAAAATGATTGGAAATTTCTTTGCCAATAGGTAAAGAGATTTCGAATCATTATAGAAATGGTCCATACGGAATGATGAATTAGTGCCTTCAATACAGTCACAATACAGACAAGGCACTTAGTCGTCATTTGCTAAATGTTGTATAAAAGGCACAACACACTTGCGGTAACCATGTATGTGGCTAAAAGATGAACAGACAGCTGCCCGTAGGTACGGCTCCCGCATGCGGTTCATTTCATTTTTATACAAATGTGAAAATGCCGGCAGTATTATGTGGCTGCCAACAATGTCGGTACCCGCAAGTACGTTGTGGGCCATTGTGGGCCTTATTTCTATATTTTTTATGAACTCTCTATCCTACTAGTTTCAATTACATTCAATTAATATAAATTACAGAAATGAGACTAAATTAATTAATTTCGTCAGTTATTTCTCTATGTTTCCAATCATTCTTCTAATATTCATACATACAAGTTTTTGTCATTGTTTACATGTAGATATAGTTAATGAATGTTCTCAATTCTCTTGCCTGTTAATAATATTGTAATGAAGGGTAGTATTAGTAAGAATAAACCATACAATTTTATTTTAGTTTTTTATTATATTCCTACCTAGATTTTTATAACATACTTCGTTTTTTATATAATACTGCATTGATAATTCTTCGATTCCTTACTAACTAAAAGATTCCGTTAACTACTTCGATTCTAGAGCTGCTACAAAAGTCTGTACAATATTCATGGGTTTACATAAAGCGATACTAAGGAGCTAAATCTTTACGCTTTTCATTTATTACTGAGCTCGTTCCTTGATCTTTGGAGTCCATATTCACTGGAGTCTTTTTGACACCTGGAATTAAATAATATGATTATTATTATTTAAATCATGAATGACTTTCCGAGTAAATGTAGCTAACCCAGGTGTCTGCAAGTGGGCAAACTTATTTTTTGCTACGAGTGCTGACTTTAAATCAATCACGAATCAAATCAGGAACTGGCGAAATTGTTTAGAATTGAAGCTTAAGCGTAGTCGGTGATTCTAATGAAGACCACTGCGCGTGCGCATAGTGTGTGATTTAAAGATTCTAAATAAGTAGACATGAAAAAAATTTAGGTAGATTTGAAACTATCGCTTTTAGATATAATTAACAACAATTTTGCTCACATTTTTTTTGGCGAGTTTTAAGCAGCAGAGACTCATTTGTCTTGAAAAAGTATCATATAACTTACCACCTCCCAAGAAGTGCTTTAGCAGGACAGAAAAAGGCGAGTCCACAAAGATCGTTAAGATAAACGAAACAATAACAGCCAGCGAGAAGTCAGTCAGGAACTTCAGCAACTACAATAGGAAAAATATTGGGATCAGATCGAAGAATGGAGTTTCGTTTTTTTATTTAATTTTCCTGCCAAACAACGCCATCTTTCAACAACACTTCAAACTTGTACTGTGTGTCTCAGTAAATTGAGTGCACAATAATTTTGACAGAGGGCACCATCAGTAGCAATGGAATCCGAATGTTGTGTAGGTAAAAAGAGCCTCCCACCATAATAAATTCGGTAACATTCTAACAGATGGCATAATTGTTTATTTATACATATACTCACGCCTGTAAATCCCCGAAGGGGTAGGCAGAGGTGTATTATCACCCACATTTTTGGTCTCACGTAATAGGGGGCGAGTCTATTGCCGTCAAACGGGCACTTATTGATGGGCTGTATGTTTACTATGGAGAAAAGCTCTATTCCTTGGTCGCCTTCTACGACACCCACAGGAAGAGATGAGGTTTATTTATATGGATATGGTGAACTTAATGGGGATACAGGTAAACTGGGACATAGGCCTCGATTTTGCGAAATCAAAATCATTGTCATACCACGGACACTAAAATTAAAAAATTAAAAAACCCGACTGCTGTCTAAAAGATTGAAACAAGCTTGATAGCAGGCGGTACCCATTTGCCAATCATAAACCGAAAGAAATTTAATGGGTACCGCCTGCTATCAAGCTTGTTTCAATCTTTTAGACAGCAGTCGGGTTTTTTTATTTTTAATAATTAATTTTATTTTAACCTTTTTAGTTAGGATATGACATCTATATATTTTTGTAATCTCCTTTTAATTCTCTTCATTTTGATACCCTACTCGATAAATTTGAATGAAAAAAAATTTTTGCCAACACATATTTGTAGCATCAAAAATCTACCGTATAGTTTTTGTTGGAATTTTATGTACCCTATGACACTCGGGAGATGAATACCTTTCATTTGGGACCCTATTCATCAAAATCCGTCCAGGCGTTAGGCCTGTAGAGGGGAACAAAGAAAACTACATACACACATTAGACACTTACATACATACATACGCGCGAAACACATTACCCTCTCGCTGGCGTAGTCGGGTAAAAAACATTTAATTTTGGACTTTAAACCTATAAAAATAAAGTCTAAAATTTAATGCAATATTTTACAGTCTCTGTGGTGTCACAGTGGTTTTGCTTAAGTAGAATTGAGGGCCTGGTATAGGAGTAAACTATTTGGAATCGGCTTTCAATCGTCTCGGAGGATGATGATCGAATCAACTCCGAGGTCATCTTGGCCACCGATGCAATCAGGAAAATACGTCTACATGAAGATGATGACGATGACTATGTAAGTTTTGCTTACCGAGAATGGTACGTTGAAAAACACAGGCGCGACTGGCATAGCATTGACCATGAACATAAGGGGGTAATGCGTGACGTACATCGCATAGGACAGACGACCGAGTATCTTCCACATTCTGTGAGACAGTAACCAGTTCACAGGACCTGGAAGTATTAAAACGTAGTAATTTAATTTTTATGGAGAGATATATGACAAGAATGTTTTGGGGCCTCAAAAACAACCCTTGTCGGACGTCTCCAGAAGTAAGTGGGTAGGTAAATGGTACACCCGCTGATTGGTGGTCGAGACTCTCATGATTGAGAAGTCAAACGGTAGTACTGTAGTAATAGTAGAAGGAAGTAGTAACTCCCAGTTCCCATAAAAATCGTATTAGGTACATACAAAATTGAAGAAAGTGAAGGGTTCCTTACCTCAAAATCAGTTCGACACATAGGTAATACAAAATTTTTTTAAATTGCCGCTTATTTAGAAAATCAAAGAATATTCAGAAATAGTATAATATGTCTTCTAGATACCGCTGACCAGTTCTAAAAACTTCTAGTAGATAACATCCCAGGTACATCATAATAAAGAATCATTTCCGGATCTGTCTTTGGAACATTACTACCTTCGGCAAGGGATTCCTAGAGATATCCACACAGAATAAAAGAGAACGAGTTAGAAACATAAATATATAAGATCGACTTACCACCATATCCATGCACACAAGCAAAGATAAGCCAGCCAACCGCCGCGCCCCAGGCAGGTCTCATAAACGAGTTAATCATGTTATCAGCGACTTGGTTGTCCCAATCCATCTGCATTATAGGATATGATGAATAGACAGTGAGACAGCCCACAGCCAGTGCGCATGTCCAGAAGAATGTTGCAGTGAACTGTAATAAATTAACCAATTTTAACAATTGCCACTTTCAGTTGTGTCATGGGTTTCTTAAATCATTTAAATGTCTGACTATCAAAAGTAGATGATAATGAAAATATGTATCCGAATGGATATATAGTATTTATTCATAATTACCATTAATCCCCTTTTCCAAAAAAAAAAATCGAAAGTTGTATGAAAAAAATCTGAATTGCACACTAAATAAGTATGCACACAAAATATATAGGTACAATTCAGCAATACTGTTCAGTATAGCAGATATAGCCAGCTTGCCGGTGAGGTAAGCTTGGGGCTCCGATGGTTCTGGTGGGGCCCTCAAAAACACTCAAGTGATATCAGTCAGTAAACGTTCAATCGGCAAATTAGATATTTGTTTGAACTAACGATTACCGAACTTATATTAAATTTAAAGAAAAACTTTTACCCTAGATAAATTAACACTTTTTCCACGGCAGAAAGATAACAAGTATCCGTATATGAGGCCCACAAAGAATGGAGATGCTCTCGTTAGTGTGTTCACGTAATAATAAAACATGTAGTCTGGAGAATCTTCTGGACGCCTGAAAAAATAAAATAATTCATGACTTAATTAATACCTACAGGATGTACCTATTATTTCTTTTAAGCATCCTAGGGGCCCCTATTTTTTGTGCATTATCACAAGTAGCCTAACACGAAAGTAGAAAAAGTGTATGGTGGAGAATCCTCCGGAATGATCATTTTGCCAAGTAGATGATTCTCACCCTTTATTTAGAAGCTTATTTGTTTTATCTTGATACTAATGGTGACTATCAACGTTTATCTCAATGTTAATAAGGTACAAGCCGAAGATATAGCAATAAATCAGTTAAATATCCCGGTAGCGTCTATTTCACTACAAACTATAAAGATATTTTATAATTACTATTAAAACTTGGTCATTACTTACGAAGGAGTCACAGGACCTGATGGAAAGTTTCTCATAAAGTTAAATACGGTTGATGCTGTCAACACAGCTATAAGACTGCCGACCAGTGCGGTCCATGCGATGCGTCGTCGTCCAGTCAACACCCAGAACAGGACGATCGGTGACAGAATGTGGAGCTGCATGTCTATAGCCAAGTACCAAGAGTGAGGAAGGCACTAAAATGCACAACAAAAAATATTGTAGGTACCAAGTTTTCGGAGACTTACGTGAACCTAGCGGCGACGGGTCCCTTTAACCCGATTCCTGTCTGCTTTTGATGAGTCGCATGGTGCATCACAAACAATATCGAGGTAAATTTATTTTTCCACGCGGTTCCCTTTCGTTACTGCCTTTACCCTTAGCACAGCCAGGATGGGTTTCAATATCCTGGGTGTATATTTTATGGAGCAACAAAAAATAAACAATCAATTAAGATAGGAAAAAGAGAAACGACTCAGGCGGTACTCGAACCCGCGACTAGTGCCTTAGAGGTACAGGTATTTTTACCCGAATGCGCCAGCGAGGGTAATGTGTTTCGCGCGTATGTATGTATGTATGTGTCTATGTGTGTATGTAGTTTTCTTTGTGCCCCTCTACAGGCCTAACCCCTAGACGGATTTCGATGAATGGGGTCTTAAATGAAAGGTATTCATCTCCCGAGTGTCATAGGGTACATAAAATTCCAACAAAAACTATACGGTAGATTTTTAATGCTAAAATATGTGTCGTCGAATTTTTTTTTTCATTCGAATTTATCGAGTAGGGTATCAAAATGAAGAGAATTAAAAGGAGATTACAAAAATATATAGATGTCATATCTTAACTAAAAAGGTTAAAATAAAATTAATTATTAAAAAATAAAAAAACCCGACTGCTGTCTAAAAGATTGAAACAAGCTTGATAGCAGGCGGTACCCATTAAATTTCTTTCGGTTTATGATTGGCAAATGGGTACCGCCTGCTATCAAGCTTGTTTCGATCTTTTAGACAGCAGTCGGGTTTTTTTATTTTTTAATAATTATTTTTTTCCTATCTTAATCGATTTGAACAATCACATTCGAATTTGCATTTTCTTTTCTTAAATATAGTACCGGTAACCGAAATTCTTAGTATGTATTCCCGGTAATCACCCCCCCCCCCCCCCCTCCAGTTACGCTTAATTGTGTTTGGCGACAGTAGTGTAATGACCCCTTGTCTAGAGGGGCAGGATTCAAGACCAGAAGTACCAGGACCTCTCGATAGCCCACTCTTTATCCTATAAGCTGCTAACAGCTGGGGACGCTGGGGTCTCGGGACCTTGGTCACTTATTAGTGTTATTACTGAGTATGTATCAAAAATAAGTAAATACTCACCATACTGCTAGGGCTATGTATATTCTGTATGTGTAGTATAGTACCCCACCAGTACACTCTGCACTTATGTACAAGGTCCATGTTCACTAACCATAACGGGCCGTCTACGATCCAGTTTAAGAAGGATATTTGTATCAAAATCATTGCACATAGTACTGGCAATATTCTCAATATGCGGTTTAGGTAGAACAGGTGCAGATTTCGGAGGAGCTTCACTATAAAACAAAAAATCGTATAAAGGTATGATTCCATAGTGGGACTTTTCTAACTGATCGAGGTGATAAGTTGCGTTACATGATCAAAAATATTTTTTTAAGTTTCCTTTATATCGCCCACACTGTGCTCAATATCTATCAATTTTTATTCAAATCGCTCTCTAGTCTATTTCGCTAGATCCTGATTAAAGTCGGCACTCGAAGTCAAAAATCACCTTGCTCTCTTGTTGAACTAATTATATTTTTACAGAGATGGTTGTTAGCCATATTTTTTTGCGTTGGCAGATGGGCAGCAATCGTGTTATAGGATTTTTTATGAATGTTATTGTATTTCCGGGAAAAGCTGGGAGTTCGGGTTCCAGTTTCTCCCGGGAATACATTTAGGTATATCCCATAGTAATAATATTTTTTTTTTTGCCAAAACTATTTGCATATTTTGTATATACCAAAATTTTGTTTCGACTACTATTTATCACTTGGGTGAAAAGTAAGTAATGTATCATGAACGATAATAGAAATATTTACTGATGATACTTACTGGGTTTCACTTTTCCATTGGTAGTGTAGACCAACAGAAGACCACTGAGCATAAAGAAGGTGTCCACCGTAATTGGACCAGCGGTTATCCAAATGGAGCTTAATGACATCATCCACTGTAAAAATCAAAATATTTTAATAAAAAAAAGATAGAATGAATCAAAATATTACTAGGTATTATATCAAAATTATAAGGATTTTAACTTTTTGAAGAATTTTTTTGTCGATTTTTTTTTTAATTGTTAATCCTGGCATTTAAAACGGACGGGACTAGACGGACATGGCTCTCGACCGAGGCAAGGAGTGGGGTCTATTTGTGTTAAGAATGATCACCCATCCTAAGTCTGACCAACACCGTTGCCACTTAACCACAAGCCCATAATCATATCATTCTATTTCTATTTCAATGAAAATATTCACATCCTGGTTAAATCTTATAGAATTCTGTCCAGCTGCTTTAGCGTGAGGAAAATCAAAATAACAAACATTACTACGATTAACTTGTGATTGTATCATAGTGTTTTATTGGAATCAATCCTCACTATCGGATAAAATATTACAGTATTTATTACTCATTATTAGGATATAAAAATTACTATCGTTGTTAAGAAATCTAAATCTACTTTGATTGCTTATACATTTGTTTTATCTTTAAAACCTTTTGTTAGTAATACAGTAGCTGAAAAGAACAGAGGCCACCTAAGATCGGTTTGTTTCGGTTTTGTAACTTTCGTCATACAGTTTGATATTATTATAGAGCAGTTGAAACTGAAAATATAGTTGTACTATTTTATAAGAACAAATGGTGTCACTTCTGAAAGGTAGCCAAAACATCGGGCTAAAAGTAAATAACAATAAAAACAAATACATCGCGATAGAATCCGTTATAAAGTAGTTTTATTTCAATGGTGTTAACTACTCTATAAAGTTAACAAACTGTCAATACGAGAGAGAAGAAAACGCTTTACAAAACCTGGGGCCCTAGACAAAGTGACATTCTATTCTATTGATGGAATCGCACTGAAGCGAACCATTTTTAAGGTTTTAACAATGGATTTCGGGACATTGCAGTAGTTATAAATACTAATAATGATAAGTTAAATAATGTATTTCGTGTTACAAAGACTCAAATTTCATTAAAAAAAATATAGTTACATTAATGATTTATGTCAATTTCATACTACAATTAGGGATTCCACTGGCGTTTTCGCCAATAAAATGTCACATTGTCTAGGCCCCAGGAATGTGTTATCTCTTTTAATCTTCTTCCCGAAAACGTTCAAAAGCTACAACCGTTTATCGAACTACCCTGGAACTGTTTATTGAACAACTTTGCATGCGAAGACATAACGTTTTGGAATAATAGATTACCGTCAATGCATCCAAAGGATTGGCCATAATACTGCTTGAAAGTTGGTTCACAAATGTGTGCCCTAAAATAACCCACATCATAGCAAACGCTCGGATGCCATCCAAACATTCTAGGGCGCCGGGCACTGGAACATATGTGACTAGGCGAGTAGTGTTATTGTACACTGAAAACGACTGGTATAATTTATTGATCTTTTTCGGATCTGAAAAAAGAAGTGTAAAATATTAATTTTGTTTAAACCATATACAAGGTTACCATATACGTTAAGCATGTTGAGCTTCAGACAATAGTTCAAGGCAATTCTAAAGATATTGCGAAATTTTAGTTAGCAGTAGCTAGGTATTCCTTTGAATTTTCATCGATTTTAAGGAGAGCTGTGGGCTATTTGGGTAAACTATTCTTAGAGTATCTTTGAAGTTAACGACATAGCTCGTAGAAAAAGCTGTTGAAGTAGCAGTAGCTGGCCGCATCTGTTGAAGGACTGCCGTTGAAGCAAATGAGTCCTAGAGTGGAGATCGCGAGAAGGCAAACTGAAGGTAGGACTGCAGAATGGATGCAGAAGGCGAAGGATCGGTAGTGGACTGCTATAGGCTAACTGAATGATTGATTTAACGAGTGCCGCATGAGGACCCTTTTATTACATTAATTATTTTTCATTATAAGATTAAAAACGGAACGATGCAGGGACTAATTCTCAGATGCACTGTTGATTGTGTTACTAAATTTGAAAGTGGGACTTACGTGTACGAATTCGTGCGAATCGTCCAATAACCCAAAATCATTGTGGGATCAATCAGATCATGTGTGTGTATCAAAGTCCCACAATGTGAACATGATGAATGATGATTGTGTATATTTTCTAACGGAAAATAAATAACAATACCTTATCACAATATTGATAACTTGCTAAGATGCTAAATGTATTAATTATATTAGACAGATTAGATGCTAGCATAATAGAATATAAATCCTCTAATGCGTTTGAATTATTTACTTAAGAATAATAATCTTTCTAACTATTAGCCTGTCACAGTCCACTGCTGGACACAGGCATAATAATTAATAATTGCTAATTCATGATATTATTATCGGTTCCGGATATTCATATAATTATGTAAGTGTTTTTACAAAAAAAAAGTATCTGAGTACCTATCACAGAGTACTATGTACCTATCTTCTTCCTCCTAGCGTTAATTCCCAGTCGCATCCGAAGCTTTCAGCTCGGAGTCTGGGGTCCGCTTTTACCAGTCTTAACCACGGATTTGGCTAGACCTCGATATTTTCCGTGAAGCGATTGTCATCTGACCTCCACAACCCAATGTTAACATTAGGCGATATCGAAGCTTTGCAGACCGCTGTTTTTGGATTTTTGAGGGCTCCAACTACCCATAACGACTGCCATAGATGTTCTCATGGTAACCGGGACCGACGGCTTAACGTGCTCTCCGAGGCACGACCAGACCAATGCAAATACTCATATTTCATTCACACAAATATTTGCACTGAGCTGGGATCGAACCCGCGCCTCCTGCGTAGCGGCCGCGTTCACTACCGCTACGCCCGCCACGGAGGCTATGTATCTAAGTACCTATATCCGTGTGAAAACATACCCAACATAAACTAACTATGCTATGCTTAGTTTGGGTCTAGATAGCACTATGTAGATAACCCTACTAGAACTATATCTGTTGAGTTTTTTGAAGTTACGAGTCTATGTCAAAAAGTCTCAAATTCTTGAAGCCCTCAAAGAGATCATCCGTCTGGAATGTGGGCACATATCGCCAGAAGTCTGAAATTAGATAATTCCATAAATCGGATCCATAAATATGGTCACCAATTTAGGCGGTGATATAATTTTTCATAATATTAAGTAATATACATAACTAATGAAAAAAAAACCATAAACCTCGAAGAAACACAATCCAAACTGTTGGGGTGGCTGACAACTTTGTATACAACCTGGTAGGTATCCATAATGAATAAAGCGAATTGTTTGTCTGAAAACACGGATTTATATGATAAGCATCTCATATTGTACCTATCTGTATCAGGGAAAATTATCGACACGAATCTTCCGCGTTAGAAGGTTTCATATCAAACAAATCGCACCGGCAAAAAACCCGCCTTGTCATTGAGTTTACTCACACCAGTGATAACGTGCCGCCGCGCTGTGTACTTTGTCCCAGTAACCAGTAACTCAGTGTGTGCAAAGTCTAAATTTCAATCCGTTCCTACTCTGAAAACGGTTGCTGCCTAGCATAGGTTGTGGCATATCACAAAACTAACAGATAGAAACAAATCCGGCTTCATCGACTCCTGTTGTATACTAACACCATGCTCCATAGTGTTTAGTTTCGTACAAAAGCCTTCAGAGATTTCACACATAAAAATGTTATGAGAGTTTCATACTGACCTTTTTGTAGGAAAATATTGTGGCGAAGATCGTAGGCAGTGCTCAACACAGCAAGTAAACCAATCACGGAAAATATTGCTCTGAAATTTTCAAAAAGTATTAATATGATCTGTTGACTAAACAATTAACAAATTTCCACTCTTTGGGTACTTAGCTGCCGTGGCTCCAGCGGTGTGGAATACTGACCCCAATGATTCCGTGTCCCATAATTGCCTGTCCATACATATTATATGCAATTCCCTATCGTATAATCTGTATCTACCTAGTTCTCCAAACGTGGGCTGGGGCTGACAGGTGCCTGCTTGCTTCCAAACCTTGTGCCAAGCGAACCTGGGGTCCACTCTACTTGTGCTTCTTGTCATAACTCAATTCATTTAGCATTTACGGTACCATTTTGAAACATTCACGGAAGTAGTACGAACCTGGATGACATTGGGCACGAACAACTAGTAGATAGAATATTATTATATTGTACACCACTTACATTGCAACATAGTCTCCAGCGAGCCAAGGTTTGTCGTTTGGAAGGCGACAGAAAACATCATTATATTGGAGACCCAATTCGGTTATGTTCATGAATGATCCAAGTGCAGTTTGCGTTGAACATGCTTTCGGTAGACACACTGCTAGGAGGAATGTGGGTAGCGTGAAGTTTTCGTTGGCACTGAAAGAATATTAGATTACAGTTAGTAATCCTAAATGACGTATAAATTTTGATCTGGTATAATAGGATATTAAAATTCAAGACTCCCCATCCTTCGGTGTTATTCATTTGTGTGTGTGTATGTGTGTGTGTGTGTGTGTGTGTGTGTGTGTGTGTGTGTGTGTGTGTGTGTGTGTGTGTCTGTCTTTTTTTTATCGTACGAAAAATCCCCACGGATACCTCCCCGCCCGGAGCCGGTGGAATAGGTTATGTCGGACTTGAACCGACTAAAACGCACACCGTCTGTGGACCGTCGGTTGCCGGAAGATCGTAGACATATCCCTCGCACCCCGGTCGATCTGGTCCTCTTCGGATGTGGGGACCACGGAGTGCCCAATTCGTCCCCGGATAAGGGCAGGCGCACAATGCGCAACGCCGCCGCATCCTGCTTCTGCTAGGGTGTCAGTATTTTTGTATTTTATATTATTAAAAAAAAAAAACAGATTCTGCAAAGTTATTTGATTTTGTTAAACAAATACTTCAGGCACGCATCTATTCATGAAGGGCTAGAAACTGTTCCCTGAAATTAGTAACTCTATATTTTAATATAAGTACCTGTAAATCCTTGTATCAATATGTCCACCACCAATCGTATCGATTCCTGATTTTATTCGATGATAGTGCGTCAATCTTTTTATCACACTATCGCTAAGTCTACGGGTGTTAGGATTCAACTCTGCCCAAGGAAAATCTGGCATAGGTATATCTGGCATTCCTGGCAAAGTCGGTAATTCGGGCCATTGAATATTTTGATTAAGTGGCACTTGTATCATACAATACTTTCCTTCGACAACAGAATTTGGTATTTGTTTGTTGATTCCAAGGCATTGGTAGTAGTTGCCGAGATCTAATGTATTGCCGGTTAATATACCTCTTGGGGTTCGGATACCGGCATCGAGAACTGAAATAAAGGATCTAAAATCAATTTACTGGCTACTGCCTATATACGCTACGTAACGTAATGTGTGTGCGCGCATATTATGGGCACTTGTTTCGTGCAAACAATACTGAGTTTATTTCAATTTGCCCAATATTTTCGCATTAATAATCCCTACGATTTGCATGATGTGCGGGCGCTCCATTCATGGCAATGGCGAGCGGGTAATGCGTGTCCACGCATTTCAACACTAAAATAAATGTAATGGTACAGACTAGAAGAACTTAGGTCCATAAAAGAAGAATAAGGAGGAAATAGGTAGATTTATTTATTCGTGGGCATTCGCAGGATATTCTTTACAAATAGAATTGTAAATCTTTGTCTAAACTTTCTTAGTAAAATTGTTACAGATACCATCTGCGAAATATAATAACAATGAACTGAAATCTAACGTGTGGTGGGTCTAGTTCCCCAGATGCACCTCGCGTTGTTATTGAATTTTATTATGCTTTCTAATTTTTGATGCCCTTTCCTTCGTATATTTCATTGTTATCATCATCTCAGCAGACATCCGGAGTCTCTAGATTGTTTTCTAGGCCTACTAATAAAGCATTTCCTACAAGGTATACCTTTAAGGAAAAAGTTAGTAGTAAGACTTTAAGGAAAAAGTTAGAAAATTACTTTTTTATGACCTGTAGATAAAAAATAATCATATAAGGCAATGAATCACAGTAAACATTTTTATCATATTATTGTTTTATAATGTCGATCAATAATATAACTATTTTGAATTATCTAAAGGGAAAATAGAACATAATTATTTATCTAATCAATAAGATGGGATTAGACTAGATTTATACGCATATGCGTAATATGCGTATACGCGTATACAAGGTAAACCTTGTAGAACTACGTTGATCTTCTTTACAAGGTAAATCTTTGCTCACTATCTCGAAATAATTGTGATTTTTATCAATTAAACTTCGTTTTAGTATGTAATTTCATGGATTTTTGATTAACATACCTACTAACACAATTTATTCACTATCTATACATATAAAATTATTTGTCCCGACTGACTGTTATATCAATACATAGCTTAAACCGTCTTACTAACGTCGAACCTACTTACTTGAAATTTTGGCAAAATTATAATTATGGTGTAGATATCCACTAACAAGGATTTTTGGAAATTCTGCTACGAAAGGGGTCTAAAATAGACGGTTGCATGGAAAATTCGTCATTTGTAAATTAAGAAGCAAGAAATTTCATATAGCAGCTTCTGCAGTTTCGGCAGTTTCTCAAAATTCCACTACTAAGAGGATAAAATAGGTGACGAACGGTTATATGGAAATTTCGATTATAGGATTCTTTTACAAATTTATTCCCGCGTGAAGCCGGGGCCCGGCCCTCTAGTTTTCCTATAAAGTCCCGACTGACTGATTCATGAACGCAGAACCTAAACCGCTAGAATTACAAACTTGAAATTTTGACAAGTAATGCCTTTTGTGGTGAAGGCATTCATTAAAAAAGGATTTTTGAAAATTTCACCAATAAAGTACAGAAAACAATTGTAAATAGGCAATTATCGGATAAATGAAAAATCCGTCATTTTTGAATCTAAAAGTATGAAAGCTGCTTCTGGTAGGAAATAAATGTATAGTTATTTTACTCGTTCATAAGTAAGTATTGGATATTATTATGAAGTAGATACCTATAAAGACAAGACAATATACTTATACACAAAGTAAAAACTAAAAAAAATGTCAACCTTGGTAACCTCAGAACAGTGTGACCCGTTCATATCTCAGACAGGATCTAGGACTACATCCAGATCTCCGGATATCCGAACGAAAATTATGAAACATGTATTCTCGGAGGTTGGTTCCCATACCTAAGAAAGCCAGCTTGAAAGAGATGGCCCTGGGTCGGCCTCCGGCAACCAACGACGCGACGCAATTCCCAATAAAATATCTACAGATAAAGGTAAAGGTAGAGATAGTTCTTTTGTCAAATCCTATTGTTATTTTGCTACTATGAATTGCGTTACCATAGAGATTGATGACATATTTATCCTTCCTAATGTCAAAACTGACGATAGATAGGTTATTGGGAACGGCCGAGTTGGTTCAAGTATGGTTTGGAGTTATGGTATGGAGGTGGAGGTTAGTTCAGTTCTGTATTAGAACTGACCTCCACTGTCATGGAGTACTTTGAGCTCTGCAAGTAGCAATTGTTACCTGACTCCGAGAATACCATGTTTAAATTTTCAATCGGATATCTATAGATTCGGATGTAGTCATCAATCCTACCAGCCCAGTCAGGACTTGGAATCAGTTTAGCGCTTCAGAAGAAGCCAAAAAACGACGATAACTCATCGTTTTTACTAGAGATGAAACGGATAGTGGTTTGGCCGGATACCGGATATTCGGTAAGTCACGAGGCCAGAGCGCCGAATATCTGGCTACCGGATATTCGCCCAGACTTGGAAAGGTTTGCTATAATTTATCTTTCAGCACCTGACGGTAACAGTTACTATGAAAGGCTATTTATCAGAAGCTGGTCTGGTATACGAAGCCAAGGATTCGAATTTGTCATTGTGTGTAGTATTTCACTTGTCAAGCCCTTAGATTTGATACCCATATTGAGGGAGTTGTGAAATAATATGTAATCCGCAATTTTTGTGGTGGCAGCCATCTTGAACCCATTTTCCAACTTAGCCTTACCCGACTAATTCACCTTTCAAACAAAAAGCTAAATCAAATTGGTTCGTCCGTTTGGAAGCTACGATGCCACAGAAAGAGACACACACACGATAAGATGATTTCTTTTAAAATTTTACTATCCGGTATCCGGCCGGATACTGGATTGCTATCCGGTATCCGGCCGGATAGTGAAAACAAGGCCGGATCGGCCGGATAGTGAAAACAAGGCCGGATAGTTACCGAATATCCGTTTCATCTCTAGTTTTTACTGGGTCAGAGAAACCCCCAAGATAAATCAATATTCGTCAAGACACGATGATTGAAATACTTAAGACTTCCGCTTTGTAGTAATCAATATCTTCATATAGGTACCTAATTAAAAAAAAATAGAAACATGCGTAATAATAATAAAAATACCAATATTTCTACTTACAATTCAATAAAAGCTCCGTATCATTATTCATGATGTAAGCCATCTGACTCTTACATTGTTCTGGATTTAATACATCTTCAAATAGATTTAAATCTAGTGCATATTTACTATTTGGTATCGGTATGTGAACATACGCATTCACAAACAGCGTATTCGGTATTATTACCAACAAAAATAATTTATTGCAATTCATTTTAAATATTAATAATTAATTTTGACTGTGCTTAACTGTTGACTGATTAACACTGGCTGTATTGAATCAATTTATTTATTTTTATTGATTTAAAATGTAATCAATGTATGAACGATACATTCGATGATAAGAGATTATTAAGAAATTAACACTAACTACCACAGGTTTTAAAGTCAACGATAGTGAAGCTACTTATGATTATGAAGCTATTTGTTTTAATAAAAATCACGTCCTAAGTTCATGTAAAAAACTACTAAGTACTAATTTCTTTGTTCCTGATAAGTAATATAGAAGTAAACTATACGATTGAGATAATCACTCGATTGGTAAGAGTAGTTACGCCTGTTTGTATTACTAATCAGCCAATAACTTAGGCACTTCAGAATCTAATATTGTACTTTAGCAGGTAGTTATTTATAAAACAAATATATTCGTTTCAGGACACAATCGTTTCAGGACACAACGACAAATGGCAATTCGTTACTGTTATGGGCGTTTATGACATAAATACGTTAACGATATTGACATGTCAAATCCCAACCATTCGTCATCCTATTCCACAATACGCCAGCCAACGAATAGCCACTTGTCTAGAGGGATTCGTATGCTATGGAATGGGTTTTGGTCACAGTTTTACCAAAGTTTAACGAATTTCATGATTCGTTTATACTGTGGTATTACTATAAAGGCTCGTTTAGACGAGGAGAGTTACTTGCATGTTTCCGTCCAAAAAATAGTACGCAACTAACATAACATGACATAAACTCACGCCTTTATCCCCGAAGGGGTAGGCGCACCCACATTTCGCCGTTTATCTTTAGGTCCCAACGCAAGTATCGCAAGCAACAATCGCCAATATCGTATAAATTCCACGTTCGTAGCTGGTTATGAAAATGACAGTTACGAATATGGACGAACCCGTATTAAAGTGTTTTGTTTACGCACAGGCAAACACTACCTACATTCTCGCCTACGATTATATCATACGAGATTCGCAAGTGAATATTATTCCTCTTAGCGTTAATTCCCAGTCGCATCCGAAGCTTTCAGCTCGGAGTCTGGGGTCCGCTTTTGCCAGTCTTAACTACGGATTTGGCTAGACCTCGATATTTTCTGTGAAGCGATTGCCATCTGACCTCCACATCCCAATGGTAACATTAGGCGATATCGAAGCTTTGCAGCTAGACTGTTGTTTTTGGATTTTTGAGGGCTCCAACTACCCGTAACGACTGCCATAGATGTTCTTATGGCAACTGAGACCGACGGCTTAACGTGCTCTCCGAGGCACGACCAGACCAATGCAAATACCCATATTTCATGAACACAAATATTTGCACTGAGCGGGGATCGAACCCACGCCTCCTGCGTAGCGGCCGCGTTCACTACCGCTACGCCACGGAGGCTGACGGAGATTCGCAAGTGAAATATCGCTACTTAAATCAGCATCTTTTTTGCACCACGATTGTTCTTTAGCGCTATATCAACATCTCGGTTAAAAAGGGTAGAAGAAGAGAGGAAGGGAAGAAGTCCTAATAATAAACCATTAAATGAAATTTTAGTTTTATTACATACTAGCTTTTGCCCGCGGCTCCGCCCACGTGGATGTCGGTTATCGCGACCAAACATAGCCTATCCCTTCCCAAGGTCTAATCTACCCCTGTACCAAATTTCATCAATATTGGTTCAGTAGTTTTGACGTGAAAGCGTAACAGATAGATAGACAGAGTTACTTTCGCATTTATAATATTAGGTATGGAGTATGGATATGGATACCTACCTACTACATATTATGCCAACTATTATGGTGGTATTGCCCGTTTACTATAGGCGGGCAATGCTTTTAATGATAAGCCTTTAACTTTGCACCTAGTTCGGTGAGGGGCGGACGGGAGAATGAGAGATAATTTAATATAATTGCATGATTCTATTTACAATTTAATAAATAATTTTATTGTGAAAAAATAATTACAAGTTCAAAATAATACTAAATTAAATTAAGACTACAAACTATTATTACTAAAATAAACTAAATTAAATAAATAAAATTATTTACATGCATGCGTCGTGAAGTTCCTCCACTATCGTCACCGACCGGTAACGTTTCTAGAAGGCTGGCAGCATAAATAATATAATTATTATGTACAGTTTTAATTCTATGTTAAATCTAAGTCACACTAAAATAAAAAGTAAAAATAATATTTACACTACACACTAAAAAGCAAAAAACTAAATTTAAAGTAAAAAAAAATAAACAAAATATTTTTTATAACTAAATAACAAATTTTATAACAATACATAACATAATACTATGCCTCTAATAGATAACTTATATCTATACTTAACGTTACTTAATACGTTACCTAATACTACCTTAATACTTTTCTTATTCAATAGGTACTATCGAAGATTCCGAAGGCGGTATACAATACTGAATGGTAACTGGGTTCACGTCGGTTCAGGACCCCGATTTTGCTAATTGCTAACTACTGTCATACAACCGACACTGCAAAAAATGCCATTTAATTTGAAACTTCAGTGTCAAAGTTTAAAATTAAAGCATCGTCCAGCCAGAGCTCAAACATTTTCACTAAAAAAAAACACGCAACAAAACAAAATAATGTATACTTAGACGTTTACATTTCTATGATTTTTCACATTTTTTATTTTATTTTTTAGAGAGATAATATTTTTTCTAAGGCGCCAAACATTTAAAAAGAAGCACCTTAGAGAAAGAATTGTTTCTCTAAAGTGTTAAATAAAATAACGTCATGAAAAATCATAGAGCTGTAAATCTCTATTATGTTATGTTGTTTGTTTCATTTTGGACTATGTATTATCTGTGTCAATGAAGTCTCAAATTTAATGGAGCTTTTAAGTGTCGGTGGTATAACAGTGGTTAAAAATTAGCAGAATCGGCGTCTAAACAAAATGACATTTCGTTAGTCGGCGTATTATAGAATGGAATGACGAATGTATGATACGATTAAATTGATGTACGATTTGACGTTTAACACATACCTACATTGACGACTGTCATCCATATCCATACTTCCATACTATTATTATTATAAATGCGAAAGTAACTCCGTCTGTCTGTCTGTCTGTAACGCTTTCACTCTTAAACTACAGAACGGATTTTGATAAAATTTGGTATACGTTTGGGCTAGGCTATGTTTGGTCGCGATAACCAACATCCCCGCGGGCGGAGCCGCGGGCGAAAGCTAGTATCAAATACATTTGTCACGTCATTTTATTCTATAATCTATAATACACCGGCTAACGAATTGTCACTTGTCTAGGGGGGGCCTGTTTAGTGAATAACATTAAGGAGCTATTTCTTTTCGCTTTCCTGTTGGGAATGGGTTCTTCCCTTGATCTTGTGCTGTTGGCTTTTTAACACCTGCAATTAATTAAATATAATTATTACTAGGTATAGGCAAGCGCAGCGTAGGACGTCCACCCACAAGGTGGAAAGACGACCTCATTATGACCGCGGGAACGCGCTGGATGCGAGCCGCTTCCAACCGGTCTTATTGGAGATCTATAGGGGAGGCCTATGTCCAGCAGTGGACTTCCTATGGCTGAAATGATGATGATGATTACTAGGTATTACACATTTACTGTCTTATGTAATTTTTATCATTTATTTATTTTAAACATTTATTCAATTAAAATTCAATGCATAAATAAAACGACACATGGATTCATCAAGAATCCACTTTTACTCATTTGAAAATCTCACTCATTTTACATTTTGTTTAAAATAAATGAAAGAGTAAGGTTTTTTTTTATTACTTAGGTCGCAGACAAGCCCTCCTGATGGTGAAAGGTTACCGTGGTCTATGGGCGAGTGCAACACCAGGGGCGTCACACTAGTTTATGTTTTAATACTTAATTTTGTAAATA
Organism: Eilema depressum; assembly: GCA_914767945.1. Lineage (NCBI taxonomy): Eukaryota > Metazoa > Arthropoda > Insecta > Lepidoptera > Erebidae > Eilema > Eilema depressum. The sequence goes on from OU612020.1 coordinate 18,061,414, forward strand.
TGTAATTATAAGTATGCTGAAACTTACCGCCTCCTAAGAAGTGCTTTATCAGGACCGAACAAGGTGAGTCCACTAAGATGGTAATGATAAACGAAACGATAACAGCCAGCGTGAAGTCAACCAGGAACTTCTGCAACTACAATAGGAAAACGATAATTTATAAAGTAAGTACCTATCCCGTTTTTTGCACCTGGTGGAAAATTATAATTTTTATTGTGGCCTATGAACGTGTGCAATATTGAAGCGTCAGGGTGTAATGTACGAATTACTTGTTTCTATGTGCAGTAGATATACTGTTTAGAATGAAAATAAATCACGGTTTCTGGGTGAACCGGGAATGAACAAAAGTCCCAGTAGTCCCTTCAAAGGAACTAGTAAAGGAACTACTGGGAATAAACGGAATTTAAAACTACAGCCTGCTGCTACAAGTACTACACACACGCAATGGGAAAAATTGGAACTACTAATAATGTTAATCAGCGCCATCTCTTGACAACATTTTGAACTTGTACCTCGTGTCAGTCGTGACTTAGTAAATTGAGTGCGCAATCAATTCGATAGATGGCCTTATTACTAACAAATTCATTTGATATTCAGTAGAAAAAATATGAGTCACATTTTTATTTAGTAAAACAGTACAATTTGTCATAAAATATAACATTAAATTGTATGAAATGGAGTAGTTTGTGGAATCGAAGCTACCTGGTGTGTAATTCAATGAAATGCAAATAGATGGCGCTAATATATATTATTTATTTGTATTGATGTCAATTCACAGGGATTCATTTAATCCCCAATCATGCGTAAATGAAATAAAAATTTTCATTTACCACTCGACACTACTGTAGGGCTTAACGTGCTCTCCGAGACCTTGCAATTTTATATTTAGTTTCAGGTAGCGTAAGTGGATGAAATCTACCTCCACTTACGAGTCCTCCGCCACTTACGCTACCCACACACTAATAAAAAAATTACAAGGTCTTAGAGAGCACGTTAAACCCTAGGTCCCGAATGCTAAACACACATTAGTGGCATTCATTAGGTTACGGGTAGTTGGAGCTCTATAAACTCCGACAGCCTGGTATAACTACAGAATTTCGATATAGCTAGGATTATGGAGGTCAGGCAGCAGTCTCTTCACAGAAAATATCGAAGTTCAGCTGTTTCATAGTTACCCTCAACTGAGTTGTGAAAAGTTTTGAAAGATGATGACTATCTGTAGTTATCGGCAAATTACTTGACCCCAATCACGCGATTATTCCCAGTAGTCCCCTCTAGCCCTGTGCTCAGGGGTGACAGCTGGGAATTACCTTCCCAGTTGTCACAAACATAATGTTAATTTTTTTAATTTGATCCTATGTTGTGAAAAGTTTTGAAAGATGATGACTATCTGTAGTTATCGGCAAATTTCTTGACCCCAATCACACGATTATTCCCAGTAGTCCCCTCTAGCCCTGTGCTCAGGGGTGACAGCTGGGAATTACCTTCCCAGTTGTCACAAACATAATGTTATTTTTTTTAATTTGATCCTATGTAGCCAAATAAAAAAGCTGAAATCTATGGTAATTATAATTATTTTTTCTGGGAAGGAATTGTAGCAATTCCCCCCCCGGTGACAACTGGGAAACAGACTTCCCATTTGTCCCCTCTAGTCAGCTTTTAAAGAGAACATTCGGCACAAATTGTCACCCGGAAGACAATTCCCAGCTGTCACCCCGGGGGACAGGGCTAAAGGGGACTACTGGGAATTATCGCAATCACGTCATAAAATGCACCAGGACCTCGTTTCCCTCGTGACTTGGGATATGTGCCGGTAACTATACACTTGTCTAATACAATCACGAATGGCTTTCTTACCGAGAGTGGTACGCTGAAGAACATAGGTTTGACCGACATAGCGTTCACGAGGATCTGAAGGGGGTAATGTGAGACGTACATCGCATAGGACAGACGACCGAGTATCTTCCACATTCTGTGTGACAGTAACCAGTTGACAGGACCTGGAAGTATTAAAACATGATTCATTATCTTAATAGTAACGGCAGTCGCTTCCAGCTCCCATAATAACCTTCTTCTACAGCCTAGGGTTATTCCCCGTCGCATCAGAAGCATTCACCCCGGAGTTGGAGATGTCTGAGGTCCGCTTTTTCCAGTCTAACTGCAGATTAGGCTGAATTTTGATATTTTCCGTGGAGTGACTGTCATTTGACCTCCACAGCCTATTGACGATGTCGAAAGCATTTTGGTCAGACCAGTTTTTGGATTTTTTAGAACTAACTCCCCGTTACGACTGCCATAGATGTTTGTATGGCAACCGGGACTGACGGTTTAACGTTCTCTCCAAGGCACGACCAGACTAATGCAAATACCCATATTCATGCATACTTGCAAATATTTGCACTGAGCGGGGATCGAACCCGCACCTCCTGCATCGCGTTCACTACTACCACGCCACAGAGTATGTCAACTCTCTATCCATTCCATTGGGTCCAGCTCCCAAACCATTTCTACTAAATTAAAAGTTGGAATTGAAGCTTAAGCGGGCCACAGGCTCCAATATCAAAGCCTCGGGTACAATCGGGAGACTACCTAGGTTTGATGTTGCAGACACCGCGTGGTTGCAATCGGTTTGTTTCTGACATTTCCACGCGGAGTAAAAGAAAAAGAGGTGGATATACATAATTATAACGTGTATTAAATAAGGTCAACATACCACCATATCCATAAACACAAGCAAATATAAGCCAGCCAACCGCCGCGCCCCAGGCCGGTCTCATAAACGAATTGATCATGTTATCGGCGACCTGATTGTCCCAATCCAGCTGCATCGTGGGGTATGGGGTATATACTGTGAGACAGCCTACAGCTATCGCACATGTCCAGATAAATGTTGCAGTGATCTGTAACAAATAAATCAGTTTTATTAACTTCTTCTTTCTGCTATGAACGCCATTTCGAGATTGTCAATATCTGAAATGGTGGACCATATCATCTGGACTTTACCCTAGCTTCGTACCATCCAGCAGGCTGAATATAAAAAATGGAATTAACTTCCTACCGCAGAGTATACACAGGAGGTGTAGTTTAATTAGATTTCCCTATAAAAGAAAGCGTGACGCTTTGTGGGGTGCAAATTTTGAAAACGGAAAGGGAAAAATCTTCCCCCAATAGAACAATTATAGCACAAGTCAGAAAAAAGTCTGGAATTCTGCCACGGCTTCTCTTTGCAGAGCAAGAGGAATTCGGTTATGTGAAGAATACAGATTGTTCCTCAGAATATAGATTGTTTCTCAGAATTCAATTGTTTCTCAGAATACAGATCATTCCTCAGAATTCAGGTCGTTCCTCAGAATACAAATTGTACATTTCAGTCATCGTCAAAACTATAATATATAGATTACGCATTATTTCAAACCTAAAAGTCACAATGAAAATCTGAGTTTGAGTGAATTTTAATCAAAACGTAAAAAAACATTCAAATATACTTACCTAAGTAGTATCTATGCTGCAAGTCATATTTAAAAATAACAAGAAAATATTACCTTAGATAATTTAACGTTTCTCCCACGGTAGATAGACAGCAAATATCCGAATATGAGGCCCACAAAGAAAGGAGATGCTCTCGTGAGTGTATTTATATAGTAATACACAGTATAGTCCGCCGAATCTTCAGGACGCCTGAAAAATATAAATAACATTACAAACAGACATAAGTTGTAATTGTGCGTTTTTCAACTTTATTCAATAATTTGAATGAATTTTTAAAGCATTTATTGAGGTAAGTATGTATCTCATTTCTCTTTCATAATCGATTTAATCAATCATTTTTTATCCTAAAATTCAAAATTAAATGAGAGTCCATCTCAACATCAAAAAAATTTGGGTTAGGTAGTACGTTAAATCAAAAATTCTGAAAACGGGCCTGCTCCTACAAGGCTAACTATTTAATATACTTATATAAACTTTTCTGCCATTTTTTTTATTTTATACAAACTTTATAACTAGGTACTTACGAAGAAGGTGATATAGGTGCGGACGGAAAGTTATTCAAAAAGTTGTAAATAGATGATGCAGTTAATATTGCTAGAAGGCTTATAACCAGTGCAGTCCATGCGATGCGTCGTCGTCCAGTCAACACCCAGACCAGGACGATTGGTGACAGGATGTGGAGCTGCATGTCTATAGCCAAGTACCACGTGTGAGGGATACACTGGAAATGCATAAAAAATTGTGTAATTTCAAGCAGACTACGGCACATATTCAAAAAGTTATGTACGGTCGACAAAGGAGATTAATGTATACCTCGGTGTTCCGAGGACCTAAGTCACGAGACAAAAAATATTTTGTAGCTAGCTGTTGCCCACGGCTCCGTCCGCGTGGATGTCGGTTATCGCGACCAAACATAGCCTATGTCTTTTCTCAAGGTATTATCTACCACTATACAAAATTTCATCAAATCGGTTCCATGGTTTAGGCGTGAAATCGTAACAGACGAGTTACTTTCGCAATTATAATATTAGTATGAATAATCTATGCTTGGTGAATTTGAGTTCTTCCATCGTCGTAGCTTCCCCGTGCTATCCTTAAAAGACATCCAAGAGACGCGTACATGTGCGAACTGCGCGTATAGAGCACATTTTGAGCACATTTTTGATCCAAGATAGAAATATCTACCAAGGGAGATATGCAACTTTACATACTTAGAACTTTTTATGAAAAGACGCTTACACCTTATGTAATTATGCAGTATAACAATGTGTGTATTACGAATATTCCACTGTAGCTCCTAATAGTGTAAGGAATGAGCTGGTGGGCCCCTTTCACCTATCATCATCATCTTCATAGCAATTTACCAGTTGTATCCAATGATTGCACTATCTGATATGACTGCCATCTGCTCTTCCAACCCCAAAAGCAAATACCAGAGCCTCGTACGTCAATCGTTAGGCCTAATGGCTTGCAGGTATGGAATATGGAGTACCCGTTTATTCTCTGAGTATGAATAATAAAATAAATAAAGGTTAATACTCACCATACTGCTAGGACTATGTATATTCTGTATGTGTAGTAAAGTACCCCACCAGTACACTCTGCACTTATGTACAAGGTCCATGTTCACCAACCACATCGGGCCGTCTACGATCCAGTTTAAGAAGGATATTTGTATCAAAATCATTGCACATAGCACTGGTAATATTCTCAATATGCGATTCAGGTAGAACAGGTGGAGATTTTTGAGGAGTTTCACTGAAAAATAAAAGTCACATTAGGGCTCAGTGTCAGTGGGAAGACCAAAAGCTAGGGGAGCCAGAACTTACTGTACAATTTTTGTACTCTCAGTGGGAAGACCAAAGGTTTATCCTGCTATGCCTTCTGCAGTGACGGCACAGAGGCTCTCTATTCTTACAAGGTTAGCAGCACGAGTGTGACTGCCCTGGTGATGCACATGTCCAAAGGCCACAGTAACCACTTTCCATCAGGTGGGCCGTGTGCTTATCTGCCGCCTAAATGGTTTAAAAAAGGCCCTGGATGGTTTACTTCAAAATTGGATCCGGTAAGTGTCGCTTCAATCGGTTCTAGCAGTTAATTAATCATTTTGAAATACTCATTAAATCGCGTTTAAAAATTGTGGATTTCATAGACTTTTAAAAGAGCACCCAGTAGATCGCGTACAACAGCGTCATAATTATGACTTTTTTTCCTTTGTGAAGCCCAAACAGTAGACAGGCCACTAGTTTAGGAAAACGATTTGAACAGTATGAATCTTTGTTTACACTACAATCTCTTTTTTGGATCAGAAGGATTTGGAAAACATTTGCCCATTATCTCACCAGTGGGATATATTGTTAGGGCCAGGGATATAGTGGTAAGCAACGTATTATTACCGAACCGAAATAGAACTAATTACCGATGATACTTACTGGGTTTCACTTTTCCATTGGTAGTGGGATATATTGTTAGGGCCAGGGATATAGTGGTAAGCAACGTATCATTACCGAACCGAAATAGAACTAATTACCGATGGATGATACTTACTGGGTTTCACTTTTCCATTGGTAGTGTAGACCAAAAGGAGACCACTGAGCATAAAGAAGGTGTCCACCGTAATCGGACCAGCGGTTATCCAAATAGAGCCCAATGACGTCATCCACTGTAAAAATCAAAGTGTTTATTCCTTAGAGTATCTATACATTGCTACAGAGCGCACCTTACAAGTATGAACTGCTATCACGGGTATGAACAGTACCGAGGCTCCTGGCTCAACCTCAATCAGTAGCAAAACAATACCCGTCAAAATGACTTCGCAAATAATAATATTTAATTCGATATGTTAAATCAAAAGGGGATTGGGTAATCTAGTATGGACAGTGGCGTTCTTAATTTTTTCAGCGGCCATAATTAATTTTGATACCACTTCATTGTACTGTGTTAAACACACGTACAAATGTCATTATTTTCATTGTAAGTAATATCGGAGCTGCGATATACAGGGTGGAACATTTCGACTTTACCTTGAAGGAAAGTACCCTCATACTAAAGATAGCGAATTTTACTTAAAGGAAACTTTACCTTATTTTTTAAAAGAAACAAAACTGCATTCAAAGACTTTTGAAAATGCCACACCCGGTAGTCGAACCGACTAATATTTTACAAAACCTTCTTTTTCATGGACTTCCTTTTATTTAATTTACCAAGTTTGTTAGAGAGATTTGATCCCTATGATCGACCCTATCGATTGATGTTATAAAAATACAGGGTGTTATTTTTTCGAAATGTAGTCGGTTCGATTATAAGGCGTGGCAAATAATTTTTCAGCATTCCTTAAATGCAGTGCTGTTTCTTTTTAAAAACACACTAAACTGTATTCAAAGTTTTCTGAAAATGCCACACACGGTAGTCGAACCGGGTACGAGTACCTACTCTTACTACCGGAGATAGTTAATTTCATTCAAAGGAAACACTCTCTTATTTAAAAAAGAATACAAAGCTGCATTTAAGGAATTTCGAAAGATCGCTTGCCACGCCCTGTAATCGAACCGACTAAAATTCTAAAAAATAACACCCTATATTTTTATTGCATCAATCGATAGGGTTGATCATAAAGGATCTAATCTCTCTAACAAACTTGGTAAATTAAATGAAAGGAAATCCATGAAATAGAAGATTTAGAAAGATTTTATTCGGTTCGACTACTAGGTGTGGCATTTTCAGAAAACTTTGAATACAGTTTAGTGTGTTTTTGAAAAAGAAACAGCCCTGCATTGAAGGAATGCTGAAAAATCATTTGCCACGCCTCATAATCGAACCGACTACAATTTGAAAAAATAACACCCTGTATTTTTATTGCATCAATCGATAGGGTCAATTATAAGGATCAAATCTCTTTAACAAACTTGGTAAATTAAATAAAAGGAAATCCACGAAATAGAAGATTTAGAAAGATTTTAGTCGGTTCGACTATCGGGTGTGGCATTTTCGGAAAACTTTGAATACAGTTTAGTATGTTTTTAAAAAAGAAATAGAACTGCATTTAAGGAATGCTGAAAAATCGTTTGCCCCGCCCTATAATCGAACAATTCGAAAAAATAACACCCTATATTTTTATTGCATCAATCGATAGGGTCGATCATAAGGATCAAATCTCTCTAACAAACTTGGTAAATTAAATAAAAGGAAATCCATGAAATAGAAGATTTACGAAGATTTAGGAAGATTTTAGTCGGTTCGACTACCGGGTGTGGCATTTTCAGAAAACTTTGCATACAGTTTAGTATGTTTTTAAAAAAGAAACAGAACTGCATTTAAGGAATGCTGAAAACTCGTTTACCACGCCTTATAATCGAACCGACTACAATTCGAAAAAATAACACCCTGTATTTTTATTACATCAATCTATAGGGTCGATCATAAGGTTTAAATCTCTCTAACAAACTTGGTAAATTAAGTAAAAGGAAATCTATGAAATAGAAGGTTATAGGAAGATTTTAGTCGGTTCGACTACCGGGTGTGGCATTTTCAGAAAACTATGAATGCAGTTTTGATTCTTTTTAAAAATAAGGGAATGTTTCTTTTCAGTGGAATTCGCTATCTTCAGTATTTAGAGTACTTCCATCTAAGTAAAGTTGAAAAATACCACCCTGTATAGCTAAGTCCCGATATAGTTTAGAGAAGTTTGTCCATAGTAACTTTTGATCACTTTATACTGTACTTTCATATTATACCAATTTCATTGATGGCCGCTCAATTCCGACACGACGCCAACATTACCCAACCCCCTTTTATACAACATCGTATATTTGTAGTAATAATGACGCAAAAATACCGCAAAATGGCGCCATTTTTTTGTATTTTGGATTTAATTTTATCCATGCATATCAATTCGAACAAAAAACTTCGTAACAACAAACTACATTAACAAGTGCATCTATTGATATTTTCGGTAATGCATGAAACGTCACTATAGGTGCACTATACCATCGCAAAGTATCTGCTAACACTCGGCGCCAAAGACCTGAGTGATAGGCGCGCTCTATATTTATAATGTATACTCTAAGGTTTATTCAAATATTTGTGAAGTCATATCAATTTATACTAATATATAGGTACAATTTATACAATTCTTAGACAATATACAATTTATAATAGGCACGTGGTTCCCGGCAGAGTAGAATTTGAGCCACCCCTTCTCCTCCAATGCGGTGTCGTACAAGGCGACTAAGAGATAGGGCTGTTTAACATCAGACATATATACCTACTGCCCAGACTCAGCCTCAGATACGTGGCTTGAGTCAACAATAGTGCCCGGAATGCGGCAATAGGCTCACCCTCTGTTACGTGGGACTAATACAATGATTGATGAATGTGGGTGTTAATTCACCTCTGCCTAACCCTCCAGGGATAAAGGCGTAAGGATACATCAATATGTGTAACCGTTGTCGATCGATGTGTGTTATTCAATAATAACACACTTGAAAAGTACAAGTGTGTTATTCAATAATAACACACTTGAAAAGTACAAGTGTGTTATTCAATACTACTTGACCGGTTCCGCCTCACAGCATTCTCAAATTCATAATCGACAGTGTAAACTTTTGAGAATGCCGTGAAGCGAAATCGGTTAGGTTGAATTATAAAATAAACTGGAAATGTACAAGTGTGTTATTCAATATTTCAGATCTAAGTCTACGCAGATGTTTAAAAGAAAAAAAAATAGTGAAAATGTTTAACTACATCGCTGCAACGTAAGTTAAGACCCTTGCTATATTCCTCTTTAACTCCTCTAGCAATGTTTAATTTGTAAACAAACAGACACACACATTTTCTACTATCATATGAATTACGAATGTTTGTAATGAAGCATCATTATCGGATAACAATATCGGATAAAATTGATTAAGCATTATTATGATATAAAAATTATTATCACTGTATTAAAATGATGAAAGGTTATTGTACTACTTAGCAATATGTACTGATAAAGCACCGGTATAACATAGTAACCTTCCAATTTGATAAATGAAAGGTTATTGAACGACATACCCGAAACATAAAGATAAAACACCTGCATAGCACAGTAACCTTCCATTTTGATATGATAGGTTATTGTACTACTAATTTCTGAAACGTATTAAAGATAAACATACGTACATATAATCACGCCTTTATCCCAGGAGGGTTAGACAAAGGTGATTAACACCCACATTTCACCAATCATTAATACAAAGTTCCACGTAATAAGGGGTGTGCCTTTTGCCGTATTCTGGGCACTATTGTTGACTCGAGCTGAGAAGCTGGGTCTGGACTGTATAATATATCTGTCTGATGTTAAACTGCCCTATCCATAGTTAGTCGCCTTGTAGATGGGGTGGCCCAAATTCTACTCTGCCGGGAACCACGCGGCTAATTGGAAATCTTTAGTCTTACACTAAAGATAAAGCACCAGTAGGTATGACACAGTAACCTTCCATTTTGGTAAATGAAAGGATATTTTACTACTTATGCCTGAAACGTATTAAAAGATAAAGCACCTGTATAACACAGTAACCTTTCATATTAATAATGAAAGGTTATTGAACTACTTATACCTGAAATGTATTAAAAGAATGATAAAGCACCTGTATAACACAGTAACCTTTCATATTAATACATGAAAGGTTATTGAACTACTTATACCTGAAACGTATTAAAGATAAAGCACCTGTATAACACAGTAACCTTTCATTTTGATAAATGGAAGGTTATTGAACTACTTATACCTGAAACGTATTAATGATAAAGCACCTGTATAGCACAGTAACCTTTCATATTAATAAATGAAAGGTTATTGGACTACTTATGGAGGGTTTTACAGATAAAGCGGTTGCATAAATTGTGACGTGGTCAGGAACTGATGTAATGATGTTCTAAGCTATTAAAAAGGTCTATTTATTACCTTAAAGGCATCCAAAGGATTGGCCAAAATATTGCTTGCAAGTTGGTTCGAAAATGTGTGCCCTAAAATGACCCACATCATAGCAAACGATCGGATGCCATCCAGACATTCTAGGGCACCGGGCACTGGAACATATGTGACTAGGCGAGTAGTGTTATTGTACACAGAAAACGACTGGTACAATTTGTTGATTTTTTTCGGGTCTGAAAAAAACAACAATGTTAGAAATATACATTACAGTGCGAAATAAGAGAGAGACATATTTATTATAATGATCAATGATGATCGATTCGTCATAGTTGCGGAGTCACTGGAACAACTGGACGAAATGCTGCACAGCCTGAATGAAGCTTCTCGACACGTCGGCCTCGGTGTAAACTTGGATAAAACAAGATTATGACCAACGAACATGTTGTACCGAGACCGATTGCCATCGAAGGGGCGACACTCGAAGTTGTTCAAAAATATATCTACCTGGGGCAAGTTATCTAGCTCGGTAAAAACAACTTCGAGAAAGAAATAGCCAGAAGAATCCAACTAGGGTGGGCAGCATTTGGCAAATTGCGCCGGGTCTTCTCCTCCCCTCTGCCGCAATGCCTCAAAACAAAGGTTTTCGACCAGTGCGTCCTGCCTGTTATGACCTACGGTGCCGAAACGTGGCCACTGACGGTGGGGTTAGTCCGTGACCTAAAAGTCGCGCAGCGGGCTATGGAGCGAGCTATGCTTGGAGTTTCTTTGAAGGATAGAATTCGTAACGAGGTTATCCGACAAAGAACCAAAGTTACCGACATAGCTCGCAGAATAAGCAAGCTGAAGTGGCAGTGGGCTGGCCACATCTGCCGAAGGACTGATGGCCGTTGGAGCAAACGAGTCCTAGAGTGGAGACCGCGCGTAGGAAAACGGAGGGTAGGACATCCCCTAGCCAGATGGACCGACGACCTGCGAAAGGTGGCTGGGACGGACTGGATGCGGAAGGCGGAGGATCGGCAAACGTGGCGCACATTGGGGGAGGCCTATGTCCAGCAGTGGACTGCAATAGGCTAATTGATTGATTGATTGATTGATCGATTCGTATTATGGTCCCATCCCAAGTTTATGAGAACTATACCTAGCGTGTCTTCCTGATACCACGAGTGTATCAAAGGGGAGTAACATTTAGTTGTGTTCCCGTAAAGAAGAATGCTCCGGCAAAAGTGCACAGGTTACTTTTGTGGTTCGATTAAGAATGGAAAAAGTGAATCGCCTAGGCGGGACTCGAACCCGCGATCAGTCCCTTCCAAGAGAAATGCTCTGACCGGACTCCGCTTGAAGCGTTTCAAATTCTCCTATACTAGCATCTTGGGGCGACGCGACGGTAGGAGCAAATACTTTTGTAGTAATTTTACAACCGTGTTTTACTTATCGTTTTTAAAATAGAAAAAGTGAATACAGCTTAGGCGGGACTCGAACCCGTGACCTTCCCTTACAGGGGGAATGCTCTGACCACTGTGCCACCAATTCTCGCCCAAAGCTGATCGAAATTTTTCTATACATGTGTCTTACGGTGACGGCGTTTATTTAATCTAAATTATGTTTAGTTTGAGAAAACTGTGTAGTGTCAAAGGACAGATGACTTTTTGAGTAAACTAGTCTCAGAATGGAGACCGCGAGACGGCAAATAGAAGTTGGGATGGGCCTCCTAGCCAGATGATCTGACAATATGAAAAGATGAAAATCGCGTCTGAGATAGACTGGATGTGGAAAACAAGATGTAATCTGGCAGTAAGATGGACAATGCAGACACTAATTCTCAGAGGTTAGTTTTTATAATTTTACTATTAGATCTATTGGGATATTTTCCCTATATTGTTCGGAGTTTCCGATATTTTGGCGCTGTTGCAAGATTATGGAGGAAGTGGATTATTGGCGGTGTACGGTGAAAAAAATTTTGGAGTAAATACTCTCCTTTCCTAATGGAAAGTAAATAATAATACTCTTAAAATTTTCACCGCATACCACCAATAGTTCTTCCGTAATCATGGTATTTGCAACAGCGCCGAAATATCGAAATAGCCGAAATATCGAGCTATCTTCTTTCGAGTTCTATTGCTTCCGATATTCCGATAGCTCTAATAGAAATATGAGTGCCCATGATAGTTTAAATACTTATACAGTTTTTACAACTTAAGGATGTGACCCAATACTTATGACATTAAGTTCATTGACTTTGATATAATCAATTGATAAACAATGATTAAGTAGGTACCCATTTATGTTACCTAATGGTAAATAAATAATAATTAATAGCGATAATATAATCAATATTGATAATTCGCTATGATGACATTACTAATTTTTAGGCAGCTTATATATTTGGCATGATAGTCATAATAGTGACAAATACAAAATAAACATCAATTGTGTCATTGTTATCGGTTCCGAAGAACTAAATTAGTGTATTACCTACCCTACAAAAATAATCAGTTGTTCTGTTGTTCACCTATATACTCCATAGGTACATAACTAAAGATTTAAAACAATCTTGTAGTGACATTTTATAAAAATACAAATGAAAACAAATAAACTAGGCTAACTAACTGACTGGTTCAATTTCAGTTTTTAATCTTTAAAATGTATAAGTATAGAGAGATGGAATAGGATATAACATAAACCGTTATAAAAGTTTCATACTGACCTTTTTGTAGGAAAATATTGTGGCGAAGATCGTAGGCAGTGCTCAACACAGCAAGCAAACCAATCACGGAAAATATTGCTCTGAAAATTTCAATAAGTATTAACATGATTTCATAAATTTGAAAGACTTGCCTTCGCTTTTTTATAGTAGGTATCTAATATCTATCTATATGAGTAGGGGTATATGAGGTCCATTAAATAAATTATTTGACTGAGTTTATTGCATAAAGAAAAGAGTGGTGAAAATTTTATCCGTTCTTATGTTACCATTTTTATTTAGTTTTGATCACTAATTACTAAATTAGTTACGGCATGCTATGATTGCCGTTTTGACACGACTGGTTTTGCTCGTTCTCTCTTTTTTGGCGTGTGAAGTTTATTTTCTTCTGTGCCAGTCTCGCTGTATTTTTCTTTACTTATTCGTCTAACAGTTTTGTCCAATATTATGCGCAATAAAAAAGAGAAAACGAGCAAAACCAGTCGTGTCAAAACGGCCATCATAGCGTGCAACAGTAGAAAATGATTAGAGAATAATGAATATTTTACACTTACATCGCGACATAATCTCCGGCGAGCCAAGGCTTATCGTTTGGCAGCCGACAGAAAAGCTCATTATATTGAAGACCCAATTTGGTTACGTTCATGAATGATCTCAGTGCAGTTTCCGTTGAACACGATTTTGGTAGGCAAACTGCTAGATGAAATGTGATGTCGGGTAGAGTGATGTTTTCGTTAGCGCTGAAAAAGATCGAAGTTAATAATTAGGTAATCAAAGTTATTAATAATGTATAATATTAATATTACTTTTAAACTATCGCGGTGAAAACCCATAATTTTATGAATTAGGATTAGGACTTATCGTAATTAATTATGAAACTGACTTTTGCCGACGTTCCGGATATGTTGCAGGTTGCAGCACCCATTTTTTGTGCGCCTACCCTTCATTACTTTTACAATGAATGGTAAGGCTAGTGACACACTCACTATGTCAGTTTTTAACGGTACTGCGTTCTTTAGTGCTGTGTTTCCGAAACGCCGGCAAAAGTTATTTCCATAATTATAATTAATCGCGATATGTAAGTCCTGAACCATTATAAAAATCATGATATGCCGAAATAAATAAATAAGAAATCATATTATTAGTATTACATTATTATTATTATATTAGTATTAAAACTTGCTCCGCCACTTACTCCAAAGTAAACGAGTAAGTGTTAAAGAAACACTGCGCAATGAAATGAGTCTGACTAAAACTTAATGACAGCTACTGACAAATGTGGTATGCATAGCTAAATCGTGATCAGACATGCGAGGAAATAAATACTTTCTTCCGTCACACTCATATTGTCAGATTAAGTATTGACTATCTGATTTTTTAAACTATTCTGATGTCCGTATGTCGAAGGTCCGCTTCAATTCACAAAGAGCTCCTACTTGTACATGTGAACTGTGAAGGCTGATTAATATTTAGGAGAGGAACTACTCGAAAGTTTTCTAAAATTAAACAAAGTAAGTACCTGTTAACCCTTGTCTTTGTTGGTAATCTTTTCATCAATCTACCATCAATCGTATCGACTCCAGATTTCATTTGATGGTAGTCCGACAATCTTTTTATCGCGCTAGCACTAAGTTTACGGGTGTTAGGATTCAATTCTGTCCAAGGGAATTCTGGCAAAGCCGGTGATTCAGGCCATTCAATATTTTGATTAAGTGGCACTTGTATCATACAATATTTTCCTTCGACGACAGAATTTGGTATTTCTTTGTTGATTCCAAGGCATTGGTAGTAGTTGCCGAGATCTAATGTATTACCGGTTAATATACCTCTTGGGGTTCGGATACCGGCATCGAGAACTGAAACAAAGATCTCAAATTAATTTACTGGCTACTAACGTTTTATCTATATCATTAATTATTATGGCTTCCAATACATAATGTAGTCTCTGATAAATATTTTAATTTTCTTCTTCATCCTAGCGTTAATTCCCAGTCGCATCCGAAGCTTTCAGCTCGGAGTCTGGGGTCCGCTTTACCAGTCTTAACTACCGATTTGGTTAGACCTCGATATTTTCCGTGAAGCGATTGCCATCTAACCTCCATAACCCAATGGTAACATTAGGTAATATCGAAGCTTTGGAGCCAGACCGTTGTTTTTGAACTTTTTAGGGCTCCAACTACCCGTAACGACTGCCATAGATGTTCTAATGGCAATCAGGACCGACGGCTTAACGTGCTCTCCGAGGCACGACCAGACCAATGCAAATACCCATATTTCATGCACACAAATATTTGCACTGAGCGGGAATCGAACCCGCGCCTCCTGCGTAACGACCGTGTTCAGTACCGCTACGCCACGGAGTCGACTGTCAATTTTAATAAATCAATACATAATTATAATCTTACTATCTATAGGCACCTCCTGGACTACTATATAATCAATGACATTTCATATCTTTGTATATAATTGTAAAATGGTCGTGTCTGGACATTGGAGATATTTAAAAAGGAATATGTTGGTAATTTTATATTAACAACTAGCTGACCCCGCGAACTTCGTACCGCCTAACCATCGATTCTTTTTTTTTAATTTTTCTCTCCGTAAGAACCATCCTCGTACTTCAAGGAATATTCTAAAAAAAGAATTGGTGAAATCGGTTCAGCCGTTCTCGAGATTTGCGCTTAGCAAAACACACTTAGGGATTCATTTTTATATTATAGATACTGAACACAATTTTATTCTTTTTTAAATTATGATCTGTTTGTCTGTTTTCCCGCGATGGACGCAAAAAGGTACAGCTCCCCTAGACAATGAATGATGAATGTTCGAGATTTTTGACGTATATGACAGCTGTCAACACGTATGTCAAAAACGTCAAAATACATGTCTTAATCGGCAGATCCTATACATTCATCTATCTACAATACGCCGGCTAACAAATTGCCACTTCTCAAGGTGAACTGAACGGTTTTTGATGTAGTTTTTTTAGAAAGGTTTGGTCAGACTTAAAATCTTTCTTTCCGCTTAGTGATTAGTTGAGTAGAACCGACCTAATAGTCGTGAAAACCCGGAGATAAATGACCCAAAAGTCAGGAAAACCGACACACGGGTGGAACCGGGAGCATCAGCTAGTGCGTGATAAAATAATGAATAATTTATCAATGATATAATTATATTGAATTATCTAAAGGGTAAATAGGACATAGTACTTATCTAATCAATAAGATGGGATTAGACTAAATTTACAAACACGTATTATGTACGTAATACCTATGCGTTGTTGAAATTGATTGATCTACTTTATGAGATAATTCTGTGGCTATCTCTAAATTAATGTGGCAAATATAGACAAACAATATTTTAGTACGTAACCATACATCTCTTAAAAATAAAAACCGGTCAAGTGCGAGTCGGTCTCGCACATTGAGGGTTCCGTACAAAACTGAATTGAGGGATGAACTTACTATAAACTGCAATATATTATACTAGCTGTTGCCCGCGACTTCGTCCGCGTTAAGTTCGGAATGTTATTCATCCCCTATTTTATCCCCTTGGGGATAGAATTAATCAAAATACTTTCTTAGCGGATGCCTACGTCATAGCATCTACCTGCATGCCAAATTTCAGCCAGATCCGTCCAGTGGTTTGGGCTGTGCGTTGATAGATCACTATGTCAGTCAGTCAGTCACCTTTGAGTTATATATATTTAGACTTTGAGTTTTGCAATTATTAAGTTTGATTTTTTTACAATTTCATTCATATATGGTATGAAATTCAACTTGATACCTGCAAGTAGGTATTCCTGTGGAAATGGTCTTAGTCTTAACAGACTGACAGACGTACAGCGAAGTGATCCTTTAAGAGTTCCAGGTTTTCCTCTTGTGATACGGAACTAAAAATTAATATTGCTAGGCACAAAACTCGACCACGGAGCTTTTTGGCCTACCATGTTGGGTAATTTTTTACAGAGCGTATAGTATGGTATAAGCTATGGTATAAGTACGGATAGGACCGGAGTCTATAAAGTGCTACGAATCGGTACTCGTAGCACGTATTTGAAATATTTCTCACTCTTCTTCATGATCCTCCGAGTCTTTTCTTTTTTGGTCAGTTTTCTTTTTTTTTTATACCACTTAGGTGGCAGACAAGCACACGGCCCACCTGATGGAAAGTGGTTACCGTGGCCTATGGACGTATGCAACACCAGGGGCGTCACACTCGTGCTGCCGACCCTGAAGAAACCTTCTAATGCCCTTCTTGAAGAACCCTATATTGTAGTCGCTTGGGAAAACCATCGCGGGGAGTTCATTGGTCAATAATTGGGTTCGGATTATAACAGTGAAATGGTCGAACATCGATATTTTCCGTGAAGTGACTGCCATCAGTCAATCACTGATATAGAAGTTCTGTAGCTAAATCAGGTAGTTGGACATTTTAGGTCTCCACGCGAGCAAATGCCACAGACCTTCGTAGATCAACTAGAACAGCACCCTTAGCACAAAAACCATCGTAATCGTATCGACAAAATGGTGCATTGCGATTGGAAGGCTTTACACACTATAACTTCGTTATAAAAAACAGATGAGAAAAAGGGGGCAAGTTTACTGTAGCATTTTTTAAGAACGGAAGAAGTTCGACTGTTTAAAATAAGTTGAAAAAAAAATAAAAAAAATGATGCGAAAATATTAGGGTACATAAAGAAAAAAATTGCCTGCGGTTAAATAAATAAAACCCTTAATATTGCGTGCTAGCAATATATACAAAATTAAGGGTACCAGAAATATATTGCAAAGGGTGCTCAGGAGGTCTACTGTCCACAGACATACATTCTAGTAATATTTACTTTAAAAAAAAACAGTAGAGGCATGGGATGCGTCAAAAGTGTGCGTACGCTGGTGCCTGTTTCGTACAAATAATACTGCTTCGTATAAATAAGCTTAATTCGTGCATATAATTTACACAAAATTGTGCAAACAATATTCAAACAGTTTGCACGAGGTAGTAACCCGCATGTAAATTACTATAACATACTTAAACTAATATAGCAACTAATTTTTCTACTTACAATTCAACAAAAGCTCCGTATCGTTATTCATGATGTACGTCATCTGACTTCCACATAGCTCTGGATCTAGTACATCTTCAAAGAGGTCCAAATCCAAAGCATATTTGCCGTCAGGTATCGGTATGTGAACATACGCATTCAGAAAAACCGTATTCTGTAATATTGCCAACAAAAATAATAAAATAATGTGTTTCATTTTGAATATAGAATAATTAATAGTGACTGTACTTAGTCGTTGACTGATCAACACTGGCTGTATTGAATCAATTTATATTTTTTTATTCTAAATTGTAATCAATGAATGAATGATGCATTCGATGATAAGATCTTATTAAGTAATGTAACGCTAATTATCAAAGGATTAAGAGTGATACAATTAAACGATAATGACGTTACTTTATCCATTTATCTTAACAAAAATCACGTTTTAAGTTCGTGTAATAAAATGCCGCGTAGTTCCCAACAGAAAAATTTGGGCCACCACATTTTTTTCCAGACGGTGTCGTACAAGGCGACTAAGGGATAAGACAGTTTAACATCAGAGAGATAATTATATACAGTCCATACTCAGCCTCGGATGCATGGCTCGAGTCAACAATAACGCCCGGAATACGGCAATAGGCTCACCCCCTATTACGAGGGACCGAATACAACGATTGGTCAGATATGGGTTGGATAGATATTCATCTCTGCCTTAACCCTCCAAGGATAAAGGCGTGATTGTATGTATGTATGTAATAAAATACACTGGGCTACTATATATATGCATGTTTAGACAATATAAAAGCCTACTTTAAGATTACGGTAATCGAACGGTAAGAATACTGACATACTGTCTTTTATAGTCATATACCAGACAATAACAGAAATATTGTACCTTGGGGTCGAAAGATTGGGACGATTTATCCATCAAATAATTGACCCGATGCGTCGCCTCCCCCACACAAGAGAGAATCTGTTTTTGAGGACCTGGCAGAAGCGACCCTGTGAAGGGCTGCTTGGAGACGTGTTCTTCCGAAGCCGACGTTTCGGATGCGTTGCCGCACCCGTGGTCACGACTTGACTACTCTACGAGCGTCGAAAGGTGCGCGGGGATTTTTTTTTGTGCGCCTACCCTCGATTAGGTACTTATATAATGAATTGTAATGCCTCCTCTACACTACTCGCGAAGTTGAACAATGTTAGAGATGAATTTCGGCTTACCTCGCTGCGGGGGACTTCCAATTTTATTGTCGGTTTTTGGGAGTTGCACGAAGTGCGTTCACGAAGTACCTCTCTACACAACTCAACCGACTTCAGCGGCCTTACCATAAACCTTAAAACAGGTCAATAATTGAACTGCTGTCATTCTACCAACTGCAAATGTCACTTTGTAATGTCATAATAAATATATAGGATTACAAAGTGACATTTGCAGTTGGTACAATGACAGCAGTTCAATTATTGACCTGTTTTAAGAGTTTATGGTAAGGGCCCTGTACTCATTGAAACGTCCTGTGTGTCAGTGTGTGATTTTAGGAACTTCGCGAGTAGTGTAGACGAGCTAGACGATGCTGGAATACACCACACTCATGTCAGTTGCGGCACTGTGCTTTTGAGTTTAAGTATTGTATGATTAACTTTCATAAAAACTTTCATTCACTACAACACTGCATGGGAAGAGATGGGGTGGCCCAGATTTTACTCTGCCGGGAACCACGCGGCATCTTAAGTTCATCTCAGTACCTACCAAATTTCATCAAAATCGGATCAGTGATTTAGGCGTAAAAGCGTAACGTACAGACAGACAGATTGACTTACTTTACAATAATTATTTTGTATGGATTACAATTTTAAGGTCATTAACCTCTTACGGAAAGAATCATATTGCTTTGAAACAGGGTGAACTGATAATAATATCAGCAGATATAAATTGTCATGATATAATATGATGATATACCTGTACATATCGATTTATATTTATGTGGAAATCCCTACTTTCCCTACTAATATTATAAATGTGAAAGTAACTCTGTCTGTCTGTCTGTCTGTCTGTCTGTCTCGCTTTCACGCCCAAACCACTGAACCGATTTTGATGAAATTTGGTATAGGGGTAGATTAGACCTTGAGAAAGGACATAGGCTATATTTGGTCGCGATAACCGACATCCACGCGGGCGGAGCCGCGGGCAAAAGCTAGTATTATATAATAACTTAATTATTAGGGCTCTCTCACATAGACGCATTATTATTACTTATCGGTCGATATTATTTAGGTATACTATTATTTACCAAATTGTAAAGTGGTCGGGTCTGTTGGAGATATTTAAACAATAACACCAATAAAAAATAGCCTTATTTTTATAAAAAAAAAATATTTTCTTAAACCAATTAATAAAAGTAAACAGTGTGTAATAAGTCAATGTGGCTGCAAATTGTAAGGCCTGGTAATTATCGGCAGCATTACTCCTGAGTATAATGTCTCATTGTTAATTGTTAGCCGACGGATATCTATGGCGGATCTCTTTGGTCCTGTCTACCTTATCTCTGTGAGAGGACGCTGGGCCCGCTCTCTGTAAGGCGGCCTGTTCAGGTTGCGATAATTTCGTCCTGAGAAAAGGAGCCGAGTTTGTTTTTATATTTCTACTCATTGCCGCTACACTTTCGTAAATTAATAAACTTGGATGCAGTACTGAACCAGGAATTAGAGATAAGACATGGATTGTAGGGACGTAAGGAAGGTATTAGATATGGAAGTGGATGGCTACATGGGTAGAGGAAGACCTAAAAGAAGGTAGACGAACTCTGTGAATGATGATTATGGTTAAGAAGGGAGTGAATGCTGAGATGACTGCAAATAGAGATGAATGGAAAAGGCACACATGTTGCGCCAGCCACAAATAAGCTCGGGATAAGGCCAGGGGATGATGACTAAGATGATGACGATTGAGATGGAAAAAAGCGAATACTGCTTAGGTGGGACTCGAACCCTCGATCTTTCCCTTCCAGGGGAATGCTCTGACCATTGCGCCACCGAGCCTCGCCCGTGACCGCTTCTGTCTGTGAGGTAACTGGATCCAAGAGTCAGTTAGATAGACTATAATTGTCTAGGAATATTATATTATCTTATTCTCACACTCTAAACTAAGTTGTAAATAAATCGGCGCCTGTAATTAAATCAATGACCGAGGGTAGATTGAAATTAGGAGCGGTTAACTCAATGTCGCTAGGGATATTCAATGATGACTGGTGTATCAGTGATCGAAGGAAAAAAACACGTTAAATTATTGCAAAAATAACCTTCATTTAAGGATTCAACCAAAAAAATCAATCAAACAATCATAAAAAAATCTTAATATTCGAAGATCACAATCAATGATGTATTATAAACTATAGATATGTTGTCCACACTCTAAAATGGCGACAAAAAAATGATGACTTTTGGTCATCATTTTATGCACCAATCAGAATCGCAACAGCGCGCCATCCAAAAAAACGTTTTTAATAATAAATACGTAATAATAAAATATTATTTCTATAAATAATAATATAATCCCATCAAAAACAATACTTGTAAAAAAATGCCAAGCCTCGCCGCCCTCGATTCTTCTACCGCAAAAAGTTGTGAGATCCATGTAATACCAAGTCGGTTAATTTATTCAGTCCCTACTTCAGATACCTTCTGTCCTAAGTTATTACGTAATAAGCTTTTATGTTTTAAATGTAATAAATTGACTTGGCAATCGCACTAAACAATCTTATTTAATGTAATTATTGTGATGTGCTATACATTGTGTTTTCATGCGATGGCCAAGTCAATTTATTATATTCAAAACATAAAAACTTATTACGTAATAACTTAGGACAGAAGGTACCTATCTGAAGTAGGGACTGAATAAATTAACCGACTTGGTATTACATGGATCTCACAACTTTTTGCGGTAGAAGAATCGAGGGCGGCGAGGCTTGGCATTTTTTTACAAGTATTGTTTTTGATGGGATTTCAGTTCTTTTTGTAGATTACCTTTCCGGTTTCTCTCACTCCCACTCCCACTCCCACTCCCACTCCCAAATAACAGACGCTCAGATAGTTACTTTCGCATTTATTATAATACTTCGTTAAACTGATATTAGTATGGATGGATTCATGAACACTGAAACGTTCACTGCAAATGTAACTTTGTAATCCCATATATTTATATGAGATTACAAAGTTATTTATGCAGTTGGTGAAATTGCTGAAATTGAAGAATATTTTAATTTTCCCTTGAGTTGTACACTAAACAATACTTATTTTCTAAATTTGAGGCTTCTACGTCTGCTAGAAGTGCCTTAGAGTTTTGATGATCGGTCAGTCAGTGAGTGACAAAATTTGCAAACTTTGACTAGTTATAATTCTTAAACTACTGGTTCAAATTGAATGAAATTTGAAATATAAAGTGTTTTTACAGTGTCTACTTAGTAACCGAAGATTCAGGCTTCTAGGTTTATCAACAACGAAGTTCTAGGGGGTCAAAATGGCCTGAAGTGCTTCGAGAAAATAGTGTTACGGCCGTGCCGCTCTTTTTTGCTCGACTTGGCGGGGGCACTGCCGTGCCCCCAGATTCATATAAATTAATAACATTGACGTATTTTTAGAAGTACCTAGCTAATATGTTGTGTTTGCGCCATTTTTGAAAGCCGCCATCTTCGTGTATGACGTATCTATAAAAATAATACATCATTGATCACAATAGTTTATCTACCCACGTCAGCCTTGTAAGTAGTGATTTTAGGCTTTTATTTATTTAAAACAAATATGTACCTCGTAAATGAATAAATTTATATCAAAAACACCAAAATACCTACTAACATAAATATTAATTCGGTAGGTACAAACCATGGAGAAGGAAATGAATCACATTCTGTCCGCCGTGGTACAAACGCATTCATTGCAATAATTTTACAAACGCTAAGCCGGAGCAATATACAAAATATAACATCTATTACATTATTATATTAACAATAAACTGAAAACTCTTTCAAACTTAACACAATTATTACAATGACTTGACACATTTAATTCTGAATTTAACTCAGTGTAAGTGGGTAGTTAAACTTACTGTAAAACAGCTCAATTTTAATATAATCATGCTAATTTACCATTAAATTGTAATATTAAAATGCAATTACATATTAAGAAAATTACTACCGACACCTAATTTATATAAGAGTTATAAGTAACGCTAAGTAGCGTTACTTATAACTCTTACTTAGTTATAAGTAACGCTTCAAATCGAATCACTAACTTTAAAAGTAGCTAATATTATTGTGTGTACCAATCTTTAACTTCACGGAAAAAGCTTAATAATGTATCCTAAAACAAGGACCTACCGGGTGAAACACTAAAATAGTATAAGTACACTACTTACTTAAAAACTGGTACAAATTTTAATCAGACATCAATCTTGATAAGTATCCCTCGAATCTTGCAATCCGCTGTATTATTAAAAAAATAGGTATCCCATATAATTAATTGTTCGGTTCGTTAGGACTTCGTATAAAATTAGAAATTTGTGTTCTCGGGATTGTAATAAAACTGCAGCGTTCGTGATGAGAATTACTAATGTAATGAACAAAAAGGATTGATACATCAAAAGTTTTAAGATATTAGGTAATAAGTAGGTATTCTGTAAAAATGCATCAGTCAAAAGTGTATATGTCGCAGCGAACTAGCTTATTCAGCCTTTCAATTAACTACCTAGGCTGCTAACTAAACGGCGCCGTTCAATAAACGGCCTGAACGATATTCAGTCATTTAATTAAACGGCTAGGCAAATCGCTTGGATCGATGACCTATAATTACGTGCCTAGCCATTTGAAAAAAATACAGCTACGCAAATGACTTCTTTCTGCATGGGTTAAAAACAAATAACCACAAAAGCCGTTCCGCTCCACTCCCGCATTAGGTAGCCTTCTAACCTAATCTATCCAAGTAGGATTGCGCAACTTTCTCAATAAAGCTACTATAATAATTATTTCATTATTATATTGTAAAATTGTTCAAACACAATGTACAAATTGTTCATGAATAAAATATACTTAAAATACTGAAAAAACCTATCACTTAACTTTGTGTCTTATTTCGGGATGGTGTCCTATTGTGCGAATGACTTATGCAATAGTGAGCCAGTTAGTTAAATGTTGTAATAAACGTTACGGCTGAATATCATTCAGGCCGTTAATTGAACGGCACCGTTTAGATAACAGCCTAGGCAGTTAAATAAACGGCTGAATAAGCTAGTTGACGGTGACATATACATTAAGGGTGCCTACTCGATTTCACTTAGCAAAAGAAGTTCACATAAATTGCGTTGATCTTTGGACAAGGGTCTAAACTAAACATCTTTAAAGAGAAATTGTCAAAAAAATCTGTTCCCTGTACCTCATTACGCAACATACAAAACATCAGTCATACTATATTTAATAGAACGAGAGGATATGGCTAACTGAGCGACATCTCGACCTATCAACACAACAACCTGCGTTAATTATTTTAGGTATTAGATATTACCGATCCAAATGACACTGGATCAGAATCAGAACCGTGGTTTTATACCACCTAATTTTGGTAACTTGGCCATCTCGTGGTCTTAGCCGGGCTAAATATCTAACTTTACTATTGCTAGCTGACCCACCCCAGCTTCTCCCGTGCACCATTTCGATACCCCGTATCACTCCTTTTAGTCGACAATAGGCCCGCAATTTATTAATTTTCAAATAATAAGGAAATCTACCGGATTGGTTGATTTTTATGTTTACCTTAATGGACTATTCAACGAAAAAGGATTTTTTCAATAAGATCCAGTAGTTTCTGAGATTACCGCGTTCAATCAAATACACCAACGAACTCTTCAGCTTTATAATATTAGCACAGTGTAACGAACTTTTCAATATTATCGACGGTGGAAAAGCAAATTAAAGTAAGCGCCATTTTTCAAACTTTACAGCAGACCCAAAAAACTTTGTAATTTGAGGTAAAATGATCATAAAAAAAAAAATATTACTTCTAAAAGAATATCAAAAATAGCAGTTGTTTTATTTTTTAAAAGTCCATAATTTCAATCTACTAATGAAACAAAGCCTAAAAGATTTATAAAAATAGGTGGCGCTTAATGTTTTTTGCCGATATAATAGTTTACGGCAAAACACATTAACGCAATCCGAGCTGCGATAAATGATCACGGGAAAATACTTTAACCGCCACTATTTTGGTTTATAAAATACAAGCAATAGAATTTAACAACATTAATTTATATTAATATTGTATGGGCAAAACAAATTAAGTGTCGCAATGTCTGTATGGTTAACTTAGGGTAAACCATTTAAGTGCTTGAGAAATTAGAATGTAAAACCAATGAAATAATTTAAGCTCCTAATATTTTTTTATTAAGGCAGTGAAAATAAACAAATTTCAGAATTCACTCTTTTTATTAAGAAAACTTATGTTTCGCTTACTAACTAACCAGGAACATTCATGGTATTTTTTTGTTTTAGGATATCAACAGAACATATTTTTTTAAACTTAACACTATTATCTCTTCTATAACTTAACTCTAGTTTTTTTTTATTTTTTTTTATGCCACTTAGGTGGCAGACAAGCACACGGCCCACCTGATGGAAAGTGGTTACCGTGGCATATGGACGTATGCAACACCAGGGGCGTCACACTCGTGCTGCCGACCCTGAAGAAACCTTCTAATGCCCTTCTTGAAGAACCCCATATTGTAGTCGCTTGGGAAAACCATCGCGGGGAGTTCATTCCACAGCTTGAGTGTGCGAGAGATGAAGTTCCTTTCATACCGCACAGTGTGCACCGTTTCCGGTCGCAATGTGTGAGGATGAACTCCCCGCCTATGACGAGAGGTGCGATATCATATCAGTCATCTACTCTATTTTAGGTAGGCACAGGCACTAAGGAGTTCCTCATTTTTAGAAACTAAAATGCACTACTACTGATAATTTATCAATACAATCATTGCATGTCTAATAATGCGTTATTATACAATGCACGGACCTATTAACTTCAACCCCCGACCAATAGTGTTTTCCAAGTACGTCATATTGCTTTTTCGGCTCCTGGGATATGTCAGACATTTTCATCTTCGCTCCAACACTCGCACCATTCAGGAGGCAATTGAGCGTAATAGAGGGTCGAAAGTGTTCGCTCAGCAGTTGGGGAGGCCCCATCTGACGAAACTTAAAACTGGGGATGGCAAAACGATTACCTCGAAGTTCGAGATACTCGAAGAGATCGAGAACTTCTATGGACAGCTATATGCATCATGGACGAGTAAGCCGACGGAACACAGCGATGAGGACCACAGAGCCCCACACGCGCCATTACACCGAGGATTTGCCAGATGTTGAACAGTGCGAGGTAGAGGCGGCTCTCAGGCAACTGACGAACAACAGGTGTCCTGGTGATGACGGAATTACTACTGAGCTGCTGAAAGCAGGTAGCGCTCCAATTCTGAAAGAGCTAGCAAGCCTCTTTAATTCCGTCATCCAGCAAGGGCTAACACCTAGGGCATGGAGTGGGAGTGCGGTGGTACTGTTTTCAAAAAAGGCCCATCTCACTCCTGAGTCATGTCTACAAGTTGTTCTCGAGAGTTGTCACAAATCGCCTCGCGGGTAAGCTCGACGAGTTCCAGCTACCTGAGCAAACCGGGTTTTGAAAAGGCTATAGTACCGTGAACCACATCCATACTGTTCGGCAGATTATAGAAAAGACGCAGGAGTACAACCAGCCGCTGTGTATGGCGTTTGTGGACTACGAAAAAGCCTTCGACTCTATCGAAACCTGGGCTGTGCTGGATACCCTGCAGCGGTGCCGTGTTGATTGGCGATACATCGAGGCGCTGAGATGCCTGTATGATACTGTCACAATGTCCGTCCAGCTCCAAGACCAGAAGACGAAACCCATTAGCCTCCAACGTGGAGTGAGACAGAGAGATGTTATATCTCCCAAACTATTCACCAACGCATTGGAGGACGTCTTCAAGACTCTGGATTGGACTGGGCATCAACATCAACGGTGGGCTGGCCACATCTGCCGAAGGACTGATGGCCGTTGGAGCAAACGAGTCCTAGAGTGGAGACCGCGCGAAGGTAAACGGAAGGTGGGACACCCCCTAGCTAGGTGGACTGATGACCTGCGAAAGGTGGCTGGGACGGACTGGATGCGGAAGGCGGAGGATCGGCAAACGTGGCGTGTATTGGGAGAGGCCTATGTCCAGCAGTGGAGTACTGCAGCAGTAGCCTACTGCAGAGTAGGCTAATTGATTGATTAATTCATTTTCGAATGTTATTTTACGTCGGCATGATTTTTTCATAACTGACTGTGATTCAGTCATTTCGAATATTTTTCGTTTAAAGTAAGTTTTACAATCCATTTTAAAACTGTAACATACAATTTAAACAAAATGAATAAGCATCAAATTTATTATTAGCTACACAGTTATCATACTCGTATTAATCATACTAATTAATTACCCAGTTACCCAACAATTTAAAACTAGGTTTAACAAAATAATAAGAAAATATCTTACGCTTGGTCTATTCATGAAAGCGCGTGTCGTCAATGAATGAAGCGCCATTTGTTTGTCTCTTCTATTTATACATTCGAAATGGTTCAAATTATAAATTAAGCGACATTTTATTTGAAAAAAGTACTGTCGGTTAATTTTAAAATATTCGTGTTCTTTTTAACATAGGTAAATTAAGCGACACTTGTGTATTATTAGATGACTGCCAAAACCAATTAAATCTCATGACAATTGTATCGAGATATTAGCAAAACACATTATATCCATACTGTGAATATAATGTTTAACGGGAAAACAATTTATACGACAAATCGACAGACTAGGCAACCATAGAAAAACGCATTAAGTGGTCATGTAGGGGCATTATAGGGTACGCAAAAACAAATTAAGTACTTGTTATAAGTTGAACTAAGAAAGCTTAAATAACCTAAATGCCAAACATACATTTTGTATATTAAATCAAGGAAAATAACATCAAAATAGATAAAATTTTGAGTCGGTTCAATCATAGCAAAAAAAAAATGCCATACCAAATTGCAATACATTAAGCGACATCAAAGTGTTCAGATCGTTATGAAACTAAGACCAATCGACGCAGAATTTAATGTGGATTCCAGTTATGTATTTAAGTCATTTTCGACCAAAGTGTCGCTTGAAGTGTTCTGCCTTTCCACCGTCGTTATTATAGACGTATTGATAACTTGTTTGCAACTTTTATCGAAAATGTATTTACGACTCAGTCGAACGATGAATGGGCAGCATTATTGGTTCATTTTGCTCGCAATTAGCACTCCATGTACTTAATGAAATTCTAAAGAAAATCGGTATTATAAAAGGCCGATTAACAGATTCTGCCTGTGCATACATACCTATATAATATAATAGCTACGAGTATACCTGGGATATTTTACTAGATTCTTTCTTAGCTCTCATACACTCAAACAAAAAGTAGCTGTGGTGCCTGTTGGTTTTCGATTTGACTCTGGCGTCATTAGTAGTAACAGTGACCTTTTAGAGTCTAGAAATATGACTAGTTTATAGGTATCTATGTGCTCATTATCATCATCATCATCATCACCGCTATCACCATGATCATCTTAGTGGGGTTCTCGGTTAAATCCAAAATTTTTACCTCGTGTCGCTTACTCCTTCTTTTGGATTATTCTATTCGGATTATGTGACTTTTATAGGAACCGAAAACTGACCCCGAGAGTAGGTATAGCTTGCGCCACATCCTTGTCGATCAATCAGCAGGAGTACCTACCGGCTTGCATGTGAAGTTGGTTTGCCTTGGGGCCTTATAGACCACTGTGCTATAAGTTTGACCATATCTGACCATAGCCATCGAGAGCCGGGGTGAGGCTTTAGCGGTCAGCCTAGATATAGCTAAGGCCTTCGATCGGGTCTGGCACAGAGGTCTTCTTGCGAAGTTGCCACGCTATGGACTCCCCGCGGGATTGTGCGCATGGATTGCCAGCTTTTTATCCAACAGAAGTATTCAAGCCGTCGTCGATGGCAGCTGCTCGGACCGCATGGACATAAACGCTGGTGTTCCGCAAGGCTCCGTGTTGTCCCCGACCTTGTTTCTGCTGCATATCAATGACATGCTGTCTGATGGCTCCATCCATTGCTATGCAGATGACAGCACCGGTGACACGTATTACACGGGCCGTGCAAATATCCCTAGGTCGGAAGTGGAGGAGAGTCGCGAACAACTTGTGTCCGAAATTGAGACTACTCTCTCTGGAGTATCCGATTGGGGACGACTAAATTTAGTCCAATTCAACCCTACCAAGACACAAGTATGTGTATTCACCGCTAAGAAGGCTCCATTTGTTGTAGCGCCGCAATTCCTGGGCACACCGCTCACCATCTCCACAAGTATCGGGATTCTTGGTGTCGATATCTCCAGCGACGTCCAATACCGAAGTCATCTGGAAGACAAGGTCAAGTTGGCATCAAAGAAACTTGGGGTGCTCAACAGGGCGAAGCAGTACTTCACTGCGGGGCAACGACTACTCCTTTATAAGGCACAGGTTCGGCCCCACATGGAGTACTGCTGTCACCTTTTCGCCGGAGCGCCTGCGTGCCAGCTTGACCCTTTCGACTCGGTACAAAGACGGGCGTTGAGGCTCGTCGGCAATCCCATACTCACAGGCGATGTGGAACCACTCAGTCTCAGGAGAGACTTTGCTTCACTGTGTGTGTTTTACCGCCTATACAATGGTTTGTGCTCAGATGAATTGTTTGACATGATGCCCACAGCTACATTCTATCATCGCACTTCTCGTCATAGGCGGGGAGTTCATCCTCACACATTGCGACCGGAAACGGTGCGCACTGTGCGGTATGAAAGGAACTTCATCCCTCGCACACTCAAGCTGTGGAATGAACTCCCCGCGATGGTTTTCCCAAGCGACTACAATATGGGGTTCTTCAAGAAGGGCATTAGAAGGTTTCTTCAGGGTCGGCAGCACGAGTGTGACGCCCCTGGTGTTGCATACGTCCATAGGCCACGGCAACCACTTTCCATCAGGTGGGCCGTGTGCTTGTCTGCCACCTAAGTGGTATAAAAAAAAAAAAAAAAAACGGCGCCACCTTGTGTTTAGAAATACCTAATTGGTATTCTTAATTTGTTCTATTATTATGCAAGTGTAGTGTAGAAGTAAAAGTGGCAGTAGGCTGACCACATCTGTCGAAGGACTAATGGCCGTTGGAGCAGATGAGTCCTAGAGTGGAGACCGCGAGAAGGCGAAGGGAAGATGGGACGCTCCCTAGCCAGATGAACGGGCGACCTGAAAAAAGATGCTGGGTCAGACTAGATGCGGAAGGCGGTGGATCAGCAGAAATGACGCTCATTGGGAGAGGCCTATGTCCAGCAGTGGACTGCCATAGGCTAACTGATTGATATGGAAATGTAAATGTATGCATGCAAATGTAGTAAATTATTGCATATATTATATCTAAACCTAACAAGCTATAAATAATAAATTTAAGTATATTTCGTTTCACTGATATATTCGTCGTGACTAGACATAAATTACGGCTGCTACCCGATTACTGAACGCAACAGAAAAAAAAATACATTCCAAAGGAGACGGGGACTTCTGGGCCAAAATTGTAATGAGTTGAGATATGACTTAAAAAAAGCGGTATTTTTTTCTATTTCAAAATATTAAAAAACCAGCTCAATTGAAAGTCTGGAAGACGAGAAATCTTAAAACTAAGTTTATTCCACTAGCAAAATAAAATATCGATTACTAAAAATTATTTAAACAATATTGCGTATTTAAACACTTGCATCACAATTTGATATTAAATCAATCAGAGTGAACAAAACTTAATCATAATAATAATAATAACCATTTAAAATACCAAATAATAGTGTAATAAAAATAAATTCTGAATCGATTTCCGTTAATCGATTAATTATTTCTTGTGTTTATCAACTGTATTTTTAAGCTGTGACAGCTGACAGCTCCATTTTCAGTCAATCAGTTTATTTATTCAATCTTCAAAATTAATTATTTTATCGAAAAATTGTATATTTACACGGCTTATGGGATATACAATTGTTTATAAAATATGTACTAAAGTATGCTATATCAGTATGCTGTATCAGTTTATTGGTTTAAATCCAATGATCAATTGACTTCTGCGTTTTGAGTATTTCCAGTTGATTTATTGATTCTTTACGGACTTCTCAGCTTGCTCCTGGTTACCTTAAAGTACAATGATAAACTTGTTTACTTGTTTGAGTTTTGCTCGGTATTTTGGATTTTGACATGGATCTCTGTGTGAATTGTGGCATAGAAAATGAAGTAAATAAGGTAATATATTTCCACCTGCGCACTTCTTAGACAATACTCTAATTATTATTGAAGAAGAATAAAAGATCATTATTATTTAAAGTGTTTTTTTTTTTTAACATAACATCCTTGTACTCCATATCTTTAAAATCTCTTTGTAAGTTTTCGTACATTATCCCTGAGTAAAATATAATACAGTACAATTTAAAAGTATTTTAAGATAAAAAAATGACCACTTTCTATTAAAACACCACAGAAATCACAGTTCTAAAATGTCAATTTCTTGCATAACCTCACTTTTACTAAATCTCTTATAACTCTGCTCTCAGATATCCAAAATCTGCAGAATTTTCAGGGATGGTTTAATAATTTATATGCTCTTAATTGATACCACCCACATCTTATTACATTTTTGGCCCAAGAATGTATGAAAGCCTCCCCATCTCCTTTAAAAATTGCTTTCGCTTACCGTTTCGTTTCACGCATACCTAATGATTTATTTGCAACGCCCAGTAACAAAACTTTGCATATTGAATTTATTCCTTTTACAAATCTAATCGCCAACGAATAGAGATGGGACATTCAGTTTTTAACTCAATGATATTGCACTGCTTGATTGGCATTGTGTGTGTGTGTACGTGCATGCGTGAGTGCCTACCTACGTGCGTGCGTGCATGAATAGAAATTTAAAGTTAAAAAATAAGCAACTACCTATACCTA
The DNA here is from genome assembly GCA_914767945.1 of Eilema depressum. Lineage (NCBI taxonomy): Eukaryota > Metazoa > Arthropoda > Insecta > Lepidoptera > Erebidae > Eilema > Eilema depressum. The sequence continues at coordinate 18,093,676 of OU612020.1, forward strand.
ACTGCTACAAAATATCGTTATACTCGGGATGCGTCTCTTGGACCGAAATCGCGAGCCAACGAGGCGCGCGCAGATTGTTTGTATCCTCAAAAACCACCCTTAAAACGAGTATAGAGCAACTATTTGAGCACATTTTAGGTCCAAGATATAGGTCTCAAGCAATACATGCCTGTATGTTAGTCTTATGAACAAGTTCAAAATTTTACTGATAACTTTATTTTTTAAATATTCAAGTATCGCATCAAGTTCACTGGTGACTGTTCACATCCCTACACATCTACCTACTTATAAGTTTCCCCATTACTCAAACAGTAGTCATCATGGTATTGCTAAATGATGGCTGCCATTTGCCTTACCGTAGGCGGTATGAAATTACATACGAATTTAACATTCGTTCAAAAACCCTCCAAATGGGATTCTGTAAACGTTAGAATGATAGGTTCGTGTTTTAGGGCCTTAATTATTGGGTGAATTCCTATTTTACTGAACGAGTTTTATTCCGTTGTTCAATTTATCTAGATAATCATCTGATGATCACTGCCCATAACGATCTTCATATTGATACTGTCTGAAGTTTATGCGAATATCACTCATTAAATAAAATCACTTTTTAATGGATTCTATCGCGATTTATTTGTTACTAGCTTTTACCCGCGGTTCCACCCGCGTGGATGTCGGTTATCGCGACCAAACATAATGTATTATGCCTATGTACTTTCTCAAGGTCTAAACTATCTCTATACCCAACTTCATCAAAATCGGTTCAGCGGTTTAGGCGTGAAAGCGTAACAGACAGACAGACAGACAGAGTTACTTTCGCATTAATAATATTAGTATGAATGGAAGTATGGAAGTATGGATTACTAGCTGTTGCCCGCGGCTCCGCCCGCGTGGAATTCTGATCCCGTTCATCGCTGATATATAGCCTATATGTTAATCCAGGGTATAACCTATATACATACCAAATTTCAACCAAATCGGTCCAGCTGTTTATGCGTGAAAGAGTAACAAACATCCACACATCCACACATCCATTCTCACAAACTTTCACATTTATAATATTAGTAGGATTTACTTTACTTTTTACCACTTTTAATCAGACGTTTCGGCTACTATTCAACAGGCATGGTCGCTAGGTGACTAAATATGGTAGTTGTCACATGGAAAAATCACATAATGACACTTCAAACTATTAAATGTAATCAAAAAAATGTTAAAGCATTGTGCAAAGTGAACATCCAAAGCGGGATTTGAACCTTGAAATGTTCATTTTTTCCGATTTAAATCCATAATATTCACTTTAATTTTCCTTTTGATCAGTACTTTACTTTGCCCTGGGTGGAACTGGGATTGGTCGTTTTTCCAACGGCAAACAAGGAACAGACAACGCGTGTCTCGCATATAGTACCTATTGCTGCGTACAGTACAAAAAATGATGTAATACGTAATGTGATGCCGTATATTTTAATGAATCACTTAATTTAAATTTCCTACACGAACAATCGCATCTTATCGATGATATCTACCGGTAACGCGATCAAATAATGGCCACTGGGGAGAAAAAAAATACCCTGTCATTATCACAAGAAGAACTATTGAAAAGTCGTGCGAACGCCAGATCACAGCCTATTTTTAAATTCTCCAATTCAGTTGAAAATAAAATACACGATTGTGTTAAAACCTAGCCTCTAGCAACTGCTTTGAATTCGGGCCTTTTGGGCTCAAAACGTTTACGTGTGCTTCGAAGAAATATTAATTTCGGCCTAAAATTCATTTCCATTAGCTACCTCACGATTTATGAAGTCAAATCGGTCGAGAACTAATTTTAAAGTAGCTTGTATTATTATTAAAGAATTTTTACATACCGGTACCGAATACCAATTGTACCTAACTACCTATTTATTTTCATTTTAAGAGAAATTTATTTATATCTATACTAATATTATAAAGCTGAAAACTTTGCTTAGCTGTAAGCGCTAACCCTAGGAACTACTGGTTAGAATTGAAAAAATATTTTTTTAATAGCTCGTTTATCGAGGAAGGTAGGAGGGACAGTTTATAGGCTATAAATCATCACGCTACCACAGAACAGATAATAGTACTAGCGTACCTACATGTGCCATAATTTATTCGACAGACAATGAGGATGCATTGTAGCACTAATAAAATAAAAGCACGCTACGGGTATTTTGCCAGCTACTATCCTTCGTCTACGCAGCGCCTTAGCTAATCTAACTACGACACAACCTCTTGCTTGTGCCCACTGAGATATACTCATAGTACTCGGAGATTTCCATATAAAAAAAGCAAAGTTAACCTGTTAATAGCCACTAGCACTGAGAGCTAATAATAATCTTACAAAATAATATAACCCTCTTATCACCCTCAGTACCGCTCAAGTCCATTCTAATTATTACTACCGTCTATGCGTTTTTAATGAGCACTCACCGAACAGTATGGTTTGAAAAATAGTCACATTTGAACCAACAATTATTTTAACAAGGCTTTGCCGTAGGCTGACTTACAATTAATATCTTGTTAAGATATATTCCTGCTACTGGTGAGGTGAATGAACTTTACATACAAATGCTTTTTTTAGTAATATGGTCGTAAATTAGGTTTTGAAGGCGTGAAATCTAGTTTTGGTTTAACTCCGGTGGCAATATTTTACAATGTTGAACATAAACGGGGAAGTCATGATCATCTGTAATAGTGACTCTCTTTCCTGCAATGTTGCCTACATCTTACCATCAGGCGAAGTAAGGTCATATTGATGAGTCCTATGTTTAAAAAATCGTCGACTCGGTAAGACTGTTAATAATTTGTTATGATTTTTTATTTTACGTTTTTTCTTTGTGATCACTGTCTAATATCTTCGCTTATTTTTTCTAAGCCGCACAACAAAACTTGATATTGATTTTCATTGTGATAATCTAACTCTAACCCATACTACCTATAAACAGATATAGAGAGCACTAAACAAGAATTCGTTATAACTTGTTTATTAGTAGCTACTAACAAAAACTCATATTAATCTATTTTTGTCAAGCAATACAAATTCAATTAAAAAACCAATCACACAATATTTATTACACTTTTGTTGACAAATTGCACGTTTTGACAGTTTATTATTGAACCTAACCACATTCGCCCACACTACCCGTGAACGCCTAATATAATGCTCACACTTGTGTTAGGTAGCCAATTAAAGTTTTTAAAAGGTACAATTTGACAGTAGCAGTTGAGTAGACAGTAGGGTTGAGTATCTATAAATCAATATTGAAACTAAACGATATAGTTAAATAAATAGGTACATTTATCATTGATCTTATATGCTCTCTCTAGTTATGAACTCCTCTGGCAACATTAGATTTGTAAACTTTAGGTACGATTGGATGAAAAAACAACTTTAAGCGTCCTTTATGCAGGGCGTAAAAAACAGCTGATGAGGCCGTACAGTTGAGACCATCATTGTAACATGTAACATGTCCTATACAAAAAAATATTGTAGTAACTTTGAACCCAAAAATTTAAGTCACTGGCAAATGGGTAAGTAAGTTTGGTAAGGGTTTGACCTCGCAAAACATAGAAACATTGATCAACTTGATAATATACAGACCTATTGAAAAAATAGCAAGTCAGAAGCGCTCAGAATTTAGCACTTGCGTGAAAAATTTAACAACAGGGGCAACTTACAAAGGCAATGCTCTAGCTTAATCAGCTCGTTTGTAAGAATAGAAAGAGGTACAGAAAGAGTCTAATCCTGAAGGAGAATATACATTAGATGTACCTATTACTGTACAGTTTACAGTGCTATATAGGTACATACACAAACACATGTCATTCTTCAAGTATCAACACCATCATGAAATTGATTAGTGTACCTGTATTTTGCGAGGTGGAACCTTCTTTACCTATCCATTGGCAAGTGCCATGTTTACATATTTAAACTGCCTCTTATGAAATTTTATGAATTTCCTAATCTTATTCCTACTAGTAATTTGATATCCACTAGGCACTTTACTACTTTATCCTATACTTAAATATAATAATTAGTACAGTACAGCCACACCTCAAATTTTACTGTAGAAGGTACATCGCACACGCCACCAGCCATAAGTAATGAAAAATCTCCATCGCCTTCAGATGGACTCCCATTAATGAATTTATAATTTGCGCCGAGCACCGTCAACAATTATACTGCATCCGCATCGCCTCAGGAACGAATTTAAATGTTAAATCAGCCGTCATTCACGGGAACAACCCACCGGCCGTTATGGTTTTTGTAAGATCACCATTTAGAGGTAGGTATGTTGTACAAAATGGTCAATGTTTCGTGGTTCCCTTCCGGCAATTAGACGGGCAGCTTTAATTATGTAATTTTGAAGTAGTCTCAGGGTTATTTCTTAGTAGAGAGGTGATGCGAGGGTTTTAGATGATTTAATCGAGATTAAAGCAACAGTTCTTTGAATACAATTACAATAGTATTACCGTACGTATTATCAGCTTTCTATTAAATTTTCGTTTACAGGAATCAATTATTGTGTTGAGAAGCTGTACTGAGTACCTATTAAAAAACTATAAATCTTTATTGGTTTCCTTTTTGTTCGAAGAGCACCTAAAAACTGCATCTCCAAACGTCTAATGTATCATATTTGTTGGCATGTTATTCGTTAACGTGCCTACCTTTATCTGATCGATTGCGATATAACCTTGTCAACTTGCAACTTTAATAGTTTGCATTTGTGTGAAGGTTCCATCATCACGTAACACAATGATTGAACTTTGCAGCTGGAACCGCAAGTATGTTATGAATAGTTTTTGCAAAATTTTGACATGAAAGCGACTTAACTTCAGGGACTCCGAACTCCGGCGGCGTGCATGAAAATTTTACTGACAGTTAAGACTTTTTTATGTAAAGATAGAAGCAGATTCCGGGCTGATGTCTCTACCTACCCTGAAGAAAAATATGCGTGATCATATGGATGCATGGAATTTCATTGAGTAAAACATGGTAACTCAATTTTGTTGTACGGATTTTACTAATGAAAGCTAGTTTAACAAGTATCTAAAAGTAATAATATTGAAAGCGAGAGACAGAGAAAAATTCATCTAAACGTGCAGCACCTACTACAGTTCATTTATTTAATCACCCACCACTCAAATATAGCAAGTTCGAAACTGGACTACCGAACTAAAAGTGCTCCATAGCGTGTCGGAATGCGAGGACGATACGCCTCGGGCCCGGAAGAAAAGTCCAAATTAAGTTAGTCGCATGCATGCAAATATCTGCGTAATGGTAGGAGCTGTTTCGACTTTTTTAATGTAGAATGATTTGTTGGCTATATGTAGGTAGATAATATAAACAGGTATGGAAATTTTAGAAGTGATCTAAACACGCATCTTAGAAAGTAACTTACAAAAAAATGGGTCTGACTGTGAAAATATTGGCTCAGTTGTTGATTATGGAGCATGGGTGAGTGATAGATGATCGGTGTACATACATAGTATACATATACGTTTTAAAGCTCAGGATCCGCTCTCTTATCCACTCTTTCCCCTTTGTTACCTCTGTTCCATAAAGTATTTGGTTTATACGGGAGAAACTCGTTCCTTAATCAGCAAGTGTATCTAGCAAGTGAGGTTTATTTGGGCCCAAAATATCATTGCGTGGCACATACAACCTTTTGGTTTTGGTTACCTTTGCCTTCTGTGAAAACTCAATGACTTACACTAGTAATGAATACGAAACACTAAATATATGTTTCAAATGAACATGCTATTTAATTAATTAGTAACAGTTAGATATTTACAACGTATACGTGTGTGTACACAGAAATTTAATACCCGACATATAGTATTGAGCATTAATTCAAATCAAATTAAAACTATATACTATTACAGATATTCGATGTCAAATGTAAACCACAGATGCCCAGTGAATACGTCAAAAAATTAAGATGCGTATCTTGTGATACATTAGAACAAAAATCGGGGTGACTGGTGCTGAGTTGGCCAGACTTTCTGGTGAAGAATTTGGGATACATTTTAGCGTTCCTCTAAGCTTTTTAAAAAGAAGTAGGTTTCACCTGTTTTATTTCAACTTGCCAGACCAACTTTACAGAAAACCAATCAAAATAAATATAAGGTTCACATTACAAGCAGTGGCGTGCGGTGAATGTTTTTGAATATAGACTACCTTTTGGAGAGGGCTGAATGGTGAAATCATAAAAATTATACTGGAATTACGACGGTTTGGGTAATCCCCGAGCTCAGTCGCTTTTATTGAATTATTTTATAAAAAATCCCAATGACACGTTATGGTGTTCCTTTCTCAATAATTGTTATTATTTTCTTATCATTTTCAAAACCTTTTTATATGAAATTAAAAATATGGAAATTACGTTTTGTAAGAGGATATAAACTTTTTCAAATCTACATTGACGAGAATATTAATTATTGTACATTAATTTGATTTGTTTCATCGATACACCTTATAATTAACACCGGAATTATCCAACTAAACCCGAAATCATGGTTACCCTAGGCGTCAGCATGTCAACGACGTCTCTGGCCCAGATTAAGGACAATCCGATTGGCGGTGTCACTTATTTAGACGCGACGCCTCGATGTTTCAAGATATTTTTCAATTCCTTTTTTAGCCCTCAAAGGTTGTGTCGGTAAGATGACAAATTGGTTTCCGATTTGAAATAGTTATTGTAAATTATGGGAGAATTAATTATGGTAATTCGTGTTCGTGTGCTAGTACTGGAGTGCGCCAGAGTTGGAGATTTTTAATTAATCTTTATTTTATCAATATTAAAATTGTAAAAAGAGTCTATTAACATACAAAATGAAAGGCTTGCATTTGCAAAAAGTGTAGGAAATGCAATACCTTTCAACTTCAACGTTCAAATTCAAGGGTCAGTTTAGGATTATATCAAAAAGTAATATAAGTATGCCACAGGACTAGTTTAGTACTCCAGGCTTCTGCTTCTCGGTTCCTCTCCTCTTGGTGCTTTAGGTCTAGAAACTTCCAGAGAAGGTCAATATCTACTAGCTAGTATCTACTGTGCTAGTTGAAACTGATTTGAACATTGACACTTTGCTCAATTTTATAAATCGAATGCGAGACAAAGATTAAAATATCTACAATCAATAATGGCTGAAAAGTAGCACGATAAGGTATATCATATTGGTATAACGATATACACATGTCTTCATCTGCGTGGGGTATGTAAATCAAAGTTATAAGTTCATCGAAAAATATTCAACTCGCTTAACCCTCGTGTATTTTCGACCACCGTTGTCAAAACCGTACGCGACCCACCTCCGAAATATTATTACATTTAATTTCTTTAAGCCCTACAAAGGGAATAAAACAATGCTATAATAGCGTACAATACTGCATCAAAGCGACGTGTTACATCTTATCCGCATTTGAGCACAAATTGAGTTGAATTTAATGACAATCAAGCCACGGACACGTGATGGGTTAAGTCCGCTTAATGTCTGTCTCTTGTGGGATCATTGGTTTTGGAATATACGGTAGATTATTTGGAGCGGTAACGCGTAGTTCTATAACTTTTTTTTGCTACTCTTAACTTAAATCATGATAATGAGATGCATTGTAAGTATCCTGATGGATGTTGGATCTGAGGGTTGGGCCTACTTAGTCTTTACTTTTTTCAGCTTTCATTGTGTTACCAAGGTTCATAAATTTTGAATTGAATTTATTTTACTATGCTGATAGTTTTTTTTTTATGAAGCTGCATAGGTATATTATGTTGTCTTTAGAAGAGTGTTTGCATCGTGACAGGCACTAATTCCGGATGACATTTACACTTGCAATTTTATTAACTGCAAGCAAAAGTTATGTTTGGAAACAAGACAAACAAGGTCTGAAGTAGTGTTATATTTGGAAACGAGGTTTGAACCATTGCCGAACCGTGAGTAATCAATAAATTTCAATTACTTATCGAAGAAGAAGGAAATTACGTAAAACTAAAACAACCTAAATTATGTCAGTTAATATGAACAAGCGTCTTCTGATTACGCTTTATCAATCCGAATAAGTGCCTGTATGTTTTCTAAAGTAGTTTGACAGGTGTGGTAACAAAATGAAGAAAAATAAATGCCTTTTATGAATGGTATATGAACGAGAGGTAGTTAATACAAATAGATAGTATTATTTTGCCATAAATAGGACCTAGTAGTGTGTATGCGCAGTATTTAAGGCCTGGAGCATGTATTTAACGAATAGGACATAATTATCTACTTACCTTCTAAATTATGGATTTTGTTGTTGAGAATTACATACGTAGTATCTAATTATGTAACTTGACGGTGTGCGTGACAGTCGAGTGTCCCATTATTAGGTACATCAAAGGTCACCGGTTCGATTTCCGAATATTTGTGCAAATATTTGTGTATAATAAGATTTTGTCTGACAGCCTCTGTTATGGCGGTAGTGACCGCAACTGTGAGGTGCGGGTTTGATTCCTCCTTAGGATAAATATTTGTATGCATGAATATGGCTATTTGCATTGGTCTGGTCGTGCCTCGGAGTGCACGTCAGCTGTGAGTCCTGATTATCATACGAACCTCTCTGGCAGTCGTTATGGGTAGTTGGTGCCCTAAAAAGGCCTACAAGTGACCTAACTGTAATACTTCGATATCGCCAATTGGTATAAATCTGATGTTCCGCAGAAGCGGCCTCAGAACCGAGCCCTGCGGAACGCCGCACCTAATTTCTCGCCGAATGAGGCCGATCGCACTTGGGTAGATGACGGCTCTCTTTGTCAGGTACGCCGACTAAGCGGCAGAGGCGGTGTAGTACACGAGCACCTCCCTAATGCAGCTCCAGGATAGGGTGTTGAATGCGTTGGAGAAGTCCAAGAACAGCGCCACCTCGCCTCGAGCCACACCATCCTCCACCTCGCCCTCTTGCGCATGTTTGCACAATATATTAACATGATATAGAGCCCGCATGCATGTTCATACATGAGGTAACTGATGACCTAAAGCTGGAATTGAACACAACTATGAAATAATTCATTATGTCATAGTTTCATTACTATATTTTATTACCTTGTTAGTACTTCGGAAATAGAGAGTGCATAACTAAGTCACAAATGACAGAAGGGAAAGGAAAAGAAACTAGTTATTTTTATTTCGTTATATTTGTTACTTTAACTGGTATAATAAACCACTATAAGATAACATTCTCTTGGCTGAGGGGCTACGGAGCAGGTTAGGCAATACCAGCCAAGTCAACTTAGGATGGGTGGCCACTTTCAACACATTGAGACTCCATGTCTTGGAAAGTGATCAATCCCGCCCTCGGCTATACCCACGTGGATGTCGGTTATCATCACCAAACATAGCCTATGTCCTTTCTTATCTAATCTAGGTCTTTCTCGTTTCATCTAATCTCGATCCAATCTACCCCTATACCAAATTTCATTAAAATCGGTTCAGTGGTTTAGGTACAAAATCGTATCAAATAGACAGACAGAGTTACTTTCGCATTTATAATTTTTGTGTGTAGGCTTGCATCCAAAGCTTGCGTTTCGAATTCCAGGATCCGCTTCTCCTTTTTGACTTTGTTTTTATTTATTCTAGCAGCGACTGCCTCTGTTCTGTACTGAATCTATTCCACAAACCCAAAAGGAAAGCTTACCTCAGAATCTCTGTCTGTCTATCTGTCAATCAGTTGGCTGGTGTGATATTAAACTTTATTATCATTAAAAATATCAGTTGGTGAAAGTCAATTTAAGGCGGGATCTTAGACTTCTAGGTCCAAACTAAGACGTACTTACTCTGTCCATTGAGGGTTAAACAAGCAATCATTACAATGCATTAGCTAACCAGCTATCACTATACTAATGGAGCTAACCAGCTAACCATCTATCACTATACTAATGGAGCTAAGTTATAAAGCTGTTTCAGGTAAAAACATGGTAACTATATTTTATGTTTCATTAGACAATTGTTATTATATTGTGTAGTACCCAGATGCCTAATCTAAGGTACCTTTTAAGTGCTTTCTGCAGAATCTTATAATATCGTATGGAATGAATATTAATCCCGCAAAAACTAGTAGTTTTTGCGGGATTATTATTCCATCCATAAAATTTATAACATGTCTTATAACTTCATTGACTACTTATTTGCAGTACCTATTCAATTTAGCAATGCTTTATGTCACAAGACAGAACTATTGCTGCCAACTAATAGACATTGGCTTCTTTGAATGTGCGCCATCTGATCTGCCGGCTTGCTACCTTTTTAATCGATTTCTTCAGCGTCCGTCCCCTTAGTTGGGGGCGTCCCAACTTCTGGAAGTTCCTGGGAGCAAGAAGGGAACACCGTGGTTCTCACACCCGAGGTATTTCAAAACTGGAGTCAGCCAGAGTTGCAAGGGATATGTCTTAGGCAATCCTACACTCGGCATCTGAAGTCCCAAGACGACGTACAGTCTCAGTTGGACGACGTACAGTCTCAGTTGGTTTGAGTTCAACATAACCACCCTCACTGGCTCCGGCTGGTATAGGTATCCGAGGGGATAATCGCACTTAAAAAAACGGGCATCTTACCTTTCCTTTCTTGCTAACTGCGACGATGAAAATTTTAGATACAAAAAAATAAAACCTGACTGGAACTATCAATAAAATCAGCAAGTTGGATATAATTTTATTGCTTCCAGTAGTTTGACAAACATGCTTGGTAAAATGATTCTTGTCGAACGTCAAAGAAAGTTATAGCGAGACATTTTGAATGTATATTGGTCACTTAATTTAAATAGGCACGAACAAGTTTCTGCGTGTCAGACCGCTACTCGACATTTATAAGGCAATATAGTCATTGGACACTAACCAAGCAGTGAAGTGAAGCAATTTTAAACAAGGTCTGTTATGTGGGGTCATCTTTAACATGTCGGAGGCCTTGGGTATTTAGGGTAGTGGGTCTCATTTATGACTTCGATAGTAAAGAGAACTTTATTTTATTACAAAGTAGGTAGGAGACTAAACAGTAAATAATTTGGTTACGTATTTGGGAGACCTATGAAGTGCTGCCTTGGTGTCATAGATAATGACATGACGTAGGCCTTGTGTGAAGTTGAGTAGTGGGTCTTGATTGTGATAAATGTAAACAAATAGTTAGCCATTGTCTGATGGGCATAAATTTAAGGGCAGAAAGAAAATAATTATTTAATGTTCCTTTATTATATCTGATTAATAACGGATTCTATCACGATTCATTTTTTATTATTTCTATTCAGCCCGAATTTTTGAATCAATAGTAAGTACCTACCTAATTATGTTTATAACATTGTGTGATTTGAAATTTACGAAATCTTCAAAAACTAAAAGTTCAAAATATACCTAAGTGAGTTGAAAACGAATCAAACCATGAGTTATTTTGAATATTTAATTAATAACCTCACAAAAGCAAAGTCATTTTTAAGCTTACTTTTTTATCGAAAGCAAATCTCGCGTTAAGAAAACGTGACGTTACTGCTTATGGTACGAATACAATCTTTCGTGACAAACAAAACTTAACAACACTAGAGAAGTAGGTACTTGATATTCATTCTAGTATGAAGAAGGCGTGGACATTCACCGAAAACGTTGCAGACGATGCTCTCAAACACATTCACCGACAAATACAAACGTTGTCCGAGCTAACAATAGCGACTTACCGGTAACGCACCGCTGGGGGCCGGGCTTTACAGACCACGCCCCAAACTCCGCCCACGGTGCGTATGCGCCGATCGAGTCAAAATTCGTTCATAATTTCGCCTGTCTTATGCTCTGTAGGTCTAAAAAGGCCACATTCGACGAATCGTATCCGCATTGAAATACGAAGCGGATTTCATTTCGTAAAATGGGTACACACAACGCGAAACGCGGCGCGATTCGCTTTTGGCAATTCGCCTTTTTGACAAGTTTGTATGAGAAGTCGTAAAACGGCTCACCAAATCCGAATCGCTGAAATGTCAAATGTCAGCATTGAAAGACGCAACTCGAACATCGCGTCTTACAATTCGTCGTTCGTTTTAATTTATTTGTTTGCCTCAATTATATAAATTTAGCCTAAATATGGCTGATTTATTTCTTTATCATAATTTATTGAAACATGCAATAGCCCTAGAAAGGCTTTTGCGGCCTCACGAAACCAGGAGGTTGCATTCGAAATGCCGGAGGACGAGTTTGTGGGCTGGAATAGCAGCGGTGAAGGGTCAAAAATTTCAAAAGGTAAGCCGGTGGAAAAAACCTTAGATACCTCTTATAGTTTGATCATGGCAATTTTTGTTTCTTCTGAATTTCAGTTACTAAGTACAAATTTAAACAAACATATCTACCACGGCTTCACTTTGCAGAGCAAGCCTGCAGGAATTGGGTTATAGGGACTCATCGTCACTGATGACCAGTTGTTTTAGATCTCATCCAAGAAATTGAGCCCTGTTTATCAGGATCAGGACGAGGTGGAATAAATTTTGCAACATGTTTGTATTATATGTAATTTATTTAAGCATATAAGGTTTAGGTACATTAATATAATAATATATCCTAGTTGAGAAAATGAAGTTTAATTACCAACATATTATGGCATAATGTTTAAATAAATCTAATTACAGAAACTTATTAATATTATAAATAAGAATGTCAATTTCAATTAAAAATAAAGGAGACAATGTACACAATCTAAACATTACAATATCCTAAACACAAAAAGAACTAATAAACATACATAATGTAGATTATGTATTTTTGTTTGTTTTGAAAAGTTTAATAACAATCAATACTATTAAACAGTGCCCATTAATCATACTTAACTAATCTGGATTTGGAAAGGCAATTTAATAAAATAACAACATTGCACACAAAATCATGCTTAGTTTGAGCTGTCGTTGGGGCTCTAAGCTTGTACTATAAGTACTAGACAACAGATATACTACATATTCTATAGTTTGTTCGTATTAATACACACATATTATACACTTTAATTGTTAAGTAAGTTGTTTTTCCATAATCAGTATAATATTACGCAGTCCATCTAATCAACACAACATGGTGCCTCGCTAGTTCCCTATTGTGTTGAGCTAACTATGCGGAGGCTGCTGCAGTTGCTGCATCAGATTGCAGCCTCTATCTTTCTATTTGAGACAAGATCCGCCTAGCCTCTTCCAATGGAGCTGGAGGCGCTGTGCTGAAACAATAATTATATTCTTTTATTTTAATCACATTTACCTACTTATGATCTTTCTTATGTGCTAAGTAAATAACTATATAATGTTAAAAAATTTAATGTTTATTTCTCTCTCCACGGTCAAATGTAGAGATGGAGAGTATACATGATACCTACTTGTCTCTACTGTAAATTTATTGGTGTATAATAAAGTATTATCTATCTATCTAGAGATGTAATTTAGTTTGAGCAATGCTCTCGATACATTTATATATGTGGAGCTTGGAAGAGAGATGAGATATTACAATATTTAGAATAGGATATCTGTGAAAGACACAAGATAAACAATAATTACTAAACTTAACACCTCACTTTGGGAAGAAGTCCTTTCTTATCATAGTTTATATTATAATGTTAGCACTTATTACTATAGAGAGTTATACTTACGCGACAATCACAACTACTTGATATTCGTGCTCCGGTTCATCAGACACACCGTTGGTAAATGTCTAGCTTACTTTAGATCATCCATGGGCGTCTTTAGTAGCGTAACCTCTCCCTTCTGCGTTGAGAATGAGTGTAACCTCTGCCCATAGCCGCCGGCTTTCGTCTCTTATTCGAGCGGTATTATTGTAGGCAGTTTTTGCCAACTGAGGATGCCTCGTCATGAACTTCATAATAATCTCCCACTGCGCCTCACTGACCCGATTTGGCATGATTGTTTTATATGCACAGTAAACACAAACACTATATTTGGTCGGTATTCCGCCTGACGCGACGACGCGAGAATAAAATTTGAAGTGGAACACACAGCACAACACTTAAACAGTCTCATAAGTGGATTTTTTTCAAGTGAACTTGATGAATGGATTGAATAAATACGAAAAACATTTTAAATTCTCAGACAATCAAATATTTACATTATAGTTGAGTTGACAGAACACAGTTTGTTGCCAGTAAATTAACAATTATTGAAATAATCTGAATGTTATTTAACAATTATTAATGGCTTAAAATGGTTTTTAAAGTCTATTTGCTGATTAAAAATAAATAAATTGCAATCTATTCACTTAAAATACTCTTTTTTACTTTAATATCTTGCATTTAAAAGTTACCGGTTTTTATATTTTTAGAATTGCAATATTTTATCTTAATACGAATCGTCGGATGAACCGCATTGTAGACGAATCGTCTTTCATGTGTATCATTTTACGACCCAAGATGAATTGTAAAGCGCTTCGCCGGACGAACTGGATGACGAAATGGAATCCGATTCGTTTTATGAAATGGCCTTTTTAGACCCCCTGGTCATTTCTATGATAATTCATTGCATATGAATATGTATTGGCTATATGTGTCTGTAACATGATTCTGGTGGTTTATAAGATGAAAAAAAAACATTAGCAGTCGAAGATGTATTTTTTTTTGGTAAAAGATTTAGAGTAATAAAAAGTGTCATTAAATTATTAATGGTATAAACAAATCGAACATAGTGCCGATTAACGTTTGGTAAATTAGTTCATTTAGTATATATAGGTATTTAGGTAGAAAGATAGGTCTACCTACCTACTTAGACGAAACTTAAAAAAAAAACTTTGTTGTTACCTACCTATGGTAACCTACCTAAACTTTGTTTTAAAAATATGTAAATTTTGCAGGGGCATATTAAACAGTGCCATTTAGACGCAACTTAAGGAGAGCTTGTCATTATGGGTTCTAGATTGCAGATGAAATAATAGGCACTTACGTTTTTTTTTATTAATACGGCACCTGCAACCTGCACTAATCTGGAATCAAACATGAGATTTATTAGCAGTTAAACGCTCTATATCTATTAGGTATGCCAAAGTCAGAAGTCATCAGTTATATTACTAAGGTACCTATTTAATAAGCACACGACCCATATAATGCGTCAATCATACATTCTCATTGACAGAGAGGATAGAGAAAAGCAAACTCAAAAAGCCTTCCATCAGGATTCCCAGATTTTATGAAAGATAGCCTATCTAGACTGTCTGACTTAACATCGATTTGGGTACTTACTTTCTTTCTAGAAATGGCACAGGTCCATTGGGACTAGCAAGGGACTGGAAGGTTAAGGCACCCGATTAAGTAACATCACGTTTTCAAAACCTGAGATTTCAATTTACCTAATTGCATAAAAAAGGGAAAAAGTGTACTTTGGTTTTCAGTAAGTATGATCTGCTAAAACAAAACCAAGCTAGGTATTCACGGGGTTATTAAACCTTCATTCAAAGTTTGATTACATTTTTTGTTTTGAATTAGAATTAGACATTTTATTTTTGTGTAAAGTGTTCGTAAATTTTCAGTAAAATTACGAGCTACTCTACGTACCTACTACACTTACGTATACTAGTCTCCTAATTGTTCGCCCAACTGTGAACAGTCTTGTAGTATACTATTACCCTAATATGAACTTACTATGCAAGCCTATTCTGTAGGAGCTATACTATAATTTATGAGAAACATTGGACAATTGGACATCATTGGCCCTTGCCAGGCCCTGCATTTTATAGGTATCTTTATTTATTTTGGGGTTTTGATCCAGTAAGGATATGTCAACCCCATCTTACCTTAATTCATAGTGGACACATTGACACTGAGTTTACCTATAAAGTCTAGCTTATTACAGCTCTACCTAGATATATCCAGCTATGTATCATATCTACTACTAATATGGGTATTAGTCATTTAATAGTTCAGTTAAGATCATGCTAGCATCCATTGGAGCAGAGAAAAAAAACTAGGTACACGGAACAGCTAATTTCTTAGAGATAAATAATATAAAGCCTTAGTAACTATATTTAAGCTCTAAGAGCATCTGTATTTCAATCTTAGAGTATCTATAGATACTCTAAGATTTCAATACATTATCAGTCCCTAAAAAGAAGATGGCAGTTTATGTAAGTGAGTATCTACGTCCTACTCGATGCCTTCTTGATATTAAAAAAAAACCTTTAGGTACTAGGTATGCCTTTATTAAAGTAGAATTAGTTGAATAAACTTTTTAAGTGAAGAATCTTAAAATTAATGTTAAATAAACAAATTAAAACAAGTAGATCACTTACATACTTTGACCCTTAGGCCGTACGCTGGCATAGACGGGTGCGGGTCGCAGACGTCCGGCGCGGGCGCCCGCGCCGTGCGCCCGCCTGTTCGTCGCGGGCATCCGCTGCTCCGTCGCGGACGCCCGCGACGGGCATCTGTCACCAGTATAATTTCAATAGCGTCGGTGTACAGTCGATAACTATGGATCATTTATTGATATATTACTTAGCCAAAAGACGACGAGTACGACGACGTGAACAAAGGTGTCAGCCAATGAGCCCATATATTATGTCACGTCTAGATTGTTGTGTGGAGAATTTGTAACCAAGTTTTCGTTATTAAAGAGAAAATGGGCAAAAATTTTTACAAAAATAATTATCCAATTTGGTGCAGTCATTGGGAACATTTGAGGGTTTCATTTTTATTTACGCCGCGCCCGCGGGCCGGTCCGGTTCCACCGCACCGCTATGTCCCTGCATTTTAAATGTAATATCTTCGGAAATATTCATTTAAATTAGATGCTGTAAAGGGCCATATTGATCTATATTAAATGGACAATTTATTAAGGGTACTTAATTGGATAAGGAGCTGAAATGCTTAAAATCATTTTTTTTTTTCGTAAAATGTAAAGGATAAAAAATGGTTATTGCGGGTTATTCTTAAGTGATAGACATATTATTATACCATAGCGGACTTTATTGTTGACCTTTTTAAGGTGTACAATACTGTAAAACATTATTTTGATTTATGTCGTGGGGTTCAGCCAGCGTTTGCAATATAAGCGCAAAAAAATGTACTTATTTACCACATCACATTAGAAACCTTTAAATTTATCAGTGTTTCTCTACAGTACTATGCATGTATTATACATATAGACCTTCCTCTTGAATCACTCTATCTAAAAAAAAAAAATTGGTTCAAAATCCGTTGCGTAGTTTTAAGCAGCTAAGGATTGTTCTAAGTTTATTGCAACGACTGTACAAGCACGGCGCGTGTGACACGGATAACGTAGCGGCGGTCGATGATTTTGTTGAAACAGACCCGCACGCGTGCTCCGTCGCGCGGACACACGGCGCGTGCCCCGCTGCCCGCGTGGCGGGCCCCGCCGCCCGCGTCGCGTGTGACGGGTATCCGCCTCACGGAGCGCTGCTCTTGAAATAACATGAAACAAGCACGCGAAGCGGACGCCCGCGACCCGCACCCGTCGATGCCAGCGAACGGCCTTAGGTACCTATCTGGTTTCGAGGCAAAACTAATCTTGTAAGTGAACAATACTCTTCATCAGTCATTTCATTCTAATTACGGTGAAAAATTATCAAATACAAATAACATCTGCTAATTAAACTAAAATGGTCTAAAATGTCTAAAGTGTATAAGAATCTAATAATTTTATTACAATACACAAGTTATTGAATTATCACCAAATTATCACGTTATTGTGAAAAAAAGACAAATGCCACTCGGAAATAAAAGACGATTAAATTTTTCTTTTTTCAAGTTACATGATGCCGATATAAGTGGCCAGTGTGTAAGGACAACAACATGATAAACGTAACTGACCTTTTTTGCATTCTTTTGCATTAAATAATGTCCATGTGTGTGGTTCTTTACCACCTTTTCTTTTACCAACAATTTACTTTACTGGCCTAGTTAGTGGACAAATAATGTGAGCTATTTACGTCACTTACGAAGTTTAAGTATTTTAATAAACAGAAGATTTATCCTTTATGATAAAAAATAATGACATTTAGCCCCAATGTGACATATAAAACATCCTTCTGTCTCCTTAAAATGTTAATAAGTAGCAAGCTTTTAAATTCCCATAATATAAGTAACTACCTAATATAGTTCAAGTAGGATTGCGTTGGCTGGCAGGTGTGTCCAGGTCGTCGACATTTCGTATCATGTTTATACTTGAAAGTGAAGGAATATCGACTCAAATGCCAGTGTCTTAAAGTAGAGATTTAATTAATAGAGGTGTAGGTTCAGTGTTAAGGCTGCGGTCTGAATATAGAGGATCCGATATCATAACACCACGGCAGTGAGCAATATCGATCAATTTCAAATGATAATTTATCCTAAAATACCTCGAAGTCATCAATAAACTTTTAAAAACTGCTTAAAGGTCCAATGCATCAAAATTAAATTAGCTTTAATAAGATAGCTACGTATAGATTTTCTTATTTAGTTTTACAAAATAGCAGCCAGTTTTACTTAAATATAAATAAAAATAAACTGGATGATTTTTTATACAATTAATTAATCTTTATTTAAAAAATTTACAGAATATTATTTTTATTGTTATATAAATAAAATATTAGAATATTATATTGAATGAAATTTTGAAGTATTTATTATGCTGATTGTTCAAATCAATTATATTTATTAAATTTGAAGTTTTACTTTATGTGATTTATTTTTGAGATTTTTTTACTAGTATCTAGTACATTGTAAAAAAATTGTAGGTAGGTAAATATTGACAACCTTTTCTGGAAGTAACTGCCATAGCACCTCTCAACCCCGAGTGGACCTTAAAAATGTATAATGAAAATTTTATATATATTCATCCCTGATTCTATTCCTCCCGTTTATAATACCTACCTTAATTAGAAATCAAAGTGTTTTCCTTTTAATCTCTAACAAGCACTTGAACTTGAAGCAAGCGCCAACAATGCGATACGTAGGCGTGCGAAAAATCATGGCCCGTCTCTCAGAATACAAATGTATTTATAATCAATCTCAATGACTTCAAACAAGTGTATAATTTCATTCATTAAAGATACAGGATACTGCCAAAATATTACCTCAAGCATTACTTAATGTAAATTGTTACTTAAACCTCAACTAATTAGTAATTACATTAAATTATAAGAACCTGCTTAAAATAAAATTAAGTATGTTGTGCTTGACTGTACTTTAATTTTCGAGGGGAATCGAGAAAAAATAATTTTCGGGAGTATCGGGAAATAGAGAATAAGTCAATATTTTAAGATCAAATAAAATATAGATTTAGATTGGAAAAGATTAACATCGAAGGCTCAATATTCGGCTTGACCAACCGCATCGTATCTACGTGAGTTTTTACTAACCGACACATTTGAATTGGTTTCGTTTTAGGCCGGTTCTACCTTTTATGTTAACCAACTGGAATCCACCATCTCCCGTTAGAACTGCGCTTATTATTAATTGTCAAGTAGAATAATGTCTCAGGGCTGCAACCTGCGACCAGTCTCTTTCAGGAGGAATCCTCTGGTAGTTGTCCCCTAAAATACCCTCTAAGGCTATTCCCATTAGTTGGCATATGGTAGGTATAATTCCACTATCCTAGCCATAGACTAAAGTGACCCTGTGAATGTTTACAACTTGCTTCAAAAATAGCTCTCAAGCCTACACCGTCCCTTTTGAATGAATAATTTAAATTTCTATGAGTTCAGATAAGTAGAAAAATTTGCACAGAAAGCCATTTGCACAGACAGTAATTAAACTACTAAACTATTGAGCTCCAAAATTAAAAGGGAAAATAACATACAGCTTCTTTGAAGCAGAACTGCATACTTTATGCTGCCAGTCTTCTGGGAACGTTACCACAAGAGGCATGCGATGCGGAGGAATTCCACGACGCGTTCGGTTTTAGTTTTTAATTTGTACTTTTATATATATATTATTTTTAATTTTATTGTTAACTTTGTACATATTTAAATTGTATTATAGTAGGATTAACTAAAATAAAATACATTACATATTTAAAACTTTAATATAAATTTATAATTTAAGAATGTACAATATGTACATCTATATTGTAATAATAAATAATTTGTTTGGCCGTGTTGGTTCCCGGTGGAGTAGAATAGGACCAGCCCATCTATTCCTATGGGTGTCGTAGAAGGCGACTAAGGAATAGAGCTGTTCTCCATCCGACAGTAAACATACAACCCATGACTAAGTGCCCGCTTGAGGCTCGCCCCCTATTACGTGGGACCAAAAATCAAAGTTGGCGAAATGTGGGTGGGAAATACACCTCTGCCTACCCCTTTGAAGACTTACAGGCCTGAGTATACGTATGTACGTAATAATATGTTTCATAAATCTGATTATTATTAAATAATATAGCATTAATTAATGGTAGCGCCACCTAACCGCTACCTTTTTTGTGACCTTCCATTGAAATAAAAATAAAATACAATAGAGTTGCGACTAATATGAAGATCGTAGAAAAAAAAATTGATACAAAAAATGGTCTAATGTGAACAGGTGTGTCAGGTGCGCCCGCGCAGTGCAGCGCTCTACGACGCTCTGACGGGCGGCGCACGGCCAGGCAGGTGCCGCCTTTGGAGGGGAGCACCTTACTATACACCTTACAAAATTAAACTTGCACAGTCGTGTATCTTATGCCTAACAAAATAAGATTGAAGTTACTATAAACAGTAATTATCAATTCTTGTAGGGCTCTACTCCTCTCCTTTTTATCGAACAAAAAATGAACTGTAAACGCGATCACGGCCGCGGCTAAGGTCAATGTTAGCGCTTCCTTCAGTGCACGTTCAGAGAAGAGCGCGTGCGCATCCTACCGCGCATGCGCCGTGCTGTACCGCCCAGAACCGTAATGTAATATTGTACCGAATTACCGAACTCTAGATATACAGTACGATTCATTCGCGGTTTTTTTAATTTTTTCGAACTCGGACATTTTTTGTAGAAGTGTAACATAACAAACTCACGCGCAGTGATTAATATATAACGACATTTCACCGGCCGATCGATCACGTACAGTCGATATTTTGTTGGCGACATCGCCGACCGATAATCGGATCGACGTCCAGATTTTTTTTTTCTTGTAATAAATTATTCATCCTCATTAACTGTGATGGACGAGACCAGTCACATTTTTAAATACGACTCATTTTTGACGTGACTGTGGGTGGAACTTTTGTAAGACTAAAGTGATTTTGAAGATGGAGACGTTGGTACTTATTCCTCAAGACCTGAGCTTGGCCTTGAGACCAGGTGGAGCGAGGGGACGGGAGGCTTCTGTCAGCGTTTGGACGTCAGCTGAACTTCCTCGAGGGTCACTGCTGTATCCGTTCCAGGGTACCATAAGGATAGATAAGCTGCACGTTTACACTTATGTGCCGGACCATGACGTAAGTACCACTTAACCATTATCAATAACAACAGACTTAACCATAACAGGTACATACCTGCAGCAAGTGTGCGTATCAGCTGTTTACTTTGTTTGTTATCAATTAGGGTAAATATACCCTTCGTAAGGGGGTTAAACTACACGGTCAGTGCACATGAGGACTTCAACAAGGGGTAGTCTCATTAACCATTATCATTGAGTCGAATTTATTATTTATCATTGAGTCGAATTTATTGTTTATCATTGAGTCGAATTTGTTTATAGTCTAGTCACCGTTTACATTAAAACGTTAATTTTTTTCAGGAAAGATACTCTATGTTATGTAAATTAATCATAAGCTGTTATATAATTAATTAATAATTCCTTTTTATATCTTCATCATAAAAAAAAAACATACATATATAGCACCATTTAGAATAAAATCTAGTTCGTTATTCTAATTTATGTGCTGGCTGCCTTAATTTTATATTCTATTAGTTCTAAATGTTTGAACACGCAATAAAAAACATATTATTGTTATTACAATAATGTTTAGCTCGTCTCTAACCGCATAATCTGCGAACACTATTTCGAATTTGTTATACATTTTTACGAGATGAACTCGAGATTGAATGGTAACTTGTTGGCTACTGTTGTGAATAATAAGGAAATAAATTGTCTACACAAACAAATCCGTCATGGTAATCTAAACCCTTTGTTTTTATTTAATTATTATGAGAGATAAATATGTTTTATACGAAATAATATTATATGAGAAAATGTAATAAGTAACTGACAATACAAAAACAAATTGTTTTTTTTTATATTAGAGTATATGACGTCAAAGTATGTCTTGTGAATCTTATAATTGGGATCGAGTTATGAGATTATGACTGTCATCCATTGTTATGTTAATTTCATAGATTTTTTCTTGTTGAGAAAAATCAGTGAGGTATGAATTGCTCTGCTGACCTGTTCCGTGTTGGAGTTTAGCTTTATAACTATACCTATTCAGTTGTTTTCTTAAATATTCATTGATGGTTGGCAAGGAAATGATCCTCAATCGCTTTAAAATACTATCAATATTAGAGACATTTTAAATATCGCTATTATTCTTTCACGTAAAAACTACTGAATGGGTTTTCATGAAACTTAACAATGATATAATGATATAGCCTAGGAGGTAGACAAAAATATGGTATTAAACAGTAAATTTTATAGTTTCGACAACCCATTTGAACAACAGTTTAGATAAGAGAAAAAAAAAGATTTTTAAAATCTCACAGGTAGGCGGCTAGATAAGGCGATATTAAAATGATAAAAAAATGTTTTAGCAGAAAACTAGTATAAAATAACCGGATAAGAGAGAAGTAGAGGCATATAAAATTATGTTTACTAGCTACAGAATAAATATTTCACAGATAAATATGTATTTCAAACAAAAATATTTCAAACATAAAATATATTTCATACACAAATATTTCAAACATAAAATATATTTCATACATAAAATATATTTCATACATAAATATTTTAATCCCGGTTACCTTTATAGCTTGAATTTTAGAGCCCGGGATCCTCTCTCCTGTCCAGAATTTTACTACTTTTGTCTATTGTCGTTCCCTTTATCCAGAAACAAAAGCCTGCGCTAGAACTTCGCGCAATCAGGTGTTGGTATCGACTTGCATCTGAGGTTGGCTTGTACCTCGATGATTATGGTCTAAGGACCCTAGATTTTAAACCAATAATGAAAGAAATATTTTAATATAATGTTTGATAGTATTGCAAGGGTTATGTTACGGGTTTTTTATAGTATTATGTTTTATGTCGATTTTTCAGCAAATATTTAAATGCCTGCAATTGAGGTATACTGTATACGTTTTTTTTTTACCCAGGATCGTAACAAGTGAGTAGAAGTAATGTCTGTCTACCCTATTCAGAACAAAACGTGACATATTAATTAGGTATTTGCTATGAGAGTAATAAATCGAGTATAACTTTTTATGTATAAACATCAGAAGTCCAAAATTATACCAGTGTTAATCCTTCAATTAATATGATTAATTGCAGGATTACCCTGTGTTAATCCTTCAATGAATATGACTAATTGAAGGATTAACACAAATTAATCAGTCTATTAA
The DNA here is from genome assembly GCA_914767945.1 of Eilema depressum. Taxonomy (NCBI): domain Eukaryota; kingdom Metazoa; phylum Arthropoda; class Insecta; order Lepidoptera; family Erebidae; genus Eilema; species Eilema depressum. The sequence continues at coordinate 18,117,199 of OU612020.1, forward strand.
TATGATTAATTGGAGGATTAACAAAGGTTTATTACTATTGACCTTTCAAGGGAACTCTTGGATTATACATACAAGACATTCTGTAACACAAGGATATTGCCTATAATATATAATATATGCAATAGGTACAACACAAGGCAAGCTTATTTTATATTGCGTAATATAAATTTACAGTAATGAGGGATTGAGCCTCAAACAAGTCTTCCTTCTCCTTTTTACACTTTTCCTTTTATTTAACTTTTCCGTTGATGCAAGAATGACATTATCGCACATGAGTCATGGAATTTCTCTTTAACTACTAAAGAAATCTCACAAATCAACTTCAGTGAAATAAATGCACAATATAATTTTTTTCGATACATGCTTAACTTTTGACTCAACTCTTTGGAAATATAAAAAAATAACTGTTGTGGATCAGCCAGGTGATTTTAGCTACGTACCTATTGGATTATTTTAAACTATTACGATAGCAAATAAGCTCACAGCTCTTGTAATATAAACCTCGAGATACGTATCTTGGACCTAAATACGTAAATCGAGACCTTAGACTCTATAGTCATAGGATTATGGTGCTGAAAAATTATCATAACGTTGGGAAGAGTATAAACAATAAATTACAAAACAAAATAAATAGCAATAAATCGCGATAACTCCGTTACCAATAGTTTCATACCTATCAATATAAAAACTATAAAGGCACAAGTCGCAATTATTAGTAGCGGTATTAATTTAATGATGACTTCTTTTTCAATAACCTATTGTCATGTCGCTTTCGACAGTCAAGGAAAATACTATCATGGTTATTCATAGGCGTGTTGTCACATTTGATAACCTGGATTCATCACCAGAGAATAATAGATGAGGAAACTGTTAGAAATTATGTTTTATGAACTAAGGTGATTTTATTGTCTATCAATGATGATTATTGACCGGCAGATTGATTGATTGATATTGATTTTGCATGACCAAGGTTTAAGGTTAATCACACACGCTCACGCTATAAATGTTATTTGTATATCACTCGATAATAACTGCCGTACACACACGGTATTTGGTGCTAACAATATATATTTTATGGTCAAGATTATAGCATGTGTGGGGAATCCCTAACAAATGAGTAAAAGTATTAGCTCATTGGGTAGGAGTCCTGCTAACATCGGCTTGCTTTGACTCTATAGGGTGTCCTCACTATCGCACATCACACTGGCGGTTCTGATATAAAAGTATCTAACTGTCAGTCCGATGTATGTAACGTCCGATACAGAAAATGCATTTTGAAATTGAACCAAGCCGATTGCTAAATCGATTGCCGATTCCCGACGTGCTAAAATAAAAGCTACGAGTAAGTACTGAAAATCGTAAAGATGTGAAGTGTATGCGGGATATGGGGGTTATTGTCGCTAACCTGAAAGGAAGAAAGGCGTAAATCTCATCTTCCCGTAGTTCCGGAGACCTCCAAGGCTCTCACCGTGGTAACGATCCCACGTCAAATTAAAGAGGTTAGAAGGACAACCTTCTAATCTCTTTAATTTGGCGTATTGGCTATTGCGAGGGGGCAATCACCCTTCTACAATTCAGAAAGGGAAGCCAGCGCAAGAGCTTTGTTAGAAAAATATATAGGTATACGTATGACATCACCATTAACCATACCTACCAAAGCAATATTAAATTTTATCTTCTCATAAGGTGATTGAGTGAATTGCTGGTGAGTTAAAATATACGACTGAATGCATTCACTCCTTTAGTATTCACAACTAAGTAGCTAATAGTAATTGAATTCAAAAAACTCATTATGGTATATACTCAAGAGGTACAGCACGTAGCAAATGAATGCAAACTACATAGTAACAGCTTCTTATTTAATTGACTAATTAAATTTGACTACAATGTTTTCAATTCTACCTAACTACAGATGCAATCGCATGTTTATTCTGTATAATGGTTAATAATGCGTTTAGAGTTTCCGAAGATAAAGTACCTACACTTAGGAAAAATAAAGGATATCTATTGATAGTGACTACATTTTTTATTTCTTTAATTATTTTAATTACCAGAACTTTATGACTTTGTAATGTTTGCTGTGATTTTATAATTCTTCCTTATAATTTATAATCTTGTTATTTGTTTAGTTGAAATCGCAATACAAATAGGTAACAAAAAATGGACATACGGGTACGTGACACACCTTTTATTGACTAATTTAATGACCATAATTTTAAATTACTTAATGTTATGCCTGATGTAAATGTGATATGCTCATATTGTTCTGAATAGTTTGGAAATTTAGAATCTTGTAGATAAACCAAATTAATAATACTGTCTACTTTTCAACATTTTAACTATTAAACCAAGCAAAATTAAAGTTAACAATCGAGACGAATTAAATCTAACTCACACCTCCATCTATCTTCACAACAGCACCCGATAGTAACAAAATATATCTTTATAGACACGTAGCACCAAAATACACTTCAATAAACAAATACAAAAGAAGCGTAGTTACAAACCACTGTCCAGTTAGACGCAATACCAGATAGTCACGAACCTCGGTTACCAATGAGGTGGTTTTTACAAGCACCCAGAGTAAAAACTATATCATAACACAAACCGCATGATTGTAAGCTTTCTATAGGGCTACGTGATAAACCTTTCGTAGTTAGGAACAGTTGGTTTGAAACTGATTGTTGATTTTGAATTATGTTATTACTTATTACAAATTGTGTTAGTATAGGTGTAACAAACTGTTTATACTGGAATTGATGGCACTTGGTGGAACTTGCTACACATATTGAATAAATCACTTGTACTTTTCCACAATTATTTATTTATTTGAACCTTACCGGTTTCACCTTACGGCATTATCAAAGGTTTACAATAGTTTTGTACAATGCAAACCATTGTAAACCTTTGATAATGCCGTAAGGTGAAACCGGTAAGGTTCAAATAAATAAATAATTGTGGAAAAGTACAAGTGATTTATTCAATAAGTGTAACAAACTGTTGTATTTTTAGTCGAGGGTACGATTTTTTTTTAAATTTTGTGTTTAAAGTAGCAACAGTTCGATTCCGTTTGACAACCGGACTACTGCTACTGAAAAGTTGCAGTAGTCCGATCAACCGGACTAGCAACCGGACTACTGAGACTAGAGGAAACCCTACAACTAAGTTAAATTGCTTGTGTTATGTTATGAGTACGTTGGTCAGTAGTGTAAGAACCAGAGTTCATACTCGGTCAGAGGGAGATCCCCTTTTCCAGAGGCAAGATTGGAACACCGTGGTTCCAAGGGAGAGGAGGAGGGCGAGGGAGATGGCCCTGGATCAAGTGAGGGGATTTTCACATGAAAAAAAAAATAATAATAAAGAGTTCCCGGTGCCGAATGACATAATAATATTCTAGGACCTATTATATTATTGTTATACAGCATTTTCTAGTCGCAATTAAGTGAATTTTTTAATGGCGTTCCAACCCTGAGAGTTTAAGGCGCACAGAGCCCTCATCCGGCATTCAGCAGCTGTACGGGCCTGTAGGTGAGATTGTCTTGAAAGCGCTGAAGATTTTGTTAAGGTCTCATTCCCTACAAAAACCAGACCAATGAAAAAACATAAAATATATTGTTCAAACAAATATTTGCAAATATTAAGAATCGAACTTCTTATCTTATCTTATTTTTTTTTAAATCAACTGATCTTATTAATAGGTATGATTTGCCAACTATACTCTATAATGCGTACGCGCATGGAATAATGACGACATCTAATTAACATTGATCAATATCTAGTTGGGACACCGTGGAATGTTTCTCAATATACAGGCCGTTACCAAAACAAGATCAATTAACAAAATAATTTATCACCTATACAGCATTATTCTATAGAAATTTCAAATGTGTAATTATATAGAAAAACAACACCTTCGGGCTTTGGCCGGAAGCATTCGCACTTAAGCTTAGTTCAGGTGTTGTGCACAAATATAAACTTTCACTGTGAACTGGTTTGGTACGAGCGACGCCGGGTGCGTCGTTGTGTAAAAAATCGAGATCGCAATGTTGTTATCTACTTGCAGCCAGTGTTGTTCCTGTGTCGATCGTTTTTTTACCTTTTTTGCCATTTGAAGAACTATATTCTAGTAACAAGAGAGATATGGGAGCTATAGTATGTGTATAAAGGTACCTATGTGCCAATAATATTCAACTGAACATTGTATTAGTTTTTTTAAGGATTTGTAGTTATTAGTAGGTGTCTGGGGACTTATATTTCTTTATTCATTCTGAGCAAATCATAATTGCTTACAGATTCATGCTCACTAAAGGATGAGGCTTTGGTGAAGGTTATCCTTTCGGGACTGGACAAATGGTGGTCGCTTCCGTAAAAAGCAAAATAAAGTAATTAAAAACGAGGATTGGATAGACTCCTTGCAACCTTGATTGGTGCTCGAATGAAGATAAAGGAGTTGGTTCAAGTCGGTAGTGTTAAGTCGGAGTATTCCATCGTTCGTTGGGTTATCGGCTCATCGCTTGGATCAAATTTGAAGAACCAAAGTCCAAGCTCTGAATGTAACCAAGGCTGCTTGGATGAAGAAGGAGAAAGTAATAGAAGGCAGTTATGCCATCCAGCACTCTCACAAGTCATGCCTAAAGCGGTATACTTCTACTTATCATCGATATTGAGTGGGTAGTACTTCCTGGTCAAGCCGGCTCATTAGAATGAATTATTAATTTATAAAATAATCAAGATTACAACATGTTTTGGAATCGCAATTTTGCCTTTTATTTTTTTAAATGGCAAACAGTGCAAGTTTTTACGCACACAGTTCAAAAGACTTCTTCTTATATTATCTTAGGATCAAGTAGTTAATCCGATTGACCAACCGTATCGTGAACACGCGCCTTTGAGTTAATTTGTTTTTCACCAGTTCTTTCTTCTGTGTTAACTTACTGAATTCTATCGACTATTATGTTACGTCTGTGATTTGAACTCATTTCCAAACAAATGGCCCGTTGGTTAGCACACAAACATTCTAGCAATTTAGGAATTTTGGCAGTACCTACAGATTTTTGCAAACAATTCAGCCAGCTCTATCGGGGAAGTGGTACCCTCTCGGTTAAAACTGATTGAAATGTAAATAGCAGCATGGTCCATTTAGTAAGTTCATTTGGGGGTGGTACTGTACCAAGGGCATTGAAGTTGATAAGTTTTGTTTATTGCTTAACTAATATTAGAGAACTTCATTAATCATCAGCAGGGTCGTACGCTTCTTAACTAACTTAGGAGTAAAAGTTATTTCTCATTGTAGGCACTTTAGTATGGAATCGGGTCCTAACCATATCGCTAATGCTTAATAATGTCAGTTAGGTCATGTAATAGACGTTACCTGCAAACTAATACACCTACACCGATTGACGAATCAGGGCCTGGTGCACGCTTTCCTCATGGGACCAAGATCTGACCCGATAATATCAGAACTTAGTCAAAACATGGAGAGAAAGGGAATCAAATCCCCAGGGCTCTAAAGTACATTTTTTGGATGCAATTGGCGCTCTACTAAAGAAGAAGAAGAAAATGGGATCTTTTCTTTACTTAGACTCTACCTACTGCTTGGTACTACCCCTAGAGTGATGGAAAATTTCTCTTTCCCGTGACACTACTGGATGGGTCATTATTGTTTGCCACTCTAGTGATTTCAAAATAAACCATAAAGCTCTCTGATTTTCTAATTCTTCTATTCAGTAACCCAATTCGATAGTACGCACTGTCAGATGTTTGTGTTTGTAACAACATTGTGCTCGTAATTAATTTGAGTTCGTTAAGCGTTCATTGAGCTCGTTGGGAGGAATTTGGTTTAAATGTAAAGCGAGAGTTCAAATGTTAAATATTTATTTTTTTCTAATTATTTTTGAAGTATTTAATTACTTCACTATGTAGTCCATCTTCTGATATCCTCGTAGGGGCGTTTTAATTCGTATTTTAAACGCAATATTTTACTTATCGTCAGTTATTGAATTTCAAAAATAACTTGTATTTATGATAATAGATATAGCTATTATAAACCTTTATGTTTATGAATAGAAAATGTAATTGATTAAAAAAAACTGAAATAATGAATTCATAAACAGGTAACCTACCAACCTGCTGCCTATGTATGTAGGTAGCATGGACCAATGAAATCCTTTAGGTTATAATCATTAATTAATATAAACACGTTTAATTCAATTTTAACTGCGTCACCACATTTTAACCAAGGGTAGTCATTAATAAACAGATGAGGACTTATTTTACTCAAACAATTTTTTACCTTGATCGATAGGTATCAATTGTAGTTTAACAAGTAGTATGCTGCCTACAGACTAGTCAGGTGTGCATCATACACTTAATTGAGTTAACCGCTCAAGACTTAGACCACACAAACTAGTAGCTTTTTGTATCTTTCAACGCACGCGCTACCTTCATTACAAACCACTTTTGTACAGACAAGAGTCTAATTACAATTGTTTCGTATATTTTGACAACGGCAATTTATAACAACATTTATTCTATACAACTTATTGGAGCGTGAAACTCTCAAATTATTCCAAATCAAGCTCTAATAGATGTTAGATGATTGCGTCGATGGAGTGTCTTAATTGTGTAGCAACGGGCAGTAATTATCGGCAAAGGAAAGTATAGTAACTAATATGGATAACAGGAAAAATGCTCTATCATGTTGGCGCGTGGCATAGATAATTGGCGTATTTTTACGAGCAAAATTAGAGCACGTTAGTCACGGTGCATAGAAGGCTATTAAGAAGTAATCAGCTCTGATTTAAAATAACTTCTGAACGCACTGATAATGCTTTGGTGATTGCAAAAAATAAAGTGCGCTAGCAAATTAAGGAGAAACCTAATTGAATTCATGTCTTATCTTCTTTTTAAATGTTGGAGTAGCCTTTTTCATCAGTTAGGCTATGCAGTGCGGTTAATAGTTACAAACTAGATACTTGGTGAAGCTAAATAAAACATAGTTTATTTATAATTATCTAATAAGTTCTTTTTTACTTAACATGAATTCTTTCTACTCGTACGTTGCCTATATATCATACAACAAAATCGGAGGCAAATGAACGGCCTTTATATATGTATACCTATATTATTTTAAATACTAAAATCTTGAAACTTAATCTTGTCATAATACACACAATATGAATTCTTTCGGAAATTTAATTGTTATTAATCACAATAATGATAATATATCTAATTTTGTTGCTATGTTCCTCAGAACATCGTCACCAGCTAAGTTAAATTAACCAGCAGAATAGTTATCTATAGGTCAAGATCTAACTGCCTTCAATAGCAGAATCTACAGACAGAGTCAACATAATCTCAGTCGAGACAAACGAGGCATATACAATACATGCCACGTCTATTATAAAACAAAAATATAATCTCGATAAATATATTCTTGCCCTTAACCATCAACAATTTTCATAAGCCCCAAAAGAAATAACACAGAAAATCAACTAGCCATTGCCATAAAACTCATAATGCAAGGAAACGAATTGGATTCGCTTCGAACAATGAAATAAGAACAAAAGAAGCTACCGTGGGAGCGAGCAGTATTCACATAAGTAAAGTGACAAAAATGAAGCGATTATGTACTCGGCCGTTGACATTGCAGGCTGTGGACCAAGAGACCATATTAGATTATAGCTTGAACGAGTTTGGAATCAAATAAGGCTGGTTGCCTTTTATGGGGTTAAATAAAAATACACTTGAGATATGAATTTGGTGCGGGCCTCTCCCTGGATTCTATAGGATACCGATTTATTTTTTAATTAATAATTTTGTATTTTATAGAGGTAAATCGATAAAAGCGGGTTATTGTGTCCGTCTACCCTGGAGAGAAAAAGGCAAGAGTTCCTTGTTGAGTTGAGTTCTTAAGGGTTTGAGGTTAAACCCACCTAACTTAGAGACCAGTACAGCTGATTGATGGGATGAGGCTCTGATGTAGGCTTTCCTCTTAGAGTGGAATGTCAAATGGAAGCTAAAACAAAAGGATGGGGAGGAGTGAACTGTGGCTCCAACTTCCAGAAGAAACTCTCGGATGCCAACGAGAACAATGCAAAGATTTTGAAAAATATATTTGACGTCATCCAAGTTTTGAGGCTACGAGTTCGTAGTTGCAGGTCTGTTGATTTTCGAAATCTGCTCGAAATTCTGGTGACTGCCCCGTGGCACTACCCAATGGCACTACTGGTAGTGTCAAGGGTAAAATTCTTGCCCCATGGCACTACCGGTAGTGTCAAGGGGAAAAATATTCCCCATGACACTACCAGAAGTGTCAAAGTGGTAGTGTCACGGGGAATGTTATAGAAAAAGTGACACAACCAATACATTAAGGTTGTTTAAATCAGTAGGACTAGTACATATTGTACGATCCTAACATCAATAGCAGACTATGCCAAAAAGAACAGAAATAGTCGTTATTCATCAATTGCAATACGATGCTGTCCATCCTATTGCAATTGATGAATAACGGTGCTTTCACTGGCTCACTCTGTTAGTAATACAAGCCTTGTGTACAACACGAACACTAAAAATTTCACTGCCCAATCACAATAACGTCCCCAGCTGTCAATACACATTAACAAGAGTCTATAGACTCATTAGAAGAGAAAAAAACTTCCTACAAATCAGTGAACAATGGCACGCGTGTATCTTTTTCATATAAGTTCACCGTCCAAACAATTGGTGAAAAACCTCCATGTGACGTAATAAGGTGAAACACCTAATTATCTCATAGCGAATGAATGAGTGAACTTTCGCTTTTGTGTTTGAACAATGCCAGCACTCTCTTCGAGTGTGGTAACGCAGTCTTTTTACGTCGTATTATGAAGTTCTGTAAAACACTTTGATTGTCTTGGCTTTAATTTCCGTATCTGACGATTAAGTGGTTTTATGTAAACATTTAGTAATATTGATGTGATATATTATAGAAAATCTTTGTGATGAATAAAATTTGAAGTGTTTGTATTTTCCATAAAATTAAAGCTTTATAATAAATGTGTTATGTTATAAGTGTATGGACAATAATTATAACGAGAAATAACATTTATAATTTTAGGCTGTATGTCTTTCTATTTATTCCGGGTAATCTTCGAAGTGGCCGGGCAGAAGTTGACGGGCTTTTTAACTGCAAGTAGCTGGTGTTATAATACGTAGCTTTATTTTAGAACTATTTAGTTGATACTATGATTATTTATTATTTAAAAGAAGAAGAGAATAAATTACTACATTAAAACCCAATAATTCACGCTCATTCAAATACTACGTACAGTCAATGGCAAAAGTAAGTTCACAGGTTCTAATTCATTAATTCTTTTCTTAAAATATTGGGTTAACATGAAATACCTAATAATATACTAACTTTGTCCTTTACAGATTATCAAATTCCTTCTTCTTCTTCCCCGAGTCAATGGCAGTATAAAATTAGTATTTCAGTAAAACCAACGACTTCGTGAAATAGCAAAAAAATACGGTTGTCACTTGTCACTATCAAATGCCGTATTGCAAAGCAAAGACAATTAACACGATTTGACTTTATTGTAGCTATAGTGGCAGCCTCTGAAGTTCATGGAAATATTGGTTTTACTATACATCTGTTCATTCCAAAATTCGTTCTGCGTTTTTGTCGTTGACTGTACCTACATGTCAATCATTCTTATAAATCATACATACCAAGCAGTTTCTACTACTAATAAGAACATTTGTAATTATTTCCATTAGAAATTCTTGTTCATATTATAATTAGAAGCATCCATAAACGCAGGCATGTAATTATTGACGTATATTTAATTGATTGACCACGGAGAACCGATTTGTATGAAATGTATTGGTTATGAATGGTTTTAAGTACACCATATGTTACATCTACATTCTTACATATTTGTTTATAGTGATAAAAAGTACATTTTGTATGTTTACTTCTAATTTTGTTCACATTATGACATTTTTACGTTATAGTTTAGGAGTTCTTTAAATAAGCCGATAAATAACAATAGGCTCGGCCCCTAACTATACTAGTTATTTTTTGGGTTCCGTACCTCAATAGAACAAAAAACTTAACCTTTGTAGGATCACTTTGTTGTCTGTTTATCAAGACCTTTTTCTCAGGCATGCGTGGAGGCATCAAATTCTAATTTATAACACATACTCAGCTCTGTAACGTCTTGTAACTGTAAAAATAAAAAACAAACTTCTAAGTCAACACAATCAAAATATATTGCAGTATATGTAGCATGATTCAGGGACAAACTTATTGTCCCTGAATCATGTCTTGTACGGAACCCTTGGTGCGCGAGCCCGACTCACACTTGACCGATTTTTTTTATTATAACAACACTCACCTTGCAGCTTTGGATTGTTACAACTTACAACTATACGTACGTTAAAATTATCTAAAGTAATATTAAATAAAATACTTTTTCACCATTGACACTCGAAAAAGGGCCCGTGATTCATCAAAAACAGTGAATAAAACGCTCTTTGTTTCACCGAGTGAATAAAAAAATTTGAATTTGGAACATGTGCGAATGTACGGATTCTAGTGAAACATGCAAAGAGATTGCACACTCTCACTATAAAAACGTACTAAAAGTCACCTAAATGTAATAAATGGCTGGATGCAATGTGGCTCAGTTTGAATTAAGAAAGAAAATGCCGCCATTTTCTGTGTAATTTTCCTTGTAAAAGTTTGTTTGTCTCATAATCATAAAATGACTTCATCTAGTGATGAAAATAAAACTCATATTCTCGAACGCGAAAAGCGCTAAAACGGTAGCTATTACTGATAATTTGCTGTTTCTTTTGTGTACTATCCATAACAAAATGTAATTCATTATCACAGAGTAATCGTTTTCTCGTAGTCAATGGTGAAAAGTTGAGTACCTAACACGTGAAAAAAGAATTCATCTCGGCTCTTGTATCCCTCGATCCACTCAGGTTTCTATCTAGAACCCCTCGCTACGCTCGGGATTCTACCGGAGAAACCTTCACTCCTCTCGGGATACAACTTGGTGCCTCGAAAAGAATTCACCTTTTTTTCACTTGTTGGGTAATCTACTATTTTTTTTTTGAAAATGTAAATGCACCTACGCCCCACGCCCTCTTTCTATTTACAAAAGTCGCTACAAATTAAAATGATCCTTATTGATGTGCAATAGAGACAATATTGCTATACACAGTCTTGACAGAAGCTGGTCAGCCAAAGTGACTTTCAACTCGTCTATTGTCAACATATGACTGATATTATGCTCGGTCCAAGATTCATTTCATTCACATTTATTTAAATGTCAACAAGATGTACATTGTATTGAAACTATTTCAATATTACAATGAGAATGGGGTGACCAGAAGACGTCGAGTCTACTTAGGATATTCATCATGACATCTTGTGAACTTTCGTAGGTTTGAATACATCATTGAAGAATGGCATTATGTTATTTATAAAAGGCTATAAAGCACTGGAAAGGACTGTTAGGACTAGTGGGACGACTGAAATATGGATAGCGCCATTCAGTATTAAGCAGAGCCATCTACCGAGTGGTGTTACAATTACATAATATGTATATCGTTATAATTAGTTCACCACCTGTCAGTTTCTTCCTAATTATTGGCAAAATTACTCTGAGCTACTTAGTAGCTCAGCTGGTCAGAGCATCTCCCTGTAAGTAATTTTAAGCGGGTTCAAATCCCGTATTAAATATTCACTTTTTCTGAACTAGCCGTTCAAACTTATCGGTAATAATTACTATTCAATAAACAAACATCACTCTACATCCAATAACACATACAATATTTAAAAAAATATTCAACTATTCAAGCCTCAAGCGCTAATATTTAATTAAAAAACCAACTACCCGCTAGTATTTAAAATTGCAATGCTAGGGAATCCATAAACTGCAGAACTATAAACAACTCTGTATCTGCATAATACAATAACACATCAAACAAAGTTTACGACTAGCTTTCGGACTTGAAAGTGTTAAGGTGTTTACACATTCATTTCAGATGTCTGCAGGTAGTCTAGCTTTGTATAATAGAATTGCAATATTTATTATAGTACACTAAGTATTTTTGTAGACCATGTTTTGCTAGTATTCTTACACATTGAAATAAAAGAAGGGTGTAAGTAAGGAAGGTCTAGATTGTGTTGTATAAAATTATGTATTCTAATTTTAAATGTGTTCTAGTTATTTATACTTTCAGCGAATTTAGTTTTGAACTTCGACCTCTTAATGACAAGGCCGATGTTTTAGCCACAAAGATTTAGCCGTTTGAAGGCACAATGCAGGGCTATGACATTGTCGCTAAGCAAAATACAGTATCAGCGTTCAGTGACTTCATCTTCATCTTATGAACTCCACGATTAGAAAATAGTGCTCTTAAGTTTTTATTGCCTGATTCATGTCTCGCAGACTTTACATAGTATAAGATTTATAGTCAAATTCGCAAGGCAACAATAGTGCCTTACAAATCTGGTTGTAAATCTACAAGAGTACATATAAATCTCTTTAAAATTAAAACTGGATTCTCCAAACTAGGTGGTGAACCTATGACTAAAATGTTTTATACCTTCGCAAAAAAATGCTGTAAGCATATAAATTAATTATTAATATGTTAACCTACACTCATAAAATTATGTAAATTATGTAAGGTAAATAGAAGGACTAAGAGATAAAAATCTTAAGAAATTACAATCCATTACCTAATTAATTAGAGCGATATCTTTTAACGATTACTACCACAATATATTAATTTAATTAATATAAATTTAAAAGGATATTTTCTACGTGCAGAAATTCTCTCTAACTCCGCTATGCTACTATAATAATTACTAACGCTTACTAACAGAATTATACTAAGCACTTGTGCACATACCTTTATGCGAAAAGAAGCCAGGAGCGGTACAAGTGGCCAGTCTTTAGTATTCATGAGGATGGCGTTATGCACGACGTGACTATTAACATTTAGATCACGAGAGATGAATAAAATTTCAATTAATACGGAAGCCTACATATTCATAGTTTGACATGCTCGTTTCAAATAAAATGTGGATCGTTTTATCGAGAACTTTAATTCACTCGATTATTCGTGGGAATTGTCGTTTTGATTCTAACTGATGTTCTGTGGTCGTTATACTTTTACGATTCTCGTGTGTTAATTCATTCAAATTGATTCATAAGTCACGTTGTAATATTTTGTACGGTAGACATCGGAAGTTCTAATCCCGGTAGCTGGAATTTATAGCTATAATTGTGGGTATTTGGCGGTTTCTAATATCGAGTTTACAGTAAGCAGGTTTTGATGCAATTTAACTCTTATTAAATTTCATTAAAACATCATATAAAGCTTCCTGTGTGCTCGCAATCTACGTCAGTTGCATGAATGAATATAATATATATAATGAAGTAGTGACCAGATAGCATTTTATAGGTTAATGGTTAATGATGACTGTATTTTATTCTCTATAAATCATTTGAAATCAATATCGATTTTTTTTATCGATTTATCGAAGAAATGTATACATATTCCAGGTGTGACTTTATGTAAATATATTAAAATGGGTCTATTTGGTTGTTAATTTAGTTACTAATATTCAAATTGAGTCTTGTTGTAATCATGGCTGATGGCCAATTAACAGAAATTTGCCTATACTATTAAAAACGCATTACTGAATGTAAGACTTTTGTTGTTATCTATATTTCGTGTAAAAGCACAAATTTCGAATTCAGGGGGCATCGACAATGGGGGCGTCGGCGTCGACCACTGGGGGCCTAAACCACGAACCCAGTGTCTCATACAATTGAAAAAGTAATGCAGAAGAAGTACTTAATAAAATTTACCTCAAAGCTTCTCACATAAAGCTGTTCACCCCTTAGGATATTCAAACATTTGAATATCCAATCGTCCAACAGAGTGATTAGATGTGTGCTGAATTGCTGATAAGCGTCTATACGCTGAATATGATATATTTTATAGCCAGCTGCGTAATCACGCAACACACTGCATACTAGATTCGCTTAGATAAATAATATTGCTGTAAAGTCAATGACAGACTCATAGCAGGGAATTTTTATTATAGGTATCTATATGTAACTATAATTATATAATTTATTGTTATTTTGTATCTTGGTGCTTTATATGTTGGAGCAAACGAGCCCTAGAATAGAGCCCTAGGAGGTGGAGGTGGGACGCCCCCTAACCAGATGGATTACTGACTTAAAGACGGAAGGTGGAGGATCAGGAGCAATGGCCCATCCAGCAGTGGACTGCAGTAGGCATTGAATTAGAATGGGAGGAATTTAATAGGATTGAATGGAAGAGGGAGGTTCATAACTTTAGGAGGTTGCATTTTTTCATTGATATCAAATTCTTAAATTTGACATTACGTAAAACTTCTCAATACTGTTTTGATCAATTAGAAATTCATAAATAAATCCCACAGCCAGAGTCCTTCGAGAGTGGCTAGGTTCAATTCTGAACTCAAACAGTATTATTGAATTAATCTAAAGTAGAAAGATCGCCCTATACTTATGAAATATCGACTACCCAACCCATATACAGCACAAAATCCAAATAAGACGAAAAAGTTGTAGTACTCGTACTTATTACATTTAGAGAAACCCGTAACCCGTAAAAATCATATCATTTATCACCAGTTATAGTTAGATATAAAAACGTCATCCCGTTAACATCTTGTTATCATTTACACGCTGCGGCGCGCTACTTACTATCAATACCTATCAATTATTATATCAAGCAATTAAAAGGTGAAAGGTTTCGCACCGCACAACATTAATAATAAACTTAACCTTTTTATCACACTATTATAAAAAAAAAATCGGTTCTAAAATAGAGTTTTATCACGCTACTAAAAAAAATCGGCATTTAAAAAAAATCGGAGAAATCGAGAATCGACAATTTCAAATTCGGAATTAAAAATGACTTACAAAACTTTAGTCATTAAGATTGTTGTAGTTTACACGACAGGCATTCCCAGAGTTTTGTAGAAACTTTAATGATTAATACTAACTAGAATACTAGAGCATAATATTATGCGATGTTAATGAACTATTGATCATGGGAATTTTAGGCAGAATAAGTTTTTTTCTTCAGTACATTAAGCGAATTCGTGGTTGACTTAATGCTGTTCTTATGTTTCTTCGACCATCAATTTAAAGTAATAATTCACCGATTCTTAATTAAAATATAAACATAAAAAATCTATATATCGTTTCCCAAAGTTTGTTCTCACAGATCAAGAATTATGAATGCTACGCTAAAAGAGAATTAAAACTAAATTAATGAAAGCTGACATTTATTGATACTATTTCATCTTCCATCTTTGGCGCTATAAAAAATAAAACAAAGCTGTTTAGTTATTGGATCGAGCAAAGATCATAAATATAAGAGAGCAAAACTGCCAATAGTAAAATATTAGACGTTATATCATTCTATACTAAATACTGACTGTGGGTTTGTTTGTATAAAAACCATATTTTATTAAGGAAAATCGATACAAATTAAAACTTTTACTAATATAGAGTAAACATTATTAGCAGCATCAAATCTTGGTTATGAACACAAAGATTTAGTTACTTTTGTAGCATTTTTTCTTACTTTGACTTACTTTGTTTTGGACGACATGCTTGGTTACTACGCCTTTTTATTATTTATTTTTTCGTAATTCTCTGCTGCTATTTCGTTATTTAGTAATGTATTTCTTTGACTTCTTTGATAATGTTACGCTTTTGATTACAAAGATTGCTAATTTACTTCTGTTGCCAGGTATATTATAAAGCTGATAAATTTTCGGGAAGAATCGGTAAAAGGGGGAATTGGGGATCAGTCATATACCTAAGTAACTTTTTCTTCATATTGATAGCTACATGTCTGGGTAAAACTGACGTCAAAAGAATTTGTGTACTACATCCGATACTCTCACTTTGTCCGCTTCGTTTTCAAAACTGATTGACTTTCCCAAGGTAACAAGGTTAACAAAACATATTAGAAGGTATGTCAATTAAGAATATACTAGAAGCGAACACCGGATAACAAACAAGTCTCGTTGAATACAGAAAAAAACGTTTCTAACAAGCACATATCAAGCTTATAGCATTATATTAAGGTTCAAATTAAGTTACCGTAATGGTGTTATTGTTACTTGCGTTTTCGTTTGATTCCAAAATGTTCTAAAAATTTTGGGCACAAGTGTCATCTATAAATAAGATCATAAAAATAAACAATTATAAAAGATTTTGATTGCCATAGCAACATCATCAAGGTGTTAAAGTATACTACAACAAGAGTACACCTTGTAGGGAAATGATAGCAAAAAGACATAATTTTTTTAAATATATTTTTTATTCGAATAATAAACCAAATAGATAATACCGTGGGTCACCAATAACTAACGAAATAATAAAAAAAAAATGTTCAAACTTTGATTTATAAAAATATTGATTAACAGAACATAATCATGCAAAATATAAAACATACAGACATACAAACAAACATGTAAAAATATTGAATAATAAATTAAAAATCATCAATAAATTTCAAGTGATTATATCATTTTCCGAGCCAAAGATCACGATTTGAATTTCATTAAGGACTATTATAGTAAACTTTATTGGTTTAGTAATATTATGCGCTATTACGATGAGATCGTGTTGAGGTATATGGCTTATAAATAGAAAAATACTCTCATCGGTAGTCGGGATAGTTCACTCATGTTGATTTTGTTGATTTATTGGCGATTATATGTTGTTATACTGATTGATTTAAAGGAGAGTATTAAATGAGTTATTAAATAACTCTTTTAATACACACAGAGCAATAACTAGGCTTATAAATGTGTGCGGTTGTATGTCAATATTTTATATTCTAAACGGGAGAATCAGACAGGGAGCTTATTATGCTCATTAAAAATTCTGGGCTGAGAATGAAATTGATTGAATCTAATTGAGAATAGCATTTTACATATGTCAGACTTATGCTCTGAGTGTATAAAGACTATTTTTGGACGTTTTTGTGTTTTTTGAAGGATTGGTACCTACCAGAAAAAATGTGACAAAGGGTGCTCGCGATTTCAACTATACACAGACCTACTAGTAGTATCTATTTATCATTCTGATTTATAAAAAAAGGCAAACTAGCCATGATTGCCTAGTTTGCGAAATATGACAAGTAAGGTAGGTATATCCATCGTCCATTAAAAGAACTGGTCTCCAAAACAGTAGATATCAATACCGATTTTTCAAAAACTAGATCTTTGATATCCATTAAAATACAGGTATCCAAATAAATCACAAAAGACTAATGTTTGCCATTTCACGATGATGTTTAAGTCGTTCCCATTTCGAAAACGAATACTTTATAGGCGTTTTTTTTTCTAATAATTATCTATTGCAAATAGCTCATTTTTATTAATGAGAAAGCAGTAAAACAACAGATTAAGTTGTGCGTGGGAACACAATATACTTAAAATATACGGATATTGAGCAACTATAAAGTCGCTCCGAGCTAAACAGAATGCTCCATTATAACTTATTTATTACTTGAGGAATGGACAAGTGTGAGCTGGACTTTTACACAGTGGTCATCTTCATTAAATACCCTGGGTTAATGTGTTTTGCAATTCCTAATAAATGTAATCAATAAAATGCTGCAGTGTATGTCTAAGCCCCGCTTACTTGGAAGTTAGTAGTTACACCTGTATTGTTTGACGAATGAGGCTTTTCTCTGAGTGTTGGGCGGACAGACGGTAGGAGATCTAGGAGAATAGACTCCGGGCTCGAAAGTACAAGTATTGTTAGCGCTCGGATGAAAAATATAGTAATTGAATTGCATAAGATGATCAATGAAAAGATTAAGATAATGGTCCGATTATTCAAAGCTTATTTTAGCTAAATAAGCTTTTTGTATTCAGTGCTTCGTGTTTCTTTAATACTAGGTATGTTTACAGTTGCAAATACATTCTTTACTGAGTGAACCTTACACTAAACCTTGTCTTTATTGGCGCCACTTTATCTTCTGGAGTGTCAATTTTTTTTGTTCAGTATCATAGGTACGTTAATTTTGTGCTTCGAGAGGTGCTTATAAATTCCTTCCATATTTCTGTGTGTGAGCATTGGCCAAGCGTATTTTAGACTATTAAATTCACTATTTAACCAAAATAATCGTTTTCAAAATATTTCTTAGAAATTTGTTGTTACCCAAAAAAAATGTTTTCTAAAATTTCGTGTTTCCAAAATTTTTTCAGAAATTTTGAAAAACTTGTCATAAAAAGTTGGTTAAAAGTTTGATCCAGTTCTTTAATTATATCGTTTTCGGGACGGGCCCCTAAAATTTTTAAATATTGTTGTATTGTAAATTAAATCCCAGTTAGGCGCGGCCGAAGTCACAAGTTATCACATCATCAATCAGCGATACAAGTTTGTGAAGCAGTCAAATCGGTTTGACTTAATTTTTAAACGTGTTCAGTGCTGACTGGTTGTTCAATGCGTATTAGAATTTAACATTCCTTATATTTGTTGATAGATAAGCTACGGGAAATGCCAACAACAGTATTTTTCGACTATTAAATCTTTAGTTTCGGAAATGATCGCTTTCAAGATAATGATTATTTGGAATTTGAATATGAAGGTCTCTATTTTTTATACCACTTAGGTGGCAGAAAACACATGGCCCACCTGATCAAAAGTGGTTACCGTAGCCTATGGAAGTATACAACACCAGAGGCGTTACACTCGTGCTGCCGGCCCTGAAGAAACCTTCTGATACCCTTCTGGAATACCACAGTAGGGAGTTCATTCCACAAATTGAGTGTGCGTGGAATAAAGTTTCTTTCAAACCGCAAAGTGCGCGCTGTTTCAGGTCGCAATGTGTGAGGATGAACCCAGCCTATGGCGAGTGATGCGAAATTAAATTTGGAATTGGAGTTTGAAGGTTTCTATTTCATTTAAGCGCCAATTTTGGTAGCATCTAAAGCTTGAACTTTGGAGCTTACTTATTAGAACGTGGTTTATTTTGACTTTTACGGTAGCGACTGCAGGTGGTCAATCAGCAGGTGTAGGTAGGTAGGTACCAGCTTGCAAGTAAGATTGACTATGCTTCTCAGTGGCAAGGGGTCCCTATAACCCAATTCCTGCCAGCTTGCTTTGCAAAGAGAAGCCGTGGTAGAGATGTTTAAATGTATACTTAGAAAAGAAAGAAAGAAAGAAAGAAAAATATATTTATTCTGACTTAGTAACTGAAATTCAGTATTATATACTGAATTTCAGTATCTAAAATCAGAACGTCCAGAAGTCTATACAAAATTGCTATGGTTGTTCTATAAAGGCTACTCAAGACATTTTCCACCAAGCTTGCTTTTTGAAAATTTTCACCCTTTGCCACTATTGCCTTGTAGATCTTGGTGAGATCCTAAGTAGGATATAAAGGCTTCTATATTCTATTTGCTGCTTTTGTTACTCCAGTGCTAAAGTACAGTCAACCACAAAAGTCCATTAACAAAGATCATCAGATTTACAAAACACTTGAATAATATAAAGTAAATAATAATAAATATATCGCGTTAGAATCCGTTAAAAAGTAGTTTTATTTCAACTTGAATACTAAGTAATAGCCAACCATAAGTAACTGTCGCAACTAGATAAGAAAATAATCTTGAAATCGGAGACATACAAAAGTCATAACCCGTGCCTTTTAATTACCCAACATCAATGAACCAAAATGAATGAGTATGTTAACGACTTTTGGGACAGACTGTACTAATCTGAAACTATTTTTATCATTTTTATGAGATCAATATTATATCCCATGTCAATTATATTCTACTAATTAAAACGGTTTCCTGTTTAAGATTATGTTGTCGTATATAAATGATAACTGGTACAGAATAATGCTCCATAAACCGGGGTATGTAGGACTATATTCCGTAATCTAAATAAATTACGAATGTGTCACATAGTTATTAATTTTGTACTACGCTCGTTATGGTGACCATTTAAACCTTATAGGCCTGTCACACGCACAAGCTTCGCCACAGTTTTGCCTGGGGACTCCGGTTTGTTCACGGAATACAGCACGTAACTGTATCATTTTATCGTGTGTGTACACTTGTAAAAATCCCTATGGATACCTCCCCCGCCGAAGTCGGAGGAGGAGGTTATCTCGGACTCGAACCGACTAAAACGCACACCGTCTGTGGGCCGTCGGATACCGGAGGTGAGATCGTCGTAGCCATATCCCTCACAACCTGACCGACTCTCGGGACACGGAACTTGGTCCTAAATCGCGAGACAAATAAGCTCTTGGCGCGCGTGTCTTGTTTTGTTTGATAAATTTGAGCTCTTCCACCGCAGTAGTACACTAGTACCCCGTGCTTTCCACAAAAGACACCCAAGAAACGTGTACTGCCCGTGTAGAGCACATTTTAGGTCCAAGGTAAGTCCAGAGTAATACTAACAACAAGCATGTGTACAAACCAGCCTACGTAAGAAAAACTGTGGTGAATTTGTATGACATGCGTGTGGTAGGCCCATAAGACCGTATTTCAATATGGTTCGGTTTTTACGGTATACCGCAGATAACTGGAGTGCGCACCACGAATTTCATGGTTGTGAAAAATTCATGGTGAGAAAACGTCTAGGGTGGCTTGGTATTTTCAACCAAAAGGTAGACGACGCCAGAGGATAGAGACAAGAGGATTTGCTTGGGGTACTGTCCAGAGAAGCTACGGGCGCAAACAAAATCGCATTAGAGGAGTCAAAGGGCATGAAGATAGCTCTATAGTGTATCCTATAAAATTAACAACTGGACTCTGTTTACTGGGTCTAACCCCACCCTCCCCTTTCCTATACAGGACAACACGTGCAGGACTTAGATGCCACCCGCATTCTTTACCAGTTCAGTGTTTCCCTCCTCCTACAGTCCCGGGTCCTTTAAGTGGGGCGTGAAAAAGCATCTGATGAGGCCGTCAAGCTGAGTGCCACCATTGTAGCATGGTACGTGTCTATAATGGTGACCCTCTTTCCAAGACTTTGCCCTCAGCTTACCATCAGGCAAGGCGAAGTCAAATTGACGTGTCCTATATAAAAAAAAAAAAACCCCAGTGAGAAACATTCCAGTGGAATGCTATTCTGTATGACTAAGGAAAGATTCCCTATTTTATTCCCATAAACGCAAACTGAAACTCGAATCGGATCGGATTCTCAAAATAATACATAGTAAATATTCCGATATCTCTAATAGTGTTGTGCATAACCATGATAGTTTAAATACCTAGATATAAAATAATATAATTAATGCACAAGAAAAAGTAACAATTATCTCTAATCTTGTGAATATTATTAATGTGGAACCTTAAAATGATTATGAAAGCGAATGCAACAAATTCATACAACACATGACTACAGATTTTAATTGACCATTTTTGATACTACACGAACAATAGGTGATTATATTCCGCTGTAGAAAGCGGGTGGCACCGCGGGGCGATCATTGTATTTGTGCGACCGGGCCAAAGATATCGATTTACTATCTTTTCAATTAAAGTATCGATATAATACTTACTAACAAGGGACCATCTGTTTTCAATTAATTAAGATCCGAATAAAGGCATATTGAACGAATGTTGTACAACGTAAAACTAGGTACATAGAATCGTGGATTAAGGAAAGTATATTTTTAACGACAAAGTAAAATATAAGGGCCACTCTATTTCTTCATGTCGACTAAGGAATATAGAGCTGTTCTCCATCCGATAGTAAACATCACCATCCTAATCCGAGCGCCAATTCCGATTGCACTCAAACTTTGCTCTTGGGAACCTAGGGTTAGTTCTCTCAATTTTCCTTTCCTTATGGATTGGTTTATCTCGACTTTTCTTAGAGCGGCTGCCATCTAAAACCAACCTCAAGAAGAAAGTTCACCATCCGATAGTAAACATCACCATCCTAATCCGAACGTCAATTCCGATTGCACTCAAACTTTGCTCTTAGGAGTCTAGGCTTAGTTCTCTTACTTTTCCTTTCCTTACGGTTTGGTTTATCTCGACGTTTTTTAGAGCGGCTGCCATCTAAACCCAACCTCAAGAAGAAAGCCAGCAACAGAGCTTCGTTCGTCAATTTGCAGGTGTACCAGCTTGCCTGAAAATCTTGGTAGGGCCTCCAAACACAAATATTATATTGTTAAACAAAAGAAACGAAACAAAAAACAAAAGACTTTTTCAAAAAGAAAAGTGTTAAAGAATTTCTGTGACTAGGAATTCTTGTAATAAGAATTTTTTGTTACAAGTAATTCCTATTACAAGGAATGCAGGTTACAAGGAATTCCTCTTAGAAAACTGTTTGTTTGAGATATATCAAACAATAAACAAACAACGACAGTTTACTCGTTCAACCAGTTAGTTAGCCCAGAGTTATGTTCTCCTGTTATCGCTAGAAACCTTCGCTATAAAATATAATTATTTGCTAGAAACCAATTTGTAGTTTGCACTATTGAAATTGTGATTTGTGGTCATCAGAATTGTGTTAGAGCACTGTTATAAATGTTTCAACAGCTTACTCTCAAGGTTATTCCAGCTCTATTTCTTTCTAATAAGGTTGTTTTTCAATTGAAGTTTTGTAAGATCGAGTATTGAATTAAGTTCGGAAGTACGCATCGATAAAATAGTAGATTATCTCTTTAATTTCTTTATTTACTGTTCATGACGAATCCGTTGATATTTAAAATCAAATATGTAACCGTATGTGTTACGTGGAGTCATTTATAGGTTCAAGGACCTATTTATGTTTCAAAAAAGCGTAACAGGATAAGATTTACACGGTCATTACTGCTAGAGCCCAGTTTTTCGCAGTGCGAATGGGCAGGTTCTAATCTGCTCTAATTTTTCTGCTATAATGATTGCGAAATATTAGATATGTGGATGCTTGTTACACAATCATACCAGAAAGGGTGAACAGATCTGGATACAATTTAGTACAAAATATGGAAGGGCACATCATACTTTTTATCACAGGAATAGAATTCTATGGGTTCTCGGACCGAGATCAGTATTCCAAGCCGGCGAGGCCGCATTTAATACAGATTCCATTCCTAAGACTTAAGGATATTTATTCCTATGATCAAAAGTATATATACTATTCTAGATTATAATCTATCTGTGTACCGAATTTCATTCAGATTCATTCAGCCATTCTGGCGTCATTGAGTACCAAACATCTGTTCATTCATACCTTCAAACTGCCGCAATTTTATAGCATGCCGATAACCGAACTGGTTAACTAAATTCTAATTCTAATAAAAAAAATATAATTTCCTTTACGGTAAAATCAAGTATAACATATGGGACTAAAAAGATACGGACAGGTTCTAAAGGTGCCCGGAAGTGTACAATCATTTAGATCGTTAGTGGAATTGCGTTGACCATAAAAAGGTGCATTATGAGAAGGTGCAAATTTTAAACAATGCCAACCTACCTGCTTACACAAAAAAAATTTATATCAATGGGCATATTGACATGTGCTCGAAAAAAGGTTCACTAATGCGCGATATAGATCGATGATGGTTTTTTGGTTGCAAAAAAAGTTTAAGCCAATGTGTGGTTTTTAAGCGGTTAAAAAAAGTAATTGATTATGTTCAACATTTTTATGCTTTCTAGTCTTTGAATGATGTGGCTTTTTTATAAAATTAAGGCAGTAAATAAGTAGTTAAATGGTTCGTCTAAAGACAAGTGATTACTGGTACTATGAACAGATTTCTCTGTGAAGAGAACATAATTTAATTTAATAATTTTATTTGTGTAGATAGTATCAGATTAAAAGATTAAAAAACTAAGTAATTCCTATTTAATATACGTTGACTAGTTCATAAATGGATATTCAAATGAATGTTCTGTTTTTTTTTTTTTTTTTTTTTTTTCTGGTTAATCCTACTATAATACAATTTAAATATGTACAATATTAACAATAAAACTAAAAATATATATATAAAAGGACAAATTAAAAACTAAAACCGAACGCGTCGTGGAATTCCTCCGCATCGCATGCCTCTTGTGGTAACGTTCCCAGAAGACTGGCAGCATTGCCACGTTGTATGGCAATGCTTATTCTCTGACCTAAAAAGAGGCCAGCCTTCTGGTCACGAGAAGCGTCGACCATACGCTTCGCAATCTCCCTAAAGAGATTGCGCGCGCTCGGACCCCATGGTCCCAACGTTTCGACTCCAAACGGCACAAATTCATAATCTCCAATGAGATTGGAGTATTTGCGCCGCTTGAGAGCCTCTGCAGAAGCAGCAGCGGCACCGGCACAGCCAGCCGTGCCAGGAATATGGGTAGGGGCAATGGTGTCGACGCATGTTGCGTCCCACACCAGAGTCCTACCCATTTTCCATGGCATTAACGACATACCATCCGGTCTCTTGCCATCGTCGCGCGCCAAACCGTTCGGTTCAAGCACGGCTGGCACACCGGCGGTGACAAGAGCACGGCGGATAATGTCGTTTAGGCTGGCGTGTCGTGGAATTCGCCCAGCGCTCCTGCAGCACGACAGGCCATGGTGTCCGAGTCGGTCAACTGCTTCTCCACAACGGCATCGATGCGGAGAAACACACGGCGCGCCTAATCGGAGGCACGTTGCGATGCACGATTTTATTGATATCTTCTAAATTTAGTTTTGATATTTCCTGTATTTGTTCATGGCAGTAAGACGATATTAGCACGTATATCATCTTTTAAGACATCAGGTCACTTACAGGTATCCGTGGGAATTTGGCATAGCTAGACATTTGTGACCTACGTAGCCTGGCAGTCATCGTAATATCGTCGAGCATTAATGAAGGTTGGCTTTCCTGTAGTTTGTTTATAGCCATTTCATAGTTCATTAAAGGTTTGTATTGTAAATAAACTAGTAAATATAAGTCGTTCAGTTATCCTTCAAGAAGTGCTTATTATATAAAGATCATGCGCTGTAGGCTACGAATAATGTAGGATACATTATTCGTAGGTGAACGATATCATTCATAATGCAAGATGAACTCAAGTAACTTACTTAAGATTTTTCTTTATTTTTACAGCATCAGGTTTGACTGGGTTACTATCATCATATCACTAAGATCACTTTGAAGACCTTACTACCCTAACAACACTACACATGATTATTTGGTAGGCATGCGATATCCTGTATATATTCTACTATTTCCTATATTGATGGACACAAAGTTGAAAAGATAACAACTGTACTTATCCCGAATCCAGATCGAAGTCATCACACTCACAGCTTATGCACTAGAACCACTTAAGAGACAATGAAATCCATACATGTAGCAGTCAGAAAATAAATCAAATAACGGTTTTTTTACACGACGATAACTCAGGTGTCGAAACCAGCACCCGTTACTATATTTTCTACGAACAAAAACCATTGAAGCGTTATTTCAACCATACTTCGAAATGTATTTCATTCACCGGTCACATGCTACTTGGCAATACGATCTGAATATTGACACCGTGATGGGAAAGCCATGGGAGGCTGACCGTGACGACTCGGGTTACTCTCTCGAGAATATCGAATCACATATTTTATATTATGGGAGTATTACTTATGAAATAATTGGACTGAGAAGCTCCCTATAAGAATTGGAATATTAAGTACAAGACTCATAGTTTTACCTTCCTTAGGAGTCTTATTTGTATGTGCCTCTGCTTGTGAGTCACATATTTATGAGTCTCAAGTGCGGCGAGCGGAAAATGACAAGTCTCTGGGTTTTTAAAAACTGAATAAAATTGGTCGGTATTTTGGATATAATAGAATTCTACTTTTTCATTCCTTCTAATTCCGGTCCCATCCGAAGCATTTTCCAGACTAACTGCGGGTCTGTCTGAACTTCAATATTTGCCAGGAAACGACTGCCATCTGTTCTCCACATCCCAATGCAGTTAGACCACTGGTTGGACTCCTTTTAGGGCTCCAACTACCCGTAACGACTGCAATAAATGTTCGTATGACAACCGGGACCGACTGTTTAACGTGTTCTCTGAGGTAAGAAAATACTCATCGATGCAATTAGACATATTCATGCATACAAATATTTGCACAGAGCAGGAACCAAACCCGCACCTTCTGCTTAGCAGTCGTGTTCACTACCGCCACACAGACGCTGACCAAATGTCTGTTGTGTATGAATTTCATTGACATATTTTTTTTATCCGTACAATAGAATTAGGATCTAGGTCATTATTTATTCTTATTACCTTCTTTAGTAAATTCTTTAGACGTTCAAGCATTTATCTAATAGTATAATGATACGTTTAAGCATAAAATTTAAATTAAAGAATCAAACAACTTCTTTGAGAGCTTCTGTTATTCTGTTAATGGGCATCAACTGAACATTTAAATATATCTTTATCTTTATCTAGGGTTGATAGGTTAGCAGACTATTTCCGTCGATTTGTCTCAAAAATAATAGTATAAAATGCCCTTCACAACCTACATTTCAATAAATTGTTGATATCTAATATAAAATCTCATAAAACGATTGCGACTGTTCATATCAAAAACTATTAAAACTGCTAAACGATTTGGCCTAATCTATCTATAGGCAACGTTGAGTATGCAAATATGTTCATATAAATTATATATATAGTAATTTATGTTAATTTCCCTTGAACTAATAGAGGACGTCCGCTCCGATCACTTCACATCACGAAATAACCAAGTTTCTAAATGCTATGGGAATATTTTCCATGTTCATTTTGAGCATCGTTTATCAAACTATTTATTAGGGTAATTTTGCCTCATAAGTTTCTATCGGATGTATGTTGGTGTGAAGATGACGTGAGTAATCACTCGAAGCGTTGTAAGCTCAATCGAAGTGGCACTAGACATAGCCATTATATTTCAATACTTAGCTTATAGTTTCACAAACTAATTTTAGTTTTATCAGATTCTAGTGTCGTTTCTACGTACTTCGTTTTACACCCTAGGGGTAAAGTTTCGTAAAATCCGTTCTTTGCGAATGTCTGCACCCTTAAGGAACCTACCTTCCAAGTTTAAATTTTGTAGGTAGTAACTATAACAATAGCTTCTGAGATTTAGTGATTAATCAGTGAGTGGTATTTTGCTTTTATATATTATAGATCGATACGAATATTATTAGACATCGATTTTGTACCTATATTATTTTTATACATGTAAGAGATAGATATTTTAATGTTGACCTCATAAATATTAGTTTTATAATAAGAATAATTTATGTCTAAGCGTGCGCTTAACAACAGTAAGTGAATTAGGCAATAACTTTAGAAGATGTGCAGCCATTAACTTTCATATTTCGAACATCATCAGAAACCTCAATTTGTTTTATTAGCACCATCGTTTATAAGCAGATTTATATTGTTACTATATAAAAATGACGCAAATATATTCAAATATCGCCTGTTAATTGTGTAAGAGTAAACGATTCTATAGACAGCAGCATATACATCACACATTTCTACCAGTAATCTATCATGATTACGACTATTACGAATGCATTTGTTACGAATACAGTATCGTAAGTGGAACAATAATTCTTTGTTCGAATAAAACGCGTAATGGATGTTGTGCTATAATAAAAATACATGTGTCAATTGATAGATAGCTGTTAATTTTAATACGATTTGTCGTGACTTCGGCTGATGGGTGATGGGAAAGGTTCAGAGGTGATTTGTGTAAGCATTAGGAGTTCAAAAGCTAACACGCGAGCATGTGAGGTCAAATACATTAGCCACCTAGCGGGCTTGAGTACATTTGTGTAAACCTTTATTAATCAAACTAGCCATGTACTGTTAGCCGACTTTTATCGATGAGAACAAATTATAAATATAAGGAAAAGGCATCTGTTTAAAATTATTGATTAAAACTGGTCAAATGTGAATCGAACTCGGGAACTAAGGATTTCGTATACAACTGGATCAGTGGAAAACAGGACAAATATAACTCGTAACATCGCAGTTCTGTAAGGAAAAGAAATGAAATGAAATCTGGGTCCCTGGACCCTGATCCTGATAATGACAGTTTCTTAGTACCTACTTATCTCTCTAAAATCTTTGATATATTTCACACGTGGTTGAAAAAATTCAGTAGGGACTATGAACCCTGCTTCGAACAAAAATATCTCTTAGGTGTCAACAACAACTTACATTTCATATATTTACTTAAAAGTACATAAGTAAAAGTATATCTTCAACTAGATTTTGCACGATCTGGAATTAATCACAATTTATTATTTTCGAGTATATTATAAAACCACATTTATGACAGTATCACTGGCGTGTCGGAGTCACAGCGCCTGCGCAGCGGGTGCCAGGGAAATACCGATGAAAGCGGTATTTTTTATAGGACCCCCCACCTCGCGTGGATGTTATCCTGACAGCTACCACCGTTGAGGATGAGCTAACTAGAGCAATTACAAGGTCATTACCACGATATTTAAAATTAAATTAAGTAAATTAAAAAGTATAAAGGTATGATCCTGAAGCAGCAGATACGCGTTATTAAGGCCCCGAATCAGATCAGCATCGAAATATTGGTATTTTTGAAACCATTTTTCTTTTTAACTATAAAACCTACAGATCTGGAATTCACATGCCTGCATACTACAGAATATGTAGAGTAACTTCATCTTTTCATAAATTAAATAAAAAAGGAGGAAATAGTTGAAAAGAGGCTCTGAACATCACTCTACTCTTTCTTATGAAACCAAATATTTTCTACAATATGTATCCAAATAATCTGAAATTTCACATGTATGTTAAATAAGGGTATTAGCATGACGTGATCTTCTTAGTTAGTAACCGTCGCCTATAAAGTTATCTAATAAAATTAGTTTTACTTATTTTTACGGTTCAAATATGAGCGAATGACCTTGAGCATTTGTATGGTCAAAGTCATTCGCGTATGTAATCACCTTAATTGCGACTTCTTAATAGTCCCCTTTATCCGTATCGGAGTTTAACAAGTAATGGGTACGCTGTATCTACTGCATGCGTCGGCAGTTGTCGTATGCAGTCAGCTTCGGAATCATATCTTTTTGACACCAGGTGTAGCTCGTGAAGAGTCTAAGGACATGAGCAGATTATTGGGTTGTTAGGGCTTGTTCTTTCATTACCTACCTTGTAATTTCATAAATGCCTAGGTTGCTACTAATCAGCTCTTATTATCTCATGTTGCCTTTAATGAGTGCTGGTGGATACCCCACCAACGGCAACCAGTTGTTGTTGCCTTTAATGAGTGCTGGTGGATACCCCACCAACGGCAAGCAGTTACCCTTATAAAGAAGAACAATGTTTTGAAATATTAAGCAGAACTTAAAAAAAAAATTTGAAATACAACCATCTGCAGGTATTATTTTAACAAAAAAAACAATTTATACTGAACATTAGTTTACTTTAATAAAAAATTGCACTAATATTATGACATTTTTACAATAAAATATTATCTTTTTTACAAGATATTAATTTTTAGAACCTATTTAATATTTCAAAAAAAAATCTATATCGCTTAAAAATGATAATATTAGGCAGCAAAAAATTATAATGGACACCTGCGCCAATCTAAAGAAGCAGAGCCTTATTCGAAAATACTTGTTTTTATAAATCTGTATCAAGATAACGTATATTTTATAACTAGATAATTGATATTTACATACTAAAAGCAGATATAAAAGAAAAAAGAACGTTATTTTGTCGCCATTAAAAGACCTATAATCACATTATACTTTTACTTTTTCTATAATTTTTTCTCAGCACGGAAGCGAACTTGTTTAAAATTGATAAATGTGTGAAATTGGATATTTTACTAATACATTTGTTAAGTGACGAGTTTGGAACTATAAATTAAAGGTTCCGTATCATATATTATACGCCAGTTACATCTAATTAGCATAAGTTGTCAAAAATTACAGATGTTTGAGATATAAAATATTTTTATATCATTTTTAAGGATGTTCTTTCCTATTTGATATGCTATAGCGTAACGTTGGAAATAAATAATGAAATTAACACCAATCATCTCTGACGTTAGCATAAACTATAGAAGGACTATTACATTTTTTCTATCGCTCGTAAAACATGACCATTTATAGATGTTCATAATGGTATAATACTGTCAGCGATGCTGTTATTTAAGCTAATGTTATATTTGAAATTAATATAGTGGAACGTATGTTCTTGTTTTAGGGTATCAGATGACATCCCCTCTCTCATTGTTCTTTATCGTTTTTTTTTTTGAGATAGGCAGGCAATGATGTATTATTTTTTATAGATACGTCATATACGAAGATGGCGGCTTTAAAAAATGGCGCAAAAACAACAATTAGCTACCGTACTTCTAAAAATACGTCAATGTTATTAATTTATATGAATTATATTATTATTTATATTAATAATATTTTATTATTACGTATCTATTACTAAAAACTTTTTTTTGGGTGGCGCACTGTCGCTTGATTGGTGCATAAAATGATGACCAAAAGTCATCATTTTTTTGTCGCCATTTTAGAGTGTGGACAACATATCATTCATCATCATCATTTTAGGCAGGTAGATATGTAAATCATTAAATGATTGTAAAATACTTGGAGATACATACATACGCTCACGCCTATTGGAAATAGGATAGGCAGAGAGAACAGCCTGCCATTTGACTCTATCCTTACATACTTCACAAGCTTCGTCTACTTTCATTAATTCTTTCATGCAAGCCCGGCGGTTTCGAATACTTCTGACCCGCCCTTTTTCAAAATTTTATTAATTTGGTCAATGTGTGTACTGCGAGGTCGACCCTGGCTGGTCTCTCATACAAAGAGATAGACAAATAATATGCACTTACCTACCTACATATTTATAGCTATTGCCTTTGTCCTTTTGAGAAGGCAGGAGTGATAGTGCAACATCTTCCTGCAACTTTTCATGCAGGTTCATCAGGTTGCTTGGTGCAAATGTTCCTGACTAGAAACAGCCTATTTTATGAGTGTAAGAGTTAAATAATTCTGTTTAATACACTACCGTCGTGGACCTACTACTAACAAAAGCAATTTAGCTTAGCTGAAGTTTAGGGGAATATCATCTAGTAATTTTCTTCACGCAAGCTGGAATCGCCTGGAATACCTACTGACTAAATCAATAAAAGCTTATTGAGTTTGTCATGACAGAAGTAAATGGCGGGCTGTAGTTGTCTCTGCTTACCCCGGTGAGAAATCGGCTTTCTCAAAAAACGGCTGAGTAGTGTTTATCTGTTTTTAATCCTTTCGACATTTTCTCTATAATTTAGTGCCATTACGTGAAACGTGATATGAATTAATTTGCAGATTTTATAGGTTCTACGTTAATGTCTTAATTTATAGAAAAAATAATCTGTTCGTTAATTAAATATAGATTCCATTGCTACCTTTTCCTTTCATAAAAATTCAGGTCTGTTCCCATACTTTAAAGATAAACATTCCAAATTCAAAATCCGTTATTCTATCATTTTATTTCCTCTCTTGCCAAGCGAACTATATTAATTAATCTATATCTAACGGAAATTTATTAATAGGTGTATATCACGTCGATTAAAAAAACAAGTATCTTGGTTGATAAATCTAAGAATTATTTGCGGAAAAGCTCAAAACATTTGAAACAGCTCAGCGGTTCGAACCGGCGGAAACCAAACGCCCTTTCTATGACCAACCAGCACGCATTCCAGTTCTACGTTTATTGCGTACATCCTCAGTCAGTAGCAGTCAACAGTGTTAATAGACTAAATATTTATTGATGTTAACCTCATAACGTATTGGCGCCGAATGTTTATAACTATAAATGCATTTTAAGAGGTTTTACTTCATTAACTTTTCTTTAGTGCCTATTTAGAATCTTACCGCCATAGCATTAAGTACAACCGTCAAGTACTCGTAGCATCCAAAACTTGCAGTTTATAACTCGGGGTTACACTTTGCTAATGATTATCTTATTTTTAAGAATACAATGAACGAAATATATTATTAGTTTTTGTATATTATTAGTTTTAGTTTTAAAATATATTAGTTTAGTTTTTGTTATATCTCAAGATAATTATCTAGGTTATTTAAAAAAAGATTGGTCCTACAAAATGTATGGTCTCATATTTGGAAATATATTTCATTTCATGAAAAAAAAAATGAACGAAATTACTGATATTCCCTCTAACCCTAATTCACCTGTGTTAAGAGTAGGTTCACGTCGGTGGTGTAGTGGTCATGTTTCGAACCTGGAACCCCTCGATCGTAAGACCAACTCCTTAACCACTAAGCTACCGCCGCTTCTACTAAAAGCTGTTCTCCTATCATCAAATAATCACCATCAAGTAATTACTTCGTAATGTTTTGTACACCTCAAACTAAACTTTACTATCCGTGATTATAACAAAAAAGTGGTTTTTCAACTTCAGTTATATCAAGTATAACACGATCCTGTACTTGTTGGATGCTCATCCTCGTCGTGACCATATAGTTTTCATAACACACCGCAGCACCACTCGAATTTCACCACAGAACTTATGATATGTGAGATGTCTTTGTAATTTATTGATGAAGGTAACCACCTGGCTGTATATATTTGTTTCATGTTTTGCGAATTAATTAAAGAAAATTTTTGATTTTGATATGATTATTATGTTTTATTTTTTAAACCGTCCGCGGATAAAGGCTTGATTAGATGTATGTATGTTCTTTTTTTAAATGAAATTATTTATTAGATAGGTCCAAGGTACCGTTTGTCAAACAATGTTTAAAACTTCACATCACGAAAATACCTCCTGTTTTCGACAACAATCGACAGTTTTTACGTTTGTGTAAACAAAGATGTCGATCTTGATCGTGTAATTTCAAATTACAGAGAAAAAAACAGGTGCCTAATTTCACAAAAAGCTAAAATATCCCTACAATCTTTTGTTCAATGATTACAATTCCTTTAAGCCCGAAAATCATACACAAATACCTACTACCTAATAACTGCATTACTGAACTTGCAACTTAAGCTACACTTATGCTTCCGTGTGTAAGTACCTACAGTGTTTTGGGTTTTTCTGTTTAGGATATGCAAACATGAGAAGACAATTTTACAAAAAAACTGGAGTCAGTCAAGGTTAAACATCTAACATAAATAATTTTTACAATTACAAAAATTTTGAGTGAAAAATACTCAGAATATTAGAGGTATCACCTATATTTCCGCCTCATTTTTAATTTCGCCACAGTTTAACAGGTAGGTAAATTGTTATTTCTGTGAGATGACATACTTTCCCAGTAGGTACTAGTGTTAGGTACTTCATATTTTAACACAAACATGTTTTAGAATACATGTTTCTTACATAAATTGTTAAGTCTCTGCATCAATTGTCAGCAAGTCGGGAGAGCCAGGACATACTGTAAAAAACGTACACGACTATGTACGCCCATCGCCAATCAAACTTTAATACTTGACCTTTATGCGTGATCAGCTATTTACGGAAGTATAATTTAGTGTTTATAAATCGGACGTTGACCTAGACAGTATTGTGGTTCATCACATTTTAATAAGTACTTTATTAGAAATACCTAATCAATCCATTTGACGTCTCTCATCTTGGTTGCATCGGAAGACTTTGGCAAAGTAGGAATTTATTCAAAGCCTGGCCAAAAGGCTATCCATACTTTTAAGATTTGGTTTATTTAGAACTAGCCGAACCGCTTCGGCTTCACCCTTGCTTCGAAGCCCCGTATCAGCTTTCAGTAACATTTATGATTACTGCTCCGCTCGCTTGAGTATTAGCACGATGATATATAGCTACCTTCCTCGATAAACAGACTATTCAACGAAAAAAAAAATTTGCAATACGAACCAGTACTTCCTGAGTTATGCGCGTACAACCAAACAAACTCTTCAGCTCTATAATATGACTATAGATAAAATCTAGAAGTACAGCGTTTTCCTTAAAAATAATAAATAATAAATATTCTACAACATTCTACACAACGCTATCTAGACCCATGGTAAGCTTAATTAGCTTGTGTTATGGAATCTAGAATGCGGATATACATACTTATATACTTTTTTTTTTGTAAATACATACATATTATACATAGAAACACCCAGACCAATGCAAATATTCATGTATACAAATATTTGCACTGTGCGGGGATCGAACCCGCGCCTCCTGCGTAGCAGCCGCGTTCACTACCGCTACGCCACAGAGGCAGTCAGTAAAAATAAAACAATCAATACCTTGAAAAGTGAGTGCAGTAGAGTCTTATCAGAAGTAATGCGGCACGGAGCGTATTACTTAACCGGTAGTCGGTTCGGTTCGATTACCGCGCACAATATTTACTGGCGAACGCGTCACGAACTTCCATTGAAAATTACTTGTTTTTAAATGGTATTTTATTGACACTTGTGTATTCACTTAGTGGGTTTGTGAAATAAAATTCATATTAATAGATTTTATCGCGGTTTGTTTCATATAAAGTTGTATGTAAAAGTGCAACCGTATTTCTTTTGTCGACTGTCCAATAGCAAAATATAAATCGATATACAGGTCGTTATATTAGTTTAAATTAAAATTAATTTAACGAAACTGTTGTGTTGTGTACGCGCGCGTGCGTGCGTGTGTGTGTATGTTTGTGTATGTGTGTGCGACTAAGTTGAAATAAAGTGAGCATAAAAATAAATATCACTTTAACACTTCCTAATGAAACCAGTAATAATATTTCATTATATAACAGTAAAAACGCATGAACCAGATGTTCAACTTATATAAAGCACTATCGAATCTAATTTGGCAACGTTTCACGAAATAAATGCGTATCTTATAAATTATGCCATAAATACGTTGAAGCTTAATAAATATCAATAAACAATTTTGAGTTGAAAGTTTAAATGATTGACGATCATCTCAAATATAAAAGCTTTTGTAGGGCAATAGTAAAAAAATACAATAAACACTATTGTGTGATTGTATTATTGTATGATTGTATTATTGTATGATTGTATGATTGTATTATTGTATGATAGTATTATTGTATTATTGTATGATTGTATGATCTATTTATATTATATCAATCAATCAATTTGCCTATGGCAGTCCACCGCTGGACATAGCCGCCTTCCAATTTTGGAAGGCTTTGGCCTACTGTTTCCACTCAGACGGGCTGGTACAGGGTTTTATTCCTAGTTTATCTGTATATTAAAAGCGTAATACTACTCACTGATTTATCACGAAATCTCAGAAATTATAACACCTACAAAATTGAAATCTGGCAGGTTTTTACGATACACCACCCCTAAGGGGATACAACGAAACGAACTCCACTCGTATGAAGTCGCGAGTGTCCGCTAGTTGTATTATATAATTGATACTATTAATTTTCACGATTTTCTGATTTCTAGTTAAGTTAAGAAGTAGAATAACAAGATCTTCGGTGCTCGCGTCAATCTCAATTAATTAAGTACATCACCATTAATGGTGATGTACTTAATTCATTAAGAATTAATGTATGAGGGTTTGGTCACTAGTACTTATTCTGTGGTTTGGTGTAGACTTCCCTCTTGGGGCTTGGGAGATAGTCATCAAATTTAAAGAAGGAGTACGAGAACTCCTAATCCCGGGCTCCTAAGCACGAGCTTTGATTAGATGCATCCGGGACTATCTTTCGAGAGAAATATAAGATTAAGAAAAGTAATACCGACTTTAATAGTTCAAAATATTCATTATCTTTATTCATCTTACAGAGAGATGTATCCGACTATTACGGAATACAGCCATATAACTCGCAATTAAATAAGTTTGTTCTAAATAATCATACATCCCATCATAGATCAACATTAAATGAGATAGCGAAAAATAAAAACGAACATCACATCCGACGTTTTGGAGTTAGGTATATCAAATATATTCTTTATAGATAATTGCTAATGACGATGTGGTGTTCACTAGTATATTTTATGGCGATACACCGAGCTGTTTTCCGTGTGAATAAAATATATATTTTCTGCTCTTTCCTGTTTAGTTGATACATTTAAGTTACATCCATGATATAAATTAAACCTTCTAATTTATTACTTGATCTAATTTCGAGTTTTAAAAAAGTTGAGTTACTGCTTTATTATCTATATAGTGGGCGAATAGATAATATATAATTTATCTGTGTCTGCCATGTTTTATCATAGTGTAAGGCGGTAAGCGATGCAGGTAGTCTAATCAGAGTTTTTATAATTATTTTCTTCTGTAGAATTTAGAAAGTATTGTCTCTTATTATTTATTTCGTGTGAAATGAAAGGTAATGCTCATGAACATCACACAATACATACGTACGAGTATCTCTTTCTGATTGACTTTACGACTGGTAATAAGTAGGTACCAGAACCAGAACTACTAATGCACAATTTGAAATATTATGAATGGTTTTCCCAAGCGACTACAATATGGGATTCTTCAAGAAGGCCATTAGAAGGTTTCTTCAGGGTCAGCAGCACGAGTGTGACGCCCCTAGTGTTGCATACGTAACCACTTTCCATCAGGTGGGCCGTGTGCTTGTCTGCTACCTAAGTGGTATAAAAAAAAAGAAGAAATCAGTTGTCACTATTTAACTGCAGTTACAGAGGTCGGGTTATTGGACGATTCGCACGAATTGAACTCGCACAAAACGTGCGAATCGACTCCTTCAATTCATGCTGTATTGACTGCATAATTTCAAAACCTAGTTAGTGACACCTGCTTCGCTTCACGGAAAATATCGACGTCCAGCTAAATTCGCAGTTAGGCTGGTAAAGTCCGAGGTGAAAGCTTCAGATGCGACTGGGATTAACGCTAGGATGAAGAAAAAGTTAGTAAAACCTGCTGCCTTTACATATTGCAGATTAGTAAGGTATAAAGCTCCGATTTGCATGGTCCAAATTAAATATTTAGACAATACGAATCTATGTTAGCGCGGTTCACATATATCTCTCAAGAATGGTCTACGTTGATAAAGACGATAGCCTTTTTATCAATAACAATGAGGTAATAATAATATAACATGGAGAATTACAACTAGCCAATTAGTTCATACCTAATCTGGACA
This sequence comes from Eilema depressum, assembly GCA_914767945.1. Lineage (NCBI taxonomy): Eukaryota > Metazoa > Arthropoda > Insecta > Lepidoptera > Erebidae > Eilema > Eilema depressum. The sequence continues at coordinate 18,154,333 of OU612020.1, forward strand.
TCAGGAGCGGCTTTGTCCAACAGCATCTTTTATAACTCTAGTGGTATTGTTCGGGACATAAGTAAGTATATATTGGAACTAAAATGTGCTCAAAATGTGCGCAGTACGCATTTCTTGGGTGTATTTTGAGGATAGCACGGGGTGCTACTGCGGTGGACAAGCTCAAATTCACTAAGCATAGATTATTACAAAACATTCCGCACGCGCCAGGGCTTCATTTGTCTTGCGATTTATGTCCAAGATACATATCCCGAGGTATATATCTGCCAGCACCATTCAATTTTACATGGAAAGTTTACTATTATCTTTATGACCTTTTTAACCTTTAAATTTTTATATCATCAATTAAACATAATCAATCAACATCAATTAAATACGCAGCAGGCTTGAAAATAAGCAATTATCGTTTTGTATGAACGCTCTCAACACTAAGGTGTCACTCATATGTTTATTGACCTGAGTTCGCTCACCACAAAATAATATGGTAAATTGGTAACCCGATGGGGTACCATATTTTGTAAATATACCAACACATTAAGTATGTATTCTATCACTATGGATATCTATGGTGAAGAAGTTCTTTAGTTTTTGGTTGAGGAACTCCGAATTTAAATAGAAAATTGAGTTATGGTACTTATGATCCACCTTCTACATCAGTATACTTACTGATGTAGAACGTGTACCATATTTAAATTGTTGTCATATTATTGACTATACAATAGGAGTTATGATGGGGTCTAATTACGATCTTCGGAACTTAAAACAATGTCACCTTCTAGCCGATTGGAAGCTCTAGCGCACGATCTGCTCGGCTTCTAAGTGTTGAAGCGTGACGTAGAGTAGCCTTCCTAAAGAATTGAGATAGATAGATAGATAATACTTTATTGTACACCAATAGATTTACAGTATAGACAAGTAGGTAGCATGTATACAAGCGATTTCTTCCAGGCAACCTTGGGATGGACAGTGATGAGACAGCACAAAAGATATGGTGTAGTTATTATATAAACTAGATACAAGGTGTACTAATACAAAAGAAAGAGAGAGAGAGAGAGAGAAGCTATTGAGCTACGTTTTTGTTTACAAATGGCATTGAAAGTTCAACCAGAACAAACAAACTCTTCAGTTTGATTATTATTTATACATAATATCTAAGAAATCACACGGCGATAAAGTTTCCATACGAATCTACTACAGCCCAACTTGGCCGACCGCTCACCGATTAGCGGTAGCCATTCCAATATATTATCACTTATAATTGCCTATAAAAATAAAAATTAGACCACTTCTGAACCTAATTGACTTGTTAAAAAGTTATTATAAATCCATTAATTTCTAATCCTTATAATATACCTACTTCTGCACAGCCAAGCCCACAGGAAATATTACCAAAACTAGTTGCAAAGTAAGAATATTTTGCACCTGCTCTTACCTCAATACCTGTACAAATAATAATTCAATATGTTGACAAGATTTTAATTTCTAAAATATACTTACCAGTTTTAGCTTACGTAAAGCTTAGGCTTTCTATATTTAAGAAATGCTTTGGAAGCTTTTATAAGATGTGAAATGTAAAAGTTTCATTCGTTTCATTGTGTGTCAAACGTATGGGTTTCACCAACGTTAACTTTGAGTTTCAACAACTACACACGCGTGAGTCCAATCTTTCGTCTCCAGTTGGTGAATAATCAAGATCTTCAATCTTATGTGTTAGCTCGTACACCTGTTGAATACCGGTATGAAACTCAGGCGTATGCTTGCCTCTCGGGGTTTAAAAGAGCTACCATTTTCTCTTACGCAGATAATTTTCTAATATTTTATCCATACCACTAAGTACCTATGTGTTATAATTGGTCACAGTAGCACATGGATTTTATAACACCAAGGACATGATTCTATAATTTGAGCATCCGTTGGAAGTGGTCAGCTTAGTATAATTATTTAACTTATCTTACTTATCTATCTTACGCATTAACCAAATGATCGCAAACGGCATTCGTTGAGTACTGTAGCTGTCTACGCTGTTTAATGAAAATTTCTGCTCACTAGTATGTAACAGTCCTAAGATGGCAAGACTGGTATGACACTACATAATTTGCAAAGGCCAATCTACACAAAAGATTTCTATACTTAAAACAATTTTTAGTTCCATAAAACTAATTTTATTAGATAGCTGATATTAATAAAAACTTGCAATTCTAAATTTCTTCAATTAACATGATTTATCTAATCTGCGAGCACATATAGGTATATATAGATTAGATACCATCGTGAGAAAGTAGACATTAAAATACGTCTATCTCTAACATGAAGTTATTACCTAAAAACTTGATTTCGCGCATACATACCAACGAATATTTACTCTGATTTTTATTATTTCGCCCATTCATTAGTTTCCTTGTGTTGATTAAAAGTCGCGAAGTGATTTGCCTAATCAGTTTACTGTGGTGAACAAAATATCGGCCGTCTACCGTGAGAATCGGTCCCTATATTCGGTATTTTATGATACCATTTATTCACATCACTAGTTTTATACATTGATAAGACTTTTTCTCGTATGCTTTCAATTCGCTAATGACTCCTAGTTTTTTTTATTGAGAATTATTTGTCAATTTAATTAAATGATCGGTTTGTTGATCTATTTACATTAATTATACAGTTATTTATATTTGATACTGGGTGGCGTAGTAATGGCGATCTCGACCGCTTATTTTTAGGAATTTATGTCCGATTTCCAGGAAAGGTATTCTGTTATGTACTTAGCTATTGCTATTAACAGAGTCAAGAAAAGAACTATCCCATTGGAGGTAGGTACACTGTATTAAAAGAATAGAAAATTAAAAGTATACCTAAGTAGTATTAGACTTCTCTATTTTCGAGGTCAATCAATCAATCAATCAATCTATTGCAGTCCACTGCTGGACATAGGCCTCTCCTTTTCGAAGTAGGTATTGACTACCTATTACAATACTTATTAAACTAGGTATGCAAAAGAAAAGGCTATAAAGTTTATAATGATTTTTTTGGGATTCAGTAATAGTTCTGAAATCGTGAAAAGTTTTGTGATCGCAGATCAAAATGCTAATAAACATAATAAAAATCTGGCTTACGTTTTCACGATAAGTACACCTATAATCATGGCGCTTGTATTACCATATAAACACACAAACAGTAAATATCATGATAGTAGTAATTTTAGTTATATGATCATGTCAAAAAGCAGTTTTTAAAAGTAGATTCAAATCTCATATATGAACTTACAAATCTTACAATATTATCAAAAGTCATGATCACCAGTACATCAGACTACCTACAGATTAAACAGCCTCTCAAATATACGGCCACAAAACCACTATAAACTAAATAGATAGATAAACTAATCATTATTTTGACGGAATTCGGATTTCTGTTTATCAACTACTAACATCTAAGGGACCGCGTTCCTGCATTATGGAGGACAATTTATTAGTACAGTCGTGAATAAAAGCGGTAGAATTTTTAGTTCAGAGATTTTTAATTTTTTTTGTAACGCCATGTTAATATTGTGTATTTTATGTTGGGAAAGTAATTTATACGTTTAAATTAAATTAGGACTCAAGCAATAAGATTCATTGTATTATAAAATCTGATTATTATTCAACCACGTTCAAAGGACATAGTGACGATAACAGTTTGAGATGAAGTGGTAAAACACAAGAAAGTGTGATGTTTTAGTTTTTTTTTGTGGTGGGTACAACTTAAATGCGATTGATATATACAATGGCGACCTTCATTACTTTGTATGTGAGTATGTAATTTTCTTTTAGTTCACCATCAGATTAGGTGAAACCATTATAACTTGTGACATTATTACAGGATGTTTCCTTTAGTAACTAAGTAAACTACGTCAATATTTTATCAGATCAGACCCATTTATGCGTCCTTTAGAATAAAATATTACGGCAAGTTTATCAGATCATTATAGCGACTGTATTATCCAATATGAAAATCTAGTTAAACAGTTTTGTCCGCGACTGTAACGGCGCTATCGGAATTATTTGTTGTTTCACATTAACCGACTGTCACTATACCTTAACTGAATCGGTAGCTTAATCGCCTGTTAATTTGTTAAACGCAAGACTAAAAGTGCCGCTTTCAACAATTTATGGCTTCATCTCGGTCACCTTGTTTATTTTAATTCATGCTTTTATAGAAAAAAACATAATTTACGCTCCTTAGAAACTCTTTGATAAAAGCGCAATTAAAAAGGTTTTTTAAAGTTATAGATTTGAGCGTTTGAGTGATGGGTGATGTACTTATTTATCTTCGAAGTCGTTAAATTTAGAAGGTTTGTAGAGAGGAAGCTCGTAAAGTGTGTAAGGACAGAAGCAAATGAGGCGGGCGGGTATCCCTAAAAAGACAAAGGTATTTTTTACCCAAAAATTTAGATCTAGAAATTGCGATCCAAATTTTTGAACATACCGAATTGGGAAATCCGTGAATCTAACCAAATACCTCACCCACTATAACCCACTGTATATAAAAACCAAAGCCTTTACGAAATACATATTGTGTTGAAATGAAAAAAAATGAAAGAAATCAAAGTTTCTTTCATCAACATTCGGTGTTAATTGCGATCGACGAATCAGACATCTTACTAACGCATGCACTACTTGTCTAGGCATGTGATCACTTTAGGTATGTAGGGCTGGCAACGTCTCCTATTCTAAAACTGTAAAATATACTGTCTTTTACCTCTCTCTCTCCCACTCTCTCATTTAGGTAGTACCTATACTTCATTCCGTAGAATTTGTGAGATTCTTAAGACGTTTTTTTTTTTAAATTTTGTTTCTTCATGCCCCAACATAGGTACAAATTTTTTTAGTAAAAAAGAAATTATACTCTGAACACGCAACGGCTTACATAACAAAAAGAAATTGACCAAAATTAATTTTTATTCCGTATCCACTAATATTATAAATGCGAAAGTAACTCTGTCTGTCCGTCTATTACGCTTTTAAGCTCAAACCACTGAACTGATTTTGATGAAATTTGTACAGGGGTAGATTAGACTTTTGGAAAGGACATAGGCTATGTTTGGTAGCGATAACCGATATCCACGCGGGCGGAGCCACGGGCAACAGCTAGTGTTAAATATTATGTTAGAAATTAGAGCAAGTGCCAACCCTAGTAAGCGATAAACTTCACTCGACGTACTGATCGTATTAGCATACACATACCGTTACCCGTTACGAATTCTTTGTCGGTCTTATTAATAAGTGAATCTATGAAACTAGTCTCGGTACATTCTGGTTTTATCTTGTTTGCATTCCACTTGCAGAGGTGTCGAGTGCACTGCTCCAGTGCACCGTAACCTGAAACAATTGCGTAATTAAAAATAAATTTAAGTATAATAATAGTATTATGTTTTTTAAATAATTTTGAATATTTCACCACGATAATCCATTCTAAGGTAAAAACTCTGCTAACTGAGCTAGGCTTAACCTAGAGATGAACTTTTATGGGTGCAAATCTTCTCGTCCTGGATGTTGTTTTTTTTCTGATTTAAAATAGGAAAAACTTATTATTTTTTTTGAAACTCCAAACGTTTTCTTATCGAACGTACTTTTTCAAAACATTCTTAATTAAAAAAAATCGGGGAAAAACAAATGAATTTTATTTCATTCTTTTTTTGTGATTATTCATATTATGTCTGTTATTCACACAATAGTCGTGGATTACTTGGAATTATGAAAATTAAGTAGCTTTTATTATAAGTGTGATGTAACAGTGTGTTTTGTGTGAGTTTGCGAGATACTGCAATATCATGTTAAGTCGTTAGCAAAAGTTTATTATGAATTTTGGCAGCGCACAATAATATGTGATTTTATTAAGATTCACAGGAAGGTGTATTACGTTGACGTGTGGTAAAATTACCTCATTTTAATTGTATAAAATGAACAAAGAGTCTGTATTTTTTATTAAATGGTGGAATTACTTTATAACTAAATATAGCTCGCGATGGACGTCCGACTGCGATTTTTGCACCTACATCTTGCTCGTAACTTTCCTTAAATGGAAAAACCGGTAAATCAAACATATTTTATTGAATAACGAGGCTTTTTACCACGACTGTATTTAGAATTACTGAGTTATTTGAACCTTATTATCAAACTTACGTCATAACTTGAAAAAAAATTCCATAAATAAATATCACAAGCGCGATTACAGTTGCTTCTAAAACTTGTGTCCAGTATTTCGTTTTTTACTTTTAGAAGTTTGATGGGTAGTCAGTCGTCTAAAAGAAAAAAAAACCGGGTTTGAGAGGAGACCCTGCAATACGTGTAGGTACTATTGACTTACTAGCATTTACTAATATTAAATTTAGCTTAGCTGCAAAGGGTTGATGATAATAACAGTAATTTCGGAAATCAAAACACTTTTTTACAAAAATATTGCTTGGGTTAGGAGTGATTGCATGTCAATATTGTCCAAGCTCCAGAACCTCTCCACCACTAATCAACCTGTAGATATGGTGGGGCCCCTTCCACCCAATAGACAGTATTAACCTGCCTTTTAATTCACACGTAACATGATAATCATCACTACAACATTGTAAATAAGTAAGCTCTTTACACAACAAGGGCCTGTATCTAAATAAAGGACCGGCCACATAAAGTTCTGTTCTTAATTCCCCTGTATCTGATTCGGTCCGTGTTATGCGTCCTTTACACAATATTACGACTGTTCCACTATGCATATTTAATCCTATACTATTAATAAAGATCGCTCTCAAAGGTGTGTGAGAGGATTGCAATTTTGCATTCAGCTTGAGTTAGTTGGTTAGTTTTTACTGTAAAATTAATGATTCATTTAATGATAGATAGTTAATCTCGTCTATAGATATGTAGAATATCAGAATCTAAGTCGTTGTTAGCGTGTAGTAGTTATCATGATCTATTTTGATGGAAGAACTATTTAGTATTAGGTGAACCATGTTTTGTTTTAATATGAAAATGTTTGAAAGCTGATTGCCCATGGCGGCATTAAATAGGCTCGCCCTCTAGGTCGTATAACTACGGATACGTATCTTGGACCTAAATCGCAAGACAAACGAGGCTCTGGCGCCCGCGGATTGCTTTGTAATAATCTATGCTTGGTGAATTTGAGTTCGTCCACCGCAGTAGCACACCGTGCTATCCTCAAAAGATACCTAGGAAATGTGTACTGCGCGTTTAAGGCACCTTTTGAGTACATTTTAGGACCAAGATAGGTGTCCGGAGTTAAACCTATATACATATAGGACTGATAACATAGCTGGTTATATTTGAGTGTCAATACGCCTCTCTTTATGCCATCAAGCACGTATATGCTAAAATATACATGTGTATGTTACAATTGTAATTTAGTCATTTTTGAATTGATAAAAGTACGACAATAATTTCACAAAAAAAAAAAAACAAGAACTGTATTAGAAAGTTCCATTTATAGATTTAAAAATAAAATAGCAGTCAATAGACAAAACTAGTTTCTTTTTTTAATATTGGTATAAATAACTGGTGTAATAACCATAAGCGTCTACCTAGCCGTATAATTACTTCATGTAATGTCTATATTGTTTATTAAAAACTAACGGAGCATAGACTAACTGGCTCTAGTTTTTATCGAAGCTCATATATTATGAACTTGATGACCGATAAGTTTTTTTTTTTTTTTTGCTGTTTTTACAGTTGTACTTCATGGATGTCCGTGTTATTGCAAGATTTTCTGACGACTTTGAGAGCTTTGGGTATTTACGCGAGCTTACAGTGTAGTAATAGTTATATTCTCAATATTTTATTATTTATCAGTTATTATTTTCATTGTGTTGCGAAAAAGGATTAGACGTCATAATTCTTTCACAATACTTATTTGGTGATAATTTTGTAATATTACACGTTTACCGTATAATAAAAGTAGAATTTTGATTTCGAAAATAAATATTGAATAAATCACTTGTACTTTTCCACAATTATTATATAATTTACTCGTATTAATAATAATTGTGGAAAAGTACAAGTGATTTATTCAATATGTGTAGCAAGTTCCACCAAGTGCCATCAATCTCCAGTATAAACAGTCAAATATAATTATTTAAACAGTGGCTTGTTCCTACACACTCATGTGGTAAGCAGCAGTGTTGTTATTGATATTTGTAGTTTATTATCGGTCCCACATGATAGAGAGTGAGCCTAATATCATCAACATACTCCTAAAATTACCCAACTAAAAAATCCAACAAAATATTCACCAATCCACAATCTCTACTATAGTACGAGTAGCATCGCTTACCGTATTCGCATATTCTCAATCCATATTCGGATCAAAAATCCGATAACAATATTCTAAGCTAATCTTAATTTTAAATCTCCTTTCCTTTCTCACACTAGACAGGGATTAATTCTAAGTTTCGATCATAATATATCGGCTACCGGCCCACATACAGGTATTTGCTCGATCTACGCGGCCAAAAGTCCCATTATCAAAAATTCAATAACATTCATAAAAACTAGTTCCACGATCAGAATATGAACCCTGGCACAATACCCATGCTCTATTTACCTGCTATCTTACACCCCGCCTCTGTGGCATCAGTCGCAATTTGACCGTTTCACTTAGTGTGCGTATTTCATGTTGGCGATTTTCTAAACATCAAACTTTCGAAGTGTGTTTCTAAATTCTCAAGTTCTTCCTACGAATTGAAAGTGATGGATTCTGATGGACAAGGTAAAAGACTTATAAAATGCATAAATAAAATTATGATCAATTAACAAGCTATATTTTTTTTGTAGTGATAATAAAACCCATTTTCACACCATAACTTATTTAAAAAAAAAATCTTTGCTAGTGTTTTTGTTTATGTATCGGGTTAGATCCGGCTATAATTTTTATTGTAGGTTATTCTCTGATCCTTTACTTTGTAAATACAGTGAAAATCATCTCCGGAAACGTCCGGATAAATACAGTTTAGAGGTATTGAAGAGATTCAGCTAAATATCGTTTAAAATAGGAAATATCTTTTAGTGACTTTCTACATTGTATTTGTTTGTTTTAGGTTCAGAAGATGCATCAGGAGTAAGAGTTGTAACACGCCAACACTTATTTTATCTAATAAAGAAAGAAAATTTCCTTACTTTAGATGCCAAATTAAACTATTTAAAAGAAAAACTTTTGTCATGTGAAGGTTACAATAACGACCAAATTCATGATTTGCAATCTGAAATAAAACAAAGATGAACCAAAGCTCAAGATAAATTTATAAAATACAACCGGTCTTGGCTGGAAGGCACTTTTGGAATACCTGTTGATAAAACTTCTCAAAAAGAGCCAGAGCAAAAGGCAAAAGACTGAAGAACTACGTTCTAACTTTGAAAAGTAGACTTTTATGCATGCTGCGAAAGTGGAACTGGGTAGATCTGGTAACAGAGATGCATCAATTGTCCGAAAAGATAAAGACATTTTTGCTTACGCGACCCAGTAAAGAGGAGTCCTCCTTGACACCAATGCAGGCTTTGCAAATGTTTATAGATGCCGATTTGACACAAGGACAGTACGAGATTATGAGAAAGACCAATAAGGTTTTTTTTCCGTGTTAAAGTGCATTACAAAAAGCCAAGAAGAATCGTGTACGATAACGATTATGGCGCAGTCATAATTGAAAAGTCATTATTTTCAATAGGAGAGCTTCCGAGATGCAGCTGTGGCTAGAAATAAACACTTCAGCTGTTACCATCAAGATTTAGCAAGAAAATGTTCAAGGACAAATTACAATCAAGATATAATTAACCAATTTTGCTCAGTTCAGATCCTCTGCTAAGTATATACATACAACATGTATGTACTTAGCAGAGGATCTGAACTGAGCAGAACTCTGCTAAGTAGCATGCGAAATATAAAAAAAAAGGAAAGCGAAAACATTTTTGCCTGAAACTTTGACTGTTGTGTGTCTGCAGAATACAATCCAATAATAGAAAATTCATCAGAAAGCGATGAATTAACTTAAAAAAAGCTATATTACTATACTAGGTACTCCACTAAGGTGTTTTTTTGTAAAATATAGTATTATTAAAAAAAATAAGTATTTTTATTGTTTATTTATCTTGTTTAGATACCAATTATGCATTAAAATAATTTTGGCCGCGTAGATCGAGCAAATACCTGTATGTGCGGCCCTTACCGGTCTTCCAATTACGAAATAATTACAAACCTGGGGGCTGGAGTGAATTAAAATACTCGTCCGTTGTATATTTTTTGTTGAATACTAAACGATTTTGCATTCTTTGATGTAACCCCAGTATAACACGCAATGGAGAGTTGTTCAAAAACGCTTATTTAAGTAAGCCTGTTATTTTTTGACATCTTCAGTGATCTCTATTTAAAATTTAAATGCCTAAATTAGCGCAAAAATAGCTTGTCTTTCATTTCATAGGTTGTGTGTTTACTGTGTAATGGATAGAGGCTCTTATGATGTATCCTTAAGTTAACCTTTATTAAAGGGAAAGTTTTATCTTTTATCATTCAAAACGAAAACATAGTTTTAGGGACACAGTTCTAGATTCGACGATATTCCCTAAAATTTTGCATGAAAAAACCCATAATTTTCCTGATTTGAATATCCATCCATACTATACAACCTAAGAAATAAAGTATAAATTTTACTATGAAAATGATAATTCTATAGAGGTAACAAAAGGTATAATAATTCTTCTCCATAGTGCCCTATACGGTAACTAAAACCTAAAGCGGCGGTACACGGTAGAACTATCATACTCTCACATATAATTTTAGCCTTCCCATAAAGTTTAAACCAAATACTAACAGATTTAGCTCGAGTCCATACCCCTGTGATTTGGCGCAATTATAATGTCGGGAGAGAATCCAAAAGTGAAAAAAGTGATAGAATTCGGCATGGCTTTGATTAAAATTGTGACGGCTTGATTGTTCGGCTCCTGCATTCGCCTTTTTTCGGTGAAATGCTTCCAGTAGTTGAGATACGATCAAATTGGATTATATTTTACTGTTTAGAAAGAGTTTATCGTTCCTTTTAAAACTGAATATTGGTGTTGCGGATTGTATTTCTGTATTTCTTGCTCATTACGTGGGACCGAATACAATGATTGGTGTAATGTGGGTGTTAATTCTTCTCCGCGAATAAAGGTGTATTATGCATGTATGTAAAAATGGCAACAACTGGTTTATAGGTATCAATATTATCTTGTGATTTTATTGTTTCATTAAAGTTATTGTCGACCCTCATGCTGGGAAAATTTTGATGCTATGCTTTTCTCAGCATGAAGGGATCAGTCGGGGATGTGTGGCACAATCTCGGTGGAGTACCTACTATCTCACAGGTGTAAGGAATATGACCTTCTTATTCTCTTTACTCTCCAATTTCTATAATGATCATTAAAATAGGTGAGATAGTGGTCAAATGCGGGCGCAATTCTTAATAAAAAAGCTTTCACACTAAACCTTATAAATGTCACTAAATCGTCACCAAATCCCATAGTTACTTACATAATAACTCAGCCACGAGCTTTTTAACAACCGATAATACAAACCGTTTCAAACGACAGCTATTATTTAATTAAATTCCAACAAGAGTCTGGCTCGTTTTTGTGAATGAGCACCCAGACAGAATCACGACTCGATCGCTTGAAACGTGACCGTATAAAGCATCTAACAAATAGATTTACTTGTAACACAATTTAAACGGTCTTAAAGAAAGTAAATTTCTGAATCCTGAAAGGTATCAATAATGTTATTAATGTTGTTATTAGTAGGTATGTTATTTAATAATGTAACTACCAATCTCTTTTCATGGATTTGGTTAGAGTATAATAGATTAACCACGCTATTATTAGGAGTAAGCTTTGTATCTATACATCTTTAACTAACTTATTTATTGGACATTATAAGTGGCTTACACTTTCATAGCAGTCATTTCACAGTTCAAATGAAAAATTTATTTTGATTGTACGAGTACTATTTGTTGAATGATGCAGACATTGTAATAAAGATTAACGTAGAGCCTTCTTTTTAGATATTGTTTAGCCCACGATCCACCTGATGGAAAGTGGTTTTCGTGGCCTATGGACGTGCGCAACACCAGAGTAGTCACAGTCGTGCTGCCTACCCTGTGCTTGCAGCCGTCTGTGCCGTCTGCAGAAAACAAAGCAAGACAAGCCTTTGGTCTTCCCGCTGACAGTACCAAAACTCTGCAGATCACTGCACAGATATATAGCAGATATCAATCTGCTATATATCTGTTTACCCAAATGTCTCAGTAATATCTCTTTTACAGACCAAATAAGAGTAATAGCTCGCCGTTACATGTAAACCAAAAACAGTTAATTACATATGATCATATCGTTGATCTCGTCAAAGATAATGCTAACAAAATAGCTGGAATCACTAAGCAACCCTTTACCGTTTAGTAAACCATCCCCTTAAACATTAACTAAAGAACACCATAATTCACAACACTTGTTCGACAAACAGGCATACACAGGTGTGATATGGTCTGCTAACCACCCTCTCGGTACCGCACGTGGTATACCGGACCGTGACGTATGATCACCATTTAGTCACGGAGTGGTACGCACCTAAATTATACAATTAAGTGATTTATTGGTTTGTTGATTCTGTTTATATTTATTTGACTTACATGGATGACCTACTCTTATGGGCCGAAATGATTGTGTTAAATAGTGTGATTTGTGATGACATTAAGTCTTATGACAGCCTCTTTGGCGTGGTGGCAGTGAACGCGACCGCTACGTAGGAGGCGCGTTTTTTATCCTTGCTCGTTGCGAATATTTGTATGCATGAATATGGTCATTCGCTTCACGGAAAATACCGAAGTTCAGCCAAACCCGGAGTTAGATTAAAAAAAGGGGCCCCCTAGACTCCGAAGTAAATAAACAAATAAAATCGCAAATATATCCTCTCAGTTTACATTGTTTCTGAGAACCAGAAGCAGATAGAGAAAGAACGTGAGATAACTCTGTTTCTTTACTTTCTTCTGCAATAGTTTATACTCATATTAGATGAACCTGATGGTAGACCATTTCCAGTGCAAGGAATGTAGGTAACTCCTGGATAAAGATATAAACATAACGATACATGAAAAGTTATATTTAGTGCCGAACTTTTGATGGATATAGGTACACCTTAGAAGAGCTGTGTTACATTTTAAAGTCCAACAATTTTTAATTCCAACTATCACGAAGTTCTCGTAGTATCTCATCACAACACATACAATAAATCACTCATTTTTTATTTATATTTATAAAATGCGCTCGAAAAGAAATCATTCCCTAATTGAGTAGCTTAAACTGATTCCCCAATTATATTGACAGCAATGACATGATCAGTACTCGTAAAAAAATCTGTGGCGTTTCGGAGGCTTTTACAATACCTAGTGGCTTTCAAAATGGTAGTACTGCCTTTGTCTCCACCCTGTACATCTATTCCCTTATCTGCATCACAATCAATCACAATCTTATCTGAAAATATCAACGCAAAAGGATACAATCAAATAATTTATCCTCGATTTAAGCTTCTTTTTTTTATTAGTACAGACCTATTTAATTATTAGATTCTATCTAATCTTGTAACCCCCATCGCACAAAGCTCTTATTCATCCGTCTTCATTTTCTTCTTAAACCAAGCTTGTTACTAAACACATTAATCGTAAAATTCCTCTAATAAGATAATGTACAAACAAACAAACACTGACATCAGTTACATGGTCTGACGCCCACCCCGGTATCATACCGGTATCGTACCGTGACGCGTGCGATACCTCTCCGTCACGCTCGGTATTGCATGCGATTACCGTGTAAACGCGTGTTAACAAGTAATTGCGTGCAATAAAATAGAGTGTTAATTGAATTATTGGGTTTACGTTACAGTGTTTGGGTTTGTTAGGGGGAATATTGTTTAATCTTTAGGGGTTAATTACAGTTGTAATGGATAGCTTCGGATGTATACCTGCAATTAAATAGGCCTTAATCGCCGGGAAGCTGACTTTATTCGGTGTTGCTTAAAGGGAAAAGTTTTCTTATCCTGCATAGATACGCTTTCTTGTAAAATCTTAAGACTTCTTTGAAATCATTAGTAGTATTATAATCACCGGGATAGGTATAAACCTACAATGTTTTTTTTGTTTTTGTTTAGTACTATCCGATATTTCGGCGCTGTTACAAGCGCGAAACCAGGATCACGGCTAAGAAAATAGTGGTTATCGCATCTTTTTGGTCTAGTTATTCTAAATTCAAGTAGAACATATCATTAAACTTATTATGTAGCTTAATATTTTTTTCTTACTACATTCAACTTGTTATTACTTAGTCGTATTCTTGCACTCGTTTATCATATTCGACGAAAACTGAATATATTTCTTCATCGTGCCTCTTATACTAAATCATAATACTATTAATTTAATTTCATACACGTAAGTATACCAAAATCGCGGTAGCCTAGTGGTATGGGTAATGGATCGCGGTAGCCTAGTGGTATGGGTAATGGACTATTGTGACGAGGTCTCGGGTTCGATCCCAGGTTTTACCATGGCACACACCAATGAATTTTCGATGCTTTTCGAAGTTATGTGTGTATTTATCGCAGGTTTATAAGTGCCCGGTTAATGGCAATAGGCTCGCCACCTATTACGTTGGGACCTAAACATAAACGGCGAAATGTGGGTGCTAGCACCTCTGCCTACCCCTTCGAGGATATAAGCGTGAGTTTATCTTATGTTATGTTATGTAAATATACCAAAAAACTACACATGTAAATAGTCAGAGAGATAACTTTGAAGATATAATTTAGGTAGCTAGAGAGGCAAATTGGAATCTGTCGAAAGTCGAGAGAATATAGTGGCAAATACACAATCATTGCAACCGATGGTGGTACAAACAAAATGAGATGCAATTTGAGATCATGACTGCAACATTTGGGGCCTCAGTACGAGTCCTCCGGCAACGTGCACTTGCAGCCTAAGTTATAAGCGGCAGAAGGGTCAACTTGAAAACAACTCAATTTATTGAGTCGTGCCTTTTAGGCAGTTTCGGTTTGTTAAAATGGAAGAGTGAATTAAAATTTCAAAGTGAAGCAAGTTATTTTAGGGACCTGGAGTGATTTTGACAGGTACTTAGTGAATTTGTAAAATGCTTTGTATATTCTTGATAGGTACTTGAGATTTACACATAACAATCTATGGTTATCTGCGTGAGTTCATCAGTAGATCAACACACGCAGATACGCATGTACCGATATAATATTTTCATAGTGTCTAAATAAGCTTAATAGAAAATTATACCTATTACCTACTAGGCTAAGTAGATATTAATTATGATAATACATCCTACTATTGTATCCTACTATTATTATATTATGTGATAGTTTGTGAGAAGTTTGGATTTCTGTTATGTGGTAATGAAATTTGGAATCCTACTAATATTATAAATGTGAAAGTTTGTGAGAATGGATGTGTGGATGTGTGGATGTTTGTTACTCTTTCACGCATAAACGGCTGGACCGATTTGGTTGAAATTTGGTATGTATATAGGTTATACCCTGGATTAACATATAGGCTATATATAAGCGATGAACGGGATCAGAATCCCACGCGGGCGGAGCCGCGGGCAACAGCTAGTAACATATAATCCCGGGAATATGTTGCTAGGCCACACGGGAACGTGATCAAAATTCTATGCGGGCGAAGCCGTGGGCAACAGCTAGTATAGTAAACATTAAAGACCATTGAATAAAACTTTTTAAGAATTTAGTATGTTAAACTATTTTTTTTTACGCTAATCGATAAAAGACAGTTCAGTAATTTTAACTGTGCACTTGCTTAAGAGCTGGATCTCACCAGTAAAACCCCATTCAATTAAACAGAATTTTTACATTTTCTTCAATGAAGGACGCCAAAGATCTTGACAGGGCCTCATACGCCATCGCAACTTTGTGTGTTACACAATTTCCTGGAAGTAATTCAACAGTTTCCAACTTACACTAGTTACTATGCCCAGTTGCAGTAATAGCCCACCATTACCGCACCCGCGGCCTTCACGAACTTGTGCCATTTCCAACAAATTGTTTCTACCGTCCACCACGTGCGTTATTGTAGCTAAATTGTCGTTTTCCTTGAAAAGCGTGTTTCAACTTGTAATGCTATAATATTTTAGAGTTGAGATTCAATTTATCACTTTATTTATGTACCTACATGTATTTTTGATCAATTATATGGCGGTGTTTGATGTTTACGATAAGTTTTTAATATATTACGTTTGTTATAATTAATCAAAATAACTGTAGATATTTTAGAAATGTTGATGCAACTGCTTAATTTAGGTGATGTGAAATTCTTTATGCGGTAGTTTTTGGTATCACGTGAGAATAACATAGTGATAAGAAAGCTGTTTCTTGATTGGAAACCAAAAAAATAAGTAGCCATGAGTTAGGTTTAAGGTGTTATAAGAACTTGTCATTTTGTTCTTAATTTTGATTTATTGGAGAAAAGTTGAGTAAATAATACTATAACTATTGCGTGGTGTTACTATACTTACGTTGAGTAACACGTGTAATAGTTGCCTAGTAGATTTAAGGAACTAGCGAAGTTGCCTAGTAGATTTAAGGAACTACCTGGTTAATTATATCGAGAATGAAGCGGCGAAATATAATCTATTATTATCTTTTCTGTAGTAGCACCGAGTTCATTCTCTCAATAAAAAAAAATCTCTCAACAAAACTCCACTTTCAAAAATATTCGAAATTTGAAATTCAAATCATTTGATCTAACAAGCGTTTTAAGTGCTTTCTTTATATAATGACTACTGCACACGAATGTACTGACGCGCAATTTTGCCGGCGTGCAGCAAATAATCGCTACAGGCGACCCGCGTGCAATCATACCTTTATTTAAGGTTTGGTTTTAATGTGCGAGTAGCGGATATATATAAACAAAATAAACAATTTTAAGTATTATATCCACTGAACACAATGATAAAATTTTATAAAGTAGTTTGTAGCATAAAGTAATTTAAGGTAGGTGCCCACTTTTGCTATATTCCCAGTAATAGAGCTACTGCAGCAGTATCTGTACACAAATCTAGTGATTCCTGTGTTTACCATTACTTTTTGTAGATAATAAACCTTATTGCAAAAAATATTAATGGAAATCGGTTTTTATGCACAAGTAAAAAATTTAATGTAATCCTAAATTTTACAGCAACTAGACCTTAGTGGCTTAAAACTTTAATGTAAAAATACCAATCAATATATTTCATTCTAAAATTTTTACTCCCAAACAATACTGAAGGACTTTTTAACTTGCACCAACTAAATGTTTACCCTACAATAATATTGAAGTATTTTTTAACTTGCACCCACAAATTACAGTACACATTTACCTTTACAAATTACACCGTAATCATACAATACGTTCAGTTAGTGGAACGCAACTGAATCGCCAACTGGCGGACAAGTGATGCCAGAATGCGTGCCCGAGGCGCGGACGCGCGGTTTGGCTTCTGTTTAAAAGGAGTTCTCTTTTTGAAATTATTGTAGTATTATTTTTGATATACATATATCATTACCTACTTATAAGTATAAATAAAGGTACCTATTGTTAATAGCCTCTTAAAGATGAGGACAGACCACACTGATTAAATGCTAGAACGTTATGATGCTTCCTTGCTAGGACAATTTTTTGCTTATAATTCATTGCTTATAATCGAATAAAATTTCAAAGTGGTGACCTAACCAACTGCTAGTGTCAAGCATTCTGAAATTAATATTAAGGTTCACAAAATTTTGTTCTGGTTCTAGTTATATTCGAACTTTTACGAAGCCGAGAATCCTTGAACTCCCTTAGGTTTAATAGTATTATGGGTTTTATTAGAGCGGGCCGATCCCCCTCAACCGTAAGAAAAAATGTGTGGCTAGTTTGGAATTTATGTATTTTCCGCGAAATATAGCAAGCCTATTTACAATTTACCTAACTTTTTTCGATCATTGAGGTTCAGGTAGGTACAGTAAAACTAAAGAATATATTGCTCGTGACATTATGTCTTGCATCTAAAATGTGCTCTATATGCGCAGTTTGTTTCTTGGGTGTCTTTTGAGGATAGTACGGGCTGCTAGGGCGGTGGACGAGTCTCGCAATTTAGATCCTAGATACGTGTCCCGAGGTATACGACTAGTGTTTACTTCCCCGTTTTTGACATTTGTTGACGCCTGTCATATACGTCAAATCCCATACATTTGGCATTCTATTCCATCATACGCCGAACAACGAATTGCCACTTGTCTAGAGGGGCTGGTCAGTTTTATTTTCAGCGCGTAGCATTGCGTTAGCCTCTAGTTACTTATTCAAATTTAGAACTTCCTATTCCATTATTCCAACATGCCTACCTAACGAGTCTGTTTGAAAAGCCTATGTATTATCTATTCTGTGTCGATGTTCATTTATGCTTATCTGTTGTTCAAATATTATTAGATTAAAATCTACTTTTGGGGCGTAATTTTTTAATTTTTTTAATGGCAACTAGCAAATTGCTTATAATTTTTTTTTATATGTGATAAGTAACTTTTTTGATATTCGCGAGTGTAAAAAAAACATGTTCATACATTACTTGCAAGATTTTTATATTGCAAAAGGAAAACATAAAACATTGTTTGTATGTAGGTGTGTATATTACACATAACTACCGTTATTCATAAAGCCTATCAGCGCAGTCGTGAGATACGATAGAAGCAATTATTATTAAAAGGTTCACGCCGGCAAAGCACTTTATATTTGAAATTTAAAACAGTAATGAATGAAGCTAGTTACGAGATAAGAATTCAGAGTAAACTTGGACTGCGACTAAGAACACAGCTGTTGGTACTTGTTGCTTGTAAAGGATATTGCACAATAGGTTTGTACTTTTAAATAGTACAATTTGACAGAGTTCGGCTCGGCTAGTGGAATTTGTAAAATGCATGAGTGTTGATGAGCCTTTATAACATTTTTGCAAAATTAAAAGTAGAATCTGAAACCTTGCAAAGTAAATTACTCGATGAAAATGAGAGATCTACAAAATTCTAATATATAAAATTCTTCTGTCACGGGGTGCGTAATCGAACTCCTCCGAAACGGCTCGACCGATTTTGATGAAATTTTTTGTGCTTATCCGGTATCTATGAGAATCGGCCAACATCTATTTTTCATCCCCCTAAGTGATAAGGGTGCAGCAGGAACGGGATTTGAATACCACGCGGGCCGAAAATATGGCGGTACGAAGTTTGCCGGGGCAGCTAGTATATAAAATAAAAATCAAAAGTCAGCGCTTGATTTTAGTCATAAACTATTGTGATACTCGTACCTACAGGACAGAAGTAATATTTTATACTCATTCGCAATCACTGGTTTTATTTTATACATGTATCGTGACACTCAAACTTGCATTGTAGTAGTTGTTGTTCAGTGCCTGAAGTTACCTCTTATTAATATAATCAAAATCATTGCTTTCAAGGGCTGAAATTTGCAATAAAATTCCTAAACTATAAAACTTCCAAATTATTAAACCAAAAGAGATAAATTACAAATTTCTCCCAAATTATCTTTAATATCCTTCAATACTAAACCACTATGTTTGATAATAATTCCGCCATCGGTCAATGTAAACGGCACACACACGAAGCGTGCGCGCACCGATTTGACGCCTCGGGCTCGCTTCTGTAGATCCGTAGATCGTGATCGCTCGAGGTGCGCAAGCGCTGCCGTGCGCCAAGTGAGAATGCTGCTTACGGTAATGTGACAGTGAAATTATGATATTGTTCATTGAGTTACGTAGCTATAGTTGTGTGTAGCTATATAATATTTTGGCTTTTCGTGTGATTCAACACTTTTGTAATTAGGTACTTATTCATTTAAAAGATCTTAATATGTTTCAATGTTTGCATGTAAGTGTTATAAATTCATGTAAAGATATTTTAAAATATTGCTGTTAGATTCGTGAGGAAATAAATTTCAACTGTAGCGGTTTTTCAATATTGACTATTTCTTTACCTTTAAATTCCTATAAACACCGCTCCCATCCCTACAGAATACCGCGACTGTAATAACCTAGTGTTTTATTCCCGGCTGTGAGTACGGTAGCCAGAGCTCACTGGAGAGGCTTTGTGCTGTCAGTGGGTAGACCAGGGCATGGCTTGTTCTTGTCCTGCTTATCTTCTTCGCTGGTGGCACAGAATCTTTCTGTTCTTACAAGGTCGGCAGCACGAGAGTGACTCCCCTGGTGTTGCACTCGTCCATAGGCCAGGGTAAACAGTTTCCATCAGGTGGGCCGTGTGGGTCTGCGACCTGTGTGGTATAAAAAAAGAGGTTTGCTATCATCAATATAACGTATAAAACCTATAACAATCAGCTCAGAATGTCACCAAACATAATAATCAGATGCTGTATTACTTTCCCAATGACCGTTCCAGATCATTCGATCAATGAACGAATGCTTTTTAACTCCCTCACGATTGACGTCAATTAAATTTGATAGAGACCATTTAGGAGATTGATTAAATGTCGATACAGAAAACGATTGCGGCAATCGGTAATGAATTCGAATTGATCTGACGACGTATGGAATTTTAAGCTCACTCTATAACGAACTATAGGGCGTAATTTTTTTATTATTTTTATAAAAACTTTATTTTATTGCCATAACGAAGGTTTATAGCAAGTATAGCAACTATGTATTCAACATAATTTTGAAGATAAACAATATTTTTTATTACACATTAATTGATGTATTTATCGCAGGTTTATAAGTGCCCGGTAAATGGCAATAGGCTCGCCACCTATTACATTGGGACCTAAACATAAACGGCGAAATGTGGGTGCTATCAACTCTGCCTACCCCTTCGGGGATATAGGTGTGAGTTTATGTTATGTTATTTTATGTTAATTGATATATATTATGAGTAAGTTGTTATTGACTGTTCATACATATTATTTTAATTAATTGGTCTATTATGGGATCAGTTTTACTAGTTCTACCTACCGAATGGTGGTGAGACTTGCTTGGGATTCAAAGATATTGATAGGGCTCAATACACTAAACAATACTAAGCAATACGTGGCAAGCATTGACTCCATATGAATTCCATTTAATTTTATTTTCTACACATAATAATTGTTATTATGTTAACAACTGTCATACATCTTACTGCCACAATATACAATAATTTCAATGCTTATGTATCATAATCCCGAAAGACAAAATACCGAATTTCATATTAAAACCGAATATTATATTAATTTAACCGAAAGTTCAAAATACCGAAAGTGTTATTTCGGGATTATATTTTATCCGTTTTTAATAGATATGAGTCACTTAAATTTCCAGCCAAATTTCTAAGTTTCCCGATTCCCATACACAGTAGCGAGGTTGTATCACCTGAACAAAAAACAGACGTCACAAAGGAGTCCAGACGAGGCAATTTATTTCAGATAACGGGACCATAGATTTATGGGGACTACTAACCGAATGTGGTGCAAAAAATCGATGACTAACATTTTGACCGGGACTCCTTTAACTGTGTTCAATGATTTCTAATATCACTGTTAGATATGTTGAATACCATTATAGTAATACAGATATATTAGAGTTAAGTATATTGCATCTTAGATTTAGATAATTAGGTTACAATTATGTGTACTAAATTGAATTAAAAACTAAAAACTATTAATAAACTTGACTATTTGAATATAAAGATTACAGTACTTACTATCAGGTGATTCATGTACTTATTTGTTACTTCAGTAGCATAGACATACATAATCTTAAATATTAAAATCATTTGATATTCTCAGAAGTTTATGCATTCGTTAAACATTGAAATAAAAATAATTTTAGCACCAAATAAATCGCGACAGAATCCGTTAAAAATAATTTTGGTGAAATAAAAATAATTTATTGTTTCACCACAATTCACAATTAATAAGTTATATTGGAGCAAAAATTAACAAATAACATCGATATATATTATTAATAGATACGATATATTTAAAAATAATCGTATGTTTAGCGTACATTATTTACATACATTAACATAATTTATCTTACTTTAGCATGGTTATTTTGTGGGTATATCTAATTTAAGTACTGCCTTTGAATATTCATGTAATAGTCATAAAGGCTTATCATATTAAAATTAATTGCAAGTAAATAAATATTACATTGAGATATATCTTGAAGTTGTCAACATCATTAATATACTACTGACTATCAAATATCATTCTACAAATGAATTTTAACAAGTTCTAGAAGTCAGTCCAATAGTAGAAGTAGAAGTGGAAGCCAGTCCAAGTTAGCCACCTGAATTATCCAAATAGAATAGATGAACCACTTATTTTGTGCTGCTGCAAAAATTTTAATACCAATGTGTCATTCATTACAGTACTATGGTTCAAGGATTTTTTTTCGCATGTTCAGAGTCTCGCCCCGTTTCCCCCCAGAAATGCATCACTCTTGCTCCCAATGTCTAGTACATAGAGATTATTAGCTATGACCTGCAATAACCTTTTTTTTTCTTTTATCGTGCGCAAAAGGCTTTTATCGTTGCCGGAGGTGAGATTGGTTGAGACATATCTCTGCTGGCCCTCTTCGGTTGTGTGCACCACCTGCGTGGTCTACTTAATCTGTTAGGGTGACAGGTGGCTCCAACCATCACCCCCAGGCAGTGGTAGCCTCCGCTAACCTGCAATAACATAGAACTATCTAAGTAAATACATGGACAACATGACAAACAAACTCGTCTATTTAATAAATTAAATACGCCATCAAATTAATTAATTTCGTATAGTCCTAGCTGTACTTTATCTTGTTGCCTATCTGGGCCGTTAATTGCAACATGGCAGATTGAATCTTGCGGCTCAGAGCGCATGCGCGGCGTTCATATTTGTTGTAATTTTCACGTCATTACGCATAACCTAGCGTTGGCGGCTATTGAAAGCGACCAAAGAGCAAATGGAACAGATAAGATAGCAATAGGTTTCATTTTGTGGAGCCATATAAAATATTCTAATTAGTGCAAAAGTAAGTTTTTTCTGTAAGAAGTTGTGTGACGACCGATTATAATTTTATGGTTTTAATGAGCTTTGCAGTTTTAAAATTTTATTATGATAGTAAAAATGTAATCATATTGGGATGGACCTGCAAGACATAGGTAGTCCGTGGATTAAATTGGTAGAAAAAAGGCATAGAGTCAAGTGCTTCAAAAAATGTGCGGACTTGTATAGAGGGTTTAATTAGAGAAAAGGAAACTCGTGTAGTGTCTCTACCTCCCCCTGAGGGAATAAGGCGGGTATACAAGTATGGTATACAAAAAAATTAAACTATGAAAGCATTACGTCGAGTGCATTTTCTTTCAGTGATAAAAACCAATTTTTTTCGTAGTGTTATTATTTAAGTGTTGGTATCTTATTGCAATTATTTAAGAAATTAAAAAATAAAAACATTATTGTATTGTACAAGCCATATCCAGAAGATATTACACATTATATTAAATTACATTAACACACATTATATTAAAATATACTAACATGGGGTATAAGTTGATTGAGATTGCCACTAGGTGATAAGGCCGCCTATTGTTTATACCCAAATGTACTACATAATAACAAATGTTTTTTTTTTTTCCTTGGTGTGCACAATAAAGATATACTTTACTTTTACTTTACTTTAAATCAATTGTAGTTTCTAAAGAAAGCTATGAATAGCGCACTTTTTATCATTTCAATTTCGCGCCTATTCAAATTCACACGTGTTCAATTAAATCACACTCTGTACTATTTCAGGCATCAAAACTTAATTAATTTAGTCACGATCGAACTCTTAAGGTAGTTTATCAAATTTAGCATCTATTAATCATTTATCTAGTTGATGTTATAGTATCTTTAACGATGCTGACTATATTTGGGAACAGTTTACGCTCTCACTCTATCGTATGAATCCAATTTTCAAGACCTACTATCAATCTTGTGGATATAAAAAATATTTTCATTTAAGAGTACTTCCGTTACATCTTCTATTAGGGTGAGAATTATTACACAATTTCAATGATAATGTCTTTAATATTATTAATTTTAAATTAGTTGTTATTGAAGATATTAAGAAAATCTTTAGGAACACATTTTCATGCGTTATTTTATTAGACAAGACATGTTTGATTGCAATTAGTTGAGTAGAACCTGAGATATAACTAAAAGTCGCGATAACCGACATCTATGCAAGCGGGGCCGCGGCAACATTACCTTACTTTACACATTACTTATTTGCATATCTGCAATTTTAGTCTTTGCCGCTTCGGATTAGAGAAATGCGCTGGCAATTTTCATCGCGTTTATGATAATGCAGTTACGAGTATTGCGCTCAGAACATTTTACTACTAATGCCTTTTGATATGAATGACTGTTATCTTTAATTGGAATCTGGTCCGTGGAAAGTTTAATATAGTGTTGTAGGTAATTTTTCGCTTAAGGTACTTAATAAGATCTAGTTTTGTATTTACATGGTTGTTAGTATTACACGTACACGTTCTATCATCACTTAGATGAAGCTGGTTTTAAGTTTCATAAATTTTATCACAACAAAATCTTTATTCGTTTACGATGAGGAGGAGTAAATCATAAACGTCAATATTGCTTCTACATTAATATTTATAGCAATAACTGCAAGTCTATGGGAAAATCATACGATTCTGGAATTAAAATTCAACCATGTTACATTTTTACATTCTTTATTTAAAAAGTATATCAACACCTAATATACGTAGGATACGCCAAAAGGATGATACTGTATTGTACAAAATTGTACACGTACTGTGTTAAATGTACTGTACTGTACGGTACTGTACCTACATGCCTTTATATTAACGTTTTTTTTTTAATTTGTTCACAGATTCGACATCGGTTTGGTCTCTTCGATGAAGTTTGCACGTCTGGTGGTGCTCAAGTCCGCCATTGTAACTGGGTACGATTTCTACGCGTATCAGACAATTATGGACCTCAAGTAAGTTGAATTTATGTATAAATATTGGTTAACCCTAAATATTTTCGGTAACTTGTCCAAAATGACACATTTAAAAAAAAAAATTCACTGACTATTATTCAGACGCCATTGGATATAAAAGTTAATACGTAAATAAATACTTGTCAATATGAACTTCTATGTAATTTTTATATTATCCAATCTATCAGGTAAACCTAGTCTGCACAAAGGTGAAGGGTGAACCAGTGTATGAAGCTGTGAAGCCAGTATCTGCACACACGGAACTGGTGGTCTATTACCTCCCCGAAAGACCTGAAGAAATGTTTTTTGTGAAGATGAGGAATAACCTGTATAGACAAACTATGGATTCAATATTAGAAGGTATGACTTTCATAATATTATTTGTTATGATATTATCGAAGAAAAAAAGCGATAATATTTTTACTCGAGCATAGTTTATACTGCTATCTCAATCTTTACATGACTGTGGTTGTTGAAAATCAATCGAAACATTAAGATTAACGCAAATAAATATTATGTAATGTATGTGTGTATGTCACGATAGGATTCGTAAAAGTAGATTTGTTATCACTAATTTTACAATTAAATTTGATAACATTTTTCAATCAATCAATCAATCAATTAGCCTACTGCAGTCAACTGCTGGACATAGGCCTCCCCCAAAGTGCGCCACGTTTGCCGATCCTCCGCCTTCCGCATCCAGTACGTCCCAGCCACCTTTCGCAAGTCGTCGGTCCATCTGGCTAGGGGATGTCCTACCCTCCGTTTTCCTACGCGCGGTCTCCACTCTAGGACTCGTTTGCTCCAACGGCCATCAGTCCTTCGGCAGATGTGGCCAGCCCACTGCCACTTCAGCTTGCTTATTCTGCGAGCTATGTCGGTAACTTTGGTTCTTTGTCGGATAACCTCGTTACGAATTCTATCCTTCAAAGAAACTTCAAGCATAGCTCGCCCCATAGCCCGCTGCGCGACTTTTAGGTCACGGACTAACCCCTTAGCTAATAAGCCTAAGCTGAATAAAACTTGTATCATACGTATTACCTTAAGAGTAATCTTACTTTAAACAGAAATCAGTGACTATGGTCAAGTCATAATAAGATATTATTAATATTTGATAATGTATTTGACAGTCGAAACATACAATATTTACGTAAGATGTTAATAACCATCTTTTTTTTTAATACTCTCTTAAGCTAGCAATTTTTGGTTGGCATCGCAACTAGCTTTGGTGAAAGTGGATCATCATTACGCCCAAAATAGTCACGTACGCAACTACTGTTAAAATATGCATCAAGTCGTTTTATTTGAAGCAGCTTCCGTTTCTGCCGAAGGTTTTTTAAATATATTATTACACTTTATATAATATACTTGTTGGAAACGACAACATTAGAATAAATATACTGATCTCTGCAAGTTTGCTAATGGTATCAATTCTGAAGTTGCGCATCTCACTAAGTTGTAAATTACACAGAAAGACATCAGAGCAAAAGTAATAAAAAGTAATCAAAGCAAAATTGTACGTATTGATAAAATTTTGTTCTGCGATTGCGTCGTAATAGGTAGGTGCTAGCCAGGGCCAGGTCAGTCTTAGGATGGTTGGCCATTTACAACATAGGTACTGTCTCTGAGAATAGGTCCGTTAAGCCATTGGTCCCGGTATTCTAGCTGACGTTACCAACACCTGTGGTATTCATTAAATGTAGTTGAAGCCCTAAAAAGTCTGACAATCAGCTAGATAGGCAAAAGTGTAAAAATATGTTAATATTTTTACACATTTTTTTTATGCCTTGTTAAATAAGGTTCAAAAACATAGCTGACGGTCTTTGGTTGCTAAACCAAAGACCGTCAGCTATGTTTTTGAACCTTATTTAACAAGGCATAAGTGCATTTTGTCGTGAACTGAACGCATTTCATTAGCTGTAATTTAGCAACACATAATGTATAAGCATTTTCTATAAAATTTACGTCTAAAATGTTTGTGCTTTACATAACTATAAGTAAAATTGCAATAATATTCATTTAACTCTTTATAAATAAATACACATTTTTTTTATGTATAAATGTGATGATTCAATTATGTCATTACGTACTACATTTACGTTTACTTTAAAATTGAAACCAATTATTTATCATTCTCTCATTTCGCAACTGGAATTTCATATTTTATCCGGTAGCAGTAAAACCGGCCCTAGTTTTCAATTTTATATCTCGAGCTATTAGCCACTCCATTTACTAGGCTACATTTTAAATAACATTATAATTTCACTATTTAAATCTCATAAAATTGGAATGGTCACAGAGAATAACAACGATTAAAATAATAATTGCATTCTTTAATAATTTTATTATGAGTTGCACTCAAGTGAGCAATTAATTTGCATATTATTCTGTTTTAATATACGATTTAAATTAAAAAAGGATACCACACTTTTGCAATAATAAAACTAGAAAGTCCTTAAGATACCTCGACACCATTATCTTAAGTGTATCCTTTTACCGATAACTTTGATACCTAAGCTAATCTCACCTGCTAGTTGGTGCTCTTAGATGCACAAGGATGTATGACCTCAATTTCCATTTGCCATTGCCATTTAATATGATTCTAGGTCCTAATAACTAAGATTCACGATTATTTAAACAAAAATTTGGTCACCCTAATTCTATCTTATCTCTTTCATTGCCCTATAAAATTTGTTCTCGTTTTATACGCACAGAATTAGTACAAATTGCAATAGAGCAATTTTAATATGGAATGCTATTTATCACAATTTTATTTTAATTAGTAATTTTAGTAAACCAATAACAATAATGAACGTAATATATGATGCTATTTAATAGTGGATACAATTTTATTATAATAAGTAATTTTAGTAAACGAATCAATAATTACAGAAAAGTAAAAATAGAATGAGTAAATTGATTTTATATCTTAAGTATTTCACTTTTATATTATATTTTATTGCTAGGTATAGCAGAGTTCAGCGCTACTATTTATGTAAGAAATTTCACGTTCTAATTCTGGGGTGGACAATATTTTTTTTGTTGTGTGGGTTGTGGAGGTCAGATGGCAGTCGCTTTACGAAAAATATCGAAGGTCAGCCACTTCGCAGTTAGACGTGAAAAAAGCGTACCCTGAGAAAGAGAGAGTACGTGGTGAGAGCTTCTAAAACCGGGAGTAACACATAGATGATAATAATTTAATATCATACACCACACAGTAATTGAAATAAAACTAATTTTAACGGATTCTCTCGCAATTTATTATTCTATTATAGAATCCGTTAAACTTAATTTTGAAATAAATTTAAAAATATAATTGAAATAAAACTAATCTTAACAGATTCTATCGCGTTTTATTTATTGTTTTATTACAAAATTATTCAAATTGTTTCATTTCATTTAAATTTTTTGTGATACTATAGTGCTCATAGTCTCAATGTATTGTTTATTAATTCCCTGTACGTAACATTTTTCTACAATACATAACATAATTCAACTTTGCGTTAGGGATAGCACAATGATTAAAGTATCAGACTTGCGATCGTGAGATTATAGATTTGACCCTACAATTCAAAATAACAAGTAAAAAATGAACACTATCATCATTATGTTACGTTATTCCCGGTTACATTTGAGACTTCTCCCTCTCCTCCTACTTTGGTTTATGCGGTTTTTATGGTAGTGAGTGTCTTCTGACCTCTCGACCCCGAGTGGAAGGTCTACACCAGAGTTTCGTCTATCAAACAGCAGGTGTACCGTCTTGCGGGGTCTTAATGGGGCCCCACGTACAAAAAATAACACGGTAACAGTGTTATAAATTGAATTTCTCCAATAAATTGATTAATTTAATAAACTATAAACACTAACTGTATACTGTACATTTTACCATTATTTGTATGCAATATGAATAAATTTAGCGTCATTAGGTCAACGCCCCTGCATATTAGACCGTGCGAACTATCGACCCAATAAATCAATATCAGTTTTATACCTCAGTCTTAACAACGTCCGAGTGAAATGCTCAGTTCTAACTTAATTAAAAAAGTACTAAGTTAAGTGGTTATTTTCACACGCTTGTAAATGAAACTGCCGAGGTCGCATCTTGTTAGAACGTGACTATAAAATTTGAATTATAATCAGCATTTGATTTACTTAAAATGTACAGATAATATGTTTTTACAACTGACCATCTCGCTTACATATTTTTTTTAATTTCTTGTAACAATTGCATCGTTTTCTCACCTGCGAACCACAAGTTTAGTATTGCTCACTAGTGACATCTATAATGACGGCTGAAAGCTTTGCGTAACTGTGTGGGTTAACACATTACAAGATTCAGCAATAGGTACTAGCCAGGTCAGTCTTAGGATGGGTGGCCATTTATAACATAGGTAATGAGAGTAGGTCCGTTAAGCCATCGGTCCCGGTCTTCTAGCTGACGTTACTAACACCTGTCGTATTCGTTAGATGTTGTTGAAGCCCTAAAAAGTGTGACAATCTGCTAAATAGACGAAATATTAACAACCATCTCATCATCATCATCAATCAAGATCGATCGTCAGTTATGTTTTTGAACCCTACTTATCAAGGCATAAGTGCATTTTCTCGTAAACTGGACACATTTCATTAGCTGTAATTTAGCAACACCTACGGGAAGAAATGACACAACCTTCACAAAAACAAACATAATAAATATTTCGTTGATTGTTATAAAACATTAATGTTTCCTACTTAAAATCAATAAAAAGGAAAATAATAAAGGAAAACATCAATAAACACTTTTGTATAATATTATACATCCATTTAAAATTATTAGAAAAAGTCGTATAATAAATGCATAAAAATTACATCGCACATAATAAAAATTGGTCTGGCACTTTGAGTTATTAGCAATTCACACCTTAATATCAATTTTCTCATTTATATACACACTAAATTCATTATCCGAATCTGTCACAACACACACTGGCACACATACGAGTATACAACTCCGCGATATTATTCCGAAGCGCGATACCGTCGGCACATCAAAGTGCATTCCTACTTGGATCGCGTCGCGGTTCGGTAGTCGACTGTCTTGATCGCTTTTTTATAAAGCTGTGGACATTGTGCTGAAATGTAGGAGCGTTTCACGGTTCAAAACCTTTACATTGTATAATAGCTGAAGGGCGATAGATATAAGTTTATTTGGCATACAATATCTGCAGATTTCTTTGAAATATTTTTGACACAAAGTAACACAACCACGGCTGCTGAAAAGCCGAATCCTCAGTAAATGATAAAATAATACCGAATAAATCGCTAGTGCCCTTTTGTTAGCTTCTTTAGCTAAGATAGATTTTAGGAGGCGATGAAGACTGAAGCTCTCTTTCCAGTCACAAGTAACAGCTAGCTATCCACTGATAACTTAATGGCTGGTATTCTATTGATATATTTATATCAAGAGCAAAATAATGTTTTATAAAAAAAAACACTAAAATAGACTAGGATTACTGAAGTACAAGTTCCAAGTTATGATAATTTTGTACCAGTATCCTAAGTGATCATTTCATTTATAGTATCGATATTATCTATGCTTTTATTTTACAAAGACTTTATCCACATATCTGTGCAAGAACTTAACAAAAACCTGAAATTCATTAATGCACTTAGTGAATTCATAACAGCGACATACATACCACATTTACAGTCAGTTCCCATATATTCATACATAACATATTATATAATTTACGAACATCGATAATACTTCCACTGTAATTATAAATGCCACTATTGCTTGTATTCATGAATATTTACCTACATTATGAACAAGCCCTAACCAACCAGTTAAGTTACATACGTTTGATAAAGCAAGCGGCATCGTTTGTTCTCATATTGATCAGATTGCTCCAGACCATATTAAGGATAGTCATCAAATAAAATATTTAAGTTAAATAAAACTATACACAAAATATTGCAGAAATATTTTTAGCTCTATATGGATAGTCCCGCGCCTCTTTCTTTTAGTAAATTTCTCTAATCATTCTCAGGAACGATCAAAAGTAGAACTGAGCGTAAAAATTCAAATAAAAATGAATTGTAAAGTCTAACTTCCGTTGGTAAGAAGTGAAATGTATGATATTTTCAAAAGTTTACGCGAATGTCACTCATTGAAATAAAACTACTTTTTAAAGGATACTATCGCGATTTATTTGTTATTATTTACTTTTAGTCCGACGTCACCCCGCGAACATGGCTGCCGTTAGTAGCCGAAACGTCGGACTTAAAGTAAATAATAACAAATAAATCACGATACAATGTGGTTTTATTTCGATGAGTGCAATGTGTCTGAGTTACAACTTTTTACCTTTACACGAAGCCTCATCGACCCTATCGTCTAGGAGATCTATATGCGAAAATTGATAATGAAATCCACTATAGCCCATCAAAAGGTATTCATACTATCACAGTATCACAGTATCACAGTCTTGGGACTTGAAATTTGTAGATCATCACACATGAACGGTCATGTGTGATCATCTACAAATCCCAAGACCTGAGATTATAGTAATATGTCAGGATTGCCCAAATTTTCTACAGTTCGATTTTCATTCTGCAATGATGCTACACATTAGCTATTTGCAATTTTGTTCATACGACCGAGTCGATGAAATACAGGTGACTACTTTCAAAGTTTATTTTTCTGAATTCTAAAAATGGCAATTGCGGCATTCGCGGTACATTACTAAGATAGTTACCAAAGATAGTCACAAAGGTTGAACCAATATCTTGCATATTTTATCATTGACGGTCAGACCAGAAAAAATAATCAATTTTCTATCGTTCTACGCATAATTTAATAAATAAATTAAAATCCTTTACGGTCTTACCTACATTGCCCTGCAAATAAAGTAGGCAAAACGAAGTGTAGACAGGCGACTAGTGAGAGATATTATCATTTTCCCATCTGTCCGGTTGCCGCTCCATATCGAGTGTTTTCTATCCTGCCATCTTGAAATACACCTACCCTATGAACGGATAAAGAAATTCAACTATCCTTGATCTAGAACACAAACAAGCCGCTAATTAGTCCATGACAGCTGACGTCACAGTACCGGAGATTTATTGCAAGAACCATTTGATAAATAATTCTGCAGAAACATCTATACCCACTACTGAAGATCAGGCTTCAATAGTAAAAGTTGGAATTGGGGACGTAGATTAATTGGTATCAAAGAAATTGAAAGACGGGTCGCAATAAACATAAACTGTCTAAAGTTCCATAGCGAAATTTACGGTTGTCAATAAAATTGGTTCATTAAAAATTTTTGCTTGATTGGAATTGTATAAAAACATTTGATCTGAATTATAAAAAGCGCCCACTACCCGTCTAATCACCGTAAAATTTAGTTTTATATTATTGAAAGCTTTTGAGAAACTAATATCCATAAAACGAAAATATTCAATTTTTAAAAATACATTCACGTTGTGTTTACTTACAGCATAAATGTATATTACCATAATTTCATACCGCCTTAGTTGCCTCAGACGATATGAAATTGTAAATCACGATATGAAATGTCAAGAGGAAGCTATGCTATGAGATTTGTGGCTTGTTAGCATATACATATATTTTAATATCTGATAATGAAGTCTGATTGAGCGATATCAATAAAATGAACTGTTGATGACGTTTCAACCTGTTTAAATGTTTATTAAACAGGCTTGCCTATGCTTTTACCCTTCGTGAGAAATATACAACTGAATGTATTAATTTGAATATGATTTATGATGCATTCCATTTTTGTTTACAGATTCACCGTTAGATTTATCAACATCCCTTCTTTCGAGAGTTTTGCTCCCAATATCTCCGCCTTCTGGGGCAGAAGATGAACATAAGTCTGTATCAGGAGATTCCTTAACTTCATCATCAGCAGGATCATCAAATGAACTGCTAGATATGACACCAAAAATCCAAAGACGACCAGCTAAGTCTGAACGGGCGTTGTTGCCTTGTGAAGTTTGTGGGAAAGCCTTCGACAGGCCATCATTATTAAAACGTCATATGAGAACACATACTGGTAAGTCTCTTGATAGTTAACATTTTTATTTCAATGATATGCTTCTGCAGTAGCAATAAGTATAAAATTATTTTCATTAAAGTGATGGGTTAGAAATTTTTCAATGTATATTCGAGATTGCAAAGAAGTGCCCGGTTGGGGTCAATAGGTTTCCTATCATGTGGAGACCGACAGCATTTTATGTGGTGAAATACTGATCTTTAATGTCCAAGGATAATGTAAACTATCCAAGAATAGACAGGTGTGAATATACATAATAATAATAACTATCTGACAGTTAACTTGATTATATCTTCTACTATCTACGTATGTAAATTTAAATAGCAGGCGTTTATTGAATAATTTATTAATCAACGTTGCCTTAAGTTGTACACATTTTATTGTTTATCTTCAATAAATCCCGCTCAGAGTCAATGTGACTTTTTAAGTTGTAAAGTCGTTTATTCAAATGCAAGTTGCTCTTTTATTGCTGTGATCGAGTCAACATGTTCATTACTTCTTCTATTTTATCAAAATTTATTTAAATTTGTGCGAGTCGTAAAATGATAGTTCAGATCAAATTTTTTGCAAATTAATAAAAATTCAAGCTTTATTGTCAGATAAATGGTGAGACAATAATGTCCGCTGCGCATCTCACAAAGTTAAATTATATCCACAGAATGTCGATATAAATTAATTTTTGTAAAACTTGATTAATTTTATATTTTATAAAGATGTTTTAAAATGGAGATGTACTCATACTTTGTGGTTTGCGCGGTTTTAACAGGCCTTTATATGAAATATTATTATGATTCAAATTTTGTTTAGAGATCTTCTTCGTAGCAGCAGAATCGATAGTAATAACTGAATCTAAAAACCAATGAAAAGTTATTATAGTAGACTGAAAATTTAACGATCCTTCACTAAATTGCTTATTTCATTCATCTAGGCAGTTTCACAATTTTGATATAGTATAGTAATAGTTAAAGTCGAAGTCACTACTTGTCGATACCAGTTTTTAACATATTAATAACTTACATAAACGAGGCAGTTATAAAGTTCTTGTAGTATTTAATTTACAGTAATCAAATCTGCGTGTTTTTGTTTCCGTCATAAATTACTTAATCGAATAGATTGACTACTGGAGTGTAGAACTATGTCATCTACTTACGTAAATAAATATCCAGATTGTTTGACTTTTATTGCTTTTAACCTTTATTTATAACTAGTATATTTGCAACTTTATTACTCTTTCAAAAGAACACGATAATGAAAATGTTCAGTTTTCTGTCAGGATACATAAAATTAATCAATGTCGACTATCCATATTAAGAAATGTAAAATGTCACTCCAGAGGTGTGTTTTTTATGATGGTGATGCAGAGCTCTCTCATTCAACAATTTAATTAATCCAATTTAAATCGAATCTGTCTGCACATACTTATTCTAATAAAAAAATACACATTTATATCCAAAATAAATATAAATGAACAAAAATTATACAAAAGCGCGTCAAAAGCTGATAAAAGTGTAATTTTATTAATGCTCATACACTTCACTCGTTTTTTTAAAATTGCAATAATTATTTTCTTATATGTGTTTGCATTTATTCTGATACACAATTACCAGTAGTAATAGATTTAAATGCTTTTAGGTGAAAAACCCCATGTTTGCATGGTCTGCAACAAAGGCTTCAGTACATCAAGCAGCTTAAATACTCATAGAAGAATTCATTCAGGGGAGAAACCTCATCAGTGTCAACACTGCGGAAAGAGGTTCACAGCGAGTTCGAATTTATACTATCATCGAATGACACATATAAAGGTAGGTTTAGTTTTGAATCAATTTTTTTTCTATTTTTATTTTTAATTTCTACTTTGTCTGTTGAATCTCTTTCAACTGTTCCTATTCCAACTTCTAGTTCCTCAGGTGCAGCTCTTTCAACTGTTCTTCTAACTTATATTTCCTCTGTTAATTCTCTTTTACCTGTTCCTCTTCCAATTTCTACTTCCTCAGTTGAATTTTCCTGTTTCAACTGTTGAATCGACGATATCATTTCACAGTTTCACAATTGTAGCATACCGATGTTCTCCTGAAATCTCTTCTTGACATTATATGAGCGCACTAGTAAGCTTATCTTTGGAGTTTCAACATCATTTTACACCATTATTAGTTCATCTTGACGTTTACATAACACAAATAGAAAACCTACGCCAAAACCTCCATTTTAGCGTGAAATATATACAATATATCATTTGACAGGTTAATTCGAAGATTATCATCAATGAAACCAAGAAAATCACATACTCATAACACAGAAATAGGAGCACAGTCATGCTTGTAATTTCTTCATCTTTAGTTTTTTATTAATTTTCGCTTTTAGTGCAAGATGAAATGATTTCATGAGGTGATTCAACGCAACCTACGACCTATTCCCACGGGCATGGTCCGATGAGCATGACTCGTATGGACCAGTGCACGCACAGAAATATATCTGTGTGTGAACTATATGTGTACCAAACAAAGGTTAAAGTTGTGCGGTAATTTTCCATAGTGCTTTCTATTCATTTTATGATAATCATGATTTATGGAAGAAAGTACTCGTTGCTGGCAATACTGTAAACCATTGAGATGCTGTAGTAAATTCAGAGGTAACTACTAATTTAAAGTAACACCTCAGGGTGTATGCGTTTACATCGTTTATAGAAAAACTTACTGTTCCTTCAACCAATGGGAACTTATTCCCGGTAGAACAAGAAGCCTGTATATTATTTCGGACTACAATCTAGCCCTGTACCAAATTCAGCTAGAACTGTTGAGCTCTTAGAGTGTGACTAATTAACAAAAATTTACAAATTTTCACATTTATGATACTACTAGCCCGAAATCAAGTGCTGTAAACGTATTTACTTGTTCAAATGTTCATTAAAATTTGATGTATTTTTATTTCACACAATGTTTTTAGTTTGACGTGGGTAATTAAATATACTTACAGGTTATTGTTCGTTAGTTTTATATTTACTTTATTTTGTTAGTTATCAACGAAATCAAGTTTACTTTGCACGTGATTAAACGATGCCCTCTATGTTAAAGTGTGAATTGTAACTGCAGATATTTCCACCAGCGCGTTAGCAAAACAAATATTAATAATTCAAATGAGTGGTGCTATTCTCAAGTTTTGAGCTTAGCAAGATATTTAATGATTAATTTTTATAGGTATAATATATGATCCCGTTCCCGCAACCCATGGGAATCTATTCCCGGTATAAAAAGTAACCTATGTGTTAGTCGAGATATATAAGCCCATGAAGTGTGATTGAACAACAAAATCCAACCATCTAAACCTAGACATTTTTTAAGTAATTCTTTGATACTTTTTATCTACATCCATATTCTGATAAACCTATCTGGTCTTAATATAGTAAGGACAACATTGAATGGTGTCGAAACTGTAAGTCAACATGTGGTCAAAGTTAGCAATAGGAAAAGCAATTATTCTTGATCATGTTACACAGTCTTTTACACGAATAAGTACTTCAGCTATCAATGCAGCATGCAATCACGGAAACTTACATTGATTACAGATTGCTAATACGCCTGCAAACTATGATAAAAAACAGCTTATCCTGCTAGAACAATGAAGAGTCATTACAGTTTTTCTAATAAATATTCACATGTTTCTCACCAACGTATCCTTTTCAGCCTTATTGTGAGTCATTAATTGCTGTTTTTCTCAATAGACAATGATTTAGATTGCATGCGATGCATATTAGCGATCAGTTCCGTGATCATGCGCTGTAATAATGCACAATAGATGTATTAATCTATAAATATTCATAAATAAAATCTTAGTAGTTTTTTGAAAAGTGTTTTTTTTTTCGTTAGGGAGCTGTACTCGGAAAATGAAATGTGTGTCTTCTTTTTTAAGGAGTAAATTATATTATAGAAGAAGCAGAAGGCATAGGGCGTAGGGCATAATCAAAACAAGTTTGTATAATTTACGCAAGAGTTGAAAAAAAATTCTAGATACCTACATGAGATATTTCCACAAATGATCGTAATAAAACTAATTTACTGTTGCGTTTTTGTGTTTATACATACTTAATAATATGACGGTTCTGGCGTATAACTTCGTATAAGCCGATTATATTATTAAATTCATTATAAGTTCCACCTTCAAGTTAAATACTGGCATCGACCCTCTTTCATACCACACAGCTCTTGTAAGAGAATAAGGAATCTATTTTCTATTAACTAATTTTACTCCTTACAAACTACGCAATTATTTCATCACAAACGCGCTAGTTATATTTTCATGTTTTTTCAGCCAAATCCAACTTTCGCTACAAACATACCTTAAACTGTTAGTAATTGGCGTAGATACTTTGATTATCTAAATTACACTGAAGTAATTACCAGCCTAATTAAGTTGATGATATACCGAAGTGCTATATTACGGTTCGGTAAAGCCTGGCGCATTACTATGGTGTTACCGTGCTCAGTTCCCATAACGCCCCTCCTTAGTTTTTACTTATTTAACTATGACCTCATATGTCCGCGACTTAAGAAAATCACACAAGTGTATACGGTCGATGGGCACAGGGTTGTCACTACATAGTAAGAAGAAAGAAAGGTATGATGCAAGAATTCTATGAAATGTTGTAATGATAGAGAAAGTAATGTCAGAAAAAAAGTTGTTTTAATTTTTTACACAATAGCTGTCTATACTGGGATTTGAATGTAGGTATTTATTTAACTTAGCTTAGTATTCTTGATATGTAATTCCCAAGGAATTATACTATAAATTTTAACATAAATACCTAAATGTAGTATAATTATCATTTAATAAAGGAGGTGCCATCAATGACCATTATTATAAGGATCGAAGGCCCCAATTTGATACTTTGTAATGGCATTGTCTCCACTTAAACACAGCAAATAACTCCATCCATCTCTTTTTTCTAGACATTTAAGACTTAAATTATTTATGACATAATTAAAACTACTACATACGCAACTGAAATGTAACCAAGTAGTAAGACACCTGGCCGATTAAAAACTAGATCACGTAAAAAAAAACAAGACGTAAAAAATATCGTCGCGTTCATCCCTTGTTCCTTAAGACGCAGGTGCGGTCACAGGTAGTTACAGTTAAGTAAGGGCCAATAAATTGCCAGGGTTGCCAGGTCAACGTGGGAACTCTTGCGGTCAGTCAGTGTGACGCATCGATAGTGATGTATCGTTGTCGATATGAAACAATGGGTGCGCAATCTCGATTGAATATGTTGATTTTTGTGATGGACCTAGCTGATTCATTTTTATGATTCTTTGTGTTCCATTTTTAAAGTGGAACAAGGGATTACTTACCTGAACATACATAAAAATAATACCTTATTATTTCTGCCAGCCTTAATCTATATTATTGTGTTGTCTCTTATCCAATAATAAAAGAAATAATGAAATAAAAACTTTATTAGCTTGAGAAGATCCAAGATTGATTATTATTATGTTATACATTTCAGAACAATACCCCATTCTGGAAATATTAATGAAAAATTAAAAATATGAAAAATTTTATATACTTGAGATTTTATGAAATAACATCTCAATTAATTTTGGTGGTGATTAAGATCAGGATGATCATACGTACGTTCGTAAACAATGAGCGGGTAGTGTACAGAAATATCGTAGGTTCACAATGTTCACATACGATCGTGTGAACCTGCCACGGTCTGGTGGTTGTGGCGTCTTCGGCAACGTCTTTTGAACGATACGGTTCGTGAGTTCATGGGAAAATAAATTTTGGTTGTTGTAACGTTTTTCTAAAGCATGTAGTTATAACATTGACGATATGAAAATTTTTGATGCAAATGTGTTTATGAATTTTAGTTATTTAATTATTTTATATTATGCTATTATTATTCAGCAATGGGGTGGCATTATCTGCCAAAAGACCGATAGTTGGTGAGGCAAACGAGTCATAAAGCGGAACTTAAGATAGGATGCCCCCAGCAGATAGCTGGGGGCGTCCTGAAACGACCTGAAAAAAGTAACTGGGATAGACTGAATTCGTAAGGCGGAGCCTATGTCGATCAGTGGATTGCAATATAGGCTGATTGAAAGAGTAAATAATTTCAGAAACCTACTCCGCTTATTAAGTGATCGAATTTGAATCTTAACATCTAATAGCATAGAAAGCTACTGCATGCAAGTCTGCAGCATCGGGCCAGTGACTGTCCCGAAACTATATAAGGCTATAATGTCTAAGCTTTATAGTAGTAATATCTAATGAAATAATAAATCGGTTTGAAGTCAAAAAGCAATAAAAAATGTGAAATTTTTGTATAAATCATTCGATTTTTTGTGTTGCAGCTCCCATTAATAAAGTTGAATATAGAAACTTTAAAAAGAATTTGGCATATCAAAATGAATAGTGTGAAAACACATCCAATTTGTCTATTTAGAAAATTATTTCATCGTAACTATTTTAAATAAAGCAATAAATACATTATTTTCGCAATAATTTTCACATTAATTGATTTTATCGATCGACATACCTAATTAAGGCAACCTAATATACAGCGGATGAATAAATTTGAATCAAAATCTAGATTAACTGTATATTTGAATCCACAAAGAAAATTGATAGGCGATCCTTTATACGTTCGGTCTTTGATCGATCGGCCATTCTCCCTCGTAAAATGGATCTTTTCAGCTGTCAAAGTGGTGAATTAAACTGGACAGTATTGGACGGCTAGTTAAGTGCAGAAAGGCTAAATAATAATGCAGCGCTTACAATAGCTTGATGGAAGCGAGTGATACACAATAGGCATGACTTTGGTGGGTAGATGCTTTATGGCCTAGTTGTGATGTTATATGCGGCCCTTAACAGTTTTGTTTGCATTTCTCTCAATATAATGTTGTTGGAGAAAAGGCTTGGTTATATAAATTAAGATGAGTTGAAGTGGTGAGGATACTCGATGTTGTTTTTCCTATTACCACTTCATTGTTGTATCTTCTTCTTGTGATCCGTGGTGGTTATAGTCTGCCAACAGACGGTGGTCAGGTGTGGTCATACAGCAAGCGGATTCTCTCTCCTCTCTCAGGGCATTCAATCATAAAGCTATGCTTTTTTGAGCAAAGGGAGTGGCTTATCCGGCGCATTATTACTCTCCTATTTGTTTTATCACTAAGGCATAAGTCGCTGTTTTTTTTAAATACATACCTACACATCAATATGCTTTCAATTCTGGCTACCTTACTTTTGGCAATGTTCGTGTAAATATTAAGTGTTTTTATTGTTTTGCTTCAAATAAACAGTCAGGTAGAATCATTATAATAGCTGTACCAATTTTCTATGCATCATAACAATAAAAATTAAAATAACAAAAGGGTGCGTCACCTGTCATGACGGCTGATAGAAACGTTTTAATCAGGGTGTCACCATAAAAAAAAGAGGATATTTTATTAGGTTTGAATCGTAATATTATACGAATTAGATAAACCTGTGTCGATTTTTGAAAGGAGTAAAATCTGTTTTTTTTGTCATACGTACATTTTAATAATTAAATGTTGTGAAATTGAAGATGTACACAATTCAATACAGTTACGGAATGAGTTAGGGTGATTTTATATACCTCAATATGTTTGTACTTATATAAAAAAAATATTTTCACATATATTATACACTATACAAGTTGACGTAACAGTATCTAGGTGTTTTGGCCTGTAGGTATAGAAACTATAACTCTTCACAATGTAACTGCTGTAATCTGCGCTCGCGGCACGGCACTTGACACTTTTCACTCGTTAGGGGCTCGTTATTTGTTTATTGTCAGTCTGTCTGTTCGTCTGTCCAGTGTCGTGTTCACACAATTCGTGGCTGTACAATGAAGGACATTGGACGCAAGAAGAAAACTGATAGCGGACTAGTATTCAGATTCAGCTACAGTTTTCATATTAGAATTTTAACTAATTAATTACGAAATTTGTATGTTGTTGGCAGAAAAGTAATTACTTAATACGGTGAGAAGCTTACGCGAGTATCACTCATTGAAATAAAACTATTTATCTTTTCAGTTTACACTACATGTGGTCTAAAAACGTTAGTTATATAACTGACTCAAATATTTTTGTCTATTTATGAGTGACTTGTGCAGTAGAATCACCATAATTTCCTCAATTTCGAATAAATGTCCAAATTTTCCTAAAATTCATTTAATCACTTTTACAATCCACTGATCGACATAGGCCTCTCCCAATGTGCGCCATTGCTCCCAATTCATCGCCTTCCGCATTCGGCTGGGACAGATTGGAATCTGTCCCAGCAACCTTCGTCGTATCATCGTATATCAGTAATCGTAAAATTATTTATGATGAATTTTTTTGACAGATTTAATTGTATTGGTGACAAAACTGTCGAAAAAATTGTGCTTATATAATCGCTTAAATACATAATAATAATCAATTGGACCAAACGACCTAAGTAACAAGGAGTCCGTAAGATCAGCGGTTGTCTCAAATCACAATGTGATTTGCGTTTGTCGATTCCATCACCGACTGACGCATAATTTTACTCAGTATTTATTGGAACGATATATATAGGTACATAGATTAAATAGTACTCAAGATGAGAATAATAATAATAGGTATATCCCTGAAGAGTTAACTAGAAATGAATTAACAACGACAATACACAAAATAAATAATTTATATTTACGTCAAATATAAAAACATCATGTATCTGAAATGGTTCGATTTTTTTTGCTATATTTGGTAGATATATGAGCATAGGTTGTAGTAGTTTTTATCGTCCTCCAGATAATAATTAATAGTATTTTTGTACGTTATAATGTTTTTGTATGAACAACACTTTTCACAAAAGAAGCACTTTTATGCCGAGTCAATTAAATAGCACGCGAACCAAACACATTACGTTGTAGAGTCAACCCCTATCAAACTTATTAACCCCAACGATTACAGTGAAAACTAATAATTAAAACCCTTCTTCAAAACCCCCCATACAAATAAATAATATCAGAGTATTTTTCAATCCACTATTCCGGTTGTAATTGCGTATGCAACGGTTTTAACCGATTTTAAAACCCTTATTTATAGCAGGTGCAGACGACAGACACCTTGGATACTTTTTTAATGATATTATAAAGGCAATATGGCATCGTAAAAGCCTGTATCGATTTATTCCGGATAAAGATACTTTTATTCGATTTGGTGTCGTATTGTTGAAATAATTTATGTTTATCTATTAGCAGCTAACACACCTGCAATATGTAGGTACAATTAAAACACAAAATCGTCAGGTACAAATCGGGTCAGTTTAGTTTTATGTAAATTAATCATTGTTCAATTTTGAAGTAAAAAAATACAATTTTATCCGATTAACATTACTTAAATATACTTTGAGACACTATTACACAATATTTTCGTCAATAAAGTATAGTATATATTACTATCAGTTTTTTGAGTCAATGAGTCGCTGAACACTTGATTACTTGATTACTGAGTTTCTTCCTTTAAAAATATTGTAAAACAATAAACACTTTTTTGCTGTTTATCCACTTTGAGGAATTAATAAATTCACTTCAACTTTAGGCTGCGTAGAATTGCGACTGATTTGTAATTTTGATATATCCAAGATTTAGTCACTAAACTTTTAAGGATATTGTGTTTGGCTGTAGAGCAATAAAAGTATCAAAATCATCATCATCATGCAGGTGCCAACCTAGGATACACTTTGGAGCCTAGGATTTGCTCCTCCTCTTTCGATTTATATTATAAAAATTATAAGTCATTTCTTTTTAATTAAGTTTCATCTGGAAGAGCGGATCCTAAGTATCTAATTATAAAGTAAAAATATCTATCACAGGAATTGATTTTGCTCTAATATTAGAAATAAAGCAACCATAAATATGATTTTGTAAATTGAAATGAGAAACGTGTTACACTAATTTAGCGAGAGTTGCATTCCAAACTACATAATTAGGCCCACATAATACGCAAGTATCAAAACCATAATACCACTTGTTTCAACAGGAAGTCGGTTTAATGAAATTTTATTGGTTACCAAAGACTTTCGAATAATGAAACAGGGCATTATATGACGACTAGTTTATAATGTATATGTCTTCTTTGACGTTCACCGTCTTCTTAAACTGAATACATTATAGAACAAGAGCCAGCATTAAAATATTTCATCGCAAAAAATTTTTCTTCGTTACAATTATTTATAACAAATCGTGTTTTAAATTTAGAATAATAAATGATCTAAATTTCTGTTGCCCATAAGCTATTTGTCTTTGATTACATAATCAATTCTAATATATTATACCTACTTAATTGATTTTCAAATAAACAGATATACTAGTTTTATCCAGCTATTGAATTACATATTAACATAATTATTATTGTATATACGTATGTGTGAAGTTTAGCAAAAAAATGAAAATACTTGTAGCTTCTACATAAAAAAGATATCTGTAACATTGATTAACTTAGAATGAAAATACTTATGAAAAAACTATTGAATTTTATTTCAATGTCCTAGATCCCGTTGATGATACATAATAGCTAAAGTATGACGCAGCTATTAAAGTCGTTCTCCTGATAGGAACTTATAGATTTGAATTAATATTGTAGTAGTCAATATTTTAATCTTTTTTCACTATTTGTTTTCAATTAAGCTCCTCTACTACATCGGTAGTCATTAACAAGGCAGCAAGTTGACAATTTAAACTCGTACATTTTTTATATTGCCTTAGAATGGGGGCCCAATCATGGTCGTTTGTTCGTATGTGTATAAACATGCTCGGAAACAGACCGTTACAGTAAATGTCTTAATAAATATCGTTCTATGTCGTAAGTCATCAAATCTATGGCTTTTATTTGGCGGCGGATTGATTGAAAGGCCGAATTCGTGTATAATGGAATGTTTTATTTTGTAAACGCAATATTTGAAATGGATTCGGTTGATAATGAAAAAGCTTTTAGTACAAATGTTTAGGTAAATTTTAGAATGCTTGTTTTCTATTTCTACTTTATACCTACAGTATTTACAATGTAATCTAAATATCATATCATTTTGTGTACAAATATTTGACAAAGCGGCTGATCGACGCTACGCGTGACCAGAAGGCTGGTTATTATCTTGCACAGAGAATAAGCATTGCCATTCAACGTG
This sequence comes from Eilema depressum, assembly GCA_914767945.1. Taxonomy (NCBI): domain Eukaryota; kingdom Metazoa; phylum Arthropoda; class Insecta; order Lepidoptera; family Erebidae; genus Eilema; species Eilema depressum. Next base: position 18,198,647 of record OU612020.1, read on the forward strand.
GCAATGCTGCCAGCCTTCTGGGAACGTTGCCGGTCGGTGACGATGTGGAGGAATTTCACGACGCATTATGCATGTAAATATTTTATTTAATTTAACTTAGTAATATCGTGTATTATGATTATGATAATTATAATTCTTTATTATCATGGTACAATTTTGCATCGCAATGAATCTAAGAACATACTCGTAGGTATGCAGTTAAGTAGATAAACAACTAAAAAGAATAAAAATTGTACCACACTTGTTGAAATAAAACTTTTTTTAACGGATTCTCTGGCAATTTATTTTATAATATTATTATATTATTTTATTATTTACATTGAGCTTCACGCCTGATGTCCCTTAGATTATATCTCTGCTATCTAAGTTTGGTACAAACTTGTATTATGCAAAATAAACCATGATCTTTTAAACGTAATAACAAACGCATTTGCAAGGGATGTTTTTGCTTAGTTGTATGTAACGTCTTTAAGTTAAGAGCTTAATCTAAGTATGTACTTAGCACAAGTCAGCAGATGCTTATTAGAAGTGTTAATAGCAGTTTTTATTGGCTTGACTTGACATTAATCCTGCAAAACGAAAGATCATCTCAATCTAGTTTATGTATTGCCATGTTAAAAGATCTTTATTAAGTTCAATAGTGGAATATTTCCAATCTACTATAACTTACAGGTTTTAATGTCGAGCAAAATGAAAGGAACCTATGTTAAAATTGTTTACGGTCTGATAGAAAATGTACGAGAAAGCCCGACTTTATGACTAAGTGCCTATTGGAAGCGTGATTTGTTTAATACCGCGGCCCGCGATCATAGGGATGTCGAATACCCGGCCTTATATATTACAGGGGTACTTTATCGCTATAAACCAAGTTTCTTGCAGGAAAATAGCATTCCTTACAAGTAGTTAAATTACGCGGTAGGGTGACTTTATATTAATGAATACTACTGCTACTGAAACTATCGCAGTCTATTAGTAGTAAATATAAGGACTGTGCTCTGAGCATGAAAAATATTTGAGTTCGCAACGTAAACGTATCGAGATAATGGAGCATTACGATTGACAGCAGTGTTGCCGAACTATCGATAGTTTGACTATCGACAGTTGACCTCGAAAATCATCTATAATATCGATAGGTCTATCAATAGTATCGATATTGTCAATACTATCGATACTATCGATAGTACATTGGGTATTGATAAACGATACTATCGATACTATCGATAGTATTACTGTGTGTCGATAGTATTATACTAACAGTGCTATCGATACTATAGATTGTCATTGCAATGTTCAGCATCAATAGTATTGATACTATCGATAGTACATTGGGTATTGAAAAACGATACTATCGATAAATATCGATACTATCGATAAATATCGATACTATCGATAGTATCGATTGTATCGTATCGATAGTCTAACAATAGTCGACTATCTATAGTCTATCGATAGACTATCAATAGTCGACTATCGAGCGGCAACACTAATTGACAGGCTTCACACATACGCAAGTTCACAGAGGCGGCCAATCGCAATGCTGTGTTCTCTCGATACACACATACTAAGAATATAATGTCATTTTTACCATAAAAATGTCTGTAAATTACTCTACTGAAAATAGTAAATATGTAGGTACTAGAATATAGAAACAATCACAGCCGTAACCTCAAATGACTACAGTAATCATCCGTGTTGTCACCCGTTATAATATAGTGAAATTATCTTGCAGCAGCTCTATGTATTAATTTTGTGCTTCTGGTGTATGGTGTACTCTGGTAAAAGGTACGAGCAAATTGTAGCCAAAAAATACACTATGAGCAAAAGAAAAGCGACGATCCTCTGAATCATTCGTTGTTTTATTTTTATTTAGTAGTGAACATTGTGCCTTTTGACTCTTTTCAATCATCTTCTTCGTATATTATATCACAAATGAAATAAACACCTATGTTCTTTACTCATTTCAGTTTCTTTGGCCCCAGTTTTGTGTTTGAAGATTTCTTCTTGAATATATAAGAATAAGACTCAACAAATTTGCACAATATATTTAAATTCCTACTAGAAAAACAAAAAAATTACTTATGTAACATATGTATCATCGGTAACCTCATTTCATTTACAGTATAATTGTAATCAACACGATCTGAGTATTTTTTATGCACTACACTGTACCGCATTGCGTGACAATAGACAAAACAGTACACTTGATTTACAAATAATGACCCAGGTTGCAGCAACCATCATAATTCATTTTAATCAACCACAACGCGTGCTGCCGTCTTAGAAATGGTTTTTATTGTGTAAAAAAATGCGTGCAGTTAATATTTTCCGCATAACTTGTATGTAGATGTGTGGTACGATGTAAAAGTACCTCTTTGCAGATGCTTCAATTATAGCCTTCCTTATAATGTCATTGAGTGATTATGGGCCATTGTTGTAGAGTTCTGTCACGATATATCGACATTTATGTTGCATCTTGGTATCGATTAATCTAATTAACTACTTACTTTGTTAACATGATGATAGCATGTGACTTTAAGGTTAGATGTTTTGTAGGGGTATACAATGCAAACTTACCTCACCAGTAACAGACTATTTACCAGTAACAGACTTCGCTGTTGGAGTTAGGTGGTGAGATGGTAGTCCTATAAAACATGATAAGTCAAATCAAAAGCAGATGAAAGAGTTAGCGGACGGTATTTATTCGGATGTCAGAAGTAACTAAGATTGGCTGATAAGGTGGCACTAGACTTATGGATTTTTAACGAAAAAGAGTAGATACTACCAAAACTAAACTACATGAAAAGCATGATCAAAACCAGCTCTTTCTTGTTCTGTGCTATACAATGCACAAAATTATCTCGATAAAAATAATAATTAATAACATACAACATATCCCATCGCCTGATAAAAAGGTGACAACTCAAAAATGAATATTTAAATTTGAACACCTTTTGAAATGACTGTCCAGTATGCCGAAAATGATTTTGAAATTTGAGTCAATATTCACTTTATTCTAAACATTTAAGGTTTAATTTCCCTTGAAGGTTTTCGAATACAGCCCTTATCAGTCGCCCACGAACCGATATTCTTTTTTCATTTGATGTCGTAATTACGGATACTGGGTTTGATATTAATTTATAGGTGTTTTAGCGGCACTCAGTGTAACAGGTAGCTAAAAGTATCGCAATTAGTCTAGGTATGGTCGAGCTAAATTTATAACCAAACTTAATAATAACGGGGGCAAGGTATAATTATTTATACTTTATATCGTTCGACTTTCAAATTATTTGGTAGGGTATTAGTTGCAGATTAACCAGACGGTATTAACGGCATAGAATTTCGTTTGATAAAAGTAGCGTTTTTTTGGTTTTAAGATTGATATCAATATAACTCGTAATTTTTGTCGCATTGGCTGAAAAATCAAAAAATTGCATTGAGTCTGCACACTATCTGCAGTGAATCTTTCTTCTTGAACCATCCGCCTCTTCTCAAAGCTTCTGCATTTAAAGCGGTAGTCGGCTAGTGCTTGCAATCGAATAGTCGTAAACTCGAACCTCAATGAGTACACTATCGATATGAAACATAAACCCATTCATAATACAAGTAATTTTGTTTAGCTGAAAGGGTTAACCAAAATACTAGTAGATATTTTTAGTAAATAATTTTATAAACATATCAATCAACATGAGGACCAATGTCAATAAAATTACTCTAGTATAATATTATAATTTATATTGTACTAGCTGTTGCCCGCGGCTCCACCCGCGTGGAATTCTGATCCCATTCGACGCTAATATATAGCCTATATCGTCCCATAAGAACCAAAGGAGCGTATCATCAAAATCTCGATTTTTTTTTTATTTCATAAATACGCTGTCTAAGTGGTCCTACACCATGTGCCAAAAGGACGTATTCGTATAGTCAATAGTTTCAGAGTTCCATTGTAACGTATGAGAAAAAAGTATATTTTCTTTACGACGATAACAACGTAACGTTCGATAGGTGTATGTCAATGTTATCTTTTTCATTTTTAGTTAGTTCCAAATGAACGTATTTGTTTATAAGTTTATTTGATACTGAAATTTTAGATAATTGACAATTTCTAACCAGCCATAAAAACGTAACAACTTATACGCTCCTATAGCATAAAAAAATAAGCCAGTTTTAAGTTATAAAGAGCCATTTGAACGTATAAACGTTAAACTTACGCAGACAACAGAACGTATAAACTTATGCAGACAGGGAATCATTCCCACACAATACCACGATTTTTATCGTAATTTTAAAGTTGGTTCTACGGATGATGAAGAACTTGAGTAGACGCCACCTAACAACTACTTCCTAAAGTAACATTATTAATATTGTGCCATTCTTGATAATAAAGATTTATAAACGTACCTATTGTTTTTCTCTTCCCAAAAATGCTTCAAAGTTAGTTAAACTAGGCCTAGCTATATAATTAGGCCAGGCTTACGTTTTTTGGCTCCTATTATTTTAAAAAATGTGTGCAAATAATAAGAGCCAAAAAAACGTAAGCCTGGCACTTTTTGAAAAACCATCAATATTTAATATATTTCAAGACATTATTTATTAGTTTTTTGCTATGTTCACTCTCTAATAACTAGTCCATATTAAGGCATTTTTGTTTTCTCGATTACCTGTTATTTAATGTATAATATAGTACTTCAAAGTTGAGAATAGTGGTATTTGCACAGTTTTTTAGCTCTCCTGTAAAGTTAGCAAAATGGCGATACGCTCCTTTGGTTCTTATGGGACGATATGTTAATCTAGGGTATAACCTATATACATACCAAATTTCAACCAAATCGGTCCAGCCGTTTATGCGTGAAAGAGTAACAAACATCCACACATCCATTCTCACAAACTTTCACATTTATAATATTAGTAGGATTAGTAGGATATTAGTAGGACACCAGAATCATATTAATATACCCAGCATTTCCATGTAAGGTTACAAAAAAAAAACACATATTTGCCAGTTTCATTTCTGTCTACTCCATCTCATCCATACTTGAAGATAAACAAGTCCATTCATTCCCGAGATTAAACGCTCATGTTTAAAAAGAAAAATAACAGCGACTCCGGCGCAGCGGCAGATTGCATCTGTGCAACGGCAACACTATCAATCATGCTTTATCGTTCTTTTGCTGGACGCTACTGATTAAATTATTCCACTGAGGTGACTTAATGAAATAGGCGAGGATCGGTTCACACTTGACTTATACTATTCTACTTTTGTTTGTATTAAATAACTCAAATGTATACCATTGTCAATCGTTTTCGGTCCATTTAATAGAAGATCTACAGGCTCTGATGACGGCAAATTATAAATTTTAAAGGTTTGCTTACAAAGTGCTATGTTAAGTAGCCCATTTCAGTCCAGTGCTGGATATAGGCCTCTCCCAATGTGAACCATTTCTGCCGATCCCCCGCCTTCCGCATTCAATCTGTCCCAGGCACCTTTTTTAGGTCATCAGTCATCCTATCTTACTAATCCCACTAATATTATAATCCTATTCTACTATGATATTATAAAAATAAAAGTTTTTGAAGATATTTTTAAGTTTGTTACTCAATCACGCTCTAATAACTGAACGGATCTGGCTGAAATTTGATACAGGAATAAATTACAGTCTGAAATAACATAAGCTAGACTTTTATCTCGGGAATAGGTTACCATGACTTACGGGAACGGGATCAATTTTCCGCATAAGTGAAGCCGCGGATAACAGTCAGTAGAACTATTTTTGTAAATTTCATTACTTCATCCAACTATCATTATCAAAAAGATAATCAAAAATCTCGTTCATCTATCTAACTTCTATTTGACACAGTAAATTATTTCTTGAAAATATGGATACCTCTTGCAGCGATCACTAAAGTGAGCTAAATCAATCTTGTTGAATCACATCAGAACCTTAGAATTCAAACGTCATAACGGTCTACTATCCAATCTACTTACAAATCATTCCTCGCTGGGCTTGTTTCTTCAAGTTATGTGCACGCAAAGTCACAATTGTGAGCAACATCGCACATCATAGCATCTGACTAATAAATAGGGCATATATTGTTATTTAAAGGGTTGCTTTATATTGATAGAGGGTTTGATGTAAGACTTTTTGATTCTGTACAACAAACCCACGCAAAGGATAACACTTAGAAGGGCGGATATCCATTTGACTCTTTCAGTGATACAAGGTCGTAACTGACAATTTTTCGATCGTAAAAATTATTATGCCATTTATGTTTCTGGAAAGACAGTCATATTGATCTACCAATCTGTATATAAATTATTTAAATTTTAATGAAAAAAGGGCATAAGTATACCAGATAAATGTTTTTCTTTTTAAATACTAATTGCATATTTAACATGACAAAAGTTTGCGGTATAAATAGTTACTAAGATCTATTTAGGCAAAAAACAATCATATAAAAAACCTACAAAGTCTCTGCTAAAAAAAATGGTTGTGGCCTTGTACCACTAGGGTACGATTTGTCAACATCGAAATGGAGAAGAATTTGACCAAATTCACTGTTCTCTTGAATCATAAATAAGTATTCCAAACTAAAAACGTACAGTAAGTTGACTAACAAAATAAATAAAATTTAATTCAAACAATTGATTGTGGAATTGCACGAATCCTGTCGTGCCATATTTACATAAAAGTGATTATTAATTTCGATTTCACACCTTTTAACCTTCGAGGAAGACAGATAAAAATTACCTGTCATTTGATTCTTACACTCCTCACGAGCTATAAAATGATAATTTTAATTGTTTTATATTTAAATTTATGAATATGGCAATATATTTATTTTGATAAAATTGAATACTGTATACGTGAATATTTATTGGGTTCCTGTTTCTTTTGAAGTAATGAACTTACTCATGATACAACTATATACGTGCATGTTGACAGTTCTTTTTGTGCAAAAAATATTGTGTAAATTTTGTGCAAAAAATTTCATGTAAAAAAATCATTTATTTTCTTGCAAAATAGAACCCAGTACACGCATATAGTACCTAGTGGTGACCTAACAATTTTTTTTAATGAATGAATGTACAACAAAAAATATATAATAATAACATTCCAAAAGTCGAATTAGAGATAAACGGAATAACAGTGTAAAAGGATTAAGTAAAGGAGATCACTTACTCACTTCATTCGAAATTAGTAGCTTTAGCTTTATTTTTGAAAGGAGTTTTTATAAGACTTACATAATTTGACTTATCCTTACATAATAGAAGTAGGCAATTTTATATTCATAGTACTAGTCAACCAATGAGTGGACTGATCTTAAATGCCATCAAACAAGTTTGCCCATAATTTATAATGGTTGATAAGGTATAAATTAAGATAATTCAATATGGTCTGTTGTACGCCTTGAAGTACATGAAAAATTTGTTATTTAAATCAATAATGATGTATCCATTACGATTATTGCTAAGCAGTTATAAAACACTAAACTTTTATGTAAACATACGCACTTGTACTTTTCCACAGTATTCAATATACTATGGAAAAGTACAAGTGCGTATTCAATATGTGTAATAAGTTCCACAAAGTGCAATCGATAAAAAGTGTAAATAGTCTTGTATTGAAATATTTGTAATTCTCGTTTGTTCACCATTTTTCATACATAAACGTTTATGTAGTATTTTTAACAAGAATACTAAAACTGCAGTTATTGTACTGATCTCTAAATATTCATCAAATTATCTAACTGAACACGTTCGTTCAGTGAATAAGGGAGATTATAGTAAGTCAGTCTTTGATGTACTATGTACCAATTAGTAGGCTTCTTGTCTTACTAACGTACAGACCGACACCACAATATTGATTAACTTCACTTTTAGATAATTGGTTGTGGTTATTAATTAGTTCCCTTTGAATATATTAATATTTATCGGTTATTATTTTGATACTAGAAATTGTATCGAGTTTTGAGAACGGGTTGTTGGGTATGTCGGGACATACGATAACGCTAGTAAAGTGAATGATAAATTGGTTGAGCCATAGATATTTTCTATGAGGGTTGCACCTTTACAAGTTGCCGATCGGAAATATATCGAGTTTGATTCTGAAAACAAGTGTTGTGCCCTCAATTTATGAATTCAAAAAATATATCGACACGTGCTTTAATAGTGCATAATGTTCACTTCAAATCAGTCGGTTCAAAAATGTTGTAATTCTCTTTTTTACTTAGTCTTGTACTTAATATGGGTTATTGGCGATTGTAAATATTCCGATATTATAATAATAAGGAATACAAACAGTTGCTTATTTCACCATTTTCCAATTATATCCTTAGAAATAAAATAATTAATTTGGAAAGATTTTATGAAAAATATCTGTTTTTGTATGCTTACAAAATGATGAAGAAGGAGTATACTTACAAATGATATGATTAGATGATTTTCTAACCATAATCTGTCAATCATCGAAAATCATCTTGACCAAAATATTCAAAAGTATCAAAAACATAAATCACCTTATAACGATACACATTCCTTTATAAACTCCACTATCTTATTCCACGCACATCCTGATTGCCTTGGAAAGCATTAACAAGAACAGTACCGAAATATCCCTTGGGTTATTTCAGATCAATTTATTTAGCTAAATTAACCGAAGCACGTTGCATTTGCATTCGATTTCCATAACGTGGCACAGGCGTATCGGCTGGCCATACGTCACTGTACAACGGCGATATAGTCTGTACCGGCTACTTGATCGATTGCGTGATTCTGCAAATGAGAAAAGAAAGATATGAAAACGATAACGAAACGAGATAAAATACGAAACTATGTATGTAGTTTGAAATTGTAATATCGAAAAAATGTAATTAATATTTCGATGAATGCCATTCAAGTGTAATTTTAAGTCCTGTTGATATCAAATGTTGTAGAAGTTTTCTGGTGTTCCTTGATATATTATGTAGTTCAAAACAAAAAAAAATATCTAAATAAGTGCTGGTACAGTAGCTTGTTTCCCTGGTGAATCAATAATTTCCTATCTGTCCTGTCCAATTTCTGATAAAAAATTAAAAATCTTGAACATAGTATCTTTAGACACCTGTTGTTTCCGGGCTTTAGCTGTGTTTATCTCACTAAACAACGTTGTACATTCAGTAAAACAAGTCTAACTAGTTCTTTAACAAAAAAATTTAGAATAGATTTCATCAATGACACGAACCGTGATAAATTCATACAAAATCAGGTTATTACATTAACTAGATGAATTTCAATAAACGGAAAAGCCCTTAGAAAGTAATTAGATAATAATTGGTCTGGGTGTTTCTATGTATAATATGTATGTAATTACAAAAAAAAAAGTATCTAAGTATTTATATCCGCATTCTAGATTCCATAACACAAGCTTATTAAGCTTACCATGGGTCTAGATAGCGTTATCTACACAACGCTCTAATATTCTACAACATTCTACCTACGTAGAATGTTGTAGAATATTTATTTATTATTATTATTATACGAAAGAATAAAACTGCGGTTTCGACTAAAAAATATATTTTACTTTCTGTAATGATCGCAGTGCCTTCTAAACCAGTACCTAATTGCACTTATTACAAAAGAAAGTTTGTAATTTTAACACACGTGCGGTGCGACACCAATGACTTCTTTAACGACTATTTGTTATGGGCTTGTGGGCAATTTTTCTCTGTCTATTGTACAAAAAAACTTACAACAAATAGTGATCATGACATCAAAAAGGCAACTTTGGTATTATAGATGAGGTGATTAAATGCATGTCATAAGCTAAGAGAACTTTTTCTCCTACTTTCAGCAGTTGAGAGAGGTTTTTTGTAGTAACAGTACGAAACAGAATTACACTATCGTGGTAATATCGTTGCGTCATAAACAACACACGCTCCTTCATTATCGAAGTACAGATGAGACGGGCGGTTTTTTGCGAACGTCGTGATTTATCCAAAGGAAATTGTCAGACAACTAATGGCTCTTTGTTTATTGATTTATATGTTGCAATATTCGGTAGCGAGAAGGGTCGATATAATATCGTTCCTCGTTTTTTTGCTCTTGATTGAGCTACTGCATAACCCGCCTATGTGTAGATGGCTATTTGGATCGCATGTAAAGTAACTTATATCTTGGGTTCTCGTTTAGTCGCTTAATTTAAATTATAGGGTTCGTAGATTGGTGTGAATTAACGAGTAAAAATTTAATGGAAACGCTCCTAGGATGTATCTCTATTAATTTTTTTCACGAGATCGTATTATTTTGTACAGGAAATTGTTTTAGAATTAATTAAAAGTTTTAATGTGTTTTGTAAAAAGTTATAAGAAACAAAAGGACCGTTGTGCATACTTTTAAGTTTTTTACAACGATTGCAGTCAAAGTTATTACCGTAAATTACTTAACGTTTAAATGCAGTATAGATAAAAATAAAATAAAATATTCGATCTTTTTCAAGGACGTAAAGATCTAGGATATAAATACATATTATCGCTTATTATTTCATCGCTTCTAAACTAGAAAGAATTGCTAACATTTGTAGGTAAAATTGAGCCCCTTTTTGACAATATGTAGGTACTTAGTTAGTCTAGAGTAAAAAATAGCAATAAGAGATAAAATATTTGGATTTACATTAACTCATAGGATCATTGAAAATCAAATAATAAATCCGTTTCTTGTTTTACATGTTTTTAATGGATCACCCTTGTTTGACCAAAAAACGTATGACAAAACATCATTTGACAAACAACGTTTGAAAAACTAATCATTTGACAAACTTTCATTTAGCGAACATATTACTTTAAAAATAATCATTTGACAAATGGCAGGTTTCGCAAATGTTTCATTTAGGAAATATATCAATTGCTAAAATTTTATATTAAAAATGTTCCTTTGACTAAATAAAGTTCTGCATGGTTATAAAAAATTCTTTTCGATTTCGAAATGAGCAGCTTTCTCAATAGTCTGTCACTAACTGTATGTTTGTCAACTATCATGTTTTTAAAATAATCAATTTGTAATTATGATGTTTTATATAATGAACTTTTTCCAAATAAATATTTTGTCTAATGAGTAGTTTATTAAACAATAGTTTGTCAAATGATACATTTATCAAGTATAATTTTGTCAAACGTTGTTTGTCAAATGAAAATTTGTCATTTGCTTTTTGTCATATGATAGGACACCGTTTTTAATAAATTCATTATAAACATTCTGTAAGATCGTTGGAGTGCAAACTAATCTCTCCTGTTAGGTGATGCACCTACTGACCGACAGATAAGACTGAGGATAAAAATACCGCTCTCAGAGTTAGGAGGTCTCAGTGACTAAATTAACCAAATCTTGGGACATGAGAACCCGGAGCTCTAAGGTAAAAACCGATTTGGATTTGGATGAATTTATTAATTGCTGTAAATGTGTGAAGACATTTAATTTCCTGCAAATTTATTTTGGCAATGAATCAATGACTCCGAAGTTTCCAGTAAAAAATTACAAATCTCATAAATTAAGTGGCAAGTAAATAAAACTAATGTCCTAAAATTTACAACTAGAAATCGAACTAGAACATCGAGCATGTCATTTCCTTGATTAGATTTGAATTTTATTCTTACAAAATTGTAATATAAATACTTTTATTTGAGTAAATTATTTGTGTAAATTATTGCACAAATATTAAAGTGTAGCAATAAAAGTTTGAGCATAAAAATGTTCTCGATTTCATATTGATTGGTTGAATTTAAACGATACTTTATTGCGTTATATAAAAAAGAGTATAGATGGTTTCTCTATAAATAAATATCGTGACTAATGTTAAACAGATAAAACAACTATTGATGAAGCGATCATTACACAATTTTATCAAACTATGCAACTCAAAAACGATTAAATCGATTTCAATAAATTAAAAGTATTTTTAAAACCCGTAATAAGCTTAGAGTATACCTATTTAGATACTTTCGTTTTATATTCTAAACAACACAGCAAAAAAGTAAAAAAAAAAACATAATCACAAAAAAGCAACATCCTCTATAATGCCGAGCCTACTGCACGTTAGTGGTCAACCATTTTTTTGTTTTAAGAACTCTAACCCTCGATTTAAAACATTTTCTACATTCAAATTGAATGTTTTGGTGACCACAAATTGTTTCACCGTACAAATGGTCTTTTGGACAAGGAATTACGATACTGTCTACGATTTGTTCTTCACGCTTACCGTTTAACGGGTCATCAAAATGTATTTTACGTTGCGGTGTAGTTGAAAGAAAGGGTTTTGATGAGTGCATGCATGTGTTAATCGAGGGATTAACTTCTGATTTAGTCGAGAAACTGCAGTATTGTGAAGCTTTGTAAATGAATATTCATTTGAAGTTCTTAGGAAATAACCCTGTTAGAGATATTAAAATTTTATGATGTTAAAAACTCAAAGTATCAACAGTTTTGAGAAAGAATTTTAGATCTATACGAGTACTAGTAAATATTTTGCGATTAAAAATATATCGATAAACACATAAAGAATTCAATATTACATTAATAACTTACCTTCTAGTATTTTTTGTACTACCCCCTGTATATATCCTTCCAGTAGATAGCAATGAGTATTGGAGAATCTAAACCATGACCTTATCGCATGCAAATTGCAAACTAATTCATACCCATTCATAATAGTTCACCGCATTGAGGTGCTCATAAAAAAAGATAATAGCATTTTTACTGACTCAGCAGTTTCAGAACTCGCATTCGCATCATAAAAAGGACTGCTGTTTTATATTTCTTTTATGAATACCGACCGAGACAAGTCGCATCGCTCGTGCGCATATTACAACCAAGTCTAATGTCACGTAATGATTGGTTTGTAACGCAGATTAAGCTGCTCACACACTCACGACTAATGCCACCGCAGTTAACGGCCGTAGAGTGCGACAAAAACTGTTAATCTTCTGAGTTGTGTAACTAGATTGTTGAAACACCCTGTAAGTGACATAGCTGGTTAAATTTACATACTAGAAATTTGAATGAGGAGTCGATTTATGTATGTAATAGATTTTGTCTGTACGAGGCGCCATCAGATTTTTGAGTAGTAAGCCAACCTGTTTGATGAGTACACCTGCCGATTGATGGACGAGGCTCCAGCACAGGTTTTCCTCTCCGAGTTAGGGGATAGATGTCAGTTGCTTATCATATCAAGAGAAATAATAGGTTAGCAGACCCTGAGGTTCAAAATACAAGCTTTGCAAGCATGATGATAATGAGTAATAAAATGATATTGTTAATTTTTAGTTCTTTTTTTGATGATTATTGTGCTTTATTGTGTGTAAGTTTTGATTGAATTTTGTGTGAGTGAATTGATGATTAATAATTTTGTACATCTCGCTATCAGCTGGTTGAATCAAGATCAACAGAAATTTGCATGATCGTCACAATTGAATAAGATTTAATTAGAGATTAGAATCATTCTTGTAAAAATGGTTTAATACAAGTACCTATATTCATTCAAAAATGATATTTTTTCAGTTCGACCTAATTAAATTTAAGATAATTTATACCCCTTTGTACTTGCTGGAAGGGTAAAAAAAAATATTTCGTGTGAGAATAATCTCATTGGCGGTCTGTGAATAACATTATAGATAACAAATCTGTTAAGAACTTTTCGTGTAATTTCTTAACAAAAAAAAAAAAAACAAAATGCAATCTTATCAAGAATAAAATATCGTACCTACTCATTGAAATAAAACTACTTTTTAACGGAGTATATCGCGATATATTTGTTATTATTTACGCAACCATGGCTAAAATGTAGTCGAAACGTCGAGCTAAAAGTAAATAAAAACAAATATATCGAGATAGAATCCGTTAAAAAGTAGTTTTATTACAAAAAATATCAGTTTAGAATCGGAAAACAATTAAGATATGATTTCGTAGCCGACCGCATATGACACATGCAGCACATACAGCGTATCCATTACTTGTCAAACTCAGATACGGATAAAGGGGACCATTGAAAAGCCGCAATGAATTATTACGCGCATGTGCTGCGTGCGCCGGCAGTTGTCGTATGCGGTCGGCTACGGAATCATAAACGTCGTCAATGACAGACGAATAGAAAAGTAGGTACACTAATGATTCTATAATGGAATCGTTTTTTCATTCACTCGCACAGAACCCTAACAAACGTTTAAACATAAAATCACTCCTAAACTTACAGTACTGTGCTACTAAAGCAACTTTCTTAGATAGCTGAGCCCAAATTAAATTGATTTCCGTTCGTAGTGCTATGTCATGGTGCACATTATTAGCTCTGTTCATTATTGTCTTAATACTCTTTTTGCATTCATGGGTTCATTCAAAGCAAGCTGTAAATATATTAAGGAGGTTCGGCTAGTGTCTTAAGATCTGCAGACATGCTCTTTAACGGTAGTGCCACCTCACCTCATTTAAGAACGACGTTAATTAGTAGGTACTTAGACCCAATAAAAAAGATGTGTGGTACTCGGGGACTGCCGCGGTAAAGCTATTGCATAGCATTTTTATCAACTTATGCAATTATAATTACTTAGGTTAAAAAACCTAACTCGGAACGACTTCGGAGCAGCTCGGCTCGATTCGTGCGAGCTCGGTATGGGGGGTGTTAGGTTCTTTTCGTTACGGAATTTCTGGATTCGGTCTCCACGCTCAAGGCCCGCGATAGAAGCTATGCAATAGCTTAAAAATATTTCACCCTTTCAAGATTTTCATTTTCATTTTTTTTTTCAGCTGTCAATATTCCCTATATTCAAAAATTAAAATTTATTTTTCTTTCACAGGAAAAACCGCACAAATGCAACCTTTGCTCGAAGTCGTTCCCGACGCCGGGAGACCTGAAGTCCCATATGTACGTGCACAGCGGCTCCTGGCCCTACAAGTGCCACATATGCTCCAGAGGGTTCTCCAAGCACACCAATCTGAAAAACCACCTGTTCTTGCATACTGGTAACTATCATCAACATTAATAAAAAGTTTCAAAAATTACTAAAAAAATATACTAAAATGGAAATTTTTGAAAAAGTTCATCACTTTTGTAAATGTACAGGTAATTTTTACATTTTGTTTACTGGATGAAAGAATAGAACAGAATAATAAATATGAAGATGAACGTGCGAAAAACAAATGAATATGGTCAGACAGTATTTAAATAAAAATGTATATAAAGAATAACAAAAAAATATTTCAAATTGATATAAAAATAAATTATGTACAAAATTTTCCATTTGCTTTTTCCATTCTCAATCGATTTTAATAGTCAGCAAACTAATTGTTTTAGTTTCATTCAAATGCAATTCGGTCTTGAATGTTGATGCTTTTGGTAATTTTTCAATAAGTATCCCATACTGTAGTAAAAACTTGTTGTAAATAATCATTTATATTAATTATTATTGTCTTTTGTTACAGCTAAACATCAAAGGAACAGCGCAAGAGACGCCACTTGAAGGATTATCGTTTACATTTAATTACATTTATTTATGACACCGCGTCTGACAAATTATAAAAAGTGTGATATTAGATTAATTAATGTTAAGTGTTATTTTTTCATATAAGTCGTATTTATAATATACTTATTTTATTTATTTATAATATAATAATTTTAAAAATAAGGGAGGGATGTTTCAGGGTGATTTTTATTTTCTCCGTTATACATTCTAGTTGTATGTGTAAATATTTTTTTGGAAATTTTTAATGTTAGTCTTTTTTAGACTTAAACTAATAGGGGGGATAGAGTGTTTAAACTTTATGAATGTAAAATTAAGCGATACCTATTCTTGATCGTTAATATACAAAACTAAATAGTAATTTGATAGGCGTTTCTAGATATTACTAGACTTTTAACCAACTTTAAAATTGAGAGGTGGTTTTCTGATCGTCAATTTTGAGATATTTTTTTGTTGGAATGGTAGCACTTTAGGTATGGTCTCAAATACATCTCATTATGGGATGGGATTCATTGGGATCTCATTATGGGATGTATGAAAAAATCAACACGTTTTATAATTGAAAAGGAATTTGATATTGGTTGAAGACAATTATTGGTTTTCAAAAAGTGTTTATATACATACCTACCTGTATATTTATCTTTTCAAAATTATATTCCATATTGGTAATATGTCATACTATGTATTATTAATAATACATAAACCGTCTTGTTGGTATTGTCATATCAAATTTATACTGCTCGAATTTAAAATACAATTTTCACCGGAAAGAAAGCCGTATGTATTTTCGTAGTTGATTGTATAAAAATAATACTACATAGTGTTATGTAGATCTTAGTATTTGTAAATATATATTTTAAGACTAATATAATATGCCTACATTACGTATGTATATTGTGATTACAAATCCGTCCGTTTGTACATGCGCCTTAATCATTTACAATGAGTTATTAAATTATGAATATTATTTATACTTAAGATAAGAACTTCATTAGATAATAAATAAATATCTATAAATTATTTTTGGATTTTATTTTCGGCGTGTTTTTGTTAGTAAAAATCATGAATCCCAATTTTATTACTACACTATCCTGAGAATACAAACACTGATCCCACACATCTGTGAGTTGGCTTTGATGCCTTTTACTGAATTGACTTATACACTTGGTTTCGTGTCCCTTATATCCTACCTCCTGCACTAAAGGCGATCAAAACAAAGCAAATAATATATTCACTCATCTTGACAAACTTTCACATTGTAATATTAAGTAGAATATAAGATAGCAATATTAAATCAATACTATTACGAATAATCTAACACACTATACAAACATACACAAACGCATAAACATACATACACACATAATCTTACATACACACAATACGCAATACAAACAATATCATGAAACGCGAGAGTTTAAAAGTCAGTAGCTATTACACTGTTCTAAAATATTACCCTCCTTTCTTCGGCAGTCTGGCAAAAAGCAATAATTATTCCTTATTTCGGTTCTCCATCTCTTTTTACCGATGCAGTTAAATACAGTACTTCGAACCGCCAGTATTTCCAGGGTCCCTAGTTTAAATCTTGGGTCAGTGGAAGTGTAATTGGGTTTATAAGCGCCCGGTAGACAACATTAGGGCTGTCAATAGAATCGAGTAAGTAAATATTTTATTTTGAAAGCTGCTAGTACTAAAAATACAGTACTGTGGTAAGTAGTGTAGTATGAATTATACTTACGGAAGCAAATCCTATCACGGTGCAGGTACAGTCTGTGTGAAAGTAAATGATCATTTTCAGATTTTTTTTTTCCTGAGCAAAGTAATTTAATATAATATATTAATATTAATAAAAAATCAATATTATTGATTTTTTTTTATCTTAATAGTTTCTAAGGCCTTATTCTCAGTAGCCTTTGGTGACTATTACAAGTCAAAGATGTAAGATTTTTAATAAAAAAACGAAAATTTTATGAAACAAAATTAAAAACATAAATTAGCTATATGGTTTATTAAAGAATATACCGAGACTTGTATAATGTATTCTAAGGTGGTTTAGGCACGTGGAACGAATGAGCAGTGAAGTCATATCTAATATTATAAATACGAAAGTGAATTTATTTGTTTGTTTGTTACGCTTTCACACCTTAACTACTCAACTGATCATTATTGATTTTTGCGTTGTCAGGGGTACAGCAAAGGTCATGCATCTTTCATTCAGAAAAAATAAATAGTTCTTAGCAAATAAATTTTAGGCAAAATTATGCATAAATGAGTGAAGCTCGGGGCAAAGGCTAATCACGTATACAAGGCAAATGTAAGTGATAGGTTCCACTTAAAAATACACAAATAAAATTGCTCTTTAAAAGTGAAATATCGTGAAGCTAATGAGATCATATATGAAAGGCTTAGTGATAGGAGCTAAGCTGATATATTGTGTAAGAAAAAAAAAGGTGAGTTATAATCTGAACTGAAAAAAAGAGGGACAGAAGTAAGTATACAGTGTTATAAGTAAATGAAAAACTACGTTAATTTGGCAAAAATGACTCGAAATAATATACTTAATGTAAGTTCAATTAAGATAGACAGTTAACTATTTAGGTATTTAAACTTTCATGGTCGTTCACATTCATACACAACAATACATGGTAAATTTCCCGATAGTTCTAATAGTAATAAGATAACTATTTGTTGTACAGGACCTTTAATCATAATTATAAACTAGCAAGGAAAGTTGAAATAATTTTTTTTTTTGTGGTGCTATTAGTTCAACTGTTTGAACTTATAAATTGAACTTGAAACTGACTATAAGTCACATGTACAATGCGATTAACGAAATTGAATATTAAATCCCGAATATCTAGATCACTCTTACTGGTTGGGAAAAAAATTCTCTTCGAGTCACAGGTGTTACTGAATGCAGCACTTTGAAGATCTTAGTGCTACTTCAGTTTTAAGTAAGTATCTTCAATAAAGGTATCAAGCTGTAGGGATGTGTGGATGCCAAAAAGGAGAATGCTTTAAATCGGAGCAAGTTATGCCCGATAGTGACATGATATTCTAAAAGCTAGATACTGTATTTGTGTAATTTTATTATTTTTTATGAAAAAAAAAAATGTGTTTATAACTTCAAATAATTGCATAGGTAATTCTTTATACCAGTAGTCACTACTGGTATAAAGAAGTACATTTTTTATCCCAATCTAACAAAATCTCTCCAATAAAATCTAACAATAAATAAGACGGAACATTTCCAGTCAATGAAATGTGGTCCCGGCTTTTATCGAGGGAGCATGTCCCATCCCACAGCCGTCGGGAGCGGGAGCAACAATTAAATCTTAATACACTCCAGTGAAGTTGTTTTATGCAAATCAGTGCAAGGCTTGCGTGTCCACGCCTACAGCCTTCTAAATATAAATAGTTTTAAATTGCTATTAGTTTAGCTTCCACGGTGTTTGGTGCGGAGTTTGCGGTGTATGGTATTCTGAAGGTGTTATTGAGTTGTGTGATTTGAAAATATGAAGGGAATTGGAATTCCAAATTCAATATTTTGAATTAACATGTTTAGATTCGAGATAATTTTAAACCATTTAGTAAGCTAAACTAAACAAATTATTTTTTAAATAGGAAAAAAAAATATGTTTAGATTCGTTACTACTTCGATATTTCATCCACTAATATCACCTGGGGGATTCATTTAGATTTTTGAGTCTTGTTATATTGCTATTAGTTTTGCTTCCACGGTGTTTGGTATGGAGTTTGCGGTGTATGGTAGGTATGGTGAAGGTGTTATTGAGTTATGCTATTTGAAAATATGGAGGGAATTGGAATTCCAAATTCAATATTTTGAATTAACATGTTTAGATTCGTCCACTTCGATTTTTCATCTACTAATATCACCTGGGGGATTCATTTAGATTTTTGAGTCTTGTTATATTGCTATTAATTTTGCTTCCACGGTGTTTGGTACGAAGTTTGCGGTGTATGGTATGGTGAAGGTGTTATTGAGTTATGCTATTTGTAAATATGGAGGGAATTGGAATTTCAAATTCAACCTTTTGAATTACTAAAACACACAAAAAATGGAATTCCAGGTAAGCCCTTTTGATATCAGTAACAGAGTAATAGGTACCAAACAACTCAATTATTTGATAAGCGTCGGTAGCTTATTGGTTAAGAAGTCGGCCTTACGATCGAGAGGTCCCGGGTTCGAATCCTGGCAATGCCCTTCACCAATTCACGTCGGTATTGTAATGATAATGCCACTACCAACGTGAACCTCCTTGCACAAGCTATTTAGCTTAGTTGAAAAAAATCCTACAAATATTCCCTATATTTAGTAATTTCACTGATTTTGGAATTGGATTTTTTTTAAATAATATGATCTTAAAAAAAAATTCCAGTCCCAAAATCAGTCACAATCCAGTATGGTGCAAAATGATTGTGCAAGTGTTGTATTTTAAGCACAAGTTCGTGAACAGTTCGTGAAAAGCTTCTATGGTGAATATTAGTAGTAAGGAAAGAGTTAAACGCGCTGTGTTTTACTGCCTGATTAGTTGAAAATTGGTCAGTTACCCAATCGTTTAGAAATTTCTTTACCTCTGGCTCGAGTTTAGAACCACTACGGCTGAGACATGATTATGGAATGATGTCATTTTATTAACAGAACAGCTTTTAGCTGGAGCCGTGGTTATAAGCTAGCAGCATAAAAATATATGACGGTACTCATTTAAAAGCTTTCACTATTGCACTAACATAACTGCAAACCATCCACACACATTACAATCATTATCAATAAAAAACTAAATCGCTGTAAATTATAATCATTTACACATCTACCAGTCTGTCCGTACGTCCGAGTATGCCCGGGATGCAACAGTTACTCCATATTGCCCCAATTAATCATATCGTAAACAACAAATGATTAAGCTTTCAAATAACACAGTTTCTAATAGTTAATAACAATTTAATATAATCGTGATTCAGGCCCACGGTTTGGTGGTCGAAAATGGTCAATGGTGGTCGACGGTTGTTGGTCAGACCACCCAAATATGGTGCCGTAATTGTTCCGTGTTAGATTTATAATGTATATGTTGGTTCAATCGTTTTATTGTTGAACCTTTTTTTGGTACGTCAATTTTTTTTATACTACTTAGGTCGCAGACAAGCACACGGCCCTCCTGATGGTAACTGGTTACCGTGGCCTATGGGCGAGTGCAATAGCAGGGGAATCACACTCGTGCTGCCGACCCTGTAAGAACAGAGAGATTCTGTATCGTCAGCGCAATAGATAGGTATCTAAGACACTGATAGCACAAAACCTCTCCAGTGAGCTCTGGCTACTCACCCGTCGGAAACACAACACGAGGTTATTAAGCCGCGGTCTACTAAACTTCTTACTTCCCGAAGGTAAGATGTGTGTAAAGTCTGAATTGAAAGCTATCGGAAAAATTCGGGTCGGCAGCGCGAGTGTGACATATTGCAAAGTTGAATGAAATTTTGAAGCATTTATTACTATTCAAATCGATTTAGAAAGAGGAAAGAGTATTGACTTCAGGCGGGACTCGAACACGCGATCTTTCCCTACAGGGGGAATGCTCTGACCACTAAGCCACCGAAGCCCGCACGCAGCTGATCCAAATTCTTCTTTACAACCGTCTCTCTATAAACCGTTTCTCTTTCTAAATCGATATTGCAAAGTTATATAATACTAGCCAGCCAGCCTAAGGGATGGGTGACCGTTCGTTATACATTGGGGATGTCAATGCCTGATGCTTCGGAGAAGAAAACTAATCGTTCTCTTGTAAAGAACTCTCTCCTCTCGGAGATCTGCTGGAAGAGATTTCTAATAGAAATAAGCAAAGTCTCTGCACAACTAATTCCACTGATGTATTTCTATGATTGTTCTTGTGTGTAGATAAATAATAAATAATAAAATTATTTGATACTACCTGAAGTTTACGCAAATATTTCTCACTAGCTGTTGCCCGCGACTTCGTCCACGTTAAGTTCGGAATGTTGTTCATCTCCTGTTTTATCCCCTTGGGGGTAGAATTAATCACAATCCTTTCTTAGCGGATGCCTACGTCATAGTAGCTTTATGCATGCAAAGTCTCAACCCGATCGGTTTAAAATTGACAAAGTTTCGTACAAACTTTCATACCCTATTTTATCCCCTTGGGGGTAGAATTAATCAAAATCCTTTCTTAGCGGATGCCTACGTCATTGCATCAACCTGCATGCCAAATTTCAGCCCGGTTCGTCCAGTGCTTTGGGCTGTGCGTTGATAGATCACTATGTCAGTCAGTCACCTTTGAGTTAAATATAATATATTTAGATTGAGGTTAAACTACTTTTTAACAGATTATTTCCCCGCGACCACGACTGCTGAAAAGTAACCATGTCAGGCTAAATAATAACAATTATATGTCGCGATAGAATTCCTTAAACAGTAGTTTTATTTCAATGAATAAAATTATTATTAGTAACCGAAATTACTAATATTCCCCCGTAACTCCATCAGCTAAGCTTAATTTAAGGAGTTTGTTCATAATATCGTATACTATCCAGGATTTGAATCTATATCTTCTCGATAGTAAAACCAACTCCTCATCTATTAATGTATCTGCCTGGACTCCCAGGACTGCCTCTGTGGCGTAGCGGTAGTGAACGCGGCTGCTACGCAGGAGGCGCGGGTTCGATCCCCGCTCAGTGCAAATATTTGTACGCATGAATATAGATATTTACAAAAAAAAAAGTACCTAAGTATGTTTATATATATCCGCATTCTAGATTCCATAACACAAGCTAATTAAGTTTACCATGGGTCTAGATAGCGTTGTGTAGAATGTTGTAGAATATTTATCAACTTTTCGCCTTAACAACTTTAAGTAGAAGACGTACTTAAAAAAACGTCAATAACCAGTCGCCAACACGTTATCTCAATAGATTACAAGCGTATTAAACATGCTCTTATTACTACACTAAGCATCAATTACCCCAAACTACTCGAGTGATAGCATTAATCATCGTCATTACAGAATCGTTACATATAAATCAATAAACTAAATTTATTATTCGATCCAGTGAAAGTGAGATTATGTCAGT
Organism: Eilema depressum; assembly: GCA_914767945.1. NCBI lineage: Eukaryota > Metazoa > Arthropoda > Insecta > Lepidoptera > Erebidae > Eilema > Eilema depressum. The sequence goes on from OU612020.1 coordinate 18,221,228, forward strand.
GTTTTTTTACAACTTTAGTTATGTAAAACTAGACCAATTTATGTAATTAAATATGATACTAGTCGTTTAATTGAAGTTACGAAAATTTTATGACGATGTCGTTGTATTGGTTTTGGGTTGTAGAAACTATGTGGTTAAACTATCGTGGTCACTAGATAACATTAATAATAATAATAATAAATAAATATTCTACAACATTCTACACAACGCTATCTAGACCCATGGTAAGCTTAATTAGCTTGTGTTATGGAATCTAGAATGCGGATATACATACTTAAATACTTTTTTTTTGTAAATGCATACATATTATACATAGAAACACCTAGACCAATGCAAATATTTATATTCATGCATACAAATATTGGCACTGAGCGGGGATCGAACCCGCGCCTCCATTACATTACTATTAGAGTTTAGATAGTTTACCATGTGTATTTTAAATATTCAATATTTTATTCTTTCTTTATTCTTTATTGTACACTGACATGGCATAATAATACAAATTAAAGAGAAAATTATGTACAAAGGCGAGCTTAACTCCAGGATGAGTTTTCTTCCAGCAAACCCGAGAGTGCATAGAGGAATTGCAATCTAATGAGAGGCAAAGACTTGTGTACATTAATATCTAGATATAATAATAAGGTGAGGAGATATACTTAAGGTATACCCCTGACAAATGGTATTACATATCCATATATTTAGTACTTTTGCAAGGCTGATAATGATCGCGGAGGATCTGTATAGTACGAATCCATACTAATATTAAAAATGTGAAAGTAATTCTGTCTGTCTTTCTGTCTGTCTTTCTGTCTGTCTGTTATACTTTCACGGTCAAACCACTTAACCGGTTTTGATCAAATTTGGCACAAAGATAGATAAGAAACCTTAGGAAATGTTTGATTGCGATAGCCGTCTTCCACGCAGGCAAAGCCGTAAGCAACAGGTAGTATATAATAATAAAAATAATAAATATATTGACCTACCCTCTTTCGTAAAGGTTTGTAACAAAAGGTCATCCCAAAAACTCGGATGGTAATTTTATATACTTACCTATATAGCATTCAAGTAAGGCATAATTTTATTATAGCTAAGTGTAGATAAGAGAAAAAATATTTTCAGTGAGGAAAAGGTGTACAATCATCTATAATAGTACATTATGGTACAAGTGAGCAACGTTGGTGATTATTGCCGAGGCACCATTGAGACCCGAGCCGCCAGGCGAGGGTCTTAAGACAGCCGAGGACGGTAATCATCATGCTCACACGTGCCATACGACGTTTTACAACACACTTGCGAATAAAATAATACTACAAATACTAAATAAACAAAACTACAAATTAATTCGTTTTCCTATGCGCGCGCATTTAACAATGGCGGTCGACCATATTTAAAAAAAAATTAGGTTTGAACTTAACTTTTTTTTACTCTGTTTTTTTTTCTGTACTTAGAGAAAAAAAAAAGTTAAATTTGAGCGAAAAGTTTGTTTATTACACAAGTATTACAAGTTGAAATTATTTATTTAAATACGAAAATGCATCAAATGACCATACAATAGGCGTATTAATTTATTCGTACTACTACTGTTTTCAGACTATCTTAGTGATCGTCAGCAATGTGTAAAAATAGGACAGTATAAGAGTGCTGAAATCAAAAATAGTAGCTACGGAATCCCACAAGGCAGTGTATTAGGTACAACCCTTTTCTTAATATACATCAATGACCTTTGCAGTGCAGCCCTTAAAAACGGCATTATCATATCATATGCTGATGATACAGCTCTCTTGTTCGCAGCGAAATCACGAGACGAGGTATTTAAACACGCGCAAAATGGTTTTAATTTTGTGTCGACGTGGCTTCAAAAAAACCTCTTATCGCTTAATACTGATAAGACAAAATACATGTTATTTACAATGAGAAATACAAATAAACCGACTACTAACCTAACCATCACTGCCCATATTGCACATAGTTGTAGAATCGCTGACGTTGCATGCGCTTGTCCCACATTAAATAATACTAACAACATAAAATATCTTGGTGTAACGATTGACACAAATCTAAACTTCCGGAAACACATCGATTTGCTTTGTACTAGAGTACGCAAATTAATGTACATCTTTAAGAACTTACGCGCAATAGCTGACTACAAGTTAATTAAACAGGTATATTTAGCTCTGTGTCAATCAATCCTCACTTACTGCATAACGTCCTGGGGTGGTGCTGCAAGTTCAATCTTACTCCCACTAGAACGAGCCCAAAGAGCCATCCTAAAGCTAGCCACATTTCATCCATTTAGGTTTCCTACACATGAACTTTACCGGTCATGTAAGGTGTTAACAGTACGTCAATTATTTATCTTGAACATCATTCTATACCAACATACTAAACTCCCTATGTCTGCTATACCTCCAGACAAGAGACGGAAAGATATAGTTTGCATAACTTCACAAACCAAGCATACTTTTGTAAATAAATTTTACGTGTTTTTGGGTCCTTTTTTGTACAATAAATTTAACAAAATACTAACCATATATAGTGTAAGTTATACTTATTGACGTACTGTTAACACCTTACATGACCGGTAAAGTTCATGTGTAGGAAACCTAAGTATACCAGTACAGTGTATGGTATTAATAAACGTAGCACCATAATAAGTTTATGGCCATAAATATAAGACTATTGATAATATATACTGTAAAGCCTTCTTTGATAAATAAATAAATTATTATTATTATTATTATTATTATTAAACACGTTATTTTTTGTATCAAAACTTTTTTAAGAACATAGACAATTATAGACACTTCCTATGAAATTTAAAAAAGAATCTATAACTCACTTTTGTGAATAATAGTAATGAAAAAGTCACAGTTTTATAATAGGTGTCATTCCGTGCTTAATTGCGGTAAAATAATATCACTGTTATGAGCAGGTGTGTTGTAAAATATATTTTTTGCATAGGCGTGGATGGCCAAATCAGAAACTATGAGTAATAATTAAAAATATTTGAAGTCTTGAGCCCTATTTGGAACGAAACTGATAGGAATAGGAATTCTGTCCTGAAAAAGAAAAAACCCTGTACTAAAATAATAGTGCCTTTCCTCTCCCTCTCTTTTGGACCAAATAGCAATTTTAGCCAATTTTGGTCTTTCTCTTCTAGGGCGTTTTGTTGGAAACACCCTATAGATTATTCTTATTATTCTGTTCAACCTTTCAATGGGACATTTTATTTCATTGATCGTTGACGTATCAATAAGAGCCAGTGACTTGAAGACATCTATATTTTTTTTTGTCTACAAACAAAACAAGTGAAACCGTACCTTTTTTAAGCGTTTTAAAATAGCCACCTTTTTGTTGAAGAGGAATAACTTTTAATAACTAGTACACAACTAAAAATACTTTTTATGCAAAATACCATTTCACTTTTTACAAAAATTCAAAACGACCATTAGATCACCGTTTTCATTGACAATACCAACCGTGATTACAAAAAGCTCGATTAAACTAACAATTGAGATAGGCGCGCCAACACAATACCATAGATCGCGCGACGGGAGTCGATGTACCTATATCTTGGGAGATGTAACCAGCATTACATGACCCGTAGTGTCTTAGTAACGGTTTCGTTGAATCGTCCAATGTATATCAGTCTATCATCTCTATCTCTGGAATAAAAAAATCTAATAAAGCTAAAGCAAAATAGACGAACTGTTTGGATCAATATGGAGTGTTGTTCGGAGCAAACTGCTTTGTCATAGAGCGTAATCGAGGCGAGACGGTGGCGTCTTTGTGTTCGGCCGTCATCGGCTTTTTGTAACGCTATCTGATGAGTATTGCTCCCATTTCTACGACAAAAAATCGATCGGCCGCCGGTACAATGATCGAGTTATGCACTCACTATGAGTAGTCTGATACAGTAGTGGGTCCTTATAACTCCAAGCGCATTGGTCATGCAATAGAACAATGACATAATTGCAAGAGGGATGGAATTGAGTTTTTGATAGGACTGTACTGAATGCTACTTCTGTGCTAGAGTTTATGGGTTCGATTCCCAGGATGAGAACAATACTATTGATTTTTGGCATGCTCATGAATTTTTACCAGTTAGGAGCTTTGCTTCATAATTACGTTCAACTTATAACTTAGTAGAAAAAAATGTGTGGTGACAAAAACCTCAACCAAAAGCCATGCACATTATAAAATAAAATCATTCTTGCCAAAAAAAATATTTTTTTTTTAAGTAAAGCCTTTTGCATTTACTCTTTAACCTACCAGTCCATGCCTCTGAAAAAAAAAACCATATGATCAAACCACTATATTGAGGACTACCAAATTCAACCGTAACCTAAACATAAAAAATGTATTCCGAAAATTTCAGAACAACCACTTTTTTCGAAGTCGGCTAAAAATGATTAGCGAGGTGTTAATTGAGAAGCGATTAAGTAGCCACTATGATTTAAGATCTGTCGTCCTGCTCATTCGTTGCAACTCCTTAATAATCGAGATTAAACTTACGATCGCTGCTTGAATTAATCGATAATTGTTCATAAATCATCGATGTTCGATTTGCACAAAGCACCATCGGGTGCGAAGATTTAAATTTATGGTACTAGTATAATGTTCGGGATAGCGTGCTTAACGTACATAACTTGAGAATGGGGTTCAATCTTTGTTTATGACGCTGGCGTGGACGCTCGAACCACGTTCGGTAGGCAATCGGTACCTAATTGTGTGACTTATTCATGCGGGAGGATCGTGGTTGGGTTGCTTTAGGACTCCGGATGCTATTATCTAAGTAGTTATTTAAATAATAGTGTTAGAGCAATATATTGTTATGAGGTATATCAAATGCAAATGTACGTGATTACGTCATTGTTTCACATCGACAGTATGAACGTCATACAATTTTATGCGTCAAATAATGATTTAATTTAATGTATTTAAAACATCCTAAAAATCCCAAAAACAACGGTCTAGCTGCAAAGTAAGCGATTGCCATCTGACCTCCACAACCCAATGGTAACATTAGGTATATATACCTAATGTTACCATTGGGTTGTGGAGGTCAGATGGCAATCGCTTTACGGAAAATATCGAGGTCTAGCCAAATCCGTAATTAAGACTCGTAAAGCGACTAACTAAACTACGAGCTGAAAAAAAAGCTTCGGATGCGACTGGGAATTAACTCTAGGAGGAGGAATGTATTTAAAACATTATAACATAAGTATATCGAGAGGTAACCCAGTAAGGTGATTCCCTCGCATCCCAGCTGACCCTAAGTTATCCACAACTGTGAGGACCTTCTCATCCCTCGGGTATGGGAATTACGGTGTCCCCGTTCTGCCCCCAAAAGGGTGGCTGTGCGTCGCGCCACAACGCATACCTGCTTCTTGAATGTCTGCTTCTAAGCAACACTCAGCAGAACTGCTCCCGCGGCGGGTTGAACCCTCTTCCCCAAGGTAAAAGTAGGTGGTAGTATCCCCTTACCTAGGGAGGTAGTATTCAATAGAAAAAGAATGACATTTTCGTCAATAATCATTTTTCTTTTTCAACAAAATTCAACGCCTTCTTTTAAAATCTGTAGAAAAGACTAAAATTTCTGTCACGACACTAAACAAACAAAACAGTACGATTGATATTATTGAGGCATACTTCAATATTATTGGAACCACAAGCAAATACAGGTTGGAGGTGTAATTTCATCTAATGCTGGAACAAAAACTATTACAGCTGACCATCGCCACTCGCACCAATCATTCTTCAATAATATAGGGATGTGGTTTGCACTGGTTTGTGTACAATAGCCTGCATCGATATATTGAACTTTCTACGATAATTCTAGGTAGGTAGTGATAGGGTACTGATCACATAGTCATATGAGGATTCAACTCGTCCATCGTATGGATGCTCATATGGATTGTTATTTGTATATTTGTATCTTCATCATCATCATCTTTACATTAGTTCTGTTCTTACAGGGCCGGTAGCACGAGTGCGACTCCTCTGGTGTTGCACTCGCCCATAGGCCACGGTAACCACTTCACCTTCAGGAGGGCCGTGTGCTTGTCTGCGACCTAAGTAGTATAAAAAAAATAGTTCCAGTCGCATTTGAAACCTTCACCTTGGAATCTATTTGTTAATTTTATATTCCCGCCTATCTGCCCCAATCTGTTTTAGGCTCGAAATAATTTAAGACAGAACTTAGAATAAAAGGTTCCTGAAAATTTTCTAGTAAAAAAACTAACACCTTAGCTGACCCAGTAATTCAACCAATGTCTTTAGGCATAGCAGTTGTACTCGCTACTTCTACATTACCAAGTCAGTTATTTTTTCAAATATTACTATGTATTTCACTAACTATTATCATCTGAATCAACATCTTATTGAGAACAAGTAAGTATAGTAAAATACAGATTACTATACTTGTCCTGAATAAGATGTTGTACCCTTTCTTTCAACACTTTCGTTGATAATCGGCATCAAAAGCAAAATAATGGTTTTCGGAGTATGACCATGCAATAAACGTACCTTCATAGCAATCTAAAAGACAAAACATACCATGAAGATAGACTCACAAAATCCAATAGTCACGATTAATCACAGATTAAAAAACTAAACAATGAAGAAAACGGAACAGCCCTATCAACTGATCACCCTGAAGTGGTCTAGAAGACGCGTGCCGGAGCAAAAACAATTTCACTCAAAGAACACAATCTTTTACTTGCAGATTATAGAACTTTATCCCAAAGGAATAAGGTCGATATTTGTGTAGTTGATATTGATAGGGATAGTTTGAAAGATAGCTCACGTTCGTATTGTTGTTTGTAATGCTGATTATTTTACAAGTGGTGTTTGTTGTTTAGTTTTGTTCTATTTGTATTGAGCTCTGAGGTTATGATACAGCAATTATTGGTAGAAATGTGTGTATCAAATCACCTCGATTGTAATTTGAAAATATTAGGTGCTAAGTTAAAATATACTGAGTACCTCTGCGATTACTTTTATGCTATATCTAATGGTGTAGTCACGATTTTCTTATCTCAAATTAAAGAATTTCGCCTGGATCCAAGTGAAGTAGGCCATCTTATCTACTGCTATGGATGTCGTTTAAGGCCAATAGGGTTGTTTTCCAACGGACAGTAAACATACATGACATTTTCAGAAGTTCAACGAAATTTCACATTGAAATAAAACTACGAGTATTATAAAGCGATGGAAATCTCATCACAATTTGAATCAAGTACTTGTACGTTTCTACGTCTATTTTCAATATTTTAACCTAAATGGCATTCCAACTAGTGCTTTATTCAATATGATTGTGTAGCAAGTTCCACCAAGTACCATTATTCTCCAGTATAAATAGTCAGCACAATTTATTTGATGCCATTTTATTTCGAAGCCTTTGTAGGCAAGTGCACTCAATATTCGGTAAACGATTAGTGTTAAGCTAACTAGGTGCGGTTGTCATTTGGATGGTAACCACCTAGTGGTATTTCACCTGAGCGCATTTGTGCTTTGGAGGACACGTTAAAGTCTGGTTCCGGTTGTCAATAGTCGTTAGGTCAAAACAGAGGTCTATATGGGTGACCTGAATAACTCTATCACTGTGGGAAAAACCTCGTTGCGACCTAGACTATCGCGAAGATGATGATTTTATTATTAAGCTTTGTCTCGTGACCACAGAAACTGATCCTCCAACTTCAAGAGGAAAGCTTTTGCCGAGGCCTTTTCCGTCAGTCGGGCGGTTGGCTTGAAACCTTCTTGGTGACGTCATCTGCTCCTTTCCCTTGCATAGTAACAGTTTACCACCAGATGGTGGTAAACTGTTACTGTTGTATTCCTCCATAAGGGCCCTGTCACCAATCTGGTCCGACAGGGCCCTTATGGAGGAATACGACCTTGGAGAGCAGTGGCGGGCATCGTGGGAGGCGTTTCAGCACCATCCCTGGAAGGACCTGGTACCCGACCCCACCACTAAGCCGCCCGGTTTTGACAGTTGTCGCACAACGATGCATATAGCAGAGGAGTGTCCACTCCGTCGTTTTCCTGGAGGAATGCGTGAGCTACATGACCTCACACCGGCAGCAATTGACTGGCTTCGCCAACTGGACGTTGACATATGAGGACTCGAGCAAAAGCCATACGACATGATGATGATGACCACCAGATTGACTCCATCCTTGTTTGTTACCATAGTAACACATAAACGCGTCACACTTGTTATATTAGAGGCTTTCAGAAATGCTTTTTCATCACTATTTTGTCGAGAATCCTAAACAATATTCAACCGTCACGATTTACTTGGAGAGTACCAGTGCACTTTGTTCTTATTTTGGCGCCTCGTGTAACTCGATAATGCTTTTTAGACGTTCGTGTAACACGAAGTAATTCTTCTTGCGTAATAGGAAAATTGGTTAATTTTCTTTGTCTTTTTGTGTTTATGTTTACGCGCTTCAAGCCGGCTGCACACTCTGGCCCAACATGCATAACTATTGTCCACATAATATACACTTATATAGCGATAAGTTTGGAATAGAATATTTGTACTCATTACTATTGGAACTATCGGGATATTTACCATGTATTGTTTGGAGTTGCCGCCAGTACTACAGTTCCTCCGTGATCATGGTGCTTGCAACAGCGCCGAAATATCGGCAACTCCAAACAATACATGGTAAATATCCCGATAGTTACAATAGTAATGTGAACGACCATGAAAGTTTAAATACCTATATTTGTACTCATATTGTAAAGATGCTTTTTGTTTTTGTTTATACCACTTAGGTGGCAAATACACGACCCACCAGATGGAAAGATTAAAAATTGTTACCATGGCTTATGGACATGACATAGCTATGGCAGTGTGCAACACTAGGGGAGTCACACTAGTGCTGCCGACCCTGTAAGAAAAGAAAGTTTCTGTACCGTCAGCGCAAAAGACAAAACAAGACGACCCTGATCTTTCCACTGACAGTACAAAAACCCTCCAGTGAGCTCTGGCTACCCTACTCACCGCCGGGATCACAGTGAAGTGATTATGTGGCCGCAATCATATTAGCATACACCGTAGAAGTATATACGTAGGATAAGTGCCATCAAAACAGACGAACACGCAGTGAAAAAGAAAAACAATTGAAGTGCAAGTAGTTATCTGGCGACCGTGATAAAATCTACATAACCACGTACTGTGGAAAGCCGCCCTAATGGTAGTGTAAAGTCTCTATAATAGTATAAGTATACTGTGAAGCAGATTAACTCACGCAGGCCCAACGTGAAGATAGCTGGCATAAGAATTAAAAACTATCCTTTCGAAATCTTTCTGGGTTGGGAGGTCAGGTGGCAGTTGCTTTCATAAAACCAGAATAATCAATAACAGTAGGATTGGACCCTAGGCTCCGCAGTGCAAGCTGTACTAGCGACTGGTGTGAATTATTAGCAGCTGACCAAACCCAGCTAGAACCGATAAACAGCTCTTTTCCATACCTACTGTGTAATACCTATGAAAAAAGAAGTGGGTCTAGTATTCTCTTCACCAAAAACCAATACATAAATGATTTCATACAAGCAACATTATATATTCAATTTCTCATCGTTTCGCGCAAAATAAACATTTTTACTTTCAATTAAAATACTTCAAAGAACGGCTGCAAAACATAAAGCAATCTTACCTAATTATCTACAATTAGGAGCACGGCAGAATTGTAAACTAATAAAGCGTTAATAAAAAAATAAAATACTCAAAGAATTCTTCACTATTTAGCTGTACAGATCCATAAGTCTAATCTACCGATCGTAATGTCAGGCGCATAAAGGAAGCGACGGTTGGCAGGTGCGTGGTCACCTGTTGCGCCGGCGCATAACCCGCGCGCCTCACCCCCGCGACCGTTAAGTAATTCGGATACACTGACGTAAGTTGCCATTAAATCGTGAAAGGGTGATCGGTAATTGGTAACTATTGTTCTGAGAAAATTACATTTTGGTATTTGCAGTATTTTATACAGCAAGAAACTGAAGGTGCGATGGCAGTTCTAGCAAAAGAGGTGCAATGGCTAAAATTGGCATACGATTTTTTACTTTTTTACATCACTTAGGTAGCAGATAAGTTCAGGGCCCACCTGATGGAAAGTGGTTACCGTGGCCTATGGACGTGTACAACACAAGGGAAGACACACTTCTGCTGCAGACCTTGTAAGAACAGAGAGTTTCTATGCCGTCAGAAAAACGCGTGTGTGCGTGCGAACTGTAAACACGTCCTTGTCGAATTCTTGCTCGTTTTAATTCTATAAAAAGTGTTTTTTACTAACCTAACCTATAAAGGCAACTAGAATAGTGAAAAGAAGATCTCCAGTGACACTGTAACATTGTTTTGGTCAACAAATACTACATTTCCATGAAGATATCACTTCGAAAAGGTATTTTACAAACGTTCCTTTTTTGAAAATTGCACTAACACATTGAAAACACGATAATTGAATCATATGGTACACTAATTACATCCACCAATCACAACAAAAAATCAGCTGATGACCACAGACAACATTCGATAACATACAACAGATGCTACCTACATTGGATACCTATCTTTTAGGAGTCGACTAAATTTATCACTGATGTACGACAGTCGAAATAAAAATATGGATAAAACTGCCATCTAGCGTGCAAAAACAGAAACTATCCAGAACTACTTCGAGTCAATAACAATAGATGTCGCTTTATATATCTACATAATAAATACAATAGAAATAAATACCTTAATAAAATGGCCACAGACTTGCAAAACGTCACACTACGCAAACATAAAAGAGCCCAAAGCGAATCTCCTAACATATCGTTTATATCGTCTACGTCAATTGACTCAATTAAAAGCCTAACAGAAAAAACTACAGACCACCATATTGACGATATTGTATACAAACAACAAATACATTAAGCAATATATTAAGCAATGAACAATTTGGATTTAGGAAGGCAAGCTCCACAACACTGGCTGCCTTCACACTAGTTAAACATATCACCGAAGGCCTCAACGATAAACAAAAAGTCGCCTGTCTTTTCTTAGATATGACAAAGGCTTTTGACTTTGTTTGTCACAAGACTCTACTGTCAAAATTGTATAACTATGGAATAAGGGGCAACGCGTACGAATGGATCAAAAGTTATCTAGATCAACGTGTACAGTGTGTCGAGATAACCAGGACCGAAAATAACATACAAAAAAAATATAGATCTAGTTATGAAAAAGTAAACTGTGGCACACCTCAGGGCAGTATTTTGGCTCCCCTATTATTCTTGCTTTACATTAATGATCTCCCTAACGCAATTAAACATAAAACTCTGCTATTTGCGGATGACACAACAGTGATCATCAAAAGTAGTAATAGATTGGACCTACAAAAAGAAATAAGTGCAGCTCTCGAGGATGCCATCAAATGGTTAAATGAGAATAATCTCAAAATAAATATGTTAAAAACAAATATTGTTGAGTTCCAGACATATACGGCAACTCTACCCCCACTCGATATCCAGTATAAAGGAAACAACATAAAATGCGTCAGTGATTGCATGTTTTTGGGTATCACAGTGGACAGGTATTGTAAATGGAGACCCCACATCGAAAGGATTCTCAACAAAGTTGATCGTTTTGTATATGCCATAAAAAAAATAAAACAAACAATTAATATAAAAACAGCTCTGTTAGCCTATCATGGTTATGTCTCATCCGTATTGAGATATGGAATTATCATTTGGGGCAACTCTGTAGCGGTGGATGAAGCATTTAGGGCACAAAAAAAGTGCATCCGAGCAATAAGCGGAGCTGATCCCCTGGACAGTTGTAAACCACTTTTCGATAGATACAACATCCTACCCCTGCCTTGTTTATATATATTTGAGATAAGTATTTTTGTAAAAAAGCATTCTGATATCTTTACTTCCTTTAATGTGACATCTAGAAATAAACATAGATTTAAGCTTCCCTCGATCAGGTTGGAGTTGTTCAAGGGTAATGCCTATTGTATGGCAATCTCAATTTATAATCATCTCCCGCGAGCGCTACAAGAACTGCCACTGACAAAATTTAAAAAACAATTACATCACTTTTTATTAAACAAAATGTATTACAGTGTGCAACAATACCTTGACGATAAGAATACCACAATATTATAGACGGATAAATATATATTTGACATTATGCTTATGTACCTGCTGACATTAAAACTTACAACTGATTAATTTATTGTTTGACATTATGCCTGTAATATTGACATTGAAAATACAATGATACTTGTAAAGAAAATGACATTAAAATTTGCACGCTCTACGGGGCAGAATATGCTGTATTCACTAGTTTTTAAGACCTATAATGTAACCATATTCGAAGCAAATAAATGAATTTATTATTATTATTATTATTATTATTAGTACAGTAGACTTTTGGTCTTCCCACTGACAGCACAAAAACTCTCCAGTTATACCTATTATTTTAACGAATTCTATTACAATTAGTTTATTTAGACTGATCCCGAAGTTTTGGTTATTTTACAGCAGCCATAGTCACGGAGGCTAAAGATGGATGTTGGATCTGAAAAAGTAACTAGGATAAAATGGATGCTGAGCTGAAAGTGATGAATCTGGTACTATTGCGTAAACTAGAGGCCTATGACTAATTCATATCAATAAGCATATCATTCTATGTATAGTATGGCAAATTAACAAGATTTTTTGCATTTCAAGCATTGCGCGAAATGTGTTGTGTCATAAGTCATAAGTATCTTAATTCATAATCATCGGATTTTGAGTTGTATCATCCGGTAAAAGTATTTGATTGTATATTATATCTTCGATTTAAATGAGGCTACTAAGTAGTACCTACTTATTTGACCTAATAAATCACTCCGTTTGATAGTGTAAGTACGTAACACCACATATTTTTTGTTGCATTCGAGTCCAAGTACCGACTAACCAACAATAGACTAATAGAAACGAGAAACACTTGAATGTTACTCTACTACAAAAAAAGGTTCTATTTCAAAAACAGTAGTTACAGCTACCTTAAAATATCTATCACTATCTATCACGACTTATACCTTTTTAACTGTGAAATTGATTCAATGTTATGTATCCATCTATACAAATAAAATGAAGTTTAAGTACCTATTAATAACTATAAAAGAACAGTTTTTAATATTGTATTATGAATAAATATGTACACTAGTACCTGTGACAAAAAAAAATGTCTATATGTCATGGAACTTTATATGAAAAGGTGTATACTTATCCCTTTTGCCAACTCAAAATTAAGTTAATAAATATTTGATTAAATTAATACCAATAATTTCCAGGCATAAGATGTCATTTATTATGTGGCCACGTGGTTCGCGCAGAGTAGAATTTGGGCCACCCCATCTTTTCCCATGCGGTGTCGTATACAAGGCGACTAGGGCTGTTTAACATCAGACAGAATGTATATACAGTACAGTCCAGTCCCACAGCTAGTGTCTACCTAAATTAGTTTCTCCTTTGAAATTACTTTGAAATTTCGGGCTTTATAGATCTAATATAGTCATTGGATTATTTTGCAATCAATTTTTAAAATAGCCAAACTTATTGGATTTTGTTTTATCTATGAATGGAGTCACAAGTTTTACGTTAGGTGCGCAGTCAAAGGTCGTTTTAATTTTAGTGTGAATGCATCGGCTTGATAGATATTTTTTCTTGTAATGTGTTCTTTATGGCTTTTATTGAATGACTTATCGATTTGCTTCATGTCTAGTCATATTTGTTATTGTATTATTTTCAACAGTTAGGTATATTAGGTTAAAAAGTTTTGTCGGTACATCTTATTATTATCTAGCTTTTGCCCGCGATTCCGCCCACACTGATTCTGTATCCCACAGGAACCAATTTTAGGAATAAATGATAATGATCTAGAAAAGCACATATTTATTTTAGATCATTATCTATCTCGAACGGAAATAAAAAAAACTGAACCCGGACTCAGAGTTGAAAACTTCGAATGCTATCGGGATTAAAGCTAGCATGAAGAAGGATGAATAAGATTTATTTCGAGATAGACCCCTCATTACCTTACGGTAATGTATCTTGGTTAGAACCTGCTCGAGTTCCTATAAAATTCCTAGGATATATCGGAGTCTTCGATACAGGTCTCCGTAGAAGCCTCACGCGTATAAAAGTAACATTCACTGCCAAAATCTGATAACACTTGTTATTTTTGGCAAAATTCATAGACATAAAGTACTCTTGTAAACTACTTGGAAAATTTCTGACTCAATTCAACATGAAGCGTTTAGGTCTTTTTTCCCACAAAATACTTATGACATTTTCGAAGCATTCACTCACTATACTGAACCTCCTAAATTTAATCACCGACAACAGTTTCGACACTTAATAGAAGCCTCAATATTCAATACTAGGTAGTGACGCGAACATAATGTAACCACACTGGTTAGGGTCGCGGGACAGGTGCTTTGCGCACGCGCCGACCGTTAGCAGTAGAAAGTGCGCGACCGCGTCGGCACGCGAATAGTATGACTATGATATTTGTGAAAAAAATGTGATGTTTTTAGGCATTTGCGTTGTTCTTCGTATTTATTATAAGATCTATTTTTTGTCCATAAAATTATTGTCATTGGCTCGTGTCGAGGTTGCACGAAGTTCTGTTTTATGTATGCACTTATATTTAGGTGTAAACATGTGGACCTGGGTTTGATGGGTGATTGAAAGGTCTCAGGTTTTAACCCTGATCGTTACACTACCGACGTAAACCCCACCCTCTCCTTTCCTATATAGGACAACACGTGCAGGACTTAGATGCCACCCGCATACGGTGCAGAATATTCCATCAAGAACCAAGCGATTCGGCGACTCCTTCTTCTGCCGCACTATTAAGACTTGGAATTCCTTGCCAGCTCACGTGATACTTACTACTCCTACATATTTAGATACTTTTTTTTTGTAAATATATACATATTATACATAGAAACACCCAGACCAATGCAAATATTTATATAACATAACATGCATACTTTTACTGGAAAACTTTAAAAATTAAGCATTTAGTTTTAGATGCTTTTATGTTAATATAAATACCTAAGAATATGAGTATGTGGGGTCCCGCAAGGATCGGGGTCCAAGATATTTCTAGAATATTATAGCATCGTATTAATATTAATAAATTATCCGCCGGGCAGGCAGTAGAAGACCACAAACATGCCAATTTATCTCATTAACAAGACAGGGCGAAGTGAACAAGTAAATATCGGAAAATGGACCCCAGACTCGAATAGGGCCACCTCTAAGGAGATGA
This sequence comes from Eilema depressum, assembly GCA_914767945.1. NCBI lineage: Eukaryota > Metazoa > Arthropoda > Insecta > Lepidoptera > Erebidae > Eilema > Eilema depressum. The sequence goes on from OU612020.1 coordinate 18,236,553, forward strand.
CCCTGGGTCAGCCGAGGTGTGAGAAATATATCTCTGCCCATCTTACCTCCGGTAACTTAGACGATGTGTGTTTAAGTCGGTTCCAATCCGACATAACCACCCCGGTTCGGAGGGGGAATTCATGTGTATTTTATACATTAAAAACCCCAAACTCCTAGGTAAGAACTTCGAATGTGATCAATGATCACATTATGATGCGTCTCATTTAACCCAAAATTTGTGGCCACACCAACGGCTTACCGAACTCGCCAGTGTGATTAATGTCTGAAGAAAATTTGACGGGCGCTGTTGTTTTATCTACTTACCCGCACGCCTGCGTCTTTTTTGTACAGCCCAACAAATGTGGAGCAGTCGTTAATGATGCTCACATTATGACGTATGTAAGAGATTAAGGCGGGTGCAGATGTGAAGTTATATGCTGTTTTAATAGAAATTAAGCTCTTTGCGATGATGTTTTCGTTAAGGAATTTGGTTCATGTGTATAAGAAGTCGATATCGATATATACATAATATAATTGTATCTATATGGATTATTTTTTGTTGGAATTCGAATGGAATTGTAGTGGAAGCCAAATATAATTATAGAAAATGGCACATTCCATAGTATTTTATTTACCCCTCATTCAGAAGGTGTGGTCTATTGCAAAGAAGGTTTATGCGACTGACTAAGACTCCAAAAGAGCCGCCCAACTTTATCTACTAGTCGGTGCAACTGCGAAACGAGGCATTAGCGTAGACTTGCCATTTGGGGTTAGGATTTCAAACGGCAGTCGCTATTTGAAAAGTCATGAAACGCCAAATCAACACTTTACAACCCAAACAACCCGTTATCTTGATACTAGATGACTACTAACGCGACAATCTTATACAGGGTGTATTTTTGAAACGGGGCAGTAAGGGTAAGTACCTTAAGTTGTAGTTACGGCAAAACGTTCTTAGGAGACCATCCCTAACTTTGACCTTACTGCCCCGTTTCAAAAATACACCCTGTATAGAGCTACCTAATTGATTTAACCAAAATCTTAATAGGTAACCATAAAAATGATCACTATGTCAATTCTGCACATTTTAATAATCTCTCACAATATTTTAAAAGAAACAATTGTTGAACTAGAAAGGAGTTAGAAATTAAAATGCTATTTTGCAGTGCTATTTTCAAATAATATTTACTACCAATCATTTTAAGCACCACATCATTATCATTAAATCAACAGCTGCTTATGATCGTTCACTTACGTGATTTAATCATTATAAATTATTGTAAGTATAGGTACATTATTTGTTTTGCGAATTAGCAGCTTAGGCAGTGTTCTCAATTTGAATACTTAAAAAAAAATGAATTATGAACTACATGATTCGTTTAATACTTCTATGGTCTTAATTAAAATTACCTGAAAAAAAATTAATAACATTAACTTTTGATAAGTAGTATCGTTTGTTATTGTGCAAAACAAGTCAAGTGCAAGTTTTTATCGTAATAGTGAATTAACTTACTTTTAAAATTTTCATTACCTACTCCCTCTTTTGTTGTATTAGAGTGAGTACAGTCAGCACCAGATCGATCTTGACCAGCAAAGTACTTAAAATGTTCTTAATACCTACTAATGATATTAGTACCAAATAAAAATGTTTTATTGATTTAAATGATATTATCGTCCAAAATATAAGTGTGTTTCAAATATCAGATCAATCAGTCAACAGAAAGTGGGGAATATTACACAGGTATTTAGATCATTTTGAATATTTTTTTTTAATTTTTCAAGATAATATTTTGCTTAAAATTAATGACAAAACTGGACATAGTAATGTAGTTTACAAATATGAACAAAAATAAGAATCAGATGGCATATTATGTACAAATGAGATATGAGTAAAAGCTTAAATGATACGATATTTGGATCATTTATCGTTCTAGTGAGCTGGATACCCAAATAACTACTATGAAAAAGCTACCAATTTAGAATGTAGGTGCCTATAGTTAGTATAACCAAGATCCAAGAAGCGATGTACAATTTTATACATTAACCTCATTCGTGGGTCCCCTATCAACATGAAAGGAAGTGTATAACGGATGCACCAACTGACAAAGCCTCCTGTTCAATTCTTTATTTTAGATTTTGTAAATGTTTCCTTTGTGATGTCATTTTCTGCAACTGCCTAATGCTGTAAGTCATTACATTATGTATGTATGATACTCGAATTATGTGGGTCATATTGTGAGTTGGTTATATTTTGACTATATTTTGATGATTAAATTGCAAGGTATAGTTATTCAAGAATAGTGATATTTAAGAACTGAAACTACTAATAATTTCGCTAACCTCCGAGCTAAGCTAAATCGCTTGTGTTAGGAGAGGATTCACGTTCGGTAGTGTAATGGTCAAAGTTCGAACCCGGGACCTCGCGCTCACAAGGCCGACTCACTCAAGGCCGAACACTAAGCTACCGGTGCTTTAAGGTTACCAGGGTATATTATGGTAGCATCCTAATAGATATAATATATGATGATGTTACTTCGTCTACAACATAATGGTCGCGAGGTGTCCAGATGTAGTCAGAGATGGTAGTTGTCTCATAGTTTAAAGTATGCAAATCACATATCACAACATAGTACCACATAGTACCCAAATTACGAAGAATTGTTGGTGTTATTATTTACACAAAATGGGCTTAAGATGTTGTAAAGTATTAACAGTTGTATTATGCTCATTTTTGGGATATATTCAAGTAATATTACTTTTACTTTACTTTGTAAAACCATATATAATATCGTTATTTTCAAACTATCGCGGTATAAACTCATAGTTTTTGTTATATAGGGACTTATCGCGATTAATTATTATTATGGAACTTACTTGTGCCGACGTTTCGGGTATGTTACAGTACCGGTGGTCACCCGTGGTCACATATATAATAAGTTATTTTTTTCATTTCAGGAGCTCTCACAAAGCGTAGAATTCTATAGAAATCAAATTAAATCGTAGCCACGATCTTTTTGGTGCTCAGAATACGGCGTAACGATTTTTTCCACGTAATTCACGTCGCTCGTGCCAGGACCACAAAATTTCCGTTCGTCACCGTTCGATGGGTGATCTTTAGAGATCAGTGGCAATATTACGGTGACCATTCATTCATTTCTGTCTTTAGAGTAAGGCACAGATGCGTTTCTCGAGTTTCTTTAAATTATTCTTGAGTTTTGTAGTAGTATGGTGTATGTGTGTACCTAACTAAGTAGGTATATAAGTGTGGTTACTCTAACTTAGGTACATCCTATATTTTATAGAGGTCACTATAAAGTCAACTTAAATACGAGTGTTTCATTAAATTTCTCCAATTTCACAATGGTTTCAAGATTACAAGTTTGAATCGTTGCAAGGTGGCAACGATTCAAACTTGTAATCTTGGCGTAGATTAAGAATTCTCACTGATAATGCTAACTTTTACACTAATAACAATGTAATGAGTAGTTATTTGATCTTGAGACTGCCTATTACTCGTATAATTATTCCATTGGTCAAAAGAATTGAGGTAAATACACCTCTACAACCCCTTTGTGGATAGGTACATCTAGTATTGCAATTATATAGGTACCACTGTAGCCATATACCCTTAGGTGGTATGCTAGTTAGTAAGTAATACATTTAAAATGAACTTTTTTTTACAAGAATCATGTTCTTTTTAATCTAGTCTATGCGATCTTTTCAATGCATTTTTTAGTTAATTTTGCATGGTCATTGAGTCAATCCATCAGGGAGTTAGTTTAAAATCGATTACAGAATCTTACGTGAGGAGACGTGGAAGCTATTTAAAAAAACAGGTAAAAAACTAGATAGATTATCAGTTCTCTGCTAACGGTCTGTATCTGTAAAATGAAATAACGCAGCCTCTAATCAACATTCGTACTACTTAGACTTGCTGTTTTTTTATACTACTTAGGTGGTAAACAAGACACGGCCCACCTGATGGAAAGTTGTTACCATGGCCTATGGACGTATGCAATACTAGGGGCGTCACACTCGCGCTGCCGACTCCGAGCTTTTACGGAAATTCCTGAAAAACTAAATACCATTCCAAGCCATGTCTGGCAAAAATAAGTTTTATAATTAATCACGATAAGCCACGAGTCATTATAAAAAGTATGAAAAATAACAATACTTTTTATTCAACTCGAGCATCGAAGTTTAGCAGTAGAACGTTTACAAGATTAAAAACATTACTAGTTATTTAGGGGTCTGCTTTCCCTCCTTTTGGTTTGAGTTATACGACATCTATGGGGTTGATTGACCATCTGACCTTCCATCTCCGACAGGAAAGCCTTTGCCAAAGTCTTGTTCTTCAGTTTGCAAATCTTACTGAAACCTCAATCACAAGAAAATTGTAGAAAGATATGCTCGGATCCTGATAGGTTCCAGATGGTCCATGGTGACGGAATTTTATAGTAAACATAAAATACATACCGAACCCTTTGGATCCAGACCAAATTACTTTCCTAACAAAAAACTGTAAATGCTGCAAGGTGCGACGGATGGGCACGAGGCTCCGTGACGGTGCGCACCGCGCCCCGGGAGCACGTCCTCGAGAAAAAACCTATCTTGAATAGTTATGGGATTATTATTGAGGTAAGCGCGGTATTGTTAGCTTAAGAATTCACCTTCCGATATTTTATCGTCCCGACCGATATAATGGAAATAATAATTTAATGAGAAATTAATGCGGTTTTGCTGTAGGATAAGGATGTATGGGGCACAATTTAAGATCTACGAGTCAAATCAACCTTAAGTGATAGCTGGTGTACCTGATGACTGACGAAGGAAGCTCCGGTGCAAGTTTTCACTCAGAGTTGAGGGATAAGACGGCAGTCACCTCCTTAGAATCTATATGCTATTTTTCTGATGAGGCCGTCAAGCTGAGTGCCACCATTGTAACATGATACGTGTCTGTAATGGTGGCCCTCTTTTCAGAGACTTTGCCTTCAGCTTACCAACAGGCGAGGCAAAGTCAAATTGACGTGTCCTATATAAAAAAAAAAAATATGCTAGACTGCTATTTTACCCGATATAATATTTTGTTGATGTTTCATGACTTTTCAGTGAAATATTTTATCTGTTCGTATTGTTTAGATTTCAGTGTTTTCCTTTCATTTAACAGATTGTAGCCTGATTGATTACCGAGTCTGACATCTGAGTTTACGAAAATCCATCCCATCTTCAACAAAAAAATACCCCCTGTATATTTTATAACTTTTCGTTATGTTATCACGTAACGATAGTCGGCGTGTTATAATTGCAAATCGATCACTCAAATTGTAGGTAGCGAATATTATTAATAATGTAACGTTATAACTAAAGATTATAGGTTTGACGTTTAAAATGAATTGTTTTATAGCTGCCGAATGATTTGATTACATTCTAACCATAAATCAAACTTAACAAAGTGTTACACCATGAAGTTTTTAATTTAAAAGTTTTATATAGTTTAATTAATGATTTCGAGTTAATTAAGGAGACTAAGCTGTTTGCTGTTGCAAATAAACGGGATTGTCGCTTTAATGGAAAATAAACCAAAATATATTGTGGGAGAAAGTTACAGAACTGAAAAGAGTCGGTAGTTTAGTGGAGAAGGGGTCAACCTTACGATCGATAGGTACGGGGTTCGACACTACCGACGTGAACCCATTACTAACACAAACAATTTTATCTTAGCTGGAGGGGTTATAGGGAATATTAGTAACTAGCTGTGGCCCGCGACTTCGCCCACGTGTATGTCGGCTATCATGACCAAACATGGCCTATGTCTTTACTCAATATCTAATCTATCTCTGTAACAAATTTTATCCAAATTGGTTCAGTGGTTTCATGAAAGCGTAACAGACAGACAGACAGATAGACAGAGTTACTTTCGCATTTACAATATTAGTATGGATAATATGGATTTTGGTAATTAATATTCCTAAAAAAAACACAAGTCAACCAGAAGTCTAAATAAACACATTACCACTCCTTGGGGTCGCGCAGTCGGGTAAAAAGAAACAAATTACCCAAACCCAAAACTCACCTGTATGCTTTGAAAACAACACTTTCTCGCTTCATCACCACCTTATTCACCATTTATAAACAAGAATAATAACCAACAAAAAAGCCATAACTAATCCATCTTGGTCCACAATACGTCTAATTGAACCACTATGCTACCATTCTACAATTTGTACAAAAGAGTTGGATAAAAAACTCGACAAAAGATGTTATAGAGTAAAAATTACGATATGAATATGTATGTATGGGTTATTATCTGAACATGTGCGGAACACATGGTCAATGGACCATAAGGTGTCTTTAATGCTTCTTATACAGGCTGTTTCTATAGAAAACGAGTGTATAGTAAACTGTTGTTAAGTAACTTACTGGTAATACAATAATAGTCTTTATAGGTACCTTTTTTCCTAGTGTAATAGTGTTATAAAAAGTAGGTATCAATTGAATGCATTTATTAGGTTTGAAAATGGAACACGCCTAGGTTTGAAAATAGAAACAGCCTATACATACCCTGATAAAAGTTTTAGAAAAGTTTAACATTTTTTGATATATTCGAATGTTTTTCTTATAAGTATGGCGTTGGCAACTGTTTGTTTAAGATATATTGTTAACTGCCAGCCATAGCTCACCACCGGAAGTATCTATTTTTTTTATTTTGTAGAGATCTCTTTAGAAGATCAATATTTTTTTTATTTTTTTAAGAATATTGTATTCTAAGATTACCTCGGCGGTACCTACTATGGAAAAGTTTGATTGCTGGATTCTTGAATGAGTATGCAGTATGCATACTTGCAAAATAGTATGCATAATTTCATAGTCGCGAATAGACGGACAATAAAATTAAATCCCGATCTCGTGTTCTTCGTGATCCTCTCTGTTTATATTTATGTACAAACAAACGCGATTCGCCCCTACTTCACTTCACAATTCTCTGTGCCTGTGACAGGAATAAGCATAAGCTCCTTACCGATATTAATTAACCAAGAGAAAATCGACTTTTTTGCGTGTATTCAGTCTATGAACTTACTGCACCCTACTCGATACTTAAAAAAATAAAGTGAGATCCAGAAGATAAGGGCCTTCATTCGAGATATTATGATCTTAAAATTTCTATGCTAAAAAGAAATCTAATCTACGAATGGTTGTCGTTATGTCGCAATCCATAAAAGTCAAGTTACCTTCTTGTTTGGCAGGTGACATTGTCATAGAAATGTATAAATAGGTACTAATGAAATTAACAGCTGTGGTCGGCAAGCCGCTCGTAATTAGATTGCTAATCATATCTATAAAACTGTGTACTTAATGATAGAATTGAACATTAATAGTACAGGTGAGGAGAGTGGTGTTGTGTCAGAAAATTTTATAATGGTGATTGGTGAAGTGTAGATGTGTAATATATCACTGCTAATTTCTTTGAGGGAATACATGTGTAAGTGTAACCTTAATATGTACACGTAACTGTGTATATTGACACTGAGTTACCAATGTTGCAGTACCTATAGCCAGCAGAATTTCTTAGCATATTATTAGTGAGGTAATTGTTCGAGGATTGCAGGAATAGGACCAGTATTCAGCACCGATGGAGCTGCGAGCATGTACAGTCAGCATCAGATTGATCTTGACTAGCAAAGGACTCAAAATGATCTTAATACCTTGGTATTCCCCCCTTCCTGTTGATCGCTTGTTCTGATATTTGACGCACACCTATCTCTACACCTTTCTCATATAAAGTTTCATGAAAAGGTACAGGAATACTTATCTATTTGCCAACTATACTAATTACATGATTTATACCTACTCAAATAGATAATGTAGCTTTTAATTCACTTATTGTGATGATATACAGTTGTTAGCATTTAGATATTATTAATGTATATAAAATATATTATTATTAATGTATATAAAATATATTTATATACATTAATAATATCTAGATTTATTTTAACTGTTATTTGTAATATTTTGAGGATCACATTAAATCGATAAAAATAAATGACTGCTAAATGCATGTTGCTAGTCAGTATAGCTACTTTATGTTTAAAAATAAACAATGTATTTTAATAAATGCTAACACAGTATACTTGGCGAACTTCAGTCGTTACAATGAGTGACTTCGTCAATAATATTTTTTTGTTAGGCTTGACAAAATCACATGTTGTCTTGACAAGAGCAGCTACTTCACTAAGCAAACGACCATCTGCTTCTATCATTCCTCTAATGTCATTAGACCTTTCATGCACGCCTGCTAACTCCAAGTGCTGATTACCTGGTCTGAATTCTCTCTATTACCATCGGACACCGTGAAACATTATACTAATTCACTGTTGGCTATAATAAGAAAATCGTGATCTAAACAACCTAAAATGATAATGAATTAATCTTACTCGTTACACCGCTCTACCATTACTAGTTTAATATTAACCTAATATAGCCATATCATTACAAGAGTATATGGTACACCCATATTAAGAAATCGATATTGTACAAATGAATAATTTACGACCCGTTTCTTTAATTCCGACAGGAAATTGTTTCTTAGCAAAAAATAATAACAGAACAGCTTTTGGAGCGCTACCAACTCGGTACGACTTACTGTAATAATCTTTATAGTACGATGGAAGCTGATACCATATCAGCATCGCAATTCATAGTCGCTTATGTTAGGTGTTCCTTCGATTGAGTTGTAACTATAACATCAATGTATAACGTAGTAAGTTAAAGAATTGTTGCCTGAGGTTAGTCAGGTGGTTTATAGGTACAGATGAAAGTAAAATAAATCGTACATTCGTGTGAACTGACCACGCCTGCCGAATGATACATTTGTAGCAATCAGTAGGTAGACGATAATTATTTTATTAGTATACAACACCTTTTCGCCTATTTTCCCCGAATGATTTAGTGTTTATTTGTAATTAATATCTTATAAACTGTATGGACGTTCTTCATTATTATTATTGAAGTCTAGATTCTTTATTACGTATTTTTAATGGGTGTTAGAGAAATTAGGAATGCAAAAGATATGTCATAAATCATGTCATAACCAGTAATTAGACTCAATCAGTGATATCAATTCGTTGATTTATATTTAGATTTATGATTGTAAAGATAATATTGATAGAATGCGCAGTCATAATATACATTTTGGCCTAATCGAAAAGGACAGGAATTATGAAAGTTGTCAGGATCGTAAAGAAAAAACTAATTATATCGAAGATAAACCTTCGTTATTTATAAGATGTCGTTTGATTCAAACTAATGCTAGATACCTACATATAATTAATTACTAGATTTTGTCGTCGATTCTGTCCTCTTGGTATTCGTTTGTCACAGTGATGGGGGGATGGTTGCGAACCACAATTTTTGGGGTCCAAGTAAAAATAGTATCAGGCCTATATTTTTATTTATGGATCAAAACAAAAAAAAAAACACACACTGTTAGTTATTATCATAAGTGTCAATAATTTTATTATCCATATCCATACTAATATTATAAATGCGAAAGTAAACTCTGTCTGTCTGTCTGTTACGCTTTCACGGCTAAACCACTGAACCGATTTTAATGAAAATTGGTATAGGGGTAGATTAGACCTTGAGAAAGGACATAGGCTATGTTTGGTCGCGATAACCGACATCCACGCTAGTATTCTAATAAAGTTGATATTTTATATGTCACTAGTAACATTAAATTATACCTGGAACTTACACACTTGTTGTCATTTTTGTGTGGCCCACCTGATCGGGCCTCGTTACCTGGTTCTACGAGACCGAAAACCGAAATAGAATACTAATACAAGCTATCTAATAAATACTGGAACCTTTACATGTCGGTAACATCTTACGCTAGGTTCAGATATCTGATGAGGCCGTATTAGAGTGGAAGCTCTTGAAGCAGTATCCTTTATCCCTCGCCGAAGCTGGCAGCGGAGGTTATGTCGCCCTTGAACCGACTAAAACGCAAGCTGTCTGGGGGTCTTAGGCTGCTAGAGGTTAAATAGCCCGAGATATATCTCTCGGGCAGCTTTCTTCTGGCAAAAAAAAAAGGAGACAATAAAAATCTTGATAAAATCTTTTAAAACGGATTATTTTATACTGTAGATTTAGCACTTGTAAAACACTTGTATTGTACGGCCTGTACCACAACACAATTATTGTGGAATAGTACAAGGGACTTAATAGGTACGATGTCCGTTAACATCTAAGCAAACTGAAAAAATTGGCTTCGGAATGTAATTTCGTGTGATAAAACAATATTAAAAGAACACAATATAAAACGTGAAAAAATCATTTAAAATAGATTATTTTATACTGTTGATTAATAGCACTTAGCTACACATATTAAGTCACTTGTACTATTCCACAATATAATTATCGTGTATTAGTACAAGTGACTTAACACAGTATCCGTTAAAACATCTAAGCAAACCTTTAATTTGCTTAAGAAATATGTAATTTCGTGTGATGAAATGATAATAAAATTTACGAAGGAATGGCGCCTTTAAATCAATAAATCGCGAGTTCAATCCGGTGCAGTGCTTATTATACCAATTTCCTCTTCTTATTCATAAAACCCATAGTAAATACTCATTTTGCAATGATAAACACGTATTTTATTGTTCGTTAACTACATCTGAGAGGCAGCTCCGGATATAAGAAATACGACTATAAATTCTGATGGACCTCATTGGTTTACTTATTTGGTGGTATTGGTCCGGAAAGAGCAAATAAAGTTTAGTTATTCACCAAATACCATTATTTACCAAAATACCTATCGAACTTCTTATGTAACTAGTTGAGCCCGTGACTCCGATCGATTAATTCAACCGTTAAAAACATCCATCTATCCATACATATTCATCCAAATTTTTGTATCCATAATACTGGTAAGATGAAACTGAAACACAAGCTGTGCACACTTAAGCTGTGGAATGAACTCCCTGCGGTGGTTTTCCCAAGCGACTACAATATGGGGTTCTTCAAGAAGGGCATTAGAAGATTTCTTCAGGGTCGGCAGCGCGAGTGTGACGCCCCTGGTGTTGCATACGTCAATAGGCCATGGTGACCGCTTCCCATCAGGTGGGCCGTATGCTTGTCTGCCAACTAAGTGGTATAAAAAAAATTAAAAAAAAAAACTGAAATGGAATTGTTATTGAACTCAATTTGTGTGATAGCAGTAACATTATGAAGGCTTCTAATTTCTAACTACTATTAGCTTGTCCATCAAAAGGAATAGGTAGTTCAAACCTGAGGGCCATTATAACTAACTTCTTGAACATGCGCAACCTCGAAAATGACATACGCAGCATTAATTTTGACCCAGTTTACACCTCAAACGATCCAAATACCTCATTAGACTACTTTATAGAATCTGTGCAATCAGCAATATTAAAAAATACTTGCACTAAATTACTACCTAGGAAATATAATAACATCAAGCCATGGATTACTCCGGGGCTCGTCCGATGTATAAGACATAGAGATAGACTACACCTTAAGGCGAAACATGCACCTGACAACGAAACACTTGCACTGATATATAAAAGGTATAGAAATTTTTGCAATAATCTACTTAAAAAATTAAAAATACAACACGACAGAAATGAATTGCAAAAGGCGGGTACCAGCTCTAAACTAATTTGGAAATTCATAAAAAACCACACGTTTAGATCAAAACCACCTGAACCACCACTCGATTTATTGTCTACAGAAAACCCGCTCGACACAATGAATCAAATTAACACTTACTTTGTAAATGTTGGTAAAAAACTAGCAGAAAATATTCTTAATCCTATTGGCGCTAATGGTGTTGACACTACCTTGGAAGCCCATATTGTACGCCCAACCTGGTCTACACTTAGCTCTTTTGTTCTATTGAATACTGACTCTGAGGAAATACTGAGAATAATAGCGGGGCTGAAGGATAATTGTTCTACTGGGTGGGATAACATTCCTAATAGCATACTAAAAAAATTCAAATTCATATTTGCACCTCCTTTAACACATATTTTCGAACTATGCTTAACTAACGGCATATTCCCAACATCGCTTAAAAGGGCAGTCGTCACGCCAATATTTAAATCTGGTGATAAAACCTGTGTGAATAACTATAGGCCTATTTCAGTATTAACAGGCCTATCCAAAATATTAGAAAAAATTATACACACTAGATTAACTAAATACCTGGAAGATAATAATTTACTTTCTGACAATCAATTTGGTTTTAGGCCAAATAGGTCAACCAGTCAAGCCGTACATACACTAACAGACTATGTCACTAACAACCTAGATAAAGGCATGCACACTATGGGAATTTTTCTTGACCTGGCCAAAGCGTTTGATTCTATTTCCTGTTCTATACTAATAAAAAAACTTGAAGCTCTTGGAGTAAGAGGGACGCAACTGCTATTACTGTCGGATTATCTGAAAGACCGTCAGCAATGTGTGAAAATTGGACAGAATGTGAGCTCTGAAATAAAAAATAGTGGATATGGAATCCCACAAGGGAGTGTATTAGGAACAACTTTATTTTTAATCTATATAAATGACCTTTGCGGTTCGACCCTTCAAAGTGGATCTATTATATCATATGCCGATGACACGGCTCTTTTATTTGCGGCCAAATCAAGAGAGGAGGTATTTAAACACGCTCAAACTGGTTTCAATTTTGTGACTAAATGGCTTCAGAAAAATCTTCTATCACTAAACACTGACAAAACGAAATACATGTTATTTACAATGCGAAACACCAATAAGCCAATTACTAATATAAACATATATGCACATTACTGTACAACCGCTGACACTGCATGCGCTTGCCCTGCATTAACTAAAACTGATAATATTAAATATCTTGGTGTAACGATTGACACAAATTTGAATTTCCGTAAACATATTGGATTGTTATGTACTAGATTGCGAAAATTAATGTATATCTTCAAAAACTTACGCTCAATAGCGGGCTCTAAGATAATTAAACTGGTATACTTGGCCTTGTGCCAATCCATTCTCACTTATTGTATAACTTCCTGGGGTGGGGCAGGACGCACAATACTGCTCCCCCTTGAGCGAGCCCAAAGAGCCATCTTAAAAGTAGCCACGTTTCGACCTTACAGGTTTCCCACAGATCAACTTTACAAATTATGTAAAGTACTAACAGTGCGTCAATTATTTATTCTAAATATCACTCTATACCAGCATACCAAACTTACACCCACAATAAATCCAGATAGGAGACGAAAAGACATAGTTTGTGAAAAATCACAAACTAAACATGAATTTGTAAATAGGTTTTATATATTTTTAGGTCCTTTTCTTTATAATAAACTAAACAAATTACTAACCATACATAGCTTAAACTATTGGAACTGTAAGGTATTAGTTGCAGAATACCTAGAGAAGCTAGATTATGCGGACACGGAGAAGCTGCTAGAAATATTAAAGTAGGTAGCGATAAGCTGTAAATATAGATTATTTTGTTTATATTGTTTATTTGATTGCAATACGTAATTTTTAATTGAACGGACATAACCTGAAACACAGGTTTTTCAAAAACCTAGATCAGGTTGGTCGCAAATTGTAAATGCAAGTAATATATTTTAAATTCCATTTGTTTACCGTATAATATGCAATGTTTTATTACACATTAACTCTTAATGTAGACATTATTAGCAGTAAAGTAGTTATATTTGATCTTATTTGTAAAACTAGTAATAATACAATGTACAGCCCTTCTGATAAATAAATAAATTATTATTATTATTATTATTATTATAATAACACTAGCGGCCACCTGCGAATTCGTACGCGTGCAGTTCATTTTACCCCCTCAGGGGTGGACTTTCATAAAATCATTCACCCGATGCCTACACCCTATATACGTGCTAAATTTGAAATTTGTAGATGTTTCCGAGATTTCGTTATTAATCCGTGAGTGGTATTTTGCTTTTATATTATTGGAATCTGGAATGACGACGCTCATTCCTGAAACTTTACTTTTAGCTTACCACAAGGCTAGGTGAAATCATATTAACGAGACCAATTCAATTAAAAAAACAATTTCAATTACAAAGGTAATATTACACGACGATTCATTTCTTTTTTTTTTTCAGTGAACACGACAGTTTGCAAATCACGATGGCTGCTGATCAGCTGATGTTATGCAATAATGCAGCTTTTTTTCAAATGAAAGCAGTTCCTTAATTTATCCACACATATATCAAGGTGTCATTTTTTTAATTTACTTGTACCAAAAATAGTTTCAGAGTAAACACAAAACAAGCTCAGCGTCACCGTGATCGATTTCTTATAACGTTTTCTTTAATTACGTTGTGCGCCTACGCATATAACCGGTATATGTACGCTCCGATTATCTTACCAGATGTATTGATTTATTACTTTGCATTAACTGGAGTATTAAAACGTTAGCGTCAATGTTATGTTTTATCTTTACGGTTGATTTCCTTTGGGGAATGGAAGAAATAACAGGCCGAATATTTTATAACCTTTTTTTTATTTTTCACTAATTAATTTTATTGTACCATAATTGAGTCTAATCAAACTTATTATTTTATAGAGTCTAATTACGTCTATAATCAGATTTAGATATAAATAATAATTATTGCTTTATATCTACATGTGATTATTCAGCACCTAATAATTTTTGTTTTGTCAATTGTTTGCTATTCATGTCAATACAACAATTGACAGCACTAAATTACTTCATGGACATACAATACATGTCCTAGTCACGACGGTATTTTCCTCCCAATCAAACAGTTCGAATGGGGAAGTGCCTCCGCCCTACAGAATACCGTGGGTATAATAATCTCGTGTGTTCCCGGCGGGCGGTGAGTAGGGTAGCCGGAGCTCACTGGAGGGGTTTTGTACTGCCAATGAGAAGACCAAAGGCTTGTTCTGCTTGTTTTTTTCGCTGATGGTACAGAATTTCTCTGTTCTAACAGGGTCGGCAGCACGAGTGTGAATCCGCTAGTGTTGCACACGTTCATAGGCCACGGTAACTATTTTCCATCGGATGGGCCGTGTGCTTACTTGCAACATAATTGGTATAAAGTATAAAGACTCAGAAGCAATGAGTTTGAACCAGTACCTATAACTATAACCAGGAATCTAACATATGATCTCTTCAGGGACTCCTATAGCCTAACTTTGTTTAAAAAAAATCAAACTAAAATAGACCCACATCAGATTATTTATTGCGATATATATGCAAATGTAAAAATAATTACAATAAAGCAACAATCCAATAAAACCATAAATCCGATATAGCTTCACATTTTCATTTACAAATAAATGAAAGTGGACCAAACCATTTATGTAACCCACCCACTCTCGTTCTGATTGAAATCACCAGTTAAAATGATTTTACGCAAATTCAATTTATTGATTTCCAACATATCAGAATCAAAGATGTTGCGCCGAAGAACCAATTAAATAGATTATTGTTTAATTAAATAAATGTTTGATACTAAAATATAGGCATTTTATATCTACACGGGCCTACATAATTAAACAATTTGGTATTAATTGATGGTAATTGAAATTAAGGATAGGTGAGTATTTAGCGCTAAAGACCATGTTCTGTGCAAATGCTCAGGTGGCCGAACGACGCCTGGCAATGCCGTTGGCGCAGATTTGCAACTTTACATAGGGTATCCTTTACATCCATAAAGGTGTTTTATCGGTCACACTTCGGGGAGTGTGAGCTGGAGTTGCACCACCAAATTCCTCCAAATCGTTTGCATGCAGGCTTTAAGACAAGGATTTATCATCGTCTTCATCTTCATGGAGACGATTATCATATTTTTCTAATTGCATACCTTAGTGACCTCGGAGTTCAGGGTCGGCCTTCCGGATTTTCCTCCTCCACTTCGCACGATATTAAGCGTCCATGGTAGTGAGACCATTTCACGCATGTCACCCTCCACGATGTCAAGCCAGGACTTCTTGGGCCTACCCCTTCAACCTGGACGCGGTGGGCGCGCCATTAGCAGGTATTTGCTACCCACGTTGTCTGGCCAAGATGTTGTTTAATATAGTCTAAACCAATTTTTATTATCCATTTATCTTTCCAGATCTTTTACGGTACACGATGGACACTTATCTGGGATCTAATCGCAAGACAGACGAGGTCCTGGCGCACACGGCTTGTTTTGTAATATCCTATGCTTGGTGAATTTGTGCTCATCCACCGCAGTAGCACCCCGTGCTATCCTCAAAAGACACCCAAGAAACGTGTACTGCGCAAATAGAAGGACATTTTGAGCACATTTTACATCCAAGATATTATGTCCTGAGCAATACCCACGTGGTGTAGGCGGTTGTCGCAAGACTGCTGGGACGTGACCAGCGAAGGTGGCTCTCTTGCATTTTATATGCAATGTCATAGGGATTTTTCAATATAGCGATTTTCGTGATTCGAATTATTGACAGCAAATCACAATATTGGATTCCGATCCTTATAAACTCTTCTTCTTCTTCTTCCTCCTAGCGTTAATTCCCAGTCGCATCCGAAGCTTTTTGCAGCTCGGAGTCTGGGGTCCGCTTTACCAGTGTTAACTACAGATTTGGCTAGACCTCGATATTTTCCGTGAAGCGATTGCCTTCTGACCTCCACAACCCAATGGTAACATTAGGTATATCGAAGCTTTGCAGCTACACCGTTGTTTTTGGAATTATTAGGGCTCTACCTACCCGTAACGACTGCCATAGATGTTTTTATGGCAACCGGGACCGACGGCTTAACGTGCTCTCCGAGGCAAGACCAGACCAATGTAAATACCCATATTTCATGAACACAAATATTTGCACTGAGCGGGGATTGAACCCGCGCCTCCTGCGTAGCGGCCGCGTTCACTACCGCTACGCCACGGAGGCTGTCTATCCTTATAAACTGTCTGATCTAAAACTTTTTATATTAATTCCTTAGACATTTTAAACATGAAGTACACGCGAACGAACATAAAGCAAAAGCAAATTTATTACTTATAAGACAAAACTGTTTTATTTGATTTCATTACACAAGCTGCCGTGTCAGCTGTTTGTATGATTCATGCCTTCATTACTCCATACACCTTTTCAGTAGGATATTGCTCGCAGCACATTTCTTTACACGCAGTTAGTGGACGGCAGCGTAGGGTAATTGCATTGGACTATTAAATCAGCTATTATGAGCTATAATAATGAATATCAATTTTGCAAAGGCAAAGAATAGATAAATAGTATAATCACAGAAGAGATAGTACTGTTTTGATTTTCGAGATAATTAACGGTTACCTTTCTTTGGAATAATAAAACCTCAACCTTGAAGCATACTTCAGAGTGATAGAGAAGACTAGAATTAAGATGGAGACAGAGCTAAGTGTAAAACAGAACGGACATGACAGAGCAAGAGATACCAATCTTCACGCTCACGTATTTTATAACGTATGTATTATTTTTGGGTACAAATTAAATTATGATTAGGTATCTGTAGTAAATAGTTTATCTTCTGCCTGCACCTACCTATATGTATCTCTACATCACCCTAAGGTTGACTGGTAGATAATGCCATTGGCATTAAGTCCGCCTTTGTACATTTTTTATGTATATAAAGTTTTAAATAAATAAATCATTAAATAAATCCCGGTTAAACTCAAAGCTACCACTTTGGATACCCGGAGTCCACTGTCCTACTAAGAGTAGTACCCTGGTCCAAGTAGCAAGAATTGTCACCCGCATACGCATTAAGTCCTGGAGTTCCTTACCAGCTCACGGAGTTCCTTCCTACAGTCCCGGGTTCTTTAAACGAGGCCTGAAAAAGCATTTGATGAGGCCGTCAAGCTCTGTGCCACCATTTTAACATAGTTAGTGTCTGTAATGGTGACCGCCTTTTCTGAGACTTTGCCTTCAGTTTAGCATTAAGCATGAAGTTAAATTGACAAGTACTGTATTTAAAAAATAATTGAAAATAACCTATTTGGTTTATTTTGACTTTTACAGGAATTATTCCTACCACATACACTCGACTCGACATACAGACATTTTCTCTGTATCACCCAAAGTTTGACTGGTAGAAAATTCCTATGGCATTAAGTCCACCTAAGTAGGTACAATCATTTTGTATTTGTGCAATAATATTTTATTTATTTATTTATTTATTTAACCGACTTATACTTACAGTTGCTGTAGCAGCAGCAGTCATGTAAGTTAATAGGTCACATACATAATTTTTCATCCAAGTCGGATGAAAAATTATGTATGTATTGACTTATTGATCACAACCATCATTGTAATAATAATAATAATATTCAATTTAAATATAGATCGCAAAAGCCTGCACAAGAACTTCGTCAGTTAACCAGTAGTTCTACGGGCTTCCGTCTTTACGTTTACTGTGTCTTGGTGAAACCCATACAATACAATCAGTATTCAGATATACAACCACTGATACAAAAACAATACTAGTCACATTTACCAGACGTTATGACTATAGAAGTAACTTCATCAAGATTACATTTTAGAGAGCAAATAAAGTGTACCTAACAATAATGTATCTAGATACATACATAAAATCCGTTGACAGTGTGGGTATCGTAAACCGTAACCGTCAATATTTTAGCCAAGAACTAGAAATTTATTCTTCCATATGGAGGGGCGTGGTGGTCACTATAAGGTAGGATCTCACCTGCTATTCGGTTGAGGAAACGTCCAAGTTACAGGCGTTGACTGATGTACTCGTATTTACTGAGTAGATCGGGGCCGCTAATAAAGATTGTGTCTACATGATAATTAAATAGGTACATTTATTTTGTAAATACCCGAGCAAAAAAAAAATCAAGCATGGCTTCTCATAATGTTTTTTTCAATCGTAGTTTTTACGTCATATCATACCACTTAGGTGGCAGACAAGCACACGGCCCACCTGATGGAAAGTGGTTACCGTGGCCTATGGACGTATGCAACACCAGGGGCGTCACATAAATGTGTGGTAACTGTATCTAAGTATGTCTATCCGCATTTGCATATGTTAGTTAAGCTATGCTTGCCATGGGTCTAGATGGCGTTGTGTAAAATGTAGTTGTAGAATATTAACTAACTTCAAAATGAACGAGAAGTTCCACTTCAAAAAATTAATATTTACCTAAAGGACTTTATGATGGATGAAACTTCAAATTTAGATGAAACATAGGTTTCACCTATGGTTACAAAAGTTTCTTAGAGCATGCAACGCAAGGTGGAAATTTGCATGGCAAAAATATAATTATTTTGAAATAAAAAAAATATTTCCAATTTAAAAAAAAATACAACTACAATAATGGAACTAAATTTTATCACTATACTAACTAGTAACTCTATCAAAATTAGTAGGCACCAATCAAACACTAATATTAAAAAAAAAAAAAAAAACATTCTTATGCTCTCAAAACTCATGTCTTGCACCGTAAGTAAAGCCCGCAGGCAGACAACACCTGAGCTGATCTATAGTCACAACGGTACTGCGGGCCAAATTGTTACTTGCAATAGTGTTTTAGTTTAAACTAGGCGTGCCCCGAGGCTCCATTCGCTCAGTACTCTATGACAATATAGACAGTGCAGGCTACCAGTTGTGCCTATTCTTGTGTGTATTTGCTTGTATCTTCATGCATCACTTACATGTATCATTTCCAAGGTTTACTGTTGCATTTGCAGCAATCATAAGTTCAACAGAATACAAATATAGAGGAGAACTGTGATAGTATTTTTATGATAATCGATGATGCTCTCATTACTAAATTTTTTCATTCAGACCACCCTGTATCGGTCGTCAGAGAGGTACTGCAGTCAAACAAATAAAACAAGGAAAACAAGCTGAGTGCCACCATTGTAGCATGGTACGTGTCTATAATGGTGACCCTCTTGCCAAGACTTTGCCTTTAGCTTACCATCAGGCAAGGGGAAGTCAAATTGCCGTGTCCTATTTAAAAAAAAATTCAAATAACAGAAGCTATAGCATTTCTAAATATTTTAACCTCAATATCAGTACAATATATTCATTGTTAATCCTAATCAATATAATAATTTAGTTAGCTTTGGGTTCACTCTCCTGCCCCTAAAAGCCAATACAAACCAAATAATAGAAATTAGTTCATATTTTTTTTAAATTTGAAGTTTAGGATTATTTTATGGAAATGACTGTCGTCTGATCCTCCCGACCGTGACCCCTAGAAACCCTAAAGCCTCGTCCGTCTGTTGCAGATGGAACCGATTTTGGCCTGTTTCGTTTCAAAATAATACAAATAATCTAGTGCTACCAATCCTGAATCGCAATATGAAAGCTCACACGTGAGACCACGGCCCGTCAGGCGTAATCACTTAGCATGATCAGAGGTCATCGCATTGGTATCGGAAAAACGCAATATCATCTTCCATCACAGTGACTTGGTATTATGTTTTCATTCAATAAAGAATATACATACATAACATAACATAACATAAACTCACGCCTATATCCCCGAAGGGGTAGGCAGAGGTGTTAGCCTAGCACCCACATTAAAGAATATACATACATACATATTCTCACGCCGAAATTCCTTCCAGGACAGGCAGAGTTAATGCCCGCCATTTGATTCTATCCTTACAAGTGTGATTTTTCTGGTGTTGCACTCGCCCATAGGCCACAGTAACCACTTACCATCAGGTGGACCGTTGTCTCCGACCTTAGTGGTATAACAAAAAAGTTTTTTTCTCCAATAATATCGCCTTAGTCCAGTCTACCACATAGTATCCACATCAAAACCTACCCATTACATCATAATAAAGAGTAAAGATACTCAGTAAAATGTTCAATATCTTACGCCTACGTACGACCATATGGCCAAACCGATAGTTAACTACAAAAAAACGAAAACTAATAAATAGACGCCGAAATCAGCTTCCAGCTATTACTGTAAACTAGTAATGTGGAGATACGAATTTTTTTATTATCTTCAATGAATAGTTATTATGTGAGATGAAAGCCGATTCTTCGGGCACGCGCCATACAGAATAAGAATTATGAAGGAATGTTAAGCCAGATGGTTATCTTGTTTTAAAGCTAGTGTTGTGGTACTCGATTTTAGGAGATGTGTTTTTTTATATTACAGTCTTGTTAAACATTCCACTGGTGTAGTTTTTATATTATTTAGTTTACGGTTTTGTTCCACTTTTTAATTGTTGTACGTTTTAAAAAGACTAATAAGTAATTATTAAATCCACTGGGTGTAAGTATGTACATAAGACTACCCAGTAGCGAAGGATGAAACAAAATAAAGGGAAGTCGGTGAAAAAAAAACTCACCTCGATCTAGATTATCATACACCATGCGCCTGGCAAGCCGTCAGGAGTCGGACTATAGGGACCCTTCGCCATTCCCACCAAGATCTTCGGAGCGCCTGCCTGCTAGATTTTGTACTATTGATTAAAAGTCGTGACTCTGGTGCTGACTTTCCTGTCGGATTAGCAACTAACTAAGCACTACTACTCTCAGGAGGTAGGACACGACAGTATTTCCGTCCCAATCGAGCAGTCCGACTGGGGAAATACCGGAGGTACTACCCTACAGAATATCGCGGGTAGTAATCTTGTGTTGTGTTTCCAGCAGTGAGTAGGGTAGCCAGAGCTCACTGGAGAGGTTTTATGTTGTCAGTGAGAAGATAGCATTGCTTATCTTCTTCGCTAACGGCACAGAATCTCTCTATTCTTAAAAGGTCGGCAGCACGAGTGTGACTCCCTTGGTGTTGCACTCGTCCAAAGGCCACGGTAACCACTTTCCATCAGGTGGGTCGTGTGCTTGTCTGCGACCAAAGTGGTATAAAAAATACCAGTTTTTAGGGTAAAATGAAATTTTACCCTTCATAGTTTCCACGGGCTCCGGTAATCTCATTTTATCGGGTGCAAACAACCATAGAACCAAAATTGTGGTTTGATTTAAACCCACTTTTATATGATGATAAATAGCAGTGGATAACCTGTTGTTACGTCTAGACATAATATATAAAGCAGCTAAATCTAAAAGAATATTCTGGTTTCGCTAAAACAAAATATATGTACAGTCACGCCTCTTTCCCATTAGGGTAGGCTGGCTGATACATCCGAGGGGGCCATCTCGAAACCGTACCCGACCATGGGTCAACTGGGATGCGAAGGATATATCTTAGGTAAACTTACACCCCGGTATCTGAAATCCCAAGATGGTGTGCTGGTTTTAGTTGGTTCAAGTCCAACATAACTGCCTGACTGCCTGACAAAATCTGACAAATTCTGAGTTAAATACTTTATAGTAATATTCGGAAACTAACAAATTGACAATTTAGTCATTATTTCTGCATTCTAAGTTCTGCAGAGCTTCTGTCATTCTTCTGACGCTCCTGATGGTATATTTCGAAATTTTTATAAAGAAAGAAAAGAAGAAAGAAAATAACAACAAATATACCGCCACGTGTTGCACTCACGTGGCGATGCGCGATAAGACCTCCCACGAGGTGAATTCGAGGGCACGTTTAGGGTTAGCCAAGTTTATTAGGGCGTCAGAAAAGATTTCTCAACGTTCAAGCAAAACTGTAGGGATAATTTTTGTCCATATCAAGACTTCTAAGTGACGTCTGATAAGACCACAGCAGCTAGTGGAAGAAGGAGTTTTACTCTGTCGGCTCTTGCCCAACTTAAAAGAACACATCATAATTGTTGAGATATCATCATCATCATTTCAGCCATAGGAAGTCCGCTGCTGGACATAGGCCTCCCCTATAGATCTCCTATAAGACCGGTTGGAAGCGGCTCGCATCCAGCGCGATATATGTGTATGGTATTTTTACAGTGGCTCATTTTAATCATAGAATCTAATAGCCAGAAAAATGTTCAGTAGAGTTTATGGTGATATGAGAATACCATACAGTCAACTTTAAAACCACGTACCTCTTAACCAGGAATCCACCACAAACCCAAATAAATATTAGTAATTCCCCAAACTGAACATTATAGAAGCTAGAGCTATTCTTATTGAAACAGGGACGGATTGCGATCTAAAAATGAGAAGAGATAAACATGACTAAGACATTACTAAACTAAATTCCATTCCGAGCACGCCGAATAAGCTAACTGAACTAATTATTATGAATATATTCGAAGAAGACTAAAAAACGAACACAATCTATAAAAAAAAAATTGTATCCTCTATCAAAAGAACATGTCTCAATACCGCCATAACTACTCCAGAAAAGAATAAAGGCTGTAGTGAAATTTCGATGTACCTTTGTCTAATTTGTGGCAACAAAACGTGGCTATACGAACATTAATAAATTATTGCCTCTAGCAAAACTCTGTGACCGAAAAACGTACCTTACCAATATTTCAACTTACAAAATTGTACTTTAATAATGACCTCAAAAGGTACTGTTTAGGTTGACGGGTTCAACGATTTGCATTCACAAATTCACTGACCAAAATTAAGGCAGTTTCCGATTAATAAGAGCTATAACAACTTTGCCTCAGGCTTCGTGCGCTCTGGTCATTATTAGATACTTCCTCTCTGTATTTTATTATATTTTTTATAACTAGACTAAAGCACAGCATAACTGCATTGGCTGTTAAATGTTTTGACATCGTTAGACGGCCATTTGAAATCACCGCAAATAAACTATTCGCGTGATTAACTGGACTTCAGCTGGATTACTAGTTTGATTACATAAAAAAGACATTGACACAAGTAATAATTATCTTTGATTGGAATACTTATTGCGCAAAAGATGAAAAATCGAATCAGTCAGTTCTTCGTCTCATAGTCTTGTTGTAATGAAGCGATTAGAAAACCAAAAATTTGAATAATTAATGGATGTAGGTACCCGTTCTAACATAATATTAACTTTTAGTCAATGCCATCAATCAATTGTATTATATTATTATCCTTTTGTAGTCCGCTATTGGACATTTTGAAGTCTGTCGATTCGCTGGTTCCACTCATTTGATCAACGGTCGTCGCCGTCGGTCCTTCGAGAGATGTGGCCAGCGCAGCGCATTGCCAGTTCATCTTTCTTATAAGTTTGGTACTATCACATTTGTTAATGAAATATTGTACCGTGCCGTGAGTGCCGTGACCCTAAACAACGTCCTAACCCAATTTAAACAATTCCAAGAACGTATTCAATAGTTATGAATAAAACTAACAAAACAAAAAACATGGGGCCTATATTTTCATTGATTGTAGGTCTGTCGTCCAGATTTTTTCTCAGTCACCGTCCCATCATTTACAAGAACATTATCCTTAGCATTACAATCTCGTACCCAGTCATTGGTACAACAAATATTTTATTATTATAGGACAACCAGAAGCCACAAGATGATGATTGGATTGATTCAATTTAATATCAATATCGACTGTATTGCCTTCAATCAAAGCCCAGAGTCATATGGTCTTAGTTGTGACTATCTTGTAATTTAATGTTCCCCGCAAATTGCATACGATGATGAAACGAACCTCAGTGGCTGTCACGTAACGTCATAATGAATCCCTCCCAATAATTACCAGCGGTAATATCCTGTACAGGTACGAATTTGGTATAGGTGCTTATGATTTCATGAGTTTAGTTTTTACCTATTGATATTCTTCGTATAACTCAAGCTAAACGGAAATTGGTTTTATTGAAATGAAAATTATTTTAGGCGTGATGGGCATTTTGTCATTTACATGTCATTTTTGTTTTGAGATGGATAAAGTCATGGAACTCGCGACACTGTTACCGAAAATGTTACAGGTACAGTTAAAAAGGAGAGTTGAGTTTTTCAATTCGTACGTCATACCCGGTACCACTAGTTACTGTTCTTTTTTATAGTTTTTATGTTTTCTCTTCTGACTCAATAAACACAGACTGACTAAATTAACAGAAACAGAAGAGTTGATTGTCAGCAAGTTTCTCTTGTAGTTATTATTTGTAAAATCGTAAAAGACCACATGAAGAAGACGCACCGGTCTACAAATCTTAACACGACTTTCCTTTCATATTTAACCTATAAGAGCTGCCCGCTAAAAAAGCTTCTTGTAATTGTGATAAATTATATATGAAACATATTTTTACCTGTAGGCAATGCAATAAACATTTTTTTCAGAAGTGAACTTCTGCAAAATAAAAACGGTGAGTTTTATACGCAGCAATATTTTATCGAACCAATAAAACGTAAAACCAAAAACAGGTATTCAAGTCCGTCCCTGTACCCTCATAAGAAACCTGTTCAGTCATACTGCGCCTCTCATTCATGTACGGCTGATAACATTCTCGCTTATTGAATAGATAGTATCGATGAGATCTATTCAAGATTGTCTGTGTACTGAATGTAATTAAACATTCAGAGTTCATAGTGCTTCATTGGCAACACCTATTTCGATATAAAGCCGTGACCGAAGTATCAAAGAATCAATGGAGTACGATTAAATCGAAAATCATATTGATACCGCTAATTTTCTTATAGAAGCTGTTGGGCGAATATCATGTAGGTAAGTTCTGATTGAGATAATTCAGAGCCTGCTTCCATGCTACAGAGCTTGCGGAACACGACCAACAGCATTTTGAAATTCATTGCTCACAGGTTTGGCTGCCCTATCCAGAAGTATTTTTTCTTTATACCACTTAGGTGGCAGACAAGCACACGGCCCACCTGATGGAAAGTGGTTACCATGGCCTATGGACGTATATTGGGTTAGGGTAATGAATGGCAGTTTTTAATCAATGTAATTGATACTAAGAATAAATCAATCGATTAGCCTATCGCAGTCCACTTCTGGACAAAGGTCTTTTTCAATGTTGGAAGGCTTTGGTTTACTGTTTCCACGCTGCTCAGATTGGTTGGTACAAGGTTTTTATTTCGAGAGATTTTACATCACAATACAGCAGGTTTTATGGAAATCGGTTTAGCGGTTGCGGTTACCTATAAAAAGTAAAACTATAACTATTTCATTATGACCTACCCTAAGTATTGACCCTTTTATCATTTGTCTCGTCGGGGGACCGCCGTCTGACTGTCTCGGGTGGAACAGGGCATACCAAGGTACTTAGCGGTCCCCCGAAGAGACAAATGACAACACAGGTCAATACTTAGCGTAGGTCATAATGTAATACTTAGTTATTATTTTACCTTTTATAGGTTCTTTCTAGGTCGAAGGCTTTTAAATTTATAATTTATTCTTTAGTGACTACAGACTGTCTAACCACCCAATCCAGATTGTAGTTTCTCAAGTGACTACTGTCTAACCCTCCAACCCAGATAGTAGAATCTGTGCTAGAGCCTCCCATAACAAGCAGGTATACCCCCAGACCCCCAGCAGGTAAGGGTAGCTAGGCTTCTGAAGATCTTGACCGGGTCTATGAAGCACCCGTCTCTCATACATAAGTGCGGATTAAAATCAATCTCTATCAGCATCGTCCCAGCATTAACTCTGGAGCACGGAATCCACTCATACACATTTTCCTTCTGATGTAGAACTGCCACAGAACACTCCAACTTCACTATGAAAGCCTGCGCCAGGGCCTCGTTTGGTAACTACCAGGTGTATCGGCTCAGGTGAGGTTGGAAGCACAGCATACCTACTATGCAAGGTCAGATGGATAGAAAATCCACATAGAAACGACATTGATGACCAATCTCTACATAATATTATCACGCCTTTATCCCCGGAGGGTTAGGCAGAGGTGAATTAACACCCACTTAACACTAATCACTGTATTCGGTCCCACGTAATAGGGGTTGAGCCTGTTGCCGTATTCCAGGCACTACTGTCGACTAGAGCCATGCATCTGAGGTTGAGTATGGATTGTATATAGGTATCTGTCTGATTTTAAACAGCCCTATCCCTTAGTCGCCTTGAATGACACCGCATGGGAAGAGATGGAGTGGCCAAAATTTTACTCTGCTGAAAACCAAGCGTCTATATCGCTTGAATTTATCTTTCCTTATTTTTACAAAACTAAAATTGTTCATCTTCTCTGAAAAGATGCACTTTGTAAGATCGTTTTAAATAATTTTAAAACACTGGAGGTGCATATAAGTTATTTGAACTAAAATTCTTCTTAAATATTGTGATATAAAGACATCTGCACATTGAACCGTGTACGATAAGCGATTTTTTCTATAAAAACACTTTATTATAAACAAGTTTTCTTTATCAATTCTGCATAACAAACTTTCTCATAAGTGGTTTTGATAAAAATACACTAAAATGTCATCATAAAAACTGATCTAGTTAGGCATCATCTGTGAGAATGCTCGTATTTAGTTTTAATGGACCCGATAGATATTTTCGTTGGAACATTAAAATAAATCTATTCTAAATTAAGTCGGCCAAGTGCGAGTCAGGTTTGCACATGAACGATTCCGTACCATTATTTGAACCCCTAGCAAAAAATCCGTATGTTGTATGGGAGCCCTTAAGTATTTATTGTAATCTGTTTCTAGTTTTTGTTGTTATAGCAGCAACAGAAATATATCGTCTGTGAATATTTCAAATGTCTAGCTTTTACAGCTTATGACATACAGTCTGGTGACAGAAAAACAGATGGACATTGGAGTCTTAGTGTAAGGATTCCATTTTCACCCTAGTGTTCGGAACCCCATAAAGCGAATTGCATCAGTATGGTATTTTTTTAAGTAACCAAGAACAAAAAATATAGTATTCCCGTTTATCCCATCTGTAGCTACAATGCTTGTTTCAGGAAGGGGTTCACGTTGGTAACGTCAGCCAAAATTCGAACCGGGACCCTCACGATCGTAGAGCCAACAAATTTTGCCTTTTTCTCATAACGCACCTTTAGTATACATGTCCATTTATCTCCGGCCAGCATATTCATACATACAAATTGTCGTATTATTCATAACGTACACAAATTCGGGTGCATTATGGTAATGACGTAATAATGCGCTGACGATACATTGTACCCTTGTCCAATGGTAAATTGGACCCTGTTGGGGATAATTTTGTACACAATATGCTTTGGGTTATGAAAAATTACATTTTAAAGACAGATTGATGTAGTTTGGTAGTTACCAATATAATTTCTTGTATTTTTTCGTCGGAGAATTTTGGGCGAATATAGAAGAAGTTTTTAGCCTCCAGTTTTTAACCTAATGCTATTTAATTAACTATCGATATTTTCAACAATATTAATTTACTTATTTATATATATATATATATATATATATATATATATAAATATATATATATATATATATATATATTTACGTACATTTTATTGTACAGCATTTAAAAATACTTAATTAAAATATATGACTACTGAATCAGTACAAAGGCGGCCTTTATCGCTTTCTGCAATTTCTGCCAGGGAACCTTTGGCTATAATGGTTGTAGGATAGAGTGGAGTATACGCGTACGCATGTGTGTGCGTGTGTGCATTTAAGTATGTATATACATAATAATATAGCTATAAAGTAATGTAGGACAGTTTGAAACATCAGTCAGTGTTAAGATTAAGTTAAATGTACGGAGACTAGATCCTGCAGACAAACCGATCACACGGTTTTGTGGGGCTATATATGTATGCTTTTCATGTAAAAAAATTGTTAAAATTAAATAAATAAATAAATAAAATAAATATCTATAACTTTGGATGAATTATTCATTTGTGGTAATATAAAATTTATAATAACGTTTTTGTAGTTGTATATAAATAGGTAGGGTAAAAATTTTATAAACAACCAAAAATTTAAAGATGGCAACTCGCACACGCTCGCGAGTTTCACGCTAGCGAGTAGATATAGAACCCAGAGGGAGTTCAATGGAGAGAAGAAGACGAAAGCTTGAGAAAGGTACAGTCACCAATACAATATATGGAAAAAGCTTTCGATATTACGAGTGTAATGCCCCTGGTATAGCACTTGATCATAGGTCACGGTAACCGCTTTCCATCAGGTCGGCCATGTGCACGTCTGCCACCTAAGCATGTTTATGGTAACACCACAAAATTTCGATGAAACACTTAATTTTTGCAAAACATTTTTTGAATCAATGAGTAATAATACCACATCATAAAACACCTTACATATATAACACGCATATTTAAAAGTCGCTATCAACAGCTCCGGTAATAAAAAATAAAATAAAAATAAATAATCTTTATCAACCTCTGAATCAAACGATTCGACCATTTTAGCAGGAAGCTGTCATCCGCTTGAGCACCTGTTATCAACCGCTGGCCGATTGAATCGGCCACTGATAGAAGTGTGAATGGAATGCATACACACATTTAATTAATAGATTACTGTAAATAAAAACTTGCTAAATTTAAGGCACCAACTTAAAAATAAATAAAATTTTATACGTAGAAAATAAGGAAAGGTGATTTTAATAAATGAGTAAATAAAATATAAAAGACTTGGAGCCTTTTATGGAGCTTTGTAGTGAAGTAACAAAGTACCCGCTTGACGACAATAAGCTCGCGACCTATACCTAGATAATAATTTGGGATTGAAAATCATAGTTAGCAATAAGTACTAATACCCCATCTGGGATTTACTGGCATGAACATTTTATTATGTATGTATAAAGAATACATGTATAGAATATTTTGGATACATGTTTTAGAATATTTTAGATTGTAGAAACTTGATCGTCATCAGATCGATGTGTCCATACGGAACAACAAAAAAACACTTGCAAGCTTTCCAAAATTTTGTTCAATATATTTGCCGCCACTTATGTCAAGTTTGATTGCAGGATTACAATCCGTTTCTCTACAATTGTCTATAACATACATACTACTTATAGAGTAATCTAAAATTATACAACGGGACTCTTGGGTATTACCTATCAAGTTAATCGATAAAGAGCAGAAAAGTCAATTAGAAAAGAGAAATAATTGGACATTTAATTCATGAGTAACCTGAACGAAATATTAATAAATAATTACTACATCATTAGTTGAAGAATTATTTCAAACTATTCGCA
This sequence comes from Eilema depressum, assembly GCA_914767945.1. Lineage (NCBI taxonomy): Eukaryota > Metazoa > Arthropoda > Insecta > Lepidoptera > Erebidae > Eilema > Eilema depressum. Next base: position 18,266,544 of record OU612020.1, read on the forward strand.
CAATTCCATTCACAGCGAAGCTTGTAAATAATTTCAACTTGTATTCATTACAGGCCGGACTCGATTCAAAGCAATACAATCACGGTGTCCTTTACTATACAAATACAAAAACAAATTCCCATTCAACTAATTGGCGTTTAAATTAATAATGATTAAGACAAAAAATGGTCGGCGTACATTTGAATCCCCAATTAGACCATAAAGGCCTTATCATGAAGTCATTAACCGACTGTAGGACACAGGGAGGTTTATGAGTTTTACTACGGAAAATCGTTCGGCGCCGTTCTGAACAATCCGACTGCTTTACAGCCAATTAGCTAAGTAAATATAGACTTATTGTGATGTGGGCGATATTGGGGGCCACTAAGTTTGAACTTAATAGGTATTTATTATAAGTAATTAGGTGTTTATGATAGAAACTCGCTCAAGAAGGCGTATGAGGAACATATTTGGAGGGATATGACCGAAATACAGTGGCAAAAAGTGAAAATTATCAAAAGAAACCGTAGGTACAGTGTTTGGGTAAATATATTAAATACTAATGGTAAAACTGGGTAATGTATGTACCTATAATATTCCGTAGAAGTAGCATTGGTACCGGCATCGGCAGAGGTCCGGGGATCGAATTTCGGTCATTACACTACCGAAAATGAACTCACTCCTAACACGAGCAATTTAGCTTAGCTGGAGGGGTTAGCAGGAATAACAGTATTTTCGGTTGCTAAAATATTCTTTAAAAAAAGGATCAAGAATCAACCAAGATTTAATTGAATCAATAATCTAAAGAACATAATGTTTGATTGAACTCTGATGGAAATTAAGTATACTTAAAAAATACAATAGTCTTAAACAGTTTCTTCCTTATGAATATAACTTTTTTTAAGATAAATATTAAAACAAAAAATAGGTTTATTTAAATATAACTAATAGTGTTCTATTAAATTTTTATCTTTAAGTCTTTGGGTCAGACAACCTAAATCACATCAAAGAGAGGCAAAAAGATATCATAGATACTGTACACGTGTACAGTACAGTCAATAAAGGAGATACGTTTGCACCTTTACATACAACTTTATATGTGGTAAGGTTGCCTGGAACAAATCACTTTTAGTGTCAAGGCCGCCTATTCTGCATTTAACTGTAACTATTATCTACTATGCACAAAAATCTGTAAAATATTGATATACATTATATAATTATCTATCTCTCTATGTGAAGGTGGAACCGTCACTCCTTTGTCAACTGTACAGTGTGCACGTATATCAACCAAATGAAATATTTTCTATCTCACTTCTTCGAACTGCATTTTTTAATTCTAAGGATTTATGTCATCTGTAGATCATCAAAAGCCAATGATTGATGGACGTTGAACGGTAGCATTTACTTGAACTATTAACATGTAAAAGCTTTTCGATTTTATGTACCAATAATTTTTAATTGCTACTAAGATAATACTGTCTCATATGTTAGCACACCGATGTTAGATAGAATTTATTTTCTAATATAGAGGTATAAAGATAGATGAATACCGGAAAGCGTGTACTGTTGTGTCATCAATTTTAAGACTGGAAATAAACAAAAATAACTACATTTAAGTTCTGGAGATGAGTAATGAGGCTTAGAGATGTCAGTTTAGTGTCAATTATATCATCATCTTCGCTTGCTAAGCAAAATACCAGGGAGGTCATGTCACACTCTGCTGTCCCTGTAAGAACCTTCTGATGCCCTTCTTGAAGAATTCCATCTTGAAAAACCACAGCAGATAATTCTTTCCATAGTTGAATTTGTTTAGTGCTTGAGCTTTAGCTCGAGGTTAATAAATGAGCCTAATTCAGCTCCGTACATCGACGTACACGCTGGTTAGTGCCCACTATCGAATAAGTATCTGCAAAACACGATATATTGGCGGAAGCACTCACTTAATATTCGCATACGACTGTAAACACAAGTAGATATTGCAAATTAAAACATAGTGGTCATTAGCTTTTTTATAGCCTTCTCATCTCAGACTGTACTTATTACATGAAAAACATGATACATAATGCAAATTTTGCTATGGCTTTCTAAATAATATTCTGATTTGCTGGAAATTATTTAAAGTAGTAGTTTAATTACAAATAATTAATTACTTCTAAGAAAAAAATCTAATACATAAAAATCTCGAGTCACGGTGTTTATGATCGAATTCCACTTAGTTACGAGAAGTCACTTATAAATTTTCTTATATCAAGTTACTTATAAATCCTCGTAAATAGAAGTCACTCATAAATTTTCAGAGCAGTATTTCTACAAATATTTTCTTTCATTTAGAAATAAATTAACTAATAACAAAATGAATGAACTCATGACTAAATTAAGACTCCCAAACTGAACTCCGACAAATACTTCTACGACAAGATTTTACTTCGACAACATGAAACTCCGATACGACTTAATTTCGACAATATTTTTGATCGTAATAAAATTAACGAACTCTTATTAAAGTGAATACATCATGAATTCCCAAATGAATCCGATTTATTTATGAAGTACGTATGCTGAATATTTATTTCCATGTCTACTTTTCCTTTATTTTCATCATTAGCCATCAAAAGTAAGTCAACTTACCCAAAATTGCGTTATTAAAAACAGTTACTAAACGTCGCAGACGAGTCGTTACCCAAATGACTTTTATTTTAAAACAAAATTATACAAAACTAGTATAGTTTTTTCTCATCTTTGTGTCGCATAATGTATAATTCTCGAAACCATTTCGTTTGGAGTTAAACACGAATAGAACACATTTCTTTCTTTAATTATACGAGTGTGTGACGAGCGCGCGATTTTGTATTGGTAGTGTTGTAAAGGTTTGGACGCTGATACTAGCACTAGCGATCGGTTTGTATGTATGATGAAACAATAAAAAATATAATACCTATGTAGGTAATATTATGCAGTTTTATGACAAAAATAATATGATGGTATAGTATCGCGGGCTGGTATCTGCAACTCCACGTCAAGGCGTGGTTTTTGCGTGAGGGTGGGCATTTCACTCAATTCTCCCCAACTCATTGAAAAACGCCACACGCTGCTTGTGATCCTACGGAGCGTACCTGTAGTTTTGAAGTACTTAGTCCTGTATATGGCGGTTGCAGGACAGTGTAGTAGCACATGTGCCGGTGTTTCTTCTTCTCTCTCATTCAGGCTCTGCAGAGAGGGCTGTCGATAATTCCTGAAATAAAAAGGTGGTTATTGAAAGAGCCGTGCCCTGTCATGGCAGCCGAAACTACCCACGGTTTCTTGCTGTTGCCGTTACTGTTTGATCAGGTGTCGAAGACGCCTGGTTAAAAAGTATGATGCCATAAGATTATAATAAAGCCTAGCTGATACCCGCTTCACCCACGTGGTGTTCTGTTCCCGCTCCTACTACCCATGGGAACTATTCCAAAGTAAAGATATTCCAAGATATTCCAATTATGTAACCCATATTTGCAACGAATAAATGAATTATGAATTATAATTAAAATTATGAATTATGAATAAAAAGTAGCCTATGTATTATTCCTATCCCGTACCGTATAATCTACACCAGCATCAAATTTTAGCCAGATCCATTCCGCTATTTGAGCGTGTTTCAATAATACACATTCAAATATCTTCACCAAATAGTAGGATTTAAAAAATATGACCTAAGGTTTTTTGTCTGTATATAACAAAGTAATTCATGGCCGTAAAATACAAAACGCAACCTTAAAGTTTCCTGCTTTACGTCGTTTGACTTACTAAATATCAAGTTTATACGGAATAATCGCTATTTCTCCACACCAAAACCGCAGCCTTAGCCCATCGTACGTGTTGTGATACTGAAACGCGTGCGTGATGCTGATGGTCCAAATAGAACAGATGTTGATGAATGCAGACGACGATTATTGTTTAAAAAAAGCTGCTATTACCTCCCGCCACTGTTTCACTCATTGTTCAGGGTTCCGTCAGTGTATATTATAAATATGGAAGTTGGTACTTGTTACAATATATATCATACTAGCTGTTGCCCGCAACTCCGCCCGCGTGGAATTCGGATTCCGGTCCAACTTTAATGTATGGAAATCTGCCCGATTTATTGACATTTACGCTCACTGCTCCGCTCCCTTTAGTAGTAGCGTGATTTTATATAGCCTATGTTACTCCCAGATAGTGTAGCTTTCTATAGGTGAAAGAATTATTGAAATCGGTACAGTAGTTCCGGAGCCTATTCATTACAAACATACAAAAATAGGTACAAATCTTTCCTCTTTATAATATTAGTGTAGATACATTGTACATAAATGTCGTCGCATTTTGAGTAATCATTGTGTTGAGAAGATTGGCTGGCTATACTCTACGTTACCGAGTGCCAGCGTAAAAGATCGTTTCTCGGGGAGGCTCTTCTCTTGCACCCCCTCGACAGTGCGGCCAAATGGTAGAATATTATTCCAGAATAATTTAAAGCAGCGAAAAAGAGAATCATTGACACGAAGGAAGAAGAATAAGGTATCGTCGCTACAAGATTTTAGCGACGAAGCGAAGGTTGTATTGAAGAATTTGAAATGCCCAAGGCGTGGCTCGGTAGCTCAGTGGTCACAGCATCCCCCCTGTAAGGGACTGGTTGCGGGTTCAAGTTCCGTGGGAGCATTTCAACTTTTTTCAATCTTAACCGATGCACATCAGTAATATTCATTTACATTTAAATCCTCAAAGGGATAGACAAAGGCGTTACCAGCCACATTTCGTCAGGAGTATTTATCCCCATGTGATGTAAGCTTAATTGTCGTCTACTGGGCCCGTTGCGCTTGTTACCGCTATGCTGCAAAAGGATGTTTTATTTGTCTTTTTTTTTCGATTTCTATCAATTAGCCTGATTATTGTAACCCACTGCTGCTATGGCCTCTCTCAATGCTATTCTATCAGGTAGAATGAAATTATGACAAAATATTAACTTCTATAGTGACACCTATGCCAATCGTTCGTTATGTTTATCTTAAGGATATTTTAATTGGTATTTTTTGGCTATCCTTAGTGACTTATAAATAAAAGGATAGAACTTAAAACGATGGATTTTGAACCCTAAAAAACCGGTGGCTCGTATTGGAACCAACTGTGATTACCATAATTTCATCGCCCCACGTGTCCGAGGAGCACACAAAAACTGGTAATAATCACAGTACAATGCGGTACTGTTTCGCACACAAGTGTTTGTGGTATTAGGATCTAAAATTGAATAAAATATTGAGTATTTTGTTTTAGATACCACATGAATACACTCGTAGCAAAATTTTTTTTTTCATTAGTCACCATTATTCACCTCAGACAGATCGTACAGTTGTCGTTACTTTTAGCCATAGGAAGGATTAAGTACCAATGAAAAATTAACAATGAGATACTACCAAAAAGTTCATACTTGCATACATAAAACCGAGGTAGCGTAAGACGATGAACCAATTTTCCCTGTGGTTACGTCTGTGAGACATGAATCACACCTTTGCGAATACAATCGTGCATTTGCAGCAGTTACCGTGTTATCTAGCAGCAAAAAGAAGGCAAAAGAGGAAGGTAGTAGAAGAGTGAGCACCTCGCGATGTATTGGTTAAAAAGATTTTCAGTAATAAAAGTGATGACATCTCCGATACAGACACGTCAGTAGGTACTGAAGGGTTAAACACATTCAAGGTAGTGCAAGGTATTAAACCAACAAATATTAAACTTTAAAAAGTTTGAACTCTACGTAACACTTTTCTCTTCACTTGTACAGTACTGCAGTATTCTGCCTCCTCAGGGCGAACGCAAGGGCTACTGTATGGAATAATAGGTTTTTTTCTCCTTAGCATTACTTTCAAATCGTCTGTTATATTTTGTTGCAACGTAAACACACCGCCTAAGGCTTTTCTTCGATTTTCTTGGGTTCGGTATGCGAATTTAAAGAAAGATTTTTGAAAATAAGTGAATGGAAAAGTATTTAAGGCAGCATAAAAACATATTGTTTTAGAATTTTTTTTATCACTTAGGTGGTAGACAAGCACACGGACCACTTGATGGATAGCGATTCCGCCGTCGTCGTCGTCGGTCCCGCTTGCCATACGAACATCTATGGCAGTCGTTACGGGTAGTTGAAGGGCCAAGAATTTGAAGAACTGGTCCAACTGCAATGCTTCGATATCGCCATTGGGTTGTGGAGCTCAGATGGCAGTCGGTTCACGAAATTTAGCCAAATCCGCAGTCAGACTGGTAAAACGGACACTAGACTATGAAGTGTAAGCTTCCGTTGCGACTGGAATTAATGTTAAGATGAAGAAGAGTGTAGGTAGTTATTTTTGATTTGTCCTTGTGCCATAGTATCAGCAATGTTTTCAATGTTACTCCAAGTTTTCATTACTATACAAGTCGATATTGGCAATAACTTCATATTGCTCAAAGAGCCATTTCAAAGTTAACCTCTGTCCAGGTCAAACGTATTCTTTCACCTTGAAACACAGGCTGTTCTTAGCTACCGTATTCCATCTGTAGTAGATACATCAAAACCTTAAGATACATACCACATAATGGGACGTCCCTCGAAGCGCCATACAGATGGCTACTGATAGCGAGCGGGCCCGGGGCGCGTCATTAGCGCACGTCCCGGCTGCCAGTTATTACTGCTAGGGTAACCATCATTGTACATCTTCATACACTTTGATTTATGAATGGTAAGTGGTGTTTTATTGGGAAATTATCAGAAATTATTATATCAAGCGAATGGACTCGAGACGGTTAAGTCGAATAAGGTTTGGTACTTCAACTGTTGGTTGAAAAACCACGCATGCAAATGCTCTGTAAGGCTTCTCAAATCGTTTTAAGATATAAGTTTCATTCAACTCTGTAATACTATAGACAGAAAATGAATATGAAAATATTACTAAATAATTAATAAGTTGTTAGTTTAGTGTTAGTATAAGAGTCATGTCGACTAGTCGCTTGTGACTCTGTCTCTCGGCGATTTAAACATAGGCAAACGACTGGCAACTGAGTGCTTAGACAATTAAATCTTGGAATTCCTTACCATTTCACGTGTTTCCCTCCTCCTACAGTCCCGGGTCCTTTAAGCGGGGCGTGAAAAAGCATCTGATGAGGCCGTCAATCTGAGTGCCACCATTGCAACATGATACGTGTCTGTAATGGTGACCCTCTTTTCAGAGACTTTGCCTTCAGCTTACCATCAGGCGAGGCGAAGTCAAATTGACGTGTCCTGTATAAAAAAAATACGTATTTGAAATATTGAAACTTCAGTTGCTATAGACTGAGTCGACTGTGCATAATGAGCCTAAATTTCAGGATATTTAAGTCGATTTCATTCCTTTATGTATTATTTGAATAGTTGACAAATAAATTCATACATTATAAAAATCGCGCTCAAGATTTTTTTGAGACCCATCTCAAAATACTGTAATAATTATCTTTTCAAAATTGTATTCTCCTCAAATTAACGGTGCTATATATTGTTGATCTTCTTTATTTTCGTCGCTAACAATAGTCGCTAAATCCTCATGTTTTGCGAAAATATTTGCACCGTCTAAACAGGTTACCATCTATTCAATCGTCACGATATTGTCGTGTAAAGCAGAATCCGGGCAGATGCAAGTCAGGATAGATTGACGTAATCTGATTCACAAAATGTGTACGGGAAATGGAGGGTTTCCATTGAATTTTGACTTCATTTGAACTGCGTGCGTGCAAGGCGTGAAAAATTTACGATGGATATACATACACAATATTCAGGTCTGTAAATCCCCGAAGTGGTAGGCAGAGGTGTAATTGACATCCAAGTTGCGCCAATCAGGGTGATTCTAATGCCATCAAGCGGACACTTTGTCATGGGTTGTAGGTTTTTATTGTCGGATAGAGAACGACCTCTCCCTTAGTAGCCTTCTACAGGAATCACCCTATTCCAGTCACTCATCGTAAGGTCTCAGTATTGACGAACGTTTCTCTGCAAATAATAATGGTAAGAGATGAAAAAGGAAAGAGAAAAATGTTCCAGTTAAACATTGAAGGGTTAAACGTAAACCTAAGTCAGACTCTGTTTGATCTATTAAGACTCTTTCTGTCACAAGTTCTAGGAGCATTTATCTGAGGAATTAGAAGACATTTACCTTCCAATATGACCTCCTTTTTGGTAACAAATGTTAAAGCCTAACTATAGCTTATTGCTCGAACTGCCATGCCACTCATACACTTGCTTTACAAAGATGAATTAGAAAATCAACCGTGACGGTAATAAAAAAGCACATAATCTTCGCCGCGGGCAGAACAGTGGAATATGATTCGTGTCAAGAGGCTCAACTCATCACTCCGTTCGTAATTACAGCCTAAGCTACCTTAATAGCCGCAATAAAATGATGATCAGTAATGATCACAAATTGGGATGTTCCTTAGAGAGTAAGAAATGATACCTAGCTTTCCAATTCTTGTGAAAACAAAAAGAAGAAAAACATTATCATATCAGTAGAAAGGTAGGTCCAGGAAAAGATGGATAAATATGGCAAAAAAGGGAGTGACTGCAGAAATGATCTGACAGTAATGTATGGAGGAAAATGACATGTTTCGTCTACCCCAAATAATTGGGACAAGGGCAGGTAGAAGTAGACCATAGCGTTGCGTTGTTTCCAATTGCATCGAGTTTTACACTTTGAAGTCCGGGGTCTGCGTACCTATCTCCTTCTCTTGGTTTTATTAAAAGAACAAAAAAAAGCCCAATGAGTTTCTTGGCGGAGTCTTCTCAAGTTGGGACTATGTTTAGCAAATGAACCACCGCTGCAGCGGTGGTTCATTTGCTAAACAATCTTCTTTAATATTCCCGTTTTAATAGTTTAAACGGAGTAGATGATTTTTTCCTTTTGATTTTTGGACTTTCATAGGAGCTTTCTAACCTCCAACCCTGGGAAGGGAACCTGCTCCAGAACTTCGTCTTTGGAAGTTATTGGAAGAAAATATTTTTATGACTTAATTGAATAGGTGCTCTGCTTGAATGATATATTTTTCCACTTTATCCAAACATGAACAAAATCCTGGCCAACACACGTACATTATGATTGTACCAGGAACCAGGGGTAAAAAACGATCGTTGTTCCTTTGATTACCTCACAACTCTCGTGGATGATACTGTTAATTTCATTCGATATGTTCCTTACTTTAAACTCTTTAATACTAATGATGAAACATACCTATTTACTGCCATGTGATTAACTTTCAGTAAAAATATTCATACTTTATTAATTTAATATGGGCTGTATTTTATTTTTTGGTTTGCTTTCTTTTATTTTTTGGAATTAAGGCTTTCTTATAAAGGTCCTACAAAATAATTTCCATTGACAAAACAGAGGAAATGCAGATCATAAATGCAAGTGTGCAATTTTGTCTGTTTTTTTGAAAGTTTATCATCAATATTATTTTTCATCATTAGTATCAAAGAGTCTAAAATAAGGAAAATATTGAAATAAATTAATTTTCGCTATCTGGCTTATACTTCCCTGGACTTCAGACAGCAGTCGTATCAATAAAAGTCAACTTAACCAAATCATAGAAAAGAGGCATTAACTCCTAACGTGCAAGGATTGTAGCAGCATGAAGAAGATAAAGAATAGTCCAGTGGTTATACCTGATTCCTGCCGACTCTGCAAAGGAAACTCGTAGTAGAGATGATTCTGAAATTCAGAATCTGAAATTTAGTAATTGAAATTCAGTACCTATATGAAATCAGGACGCCCAGAACTTACAAAATTATCTATAGGAAGTAAGTTATTTTCACCGGGTTCCTTTTTGAAAAATTACACCTTTTGCCACTGGAAAACATAAAAGTCAAAGAGGATAAGGCCGTCAAGAATCACTATTGTAACATGGTACGTGTCTATAATGGTGATCCTCTTTTCCGAGACTTTGCCTTCAGCTTACCATCAGGCGAGGCGAAGTCAATTGACATGCCCTATATTATAAAAAAAGTTATACATGTTTTCGACACCAAACTTGCAGTTTTTCTCAAGAAATTTAAATTCACATAAATTGTATTTCTTATGCATAAATCATGTTGAATGGCAGCACGTCTATTTTAATAACCGTTTCGGTTATTAAATATTGATTATTTTATTACCTGCTGTGGGTTACTTACAAATTATTTATGCATTAAAATGTACCAGTAAGTACTGAGCAATTACTTGCTATAGATTTAAATATAAAGCATTACTGGCTCCGAAGTAAGCTGTTCTCGTTACTCGTAACTTAATCAGTTTTTTTTAAGTAAAACTATTTTAACTAATATCATCGCTATTTATTTTGGTGTTGTTTTATTATTTTTACTATGCGATACAATCAGATCAATACAATCTGTGCAACGTTGTTTTTAGTAGTAACAAATGTATGACTGAATGAATGAATGGACGAATGAATGAACGAATGAGTGAATGTACGAATGAATGAATGAATGATAAATGTATTCTCACAAAATACGGTACATTATAGTTACAATTGTATACAGTTGTTACAACTGGTACTCGTAGCTTAGCGTATTTCACTAAAATTGGTCCCTTTGCCAAATTTTATGGACACATTCATTACATAGCCGTGTCAAATGAATAATCGCGTTAACAAAACCGACTTGAAAAACCAAAGAGGCACTAGAAGCCATATAATTACAGATTTAATTCAAGAGACAAAAATGCACGTAAGATTTTCTGTTGTAGTCGGTAGTCGTTGCCTAGCCCAATCATTAGTCATAGATCCACTCTTTCTTCTATGTCTTTCTGCGAAGTGTCATAAATAAGTGCCATGATTCAGTACATTTATAATTGCTACCTTTTAGCACGCACTTTCTCTATCGAATAAAGTATCTATCGGTCAAGTAATCAAAATGGTACTAAAATAGTAAAAAAAAGGCACAACCGCTCGTTTCGTGGCTACGCGTTAATCTCATCCAGTTGGGCACAGAGTAATCAGGCGTCAGGTCTTTGGAAGTTGCTCGGCACGTATGATACGAGCATATCTTCAATTATCGTGCCATACTTAAACACACCGCAAGCGAGCTTACTGGTTTATATAGATTAACTTGCGGACAGATCCGACACTCTTCTGAAAGGTAGTAAAAGTCGCGAATCAATTTTATGTTATTCAATACTAGTTTTGCAAGTTACTCAAATATCAGTAGCGGCAATTTGTGTACCATGGCTGGGAATAGCGGGACCACTGAGAACTGGGGGCCTTTTTGTTTTGGTGTCTGTTTATTAAGAGGGATTTAAGCCTATTATGTCGAGCATTAAAAGTCGGTAGCTTAATGGTTAAGGAGTCGCCCTTACGATCGAAAGGTCCTGAGTTCAAATTCTGGCCATCACACTACCGACATGAACCCACTCCTAACACAAACTGGAGGGGTTAGAGGGAATTTAAGTAATTTTAGCTGTAGTAAATAAACATTATTCTCTGAAAAAAATATAGAGACCTGGAGCAGATTCCCCCTGTTCAGACGGCGGCCGCTCCTATAAAAACCTAATAAGTATAATATTCTTATTAATTGTTTCAGTTTTGGAGACCATAATATTGTTTAGCTACATTCAAAAGTGCTCTAGAAGTTATCACAGCTTGCGAAAGTCGGTTTTTTTTTTCAATATTATGCAATTTTTGTTAGTGCACTTTTATTTATGTAATAAGTATTTTGTAGTGACTGATGTATCATCTTTCTCCTGCCAGATCTTTTGTTTTTCTGTTGTCACCTCTACTAAAAACTCACGACTTAATCTTTGGCCACACTTTTTACGGGCACTCAACCGTCAGTGATCAACGTACACTAGCTGTGATAGCTGATTGGTGATCGGCGTTCGCTAATCACCGCTTCACTGACGGCCTAAGAAGTCATTTCCTGTGTAAGCATCTAATTTAAAAATCACTTCCACTTTGTACATAAGGTTTACTTTAAACAAATCATCAGCGGTTCAATTGAAATTTTAGCTATTTAAAAGTGTTATTTGAGGTTATTACTTTGAAATAATTATGTGGCAATGCTGGCCTTAAGTATGTGCTACGCAATAATTGCGATGTGTAGGAATTCAATTTCATGATGCCTACCATATTATTATTATGTTTAGGATTACGTAAATCAAAAGGAAAAGGATCTTTTTTCCTTTTGAGGTACGCAACACTAAATAGGATCAATTTTTTTTTTGTGATTACCGTGGCCTATGGATGTGTGCATTACTAGGGATGTCGCACTCGCGCTAGCGATACTTTGTTATCTGTTGTCTTCGTTACTATCAATTAGGTCTGCAACTTCTTGCATCTGTCCAAAATATAAACTCCTATGTTAACGTAAACAAACCGTTTAAGCAGCATAACTATTTACGCAATCCGTAGGTAATCATAACCTATAGTCGGTACTTCCCGATAAGCTATAATAATGCGTGACGGGTGGAGCCGCCTGTCACCCTAGCAGAAGCAGGCCGCGGCGGCAGCGCGCATTGCGTGCCTCCCCACACCCGGGGGCGAGTTGGGGACTCTGTGGTCCCTACACCGGAAGAGGGCCAGATCGAGAGATATGGCTCTGGGTCGGCCGGGGTGCGAGGGATATGGCTACGACAATCTCACCTCCGGCAACTGACGGCCCACAGATGGCGTGCGTTTTAGTCGGTTCGAGTCCGACATAACCTCCTCCCCCGGTTCTGGCGGGGGAGGTATCCGTGGGGATTTTTCGCACGATAAAAAAAAAAAGCTATAATAATGCAATTTGGAAAAAAACATACATACATAATGACCACGCCTTTATTTCCAGAGGGTTAGGCAGAGGTGAATGAACACCCACATTTCACCAATCTTTGCATTCGGTCCCACGTAATAGGGGGTGACCCTATTGCCGTATTCTGGGCACTATTTCTTGACACGAGCCACGCATCTGAGGCTGAGTCTGGACTGTATAATCTGTATGTATCTGACTGATATTAAAAAGTGAGGCATTATGATGCAACTAAAAAGAAAAGTTGGTAATTTTAACAAAATTTAAACTAATTTAGCCTACAGCCGTCTATTGTAGGCCTATGCTATAGCACCCTATCTGACGCCATAGGCATCCAGTCAATTCCAGGTACTCTTTTCAGGTCATCAGATAATCTGGCTAGGGATCGTTCCACCGTTTACCGATTCACGATCTACACTCCAGAACTCGTTTGACCATCGATCCTTTGCCGGATGTGGCCAGCCCATTATCACTTCATTTTGCTGCAAGCTATATAGGCAACTACAATTTTTCGATTCTTGAACCGATCATAACTTTATTTCTCTACTAGCTTTTGCCCGCGGCTCCGCCCGCGTGGATGTCGGTTATCGCGACCAAACATAGCCTATGTCCTTTCTCAAGGTCTAACCTACCTCTATACCAAACATCAAAATCGGTTCAGCGGTTTAGTCGTAAAAGTGAGACAGACAGACAGACAGACAGACAGACAGACAGAGTTACTTTCGCATTTATAATATTAGTAGGGATAGTAGGGAAGTAGGGATTTTGTTATGTACGGAACCCTCATTGAGCGAGTCCGACTCGTTATTGACTGGTTTCTTGCTTACATAAAACTTCATACATTTTTTTAAAATTGTAAACAAGCTATGCTTTATTTGCAATGTAAAACTTGTCATATTTGGATTCAAGACTACGGATGAAAGTACATAGATTTTTTTTTGTAAATTATAAACATAATTATACACTAGCTAGATGATGCCCGCGACTCCGCCTGTGTGGATGTCAGTTATTGCGACTTTTGTCATAGGTAGGTATATTTTTTTAGGTTTGGCTGATCCTTCCACCTAGCGTTATTCCCAGTCGCATCCGAAGCTTTCAGCTCGGAGTCTGGGGTCCGCTTTACCAGTCGTAACTACGGATTTGGCTAGACCTCGATATTTTCCGTGAAGCGATTGCCTTCTGACCTCCACAACCCAATGTTAACATTAGGCGATATCGAAGCTTTGCAGCTAGACCGTTGTTTTTTGGACTTTTTAGGGCTTCAACTACCCGTAACGACCGCCATAGATGTTTTTATGGCAACCGGGACCGACGGCTTAACGTGCTCTCCGAGGCACGACCAAACCAATGCAAATATCCATGTTTAATGCACACAAATATTTGCACTGAGCGGGAATCAAACCCGCGCCTCCTGCGTAGCGGCCGCGTTCACTACCGCTACGCCACGGAGGCTGTCTAGGTTTGGCTGATCTTCAATATTTTCAGTGAAATGACTACTATATGACCTCCACAACCCAATTGGCGATATCGAAGCATTGCAGTTAAGTAACCTGTAACGACTACCCGTAACCACTATGATGATAGATGTTCGTATGGCAATGGGGACCGACAGTTTTCTCCGAAGCCCGGAAGGGTCTTTGTGCCTAAAAAGGACACCCATGCTGAAACCAACTTAACTAGTGTATGCATAGGTACATACGACATAGCTACGATTTCTAAGTATGTATGTAATGTTTTACTTTCAAAAGACAACTTCAATATCTTTACCAATATGTCGTATTCAAACACAGTAATCACATTTCAATCTAAATAGATTAGGCAGGAAATTGGCAATTTTTTAATGTTCCTAGCCGACATGCCTACTGGTATCCTTAACGGTTATATACACCTATTGAAAACCAGTAAAACATGTATTAAATATACTATTTGAGATCAAATTCATCAGCTATATAAACTTTAACATACTAAATTTATAACCTAACTAGTTGACCCGGCGAACTTCGTACCGCCATATTTTCCGATCCCGTTCCCGCTGCATATCTCTAAATGTATCAGTGTTTCTCTACAATATTATGTATGTATTATACATATAAACCTTCCTCTTGAATCACTCTATCTATTGAAAAAAACCGCTTCAAAATCCGTTGCGTAGTTTTGAAGATTTAAGCATACATAAGGACGGACAGACAGCGACAGCGACTTTGTTTTATAATATGTAGTGAAGTGATAATGTCATCCCCTATCTCCGGTACCCAACATTGTAAATCCGGTGTGTTCTTGATTGAACTTGTGTTTGCTTCCAATTGTAAGTTCATTTTCGATTTATTTTATTTTTCCATTAGAGACCACGAAGACCGTTAATTATTGAACTTAATGTTGACGTTTAAGTTCATTTTTTACATGACTATACTCTGTCCAATTGAGAATCTGCCCAGTTGGGAAATCATTTCCCCTTATTCGTATCCGTGATAAATTCTTGGCTGAAAAGTTCAGTATTGCCATTCAACGTGGTAATACTGCTAGCCTTTTGGGCACTTTGCCAATTTTGACAGGGATGTGTGTTTGACCCTTATTTTGAAAATAGGTAGTTTGAGTATTGTTTATATTGTAATTTGTTGCAGTAAAAGTTTTTATTTGAAACACTTTTCGTTTACATTATACTTTTGCTTTTATGCGAATTTGCCCTTTTGAAAAGTTGCCGTTATGAGAAATTGCCATTCTGAGAAGTTGCCCTTATGCGAATAAGGGGAGAATTTGTCCAGATGTGCCTTGAAATCTTCTCGGTATATTCTGGAGAATAAATAAGTTATGTTAGTAAATAGAGCGGAGACCACGAGAAGGCAAATGGAAGATAGGACGTTCCCTAGCCAGATGGACTGACGATCTGAAAAAGGTGACTGGGAAAATCTGGATGCGGAAGGTAGAGGATTGACAGAAATGGCGCACATTGGGAGAGGTCAATGTCCAATCTATTAATTGATCGACACATCTGGGAAACCTCGCATCGTAGAAACCCTGCGTTAGAGTGATGGCAAGCATGACCCATCAGGCGCTCATTGTGGACGGAGATCATTCCGGGACCTCTACTGCCCTGTGCATCTTAAGCAATAGGTACCCCCTGTATTGCTAGACCTATTGTAGTGCTAGACCGGTCCTTACAAGAACAACTACTAGAAACGTTATTAGGTATATTCGAAGTCTGTATTTAGCTTTCCTCCATCTGTTCCCTTTGAATGTTACACCAATAGTCTGTTCGACCCCATCAACAGGATTTCTGACAAACCTGCAAATCAGAAATTATTGTTGCTAGTTAGTAGGATTGCCAGAGTTATGAAATTTAAATGTCTTATATCTCTACCTGAAGTGTTTTAGCTAAAACAAATCACATGGAAAAAATCTCAAGTCTCGACTGAAGAAACCGATTAGCAGATCACTTTTTCTCTATTGTTTTTTAACAAATCTCGTGGGAAATAAAACCACGATGATAATAGTTCCGATCTTCTCCAGATTACTTTCATACCTCTCTTTACTAATAAGATCTTAGCGATAAGGGAAGAAGCTATCGCAAATGTATAATTAACATTCTATGGGGCGATTGCATTTGAATCTTAATACAGTCATTAAAATCATAACTTTGCTTTTATTTGAACTTGTTTACGGAATTTATCCACCATTATGGATGTAAGTTCGTGTGTCTGTATGTGGGTGGATTAATTTGTTTATGGACAGAGTGAACCCATTTATTCTACTTTCATGTTTAGAGCACGGTTGCCCAAAAACGAGATTAACTAGCGGAACTGTTAATAAGATTTAGTTAAATAATTAATTAGTAGGCGCCTGTTTTGTACAAGGAACATAAAATGAAGAAGAAGTGTTTCAAAACTATCTATCACAGTCATGTCGCAATTCTGTTAAAATTTTCAATACGATTTGCAATGAGATTGAACAGATATTCACTTTCAGGTTTTTTTTTTATTGAAAACCATAATTTTAACCTACCATATTGCTGTTTCTTACGATATGACTTTTCAACACGACAGCTCGGACGCAGAAAATAATGTAACCAACACTAAGGGGAATTTGCTGTGTACGCATTCAAGCACCAAATGGTCTTGGCATTTCTTCTTATCGAGAAGCATTTTTCTTGACAATTGGCGCATGCGTGCGTGCATTGGGGGCCCCCTAAATGAGTTTTTGCGCTTTGTCAAGTAAGAAGGACAATATTTTCACATAACACTTGTTTCTTAATAAAACCCTTGAAGTCTCAGCATAGGGAGATCAGTGTTTCTCAAAACTGCTCGATAAATGAAATAGCAGAAAAATATGTGACATGACTAAAACGAACAGAAGAGTTATAATAAACCATAAAAATATAATTTTATAACAGTCAGACGTGGCAAGTTTCAAGGTGATTTACAAACCGATATTGAAACAAACATAGATATTTGGTAAACATAAAAAAGGACCAAAATATGCAACCAGCACTTTTTATCGTAGATTCAAGTTCAAAATATCGTTCTAAATTTGATCAACATGCACCAGTTAATGAAAAAAAAATCTCATTAATATCACAGAACAAGTTTCAGTACCTACTATGTAATTTGATGGCTAGTAAACTTGAGATTCGACGTATCACACACGGTAGCCGGAGCGAGTCCCGTCCGTGATTATAGTAATTCCTCTCAGGCCAGAGTGGTGATTTGCTTCATATTGCGTTAGTATCGATTTCATTAGATAGGCTCAGATTTTTATAATAAAACGTACGTACCGGATGGGTGCATGTAAACTTTTTATTATAACTAGAATAGTAATTACTTTGAGTAGGTGGTAGTGTTCGTATTAGTGCGGCCATAAAGTTTATTGCAGAGGTAGCGGATACAAAAGCACTTATAGATTTCATTGATTAGAGAGCTTGTAAATCAAAATTAACAGTAGGTAATGGTTCTTAAGATACACTTATTAGAGGTATCATTTATCTAGCTATTAATATGGAGAATTCTGTGAACCAAACAAGTATGAATTTTATTTATCTTCATACCATACTAATATTATGATTTTGTAGTGTTAATGTTATAATGCCACTCATTTGCTATAATCAATAATAGCAAAACATGATGAATGTTTGAGAAACTCTGCATATAAATGAGGTATCCGCCCCGCAAAAATAATCTATCTTGGTTTTTTTATAAAATATACATTGATTGCTATTAATCGTAGTTTAGGAAATTGAACTCGATTTGTTTGTATTTTCTATTTGTTTTAAATATTGCCGATTCCTCGATGCTCATTCCCATAATCACACTAAAAGCCTAATTAGCACTAAACTTCTTGAGGAAACTTTATTCATGGGACGTCTGATAAGGTACAGTTAACCACAAAATTAGATTAAGAAGTAGGCAAGTACATACACAAACACCCACATCTACTCATCTTCTTCGAATACGATAAAAGCACAGTTTTTATGGCCCGTACCGAAATACAAAATACGCGCCACAAATGATCGCATGCGCAGACAGTGGATTGATTGATTGAGCGTTTTATTGGCGTTCGATTCGATCCATCTCTATGTGATTACCGAAGCCTATTTTATTGGAAAACTGTGTACAACTCATATAAAATGATGGGCTAATAACAATGTTGATCTTTATGCCAAAATGAAATGAACATATAGCAGTAGTATAGCAGCGGTGTATTTTGTACACGACACAAATTCACTTCTGCGTGGAATTACTTATCGCGTCTCCGAGGTGGCTCCGCACAATACCTGATAGACGCTCTCGACAGATTGCAGCGACGTAGAGTTCGTGATCGGTGATCTGAGGTTACTGACACCTCGGAACCTTTCCAATTTCGCAGATACGTCGCCTCCACCACGGTGAGTGTTCTGAGGAGCTATTTCAACTATTCCTACCCTCTTAATAGAAAGGCTATCCAGAATAACTCGTGCTGGCCTGCGGTGCCCCCCATAGACGGTAAAATCCATTCTGTCTAACACCAAATGGTTGAGGCCGGCTTCCTCTGCCGCACGATAAAGAGCTGAAATGCTCTGTCCGCTCACGTGTTTCCCTCTTCCTACAATCCCCGGGTTCTTCAAGCGGGGTGTGAAAAAGCAACTATCAAGGCCGTCAAGTTTGGAACCGCCATTTTAAGGTCAATAGCATCAGAAATGGTGGTTCTTTCTTCTGGACTGCATCTAAACTTTTTACCATCTAGCGTGGTGTAGTCAATTGATGGATCAAATATAGGTATGACCAAAAATCACTCTCTTGGACATCCTCAAAAACACACACAAAAGGATACAGCAGAGACTCAATTACATTTTTTTTTTTATACCACTTAGGTGGCAGACAAGCACACGGCCCACCTGATGGAAAGTGGTTACCGTGGCCTATGGACGTATGCAACACCAGGGGCGTCACACTCGTGCTGCCGACCCTGAAGAAACCTTCTAATGCCCTTCTTGAAGAACCCCATATTGTAGTCGCTTGGGAAAACCATCGCGGGGATAGCATATTATGCTACCAATTCTTTATGTTATGGTTGCACGAGTGTGACGCCCCTGGTGTTGCATACGTCCATAAGCCACGGTAACCACTTTCCATCAGGTGGGCCGTGTGCTTGTCTGCCACCTAAGTGGTATAAAAAAAATACTTTATTGACATTTGCTCAACTAATAAATCATCCAATAGCAAATTAGTAGAAACTGTATCTATACACAATATGGTTGTAAAAAAGAGCTAAACGGTAATTGAAGAAGCAGTACCTATCGTGCCGTAAAAGCAATTTTAGATTTAGATCAAAACCCATAAAGCTGCCCGGCTGCTAGCTGGTAGCGAGGATATGATGTGGCTCTTACATGATACGAGTAATACTGTCTGGCACGTAATAGAAATTGTGTTTTGTTCAACTGTAACTTCACACTGTTGATATATTGTGAAGACGTGTACTTCATGCTTATGTCTTGTAAGTCTATCGTCTATCTGATCTACTACTTGTGGTTTTGCAAGATGTTGCACTTGCACTTTGTCACTCATCGAAGTCAGCCATATATGTACCCAGTTATTCAAAACACTTTTTAAAGACTGAGAATAATAATATTCCCTTCCTCAATTATTTTATGCTATATCCATACATTATCCACGTTTTCTAAGATCATCACTTCCCAGCACTACCATTTACCGTGATTCCCACCTGTCTCATAAAAAAGAAATAAACCATGTGAATTCAAAATTAAATTATAAAAAAAAAACTTGTTCGAAATTTTGCCCACGCCAACACCCACTCTTTACAACATTATTTATTATTTTATTACTAAAATTACTTACACGGTACGTTACTCACCTTATAATTAATACCAGTGAAAAAATAACAGCTCTTTCGTAAACTTTCGAGATTCAATTACGATATCCACCGTTTTATTTTGCTTCAGACGGGAGCCAATCATTACAATAATAATTGTATCACGATCGATTAAATTATTAAACTAAGCCCAACCCTATTCATATGTCGCGGTAGATTTATGTTCTATGCCCGAACGGGAGGTGACCAAATTTGGATACATTTAATTAGATTGGAATCGATTTAATTTTGTTTGTTTGTTTTGACATGATGCTACTTGCAGTAGCTACATTCTGTGGTAGCGAGTATTTTATAGTACGTAGAGTATGTGTCAAGAAACTTTCCACGACAAAAAATAGTGATAATACAATTTAGTGTTCATAAAAATGAGAAAAGAAAGTAAAAAAAAATAAGGGCAATACAAATTATTGTGAAGGAATTTAGGTCTTCATCGTCATCTGATTGAAATCGCGGATAAAATGCAGGAGAGTCAGTTTCACTGAAACGAGCACGTTAGGGGTGACCACCAGATTACGTGTGTAGCAAATGTTATACCACCTCCGTCGGACCCCGGTAGGAAGGTTAGACACAGTAAGTGATGGCTTGTGGTTGTAAAAGATGACACACCTGTCGATGGTCTCATTATCATTTATCATGGATGTCCAAAACCGTACGAAGTGCACTGCACAAGTAAAAGTTGGAAAGATGATTCTGGGCTCCAAGCCCGAAGAGAGGTCATACTAAAATTTGATATCCGCAGGAGTAGATTAAAGGAAGAGAAAAGAATAAGGAATATTTTTTTTATAATTTTTTTTTATTTTTATCAGGTGTTATGCTTATTATTATTGATAATTTAGTGTGTTGTGTATGTGTTTAATAAATGGTTCCTCTCTTTCTTTTAAAAAACTAAGGGAGACAAGATAAACTCCCAGACCATAATGAAATACAGCATACTTCTACTTATAGTTGATTTCAAACAAGACATTGGTACCTACTTCCGCGGTCAGTGGATTATGGGTTGTAATAAAATAACATTTAATTATAGCCTGTGGAAACCGTTAACCACCGCAACCTGGTATGTTTATTAGCCACTTTAGTCAGATGGTACTTTAAATCTAGAGTAATTTTTTATATCACTACGGTGGCAAACTTGGTTGCGTTCCAATTGATTGTAGCGGTATCATTATTTAAATCTAACAGAGGAATATCGACACGAGGAAGCCGCAACTGGTACGTATCTACATACATACATACATACATACATCATCATCATCATCATCATTTCAGCCATAGGAGGTCCACTGCTGGACATAGGCCTCCCCTATAGATCTCCAATAAGACCGGTTGGAAGCGGCTCGCATCAAGTGCGTTCCCTCAGCCTTAATGAGGTCGTCTGTCCATACATACATACATACATATAATCACGTCTTTATCCCCGGAGGGTTAGGCAGAGGTAAATTAATATCCACATTTCACCAATCATTGTATTCGGTCCCACGTACCTAATAGGAGGTGAGCCTATTGCCGAATTCCGGGCACTTTTGTTGACTCGAGCCATACATCTGAGGCTGAGTCTGGGCTGTATTATATCTGTCTGATTTTAAACAGCTGTATCCCTTAGTCGCCTTGTACGACACCGCATGGGAAGAGATGGGGTGGCCCAAATTCTAATCTGTCGGGAACCACACGGCTTCGTATCTACAGAAGTCCATAAAGAAATTAAGACACAATAAAAACCTATTATATAACAACAATATAACAAATAATCACAGTCCAAGAATATGTGCAGCCCACTGAACACGGGGCTGTCACCAGGATATCCCTAATAAATTTTGTTTTTATGAAGGATACGTCAAATTGACTTCACCTCGCCTGATGGTAATCTGAAGGTAAAGTCTTCAGCGGTGTCGTGTACCATAATACTACGCTTAATGTCAATGGATCTCCAGTGTTTCAGCGTATTTTAGCAAAATAAAACAGAAAATTTGTCTGATTCGAGAATTGATCACAGGACCACTAAATACTACATAGTAGAGTACAGCTTCATTAAGGAGGATATTATAGTAATATTCTAAGACAGATTACACACTTAAGTTTATACTTATAGTTACAACCCGTAATATAGGTTCTAGACTGCGAATAAAATGAGTATATTTTTGTTTGTAAATTAATACATCTAGGTATGTAGCTATTATTTATAAAATGGCTCAGACGGATGCCAATACAATACGAAGTTTCTAGGGCTCACTCTCCTACAAGAGCCCAGTAGAAACTGCATAGGCAGTCATGTAACTATATACCATTTTATTACAATTTCAAAAAATAAAGCCTTAGAATAATGCCCAATACAGCACATGCCACTAATCTAATACCATAAACCAACAACATTATCATCAATTGATATGCAAACTGTATTCAACATTAAAACAGTTCAACTATATAATGCGAACGGAACCGGCTCACAGACCTAGTTATGGTAAAAAGATTCCAAATTCTTTTGTGGTTTGCCGCCTGAACAGTAGCTACATTGAATACAATACAACACTTATTTATAGTCAAAACTGTCTTCGCCATAGCGTCCCGGCAAAACCTGTTGGGAGGGTTGTACACTGGATATGCGATTTTATTTTATACTGATGATATATTTAGGCACACTGGTCTGGGTATGAATAGTTTAAAAGTAGGTATAATCTATAGAAATATGTTTAGAAATGTGTATAATCTAAAGAGATATTTTCTCGTTGACTATAATATATCATAAATCTGAGTTTGTCATGAATTGTTATTAAGATTTTACTGAAGAATAATCCATACCAGTCTTACAAATACAAAAGTAAATCGGTTACTCTTTCATATTTAAACCTCAAAATCGATTTAGGTGAATTATACCCTTTATGAAGACATAGGCACAGGCAGGCGTATAGTTGGTAATAATGTGACATAGGCTTGGTCAAGGGAACTGACATCCATTGACATCCATTGACTGACATTATTTATGGTAAATATCACAGAAAATATTGAGGTCCAGCCAAATCCACAGTTAAGACTGGTAAAGCGGACCCTAGACTCCGAGGTAAAAGCTTCGGATGCGACTGGGAATTAACGCTAGGATGAAGATGAAGAAGATATAATTTTTTTTGGTGTATGGAACTTCACAAAGATCTCTGAAGTTTAAGCATGTAGTAGGTGAGGTTGACCTCCAAGTCTGCAGGCTAGCCAGTACCGTCAACGCCAATCAGCAGTTGTACTGGCTTTTAGAAAGTATTGGCTTGTGCCCTGAAGACCTTGGTATGGTAAATAATCCGTCCCTGATCCCTTGAGCGGGGCGTGAAAAAGCATCGGATGAGGCCATCAAGCTGATTGCCACCCTTGTAACATGGCACGTGTCGGTAATGGTGACCCTCTTTCCCGAAACTTTGCCTTCAGCATGCCATCAGGCGAGGTGAAGTTAAATTGACGTGTCCTATAAACTGCAAAATAATTTGTGAAAATTGTGACAGACTTGCAAAACATTGCAACTGAATGTCTTCAATCACGTGTGTTGATTCTCATTTTAATGCATCCATAAAGTGGTTTAAGAAATGGCATGTAAATATATTTCAACAGATGTTAACCAATTGAAATTGGCCGACCACTTACGTTACGACTGTGATTAAGAGTCATTTCCAAGCAGCCCGATTCAGTAAAAATACGTTTTTAAAACGTATGATTTCAAAATTTACGAAAATAAATCAGAAGTTGACCAGTCGACGCCGATAGAGAGCAATTCTTCGGCATCTAAACTTTTGGTTTCAGTTCTTCAGTTTTCGATCTTGACTAGCAGTTTTGAAAAAAAACGTAATACCGTTGTATTCCTTCCTTCCCGTTGATTGATTATTCTGATATTTGGTACACACCCTTAGCACAGAACAGATAATAGTACTAGCGTCCTTTAGTTTGGACGATAATACAATTTTAAATCAATAAAACAGTTTGAATTGATATTAATACCTTGTAATAAGATCTTTTTGATATTTTAGTAGTCAACATCAATCTGATGCTGTCTGCACATACTCCCCCTTCATTTTCATCATCATTTTAATAATGAATAAACCGCTTTCCCTAAAAATAAAATCCATATAAATCTAAAGTACTTTACAGAAGCCTAAATAGGTAGGTAAGTATTATTATTTTAACAGATCATTCATTGAATATCAAAATATTTTTGACGTTTTTCCGAATCGAATTGAAAACACACGTTTTAAAAACGGTCCGTTACTGAATCGGGCCACAAAATAGTGCCTTATCAGATGACATTTCGTGTATTTGCATCCAGATGTCCCATACAAGTCAATATATCTATTACAAGTTGATTGAATTTGAATTTGAACATTTGTTTACATAATAGTTAGTGACAGCTGGAGTCTATAACTGCGTGTAAAAGTGATTTGCATTCGCGGTCACTCAAGGTGTGGAGGAACCAGCGCTAGACAGCTGGCCAGCAGATGCTGAACTAGATGCAATGCGGCTGCCGTGTAAGGTACATGTAAAACTGATGGCTAACTAGTTGTCATTTTCTTTAATCTTGAACGTGTATCTCAAATGTGAATGAATAAGTTTTTTATACAACTTAGGTGGCAGACAAGTGGACAGCCAACCTGATGGAAAGTGATTACCGTGGCCTATGGACGTATGCAACACCAGGGACGTCACACTCGGTCGGGGTGCGAGGGATATGGCTACGACAATCTCACCTCCGGCAACTGACGGCCCACAGACGGCGTGCGTTTTAGTCGGTTCGAGTCCGACATAACCTCCTCCTCCGGTTCCGGCGCTGGACGATCCGTGGGGATTTTTCGCACGATGAAAAAAAAATGGGACGTCACACTCGCGCTGCCGACCCCGTGAGAACCCCTTCTAATGCTCTTCTTAAAGAACCCCATACTATAGTTGCTTGGAATATCCACGGCAAGGAGTTCATTTCATTTTAAGCGTACGGGGGATGAAGTTCCTTCCATACTTTACTGTGCGTACTGTTTCCAGTTACAACATATAGGGATGGATTTCCTGTCTGTGGCAAGAGGTGCGATGATAGTAAGTAGCCATGGGCATCATGTCGAACAATTCATCTGAACACACACCATTTTGAGTAAATGGGCAGGCACATTTTTCTGAAATTATGTTTGGGTATGATTTTGAGGCTTGCGTTTCAATCTTGGAAAAATCGTGTCTGTTATTAATATCCTCAATAACAGTATAAATTTTGAAAACATGCCTAAACTTTTTTATTATATGCAACCATAGCTTAAATAGCTAGGTAGGTATACATCACTGATAAAAATGTATTCATAAAAGCCTGCTTACCATTGCAATATAAGTAGGATGTAGTAAATTAGAAAATGATCAATAGTTCAACTTTGCAATCAAGAATTTACAATTTAGAAAAAAAATCTCATCTGGTAATTAATTTTATTATAATGTGAATCACGATCCTATAAATCTTTTAAATAAGGATCTCTTTTTTAAGCTTAATACTGTATTAATGTTTCTTAATACACACTCTTCATCTTGAGTAGATGACTTGAGACGATCTAAGTCTCTTCATCGTGATTTTCTTTTTCATTCGAGCGCCAATCGCAATGCTGTTAATTTTTTTTGTTCTGTGCCCAAGAACAGATAATAGTACAAGGGTTTACGGCACTCGTACACGAAGTAATTGAATTCTAATGAAATTAGATTAAACAATATGATATGAACAGAATCATCTAAATTTAAACCATAACACGGGCAGACAACACGGCATCACCATTAACTTTTAATATGGTGAAAATTAGTTCTAAATCGAACAAACATACAAGTGTGTTGGGTCCCCAAAAGCTCCCGTCATTCGCTCCTTTTGCGTTTAAAAGATCAGAGGAATAGCTGCGCCCTGCGGTTTTTGTTATAAAAAAGGGTCCCCGGATAACGGTCCCACAGACCGCAAGGTCAGAACTAACGATTTTTGCATTTTTATTTTTTAACCTTTACACCGCGATAATATTGGCTTTCTCTTCGAGTTTGAGCTGTAGCTATTCTTGAACTATAACGCTGATAATATATAAAGTGTTGCCGATTTTAAATTATAAAATTAGATTTTGCATCAGATTAAATAGGTCGATATAATTATTATGTCAATCGACGTAAAGAAAATAATGATTATAAAAAAATAAATGTAATAAAAGTTAACCACAGCTCACTGGAGAGTTTTTGTGCTGTCAGTGGGAAGACGGCACTGAAATTCTCTGTCCTTACAGGGTCGGCAGCACGAGTGTGACTCCCCTGGTAATACATACGTCCATAGGCCAGGGTAATCACTTTTTGTCAGGTGAGCTTGTCTGCCACCTAAGTAGTATAAAAAAACTGTTTTGCAACTGTCAGAACTAAATTACATTTCTTTTACCTTTATTGTTTATTGTTCAACCATTTAAGTTGAAAGAGTTAACATAATATATTATGTAATTCTTGCTCACAGGCGTTCGCATTTTTAATAATAGAAAGATGTTAATTTATTTCAACGAATAGGTGTACTGTAGCACAGTAGCTACAACCAGCGCTAGACGGCTTGCGACATGTCATAACCGCATCTACAAACTAGACATTCAGACCGTAAGGTCGCAACGATAATATCTGCAATCTATAAAACAATATCTGCAAGTACAACCTTTCCGTGACAGCAAATGATTTACATCTCTGCTAATGTATTCCACTATATTGAGAACTTTTTATTCCAATCACACCCCACAGCCATGCGTGAGCTCAATACTCGTTCGCTTCGATAAACAAACCGACGATATTATAACGGCCGTCACTCACTGTTATCGGCAGACGCATATCTGTGCATATACCTATCTACTATCTGATGCTCATTTGTTTTTTGTTACCTTTACTTTTGTTAATGCAGAGGAAGTTCGTTTGACGTCGTCGGGTAACGATGTGTAGTTAGCAATATAAGTAGCTCAACATATCAATGTTGAAGTATCAATATTATACGTAACTATGTTTATAAAGTTTATCGTTTTTTTTAATAAGTAAAAAAGGAGTTTAAAAGTAAGGACTTAATTTATTATATGAAACAGTTTTACAATTTTCTTGTAGATAAGAATTGAAACTTCCCTGTCGATATTTTTGTTTGCACTGAAATTGAAAAAGGTTAGGCACGTTAGTAAAATATCAGATTAATATTAATATTGTATTATAGGCTCTATCACGATAAGTTCAGATATAAATACTGTCAATTTATTCATTTATGTCGGTTATACCATTGATATAACAAAAAATCGATAAGTTACACGCAGCTTTAGTACCTACTTATCAAATTTAATCACTAGCTGTTTATTTTTTAATTTTGTTTTTTATAATTAATATATTATTTATAAAATATATTTAAAAATATAAATTGTTAATATTGTATCTATAATATATTTACAATTTAGACCTACTAACGAACTTCCGTTGTTGACCGTACCAATATTACAATGTATTTTTTACGTTTACACTTTGATCTTAAAACGATGGCTGATAACGTGACTAATATCTATTTTGCCTGTGGACACTCCCACAGGTGCCATTACCATCGTATTGGTGCTAAAAGTCAATTGGCAATGCTAAAATCGAACCAACTGATATCCCACGTTGATAATCGAGGGTTAGTTGCCAGGGGCCCGGAAGTAACCCGGAAGCAATGTGCTTCTTGCTAGTAGCCTTAATACATCTGTCAGATAAACTTAATCATTCAAAAAAATCTTTCAAAATTTGACTTGCAAATTGATCATCTCAAAACTTAGCGCTATCTTCTTGAATTAAGTAGGTGCATTTGTTATAATTATCGGCATATATATCCACAGTCTCGACACTAAATATCTATACTCTTTATGCGCAGTATACGTTTTGTGGGTTCCTTTTGAGAATAACTCTAACAAATCATTGATTATATCAAACTCGCACCAAGTTCTCGCCTTATTATTTTTTTATTTTTTTTATTTATTTATTTCATGATGAAATATTACATAATTACATGGTAGGTATTTGAGCATTCCTTAAACCACGAAGGTTTATAGTGGAAGCCGCAAGTTAGTTATTTCTCTTGCGACTTAGGTTTAAGATATATGCTGTAACTATACTTTTGTTACAGGAGGTACCTTTAAACTACTCATGAATTACTCCTCCTAAGGCAGAGTAGACAAACCCGTCATTTTCTTTTGTCATTACACATTATTACAGCTTCCTGTACCCACTTTCATTAAACCATTTATTTTAAGCCATTTCAACGCTTCTGAACAGCCCTTCCTTGAAACTACATCAATTTTAATAGTGTATGTTCAACAAAGTTAACCGGACCAGCAAGCCTACTTATCAAGGGCTCATGATAGCAGTTGCTCCCGTATAAGTCACTACTAGGCAAATCAAGAAAGTAGTAGTAGGTACAGTGGAACCCGGCCTAAAAGGTGCAGGCTTTGGGTGCAACAGGGATTGACTCTCGGATGAGTGAAAGAATTTGGTGAAATTTTAAAGCAATGAGTATGCTAACTATTCAGATTCATTATTACATGAGGAATGTTCTGATCACCGAGCTATTATAATCGATACGACATTGATATCGAAAAGAACTTGGTGTATTTTTACAACACTTCACACATTTTTATCTTTTTGCAAAAACAACCTTTGCGAAAACAACAACAGACTAATAAAATTATACATAGAAAAACAACAAAATAATTTAACAACACCCATAAATAGAATTAACACCGTATATTTTTTGCCATATCGCCCAAATTACAGTTCCCAAATCCTCCAACAAGATTGGGCGACACAAGTCAATGATCCTGCGCATTACCCTAATGACAGCAATAAGGTACCTGACCAAAGTAACCATATACCCTCATTTATTGCCCTTAATAAAGGTAACGAGTTTTTTACAGCAATTTTTGTGTGGCGTCAAATTATATGTCTAGGAGTTGTGCTAGTTGGTCAATGGGCTTTAATCGATTGACAATTGGGCTGGCGGCGAAACAAAAGAATAATATGATTATGGTATGGTTATCTTTGGGTGTGTATGATTTAGTTATTAGTCATAGATAAAAATAGCAATAAAGACTTAGGAGCGTGTATAGTGAAGTAACTTTTAAAACTTCATTATATAAATGCGAAAGTAACTTTGTTTGTGTGTTACGATTTCCCGTCTAAACCACTGAACCGATCTTTATGATATTTGGTACAGAGATGAACACTAGATCTTGGGAAGGTACCTTTATGTCGAAAAATGGGGTTATTAGGGTTCAACTAAGGGATGAAAGTTCGTCATTTTTGAAGACTACAATAATGGGGTTCTTCAAGAAGGGAATTAGAAGGTTTCTTCAGAGTCGGCAGCACGAGTGTGACGCCCCCCTGGTGTTGCATACGTCCATAGGCCACGGTGACCGCTTCCCATCAGGAGGGCCGTGTGCTTGTCTGAAAAAAAAAAAGGTTATCTGATGAGATTTGGTACACAGACAGATTCGAGCTTGGAAAAGGACAGGGTATATTTGGTCGCGATAACTGACATCTACGCGGGTGGAGCCGCGGACAACAGCTACTTTACTATCTATCCAACTCTGGTGAAATCAAAAAAGTAGGGTTATGTATAGACTGTTGTTTCCCATTGCATCCGAGGTTTGAACTCTTATTCCCGAGAGAAAAGCCTGCGTTGTGGTCTCATCCATCAATCAACAGGTGTACGTGTACCAACTTGAGGTGAGGTGGCTTGGGTCCCGTAAATCTAAATGTGGCCACAAAAACACCCTATAAGACCACCATGTTATTCACTAATTCTGTCTTTTTGTCCTGCGTATTAGTGATGCACCTACACACAATTTTAAGCGGTTTTTTGCTAAAGATTCAAGTAACCCCGCGCGTGTCATAAGGTGAAGAAACGAAGCGAAATCCACGCCACTGAAAAAAGTTCCATTATGTACTAACCACGTGCTATGATTTCAAAGAACCCCTTTTGATGAAGCCTCCACGGCGGATTTAAAATCAATAATAGATTCAAATAGATCACTTTTCCGATCTCAGTTAGAGATCGATCAGTGATCTATAGATCTTTTGTTGAATCGAATCGATCGAGATTTTTGATTACGTCGCGAATGGCAGTCACATTGGGCGTAAATTTGTTTATTTTTTATCTGCCCCGGGGGTCATTTTATGTGATTGGATTTTTTCTGCATTCTTTAGATGAAAGGATTTCTTTGGGATGAAATTTTTGGCATTTCATTAGAAAAGGCTTTCTCAAAATGTTTCTCTTTTGTATTGCTTCTATTAAAAATATGAATGGATACTCGAATCTGATGGCAGTGATAAATGTATTGTCTATTATAATCTAACCTTCAATTACATCGTTTCAAAGATTGATGTTCTAAACAATAAAACAATTGAGTAAGAAAATAAATAAATTAGTTAGCGTTGGAATATTAAGAGCTTCCTACATAAAAAAAAATGTAAGCAAATAAATCTTAACCTTATCCTAATCGTACCCAGTGGCGTAGCTAGGTGACCAAGGGCCCCGGTGCAAAAAGAAACAGGGGGCCCCCCTATTTTTTTTGGTACCGAAAATTCCTTCGGGCATCGCACGTCGCCTTACCGAAGTAAACGATGAGGTAGGCATTTCCTTTACCGGTCGCTAACGTGCTGTTGGGGATCAAATCCCTCCTCTCTCCCTCTTTTTCGTGCGGAAATCCCCTCAGATACAACCCCCGTCGTCGGCCATCGGGGGTAGTTATGTCGGACTCGGACCGCTTAATACAACATAGAACACCATAGAAAGATAGGTTTAACATCAGGCGGCCGCACATGTAACCCCCAAGCCTGCGCTCGGTAACCGGTCCGCTCCTTGCCTGCTCTCCATTGTGCCCTTTGCTAGTCAGTGGGACATGTGAAAAGTGTCCGACCAGCCTTCAACAGATCCGCGAGAGCGGAGCGTTGCCGTCCCCGTTGCCCAGGGTGCACCGCGTGGTGACTGCGAACCCCGCACCCTAATCGTCTTACCCTTGTAGAGAGGCGCGCAGAAACAATCTAGATATAAGTACATCTAGCTTGTTTCCGCGCATTGTGTAAATTTTTATTTTCGTGTGCCTACAGAATACTTAGCGTTAAACTCTACAGATCCCACACCCGTTCACATAGGCGATAATTTGGTCGACCGTACTTAGCCGTACGATACAGTACGATAGGGGGGCTGGGATCTGTACTTCATGTGATTGGTGAAATCGACTACAACGTCAAGGCACGCATTGCTGCCGCGTCGGCCAAGTGGCGAGAAATGACTGGCGTCACGTGTGATCCCAAAATGCCAGTCAGGTTGAAGGAAAAGAAAGAAAGAAAAGAAAATACATTTATTGCGAAACACAACGCACATTACACAATACACAATTAGGGGGAGGTCATTAGGCCACGGAGGTCATGGAGATGAAAATGCTATGCGGCGTTACGCGTAAAGATCGCGTGACGAACTCTCGCATCCGCAGCAGCCTTCATGTCCGTGATATGGTGGATAAAATGCAAGAAAGCCGCCTTCACTGGTGCGGTCACGTCTTGCGGCAACCGCCAGGCTACGTGAGTAACAAATGCCTGGCAATGGAGCCCCTGCCGGGTCCAGGTAAAAGGGGTAGGCCCAAGAAGTCCTGACTTGATGTCGTGGCGTGGAGGGTGATATGCGTGCGAATTTTTCTCACTTTCATGGACGCCTAAGATCGTGCGAAGTGGAGGAGGAAGAGCCGAAAGGCGGACCCTGAGCTCCGAGGTCATCTTGGCCACGGATGCAAACAGGAAAATGCGTCTATATGCAGATGATGATGATTTCGTGTTTATGTCGAATCGACATAAACATTCGGTGAAGGTGTTTAGGCCGGAATCGAACCTACTAAAACTGCATGCAGTCTCGGGTCTCAAGCGCCGGAGTGTAAGCGGGACCAATAAGAAAATTTCATTGCACCTCGACAGACCCTGGGCCATATACGACTTTGAGATGGCCCCCTCAAACATGAACTATTTGAGGGGGCCTTCTTGAAAGATGAACCACGATATCTCCATCTGGCCCAGAACCATCCCACCCCCTTACTTGCTTTCCACTGCGACAGTTGCTGATCAGAGTTACACGTGGAAAGTTCATAGTTGGCCATAGGCCGCAGCGTCTATGCCATCTTGAGACAGGCTGCTGCTATCTCAATCTCGTGCACAAATGGTCTTCAATAGAAGACCAGCGATTATCTAGCAAAAAAAACTGGAACTCGTATTACTATTAATATTACTAGTTACAATCAATTTACTATAAGTAAAATATTTTATTAGACTGCTAGAATAATATAAAAATAATAAATAAAAATATTTTTATTCTCTCAAACAATTAAAATACAAATAAATAATAGCAATAATAAAACTTATTTCTTAGTGAATCTTAGGGGCTATACAAAAAACTGTAATTGTGAGACTGGTGCCTAAACTAGATACAACAGTTTGTATCTGTATTTATAGGTCACCAGGAAACCCACGCAACCAGTAAACACGAGTAGAAAAGGTACAATATATTATGATTTATTATATAAACAAAAACAAACTACATTATGGATTAACTATAGATTAGGTACTAGGTACAGTTAACTTAGAACCTCGAGCAAATGCTCTGTTTCGTCGTAGTTCAGATGCTGCAACCAATCTGTAAGCATTTTTTTGCATTCATATCTAGATTTAGTGTACAGGCTTATGCTTCTATTTGCTCTATTGTAAAGTCTTGGACCCACAACGTAACACTGGCGAGCCGCGAACGAAGTTCTATGCGCAACCGGCTCGCATATCGCATGCTTTCTACGGGCTAAGGTGTAGGCGATAGGATCATACTCAAGACTTGTGTGAGTATGGTAAATTGCTTTTAGCATAAAAAGTTGACGAACTGTCAGGACTTTGTAATTACGATATAGTTGGTCGGTCGGGTATCTAAAGGGCTTCCTATTTATCACCTTAATTACAGCCCTTTGCGCTCTTTCCAGTGGTAGCAGAGTCGTTTTGTGTGCTCCTCCCCACGCTAGTATACAATATGTTAGTAATGACTGTGCAAGGGTAAAGTACACAGTTTTTAAGATGGTGGCATTCGCTGAGTTCCGTAACAATTTGAAAATGTATATTAGCTTGCGAGTGCGAGTTTTTAAAGTTTCAATCTGTTGTTTCCACGAGAGCGTTTCGTCTATATATACCCCTAAGTATTTAATCAAGGAAGATCTTGCTAATTCTAGTCCTGCACAGTCAGTCAAGTTAGTATGGGCCCTGACGCATATCGAGTCTGGTGGAGGTAAGCAGCTAGAGATTGTCGCGAATGTTACGTACACTGTCTTTGCTATATTTAGGGTGAGTAGATTGTTTGAAAGCCAGATAGTTACTAGTTCCATAATCTCTGCAGCCTTAGATTGCACTTCTTGCCACGTCGCTCCTTCTACTATTAGGGCTGTATCGTCTGCGTAAGTAATTACTGAACACCCGGCAAAGCAAAGCTGGCATAGCTGATTTATGTAAATCAGGAAGAGTGTAGGTCCCAGAACGCTTCCCTGCGGAACACCAAAGGATAGTTGAGCATACTCGCTAGTGACATCATCGACTCTTATACACTGTGTCCGGTCACTCAAGTAATCATGGAAAAGTTTGAGTGCCAATCCTCTAATTCCAATGTTCTCTAGTTTATTTAAGAGAACAGGAATCGAAACCGTGTCAAATGCTTTTTTCAGGTCAAGGAATATACCAACACATTTTAGTTTTTTATCTAGTGTTTTCGAGACGGTTTCAGTCAAGTGGAGAACAGCGTCTTCCGTGGATCTATTTTTTCGAAAGCCATACTGATTTTTTGAAAGTATGTTTTCTTTTTCAAGGAAATCTAATAACCTTTTATTCAAAACTTTTTCCAAAATTTTAGAGAAGATATTCAGTACAGATATAGGTCGGTAGTTTTCAGCTTTGGCTTTATCCCCTGCACCTTTATAGATGGGGTGCACAATTGCTTGTTTAAGGGCTCTTGGAAATACCCCTACACTAATGCAGAGGTTACATAGTTGAGTTAGAAGGGGCACCAGAATAGTTCTTGCATTTTTTACAAAGGATACTGAGATATTGTCCCACCCCGAGGCGCAGTCGTTTTTGAGTGAAAGGATCAAGTTCTCTATCTCCCTGTTATCTGTTTCTATAATGGCAATCGAGTTTGAGTAGCTGGTAAGGGGAAAAAAGTTAGGTGGCAAAGCCATAGGGATAGTTTTATTGGTGATATCACTAGCCAGCATTTGCCCGACAGTCGCAAAGTAAGTGTTTATCAAGTTGGCAGAGATTTTTGGATTCTCAGCAGCTAGTAACAAACTGGTGGACCCGGTGGATTTAACAGACATATTTGCAACCATCTTTATAGTCTTCCAAGTAGCCTTTGGATCTTTTTAATTGACTTGATTATTATGAGTACAAATCGGTAGTAAGACAAAGAATATGATTTAAAAGTTTATGTAAGCCAATATGGACCCCTCAAGACCATTTAATTTAATTCCTTGATTCAGATTCACCGTACTTCTATAATGTCGGTTTTTAATCTTTTTAAGTGAAGTCTCTAGACATTAAGCTTGGGGGCCTCCTGAGGGCTCAAAGGGCCTCCAAAATCATGCAAATGTGATGGCGAATCTTTCCACGAGACAATACTGCACAAAATGCCCAACAAATGGGTTGCACTAATTAGTTGTGCTACAACCCATTTTCGCATTTTTTTTTTATACCACTTAGGTGGCAGACAAGCACACGGCCCACCTGATGGAAAGTGGTTACCGTGGCCTATGGACGTATGCAACACCAGGGGCGTCACACTCGTGCTGCCGACCCTGAAGAAACCTTCTAATGCCCTTCTTGAAGAACCCCATATTGTAGTCGCTTGGGAAAACCATCGCGGGGAGTTCATTCCACAGCTTGAGTGTGCGAGGGATGAAGTTCCTTTCATACCGCACAGTGCGCACCGTTTCCGGTCGCAATGTGTGAGGATGAACTCCCCGCCTATGACGCATTCCAAAATTAAGACTTTTTTGGTAGTTCAGGCTCGGGCTTGGGGGGCCCCCTGAGCCTGGGGGCCCTGGTGCACCGCACCACCTTGCCCACCCATAGCTACGCCAGTGATCGTACCTTTAACATAAATACCACAAGCATACTGTTAAGATTATCAAGCTCATTCATTTGCAGTTATGTCAGTATACAAAACTACTAAACATAAAGAATCTGAGAACTAAATACCTACAAGAAATAATCCAGTAGCTCTTGCATTCCATAAAGATCAAAGTTAAACCGTGATTGATAAAGTCCCACAACAGATAACCGGGTACAATTAATATGAACCAACAATTAAACTTGTCGCTTAACATTTAGTTTACAAAGAAACTTGAGTAATGATCGACTTGAGTTATCAAGATTTTTGTAGCCAGACGTTGTTAGGGTTGTCTAATTTCTTTTAGAGTCTTTATTATGGCTTATGGCACATATATAGGGATTGAGTACGGTGAATCTGAATCAAGGAATTAAATTAAATGGTCTTGAGGGGTCCATATTGGCTTACATAAACTTTTAAATCATATTCTTTGTCTTACTACCGATTTGTACTCATAATAATCACTCTTCATAATTTTCTTTTTCATATATTTTTTATTCATACATATTTATTCCTAACAACGGAGTTCATAACCGTTAGTGATCATATTTTTTTTATTCATAACTTTTTTCTTCATAACATTCAATCATCATAATTTTTTCTAGAGTGACAAATTTTGTTTTAAATTTGTTTTTGGATTAAATATAGTTCTGCATGGTTATAAAAAAAAATAACCACGAAGGCTAATGCGGGAGCTTCGCTATCCAAGTCGGATACGGAAAATACGGATAAAAACACTATGATTAAGAAATATTAAAACGAATATTAGAATAAAACACCTTTATGAACTGTGGAATGAACTCCCCGCGGTGGTTTTCCCAAGCGACTACAATATGGGGTTCTTCAAGAAGGGCATTAGAAGGTTTCTTCAGGGTCGGCAGCACGAGTGTGATGCCCCTGGTGTTGCATACGTCCATAGGCCACGGTAACCACTTTCCATCAGGCGGGCCGTGTGCTTGTCTGCCACCTAAGTGGTATAAAAAAAAAGAAGTTATTTATTGAAATGATTATGAGTTTCGATTATTAGTATAAACAAATATATGAAAACAAATATTAGTAACAACAAATTTATGATAAGTGATATATTATGAATTTCAATGATTATTTTATAGTCTTGATTGCGATTCGTTTCGACAGCGGATATCGCCAAATATTGCTGTTTACTGTACATAGTACCGCTGTTTCTATTACTGGTTTCAATTTACCTGTCTTTAGATTTCCTTCTTAGATTGTTCCTGGGAATTCGGAGGCAGACTCCCTAGTAAAACAATATTTGATTTCAGCAAGTTCACTTCCGAGGTAAGCAATCCATGGTAAATAGGGTAGCCAGAGCTCACTGGAGAAGTTGTGTGCTGTGTCAGTGGGAAGATCAAAGTCTTGTCCTACTTATCTTCTGCGCTGACGGCTGAAAATCTCTCTGTTCTTAGAGGGTTAGCAGCGCGGGTGTGACTGCCCTGGTATTGCACTCGTCCATAGGCTATAGGGTAACCACTTTCCATCAGGTGGGCCGTGTGTCTGCTTGCGACCTAAGTGGTTTAGAAAAAAGCTTAGGTTTAATAAACAAGGTGATTTTATGGAATTTCTGGGAATCTTTTTTGAAAGTTATTGGGGACCTCACTGTGTAGGTATACGGGCCCCGCTAAGAAGTTCAAAACATGCTGTGAGTGCTACAAGCCATCACACCTATCTTAGTGGGATGAGGACTGGGACGAAGAAGAATTTCTTCCGTGAATAAGTACTCTTATAAATATTGCTTTTGTAACAAGAGTCCTAAATATGACATCCCTATTAGACGGCAAAACGTCATGCGCGCGCGCCTAGATCGATGATAGAAATGATAGATTAGTATGTAACAATGTAGTTATATTAATTTGGACTTAAAATAGAGACAAAGGAATCCGATTTTGTATCATTAATGCAGTCAATCATTACTCAAACACAGAATGAGCTTTCAAACCATTGTTAGGCTGTCGAAGATTGACAGTACTGCACGGAGAGACATAGACGGTGTGTGCGGCGCCTGTTTTGTGTAATACCTACTAATCTTATTTCTTGCAAATAATTTGCACAAGATCGTGCAAAAATTTCCATACGTTTTGCACGATGTAGGTACTTGTGCCTCCATATGTGAAAGAGAATACTCACCTCATAAAATGGGGGTATAATAATGGGGTAAAGGGACTGATGCAATAGAAAAAAAAAACAGAATTTTGAAATAGTGAATTTAGAATTCTTGATGGTTACCGATGCACGCCCAAGTACTAAACTATTTATTTTACTTTCATACAGAAATTAAGACTCAAATAAGTAAGAATGAAAATCCTCTATATTTTTTTTTTTATTACAATTCATGAAAATTTTGTATATGGTATTGTAGTGCCATCTAGGTCACATCATGTAAACTACGTAGTTAATTGTAGACTACTAGAGAATGTAGTAGTACGCTGAATTATGTAATGTATCCAATGAATATGGCTAGATGGCGCTCTACACAAGATATTATTTCACTATGTTTATGGACGCTTTCAAAGTACAGGATAATATTCATAGATGGCAGTGAAATAAGGTTAATAAATGCAATTATTTTTATCGAAAGAATTCCTTAATAATTATTATTATATCCAAAAAAATTATTACGATCGAAATTCATTTTATTAAT
This sequence comes from Eilema depressum, assembly GCA_914767945.1. Taxonomy (NCBI): domain Eukaryota; kingdom Metazoa; phylum Arthropoda; class Insecta; order Lepidoptera; family Erebidae; genus Eilema; species Eilema depressum. The sequence continues at coordinate 18,304,503 of OU612020.1, forward strand.
AATGTAGTTTTAGACTGACAACAACTGACAACAACGGTTTCTTCAGTAAAATCATCAATAAATCTGATGATTCTTGATCTAGGTATGTAGTTTGCTATTTGTACAATCGATCGATAGTCTCTAGTCTCTGTCTCTATAGTATGTAAATTTTATTTAATATTATAGCTATTCTTAAAACTGTTACCTGTTGCTAAAAGTAATGACGTAGGCGCTTACACATAGTGTTTTATCTACTCTGGAGATGAGCCATCACTCTAGAGAAGGTCGAAGCCATAATTACTTAATGTTGTACTTCTGATGGTCTTCGGGTCTCCACTTCACTGTACTCACCCATTATCACATACACCGTAGTGTAATCTTTGCCATCTAGCACAAAAAAAACCCTATTTTTTTTGCCACCGTAATAATACATGCAAAATAATGTAGGCACTTCTTATGGTCTTCGGGTCTCTACTCCACTGTGCCCTGGTACTTTACCATTTTATAAAACGATCACCCATTATCATTGTAGTGTAATCTTTGCAATATAACACAATAATAAATACCTACCCTACATTTTTTGCCACTGTAATAATATAGGTACATGCAATGATGTATTATTTTTATAGATACGTCATACACGAAGATGGCGGCTTTCAAAAATGGCGCAAACACTACATATTAGCTACTTTTAAAAATACGTCAATGGTATTAATTTATATGAATTATATTATTATTTATATTAATAATATTTTATTATTACGTATTTATTATTAAAAACGTTCTTTTTTGGGTGGCGCACCGTCGCGATTCTGATTGGTGCATAAAATGATGACCAAAAGTCATCATTTTTTTGTCGCCATTTTAGAGTGTGGACAACATATCTATAGTTTATAATACATCATTGGGTACATGCATAAAAATAATAACTAGTAGGTACCTATTTGAAGCTGCGGCTGCTGAGGCCTACAAAAATACATATTAAAGTTTAAAGTTATTGGGTACAGTTAAACCAGTTTTCTTACGATACGATATAGTGAAAGTGGGTGTCCACGATGCATGAATGAAGTGATAGTGAGATGTGATCGGGCAGACACAAGAGATACAACTCTCAAGAATTTACTTTCATTAGGCAGGTACTTATAAGTATTACAGCGTTGACATTTCAATTTCATCGGAGAGGTCCCAGTATGTGGTACAAATTGAATAAATTGAATTCATTAAATTTTTAAGTTCATTTTCTTGTTTATGTGTGTTATAGTGATTGCATTTTTTTTTTGTTATTCAAGTACTTACAGTCAACGAAGGAGATAGTACGGTTGCACTTTTCATATAAAGTTGTATGTAAACATATGTAAAGGTGCAACCGTACGGTGGTCTGAAGGGATCTCACTGCGTTACTGGGTGCATCCGACGCTTTCATCTAGGAACCCTATGTCTACATAATCCTTTTGCTCCTTCAGTTTTAAGACCTACATGCGGTTATGTGGGTCTTAGGACGCATAACGACTCTGGTCACGTCGTCTATATCCTAAGACTGATCATTTTTTAACCGACTTAAAAAAGGAGGAGGTTCTCAATTCGATGGGTTTTTTTTACGCTGTGGTGTGCTACAGTGCTCGAAGGACCAGCCGCCCCTTACCTGCTCTCCGCTGTGACCTTTGCTAACCAGAACGACAATTTAAAAGGTTTTGAGCAACCCGCAGAATTTGCGGTAGGCGACAGGATCTCCTTTAAATTGCTGTAGAGGCTTTGCCGTCTGCGTTATCCGGGTGCACGGGATGGTGTAAATGGTTCGGGTCCCGAACCAATACCATACACCCCATCCTATAACTAACCTGGCTAATATGACTTACTTAACCTTCATGTGCTAACCTACTCAGTTACCACTAATCCACAAGCCAGTTCACAGGAGTAATTATCTAGTTTATTGTTTACGGTGTCAGTGGTAATGGTACAAACAATTGTGAATTGAGTTATCGTGCACCAGCACGCATGAATGCCACATGCTCGCTTTTGCCGCGAGTGGCAAAAAAATATGAATTTTGCGTGTGACTATAGGTGGGTAACCGTACGGGTTAATAACAGTCACGCTAGGGTTTACCTGTTATGCCAGTAACGTTGTAACTGTCATATTTATGTAAACGATAAAAATTGCTTGACATTTATATATTTACAAAATTGTACTTAGCGGGCATTTTAATAATTTCGGTTACTAATATTAATTCGGTTACATTTCATATTTTGTTCATTATTTTATGAAAGATCTGAGGTTAGAAAATAATGGTAGAGCTAAGGTAAGAGAGCTAGGTTTATCAACAAATACGAATTTGCTAAGCTTCTCTTGTCGTTGACATAATATCTGTTCTGTACTTAAACTAAATCAGTACTAATACTGTAAATATTATTCCAACTTAGCTGAAAGCTTTGTAAATATTAAAGATTTGTAAATATATTGTATATTTGTAACATTTAACTAACTTTCGCAAATACCTAGTGGTTAAATAGACATGTGCACTTTCCGTTCTGCACACGTTAAGTCAGCGTGAGATGAGACAACAGACCAAGGAAAATTACTAAGAAATAGTTGGCATGCCATTGCAATATGATTTATTTACATTTGTACATCCTGTTATGCATTTATGGGGGTTTTAAACATACCGTGTGCAGCAAATGTTGTTTACATTTGCTGCACATACATCAAATTGCCAAAGAAAATGCTTCTTGGCAAGAGATGTCAAGAAGATCATCGTGAATGTTCTGATGACCTCTTCCAATAAGTCCCACCCTCTCCTTTCCTATACAGGACAACACGTGCAGGACTTGGTCTAGCTGCAATGCTTCGATATCTCCCAATACCAATAGCGGTATTGGGTGGGTTGTGGAGATCAGATGGCAGTCGCTTCACGTAAAATATTGAAGTCCAGCTAAATCCGCAGCTAGATTGGTTAAGCGGACCCCAGACTCCGAGGTGAAAGCTTCGGATACGACTGGGATTAACGCTAGGACAGAATACCCGCATACGGCGCAGAATATTCTACTAAGAACCAAGCGGTTCGGCGGCTTCATCTTTTGCCGCACCATTAAGATCTGAATTTCCTTACCAGTACACGTGTTTCCCCCTTCCTACAGTCCCAGGTCCTTTAAGCGGGGCGTGAAAAAGCATCTGATGAGGCGGTTAAGCTGACTGCCACCATTGTAACATGATCCGTGTCTATATTGGTGACCCTATTTTCCGAGACTCTACCTTCAGCTTGCTATCAGGCAAGGTGAATTACCTCTTCCATAGTCCTATACAAAGAAGCATTGTCGTTAACATTGTTGCTACCTATAACATTTAGGTACCAATAATGCTACAGTGGTGGCCCTCAGCTTGATGGCCTTCTTATTCATTCGAGCGTTGGTCCCAGTCGTATCCGAAGCTTTCACCTCGGAGTCTGGGGCTCGCTTTTGAAGTCTAACTGCGGGTTTGGCTGAACTTCGACTGACAACTTCAACTGAACTTATTTTCCGTATTGGGATTTGTTTGCACTTTTCACACTGGTGGAAATACTTCTCGCTGGTTGCGGTTGATAATTATCTACTCCCATTCGGACACATCACAGTTCCCGTTCAGACGCAGATCCAAGTTGTTCTTCGGCATCAGAAGATAACTCCAAATCTGATAGCACCTTCAGCTTCGACGATAATATAATTGAAATCATTAAATACAGTTTGATTATCTTGGTATTAAAATCTTTTTGAGACTTTAGTAGTCAAGATCAATCTGATGCTGACTGTACATAGGAATCATAATGACGCAACATTATATTAGCTAGGTACTGAGAAACTAGAACTACCTACTTGAAGGAAAGCTGGCACCGCTGAAAAAATCGTTTTCGTCCGCGTCTTACCCCAAGATCGTATCTCCCTAGATTGAGAAAGCTATTGAGAAAGCTATTCCCTAATAGCTTTCTTACGGCCAAATGACAAAATGACCTCGTGTTTTGTTCCCAGCGGTGAGTAGGGTAGCCAGAGCTCACTGGAGAGGTTTTGTGCTGTGGGAAGACCAAAGGCTTGTCCTGCTTGTCTTCTGTGCTGACGGCACAGAATTTTTCTGTTCTTACAGGGTCGACAGCACATGTGTGACTCCCCTGGTGTTGCACTCGTTCATAGGCCACGGGTACCACTTTTAATCAGGTGGGCCTTACCCCTACCTAACTGGTATTAATTGCGTACGTGATTCATTCAACGTAGTATAACAATATTTTCACGTAGGCAGATACATTTCTTAGTACATACATTTTTCAGCTGGCTTAGTATACACAGAAGTAATAAGCTATAATATTTTGAAAATAATAAAATTATGCCCTACATTAAATATTGTGGCATTACCATTTTAGTACTACTGTTTATTCTATTCTGAGGTAGAATAGAGCTTTTTGCGGTTGTGTCACGGTCACGTCTTCGGATTTCTCCGTATTCAATATTATTGATAAAGACACGAGGATTTTTCATGGTTGATTGGGCTAAACAAGGGTAATATCTCAATAGAAAACCATGTAATGATGATGGTGAAAAGAAAATGAATTGATATCTGTACCACCTCTATATAAATGAGAAAAATGAAGGCCACCACAATATTACCACAAGTGACTTTTTTATAGTCTTCAAATGTAAAAGCAATCATCAGCTAAGTATCTAGAGAGTGTGCAGTAGCGGTTAGTATATCATATTGTCCAATGAGAATCATTAAGTATATCAGGATCATCAGTTATAGGTATAATACGAGAAATAAAGATAAACTAGCAGTGCCAATACTCAGGCTTCATAAGGTTGGTAATTCATTTGTAGGCAATAGTATAAAAATATTCAATAAAATTCCTCAGGATTTGGTTGACATGCCACTTAATATTTTTAAAATAAACGTGAAAAAAAGTCTAATGGAAAAAGCTTATTATGAAGTAAAAGAATATCTTAATGATAAAAATGCATGGTCAACCTAATCACTTCTTGCCCGCACATTGTAAATTGTATAAAAACCGTATTAAAAAATAAATAAATAAATAAAAAGGATAAATTGAGTTCTCTGAGTTTCTTGCTGGTATCTCAGTAGAACCAACTACCGAACCAGCGAAAAAATCATTTTCAAATGGTTTACTTTAATTTATTTAATATTTTATTTTTTATTTACATACTTCTTGACACAATTGTAATATTTTGACGTTCATATGTGCTCTATATGTGCCTAAATTGAATAAACGAAATTTATTCTTTGATTCTTTGATAGTAGTCTGTAGGAGGTAGAACACGACCGTATATCTGTCCCAATCGAGTAGTCCGACTGGGGAAGAACCTACAGAATACAGCGGCTAAATAACCTCGTGTTGTGTTCCCGGCGGTGAGTAGAGTCACTCGAGAGGTTTTGTGCTGTCAGTGGGAAGACCAAAGCCTTGTCCTACTTATCTTCTGCACTGACAGCGCAGAATCTTTTAATTCTTGTAGGGTTGTACGCGCCCATAGGCCAGGCTACATTGCATCAGGTAGGCCGTGTGCTTGTCTGCGACCTAGTATAAAGAAAAACATATTTAGCCTTGGGTATTTATACGCGTGAATTTAATATATCATGTAAAATTATTTGTAGCGGATTTTATTTTGCGATTTATTTTGCTACTAGCTTTTGCCCGCGGCTCCGCCCGCATGGATGTCGGTTATCGTGACCAAACATAGCCTATGTCCTTTCTCGAGGTCTAATCTACCCCTATACCAAATTTCATCAAAATCGGTTCAGTGGTTTGGGCGTGAAAGCGAGACAGACAGACAGACAGAGTTACTTTCACATTTATAATATTAGTAGGGAAATAGGGATTTCGCAGCCCTGGTCACGGGAAGATTAGGACATTACTCTGCGATGAATCTCCAAGACATCCAATAACTTTGCCTAACTAGGGAATCAAAGCTATAACGCTAGGTATAACAATCGGAACTTAACATGTGCTTAGCTACCAATTTCGAAGAGATTACACTCATGATTATGAAGGGGTATACCTAACAAGTACCAATTACATGCAACGATTTTTTCTGTACCTACCGTACGGTACCTACTTTTTTTTTTCAAGGTCCTTTATAATTAACCGATAAACTATAAAAATTAACCAACCGATTCAAATGTATTTAATTACTTTTTACAATGTTAAGTTCATTGCCATTGCAGCCTCTTCGTTCGTAGATCATAATACCGTAGGCGACCCAGTTCGCGCTTCTTGCATCAAACAGTGTTGAACCATACCTCATCGCGGTCGAACGCAGCAACATGTTGTTCGAAAGTTTCCTTCTAAACGCCTCGATACTCGGCCTACTAATATTCGCTCTAATATTCGACTACATTACCAAGTTTTTTAGCTACTGGTACGTCCGACATGTACCGTACAAAACAACAATCCCATTCTTTGGTAGTGACTACCATCGAGTTTTGGGAATCAGGAGTACCACCCAAGAAGTGAACGCTCTATATAAAAAGTACCCTAAAAGTAAATATGTTGGAGCCGTCAAAAGCAGGATCCCAGACCTGATAGTGAAAGACCCTGACACGGTAAAGAGGATGTTGTCATCGGATTTTGCGAATTTCCATAGCAGAGGTGTATGCCTGGACAAATCTCAGGATGTTTGTTTACGAGACAATTTGTTCTACGCTGACGGTGAAAAATGGACTCTATTGCGTGATGGTTACGAGTCGTTATTGAATAACTTGGACTGTGGATTGGAGAATTTGAGTGACTGTTTACCGGGAACAAGCGGCGATGCTAACGTTCAAGAGATATTGTCGAAGGTATTGGACAAAGTCTTCGAGGATTTACTTATTGGTAACTCCGGTGGGTCAGTTGTGAAAGATTTAAGATCGATAGCACAAAGGCGTACATTTATAGAGAGATTTAAGACTTATTTGAAGAACATTTTTCCTTCTTTATACGTAATGCTGGGATTGACAACTTTCTTTAGCGAACCGTCTTTGAAAACAGAGAGCGTTATTGAAAAATCGGTTTTGCTATCTAAAATGAAAAGCCTCGGTAATGTTTATCAATTACCGATTACTGAGAAAAACAAGAAACGTTCCGATGTGGAATTCGCATTTTCTATGCTAGCTTCGTTCATTACTGAGGGATATATACCATGTCTAAATGCTTTGACCGCATTTCTTTACGAGCTGGCTTTAAATCCTCAGGCACAAGAGAAATCTAGGAACTCTGTGTCTAAGGACAATCGGGAAGAATACTTGGATTTTGCGATCAAAGAAGCACTGAGATTGCACCCTCCTTACTCGGTTATTACTCGAGAGTGTACCAAAACATATCATCCAGAAGGAGGATTACTTATTGATAGAAGAGTTACAATTAGTGTTCCTGTGGAAGCTGTGCACAGAGATGAAGAAAATTATGTAAAACCTAAAACCTTCAATCCAGATCGATTTTTGGATGATGAAGGAGCATCTAAGCATTGTTACACATACCTGCCATTTGGAGCTGGTCCTAGAAAATGTATAGGTAAGATATATCTACATTTTTTCTTAAAAACATATTAGGAGCCAAAATTACTAATAATTGCCTCCAAGTCCTCCAGTTAAGCAAAATTTCTTGTGTTAGGGGATATTCAAATCCGGAATCTGTCGTAAAACTAGACCCCTTAATTCGGTAAACTGAAAAAATTGGTAATTTAATTATGGTTGTATTTCTTCGATTTCGTTTAACTGCTATTTGTAAAAGTGCAAATATTTTCATGTATTTTGTTTGAAGCTTGTGAAGAAAATCCTTCCTTTCAAAAAAATTTATGTCCTTCACAATAATTATAAGAAGTTGATTTCACCCTCTTTTCTGTATGCCTATGGTACATTCTGAAATCCGAACATCTCCAAACTTCCGGAAATTTTTGCTGCTGGATACAGTCCTTTGTCAGTACACACACTATGGCACCCGATTCTCCCGATACACGTACATATACATATTTCATTACATTTTCGTATCTTATTTGATAGATACACTTACGTTGGAATCAGTTTGCTTTGTATGAGTTTAGTTCCAGTAAGTATGCAGACATCCATCGGTCTATTGCTAAGTCGGTCAGGTCACGCCGATACGATTGAATGAATACGGTGGAATCTAATTCTGCGAATTTTTTTTACTGTTAAAACAGTAAAGGTGCGTCCGCTGCGCCATGTTTTGAACAGAACATTGTTTTTGAACATACACGTTCAGGTGTTTTTGTTGGAAAAAACGATTTAAACCACACCCCTTATTTATCTTCATGAACAATGTTCTGTTCAAAACATGGCGCAGCGGACGCAGCTTAAAACTGCACACGGCTGTCTGATAGAAAGTATTTTAGCGTCACTTATTAAAACGTCTGTCACGCGTTGCTTTTTATTTTTCATATTTTACCACTCTTCCTCTTAGCGTTAATTCCCAGTCGCATCCGAAGCTTTCAGCTCGGAGTCCGGGGTCCGCTTTTGCCAGTCTTAACTACGGATTCGGCTAGACCTCGATATTTTCTGTGAAGCGATTGCCATCTGACCTCCACATCCCAATGGTAACATTAGGCGATATCGAAGCTTTGCAGCTAGACTGTTGTTTTTGGATTTTTGAGGGCTCCAACTACCCGTAACGACTGCCATAGATGTTCTTATGGCAACCGGGACCGACGGCTTAACGTGCTCTCCGAGGCACGACCAGACCAATGCAAATACCCATATTTCATGAACACAAATATTTGCACTGAGCGGGGATCGAACCCACGCCTCCTGCGTAGCGGCCGCCTGCGTAGCGGCCGCTTACCACTCACTAAAAGTAAACCGTTAAATGGCCCGCCGAATAAAAAAGTCTCCTATTCCGGCCGGTCGAAACTGATTTCGTGGTATAGAAAGACGTACGAGTAGTTGATGAAAATGTGGATGTAGCATTGTAGTCACCGGGGACGTAAGGCGACAGTATATTATTATGTCGTAAGTGATATTCGATTTGTATGTACAGATATAAACTACTAGCTGCTGCCCGCGGCTCCGCCCGTGTGATGTCGGATAGCGCGAACAAACATAGCCAAACTTTACCAAGGTCTAATCTATTTCTGTACTTAATTTCATCAAAATCCTTTTAACAGTTTAGGCGTGAAAGCAAGACAAACAGAAAGACAGACAGAGCTACTTTTGCATCTATAATATTAGTATGGATCATAGTATTTCTTGATTTTGCATGAGCAGTTTCTAAGCCGAGAAATCTGCTGTTGAATTTATTGGTCAGATTGTAGATGTAAGTAGGGCGTGAATAGCGAACTGTAAAAAAAAATAACCGTTGATGAGTGGATAGGCCGTCATCAAAGTGGTGTAGTTGTACGAAAAAAAACACAAGGTCCATCTGATAGTAAATGGGTAGATGCCGTTGTTTACATATGTAGCGTGACCGTAGAGCGAACAACGGCAAAGAGATCATGGGTTTGATTCAAGCAATTTCTAAGAATTTCTAAAAAAATAATTCTGTAACACACTAACATTCCTCAGCATTGAGAAATTTAGATTTGTGTAAAGAACTTTAGTCTTGCATTTTGTGTTAGGTACTTATTATTAGACTCACAAAACTTAACAAAATTTTAAAATTCATAGAAATGTGTATGTGTATACCGACCTGTAGCTTCTTAACGAAACAAATGGAATTTCTCCAAACCGCCAATGACCGTAGAGCGAGCAACGGCCAAAACATGGCTTTGATTCCAGCAATGTCTAAGAATTTCTAAGAAAATAGTTTTTTAGGATATTATTGGCAACAAGTTGGGTATTTTTACAGAATTTAGATTCGGGTAAACCACATACTTTTTAATGGCTAATGAATTATCAAAATTTTATTGACATTTCTTGAAATCTGTGTTATTGATGAGGAAGTTTTAAAAATCGTAATATCAACAACAAAATTGTCAATTACTAAGAATTCAAGTTCTAATTTGATGCACATTGACCTTCCCTGGCAATAAGATATTGGGGTTTTTAACATAATTTAGATTCAGATATATACAACCTTAGTCTTTTATTTTGTGCTAGTTATTATTAATTGACTCAGCAAACTTCATTGGAATAAGCCTGAATCGGGGTTTTCCATTCTAAGATTCATAGAAATGTGTAGCGTTTCTTTTAAAAATGAATGGAATGTCTCCAAATCACTTTGTTTCATTAAGCATCAATTGATTAGGAAGTTTGTATGAAAATAAAGGCAAATTCTATGAATTTTAATTTAGCAATGAGCTGTTTGTTGGGTTTCTTTTAGCAATAACGTTAATTTTGAATTCACGTCATAGATTTGAATAAAATATTCATACCCACTTATCGTTTTTTTTGCATTTTTCTGCGTTATTTCAATCAAAATATTTATGTAGGTAACTGTTGACCGCCTTAGTTTACAGTGGAGTAGTGAAGAGCCACTCCATCTCTTCCTGTGGCTATCGTAGATGGTGAATAAGGGATGAGAACAGCCGTCAAGCCTCTTTAATAATTTATACAACCCATGAATACCCGCTTGACGGCAATAGGCTCGCCCCCTACGTGGAACCGAAGATCATAGTTGGCGAAATGTGGGTGGTAATGCATCTCTGCCCACCCCTTCGGGGAGTTACAGGTCTCTAAACCTACTCGTGTTTGTAACCACAAATAAAATAATAATCAATCGCAACTTTGTCCAATTCTATGAATTCAAACTTTAATTAGAAGCGATATGGGCAGTTCTTGGCAATGAGCTGTTGGGTTTTTTGAATTACGCTCAATGAATTTGTTATAAATCATTATATATCATAACAGTGTTGTGTCCTGACTGCATCCGAAGCCTTCACCGTCCGTCAAACTACAAATCTACACCGACTTCAAATCCGTCTAAATCATTATTCTCATTTTCACAGAACCAAACTTTACTTGACTTATTAATACGAGTAGACAAAACAGTAACAAATTGTTATTAATTTATTATTATTTACGTATGTAATTGTTGTGATATTGCTATATCGCTAAAATATTAAAAGACCGTTTTGGTTTAAGATCTCACGTTGATACGGAATCATAAAAAAGTATTGGGTAGATAATTATCATATTAATTTTATAATTGGTCGGAGTGGACGGAGTGAAAACTTCAGTAGAAACAGTATAGCTCATTAATGCTTCTTGTTTCGTTGTTAGGTACCTACCTACAATATATTATAGTATTTTAGTACCAAGCAGTAAATGGTGAACACGACTTCTTGCGGTTGGACTTGGCGCAATAACCTTAATTTCCTCTGCTTGAAGTTAATGGTGCACAATCTCTAAATGTGTCTTTGTATAACTATATAATAGTTTCTCTTCAGATAAAGCACATCTTTTACAAATAATTTTGACAACGTAGTGACCCCTCAATATGGTCTTATTATTGCCAGAAAATTGATTGATTGATTGTGTTAAGCCGTATACAAATTAGTTCATACGTGCACGAACAAACTTGTTGCGTTGCATGATATACGCAACAATTTACATTTTGTTCGCACGTGTATACCATTAAAGAACATCGAACACACTGTTCGTGGAACATGTTCGCGGCGATCCTATGTGTGTTCGAATAGCTTTAATAAATACTTCAAATAGCACCGCTATGACTGTTGAGATAGAGTTTACGACTGTTGTGTGTGCGCGAACTAGATTTCGGATATGCCGTCCATATGTACCAAATGTTCAATATGTTCATGTTTGATGTTTGTGCTTATTATGTTCTTGTTCGTCCCTGCGTACACGGCTTTTACATACATAAACCTAGAACAGAAAAGTTTGCCGTGATCTCGATTGTTATAATTGATGAAATTCAGCTGAAGTTACTTTGGTATACTCTCAAAATGCCAGGCTTCAGAGAAACACTCGCAAAACTGGCCTCTAAGGGAGCTAGAATTCTGTTGTTGCTGTTGTTCATAGGCATCGGTAACAGTTCACCTTATATTGCCCATTGAGTAGTATAAAGAAACTGAAAACTTCCTACTTTAGCATGGGAAAATTATACTTTCTGTAAATAAAATTGTCGTTAGCACAAAGACTTCATGTTAGTCGAGAAATTTCTTTGTAATCTACTCGTTGATGGTTTTCTTTAGCCATCATTACCGTCTTATAAACACCTTTCGTTTAGAAAACATCGCGACAAGATGCAATGTCATTTATTTTGACATACTTTGCTAAACAACAGCACTAGGGACTTGCAATATGCACACAATATGTAGGCTTTCACTATGCATGTAGCTATTATTGAGGTCATGTACGTTATTATGGTGATAAATAGGAGTTCAACTGTTACGAGTGTTTACAAACATTTGTTAGAAAATAACATTTGAATAGCACGTGTAATTGGATTCGTTTGACAGCTCGTTTAAAATCAGGGTCACTCGCCACTTAGGGTGTCGTAGAAAGTGCTGAAGGATGTCAAAAGGTGACAGGCTATCACTAGTATCACAAAATCGACTGGCGGCACCAACAATAATACAACCATCGATAAGTGAAAGTTCCGATAGTATATTTCGTGAATGCCTCATAAGAATGAAAACTTCACTTGAGACTTACTACTTATTGTTAATACCTTGCCATGGTACAAAATGTTATAAATTACAAGTGCAGTAGATCTATGTACGTGTCATTGCTTTGGAAAAAAATACATTTTTACTACTTGTAGAACTAACCTTTCAGTCTTCTTAGAGAAAATTCCCGGGTTGTGTAGGTATAGACTCAATAATTTCGTTTGAGTTTAACTTAAAGAAACTCATACAAATTATATATGACTATTGAATGATCATTCCACTAAGGCCCGTATTTCAGAAATATACTCAATCCTGACTCTCGATTTATAACTAGATCTGAGGACAAATTGTATTCTAGATGATAGTTCTAATGTCATTATGAGAATCGATTCACAACTGAGCGTACTTGTATGGCGCTGATCTATAATCTAATCTACCTATTGAATAATCTTTCAAATACTTAATAGATATTTTTCTTTTGTTTCAGGAGAGCAATTGGCCCTAAAGATAATCAAAAATGTCAGCACTTCTGTCTTGAATAAGTACAATATAGAAGCTTGTTCCAAAACACCATCAAAATTGACCATGGTCGACCACAACTTCGGGAGAGTGATCGACAGAGATATTTGGCTACGATTTAAGATTAGAGATTAAGTTTATGAATAATATTTAGTACTAGATCAGTAAAAGAGAGACAGAAAGAAAATTATTCTTATTTTTATAAAAGTAGGGGTAGTATAAAGTTTTATGGAACTATAATTGTATGGGATAAAATGACTACACCAATTGTAATGTAAAATAGATACTATGGTACTATAGTTTATTATACTATTACCTTCAGAACGATATCGATTATTTTTACTGATGAATGGCAACCTGAAAAAGGTAGCTGGGATATATTGGATCCTAGTAGCGCAAGGAAAAAAGTCTTTTTATTTTTATACGACTTAGGTGGCAGACAAGCACACGGCCCACCTGATGGAAAGTGGTTACCGTGGCCTATGGACGTATGTAACACCAGGGGCGTCACACTCGTGCTGCCGACCCTGAAGAAACCTTCTAATGCCCTAAGAACCCCATATTGTAGTCGCTTGGGAAAACCATTGCGGGGAGTTCATTCCACAGCTTGAGTCTTACCTCATATGGAAAGACCATAGCAATTTTATATGACATTAAACGTCTCTATCACGGCATCCCTTTCCAAAGCTAGCACTTAGGAATCGGGTTATAGGGACCCCTCGTCACTGCTTGGCCCTCGTCACTGCTGCATACATAAGGTGGAGGATCGGGTGCTAAGACTTACTTTTGGAGACGTTTATATCCAGCAAGGAACTGCAATAGTATGGTGGGTTGATTGAAACGATTTCATTAATAATTGTTCTATGGTCTAAATGCGGTATTGAAAATAAATAAAGTTAAACCAAACTAGACATTCACATGATTACCTACTCAATGTGATTGCGCATTGAGGAAAACGCGATAACGTACTGAATTCCGATTACCTAAATTCACACGTTTTCATCACTTAATTAATAATTTATTGATGAAGCAATTAATTGGAATTGGTTCCTACGGTTAAAAACCCCACTGTAATTTACTTGTAACTCAAGTAAATTACAGTGGGTTTATTTATCCGTAGGAACTATGCTGATACCCAGAACCGTAGGTCCCACCCACGTAAAGTTTTTAATACAGATTCTTCTACCCAGGGGAACCTATTCCCGGAATAAAAAATAGCCTATAAATTATTTCAGACTATTGTCTATCGCTATACCAAATTTCAGTCAGATCTGATTAGCCGTTAAAGTGTTATTGCATTACAAACATGCAAACTTCTGCACAAAATTTCACATGTATATTATTAACTAGCCTTCCGCCCGCGGCTCCGCCCGCGTGCATCTCGGATAACGTGATCTTTGCTCATATCTTCGGTTCTACTCAACCGATTGCAATCAAACAAACGTAGGATTTTAAGTCTGATCAAGCCCTTTCTAACAAAATAAACCGCATCAAAATCCGTTCAGTAGTTTTTGCGTCCATCGCGAACAAACAGACAAAAAGACAGGAAATTCTAAAAAAATATTTTAGTGTCCAGTATCATTAACATAACATAAACCAAGTATTTTTTTTTTAATATCTCCAGTGTACAGACACGACCACTTTACAATTATATAATAGTATAGATAGATAGGAAAGTAGGATTCTACCTGCGGTGGTTTTTCCAAGCGACTACAGTATGTGGTTCTTCAAGATGGGCATTAGAAGATTCTTGCGGGATCGGCAGCGCGAATATTACGCCCCTGGTGTTGCATACGTCCTTAGGCCACGGTAATCACTTTCCATTAAGTGGGCCGCGTGCTTGTCTGTCACCAAAGTTGTTTAAAAAAATCCTTTTCATATTGCCCAGGTAGTCACTAGGCAGTGTTTGCAGAGTCGTTCACACCACGTCGTAAATATTTCAACAGTTTACTGTTTAGTTGAATATTCATTAGTTTGTTTAATGTTTTATTAGTTGAGCAAACACTTAAGGAAAATCAGCCAACCAGTTAACATTAGAAAAGTGTTTAATTAAAAAATAGCTGTGCAGTGCTTCCTGTGCTTTTTTTTGTAATATTGTAGTAAACCGTTGGGATATAAAACCAAGAAAAAATGAATTTAAACCACGTTCTACGGGTCCGACAAAATTACCGTGGAATACCCAGGTGATCTACGGGTCCGACAAAATTACCGTGGAATACCCAGGTGATTTACGGGTCTGACAAAATTACCGTGGATTACCCAGGTGATCTATGAGTCTGACAAAATTATCGTGGAATACCCAGGTGATCTACGGGTCTTACAAAATTACCGTGGAATACCCAGGTGATTTACGGCTCTTACAAAATTACCGTGGAATACCCAGGTGATCTACGGGTCGACAAAATTACCGTGGACCACCCAAGAAATCTATGGGACTGACAAAATTACCGTAGGGCACCCATCTGACAAAATTATCGTGGAACACCTAAGTGATCTACAGGTACAAAAAAGTTCCCGTGGAATACTCAGGTGCTCTATGGTTAATACTGCACAATATTATGTCCAACACGACAGACAAAAGAGAGACATACATAATATTGAGTACCGTTTAAATCGTGGTAAAATTGACGAAATTTTTTCCTTACTGGAATCTGGAATAAGGTAGCGGTTTCTGCAAATAGTTCAAATTAGTAGTCTCAATGCTTTAGCCTCTGCGTTGATGGATCAGCCAGAACGAGAGATAAATTTCATTAAGGGTTATTCATTCAAGTCATTAGAAAAGTAATCGATGTCGTTCCGAAGGTTGTTTTTCGTTACTTTTATGATGTGCCAGTTATTGATTGAAAGTTTTGGTGGTTGCTTCGGACTTTCACTCTAATGGATTTGTTTTTTATTAATATTAAAATTTTTTACTTGCCGGGTAAGTTATAATTTTAACAAGTCAAGTGGACATCGAAAAGAAATACAGAGGTGCTCAGATGGACTAGTATTATTTTTTGTGATCCTCACTTAAAATATATAAATAACCCTCGAAGTGATTCCCGCTAGAAAGATTAGACGATAAAGGTGGTGGACGTTAATTTTTTATGTCAAAAATAAAAGGAAAGTTCACAGGTACATTTTAATATTTATTCTAATATTTATAAATGAATACAATTTAGGCGATACTGATGTATTGAAAATGAAGTTTGATCCACTCAGCAGTAGGTTGGGAATTCTAGTAGTGAGATTAGAATTCCCACCACCTATCACCATCTACTCGATGGTTTTAAACTCATCAGCGATCGATCATCGCGATCGATGAAACCAACCTGTATGTATATTTTGTTCTTGAAAGTACATAATAAATACAGCAGAAATATTTGTCTTCTAAAGTTTACAAAAAAGTTTAATCTAGTAGGTACTTAAAGTTAATTTTATTGCATTCTAGATATTTGTAAATTGCTAGTGCTTAGCCAATTTTGGGGGTGACTTTATTTGAAAACAATACATTATTGTACTACATAATGTAGGTAAGATTCCAAATACTTATTTTATAGATAATATGATAATATTGCTCTAAACTAAAAACAAGTTTATATTAAAGAAAGTTGCCTAAAACATGTTGGTTTTAATTTCTCGATTTTGTGACATTTTACTAATTACATTTTTTATCTCTGTATGCAAATGAGGTGGTTAATCCACTTTCATTAATAAAAATAGTCGTTTTAGATATATATAACGATGCATCTAAACAGGATGATGTAAGTGCTGATTAATTTTATACATACATACATACAGTCACGCCTCTTTCCCAGTGGGGTAGGCACATACCATAGCTTTCCACCTGCTACGATCCTGGCATACAACTTTCGCTACTTCTATGTTCATAATTTCTTTCATGCATGCTCGCCGGTTTCGGGTAGGTACTCTTGACATGTCCTTCCTTTAAAATGTCTTCGATCTGACTGACATACGTATGTCTAGGTCGACCCCTACGGGGTTGCCCATTCAACCTCGCTTCATAAATCTGATTAATTTTATAATTACTTTAAATTTGATTATAAGATCTCTTATCAATATTTTAGGAGTAGAATAGGCCCACTTCATCTCTTCCTGTGGGTATCGTAGAAGGCGACTAAGGGATTGGACTGTTCTTCATCCAACAGTAAACATGCAGCTGCTGACAAAGTGTCCGCTAGACGACAATAGGCTCGCCCCCTATTACGTGAGAGCGAAAATCACAGTAGGCGAAACGTGGGTGTTAATACACCTCTGCCTACCCCTTCGGGGATTTACAGGCGTGAGGATATGTATGTATATGTTGTCAAGATCTTAAAGGTTCAAGCATGCAACAGTATACCTGCTGTAAATAAATCTAATATAGGCTTCTCTTTTAAGATTGTGGCAAGCCAGCCTGAATTTTGGTTCGTGGCCAACTTCTGAAAGAGATGTTCAACTGTGCAATTCTCTAAGCATACAACATCGAGCTTAAAAGAACTTAATAGAGATTGTCATTGGTCGATCTCCAGTGACGTCACCCAGCCAGACCAATGACAATCTCTATCAGGCAATGTTCAGCTAAATCCACAGTTAGATAGGTAAAGAATAGGTGAGATTCTTTGGATAGGACTAGGATTAACGCTTTATAATTAAATAAATAAATAAATATTGTAGGAAATTCTACACAACGCTATCTAGACCCAAAGTAAGCATAGCTCAATTAGCTTGTGTTATGGGTTGTAGAATGATATACATACTTAGATACTTTTTTTTTTATAAATACATACATATTATACATAGAAAACATCCAGACCAATGCAAATATTCTTATTTATGCATACAAATATTTGCACTGAGCGGGGATCGAACCCGCAAAGTATGAAGAAGAAGACAACGCATCATTTTGTATATAAGGTCATTATGAAACCAACAAAAAGATTCACTGAATGAAATATTTTGTTCCAGTCAGTATAATAGTGTTCATAGAAGTTATTATGCACGGGTGTAGAATGTGAATGCAAATATTTTCAGCAACACTGTTTACAAATCAAGGATATTGAATGTGTAAGCAAACATTTATTGAAGGAGAACCGGTTACAATGCTGTAACTAAAGAAATGTATAGTTGTAAAAACATGATTCAAATAATGCCCAAATAATAAATGTTCCATTGGGTAAGACGCTGCACAAACGTAGACATTTTTTGCTAATGTCATTGGCATACCATTATTGGTAAACTAATTGCTATGTCTAACTGCTGTGGTAACCGAGGCATTAAAATCATTTTGATTACTTTGTTCGTCAAGATCGATCTGATACTGTGTACCATGTAAACCACGGAGTCTACTTGGTACGTGGAAATTTGCTAATATTAATATTCAGTTTCAGAGCAAAACCAAGTCAAATTTATTCATTTCCCTAAGTGTGGGTGTACCTACAAGGCATAGTCTCAAATTCGCGATAACCCATTAATATTCTGAAACGATTTACATGCGATAATGATGTTATTTTATTAATATAATGTTATCTTTATTTTCCAATATTGATGCTATTGTTTAACTGAACTAACTATAAACAACTCTATTCACGTTTCGCTTAACGATTTTAGTCAAGTTTATGGAGTTCTACTACTTTTGTTAGTCGTGTAAGCATTATAAGATTGTAAAAAGCCATCATAGCGGCCATACTATACATGCATAGTTATACAATAATAGTTATTTTTTTATACCACTTAGGTCGCAGACAAACACGCGGCCCAGTGTTTACCATAGTCCAAAGTGGTTACCATAGTCCACTATGGACGAGTGCAACACCAGGGGAGTCACACTCATGCTGCCGGCCCTGTAAGAACAAAGAACTGTGTAGTCAACGCAGAAGATAAGCAGGACAAGCCTTTAGTCTCCCACTGACTGCACAAAACCTCTCCAGTGAGCTCTGGCTACTCGACTCACCGCTTCGAGTTATCGATGTTCCACTGTTTTCAACGTGGTCGTCGGAAAGAAACTGGTCAATGAGGAACCGGGAACAGTCCACGTTACAGTAAATGTGTTGACTGTAGCATCATAAGGTAATTCATGACTTGATAACCAGTGGACTATTAAGACGTTTCCAACGATACCTCATTTATCGAATTCTGATAAATAGTTTAGAAGCAATGAAAGAATTAATTAACATACATGATGGTAAAACTCATAACCCGGCCTACTTGCTTACCAGAGTCGGGTAAAATTACAGGTCACTGTGTTTGTATACGCTCATTCGATTTCAGCTTGAAACGCCAAAAGGAAACAGCCAAATCTGTGACTAGATTTGTACACTTGTACAGTACAGTTTTGAAAATATTTCTACTTCAATGTTTAGAGCTTACCCTATCTCATATATACACACGGCACTCAACAAAAATTCGAATTCAATTCCCAAACTTTTTTAACACTCAAGAGCAGCACGGTAAAATCAATACCATTGACAATGACAGAGGGGCTAAAATGGACATAGTCCAAAGGGTTTTGAAAGGGAAATATTTCCAGCGTGCCATCGACGTACGTTGATAATGGAGTCTGTCATGGAGGTAATATTGTGACGATATATTTGAAATATTTAGGATAAGTATTTTTATTGAATTGTGCATGATTATGTGCTCGCTTGACAGCCTGCAATAGGCTCGCCCCCTATTACGTGGGACCGAAAATTGTAGTTGGTGAAATGTGGGTGATAAGATAATACACCAACCTCTGCCTATGCTTTCGGGGATTTACAGGTGCGTATATGTATACATTTTTATTTAAAACTAGCTGCCCCGGCGAACTTCGTACCGCCATATATTCGACCCGCGTGGTATTCAAATCACGTTCCCGCTGCACTCTTATCACTTAGGGGGATGAAAAATAGATGTTGGCCGATTCTCATAGATACCGGATAAGCACAAAAAAATTCATCAAAATCGGTCAAGCAGTATGGCAACGAAAACTGTGACACGAGAATTTTATATATTAGACTAGCTGCCCCGGCGAACTTCGTACCGCCATATTTTCGGCCCGCGTGGTATTCAAATCCCGTTCCCGCTGCACCCTTATCACTTAGGGGGATGAAAAATAGATGTTGGCCGATTCTCATAGATACCGGATAAGCACAAAAAATTTCATCAAAATCGGTCAAGCCGTATCGGAGGAGTATGGCAACGAAAACTGTGACACGAGAATTTTATATATTAGATATAGTACAATTACCAGTACCTTCTTTAATTGCCGTGTTTGTTCCGGGTAGAGTAGAATATGGTTACCCCATCTCTTCTTGTGGGTGTTGTAGGGCTGTTCTCCATCCGATAATAAATATACACCACATTACAAAGAGTCCGTTTGATGGCAATAGGCTAGGTAATCAGGTGAAATAATTTAAAATAGGATTAAGCTTCAAAAAGGAAGCTATCATTGAAATATTAAAACCTTTGACCTCAATCTTGAATTGAAACGGGTCTGTAATACTTACATTTATTTCTGAAACATGTACAATCACTACCTACATATTATAAAACAAAGTCGCTGTCGCTGTCTGTCCGTCCCTATGTATGCTTAAATCTTCAAAACTACGCAAAGGATTTTGAAGCGGTTTTTTTTAATAGATAGAGTGATTCAAGAGGAAGTTTTACATGTATATAGTGTAGAGGAACACTGATAAAAGAGATACGCAGCGGGAACGGGATCAGAAAATATGGCGGTACGAAGTTCGCCGGGTCCGCTAGTAAAATATAAATAATACCATATAAATTGACAATCTGTACAAAATAAAGGGTCCTTGATTTGAATGAACTATAAATGGGTTCCGTGAAACCGATTGCTCAAAACTTCGAGTCATTCACCATCTCGCGATCGTCAAATTCGCGAGCGCGCGCGAGTTGGCAAGTTTCGATTTTGAATTCAACTGTGGATATTTCACAATAGGCCTATATTAATGTATAGCTTAGTAACAAAAAGTAGAAAGCAACATCATTAGAGGCATTTACTATACTTTCAATCTATAGTATACCATTAACAACTTTTCAAACTTTCATTCTAACTTTTAACTGTTTTAATAGCCTTTCCATGTAAAGATACTTTGTGTTTAGCCGCTAATTGTTAGAGAAAGCTTTGCATTGTCCACTTTTGACGTTAAACGTCCAAAATAGTGAAAATATTTAAAACGCAAACTAATTTCGAGAATAGAATTGGAGTCCTATGTTAATCACGCCGAAATTATAAGTTTTAATTATAGAGGGCATTAATGTAGTTCATTAAAGTAGTTCATTAAAAATGTACAACTGAAGAGTCATAATGTAATATTAATTCTAAGGTGAGCGATAAATTATTCTTATACGAGCATCCATAAGTGTCGGTAACCAACGTCCAGTAATCTATGGGTGCCATAGACTAAGAAGGTGTACTGTTATTGCTATCAACCTGGGTATTCTGGCAAAAGTCATCATCATCTAAGCGTTAAAAAGCAAGAGACAGGCAGGAAGTTAGTAGAATGCTCCCTGTAGAACTATATTGATTAGCAGACTCCAACATGGGGTTCTTCAAGAAAGGCATTAGAATGTTGTCCATAGGCCGCAATAAACATCAGGTGGGCCGTTTGCTATGGGGTATAAAAAAGAGAATACAGAAACGCTGATGAGGGTAACGAGACACTGTCTTTAAATATTTTCATAGTGGTGGGCACAGTTAGCTAGTTAACCACAACCCCCACAAGCAAGCAAGTAATAAAAGATGGATCTCGAATACGTTCTCTTTGCAAAGTAGGTAACTTTATGATAGTATTCTTTTTTTCTTGATTTTGACCTCATGTATCTCAGAGTGAATGACATAGACATATTTTATCACGTTTTTACAGATATTTTAACTGATGAGCGAAATTTGCACTTATTATATCTAGCGATGCACTAATTGTGACCTTGATATAAGGACAGTGTTTTTTCGAAAGAAATACTGTACAAAGAAAATTATTACATGGTGTAAGCTATTTATGATAGCTTAGTACCACTTTGGCGCCCATATTCTTTCTCCTTCCTTTAGTTTAAATTATCTGGCCTTTATGGGACCATCTGACCTCCAAACCCGTGAGGAAATACCTTAGTATTTGTCATTGCTGATGAGTATTTGTATCAGAGCCTCCTCCATCTGTAAGGTATGTACTGGACCATATTGTCGTTTCCATGGAAGGCCCACTTTCCCCTTACGCGGCCCAGTGGAACAGGCGCAGTCCAAAGGGTAAACGGGTGTTCACAGGGAATATGATGAAATGAACATACATTTTTTGAGGGAACTTCCGCACTTAGTGAAACAGGCGCTGCAGCGAAAGTGAAATTGCCAGACATCTTAAAACTATTATAGGGTAATAAACACTGGTGATAAACGTATAATAGCGAGAAAAATGTAAATATAAATCCAAAACCCTCCATCAATTTAACTCCATATCTTAGGGATTAGAAGAGGGGTAGCCAACATAATAATAAACACACATCACCAGGGCCCATCGAATAAAAAAACGTAAACTGAATTATCCCCAGTAATCTGGTGTTTTATGGGCACCGTATGCAAACATGTTCTGATTTATAGCGCGCTCTATGGCGTGTCCCACTTCCTATATAATGTTAGGGATCATTGACTGATGTGTTTGCTGAGAATGACCGATTTTTTATGTGTATTATGATATATTTGGGTATAAAAAAATTGTCGAAAACACTCTTAATGGCGGCTACATGTTTATCAGGAAATGGATTTTATATTTGGGTTGCAATGCAATAGCAATAACATGGTCTTGCTATCTTATGATTATACCTTCTACATCTATCTGTTAGCAAACCCGAGGAATAAAGTAAAATTACGTTCATGAAATTAAAATTTAAAAATTGAAAACACAATTAGCTGTGAGTGCATTTGGGGGTTATTACCCTCATGAAAGAAGCCTTTGTTTTGAGAGATCATACTGATCAATGTAATCAAATTAAAATCAAGCGTTTTGAAAACTTGACTTTACTGAATGTTTTTTATGACTACCTATGTATTTACGTTTACTGCAAAAATAGATTCTTGTATATTTTAGTGCTTATTGCCTTATTTGCCTAATTGTCACAATATCATCTTCAGCGACTAAATTCTAAATTTAATATTTGGTATCTGGATGACGGTACTCTTGGAGGCGACGTAGAGACAGTATTAAAAGATTTGGCGTTTCTAAAAGAAGAATTTAGTTCAATCGGCCTAGAATTAAATCCCACGAAATGTGAAATTTTTCTCAGTGATCAAATTGACAGCCTTTCGGTACTCTCAAAATTCAATGCTTTGGCTCCAAATTTAAAAGTTTTACAAAAAAGTTCTCTCCGCCTCCTTGGGTCGCCAATCCTTGAAGATGCTTACGAGTCTTTTGTGGAAGAGAAAATACAAAATTTTTGTGAAGTTTCGGACCGACTGTTCCAAATTAACATTCATTCAGCTTTCACTATTATTCGGTTTTGTCTTTTCGTACCAAAATTTACACATGCTCTGCGTTCAACTCAGCTTTTTAAATGTTTGGCACTTTTAGGTCGAGTGGATAGAGTGTTGCAAGATACCCTATGCAAAATTTTAAATATAAATTTGAACGACCGAGTGTGGCTTCAGGCGTCCCTTCCAGTTCGCCTCGGCGGCCTCGGCGTTCGCAAAATTGCAGATGTAAGTATGCCGGCATTTTTATCTTCGGTCTATGGCACTGAAGAATTAGTCAGGAAAACTCTTTCTCCTGCACTGATTAATTCAGATGTGCCAGGTAAAGCCGAAGCTTTGAATGCTTGGAAAATGACCTGCCCAAATGCCGTTTTGCCCGCCAACCCTTCCTCCCAGAGGCAATGGGATGAGCCGCTCTGTATTGGTGTTAAAAAACATTTATTCAATACAGCAACCAATGCTGCTGAGCGTGCTCGCCTATTGGCTGTGGGGGAATGGGAATCTGGTGTTTGGCTCCAGGCACTTCCTTCGCCCAACATTGGTACAATGTTGGACGACACGACTTTCCGCATCGCGACTTGCCTACGTTTGGGTGCACCCTGTGTTTCTCCGCATCGATGTCTCTGTGGAGAAGCAGTCGATAGCCTTGGACATCACGGACTATATTGTTGCAGGAGCGCAGGCCGCATGTCCAGACATGCCAATATTAACGACATTATCCGACGGGCTCTTGTCACCGCCGGCGTGCCAGCCTTACTTGAACCTGTTGGATTGGCGCGCGACGATGGCAAGAGACCGGACGGTATGTCGTTGATGCCTTGGAGGATGGGTAGGCCTTTGGTGTGGGATGCAACTTGTGTCGACACCCTGGCGCCTTCCCATCTTCCAAGTACGATGGACTGCGTATGCGCTGCTGCAGCATCAGCGGAGACTCTCAAACGGCGAAAATATACCAATTTAGCTGGTAGCTACATTTTTGAGCCGTTTGGAGTCGAAACGTTGGGTCCGTGGGGTCCAAGCGCGCGCGCGCTATTTAAGGAAATTTCAAAGCGACTAATCGACGCTTCCCGTGACCATAGGGCTGGCCTTTACCTCGCTCAGAGGATTGGCATCGCCATTCAGCGAGGTAATGCCGCCAGCCTTCTGGGCACGGTCCCAGTAGAGATCAATGGGGAGGAATTTTTCGATGCCTAACGGTACGGTCACTTTTTTGTATATAAGTATAGCATAGTTTTGTATAGTTATGTATATTTTGTAAGTAATTGTATATATATTTTTTTTTCTCCATATTTTTATAATATCCATGTAAAAAATTATTCTTTTATGATTATATATCTATAATATAAAAAAAATTAATTGCTAAATGTAATTTTTTAGAATAGTTATTTCTTGAAGTACAAGGATGGTTCTTACGCAGAGAAATATTACGCTACTACTTATGGGAGCGGAGCAGAAATCATAAATGTCATTCCAAACTTTGCGGGCTTACAGACTATAGATGACTGAAAGGGATGATACGGGACTCCGAAATGTGCTGCGGGCGAAGCCGGGGTGGACCGGCTAGTTAACTAATAATAATGAACCAGAATGACGTAATTTCGAGGTGTAATTATCTCTATGATGGGTTCAGGGAGATCAGATATTCGATCCCTGATCAGTGCAAATATTTGTATCCATGAATATGGGTATCTGCATTGGTCTGGTCGTGCCTCGGAGAGCACGTTAAGCACGTCGCTCCCGGTTGCCATACTAACATCTATGGCAGTCGTTACGGGTAGTTGGAGCCCTAAAAAAAACAAAAAGACAACAATTCGATATCGCCTAATGTCACCATTGGGTTGTGGAGGTCATAATAATATGGCAGTCGCTTCATGGAAAATTTCAAGGTCTAGCCAAATCCGTAGTTAAGACTGGTAAAGCGGACTCCAGACTCCGAGGTGAAGGCTTCGGATGCGACTGGGAATTAACGCTAGGATGAAGAAGAAGAAGATCGGATTAAAACTTCAATTAGATTTCTGACAAAACAATTTATGTAGAAATATGCTGACAGAGGTTACTGCACCCGTGTGCGGGGTTTAATAAATATTTTTTTATTTTAACACCCATTTTATTTTAAGATAAATTGCTATAACGGTAAAACTGCAAATAGAAACATAACGTTGGTATATAGGTACCTACACAAGTAATTGTTGAAATTTTGGCGAAGACTATTTCTACATGACCGAATCATCAAACAGCTATAATCATGGAAAAGGAAATTTACTAATCATATTCTGTCCTCCGTGTATTTAATCAATGGGTTATTTTGTTTGAAGGGCCATTTTTATCTACCTATGAATTCCTATAATTATTACTTTACCAATAGTATACCGCGTGTACTCTTAAATGATTTGTCGTTGTAGAAATCGGCTTCACAAAAATTATGTTTTTGAAATTAAGTGCGAGATCCCTTACTCTAAGGCGAGATCCATATTACAGTCTCAGAAATATCAGGAAGTACCCGACTAGGACCAGCTTGGTTCGATTTGCAAAACGTTCTATAAAGCATAGCAACTTGGCGTTCAACAAAAACACACAGTAATACGAATAATGTTGTCTGTTCACACATGATCAAGCGTCGAACGAACAACAAACCGGGCATCATATTGCGCAACATTGCCGAACTTTTTAGGCAACACGTGTTGAGCGTCCAATGTTGCCTTTTTTTAACATCAGACAATCTACAATAGACATAGACATGACTATGCGATGAGAACATGGCTTCAATATAATCCATTGTTGTCTGTTTCTCATCTTCTTGGGTCTCCAGACAACAATTACTTGTGCAGAAATAATTTATTCTAGATGAAAGTGAAATGGTTTTGATTATGATGTATATTGTTTAAAAGAAAGAAAGAAGAGAAAGAAAGAACTCTGTTTACCAATTGGATGTGGGTTATTCTCAGTTCTTTTTATTAACTGTGCAATATGTAATTTGTATGCTGCTAAAATGGCAAGGTATTGTAGACATTCTGAATTATTGGCGTCATTATTAATATTATTAGGTACCTATATAATAATAATAATAACGGCAGAAATTAAGAACGTCATCAACGATAGCGATGCATTTTGTGTTGCACACGCATCCACGATAACCACTTAACATCAGGTAGGCTGTGGGCTTGTCTGCCACCTTAGTAGTATAAATACTTGGCATTTGTTATATCTTTTCATTATTATTTTTTTTACATGCCGTCTTTTTATAAACTATAGGTACCTACTATGTCATAGACTGTCATAGCATGAAACAAAGGTGTGTTTTTCGTGTCATAATATATGTATAGAATATCAGTTTTTCAATCATTATTGGCTAGGATGCGAGAGATATATCTCAGACAATCTCACCTCCGGCAAAATAATTACACACAAAATGGCATGTGTTTTAGTCGGTTCCAGATCCTCCGGATCCGGCAGAGGGAGGTATATATCAGTAGGGATATTGGATACTGCACAGGATAAAAAAGTTCAGTATTACAATTTAATAACTGAACAAGCTAACAAACACTTAATGGTTTTATATATACCATCTAATAATAAAGTTTTTATCGAGGTCAAAACACAAATTCTTAGCGTCATCACTTCAAATTCTACTGTATTAATAAATTACGTTTGCATTAAACTAAATAATGCAGTGTACAAGCGTGCGGCTTATAAATGTTTCAGTACTGCGAATTGCTCGTGTAGGCTGAGCCTAATCAAATATTTTTATGATCGACGCCACTTTACGGCCCAGCTGTACGTAGGTAACTGAATGGTCTAGGTGTTAAGAAAAAGGCGATTTTTTTTTAATAATGGAAAGAAAATACGTGTTGCGCCGACCCCAAATAAACTTGGGATAAGGGCAGGAGGATGATGTTTTTAATAGAATAGTTTTGACTCAGGTGTTGACAGAACTTTCAGGTACAACGCATTTGCTGCATTGGAGTATGTACTCCACTTTATAGATTTATGGGTTTCGAATTTCTACATAAAATTGTCTCCGTACTCAAGCTGTAAACATAAAAAATTGTGTGTAGGCTTATAACTTATTGGATTAACAAGCAAATTTTTGTACTGAAAACAAGTTTACAATAGCGCTGAAATATCAGAAGCTCCAAACAATACCTACATTGTAAATATCTCGATAACTTACAATGAAAACAAACTACTGACGGAAAACGTCCTAAACATACCTACACAAGGTTATGCCTCTTTCCCATTCGGGTGAGCAGAGACAATAATTATCTTTCTTCATGTGATACTTGCACACGCTTTTCGCTTCTTCTATTTCAGAATTGTTTTCATACATGCTTGTTGGCTACGGGTACTTTCATACCCATAAAAAATTACTACCATTTATCTTTCAGAGCTTAATAAAAGGAGCCGCTAATGAAATAAAACATTATCTGTATGTGGCAAATCCGCTACCGCTTATAATTGAGGTCACAGCACTGTGTACAAGTGTTCTTCACAGCGATTGCTCACTTGTGTACATAATTTGGATAAGGAAATAAAATGTAAATAATTTAAGTAAGTAGGGTAAGGTTGCCGATATTGTACCAGTTAACGAACTTTACAAGATATCACAAAAACTATATCACTTAAAAGGATTATATTAAAAGAAATAAAAAGGTTGTTCTATTGGTATCCATATTTTATAAATAGAAAATACGGAGATATAACCCAATTAGGACAATAAAAGTTTTTCAAAAGGTCTAAAAAAGTACAATTTAGGAAACCGGTTTCCTTAATTGTACCATAGGTATCTTAAATTGTACTTTACGGTCTAAATAAGATTCTAGTATCTCCTACAAATTGAAATTAGCCTTACCGTTATACATCTTTATAACAATTATTATACATAAAGTTTTAAATATTAATTATGTATAATGTTTGAACATCAAGTTATATCTAAATTGTACCAGTACATTTTAGGATTACGCTACCTATTATGTACAAAGTAGGCAACACCAAGTTTTATTTTTATGCGAGCCGCCATTATAACCTCGAAATATCAAACATTAAAATTATATTCTCAAAAAAGTGCACTAATATGCTTACTTTCCAAAAACATATATAACAGCTGCAGTGTACCTACCACTGCCACAAGAATCCCTTAGGTAAATAGCTCTAAAATTATATCAGAACGCCAAAATAGTGATTTTTGTTTACTACATCTACCTCAGTTGTGTTATCGAATCCAAACTGACAGCGATTGCGTAATGTTGGTAGCTCTACTTTTTAGTGTTGTCACATCAAACCTAAGCATTGCCGTTTGGTAGATATTGAGGTGGTACAAATTACGAGCCGGTACAACTTATGCGACTCCACCCTAAGTAGGGACGGGTTCTTGTCGAGATTTCAATTTTGAAATTACCCTTTGATCACATTTGTTGACACTTGCCTTTTCGAAAAGAGGACAGGGTATAGTCACTATGTTCTGTTCTCTATCTTGGGGTGTATTCACTATACTATAGTGAACATACCCCAAAAGAATAAGTTAAGGATCTTCGAATAATCCTTTTCCTAGATCTACTGGAGTACCTACTGATATAAACTTATTGTTGTTGTTAGGGGGCCAAGATATAAAAATTGCAAAGTCGCATCTTAGATTTATAAAAAAATTAATAGCCACTTAAAATGGGTCGGAGTCATCAAATTTAAAAATGATTAATTTAGCCGTTACATTTCACAATTCCGTTATTAGGTACAACAGTAACACAGTACCTACTCTCAACATTTGGGTATTGGATATATTCAGTTAAATTTACAAAAGAAAAATTTCAGAAACATTAAAAATTATATGAATTGTTTTTGCAGTGTTCATGACAGTGGTTTTGCTTTAGTAGAATCGAGGGCCTGATCAACTGATGAGCCATAGCCACAGGAAAACGGCAGTCACTCCTCTAACAGTACATTGAAATGAGGAGTAAAAAAGTGGACAAAGTTCCAGAACGCAACCCTTGAATACAATTGGCGTTCAAATAATGAAGAGTTAAGATTCATACACATTGTTTTATTCACACGATTTCATATTTGCTCTTTTCTGCACACCATATATAAAGGTAATCAATGAAATAGAGTGCACTTTACGAAATACGTGACACCTGTGGAAACGCTCGGATATCGCTACGGTGTACACAGCGTCGTGTTTTATCCCCCTGTGTGCCCCGAGCTTTATTTGTATTTTTTTCGTTTGATTCAACAGTGGAACCAGGTTTTGTAGTTCATTTCATGAATTCTAACGTTGTTATTAGATTGCTTTTTGATATTTTATTAGCTGTGCCTCGTAGTTTTAGTAAGTTTTCTTCGTACTTAATAAATACGTAAAGGATAGCGTATGATTACACTACATGCAACAATTTGCATGCTTTACATTTATCATTAACTTTTCCTGATTGCATCCGTGGCTAAGATGACCTAGGAACTCGGGTCCGCCTTCCGGCTCTTCCTCCTCCACTTCACATGATCTTGGGCGTCCATGGTAGTGACTTTAGTGAGCCCATTTGCACGCATATATTATCAAGCCAGGACAGAACTCGGCGGGGCGCCATTGCCAGGCATTTGCTACCCACATAGCCTGGCGGTTGCCGCAAGACGTAGCCGCATCAGCGAAGGCGGCTCTCTTGCATCCTTTACATTGTATATAGAAAGAAGCTTATAAGCTTCACAAAATCATATGCCTATAGTAAAACCAACAATTCCTTGTACTGAATGTGACCGCCAGTTTACCTTCAATATCATGAGAACATGTTAAATTGTCTTTGATTTGCAATAATAAAACAGTATGCACTTGACAGTGACAAACGTAGTTCTTATTTTCGCCATTTCACAGAATCGTTAGTTTTGCTATTTATATGTCTGTATTTTCTATATTTTCTTATTTCATTTTCTATAGTTTCTTTTAACTGACTTGCCTGTCTATATAATTATAATACCCTAACTCTAAAAAGCATATTTTCTTTATTATTATGACAAAACCAAAATATACTAACAATAGTTTCACTAATTCATTGTTGGATTTCAAAGCAATAATCGTTTGACACGGCATTTAATGAAGTTTCTTTGAGTTCTGAGGTCAAGGCGAGATATTATTTTATTTCGAATGACTATTTTTTAGTGGAAGTAAACGATTGTGTACACTTCTAACAATAAAAAATTACATATTTTTATACTGTACCTCGTCTCTGTAAAAACTACTAAAATCTTTTTAAAGGTAGCCTTTACACACATAATGTGACTATCTTATTCGTATTCTGAGTCTTACCAAGATGTTAGGAACCACAACTTCCGATTCAAAAATTAATTATTATTATTCCTTGTATATGAATATAATTGGATTAATCTCACGGTAACTGGATACTTATTCATTTGTGACTTTATACATTTATTAGGTTGAACTGCTGTTAATCATATTATTCACTAGCTATTGCCCGCAGCTTCACCTGTATCTACACCAATTTCTCTCATCCCCGTTCACGCAATCCTTTTTAACATAATTAATCTGAACACTAAAATGTTTTTTTATAATTTCCTGTCTGTTTGTCCACGATGGATGCAAAAACTACAGAACAGATTTTGATGTGGTTTTTTTTGTGAGGAAGGGCTTGGTCAGGCTTAAAATTTTATGTTTGTTTGATCGCAATCGGTCGAGTAGAACCGGAGATATGAGCAAAGATCGCGCGGGCGGAAGGCTAGTATGTTATATAATAATCTATCTCTGTATCATTTCAGTCGAACCTATTTACTATTTTGAGCTTGATTGAGTAACAAACATCTAAACATCTTCACAAACTTTGACTCCATAATATTAGCAGAACATCGGAAGCAGGATATCCTCTGCAATGTAAACAAGCATATGAATTTAATTGAATAATATTCCAATTAATCCCACGCCAACCTTACACTTATTAATTCATGACTTAATACATTTATTGGATTGAACCGCTGCGCCGGTTAATCATATCACTTCATATTATAAAACAAAGTCGCTGTCGCTGTCTGTCCGTCCCTATGTATGCTTAAATCTTCAAAACTACGCAACGGATATTGAAGCAGTTTTTTTCAATAGATAGAGTGATTCAAAAGGAAGGGTTATATGTATAATACATACATAATATTGTAGAGAAACACTGATAAATTTAGAGATATGCAGCGGGAACAGGATCAGAAAATATGGCGGTACCAAGTTCGCCGGGACAGCTAGTCCCTACTAATATTATAAATGCGAAAGTAACTCTGTCTGTCTGTCTGTCTGTTTGTCTGTCTCGCTTTTACGACTAAACCGCTGAACCGATTTTGATGAAATTTGGTATAGGGGTAGATTAGACCTTGAGAAAGGACATAGGCTATGTTTGGTCGCGATAACCGACATCCACGCGGGCGGAACCCCGGGCAAAAGCTAGTTATTAATAAGTCGAAGTAGATACTGTGTCACAATTTCGTGTTGTTATATCAAACAGTGCCCTGGAGGGCCAAGTTTGCTCAACTTGGATGGTGATTACGTACAAGATTTATGAGGATAACTTGGATATTTTCAGAAGTTTGCTTTGTTTTGTTTCGTTTGTATTGAGATGTGATATGGATTTATTAGAAACTGTCGTTGTGTCATTATTACATGAACTATTTTTGTTATTAGTGAAAGCTCATGTAAAGACTGTCATTCTTTTTTGTTTTTAGATCGTTTCTTTGGCAGGGCAATAATTTGAGTGATGTATTTTTATACTTTTTTTTTATACCACTTAGGTGGCAGACTGGCACACGGCCCACCTGATGGGAAGCGGTCACCGTGGCCTATGGACGTATGCAACACCAGGGGCGTCACACTCGCGCTGCCGACCTATTATAAGAAATAGCGTTGTTCCCAGCCAACAACGAATAATAATTCAGTTTAATACAGCTTTTATGGAAGCAACTACTGTCTGAACTTTGAACCCCGAGTGAAGCCCTGCACCAGAGCCTCAATCCTTAAACAGCAGGTATGCTACTTGTTACAGAATGGAAGGAAAGAGGCCCAAATTATACCGGTGTAGGTTGGACTCCGGCCACTAATATTACTTACTACAGTACTGTTACTTATTCTGTACTCCGCCTAAAAGTTAGTATAGGTATAGGTATATAATTTTATTTTTTGCCCATTAAAATATTCCAAAATCATTTGCAACCTGAAGTTTCTTGTACAGGTATATATTAAACAGTAGGTACACAATTACTAGGGATTGTATGTGTATTTTTTGACTTACACAAACAAGTACTCAAGTAAATACACGAACAACTTACACAAATCAAACATTGCCGTTTCGTTTGAACCGTTCGGTGAAACGGTAACCAATTCTGGGTCGTGTACTTGCCACTTTACTAGTACAAATAAAACCTTCCTTGGTTGCTTATACACAATATATAGACAGACATGCGTAGCGTCAACCAGCTGTGTAGCATGACGGTTGGACCTTCAACTCCCCTGTTCAAAGAAACGGGTTCAATTCCTGTTTAGTGTTTGTTTTTCTTTATGCTTCACCATTTTTTTTTAAGTACTACTTAGGTCGCAGTCAAGCACAGGGCCCACCTGGCTGTTGCCCGCGGCTTCACTCGCATGGAGATTTGTTCGTGTACCTACAATCATGATAACCGGTTCCCGGGATAAAAATATATAGACTATGTGTTATTCCAGATTGTAATCTATTCCTGTATTAAATTTCTGCAAGATCCATTCAGCCGTTTGGGCGTCATTGAATAACAAACATCTAAAGGACTAGGATTAGGCTAGTATTAAAAAATAATTAAAAAAGAAATACTTGCTTAAAGTGCTGAACTGCATCCTAGAACCCATGTTACCCCGCGTTTACATACTGCCGCTCGCATTGCTCATCGTGTTGCCAGAAATATTCGCGCGATTAATGCCCTAGCATTCACACACTCCCATCATCGCGTTGGTCCGCATTACAGTATTCGCCCTGCAACGGAGACGGACGTAAAAGTATGGAGGACAACGCTGTAGCAGTGTACGCAATAAGCTGTTACAGCATAGCGAATTAATTAAATAGATTATTAATAAAAACTATCACTTTCAACCACTATACACTTTCCGTAGATCGATATAAATATTTTTAAAAGTAAATATTCGAGGAGCAATAACGAAAGTCGTGTTTTATTTAGCTTAGCGCCATCTAGCGGTCTCGTATAGTTCATCGCGCTAGTATTTGCGCAACATACGCGGCAGTACTCGCGGCATGACGAATATACCATTCACACCACGTCTCTGCCCACTTCTCTCGCCACTTCCCTCGCTTTGCCGCGAGTATGTAAACGTAGCATTACAAGCTATGCTCATATTAAGTCTAATTGTTTATTTTAAGCAGGTATGTCTTAATTAGAACATTATCATTAAACAGTAATACCACGGTATCATGCGCGTACGCATCAAACCGTATCAAATTTATTAACGTAATACATTTTAGTCTAACCCTATGAATAGCTAAGTACTTACAATATCACAATGAAGCAATCATGAGTTTCTGTTATAGTACTTGACACACAAACACACTAAGCCGTCATCTTAATAGCGCTTATAAAAAAGAAAGCGGCCATTCGTCAGTACCAGCCTCAAATACATTGGTAGTGAAAGGTCAACGACCGAGAACTGCAAAAAAAAAAGTTTCTAGCATACCTACATACTACAAGCTGAACTATAGTCTAGTTAATGGGGGATCCTATCATTGGGTTTCCCCTTGGATTTGCTCGCCGTAATCGGATTTTGCCACCACGTAGAACTTTTTTTTTATACCACTTAGGTGGCAGACAAGCACACAGCCCACCTGATGGAAAGTGGTTACCGTGGCCTATGGACGTATGCAACACCAGGGGCGTCACACTCGCGCTGCCGACCCTGAAGAAACCTTCTAATGCCCTTCTTGAAGAACTCCATAGTGTAGTCGCTTGGGAAAACTAACGCAGGGAGAACTATCCGTCCATGCAAGTCTTTCTCGTTAGTGCTCGGCTTCTAAAAGTCGCAGTATAATTTACATTATTGTTATAGTCTATTCCAAAAACTGTGCTTTCAAATCTGAACATGCTAAGATAAATCTCAACATGAAGTTCCAGAGTTCCTCGAGTTCCACATCAAAACAAACAAATAAAACGCTTGAGCTTTATTGGTCAACCAAAGATTCAATGTTGTTTATTCAGTTTAGGTACATAAAGAGTATGTAATTGATACTAAAATTGCTCCCCGTTTGTAAATATGTAAGTCCTAAATTAATAAGAATACCTATCGGGCGACGACTGTCCTGAATAGTTTTATAAGAAAGAAAGAAACTTGTTTATATGGTATCACAACCCACATATTAAATTATACTAATAATTAAATAAAATACAAAGAACTGCGAAATAATACTTTTTTATACTACTTTGGTGGCAGACAAGCACCACCTGATAGAAAGTGGTTACCATGACTTATGAATGCAACATCAGGGGCCCAATACTCATGCTGCCGACCCTGTGATAACAGAAAGTTTCTGTATCGTCAGTGTAAAACAGAAAGCAGGACAAGCCTTTGGTCAGTGCAAAACTGACAGCACAGAACCTCTCCAGTGAGCTCTGGCTACCCTATTCACCGCCGGGAACACAATACGAGGTTATTACGGCACCGGTATTCTGTAGGTCCCCAGTCGGACTGCTCAATTGGGATGGGAATACCGTCGTGTCCTACCTCCTATTTATAAAATCTCCTATAATATAAAAAAAAAAAAACAAAATATACTTGCCAAAAGATTGAAATCAATTAAAATAATGACTTCAACCTATCTACAGCCTTCTTTTATAAATAGACATTGACCTTTACACTTAGCAAATAAATAAACACTCCCGCAATGTTAAACTGATGAAGTGTTATAAATAGAAATGAATAAATATTTTTAGAAAGTTCGCGTTAATTTTCTTTCGGACAGGTGACGGACGCAGCAAACCTGTTTGAGATTAGACATTTATCTGATAATTATAAATTGAGTTTAGGAAACATTAAAAAAGTAATTTAATTAAACAGCAGCGTTCTTTAACCTTTATGTATACAGTTAAGTGCATTAGATCGATCTTGATCAGCAAAGTATTCAAAAAGATCTTTAATCAATTAGCCAATCGCAGTCTACAGCTGGACATAGGCCTCATATTTCATGAACACAAATATTTGCACTGAGCGGGGATCGAACCCACGCCTCCTGCGTAGCGGCCGCGTTCACTACCGCTACGCCACGGAGGCTGTCTGGCCACGGGTTGATAAAGGGTTTTATTAAATTTTTTCCTTCTCTCGTAGTGATTACCGTCTGCGTATTTTTTTAGGTTAGTCGCCTCTTACGATAGTCTCCCCTTCGGATGTGATGGGGTAGTGATACTTGTATTCTTTCTACGTCACCACACTTAACTGACACAGTTAACTGATCTGACTGATCCATCCGTGTGGACTTCGATACGGGTTTTATTTATTAAACGCGGAATCTAAAAATGTATTCCAAAATGAAAGTAGGCTGAGTTACGCCATCAGTACAGTAAAGTCTCATCAAAAT
This sequence comes from Eilema depressum, assembly GCA_914767945.1. Classification (NCBI taxonomy): domain Eukaryota; kingdom Metazoa; phylum Arthropoda; class Insecta; order Lepidoptera; family Erebidae; genus Eilema; species Eilema depressum. Next base: position 18,340,545 of record OU612020.1, read on the forward strand.
CGGCCCAGGCACTTCGTTCAGGTAATATTTACCTAGAGAAAACAGACTTTTTTTAATAATTGCTTTTTTGTTATGAATAAGTTCCACACAATAGTTTATTTTATGTTCATAAAAAGATGTTGTTCTTTTAACTGTTTTCTGTTCTTGAAAATATGACTTTTACTTGTTTTTTGTTCTTGAAAAGAGGTTTTTTTTGGCTGTTAGATGCCAAATTCTTTCAAAAATATTTAAAGCGTGCGGAGTCACTCCACTGTGGCGTCACAAAAATTTAAAATACATTATTTTCTAAAACACCATGACTCAACAAAACAATTATTATGGATTGCAAAGCCAATGTCTATCATATTTTGTTCAATCATGCAGTCAAACTGACTCGACGTTGAAGCTAGACAGTATCTAATCTATTATTTGTTAGAAAAAGACTATGCATGTCACTGAACCTATTGCTTAATGCAAGTCATGAATTTCTATGACATAGATATTCTCACGACTTTTTGCCTCAGGGGTAGGCAGATACAATAGCCACTATTTGTAATTTTACAAGTATGTATTACTTGTTCAAAGTGGTACATCATGAATGGGGCATAATGCATTCATAGTTTAGTATGTCACAAAACGTGCTCTGGAATGAGTATGTGGGGTTAGGTATACCTATAGGGCCCCATCAAGTCCCTTGGGGGCAAATCAACTTCATCTACAAGTCGACCTGCTAATTACCTCATAAAGTTCTGGTGGAGGTTCTCCTCTCGGGGTAAACAGGTCAGATGGTAGTCACTTCTATAAAAGACATAACACACTACCCTATATTTCTCAGCCCAAGTCGCGAGAAAATTGTTTGAATCAATAAAATTTACGATTAGTAGATTCGCAAAAGCATCTGGCCGTCAAGCTGAGTCCCACCATTTTAACATAGTACGTGTCTGTAATGGTGACCCTCTTTCCTGAGACTTTGTGTTCAGCTTACCATTAGGCGAGGAAGTCAAAAAGATGCGTCCTACATTAAAAATTAAAAAAAATTGAGATCCTTCGCCGCCGTAACACGTCATGCTATCTGCAAAAGACACCCATTAAATGTGGCCTATATCCGCAGTACACATTTCTTAGGTGTCTTTTGAGGATAACACGGGGTGCTATTGCGGTGGGCGAGCTCAAATTCACCAAGCATAGATTATTACAAAGCAATCCGCAGGCGCCAGAGCCTCGTTTGTCTTGCGATTTAGGTCCAAGATAAGTGTCCGAAGTTGTAGTCATAGTTGTGACTATATTCTGGTAGCGTACTTAGAGGCAATTTCGTTCTTTTTACGTACTACTTCGGTGATAATATTGAGTACGAAATGGAAGCAAAGTGGCTTATTATCTGACCACAAAAGAAAGCTTCGATAAACATTAAATAAATATTAGATGCAAACAAAACGGGCTCACATATTAGACCGAAACAAGTACGGAGCTGGTTCGTTAAACAGTACATTGGAGACTACAGAATGTGTATAAGGCACAGTTTTATAACTAAACCGATTTGTATTCGAAATCCCTGGGCTTGCTGTAGTACAACTATCTCGAATGTGTAGTCATTCGCGTTATGATTGTCGGATTTGATACTTCTTCAGCCTAGCGTTAATTCCCTGTCGCATCCGAAGCTTTCACCTCGGAGTCTGAGGTCTGCTTGATCAGTCTTAACTGCGGATTTGGCTAGACCTCGATATTTTCCGTGAATCGACTGCCATATGACCTTCACAACACAACTCAATGGTGGCATTAGGCGATATCGAAGCATTGTAGCTAGACCATTGTTGTTGGACTTTTTAAACTACCCGTAATGACTGCCATAGATGTTCGTAGGGCAACCGGGTCTGACGGCTTAACGAGCTCTCCGAGGCACGACCAGACCAATGCAAAAACCCATATTCATGCATTCAAATATTTGCACTAAGCGGGGATCGAACATCGAACCCGCGCCTCCTGCGTAGCGGCCGCGTTCACTAGCGCTACGCCACGGAGGCTGATTTGATACTATTTGTTGTTTATTTGAAAATGATGGTGTACAAATTGCCGCACTAGTGTAAACACGTAGGTTTTATGGTGCAAATAAACGTTCTCAAGTACGTCAGCGTATCATTTAACCTCGTGTATCAAACGGTACAAGCAGACAAGTGCTTTACATGGGGCGTCAAGAGTGTCAGCACCGTCGCTCCTAGTCACCTCGGTCGTGCGATTCGGTTTCCAGCCGCTTCTGCTGATGATGTAGCTGCTAGGAAGCTTTGCTGGCTAGGTATCTGTTCTTTCCTTTACAGTGGAGACGTTGGACTGTTGGAATGTTGAGGCAAAAAAAATGTGGTGGAGTTTTTTGCATTAAGCAAAGGTCTGTGCGCTCTTTTTGTTTTAAAGACAAGCACGGTATGTAGTTAGAATGTAATGGCTTGTTTATTTAAATGAAAGTAAATGATAAGTATTTTAAATAAATGTGTGTTGATGAAGTAATTTCAATTAGAAATTTTATACCATTTTAATTATGTTTTTATAGTCGTGTAACCTTCAAATACATTTTTTTTTTTCAATGCATGCATGCATATAATCACGCCTTTATCCCCGGAGGGTTAAGCAGAGGTGAATTAACACCCACATTTCACTAATTTTATTCGGTCCCAAGTAATAGGGGATGAGCCTATTGCCGTATACCGGGCACTATTGTTGCTTCGAGAACACATCTGAGGTTGAGTCTGGGCTGTATGATATCTGTCTGATGTTAAACAGCCCTATCCCATAGTCGCCTTGTACCTTCTTCTTCTTGCAGTTCTTGAATACCATGACTTTTATTATCTTCTAAGCATCAAAACAGGTTGCCATAATGCAAGCGCTCCCAAAGTCTTTAGACTAATACACGTAGAACACCGATAGGAACAAATATCGGAAAAGTACTTAACCAGTGATGCAGTTCTGGCCACTTTAACGTTATTGGTTCGGAACAGTGTAAGTTACTTGCTCCAGCGATTACGTTAATGTTCTACAGACTGTACCCATGTGCGAGGCTGCGCATACAATATTGCACCGAATATGAAATATTTTTTGGCTTTCACTGCATTATCTCTAGGCAATTAATAAAGTTCTTTTGACTTTAGTAGATTTTTATGTTTGCTTACTGTTTTTCTTCATTCTAGCCCTAGCGTTAATCCCAGTCGCATCCAAGCTTTCACCGCCGAGTCTGGGGTCCGATTTACCAGCCTAACTGCTATTATAGATGGACTTCGATATTTTCTGTGAAGCGATCTGACCTCTACAACTCAATAGCGATAATGGGCGATATAAAAGCATTCAGTGGCTTCATTCAAGTCTTCAATTGTGCAAGTACTTGGGCACAGTGGATCTATGATTGACGGTTGACTGGCGAAGGCTTCCCTCTTGAATTTAGGGGCCAAACACCTGTGCTTGTTTTAAGAACAACCTGTATCATCTATCTCAATCAGTCCTAATTATATGCTATCAATCATTTTCTCCAATAAAAACAGAACTTTTAAACACTAAATGATCAATTTAGGTAGATGTCTTCCATCAATCAAACTTCTAAAATTTAAACGAAACGAAACTAGGAAAGGAGCTTAAGTTACTTTATTTTGACACGGTTCCATATAGAACTGGGTACTAAAATATATTCGTTTTTCTTCGGTTTTCCTCAACACAAATCAATATCTAGGCCGGCAGGTACGGCTAGTGCCAAAGATTCAGGCAAGTAATAAATTATTTGGGAAAACTTATCCACTTAAGATATTACTTGGAAAGAGGCTTGCCACAAGTTTGCAATACATTTATAATACGAAATCTTGTAGGTACAAGTTTTAGAATCATGTAATTATGGAAAGTGCTTTCGGAAGACGATCAAAAATTCACTTTTTCATACTGACTTACGTCATAGTGGTAAAATTAGACTCGAAAAGGGTTACATTTAATTATTTTGCGAATGTAGATAGAGAGATATACCTAATACTTTACGTGATATGTGTAAAGTAGCTGTGTCAGTACATTGCAGACATTTAAATAAAATACTTGAGTTATTATAGCGATTCTGAACACATTTTGGAAATCTTGTCAAATTGTCATGAAATTCTTGCGTAAGCTTGATCACAATCGGTTCATAAGAACCGGAGATATGACCAAATATACCGACCGATAACATACAATCGAGTGAAGTTGCGGGCATAGGCTAGTTTAATATTATAATATCAAACGAAACATGTAGTAATTAAAAGGCTTACGTGCTTTATACCCAATATTCTCGATGCACTTTGGCCATTTTAATGGCTATTCCAGTAATACATATACGATAAAATACATCAGACAGAAGCTTTGTCTGCCGTATTGAACGTTTGCACTATTAAACTGCGTTATAAAAAGGGATGGATAGTGATATCAATTTTAACTTCAAATTGTCTCTTGAAGATGTTTTATAAACAAATGATGGCCGTTTTGACACGACTGGTTTTGCTCGTTTTCTCTTTTTTTAATGTTATTTATTTTTACCTAAAATATCCATTTATATCAAGTAAGCAGTGACCGTAATCCATTGCAGTAGAAAGATCACCAGCCCCATGGGAGTAATCAGGTATCTAAATGTGTAAGTGATTTATTTCACATGTCTCGTAATAAACAGCCTTGCAAGATGAGCTGTGATGTTTTTCCATGTTTAATATCCATACTAATATTATAAAAAATATGAAAGTAAGTCAGTTTATGACGCTTTTACGCCTAAACCACTGAACGGATTTTAATGAAATTTGATGCAGAGGTAGATTAGAACTTGGGAAAGGATATAGGCTATGTTCGGTCGCGATAACCGACATCTAAGCGGACAGAGCCGCGGGCAACAGCTAGTTGATCATAAAAGTGCACGGTGACAAATCAACCTTCTCCAAACAAGAATGTCTTACTAGTAGCACAGAATATAATAGTAAGTACTACATGGTATAGCATTTATTACAAATAATACACTGCATATTTATAATATCCATTAGCGAGTCTTAACTCTGTCATCAGGTGAATGTAATTATAAAATTTAGTGTTTGAGTGGTTTTTAATGACATTGAACTACATATACCTACGGCGGATCCCAATAACCTATCTATCGCCAGTTTTGACATTAGAAAGATTATAAACGTCATCAATCTCTATGGTAACGCAATTCATAGTAGGAAAATAACAATAGGATTTGACATAAGAACTATCTCTACTTTTACCTTTATCTGTAGATATGTTATTGGGAACGGCCGTTATACTTACTTTCTTGCAATAGAAAGGTTTATTTTAAGAGTTTTTTTTAAATCAGACAAGTAGATGTAGCTCTAGTATTTTTTGTTATTAGTTATTATAAAAATGAATTTATTCAAGAAGCTTTTAAATATCTTAAAATCTATAGTAACATAAAAAGCCGATCAAGTGCGAGTCGGACTCGCGCGCCGAGGGTTCCGTAACTTAAGCTACTAAACCGCAATATATTTTGATTGTATTGACTTAGAAGTTTGATTTTTGCAAAGTTTCAAGACGTTATAGATTTGAATATGTGGTATGAATTACAACTTGATACCTCTACGCATTCCTGAGAAAAAGGTCTTGCCAGACAGACGGACAGACAGATGGACAACTAAGTGATCCTATAAGGGTTCCATTTTCCTTATGAGGTAAGGAACCCTAAAACTGTACCTTTTTCGGTTTGTCCTGCGTTTCTACACTGTTCATTAGATTTTGATAATACTTTGGTCAGTTATTGTGTCAGTCAAGGTTCAGCAATTTAAAAAGGTATTGCAACGCATTATCTGTGCGTTAATCTGTAGCCCTGACGAATTCATATTCACGTTTCCAAGAAAAGGGTCTTACACAAATCAACCTTTCTAAGAAAAGGGTCTTCTATAAATAAATCGGCAACAAAATGCAAACCAATTACCGGACAGTAACCTCTGATTCTAGTAATCATTTTATGAAAATGTAATGGTAGAAAAGTTTGCTGCGCCATGAAAATGGTTAGGGGCTTAGATGCTTCTAGGGTTATTATGCACCAAAAGTCTTAATGCTTATATAATAAAAATACAAAATTAAAAACTCAACATTTTTATTTTACAACTTCTGTAACAGAGCTTATAAATAAGTTATAAAAAACTAACAAAAACCCGTAACAAAAATAAAAAATAATATCACAGATATATTTGGCGTGTACTTAGTGCTTTCCATGATGGAAACCCCAGCCCTTGTGGCCATCATGACCTCCTTTCTTGCCATGATCATGGTGATGGTGATGATGTTCTTCATGACCGTGATGACCCTTGTGTCCCTTGTGATCTTCATCGTGATGATGTTTATCGTGATGGCCATGCTTACCATGATGATGCTCATGATGACCGTGCTCGTGATGACCGCCCTTCTTATGATCCCCACCCTTATGCTCATGATGTCCATGATGTTTGCCATGCTTGTGATGCTTGCCTTCTTTGTGATGATCATCATAAAAGTGGTGATCCTTGTGGAATTCGTCCTTGTGATATTTTTTGTGATAGCCGTCAGTCTTTTCACCCTTGTCATGATGCTTATGTCCACCGTGTTTACCGCCTTTATGATGGTGTCCATGTTCGTGGTGATGACCATGATGCTCATGTTCGTCATGATGTTTCTTGTGACCACCGCCATGCTCATGATGATGCCCTTCGTGATGGTGTTTGCCATGATCACCATGTTCGCCTTTATGATGGTGATGATGTGAATGATGGCCTTTGTGTCCTTTTTCACCATGGTCGTGGTGATGATCAGCGTGATGTTCATGACCGCCACCTTCTTCGTGATGGCTGTGTTTCCCGCCGCCGCCGCCGCCACCGCCACCACTGGCTGCAGCTACGAGATCTTTTTGTTCATTTCCTAACTCCCTAGCGTACGTCGCCGCTAGGCAGAGAACTGCTCCTGCAACCAACAACTTCATGTTGTCAGCTTGACTGTGCTATTGCATTGTTATTCCCACTATTTATAGTTTGTTTGATGATGAAGAAAATATTGGGTAACGTATGCTGAGCAACAACTTCAGGGACAAGATCTGAGCAACCGCTGAAGCGTTAAACCAATTGTTGGAACTGTAAATTAAGTTTCATTGTGATTTGCCACAGTCGGTGTGACGATCGTGCAATTGTAAGTAATTAATAAATTTATCTACCTACCTACATATGATAAACTGAATCGCACACTAAATAAATTTGTTGGCAGCAGTGGCCTAACCTAACCTTGATTCCGTAGCTTTTCAAGCGTGAAAATGTTTTTTATTTTCTCTTTGCTTTCTTTGTCTGTGGCCGTTGAATTCGCTGTCGTGCCTCTATGGTTCAGTGATTTTTTAACAATGGGAAATAAATCAAGTTATATTTTTTAAACAGTAAACAGCACACGTATTGATTAGCATTTAGGAACTTAGCAATTGGTCGCACATTGACTGCCTTATGACCTTTGACAGATGCATCCAGATGAATCATCCAATCAATTAACCTTTGCATTCGTTATACATCTTTTATTTCTAAATCTACTTTCCAACTTAATCTCCTCTGGTTATAGGCCTCTGGCCGGAGGGTGGTTTTGCGGGACTGGAACCGACTAAAACTGCATGCCTTCTTGGGTCATTAATTGCCCAGGGTGACATTGCCTCTGGTATATCCCTCACGCTTATTCATTATACCTGAGACGGAAAACTGGAAACTCTACCCTCCCTGACTTCTAATTTACGACTAGAGCTGTTAGCTATCTTGCCATTCCCTAAGGCTTTATCAAATGCATCTTGGCTTGACAGTGAGTTCTTAAAATAGTTCCTATCCAATATCCAGCTAAGATTATATCTGATCAATATTATATTCTTCCCTCTAGAATCTAGATCATTAGTTGTTATATTATTTGCAAATGAATTATATCACATTTTTCAATTATCTGTAAGTTATAAGCGTTTTAGTTGCAATATATTTAAGATTTGTTATAATGCTATTAAGTCTTTCAGGAAATTAGATCAGTGAAACTTTATGTAACATTTGATTTGTATTACGTCGTGTTTATTATGACATTTTTATTTGTAGCTGACCACAATACGTAATTGAATTATGGTCGGCAATTATTGTTCTCTCATAGTTCACCGGATGCAAGCTTCATCGATGACTGGAAGATACGTAATGTTTGTATGATATAGGTATAATTTATATAAAAATCTACTTACTAGGAAACTTTGAAACAAGTCAAATATAGGGAAAGAAAGTGGAAGAACGGAATCTGAGTTTCAAAGTACAAGCTTTGGATGCAATTGGGACTAACGCTGTGATGTTGATAATTTGATTAATTTATCAACATACATTCATACATATATATTCACCCCCTCAAAGCCACATTTTGCCCACGTAGGTAATAAGGAAGCGAACCTACTGCCGGAAGCAGGCCGGAAATATTCAGCAACTGATCTAAATAAAACTAAAAATAAACTGTTACAATCACATTTACCAAATGTAGCCGAATGGAGTCATCCATAAAAATATATCCAGTGGATCCAGTTCAATTTCTCCCCGCGGTGCATAAAAGGAACAATCTGCATTTCCCTGTCGAAATTTAATCAAAATAGATATACGGATTGTCCGCGGTCTCTTCGCCTTAGAGGCTTATTCTGATAGCTTTAGCCCAAAACTATAAGAATTGATTTAGGTATTATAATATCGTACTTCTTTCGATTGACCGATTTTAGAAAGAAACTGATATTTTGTTTTTTCTAAGTGAGAAAACTGCTGATTAAAAGAAATACAATTTCAATCTGTTAAAACTCGTAAAATTCGAGTAAGTTATATAATTAAGTTTGTACCTACTTAATTAAGCTACATTTATAGTACGTACATAAGATCGAGGTTCACAAAATTTTTCTCTCAAACAAAAAATAATTTTGGAAAACCGTCTTTAAATCGAAAGCTTTGGCGATGTCAAGACTAATTGCCAGTGACTCGCCATGCTTGTCCATAGCCTCACCCCAAAGATGGGTAACGTACGCCAGAAGATCACCCGTTGACCGCTTCGGTCTGAATCCGTATTGCCGGTCATTGATGAACATAAAAAAAAATTGAATCGAGAATCTCCTTCGTTTAATAACTCCGTTAAAAACCTTAATATTTAATTAAGTTGTGATTTTTTTTGAATTCATTATCGATTAGTCCTTTAAATATCTATGTCTAAATCGATTTGTACATTGTAATTACGAAAATTGGAAACTATCTCTTTAGAAAGAATTACCTAGTTGTTCTATATAATATCCATATGAGCCTGTCTATTATATTGATATCCCGATATTGACACCGTCGACGATATTATTTAACGATATTTATTGACTGTTAAAATCTACCAACGAAAACGAAAATCGCGTAGATATCTTAAACTAAACTGGAATAAGGCCAGTCGTATCGCGAGGCTCTAACGGAACGACCCTTTTGGGACCAGGGGCAGACACAAGCATCGCAAATATTTTGCAACTCTTACACTGTTTGTGTGTTTAACTAACGTTCCAACTCAGGTCAAGTATCGTCCTTTCTTGCCGAAGGTGTTGTACGGTAGCTAGTGATAATACAAATAATTAAAGGTTTTACTTTGTACATAAAATCCATTTAAGTAGTTAAATCATAAGTAAATATAACAATACGTTATCCAAGCCCCAAAGAAAGCATAGACTGACTAGCTTGTCTTATAAGTAATTCTAGAATGCGGATAAACATATGATTTCTTTTATTAATAAATATCATGTACTTATTATACTTACATAGAAACCGCCAGATCAACGCAAATATACATGCAAACAAAAATTTGAACTGAGCGGGAATAAAAGCTGCAATCCCTGACTTAGCAGCGGAACGCTCTGCCGCTGCACCACAAGTAAAGGTCCATGAAAGTTATAGGTTTATATAGCGAGTTGGCTTTTAGATTTAAGGGCAATATATCTACTAAACTACATAACCATTTTTTTATACTACTTAGGTTGCAGACAAGCACACGGCCCTCCTGATGGTAAGAGGTTACCGTGGCCTTATGGGCGAGTGCAACACCAGGGGAGGCACACTCGTGCTACCGATCCTGTAAGAACCTCTTTTCTTACAGGATCGGCAGCACTTACAGGATTCTTACAGGATCGGCAGCATTATTTTGCGCTAAGTAGGTCAATGCCTTTGGTTTTCCCACTGACAGCATAAAATCTCTTTAATGAGCTCTGGCTGCCCTACCGCGGTCTTCTGTAAACATGCTTAATATCATGATCGGTGACAATACAAGTAATGAATACCTTTACATAATCTAATAAAAACCCACCCCAAGTTGAGAGGCTTCAACGATGATGATGAATTTTGTGTACATATTTTCGTTTATTTACTTCTAAATGCCCTGCAATCAAAGTTAACTAAAAAATACCACCTGCTATCAAACTTGTTTTGGCCTTTTCGGTAGCAGTCGGTTTTTTTATTATTTCATATAGGTCTTAATCGTTATAAATATCTTTTTTGGTGTATATTGTATAGTTTTAGAAGTGTTATTTTCAACAATATTCAATTTGTATCGACATAACAAATCAAAATTCACCTGCCAACATTTTTATGTTCTGAGTAAAAGTGTAACTCTACTTATAGTTACGTTTCATCGGCAATAAAATGTCTATAAAAGTGTCGGCGTCGATATATTGAAATAATAAAATCGTTTAGTGTACTATAAAGGTATAATTTCCGACCTTTCCGTGAACCGTTCACAGGTGAAATATAATCGGAAAAACTTTGCGGTGACTATTGATTTGATGCAGTAAAAGTGATGTAACTATTTGAGCCTGAAACAAGACTGTATTATTCGTTTTAGATATCGTAAAGTGAGTCTACTTGAAGAATAGACTCAACAAGTCAATGAGATCATCATTTTGACGTTGTTCTAAATAAAGCATTTGGTAGGTACAATAGCCCGGCATTTACTTCTTCTACTCTTGGTTAGCGACTGCAGTGTGACCTCTCAATCCTGAGAAAACACATGTGCAAGAGCTAGTGTAATGGCCAGGATTTGAACCCGAGACCTCTCGATCGTAAGGCCGACTCCTTAACCACTAAGCTACCGACGCAAGCGACGCTTCAATTCATTGATATTAATGTGAATGACCATGTCAATCTCAAATCATATATCTATTAAATGCAACAAAATATATATAAACAAAAACCCAAACAGGTACATACACCGACACCAAAAAAAGGAAATGTCAGTGACAAATAGAGACTTGTAAGTACTCATTCATCACGGCGTCGTACCTTATGGCTCTTCAGATCGTCTTTGATATATTATATTGACGATTGCCGGGGAATCGGAATATATCACTCTCCCTTGTGAGATATAAGTCGTGTCACACCACTTATTAGTTAGGGTGGGGACACATGATACGTATTATTTTTGTTGGTTCACTATCCATTTGCATAAAAAAAAATAACCATTACCTATTTTGGCATATGGTAATTTAGACTAATGATCTTTTGGCATAATTTTTTTGGCATAATTACATAGTAAAATTATGCCAAAACATTTTATGTTAACGAAAGGGATCCCATTTTTGTTTAGTAGATCGATAGTTAATATAGGGTTCGTATTGTTCGTATTGGTGCTATCTATACTAATATTATAAAGAGGAAAGATTTGTTTGTTTGTTTGTTTGTTTGTTTGTTTGTTTTTTTGTTTGTAACGAATAGGCTCCGAAACTACTGGACCGATTTCAATAATTCTTTCACCTATAGAAAGCTACACTATCTGGGAGTAACATAGGCTATATAATATCACGCTACTACTAAAGGGAGCGGAGTAGTGAGCATAAATGTCAATAAATCGGACAGATTTCCATACATTCTTTACTAATATTAGATTTGTATTTTTGTATTCGAGTAAACTCAAGAACTACTGAACCGATTTCAAAAATTCTTTTACCATTAGAAAGCTGCACTATCACTGACTAACATAGGCTATAATTAATTTTCAAAAAAATAGGGATCCTGGATAAAACTTCAATAATGTAACCCAAGGTGTTAAAAAAGTACCTAAAAAATTCCTTACATCGCGTACGCTGCGAAAACTATTGAAGATAGAACAAAATAATGTACTGTAGAAATGTATAACTTAAAAAGGTCTACATAAAAGTCCGCGACAGCATATGTCTATCTAATAAGGGTAGCTCACAATAACCATTTTTATCTTTTACAAATTATAAAAAAAATATGTGTCATTTTCGAAGCTATTTTTAACAATATAGTGTTAAGCCTTATCTGACTAAATACGTTAGATAAATTGTACATTTAATGTAGATCAAAATTGCGCCTTAAACTGTATAATTATAATGAATATTTTAGAATCTATTGCAGTATGAAAGTAACGCGCGACGATATAAATTCAAGCCGAAATGCCGATCAAAGTCAGACCACGGAATCTATACCTTTATATTAATTCTTATCTAAATAAATCGTTTGGTATTTAAGATTGTTTCAATACCTGTTGATTACTTTTTGAATTATTGAAATCGGACGTTCTATTCAAAAGATATTACGAAATTATAATGTCAATAAATCCGGTCAATTACCATACATTATTTGAAAACTAATTATTATTACGGGCATGGGCTAAAAGGGTGCAACCACGGGTGTTCGAAATATTTCACGAGCGAAGACAGGGAAGGTCAGCTGAACACAAGATGCAACGGTAACGGGATCCGAATGCGGGATTGGAACCTCCATGTGATGCATCCTGGGTAACGGAGGCATTAACGCCCCTCACCCAGGGGAGGCGCTACCGCCTACGGCAAATACATACAGCAACGGGAGCAGCTCTATAGAGGGCTGCTCAAAGGCTTCCCACATGTCCCTCTGACTACGAGGAGGCCCAGTAGAGAGCAGGAAAGGGAAGGGCGACCAGCCCTTCCGACCGAGCGCGGACGTGAGGATTATAGGTCCGGCCTCCTGTCATCCCTTCACGCCCGTCGCCTCCCTTTCCGGAATTCGATGGGACATCGTGCTTCCCATTTCTGAGAGGGCCATCTTAAAATTGTAGATGGCCCAGGGTCAGCCGGGGGGTGCGGAAAATGCTCTAGGCAATTTTACACTTCAGCAACTGAAGACCCGCGACGGCATGCTGTTTAGTGGGTCCGAATTCCACATGGCACTCCTGATGGCTGTTTTAGCACGAAAGAAAAGTTTGTACGGAATCCGAATTCCACGCGGGCGGAGCCGCGGGCAACAGCTAGTAAATAATAAAAGTGGTAGAGCGTTCAACTTATATGCCATAGGTTAGTGGTTGAAATACCACTCAGTGCAATCATTTTTATCTGGGTATTTATACGCTTAATTACATGCATAAATGTATAATATATATTACTTTTCCTTCTTCCCACAGTCTTGGGTCCTATGAGCAGGGCGTGAAAAAATATTTGTTAAAGTCGTCAAGCTGAGGGCCACTATTTTAACACTCTTAGTATCTGTAATGGTGACCCTTTCTCTTTAAATCGTAGGAGGTAAAGTAATATTGACGTATCCTACTTATAAGAACCTAACTAGTGATATAGAAGCATATAATTGCGTAGTGAAATGTTTTAAAACAAGAAAATATGTTATCAAACTTGTTATAAACTTCAAAACTTTTCTTTAATTTTCCCTGTGTTTCAGTTATGTGAATATTCACTTGAAAAGCTAATTTCGTGATTCAATATTACTGTACTTACTTTATACTTATACTTTGCATTATAGCGTTGTGTAGAATGTTGTAGAATATTTATTTTTTTATTTTTATTTTTATACAGAGCCATTGTGTACTACTCTTTACAATAGAACTATTCACGTTGTCCCCTCGTTTTTATCGAGGCCCCCAATGACAAGTGGATGGATTCGTAACAAGTGCTCACAGCGAGATTAGATAGGTAGGTAGATATTATATTAAACACTTTTTAATGCAACTTTATTAATTGTCGGTCTCTGTGATTCTAAACAAGTTACAATAAAGATGCTGATGAAGCCTGATGCTTGATAAAGAAATTCAGATCTGCGAACCACTGTAACAAGATTTTAATAACCGCCTTTTAAGTCATTCAACCTTATTTGTAAACCGTATCCACAAAAAGTGTTTTTATAAGAAAAGATGGTTTGGGGTCAATTGAAAATAGAAGACTACACAAAAATGGGATCAAATAAGAATAAAATATAAATAAATTGCCGTGGGATCAATAAGGAAGTAAAAGTGGGATCAATTACGAATTTTCGAATTTGGGACAACTTTCGTGGGATCAATACGGAACAACCTATTCTTTCTGCTTTTAATAGTCACTGATTTATTACGAAAAAGTCATTTTAGTACCTTAGTCTTAGTAGTGATCAATAACTTATTATTTCATCCATAACCTACAATGACTTTGTATATTATAGGATCCTACCAAAATCAAAAAGGAGAAAAAAAAGAAAAGAGTGGGTTCCCTACTTCAAAACTTTGGGTGCACCAGAAAAGCGCTCTAATGATCAAAGAGACTTCATCAGTCTCACACCGGTGGCATTTGTCAAACCCACTGTACTCGCATCTTTACCAAACAGTGGGTTAACGTAGTGATAGTGTGGTGATAGTGTGGTTATATTGTGGTGATATTGTGGTGATGGTGTGATGATGGTGTGGTTCGTGGTATAGATTATTTAATATCGTAATACGCTCACTCTATCAACTGTCGAATAAAATCAGATCAACAACTGTAAGTATCAATCTTACTTTTCAACTTTTCTTTACAAGATTCTTCAAAAGTCACGTAATAGAATTACAATTTCCTCAAGTTGATTCTTGAAAAAATCAGACATACTGTTATTCTCATCAAACTTGCGTAGCTTGCTACAGACTTAGAAGAATCATGATAAATAATTCAAATAAGGACTGCAGAAAATACAGACTTTCCCATGACGATGATGGGTATAACTATATATACCACAAATACTATACCAAATTTTGTCGAAGTATGATCATGGTATATTTTGAATTGCCTAACGTTTCAACCAGCACTGCAATTCATTAAGCGAGCACAACGATGCGACAACGATGCGAGGCGCAACGTAGATTGTCATTGGTCAGATTGTATCACGTCATTGGAAGTCGACCAATGACAATGTCTATCACGCACATCGTTGTGACTCGCATCGTTGTCGCATCGTTGTCTTGCTTAGTGAATTGCACAGCAGGCCACACCCCGGACATGATCACATTACAGGCAGCTGGCTCAGGTGGTGTACCTCCGTTGTCAAGCCCATGAGATAGATTGATTCGTACATTCTAGATATTTTTACCATGTACCGTCACATACTACACTTACAGTATTCCACTATATTATACTACAATACTATGAGGGATTTAAAACTTTAATTACCAATTCCTTACATTTTAAGTCTGAGTTAAAAGCGAGGAAGCATGTTTTTTGTATGGCATAATTTAAAATCACACAGCGAAACACCGCGGTAGCCTAGTGGTATGGGTAATGGACTGCTGAGACGAGGTCTCGGGTTCGATCCCAGGTTTTACCATGGCACACACCAATGACTTTTCGATGCTTTTCGAAGTTATGTGTGTATTTATCGCAGTGCCCGGTTAATGGTAATAGGCTCGCCACCTATTACATTGGGACCTAAACATAAACGGCGAAATGTGGGTGGCTAGCACCTCTGCCTACCCCTTCGGGGATATAGGCGTGAGTTTATGTTATGTTATATAATTTAAAATAACCCTTTGATTTCCTAGAGCTACAATATTAAGGTTGAAGAATCACGCTCTTCAATTTGTGTACCTCGTGGCAGATTTCGTAAGGATAGCATTTTGTCGAACATGCTGCCGAGTTCTGAAATAAATTTAAAAGCGTGCACTAACTTTAAGCCACGTTTGTTTGAAGAAACTTTTCTAGTGCATGGCAGGGACGTGCTTTATATAACAAACAGTAAGTACTTATGAATTTGTTCCACCTAGCACAGGTAATATTGAAGTACAAAATTTTCTTGAAGCGCTGCAGTCGGCGGGGGTGATTATATCGGACTTGAACCGAACCGACTTGTAAAACCTGTCAACACATTCCAACTCTGGCAACGGCACGTCATCTTGGGTCATTTATTGCCAGAGGTGAGATTGCCACTGGCATATCCTTTGCTCCCCGGTTGACCCAGGGCTATCAAGATAACCCCCTCGTACACAAGCACGAATGTTTGAGAATATTTTTTTATCCATCGATGGGGTTAAAATATACTCTTAAACATTGTCTAACATTCCGTTACGTGACTGCAAAAATATGTCTGAGCTTGCATTCGAGGTTGTAGATATAAGTTCTGTTTTTCACCACTTATACCTACATTAGCCTTAGTTTTTTACTTTGTACCCCTACTATGTCGTAAGAGACTTTGAAATCTTCAATTAAATAGGTACCTACCTAAGGTACCAGTATAGAAAGCTAGTTTTCTCTTGTATAAAGGATTGAAATAAAGGAGTCATGATAAACTACGTAGTTATGTGAACTTGGCATGCTAGCTATTGGCTAGCATCTCACAAACAATTGACAGTTCTAGTGGCATTCCACATAGTTCTATAGTTCTCGATAAGTTTTAACAATAGTTCCATCGATTTTAGTACTGAAATCGCAATACTAAACTATGTGGGATACCACTAGAACTTCCGATTTTTCGTGAGATGCTAGCAATTGAGATGCCAATTTCACATACGTTGATAAACCACAAGATTGGTGTTTAATGTGGGAATAACATCTTTTTGTTTTATTTAATTCCCAAAAAATAGAAATAGGTAATCACATTTCACATAAGTGTAAATAAAAAAAAAACAATGTACTATGCTTTTCGATTTACATCGTTGTTTTATCACAAAACAATGTTGGTAAAAATATAAACTCAATCCAAAAACTTGGACTGTATTTATATGATAGCCGAACCCCTTTCTTCCGCGCCATAAAACTTTTATATAGAAGGTGACGTCCCTGGTGTGTACTTTGTAAAGAAATGATAAGAAAAGATTTAAAGTTTTATATTTAAATTTTGTTTGGATATGAATATTGCGAATTTTAAAAGCCATTGTTTGTGTCGACATGACTTGGAAGTCGATAGATGTATCTACTGTACAGCCCTCCTACAAGTGGAAATTCAATGGTACGAGTATTGTTGAAGTAGCACCGATCACTGAGAAGCTACGAGGAAATCGTTTGACCTGGTTCGTACATGTAATGCGTAGGGATGAAAGTAATATCGTAAGGAAGGCATTAACGTCATCAACTATGGAAGTGGATGGCTACAAGGGGAGAGTAAGACCTAAAAGGAGGTGGATGGACTGTGTGAATGATGATATGGTTAAGAAAGGACTGAATGTTGAGATGACTGCAAATAGAGATGAATGGAAAAAGCACACATGTTGCGCCGACCCCAAATAAACTTGGGATAAGGGTAGGAGGATGATGATGAATGACGAATGTATGAGATTTGACGTTTATGAGATACGTTGACGACTGTCATATACGTCAAATCCGATACATTCGTTCTTCGCCTACAAAACAAATGAACTTGTCACTTGTCTAGGGGATAGTATACCTACTGTTAAACTTGTTTCTGTTAATGAATAGTTAAAAATATGTCTACTATGAAATATAGATCCAAAGTTGTAGATCGAAGCTTCGGGTAATTAGTAGATACTATGTATGAAATGAATTTATTCCACAACGGGGCCGAAGACGGCATGGACAGTATACTCGTATTTTTTTAGTCTGAAAGACGTATCTTTCAGACTAAAAAAATACATTAAACTGACTCTTAGCTAATGACCTATGTCATGCCTATGGAGCGTAGCAGTAGAGCTTTCAACTACTATTTGTCAGTGGTAAACCCCCCCAGATAGTGCAATGCAGACGGTGCAAAATTCCTAAATTTAATAAAAAAGTACGTATTAACAACATTTTTTCATGATATTCATCTCAAGTGTTCAATAAATATTTAAGAAAAAATGTTTTTAATATAATTTGTACTGTACTAAAACCTCAATTTGCTATTCTTCGAAGCTAGTCGTAAAAATATCTCAACTTGGGGACGACCTTTCCTCAACTCCTACACGTAAATGTTATTTTTTACGATGAAACTTTCATAAAATAATGAAAATCATCTTTAAATACAACGCTTACCTACTCATATTTAGAAAAATAAAAGTATGAACAAGTTATAAAATTAGAAATATTTCTGAAATAATTAAATAATTCTCTCAAATGTCTTTGTGTACCATTAATTTATTAAAAACTGTTGTTTTAATATTCCAAACAGACATAAAAAAAAATTAAATAACCTTATATAATTACCAAGTGACCTCACTTGGAGCTAGTTTTCAATGTATACTACCGTGCCCTTTAATGTACACCTTACTAGTCAGAGAGATACGCAGAAAGCCTCCAAGCGGCCCTTTACAGGGGCGCTCCCGCCTCGGCCGGAGATTGCCGTAGGCGGCAGCGTCGTCCCTGCGGGAGATAGTGTTACGCTAGGTGGACCAATGTGGTGGATTCAAATCAAATGCATCTAAAGCAACGTAGCATAGCCTGTACATCTCTGATTCAACCATTTTCAAACAAGGTAAACTTCACTATAACCATCACAGTAAAAACAAAGATCCTTAAATAATTAGATCATGTCGTCCGTCCTTAAAAAAGAAACAAAAGGCTCTCAGCGACAAATATGATTTTTTAATGAAAACCTCACAACTCTTTGTGGCTTGCAAGACCACTTTATTAGGTTAGGTGGGGTAAATGAAAATAAAAGCAACAGGGTTTCAGAATACCGACGGCTGCCTGAGAAACAGGCCGGGGTTTTTATTAGTTTAAATGGGTCTTCCGCCGTGTAATAGTGAGTAGAGATTTATATTCTTCTTCTATGCAAAAAAGAAAAAATAAAAATAAAAAACCCATGTTCATTTTTTAATATCGCCAGTTGACTGACATGAGTACCTTACAATTTTATAATACTTAGTATAATAGATGAGGTGTAAATAGTCGCGCAATAATAAATAGTCCAACAGTGTTTAATAGTAATAGTAGAACGTTTGTTCAACTAACACGTACAACAAAGTAGAGTCGTTTCGGTCTAGTATTTTTTGCAAGCGGTGGAGAACACTGTTGGATTTAATTTCAAAAAATATTTTTTATTATAACTGTTGCAAATAAGCATACAATAAAAAGAAACATCTTATTCAAACTACAGCAGATTTAGGCGATGCATAAATTTGATTTTTTTTTCCTAAAATAATATAAATACATTATTTTTATTTTGGGTTCAACATGTTTAACAATGCAAGGGTGAAAAATGTCATGATAACCGAAAAACATACCTACAGTCTCAGAATATAATATAATAGTTTTACTACAATATCAAATTCCATTAGTGGGAATGGAATATATATATATATATGTACAATATATAATATATATATTGATACAGGTATCTATTTTACAAATATATAGGTATATACTTTAACAGAATGTTGAACGAGCTGTTCTATTACATAGATTAGGTCTACCATAGTATTTGTGTGACACATACGGTTGTATTACAAACTTTTGAATAAGTACATCGGTATTTATATCGGTTGGACTGATCGAATGGGATGGATATAATATCGTTGTGTCTTATCTCCTCTAGGTAGGTAATCAAAAATTAACAAAACTCAAGTGTTTGCACTAAGACTAGTTTGTTAGATATACATACAGGTCTGTGTAAACAAAGCTACGAGAAGATGAGTATATAATATCTTAATCAATATCATGTCACATGATAAGGCGATAACCGGTAATTACGAGATAATTGCTTGACGAGTATATCTCGATTAATATCATGTCAGACTTGGATCCTACTTCCTTGATAATCTAATATCATGTATGTGAAAGTTTGTGAAGTAGTTCGAATATTATTTTGTTATAATGATCATGCTCTGATCACGCTCTGTAGGGAATGCAATCTCGATCTCGCGAGATCTCGGCCTTTTTAGCGAGATTGATCTCGGTCGAAAAATGGGCGAGATCTCGCGAGTTTAACGAGATTGCACTCGAGCATAAATTAAAACTGCCTGAGATCTGCGGCTCCAACTAGCGGTGTATCCGAAAGGACATTCCCAGCGGCTGGTTATCTGGCTAACTAAGTAAGAAGCCGTTTAGCAGACGATTCTTTGGACATTTTGGGCTTCTTAAGGAGCTACGTTCAAAATAATTCATAATAATGGCTTGTGATTTGAACTGAACATAATTATTATCTTTCAATTGATTGGTATATTTTGTTAATTAAGCTGTAATTTCTAATAATCTGACTAATTGGTATATTTTATTAATTAATCTGTAATATTCAATTGATCTACTCAGTAAATATAGTTTTTTTAATTAATAATAATTTCTCAGTTTAATAGTCAACCCAACTTACATAATAACTAATAAGTACCTTTTTTTTACTTCTTGTTAATAAAACAGTTCTTTTATAACAGTAGGTTGAAGAGTAGGTTATTTCTTTCATTTGTTATTTGATAGATACGTATGTCAAAGTTACTACTTAGAAGTTTATTAAAAATATATAGACAGATACGTCAAACAAAGTTTGATGCATAAAAGTCATTGAAAAAAATTCGTGAAAATAAATGTTTTACTTATAATACTCATCATATTTATTAATTTTTTACTAATTTATTCAAATATTGTGATTATTTGCAAAAAAACACAAAACTGCCAATCTCGCGAGATCTCGCAGTATTGGTATTCATAAACTCACGAGATCTCGCTTGAGCCCCATCTTGCGAGATTTGCATTGCATAGCTCTGATCACGCGCATGTCATTTTTCTCCACTTATAATTATGTATACCTACCACTAATATTTCTAATAGGTATATCTATTTTAGTTTCGTAACAACCGAACGTTTAGTTTCCTGTTTTGTTATTCTAAAATGTCCAAAATACCCAATTGATACTATCTTTATTGCTCCCTACTTTACCTCCATTATAATATAGCAACAAAAAACAGTTCGTATTACAAGTTTGTGGAATTAGTTACTCTATCAATAAACCGAATCCCTTATAACAATTAACGTAAGCAACAAAATAAACATAATACCTACAGATTAGCCAACACACCCGTACCCTTCAAACATTAGATATATACCTACGTTCATTCGTCACACATAATCGTTTGGTATATCCACACTTGATGTACTCGAAATGGGCCATTTGGCTGTAAAAGTGGCCCTGGTTTTGACGTGGAGCGATAACAAAGAATCGTTTGTTTTTCACCTGTCGTGTCGGTAATAGAATGTTTATATACTGTAAATGGCACGTTTCACTCTTATTGAATGGACTTTTATGGAATATTGTAAGTGGTTGGTTATCAATAAGTATTATTGGGTGGGGCTCGTAGGTAAGTGGTGGGACATAATTATATATTATCTTGAACCTAAAATGTGCTCAAAATTTGCTCTATAAGCACAGTAGGTACACGTTTCTTGGGTGTCTTTTGAGGATAGCACAGGGTATTACGGCAGTGTAGGCGAGCTTACACCAAACATAAATAATGTTACAAAAAAAATCCGCGCGCGTAGTTTGTCGGCTCGTTCTCACAATTTAGGTTCAAGATACGTGTCCTGAGATATAACTGAGCGGTAGCATAAGGGTGTCTGGACTGTTCAGTCTCAGAATTGGCGTGCATTACTACTAATCATCACTACATATTATAAAACAAAGTCGCTGTCGCTGTCTGTCCGTCCCTATGTATGCTTAAATCTTCCAAACTAAGCAACGGATTTCGAAGCGGTTTTTTTAATAGACAGAGTGATTCAAGAGGAAGGTTTATATGTATAATACATGCATAATATTGTAGAGAAACACTGATAAATTTAGAGATATGTAGCGGGAACGGGATAAGAAAATATGGCGGTACGAAGTTCACCGGGTCAGCTAGTTTATAATAATTGTTATAAAATATAGCTCATATCATTTGACAATATCGATATTCATTAGAGTAATAATACACTTCATGGCATGCGGTTATCTTGGACCTTTCTAAACCGGGAGGAAAGTCTGTGCAAGAACCTCTTCCCTCAATCCTTGGGTGTACCGTCTTGCTGATCTGCTAGACAGGTGGTAATACGTTCGTAGAATAGAATAGATTGACCAATGTATGAGATTGATATACTTTTTTTTTATTTTTTTTTTATATAGGACACGTCAATTTGACTTTGCCTCGCCTGATGGTAAGCTGAAGGCAAAGTCTCTGAAAAGAGGGTCACCATTACAGACATGTACCATGTTACAATGGTGGCACTCAGCTTGACGGCCTCATCAGATGCTTTTTCACGCCCCGCTTAAAGGACCCGGGACTATAGGAGGAGGGAAACACGTGAGCTGGTAAGGAATTCCAAGTCTTAATAGTGCGGCAGAAGAAGGAGTCGCCAAATCGCTTGGTTCTTGATGGAATATTTTGCACCGTATGCGGGTGGCATCTGAGTCCTGCACGTGTTGTCCTATATAGGAAAGGAGAGGGTGGGATTACTTGGAAGAGCTCATCAGAACATCCATACATTCTTTAATTCAACAATGCGCCGGCTAATGAATTGGCTGAAGATCTTGTTATGCCTCTATACACCCGAACTATCGATAAAATTAGGACTTACTTTTTTGTACTCACTGAAGTTATCGTATCTTGAATACAAATTAATAAAATATTCTGCACAAAATTACCCCTCCTAAACAGTTGAACACGATAAAAAGTTTTTTAATCCAAAATGACAGTTTTAATACAAATTAAGATAATACAAGTTTTAGTAAAACTGTAATTAGCACGCCATTACTTTATGAATTCTCATTATTAAACTTTGTCTTGTCTTGCTCATAATTTGGGGTAAGTCAGAATTTTGCGATTCAGTTGTTACAGAAACTTTCGCTTTTGCTTATACTTGCTGTGGCATGCGACTTCGTCTGACTTTTCCATAAGTATTATTACTATTGGTATACACTTTCTGGCGTATGATAAGCAAATAATTTATTGCTGTTTACCCTGTGATAATGCCAAGATTAACTACTTAAGAAAAAAAATCAATGGGTAACCGATGACAAATCATTCTGTTGTTGACTGTACATCATCTGTACAGTGTAAAATGTAAAACTTGTACCGTAATAATGTTGCACTAATAATTATAATCTTGACACATTTTATGCAAATAAATAATTCCTTATAAGTTCACTTTTAATATCGTATATAATTATAATTATATTGAACACACATAGTATAGAAATCTAACTAATGTTTTAAATTATTTTTTATTTAATACGTTTGGTGGAGGTGTCCATCCATGTTTGACCAGCTAAGTATATGCAAATGGTCTCACTACTATGGAAGCCCAAGATCGTGCAAAATGGAGGGGGAAGAGCTGGAAGTCGGACCTTGAGCTCCAAGGTCATCTTGGCCACGGATGCAATCAGAAAAATGCGTCTACATGAAGATGATGATGATGATTTGTGTCCCGCGTAAAAGGAAGTGAGCCACGTTTCTAATTTCCATACTCCTTGTGAGAATGCTAATATTGATTAATAAAGTTATATAACTTATTTTTATACAACTTAGGTGGCAGACAAACACACGGCCCACCTGATTGAAAGTGATTACCGTGGCCTATGGACGTATGCAACACCAGGGGCGTCACATTATACTATATCAAAAATGATTATAGTGGAAATCTACTTCTATACCCACGTTACTATTTATTAAATTTTTGTGTGGAACTTTTCTTACTGACTGTACCTAAATACATTTTATTGTTCACCACCACTTACATAATTCATTATAGGCCTCTTATGACACTGGCACTATGAGGGGGAAATTTATTTGTAATGGTGCGTTTGGGGCGTTTGGAGTTCGAGGGTGCAACGGAAATAGGAAATCAGTGTTCATCTTGCGCCACCCACACACCAACCGTATAACGACGAACAAACACAAACGAGTCAGTTATATCGATAAATTGCTGTACCATGGACCGTAGGAACACCCGTCTTTTAATTTCAAAGGAAATGTTAGTAAATGACTTTATAACTTCGGAAAGAACTGGGTCCTCAAATGATGATTTAGTAAATCTCACGTCTCCGCCGAAAAGATCCAAGTAGGCTGCGATGATTTGCTCATATATGGCACTGCGGTTCTCTTTACCTGATAGAGGCAGACCCAAAACGTGATAGGAGGGAGGGGTATTCTTAAGACGGGACTTGAATTCGCGACCAGATCCTTTTAGGGGGAATGCCACAACCACAGAGCTACGTGAGGTACGTTGAGCATTCGAAATTCTCCTATACAATTATCTTGAGGCGAGTTTGAGTTCCGAGAACAACGTCGATGACAGAGTGAAATGTAAGGCCCAACGCAAACAGGAGACGATACGGCGCAGATACGGCGCAGACGTGATATCTGCGCTAACAGCGTGGTGTTTGCGCAGATATCGCGTGGCACTAAAGGAACCTATTTGAAAAAATAAATAAACGGTATGCATTAAGTGGACTTCCTATGGCTGAAATGATGATGATGATGATGATTAAGTATTATTTTCACTAAATAGCATCTTTTATAATAATAATCCGAGCCGTGCCATTTCCACGCTGTTTGCGCAGATATCGCGTCCGCGCCGTATCTGCGCCGTATCACCTCCTGTTTGCGTTGCGCGTGCGCCTAAGAGAAAAATAAATAAAACCCCACCATGCGCTTTAAACATCTTTTGCTTGATGTGTACTCGGTATTACCAAGAATCGTGTACAGACAACACACATTCCTATACTACATATTATGTAAGTTGCACATTTGTCATAGAGTCTTGGCAGCATCTTGTTGACCGCTTAGTACGCTCTGTAATGACACTGTCAGATTGAGATATCACATAAATGTATCAAACTAGATCATTTTAAATAATAGAGGTTGGACACTCTTGGCACTGAGTAAAAATAAGCCGTATGGCCTGTCAGCGTATTTACGAAGTGTATTTTATTTGCATAATACGAAGATACTACTTGTAGGTGACACTACTTGTAGGTGTATCCAATGCCATCTAGCGGAGACAAGACAATCCGAACTACTTCACAAGAACTGATTCTGAATCACGATATAAAAATGATCAAATTGACTACTAGTCTTACAAAGTTTATATGATCCTATGGAATTCATGAATCTCTATACTTTTGTATCATTCATCTGACTATGATGAAATTGTGGTAAGTAGTTCTGTGAAAAAAATATGTTTATACAAGGCACAATAGTCTAGGGTAGTACGCGTCCGATGTACTATTAGGTAACGTAACTTAGCACTGTACTAAAAGTAACATCGCCCAGCCGCAGCTGTTATTCGGACATTAGTACTATTCGGACAGTCGGATGTCTATTGGATAAGTACTACTCTACTGCAACGTCTCGTTGTGCGATAACGAGAGCTCAGCGCTATAAGAGTGAGAGAGTGTGTACGATTTCGACAGCGCCTTTAGGGAAGTGCCACAGATAACGAATAACCAGACTATTGAAAATTGTTTTTATAATAGATAATATTGTATAAAAAATATCCATTCAATTACAATGTAATTACAATGTATATTTTGTTGATTTTCCTAAATCTATATTAAGGGAGTACCATTGAACTTGATTAATTTAGAAACTCTGTAGTACATTATTAAAGATTTCACAGGAGTAACTTATTTTTCACTTGTTACAAATTAACAATGTAATAAATATATTATAAAAAATAGCTGTAGGTGTGTATTTTATTTAATTTTCTAAGCCTTCAAGTATCGAAAAGGTTGTGCATACAGGCTACGTCTGTCGCATGCGAGCGTGTTTTTTCTGGGGCTGGCCAAGTCATCACAAACAGGCGAAAATTATTAAAGCCAACAAAAGTCTCGCAGGTGCTTTTTCTGCATAATAATATGTAAAAAAATAACAAAAAAGTTAATAATATAAAGAAAAGAAAAAAATAGCAGAAAAAAAAATACAATAAAAAAATAAAATAAAATACTACTGTACATACAATTTGATTTTTGAATACGCCATTCTAGTTATTCTTATTGTGAATTTACGATAGAAACATACTTCAACCAATCAATCAATTAGCCTATTGCAGTCCACTGCTGGTCGTACTTATATTCATGTAAATTTTATTGAATATCGTATTTCTAGAGTGACAGTCCTAAGCCTGTTAAAAGTATGAAGGAAAATCAAATTCGTATGCTTGTGATTAGGTGTACTAAAGTACTAATAGTACTACTAGTGTGTACTAGTACGTTGTACAAAATGTACTAGTACAGTGCGAACCGACAGATGTCCGAATAGGCACAAGACTAAGGCACAACATAGCCGGTATGTAATAAAATTATAGCACTGCAAGCTTGTCTATATGAATCACATGATCTTTACTGCGGTCGAATATAGATTTACCAAAAAATGTCATCACGTAAACAATTTTTTCGCACGCGACTATACTTAACCGAAAGCACATGAAATTCACAGTACACTTAAAAGTTTCAAGCTCAAAGCTTTCGACACTCGAGTAGCGACGACGTACCTCCTTGAGTGCACGCCAGAGTCTAATATAATATGTATCACGTGTCTTGGGTTATGGCCTCTAGTATGGCGAGGCCTCGGCCTAGAGGAACGTCGGCCTGAAACGCAAAGATCCTTTTATAAGATAGTGAATTATTTCAGCTGATGCTCGCTATGTGTCTATTGCGGGAGATGTAATACGTAGACGTCTATCTATCTATACTATTACATAATTGTAAAGTGGTCGTGTCTGTACATTGGAGATATTTAAAAAAAAATACTTGGGTTATGTTATGTTAACGATACTGAACACGAAAATATTTTTTTCGAATTTCCTGTCTGTTTGTCTGTTTGTCCGCGATGGATGCAAAAACTACTGGACGGATTTTGATGCGGTTTTTTTTGTTAGAAAGGGCTTACTCAGACTTAAAATCTTACGTTTGTTTGATCGCAATCGGTTGAGTAGAACCGAAGATATGAGCAAAGGACGAGATGCACGCGGGCGGAGCTGCGGGCGGAAGGCTAGTAGTTTATAAAGTTGTAAGTAATAATTATCTTCAATGATCTTATGTTAATTTGAGATAAACATTGGCCTCTTTTCTTGATTAGGAATGTAGACTTGGAATTCTTTATAAGCACACTTGTTTCCTTTTTCCTATAATCACGAGTGGTTTAAAAGCAAGGTTTGAAAGAGCACTTGATGAAGTTATGGGCCACCATGTAGCATTATTATTTGTGATGATGATGTAGAACCTAATTTCTAAGATTTTTTCTTAAGCTTAATACCATCACTGCAGTCATCCTGATGTGTCCTAGTTAAGAAGGAGAACGTTCATAATTAGACTGTAAAGGGGAAGGAGAGATGGGGAAATAAATACAGTAGGTTGTAGGCGTCACGGTTGCATCATCCATTAAACGGTTATCCAGGTACCATAATTTAGTTTTATTATGGCTTTTGCGCGTTTGACTCCTTATCCTAGAAATAATGTGCAAGAGCCTCATCCACTCATTAGTAGATAGGTATACCTATTAGTTTGTAGGTGAGGTTGTTTTTTTAACCTCTCCAGTTAAGTTAAAGTCCATAGTGTAATGATCAGGATTCGTACCCGGGACCTCTCGATCGTAAGGCCGACTCCACAATCACTAAGCTGCCGATGCTTTGCAAACTCCATGTCGTAAAATCGCAAAGCAAATTCGCAATGATCTTCAGGGGATCCCCTATACAGATATCTGTAATCTATAAAATTAATTGATCAACGCACCCGCCATTCTAAAGGCCGTACTCATAGCGTCTCTCCACCTTTGGTTTCGAATTTCGGAATAATGTCAAAGTAAATTGCCATGAATTCTTAATATGCGATAGGGAATTAACACAAATAATGCATTAGACTGAACGTGTTGTCGTCACTGAGGATTGTCATTAAAAAAGTGATTTTTGATGTGTTATAAATGGATCTGTTTTTAGGGTTCGTAGCCAAATGGCAAAAAACGGAACCCTTATAGATTCGTCATGTCTGTCCGTCCGTCTATCTGTCTGTCTGTCTGTCTGTCTGTCTGTCCGTACGTATGTCACAGCCACTTTACTCCGAAACTTTAAGGCCTATGCTGTTAAAACTTGGTAAGAAGATGTATTCTGTGAACCGCATTAAGAATTTTACACAAAAATTTAAAAAAAGCATTAAATTTTGGGGGTCCCCATACTTAGTATTACTATATATATTACATTAAAATTGAGTTTCAGCTCAAATTATTTTTTTTCATCAAACCCATACGTGTAGGGTATCTATAGATAGGTCTTTAAAAATGCTATTGAGGTTTCTAACATATTTTTTTTCTAAACTGAATAGTTTGTGCGAGAGACACTTCCAAAGTGGAAAAATGTGTGTCCCCCCCCCCTCCCCCCTCTAATAAATCTAAAAAAAATATATGATGTAAATTGCCATGCAAACTACCACTAAAAATTGGTTCGAACGAGATCCAGTCAGTAGTTTTTTTTTAATACGTCATAAATCGCAATTTTCGCCTTTGCTGCTACGGAACCCTTCATGTGCGAGTCCGACTCTTATTACTTAGACTCTTATTGTAAGTACTCTAGTCATTTCGGTTCACGGACTCGGGTCACGGTACACGGGTAGGCAGAGGTGTATTATCATATCACCCACATTTCGCCAGCTATGATTTTCGGTCCCACGTAACAGCGGGCGAGCCTATTGCCGTTAAGCGGGCACTTGCTGTATGTTTGCTGTCGGATGGAGAACAGCCCTATCCCTTAGTCGCCTTCTACGACACCCAAAGAAAGAGATGGAGTGGCATTATTCTACTACACCGGGAACCAACACGGCCTTAATTGATTAAGGGTCAGCACCCATTGGTCCTCTAAAACTCGACCCCTGGTATAAAAGTTGTAAATTCGACCCCTTTTTAGGTGCCCATTGGTCCTTCGGTAGGAGACATCCTCCCACAAAAAAAAATATGGAAAAGAGAATTAAGAGAGCGTACCCTGAGATCCAAAGTACAAGTTTTGCTAGCAACCAGCCCCCCTAGATAAATGTCAATTCTTTGGCTGACGTATTGTAGAATAGAATGACGAATGTATGGGGTTTGATGTATATGATAGTCGTCAACGCATGTCATAAACGTCAAATTGCATCCCAACGAATTGCTACTTGTCTAGGAGGCAAGATAGTTATAGACACTCAGATGATAACGAAAGACAGAAAGAAAAGATGTATTTTAACCATAATCGAGCTACAATATCACCTCTGTAAACCATCAAATATGAAGTAATGGAGTGGTCTACCCGTAACAAAATATTTAGTACTCCAAATATGAACTTACAAATACCTTTTAGATTAAATTTATCACGGTCCACTAGACTCGCATAGTTCTTAAATTCTGGGTATAGCCAACAGTTTGGTTTGAAATACTTCTCAAACGGAGCTTAATTAACCAGGCTTAGGGTTTGTTGATATGGTATCTCGGATAACTAGCCCAATCAGGCGTAGCATGGAGAAGATTAATTTCAAAATAACTTCACTTATAATTTTAGTTTTAACGTAACTTTTCATATTGCCTGACTGAATCAAAGTCAAAGTCGAAAATCACTTATTCTGCACAGACCATTAAAACGGACCTTTCAAAACGTTACAATTAAAAAGACTTATTTTTTTTTTTTTTTTATTAAAGACTAGTTTAGCAAATGTACCACCGACATGACATTGGTTCAAAACGCTGCCCCAGCCTGAGGAGACTCCGGCAAGAAACTCAGCGGGTTTTGTTTGGTCTATTTATAAACATAGAGAGGAAAGTGAATAAAAAATAGAGAATGAAAAATACGTAATAACTGGTAATAGGTAAGATATATTTAAACATTATTTAAAATACATATTAATTAAAGATTAAACTTAGACCGGAATTTAGAGTTGTAATGACGATAATGAGTTTTTTTATTATGTAGAAAGTTTTAAGTAGGCAATAAATATAATAAAAATGATATCAAAAATCGGTAAGAGGAAATGACGTCACTTAATTTTTATATACCTACTAAGGAGGCGAGTAAGCCAGTTGAAAGCGATTAGGGTATTCCCACCATTAAGAAGAATGCTAAAAAAATTGGAATGTTACATCACATTGCTAGGATTATCATAATAAGTGACCAGTTATTATCCAGTACTCTATTTTGTATACCCAGAAATAAAAATAAAAAAGTGTAATCCAAGTAAAGGGTGCTCATAACATAGTTCTTTTTTTAAATTTCAGTACAGCTTTTTACTGAAAAGTTTTCACTTAAGGTTTAAAACTTTGTTTTTAAAGTGTTGAGTAGAAAACATAAAAGTGTTGCAAGTTCTTGGGCACTTTCTGGAAACATTTCAACAGAGTAATGACTGAGACTTTTGAACACCCTTTGAAAGCTCACCACGTGTGAACTGAGTTACTCGTAGTAAGAACTTGACTTGAATCATTACCTTCATTCGCAATCTTGTGTAGTGTAGCAATTTATCATTTATCATGAATATTCTTTAATTTCCTCTTTTTTCAATCATCATTAATCAATTATAATCAGCTTGCTGGAGGGCGTTCCAGCTTCCATTTATAAATTCGTGGTCTTCACTCTAGGACTTGCTTTTTTATAAAGTGGGTTGATTTAAAATTGCATATTGCCCAAAAATTAGTAAGGAATAGTTTATATATTCAAGTCAAGAATTACGAGTAATAAGATCTTTGTACTTTCATAAAAAATCTGTGTTTGGATGCAAATAAAAACAATGATTTATAAAATAATAACTGAGGTATGATAACAAAAGGACGATTACATGAATCTATAAATTATAGCAAACTCAAAACAAATTCCTCTAACACAATTCAAACTATAATTAAATATTCATTAACTTGTTTATTTTGATTAAATATTTGGTACACAATTATTTTGGTACCTACTCAAAATACAAACGTTTTCTAGAATCGATTTAAGTTAATAGTTCAGACAACTGACTTTAGAGAGTCCTCAATGTCCTCCTATTAACAACCATCTTAACAAAATAATGGTTCCACTATTCTCAAATTAACGAGCAATCTTGAATGACATTCGAAATTCAAACCTCTTCAAAAAATATTTTCGTCTTCCCACCAAAACAATTGATCCTAGGCACCTTGGTCTCATTTATTCCACCCAGCTGCACCGTTTGTTCCGTATTGTTCCGTCGTTCGAGTCTAATTAACTAGCAGTCAATTGCAGGACGCCTTCAGACATTACCCAGTCGGGCGGGCCCAATTATACGCCAATTAATTTTGCAATAACAACAGGGATGGCAGTGGTACAACTTATATGTGGGGTTGTGGGTGGTGAAGTGAATTGGGTTACTACTGAAAACTTACGACAACTTAATCTAAATAACCTATGAATACATTTCAAATATGATCGCGGTTGTTGAGACTTTAATAGAAATATCAGAAACTTCAAAAGTTTCTCAAATGAAAGTCTATTAAATTATGAATAGCCCTTATCTGTAACCCCCGCTTCAACATTCACTGCTCCCGTTTCCTATACCCACAGGATATCTTCCTTCTTAGGATAAAAAGAAGATACACACTCGCCAAAGAAAGTAACATACTTCCATCTACCTATCCATCCAAATGTGATTCTATTCTTGAAAATATCATGGGTTTAAGTAATTATTTCATCATAATATTTTTTAAGAATTTGGTATAACCTATTATCTGACAAATAAATGTTATTATTGTCAAGTAGATGTTATTATTGTCAAGTAGATGTTATTATTTCTACGCTCCATCTAAGATCACGTACACTAACAACTTACAGTATAAAAAGTAATTTATCCAATAACCAATAATGTACTAATATGATAAAGTAGTCATTGAACTGAAAGTATACAATTAGAGCTAATGATTTACAGGTACAGCCAATAATCATGAAACAATGACGTAATCAGGCTAATAGCAATTACAGTCGTTCTCAATCACTTATGGACCAGTGGAGCTGACTAAACGTGCGATATTGCCGTTGCTAATTAATATATTGTAGGTCTATATGCATAGACAGATGGATACAAGTGTATGGCAAAATAAGCTGAGGCATAATTTTGAGTGGTCGTTTTTTGTGTACAATCTACAAACATACATACAGTTATGTCTCTTTTCCATTAAGCTCATCATCATCTTCATGTAGACGTATTTTCCTGATTGCATCTGTGGCCACGATGACCTCGGAGCTCAGGGTCCACCTTCCGGTTCTTCCTCCTCCGGCACGATCTTGGGCGTCCATAGTAGTGAGACCATTTGCACGCATGTCACCCTCCACGACGCCAAGCCAGGACTTCTTGGGCCTATCCCTTTTCCGTTAAGCTACGTAGATAATTTTTTTTCTATTTTCTACACCAACAAAAACACCATTTCACCCTACAATAGACGGCATATTACGTATGGGCAGTCCGGTGTTTTATTTATTTTCTCTATAATGGGAGCGATTTTTATTTGCCTGTGGTCCGATTGCATCACATCAAAAAAAAAAGAAGTCGAATGCATGCAGAAACACGACACCGTTGTTCTGCATAGATGTGTATGACACTACTTTTTTAAGCTCATGTTTTTGTAATGTTTCCATGCATGTCTATGCTGAATAAAAACATTTTCTTTCTTTCTTTCTATGTGCCTATACTTAGAAGTAACTTCCAAAAGATTTTGCTTCCCAGCCCCATAAAATCCTTTGTTTCCAAAACCCTTCTACAATATTGAAAGCACAAGACGCATGAGTCAATTTAAGAGCTTTATCCTTAAGAAAAAAAAACCTCGTGGAAAACTTATAGGTAGACATTACCGCTTACCCAATCACAAGAAAAAGGGTCTTGTTAGTAAGCGTGGTTAACTGCGGAACCGGATCAGGTAAACGTATAGAATTAATCACACGGACGCCAGTGTGATCAGACTAGTCAGCGTTTGGTTATATAGGGCTACTAAAACCAAGGGTAAGTAGTAGGAAGCGATGAGCGGAGCGTATAGTTATGTCTACAGAATTTCATTAAAATAATGACATACCCGTCGTCTCATGTCATGAATACCTAGGACCACATGAAGAGGAAATTTGGATTAGCAATGGAATGGAAATATGAAATTAAATGATAGAAATAATGTAGTTATCAGTGGTGAGGGGTCCCTATAACTCGATTTCTGGCTTCCCTTTGCATAGAATGGTAAGGATGATAAACTAGTTCGAGTAGAGTATAGTAAGTTTTTCCACAGCTTCCATTTTGAAAATTTTCACCTTTCGCCACTGGTAATTAAAGTAAAAGGTACAGTATACCAATAATGAAGTAAAGACATAGTACTAATATTACGCAGGTCTTCAAATAAAAAAAAATGATAGGTTTTTTGTGGTTTTCAGTATTGAGAAAACGGATCATTTTCAGAACTTTCTCAGCAAAATTCAATAACTTCGTCAACTTCTTTCAGTTCATACAAAAATTCTAAAAGATAATATTATTACTATAAAAATGATAAGAAAATCGCTGTTCTCCTGGCCTCCGTCGTTGCTCACTCGCGTCGAACCTTTTCTCAGTCAGAATAGATTCTCATTCAATTATCTAAATGAAATCCGGATAAAGCTTGTGATCTCACAGCGTTAACACAATTTTCTCTGGTCCAACACTGACGGAATTAAGAATCAAAGTTTTAGGACGTTGTAATCTAATAAATGGATGTTGAGCGTGACTTGTAGTTTTTTCATTAGGCAAGTGTTCGAAGAGTTGTGTGGACCTCAACTCATTGGTTAGATACGATTATTGGAAGTTATTTTGATATAGTTAACTTAGTACCGGTCGGTGGTATATACGCTATCATACAAATTGCACTTATAAAACGACGTATATCATGTATGTAGGTATATAAAAATCATATAATAAAACTGAGCAGTTATTTTTTATACTAGATCAGTTTATATAGTCAGTTATTTCTTATTATTCATAATGATAAAAATATTTGCCAATTGTTTTATGATACTATTTTTACTACTTAAGTGACAAGAGCGTGACCCGCTTAAGGACTGATGAATAACAGAAAATAAACCCCATGCACTATGGTGCTACGCTACATACATCATTTGGTGAGTTGTAGACATTTAATTTTCTTATTGAATCGAATTCTTGTGGACCGGGCGATATAGGTACTTCAGTATGCAAAATGTTAGGGTTCTCACATCTCAGAATTCCGTTAAAGTGGTCTGTTGACAACTTTAACGGAATTCTATACCTGAGAACCCAAATAATTACAAAGCATATCTTGCCACCTGGTGATAATGGTCACATCCCAAGTACTATTTCTTCAACTTTTACAAAACTTTCGATTGGTCTACGGCAACGACAATTACTTTCGGGATTGGCTCTCGATATTCACAACTTGTAGTTTCACATCGGACACGCCTTATCGCACTGTATTTAGGAGAAATTAGACCCTTAACAAAAAAAATTAAGTACTTTGGTATGCCGTCGTCGGCCGCGCCTTGGATACTCATTCACATTAGAAGTGCGCCATAAGTCGCATGTTCTGTATTATTTCATTTTAAAAATAATGATTATTGTTTATAATATAGTTTATTGTTGTCTGAACGGACAAAGAAGTGATAAAAGTGAAATTGATTACTTGTAACGTATACATAATGTTATTTATTTTCACTTTAATATTCAGTTATAATCTAGTTAAGATACTTAAAAAAGGAGAAAAAATAATAATAATGATAACAATTAAAACATCAAGACGGTTGAGTATTGATTTCAATAATAGTGATAGATATCCCAGATCCTGCGGGGTAAGTACTTATATATAATTAAGTAGTTACATGTAACCTCCGTTGGTTACATCATTGAACGGAAGACCATAATGAGTGCCTCCAAGAATGAAATCTAGATGGTCACATACGGGAAAAACAGATGTATGTTATTTCTTATTTTATAAATTCCTTATTAATAAACGATACGCGACACATACTTAGTGTGAATTAATTGTGATACTCGTGGCTACACCACAATATTTGTTTTTAAATTTTCTCAAGGTTGCCTGGAAGAGATCGCAACTAGCGATAGGGCCGCCCTTTTTAAATTTAAGCAATATTACTCAATGCAATTATGTTTTTATAACCGACATTGGTGTACAAAAAAGAGTTATTAAATCTACCTATCTCGAGGATGGAAATCCTGTGGATTCGGCAGAATAAGAATCAAAACCTGAATGGCCATGTGAAGTATTCCTCTGCCAAAGACCGGACTGTGTGAACGAGACTGTTCCACCGCCCTCCATAACGGCAACCAGACTGACCGATTCGAGGCTGTCTAACGCCACCTATGACGGCAACCGGCCTAACAAAATCGCGGCTGTCCACCGCCATCCATAACGCAACCAGACTGACCGATGCGAGGCTGTATTACGCCACCTATAACGGCAACCGGACTGACCGCATTGAGGCTGTCCAACGCCATTCATAACGGCAACTAGACTGACCGATCCGAGGCTGTCTAACGCCACCTATTACGGCAACCGGACTGACCGCATCGAGGCTGTCCAACGCCATTCATAACGGCAACCAGACTGACCGATCCGAGGCTGTCTAACGCTACCTATTACGGCAACCGGACTGACCGCATCGAGGCTGTCCAACGCCATTCATAACGGTAACCAGACTGACCGATCCGAGGCTGTCTAACGCTACCTATTACGGCAACCGGACTGACCGCATCGAGGCTGTCCAACGCCATCCATAACTGCAACCAGACTGATCGTACCGACGCTGTCTAATGCAACCTATAATAGCAACCAGACTGACTGAATCAGGTCTGCCCAACGCCACCCATTACGACAATCGGCCTAACTGAATCGAGCCTGTCCAACAACATCCATATCGGCATACAGACTAACTGAATCAAGGTATTGTTTTAATTATTATTGCAACCGGACTGACCGAATCAAGGCTGTCCAACTACCATTCATAACGGCAACCAGACTGACTGAATCGAGGCTGTCTAACGCCAAAATCGAAACGCCGCAAAAGAGGCTTTATGAATTAATAAGAAATCCATGTAGGATCTTCCAACTTTAAGACCACTAGAAATGGATTAACAAGGTAAATCTAACCATGCATGCCGCCAGTGACCAATAAAGCACTGACATGGACGTTGACGTCCTTGGTTGTTCGCCCTGGGTCGACAGCCGATGCGGTTATCTAGAGGAGCGTTGCTCTAGCACCTTCTCCACACCTCCACTGTCGCGTACAATCTGCAATTCCTAAGCCCGCCATTCCTACTTCGCCGCCGGATGCCAGAAAGCAATTTGCGGCGCATACCTACTGCAGATGATAGTGAAAAAATCAGATTGCTGACTTATTGGATCCAGAATTACTATTAATTGTAATACAGGCGGACCTAGCAATTAGGTTTAAACATATTGCCAGCTGACTTATCAGACAAAATCGGAGCGAATTAAAAGAAAAATATGAATAAAATATCGAAACATTACTTATAACAATTAAGACGAGCTATTCAAAGCACCGTCCCTTAATCCGGGAATATGAGATGCCTGACCCTAAACTGAAACCAAAGGGGACAAAGGTATTGAGAATAAGTAAGCGATAACGGCATCCACCTTATCATCGCTGAGTACCTACAGCAATCACAATACTGCTCGGCCCGGAGAACAAAAAACAACAGCACTTGAGAGCTTGACGGCTCGAATTTTGAGTTATGTTCAAAACAGTGATTCCACTCTACGCCGCTTTTTTCAGACTATGTGCACTTAAAGTGTGTAAGTGACTCATTCGGTCAGAGTACTATTTAAAAAGGAAAGAGCGCAGGTACGGATCCCGTTCCCACTGTTGTTGTTCCCGATTTAAATTTAGAATGATATTTTTATATTTAGAACGGATATTTAATTCGCACTAGCAGCGGCCTGCGACTAGTCCTCAATAAAATTATCAAAATGTTCGAAAATACTCAGCGGGCCTTAAAACTGGCGGGTGCTGTCTGTCTGCGCAACTTGCGACCTCACGCACCTCTGCCTGCCTCAGAGCATAAGTGTAAACTATACTGTCAGTGATAAGTGCGTGCTCCAACAACCAAAAATGCTGACAATACGGTACTCTGGTTTCAAGAAGTCGCGTCAACCGGCGACTCATAAAAAACTTACAGGTCGCTTCTTATTTTTATGCACAATCATGCAAGACTGAATACGGATATCAGTTTCCGATAACAGTGGCTCAAATAATGCCACCTATAGAACTTAAATTTCTCAATCAGAATTTAAAGTCTTTTAAATGGTTATTTACAAACTTATAAGTAATAACTAATATAAATGGTTCATCCTTAATTATGTCAAATTTTTTTAGTTATATAGGTTTTAATTAGCAAAAAACATAGCCCTTGCGTATTGACATAGATTGTCAAACCAGTGGCAAAAGTACTATTATTGCTAATGAATTATTTATCTACTTACTGCCTATGCAAAGGATTTTGATAAAATAAATGCTATTTAAATCTTAAATGCATTGCAAACCATATTAACTTATGGGTATACCTACAGGAAAGCTTAAATTCAGCATTTCATTGGAGGTTTAATCACAGATAACAGATGCCTCAACGAAGGGGTGATGGTAGGGGGTACGCGTACGGAGCACTCCCTACGTACCTATTAAGTACCTGCCTCGAATAATAAGCCGCTTTCTTGGGTTTTAAAATCTACGCAAAGGATTTTTAATGATATCAAATATGCAACTATGAATAGATTACACGACGACCTATATCAGACATTAATAATGGGGTGAACAGTTTCCTCTTATAACAGGCAAGACTAAACAAATACGTCAACGGTGTGAACAAAGATATTAAGTATACCTATGACCAAGACTTGGAGTTAACAAAATCATACCATACATAGAGGGAGTCATCCCGGCCGGGGCCGGCCAAAATTATGTTTCCTAGTATAAAAGCCTAGGTATCATTGCTATTAATATGTTTATAATTTAAATATCAGTAATGGCCTATTTCAATTAAAATACGGTATTAACAACCTAGTGATTGGAGTACTAACATTATGGCCAGCCAGCCATGGTACCCTCTGTTTATGTTTGCCTACAGACAAACCCTTAATTCTACATTCTAATGATGTTGTCATTATTCTTAAACTGTAGGGAGTGAGCAGTGCTCCGACAAAGTACACTGGTTGCGGGGAAGGCATCACTACGTCTCTGCTCCAGAAAAGAACTCCTCAGTCTTCCATTCCAGTAATGTTGGCATTTGGCATTGACATTGCATGCTACGGTTATACAATACGATATTTGTCTAAGAAGGTGCTTTGTATACTGAACGATTTTTTTGTGCATCTAATGTTTTTAGCATAAATTTGTGAGCCTAGCGCGAAAATCAGGACCAGAAATAATAATTGTAGATCTGCTCTGGCATTACTTCTTTGACCAGAAACTCACCGATAATGAGCTTATAAAACGATACCTGGAAAGAGGGTTTTGTTTACACCCAGCGCTGTTATACGCAATCAGATTTCAAATTATTAAGATGAGTAGTATCTTAACGATACTTTAATCTTGAACAGTAACTAATAAACTTGTTGTTAGTCACGGCCTCACGGGCCACGGTTCAATCGTTTCGATCATTATATCAGTTATATTATATTTACAAATATCTATTCACATAGTCATAAAAATACGAGGTTACACAAAAACACAATTTTTCTGACATTTTTTTTTATTCACTAAAACTTCAGATATTCAGCTATACCTACTGACGTATTCTAACAAGACTAAAAAACTTATCTACGTAAAAATTAAGTATGTATTACCAATTCTCTGTTTATCCTAAAACAGATAATGTCTTCTCAGACACCGAGGCGATGAATAAAGAGTACGTTGGAAAGCAGTGGTATTGACGTATCAATAATTACAGTAGGTACCTAACGTACGGAGCAATGAAATCTATATAATATCTAATATGTCATCCAAAAACTATCGTAGTTTGAAGTTAAATTTCTGCAATATTTGCTAAATATTTTCATAGTAATAGTGATGACTGACTCATATAATATTGCTGATGTTGCAAACAACATACTGAGCTTGAAATACCTACATGAATAAAGCTCACTTTTGTTGTAGAGGAATGATACAGTTTTCTGAATTGTATAAGTAGATACAATAAAAAACCTGTTAATTTAGGTTATTTCTAGAAATATAGTTAGGTACGTTCTCGTTCCTTAAAACTTTCAAAATAATGAATTTATTGTGGCATTTCACCTAAGTTTCAGACTTAGGTTCTCTCAACATCTACAAGTTGTGAATATCGAGAGCCAATCCCGAAAGTAATTAATGATCAAACGAACTTACCTGTACGTGAAGTTCGATCATAATTACTGAAAGGGATTGGCTCGAAGATATTAGGATCCCTCCCGCCCTTAGACTAGTCTAGCCCAAATTGTGAAATGCCAACAGCTTTGCAATCTCTAAACTTAATGAGTATCCAAGGCGCGGCCGACGACGGCATACCAAAGTACTTAATTTTTTTTGTTAAGGGTCTAATTTCTCCTAAATACAGTGCGATAAGGCGTGTCCGATGTGAAACTACAAGTTGTGAATATCTTCGAGCCAATCCCTTTCAGTAATTATGATCGAACTTCACGTACAGGTAAGTTCGTTTGATCATTAATTATACCAAGTTGTAGTTAAAGAGACAACGACACTTTACGACACTTTGAGCCCATTTTGCGGAAAGAGTACAGCAACAATTAAACAAAGTTCGGGTACTTTGAAATAAATTTACTAGTTTCGTTACCACGCCAACTCACTTTACATAATTTAACAAAGTGAAGGAAAATTTGTTTTTAAAAATAGAAACACTCTGTCGTCATCGTCTTTCGCTTTAACGCTTTACGCCGGATACGGGACACACGTCACCGGAAGCAGCCGGTACACACCGGATATGATGTACAAATTCTTGATATCCGCTCCTGCGTCGTCCATGTTTGTATAGAGTTTCCAGTGTACCGCTTTAAAACTAGTTAAGTTTAAGAATGTAAACAATTTCTTGTTGATTTTAGACGTGGTTGTTGCTGGCTATGTTTTAAAAACATACATGTATAATATGTATATAGAGCTGCAAGATGGAAAAAAATTCGCAAATTTGATGAGCTTATTGATATAATATCCTTACATCCTTACCGTCTGATGAAGAATAGTAAACTCCTTGACTTGTAAGATGACAGTCACTCTCATAAAAAAGCGAAAACAAACCAATAAAAACAAGAGGGCCGACCCCAGAGAAGTGAGAAAAAAGTTTTGGATGCAACTGGGATTGGATGTCAGACGAAGAAGAACAAAACCTAATAGGAATCATCATTCTATGAGCCTTTCCCTAACTCAGTTGGGGTCGGCTTTCCAGCCTAACTGTGATGCGACTGAATTTCGATATTTTCCATGAAGCGACTGCCATCTGACTATCTGACTTCCAAAACCATTTGGTTATATCGAAGCAGTTAGACTAGTCGGACTTTTGTCGGCTCCAACTACCCGTAACAACTGCCATAGATGTGCGAATGACAACCGGAACAGACGGCTTAAGGTGTTCTCCGAAGAACGACCAGATCGATTCAAATAGCACTAAGCTCCGAATATAATCAAACTGGTGCCTCCTGCGTAGCATTCCCGTTCGCTACCGTCACGCCACAGAAGCTGTCGTACCTATTTAATAGGAATAAAATAAAAGTAGATTGAAACTCAATATGATAATTTATTGCCATCCTGCAAATAGAAGCGACGAGTATTAATTAAACCTTTGAACGTTTCTAAGAAGCTAAATGCATAAAAAGTATCATCCGTCTGAACACCGTTAGACGGCGACTAATTACTACAGGAGTGAGACTGTTCTAAGTGCTGGATCAAGCACGATTAAACTTAGATTATTGCTTTACTGATCGGGATACTACAGACGGAGATTATGTAGCATCACAGGATCAAATCTCAAAACTGTTTTTACTTACAGACCCATGACTTAAGTGGTTGTTAATGCTATCTTATTTCTTTCACAAGTTTTAGTTAGAACTTTGGATACGGATGTGTCCCTCCTCCTACAGTCCCGGGTCCTTTAAGCGGTTTAAGCGGGCCGTGAAAAAGCATCTGATGAGGCCGTCAAGCTGAGTGCCATCATTGTAACATGGTACGTGTCTGTAATGGTGACCCTCTTTTCAGAGACTTTGCCTTCAGCTTACCATCAGGCGAGGCGAAGTCAAATTGACGTGTCCTATATAAAAAAATACCCTGAAACTTTACAAAAATAACCATAAGTTTAGAGAAGCACTCGTAGAACACGTCAAGCCCGCACCTCCATCTCGAACCTGTTTCTAATCTAGTCTATATGACCATAGCAGCATTCAAATAATCAAACGTCGATTTAACGCTGTCTTCAAATGAATTAGAAGAACCGCCCACATCAATTGAGGTTTTTCTAGACTTTTTCATCCTTCCAGCCTCTAAATGTCGCCGTTCTGCCATTTCAAGGTTGCCATTTATTCCTGTAGAGGTTTGTGTCAGACCTCTACACAGGAATGTGTTTGTGCAAGTTTTATACCGGTGCGTAGTTTAATTATTCCAATGTCTCATAGATTTTGTGCGACTATGTTTTTGAAGCTGTGAGTTAGTAGCAGAAAGTTTCTATCATTCTCAGATGAGACATAATTATTTAATTGAACAAAATTCCAAAAGTAACCGTGTATCTCAAATACTAATTGAATTTTTGTTGAGAATACTATTGTTGTTTTAATTTACTTTTTATCTTTAAAGTTAATAGAGGTAATAACGTTAACAAGACAGACAGCCTCCATTGCCATAAGAACATCTATGGCAGTCGTTACGGGTTGGAGCCCTAAAAAAAAACAACGGTCTAGCTGCAAAGGTTCGATATCGCCTAATGTTACCATTGGGTTGTGGAGGTCAGATGGCAATCGCTTCACGGAAAACATCGAGGTCCAGCCAATTCCGTAGTTAAGACTGGTAAAGCGGACCCCGGACTCCGAGCTGAAAGCTTCGGATGCGACTGGGAATTAACACAAGGATGAAGAAGAACGTTAACAATTAAATAAATCATTGTTTTTATAATTACAACATAATTTAACTTATTGCATTGCTCTACAAGTCTGTAGTGGCAGAATTTCGGAAAGTCTTAATGCACATTAATTAAATATGATGATGCATGATTACAGAGTATCTTAACAAGTATGCGCCAGCCCATTAGGTGTAGATTTTAAACAAAAGTGATTGTTATGATTAAGATGGAAAATATATAAAAATACAAATGAATTATTTATTAAAATAAAACCACTTTTTAATGGATTCCATTGCGATTTATTTGTTATTGTTAAAATTGGTTTTATTTCAATGAGTAATATTCGTGTAAACTGCAGAAAGTATCAAACAAATTATTTCTAACAAATATCCAAGTGCAATTATGCAAGAATTTCATCAAGTAGGTATATACCTGCTTCCGTAGCCAAGCCAAAATAAACCAACCGAAGTCCACCGAAGTTCATAGAGATACTACATACACTAAAACAATATCAGCCCAAATAGTTCACGCGGCAAATAAATCAAATACAGCTGTATTAAAGTTGAACGATACATTGCACAATGATCCGTAAAATATATCTGTCTGAGTGTGATTTACTCTCTAACAATTCATCATAGGCAGGTAACTGTCACGGACAAACTACTCCATGGAATATACGATATTATGAATCTAGTTTTATGAAATATCTCTACACTATGAAAACTAGGTACATTGTGTAGCAAAATAAAGCTGCAATAAATGTGTTTGGAGTTCGTAGTGATGTATGATATGGGTTAAATTAAATATTTTTTAGTGTTGGGCCTGAAAATGTATTGAAGTATAACCTATGCTAACAAAAAGTCGGCAACAAAAACGCTGTGTTTGTTGCCGGAGTCTTCTCAGGACGGTCTGTGTTCTGGATCAGTATTCTATTTGGTTAATATTGGTCAGTCTAGTTCTTTTTACTTTTTCTATGATGTTAAGTTAGTTTCGTTGGAATGAGTGATGAAAATAAGTGACTTTGGATTTTAATTTTGACTAACAGTTTGCACCGATCCTTTCATAGAATTCACGAAGTACGTGGGTATCGCTATCGGTATCAATAGCTAGTATCGAGATAGACATTAACGATTACCATATTCATTACAGTGAGTTACAGATAATGCCATTTGCCAGTTTAATTTTAAATGATAAGTGGTTAGAAACTTTAAAATTTCAGCTAGAATCACGCTTTTACTGAAATTTCAAACCATATCTGAACCAAACCATCGCTTTTTGCAAATAAATCCCATTAATACTCCTCTATAGAGTTATTAGCGAGCCGTATATCAAACTATCAGTAGTTTTTACACCACAGTGGCCGATTCCAACGGAATCATGAACTAAGTACCGAACAGTCGTATAACAAAGTTAACGAACCACGAATGGGTGCAGGGGAATAACCCGAAATGGTGGATTGCAACAATCGCGCATAACGCAGTAAATTTCATCATAGAGAACAAGCTGGAGATGTGAGCGAGTGGCGTGATGCCTTTTTAGGTTTTTTACGTATAACGGGATGTTTTGTTTAAGAGGCTAGGATTTAAAAATAAAAGAAGATTGTGTAAAAAACGTTAATTGGCTTGATGTACCTAAGTGTTTATTAAGATTTTTGGCTTATGGATGCCACAAGCACAATCGAGATCATTGGGTATTTTATGAAGCAACTATGAGCGTTTATCGGTAGTGGTTTATCGGTGGTACGCGGACTTTCAAGTAGTTCAAAATCGGTACTTTATCAGCGTACACTATTATTTTCACAAATCCCCACATAGATATATAAGTCCATAATTGCATTGTTAGATAATATTAAAGTACAAAATTATATAAAATATGAATAATGATAACAAGTACTTATACCTGTTACATTTCAATGTACATATTATCCTTGCCCATAGAGTAATTCAAATCTCGATTATGGTGACTTATTTTTCGTTACCCTCTTTTGTGACAAAATAAACTATTTTATTTAGAGCAGTTATTACTATTATACTTTATAGAATTTTGAAGTCTTACGTCGTTCTTTTTAAAACAAAGTTGATAAGTTTCATCCTAGACTTCGAGAATTCCCTTCGATACTTCGTTGGGAAACAAATAGCTTCTTTTTATTTGTAGTTTTTCTTATGACTTGACCCGTTTGTAATACGGCAGCGAACTCGCATTTGTATAAAGTTGTGCGGTATAACTTTGAGCGAATTATTCATTGCCATACCGGATA
Source organism: Eilema depressum (assembly GCA_914767945.1). NCBI lineage: Eukaryota > Metazoa > Arthropoda > Insecta > Lepidoptera > Erebidae > Eilema > Eilema depressum. Next base: position 18,385,005 of record OU612020.1, read on the forward strand.
AAACGACCGTGACATCGTTGCATTTAGACTATTTTAATGAATCCACAAGTGAAATGGATTACTTATTAATTCCTTTATAAGATTATTGAGTTATGACTACCACATGTTGAACACTATGTTAATAAGTTACAAAGGTAGGTATAGTCAATGATTATTATTATAATAATACCTCATCATTATCATCTTGTGGGGAGAGTCCTATGTCCAGAAGTGAACTGCGATAGGCTAATTGATTGATTGTCATCACAGCGTTATTCTTGGTTGCATCCAAAGCTTGCGCTTTGGAGAAGCGGGTCCGTTTTCCTAATTTTTATCATGATTTGGATTATATTAGCATTTACGGGAGTGACTGCTGTCTGACCCCTTAACTCCGAGAGGAAGGCCTACAAGAACTTCGTCTGTCGATCAGCTGGTGTATCAGTTTGCATGTCAGGTTGGCTTGGCCCATACACGCAGACAATCATGGCCTGCCTGAGAGTGAGCCCCTTACAGTAAAGTCATAGCAAATATGTAATTTCTTCAATTCGAGCACCGAAACACTCCGTGATATTTGGTGAATAGTGTTTCTATAAACTGTGATAATTTTTACTATCTATATACCCTCAAGGAGCTTTTACAGCATTAACCATATATCACACAAAATGTGTTATATTATTAGTACTTATTTATAAAATTATGCTCTAGTAGGTACTTAAGTTGTTAAAAAGTTGCTATAAAATAACTAACTCATAACTGTTTGCGCTTAGTATCAACTATATTACCAAGTTACATGGCGTCCCTAGAGTAGCCTCAAGCAACACTACACTTGTGTGCCCATGTGGGCACATTATGCAAGTTAGGTCGTACCCGTGCAAGTTGCCCAGACTAAGTATAAGTAGGTACTCGTATGTTTAAACGTTGAGACAAGGTAGGGTTCAGGGATTTGATTTCAGATTAGAGAAACTATAACCTGGTGTACCTATATAGATTGTAGGACTCGTGGCTAAATGAGGGGAACCGGGGAACTAGACAGTAAGCGAATAGGATAACTTATATTACATAGCTAAGCAATAGTGGAAAGGTCAGTCTTAGGATAGGTAACCGTTCTTGACAGAAAAAAAGAAAAAAAAGAAAGAAATGAATTTATACTACCAACGGGTTGTGGAACTCAGATGGCAAACGCTTTACGGAAATATCGACGTTCGACCGTTATATAAGTTGACCCAACTGAGTTAGGAAGATGCTTGGAGGATGATATCGAATTTCAGACCCTAGATGCTCAAATTTTTTCCTATTAATAGTAACCGAAATTAATATAGTATCCTGTATACCATGTTTCTTAGAGAGATGTGATCCTTATACACTATCGATTGATGCCATAAATATACAGAATGTTATTTTTTGGATTTTAATCGGTTCGATTACAAGGTGTGGCAAGTGAATTTTCGAAAATCTTTTAATGCAGTTTTATTTCTTTTTAAAAATAAATAATGTTTTCTTTGCGTTAAATTCGCTATCTCCAGTATTTAGAGTACTTTCCTTCCAGGTAAGGTCAAAATCTTCCAATAAGTATATTATTCACGTTCACCCCTGCAGTTTTGCTTAATTGCTTGTTTTAAAATGGGTTCACGTCAATAGTGTAATAACCAGGATTCGAACGAAACCAAAATATTAACACAATAAATATAATCGATATTTAAGTTGTCACACATTTCCCACAGTACTTCCATTGTTGATCTAAGATGCCCCAACAACTAACGATCTTCATAAAGTTTAATACAAAACAGCCACAATGTACAGAACCCAATTACGTTCATAACGCAAGTCGCTACTTCATAGTTGTATAAATTACACTGCTAGCACCGGACCAAGTTTAATAAGAAGCCACCTGTCGGCCCCGGTCGGATTTACTCTTAATTGCTGTTCAACATTTTACTTGCAATAAGTTCGTGCATAAGTTTGATATTGCATAATAGTGATGTGACGTTTTATGAAACCAGTAGCTGAATTGCTTCAGGACACGATAATTTTACTTCACTTCGCCTAAAGCTGTAAGCTGAAGGCAAAAGACCGTCAACATTACAGACACGTACTATGTTCGTACAGTGGTTGCACTCAGCTGGATGGGCCTCATCAGATGTACGGGACTGTAAGAAGTAAAAACATGAGCTAATAAGGACCAGAACCTTCCATTCCAGGAAGTAGGTATACCAATATTTATTAAGGTCGTACCTAGTAAACGTTGAATTACATGTTACATTACATAATATGACCTATGATTACAATATTTATTATGGTCGTATATTAAGCCTATTTGTGCTGTAAGTGCTGTAACATCTGGTCGGTCCCACAAAAAATAGCCCTAGCCCTGATGACAAAAAGTAGATCCTACAAAGAAGAGGTTGTAGAGAATTAATAGCGGTTCATAATCACTTCATATTATGGGCGCCTAAAATGATACACTCCTTTAGCAATTTGTGCATGTCATTTTCTTCCATGAAAACTTTGTAACGTCATTTCCAATGCACATCACATCATTTTTCTTACTGAAATATGACTTTTGTAAGTAAAGGTATGATTCCGTAGACGACCGCATACGAAAACTGCCGACGACGCACACAGCACAATATATGCGCGTAATTCATTGCAGCTTCTCAATGGTCCCTTTTATCCGTATCGGAGTTTAACAAGTAAAATGGGTAGGTACCTACGCTGCCACGCTGTATGTGCTGCATTCGTCTGTCATTGTTGTATGCGGCCGGCTTTGGAATCATACCTTTATTCATGGGCTTTTTTATGCCAGGTAAAATGAAGATTCTGTCAGGTGGCAAGTTAAAATAATTGCTGCGAGAGATGTTGCTTTCCGCAGTTAAAGCAAAAATAAGGTAAACATATTGTGAACTACAGCTTTATTTTTTAATTAAAAGACATTTTTAGGAAAATGAAATTGTGAATACCTAAAAAATTGCACTTAACGTTGGTCACAACAAAATTACAAGATATCTGGAATAAAAGTAAAAGATATTTTTATAAAGTACATTAGAGAAAAGTGTTATAAATAAAATTAGTACGAGTAAGTGACCATATTGTACCGATGATTTCATAAAATCTACTGTAAATTTACTGTGTCATAAAATGCGTATAAATTAAAAGAATCTCATTTGTTTGGCTCATAGAAGCCATTACATTCCCTAAAATAATAATCTATTCAAGACTTTTATACTTTTAAAATGGAACCGATTTCAATGTTCCTGCCAAAAATATCCTATTAATCATCTAAACTGTAATAATAGTTAAAGTGGAATTCGTATTCTAGAACCCTTATTTCAACATAGTTTAGTTATGCTTACAAAGAAATAAAAGTTTCTTAACCGATTAGCAAGTCATAATTGCACTTAAATAGTTGAGATATATGGTATTTTATCGGAGTGCGATTTTAGTCGGTTCGAGTCCGACATAACTACCCCCGCCGGGGAAGGATCCGTGGGCATTTCCACATGGTAAACGGGCTTTATCGGAGTACACACATACATACATATTATACATAGAAACACCCAGACCAATGCAAATATTTATATTCATGCATACAAATATTGGCACTGAGCGGGGATCGAACCCGCGCCTCCTGCGTAGCAGCTGCATTCACTACCGCTACGCCACAGAGGCAGAGAGTAAACTGATGTATGATAATTGTCCATTGCTGTTCACTTAAGTAATTATTTAGTAGGTACAATAATTTTATCATAGTGTTATCTAACCAATTCTTATTCACAGGAACCGAGCAAAAATATTTTACCGACGTATCATAGAAAGAACATTTTAGCGGCCCTACAATCAGATAGGTTAGGTCACATGGCAGCGACAAATGCGGTTGTAACTCACATTGCAGGCCTCCTGAGATTTCTTATACCTTCCTTATTACGAACATTAGCTTTCCTCTCGACTTCTATATTGGACGCTGCGGTGGGCTTGTGAGCATTTCACTTTAATATTTTTATCTAGACTGAGCATTTCATTTAATTAAAAAGTGTAATTTTGTTCTTGGAAGCTACATTTTAATTTTAATTCAAGTGAGTTAAAATTCAATTTAGTCAAAAGTTAAATTAGTGCCTACTCTATTATTAATTTTAATAACATAGTCATCATTTTCATCATCCTTGCGTTAATCCCAGCCACCTGAAGCCTTCGTCTCAGAGTTCAGGGTCCACTTTTTCTAGTATAACTGTGAGGCGACTGAAATTCGTTTTTTCTTGAAGCCACTCTACAATCCATTGGTGATATCGAAATTCTGTAGTTAGATCAGTTGTCAAACTTTTTAGGGCTCCAACTACCTGCAATGACTACCATAGATATTCAAATGACAACCGTGACCGGTGGCTTTACGTGCTCTTCTGAGATTCGGCGGAGTGATAATGTCTTGAGAATGATGACCCATCCCAAAACCGACTAGTGAGTTGCTTAATCTGGCAGTCTATTAACTTTAGTCAATTCAATTCAATTGGTGTGGCAAGCTATGCCGATGTTGTCGATTAACTTAAGTCATAAAACCTTCAATTTTAATAACATTTTGTTACAATATTTAGTACTCCTTCTGAACGATTGACGATAAAATTGGTAAACAATGTTGCGGCTCCTAAGTAATAATAGATAGCAAATTGTTATACTTTGTTTTGCTATTCTCTACACTTCTAGCGGTACAGTCTCGAAAAGTCTCGATTATATCGGGCTAGTTTACAAGCCACAGAATTCGCAGGCAGCTTGTAAGCACGCTCCTTACCTTTGAGCTTTTTTACAATCTGCTTTTGAGTATCCGAAACTCACCGACTAGCAGCTTGTAAACTAGCCCAGTGTCACCGAGGCTTGAAGATTCTTAGCTGAGAAATGATATTTCCATTCAACTTGAGCAAGCAACACATCCAAAACCAAATCTCATTAGAATACTCAAACGCCACACAACGATTGCGGAAATCGATATTTCCAATTGAAAAGCTCGATGTAAGGAATAGCCAAGTCGTTATCTTGGGGCATCTATCTTGTTCCGAACGTTGGAAAGCGATTTTTCCCTATGCCCCCGACATGGAACAAATTATCATTCAATTTATATCAGTCCGTCTTTTATCGTGTCCCATTGCCGATGTTAATAAGAATATTTAATAGGTCTTTAGTCCTTATATTTTGGTGAACGAAGATGATTGTAGATGTTGTACTATACTATATGTACTTATATAGTATACTTATTGGAGCAAGTGGAATGAGGATTATGTATGGCACAGGGAAACAGAGACTGGCTGGACGCGTTCGAGATGTGGTGCTGGAGAAGGATGGAGGGAATAAACTGGACGAGCAGGATAACGAATGAAAGAGTGCTGAACAGGGTGCAAGAAAGGGGGCCAATTTTTGAGAAAAATCGAGAACCGGAGAAGAACGATAATTGATTGATATAATTATAATTGGTGGAAGGGAAGATAGAAGGAATCGTTTACGGAACATATTAAAGAAAAGATACTAGTGATGTCGTGTCAAACGGTCAAAGGAATTGCGGAGGAAAGGGGAGGATGGCGCTTACCCCATCGACAAAAGCACAGCTTTTAAATCTAGAGTAAGTGAGACAGATTGTAAACTTTGTACTTTAATATGTAAACGGTATACGTTAACTTACTTTTACTTACGCATATCATACCATGACACATGAACAGACCACGACTGACACAAGAACCTAATTTATATTAATTTCAGAAAAAATGTAAACGTGAAAACGACATGAAAAAAATCACAAGTGAAAGCGTATTACCTTCCTAATCGCAATTATGGAATATTGCCGAATAAAATTTCGAAGTTTAGTCCTTGTCATTTTACATAATTTTTAAAAGTCAGAAACAAGATTTCCCTACTCAATCTTACTTAAACTTGCCTCACCAAAATAATTCAATCAATTCCCATTATACCTACCTATTATGTAGGTATGGTGCAAAAATTTTGAAGGACGGAAATTAAGTAACCATAATTCGTCACCAGCTGTGCTGGAGTGTGGTTGTCAAATAATTCCTAATTTACTGCGAAAAAGATATTGAAAAATTCAGGCATCTGGTAGCAAGGCTCTTAATTTTATATTATCTGTTTAAAGGTTTGTTCCAATAAGGTTTATATTAGGGTTGGCTGAATTTTTTAAACTTTCGTTATTTATACTCGAACTTTGATTGAAAATTATAGCTCATAGATGTATAGAACTAAAACAGTATTTATGTCCATTAGAGAGTTGATAGAATCCAATTTGAAGAAGAACTGCCATTAAATGTTATTGTTTAGATTAGTAACAGATTTTGAATCATACTGATAAATTACAGAAGGTAGATGTTTTGAGTAGAACCCAAAATAGATCAAATTTTACTAAGAGCATTGGAATTTTGGCACTAATCTATGCAATTATAAAGTACGTAATGATGATGATGTATTTGTATTTAAACTTTTCGAGTTGAATTAAAGGATGATGATAACAGTTTGAAAGAAGCGACGAGAGTTTGAGATTATTTAAATGTAATAATAAAAAGAAAGTGATCAAAAAAATTAATCTACTTCCATTTATGTAGAACATTAGTCAGAAGTAGCAGACTCGTCCCTAAATACAACAAGAGATACGTTACCTTTGTCTAGAATGGAATCACAAACAAGTGTTCCAAAACCTTACCAGAATCCATTCTAAAGAATAATAAAGACATTTATTCTTGTCAGACAGGATAAAAGTAAAGATCACGTCGTTACCCAGTTCCACATAATCTAATTTGAAGTTAATCGTATCAGACAGACCTCACCCTAAGTCTATACTGTGATAAACTTTATTATTTTCATTAGGGCCAGGTGATTCAATTAAATTAAAGCTATAAACGATGCGCCACGCGTGCCTTATCATTAAAATTGCGAAGGAGAATATACGTGTTACAGTTTTAATTTTGAATTTAGGTGCTTAAGTAAATTATCTGATTAAGACTAGAGATTTATTACCGCTGGCTGAAATGAATGTAAAAGAAAACCCTAAGCAAATATCTCATTACGATCCTAAACATTTTTATTTGTATTATATTAAATTATCTTAAATATTGTCCTCTAGATTTCACAATGACTCAACTTGTTAGATTGAAATTTTTAAATATCATATTATGCAGATAACAAATACTTGAAACAAATAATTATATTCTTATAGAACCTAAACATTTTATTTTAATAAGTGTAGTAGATATTATGTACCATATATAATTTGAATAAGTACTAGTAGAACTCTAAATGATTGAATGAAATTTTGAAGTATTTATTATGCTGACTTTCTTGATTTCTCTTTCTAAATCGATTTGAACTCTAAATGATCTCGAAAATATTATCAACGAAGTTTTTTGATATCATTTCACGTCTGTACGATATCAAGGTATGTAAACAAAATGTAATAATTTATACGTACTTCAAATAACTTAGTACAGTTAAACCGAGGGATTCTCACAAGTAATACTTTTCGTACTTTTTTGTCCGAGATTTATGTTAAAAAGTTCGTCCATTTCTCATTTTCCCCCATGCCCGCTCTTACTGTGTGAACGATTATTATCATTTCTTTTTCTTGGCCCAAAAAAGTTTCTTTTGTCAGTTACAATCGCCTGGTCCTTTTCAAAATAGGAACAATGAAACGTTATTTAACATTTAGACGTTATGTTTATTCAAATTCGTGTTCTCTTCTCATTCAGAAACTGATTATTATTTTTATCTTTTGTATTGCGGTTGTAATATTGTCTTTATGTGACAATATGCAAGGAGTATTATCTGAGAGCCTTAAAATTTTCATAATTTTATGTCCCCATGTTTCCCAGACTATAAAGGTTTGTAACCCCTCATTTTTAATAAGAAACAAGTTGATGCTTGTTGAAGACTTCTCAAAACACAATTACTTGTTTTAAACATGGTATTGTGATTATCTCAAATACTTTTTTGTTCACACTGTATGTAGGTATAGCCAACAAGTTGCATACGTCCACACTGAACGCAAATATATTTTAAACTTGTATTAAACCTTAGTGAAGACAAGGGGCTAGATGTAATGCTAGCAAAGAGGAAATAAGGTTAAAATGTCAACGAAAACAACAAATAGACTTACAACTTCTTTATTGCGTCATCCAAGTATTACTCATACTCCGTTATCATTGACGTTCGCATTCTATTCATATAAAACATTTGTTCAAGTGTCCATATAATGTAATAAATAATTCGACTAGCTTACTTCGTTGTACGTATCTATAGACTGGTTGTGATCTCACTGCTTCTTAAATCGGGAACATTTAACGTAAAATGTCTATTACATTTGCAATCCATTGGACCTCCCAACCTGTTCTTGGCTATACATATATTTGGCGATCGATATTTATCTTCTAAACTCTTTTTTCTACCTCTGGGTAGTGTATGAGCACTAAGTACGGAATCCTTATCTCTAAATGGGCTATTTTTATCATTAATTATTTCATCTCTATTATAAATATTATAAGTCCTTTGGTAATGATTGTGTTTACTCGTATATAAGTCGTCTTCGATTTTTTTACCCGACTGCCAAGTAGGATTATTCTCTGTGTTGGCTTTATTGAAAACGATCGTGGAATAATTGTTTTGTTCAGATATTGTTTCGTTGTCGGTGCTTAACGTTTCGTTGATATATCGTTGTGACATCCACACGTAGCGCGCCATAGGTTCTTCTGGGCCCCATAAGCGAGATGGACGAAAGGCGGACGATATTTTCTGTAACAAATCAAAAAACGATTACTTTTTGTTCGATATCTGCCTTAGTTTTTTGTATGAAATATACATGTTTTAAATAGTATCCGATGTCATCAGATACTAGAACTAAAATAGATATGTATATCTAAATATATTTTCCGGTGTAACACCGGGATTTTTTTTCGCAACCAGTATCGTGTTATTCGTTTAGGTGTTTCTGGATAGGAATACCACCTTATCTAAATATGTAATATACAAAGATAATGTGCATTCTAGAAACCCATAATAGAAACTATGCTTGCTTTAGAATCTAGATAACACCGGGTAAAACGCCCTACAATCCCTACTAATATTATAAATGTGAAAGTAACTCTGTCTGTCTGTCTGTCTGTCTGTCTATCTGTCTGTTACGCCCAAACCACTGTACCGATTTTGATGAAATTTGGTATAGGGGTAGATTAGACCTCGAGAAAGGACATAGGCTATGTTTGGTCGCGATAACCAACATCCACGCGGGCGGAGCCGCGGGCAAAAGCTAGTATTTGTATAAATTAAAGATTATTGCTGTTGTGAGGGAACTTCTAGAAGGACCATAGTTTAGTCTTAAAGTATTAGCTAGAAGATATTTTTGATTTGCGTCAACTTACTGATATAAGATTAAACTGCTCCTCTTTTGCCACAGCTACCGCTGCCATCACCACCATGACGACCAATATAACCAGGGATACTCCAAGTAGGGGCCAGATGATGGTACCCACGCCCCAGGACGTTCGGAGTAAGGCCCGCAGCCACCAGCCCGACACTCCAACTAGTAAGATAGGAGTTGTCCACCACGTCGCTATCCAGAAGTATGGTAATTTCACTCCCGTTAGGAATTCTATGTCGATTGTTAGGGAACTCCAGCCTGAAAATAATACACTTAAAATTAATTCACCATCGTTATGGGAAAGACTACCATCTGACCCATTAAACCCAAAGAGAAAATCAAGTTTGCAGGTGAGATATGTTACCACGAACCATTCACACAACTACATGGTGATAAACCAAGTCACTTCGAACGGGAATGCTTCATGCAAGCAACAGTATTAAGCATACAAGACTGTGCTTAGGTAGGCGATGGCAAGCCTCAATATCAATTTCTCAATTAGAACATACATACATATACCATAACATAATATTCACTCCTGTGAATCCCAGAAGTGGTACTCAGAGGAGTATTTACACCAAAGATTTCGTCAATTACGATTTTCGATCCCAAGTAATAGGGGCACTAGCTGACACTTTGTCATGTGCTGAATATTTATTTCTTATTTTTACTACCGGATGGAGAACAGTCCTATCCCTTAGGGGTCCATTACACGCTTATGCAAGCGTCATGCCATCATGCCGTCAATCATGAATGCTATTGGTCAATCAGCTGTTAGACGATATGTTGGTCAATCACGGTGTGATTGATGGTTAAACTGACAGCAAAACCTACCGTGTATTGGACCCCTTAGTCGCCTTTTACGACACTTTGTCATAAGCTTCTATATGTTTACTTTCGGATGGAGAACAGGTCTATCATTTAGTCGCCTTCTACGACACCCACGGGAAAGAGATAGGCTGGTATTTCTACTCCACCAGGAATTTAAAAACCAGCCATCAATCTTAGTAAACCGTAAATTACCGTAAATGAAGACAAATCCAACAACTTCAACGGCACACGTGAACACAGCCAGCACAGGTATCATTAGGTCATCTAATATGGTGGCTACTTCTTGTCCTCGAGACAACACAGCCACGGTGAGAGTAGTGCCTATCGCAGATGTCGCACCGGCGAATAACCGCCAGTGGTCTCCTGTGCGGCGGTGCAGTTTGTCGAACACTGGGTATAGGAGTAACAACTGTAAATAAATAGAAATACATATTAGTGCGTAATAGTAGCATCACTGTGTGGTATAAATTATGAAGAAAGTAAGTAAGTAGTGTATAGTTATGATTCCGTAGCCGACCGTATAATAGCCGGTTCCCACGGTCTGCGATATCGCGGACGGACGCGGACCAGCTCGCACGGCACACCGTGGGAAGGGTCTCGTCCGTGGTAGCAGAGGACGTCCGTGGCGGTGCGCCGGTATCCGTCGCGAGGCGGTAACTTCAAAGGTGCGGTGCGGCGCAATCATTTTCCGAATCATAATCCCACCGCGCACCGGTAGGATCACAGGACAAGGAGTATTTTATGTCATTCGGTAATTTTCTACCGTGATTCCACTGCTATGGGTGACAAAACAAAAAATAAATAAAATTGGATATAGGTATGTTACGTTAAATGACATTTTTTTGTATGCTCATATCCACCAGCGACGTGGTTTCTTTTTACTTTTACTAGATCGCATAATTTGGTAATTGTTAATTAATACCACAGCCGCCGCGGCTGCAGCGACGACACGTTCTCTTTCACTTTGCATTTTGAAATGAAGTTATCAAAAGATCTACACAGACCAACACGCACCGTTGGAAGAGCCCTGTCTGCGTGCGTTGCCGTCCGCGATCGTCGGCTGTGCGTGATGATCCGCAGAATCGCGGACGATCCGCAGAATCGCAGAAGCGCTTGCACGGTTTAGTGAAGTATTGTATTATTCGTTCATAACATGAAAAGTTAGACAGGTAAAGCGGACCCCAGATGCGGAGGTGAGAGCTTCGGATGCGACTGGGATTTACGCGATTAAGAAGAAGAATAAGGGAGATGAAAGTATTTAAAATGTAATAAAGTGAACGCAAACTTACAATTGTAACAACACCAGAAATGAAGACCACACTAAAAGCAAGCAAGGGCCACTCTTTGTTCCTCCTCTCGAAAACAGAGGATTGATATATTAAGACTAGAATTGAGATGAAGCTCTTGTCCTTCCAGCCGCTGCCTCCAATCGACTCCCACATTAAAATCCAGAGCCAGCCAGCAAAGATGTTTGTCATTATAATCAGCGCCGACGTCCTGTAGATCAATTAACACATATTCTTATAGTCCTAATCCTATTAATTTTAGACAGAAACAATTAAGAATTATTGTTTTACTAGCTGTTGCCCGCGGCTCCGCCCGCGTGGTATTCTGATCCCGTTCATCGCTGATATATAGCCTATGTGTTATTCTGATGTATAAGCTATATTATTGCAAAGTTTCATCAAAATCCATTCAGCAGTTTTTACGTGAAAGAGTAACAAACATCCACACATCCATTCTCACAAACTTTCACATTTTATAATATTAGTAGGATTTATAATATTAGTAGGATAAGAAATTAACACTATAAAGTTCCAATTCCAATGCCTTTCTGAGGACTTAATATAGGACAGTTATGAAACCATTCATTACCATTCGTAGTTAGACTGAAAGCCGACCCCAACTGAGTTGAAGAAAGGCTTGAAAGAGATCTATATCTTATTAGACGGGCACGTGAAGTTTATGTGTATGTATGAAACAGATACTTGTATCATGAAATTTGGTACCATAATAGTTCTACGTTTGTTTGCCATGGTACCATTAGCCAGTATCACATACACTCACGCCTTTTTCACTCTAGAATAGGCAGAAGATAACAGCGCGCCATCTCGTCCCTACATACCTACTTTACAAGCTACCTCTATAGGTACTAATTAAATCTTTCAGTTTCGAGTGCTTGCATAGATGATGATTTCATATAGATAAAATTGGTTTGAATGCACTAATAGGTGCTTTTTTTGCCTTTTACCTGTAACTACCTGGTGGTATTGATCAAATTTTCTGGGCTATTAGTTCTTAAGAAGCTATTTATTAGATACGCTAAACCAATGAAAGAGCAGCGCATCAACAGGCATTCATAAATCCGTTGTTGGAGATCATCAATAACATTGTAAATATACAAAAATATGTGAAATAAAGTATTGTATGTGTTCATAAATTCTTGGAGTTGAAGAAAGGAATTGCAGAAAAACTTACACAATTTAAATAATTTTTTTATCAAAATTGCTCAACTATACTGATGAGTGATGCTTCGGTTAACAACCGACCCGTAAACGACTTATAGTATCAATTTTATTACGTACTACATGTTATATATAATTTTATTCAGTCATTTCGCCACCAAACGAATCTTGAATTTACGTAATTATATTAGTTCTCAAATTTGTTTTTGATGTAGATATTAAATAATAAAATTGCTCTACATTTAATAAATAAGTTTACTGAATATTTTAATACATAATACATCAAATTGAATTGTGAAGGGTTAAATCAGCTTTTCGTACAGAATTTGCTGTCTACGTTTACGTAACGATCTCTTCTGAATTCAAACCCTATCGATTGCTCATTAAATCTGAATGTTCACACACAATAATTGTAAATGATGGATGAAAGAAATACGTGCAAAAATCAAACAAAAGATTGCTCGCCGGTTTTTGAACCGCGAATAGCTGATAATCCGCAGTTCTGTGACCGCGGTATATACAATAGTAGCCCAGAACAGATAATAGTACTAGCTAGCAATACTATTATCTATTATTTGACACTAGTGAACGGAGCCAAATTATATGAACAGTCTTCTGTTTCCCTGATTGTGAATTTGACTTGCATATTACCTCTTACATAATGAAACCAATATTTTCAAGGTCCATTTATTCTGCCTGGACCTGGGCGAGATGGCAAAACACTTGTTACCAGAGTCGAGAATCCAGCCATTTATTAGCGAAGAAGGCCACTCAAGTCTAAAGAATGAATGTATTAAGATTTACTACTATGAGAACGAACTTACCACCGAACATCAGAATTCTGATTAACAGAACCTCCAGCACTAATTAAGTAACCAGACATGATCTGTGTAGACAGAAGTGCTTGTACCAATGCACTGTACCAAATGTAAGGCTGCGATACTGGCGACCATTGCTGGCAAGATTCAAACATCGCCGTCAGAACTTCTATGTCTGACAGAAATGTAGATAATATTACAGACATAGTCACTATTATGGCTGCAAGAATTCCAAGAGCCGTTTTCATGGTCTTGTGAAGACGGTACAAGCTGAAAACAAAAATAATGTATTTGAATAAAGAAAAGAAAAGAAAATGTTATCTATTATAAATTCAAGTGTGAAAGTCATTGACACCAACGTTTGTCAATGTACTACTATCAAATGTTACATATAAATTCATTCAAAAATAAAATAAAACATGTTTTTGATAATAAATTTTCGTCTATCCAAATATATTTTTTTTAAATGCTACTAAAAGGTGATCAGAATCATATGCATACAGAAAAGGCAATTGATGAAAAAGGCTTATATTAGGTTAGTCGCGATTCCCCCTAAAACTATTTTAAAACCGTTTTTTTTTCGAGGGAATCATGAACGGGGGGAAAAGCGACTAACGCGTTATACTCGTATGACACGGTTAAAGAATGCTAGTAGATTTAACAGAATGAATATTAAATTAGTCTATGAGATTAAATTTATTGCTATCATCTATTTGACCTTATTTCGTAGTTAATTAAGTGTTGTTATTCAAACAGAAATACCTCAAATACTCTAATTTATTTTAATTTTATTTGACCTGATATTTTTAAATACTGTTGAGGAAGTTCAAATTTTATAAATTACACCAATTGTGTCAAATGAGTCTGCGCTTGTGGCCTAATTACTAGTACTGACCAAATTGTAAGCCAAATTAAATTATTTTGGCAAAACAGACTGTATGTTGAAGAATTATTCGTTTTATAAAAAAACGTATTGTGATAATTAAGTTTTTCTTTTTAATATTACTCGTATATGTACATTATTTTTGCATTGTATAATATATTATTAACAGTTGTTTACTGCAGCAATATATTATAAATAATAATTAATTTGAAAAGTTACCTTGATATCATTAGATCGCTATTTGAGTTACGTTTTTTTTTTTGTAATATTGTATAGAATAATGTTGATAACGATAATTTGGTGTTTTATTTTTATTTTCTTTCTTAACATATATCTTAGGATTTCATTTCATTTAGATTTTGATATAATCTGTGCATTTTGGTTTTAACTATAATTTTTTTGTTCTTTTTTATGGGTGGTCCCAGTCGCCGGAAGAAAAATATTAAATTTAAAATAAATTTAATTGCGGTCCCAGTCGCCGGAAGCCTCTTATGGGTACACATTACGCTTTTATGCTATGATTTTTATTCTCTTTTGCTCAAAGGTCTGCTGAATGAGAAATATTATTGTACATACCTATTACATTATTTGTACATATTATTATTATTTCTATATTTTTATATTTTTGTTTTTTGTGTAAAACAAAGATTATAGATATTAACTTCCTTTAGATAATTTTATGAATTTAGTCTTTATAGTCCTTTAAGTTGGTAAAATATTCAATGAAATATTCAGCTTTATCTAGCTCCTAAAAAGTTTCTTTATAGTGAAATAGCTCACCATTTACGGAAAAATATGCGGACATAGCTGTTACATTTTCAAATTAAAAAGATTTTACCCCAAATCTTGTTTTAACGATATTCTTAATAATCGCGTAATAGCCGACGATGTACGAGATATTACATGTAATAATAGTATTATTACTTACATAATGGGCACGAAGAACCACAGAAGAAATATTAAAATCGCCATTATGCCGAGATACTGTGGGTATTCTGTGAATGGCGCCAGGAATGTGGAACTGAAAGTTTTTAATCATTTGTTAAAGATTACTGCAGATTACCTACAGAATGATTAAAAGAAATTGGAACATTGTTATAACTTGTTTTTTGAGTGAGTTTTCAGAAAATGAGAATTTTTTATTAATAAATAATAAATAAATATTGTAGCACATTCTACACAACGCTCTCTAGACCCAAAGTAAGCATAGCTTAACTAGCTTGTGTCATGGAATCTAGAATGCAGATAAACATACTCAGATACATTTTTTTTTGGTAAATACATACATATTATACATAGAAACACCCAGATCAATGCAAATAATCATATTCATGCACACAAATATTTGCACTGAGCGGGGATCAAACCCGCGCCTCCTGCGTAGCGTCCGCGTTCACTACCATACCACTACGCCACAGAGGCAGTCGAATATTCGTTCCTGTCACGATGAAAATGAATATATTATAATACAATATGAAATTAAGATATAAATGAATATTTAAATATTAACCATTTCAAATAATAAGCATTACTAGTGATTAAAAAAAAATTAATATTTTGATATTACTGAATATCCATACTAATATCATAAATGCGAAATTAAGTTTGTCTGTCTGTACATGTGATTCAGAAATAATTAATGATAACGTCATTTTGCCCCATAGCTTGTGATAGTTCCTCAACATTATCGCAATATAACCTGACAGCTGCTTTCAGTTTTATAGACTTCTGTGATTTGATAGGAGCCGCACAGTTAATTACATAGAATAACAGAATAACATTGTTTATTGATTGACGAACATCTTTTGAATTTTACTAACCTAAGCTAACCAATGAGCAGTTTATTACTTTTGAGTAAACTTTTACTGCATGTTAGTGCTTGTCGAAGTGTCCATCGAACTTGAAATCAATATCTTCTTCTCGTTTATTTATTGAGTTCTTGTAGACTAGCTGCATGAACAGGGTATTTATAATTACATGCTGCATGTAATCATAAAATGCATAGTTTTTTAATTTAAATAATTATGTATAAGTGCAAAACGTCTACTTATCTATCTATTGCCAAACAACATTTTTGTTTACATAAATACATCGTGACAGGTAGACTTAAAATGATCCTACTGCTTATAAACAGCATTTTTTCATTTTTGTTAACTTTTTTTTTGTGTAACATCAGACAGATATATATAGCCTCAGATGCATGGCTCGAGTCAACAATAGTGCCCGGAATAAGGCAATAGGCTCACCCCCTGTTGCGTGGGACCTAATACAGTGATCGGTGAAATGTGGGTATTAATTCACCTCTGCCTAGCCCTCCAGGGATAAAGGCGTGATTATGTACATATGTATGGAGTTTTCATTGGAACTTTGTGTAGACTGGTATCCACTTAGTCCAGATTTAAGCTTAAAGCATGAAATTATTTAAACTGATATGAAAAATTCCATCAGCACTTCATGTCTGTTAATTTAATTATGTAAAATCTGACGCAACATGGGAATATTGCCCGAGGGTAAATGCTTTTTGTTTTAAAAGCGCCAGATGATGACAGCTAATAATTGAAGGCTATATATAACGAGGTAGCATCGTTTGATAAATATATAATTGTATTCATTCAGTACAAAGTTAAAATTGTAGAACATAATAAAATTACTTTTCAACAATAAATAATAAAAACTCACTTGAAACACTCGGATGCATTCATTTTATTTTCATATCCGTTCTGAAATACAAATAATTGTACAATAAGTATTTTGAGATATGATACCTATAATTTGAATCGTAGCAGATTTTTAAAATTTAGCCCTTTGCCGGAGCCGGCATTGGTGGTATACCGGAATTGAACCGACTAAAACGCACGCCGTTTGTGGGTACGCACGTAGGTTGCCTGCCCCACTAGATAAGTGGCAATTCGTTGCTCGGCATGTGATGGAATAGAATGCCAAATGTATGGGATTTGACGTATATGACAGGCGTCAACGAGATTGCCGGAGACATAATCACTTGCACCCTGGCCGACTCTTTTGAGCTGATTCGGGTATGGGGAGGTGCTGCCGCTTCTACTAGGGTGAAAGACGGCTCCAACCGTTACCCCTAGGCCTGCGCTTATGGAGGACAGAGGTCGTTCTGCGTGTAAATTATTATTTGAAGCCTTAAAATACTTACGGGTGTCATATGCACTCTAGTGCAATCTTTCAATGGAAACGAACCCTTTGCTATCCATATTATGTAGGCCGAAGACAGAGCTACATACATCGTGTAGTATACACAGCATATATATGACGTCAGCACTTTTAAATGTCCGACTCCTGCAACAATATTATGACAAAATTATAATGAGATTAAATGGTATTGCCTTCATCACTCGTAGGTACCAAGAAAACGGGCTAGATAGTGCTTTAGGCCGAGTAATCAGTACGCATGAACATGTTCACACGTGACAAGTACGATGGGAATTCAGCGGTTGCTGGATTGTGGACTGTTCAAAGTTCTATAAGTACTACCTAACCTAAAAAGGTTTATACGGGGTCATCAGTGCTGACCGGTTGGTGGGGTTAACAATATTATGGCGTTTAGCAAACTGCCCCGCATCATCAACGTAGTGCAGGAATGTTTGGTGTTTACTATGGATAAACTCATGTGAATGGATCTTTAGTGTGCTACGCGTATTTTTAATACAAAGAGAGCTACTTGGAAGCCAAGTAAGACTACCTACTCCCGCAATACGCTGCATAATGAGGGGTAGTATACCAGTAGCCTTATTATCCATATCCAAACTAATATTATAGATGTGAAAGTAACTCGGTCTGTCTGTCTGTCTGTCTGTTACGCTTTCACGTCTAAACCACTGAACCGATTTTGATGAAATTTGGTATAGGGGTAGATTAGACCTTGAGAAAGGACATAGGCTATGTTTTGTCGCGATAACCGATATCCACGCGGGCGGAGCCGCGGGCAAAAGCTAGTCGTCAATTTAGCAGAATTTTAGTACAGTAATGATTGCCTGCGTCCTTTCGTTAGGTAGTTAAAGTCATATAAAAAACCTTCACCTAAGCTTATTAGGATTCCCGGGTTACATACCATTGCGAGACCTCAAACTGTACATCATAGTTAGTAATTATGTATACGCACGCGGAAGTTATAAGCGCGGAAGTTATTATTCTAATATTATTCTAACTGTTACATAGTTCGAAAATGATACTAAGTAGGCTCTTACTTCATACATTCGGAAAGTAAAGAATAATTGAAAAAGATGTGCGAAAATAAAAAGGTCTGCATATTCAAGTTGGTACAGTCGGCATCAGATCGATCTTGACGAACAAAATACTCATTTTTATATTTGGTCCGTCAATTGAGGGCACCCCACCATATGTTAAAAATCTAAGGTGCAGTCCAGAAGATACGGACCACCATTTCTGATGCTATTGTTCCCTATAAAAGAACGCTTGACACATTGCGGGGTTAGGATGTGGTGAAGAAAGGTTAGATCCAGCCCACTTCTTTATTTTCGGTCTACCGATTAATAGTAGAACTCAATTCATTTTATATTGATGGACTATCTAACACTCGACGTCAGTTAATGTAACAGGGATGTACTCAGATACATAGTATCGCCATCTAGCATCGAGATCTAGATATTTGAGAGACAGGCTAAAAAAACTGAGCACAGGACGACCACCGCACATACAGGTATTTGCTCGATCTACGCGGCCAAAAGTCCCAATATCAAAAATTCAATAACATTCATAAAAACTAGTTCCACGATCAGAATATGAACCCTGGCACAATACCCATGCTTTATCTACCTGCTACCTTGCACCCCGCCTCTGTGGCATCAGTCGCAATTTGACCGTTTCACTTAGTGTGCGTATTTCATGTTGGCGCTTTTCTAAACATCAAACTTTCGAAGTGTGTTTCTAAATTCTCAAGTTCTTCCTACGAATTGAAAGTGATGGATTTTGATGGACAAGGTAAAAGACTTATAAAATGCATAAATAAAATTATGATCAATTAACAAGCTATATTTTTTTTGTAGTGATAAAAAAACCCATTTTCACACCATAACTTATTTTAAAAAAAAAATCTTTGCTAGTGTTTTTGTTTATGTATCGGGTTAGATCCGGCTATAATTTTTATTGTAGGTTATTCTCTGATCCTTTACTTTGTAAATACAGTGAAAATCATCTCCGGAAACGTCCGGATAAATACAGTTTAGAGGTATTGAAGAGATTCAGCTAAATATCGTTTAAAATAGGAAATATCTTTTAGTGACTTTCTACATTGTATTTGTTTGTTTAAGGTTCAGAAGATGCATCAGGAGTAAGAGTTGTAACACGCCAACACTTATTTGATCTAATAAAGAAAGAAAATTTCCTTACTTTAGATGCCAAATTAAACTATTTAAAAGATAAACTTTTGTCATGTGAAGGTTACAATAACGACCAAATTCATGATTTGCAATCTGAAATAAAACAAAGGTGAACCAAAGAGTCGAAGACGTTTGGGACACAAATTCTACGGACACTGTGTCCCTAAGTGTACTTTCAAATTTATTTATTTTTTCAAAGACGTTACGGACACCAATATAAAACGATAGTTTTGTACAGTCGGATGGAAAACTTATTCAATATTGGATAGGTTGTACAAAAGAAAGTGTTAATACTCGTATGTTGTTGGAGGAAGTGCCTGGAATAAGGGAAATTCGGAGGGGCCCATTGGGCTTCTGGTGGTTTTATTAAAACTAAGGACAGGTGATTCTGATGAAAGAATATCTACATTAGTTAATGTGCCTAGGCGAACTTTAGAAGTTCTTTTACAGGATTTTGTGCCAGCCCAGCTTGGGATTAGCCATATTCAGTGATGCCAACTACCAAAGCTCAAGATAAATTTTTAAAATACAACCGGTCTTGGCTGGAAGGCACTTTTGGAATACCTGTTGATAAAACTTCTCAAAAAGAGCCAGAGCAAAAGGCAAAAGACTGAAGAACTACGTTCTAACTTTGAAAAGTAGACTTTTATACATGCTGCGAAAGTGGAACTGGGTAGATCTGGTAACAAAGATGCATCAATTGTCTGAAAAGATAAAGGCATTTTTGCTTACGCGACCCAGTAAAGAGGAGTCCTCCTTGACACCAATGCAGGCTTTGCCAAATGTTTATAGATGCCGATTTGACACAAGGACAGTACGAGATTATGAGAAAGACCAATAAGGTTTTTTTTCCGTGTTAAAGTGCATTACAAAAAGCCAAGAAGAATCGTGTACGATAACGATTATGGCGCAGTCATAATTGAAAAGGCATTATTGTCAATAGGAGAGCTTTCCGAGATGCAGCTGTGGCCAGAAATAAACACTTCGGCTGTTACCATCAAGATTTAGCAAGAAAATGTTCGAGGGCAAATTGCAATCAAGATATAATTAATTAACCGATTCTGCTCAGTTCAGATCCTCTGCTAAGTATATACATACAACATGTATGTACTTAGCAGAGGATCTGAACTGAGCAGAACTCTGCTAAGTAGCATGCGAAGTATAAAAAAAAGGAAAGCAAAACATTTTTGCCTGAAACTTTGGCTGTTTGTGTCTCCAGAATACAATCCAATATTAGAAAATTCATCAGAAAGCGATGAATTAACTTAAAAAAAGCTATATTACTATACTAGGTACTCCACTAAGGCGTTTTTTTGTAAAATATAGTATTATTTAAAAAAAATAAGTATTTTTATTGTTTATTTATCTTGTTTAGATACCAATTATGCATTAAAATAATTTTGGCCGCGTAGATCGAGCAAATACCTGTATGGGCACCGTCCCTAATTTGACGGCCCAGATTTCACACGTCCCGCTTGAAGAACCCGTGACTGGTGGAAGAGGGAAACACGTGGGCGGACAGAGCATTCCAGCTCTTTATCGTGCAGCATAGGAAGAAGGCCTCAAACCGTTTGATGTTTAAATAATCTCAATATCTTGACATTCTCCCCTTCCTGTTGACAGATTGTTCTGGTATTTGGTACACATCTTTAGTTCGGACGATAATACAATTTTAATCAATAGAACAGTTGAACTTAATACTCCGTATCAAAATAACTTTGAGACTTTAAAGTCAAGATAGATCTGATGCTGACTGGACACACATACAACGAGTAAAAGGAATACTTAAGCAGTTTTCCGTCCACATTATAATCGGATTTGTGTCCCTAATCCTGTCGGTGCACACGGGAAGAATAGGGAACATATTCACTAATCTTCTTGTAGACTATTTTATGAAGTGAATATGTTATCTCGGTCAGCAGTTTATATGTACTGTATTTATCTTCTATAATTTAAAAATGAATCGTTAAATGTGTTGCTAAGCGCAAATCTCGAGAACAGCTCAACCGATTTCGCTAATTATTTTCTTAGAATATTCCTTGAAGTACGAGGATGGTTGTTACGGAGAGAAAAATTTAAAAAAAGGAAAAAAAATAAAGAATCGACTGTTAGGCGGTATGAAGTTCGCGGGGTCGGCTAGTTTATAATAAAGATTGAAATCATTCATTGATATTTGAATATTAAACTCTGATGCTGCTGAATATTAAACTTTTTATATCCTTTAAATAATATATTAGAATAAGCAAGCTGAAGTGGCAGTGGGCTGGCCACATCTGTCGAAGGACTGATGGCCGTTGGAGCAGACGAGTCCTAGAGTGGAGACCGTGAGAAGGAAAACGGAAGGTGGGACACCCCCTAGCTAAAGGCTGGGATAGACTGGATGCGGAATGCGGAAGCCTATGTCCAGTAGTGGACTGCAATAGGCTAATTGATTGATTGATTGAAATAATATTAACAAATCTACGGGCGGTAAGGCTCATAGACATTTGAAGGTAATGCTTCTTTATCCTAGCGATTATCCCGGTCGCATCGGAAGCTTTCACCTTGGAGATTGGGGTCTGCTTTTTCTAGTCTAACTGCGGGTTTGGCTGAACTTCGATATTTTCCGTGAAGCGACTGCCATCTGACCTTCACAAACCATTGGTGATATCGAATCATTGCAGTTAGGCCAGTTATTAGAGTTTTTAGGGCTTCAACTACCCGTAACGACTGCCATAAATGTTCCTATTTCAACCAGAACCGACGGCTTAAAGTGCTCTCCGAGGCAAGTCCATTTGCTCTGAGCGGGGATCGAACCCGCACCACCTGCGTAGCGGCCGCGTTCACTACCGCTACGCCACAGAGGCTATCATTTGAAGTAAACCATTTAAATTCAGACCGCTCTGCTGATCTCTGGTCATTCAGTGAGAATAGACCATAATTCCGTCTTATCCAATATATGTATACACTTTTTACTGCTTACTATAACGAGGGCTGTAAATGTATAAATGTAAAAATTAGAGTTCTTATTACAAATCCAATTCTAAAGTCGCAAGGTATAAGTTAAATTTATTCAAGTCTTCATTAAGTTACAATATTCTGCCTATTATATACGAAGTTCTTAGAAACTTCTAAGATATTATCAAAATACGTCTCAAGTAATTTGTCAGGGCTCTTTTATTCAATTTAATGTGAGCTAAAGGACCCTCTATAAAATAAACAACAACATGATTCAATATTTCTACTCCGTTTCTACATAATTTTAAATTATGAAAATATGAAATGAGTCACAGATATTTTAATAGTAGCTAGAAAATGTTACTATAAAGTATATTTATCTGTAAAATAAGTAACGGCATCATTATTATCAGTATTTAATTAATGTTTTTGAAGATAAATATTATTTTTATAAGCAATATGAGACTATTCTCTAAAAGAGAAAATGCAATAACTAACTAAAGAAATGAAGTGACTGACCTGAAGGCACTGAGTCTTCGATTACTACGAAGATAAAATATACAACAATAAATATACAATAAATTATATTATTGTAATTATTGTATCATTATCATTATAATTAATGTAATAATATTTCATATTTATTTAGTATACATTAACTTATAACTAGAATGTAAATGTAATAATAGTAAATTAGCTAATCATACTTTTAAGTTCAACCCGCAACATCTCGTTAGATGGCGTTGAAAAACCAATAAGACTGAATATTATCATTATTATGACCGCATTCTAAAAAAAATTGTTTAGGTTTTGGTTAATAAGGATTTTAGGTAACCTATTCTTGAAACTTTAATATAAAAACAAATTTCACCTCTTAATATAGGCACAGCCCTCCATACTCCAACCGGATCCTGGTGGCTCAACTGCCCCATGGCCAGCTGCAGCAGTGTCGTCGGGAGGCCTACCGCTAGCAGCCAGAATGTGTAGACCACCAGGTATGGGACTGCTCCATATCGGAACGCCTCTTTCGGGAGTCGAACCGAGTTGAAAAGGGTTAGGGATATCGCTATAGTGCATAGCTGTGTTTTGATTAAATCGGTGACTGATTTTAGTGTCTGAAACAAAAAGATAAATTACCTTAATAACTTCTTCCAATCATTATTTCATTATGCAAATAATGATAATAACGTAATTATGTATAATTAAGGTGTTCGATTATAGTGAACTTCGATATTGCCAGTGGGTTGTGAAGGTCAAATAGTGGTTGCGTCACGAAAAATATCGTAGTTAGACTGAAAGCTGAGCCCATTAATAATATAATAATAATATTAATAAGTTTATTGTCGCAAAAAAATTTACAGTTCACAACCAGTAGATGTAATTATGTACTTTAGGTACTGATTCTGTCTCCCAAACTAAGCTGATGCTTGTGTTTTGGGTGGCAGAGTTCAGTCGTGTAATGTCACTCAAGTTATAATAATTGTGCTGCGTACAAGTGAACGTTGTCGCTGCATACGTAGGTATGGTTTAAAAGGTAAGAGGACCAGCAGGCACATGCTGTAACAAACATCTCGAATGATCGAAGTGAGCTCGATAGCTTAATCCGCGGTGATTGGTCAATTTCGCGAAATTGACCAATCACCGCGGATTCAGCTATCGAGCTCACTTCGATCATTCGAGATGCAAGTTACAGCATGTGCCTACAGTTATAAAATGTGTGTGTGTGTGTGTGTGTGTGTGTGTGTGTGTGTGTGTGTGTGTGTGTGTGCGTGTGTGTGTGTGTGCGTGTGTGTGTGTGTGTGAATGTGGGTGTTGATGAGTGTGTGGGTGCGTTTATGTGGGTGCGTGTGTGTATGTGTGTGGATTAGAATTGAGAAAAGGCTCGTAGAATAATTTTCTTGGAGATAATTATTTTCACTAGATAGTACCTACCTACTGGCTTGAATATATTTTTCGTGTTAGCCAGTTGTTGTTGTTGCCAGTTAAACAACCTCAACCTCAACTCGGTCTTGTTGGAGATCTATAGGGGAGGCCTATGTCCAGCAGTGGACTTCCTATGCCAGTTAATAAATTATGATAATTTTTTCCCTATCTTTTGGTATATTCAATCAAACTAACTCTCACATTCAAGTAATCCTTCAACCAACTTAATCTAACAAACAACTTTAAGGCTAAGGCCCTCCAGCAAAGTTAAGTTGTTTCTTAGTAATCGAAATAATTAGTATAATAACCCCCGTTAGGGGATTTTTCAATTACCTATCAATAATATTTTTTTCAAAAAAGAACTATAATTATAGCTAATCATTTATTTTCTTCGATAAGTCGGAATTGCAGAGGTAAGCTACAACGGTCTTTTACTTCAATTTACAAGTTATCTGAACGTGGAAATACGCATTCTACAAAAATCACAACCAAGTGGTGTCTACTCCTAGCTTAGTATTACGTCTCTGCAAATTGTAGATTAATAAGAGCTGGGAGAAAACTGTCTTCAGTATTACAAACTCTGGAATAATAAGTGCTAATCATAGTTATTTTTTGTTCACAAACTCAGAGGATCACAAAAACTTCAGACATGTGAATCGTTAACGCAAACCGCAGATCACGTTGTGTAAAATGAAAATCATATGACTCGAAATGCAGATCATGATTTAAAACAACATTGGTGATGTAATCATAACTATAACTGCTCTCAAGGCATTAGCGGACTCGCTAAGCATGTGGCACGGTGCACGGTGCATGATACTTACATAATTTAGAAGTACATTATAATTATTACGCTCATTATCTAAACATATATGAGAATATTTATTTTACATACAAGCATACCATGTTTTTTCGTTTTTTATATCACATAGTTGGCGGAGAAGCACTCGGCCTACCTGATGGAAAGTAGTTACCGTGGCCTATTGGACGTGTGCATCACCAGGGGAGTCACAGTCGTGTTGCCAACCCTGTAAGAACAGAGAGATTCTGTGCCGCTAGCATTGAAAACAAGCAGGACAGGCCTTTGGTCTTCCCGACGACACGACAGCACAAAACCTCTCCAGTGAGCTTTGGCCACCGTGAACGAGGTTATTATAACCAAGCATTGTGTTGCGCGTCTAATCTTTTCTAGTAGATGGGACTTCATGCATTGAAATAACTCACCACATTGCTACTAATTGGGTCTAAGGTATGAATATTTCAAAGGTTCTTTCACAATACGGTTCCAATATAATAGAAATCTGTTCAATAATTCATATTTATACCAAAAGCAATTGTGTGTACGTTATTGGTCACACAATAAGGCTACTCCACAACATTATTGTATTGCTTGAGTTTGGTTCATTTACTATTGTCAAACTAATAAGAGAGTATATTTTCTGCTGATTAAATAGAAGTATCCTCGACCGACGAGCATTTAAATTAACTTATTTGAAAAAAAAAAGCAAGAAATTAAGCGGTAACCAGAATTTCACTCCGTGATAACATCTTCCTAGTCCACTTACGTTATTCTTTTTCCTCCTTTTCCTAATTTATACAGCTTTTAATGGTAGCTACTGTCTAAATTCCTAAACCTTTCATTATACAGATGTGTAATAGTAAGTATTCATAGTAATAAATATTATTCAAATTCAAATTCATTTATTTCGTGGAACATAGGTATAATAGATGTTGTAAATAAACAATAGTAGGTAGGTACAAGCTATGTTCCGGAAACGGAATACAAAATATTGAAATGAGATCATCACAATTCATAAGATTATTATTATTATGTATGTCAATAATTAAAGATATTTATGTACATGCAAAATTATGCAAAAGTATGAATGCGAAAGTAACTTTGTTTGTTACTTTCACTCTTATCCCATTTTGAACAGCCGATTTTGATGAAATTTTGTACAGAGATAGATTAGACCTTTGGCTATGTTTGGTTACGATAACCAAAATCCACACGGAAGGTACCGCGTGTAACAGCTAGTAGAATATAACCACTTTGCAGTAAATCTTATTTTTGAATGTCCTCTTAAACGTGATGAACGTCCTTTCAGCTTATGCCGCATTTACCCTTTTATGATATAGTGAAATATGTTTTATCCTATAGAGTTACTAACTGCTTCATCACTACATTTATAAAATAAAGTCGCCTGTCGGTTTGTCCGTCCCTATGTATGCTTAAATCTTCAAAACCACGCAAATATGTATAATACATGCATAATATTGTAGAAAAACACTGACAAATTTAGAGAGATGCAGCGGGAACGGGTTCGGAAAATATGGCGGTACGAAGTTCGCCGGGTCAGCTAGTAATTTATAAATAACATTCACACACTTCATTCAATAAATATTATAGAAACGGGTGGAACATGTCGAGTATATAAATTATGAGCTCACTATAACTGTGATAGACTTGGCGTTAATTAACCTATTAATGATAATATAATATGATAACAAGTAATACAATAATCTCATCTTGATTGTAAATGGAAAAGTAAATTGCCCAGGCGGGACTCGAACCCGTGACTAGTACCTTACAGGGACAATGCTCTGACCACTACCCGGCCCTGTAACTCAGTGGTCATTCCCACTAGATCTACGCCGCCATGCTAAGATTAGGTACCTCTCGTATAGACAAATTGACAGATAGTCAGTCCTCAGATCAATCTAGATTCAGAACTGAGTACCTATCATTCAAGAATATGGGCCGTGACTGTAACGATAATGATGATATTGACGCTCAATTTTTTATTATCTAATTTTTTTATACTACTTAGCTCGTAGACAAGGACACGGCCCTCCCGATGGTACGAGATTACCGTGGCCTATGGACGAGTGCAACACCAGGGGAGTCACACTCGTGCTGCCGACCCTGTAAGAACAGAGAGATTCTGTGCCATTAGCGCTAAAGAAAAGGACGCAATAATTATTATTTTTGTTAATTTATGTCCAACGAACTACCATCATAACATCCTGATAATAAGGTTAAAAAACTGAGTGCAACCACTGTAATATTGTTGATGTCTAACTATAATGGTGAACATATTTTTTATAAACTACTATACTAACCCCCACAGTAAGCTAATGGCGTGTGTTTGAAGTGAGTTCACGTCGGTCAGGATTCGAACCCGGAACCTCTCAGATTTTACCTTACCACAGAATAGATAATAGTTGCATTAGCTTACCACCAATCAAGGTGAATTCATATTGACGTGATCATTATAAAAAAGGAAGTTTCTTTGTAGAACGATGTCTGAATTATTTAGAGTGGAAACAATTTCTTTGACATCTCCAAGAGGCTTATCTTTTTAATTAGACTATGAAACAGTAAGAAGTGGTCACGTGGTTGCACCGAGAATAAGACGTTTTGTTTATACGAGATTTGATTACAATAATAACAATAACCCATGAAAGGTATAGTACCTACTAGGATTAAAAAAAAATTTAAAGAAAGAGAATAGAGAATCGACCTCAGGCGGGACTCGAACCCGCGATCTTTCCCTTACAGAGGGAGTGCTCTGACCACTAAGCCACCGAGACCGCACGAAGCCAATAAAATCCAATAATAAATGCTTAAAAAATTCAATCAAATTCAACAACATTCTACACAATGCTATCTAGACACAGGGCAAAGCCAAAAGCTCTCCTCTTCAGCTACTTCACTACATATTATAAAGCAAAGTTGCTGTCGCTGTCTGTCCGTCCCTATCTATGCTTAAATCTTCATAACTACCCAACCGATTTTGAAGCGAGTTTTTTTAATAGATTGAGTGATTCAAGAGGAAGGTTTATCCCTACTAATATTATAAATGCGAAAGTAACTCTGTCTGTCTGTCTTACTTTTACGACTAAACCACTGAACCGATTTTGATGAAATTTGGTATAGAGGTAGGTTAGACCTTGAGAAAGGATATAGGCTATGTTTGGTCGCGATAACCGACATCCACGCGGGCGGAGCCGCGGGCAAAAGCTAGTATGTATAATACATGCATAATATTGTAGAGAAACACTGATAAATTTAATAAATAAATTTAAGATATGCAGCGGGAACGGGATCAGAAAATATGGCGGTACGAAGTTCGCCAGGTCAGCTAGTTTATTATAAAAAACAATAAATTGTTCATAGCATAAAATATTAGGTACTCCAAAAGTCCAATTACCAAAACTACGAAGCCTCTAGCGCTACCAATCTTACCTAACCTACTATTGTAATGCTCAGACCTACTTCCTCTTACGACACCCGATTCTCCAGTCCAATGGCGCAGATCAGCTACCTCATAATGACTTTCATCATCCCAAAACAACAGGTGAACGATTACGCGAACTGTTTGATTCAGTAATAGAATAGTTTCTCTTAATGCTTAGGTGCCAATAAAATGATGATTCATATTGTTATTGATTATTTTTACCGCTCAACAGTAAAAAATGAAATCTAATTAAAAACATGATAATCCCTACTAATATTATAAATGCGAAAGTAACTCTGTCTGTCTGTCTGTCTGTCTGTCTGTCGGGCTTTCACGCCTAAACCACTGAACCGATTTTGATGAAAATTGGTATAGAGGTAGTTTAGACCTTGAGAAAGGACATAGGCTATGTTTGGTCGCGATAACCGACATCCACGCGGGCGGAGCCGCGGGCAAAAGCTAGTGTAGAATAAAACTTTGTCAAGTTATTGCATTTGCGCGATGGTTATAGTATGGCTGACCCGGCGAACTTCGTACCGCCATATTTTCCGCCCGCGTGGTATTATTTCTGACTTTGTCAGTGTTTCTTTACAATATTACGCATGTATTATACATATAAACCTTCCTCTTGAATCACTCTATCTATTAAAAAAAACCGCTTCAAAACCCGTTGCGTAATTTTAAAGATTTAAGCATACAGACGGACAGACAGCGACAGCGACTTTGTTTTATAATATGTAGTGATTCACACAGGCACAGAATCTCTCTGTTCTTACTGGGTCGACAGCACGAATGTGACTCCCCTGGTGTTGCACTCGCCCATAGGCCACGGTAATCTCGTCTGCGACTTAAGTAGTATAAAAAAAATTGGTGGCAGATAAGTATACGGTCCACATGATAGAAAGTGGTTACCGTGGCCTATGCCGTGTGCAATATCTACGAGGGGTATCACACTCGTGCTGCTGACCATGTAGGAACCTTTTAATGCCCTTGCCTTATGTTACAATTATTGTAACCGGTAGTACTATAATGAAGTTATAGGGCTGATTTATGAAATTTTCACTAGTGAAGCTGGAACGAGTCAACTAGTACACTGCAATCTGACCTACCCCCTATATAATTTATTTCAGATATCATTTATCAATTATAGGTAGTCTAAATTATAAAGTTTGCCATATTTTAGTATCAACGAAGAAATGAATCACCTCACGTGCAAATTAAATCCACAATGATTAAGTGGCATACTATACACGAACAACCTATTGTATGTCATAGGTACTTTCGGCGCATCGACGATGCGTTGGCGCATCCGAACGACGGAAAATTTGTTCTACATAATAATTCAGTCGAAGATTGTTATGTCAATAAATGTTCTACATAATCTACAGTGTGCTTTTCATTAAGGCCTAAACAATACCTACCACTCGCATTGAAATGTGTATGTATCATATCAAAGTTTAAGTTTTTTTTTTAATCCATGCACGAGCTCAAATTCATCAAATTCATTATACAAAATGATCCACGTGCACCAGGACATTATTTTGTCTATCTATCCTTACTCTAACCCTATCTGGTTTTAGCTCACTAGAGTTAATGATGAGATGGTTATATCGGACTTGCACTGACTGAAACTGTACGGTTTTCATCACATTGGCCTGTGTGGCTGGAAAATCGGGTCTAACGTAGACAGGTTATCACTAAGAA
The DNA here is from genome assembly GCA_914767945.1 of Eilema depressum. Taxonomy (NCBI): domain Eukaryota; kingdom Metazoa; phylum Arthropoda; class Insecta; order Lepidoptera; family Erebidae; genus Eilema; species Eilema depressum. Next base: position 18,415,543 of record OU612020.1, read on the forward strand.
CCTTGGCCACCAATATTGGCGACCCGGATATGGAAAACCGTGGCCTTGACCATAAAGAAATTACCCACGAACTTATAACGACTATACATTAAAGATATTTATTTTGAAGATCACTAATTGAAGATAATCTCTGTAAAGTGGTTAACACAATGGCTTGGAACAGTGCAAAATTTTATAATTACGATACTAATTATAATGTTTTTGTTAATTAAGCTTTTTTTAGTTCAGGGCGTTGAACTCTAATGCGGTACATTGTTAATTCTTGTGGCGACCTCTTATTCGATTTTTCAAAATGTCTGATCTACGTTTTCTGAAATAACAAACAACTGATACAAAGACTTTAGGACAGTAAGCATCAGATTGATCTTGACTTCCCTTTTGAGCGAATTACCTAAATTGCACGATGCCTATGAAGCAAATTGCCTAAAGTCAATGTCTAAAACGCAGGATGCCTATAAAGTTTAATGTCTATAAGGTTTTAATGCCTACGAAGCAAAATGCCTAACAATCAGTCAACAAAATGGAGGAATACCAAGATATTATGATCATTTTGAGTACTTTGCTAGCCAAGATCGATCTGATACTAACTGCATATACAGGGTGGAAGATTTTAACCTTACCTGGAGGGAAAGTTCTCTAAATACTGGAGATACCGAATTTCACTCAAAGAAAACATTCCTTTATTTTTAAAAAGAAATAAAACTGCATTCATAGATTTTTGAAAATTCGCTTGCCACACCCGGTAATCGAACCAACTAAAATCCGAAAAAATAACATCCTGTATTTTTATGACATCAATCAATAGTATAAATCATAAGGATCAAATCTGTCTAACAAACATGGTTAATTAAATGAAAGGAAATCCCTGAAAATTCAATTTTCAAATTCGATTTAACAAAATAGAGAACTTAACTCAAGGATCCATCACCTATCATAATATTAAGAATAAAATTCCATATTTAAATTACTTGTCCCTGTTTTTCATGGCTGGCCCTCACTGGCCAGCAGGGGTATTTACTCTCTCGACTCAAACCGACTAAAACCGCATGCCGTCTCAGGTTAATTCAAAAGTCTCAATTAACGTATTATAAGACGAACCAATAAGGTAACTCTCTCGCCATCTTCGTTGCCCAGGGTGCGAAGCTGTGTACCACGAAGTGCTTTCCAAGCCCAACCAAGTATACCTCGAGACACGTATCTTGGACCTAAATCGACATAATAGTAGCGTCGCCGTCGGTAGCTTAGTGGTTAAGGAGTCATCCTTACGATCGAGAGGTCCCGGGTTCGAATCCTGACCATTACACTACAGACGTGAACCCACTCCTAGTACAAGAAATTTAGCTTACTTGGGGAGGTTAACAGGAATATTAGTATTTTCGGTTACTAATATTCTTTATAAAAAAAATCGGGAGACTTGACTACCTCATGCAGTCACACAATAACGTTACATTCTAAATCGGAATAAAAGTTTAGTCATTTAGTACTCTTTTTACTAAATAAATGGCGTTATTGTTGATAAGGTATGTGATGGCACGTTGAGCAAAAGTACTGTATCTGTTGGAATGGAATTTATAAGTTAAGATTTTATTGACTTCCTTTCATTTAATTTACCATGTTTATTAGAGAGTTTCAATCCTCATGATTGACACTATCGATTGATGCTATAAAAATACAGAATATTATTTTTTTGGATTTTAGTCGGTTCGATTACCGGGCATGGCAAGGGAATTTTCAAAAAACTATGAATGCAGTTTTGTTTCTTTTTAAAAATAAAGGAATGTTTCGTTTGAGTGAAATTAGCTATCTCCAGTATTTAAAGTACTTTCCCTCCAGATATGGTTAAAATCTTCCACCCTGTATATTTATACAGGGTACTAGACTCAAATTAATCATACTTAGCATGTGTTTAGTGTTTAGGATTCTGACATACAGATGAATAAATTTGTCTAAACCCAAAATAATCTATAATAATCTAGACCCAAAATAAGCAATATTTATTTTGGGTCTAGATAGTGTTGTGTATGTGCTAGACTCGCTAGAGTATCTACTATTATCTAGCCGTTGCTTGCGGCCCCACCTATGTGTATGTTAGTTGTAACATAGTTCTTCCCTAAGCCTGTTCCCTGTTCCTACCAAATATAACTAAAATTGGCTAAGTGGTTTAGGCGTGGAAGTATAACAGACAGACAGACTGGCAGACAGAGTTACTTTCGCCTCTACAATATTAGTATGGATAATGGATATGGATTCGATAATTATTTAATTATTCTGACATCCAATCATGCGATAAGCGAGTTAGCAGTGAAATTAGCAACGACGATAAATATGTATATGATACACATGTATTATGTATGTATTACGTGTATAACAGATGCATACGAGTATTTTTGTAGATAGTATTCCGGCTTATGCCACCAAAGATAACACAAACGGAAATAATCTTCCTTTTTGTGCTACTATCATGTCCAAAGGCATAATTTTTTTTAGGTTTTATGCCATCAGTGGCATAAACCGGAATATATTTCTCTTTATACCTACGCAATGTCCGTTCCGTTGGAAGGACTTCGCTTTATATGTGCCATAGTATACAATTGTATACTATGGCAGTTATTATATGGTTTTAATTAAAACCATTATAATAACTGCCTTTCGAGTATGAATAAAAACTATTTAAAAGTTAAAATAAACGTATAACGTAATATTTATATCCTTTTATTCAATAACAGCTTCGCAGTGATTACTGAACCGGTATCTCATTAAAAATTTAAACAATTTATATAATTTTTAAAGATGCTTGAAAGAGGTATTTTATTTTAATTTTGAAATGCTGGGCATTTTTTAATTTACCTCGTATTTAATCTATACTTATACAATAAAGCTAAAAATTTTCATTGTTGTCCCACTAGTATAACATTCGTCTAATGATATATAATACATATCAGCTGGTAATCTGATCGAACTAGCTTCAGTCTTGTCCCCTGAAATATTATTTTGGCATTTGACAGCCTAGTTTTTAAGGTAGTTTAGGCTTTAACCCTTAGGACCTGATACTGATCAAGCAGGTAAAGCTGCGGCGCAAATTGAGTTTGATATAAAATATTAAAAAAAAAATAGAGATAGCTCAGAAGTCATTTTAAAATGATGATAATGTAATTCTTCTAGTTAGAATGTTATGCCAACAATATCTGCGCCTCAGGCAGATTTCACCAATGACTAGAAACTATAGAGCACTTATAAAGGCTATAAACGTGTACGATTTAATTTAAATTATGCGTTAGCACATTTTATTCACTACTGACTGAAGCTCGCGGCTTCGCTCGCGTAAAATAACGCATTGTCATAGGAATCTATTCCCAGGCTGTGAGCTGAGTCTATGTTATTCCAGGCTATAATCTATTCCTGTACCAAATTTCAGCCAGATCTGTTCAGCCGTTAGAGCGTGATTGAATAACAAACATCCTAACGTACAAATAACCATATATATTATATCTTTACAAACTTTCACATTTATTAATTAGGATTTGCACATATTAATTACTATTATAAAGGCTGTTTAACATCAGACAGATATATACAGCCCAGACTCAGCCTCAGATACATGGCTCGAGTCAACAATAGTGCCCGGGAAACGGCAATAGGCTCACCCCCTATTGCGTGGGGGCAACGACCTAATAATATAATGATTGGTGAATGTATGTATGTATGTATGTATTAATGCGAAATCTTCCAGAAACTCTGAGACTAATGTCACTAGTACAAAGATAACACGTGAGATCATTGAAAAAAATCACTTCGCTACTTTATACGATTTAAAATGAAACTGCTAAAAATTACGTTCCTTATTAGATAATGATGATAACACAGGTATCTAAATGTCAACTAAATATTGCTTAAAATCATCATCTGAATATATTATACATAATAGATATAAAAACTAGTATTAGTAGTCCTTGTAAATGCGTCGTATCTGTTAATTTAAAGTTATTAAAAGTTCTCTATTAATTTAAATGTGTCACGCCCGTTTGCACACATAATTGGGTTAAGTAAGAAAATTTAGAGTTAAATAGTTAAAATGTTAACTCTCTTCATTGCTTACACCATTATTGGGTTAAAAACCTACTACTCTTAACACGTAACCTGGCGTATACGTATTATATGGACAACTGAGCGTCTTTTAGAACTCGATCAAATATTAAAATCCGACTTAATGTTAAACCCAGGAACTGGCACTTGAACCTGCCTTTGCCTAAAATTTTTATAGCATAGATTTATTATATGTAATTGGTTAGTTCTTATGGTACCTTTTAATAATATTATATTAACATTATAACCACATGAAATCACTAAAATACTACGGAATAATTTAACACAGTTTTAATAGTTTTCTTGAAATTCAATGAGTAGGTAAACTGGATGATGCTATTCTTTTATAATAATAAAAACGTATTCATTTGGATGTACATCCACAGACAGAACCAGTAATAACATTCTGCGTATCAATACTCCTACTACTTGACACAACAATGGGACTCGTGAATAATAGGTCATCGTTGTTGAATGTTATGGAAGGTATTAATAGAATTATGTCAATGAACAAAAAACAAACGGTTGGTTGGCCCAAGGTGCCGGTTACCCCGAACTTTTAGGAAAAATAAATGACCCGTCCGGACGTCACCCGTGGCATACTTCGAAAAATCCCGTAATACTCGTAATATATGCCCGTAACTTAATAATGCCGGATTTTTTGACATTAATGGTTACTACCCCACCCCCTTGAGTAGTAGCGTGATGATATTTAGCCTATAATCTTCCTCGATAAACGGGCTATTCAACACAAAAAGAATGTTTCAATAAAATTCGAACCTAAGATCAGCGCGTTCATCCAAAAAAACTCTTCAGCATTTTAATATTACGAGTCGTATACAAATAAGTATGTTAAATAATAAAAGTGGGGCTGTTTCACAGGAACTGGTATCAAAGGTGGAAAAAAATCATGCTAACGTACGTCAAAGTAGGAAGGCTGAATTTTAATGGCCCTCGATACCTGCTATAGGTTCCCGGCATAGAAACAAGGCCTCACTTAGCCAGTATTCATTCCTTTCTTAGAGATCTTTTTCTTCTGTTGTGTCGACGGTATATTACGTCATATTTTGTTTGCCCAGTGTGCAGCCACCCCGATAGCATTCTCAGAGGCACTCATGAGTTCCTCACGTACACGTGTGTGGGCAAGTAGCACACGTTAGCAGGTGGATCATAGTCTACGGTGTAGCTCCGCATTCACACCGTGGCGTGGGCCACCTCATCTGAGAAACTCTTATGTAGCTAACTCTAATCTGCGTTTGATCTAGAAAGTTGCCCATTCACCATTAATGTGTTTAAAAATTGTTATTCGATTCAAAAAACTGGATTATTGAAGTATCATCTTGTCTATGCTATTATATAATTAATTATAAAGCAGTTATGTTTCGACATTGGAGACATTTGAAATAAATTAATTGAGTTACGTTTGTTATGTATTGACACAACTAAAACATTTCTTTTTTATTCTAGTCTGTTTGTTCGCGATGAACGCAAAAACTACTGAACGGATTTCATTGCATTCTTTTGTTTGAAAGGTCTTGGAATTATGCATTTGTTTATAACCAAACATAGGTATGACCTAAAGTCGCGATCTGCTGATTGAGAAATGAGGTTTTGGCGCAAGTCTTTCCACTTGGTGTTCGGAAGTTAGACGATAAGCACAGTATATATACAAATCATATAAGCTATCGCTGTGTACTTATTACCGCCTGTACAATGGTGTGGGTTTAGATGAATTGGACGACAAGATGCCTATTCTATCATCGAACCGCTCATCCTCACACGTTGCGATTAAAAACAGTTCCCACAGTCAGGTTTAGAAGGAATTTCTTGCCACGTGGAATCAACTCCCTGCCATGGTTTTCAAGTGACTACAATATAGGATTCTTCAAGAAGGGGATTATAAGTTCTTACATGGTCGGCAGCGCGAGTGTGACTCCTCTGGTATTGCACAAGTTCATAGGCGACGGTTACCACTTTCCATCAGGTGGAGCGCCACCAAAGTGGTATGAATAAAGCCAAACCGAGATAAGCTGTGTGGTGCGTGACAGTAAAACATTCGATTTCTACATCAGAGATGGCGGCTTCGACTCCCGCTCAGTGCAAATTATTTGGATAGGTGAATTGTATGCCAAGTATTTGGATAGGTTTGGCTTATTTATTTATAACAATTACGTATATATACGTAAACAACTAACTAGCTATATAAGAATGTTTATCCGCATTCTAGTTTAGGCTACACTTAGTTTAGATCAAGATTACGTTATGTGATGTTATATAATGTTATATTAACTCATTATTTTATATTATTTAATAATATTAACTAACTTACATTTACTAGTTACAGTTAAAGCCACCCACCTAGCTTAGACGAAATAGAACAACAAATCAAAAAGAAACCAACAAAAACCGCCCCGGGGCCTGATGGCATACCTTACATTATCTATAAAAAATGCCCATCGGTACGTAAACATCTTCTAAGCATATTCAATAGGATCTGGTCGAGCAAAGAAGTCCCAGCGGCCTTCGGTAAAGCTAATTTTGTGCTCATTCCAAAGAAAGAAATAGTAACTAGTCCAAAAGACGCTAGACCAATAGCATTAACCAACACAATTTCAAAAATTTTCTTCTCATGGCTTCAATTTAAAATGGCAAATTTCATGATAAATAATAACTATTTCAGACCAAATCACCAAAAAGGGTTCTTACCCGGAATTTCAGGATGTCTAGAACACAATTCGTTACTGGCGGAAAGTTTAAAAGATGCCAGATCAAACGAAAAGCAAATAACAGTTTGTTGGATAGACTTAGAAAACGCTTTTGGCTCAGTACAACACGAGCTTATGTTGTTTGCATTAAAATGGTATCACTTTCCGTCCACCATTTGGGAAATAATATCCTCTTATTATGGTAAATTAAAGTTTGTGATTAATACCAAAGATGGATACACGCAACCTTTAAATTATAATGTCGGTTTGTTCCAAGGTTGCTGTTTATCACCTATAGTTTTCAATATAGTAATAAATATTTTAATAGACAACATTTCCACACATGACAAGAAGTGGGGCTATCGGTTTAAGCTAAACGGTAAATATACGGAGTCCATCCTCGCATTCGCGGACGATTTGGCAATACTGACTCGCAACCCAAAGCAGTGCCAGGACCTACTGCGTAGAGTGGATGATTTCTGTGCATGGACAGATGGAATGAAAACAAAACCTAGCAAATGCTACTGTCTATGTCTGGGTAGGCGGGGTACCAGGTATACTTCATATGACCCAGGGCTTAGTATAGGCGGGGAAAACGTTTCAACTATATCTGAAACCGTGCCCTTTAAATTCCTCGGAAGAAAGATTGATAACAGAGGTTGCACTCCAGCTTTGGACGAATTAATTGATAGTTTCATTATCGATTTAAAAAAGGTAGACCAACAACCAATAAGTAATGTTAAAAAAGCTTGGATCTATGACAACTATTTAACCTCGCGTCTTAACTGGCCGTTTCTTATATATGATATAAACCAGAGCCTCCTCAAAAAACTAGATGCGAGTGTCACAAAGACACTGAAGTCGTGGCTAGGGCTAGCTCAGTCGGCCGACCCGTCGGCACTATATAGATCCGCGAATAATTTTGGAATGACGTTAAAGAAGCCATCAGAACTCTATAAACACCTAAGAGTTACTAAAATGCACGTCTTATCGAAATCTAAAGACGAAATAGTAAAAGTCCTTCCAAAAGATAAAAATGCATCGGAGCTCGAATCACGCCTCCAGTTCCATAAAAAATTCATGATAGGCTCGCAGACTGGTAGAGTAGGTCTAGGGAATATTCAGAAACAAACAGATAAAGAAATAACAAAATCTTTTCTTCAAACAGACGAAAACAACACCTATAAGGTGCACGCAATGAACCTAGAAATGCAAAACGAATGGTTGACCCTAGGTGAATTTTGTATTCCCATAGCCTTAAAATGGCGTACCATAATATACGACTGGTCACCGGCCTTACTTAAATTTTACCTAAATGCATTCCAGTTGACCCTCCCCGACCAAAGCAATCTAGTCAGGTGGGGAAAAGCCACAGATAAAACATGTAACTCATGTGGTGAAGCAACTGGAACGGCTAGGCACCTGCTAGTGGGTTGTAGGACGCTATTAGACCGGGGTCATTACTCGCGCCGACATGATAAGGTATTAGAAATCATACGTGAGGCTGTAAGTTTGGCGGTAGCTAGAGCGAAAAAAGGATTAACCACAAACCAAAGAAATGACATTGTGTTTGTAAAGGAAGGCTGCTCAAAGAAATCACCTCAAAAGCCATATTCAATTTTGATAGCTGCCGTTGACTGGACAATACTCGTAGACACGTATGAGAAGCACTATAAAATACCGGAGGATATATGTGCCTCATCATCCAGACCCGACATATTCCTTTTTTCACGATCGCATAGGCGTGCAGTGCTTGTAGAACTCACAGTACCGTGGGAAACTAATATACCTAAAGACCACGCTATAAAGACAAACAAATACTTTGACTTGACTAACGAGTTAACCAAGAACGGCTACGTGGTTAAACTCTACGCCGTAGAAGTAGGAGCAAGGGGAATTCCAGCTAAATCCCTGTACAACTTACTTAAAGACCTCGGATTGCCAAGAGCTTCAGTAAGCTCTTTACTAAATCGAATATCAAAAGCGGCATTGATAGGATCTTACCATATTTGGATAGGTAGGGGGGGGAACACTACTGACGGTGGAGGTGAGCGCTGATGCATCACAAGGTGGCCACCCTAAACCTACATCTGGGTCGCAAGTCCCAGTCGCCGTCACGGTGTTCCTCTCTGTATCACGCTATGGACCCGGCGACCGCACGGTGAATCCATGGAGTGCTGAGAATCGGATCTTCCTTCGAAATGAAACCCCGTAGCCATTTTAATTTTCAAATAATGTATGGGAATCTACCGGATTTGTTGACATTTATGATTAGGTACTACTCCGCTCTCTTAAGTAGTAGCGCGATAATTTATCCCTACTAATATTATAAATGCGAAAGTAACTCCGTCTGTCTGTCTGTCTGTCTGTCTGTCTGTCTCACTTTTACGACTATACCGCTGAATCGATTTTGATGAAATTTGGTATAGAGGTAGGTTAGACCTTGAGAAAGGACATAGGCTATGTTTGGTCGCGATAACCGACATCCACGCGGGCGGAGCCGCGGGCAAAAGCTAGTACCCTATAATCATCCTCGATAAATGGGCTATTCAATAGATACATACATTTTTTTTTTTCAACAATACTAGTAGTTCCTGAGATTAGCGCGTTCAAACAAACAAACAAACAAACAAACTCTTCAGCTTTATTATTATACCTAAGATTATTTTTGTTTTATTTTTCATCTCAAACTGTCATTGTAACATAACAAACGGTGTCTCAGAATGTTTTTCGTTTTTAGATGTAAAATAAAAAACAACAGTATCAATTAGAACTCGTTTTATTTATTGTTAAATTAAAGGGCAGTTCTTGAAGTTTATTCATGAAAAACAACCGATTGCAAATGCGCACCATTCACTTGTTCACACTCATTTGACCCAGAGCTAAAATTTTCAATCACTCGCTGGGGCATCGCTCTTGGAATAGAGTCGATTTCTTCAGTGATTCTTTGCTTCAAAACATTCAGGTTAGGTGGCAATGGATTGTATACTTTACTTTTTAAGTAGCCTCATAGAAATAATCACCTGGCATTAAATCAGGGCTCTTCCGTGGCCAGTTAATGTCTCTTCGGTGACTTACCAATCTTCCAGGGAATAAAGCGTGAAGAGCAGGTAATGAGTAATTTGTGACATGAGAAATCTTACTGGAAAAAGGGGTTGCGTTTGTAGCCATGCTGGTTTTGCATTTCTGTAGCCAAAAAACTCCAGATCATATGGAAATATCGAGCAGAATTAACGGTCTGAGTTCAATCTCAGTCATCGTCAAAAAAGACTGACGAACGTGGTCGACGTTCATGCTCGTTCTTGATGTCCTTTTGTGCTCGGACGACTTGTCCAGCATCGTATTCCCAGTCTCTTCAAACTTGCACACACAATGATCAATGAAATTGGGACTTGGAACATGTGTCCTGACGAGACGACGAATATAAGTAGTGTAGGAATCATTGTTTTTATCAAATGCTCGCGCGCAAAATGCGCGCTGCGCTTTTGAAACTGCTGAAACTTTTCATGTCTACTAAATTTAACAAGCCAGCTAAGCATTTGAGACCACTTCCATCCTGCTACCAGCGGTTGGCGCGTATTGGTCAATTAAAAACGAAAAACATTCTGAGACACCCTCTATTAAAATATGGCTAGCTATTTAAAAGTAACAATAACAAAATAGATATTAGAAAAAAAATCGAAAAAATAATTTGTATGTCAGTAAATAAATCAATTAAGCAGTTCAAAATATGTTCTCGATAATACTTACACCTAGTTATTAGTAATAAAGGTACATAAAAACAAGCTATTCCTAGCCCGGTATATGTATCTGGTAACAGTTGCTTAATTGAGTGACTGGCATGCTGTAAATTAATGGGATTAACTACTAACATGTCATGGCATTTAGCGTATGCGACTAGCATCAAATTACGTTTGAGGTCGCCTTTATTAACGCCAGTGTCCAAGTACCCTTTATACTAATGCTGATTGTAAGTGAACTGACTTTAGAACTAGACTGACTTTACAGACGTTACAGACACACTATGTATTTATAGTCAATCTTTTAACCCTACCTCCACTACATTTGCCGCTGTTCTTTTTTATCCTACTTACATCGTAGACAAGCACACGGCCCATCTGATGGAAAGTGGTTTCCATGGCCTATGGACGATTGCAACAACAGGGGAGTCCCTCGTGCTGCCTATTCTGTAAGAACAGAGAGATTCTGTGCCGTCAGCGTAGAAGATAAATAGTACACGCCTAGTCGGAAGAACACTGACAATATAAAACCTCTCCAGTGTTCTTAATTCATCTAACTGTCAGATAAATCAAGAACAGCGGAAATGTAGCGGACGGAGATAGGATTAAAAGATTGACTCTAATATGTAAACGAATATTTTACATTCTTAACGTAGGTATAATATAATGAGAGGTCATATTTTTTGTTACTGACACAATTTTTTTCTTCACACTATACCATGAAGGTATCCAAGAAGGCTTCATGCCATAACCGAAGGTTGGTAACGAGTCGGGAGGGACGGGTGGAGCCGCCTGTCACCCTAGCAGAAGCAGGTCGCGGCGGCGCGCCTCGTGCCTACCCATACCCGGGGGCGAGTTGGGGACACCGTGGTCCCCACACCGGAATAGGGCCAGATCGAGAGATATGGCTCTGGATCGGCCAGGGAGCGAGGGATATGGCTACGACAATCTCACCTCCAGCAACCGATGGCTCACAGACGGCGTGCGTTTTAGTCGGTTCGATTCCGATATAATCTCCTCCTCCGGCTCCGGCGGGGGAGGTATCCGTGGGGATAATCCCATACTGTATAATGCACTCCTATGTTGCCAATTTAAAATCTCAATGGTTAATGGTAGGTATAGTATCTAGTAATATTTTCCAGTATTTATATAAAACTAAAGAAATTACTGCATTTGTAATTTATTTATTAACTCTAATTATAAAATTTAAGCTAAATAAAAGTCATAAATCGTGACGTGAATCCACGACAGTATTTAAAATGCATAGCTTTTGTTGTTTCGACAAGATATATAATTTCGTTGATTTATTTTCGTTAGTTTATGCAAAATAGGTATGCAATTTAAATTAATTATTTGACAACACTATATTTTAATACCGTTTATATTATACATCATTTTGTAAAAGTAAACAATACGAGACAGTACCAAAAATACAAATAACTCAGACGTTATTTTTATTTTGTAATACATTTTGCGACTTTTTATTGTAATAAAATTTCTTTGTTGAATTCTGCACATTCAGGAAATAATACGGTTAGGTATATAATCCTCGATAATATTGCAGCACTGTATTTTGCTTTAACTCTTCATACAATAAAGCCCGTATTCTAGAATGATAGACAATCTGTCAAATCAGTCAATCTGTCTTCAGATAAATCAAGATTCAGAACTGAATATCATTCTAGAATACGGGGCTCAAAATCTTGTAAATTTTAAGAGTTTGATTCGAATTCAAGTTTGGTCGAAGTGCTGCTTTATGTTGATTTTATTTCTATTTAATTTTATAGGAAAAAATAATGCTTCATAATTATTCATCTTTTGTTTTCCAGTTTAGAAGTAGGTACCTAATAACTTACTTTATTTACAAAGTATATCAAACTAATTATAAATATAGAACTAAATATAAATTTTAAACAAGTAATTATGAAATATAATAAAATTGCAAGAATAAAAAAAAAGAGAGAAACTGACACTTTAGGCTTCAAAAAACTCCTCCCTAATTATAAAAATATAGATTCAACAGACACGTAAGTCGTATCACCATGCACTAATGTGGACAAATACCACATTGTCTACAATGGCATCAAAACAAAGATTCTTTGAAACTCGTTTGTTTTCACAATGTTTTTCCAATGAACGGATATCAAGTAGCAGTTATTGTCAATACCAAGAATCTTTTTCGCTCGCGCCTGCGGAGATGTCTGAAAGTTTATCTACAAAATTAAGGCTACATAACAACACTCAGCTCTCAGTGTCTTTCTAGAATACGAACCTAAGTGCAGAAATAACAAGAACCGTAAACAACAGTATGAGATAAAACTTAAGGCCTGAAATAATGCAGAAAAGGCTAAAGAAAGTTATGCTGAAGATATGGCACAGTTTAAACGCGAATTACATAAAAAAAAGGAAGAATAAGATCACCTTAAGCGCCATTATACAGCCTGACTAATGTGACAGCATATATTCCTCTCCTGAAGATGAAGTCACAATGCGCTAGCCATATTTGCCTGATCAAGATCGAACCTTTAGCAACAAAGATTTTGAGCATTAAGGAAGGAAAATATAAACAAAGTACCTATAACTAGATGTTTTTTGTGAATTCTTGTATGATGTACGAGTACAGTCGATAAAGGAGATACGGTTGCACCTTTACATACAACTTTATATGAAAATCATCATCTTCATGGAGACATATTATTTTCCTGATTCCATCCGAGGCCAAGATGACCTCGAAGCTCAGGGTCTGTCTTCCGGCTCTTCTTCTCCAGATCGTGCGAAGTGGTCGCACGATCTTGGGTGTCCATGGTAGTGAGACTATTTGCACGCATGTCACCCTCCAACATGACAAGCCAGAATTTCTTGAACCTATTCCGTCTGCCAACTTTATTGGAAACCGTGCAACCATATCCCATTTGTCGACTAACGTAACGGTCGAAATCCTCATCATCATCATTTCAGCCATTCCACTGCTGGACATAGGCCTCCCCTTTAGATCTCCAATAAGACCGGTTGGAAGCGGCTCGCATCCAGCGGTCGAAATACCTATAGAAAATATAGTACAAAAAATAAAATATCATAACCATTACAATTAGTTAAAGACAATATTTTATCACTTGTCCACACCAAGTATTGTCGTAAGATCGCGTGCGCGTTATTTCACTCTCTAACCATTAGACCATTACTTTTTATTTCCTAAGCCGTTTCAAATAACAAATTAATGCGCATAATTATTATTGTGTGTGAAGAAAAAATGTATTTACATAATAAAATACAATTGTACCGCTAATATAAAATGGTCCACATAGACTTTACCTCTGAATTATTTTGCAAATTTTCTTAAACAGAAACATTAGATTGGACAATCAAAGGGTGCTCTGGGCTCTACCAGTACCTTAGGGGCCCAAGCCAGCCTTATTTGCAGGCTTGCTCATTGGGGGACTGGGGTCTGGGGTAGGTTTTACAATTGGAGTTGGATAAGTAGTTACTCTCGACAACAATAAATTTAAATAAATTCGGTCAAGTGCGAGTCGGACTCGCCCATGAAGGGTTCCGTAGTAGCAAAGGCGAAAATTGTGGTTTATGACGTATTAAAAAAAAACTACTGACTGGATCTCGTTCGAACCAATTTTTAGTGGTAATTTGCATGGCAATTTACATCATACATTTTTTTTAGATTTATCATTCTCTTATTTTAGAAGTTAGAGGGGGGGGGGGGGGCGACACATTTTTCCACTTTGGAAATGTCTCTCGCGCAAACTATTCAGTTTAGAAAAAAAATATCTAAGAAACCTCAATAGCATTTTTAAAGACCTATCTATAGATACCCCACACGTATGGGTTTGATGAAAAAAAAAAATTGAGTTTCAGTTCTAAGTATGGGGCCCCCAAAATTTAATGCTTTTTTATTTATTTTAGTGTGAAATTCTTAATGCGGTTCACAGAATACATCTTCTTACCAAGTTTCAACAGCATAGGCCTTATAGTTTCGGAGAAAAGTGGCTGTGACATACGGACGGACAGACAGACAGACAGACAGACAGACGGACGGACAGACATGACGAATCTATAAGGGTTCCGTTTTTTGCCATTTGGCTACGGAACCCTAAAAAGCATTAAGGGATTTCGGGCTTTGCGCAAGCTTTAGATGTAATTGCAATTAGCGCTGGAACGAAGAAGATGTTACCATCGTCTGAACTCTGAATGACATTACTCAGTATGGATAATAATAGTACAGAAGTAGTTATAAGGTTCACCATTTAAAGGTGACTCGTAGATATTGGGTTATGGGTCTTTTGAACTGCAAATGCTTCAGACCGGCTCTCGTTGAATGAGTCTAATCGCCCAAAACTAATAATTGTATTTACCACTTGTCTGTGGTTATGAAAAAATGCAGATTAAAAACATGCAGACACATTATTCTAAATACGTTTTATTCACACTTTTTAGCTCGATTTGAAATAATATTTTGTAATCTAACTAGCCTTAACCTCATAATTTCACAAATAATAAAAACAAAGTACTTTGAAAGTATAAGAATATACGTAATTGTAAATTTATGCACTCATATCACAATTTTGTATTTCAATTAGTTCTCGAATTGCAAAAGGTCGTATTTATCGCATGAAAAGAAACTTTAGTTAGAAATATGTGGGACATTATGCTGACATAATAAGTTAACCTTAAAGAAAATAGATAATATAGTAACTATTTGTGTATTCTGTGATAGTAGTAAAACTATTTACCGTAAAATATCAACTGTCATCATCATTTTCGTTATTCCTAGTTGCATTCATAGCTTGCCCTTTGGAGCTCGAAATAGATTACAAATTAAAAAAATGAGTAAAGCTATTTACATTTCTTATGTTGTTTAATTAATTAGCATGCTCTATAAAATTATTATCAAATTTTCATTAATTTATAATTTTCATTCAACTTTCAGTTTCGAAATCTGTGCAACTATCATTTATTTTCGACGCCTGACGCCTGACTGCCTGTACTATGTTAATTTTACGACACATTAAAACTATGCAGAAATAAAAGCTCAACTTTATATTTTATTGAACAATCTTGAGTTAACTGTGTTTATCGCACAATAATATAACTAAGAAGTGGTGGTAAACTTAGGTTAAGTAGAATTGACGTCAATAAGATTAAACAATAAGTAACATTGAACAGTTATATGTCTATTGGATAAGTGCAATCCGTTGGCTAGCGTATTGTAGAATAGAATAAAATTAGAAGTATATGACAGTCGTCAAACGTATGTCATACACGTCAAAATACGTGTCATATACGTCAAATCCCATACACTAATCATTCTATTATACAAAACGCCAACCAACAAATTGCCACTTGTCTAGGGGGCAGTAAGATCAGATCAATCAATATAAAAAACGATATATTGTGAGTGTCCATAGGAGTTACATACATGGGTGAATTTCAACAGGTACATTAAAATCTTCATTCCGTGGATTTTTTTTACCTTAAGTTTTGTAGTTAAAACAAATCGCGTTTATTATAGGTTTTGATACTATATGTATTCTTGCTTAATATCTAGCAGATAAATAAAAAAGCTAACGAGATATACAAGATCAAAAATTACGCGCCACGGCGATGACACATGCGTGCGCGGCAATGAAACAAGCATCCACGGGCATGAAATAAATATACCAAGGGAATGAAAAAACCAACCATGGAAATGAAAATACATAATATAAAACATAATATTTTATGTACCTACTTACATGAGAAATTATACTTACATACAATAAAAATACAAAGGGGATTAGGCAATTGTGTATGGACATTGGCGTCATTTATTTTTTCAGTGGCACTGTGTTAAACACGCGTATGAGTGTCGTTATTTTTATTGTAAGTAATATCGGAGCTGCGATATACAGGGTGGAACATTTCGACTTTACCTGGAGGGAAAGTACCCTCATACTAAAGATAGCGAGTTTTACTTAAATTAAACATAACCTTATTTTTAAAGGGAAACAAACCTGCATTCAAAGATTTCTAAGAATAACACACCTGATGATCAAACCGCCTAAAATCTTCCTATACCTTCTCTTTTATGGGTTTCCTTTTACTTATTTTACCAAGTTTGTTAGAGATATTTGATCCCTAAGATTGACCCTATCGATTGATGCAATTAAAATATAGCTTCATCCGGATTTTATTCGGTTCGATTACCGGGTGTGGCAAGCGATTTTTTTGGAAATCCTTAAACGCAGTGTATTTTTTAAGATTAAGAGAGTGTTTCCTTTGCTGCTGCCGAACCTAGGTGGATCCTGGCTAGTTTTTTCTAGGAGTTGTTTTTACCAAGCTGGATAACTTATCCCAGGCAGATTTTTTCTTGAACAACTTCGAGTGTAACCCCATCGATGGCTGTCTGTCTGTCCCTGTGTATGCTTAAATCTTCAAAATTACGCAACGGATTTAGAATCGGTTTTTTTAATAGATAGAGTAATTCAAGAGGAAGATTTATATGCATAATACATGCATAATATTGTAGAGAAATATTGATAAATTTAGAGATATGCAGCGGGAATGGGATCAGAAAATATGGCGGTACGAAGTTCGCTGGGTCAGCTAGTATTAGATAAACGATACCGCGTTTGCATTGGAGATGTGGAGGGAAAGTACTCTAAATACTGGAGATAGCTAATTTCATTCAGAAGAAACATTTCCTAATTTTTAAAAAGAAAAAAAAACTGCGTTTAACGAATGCTGAAAAATCGCTTGCCATATCCTGTAATTAAACCGACTAAAATCGAAAAAAAATAACAGCCAGTATTTTTATTGCTTTAATCGATAGGATTAATTATAAGACTCGAATCTCTCTAGGAAACCTGGTAAACTGCAGGTACTTTCATATTATACCATTTTCATTCATGGCTGCTCAATTCCAAAACGACGCCAATTCTTTTACACGAAAAAGAAATGGGAAATTAACAAATTAATATGACATACTTTTGTCAATATGCTATGGCGATGAGAACATAAGTTACGGAAATGAAACATCTGGTCATGACGATGAGACTAAATTGTTTTACAAGGCATGGCAATGATTTTTTTTTCATTGCCGCGTTTTTTTCTTCATTACCATAGCAAATTTTGACCACGGAAACCATGGAAATGAAAGCACGGTGGTGAAAAACGAGCCAAAAATATAATATAAGAAAAAATCTATTAATTATTCGAAGTAATAAACACTTCACTAAAATAAACAAGATAAATTTCGTTCTATTGAATGTATAATCAAGACGATAAACTTATTGGAATAGACAGTTATACCTATCCACAATAATGAAAGAAAAAATGTCCAGTAACATAAAAATGATATACTTTTATTTATGGTGCCAAAACGCAGGTACGTGTGTACGTCCTTTCATGTCGAGCACTTAGGCGGCACCAATATGCAACGTTTAGCGGATATGAGGGAGGACACAAGTCGTTAGATAAAACGATATTCTAAAATATGTTTAGAACATGGCGATTAAAGGTAACTCTAGGACAAATGAACTTTTATTAACCATTCGTTGTATTGTCTAAATATTTGAATAAATGTATTTCGTAACAATACTTTAACTATTCACGTATCAAATAAAACTAGGTTTTAATTAAAAAAACCAATAGATTTTTATCAATGAGGTATCACAACACAATAGGTGATGTGTGGACAAACACGGCAATGAAAAAGGACATCATTCAGATTGGGCTAATTTTTATTTTGCCGGCCAAAGAAAAAAAATACAATATTCGGTTAGAGCTTGTTCTTACTAACATTTTTTATTAGTGCGTCGAAGTTGAGGGACCACTTCCAATGGTTTTATTAGAGTTTAAAAATCTTAAAAATATACACTTTTTATGATACGAACTATTCAAAATAAATGAAAAATATTGTTATACATTGGAAGAATAGTTAATAAAAGCAATAAAAAATAAACCCCATACTGCATATTGTTGTTTTTCGTCCATTTATTTACGGCTAAAATTAAAAGTGTCGATTAAAGAAAATAAAATCCGCTAGAATTTTTCCTTATTAGCATTTTTTATTATGGCGTCAAAGCTGAGGGACCACTTCCCTCAGTTTTATTTATATTCGAAAATCTTGAAAACATACATTTTTTATGATACGAACTATTGAAAATGAATTAAAAATATTGTTCTATATTGGAAGAGTAGTTCATATAAGTAATAAAAAATAAACCGCATATTACATATCGTTGTTTTTCATCCATTTATCTAGGTTAAAAATTGAAAGTGCCAGTCAAAGAAAACAAATGTGATATTCCGCTAGAGCTTGTACGCGTTTGCATTTTTATTATGGTGTCAAAGCTGAAGGACAACTTCCCTTGGTTTTTTTTTTTTGAGTTCAAAAATCTTGGATATAATACATTTTTTTAAACGTATTATTGAAAATGAATGAGAAATATTGATTTATATTGGTTAAAGGTGCATTTTCAATTATTGAACTTAGTAAATGTGTTGATCATATTCCACAGTTACAAGGCACTAATGGCAATGCCATAAGGTAGATTCGTGGACGATAGCAATCACGTCATGTCCAGGTTCGTCAACATTATATATACATTATCATAGATAAAACAAACAGGGTTGAGTGCAATGAAACAGTGTTATTGCTCGTGTATTTTATTTTTAATTGCTTATTTTTATTGCTTTATTGCTTTTATCAACTATTCTTCCAATATAATACAACATAATTTATTATTCCTTTTCAATTATTTATTTTATTTAAAATATACGTTTCCGAGATTTTTGAACTCAAATAAAACCGAGAGCAGTATTCCCTCAGCTATGATGCTATAGTAAAAATGTCAATGAAGACAAGCTCTAACGGAATATCATATTATTTTTCTTTGGCTTCACTTTCAATTTTTGGACCTAACTAACGAAAAACAGCGATATGCAGTATGGGATTTATTTTTTATTGCGTTAAACAACTATTCTTCCAATATAGAACAATATTTTTCATTCATTTTCAATATATAATATCATAAAAATTATATGTTTCTAAGATTTTTGAACACCAATAAAACTGAGGGCAGTGGTCTCTCAGCTTTGACATAGTAATAAAAAGTGCTAATAAGGACAAGCTCTAGCGGAATATCATATTTGTTTTCTCTGACCGGCACTTTCAACTTTGGATCTCAATAAATGGACGAAAAACAACAATATAAAGTACAGGGTTTATTTTTATTGCTTTTATTAACTATTCTTCCAATGTATAGCAATATTTTTCATTTATTTTCAATAGTTCGTATCATAAAAAGTGTATATTTTAAGATTTTTAAACTCTAATAAAACCGTTGGAAGTGGTCTCTCAACTTTGACACCATAATAAAAAATGTTAGTAAGAACGAGTTCTAACGGAATATCGTATTTTTTTCCTTTGGCCGGCACTTTCAAAACTAGCCCAGATTTGTATGGAGAGTGAATGTTGTCCTTTCGAGGTTTAAATTTTTTTTTTGGCGAATCTATAATCCTATTTATAAAATATTTAGTGCTCCACATAGATCACTATATCGCCTAACCAGAAAAAATTGTTAGAGTATTGTAAAAATGATTTTTAGTACCGATTTCATCGATGCCACGCAATTTTTGGCCCCGGGAAATTCACCCACATACATACAGTCACGCCTCTTTCCCAGTGGGGTAGGCAGAGTCCACAGTTTTCCATTTGCTACGATCCTGGCATACATCTTTCGCTTCTTCTACTTTCACAATTTGTTTTCATACATGCTCGCCGGTTTCGGGTAGGTACTCTTGACATGTCATTTCTTTAATATGTCTTCGATCTGTTATAGGAGTTATGAATCTTCATAATAATATTAATATCGTTTTTTTTTATATTGAGCGATTAGAATAGTATCTAAGGCCCGTATTCCAGAACAATACTTGGTCATGAATCTTTTTTTTTATATCACTTAGTTGGCAGACAAGCACACGGGCCACCTGATGGAAAGCGGTCACCGTGGCCTATGGACGTATGCAACACCAGGGGCATCATACTCGCGCTGCCGATCCTGATCTTGATTTATATCCAGATCTGAGGACATATTGTTTACTAGATGACAGTTCTAATGCCATTATGAGGATCGATTCACAACTGAGCGCTGTTTTTAAATACGGGCCTGAAACAGACATCAGATTCATCAGATTGCTTAAAATATTTGCGATCATTTATATAAGTCTACATAGGTACCTACTATTTTCAACCACAATATCACATCCATAAAGTTAGATTACAACCAGGAACTGGTTACAGCTGCTTCTTAAGTAGCAGGTAATTTACAGAATAAAGTAAATCATTTGTCATTAGCCGTGACCACAGAATTCAATGTCAGCTAATGAAAGGCATGCTCAAACGCTTTGTAGATATGATTTAATGTACCATTGCGAATTCATTCGACATTGCAAAGCATCTTCAAGAGCAAATAAATATAATGTTCATGGTACTCTTAAGAAAAAAAA
This sequence comes from Eilema depressum, assembly GCA_914767945.1. Lineage (NCBI taxonomy): Eukaryota > Metazoa > Arthropoda > Insecta > Lepidoptera > Erebidae > Eilema > Eilema depressum. The sequence continues at coordinate 18,436,571 of OU612020.1, forward strand.
ACTGATGAATAAAAAAACGTCCATGAAAATTCGCTCATAATTTTTATACTTATTTATTGTAGAACAGTTCAAAGTCAGTCTTGACTTTAAATAAGTTGAGTGTGAGTGAAGATTTTATCAAAATTCAGGCTGGTGTTCCAGAAAGATACATATATATATATACTCACACCGTAAATCCCTGAAGGGCTAGGCAGAGACGTATTGACACCCACATTTCGCCAACTACCTATGATTTTCGGTCCCATGTAAAAGGGGGCGAGCCTATTGCCGTCTAGTGGGCACTTTGTCATGGGTTGTAAGTTTACTGTCAAAAGCAGAACAGCCCTATCCCTTAGTCACTTTAACGACACCCACAGATAGATACTCAGTATCGAATCAGATTTGATAGATTGCCAATGACAATCTCTCCGCAGTAGGTACTAGTTATAACTCGAGATTCAGAATTGAGTATTGTACTGGAATACGGGCCTCAATAATATCTCCAGTCAAGTGTAGATCTAGAATACTACCTATTTGTACTTAAAACGAATCTCAAGTCGAAAATCATGACTGAAAATTGTTTTAGAATACGGACTTTAGAATACCAGACGGTAAACACGCATACGATTGTATTGATGGTGGAAGAATCCATCGTAATCTATTGATTCTTTGCTCTAGTTATGTCACCTGGTTGGTTAATTTATTTTTTTTTATCTGGCAGAAAATCTACGTCATGCAAGGAAACAACAGCGAGTATATGGGCTCTTCCCACCCAAACAAGAACAACAGTGTGCCATACTCTGCGTCTTAAATGAGTTTATTTTGATCCCCGGATTCGTGGCGATTTCGTTAACAACCCAACTCCTACCAAGTATTAGTTACCCCTGTACTATATCACGGGAAGGAATCGTATTACTTTCATTGGTAGAAGACATAATTTCTCCGTTGATAATATAGCACCTACAGACCTCTGAACCCCAATGAAAGCAATAAAACACATAGTTCCTTTGTTAGCGAAATTATGTAGAACCCATTCCCTTTTTATATGGGAACCGAACAAGCTGTGCATTATTATCTCATTTAAATTTAACTGTGTGTGTTTACATTTACTAATCTGTTTTAATAATAATATTGTGATTCTCTGAAGTTTTTATGTGCAATTTTATGGTGGATTGAGACCAAACGAACATAGAGTATTTCTTAATATTTTAATGTAAACGAAACCTTGTTTTCAGCGCTTACTTATGAAAGAACAACGAATGAATGTTCTATCGCTGTTTACACTAATATAATTTGACGTAGAGGATACAGATTCAGCATTTGCTCGTCTGATGTAATCAACCAAATGTTACTTGTGCAGGTTTTAATTTTAATTTTTGAGAACAAAGTTATTTTGTTCATGCTATACTTTTACGCTTCGCGTGGTTCCCGGCAGAGTAGAATTTCGGTCACCCCATCTCTTCCCATGTGGTGTCGTACAAGGCGACTAAGGGATAGGGCTGTTTTACATCAGACAGATATATAAAGCCCAGACTCAGCCTCAGATGCATGGCTCGAGTCAACAATAGTGCCCGAAGCATGGCAATAAGTTCACCCCCTATTACGTGGGACCTAATACAATGATTGGTGAAATATGAGTGTTAGTTCACCTCTGCCTAACTCTCCAGGGATAGAGACGTGACTATATAATATAATGTATGTACTTTTAAGAGTTTAAATTGAATGTGTGAAAAAATGCCAAACTTTTGGTCATTTCAATGTTTTTTTAAATTTGTATATGGTTTTTATCTACATAAATAGTTCTTTTAAAGTAAGCTGTAAAGATAATGTGCCTACTATTTCAAACAACAAAGGTGGTAATTTAGTTAGGTTATTAAATATTAAGACCCAGAGGTCAAAACAAAAATTATGTTTGCACAGGAAAGAGAAATCGCACTGTTGTAATGACAATTTGATCGCAGCAAAACGTCGTAAAGCGACGGACCTTGAGAGAGCCTTGAGGGATCCGGAATTGTGAGTGACACTCATCCTTTGCAAATACCTCCTAAGTACATAGCAGTTATTGTCTTGGAGAAATCATTATAACTACACTGGTTCATCTTCAACTTAGATATTAGATGATCTATATTTTTACATACATACATACATACGCTCACGCCTATTTCCCTCCGGGGTAGGCAAAGACTACAGCCCGCCAATTGACTCTATCCTTATACACTTCACGAGCTATTGCTGATCTGCCATTTGTTAAAAATGTTATCTATTTAAAAAAAATGGCAGGTCAGGTAATCTACTACCTATATTTCAATGACGACCATTAGCAGTAGTGTTCGTCTACTAAGTCAAAGGTCGCGGGATTATTTCCCGCTCAGTGTAACTATTCGATTGTATAAATACGTATACGTTTGATAGTTTAGGATTTTTACAGCTCAACAGATGTGCCTGAAATTTGGTACAGGATTAGATGGAATTTTTAGAATAATCTTTTATCCTGGGAATGGGTGCAGGGTTGCGAGCAGAATTAAAATTCCACGTGGGTGAAACCACGGGTATCAGCAAGTAAATATAAGTTCACACACATTGTCACAAAAAGAAAATATTAATTATACGTAAAGGTATGATTCCGAAGTCGACCGCATACGACAACTGCCGATGCATGCAGCATACGGGTAACGGGGACCATTGAGAAGCCGCAATGAATTACGCGTATATGCTGCATGCTCCTGCGGTTGTCGTTTGCGATCACCTTCGGAATCGTACCTTAAGACTTGGACTTGGACCCGGATCAGGTAAAATGAAGTAAGATAAATAATTCAATTACATAATCAGTCAATTTATTGCTAATAATTAACGACTATTAACGCATTATCTAGTTTATTCTATCAATAGCACCACCCTGTATTTAATATCTTCACAATAATTACTATGACCGCGACATTGTGTTAGTGAAGTTATTATAGTGCTTTCTTCATAATTGTTCTGAATATATTGTTACAATACTTCTTACTTACTATTCACAGGTATTTTCAATACCTTCCCATCACGAATGTGTTAGTTTAATCGAAGTACTACGCAAAAATATCATATAAAATCGGTCAGCATATGACACTAAGTATATAAGGCACATGTGAATTATCAGGCCAGTGGGGTTAACCTTATAGAACATAAACTTACCTATCAATTTATAATACATTTTATTGAAAAAAAAGGCAGGTCAGAAACACTCGAAACCGTTCAATTATTGACCTGTTTGAAGAGCTCATAGTAGGCCTGCAGGTTCTGATATTTATGTGCATTACATAAACAAAAAAATGTGTACAATAGTGGGTATAATGTCATAGGACAATACTCTTGACGGAAATACCGTCGTGGATTTTCGGCGTTGGAACGCCAATACAATTATTTCTAATAATGGAGACACTACGCGGAAGATCCAGCGCTTCGTGAGTTGAGCACTTAGGTAACTTACTATTTATTAAATGTAGTACACGTGGTTCCCGGCAGAGTAGAATTTGGGCCACCCCATCTCCTCCCATGCGGTGTCATATATTAAAAGGTGACTTAGGGGTTGGGCCGTTTAACGTCATACAGATATATACAGCCCAGACTCAGCCTATACATGACTCGAGCCAACAATAGTGCCCGAAAAACGGCAATAGGCTCACCCCTTATTACGTGGGACCTGATACCATGATTGGTGAAATGTGAGTGTTAATTCACCTCTGCCTAACCCTCCGGGGATAAAGGTGTGATTGTATGTATGTATGTGTGTATACTTGGTTACAATATTGTTAATAATGTTGAATTAGGTATTGAATGAATTTTTAAAGTATTTAGTATTCGTCGCCCCAAGATTGATGTACAGGAAAATTTTGATAGCTTCAGGCGTGGTTCGGTAGCTCAGAGCATTCCCCTTGTAAAGAAAAGATCGTGGATTCGAGTCCCACCTGAGCTGATTCGCTTTTTCCTATCTTAATCGATTTGAATGTTGAATTATATACCCCTGCCTACCCCACTGGGAAAGAGGCGTGACTTTATGTCTGTATGCTTGTACTATATTCCGATCGTTGTTATTGAACATGTTTGTATTAAAATGAACACACTAAAACACGTACCTACTTAATGAGTTCTGTTATTCATATGATACCACTTAAGATTTTTAAGATTACACAGTCGTTACGGGTAGTTGGAGCCCTCAAAATTCCGACTAGTCTAACTACCGAACCAATTGGTTGGGAAGGTCATATGGTAGTCACTTCATGGAAAATATCGAATTTTAGCGGCATCACAGTTAGACTGGAAAATTGACCCCACTGAGTTGGGAAAGGGTTCAGTGATTGATGATGATGGTGATCACTTTTACACCACTAATGTAATCGACTTCTAAGAAAAGTATGAATAATTATACAATATATATTTTTGTGTATTACCACATGTGGATTACCTTCATCCATATAACTAGTAGATATAGTTAAGTTTTAATTGATTTGTTGATTTTATTTTTGATTTGATTTTTTTGTTTGATTTGTATTACCCACTATTGTTATTAGATATTAGAAGAAATACATTTAAAATACATAAGTCGTACGTAAGTACGAGTCATTCTTTAGATTTATGTTTAAACCTTTAAATCTATTCATGACTTTAGATATTAAAGTATAAAAATAGTTATAAAAATAAAATGAATAAGGGGACAACTATAGCCATGTAAAATCTTCTTAAACCATAAAAAAGCCTTAATTGCGTGAGCCCAAAAACATAATATTCTTTCTTTCAGACCAATGGCCGTGGGTGCAAATGAGACCCAGACTGCGAGAAGGCAAACGGAAGGTGAGACGCCTCCAGCTAGCTGGACTGGCCACCTGAAAACGATGACTGGGACTAGACAGACAATGACAGGACAAGGACAATGAACTGCGATGGGCTAATTGATTGATTGAATGTGAAACACTTCTATCAACCCCAAAAGATATAAACTGGCGTAACTAATTAACATAATTTTGACAAAAGTTATCTACGATTTAACGCTTTATAAGCAAAAAATATTGCCGTAATTGAGATTATACGTACGCCAAAAATAGAAAACTTAAAATTAATTTGAAGACGTCTAGCAAATATTTCACGTTTCTCGTTAATTATAAACATTCAACATAATATAACTTTATACAGCAGAAAATTTAAAACATTCATACAATCTAAGACTTGATAATACTTCAACATAATAAGAGCGACCTCGTCCCAGAAACTGCAACACCTGATTAAGAAAAAAGATACCGAAGAAAATCCAATCTAAAAAAAAATTCCTCACATAAATTTTACGATATTCAAACAGTTACAAGTAATCTCGTCTTTAATTACCAATTCTCTCTATATTAAATATCAAAGAAGGTCATTAAAGTCGCTAATTCGAATAATAAGTACTAATAATATTACCCAGCCATGCTTAGAAGTCCTTCCTGTGCATGATTTGTTTATCACACAATGGAAATCACTACACGGTCGTGTCACCACTGCCATATAAAATTTAATTTTACTATTAGTACACGAGAATGAGAAACACGATCGCGCGCATGCGCTTTGCACGTAACACTGAACTGTTGGAAGGTGCGCACGAGTGATGTGCGTTGATAATGTCGATGTTTTGTTTTTTAGGGATGTTTTTTTTTTTAAACAAACATGAAAACAATTTTGAAAATGGTTAGTGTTTAGTAATATGTTAATAACTACACTGAATCGCCAATAGTAATAGTAGATATTTTTATTTCAGATTTTTTTATCATTCCGTTAAAACATCAAGTTAAATGAAATTGCTTGTTTTAGGAGTGGGTTCATGTAATTAGTATAATGCCCAGGATGCGAATCTCGATACAAATGCCAAATATATGTGATAAGTAGTACGTTTGTACTCCCTACCGACCGCATGTTATGATATAATGACTAAACTAAAATCTAAAGGAAAACAATGAATACTATTTTGTCTAAATTAACTTGAGTTTAAGATTTTGATCGATAAAATTATAAAATTTCCATATCAATTGTACATTAAACTATAATACATGCTACCTACTTGTCATTTTTGTAAATCTATTGGCGTACAATAAATAATTATCTATCTATTTATCTATTAAGCATTCCTTTTTTTAGACCTTCTGATCAGGAGGGTTTCAATTAAACTGCGGAAGTAAAATCTATCGACTAATCCCATCACTAGCCAGTCGGAGAACGCCACGGTACACCGCGCAGCACTACTCAGTTATGGAAATTAACTTCGGACGGGTAAAAATAAAAACACAGAGTAATTACCATCGATATGGTCACTGACCATCACTATACATCTCGAAAGGGTCTTTATATTGTTAAATTAACAATGTTTAGAAACTTTCTGTGCACTTAAGTACTAAAAGATATGTTACAATTCTATTACCGTTCTGCCCCCCTAGACAAGTGGCAATAGAATGACAAATGTATAGGATTTGACGTTTTTGACATTCGTTGACGCCTGTCATATACGTCAAATCCCATACATTTGGCATTCTATTCCATCATACGCCGAGCAACGAATTGCCACTTGTCTAGAGGGGCTGTTTAGTTTAGTTCTAAGGTACCACTGGGAGTGGTACCTATCTTAGATTTTTTTTTTCTAAAATGATTTTTCTTAATTTCATTTTTTGATTGATCCTGATTACATCTGAGGATACCCACATCAAACGGTTTGAGTGATCTTGTCAAGTTAGGGACCACCATTTTAAGCTCAATAACATCAGAATAGTGGACCATATCTTCTGGACCGCATCTCAGCTTTTTGCCATCTAGCGTGGTGCAGTTAATTGACGGACCAAATGTATAAAAAAGGCTATCTCCTTGGAGCCCTAGGTTCCCTTTCCAGCTTTTACTTCTTCACTATGCGTACTGGTTTTGGGTATCCATGATAGTGTAGTGATATCATGATCAAAACGTGTCATCCTCTACGACGCCAAGCTAGCATTTTTAGTAGGTCTAACCTCTCGGGGGGTATGGTCAGTTGGTCAGAGATTTTTTACCTGTGTTGGCGGTTGTTACATAACGTAATTCAGTATTAAGGAAAGAAAGGAAAGGCAGTTGTGGTAAAAAAATCTTCCTCATTCTTCATTATGCGTCAAAGTAAAAAAATAATAATTAAAAGGTAGGCATTAAAAAATTACGCATTTTAATAAGTAGAGATTATGCATCAATGTCAAGTGGTAAAATGTGTACGAGTGTGCGTTTTTTTATTGAATAGTATTTGTGGTAATTTTTTTTAAATCTTTATTTTAAGAAGAGGGTTTTATCATGTTGATAATGTAACCCTCATAGGAGGTATACAAAAAGAAAATAAACTTATCATCTATTTCTAACTACTGACAAAAACATATTGTAGATAGTCTTAGCTCTGTTCGATTGAGGAAGTGACAGAGCAATGAAGTATTCGCCCACGTTTTTGGTCATTGAAATAAATATATTCCAATTGAGTTCTAAGGATAGGGCGGTTTTCTTGCTTCATCTGGTGCTTAGAACTTACTAATGTGCATTTAATACTGTCAGAAATTAACAGGAATATCACTCATTAAAATATAATCTTATTTATATCCCGATTTTAGTGTAAATAGTAATAAATAGGTAGCTCACGATAGATTTAGTTAAAATAACGTTTTTTTTTAATTTTGATTTTATTTATTCAGGTAAATAAACAGTTTATTTCAGTATAATGCATTCTTCTAGCTACGGAGGCATAAAACAGGTTATAAATACAGATTACAACAGTTTAGAGTTCAGATTACAACACTTTTGGTATCTGAAATTCAATTATATCTATAAACGGCCTTTATTATAACGGAGGTACTGAATTCAGTATCAATTTAGTTCATTAAAACGCAAATGTTTTTGATCACCTACTTTATTGTTTGTCTAATAAAAGTGATTCACGTAACACACATGTTACTTTAAAACTGTGTATGTTTATTGCTTATAAGGAAGTACGTAACAATGAGCACATGCGTAATAGTTAACCAGCTGTGTATCACACTAAAAATGTATATTTTTAGAAAAAAATACGAGTAAGTATATGTATTAAAGTTTGTGGGTCTCGGAGTTAGGTTTTTTGAAGGAGGTATAAGACACGACGGTATTACCGTCCCAATCGAGCAGTTCGACGCGAGAAGTACCTCCGCCCTACAGAATAACCTCGTGTTGTGTTCCCGGCGGTGAGTAGAGTAGCAAGAGATCACTGGAGAGGTTTTGTATTGTCAGTGGGAAGACCAAAGGCTTATCCTGCTTGTCTTCTGCGCTGACTGTGCGCGAATACCGTCTGCGTTCTTGTAATCAGTAGGTACATAAATTATTCTCATAGAAAGGTGATTAAAAGTAGAATAAGTATATGACTCGAGAGCAAATCATTTTCCCTTAGGCGATGAACTTTGGATTCCTCGCTGCGCTCAGGATTCTACGTTAGAATTCAATTCTAGAATCCTTTGCTCCGCTCGTGGTTCAAAGTAGCGATCTCACCGTAAAAATAATCACTGTCTGATTACACACCTGTCACTGACTACACATTAATATTGAAACAGTCAGTTTCTATGTCACTACTGATGTATGGACTGGTAAAGACAGTGTAATTGATTTGCTAAGTATGTTGAAAATTAATAGGTTTCGTTTTCATTTACTCCACGCTACCAGGCCACGCTCACTCTATGTACTTGCGCGCTATAATCACCTACTCGCCGACGGTCCTCAGTCGTCAGTCGGGCTGTCGCTAGCCGCGCGTGCACACGCGCGTAATAAAGTAACGTTTGATTATTACGGTTCAATCGAGTACATATTTTTGTTTGTTATTAATATAATTTTCATCCCACCATCTCGGAAAGATTACTTTTTTTCTTCGATATCTGAGTGTAAAAGTCGTTTTTATCCTCTAGAGGATAAAGTAAATTTGAATTTAGAACATCGTGTGTACCTACTAGGTTTGTGAACTCAAAACATCATTAAACCTATTTACTTCTACCTCTATGGTGCCGATTTATCATACAACTTTTTTTTAATTTATGAAAAACTCAGACTCGGAACCTCCGTGGTGTACCTACTATTTTTTTTTAATTTGCTCTGCGCGCATAATATTTTTTTCCCGTCCTATGGTTGAACATTGTTGTTGAATTTTATTTGTTGGTATTTTATTATTAGTATTATTACACATATTATACAGCCTCCGTGGCGTAGTGGTAGTGAACGCGGCCGCTACGCAGGAGGCGCGGGTTCGATCCCCGCTCAGTGCAAATATTTGTATGCATAAAAAGTTCAACAACAACGGTCTAACTGCAATGCTTCGATATCGCCTAATGTCACCATTGGGTTGTGGAGGTCAGATGGCAGTCGCTTTACGGAAAATATCGAGGTCCAGCCAAATCCGCAGATAAGACTGGTAAAGCGGACCCCGAACTGCGAGGTGAAAGCTTCGGATGCGACTGGGAATTAACGCTAGGAAGAAGAAGTATTTCATTATTTCCTCGCTGAGGTGGGATGAAAAGTTACGTGTTGCACTCGAGTGCAAAGATTTTACACCTTGTGCTCTTTTGATTCCCTCGCTAACGCTCAAGATTCTAATTTATGAATCACTCGCTATGCTCGTGATTCAAATTTAGAATTTTTCGCTTGCTCGGTCATCAAAACTGAGCACGCGGTTAAAAGGCAACATTGCACTCTTGTATAACAAATAACTATTAATACTCAATCTATGATGCTATTATGAAAGCATAACGGAGAAGGTTCCGTGTGCAGTGTATGGGTGCGAATCTAACAAATCAAATAAAAATCTTTCTTCTGCTTGCCTGTTAATGAAGAACGGCAAATAGGTACCTACTTAATAAGTGCAATTACATTCGTTAAGCTACTGTACCTACCTATAACAATATTCAATATACATATCTTGCACAAAGTAATATAGGTACCTATACCTACCCACTTCGCTACCTACTATACGGAAAGAGAAAGACTTAAAAAAATTCTGGATTTAGTACTTAGTAATAATAGGTTGGTTGGTAGGTACATGATGTAGCTATCTGAACTAGTACCTACTTATATCTAACGGCCCGAGTCCTGACTTAACACTTGAATGCAATCGTAAATAAAAAATTGTAGGCAGGATGGTAGACTCGCGCGAGGCGATCAGCGACGGCGACGGCCGGTGCCGCTGTCGCGGGCTGGCGCTTGACTCCCATGTACTTGTGTAGGTAATCTTTCGGTGCGTTACCTCTACTACATTGCTTTCGTTCAGACCTATAAAGTAGGAATAATCGCCACTGTGCACTGAGAATAGTAGTTTATCTAAGGCCGCTCGGTGAGCTATTAGCTGACCTACTCTTGAGTTGCTGGTAGGATTGAGATGAAATACATATTATAATATCCAATAATATTCGGCTATTATTCGATATTCGATAAATAGGTGAGATATCAAACTATTGTAAAAGTATTTCTTTATTAAGCGAGGCAACCCTAGCGTCATAAAGTTTGCTAGTACATAACTACGAGGACGAGGCCGAGCGGCTGCAAAGTAATAATAACCGTATGGCTGTCTGTTAAGATACATATTCGTATGGAGTGTTTGATCACGTGGACTTGTAGGCACTTATCTGAGTTGGATCGTTGATTTTTCCAGGCAGTGAGTTATCTGTTCCAACTATTAGGTAATCTGTGACGCTACATCGAGTTATGCCGATACCGTGGCTTACTTTTTAAGAGACTTGTGTGAAGTCAAACACAGAGTGCTATGAGCTATCGTGGCGTATCAAGGTGACTTATTTTAGTACCAACTCATGTTGGTTCCCGGAGGAGTAAAAGGCCATCCTATCTGCGGCCTTACCATAAACCTTAAAGGGGGCAATAATTGAAATGCTGTCATTCTACCAACTGCAAATGTCACTTTGTACTGTCATATAAATACATATACCTATAGGATTACAAAGGGGTTCCAAAGTGACATTTGCAGTTGGTAGAATGACAGCAGTTCAATTATTGACCTGTTTTAAGAGTTCATGGTATGGGCCCTGTTCCCGTGGGTGTCAAAGAAGGCTACTAAGGGACAAAGCTGTTCTCCATCCGACAGTAAACAGTCATTATACAGAAAATAATAACTGGCGAAATGTAGGTCTTAATATCTCTCTACCTACCCTTTGGGGATTTACAGGCGTAAATATATGTAGGTACGTAGACATAATCGACCTAAACAGGCTTTTTTAACATCATCCATTATTAGCGTTGGCTCCAATTGCATTTTTATCCTTATAGTATGAATTTCTATATAGGTAATAGGTATGCAAGTAAACCAACATTCTTCGCGCTATCTTTTGTAATGCCTGATGCCTGATGGATGTGGAATAGCCAGACATTTGTTACTCACATAGCCATAGTTCTCCATAAAGGCGTGATGGTAGCCGTTTCACGGCAAACATCGAATTTCGCCCGTTTTGTAGTTGTCCTCCAAGCCGACCCCAAATGAGTTTAGAATTACTTGTAGAATGACGGTCAGGTGACTTGTGTGTGTTTCCTGAAAAATACAATACCTACTTGGTAACCGAACATTCAGGCTTCTCGGTTTATCCACAACGAAGTTATAGGGGGTTGAAAATGGCCTGAAGTGCTTCGAGAAATTTTTTTTGCTCGGCTTGGCGGGGGCACTGCCGTGTCTCCAGATATTATAGTCATTGTAAAAAAAACCAAGTAGATATAGTAATACATCTAAAGCAGTAGCGTGGGTAAATATCCCTACTTAATTTATTTTACTTAATAAATGTTTGTAATGTAACTTGAAAACATCATTGCGAACCAGAAAAGATCATTTATATTTTTTGTGCGTTCACGTTAATCTATCTGACAAAATAAAACATTGGTCAAGGTCTTTCTGTATCAGCGCTAAATTACGTGTATTAAAGAAGATTATACTAAGTAATTATAATACCAATAAATTATCCTGGAGTATTTAGCAGTACTCGGACTTAGAGTTTGATTCTTGCAATCTTTTTGTAGTTGAAATGGACATAATAAATAAAATACCTGCATTTTTCTTCATATCATCCATACTAATATTATAAATTCGAAAGTAATTCGGTCTGTCTGTTTGCCTGTATGTCTGTCTGTCTGTAACCCTTTCATGCTCAAACCACGGAACCGATTTTGATGAAATTTGGTACAGGGTTAGTTTAGATCCCGGAGAAGGACATGCGTACAGGCGGAGCCGCGGACAACAGCTAGTAATTATATTATTTAAAAATAACGTTTGAAGATCAATTTCATTTTTTTTAGGTAGGTATTTTATTCGTAATTAATATTATTAATATTATAATACATTTTGGTAAAAGTATCCCTAACTACTACTACTACTGTTATGACAAATATGCAGTTTGCGTAGTGATACTGTAAACTGAACAGAAAATCCAATGGACTTAGGCCCATGATCTAGAATGGTACCTACTCAGTTCTGAATCTCGCTTTATCTGAGGACAGATTGGATAGACAGTTTCACAGATTGTTTATACAATAAATCCTGAGATAAATTGAAATTCTACGGGCCTTATATTTTATCTGGTTACAGGGCAGGACATTTAACCGCAAAATTTATGCCATGAGATTAACCAGATAAATTATATTAAGATGTAAATTTAATGATCTTAACAAGAAATAGATGATGAGAACCTCCTACGTTTATTGTGTTTAAAAAAATAGCTGTGTTAGTAGTTACCTACAAACAGTAAAAAATACATTATGCTCATGAAATCTCATTGAAATCTTACTCAAAGTGTTTTTATAAGCGTTTTTTTGTTATTTTTGTATAATATCTTCACAACGAATGACGTGCGTTTAATTTGTGAGATTATTGACCGCTGACAAAAAACAAAGACTCTTATTATTCCGTCTACTAGTCTTTTAGCTCTAATGAAAAAAGGAAATTATAAACAAGTAAGTTTTCCATAACTAACGCCTTTGAAAATAGGCGGCAGTTTTTTTGACGAGTTTAAAAAATGGAAGATTCTATATTTTTGATGTGTAATGTTCAATATTATATTATTGTTTACCATGTTGTCCGGTTTCTAAGATAAATAGATAACTCCTTATTAGGTATACACTGGCATTAGTTTTATTAAAGTAAAGTAGCATGATGAACCCACTGATCTCTAATAGATCTCTTATCAGTGCATGAACAACATAATCTTAGGTAATATACCATTGGGATACTTTATCACTATGTAAGAATAATATTTCTTCCAAGCAACCTTAGGACAGAATTTTTATTATATTATTCAAATCATTAAAAAGTATAAACCACCCGCTTAAACCACAATGAGCTTTATGCGAGAGGGAGTTCGCCTATTGAATGTCGCATCCTTAGCCATTGTAGAACTCTAATGATCAAATCGCATCGAATCAAAATGGTGTCAAATTCCAATAGCTCCAATAGTGAAGTACTTATTATTCGTCAGATTAATAAATTTACGAGCTGTTACCCACAACATTGTCATAAAGTGAAGTAACAGAAATTAAAACTTAATAGATGAAGCGTTATTATCTTGCAAGTAGTGTAATGTTACCATTACAGTAATTTAATGTTAGCAAACGATATCCTTGTTGGCTAACTGCCTGTAATTATGATATATTAATTTATAATCTCAAAAGGAAGTAATCAGAAGTAAATTTTCTGTGCCATCTTACCCATTTGAATGTAGTGAATACTACTTCCTACAAAGTGTACGTATTTGAGACGGCATGGTTAGCACTCTGTTTGAAAATAAGAAGAAGAATCGCTGCTTCTTTTCCACTGGCGTCTAGACTTCATTGAAAAATAAAGAAAAAGGTTACAGTTAACCTATTGCAATACACTGCTGGACATTGGCCTCTCCCAATGTGTCATAGTACCCAACTCTCCGCCTTGCACATCCAATACTACACATGGAAATAAAACTACATCTAAGATGGATGAATAAATAAATAAATTATTCTCATTATTGGAGGTACACTAATGTATTTACAGTTTTTCAGAACTGAATATATTCCAAGAAACAACCTACTTTATAATTTGTATGTTTTAAACTTACTGTTTTGCGATACTAGTGTACATAGATAATATTAAACAGACCTACATAAATGGGTAACCACGTGAGTCATAAAAACAACATTACAAGCCATGTAATGTGTCGTTAATCATCTGTGCAAATATTTACAAGACTGAGTCGCCGCTGAAAAGATTTACGTTACTTATAAGGTTTTGTTAGATTTTGAATTTTATTAGTTTACAGTTTTGGTACTCATTTACTTAATTACTCATGACGTGAACGAAGGACATGAAAATATTGCCTCTATAAAATGCGTCATTTATTGTTGAACTCCTAGATAATAGGCCAGGCTCACAAAAGAAAGACAAGATGCATTTAGATATAATACAATTGTTACTTCGGTTTTTTTGTACAAATTAGGTGGCAGAAAAACACACGACCAACTTGATGGAAAGTGGTCTATCTAGTATAATAATTCAAACAAAGAAAGTGATAACGACCAATCCAGATGTATTTACTTAACCACAAAACCACATAAAAAAGACGTGACAACACATTCGATGAAGCCATCAAGCTGAGGGTCGTCATTATAGGCCATCATTTCTAATGCTGTAGTTTATACTTAGGTGACTGTAATAAAAAAAAATTGATGAGATCAACAATTTTTATTAGTTTATCACGGGTAGGTACAGCATTGTTCAGAAGTTCTTTCGGGACAGCCCCCTCGATCAAAGCACTCGAGTTATTGGCTATACCAACCATGTCATACTATGTTCACTCAGAATAACATTTACTAAAAATAAGGTAACATTTTTACGTCAGCATCGAAGCATTGTATAACACTGTGAGAACAAACAAACACAAGATAATATAAAAAGTTTTCAATGTCACGATCACGGTCACACGCTGAGCTCTAACGTAAATATCAATTGTTAGATGTTAAGTAGCCAATTGACGACACTAATGAAGTATCTGCGCACGAGTACTTATATGTAGCATCTGCTAAAATATTTATATTACGTGTTTATCGATTTATACCGCGATGGAGTAAGTTAAACTGGTTTCAGATTAATTAACTTAAGTAATGTTAAATTGTTGTAGTCGTAATATTAAAGAGGTCTTATCAAGGTCACAAGCCGAGCCTAAGCTCAATGACGAGGCTCAAGTCCAGTTTTTTCCCTCGGGGTTAGAGGGGCAGGTGTCGGCAGCTCCCACAAAAGATAAGATAAGTAAAGATATCAAGATAAGTAAATCAGCCGTCACAGATAACTCCTTTTCTTCTTTTCTTTACTTCCCACTTGGGGACAGATAAAACTGGTCGTTTCATCTGTCTCCAAGTGGGCGTCACATCTTTTTGGATAGTCCGAGATGGGCAGATCATTGGCGCAAATATTGGTGTACCTGAAAATAGCTGCAGGAATCCTTCAATAATATGAAAGATCTGCTATAGTTACTTAAAGGAACTGAAAATGAAAATTCATAGCTCTTTGAGAAATCCCTTACGTGCTACCCAGGTTTCTACAATAGGAAATATTTATCATACGAGAATTCAATATGCGTGCCTGTCTTTATATCCTCAATTATGTTACGTAATTAAGGTAATCATGGTATCGGTTTTTAGGTTACACAAGCCTTGGTATGCGTACATTTGAAAGTTAGGTCATCTTCATACTTATCGCAATTTTCTAGATTGATACATCCAAAGTTGGCACATTGGAGCGATCTCCACCACTTACTGATTTAGATTGGTTTCTCGGTTTTTCCAGTGCCACTGCTGTCTGCCCCTCCAAACCCTAGGGAAAAGCCTGTGTCAGAACATCGTACGCTGTTCAGTAGGAGCTAGTCTAGCATTACCAGCTAGCTGGCTGATGGTATGTCCCTGTATACTAGGATTTTGAAAGAAAATATTGACACCATAATCTTTTAATTATATTTGATCCCTCAACTATTGCCGATAAACAGGGTTCTATTGTCAAATACGTGGTTCCCGGCAGAGTAGAATTTGGGCCACCCCACCTCCTCCCATGTGGTGTCGTACAAGGCGACTAAGGGAAAGGGCTGTTTAACTTTAGTAACATAATATATATAGCCCAGACTCAGCCTCAGATGCATGGCTCGAGTCAACAATAATGCCCGGAATACGGCAATAGGCTCACCCCCTATTACGTGGGACCTAATACAATGATTGGTGAAATGTGGGTGTTAATTCACCTCTGTCTAACCCTCCGGGGATAAAGGTGTGATTGTATGTATGTATTGTCACATAGCCCTGTCCCATTGTTGTCTAATTTAAACAAGTGTGGATGACGCACTATCTAACGTCACTAATCTTCAACATTTGAACTCATAATGGCACAAATAGCGGCAAACTTGTCAGACCAACTTTACAAGGTGCTTGTACTCATAAATGACTAATGAGCAATGACATACCAAAGTAGCGATTAACTGTAATGTCCATTGTATTCTTCGTTTGTCTTTGGTGACAAAGATTTTGTCAAATGTCTATATCGAATCGTAAATGAATCGTCGAAAAAGTACTCGGATTTTTATTTCACTTACTGGTTTTCGACTCGCGGTTGTTTCCGGTTTTTTAATGTAAATTGTAGTATGTGCAGTTTTCCCTTCAATAGATTTTAGGTTCTCTTAGAGTATACAATATACATTATACGAGTATGTAGAACGCGGGTATCACTTGGGTCTGTTGTGCCAAGGGTAGATACTTAGCAATGGTATAGCGCACCTATAGTGACGTTTATTGCAATACCGAAAATATCAGCATGCTGATGAGGTTAGCTTGATCCCCGAAATTTCTCATGGAATCTCTGATAACAAGAATCAAATGGTCGAGAAATTTAAAATTGTACATAATCGCGAATTCGTATTACTTATCTCAGCTGCATTAATAATATTATCAAGAATAACTTTCTGAAATTGTGAAATTTCGGAGACAGAGCTATTGTTACTTGTTTTTTAAAACCAAATAAATATTACATATCTACAACATATACTCACGCCTGTAAAGCCCCGAAGGGGTAAGCAGACGTGGATTATCACCCACATTTCGCCAATTATGATTTTTAGTCCCACGTACCAGGGGCGAGTTTATTGCCGTCAAGTGGGCAGTTATTCATGGGCTGTATGTTTACTGTCGGATGGAGAACAGCCCTCTCCCCTAGTCGTCTTCTACGACACCCACAGGAAGGGATTGGGTGGCCCTATTGTACTCCACCGGGAACCAACACGGCAAATAATCGTTTCTATGAAATATTTACCTTCTATATCTATCTATACTATTATATAATTGTAAAGTGGTCATGTCTGTACATTGGAGATATTTAAAAAAAAATACTTGGGTTATGTTATGTTAACGATACTGAACACGAAAATATTTTTTTTGAATTTCCTGTCTGTTTGTCTGTTTGTTCGCGATGGACGCAAAAACTACTGAACGGATTTTGATGCGGTTTTTTTTGTTAGAAAGGGCTTACTCAGACTTAAAATCTTACGTTTGTTTGATCGCAATCGGTTGAGTAGAACCGAAGATATGAGCAAAGGTCGCGTTAACCGAGATGCTCGCGGGCGGAGCCGCGGGCGGAAGGCTAGTATTATACATTTTCATTCGGTGAGCTAAATTAAAAATATTTCAGTTTACATCATGCAGTTGAATAAATTATAAATAATATGAATTATCGCCTCACTCGAAAGACGTTCTGAAGTAAAACTCGTAGTAAACATTATATAAAACATCTTGAAGTATAACATTGCATACTCCAAGACATTTTAGTTAGCTGTGTTTTATGTTACTGAAATAACTGCACACGCAATACGAAGAAAATATCTTAATTAAAAGTGTTTTTCTTTGTACTACGAAGCTAATATTATTTTCTTTTAACGTAACGAGATTAGAATAAAAGCCTATGCCTTTTAGTTTTGCCTATGCCTTTCTAGGTTTAATTTTATTTAGTATTTATATTTATAACTTCATGATAGACTAACGCTGTAATATTTACAATATAATTCTAAGTATTTTAACCTGTAACTTTATAATTATAATATGTAGATTTATGTATGTATATTATTACTAGCTGTTGCCCGCGGCTCCGCCCGCGTGGATGTCGTTTATCGCGTGGTGTTATAAATTTTAGTGCAGAGAGTTGCGCGTTGAACGCTGATTACAGGAGCTTTATTTTTTAGAGGAGGTAGGAAACGACGGTATATCCGTCCCGATCGAGCAGTCCGACTGGCCCTACAGAAGTTCACGACTTACCTAATAACCTCGTGTAGTGTTTCTGACGGTGAGTAGGGTTGCCAGAGATTTTGTGCTGTCAGTGGGAAAACCAAAGGCTTTGCCCTACTTATCTTTGGCGCTGACGGCACAGAATCCCTCTGTTCTTACAGCATAGCACGGGTGTGACGCCCCTGGTGTTGCACTCGCCCATAAGCCACGGTAACCTCTTAACATCAGGAGGGCCGTGTGCTTGTCTGTGACCTAAGTATGTAGTATATATAAAAAAAAGATTAGACACTGTACTCGCCTCTCTATTCGGCTCCTACTTGACTCTGTACTCCACGTAGTAGGTACGAGTACTCCACTCTGTATTCGCGTCTCTACTCGATGCCACTATACTCGACTTCACTATTACAGTACGACTCACGACAATAGTATTGGGATGGGGTACTTCAAGAAGGGCGAGTGTGAGTGTGACGCCTCTGGAGTTGCATACGTCTATAGGCCACAGTAACCACTTTCCATCAGGTGGGCCGGGTGCTCCTACCTGGATATCTACTCGACTCTCTATTGTAGTCCCCATTCCATTGCCCTTCTCGCACTACCTGTACCTTTCCTGTATACTCAACTATAAAAGGTACTTCGTCTTCGCCAAGCTCTAATCTGTATTTGCGTGAAAAACGATTTTGTAACGGATCTTAAGACTGTACCAAAATCTATATCACAAATTGACAAATTAGAAATTAAAAAAAGTAGTATTAAATACCGGTTCGCGTATATCGGTAGTTTGAAACCAAACGATAGCTTGAATTTAAACGCGAGAACGCCATCTAGTTATGATTCTGTAACTAAATCTTAAAAATTCAAATTATAATTTCATGATTAAAAACGTATTAGTTTACACAATTATGTATGTAAAAATAAAGTCTATAAATTGACATTCTTGCTCGGATGTAATAAGCTATAAAAATTGACCAATAATAATAAAAAGCGCCATCTGTCTATCGGGCCATTTTCCGTTTATTATCATAATTGTTCACAACTTCGGTTCTACTCAACCGATTCCGATCAAACAAACGTAAGATTTTAAGTCTGAGCAAGCCCTTTCTAACAAAAAAAACCGTATCAAAATCCGTCCAGTAGTTTTTGCGTCCATCGCGGACAAACAGACAAACAGACAAACAGACAAACAGACAGGAAATTCAAAAAAAAAATTTTCGTGTTCAGTATCGTTAACATAACATAACCCAAGTATTTTTTTTTAAATATCTCCAATGTACAGACACGACCACTTTACAATTGGGATCCCATTTTTTCTCATAATGGTTTTTGTCCTAATTTAAATTGTCATAACAAGTTAGGCATAATTTTCTTTGTCATAATAATAGTGTGCCATAATTGGTTTTTAGCATACTATGTTATTAAGCATAAATATTGTATATCCTAATGTTTTTATTCATAACTTTGATATGCATAAAGTTGTAAAGCATATTGTTTATTTGTCTAATAGTTATTTGGCAGATTTATTGAGAAAGCCCCTGATTCCGACTTGGATAGATTAGGTTAGAAGGCTAATGCGGGAGCGGAGCGGAGCGAAGCTCCCGCATTAGGCCTTCGTGGTTATTTTTTTTTATAACCATGTAGAACTTTATTTAGTCAAATGAACATTCTGGCTTAAAATAGTTATGGTTACGCGTCGTTATGCTTAAGTAAACTTATGCTTTGGGACAGTATGCTTATAAAATATTATGCTTATAATAAATAGGATTAAAAAAATTATGATTAAAAAGTTATGGCAAATGAGTATTATGCGTAAATAATATTAGGACAAGTAACATTATGCAATGTTAAATTATGACATAAAATTGTAGGAATAAAAATAGAGAACCTTTACAATTATATAATAGTATAGATTTAGAGACTGGTTTGAACTACTGGAAATATTTTTATTTTTCTGTATAAAGAATAAACTCAAAAACTACTGGACCAATTACAAAAATTATTTCACCATTAAAAAGCTACATTATTTGATACCAACATAGGCTATATCATCACGCTACTACCAGCTATGAACAGGATCAGAATTCCATACCTTCTAGTAAATAATGAAATTATTGTTTTCTTTCACAAGTTTTTTTATTTCTCTGGTGTGTGTGGGTTAAATCTCACATTTAATACAATCAATGTAATAAAGCTGGGGTTTAACGACATTTTTATTAATTTATAAAACATACTTTCCATACTCCTTTTTTTGCATGAGTTTAGAGATTATATAATTTTACTATATGAACTAAAAACAGGATCTTTCTTCCTTTCCTTGTATTATTTAATTTATCTTAGATCTAAATCACCCAAGCATTGTCAAGTTGACCCTCAATGACCTCGTCACGGTGATGAACAAAATTTGACCTCGGACGAACCATGGTGACATCAGCCGTAACTGTAGGACTTCCTTTTCTTTACCCATCTAATGTCCAAGACATTTTTTTTCCATTGGAATTGAGTGCCAGTACTCGCCATATGAAACATAAGCGAGCAAATAAAGAAACATTTTTCACTGCTTTCAGTGATTCCACAAAATGATTTACCTGCTAATATTATAAATGCTGACTGACTCCGTCTATCTCTCTGCTTGTTTTTTTTATTTTTATACCACTTAGTTGGCAGACAAGCACACGGCCCACCTGATGGGAAGCGGTCACCGTGGCCTATGGACGTATGCAACACCAGGGGCGTCACAATCGCGCTGCCGACCCTGAAGAAACCTTCTAATGCCCTTCTTGAAGAACCCTCATATTGTAGTCGCTTGGGAAAACCACCGCAGGGGGTTCATTCCACAGCTTGAGTGTGCGTGGGATGAAGTGCCTTTCAAACCGCACAGTGCGCACCGTGTCCGGACGCAATGTGTGATGATGAATTCCCTGCCTGTGGCGAGAGGTGCGATGATAGAATGTAGCTGTTGGCATCATGTCAAACAGTTCTTTTGAGCACAAACCATTGTATAGACGGTATCTGTCTATCTGTTACGCTTTAACGCTTAAATCACTGAACTGATTTTGTTGGGTACAGAGATAGATTTATTACTATGTTTGGTCGCGATTACTGACATCCACGCGGGCGAAGCCACAGGCAACAAGTAGTAAAAGATAAAAATTTAAATGTTTGCCTAGTTTCAAAAACAAATAAAATCACAGCAAGTTATTTGGTATAAAAATATACAGTTATTGTATCTTATTATCTCACTTAACGTGTATCGTAATAGTTTGCGTGCTGAGAAGTTATTAACTATTATACTATTTTAGAGTGTACATTGCACTACTGTTGCACTAACTGTATAAAATGCACTATTACAGATACTGCTTGTGCAATGCAATATCTTAAAATAAACTCGGGCATTATGATACTTATTAATGAGCTATTATAATATATACTGCATAATATTAGGAATGCGAAAGTACCTAACTTTGTCAGTCTGCTGGTTAAGCTTTCACGCCTAAACCAGGGAACAGATTTTGATGAAATTTCGTACAGGGGTGAATTTGACTTTGGGAAAGGATATCGGTCATGTTTGGTCGCAACAACTGACATCCACACAGGCGGACCGACGGGAAATAGGTAGTTAATAATATTATTGGATCCTCTCCTCTACAAAATTAAATGAAATTCGTTTTTCAAGGCTGGGGATAGACTTAGGAAGGAGGCGCAGAGAAATTGGAATATTTCAAGAGGTTGTATGTATTTTAAATGTCGACACGATGGGTAGTGTAGTAGTACCGACGTCAAGGATTTAGTGAGCGAATTGGAGCGCAGGTTGAGGACCAACACAGGTGTGCCATCTGTGTTGGTCCTCAACTCTGGCTTGTGTTGGGCAAAGGTCGACCTTCAAAGTACGATATATTTAAACTTATGGTTAATTACTAACTGGCAAATCCCTACTCAATAATACGACTGCTACTAGAATTAATAACATTAATTTTGAAATGTATAGTACAAGCAAAATGATAGAATCTCAACACTTCAAAGTGTAGTATTATTACATTGTAGTCATAGTATTGTATCGTGCGAACTTGTTTTTATAATGTTTTGCAAACACTTATTGACTAAGGTGTCTAGTATCATAGTAGAACAACCTATGGGTTCCCACAATATCCTTATTAGTATTACCTACTTAAAAAGAGGTAGATACGACTTAATCTTATTGTATCATCTTTGTATGCTAAGGAGACTTGACCAACGACATACTTCTTCTTATACATACATACTTCTATGCCCATACATAATATATACACCAGAGGAACTCATGTGCGCCTCCGAAAACGCAATCCAGTTAGCAGTAGACTACTAAAACATAATTTGAGAGGTCGAAACGCCATCGATACGATAGAAGGAGACGGCATACTCATTATGCACCTTAGTGCTCAAATATATAATGTAACATTCTTCCAATGAAAGTGATATTGCATAATTGGAACCACAATAACAACACGTTAACATGATCGTAATAAGTCACGAAATTATGTTAAGAATTAGAAAACACGAATGTTGACTTAAACAACTCAAAGCATGACAATCTTCAATTAATGTTGGTTCTAAAATGTGACGTCACTACAGTTTACTACGAAATGTAAATATTTATGTTTCTTCTAACGCTACCATTCAAGTTTTCGGAGGATGTTTGGATGTGATACCAAAATATTTAGGAATTTACGTAAATGCCTTTCACCTTTTGAATAAATAAATATTGAGAGATAATTATTGTCATAATCCTCCATATTTTTCTCTATTGAGCTTAATCCTTATTTTGCGATGCCAATTTCGGTTGCATCCAAAACTTGTACGTTGGAGTCTGGGATCTGTTGTCCTACTCCTCCTCGAAACCTTTGCTTCGGCTTATCTTGACTTTCACGCGAGTAACTATCATCCAGTGTTGGCATTAATCGATTATATTTTTAATCAATTAATTAATTTGATTTTTAATCGTTAATCAGATTAACTTTCGGCCAACACTGCTATCATCTGCCTGAGCGGACGATCAGAGCCTCACCTGCCGATTAGAGCACAGCCTGTGCTAGAGCCATCCGTTAATCGTCAGGTATACTGGTCTACAAATGAGATTGGTTTGGCCCCTTATCTCCCATCTGAGATCTTGAGATCATATCTCCCATATAATCACAAGCACTTTAAAAAGAAAAATATTTAACATCACCTTATTTTTTTTTGCGACATTTTGATAGGTTTCAAACTTGATTAAAATCACCGGGGTGCCTGTTGCTGCTGAAAAACGCGTGCCTTCCTTTGCTAGTGATATAACGTTTCAGGGGGAATCGAGAACGGAGGGAATCGCCCTATTATATATGTAGAACCCTTCTATTTTAAGTGCTAAAGCTGTAGATACTCTTTGGGAGGGTCAGCGGTTAAAATTTTGCGTATGCTATATAAAAATAACGACTAAACTTATTGTACCAGAAATAAAATACAAACACAAAAGAAAACACCAATTCCAAATTCTTGGCACATCCAATAAATCCTTCATACATTGAAACCGGCAAACTTGAACGTTTTTAAAATTCCCCTTCTACTAGTTGTCCAGCAAAGTATAAGGTACATTGCTACCTGAATACAAATTTTATAACGTTGATTCACGACAAGCGTTGCTCCCAATCCAATCGGAAACTTTCCTTAGGGGGATAACCCTTGGATTTAATCCATTGGTAATACGAAAATTGATGTAAAAGGCCTTCGCCGCACGGTGTACAGAACCGTACGATCCATACAAAGTGCACAAGTACAGAAAGATTTCAGATTTTCTCAGAGAATCACTGCGTCGACACGACCCGTGCCAAAATGTGGCGTGTTACGAACCCAAAAAGGTTTCAATTCAATTGGTTTACGAGATTATTGGAAGCAATTCTGTTCAGAAAGAAGTATGGTACGTGAGCGGAATGCTCAATGCAGGGAGCAACGTGGACGAGGGGAGACACTTTATTTACTTCTTTTAGAACACTAAGGACAACATTTAGGGGAGATGGGGCACAACTGGACTTTTCATCCGAATTATGTGTTGCCCAACTGGGAAGTACCTGCACATCTTGCGCCCTACCTGTAAAAACTCATCATTATCCTCCCTTTTGCGTCTGGTTTGCATTTTGGAACGCGCTTCACATTGAGATGTTTGCTTTTTCGTGAGCAATTTCCTTTGACCATAGAGTTTCCTCTGTAGGTACTGTGTGCTTGCGGTAGAGTTTTCGATATTTAGTAGGTGCTTACTGACTGACAGGTGAGGCTGACTTGGGTCCCAAAGGTGGTGGTAGTCCCGTGTAGTGGCGATGGATCCCTATAACCTGATTCCCGCCAGTTTGTCTTTTCCCGCCTTTATCCTACATGTTTGAGGTACCTACTACATCAATGCTTACGTGTATATAATAGTCAAGGCTGAAAAAAAGAAACATCGATAGGTAAGTATAGGTGCAAACCAATGGATCGCATGGTGCGTAACAAAGTAGATCGAGGTAATCTATTTTCCACTGGTTTCCCTTTTGAAAGTCTTCATACAGTTTTAGTGTATACCTGTAACAAAAACTATGATTTCATAACATTTTATTAGCAGCAGAATTATGTGGTATGAGACCCCGCCGAGGCATGCCGTTGTAAAGTCAACTGCAAGCTGATACAACTGCTGATTGGGGAAAGAAGCTCCGGTACAGGTGTTAATGTCGAGGTTGGGACGTCAGACGACAGTCGCCCCCACACAATCCAGATACTCCAAGAGAAAAAGTTTATAAGCAAACCTGTAAGTGGGACCAACACTAATGACAGGATCACCATTTTTCATACCACTTAGGTGGCAGACAAGCACACGGCCCGCCTGATGGGAAGTGGTTACCGTGGCCTATGGACGTGTGCAACACTAATAGAGATAATTATACTCGTGCTGTCGTCCCTATAAGAACAGAGAGTTTCGGTGCCGTCAGTGCAGAAAACAACGCATTTGGCTCAAACAACCAAACAGCTTCATTATTACAATAATTACAATACCTACACAATACAAATTCAACACCATTATAACCGATTTAATCCGAAAGACGAAACTTATGCTATCTAAATACCCAAACAGCTAAAGCGAAAGGTACCAAAGAACGCCGGGGCAATTCCGATTTGATTTATCATTGTTCTTCGTCGATAAATCAGGGTACAATAGGGCACGAAGCGTACGTAGAAACTTCTATTAATTCTCTAAGAACAATCCGGAGTTACCGCACAATGGTAAGGGACAATACGTTTGAGACGTGAGATTTTATCACCTGATAACGCGTTCTGTCTGCGATCGATAGCTGTGGTGCTGTTGATATAGCTTTAAGAGAAGGAATTCTTTTAATTTGTTCGGGTAACTTTTAAATACATTATTGTAAATAAATGTATGGAAAAAAGTCAATATTCAGGATGCGATTTAGCAGTGACTAGTCCCGTTCTAGGAAGCATATTTTAATCAATTAAATTACCTGAGATTTTGAAATTGTCTCAAACTTTCTGCTTTTGGAAATACGATTCTGATAGAAATTATTTTGCATTTTGTATTAAGCATTTATCTACACTAGTGTATTAAAATCAAGTAGTATTTGAAAAGTTGTCCTTTAAATTTTATTTTACATACATACACACAATCACGCCTTTATCCCCGGAGGGTTAGGCAGAGGTGAATTAACACCCACATTTCAACAAGCATTGTATTAGGTCCCAAGTAATAGGGGGTGAGGCTGAGGCTGAGTCTGGGCTGTATATATCTGTCTGATGTTAAACAACCCTAACCCTTAGTCGCCTTTTACGACACCGCATGGGAGGAGATAGGGTGGCCCAAATTCTACTCTGCCGGGAACCACGCGGCAAATTTATTTTCTGTTGCTTATTACCTCCAACACAGTCCAACACACACACACACTTCACACGCACATACACACACACAATCCCATCGGAATGCAATGGTGGGTACGCCATTCACTATTCCACAATATGACACAAACCACAATAATGTACGAAATCAACAAAATTTACGCCATTTACTAAATTCATATGGCCTCACCCTAATTGTCAGTCAGTCTAATGAAACCATATAAATGTCATAAATGATTTCCAAATAATATATTTTTTGCTTACAGATCGAGCAAGCTTTAATTTTTTTTTAAACATGACAATTAAATAATTATAGGTACAGTCAGCGCCAGATATTATATTTTGACTACAAGGTCTCAAAGATCAAGTCAAATTATTTTAGTGATTCATTGATATAAATTGTATTATTATCCGAACTAAAAGTGTGTACCAAATATCAGAACAATCAGTCAATAGGGAGGGGGAAATACCGAGTATTAAAATTATTAAGAAGTATTTAAGATCATTTTTAGCACTTTATTTATCAAGATCGATGTGATGTTGACTGTACCTACTAAGACATGATACACAATACTATCATAACATAATATAGCATTATTGGATGGTATTATGGGTTCTATAATGCGGTTATTATTTTTGTCATATGCATACAAATACCTAAGCAATGCTAATACACATTTATGCATACAAATATTTGCACTTAGCGGGTATCGAACCTGCGACCTCTGACTTAACAGTTGAATTCTTTACCGCTACGGTGGCTAATAAACAAATATTGGAACATAGAGAGCTTACCTATCAACGCCATCGTGCTGTGTAAAATAGAAGTTCGTCATTCACAGCTATCCGCGTACAATGCCATTGCCGCGATTTACGATCAATTAGTTCAGCCATGTGTCGCTAGATGTCATTGGGTGTACAACTCGCCAAATGCGGTATCGTCATTTATCACGCAATAATTAAACTACTGACTAATCTAATGGTACCGAATAAATAGACTAGTATCTATTAGACTAAAACTTAAATATTTGTATTCGGAAAAGTAATGTCTTTCTTTATTCTACTGTCTATTCTGATTGCATCCAGAGTTTGCATTTTTGAATCTGAGGACAGCTGACTTTTATAGGAGCGACTACCGAATGACCTCAAAAAGGAAGCCTGCAACAACTCCTTATTAGCCAGGTGCAGAAGTAGGGCTCTACGGGGAGATACAGATATCAAAATATGTACTTACATAAAACATAATGACAATTTCTCTGGCATGTACGTTCATGTACAGTCAGCATCAGATCGATTTTACGAACAAATTACTTAAAATCATCTTAATGCCTTGGTTTCCCCTTCCGGTTGACTGATTGTACTGATATTTGGTACACACCTTACCTTTGGTTACACACCTTTAATTCTGATGATAATATAAATTGAAATCAAATTTGCTCTAAATATTTTGGTTCAAGATCAATATCGTTCTGACACTGACTGTACGGACTCACAATGTAACATCAAAGTAAATAAAAAAGTAACAACATATTGCATCTATTAAATACAATTGAAATTAAATGCAACTGTAATTTTAATTAGGGCTGCCAAACTTCCGGAAGCCGGACATCCAGTTGAAACTAAAATCCGGAGTGCTTTATTCATTTTACATAAGCAGCATTTCCTGAGCGGTGGCTTGTAAATAAACTGTGAATTGATTCTGTTATTAGGCATACCATTGTATTTAATTAATCACTAGCTGTTGCCCGTGGTTTCATATTCATCTATGTTGGTTATTAGAGCGAAAATCAAAGTTGGCCAAATGTGGGTGTTAATACACGTCTGCCTACCCCTTCAAGGATTTACAGGCGTGAATATATGTATGTATGTTAGTAAACAGACGACATTGTCGGAAAATATTACATTTTATGGCACCATTGTACTGTTTTTAACGAATAAAAACAATGTTCGTCAGGCTGGCCCGGCCCCATGGAATCTGGTAACGAGACCTATATCAATCAAATGTACTCCTTGACACAAGCATACGTACTTACTTCGTTTTCAATGTACCTCACCTGGAAAAAAGATATAGGCACTTTGTGGGGGCCGGGCAAAAAACAAAAACAAAAATCTTCATAGACTCCTTAAAAATAGAACCTATTTCAGTAAATTAACGCAGTTGACGTTATGAGTTGAGAGGAACTCGTTGTAATAAAACCACTTTTTAACGTATCTATCGCGATTTATTTGGTATTATTTACGTTTAGTCCGACGTCTCGGTAACTTTTCAGCACCCATGTTCGCGGGGTAACTAGAGATGGTAGTTTTGTCACATAGTTTGAAGTATAAGTTTTCTCAAAGCACACGAATCATGATAAATTGTTGGTGTTACTATTTACGCAGAATGAGATCACTGTGTCGTTAAGTCTTACTGTATTTTGCTATTTACTGGGTTTGATTAAGTGGATGACTGGGTCCCAGGCTGGTGGAACGCTCCAACCATCTTCTCCATTAAAATGTGTGTGCTTTTTAATCTTAAAATTCAAACAATTCCTCGCGGATCGTTCTGGGGGCTGTTACTCCTTACTACAGGTTATAACTAACCTATCAAGGAAACAGAACTTCACCCACAAGATTGTAACTAATTGCAAATGTAAATAGTTGTAAGAACTACCGTGAACTACCTACCTGTATGTAACTACAATCACTTTTTTACAAATAAAGCATGCTCGATATGTAGCTATGCTCTTTAGCCGGTATCTGTTTTCTAAATCAGAATATTATAGTACATTATGGTACAAGTGAGCAAAGTTGGTGATTACCGCCGAGACGCTATTGAGACCCGAGCCGTCAGGTGAGGGTCTTAAGAGAGCCGAGGACGGTAATCATCATGCTCACGCGTGGCATACGACGTTTTACAACACACTTGCGAATAAAATAATACTACAAATACTAAATAAACAATACTACAAATTAATTCGTTTCCTATGCGCGCGCATCTAACAATAGCGATCGGCCATTTTTAAAAGAATGAGGTTTGACTTTAACTTTTTTTACTCTGTTTTTTTTTCTGTACTTAGAGAAGCAAAAAAGTTTTTGAGTGAGAGTTTTATTTATTATACAAATATTACAAGTTGAAATTATTTATTTATTTACGAATATTTTGCATCAAATGACCATACAATAGGCATATTAATTTATTTTTACTATTAAACACGTTCTTTTTTGTATCGAAACTTTTTCAAGAACATAGAAACTTAACCTATAAAATTTAAAAAAGAATCTATAACTCACTTGTGAATAATATCTAGTAATGAAAAAGTCACAGTTTGATAATAGGTGTCATTACGTGCCTAATTGTGGTGAAATAATAGCGATTTTATGAGCAGGTGTGTTGTAAAGTATCATTATGAGGAACTGCTTGTACAACATTATATAAAAACAATCACAGGTAAAGAGTACGGTATACATTTAAATAAACTCAACAACTTTAAACAACATTCAGATGGTTAACAGTTAAAGAATGCGCCTCTCCCTTGATCGGGGTCGAAACTATTAGCCGATTGGATGCGGAGTACATCAATCAACGTTCACTATTGACCGCAGAACGTGATTTATTGAGTGAAATGCATTGTTTCAGAATGAACGGTTCAAACAGAAATGACAAGTAAAATATATAAGTCCATGCTTATTTAAATGCTTTAACAACACAAGGGTGATAGTAATTTAAAGGTGAAGTTAACATTGTTTAAATAAAAATAAGAAATTAAACTTTTCTATTATCTCATTATCTACACACCTTAGAATACATTTATACATATGGTTTTTTATATTTAACCAGCTGACCCGGCGATCTTTTGTCCATATTTTCTCACCGTTTAAACCTTCCCTAATATCCACGAATATTTCAAGACTAAAATTAGCCAAATAGGTTCAACCGTTCTCGAGTTTTAGCGAGATTAAATAATATTGCAATTCATTGTTATTTATATAGGTACCTACGTCAAATGATCATCAAATGCGGTAAAGGTCGTACCTCGAGTAATTCGTAAAAACTGAAGTTTGATGGGCCCTGTACCACATTTCAGCCAGACCGGTCAGAAATGAGTGTAGGTGACTGCCCCGTGGCACTATCCAATGGCACTACTGGCTATCGAACATTCAAATATTTTCACAAAATTTCCCATTTTATAATATTTCTATATTTCTATTTTCCTGCTGGAAAATAGGAATTACTAGTCCTGTTTTCCTGTAATGCTACTATTACACTGTATTACTACGTGAGTGCCTACTGCCTGCAACTAGTTTCTAATATCTGTCATTCAATATAATATCCGTGTTCGAAATTAATTCTGTGCTAATTATCTGCATGTTACACTCAAGTGTGTCTATGCCTTGACCTGACGACAGTCGGTATATTACATTGTGACGTCACACTAGATACAATTAATACTGATTAATGGCTCGCTTCTCGAGACTGATGACGTAAGTGGTGACGTAATATATGTCAAAGTGTTAATCACATAGTTGTGTTTCGTCTTATTGTAATTTGATTATGTATTTGTATATGGAACACATCATTGAATTCATCAGCCTCCGAGCCTTTCCCATTTCTGTTGGTCAGCTTTCAGTCGAATTAATAAATGACTGAACTTGAATATTTTCCTTGAATCGACTGTTATATTTCTTATATTTACTGGCGTAATACGGTGTGAAGCTTACGCAAATCTCACTCATTGAAATATAAATTTAAAATTTAAAAAGCCCCCGATCCAAAAATACTCAACACGGGTATATTTTAAAAATATTAGATTTTTCATTGCCACTTTCACTCCTCATATCTTTGAAATGGCTGAACCGATTTTTATGAAAGAAAGCTAATAACACTCTCCACTAAACTATCTTTCAAAAAAAAGAATCAGAATTAAAATCGGTTCATCCGTTTGGGAGCTACACCCATACACACTTCAAACTTATAACACCCCTCTGTTTTGTCGGGGGTTAAAACCTACTTTTTAACGGATTCTATCGCCATATATTTGTTACTAGTTAGTCAATAGTAGTTGTTAGTAAATAGTTAGTTGTTTGTTGGTCAATTCTTTTTTTTTTTTCAATTTATCTCTCCGTAAGAAACATCCCCGTACTTTAAGGAATGTTCTAAAAAAAGAATTAGCGAAATCGGTCCAGCCGTTCACGCGTGACGGCGTGACCAAGGGAAATAGGGATTCATTTTTATATATAGAGATTATTATTTACTTTTAACCCCACGTTTCGGCCACTTTTCAACAGCCATGGTTGCAATTGAATGAAAATTTGAAGCACTTATTATGCTAGCTATTCAAATCGATTAAGAACGAGAAAAGAGAATCGACCTCGGGCGGGCCTCGGTGGCTTAGTGGTCAGAGCCTCCTGTAAGGGAAAGATCGCGGATTCGAGTTCAATAACTTATGGCAATCCCTAATGAAATTAGGGATTTACCTATAAATAAATTTAAAAATGTAGTTAAGAGGAAATTGTGCCAAACAGGCTATTATAAAATACAAGAATATTTAGATGATAAACTAGCTTGGAAATGAGCTGTTCACTCATGCATGCTTCTCAAACAAATTATTGTATTTAGACTAAGGAGACTAAGCATTTTTTGTAAATAGACCAAAAAAAAAGCCCGCTGAGTTTCTTGCCGGAGTCTTCTCAGGCCGGGGCCGCATTTCGAACCGGCGGTGGTCCATTTGCTAAGCCAGTCTTTAGTACATATACCTATGTATAATTTTGACGTTTTGTAAGAGCGGAAACACACGATGCGTTGCGGCGACGCACCGCAGAAATTTCGCCGCAATAGCGGGCACACGAGCGGTGCGACGCCGCTGCGTTGTTATGACGCAGCGGCGCCGCGTGCGCCCCAGCTGCGTTGTAATGTCTGTTATAGTGCAAGCGCTAGAGGTAGTTGAGTATGCAAAATCCGAGTGACGGCAACTATGACCGGATTCTTATACCTGATCCTCTAAATAATGACAAAGAAATCTTGCCGCTGGGTGTGATGGTCCCTTCCCGCTCCCTTCACATCCCCTCTGCGCCCTTAAAGTACCTAAGCATAGCGCGCGTATGTGTTTAGTGTGTTTCTACATCTATTGACGTAAAGAAGTTGCTTTATTAAGTCGTGTTTTTGTATCCATTTTTATTTTATACTACTTAGGTGGCAAACAAGCACACGGCCCATCTGATGGGAAGTGGTCACCGTGGCCTATGGACGTATGCAACACCAGGGGCATCACACTCGTGCTGCCGACTGCCAACCCGGAATCCATATTTCCATACTAATATTATAAATGCGAAAGTAACTGTCTGTCTGTCAGTCACGCTTTCACGCCTTAACCACTGAACCGATTTTGATGAAATTTAGTATAGGGGTAGATTAGACCTTGAGAAAGGACATAGGCTATGTTTGGTCGCGATAACCGACATCCACGCGGGCGGAGCCGCGGGCAAAAGCTAATATAATATATATCGATGATAAATATAATAACATTTTGCTGACAATATTAGTATCATTAATGCTACAAAATATAGGTAGGTATATATAAAAGTACACTTTTACGAAAAGCTCAACAGTGACTTACGTCCACGACAAAATGACTATACAAGCCGTCTTTACCAGAGTTATTAATTCCCCCCATGTA
This sequence comes from Eilema depressum, assembly GCA_914767945.1. Lineage (NCBI taxonomy): Eukaryota > Metazoa > Arthropoda > Insecta > Lepidoptera > Erebidae > Eilema > Eilema depressum. The sequence continues at coordinate 18,469,372 of OU612020.1, forward strand.
AATGAACTGTAAATTGTCGCACAAGGTCTTGTAATTGCAATAAATCTGAATTGGTTTGTATTTCATTATGTAAATGCATCAATAACAAATGTCAAAATTAAAAATAAGTATTTTTTACCTACTTTAAGAAAATTTATGCTTGAATTCGCTGGTTGAGCGAATAACTTTTTTTTTTTTTAATATTTCTTTTATTTTCGTTTTTTTTTATTAAGTACCTATTAAAGAATCCATCCTCACTTTTACCATTAGAACAAACTATAAATTATAACGGAAATATTCATTAAAATGATTTTATATCATGTACCTAGGTATTCAATACATTTCCTTTACGAATAAGACAAGAGGGGGTAAAAAAATGGACCGGCAAGATCCACATTATCATTCTCGGACCTTTTCTTCACTTAAATCCGTTGGCGAAATTCGGTACTCACATTTTGCATACTCATACCTCTAGCGCCCGGTCTATAAATCATAAACAACTACGCGGCGCGGCGGTGCGGTGCGCGCCGGAGCGGTGCCGCTCCGGCGTCACAACGCATTCACCCCTCCCCGCCTCGTCTCGGTGGTTGCAAGTCCGGTGCGGCGACGCAGCGCATCGTGTGACATGCTACAGATATTTCTATGTAAAACGACGCAGCGACACCGCTCCGGCGTCGCGCCGCCGCCGCAACGCATCGTGTGCATCCGCTCTAAGTTCGTTTTGATGGTCTATACAGAATAAATGATTTTTGACTTTGACTTTGACTTTGACTTAAACCACATGTTTGTTTGAGCGATACTGTGTGGCTAAGTTTCAATACCTACCTAACTAACCATGTGAGGGATTAGATATTGAACAATACGTTATTATGGTATATTAATGTTCGAACTGTTTTAATATCTACTTCCGTGGATCCCTAGAGGGTTACTAATAGTTTAGTCATATTTCCATATTTAGTTACCATTATTTACTGTATAATGCAATGTATAATCCTGTTTGTGATTTATCGATATTTCGTATCGAATATTTTATCGATTATTTAGACCGCCCGCTGCTTGGAGCGGACACCAAGTGCGGAGAATTGTCGCAGACGTCCATGTGGATTGATGACTAAATATCTCAATGGCTATTACATATATTATGAATTCGTAAAGCATCGTTATTTTAAGAAGGTCGCCCATTACGACTGTTCGCGACATAGCACACCATGGGTGCTCGTGACAAATGCCCGAACCCATGGCAGGTGCTCGCTCAAGAGAACGGACGGTCGTAGCACACTGTCATATTACGATTATTAGTCATATTTTATGATTTGGCACAGGTTTTAAGTCTTGTAATACACATTCACTATGAAATACTCAGGTTTACAAGTTACCTCACGCTTTATGAAGAATTTTAATTATTTCTTCATGAAACTAGAGGTGAAACAAGGGGATCGAGCGTGAACCGCCGGCGTCTGAAGCCAAGTCTAGACATTTTATTACATTGATACTTGAAACACGAGGTTTTATTGTCATTGTACATACTGTATGCGCTTTTGTTGTAAATCTATGGAATATTATGTACATAGTGTATGCCATGAAGATCTTTATGATCCAATTAACGCCAGCCAAGCCAGTACCTACACCTGCTGATTGACGAACGATTGACTGATGCAGGCTTTCCCTGGGGGTTGGGGTTCAGACCACAGCCGCCCACGTAAAAGTCAACCAAAGGGAAGGGGAGAAAAGGAGAGGGGGCCCTAGGCTCTAAAGTGCAAGTTTTTTTTCATAATCGTTTTAACTAATAATCGTAACAAAGACGCATATTATTATTCCGCTTAATTCATTTTCGAAACAGGTAAATTATATTTCTAAATATTATACCTACTTAAAACAAATACGTTTAAAAAATAGCACCTCACCAGCATCGGGTAGATACAGGGACCAAGCTACCGGTGATGAAGGCTCCAGGTTGAGGTGAGGAACCTCCTCACAATAACTTTTTACTGCAATTATAATACGATGCATAAGACTAGTAATAGGTTTAGAATGCTGTTTATAAATAACAAAAAAAACGAAAACTATAAAAGATATTATTAAAAAATAAGTGATTGATCCTGGTAGATCTCATTTCCGTGAATCCGAATATACCTACTAATAACTGAATTTCGTAAAAAATTGAGATAATTTTAAAGCAATTAGTTTGCTAGACTAAACAAATTATAATAAATTGGAAAAAGCGAAATCAATTCTCGGGCGGGACTCGAACCCGCGATCTTTCCCTTACAGGGGGAACGCTCTGACCACTGAGCCATCGAGCTTCGCCCGAGAGTGACCCAATTTTTCCAATACATCCATCTTACGGCGATGGTGGGAGTAATCTACCGATATTCGTACGAACTATTATTATAATTCGTAAAAAATGTCCATTGCGTTGTTTTTGATACGGACGGCAGAATACGTGCCGTGTCGACGAGTGCCGCCTTCTTCTGCATCTGGCCCTTGACTTGACCTTTTATTAAAAACGAAAATCACTTTTGCCCTCATTGCAAACCAAATAAATAAACCAGACCTAAAAACAAACAAGTTGTAACTAAACATGTCCCAAAACTCACTCAATAAACAAACTCATTGCTCAACATAGATCAATGTTGCTCTAATCCTGCACGAAGCTAACGATTTAATACAAAGGTTCACACGTTAAGACGCAGGCATTATGCGACAAAAAGCAGTCGCGTGTGAGGCTTATCTTACGAGAACATTCGCACTTCAACATTTAACAAAGATATAGTGCGGCTAGAAGTGACAATGAATAACTACAAGTTGGGGCCGCAATGGTTCGGTATTGCGGAAATAATATTTACTGTAAAAATGTTTTGTAGGTAGGTTTTTTTTTTTTTTTTTTTTTTTTTATATAGGACACGTCAATTTGACTTCGCCTCGCCTGATGGTAAGCTGAAGGCAAAGTCTCTGAAAAGAGGGCCACCATTACAACACGTACCATGTTACAATGGTGGCACTCAGCTTGACGGCCTCATCAGATGCTTTTTCACGCCCCGCTTAAAGGACCCGGGACTATAGGAGGAAGGAAACACGTGAGCTGGCAAGGAATTCCAAGTCTTAATAGTGCGGCAGAGGAAGGAGTCGCCGAATCGCTTGGTTCTTGATGGAATATTCTGCACCGTATGCGGGTGGCATCTAAGTCCTGCACGTGTTGTCCTATATAGGAAAGGAGAGGGTGGGATTACTTGGAAGAGCTCATCAGAACATTCACCATGGTAGAGACGGTAAAAAACCGCCAAAGATGCCACATCTCTACGCAACTGCAAAGGCTCGAGGGTGTTAGTGACCTCAGGATTCCCAATAATGCGGACCGCACGTCGCTGCAACCTGTCGAGAGCATCTAGTAAGTACTTTGCGGAGCCATCCCAGAGATGCGAGCAGTATTCCACGCAAGAGCGAATTTGTGTCTTGTAGAGAAGACACCGCTGCTCCGGCGTGAAAAGACGTCTCACTTTGTTCAGGACTCCGAGTTTACGTGAGGCTGTTTTGATGATACTCTCGATGTAGTTTTTGTTGTTCAGTTTGCAGCGAACATCCATACCCAGGATATTGAGATTGTCCTGTAGTGGCAGTGGCGTGCTCTGAAGAGTTGGAAGGGGAAGGAAAGAAGATACCTTTGCTGTAAACGCGCATGCCTGCGTCTTCTTGGCATTGAACTCAACCAGGTTTTCAGAGCCCCATTGTGCAACGAGGCTCAGGATCCGGTCAAGTTCACTGACGAGAAGCTGCCTCCTTTCCGCGATATCAGACTGCTTGGCGAATGTTCTCGTAAGATAAGCCTCACACGCGACTGCTTTTTGTCGCATAATGCCTGCGTCTTAACGTGTGAACCTTTGTATTAACCTACTGAAAGAAAATTGGTAGAAAGGTTTGATTGTAAATTATAAACTTGAACTAATATTTTATCTGTTGCATGTGTCGTTAAAATTATTGACAAGTGTTAAGGGATTTTTAATATCTGTCAAAAAATATAAATGCGAAACGATTGGTTTCAATCATTAAAGTTTATTTATTTTATGATTTTCATTTTAAGGGTCTCAATGAGACCAGTGGACCTAAATGGCGTATTTATAAACGTTTATGTGTTTTGATGTAATTCAGAGGGAGAAAGATATCGCTATATAGTGAGTAGACCTCCGACCCTCTCTCAATAAATCGCAGTTACTCTCAACTGTCCTTATAGCACATCATAGTAGAGTCACTGTACGTAGTGACAAAAATGATACGTTTAATTTTTTAGACCCTCCTAAACTGTCCTTTCCATATATTTTCTATATCATGTTGAACATTTTTAGTTGAAGGGGTAAATTTCACCTAATTAATCTAAGCTTAAATACGGCACTTTATAACGCATGAACTTACGTGTGGGGCGCAAACTTTATAATTGCTCTGAATATACATAAATATTTTGATGAAAAGTTCTGTTTGAAAGTTTGGAGTTACGCGTGGCATTGATTGTTTTGAAGCACTTGAAACAAGGTATGTACGCGTAGGCTTAGGGATGTTGTCTGTTCCATACTTCGAATACTTGTAACAAATATGTTGGTACTTAATAAAATCTGTGGAGGTATAAATGAAATGGAAAATTAATTGGAATATAATTATAAAAGTATTCGAGTTTACGGAATTTTCGCCATGTATTTTTTTGAGTTGTGGAATTTACAGAATTTATACTTAATTGGTTGTTGAACGTTGGTAGATTAGTTATTAAGGAGTTGGTCTTACGATCGAGTTATCCCGGGTGCGATTCCTGGCCATTACATTTTTGATATTAACCCACTCCTTCAACCTAGAGTTAATCGCAGTTGCATAAAGCTTTCGCTTCGGAGTCTGGGGTCCGCTTATGAAACACAGTCCTCATATGAAACACAAATAATTTCTTGGGTGTCTTTTGAGGATAGCACGGGATGCTACTGCGGTCGACGAACTCAAATTCACCAAGCATAGACTATTACAAAGCAATCCGCGGGTGCCAGAGCCTGGTATTCGATTAGGTCTTACGATTTAGGTCCAAGATACGTGGCGCGGGTTATAATTCGGTTAAACATTCGTTAGATATTTAGCTAACTAGCTAGACAGAATAATTAGCAACAGGTATTTGCAACAGTAATTAACAGGTGTAGTAAATCCTTTTTTTTACCCCTTGGGGGTCAGTTACCAAATTTAAAAAAAAAAGTCAATAAAATACATCCTATTCCCGTAATTAGAAAAAAAACTACTAACTTACAATTTGTTGCATCGCGTCCTATTATAAACACACCCTTTGTAAATATAAATGACTTCCCCGCTTGCTCGTTAACACGCAAGCAAATAATATGTTCCAATAGTTCACCCCTTGATTGAAACTGCTTCGATGTAAGCCGCTCATTTATTGATTTCAAATACCTACCCTTATAAAAGGGGTGACGTAATGATGAGCAAGGGGAGTCCTTGAGGGACTGAAGAGCTCTCCTATTTTTGGAATCCTCTCTAATTAATGGGAATCCTTATAAATACTGATGCTTGTTATTTTCTTGATGGAAGTCTATGTGGTACACGACGTATTGGTAGCATTGCGCTACTAATATTTCGTGTATGGGGTTCAAAATGGTTTAGTGGTTTATCTGACGAATTGTAGGTCTCACAAAAAATCGTCAGATAAACTATTAAACCCATTTTGTAACCCTTTTTCCAAGATGACGTCTGTGGAAAAAGGTTTGCAACTCCACGAACTGGGATTGAACTTTAAACTAACCCGCCTTGATATATGTCTGTGGTCACGTGGTCCGACCGCTTCATTACCTAGAAAGAAAACAGCGTCCTATGACAAATGCAAAAAAATGTAAAGTTTTAAACGATTATTTTTAGAGTCACAGTTAAGGTAAGCTTGAGAAAAATGGAACCAATTTACGTGCCAACATTTTTAGTCCATCACTTCAAAAGTTTACTTACGTTACGTTTACTATCTTTAGTACTTTTCTCACATATTCCTTTTAAAGCGATAAAATGAGGCGAGGGTCGATTTATTTTGATGTATTATTTATGTTCATTTAAGGTATGATTCCGTAGCCAACCGCATACGACAACTGCCGACGCACGCAGCAGATACACGTCATTCATTCTTCTCAATGGTCCTCTTTATCCGTATCGGGTTTTAACAAGCAATGGGTACGCTGTATCTCCTGCATGCGTTGTCGTTATCGTATGCGGTCGACTTGGAATCATACCTAACGACTCATCCTTTATAAGGCGCAGGTGCGGCCCCACATGGAGTACTGCTGTCACCTTTTTACTGGGGCGCCTGCATGCCAACTTGACCCCTTTGACTTGGTACAAAAATGGGCGTTGAGGCTCGTCGGCAATCCCATACTCGCAGGCGATGTGGAACCTCTGTCTCAGAAGAGACTTTGCCTCACTGTGTGTGTTTAACCGTCTATACAATGGTTTGTGCTCAGAAGAACTGTTTCTATCATCGCACCTCTCGCCACAGGCCGGGAATTCATCCTCACACATTGCGTCCGGAAACGTTGCGCACTGTGCGGTTTGAAAGGCACTTCATTCCACGCACACTCAAGCTGTGGAATGAACTCCCTGCGGTGGTTTTCCCAAGTGACTACAATATGGGATTCTTCAAGAAGGGCATTAGAAAGTTTCTACAGGATCGGCAGCGCGAGTGTGACGCCCCTGGTGTTGCATACGTCCATAGACCACGGTGACCGCTTCCCATCAGGTGGGCCGTGTGCTTGTCTGCCAACTAAGTGGTATAAAAAAAAATACCTTTAAAGTCTGAAAAAAAAACCAGTCAGTAAAACTGTCAGCCAATCTTTTTCAAAGGTGCCTAATAAATTAGGTCACTTGTGATTTTATTTATCGAAATATTTTACACGAGAAAATTTCAAATTTGGTCAGAGCATATCCCCTGCAAAGGACTGGTCGCTGGCTCAACCCCTATCCGAGCGATTCACTTATTCTGTATAATTATATTATTATGTGAAATATCATGCTACATTTATAATTTACCATTATAATTTAACTGCTGTCACTTCCTATCTCTAGTGCCTATACGAATGTCATGAAACTCTGTAATTAGCTTAAGAATCTAATGTCACTGTTATATACCATGTAAAATGTAAATAAGCTGTTGAGTTTCTAAATAAATAAATAAATAAATAAAAAATAAAAAATACAAATTCACGCATATCTTCTACTACTGCAAAACTACCAATCAAAACAATAACACACACATCTAACCGTAATGTCTCTAATTTCGCTCCATATTATGAGAGACGGGAGCCCCTCTTTAACTACTATTAATAACTAGACGCGGTGAATTCATATAATTTCTACTCAGTGTTTGTGAGAAACCTTGTTAAGAGAGCGCGCCACAAGGTAGATGGTGTAAATTTCACCAACTACCCGGTACTGTGGGGCCACGAAGTGCCACCTACTGTAATGAGATTTTTCATTAGTGAAAATAATAAATAAACTTTATTTCCCTGTCGTAGATACCGTTAAGAGTATGTTGAAAGAAAGAAAGAAAGAAAAATATTTTATTTAAAATCCTCACAATGTGTATGCTATAAATAATCTATAATTTGTGACAACAGGTTAGGTACAAATTTCACATTGTATTCTTAGTGATCGCATATTATTTAAAGCTGTAGAAATTTAATTTACGTAGTACATATTGCAAGCTAGGAAGTAAACTTTGACTGCCTCTGTGACGTAGCGGTAGAACGATCGACTGCTACGCAGGGGGTGCGGGTTCGATTCCCACTCAGTGTAAATATTTACATTAGTGTAAGTGTTTCTATGTATAATATGGATATGTTTACAAAAAAATGTAGCTATGTAGGTATGTTTATCCAATCATATTCTGTCCTCAGTGGTTTATCCGATTCTAGAACTCATGACACAAGCTAGTTGAGTTATGCTTACTTTGAGTCTAGATAGTGCTGTGTACACACAATATTTATTTATTCTTTTCTATTTTAGACAGCACATAGGCTAATTTAACCGAACAATTTTGGCAATATAATGTGCTGCTTAATGAGTAGACCTCCTGGAGTGCGTCCAACTGATCCGACGTCAATCAGTTCACGACCCTTGATTTTAATCCAAACTTTATGGGATGTACTCTATAATCCTTTCGAATTTTAGGGAGAAATATATTGTAAGCATACAGCTGCGTCACTGTTAAATGCAGTAACATGTTGAGTGTACCTTCGATTAGAACATTTTATCATTTTAATAGATATTTGTTGTGAAATTTAAGGGGACATAGGTTCGATATTTATTCTAATTTAATAAAATCAGTAACGTATATAAAGTATAGAGGGAACTTTCAACATGAAGATCCATAAACCTCCCACATACAAGTCAGTGTACTAACGCGTACAATAAATCATGGACAGGGCTCTGCCCCCCTAGACAAGTGGCAATTCGTTGCTCGGCGTATGATGGAATAGAATTCCAAATGTATGGGATTTGACGTATATGACAGGCGTTAACGAATGTCAAAAACGTCAAATCCTATACATTTCACTATACAGTCTCAGGGTTGAGAGGTTAGACGGCAGTCGCTCTGGAAAAGCCGACACCAACAGGTGGACAGGTGGACTACAGGCTAAAAAGGGTAAACTTTGAACGCGTTCGAGAAATCGCTATTATGATGATGATTTAATTCTGAATTAATGACGCTCCCGCTGTATCTTCAGTAGGTTTCAGGGCCCCACCGCCTTTAAGCGCTGTCTAATAAATTAGCCGTACGCTATTGTGTGGGCTCACTTACTGGCAGACTTATTTACCTGACTGTTGTGGTCTCGCCAGAATTCAGACGACATCATTGCGCTCGGCATCAGTCCAAGAGCTTGCTTTCCTTAATAGCTAAATTTTCTAAGCTCAGATTGTGTTTGTACTTAACTGTGTGTGTTTATTCATCTATGTTACGCTAGTACTATTATCTGCTCTGTGTATATGTACTGGAAACAGTGTCTGCTTCTTATCGTCTTAGTAGTTTGTTGTTAGTTAAGATCTAGAAGGGCTTAAAAGTTAATAGCACAGATAACACAATTTTGATTTGTGATGACAATAATTGGATGAACTTATCTTAATAATCTTTTATTCGAAATAAAGGTGAACTGTTTAGTGTAGCCATTATGTGTAATAATTAGGGTGTATTACACGTATGGCTCAGTGGTAGAGCTCTGCTACGTAAAGGCGACGTGATTTCGATTCTGTGCTCAGTGAAAATCTTTATACTCGTATATTCATGAATATTATCTAGGTATTAGTATTGTTATGGGTCTTATCTTATCATAATATGTCTTTTTAATGTATTTATGTATGTTTCGACTTTTGAAGAGAAACCATTTCGTTTTAAGATACACAAACATATTATACAAAATTTATTGAAAGTTTTATCGCAAAGAATAAGAATACATGAAAAATAGACTTTAATATCACAAACTCTACCAATCCAGTTAAGCTACAGATCGTGTCAAAGACATAACACACTTTCGACGGTCGGATAATAATTGCATGTCGTCGTATATCAGTTATTATATCTGCTATCTGAGATGGCGTTGTATATTGCAACTTCCGCGGCAATGCATACGCTCGATTTTATGATTGTGTAATAAAATATTTTATGGTTGTCAGGTAAAGCCACCTTTATGGCGTTGTCTTGAATACGAATAAATAATTTCTATTTCTACCCGGTTTTCTCATACATAAAATTTTAACGTGAAAATTGTAGCAGATTGTAAAATTAATAATTTATTTCTTAGTTCAAAAATATGTGTCGGTAATATAGATAGCATATCACATCACCAGGTTGAGTGTTTGAAATATTTCATAAATACTAGCCTTCCACCCGCGGCTCCGCCCGCGTGCCTCTCTCATCTCCGGCTCTACTGAAACGATTCCATTAAATAAACTTAAGATTTTAAGCAGGACTCATCATCAAAATCAATTTTTGCGTCCATCGCTAACAATCATTTTCAATGCAATTCATCTTCATATGCATTACAATTATATCGTTATTGTATAGATAAAATAGGTTATTATCACTATTTTATGATAGTGAAATGGCTGACACCCCAGTGGTCTACGCACCTGTGGTCGATACCCTCGAATGTTTAATTTGATTCAATGCATGGGTTCTCTATCATAGATGACGGTCGAGTCTGTAACAACATTCACGTTATAGGCTAGAAATGACTGTTCACTGGGCTTCTAATTTACTCTTTGTCCCGCTTCATTGTACTCTCATAATTTTTTAGAGTTATTTTAGGGAACACTATTACTTAAACTCCACTGTCCGTCCGTCTGTCTGTCGTCAGGGTGTATCTCATGAACCTTGATAGCTAGTTACTAAAATCTTGCCACCAGAATTACTCACTAGATACCTTTAAAGGAAAATTTACCTTAAACAGTAAGCTACTATCTAAGTTAAACAATATTACAAAGTTTTGTGTGTACTAAGCTAAACTTTACTCATGTTTAGCATCTAGTTCATAATTTTGTTCAATAGATAGAGTATTTTGAAGTTATCTTCGGTATAATGTGTTCGAACCGTGTAACCTAGTGTAACAGTGGAACTTACTTCTGCCGCACCATTAAGAGCTGGAATTCCTTACCAGCGCACGTGTTTCCTTGTTCCTACAGTTTCCTCTAAGCGGGGTGTGAAAAAGCATCTGATAAGGCCGTCAAGCTGAGTGCCACCATTGTAACATGGTACGTGTATATAATGGTGACCCTCTTTTCCGAAACTTTGCCTTCAGCTTACCATCAGGCGAGGTGAAGTCAAATTGACTCAGTGAATCGACTTCCATAATGACATTAGAACTGAGATCTGGAATACAATTTATCCTCATATCTTGTTATAAATCGAGATTCACAACTGAGTATCGCTCTGGAATACAGACCTAATTCTAAAATTGAAATAAGAAAGCTGTCAAGTGCGATTGTGGTCTCTCACTGACCATTCGCATTTTGAATATTAATTAGGTTAATAATTTAACCACCCAATACTCACCCTCAATTTCCTTTGATGAATAATTTCAAAATTTAAATAATTATAACGAACAAAAAATTTCGTTACACTGTGCTAATACATTGTCAATCTAAGCAAATACCTATTTATTATTCTCCAATACTCATTATATTTTCTGACAAGAAATAGAATTCACAAGATTCATTGTGTATTCCACCTGCGCGCGGCGCGCCGTCACTCACTTTAATAAATCGCTCATCAGGGTGTCTCCAGCAGAAATAAAACTGCTCAAAGTTTCAGTTTTTATCTCTGGAAGATGATGAGATCGGTGTGGAGATACCAACTTGGCTGTTAGGCAAATTCTTTAGGTACTAAAGGAGTTCATTTCAATTACCACATCTAATTGATAGAATTTTTTATTTAAGTAAGTCACCATCACAGCATCCTGATTGCATCGAACTTCTGTTCTCTCTCTCTCTCTCTTTCAGATCTTAACCTCAACTTCAGCTTGCATTATGGTGCCCGGGTTCCGCACTTGTACTCTTTCTCTTGAAGTGGTCTGGTTGTCTTTTGGCTTTTTTATATTCTAGAATATTCTACACAACACTATCTAGACCCATAGTAAGCATAGCATAACTAGCTTTTGTTATGGAATCTAGAATGCGGATAAACCTAAAGCTTTCGTGGGAGTGACTGCCACCTGACCTCCCAATCCCGATAAGAAAGTTGCATCAAAATTTCGTCCGTCCATCAGTTCCTTTATTTGCCCCTTTTTATACCAATCACTAATAGTAATTTAAAAGACCACATCGCTTTAGGTATGAAGCAACATTGACAAATGCCTACTTTCAAAAGAAAACAAAAATAACTCCCCTCTATTCAATCCCTGAATCACATAAAATTTTAAAACACCCAATATAAAACAACCAAATCATTACACTAACCGCTTTTAACGAGATCTTTTCATAATTAGGTACAAATAAAACTGTGAACTCAGCTCATCTCGGTAAAACTTAAGTTGTGCTCACAAAATTTAAGCAATTTGATATTTCTTGTGCGAAGTCATGTTGGTAGATCTTATTGAACAAACAGAAGTTGCCTTGTATGATTTTAATCGCAGCGAAGGGTTAAAGTTTTGAACTTTTCGCAATTAAAATTTTGATTACAGATGAGTTTGAAGTTGGGTTTATTCATCATAATATAGATGTTTTTGTTTGACTTTTGTACACATGGAGCAGGGAAAGTTTAAATAAATTTTATTTTATTATTTTTCTGTTTTTGTAGCATTTATTTGAAAAATACATAAAATACATTACATTTTTTTATTTATAATTACTCAACATAAACTTTCGATACGGAGGATTATTAATAAATTCATTATGTTTATTTTATTACTATAATATAAAAGCTATTAAGAACTACTACATTCTCCTTATGGCCTACAAATATTATTATGTATCACAACAGGTGTCAATTATACTTTGCCACTTTGAAAGCGACAGGGGAATGATAAAATACCACTTGGCCTCTGTAAGTGGGTCAGAATAGGAAGTAAAGCCTACACTGCACTCTTATAGACTACTTATACGAAATACAGCTTGGTACTATCGACTGACCCTTACTGAGAATGTTTTTAAATTTTTACAAAGCGGCTTGCATTGAGTCGAATAGCTGCAATAAAATATGAATAAGTTCTCTTTACTGCAAAATCGAGAATTTTTTATTGCTGCCTTGCCTACTAATCCAGTGGTGGATAAATTATACTGGCCGTACTTCTGTTTCTGAATGTATTAAGTATGTTAGTTAATTTCGTATTAAATTCTAATTTAGTACTAATTTACTACTCTTTAAAATTGTTAGTACCAGCGCATTATTTATTTATATTTTATAATAAAAATTTGATACGCACTTCAAAAAGCAGAAGTTTTTTTATTCGTCTGAATGTTATTTTTTTAATAATAAAAGTAAACATTATTTGCAATTTATAGATGATTTTTTTACTGTTTCTTTTACATAATATATTGTTCATCTATACCTTGTGATATAGAAAATCAAAAAAGGGATAGTAAATAAAATATATATTTAAGCACAAAATTAACAATAAAACTAAAAATATTTATAGATCAATTTCACCTAACTTGCCACAATACCAACGTAGTATACTATATGTTCACGGACTATATGGACATGATCCACTTGATCCGAAATTCACAAAAAAAAAACAAAAGCAAAAACAAAAACAACAGGTAGACTATGTTTATTATATTAAATACATGTCTATACATAAACTTGAATACATCTTGCAATCTGTACGTTTATCTGATACCTACACCAAAACTTGAAACACAAGTTTATTCACAATCTAAACAAAACTGTATTACACCGCAAAATGAGAACACTCAAAAACCCGTAGCTACACAAATATGTAGATTAAACTCACTCCAACAAAATAAAAACAGCAATTGTGAGAAGAAAATTTTCAAGAGGAGGTTGGGGAAAATCCCCCATGTGACCACTCGGCAGGATATAACCCGGGAATATACCCAAAAATATACCAGGGAATACCGGCAAGCGATACTCTTTATCCCAGGATTAAATTTTGCAGAGGACCGGGTTCGTCGCGTAGACTCGCCTCAACAGATAAAAACGGCTCGGGAGGGCCACATGAATCCTCTCGGACATTTTTTTCTAATTGAAGATTATGTGAATTTATACTGTGTGTGATTTATTTTTGTGCTATCTACGAAGCCTCCTGATCCACTGTCCGCTCTCATATGTGGTGAGTAAATGGAAATAGTTTTATATTGTTTTTGTATTTTCTGTTTTTGAGATTATTTTTAGGTCACAAAATTGATAATAGTTTGTAATGTAGTGTAGAAAGTTCTTGTACTATTAAAACGAGATCTTTTAAAGTTTGTATACAGAAATAAAAATCACTCGTTTGTTTGTTATCATGCGTTAACTTTCGTGAGTCAATGTCGATACGAAAACCCATTAATGTGAAAAAAAAACTGTCTTCCGGAATAAAAACCTCTATTTGTATATACCCCAAAAGGTTATCAGTTAACGCAAGGTTAAATTTAATCGACTCAGCTATCCACACATAGACACTTTAGTATTAATAATATTAATTTAGATCATGTATGTCAGTCAAAATCTGTATTTAGGACCTTAAATAACTATAACCACGACCTAAACAGTAAATTGGGGATCTAAATTGCTAAGCTCTAGTCTAGATGTTAACGAGACCGAATAACCCGCAAATACTTCACTAAAATTTCACTCAAAAGATATGAGAGGTTGCCAAAAAATATAACCTAGGGATATTAAATATAAGCTCTTTACTGTTTCACTTTTTTCAATTGTAACAATTTATTCTTAAGGAGATAAACTAAAATTACTAAACAGTAATTACAAAATAGTAAATGTAAATATAAAAATCGAAATGTGGGTGTTACATGTTATAATACACCTATGCCTACGTCTTAGCCTGTAAATACAGGGGTGAGTATATCTATGCACGTATGTAAAATAGACAATTACACTTGAACACTTGAGTTTAATATTTTCGAATCATCCTTAGCTTACTAGTATTTGGTTTTGAGTTTTAGGTAGGTACTAAGCTTTTATAAAAGAAGTCGGTGTTTTGTCAAAATACAAATTTGACATCATCATCTGTGCAATATTCATAATTATATGTAAGTTTGGTGCCCTGATATTGACATCAAAACACCCCAAAAAGAGGGTTGACGATGATTAGGGCCCGATAGCATCTATAACAACGCCCAACCCTGCTTTAATAAGGTTTATTATCTAAATTATCTACGAATATGTTACGTGCGCCATAGTAGGGATGTGATGCAAAGGGTTTAGAGAAACGAGCGATAGAAATCATTTCTTTTAAAAGTGTAAGTAAAGCTTAACTAGCTTATGTTCTTCTTCTTTTTCTTTTGTTTCTTCGTTCTTGTTCAACATACTTAAATACAAAACTCTCCAGTGAGCAGTGACAGAGCAGTGAGTTATTAAAAGTGAATAAGATATTGATATTGAATAATTTAAAAAAAACACAAATATAGGTTGATCGACGCTACGCGTGACCAGAAGGCTGGTTATTATCTTGCACAGAGAATAAGCATTGCCATTCAACATGCCAGCCATCTGGGAACGTTACTAGTGGGTGATAATGTGGAGGAATTTCATGACAAATTGTTTATGTGAATATTTTATTTATTGGTTTCAGTTTGTAATAATAGCTAGTACTTACAAAATGCTGCTTCTAGTCTTACAAAATAATAGATTTTAATCATGATTAACTAAATCGAGGTATCCACCATTTTATTTCCTTAGTATATTATAATATTGCATCAGTGTAATCTTTTCCACGCCCCTGCAGACGGGTTCAAATATTAGGGGATGAATTATAATAAGCGGGTAGTATGTGCGTGATAATGATGTGACCCAGCACTTCATACCTCACTACAATTTGGTTACTAAATTGCAACCTTTTGTTACTTTTAGTTCCATTATTCTCACTGGTAACCCAGATGATATCTAAAATTAGTGATGGACACGTGGACATAATTAATAAAATTATATTATATTGTACCTCTGTGTTAGCTCATATAATGAGCAGGCAGCTGGGTGGGTAAGATTTTGAACTTGTGATGAAGAGCAGCGAGTATAAGCGGCGAGCAGCCTTAGCCGTTACACTATACACCTTGGACATGATTCACCTTTTATCTTTAAAAATACATATTAGTAAAAAAAAAATAAGGAATAAGTGAATACAAAAATGTGTTCAAAATTCTTGTTTATGGTGATATATCCCGATTCATTCAAACAGCTGTTAGTCTGCTATGCCTGGTTAAGAATATTATACACTAGACAGCAATTTGCTATGCGATAAAGAGAGTGAAATTAAATAATGTAATATGCATTAATAAGCAGTAGCCTGGTGATAACGTGGACATAATCACTAATATTAAACTTCTTAGTGACTAAAGTTATTAAAAGATTGTATAGTCAACCACGTATAACTCCGGACACGTATCTTAGACCTAAAATGTGCTCAAAATATGCCCTATTATATAAGCGCAATACATATTTCTTGAGTCTCTTTTGAGGATAGCACTGGGTGCTACTGCGGTGGACGAACTCAAATTCACCAAGCATAGATTATTACAAAGCAATCCGGGGGCGCCAGAGCCTCGTTTATCTTACGATAGATCCAAGATACGTGTCCGGAGTTATAACTATTTATTTCGGTAGAGATTTCACCACTAAAATACACTAATACTAAAATTAGTCAAACGTAAGTTTTCAGGCAGTAAAATTAAGTTCCAGAACCTGCTTTAGTAACGATGCATTTTTGTATATCTAATCTATTGAACATTTTTTAAAATAATCTAATGAAAGATAGCATATTACTGTCCATAAATAAATGAACAATTTAAACAAAACAATATGTCTGTTGAAATCGAAGCATTCGTTCGTTTGAAACTCAGGCCGTTACGGTCTACCTAAAGCATAAATTCATTGTAGCACAAATCGTTTTCGCTCGGTGCTCCTTCGAAAATGGTCTTTAACGTCTCCTGGGCTTTGTGTAAATAATGTTCTTTAAAATTTATAGCCGCAATAAATGCTTGGTACCCCTTTTCTATGAAAATAAGTTTAAATTTACCGGCCTGCACCGGTCAAGTTATGCTTGTTTTCATTTTGTTGAATATTTTTATGATTAAACTAGCCGACCCGCCCTAGTTTCGTCCGTGGCATATTTCTAAACCCTGTATCACTTTTATGCAATATTTGCGTTTTTTTTAATTCAAAATAGTATATAGGAATCTGCTGAATTTGTTGTTGAATGACTACTGCTTCGCTCCCTTGAGTAGTAACGTGGCGATATTTAGCCTATAACCTTTTCCGATAAACGGACTATTCAAGACAGATTGTTCAATTTGATCCAGTAGTTCCTGAAATTAGCGCGTTTTATCAAATTCTTGATATAATATAGGAATATAATTATAATATTTAGCATATAGTATATACAGTATAGATATCGATCCGGGAATTTTGTAAAAATAATCTAAAACATAAGTATAATGAATAAAGCACTTGTACTTTTCCACAATTATTTTATTATTTTGATCCTAACCGGTAGCAATAATGTGTAGCAAGTTCCACCAAGCGCCATCAATCTCCAATATAAACAGTCTAAAACATAAGTGCGCATTAGACATATCTAAAAGAAAAGTGAAAAATAGGTATGTAAAACCACCTTTGAATTTTTTAAATTCATAAGTGGTTTTACCCAAATTTTTGCGCAAGCGTACAAAAAAATGAGACTAATATTTTTTTTTTATCAAATTGGATTGAGAAATTATTAATCTAAAACTAAGAATAATATCAAGTAAAAGCTATACATTTTGCACTAAACATGTAATACGGAGCTTTTCCTAGAACGATTATCCTCTTTAGACGTCTGAATAAAATGGTACCGCTCCACTCCTATCCACTCAATGGTTATTTACGGCAATTTTCATCTCCGAGAAAAATGTGGAATATCGTTCGCTTATTTCATAGCAATATTTTCATCTAGATTTTATCTTAATTTCACGAAGCTTATGGTAATGCGATAAAAAAGATTTATGTTGAAATAGCTCCATTCTGTATAATTATTATCAAAATGATTATTGTTGATATTTGCTTCTTTAAAAGGCTATACGTATTGTGATGAAGGCATAAATGATAAGGTGAATAGATTGTATGAAAGATGTATCTTACTAGCGAAAGGGTTAAATGACTGTAAGTAGAGATGAATGGAGGAAGCATAAAATACATATTTGCATCGACCTCTGATATTATAAAATATCCATACTAATATTATAAATGCGAAATTTACTCTGTCTGTCTGTTACGCTTTCACGCCTAAACCACTGAACCGATCCTGATGAAATTTAGTATGGAGATAGATTAGACCTTGAGAAAGGAGATAGGCTATGTTTGGTCGCGATAACCGACATCTATCATCATCAAAAGCTAGTTATAAGATAAGGGAAGGAAGAAAAGAAACGGTGCGGCCGCTAGCTGTTTGCGGTTTAGTCCAGGGAGACTTCTAGGACTGTCCCACCAGATCACACACCAGGTGGTTTTGATTGACGACTTGCGTTGTACTTGGGAGAGTACAGGGGTCATTTGTAGGTTAAACCAAATTCCCGCACTTTATTACACACAAAACTGTAAAGACAACCACCTTTTTTTTTTTTTTTATCGTGCGCAAAATCCCCACGGATACCTCCCCCACCGTAGCCGGAGGAGGAGGTTATGTCGGACTCGAACCGACTAAAACGCACGCCATCTGTGGGCCGTCAGTTGCCGGAGGTGAGATTGTCGTAGCCATATCCCTCGCACCCCGGCCGACCCAGGACCATATCTCTCGATCTGGCCCTCTTCCGGTGAGGGGACCACAAAGTCCCCAACCCGCCCCCGGGTATGGGGAGGCACGCAGTGCGTGCCACCGCCGCGGCCTGGTTCTGCTAGGGTGACAGGCGGCTCTACCCGTCACCCCCAGGCCCGCGCTCCTAAGGGACGGAGGTCATTCTTTCTGAGTTGCCGCTGCTCGTTGCGGGTCGCGCGGTTTGCGATTCTCCTTCGCTCCTCGCGCTCCCGCTCCGCCGCCTCCTTCACGAGCATTACTTGCTCGCAGAAGGAGTCGCCGGCGGCCCACGAATCTGCGCAGCAAACCATCGCTGCGAGCAAAGTAGCGAGCGTGAGAACTCTCACTCCTAGGGTCGCCACCAGCTCCCGTCTCGGCGTCTCCCACGCCGGACACTCGGTGAGCGTGTGCAGCGCCGAGTCCTCGCTCGCGTCGCAGTGATGGCACTCGGACGTTGGCTCTTTCTGCGCGATCCGATGCAGATACCGCCCAAAACACCCATGATTGGTGATGATCTGCGTCAGCCAGAACGAGAGGCCGCCGTGTGGCCTCTCTAGCCACTCCCCCATGATGGGTCTTACCGCCGCTACTACGGCGTGCCCTAAAGACAACCACCTCTTTATCATTCTCTCATTATCAAATGTAATAAAATGAATACTCCAAAATGTACCTAACCAATAATATTAATATGTACTAATAATAATGAGTAAATGCGAGTAAAATACTTGCGTCAGAAATGTAAATTTAATTATTGCGATTCTCCACCAAATGAAATACCATTTCCAGCTTCAATCATTTATCAGTACTAACGTATTTACTTAATCCCAAATATTTGAAAACAAAATCAGTAAAACATTAAAATTAAACACATTCTAGACAAAGTTTTAAGCACGAAAATATAACACATTGTTACTATTTAGGTCTTAAGAAAACCTAAAAATCAACAGCGTTAACAAAGTCTTTAGAGATAACATCAATTTCTAAAATGAGTAATTTGGAAGGAGATAAGAAAAAACAGTGTGCCATTTAATAACGTTTCACGATTATAATCTAACCGGTGAAGCGTTCATTTACGTCGCTCATAGCAATAGAGTGTCACCATTTGGAGTTCAGCCAAGCCAACCTAATGTTCGAAATCACTATATTCGCGAACAATAATGTATCAAGCATATTAGTAAATCTTCTCGTGGAGGCAGCTTTCTCTTGCCGGCGTGTTCATTCGGGTGTTAAAGATTTCCCTTAGATTTGTTTGGCATGGTCGTATATTGTAATCAGTAACTGTTTACGACAGTGGCATTGGGATTTGTTTTTATAAGGAACTGGCTTGCTCCAAAAAGTACTGCTAAAAACAATTTGGGATTGTTCTTTTTTGTAAAACTTTGAACCGAATTGGTCTAATTTAAAGACTCAAATCTAGATTTGAGTTATCCCATGTTTAGTTAAAAATATAACCTGACTAATTGGAAAGCGTGCTACCAATATACCCCGCCTAAAAGAACAATTAAATAGTAGACCGCTCAGTAATAAGACCAGGTTAATCTGGAATAGGTTCCTATGGGATACAGGCTACACTATAATGACAGGTACTTCTACGAATCTTTTAATAATGTTACCTAACAAAAATTCAAAAAGCCATAAAATCACTAAAAAGTACTAACCAGCCAGTATAAACAAAATATTTTCACCCGCAGGTCATTCCTCTGCCTAACCCGAGTATTTATTTATTGAGAGCTGGCAATTTGCCAAGAGGATGTTGTTGCCTTCTGATCATTGTCCCATCGCCGATCGTTTCCCGACCACTCGGTTGTTTCCTTAATAAGAATGCGTGATAGAAAAAAAATATAAGAGGAAATATTTTAGGGAACGTTTTTGCCAGGATTACGATGCGGAAAGTGATTACTCGTTATATTTCTCATATTTTACGTAGGTACATAATGTACGTACTCGTGGATAGTAAATAGGTATAAAATAAGATTTTAAATTATGAGTTATCATCCAACCCTTATCCTAACTCGGTCAAGGTCCGCTTTTCAGTCTTCCTATAGCGCAGCCGAACGTTTTTTTTTTCGATAAAACAACTGCCATCTGATCTACAAAATCGATTGGTGATACTGAAATTTTGCAGTTAATACTTCAACCGGTTTAACTACAGAACTTCGAGCAAGTAAAAATGTAGAGAGGAGTAGGTAGAGATATAATGACACCCACATTTGGCCAACTATATTTTTGCTCTATTGTTTGTGCGGGCTAGTAATAAATGTTTTTTCTTTCTTTATGTGTGATACAACCAAAAAATCAATGTCAAGTATTCCACCAACAAGATCGATATTTGAATCGATAGATATTATAATCGAGGTATTTTGAAATTTTGCTATCCACAAAGCCTCTGGATTGAACATCCACACACTGCCTCACCACTATCGAAATAGTGGTAAAAATGCTATGGTAAGTACCACCATAAGTGTTAAAGTTTCCTATAAACCTATGCCATTGGTTGTTATGCCCATGTTAAGTGAAGAGCCCGTAAATTTCCAATCATTACTGTTAACTCTAATGGTTCTGCAACTCTCCCTCAGGGTGATTTAGGAAAGTTTATGAGCTATAAGTTTCAAGTACAGTTAACGGGATTTTACAAGCGTTTAAAATCGTTAAAGCGATCACTAGTTTTATGCATAGAAAATGGTTCCATTTATTCATGGTTTTGTAGCAGTATTATTTTTGATTTGACGACAATGAGCTGAATGAAATTTTGAAGCATTTATTATGCTAACTCTTCAAATCGATTTAGAAAGGAAAACGAATTGACTTCGGGCGGGACTCGAACCCGCGATCTTTCCCTTACAGGGGGATTGCTCTGACCGCTAAGCCACCGAAGTTTTAAATCAACAATAGGCTGGTCCATATCACGTGGAACCGTAAATCATATTTGGTGAAATGTGGGTTTTAATATACCTCTGTCTATCGCTTCGGGGATTTACAGGCGTGAATATAAATATGTATGAATGAATGTATTTGTATGTTGACTTTTTCGGACTGATTGTCGTCTGACCTCTTAAACTCAAAACCTGCGACAGAACCTCATCTGTTGTATAATAGGTGCACCGACTTACCTCAAGGATGTTGGTGGAATCTACACCCACTAAGATTTCATCTCTGTACTAGCAAAACACTGGTTGCCATATGAATATCTATGGCAGTCATTTTGGGTAGTTGGAGATCTAAACTGTAGTAGGTGTAACTGCAATAATTCGAAATCACCAATGGGTTGTAGAGGTCAGATGGCCATCACTTCACGAAAAATATCGGAGATCAGCCAAATCCTCAGTTAGACTGGAATAAGTGGACCCCAGAACCCAAGGTGAAAGTTTCGGATGCGACTGAAATTAACGCTAGAATGAAGAAAACTAAAAAAACCGGTCAGTTAAGGTATGATTCTGAAGTCAACCGCATACGTCAACTGCCGAGGCACGCAACAGATACGCGTAATTCATTGTGGCTTCTCAATGATGGTCCCCTTTATCCGTATCGGAGTGTAACAAGTAACGGGCACGCTCTATCTGCTGCATGTTTGTGTGTGTTTTGCCAAAAAGGCTATTATAAAATACAAGAATATTTAGATGATAAACTTGCTTGGAATTTAGCTGTTCACTCATGCATGCTTCTCAAACAAAATGATTGTATTAAGACTAAGTAGACTAAGCATTTTTTGTAAATAGACCAAAAAAAAAAGCCCGCTGAGTTTCTTGCCGGAGTCTTCGCAGGCCGGGGCCGCGTTTCGAACCGGTGGTCCATTTGCTAAGCTAGTCTTTAGTACATATATGTATATTATTGACGTTTTGTAAGTGCCGTTTTGATGGTCTATACAGAATAAATGATTTTTGACTTTTGACTTTTTTTGACTTTTGTTCGGAATCATACCTTAAATTTACACTCAATAAGAAGCTAAGTATAGCTGACGCGAACTGCCTGTTAATTTACATTTGTTACATCTTCTTGAAGTCTCCTTGATCAAACATTCATAGCTGGCTTTGAAACACAAACGCCTAATATTTTACAGGCCTTAAGACTGTCATCATTTCATATTATATTATGACAAAGCTTAAAGGCATGTGCTGAACTGCAATATAGTTGCAGAGATTTTGAAATGCAGTCGCAGTGACATTGTTATTCTCATTGTCATCTAAAATTTGAATACTGGAGTAGGACTTACTTATACTTTTCTGTAATTGAATTTAGAGTCAATGATGTATTATATTCATAGATACGTCATACAAGAAGATGGCGACTTTCAAAAATGGCGCAAACACTAAATATAACAACAGTTTAGTTACTTATTAAAAATATGTCAATGTTATTACTTTAAATGAATCATATTAGTATTTATATTATTTTATTTTATTATTATGAATTTATTATTTTAATAAGTAATTTTTTTTGGTCGTGATTCTGATAGGTGCATAAAATGATGACCAAAAGTCATCATTTTTTTGTCGCCATTTTAGAGTGTGGACAACATATCTATAGTTTATAATATACTTATCATTGTTTAGAGTAGCAATATAAATCAAGGGTTAAATAAATTTAAAAAGTTTGAAATAACTGAGATTATACCTACCCACATTTAGACATAAGGAACCAAGGTGGTTATAACTCACACAATTTTTTTTATCCATCTATTATTTATACATGCCATAGTTTGTATGGATGTACTAATTATTATGGAACCTGGAACGGAGGCTGTAATCATGGATTACTTTTAATCTCAAGAAGGATCCTGGCTTAAGGTTGTGGTATTAGAGTCAGTTTTAGAGGTGGGCTGAGCTATAGGCATCAGTTGTTCTAATAGAATTCAAGAATTCAAAAACTCAACTCAGTGAATAATCAGCGCCGTTATTAAACTAAAAATGTGCAAAACTAATATTTTCAAGATCGTTCAAAACTATCAAATATTAATATCAAGGTTATTTTTTCAGTAAGACTGTTACGAGATGGCCGCTATAATATGCCTATGCACTAACACTGAGCTGGCGGCCTGCCAGACCACTGCAGAACAAAATATTCGAGTGATATAAGCTAAATATGAATGAATTATTTTGACGTGTGACAACATTAGAAAGGTGACCCGCTTTCACGGTTATTTTTAATTACGTAGGTATATAGCCTAACCTGGAGATTAACTGCTTTCAAGGTCGTTGGAGCCAGGTAAGCAAAATCAGGACACTAGTCGTGATGGTATTTCACTCGGTCCACCCTAACTCATCGGAGAACGCCAGCAAACTATTCAGGATGTTAGTAATCTCAAGGAGCGTACCTGTATTTTTGAAGTACAGCAGCCTTACCATAAACCCTAAAACAGGTCAATAATTGAACTGCTGTCATTCTGCCAACTGCAAATGTCACTTTGTAATGTCATAGAAACATATAGGATTACAAAGTGACATTTGCAGTTGGTAGAATGACAGCAGTTCAATTAGTGACCTGTTTTAAGAGTTCATGGTATGGGCCTGTAGGTATATGGCAGTTGCAGGACAGTGTCACTGCTTATTATTCTCTCATGCAGGCTTTGCAGAGAACACCCATAGGTTTGTCAAATAATTAGGTTTTGAAACGTTGTTTGTAAAAATAATGTTTTGTCATACGT
Organism: Eilema depressum; assembly: GCA_914767945.1. Classification (NCBI taxonomy): domain Eukaryota; kingdom Metazoa; phylum Arthropoda; class Insecta; order Lepidoptera; family Erebidae; genus Eilema; species Eilema depressum. The sequence goes on from OU612020.1 coordinate 18,493,444, forward strand.
TTTTTGTCAAACAAGGGTAAACCATCAATTAGTCTTATACCTACGTTTATCTTAACTCAGCGATAGTTCGCTTATATTTTCGCGTGCCTTACAAACATAATTCTTGTCCTGTCCCTTAGACCATATACTGTATAGATATAGCGTTACTAAAATGCATCGCAGAAAACGGCTTGAAATACGCGTTACGTGTAAGTAAGCTAATGTCAATATTCTTCCTTAAAGTATCAATCTGTGCATGTTATGGAATGTATGTATACGTCAACTTGTACCAAAGTAGTAGATTTTTTTCACGCCGCGTCGTAGTGCCACTTACTGTGTCTATAAAGTTTGCATAATATAGTCTAAGTCACATTCATTTTCTGTGTCAACGCGCGCCCTACAAACATATAATGTCCTGTCCACTCTCGGTTATCGTACGTCTCATTGTTAGAAGCCAAGTGAATGCAGCCAACGTTCCTATTTATAGAATTATCGATACGCGTCGAGCAACCCTTTGTTTTGCAGTCATTCGATGTGCCTATTGTCTACGAGGTATGCCTATTCGGAATTACAACTGATGATATATTGAAAATGAAATTTGTTGAATCTCTGACATTATTTTACGTCTATTGTGTTTTTATTTCAGTTTTTTTATTACTGAAGCGGTTGGGTTATTCCTTGGCGCGTAAGGCATCATGTACCTACTTGCCTGATTGGAGGATCCAAACTGTGTCGTAGGAATATCTCACCCCGTTCGTTCTTCTACAAGTGCCTGATGATCAAGGCACTTGTAGAAGAACGAGGGCAATTTTATTACTAAATTATTTTCAAATTCAATTTCTGCATAATCTCAGGAATTAATACTTTTAGGATTGGATCTTTGTTTCTTTGATAAAATGTTTCCAAAACTTGTAGTAAGAATGGAATGGAAAATGGAATTTCTCTCCTAAATACATTGGGAGAGGCTTAGGAAAGAACGGGAGAGCAGTGGACTGCAATTGGTTTCACTGTTATTAAGATATTTGTTTATAGTTATTTTATAAATTGAAGATTTAAATCATCTCAAATAAACTTTCGAAAAACTAGAAATCCCCATTTTTTCATCGTGCACTAGAATTTATAGCTCTTTCATCACGACTATTAGTTCAATCTAAAAGCTTCTAACTTTCTTCATAATAACACAAGAAAATTTCCCCGTTATGAAAAAGTGTCGTGTCCATTAATTGTACCCTTACATTACCCTCCATTATATTCCTAATAGCTACATTTTGGATCGATAAGACATGTAATACTGAAAGCGGTGTGTCGTCCACGGCAGTATCAATTATTAAAGCTGTATCGATTGGCCATATACCTTCTAACCAGCCTTACTAACATTATGTTTGAGGCACACTGGGAGGCATATTTTAAAAAGTTGAGGCACTAGGAATATTTATTTGTTAGCTTTTTAACACTAACTTAGTATTTTAACAGTATTCTAATACTAGTTAATGCGCTATCTAGATCCAAAGCGAGCATAGCTCATTAACTAGCGTGACACACGGACTGATGGTTTCATCTTTACTACATTTTTACAATATTAAGTACCCACAATTAATACTATTTCTTATTTAAGATGTAATTATTTTATATTTTATTTCGTATACATTTAAAATGGACCTCAATAATATAATTATCAATGCCAGTCCATTTTTGTATTTCTAGAGAGACATTTTTCGCAGGATACTCATAGTTTTCATGGTACACCACGATCTTTGGAGCACAAAACTGTGCCTCAAGACTGCTGAAGCAAACCACGAACACTACAAAAAAACATTTATCTTTAAACTTTAAAGTAATGCCTTTAAAGTCTAAAACTAAATAACTTTTTGTAGAGTCATTGAAATAGTGGAATAAAACTGTTTTCATTCAATTTTGGACTGTAAGTTTAGTATAGTAAAAAGTTCAAAATTTAATGGAATTTATTACAGTATGTGGTATGACAGTGGTTTGGCTTTAGTAGAATCGGACGAGGTTCTGGCGCAGAACCCTCATAAAAGTCAAAAAAATAACCAAACCATAGAAAAAAGACATCCATACTAATATTATAAATGCGAAAGTAACTGTCTGTCTGTCTGTCTGTCTGTCTGTCTGTCTGTCTGTCTGTCTGTCTGTCTGTCTGTCTGTCTGTCTGTCTGTCTGTCTGTCTGTCTGTCTGTCTGTCTGTCTGTCTGTCTGTCTGTCTGTTACGCTTTCACGCTTAAACCACTGAACCGATGTTGATGAAATTTGGTATAAGTAGAGGTAGATTAGACCTTGAGAAAGGACATAGGCTATGTTTGATCGCGATAACCGACATCCACGCGGGCGGAGCCGCGGGTAAAAGCTAGTAGTATATTATAAAACTCCATACAAAAAGCAATTATTTTTTTCCCCACAATAAATCAAACTCCAAAGTGCATCCTGACAATCCATTCTTCAACTGTCGGTTAACTTATTTATGAGCTATTTTTGGGGTGGAAACAACTTGAAGCCATCTTTGTATAATTTATGGGAACAGGTATCGATTTAGTAATTTGGTTCCCTCTTTCTTTGGGATATAACGGCTGGTACCTAGTAATTATAGTTAGTTTTATTTTTAAGGGAGACTTTCTTCGTACTATTAAAATGATTGCTTATAATTAATGCGTAGTACAGAAAGCTTTTTGTGTCTAGTATAGTGTTTACTTATTGATTTTAGTAAGTAATTATTCGTATCTACGATTTGGTTGTAAAGTCTTATTTACACATTGGTTAGATTCTCCTTTTTTATTTCATATTATACCTACTAGCCGACTCGCTTCAGCTTCGCCTGTATTATTAGTCTTCAAATAATGTATGGAAATCTGGAATAGCTTCGGGCGAGAGTCAGTGGCTCAGTGCTCAGTGCATTCCCCCTGTAAGGGAAATATCGCGGGTACGAGTCCCGCCTGAGCTGTATTCGCTTTTTTCTATCTTAATTTTTCTATTATCCCCGGAGGGTTAGGCAGAGGTGAATTAACACCCACATTTCACCAATCATTGTATTAGGTCCCACGTAATAGGGAGCCTATTGCCGTTTACCGGGCACTATTGTTGGCTCGAGCCATGTATGGACTGATACATTAATCAATAATACATTGATTGATATTTTACAGTGTTCATCGGTTCCTACCGATGAATTCGCTTTCCTAAGCGATAGGTAAGGAATATTTTATTAGCAGCATATATTTTAAAAATTATGTATAATACCGGAATGTGGTTATTAATACACCACTGTTGACACCTTCGTGGATACTGTTGTAGGTGTGAGTATATAAAAATAAAAACTCACAATTCATCCACAAAGTCTCACCTGGGTCAGTTATTTTTGGCAAGATTTCAAAACTCCATGAGAGTGAATCGTCGTTTGGATTTAACAGCTACATTTGAATTAGTCCCATGGAAAAAAAAAATCAGATGTCAGTGCAAAGAGTCTCTTCTATATCCGAGCACGAATTCTTGTTACATCGGAAGCTTGTACTATAGAGCTTGGGTTCTACTTTCCAGATGTAGGAATGTAGAACCCAGTAGAACCTTCCATTATTTGAGTTATAATGGCTTTTATGGTAGCGACAGCTGTTCAACCTATCTCCCGACAAACCCCTAGAAGATAGCCTACATTAGAACTTCATATGAACTCAATAGTAGGTCTACAGGCTTAGAAGTGAGGTTGGTTGGGACGAGGTACCTCTCAAGATTACCTCCCACTCCTGGCCGTTGAATGGCAGAGGCTCCCCTGAAAACGAAATTAGAAGGAAGGGTAGGTTATAATTGTATCTAGGTGGAACCTAATAATTACCGATTGTCATTGTAAAGAAAGGTAAAAAGTTATTAAAGATCCTACAACTCGATTAAGATTGGAAAAAGTGAAATGCTTAGAAGCGATTTGAACTTGCAACCAGTTAGAATGCTAATTGCTTAAAAATTCATTAAAAAAATACAATAATATTATTTTATATTTTTTTTCTTCAATAAAAACGTGGTATGGCCCGCTTTGTCATTTTCATTGTAAACAAACTGCCGAATAATAATTGTAGATAACGCCCTCTATTGTCAATTTTAATGTACTGAACGTAATGTGAAGTTCGCGTGTCAATGTGTCCCTTTTGGTTGTAGTTTTTATAGATAAATCCCCTTTTGTATGTAACAATTAATTTTATTGTCCTATATATCTAAAGTTTCATACAAAACATTTGGGAATTGTTGAATTCGTTATGCCCATCAAAAAATTGTTGGCAGCAGTAGATCCTACAAAAGCTCATTTAACCTGTTTATGGAGACGTAAGAGGGTTTGTTTGTAAAGCCCCGCCCATCTGTTCGGGTCAAAAACAACATAAAGATTGACAGACGAGATGTCGGCGCAGGCTTTCCCTTCAAGATTTAGGGGTCTGATGGCAGTCGCTACCGTAAATGGTACAACAAACTTTGAGAAGGAGGAGTAGATGAGCGGAAACTGGGATTGGCACTCGGCTGATGATAGTTAGAAAATAGGTATACTCGAATCACAATGTATTAAATTTCTTGTGACACTTTCAAACGTCCTCGTATAGAAAGTTCCAGTAAAATGACATCATATGCGTCTTGAACCAAGAAACCAATAACCAGATGCCATAAATCCCATGAAGAAACCATTAAATCCATCCGCTCGAAATCTACGATCGGATACCGTCGCGACATTGGCAATTCAAAAATAGAATCATCATACTATTTTTCGAATCAAAATATTCGACACACCGTTCCGTACATTGGTCGCATTGATGCGTCTATGAAAATAAATAGTTGATTATGTATACGTACAAGAAAATACGTAACGGTCACTCAGTTGTCAGTTGTGTGAAGGAGGGGCGAGTGGCGCGTCCTCGCGTTCATGAAATAAAATTGTTTTCCCCGCGTACTACCACGCAACACGTGGTACGAAAACTTTGCTAACAATTCGGCTGATTAGCAAAAGTTTGCGACGAGTTTTCCCGCCTAAATACGTGAAGTGTGTGTGTTTCAATTTGTGGTGGAAAGTGTCATTTGTTTTATGTTTTTCTGATCTAGCTGGTGAGTAAACGAGGCATGGTATTTAGTTGATTTGTTTTATGATGTGAGTAGCAGTTTTTATTATAGATTAATTTTGATTAATGACAAAACTAGAAGATAGTTATAATTTATAACTAAGGAAACGACAGTCAAAATGGTGATATATAAATAGAAAAATGCTATCGTGTGCTGTTAAACATTACTTTTTAAACTTGTTATATGTGTAGCTTTCTAAAGTTAGTATTTAGTTCTGTCAGAATGCTTTGTATCTTTAAAGTATTACGATACAGAAAGAGTATTGCGAGTCTAGGTGGTTCTAGGTGTACATAAAGAAAAGTTTTTGACTTCTGCAAGATGAATAATAGAGTGTACTTTCACTTACTTTAAGAGCTTTTGATTTATAAAACACGAAATTTCTAAAAAATTATGGAAGTTTCTCCAAAACTAAAGCTTTAAGCTAGTAAAAGGCTTTGATTTCTACACAAGCACTAATTATTAGGTATTAGCTTAGGTTAAAAGGTAATCTAAAATGTTAATTTAATGTAAAATAAAAGCACGGTGAAATAATTTTGGTCACTCCACTTCACATAGCTTGGTTGGTAAAAGAAGTGGAATGAACTCCCTGCCGCAGTTTTTCCTAGCGTTTACAGTATGAGGTTCTTCAAGAAGGGCATTAAAAGGTTCTTACGGGTTGGCAGCGTGAGTGTGATACCCCTAGTGTTCATACGTCCATAGGCCACGGTAACCACTGTCCATCTAAATGGTATAAATAAGTAATATCCAATTATTATCCATCCACCCGCTTTTTTTTTCGAAAATTGGGATTAGCCCAAAAACTAAAGGGGTTGATACTAGTCCATACTGGCTAAAGCAGAACCCAACTCCAAAAATCTTATTGTATAAATACATTAGTCTATCAACTTGTATGACCCTGGATCGACCTTTAGAAATTGTAAGGCATAATATAATATCGAATGCATACATTTATGATTATTAAAGGCATTACACACTGCAATGTCTTTTAATTCTTCTATTCTATGTATAATATGTTGTATGTATTTACAAAAAAAAAAGTATCTAAGTATGTATATCCGCATTCTAGATTCCATAACACAAGCTAATTAAGCTTACCATGGGTCTAGAAAGCGTTGTGTGGAATGTTGTAGATTTTTTTTTTTTTTTATATTTAAATTAATGGTGTACAAAAATCTACCAATATGCTTAGTGCTCAAATCAACCTCACCTAAGCATACTGGCAGACAATAGGACGAGGTTCAGGGTACAGGCTTCTCTTCTAGAGTTGAGAGGCTAGATGGCAGTCGCTTCTGGGACAGTCGACATACCAATCAAAAACAATAAACTGACTTTAGACTCTGGTATAAGAAGTAAGGCCGCGGGAACGCGCTGGATGCGAGCCGCTTCCAACCGGTCTTATTAGAGATCTATAGGAGAGGCCTATGTCCAGCATTGGACTTCCTATATGATGATGCTAAGAAGTAATGTCAATATTGAATTATTCATGGGTACCGCCTGCTATCAAGGTCTGAGGACAAAGAAAACTACATACATATTTATTTATTTATTTATTTAGGTTTATCCACAGCAAATGTATTACAAAATTGATAATAATACATGTTTAGAGAGTAATGTGGCTGATACATTTGCCAATTACGGATAACCAGCATGCGTAATATTATATAACATTGCAGAAAAAAACCTACATTATACAGAGAATAAAATATAACAATATTTCTTAGAGACTGAGTTTAGCAGACATAAGTAAAATGAATTAAAAGGAATGAATTACATGCCTACCTCTATTTATCTGTCATAGTGAGTAGGTATACTACCTACTTTAATTTGGTGGTGACTGTATTGCCATTATTGGAGGCTCGAAAGGTTCTGAATATTTTATTTTTAAATCTATCCTTGGAATCATGGTATATGTCGATGTCATATTCATACATACATACATACATACACGCGTAAAACATCACCCTCGCTGGCGCAGTCAGGTAAAAACAATAATAATAATTTGCTCACTTTGTCGCCAGCGATATACCTCAGTAGCAGTTATAGTGAATGCTACTGCTTGCTGTACACAAGATGTAGGTAAGTTCAAGTTCTGGGATAGGCTCTACTATTCAGTTATTCTGATAAGTAATTATTATTGGTAGCTTGGACTCTGGAAAATGCTAAACGGTAATTGCCTTCCCTCAATAAGACAATACCGAAAATATAAAAAAAAAATTTACACCTCAGCCTTTCTCCTCAGGGACATACAAACATACTCATACATACATACAGTCACGCCTCTTTCCCAGTGGGGTAGGCAGAGATCACAGCTTTCCACCTGCTACGATCCTGGCATACATCTTTCGCTTCTTCTATGTTCATAATTGCTTTCATGCATGCTTGCCGGTTTCGGGTACTCTTGACACATGTCAAATATAAATTTACGCATGTCCTTGAGGACATCCTCAGGGACATGCGTAAATTTATATAAAAATGACCAAGTGCGAGTCACATTCACGCCCAAAGGGTTCCGTACCATCAACAATTTTTAGTATTTGTTATTATAACGGAAACATATTATAATCTCTGAAAATTTTGACTGTCTAGCAGGCTGTCATGGTTCACGAGATACCGCCAGGTGACAGACGGACTGCGGAGTGTCAGTAATAGGGTTCCCTTTTTACCCTTTGGGTACGGAACCCTAAAAATATTCACTCAATAACACATTCTTCACGACAAACGTATCATCTCAACATCGCGAGCATAGTTTGAAACAGTAGTCATTCATTGTCCCTATCTCCTGACAAAGATTTTATTAATGCCATAAAATTTCATTCATTCGAACAATCTTTATCTGAAAATGATATAAGCATTTATTTATACTATTGTATAATTGTATATTGTGTATTATTATATATTTGTTAAAGATATATAAAATAAAGAAGGTATTTGGATTATGTTACATGAACGAATCAGAACAACAAAAATTGTTTGAGATAATTTTAAAGCAATTAGTTTGCTAGACTAAACAAATTATAATAAATTGGAAAAAGCGAAATCAATTCTCGGGCGGGACTCGAACCCGCGATCTTTCCCTTACAGGGGGAACGCTCTGACCACTGAGCCACCGAGCTTCGCCCGAGAGTGACCCAATTTTTCCAATACATCCATCCCCTGTAAGGGAAAGATCGCGGGTTCGAGTCCCGCCCGAGAATTGATTTCGCTTTTTCCAATTTATTATAACAAAAATTGTGTTTTTGTTGGAATTCTTGTAAGTATAAATATTAGTGTGTTTATCCGCTATGGACGCAAAAACTACTGAACGGATTGTACTCTGGTTCTATTTATTTGTTTGATTGCATTTGGTTGAGTAAAACCGAAGATATGATTATAAGTCGTAGTAGCCACATCCACGGGGACTCCACAAAAGAAAAAGGTAATCAATCTATCGGAATCTTTTTTAATGGTAATGTTCCATAGTCTGGTAAAAAAACAATATCAACCAGTTCCATGCTCGGAGTTGGCACACAATTATGAAGATAGAATTTTTATTGCTGACAATTAGTCATCAGATCATGATAATTTGGGGCCGTCCTTAGAAGATTTTCGTTGATTTATTTCCCAATGTCAAAAAAAAACTGAAAGAAAAATCTGAAGATATAAAGTTCATTTTGCATTGTGTTTTACGTGAGATAATAAAATCACCACTCTTTCAGATACTTGTTTATTTTGAAAACGAACGAAAGTTATTTCTCAGTCTGTGTTTTGATAAACTAGTTTCATTTTGAAGTCTCTGACACTGAAAACAATTAAACGTCTAATAATACCGTAACACAAAATTATCGTACTAATCCTTAGAGTATACATTGCTATAGAGCGCGCCTTACAAGTAAGAACTGTTATCACGGGTATGAACAGTACCGAGGCTCCTGGCTCAACCTCAATCAGTAGCAAAACAATACCCATTAAAATGACTTCACAAATAATATTTAATTCGATATGTTAAATCAAAATTTTATACAACATCGTATATTTGTAGTAATAATGACGCAAAAATACCGCAAAATGACGCCATTTTTTTGTATTTCGGCTTTAATTTTATCCATGCATATCAAGTCGAACAAAAAACTTCATAACAACAAACTACATTAATAAGTGCATCTATTGATATTTTCGGTAATGCATGAAACGTCACTATAGGTGCGCTATACCATCGCAAAGTATCTGCTAACAATCGGCGCCAAAGACCTGAGTGATAGGCGCGCTCTATATAATGTATACTCTAAGTACTAATCCTACTATCCTACTAATATTATAAATGTGTGAAGATGTTTGTTATTCAATCACGCTTTAACGGTTGAATATCCATTCTGGTTGAAATTTGGTACAGAGATAGATTACAGTCTGAAATAACACATAGGCTTATCCTGGGACTAGATTCCCATGGGTTGCAGGAACGGGATCTAAATTTCACGATGACGGATTCATAGACAGCTGTAGTATATTACATTTTTCATATTCAGTCCGTCAACTGACTCCACTACACAACAGAAATATATAGGCCACCAGTCCAAATGCTATAGATACTGAAATGGTGGACTCTACCTTATTGAACTTGACAGAAGCTTTTCAACACCTCGCATCCTTACGCGGGGTGTTGAAAAGCTTCTGCCACGGATTGTAAGAAGAGGGAAACATGTGTGGGTGTCTGCCCTACAGTATGGAAAAAGCGGGAATGGGAACGTTCCAGATTTTTTATTGTGCGATTTGATATCAATACAGTAGCAAAGTGACGTGCTAAACATAATTACGATGTTTTGTTGTTGTACCGGTAGTTATTCTAGAGATAGTTCTAAATAAAAACGAAAGATTTATCGCTAAACTGAGCGTTTTTCGTAAATGAAGCGAAAATCTAATCCGGTGACGTCATTGAGAACAAAAGTAGGTGTACTTTATTTTATTGCATAGATGATTTTTAGGGATGGGTGTCTGGAGTCCCACTTAGACCAACGGAGCTAAACCAATCTCACTTGCAAGTCGGCACACTTGCTGATTGATGCAGGAAGCCTTGCCGCAGCAGGGAAAGGCATGGGAAGGGCAGAAGGCAGTCGTTCCTAGTCGTTCCCATAAAATTCATAAACGACAAAACAAAAAGAGAAGGCGCCGAAGAAGATGCCCCGGGTTTTGAGGTGAAAATCTTAAATGCTACCAAGAACAACCCTAAGATGATGATGATTATTTATAGAGAAACGTCGGTGGCTTTAATGGTTAATAAGTTGACCTTACGAGCAAGAGGTCCCAGGTTCGAATCATAGATATTACACTACCGACTACCCAGTCTATATTCGTAATAATTATATAAAAGCGAAATACCACTCAATCACGAAATCTCAGAAACTGTAACACCTACATACTTGAAATTTGGCAGGTAGGTTCCTTATAGGGTGTAGACATTCGCTCAGAACGGATTTTACGAAACTCCACCCCTAAGGGGTTAAGGGGGTTAACTAAAACCACACGTGCGAAGTCGCGGGCGGCCGTTAATAAACCATACTAATAATAAAAATGCGAAAGTAAGTCTATCTGTCTATCTGCTACGCTTTCGCGTCTAAACCACTGAACCGATTTTGATGAAATATGGTACAGAACCTTGGGAAAGGACATAGACTATGTTTGGTCGCGATAACCGACATCCACTCGGGCGGAGCCGCGGGTAACAGCTAGTTTATATTTCAAGTTCATTCCGTAAAATATCGCATACAAAATATTATACCGTCTAGTAATACTAGGAACAATCGTGTATGCCCCATTAGTGCAGCCCAGTCGACCTCAGGGTTATCAGCGCCTCGTCTCATAGGTCAATGCATTTCTGCTACGCTGTTATCTTTAACATCATTCTTTGATCGTCATGTTATGTAAGAATAGGTTGGTGTGGAGTGGGGCTATATACCAGTGGCGAGGAGTCACTATAACCCGATTCCTGCCGGCTTTCCAATAAGTTTTTTTAATACAACTTAGGTGGCAGACAAGCACACGGACCACCTGTTGGAAAGTGGCCTATGGACGTATGCAACACCAGGGACGTCACACTCGCGGTGCTGACTCCTTAAGAACCTTCTAATGCCCATCTTGAAGAACACCTACTGTAGTCGCTTGGGAAAACCACAGCATTTTGCTATGGTAAACTAGATCGAGGTAACCCATTTTTTCACCGACTTTCTTTTTTAAAATTTTGACCCTTCGCCACTGAGGCATACACTTAGAATAAAATTGTATATTGCTCACAATACTATTTATTTTACGTGACTTATTAATCACCATTCAATTCTATTGTTTCAGTAAAAGATAGATCAATCATATCTATAGTAACTGGAAAACGTATCTATCCTATAATTAGGGGTAAAACGAATAAGGTGTTTTACTTTATAAGGTAGATAATTTTTTTAAAGAGTTATAGAATGTGAAGAGGACTCTCTTTTCCGCACTTAGCCTCTTTTTTGAGCCATTGCGCGTGAAGAGTGCTGTACGAAGTACGACATATTCGACAAACTTCAAATTAAACTAAAATACACCCAATAGGTATATTTTGTATCGATACAAGCGTATCGATCGTGGGGAAACCGGGTACCCGATGTCACCCCACCTGATTATACCCCACGACTGACATCTTTCAAGTATAATTTGCCTATAATTTGTATTCTGACACATAAAAGCAATATTCATGCAGTTTTGTTACTTTCATAACTTCTTTTACTTCACCAAAGTATGAACCAAAACAACTGATATTTATATGAAAATTGAACAAAATATAAAAAAAATATTTATGCACGGACAGCCTCCGTGGCGTAGCGGTAGTGAACGCTGCCGCTGCGCAGGTGGCGCGGGTTCGATCCCCGCTCAGTGCAAATATTTGTATGCATGAATATGGGTCTGGTCGTACCTCGGAGAGCACGTTAAGCCGTCGCGTCGGTCCCGGTTGCCACACGAACATCTATGGCAGTCGTTACGGGTAGTTGGAGCCCTAAAAAGTCCAACAACAACGATCTAGCTGCAATGCTTCGATATCACCTGATGTCACCATTGGGTTGTGGAGGTCAGAAGGCAGTTGCTTCACGGAAAATATCGAGGTCTAGCCAAATCCGCAGTTAAGACTTTTAAAGCGGACCCCAGACTCCGAAGTGAAAGCTTCGGATGCGACTGGGAAATAAAGCCTCCTGATTGAAGATGGCTGATATTAGAAGATGAAAAAAATATTTATCTCTTCTTTCTTTTTCCTTGTATAACCCATAAGACATCTCTTATGGGTTATACAAGGAAAAAGAAACAGTCCCGAAAAGTTCAGTGCCCATAGTGAGCAACTGCACGATACAAGAGTGTGCAAGGTACCTTCTAATCTTCTAGAACGGTGCAGATAAGACCACAATAACAATTTCTCATCACATCAAAGCACTGAACTGAATACACTGTGATGATAAAAAATCATTTCAATGTCGACATGCAAAGTATGCAAAAACCTCACAAAAATATGCAAATAAGAGTGGTTAGATTTGACACCTGTTTCAATAATTTTATGAGCATCTAAAATAATTTTAGAAATATTTTGAGTATTCTATACATAATCAAGTTTTTTTAAAACATTGGTGAGGTGCATTCTAATAAACACGTTTCGTGAAATGATTACATTTTGGCGCCAATCCAATTAACACAGTACGTATTTTGTACGTTTAACTTTCTTTGTACATTCTCAAGCAAGCAATCAATTAACCTATCGATTCACAGTCCACTACTGGACATTTATGCCCCTCCAAATATTGGGAGGCTTCCACGCTGGCCAAACGGGTCGGTACAGGGTTTTATTTCGAGTTTTCCTTCTCGCGCAGTGATAATCGTCTGCGTATTTTTCTGTTAGTCACTTCTCATGAAACCCTTCGGATGAGATGATACTTGTATTGTTTTTCCATCACTACAATGTCTTAAGGAGGTTAATATGTATAACAATTTTAAGAGTTTGATATAATTATATAAATGTTACTTCTACATTATAATCTGATCTGCGAGAAAGGTGTGAATACTGTTTGGATGAATGTGTGTATAATGACTTCCGGTTGATCCAACGTCACCTGCAGGCCAGATCTGATCCATGTGCGGATTGATGATAAGGCTCTGGCATAAGATTACCTCGCGGTTTTGGGAGGTCAAACGCAATTACTTCTTCAAAAACCGTTTTAAGTCGAAGCAAAAATGCACCAGTTTTATCTGATTTTCAACGCGTTTCCTCACAGTTCTTTGTTTATATTCAGATCACATTAATCATTTTTGATATAGTAGTTACTTATACAGCTTGATTGAATTCGAAATAATGTCTCTTTTCAAAATTTGGCAAGTGAAACTTGTCGTATGCCAATTCAAGTCTCACTGCCAAGAATTAATGCACCTGATTAACCTAAATTCGCCACTGCTTACAATATTTACCTCAGTGTACCAAAAAACAAAGATATTTGTATATACTGCACCAGAATTCTGCACGGAGGAAATAAAATGGGATGTGTGAACACTGGCGTGGCCTCAAATAGGTAATTATTTTGGTCGTGCGAACCGCGATCAGTGTGTCACCAACTGCTGGGGTTATAAAACTAAAGACAACGCATTTCTTTAATTCATGGAGATGACAACAGATTTTTAGTATTATATTATTAATAAAAAATGTGAATTCTAAAAATGTAAATAAACATGAATGAACTAATGATTAATTTGTAGAATTCAAGAAATGCTATTATGTTGGAATGATAATAATGATTTTATAGAAAAACACAATAAAAAATGCTGTGTTATTTATCTCACTCGTATTTAATTCGAAGTATTTTCTTATGAATTTTTACAATGGAATTTGATGGTAAATAGTTGTTCTTACGATAAATCAGTTTTACTCGATCTAGGAATTTAGAAAAGAACCGATCTCTGGAGTGAAGGTATATGCAAGTTGTGGAAATCATTATATTTTATTGATATATTAATCCATATTTGTGGTATCATTTTGCAGCATTTTAATGTTGTACTGAATAAAGTGTCCGAATAATCACTTTATTTTGATGAAATTTTGAAGCAATTAGTACTTAGGTATGCTAACTTTTCCTATGGATTTAGATCGGCAAAAGTTGGTAGTTGGCTCCAGCATGGCTCCAAGGCGAAGAGAGAAGAGTTTTGAATATCCTGGATGTGATCAGGTTGCTCAGTTGGTCAAAGTATTCCCATAAAGGTACTGGTCACAGGTTCTAGTCCAGTTCTGGATGTTGACTTTTTCTGATGTAAAACATTAGTGCCCGTTTTTTTTTTGCTTATCTATTGCATTGTCAACCTAAAGTATAATGAAGGCTTTTTCAATTTCTGTGAGACTAAGCTTAGTATTAGGTCGTTGGCACAGTGCCCGCAGATACAGTACAACCTTTATAAGCTTTCCATTCATTGTACTTAAATATTTTGTAAAATATTATGTTATTTTCACTCTGCAATTTCTTACTAAGAGGCTTAACATATTAGGTCAATAATAATATACTTACAATTTATAAGTTGGTGAAATATAGGTGTTATGTTAATTTACCTCTGCTTACCTCTTCGGGGATTTATAGGCGCGAAATATGCATATATGGAATTTAACATTACCTAATGCGTTGGAGTATGTTGTATAATTTGTCACATCATAATTTGCAAGTATAAACCATACAAACTAGTCGCATAACTTAACAATGTAACTAAAAGATATGGACCATAAGTTTTGCCCAGTATGACGTAATAATTAAAAACTGAGTTCAGTTGTCAGACTCAATAGTTGTGATCTGAACTATAGATAGCTAACTATAGATAAGTGTTCAAGACACACAGACAACAGTCCATGGAGAGTAATTGTAATAATGATAATAGAAAGGAGGAAGCCAAAAAGGGACAAAGTTATTTGATTACATTATCTTACTAACCGTACATCAAGCGTCTATATGATTACATACATGATTACTGTAGACGATACACTGACCATAATGTACAATATTGTACGTACATAACAGATAATATAAGTGTGTAGTGAGTAATTACTTCGACGATAGTGTGTTGAAGTTGGGTTTACTAGTAAGTCTATAATAGTAGGTCCGTAGTAATTTATATGTATATACGATGAATAAAGAAAATTTTAATGATATTAAGTAATATTGTAACTGTGTATAGACAGTTATTGATATGATTTTTTATCAATGGTAAAACAATGTGTCGAATTGATTTATCGTGACAAGGAAATATGGTACCTAAATATAAATTATGCTTGTTGTATAACAACACTCGTAAATCTAATTTTAAATTTGCATTCCAGTGTCAAAATGCCTGACTGATATAGTAAGGTATCATAACGGACGTAGGAATGAGGAGTTAGCCAGTGACACTCATAATTTAGGTCCTAAACAGTGCGATGCGGTTGCGGGTTGACCTACGTAAAATGTACTATAACGTGTTTATAGTATGAGAGGCAACAACACTAAATCTAGTCTAGTCAGATTACCATATGATATGTATTTAATGATATAATATAATTATGTTAATGATAGATGCGTATTTAATTAGAGAGCATGAAATTGCTATACTGCGAGGCTAAAATCCTGGTAGTGATTGAATGAGTTGACTTTATTTAGTTTATTCCGAACTATTACATATTTCTGAACAGTAAAACAAAGCGAATTTGTTTTTGTGTACAAAATAGTACTGAAAAATTTTAATAACACAAGAATATGTTGTCACGTACAATTGAGGAACAAATTATGTTTCTCCCATCAAATCTAAGCACATATTCACTCTCAAAGTGACAAAGAAAAATCTGTTTATTTTCGCCTAAAATATTAAAGAATAAGGATTCTTTAATATCACGTGAAAATTTTTAGGTTTAGAAACCAGTCCTTTAAAAGGTTAAAGGACTGGTTTCTAAACTTAAAAATTCTAATAGGAGTAATGTCTTGTTAATCTTGAACTACATTTCACAAATGCATTGTGCTAGTGCTGAAATTTTGGGTAAGTATATATTTTGGATCGAATCCAAAACAATTAGCGCAGTGTGCTGCTGTAAGGGCTGCCACACTATTTCGATTTAAGCCGGTAAGATTTATACTCAACTAGCTGACCCTGCGAACTTCGTACCGCCTTACAGTCAATTCTTTGCTTTTTTTAAATTTTTCTTTCCGTAAGAACCAAGTACTTACCCCCTTTTTAAAAATATTTATTATTCAAGCGATTCTCATATAAAATCTTCATATTTTACGTATTTTACGTAATAATGTTTTAATTTTGGTAGGTGGTTGCAAAGATTTTCGCCATATTTAGTTAAATTATTAAAAAGCTTGAAGTATCATACATATATATTTGTGTCTATGTATCAGCCTATAATATATCATGATAATGATGCCTAGACAGAAATCACATGACCGTATTTTTCTTGAATTAGGTAAAAAATTGGGTAAAACACTCTGAGTAAGCTTTGACAACCCTAAGAGTGCAGCGGCTTGGCGAATTGAGGGAAACGCCTCCAAATGCATTTAGTGCAGTCTAGTTGAGCATTTTAACACTTGATTTAACTACGGGCTTATTATTGTTGTGGCCAAATACGCCCATGCATTTTAAGCAGGCGTTTGTGAAAATAAAACCTGCTGTGTTGGGAGTGGGTTTTCCGTAATGGAAATACACATGGTTGCGGGTTTTGTATTTTATTTATTTAATTAAAACTTTATGCACATGACAACTGTACAAAGGCGGACATAATGCCCAAGGCATTATCTATCCGTCATACTTAGGCTGATGGAGAGATATATAGAGATAGGTGCCGGCAGAAGATGAACTATTTACTAAAATCATAATCTAATTTGTACGCAATAATAATACTTACATTATACATGCACATTAAAATTTGTACAATTGTATGTTTGTAGTATTATACAGTTATATATTAGGTTGTCTTCTACAGTAGTCTCGCGGTGATCCTAATATTATTGGGAATGCGAAAGCTTGTGACGTTTGAATGGTTGTTATTCAATCACGCTCTAACGACTGAACAGATCTAAATGAAAATTGGTACAGGTATAGATTGTGGTCTGGAATAACATATAGACTTTTAATCTCGGGAGTAGGTTTACATGGGGAGCGGGAAACGGGGTCAAAATTTCCCGTGGGTGGAGCCGTTAGATTCAGCTAGTTCTCTTGTAAAAAGTATGTAGGTAGGCTTCTTCGAAGTTACCAAATTCCGTAGGGCCGGGCTGGGTTAACGAGCACTATAATAGGATTAAAATGTCACTTTATTAAGTAGATATAAAGTTAAGTAAAAAGCCATGGCTGTCAAATAAGGTTGAATCCAAAAATCAACATTAATCCAGTATGCAACCGACCATCCAAAAATACGACTATTTTGTTAGTGATTTTTTGAGCTTAAATCGGATTATTTAGCGTGA
This sequence comes from Eilema depressum, assembly GCA_914767945.1. NCBI lineage: Eukaryota > Metazoa > Arthropoda > Insecta > Lepidoptera > Erebidae > Eilema > Eilema depressum. Next base: position 18,510,975 of record OU612020.1, read on the forward strand.
AAGTGCTCTCACATCGACAGGACCTCGCTGTTACTACGGTAATGGTTTTAGAGTCTTACTAATTCGTTGTGGCCAGGCTGCCCTAGCTTCAGGGCAATAATGTGCTATGTCGAAAATTCAATTATTAACACCTAAATTGAATTGTACATTGTACAGCCGCCTGTCCGAGATCGTTAATGTACAAATGATGTTGAACATTAACGATCTTGGACATTGTTCTGAGTGACATCGAGTTTGAAATGCAGTCGTAACGTGAGGTTACAATTGCTTAACATAGAAAAGAGAAATGACGTAGGTAATACGAGACCAACTTAAAATGTGTCGACTTTTACGAACGCGCGTAGTCACGAAACAGGTTGTCACTCAGAATAAGGGGCCTTATAAGATATTACAGGCAATTATTGTAATAAATTAGTAAATCTAATCTAATTGATGTAGGTAAGATATTCAGAAAACAAAGTTAATATATTTTATATTTTGTGAGTAAATGATGGAAGGGTCTCTTTCATATATGTGAAAAAAAAAATGAAAAAAATGAAAATATATTTATTTCTGTAACAAAAAGGTACTTTTAACAATATTTTTGTCGTTGTGACCTTCTATTAAGTGAAATACACCTGTATCAGAAGGCCACGCTCATCCATAACATTATAAATGCTGTACCAAGTAGATTACCTCATGCTTAGGTATATTAAATACAGAAAGGGTTAGTTGATAATTTTTATTCTTAAATACTAAGTGTTAGTTTTACAAATCATGTGTATGTGTGTGTAGATGAGTGTACGTGTGTAGATGAGTGTGTGTGTGTGTGTGTGTGTGTGTGTGTGTGTGTGTGTGTGTGTGTGTGTGTGTGTGTGTGTGTGTGTGTGTGTGTTACGCGCGCGTGTGTGTGTCATGAGTATAGGATTTTTTCTATGTTATCGTAATTTAAAGTTTTGAGCCAGTCGGTAATAGTATTTTTACATTTGTAAACTGATAGCTGGTGAATTTGTATTTTTTTGTTTATTAGGTTGTACAGATGGCTAGCCTGTTTGGTAAACTGTCTTCCAGCGAAAGAAGTTCTCACTCGTGTGGTTTCTGCAACAGAGTGTTTCCTACGTTTTTGTTGCAGATTTGGACAAACATTCACCCTTCCATGCTTTCTCAAAACCACGTGAAGTACATAAAGCTTTCTAACTGTCAGTAGCTCACAGTCCAAGTACAATTGATCAGTAGGGTATCTTCTTGGTTTAGAATAAATTATCTTTAGAAGCGCTCTCTGGGACCTTTCCACTTCCAAAAATCTTTCCTTTGCGGCACCTCCCCAAATAGTAATGCAATAAGTCAACACTGATTGCGCTAGGGCTATGTAGACTGTTTTAAGTAAGGGCTTGGAGGCAACGTTACGCAGTCGAAGAAATATCCAAATCATTTTACGAATCCTACTAGAAATAGTCTCTAGATGTGTATACCATGACAAATGTTGGTCTAAATGAACACCAAGATATTTAATACAATCAGTTTTTTGAATAGAACTAAGGGCAAGAGCAAACATCTTTTAGAAAATTACAATTGTAGTCATGGATTTTTATTTCAAATTTTGATGGAGGTTGAGTTGCTGTGGTTATAGTGTGGCATATGTACTTAGTTTTGAGCGCATTTAAGGTAAGCAAGTTATGTTTTAACCAAAGATCAACTTGAGTAAGCCCCTTCTGAGTATCTTCGCAAATGGATTGCCAAGATTTACCTGAAAAAACAATCGCAGTGTCGTCAGCATATGAGAATATTTTGGCATTATCTAGTTTCATATTAAGTAAGCCGTTAATGTATATTAAAAAGAGCGTAGGTCCAATCACGCTCCCCTGAGGAACGCCAAAATTGATAACGGAGCAATCACTAGTGTGTATTCCAACCTTAACACATTGTGTCCTGTTGGTTAAATAATCTCTAAGAAGTGCTAGAGGTTTACCTCTTATACCAATGTGTTCCAGCTTTTGTATTAGGATAGGAACAGAGACGGTATCGAATGCCTTTTTTAAATCTAGGAATACCGTGAGACATTTGTTACTTTTATCTAATTGTTCAATCACTAAAGTTGTTAAGGCTGCAATTGCGTCTTCAGTTGACTTATTTTGTCTAAAACCAAATTGGCATTCTGATATTATTTTATATTAAGCGCGAGTATATTGTAATTACATCTCTACGATAACAAACATATCAATACTTAGAAAAATACACGTATCTGACATATCTTCGTTCTCAAAGAGAAATCTGTAACATCTTAAATATGCCAACGAATACATTTCTCTCCACATTTACAAATAAACTAATCTCTGTAAATTCTATTTTACTGCACATTCTTCGAGTGACTGCCAGAAAAAGTGTTTCGTAATTTCAAAATAATAGTTCTCTATGTATTTGATAGTGCATCTGTATTTGATCGAATTCAGATGATTTTTTGATGACACAATAAGAGAATTCAATTAGTTTCGAAACACAGTTACAAATCAATATAATAATAATTTGTGTGTTTTTCCTACCAATACCACCCACTGTGGCAAACCCCACCAAAACGTGAGGTTTTCCCAAGCGACTGCAATATGGGGTTCTTCAAGAAGGCTTCTTCAGGGTCGGCAGCACGAGTGTAACGCCCCTAGTGTTGCATACGTCCATAGGCCACTGTAACCACTTCCCATCAGGTGGGCCGTGTGCTTGTCCCTCATTGTTTAAGCAAGAATAAAAATTCAGCTAATGATTTAGAGATCAGTTATGGTAGAATGTAAATACCAACTACAGACTATTTGAAATATTACATTTGTAGATTATTACTGCTATATTTAATTTAATAGAAATAAAATTCAATTTACGATAAAATGGTTTTCCCTGTGCAAGATATACATACCTAATGGAATAATTGTAAAATATTGAGGAATATTTAGGTACTATTCTATTTTCAAATGCCAGAAAAAATTGTAGGTCTACCATGAAACGTACATCCGAAATTTCGCTCAATAATTAGTAGGTACCATGAAACCCGATAAATAATCATTTCACTCTTTGTTCCATCTACTACTATTTCCATCATCTATACTGTGTCTGTCGTTTCTGTTTCGTGTGGGCCCAAAGTTTCGGACGTAAGTTGCATGGTAGCCCCCTGATGTTTCAAAAGCTTGAAAAAGAAAAGTCTTGGCACTGTTTTACCTAGCAAGTATTTTAACGAACCACTCTAGAAGTCAGGTTGAAGTGGTTCCCTGGGAAAACAGCGCACTAAGTTGGACGCTTTTACTTTAACTTTTGCTTCACGGCGCAGCTGTTTTGTGCAGATTTCACTGTAAAATAACAGATAGTGTTATTGACAAAAATTATAATTTTATTATGGCCGTGTTGGTTCCCAGTGAAGTACAGGACCACTCCATCTCTTCCTGTGGGTGTTGTAGAAGGCGACTAAGGGATAGGGACGTTCTCCATCCGACAATAAACATACAGCCCATGAATAAGTGCCCACTTAACAGAAAAATTTGAACGACTCAGACAGGACTCGAATTCGCGACCAGTCCTTTGTAGAATAAATGCTCTATTTTTTTTTATTATTTATATAGGACACGTCAATTTGACTTCGCCTCGCCTGATGGTAAGCTGAAGGCAAAGTCTCTGAAAAGAGCGTCACCATTACAGACACGTATCATGTTACAATGGTGGCACTCAGCTTGACGGCCCCATCAGATGCTTTTTTTCGCCCCGCTTAAAGGACCCGGGACTGTAGGAGGAGGGAAACACGTGAACTGGTAAAGAATTCCAAGACTTAATGGTGCGGCAGAAGAATATATACTTATATATAATAAATTTATATACTATACGATATATACTTTAACAAAATTAAATAACAGTTCAAAGTTAACGAATCATCAAATAAAAATACGTTTAAATATAAATTTAGTTATTTATAAAACTCTTGTGTCTATTTTACGAATCTTCATCAAACCAATTTATTTAAAATGATTTAGAGCTTTCTGCTGTCACTTTCGTTTGATTTAGTGTGCACGATAGACCATTTAAAATCTATAAAAATAACTTTTATTTCTTTGAATAAAAATAAAGTACCTATATAATTTTATTTTTTTTATCTATAGAGTTTTAACTAGGGTTTGGGTGCCGGGACGTCTTTTGTATCGAATATTTAATTAGTCTCGGTTATGTCTCCACGCACAATGGCCCAAAAAGGAGACTAAGTGCGGACAAAAGAGTCCCCTTTCTATTCCATTCCATTCCATAGTCTCGGGTCCCGGGACTTTTGCGTCGAGACTCGAGACGAGACATGATTTTCAAAACTGTATCTCAGAAAAATCTGTGAATGAATTTCCGCGAGAAGAACCGGGTTTATAAAGGCAACTGTCACGGCAAAGATGGTACGAAGTTCACCGGGTCAGCTAGTTTATAATATTAGTAAGATTAGGTCTGTATAATGTATAGTTCGGGACATTTATTTTGGACCCAAAATGTGCTATACGCGCAATAAACGTTTCTTGGGTGTCTTTTGAGGATAGCTCGGGGTGCTACGATGGTGGACGAACTCAAATTCACCAAGTATAGATTATTACAAAACAATCCGAGCGCGCCAGAGCCTCGTTTGTCTCTCGATTTAGGTCCATGATACGTGTTCCGAGGTATACGAGTAGATAATGTTGCAGTTTATTGGCACCGCCGTTCGTTGAAGAACTTGGCACTTGATGAATCGGTCAAAACTGTAACTCACACGCACTAACAGGTGACATGGGACGCTACTCGTCATTTCTTAGCAACGTTGTATGCAGTCTGGAATTGTGCCGATTATAATAATGATAATGATCTTTAGGTTCATTATATTACGGGATTCCCTCACACCGGCACTAGTAAAAACTTTCTTCCTTGTGAAAATAAACTAAATTATGCTCAAAATTTATGAATTCACAAATATAGCTAAGCGTTAGACAGCAGTCGCGCCCATAAATGGTCAAGATAAAACAAATTAAGGGAATGAGCAAGGGACTATAGGAAATCCTTCTCGCCGTCATAATAATGTGTGTGTGTGTGTTGGTCCCGGTTAATGGAGCCAGGTCAGCTTAGTGCTTTTGCAGGAGTGGCTTAAACGGTTTCCAAATTGAAATTCATATTCAATAGTGATGAATTACAGAGTGTTACAGAATTATTGTGCAGCACATTAACCATTTCTATGCAAATATTAAATTTCACGACAGTATATATATAATTATATAAAAACGAATTAATTGGTAGTATTGTTTATTTATGTAGTATTTGTAGTATTATTTTATTCGCAAGTGTGTTATAAAACGTCGTATGCCACGCGTGAGCATGATGATTACCGTCCTCGGCTCTCTCAATAGCGCCTCGGCGGTAATCACCAACTATGCTCACTTGTACCATAATGTACTATAGTTATATCAGCGCATGCAAGCCAATGGATTGAGCTTTTATAAAGAACTAGCTTTTGCCCACGGCTACGCCCGTGTGGATGTAGGTTATCGCGACCAAACATAGCCTATGTCCTTTCTCAAGGTCTAATCTACCCCTATACCAAATTTCATCAAAATCGGTTCAGTAGTTTGGGCGTGAAAGCGTAACTGACAGACAGACAGACAGAGTTACTTTCGCATTTATAATATTAGTATGTATAGATGAATGTGGTTTGACCTTCCAACCTCAAAAAAAAGCCTGCGTTAGAACCTCGTCCATCAATCAATAGGTCTTGAGAAGGCCATCTTTATTTGTTGAATATGACACATCTATCGGTATGCTTAGTTTGGGCACAGAACAGATAATAGTAGGTACTCGCGTAGTTTGGGTGTGATATAGGTAGTATGTCTCAGTATACTGTTATCTTTACCGACTATTATGAAAGTCGTAATACACGAACCAATAACACAAATTATCATAGACATCGGACGAGTGTGCCGGTCGATACGGCCCGGTCAATTGTTGATGAGGTCGCCAGTTACTTGGATACGGACACAATACGCGTATTGACCGGCACTATTACTTGTTTAAGGCACTTTATAGGGTACGATACGATTATGATGGGGTCGGATCGGTGACGTCACATAAAAGCTCCAATTATTAAATAATTGATAGGTGCAGGTTGCCAAGAGGCGAGGCGAAGTCATATTTATATGACCTATACTAAAAAATAATATATAGGGCAAAAAAGTAACATGTTTTCATCATCCTCTGAGGCTTCTTCCAATTTGGTTAGAGTAGGTTTGTGAGTGTTACTACATAGCGGCCAATCTTTGATGGCTTCATTCACGTCGAGGTTAGGCAAGGCGAGGTTTGACGAAGTTAGACGAGGTTCACTCTCACCATTGTTCCAGTTCTGTGCGGGTGCGGGTGCATACCGGCAAATGTCCGATTAAGCACAAGACTATGGCATACTGATTGAACGAACGCGAGAATGTAGAGGCTGCACCTCGCCTCGTCTACCCTCGCACCTCGCGTCCCCTCGCGCGAGGCCAGGCGAGGCGACGCGAGGCGCGGCGATGTGACGCGACGGCTCCCACCACACTCTCGTGCTCGCGCTTCCTCACCTAACCTGGACGAGAATGAAGTGCAAGCATGACATTACCCGTGAAGTGAATGCCATTGAGCCACCACTAAACCAGGAAACCTGCTGCTGGACTTTTTGTGGCACGATAGCTTTAGATAGCTGGTTACACCTACTAATAGTCTGGTAAAGCGGACCCCAGACTCCGAGTTGAAAGCTTCGGATGCGACTGGGATTAACGCTAGGATGAAAAGAAGATGACTTTAGATAGCATTTTACCTTTCTCGTTGCGCACGATTGTCTCATAATTAGTGAATGGAAATTCGGGCGTTTATTTACCTCTTCAGATTTTATGGCAGCATAGAAAAATTATTATGGATATGCTTTTTTAAATCTCGCAAGCGGAATTGCTAGAAGGTCCTGCATATTATCATCATCTGCCTGCATCTCCATTATTTGGATTCAACATACCCTTTTCTTTCATACTTTTCTGTCGGACATCATTTCCTTAATAACGTTTTCAGTTACCATGACTTCTTTTACATAATCCATTCATCACTACTCTAATCATAATATTGTCACAAGCGTTTAAAAAATAAATTTTGTAAATGTTTTAAGCTAACAATATTGTTGCCCTATTGTTGGGTGGACGTGGTTTTTAATTATTCACATTGTTAGTAACATAACAGTTTGTACTTATTGGGAATAAATGTTAGATTTAGGGTCTTTATTATTCATATTGTTTCATTCATTTCGTGATTGGACTGGAATCTGATTTAAAACAAAGAGTAATAAACTAGTACTACGATGGTTTTGCAATTTGACAGTTAATTTGATTGGTATGTTGGTTTTCCGGGAGTGACTGCCATCTGAATCACGAAAGCAACCTGCATGAAAGCCTCGTTCGTTATTTTCGCAGGCGCAGAGACTAGCAAGTAAAGTTGGTTTGGGCGCCCAAAACAAATCAAAATGATGTTAGGGTCGGCAGCATGAGTGTAACGCCCCTTGTTGCATACGTCCATAGGCCACGGTAACCACTTTCAATCAGGTGGGCTGTGTGCTCGTATGCCACCTAAGTGGTAAAGAAAAGAAATCGTTTTTTCGGCATTCTTATTTTTATTAAAAGCTCCGAATCTCATTATTATCTTGTTATCATGTTAAAGTATTTGATACTTAAAAATACAATCAATTTAGTGAGCGTCTCGCCTTAAGTGTGCTGTCTCAATATTATTTATTCATGAACAATTTGCGATGCAATCAGGTCAGCAATAAGGGTTTGGCCCCACTTCAACTGAAAATAATGATTTCTTTCTTATGGATGTCTTTAAGAAAGCTCAACAACTGTGAAATCATTTCTCTCCATTGTCATTCACACAATTCAAGCAAATTGTTCTGCTTGAATTGTGCGGAGAAACATACCTATCTTAAAACAATATGATGATGACTGTAGTGGTGGTGAGCTGGATGGATTATTTGATACTTTATGTCCAGAGAGGCAGGGCATTCATACTTTGTACATATTATACTCCTCGAAATAAGAGAGAGGCTTGAGTTTTTTCTGCAAGAAAAGAGCTGACCGCAGAGTGAATTGCTCTCGACATTACAATAGCGATAGCTCTGGTATTACAAACGTTTATATGCCGCGATATTTTTTTCTCCCTAGCATAAATGTCTTCAATTACAATTTATAAACATTAAACAAGCAAAATTTTGAGCTCATTTTAAAAGGAAAGATATGTTAAAAGTGCCCGAAATTAGTGAGCATGTATGAAAATAATTATGAAAGTAGAAGCAAAAGATGTATGCCATGATAGCAGGTGAATAAATGAACTCTATGCCTACCTCATTGACAAAGAAGCGTGACTGTAATATAGGTATGTATGTAGTATGTCGGTATTATACTGTTTACGAACATTGCAATTTTTTCATGAGTATATAAATTAATGAATAACAAGTCATCTCCCGCTACGCTTCGTCTTCATTGAAGCCATACAGCTTGCAGAATATCGGAACACAATTTGACTTTGATAAAATACGATTATAAACTTCTTGAGCGAATTTTGCATTTTTATAAAGATCGAAATGTACCGATTTGCATTTAATTTCTTGGAAAAAATGTCTCTTTTTTGTAATGTACCTTGCTGTAAGGTCAGGGTGGCTAATTCCGGCATAGTTTTTTTTCACCTTATATTGGAATGCCCATTTCCGATAAATGTTTTGATTTAGGATCAACGTTATGGTTCAATGAAAATGATAATGTTTTAAAGTTTCAAATACCGTGATCTTATTTAATGAAACTATCACTAGTACTAGAATATACAACTTTTTTTAAAACTTGAACAGTGGACGGATTTTCCCTTCGAAATCGGGAAAATCCGTCACACTAGAAGTATTTATTGAAATCCTTTGTAGTTTTACGGAAGCACGTAATGAAGACATGCGTTATCAGAAAACAGTCAATTCTGTGCTTAAGGATCTTATAAATAAGATCTATGTAATATTACATAAATAAAAATCATTTTCGGGGGCAATTTCGGCATATCTTAACAAGCTGTGGTTGTCAACATTTTTAGGTAGTTTAGTTTGGTTAGGTATAGTTATACCTTCTTAATAAAAAATAGCACACATTTGGTATCGAAAATAGTTTTATTTAAGTAACAATCTTTAACCACTTAACGTGCCATTACGCACTGCCAAGACGGCTTCACGTAGTTGAGTTTTATAATAATCACCTCTATTTGTATGTCTTTTATATTTACGTACCATTATGAATGACGGTGACGATGATGATATGAACTGAAAACATTTAATCAATACAAATTAACATTCAGCGAATACATCATTTTAAATTTAGTACACATACAAGAACTATTTTTGATCTTCAGAATAACAAAATAAGGTTTCTTAAATCGATTGTGGTAGCGATTCTTCTATAACTGTTGCAAATATTACATGAAATATATTATCTTTCAAATGAACTTTCTTTGAACTCTAAGTATGTATGTAATAATAATAAATGTCTTATTATTCTGATTTCTATGGTATGAACCTACCTATGACGAATATTCATTGGTTCACTTTTAAAAACTTATGACTAAAAAGGTTTACGATGTCTGAAATGGGGCAAATTCGTCATGTGACGATTTAGCCCCTTTCAAAGTAGACGGAATTAAGCACTTAACGATTTTGTGGTTATAAATTTGTAACGTTGAATAAATCCAATAATTTGCAGCGTTATCTCGCAAAATAATACACGAAACCTTTACAAGTACGCTCAACTATATATATTGTAGTCATTTGATATTGTAAGTAACATAATTAAAACTTACCTTAGAAAATACGGCAGTGTATCGACACTCACATTTCACTTTGAAAAATCAACTGAAATTTGAACACTGTTTTACCCGTTTTTATAGCGACTAGCGCCATCTAGGAAATTTTGTTAGAAGTGAATAGCAATGTTGTTTTACCGACACGTTTACAAACGCTACAGCTCGACTATAACGAACATAATTTCAAGTAGACGGTTTCACCCCATAGACGGAATATGCCACCCTGACCTTATGTTTACGTTATGGTATTTTTGCATATTGGAAATATTAATCGAGTTGTAGTAGCACGCAAAAATATTGCTTTGGCATAACTTATTTGCCTATATTTCATTTTAGTACGAGAAAATTAGGATTTGACACAGGAATAATTCCTAGTAGCAATTTTCTTTCGGAATTCATAGAGGGAGGTTACTGGCAGTCTAAATTTCGATTTGCGTGGTGACCTATTTTAACGAATTTCCAAAGAAAATAAATATAATTTCAGCACCTTATTGGGGTACAACATCGAAAAATATTGATCCTACCGGAAAATTATGAATACTAAAAGGTAGCAAATTTAATTCTTAACAACTTTGTAGTAACTATTTTTCGTATAAAAATAAAACTAAACGAGTTATTCGGTAAACAAAAATTTACCCTTAAATTCAAGATGGCCGATAACGCAACAAACCGAATACCACACAAAACAAAATGTAGACTGCTAGGGACCTTCCTTAATGATTTCCGAAAAAAAATTGCTACTAGGAATTTTTCATAAGTCAAAAAAGTCAAACAAAGATTTACCACTTTTTGGGGTATAAATCAAAAAATATCGATCCTAGGAAAAAATCATAAACAGCAAAATGGTAGAAAATTTAATTCTAAACAACTTTGTAGTAACAACTTTTTGTGTAAAATTAGAACTAAACGATTTATTCAGTAAACAAAAATGTATCCTTAAATTCAAGATCACGGAGAACGCAACGAACCGAATACCACGCAAATCGAAAGTTAGACTACCAGGAACCTCCCTCAACGAATTCAGAAAGAAAATTGCTACTAGGAATTATTTCTAGGTTTGCCCCTTAATTGAGCTAAATCGGTTGTACTATTTGTTTTTTTCGTAAACGTAAAGTGTGTTGCCAGTGGCATTCAATTCCGAATTTATCAAAGGGATTATCAGTATGCAGTATTGCCAACAAATAACACAATAACGATTTGCCGATGTTATTGTTTACTGTTATTCAGACGTGTGTTGTGTAAAAAATTGGTAATGAATGTAGCGAAAATTTTAATTTTCGTTTCAGTTTTCTATTAGGTAAGTATAATAGGACTTTTCTGACAGCCTCCGTGGCGTAGCGGTAGTGAACAAGGCCGCTACGCAGGAGGCGCGGGTTCGATCCCCGCTCAGTGCAAATTTTTGTGTGCATTAAATATGGGTATTTGCATTGGTCTGGTCGTGCCTCGGAGAGCACGTTAAGCCGTCGGTCCCGGTTGCCATAAGAACATCTATGCAGTCGTTACGGGTAGTTGGTGCCCTAAAAAGTCCAAAAACAACGGTCTAGCTGCAAAGCTTCGATATCGCCTAATGTCAACATTGGGTCGTGGAGGCCAGATGGCAATCGCTTCACGGAAAATATCGAGGTCTAGCCAAATCTGTAGCTATGACTGGTAAAAGCGGACCCCAGACTCCGAGCTGAAAGCTTCGGATGCGACTGGCAATTAACGCTAGGAGGAAGAAGGACTTTTCTACTTATCATCAGTTATATAGATCAATATGCAATGGATCCTGGTTATATCCAAAGCTTGCTCTTTAGAGTCCAGGGTTCATTCTCCTGCCCGTTTTCTGCCTAGCCATTTTAAATAACTTTGGCTTTTACGGAAGCGGCTCGTCCATCATCGTCAGTCAATTTATGTTCTTGATAGTCTTCATCATTTTAAGAGAGGGTATTGCATAAATTATAGGTCGTGTGGGCTCTGTGGTTTTCATCTCAGATAGATCAAAGTATCAATTAGCCTACTGCAGTCCACTGCTGGACATAGGCCTCTCCCAATATGCGCCACGTTTGCCGATCCTCCGCCTTCCGCATCCAGTCCGTCCCAGCCACCCTTCGCTGGTCGTCAGTCCACCTAGCTAGGGGGTGTCCCACCTTCCGTTTACCTTCGCGCGGTCTCCACTCTAGGACTCGCTTACTCCAACGGCCATCAGTCCTTCGGCAGATGTGGGCAGATCAAAGTAACAGGTTTCTTAAGAGTTATGCAACCTTTAACCCAAAATAACCCGCATGGTTCCCGGCAGAGTAGAATTTGGGCCAAAAATACAAAAATGTCACTCAAGCATCTCGTGCACTAGGCTGAGATAAATCTTTTCTACCCCGAATCCCAAATAGGATCATACAATTTTAAGCTTCAGATTAGCCTTAAAATACTAGATAGTTAATGTAAATAAAAGCTTGTCTCATAGAGCTCACAATTAAATCACGATTTCACGAGCGCACTTTTCATTAAAAAAGGACCTTATCCACCATAAAAGTGTAGGTACTATGCATTTGCCTGTACCTTCATGCAACTACAAACTTATTAATAAGTTGATGAATAATTTTCGGGTAACTACAATTTGGTCGTCAGTGAATAGGTTACTCCTAGGTAAGTGTACCCACCGTCGTCGACCATATCGCTCAAACGTGAGCCTTTCAACCATAAAAAACAGCAAAAAAAACCGCGATTTATGATAAGATAAAATACTCTTTATTGCACACCAAACATAGGATACATACAGTGGATAGAGATGATAGAGAATTGTACAATGGGCGGTCTTATTGGTCGATCTCTTCCAGACAACCAACCAACCAACAGGACTATGTTGCCAGAACAGGTAAAGCTATTAGGAAAAAGTCTTCGCAATAACTTTGCAATATTCATGTAAGCTTCCACAAGTATTGTAAAGTCGATACTTTTTGATACACACTCATTTAAAACCTTTTTACAATAACATTGGCCACCGCGCAAAACTGTGACAAACATTTAAAAACTCAAAGACTTTAGGAAACTGTCATTTTTTGTTTTGTTGAGAGACAAATGGCCGAGCAATGTGACTAAAATTTTAGTTTATACATATTTTGTGTTGTGTGTTTTTTTATATATATTTTATGTAGTCTTTTTGATTTCGAACTTTATCTTTGAATTTGTACGAAATTTTTAGTGTTGAAATCGTCATTTTTTATTACACCAAAGGTTTACCGTGGCTCGATAAATTGTGACTGTTTCGGAGTGTGTCGTTATAAACACCAATATTTTTGTAAAAAAAGGTAAGAATATATTTTTCTAGTGTTTATCAGTGCTTGTTTTTTCAATGGCAGACATGTCAAACAACCGTTGGGTTTGACCATGTGACAGCGTCAATCCCTACTGAAAGAGCAGCGGCCGGCAGCGGCTTTTTGAGGCAACATATTAAAAACCGATTCCGGTCTTATCTTCGGGAGAAAAAGATCATAGTCATTTAAAGGCGAAGGACCGCACGGCACCGCGAGAAGTCCCTTCTCGCAATCATTTCTAGCACAAAAGTCTGGCTGGTCAAAAGTCATTATACTTTCCAATCATCATCTTTGTAGTGTACATTCTTTCTCATCTGAGGTTCTTACCTAAGACTCCGGGCTCAGCTTTCCACCTTTTTACTTCTGCACTTCATATTTTTATGGTCTTGGACTAACATAGTGAGACCATTTTATCCAATCCTTTTGCTTATTGAAAATTAAAGTACCGCTCGCGTCTTCATTTCATTGATTCTACATGCCTATTATTAAGATGGCTAAACTAATCTCGTTTCTTTAGGTATTTTGTTGTTTTTAAAGTTGTGATAATATTTTGAACTATGTTACATACGTCGACAAACAATTATTGCGGTTTTTCTTGCTTAGTTAACACTAGAACATTTTTTCATCTCGTAATATCCTCAAGATTCGTAGAAATGGTCATGCAATGTACCGCTTTTTACATCGGTTCAATATACCACACGTAAAGTGATTGTAAAAACAAGAGAGCAAATACAACTTGCAATATAGACAATGTTCCACACAATTTAATCGTGCTTTATTGCTGTGTAACTTACTAACGAACAGTGCAAATAACTCTGTATGGTTCCTAGTTTAATCTAAATATCTACAAATATCAATTAAGTTGTAGTTTACAATTTATTTATTTTGTTTCTCAATTCTATTAATATTTACCTTAATAATTCTCTCTTTACGTGGTCACTGGTTATTATCTAATCGTAATAAAAAAATATTATGTGAAACAGATCACATCAAGTTTAACCTACTAATATTATGAATGTATAATAAGCTTGAGATTGCGAAGATGTATTGTTTCGATATTTGATATTCAATAACGTCCTAACGGCTGAGCGAGTTTGGTGAAAATTTGGAACAGGGATATATATTATAGTCTGGAATACATATAGGCTACTGTTTATCCCGGAAATTTGTTCCCGTAGTAACAAAAATTACTACATGGGTGTGAATAGTTAAAATAAAATAAATTGGCATGAAAGGATATTAATGAATAATGCCCTAGTAAATAAACAGTATTTGACTCATTTAACCACAACTATACGCGTTATCAAGTAAGGTTTTATACGACTATCGCAGCTGAATCTCAACCTAGGTATATAGGTGACACACGTACAATGAGATTGTGAAGCAATTGACATTGACAAAAAGACGTAATGGCAAAAGTGCTTGTTTGAATGCGACCGGTGATCTCTGTAACGTATCGCTTCACACAGCTTCACATTGCCTCGCATTGCTACGCATCTTCGTAAATAGATTGTAGAACCACGACTATTGTTGAAGACTATTACTACACTGTTGATATATGTATCATACTGAAACATTGATAAATCTGTTGCAGCTGTTTAATTAAACTTATCAGCTAATTACATGACTAAACAGTTCAGAACGTCGGCATCCTGAACCACACCTCTGTGCAGTATCTAAACCAATACGACCCTGTAGGCCTCTCTGAGACCTTGACCTTGACGTTCACCTTGACTTTCACCTTGACCTTGATCTTGACTTTGACATTTTGGAACTTTCATAACAGAAACTATAGATTAATCACGATAATATTTAAGAATTAAATTCATGGGCCTTTGGTTGCTACGTATATAACTCATTTAATTAACCTTGGTGTAATACTTACCGCCGCATAAGAGAGTATTATATAGCTTATTTCAATCCCAAGTTTATTTAGAAAATGAAGATTTTCTAGATAACATTCGTTTTGTAAATAGCAGACGGTTAATTAAGTCTGTTTGGTTTATTAAAGTCCGTAGATAATCAAGTATTTTCAATGTTATATTGTTGTTTGTTTTTCAAATGATGCTTGTATACTGATATAACTAGTTGATACCAGTGACTTTGCCCGCGTGGAATTCCGTTTCCTTTCCCGAAACCTATGGTAACTTCTTCTTTATCCTTCTGTAGAACTTTTGAAATATACGAAAAAAAAATAGCCTAATCGGTCGAATCGTTCTCGAGTTATGCTTTTCATCGTGATTTATTTTGTGCTTTACACTATGTTTACACTGGTTTTTAGACTAATATTAAATCAGTTAAAAATACGTTTATTTCAATCACCCGTGAGATAAATTTTGTTATCTTAAACTGAGTAATATATTTTTTTTTTTACTAAATATTTCACTATTTTTGGATAAACAACTTGATAAAGTTAGCGTAAAGGACCCTTTACTTGATCTGTTAATTGATAAAGCCCCTTCGGCTGTAGGTATGTCATTACTTTAGTGCAATCGTATCTACATATTCTACATTGTTTACAACATCGGTCCATCGTTATCTAGTGCATAATACCACTTGACCTAATTAAACGCATTTTGCTATACAAATAGAAAAACTAAGCAAATGAATTACAGTTTCATTTGTTTTTAATTCTGCTTCTATTCATATTCTTTATTGATTGCTAGTTTACCTACGGTTTCACCCGTGTGAAATTTTAATCAAATTTCTGCAAGCCATAGAAAATTAAGTTTAAAAAGTAATGGGTACGCTGTATTTACTGCATGCGTCGGCAGTTGTCGTCTGCGGTCGGCTTCCGAATCATACCTTTAAACAAAATTCCAGTGATTTTTTTTTTTTTAAAGAATATTAGCAACCGAAATTACTAATATTCCCGTTAACCCCTCCAACTAAGCTAAATTGCTTGTGCTAGGAGTGGGTTCACGTCGGTAGTGTAATGGTCAGGATTCGAACCCGGGACCTCTCGATCGTAAGGCCGATTCCTTAACCACTAAGCTACCGACGCTTCTTCCGAAATTCGTTCAGCGGTTACAATGTGATTGGATAACAAACGTTTTCGCAAACTGTCACATTTATAAAATTAATAGTACAGATGTTGGTTGATCCAGAGCATCGTGTGCACCCATATAAGTCTCATTGGGGATTTTAATCGGTTTACCGTTTCGGCGCAGCAGCATCCACTCGAAAAAGCTCTCTACTTAAGTATTATTACTAACTCTCATTTAAAAATAATTTTAAAGTGGAACCGATTAATAAAGTTCGCCAAGTTTGCTTACTACGTTGTTCTGAATATATAATTTGAAATTCAGTTTAGAGCAGTTTTTGAGCACATGTAAGCATAGTATGCTAACTTTTTTACGAGTAATTTAATTGAAATTTTTAATTTTATATTCATTTTTAGAATATATATGATTAATCCATACTAATATTATAAAAGCGAAAGTATGCTTACTTTGGGTCTAGATAGCGATGTTTAGAATGTCCTACAATATTTATTTATTATTTATTTATTTATGTCTGTCTTCCTCTCTGTCAGTCCGTCTGTTACGCTTTCACGCCTAAACCACTGAACCGATTTTGATGAAATTTTGTACAGAGATAGATTAAACCTTGGGAAAGGACATAGGCTATGTTTGGTTGCAATAACCGACATCCACGCGGGTGGAGCCGCGGGGAACAGCAAGTTGTCAATGTTGTTGTTGTTACATATTTTAAGCGTTAAAAGTAAACATAGCCTAATTTTCTTGTATTATATAGGTCCTACAAAGCAGATATTATTATGTTAATAAGTTTTTGTTTTGTAAATACTTACATAATATTACACACAACCAATGCAAATATTCGCTTTCATTGTCTGAATAGGTGATAGAGAAACTAACCAAAGAACTATTATTCATTTATTTGAAACATAATATTTAAATAATAAACCTGTCATCAAAACGAGACACGCAGAACTATTTCCCTCCCTATTCATATCGCGAAGAACTTCAAACTCGCGTATAATCAACGACGCACTTATGTTCTCCTAGCACTTGTATAGTAATTACTACGATTGTTACGACACAGACAGACAGACGGGGTATAGAGCACCCACTTCCACCCTCTGGGGGACAGACAGACAAAATGATACTTAACTGTAGTATGATGAGTATACATAGTCTTATGAAGATACTATTTATATTAATGTCTATGAATGAGTAACCAGAAACTTAGGAGCCGAAATTAAAAGGCTTGTGTTAGGAGCGGGTTCCCTTCGGTAGTGCAATGAACAGGATTGGAACCTGAGACTTCTCGGTCGTATCGTAAGGTTAACTATTTAACCACATAGCTACACCTTGATTATAAAATATAGCTGTTGCCCGCGGCTCCGCCCGCGTGGAATTCGGATTCCGGTCCAACTTATTGACATTTATGCTCACTGCTCCGCTCCCTTTAGTAGTAGCGTGATGTTATATAGCCTATGTTACTCCCAGATAGTGTAGCTTTCTATAGGTGAAAGAATTATTGAAATCGGTACAGTAGTTCCGGAGCCTATTCATTACAAACATACAAACATACAAAAATAGGTACAAATCTTTCCTCTTTATAATATTAGTGTAGATGAAAATTAGAAAGGATGGATAGATTTTAGTTACAAAAGTTAGTCTGGAACTGGGCTATTTTTATTTAAAAAAAAATAATCAGGAGTATTATTATTATTTTACTTAACATAAAGAAAAAGACTGCTAATACGAAGATGCATGTTTCAAGAACGTTTTTTTTATACCACTTAGGTCGCAGACAAGCACACGGTCCACCTGATGGAAAGTAGTTACTGTGACCAATGGGCGTGTCCAACACCAGGGGAGTCACACTCGTGCTGCCAACCCTGTAAGAACAGAGAGATTCTGTGCCGTCAGCGCAGAAGACAAGCAGGACAAGCCCTTGATCTTCCCACTGACAGTATAAAAACTCTCCAGTAAGCTCTGGCTACCCTACTCATCGCCGGGAACACAACACGAACACAATACGTTAAGGTGATTACATACGCGAATGACTTTGACCATTGCTCAAGGTCATTCGCTCGTTTTTCAGCCGTAAAAATCAGTAAAACTAATTTTAATAGATAATTTTATAGGGAACGATTACAAACTAAGAAGGTCACGTCATGCTAATACACTCATTTAACATATATCTGAAATTTTAGATTATTTGGATACATATTGTAGAAAATATTTGGTTTCATAAGAAAGAGTAGAGTGATGTTCAGAGCCTCTTTTCAACTATTTCCTCCTTTTTTATTGAATTTATGAAAAGGTGAAGTTACTCTGTATATCCTGTAGTATGCAGGGATGTAAATTCCAGATCTTTAGGTTTTATAGTTAAAAAGAAAAACGGTTTCGAAAATACCGATTTTTCGATGCTAATCTGATTCGGGGCCTTAAGCTATTTTAAAAAATCATTAGCATAATATGTTACATAATGTTGTTACTGTCAATCAATCGGAATAAGACCCGAATTCATTTATGTTGGAAAGTCGTAGATAGCCGTGGTCAGTGTTAGAACTTTACAGTTCGGATTAGTTCAACCTTTCTTCGCTAGATGGCCCTATTAATGTGCTACAGAATGACCATTGTATACCAGTTATGGAATTGGTGACGAAAAATATTATAATATACATAGGTTAGAAATTGAGTATCTCCTTAATTGATTTGATTATATAATTAGGAATCAATATTTATTTGATTCTGTTTTTAGGATTGTGAAAGTTTCAGCTATCTAGCTATCACTGTTCATGGGATACAGCCTGGTGGCAGACAGACAAACAAACAGACGGACAGCGGAACACGGGACCCTAAAAAAATAAAATTCAGTCGAATTAAGAATTTTCTTCATTTTTAAGTCGGTAAAATAGATAAAAAACATACAAATCATTATGTAAACGTAAAATTCAAATTCAAATTTATTTCTTTCGTGTCGATATCTAAATTATAAACATTGATAATAATGAAATGTCAATATTAATTACAAAATGTTTACAAAAGTAGTGAAAACAGAGAAAGTAATTGATTATGGCAAGTTAAAATACAGGTGTCAACCAAATTAATACTTCAATACCTAATGTAATTGGATCTATGAAAGTGGTTAAAACATCTTATTGGAGATCTATAGGGGAGGCCTATGTCCAGCAGTGGCCTTCCTATGGCTGAAATGATGATGATGATGATGATGAAGTGATTAAATTAATTATCAAAAACATACCTCAACATGATTTTTCCAAACAACGAAACTTTAAAGAGCCTCCATTCATGTCAAAATTACACGCAACCTAATATCGTAAGCCGCATTCGAGCGTATGAACAAAACCTGTCCATTACAACGAACAATGAGTAGTCGGACGTTCCACAATGACGTCACATTTGGATGGGCGGCGGTTTTAATTTCACATCGGCAATTGTGCTCTAACGAGGCAGATGAACTAGAAGCGCTGACAGTCGCGAGCGGCAATTTTGTATGAGCAGGCTGCGGACATGGTGACTAGCGGCGCGTTTTATAAGATTTCGTGGTTAATAGAACTGGCTGAAGAATTTTTGAGGTCGGCAGCGGGAGCCTTTGCACACACAGTTTCAATAAGCGACGGTAACCGCCTTCCATCAGATAGGCCGTGTGCTTGTCTGCCACGTAAGTGGTATAAAAAAAACTGACTAGTGATAATGAACTTGTCTTAAAGGCTTGAATTTGGTAAATATTTTTGTACATATACGCTAACGCCTAATTCTTTTCGGGGTAGGCACAGACAATAGCCCGCCATTTGAACCTATGTTTACTTCACTTCACGAGCTTCCTCAGCTATCATTAATGCTTTCATACGCGTCCACCGATTTCGAGCAAATATTTATTTATATTACTGTATTTGGATAAACTTATTAGCATTGAGGGTTGGAAGTTGCTCGTGCTAAAGTAAAATTAAAAAAAAAAACCAGAAGTAAAAAGTTTAAAAAAATACTCAAAAGGAACAGTGCTATATTTCTGTTACGCCTTCTCTGCTCTGCTGGAGTTTAGGCCTTGGTAACCAGGCACTTATTTGTACAGAAATCTAGCTGTAAATATTGCCAAGAACACCTTTCTTATTAAAAATTACCTTTCATGTTTATCAGAATAAAACATCTATACTATTATATAATTGTAAAGTGGTCGTGTCTGTACATTGGAGATATTTAAAAAAAAAATACTTGGGTTATGTTATATTAACGATACTGAACACGAAAATAAATTTTTTTCATTTCCTGTCTGTTTGTCTGTTTGTCTGTTTGTCCGCGATGGACGCAAAAACTACTGAACGGATTTTGATGCGGTTTTTTTTGTTAGATAGGGCTTGGTCAGACTTAAAATCTTACGTTTGTTTGATCGCAATCGGTTGAGTAGAACCGGAGTTGTGAACAATATTGATATTATACGGAATATGAGCGGAAATATAGATGGCGCTTTTTTATTCTTATGGATGAAATTTTATATCTTATTACATCCGAGCAAGTATGTAAATAAATAGACTTTAATTTACATTTACAGTTGTGTAAACAAATGCGATTTTAATCATGAAATTATTATTTTTTTGTCAATTAATTTATTTCCACCTGCGTAACTAGATGGCGTTAACGCGGTTTTGAACTTACTATGGTTTCGTTCCAACTGGACGTATAAGCATTTTTAAACTTTTTTTTTTTCAATTTTCTAATTTTGTCAGGTATGATATAGATGTCGGTACTGTCATAAGATCAGTTACAAAATCGTTTTCCACACAAAGACAGATTACTTAGAGCTTGGTGAACAGGTGAAGGATATAGTGGAGTAGACAAGAGATACAACGGGGAAGCGAAGGAGTAGGGGAGAGGGTGGGGGAAGGGAAGGGCAAAGGTATTGGGAGTAGAGAGTCGAGTAGATATTATGCAGGTAGAACATTTTTTTTATACCACTTAGGTGGCAGACAAGCACACGGCCCACCTGATGGAAAGTGGTTACTGTGCCCTATGAACGTATGCAATACCAGGGGCATCACACTCGCCCTTCTTGAAGTACCCCATACTATAATAGTCGGGAGTCGTACTGTAGTCATAAGGTCGCAAACAAGCACGCGGCCCTCCTGATGGTAAGTGGTTACCTTGGCCTATGGGTGAGTGCAACACCAAGGGAGTCACACTTGTGCTGCCTACCCTGTAAGAACTAAGAGCAGGGATGGCGAACCTTTTTTGTGGCTATCGTATAACACGGGCGCATCTAAATACCTAGGTACTTTGTGGTGGCACTGCTGGTGTGCCCAAAAAATTTTGCCGCGTGCCACCTCTGGCACGCGTGCTATTGGTTCGCCATTCCTGGATTAGAGCGTGGTGAGGGATATAGTGGAGTAGACAAGAGATACAACGGGGAAGGGGAAGGAGTAGGGGAGAGGGTGGGGGAAGGGCAAAGGTATGGGGAGTAGAGACTCGAGTAAATAATGCAGGTAGACATTTTTTTATACCACTTAGGTGGTAGACAAGCACACGGCCCACTTGATGGTAAGTGGTTACCGTGGCCTATGGGTGGGTGCAACACCAGGGGAGTCACACTCGTGCTGCCTACCCTGTAAGAACTTAGAGAATCTGTGCCGTCAGCGCAAAAGATAAATCGGACAAAGCCTTTGGTTTTCCCACTAACAGCACAAAGCACAAGCTACTCTCCAGTGTGCTTTGGCTACCCTACTCACCGTCGGAAACACAACACGAGGTTATTAAGCCGCGGCCTTCAGTAGGGCGGAGATACTTCCCCAGTCGGACTACTCCATTAGGACGAATATACCGTGGTGTACCTACCTCCTCGAGTCGAATAGAGAGGCGAGTACAATGTCTAATCAGCGTTCAACGCTCAACTTTCAGCACTATTTACAACACCACGCGATAAACAACATCCACGCGGGCGGAGCCGCGGGCAACAGCTATACTAAATATTTTAATGAAAGTAAAAATCGCTTTTCTTAGACCACTAAAACCCTCACTACTAAAAGAGTGAAGTGTGCGGTTCGGAGCGTATCAGCCAAACTCAACTTTTCTCGTTAACAGGGGGTGAAACCGCCTTAGACTTGCGTTTTATTCATTATTTGATATCTGAGCATCTGTCATCGGTTTTCTGTCTCACGGCACTGCGGGGTGATAATTGCGAATGGTTACAGTCGTGAGTGACGTTTTGACGTATGCCACAGATTGCTAAAGTTGAATTTGCTTATGCTTTGTAGCGTTTTATTCAAAATGTATTTAGCAGTCTCGAGATAATTCTGACATAGACTACTGGCCCGTGTACAAAAATGATGGGTCATTTGAACCACCAGGTGACCTTTATAGAACGATATAAGAGCATAAAATAATAAGATTCAGCACTATGCCGTCACTTGTAAGCTGTCCAACTGAGTGCAGGTGAAGAAGAGGGGGTTGTAACCCACGATTACTTCACCATGTCGCATGATTTTTGTACGGCGTTGCGGAATAATGGATTAGAAGCAGTATTGAAATATTATGAAACTGATGCCGTACAAAATCAAATGACCAAATTTACCCTGGTAATGTCGGAAAATAAAATAAAAATTCCGACTTTGTGGCTCACCATTTTTTGTACAGCACTACGCGTTTGCTTGTTATTTTTCATGGATCTATCGATGGTAAGAATGCCGTACAAAAATATATGACCAAAATGTACTCACTCTACCTGTACTTTGTACCTGTACTCACCTGCACTCAGTTGGACAGCTTACAAGTGACGGCATAGTGCTGAATCTTATTATTTTATGTTCTTATATCGTTCTATATAGGTCACCTGGTGGTTCAAATGACCCATCATTTTTGTACACGGGCCAGTAGTCTAACAGTTGACAGGAGAAAATTGAAAAGGATAACTCGGGATTTGGGATGGTTAGATTATTTTTTTATATTAATGGTGTTTCTTTTTTGTTGCAGGTCTACAAAAGTCGGCAAGCTGGCGCACATAAGTGAGTGATTATTTTGAAACTGTTTACTTAAAGTTGTAGTTGAATACGTTTCTGTAATAATGTATGAGTACTGAGTACCTACCAACACGAATACAAGAAAGTATTGTAAAAATCATACTTGGAAATTTTGATATTAACAAACATTTTGATAGTAAAATAGGATTAACTACCATTTTTCAACACTAGTAATAGGTATTATGAAAAGTGAAAAAAAAAAAATACCACCGTTGCATATTAGGAGTATAAGATACTGACACTTGACCGATAACTTTTCTAAACTGAAATGACTCTGCGCCCCACACGTTCACTTCATTGTGTAAAATCGTTGACTTTTTTATGAACTATACTACGATACCTGTATGCGAACCTAGCGATCGACTAGTTGCGTGATAAATCGGAAGGGTTAACCGCGGGTATTTTGCGCACTTAAAAAAGTACGCTCTGTGTGTTCGATGTGCTCACTTACGCATTCTGTCAAATTATAACACATGACCAATTGATCTGAAAACTATCGTCGTCAATAATTTGCTTGTGTGCGTAAAGGAGGTGATGGGGCACGTTATTTGAGCTTAGACAAGCCCTAACATGAAAGCGACTCATCAAACATGTTTACGTTCGGGTTATCGATATAGAATAATAGCCCTTGCCTAATTAACCATCTCCTTTGTTAGGGTATTATTAGAGTATTCTATTCAGTAATGAAATTACATATATACTGAGAACTTCAATAGCGTCGCGTAACTTGGACTTAATCTATATTACGGATACTTTAATTTTGTTATATCTTAGGTTTGTTTAATACGCAGTACGTGTGGACTTAGGCTGGCTGATAAGAGGAGAAGTACAGGTACATTTTTTAAATGTAGGACACGTCAATTTAACTTCACCACTTGGTGGTAAGCTGAAGGCAAGGAGGTCACTATTGCAGACATGTATCAACATACTTATACTCGTACATACGAGAATGATGTGGTCTGAAAAATACCCTCCGGACTCGTGGTCCCCCTGTGATGTTCCCCTGGGGGGACTACGAGTAAATCGCATTCGCTCGTGGTCCCTCCGATTCACTCTTGACCAATTTTAACGGATAAGAAGTAATGTGGTATGTTACTGGCAGACTTCTTAAACTTTTCTCCCCGGACTCGTGGTTCTCCTTGTCAGTTCTATTTCAATAAAAGTAAAAAGATAGGTAATAAAATTAAAAACTATAGTATAATAGGTATAATTAAAAAATGCGAAATTCATCGTACTGTTTCTAGAAAATGTCCTACGGTGATTTCATTATGTACGAGTTGCATTTGTAAATCCAGTAATTCTTCATCTTTATCTATTTCTATTTTCCTTCGCGCCGTTTGAGAGTGCCAATTTTTATTTAGTGATCCATTGTTTTTTAGTTCACTTAATAATTTTGCAATGGTAACATAGTTTTTGTTGATTGACCTATTCACTAGGGAATGCCAATTTTCCATAACATTATTAGTTCTGTGTCTCTCATTAGTCACACACCACTCTTTGATGTAACTATCGTTTCTTAGCCATGTTTTTTTCATGTATTTCATAAATAATTTTAGTTTTTGATCATCTTTATTTTTACAACGCTGCTCAATATAATACCATCCTTCAGGGACCTTATCCAGTGGTAGAAGCGGTAAAACAGCACATAAACCGACTATGCGAAGGTACAGCTTTGATTTGATTCCAAGTGCCTTCGATTTTCTCCAAATGCTGTTGTTATAGTGGTAATAACATTTATTTATAACAAGGTCAGGAAAAAATTGCTTCAAAGCGTTTGATGTTGCAAACTCGAAATCAATATGAATTTTAACTGGCTTCCATTCTTTAAACCTAGTATTTAAAATATCAAATATTGCATGATATGAACTCTCTTTTTTGTCACTCATGAGAGCATAAAACATCGGAACGACATGACATGTCCCGGATGTGCTTCCAATATCTCCGTGAATAGATAATAGCTGATAAAATGGACGAGGGGTACTTTTAAAGGTTGAGTCAACAAAATATTCCTCTATTTTTGGTAGTAGGCACAATGCTTGTTCATTGCAAAATATTATAATCCTGGTTTGTTCATAAATATAATCAGCAACAAGCATTGTCCGAAATTGCACCGGTATTTCTACCTCGCATAAGCATTTAAAAACAGTTTTTTTGACCTCCATTGCATTCTTCCTACATTTATATAAACAACACTTGACATTTTCAAATTTGGGTATTTTTGTATCTAGTTTTTTATGTTTCAATGGAGTAATATATTTTTCATAGATTCTAGGCATCGGTTCAAATGACGTGGATGCTTCTTTTTTCATGCTATCCATTTTCATTGCCAGCTCATTTTTTGCGTTATCAACGACACATTCCATTTCTGACAGTGTTTTGTGTTCGACCATCCGCAAAATTTCGTCTCCCTGCATGAAAATAATTTTTGTCTGTTACGTGTTTTTGGTCCCTAAAATGCCGAACAGCGGTAGGTACAACTCGGAAGCGGCACCGCATTGCCGCTGCAATAACTAGACTTCAAAATGTAATATAAAAAAAAATATTGCAAAAAATAATTTAATATGTTTTGTTTTTAAAATAAAATATGTTTAATAAAAAATTAAAAACCAAAAATATTAATTGTATTGTAACCAGAAGTAAATTAATAAAGTGATTATTTATTACTTTTCAGTGCAATAGTATATTCGTATGAAGTCGGTTTTTATTTTTTTAATAAAAATATTTTATACTTTTTAGTTTAAATTTGTGCCTTATGCTCAAAGTTTAAACCTTTAGGTTAGGAAATCAGACAGCCTTCGCTACCTAAACCTTTTGTCTACCAAAACTTTTATTCCTCCACTTCAAACGGTCTTCGGTATTCACGATAGATAAGACCATTGGCACGTATGTCATCACATGTAATATCAAGCCAGCACTTGAAGGGATTACCCCTATTTCCGGGGTTCAGTGGGGTCGGCATAGCTTGTCATTCGTTTCCCACGTAGGCTGCCAGCTACGCAAGACGTGGCCGTACCAGCAAAGGGGAGTTTTCTGCAGCTTGCTATGTTACGGACATGAAAACTTTCACGGATGTTGGCGTTGCTCACGCGGTCTATATAACTATAATAACTATATGTTTATTGTTAATTTTAATACTGATGCCATGATTAGATCAAACCTAGCAAATCATCCATCTTTCTGGAACTAACTAATGGAATTGACTTGCTCGAATTACTTACATTTAAAGTTAAAGATCCCGAACATTTTTTCTTGGACTTATTGCAACATGTCCAATTCACCGTTTTATTTTTGTAAATTTTGTGTCGGTAGTACTGATGTCCACCAAATAATAACACCGAACCATTTTTCCGCTGAAGTATTGTAACTTTTTCCTCCATAATTGTAATTAATTTATTTACTCATGCCCAACCACAACTATGTAATGTAGTTCAATAATAAGAAATTCAATACTGACAGTTGACAATTATATGTACAATAATGAAATAGATAAATATAATGAGGTTTTAATTGTGCGAAGTAGTCATCATAGACGTAGGTACTATTCTCATATTATGCACAAAAAGCCAATTACATACCATATGCCTTTTATGTATTAATGGTCAAGAGTGAATCGGAGGGACCACGAGCGAATGCGATTTACTCGTAGTCCCCCCAGGGGAACATCACAGGGGGACCACGAGTCCGGAGGGGAAAAATACCGTTGTAACGAGAACTAAAAAGGGCATGCTAAGGTGGCTTGGAAATACGGAAGCATCTACTGAGCGAAGTATTATAAACATTATATTGTCAATATTCCTGCTACTAATTCCACGAACTTTGCATTTATAACTTCACAAATTCTTTAGTTTAATCACCATGAATATTTCACACGATTATATTATAATCGAATTCGAATCGATCATTGTTATTTTAATTCATTTGAATAAAAAGTGAACCGAAAACTTAACTGAAGGTAACATCGCGAAGTAATTCACAAAACGTAATACGAACAGACCAGCGATATTAAACTCAAATACTATTTTGCATAAAGTTGTGAAAAAGTGCGAACCACCTGTGTGTAAGCGGTGTTTGTGGGCTCCGAAGAAATCAAAACGGTATTTCGAGATGGCCCATCTCGACAGGAATGAAAAAAGTTTAGACAAACTCCGCTACGAAATTCACGCGACATTCGAAAAAACAGACCGGATTTCGTTATTCTAAGCCTCTTATATTCTTAACACGGACGTGCTACGGAAATACCGAAATATACCTTTTTTACTGCGCGACGAAATGTAATTTAGCTTGTAACTTTTCACTTAGGTGGCGAACTCCGCAGATGGGAATGTAAGTTCGGGTTGTTTTGAGAAGTTTTTTGGAATACTTCCAAATAAACCTCAGTGTATGCCGCCTTTGGGCACTATTTAATAAAAATGCATACCACCTTCTATATTTTGAAGCATTTTTATCGCTAACTGTGCGATTATGTTTTTTACAATATTGTTTTAATAACAACTTGAGATTTTATACATATTTCATGTTTTAATCACTTCATAAAAAAAAATTGTTCTATTTACTTTCAATCCTAACGCCTACTACAGTTTGACGAAATTAAATACTTATGTAAATTTTTTTATTTCTTTTTAATTTTTTTTTACACTTTTTGTACACCATTAAAAATACAAAATTAACACATAATATTCACTATCTATCTGCATAAAAGAAAACAAACTGAATTTAAAAAATGAAAAACTATTTTGAAGAAATCATTATTGAACTTTCACAGATCAAAACGAATGTTTGCATTCAAAATAAAGAGTATCGAATGCATTCACGCGTCCAGTCCACAAAAATATCGTAAAGCGAGAGTTGCGTCCATAAACGTCAGATGAAATTCTGCACCTTTATTTATTTGCGGGCAACATTTGCTCGACTTTGCGAGCTTAACATGAGTGCTTGACTATTATCCTCAAAATTATATCGAGAGTAGATACTTTGCTGGTTTTATTTTATTGCGAGTTTAGTTTATGAGATTACGTGGGATGGTTTTAGTATCAGGATAATTAATTGTTGTGTTATTTTGATAATTAATTATTATTATTAATTGTGCAATTTAATGGAATTTTGAAGCAATTAGTGTGTTATTTTTCCTTTTAAATTTAGATTAGAAAAGTCAAAATCCAGGATAGGGTTTGAAGTAACTACAGCGTTGCCCCAAGACTGTATAAGAGAATTTGGGTTTTCCTTAACGTGTACAGGCTGTTCAGTTTGTTAGTGTTTCTCTAATTAGGGTCGCAGTTTCAAGAACCGTTTAAATTATATATATTAGAATATCAAAGACTCAAAGAATCAAAGAATCAATTTCGTTTATTCAATTTAGGCACATATAGAGCACATATGAACGTCAAAATATTACAATTGTGTCAAGAAGTATGTAAACAAAAAATAAAATATTAAATAAATTAAAGTAAACCATTTGAAAATGATTCTTTCGCTGGTTCGGTAGTTGGTTCTACTGAGAAGATACCAGCAAGAAACTCAGAGAATCATTCATTTATTTATTTATTTATTTTTTAATACGGTTTTTATACAATTTACAATGTGCGGGCAAGAAAGTGATTAGGTTGACCATGCATTTTTATCATTAAGATATTCTTCTACTTTATAATAAGCTTTTCCATTAGACTTTTTTTAATACTCATAATAAATGTAGGTGCTCTTCTTGATGAGGCCAGTAAACTATCAACCACCACCTTTTACTTACGTCTCTGGGGCCTTACTCCGAAAATCGAAAACTATCGTGTTCGTTGACGTTTCGGCCATTTAGCTACCCCGAAAGTGTTTCGTATCCGTCTTCGATCGTTTGACATTGAGGTTGTCGATCGTGGTCGGTGCACCTACTCCCAAAATACATTTGACGTTTTCGTTGTCGTTGTTTGACAAGTAATCTTGCGGATTATTACTTGAAATTCAACGAAAGCTAATTACCTTTCGTAAGGCTTTCGAAGCTGAATTTTTATCTAAGAAAATGGCGAGATTTTTATTGTTGGACGAAATGATGAGGGAAGAAGCGGCTGAGCGAAGCCAAAATCGTCACCGGCTTCGTGAAAAAAAAATTTTGAGGCAAATTCCGGACATTGAATTTGTCTTTAATTGACGAGGGTACTTTTTGAGGAGCTATGCGAGGAAATCATTCCTCTACTACCTCAAAAAAACAACATTTTGGTAAAGGGGCATTGAACCAAACCAACAACCATTATCCATTACGGAAGTATTTGATGACCCAAGTAGATGGCGCTACACACATACGGGCACCATGACGGGCACTCATCTCTATTAACTTAATAGAGATAGTGCATACGGGTATCGAAGTTTCAAATTTGAAATTGTCAAACTGTCAAAGTACGTATTAAAAACATAGAACAATATTATGGCACGAGGGTTTTTAAGATCGTTCACATTAAATATACGTAAATTCTTGAAAAATGACATTTTAGTGATCTAACAGTACCTTTGTAATAAAAATCTCATATATTTTTTAATTTGACGCTCTTTTCATGAGAATACAACTATATTGGTTGATTTTTCATTTGTTAACGGTTTTTAGATGTTTATAATATATCGGTCCACACTATTCATCTAGACTCGATCGTTAGTCTATGATTCCGAAGACGGCGGCATCCGTCAGTCGTCACCGAAAGGTTTTCAGAGTAACTTTAATGGTCCGTGTTCGGCGACCGTTCGTTTCGATCCGAAACGTTCATGTTCGTTTTTGGGAGTAAGGCCCCAGAGCCGACTATATTTTCTTTAACGAATACGAGTATATACAAATCTTTTCCTTCTAAATTAAAACAAAAGACTGTACCTAGTCGATAAAATCTCCTGATAATGTTAGCAACGGTTGCAATAATATTGCAAGTTGCAACCGCAATCTCAAGAGATCGCAGGGTACAATCAATCCCAGCTGGAGCGTAATTTACTTTTGCCGCCTTGTAAATAAGAATCAAACATGGTGGAGCATTTGAGCTTAGTGCCTTGGGGCTGGCTGCAACGGAATGAACGAGTTCAAAAAACAAGTATTGGGAATGAGAAACGTAAATGTATTATTTTTTAAAAGAAGTAAGTTCAAAATGCCAAAAGTTAATGATACTATGTTGAATAAAATTGAGTCACGATTCCTTGGTGAGGCGGGAATGAATTTTGAGTTTTATAACAGGATGCAATTACTAGATAATCAAGTTAATCAATTTTGACATTTGTTACCGTCAAACGTGGCTGCACTAGCAAATTGCGACTGTCCTGTATTTTATTTGCGTTGTTTATCTCTATCCTTTCTTCATTTTTTAAATATATTAAGTATCCTCAAAAACCATCTTTGTATAATAATGCTATGTATATGCTGAGACAATGGATCTGTTTCATTTAAACTTTACTGACCTATTTTTAATTTAAGAAATTCACCGCTATAAATCACAAAATTTGATTTCTTTAAAATAAAATCCTATAAACTATCCTACAACAATTTTATATCTACGAGTATAGTCGTGAGACTATACTCGTAGATATAAAATTGTTGCGTTAAATCTTACAAACTTCTAAACTTAAGTGTATAACTTGTAGCAAACAAATGTTTATATAAGGCTTCTTCTTGTTATTTCAGCAACATTACGTCTTGATATTTAAAAGTTAAACCGAAACTTTATTTTTGGAAAACATTGAAAACATACAATTTCAAAGCAATGTAAAAAATTTCTTAGGCTGTTTTGAAAAGGTAATGTCTATAATTATATTTAAGTTTGTTCATATTTGAAGGATTACAGATGTGTAGGTATTATACACAAAGGTCTTAGTTTTAATTTCCATATCGGGCGAAGAATTCCTGGGTTACCTTCCGAAGTATATCCGGATTTCATCAAAATCGCTTTCATGGTTTAGGACATACAGACTGAAAGACAATTATTTTTGCATTTATAATATGAGTATGAACGCATTCAAAACATTAATATGGATAATTCTAACTAGAAACCAATTGTCTCACTTATCATTCATTTTCAAAATAAAAACAAGAAACGTCACAAGCCCACATCACTCTAAAATTTACATCAGCAACAAAGCCGTCCAATTTCTTTTGTACATCATTTTCCAGTAATATTTTTCGATTGCTTTGTGTTTGAGTTCATTTTATTTCAACCACAGATAGACAGCTGCTTTCCTTTATTTACAATAGGCGATTGAAGGATATTGCCGTAATTACTACGACTGACAGGTGGATTAGTATCGCAGTAAGCAGGTGAATGTTGTGTCTGTTCATACGATATAATGCGTTAATCGCCTCTTGCTATACACGTAGTGCAAGCTCTAATTTAAGCGATACGGTACAAGCAGACGTCTACATGCCGGATGCTAATTTAACGATCCGATAAACCTTTGTGAGATATAATGCTGGTTTAATATAGCATGGTTCTCAACGAAGTATAGTGTTTTAATGGGGTTCCATTATCTTGGAGATCTATGCGAATATGTGGTTACGATCGCATTCTAACCATCATCCTCATGTAGACGCATTATCCTGATTGCATCCGTGGCCAAGATGACCTCGGAGCTCAGGGTCTGCCTTCCGGCTCTTCCTCCTCCACTTCGCACGATCTTGGGCATCCATCGTAGTGTGACCATTTGCACGCATGTCACCCTCCACGACGTCAAGCCAGGACTTCTTGGGCCTACCCCTTTCACCTGGACCCAGCGGGGGCGCCATTGCCAGGCATTTGTTCCCCACGTAGCCTGGCGGTTGCCGCAAGACGTGGCCGCACCAGCGAAGGCGACTCTCTAGCATTTTATCCGCAATGTCACGGACATGACGGCTGCCGCGATGGCATTCTAATCACTATTAATTAAATAGAATATCAGTACATTCATTATGCAAACCGGGGTATATGTCGATTCATAGATGAGGCTCTGCGCTCACGCTCCTCACAGATATACCTAATCAGAAACGATTCCAAAATGATGATGATGACCTACTTCTAATTTATGTCTATACTGTTATTGTTACTAACCAACATTTGACACGCTAAACGTAACGCTCAACATGTTTGTCTACGTTGCGCAACATGCGTGATGTTGCCAGCTGACGAGCAACATGACGTATCTTGTTGTTTGTTCGACGACTGATCATGCGTGGATAGACGACATTGCCACGTTGCAGTGTGTTATCGCTGTGCAACAATGTAGCGCAACAGGGCACGCAACAATATGTCCTACTGGATACTAGGTTTCAAGAGTCATTATCTGTCTACCGTCTCTGCTCATCTATAAAAAGGTAGGCAGAGCTGTATTAGCACCCACATTTCTCCAAATGTGGTATTTGGGGGCGAACTTATTGCTGTTAAGCGGGCACTTTTCATGGGCTTTATATTTGCTATCGCATGGAAAATAGCCCTATCCCTTATTTTACGGCACCCACGAAAGTGGTGGGGTGGCCCTATTTTATCCCACTGGAAACAACAAATAAGTTTTATTTTATTTATAAACAGAATAAGTTTTTTAATTAAGAAATAAAATAAACTCGTTGCGCTCCCTGTCTGTCCTAGAAATAACTTCCACCTTATTCCTCACCTCGAAGCCTTAGAAAGTAGACGGGACGGGGTGAAGCCATATAGTCAACGACGGTAATGACCAATGCTAGTGGAAAATGTTTTTGCACAGTTTTGCAACCTCACTAAGATTTTATAGATTCAGTTATTTTATAGGTTCAATTCTTTATAATTTTTGTAGGATGGCAACACATAGAGGAACGGAAGTGAGCGAATGTGAATGCGAATTTGATTGATCGATTCATTCATTCATTATTTGACATAAAATACATTTATGATGGTGATAGATATAGTCCATCGCCATCTTATATTTTAGACAAAGACGTTATGTATTGTGATACTCGTACATACGATTTGGTGTTATAGTTGTTCGTTTTAATAAGTACCCTGTTGTTTAACTTCGCCTACATAAATTTGTTTTTCATAAAGGCAAAACAACTTCAGATGCTGTATATTGAATTCTGTACAGTGAATTAAATATATAAAAACATAAAAAAAACATATAAACATCCGAATTGAGAACCTCCTCCTTTTAAAAACTAAGTAAACAGACACAGTGAAATAAATATTTTATGGGTGCTCCCTGTAATTAATAGTGAATGGACAAAAAATCTCAATTAGTAAAATCCTATTTTCCTTCAGTTTATATTCTTATATTTTTACTAGCTGTTGCCCGTTGGAATTTTGATCCCGTTCCCGCAAACTATGGGAACTTGTTCCCGAGATAAAAAGCCAATGTGTTACTCCAGACGATAATCTATCCCTTTATAATTATAATTTCAGCCAGAACCGTTCAGCTGTTAGAGAGTGATTGAGTAACAAACATCTTCACAAACTTTCACATTTAATAATATTAGTAAGATTCCTGCAATAAAATATCGAATCTATCTTCAAAACGAATCTTTCACAAAACAACCTTCGTAGCCGTTTTATGCCTACGCCGTAGCTCTTCGCTACGAAACACTCAGATTCAACGTAATGATTTGGGGTCGACTTTGAATTGCAGTACTCAGCAATAATAGACGGCTATACGATAATAGAAATGGCATATTCGTGTAGATAGCCATTCCGTAGCTATGGAACATTCCAGAGCGATCTGTAGCTGTGGATTTGTTGTGTATTTGCAATGGCCAGTATAATAGCTTCCGTAATGTACTGATCCTTTATTATTTGTTACGAATGGAATTATCGAGAGACTTTTCATTAAGCACATATATGTTTGTTCGAAAATAATTATTAGATTTATAAAATTACATGTTGTATTTCATTCCTATTGAGTGCAAATATTTGTATCCATGGATATTATTCGGACTGGATAATTATTATTTTTCTATTTGTATTTGGTCTGAATGTTCTATGCATAATTTTTGCATTTTTCATTATTGTAAATAGTTTAACTTCATAGATAGCACAGTACCTATGTTTAAAAAAAGCTTGTCAATACCACATTGTCAATTATAATGATAAAATTTAAAAAAAATCTACATAAATATAATCTACATATACCAACCCCTAACTGTGATAATATATTGAAACTATACGCACGAACAAACCACTCTATGAACCAAACACGACAACCGACAACGACACGACAACACGACAACCGTTGTTGTTAGTATATAACGGGACTTGAACCCATGGTAGTCTCTTTCCAGAGAAACTAATATAATAACTGAGCTATGTAGACTAGTCCATGATAGTTCAAATTCTCTTCTACATTAAGTATACCATAAAATGATGTAGGAACATCATTCATTCCATCATTATACACGCGGTAGACACAAAGGCTAGAGTTGTCATCGAAGCGTTAAAGTCCAGTTGTAGGGTTACCATCTATTATGGTTTCCTCCGGACTTGTCTACTTTACGGGTGTCCAACATTAGCATTGCAAAATATAGATATTATTTCATAAATATGGGTAATAATTCTTTTTATTTACTTTATAGTCAACCCTACGGACTTCCTGTCCTAAACAAAAAGTTTGATCATCAGGAAACGTTTTTGGCGATTTCTGTCTTTCCTAGTACTCAAAGCTAAAATAGTCCCTTAGAGTCTTTTGATCCCCACATGAAATAGAATCGATTGGCACTAAAAAAAAAATTTGGACATTTTTCATTTTTTTCGCTAACTGTAAGATTTTTGCAAAATCTGTAAATGCAGTTCAAAATTTCTCAAAAAGTTAGGGAAGGTCTCCTAAGAACGTTTTGCTGTAACTACAACGGTTAAGGTACTTGCCCTTACTGCCCCGTTTCAAAAATACACCCTGTATACATTCCCATCTATAAATCCCTGAGGAGGCAGGTAGAGGTGTATTGACCTTTCGCGAATTATAAATTTCGGTCCCATGTTATAGGGGGTGAGCCTATTGCCGTCAAGCGTATACGGTACTTTGTGATGAGCTTTATGTTTGCTATCTTAGAACAGCCCTATCTCTTACGGCCGTTCCCAATAACCTATCTATCGCCAGTTTTGACATTAGAAAGGATAAAAACGTCATCAATCTCTATGGTAACGCAATTCATAGTAACAAAATAACAATAGAATTTGATAAATGAACTATCTCTACCTTTACATTTATCTGTAGATATGTTATAGTAGATATTGTTATTAAAGGTTGCCTGTAAGATATTGCTTTTAGCGATAAGGCCGCAATTTGTACATTACCTAATTATGTTTGCCATTTATTTTATGTATACTTTTCTTTTTGTTTGGTGTACAATAAAGTTTATTTCTATTCTATTCTATGTTATTGGGACCGGCCGTTCGTCACCTTTTACATCAATATATGAGGTGGATATATTGTAATCCACCGGTTACATTGTTTGGTAAAAAATATTTTTTGATACACATACGTATGAAAACCAGTTTTATATTCTCAACATCAAACTTTAAGATTTTGTACCACTTATTATAATTATTTTTCAATAAACAAGTTTTCCCAAGCGATTACAATATTGGGTTCTTCAAGAAATGCATTAGAAGGTTTCTGCAGGGTCGGCAGCGCGAGTGTGACGCCCCTGGTGTTGCAAACGTCCATAGGCCACGGTGACCGCTTCCCATCAGGTGGGCCGTGTGCTTGTCTGCCAACTAAGTGTTTCCCTCTTCCTACAGTCCCGGGTCCTTTAAGCGGGGCGTGAAAAAGCATCTGATGAGGCCGTCAAGCTGAGTGCCACCATTGTAGCATGGTACGTGTCTATAATGGTGACCCTCTTTCCAAGACTTTGCCCTCAGCTTACCATCAGGCAAGGCGAAGTCAAATTGACGTGTCCTATAAAAAAAAAATGTTCAACAACTTCCGAGTGTGACTGTACATATCTAAACAATTCAACCGAATCTATCCATCAAAGTTCTATATAAAAAAGAAAACAGAGTCCTGTCTAAATAATATGGGAACCGGTGGCCTCCCCAAAACGTGACGTCAAAATGACGGACCGTATGATTGATTACGTCATTTTTTGTCTCACTCTCCCGTTTTATTGAAATTGATGGCTTGCTCACAGCGGACGGACTATAGATAGTCGTTCAGTAAGCGTTCCAAATTTGAGTGTTATTAATGAATTATTATTTTTTTAATTATCATTAGTGGATTGCACACAGGAGTTCTTTTTATTTTGGATTGTTTATTTTTTATTGTTGTGGGTGTTTGGGAGGGAGAATTGATTGATTGATTACTGAGAACTGTGTGAGTACATTCAGTTAAGTATATAGATTAATTTGAAACAAAAAAATGAAAAAAGTGGGGAGAGGAAGACCTAAATGGAGATGGCTGAACTGTTCGGAAGATGATATGGCTAGGAAGGGAGTGAAAGTTGAGATAGGTATAAATAATTAAATATATTGTAGGACGCTATCTAGGCAACGCTTTCTAGGCCCAAAGTAAGCATAGTTTAACTAGCTTGTGTTATGGGTTCTAGGATGCGGATAAACATATTATTTAGATATATTTATTTTTTTGTAAATACATACATACAATATTATACATAAATGATGACAGTAATGAACGGGAAAAGCTCACTTGTTGCACTGACCGCAAATAAATATGGGACTAGCGCAGGATAATGATGAATACGAATTGATTTTTAACGTGATTGCTCATTGATTATATTGTTTTCTTGATCGTTCTACATTTAGGACAAAGGTTCCTTTCACATTTGTTTTTTAAATAGTTAAAACTACGTAACAAAAAATAAAGCTCACAATCTGAGAAAAAAAAAAACAGTAACAGAGAAGACCAAGTTCCTGCGTCTGACATTACATTACAAACAGTCTACTTCAAATTCAACACGAAGCCACGATATAAACAAAACTTTTGTACACAAACAAAACGGACGATGCTGAGAGCTCACTAATTAGACAGATAAATACTCTGTAATTAAAACAGTAAATAAAATATCACCCCCCGTTTTTCTTCATACTACCAACTTCGGACTGTTTCTTTCTATCTCTCTCTATCTAAAGACAACTTTCCACGGTACGTAATTCTATATTTTATTTCATGAAATTTCACAGCAATTAATATCATTTCCTATAGGCCGGGTTGCGAGAGATTTATCTGGACACGACAATCTCACCTCCAGTAACGGACGGCGTGCGTTTGAGTTGGTTAAAGTCCGATATAACCTCTCTCACCGGCTCAGCGCGGGGGGAGGGGGATGCTGCGTACGATAAAAAAGTATTATTTCCGATTGAGTCATGTAAATACTGGTGGATGGCTAGACCATCGCCCCAAGGTGGTTGTATAGGAAAATTTTAAATGCTCGATTCGTACTCATGTACCTAGCTCAGTTGAGTCATAGTGCCGAGCACGAAAAACTATAGAGTTTGTAACGTAAAGGTATTTAGAGAGCGGGGCATTACGATAGGAACCTGTGTGTCCGTGGGTGACGCCTGCCAATCGCAATGTTCCACTCTCTCGATACCTTTACTTTACGAATTTGATTTATTCATTGACTGATGGCGGATTCAAGTTCCGTCGTAAGCTTTTCCAATCCAAGTCATTATCGTCATTCAGTAGATTTGATCACTCATGGTAGACAAAAATAAAGGACAACGCACTTGCATAAATTGCTTTCCTTAACTTGCAGTCCTACACACTGGTATGAATTGTCCCCATTTCCATCAGCGATATTCTTTCTACGGTGTATCGTCGATGCGGACTGATTCACGTGTATCTGTAAAATCACGCACTGTGGAAAGTCGCCTTTAGATAACTAGCTCATTTAAAGTACTATAAAGGAGGGATTTTATGAAGTGCGGTTATATTAATAGCTTCTTAAGAAAGTTTCTTAGCCATCTTTGTAAACATCTTTACAAAATGAACTTCGGTGTCATGCACACACAATGAGTACTGTAAATAGTTGTATTATTTGCTTGCTCAGCTTCTCGCGCTTCTCTCAGTAGGTACCTCGAAGAGTACATTAAGTCATCGAAACGATATAAATGAATTAGTCAATATTGTCCTATTGTAGTCCTCTGCTGGACACATTTTCTAATGTTTCCAATGTTTGACAAGCTTCGCCGTCATTTGAAGTGTTTAAAGGTGCGTACAAATTATATAGCATAACATGTTATAAAACAATGTTATATAACATGTTTCAGTAATGTAGACACTGAAATTAGTACAATGTTGCGAAATTATAAAACAAT
The DNA here is from genome assembly GCA_914767945.1 of Eilema depressum. Taxonomy (NCBI): domain Eukaryota; kingdom Metazoa; phylum Arthropoda; class Insecta; order Lepidoptera; family Erebidae; genus Eilema; species Eilema depressum. Next base: position 18,549,335 of record OU612020.1, read on the forward strand.
GTTAGATAATGTGGACGTGTTATAAAACACAAGTTATACAACATGTTACATCTAATCTGTACGCACCTTTAGAAAAACTAGATAATTTTCTGTAATAATACACATTGTGTAAGAAGTCATTATCCGACCTAAAATACAAAAAAGAAAACAGCCACGTACTACACCTATCTATTACTAATAAATTCGATTCTACACACTCGATTACCCAAAACCCCAACCGCATACTGAGCAAATTTTGAGCTTGAAAAAATCAAATCTAAATGACTCACAACCCCTAACTGTGATAATATATGAAACTATACGCACGAACAAACCACTCTATGAACCAAACACGACAACTCGAGCGAGAAATTGATTCAAAAATATACCGTCAAATTGAATAGGTATGTAAGTGAGTTACGTTCCTGACTGCCGGTGACCCTACATTGTTTTATATCGTGGTTTTTGTAATCTGCTTGCCTTTTTACGAAGGGTCTTATTGTATACTAGCTGTTGATCGCGGTTTCGCTCTTGTGAAGTAGTGATCCCGTTTTTGCAAGGAAATCTATACCTGGGATGAAATTCAAAGCTTTTGTTTTATTCCAGGCTATCTGTTCAGCCGTTATTGCGTGAATGATTCATCTATTTTTATAAACTTTATTATTAGGTATAATATTACCAGTAGGATTAACATCATCTGATTGCTAAAACACCAACTAAAGCTTGTATTTTGAAACCCGGAATCTTATCAACATTTTTACGGGAGAGAATGCTGTCAGATCTTCCAATCTTCTTCATCCAAGGACTAATCCCAGTCGCATTCGAAGCTTTTACCTGAGTCTGGAGTCCGCCATCAGATCTCGTAATCTTAAGGGGAAAACCTACGACAGACCCTCGACCATTATTTAGCAGATTCTGCGACTTGCTGGTAAGATTAGTTTTGCCATCAAGGACGTTGTTGAGGCCCTCTGCTCTTCAAAAGAATAATGATTTATCTAATACTAGCTGAACCCGCGGCCCCGCCCGCGGGGACGTCGGTTATCAGGACCAAACATAGCCTATGTCCTTTCCTACGTCTAATCTATCTCTATTCCAAATTTCATCAAAATAGGTTCAGTGGTTTAGGCGTGACAGCGTAACAGACAGACAGACAGAGTTACTTTAGCATTTATAATATTAGTATGAAAGTATGGATTATTTTTTAAAGTCATAGTTACAGAAAAATCGAGGAATTGACGTCACTATTACAAAATAGTATAGGTACGTATTCCCAACACTCGTTACTAACTGCCTTCCCTTGCCCAACGGCATATTGACTATTGACAACGCACCCCTTACCCTCATAGGGTTGTAAGAAATCAATACGCCTTCTGAAAATTTTAAACACGCGTTACCAGGGATTTTTGAAGGGTAGTTTAACGCAATGAATGGGGTGTATAACCGATATTAACCGGTTCGGACCGGTTTAAACTTGATTAAAGCGGGCAGTCTGATGTTATGACTCGCCTGTTTGTATCAATAAGGGGTATGGAAAAGGGTTTTGAAGATTCCCATCTCTTTGATCTCTTATAGATACATTTTCTGAGATAAAGATAGCCTATTAGCTTTAGGGGTATTTATGAAGCTAGTCTAACGAGGATAGGTGAGTTTGTTTTAATAACTATATTTAGGGTTACGTAAGTTCATTTGTGTAAGTATCTTATCGATATGAAACAAATAATGTGTACATTATAGTTCGTTTTAATTCAAACACTTTAGCAGTAGGTACCTACCTATTTACCGTAGACATTTTGGTACAGTGGACTTTTCGATACAGTAGAAATTTTGGCACAGTGGACATTTCGATACAGTGGACATTTTTATACTGTGGACATTTTGATAGAGTGGACGAGATGGCCCTAAAAGATTTAGTATTATATTTACGAATAATGAATTTTCAAGTAATAAAAAATTCCAAATTGGTTTATACAATATTTCAATGATAAAAATGGTGACGGAGGAACACAAAGGAGTTGCAAAAGCGCTGAAATATCGTAAACTGGAACTTAAACTGTGGAACGGAAGCTTAAGCTGTAGAATGAACTCCCTGCCGTGGTTTTCCAAGCAACTATAGTATGGGGTTCTTCAAGAAGGGCCATGAGAACGTTCTTACGTGGTCGGCAGCGTGATTGTAATGCGTCTGGTTTACACACGTCCATAGGCCATAGTAACCACTATAAATCAGGTGGCCCGACTCAAAACAATACTTGGTAAATATCCCGATAGCTTTAATAGTAATTTGAGTGACCATGATAGTTTAAATACCATTCCAATGATACATCACACAACACAATGGCATATGGTTAACTGGCATAGCGCTCTCGGAATTCCCAATCAACAATTATTTATCTGAAGCCAAAACGCACAATACCAATTAATGACCAGTAATGTATTATGGTCGACAAATTAATAATCAGCCTTTAGAGGGCTTCACAATGCTGTGGGTCAGATTCTTTCGATATTTATGTAATGGTAGCAAAAAAAAATTACCAATTCTAACAATAGGGCGACTAAACCCTGCTTTTTGCAGTTCAAATAAAATATTAGAATATTCCCAACATTCCTTCTCTCTCTCTCTTTCTCTTTACATATCTAAATCATTTAAGCGTCCCTTTCTCCATCTGTATAACGTGCTCCCATACCAAAAAGTTCCCTTGTCCCGCTATACATACATACATACATACAATCACGGCTTTATCCCCGGAGGGTCAGGCAGACGTGAATTAACACCCACATTTCACCAATCATTGAGTTAGGTCCCACGTAATATGGGGGTGAGCCTATTGCCGTTTTCCGGCACTATTGTTGACTCGAGCCATGTATAGGCTAAGTCTGGGCTGCATTATATCTGTCTGATGTTAAACAGCCCTATCCCTTGTACGACACCGTATGGGAGGTATTTGGGGTGGCCAAATTCTATTCTGCCGGGAACCACGCGGCGTTATATTCCTATATTCTCGCTATATTCCTCTATAATATCTGGTCCGTCAAAGTCATCATCCATCTACTATATATACGATATTTCGAGTTTTTCTTCTCTCACAGTAATATCGTCTGGGTATTTCGCGGCTCTTACGACACCCTTCGAATGAGATGGGGTGGTCATAGGTCTAGTTCCTGTGACCACCCCATTCTTCATTATTTCTCCATCACCACATGGATGTATTATGTGCCTTTCGGTCCATTAGGTCTCATGTATCAAAATGTCCGCAGTGTCAAAATGCCCTGTTTTACAAAATGTCAGGAGTGTCAAAATGTTCATTTTTACAAAATGTCCGGAGTGTCAAAATGTCCAGTTTTACAAAATTTCCGCAGTGTCAAAATGTTAATGATATTTTTATGTGGTATATGTTATTTTGTATAATTAAGTATAATATTTTGTATAATTAAGTATATTAATATAACACACCTGTATAGTCAATTTAGTACCGAATAAATCGTAATTGACTCGATATTTTTTACAATCCTCTCCTGAAGTACATACATTATGCAGATCCCTGCTGTATAAATGTGATATTGAGTACAAAATTGCACCCATTGATTCATAAATTATGACAATCTCGGTATATATTGCCGAACTTTGCAAGACTTATGCCGTCATTGCGCAGTAAAAGCGGGTGCCGATAAATTATGCCGCTTTTTACGACACTTGTCGAATTTTCATCTGTTTGAAACTTGACCGTTTCGACAACTGATTACAGGCGCAGCTGACTGATGGAACAAATAAGGATTTGTGCGGTCTTTTGAATTATTTTCTTATTTTCTTTTTAATATATTTATAATGATATAATATTAATGACTTGTGGTGATAAAGTATTATAATAAAAATGATATTTGACGATCTGTGAAGTGCTAGTGGGAATGCGTTGAACGTTCTGAGGTCCCGGTTTCAATATTTGAACCTTATCCACTCATAATGGCCATGACATACCTACTAGCTCTCGATTCTCAAATTTCATTCACTACTTACAAATTTCTTTTTATGCTATCCATTCTCGTCACACTACAAACCCAACTCTCACATTCAGCTCTCCAACAAATTGACGTCTATTTAACGAAGATTGTTAAGATGAATACTATGCTATAAATTGTACTATAACTAAAAAGTTATGCGAAATATTTATTTGTTCATAACTTTTTATAACACTATGAGTATAAATCGATACTTGACGAAAACCTTAATGAAGTTAGGTTGCGCTTATAGAAAGAAAGAAAGTAAGAAAGAAAGAAAATTCGGTTATTAAACACACACACACACACAAACATAAATACAAAAAAAGAAAAACATACATAATGATACTAGTAAGAACGAAACAAACAAACAAAACGCTCGCATACAGTACGCTACGCACCGACATGAGCTGATTTTAATGTCTTTTTATCATATTATAAAACAAAGTCGCTGTCGCTGTCTGTCCGTCCCTATGTATGCTTAAATCTTCAAAACTACGCAACGGATTTTGTAGCGTTTTTTTTTAATAGATAGAGTGATTCAAGAGGTAGGTTTATATGTATAATACTTGCATAATATTGTAGAGAAACACTGATAAAGTTAGAGATAATACCACGCGGGAGGAAAATATGCCGGTACGAAGTTCGCCGGGTCAGCTAGTTGCTTATAAACCTCTCACATGATGGTGAATCTTAATCATCTGTGAAAATATCTTAACCAGATATTACATAACATAACTGGTTATGAAAAATTACGAAAATAAAAAATATAAGTGTTTATTAGTAACTAGTTACAAAACAGTGGTACAAATTACGTTTTCGTAGCTGGTTATGAACCATATAGTTACCAAAGTGGCTGAAGGGGTGTTTCTTAGTAACTGGTTACAAAACAGTGAAAAAAATTACTGTTTCGTAGCTGGTTATGAACCATATATGTAGTTACCAAAGTGGCTGAAGGGAAAATATCAATAGATTTTTATAATTATCTAATACTAGTTTGCGCTGCAAACCGTACCAACGATACGGAACATGAATAGACCATCCCCAATAGATCCGAATTCTATACATTCGCCTGATATTGGAATTCAACGACAAAGGATTGGTCAACCTTTTAGGGGCACCTACCCTCTAATATCTATGACTGAATTTCTATAAAACTATTGTATGCCACGATAAGGGTCCAGTAGATTTGGTATTATGAGTTAAAAAATTGATGGGCCGGAGTATATACATTTTTTCTTTCTTATTTCTGTAGTGGATTCTCCGGATATTATTAGAAAGGTGCCTCCCTTTGTAGAGACTGAGAGAGTACTGGTTGGTTTTATTTTGTCATAGGTACGGTTCATACGTAGGTTCATACTTCGTGTGAAATTTAATATGGCATGGATTATAGTCTGGAATAACACATAGGCCACTTTTTATCCCAAGATTAGGTATAGTATAGTACCCATGATGATGATGATGATGATGAGGATGATGATGATGATGATGATGATGATGATGATGATGATGATGAAAAACCCTGGAGTTTGCAATAAGAAAATTAATTGGAAAACTGCTGGCACTTACCGGAGGCGAAAAAGCGTAATTACGTGTCGGTATGTCTGTAATACCATAATATCATTTACTTATTTAGACCGAAAATCCACATGCTTTTCGCGATAAATCTTCCATTTCTCTAATACAACGAGATAATACCTGTCAGTCCGCATGTCGGGTACGTCACCGGGATCGCAAGGCTTACCGTACGACATCCAATTAGTAGATATTTATTACGGCTTACTGCACGTCGAATAGTAATTACACAGGGATGAGTTTCGTTTTAAAATAATTTAATATCTCTCGGAGAAATTGTAACTGAAATCAAGCTGAATCGTCTCGTGTGTTCCATTGAAATGGCGACTTAGCAAGGATTTGCTCTTGGCTCGTTTGTAACTAGGGCGTGGTAATAAATTGTTCGCTCTAATAAGTTGACGTTTTGAGAAATGCTTAAGTTATTTCAGAACATTTTTGCGAGGTAATTAATGTTATGTACTTAATATTGAATGAAGTTTGGTAATTGCACAAGTGACTTAAAATACAAAATAAACGGTTTATATACATTATTAGACAACGAATATAAGACTCAACTATTGTATAACCAGTAAGTTTATTTCGTCCAAGTTTTAATTTATGTCACAAATGTAAAGCACCGTGCCAAACAAAGTTGAAAGAAAAATACTGCACTTTAAAAGTTTTGCTGTCGCAAACTTTCTGCACTAACCTGAGATGCATTGCGTGTATGTTGGAATATTTTTTAAGAAGTTAACTGGTCTACAAAAATATTAATAACATACCTATGTGTAAATTTACTCTGGGCATAATTTTATTCCCCTGTTACCCGTGGTACCACCAGTACGACCCACTAGTGGGACCACGGGGATATTCTTTTCCCCGTAGTCCCACTGCCTTGTGGTGGTACTATGGGAAAAAAATACTTGTAGTCCCACTGCATTAGAGATGTGCCGCAAAGTGTTTATTATCAACATACTTATATCTATTTGCATTTTTCTCTTATTATTTCTGTGTCAAAATGCCATTTCAAAGTTATATAGATATAGACTCGTAGGTTCTTTATTTTCAAAAAGGCCTAAGAATTTTGCAATAAAAATGGAGCACCATCAAGATCTTCGGGATTGCAACCAATCTCATTTATGAACCGGTTCCAACAACTATTTGATGGTGCAGGATTGTGGGGGATAGATGGCAGTCACTGTCGTAAAAGGCAACATAAGTCATAATGTAGATGAGAAAACGCAAGAAAATTGATTACAGACTCCAAGCTTTGGATGCATCTGGGACTAGTGCTGTGTTGATGTCATAAGGAGCAGTGCCCCGAGCAAAAACTCGTAATCGTAACGTATACGTATTGAGGAGACGGAGTATTTAAATGAGCAGTTTTCCAGTAGGTATAATAATCAGTTGGTTTTTAAATCATCAGGAGATGGCGCTAGCATAGCTTTTGGTAATTTTAATGTACTCTGTGGTTTGTTTGTAGTTTTTTTTCATGAATTTGCGATGTTGCCAAAGTTTAATTTCATTTACCCATATTATAATAGATAAAATATAATAAAACGCTTAATTCTTTTCGCGTCACTGTCTGTAATTTAAAATAACTATATTATATTTAAAATAATTTTATCAGAAAAAAATGACAAAATATTTATGTAAAGTAAATCATTACAAAACCGAAGAACATTTTTTCCATAAATTAGGGAACACTAGATGTGACACCACACTCTTCTTACCAAAAGTGCCGGCTGCGCCATCTAGCGCGTCTTTAGGAACGATATAAATACCTACTGGAAAACTGCTCATTGGCCTGCCTACCGTTCTCTAGATACGTTGATGCTACGATTACGATACGAGTTTTTCGTGCTATGGGTACAGATTTTTTTTTATACTCCTTAAGTCGCAGGCTAGCATACGGCCCACCTGATGATAAGTGGTTACTGTGGCCTATGGACGAGTGCAACATCAGAGTAGTCACACTCGTGCTGCCGACCCTGTGCGAACAGAGAGATTCTGTGCCGTCAGCCCAAAAGATAAATAGGACAAGCCTTTGGTTTTCCCACTGATAGCACAAAACCTCTCCGGTAAGCTCTGGCTACGCTACTCACCACCAGGAACACAACAAAAGGTTATTTAGCCGCAGTATTCTGTTAGGTCTACAATTTTTGTAGTTTTTTTTGTCTGAAATCTGAATTAATACAATCTTTCCTTTTATACTACGAGTATTCAGGCGATTATATTAGACGATAGATGAAATATATTATAACCGCCATCTTTCAAATATCGAAAACAGACAATGTAAAGTCCCTCCCTCAATCTTGTATTCCGCTCACGGTGCGACCGGGCAATGATTACAGTTCGCGCCCGTCTTTATGTTAATGCTACTGTTAGAAATTCACTCGCGTTGATTTTTCTTTTTTTTACTTAAATCCTGAACTGTTTTTGACTTTTGGGTGATTCCGAATAAGAATTTTGAAGCTTTCTCGACTCGTACAGCAGTTTTGTCATCGAAAAACAGTTTGGCCATGGTTATTTTTTTATTTAGTTAATAATATAACCTAGTTGTTGCACTCAGTTCACCCTGTAAAGATGTTGGTTATCGCAACCAAATATATTGTATGTGAAGCATGTTCCCAAGCTCAAGATTCTGGATAGACTTTCCCTATCAAATTTCATCGGAATCGGTTCAGTGATTTAGGTGTTACTTTCGCACTAATATTACATAATCTGTAATCAGCACTTTCGATCTCATACGCCACACATGGTTATAGTGTCTAATACCATTTGACGCCAGTATTGAAAGGTTAACTTTGATTAAATTTAGCATTCAATATAAGCTGTACCAACGTTCCGCGGCTTAATGGAATTATACGATTTACATTTCACCCCGTTTATAGGTCCCGTATCCAAAAAGCATCAGTATTCAAATATATCGTGTTACAAAATCTCTTCAGTAAATATTAATCTTTTTAAACATTGTCCTTTCCGGGCTTTAGCTGCCGAACTGTCAACTTGCTGGGCACGTTTCAAGGATTTGGTAATTTTACTTTTTTTTTTCTACAAAAAACCTGTCGGGATTCGCCTGATGCGGTAAATTGTCGAGGGTTGATGATTGTGAAGCAGTAGAATTTAAAATTTTCGGCCACGTACAACTTCGGCGCATTGAATACAAATGGGATGGCTTGCACTTTCGTTCAAGATTTTTGTAGGTGTGAAAAATACACTGGGGTGTAAAATCGGGGAATCGCTGGGGATAGTAAATTAGAATGCATATTGTGACAATAAACCTGGTAGTAAATTGAATTTACTTTTTTACGGTTATTATCTAACACGTGGGTAGTTCAAAAAATGTGTCTTTATATATGTAGATGGAATATAGTTTTACTGTTTATTTCAATAAGAAAAGCTGTTTTAATTCTATTAAGATTCTACCTGTTTATTATTTCCACTGATCTCGGCGTTATTACAGTAAGTAAATGAATCAATAATATCTAATTAATTTACTCCAAATTAAATCAATCATATTTAACGCATGACATACGTGCCAATAGTCATGGACATGGACTAGTCTGATTACCATGGATGCCCAAGATCAAGTGGAGAAATAAAAGTCGAAAAGTGGGCCCCGGACTTAGAGGTGAAGGTATTGAATGCGACCGGTACTAACGTAAAGATGATCATATTGAACAACAAATTGCTAAAGTTAATTTTTTACAATGTTGGCGGTGCTCCGCTTCGCGGTGCACCATTTTCTTCTTACACCTTTGTCAAAGTAATTTAACTTACGGCCTCGATGTTGTAGAGGCATGCACATATTTGTACATTGATGTGGTGGGTTCATGCATGCGGGGTTGGGAAATTCATTATGCGAAGTAAAATTATGACAATGAAATGATTATATCTCTCATATTATTGATTGTCGATTTTATTCGATTTTTTTAACTAGCTAATGCCTAACAGCTTGGAGGACGGAGGTTATTCTGTGACCTCCGCCGCCCGGTGCGGCTTCTGTGGCACGAGAGGGTTAGCACCTATGCCCCTTTGCCCCTTTGCTTACCAGATGATATTAGCTGTAAACAAAGCGTCTATACAAAAAAGCGACGTTTGCCGACCTGAGTAATACTATCGCAAAGCATATGAAATTTCATTACTCATCGTCTCTACACTTGAAAATACAATTTATTTTCAAATCGATGTACGATCACACTTGAGGCGTAGTTTCTTCAAACTCCTCCTCCTCCTAGCGTTAATTCCCAGTCGCATCCGAAGCTTTTTCAGCTCGGAGTCTGGGGTCCGCTTTTACCAGTCATAGCTACAGATTTGGCTAGACCTCGATATTTTTCCGTGAAGCGATTGCCATCTGACCTCCACGACCCAATGTTAACATTAGGCGATATCGAAGCTTTGCAGCTAGACCGTTGTTTTTTTTGGACTTTTTAGGGCACCAACTACCCGTAACGACTGCCATAGATGTTCTTATGGCAACCGGGACCGACGGCTTAACGTGCTCTCCGAGGCACGACCAGACCAATGCAAATACCCATATTTAATGCACACAAATATTTGCACTGAGCGGGGATCGAACCCGCGCCTCCTGCGTAGCGGCCGCGTTCACTACCGCTACGCCACGGAGGCTGTCAGTAGAGGCGTAGTTTCTTCAAACTAATAATCGAAAAAGAACTATTACATTTGAATTTCTATTCCCTACACAGAAAAAGCGTTCAAACGAATTCAAAATTGAAAATTCCCTTTTGAAGTTGTCGAAAACTATAAAATACTTCAAATATATTACATACAGAGGCTTTGTATATACCATTTGGCCTGTGAAATATCAAGTGTCAAGTGAACTATCGCATGACTTGCCCATTGTCACTCTTTTGGCATTCCTCTTTGGGAAAATTCTTTGAATTGTGTTCACTACTTTGAACATTTCATTTTGTAAAATATTCAGTCATTTTCGATTTTTCTTCTGTTGTTCATGAACAGATATTGATACCATGAATTTTATTAACGTAAAAATATATTTATTGTAAGGTGGGTGAATTCTTTAAATACTGGAGATAGTAAATATAACTCAAAGGAAATGACTTAACTGTGTAGTTTGTTATGTAGACTGTTTAGTAGGTAGCTGCGTGGGACACGACTAATTTAACTAATATTACTAAGTCATTAGTAACTATTTTTAGGTGCTGTAATAATTTTTAAAAGTTTCCAAATATCATGTGCTACCAAAAGTAAAATACTCGAAGTGCCTTTTTTTCTGAGCTAAGCTTATCCACAAAATATCCTCGCAACAACTTTCATAAACCACTGTTTACGCTCAACTACTTATATTACATCATACCGCAAACTCAAGTCTAACCACATACAAGGCTTAACCTTTTCTACGAAAAATCCCTCAAGATGTTCCACCTAAACCTTAAATAACATCCTGAACCGACCCTAAAATAATGCAGTCGACATAAAAAGATTAACAGCGTACCCACTTTTGTGCCAGAGACAGGGGATCAAGAAATATAGCCAGGGTAAGACGGGCAAGGTACGATAGGGTACGGTCACATTGTACCGAATATTTGTGAGTTGAAAAGGTAGTATGGTAAATGTGCGCAGAGGAGAATGTGATGAGCATTTTTGGGTTGTATTTTATAAGTTTCTCGTAATATTTTATTTGGTTAGCAAGGTTTATGGATATTGGCTGATTTTTTTTCTAAATGGCATGTTTGAATTCGATTTGAATGTCTAATATTTTATCTTTTGTTTGAGGAAAAATATGGAATCGACCTTAAATGTATAGAATTTTAAGGAATTTAGTAGTTTCTTTTGGAAGCAATGTAAATATGTAATACCGGGAGCTCAGATATAAAAGCAGTTGGTGAAAGTCTTTCTTTTGTTCTTCATTCGGGCACCAATACCAATTAGATTACTCATCTCATTTCCAGAATTAATTTGTTGTGACTGCCAAGAGACCTCCTATTTCAATTAATATCTAAGGTGTATCGGCTTGTAAGTCGCTAACGCCCAAGCTTACCACAGGCTTGGGCCTTATCTATATAAATCAAAATAAACTGCTGAAATACGTGTGTAACCGCTGCACCAGGTAGCATTTTTTTTGGGTTCATTTTATTATCTGGACAATGTTTGTATGAATTTTTTTAATCTTAAAGAACCCGAGCTCAGTCGCGGGCAAAGGCTAATCAGAGATAAGAAAAAAAGGTTCTATCAAAAGTATAAATACATAATGCTGTACCGTAATAAAGTAAAAACATATACCAATCATTTTCCGCTAACCCTGACCGCAACTCCGTGACCGAACAAATAATCTTCATATGTCCTGATGTCACCATTATACGTAGCGAGGTAACCTATCTAATGTCATAATAAATACGCCTAAGGCATGGTACACACCAGTGATGCCTACTTCATTCCTTCATTAAGTCTTCTTCATCCTAGCGTTAATCCCAGTCGCATCCGAAGCTTTCACCTCCGAGTCTGGGGTCCGGTCTACCAGGGTCTACCAGTCTAACTGCGGATTTGGCTGGACATTAATATTTTCCGTAAAGTTATTGTCATCTGACCTCCTTAACCCATTGGCTGTTTAGGGCTCCAACTACCCGTAACGACTGCTATAGATGTTCGTATCACAACCGTGACCGACGGTGACGTCACCTAACATCCGTCTGTACAAAAGTAGATGTTAATGAGACAACCGCACTTTTTCTGAATTTTGAAACTGATCATAAGGGATTAACTATCACCTCACCACTCATCACCATCGTAAATTCACCTCTACCATAAGCAAAAAATATCCTGCAGAAACCAATAATTCTTAGAGCAGAAAATCGGTTGAACGCTACTAAAAATACCTTAATGCCGGTTTTCGGGTTTCCTTGTGCGATAAATACTTCTTCAATTTACTTTTATTGGCATTGCAGTTAAGTACTCGTACAGTTTTAGTATTGGGAATACCTGCGTTTTATGTTTTTTCATTTTCTTAAGCGCATTTTTTATGATTTTCAAACGTCATTCATTCGTTTGGAGGTTAAGTACTTATTCCATGAAAGGTTAAGCTGAATTCCACCTGTGCACTACTGTGATTATTGTGAGCATAACCTGCGATTCGACACTTACACTTAGTGGTTTTCTAGTGTTATGATTCTCATGGGAAATGTTTGTAAAAAAACATTCTATAACACGATTGCTATTGCCACCCGTTAATAGAACTATAACTACACTTATTCCATTCCACAAAACGTCATGTAACCAATAATAAACTGATGGGTCAGATAAAGACGAAATGATAAAACTGTGGGGGCAAGAATTACTTGTTTCACCGCACTCCCCCAAATTAAAAGATGTCAGTATTTGCTGTCGAAGCGATTAGGGGAGATCCTTATATTAATCAATGAACGGGCCACCATTTCAAACGCTTAATTTATTAACGCCGGTCCACCCTCGGAATATAATGGTAGGTAAACTTTTGATTGTGATAAGCAAATGATGTGAAAAGTTAAGCTTTTAATTTCATAAAAGAAATTATAATTGTAATGAAATATTTTTTAAACGCCATTTTGGCCAGCTTTCTTTATACACCTATACTAGCGGCCGCCTGCGACTCCGTACGCGTGGCGTTCGTTTTACCCCCTTAGGGGTGGAGTTTCGTAAAATCCGGAACCTACCTGCTAAATCTCAAGTTTGTAGGTGTTACAGTTACTGAGATTTCGTGATTAATCAGCGAGTGGTATTTTGCTTTTGTATAGATATGTAGTGACCCTCTTTTCCGTGTCTTCACCTTCAGCTTACCATCAGGCGATGTGAAGTCGAATTAACGTGTCCTGCATATAAGAACAAAAAAAAACCTGCTCATGCCTGTATTTTTGGGAGTAAGCAGAGATTAAGTAAGTATGGGGTTAACCAAGACCTTCGGCGCCCAAATCAACCTAACTTTGCTATTCAGTGCACCTGCTAAATAACAGATGAGACTCTGGTGTATACTTTCCTCTCGTCGTTAGGGGGTCAGCCGTCAGTCGCTCGCGTAAACGTTAAGAAATCAATCAAAACAATTTGACAGTTTTTTTGCACCATACAAATTTTCCGATGAGCTCCTTCAGTTAAATACCGACACACATTACCATTAAGAATTTCCTGAAAGTAAAAAAAAACTTCGTAACATTTTGCCTAACCCAGGCGCTAACTCAGGACCTCATGTTATATAGCAGTCACACTCGTTACATCGTTCTTTGAAAGTAATAAACAGTGTAATTTATAGAGATGTATGCCCAAAGTTTATCGCATTTATTCCGTAACTCTCATTGAGAACTTCTTAACTATGACATATTTTGCCCTCACTCTCAAAAGTACCAGTGAGAGGACAAAATATATAGATGTAACAATATGTCACCGCCATTATGGTTTAATCAGCTAGTTAATTGAAAGCCTAGGCCGTGAATTGAACACTGGCATCCATTCAAATAGCTGAAACACTGAACGTAAACGTATGATTCTGTAGCCAACCACATACGACAACTGCCGACGCACGCAGCATATGCGCGTAATTCATTGCAGATTCTCAATGGTCCCCTTTATCCGTTTCGGAGGTTAACAAGTAATGGGTACGCTGTATGTGCTGCATGCGGTCGGCTTCGAAATCATAGCTTTATGTAGTCAGTTTAAATCAACAAATTAAATTGAAGTAGCTATGTTATATATCAGTGGGAAGGCTACTCCTGATTAGATGTAACCTTCCCACTGGTGACCTGATTTGCATCAGTGGGAAGGCTACTCCTGATCCTTTCGGTCTCTTAGGTCCAGTTCCTATAACCCGCGCCACGTATCTTGGACCTAAAATGTGCTCAAAACGTGCTCTATACGCGCAGTACACATTTCTTGGGTGTCTTTTGAGGATAGCACGGGATGCTACTGCAGTAGACGAACTCTAAATTCACCAAGCATAGACTATTACAAAGCGATCCGCGGGCGCCAGAGACTCGTATGTCTTACGATTTAGGTCCAAGATACGTGGCGCGGGTTATACGTACGTCTAGTGTGTTTGGTACGACTATTTCTGCGAAAGTCTATTTATTTAAAAGTCCATTATTGCGAAAGTCCATTTCTTTGTACGTCCATTTATTTGAACGTCCATTATACGACGATATTGCAATATACAATATACTTTTAAGTTGAACCGTATCCGCATCCGAACAGCGAACCATCGCTGCTAGTAATGGCGATCGTGAGAGCTCTCACTCCCAGGGTCGCCACCAGCTCCCGTCTCGGCGTCTCCCACGCCGGACACTCGGTGAGCGTGTGCAGCGCCGAGTCCTCGCTCGCGTCGCAGTGATGGCACTCGGACGTTGGCTAACCAACCTTCCCACTGGTGGAAATGCTTGGTAGTAAGGTTGGTCCGAAGTCTTAATTTTGTGTAAAGATTTCTGAATTCTCTTCCTATTCCTCTCACTCACTATCTTCTCATACTTTTTCTTTCTCTATTTTTTACCTCAATTAATACCACACCGCGCGTACCGTAAAGCGGTATAGCACACCGAAAGAGCTGGCCCTCGAGAGATATGGCCCTGAGTCGGCCAGGGTGCGAGGGATATGGCTACGACAATTTCATCTCCGGCGACCAACAGCCCACAGACAGCGTGCGTTTTAGTCGGTCCGAGTTCGACATAACCTCCTACACCGGCTCCGGCGGGGGAGGTATCCGTGGGGATTTTACAAACATTAAAAAAAGATATAGCGCTCGCAGCCGGCCCGCAAAGTTTAGTGGGCCGCCGCCGTATCCCGTTAAATGGACCATATTTATTTACTACATTACCAACGAAGCTCTCATTAACCAGAAGCCAGTCGCCGTGTTTGAACTCGGTCGGGAGAGAGCATATAGCATACTTTAGCAGCGTAAAAAATCCTATTTAGCATTCATTTCACTAACAAATCGCATATGCAAGTATAAATTGTTTTTCATCGGAAGGTACTCGTATCTCTTAAACTGTCAATTGCCAATTTCTCAAGTTGACACGAACATCGTTACCAAAGTTATCCCTGCCGCCGCTTTTCAATTTATAAAGGAACACTTTTTTTCTCTCCAAAAAATTTTTTCAAGCGGTGTGAAAAAAACAATTTTGCAAGAAGCGTAGGGGAATTTAGAAAGTTTGTGTTGCTATGGATCTGTCTGTGGTAATTTCGTGGACGTGTTGTAGAAGATGAAGTAATAATAAGATGAAAATAAAATAATAATATTATTTTTTGAGCTCTTGGTCAACTTTAGGAGGCTCGGGATTAGTGACTTGGTTACGTCATAACTTGAAAATGATTTAGTCGATTTCATGTCATTGTTCTTTTTAAGTTTTTTAATACTTTATACCTAGAAGTTTCCTATGGTAAGAAAAAAAATTAGGCACAAAAATTGGTGAACCTTCAAAACACTTTTTCAGTACGTATTCCACACGGGTTAAGTTGCGGGCAACAGTTAGTTTCATTGTGTTTAAATTAAGAACACAATACTAATTGCTTTAAAATTTCATTCAAGTTATTCCCAAACTAATTTGATATTGATATTTTAAGTTTAACTTAGTAAACCGTTAAGACAAATAGTTTAGAAGATTTATGGTACAAGCTTCTGTTTTCCCGAACGTTTAAGTAATAACTTCATGCCAGAATTGAGTGCCGAAAATAAATTTTCTAAGCGTCATTATTCATCGAAAGTATATTATTGTTGGTGATAGATGGGCGCCATTATAGGAGAATTAGAAACCATAATGGGGTGTAAGATAAATGGAACTGACTGTACTTTGTACCATTATTTTTAGGTAGGTGACGAATAATAATTATTTACCTTAAAGCACTTTTTGATTAACGAATTTGTTAGAAAGAACTATCTTAAGCCTAGTATTCACTGGGCAATATTATTGTGTGTTGTGCTACTTTGTAGCATAATGTTGCACAACAAAGACAACAACGCGAAACAACGTTGTCTATCCATGCATGATCCATTCGTCGAACAAAAAATACGCACGTACTCTTGCGCCCAGCTGGAAAAATTGAGTGTGTTGCTCAACTTTGCCGAACTTGTTGAGAAATAATGCCTAATAAAATAAGTGTTCACTCGCAATAGTTCTTAACAATTAGTTTTAGCATGTATGAGGCTCATCAATAAATTTGTGTCCCAGCCAACTTGGTGATTGATGAATGACGTTCTTGCGCAAGTTTCCTTCACAGGATTGGGAGATCAGACGGTAGTCGCTCTTAAGAACGAAGAAATAAGAACATAGCGATTATAAAAAATAATTTATAAATACAACTTATAACTCCATCTTGATTGTAATACATCCTATAACTTTGTCTAATATATGTTCATGCAAACACTTCACGGTGGGTACAAACAAACCAATTTTCTCGTGCAAGAGTGTCAGTAAGTCTGGTCCCACGGGTGTTGGCTCGAACGAGAGAAACGTCTCTGCCACATTTAGTACAGCTTAAGTACGTCACAAAGTGCAGTCCTCCGAGGGGACAAAATTAGAAATGTTTACCAAAAATGTTGGGGCACAATTTGGTTAGCACAAAAGCCACAGTACCGCTTACATTTTAAACGATAGCTTTTGAAGTAACAGCTTCACGAAATTCGCGTCATCGTCACGAAGTCAGCAGATACACATAATTCATTGCGGCTTCTCAATGGTCCCCTTTATCTGTATCGGCGTTTCACAAGTAATGGGTACGTTTTAGCTCCTACATACGTCTGTTGTTGTCGTATACGGTTGACTTCGGAATCATACCTTAAGACAAAAACACAACAATTTGTCTAAACACATTTCTGTCTTCAAAATGAAACAAAGAAGAATCCTTAACAACCAAAATGGCTTCAGCGTGCCTCTCAGGTTCCAGCGCCTCCAAATACCCTTTCCCTTTTGTCTTTCCATTTAGCATTTATCAAAGGTATTACACTCCATTCGCAAAATTCTTAAAGACATCAAGATACGGCGACACAGAGTCAAAATTGTCGCTTGTCAACGCGGCCATTACTCATAGAAATAAGCAATCATCTGGAGCACCCCTTTTTAATTATGCAAAATCTGTGCCATTCATTAACCCCCTCCCTCTTCCCCTCCCTTCTTTACTCCCCCCTCCATTATCTCCAAGGAATGAACAAAATTATTTACTTGAAAATTATGAAAAATATAAATGGATGGTGCAATTTGTTTCAATTTTATTTTATTCGAGTGGCGACCGTTTTGGTTATATTCTGACATTGCGGGGTTTGAATTAGACAGGTTTTATCATGATAGATTTTTATATTATTTCTTGTTGTGTCATGTCAACGATCGATCATATTTTGTGTTATGTTATAGGTATACAAATAGTTTCTCTAAATGAATAAGTGAGTACAAAATATGAACAATACTTTTTTTCTCACACCACGCCTTTTAATTGAAGGTAACGATTTTCTTTATAACCAATAAATCTATTTTATTGTTACTATTTAGGCAGACATTTTTACCTTGTAGTTTATGAGATCATAGACCACGGATGATAATTGTTAAAATCCATACATTTTATATCAAGAGTTCAGTTAGAGAAACTCCTATGTTGTGCTTAAACAAAAAAAAATGGCGTCATCAAAAATAAGCAAAATAAACCGCAGCAGTGTCGACCATTGTAGGTTCAAAGTACGAAAGAAGATTTAAAGTTAATGGTTCAAGCCAATGGACATCAATTTAGTTATAGAGATGAGATCATAAACTTAACTTCGTATTCATCAATTAAGTTTTACTACAGAAACTCCAACCTTTACCAAAAAAGAATGTTACGTACACGTTGCCAACTTTAAAAACTGGATAACCTTTTTTAAAGCAAAATACAAATTGGAATAGTCATTTCACGACACAATTTATTATTCCATTTAACGATATCTACTTCGAATCGTTAAACAAATTGAAAGTTCTAATAACCTGTTATGCCTCATAAAACCTCAAAACTCTTATCATCGTAGTGTTCTCGATTATCAATTCAAGCCGTTAGCTAGTTGGATGTCAATATTCATTTAGTGGGATGGCCGCCGTGTGCGCGTGATTTGTCTACCAACCCGCGCCCCTCTCGCCACCAAAGGGAGCGAATCGTGGTCCGAATACCAAATCGAAATTTCGCACAGGACCACCAATTGATGTCGAAAATCGTTATTAATAATTCGGATTCCGTCTCTTAGATTTGGCTTTGATTTATATGTTGATAGGTTATGATGTTTATTTATTGTATTTTTGGGGATACTATGACAGATATAAAAGGAACCTTGAAAGAAGATGGCAATTGTTTGACTGCCAGGATGAATCAAAGAAACTGTATTTTTATTTACGAATTTTATTTGATCTTACGATCGCACATAAATATTGGGAATATTATCTTCTATATTGTTTTTTTTTAATAAAAATGGCTGTTTTAAAAATGAAACTCCCATCACGGTTTGACCAATCACATTGAAATGATTGTAAATTCATGGAGAAGATTTTGATATGGCCTTCTTCTCGAGAAATACACCATGAGTAAAACTGTGGGTCGAATGTGACCATTTTACACGCCATGACAGTTTGTGAAGATGTTTGGATGGTGTCGGATGTTTGTTATTCAATCACGCTAACGGCTGAACGGATCTGGTTGAAATTTAGTACAGGGATAGATTATAGTCTGGAATAACACATAGGTTATTTTTCCCGGGTGTAAGGGGGCTCCATAGATTGCGGGAACGGGAACAACAGAACATGCGGGCAACTACTATAGTATTTTGATATGAGCATTTGGGGGGTTTGAACCACGGTAACAATGACCAAAGAGAATAAGATTCGTATCTCTTTATCTTATAGTAGCGGTTGCTTACAGTTTTGTCCGCCTAATTCAATTAAAACAATTAATTCAATGGGAAATGTGTCTGAAGTTATTTATATACGACTTGTTATTAACATACTCAATATTATCTTTTTCAGATTTTTCTCAGTACATGGGCGACATGGATATTCAAGACTACAAGGTGATGGCTGGTGGAACTGAAAGGTAAGTGAACTTTAAAATAATAATAATTAATACTTTTGTACTTAATTGTACCTATTACAGCTAATATAAAACTGGATTCTTAAGGTGCATAATTTAGAGTACCTATTACAATTATAATTATTAAAATTATTCTTGTTGCTATAATTCTAAGAAGTTTAGAATACCATACTATAAAAATGTACATTATAGATATTATAACATGCATATTAAACTGGTTATCATACAAAAGCTTTGTATGTGTTTTGTGGACTAAAAATAATGATATTATAATACATACTCGTAACCATAATTTTCAAAACAAAAAGTATATTCAAAAACGGAATTAAGTCACCACGAATAAAACACAAAGCTCCCGTATCTCAAAAGACAATCCACCATAAAAAAAAGTAACAACGACATTTTAATCAACATGAAAGCCTTTGAAGAATATATCAAATACCCTTATAACATATATTATGTTTGTAAGGTCACAAGGACCCTCCAATCTGCCTCTATTCATTCACACGGAGTCATCCATCTTGTTTTTCTTTTTTTTTTCGCTCGCGTATCCCTAGAGTCGGGTGTTCGTCAAAGTGCAATATCATCAAATCACTGTAAAAGAAGTTCCATGATTTGAGGGGTGCGGGGGGATGAAATATTACAACGAGAAAGGTTCGTTTCCGAAAGGACGAGTTAGTGATAAATGTGAAGTAATGAAAGCTATGCTAGTTTAAAGCGAAGTTAGTTTGTTTACATTTTAAATAGTTTTGTTTATTAATATTTTACTTCATATTATGTAAGAAAATAATTATGATTGCCATCTTTTGTGTGTCATTGGATATGTGAAAATTGTGAAATACGTAAAATAGTGAATTTTGGTGTCAAGTGTATATTGGGTGAAGTTTTTATGAATCATCATTATTACGGGCTATATTTCGTTATCGTTGTCGATTGTTACGATTTTTGTAAGGTCTGACGATAACGTACATGAAAGAATCATCTTAATTCTTATTTCTCAAAGATAATAATCATTTACTCGACATAACATGACTGCTATATTGTATAAAGGTGCGTACAGATCATGTAACATGTTGTATAACTTGTGTTATGTAACACGTCCACATTATCTAACATTGCTTTATAACTTTGCAACATTGTACTATATGATTTGTACGCACCTTAAGCTACACTACTTACATTATTCTCACAAACGATTTGAGATATTCCAACCCTAGATTACAAATGCATGTATGGAAGTACAGTGGTAATTATTAATACTTGCATTTTGACATTCATTGTCTAGGGTTGGAGTATCTCAAAATGCACCTATTAAATTATTTCAACTGTACTTCCATACTTCTGAGTAAAGGTTCAACCCCACCAAACGGACGGCATCGGAACGGATTTTACAATCTTTAAACAAAATAAATCTTATATCACAGCATTTAAAGTTTATATTACCAAGTCACGCATGACAGCTTGACGTGCATCATGCCGCCACACGTCACTGTCAAGCTGTTGTGCGTGACTTGGTAATATAAACTTCAAACACTGTGATAATAAGATTTAATTTTGTTTAAAGATTGTAAAATCCGGGCCGATGCCGTCCGTTTGGTGGTGTTGGACCTTAACTAAGCTATATTATATAGTGCGTAGCTTATCACTGTGACACATTCCTATCGTTTTTAGTGTCGGCGTCGTTGTGCCGAGTCACTCAGGGCGTATTTCATGCTACGTCGACTCAAGAAATGATATTGTCGAGAATATGATTCGTGAACGTAACAAATGTATTATGTACTTCCACCTTTGGGGACGTCAGTTTGGTTCTTGGGATGGACTTCGGAATTTGTATCGGTATATTTCGTTTTAAATGGCCGTAAATGTCATCGGGTTGACGTGGACCATTTATGTGGATTGTTGTTATAAATAGTCATTGAGTTATGGGTTTGTTTCTTTACTAGCTTTTTCTCGCGGAACCGCCTGCGTGAATGCGAGTTAACGCGGTTTTAATTCATGTCTTTGGTTCTTTTCAATCGATTGCGATCAAAACTTACAGCTGATGTTAAGTTTGGCAAAGTTTTTTTTAATAAAGTAACCGATAGTTTTTGAATCCATCACAAACAAACAGATAGTCAAAAGATATCTGGCATGTAAAATTGTTTTTTTATCAACTAGCATAATACAACAGTTTGTAAATATTACGGTTAACCTTTACAAAACATCTTAAAAACATCGAAACATAAAACGTAATATTACACAAAATGTTATTTTCCTAAGAAACGTTAAAAATATTTCAAGACATATTACATTATTGTAAAACTTGTAAAAGTCTACGTAGCTATACGTAGCAAGTCGTAGCTGTCAGTTCTACGTCGTAACACGTAGCAGAAATTCTACTTCGGACATTAAGTCCACTTAGAGAAAGTTTTAATTTTTATGTCGCAACACAACCTTAAAATTTTGGTTTAGATATCACAGGTTCGACTCTGTGTATACGTATTTAGAGAGCCTTCATAGTTGAACAACCTAATGTGTCAGCATAGAGTTGCTAAGCCTAAGCGGCGCAGGCGCAATTCAGGTCCGGCGAAACGTAAGCGCACAGACTGCACAGTGTGATGCCCTACCGCACATCTGCCCTATACTGGTCTATTTTGATCAATTGGGTATGGTCCAAGTTATTAAAAATATATTTCTAACAAAATCATTGACATTTGCATGAAGGAGCTTTGAAGCTTTGGAGCTCAAAATGCATGATGACGCATGATACATTGCTCAAAATTCTTGTACATAAATTTTGTATTCTGTTTCATTCCGAGTGAAGTAAAATACTATAGGATTATCTCTTTCTAAATATACGATTTATGAGAACCCACTGATGGTAAAATCCTTTATAACGTGGGGCGTAAAACATACATTATTTTGTGAAATATCAAAAAAAGAAAAGGGGGGAAATAATACTGTACGTTTATTTTTTTATTACTATGTTTGCTATTCAGATCAATTAAGATTGGAAAATGTATGCTCATTACTTCTAGTCGCCTGAACTAGGAATTAAAGATAAGATTTAATTCACAACACTCACACTCACTACTAATGCGTTATCGAGACAGAAATTATTCCTATTATTATATAATAAATAATCGCACACGCTCATGACTTGGGCGCCTATATTAATACTCCGCTCCAATGTAGGTAAATTCATGCGTAAGATCATTGTGTGTCGGCCTATTGATCAGAAACTACGCTCCAACAAGTTTATATAAATACTTGTCACGTCACTTCAGTGTTATAGTAGGTAGAAAGTTAGAAACAAGGAGATATTATGTTTTCACTGGATTTTGTTATGTTTTATGTTTTGAATAAGAAGTATAAAAATAAACGTGTTGAGGTTATGTTTTGAAATGTAAGGGAACACACATTCGTTTTTATATTAGATTTTTTCCTATGATTTATGGCAATAGATAAAGCAACAAGTAAAGCTGGGTCCACATTTGTAGCACCTTGACGTATCACGATCAGTCGTATCGTATCGAGTATTTGTATCGTAAATATGGATGCTCATTTTGTCCATATCATATCAATAAGGCGTATTTCGTAAAAAAAACGCGTCCATACTTAGAAAATGCTGTAATGATGTATCAAGATACGCGTTTAGTGCGGATCGGGCTGTATCAGATACGGCGTGTATTGTTAACGGCTATCATCTTGTGTCCAAATTAGCGATCATGATACGCGTTGAGGCCACGCGAAGGAGATACGATACACAGAAATGCTACAAATGTGGACCCAGCTTAAAATATTCTATCATCGCACTTCTCGTCATAGGCGGGGAGTTCATCCTCACACATTGCGACCGGAAACGGTGCGCACTGTGCGGTATGAAAGGAACTTCATCCCTCGCACACTCAAGCTGTGGAATGAACTCCCCGCGATGGTTTTCCCAAGCGACTACAATATGGGGTTCTTCAAGAAGGGCATTAGAAGGTTTCTTCAGGGTCGGCAGCACGAGTGTGACGCCCCTGGTGTTGCATACGTCCATAGGCCACGGTAACCACTTTCCATCAGGTGGGCCGTGTGCTTGTCTGCCACCTAAGTGGTATAAAAAAAAATATTTCTCTACCTATATACCACTGGTCAGAGCGAAACGAAGATACGAGACACACACATACACATAGCTAACAAATTGAACCCACTAAACGAAAGTCCCGCATTTGCCGCTCATCAATAACAGAAACTATCTTCAGTAAAGGTGCCAAGACTGCAACCGGATCGATAACCAATCAGCTTGAAGCCCGGCCCCGTAGAATTACCTGAGCCTTGATTAGGTACTCGCGATCTCTGTAACTACAAGCTAGACGGTCAATAAACTACGGGCAGCTTCTCTTGATATTAGCTGTTAATAATAGTTGACTTGCAAGCCGTTTATGTTGCCCTGGTAATGGTCTGATGAAAATTGGTTGCATTTTTGTTTATGTTTATGATAGATGGGTGTATGGGTGTGATAATATGGACTCTAGAATGTGAACAACGAAATGTGAATAGTTCATGGGTACCACAATACACACCTATAAGACTAAAATGCAAATGTATATAGTACGCGCCAGTTAGTGTGGCAATACGAGTCATTTACATTCCCCCATACAGTGGTGTAGGTATACGAAATTTGCAAAAACGACAGTTTCAATGTTAAAAGATAAAGTAATAATTCTTAATTCTTAATATTTTTGATTTACCTTTCTTGTTACTTCGTATTCGTAAGACTTTGTTCCACTCGTATTGCCACACTAACTGGCGCGTACTATAGATGGGTGTATGGGTGTGACAATATGGACTCTAGAATGTGAACAACGAAAATTTGAATAGTTCATGGGTACCAATACACACCTATAAGACTAAAATGCAAATGTATACCTTATTAATTATACTCGTATGAATATAAAAAAAAACTCTTTTTTTGTTATCCGTGCTCGTTCTTCACCTACTTTTTTGTAATGTTTTTCTTGGTTAGATTCGAGATTTTCATCGTGGCTCGAAGCCTCATTTGATTATGTGTTTATACTGATATACTGAAGACTTTGACGTAAGCTTTCTTTTCGAGGTTGGGAGGTCGGACGAATCGCTCCTACAAAAGGCAATATGAATAAGATCGGAGAGATAGTTAAAAAGAGGAAGCTACCAGCCGGATTGTCACTATGATAATGTCCACACTTGCAGAATGGCCATACTTCTAAAACCCTGTTTTAAAAAATATAACCAAATCTCATTATAACCCACAAGACTGTGTTCTGCTAATAGATGTGACAGGAAAATTAACTGGGACACTCTCGCCATATTACGCCTTGAAACTTATATTCATAACGATCTCCTTACTAATGACCTAACAACTTATGTTTTATTAATATTCCAGCAGCGGGACATTTTGTGTTACCGCAAATGCTAGCCACGGTCGGTACATAAAGGTGCTTCTACATTACCATTATTGCAAAAAAAATCCTTAATAGAATATAAATTGGCTTTGACTTTTTGTTTTTGGAGCCAAAGGTCCATTTATTGTTTTTGATTGGTATATCGACTTTTCTGAGAGGGACTGCCTTCTCACCCTCCAACCCTAAAGAAAAACATTACCCATATTACCTATCTTGCGTAAAACATTACCCTCGCTGGTGCAGTCGGGTAAAAACTAAACATAAATAGTTATGTTTTGTAAACGTGACTAGAATTCAGCAAAATGTAGCGGTACCTTTATACGGAGTTGTAAAGTTTCGATTGAACCGTCACAGATAACGAATAACAATAGTCTCGATGTAAAGCCTCGGTTTTGAAGCCGGGACGTGGCTCTAGAAACTTTTAGTTTCTTGATGTATATATTGTTCCTGGTGTTCCTGATTTCAAATTAGTTTTTATGGAGTATGTCTATATTATCTGAATATTATCGATGCTTAGACTGGTATACAAACTGTATACCTAGACGCAGCACATGTCATTTCAACCTGGCGTAAAAAATGGCTATCACTTCGATATAAGTAGACATATACATACATCCCATGACATACACATAAAATACGTACACAAAATGCTTTTTCTCGTTGTTTTTTGCGATGTATTTTGTTTTAAAAGCTATGTCAGTATTTATGGTCTAAATATTGATTGATGCCTATAAAGTTAACTCCAAGGTTTATATGGATAAATCAAACTATAAATATTGAATAAATCACTTGTACTTTTCCACAATTATTTATTTATTTGAACCTTACCGGTTTCACCTTACGGCATTATCCACCAAGTGCCATCAATCTCCAGTGTAAACAAACTATAAATCTTTGACATAATGTAACATTGATCCAATGTTATTTAATTACATCATTTTCATTGTTCCTTACGTTAGTACTGGACGCATTTGAGGTATTTACCTTAGAGTCCGGGTCCGTTTTTAGGGTTCCGTAGCCAAATGGCAAAAAACGGAACCCTTATAGATTCTTCATGTCTGTCCGTCCGTATGTCTGTCTGTCTGTCCGTCCGTATGTCACAGCCACTTTTCTCCGAAGCTATAAGGCCTATGCTGTTGAAACTTGTATTCTGTAAACCGCATTAAGAATTTCACACAAAAATAAAAAAAAAGCATTAAATTTTGGGGGTCCCATACTTAGAACTGAAATTCAAATTTTTTTTTTTTCATCAAACCCATACGTGTGGGGTATCTATAGATAGGTCTTTAAAAATGCTATTGAGGTTTCTAACATATTTTTTTCTAAACTGAATAGTTTGCGCGAGAGACACTTCCAAAGTGGAAAAATGTGTGTCCCCCCACCCCCTCTAACTTCTAAAATAAGAGAATGATAAATCTAAAAAAATATGTGATGTAAATTGCCATGCAAACTACCACTAAAAATTGGTTCGAACGAGATCCAGTCAGTAGTTTTTTTTTAATACGTCATAAACCGCAATTTTTGCTTTTGCTACTACGGAACCCTTCATGGGCGAGTCCGACTCGCACTTGGCCGATTTTATTTTTAGTCTAACCATTCTAATCATGCATTGGTGGGTAACCATTCTTATGACCTAACCTACTTGATAAAAAAATGTTTTAAATTTATTTACCTAATTGGACCTAAACATAAACGGCGAAATGTGGGTGCTAGCACCTCTGCCTAACCCTTTGGGGATATAGGCGTAAGTTTATGTTATGTTATGTTTACCTAACTGAAAAAAAAATTTTTTCGATATGCAGATGCATATTATGCCACTGATTTTTAGAAATAGCTTAACCACAACACTCAATAACCAGGCTTATTATGTGCCATATTTTTTTCATACCACACGGCCCACCTGAAGGAAAAGTGGTTACTGTGACCTGGTGTTGCACACTTATGTATATACGTAGAGGTCGAAGGGAGTCACACTCGTGCTGCCGATCCTGCAAGAACCTTCTAATGCCCTTCTTGAAGAACCCACAAAACATGTTATTTAAGTTTAAAATGTTATATACATAAATCTGTTGATCATCATCATCTGCATATAGACAAATTCTCCTGTTTGCATCCGTGGCCAAGATGACCTCGGAGCTCAGGGTCCGCCTTCCGGCTCTTCCTCCTCCACTTCGCACGATCTTGGGCGTCCATGGTAGTGAGACCATTAGCACGCATATCACCCTCCACGACGTCAAGCCAGGACTTCTTTGGCCTACCCCTTTTACCTGGACCCGGCGGGGGCACCATTGCCAGGCATTTGTTCCCCACGTAGCCTGGCGGTTGCCGCAAGACGTGGCCGCACCAGCGAAGGCGGCTCTCTTGCATTTTATCCGTGATGTCACGGACATGGAGGCTGCCGCGGATGCGAGAGTTCCGTACGCGATCTTTACGCGTAACGCCGCACATCCACCGCAACATTTTCATCTCCATGACACGCAGCTCTTGCTTGTGTCGCTCGAGCAGCGGCCACGCCTCACAACCATACAAGAGAACAGGCCTAATGATCGTCTTATAGACCTGCCCCTTCAACCTGACTGGCATTTTAGTTGGTGTTGCACACTCATGTATATACGTAGAGGTCGAAGGGAGTCACACTCGTGCTGCAGATCCTGCAAGAACCTTCTAATGCCCTTCTTTTGAAGAACCCACAAAACATGTTATTTAAGTTTGAAATGTTATAAAAATAAATCTGTTGATGTGCCTAATAAAATAAATAAATAAGCCCGATATTGTAGTCGCTTGGGAAAATCACAGCAGGAAGTTCATTCCAAAGATTTATTATTAGTGGCTATAATCTTTTCAGTATCACAACTTTAAAATCAGGTCAGGGTCTGAATTATCAATTAGTGTTAAGTCCATAAGTGAACGGTAATGCCGGAGTTATCTATTATTAAAATCAGGATACCTAGTACGTAACGATGCCCAAAATTCGGTGGAGAGACAATATTCAATTAACCCACTTCCAGTGTTATAGAGTTACTTAAGGCAATTTAGGTAACTTTGTAATTATTATATGTAAATAAGTAAGTACTTAAAAGAAACAAAGGGGAAACCCAATTTTGGGCCTGACCATCGAGACTTAATCTACGAAATCTTTGTGTATTACTTTACAATTGCGAAAATTACCTTTGAAACTACTAGTGGTGTCATGGGGAATAATTTATACCCTTGAAACTACCGGTGGTGCCATGGGGAAAGAATTTTATCCTTGACACTACCAGTAGTGCCATTGGGTAGTGCCACGGGGCAGTCACACAGCATTCACCTTCTGCAGAAATTATTTCATTTACATACCCCTAGACACTTAAATAAGAAGATTTTTACAGGGTCAGCTGCAGTTCGAGTATGATGCCATTGGTGTTGCACACGTCCTTAAGCTTCAGTAACCACTTCCATCAGGTGGACTGTATGCTTATCTGCCACCTGAGTGGTATAAAAAATACTCTTTACCAAAATTTGCCTTCTGTATTCAACCAAATCAAGTAATGGAGAAGCGAGGAGCCTTTCCATCTTTTGAAGGTATTTTGGTTACAACCAAACCAAAATACCTCCAAAAGATGGAAAGGCTTCACGGAAATAGGCGTTATCTGACCTTTCAATTCCGAGAGAAAAGAAATACACTTTAAAAACTAGCAGCATATTTTTTATTATTTACTAGCTGATGGAACTCTGTTCCTGTCCCGTGACTTATGAGAACGTAATTTTTTTAAAACCTTATGAGGAACTTTTGGAACATATGGAAAAAAATAGCTGAATCAGTTGAACCGTTCTTGAGTTATGCGCTTAGCTGTGTACATCAATTTTTGTAAAAATAAATAGAATTCTTGATTTTTTTTTTATTTTGATTCCGTTCTCAAATGAGCTTAATAAAGACAACTACATAATAAACATTATCACTTAATTTAACAGTGAATTATAACATCTGAAGAAAACATACCTGAGAATTCTTTGGAATGTTTTCAAAACTTTGTGAAGTCTACTAATTTGTGTCGGGCCAACGAAGTACATTAAAGCTTAACCCTTTTCATACCACGAAGAGACCCGTACCTGAGGGCTTATATTTTATTATTAATATTCCACTAGCTTAGTGATGATGTAGGACTGGTTTGCCTATTTGTAATCACTACAGCTCGCATAATTACTAGGTGCAAAGTAGGGTTGTTCGCAGGTAATGTTAAAGCGAGGTTTTAATTAAAACGCAAAACGTGTCCCTATCGATTCGCACTACTACATATACGTGCGTTGCGTTTAGGGTTGCCCAAAACCTTAGATTATTTTTGTATGAATGTTTGATATTTTGAATATTTTATTTGTGCATGAAAAGCAAAGGATAAATAATACTCATACCTGGATAAATACTTGTAAGTGGACAGTAGATAACCTGTACTAAAGTATGTTATATTTTGAAACAATCGTGTAATTCAACTTATTGAGCAACATATTATGCTAGTTATAATATTTTATATATCTTCAGCATTGGTAACCATAGTTCCATAGAACAATACATTTTAAAATTAAAATAAAATCAACACTATAAGACATTCTACACAGCGCCACCAGTCGGTTTTCTCGTTCACAGATCCCTCATTAACAACATCATTACCATCGAAAGTGTGTCGAGCAGGGTTGTATACCTAATACTCAGAATATCCAAGAGGTATTCGCTGAAGGTCATTCAGGTATACGCACCGACCTCGGCACGCCCAGATGATGAAGTGGAGACTATGTATGAGGACGTAAGTAGGGCCATACATACGTCTAAGACCCACTTCACAGTTGTTATGGGGGACTTCAACGCAAAGTTGGGTAAGAAAAGCGATGATGAGTTGAGAGTGGGGCAATTTGGACATGGACAACGGAACCCGCGGGGACAGAGGCTGGCTGACTTTCTGGAGAAAGAGGGACTCTTTATGATGAACTCTTTCTTTCAGAAGCCGCCGCACAGGAAATGGACCTGGATGAGCCCTGATGGTTCCACGAGGAATGAGATAGACTTCATCATGACCAACGAGAAACGAATATTCAGTGATGTCTCCGTGATCCACAGGGTGAAAACCGGTAGTGATCACAGAATCGTAAGAGGCACATTGGGTATTAATGTTAAACTCGAAAGGTCCCGCCTGATGAAGTCTACACTCCGACCTACTCGTGCCCAAATCCAAAACCCCGAGAACTTTCAACTTGAGCTTTCGAATCGCTTTGATTGCCTAGAAAACTTTGCGTCGGTGGACGAGATCAACAA
Organism: Eilema depressum; assembly: GCA_914767945.1. NCBI lineage: Eukaryota > Metazoa > Arthropoda > Insecta > Lepidoptera > Erebidae > Eilema > Eilema depressum. The sequence continues at coordinate 18,579,584 of OU612020.1, forward strand.
CAGGCTCGTAGAAACTGTCCAAACGGTGGGCTCTAAGCACTTCAGACCCCGCCGTTCAAATAGACCTCAGAAACTCTCCGATCACACCCAAAAACTCATGGCTAAACGACGCTCACTTCGACTGCAGTCTTCCGATGATGCAGAGTCATATAGGCAGCTCAACAGACAGATTTCCAAATCTCTGCGACACGACATACGTCTCTTTAATACTGAACATATTAAAGAGACAATCGAGCGGAACAAAGGCTCCAAAGTGTTCGCAAGAAATCTGTCTGTTGGGCAAAGCCAGTTGACTAAGCTGAAGAGAGAAGATGGCAGTATAGCGTCGACCAAGGCTGAGGTTTTGGAGGAGATCGAAAGGTTCTATGGACAGCTATACGCTTCGGTCGCTAATCCTGCTGGCAACATGGCGACCGACCCAAGAGCCAAGTTGACCCGACACTTCACCGAGGATATCCCAGACATCAGCCTGTACGAGATTAGAATGGCCCTGAATCAGCTTAAGAACAACAAAGCGCCGGGTGACGACGGAATCACTTCAGAGCTTCTGAAAGCGGGTGGAACACCGGTACTTAAAGTCCTTCAGAGGCTTTTTAACACCGTCGTCCTCGAGGGCATAACGCCAGAAGCGTGGAACAGAGGCGTGGTGGTGCTGTTCTTTAAGAAAGGTGACAATACCTTACTGAAGAATTACAGACCCATCTCGCTTCTGAGCCATGTTTACAAGCTGTTTTCAAGGGTCATTACGAACCGTCTCGAGCGCAGGCTTGATGACTTCCAGCCTTCCGAACAAGCCGGTTTCCGAAGAGGCTACAGTACCATAGACCACATCCATACGCTGCGGCAAGTTATACAGAAGACCGAAGAGTATAATTTGCCACTTTGCTTAGCGTTTGTGGACTATGAGAAAGCCTTTGATTCGGTCGAGACATGGGCTGTGCTTGAGTCTCTCCAGCGGTGCCGTATTGACTATCGGTACATCGAAGTGTTGAAGTGTTTGTATAATAACGCCACCATGTCGGTTCGAGTACAGGAACAGAGTTCGAGGGCGATCCCTTTGAAAAGAGGCGTAAGACAGGGAGACGTGATATCTCCGAAACTGTTTACGGCCACTTTGGAGAATGCCTTCGAGCTCCTGGAATGGAAAGGATTCGGCATCAATATTAATGGCGAATACATCACTCACCTCCGGTTTGCCGACGATATTGTAGTCATGGCAGAATCGATGGAAGATCTCAACACGATGCTCGAAGGCCTCAACCGAGTTTCTCAACAGGTGGGTCTTAAAATGAACATGGACAAGACAAAGGTGATGTGTAATGCCCATGTTGTACCTACCCCAATATCTGTTGAGAGCTCGGTTCTTGAAGTTGTTGACTCGTACGTCTACCTAGGACAAGTAGTCCAGTTAGGTAGGTCCAACTTCAAGAAAGAGGTCAATCGCCGAATCCAACTCGGCTGGGCAGCGTTCGGAAAATTGCGCAATGTCTTCTCGTCCGACATACCTCAGTGTCTCAAGTCGAAGGTTTTCGACCAGTGTGTGTTACCAGTGATGACTTATGGCACTGAAACGTGGTCCCTCACTATGGGCCTTATGAGTAAGCTCAAAGTAGCCCAACGAGCTATGGAGAGGGCTATGCTCGGAGTCTCTCTGCGAGATCGAATCAGAAACGAGGAGATCCGTAGAAGAACCAAGGTTACCGACATAGCCCAGAGGATTAGCAAGTTGAAATGGCAGTGGGCAGGGCACATAGCACGGAGGACTGATGACCGATGGGGTCGAAAAGTCCTCGAGTGGAGGCCACGTATCGGCAAGCGCAGCGTAGGACATCCACCCACAAGGTGGACAGACGACCTCATTAAGGCCGCGGGAACGCGCTGGATGCGAGCCGCTTCCAACCGGTCCTATTGGAGATCTATAGGGGAGGCCTATGTCCAGCAGTGGACTTCCTATGGCTGAAATGATGATGATGATGACACAGCGCCAACTAAATCCAAAGACTACAAGATTGCTAGCTTGCATTTTGGGTTCTTGAATGCGGATAAACCTACGAACCTACGAGCGAACCGAACCCACGGCCTGTGGACTTCTACCGCTTCGCCACAGAAGTCATCAAATTTTATTTTATTTGAATCTTTCAGTCCAGTGCCAACCCTGCATTTGACGTTGACAGCCTGTAATGCATTAATTAAAATGTCGATGTCGGCTGTGTTTCGACTTCACAGTTTTCTATATAAATATTATTATACTAACGTCTGTTTAATAGTTTCCTTTCAGTGTGGTGGCTGCATTTGATCGGTAATTCATTTAGCGTCAGTGCCGCCATTGCCTTTAACAATATAAATTTTGAAATGTTGAAACAAACTGTTTTACTCTTCTATTATCACGTCCTGAAAATTAAATAACATTTTACACATAAGTTTCATCAGATTTTTTTCATGTATATGAAATCGTTTTTGCTTGTCATGAAAATAGGTAGGTATTTGTACCATAAAGGTCCAACCCCACCAAACGGACGGCATCGGCCCGGATTTTACAATCTTTAAACAAAATAAATCTTATTTCACAGCATTTAAAGTTTATATTATTTCATATATTTATATTATAAGATTTATTTTGTTTAAAGATTGTAAAATCCGGGCCGATGCCGTCCGTTTGGTGGGGTTGGACCTTAAAAGAATTTAAAATAAATAATAAAACGTTTAATTATCAAACAAAATTACTATTTTTTTGGTCTGCTGAACAGTAATGAAATTGATTGATATTTTAACGCAATTAGTATGCTAATAACTATTCAAATCGATTAAGAATGGAAAAAGTGACTCACCCAAGCGGTACTAGAACGGTAGTAAGGGCAGGTCGTGAGTTCGAGTCCCACCTGGGTGATTCACTTTTACCATTCTTAATAGAAGTAATACGATTGATAAGTAAACCAATATCTGAATTAATACAACTAATACATACGCTCGCGCCTATTTTCCTTCTCTCTTGACTCTATCCTTACACGAACTTCCTCTCCAATCATTAATCCCTTCATGTAAGCCGGCTTCGAGTATTTCTGATGATAAAAAAAAAAAAAAAATTGGTCAATGTGTGTACTGCGAGGTCGGCCCCAGCTGGTCTGCCTATTCACCTGTGCATTACATATCTGGTGTGTCATTCGCTACGTACTCATTCGCTCTATGTACCCAAACCACATAAGCAATAGTACATTCCTTTGTATTAATCAATCTGGCCCCGCGGCTATAACTTTTAATATCTTTAATGAACGCTGTAAATATGATATTGAGGTGCAAATGTTGAGTGTGCCAGACTAGAGGAGAGGGTGCGATGGAGCTAGGGATTTTGTACTCAACAAGCGACTAGCGATTTTATATATTTTTTTTTTTTAAAAACTTAAAAAAATACTTAGATAAATAATAATTAGAAAAAACGATATGTACAGTTATTATCTGTCTATATGTCGTAACCAGTATTAACTTGATTGAAATATATTTATCCATTCAATAGTTCTTGCGTCCATCGCGGACAAACAGACAAGAATTCCAAAAAAAATGTTTTCGTGTTCAATCTTTTAATATTATTATTTTTAGAATTGACGACCATTTTACAACTAAGAAAAGTGTAGTAAAGACTAGCTTATGTTTTGTGAATAAAACACAAAGTTTACGTTTCTAGTAGGTATACTATACTTCTTCTTCCTCTTAGCGTTAATTCCCAGTCGCATCCGAAGCTTTCAGCTCGGAGTCTGGGGTCCGCTTTTACCAGTCTTAACCACGGATTTGGCTAGACCTCGATATTTTCCGTGAAGCGATTGTCATCTGACTTCCACAACCCAATGTTAACATTAGGCGATGTCGAAGCTTTGCAGTTAGACCGTTGTTTTTGGATTTTTGAGGGCTCCAACTACCCGTAACGACTGCCATAGATGTTCTCATGGCAACCGGGACCGACGGCTTAACGTGCTCTCCGAGGCACGACCAGACCAATGCAAATACTCATATTTAATTCACACAAATATTTGCACTGAGCGGGGATCGAACCCGCGCCTCCTGCGTAGCGGCCGCGTTCACTACCGCTACTGCAGTAGGTATACTATACTATTACTCATAATTTTAGATACCCGCTTTGTACAGCACAATCATCTCTCCGTACATTTCATATCCCATCGCAAAACGTAGCTGCGACGATGGTGCATTAGTAAATTACTCACGTACGTAAAGTCTCTCTGTACTTTTCAAAACTTGAAATTTTGTCGCTAGATTCGCACTAACTAATTTGTATAATTAACATTCAGTGCCTACGGCTATGATTATACGTTTGTTTTGAAAATTTAACATTTAATTTATGCGAGAAATATTTTAGTTGGTTTCGTATTTATTATGTTTATTTTTAGTCTATTTACTTCAATATCTGTAATGTAATATCAGGAAACTGTGATTATTAATAGTCTGTGTTAAACTATCGAGGCTGATGAGGTAGGAGTCGGTAAGAGAGGGTGCCATGACGTTTAGATATTCCTATAATATAAGACACATCATAGTCTTATCACTACAATAATGGCGTTTCCTAAGATAGATTAAAATATATTACAATGCTTATTAAAATTTACCTAAAATCACGCATATATTATTATTATCCGTATTTGAACAATATTTCCTATAAAATAATATGATTTCATACATAGGTATGTACCTATACTCTCCGTAAATGTTACTGCCTGTAAATCCCCGAACTGGTAGGCAGGTGTATTATCTATCACCCACATTTTGCCAACTGATTTTCGGTCTCATGTAGTAGGGGGCGAGCTTATTGCTATTATGTTTTCCTATCAAACATTATTAGTCAGTATTTCTTTCTAAATAATTAACCTTTACGATGCACAATATTTATGGCAGAGAGACTCAATACATAAAACTTCACATTTAGACGTTCTATAAACTGCCCATAAAAACGAGTATGAAGGGTTAAAAAGTTGAAAATTCTCTTAAATTTAATAAAAACAGCATCTCGAATACGTTTCATCAGTCTGCGTAAATTGAAAGTCAATAGAGGAATAGGGTAGTATCCACCTGTTACTGCTAAAGCGGTTCAGATTAATTTGAAAGTGCATTGGTTGGCTTTATTCAAATGTTTCATTTGCTTTAAATTAAACTACAGTTTACTGGTGCTTTAGATACAGAAACGGTGAATATGAGCTCCGTTTTCAAGTACTTCGATATGAGTTGATACATACTTACATAATTCCCATAACATGCACACACTGACAGTTTGAAGAACAATCAATCAATCAATCAATTAGCCTACTGCAGTCCACTGCTTGACATAGGCCTCTCCCAATGTGCGCCACGATTGCCGATCCTCCGCCTTCTGCATCTAGTCCGTCCCAGCCACCTTTCACAGGTCATCAGTCCAGCTAGGGGGTGTCCTACAACACCTAGTGAGTTGACACATACTTACATAATTCCCATAACATGCGCACATTGACAGTTTAAAGAACTATATTGACATAGCTTACTCACACAAAATGCGTTTTTAAAACTAAATACACTATTTTTTTCACTATATCAAGTAAAATTTTATTTTTAATTATTTTCATTAAAAAATTGAAAATATGTTACGTCTGACTGAACATTTTAATAAAATTAATTAATCAGAATAATATAATTTGCAAAGCGTGTTTAATTAAGTGTGGTGTTTCCGCTCATTTCCGTAATAAACTTATTTTATGGAACATTTTCATTAATAGCATGTTGTAGGTTATTATAGGCGAAATTTAATAAGACCAACATATTCATTAACTTTACTGTAGTGTGTGTAAGCGAATTGGGTTTCATTGACGGGGCGAGAGAAGCTACTACATTTAAAGAGTTAGAATAAAATTGAGAAATTATTTACTTCTGAACCAATGAACCAATTCTGGATGAAGTACAGTACAGTACGGTCGAGGTAAAAATACCTACTTAGCGTCAGCTTTCATAAAGTCATATGCTCTTAGTACCTTTTGAAACCAAAGTACTAGACAGACATGTGCTGTGCCAAAATAGTATAATTATCCGTCTATTTGCCGTCACGCTGAGTGCCACCATTGTAACATAGTACGTGTCTGTAATGGTGACCCTCTTTTCAGAGACTTTGCCTTCAGATTACCATCAGGCGAGGCGAAGTCAAATTGACATGTCCTATATATAAAAAAAATGCTATTTCCGACCTAAACGTATAGAAAAACTAAGCATACGAAAATATAGCTCACAGCCACTTGACGACTAAAATTTTGGTTAAAAATGTGAGATTTTAAAGAGATGGACAGTATGTATTAAGATTTATATAGAACACCAAAATGTACAAAAGTATACAACTAAAACGAATTGTATCAACTTCTCAACGTTTCACTTAAAGAAAAAACATTGCTGTGTTAAAATAAGCAGCGCTGGTGAAAGGCATTACCTATGGCAATAAGTTACCTTAACGACAGCCGGTGGGAGTATAAACCGGCGAGCACATTCGCGGTGCGGCCTAAAGTAATGGAATAAAAACATAAAGAGCATTAGAGTGAGTCGTGCGAAGGACGCAAGATAATACAGTGGGTACCAGACCTTATCGACCGTGGTTAAGCGCCCAAGCGATGTTTGATAGGGTAAAAAACCTCAGTTGAAATATTACAACCCCTTTTTTTGTTTTAGCGTGTAACAAAGCTACTGACAACATTCTAAGGGTAATTTTTGTAAGGCTTTTGTTGGAAGTTAAACGATTGAAGCTATTGTACTTTTTTCGCTATAATTGCTACGTTTTACACAACTGTATAACGTCGTTGCGCTTGCCAAAACCTCTATGTGTTTTTGGTCAAGTTTTCAGGAGAGACATTAAACTGTTTTTAAAAATAATTGATGAGCGTATCAAAAATCTAAAAATGTAGTATAATGCTAAAAAATATTTTGCATGAACTGAGATAGAAGTGAAAATCATAAACGCTACTGTCCATCCACAATAAAAATTTTTTCCCCATTTTGATACACATATCAGAATTGTCTGCCTAACGCCATTTCTTACAAGTGAAAAATGTACACATATCAGATTTGATATGGAACTCAATAGGAATTTTTTAAGGGATAAATACTGACAGGTGGCGAGATACATTTGATATAGATAACATTCTAAGTAAATAAATACCTACTATAAACTTTAATAAGGCATACAAGTAACTAAAAATAAAAGTAGTAAAACTTTTTCGTGTACAGGGTCCTACCAACACCTTTGAGACCCAAGCCAACCTCACTTGCTAGTCGGTGCACATGTTAAACAACGGACGAGGCTCTGGTGCTGACTTTTTTCTCTTAGTTGGGAACTAATCGCTGATCGTTCCCAGAATAGCCGATAATAATAATTATGACACATTATGTTGCCAATTAGTTATACACTTTAGTCGCATCCAAGCCCTTCACCTCGGAGTCCGGGGTACGCTTTTCCCGTCTAACCTCGACGCGGCTATAACACTCAAATGCACTATCGCTACGCCACAGAGGCCTGATGATGATAAAATGTCCCAATCTATTAGTCTGACGATACCGTTAAACTTCTTCTTAAGTTAACCATCAATTGTTGTGCGGACGACAGTATCGGGGACATATATTACACAGGCTAAAGATCAATCAGTCTGTGGTGGAGGTCAGTCATGAACTTACTAGTGTCTGAAATCGAGATTACTCTCACTAGAGTATCCGATTGTCAAGTATGTGAATTCACCGCTAAGAAAACCCCATTTATTGTAGCGCCGCAATTTTCTAGACACACCGTTTACCATCTCTTCGAGTATAGAGATCCTCGGTGTCGGTATCCTCAGCGACGATCAGCGCCATAGTCACTTGGAAGACTAAGTCAAGCTGGTATCAAAGCAACCAGGAGTGCTCAACAGGACGAGGTACATCATCACACGGATACGAGTATCGCGATCACGGACGAGTACATCACTGCGGGGCAAAGACTCCTTCTATACAACGCGCCCTTTCGGTCCCACATGGAGTACTGCTATCACGTTTTTGCCTAGACCCCTTCGACATGGCGCAAAGACGGGCGTTGAGGATCATCGACGTTCCCATACTCACAGACGGGGTGGTAGTCTCTCTCAACCTCAGAAGGGACTTCCTTGCTGTGGGTGTTTTACCGCCTGTACGATAGTTTGTGTTCAGAAGAATTGTTCGATATAATACCTAGAATATTGTTACTTTCTATCGCCTCACCGCTCGCCATAGACAGGGAATTTATTCTCACATATTACGACCGTAAACTCTGTGCACTGTGCGGTATGAAAGGAACTTCATCCCGCGCACGCTCAAGCCGTGAAATGATCTCCCTGTTGCAATTTTACCAAGTGACTACAATATGTATGGGGTTTTTCAAGAAGGTCTTTAGAAGGTTTCTGCAGGATCAGCAGCACGAGTATGACACCCCTGGTCCAAAGACCACGTTAACTATATATCTAAAAAATCTATCTGGTTTTTGTTACACTACTAATGAATAAGATTTATGTTTACTTTATATTGAAATAAATGAGAAAAAATAAATTTCTAAAAGGAGGACCGTGTGCTTGTCTGACGCCTATGTAGCACGTTCGATTCGCCTAATATTTCAAAAACTTTTCTCATAGGCCATCCCAGAGATGCCAGCAGTATTACACGCAGAAGCGAATTTGTGTCTTATACAGAAGTCACCGCTGCTCCGGCGTGTAAAAACGTCTCACTTTGTTCTGGACTTCGACCTTACTCGAGGCTGTTTTGATGATACTCTCAATGTAGTTTTTGTTGTTCAGTTTGCAGCGAACATCCATACCGAGGATACTGAGATTGTCCTGCAGTGGCAGTGGCGTGCTCTGAAGAGTGGGAAGGGGAAGGAAAGAAGATATCTTTGCACTGAACTTCTTGGTCTTCTTGGCACTGAACTCTACCAGGTTCTCAGAGCCCTATTGGGAAATGTGGTTCAGGATCCGGTCGAACTCAGTGACAAGAAGCTGCCTTTTCTTTCACGATATTAGACTGCTCGGCCATAACTACCGTGTAAGGTGCTACCGTCTGCATAGTAATGAATGATGTCAGTGGACAGCATACCTACGTTGATATGCCGAAGAAAGAATGGGGGATAAGAAGGACCCCAGTGACACGCCAGCATTTACCTACAAGAACTCCGAAGTTCGTCCATTACTAAGGACGCAAATACGGCACTTCTGCAGGAAGTTAGCCACCCAGTCGCATAATCTGGGAGGCAGACCAGAAGCTGGTAGAGGGGCAGGAAGGTGCCAGATTCTATCGAAAGCTTTGGCGATGTCAAGACTAATTGCCAGTGAGTCGCCATCCTTTTCCATAGCCTAACCCCAAAACTGAGAAAACAGCAATATTATTGTACAATTATTGTATTCTAAGATTATTTACGTTGTTACAAAGGTAGAAAACCAATTTTACAACCAACAAATCGAAGAAAAACAAGCTGTCAAATTGTATATGTGCAAACCAATTCTGACATGTGCAAAATGAGGATGAAAAACTTTTGATGTGAACACATAACCAATTTTGCAGTTTCAGAAGTGCACATCTATATTTTGTCAAATCTATTTCTAGAAGGAATTAACACTTGGTTGTTTTTTCAGTCGATGCGCAATTTTTTTTTAAGGTCGTCTAGCGAATAAAAAAAAAATCAAAAAAATGCACATAACGACTTTGGCAGGCGCACCGACGATAACAATAGTTGATAATGTAAGAAAGGTAGGCTTTATTAAAAAACAGAAAGTGCTTGTTTTATAGCCGCATGGATGTCGGTTATCGCGACCAAACATAGCCTATGTCCTTTCTCATAGTCCAATCTATCTCTGTACCAACATATACATAGGTCATATCAATTCAGTGGTTTAGGCGTGAAAGTGTAACAGATAGACAGACAGAGTTACTTTTGCATTTATAATATTAGTATGAATACTGAATGAGAGAGTACGGTCCGTTTTCTAGAACAACACTCAGTCCTGAATCTGAAATTATCTAAGGATAGATTGTATAGACAGATTGACAGATTTGACTGAATGTCTATAATGTCATAGTTGGCGAAATGTGGGTTTTAATACACCTCTGCCTACCCCTTCGGGGGTTTAATAGGCGTATGTATGTATGTCTTTAAAATCTATCCTCAAATTAATTGAGGTTCAGAACTGATTACTATTCTAAACTACGGGCTTAACATTTCAAAGCATGACGAAAATCGGAATAATATATAAAAAAATATTGCATCAGAAGATAATTACTTAAATTATTAGTCTTTGAGCCAGAACGTGTCATTTCAGAAATATAAAACCTAAAAATAAAATACAATGCCATTGGCGTTCAACAGATTTACTGAAAAAATAACTGAAATTACAGCCGGAATCATTTTCAGTTCATATACAGACTAGCCTTTGATTTTTAAATCAAAAGCAACGAAATCACTCGGCGGCAAAAAATTATCGCAACGTTGAAATTTTCCCAATCTATCTATAATATGTTATTGATGGAAGCCCTCGCAAAGCTTAGCGTCAGACAAAAGTTTCCTCATCCAACCCTGTTGGTTTTTCAACCTATCTTTTTTTCAACTAAGGGAGCTTGTACACTTTACACATTCCAATTCGAGAAAACGGCCGGTCCGAAAAGTAGGACGGTTTCACCTTCTGAAAAGTTAATATGCTTATCTTATAGATTCACTTTGAAAGATTTCTTTTAATTTTTCTTCTAGATCTTATTAGAAGTCGCTAAGATTGAATTTTCTATTCCACCGGACCTGTGCCATAGGTGTAAGCTTTTCTGATTATAATGCAACAAAATAATATTCCTGATATTTCATACAAAATGATATATTAATAAAAATGCAACTAAGTTTCAGAAAACCTTCTTTTTTGTTTCAAATACAAGATCTATATAACCATTACGATTTATTTAATGTAAATTTTACTAACATTTTATTATTAAAATTATCATAATAATATCATTATCTTCAAGACTGAACCGGACCTAGCGCGTCAATCCGGTTCTGCTTCACAAATCAAAATGTTATACAGTCACTGTTACATTACTTTTTTTGGACTCGGACGTTTTTTAATCAGCTTCTGTTGGAAAATGTCCAGTTGCCAGTTATCGGAAAGAGTTTTAATCAGAACTTCGCCGTATGTGCCAGTGTCTGGATATGAATCAATACATATATTTAAAGCAATTTAACAGCCTTTTGTTTGAATTTCATACACGTTTTTGATTAAAATATTCTCCCTAGCTGGCTTTTTTGAGCTCATCGATTACATTATTAAATTTCACATTCTGGAGGTTGAGGTTCCGATAAAATATTATTGATTTTTTTTACCGTTTTTGTTAGGTAGAACTTGATTAAACTACTTTCTATCTATCCTTTTTGATCTTCAAAACCTGAATTTGTATGTCATATATTAATGTTATTATGTAATTGTAGTTGTGTTTGTACGTAGGAGATATTTAAAACATGACTATTATTATCAATTCTGAAACCAGTTTTTTTATTTCTTGTCTATTCATCCGTGATGAACACAAAAGCGGATATTGATGCGGTTTCTTTATTAGAAAGGATTTGGTCAGACTTAAAATCTAAAGTAAGTTCGCAATCGGTTGAGTAGAATCGGAGACCAAAACCGACATTCACTCTAAACCACTCAAAACCTCATGATATAACAAATTTCTAAGAAATAATGAACAGTGTGTAACCAGCCGTAGACTTTCTTAATAAAATTAATATAGATAATAAGCAATACGCAAGACAAATTACCGCTGCTATTGTGCCATTAGTTACTGTCATGAAGATATTGAGTTTTCAATAACACTAATAGGTACATTAAGTCGTCGTACCACACCTGAGGCTGTTATGATTAGTTGATCTGTTGTTTTGTTCGGTGAACCTGCTGGCTTAACGTATCATAAACTAATACGTTTTGGGTTACCGTTTTCTGTTTAATACGTCTATTCTGTATCAGTTATGTTAGGTTTAGTTGAGTTTGGTATAGTGTTATTATTAGCAGATAAACTCAATATATTTTATCATGTTTATTCCGATATTTTGGCACTGTTAAAAGCGACATGATACAATGACGTTATATTATCAATGTTAATGACTATCAATCTAAAATCATATATTATATAGAAACGAAATATTTATATCATATTTATTGTGTTTATGGGGGTTCACTAAGATCTTAAGATCAGCGGACCCAAGCCAAGCTTACCTGCTATTATTATAATGCATATTATGTATCAAAAAAAAAAGACGTGTGGCACTCGGGGAATGCCGCGGTAAAGCTATTGCATAGCATTTTTTTATCAACTTATGCAATTTTCCCCCCACTCCGAGCTCGCACGAATCGAGCCGAGCTGCTCCGAAATTGGTAATTTCAGTTGCTAATTATTCTTAAAAAAAAATTGACCAACTGTATCTGCTGTATGGGACTGCAGTTGTGGTATGCGGTCGGCTTTGGAGTCATACCTGAATACGTAAACACATATTTTATTTCTTTACTGTAAATTGTTGGTTGTACAATCTGTCAATCGTACGCTATTTTCTTTTCTATTCAAATAACATTATTGGAACAACGATGCTTTGCAAACGACACATTACATTAGTAAGGCGCCTCTCTGAAATTGGCCGATTTTGGAGCAGCTCGGCTTGGTTCGTGCGAGCTCGGAGTGTCAGCTTAGGTTTTTTCGTTACGGAATTTCTGGCTTCTATCGCGGGCCTTGAGTGTGGTCTCCACACTCAAGGCCCGCGATAGAAGCTATGCAATATCTTAAGCTATATATTAATAATAATATTTAATAGCTATGCAATTCTTAATTAATGTAAATTAAGCTACTTCTTTTCGATACTTATAAATAAATATGCAAAGTCTGCAATATCCTGATCACGAGTACCGACATGGCTGTCCCCTCGAGAGCCCAGTCACCGGTCGATTAAACGCTTGAATTAGTGCGGGGGGAGTTGCAGCTGGGACCCTATCATATTTCAATATGGAATCCCTTGGGTAATGAGACATTATGTTGATTACGCAAGGTTGATGTACATTGCCTCCTGAGTACGAGCGTTCGTGACGGGAATGCAGATTTATATAGCGAGGAACACGGTATATTTTTATAGAGTCTTTATAGCTTGGTGGAAATAGGTCGGATGTTGCAGTAATTAGATGCGAAGGGTGGGTGGTTGGTTGTGGTTATGTAATAATTAGAAAGCTATTGACGGAATGGACATTCGAAGAAATGGACTTGAGAGTTAACTGGACATGACAGGAACTGGACCTAAGAGACCGAAAGGAGCTCATCAATTTAATTTCATTAGATATAATAATATATTTTTTAACGGTATAGTCTCAAAGATTTTTTTTGTTGGTATATTACGGAAATAAGTATTTCTTGATTTGGAGTATCTTGATTTAAGTCAGGTGAATAAGCTCGCAAGTCTGTCACACCTAAAAGTACGTTTTTTTAGCCAACCGCAGACAGCAGCTGCAAATACAACGTATATAGACTTTAATGTGATAAGATTGTTTATTGTTTTAATTCATTCATCCGTATCAGAGCTTAACAAGTATGAAGCGTCGGTAGCTTAATGGTTAAGGAGTCGCCCTTACGATCGCAAGGTCCCGGGTTCGAATCCTGGCCATTACACTACCGACGTGAACCCTCTCCTAACACAAGCAATTTAGCTTAGCTGGAGGGATAAGAGGGAATATTAATAATTTCAGTTGCTAATTATTCTTAAAAAAAAAAATTGACCATCTGTATCTGCTGCATGTGACTGCAGTTGTGGTATGCGGTCGGCTTTGGAGTCATACCTTAATACGTAAACCAAATATTGTATTTCTTTACTGTAAATTATTGGTTGTACAATATATCAATCGTACGCTATTTCCTTTTCTGTTCAAATGACATTATTAGAACAACGTTGCTTTGCAAACGACACATTACATTAGTAAGGCGCCTCTATACATGCCATGGAAATGAAACACCTGGATCAGTAGTAAGCCTTATCGATTCAATGGAAATTGTAGCTCAATACGATCATTTACTGAAATGGCAAATAGATTAAACTCTGTCACTAAGGTATCGTGGCTAAGTGGAAGCTGAGTAGATTAGTACGTTGCAAGCTTAAGCTATATTAGTCAGGTTAGTCTTAGTAGCAATTCTTAACACTTTGAGACCCTTCGTGCCTCGGAGAGCACGTCACGCTGTCGGTCCTGACTCTCGTGTTGTGTTCCCGGCTGTGAGTAGGGTAGCCAGAGCTAACTGAACAGGTTTTGTGCTGTCAGTGGGAAAACCAACGGCTTGTTCTGCGAGTCTTCTTCGCCGTCGGCACAGAAACTCTCTGTTCTTACAGGGTTGGCAGCACAAGTGTGACTCCCCTGATGATGCACTCATCCATAGGTCATGGTAACCACTGTCTATCAGGTGGGACGTGTGCTTGTCTGCGATCTTAGTAGATTAAAAAGTAGTGGTAAAGTTGTAAAATTGGAATCACTGTATTCTTAGTTTTCTTTAAGGTGGCAAAGCATACGCCATAGGCTAATCAGTGGTTCCCTTACCGTGTTGATCGTGAATAGTGACGTCAGGCGTCGATCTAACGGAAATTATGTGGTTATATGGTAATGTCCCGTCAATGAAAGGTAAATCAAAGGAAGGAGTTTAATCTGTTCTGAAGTTCACGTAATTGAATGTAGGCACATTTATTGTTTTTCATAATGTTAGGCCTCGGCTTAAAACAACAATTAACTAGTTCACAGATCAAAATATGACTGTGAGCGGCCGCCTAAACTCAGAGCCTCCTTGAGTACCCTGTGAATCCAGGGTACGAATGCAATAAACAAGAGCAATTATTAGTTATAGCTTCTAATTTTAACCATCCCATTGATTTCCGAAAAATAAATTGTCTGTACATTATTTTGCCAGTACAACCACACGTTTCGATATGCATTTTTTTTTATACCACTTAGGTGGCAGACAAGCACACGGCCCACCTGATGGAAAGTGGTTACCGTGGCCTATGGACGTATGCAACACCAGGGGCGTCACACTCGTGCTGCCGACCAAATATGGTCATCATCACTGTATCAGCCCCAGTTACATTTAGTTTGTAACTCGGAGTTTGCAATCCAACTCTTTCTCTTGATGCCGGTACCCGGTACGGAGTTGTACCCGCAAATATTAAGATAATCACTCTTCACTCACTCTCAGATTTTTGCGGAATGAATTACCGTCTCATTTCATCCCTCAAATACCTGCGCCACTTAATCAGAAGATGTATCGGCTAGCTGGTGACGTTAGCTTGAACCCCAAAGATTTCAACAAGAACCCCAAATAAATTGTATCCAAATGAAGTTGCTTCTATTGAACTTTTAATTTGATATTAAAATAACTCTATTAAAGTAATCTGATGTAAAATTCATAAGACACGTAACAAACTCCGAACCCGCGCAGTCTTGTGGAGGCCACGGATTGCTGTCAAAACAGACCTCAATCAAGGCTTGATCGTATAAATTTTGATTACACCCGACGCTCATAGAATACGAAATTACTGAACGGCGAGATCAAAGAGTTTCAATTTATTTTTTAAAGAAAAAGGTGTGTACATTATCAATATTCTGCCAAGTTTCTTATAAATAAAATTCGTGTCGGAGTAATCTGAGTAATTTTAATAAAATGGGTGGTTTTATGTGGCTATTTTTTATTTATTACTATTTTTATAGATATGAATGGGGAATGTACATTTCAATGAAAATATCGTGAAGATTTCGCTATCATGAACTTTATAATGTTTGGCAATTTATCTTAACTAATTTCACATACTTTTACTGTAATTTTTACATATTAGCATTCAAATATTTTCATATAAATTACCATAAATATTATTATTCTGTAGCCTACAAACTCCAGACGCGGAGTGTCCCCACTTCGTTAGTAGTTCGAACCTGCTATCTTTACAAAATTAGAGGTACTCCTCGTGGACATAGCCTCAGACACTGAATCATGATTATATTGTACATTAAATTCTCGAGAGAACAAAACTGACATCTTTTCGCATGTGCCTAGACTGAACAAGGCTTTTAAAGCTCTTGAAACGAAAATATAAGATATTTTATTTTTAATAACATCAGTAAGCATTTTTATTTTTGTGCGAATTGAAAATTTTCAAGAATTTCATTTTTTTTAAATGAATCTGTCATGACGTCATTTCATCCTCAAGGGTAAGCAGGGAAAATATTTAGTTTCTGTCTTTAAACTTCTTATAACTTTATCTAGCTATATCGACATCGGTTTCGACCTTTGGTTGTAGCGACTGCCGCCTAACATTGCGCGGGAACCTCTGAGTCTCATTCTAGGTACACCTACACTAGCCAATGGATGACATTGCCTTGGACACAAGCTGTGGAATGAACTTCCTGCTGTTGTTTCCCAAGTGACTATAATAAGGTATTTTTTTCAAGAAGGGCACAAGAAGGTTTCGTTCTTTATTTCTCAATCCACACTAATATTATAAATGCGAAAGTAACTCTGTCTGTCTGTCTGTTACGCTTTCACGCCTAAACCACTGAACCGATTTTGATGAAATTTGGTATAGGGGTAGTTTAGACCTTAAGAAAGGACATAGGCTATGATTGGTCGCGATAACCGACATCCACGCGGGCGGAGCCGCGGGCAAAAGCTAGTATCCTATAAAATTGTTACCTATATCTTATTGACGTCGAATATCAAACAAATTCTAACCTACAAAATAATTCCTTTTTGATAACATCTCAAAATTTCAACCGGCATCACTTGAATATGACCGTAACAATATTTCACATGAAACTTAAAACAGAATCTGTTCGCTGAACGATCAGCTCGTTGCCGTCGGCTGTCGGGTAGACGCGTCTTCGCCGCGAAATTTCCATAAATCAATTTCAATACAAACACCTCTTAGTGAACTCTGTACGCGGTCTTCATACATTTGGGGTGTCTGTTCCAGCGGTGCTATTCATATTAGTATATTCACGCCTATAAATCTCTGAAAGGGTAGGTAGAGGTGTATCAACTATCAATAGCCATATTTCGTCAAGTATGACTTTCGGTCCTACGGTGAGCCTATTACTATCGAGCAGGCAGTTTGTCATGGGCTGTATATTTTTGTTTATTATTTTTTCACAAGCACGCCGCTTGTAAGAAATGTTATGTAATGTTTAGAATTTTAGAAATAACTTTATAGAAAACTATAAGACCAGGTAGTCCATTTTTCTTTTGAAGTGGGATGAGATTATGAGATAATATATGAACCGACAATAAGCTTTTTTTTGGTTACTTTTTTTTCCCTCTATTAAATTCAACTCCATTCGATAGAATATATCTCGTGGTGAAATGCGTACAAATGGTCTCACTACCATGGACGTGCGAAGTGGAGGATGAAGAGCCGGAAGGCGGACCCTGAGCTCCGAGTTTATCCTGGCCACTGTGCATCCGTGACCCGCAGGAAAATGTATCTTTATGATGATGATGATGATGATGATATTCATCTACTTAAAAGCAAAAAAAAGTTGGAGAAATAACAAAGGAACTGTAAATACAAAAATAACAAAATAAATTAGTTTAAATCAAGTTTAATTCCGAGTAAACTTTCAACAGTATCATGAATGTAAAACTATGTATTTGTTTATTATCTCCGCTCTCACTGCTACCCCACCCCAGTCCGTGACTTGGTTGGCGAGCGGACCGCGGTTACTGGGCGACAGTTGGAACGCAGTTATACTGATCAAATTGAGTCAGTTGCTTCTGAAGTAACGTCGAATACGAGATGCGATTTATATCGCAGATGTTCCAGAATTTGCTTGACAATAGTTCATACCAAAATAATTCGAGTATGACCTTCTATTCCATAAAAAATAAATTGGCCCAGTTTACCATAGGCTCATTTTGGTGTGGAAATCTTGGCCGTTCGTTTGGACCACTTTCCCCCTACTGTTACCAGAGTGTGTACATTGGGCCACGGCCCAGGGGCGAGTTGCCTCCTAACTCGACTAATTTACTTATTTAACAATATCCGCTATTGACTTTTTGTTTACAAGGTTGACAGTTTTTGTTGTGACGTATACCCAAACTAATATCGTAGAAAGTAATTCTGTCTAACGCGTCTAAGCCACTGAACGAATAAATTATAAAATTTGTTCCAAAAATAATTTGACAGAAGCTTAGAAAGCTAGAAAGCTAGAAACTGAAATTCACGCTAGTAGCGGGCAATAGCTCCTGCAACCGATATAGTCCGAAATTAAACATTGAATTTAGCTTGCGAATATACATAGCTTATAGTTGGCGTCATTTTCGTCACCTGATCACATATCCAGTCTAAATGTGACGCGGCTTCGATGTTGTTCGTGAAGTGGCTGCCATCTGACCTCCTTATCCCATTTTCATTTGACTTATGTTTTTATTAATTTTGACATAGGTTGTGTGTTTTGAACTCATCTCATTTATTTTGCACACTACAAAACTTGCACAAAATTTAGTTTTCACAATTATCTTTACTAAATTATAGAAATGTTTAATAGCCAATTCAATACCTCTCAGATAATTTAGTAGTTCTTTTTGTTATACCTGGTAAAGAATATTTTTCACACATTTCCCGACAAAAGGAAAGACAGGCAACTTGTCAGAAACAGATGACTTGACTACCGTATTCATAATTTGAGCAAAACTTTTGTTCACGAAAAAGTATTTCACTTTGATTTATTTGTTACAGTTTGAATAAAACCTGTAATGTTTTTACGATATACATTTACCTACATAAATATTCCTTCCACTTTAAGATCACATTTGGAACTTAAAACTTAGTACTACAGTACTGTATGATATTTAATACTAGATACCTTGTTATAATCCAAATAATATTATAATTTTGAAAGTTTGTAAAAATATTTGTTATTTATCAACATCATCATGGCGGCCTATTTTCCTGATTGCGTCCGAGGCCAGGGTGACGTCGGAGCTCAGGGTCCGCCTTCCGGCTCTTCCTATTCCACTTTGCACGATCTTGGGCGTCTATGGTAGTGAGACCATTTGCACGCATGTCACCCTACAACATGTCAAGCCAAATTTTAGATCTACACTTTCTACCTGCCCTAAATTTTTTCTTTCACCACTTAGGTGGCAGAAAAGTACACGGCCACCTGATGGAAAGTGATTACCAGGGCCTATGGACGTATGCCACACCAGGGGCATCACACTCGTGCTGCCGACCCTGAAGTAACCTTCTAATGCCCTTCTTGAAGAACCCCATATTGTAGTCGCTTGGGAAAACCACCGCAGTATTATATCATATTGGTCTGGGTGTTTCTATGTGTAACATTTACCTTTGTTTAAGAAAGTCTAATTATGTTTATCTGCATTCACTTCCTTCACTACATACCTAATACAAGTTAGCTAAAGTATACTCAGTTTGATTCTACATAGCGCTGTTTAGAATATTATATGGCATTATGTATGAAAATTCCAAGTAGTAACGTGACCGCCAGTCACACATTACTAGTGCATGCAGTCGTAAGGTTTCAATTGGTGCAGGCTTAACTTGAAGCCTGCAACCACCTGATTAAATAACTATAGCTATTACGATACTGCCACACCTACGCTTCAGAAATCAAAGGGTGCTTTTTGCCCTGAAGTGAATTATAACTAGATGTTGCCCATGGTTCCGTTGGTATGGGCTTTTGATTCCGTTCCTACAATCCACAGGAATGTATTCTCGTGATAAAAAGTAACTTGTACATGCTGTTCCAGGCTATAATCTATTTCTGTGCTTAATTTGATGCAGATTCTGTCGTAATTGAGTAACAAACTATCCTATGAGTTTAAGTAGTAAGAATGTGATCTATCAGATCATACCATTCATGTTTACTTGGGTACCTACTGTTCGGAAACATTACGGTAGCTTAATGTAAGATGTATGGACCGCAAACACACGCACCACAACGCACACCACGCATTTTTGAAGTTCATCGATTCGCGCTTCGGGTCCACTACAGATTTGTCTTTCATACAACCTATCCACAAATTGACTGCATGAATATCAAAGCACGCTCGGTAAAGGTGACATGTGATTTTGCAGATGGACGTGGATCAGTCTGAACAGGTCTGAACGCATTGTAAAGAAATCTGCCGCTACGTACTTGTCAACTTCATTAGTGCAGGTCTCTGTACGATCATTAACGACACTCTTTCCACGGTACACAGTAAAGTCACATCCGTGTCCGTCAGTAAGAATAAGCACTATTGAGAGCCGTCTTCATGCGGCCGATACAGAGAAATAACTAAAGGTGCGTACAAATTATATAGCATAACATGTTATAAAACAATGTTATATAACATGTTTCAGTAATGTAGACACTGAAGTTATAAAACATGTTAGTAAGTTATATAACACGTTATTTTTATTTTGAAAGCACTGCAACGTCCAACGAAATTCTTATACAACATTGTTATATGACATTGTTAAATCTAATGTGTACAGTTATAAAACAATGTTAGATAATGTGGACGTGTTATAAAACACAAGTTATACAACATGTTACATAATCTGTACGCAACTTAAGAGACAATTGTCGCAGGTCAGGTATACGTCGATTTTAGCACACAGTTTAACATCCTGATCGCTGATCAGTGTGCACCTTTACAGTCTAGAAGAGGATCAGCTAATCAATAAAATCTGTACAAAAACACGCTTTTCTTTTTAGCACAAAAATTTTCCTCAATAAAAAGTTTTGGTAAGCATTTTATGACACTTTTTCTAAGGACTTGTTGCCAGTAATGCCGTTCAGCTCTGGGACCTAGGGAACACGTAAAGCCCAACTCATATCCTATTGAATGAGTTGACCTTTTACCTAAAAAGGCTTTTCCATTTAGTGTTAGTGTGGCGTGAACTTATATATTTTTGAAAGCTTTTTGTTATGATAAAGTAGGTGAAAAATTGGGTTAGATTTGATTCTCCCCGTTCTCGATTCTGCTTAATTTTTTTGTGCCTTATAATAACGTGATAAAATACTATTTTAAAACAAAAAAATCGAGGGGAATCGTGAACAGGTGGTATGAAGACTGTCTGGAAAAATTAAATGATACATTTGAATGAAATTTTTGAAGTATTTATTATGCTAACTTTGTTTCAAATCGATTTAGAAAGAGAAAAGAGAATCGACCTCGGGCGGGACTCGAACCCGCGATCTTTCCCTTATAGTGGGAACGCTCTGACTCCTAGACGTCCAAAGACGGAAGTACAGAGGAATTTGGATCGTGCGGTCTCGGTGGTTTAGTGGTCAGAGCGTTCCCCCTGTAAGGGAAAGTCGCGGGTTCGAGTCCCGCCCGAGGTCGATTCTCTTTGCTTTCTAAATCGATCTAAATGATACATATTTTGTTATTTAGCTGGTATTTGACAACGTAACCATTATACAAATGAATGCTACTGGTCCATCGAAATGAAACATAAATATTTTAACAGTGGTGTACATTCCATGGTTAACTTTGTTAATATTTAAATATAATATTATAAATGTACTAGCTTTTGCCCGCGGCTCCGCCCGCGTGGATGTCGGTTATCGCGACCAAACATAGCCTAAGTCCTTTCTCAAGGTCTAATCTACCCCTATACCAAATTTCATCAAAATCGGTTCAGCGGTTTAGTCGTAAAAGCAAGACAGACAGACAGACATACAGACAGACAGACAGACAGAGTTACTTTCGCATTTATAATATTAGTAGGGATTAAAGCGGCTACACACACACCTGCCGCAGGGGCGATCTAGGGTGAAAACGTGAGTATGAGCCTTAATTGACCCTTAATCGCTTCCTAAGTTGTTATGTGTGTAGCCATTTTCTAGATTGCGCCGATATTGTCCCGACCGCTTTGCACCCTAGATCGCTCCTGCGGCAGGTGTGTGTGTAGCGCCTAAGTTGCCCCTGCCGTTGCCGTGTGTGTAGCGCGATTGGAGCAATTTCTGCTGGCCACAACGTTCAAGTATACTTGCGCAAGTTGAGATTTGCACAAGTATACTTGAACGTGTGTTGGATATACAAGTATACATGAACGTGTGTGCCAGCGTTGCGTTCAAGTCTCAGCACCGTACTAGGCGCGCGCCTATACGTACGTTTGTTCTGCGATCAATTTCCCGTCAAAATGAGTGAGATTTTCTTCATAAAAAATCATTATCCCTAAATTATATCTATTTTTTTTTAATAACATAGAACTCGTCAATTTGACTTCACCTCGCCTGATGGTCAGTCTATATATTATGCCAATATTTGAATGCAATATTCAATTTGGATAATAAATTTGATGCGCGAATACCCACGTTTTTTTATACATGGGCAGAGGTGTAATAACTTTGTTTACACACAGTTCGTTTTGTGTTCTTAGTTTTAATTTTTACCCGACTACCGAAGAAAGGAGGTAATGTTTTTCGAGACTATGTATGTAGGTATGTATGTATGTCCATTTCTTTGGCACGCCCTACAGCCTGAACGGCTAGACGGATTTTGACATGCGAGGTGTCATTCTGATTCGTCTTGATAGTGTGAGTGACACCAGTTTAATAGTTAAATAAAATAAGACAAAAGATTTAAAAAAAAGCAACAGCTACTGAAAAGATTGAAATATGTACCCACAGATTAATAAATGTAGCGAAGTTTCCGTGGGCTGACTGCGCGGCAGGCAAGTGTGTAGAGAACCCCCGATATTGGCCCGATATTGCTCCGATATTGCCCCAACCGTTTTGCACCCTAGATCGCCCCTGCGGCAGGTGTGTGTGTAGAGATCTCCGATATTGTCCCAATATTGCCCCAACCGCTTTGCTTCCTAGATCGCCCCTGCGGCAGGTGTGTGTGTAGCCGCTCTTAAATTAGCCTCAGATGCATAGTCGACATACTGCCCAGCATACGGCATTAGGCTCACCCCCTATTACGTGGGACTTAATACAATGATTGGTAAAATGTGGGTGTTAATTCACGCCTGCCTAACCCTCCGGGGATAAACGCTTGATTATATGTATATTTTTTATGAAACTAGTCGGCTAACAAACTGTGGATGAAAGGTTTTACAGGTTAATTTTGAAATAAACAAATGCAACGACATGACTTCAAAACTTAGTCAACCCTAATTATGTAGTATTATAGATTAGTAGTAGTAGTTGACTAATGTGACGCCGATTGATGTTTGACATCAATAACTTCTCAGAGAGAGAGAGAGAGAGAGAGATAAAAAAAGGAATTTACATAATAGTCTAGCCATTAGGTATATTAATTAATGTTCTGAAGTAAAATGAAACCACACAACATTCACAGACGTAATCGTACCAATCAAATTACTTTTCTAATTACTCAACAAAATTCTGACTTCAAAAAACTATACTTTTATCCTACGTTACCTAAAACCCTAAATGGAAACCTATTTCAATGTCTAAAGCAGACCCAAATTCTTATTTAGACTGTCCATCCTCTGATGAGTATACCAAACCCAATAAACAAAAACCAGGGGATCCAATCAGAAACTTTTGCGAAATAAATTTTGGTTTCGCATGAAGTTTAATGGACAAAGGGCCTATTGTTTTATATTTATGTATTGCCTCCCAAGACTAAAGGGCTCCGTAATTTAGGCAACCCTCAGGGACGGTACAAAACATTCGGGATTGTTATAGAGCGTAGAATTTACCTGGCATTTTCTTATGTTAGGTGAAGTTATGTTCAAAACGTTTTTTATCTGAAGATTTACGAGCTTCTAGGATGTGATATAAAAAGTGTTCAGGTAATGCTTTTTAATTTTCAGGGTTTAAGATATGAGATTCCGTAGCCGACCGCATGCGACAACTGCCGACGCACGCAGCACATAGCGTACCTAATTCATTTCGGCTTCTCAATGGCGCCCTTTATTTGTATCGGAGTTTGACAAGTAATGGGTACGCTGTATGTGCTGCATGCGTCGTCAGTTGTCGTATGCGGTCGGCTACGGAATCATACCTTAAGGGTCCAACCCCACCAAACGGACGGCATCGGAACGAATTTTACAATCTTTAAACAAAATTAAATCTTATTATCACAGTGTTTGAAGTTAATATTACCAAGTTATGCACAACAGCTTGACAGCGACGTGCGGCGGCATGACGCACGTCAAGCTGTCATGCGTGACTTGGTAATAAAAACTTTAAATGCTGTGATATAAGATTTATTTTGTTTGTTGGATTGTGGGGTTGGACCTTAAAGGTAAGAAAAGTAAGAGATACTGCATAATTTAGTTTTTTAAGATGGTAAGTTTACTCAATGCTAACTAATTAGATTTTTTTTATCATATCTTTCTTCTTATTATACCTATTCTTTTCTTATTGTTATATTCTGCATTGGTTGATAACGTTATCTAAATAACAATATTGGT
The DNA here is from genome assembly GCA_914767945.1 of Eilema depressum. Lineage (NCBI taxonomy): Eukaryota > Metazoa > Arthropoda > Insecta > Lepidoptera > Erebidae > Eilema > Eilema depressum. Next base: position 18,604,032 of record OU612020.1, read on the forward strand.
GTATTTTCTTCTTTAGTATATTTCCCTTCCGGCGTTCTTTCCTTTGATAACCGCAGATTTATTTTGTTGTGTTGATGTAGACCAGCACTTATGGAAGTCAAAGAAGTTCTACGAGACGAGTAGTTCTTATCCAATTTTGTCCACCATAATTACCTACTTCTTTGGTGTACTTGAAAAATAAGCTGGAAACATCCTGTTCTAGATTTAAAATCTAACCTAAATCTCCAACAGAACGTCCATTTGTTGAACTCGTTAACCTAAACAATATTCTTTAACCAATCTTACGTCAACAAATCAAAACGACTAGTCAGTGAAACTCCCAGAAAATCCGACAACTTACTGACAGTTGTATTCAAAAATAAATGAAAGCTCAAGTCTTTTTAGCAAATGAGAATAAACAGAAAGTCAAAGAAACAATTTCGATAATAGCTACTCCAAAGTTGTGGACATTAATCAAGATAGAATTGTAATTAATTACGTTAAACTTGCATCTCTGTGATTAGCGTGGTGATCTGATTACCTTCTATTTAATTTATAATACTGCTGTTGCAAGTTTTCGCTCTCGTTTATGCTAGTAATTACATTATTATGTGTGTTAAGCGGAGTGTGAAAAAGCATCTGATGAGGCCTTGAGGGCCACCATTGTAACATTGTAGGGCCCGTATTCTAGGATGACTCTTGAATCTCAATTTATCTGACGATAGCAGTCTCAGCATGACGGCATCAGCAAAATTGAGACAGGTTTGACGCAGAATGTGCACTTCACAAAATGTGCAATCGACAAAAAACGAGCATTTCGCATTTGGCTCACTTCAGTTTACCGTCAGGTGAGGTGAAGCCATAATGCGTCCCGTACAAAAATAAAAAAATAACTAAAAGGCCCCATATCTTCAAACAAGCGATATTATTATCGCTAGATGTAGATATGTTCGATCCACCGGCTTTGTATCAATATTCTGATATCGTAACAAATCATAATACACTGTATCTATACAATTATTCGAAACATACTCCAAAGCGACGAGTAAATAGAACAAAGCCGTATGTGCATAACCATAACCGTTGCATATACGCCTTTGTTCGCTGATACTCTAACTGAACTACCATTTCGAAAAACAAATATTGATTGTGTAGGTACGTTATTTTCTAGCTTCAAATTTTTTGTGTACCAAGCTGAAACGTCAGTTGCTAACTGATTGATTACAGATCAACCCTATCGTACCGCGAGCTAGAACGGAAGTGTTTATTCAAGGGAAACCAGACAAAGATTGCCGTTGATTGATTAATTTAGCAACAGGTCTGATGGGCTCTGCGGGATATGCAGACCCTATTTTTATGTCTGCAGATTATTAATTACAATGCGTTAAATTTACAAATGTTACAAAGTCTTTTTATTTGACTGGGTATTTTGTTCAATTGACTTTGACTTTAGTAAGTATTGCTCACGGCTCATTCACGTGAAATCCAGGATATTATAATAGTAGTATAGCTATGTAAAATAGTGGGTTGAACGACATTGGTCAAATCTGATATTCGTCAAATCGGCATTTCATCCAATGTGACAATGGTCAAAGCTGTAGTTCGTCAAATCGTCTGTTTGTCCAATTATGTACGTTATTTTAAGCAAGAAACGGAATCAAGAAGTTCCCAAACCGAGATGCATGGCATATGTATGAAAATTTTATGAAAGTAGAAAGACGTATGTCAGGATCGTAGCAAGAGGAAAGATGTTATCTCTGTCTGCCTTAGTGGAAAGGAGGCATGACTGTTATGTTATGTACCTATGTAAATTAACTTACAGGTAATATATAGAAAATTGAACTACGTCGTCGTGGCACTTTGGAAATTAAGTTTTGATCGTTAAGTAAGAGATTTTGACAGACGTTTAAAGTCTAAAATATCAATATTTTCAAATTAGATTACATTCACCTTTAACATTAACTTCATACGCCCTTCAAAACTATTGCAAACGTAAACAGCATCGTTCTAATAGAGTTGTTTATACAGAGTATAACCAATTTCCTAAAGAGTATAGAATAAAAAGGCTTGGACATCGCCAGTGTTGCCAGTGACGACGAGGTAACGAGCTGTGCCCAAACTAATTATTGGACGACCGGTCCTCCTTCGTGGAACATACTTCGCTAGTCTTTAATATAATTATGAACGTATTTAGGACAGACTTTTTACTCGGTATACTAGTTAAGTTGGTTTTTCGTTCAGTGACCCAATAATGGTTAAATGGATTAGACTGAAATTCCGCATACAGAGGAGATTTTTTCAAATTGTAGGGTAGTTTCAGTTTCAGTTTCTGTAATAGGTTCCTGTTGAGTAAAGTATTTACGTAAGTCATGAAGTTCAAAATATAGCAGGATTGCAGTTTTGTGTTATGCAAGACGTTTTGTAATACTTACACCTGTATACTTATACAGGTGTAAGTATTACAAAATGTCGTCTACCAGCCTCCTGAAACTTTTCAGGAGGCTGGTAGAAACACACCCCAATAGCCGTCAATGTATTATGTTTTTAAAAGCTGCTGCAGTAGAGTTTTTTTATTTATTGTCTAGTACGTTCATCTACTTTCTTGCGTTACTAAGCTGTCATTAATACTTGAGGTGTCAAAAACCCGATACAGTTATACGAGTATAGATAGATAAATTTCAACAATATAGGTAGATGTCGAATTTAAATAAATTCAAAAATATGAAAGCCATATATCACGTAGCAGCTAGAATAGTTGTACATACATAGAAAACTATCGGGGCACAGCTGAACGTATATTACCTACTGTCAAGTGCCATTATTTACGATTGCGTTTAACATGGCTCCCTTTGCAGGAGTTCGTGTTGGAAGCTCGAGTTCTATCTATAGATGTGTTATAGGAACCAGAATGTGTCGCATCTGTGGTTATTGAGTCTGTGGCTCTTATTAGCTAAGTACTTACTCTAGTGAAATTTGCCGACCGAGTTCGATACTTGCTCTTATATCATTTGATAGTTGTGTGGCTCTTTAAATAATGTCTTATGGAATACAGGTACAATTAATAACCTCGTGTTGTGTTCCCGGTGGTGAAATCGGTAGCCAGAGCTCACTGAAGAGTTTTGTGCTATCAGTGGAAAGACCAAATGCTTCGTCTTCTGCACTGAGGGCACAGGAACTCTCTGTTCCTACAGGGTCGGTAGCACGACGACTCCCCTGGTGTTGCACACGTCCATCCAATCCAACCACTATCCATCACAAAGGCTGTGTACTTTTCTGCCACCAAGTGGTGCAAAATAGGAACTTCTTGATGCAGTACATGTTTATAACCTTATATAAAACTAGCTGTCCCGGCGAACTTCGTACCGCCATATTTTTCCCGTTCCCGCTGCACCTATTTTCTCATCCTTTAAACCTTCCCTAGACACCCACGAATATTTCAAGACTAAAATTAGCCAAATCGGTTCAGCTGTTCTTGAGTTATAAAATAACAACGAAAAGTGGCATTGATTTTTATATATTAGAAGATATACAAAAATGTACAATAACCGGCAATTGAACACTCAATCAGCCACTTGCAATCTAACCATTGTAGTCGAACGTTTAAACGCGAAATAGGTCGCCAATCTTTAAAAAAACAAAATATTGGAACAAGACTACATCCTATCTAAGCTTACCTTATCTTTGAGTCTTCCAGTAAATGACTACCCATAAGAGCGTTTATTTTCTCCGTCAAGTGTGAACTACGAGACGCTAAAAACTTTCTTCAAAGCCACGATTATATTGCACGTAGGGCTTTGACGGTGGCGCATGGCACCGTTCTGTGAAATAAGCAGTAGAATTTGGTGCCAACATGGAAGCCAATGGGTATTACGAAAGAAATTTTCCTGTAATGGAAAATAGAAAAAGCATGACAGTGTTGCATTGCATGTTTCGACTGTACTTAGTTTTGTGTAGTCGTTTAAAAATTGGTTTATAAGAAAATGAAATGTTTGGTGCAATCCTATTATAATTTGTAGTTTTTTTACTTGGAACTCGCTTCGTCGTCTTCTTCTCCTTTTTCATCCTAGCGTTAATCCCAGCCTTATCCGAGGCTTTCACCTCTGAGTCTGGGGTCCGATTTTCCAGCTTAACTGCGGGTTACTGATCTTCGATATTTTCTGTACCTACCATCTGACCTCCACAAACCATTGACAATATCGAAGTATTGCAGTTAGACTAGTTGGAGTTTTAGGACTCCAACTACCCGTAACGATTGCCATAGATATTCGTATGATAACTCTGACCGATAGCTTATCGTGCTCTCCAGGGTACGACCAAACTAATGTGTTGTAACATTTGCGACTAAAATAACGAGATATTTACTAACCATAACTTTAAGTCCCGATACTAACCATAATGACATTTATTTTAATTTGTATTTGTACCATGTAAATGGTAGAACACAGTGCACTTATATTAATTATTTTAAGATATTTGTAAAATCTATTTTAATTTGTATTTGTATCATGTAAATGGTAGAACACAGTGAACTTATATTAATTTATTTTAAGATATTTGTAAAACCTATATTCCACAATGTAATACCTAAATAAAAAATAATGCGAATATCCATATTTATGCATACAAATATTTGCACTAAGCGGGAATCGAACCCGCGTCCTCTGACCGCCTATGCCACCTCGCTACTCGCCACAGAGGCTGTCAATTGCAATTTGCTGCGTCTGATGATGATTAATTAAAGCGGCTTAGTTTCATCCACGCATACTATCCGATCACGGTGATAGTTACACAGCTTTGACGGCTGAAGTAGACATGGAAATGTTTGAAGTTGTGACGCCGTAATGACGCTATTCGTGTTTCAAGTTAAACGAAGGGGGGCCAGTAATCTGAGTAGTTTCAAAGCGATGGAATCTGTACGGATCTGTGATAGGAGTGAGATAATTATTTTGTACCGTGTTTTGGTGTAGCCATTCAATCCTATGATGAATATTCGAAATTTCATCCTCTACCATAATTTTTTTGTAAAACTGGACATTTTGTAAAACTGGACATTTTGACACTCCGGGTATTTTGTAAAACTGGACATTTTGACACTGCGGACGTTTTGTAAAACTGGACATTTTGACACTGCGGATATTTTGATACATGGGACCTTATGGAAAGGTCCCATGTAAAAGTTAAAGTTTGTAATCGCCCAACCGTTTTCTCGTACTATGTAAATAACCTGACAGTTTCGATTTTGATTGGCAAAAGTTAATTTCCAAGGCGGGACGTGAACCCACAACCAGTCTCTTGAATGGGGAATGCTCGGACTAACTGAGCAACATGAAAACACCTTAGATATTTGAAATTTTTCAACCATCTTGGGGCGATGGAACCCTTTAGGCGACTTAAGTCTATCAGGAAAAATTACTAGGTATAAAAATTACTGGAAAGTGATATTGGCAAGATGGAAAATTGGGTTTCTTTAGGCATTAAACCGGCAAGGTTAAGGCTGTAATTCCGGTCTTAATGGAAAGTTTTGCGAAAAATAATAATATATTATGATAATATCTGGACACAACACATTGAATGACATTACCACAGAATTAGCCAAAACACATTTTTTAAAGAAACCCGGTGGTTTCTTTAGAAACCATTATTTTCATTAGACACATTATTATTGTTTTTTAAAGAAGTTACACCAGTCAACTAAATAAATTCCTCTAGTCACCAATCATGCAAATGATTCCCTCATTTCCCTCTTTCGTAACTATATCACTCACTAGTCCGCTACACAGCGTAGTGACATATATCTGACGTCACACAGCAATAATCAGATTATCATCACAACCTAACATTCCAGTGGAATCTCACCCACGGTCACACCCCTCAAGATTCAGTTCTAAATTTGAATAATTTCCCCGTGAGCTCTGTCTCTTCCGTCCGGAACAACAAAGCCGCGGAAATGAAGACGGCGCGTTCCTAATTTGTGTTTTGGTTTTGTTTTGTGCAGTTAATTGTACGTGTACGATTTTTTGAGTACTAAATAAATGATGCTTATGATGTAATAATAATTTTATTTATGTAAATCTCTTTAGATTTGGTTACTCAGTACAATCGTGTTGGTCATCTTTATTTTCGGACATTATTCGTGTTGGTCATTTTTATTTTTGGACATTATTCGTGTTGGTAATTTTTATTTATTGGACATTTGTCTACCGACCCAATAAAAGCTCTTAATATATTTTCATTTGTTTAATTTTGAAGTCTCTAAATACTTTTACATTTACTTTGAAGGAATGTGTTCTTGAAATAACAAGCATTCAATAATGAGCATTTGTCATGTAGTTGAAATACATGTTAAGGGCGGGAAAATAATATATGTAGGTATTTCGTAAAAATACTCAGTTTTCCAGTGTTGACTAATTAGTTGTGGAAATCGTACAAATAAAGACTAAAGCACATTTTTAGGCAGCCTTTTTTATAAATTGTTTGAATAGGATCGGCAGGTTAGTAGTTAGGAAGTCGGTCTCAAAATTAGGAGGTCCCCGGTTCGAATTTTGACCATTACACTACCGACATGATTTCACTCCTTACACAAACAACTGTAATGGTAATGAAAAGACTAGAAGTCTCGATTACTAGTACTTTTATTAACAAGCGATTGTAATTAACTAGCTGTTGCCCGCGGTTCCACCCGCGTGGATATCGGTTATCGCGACCAAACTTAGCCTATGTCCTTTCCTAAGGTCTAATCTATATGAACATTCATCAAAATCAGTTCAGTGATTTAGGCGTGAAAGTGTAACAGACAGAGGCAGAAAGACAGACAGAGTTGCTTTCTTATTTATGATATTATTAAGTATGGATAAGAGAACTAGTAATACTAGCTAAAAAATATAGCTTTTGGTGTATGATGGGACCTATGGGCACCTGAATAGGGGTCGAATCTATTAATTAAAATTTATTTTATTCCAGAGGACGAATGGGTGCCTTAAAAATTAATTAATATTATTGGTCCCCTACCGAAGGACCAATGGGCACCTAAAAAGAGGTCGAATTTACAACTTTTATGCTAGGGGTCGAGTTTTAGAGGACCAATGGGTGTTGACCCGTAGAAAGTTATTGCAAAGTCGCTGTGTTAAAATTATTGCAATGAATACACCAAGTATGCAGACTTCAAACGGGCGAGTAAGTGCGACGCCGCGGCCCACGTCGGTGCCTGTCTTGAATAATTTAACACTCAGTGCGGTCGCAATTTGAGCAAATTATAAGCACACTGGTCAAATTATACGCGTGACGACTTGGAGAAAAGAATATTAACTCAGCCACGGTACGGTTTTAATGATTTTTTCGTGAACGAATTAAAAGGTATAGAAATTAATTACATTTTGGAATGGGCTCGTAATAAACTGTTTTATAATAAGCGATGTGACATTAAAATTATCTAAAATAGAAGTCATTTTGATTGGATTTTTTTTTTCTATTTAGATCGTCAAATTGACTGCACCTCCGCCTGACGGTAAGCTAGAGTGCAGTCTAAAGAGTATCCGCTATTTCATATGTTGTCTTTGGAATGGCGGTCCCTACTTTGACGGCCTCGACAGGTGTTGAAGAGCTCCGATTCTTTAATTGCTTTGCTTTTGTGTCTTTTCCCCTCACTTTTCCCTTTCCTCTTCCATTCTTTAGTAGACGAGATTCTTCTGATTTTTTACGGCACTAGCAATGAATACTCACAGAGGACTTGACACTCTGTTCTACTTCTTCTTTCGTGTTAATGATCCCCTTTTTCACTGACTCTGTGAGTAATATTCATCTTAATAAATGTTCACATTTTTCTTGCCTATAAAATGATGGAATGTGATTTTTTTTATTTTACCTAATCGTATACCAACGGATATACTATACAACGGAGTACTATTAAATTTTACTTCACAGTAACCTATTTTCTACCTATATCGATCCATTGACACATATTCTTATTTCATTATGCCCAAGGACCAACACACATGTCTTATTAAACCAGTCACCAACATTTTCGTGTGATGACATAAGGCTGTCTGCACACTCTGCACGTTTGCGTATTACGACATTTCGCGTCCGCGGCCCGACTCGGACGGTAATCGATCGCGGGTCATCAATCACGCTTGTCGCGTCGCAGTGTTGCCAGACGACGGTTTTATGCGTTTTATTAGCGGCTGTCCATTGCCTATGAATATTAGTCATCGTGTGTGAAGGGATGAGTGGATATCGTAATTTGATAACTTTGTTGTCTATTGTATTAATTTACGTAACGGTATTTTTTGAGTTATGTGTAATTTAAATCGGTAATAGGCTCGCTAACAATTAGGTGTGTCCAAAATAGTATGTTAATATACCTCCGCCTACCCCTCCAGGGATTTCCAGGCGTGAACAATGTATGAAAAGAACTTGAACCCGAGAACTTTTGTGAGAGCGACTGCCTTCCTTCAACTTCGAGAGGAAAGCCGGCGTAAATTTTTCTAATTCAGTATACCTAGGCAGGAAATTGTTTTTCTGACAGCTACTGCTTTTGTTTTTAAAACTAGTTATTACCCGCGACTCCATCCGCGTGGAATACTGATCCTGTTCCCACGACCCATGTGAACATATTTGTATAATTTGTTATTTCAAACTAATTAATGCCTGTAAAAGATTTCAGCCAGATCAGTATTATGGAGTAATAAAAATAAAAATCTTCAAAAAATTTCACTTTTGTAATATCAGTGGGAAGAATTACACTATGCGACAATGTGTCATTAAACCACCGATTGTTTTGAAGTGCAACACTATAATTTATCGCATGTGGGTACTCGATCGATAGCGCTTAAACGTCTAATGTAATATTTTATAACATGGACGACAATTCCTTGAATGATATTGTGTCGTATTATTTAAATACGACACAGTATAATAATCTTTAATATTATAAATGGATAAATTTGTGAGGATGAATAGATGAATGAGTTTGTATATTGTTGTTTCAAGAAAAACTGCTGCTCGGAGATGAGCTAGAGCCTGGTTTCATAAAATGTGTGATTTTACTGATTGATGATTATTCATTGATGATTTTGAGGGTGACTTTTCTTTGTAATTAATGAAAATTTATTATCTTTTTAGGTACATAAGTATTTCTTATTTCATTCACATTCAAATCGAGATATCATATTCGCGATATAACCTTCCGACCGTATCATATCTTTATGAATTTTTCAAAGAGACAAAAAACCGAATATTTTTAAATATTCTATAATACCAACGTTGATAAAAATAAATAGATAATAAGATTATCTTCACGAAGGTACACCCTTATTGCGACCCAATTTCCAATCGGATTCGAGCTAACATCTTAACAAAACACATCGTAGCGACTCGTCGATTGTCGCCCATACATTATTCATTGATGAGTTGATGCCATTTCCACGACGACTGGGACCGATGACACCTGTGAACTGGCCCAGAGCGAGCAATGTACTGTGAAATATGTGAATTTCTCACATGCTTTAGGGTTAACGAAAGAGGCCACTGTATATGATTAGTTAGTGGTCCTTTTGCTATGATTCTTTTGATACTATTTCTTATTTTCTTTTTCTATTATTAAACGACTATTACGTACGAGAAAATAAGAACTTAGTTATATTTATCAATGTTTTTTTTACCTGAGGAAACCTTCATGAAAACTAAGTGTTTATGCCGTAAATGCCGTAATACTGCCTTAGGAGCCAGGAAATGAATTATGGAAATACATGATGTTGCCTGGTTTCTTACACTGAGTGGAAGCTCATGCTCAGTTATATGTCGTTATAATAAACTAACTGTGTGCCCTGGTTTTGCGCCGGTGTAGCTCTAGTATTTTCAAAAAAAAAACATGCGAACGGCAGCCTGCTACTTAGATGATAACAAACACAAAAGAGCAAATATTCGATTTAATGCAGGCGTACGGAAGTTAAGAACATAAATACATTTCAGCAACACGTTTTACTAATATAGATATAATACTAGCTGCCCCGGCGAACTTCGTACCGCCATATTTTCGGCCCGCGTGGTATTCAAATCCCGTTCCCGCTGCACCCTTATCACTTAGGGGGATGAAAAATAGATGTTGGCCGATTCTCATAGATACCGGATAAGCACAAAAAATTTCATCAAAATCGGTCAAGCCGTTTCGGAGGAGTTCGATTACGCACCCCGTGACAAAAGAATTTTATATATTAGATAATTATGGGACATTCCTTGACCGACATTCACGATACCCACATTTGTAAATTGACTCGTCCAATAAAAATGTGGTGAATAATCTTGTTGTGTAGTTTAAAAATAAAATCCACGTAAGGACTTAGGATCAAACCAGTCATCATTTTTAGACTTCTCATTCTTGGCAAAAATAATAATATAATTAGTGTGAACAAGCATTTTAATTTTTTTTTTTTTTTTTTTTCCACAACATTCTACACAACGCTTTCTAGACCCATGGTAAGCTTAATTAGCTTGTGTTATGGAATCTAGAATGCGGATATACATACCAATTCTTACCAATTTTGATCACATGTCATAATTTGTTGAGCTTACATTGCAGCAGTTGAATTTCTCTTATCGACTGACATCGTTGTTACATCACATGGGTCTACAGAGCCCTTTGGGGGTTCGGAGGTCATACGGCCGTCGCTCCCGGAAAAATCTATAGAAACAATATGTGAACTTGGACGTAACGGGGCAATATGGAGATGTTTATTCTTTCATCGCATGTTCCATCAGGTGTACCGGTATACACGTGTATAAGATACCAACACGGTGTAGTGTATACGTGTAAAAAAGTTAACACTCTTTTGCACATTAGTGGGACTAAATAGGATAAAACAAGAGCTATTCAAATAACAACATACTATTCGAATTAGTTCAGTCATCTGAGTAAACAAAGCTACATTGTGCTTATTTGCATCCACATTTTGTTGTTGATTTTAGCTATTTGGAATGATTAATTGCAGCTGTTTTTGGTGTTTAGGTGTTTATTTTAATAGTTGATGGGCAGCTATTATATACCTAACACTAGAGGTGACCATATTCACTACATAAGTAGAGGTACAACACTAGTGAATAGTGGTATTATGCACGGTGGTGACATTTTTCCATGCTCTAGAGATCGAAATGTAAAGATCCTTTAATCGATTGCTCTGAAGAGTCAGATTGGTTAGGTATAAATAAAACTCTAAATAATCTCGGTGAATAAAATTGAGAGGTCCAACTTTGGCCACAATCCTGGCCATTATACTACCGACGTGTACCCATTACAAGCAATTCTGTTTAGCTGTTTCATTTATAGATACTAATTTCTGATACTAATAATATCCTTTAAAAAGAAACAGAAAATAAAGCATACTATAAGTGAGAAAATATATATTCTATCTTATTTTACCTGCTTTTTATGTTCTTTCTTGCTGCTTATGATTCACACTATGGTTTTAATTTTGTTTCAAACTTTAGTAAGGTTTCTTACCACATAAAAATAAAAAAATTCTTGCTGCGCCATTTTGGCAAAAATTGGGACAAGTTTAGTATCCTGTCCAATCATTTTAATGTACATGTCTCCTGAATAGCTACGCGGTAGCTGCGGTCAGAGAATAACTACGCATAGCGGTCTGACACGAAATAACTATGAATACCAACAACCTAGTTGTACCTACAATATTGGAATTTTCATTTGAAGGTTGTAATACGGGATGGGTTCTAGTATGATGATGAATATAGTTGAACCATTATTTGTTGGAAATTCAGGTTATACATAGAAACATCTAGACAGAAACATACAGAATCAGTCAACTGCTCTAACACCACCACGCCAGGTCATCATAAATATTATGATGTCGTTTATCCGAGAAACTGGTACACTAATATAAGGAAGAGATATATTCAGTGGACCCGACAGAGCTCACGAGTCACGCAGGCGACACAGACGTCGCTCAACGACCTCCGTCCTCCGTGAGCGCTTTTATAATTATCATCCTTCCTTCTCGGGGGAGGGGGAGGGGGGGGGGGGGAGGGCAAGATAGGAACACCGTGGTTCCCACATGAGCCCTGGATCAGCATGGATGCCAAGTATATGTCTTAGGCGATCTTCAAGGAATTTCAGCACGACAAGGAAAGGAAGAAAAAAATGCTAGAAGCCTCAATTGGTTGATGCAATATATTGTGGTAGTCAACGCAGGATTGTAGTAGGGGCAATGACATTTCATAACATAGACATGTCATATGCTTACAAATCAACGTAGAAAAATGTGCCGAACTCACACACACACATTTTTAATTCATCTACACTTTGGGTGTATTAACTTTAGAGTAATAGTTCGTGCAGTGTCTATAAACATACCATGGCATTTTCGTTATTTTTTTAAGTCACTGATGCTTCCGCTTAACGTCCGGGCGGCGCCGCTCGGCACGCGGTACTAGAGGCAAACGTTCCAATTGACTCGTTTTCGGATCTTCACGATTTTCGCGCAATAACATATCTACTTCTTTTTATATAATATCTTTGAGTAGGGGTTTACACTTTACACTGTAGCTATTTTGTAGCGATAAAATAAATTAATTATCTGATATTATTTGACTGATGTTTCGCGAACGGTGAAATTAAAACATATTTAATTATCTATTGACTTTAGCCTTCTGTTAACATACGCTTCATTTTAATTAATAAAGTTGGCTGTTAAATTTTAATAACGAGTTGATTTTGTTTGATGTTGCCGATTGAGAGTTGGGTTGACAGCTTGATGGTTCGGATAATGTACGTTGGCTATTGTGTTTTGTGATATATTTTATGTTAAATTTTTAGGGGAAGCTAAAAATAGACAGAAAGCAAAATTTTTCGTGTCAAATTGTAGTACAATTGAGACGATTGTAATTATCTCTTATATATAAAAATGAATTGCAATCCTGTTAGTCTCACTAAAACTCGAGAACGACTGAACCGATTTGGCTAATTTTAGTCTTGAAATATTCGTGGATGTCCAGGGGAGGGTTTAAACGGTGAGAAAATATGGAAAAAAAGATCTGAATTATTCATACTGTTGATTGATGGCCTTTGGTGGAAGTTACTATTATACATTATTGATAACACACTTGTACTTTTCCACAATATTTATTGTTCTCCTAACCGGTTTCACCTCACGGCATTCTCAAAGGAGAATGTTGTGCGTGACTTGATAATATAAACTTCAAACACTGTGATAATAAGATTTAATTTTGTTTAAAGATTGTAAAATCCTGGTCGATGCCGTCCGTTTGGTGGGGTTGGACCTTATGTCCAAGATGCCCCGAGCAATACCACCATATTAAATCTGTTTTGTCATCTTCCATCGTCTATCCACTCAACGTGTCCTAACCATTTGGACATCCTTTTCTCTGTCTTGGTGGCCATATCTTATGTTTGCTCTCTTCCTTTTGTTAATTTAAAAATATTATGTTCCTAATTGTCATAGCGGGATGAAGGGGACTGGATCCCACGACACAGGAATGCTAGTGTGGGATCCAGGGAGCAATCAAATGTACATTTTGTTTTAGTGACAATCTTACCATATTAAAATTACCATAAAGAACTGCAATAGTAGCCAAATATTTCCAGTACTAGCACAAACATATCGATTTAATATTCCCAGATAATAATACGTTCATACGGTGACATCGTTATTCAATTACTCGTGGCGAATTTAATAAAACAACGTCGATATGGTTGCGTTCCTGTGTTAATAATATTAGGCAATTACTGTACGTGGCACTCAAATAAGGGGAGGATCATATACAGTGTTGGGTTTTATAATCTGGGGTTTTTTCGTTTTAGGGTTTATACCGAAGTCTTCGATAATATTAATGTCGAGAAGAACTGTTTCGTTTAAAGTTTGAGAGCTTTATATAAAAGTATGATTCTGAAGCCAACTGCAGATACATGCAGCAGATACAGCGTATCCATTACTTGTTAAACTCCGATGCGAATAAAGGGGACCATTAAAAACCCGCAATGAACTACGGGCATCTGCTGCGGGCAACGGCAGTTATCGTATGCGGTCGGCTACGGAATCATAAATCTTTAGTACCTATATTAATTTCAAGTTCTTACTGACAAATCTCTACAAAAACCTAAATATGTCTTTGTGTCACCCAGGAATTGGGTATATTACAAGCTTAGTTTGGGTATAAATAGTCCTGTATAATTTGTCCTAAAGTACTAATATTACATTGTTTACAATGTCCCTTTGACTTCAAAAGAGAACGGAACAAGATAATGGGAATTAACCGTCTGATATTCGTACATTTTAATATGCTACCTATTGGTATTATATTATGCCTACTGTATCAAAGGATTCTGTTGTCGCAGTCTGAGATAAGACCGTCCATTGTAGTATTGAGTCTACCGTATTGTAAGCCTTACGATTGTACTATCTTATTACGAGCATCTACATGTTATAGTTACGTAGGGATATGATTTTATTTGAGCAGTTTATATCCCTGAAGAGGTAGGGAGAGGTATCAACGCTGATATTTTCTCCAACTATAATTTTCGGCCCACGTAATAGATGAGCCCATTTTTTTTTATATTTTTTTTTAAATCATTTATTAATGGCAACAAGGCCCAATTTGTTAGTAACATTTTTACTTATATCTATTGGTAGTTAAAAGTTATGACAAGTACATTCCTATTTTTTTAAATTATTTATGAAAAGATTGAATTTATTAGAAATTATAGATATAAATAGATATCTGATACAATTGTTCAATGTATTATTTGCATGTATTGTGTAATTATTTGCAATTTATTAACAGTCATATATCAGGACATAGTGCCGTCGAATGGGTAACTATGTCATGGCTATGTGTTAGATACAGGTACTGAAAAACAAGTTTTGTAAAATTAAGTGAAAGCAATGATATTAGAATAATGACACTTGTACTTTTTAACTTATTGTCTTTATAACAACTGGACGTTATACCTTCTTGGATATTTATGACACTTGGCCCAACATACCCCGTACTCATAATTATAGATAATATTATAATTATGAAAAAAAAAAATGCATAAATCTAAACTAAAAGGTATATTTATATATCCTGAATCATCATCATCACGGTATTAATCTCTATAAAACATAATTATACTTTGAAACCATGTGTCTACTATGTGTAGACCAATTCAATTAAAATTTTAATATAACAATAGAAGTGGAAATATATTGTTATATTTTATAATAAACTAGCTTTTGCCCGCGGCTCCGCCCGCGTGGATGTCGGTTATCGCGACCAAACATAGCCTATGTCCTTTCTCAAGGTCTAACCTACCTCTATACCAAATTTCATCTAAATTGGTTCAGCGGTTTAGTCGTAAAAGTGAGACAGACAGACAGACAGACAGACAGATAGACAGACAGAAAGAGTTACTTTCGCATTTATAATATTAGTAGGAATTGACGGCATGCAAGTGTACGTAAATTTGAATTCAATTATTTTACAAAAAGCAGTACAATAATCACTAAATAAATAAATCAAACACAAGATACACCAAACAATAAAACGATTCTAAAGTTACAATCTCAGTTACCCTACTAACTCCAGTCAAAACAAAACAACACCCTATACAGTGTCCACAAAAAACAATTAACACGAGAAAATTATTTCGTCACAAATCAATTGACGAAGAAGATCACGGCACACGGAGATTTGTTTAACACGGTGCGGGGGGTGATGGAAACAAAGAAAGGCCTGTAGGGCGGGCGGGGGCGCACTGGGCGGCAGATAGCAGTACTTGCCGAGCAATCGGCAGAGACGGACGTGTGGTATACCCCTATCGCCTCCCGCCATACGCTCGCGAAAACAAGTGTTTGTGTACATCATATTATAAATTAAAATGAATTAAAAATATTGTAATCGTTTGATGTAATACAGTGATGTAACCGTTGCGATGTTTTGTACGCGTATTAAGTTGGATATTGTGTTGCATTCGATACGACCGGCCTGACAGATATATATTTAACGGTGAGTACAGGATGTTTTCTAAATAATATCTGTATTATTTATTGTTTAAATGTTATATAGATACTAGGTATATCGGTAAAATGTAATATCAGATCATTCAGTTTGCTATGTTTTTGCCGGTATTCTAGTGTTGTAATGAGTCTCTATGTAACATTTTGTAACGTTAAACAAACTTAAAACAATACTGTAATTTGTTTTTACTCTATGAACTAATCTAAGGAAACCAAAGACGTGTTTCAACAATGTTTACATTTGAACGCTTAAACATGCTGATGCTGTCTAAAATTCCAAAGGCTGTAGTTTAATATTTGTTTAATCTGTTTAACTTTATAATACACGTTAGTGTGATAACATCCTAGTTATTTTATAAATGTGAAAGTTTGTGAAGGTGTTTGTATGTTTGTTATTCAATCACGATCTAACGGCTGAACGAATCTGACTGAAATTTGGTACAGGGATAGAGTACATATAGTCGGGAATAACATAATATATAGGATTTTTATCCCAGCAATAGGTTCCCCTAAGTTGTGATCTACGCGTGCAAAGTCGCGGGCATTAGGTAGTTCTAAATAAAAATATAATAACAAAAATGTTTTTGCCTCAAAAATTAACTATTACTTTCAAGCTTGTCAAAATAACACACTAAAATAATCCCTGTATCTCACGAGACATCACTAACACTGAATTAACTAAAGCAAAATAGACGCCAAATATTTAGTATTTATAGTTATGACCTTGAAATAATAAAAACAACAATTCTTTATGTCTGTGACATATTTAATAAATTACATTCTCATGTTAACAAGAAAAACTCATTCAAATTTTACGATAACTCTCTTCATTAAGTATTTAAAGAAGAGGTTTCTACTGACCAGTAATGGACAGAAATGGGGAATGCGGGACAGGAAGGAATACAACCTTTGTAATAAATCACCCAGTTTGGTATAGCGAGTGCAATGCCCTCCGATACGTTTGAAAGTGCAGGGTAGAATTTCATGGAATATCTATACACAAAGAGTAGGTACCTTAACTGCGTAGCTAGTTTTACCGTTTGCATGTATCTCTGTACAAATAGATGGTCAACGTTTGGACAACCATTACCCTGACCTTCAACGAACAGGAACTGAGGGGAAGAGATGATGACGATGTCTCTATGTTTTTGCAGACATTATTTGATCAGTAGAAGTGACACACAATGTTTAGTGCGAAACATCTCAAGATAGCTCTTGTTATCTTGAGATGTTTCACGTGTTTTGGTTCATTTCCCCCAAAAAAATCTATACCTTCAGAAATGGTGGCTAGGATCGACTAGGGACTTGCTCCTTTTGCATGCAGGTGCAGGCGGTGTGTAGGGTAGCCAGAGCTTAGTAGGTTTTGTGCTGTCAGTGGGAAGATCAAAGGCTCGTCCTGCTTGTCTTCAGTGCTGACGGCACAGAATCTCTCTGTTCTTTCAGGGTAGGCAGCACGAGTGTGTCTCCCCTCGTGTTGTGCTCGTCCATAGGCCACGGTTACCACTTATTATCAGGTAGGCCGTGTGCTTGTTTGCGACCTCAGTGGTATAAAAATGCACCTTTGCGATTAATAGATCTGCTGACAGTGATATCATGTGGTTTTAGTTTGTTTACCCTACACATAGTGGTAAACCATGTACACCATATGATAAAGAAAGGTTCTGAACCTACCTGACCTTTTTCCGCAACGTTTTTATTATATTAGTCCGGGCATAAAGGGATTTCAGTTGGGAATTGGGGCCACCCAACACGGAAAATACCTTCATCCTACAAAAAGTATTTATTGAACTACACTTGCTCAGTGTTTTGTGCTGTTACCGCTGGCTAACCTCGCCAAAGCTCCTTGGAGAGCAGGATATATTGAGCACGACGTAATGATGCTTCACAATGAGTGTTTCATCTTTGAAACTTTATAATTGTTTTTGTACATGCTCGCAGGTTGCAAGTACTCTTTTTTTTTTTCCTTGATTTGACCTAAGTCTTCTAACCCTTAGCAGGATGCCAATGGATAATCTTTTTTTCTTCAGGATCGTGCTTGACTTGAAAGTAAGTGAATATAATTTCTACCTAACCCAATGTCAAATGGGCATTAATGTTTATATACTCTGAAATTAAATATCGAGACGAGAATGATTTGAGATGTACAAAAATAACATAAACTCATAACATAAACTCACGCCTATATCCCCGAAGGGGTAGGCAGAGGTGCTAGCACCCACATTTCGCCGTTTATGTTTAGGTCCCAAGGTAATAGGTGGCGAGCCTATTGCCATTAACCGGGCACTTATAAACCTGCGATAAATACACACATAACTTCGAAAAGCATCGAAAAGTCATTGGTGTGTGCCATGGTAAAACCTGGGATCGAACCCGAGACCTCGTCTCAGCAGTCCATTACCCATACCACAAGGCTACCGCGGCTGCTTTAATTAATTTAACTAGCCTATTGCAGTCCATTGCTGGGCCTAGGCCTGTTCCGCCATTATAAAAATGAAATATTGATAAAATTTATCAGAGCTCAAAGAATAAAAACACTGACACTGACACTGACCTAAATACCTAATGAGGAATTCCTTAAATTCTTAATTTTTCATCATCGAAATTAAATTTTGATAAAAATGGGACGGTTTTGTCCCATGTTCATTAATCATGGAATTCTGCGTTAGCCTCATAAAAAACAAACAACAAATTGAGAACCTCCTTTTTTGAAGTTAGCCAAATACCTTTTTAAAAATGGCGATCTTCATCGCCCCTTTGCTAAATAATCAAGTAACTTGCTATAGTCACCACTTCCGTAACAGGTAGCACTGTTACTATAGTAACCACAACGACCGGTACTCGAGATGTAATCTCTTAATCATCTTTCAAATCTCCTAATGGATGCGAGTCCAAGTATAAGCTACCTATATACTTGAGTGCTTTGGGCATTCTCATAACAATAATATTATGTCGAACTTCATGCCACAGGTATTCTCTACCAGTTCACCTTATAGGTGATGCAAATAACATAAAGGTATATTATGAAAGATAATATTATCGACAAGATGAGCACTATTCCTACATCATGAATATACAGTATAATATTATATACATACCTACATTACCTACTATATTATACACCTACTTACTAATATCATTATCATCATCATTTCAGCCATAGGAAGTCCACTGATGGACATAGGCCTCCCCTATAGATCTTCAATAAGACCGGTTGGAAGCGGCTCGCATCCAGCTCGTTCCCGCGGCACGGGAAGCGTATAGGCAAGCGCAGCGTAGGACGCCCACCCACAAGGTGGACAGACGACCTTACTAATATACCCCCATGTAAATATCAACACCATACTACTTCCTACTATCCTACATTATTACTAGGTATTAGGTATTATAAAAATATAAAAGTTTCTGAAGACGTTTGGATGTAAGAAACAATCACACTCTAATAACTGATCGAATTTCGCTGAAATTTGGTACAGGAATAGATTACAGTCTAGGATAACACAAAGAATTTTATCCCGGGAATGGATCGCGGGAACGAATACAAAATTCCGCGCGGGTGAAGCCTCGGGCAACAGCTACTATTATTATAATTTACTTAAACAGTGACCAAAAATCAAATATCCTACTATCTGAAACGAATAAAGAACCTCATATTAGGACGATGTTATATATCAACATAAATGTATACGAAAGCAAACAATTCTGTTTGTGTTACTATTAAATTTGAACAATTTGTTTGTTTATCTTCCAAGTTTGAATGTTAAATTAGTCGAAAATGTTATTTGAATACATAGTTTACATTACTATAAGTATCTACTACTATGTAATAACGATAATAAATATAATCTATCTATCAATCAATCAATCAGCCTATGGCATTTCACTACCGGACATAGGTAGACCTAAAAATGTGCCGGAGGGGGGGGGGGGGGGAGGGTTATTACTTGGAGGGAGCAGTCATTCGTGTAAAAGCCCTGATAAACGAAATTATAGAGAAGAGAAGAATGAGAAAGTACTTTTGGTTCTAAACTGGCAAGCTTCGCATTCAACCTTGATTGGATGAAGAAGACTTCTTTGGTACCTTATTAATATAAAAAGTCACTTTCATAATAGTAACAAAAACTTTACGTTTTTGAAAGATAGAAAATATAAATGTAACAATCTTCTAGACTCAGTCTGCACCATGCATAACTTAGTTCAGGCAGAGGTAAATGCATCCAATCAAAAGCTCGAGATAGAACGGCGCGACCTACGAGCGTCTTTAAGCGAAGTTATAAACTAGGCAAGCGGTGTTCCGCTTATTGTAGAGGTTGATAAGAGTACTTGTTAGTAGGATACTGGGTTTATGAGAAACATAAAGGAGCAAATATGTTGTATAATTTTTCTATGTGAAGTGTAAAGTATAAAAATACATATTATATGTACACTTTATACATATAGGTACGGCTACATTATCAACGTAAGTCTTAGGTACTTTTGGTTTTTTACATACAGATATTATTATTCTCATACTTCAAAAAACCTACAGTAATAGATATACATAGACATTATACAGTGTGTTAATATGTAAAATATTGTTAAATGTTTCACGGCTAGTTGCTTTGCTCGTACACTAAAACATCTACGAATAACATATTATAATCTTATATATATTGTAATCTTAACTGTTAAATAACGTATGATCTACTGCAAAATAGCTAATAACATACATACATACGTACATTCACGCATGTAAATCCCCGAAGCGGGAAGGCAGAGGTATATTAACACCAACATTTCGTTAACTAACTAATAAATCATCAGGTAAATCATTGTTTCGGAAATTAATCTGCGAGGTATCCGTACTCAAGACAAGCATGAAGTCATGATCTTTCCCGGCAACAAATTGCAAAAATTTAAAAATTCAGGTACTTCCGAATCTTGTCCCTTTAAAATTGAGTTCGATCGGCAAAGGTTCCGCACACGCCCCGGGGACGTGACCCAGTAAAAGCATTATCTAAAGATTAAGGCCCTCACAAATAAAAAAATACACAGAATATATTTATACAGCTATTGAATCAAAATTTCCATACAAAATTTTGACATAGGAGCTTGGTGGTTAGTTTTTTAATGATATCGTCACTCTACATAAATTTACAAACGTCAGTCCATCAATCTCTGTATCGTGTTCCATTCACAATTGTTATAAAAATAATACACATGCATACATAATATTATATAGCTAGTTAAGCTATGCTTACTTTGGGTATAGATAGCGTTTTGTAGAATATCCTACAATATTTATTTATTTATTTATATTGTTCCTATTTCCCTTCAGCAAACGCAGAGACAACAGCCTATAATTTTTCTCTATGCTTACATACTTCACAAGCTTCACGCAAGCACTTCGAGAAATAACATAACAATTTCCAACTTGAAACCAACGTCATAAATTAAATCAACCTGTATAATATTTACAACCCAAATCAAAACGCCCAATTCCACGGTCCGTTTGAAACAAAATCGCATCAAAACTTTTCTTATTATGCTGAAAAAAAAATGCAAACATGACAACAAACGGCCTCAACAAAACGCATGACTACGTTCATTAGGGTAGGGTTGGATAGCTATGCGGTTTTTTGTTCTACCCTCATTAATTGTTCTTTGATGAGCCTCTCGCTGTGGTCAAGCCACACTTTGTATTAATGCACAGTGATACAATTTTCGTTTTAATGTAGTCAAAGGGCTGATTGACGGTCGGTAGTGTAATTTTTTGGGGGTGTGATGGCTATTTTTTTGAATAAACTATGATATATGTCATTTGAGCGCTTTTTTTTTTCGACAATAGGCTCGCGTTTGTTAACTAACCTGTTGTAAAGTGATGATGTGGGCGATAGTGGAGCATTCTTACTTAATTTTTGACATTCTTGTACATTAGCTACCATATATAAATTGTTAGTACTATATTAAATTCACAATTGGTTGGACGAAATCTGTTCAAGTTAACTTCGAGAAACATATATACACTAACTTAATTATAAATATTAAAAAGAATATATATTATGAAAAAAAAACTAATTAGACAAATTCAAATTAGTGATACTTTAAAATAGTAAAGGAGGCCGGAATGTGCGGTGGGTGGAATTCGTAAAGATAAATAAAGTAAGCAAGCAAGCGAGGGTTGGAGGGAAAAGGAATGAATGAATGTATGTATGAATAGGAATAAATTAAGCAGTTGATGATTAGTAAAAAAATGAACTCTAATAAATTTGGGATACGATACAGAACTATTGGAGCACAGATGAGACCACTGGTAGAGGAATATAAAATCCACTCTACTCAAAGATGCCGGAAAGTTTTTGATAATTTATAATTCATAAGACGCATTTTCAATAAAATGTTTAACAATAGATTCCTTAATAACAGACAGATAACAGATGTACAACATAAAAATAGTCTTCGGAACAGATCTGATAAATGAAAAAGACTTTTGCGACAAAGTACCGGAGGCAGTCGAAACCTTCTAACATTTAACAAATCGTTTTAAATGTCTCATTTTACACTCAATAGATTTTATCCCCGAATGATTCTAACAGAGTTTTTTTTTTTTTCACCCCAAAATTCGATAATCCGAAACATTGAGAGACCGCGAAACATTTCGGGCTACATCAAAGCGATCAAATTGTTCGTCAAAATCTACATTTTGCCGCCATTAATTGAAATTCAATGCTTAATCTTTTATTTTTTTCTTTGTGTATATATTTTTTCAGGAATCTAATTTGCGTTCACACAGTATGAGGCAAAGCTGTTCGCTTTTTCGATTGAATTTTGAAGTGACTTGAACTGTAACGTGTTTACTGTGGATTAATTGTTCAAAGAGAATGATTTGCTGTTTCGGGAAATCAATTTTACAGTATGTAAAAATATTTGCTTTTCAATATAGGCCGGTTTATTCGATTTGAATTGAATAAAAATTTAGTACTTGTTAACTTTATAATCCTACTAGTTGTAATTCGCGACTCTGCCCGCGTGAAATTCTGAGTCCGTTCATCGATGATTGTAGCGTTGCGCTATGTTAGTACCTGATAATGTAGCTTTCTAATGGCGAAATATTTTTTTAAATCGGTCGAGTAGTTTTTGAGTTAATTCGTTACATATAAAAATACAAATCTTTACTCTTTATAATAATTAGTATTATCAATACTTAGGTTTTCATGGATATTTTCATGTATGGTATGATTGAGGTATTATATTTGAACGGATCTGATATAGTTATCGTTCATTATACCATTCACTAGCTTAGTAGCTAGTGAATGGTATAACGAAATTTAAGCCATAAAATGCCCATTGCGGAACTGCCTCTCCCAAAGACTGCTACAATGAGCGGTGTTGTGCCGCCTGCACCTAATAGCGCCGTGACTTCGACAAGTTCTTCAGTCTTCGTTGAAGTATCCTACGTTTTATGTTGCTATGCCCTTTTCTCGCAGACTTATTTATTTAAGGGCACACTTAGGTTTCAGATGAAGTTAGAGTCGTTTCTAGCTTTTTAGTAGGAAATAACTCAAAGAATTTGTTACCTACAGGATATAAACAGATAATGCAACCGGTTTTTAATTAAAAAATATATATCATCACGCTTTGATTTACATTTATTTCATATTTCAACAGTATACTTTTCATTAATAACATTTATAATTTTGCCAACTTGTCTTGCACTTCATATACCACCTCTTTTTGATAAAGAATTAGAAAACTTATTTACACTGATTGAGATATGGTCATTTTATGATGTGGTCATTTTGAGAAGTGGTCATTCTGTGCCGGAGGGTTTTCAGTTGCTCCGCCCGCGTGGATGTCGGTTATCGCAACCAAACATGAAAAACAGACAGACAGACCGAAAGACAAACCGAGTTACTTTGGTATTCATTATATTTATATGGATATGGATCTGTGTTACTAAATTAAATGCATCAAAAGTGTTGCAGCAAAATAATTCCGGTCTCCTTTTGCATAAAGCAACAAAAAATGTTACTTTATAAAAGAAAACTCCATGTTAATAAACATAAATTATTTTAATCAGAAAAGTTTGCATTATTCAGAATACCGTTAGTGCGATATCGGGTCACATTCGAAACGTTTTAGTTCAACGGTTCTTTGTTTAATGTAATCATTGCGGGGCGTCACGACATAGGCGGCTAGCAAATACAACCTGGTGAATGACCTTTTCCTGAATTTCTGAACATATGGTTTATGTCGAAGTAACTACGATGTTTTTGTTGATTACACGTTTTTTTTGCTAACTCTGAGTTACGATGATTAAAAACATTACTGCTCAGCCAGGCTAGTGTCATTCGGGATACATAGTTTGTACACACGGCGCCAGACCTCGGTTTACAGGCCACACCAACATAAAGGAAGTGTGCGTGACAGCAATACTATTAATACATTGCTTAAAGATGTGTGTCATAACAAGTAAACCAATCAGGGCCCTTGACGCACTCACACATTCGCTATTTTACTTACATGAAATATAGGTATTGATGATAGCCACTGCACCAAGTTATAATAGCATATTTAGCGAAAAACGAATAAGTAGATATAGCTGAATGGTTTAAATATGCAGCTGAACCAATAGAATCAATACCGGGTTCGGTCCTCGAGCGAGGTGCAATTTTTGTTCCTCAATATATTGAAGTCCGATTGGTCTAGTTTATTTACAGGAAACTAAGTGTATAAAATTCATATATATAATATAATTTAATATATTTTTTGTATATTTCCTTGATGATACTATTTATTCTTAATGGATAAAAGGAAAGGAAAATAAAATAATTAACTTATTGTTGCAATGCAATAATATATTTACTATTATAAGCATGATATTTTTCTTAAGTATGGGTATTAATTATTTATAGATAATAATTAATTAAGTATCAGATAAAAATATTTGATCTTTAATAAAAAATATAAAAAATACATAAGTATAATTATTATAAACTTCTAAAAAGATATTGGAACATAAAATAAAATGTTATGTCTAATAAATTGACTGACATAAAGATGCACGAATGACAAAAAGAGAATTCCGTTGTTAAGTTCCGAACCAACGACCGGCGACAACGGTGAGGTCCAAACTTACTTACTTGCATTCTTATCCATCTCGACTATGAGAACAGATAGTATAGTGACTAAATTTGATAACTCCTATTAGTTATAGAAACAAAATGCTGCATACATTTCATAAAATTAGTTTAGAATATGATATTATAACCTTGGTGCATTTTATGTAAGTAAAATAGCAATTGTGTGAGTGCGTCAAAGGCCCTGATTGGTTTACTTGTTATGACACACATCTTTAAGCAATGTATTAATAGTATTGCTGTCACGCACACTTCCTTTATGTTGGTGTGGCCTGTAAACCGAGGTCTGGCGCCGTGTGTACCTACTTTATTCTTACAACATGAACTTTATTTCTAAGTTAGCTGAATGGGGTCCCACCAATATTGGCTCAAGTCAAAGTCAGCAAGCAGGTACTAGCGGGCCTCCTGATTCACCAATAAGGTTTTTGGTACAGACTTTTATCTCGAAGTGTTGGGTCGGATAATACCCCCATAAAACAGCTTTTGATGACGTCACCGAAATCATGAATGAAAAATAACATTTTAGTTAAATGGGTCTTCAATAACTGGACAAGGAGAAGGTCACCTATAAGCGGAACAGCGCGGCCGGAATATTTCTGGGAAAGGACGATTGATCCATATTAGACCGCCGAAGTAAATCAGAAAGATAATGAGGGTTTTCTGAAAATATTCGCTTTTGTGGGAGCTGTACATAATGACTTCCAGTACTCTTTAAATACCATGCACGATGACGCAAAATAAGGTTGTCTGTCCGCGGATGATCAATCGTTAGATAAATAAAATAAGACGCGCGTCATAAAGACAACTAACGAGGCATTTTTTTAAAAAGAATATTAGCAACCGGAATCACTAATATTCCCGTTAACCCTTTCCAGCTAAGCTAAATTGCTTGAGTTAGGAGTAGGTTCACGTCGGTAGTGTAATGGCCAGGATTTGAACCCGGGACGTCTCGATCGTAAGGCCGACTCCTTAACCACTAAGCTACCGACGCTTTTTATACTACTTACTTTATACTACTTACTTCGGTCGCAGACAAGCACACGGCCCACAGCCCCCGAAACTGGTTACCGTGGCCTATGGATGAGTGCAACACCAGAAATTCACACTCGTTCTCGACTCTGCGATTCAGTGCCATCGGCAGAGAAGACAAGCAGAAATATCATCAAAAATAAAATTGTTAAAAAAATATTCAGAAATAAATGCAGTTTTTTACATACATCTGAATTCATTTTCGATAGCATTACACCTATCCTGAAAGCCGACAGCTTTAATAATGTATAAGCCTACCAATTAGGGCTCTCACTGCGGATAATGTCCGTGTGGCGTAAACTCGGATATTTCTTTTTTCTTTTAAATATTTAATGTTGTATGCGTGGGTTTTCAGATTGTAATGAGTTTCGAGTTTCTGGTTACATTGTTTTAGGTAGATTTCAAATAATATATTTTGAAAAGGGTTTGCCTTTTATTCGATTCAGAATAACATCTGTAATTTCTAAAGTACGATAATTATTTAAATACTTAATCTTATTTTAATTATGCTAATGATTATTGCAGACCGTAACATTGATTTGCGTTTTGTCCACGGCGGTAAATCCGTACTTAATATTATAAATGCGAAGTAACTTTGTCCGTCTGTCTGTTCCGCTTTCACGCCTAAACCACTTAACCGATCTTGATGAAATTTGGTACATAGATAGAAATGAAATATTTTTTTCGGTTAATGATTGGCAAATGGATACCGCCCGCTATTAAACTTATTTCGATCTTTTAGACAGCAGTCGAGTAATCTCAGGAAATACTAGTTTAAATTGAACAATTATTGTTGCGTTAAATAGTCCGTTTGTGGAAGGTTATAGGCTATATTAACATTACGACAGCCTCCGTGGCGTAGCGGTAGTGAACGCGGCTGCTACGCAGGAGGCGTGGGTTTGATACCCGCTCAGTGCAAATATTTGTGTTTATGAAATATGGGTATTTGCATTGGTCTGGTCGTGCCTCGGAGAGCACGTTAAGCCGTCGGCTCCGGTTGCCATAAGAACATCTATGGCAGTCGTTACGGGTAGTTGGAGCCCTAAAAAATCCAAAAACAATAGTCTAGCTGCAAAGCTTCGATATCGCCTAATGTTATCATTGGGCTGTGGAGGTCAGATGGCAATCGCTTCACGAAAAAATATCGAGGTCTAGCCAAATCTGTAGTTAAGACTGGCAAAGCGGACCCCAGACTCCAAACTGAAAAGCTTCGGATGCGACTGGGAATTAACACATTACTTACCAACATTTACGCTACAACCAAATAAATCCGGCAGATTCCCATACATTAATAAAACATGTCACCGTCGTCGTAACCACTGTCTGTAATGAGAAAGTTCGGTACACCACTTGCTATCCACATAATGAGACTCCAAGCTTTCATAAATAATAGTTTGTGGCACCATTTATACTGTACTAGCTGACCTGGCGAACTTTGTACCGCCATATTTTCTGATCCTGTTCCCGCTGCATAATATCTCTAAATTTATGTGTTTCTCTTCAATATTATGCATCTATTATACATATAAACCTTCCTCTTGAATCACTCTATCTATTAAAAAAACCGCTTTAAAATCCGTTGCGTAGTTTTGAAAATTTAAGCATAGGTACATAGCAGACGGCGACAACGACTTTTTTATAATATGTAGTGATATGTAAGGTTTTTGTGAAAGTTTGCCTTTTTGATGCTCGGTTCTCCTAGATAACTGGCAAAATCACAAATAGAGAAGGGGTTGACAACTATTTTGACGTTTATAACAGTCGTAAATATTTGTTATCCTATTCTATTACAAAGAATTACCACTTGTCTAGAGGGTTGATAGGAATAAATTCACGCGTGCAATTGTGAGGCCCTAGGTTCAATTTCGGGATTCCCCAAGTCCAGATTCGGCAAGGAAAACTCACCTGAAAGCATATACGCCTGTTAGTTAACGGACGATGCTCTAAAGCAGGTTTTTCTTATCATCATTCTCTTAGAGATTATCTGATTGCAAAACTTTGACGTTAGATAATAATCGTAGAATATGTTATGATTAGCAGTAAAGTGAATTGTGGTTTACGAAAAACCCGAACTATCAATTACGAAATTAACCAAAGCCGACCTTCATCGAGACAAATAGTACCCTGTCGCGTCTGTCTGACCTAGTTACGTGTCATCTAAATATGTACATCAAAGTTCATCCGTTTTCACCTTGAATAAATAAATATAAGACTGCAGAGACTATTTTTGTTTATATATATTTAGGCTTTTTTATGCTTGGATGGGAATTCGTGCGTACATCATTCATTCGGGCGCCATAATTTCCAATAAATTTATTCACATTAGTCTAGAAAAACTCAACAAAAAATAAAGATCCAAATCGGTAAATATGTTCTGAAGTTTTGCTCATAGCATCAAATTTTAGACTTAATTCATATCCATTTGTATGAATTCGTGATAACAATAGTGCATTAAAAATCAAATTAGGATAAGACATTATATAAACTTAGAGCCCGGGAACCCCAGATCTTCGTCATTTTATAAAGTTAGCGTATCCTCCCAATACAGTAGGCACATGCTGTAAGAACATTTCGAACGATCGAACGAACTCGACAGCTCAATCCGCGGCGATATTTCCATTCTGCTTCCTGTAAATTTTGTGTCGTCACGTTCTTGAGCATGAGGGTGATGTATGTTTACGTGTTCGACAACGTGACATCACCAAAACAGCATGCGATATTGAAATATCACTGCAGATTCAGCTTTCGAGTTCGTTCGATCGTTCGAAATGTTCTTACAGCATGTGCCTACAGGTAAGAACGATGGCTCATTCTGAAGTTTGCGTTACAGGCAGTTATTTGGCAGGTAAACTTCCAGCTTGTAAAAAAGAACGAAGGTCTGGGATTCACGGGCTCTTAGTCCATAATAATATCTTCTACAAAGTACTTCTTCTGAGGGTTGTCTTTATGACAGTAATCAATAAAACTGTCTTTCTGTTCATAAAAATATATGACCTATATTTGTCACCACCTTCAACCTCGACTTACTTGACAGTTAGCTATTCAATGACATAAAATTATAGGCCACAAGAACAAGTGTTCGGTTCTCATGGAATTCATGAGAAATTCAAATGTGTTCGGTATTCATAATTGTGAGAATAGAAGCCATCGGTTCGAAATTAATGGTTGTATTAAATTGATGTCCCTGGCTTATGAAGGTTGTTATAAATTTATTCAAGTGTAGGAAAATTTACGTTCGAATCAAATGTGAACTTGTATTTCTGTATAAAATTTACAAACTAAAGCTACTAAACTAAAAAAACTAAATCCAAAATTACATAATAAATTTTACTTGAGAATTACAAATTTTGTGCAGTGACATAATGACAATATAATCCCATCAAAAACAATACTTGTAAAAAAATGCCAAGCCTCGCCGACCTCGGTTCTTCTATCGCAAAAAGTTGTGAGATCCATGTAATACCAAGTCGGTTAATTTATTCAGTCCCTACTTCAGGGACCTTCTGCCCTAAGTTATTACGTAATGAGCTTTTATGTTTTAAATGTAATAAATTGACTTGGCAATCGCAATCTTATTTAATGTAATTATTGTGATGTGCGATACATTGTGTTTTCATGCGATGGCCAAGTCAATTTATTATATTTACAACATAAAAGCTTATTACGTAATAACTTAGGACAGAAGGTCCCTGAAGTAGGGACTACTACTATTAGATAATGTTAATGGGAACTTATTTATTAAAATACCTATACTGTACAGTATCTTTGAAAATGTCTGACTTCTTGACGGGTTACAGCGTAACCACGGCCAGTAACCTAGTCCAAATGTTAGGCATCTATCTGTCATTACAAATGGCAGAATATTTGTTTTAGCATGCAAAATCCCTCATGGATACCCCACCCCTGTGGGTCGTAGATTAGGACGGTTTAGGCCCTTTCGCTGGAGGTGAGATTGCCAAAGACATATCTCTCTTCGACCGACCCAGGACTATCACTTTCGAGCTGTCCGAGCTGACTGGTATTACTGTAACCCAGAGTTTTGTTGACGAAAGAAGTAGATAAGTCAAACAACGGGTTCTCAGTTCAATTTATCAATATACCCCTTATAGTCATACCAACAAATTTGCGTCTTCACGTTATGAATTATTCAGAGATGACCCAAACGCGATGGACTATAGTCAGTATACGCATTTGATGATCACGTCCTCACAAAAATATATTCATCTCTTTTCTCTTCTTCGTCCAGGTATCGATCGGTCTCATATGTTGTTACTGCTTTTTCTACATGTTAGGCTTCATTATTTATTTATAGCAGAGACTAGAACATACGCCTTAAATTGATCAAAGTGGCGTAATGATCAAGAAAATATCCGCTGAATATTTTATTTGGCAATATATTTTTGTCGGTCGTAATCAATCAACTTTCTTGAATTAGATGTAATTTGTTTTTGTTATGAATGAAATAAAGCAATATATGGCGCAGATGTTTTATGATTTATTGTTATATAAACTTTAGCCTGCAGTTTTTCCCGCGTGGAATAATAAAATAGTCATTGGGTTTTGTGAAACTTAATATAATTATCTTAATTTCTTTTTTCGGCAAGGAAGGAACTTTTAAAGATGAGATGAAAGAAATCTATAAAGTTTTTATCAACTTATGATCAAGGGACCAACTCAGAACCATTAACTAACTTTTCAACACACTTGCTTATAAACATGCTTTTATTTCACCGCAATTAAGCACGGAATGACACCTGTTATAAAACTGTGACTTTTTCATTGCTATTATTCACAAAAGTGAGTTATAGACTTCTTCTTTTTTTTAATTTCATTGATTAAGTTGCTTTGTTTTTAAAAAGGTTTTGATACAAAAAAGATCGTGTCCAATATTACGAACGAATTAATATACCCATTGCTTGCTCATTTCATGCAACTTCGTATTTTAAAAGATAATTTCAACTTGTAGTACGTGTTTAATAAACAAAACTTTCACTAAAATGTATTTTTTTTCTCTGTGAGCATTTACAGAGAAATAAAAATCATAATTTAAATAAGTAAGTAGATGACAAGGCAGCATGGTGATAGCACCTTAGCCTCAGCGGTAATCACCAACTTTACACGCTTGTACCATAATGTACTATTAAATATAATAGATACTAATTAATAAGGTTATGCCTTACGGCAACCTGTATCTGCAGACCCCAGACTGTTGGCGGGTTTCGTCGGTTTGAGGCCGACATAACCGCCTCTATCGGCAGTAGGGATTTCCCCACGAAAACTTACCACGTTACTTGAGTTTATTTACGTTACAAACAAATATTGTTCTTTCGTAACTTCCATCATTATTTATCCGACTAATTACAAAGTTTGTGCGCTGAGTGATATTCTATACTAACCCAACTCTATTTTCGCTTCGAGAGCTACTTGCTCTCATGTTACTAGTCACTCAACAAAATCAACAAAGTCGAACTAAAATTAACACCATTGAGTTAATACACCTAAAATAATCTGGTAGACTTCATTGTGCTATAACTTATATATATATATTTATTTAAAATCTGCTTCTGCGGTTCAAATATCTTGAACATTCAGATCATCATCTTAAACATCTTTAAGGGGCCCCAAACGAACACACAACAGACGACTCCTTTATACGAGTAAATCGATTGTGCGAGCTATTGATGAAACCAAGAATGGCTCCTTCAGAGTTAAACAGGAGTTAGTGTAATAATACGGACATACATACATACAATCACGCCTTTATCCCCTAAGGGTTAGGCAGAGGTGAATCAACACCCAAATTTCACCAATCAAATTGTATTAGGTCCCTCGTACCTAATAGGGGGTGAGCCTATTGCCGCATTTCCGGCACTATTGTTGACTCGAGTCATGCATCTGAGGCTGAGTCTGAGCTGTATATATCTTTCTGATGTTAAACAACCCTATCCCTTAGTCTTCTTGTACGACACCGCATGGGAGGAGATAGGGTGACCCAAATTCTACTCTGCCGGGAACCACGCGGCAATTTAGTAATAAAAAATAAAATACATTTAGTCTCAGATCAACAGGTCCGCAATATTAGTATTAGTAACCATTTAACTTAAGAACTGATTAAGAACTAATAAAATTAAATAACAATCAGACAAACAAATAAACAAATGGCAATTACCTACATAAGACACGTATCAAGATCAAGTATATTTGTCTGACGTATCGCGTCGTGATGCATCAGAAAGGTATCGGTTTCATACATTTTATTCGGTTGCGTTCACTTCCCTATGATACAGTTCTTTGTGACGACGTGTATCGTATCGCATCAGAAGCGAGCAGAGCGAGAGACACACAACACGTAAGACAAATTGTTCACGCTTCACCCAGTGCCGCAACAAGGGGGAGTCCTAACTACATAAGAATAAGAATAATTTATTTGCCTTTAAACATAGCATATTATTATATCTGAGTAATGTTCAAAAAGCTGAGCGCCACCATTGTAACATGGTACATGTCTTTAATGGTGACCTTCTTTTCTAAGGCTTTGCCTTCATCTTACCATCAGGTGAGGTGAACTCAAATTGATGTGTCCTATATAAAAAAATAAAAAGTCAGGAGTGCAGTGGCGTGTGACGTCAGTGGTTGGTCCACTCTAGTAGATTGTGGTAAGAACGCTCACATACATATTCATACATTCATATATTCAAGCCTTTACATCCACGAAGGGTAGGTAGATAAAAGAAAGTATATATAAGTACTGTCTTTATTCAGTGTCGCGCTATATGTTTACAGTCGTACTTTGCCTCAGCGTCTCATTATTATTGATAACAATAGAATCACGGCCAGCCCCGGGACTGTTCGGGCGTTATGAATAATTTAGACTACCCGCAGTCAAGGGTCGCAAACTCAACGTGTTCGGCTAATAGTTTATTTTGGATAATTATTATGTTTATTAATAATAACTATTTCATAATTATAACAGTGTAAATAAGCGTCAGTAGCTTAGTGGTTACGAAGTCGGCCTTACGATATAATCTTTAGTCTTTACGAAAATTATAAAGCTGAAGAGTTTGTTTATTTGTTTGTTTCGTTGAACGCGCTAATCTCAGGAACTACTGGATCGCAATGAAAAAATATTTTTACCTTGAGTACCCCGTTTATTGAGAAAGGTTATAGGCTATTATCAGCACGCTACTTCTCAAGGGAGCGTAGCAGTCATCATAACTGTCAAAAAATCCGGCCAGATTCTTATACATTTTTTGAAAATTATCGAAATATACTACATGCGATATAAATGGCTTACATGGTAGATACTTCCTTCTTTCTTAATGGTACTAAACCGTCAGTGCAAGGGAAAACATTCGATTTATAAAATCGAAATCAGTACCCAGTGTACTGTGTTTACCTACCTTATCCAACGGCAATGTGAAGTTCTCGTAACACACCACGAGGTACTTAGCAAATATTTAATTCCCTACTTAAAACTTTACCACTTCACAGCAGCAAAACGTTTTTGCAAAATTTAGCTACTAATTTACAAAATTAAAATTCCCGATATTTGTAGAGGTTCTACGTATTAGCTACGCTTTCTTGTATCAGCTACAGCCCCTCTACGGCGTAGAATGTGTAGTACATGTCCAATAAAGAGGCCAGTACAGACGCCAAATTAAAAAAGTTTAAACCATCTGATACGAAGGAATTTGTATGGAAATTGAAAAAAAAATACGGCTTTCAATATTGCGAGCTTCATTAGGTCTGGAAAGTTTTCATACGGTTTTGTTGGATACGTAGAAGTTTTACCTTTTGAACATTAATTTTATTGACCACTGTCAGTAATTACTGTGTAACATACATTCAAATTCAACTATAAATAAATAAATGTATATGTACTAATGTTTTTATGTGATAATAAAAAAAATAAAAAAAATATTGTACGACAATCTACACAACGCTATCTAGACCCAAGGTAAGCATAGCTTGACTAGCTTGTGTTATGGGTTCTAGAATGCGGATAAACATACATAGATACATATTTTTTTGTAAATACATACATATTATACATAGAAAACACCCAGACCAATGCAAATATTCATATTCATGCATACAAATATTTGCACTGAGCGGGGATCGAACCCGCGCCTCCTGCGTAGCAGCCGTGTTCACTACCGCTACGCCACAGAGGCAGTCACTATGTTGGTATACCTACCAGATAAACTGTTTAGAACAAAATTATAGGTCTATACCGTGGGTCAGGCTGTAATGGGAAGACTACGGGACGCTAAGCTGTGGGGATTTTAAAAAGGGCATTAGAAGGATCTCACAGCGCAGCAGTACGATTGTGACACCCCTGGTGTTGCACACGTCCATAAGCACTATCCATCAGGTGGGCCGTGTGTTTGTGTGCCACCTAATTGGTATAAAAAACGCACAGACTAGATAAATTCTCTAACTTAGATCTAAATTCTTAACAAAAAAAAAAAGAATGCGTTCATGAATTTGAAAGAAAAGAAAGAAAGATTTTCTTTCTTTTCTTTCTTTCTTTCTTTCTTTCTTTTCATGAATTTTGAATTTGATTTTTTGAATTTAATAGCACAGCAGTTAAGTCTAAAATAAATAGCATAATTGCAGGGTATGACTGTGGTTTGCCTATGACATACAATTACCACAACCCGGGCTCAGCCAGTCAACATGGCGATTTAATAACTACATTGTAACGATCTGTTACACTATAATCAGCTACAAGACGATTGATGTCTGTCAATCTTATCACAAGTATTTGTGTTGCTATGTGTTTATTGGCGTGCCTGTGCTACAAGACATCTCTGTCGGCGCTTGCGACGGTTCTTGGCTTGATATACGAATAATTAGGTCGTTTGATTGGATATATTGAAGTAATAAGATTGAAGGTGATCTGATTGGCTTAGTTTTTTAAATGTAGTACACGTGTTATTTTCGATGTAATGACAATATTGAATACGGACCCAATGGAAATAAAACGTCATTCATGTTGTTCAACACAAATTCCGTCAAATCACAGCGGTGACTGCTGCTTTCCTTTTTGGCTGAAAGATCTTTCTTTTGATTTTTCGCAATTATATGGAGAAGTTGGTTGTCTGTTCTTGATTAACACTGTTTCATTGTGAGCGATAGTTGATATTCCTACTTGTAAGTGATAAAAATCAATAGTGAGTTTTAACGTGGTTATGTTGTATGATACCAAATAATAAAATTAATACCAAATTAGCCTATTCCAACAAGGCTTAGAATAAACTGTATACTTGTTTATATCCCTAACGGTATATACAAATTACAGGGTTAGGTTCATATCGACTGGGTAGTAAATGGTCTTTACTAGTAAATTGTCTGGATTGTAAAATGACTCGGGTAGCAAAACGTCTTGATTGCTAATGGCCTGACTCTGAATAGCAAAACGGTTTAGATTCATATGGACTTAATTGTAAATGGTCTTAAACAGTACATTGTCTAAATTGTAGAATGACTTGAGTAGCAAAACGTCCTGATTGTTAATTGCCATTACGAATCGTCTCACAATCACGTTTAACGCCTTCCAGCCTCCCGAACAAGCTGGTTTCCGAAAAGTGTTTAGTACCGTAGACCAGCAGGTCTAAAATGGCCACATTCGACGAATCGTATCCGCATTGAAGTACGAAGCAACAACAACAACACTGTTGACACCCATCGCGTCAACTGAACCTGAAACCCCCCAGATTCACACACACACACACACACAACATGCTCTGCTCGTCTGTGCTCGAAATACAGTAGAGAGGTGAATCAGTGTGCTAAAATCTTGATAGTGGATGGCCAGTTATTATCTTCATCAATAAGTATCCTACAAAGTTTCATAACAAAGGACCATGAAAGTATGCCTTACCGAATAAATGCGAATCTTTTTATGGCGTCAAAATGCAGCCGTCTAGTTATGCGGATGGGTTTGCTCTCGCCTGAGGGACTGGCCAGCATAACCAGGAATTCGTAATTCAGACTGTCAGCCATCCCGTCTTTATACAATCAGGACGTTCTGCTACCCAAGTCATACTACAATCTTGACGATTTACTAGTTAAGACCATTTGCAATCTAGTCAATATTAATCTAGGACTCTCAGTTATCCCGCATTTAAGCAATCAAGACGTTTTGCTACCCGCGTCATTTGACAATTTACTAGTAAAGACCATTTACTACCCAGTCGATATGAACCTAACCCAAATTACACATAAATGGTATAAACGACAAGCAAATACAATAACGCATCAGTCTTGTATCGACTCTTCAAAAGGACTGTTATTATACTGCTTTAAATTGGAAATATATGCTAAACTCTACAAATACAGTCCATTCGTGTTGCCGACCAACAAAATACTGATCATTCGCGATATACAACACGTTAACATGTGTTCGCCTAACGCTTGGAGTAATGATACATAATTAAGGTTCATTCCATAATCGCCCTACGGGTTTCGCCTCTAATAGCTTATTCGCCCCATATTTTATTTCGGGAATAACTTTATTTCTCATAAGAACTACAATGGTTCACTTAAAATAAGATACATATTAATATGACGTGATTAACATTTTCATCATTAGCAATAAACATTTCTTACAATGTATGTACATATATACATGCATTCAAAAGTGAACCTAAATCGCATGTAAATACATTTTAAGTTTACTTTTGAATGCATTTACACTATCACGGTTTTTATGTCATTAGGTAGCCTATTGTATAGCTGTGCGCCTTCGAACAATAATGTTTTTAAGTAAGTATTCTCAAGCCTTCTAGATAAAACCAATAAGTATAAAATCACTAATTGTTATCCGCGAGTAATACCGATCCCGTTCCCGTTCCCGTGAAGACATCTATTCCTGCGACATAGAGTAGACTTTGCTATTCTTTTGCTTATCTATTTCTGTCCCAAACTACGTCCAGATCCGCCATTTTAGAGTGAAAGAGTAGCGAACATTCATTCAAATATCCATGCTTAAGAATTTAAACAAATTAGAAAACTAGCTTTTGTCCGCAGCTCCGCCCGCGAGGATGTCGGTTATCGCAACCAGACATAGCTTATGTCTTATCTCAAGGTCTAAACTACTCCTATACCAAATTTCATCAAAATCGGTTCAGTGGTTTAGGCTTGAAAGCGCAACAGACAGACAGACAGACAGAGTTACTTTCGCATTTACAACATTAGTATGGAGTATGGATTAAATGAAGACTGTGAAAATCCTGCTCGTATTTGAAACTGGACTACATAATTATCATAACTTCAAAATAAATAACCGCATTCATTCGTTTTAATTCATTTCGTCATTATTATCATTAATAATCACTGAAGTGCATATAGTATTTGCACAACTCACATAAAACAAAAAACCGAAAACACACTCGTTCCCGTGGCAATTAAAGGGGATAAGTACCAATAAAGGAGTGTTTGAGTTATAAATTGATCAAATTGCGGGCCCACAGCCAATGTATTGCCGAGCCAGATTACATGCGGTTTTATTCCTTTTATAATTGCAATATGGTGGTTACTTTTTGGCGTGCAATAAGTTGGACTCCTTGCCTGAGTATGTTTATGGAAAGCTCATCATATTTGCTCTTATTCCGGTTGCATCAGAGGCTTTCACGGGGTCCACTTTTTCCAGTCTGAGATACGACTGAACTTGGATATTTAACCTCCACAACCCGTTAGTAATATCGAAGTATTGGGAGACAACCGAGATTGATAGTTTAACGTGCTCTCCGAGGCACGGAAATAATCCGCGTGGAAAGCTATAGCCAGGGAATCTTCAAGTTATGAGTAGTAAATGTCCACTGTATCGTAATGACCACTTCAAGATATCCTATTATCGAAAAGACCACTGTATCAAAGTGGTTACTATATCAAATTGTCCACTGTATCAGATTGGTCACTGTATCAAAATGACCACTTTGGCTGGTTTTAGGCCCTCTGTCGGGATTACGCATAAGAAGATATTCAACAAGTGTCATAAAAGTATAATTTGTACTACCTAGCTGTCTCTTCTCTTCTTAAATCCAATATTAGAGTACATTTTGCACGTCGTAGTAAATTCCAAATCATCTTTTTAGTTCCACGAACGTTCTAGAATTACATTACATAACCTGGCTCGTGTCTATCCGTTGGTCATTTTATCGTCTACGCTACTACTCCGATTTACCACTAAGGCCGTGCGCTGGCATAGACGGGTGCGGGACGCGGACGTCCGGCGCGGGCACCCGCGCCGTGCGCCCGCCTGTCCGTCGCGGGCGTCCGCTGCTCCGTCGCGGGCGTCCGCGACGGGCGTCTGTCACCAGTATAATTTCAATAGCGTCGGTGTACAGTCGATAACTATGGATCATTTATTGATATAGGTATTACTTAGCCAAAAGACGACGACGTGAACAAAGGCGTCAGCCAATGAGCCCATATGTCACGTCTAGATTGTTGTGTGGAGAATTTGTAACCAAGTTTTCGTTATTAAGAGAAAATGGGCAAAAATTTTTACAAAAATAATTATCCAATTTGGTGCAGTCATTGGGAACGTTTGGGGGTTTCATTTTTATTACGCCGCGCGCGCGGGCCGGGCCGGTTCCACCGCACCGCTATGTCCCTGCATTTTACTTAATTGGATAAGGATTAATGCTGAAATGCTTAAAGTCACTTCGTAAATAAATCTTTTTTTTTTCGTAAAATGTAAAGGATAAAAAATGGTTATTGCGGGTTATTCTTAAGTGATAGACATATACCATCGCGGACTTTATTGTTGACCTTTTTAAGGTGTACAATACTGTAGAACATTAATTTGATTTATCTCGTGGGGTTCAGCCAGCGTTTGCAATGTAAGCGCAAAAAATGTGCTTATTTACGACATCAC
This sequence comes from Eilema depressum, assembly GCA_914767945.1. Taxonomy (NCBI): domain Eukaryota; kingdom Metazoa; phylum Arthropoda; class Insecta; order Lepidoptera; family Erebidae; genus Eilema; species Eilema depressum. Next base: position 18,643,070 of record OU612020.1, read on the forward strand.
ATTAGAAACCTCTAAATTTATCAGTGTTTCTCTACAATATTATGCATGTATTATACATATAAACCTTCCTCTTGAATCACTCTATCTATTAAAAAAACTCGCTTCAAAATCCGTTGCGTAGTTTTAAGCAGCTAAGGATTATTCTAATTTTATTGCAACGACTGTACAAGCACGGCGCGTGTGACACGGATAACGTAGCGGCGGTCGATGATTTTGTTGAAACAGACCCGCTCGCGTGCTCCGTCGCGCGGACTCACGGCGCGTGCCCCGCTACCCGCGTGGCGGGCCCCGCTGCCCGCGTCGCGTGTGACGGGTATCCGCCTCACGGAGCGCTGCTCTTAACAAGCACGCGAAGCGGACGTCCGCGACCCGCACCCGTCGATGCCAGCGAACGGCCTAAGGGGGTAAGTGTGGAGTACAATAGGGTTGTCTACTTACTAGTAAAGGAATGTGAAAGCAATAATGAAATTCAAATTTAGAAGCATAAAGCTAAGTTGAGATACAAAATCATGATAAAGAATATAAAATTTATTAAATAATAGTGTTTTGTTTTTAATTGAAATTATTTTTGTTCTAGAATAGTGACAGCCCTAACAGGGATCTTTCTAAAAGTGCATCGGTCTGCCCCCACCCATCATGGCCCATTAGATGCGTCCGCGGGAAATCGTCATTTGCATAAGCGGCTTGGCTCTCTGCACATAGTAATTGGGATCACATGAACGTGGCCAATTTACTTAGATACTTGTCCCCTCCTTGTTACCTTCGATCGTTAGAATTACAACAGGCGATCGTTCCACCGGATCGGGGGTCTAAATAATTTGGACTGTCCAGTATAGGTTTAAGTTAGTCTGTACCAATGTTTGTTTAACACTTATGCGTTGCTCTTAGAGCTTTTAATCGAAGTGCGAAATTTGAATTTGATTCAAATTCGTACTTGTTATAAAATAGCGGGGGTGAAGGCGGTGTGGGGCAGGGGGTAAATGGCTGTACGGAGTTGGCGTTTCGTACGAATGCTACTTGAAATTTGCATTAACTTTGGAACGGTTGGTGTATTGTTTCTTGACTCACCATCTGGTTTAGTTTAGATTTGTGAATAAAACATTCGAAGATATATTTGTATGAGTAAGTAACGGAGCACGAAACAAGAGAGTACTTGTTATAAGCGGGAGCGCTTGCTAACTGATTTCGAAATGAAGATTGCGAAGGGGACCGAGCGTTTTCATAATCCGTCGCAGTGCTGGATCAAAATCAACTTTATTTACTTTGGTTTAAGGTTTGATTTTTGCTGTACTAATATGCATATTAAGGATACGCTTTTTGATTTATTAATCCTAAAATATGATATACTTATCATCATTTTTCACATTTCTATTCTAGAATTTATTTAACATAATGCGAAAATAGAGAATGCTGAACAGTAATAATATGACATTAATTTTGTAATAGATATTTTTTTATTTATGTTGTTATAATATAGGAATCAAGCCTCATTCTCTAAACACACAAACCATCTTAAAATTATTGAATACAGTGTAAAAGTGTTAGACAGTTGTCACATTGAGAGCAATTTGATAAACTGAATTAATGAAGAAAGGGCCTTGAGACGTACTCAACTTCCAGCTTAATCACAAATAAAATATGTATCAAAGTGTAATATAAGTAGGTAATGAAAAACTCGAAGTGAGTTTCGGGAAATTTATCTGCCTCCTGTATAATGTTACGAGTAGGTATGTAATACTTATTACATACCTTTTTAGGGTTCCGTAGCCAAATGGCAAAAAACGTAACCCTTATAGATTCGTCATGTCTGTCCGTCTGTCTGTCTGTCTGCCTGTCTGTCCGTCCGTATGTCACAGCCACTTTTCTCCGAAACTATAAGGCCTATGCTGTTGAAACTTGGTAAGAAGATGTATTCTGTGAACCGCATTAAGAATTTCACACAAAAATAAAAAAGCATTAAATTTTGGGGGCCCCATACTTAAATACGTGTGCCCCATAACTTTCATCAAACCCATACGTGTGGGGTATCTATAGATAGGTCTTTAAAAATGCTATTGAGGTTTCTAACATATTTTTTTTCTAAACTGAATAGTTTGCGCGAGAGACATGCCATGCCATGAGAACTACCACTAAAAATTGGTTTGAACGAGATCCAGTCAGTAGTTTTTTTTTAATACGTCATAAACCGCAATTTTCGCCTTTGCTACTACGGAACCCTTCATGGGCGAATCCGACTCGCACTTGGCCGATTGTTTATATTAAACTAGCTATGCCATCGTGTTTGTTCGCGTTAACTTTCGATGTGCGTGGAAGTTAAACTATTTTTCTAAAATAAAGGTATCTTAGCTCAGTTTTTTTTTAATTTCAGCTATCAGTAAAAACCTCATCCAAACCAGGCCAACCATTTTAGAAATCTAGCTTTGTTTCTTGGTTTTATACCACTTAGGTGGCGGACAAGCAAACGGCCCACCAGTTGTCATCCTCGCGCTGCCGACCCTGAAAAAACCTGGTTGTTGCTTTTGTTGTTAGTACCGAGTACACATTCATAATGAAACATTAAAAATTCGTTACTTCAACATTACAAACAGACAAACATATAGACAGAATCACGGTGCAAGCGATGTCGTAAGCGAAACTAGAGAACTCTATTTTAGTCCCAACTACGTTAATGAAGCTGCACATTCATCAATGTTGCCTCTCGAAATAGTCATACAGAATTAGTCTCATAGAAATTCTAATTAATATTCACTAAATTAGCAGCAACAAAGTAGATATATGAGCTAAATTTACTATTCTCACTCATGAATACTACGGGACTTATTTACTATGGGAGAACTGAAGGCCTATTCTCGGAATATAAATTTGTTCATAATTCAGTCTCGATCACAGAGTACAATACATATACTGAAAGTCTCGATATAATGTCGAGCTCCCAAATGTCAAAAACGGAATCTTCGCTACAAATTTTTTATAGAAATCGTGATCGCTATGTGTTTGATTGGCAGCCCTAACATTCACAGACACCTCTAAAATTAACATTTCATCAATTTTATTATGATCGAACCCATTTTTGGTTACCTTAGTGGTATCGCTTCTGTGCGTGAGGTTTTAGTTTCGATTTCCTAATCAAGCTAAGTACGTTTTTTTTTTCCCGTGCGAAAGATCCTCTGTTTTCCGCATCCAGTTTGTCTCAGCCAAATTTATCAGGTCGTCAGTCTATCTGGCTAGGGGGCGTCCCACCTTCCGTTTTTCTTCTCACGGTCTCTACTCTAGGACTCAACTGAGCTCCTATGACATAAAATACACAAGATAAAAAACACCAACTTCACATGGTGAATTTAGAACGGCTCAGGCGAAAAATGTCCTCTGGTCGTAAAACGTCTCTTTCGCAGAAAGTCTCTTTCGCAAAATGTCTCTTTCGCAGAATGTCTATTTCGCAAAATGTCTCTTTCGCAGAATGTCTCTTTCGCAAAATGTCTCTTTCGCAGAATGCTTGATAAAACTTAACTGTTGAGATTGAATTTATAATAGCTGCAATCTTTAATGTCTGTTGTCTGCGACTAGTCATACTACGATAACATGCCATAAACATGGTAGGCAATCGCGAAATTTAATAAAGCCAGGAGAGGTTGGCGTGTGTAGTCATTTACATTTAAAGCACCAATTATTTGAGGTCATTAGCGCCCTCTGTCGGTCATAAAACGCACCCAACACGCGCAACCGCCCCTCTTTCGTTTATAAATTAGAAATAAAATGGTGATTTTTAATCTGTATCCCTCCAGAACCGCTCATTTGTCTACCATTCGTTACTTGAATTAATTTGATAAAAATTTTAACAGTCTGTGGCACTTTTTTTATGACAGCATAAAATGCTCAGCTTATACATACTGTATGCATTTTCAAATATTTTGATTCCGTTCACATGGTTGACACAGTGGTACAGAGTTTGACGTCTATGCATTACGTACTAATATACTACTCCAATACTATTATATACTAATTGCTTTCAAATTTCATTCACTAATATAATTTTCTACTCATAAATTATACGCAAAGCCTGAAACTGCAATTAACTATGTACATTAAATGTTATTAATTTTAGTTGTGATTAGATCTTCACGCCAACAGTCTTTAAACTGTCATCCTAATGTATCTCGTTCAACCTTGTAACTAAATATCGCAGCTCATCATAACCAGCTGTTACATGTACTTTGCCAACCACATCACCACACAAATAATGTTAAAATGTAATTTTGAGCTGAATAACAAAGAGGGCGATTCCAAGTGTACAAGATTGTTTCCCTTCATATCTATTTGGAGATGGTAAGCCCCTCGTAATAGCCTATTGTGGGTTCAATATGATACTGGTAATATCACGGAATACTGTTCTGTAAAATTTTAAAGTTGTTGCTACGATTATTTTTGCGGTAACAGGAAAATGAGAAGCGGCGGATTACGGGTTGACAGCTGTTGTTGGAATTACATTAGAAGGAGATATTTCTCATTAGTCTGTCTTCAAATGCTAAACGGCTTATGTGTAATGTTATTAGATTTTTGCTGGTCATTTATTTGTTTTTTATCTTTGCGGTTTATTATATCTATAATCTATACTTATTCTTCTGTACGTGCGTGTCATTTGACTCCTTCTAATTGGATGAACAGATTTGGACGAAATTTTGTATAGGTATATTTCAATGGATTTCTGGATAATTTGAAAATATAATTGGACCCGGCAGGTGGTACTGCTGTTGATATGTGCACTGCTTTTTCAGGCACCGTTGTCGGATCTACTAGTAATCATGTAAAAATTTAAGTTTATTATAGAATATTGCTACTCAGAAATGAACTCCGTACTCTGAGGTGAAAGCCTTGTATGAAACCGGGACCAATGCAAAGATTATCATAGAATTCTGCTAGTGACTATAGGTACAATAAAATTACCAAGGTTAAAATAGTTTTCGTTTTAGGTCACTATATTTTACACGTGTTTTAATAGTTAGCAGATGTACCCTCTGCTAACTATCCAACTACTAACAGCACTACACACGCATACTAACGCTCACTAACACGTTGGCTAAGCGCAGTTTGGTGGCTGTTTCGTCGTTCTCCATGTCTTAGAGACAGCCTCAAATAAAAGTCGATAAAGAAACAAATATTCCTTGAATGTAATTAATTTAAACTTTATTACCGTTAAATCTATTGATGATATTCTGAAATATCAAATTATATTAACAATGAAACAGATTTTATTTTGTACTTAATATAATTGTAATCAAATGCAAAACAGAATCAACATTATTCACCGAGCCACGAAATACAATCGTATCAAGTATAAATTAACTGAATTCCACGAGAGGCGGAATTATTTTTAATTTAATTATACAGATTTGTCAAAAGGGAGAAAATGTTTCAAATACTTGGTTCCTTTGTTTCTAAGTAATCTGCTTACGGCCGATTTCCGAAAGGGTAATTAAGATGATTTCACACAAAGGGAGTACCTATTTACCTTTTACTAAATGTTGATACACCGTTTGATTGAAGGGTTTCAGCGAATATTGTTCGAGAATTTGAAGAATATTGTTATGTACGATACTTTGGGCTTTATGGACAGGGCCTGTCTATACTTTCACCATATTTATTTTAGAGGGAAGTTTGAAATATTTTGAATAATACGTACAAACTAGGACTAGAATGGAATATATTTTCGTCTAGGTGAAAAGATGGCCGGTGAAGATTGTCAACAATCCCATACTCACAGGAAATGTAGAAAGAACCTCTCTGCCCTCGGATAGATTGTGTTTCTCTGTGCATGTTCTACCGCCTATACAATTGAACCATTAATAGATCCATACAAAACCTTTGAATAAAAGACATGATACCCCCGGCTAAATTCTATCATCACACCTCTCATCACGCACAGGGAATTCATCATCTACCATATACCTTTTCTTTTTAAGTGGAACTGTTATTTTTCTGAAATAAAAACAGCCTAAGTAATGTTATAAGATAAGCTAGGTACCTGCCAGTGAAACTGTCATCAAAATAGTTTCTAACAATACGATTACAAGTAATTTATCGGTAATATGATTTATTACGATCAAGTGCGAACGCTCCAGTACACCTAATCCTAGACCTATAATTGCGCACACTCGACTGGTTGTTCATAGGTGATTAGTATAATCACTACGCTATTATATTGCAGGGTTGCTAGCTGCCAAATTGGTTATACGATATTAAATTCAATTGGTTGCAATATGGGGCTACAAAGGCGCCTTATGTGACTGACTGTAATATAATGTAACTGCTTACGTACTGTTAGGTGTTTCGGGGCTCACAAAATCTTTGGAAGCAGGGTTTTGGGAAGCTCCTATTAATTCATCTATTTCAAGTGCAAAATGCTGTTAGCTACAGCATTTTACTGTAGTAACAGCATTTCTTCTGCAAAAGAAACAAAATAGGAGACGAGACTCGATTGTGTTTATCAATGGATGAATTTAATTTTTTACGGATGTCAAATGTATCGCACGATGGGTCGTAATAAATCTACGAGTATGAAGAGAATATATTCATTGCGGATAAGTACGGGCGGACTACGAGGAAAGTCTAACTTTACTTACCTAACCTACCTTTGCTTTTCTTATCTCTTATATTAGCCAAAGTAACTAAGTTACTTCGCAATGTTTGGACTGAATGCAACCGAGACTTAGCATTTGTTTCTACACTACTTGAAGCAGTCCCATCAAGAGGAGACTTTCTGACATGATATGTGCAACTAAGATTCATACATACAGCACCATCAGACGAATCTGATGGTGCCTGTATGTATGAATTATAGTTGTACATACTACGCGGCGGTTGAACCTTTTGAGTACTTTGTTCGTCAAGATCCAAATCTTGACGAACTCAAAAGGTTCTTAATACCTTGTTACTCCCCCTTTCCTGTTGACTGATTGTTCTGATATTTGGTACACATCTTTAATTCAGATGATACAATTTAATTCAATAAAACAGTTTCTTAAATAGATCAGATACTGACTGTACATCAATTTCCCTTGACGCAATATTGAAGTGTTTGCAATATTGTTGATATATATTTATATTTATAAAAGAAGCTATACTATCTAACCATCTCAATTTCTATATGAAACTTGATTCAGCAGCCCTACAGTATCCAACCTCGATGAACGAGATTACTGAGCTCATCATTATTAAGTTACACATAATATCTGCTAAATTGGTTAGAGCTGAAATAGCAACTTACATAAGGAGTCTGAAGTTGACGTGTGTAACTTTGGCGTATTTACTTACATCGGTAGTTATGTTTCTTGTACGACATTTATTAGTTAGTTTTATTAGAGTAGTCTTGTTTCTGTTAAAGTATCCGGATGGTTAGTATGTGACGCAATATAAAACATAGCCCGCGCTGGTGCAGTTGGATAAAAAGACATAAACATTGTTTATGCAAATCCATGTTGCCATTTATCTCATTGTTCATCTTTTGATGCAATTTTCAGTGCTTGGTTTGGGTTTGATTGAATATACGTATAACATGACTTGTTTGAATTGACGCTTATCTGGCGTTTTACATTTGATAGCTCCATTCTTTGGGAAGGTTATAACTTATAGATAATATCTACGTTCCTTAGATGTCCAGCAGAAATATGATGAGTAAAACGCGGGTGATACGACGACTTAATAGAATAGAACGGATTAGGGCTAACAAAATGACAGCATAGCTAGTTGTCAAAAAGCCAACAATAGTTTAAATTTTTTCCAAATTGATTTATTTTCCAAAAAAAATCCCAATTTTCCGCTATGCACATAATATATGCCGGTTGCCATTTAACTAGCGCCCGTCGGATCCAAAACGACGTGCGTGACGTGGCACTCTCACCCAACCGTAAAAAAGCGAAATCAATTATAACGAAATGGCATGCCCGCAGGATGGGACCGCCCAACCTAAAGTGACCCACCCTGTCATCCCTTACGTAATAAAAGGCAGGCAACAAAAGCCCATATCACTCGCACGACGCAGTTCACCTTACAATGGATGGTACAGAAACCTTTTCAAAGAACACAATATGTTGTCTGGTCCCTTTCAAATTGATTCCTAATTAGCGTAATATGCAAATAAATTGCGACATCGCAAAAATCTTTTTGTTCGATTTCTTTTCACCGTATAATTTTGTCTTGGGTAATGAAAAAGGGACGATCTTTTTACGTTTAGAAAATTGAGTTGATAGTAATAAGACTTGAACATTATCTACGTATGGTTTTCTCACTCACGTCATCATCCGTCCGTCATTATGGGTCCGCTTTCCGACTTGTCAATTTCACGACATATATATTTTTTAAAAAAAAACTATGTGAGGGGTTTCTATAGTATCTATAGTAATGAGACAATATAACATCATAATCAAAATGAGTTTCAGCTGGCAAGATCGAACGAAAACAACCAAGAAGTATCACCTTACTATTGTACTTTAAATAAATTGGGTTGGATGGGATGATTCAACTACAGAATTGTTATCGTCTGCACACACAACATCAAACTCAATGTCACCCAAAATAATACCCCTGGTTTGGTAACCTATCAAAAATTCTAAATTTGAAATACCAACTTTTTTCACTCATCATCTTAAGGCCGCTACACATGGTTCAACGCGTGCATAAAACTCGGGGCGTACAAGTGGCAAGTAGAGCATATAAAACGGTAAACTGAACACTGCTCAGGAGGCGAAGGCTAGTCGTTTAAAATCATCACATTGTCTACATGAATACACTTTCGACCAGCTTTGTGTACACACTCAGGGCTGTAATGTGTGCGAACCTGTAACGGATGGCCGAGTTGACGAATGAAAAATAAATTAAAATATTTCGGGGCAACTCGACACCAAGTGGCGAGTTTTCGACTGGCGAGTTGACGAATAAGTCCCTACCTACATCGAAAATATAATAATTTGAAAAACGAGTTATCGTCTAAATTGCAACGTAATACCTAATTATTGTCTGAGAATGATTAACTATTTCGGTACCTATATTGATAATTCTCCGCAATCTTTCTAGCTAATTAACGGCTATAATTAAATGAAATAAACATAAAATTTGTCTCATTATGAGGGTGATTGATACTAAGTTTATGTAAAAAATACTAGCAGGCTGTCGTGGGTGTTCTGTTTCATATGAGAAAATCGTATTTATAAACTCCCGACAGAGTAAAGATAATATAGTGAAAAATTTTGGATCCTTACAGCTTTCTATAACAAGTTATAAATCCAAACAGTTCAACAATAATTATACCAAAACGTACTTGTATTTATACAAACTGTAAAAGTGTTCGTTGTAGCAACAACTCAGCTCAATCGACTATTGCAACTTACGATATTTGACTATCGTTGCAATAAAATTTCAAAGTGTAACTCAACTGCCGCACCAAACACCGATACTCCGATCCACGTTCAACTAGACTGTGTACTTTTTCTCGGCCTCATGTGCACAAACAGTATTTAGTTACTGGAGGGTTTATTTTATCTTGTTGTGCTTGTTTTGTAGCGTAGTAAGAGAGGGTTAAAGGGAGGTGAGGTACTGTTGGAGGGAGGGGGCACCTGTTGCCCCGAGCTTCGATGTGGGAAAGCCTAATCCTAGCTGAGATGAAATAAATACGACATTGGCTCCGCGAAACCGCTCTCGAGATGTCTTTGATGCTATTCAGTAAAGCCGTGGAAAAGCCCGATTTTTGGAAATTTAAAGGAATTACTGTTTTTATTTTTATCGTGATAAAGTCGCGCATTTTTACGCAACAAGTTGTTTCATTGTATTCGATGTGTTAACGCGCAGTTCATTTTGCGTCTGATTAAAATAACGGATTAAAACATATGATTTAAATATAAACGTTTTTTTATGGGTTTGTCGAAATGAGTTTTTTATACAAATTCGATGGCAGACAAGCACACGAACCACCTATGGACGTATGCAACATCAAGGGCGTCACAATCGCGCTACTGACTTCGTAAGAACCTTCTAATGCCCTTTTTGAAGAACCCCATACTGTAGTGGTTTGGAAAAACAACGGCAGGGAGTTCATTCAACGTTCCTTTCATACCTAACTGATTAAGCGTGCGAGAAGTTCTTGTTATACCTGTCTGAGAAACTCAGATGGTGATCTTATACTATTGTGGCAGTAAACAATTAGCTGTAATCAATTATCTTATCAACTTTTCATCAGGAAGGCTCTGGTTGGTAAGCAGTTACAATAGTAGGCATATGTATGTGTGATACTCCACGTGATTGCACTCACGGCAGACCACCCAAGCTCGAGATAATGAATCACTGGGCTAACATCCAAGTAGTGAAGTATATTTTAACTAGAGTGTGACAAATTTTAATAACTATATATCTTTGTTTCAGGTAAACGCTGATTTTGGTACTAAATACTGGTAGGACTAAATGCAATAGTAATAAGTTAAGTGAACATTGTAGGACGCTACTTAATTCCATTCTTATAGTAAGATTCAATCATTATTATTTACATAAGATTGAACGATAACCTTGACAGTTGCAAGACAGAATTTCTAAAACAAAACACAGTGCAATCATCGATATAAACTGTGGTTTAAGCATTTCTGCCAAGAAAAGCAGCGTATTGTATGAATGTATGGGATTTGATGTATATGACAGGGTCGTCAACGTGTGTCATAAACGTCAAAATACGTGTCATATACGTCAAATCCCATACATCCATCATTCTATTCATCACCACGCCGCCGCTGACCAACGGATTGCAACTTGTCTAGGGGGCTGGTTTGCTTTCATATCAATTGTATCCCTAACTACCCAACCCACCAGTAACACATCAATAAATATAAAGAACTAATAGAACTTTGCTTCTTTGTTCCTGAAATTTCCTGCTAATGTTAATTAGATTTCCTCTTGTTTAACTAAGCTCTAAATAGAACTTAATTTTTAGTTGCTTCACATAACATATGTCCATGGAATTTATTAACATTATTTAATTGACTATTATAGATATTTAAAGAAATGGTAAAGAAATTGGTATGCTAATTATTAAAATCGATTAAGATTTGAATTTGGAATGGAATAAGATAATTTGGAATGCTCAAGGCGTTTCTCAGTAGCTCAGTGGTCAGAGTACTGTACGAGAGGAAATGGGTGACCCAAATTCTACTCTGCCGGGAACCACGCTGTTCCGTTCCATAGCATAACATATTCTGATATCGATAGTGAAACAGGTGAAACAATAATAGTAACAATAGTGAAAGTAAATATAACAAATTGTACATAACTCATACCCGGGTTGAACAGGCAAAGCTAGTTTATTCATAGTTTTGTACACAACGTGAATCGCACTTCACAGCTGGGCCCGTGTAATTACATGTACAAGTAGGATGCCATGTCTGTTTGTTGAGAATGGAAGCGAGCTAAATACAGAGGTAGGTTAATTAGCAAAGTTTTACACAGACATCCTCCCACTTCTAATATATATTACTATCTGGAAACCATTCAGTCTTCTAAAAATACTCACTTTCAGAAACTCCACGTAGGTAAAAGAACCGTTTTAGATTGACTCTAAAGGTATGATTCCGTAGCCGACCGCATACGACAACTGCCGACGCATGCAGCATATACTTAGGCGACGGTTACACGTAAGGTATTTACTGTGATCCGTCAATATAGTATTTGTTGATGGATTTCAGTTTTTACTGATGGATTAATACACCAGCCTACACGTTCAATATTTATTACGTCAGTATTGTGTCCGATCTCCTGCTGTTTAAACGTCTAAAATGGCCACAGAGCTGAAAATTAAAGGCTGCGTGGCTATTATTTTAGCACTTAGCTTAAATAAAAAGGTCAAGCGAAAGCGATGGGCAAAAAATATTTTGAAGAACTATCCCATATCTCTGGCGATACTTCTAAATTTAGGATAAATTCTTTTAAAACTTCCTGATCTTTAGTAAGTTTCGAGAGGGTGCGGGGCGGCGACAACGACGGTGCGTCCGCCGCCACAAGATCCAAAAAGTCGTCCTCCTCCATTTCTAGCGTAACGCGTACTGACGTGATAAATATTGACGCGAGGCTACACGATCAATATTTATCATAATCCGACGGATCATCAATACAGAATCAAGAAATCTAGAAATCCATGAATAAATAATGACATACATCAATACATTAGGTTACACGTTAATTAAATACCACGATACGTCATTATTTACTGATGGATCACAGTAAATACCTTACGTGTAACCGTCGCCTTAGTCTGGCCATAAATACTGTTACAATTAAAAATAAGAAAGATATTACATTTGAATTTGGAATCTGTCATTTTTATACGATTGTTCATTGTGTTTTCTAATTTTGGCGCCAGTACATTGTACCTACAATATTTTGCTATATTAAAATGGAGTGGGATGATAAAGAAAACCGAATCGCTGTGATTGCATTACACAAAGTTGGTATGGAGCCGAATGTAATTTTTAAAACTCTCCATACGCTTGGTATTAGTCAAATGTTTATATACCGGGCTATTAATAGGTACAATGAGACCTCCTCTGTTTGTGACAGAAAAAGATCTGGCCGTCCACGTAGTGTTCGTACGAAAAAGGTGGTCAAAGCAGTAAGGGAAAGAATTCGAAGAAATCCTGTCCGAAAGCAAAAGATTTTTATCTCGGGAGATGAAGATAGCACCCAGAACCATGTCGCGCATTTTAAAAGATGACTTAGGACTTGCAGCCTATAAGAGACGCACTGGTCATTTTTTAACTGATAATTTAAAAAAGAATAGGGTGGTAAAATCGAAGCAACTACTGAAGCGGTACGCAAAAAATTACGGTCACAGAAAAATTTTGTTTACGGATGAGAAAATCTTTACAATTGAGCAACATTTTAACAAACAAAATGACCGTATTTATGCTCAAAGCTCTAAGGAAGCTTCCCAATTAGTCGACAGAGTGCAACGTGGGCATTATCCGACTTCAGTGATGGTTTGGTGGGGTGTTAGCTATGAAGGAGTGACTGAGCCATATTTTTGTGAAAAAGGTATCAAAACATCGGCACAAGTGTATCAAGATACCATTCTTGAGAAGGTAGTTAAACCCCTTAACAACACCATGTTCAATAACCAAGTATGGTCCTTCCAACAAGACTCAGCGCCGGGTCATAAAGCTCGGTCCACGCAGTCTTGGTTGGAAGTGAACGTTTCGGACTTCATCAGAGCTGAAGACTGGCCGTCGTCTAGTCCCGATCTTAATCCGCTGGATTATGATTTATGGTCAGTTTTAGAGAGTATGGCTTGCTCTAAACGCCATGATAATTTGGAGTTCCTAAAACAATCCATACGATTGGCAGTGAAGAATTTTCCCATGGAAAGAGTGCGTGCTTCTATTGATAACTGGCCTCAACGTTTAAAGGACTGTGTTGCAGCCAATGGAGACCACTTCGAATAAGCTTTTTATATCTTAAATTGTTTTATATTTATGTATTAAACTAACACACTGTAAAAGTAATAAATATTATTTGCAATAAAAAAAAATGATTTTTCTTCGTAACAATATTTATGGCTAGACTAAGTACAGCGTACTCATTACTTGTCAAACTCCGATACGGATAAAGGGGGCCATTGAGAAGCCGCAATGAACTACGTGCATCTGCTGCGTGCGTCGGCAGTTGTCGTATGCGGTCGGCTACGGTATCATATCTTTAGAACGATTTATATACTATTTATAGAACAGTATCGCCGAAGCCATATTATCAATGAATATTCAGTTCCATTGAACGACGGAAAACTAATTAAGCCTTTATAAAGCTAAAAATACTGGTAGTTATTTCAAATCTAATAGAAGCTTTATTTTTTGCCGATAACTGAAGCTGAAGGAAGGTTTGAAGCCACCATGGCAAAGATTGACTTAGACTTACAGATACTACATCTTTTTTTTAATAATATAACTTAGGTGGCAGAGAAGTACACGGTCCACCTTATGGAAGTGGTTACCGTGGCATATGGATGTGTGCAACACCAGGGAAGTCATATTCATGCTGCCAAATCTGTAAGAGAACACCTTATTCATGGGCTGCATTTTTACTGTCGGCTGCAGAAAAGCTCTATCCCTCGGTCGCCTGCTATGACATCAACCGGAACTAATGGGGTAGCCCCTATTCTACTCAGCCCACACGGCACAGCACTATCATAGTAATGTTAATATCGATGTTTAATATCGAATGGAGATCAGTCACTTTAATCCCCTCGCACAACCCTCACGGTAAGCCATGATCTGTCTTAATAATAAACAAAAACAATGTATACCTACTTGTGAGACCTCTTACCTATTCATCTGCCAATACAATTTCACTCCAAAAGTGTTATTTTTAGAAGTGCACTATTTCTAGACGGCCGTCCCGTATTTTCTATTTCCGTTGCCAGACATTGACATGAATGTATTCGTGCTGGATTATTTTGACTTATGAAACTATTTGATAGTCGCTTACGTTGTTTATATAGAATTTGTAAATAACAGTGTCGTAAATGTTATTTGAATTTAGAAATGTTATAAAAAAAATTATCAGTAGTCTCATTTGGTTATTGAAGATTAAGATTAGGAATAAAAACTAATATTACAGATATTGGGGAGAGCGTGTCTGCCAACGGTCCCATTGTTTGGCATGCCGAAGTTGATATGAAGTGAAGGAAAAAAGTTGGTAGCCAAACCCCAATTTTGGTGAAAAAGAAGTGAAGGCTTGTTCACTGCGAAAGAGACATTTTGCGAAAGAGACATTCTGCGAAAGAGACATTTTGCGAACGAGACATTCTGCGAAAGAGACGTTTTACTACCAGGGGACATTTTGCGAAAGAGACGTTTTGTGCCTGAGCCACCTTATCACCTCACCCATCCAAATAGAAAAATAATAAACAGAATATTATGTTTACTTGCATTTTCTGCAAGTCTCGTTGGAGCACCTTTTTCGTTTTGAATTTAAAGTTGATACTGCTTTCTATCTAGCCCAATAATACCAATATTAAATTTCTGTTTTTGACCACAAAATACCAATTCACTTTTAATAGAATACACTGCTTGGGAATAAAATACTCTACATAGTTACAGCATTTGCATTCAAAAAGTCCTTATAAAGTACACGTAGTATATATCTGTAAATGAAGTTCATTTCACTTATCAGTTGTACAGATTGTACGCTGTACACTGTACACCGCACCAACTCTCTCGCCAAACATTCGTTTTTATTTCTCGAACATACTCGTACGGTTGAATAGTTTCATTCACGTAGGAAGTTTACCAATCGGATGTTCTCTGGTCCGCCGTCCCGTGCTTCGTCTTTTTACAGTGCGAAGTCATTCTTCCAAATATCCCAGCTCTCGAAATATTTTATTTCTCAACGGAGCTTTGAGTTCAAGTAAAAGGTCATCGGTATTGATATTTCTTGACCTTTCAGCTCGTATAATGTATATGGGCGATGTTCAAAAACTTTTGTCGTCAGTATCAACAATACTGTAATGATAAAAATGTTATACTACGTTATTACTATTACAATCAGAGCCCGTACCATGAACTTTAAAACAGGTCAATAATTGAACGGCTGTCAGAAGCATCATTTTGTGACCAGTCTGAAATCTAACCATGATTATAACGTAGATTCAACTTTGATTCGATTTCAATTAACGTTTTAAAACCCATCACTCTCAATTCGAAATAATGATTGCTAAAAAGCGACTGAAACGTAAAGAAAAATATCAACTGTACAATATAACAAATCACGAAGTAATTAGCTATAATAAATAGATAATAAACCTCTCATATTTGTTAGTGTAAATTCAAATAAAATCAAAACTGAAGTACTAATAACACCGCTTTAGTTGAAGAAATATGACAAAAAAATATAACACAAATATTGGCCGCGTGACAAAAATATGTATTTAGTTAATAAACTCGTAGTATTATGACGTTATATAATAAATCACGAATAAAGAAAGCAACTCAGGAAGTTATAAACGGTGTATAACACACACAATATTTTAGTTCGTTGACGATTGAATAGATAAAAGTGATTTTCAGATGTAGGTTGTTAATTGACTATAACTTAGCGATATGTTAAAGCTTGTTATTTCGAATTTTTCATTGCTGGATATTTTAAACTTGTCGTAAATGAAAGTAAATTCACATATTTTTGACGAGTTTTACTTTATATGTGACTCATTTGTGTTTATTCATCATATTCCTTGCGTTAATTTCTATCGCATCTGGCTTACTGCAGCTTAACTTCGATATTTTCCGTGAAGTGACTGTCATCGGACCTCTACAACCTATTAGCGATAGCTGATTCATTTGCGATGTACAGTCAGCATCAGATCGATCTTGACGAACAAAGTACTCAAAATTATCTTAATGCCTTGGTTTCACCCCCTTCCTGTTGACTAATTGTTCTGATATTTGGTACACACCTTTAGTTCGAACAATATACAATTTAAATCAATAAAAACGTTATATTTGCTTGTAATATTGGTATTAAGATCATTTTGAGACCTTACATTCAAGATCTTTCTGACGCTGTTCTCGTATACGTTAATTTCCATAGCAATAGCTGATCTTAGCCAGCCTTAGTAATACAGGATCCTCTACACGTAGACAGAATCATCTGCGAATGTTAGCAGCGTATGCGTCCGCTAACGGTGTGGACAAGGTGATCATGTCGCCCCGTCTGCGCGTCGTGGATCCGTCCGCCGATCCGATGACATCTTAGGATAAATCTGTCTACGTGTAGAGGAGCCATTACGATAATTTTTAACTATATGCGTTATTTTTAACACAGTTTATATACTTTA
The DNA here is from genome assembly GCA_914767945.1 of Eilema depressum. NCBI lineage: Eukaryota > Metazoa > Arthropoda > Insecta > Lepidoptera > Erebidae > Eilema > Eilema depressum. The sequence continues at coordinate 18,659,922 of OU612020.1, forward strand.
TAACAAATCAAGGCATATATTTATAAAGAGACCCTTTAAACATAAATCATTACAAGAAATAATACTCGACAGACAAGGAAGTTATAAAATATATATCTCTTAAACTTTCTTGGCAAGAGAATGTTTTGTGACAGCGTCCCACTTCAACAATGCTATGGCTACCTTTTTATCTTTTATATTTGTATATAAAATGTGGAGTATATTTTCTAAATATTGTGAAATTCAATGGTTTCTATAGTTATACTACTACGAGTATATTTTTTGCAGTATGGAATATTTTTTATTTTATATATTCACATCAATATGACCTCACATGACAGCCTCCGTGGCGTAGCGGTAGTGAACGCGGCCGCTACGCAGGAGGCGTGGGTTCGATCCCCGCTCAGTGCAAATATTTGTGTTCATGAAATATGGGTATTTGCAGTGGTCTGGTCGTGCCTCGGAGAGCACGTTAAGCCGTCGGTCCCGGTTGCCATAAGAACATCTATGGCAGTCGTTACGGGTAGTTGGAGCCCTCAAAAATCCAAAAAAAAAAACAACAGTCTAGCTGCAAAGCTTCGATATCGCCTAATGTTACCATTGGGATGTGGAGGTCAGATGGCAATCGCTTCACAGAAAATATCGAGGTCTAGCCAAATCCGTAGTTAAGACTGGCAAAAGCGGACCCCAGACTCCGAGCTGAAAGCTTCGGATGCGACTGGGAATTAACGCTAAGAGGAAGAAGAAGATGACCTCACATGATGAAAAACTGAAGGTATAAGTATTCTTATGAAAAGGATATAAGTACAATTATTATAGATACCAATAATTTTATAATAATGCCCCTAAGCTTGACGGCTTCATAGGTGCTCACATGCTTTTCATCATTCTTTCACGCCCCGCTTAAAAGACCAGGAACTGTTGTAACGCGAAATGCCATTTGTGGAAAATTCACTAACTCATTTATTTAGTTATCTCAACAGACTCGCTCCGTCATGCATCTCAACCTCAACAACTGAGGGCCCGAGACGGTCGTACGGTTTTGTCGGTTCGAGACCGACATAACCACCCAGAAGGGATTTCCACACGTTAAAAAAGGCTCTGCCCCTATTATGTAGCTCTAAGATATATAACTACATAGATCTTAATACACTTCTATACATATTCCTTCCGGCATAATATTATACAAGAACCTAAGTGAACCTAACCTAACATTATGTATAAGATATAAAATCGTCGTATATCACACTCTCAATAAATACTTGCTATCAAGGCAACAACATTCCATAACGTGGGCAACGTCACACGGCCACGACTCGAAACGGAAATATAGCCGGTGGCGCCCTCTCGCGGCGGATGCTGCAGGGGCGCCAGAGAGCCGCTTCCGGCTCGCCCTCGTTATGCCCGTTTTGTGTGACACACGCCACGCCACGGCCACGCCACGTCGACGGGCCTTTGTCAAACGATATCACAGTTAGGTTTGATTTATTCAGTATTTAGTGAGAATTTCATGACAGAAATGTTAGTTTTGAATAGGCGTGTGATAATGTTTTAGCTTTCGTGGTAAATCCGATCTGACGCTTAATGACCAATACGCATAATGACTACTAGTAAATTTTTGGGGTCCATATTGGCTTACATAAACTTTTAAATCATATTCTTTGTCTTACTACCGATTTGTACTCATAATAATCACTCTTCATAATTTTCTTTTTCATATATTTTTTATTCATACATTTTTATTCCTAACAACGGAGTTCATAACCGTTAGTGATCATATTTTTTTTATTCATATGAGAAACATTTTCGGAAATCCGATGATAGGAGTAAAAAAGTTATGTAAGAAAATGCGCACCCAAATTTTTGTATTGACTTATACGCAGAACGACAATACGCTTAACGTCCAATGCTCATAAGGACGCATACGCAAAACGACCAATACGCATAATGACTAATATCCAATTCTTTATTGATAAGTGCCTAACCTTACACTTTTGGATTACTTTTATGTAGTTAGTTATATACAGGACTGACCGTACGGGACAACGAATTTGATATTGTATAAGACGATTAGTGGGCCACCAATAATGCTGGCATACGATTAACATTTACAAAAAGGCGCGCTATGTCATAAATAATCATTGACATAAGTTAATCATTGAGTTTTATAGATGCGTTGAGCGTTTTTTTGTGAAGTAAATACTTTTTATACAGACTATTTTCACTTTTTTCAACATTCCTGGATGTGCTATAATTTTATTATGCCGTAAAACAACCCTATCAAACTTTAAAAATCCAGTTAACCAGTTATATCGCAAAAAAGTAGTACAAACTACTTGAGGAGATAGTTATTACTGCAATGTTCTTAAATTAATTGCTTAGCTCGTTCGAGGACAATTTGCTTGCAATGACTTTGCCAAGTTCAGTTTTCATTTCATTACTTGAGTTAGCTTTGTTTTGTTCCGCGTTAACCGTTCTTGGTGTAGTTACCGCTTTTTTGCTTCGAACTCTTGAACGAGTTGAATGCCTTGTTGATTCTGAAGTATAACGCTAAGGTTTGCGTGCAATTGTGTGATTGTGGATTCGATTTCTGAGTTCAGTAAAGTGTTAATAAGTTTTTTCTGTTAGATATTCTTGAACAGTAGTGTAGAGTTTGGAATAGTGACTAACAAAGGCAATAATTCTATTGTTTCTTATTAAGAATAAGGTATGGCTAGCAGAATAAAGGTATCTGCATACGTAACGGGTTTTTTCACGGACGGGACGGGACGTGAAGTTTTGGAAATATCGTTTCATACAAAATGTATGCGGCAATGCATATATCACGGGGCCACGGACGGGACGGGCCGCATACATTTTGCTTCACGTCCCGTCCCGTCCGTGAAAAAATCCGTTACGTATGCAGAGGCCTTTAGCTGTCATACTTTTCTGGGATCATTCTGTGATATAGATCGTAATTACGTTAAGGCCCCGAATCAGATCAGCATCGAAAAATCGGTATTTTCGAAACCGTTTTTCTTTTTAACTATAAAACCTACAGATCTGGAATTCATATGCCTATATACTACAGGATATACAGAGTAACTTCACCTTCTCATAAATTAAATAAAAAAGGAGGAAATAGTTGAAAAGAGGCTCTGAACATTACTCTACTCTTTCTTATGAAACCAAATATTTTCTACAATATGTATCCAAATAATATAAAATTTCACATGTTTATTACATAAATGTATTAGCATGACGTGACCTTCTTAGTTAGTAACCGTCGCCTATAAAGTTATCTATTAAAATTAGTTTGACTGATTTTTACGGTTCAAATATGAGCGAATGACCTTGAGCATTCGTATGGTGAAAGTCATTCGCGTATGTAATCACCTTAATAAAAGTTCTACATAGCATTTATAATGGTTTCAGATGTTACTTACGGAAAGATAAATCATAACAGCCTTACTAATAAAAACTTATGCAGGGTGTATAACAGTGTTATAGCAAAATGTCTACTAATAAAAATATTTTTGACGCAAACTCTGTATACACTCCTTATAACAGCGCGAGTTTACTATGAAAAGATAAACAGTGCTTATATAGGCCCATGCCCTTGTTTAAGGATTGTGTAAGAATGAAAACCAGCCAAATACGAGTCGGGCTTGCGCACGAAGAGTAAAATCTTGAAATTTTGAAAAAGCCGTAGGTATGTAAAAGCCGTAATTTGCGAAATGGATTTTTATGATTTCTATTTTGGTGGAAAGGAAAGGGTACCTGGACAAGGGAGTCTGAATTTTGATGACGGGCTTTAGGGGGTCAGGATTCGATGACGAGCTCTAGAGAAGTTCTCAAAATGCAGGCCAAAATATTTCGAAAGGAAGGTATTTTTAATGGTTATCATTTAATGGCTACTTAGATAATTCGAAGAGGTAGGACACGACGGTATATCCGTCCCAATCGAGCAGTCCGACTGGGAAAGTACCTCCACGGTGGAGGTACTTCCCCAGTACCAAGCCACGGTCTTCTATAGGGCGGAGGCTCTGCCCTATAGAAGACCGCGGCTTAATAACATCGTGTTGTGTTTCCGACGGTGAGTAGGGTAGCCAGAGCTCACTGGAGAGATTATGTGCTGTCAACGTTTGGGAAAACCAAAGACTGTCCTACTTATCTTGTGCGCTGACGGCACAGAATCTCTCTTTTCTACAGGGTCGACAGCCTGCACGAGTGTGACTCCCCTGATGTTGCACTCGCCCATAGGCCACGGTAACCTCTTACCATCACGAGGACAGTGTGCTTGTCTGCGACCTAAATAGTATAAAAAATAAACATATTCTAGTGTTAAAATATATTATTTTTATTTGCCTCATTTTATCTTCTAATATATAAAATTCTTCTGTCACGGGGTGCGTAATCGAACTCCTCCGAAACGGCTTGACCGATTTTGATGAAATTTTTTGTGCTTATCCGGTATCTATGAGAATCGGCCAACATCTATTTTTCATCCCCCTAAGTGATAAGGGTGCAGCGGGAACGGGATTTGAATACCACGCGGGCCGAAAATATGGCGGTACGAAGTTCGCCGGGGCAGCTAGTTTTATATTATTAATATATAATATTCTATTTATATTTATAGTATAATATTCTAATTAAGTAGGTACAAAAAAGTTCAAGTAGTGTTATTTCCAGCTTATTGTGTTCTTCATTACAACAGATGTTTGCTTCTCGGTTGTAGCATTCAGCATTCAGGACAGGCTTTGAAACATCCGTAACATCCTCATTTATAGGTATTTGTCAGTTCATCATTAATTATATACATTTCCATGCTCTAAGACTCTTTCACCGCCTTATTTAGATTGATCTTGTATTCTCTTTGGATTGATCTGTACATCAGTAATGATAATAACGGTAACGGTAAAAACTTTTTAGGCACTCTTTTATCAGGGCTTTCTCCAGGTCATCCTAATAATTAATAGCTCGCTTCTTTTCTTTATTTTTGTTAATATCTCCATATTTTTTGCATAAATGAATATAAATTAATAAAACGGTACGATCATAAAACGTCACATTTGACGCTTTATTTGACAATTGACAGAGTATAGATAGACGTTCAGAAGTTATCACAGAAATTGAATTGTACGAATAAAGATGAACATTTATTTAGAAAAAAATACGAAATAAACTTAACAATAAAGTAAAATATTATTTATTGTGAACAATAATACAATTTGGATAAAATAATACACCTATTTTTAGTTTCAAATGGCATTAATATCAGTTTTTAATTTAAAAAAATTGTCATAAATTTTAGTTTCTGATCGAATATTTCAAATAATTACCAACCTAAGAAAAAAACCGTGTTTATGTACTGTGTAACTATTCAGTCCTTATACAATGATTATTAGTCAAGCAGTCGTATAGCAGCTGTGTAACGTTAATCAGTGCTTATTCACTGTATAACTAAACAAGTGTTGAACAGCATTTTAATGTATTTTTATTAGTAAGGCTGTAAGTGTTTTGCGAGCAGAACAGCGGTCATCAGTTAGTTGCAAAGAACATATCTAAAAATCGATATGTTATTTTTAGAATCCAGTGATTACATTCATTACATAAATCAACAAACTCAAATAACCTTCAAACCTGCAATACATTGCGGGGTCGAAAGCTGTAATTCATTGTGTACAGAGTACGATCTGTCTATTGTTGGTTCGTAAAGTAATTTATTTTACTTTGTGAGGGATATAAAGTAAAACGCACATTTTTATTGTCTGTAACGTAAAAAGCTTCTAAACGATCACCATAAATCGAACAATAGAACTTTTTTTACTGAACCTTATTATATTAAGTGTCCCATTATTGGGCAAAAGTCTCGGACATTTACCTTTACCGCTCTTTGCCTTAACAAGTTAAAGTTCAAGTTCGAGTGTCTGATTTTTTTATCCGCGTTTTATTGGCCATCGTTCTGGTCACATTAATCTTTCGTTATATTTTGTATTGTCCAACCAGATTTCAGTTTTAATATTCAGGTTTAAAAATGGAATTGATAAATGGAATCATTACATATTTTTGAAAGTATAAGGTCGAGCTGAAGGTGTTATATTTACTCAACTATACTCTTAACCTTCAGGACTCCAAGGGATTTGAAATTTGAAAATGAATCTGAACACACAAAATATCTCAAACAAACAATATTTTATCACTCAATAGACGTAGTAATTAGACAGCGTGTTTTAGTACCTAAACTCAAATACTGAAACATTGTAAACAATTACCACAGTACTTGTTTGTATAAAAACACTAAAACAAACGCGGGCTAATCTATATAGCAATATTTGCCACGTGTTTCCCAATGTACGGCATCTAACATTTTTGATTCTATTGCAGAATTTTTTTTCGCATCGACGCCTATAACCCGGGTCAGCCAATTCGTTTCGCGATACGCATCTGCAACGAATTTGTGTGTTCCACAGCCTATCGTGCGTTGTTTTTTATTTCGAATTTCAAAAATGAAAAAATAAGAAATGGCCGAACCGGTGCCAATATAGGAAAATATTCATGAAGTTTTCGCTGCATCACGATTCACATTCGTCGTTTTTTAATTTGGAAATTGTACGACGATTCAGGTGACACCTGAATTGCATAAAATTCCTAAATATACCAGGCACGACCACCATGATTGCTACAGTTTGAAACTACTACCTTTTATTGTTATATGCAGAGAAAAAGTTTAACCCAGTGTAGCAGCAACAACCAATAAAAAGTTTTATTAAAAATTCTGTTGTGTTTCTGTTGTGCTCAATATCAATTAATCAATTACTCGGCACGGTCAACAGTTTGTTTGCCAACAAAATCCGACGTTTTCCACACCCATATCCATCACAGAAGGCATCAAATTTCTGAATAAAATTTAATGTAATCCAAACACATATTTTCTACGTTATGTACGGAGGCGCGTCATAAATTATACATGCCGCTGGAATCACCACGGTATACAGCAAGCCAAACCCTTCGAGAATTTCACATTCACATCACAGAAGGAAAACATCTCAGTGGTAACCAGTGTGTAGAGTCGTATATAAGACCTATAATTTAAGAAGAGAGGAAAGTAATAAAACTTAACGTGTCTCTGTCGCCGCTGTTTGTCGAAATAAACACGACCAGATAATTTGAGCTGTCAGTTGACGAGTTCTCATCCTGTTGTCGACTGTTTTAGATGTTGTTGTCTCCAGGTTCGTAGGTCACGGTAGACGGTCGCCAGCGTCTTACTCGTAATGGTGTAAACACATTAGCTGAGACGGCATGAGATGCGGTTTCTTCGGATGAGGGACGACACCTGTAGGAGATCTCTGTGTGATTTTGTTTTCCGTATACTTTAATTAAAGATGTTAGCGCGTATATTTTCACTGCTGCTTGTTTAGTTAATAAGTTAGGCCCGTAGGATGTGTTTTCATTAAGCTGCAGTTGGTTTTAATCAAAACTTGCTATGTATTCTGCCGTCTAGATTTTACTTTTATGAATAAAATGATTATTTCTCAAGAGATATGCTCGTAAACAATCCTGTAAAAAAGTTTATATGCTTATTAACTCGACCAAACTGCACAAATTGCCTGCTTTTGACCAGATTTTGGACGCTCTGCCTTCATGGTCATTAACGGTGCGTACACATTATATAGCATAACATGTTATATAACATGTTATATAACATGTTTCAGTAATGTAGACACTGAAGTTAGTACAATGTTGCAAAGTTATAAAACAATGTTAGATAATGTGGACGTGTTATATAACACAAGTTATACAACATGTTACATGATCTGTACGCACCTTGAAACACTTGTACGTTTTAACTTAAGGTCTTTATAACAACTGGACGTTATGCCTTCTTGGACATTATGACACTTGGCCCAACATACCCCGTACTCATTAAAATGACTTTGGTCAGGTGCCGAATATTGGTTTACTGCCTCTGTGGCATAGCGGTAGTGAACGCGGCCGCTGCGCAGGAGGCGTGGGTTCGATCCCAATTCAGTGCAAAAATTTATATGCATGAATCTGAATATTTACATTGTCTGGGTATTTCTATGTATAATATGTATGCGTAAAAAATATATCTAAGTATGTTTATCCGTATTCTAGAACCCAACAAGCTAGTTAAGCTATGCTTACTTTAGGTCTAGATAGCGTTGTATAGAATTTTCTACAATACTTAATTATTTATTTATGACATTAGGGTATGCTACACATGATACACAGCCATTTTCAATAAATATTTTATCAAACACACGCTAAAAATGATGGTCCAAGATTTCACCCAGTAGCGTTGTTGTCAATTTGAAACGTCATCTCGTTGTTATGAATTAGAAAACGTTCCTTAAAATTATTATCATTCAAACCTGCCCTACAATACAATAAATACAAATTTCACAAGTAAAACACACAATTAAAACAAAAATGGTAGTACGTTGCCATATGAAATATACACAGGGTGTAATGTTTCACCCCTCGACAATATGGGGGGTAAAATAATTGTTTTCAATATTACTGATGTGAATGGGTGGGATGATTCGGTTCTGTATTTCTGTAGGATCATTCCAAATATGTAACTGTTTAAACAAAGGTTGCTAATAATTATTTTATGTATTGTTGTATTGTTTTATACTCATACCTATTGTAACATTGTTGAATATCTCTGCTCACGATATATTCGTTTCTTGAATAAAAATAAAAAAAAATAGTTTAACTTTTTATGACACTCAATCCTTCATATAAATGATCAAATAGGCAAAGATGTATTAGAGTCATACGTGTATTTTTTTAATATCTTCGGGGCTCAAACGACCTCATCTGCTACCTGGTTAATCTGCCGATCAATTAAAGAGGTTCTAGCACAGGCGTGTTAGGAGGTCAGTCAACCCTAGACTCTGACTACTGCCTGACGTTTTAATAGGCCAATAACAAATTAAACAGGTAAATAGGACGTTACCACTGAGTCAGTCCATGACCTCCTTCATATGTATTTACTTAACTTTATAGTACCCGTTAATAAAAAAAGAAAGTATGTAATTTATCAATTCTCAGTTCCCCGTTTAATATCAACCTCTCAAATTTCTATAGAATAAACTAAAGACCAGCCATAATTCTTACCAATTTTGACAAAGGCGTGTGGCGGTAATAAAAGTAAAATTATGCAAATCGACCCCCACCCACTTTTCACCCCCTCATGGTGGTAGTTTTATTGTAATCATTTACGAAGGGACGAATCTCTTTATGCGTCACCACGTCTCCCTGTCCCCTAAGGGCAGCATTTTTTGACATTTCGCTTTATTTATAATAATAATGTTCACTTTTCAACCCCCTATTAAGGGTGGTATTCGCTGTCGAATGGCCAATATTTTTTGGTTATCGATGAAAAAATGATCTGAAATATTCTTGGTGCTATCAAAAATATGTATACTTTTATTAAGATCTTAAATAAGGAAAAAATGTACTGCTTTGAAACGTTGGCATTCTGTTGAGAAGAATGTCTTTTCTTTTGCTATAAAAGCGATTCTTTACCCGGCCCGAATTGGTTGACTCCATCGGGAAAATACCAAACTTTCACTCAATATCATAAATATTTGTAGGGTGCCGTACCGAAAATGAAAAATGGGGTAGCTCATTGGAGATAACCAGACAAGAATTTCAATTGTCCAGGACATAATAACGTAGCGTCCTTCAAGAAAGGTTCTGCTTTAGGTCAGGTCAAGTCACATCCTAGCCCCGGTCCGCCAAAAAATGTTAAAAATTCAAAATTCCAAGATATTGCATTCGGTTATTAAATTTAAGAAAATTTTAAAGCAATTACTATGCTAACTTTTCAAATTGAATTAGATTGGAAAAAGCCTCTAAATTCCTGAAATTCTTATTATTCTCGAAATTCTTGAAATTCTCGAAATCCATCTTGGGAACACAGTTGTCTCAAAATGGTTGTATAGGAGAATTTCGAACGCTCAAGGCATCGTTCGGCACCTCAGTGGTCAGAACATTCCTCTTGTAAGGGACTAGTTGTGGGGTTCACCTAAATCAGTTATTCAATGTCAACAAATTATGACAACAGATTTAAATAAAACTTTTAATTTTAACAAGTTAATCGAGTTGATCATAACATAATTAAGCTGACTTATTTGACCAAATAATACCACCACTATTTCTAAAACGAACGAGTCCAGTTCCGTGTACAGTCGGGAAAGTTTTAAACGGTCAACACTGTGATACTGACAAGGTGTCGCCGTTGCTGACAGTCCTATTATTGCCTGTAACAGTGTGATTTAGCTACACACGTTAATGACAAGAAATATATGCTTGTACGGTCTACAACAAAAAACCTGACACTTAAACTGATTACTAAATTTCATTTTTATACAACTTCGTAAGTTTCGAAATCAAACGTTTTACAAATTTTACTGGATCGGACCCCTGATTTGTAAAATTAGATTTAGCGATTGGTAAGAGTGACGGGAGTTTTACTACCTGGCAATTTTTCTCACAGCTCTACCTGTTGCATTATACCTAAAACAGGTCATTTTAAACCAGTAAGTGTGAATTCTGACAGTAATTGAGTGTTTTATTGTGACCCACGTTATTGCAACATTCAACATAATGACTATTATAATAGACAAAAACAAAAAATACCTGTTCGGCAAAATTCTTGAAAAAAAGGTTTGTTGTTATTGTATCAGACATTATAGGGCAGCATGAAACAAGATTCGAATCAATAAACTAGCCTATCCCAGTCTTAAGATGGACTTAGACCCAATTTACGGTACAATACTCGATCTGAAAGGACTTTAGATTGTTGACATTGAATATTTACTGACATAGTACCTACTTTATTAAATAAGTTTGATATTACTGTTTATACAAATGCTGATTTGGTCACATTTGCATGCTATCATGTTATATTAACTATTCAAGCTCTTACTGAGCCTATTTCACACAAGTACTTAAGTAATTCTACAAAATAAAAAATAAATTGAAATGTTCTTTGAAAAACGAAAATCTGTAATGATAAAAAATACACAACCCATCGCAAATTATATTTCAAACATCAAAAAACACAAAGTACCTACATAAAATCCAAGACGATTATTAAATAAGAACAAAAATGAAAGGAGAGAGAGAAAAAAGTACCGCGTCAAGCATTTAGACTTCTGGGTAAGCTGATAAAATTCGCGCATGGCACAGTTTCAAAGCAAAAACGGCGACACAGCCTGTTGATTACCTTCATTTTCTTGGGGCACGCATATACCCCTGGGGTGAGGGGGCACCCCACAATTTATTTCGCCTCATCAAAACGTCAACACGTTGACGTGTATTTTAGGGATTTTAATCGGGCGGTCCCGCGCCCGGGGCGCTTGGCCCTCTATGTAAATGCTTGGCCCGTTTGTACCAGTAATTGTTTTCGTTGGAAATTGACACGTACCCAGGCTTTGGCCCTGACGCGTATTACAAGGTGTTTTGCAACTTGCGGTGTTGGGAACTAGTTGGTTTAATTACTTATACCCGTATACGGGTGATGTATACTGTGCTCCTGAAAATAATTATAAACAGCGGTGGTAGAAACTCAAAGTAAAAATATGTATAATACTGCCTACCTGACAAATAAATTAAAAAAATGTTATCGTCAAAATCAAATAAAATCCTAGTATCCAAACAGCGCTAATCCAAACAGGCAGTAATTGTAAATTTAAACTATTTAAGGACCCATGCAAACACAGAAGATTTCATAAAGGTGACGAAAAGGAAATGGTACAAGCCAATTTAAACTATCATGGTTACTCACTTTGCTATTGATTAGAGATATCGGAGAGTCCCGAAATATCGGAAACTATGGTAAATATCCCAAATATCATTAGTAAAAACAGAGGCCCGATTCTCTCCCGTTCCGCAAAAACTCATTATGAAATTATATTTTTGAAACTACACATTGCAGCTCTTTGAAACCAAGAGTACCTACATCTATAGATTTCCGTAATTAGAACTAAAAAGATCAATATCTTATCATACTTGCTGGATGTTTATGCGTTCAGAATATTTCCTCATTTTATAAAAAGCTGTATGTGAACGGTATTTGATGGAACATTTTGCAAACAGCTGGCGCAAAGATGTACGTGACCGAAACGTCTTATGCCGTAGACATGACCGCGGATGTTATGTGATTCAAATTCTCGTGTGGAACTGATCTTTTATGGTAGATTTTTATTTAGGCTTAAGATTTTTGAATATGGAATTCTTAGGTATTTTTCACAGAATGTCAACCTCTTCACAATGTGTAATATAACATGTTTAGCACTTCATTGTAGTTATCTATTTCATACAACGTAAATATAATTGCAATCAATAATTTCAATTAGCTTTTGCTGTTCACTGCTGAGCATAGGCCGTTCCCAATGTGAGCCATTTTATGGCGATCCTGCATTTTATGCTGATTATGCTGATTGAGTTCGTCAGTTCATCTGGCTAGGGGGCGTCCCACCTTCCGTTTCCCTTCTCGCGGTCTCGTCGTCTGCTCCAACGGCCGTCAATCCTTTGACAGATGTGGCCAGCCCACTGCCTTCAGCTTGCTTACTAAGCGAGCTATGTCGGGAACTTCGGTTCTATGTCAGATGATCTCGTTGCGATAAAGATTTATTGAGCCCTTATTACCTGTGACAAAAACTCAATCAGAGCAAATGGATACCCATCCCAATCGCAATTACATTTACACCGCAACTGATCACAAAAAAAAACGAAAAACACTACCATGAGTAATTCAGGCCGCTCCAAACTCGCCTGAAGTAACCGAAAACAATGCATTACTAATTCACAAGAAGAATCTACTACCGTCTAACCAGACCTACTTTCCGATTCCCGGGCCCCGGAACGACACGAAAATATAATTATCTCAGTGGTTGCCATACATTAATTATTCAAAATATTTAGTAGGTATATTAGCTCGTACGTTACAAGCAATGAACGCTGCTCCAGCGAACCGGTCTTTTCCCAAAGGTACCTTGTAGTACAGAGGTTATTCCTGTGCCTCAGATATGTAAATCAATGGATATAATTGGGCGAGAGTTTCGGGTGCAATTTCAAGTTTTAGATTATTGGGCAAGTTTGTTAGAGCTGGCAATTTGAATAAAACTTTAGATTGTCAATGTATAGTGTGCCTTTATGTATGTAGGGTTAAAATTTAGTTTCGAATATTGGTTGAAGTGAAATTTTAGTACAGTCTATCTAACTTTGTAGAAGGCTGAATTGTATATTGTAGAAGGCTGGAGGTTGTATTTTAGTTTAAGATAGTGTTGGTATTTGGTATGATTGACGGTTCTATAATTATACCGGGTGATTCTATAATCATTACGGATAAAATGATTTTGGATTCAGTTTCGATAGCAGAATCGTATAAATTGAGATTCAGGACTGAATATCGTTGTGGAATACACCCGTAGTACAAAGAAATCCTAGGCTGAAAATCTCATGCCTATGTTTACAAACAAGCCACTCAGTAAACCTTCAGATCATTTAACCAGATTAATCTATTCAGCACTAATGACGTAATGGTGTTCTTTTGAAGATAACACGATTAAGCTCCTAGCCGTGTTGTCTCACCAATTATGGCAATTTCTGTCTCCCCGCGCAACTTACAATTTCGCCGCTAAATATTGTCTGTGAATGAATGAATGAAGTTTAATTTCTTACTTTTGTTCTTTCTTCTTCTTTGGTTCTTTCTTTTGTTTTTGATTATAGCCATTTGAAAAAGACCGTCATCTGAAATGGACTGTTTAAATATTAGAAGGATAAATTTTATGTATTTTAAATGGTGGTGTGATACAAACCTAAAATATGCACAGTATTTACAGTACATTGGTCTTGGTTTTGCACGTTTGACCCTTAGACTGTTCTGTTAGTCTCGCGGTAAGAAAATATGGAAAATGGATCTGAATTCCACGCGGGTGGAACAAAAAAATATGGCGGTACAAAGTTCGCCGGGTCAGCTAGTTATATCATAAAGCCTTATGATATTTTTTATAACGTAGGTTCAACGTTCAACAGGCATTGAGAAAGTAATCTAGCAATAAAATGTAATTACCTGTATGTTTCCATCGCGGGGAATTACAATAAGTTTGTTTACAGGTCATTAGCTGCAACTAATGTTCCACACACGAAGAATACGAATTGTGAAGTACAAACTAATGTCTAATTACATAATTCTTACGTCTCTTCTATACCTAGATACTTACTTGTATAATATTGTAGATGTAACAAAAGACATATTATTTATAATTTTCAGTATAGAAGCAAAAACTGAAAAAAAGACCTCTCCTCCTCTACCGACTCGTATCCCACCCTCGGAAACTTTTAGTATGTTCATCTGGATATCTTAGGGAATAACTGTGCCAAATTTCAAAAGTACACGAATTATTTGGTTCGATTTCTTTAATCTTCTCGCTTTTTATGTACATAGTTATACAGAATTGTGACGTCCCTGCACACGTCCATTAGGCCACGGTAACCACTTTCCATCAGGTGGGCCGTGTGCTTGTCTGCCACACAGGTGGTATAAAAAAAATATCATCAAATAAGATTTTACACAAAACTGACTTAAAAAATCTGCAAATGATCATCTAATTTAGATTCTGACTATACAAGCTTTCTATCTATAAAAAGGAAACTATTTATTTTCCCTTCAAAGTGGTTGTGAATCGTTGAATGCCTTAGAACTCGACATGCGTCCCTTTTGACGTCCCTGCTTCTATTTGCGTACAAGCCCTCATATTTCACCTACCTTAGAAAACCGTCAAGTGCGACTGAGCTTTTCCGAGAGCGTACTTATATTTCTATTTGAGAGTTCGGTTAGTACTCTGTATCCTTGAAATATGTAGGTGTATTTTCGAGAATATTGTAGAAAATTATACAGCGTTACTAGACCCAAAGTAAACATAGCGTAACTAGCTTGTCATATGGTTTCTAGCCTTTTGACGTTTAGGGTTTTTCTTGGTATGTCTATTTCTGGTTTTGACCACTTCTGCTTATCAGATCTGAATAAAATTAGATATCGTAAAATGGGGTGGTCGTTAGATATTTTTAAATAATTTCTTTTACAAAATTTTAAGTTAACTAGATATTTTCTACTTCTGTTCATTATTACATTGAATTAGTCCATAGCTGTTACACTTGAAAGAAAATAACTACAGAATTTAGCTGACCATTTTATTTCTATTCACTCCGTTTTACACGGTACATATTTTTGTACATAATAGGTATTATATCTCATGTACTGGACCTCACTAAACTGCTATGATGGGCCAACCTCACCTTCACGTCACTGCTGGTGGTGCGGCAAGGAAAAATACTGTTGTGCAGGGTCTGTTCCTCTGTCGTTCGGAAGGTAAGACGTCCGTACGGCAGTAGATCCCAAAAAATCTTATAAGCCAAATCTAAACGAGGGCATGAATTAAGGAACCCCAGACTCCGAGGTAGTCGGATCGTCGGTCTCGGATGCACACGAGCGGAACGTCTAGGTATATGAAAACACTCTAACCGAGAATCGAACCCGTAATCTCTTGACTCAGCAGTTGAACGCTCTGTCACTATGCCATACGTCATCAATCTATATAACATCTATATTTTATATGATACGTATTCACAAAATGTATACGTATGAATATCACAAACTCTTGAACGGATCCAAATATTACTATGCACGGTCTTTGATCCTAGTTTGAACGGAGTCAGGTGCGCAACTTATAGCCTCAAGTGAATTGCCTCGCACAAATGTACCTACAGGAGCAATTTGTGTACATTTCCATACTAGCAGCCATTATACTCGAATTATATACTCCAGTATAAATGCAAGGCTGCTCGACATAGTTTTGTAGTGTAAAAATTATAGTCTTGGACGACATTTTATGAATATTTTCAGTGTTATTTACAGCTTCTGTGGCGTGGTGGGGGTGAGCTCGACTATTACGCAGGAGGTGCGGGTTCAATTCCCGCTCAGTGTGTGCATGAATATGTCTATTTGCATTGGTCTGGATATTTCCGTGCCTCAGAAAACACGTTATGCCGTCGGTCCTTGTTGTCATATCCACACCTATTATGGCAGTCGTTACCTCATTACAGGGAGATAGAGCCCTAAAAAGCTGAACTACTGATACTTCGAAAACTTCAATGGGTTGGGAGGTTAGGTGGCAGTCGCGTCACGGAAAATATTGAAGTTCAGCCACGTTGCGGTTGACAGGTTAAGGCGGACCCTGAACTTTGAGGAGATTATAGCCTCAAGCATTTAATGTGCAGTTCTTCATTTCTTAAATATATATTTATACATAAGATTGATTTTGTTAGCAGTTTATGCAAATGTTAGAATAGAACGCACAAATCAGTGTTCGAAAGGAGTGGTAGGTATTATGTCACACTGACATATTCTAATTTTTTAATTTTTGTTTCAGGTAATAGCTGATTTCTATACCCAATACTGGTAGAACTGGTAGAAAAAAAAGAACTCACCTTAAATATGTAAGTAAATTAAGTAATTAAGTTAAGTACCTATATACGAATTAAGAATGTTAGTTAATTATATTCTCATCGTACGATTTAAATAGTTCTTTACAGAACTTTTAAATGTTCAGTAAACATGTTTTGCTAAACTTTTCCTCACTATAACAGATAAAATTTCAGAAAATATTGAAAAAGAACGAAAACTCAAGAAAAAAAATAATTTTGGAACAAGAATGCAAAATCTGGATCTTACTTTTTATGCAAAGAATTTATTTCTTAAAAAATATAAACAACAGTACAACAACTGAATCGTATAGAACATCATCATTAGTATACTCGTAGTAACGATGGGTGGCTTAAACATCCTGACGGGACAGTCACGAGTCGATTTGTATAGGTATAATGAGTGCGGAGCAATCATCACAATGAATGGGGAGCGAGGCTAGGAGCTCGCAGTCTGAATGCCGGCTCCTTCGCCGCCTCGACGGTTCACTGAGTAACCATGTTTTGAGAAAAATGTGGGATATTTGTGGGACAAGAGAACGAAATTCTTACATAAATTTATTTGAGAAAAAGCTTGAGATGCAGTTTTTTAGTAGATTACGATAGTTCGTAATCTTGAATATTCCTTAGTAATTTTATTGTTGTATAAAAGTAAACGCTTAAAGTGATATGGGAAAGGAAAATTATGATCCAATTTCCAAGACCTGTGAAAATGACGTCTCAAAATCGCACGATAAAAATGTGTGTAAAAATATAGAAATATAATATCATTCATAGCTGTTTAATCTAGTTATATAGTTGAATAAAATAAATGCTAATACACCCATTCATAATTTTTTAATAATTAGGTGTGTCACTTTGTTTGTTCAGCCCTATATTTAACTTATTCCACTTTAATACGTCAACATTGCCAGTTATGTACATCTTGATAAAGTAATTTCTCAAGAAAAACAATTACAAGTGGGTAACTGCCCGATTACGAAGCGCGAGTCGCGACTTGCTTAGGGAACAACATGAAATATGTCGTGACTCGATTCTATCAAAACCAGTGCAGGACCAGTAGAAGCTAATGCATAACATTATACAAATGCTACAGTTGACAAGAAAAATCGATTATTATACTTAAAACTACACCTTAATTACAAATTTAGAGGCATGAGAATTGAGACAAAGGTGTTTTTTTAAATTGAGAACAATGCGCAGTAAAAATTGCATAAGTAGACGTTGACTAAACTCAATTTTAAATGTTCCTGTGTTTATACATGCGAATTTATTAGATAATTGTGCGGGAATAGGTGTGAAGGGTTTTGTGTCATGTTGTTCTAATATTTTATCACGTAGAAATCAATAGTAGCTATTACCTATTTATCCTTTTTGATAAAAGTTATGGTCACCCTACAATAGGACTTCTCTTTAATTTGTCTCGCACTCAACAGAGTCTGAAAAGATATGACCCCAACGACTGAGAATTTTCTGTTTTTATGTATGTTTGGTTGAAATAGTCACGAGTTTTCTACCCACAATAGAACGAGGATTTTTAAAAACAAAATAGAGGTAGCGAGCATAGTAGAAGAGAGTTGTATATTGTATAGTGCATGAGAGCATGACACCATATTATAGTTGGAAAATAAATTTGAGTCACAGTACCTATATTTTCACTATGAGCTGCATTTATTCTAGAATTATGTTCAGAAAATATATTATTCTCTCCTCATAGAATCTATCTCTGCTAATATAAAAATAATCGCCGAAATCTTTATATAGAACTTCCGAACGCCAAATTTGATGATTTTTGTTGTATTTATATACATGGCTCGAGTCAACAATAGTGCCCAGAAAACGGCAATAGGCTCACCCCCTATTACGTCGGACCTCGTCGTCGGATTGGTGAAATGTGGGTGTTAAATCACCTCTGCCTAACCCTCCGAGGAAAAAGGCGTGATTGTATGTATGTATGTATGTTAAATGCATAATGTTGGATAAACGAAGATTTTAAACGAGATCAGAAATTGCGCGGGTGGAGCTGCGAGTAACAGCTTGTATAATTTGTATATGTATACCTTTCTTGATATGATGAATAATGCTGGTAAAGGTGCGTACAGATCATGTAACATGTTGTATAACTTGTGTTATATAACACGTCCACATTATCTAACATTGTTTTATAACTTTGCAACATTGTACTAACTTCAGTGTCTACATTACTGAAACATGTTATACGTATAACAATTTACAATTTACAATATAACAATTGCTATATAATTTGTAGGTACGCACCTTCACATAGTTTTGTTTTTTATTAAACATTAACTCTCTTATTAATAAAAATCACGTAATCCAGACTTAATCTGAAGTTACACTTGGACTAGTTAATCTCAGAGTAACGTCGTATTAAGCACGAATTAATATTGTTATTAATAAACGTGGAGTAACCTCGAAGTAACTATACATTCCTTACACTGGGATTAAGGCGTGTTTTATGGCAACCCAGTTATTTTAAAAGTAAAAAATTGTGTCTGTGAATGAACTAAGAACGAATGTAATGCTTAATGTTGACATAAGTGTTCTGTGGTTGACATTATGGACCCTTGACAGTGCTGTTGACGCGCGGTTTTTGAAAAGATAGAAAACTCCAAAAAAAACCACCAAAATTATTGAATTGATAAAAAACTCATAGTACCTTCCTACTAATATTATAAATGTGAAAGTTTGTGAGAATGGATGTGTGGATGTGTGGATGTTTGTTACTCTTTCACGCATAAACGGCTGGACCGATTTGGTTGAAATTTGGTATGTATATAGGTTGGATTAACATATAGGCTGTTCCACGCGGGCGGAGCCGCGGGCAACAGCTAGTCATTTATAATTCTGTATTTTAAATCCTTTAAAATGAGCCAAAAACGGAATAGATCTATCAACTGGGATGAAGAAGAAAAGGTAAGTCACGTCGAAATATATTTCGTGATGATAAATTTTATTAAAATTAGTTTGGTGATTTTGTATTGCATTATAATAAGTAGGTACTTGTATTTTATTGTTTCAGCAATTACTTCGATCCATTTTAAATGTCAATGACATGTCAATAATGAAACAGGCAGTTGCCCGCGAAAATCTATAGGTACTTATATTTAAACATATCTTCCTGAAGGCCTTCGAGTGGATTGTTTCGTATCTTGTACAATTTTATACGTCTCGCTAATGTTGTATTCTGGTTTTCAATTTCAATAACTTCATTTATTAACCTTAGATCATCTATAAAGTATTCCCTCTCCATTTCAAATAAACCTACGACAAGAATAAAATTTACAATTTAGGATAGATCTGAATCTAATCTACGGTTACTCCGTCGTTAAACCACATGGCGCCTGGGAATAACTTTAAACCGAGGAGTAGGCTCGGATTAGCTTACTCCCTTCTTATTCCATGTTTATTAATATGACATTTCACTAATCCAAACGTAAGTCGTAGACTAAAGTTAATCTAGCTCTAATCCACGTTTATTAATAAGAGTGTATAGGTATAAACCTCTGTAAAAGAAATAGAACTGTAGAACCAGTCACATACGAAATAAAACTAATATTGCCGAGTAACAACAGTAAAATACTTTAAAGCTACCCAACGAAACCAAAATATTCATAACCTCGAAAATGTTTAACAACACACTTGGAAACTACATTATGGTGACACTAAACCCTAAGTACTAAGTAAGTAGTCCACAGACTGCCTCTGCGGCGTAGCGGTAGTGAACGCGGCTGCTACGCAGGAGGCGCGGCGGGTTCGATCCCCGCTCAGTGCCAATATTTGTATGCATGAATATAAATATTTGCATTGGTCTGAGTGTTTCTAATGTATTTACAAAAAAAAAAGTATCTAAGTATGTATATCCGCATTCTAGATTCCACAACACAAGCTAATTAAGCTTACTATGGGTCTAGATAGCGTTGTGTAGAATGTTGTAGAATATTTATTTATTATTATTTATTAGACCAGCTTTAACAGATCTTCCACGTTATTCTACTAAACATAACATAACATAAACTCACGCCTATATTCCCCGAAGGGGTAGGCAGAGGTGCTAGCACCCACATTTCGCCGTTTATGTTTAGGTCCCAATGTAATAGGTGGCGAGCCTATTGCCATTAACCGGGCACTTATAAACCTGCGATAAATACACACATAACTTCGAAAAGCATCGAAAAGTCATTGGTGTGTGCCATGGTAATACCTGGGATCAAACCCGAGAATCGTCTCAGCAGTCCATTACCCATACCACTAGGCTACCGCGGTTTTTTTACTATATTCTACTTAAAAATGAGTTTTAAATGCAACCCTAATATGAGTAGACGGTGAATTTCAATTGCTTAACATGGTAGATAGAACTGGCGTAAAACTAAACCAATCAAGATTTGTCGGCTGATAAAAATCCGCATAGTTATGTTATGGTTGGTCAATCAGAATAAGGGCCCTGTAGTACCTACTGTCGTATAGTTATGCCACAGCTGACAAGTACCATAGGGAGCCATTCGCCACAATCTCCCTTCAACTCGTTACTACCCTTATAAACATCTTGAAATTGCTACGAATATTACTCCTAATAACAAACGTTTTCTTTCCACTTGCTGTGAAATAGTCTCTATGGAATCACTACCAAACGTTGCCGGGATCAAAAACTGTAACTTTCGCCAAATAATGTAGTAAAATATCGATTACATTGTAACGTATGTAGTTACATTGTAATCGATATTTTTTCGGAATAAATCGTGAACAAAAATACTATCTTAATCGATTACATATTACTTAATACACCCTGTATATATATAAAATACTAGCTTTTGCCCGCGGCTCCGCCCGCGTGGATGTCGGTTATCGCGACCAAATATAGCCTATGTCCTTTCTCAAGGTCTAATCTACTCCTATACCAAATTTCATCAAAATCGGTTCAGTGATTTGGGCGTGAAAGCGAGACAGACAGACAGACAGACAGACAGAGTTACTTTCACATTTATAATATTAGTAGGGATACACATGAATAATTTAAATTTACCATACATGTGCACAATAATATACTTACGAATTTACGAATGTGTACACACACAACCTTCTTCATACAATTATGTTTACTTTGACCCAATTACAGTGGTCGTAGTCACAGCCTGATTGCGTCAGCCTGTGATCATAGGCCTAACGCCAGGCAGCAGTCAAAGGCATAATATATCAACATCATTATCGCATTCATTCATGTAAAATAATTTCGAACGCAAAAGATTCAAAGTTATGGTGGCACTTCACATGGCTATTTGTGTACGTTTGGGCGCTTGTTGTGTTTGGAAAAATATTTAACGTACACGTACTTCGGCACTATTGGCAAATGCCACGGTAAGCGTATTTAGTATTGGCCATATCTATCAATGGAAAATACTTGTTAAATATACTGTCCACACGTGGTATCAATCAATTAAGCCAAGCGCAGTCCACTGCTGGACATAGGCCTCTCCCAATGCTGGGAAGCTTTGGCCTACTGTTTCCACGCTGGCCAGATGGGTTGGTACAGGGTTTTATTTCGAGTTTTCCTTCTCTCAGTTATGTCGTCGGCGTATTTTTCCGTTAGTCGCCTCTTACGACACCCTTCGGATGAGATGGGGTGGCGATACTTGTATTCTTTCTCCGTCACCATACGTGGTTATTATTTGATAAATATTATGTCAAATACGCAAATACAAATGCCATGTGAAGTGCCGCCATTCGAATAATCATACTATCTTTTTGAATTCGAGGAGGATTGCACGTTACACAATGATGGTATATTTCTTAATTTTTTTTTAATGATAATAATAAATATTCTAGGAAACACGTAAAGCCACCTAGACCGAAAATAAGCTCAGCTTAACTAGCTTGTGTTATGGATTCTAGAATGCGGATGCACATTCTTAGATATGTTTTTTGGAAATAATTACATTTATTATACATAGCCAGACCAAATTTTTGGATAAAAATATTTGTACTGAGCAGGAATCGAACCTACCACTACGCCACAGAGGTCATCATAGCCAGGTCTACCAACAAAATAAAGGACAATACCAAAATTAGCAAGTTAAGTTCTCCTAATCCTCACCAGACATTCTAATACCCCTTTTGGCATTCACATGTGCGTGTCTAAAACAATTTGACACTCACGACTTTGATTTTAATTTAGCGTGACATTTTTTTCCACACGACAAAGTATTCCCAGGAGTAATTTAACTAATTAGGCCAACAAACAGAAGGAATTTAATAGGTCCCCAGTAGCTCAAAGGCCGTTCTAAATTATTTACATTTCTCTAGGGACTAGGGAGCTCGTCTTTACCTCATCTGGCCGGGACATGGAAAGTCAACTTACTGTTTGGATAATTTTTGCATTGAGTATCTTTGCAGTGAGATCTTACTACCTTGGTTTTACTCCCTTCCTGTTGACTGATTGTTCTGATATTTGATACACACCTTTAGTTCAAATCAGTAAAACAGTTTGATTTGATCTTAATAAATTAGTATTGTTTCTGCTACAGTTTAGTAGTAAACAAGTCTACATTGGTCTCATGGGAAGAGCGGTTGCCGTAGCCAACCTGACCTATCTTCTGAAGGAGAAGTAACGATCTGATAGTTAAATAAACACTAAGCGCCTTCGCTGCGTTAAGCGGGGGCGGGTCGCGGGTGCGAGTCGTGGATGTCCGCGCAGTGCATCCGCCTGTCCGTCACGTGCGATGGGTATCCGCCTCACGCAGCGCTGCTCTTGAAATAACATGAAACAAGCACGCGAAGCGGACGTCCGTGCCGTGCACCCGCTAAACGCAGCGAAGGCGCTAAGGCTGCCTTCCACCGGAGATGTACTATGCTACGTTGCTATGGATGCGTTTGATATCCATCAATCATATTCATTTGTCCACATAGCATAGCACTGGAGAAAAGGGGTTAAGCTGTGTTTTTATATATAGATAAACTAGAGGTCCCGGTGAACTTCGTACCGCCATATTTTTTCTGTTCCCTCTGCACCTATTTTCTCATCCTTTAAACCTTACCTGGACACCCTCGAATATTTCAAGACTAAAATTAGCCAAATCGGTTCAGCCGTTCTTGAGTTATAAAATAACAACGAAAAGTGGCATTGATTTTTATATATTAGAGATTCGTGCTATGGATAGATTCGAATTTTGAATATTTGTAGGAAGTTTCATAGCACAGCGGAAACGGTCGTAGAGTTTCATAACTTAGCTTCTACATCGTCGTAGCGTAGCTGCATAGCACATCACTCCGGTGGAAAGGCAGCCTAATTAGCGGGTATTTTCAATTAATTATGATTTTGACGATTCAATTAATGTTATTATAGCTTATTTTTGTTAGAGAGAAAAGTAATTATCTAGAATGAAACATACTAGAATGTTTGTAAATTGAAAGTAAACGAGAATTATAACAATATACAGAATGTCCAACACTATACATTTATTTATCTGTGCATAATATATTTAAATTTCGAAAATGGAATAATAATTTCCCCACTTATGTTGTTCCATTCTTTCATTTGCATAGAAAACATCCTCTCTCATACACTCGTGAACACATTTTCAACAGCAAAACTTACGTACTAAAATATTCGCTAGCGCACTAGAGTACCTACTAACGTAATCTGGTCTAGGCTTGGCGTTATCTTGGCGTGGCTTCAGAGATTACGACCAAAGTCTGCTTGCTTGATCTTACTGAGGGTTATTATGACAATATTAGCTTTGTGTACATTGCTGCACGATGTTCGTACATTGCTAGTGCTTTTATGTTGAGAAGATTTTAAAAAAATATGAAAAAACAAATATCTGCATATCGTTCAATAGAACTTAAATCAAATGACAATGTGAATAACAATGTATTCGTTGATGATATTATTAATATAAAAATATAAGTAAAAAATAACTATAAATAAATGAATAAATAATAAATAAATTATTTAGTGTTATGTGGGACACATTACTGGGAAAGTTCCATACGAGTCGTGCCAACATTATTTGGATTACAGTAAAAGAAAACTACATACAACAAGTTTTTGAATCTAAAAGTAGTTTAACTTTGGCTCGGCCGAACTGCTTATTACAAAGTAAATATGAATACATTTTCTAGAAATATCCCTTTTTTTGTGACTCCAATGGAATAAAGGATATGATACCGTTGCCGACCGCATACGACAACTGCCGACGCACGCAGCAGATTCGCTTAGTTCATTACGGCTTCTCAATGGTCTCCTTTATTCGTATCGGGAGTTTGACAATTACGCTGTATCTGCTGCAAGTGTCGGCAGATGTCGAATGCGGTCGGCTTTAGAATCATATCTTTATGATAAACTAAGATCGATAAGCTTCTTTGAAAACGAAATAATTTCCAAGGAAATGAAGAGAAGACTAAAAGATATGTTGGTATTCAGACAGTCCAGTCAAATGTCTACTTTTAAATACGACGACGTCCACAGACATTCGTCTCATACATACAAAATAAGTGATGCTCGTAGGTTGACCTAGTTGGGTTTGGGTGTACCGGACGCGTTTAAGGCACGATGAAATATTTATGTAGTGTTCAAGCTTCGGGATTTCCCGGATTAAGCAGCGGTTGTAACGGAACTGAGTTATGTTGTGCGGTAAATATGTGTTTTATTGTGTCAGGAATCTTTTGGGAATAGCCACCCCGGTTTTTACTGCTTCGGGTTTCAGATTTGATGGTTGCTGCACGCACATGTGAATTTCACTAAGACACGCGGACTTGTGCTTTGTATATTCCGAGCCTAAAAAACGTGACATGAATGTAATTTGTACAATATGAATATGGCACATAAAATTGAATGTTAATTCGTCATTATCATGGAACTAGATTATATTTAAGTAGATATTCAAATTGATGGGGCCATCTTGAAACCGGAGATGGCACTGGGTCAGACGCGGTGCGAGGGATATGTTTTAGGCAATCTTATAGGTACCTCGGCATCTAAAGACCCAAGACGGAGTGCGGTATTAGGCGGTGCGAGTCCGTTATTACTGCCTTCGGCGGGTGACAGAGGCTATCCGGGGAGATTTGGGGAATTCCACACAAAGAAAGGTATTGAAATTGAAGTCGGTACACAGATAATAATTTCTGCAAAAGTTTTGCAAAAGTGCAAAACTTTAATTGCTGATTCAGATTATGTTTTATTTGCATAGTACTATAAATTGACTATCCAAAAGTAGTAACTGTACCTATATGAATACATATACAAAGAATTTCAGAATAACTAAAAAGCATTTAGTCGAATAAAAATTTCATAACTTTATGTTTCATAAACTTCCACTCGGTGCTAACACATTTTACATGTTGTGTCCTTTGTTTCACAAAAGCAAACAAACACACCTTTGTTTATAAATGTTGATAAATAAACAAGTATGAAATTTTTCTCCTGTTTTAAAATTTGCCAATCTTCTGCCCGCATGCAAAATACAATCCTATTTCGAGGATGGGTTTTTTACTACTTTTGTGGAACACCAAACAACTGATGCACTCCGGTCCTCTCATCAGTGTTCGCAAATGTTTTGCCCACAGTACCCCCTGCCCATATAAATTTTCGATGAGAATTTCACAACGTCCTAATTCTGTTCCTCTCCGGGTTTGTGGTCAGTGGAAAACAAATCTAAATAGAACACATTTTGTTTTTACATTATGAATCTCGAAATAGATCTGGCGTCGTTAGTTAGATCTAAAACTGATAGTGTTTGTTTTTTCTATTCAGAAGTGATTTTTGCTCGTGGAATCAAATCGTTTCTTTGATCGTTCACGTGCATGGTTTCTCTTTCAAGTTTATTTATTCCAATAATGTCTGTATTTATGTGATACCAACCCATTTCCATCCATATGTTCAGCATTATTAGTCTGATCGATGAAGCTTTTTGAAAAATATAATTGTTAGTAGGTATTTCTTTGTTTAAATTTTCAGTTTTGGCATAACAAATAAATGCTCGATTTGGAAGAATATCCTTCATCACGGGGATAATCATTAATAACACCAATCTTTGAAGCCTCAAAATACTGCAAAGCTATTTTATTTATTTGATAATTTACATAGCATTCCTCTATATAGCAAAACAAACTACTGAAATTAAAAGTAACTATTAGTTCTCTTACACCTAAATAAATATCAACACTCTTTTAATCTAGCAAGAAAGCCGGGGAAACCGTTCCTCGTCACTATTGCAGCTATATTCCTCTAGCTCAAAGCCTCAAAGTGTCTCGTTAGTGTGTTTTCAAATAGTCGTGCTCGGCCTGTGACCACTACATACAATCTTTTCAGCTATTATACCGAGAAGTTGATTGCTCTCTGCAGCGGCTTCGGGAAATTACTGCTCCGTTTGGCGATTTCTATTTTTAAATATAGCTTTTTAAACTTGGCTTCTTCTAGATTTATACAAATATTCGGACTTTTTTTTCATATTGGCTAGCTCTTTTGTACAAAATATGCTCGTGCCAACTTTATCTTATAATTACTATTCGCTGAAAATTTTGTGACATTTAAATATTGAAAACTTAAGTTTGTAACGAGCCTTCGGAAACTTCATGAAAAAAAAATCCATAAAGTTTCGTTGGGTATAATTTTATCACCAAATATTTTTTCTTCCTTTAGTTTTTATTAATGACCGAAATTACTTATCAAAGATGGAACAATGAATGGCTATTGATACGAGATACATAAACAAAAACGATAATCCACGTCGTAATCTTATTATGTCATCGACACATGGAAAATTAATGCTATTCAGAGGACAAATATTTCTGGCAGTGTCCTTTAATAACAATAATTGTTCTAGCAATTACAAAATATAAATATACCTATTAATATCACAATAATCGGTATAGTAATTCAATAGGTATGTATTATTCAATACCTACTAGATTAATTAAGCTATTACATAAATAGGTAAGCACTAATTCCCCTAGCATTAAATTCAATATTACTTGACATATATTCAGGCATGTACTGTACACATCCAATGAAATTTACTGTCGCGCTATGTAATTTGAACGTTAATTAAAATGTGTTTAAATTACATGATGTATATGTATTTTGAGGACATGGCTTGATAAAGATCACGCTGTGTTTAACACTTATAATATGATAGGCTTTCGAACACCACTATAATGTCATACAACACAGACACATACAGAATAATGAATGACATTGAGTTTCAATTGCAATTGTAATGGGAAAAGAAGATAGACAACAAAAGACAAAGGACATCGTATACAGTCACTCATTTAACTTACTTATATCCCCTTTATTGCAACTTCACCACCTAAAAATATTTTATGCCAGCAATTAACAGTTACTTGCATCGCCGTAAAGCATTAGATGCTATCAGTAGCATTAGCAAACAAATGACGATTTATTACTTCCGTACTAACACCCTGCTCCCTTGTATATAATATTCTAAGTACCGCAGGAATATCAATTATAGTGCTGGGTGCAACTTCACTTCACAGACGATAATATCTCTTGCATGTCAAAACACGCATGAATGGGCAGTTTTAGGACTGTTTTCTAGAAAGTCGCTTAAGCATAGATATAAATACAGATTGCTCAGTCATTTTTGAACAGGAAATAGTTACTAAATGCATTAATATTATTCTAGATCTGCCCTAAAACACAAATCATCTGAATTTAGATTTGGTAGATGGCAGTTCTAATGACATTGTGAGGGCCGATTTACCACTGATTGTTTTTCAGGAACATGATTCGATCCAGGCGATTGACGATCATTCTCTACGCAAGTATAGTTTTAGGATACAATCTGTCTTCAGTTCTAGTTATAAATCGAGATTCAGGACTGAGTATCATTCAGGACCACGGGCCTTAGTGAGGACTTATTTCTTTTCTAGATGCAGTCAATCTTATCATTGTGTTTTGTTCCTCGTGTTATGTGAATCTTATTCCCAGATGATTCGCATTGGTAAAATGTAAATAAACAAAATAAAAAAGTGCCAAAAAAGCTACTAGAATATACACGTAGATGATAAACAAGCTTTGGAATCACCTATTGGCTTCTTGGCTACTCAAACAAAACATAATATTAATAGCCGCAAAAAACGTAATCAGATTAACAAAACATGTTTGCAAATAAACCACAAAGCCCATCAACTTTTTTGCTTCTCAGGACGAACGGGCCATTTAACCAAATCTCCTACGAACCACGGAAACGATGAATGATATTACAAAATAGAATATTGATATTGATAAGATAAAATTTAAAAAAAGGGCAGGTCAGAAGTACTCGAAATCGGCGGGCTTACATGAAAGGCTTAATGACAGTTGAGGAAGCTCGTGAAGCGTATAAGGATAGAGTCAAATTGCAGGTTGTATTTGCCCACCCCGGAGGTAAGTAGGCGTGAATATTTATGTATGTATGTATTTTCCGACAACTTTGCTTCATTAAATGCTTTAATCCTCTTTTCATACAGATACAATATATAATAAAATTCATCAAATACATTTGACTTTCCAAAACACAACACCAAATTTTATATAATTCACCACTCTTATAACAGACGTGCGTATCTAATTAAATCCGTACGCTGCCATTAATTAACCGTGTTCATTTGCGCCACCAATGATAGATTAATTAAACGTTTGAACATCTGCCAATGAGTATTTGTTACTTCGATAGTTGCAACGTTTTAGGTAGTCAATTATACGGCCGTAGTTGCTCACCGAACTGGATGCGTTGACGTGAGGATTTAGAGTGCATGAATAAAATTGTCTATTAATTGATATACTTCGGAACACGTATCTTGGACCTAAATCGTAAGATAAAAGAGGCCCGCGGATTGTATATATCACAGTAATATTATATCAAAATGTTATTATTGTATAGTTAATTACGAAAGTTGATGATCATTAACAATTTTACTTACAGTATATGGTAGAAGAATCACCATTATAGTATGTTAAGGTAAGGTGAATTACAAGCGCGATACTGCCTTTGAATTATATTCTGATAGCTACAACTTATTTATTACGAAGTTGGAAATAAAATAAAATAAATTTACTTGCTATTTCTTAAACATAGATACAATTGTAGAGAATCACACCTACATTCCACTAGCTATATTACTTTGACATTAATATTTTGTTATTTGAACGTTCTTTAAGCCGTAGTTATATAAACTATACTACACTATATAATATAATATAAAAGTGGCATAGTTATTAATAAAGTAGAATAGAATAATCAATATATGGCATTGCCATAGTCTAGGCTATCACTTCAGCTTTCTCCAAAGTTTAAACAACATTCCGATTATCTATCCCTTATTTTGCTTAAGTGCATTTATAAAAGTAAACTGTTCTTTCCAAATAATATACATTGAAGAAACAGTCGTGAAGACAAGTGACAAACGACTCCAAAAGTTTTCACTGAACGCTCAATTAAATCGAAGCGATTCGCGAAGCTATTGAACGTCTGTATTCGATTGAATACCGATTATAATCGACACTACCGAGTAAATTGATAAGTCGAAGAACCGCTTCTAATGAATATGCGATTGAGCTAAGAAAGTTAATATTGAAAATTAAGTCTTGGAGTTATCTCCTATCTACATTTGCATACTCTTCGGACCATCTATTTAATTAAAGGGAGTTATGGAGAACTGATGGACTTTTGGAAATTTTAAAGTAAATTTTCTAATATTTCGACTAACTCAATTTGATTAGGTATACATAATTGAAGTTAATTTTGATATGATTGAGGTATACCCTGACACCTGGCACCATATTTGAATTGCGTCTTTTGATTTAAACATTACAATACTTTTTGGTAACAACCTGTTACACAATAAACGTAATTTGTTCAGATTGACTCCCGAATCGGTTTCCATCATTGTTTATTTGTTTAGATTGGAAAAACTGAATGCTTAAAACGGGACTTGACTCAGTTGGTCAGAGCACTTGCTCTGTAAGAGACTCAGGTTCATGTCCCGTCTTGAGCATTTACTTTTGCCAATCCAAGTCGCGTATTCTAGAATGACACTCCTGATCTCCTGAAGGTATGGTTACGTAGCCGACCGCATACGACAACGCCAGACGCATGCAGCAGATACAGCGTATCCATTACTTGTTAAACTCCGATACGGATAAAGGGGACCATTGAGAAGCCGCAATGAATTACGCAAATCAGCTGCGTGCGTCGGCTGTTGTCGTATGCGGTCGGCTACGGAATCATACCTTTAATCTCGATTCCTTTCCTTTAATCTCGGTTGTCGAATAGGGTGTCCCGATAATTTTTTTTTTCGATTTTCGTTACACAAGACCCCCCAAAAGTTGCATTATGAGTTGTAGATTACCGTAAAAATAATAAAAAAAATATATGAAAATATCTTGAGGGCTCTACCGGTACTTTTATTTTTCAAAAAATCACTTAAGTGACCCTTCAGTGCATATCGTCTATTATTATTTTTTTACATTAATCACATTATATTTTGTAATTAAAATGATATTATGACACCAATTTACAAGTAATGCAAGTAATGAAACGGGAAGTAGTCGATTCCCGCCGAAACATGGTCCTTCGAGCCGGATCGACTACTTCCCGTTTGGGAGAAAACTTTTGATAATTTATTAAAATAAAATATTCGGTCAGCTGATGAGACGTATAATTCTTTACTTTATAAAACCCGAAACAAAAATCCGAAACAGTACTTGTCCAAAATAAAAACCAAAATCTCGTGGTAAGAAATCAACTTTTGGTGTTTTAAATACCCTGGGAGACGTGCTCTTTTCTGCGTCACTGACTTTTAATATCTTGCTAAATGCAAAGTCTCAAATATGGTCTCTATCGTCAAATAACATGACTATAAGCAATTTTATTGGGTGCGCGTAAAAAACGTCGATCACTGAATCTATAGATCTCTGTCTATCAGATAGACATCGAAAATATCTACACATAAGTAATCATTTGAGAAATATGCTTGACTCCTTCTTTAAATGATGGCTTTTGCTTGTTGAGAAACCAAACGAGACCACATATTAATTCTCAAGCAACTGCAATTTTTTCTGACGGCGAAACAGTTAGTACTTATATTAAGTCTGAGGCCCGTATTCTAGAAAGAAACTCAGTCCTGAATCTCAATTTACCTTAGAACAGATTGTATGGATAGATTGAAGGATTTCACAGATTGTCGTTACAACCTGTCCTCAGATAAATCGATATTCAGAACTGAGTACCGTTCTAGAATACCGGCCTGAGTATGCTGATGGCGTTTGGCTTCTTGTTAAGTAAAACCTGTAATTTAAAGATGGAGGCACGCATATTTCTTAAATTATTACGTACTCTCAATTTTTACCTGATAGACAGAGATCTACTTATAGATGCAGTGATGGAAGGAAACGCTTTTTCCGCGCACTCAGAAAACTTGCTTATTGCCATGTTATTAGCTGACTGAGACCATATTCCAGAGCTTACATCTCGCAAAATATTAAGGCCAGAGAACTGGTTCTCGCTGCTGCAGAAGAGCATTTTTCTCAAGGTATTTAAAGCACTAAAACTTAACCTCTTAACACGAGATTGAATACTTTAGTGAGAGCGAGACTGTGAGATATCTCAGCTCCACTGATCCTGCGACACGTCTCCAATGATAGACTCATAATTAAGACTAAAGAACTAAACCTTGATATCGTTGACTTTCCTTGTCACACACAGACAATAGAAAGTTGTTTTAAATTAGTAACGGAGGCTTCTCAAATCGTCATAAATGCTACAGCTCGGGATGGATTTATTAGGAACATATCAAAATGTCACGCGGAAATACCTTGTTTTGACACAAAGACCAGTTACGTTTTTTTTAAATATTTATTGATTTTATTGTATTTAAACTATTTTTAACACTGGACTAACTCATTTTTGTACTCTTAATTTAATAAAAACCATTTTAATGTTATTTTTTTATGAATTGTAGCTTATGTTAGGAACCCCTAAAAATTGCACATTTCTTAAACTTCAAGGTCCGGTAGAGCCCTCAAGATGACAGATATCTAATAAAATTTAATGATAATCGCGTCAAAACGCAACTTTTGATACCTCTTGCGTAGCCGTAGCTCAAAAAAAATTTTTCTCCATACATCGACGGGACACCCTATTGTCGAATCCAAATTTGACAGATTGTATAGACAGATTGACAGATTGTATAGACAGATTGACGGATTTGAGAGATTGTCTATACAATCTGTCCTCAGATAAACTGAAATTCAGAACTAAGTACCATTGTTGAATACCGGACTAAATCGATAGGTATAGCTAAAATTTGCTTTAAAATTTTATTAAATTACTTGTCCGATTGTTTTTAAATGAGAACTACGGTGTCAATACAAGTTAATAAAATATTAGATTCAAGGGAATTCAAGCCTTATCTCGGAGAGATAAAGCCTAAACACTAATGTTTGCTTTCAGTCAGAATCACTAGGTACTTTATAAAAATAAATTCTTATAAATTACTAAATATTCTAATTACAGATAATATTAAGATACCTATATTATTACGTTTATTATTCGAGATGTTTGAGATGTCGCCTCTTGAAAGATCTAAAGTCTTATAGTAACAAAATCTACACAAATGCGTAAGGCCTACATTTCTTAAATAATTAATTAATGTATCAAAGGTGTGTAAAAGCTTACAGTACGTTTTACTTTATACGGTGTACATACGAATACAAAACTGTTTCTGAAGTACCTGCTTGTAGTGAGGTGTCGGGTACCTAAATAATTAACTACACATCGGATATCTTCTGTGAAAACGGATATTCTTGTCGTGTACGCAAGTGCGGATTGTTATCTGAAACAAACTTGAGTTTTGATATAAGATAAGGTTGGTGTATGTGAATGATTTCCTAAGACTGTCAACACTTGTAATGATACAAAAATAAATTGTACTCTACAAGTACAAAAACTTTTTTTTTATACGGATAAAAATCCCGGTGAAGAAGAATACAAGGGTTTCATTTATTAAACAATTAATACATAAAGCTCTTTTTATTCTAATTAGCGTGTACTGTATAAAAAATACACACTGCCGTAATGAGAAGTGTAAACTCAATATTTGTATCATCAATCGAAACTGTGAGCAACGTCTAGACCTAAATAAACAACATCCTACATAAAGTGTTTAAGAAAATTCAATCATGTACAATTTCTCTTAGTAGTTTATATACCTATGTACACTGTACATCTATAATTTTCTCAATTTATATACCTAAAATTGTATACTTCGGAACCAAATGTAGCGAAGTTATATACTTTTTGATCAAAAAATGTAAAGTACCTATTCATCTAGGTATAGGTATTTAGTATAGATATAGTAGTAAATTACATATTATCTACATTAAAAAATGGCTATAAGTAGGTAGTTATATGTTTGTCTGTTGGTTTTTGATAGATGTAAAAACTACTAAACGCATTTAGTTGCCTTTTTCAAAAATAAAAGTTAATCGGGCATGTGAGTTGAGTATAACTGACATACATGAAGGTGGAGTCACGGGCATTAGTTAGTATTAATATATATAAATATATATACCTATTACAGTTTCACGACTGTTTGATTAATTGTCAAACGTCGTATTTCCAACGATACTGTGGCGGCGTCGCGACGCTCGGTCTTTCGGTGAAGCAAACTCATTTAGTTAGCTTACAGCTATTGACAAGTACTGAAATTTGATTATAGAGGTACGACTTTTGGATTCAAAGAACGCTTTGTATATAGGTATAAATGAATGAAATCTTATTTTACCTCTCTAAGATTCTAAGTTTGAGAGGCAAAATTTACTAATTTAAATTCCTTTATGAAGCAGTACCTACACAAATATTTATTTAGAAGAGATGCCCGATTTGTAGTTAGAGATCACACATTACGAAATTTAGAATTAGAAATTGAAATTACTCAGTTGGGGAAATATCATCAATAAATAAAAAATACACCTAATTAAACTATACTTGTTGTACTTGTGGTTTATACTGGATCGCTATGCTCCTCCTTGGGGAACATCTGTGTACATACAGTCACGTGCACTTAAATGTATACAGTGATAAATTTGCAAAATACAATAAATGCAAAAAAAATGCATAATGACAAAAATGTACATTTTTGCGAGAAATCCCGATGATTACAAAGAATAAAATATTGATAATGTCTATTTATTTCTGAAATTTTCAGAGTGAACATTTATTCAAAATTCTGTTCATGTATACATTTCATTGCACCACGTACAAAAATAAAAAGTGGGTTTTAGATCAACATGTATAGTCGACAAACGAGATACGGTTGCACCTTTACATACAACTTTATATGAAAACGTGGGACCGTAACTCCTTTGTCGATAATATATCATGTACGTATGTACATAATATAGTATGGACGTTGAAATATTGAAGTTGAGGCAAATCCGCAGTAAGGTAAAAGCCGACCTCAAACTCCGAGGTGACTGACTCGGATGCCACTGGGATTAACGCTAGGATGATGATGAAGAAGAAAATGTACTTTTGAAGAGCTTGCACTACACCACCTACTGATTGACGAACAAAGTACTGGCGCAAGGTTTTCTCTCAGGGTTGTAAAATCAGATGTAAAGGGTTGTAAAGTCGCTCCCACAAAATAAAAATAAGCGAAGTCAATAGGAGGAGAAGACATAAACGGTCCCCAGACTTAGACGTAAAAACCTCGAATCCAATCAAAAACCACGCTGAAATGACGATAATGAATACCAATAAAGACAATATCGAGTTATTACAGACATTGGTTTTCACACTTCCATACAAACAAAAGTTATTAATACTCCGTCAGTAGAACTTGATCAATTAGCTCTTTATTAATTCAGAGTCTACTGGAGAGCGTTCTTCGAGAAGTAACGGTACGTACCACTGTGTTATGCGAAGTTAAACGCTCAATTTGCATAGAAATTATATCGCGTCCGCTTGTTCATAGGAAATTTTCCTAATTAAAACGCCTTCGGAGCTGGGATTTTGTTCCAATTAAAAGTTGGCAAGAGTGCGCTGCAGGCGTGCCGTATTGATTGATAATATTGCGTGATGAGTTATTGTGTTCCAATGATTACACTGTGTCCGTGTTAAAAAAAAAACTAGTTCCTTAGTATTGCGTCCTTCGAACTTTAATCTGTCAAAAATTCAAGGGAAATCTTCTATTGCCGCCTCACGAAATACTAATCCCCACTGAGATTACCTACCACAGTTTACCGCAACTATGTGTTGGGTCCAGATTAGTCATAACGTTCCATGATCGATCCGGACTGTGAAGTATTGTACCTGGTGACTGCAAACTGTCTCTGTCCCAAATTTCAACCGAATGTATTCATTCACCCATCCAAATTTTTGTATTTTAAATAAAAAAAAAGATGTTACGAGTAGGTCAATTTTGTTTATTAAGAACCTTGAATTTTTAATACATTTCTAAAGCATTTGAAAGCGACTGTGGCGTAATGATTAAAGCGTTGCGTTCTTGACAATAAAAAGAAAAACATTTTATATTCCTTCTAAAATAAAATACGTTCCAAGAATACTGTCCTTTAAAATAACCTTCACACAAGTAAATCAAAATATAAAACCGTCTTCAAAAAAGATATTAACTCGTCTTTTTGAAGTTAACAAAAGAGGCTTTTTTGGAAATAAAAAACCAAAACTCGTGACGCAAATGGTAGAAAGTTGTTGAAATATAATTTTTTTCTGTCCCCCTGTGGGTTCTTAGGAAACTTGTCTGTATTTAGACGAGGCTCTGGAGAGAACCTTTTGGGCAATAAATTAATTTAGGCAACCCTGGTATACACCTACACGAATCACTGTTAAGGTGTGAGCCTATTAAATATGATAGCCTATTTTATGATAGTTGGCTTTTAGTATCCGCTTTCTGACTTGTTATATATATTGTGTAGTCCAGTACTATGAATGTGATTCTTTTACGATATTTGCTATTATTTAAAACGTGATTTAGTTGAAAATTTTGTGCACAATAACTTGGTTGATCATACGTCCTTTTTCCTGATTGCATCCGAGGCCAAGATGACCTCGGACCTCAGGGTCCGCCTTCCGGCTCTTTCTTCTTCACTTCGCACGATCTTGAGCGTCCATGGTAGTGAGACCAGATACGTGAGTATAATACTCGTAGGTCAAACTCAAATTATGCAGAGATTGAAGTTTATTTCACCCCAATAAAAACCAGTTATCCGTAGATGTTGAATCTGTAGTTGTCTGTAGGTACTTGTTTCCCCACTGGGAGAGAGGCATAACTGTTTGTATTGTATTTAGATATTGAGTAATTTTCGCCACCAAACTATACAAAAATCGATCAAGATCCAACCTACCACGTATCTATTAGAACTATATTGTAAGAATTACATCTTAAAATCACCCTGTATTTATTAAAAATACAAGCTAATAGGTCGATACTAATACTAAAACCGGAGATACAGTCGTAAAAGAGTGTAATTGGGACAAGTAACATCTCCAATAGCCATTAACGTTATAGCGCACTAGAGCGATAATCGAGAAAATTTCAACTTGAGAAGTCGATTACACAGCTTGACCCTAGGGTCGAGCCTAAGGTCAGACGTGTTGATCACAGTGGAACCAATGAGGCACAGAATAGTTTTATTAAACTTTTATTTGTGCTCTGCGCGTTTTCTCATCAAGAGACAATTTTGTAAAAAACTGAATTGAAGTCATTTTGAAGATTATTTTGTGTAAAATTGATAGCTGGTTCAATTACTTTTTTTGGTGTATTCGTTTTTTATATGCTTATGCCTGTGTTAAAAGGATAGGTAGAGATGTAAAATTTAACACCCTTAACTGTTTTTGGTCCGACGTATTGGGAATTTTAGAGTAAATATCATATATTTTAATAATTCACATATTTGATACCGTCTGAAATTTATGCGAACCTCATTCATTGAAACAAAACCACTTTTTAATGGATTCTATCACCGTCTTTTTTTACCTATTTAGTATTTTTCAAAACCACCCCTTGAGGGTTGTTTATTAAAATTTCATACGTTGGTTCAATTCTTACACAAACACACACACACACACATGCACGCACGCACGCACCCATACGTGCAAATAGATTTCTGTAGTTCATGGAAACGGCATCAGAAATTCCACACAAGCGAAAGTGGGCAACAACCTGTAAAAAATAAGGACGCGATGTAAATGTAATAAACTGTTTTAACAAACTGTCCTAATAAAAGACAGTGGACTAATGATAAATAATAGTTTTAGAAGGTTTCTTTCATTAAACTTTTAGAAGGTCAGCCCGTATACACAAACGATTCGGCCTTAATGAATATTTATAAGTTCCTAGGGATTGTTGTTTAGCAACGAGTTTATCTTTTATGTTTGTAAATCTAAATGTATTAGCATGTAACGGTTATTAGGTTATTAAGCTTTTTATATTACTACGATAGCAAACGAGCTCTTGGTATAACTGACGGCGATAGGCAGCCAACGCCCGTAGATTCCTAAGGACTTGATTTCAGGTACCTATACCTGGGATCCACCGCAATAGGCGGCCGTGTGGGTTTCAGACCAATATTCTAGAACGATACTTAGTTCTGAATCTCGATTTATAGCTAGCACTGAGGACCAATTGTAATTGACAATGTGTTAGATCTGTCGATAAAATCGATATACAGAATTGAGTATCATACTTGGAATACGGGCCTTTGAGCGGGGGCACACGATGCGGTGCGGCGCCGCAACGCACCGTGTGCCCCCGCACATAGTTTGTTGATTCCTAGTTAGCAATGTTG
Organism: Eilema depressum; assembly: GCA_914767945.1. NCBI lineage: Eukaryota > Metazoa > Arthropoda > Insecta > Lepidoptera > Erebidae > Eilema > Eilema depressum. The sequence goes on from OU612020.1 coordinate 18,698,233, forward strand.
CCGTTAGCCCCGTAAAGGTGGTAACGGTGAAAAAAAAAATCAATCCTAATAGTACAGACTTTCCCGCTCAACCCGGTCAGAAAATAGTATTTTTACTATATCAATAGTCTATCTGCTTAGCTTATTAATATGAAGATAAGCCATTACCCTAAAGCTTATAGACACATGTGACCTCAATGTTCAGCAAACAACAATAAATAAAGCTAATCAAGTGTTAAGAACACACGGCACAATGTTGCCAGCAGAAATTTAGCACCAGTAGGTACTTCTAATTGCACAACGAGGTATCTTGTGGTTATGAAGTGTGCGAACGATTGAATTATTAGAAATTTGCTGCGCAACTTCAGCGTGACTTTCGTAATTATTCTACATAAACAGCTGTAGGTATCGTTTGTCTTAACTTACAAGTTTGATTTTTCATAGCTTTAAGACATCGCAGATTTGTATTTGATATTGAATTTAAATTAATATCAGAACACGTTCCGGAAAAAATCTCTTGACAAAATGATCCTACAAAATTTCTTTTTTCCTCTAGCTAGCTAGTGGTTAAGGAGTCGACCTTACGATCGAGAGGTCCCGGGTTCGAATCCTGGCCATTACACTATTACACTACTTACGTGAACCCACTCCTAGCACAAGCAATTTAGCTTAGTTGGAGGGGTTAACGGGAATTAGTAATTTCGGTTGCTAGTACGAAACCTCTTGAGGTAAGAGGTAACTATTACTACCTATTACTAATATTTAAAGTGAAATCTTTTTTTTTTTTTTTTTTTTTAACTCCCTTGATCCTGCAACCTGCCCCTGACTGGGCATTTAGCTGGAGGTTAAACATTTCTTGAAGTTTGGCATGCATGGTATACACCCAGTGGTGCACCCATATGATTTAGGGGGGTTTTCCGAGACCGTGTACTACGATTGAAGGAGGTCCTGTGGAGCTCTCCTTTTTATGCGTCTGAAGGAGCTAGTTGGCTTTAATAGTTCTCCTGCAAGCTTGTTGGGATGATTACCAATACGACGTGAGTATGACTTTAGCTTTTTTGTAATCTCCTCTTTCACTGTAGGCATCTTTAAGTCTCGGTGCAGCTGAGAGTTAGTGATGAACCATGGAGCGTTCGTTATCATGCGGAGCATTTTGGACTGGAAACGTTGAATAATATCCAGGTTTGAGTTTGCTGCGGTGCCATAGAGCTCCGCTCCATAAGACCAAATAGGCTTGAGGATGGATTTGTACAGGAGGAGTTTGTTGTTTAAGGAGAGGTTAGATTTCCGCGCTAAGAGCCAGTAGAGTTTGCGAAGTTGAGCGCTTAGGGCTTTTCTTTTGGTGAATATGTGCTTCTTCCATGTAAGGCGTCTGTCTAGGTAGATTCCCAAGTATCGCACGTCATCCGATTGGGGGATTGCGATTCCGTTAAGGTTAACGCAAGGACATGTGTCGTGTCTAAGAGAGAATGTTACTTGAACCGACTTAGTTTCGTTGGCCTTAATTCTCCAGTCTTTCAGCCAGACTGAAACTGCATTTAGGTTTTCCTGCAGCATTTCTGATGCGGTAACTGGGTTTTCATGACTTGCAATGAGAGCAGTATCATCAGCAAATGTCCCCACCAGAACATCCTCTGTAGTTGGCAAGTCAAAGGTGTAAATAAGATATAAGACGGGGCCCAGCACGCTGCCCTGAGGAACACCTGCCTTTATTTTACAAAGGCTCGTCCTATCGTCTCCGTGCTTCACATAGAAGTGTCGATGTGCGAGATATGATTTAATTATGAGGTAATAATTAATTGGCAGGGCTTGCAGAATCTTGTAGAGAAGGCCTTCGTGCCACACACGATCAAATGCTTGAGATATGTCCAGGAATGCAGCTGAGCAATATTTTTTGTGTTCGTAAGAGTCATTTATCTTCTCTACCAGACGGTGGACCTGTTCAATGGTGCCATGAGCCTCACGGAAGCCAAACTGGTGATTCGGAATCATTTCAGATTTCGCGAGTTCTGGAGTCAAGCGTTTCAGAATAAGCATTTCCATGATCTTAGAGGCAACTGGGAGCAAACTTATGGGGCGGTAAGACGAGACGCTTTCTGGATTTTTACCAGGTTTGGGAGTTAAAATTATTTCAGCCACTTTCCATTGGGCAGGCACGAATTCTCGTCGCAGGATGGCGTTGTAGATCGCAGTTAGGAGAGCGACCGCTGCATAGGGTAGTTCTTTCATGACTTTTGTTGTTATGAGGTCATAGCCGGGAGCTTTATTTAGACTAAGTTTCTTGATTATGGAACAGACTTCAGTGATAGAAAACTTTTTGATTGGAGGTGCAAGCTGGTGAGGATTCGAAAGAGCTTCCATGACTTGATCCACCTTCGTCGAGTCAGAAGCAGAATTTGGAGTAAATACTTTGGATAGATGTTCGGCAAACAATAAACATTTTTCATTATCACTTCTCGCCCAAGTACCATCATTCCTGCGTAGTGGAGATTGGAATGGCGTTGGTCTTTTGAGGGATTTAGTCACTTTCCACAGAGAGTAATCCGTTACAGGAGTAGCATCTAAGGCAGATAACCGGTTTTCTAAGTCCTTATTTCGAATGATTACGAGAATGCCTTTGACTTGTTTGACAAGCTGGTTGAATCGCTTCTTGTCCCCAGGGTGTTGGGTCAGTTGCCACTGCTTTCTGGCTAGTCTCTTTTCTTGGATCAAGTCAGTTACGATTTGAGGATACATTGGGATCATTTCTGTGGCTCTATGATGAGGGGTTGCATCCCAGGCAGCGGATTGGACACAGTTATTAAAGATCTCAATAGCTGATGTGATGTCATCATTCGATTTAAGTGGCACATGTTTGTCCAAGGTGTTTTCTATAGTTTCTCTAAAACATTCCCAATCAGTTTCCCTTGAGTGAATTTTACAGGGTTTCGATACTGCCACATATTTGTTGTGTAGTTCAGCAACAATGGGTGAGTGATCGGATGATAGATCGTAAGAGGCGTGACAGAGTATAGCTGAAGTTGGAAGTCCTTTGGTGACGAAAAAATCTACCAGATCTGGTTTTCTCTTTGGGTCGGTTGGCCAGTAGGTTGGTTTGCCTGTGGACTTGACACTGAGATTTAGGTGCTGGACGGATTTCATAAGTTCTCGACCCTTGGTAGAAGTGATTCTTGAGCCCCAGTCGGTATGTTTAGCGTTATAGTCGCCTCCAGCAATAAATCTGTTGCCAAGTTTATTAAAGAACGACGTATAATGTTCACATTTCAAATTGTGCCTGGGGGGCATGTAGAGAGCTGAGATTAGTATAGGGCCATTTGAACTGTCAATAGAAATAATAGTGGCCTGGATTTGATCAGTACAGTGTGGGTTGAGGACGTGATGTTTTATGTTATTTCTAATCAATATGGCTGATCCTCCATGGGCGTCACCGTTAGGATGATTTGCGTAATACAGCTTGTACTTCGGTACTTCAAAGTGGCTTTTTGATGTGAAGTGCGTTTCAGAGATTAGCATTAAATCAACTTTATGCGCATGCAGGAATATTATGACTTCATTCGTGTGATTCAACAGTCCATTTGCATTCCACAGGGCGAGAATAATAGGTCTAAGATGTGTTAGTCGCGGGGAGGCAAGGTTTGCCGCTTGCCTCCCGCCTGAGTAAAATTCTGACTACTCCCGAGTCGGGCTGACGATGTACGCATTTCAGTCATTAGACTTAGTAATAGATTTGTCATGGAACTCATTTGTTGCATCATCTGCTTAAACATGTCCATTAGTTCCTTAAATTCGTTAGAACTCACAGGAGACTTTTCTTTTTGTTTCACTTGACTGTTGTCCAGTTTCAGTTCTTGTTGAGAAGGAATTTGTATTTGTTCCTCTACTTTCTGGGATGGTGGAGAGGTATGAACTGATTTGTTCTGTTTTCGAAAGTGAAATCTAAAGGGCGATATATTTCGTTAAATTTGAATTACCCTCCGCCTCCACGTATGTAAAATGTCAACAACCCAACGTAACATGATACACCTCCGCCTAATCCAAAGGGATGCAGGCATGACGTCCTGTCAATTAAACGAAACAGGTGATAAGTGGCTGCCATTGTGTCGCATACAACTAACCCCGCATCTCCTACAAGGGAGCGACGACACTTATAATCTAACTCCACAAGTTAGAGGGAGACACATGCATGCTACATATGCATGTGTACACAAGTAGTCGTAAATATCACAATGGCATATATATCACGCTGAGCTCCCCGTAGTAAACATAATAAATTATGCAAATGATCTGTTTTATTACTCGGCATGCTCCCCAATTGTTCGCACTTTGACACTACAGATCGAAAGCATACTCGGTTATAAAGTTTGTGACATGACACCGAGTTAGTAGGTGTTAGTGCAGCTATGAAGTGAGCGTTTAAAAATGATTTTTTTTTTTGATTACCAGTCTCTTAACCAATGTTAATGTAAGTGCTTATACATTAATCTAACTATCCACAAACTGTGATGCATGTGTCCATAGAAAATTGATCTAACTGTTCTATTAAATTCAAAAATCTTATAGGTATCTTCTAATGGCTATATTTTAAATTCGACTAATATTTGGATTTGGTGTCATAGTATTTACTTGTCTCCATAAAAAGAGCTATCCAACGATACGATATCTTGATTTTACGGGGTCCCAAAAGGCCCATCCTCCTTTGTGTTTATTCATAATTCCATAATCAATAGGTATCAATTTTTTTTTATACCACTTAGGTATCCATTACATACTTTATTGCGGGTAAATGGAACAGTAGGTACTAACAGATCAAAATCATATATTATAAATCAATTTTACCTAATTTCATAACAGCGTGCAACTCATAATAGAGATGACAATACATGCTAAGAACTGAACGATTTGAAAAATGATTTAAAATTGAGCATCTCGGTATAGATATACTGCTGTCTTGACTAATCAAGTTTCTATTTAACATTGTACTTGGGCAATCATGCAAATTAGATTCCTAAAAGGAAAAACTAAATTATGTATTTTCGAAGTTCTTGTAAAAAATAATTGTAACATTTTTCGTAACACTGGTATACAAACCTCAAGAAATTGAGTAACTTACGCTAAAAGCCTCTGGGTAAAATAAAAATAAATTTATTAAAAAAGTCTTATAAAAGGAAAATTTACGATAACAATGTAATTTACATATTCCAATGTATCGCTATACCTCACCCGCCGCTGTTCTTAATGCGATCTCGGGGTTATACTCGTGCTTTCGATTCAACAATTCCCCTACTAAGTCTTGTTAGCTCAAGTACTTTTCAGAATATTCATAGATCCTTTTAAAAGGGAGCGTTGAGTGGTTCGACTAAGATCTGCGTCGATATCGGGAATTAATTGAATAAAACGCAGTGTTGGATGCGAGAATGTTTCGCAAGGCATCAAGACGTTGCTTCATGAATATGGATTCTAGTTAAAATGTTCTCAGCTCTGTAAAAAGTTGAAGTTATTAAGTCGATGGCCATTAAATCGGAGGTCAGAGGACGTACAATTGCTAAGTGTGCGTCTGGGAAGATTTATCGACTTCCTAATTGATAATTTATTACAGTGAGTCAAGTGAATTTGAAATGAAAATTTAGATCATTTAATACCTGGTGCCGATAAGGTTAAACAATTGGGTTTTGGTAAATATTAAGAGAAGAGAATGCTTTCTTAGTTTTCTTAGCGCGTAGTTACGAAGGGGGATGACTAAGAAAATGACGTCTGGGACAGTTAGGACAAGTATCAAGAATCTTTTTAGTAAATGATCCATAAAATTTCACTTGTACCCACGAAAATATACTAGTAGTGGGTGAAAGTCCTGTCTCTATACCGCCAATTGAGACAAGCTAAAGAGATTTGTTTCACTCTTGGGAGATAAACTCGTTAGCCAATAAAGAGGGCTAATAATACGATTCAATTTTGATAGCTGCCGTTGACTGGACAATACTCGTAGACACGTATGAGAAGCACTATAAAATACCGGAGGATATCTGTGCCTCATCATCCAGACCCGACATATTCCTTTTTTCACGATCGCATAGGCGTGCAGTGCTTGTAGAACTCACAGTACCGTGGGAAACTAATATACCTAAAGACCACGCTATAAAGACAAACAAATACTTTGACTTGACTAACGAGTTAACCAAGAACGGCTACGTGGTTAAACTCTACGCCGTAGAAGTAGGAGCAAGGGGAATTCCAGCTAAATCCCTGTACAACTTACTTAAAGACCTCGGATTGCCAAGAGCTTCAGTAAGCTCTTTACTAAATCGAATATCAAAAGCGGCATTGATAGGATCTTACCAAATTTGGATAGGTAGGGGGGGGAACACTAGTGACGGTGGAGGTGAGCGCTGATGCATCACAAGGTGGCCACCCTAAACCTACATCTGGGTCGCAAGTCCCAGTCGCCGTCACGGTGTTCCTCTCTGTATCACGCTATGGACCCGGCGACCGCACGGTGAATCCATGGAGTGCTGAGAATCGGATCTCTTTAAAATCTGACAGCCCGGAGAGACGGGATGACTACTGGAAAGACAGTTGACGCTGGAAAGACAGATGACAATTGGAAAGACAATGGACTGCTGGAAAGACAGCCGCGGGCAAGGGCCTAGCAAGCCCTGCCCTAGAATTCATCGCTAAAAGTCCAATAAAGAAAAATACCTCCAGGACAATCCGAGAGGGGGGGCGAAAGAATTGTCCACCGGTGGATAAAGCAAACGACAATGGCGAGAATACGGACTTAACATGTACAACGTGCGGGAAAGTATACAAGAAGAGAGCCTGGTTTCTGAAGCACTTAAAATCACACGATGGTGTTGGAGCAAGACAGTCGTCTGTAAGTTCTTCAACTATTACCACGGATAGAGTTGACCCTCATATATCCCATGGTGAGCCAGAGTGTGACACAAACCAGGAGCCCATCAATATCCGGGCCCGTCTTAGCATTCCCTCTTTAAAGTCGACCACCTGGAAAGCCCACGACCAAAACCTAGCCATCCTGTTAGAACATCCCGGAACAAAGCAGGATCTAAACAGTCAGGTAGAATCTTTCCAGGTTAGCATTTACTCATACCTGCATGAGCATTACCCACCATCATTACCTTACGCGCGAAAAAACCGAGAAAACGCGTTCAAAATTAAAATGAGAAAAAAAAAGCGGGACCTTATCAAACGACTACGGTTTGCTAAAGCTATGGGCGATAATCAACTTAGTCATCAACTGGCCAGAGCTTTAAGGTCAATACTGAAATTAATTCAAGGAATTTCTTTTCAAATAATAAATGAAAATAATAATTTTATTAGAGCCAAACATGAAGTAGAGTTCGATAAGGACCCGTTTAAATACTCGAGGAATATTTTTAGCGACAGAAAGCAGGATAGGCTACCGCTAAGTAACGATCAGATCCATAGCTACTATAAAAGTAATTATGAGGTGCCTAAATACAAAAAACCATACAGTAAACCAAACGCGCAAAAACCAGTAAGCCCTCATTTTACATTTGACTGTAACCCACCTAGCTTAGACGAAATAGAACAACAAATCAAAAAGAAACCAACAAAAACCGCCCCAGGGCCTGATGGCATACCTTACATTATCTATAAAAAATGCCCATCGGTACGTAAACATCTTCTAAGCATATTCAATAGGATCTGGTCGAGCAAAGAAGTCCCAGCGGCCTTCGGTAAAGCTAATTTTGTGCTCATTCCAAAGAAAGAAATAGTAACTAGTCCAAAAGACGCTAGACCAATAGCATTAACCAACACAATTTCAAAAATTTTCTTCTCATGGCTTCAATTTAAAATGGCAAATTTCATGATAAATAATAACTATTTCAGACCAAATCACCAAAAAGGGTTCTTACCCGGAATTTCAGGATGTCTAGAACACAATTCGTTACTGGCGGAAAGTTTAAAAGATGCCAGATCAAACGAAAAGCAAATAACAGTTTGTTGGATAGACTTAGAAAACGCTTTTGGCTCAGTACAACACGAGCTTATGTTGTTTGCATTAAAATGGTATCACTTTCCGTCCACCATTTGGGAAATAATATCCTCTTATTATGGTAAATTAAAGTTTGTGATTAATACCAAAGATGGATACACGCAACCTTTAAATTATAATGTCGGTTTGTTCCAAGGTTGCTGTTTATCACCTATAGTTTTCAATATAGTAATAAATATTTTAATAGACAACATTTCCACACATGACAAGAAGTGGGGCTATCGGTTTAAGCTAAACGGTAAATATACGGAGTCCATCCTCGCATTCGCGGACGATTTGGCAATACTGACTCGCAACCCAAAGCAGTGCCAGGACCTACTGCGTAGAGTGGATGATTTCTGTGCATGGACAGATGGAATGAAAACAAAACCTAGCAAATGCTACTGTCTATGTCTGGGTAGGCGGGGTACCAGGTATACTTCATATGACCCAGGGCTTAGTATAGGCGGGGAAAACGTTTCAACTATATCTGAAACCGTGCCCTTTAAATTCCTCGGAAGAAAGATTGATAATAGAGGTTGCACTCCAGCTTTGGACGAACTAATTGATAGTTTCATTATCGATTTAAAAAAGGTAGACCAACAACCAATAAGTAATGTTAAAAAAGCTTGGATATATGACAACTATTTAACCTCGCGTCTTAACTGGCCGTTTCTTATATATGATATAAACCAGAGCCTCCTCAAAAAACTAGATGCGAGTGTCACAAAGACACTGAAGTCGTGGCTAGGGCTAGCTCAGTCGGCCGACCCGTCGGCACTATATAGATCCGCGAATAATTTTGGAATGACGTTAAAGAAGCCATCAGAACTCTATAAACACCTAAGAGTAACTAAAATGCACGTCTTATCGAAATCTAAAGACGAAATAGTAAAAATCATTCCAAAAGATAAAAATGCATCGGAGCTCGAATCACGCCTCCAGTTCCATAAAAAATTCATGATAGGCTCGCAGACTGGTAGAGTAGGTCTAGGGAATATTCAGAAACAAACAGATAAAGAAATAACAAAATCTTTTCTTCAAACAGACGAAAACAACACCTATAAGGTGCACGCAATGAACTTAGAAATGCAAAACGAATGGTTGACCCTAGGTGAATTTTGTATTCCCATAGCCTTAAAATGGCGTACCATAATATACGACTGGTCACCGGCCTTACTTAAATTTTACCTAAATGCATTCCAGTTGACCCTCCCCGACCAAAGCAATCTAGTCAGGTGGGGAAAAGCCACAGATAAAACATGTAACTCATGTGGTGAAGCAACTGGAACGGCTAGGCACCTGCTAGTGGGTTGTAGGACGCTATTAGACCGGGGTCATTACTCGCGCCGACATGATAAGGTATTAGAAATCATACGTGAAGCTGTAAGTTTGGCGGTAGCAAGAGCGAAAAAAGGATTAACCACAAACCAAAGAAATGACATTGTGTTTGTAAAGGAAGGGTGCTCAAAGAAATCACCTCAAAAGCCATATTCAATTTTGATAGCTGCCGTTGACTGGACAATACTCGTAGACACGTATGAGAAGCACTATAAAATACCGGAGGATATCTGTGCCTCATCATCCAGACCCGACATATTCCTTTTTTCACGATCGCATAGGCGTGCAGTGCTTGTAGAACTCACAGTACCGTGGGAAACTAATATACCTAAAGACCACGCTATAAAGACAAACAAATACTTTGACTTGACTAACGAGTTAACCAAGAACGGCTACGTGGTTAAACTCTACGCCGTAGAAGTAGGAGCAAGGGGAATTCCAGCTAAATCCCTGTACAACTTACTTAAAGACCTCGGATTGCCAAGAGCTTCAGTAAGCTCTTTACTAAATCGAATATCAAAAGCGGCATTGATAGGATCTTACCAAATTTGGATAGGTAGGGGGGGGAACACTAGTGACGGTGGAGGTGAGCGCTGATGCATCACAAGGTGGCCACCCTAAACCTACATCTGGGTCGCAAGTCCCAGTCGCCGTCACGGTGTTCCTCTCTGTATCACGCTATGGACCCGGCGACCGCACGGTGAATCCATGGAGTGCTGAGAATCGGATCTCATTTACAAGTATAAAACTTCGATTTTAAATAAAGTTACCAGTGGTGCTATCAAAGTAAAAGTAACTTTAACATTCTTCTTCTTCTATCGAATCGATGGCGCTTCTTTAACATTTTACCATTTTAATGATAATAAAGTACCTACTAAAGACATAATAATCAGTTTATCATTGTTTTCTTAGTACGTTTCTTTTCCTTTTAAACAGTAGTCGCTACTTTTAACTAAATAAGATCTGAGATATTGATTCCAGATTGGTGCCAATATGGAACCAATCTTCTTATTTTGATCATTTTCACGTGTTTAGTTCATATTTTACAAAATCAATGGAATAGAAACCTGAAGAAAGTATTTATTTTAGTGTAGTCAATTCTTTTGAACGACTTCTGGATCGCTTCCAGACGTTATCGAATTTATGTAAATATGGAATTTAAGCGGAGAAATGCAAGCAAAATGGATTTTTGATAGAACAAAATTCGCTTTTAACAAGGAGAAAAAATAAAATGAAAATACCTATCTTTAAAATAAGTTATATAAATGACATAAAACTTATAACACCCCTCTTTTTGTCGGGGGTTAAAAATAATCTATGCTTATCTGCCTTATCTGCTGAGCTCTTTAAAACAGCTGCAGTCAAAGCAACTACTGGTACTTACCACATTTGAAACATAAAAAAATATATATACATACGAATTAAGGACCTCCTTTTTTAGAAGGCGGTTAAAAATTTCATACAAATTATACGGCCGTACTTATATAAAAAGGTAAATTACTTACTTAAGTTATTTAAATGGTTTATTTATCGTTCATTGCCATACGAACTAGATAGGTCCCTAAACCAATAAGAAGCGTAAATATCTTTAAATAAATAACCCCTTTTCTTTCCATTTAATATTTACCGCAGGCAATGATTCTTATAATGGGCGATTTTCAATTTCTGCAGAGAAAATTCAAATTCAATGCTTCTATTCTCACTCGAGGCAGTGTTTTCATATCAGGGGCTTATTAAACACTCCAAACTTTCTGAATTCTATTAATTACTTTGAAATACTTGGAATATCGTTATAAAATTACTCGTAAAATTTAAATGCAAGGTATTTCGTTTATATTCGCTACGGGAATTTCATGTTGACGAATCATAATTTGTATTGCAAACTGAAGTAGGTAAAACGTTTTTGTTTTTCGTGTTTATTCGAAATTAAGTATGGTGTAAGTACCACTGCTTAGGTGGTAAGAAGTGAAAAAGATTAAACTAAAAATATATTTAGCAAACAACACAAATAAAATAACAAATCTATGATCTGCTTATAGGTGAACAGCTACTGTAATCTATGAAAATTGCTACAACTGATCTTGTAACGATTAATGATGATGGTGATGATGAAAGTACAAACTATGTGGTAATTACCATCTTTAGTCACCTCGCGAAAAGCTGCTGAAAAGTAGCCAAAAAGTCGGGCTAAGAGTTAATAAAAACGAATATGTCGCGATAGAATCCGTTAAAAAGTAGTTTTATTTTAATGAGTGAGATTTGTCTAAACTCAGAGAGTAGAAATTTTAATATTGTCTTGCGTTTGATTTTCATTGCGACTTCACAAGTTGTCATTGTTTTCAAATCAAATCTTTTTAACAGAAATAAAACTAGCTTGCTAAATTACTTAGCTTTCCAAAAGTCAATTATTATTAATTATCTCGAAATTAATAAGTCATAATTATATTTTAATAAGTAGAATGGAAAGAGGCAAATATAATTTAACCCTAAAAAACCGAATGTACCTAAATATGACCCTAAATAAGTTTCCATGACAAATTGTCTGGTTAATTACGAAAGGTCTAACGAAAATAGAGCACTGCTTTGTAATCCCAGTGGCGATGACAAATTGTGAAGTTATTACGGTTATATTTGGGTTCTGGGGTTCTAACCTTAATAATGAGTGTTAGAAAACGACCAAAACTATAGTATTTAGTTCCGTTCTGGTCACAAAACCATGAGGTTTGATCGCACTTTCCTCTTTAATGAATACGTTTTCATAATACCGGAAAAAGGTCTAACGTATGCCGATGTGGTGTTTTAGAATGTAATTGCGGTTTCGCGTGTCCATCTCGATTTCTATTGTGCTGGATTTACGACCTATGATTAGGTTAGTGGAGTTAGCACAAGATAGTGTATAAGTGACGATTGGTGCAAAAATAGGTTAAGTGTAGCGAGACTTGTGTACGTCTTATAGTATGTGTACGTCTTATAGTATGTTATTGATACATAGCTGATTTTATTTTAAAAGAACATTATAGTTGCGGCACGCTATGATGGCCGTTTTGACTCGACTGGTTTTGCTCATTTTCTCTTTTTTGGTGCGCTTAATATTGGAGAACGAACTGTTAGACAAATAACTAAAGAAAAATGTGGTGCGATTGACACAGAAGAAGATCATCTGCACACACCAAAAAACGAGCTAAACCAGTCGTGTCAAAACGGCTATCATAGCTTGCCTCATCTATAGTAATCAAAATTACTGGTATTACTCCCTAACTCCTTCAGTTAAGATAAATTACTTGTATAAGAAGTAGGTACGCGTCCTAATGGCCAGGATTCAAAACCGAGACATACCCGATATAATGAAATATGACCTAAATAGTGAATTATGACCCTAACTTACTAATTTAAAAAAAATATTTTTAATTTTTATGTCTTAAATTTAACTGCGCGCCCGCCTGATTGTACATAAACCCAACTGGATGGTTTAAATTATAATATATATGTATTTGTCTCAATTAAAGTTAAGCTATCTGAGTAAATTGCCTTAGGTAGGTACGAATTCCGCTATTTAGTTCGCATCACTGGTTCCAGTGCAGCTAAAGTAAATATTGACGTACCTGAGTAAATATCTAGACTGAAATACGATCTAGAAAATATCTTTTAGTGTTAATTTCCTCCTGTGTGAGGAGTGAAAGAATTCATTAACTTTTCAAGGTGAGGTGAGATGGAACTAATTAATGTTTTATGTTCTCATTGCTCAAAGAAAGGTGGAATGCTAATTTCGAATGTGAAATGAATGCGGAGAATAACTACGATGCATGTACTGCCTATATCTGTTTTAATACAATTTTTAATACAAAAATGTATTAATAACTAATAGCGGAGGATAACTACGATGCATGTACTGCCTATATCTGTTTTAATACAATGTATTAAAACAGATATAGGCAGTACATGCATCGTAGTTATTCTCCGCATTCATTTCACATTCGAAATTAGCATTCCACCTTTCTTTGAGCAATGAGAACATAAAACATTAATTAGTTCCATCTCACCTCACATAAAATGTCATTTTATATGAAGTATTAGCACATATCATAGCGTGGAATTATGATTTCGTGCCTGAAACTAATTGGAACATTTCCGGGTTAAGAAGCTTGTGTTATTCTAGACTGTTTTTTTATATTTATAGGACACGTCAATTTGACTTCGCCTTGCCTGATAGTAAGCTGAGGGCAAAGTCTTGGAAAGAGGGTCACCATTATAGACACGTACCATGCTACAATGGTGGCACTCAGCTTGACGGCCTCATCAGATGCTTTTTCACGCCCCGCTTAATGGACCCGGGTCTGTAGGAGGAGGGAAACACGTGAGCTGGTAAAGAATTCCAGGTCTTAATGGTGCGGCACAAGAAGGAGTCACCGAACCGCTTGGTTGTACCCTTATTTCAGCCAGATACCTACATGTACACATTGTACACCTATATTATGTGGCAGCCAACTAGCTTGATCAGCCGTTACATTTGCTTTTCTTAATAAGCCGATCACTAACTTTCTGTCTTATTTCTGGTTGGTACCCTATCGTACTAATGGCCTAAGCATTAGCCAGCCAGCCCCTCGGCGTATGATGGAATAGAATGCCAAATGTATGGGATTTGACGTATATGACAGGCGTCAACGAATGTCAAAAACGTCAAATTCTATACATTTGTCATTCTATTCCATCATACACCGAGCAACGAATTGCCACTTGTCTAGGGGGGCAGTTTGGTTAACAGCCTAGGCAGTTAATTGAACGGCTGATTGAGCTAGTTGGCTGCAACATATACACTGTTTCCCTACATTTCAGTTACTTTTCATTAGTCATGATCACGGAAAAATGGTCATGTCATTTTCATAATTATTATTTGTCTGATAGTAAGATTGATTTTCATTGCCCTCCAAGTATTATATACGTTAAAATGAAACGTTTGACATAAGCGTGTTAGGATACGTTTAGTGCCGTCATCCTCGTTTTAGTGGCCCCACACTATCGTTATGTCACGTACAGTTTGCGGCACGGATTTACGTCTCGTCCTCGCGCCACGTGACATGACGTCCGTCGATACTAATTAGATAAGGTTTTAGTTCCGCCGGTTTTATGGCCCGAGAATTGTACACGTAATAAGCTCTGACCCTTAGATTTAGGGTTGGCAATTTTGAGGTTAATCTAACTTTTGGTCTGATTAAGTGGAACTTTTTATTAGATCTCAGACTAAAGTAATCAAGATGTGTATAGTTTAGAGCTTCTTTATTTTGTTTTAGTGCTTTTACTACGAACTATGAATTAAATTAATTAAGTAGACATTGTTTATTGGAGTTAGGTTTCTCTGTGAAAGAATATTTTAAAAGTTGGAAGGCAAAAGGAAAATTTTAGTTTTAATATTGTTTTAAGTTTGATTAGGTATTTGAATATCACCAATTCAAATCGTGCCAAAGCTGTAAGTATGGAAGAATTTTGGTGCGATTCACAATTGGTGCGCTGAATGGCATGTCTTCGTCACTTTACTCACGAAATGTCTTGTTTTACAAATCAGTTGTAAAAATGCAGTGTTGGCACAGTTACTGTTACCTTCCAATTCTTTTGTAAACCATTGTAACCATTACAGTGTTAGTTGAAGTTACGTCTAATACCGAGTGAAAGCTACTTTTTTACTCCACATCACCTCACAAAAAAATACTAAGATATATTTGTTACTGTATCTTGTTGTACAAAATAGAAAAAATAACTATCCTCACAAACGAGAAAATAATTGTAAGATATGATTACAAGAGGCCCAACTACTGGAATAGAACCTATATATTTTAGAGCTCCTTGCGAACAAAATCACAAGAACCCTTAACCTAAAACGCAATTAGCAATTTCATCTCTACAACTATTCTACAACATTCTACGAGTCATCAATCATCAATCAATTAGCCTACTGCAGTCCACTGCTGGACATAGGCCTCTCCCAATGCGCGCCACGTTTGCCGATCCTCCGCCTTCCGCATCCAGTCCGTCCCAGCCACCTTTCGCAGGTCATCCACCGTCCATCTAGCTAGGGGGTGTCCCACCTTCCGTTTACCTTCTACGAGTACACAACGCTATCTAGACCCAGGGTAAGCATAGCTTAACTAGTTTGTTTTATGGAATCTAGAATGCGGATATACATACCTACTTAGATACTTTTTTTGCAAATTCATATATATTATACATGGGAACACCCAGACCAATGCACAAACACATATCATACATACAAAGATTTGCACTGAGCGGTAGTCGAACTCACGCCCTCCGCTACGCCACAGAAGCCTGTGTTTTGAATAAATAATTGTATTGCCTTTAAAAAGTTGTCGGTGCCTATCTTTTCCGGAATATAAATCGTTTAAATCTAGTCCACGATACTCGTATTCTTTTATCGTTAAATTTATTCAACGACACTTGCCCGTTTCCCTTTCTTAACGATCTTTCACGTAGTAAAAAGCAACGAACAGCAATACCTAGTGTTTTTTAAATTTCTCAGATTATCCTGTTAGTAGAAAAGTTGTTTTTCTGATTGTTTTGTATTTAGCTGTGCTTTTTCTAGAGTACTGTAGTATAGTCTATTGAATGAATTGAATTGAAAGCGTCGGTAGCTTACAATCGATTATGTCCCATGGTCGAATCCTGACCATTACACTACCGACGTGAATCCACTCCTAACAAAAAAAAAGCTTAGTTGGAGAGGTTAGATAATATTAGTGATTTCGGTTACTAATATTGTACCCTTTTAGAAAAAAAAAGACTCCTAATTACCTACCGCACTCACTACATAATTTTAAGAAATCCTACGCCGGATCTTCTTCCTTTCTTTAGAAAGTGCAGTGACTGGCAGGTGCAGTGCCTAGCAGGTGCAGTGCCTAGCAGGTGCAGTGACTAGCAGGTTCAGTGACTAGCAGGTGGTTGAATTGGGCCTCAAAGGCATTGGTAGACTCTGTACACCTGTTTTATAGATACTAGTTTGTTTCAGATTCTCAAACCTCCATTAGCCAACATTAACAACAACAAAAGTTAACAAAGAAAGCCATTAGAAGGTTCCTACAGTCGGTAGCACGAGTCTGACGCCCTTGGATTGTACACGTTCATAGGCCATGGTAACCACTTTCCATCAGGTGGGTATCTCCACTTAAGTGGTATAAAAATATAAAAAGTCCTTATGTATTTCAGTTACCTTTAAAAATACGAAAGTAATACTTAAAAGGACTGCCACTTACAGCCGGTAAGTGTATTGTCGGTAAAGATTAATTTGTGCCTCCACCCCCGGAGAAAGAAAGAAAAAGTTATGATATATATTATATTAGCAGTGGGGCTGCCATCTTTGTAATGTACACGGAATTCTCAGTTATTAAGCGTAAGGGAAAATATAAAAGGACACATATTATTGCGTGAAGGGACGGACTTGG
Organism: Eilema depressum; assembly: GCA_914767945.1. Taxonomy (NCBI): domain Eukaryota; kingdom Metazoa; phylum Arthropoda; class Insecta; order Lepidoptera; family Erebidae; genus Eilema; species Eilema depressum. The sequence continues at coordinate 18,715,015 of OU612020.1, forward strand.
AAGATAAAGAAGATATAATAATATATTGTATACAATGCAAAATTATATAAGTGTATTCGTAACTAATAAAAAATACAATTTGCGCCCTAAAATAAAATTTGCTTGTGACGTTCCTGGAAGATTTTTGCTTTATCCCATATTTTATAAACATAAATAACTAGCTGTCCCGGCGAACTTCGTACCGCCATATTTTTCCCGTTCCCGCTTTACCTATTTTCTCACGGTTTAAACCTTCCCTGGACACCCACGAACATTTCAAGACTAAAATTAGCCAAATCGGTTCAGCCGTTCTTGAGTTATAAAATAACAACGAAAAGTGGCATTGATTTTTATATATTAGATATACCTAGATATAAAGCTAGGGAGAAGCTTAAGTAGGCATTGTTTAATTAACTTGATAACTAAAACTTGTTAAAGCATCCTCTTAGTATTTATAATGCCCTTCTTACCCGTGGTACTACCGGTGGCACTACTGGTAGTACCTACCAAGGGGATTTTTTTTGCCCGTAGTACTACTATCCTGTCTGGTAGTACCACGGGAGATTTTGCATTCCCTCGGTACTACCTTATCAATTTAACACTATAAGTTACCATTAAAAACGTATTCAAAGTATGCTTCTGCTAGTTTACTGTCTTAATCAAAAATTATAATAAACTTTAACCACTTTACTTTAATACCTTCTTGTAATTTTGAAATTCATATTATACACTATACAATAATAATTATATAATAATAAATACGTATGACAGCAAACGCCTTGATGCGGCCCAGGCAAAATGTTTTTATGATATTTTGGTAATGACAAAATATTATTGGATTTGTCACGCGACGTATCCATTACGACAGTTATAATAAGATTGTGTAGGTATCTCATACAAGCTATTATTAAAGCGAACATTACGAATAATAATATTTAATAACAATGGTTAATAAATAATAGTTTCGAGGTGCACTATTTTGACACAGTGTTACAAAAATATGCTTGATATCAGATTGAAGAATATTAAGACAATTAATTTTTTTACTACATTCTACACAACGCTATCTAGATTCATCACATAGTAAGCATAGCTGAACTAGCTTGTTTTATGGAATCTAGAATGCCCATAAACATGCTGAGATTCTATTTTTTTTGTATATACATAGAAACACCCAGACCAATTTTTGTGTCTATAACTATACATTTACATTTTTATATAGATAAGATACATTACTTGTTAAACTTCGAGACGGATAAATGGCACCATTGATAACCCACAATGAAATAAAACAAACATAATTATCATATTCAAATATTTCGCGATACGCTCTGCGTCTGCTGCTGTGGTCTTTTACACGCAGATTATATGAAATAAACAATATTCAACAAAAGTTCAAAAGGTTCAAAAAGACAATCATCTAACAACAAAACCCCTTTGTAAGCATTATTTTTCTTGAAAGAAATTGATTAAAAAAGGCAATTTTACAACAATTGCACGCAGGTCCTATATTACTCTGTCTCTAACTTTGTATAACATCTTTTCATTTTACCATTTACTTGATAATAATAATAACATGAACGGGTAGGTACAATAGTTAGCCCAAGAATCACAAAACAATCGCTTGAAGCCGCCTCACATTCTCAAGCATACATAATTACACCAAAGTTTGATATAGTATGCGGTAGGTGGCGCAAGTTGCGACCGTCAGAGCGCGCGCCAAGTTTCATAATCATGAACGAATTCGTCACGTGCACACCCAAGTTAATATCGGCCAAGTGACGCCTCTGGCGGTGCCTACTCTGTTGTAATTGTAGAACAAACGAGTTTGGACCGAACACAGGGTAGTTTGATCATCGTGTTAGATCGCTGGTTGTGATTTGATTTTGAGATACCGTGGGCAAGTTCAGAAGTACAGTCAGTATAGATGTTAGCTTGACACATTTCAAGTCACCCAGCACCTTGGCTTTAAATTTTTACATGAAATAAGTACAACTGCATGACCAGACCATGTCATGTATCTGAGGCTGAGTCAATAAGAAGAGAATGAATGAAAGAAATTCGAATGTGAACAATATGAAATCATTTTGAAATCTTACGTCATTACTTTGTTCATCGTTGTTCATCAATTTATTGTAACATAAAAAGAAGTTTTGTAACTTAATTTAATATTTCATTCCGTTATTTTCATTAATTTAACTTCCAATCGATTACATCAACCATTGTGAATTCCTTCTTCAAATTCATTCCGATTAAGTAAACCTTGTGAGTCTAAAGAAATAAAATAATAGCCTTAACTCACAATAAAATACTAGGACATCAGAATGTCGCTGGAGATTTATGATATTCGCTGGCACTTTCTAAGGGTCCTCTTGTCACTGTGTGCTTGGCAGGTAGTGATATTGAAACTTTATTTTCAAGAAGCAGTTAAAGTAATTCATATTATGAAATTGTAAATTAGTCGTGTCTGTAAATTTAAAAAAAAATACTTGGCTTACGTTATTATTAGTGATTCTGAACCATTTTTTTTTTTTGAGTTTTTGTCTCTTTGTTCTCAATGGATTATTGGTGTTAGATTAAAATTGATTGAGTAGAAACGGAGATACGATTTCCAACATTCACACGGGCGGAGTTGCGGTGAACACCTAGTACATTGTAATTACTAAGCTGGATAATACTACAAAATCCACTAATATGTATCCTAAAATGTATCATTCAATAAAATCTAATCACTGAGTGTTATTATGCCGCAAATTATGCAAATAACTGTAACCCTTTGATCGTCTGTATCACTGATGAGATGGCTTTGATTACAACAAATTGAGCCATATGTTTCAACCGAATGTCCGATCGATATCGGTAGTCGGATCAACCGTGTTGATTGGCTCGGTAGCCGGGTGATACTAGTCGCCCGGTTACTAGTTGTAAACCGATTGTATGCTCACAGCTAGTTTTAGGATTTGAATGAAAAATATTCCGTGCAAACTCGTTACTTTTTATTACTGTAGGTACGTGTACTATTTGTTGAGGGTTATAATTATGAAATACTAGCTGACCCGGTGAACTTCGTACCGCCATATTTTCCACTCACGTGATATTATCTCTAAAGGGGGTTGGATAATGTTGGCGTCGTGTTGGAATTGAGCGGCCATCAATGAAATTGGTATAATATGAAAGTACAGTATAAAGTGATCAAAAGTTACTATGGACAAACTTCTCTAAACTATATCGGGACTTAGCTATACAGGGTGGTATTTTTCAACTTTACTTAGATGGAAGTACTCTAAATACTGGAGATAGCGAATTCCACTGAAAGGAAACATTCCCTTATTTTTTAAAAGAAACAAAACTGCATTCAAGGTTTTCTGAAAATGCCACACCCGGTAGTCGAACCGACTAAAATCTTCCTAAACCTTCTATTTCATGGATTTCCTTTTATTTAATTTACCAAGTTTGTTAGAGAGATTTGATCCTTATGATCGACCCTATCGATTGATGCAATAAAAATACAGGGTGTTATTTTTTCGAATTGTAGTCGGTTCGATTATAAGGCGTGGCAAACAATTTTTCAGCATTCCTTAAATGTAGTTCTGTTTCTTTTTTAAAAACATACTAAACTGTATTCAAAGTTTTCTGAAAATGCCACACCCGGTAGTCGAACCGACTGAAATCTTTCTAAATCTTCTATTTCATGAATTTCCTTTTATTTAATTTACCAAGTTTGTTAGAGAGATTTGATCCTAATGATCGACCCTATCGATTGATGCAATAAAAATATAGGGTGTTATTTTTTCGAATTGTTCGATTATAGGGTGGGCCAAACGATTTTTCGGCATTCCTTAAATGCAGTTCTGTTTCTTTTTTAAAAACGTACTAAACTGTATTCAGAGTTATCTGAAAATGCCACACCCGATAGTCGAACCGACTAAAATCTTTCTAAATCTCTATTTCATGGATTTCCTTTTATTTAATATACCAAGTTTGTTAAAGAGATTAGATCCTTATGATTGACCCTATCGATTGATGCAATACAAATATAGGGTGTTATTTTTTCGAATTTTAGTCGGTTCGATTACAGGGTGTGGCAAGCGATTTTTCGGCATTCCTTAAATGCAGTTGTGTTTCTTTTTTTAAACTAGGAAACATTTCCTTTGAATGAAATTCGCTATCTCCAGTATTTAGAGTACTATTCCTAGGGAGAAGGAAAACAGAAAGTAGCCCCCCCCCCCCCCCTCCTAGCCAGATGGACTGAAATGGCGCACATTGGTAGAGGCCTATGTCTAGCAGTAGTCTGCAATAGGCTAATTGATTACAATAATTACTTCTTGGATGTTAATATGTAGGCAACTCTTACTACCGGAAATAGCTAATTTCATTCAAGGGAAACACTCTCTTATTTAAAAAAATACAAAGCTGCATTTAAGGAATTTCGAAAAATCGCTTGTCACGCCCTGTAATCGAACCGACTTAAATTATAAAAAATAACACCCTGTATTTTTATTTCATCAATCGATAGGATCGATCATAAGGATCAAATCTCTCTAACAAACTTTGTAAATTAAATAAAAGGAAATTAATGAAATAGAAGATTTAGAAAGATTTTAGTCTGTTCGACTACCGGGTGTGGTATTTTCAGAAAACTTTGAATACAGTTTAGTATGTTTTTAAAAAAGAAACAGAACTGCATTTAAGGAATGCTGAAAAATCGTTTGCCACGTCTCACAATCGAACAATTCGAAAAAATAACACCCTATATTTTTATTGCATCAATCGATAGAGTCGATCACAACGATCAAATGTCTTTAACAAACTTAGTAAATTAAATAAAAGGAAATCCATGAAATAGAAGATTTAGAAAGATTTTAGTCGGTTCGACTACCGGGTGTGGCATTTTCAAAAGTCTTTGAATGCAGTTTTGTTTCTTTTTAAAAATAAGGTAATGTTTCCTTTAAGTAAAATTCGCTATCTTTAGTATGAGGGTACTTTCCTTCAAGGTAAAGTCGAAATGTTGCACCCTGTATATCGCAGCTCCGATATTACTTACAATGAAAATAATGACATTTGTACGTGTGTTTAACACAGTACAATGAAGTGGTATCAAAATTATTGATGACCGCTGAAAAAATTAAGGACGCCACTGTCCATACTAGATTACCCAATCCCCTTTATCAGTGTTTCTCTGCAATATTATGCATGTATTATACATATAAACCTTCCTCTTGAATCACTTTATCTATTAAAAAAAACCGCTTCAAAATCCGTTGCGTAGTTTTGAAGATTTAAGCATACATAGGGCGGACAGACAGTGACAGCGACTTTGTTTTATAATATGTAGTGATAGTTATAGTGATGATAGTGATAGTGATGATTATAGGTGTTTTGCTGCAAATTATCTTGTACTAGCTACTGCCAGCGTCTCTCCCCTCATGATTTCTGATCCCATTCTCGCTACGCATGAGAACCTATTTCAGGGCTAAAAATCCTCTATTTTATTCCAGACTGTAACTATCCCTGTATCAAATTTCAACCAGATCCGTTAATCCCTTTGAGCATAATTGACTAACAAACGTTATTGACGAGAATAAAGGCTCATTTAGACGAGAAGAGTTTCTCGCCTGCAAGATACGATTATAGAAAGGCCAGAAAAAAGTTGCTTCGTTAAAATATTCGCAGAAAAAATAGTCGCTCGTCCACGCCAGGCGAGAATTGCCTCGCAATTGAATATTGATAGTGCCCGTCTAAACTGAACTTTCAAGCAATTATCGTATTTTGACATAGGCGAGTGACTTGTGAATCTCGTATATTAAGATAAGATAAGATAAGATAAGATAATATAAGATAGATAAATTAAGATAAGATAAGATATATTAATTATAATCGTAGACGCGAATTTAGTATTTACCTGTGTGTAAACACGTTGATACGATAATGGTATGGCGATTATTGCTACCGATTTTTCGGACCGAAACCTGCGAGAAGCTCTATTCGTCTAAATGACGCCTAATTGATTAATAAACAACCATTTAATGATACCTACTTCTTTACTATTTTTGGAAATCTTTCTTTTACGTATATTTATTATATTATTACGTATACAAAGACCCACACTAAATATTTCATTTAGGTATTATGTAGTTGAGTAAGGTGGGTAAGTGTAGAAGACAGCTGTTCCCAAAAAAATATAAATGGACCTTAATTCAGAGAACGAATAGCTTTATATTTTACTTAACGATGGCAAGTATTTTGCCGAGGTATCCTTTGATTAAACGTAATGTATAGTGCCTTTTATTTTTTGTTTATCGGTATTAAAAGGTAAGGTTTTGGCTTTAAATTAGTTAGATCAGATTTGAGTTATTAATAGGAATAAAAATGTACTTTCTAAATACTTATTCTGTAATATACAAACATTTTTGAGGGTTGTAGGTATATTTTTATAATTATAGAATAGTTAGATAGATATAGAAATAGAGAGAGAGAGAAAGAGAAGAATAGAGGTTCTCGAATCGATTTGCATAGTTAACATAATAAATGCTTAAAAATTTCATAAAATAGTTATACATTCTAAGTTCAATGTGTTTTCCGTCCATGCCCAAATGCGATCAAAATGTTTACAAAATCACAATCCTTTTCTTTATGCTAGAGACGGATATTTATTCCAATCGAATAAAAAAATTGACTTCAAACCGTTCAGTCGCTGATAAAACGATTCTGTCTTTGATTTCGAGATCGTCACAATAGATCTTACTGAGCCATTGACACGGGTTTCTCTGCTGTACTTCTTATCTTGGATAAAGTAAGGACCCGAGATGGGAGACAACCTGATAAAGGGTAGTCTTTGTCACGTTGGAAACAAATATTATACTGACGAATTGGTAGGCTTTGATAGTAAAATGGTTGTAAGTTTGACCAATCACACAAAGACGGTAGAATGTAGCATAGAGATAGATTCTAGTACATTTATAAGGATTCGCAGCGTGTTTTTAGACACGCAAGTGGTCAAATACGCGTGACAGATACGCGTTTCAATAAATACGCATTTCGACAAATTCGCGTTTCGACAAATACACAAATCTTGACATATTGGCGTTTAGACAGATACGCATCTCGAAAAAATCACGTTTCCAGAGATACGCATCTCGACAAATTCGTATTTCGACAGATATGTAGCCCTACACACACGGTACACAGCTTGACAGATAGGTAACTATGCAAGTTGACAGTTACGCTGCTCGACAGAGTCGCAAATAAGACAAATGTTGTCTGCTGATTGTAGGAATGGAATTAATACAAATTCCGTACGCGCGAAGCCGCTTGCAACAACCAGTTGAACGATACTTTTTGCTTATTATTTTGTACAACAAGAGAGCGCAAAATACTAGAATTTTACACTTTTGATATCCTCAGTAAATAAATACAGGGCTGAAGAAGGTAAAATGGGGAACCCATATGACTATGTGAACCCACAATATACATTGATGCGTGTAGCGATACGCATTTTCTCCATAAGCGGTCACAATGCAACGGGTGTTACCCGCACGATTGTACGTGGCGTCACAAGCACATTACGGACATAGCAATATGTGGTCTCATTTATGACATAGGCGTAGAGGGACACGTAGAGTGCAACGAGTCAAATAGCACTGCCTGCTGTTACGGTTGTAGCGGAGCGAGCCATTACCCGACAGCAGTCATATCTAAATATCGTGGTATGCATAATGTATTGAATAAGACACTTGTGCTTTTCCACAGTATTTTATTTTTAACCTGACCGATTTCGCCTTACGGCATTCTCAATGGTTTATAATAACATAAAAAATACAATGACAAAAAAAAAGAAAAATACAACGTAATGAAAAAATAAACTACGATGTGTATTATTATGTGTGGCAGTATCAGTAGACAATTTCATTGCTGGACATAGACCTCTCCCAATATACACCAAAGAATGTCCTGAATCTTTCATTAAAATCTACAAAAAAAAAGTAAAGCAAGCAAGTAATTCGACAAAATAATGTTGTGTAAATAACGTCCTGTCATCAATAATTCTGGTCTATCTTAAACAGCGGAAATTCAAAGTTTAAATTTCTCATCATTCATTTTGCAACACGCAACGCTGCGTGCACCGCTGCGTGCAAGGTTCCTTCCTGCGACGTCTCGTATAGAGCATAATGATAATGAACGATGAAAGACGAGGCGACAAGAAAAACTGGCTGTCAAATTGCGTGCAATTTTGTTAATCTTAACAACAATAATATGCACGCCAAGCAATCATACTTGGCGTGCATATGCTCATGCATAAATGAGGCTATAACACATTTTAATCACTAGATCATCTGCCCCCCTGGACAAGTGGCAATTCGTTGCTCGGCGTATGATGGAATAGAATGTCAAATGTATGGGATTTGGCGTATAATGACAGGCGTCATCGAATGTCAAAAACGTCAAATCCTATTCATTTGTCATTCTATTCCATCATACGCCGAGGAACGAATTGCCACTTGTCTAGGGGGTTGAGCTCCTAAATCCTACTTCCTACTAGTTCTACTTCCTAATAATATTTGAAAGTTTATGAAAATAATTGGATATTTAGATTTGGCACAGAGATAGATTAGAATCTGGAATAATAATGCACATTTTATCCCGGGAATCTTCTCATGGGTTGCTACCCATCACGGGATCGGACGGGATCAAAATTTCACGCTGACGAAGCTACTTTCATAAATAGTATGTAGACAAAATAATATCAAATGAATACTTTGAAAAAAAAAACTACTTTTTGTTTCACAAATATATCCTTTCTTGTTACAAATTTAGTTGCAAACAGTACTTCTAATCTCAGTTATTATACATAATAAAGAAACCTCTTGACCATTTTACCCACATTACTTCTCAAAATAGGACAATACATTAGACAGTTGTATAAATAGAAATAGAACAGCCACACAAGGATTCCCGTCATCCTGACGAAGGGACGGTCTGAGAAGGGACCGGTATCAAATCGCGATAAACACATTCGGTGTCCGTTTATTGAGCGACGGCGAGGGTCACGGCTTCGATTCTCGTTTCAATTTGTTGAACCGCTTTATGTTGGGGACTTGGGGTCCCATCGGTTCGTGGATTGATATAATTAAATTAGTTTTCGGCGGGGAGTTTGATTTTCGTGGGGAAAAAATAGGGAAAATATTGCAACGTGTCAGAAATACAGAAATATAGCGATATGTGCTGACCTGTTACTAAAATTATTAGATTTGTTGCTTGGCAATGGTATCGGAAGATGATGTATGCAAGAAAAAAAAAACAAATTGTTTTTTTTGATGATTTCATCAATTTAAGGTCTCATAATACTGTACTATAACTACTCGCCGTTGCCCGCGGGTGCGCCCGCGTGGCTGTTGGTTATCGCGATTAAACATCGTGTATGTCCCTTCCTAAGGTCTACTCTATATTTGTACCGAATTTCATCGAAGTCGGTTAAATGGTTTAGGCATGAAAGCAGAACAGACAGACATTAGAGTTACTTTCGCATTTATAATATTAGTATGGAAGTATGGATAATCAAACTTTAATCATACTTAAAACAACATACAACCATACTACAAGTCAAATCAGAGTTAAATGCAGTCTAATTTCAAAACTGTAATCAGCTTGCGAAGATACAAACTCCACTGCAAACAAAGAAGCAAGCTTTAAGCTGAATATACACTGGCTAATCCACTCTGGTTGTAAGTTGTAATACGCTCAACCACGTCGAAAAGTTGAGCTACTCCTTGATATTAAACCCGTTTAGTGCAGTATATATACCACTTTATGCGACTTTATACTTGGCTTTATTTTATTAGCTTCGCGAATTTGGTGCTTTAATTAGATATGAAGCGGTTAGAGGTGAGACGTAGGTGGTACTGAGTCTGTAGGATTTGTTTTATGGCCTGCCAGATCATTTTATGAGGAACGGCGTGTTGAACGTTGGGTTATAAACACAATTTCTTAATTATAATAAAATATTTTGTAAGTTTAATTCAACACATTTTATTACTAGGTACTTATACTTAGGTTTTTTATGGTTGATAGACTCTCGTTTGACCACTATCTCACCTGTTAGTAAGTGACGACGTGATCGAGGTGGAACACGCTGCAACCGGGATCGACGGCTTAACGTGCTCTCCGAGGCACGGAAATACCCAGACCAATGCAAATAGTCCTATTCATGCATACAAATATTTGTACTAAGCGGAAATCGAACCCGCACCCCCTGCGTAGCATTCCCGTGCACTACCGTCACACCACATAGGTTTTTACTAACCTAACATTTTCATCATATTTCTTTTTACTTAAAACCAGAAAATTTTCTTCTATTTTTGTGTCACGATTTCACGAATCGCAATAAACTCTGAAACTTTTTCTAAAGGTTTTTCAACATTTCCTTTGGAATGTATTTATTTTATCTTCGCGAACAAGGAGACAGGTGAGCGATTTCACATGGAAACCTTTTAATATGATTTACAAGTTTTAACGAAAGGTTTCGGGTTACTTAGTACCTCAAAAGCTTTCAATGTTGCCGCTGAATGGGGGAAATATCCTTTTTTGTTTGTTAAAAGTTTGAATTTGAAATAAGCTTCTGTAATCTTGGATTTTCTTTTATACTGCTGTGTTAGGTATCGAGACCTGAAAGTAACAGTTATCATTGCCTAGTGTGACTTACGTCTTAGTTAACCTACCGCTTCGCCTATATCTCGCACCTCGACCAACCCAGGGTCATCTCCATCGTGCTGGCCCGCTTCGGGTGTAGGGATCACAGGGTCCCCATTTAGCCCCCGGTCCATATGGGTCGTTCCTCTTTCACACCAAGAAATATTCGGACCATGGTGTGAATCGCGGAATGGTCTCTTTTGAATTAGCTGTTTGACACCAAGATCAAAACGTGGTCCGAAACAGGACTTCAAAAAGAGACGTCCGCGATTCACACCACGGGGGTTAAAGGGAGGCGCGCAACGCGCGCAGCCGTCGTTATCAGCTTCGATCTGACGCATATTGACCAATACGTATAATGACTTCTAGTAAATTCTTGTATTGACTACTACTGTTCTTGTATTCTTGTATTGTACGCGGAACGACTAACGAAAAACGTCCCATGCTCATAACGTCGCATACGCAAAACGACCAATACGCACAATGACTAGACACGTAGAGTGACAGGTAGCTCTACTCGTCACCCCCAGGCCCGCGCTCATGGGGGACGGAGGTTATTCTGCGAAGTGACGCTGATTACCACCAGAATCGCAATATTAAGTAGGAATAAGAGAAATTTCTACAGAATACGGTAGTCTATTGCAACGGTGGTGTGTTCGACTGCTAAAAGAGATCGCGAAGTACATAATATGAGTTTGTTCTAAAATAAAATTATTATAGCCTCTTTCAGATCTGCAATCCACTAAGCTTTCTCTTCTTCTCCATGCTAGCGTTCATTCCCAGTCGCATTCGAAGCTTTCACCTCGTAGTCTGAGGTCCGCTTTACCAGTATTAACTGCGGATTTGGCTGGACCTCGATATTTTCCGTAAAGCGACTGCCATCTGACCTCCCTAACCCAATGGTGACATTAGGCGATATCGAGCATTGCAGCTAGACCGCTAAGCTTTCTCTTATACTAGTTTTAACTACGTGCGAGAAACTCCTCCCGTCTAAACAACGCCTTAGTTGCTCTAACATTGTATTGTGTTATATTTTACTAATGCCGTATAACTATACATACTTACATGTACACTATTTAACGACTTTGTTTTGCTTGTTCCAGGTACATAAAATACTTTTGCTCACAGTCGTCTTCGATTTTTATCGTCAAACAGATTAGGGTAAAGTTTTATTACCGCTATTAATGTTCCCGTAAAATTTATTAATGTGGACTAGGCTATTAAGTATAGGCTTTTGCGAAGGGATGGGGACTGTTCTGAACGTATGACAAAGAAACAGGCTGTTCAATGGGCTATCGAGTGGATACTGTACCGAGCACAATAAATAATTATAGTACTGTGTACTGACCAGCAGCGGTTAAATTGAAAGAGTAGGTATGGTACAGATTTTCTGTGCGGTATGAATCATAATTATCTCTCATGGAATATGTCAAGACGAGCATAACATTTAATTAAAGTTACGAAGTGTTGATAAAACGAAGAACTTGGTAAGATTATATATGGCAGGTTCTCTTTATTTCATTTTTTTATCTTTTTAGTAAAAAGTTTTTACCAATCTGAGAAACAATATGTTTGTAAACCCAATCATAGAGTTTTCGGGGCTAACATAAAATAAAACTAAACTTTATTTTTCGGCTGTATGTAACACGCTAATATCCAAAATCACTCAATCATTTTCAATTAAATTTAAAATATACATGGTTGGTTTCACGTCATACTACTGAAATGTTTACGCCAGTTGTAAACATAAGTATGTATATAGTATAGTAGGTATATTGTATATAGTATAGTATGTATATTGAGTCATCCTCGGGTCAAAAACAATTCCCTGTGTCATTGACACGCAGAATTGTTTTCTTTCTCATTTATGGCCTGACGACTCAGTTGATAATGCGCTTACGATATATTTTTCCAGCGCAGACATAACTTCAATGCCTTTGCAGTACTACCTCCGTTGGACACTCTTTGAGTTTATTGATGATACATAAAGTAATATTATATTTTTGCTGATACTCGTATCAATATAGTCTCTTTGATCTATTTTAGTTGACAGTCCATGTTCGTGTACGTTTATTATAAAACTCCCACGATTTTAGCTCGTGGGCGTTGGTGACAAGCCTGTTTGCGGTAGGCTTTGTATTTGTATCTATTTCTAGATGAAAGAAGCGCTACCTTGAATGGATACGAACCCTTCTTTCATACGTTTAAGGTAGCGTGTGGTGTAAGTAACATAATTTTGTACCTTGATATAAAATTATGGCACTGACACTACTATAGGTTCACCGCAAGTGCTTAACGCTCCCATGATACGCGGGCTCAGGCGCAACATGGCGTGGCATTTCCGGAAAGTGGTCATTTTAGGAAAGTGGTAATTTTAAGAAAGTGGTCATTACCAACCTAAAGGGACGTTATGAAAAAAGGGAAAGAAACAGCATTAAATTCACCCCCTCTCCCCCACTTTCCCCCACCGGAGTCAGCAAAGGAGAACTTGAATCGACTATAGATAGCGCAAATTTTGTCAAAAATCAATCTTTCAAAAAACAGTCACATACATCTAACATCAACTTTTTTTTTATTTCTTTTTTAATACACTTACTCGTATGTCCTACACGTCATACATCTTCGTTGCTACAGTACTTGCAATAAGTGTTTCTGGTTAATTTTAAAATGCAACGTAATGCATAAATATTTATTTTAGTTTTACGGTATAGACCCACGCAGATCGAAATAAAATCTGTAATTTAGCGCCAGTAATTACAATATATATTAACTAAATTACATAAACAGCATGCAGCTCTCAACAAAAATATACATTGTGGTGGTACTACAGTCAACTGCAGAAACCTAACCCCCTCAACGGTGTAAGAATTAAGTTTTTTTATGTAACTCTGAACGTACACCCCGCCAAGAAGATAAAAATTACTTCTACAGGTATATGCATATTTTATCTTCTTGGCCGTTTTAGAGTGGGGTCCAGAAGTGGCTCGACAGTTTGGAAAATTGTATGCAGTGACTACACACGCCATCTAGAGTTAATACCTACTAGACTTAGGTTATCAAAGGATTATAGACCTACAGATGAAGAGGGTATTTATTATGAATCTGACTGTACTGGCGCGAAATTTATTTAATTATCAGACTTAAGGTCCAACTCCACCAAACGGACGGCATCGGCCCGGATTTTACAATCTTTAAACAAAATTAAATCTTATTATCACAGTGTTTGAAGTTTATGCGATATGGATACGACATATGTGCAAATACTGAAATCGCGAAGCATCCTGGTCCGTAGGAATAGAACTAAATTAAATTTAAACTTAAATTCCCTGATTTATAAAATCCGAAATTTTCTAACAAAATAATTATTAAAATAAATGTAGAAAATGCAACCACTTGTATAAGTCATTAAATAGTTTCATCCATTGCTTTAAAGTCATTGACTGTGTCATAAGTCATTAATAAATACGCACACACCTTCACACACACACACAACAACTTCACACACACACACAACAATAGGCATAGTAGGTAACTTACTTGAACAGCTAAGCGGCAACATGCGATTCTACAGAGTGCTCAAAGTTATTCAAATTCTATAAAATTAAAACTCTAGTTTCTGCCCTTAATACTGGACCAATTTTGTTCAAACTTTTCCTGCTTGAAGCTTAGGGGGTACCAAGTATATGGTTTCAATTATTGCCTATATGTCGTATCCATATTGTATAACCAAGTCACGCACAACAGCTTGACAGCGACGTGCGGCGGCATGACGCACGTCAAGCTGTCATGCGTGACTTGGTAATATAAACTTTAAATGCTGTGATATAAGATTTATTTTGTTTAAAGATTGTAAAATCCGTTCCGATGCCGTCCGTTTGGTGGGGTTGAACCTTTAGACGTCATCGTCATCGGTATAATATATTATATATACTAATTTTCATTCAAATACGAGTACGTTCGAGAGTTACTTAAAAAACTTAGGTACTCGTTACATCGTTGGGAGGTTTTTCTTCAACGGACCTCACAAATTGCGGAAGAGTATTAGGTATACAAACTACTCAGACGTTTGCGGGCCCTTCCCTTTATATTATCTTGTTGGGCAATGACCCCTAATGTGGTACATTACGGCAACTAATGTAAATGTGTTTGTATGCCATTTATTGCGCGGCCAGCCATTTTAGATGGAAGCTTTTATGGAGGCCTTTCAGTGGCTACTTTTTGTTACCAAATCCAGCAATTTGGTGACCTTAAAGTGAATAGATAGTACAAATTGTATCCGTTGTAGCGTTTTTAGACTTGCTACAATAATTACTTTTAGTTTTTCTTGACATTAGTGGACTATAAGTCTACTAATGGAAGATGTTATTCACTAAAAAAATTATATTAGGTATAGAAACATGTTAAATATTATCATTAGGTCTCAAATTTTCTGCCTAAAGGTATGATTCCGTTGTCGACCGCATACGACAACTGCCGACGCACGCAGCATATGCGCGTAATTCATTGCGGCTTCTCAATGGTCCCCTTTATCCGTATTGGAGTTTGATAAGTAATGGGTGCGCTGTATATGCTGCATGCGTCGGAAGATGTCGTATGTGGTCGGCTACGGAATCATATCTTTATGCTATAAAAACTGATATTAAAGCACGACATTATAAGCATTCTACAGCATTATTTAACAAATCAATAACGGTTTTGACTATTCGTCTGTGGAATGCATTACAAATACGAATTTCGCCACCAGGATCGACCGTTTTACTCGCACTAAGTTAAATATTCAATCGTAATCTATTGTTTTTAGTGAACACCACACGGTATGCTATCTATTTGTCTAAGCTACCACACTAACCTAGTGTGTGTAGGGAGGTTTCTGGTACCCAAAGATCATTAATAATTGAAGCAAGTACGAGTCTAGTACGAGCATGACCTTCGAATCTTAGTCGAACATCCGCTGTGGAAAGCAAATGTTTACATAATGAGTCTACCGCTATTATTAATTAAGAGCTCTTGATACTTGGTAGTTCTACATCTGTGGTTGAAACCCCAACGTTTTGACCGTGAAATGAGGACGCATTTCATTGTACCGCGTTCAATAACGGATACAATATTTACATAGGGATATTGTTCTGCTTGACAATGCATTTTATTCGCAGTCGTTATGTGAGTAGACGTTAGATTTCAAGTGGTGGGCAGAAGATAAAACTGGCTTAAAAGTGAACAACTTAAATGTGTTCGCTAATGCGACATCGCGGTGTTACATTACGGTTGAGCAATCCGAATAAGGTCAAGGTAGGAACACAAATGTAGCATCTATCGTAAAGGTATGATTCCGAAGTCGACTGCATACGATATTTGCCAACGCGACACACGCATCAGATGCGCGTAATTCATTGCGGCTTCTCAAGCGTCTACTTTAACCGTGTCGGAGTTCAACAAGTAAGGGGTACGCTGTATCTGCTGCATGCGTCGGCAGTTGTATGCGGTCGGCTACGGAATCATTATTTAATAATGCTATCCTATTTTTGATAGGACAGTACGGTGTGATGACAGAATGTAGCCGTGGGTGTCATGTCGAATAATTCCTCTGAAGACAGGCTAAACACAATAGTTCTATCCTATTTCAGAACTTTGAAGCATTTTATTAATATTTTACTTTTTCTTACACTGTCTAGATGAAACAGTTAAAACATTAAAAAGCATTTACAAAATATAAGATCTAATAATGTCCTTTTCGTAACAGCTGACCTCAATTTTACAAAGTAATATTTTAAGGCGGATTGCTGTAATTTTCTTTTTGTGTCATTCTTAATTTTTCTAAATGGTCTCCTGGCTGCGCGCTACGCTCCACTGGTATTTGAAAAAACGATTCTCTGTACCTCCATCTTAATTATAAAATTAGAAATACAGCTCAGAAAGACAGTCATTTAAGCGTGGTGTGAAAAAGCATCTGATGAGGCCGTCAAGCTGAGTGCCCCCATTGTAACATGGTACGTGTCTGTAATGGTGACCCTCTTTTCAGAGACTTTGCCTTCAGCTTACCATCAGGCGAGGCGAAGTCAAATTGACATGTCCTACATAAAAAAAGAAGGCACACTGCGAGGCAAATGCAAGGCACATTGTGAATGGGCGGGCCAGCTGAGGTCGCCTTACTGTACATAGTGTACATACTCTGACCAAATTGGTATAGAGTATTGAATATAAAGCGGGTCAGAAGCACTCGGAAACGGTGGGTTTCCATGATTGATGCAGTTATTGACAGTAAAGGAAGCTCTTGAAGTATCTAAGAATAGAATCAAGTGGTGGGCTGTTCTCTCTGCTTACTCCGGATAGAAACAGGCATAAAGGTACGAGTTGGCAGCGGGCGACATGAGGCAGCAGCAGACGACGTGATCCGCTGTCATGGAAATACATTGAAACCAGTAGTGTCGCTGCGACACGTCGTCCGCTGCAGCCTAATGTCGTCCGCTATTTCATGGAAATAAGGTACAAGTTGGTAGCAGCAGTAGTGTCGCAGCGACACGTCGTCCGCTGCAGCCTAACTGTCGTCCACTATTTCATGGAAATAAGGTACAAATTGGTAGCACCAGTAGTGTCGCTGCGACACGTCGCCGCGTCGTCCGCTGCAGCCTAATGTCATCCGCTATTTCATGGGAATAAGGTACAAGTTGGTAGCACCAATAGTGTCGCTGCGACACGTCGTCCGCTGCAGCCTAATGTCGTCCGCTATTTCATGGAAATAAGGTACAAGTTGGTAGCACCAATAGTGTCGCTGCGACACGTCGTCCGCTGCTGCCTCATGTCGCCCGCTGCCCACTCGTACCTTAAGTATATGTAAAATATATGCATGTAAAGGCGGTGAATCTCTTGAAAAGCTACATTACTCTACTTATTATATCTTAGTTACCAGTTTCCACAATACCTATTTTTTACTATGTTCGTCTTTATGTATGAAAATTACAGCGTGTGTGGTATCCAATCAAACCTATTCATATAGTTTTGTGTTAGAAAAATTTCCACATTCACTCCCTCTGTGCGAGTTTGCAATGGGAAAAGTAATCACGCAATGGACATTGTAGCGGCATCCGTTTGTGTTCTTCTAACTTCGTGCACTTCAAATTACTGGAAGGATTTCAGCTTTAATGGTATTATTTTTCCACAGAATGTTAGAAGTTTGAAAACTTGAAAAAAAAAAGGAAAAAGATGTAATTGTAGTTTTAGATGCATTAAATCCCATACTTCCTAATAATATTGTAAAAGTTTGTATGTTTGTTGTGCATTCACGCTCTAACGGCTGAACGGATCTGGTTGAAATTTGGTACAGGGATAAATATATGGTCTGAAATAACACATTGGCTTCTTTTATACCGGAGATAGGTACCCATGGGTAGCGGAACGGGATTGAAATTTCACACAGGCGGAGCCGCAGGCATCAGTTAGTACTAAGCATTTTTACTATCAGCTATCTTAGAGTATATAATGTATACTCTAAGATCAGCTATTGATAAATGCAAAAGCATTGTTTTATTATAGGTAAAAATAACTGAGAGGTACAAAGTTTTAACAGGGTTCGTAACTTCACTAACAAAATTATCAAACGTTAGAGCAATATCAGTTTATCGAAGATGAAAAGAAAGAATGCGGGAATTTTAGTTGAGGAAATATTTTTATAAAGGGTCTTTTGGCAAATAATATTTAGAGAGTTCTAAATAAAGTAAAAGTAACGAAACGTGAAAGGGTGTCTAAATTTCTAATTAATCAGCAAAATATACACACACAGGCTATTATAAAATCATTGTTGATTCTTTTTTAATAAAATTAAAATCAAATTTAGGCTCATTGTCTTTTATATCACATCAAAAAGATAAAAACTTGGCTAAAGTTATGCTTTATAGATTATTATTAATAGACATAAAACATATTAAGCTTAGGACCACCGTTGTAAAACCGTCCAAATTATTGTTATACACTAATTTACATTTATAATGTACATAAATGTTTCAAACTGAATCCTAAATTTATTTGCATATCGTACTTGTTCGAATTCCATCTGAAATATCGTTCGAGACATGCATATAACTCAATTTCAATTATCGTATCCGAAGTATTCGATGCTCGTGTGACCACCGAATGCCCACGATGCAACCGCAACCCTTCTCGCACTGTGTCTTCGTCTGTAATTAACTAAATGCTTGAGCTCATTCTGGTTTAGTAAACTGCATTATGAGCGATATTATGTGAGATGCAAGGGCCAGATTTAGATGCTGATTTGGTGCTGTTTTTTATGCTGATTTGTGCAGTTTTACATGCTGATTTTCTGGTGTTTTAGATGCTGATTTCCTGACGTTGTGTTATTTTTTGGTGCTATTTGTGCTATTTTTAGATGTTGTTTTGGTGCTATTTTTGATACTTCTCAAGTGCTACATGACCAATATGTTGTAAGTATTCTTGCAGCTTCCGAAGTGTTACCAATTACTATGTACCTTTTTTTATCGTGCGCAAAATCTGTCACGTCCGTTATGACGTTACGGACTTGAACCGACTAAAACGCACCCTGTCTATGGGTCGTTGGTTCTCGCAGAGGAGATTGGCTGAGACATCTCTCGCACCCCGGCCGACCCAGGACCATCTATTTTTGAGATGGTCCTCATCAGATATGGGGACCACGAAGTCACCTAGCCACCCTGGGAATGGTGAATGGAATCTGCTTCGACTAGGGTGACAGGCGGCTCCACCCGTCACCCGGCACGATTACAAGGCTGCCGTGTTGCTTCACCAGCCACTCCCCCATGATGGAGCCATTACTATCTACCAACGAGATGGCATGCATTTTTAAAATAAAGAACACAGTACAAACTAACAACATGCTATACGTTTTATGCAACACTAGTTTGATATTACTTTACTGAACTCTCAGGTAAGCTACTACAAGCGAAGAAACATAAAACTAAAATAGACCAACGAACCTCCTTGAAACTGTAGTTATTTTAGCAAAGTTTTCATCCCTGGAGATATCGTACTCCTTTTTTATTTTATCAACTTAAACTTCCTTCTGCCAGAGGTAGATTCTAAAACAACACTTGTTTATACCCTGAAACAGAGTTCTTTTTTCAAAATAATGTAGAAAAGTTGAAATACAACCTTTTTTGTATTCGTTAGACATAAACTTCCTTTAGTCGCATTATGCCCAATTCGCAAAATGTCCAGCGGGCTCAAGTTGTCCAATTCTCACAACGTACAATTCGCAAATTGTCCAATTCTCACAACGTCCAATTTGCAAATTGTCCAATTCTCACAACGTCCAATTCGCAAATTGTCCAATTCTCACAACGTCCAATTCTCACATTGTCCTATTCGCAATTGGTCCAGTTCGTAAAATCATTTGATTTCGCATTTGACTAAATAAAATTCTGCATGGTTATAAAAAAAAATAACCACGAGGGCTTCTAACCTAATCTATCCAAGTCGGAATGAGCAGCTTTCTCAATCTCAGTCTTTCTGCCCTCCCTCTGCGCCTCCGGTTTTCAAATAACACTAGTGTAGGGCAAACAAGTACCACGGCAAGTCGTGTTCAGCTTAATTTTTATACGTATGCATTGGAGAGAAATGAATTATTTAGTTAAAAAAATCATTTACCTACTCCCAAAACTCTTTATGCGCGATATGGCAAATCAAAAATTTGACTTTTATCTATTTTTGATACTAATTTTCAATTCGAACTATGAATTTTCGGAAATTTGAAATTCGGAATAACGTTTTTAGGGCTAATAACACTACGGATTTATTCGTACAAATGAAATTCGCGTTCAGTCGCGTATGGTCAAATTCGCAATCTTCTAAGAATTTGACCATTCATAGAATCGCGACTAGTCAAAATAGCAGTTAGTCAAAATAGCGAACCGTCAATATGTCAAGTCGTCATTATAGCAAAGCGTCAAAACGGCAAACCGCCAAAATAGTAAAGCGTCAAAATAGCAAACCGTCAAATTAGCAAACCGTCAAAATAGCAAAACGTCAAAATAGCAAAACGTCAAGTGGCGAACAGTCCAGCTGTTGTAGATGAATTTTGTATTCATCTATACGTAGGTATACTAAAGGTATGTCTTTATGTATTATTCAAGGGTGAAGTTATCTGTTTTACCACAATTTTTCAAAACCTTTCAACAGTTTAACATCTTTGTGGAGCGGGATTCGGGACAAAAGGTAGCCTATGTCCTTCAGGGTCTATCTCTATACCAAAATTCATCAAAATCGGTTCAGCGGTTTTGGCGTGAAAAGGTAGACAGACAGACAGAGTTACTTTCGCATTTATAATATTAGTAAGGATTTTTGTAGCCTTACCAGTATCTATGAAAATAGTACTATTTGCCGAATACGTGATAAATGGCAAAAATTGAATAAATTTTCTTAATTCATTCAATTGTTGCCATTTATTATATTCTTTCTTAGTTAATTTAAGTCCAATTTAATATATAAGGCGACGGATTGGTATACATTATCCTACGAGCTACTTGTAAAGTAAAATATTCGACCGATTGCGATCTTGACTGTTTGCGAATTTGACCGTTTGCGATTTTGACTGTTTGCGAACTTGACTATTTGCGATTAGAAAAAATGCAAATATGACCATTCGCGATATGGACCAATTGCAATTTTGACAGGTTGAGATATGGACCAATCGCAATTTTGACCTAATACGATTTTGACGGTTTTTCAGTCACTTGACCGATTGCGAGTTTGACCATACGCGACTGAACGGAAATTCGGAAGAATGAACATTCGTATTTATGTCTTTCGAATAAATAACTGTCGTGATTTTAAATAGGTACTCGGAGTTTTGTTTCTTAAGAATCTTAATATTCGGTATGTATGTATGTGAAAATCGGAATATTGAAATTCGGAACTAAATACTTCGGAATTGTTGGGTATTCCCCTGTTAACTAAACTAACGGCCTGAATGATATTCAGCCATTTAATTAAGCGGCTGGGCAAATGGATTCGATAGATGACGTTCAATTACTTGCCTAGCCATTTAATGAAACAGCTAGGCAAATTACTTATTTCTGCACGGCTATAAAAAAAATAACCACGAAGGCTAAAGCGGGCCTTCTAACCTAATCTATACATGTCGGATTGCGCTAGCCTTCTATCTCAGAAGGTTGTCAAAAACGCTTCTCGTAATTAAGGAGGATCCCTAATTACGAACTGGACCAATTGCGAATTGGACCAATTGCGAACTGGACCAACTGCGAACTGGACCAATTGCGAACTGGACCAACTGCGAACTGGACCAATTGCGAACTGGACCTATTGAGAATTGGACAGTTGGACATTTTGCGAATTGGACATAATGCGACTAAAGGATAAACTTGCCCCTAAAATATTATGAACAAGTTGGGAGTAAGTCGGGGACTGCTCAATATAAAGTTTCCATTTTGCTTGTCAAATTTTTACATCCAGTATTCAGGTAGCATAAGAAGAGGTTGATTATTTATAGCTTTTATCGTATTAGATGAATCTTATTTAATAAGCTTTGGATTTTTATAAATATAATCCAAATTACGATAATTCGATTCGATATTCGCACAACAGCTCAGACCACAAAAATAATAAAATCAATGGTACAATTTGAATTGAAATACGGCAAATTCCCAGTGGAATAATATTACCAGTCATTCAAGTTTCTGAATTTCAAGCCAAAATGCACAATGTTAGGGAATATTATAGTTTTATTCAAGTAACCATCTCAGAGGTAACTGAAGTAACGGCCGCCATACCTATCCGTTCAGGTAATTTGATCAAACAGGCAGTATCGAATTTATATTTCTTTAAACACTATCCTACCCGCTCTTCTTTTCACGTCCATGCTCTCAAAAATCCACCAAAATGATAATCTACACACAAATAGCTATGCCCAAATCTGTGACCAAAATTTTAGTGAGGCTCGATTGAAATACCAGGTTGGTAAAAAGGAGCTGTTTTATAACTCTACAATATTTGACTCGCGAGAAATATTGGCGATGTCGAAAGAATATTCGATGCTTACAAAATACCGTCACGCATGAGCCAGGTTTTAACGTTAGCGGGAAAGTTTGTGAGCGATTTTAGAATACATTACGATTCTGATTTTTGTAAAATTGTTATTCTTTGGATCTTAAAATATATTCAAAACGAAAAAAAAAAAACTTCCCTAAACTGGTATTTTTTAGAATGATCTCGTCATGTTATCTTAGCGTATATACTCGTATATCATTATGACAAATTCATGAAGATCACAGCTTGTTTTTTTTTTAAGAATACTCACACGCCAAGGACTTTTCCATAATTTTTCCTTGTACCGATGACCTACATAGAAAATTACTTTTAACCACATATATCTACCCCGTGACTTGCTTAAGTTCACCGTAGATATTCCCCTTGGAGACTTACTTGAAGGGAGTTATTTCCATACATTTTCAGCTGACTGACTTCCCCTTAGTTGATATAAAATAGCTTTAGTTCAGTTACGTTGGAAAGAAAGAGTGTAAAAAAGTGAAGAGCCAATTATTACAACAATAGTAAAGCATCATCTACACAAATTAGAAAAAAAAAATAAACGTCAGTTTTTAGTGTTAAAATAAGGACATAGGTTTTAAAAATTTTGATTGATTTTTGAAGTGGCTGGGCTGATTCTGACAAATATACACTGGCCAGGCAGATGATTTTCTATGGAGTAAATTAGACTACTCTTAGTTTAAAAAAAAATTGAATTCTGTGCAATAAATTAAAACCTACATCTACAGTCCACGCGGACGAAATCGCGGCCTCAACTAGTCTAAATATAACAAGCGAAACAGCGTAAATCGAACTCACAATCCTCTGTCAATAAAACACTATCAGTGAAATCGATCGCTTGCAACAAAACCCTAACCTTTAAACCCTACGTCGCTTGTGCCGAGATAAATGTGGTCATACTTTACGCACCGCTTTCAGGTGCAAAGAACCCCCGGCTGCGGGTGGCAGAAATCTCTAGTCGCATACGAGATTTCCCCCGCCCGGTTACATTTGAATGTGCTGTATTAGTGAATGGTTAGATTTATCGTTGCCGTAACGACAACCGTCCTACAATTTATGGTAGGGAGCCCTGTATACTTGAGCGGATAGGTACTCCGTAGATTGTAGAACGGAGGAAGAGTAATCTTATTAGTATGTGCATATTAGTGACTGTTTATCGATGTCCTCTTATTGTCGTGTAGTGCAAGGGCATTCTCCCCACTTTCCTGTTTACGAGTTTTATTTGGTTCCGACCCTGTCTAGTCGGACTCTGCTCCTACATGCGCGTGCATTTTTTATTCAATTTACTGTCTACAATTTATTTCGTTCTTATTGGAGGCATTGTGAAGTTGTCTGGATCTTATTTTACTTTTTGTATTGACGTTGGAAAGAGGCTTTTCTGATTTACGATGCTGTTAGGGAGGGTTTCATGTTAAACATTATGCAGATGTGAACTGAAGCTACATTAAGGGGATGCTTAGTTAGCTTTGCTGCGGCTATGATGTAATTTTGTTTAAATATTGAGTTATGATATCTAGTAACAAATTTTGGCAGATATCTGTCAATTTATTGAATGATTTGGTTGTTGATACCTGTATGAACATCGAAAGTCAAACACAAGACAGAGTTAGTATTAATATGGTAGGGCAAAAGTAATTATTGGACGTTATGTCATCATGAGTTAAATAAACGACTAATAGACTAATAAAATAAAGCATTGATAAATATTCTCTCTTATCCAATTCCAGCAATAATTCTAGATAGAGCGTAGGTTCAAAATTCAGTACATGTCATGTAATAAATAGTCTACTAAAAAAATAATTTATTAACATGTGCTCCCTGAAAACTCAGTACCTATCTGTAATCAGTAATCACGTACGCTCTTATAAGAATGCATTTATAACACTTATCTTATAGCTATAGTTTGAAATTCAATACACATCAAGTAATAAGTTAGACTAATAAAATAATGCATTTGTAACTATGCTGTCTTTCATGGCGTTTACATTATTATTAGAGCATCGAGTTCCTTCGTGGTCATGGCTCTTGCAACGGCACCGAAATATCGGATACTAAAAAAAATACATGGTAAATATCCCGATAGCTCTAATAATAATAATGCTGCCTTATCCACTTCCAACGATTCCAGGTAAGAGCATAGCTCGAAACTCAGTAGGTACATATCACGTACGCTTCTTTACGAATGTGTACTGCCACTGCAGCGGTCTTAAAACGCGCGACCCTGTACATTTAATGTCACAGTGATTTATTTAACTCGATATTATTTTTTATACCACCCTGTAGAAGTGCTGCCGTGTAAGAAGGATTATTTATTAGACGATTTATACTGTTGAGGATTAATGTGGAGTTTTAAGGAAGGAAAGTTATGACGTCATATTTTTACTTTTTTCGTGACATTTCGATGCTGCGCTCTGGGACTGCGAGCAAGTTTCTGGTTTTATTTTTGGTAACCTTGTATGAATTATTCATACGTGAGCAATAATAGACTTCGATAATATTATTAGGTTATTTTTTGGGTAACAAATTTATTATGGTTATGACATACTCACATTTATGTGTAATGTCACGGCTACACTAACGTGATATGCCAATAATTACCACCATGATTTCAACAACGCCTAAGTGTAGCCACGGTTTAACGCCTAATTTATTGACATAATAGGTATTATGTCGTTAACTGTAGCCACACTACTTCACGCAATAATTTAGACGGTCAATTTAATGCCATAATTATTGCGGTAATAGCCCGGTAGACGGTAACCGCAGAATAAGTCGATGCTACATCATCATGTCGATGATTACCGGTATTTTTTTTGCAAACCACCGTTGGCGTTTTTACAAATATGTAGTATTCAACATATAATAAGACACCTGGACTAATAAGAATATAATCCACATTCCATAATGTTCGGTTTCGATTCCTGCTATATCCATATATAGCAGGAATCGAACCCGAACTTTAACTTACCCATCATTGTAAAATTAAATTAATTAACACGTAAACAAATGTGCAGAATTAAACTATTGATTAAAAATTTAATCTTGTCAACACAATAAAGAACAATCATGACCACTTTCACAATTATTAATGTAATTAATAAACGAATTATTGCGATGACAAGTCAGTAACGAAACAAAAGCGCTTACTGACCTGTAATTTTACTTAATTGAGCGAAATTATTTAATTTGAAACATATTCCATTATTTTCTGTTAAAATTGTTTCACATAATTTTAAACATACATATGCTCACGCCTGTAAATCCCCGAATGGGTAGGTAGGGGTGAAATAAAACCCACATTTCACCAATCATTGTATTCAGTTTAACGTAATAGGGAGAGAGCCTATTGATGTATTTCGTGTACTATTGTTGACTCGAGTCATGCATTTGAGGCTCCGCCTGGGCTGTGTATATAACTGTCTGATGCTAAACAGACCCTATCCTGTACTCGCCTTGTACGACGCCGCATGGGAAGAGATGGGGTGGCCCAAATTCCACTCTACTGGGAACCACGCGGTGGATATATCAAATATCACGTATTTCCCTCCTGCTATAACAGTCCTGGGTCCTTCAAACATGATACGTGTCTATAATGGTGACCCACTTTTCCGACACTTTACTTTCAGCTTACCATCAGGCGAGGCGAAGTCAATTTGACGTGTCCTATATAAAAAACTGTTTACCATCAGACAGATATATACAGCTCAGGCTCAGCCTCGGATATATGAATCGAGTCTACAACAGTGCCCGGAATACGGCAATAGGCTCACCCCCTATTACGTGGGACCTAATACAATGATTGGTGAAATGTGGGTGTTCATTCACCTCTGCCTAACACTCCGGGGATAAAGGCATGATTGTATGTATGTGTGTATATAAAAAAAACACGGGATATCGGCTGCCATTAGAACGGCCAAGGTACAAAATTAGTTTATGTATGAGTTATTTTTACAAAACACTGTTTTACATGCACGAACACCGAGATCGCTTATCGCACTTCATACCTCCGCATACATTAACACTAACATAATAATACAAATAATATTCTACTTACGTCATATAAAACACTCAGAAGGTGCTAAATGGTAACATAGGGCGTTATAAATGCAGCCAGTCGTGTTACTACAATCAAATAATTTCAAATGAAATAAAGCCGCGTTTAGCTTGGCCTAAGGGTTTGTTCAGAAGGTGCTAGTTACATTTATTTTAAAATTAACGGTAGGTACTTTTTAAACTTGATTATGTCTCAATTCATCTGAGACAGTCTATAGACAGATGAGATTCATATTTTTAATTTTGTATTAAGGAGTTTTGCTACTTCATCACCACATCATTCCAATTTAAAATACCTAATTACCTAATTGGTTCCAATTATTGCCATTAAGTTAGTGACGCAAAAACTACAAAAAAAATTGACAAAAAATTATACCTACTTAGAAAAATTACATATAGCTACTTGATCACCGATACAGTTCCTAAGGAGGAGTAAAAAAGTTAAATAAATACCTACTTGAAATTTTGCACAGTGATCCTTATTATAATAACACCGGACAGCAAGAAAATGAATCATAATTCTACGTGAACAAAATCATGACCTGGTTAGTTAACATTATACATACAAATAATCACGCCTTTATTCCCAGAGGGCTAAGCTGAGGTGCATTAACACCTATATTTCACTAAGCATTGTATTCGATCCCACGTAATAGGGGGTGAGCCTACTGACATATTCCGGGCACTATTGTTGCCTCGAGTCATGCATCTGAGGCTGAGTCTGGCTGTATATAAACAGCCCTATACCTTAGTCGCCTAGTGCGACACTGCATGGAAAGAGCCAATGGGGTGACAAAATTCTATCTGCCGGGAACCACGCGGCTAGGTTAGTTAAGTTAACCTGATAAATATTACTTCAGACTACTAACATTTCAATTTAACCACAAAATAAAAAGCTTAAGTAGCTAATAAAAAACACGTACCACAACCACAAACAAAAACCACACGATTACACTCGAGTGCGACAAGTAAACTGCGCCAGTGTGAACCCGCCGTAACCGCTCCCCTACGACCGCGCCGCACGCCGTCGGACCAAATTTATTAACGTGTTACCCGCGTAAATCGCTGCTCTAACGTGATTTAATTCGCGGCTATCATATTTCTTACTACGAACATACATTTTTTTTACATGCAGAACAGATGGTAGGGGTATACATAGCCACTCTGACACTACAATAAATAGTTTTTTTTTTTTCATTCTTTTTTCCAAACCCGTTTGACGGTAATAGGCTCGCCCCCTATTACTTGGAACCTAATAATTGAGGAAATGTGGGTGTTAATACGCCTTTGCTTACTGCCTTCGCTTTATTTCAGCCTTTTTAGGGTTCCGTAGCCAAATGGCAAAAAACGGAACCCTTATAGATTCGTCATGTCTGTCTATCTGTCCGTCCGTATGCCACAGCCACTTTTTTTTCAGATTGATGAGCAATAAATAGTAGAAATGTCGGGCCCATATTTAGTATGACCAATCGTAACGTACCTAACGTAAACGCGTTTATTGTGGTCAACGTTGTGTCACGTGAATATGTCACGTAAAGTATGGGTTGCATCGCGTCTTATTGCGTCTCTTACGTAGGACGATGGATAAGGCATTGTCCTACGTGAGCGACAAGCGCACCAATGCAACGCGTTGCGCGTTGCGTTCTTTATTGTATCGCGTGAATACGTAACAAGAAGTATGGAATATGTCACGCATCGCTTCGCGTTGCCGCGTTGCGCGCTGTCGCGCTTGTCGCTCACATACCACAACGGGTAATATAGACAGGAGACACTAACAATCTCTTATGTAAAATTGCGTAAATACTGAAATATGCGCGTTATTGTAACAACCGAAAATTTTAGGCTATTCCGATGCTTGTTTCACACGACGTTAATTCTAACATGTGGAATTACCAATAGCTTGTATTGGCTCGCGGCCAAACTAATAGCCATCACATTTCTAGGTAATAACCATTCGCTACTAGTGCCATTACGTGAATTACTTACCTATACCTTTAGTACAGAATTCTCGGGTGTTTACCATGCGTTTAATAAGACTGATATGCTTTGAGGGCTCTAGTTTGCGTTTTTAATATATTTTGATATGACTATACATGTATTGGGTCTATAGGTGTAGCGTTCTCGGGTATTAAATGATACTAGCGAGTCACTAACAAGATTTAATTTATAATTAGGTCGTGGGTAGTAAGGGCCCGTCACAATTTTTGCTCTGGCAGCGGTCTTGTACTTCCCGGGAGCGAGGCGCGGCGAAGAGGCGCAGCTCAGATGGTCGGCTGCGTGGAAGGTCGCCGATGGTCCGGGGTCTATCGCTGTGAGGCGGGGCTGGACCGCGATAGAAAGTACTCAGCACGATGTGTCGAATCCGGGTCCAAAATGTGGACACCAGGCTGGTAATCCCAAACTTAAAACCCTGGAACAATGATAGGGGTCAGCGATGTCCCAAATATGGCTCTGCTAAGCGACACTGTTGAAGCCGGGTATTGATGCTGATGATGATGACGGCGTGAAGCGCTCGGGAAGTTGGACCCGTAGCAGGTGCAGTGCAGTGTGGCGATCAGAGCGGGTTAGGGATAGCGGCGTTCACTATTCCAGGCAAAGCAAAATGGATGAAAGATTTATATGATCTAGCATGGATGCATGAGATCGTAATTAATTATCCCTATGGGATGCAAGTCCTCATAGAATAACCATGTACAACACAACATTCACTATTAGTACCTAAGCGCTGCAAAATGTAGGATTTATTTTCACTACGTAGGTAGGTGGGTAGGTATACAATTATGTAGGTGCTACTATCCTGAGCGTTTCCTAATGGTGTTAAAATATGTTCGACACTTACCCAATCCGGGGTGAAGCTCCTATTTAATTATCTGGAATGATGTTCCAGATGAAGCAACGTTTAGGCAGGCCGTTTGTGTTTAATGCCGTAACTCCTACTATGTTAACTTCACAAATAATGACGGGAAGCCTAGGTATTAGTGTCTAGACTTCTAGAATAGCCTAGATCGCGCGCGGCGCAGGTAAGATGTACGCGCAGTCGCTGAGAGGCTTCGATGTAGACTGACGAGGCTGCCAGTCAACTGTGTCGCCGCGCTTTGCAGAAACAATGGCTTAGGGGCGGAGTTTAAGACAATAGACCAGTTGCTAGGTACAGTCCTGAACACAATCTTTAACGTTTTATTAAATTTTTGTTTGATGATTTTATTTAATTAAGTTAACCTGTTTGGTTTAATTTAGGTACTTTACACGCGGTAACGTGTATTTACGTTACATAGGTAGACCATGCCTGCAGGCTGGTACACTTGCTAGTTGACGGACTAGATTCTAGCGCAGGTTTTTTTTTATATAGGACACGGCAATTTGACTTCGCCTCGCCTGATAGTAAGCTGAAGGCAAAGTCAAGATGGCAAGCTTTTCTCTTAATATCAAGAGGTCAGACGATTCCCTACCGTAAAGAGAGTGGACCTCGATTCCCAAAGTGCCAGATGTGGATCTGCCCCCCTAGACAAGTGGCAATTCGTTGTTTGGCGTATCATGGAATAGAATGACGAATGTATAGGATTTGACGTTTTTGACATTCGTCATATACGTCAAATCCCATACATTTGGCATTATATTCTACAAAACGCCGGTCGACGAATTGCCACTTGTCTAGAGGGGCCGATCAGAATAAATAAATATCATACATACATACATACATATACTTACGCCTATAAATCCCCGAAGGGATAGGCAGAGGTGTATTAACACCCACATTTCGGCAACTATGATTTTCACTCTCACGAAATAAGGGGCGAGCCTATTGTCGTCTAGCGGTCACTTTTTATGTAATTATAAGCGTGAATAAAGAACTAAAATAAATATCCTCGACTATGCTGAAAAACGTATGTATACATTATTTAATTTACATTATCAATACAATTTCCCTTATATTAAATGAAATACAGTAAATCATTGGACACACATCATTGGATTAGACCCACACTCTATTTTAAGTAAAATGCAACATCCTGTATTGAAAACTTAAAAAAATAAAAGTAACAGAGGTGCTTCAAAGAAAAAACTCTCACAAAAATGGATATCGCCGTTCAATACAATATTCATTTTCAACCCCCCACCCGGGGGCATAAGTCAACCCTTCAAGATATTCGCCTAACTTAGATACGGCGATTTGCATAACATGAAAGTTACTTCTTGAATTTGGTTACGACTAATTTTTTCAGCGGTTATTTAATATTGGTGAACATTGCTGTAGCTAGGTTGTAATTTAATAACAATAATCGCTGAAGGACCTATGGCCATTGGACCAAGCGAACCCTTGAATGACGACCGTGAAGCAAACGAAGAGTTGAAACCCTAATTGGATTTAGATTGACGACCTTGGTTCTGGATCTTGGTGCAGGATATTTAATTCCCCAAAAATAAATTATCCTTTTCATTTATATTATACGACAAGGCTGAATAAAGTTTATTAATTCAATTTAAATAAGTATACAAGCGTGACTTTAATGATTAAATTCGGAAACTTGTAACCTGAGAAATCTTCAAACTTTCTATTACAACAAAAATAAGCCAGAGTAGCATGGCGTCTAATATCTTACTCAAATTGTAACAAACTCCCCAAAGTAAGTAGAGTTCGATAATTAAATTTAAACTCGCCAACTGTACAGAGTCCTTTGTTTCATTAGACATTTTGTTTGAGATATTTCGCGGGAAACGTGACATCGTCGAGGTGTTCTTAGTTTTTGATTCAGAAGTGTTTGTGTATGGAAGAAAAGCGGCTTTCTACTTTGCTTTAATTCTAAGAAAACAAGCCTAGCTTTAGGCAAAAAACGTTTCCTGTATAAGATTACTTAAGTTCTTTTAGCGTTGTGCTCGTGCGTAAATATAGACGAGTGAATTTTAATTATATTATTCGCCATCTTTGAATTTTCAACCATTAATATCAATCGTGTGTACCGTTATCCTTTTATCATTGATGTAACTGTAGTAGTGAGGCTCTGATATACCGACGACGAGGGCGCACCGTAGTAGCGGCGGTAAGGCCCATCATGGGGGAGTGGTTATATAGGCCTCACAGTGGCTTTTCGTACCAGCTGACGCAGATTATCACCGGGCACGAGTGCTTCGGGCGGTACCTATGTTAGATCGGGAAAGAGTCAATGTCCAAGTGCTATCACTGTGACGCGAGCGAGGACTCGGCGCTGCACACGCTTACCGAGCTACCCGGCGTGGGAGACGCCAAGACGTGAGCTAGTGTTGTTGGGAGTGAGTTCTCACGTTTGCCACCTTGCTCGTGACGATAGTTCACTGCGCGAATGCGTGAGCTTCCGGTGCCTCCTTCTGCGAGGAGGCGGCGGAGCGGGAGCGAAGGAGAATCGCAAGACATACCGACGACATAACGGTTGCTTTTTAGCACCCATAGTCACGGGAGGCCTCATGATCAACACACCGAATAAATCGCGATGAAATCCATCTAAATAGTTTCATTTCAATGATAGAAGACAAGTTTTCTACAAAATGAGATCCGAGATTGATAGGCCCGTGGTACACGCAGAGAGAAATTTCAATTAGAATTACTAAAGTGTGAACTCATGTCTGTGACCTTATTATTTCGTATATTGATGTGGAGATCGTCTTTCTGATTGATACTTATATCGGGAGTACAGAGAAATAGGCTCTTTGTGCGATCATGTTAAGACACGGTATTATACCTATATCGCATTTTAGGCTACTGGAGATAAAATTATAAACAAGATTTCGCACTTGAACTTGATTGCAAGCTTAGAAATTTTATACACAATAACAAACGAAGCCTTGTTCTAAACATCAAGCAAGAAGCATAGGTACAGTTAATGGTTATGGAAGCAATGAATGCGCGCATAACCTGTACCTATAGTAAGTACCTACGCATACACGAGAAGTTAAAAAAAAGTTAACAGTGTTTGCTGTAAGCTTGCTGCTAGCTGCTTTGATATGGGGTCTTCTTTATTCAGGTTTACTGGCAAATATGGCACATACCTACACTTGCTTATGATACTAGCTGTCTGAAATGATGTCTCTTTTCCGAGACTTTATCTTCAGCTTACACATAAAAATAAACATTTCGCTTCTTCTACTTGGATAAATAGTTATTTTTACATCATGCTCGCTGTTCGTGGAAACTTATAACCTGACCATACTTTATAAATATCCTCGATCTCATTAGGTACAAACTACATCAAACAAGAAATTTCTGGGAAAACAGATACATTACCTTTCAAGTTAAATGATAAGTAATAACGAGTATGCTAGTAATGTATGTAGGCGCAGTTCTAAGTAGGAAAAAATTGGCTATATACATATAGGTATATACAGTCTAGATAATTTAACTTTTCTATTAAAAGCCCAAAATAATAAAATTGTTAGATACAAATCAGGGAGTAACTAGACAGAGTAAATGGCGGTTCTGGGGCTATAAAATGTGAAGGTACTGCTTTATGGCACTACAAAAATGTTTATTTTTCTTCGCTACCGAATGTACAAGTACTTTTTTCACTTGTCACGTCACGTAATGTAAGCAAAAAGGAAATACATTCATATTTTTTTTGTAAATTGCTTTGGCATAATGCGTTTAGTGTTTGCATGATGGAAAAAGTTCTAGCTTCGTTATTTTTAGAATTTGGCACACGCAAGGGTTGTAATTGTTTTGGATGAACTACTGGTAATTTTGATACCAAATCATGGAACGATAACTACTAAAAGAAAAGGTACATACCTTACGAAAAAAGGATAGCAGTACATAAAAAAGTGAATTTTTGGTTACAGCTTGATATTTTTATTGAAGTGAAAACTTCTCTTGGCCTGTTAGGCATTTTTTGAGATGGATGACATCAACCGAGCCCGCAGCACTGTTACTGTTACCGACACATATGTGTACAAAGTATCTACATTAGATCAAGTTTCCACTCCCCGAGTTTTTGTTGCAAGTTGCCAGAGCCTCTTTGGCATAGGGTCGCTCGTTCACCTCTAGTATTTTGAGGCACTAGCTGATGCTGTTGCCCGCGTGATTCTGGTCCAGCCCATGGGTACCTATTCCAGGGATAAAAAACAATCAGCTTCACAATCTTTCAAATATTTATTAGGAACTAGCTTTTGCCCGCGGCTCCGCCCGCGTGGATGTCGGTTATCGCGACCAAACATAGCCTATGTCCTTTCTCAAGGTCTAATCTACCTCTATACCAAATTTCATCAAAATCGGTTCAGCGGTTTAGTCGTAATAGTGAGACAGACAGACAGACAGAGTTACTTTCGCATTTATAATATAGTAGGGAAGTAGGGAAGTAGGGATACCGCGTGTATAACAATCTCATGTTGTGTTTCCGACGGTGAGTAGGGTAGCCAGAGATCACTGGAGAGGT
This sequence comes from Eilema depressum, assembly GCA_914767945.1. Taxonomy (NCBI): domain Eukaryota; kingdom Metazoa; phylum Arthropoda; class Insecta; order Lepidoptera; family Erebidae; genus Eilema; species Eilema depressum. The sequence goes on from OU612020.1 coordinate 18,749,184, forward strand.
TTTGTGCTCCCAGCGGGAAGAACAAAGCCTTGTCCTGCTTGTCTTCTTCGATGACGGCACAGAATCTCTCTGTAGGTTCTTAAAGGCTCAGCAGCACGAGTGTGACTCCCCTGGTGTTGCACTCGTCCATAGGCCACTGTAACTACTTTCCATCAGGTGGGCCATTATGCTTTTCTGCAACCTAAGTGGTATAAAAAAGGCAATATTACTATCAAGAAAATTGGTCGATGGTGTGCTTCAACCGATGGATGTCTCAGTACGTCTCAAACCTAAGGCAAGATCATTAGTTCTCACACCACCTTCGAGATAAAATTTTTTCGCTCCACTAACAAATATTTATATATATCGTTTGGTCGCGTGGTTATATTTGTCGATTGAGCAGCGCACGCAACGCCTCAAGGCTGAATATTGAGCAATGGAAGAATAGGATCGTAAAAAAACCAGGAAAATAGTAATATACAAACTATCGGTTAGTACTTTGTAGATTTTGTAGTGCTTACATGAATATGTTGTAGTAAAAAAATTAACACAGTTTATCGAACGACAACCGGATGATATCGGTCTGTCAGTTCATCGCAATAGCCCACACACTTACAGTTTCGTATACGTTTTTGGACTGACGGATAATATGTGTGTGGCCGCTTGACGATTCCGGTCAGCAAAGACAGTTAAAGGCCGGACAGTCTATGGCCGTCGGCATTTTAAACGTAATAACATCAGACTAAAAGAATAAAATAATGTTATTATTTTAGTCTGAGGTTATATGAGGATATTATGATAACATTGATGACATAAGGACTGCTGGCAGGCCGCTGCTGGACAGACGAAAAACTGCAGGCGAACTGTAAGTGGGTGGCGTAGTGTGCGTAGCACATGAAGTTACTCTTCTCGCTACTTTAAGTGGTGTTTAGATAGTACGAAAACTCGAAACGATTAAAACCGCACGACGGACGTTTTGAGTCATCACTCACACCTCGTCTGACCCAGGGCCATCTCGAGATGGCCCCTTCGAGAGATGGCCCTCCCTGGACTCTACGTGGCGTATTGTGTTGTATTGTGTTATCTTGTCTTTGTTTCCACAAATTTAATCACTCATTCTCGAAAAACTATCTTCACACAAAACAATTCAATGTTATTCTTATGATCAAAGACGAAATCCGACATACAGTATAAGTAGCTACTACGGATAACCATATATTTTGTATTACTCCGAGTAGAATAGACTATGAGATGGTAAGGCTATTACTTAACTATGAGAATGTCCGCGATTTATCTGTAAAGCTTTCATTGTGCGTGATGAATAGTGCGGTCCCCGTTATCGAGAATGTTTTTCGTCTTAGTAGGCCCTAAAATCAATTCGGTTGAGCATTTTACTATATATTAATACGTGAAGCGAAAACTTCGGATCTGTTGATACAAATGTTTCGCGAACAGAAGAATGAGGAGGAATGGCAGGTGTTCCTACAGATAAAAAACAGATAAAACGCTCGCAGTTGATATTGCAAAATTGAAATGTTCCGTGAGCCAGCAACAGATATGCGATGTGCCCCTTTTAAGTAGATAAATCGTACAATGTTTAAAAGACTTTCATCAAGAACTCCAGTAAGCAAGCAAAAGAAATGAGTGACAAAATTTGCCCCTTGCTCTTGGATTATAAATTGTTGCAAAGAACAATAATAGTCCAAAAAAATCTGATAAAGTTTGATTTCGTGCATTAGGTAGTGATACATAAATTAATATCGCTTATTCCCAGAGGTTCACGAATGTGTAAAATCGTAAAGACCTGCTCATAGTTTTTGTTAACCCCGTATTCTAGAACGACACTCAGTCCTGAATCTCCATTTATCTGAGAACAGATTGTTTGCCTGGTTGACAGATTTAACAGATTTTCAATAGAACCTGTCCTCAGATAAAGAATCAGAACTGAGTAGGTGCTACTCTAAAATGCGGACCTTAATGTGAAAGAAACAAAAGAGCTGCTATTAAAATTGAAAATTAAATGAAGAGCAAGTTTTGTTAGACCTCAGATGGTGCTTATTAGCAAATTCTGTACTATAGGTTTGGTTTATTACACATCGATATAGCTTACTCAATAATATCTAAGCCCTTTTATAACAACGCGGCATCATACTAGTATAAATTCATTTATTCGTTTAGATTCCACTCCATTGCAGCTTATTGCTTGGGGCGGGTCGACGTACGCTCCATTCGCCAAGAAATGAACCTGTTACAAAACAAAAGAATCAATATAAATGAGCTAGCGGCATGGTTTCTTTGAAAAGGCGCTTTTCAAGGAAGCTTTGGTATCTGCGATATGAAAAATTACGATAAAATTTCTAAGGAACAAAATGTATTTTTACCATACAAAGCCATGACTGACTTGAACAGAAGATATTATTCTTTAGATTGTAAACTTTTATATCAGTTAGCCTAAAAATTATATTAAATTTGCGATAAATGTATATTGGTTTAGAACCTATTTGATCTATATTATAATGATAAAATCAATTTGGGGCTCTTCGCTAAATGATAACCGAGCAGTCAGTCTTAGAATGGGTCACTATTTATAAGACGTTGAAACCCGTCGCGTCTCAGAGAGCACTAGATATACATAACATAATTCCGCATCGGAACTTACCACAGAAAGTATGACATAATAATATATAAAATAATACTCATAGACTCAGCCTCAGATGCATGGTGAGCCATGCATCTGAGGCTGTGTCACGTTTCTCGGCTTCGTATAATTTCTGAGAACTTACCAACATATATCCCAATACCACCAAATTTTGTCGGAACGTGGCATCGAAACTTCAATTGAGACCCATATACATACATATAATCACGCCTTTATCCCCGGAGGATTAGGCAGAGGTTAATTAACACCCACATTTCACCAATTATTGTATCAGGTCCCACGTAATAGGGGGTGAGCCTATTGCCGTTTTTCGGGCACTATTGTTGGCTCGAGCCATGTATAGGCTGAGGCTGGGCTGTATAATTATCTGTCTGACGTTAAACAGCTCTATCCCTTAGTTGCCTTGTACGACACCGCATGGAAGGAGATGGGGTGGCCCAAATTCTACTCTGCCGGGAACCACGCGGCTCCCAACAATATTATAATATGCCACGTGATCAACGAGTCGCTAAATTGTAGTACTTAAAATATATAATTAATTATACATACAGCACATTTGAAAGCCGATAAACAATGACGGCCATCCTCGCAAATCCTCAGTGAGGACACAAGATTAATGTTCCACAACACTCGGCCTGTAATTCCGTCGACCTACATATCGTATGCATGAAATGAGTAGTGGAAGCGATCCCCAGGTACGGTGGACGATGTCGCATCCGGATTTGAATTTATACACGTTTGCGATCTCGTCAGTGATAGGATTGAGGGGTTTTCGAACGTTCAAGTTTACGGTCAGGCTTCAAATCGGTATAAAAATGTAGAGGAATTAATATTCTAAGATAAGGTTATCTAGACCCAAATTAAGTAGAGCTTGAAATATGGGTTATTGCTAATAAAAAAACCTAGGTTATAAGATAGACATATTTTTTGTAAACATAAATTATATAAAAAAGAAACCTCTCACATATTATTAAGATCATTCGGCACATAAACAGTTCATGATATTTAGTTATAATTTTTAATATTTGTAATTAATCGATGGAATTGAATGGACACCTTTTATCGGTCATTTTTGTGTGAAGGTTATTTTGTCAATAGAAATCAATTCAGAAGAGTCGCGTTTCGAATTAAGTGGAACATCCTCACAGCATTCTGGCACACAAGTTATATCTTTTGGACACTGCCTCTAGATTTAATCTTCCGTGCTAACCACCAAACCAAAAGCTCAGCTTAAGCGTTTTTTGTACTCAGTTTAAGCGAAAATGCTCAACGATTATATCAATGAGTTACTAAATAAATTGAAATTAAATATCTAATTGATATCTTTGTGCATTTTGTATGAAACGCAAAACGCATATTCAGTCAATTCTTCGCAAGTAATATATCAGGATCCGTTTCCATTAGTGCGTCTTTAAAATCGTGTCGCATCACATTGTCGTGCCTGTCCAGCTACTCCTAAACAATATACCGGCAGTTGCGGATTTAGCAACGTCACGGTGACAAAGGAAAATGCGCTTCGAGTTATGACCCTCTCGGCTCCCTTTTGTTTGGCTAATGTCTCCGGTCTTTTTTTTATTCTCTCCCCCAATCCTGCCATTTTTATGCCCTTTTTTACGGGAAATAGGAGCAGGTGTCGAGTTCTGTGACGGCCACACTTTGTTTAAGGCTTGAGTGTGTCCGTCTCAATTTCACTTGAATTTTTTGAATCGCTCGGACTAGTGTTTTTATTTTTTTATTGTTTTATCAAAGCGTAGACTGTTTTGTAAATGGTCGTAGTTTGTTCCGCTCGCCGTGTGTGTCTGAGATTTGATTAGCTGTGTTCTTTGTTGGAGCTTACCGTTGTGTATGTGAATACCTTGTTTGTAATCTCTTGCGGTATGAACAAAGATGGAAAAGCAAAGCTGGTTGTGTGTTTTGTTTACTGTTGCTTCCATTGCTGCGTGTGCTTTTAGACATAATATGTTGCTACTGTATTTAATTAACGATATGATAAATATGTTAGTGGTTAAGATGAATATTTCCTTTACGATCAATAAGTTCTGCTACATAGATGTTTCAATAGTTAGACGTTTTGCTACAAAGACGATTTGCGAGTTGGACGTATTGCTAATTGGACGTTTAGGGTTGTTGGATATTTTGCATCTTAGATCTATTGATCGTAAAGCGAATATTTTTTATTATCATCATCATCATCATCATCATCTCTAACTCTCAGATACATACTGATTTTGAAAACCCATGTACTAACTGTACTTCTACCTTTTTTATCATGCAAAAAATCCCCACGGTTATCTCCCCCGCCGGTGTCGGTCCTCCACCGGCTAGGTTATATCTGACTCGAACCGACTAAAACGCATGCCGTCTGTGGACCACCAATTGCCGGAGTTGAGATCATCTTAGACATATCCCTTGCACCCCAACTGACCCAGGGACTGTACTAGTACCTGTTTTGAAATGGTTTCTATTGCATTTTATCAAAATATTATTGAAACTACACTTTTTCATTGAATATTCACTATAAACAACTAATGACACAAAAATTTGAGAGGATTTAATAAAAAAATTAATCTATCAATCCCATGGTAAGGTTCAATGGGAAAACAATGGGTTTTCCCCCAAGGGAACCCATCGATATTCGATGAAAATGACAGAGCAGTTATATAAGTTCGGTCGAACCGGGCACAAGTGACATGAATGATTCTTTTACGGTATCTTTATAGTTTCTCTTTTTTAACCGACTTCAAAAAAGGAGGAGGTTCTCAATTCGTCGGCATATTTTTTTTATGTACTCAAAGACGCCTGGACCGATTTGCAAAATTATTTTTTTGTTTGATAGGTTATACTTCCCAGGTGGTCCCATGTAAATTTTATCAAAATCGGTCAAGCGGTTTATGGAATATCAACAAAAATCGGTCGAAGTCCCTTTTTAAATTTTTAATTTGGTGATTTATTGATTGGTCGCTAGCCTAGTATTGAATCCTTATTTTTTAGAAACGAACATAGATGTGTCAAAAGAGTTTTGTCTGTAATATTTACTAAGTTTCACTACCTGTCCTGCTGTATTGCATACGTGTCATTTCCTAAAATGTACTTATAATAAGTTAGCGAGTTATATGTATGGCCTTGTAATTTAATAGGGGCCGGACCTAGGAGGCCCCCAATCACACGCAAACCAATGCAGATATAATTATGTTACTTATGGAGAACGAATTCGTACATTGGAGGACACGACGGTATATCCATCCCAATTGAGCAGTCCGACTGGGGAAGTACCTCCGCCCTACAGAAGACCGCGGCTTAATAACCTCGTGTTGAGTTCCCGACGGTGAGTAGGGTAGCCAGAGTTCCCTGGAGAGGTTTTGTGCTGTCAGTGGGAAAACCAAAGTGTCCTACTTATCTTTTGCGCTGACGGCACAGAATCTCTCTGTTCTTATAGGGTCGACAGCACGAGTGTGACTCCCCTGGTGTTGCACTCGCCCATAAGCCACGGTAACCACTTAATATCAGGAAGGCCGTATGCTTGTTTGCGACCTAAGTAGTATAAAAAAACATAACAATATGAAACTCATCAACTCATCGTATCATCCTCTCTCCCAGCTCAGTTGCCATCTATCTAGTCCCACAGCGATGGCCAACCATCGAAACCTCATCGTATGAAACGAATCAAATATTCACAAAATGTTTTCAAGCAACGAAACAAAGTTGCACAAAACCTTGTTACCTTGACCACAGACGCTGGCTCATCAACAAATAACGAACGAGATTGACTAACGTCAGTGACGTCACTGCACAGTGCGCTCCTCGAGGGAAATCTTCGCAGCTCCGTCTTGTGAGCACCTAATAAGCGAGACGATGCAGTTTTGTTGCAATCGCTAGCTTGTATTGAGGATCTTATCTACCGAACGATTTTATGTAGGTATACTAGGAATATATATCTACCGAATGATTTCTATCTAGATAAGCTGGATAGAAAAAAAATTGTGATTTGGTTTTGGGGAAGAGATGGGAATGGGGGACGAATATATGACGCAGAGACTAGATATATATGAGTTAATGAAGTTTGACAGTACGACAAAACCTTGCACATACTTATCATTTTTTGTTCCATACAAAGATATCTAGTAGTATATAAACTAGTAATTGTAGTATATAGTATCTTTTAGTTTCAACTAAAAACGTAGAAAACCGATTATAGTGATAATAATCCTTTAAAATTAGTTCCATTTAAAAAAGATAATACAGAGAATAAATTCTTAAATGTTGATAGATCAACAAACATACAATTGAATTCATTTACTCCTCTTAAATATCTAATAGTTGGACATGAGATTAATGTAAATAAATCCATTTTTCTCCATGATTTTTTTTTATTATTATTTTAGTAATTCTGGAATACGGGCTTCAGAACCTAATGGCTTCTGTAGTGTATAGAAATTCGAACAAACTTTTAAGCTTTCAGCAATATTGTAAATAACGTAATAACGCACTACCAACAAAACATCAAATTAAATATCACAATGTAGTAACTGCCAACATTATTCCTGTTATTAAAACATTCTGTGCAAAAATTTTCATAAAATAGCACACGGACCAACCCCCGAGGTAGTTCGTACCGATAAATAATATTAAAGAATGCTTCACAAATGGAATTTAATTATTATTTGAACATGTCTGAATGAAGTTACATAATACAAATACAAATATGTTTATGAGTACCTACTGACTTTCCTAAATACTATAATTAAAATGTACTATATATTATCACGATTCGAACATGTTTTTAGTGTTATGGTTTTTAGTGCCATAGAATGTTGTCATGGGTATGGAAATAGGATTTCACGCGGTGGATGCTGCGGGCATAAGCTAGTATAATTAAAATTGCTATCGAATTGATCTTTTTTGCAGTCGAATACAAAAGTAAAAATTGGTTTGGAGTTAATGTGTTAGTGGTCAGTGAAGATACCTGAGAATCGAGTGTCGTAAGTGGGTAGGCACTATCTAGAAACGCCATTGGCCACAAAATTTGACTCAGTTAAAAGATTGAAATCAAAATTTTAAAAATCAACTGTGAGAGTTGATTTGTTTCACTTATGTAAACATACTAAGATACATTGTAATAAACACCCAGACCAATGCAAATGTTTACATATATGCATGCATACAAATATTTGCACTGAGCTGGAATCGAATCCGCGCCCCTTGCGTAGAAGTCGCTACGCCACAGAGAGGCATTTAGAATAATTACATTTCTATGATATATTTTTTATTATTTCTTACATTATATTCTCCAAAAGACTGTACAATAGTGATATTACGAGTAGAACCACTCGCCTATAACTAACAAACCTAAACGGTCCTTACGGTGCGTAGAATTCGATAAACCATTTTTGTAGGCGAAAAAAAAAGTTTATTTTTATTATCCTTCATCTCCATTCCTTAGTCTTAGTTGAGTAGTAAAATAACTTTGCCACGAGTGGTACCAAGTTGTGACATAATTTCGCCTGGGTTCACCAACTTTTACCAAATATTTCAGGATTTTATGAAGAGAAAACCGAGAGGTCCGTAGATCTATATCATAATAAATTTTCAGTTGAAGTGAAGGCATTTAGAGCTGGGGCTTTATTTATCCACGTGAAAAAAAGTATTATAAATAATGATCAAAGTTTTTTTTCTGTTCGGCAACTTTGAGAACGTTGCTCCGATATTTTTCGGAAGTACAAAGTTTAGGGTCTTAAGTCCTGCTTTGCTCGTGTTCGGAATATAATTTGGGCTTATATTTAAACTGATTTAAATATTTTCTGATTATTAGGTAAGGGTGTGTATAAATACCTTCCAAGTGAAGTATTTATGCTGTTATAGTAGAATAACGGTTTATTTAGTAATCATCTACAATCTAAAATTAATTCCATTGCACTCAATAAACTATGAAGATAGGTACCCTCACTGGCGCAGTTGGGTAAATATGAAAAAGATAAGATAAGCTGTGGTTTCTTGAAGCCCGGGTTCTTCAAACGCGTCTATCAAGGCCGTCAAGTTAAAGACCATCATTTTAAGGTCAGTAGCATCTGAAATGGTTGTTCGTTTCTTCTGGACTGCACCTAAGCTTTTTACCATCTAACAGGTGCAACAGGTGCAATCAATTGACGAACCAATTATAAAAAAGCTTTCTAGCAATCTCACTGACCGATAGTTCGAATAGGTATAACATAACTTCGACATAAAGTAAAGTGATAGTTCTTCAGTCGAACCAGCATAATAATGATACTATAAAAATTATGACTACTCACGCCTGAGAGTAAAAAGAAAAATATATTGTATAAAGTATAATATATTGCTTTTGATATTTTGACTTGTATCAGTTTGAATTTCATCTGTTTATTTCTGTTATTCAGTCACAAGATGGTATATATTTTTATGTTGAGACATAAAACATAAGTAGTAGTAATACGCGCTATGGCGGGTAAGTGCTGGATATTTTTCTACTGTCATATTCTTTCTGCTGTGCGCTAGGGTTGCTCGCGGAATTAAATTATTGGTGGACGTTGTTTTTTTTTTAAAGAAACTAGATAATTATAATATTGTGTGGTGGCAATTGAATAAAAGTTGAACAAACTAACATCCGAATTGAGAACCTCCTCCTTGTTTAAAAGTTGGTTAAAAAGATATCTAATCCAACAGATGGTGTTTATACCCCCGTCTTGCCGACGCTTCTTAAATGCGTAGATGAATATTAGTAAAACTTAGTAGAGTAATATTAGTATAGTATGGATATATTTGTCTAGTACTTATTATACTACCCACATGAACAGAACTATTTTTACATTTTTAAAACTGCGAAAATAATTCTGTCCATCTGTACACTGGTGAACAAACTTCGTTAAAATTTGTCATACCTGGAAAAGAACAAAGGATACTTTTTATTTCCGAAAATAACCATTTTCCACGATAAACAGTTTGTACGCGGACGTAGCCACGGGTGACAACTACGAATAGTAATATTAAAAATGTAGCACCGAGTTTTTTTGTTACTATTTCGCTCAAAAGGACTTTCGATTAAATTGAAATACAAGGCAGACACAGGCAGGGAAATGGGCCATAGGTTGTGATTTATATTTTTATTTTATTTTATTTTATTTGGGAAACAAACAGTTACAATGTACGGTCTTATTATGCTTATAAATTATACTTAAACCAAAACAGTTTCCACTCTTAAGTATACATACATTGCGCCTAAAAGATAGATAAATATATTTATAAATAAATATATATTTATACATGTACATGTATATATTTACATTACATTGCACAAACAAGTAATTACTCAGTTGACTGTAGGGACCAGACAGTCATGAATCAAGTTTTTAAATTTTGGTAGGGAAAGTTCAAAAATATTGTATGTATGTACTAGCGGCCGCCTGTGACTTCGTACGCGAAGAGTTCATTTTACCTCCTTAGGGGTAGAGTATCATAAAATCTCACAAATATGCGATGATTTATTATCTGAAAAAAATCTGGCTTAAATAACGGTTGTCGATTTTCGAAAGTTTCAGTTTGGCCAGGAATTTTCTAGCCAATATTTTGCAATATAATTTATTAAAATTGTATATAATAATTTTCATCCCATAAACGAAGTGAAGATCGTTCTTAATCGTATCTTAGACCATAAGTGGCCCGTACCGTTTGTAATATACCCTAGAATTTTATTTAAATCTTATAGTAGCCCTTCCATAACACAGTTAAGAGGTGCTCGTACAAAATTTCAGATATTCCATACTTCTTTGAACACTAATAATCTTGTAAGCGACAACCATGATCATCGAAATATTATAATATAACTCATATAACCCTTTCCTTGAGACGAAGCGGTATACTCGTGGCGTTAATCAAAAAAGGCTATATTGCCCTTCACGACCCACATAGCGGAGGATTTATTTACTTTCTCACTCATGTATAACATGTATGACAGGTACTATTTTGGGAGCGAATGTGACAGATATTGTATGCAAACCTGCACGAGAAAAACAGATTTTTATACCAACCAATTATTGGCACAGGACCAATTTTTGACACTTTAAGGTTCGTTCAATTACAATTCTAGAACTGAGTACCTACAGTTCTGAATCTTGATTTATCTGAGGATAGATTGTGTAGACAATCTGTCAAATCTGTCAATCTGTACTTAGATAAATCTAGTTTTAGGTCTGAGTGTATAATTGTAATAATTTCTAGTTTTTTTTTTTTCATATTGGTATTTCATATTCTGGACAGGTACTAAAAACAGAATGTTCTCATTAGAATTTCGTTAACTTTACGATATTTGAAAAAAAAAAAAAAATTGCACTTAAAAGTTTATTCCAAACGCAATAAACACACAAACGCACTGAACTTTGTAACCGCTATCCTAAAAGTGGTGCAATCGATTCCCGATCAAAGAAATAACAATATAATTCAACTCAGTATCTGCTCACCCCACCTGAGTTTAACCCCTCTCTCCCTGTCTACCTCAGCCCTCCTGTGGCTATCCCCTGCGAGTGCCGTAAGGATGTAAAAATAACAGCGCGAGTGTGATTGAAAAGTTTCGAGTTCTGTATGTTGAGGTGATTAACTATTTATGAATTGACGGTAGCTGATTGTTGTTAACTTTGAAACATGAGAACGACATTATAAGCACTGATGTTTTTTTGTTTCGCTGTAATTTTCAGGACAATGTTTACAAAATTTTGAAAAATTCACAAGAAATTTTGAGTTTTGGCACGGACAGTTAGGTATTTAATAAGTAATAGGTACTTTAAAATAAAATTTAATTATTTCACAATGGCTGCTGAAAAACAACCTTAGACGTGAAAGTGTAAACAACAAAAAATATCAAATATATCACGATACAATCTATTAATAATAGTTTTATTTATATTATTTGTTTTTATCAAATTATCATATATACATTGTGCATTATATACATGCCTGTAAATCCCCGATGGGGTAGGCAGTGATAAATTAACACCTATTATATTATAAATGATAAAAATGTTAAAAAAAACACTTAAAATTAATTTATATTTATTATTATTTATTATTTATTTACTTGTCTGTGAGTAATAGTGCTAACATTGTTTGGAATTTACTATTTCTTTTTTTGCCGGTTTATGACTTTATATTAAGTAATAAAATAAATTAAATCAATTTAATTAATAAACTAAAAGTAAATTACCTAACAAACTAAAATATTTATAAGAATAAAAAAGTGACGTCAAAAGTTCAAGCGTCGAAGTTCTTCTTCAGAATTAGTGTTCAATTTCATACTTACCAGGCGGAACCCTAAAATTGGTGCAAGGGAGAAAATAGTAAAAGTTGAGCTGCACCATAACTCACCTTGAGTAAGACGTAACACCATTACGACCGCATGCTCGATGAATTTAAATTTATATCATGGTGCTGTAATCAAAAATAACTAGACTGAATTTATAGTCTTTCAAAGTTGTTGCTATAATTCAACAAGAAAATGTTGTAAACTTTTAGTTTGAGACTCTAGCTAGAAACAAAGCGGCGAGCGTATAGATACGGCATCTGACTTACAATGAAGAGGCTGCAGGTTCGAATCTTACTGAAACTGGTACTGAAATTAACAATCTTGTTTTACTCTTTAATTATGTTAAATTAATATAAACACACTTACTAAAGGAACCAAAATATTATCAAATATCAATAAATTTATATACCTACAATAAGACGAGAAAACTATTATGATCGGAAAGGGGCATAGGTTTTGTCGAATGATATGCCGTTATTTGTGACTTGAAATATGAATTTTCATATTATAGTCGCTGAAAAATACTTACAGAAAAATTGTATATGATCATGTTTTCTACTTTACGTTTACTCCTTTTGCAGAATTCTATTTCTGTTCCTATTTCTCTGAACATACTCTTTGAACACAAGCAAACATATTCACTTAAACAATACCGTATTATGCACACACATTCACATAATTTATTATGTATGTAAGTACAGTACACTATTCCATCCACAGCCAGCGCATATTTACGTTACACTTCACAACATGACGCGCTTCCCACCGTAGAACAATCAAATCAAATGAAAATTAAATCGTGTACGGTACGAACGCGAAGACTTAACATTAATTATTCATTAATCCGACACCGCACAGAATTGATGATAGCAAAACATGGGCGACGGTTGTCTCGTATTGATGGATAGTAGTTTATTATACAGAACATGATGTGTAGCCTGATAGCACGCCGGAAACATGTTCATGTGTACTCGGAGCGAGCGATGACACAGCAATGACAGAAGTTCCTGTCAGTTCTACAATCGAAAGGTTGCACCAATACAAATTTTAGTTGAATTAAAGGGTTAACAATGATATTAGGTACCTACCTACTAACGTGTGACCATAAGAAGTCATTTTTTAATTTAATTTTCAATAACACATTGTCCTGGATATGAAGTCAAAATAATACAATTTTTATTCTATTGCCATCACTCCCTGTAAGTTAATCGTCTTGATGAAAATTACGTTCAATGCTTCCATTATACATTAACCAACGTAAACTACATATATCAGTAGTCGTAAGCCACCATATTTACTACGGTTTGTGGAATAACCACTATACAATCAATGGAACAGGTTTAAAACAATATCAATCATAATCAAAAACTAATTAACCAAATTCTAATATAACAAAAATACTTATAAAATGAAAGCTAAATTATCAAACCGTACACATAACATGGAAAAATGTTAAACAAAAAGCAATATCTCATGTAACCTTTCTCCCATCTATTTCATTGAGCTTCTGATTTATGTGATCATTATTTCGGCATTACCGTAAACAACATATTGATTGCCTACGAGGTATTCATCATAAAACAATTAAGGGATACTCATAAGGCTTCGTGGTTAATTGCTACACTCACCTGGGTAGTATTGCGTATGCTTTTGTATCGTCTGATAGCGTATACTAATGATGTTTTCTTTTTGTTTCAGGTGGATTTCTCATGCAATATTAATCGACTTACCCGATAAGTATGAATCGAGATATTCCTTATTTGTTTTTAGTTAGACTTTATATAGTTAATATAAGAATTAAGATTATATTAGGTAGGTTAATAAGTAGTAATGGCATCTTTTACGTGATAAACGTACAAAGAAATAGTGCAATGTTTGTGAGTTTATCACTACTATAATGTGGTTCATCCCCAATTACATTAAATTAAACCATAAATATGTAACTTTTCTTATTCTACGTCTATTAGATGATGAATTAGTCTGTTTCTGATTTGGAATAATATCAATATAATGATTTATAGAAACAATATTAATAAATTTACTTAACGTTGCTTAATTGTATGGTTATGAATGTTACAAAATAAATAACCAATATAAAGATATTCGTAATCATAAGTACGTAAATTGTATTTCTCACATTACTACAAAGTACTCGTATATATTATATTTAGCCACCCAATACAGCAAATAAAACAGTCCCAAATGCTATTTCAACCGAGTGATATTTTTAAATCACCGACAACCAAAATTTAACTCAGTTATCGTATGAATATGGTTCAATTTTCAATAAAATTTTATGAGCTGTGCATTAAAAGTGCCGTACAATAAACGAACTAATGGGTCCTCATTATGGCCAAATTAGTTTTATGAGCGCTGTAAACACGATCGAGATAATACCGGTCGTAATCCACACTGGACGCAGCTTAACTGTACCATGTACTGACTAAATGCAGTAATACTGGGTTATGACTTACGTATTATTATGTTAAACTAGGGGATTTGTACCTCCAGCCATATCTTAGATCCAAAACGTGCTCTTTATGGGTAGTATTCATTTTTGAGTGTCTTTTGAGGATAGTACGGGGTGCTATGGAGGCGGACGAGCTTAAATACACCAAATTATAAATAGATTATATCAAAACAATCGACCCACCAGAGTCTTGTTTCTCTTGCGACTTCTGTCCAAGATATATTGCGGTAGGACGATACATTCAAAACTTCGAGACCGCACAAAACATGAATAAAAGACGTGAGCATTTAGTCTTGTAAGTACTTTGAAGTCACTTTGCTTTGTTTAACCGATTCTAATCCAAATCGAAGTGTCACCTACCTTCCGATCCGATTGTAAGGCGAAACCAATTGCTCAAAATTTTGATTCCCAACTGCATAATTATGTTTCGTGGCAGGCCCACAGTTTATACATCCCGCGTAAAGTAAATATACTGAGGTTACTAATTAATGTTTTGATGTCATTGGATCAAATGCTAAGGACGCTTACAAGACGATGTAGGTTATCAAACTAGTTAATATGCTTGACTGGTAGGTAAAGATTGTCAAACTTTATAAAACTTACGCAAGCAACTAGAAAATTTTGTGATATTTTTTGTATGTTGTGAAATTATTATAGTTCGGGCATTATATGACACACAATGACTTTTGAAATGCATTGCTTCTTATTTAAGTCAAAGATAAAATAACTTCTAAAATTAAAAGAAAGCTTTGACGGTTGAGTGAGATTTTCAAATATTGTAAATTTTGAAATAACACGTTTTAAAAACAGAATTTTACTCAATTGAGCTCCTAATTTTTCATATTAGGTTCTGAATAGTCTTTAATTTTTCACATTCAGTTTTACCATTTTTCGATTAGTCTTATCCATTCTTCTTCAAAACGGTTAGAAAGTGTGCTAAGATTCTAAAATTCAGCACAAAAAGCTGCTGTCCAGCTCATATTTTTACTCGTAAAACAAAATTCTCGTAAAATATCCTAAATTAACATCGTAATCTTCCTCATTCTTCTTCCTCCTAGCGTTATTCCCAGTCGCATCCGAAGCTTTCAGCTCGAAGTCTGGGGTCCGCTTTACCAGTCTTAACTACAGATTTGGCCAGACCTCGATATTTTCCGTGAAGCGATTGCCATCTGACCTCCACAACCCAATGTTAACATTAGGCGATATCGAAGTTTTTGCAGCAAGACCGATGTTTTTGGACTTTTTAGGGCTTCAACTACCCGTAACGACTGCCAAAGATGTTTTTATGGCAACGTGCTCTCCGAGGCACGACCAGACCAATGCAAATGCCCATATTTCATGAACACGAATATTTGCACTGAGCGGGGATCGAACCCGCGCCTCCTGCGTAGCGGCCGCGTTCACTACCGCTACGCCACGGAGGCTGTCGATCTTCCTCATTAACTGTTGTTTATTCAATTTTCATCACTGCCAAGTCAGCTCGATGTAGGTACCTATCTAAAAATTCAGACAAAACGAGCAGGAGTCATTTTGATCGCAGCTATCCAACCTATTGCTTTAAAAAAATCAACTAGATACGTTCAGCGGTTTTATCGTGTTCAAACATCAAATTCAATCAAAATCAACATTCAAAATATACAACATCATCATTCCAAACATCTTCACAAACTTTATCATTACCACCTCAAACCTCAGAAACACCAAACACGGGTATCGTGTCTGAGTTTAGGTATCTTCCTGGGTTTCTCTTTGCCACATGGTGGATCCGGTAGTTCCGGTACTCGCATGGTGAATTTCGTTTATTAGTAGGATATCATTACCTTTCCTTTTTCCTCACCTTTCTTTCTTCATATCAATTAAATCTGTCCTGTACCTACATCACGAGCTCCTCTTAGCATCATTCTTCGTTGCGCCCTAAATCTTCATTCCAAACCGGACACGAGGACGACGAAGGGAGTCTTAGTAATAAAATTTCCATTTTTAGGCAGGAATCGCACCCTCCGATTATGACCGCAAGCGTAACTCAGCAGTCAACGGCCTTATTATAAAAGGGTGGGTGTACATTATGGGAGAGTTGATTAGCTTTTTGATTGGTGTTCTGTGTTGTTGGTCCGAAGAGCGGCCATTTTCTATATTCTGCTTGTATTGTATTAGAGTAAAGTTATTGATAATTTTAAACTGTTTAATTGGATGTAAAGTTTCGTAAGTTATCATATTTTTACCGCTCGTCTTGATTGTATTCATAGTCTTTGCAGAGTCCTTTTTAGGGTTCCGTAGCCAAATGGCAAAAAACGGAACCCTTATAGATTCGTCATGTCTGTCCGTCTGTCTGTCTGTCTGTCTGTCCGTCCGTATGTCACAGCCACTTTTCTCTGAAACTATAAGGCCTATGGTGTTGAAACTTGGTAAGAAGATGTATTCTGTGAACCGCATTAAGAATTTGACACAAAAATAAAAAAAAGCATGAAATTTTGGGGGTCCCCATACTGAGAACTGAAACTCTATTTTTTTTTTTTCATTAAACCCATACGTGTGGGGTATCTATAGATAGGTCTTTAAAAATGCTATTTAGGTTTCTTACATAATTTTTTTCTAAACTGAATAGTTGCGCGAGAGACACTTCCAAAGTGGAAAAATGTGTCCCCCCCCCCCTCTAACTTCTAAACTAAGAGAATGATAAATCTAAAAAAAATATATGATGTAAATTGCCATGAAAACTACTACTAAAAATTGGTTCGAACGAGATCCAGTCAGTAGTTTTTTTTTAATACGTCATAAACCGCAATTTTCGCCTTTGCTGCTACGGAACCCTTCATGGGCGAGTCCGACTCGCACTTGGCCGAACTTTTTATGTCACTTAGGTGGCAAAAAAGCTCACGGCCCACCTGATGGAAAGTGGTTGCTGTGGCCTTTAGACGTGTGTGCTATCGACCCTGAAGGAATCTTCTAATGCCCTTCTTGAAGAACCCCATATTGTAGTTGCTTGGGAAAACCACAGCAGGGAGTTCATTACAGAACTAGAGGGTGCGTGGGCGTCCTTCCTTCTCCTTCCTTACTCCTTCCCTTTGATTGAACCAATATTGCTTTTATTGAAGCAACTGTTGTGTACAAAGTTCAGAATTAACATACACATCTTATAACATAAATAACAATATTTTTTATAGAAACTAACGTCTTAGTGAAAGAGATATGGTTGAACTCGCGTATTTCTCTCGAAAGCCCCATTAGTTTCGAACCCGATGCAATCTGACGCGATAAGTTGCTCTACTCCCTGCTGAGTACGAAAGTACGAAAATAGTGAGGCTTACTCAAAATAGAACAGGAGTAAGTCTGCAGTATGATAATTTTAACCATGATACCTGAAGACATTACAATGAACAAGACATAAATTCATGATTCCTAAGCTGTTAACACCTACCTAGACACTAATCAGTCATTTTGCTCTGCATTTTGATAGCCAATACGAGTTTTGTAAATTATATTAATCTAGCTGTTGCTTGCAGCTCCATCCAGGTAGAATTTTGATTCCTTTTAAAAAACCTATGTATTCTTCTTCCTCCTAGCGTTAATTCCCAGTCGCATCCGAAGCTTTCAGCTCGGAGTCTGGGGTCCGCTTTTGCCAGTCATAGCTACAGATTTGGCTAGACCTCGATATTTTCCGTGAAGCGATTGCCATCTGACCTCCACGACCCAATGTTAACATTAGGCGATATCGAATCTTTGCAGCTAGACCGTTGTTTTTGGACTTTTTAGGGCACCAACCCGTAACGACTGCCATAGATATTCTTATGGCAACCGGGACCGACGTCTTAACGTGCTCTCCGAGGCACGACCAGACCAATGCAAATACCCATATTTAATGCACACAAATATTTGCACTGAGCGGGGATCGAACCCGCGCCTCCTGCGTAGTGGCCGCGTTCACTACCGCTACGCCACGGAGGCTGTCGACCTATATATAAAAACCTATGTATTATTCCAAACTATAAGCTATCGTTTTGCCAAATAACAACCTGATTCGTTTATTTGTCGAAGCGTGATTGAGTCACAAACATCCAAATATATTCAAATTTTAAAAGCTAGATAAGAGGAGAAGTTTAGTACCTACGATTAAACTTATAATTCGGAATTTCACATTATTTATTATCATTTAGACACAGGAGGAAAATGAATAGATACTATTGATGATATACATAATCTGTCCACGAAAGAAATTTCGCGTGATTCCTTTTTTTAAGTTTTTGTTTTCAACTTTTTTTTCTCTCGATGTCAGCCCTAAAAATTACAAGTTCACACCACGCATTCTGCACACAACCCTCCGCTCCCTACAGACGTTCCCCACTGACGGTGTTACATTACGCTGGGGTCCGAAAACCAACAAATTATTCCCCGCGGGCCCAGCCGACGTAATTACTGTAATTCGTTCGCGCAGTTTGCTGTGTGCAGGATTAGCAGTCGAAGGGTTACCTACCTTGATTTTAATCTGGAGAAGTGTGTGCTTAGTTGTAGTGAATTTTGACTATTCATTATTTGTGAATATGATAGGTGTGAATTAGTAGAATGGAGACGATTCGCGTGGCGTGATTAATTTGAATTCCCTGAAATATCGATTTTGTGATTGGAATCAGAATGACCTTGAATTAATATGCCTATAGGCCCGTATTTTGGAACGATACTCAGTCCAGAATCTCGATTTATCTGAGGACAGAGTGTATAGACAAATTGACAGATATCTATAAAATCTGTTAAATCTTTCAATCTTTGAACACAATTTATCCTCAGATAACTACATAAAGGCACGTATTCTAGAACGACACTTAGTCCGGAATCTTGGTGTAGGTATCTGTAGACAGATTGACCAATTTGACATATCTGTCCTCAGATAAATCGAGATATATAACTGGGTATCATACTAGAATACAAGGCTAAGGCCCGTAATAGCATATAGAAAAAAAATCATAATCATCCTGTATAGCATAAATCATAATCACCTGTATAGCATATAGAGACGGATTTACGAAATAGGTTCCAGCTATGAATATAGGTAATTATGTCACACGTTCCGTATTACGACTCGTCTAGACTGAGTTGACCGAGTGGACTTTATGCGATACTTAATTTTCACAGTGATTGGTTCGTTTAACCTTCATAAACTAGTGTATCAATTTTAGTGCGTGCGTTATTACTCTGAACACTTATTTTTTTATTATATTCGATGAAATATTCCGATCAATGCTCAATGAAAATTGTTTAATTACTTTTATTTTTAAGCCCTGACGCAAAAACGATGGTGTTATAAGTTTTACGTGTGTGTGTGTGTGTGTGTGTGTGTGCGTGTGTGTGTGTACGTGGTATTGCAGTTTTCGAAAAATATCTCGTGAAGTATGTTAGAAAATAGGCGTGAGTATGTAAGTAAATATGAATTTATGAAATCGGTGGTGTTCCATCAAGCTCACAATATAATACTCATTTGAATGGACAGGAACGGAAACATACTTAACTATATGTACTAAAGACGGAAGATAATCATATACGTATTTCCAACAAAGTCTTCGCTTCAACATTAATTAGAAAAAATATCAGAAATACTTTTAAAACTTCATCACGTCATTTTTTTAAATTTCATCGTGAAAATTTTTGCCTTACCTCAAGCACTCGGGGCTGTGAGCCAGCTCTCTTAAATCTTCGTCTCAGCAAAATTAACATTAATCTCCTGTTGAAATAACCGCGAAAGGTTAATAGAATTAGCCATCATCGGAGTCTCTAAATTACAGGATTGAAATAAACTATTAATAAAATTGGCGTAAATAAATAGCTTTCGTAATTAATATTGAACTTGAAGCTGTTATTGTAATAAAGTACGTATAAGCATTGGTAGCATAAGGCTGCCTTTACACTAGAGTTGTACTATGCTACGTTGCTATGAATGCGTTTGATATCCACCAATCATATTCATTAGTCCACATAGCATAGCGCTGGTGGTAAGGAATTCAGCTATGTTATGTTTTTATACATAACTAGCTGACCCGGCGAACTTCGTACCGCCATATTTGCCGCCCGCGTGGTATTATCTCTAAATTTATCAGTGTTTCTCTACAATATTATGTATGTATTATACATATAAACCTTCCTCTTGAATCGCTCTATCGTTAGATTATGTTAAGGTGCGTACAAATTATATAGCATAACATGTTATAAAACAATGTTATATAACATGTTTCAGTAATGTAGACACTGAAGTCTGTACAATGTTGCAAAGTTATAAAACAATGTTAGATAATGTGGACGTGTTATAAAACACAAGTTATACAACATGTTACATAATCTGTACGCACCTTTAAAAGAAACCGCTTCAAAATCCGTTGCGTAGTTTTGAAGATTCAAGCATACATAGGGACGGACAGACGGCGACAGCGACTTTGTTTTATAATATGTAGTGAAGATGCGTGCTATAGATGGAGAAAAGACTCGAATTTTGAATATTTGTAGGAAATTTCATAGCACACTCGCTACGCTACGTAGCATAGCACAGTGGAAACGGTCACACAGTTTCATAGTTTAGCTTTTACATCTTCGTAGCACAGCTGCATAGCACGTCTCTGGTGAAAAAACAGCCTAATGGTTAAATAGTCTGCCTTACTATTGAGATATCTCAGTTTCGAATCCTAGCCGTTACTGACATGAACCCTCTTCTCATACAATCAATTCAGTTTCGCTGGATGGGTTTGCGAGAATTTTAGTAATATTTTTAATGAGAACCCCGTCAATTTGATAGACCAAATGCTATATAGTGGTCTGAGCTTGAAAACTATTTTAATTTTCTATCAATCTACTAGCTGCAACTAGTCCATTTCCCGATTGTAATAATTCGAAGTTGATCAACTCCTGATTCACGTCAGATTCACCATTAGTGGCAAAGAAAAAAATTGCTTCCAGTACTTTTTATGCACTTCAAATATTATTCTTATTTTAAAATTGTCTTCGCTGTCGCTTCCTTACGTAACTCAGTGTCAATCTGGAAATATCGTAAACGGTGAAATTTGATCCTGTGTCGTCGCTACCATTATTAAGAAGGAAAGTAGAACGCACACACACACACACACGCACACATAATGCCGTCGCATATTGTGACTGCTATGGTGTGTGCTCTCATATTTCTTACATCATTATGTCAACGGCACGTCGGGTACCGTCACACGACGGGGAAGAAACTTCTTATTCTATTGTTATTTGTACGCAAATTTATGTGTATGTATTTATACTAATGGTTTGTTTTATATACTGTTGTGTACGTATAGAGTAAGGAGAGTGAAAGAACTGAGTTGTGAATATTGTATCTATATTTTTTTTAACTGTTATGAACATATTTATCAGCTTCTATGGTAACTATATTGTCCTACTTCTATTTCGGTTCAACTTAATAGCGGGTGAGCCCATTGCCGCCAAGCGGGCACTTAGTCATGGGCTCTATGTTTACTGTCGGGTGGAGAACAGCCCTATCCCTTAGTCGCCTTTTAAGGCACCCACAGTAAAAGATGAGGGCCATATTCTACCCCATCGGAAACCAACACAGTTTATTTTATTACTACAGTGGCACAACGGCAAATAGTACGACTGATATGTTTAAGACACCTAGTTTGGTTCCTGGGTCAGGTAAAATTGGGATTTTCTTTTGCGGCGTCGAGTTATTGTTTTACATGTATTGGTTGCGTATAGAAACTTGCAATATAAAAGTAGAAAATTGTACGAATTAGTGCCATTATTTTTGCGTTTGTGATGCGATATATTAGTAAAAAAAAAAAACAATTGGGGCGAGGTCAGGCGGATGATAATGATTTCTTGTGAGATATTATGTTTCGTACGTAATGTAGCTACAAAAAACATACGGTATGGTTATCACAGTGTTGTGGGCAACAGTTGGCTTATCCAGATTAAAAAAATACAATAAAAAATACTAAACAGCTTTAAAACGTGTTTCCCTCTTCCTCCAATCCCGGGTCCTTCAAGCGGGGGCGTGAAAAACCATCTGATGAGACCGTCAAACTGAGTGCCAACATTGTAACATGGTACGTGTATATAATGGTGACCCTCTTTTCTGAGACTTTTCCTTCAGCTTACCATCAGGCGAGGTGAAGTCAAATTGCCGTGTACTATATAAATTTTTTTATTCTAAATACAATTTTCTCACTAAAACATTATCTCACCAGTGCGTGCGTCAACACATTCACTATCACCCTTTTTCTTAAAAATAAAGGTCTAAATAACACCACTATATCACTTGAGCACATAAAGCGGCCCATTCACGCCATAAAGAGAGCCCAAAAACCACACTTATCTTGCGTAGGTAAATTTAAATTGTTACCGACTCCGCCGAGAGTCCCCTTTAACTCAATACCTGCGCTATCTCTATATGCCTATCGGAGAGTCGCGTATGTCCCGAAACAATATTTCTAAATAAAATACTTCCTTCAGGGACTTGGAGCACCGTGTGGTACGTGATACAAGCGGAGCGGATAGCGGGAATAGTTTTGAAAGCGTCGGTTCTTACAGCAGGCTTAGCTGGTAGTAATTTGATATATTGATGTTATACTTTACTCAAAATCCACAATAAATATATTTGTTTTCATCTTTGATGAAACCAATATCATACTATGCCTATATATGTGTATATATTTACATTTATTATTAACATTGAATTTTTTAAAAGTAAACGATTTACCTACTACCCTTTAAAGTAAGGGAAAATACAAATCAAATTCAAATCAAATAAAATTAGTACAATAAAATTGATTATCAAGCTTTAAACACTTTTTGTCCTTGCAGAAAACTACGCCACATGTGAGATATTCTTCGTGATATTTTTTCTGTACTGAAAGATAGCTTCATTAAATGATGAAACTTTCAGTTTAAAAGTGAAAACTAAACACATTTAAAAAATACTGGTTTGCCACCATATTATTATCCATATCCATACTCCATACTAATATTATAAATGCGAAAGTAACTCTGACTGTCTGTCTGTCTGTCAGTCAGTCTGTCTGTTACGCTTTCACGCCTAAATCACTGAACCGATTTTGATGAAAATTGGTATAGAGGCAGATTAGACCTTGAGAAAGGACATAGGCTATGTTTGGTCCCGATAACTGACATCCACGCGAGCGGTGCCGCAGGCAAAAGCTAGTTTATATATAATTTTACACGCTACATCTCACACCTCGTAACCACAAACCCGCGAATGAAAACGCTCCACCGCTCCCCGTATCGCCCGCATTATATTTAAGTGGGTAGTTTGTGAGAAAAACAGCGTATTGTTGTCGGAATTGAAAATAAACTCACACCGACTCCCACTTTTGGGGATATATGGTACCTACCCACCCCTGAATAATATTGGGCCAGAGGCGATATTTCCCATTGACGTCGATGTTAGGCTCTACTCATATATCGCAATTATTTTTCCCATTGTTTGATATTTGACACCTTTTTGTTATATTATTCTCGATCAATTTATGAAAATACAAATGTACTCGTATTTGTTTTTAGATACTGTGTTTTTGACATGCTCTGAAAGCGATAGTTGAAATTTGTAGTAATCTGATAAAACGGGGAGAATGGATTCAAATCTAAGAAAATGGAATGCCACTGGCACTATATGAAATACCTACATGGTATATTGAATAATGTAACTTTCCTGGTCCCGAGTTCGAATCCCAGCCTTTACCGACGTGGACCCTCTTAGAACACAAGCGTAGTTATTAGCTTATCCAACTAAACTAGAGGAGTTAAGTGGAAGAGTGCTAATTTCCGTTACTAATATTAATAACCCATCCTAGAAGATTTATTTTGGTGCAGAAGACCGCCACACGCAGCAGTATACCAGTCAGTGAAATAATAATAATAATGTATCATTCTATTCTCAATATATAAATTCTATTTTTAAATAATATAACCAAGGAGGTTAAAGCTCGTAATAGTGGTGGTCAATGCAGAACCTCGCAACTCGTGAAGCTATAAAGTAGATAGCATGATGTTTCGACTGTCGACGTCATCTTCACTTATCGTTTGAAGCCTATAAACGTTTTATATCTATTCATAAACTGACATTTCGATGACAGTTCAAAAATAAAAAATGATCTGAATGACATTAGGTGTCAGACAAAGAACCAAGCTTTATTTTTTATGAACAAGCACATTTTCTTTGAAGAGTTTCAAGAAAAAGTTTTAAATAAATTTACTTTTAGATAGACTTTATTTAAGGACAGTTCATTTGAAATATACATTTTTCATTGAAACTAAAAGAGTTGGTCATTTGTGGTAAAAATGTCAACTTTTAAGTGTTCTATTTTGTAAGAAATAAAAGGTGTTTGAAAACTTTGAAATGTATTTCGTGCTTTATTTTACTTATGCCTTTATCATTTGGCCAGAAAAACAACCTTCCATACTTTTTGTTAAAGTACTTTTCTCAGACTATCATTGTACTTATTATAATATCTAAAAAAATTACGTCCAAAAAGATAATAATGTACCTGTGTACGGTACACACTCTATACAGGTAAATATTATCTTTTTGGACGTAATTTCGCACCCCTATTCAAACAAAGAAATAACTCAAAATTCATGTTTTATGAGATTTCATCAAAAAGTGTAATAACTTTACTAGGAGAAAGGTTTCACTCGAACAGCCATTGCAATACGATCAAATTGAGCAAGATAAGACGTAGTCCGTCTCTTTCTTACTAACGCGCGCGAACAAGTTGGTACCGGTAAAGTGAACGATTCATTGATGCGCCAGCTCCGTATGAGGTCGGATCGTTGCTTGTAGGAATAAAAGTGAAATAAAACAAAATAATTCGGTGCATTGCTGGCAGTTAACTATAACATTGTTTATTATTTAATCTAAAAGTGCATTAATTAAAACTTATTTCGCTTTATCAGTAAAAATGTTATAAGTTGTACCTAAAATTTTCGATTTAATTCTGTTTCATATGAAACAATGTGAGTTTTTTTAATTCCTGTTCAACTTATTGCAGTTTTATTTTAAATTTTTTAAAATGGACTGAATATTAATACGACTTGTTTTACTTTTTTACTGTAAATCCACGGGAATCATCATAGATTTTTTAGTTGATTCTGCTTATTATTAATTTCGCGACGAACATTTTTTTATTCCTTTAATTTAATACATTATTCAACTAACATACAGCCATATTTTTTTAAACCACTTAGGTGGCAGATAAGCACACGGCCCACCTGTTGGAAAGTGGTTCGTGGCCTATGGAAGTATGCAACACCAGGGGCGTCACACTCGTGCTGCCGACCCTAAAGATACCTTCCAATGTCCTTCTTGAGAAGCCCCATATTATTTTAGTCGCTTGGGAAATCCACCGCGGGGAGTTCATTCCACAGCTTGAGTGTGCGAGGGATGAATTTCCTTTCATACCGCACAGTGCACACCGTTTCCGGTTGCAATGTGTGAGGATGAATTCCCCGCCTATGGCGAAAGGTGCGAGAATAGAATGTAGCTGTGGGCATCATGTCAAACAGTTAATCTGAGCACAAACCATTGTAATATAGGCGGTAGAAAACACACAATGAGGCAAAGTCTCTTCTGAGACTGAGAGGTTCTACATCGCCTGTAAGTATGGGATTGCCGACAAGCCTCAACGCCCCTCTTCGCACCAAGTCAAAAGGGTCAAGCTGGCATGCAGGCGCTCCGGCAAAAAGGTGTCAGTAGTACTCCATGTGGGGCCGAACCTTCGCCTTTTATAGGAGGAGCCGGTGCCCCACTGTGAAGTACTGCTTCGCTCTGTTGAGCAACCCAAGTCTCTTTGATGCCAACTCGACCTTGTCTGCCAGATGACTTCAGTATTGGACGTCGTTGGAGATGTCGACACGAAGTATCCCGATACTTGTGGTAATGATAAGCGCTGTGCCCAGAAATTGCGGCGCTACAACAAATGGAGCCTTCTTAGCGGTGAATACACATACTTGTGTCTTAGTGGGATTGAATTGGACTAAGTTTAGTCGTCCCCAATCGGATACTCCAGAGAGAGTAGTCTTGATTTCGGACAAAGTTGTTTGCAACTCTCCTCCACTTCAGACCTAGGGATATTTTCACGGCCCATGTAATACGTGTCCCCGGTGCTATCATCTGAATAACAATGGATGGAGCCATCAGACAGCATGTCATTAATATGCAGCAGAAACAGGGTCGAAGACAACATGGAGCCTTGTAGAACTCTAGCGTTTATGTCCATGCAGTTCGAGCAACTGCCATCGACGACGGCTTGAATACTTCTGTTGGACAAAAAACTGGCAATCCATACGCATAGTCCTTTGGGGAGTCAATAGCGTGGCAACTTCGCAAGACCTCTGTGCCAGACCCAATCGAAGGCCTTCGCAATATCTAGGCTGACCGCTAGTGCCTCACCTCAACTTTCGATGGCTTGCGCCCATCGGTTAGTGAGATACAATAGGAGGTCACCGGTAGAGCGACGGTGACGAAAACCGTACTCGCGGTCGCTCAGGAGATCGTTACCACTAAGGTATCTCAGGAGCTGTGTATTAATCATACGCTCCACCACTCTCACCTTCGAGAGAAGTGAGGTGATAGCGATAGGCCTGTAATTGGACGGATCTGTTCTGTCGCCTTTCTTAGGCACAGGATGCACGAACAAGCCGGGACCTGTCTCGTGGAATAGGAGAGCGCGAAAAGGCGTATAAGCACTGGCCACAACTCAGGGGCACCGTGCTTAAGCACCATCGCCAGTATATCATCCGGCCCATTTGACTTCCGAACATCTAGGGATTTAAGTTTACGCCGGACCACCCGTTGCGTGACTTTTACTTCAGGTATGGAAGCACCACAGCTGGGAATAATAGGTGGCTCGGAGTTCCCGTCGTTCATAGTCGAGTTTGACGCAAAGAGATAACCCAAGAGATCGGCTTTCTCCTTAGCGCCATGGGCCAGACTACCGTCGGGTTTTTGCAGTGACGGAAGACAGGACTGGCAGAAGATTCCCTCGGCAGCTTTGGCGAGCACCAAAAAGCACGACTACCTGATGGGTACCGCGCAAGACGCTCGCCAATTCCGCCGATGA
Organism: Eilema depressum; assembly: GCA_914767945.1. Lineage (NCBI taxonomy): Eukaryota > Metazoa > Arthropoda > Insecta > Lepidoptera > Erebidae > Eilema > Eilema depressum. Next base: position 18,776,696 of record OU612020.1, read on the forward strand.
ATTCAAACTTAACCCTGGCGGTTGCTTTTTTACTGGACCTCGAGGTAGCTATTGGTAAGAGCTGTTGGCCGCGATGGTTCAAGCCCCGCGAGAGTCACTTGCGCCGGGACAAAGCAGTGGTCCAAAGTACCGAGTGGTGCATCCACATTTACGGAGCAGTCAGCAGAAGGTCCAGTATAGCTTCAATGGGTGTCGATGTCTGGTATTCTAATGATAGAATGCACCAGTTGTGAGAGTTCATAGGTCAAGGCGAAGTTGTGTACAGCCCTTCCCGCAAAATCAGTTTCGGTGGACCTCAACCACTCCACGTGGTAAGCATTGAAGTCCCCCAAGAACACTAAGTCCGCGGTAGGATACTGCTCGATTAACCTGTCCGCCGACCGCTGCAGATGCTCATACAGTTGAGCCTTGCCCAGATCACCGCTATGAGACCTGTAGAGGCACGCATCGATACGGGTGTGGCCAACGTGATCTATACGCACCTTTTTGTTGTTTGTTAATTATAATATAATATAATATTACTTTATCTACTTTGGAAAAGTATTAAATTAATGTTAATTTAAATAAAAAACTGAAATAAAAGTAAACACATCAAAAACTTATAAATAATTTTATAATAAAACTGCATTATTTTGATTTACATGGTGCCATTTCGAATGTACTGAAAAAATATTTTATCATAAACTGAATTAAGTACGAACTTTTTTTTAATTAATATAAATAAATTACCTATGTTTATAAATAAGGATATTCTCTATAACAATTAATTGCTATCTTTATCAAATTATCCATTTCTATTTTTAAAACGTACTTATCTCATTTACTTTATTTTTAATTAAATATTGAAGTACACTGCGCGAAGGTGTCAAACTTTATTTGCGTTTTCCCACAAATACGTAATTTTGAGTTATTTCTTTGTTTGAATAGGGGTGCGATTTATTTTTGACAAATTTATTTTTTTGACATTATTATGCAAACCCAACATCCAGGCTCAAGCTTACTTCGTCTACCATTCGGTTTCAACTGCTAAAGAATGGAACGAGGCTCCGGAACAGGCTTTCCGGTAAGTAGGTCAGACAGACAGCAGTCTCTCCCAGAAAAACCTACAAAAACAATAATCGGACCTAGGGATTCTAAGCGCAATGTTTGAATGCCATTGGGAAAATCGTTTACAGGATGACAGGATAATACATATTTAATCTACTATAAATACACCAAAGATCACTTCATTGCCTATAGTATAAATCTACCCTTTATTTTATTAATAAGGCTACAAACACACAAAGGTGCCTTCTTATTTATTTAAGTTATCAGCCCATCCGGTAGATCGATAACAATCGAATCAACTCAATACACAACTGTGTGCCTACACAATGAAATCGCACTCATTACCTTCGACGCTCGCTCCACGCCACGTGAAAAGGGTTACCGTGATTTTTGTTCACAAATGGGATTGTTTTTATGTTTTAAATGTGGTGACTGTATCCTTTGCACGACTTATGTCCAATTATGAAAAATGACAATTAGTCTATAATTGTCCAACCATGGAAATTGTCCAATCATAAAAATGTCCAACTATAGAAATTGACCAATGGTGATGTATTTTGAAAAATTTTCAAATAGGTATAGTACCTATATTTCTCCCAAAATTATAAGCCTGGATCAAACGGCTTGTGAAATGGCCCAACATGACTGTATGATTTAAAAAAAAATATGTACAAGACACTCAAGACTTTAGATTCTTTGGATGGAAATATATCAAGAAATGATAGTCATTTTTCTGGATCTAAGGCTTCCCCATCCCTAATGGCATAATATGACAGATTTTTATACACATGTTTGCAATATTATTTTTTTTTAAACTTAATAATTATGATAACGACATAATGATTATAATAATGACAAAACAACCTTATGTGCAAGTTTTAATTGAACTACTTTTTTGGGATACAATTTCTTTAGAATAATGTCATAACTGTCATTCCTTATACGTTTTTCCTTATATTACGTTACATTGATTTCTATTCTTCGTTTTTATTTCTATTTATTCTACATCTTAAGAGACTTGTCCTGCCACCAGCCGTCATCACGCCCACCCTAGCCCACCGTCGGCAGTAGAGTGGCTGCTCACTCAATCTGTCAATTACCGTGCGTTACTTGGACGGTTATACGGCACGCTTTTATACGGGGTGTTCCCAGCAGCACGGTGCACTGTGGTCGTCATTAGGCTTGTGTGCGCTTCATTTATTCTATTACCAGTAGTGCCTTCGTGAAGAAGTTTTCCGATGAATTTATCGATATATTTCGTTTGTACGGTGATTTGTTTTTCTATAGATTCACTTAGGTGGTAGATGATAAGCACACGGCCCATCTAATTGAAAGGGATCACCGTGGCCTACGGATGTGTGTAACACCAGGGAAGTCTGCCTACCTTGTAAGAACAGAGAGTTTCTGTATCGTCAGTGCAGAAGACAGCAGGGCAAGCTTTTGGTTTTCCCACTGACAGCACAAAAACTCTCCAGTGTGCTCTGGCTACCCTACACACTGCCGGGAACACAACACGACGTTATTATGGGCGGGGTATTCTGTAAGGTGGAGGTACTTCCCTAGACAGTACTTTTAAGTTTGCTAACTATTTAAAGTCAATAATTTAAATACTATATTAAAGGAGTATGCAGCCCACTTAGACAAGCGGGGCCCAAACTAATCTCAGCCCAAAGTCACACTATACTTGCTTATTGACGGATAGTAGTCACTCCCGTGATGCCTTACAAAGTTATAGAAAGCAGGAGTAGAAAAGCGGATCACTCGGCTTCAAATAAAAAAAATACTACATTTAAATAAGTATACTCATACTATATTAACCACGCCACGGTTAGTTTCGTACAATCCGCGCAAACCTCATTTAGCGCTGTTATACAACTTCAAAAGCAGTAATAACGAACTAATCCCCAAAAACTAGAGGTATAATGACTTCGCAGAACAGATCCAGCGCCAAGTTTGTCTTTCTGTGGAGGCTGTGAGCGCGCCTCGAGGCATCAAATCACCGAACGGGACTGCGCTAACTTCACTCAGAATAGTTTCATTCAATTTGAGAATATTTGCATAACCGCTGTCCGGTGTTTGGTGTTTAAATATTTGGTCACTTAACATTTTATGTGCATGTTGATTAAAGTGATAATAAATTAAAACTACCTCTGTGTAGTAATGTGCGTTTCCAATTTTCGATCGAACAAATGGCAAGGTACTTTTTGTTAAGCATACATATTCATTTATGTACTCACGTCTGTAAATCCCCGAAGGGGTAGGCAGAGGTGTATTAACACCCACATTTCGTCAACTATGATTCTCGGTTCCAAGTAATAAGGGGCGAGCCTAATGACGCCTTGCGGGCACTTTGTCATGGGCCGTATGTTCGCTGTCGGATGGAGAATAGCCCTATCCCTTAGTCGCCAATAACGACACCCACAGAAAGATATGGTGTGACCCTGTTCTACTTCACCGGGAACTTTTTGTTAACTATGATGATGTTTTGATCGCAATATACTACGTGATACCGAAAACAATTGACGTTTACTACGGCTCTCCAGTGGGGTGAGCACGAACTACTATCGTAATCGTATCGTGAACGTAACGATAGCACGGAGCATTGCGATTGGCAGGCTTCAGGCAGGTGGCCAATCGCAATGCTCCGTGCTCTCGTTACGTTCACGATACGATTACGATAGTTGTTCGTGCTCACCCCACAGATTCAATTGTGATCCGTAAAATATGTTGTCCTGAGGTTGACGCCCTAAACACAAAGCTACCAATGCCTTAAAATAATAATACTAATGGAATGCTAAGAAGATTATGTATTATTTTAACGTGTAAGAAACCGTGTGACACAGCAGGTATAGCCTATTATAAGCTTCTGCCGAACTGAACAACAACAAGATTACGGCGTCTAATTGAGACCTTCCCGCAGTAAAGCCTCTTTGTTTAAAAGGTAAGGTTTCATTAAGTCGCCTATTGTTGTGGCCAAGTTAAATGCAATTTAAACAATACATAATTTCTTGACTTTATGGGCGCGTTTAATTAGCTCATTCGTTGTATATAATTATGAGTGAGGGCAAGAAATATTCGTAATATTGCGTTACAGATGGTTCAACTCATTATTTCGATCAAGATAAGAAAAAGTGAAACGACTCAGGCGGGAGGGACTTGTACCCGTGATCAGTTCATTACGGGGTGACTAGAGCATTCCCCCTGTAAGGTACTGGTCGTGGGTTCAAAACCCGCCTCAGTCGTTCTTTTTCATATCTTAATTGATTTACATAGCATACTAATTGCTTTAAAATTTCATTCAATTAACTCATCATTATTGTTATCTGCTTCATCATCCATCTAGTCATCTAGGATCCATGATGGTAACTATTACTAAAGCGCCTGCTAGGCGGCAGTGCCATCACAAGATCGTGTGTAGTGGAGGCTGAATTGCGGAAGACGGGCCTTGAGCTCCGAATTTACCTTGACCTTGGATGCAATCAGAAAAAAAAAAACAGTACCAGCACACTTCCTACAGTCCCGGGTCCTTTAAGCGTGGAGTGAAAGAGCGTCTGATGAGGTCATCAAATTAAATGCCACTATTGTAGTACCTATAACTGGTAACTGCAATAGTGACTTTCTTTCCTAAAACTTTCCTTTTAAGCTAACCATATAAATAATTGCAATCCTAAACATTAACTTGAATAAAAAGTAGGTAATATTCGTTTGATTACAGTCGACGACAGAAAATCTCGAATGAAAAACTGACATTTCGCCTTTGCTACTCTTAAATTACGTACGAGACAAGAATTTTGATGGCACACTGAATTTCTACTTCGGAATTAGTGTCGGGACCAAAGGGAAAAAAACTCATTAGAAAAAGTATCAGCCCTCTCTGGATTGACTTCCTGCGTGGACGTTAGAAACAATGATTTGATTTTGAAACAACTGCTTAATATAATTTTACGATTGATACTTACATTTTTTATATTGAACCAGATAGTGTAAAAAGTGCTCCGTTTGCGAAGTGCACCCATTGAGAAGTGCACCAGTTGCGAAGTGAGCCATATGAGAAGTGCCAGCACTAGTTGCTAAGTTCACCATTTGAGCATGGTGTACAAGTTGAGATGTGCACCAAATGCGTCAAACCCTCCACAGGGCTGATTCCTATTAATTGCGATTAATAATAGGTATTGCCAATCAACGTGGCAATAACATGGCATACATAATTATGACATTAGTCGACACCAGCTTAGAAAATAATAATTAAAACAATACCTTACTTGTAAATGTAAACTAAATTACACTACCTAACTTATTAGTACACACATACACACACACTCTTAAGGTTGATTTACATCAGACAAGCTAATGCTCATTCTATCCCTCTATGTCAAATTTTATTAGTGTAAACAGTGACAGAACATTCGTTCGTTGTTCTTTCTTATGTAAACGCTGAAAACAAGGTTTCATCTAAACTAAAATATTAAGAAAAAATGCTCTAGCTCTATTTTCGTTTTTTTTTATACTAATTAGACGGCAGACAAAAATACCTGATGGATAGTGGTCATCGTGGCTTAAAGGGGCCTATGCAACACCAAGGGCGCGAGCGTCATACTCGTGCTGCCTCCCGTTGGTCTAAATCCACCTTTTCTCATACGGCTCAGGCGCAAAACGTCTCTTTCGCAAAATGTCCTCTGGTCGTAAAACGTCTCTTTCGCAGAATGTCTCTTTCGCAAAATGTCTCTTTCTCAGAATGTCTCTTTCGCAAAATGTCTCTTTCGCAGAATGTCTCTTTCGCAAAATCTCTCTTTCGCAGAATGTCGGCCAGGGACTTAGAATGAAATTTCGATTTTGCACACACACAAACAAACCATACATATGCACACAGAAACCATACACATAATGTGTCATAGTCATATAGTCACACATTAACTGACAACATTATCTCGTACATCGTATAACATCCGTGGATAATAATTAATTCGCTTAGCTTTTGCACGGACCTAGGGGAGGGCGGGTAGTGAGGGGACCACCGTCCATTTGTAACATCAATTATTCGTTTAGCGTCCGCCTGATTTATGGCGGTTCACGCTTGACCTATTAATCCCTGCTAGTTGTGAATCTAGATTGTTTTTGAGACAAAAATTAATGGCTATACAAATTAATTGATACTTTTGTATTGATGTTGGTTAATGAAATTGTATTGTTTAAAATGGATAATGATTAATTATGTTTTGATGTTGATTTTAAAATCAGTATGATTGAGATTAATAAATCATGTTCGTTATCATGAGTTAGTGGCTTGGGCTCCCGGTGGCCATACTTGGCTGCTTTTACACAACCCTGTACTGACCTACATCATTGACTAGGTCAGTTTTAGGATGAGTGGCCATTTAGATGGCAACGTTAAGCAGCGCTTGCTAGGTCAATCTTAGGATAGGTGACCGTTCTTAGCATTGCGATGTTAAGCAACATTGACTGAGTCAGCCTTTGTTAATGTTTTGAAATATTAGAAACAACAAAACATACAAACCTTGTAATTATCTTCATAATATTTATTCGAATTCACACAAAAATATAAAATTTAACTCGTGTAAATTCGTGGTGAATCTGGATTTTAATTTAATCCAAATTATTATTCTCTTTTCGTCCTTATAATTAAGCTGCTATTTATCTATCAAGATTACGCATCAAAAGTAAGCTTTACCGGCAAAGCTACCGCCGTAAAACGGTAACCGTCCGATAATTATTCATTTATCGGTGTACGCCCGTTATTTACGACAGACCGTTTAACGGTTGGCTGCCTCTACGGGCGACCGTAGCACGGCTACACCGCCTACACCGCTACGCCGTAGCTGCTACGCCGTAGATATTGAGTAGGGCAATAAACTGAATTGAGATTATTATTTTTTTGTTATCCTGACCTCTTGGGATTTAATGATCAAAGTTTGATGCTTCTACAGAAATTTAATTTGTTAGGGTGTCTGTGGTTACGATTATGGAATGATGTTAGTGTTATTGTGTGGCGTCATCTTTTGAAATGAGTTTAAGGTTTTCCCGTAATATTCTTCCCAAAGTCTTAGTACCCTTTTTCTTTGGGTTTAATTATTAAACTAAAAAAATCAAGTGGTTGAGCGTTTGACTGCTATACAGAGATCGTGAGTTCGATTCCAGCTTGGTACAAATATCTTCACAAAATTCCTCTACTGTTGTTAAACCTTTCATATCTTTTTATATATGTAAAGAGTATATTAGCAATAATATAAGTAAAAACCAGGAAATATTTCATAAAAAAAATTTACAAAAATATCACAAACATATATTAAGAGATTGCTCACTCATCAAAATATAAATTAAATTCTAAATTCGTAAACGTCACATCCGTAATACGTTAATATTTATGGCTACTAATGTGTCAAGTCTGCGTTACTAATGCGACCGCTCACCGCTTAATTCCAAGCGATCCGTGGCGTTATCAAGCGGCCACAGATGAGTGCGTGCGCTGGAACCAGCTCAGTTGGCGCTCACGGCCTTGGTGTGACGTCACATGTGACGGGACGAGAGCCTTGATTACTTGTGTGAAACGGTACTAATGAGGTTGCTAGATAGATCACACTTTACACGTTTAGGTAATAATTTAGGGCCTCCGTCGCTAATGTACCTTTCGCAAAATGCACCCCATGCGCAAAACGTGCCTTTCTCAAAATGTACCTTTCTCAAAATGTGCCTTTCTCAAAATGCACCTTTCTCATAATGCACCTTTCTCAAAATGTACTTTCTCAAAGTGCGCCTTTCTCAAAATGCACCTTTCTCAAAATGCACCTTTAATGGGGCTAATCGTCCGAGCTATACATTATTATTTTTGTCAGTTTATATGTATTTTTGTATGTCAGCTGTTTTGGGTGCGACTGCTGTCTGACCACACTGGAGAGTCATCTTCATTAGTGTCGCAAACGTATGACCATGACGCTTCCACTGAGCCCCTGTAAGAGGGGTAGACTCTTGACTCGTGAAAGTCAACCTAAGTCAAATCAGGAGATGAATATTGCCCACTCTCATACAGGTGGTATGACCAAGCGACTACAGGGTTCTTCAAGATGGGCATTAGAAGGCTCTTACGGGCAGCGCGAGTGGGACGCCCCTGGTGTTGCATACGTCCATAGGCCACGTTAACCACTTTTCATCAGGTGGGCCGTGTACTTGTCTGCCATCAAAGTTACATAAAAAGGCGCTTTAATACGAATATCATATATCTTCAAAAAAGATACTTGACAAACTTATTATTGAACAAACCGAATACTCTTGCGAAGAGCCATTATTTGTGAGTGACGCTTGCGTGCCCACAAATCAAAATTGAAACTATCGCAGCGACAGGTCGCCTCTCGATTCTCCGATAAACTTCCAATGAGAAAATCAATCATTTATAAATAAACCCACTTTTGTCTGCAAACTTCAATCACGTGAGTTATCTGTGATATGTATCTTTTATTCACCTTTTTATTTATTGTTAGATTTTACAGGTAGCTTCACTCGCGGTAATGTAGGTTAATCGTAAAGGTACTGATGTGAATACGTAATTAAAATTTTATTCCTAAGAAAGAAAGAGTACAGAAAGAATATTGAGGTGGTGCCTCCACCTCAATATTTTCGAGGCCAACCCGACTTTAGCTGTTGGTTGAGGCTCTGGCACAGACTTTCCTCTAGGAGTCCAGGGGTCCTATAGCAGTCGCTCCTATAAAAGAAAATATAAACTTAAATATAAAAGAAAAATATAGCGGATGCGCGCGCAGTGCGTCCGCCTGTCCGTCGCGTGTGACAGGTATCCGCCTCACGTAGCGCTGCTCTTGAAATAACATGAAAGAAGCATCCGCGACCGCACCCGCGACCCGCGCCCGCGACCCGCGCCCGCCTATCGGAGCGAAGGCGCTAAGATAGATTTTCTCGCTCTGAAGCTAGTCAGTGCCACTTGACTTTGACTTTGTGTAGTTAGATTGGCTACGAGAATCTCGATTAGGGCCTCACACACCCCACTCCCGAAGTCTCACTCAATTTTAGTAACAATACACTAACCGCTCCATTTTTATACCAATTACGTAGCGCACCACCCTGATGGGAAGCAGTTACTGCAGTCTATGGATGTGTTCAACCCCAGAGTCATCACACACGCCCTCCCGATACCCAGGGCCTAGATGGGGACTCCATGGTCTCGAAGAGCAGCGCAACCAGCGACCCCACAGACGGCGTGTGTTTTAGTCGGTTCAAGTCCGACACAACCACCCCTGTCGGCTTTATAGGGATTTTGCGCACGATAAAAAAGACTCATTACTCAGAATATTCCATCAAGAACCAAGCGGTTCGGTGACTCCTTCTTCTGCCGCACCATTAAGTCTTGGAATTCTTTACCAGTTCACGTGTTTCCCTCCTCCTACAGTCCCGGGTCCTTTAAGCGGGGCGTGAAAAAGCATCTGATGAGGCCGTCAAGCTGAGTGCCACCATTGTAACATGGTACATGTCTGTAATGGTGACCCTCTTTTCAGAGACTTTGCTTTCAGCTTACCATCAGGCGAGGCGAAGTCAAATTGACGTGTAATATATAAAAAAAAAAAAAATTACACTCATGCTACCGAATCTATAAAAGGAAAATACCACAAACCAACGATACGGCACGATTGAAAAGTATGAAGTCCATAGATGAGTTGGATCATCAGTGACGTTAAAATCCATCGCCATATATCTTGTTGTAAAGGTCGGCACATAACAGCGGCGGTAAACACGTCAAGTATATTACCGACCGGTTGTAATACGTTTTATTGAGTGCTGAATAAAATAATAGCGATGTTACTAGTTGTAAAATGCTTTTGTTGCGAAATAAACTTGTTTTTGTGACTATTGTTAGTACTTGGGGAATATGGGGATAAATCTCTGTTATTTATATGTTAATCATAGTTAACTGCAGTATATAGCTCTTTGTTATATACTTATTCTATTGCATCATCATCATCCTCCATGCATTTTCCTAAATTCTAGACTTACGAGCCCTTTGATGCATCATATTACATAATATAGTCTATGATTAAACACACATAGAGACTACGTACTAGTTACGTACTAGTTTACTAAATAAAATTACTAATATTTTAACTAAAATATAACGAGTGCATCAACATACAATAACATTCTAAATAATACTTTTAAAAGGTTTATATTACCCACTAACTGTCAGTTTCCCTATCATTATTTACTCCAGCATAATGAAAAAGCCATTCATTTTTTCCTCAAGCCAAACTATTATTACCCATTTACCTTTCTACCCTCAGCCTTAGGCCGTAAAGATTAAATCTAAAACACACAAAATCTTGGCAAGTTAATAAATAACACTAAGTTGATACACCGGACGCACCTTTACCATAAAATCGTGTCGGAGCTGTCGCAATATATTACTGGGGCGTAAGGGCGGGAACACAACAGCGATTCGACGTAAAAATGCGTAAATTAACACTTTTATATGTGTTAGTGTGGTTCACGTCGCTATGTGTGAGTTTTAAGGGTAATTTATAAGGATTTCGCGTTTTGTTTCGTATAAACTTTGATTGCTGTTTAAATGGTGTGTTGGTTTGTTTTATTGTATTTCAGAATGAATTTATTCGCTGTAGGTGGTGTGTTATGCTCTAGCCAACGCGAATGGGTTGGGTTGACGTTTTACTTAATTACCATTATTTAAGCCTCAGTTTATTATGATCCATCGCCACCAGTGTGGGGCAAACACTGCTCTACGATTTTTTATTGTTGTGTTGGGCAGTTTTTATACACCAATAAGGAGGCAGATAAGTACACGGCCCATCTGATAGAAACTGGTTAAGATGGTTAAGATGATGGTTGGACGTATGCAATACCAGAAGCCGCCCCTGGTATTGCACTCATCCATAGACTGTCGCAAACATTTTCCATCAGATGAGCCATGTTTGATGAGAGTCCCTGAGATGGCTTCCACTGTCGCCCCAAGACGGATGTTGTATAGAAGAATTTGGATCGGCTTCGTGCGGGCCTCGGTGGCTTAGTGGTCAGAGCATTCCCCCTGTAAGGGAAAGATCGCGGGTTCGTGTTCCGTCCGAGGTCGATTCTCTTTTCTTATTTTTTAATCGATTTGTATAATTAGCATAATAAATGCTTTAAAATTTCATTCAAATGATCCAATTAGAATTTGATCCAGATCGCAAAATTTATATAATACATATAGTACACGAGTTCTAAATGGTAATTAAATCAATTTAATGGAGCTTTTAATTTTCATGTACATATTCGTAATATTTATAATATTGCACGTAGGCGTAATTTTACAGTGAACCACACAATTAATTATGGTAATGACAGTTTAATGAAAGAGCCTGTGGTTTACATATTATAATGATATGTAAAAAGGTTAATATCAAAGTTCCGCTCACAAAATGTTAATGTACTGCTGTTATATTAAAGTAATGTAATATTAAAATGATATTATATCAAATGCTAAATTTATTGGAAGACAAAAGTTCTATAAACTCGATTTCAATTCGATAACAAAGTCATACATATGCAACAATAAGATTTGCAGCCAGATTCGTAAAGAAATAGAAATAATGAACAAATAATGAACGGGTCCGATCCCCGCTCACTGTCAATATTTGTATGCATGAATATGGGCATTTGCATTGCTCTGCGCCCCTAGACAAGTGGCAATTAGTTGCTCGGCGTATCATGGAATAGAATGACAAATGTATAGGATTTGACGTTTTTGATATTCGTTGATGTCTGTCACATACGTCAAATCCCATACATTTGGCATTATATTCTACAAAACGCCGGCCGACGAATTGCCACTTGTCTAGAGGGGTTGGTCATGCCTCGGAGAGCACATTAAGCCGTCGGTCCCGGTTGCCATATGAACATCTATGGCAGTCATAACAGGTAGTTGGAGTCCTAAAAAGTCCAACAACTGGTCTAGCTGCAATGCTTCGATATCGCCCAATATCGCTATTTGGTTGTGGTAGTCAGATGACAGTCGCTTCACGTCAAATATCGAAGTCCAATCCTAGACCTGTCCTAGACCTTATTTGACATACATACATTCATTCATTACTGACAGACACTCAGATATACATTCTTATCGGAAGTCATCACCTCAGTCATTTCTTTTTTGGGCCTGCCTGCTCCTAGTATAGCCCTCCCTTCCTGACCATGTTACCTAAAAATGAAATTGACTACGAAGCAAAATGCCTCAAGACTAAGTCTAAAAACCATTACTTTCATCCCTTCAGGTAAAATAATGACGTCATACTTATAAATTACAAACGATTGCGTCATTATATTCCATTCAAATATTTTCTACTTATCAAACAAACTGTACAAACACAAGTCCGAACCATTAATTTCCATCATCCTAAAAACTAGTTCTGGATACAGCGGGTTGGCTTCCTGTAATATATAGGAAATAGTAAACCATGGTTCGTTCTAAGCCATAAATCAACATGGCCGTCGCGGTTGAAGAAACCTCCATGTAATTACTGTAAGATATGATTTGCGGACGCGAAGACGTACGTAGCGAAGTCATTTGTTAGCGATACATTCGCAAACAGTTGTATTATGAGAAGTAAATGCTAGAAACTAGAGAATTGTTGTCTAGCAGTCAAACTAGAGCTACAATATAACTAACAACTAGTGTGATTTATTAATAATATGATGTACTAGCTTTTGCCCGCGGCTCCGCCCGCGTGGATGTCGGTTATCGCAATTAAACATAGCCTATGTCTAATCTACCCCTGTACCAAATTTCATCAAAATCGGTTCAGTGGTTTAGGCGTGAAAGCGTAACAGACAGACAGACAGAGTTACTTTCGCATTTATAATATTAGTATGGATTTTTTTATTATAATTTTATCCCTGCATGCATTCTACATATTGACTTTTGAACATTGACATTATTTGACATATTAACTATATTCTAATTTAATCATAATACAATTAAAAAAAAAAAAAAAAAAAAAAAAATTCTTAAATGGCATAATGTGATACTATTTTAAATTTGATAACATTGCATGCAGAGAATCTGCGAAACATGTCGGACCTCATTTTGTAACACCACTGTAACATACCGTGTTTCGAGCAATAAATGATTTACTTACTTTACTTATTTATTGTTACGTGACATATTATCTGAAATATTTTTTTAGTACCGTGGGAACCTCAAAAAGAATGGTACCTAAATTTAATCATTCTCATTAGTGTATTCAATGAAAATACTAATGAGAAACATCTATCGTTCTATCAAGACTTTTCATTTATAATATTAGTAAGATATTAATTAACTTGAGTTTTGGTATTTGAGTGTCTCAGAATTAAATCGTCCTCATTTTCAATTCTGTTCTGCCAAAGCTATTTACATTACGGAGGATATGTTTCAGAATTCAAACCGGCTTGGTTTTTAATATGCCTTATAAGTTATAAGGCATATTAAAAACCAAGCCGGACTATTTATCCAACCTAAATAATACTGACTGATATTTTCATAATCATCATCATCAGTACCGCGTAATCCCACTTGTGTCCTATGTAATATCGAGAGGAAAGTCTACAGCAGAGCCTCATGCATTATCAGCAAGTGTACCGGCAAGTAGTTAAAATTGACTCAAGCCCAGATCTTGTTAGTGTCATCATCGCCAATCGCTATGATTAGCCAGTGTTATCTCAAGTTCACATTTGGAGCCCGCTTACGTCCCAATCATCGCCAATCTATGCCAGCCCATCGTTCATTGTTTAGTAAGTGAACCGTCAAGCAGATGACGTTGACCTGGGCCTTAGAGGTATTGCAGGGCGCACACCATATTGGTAGGGCTCAGTCAAAAAACTTGTAACTTGTGATTCTTGGCAGTATTCTTCAAAATTTTGTTTCTCTATTGAAATTTTTCGAAAACATTTCCTCCACTTCTCACACTACTTTATTTCAATCTGTAGCACTTTAGTTCTCACATATACTTCTCTTACTAACTATGCACCGGCGCTGCGCGTAATGCTTCGTTTACATACTCGCGGCAGAGCGAGGGAAGTGGCGAGAGAAGTGGGCAGGGACGTGGTGTGAATGGTATATTCGTCATGCCGCGAGTAGTGCCGCGTATGTTGCTGCGAGTGTCGGCTTGGCAGCGCGAGAAGGAGCGGCAATACTAGCGCGATGAAGCATTCACATACTCGCGTCGCGCACACTTCGCATCGAGCGCTCGTTGTGTACGCGCGTGTCACAGTCACAGGATTACTTCGAATTTATTATCATGACAATGACGCAACCAATCGAATGGTCCAACGAAAAATCAATAGAATTTATTGAAATGCTTGCTACGGATCTAATTAAATAATATAGGTAATACATATGTATATAAAAGATAGGTAGGTAGGTACCTACCTACCAAACTAGAATAGGTAGGTAGGTAGGCAAATTAAAATAGGTAGGTAGGTAGGTAGTACCTACCAAATTAGCCTGATTACCTACCAAATTAAAATAGGTAGGTAGGTAGGTACCTACCTACCTACCAAATTAGCCTAATTATACCTACCAAATAGGTAAGTAGGGTACCTACCAAATTAGAATAGGTAGGTAGGTAGGTACCTACCTACCAAACTAGAATAGATAGGTACCTATCTACCAACCTATTTGGTAGGTAATCAGGCTAATTTGGTAGGTACTACCTACCTACCTACCTTTTTTAATTTGGTAGGTAATTAGGCTAATTTGGTAGGTAGGTACCTACCTACCTACCTATTCTAATTTGGTAGGTAACCTACTTACCAAATTAGCCTAATTACCTACCTACCTATTTTAATTTGGTAGGTAGGTAGGTACCTCTACCTACTAAATTAGAATAGGTAGGTAGGTAGGTACCTACCTACCAAATTAGCCTAAGTATACCGACCAAACAGGTAGGTAGGTACCTACCTACCAAATTAGAATAAGTAGGTAGGTAGGTACCTACCTACCAAATTAGAATAGGTAGGTAGGTAGGTACCTACCTACCAAACTAGAATAGGTAGGTAGGTAGGTACCTACCTACCAAATTAGCCTACCTACCTATTTTAATTTGGTAGGTAATTAGGCTAATTTGGTAGGTAGGTACCTACCTACCAAATTAGCCTATACCTACCAAATTAGAATAGGTAGGTAGGTAGGTACCTACCTACCAAAGTAGAATAGGTAGGTAGGTAGGTATCTACCTACCAAATTAGCCTATACCTACCAAATTAGAATAGGTAGGTAGGTAGGTACCTACCTACCAAATTAGAATAGGTAGGTAGGTAGGTACCTACCTACCAAACTAGAATAGGTAGGTAGGTGGGTACCTACCTACCAAATTAGCCTAATTACCTACCAAATTAAAATAGGTAGGTAGGTAGGTACCTACCTACCTACCAAATTAGCCTGATTACCTACTAGCTAAGTATCTAAGTAGATAGCCTAGCCTAATAAAATGCCTATACTGCATTCGGTTAGGTGTCCACTTAACTAAAGTCGTCCATCTCCATCGCAAGGCGAATACTGTATGCGGGGCAACGCGATGAACATCGCGATGATGCGAGTGTTGGGCAACGCGATGAACATCGCGATGATGCGAGTGTTTGAATGCTAGGGCATTATTCGCGTGAATATTGCCGGCAAGGCGATGAGCAATGCGAGCGGCAGTATGTAAACGCGGGGTAATATTGTAGCAACAAACGACCTGTCGTTAGTTTAACGACCATATTAATCGTTGTTTTGTTACAGTCTGCTATCTACCATTCATTCTACATCCACCGACACAGAAGGATTTATGAGAAATGAGTCAACAGCAACTAAAATAGTTTTAATCTCACTTCTATTATAAATTGCGATAGTTGAGATGGATGGATGAATTTTTTCACTATTTTTTCTTTGTGTGAGTATTTTCACCTTGCCTAATAAATAAGCTTTTTCATAATACGGATCTCCTCGGATACTCCTCCGTTAAAGCCGCCGGTGTGGTTATGTCGGACTCGAACCGACTAAAATCGCACGAAGTCTTGAGTCATTAATTCCCGAGGGTGAGATTGCCTCTAGCATATCCTTGACGCCCCAGTTGACCCAGGGCTGATAAATAAGCTAAAGGGGAAGTCTCAGACATGAGGATTGTGATCACAATTGTAGATACAAATAATACTACAATGGTGACCCTTAGTTTGACAGCCTCATCAAATGTACTTTTTCACGCTATCATCAATAAATTAATAAATGGTAAAAATAACTTCAGACATTGTCAACAAGAAAGATGAAGAGATTCTGAGAATTTTAATTAGTTCGATTAAATTTTAATACTCATGAAATTCTTCAAATATTTACAAATCTGAGAAGTCTGAGAACTTTGCGCGTGGGTATCAAAAATATTATTTCTGTAGCGTTCGCCTTAAAACGAATAATGATAATTACAATTTCTATTTAATGTCAACATTTGATCTCGGCAACGTTTATTAAGTTTGTACGTTTTTAATATCTTCTGACGTTATGTATTTCATTAGTCATAAAAGTACTTGGGAGTTGAAATTATATTTTCAGCGTAATCTTGAAGTAGGTATATTACCTTACTAGTTGTTGACTGCAGCCTTGCCTGCGTGGAATTTTGATGGCATTTTTGCAAAGTCAATGTCAAGGTCAAGGTCAAGGTCAAGGTCAAAGTCAAAGTCAAAATCAAAAATTATTTATTCGATGATTTAGCCGTTTTGATGGTCTATAACCATCAAAACGGCTATTATTATAAAACTGAAGAGTTTGTTTGTTCAGTTGAACGCACTAATCTCAGGAACTGAACTGGTTGGAATTAAAAAAATCTTTTTAATAGTCCGTTTATCAACAAAGGTAATAGTCATATATATCATCACATCACTCTACTACTCAAGGGAGCGGAACTATTATCATAAATACAAACAAATCTACATTAATATATGATGTGAAATAAAGAATAAAAAGTACCCGAATTAAACAAATAACATCTTTCAACAAATTAACCAAATACAACTGAACAGCAGAAGCGTAATGAGTTCAGAAGACAAATTGACCATGCCAACGGTGCAGCAAGTTTGTTCTTTGAACTTTCAAGTAGCTTTGTAAAAGAAAACCGTTCCTCTAGCTTTCTTCACTGGTATCTCGGCTATAAAAAGTCGCTTTAACAAAGCGAGCTCATTGGCTTGAGGCTGTGTTAATTGGCCCGGTTAGCATTTAAGCAAGTGTATCCTTTTTGAATTCCAACGCTTTTAACTTTAGCCATTTTATGTTTCATTAAGATAAGAGAGAATTTCTGTGGAGAACAATGAGGTTTTTATAGTTTTTGTGGTTCAGTGTGTCGATAGGAATATGATTAATTTTGTTTGTTGGTTATTTGAACAATTAGGTCCGTCGTCCACTAAAGATAAGATAAGAGAAGATTGAAGAAGATCGCTTTATTGCACACCAAACATAGGATACATACAGTGGATACGTACATGATAGAGATTTCATAGAAAGTCACTTATCGTAATCCATACACGCGTCAGTAAGCTTAGTGGTTAAGAAATAAGAAGAAGTAAGAAGAAGCCTACGCTCAAGAGGTCCCGGGTTAATTATTTTGTTTTTGTATCTAGGACACGACAATTTGTCTTCGCCTCACCTGATGGTAAGTTAAATCCTAACCATCTAGCACTCATACAATTTAGCTTAACTGTAAAAGTTCAGAAAAATATTAATCATGGCGTTTACGAGGAGTCGGTTCTTTTTTTTTTATCTTCGAAATATTTCAGTTCTGCAGTTTCTGATTTACAAACTGACATAAAGGTTACGCGTGATTGAAACTAAACCTTGATTCCAGTACATCAAACGCAGTGTCGAAATTCACAGCATTTTGGTCACAGTATAGGTACATTTCGAGGGTACTACAATGACGTCACTCAACCGCGGCTCGCTTTAAACTCTGCCGCGTGGAAGGGTAGGACCTGTCGTGTTTGCCGCAGCGAGAATAAATCACGCACAGTGTGACACGGCCTTATTGTGTCGTGGAGATTAAAAGGGTACTTCACTACAGGGATTGCGAATCTACCTTTGTATACCCAGGTAGGGTTTGTGAATTGGTAATTTTGTTTTTGGCAATACTGTAGAATCTGCTTGTAATGACATCGAAAAGAGTCGAATACGACTCTCTCTTTCGATGTCATAAAAAGTATAGCATTATAAGTATTAATTCCGGAAGATACGTACCATATTTTGGTGGAATGTATTCGGAATGAGGCCGAGAGAGTCGCGATTAAGTATCAATATGATATAGATATTCATATTTTAGGGTCATGTAATCGTATTCTTGCCTACCCGGCCAGTCGGGAGGCAAGAACACTATACAGATTAGTAAATATAGGTATTAAGCGTAGATTGTAAGATATTTTTAAGCATAGCCCCTATGAGGGTGACATATTCACTTTGTGAAAAAACCCTCTTACAAAATAAAGATAAAAAGAAAAAAAAATTATAAGTATTTCATTATGTTACCGAATTACTTGTATTATTTAGTTGATCACTATAGACGGAGTCTCGCAGTTTCGCAAAGAACTCAAGTGGCTTCCTATCCGTCTTCGTAGGAACACCCGAATTCTCTGTCTTCTTTTCAACATTCTATACAACCCTTCTGCGCCATCTTACCTAAGGGAGCGTTTCTCATTTGTACGTGCTCCTGATGCTCCGTGCAGATCAAGCCTCCGCTTTCTCCTTAAATTCCCTTCCCACAAAACTGACTTCTACTCTTACTCCTTCACTGTGCAAGTAATAATAAATGATTTCTTACACGGAACTACAATATGGGGCTCTTCAAGAAGAGCATTTGAAGGTCCCTATAGGCCCCTAATATTGTCCACGTCTACAGGCCACGGTAACCACTTTCCATCAGGTGGATCGCGTTTTTGTCTGCCACCTAAGTGGTATAAAAAATACAGGATTCCTACAAAAGCAGATACCGCATTGCTAACGTCCACAAGTTTTAGGAATCCCTATATAGTAGGCGAGCCGTATATCCTGTATTATATAAAACATTATCGTATTGGACAGTATCATTTCATATAACAACATTTCTATACAAAACATCTCGCAAACAAAAGTAATATCAATAATAAAATGCAATTGTCCCCTCTTACGCCCCGAAGTTTCGAAGTAAAACAGTCAGAAGCAAATAGCGCCGATACACTTAAGGCTCAAACTTATTCGATAAAAACTTGCGACAATCTGATTAGAAATAAAAGTGACTGCAAAAAGGCTTTTATCTTGAACCAAGTTGTAACTAACACCGATAACTTGGATACAGATGTAAAGGTGCGTACAGATTATGTAACATGTTGTATAACTTGTGTTACACGTCCACATTATCTAACATTGTTTTATAACTTTGCAACATTGTACTAACTTTAGTGTCTACATTACTGAAACATGTTATATAACATTGTTTTATAACATGTTTTGCTATATAATTTGTACGTACCTTTACTTTGGTGGCAGCAAAAAGTCCTTTTATTCACTGTTTTTGGGTTTTCTTCGGTTAAAGGTGGATTTAGACCAGACGAACATAGAGCCAGAACAAGGTCTTTCTTAATATTTTAGTGTAAACGTAACCTTGTTTTCAGCGTTTACATAACAAGCGACGGCGAAAAGTGGGTGCTAGCACCTCTGCCTTCGGTGATATAGGCGTGAGTTTATGTTATGTTAAGTTATGTTACATAACAAAAACAACGAACAAATGTTCTGTCACTGTTTGCACTAACAAAATTTAACGTAGACTGAATTTGAATTTGAAATTGAACATTCGGTCGTCTGACGCAAATCAATCTTAAGAAATACGCAATAGGAACTAGGATTGGGATGAGTACCCGATTGAATTGATTTGGACTGTACACTAGGCAATGAAATTCTTTTCTTTTTCTTTCTTTTTCTTTAAGTTAGCTAGCCCAAGGATGTTGGTACACAAAACTGAAAGAAAATCTTAGAATACCCACTTAATATCTATCTATACTATTATATAATTGTAAAGTGGTCGTGTCTGTACATTGGGGATATTTAAACAAAAATACTTGGGTTATGTTATGTTAACGATACTGAACCCTTTTGAATTTCCTGTCTGTTTGTCTGTTTGTCTGTTTGTCCGCGATGGACGCAAAAACTACTGGACGGATTTTGATGCGTTTTTTTTGCTAGAAAGGGCTTACTCAGACTTAAAATCTTACGTTTGTTTGATCGCAATCGGTTGAGTAGAACCGAAGATATGAGCAAAGGTCGCGTTAACCGAGATGGACGCGGGCGGAGCCGTGGGCGGAACGCTAGTATAGTTATAACTACCAATAATAACCGACGCCGTAGCACCCCATGCTATCCTCAAAAGCTATCCCAAGAAACGTGTACTGCGCATATAGAGTACATTTTGAACACATTTTAGGTCCAAGAATATGCCCCGAGGTATATCATTGTCGCATAATAAGATATGAATGTCATAATCTACACTTCTACTTCCTCTTAGCGTTAATTCCCAGTCGCATCCGAAGCTTTCAGCTCGGAGTCTGGGGTCCGCTTTTTACCAGTCTTAACCACGAATTTGACTAGACCTCGATATTTTCCGTGAAGCGATTGTCATCTGACCTCCACAACCCAATGTTAACATTAGGCGATATCGAAGTTTTAGCAGTTAGACCGTTGTTTTTGGATTTTTGAGGGCTCCAACTACCCGTAACGATTGCCATAGATGTTCTCATGGCAACCGGGACCGACGGCTTAACGTGCTCTCCGAGGCACGACCAGACCTATGCAAATACTCATATTTCATTCACACAAATATTTGCACTGAGCGGGGATCGAACCCGCGCCTCCTGCGTAGCGGCCGCGTTCACTACCGCTACGCCACGGAGGCTGTCAATGTCATAATCTATAGGTTTACAGTAATTAAATATTACTCTTGGACCAGTAACAAAAGGATGTTTAATGTTTTCCTTTATTTTTAGAAATTTATATGAACTCCACAACTCAAGTGCTTTTTTCAACGTTTAATAAAGATTTAAAAAGAAAAATAACACTGTATAATTTTATACTTAGAATAATTTTCAAATGGAAAAAAGTGAAGTACTGAATACATTATCATACTAAACACAATTCCAGTACAGAACTTTGTTCAAACACCCGTCCTTTTGTCTTCTAATCCCTAAGCATAACAAATTGTACTGAAACAAAAAGTCTCTTAAGATGTGAAAACTTGCAAATTGTCGCCTTCGATAGCATCAAATCTTGGAAACTGTGCCATTGTACAAATATAAAAACAGAAGGTAAACTTCGTAACTTTGTCGGCAACTCCTAGATCAATCTATATAATGACTAGCTGTTACCCGCGGTTCTGCCCGCGTGGATGTTGGTTATCGCGAAAGCCTATTTTCTTCCTCAAGGTCTAATCTACCCCTATGCCAATTTTCATCCAAATCTGTTCAGTAGTTTAGGCATGAAAGCGTAATAGATAGATAGACACACACTTACATTGGTTAAATGATCACAAAATGTATGTACTCGTATAAGATTCGTATGCCTAACGAAGGCGAGATATGCTGTATCAAAAACTAAAAATGTAACATCTCATCTTGACCGTGTCTCCTACGAATAAATTTCATTTCATTTCATTTCATTTACTTTCGCGTCTATAATATGGATTGGAATGGATTAACACATCAACTTTGAGGAACAGCGCTATTAACAATCATTCATCATCATCATGATGATAAAACAATTAATATTGTAGTTCATTTCACAACGTACAGTTGAATTCAAAAGTGCAATAGCAATCCTACGTAACTATAGCGTCAACATTCTAGCGCTACTTGTGACCTTTCTCTTTTAAGACAATTTACACACACATAAATTGTTCTTCCGTAGGAATATTATCGATAATTTCGTTGTCACTACGTAAGCAACCCGTGGCCAAGTGGTTAAAGCATGAGGTTTGTGGAAATGCAAAGGTTGATGGTTCAAATCCTACGATCTTGTAATAACACTTTTTGTGTTTCATTTATAAATTAATATCATTGTATTATTTGTTAAATTTTAGCAAATATCAACATAAAATGTAAAAAGAATGCCAACTTCATGCAAAATTACTTTATCAATATTTAAAATTATATTTTTGTCATAAATATAAAAAAAATCGTTATAAGCTGGAATCGAACCTGGAACCTCTTATCATTGTGCATCTATAGTATCTTGCTTAACCCACTTAGCTATCAGTTAATTTACTAAGTTGGTAAATTACTGTATTAGTATCTAATGACACACACACACATATGTAAACACAAAACCGGGCCGGCGCGCGGCCGCACGCCACGCCATTTTGAGCCTTGTTGTGCTAATGCACTTATGAACTCTGACTGTACATTGAAAAATAGGTTTGAGATATCAAGCTTGACACGAACCTATCTCAATGAGCGCTATAGCATCGGAGAATGGTCATATTTCAATTGTTTTAAAGTACAGTGCATTCAATCAATTAATCAATCAGTCAATCAATCAATTAGCATATTACAGTCCACTGCTGGATAGAAGCATTTCCCAATATGCACCACTTTTGCATTGGTATTCATACAGTGCATAAATTTTGTTAACCTTATCAGTACATAAAATTAAGTTGAAATTTCAATTAATGATCATCAAATAGGTATCTCACCGTTAAATGTTCTTAGACTACTGTCATATTTCTTAACAATAACATTCATTCAATACAAATCGTAGTCAACCATTGTCTTTGCAACACCACAGAGTACCTAGTTGGTAGGTACAGCAGAAGACCAACTTTTGCCATAACCATTATCACTGTCCCGCCCTTAGAACGTTCAGTGGTGCAAGTTGGGGGAGATATGCAGGGATTTATTGTTTTTGATATCTAGTTGTGTGGCTGTGTTGTGGCGCTGGAAATTAGTTCGCTGGACTACAATGTTTAACTTAGTATCGTTGCATCCTAAAATACGTCCTGGAAATACGAGATACTTTTGAAGTATATTAAACGAAATAGAAAGTATTTAAGAGTGTTAACAACAGTTCAAGTAGGTAAGTTTGTCAGATAAATAAGAATTATCCAAGTATTCGAAATTCCATTAAAGAAAAGATCAGTGATACTTGTCTCGACTTGAAAATTGAACTTGAAACCTCAGGCATAGCATTTGCACGTCCAACAACTATACCATTAAAGCAGCAATTTGACAAAAAGCTACCAAACATTAGTGAATTTAAAACTTTTGGGGCCAATATTTCAATAGCAACTTTCAATATCTAACACCTGCGTTCCATTCAATGCCAATGTTACAAAGAAATCCCTCGACATACTAGCGGAACTTATTTCTGTCTCCGAACATATTGTCACATCATAAAACAGAAGTTGGCACATTAAGCCAACCGGCCGCCAACTTTCGCTCAAAGTTTATTACTTGGACCAAACTTCGGAGCAGTGGTTCGGTATGGCGTAGATTTTTATACGACGTCCCCAGTCCGTTTATTGCTTAAATAAGTAATTTTGTAGGACAAATCTGCATAATGTCGACGAGTAAAAGCAACTTATTTTATGTTTCGGATTTTGTCTAGAAATTAAAACACAATAATTTTAAACTTTATAAAAAAAAATGAGGTGAATTTAAAAAAGAAGGTCGTAAGAAGCGACTAACGAAAAAATACGCAGATGATTCATTGTGAGAGAAGGAAAACTCGAAATAAAACCCTGTACCAACCCATCTGGCTAGCATGGAAACAGTACGCCAAAGTCTAACATTAGGAGAGACCTATTCCCAGCAGTGGACTGATTGTTCCCAACAGTTGATTGATTAATATGTGTAGGCAGAGGAGCCTTGACACGAATAAAATTGAAAACACCATAAAGGGTTTTAGTTATTTACCAACATATCATCATCATCATCATCATTTCAGCCATAGGAAGTCCACTGCTGGACATAAGCCTACCCTATAGATCTCCAATAAGATACATATACACTGGTCCTTTGCACGACTTATATTATTACTCTTAGAGACTTAGATAAATAGATAGTTTAAAAAAAAAAAAAATTACATAAAAATACTTTTTAATAATGCATCAGCCTAACAGTCACTTGAGTAGAGAGAATTAAAATCGCTAAATAATCAAATTTATGTTCAAGAAACAAACACTCAACTTCCTCATAATTTTTACAACTCCATTTCGTCCGTCCGAAGTCTATTTGTAGTGATTTTTAAGAGTAAGCACTTATTGCAGAAATCTCGTTGGGCACGCATTTTCTTCTTCATAATGATGACCCTTATTATTTGATAGGAAACGGTTCGCTTTTTATAATTTGTGCCCTTTTGAACGGTCAACGCGTTTCATTTGAAAAGAGAATATCTTTTTGCCTATTCCATTATTCTTGAATCAATTTTATAAAAAAAAGTCTTGTAAAAATTTTGCTGTCTGATTTTCGAGGTCGATTTGTGTCGAATTTTTTGCTTCTGTGAATTCAATGATTTCCTAGTATTCCGGTCAATTTACATTATCCGAGGCTACAATAATTCGCATTTATCGGAAAGTTGGTAGTATTGTTCAAAATACCACTATAAATGATATATATCTGATACCTGGTTTTTTTTTTATTCGGGGTCAAATGTGATAAAAACGGGTTTTTCAGTAAAATGGTAAGTATTATCAAAAAATGTCGGAGACAAAGTTAAAGATTATTCAATTATCTATTAAAATCGGTTAAGTGCGTGTCGGGCCCGCGCACTAAAGGTTCCGTGATTCCGTATGAAACTGAATTGAGGCGCGTACTTGTGCTATGTAAACGGCAATATACTTTGATTGCGTTGAATTAAAAGTTGAATTTCACGGTACTTGCCGTTGAGCTAGAATCATGAAATTTGGGCAGAAGCAAGGTCTTACAGCACAAATAAAGGGAAGAGTTTGAAAACCAGAAATATGTAACTCATCACCATAATCCACCTATCTAAGGTATTGTATTGTATATCAGTATTATCTCAATTTTTCAAAGAGCTGTCATTCTGAACCACAAATAAACAAAACATCCGTAAGACCAGAAATAAATTGGTTTTTCTTTCTAATCTGAACCTCCTTCATAACGGTTCCCTTCAAAACTGCCATTAAAATGTAAATTTGGTATATACCTACGCCTTTTTTCTCGATGCATTACATTGTAAGAGGGCTTTCTCGATTCCTATGGGTGAAAACATGTGAAAAGACCCACCAAATGTGTTTATTTATGTTCCTATAACGGGACCAATAAAAGCAATAAGAATAATATGTATGTATCGCCCACCATTCCCCTAAATGGATAAAAGGCTGTAAGCCATTCTAAAGCGATACTGGTTTTGTATATGAGGTGAAATAAAATCATAAATAACTGTTACGAGTGCGCCTTTTCCTCTAGTAGGCGGAATCGATGTCAAAGGGACTGTTTCTGAAATAACGAGTTATTGTTGTTACACAACCAGTTTTGTTGAAAGTGTTGGTATAGTTTTCTTTTGAGGGCGAACTCAGAAAGCAAAGTAAAAATCTTTTATTCTGTATAGACCATTCAAAGGGCACTTAAAAAATGTCGTGGATGGACCACCGGTTCGCAACGCGGCTTCGACATTAGAAGGCTTCGGCAAGAAACTCAATGGACTTTTTTTTATTCACATCACTGTTAGCTTGGCCGACGTATGCAGCACATACCTACAGCGTACCCATTACTTGTCACAATCCGATATGGATAAAGGGGACCCTTAAGCGTGTTTCTGCATTTTAAAAAACTTGGATGAAAAATTAAAAATATTTTATTCTGTATATAGATCATTAAAAATGGAAATTATAAAACGCCACAATGGTTTTAAAACAGTACCGTCCTGAGAGAAAACTCCGGCAAGAGACTCAGCGGGTTTTTTTTATCTATTAGGTCCCATACTTGTCCCATACATCCTACTACATGTAGGAATATAATTTGACAGCTTTAGGAAATGTATGTTGTTAATATGCTCTTGTATAAAATGTAATTAGGTGTGAATTGCTAGTTTAATAGAATAACAGGCCTGCTTGCGGTTGTCAAATGGGGTTGCGAGGTCACGACTAATCTTGGCAAGGCCTATCTCCCTTTTCAATTTATGTTTCTCTCCTATGTCTTTCTTGATTGGTTCTTAGAATTACATGTTTATACCTATAATATTTTGAACCAAAGTGACAGGCACAGCCGTTGTTATTGACACATTCGAGATTCGATTCCTACTGAGTGTAATTTTTATAGATAAACCAGCTGACCCGGCGAACTTCGTACCGCCATATTTTCTGATCCCGTTCCCGCTGCATGCATATCTCTAAATTTATCAGTGTTTCTCTACAATATTATGCATGTATTATACCTACATATAAACCTTCCTCTTGAATCACTGTATCTATTAAAAAAACCACTTCAAAATCCGTTGCGTAGTTTTGAAGATTTAAGCATACATAGGGACGGACAGACAGCGACAGCGACTTTGTTTTAAGTAGTGATAGTGATGATATATTATATTATTTCATAATAATATTATGTCTTTTTTTAAAAACCACACAGCTTTCCATCACGCGAGTCAAGATTGAAATAGAGTCATTCCGCGATTTAAATAAAATATCTTAGAATACTTTACTTTAACATTCGCTATTACTTTTTATATTATTATAAGAATCTTACATCTCACTTACATTATCTTACCATGATTTTTTAAATTTATCTAAGAAATGTATTGATATTATTAGTGTATTCAATCACTTAAGCATTTCGTTTGTTTACATTTGATTGGGTATATTGTACCAGAGAGACAAAACAAGTTCTTGAAAACAAGGCCGTTATATCGGGGGTTGAGAATTTGAAAACAATATAGGATAATATTATTCCATATCAAATAGAGTAACAATAATAAAAGTCTTTATTTCTGAGAATATATTTCATAAAACTTTAGAAATAGATAGTAATAGTCTTTCATATTATATCTTCTCTTATCGTAGTGCTATATTCTTCGATAGAAAGATCAGGCCCTCGATTCTGCTAAAGCAAAACACTGTTGTGCCACAATCTCTGCAAAAATTGGCATTAAATTTTAGACTTTATTGCTATAAAGTTAAAGTCCAAAATTAAATGACAATATTTTCATCACACGCTTTCGTTCACTCTACAAAAGGGCATTTAATTTTAAGCTTTAACTGCATTGCCTTAAAGGTTAAAATCACATGGAATTTTCTCGCAGTCTCTGTGGTGCGACAGTGGTTGTGCTTTAGCAGAATCTAGACCCTGGTTAGATCATACGCGGATGCGGGAAATACCTGCCTTTTTTTCTCCCTGCCTGCCTGCAATGCAATTCTGTTATCGCACAGCGACGAGCACAACGTTGCGACAACCTTGACAGAGATTGTCATTGGTCGAACTCTGTGACGTCACTATAGATCGACCAATGACAATGTATATCAAGGCTGTCGAAACGTTGTGCTCGTCGTTGTGCGCTTACAAAATTGCATTGCTGTTATCTCTGTGTCAAATTTCATCTAGATCCGTAAATTGATTCAAGAAAATAATTGACACATCTACTAGATATTTCTTTTAGTTACTACTAGCTGACCCGGCGAACTTCATACCGCCATATTTTCTGATCCCGTTCCCGCTGCATATATCTAAATTTATCAGTGTTTCTCTACAATATTATGCATGTATTATATATATATAAACCTTCCTCTTGAATCATTCTATCTATTAAAAAAACCGCTGCGTAGTTTTGAAGATTTAAGCATACATAGGGACGGACAGACAGCGACAGCGACTTTATTTTATAATATGTAGTGATGATGATTAGATAAAGATGTAGTCTCAAGCTTATTTGCTGCCGGAATTGATTGAACTAAAACTATTACAGCCTTAGCTCCTAATGAAAAAAGTAAAAGAACAAACCTAATCAGATCTTGGAACAAATATAAACTATCGAAATAACTGTTGTTAACTTAATAGACGCGTAACAAGACAAACAAATCAGCCCGGGACCGTTTGTAGATATCTCTCAACTTTGCCCGGGTAGCTCCGGGACTCGTTAATCCCCGGGCCTTTCTCCCCACCAGTAGTGATGCGAAAGCAAAAACTCGATTCCCAGCGTCCGAGTCGATTATTAGAAGCTCTTTGATGGATTTATTAGGGTGTAATTTGATTGATAGTCTACCTTACAAAAGCCGAGAGAGGTGATTAAATATTGGAAACGGTAGTTATAACTGCGAATAATTGATACAATTTCTGGAAATAGTTTAGTTTCTGAGAAACTTCTTGTGATACAGACATCAATGGATACAGTCAATTCACCCATCTTTACCAAAAATAACTTTTGCAAAATTTTATTAGTCTCTTCGTTTTAAACTTATTATTCAAGTTCTTAACTCCACATTCAATGTAAATACGAAAGCTTATGGATATTTATTTCATATTATAACTAGCAGACCCCGCGAACTCCGCCTAGCAGTCGATTCCTTATTTTTATTTTTTTTCTCTCCGTAATAACCATCCTCGTACTCCAAGGAATGTTCTAAAAAAAGCATTAGCAAAATCGGTTCAGCCGTTCTCGAGATTTGCGCTTAGCAACACATTTAGGGATTCATTTTTATATTATAGAATATTTTTTTTTTTTTTTTTTTTTGTAGTTATCAAATAAATGTATTAAAAAAACAAAAAAAGAGAGAATATAGAATATAATATATAATTATAGAATATAAATTAATTTCTAGTTTTTGGGTGTTGGGATCTGGTTGAAATTTGGCAAAGAGACAGGGCTGAAATGACATTTGTAGGCATTTTTAATAATGTATAGGCTTGTCGTACAAGGTGACTAAGGGATAAGGCTGTTTAACATCAGACAGATACTATACAGCCCAGAATCAGCCCCAGATATGTATCTGGGGCTGATTCTGATCTGACTAAGAGATAGCCATGTTTCCCGAGTCAACAATAGTGCCCGGAATACGGCAATAGGCTCACCCCCTATTAAGTGGGACCGAATACAATGATTGTGATATGTGAAATGTGGGTGTTAATTCACCTCTGCTTAACTCATAGGGGAACTTTATCCCCTAGGGATATTAACGAAGTCTTTGTACATAGACTTCGTTACGTGAGCGGGGCCACACAACGAAGTAGCAAATGCACCAAATAAAGCAGCAAATTCACCCAAATTTACGCAGCAAATGCCTTCTTGAAATTTTTCTTGGCAATTTGTTGTGTGCGTAGCAAAAACTTTGGTATAAAGGTCCAACCCCACCAAACGCACGGTATCAGAACGGATTTTACAATCTTTAAACAAAATGAATCTTATAACACAGCAATTAAATTTTATATTACAAAGTCACGCATGACAGCTTGACGTGCGTCTTGCCGCCGCACGTCGCTGTCAAGCTGTTGTGCGTGACTTGGTAATATAAACTTCAAACACTGTGATAATAAGATTTAATATTGTTTAAAGATTGTAAAATCCGGGCCGATGCCGTCCGTTTGGTGGGGTTGGACTTTTAGATCTCCGTAATTGTAATCTGTGTAACAAGTTTGCGCGGCAAAACTAAAGCCAATAGGCATTTAGCTTAAAATCTATCCATTTAACATCATATTGTGCCACAACTCCGATTCAATTCATCCACATTAGGCATGCACGCATCGATTCAAAATCGATTAAATCACAATGATCTCACAGCGATGCAGCTGCCAGCTCTATTCCGTGATGGCAAACAATACGGCCGGCAATTAATACTGCCATTATACTAACGAGCATCCCACTATCCAGGATCGGACGATTAGACGGCGGGAAAAACTCGAGAGGTTGAGGAAACGTTGGAGATGGTACCCCTTATGTTTGTTTGAATTTAGTACCTAGTTGTGTGGGATTAAAGTGAATAGATTGCGGCCTAATAGAAAAGAACAAAGAAAAATAAAATAAGAGGGATATGAGAATTTTTTGTATACTCTTAATAATTAAGATTCTTGTTATAGTAATAGTATATTAAATTCTTATAGCTTATGTGTATTAGTTGTAGTATCTTGCTTCTCATTACGACATTAGCGACTTAAAGTGGCTTCGGGTTTTAATTGCCAGATACTTTTTCAACAGGCTGTACTTAGGTATTATCTTTGTAAAACTGGCTATAAGTATAGAAATATTGATTTCGACGTTCTAAGTGTTACAAAAGTTGTACAAAAACTTCAAAAAATGTTTATAAGTAACCCATCAAACGACAAAAAACAATAATTTTACAATATCTGTAAACTTTTTTATAAGATACGTGAATATGACTTCACCTCACCTGACGGTAAACCAAAAGGGAAGTCTCATAGACGAGGGGTCACTACTGTAAATACAAATATTGCTTCAATGGTGTCCCTTATATTTTGGTCCTGGATGAATTTGGACGTATCGTCGTATGAGGGTGACACCTCAAACCTGCACGTGTTGTTCTTTAAGCTTATGTGATAACATCGACTGGTTAAATAATATCTTATTCAGTTTTGAATATTCAATGAACACTCGTAAAACGACCTGTTATAGTAAATTAGATAATAATATTATGTATATTCAAAGTTAAGAGGCAAGAGGTAAATGCTTTTAGAAGTAAAATATGGTTCTTTGTAAGAGCAAGTTCTCTGGCGAAACCTTTTGCTCCGCTTAATTAAGGCTCTATAATTAAAATGCCATTCGTTCTTGGCGGAAAAACTAGACTTAACTTTGGCATATTCTGTCTGTCTTTACAGCGCAGTCTTAAGCAACGATGTGTTAATGTTTTATCTGCAGACATATATTAAAGTTGAATCTGGATGTATTTAGACTTCAGTTTTGCTATATAAGTAGATTTAAGTTCGATTTCAAAACGATACTCAGTCGTGAGTTTCGAACATTTAAGGACAGATTTTTATTGACAATCTGTCAAATCTGACATTGTTCGGGACTGAGCATCGTTATTGAATACGGACCTAAGATAGACATACATATATCTCAATGATTATTTCGTCATAAATAGAATTTTTTTAATTTTAAACTGATATGAAATGATCGCTGAAATATAAGAGGATATCAAATTGAAGAAAAAATTGTTTAAAAAATTGACATTTTCACTCTTTTGTACCTTTCGGCTCACCTACATTTACTGTGGTATAGTTTGTTCATTGGTTAGGTACTATTCATGAGTACACACTGTACACAGGTGGACTTAATACTGCAGGTAAAACCTCATAACTTAAATAACGAGTTCAAAACGTTGTAGACAACACAAAGAACAGCTTAACTCTGGACAAAGAACATTGCAAAGTACTCAGCTAAGGTGACCTGACCATGTAAGGTCTAGATCGTGCAGATAAAAATTCATAATTGTTTTCACACACAAAACACTTTTCTGGGTAATATATGGCACTATTCATAAACTGTAAAAAATCTGACTTCGTTCGATATCGCTAAGGTCGCTAATCCCTAAGCCATGTATCGACGTTTAGTTGCATATCAATATGGTAATAGGAGTTATACTAAACTTCAAGTTTAGTACAACGTCTATTTCAGGGTTTTACCATAATGTACTGTAAAATATCTTTGTTTAACTTCTAACCCCACGTATGTAAAAGAAATTGCAACGTATTCTCGGACGTGTGCTTAAACACATAAGGACCCGAATGCGTTGCGAATATTTTATACATACGTGATGTCAGAACTAAAGCGATGATATAGGTATGCACTTTAAGTATAAAATTCACCTTTTATGAGGCATCAATAATTTGGAAATATTTCGTACTCAAACAAAAAATCTCCCCTTCGAAAATCCTGGATACATTATCCCTAATTTAAAATTCCGAGTATTTCCTCATCTAAGCTGCGACAAATTCATTGAATTTTTATCATTATCTTTCTCTGCATCCACCATTACCGTGACAAGATCACAGAACCCTATGAAGCTGTGTGTTTAATATAGCGGAGCGTACAGCGTGGCGGTTATGAATCGCGAATACCCGCCTAAAGGTGCGTACAGATTATGTAACATGTTGTATAACTTGTGTTTTATAACACGTCCACATTATTTAACAATGTCATATAACAATGTTGTATAACAATTTCGTTGGACGTACTTCAGTGTCTACGTTACTGAAACATGTTATATAACATTGTTTTATAACATGTTATGCTATATAATTCGTACGCACCTTTACTATGTTGACTCTATATATCATTATGTTGACTCTGCAACAAAATGTTATTCAAGAACTCTCACGCTTTATAGATTTACTCAAAGGTGTCTTGACTGGAAAAGTACTTCCTCCCATATTACCCCATAGTGAAATAGAACTGTTTAATATTGTCTTACTGCTTCATGCATAATATTGTTCCACGTGTCCCATTATGTGACTGGTGGGACAGACAGGAATCGTTGAGCTCTTCGAGAATAAGGAGATCTATTTTGATATCTATAACAGGCTAGCCATGTGCTTTTATTAAAATGTACAAAACTTATTGATTAACTATATAGTGGTAGAAGTTAAAATTCGAGGATGTAGTATTTTAGATTAAGTAATGGCATCAAATACTAATTCACCTTAATGAATTTTAAATTTTATAGGGTAATCTTTGATATCGCTTTACGCTCTGCTTTTAAATTTGCGGTTACCGTCTTCATTACTCAAAAATCAAGAAAACGCCAATTAATCGTAATAAGCTTTCCTCGTCTTTGAAACGCATATAATCACGCTTGCGTAATAGGGGCCGTAACTGTGAAAGGTAGGGGAAGCTCCCCTTACGGATCACTAAGAAGTGATCATAAAAAAACCACCCTTAACTTTGTGTTCGAGAGACTTATCAGAAAAGTGCCTAATAGTAGGTAAATATGAGAACACACGGACTCAAATTGGCTGCGTTTATGCCTAGTAGAGAAATATGAGAACACACGGTCCTGGATTAGCTGCGTTTATGCAGTAGATTGGGATCTTCATAGACGAACTTATATTTGAAGTTCCAATGCTGCGTGATGATTTTATGTTCATAGGGATTTCCTTCCATCCTTGCTGGATATTCCAGGACTCGTCTATCACGTTATTCAATAATGTATTTTGTACTGTTTGATTAAATATGGTTTGATTCCGATGTAACCAATTCATCGCTAGCCTGGGTCAGGTTGTAGCTATGGAGGATTTCACAAGAAAAAAGTGTCACATAGTGAAGTAAATTTCAACTAAACTGTCCGCTTGAATATCCATCGTTTTCATACAATTGTTGCAGTCAATTTTTTGTTGTTCTGCTTTATTTTCAAGATGGCTGTGGTAAGTGCAAATATTATTAAAATATATTTCTGTATCTATAATTAAAAAATAAATGTCAGCAAACAGATCAATTGAAAATCAACATTGTCATCTTATGGTGACAACTAAAAAAGTATCATGAAAATAGTATGAACTTTGTATATAAATATAAAAACAATGTTTCGTGCAAATACTTAACGGGCCTGCTCAGAAATATATATCTCTCGTATGTTTCCACATCAAGGGCTAAGGGATTTAATGAAATTTAATTTTGCCGAGATTTTTTCTTTTTCCCCACCAATAAAGTTTACGGCCGGAAATTTACGAATAAGCAAATGTTTAGAAATCGTTCTGTTGAATAATTTCCTTATAATGACGTCAATTATAATTACTTTTCCTTCAAAAATGTCTTACGTACGATAATGAGACTGTTCCTCAAGTTTAGTAACAAGTTTGTTCGTGGCATTTTTAGGAATTATTTCGTTATTGTCTTGGAAGTAATTCTGAAAAAATTAATACAACTTTGTTTTGTTGTCCTTGTTACTTATTTCTTTATATTTATGTTTCGAATTATTCTTCTTGAATAGTGTACAAAATTCTTACAGTGTTTTTAATGAAAGATTCACTAAACTGGGTAAAAACTACATAATTGCGTAGCTTAACATGCGAAAGATGTGCAAACTGCATGCCATATCTGAAAACAAGTCAACACAATCATTGAACATCAAAGATGCAGTAGTTACACGTGTTCAGTTAAGTAATGTTTCAGTAAGCATACAGATGAGCCAAATCTTCCTGTACTTAAAAGTTTCTCGATGTATAATACGATGAAAATTTAGCGGGTTCAATATCCACTCGCTACATTACAGATATGAACCCTATCCTTAGGCCGACAACGCACTTTTTGCTTCAAATGCGTTCTGTGCTTTTGCAAAACCTGTCCTATAATTTCTAATACTTTCAACGTTTTACATTTCAACTAATTAAGCTATGGAATGATCTCGTTGTTATGGTTTTTCCAAGCGACTACCTATGGATTGAACTCCCTGCTGTGGTTTTTCGAAGCAACCATACCTAATATGGGGTTGCTTCAAGAAGGGAATAAGAAGATTCCTAGAGGGTTGGCAGCACGAGTATGACGCCCTTGGTGTTGCACACCTTCATACCAGGCCACGGTAACCACATTACATCAGGTGGAATTGTCTGCCACCTAAATAATATAAAAAATAACACAAAAAAATCAAGTAAATTATTGTTCTACACGAAAGGCGTATCAATGAGACAATTCTAAAACAAATGCGTAATAGCTATTTGGTATCATTGTAACAGCAATTTGGGTTTATTGTCCCTTAAAGGGTGAACTTGCGATGAATTTTTACAATCCTTACGTTTTCGTTTTGCCTGAATAGATATTGGCGCAGTTATTTTAAATAATATGTACTATAAATAAGTTGATATTTTCATGGTTTTCATACCTAAACTATTAAAGTAAACAAGAAATAAAAACGAAAATGTTAGTTTTTTTTAACCATGTAATTATATTTTTTGCATGTGATGTTCCCGGCAGAATAGAATTTGGGCCACGCCATCTCCTCCCATGCGGTGTAGTACAACGCGACTAATGACTATTCCTTATATATACAGCCCAGGCCAAGCCTCAGATACATGGCTCAAGTCAACAATAGTGCCAGAAACACGGCAATAGACCCACCCACCCCCTATTACACTGGGACCTAATACAACGATTGGTGAAATGGGGGCGTTAATTCGCCTCTGCATACCCCTGCGGGGATAAATGTAGATACACATAAAGCGTATCTGACGCCGTTTTTTGCGATGCAGTTTGTTAGAAATACTGTGTCAGTACAGTATGTGGTCTAAACCACACACCTTATTATTGTTATCATTCATTTACTCTCATTTCAGCCATAGGAAGCCCACTGCTGGACATAGGCCTCCCCTATAGATTTCCAATAAGATCGGTTGGAAGCTGCTCGCATCCAGCGCGTTCCCGCGGCCTTAATAAGGTCGTCTGTCCACCTTGTGGGTGGACATCCTACGCTGCGCTTTATCGGCAAGTGTAGCGTGGCCCCCACTCAAGAACTTTTCGATCCCATCGGTCATCAGTCCTCCGTGCTATGTGCCCTGCCCACTGCCATTTCAACTTGCTAATCCGCTGGGCTATGTCGGTAATCTTGGTTCTTCTACGGATCTCCTCGTTTCTGATTCGATCTCGTAGAGAGACTCCGAGCATAGCCCTCTCCATAGCTCGTTGGGCTACTTTGAGCTATTGTTATACTATACATTATATTGACAAAGGGCTTTCCCCTGGGATAATGCCGAACCATTAATCCCTACACAAACAAAGGTATACAATACTTGTAATTAATACCAACATTAAACTTATGAGCGTCTATATGGTGCTGTTTAACATACGTTTAAAGTCTGTCTGTGTGTGCATTGAAGTTATGACAAGTGGCCACCTACGACTTCGTACGCGTGGAGTTCGCTTTACCCCTTTATAGTTTACCCCTTAAGGGGGTATTGTAGTGAGACGTCCTACCTCAAACATTTTGACTGACGAAACGAGAGCTCGAATACAACAATTTTGAGGATTTTTGCGGTTTTTTGAAAAAAATAATATCTGCGTAGTAAATTATAACTTCACCAATCTCTAGATAATTTTATGCTTTATTTTTTAATACAAACTTCGGCATGATTTGATAATGGCGTCTTAGTGAGGAACGTGTTTAAATATCGATTTGGAACGTTTTAGACCTATGTTTGACGCTAATTTCTATCGAGCCAGTTATCATGAATCGTGTTTCTGTTTTCACACGACACTTGATGGTTTAGTCTACTTTATAAATATGTTTTTTATTTGGCGCAATTTGCTATATTACTTGATATCCAGACATTTATGTTAAAAAGTACTGCAACCTGGCCTTGAGTTTCGTAAAATCCGTTCTTAGCGGATGTCTACACTTTATAATCAGAAACCTACCTGCTAAATTTCAAGTTTGTAGGTGTTATAGTTTCCGAGATTTTGTGATTAATCAGTGAGTGGTATGTCGTGTTTTATATTAGTCCTTATAGAAATCCGCTAAAAACGGTTTTGACAAACTCTACCCCTTACAGAGCAAACGTGTCTATAGTAGTGACCCTCTTTTCCCGAGACTTCGCCTTTAGCTTACCATCAGGCAAGGCGAAGTCAAATTGACGTGTCCTATGTATAAAAAAAAACAGGGATTGAAAGTTTCTATGAAAGTTTGTATGTTTGTTTGTTTGTATGTTCCTGCGTACCGGCCGCGTTCACTACCGCCACGCTACATAGGCAGTTAGAATTGTGATATGTCTACCCTACATAATCGATAGTTGTCGAACTTGCTCGAGATCCTAAAATTAAACTCGAGAAGTTCGGCAGGTGTATCAATTGAGCAGTATGAAGTTGTGCACGAGTGAGTTTTCATTGAAAACTTTATCAATTTTCGACTACACCAAACTAAGGCTCGTCTGCCGCCTTGAATTACGTCACTGACTGAGCATTTTTAGAAGGCCGATATACCTAATTACGAGACGGGCCAGATAAAATAAAATATCGATACCTCGGGGCTCAAAGGGCGTAACCGCCATTTTGGCGAAATTGAGTTTTTAATGTAGTCCTACTTATATTTTTCTCCTCTATCGATCTGTGTATTTAAAGTCTTCCAATTCGCAAAAAAATGGTTCTTACGACCCCATTTTTTGTAGAAAATAAAACAGATATTTTTAGTTTTTGTGCCGTAACAGCAACCACTGTTACTGTTTATAAACGCGAGGGTAGTAAACGACACCGTAGATGATACAAATGTTTTTACGCCTACCATTTTACATCATAATTTTTTTAGGTTTGGGTCGTAAGAGCAATCTCTCATATTGATCAATAAATTTGAGGGTAGTAAACGACATCCCTAGTAAGTAGTAACATAATTAGGTACAGGTAAATCAATAATTATTAGTATTAATTCGTTGCTGAAGAACTACAGGCCCATCTCACTCCTGAGTCATGTCTACAAGTTGTTCTCGAGGGTCGTCACAAATCGCCTCTCGGGTAAGCTCGACGAGTTCCAGCCACGCGAGCAAGCCAGGTTTCGAAAAGGCTATAGCACCGTGGACCACATCCATACTGTTCGGCAGATTGTAGAAAAAACGCAAAAGTACAATCAGCCGCTGTGTATGGCGTTTGTAGACTACGAAAAAGCCTTCGACTCTATCGAAACCTGGGCAGTGTTGGATGCCCTGCAGCGATGCCGTATCGATTGGCGATACATCGAAGTGCTGAGATTCTTATATGACACTGCCACAATGTTCGTCCAGCTCCAAGACCAGAAGACGAAACCCATTAGCCTCCAGCGTGGAGTGAGACAGGGATATCTCATATCAAACTATTCACCAACGCATTGGAGGACGTCTTCAAGACGGGGCATCAACATCAACGGTGAGTACATCTCGCACCTTCGGTTCGCTGACGACATCGTCATATTTTCGGAGTCGCTGGAACAATTGGGCAAAATGCTGCACAGCCTGAATGGAGCTTCTCGACGAGTCGGCCTCGGTGTATACTTGGAGAAAACCAAGATTATGTTCAACGAACATGTTACACCGAGACCGATTGCCATCGAAGGGGCGACACTTGAAGTTGTTCAAAAATATGTCTACCTGGGTCAGGTTATCCAGCTTGGTAAAAACAACTTCGAGAAAGAAATAGCCAGAAGGATCCAACTGGGATGGGCAACATTTGCCAAATTACGTCGGGTTTTTCTCCTCGCCCCTATCGCAATGCCTAAAAACAAAAGTTTTCGACCAGTGCATCCTACTTGTTATGACTTACGGTGCCGTAACGTGGCTACTGAAGGTGGGGTTAGTCCACTGAGTTGCGCAGCGGGCTATGGAACGAGCTATGCTTGGAGTTTATTTGAAGGATAAAATTCGCAACGAGATCATCCGACATAGAACTTAAGTTACCGACATAGCTCGAAGAATAAGCAGGCTGAAGTGGCAGTGGGCTGGCCACATCTGTCGAAGGACTGATGGCCGTTGGAGCAGACGAGTCCTAGAGTGGAGACCGGAAGAAGAAAAACGTAAGGTGGGACACACCCCCAAGCCAGGTGGACTGACGACCTACGAAGGGTGGCTGGGACGGACTGGATGCGGAAGGCGGAGGATCGGCAAACGTGGCGCATATTGGGAGAGGCCTATGTCCAGCAGTGGACTGCAATAGGCTAATTGATTGATTAATTCGTTATCTGAGTTGATAAAACGGTGAAAGTGGACCAAATGGTCCACTTGCCTGAAATGTCTACTCGGTTTCCCACTCGGTCTACTTTCTCTAATGGTCCTCTTTCCTGAAATTGACAGTTACAACCATCACTCATCATACATCCATTGATTTTTGGGGTGTAAACACCCCAAACATCATACATCCATTGATTTTTGGGGTGTAAACACCCCAAACATACAAATTTTCGGGGCGTATAGGAAAGCTATTTTCGTTGCTTTTAAATTTATTCGAAATATAATTTTACAGTAACCTGCATCACAAAAATTTAAGACTTTTGGTCTTAGAATGGTTTATTTAGGTCAAAAATCGAAAAAGTTATGCCGAAAAAAGGAATTTTGTTTTTGTTTTTTTGCTCTCCTGTAAAATCGACTTTTGGCGCTTACGCCTTTTGAGCCCCGAGGTATCGATATATTCTAGGACAAATAAAGTAGGTATAGCTTGCAATAGTTATGGGCTCTGGAATGCGGATCAACTTCCTTAAGTCTTCTTTTTGTAAATAGACACCGTATAAAGGTTATTTTTTTATACATTACACGGTAACCGCTTACCATCAGGAGGGCCGTGTGCTTGTTTGCGACCTAAGTAGTATAAAATTACAAGTATTGCACTGAGCAGGAATCGACTCCGTGACTTCTGACGTAGCAGAAAAGGCTTATTACCATGCAACTGGTTGTCGAAATGTATAATTTTCCTAAAAAAATAAAATCAATAAAATAAAAGCGAACCAAGACACAGTTAACTATAGCTAATGTAATAAATAATAATATTATGAATCACATGCATTTTCTAAAAAAAAATGCAATCGATGCACACCATGCTTCGAATTCTTCATAGAGTATAAAATAAATATTTTAAACTACAGGCAGCTGAAATACCATATTTCAATATTGTAACTCGATACAGAACAAAATCAATAACAAAGGATTTTGTTACTAGTTCCCGAAGTAAAAATAATAGTGATGTCAACACTCCGGATATAGGCAATCCCGATTGTTGGTTAAGACAAATGAAAAAATAATTATTGTGCAGGACACCAATTCGACCGTCAAATGCTACATACATGTAAGTGCGATCGTGTTTTGGGCTGAGATCCAGGAGGAGAGGTATTTACCCTTTAC
The DNA here is from genome assembly GCA_914767945.1 of Eilema depressum. NCBI lineage: Eukaryota > Metazoa > Arthropoda > Insecta > Lepidoptera > Erebidae > Eilema > Eilema depressum. The sequence goes on from OU612020.1 coordinate 18,816,500, forward strand.
AGTACAACTTCATTCTTCTCCCTCTGGATCGCAGCAAAAAATACTACCTTACCATTTTATTATGTACAAAAATACAACTGTATAAATTTCATTGTGTCCAGGGGTTCCATAATTGGTTCTTTGGATTGATTTGGGTGTTTTCTTATTCCACTTGAAATGGTAAACAAAATTGATGAAACAGCATTGGTGTCATTCACGTGTTAACTGATATTATCCAAATCTATACACAGTACATTATACGCATTACATTACATAGCTATGCATTGATACGTTCATCTTATTGCATGCGCATTTACACTCAATAAAAATATTCCTCCTGAAATATATAATACAAAATTCAAGTCCCGTTCTTATAAAATTTCGATTCCGTAAACTATATCGGTTGGCCCAACACTATTGTACGTGGACTTTGACCGGCCCAGCTATGGGAATAAAAGTTAAACAAATGGACGTCGTACCGGCAAGTTTTAATAAGATTCTTGCAGGGTTTAGTGCGGAAACTGTTCAGACGTTCGTGTGTTGGCTTTGCCTTGAATTGTGATGCGTTTTTCTTCCTTTTATTATTATATTTTTCTCTTTCATGGCTTTTAATAACGCGTTCTAAAGTTTTGCAATAATGCTGGTGTAATAAAAAAGCGGGAATTTTTGGGTCAACGTACAAAGAGCGCTTAAGAGTGGAAAATGGGTTACGTATTCCGAAGTGTTAATAACTTTGGTTTGTTTTTTTTGTTGTTTGCTCACAATTTCACTAATGTCAATGAATAAAATGTTTCTAATAAGCTGTCTATAACAACATCGTCATGGGGTTTCACTATAGGTACCTATAATGAACTTCCGAATGATATATTGTGCGAAGTATCAATATTGTAATTATTTCGATTGATACCTTAAGTTATATCTCATTAAATTATTTTAGACTAGCTTTTGCCCGCGGCTCCGCCCGCGTGGATGTCGGTTATCGCGACCAAATATAGCCTATGTCCTTTCTCAAGGTCTAATCTAACCCCTATACCAAATTTCATCAAAATCGGTTCAGTGGTTTGGGCGTGAAAGCGAGACAGACAGACAGACAGACAGACAGAGTTACTTTCACATTTATAATATTAGTAGGGATTACATGTGAAATAAATAGGTGTGTAAGAATTCACTGATATTACCTCCCTACAATTTTCTATGCAGGATGAAGTTGCCCCACTAAATTATCTACTTTAATTACTGACACACACAGCCCTTCGTATCATTCGCAAGCCATTGGCGACTTTTTGTGACCCCGGTCGCGTCAGCAAATCCTTCAGGAAACCACTCACTTAATCCCAGGGCGGGTTACAAGGGTGAGGCAGGGGGATATACTAAGAAACTTTTCCTGCCACTTTGTGCCCCGATTAGTGTTGCAAGGTGTTCCAATTTTAACGGACTATCCCGAACTGGTTGACCCTTCTATATTTATAGCGTAGAAGGTATTTTATGGATGCTAGTTTTTTTTTTGACTGTGAATTGGAGTGAATAAATTATTTTATTTATTTTCAGCATAGAAATTAAGTTACTGCGTAGATATTTAAATAATTTAGTATTATATTTATTTGAATTACAATTAAGATATAAGGAATTATTCATTTAGCAACAAATAATCAGATAAGATTAACTCTTTAGAAGAGTTCTGTTTAATCATTACCGATTCACAGAAACTATTATTTCTGAAATACTAATTTATGAACAGTACTAGCATAATTAATAAGTATCACGAAATTTTTTATTCTTAATTAATAAACTATATTTTTCTCCATCCCGTACTTACGGCATTTAGCCCGGGATTCTTCGACACTGGACAGCCCTAGCTTGCGACCTGTGAACAATGTCCAACGAGGTGACGTTTTTATACGATCCCTTCGGATATCTGCTCTTTATTTTTTCTGACAATTTCCTTCTGATTGTGTCGAGATGTTACGAGTTTCGAATTATGATTTCACTTTTATATACAATAGTATGACAGTTCGCTGGCAGGTGTTCCTTTAACTTTTCTCTGGAAATTGTGGAATAGATAACGTGGATCGGAAAATGTTGGAATGGACTTATCGTATATTTGGACTGGAAATGTTGTTTTGTCTGCTTGCCTTCTAGTATGTAATATGCTTAACTGGTTGTGACCTGTGATTTCTACAATCCACAGTAATATATCCCTGGAATAAAATGTAGTATGTGACCTACCCCAGAGTATAATCTACTAGCTTTTGCCCACGGTTCCACTCGCGTGGATGTCGATTATCGCGACCAAACATAATCTAACATAAATCACATAATCTAGTCTTATCTATCTCGGTATCAATTTCATCAAAATCGGTTCAGTGATTTGGGCGTGAAAGCGTAACAGACAGATGACAGTCATTTTATAATAGGTATGGATTTATTAACCAGGTTTGAACCGTTTTTGCGTGAACGAGTAACAATATCCATCCATTCATCTCTATATTACACAACCTTTCATATTTATAATACTAGGAGCATTAAGTTCTAAATAAAAACTCAAATGGTATATAAATATTCTTCGTACCAAATATACGTATCCACTTAACAAGGCACACAATAAAAACGGAATTCTCGGAACACAGGCATGTTTGGTCTCCATTGACCCATATCTAAATAATTGTTCCTCTTATTACAATAGATTACGCGCAATGGACGAAACAAAAACCTCTCGATTTTCCCTCTCTTAACTTTGCGAGGAATTCCATCGTTTATCGTATTTTATTAAATTCTTTTCGTACAGAACTTAATTAATCGAACTTTTGGACAAACCTAATGCTCAACTTTTTTTTATTATGTTGTTTTTACGAGTTTTAGTTTGCTGCCTCAAGTTTTTTTACGATTAATTAAAATGAATGAATATTATTTAGAAGCTGAGAGGCCATAAAAATTTAGTAGATGTCGAGTTATTTTTATAGGCTAAGTTTAATATTAATATTGAAAGATTTTCTCTCTCGACATTTTTTAGTAAGAAATACAATGCATAAAATTACATTGCAATGCAAAATGCAAAGCGTCGGTAGCTTAGTGGCTAAGGAGTCGGCCTTACGATCGAGAGGTCCCGGGTTCGAATCCTGACCACTACACTACCGACGTGAACCCACTCCTAATACAAGCAATTTAGCTTAGCTGGAGGGGTTAACGGGAATATTAGTAATTTCGGTTGCTAATATTCTTAAAAAAAAAATAACCTTTTTACCTACACTTGGGATAGTTTTAAGATCATTTGTCGGCAATTGTATAGAACCTCAATTTTCGTGCAATGTGGTGGTGCAATAGCTATTTTCGATATTCAAAAACCATACACCACAGTTACTATGAAATTTTCAATCGATTTTTATCGCAATTTTTAATCTCTTTCAGATTACTATTGAGTGAGGAAAAATACTTAATTATTATTATAATAATAAAAAAAATTAAGAATATTTAAAAATATCAATACAATGCGAATTTGTATTTACCTGTATCGAACAAAGAAACTAAATTAAACTAAACGAAATCCACAATTTTCGGCAAAACTCGTGGATATAAACAGAATGTAAGTTCAAACGTTGTTATAACGACACTATGCAACGATATTGTATTTCTAAATCGCCCAGAATGCACCTCTGCTACGACTAAACGTACTAGTTGAAATATACGGGCGTAGTTTGCGGGCGGCGCCGCAGCGATGCGGATAAGTTTTGTTATAATTTTGCGGATACTACGGAAACGGTAAACGAAAACTTCAAGGCTCTTCTACAATATAACTTTATATTTATTGTGCAGTCAGCTTAAGGACACACCTTCTACTGTATGTACCAGGAACAGCAGTGACTCATGTGCACATTGAGTAATAACAAACAAATGAATAGAGTGAGAGCCCAATCATCCCAAACTTATGTGGTTTTAGGAAAGGTGAAACTTTTTGGATCAGTAGTATAGCATAAACTTAATAGCAATGGATATCTTCACCCCAATATTTCAATACACACGTAGGTATTGCCTGGTGGTAGGCCTATACAATGGTTTGTGCTCAGATGAATTGTTTGACATGATGCCCACAGCTACATTCTATCATCGCACTTCTCGTCATAGACGGGGAGTTCATCCTCACACATTGCGACCGGAAACGGTGCGCACTGTGCGGTATGAAAGGAACTTCATCCCTCGCACACTCAAGCTGTGGAATGAACTCCCCGCGATGGTTTTCCCAAGCGACTACAATATGGGGTTCTTCAAGAAGGGCATTAGAAGGTTTCTTCAGGGTCGGCAGCACGAGTGTGACGCCCCTGGTGTTGCATACGTCCATAGGCCACGGTAACCACTTTCCATCAGGTGGGCCGTGTGCTTGTCTGCCACCTAAGTGGTATAAAAAAAAAAAAAAAAAAAAGGTATGCGTTTTTGGATGTCTTTTTAGGATAGCACGGGGTGCTACGGTGGTGGAGAAGCTCAAAGCCACCAACCATAGATTATATCAAACCAAACCGTGCGCGTCAAGGTCTCGCTTCTCTCGCGACTTGGGGTCAAATATAACCAGGAACTATAGCAGGTGTATCAGGTAGATGTGCCCCACGAAACGGCCCCGTTTTCAGCTTAGCGAGTATCCATTCCTTTCTAAGTTTAAGTTATATTACCGATCCTAAACACGTCGTCTTTCCAAAAATCACGCATATCTAGGGTGACTAGGATCTTGGACCAGAAGGTATCAAATTGAAATTAGTTGAAATGGTATTCATACCATCTTGAAGGTATTTAATATCAGCTAATTTCAATTATCTCAGAATGACAACTTCGCAACATGACAACCGCTTGCAAATTGCCTACTTCAAGGAATGCAACTGTGCAAAAATCAAACTTCTAAAGGTGGATTTAGACCAAACAACCATAAGAGCTACAGCTAGAACAAGAGCATTCATGTATAATATTTTTAACCGACTTCAAAAAAGGAGGAGGTTCTCAATTCGGATGTTTATATTTTTTTTTTTTTTATGTTTGTTCGCTCATAGCTCCGCCATGCGTAGACGGATTTGCAAAATTCTTTTTTTGTTCGAAAGTAGATTATTCCGAAATGGTCCCATTTAAATTTCGTAAAGATCTGATGATGGGTTTCCGAGATTAGACCAAGGAACTCTTCAAAAAATACCAGGAAATCAGCCGCGATTGCTGCAATCGCATATTATTGCAATGTCTCTGCCATTACACATCATAACATCACGCCTGAATCCTTTGAAAGGGTATGCAGAAGTGTTCAGAATATTCAGCTATATTTCCGGTGTATATGCGTTGATTTTTAATTTGGTTTTTAGCAATTTATGAAATATCAACAAAAATCGGTTGAAGTCGGTTTTTTAAATTTTTAATTTGGTGATTATAATGTAGGTGTATGAAACCTTTTTTCAGCGTTTATGTAAGAAAGAACAACAAACGAATGTACTGTCTGTTTATACTGGAGATTGATGGCACTTGGTGGAACTTGCTACACATATTGAATGATTGTACTTTTCCACAATTAATTTAATTGTGGAAAAGTACAAGTGATTTATTCAATATGAATGTACTGTCACTGATTACACTAATAGAGTTTGACGTAGAATCGCTCATCTGATGTAATTCAACCTTGAGTTACCTCAATCAATAATAAAAATCAATTTACGAGTACATTCAACAGTTTGTCATCTCTGTTCCTTTCCTTTAGAAACAATTTCTGTTCACGCCGCGAAGATCCCACAAGTCGGCAAATTTATCTCCCTTATATTTCTAAAGGCAGCCTTCCAAGCCGCAGCCATGCTTGCAGGTGTTCCAGTTGAAATTGTTTCTCCCGTCCAATGTAAATATTAGTTAATTAACTGTAAACCGAGCGGTTGGCTCCGCGCCGTCCACTATTTGACTTGAAATCTTAAAAACGGTACAATTTGCACCTACTTGGATTAAGAACGAAGTTTCTTGTAAAGTTATTTTCTTGTCTTTTTATGTTGATGTTGTTTGATAATTTACGAGGCATATAAGTACATTATAATAATTATGAATGTAAGTAGACAAGCGTTGCGGTGTCTTTTTTTGACAAAGGGGTTGATCTTCCGATGAGGCTAGGTGATCACGCCACCCAGGCTGCCACACATTTTAACTTACATTCACACTCCTATTAATTATCGCTCAGTAACGTGATGCAATGCATTTTCAAAGAACTTGCTTATCAACCGACTTGAAAACAAGAACAATAAAAATATATTGTTTATAAAGTTCTATATATCTCACTTAAGTGCATTTTTTTTCTGTGGGTCTTCTAATCTTTTCACTAAGATAAATCATTATCGCAAGTATCGAGTTATTTGAAGTTATTTAAAATGTTGTGGTTAATCTCAAACCACAGTTAACTTATTGAGGTCACAGCCTCAGTGCTCTGATTGTATTTAACTTGAACTGTCATTGCATCTTCATTTAATATTATATCTTGATATTTAAACAAAGCTATGTTCATAATCTTTTAGTTTATACACCTAGTACTCGTAAATCCATACTTACTAATATTGTAAAAGCGAAATTAACTCTGTCTGTCACGCTTTCACACTTAAACCAATTTTTATGGGTACAGATATGATGCACAGAGATGAGACCTTGGGAAAGGATATAGGCTATGTTTTGTTGCGATGGTGCCGCCGGCAACAGCAAGTATTACATAACGAATAGCAAACCTAAGCTTTGTTCAATATTGTATTTGAATATATTTTATCAAGTAGTAATACCTACTTGATAAAAGATATTCAAATACAGAATATAATATCAGATTAGAGAAGTATAGACTAGGTACTAGATTTCAATTTATTACAAAGGTATTCACGTTACCCTCGCTACAAGTCTAAGCCAAAGAGTAAACCTATCTGTGAAAGGATAAAATTGTGTACAAATAATTTTATATTTACCTTTGTCCTCTTTAAGATTCATATTTCTTAAAAGTTATCTTCGCAAGGCATCGCATTTACAAAGTTATTTTGTTTCAAAGAACTCGTTATGAAAAGCGGGCGCCACTATTCATTTCTAGAAGTAAATTAAATATCAAATATTATATTTAAATCGAGCTTGGTTATGATAATCCCTTTTTGAACTTGTTCAGTTATTGGGGCCAAAGATGCCAGCTTAAAGGTCGAAGTCTCATCGTATTACAATTCGTCTCTGATACTTTGTAAAATTTATATTGAATTACAGTCTGCTCCACAGTTTTATTTTGTATATCCTAAGATCTTTTTATCTGATTCGGCTATGTAGAATCTCGTCGATAAGGGAATCAGATTCGTCACATTTTTTGGTGATTTCAGTACAAATTTTCAGGACCCGAGCCTTTTCCAATTGAGGCTCGAGAGTCCTAGGCCAGTATCTACCGTGAAAGCCAAAATATAGAAAGTTGAATGAAGAACGTGCCGTGTTGATTCCCGGTGAAGTAGAATAGAGCCATCCATCTCTTCCTGAAGGTGTCGTAAAAGGTGACAAAGGGATAGGGCCGTTCTCTAACCGACGGTAAACATACAACCCATGGCAAAGTACCCGCTAGGCGATAATAGGACTCGCCTCCTATTACATAGGACCGAAAACTATAGTTGGCGTAATGTGGGTGTTAATACCCCTTCGGGGATTCACAGGTGTAAGTATATGTAACAACTAGGAAACCCCAGATGAAGATGCTATGGACACTGATGATGATGGTGAAATGCAAGTACATACATATACATGTGTGTACACAATACATACATGTGTGAATACCTATAAAATTAGATACAATAAACGAAACTGCTGTTGAGTTACACGTATGAGTCTATAAAGGCAAAAGTAAATAGAAGCTACTACCCAGGAAGGACTAAACACCAGTGGGGTAAGCAGTACCTAAACAGTTGGCCCTCGTCCTAATTTGTATTCCAACTTATGTATAGTGTTCATCTCCTAAATGTCACTTTCAATAATGCACCTACTAACATATCTCTGGTTGACTGATAGAGAATGGCTACGGCATTAAGTCTGCCTATGTACCTGTGGATAGACGACCTCATTTAGGCCGCGGGAACGCGCTGGATGCAAGTCGCTTCCAGCTGGTCTTATTGGAGATCTATTGGTGAGGCCTATGTCCAGCAGTGGACTTCCTATGGCTGAAATGATGATGATAATGATGTACCTGTGATTGTAGTCCAATAAATAAATAGATATTTAGGTTCAGTAACTCGTTCAGTAAACATTTAATAAGAAGGTTTTACATATAAATAAGGAACGAAATATCGTTATAATAGGTGCCAATTATTTCCTCTCGCTAGCAGCACGTTTCAAGAGATTTACCAATTTGTACCATATAATTGGGTGTCGGGCAATCAATGCGTGAAATAATTTTGATTAAAAGGCAAAAGGATATCGTGAAGGAAGACGTGTCTCTAATTATTGGAATAATATATTCGTCAAAATTATTATGAATGAATACATAATTATGTTTTGATAATATTGGACGGATACACTCAAGAAGCAAAAGGTTGAAAGGTCTCCTATATACATACAAACATATATGTATATACTCACGCTTTGTACCTCTGGGGTAGGCTGACTTAAAAGTTCACCATTTGCTTCTCTCTCCAGTCTGAATCTTGTAATTAAACCTTTCATACAAGACTCCTCCAAAGTGACCTTTCTACAATACCTACATATCATCAATGTGGTTAGTATATGTTCCGCGAGGTCGACCCTGACCTATGTATTAGTTATTAAATAAAATATATTCTTTCATTTGAATGAATTAATAGTGAAGAAAACGGAATATAATGCTATTCCTACTGGAATAGCATTATATTCCTAATCTATTCTATCCTTTCGCATTAAATTCACTACAGGTTCATATTGAAAGTGACAATTAATAAAACTTCGCAGAAAAGAGAGGGATAACCAAAAAAAGCAGTATAGACCTTTTCTATCTGTTGAATGTCCAGAAATATTTTCAAGGTAGGAAAGCTAAAATATTCAAAAATAACGTCGACAATTTTCATCGCGATCGCAATTTACAGTGTAATAAATTTACGGTATGCACGGTTCTGTCGAATGATTCCACGAGATAATAATATTGTAAAATGTCCGATGTATCGATAAGTCATTAACTTTTAATATGTTTATGACGTCGACGAAATTTATGTACGCATTAATGATATTGCGCCGCGACGATTTTCCATATTACGGGCAAGGCAATATTGAGAGTGATGTCGTGTACGAAATCATTTTGAAACTAATTATATCTTGTTGGTGGTGAGAATGATATTATAATATCGAGGTAGACATATAACGTATAAATCAAGGGTGCCCAACCTTTTTAGCTGTCGGGCCAAACTTACGATTTGGACATTTTTGGCGGGCCAGCGCATCTTTTTACTACTTACAACCCCCCCCCCCCCCCCCCCCAGGTTTCGGAAGATGAAATTGGCTGAACTCTCGCTCATCTCCTTTTCGAGCTGACTCTCTTCGGGTATGGGGACCACCATGTCCCTATCTAGCCCTTGGGAGTGGGGAAGTGCAAGCAGCTCCACCGTCACCACCCTCAGGCCCATGCTCATCAGGGACAGAGGCTGTTCTGCACTTCCTCTACGCTCGTCGCGGGCTGTGCGGGGTGCGAATCTCCTCCGTTCCTACCCCGCCGTTTCCTTTTGGAGTATTACTTGCTCACAGAAGGAGGAACTCTCACTCCTAGGGTGATGGCGTCTCCCGCGTCATAACGATGGCATTCGGAGGTTGGCTCTTACCGGATCCGACGCAGAAAATCCCCGAAGTATCCGTGCCCGTTGATAACCTGCAGGATGGAGGAGTGGCTAGAGAGGCTACATGGTGGCCTCTCTAGCTTTCCCCCATGATGGGTCTTATCGCCGCTACTACGGTGAGCCTTTCACGGCTCGGCTTCGTGGCAACTCGACCAGGTTCTCAGGCCCTATTGGGAAATATGATTCAGGATCCGGTCGAGTTCAGTAACAAGAAGCTGCTTTTTTTCCCGCGATATCAGACTGCTCGGCCGCAGTATACCCATGATTACTCCCGTGTAAGATGCTATCGTCTGCATAGCAATGAATGCTGCCGGTGGTCAGAATATCGTTGATATGTAGAAGAAAGAGAATGGGTGATAAGACAGACCACTGCGGCACGCCAGCATTTACCTGCAAGAACTACGAAGTTCGTCCATCACAAAGGACGCGAATATGGCGCTCCTGCAGGAAGCTAACCACCCAGTCGCACAGTCTGAGAGGCAGACCAAAGGCTGGTAGCTTGGAAAGAAACGATTTGTGGCAGACTCTATAAAAGCTTTGGCGATGTCAAGATTAATTGCCGGTGACTCGCCATGTTTGTCTATAGCCTCGCTGTCCGAGATCCGGCAAGAAAACTCGCCGCGTCATAGGATATCGTGCGGTAACCCCTGATGGCCTTGATGGCCATCGTCTGTTGTGGTGCACGCGGTACTCACACGGGACACCCGTATAGGGCAATGGAGCGTACGATTCCCCCAGCCATCTGCCTCCTGCTCTGCTCTGACTCCCTCATGTTGGACAGCAGCCACACCAGAGCGTTAGCTGTGCCTCTTAATTTAGGAGCCAGACTTCGGAGACGCTCCCCGATATATGGGCCGTCGAACACGAGCCCCAGATATGTCATTTGGGACCTGATGCCGATGAGAGTGTCTACCACTGTGAGGCTGGATCCCTTCGGTGGTGCACGCCGAGGCCTATGAGAGAACATGGCCTCGGTTTTGTACAGAGCCACCTCAGACACAGCCGCCGGATCCGTTCCACACCAGTGACAGCTCCTATTTTACTACATTTTTGCGCGTATAAATGAAAACTCAATGATAATTATGGAATATAACTACAAAAATTTGTATAATAACAAAGTGCACTAGTACAACATTAGGTGTATTATAATACCAAACTATCAATACAAACAAAAACATAAAAATAAATTAAAATAAATTTTATTTTAAACTTTTTAGTTATGATATGAAGAGATATCATTTTGATGAATACTCGATAGATTTGAGTGAAAAGAAAAAATAGCATAGGTAGCATTTGCGACTGCGACTGCGTACAAGCTTTAATTTTTTTTTTTGCTCCTCTCTCAGTGGCTTGCGCGTGCCACCCGAAATTCGTCCGCGGGCCACATTGTGGCCCGCGGGCCTGGGGTTGGGCACCCTTGGTATAAATAAACAAACAACATAAAAATTAGAAAGATTCTTCAGGGTCGGCAGCACGAGTGTAACGCCCCTGGTATGCAAGTTTTCAACAAAATTGTTGATTTTTACTGAACCTTGAAGTAATTAAATAATGGGACGGGAAGTAATCAAATTTAATTTGAATTTTACAATTCACCGCTCAAATTCTGTCACTGAACGGCATCTCGATCATTATTCTGCTTACAAATATAAAACGGGTCTAATCACAGTCGCATCGAGAGTAGTTCGATAAATTTTAATTGGTTCAACTAAATTACCCGACATGTTTCTTTTTCGTTAAGGTTGGCTAAATCAAATAAAGGAGCTGACCAATTTTCTATAACTCGCCAAAATGAGTACAACTATCGTTTAAAAATCATCCAATCCATCATTCAATTTGAATATACGAGGAACTTGTAACATCTGCGCTAGAAAAACTCTTAAGTACGCGGTATACTTTCATATTCAACCATCTGTTAAAAAAATACGCCTGAAAAATACTAATCGCCTCTCAACTTAAATACCGATACGAAAATATAAACGAAAAGAAAAATCAGCCAAGCACTAAAACACACCTGTAGATCCTTCAACATGACTCAGCCGTTTGCCTTAGCAATTACTCAGCAAATTAGGGGAACCCCCCGTTAACCTTTTGCGGCGTTATGCCGATAAATTCTGTATTGTACCGGTACGGATTGTATAATACCGTAAGAATCGTAATTTCCTAGCCACGATGTTTTCCTGCCGTCCGCCGTGTACAGCGGATATTAACAATATAGAAAAACCCGCAAAGATTTGATTGAATCGGACCTGAATGCGGTGAGGTATTTTCCATTGGCTGTACCGCAGTTTAGTACCCTATAAATTGATAGATAAAATAGTTTTCTATAATTTTCAGTTGCATCCTTAATCACAAAAACATTGCGCTTTAGCCTTTATTGATTTCTTTATAGTTTGTATTGTTGTATATAGGTATTTCGCAGCCAACTAACATAATTAGCCGTTCAAACTGATAAAAGCAAAATACCACTCACTGATTGATCACGAAATCTTAGAAACTATAACACCTACAAACTTGAAATTTAGTAGGTAAGTTCCTTAGAGTATACATTATAAATATAAAACTATAGCAATGTATACTCTAAGGTAAGTTCCTTATAAGGTGTAGACATCCGCTAAGAACAGATTTCACGGAACTCCACCCCCAAAGGAGTAAAACAAACTCCACGTGTACAAAGTCGCAAGTGGCCGGCTAGCACTAAAATAAATACAGAATTTGATTTCCTATAATTTGACTTGGCGTTAGTAGATGAGAAGATCAAAAAGTTAATTTACTGACCAAAATAACAAATCTCTGTGCAAATTTTAAACACAGAAACTTATAGCTCGGAGCAAAATCCACTACCCTCATAATTAGTCTGAATTCAATTACATCCACAATCCAGCTGAACCGTGTAACAAAACACACTGAGTATCACACAGCGAACAATGTTTTCATCGCAGCAATATTATTCAACCATATTCAGAACGTCATTAATTCTCGTACACATATTTTATTCGGGCGATATTCCGGCCGTGTCGCGTCGGGTGTCGCAGCGTCCGCCCAGGGCGGTTCCATGCGCCCCCCGACATTTTTGTCGTGGATATTATTGAAATCAAAATAGCTAGCTAGCGTCGTGGATTCTCCCATAAATTTTGCGCACCACAGCAGGCGGGCCGCTCCAATTTTGTAACAATATTTTTCTCGTTCATAGTTATTGTTATGTTCTAAGTTTTTTGAATTCAAATCTATATTTAACAACACGGGCGCAGTTTTTAAAAGTAAGGCTAAAATTGTTAAAAAAATATAAAACTTTTATACTTCAGTTGGAATTTTTAGGCAAACAATAACGTACTAAAGCTTCATTGCTATCGAATGATAGCCATGGGACTGTATACAGGACAAACAAAGAACATTAATTTATATGTAGATAGGTACAGACTACTTTAGTTATCAATGTTGAAGGTTATGTGAAAGATAACACTTTTACGCCCCTCCTAGTAGCCCCACAACCTAATAAAATAAAAGGAGATAAGTACAAAACAAACATTTTAATGAATAGATTATCCATTTCTGTACCTTGTTAGTTTGATAAACATCAGCAACTCGAAACAGTAGTGACTCTTGAAGGGTGAAAGAGTTGAAAAGTTGGAGAGCGGATGTAAATTAATGAAATTCTCTCACTACAAGCAACTCGACGGTCGGTTTACAAAGTCTAGTGTCCGCGAGACGAGTTTGCGAACAGGAGTTTAGTTTGGACGGATGTTGTATGGTTCTAAAATATTGTTATTTTACGGGTTAGCGCTCGCCCTCGATTCGGCGTAGACAACACTTTTTGCAATAAAGTTATGTCGAGTCAAATCTTTTCATTAAATAAATTTTAAACCCCTTTTAATAACTGAAATTTTAAACACCTTTTAAACTGATTAATTTTGATAAAAGTTTTTGTTAATGTGTTAATTCAATTCAACAACACAATCTTTCAACCCCTATTTTACATCCTAAATGGTAGACTTTTAGAAATTCCTACTGTTTGCTTGCTTAGGCCATAAATGGAACTTACTATCAACATTCCTTAGTTCTAGTTTCTGTAGCGTCAACATTCATGAAACTACTGAAAATATAGTCTTTAAATACATCATTGTATAACTTACTTGCCATGCCATAGCAGAAAGACATTTATGGCTCAAGATATTATTTATGTCCCGAGGTATTTATATCAGTCTTTATTTCGCCGCGCATTATTTTTTTACCAAGATTTCTATGAATAACAAACCTCGATGCGTTTAATCTATCCGAGTGCCGCCATCCTCCCCATTTTAACTCACCGCATCCACACAAAGTATGATAACTGGATGACATCTCACTGCGCTCCACTTGTTAACAAGTTCGTTCACTACACAAACTTCAACAAACTGACCCACTGTGCAAATGCGGAAACGGCTTTAATACACAAAATAATTACTGGAGACAACTTTTTGAGGAGTCGAGTGCCACTAGGCAGTAAACTTTTCAGCAAAGTTTAATTTAAATACTAGTTGGTTTCGCGTTTATATTCAACTTTGTGATGGAAAAAATACTACTCAACAGTTTCGGGGTTGGTTTGTGTACTCAGTAATGCAGTTTTTGCTTGTTTTTGTGTAATGTTTGTCAGTATAAATAAAATTTCATGTTGAATATATTTGTTAGACCAGTCCTCTAAAGCAGCAGCGCACTTGTGACTAGGGTTCTTATATTTCCAAAAACACGTAATACTCTGCATTCTGCGCTTATTAAATTGGTTTATTTCTATAAAATATTTTTACAAATAACTTGTCCAGTGGCGCCACAATAGGCTAGCCTGTACCTACTGTGGGTGCCTAATCCGATATTTTAAGTAGACTGCAGTGGCGAAGGGTAATGATATTCTAAAGGGAAGCCGGTGCAAAAAAACAATATTACCTCGTAAAAAACAACCTCCAATTCAAGACCACCAATTCTCTCTACTGAATTTCAGATACATTCAATTTTAGGAAATACTTTATGTATATCATTTATTAGAGTATAAACCTAAGCATCTCTACCACGGCTTCCCTTTGCGTAGCAAGCTGGCAGGCATCGTGTTATAGGAACCCCTCGCCACTGGTGGACTGAGTTACCATTGCAAAGATTTTGATTATTTCTTCATCCGAATGTTAATCCCAGTCCCATCCGAAGCTATTCACCTGGGAGTCTGGGGTCCGCTTTTACCAATCTAACTGCGGAATTGGCTGAATTCATATTTTCCGTGAAGTGACTGCCATCCGACCTCTACTGACTTAATTACAAATAAACTAGTATTCTGGTTACTGGTATTCAAACCCATCGCTTATTATGTAGGTACTCTCTCGCAATTCTCTCTTCCAATCCACGTGTGTCGAGTAAGACCTAAGATATATTCGTCATGAATTTCATATGATAAAGAATATAAAGTTTATAAGACCGAGATGAATGCTCGGCTTCAGGAAGTTGCTGTTATAAGTTTCAGAATATAAGTTGGTCTGACGTAACTACTTTTCTTGAGTCCAAAGTTAGCTTTGCACCGGTGAGGGGAGTTCTAGTGTAAAAATAGTTAAGTAAACTACTGAAGCGGTTTATCGAAGTCAACTTTGTGTACTTCGTAACATATTGAGATAAGAGGGGTTCAGCAGCACAACATAATCGCTAGAGACAACTTCTTTACCGTTAGGAGTGGAGAAATTGTACCTTCTATTATCAGTTTACCTAAATAACTAGTATACAACACTAACCTTTGATCGTGCTTTACTTCCAGCAGGGGACCCGGTGAACGAGTGGGTGATTTGTCCCTGCATGGGCCATTTTCCTAATTTCCCCTGGGATGGCTATGGGGAGTCCGGCAATTATCCGTCGAACTTACCTGTTTCTTTGCAAAACCCTGTGATCTGACCTTCAGATCCTAGAATCTGAAGGTCAGATCACAGGGACGGACACACTAAACACAGAAGATCTCTAGAGATCTTCTGTGTTTAGTGTGTCCGTCCCCGTCGTCTCCCATCTCATCAGTAAAATTGAAAGAAAGAAAGAAAGAAAGAAAACACATTTAATTGTATTGTAATTTTATTAATCTTCTGTGTTTAGTGTGTCCGTCCCCGTCGTCTCCCATCTCATCAGTAAAATTATATACGTTCCTTTATTATGTCAAGAATTATGCCCCAACTGCTAATCGTTGAGGAGTTGTGTCTATCTTCCATCATCAGCTCAACAATGTCAACAGATGGTAACCACAAGAAGCGAAATATATATATAACTAATAGGTATGATTATTGTAACAAATTCCATAACATTTTAGGGTTATCCTTGATTTCCTTGGGATTTCATCATTTTATCCCGAATTGGTTGCAATGGTGATCCCATTGCAACCTCAGAAGAACTTTATTTCAATTAAAAAATATACATTAGTTCACAAATAACGGAGAAATCAATGGAATCTAGTTTTACGTCGAATATTATGACCTCCTTTTTAGAGGTTCGTTAAAGAAGAGCCAATATTTTATAATGAACGCCAAAATTATTTATCTAAAATATTCCTCCATCACATCGCAAATAAATAAAAATAATACCAACCACAAGCAAATCAAGGGGGTATCCGCACCCCATTCGTGACGTCGTCGATTTGGCGTGCCCTATAAAAAAAATGCCCAATTTACGTTCACGTAATAGGCACTGCGGATAATTCGCTACGGTTCCGCAGTCGATGCCTTTCAAGTAAATAATAAAATTGTGTTTTTTACCGTACAAGATTGATCGGCACGATTCTTGCGTTTGATGTTATAGTCTGCTGTAAATAAATTAACGTTTGAAAGACATTGAATAATTTCAGTTCGAAGAAGTTTCGTTATATGGTTTGTCTCAAGTTACCTTTGGTCTGTAACGTAAATGTATTGTACGTCGTTTTGTGATCTTTAGTTTCAGATACTTAGGCGGTATTATATCTTGACCCTAATAACGTTATTACCTACTCTATAAGCGTAGCGATTTATGGGTATCTTTTGAGGATAGCACAGGGTGCTACGGTGGCGAGTCATAAATGATATCTAACTAATACGGGCACGCTAGAGACTTGTTTCTCTTACAATTTGGGGTCAAGACCAGTAACTATACCTTAGATTGGTTGTATATCTTGGCTTGGGGTCCCACCAAGACTTTAGGGACCCGCTAGCCAGTATACCTGCTGACTGATGAAGGAACTCTAACGCAGGCTTTCCTTTCGGGGTTGAGAGACCAGGCAGCAGCCGTTCCCACAAAAGCCGTAGAAACCAAATCAAAAATATGAGAAGTGTGAAAGGATTCTAGAGTTTGAAATAAAAGCCTCGGATTCAACTGGAAACAACGTTAAGAAGTCAATTAAGAAAGAGAAAAGAGAATCCACCTCGGGCGGCATCTTTACCTTACAGGGGGAATGCTCAATAAATCAGACACTAAGAAGGTTTGGATACTTACGACTTCATAGTTAAGTTTGCAATATAATTAATACATACGTACATTCTAATAGCGTTTTTTCTCTGGGGTAGGTAGAGATGACAGCCCGCTATTTGCTCCTCTCCTTACACGCCTCACGAGCTTTCTCTACGGACATTAACCCTTTAATATAAGCTCGCCGGTATTAAAAAAGCCATTAAAATAAGTGACTCGGCCCCAGATACATGGATCGCGTCAACAATAGGGCCCGGAATACGGCAATAGGCTCACCCCATATTACGTGGGACCTAATACTATGATTGGTGATTCACCTCTGCCTTACCCTCCAGGGATGATTGTATGTAAAATAAGTAAAAAATGATGTTCATTTCCCCGCACATACACAAGTAATGGTATACGACATACACAACAATACTATGCACATTTTAATTGATATTGCATCGTTTGTTTAACAGATGAAATAATAATTAGTTTGCAACCCTTTAACAAACAATGTTGGCTACGTAAATATTTCATAGGCTTTGTATTTGTTTGACCAATACTAACTGCATTGATTTTAATTTGATTTAATATTGACTATTGACTGGGTCAGAACCCAGTGTAACCTCATGTATTCGGATCAGATTATTATCATATCATTAACTAGCGACCCAGAGCCCGGCTTCGTCCGGGAATAAATTCATTAAAGAATCCTATTCGAACTTTCCATATACAATTTCGTCACCTATTTTATGCCTTTAATAGTGCAATTTTTTAAAACGGTGATTGATACATAGTTATTTTCATTTAATTTTTTAAAGGAGTAAAATCAAATTGAAAAATATTCGTTAGCTTTGAAAATAACGGATTTTCATAAAAAATTTCGTCCCTTGCTTTACCCCCTTAGTAGCAAAATTTCTAAATACCCTTGTTAGTGGATGCTTACAACATAAAAATCATCTACTGCTAACATTTTAAGTATTTAGGTCCAGTGGTTTAGGCTCTGCGTTGATTAATTAGTCGGGAGAAGTCATTTTACATGTATAGGATAATTTATAGGTATTAGGTATAACAATTACCTGATATATTAAAACTAAAACTAAGTACTACTTATAACTTCTACGTATTATTGCCTATTGTAAACTTATCAATTAAAAGCTTATAGAATTACAGAATGAACTTTTTTCGTTCAGATTGCCTCTCACTTTGAAGGAAATGGGCGCAGACTTTTTGTTTGAAAGTCTGCACAGATCATTTTCAATGGATTAATATTCCTCCGCCTTCGATAAGTATGCAGAAAAGATTATGAAGAGAACTTTTTACTTTGTAAAATGTCTGGAGGAAATTGTACTGTTTGAATAATATAATATTATGGAATACACATTTTATGAATAAAAAATTGTAATATACAGTTTAGAGCTAAAGTGATTTGTAAATTGAAATGGGGTAAGTTACTTTTGTAGCTGATGGTACTTACGGTATCAGCTGCTGTTATCAACCTTTTGAATTTCTAGACATTTCTACACCACAGTAGACCATAATTTAATAGAAGAATAAAAACAATACAACTCAATTATAGCAAAGAAATAGCTGGTGGACACATAGTACAATCGTCCACTATCCCATAAATGCCAAAACTATTAATTTGGCACGTATCACACAAACAGCACTTGTTTCAACAAAAACAGTTCAACAAGACGCTCAAGTTCTTCCACAAAATAAAACTCGTAATGAATACGAGCAAACAGATAAATATTTGGCACGGATACAAGAATATCACGGATTTCGGCTCTTTATCCGCGGTAAGTTGTAAAGAGATAAATTATGATAATGGAATTAATAAGAGTCGAATGTTGAACGAACGTAAAAAATTAAAGATGGGGATTGTCGAAAATGTTGGCGACAACTGAATGAATATTTTATTTCATTGTGTTGGCATAATGTTCAGCTGTTAAGTTATTGACAGTTTTATTAATTTGGTTGAGATTTAAACCACTACGCAATATACTAATGAGAAGCAAAACGTGTTGCTCAATAACAGTGTTGGTAAAGTTGCGCGATGTTGCCAGCTGACGCGCAACATCACGCGCGAGTTGTTGTTTGTTCGACAATTGTGATAAGTGGACAGACAGGGTTGTTACGCGACTTTGTTGTGCAATAATGTTGCGCAGTATGAGCGTAACAATGTTGTACCTAGCTTATGTACTAATCCTGGCAACATTTTATTTCTGTACTAAATTTTAGCCATAACCATTCAGCCCTTTGAGCTTTCAACTTAATTAATGATACTTATAATACCAGAATATCAAAAATTCAAAATTGCAAGTATCAAAATGTTCACATCCAACCTCTTTTACTCCCATTACAGCAAATCTCTTCCAAAAACAATTGTCACGCATAATCCAGTACCATTTACGAACACGCTTGCATTGCACACTAAACGTAAATACATATAAACGTAAAAAAATATTTTATTGTTGTATTTATAAGCTGTTATTGTGTCTCGTTCCATAAGTGTTCATAAAATGTGCTTAGAACGTGTTTATGCTACGGATTCAGTGTGGCACTGAGTACGGTGACAGGTCGCGTATGTATTGTGACGGTAACTTTTGTTATTTCGCTGAAAGCCCTTGTAAAGACCATGGAATGTTTGCAAATAATGGTCAATTCAAATCATTTAGGCAAGCATTGCTTTTGGTAGTCGTTATTTAACTTTGTGTTAGAAAAATTGATTTATTTTTTTTTGAGATAATTTTAAAGCAATTAGTTTGCTAGACTAAACAAATTATAATAAATTGGAAAAAGCGAAATCAAATCTCGGGCGGGACTCGAACCCGCGATCTTTCCCTTACAGGGGGAACGCTCTGACCACTGAGCCACCGAGCTTCGCCCGAGAGTGACCCAAAAAAAAGATGGAAGTATTGGAAAAATTGGGTCACTCTCGGGCGAAGCTCGGTGGCTCAGTGGTCAGAGCGTTCCCCCTGTAAGGGAAAGATCGCGGGTTCGAGTCCCGCCCGAGAATTGATTTCGCTTTTTCCAATTTATTATAAATTGATTTATTTTTAATAGGATAATCGTTGATGTACTTACACTTAACACATAGAGAAAAGTAAATTAGATAATTTACTTTTCTCTATGTGTTAAGTGTTATGAATGGGTATAAATATAAGATGTGGTAACGTACCTAAATAATTTCAGAACAAATATATTTTGCCTAATACGGAGTTAAAACAATAATTAAAATCGCATTTTTACTGCCTAGCGAAAATCTGACCGTCTAAATTTCAATTCGTCTAGAATCTGGTAAGGCGGCTTAGCGAGGCTGCGTGAAAATCGAACCGTGTCAATTCCCAATAAGAGCTTGGCAGGATTACTAAATCGCATTTTATAAGTTTTATCGTAATTTGCTAAGGATTTTTGATTATGAGGCTGAAAGTGAGCTCTAAATTATCTTTGTTTTCCAAAAAGTTTTCTGTAAAAGAGCTCAATACGCGATATTACCCTGTGAGCCATTGCAACTACCGTTTTAACATTTCTTGCTTTTTTTCTGGAATGCAGTATTCTTGTAGGCGTCTAATCTCACAATACCAACTTTTCAAAATGCCAACCGCTCGCAAAATGCCAACTTCTCAGAATGCCAACTTTTCAGTTATCTCATCTCTGAAGGTGTATCATGCAAAAACATAACATACAAACGATCCTTTGATAGTACAACCAACGGATTGTAACCAACTTTAATTTAGACAGATTGGCACCATTTCCCAAATTGGATGTACCATTATAGCAATTCGTGTTTCAGTTAATTTTATTACTCACGTACTCAGTGTACTCACGTTCGTTGATCGTATGCCGAAGTTTTTCCGCAAACGGCAGCCCCTGCTTACGCCCGACGCTTACAAATTACGTAATTATATATTTATACTGAACACCGTAGTTTATACTGATTGTGTCTTAGGCTGGTCAAGCACTGGACTTCGGGAACCTCGTTTAATTATTAATAGAGTATAGAGTTGGTACATTGCGTGTGATGGTGGTAGACAAAGTATTCAGCCCCTCTAGACAAGTGGCAATTCGTTACTCGGCGTATGATGGAATAGAATGCCAAATGTATGGGATTTGACATATATGACAGGCGTCAACGAATGTCAAAAACGTCAAATCCTATACATTTGTCATTCTATTCCATCATACGCCGAGCAACGAATTGCCACTTGTCTAGGGGGGCTGATATGCTAAGGCTTATTTTTAAGCAGGAATTTACCTTTTCTTTAAAACTGCACGCCGTCTTGGGTTTTAGGATACCCCAGTATAAGATGTCTAAGGTATACCCCTCGCGCTGAAGGTCATCTCCGGTTTCAAGATGTCCACTCGGGTGTGAAAATCCATGATGACCTCATTTTTCTTCGCCGCCGAGTTAACTTAAACGAAATTTTAATTGCATTTAAACGAAATTTTAATTGCATTTAGTATGTTAACTATTCAAATCGATTAAGATCCCGCCTGAGCTAATTCGCTTTTTCCTATCTTAATCGAGTTCAATTAAATGGTTATAATATTAGGTATATCTACGTTGAAACTGCTGAAGCCCCTGAATTTAATACCGATCTATTACCGTAAAGGAAATTGGTATGCCTTTTTTTTTTTTTTTTTTTATCGTGCGAAAAATCCCCACGGATACCTCCCCCGCCGGAGTCGGAGGAGGAGGTTATGTCGGACTCGAACCGACTAAAACGCACGCCTTCTGTGGGCCGTCAGTTGCCGGAGGTGAGATTGTCATAGCCATATCCCTCGCACCCCGGCCGACCCAGGGCCATATCTCTCGATATGGCCCTCTTCCGGTGTGGGGACCACGGAGTCCCCAACTCGCCCCCGGGTATGGGGGGGCACGCAATGCGTGCCACCGCCGTGGCCTGCTTCTGCTAGGGTGACAGGCGACCCCAGGAAATTGGTATGCCCACAATTCGAAGAACTCACTGGTCCCAGCAAGTATTGGTGTTATCCTTTTAGAGGAAAACTGACCTGGTTAAAGAACCAAAGTATAGAAATTAGTGTGTTCACCATACATTATACATGTTATATCTGAGCGTGGAAGTGGGGATTTCTTATCCACCCTCTTCTTTTCTCCACACATCAATTTCCCATTTTAAGATCATCCTAATACACTCGTCCTGTGTGTCTCGACCCTAATCGTTAATTAGTTGACGCATTGTTGGTTGTATCGGGTGTCTCAATTCGCTATCGGATAAACGGAGCGGCTCTCCCGGGGGAGTCGTTGGAATTGACATGTTGCTACAGTCGGTGACCTTGTTTTGTACATTAGAGATTAAGGACTTACTCTCATTAGACGACTTTTAATAATGATGATTAATAGGAGGGATTCTTTTTTTAGATTCAAGATTAGATTGATCATTATTAAAATAGTAAATGATTTTCTTGAATAGGTATAAAAAAAAAACTAAAGACTTCACTGTCAGGTACGAGTATAGAGCTAGATAGGTAATATTATTTATAATGGAAAATATGATACGGTATTCTTTAGAAGCACAAAAGAATGTAACAGCCACGCTACGGGAGCTTAACCTGCAATATTTTTATTGTAATAATTTATCATATAAAAAATGTTACAAAAGGACTTTTCTCAAACCGCCTGCGGTCACATATTTCATTGCGACATGCGTATATATTTTTTCTTGCTGAACGTTTTTGTTCAGGCGTTTGTAAATCTGACACCTTGGTAACCATATTTTTTCCATAATCCCTGAACCACCTAGACTATAGATACCTTTTGTTGACAGAAAATCTGATTTATGAAGCTAGGTTTGAAAAAATAATTCTTATTGGCTGTGATACAAAAGGGACCTTTTTACAGTTATGTAAACATAAATTATAAATAGGTCTTCAAATCCATTATTTACCTTAGTACCTATCTAGTAATTTTGGATACAAGTTTATTAATGAAATGCCACCTTATACAACAAAACATCGCAACGGTCATTATAACAATTCTAAATCCAACAGATAAGTGAAATCAAAGACTGATTAAAAAGTGATACGTGTGAAAGTAGCCAGTGCAAAAAAAAACTAATAAAAAGTAATGAAAAAATGTCACCATCATGTATAGAGCGGACAGGACGCTGACCCATATCGGTGTTTAGACGGGCAAACATTACGTTGCGCGTGAGAGTGTGTGTGTGACAGTGTCAGGTGGCGATGAGGCGGGGGGCGTGTGTGCCCCCGCGCCTCTTATCAGGAGATAAGGCACCGTGGCCGCCATCAAGCACCTTCGTCTCGACAAACGTGGTCGAGTCATCACCGTGACCAGGCCGCTTGGAACTAAGCGGCCGCCGCCCGCCATGTTACACACATTGAACGCACTCGCCGGCAAGATTTCGCCGGGCGGCGGCCTTGATACGAACGCGAACAGACACACGCTGCCCAACAAGAACCACAAGCAGCCCTCATCACCTTACAGCAAGCCGAAGTAAGTGTAGTTCCTAAGTTTGTATTGCGACATCATATTTTCTTTTCACATGTTCCAAATTTAGGTTGGGTCACAAGAAACTATTTTGATAAGGTTCAATGATTCCGGAATGTGTAGTTCTTCACCTTATCTGTTAGCAGTTTTGGATTCTTATGCATGTAGACCTTTACCAATTTCGTCAATCATCATTTTGGTTATGAACACATTCAGGTTTCACATTATTACAGAATAGTACTAGAATATTGCCCTACATTCGTTATATCAATCGTGATCATAAAATTCTTGAGACAATGCACACTTCATAGATAAGGTTATTTTGTTTTCTACAATGATCGTTCAATCGGTAATAGAAGCTCTACGTTTGTTATCAGCAGTAATCATAAGCCATTTCGGCACAAACTGATCTCCAATCAAATTTGCATAAAGCATTTCTTTGCCGAGCATTTTTAATAATTCATCTAGTGTCACATAAACCTGTGGAATGTGTTTCTTCAGATTCTAGAGTGCATCATTCGGTAGCGTAACAAGAATTATATCTGATTGTTACAGTGATTCATCGTCATCGACTTAATAGATAGTGGATACTTTATAAATACTTGAAAATGCTTCTTCTTATATAGGTGTCGATTGCTTTTCATTATTGATATTTGTATTGTTTCTTGCAATCACGCAAATACTCCTAGGTTTTCTTGTAAGTACCTAACACATGATAGTACTTTAGTGCAAATCTTGACATGAATGTATCACCATCAATACTTTTATAGAAACTGGAAATATTTTATTTGACATGGGCGAAATTGCTGCTAATGATATTGTTATAGAAACCATAAATAGCATCATTAGTAAACTGATACCATGCACTTTATTTGTTACGAGTAGAAAAGTCAATAGTGGAACTTTCTTGAAGTGTCTAATACATCTCATGCTGTAACAAGCGTTTTTTTAGTATTTCAAATTAAACCAAATTTTATGCATTTTATTGTAAACCGTGATTGATTGATCACTGATCACTTATATTGTTAATTTATAGCCTAGACTTAGAGCTTCAAGTAAAATCCAGAAACCAAAATAGTGATTAATCAACTCCGTGTTTACTTTCATACTCAAATAATGCTCATGAGATATATGAGTTTATTTGAATTAAACATTGATAACATTTGTGACATAATTATAAGTTTGTATTGTAGATACAAAAAGATATAAAAGATATTAAGATAGCAAAACCAGCGCGCATGTAAAATTATTTTATATTACATTCTTTAATGTATACAACGTAGACACACAATATTCACTCATCTGATAACGATGTATCATAATGTCCTCGTAATTTCGTTAATACTCAAGTTATCTTTACAAAATAATATACTGTATGTAACTCAAGATATCGAATTAAGACCCAGTCCCAAATTTTGAATGGAGAACATCTGTGATTACTATTACATTGGGTAACTTAATATTGAAACAATGCTTAGAACATCCGATGGGATTTCGGCACATGACCTATCTAAAATGGCTGGCAATTAATAGATAACCAACAGAGAAGGTAATGAAATCAAAATTAGGAAGGAAATCTCTATAAAGTAATGACGTGATTCATTTTCACTAGTGATATTTGAGAAACAGATTATGAACTCACTGATTTCATCCGATACACAATGTAGTCACATAACATAGTCCATGTTAATGATCTTATACCACATTTGGCACGACACATTCATAAAATTTTATGTCACAGGCAGAAGCTTGCCAGTAAATTTGATCCACCAAACGACATGAAGATAACACGACATATTCGCAATACAAATGAAACATATATTTTGTGAATTTAAGGCAATTTGAGAGCCATTTATCAAGTCTAATTCATGTCCCAATTTAACAACTGAACTAAGTCTAAAAGTTTCAAGTTTCTCCACACCACAACTTAGCTATAAAGTTGGGATTCTCTCCCGATGTATTGCAATTTTCAAAGTTTCCTCTCTCGGTTATGTCTTAGCTTGAGTTTTGGCAGTTTTGATAAATCATAAGACCTCAACCCACATGAGAAGATTTATTTCAATTTTAGTTATTACTCAATATTATGTTGTCAATTATCTTTTATGAGAGTTTGCTTTACTTCACAACTTCTAATAAGTGTATATCAATTACTTTTTACACAAATTGATATTTTTCTTCACTAATTCAATCAATCAATTTGCCTATAGTATCCACTGCTGGACATAGGCCTCTTCCAATGTTCGAAGGCTTTGGCCTATCGTATCCACGCTGGCCAGACAGGATGGTTCAGAGTTTTATTTGGAGTTTTCCTTCTGTGGGGTGAGCAAGAACAACTATCGTAATCGTATCGTAGACGTAACGAGAGCACGGAGCATTGCAATTGGTCGCCTGCCTGAAGCCTGCCAATCGTAATGCTCCGTGCTCTCGTTACGTTCACGCTACGATTACGATAGCTGTTCGTGCTCACCCCACTGTTCTTCTGCTTTCATTCTTTGAATGTATTTCGCAGTGATATCGTCTGCGTATCTTTATTATTTTTTTGTTATTATCTTCGTTATTTACACTATGATAATTAACATGATGTGTATTTAAAATGGCATTAGATTTCAATGGATTTAGATGTATTTTCTGTACACCAGCAATATGGCATTAAGCATGAGCCTTAACACCTAAGATGCGTTACGTTTCTGAACTTTCCGTACCTCTACATTTATACTGCGGACGTTCACTCACCCTTGGCCAAAACATAATTCCAATTCGATACTATCAAGTCCTTCAGAAAGAGTGTGAAGTAAAAGTACCTCAGGGTGAAACCGCATAAGGTTGTAGCGAAAACCAACAACTGTCTCTTAGTTTTAGGTTAGTTTTTTTTATACCACTTAAGTGGCAGCCACGGCCCACCTGATGGAAAGTGGTCACCATGGCTAACGAACATATGCAACACCAAGAGCGTTACAGTCGTGCTGCCGACCCTGAAGAAACCTTCTAGTGCCCTTCTTGAAGAACCCCATATTATAGTCGTTTGGGAAAACCACAGGGAAAACTTGAGCTTGATTGTGCATGTGCAGCGTTTCGCTGTTTTTCATGGTGTAATTATATTGCGTCATTATAGTAGGTATGACTATATTCATGACTTCACTCCGAAACGTTCGTCCTTAAATTGTAATCTTGACTTGTTCAAATGTTGACCATGTGACGTCATTATTTTGACAAAAATAAATGGCTCTTATCTGTGCGACCCGAGTCTATTCTCTCTGCTTACTGAAGCGAGCTCTGAAATAACCTTTAGTATGTCCTCTCTATTTTTCGCGTAGTACCTTCATACAATCACGCCTTTATCACCGGAGGATTAGGCAGAGGTGAATTAACACCCACATTTCACCAATCATTGTATTTGGTCCCACGTAATAGGGGGAGAGCCTATTGCCGTATTCCGGGCACTATTATTGTTGACTCGAGCCATATATCTGAGGCTGAGCCTGGGCTGTATATATCTGATGTTAAACAGCCCTATCCTTTAGTCGCCTTGTACGACACCGCAAGGGAGGAGATGGGGTGGCCCAAATTCTACTCTGCCGGGAACTGTCGGCTACATGCTCTTAAATCAGATGCCCAGATATCCTTTAAATTGTTGCGAACATATTTATTTTCGAATTGTTTTCAATGAACAAACAGTCAGAAATCTAATGGTTAAACATTTTGTTATCGGCATTGGATATATAAATAAAGACCTCATCTAGAAGAGAAGATCTATAAGAAATAACCCAAATGTTAGGGATACTCTCGTTGGTCAACACCCCGTTGTCAACTGGTTAACAGTCTTGACCAACGTGACATTTTATTCCCACTGGTTCACACTTTCTCTCCCAGGCTCATTTCCGCTGGTCAATACTATTAACAACTAGGAATGTTTTGTTCCACTGGTTTTGTTTAACCAGTGGAACAACAACGCTGTCCAGATCCAAAGTAAGTATAGCTTAATTAGCTTGTGTAATGTAATTAATGGAAACTCGTCCTACAGTTATCAATGAAGACCAGAAATTAGATGGCCATACTCATAACGATCATTCTCAGATCTATATGCCTTGTATGATTGATTCTTCTTCTTCCTCCTAGCGTTAATTCTCAGTCGCATCCGAAGCTTTCACCTCGGAGTCTGGGGTCCGCTTTACCAGTCTTAATTTGGCTGGACCTCGATATTTTCCGAGAAGCTACTGCCATCTGACCTCCACAACCCAATGATGACATTAGGTGATATCGAAGCATTGCAGCATAGACCGCTGTTGTTAGATTTTTAGGTCTCCAACTACTTGTAACGACTGCCATAGATGTTCGTATGGCAACCGGGACCCTGACAGCTTAACGTGCTCTTCGAAGCACGACCAGACCAATGCAAATACCCATATTCATGCATACAAATATTTGCACTGAGCGGAGATCGAACCCGCGCCTCCTGTGTAGCGGCCGCTTTCACTACCGCTACACCACGGAGGCTGTCTATGATGATTGCTTCGACTAACATAATCATTCTATCGTACCCTCGGTTGAGTAATCGACAAAATAATATAGTTTCCCAGTATGATGAACATACTATCTCTATATAATACAGAACTATAGATAACTTATCTATTTTAACCTGGGACCATGTTTGTTCTGTTATGGAAAAAGTGTTTTCATCCCACCATCTCGGAAAGACTATTTTTGCTCTTCGATAACTGAGCGTAAAAGTCGTTTTTATCCTCTAGAGAGGTAAAGTAAATTTGAATTTAGAACATCGTGTGTACTAGGTTTGTGGACTCAAAACATCATTAAACCTATTTACTTCTACCTCTATGGTGCCGAATTTATCATACAACTTTTTTTTAATTCATGAAAAACTCAGACTCGTAACCTCCTTGGTGTACTTTTTTTTTAATTTGCTTTGCGCGCATCAATTTTTTTCACGTCATATTGTTGACATTGTTGTTGAATTTTTATTTTGTTGTATTTTATTACTAGTATTAATACACATATTATACAGCCTCCATGGCGTAGTGGTATTGAACGCGGCCGCTACGCAGGAGGCACGGGTTCGATCCCCGCTCAGTGCAAATATTTTTTATGCATGAAAATGGGTATTTGCATTGGTCTGGTCGTGCCTTGGAGAGCACGTTAAGCCGTCGGTCATGGATGCCATACGAACATCTATGGCAGTCGTTACGGGTAGTTGGAGCCCTAAAAAGTTCAACAACAACGGTCTGGCTGCAATGCTTCGATATCGCCTAATGTCATCATTGGGTTGTGGAGGTCAGATGGCAGTCGCTTCACGGCAAATATCGAGGTCCAGCCAAATCCGCAGTTAAGACTGGTAAAGCGGACCCCGGACTCCGAGGTGAAAGCTTCGGATGCTGACTGGGAATTAACGCTAGGAAGGAGAAGCATTTCATTATTTCCTCGCTGAGGTGGGATGAAAAGTTACGTGTTGCACTCGAGTGCAAAGATTTTTCACCTTGTGCTCTTTTGATTCCCTCGCTAACGCTCAAGATTCTAATTTGTGAATCACTCGCTACGCTCGTGATTCAAATTTAGAATCTTTCGCTTGCTCGGTCATCAAAAATGAGCACGCGGTTAAAAAGCAACTTTGCACTCTTGTATAACAAATAACTATTTTTATGTACTAGATTGTAATGAGTAGGTAGATGGCGATGACTTTTATAAATAGGTGTGAGTGCCGGGGATTTTCTGTTTACTGATTGTTGCATACTGTAGGATAATTTCGACTAGACTTAGCTAGCAAAACAAGTGAAATAAAATTAAATAATATTTCAGATGATCCACTCCCAAACATACAGACACATATGAATAAAAATATACTATCACTATCACATCTCATAATATTTACTTACATAGTGCGCACTGTGTGTAGCTTTTTACTCGTTGGTTCACAGATATAAATTCATACTGCCCTACTTAAAATGTATATTCACGCATAATATGGGACGGCAGAAGTGTAATTACATTACATGCACATTACACCAACTATGTACCACGTAACTTTTGTGTGGTGCTACGAAATAATAGTAGTATAATAGAAAGATAGACAGATAGATAATTCTTTATTGTACACCAATAGATCTACAGTAATACAAGTAGGTAGCATGTTACGGTTCAATGTAGATACAATGGGCGGCCTTATCGCTAGAAGCGATTTCTTCCAGGCAACCTTATAATGTTTTACTAGCATTTACTCATAGACAATAAGGAGGGCCGTGTGCTTGTCTGCGACCCAAGTAGTATAAAAAAAAATAGACGTTTCAAAAGTTTTCCCTAGCCTAGGCCATTACTTAAGTCAAACTCAGATTGATCAAAATGTTTGTAGTTCTGCTTATTGTTTGACAATGGAATGGTAGGGCAAATATAAAGTTCTAGTGTCCTTATGTAATAAGTCTACTTTGTAAATTAAAACCTATGAGGAAAGAATCTGGCAATAGGGAGCTGCCTGCTACTCCTTTATAATCCCAAGTAGGTATATTTACAATGATTCTATTTAGGGAACTTTTCGACAAGTAGGTAACTGCAAATTATTACATATTACAACACTATGAAGGCGAATCTCCCTGGCCAAACTTGTGAAAAATAATGATAATGTAATTTCCATTTCTACTTACTCTTACTACAAGGCGAGACGTGAGCGATATACCAATATAGCAACATTTGCTGTCCACGAATGAGCGCGCATCACATGTTACCGAAGTTATTGTTATTCCGTGGACGTGGGCCTATGGGACCCCTCGTCCTCCAACCCCCTGGTTGTATGCCAGAAGTCAAATCACGTCATACGGTTGACATATGTCTTAATATTGTATGTCCTCACGATTGTGTTCGGGTGTGGAAAATAACCTTTTTTGCGCCTAAGTATGTATGTATTATATAATAATAATATTCTATACAACGTTACCTTGATCACAGATAATATACATAAGAGAAATACCAATCTATTAGCCTATTGCAGTCCACTGCTGGACATAGGCCTCTCCCATATGCGCCACGTTTGCCGATCCTCCGCCTTCCGCATCCAGTCCGTCCCAGTCGCCCTTCGTAGGTCGTCAGTCCACCTGGCTTGGGGGTGTCCCACCTTACGTTTTCCTTCTCGCACTCTCCGCTCTAGGACCCGTCTGTTCCAACGGCCATCAGTCCTTCGACAGATGTGGCCAGCCCACTGCCACTTCAGCCTGCTTATTCTGCGAACTATGTCGGTACCACTCACTGTTTAATCAGGAAATCTCAGAAACTATAACACCTATAAACTAGAAATTTGGCTGATAGGTTCCTTATGGGGTGTAGACATCCGCAAAGAACGGGTTTTTCGAAACTAAACCCCTAAGCGGGTGAAATCGTGAGTGGCCGCTAGTATGATATAATTCTTGATACTTGATCATAAGATATAAGTAAGTGCGGATCGAACCCGCGTGTAACTGTTTTTTTTATATTATAATCTTCATACCTGTCCATCCTAATGTTGCCAGAAAGAAATCACTTTTAGCGATAAGGCTGCCCCGGGCCAGTCATTGGGCATTTAAGTGTAATATAATTGTTCTAACTATTATGTATCTGTGTACAATAATAAAATAAATATAATCTATAATATATAAATGAATCCCTAAATGTGTTGCTAAGCGCAAATCTCGAGAACGTCTGAACCGATTTCGGTAATTCTTTTTTTAGAATATTCCTTGAAGTACGAGGATGGTTCTTACGGAGAGAAAAATTTAAAAAAAAGAAATGACTGTTATGCGGTACGAATTTCGCGGGGTCAGCTAGTAAGAAATAAAAAATAATTTCATTCTGGGAAAAAATGCACTTGATTAGAGTGAATACCTCTGCCAAACTGTGCAAAAGTTTGTTGGCAGATGAAGCTCTCTGGTTCCTGTTACAGACTTTTCCCTTATATTTCATGTTATTTTTCTTATATACATTTAGATATTATAGTATGATCTATCTATCTATATAGCAGTGCAAGCTTCTACCGTCACACCATACACTCATTCTTCATGGATTGCAATATAAATTGTAATTTACAGCTAAATATTTTTTACAAGTCGTGTGACTTGTATCTAATTATCTCGGAGATTACCATAGTCGAAGTAAACTAACTTAAGAAAAAACATAAAATCTTTCCAATTTTTTTACCGACTTCAAAAAAAAAAGGTTCTCAATTTGATCGGTATGTTTTTTTTTCACAAATTAACCCATAAGCCCTCGAGGCTTTTTTAAAGGCGGACTCACAAAACAGGAATTCTAAAATTGCTCACTAAAAAAGGCTTTTTTAGGTCTAGGCTTTTTTTAAAGCTTAAGCCTTTTTTGAAGACTGGCGTCGTAATTAGAGTTCTAGCCTTCTAGCTTTAAAAAAACTATTAATCGCTTCTTTCGGCTTTTATTACGATTTTTGTATCATTAATGAGGGTAGATATACCCTTCAATATTTAACTAAGATTATGTTACATTAAATGTGTGGAGCGACGCTAAATTTGATATAGGGGAGCCATGTTCGCAGCTGTCATTTAAACTGACTTGAATTTACGAGCTTAGAGGTTAAAATGTGCGTTCTAATATATTTTATAGATATCCATATCTATATCCAGATTCATATCCATATCCATACTAATTTTATAAATGCGAAAGTAACTCTGTCTGTCTGTCTGTCTGTTACGCTTTCACGCCTAAACCACTGAACCGATTTTGATGAAATTTGGTATAGGGGTAGATTACCTAGACCTTGAGAAAGGACATAGGCTATGTCTGGTCGCGATAACCGACATCCACGCGGGCGGAGCCGCGGGCAAAAGCTAGTTAACTATAAAGTTAATAAAAAAAGAAAGAAAATTTGACTAGTCTGGTCAGGTAGCTCGGTTGGCAACTATTCCTGTAGAAAGTTTCCGTCTAGCCTCCCGTTCCCAATACCGAGAGAATAGCACAAGAACCTCGTCTGTCAATCACTAAATGGATTGTAGGTGAAGTTGGCTTGAGCCCCGATACCCTTTCTCCCATTTAAGTGATAATGACAACCTTAAACCGTAACGTACAGTCAGCATCAAAAGTAGATTCATCGCCAGCTCCGACGAGGGTGCCGCACCGTTGAAGCCAGCGGCGAATTTATTAATCGAGGGTATTTCCGCACTATAAAAAGAAGGCCTACCCTGGAGGGAAATAGGCGTGAGCGTATGTATGTATGTGTGTATGTATGTAAGAGTAGAAAAAAGTGTTAAAGGTAGATTGACTGCCAACTTAATACTTAAAACTTCTACCTCAAAATTCGAATGAAAATTACCCATTATCCTTGAATCAAAATTCATAAGTAGTGCTATTAAACAGCGTTTTCATGAAGAAGAAAAAGTATTTGGTGTTTAAATAATTTACTTTTTACGCTGACTGTACTTCCACATTGCAAGCGTCCCAATTGCCCAAACTAGTGTTTGACATTATTATCTAACCTTATGCACATAGTAACTCCTGTGGTGATAACAGAAACGTATGAACAATAAGTGGCTCGTGGCGATAATATTGGCGCGATAAAATAACCCTCGCGGCAACCCCCCTTTCATTAGAATATCGATCGACAGATTACAGATAGAGGATGTCACTCTACGATGGGTATTATGATATATATTTATGGTTTACTATCAAATTACCTACCAAACCACACTAGTACTACCAGTGGTGCGAGATGGGTCACTCTTTTTGCAATTACCGACGACACCACTGGGCTGGAAGTGTAGAAATAGAATAAAGTCCTGATAGGAAGAGCAGATTATTATTAGCTTACAATAACACTGTTTCATGAAAATAACGAGTTATTCCGGTTGGATCCCCAAATATGATCCACTGCCGATTTTTATTCATCATAGGCATAACCCTAGCACATTCTTACGAGTTGTGGGTCAATGGCTGGGTCAGGTTTTGGATGGGTGACCGTTGTTTACATTACGAGGTTAAGCTTAATTGAGTGGGTTGGGTTTTGGATGGGTGACCGTTGTTTACATTACGAGGTTAAGCTTAACCTAATTACCTAATTAAATCAAACAAATTCAAATTTATTAATCACCTCAACACTTAACTTATCATTATCAAATAATTATCATAGAATAATAAACAAACAAAACATGAAATAATTATGTTAAAATGTGTTACACTGAGAATTATAAAACTCAATTTATTCTATACGACTGTACATAAAAACTGTATATAATAATCTATATAAGTATATCCCAAAGTTTAAAAAAATGTTAATAATTTTATGTATTTAGTCTTAACCAAATTTTGTTGTTGACTGTACATAACTTTGCAAAACAAAACGGCGGCGGCGGCGGCGAAATCTCA
This sequence comes from Eilema depressum, assembly GCA_914767945.1. Taxonomy (NCBI): domain Eukaryota; kingdom Metazoa; phylum Arthropoda; class Insecta; order Lepidoptera; family Erebidae; genus Eilema; species Eilema depressum. Next base: position 18,850,520 of record OU612020.1, read on the forward strand.
CGCACCCTTACTGCGGACCATACACAATACCATTATCTGCAACGAGAAGCAATTACGACCTTTATTTACGACCTTTCACGATTTTTTTAGAGTTAACTAATCGGGAAGATGCTTCAGGTTCATTCATTCAGATCGAAATTCGTTCCCACCTCACCCAGAAGCCGTGACACAATTTTGTAAAATATAGTACGAATATGACCTCAATATGTCAAATGTTACCTGATAACCCTAAATGAAACCCAAAAACTGACTGGACACAACCTTTTAAAAGTAAATATTGCGTAGATAGGTACATTCTCACTCAGTTACGCCTCACTTATCAATACCTGACCTAAAATCTGGAATAACATAAATAAGTATATAAACATAACCTATGTCCTTTCCCAAGCTCTAGTCTATGTAATGTACCAAATTTGATGAACATCAGTTCTGTAGTGAACGCGTAACATACAAACAGATTTACTTTCGCATTTATAATATTAAGTACTAGCTGTTGCTCGCGGCTCCGCCCGCGTGTACCTAATTCTGATCGCCTGCCTATGTTAGTAGCTAAAAATGTAGCTTTCTAATGGCGAAAGAGTTTTTGAAAGCGGCTCAGTAGTTTTTGAGTTTATTCGTTACATACAAAAGTACAATAATATCGACAATAGGCTCGCTAATACGTGGGACCGAAAATAATGATTGGTGAAATATGGGTGTTAATACACCTCTGCTTAGCCCTTCGGGGATTTACAGGCGTGAGTGTATGTATGTATGTAATACAAATCTTTCCTTTCTTTATAATATTACTTGCTGACCCCGCGAACTTCCTACCGCCTAACAGTCAATTCTTTTTTTTTTTTCAATTTTTTTCTCCGTAAGAACCATCCCCGTACTTTAAGGAATGTTCTAAAAAAAGAATTAGCGAAATCGGTCCAGCCGTTCACGCGTGATGGCGTGATCACGGGAAATAGGGATTCATTTTTATAAATAGAGATTATGGTAGGAATAGTAGGAAGTAGGACAGAATAGTGCAACACTATCACCATAAATATCAATACTAACAGGGTACCCGCCGATAGAACAATTTCAAATCTACCCACGTCTGAAACATAACACACAGTTATTCAGAGCGTCAGTTTTACTCTCCGACCGGTGTTCGCTTGATCGAGTGATAAGAGATAACGGGCTGTAATCGAGCGATGTACGGCCTTATCAGTGATAACGTAGCAAACAAGTGCGTCGCACACACACAAGAGTGGTGGTATGGATTTTCTAGAATTGCTAGGTACTTTTTTCCTTTATAACCTATGATTTTTGCTACTGTGTTTATGAAAGACTCACGTGTTTGAATGTTTTTATTGTACTTGAATCGTAGTATGTAGCTGTTTTTCAATGGATATCAATAAAACAATGTAATCTACGATCTTTGACATTCTATGGAATTAATAATTTCGTTTGTTTTGCATTGCTTATGTTTTGATTCATTTTTTTTATATGGCAAGGTGTGTCGATGTCAACAATGTGTTGACATGCTGTGCTATGGAAATAATGATTAACTTGTAGAAGAAAACATAAACAACTATTTGATAGGAAATCTACTAGTGACTGTAAAGATAATGATTCCGTAGTTGACCACAAACAACAACTGGCGACGCACGCAGCAGATGCGCGTAGTTCATTGCGGCTTCTCAATGGTCCCCTTTAGTCGTATCAGAGTTTAACAAGTAATGGGTACGCTGTATCTGCTGCATGCGTCGGCAGTTGTCGTATGCGGTCCACTTCGGAATCATACCATACCTTAAGTTACGAGTTATTAGGCAGCTAAATTTTTATATTATGTAACTAGCTGTCCCGGGGAACTTCGTACCGCCATAATTTTCCCGTTCCCGCTGCACCTATTTTCTCGTCCTTTAAACCTTCCCTGGACACCCACGAATATTTCAAGACTAAAATTAGCCAAATCGGTTCAGCCGTTCTTGAGTTATAAAATAACAACGAAAAGTGGCATTGATTTTTATATATATTAGAGAAGATAAATAAGTACTACCTAAAATGTACTACCTAATATTAACTCATGTTTTCTCCTTGGTGTGCACAATAAAGATATATACTATACTATACAATACTATACGGATAATATTGAACTAAAACGCTATCTGTAATACGCCTTCGGTTCTCTAGTTAATAACAAATCTAAATTTTTTGCAATAGTTTTAAAAGATGGCAGTAATAATTTCCACATTTCTGTCTTATGTATAACTGTAGATAGATTTTTTTTTTTTTTTTTTAGCACTAAATGTAAATAATGTAACTATTTTTTTCTGACTTAAACTAGTATTTAATTAATTAATTAATAACTAATGACTCATTTTCTCTTACTTTTTTTGTTTATTTTTTTTTGATTTTCCTTTTTTCTGAACTAAATGCATTATTTCTTTAACATAAATATATACTCACAAAATATTTTTTACTATATAAAGTCGCTTAAGTGTTCAATGACTCAAAGTTTACCCTATATTTGAATAAAGATTATATATCTTAATCTTATTCCTGGCCCTGAAGTTCTTAATGAGGCCCCATGTATTATGTATACGATACTATGCTTTCTTGTCTCAGAGTTTCCTCCTTATCCCGTTTAAAAATCGGGATAAAAAGTAGCCTATATTACCCAAGGATAATGTAGCATTCTAATGCTGAACGAATTTTTGAAATCGGACCTGTATTTTTTTCATACCACTTAGGTGGCAGACAAGCACACGGCCTACCTGATGGAAGGTGGTTACCGTGGCCTATGGACGTATGCAACACCAGGGTCGTCACACTCGTGCTGCCGACCCTGAAGAAACCTTCTAATGCCCTTCTTGAAGGACCACATTATTGTAGTCGCTTGGGCAAACCACCGCGGGCAGTTCAGTATTGTAGAGTAGAATGACGAATACATGGAATTTGACGTATATGACAGTCGTCATCGATTCGCGTTTAGGCTCAGAATGTCCAATTCCCAAAATGTCCATAAGGTGCAAAACGTCCATATATCAGAATGTCCATATCCCAAAATGTCCAAATCCCGGAATGTCCAAAGCCCAGAATGTCCTAATCCCAGAAAGTTCAAGTCCCCAGTAGTTTTTGAGTCATCATTACAAACAAGCAAAACTTTTCTCTTTACTGTTTTATGTTTGTGAACTACATATTTTCTTTCAGATCTAGTTTTAAAATTTGTATAATATATTCGCCTATAGTATAGTTAAAATCTCGCTGCAGACTCGGTCATAAATCATTCGAGTGTTTCGCTCTCTTACAGTAGTTTATAACCTTATTTATAAACGTGTATTATTGTAAATCGACAGGTGAGCATTCTACCACTGAACCACATATTATGCCTTCGGTCAACTAGCGCACATCCCTACGCCGATTATGATTTATGACCGAGTCTGCAGCGAGATTTTAACTATACTATAATACATATAACTTTTAACAGGGCCTTGCTTTTAAGATAATGGCCATAAACTCATTACTCCTAAATACTGTTAGCGTCATTACACGAAGGCCATTGTATCTACTTTAGTATTAATGTGGCTCTTGGCTGCAATACTACGTACTGATTATAATATATTATTACGTACAAACATGCATATTTTACCTAGTCATACATATATATTCACGCCTATGAATCCCCTAAGGAGCAAACAGAGGTATATTAACTACCATATTTCGCCAACCACGAAACATAGTTATTAAGCATATTCAAAGATTTTTACCAATTTTAGCCGAAGGGTTTGGATTAAAGTATTCAACCTAAACGGAGGAAAAGAAAAGTTACTGATATAATAATATTCATTATATAAAATACAAATATAAAATACAAATTTTCTTCTCCTATTTTCTCTCTCCATCCCATGGTTGCCTGTAAGAGATTACCGCAGAGTGATAAGGCCGCCATTTGTATGTGCCACATGTATTATATTTCTGACTATGTATTGTATTATATTTGGTGTACAATAAAGACGTTTATTATTATTATTATTATTATTATTATAATACTAGCCTTCCGCCCGCGGCTCCGCCCGCGTGCATCTCGGTTAACGCGACCTTTGCTCATATCTTCAGTTCTACTCAACCGATTGCGATCAAACAAACGTAAGATTTTAAGTCTGAGTAAACCCTTTCTAACAAAAAAAACCGCATTAAAATCCGTCCAGTAGTTTTTGCGTCCAACGCTTACAAACAGACAAACAGACAGGAAATGAAAAAAATATGTTTTCGTGTTCAGCACTGCAATTCACTAAGCGAGCACAACGATGCGACAACGATGCGAGGCGCAACGTAGATTGTCATTGGTCAGATTGTATCACGTCATTGGAAATCGACCAAGGACTGTGTCTATCGCGCACACCGTTGCAGTATCGTTAATATAACATAACCCAAGTTTTTTTTTTTAATATCTCCAATGTACAGACACGACCACTTTACAATTATATAATAGTATAGATGGTGACAAAATATATTAACAACCATAAAACTAGTACCATGCATACAGCCCACCAAGCGGTTACTAGCCATATAGTACCGGCCATCCATCCATACTTCCATACTAATATTATAAATGCGAAAGTAACTCTGTCTGTCTGTCTGTCTGTTACGCTTTCACGCCTAAACCACTGAACCGATTTTGATGAAATTTGGTATAGGGGTAGATTAGACCTTGAGAAAGGACATAGGCTATGTTTGGTCGCGAAAACCGACATCCACGCGGGTGGAGCCGCGGGCAAAAGCTAGTATAGTATATGTTGACCTAAAGTCACGAGTAAAACGAGGCCTTGGTGCATGGATTGGTTTGATATAATCTCTGATTGGTGGATTTGAGCTCCTCTGCCGCAGTAGCACCCCGTGCTATCCTCAAAAGACACCCAAAAACTCCAAAAAGCGCGTACTGTGCATAAAGAAACTGCATCGTTTTAGGGTCAAGATATATGCGGTATATGACTATACCTACTCTATGAATGCTTGCAACACAACACTTGAGACCATGTGGTATGATGTGTTTTCGAATTGCCATCAAAGCGCTTTCTAAAGTAGTTATGTTATTCAAAGAACAATTCCTAAAAAATATTAAACTCTGTTTTGTTTTGTTCCAGTGGGATGACAATGAACATTAACAACAACAACGTCACAAGTATAAACAATAATAACAATGACGAGAAGCCGGAGATGCCCGACCCTGACTACATCAAGGTAAATGATTTTTTTTTATATCACTCAGGTCGCAGACAAGCACACCCCCACCTGATGGAAAGTAGTTACCGTGGCCTATGGCCGAGTGTAACCCCAGGGGAGTTACCTCGCGCTGCTAACCTTGTAAGAACAGAGATAATGAGCCGTCAGCGCAGAAGACAAGCAGGACGAGCCTTTAGTCTTCCCACTGACAGCACAAAACCTCTCCAGTGAGCTCTGGCTACCCTTTTTCTTTTTTTTATCGTGCGAAAAATCCCCACGGATACCTCCCCCGCCGGAACTGGAGGAGGAGGTTATGTCGGACTCGAACCGACTAAAACGCACGCCGACTGTGGGCCGTCGGTTGCCGGAGGTGAGATTGTCGTAGCCATATCCCTCGCACCCCGGCCGGGCTCTGGCTACCCTACTCACCGCCGGGAACACAACAAAAAAACTTACTGTGTGCCTATAAGAAAATATATGGGATATAATAAACCGTGCGACAAAAATAATAAATGGATGACTAATAATTAGTTACTTTAAATACTGAGTGGGTGACTAAAATACTGAGTGACCCGTGATACAGAAAGTGTGTTGCTAAATTGTGAAGTTATGAGGATTTGAGTATAGCGCGCCCCAACTTAGATAGGTTAGGTTAGAAGGCTAACGCGGAAGCGGAGCGGAGCGGAGCTCCCGCTTTAGCCTTCGTGATTATTTTTTATAACCATCCAGGAATAGTAGCTCACTTTGTATTTTTGTACGCCACATTCAGTAATTTTGAAACCCATAAATTGAATAAAATGATTCTTCACTATAGCTGCCAACCTATTATTTTTACTACCTGCTTTTCAGATTAATTTGTCACCGCGTTAAATACATGCCGCGTTAAATACCGCGTTAATTACAATACGTAAACGGTCTAAAAAGCATCTGGTACTGAAAATAAAAATAAGTAGTGTCGTTTAAGTAGGGCTCACTTAGTACTAAAAAAACTTGCCGCGAGACATACTCTGCGTTTGAAATGAGTAGACTGTCGGTGCTGCATTGAGGACCCACTTAGCACAAGATGGCGGCTCCGTCTACTTTGCAGGGTGGGTAATTACTACCTTTTGGTTGTCACTGGGCAAACGAAGACGTGTGTTTCATAATAAGATAGGTATCTTTTGCAAAACATGTATGACTGATATACTATTAATATAATTGTCAACGATGTAATGACGCTCAATTTGATGCTCCTCTGCCCATACACAAATCCACCGACCGTTTAGGCGCATAGGGCATTCTTCGTAGGACATTTTTTTAAATAGGAAGAACTCGCGACACTTTTTTACCGACAGCTCTTTTGAAAGATTGTGACAATTCATTATGTAACAAGCTACATCATATTGTCCAAGTTGTCACTTCTGGCACTCTCGGAGTGCCACTGATTTTTTTTTCCTCGCGTATACAGAATAGGACAAAAAGAATAATAACATATAAGAAAGCAGAATAAATGTGTATACCAGATTTGGTTATTAGGATAGGTATAGGAAGTGAAAATATATGATCTCCGCCTGTGCCAATTTGTCCAGCTTATTAAAATATGTGTCGAAAACATTTAGAAGAATTAGCAAAATACAAAAATATTATCAAACTAAACACAAGATATTAGCGCATACCAAACTATTTCGTACATGTCAATGACCTCTTTTAGTGACACACATATGCGCAAGTACCAATGCAGGTACTTTCTGATAACAGTATCGCTTTAGGGGCCTCATACAAACCGAATTAAGATGATGGAACAAATTTATGAGGTTGGCTTATCTGCGGCAATATTTTTAGCATATCGGAAGCTATTTTGCTTGCAGGGAACGTAAATATTAATCTACTTGCTGTTGCCCGCGGCTTCGCTCGCGTAGAATACTCGAGCCTATGTGCTATACATACATACAGTCACGCCTTTATCCCCAGAGGGTCAAGCAGAGGTGAATTAACACCCACATTTCACCAATAATTCTATTAGGTCCCACGTGAGCCTATTGCCGTATTATGGGCACTATTTGTTGACTCAAACCATGCATCTGAGGCTGAGTCAGGGCTGCATAATATCTGTCTGACAGCCCTATCCCTTAGTCGCCTTGTACGATACCGCACGGGGAGAGATGAGGTGGCCCAAATTCTACTCTGCCGGGAACCACGCGGCCTATGTGCTATTCCAGACTATAATCTAATAATTAATGAGATGAAATACAAAAAAAATACTATCTACAATTTTATTATAACCAAAGATGATACATTATAATATTCATTTGAGAACCAATCTCAGTTGCATCAGCAGTGCTTTGAAGCTTGGGATTCACATTTATTTTCCTTCTTCCCATAACTTTGGTTTATTTTGACTTTTTCGAGAGCGACTAGCTAGCAAATGCATTCAGCTCTCACCCTCTCTAAAATACCCTTGAACGCCTCTTTTTTTAAAGTCTGCAGAAAATAATGAAGTTAATTAAAATTCCTAAGCTATGAATTAAAATTATACTTTCATTCATTTTATTTTTTAAACGTCCGTAACTTAGCTTCAGTTCTTGTTCCGGACGCGACGATGAACGGAACAAAACGCACTCCCGCCAAGTCGCATTTAATTCATTTCGCTTCAAAGAAAATGGAGTTTGAAATTCGGAAATGAAGTGATGTGCCGACGTAATTAAAAATGTTCCGCGCGGTTGGAACACGGACTCGCCGGTAGATGGCACCACCGTCCCACCTCCCAATCACGTCCCACTGATTGCTTTATGCACTGAGTTTGCAAAGCGTGACTTATTAATTGCCCCCTCTTAATGCGAAATTCACGACGTTATTGCAATTATTGCGTAATTACGTGTGGTATATAATATTTTTAATATTTTCTAGACTGACTTATATGAAAAAGGTTTCAAAAAATAAATGAAAGATTTAACTAGGTTAGATTTTACTAATAGTTTAACTTAAAATAAAAAAACAGATTAAAATAAAAAATAAGTAAATAAATATTTTAAAAAAATTGTAAGTCTTGTGCAATTCTTCAATCGCTTTAATCATATTTTTTAACAGGGGGGCATGGCAGTGCCCCTACCAAGACAAGAACAGTAGGGCACTATGTAGTACCCACCTTTTCGCGAAAAAACTTGTTAATATAAAAGATACGGTACGGGAAACTAACGCGCGAAGGAAAACAGAAGGTGGGACATCCCCTAGCCAGGTGAACCGACAACCTGCGAAAGGTGGCTGGAACGGACTGGATGCGGAAGGCGGATGATCGGCAAACGTGGCGCACATTGGGAGAGGTCTATGTCCAGCAGTGGACTGCAGGACATAGGTTGATTGATTGATTGACGGGAAACTAAAAAAAGGTTATAACATAGTGTTTAATGTTATATAGATAATGGTATTGAACTCTTTCATGCGGGAGTCCGACTCACACCTGACCGGTTTCTTCTTGGCGAATAGCTTTTCCTTTCATTGATATTTAATTTAAGCCAGGCTTTATCCTGCTTAAAGATTTACGATCTTTTAAATGGTTTTATTCAATGGCTGTTTGACAAAAAGTGACCCTCCATTTTTTACCATGCCTTTTACATTACCTACTTATTCAATTTGAGGAAGAAACAGTAATTTTACACCTGACTTAAAATAAGTTCTTGTTCTGATTTTTTTTCTTTCTACACATTTTGTTATTTTGTGCTACTAGCTTAATATATTATTACTCCAAGTTAAAATTTATCTCTGTTCAGAATTTCATCCAATTTCGTTCAGCCGTTGCGGTTGATTGAGTAGCAAACGTCCATCCAACTATTCACTCTTTCGCATTTATTAAAAACGTTAATGTTTATCCATAGCTTTGGATTACGTGGTAGTAATTCGTGATGACACGATGAATATGTATTTATATTTTTAAACTAGCCTTCCGCCTGCGGCTCCGCCCGCGTGCATCTCGGTTAACGCGACCTTTGCTCATATCTTCGGTTCTACTCAACCGATTGCGATCAAACAAACGTAAGATTTTAAGTCTGAGTAAGCCCTTTCTAACAAAAAAATCCGCATCAAAATCCGTCCAGTAGTTTTTGCGCCCATCGCGGACAAACAAACAGACAGGAAATTTAAAAAAAATATTTTCGTGTACATTATCGTTAACATAACATAACCCAAGTATTTTTTTTATATATCTCCAATGTACAGACACGACCACTTTACAATTATATAATAGTATAGATAGATACTATCTTATTCACTCTTATTTAAACGTCAATCAAATTAACAGAAACTTGAGCATCGGTTTCAATCCTAATTAACCGTAGAGGCATTTTTTTTCTTCTAATACTTCTAATGCAATAGGCTCGCCACCTATTACATTGGGACCTAAACATAAACGGCGAAATGTGGGTGCTAGCACCTCTGCCTACCCCTTCGGGGATACAGGCGTGAGTTTATGTTATGTTATGTTAATACTCCAACCAATTTCCGTCAAGACACTTTTGTAGCCGAGATCTTAATTAGATTATTATAAATCCTCTACCTTGGCACGATTCCTCGAAAGATTAGATCTCATCTCGCCGTAACAGTAAATTTCCTTAAAATCTTTGTGTCAATTTTGTTCGTCGTCACTTACTTCTTTATCAAAGAAACATTTTAACGCGCGATTTCTTTTACATTTTGTAACGATCTTATATGACTTGTTTATCAACGTCAGTCAACATCAACGACAGTTAACGTCAAAAATAATGCTTGAATAGCTTAAAAATCTGAGTGAATTACATAAATCTTCTATGCGAGTAATATAAAAATGAATCCCTAAATGTTTTGCTAAGCGCAAATCTCGAGAACAGCTGAACCGATTTCGGTAATTTAGAATTTAGAATATTCCTTGAAGTACGAGGATGGTTCTTACAGAGAGAAAAATTTAAAAAGATCTAAAAAAATAAATAATCGCCTTTTAGGCGGTACGAAGTTCGCGGGGTCAGCTAGTTATTAATAATTACATTATAATTGAATTACATTTTAATAATATTCCAATTAAAACATACTTCTAAGTATTAAATAAGAGAAATCTTTTTGCTCTTTCTATTTTTGTCGCTGAATTTAGGTGATGGCATTGCAAAAGCGGCATTTAAAAATTAGAACTGCACATTATTGTCATAGACATCGCATGGATCGTCGACCTATTGATCTCGTACATATTCGTACATGATTTTTCTATAAATTTTTGAACGTACAAAGTTCACGTATTGTTATTTTTGTACGTTTTCTTAAAGACATATTTTCTTGCTTTCGTCCTGTAACTTTAATTTGATAAATTAGCCCTATTACCGTCAGTAACTGAGACTTGTATTAAGTGTATTGTACTCTGCATTCCAGATGTTTGTTGGTCAAGTCCCTCGAAGTATGGACGAGAACGACTTACGGCTGATGTTCGAGGAGTTCGGCAGGGTGCACCAGATCAACGTGCTTCGGGACAAGATCACCGGGGCCAGCAAAGGTTCGTTCTTTTTCCAGTTAACGTGGCAAATATACGTAGTTTCAGTAGCATAGTAGTATATAATATAAGCGTCATTAACTCAGAGGATAAGGGGTCGGCCGAGAGGACCCGGGTACGAAACCTGTGATCGTAGAATGACCGCCGTCCCTCATGAGCGCAGGCCGCGGCGGCGGGGACGACTTGGGGACTCCGTGGTCCCCACACTGAAAGAGGGCCAGATCGAGAGATATGGCCCTGAGTCTCCGGAGTGCGAGGGACGTTGCTATGTCTACGATAATTCACCTTGCGTGAGTCTAACATAACCTCCCCCGCCAGAGCCGGTGTCCGTGGGGATTTCACACGATAAAAAAAAAGGTACGAAACCTGCATATTACCAACGTGAACCCACTCCTAACACAAGCAATGTAGTTTTTGCTAAAGGGGTTATCGAAAATACTGGTAATTTCAGTTACTAGATAAAACAGTGGTGCATATATTGAAAAGAATTTAGATTTTTAGTACTAGAAGATTTGTTGCGAGCAATTGTTGTCTGACCTCTTGACCCCGAGAGGAAACCAGATTATGCCAGAACCTTACGTCAATCTGTATAGAGACTGACTTGACTGGAATATCTTAGTGGGTCTCATACACCCCTGCGAAGGTCCATAATAAATACACAAATCTTATCTGAGTAACCAGTCAACTCGTTATAAATCTGAAATTACTCCTCCAACTCAAGACTGAAGTAATAAATTCAATATAACTCATGTACTGAAGCCTTACAATGTATTTGTCTCAGAGAGAGTATCCAATTATATAACTTCACGTCAATGTTACAGTTTAGATCTTATTCTAGCATTTCGTGTTACAAATCCAGATTGATTTACAAACTTGGTCGTTGTGTTTTAAATGGCTCAAATTTATTGTGTTTCGCGAACCACCTCGCCGCGTCTCTTTCAACTTTGCACTCAGGACATTAAAATATTAAACATTAAAGAGTTTTCATTTTCTAATTCATTAAATGTTTGACGGTTGACTTCCATTCATGATTAGATATTTGAATTATATTAAATCACTCGTATTTACAATTATTTGTAACTAGCTGTTGCCCGAAGTTCTGCTCGCAGGAATGTCGGTTATCGCGACCAAACATAGCCATGTCCCTTCCCATAGTCTAGTCTATCTCTATACCAAAATTGGTTCGGTGGTTTAGGCGTGAAAACGTGATAGATTAAAAGGCAGAGTTACTTTTGCATTTATAATATTAGTATGGATGAAATTCATACAATATTATAGTTACTCAGACTAATTGGCTCGACAATTTCGGGGCAAATTTAGCTAATCGATCAATGGCTGATTCTCTGGCGCAGGCTTTCCTCTTGGGGTTAGGAGTAAAAGATCCGTCGCTACAGCCAAATAAACCGCCTTCCGGGTTTGGATTCAACTAGGATTAGCTCTCAGGTGAAAAAATATTACCTACTTTAAATTATTAATGTAAAAACTTGAATAAAGCATTTGTGTTTTCAATCCCAAGAGCATAAATATTCGAAAACGCTTCTCTTAAAAAATTGCATAAATATAATTCAAATTTTTAATTAAACAAATACAGTACCTAATCATTTCACAGTTAACTAAAAGCCCAGGATTTTGTAAGTTTATCTAAATTAATTAATACTGGACTATCAAAGTTTTAAATTACTTTGTAAGATCAATATTTAATTTCTTTCTCAATCTTTTGAATTAGTTTTATGAAGACCTTAAAATATTACTTTGGGATATGATTTTCTGAATTTCAACTATTTATAGGATCCTAAATCTCGCCTCAAACTGTGTATTTTAAATTCAAAACTTTCTCTCTTTGTACTTTCTTAATTATCAAACTTGGTATGTCAATCTTCATTAAGTAATTTGAGATAGATATTCACTAAACATTTTGTGCGCTGATAACATTTATTTGAGTGAATTTTAGGCTATTAACGTTCTGTGCCTCGAGCTCGAAAAATATTCGTATTCGTAACGTAAGCGTATCGACAGAACGGAGCCTTGCGATTGGCAGGCTTCACACACACACACAGGTTCACAGAAGGCTGACGGCCAATCGCAATGCTCGGTTCTCCTGATACGTTTAATGTTACAAATACGAATATTTTTCGTGCACGGGCACTGTTCTATCATTGCAATTTTTTGAAGGCTTTTTGGGGCTCTTGTAAAATCTTAGAGACCCAAGCAAACTTCACCTCATCATCTGCATATAGACGTATTCTCCTGATTGCATCCGTGGCCAAGATGACCTCGGAGCTCAGGGTCCGCCTTCCGGCTCTTCCTTCTCCACTTCACGATCACACGATCTTGGGCGTCCATGGTAGTGAGACCATTAGCACGCATATCACCCTCCACGACGTCAAGCCAGGACTTCTTTGGCCTACCCCTTTTACCTGGACCCGGCGGGGGTACCATTGCCAGGCATTTGTTCCCCACATAGCCTGGCGGTTGCCGCAAGACGTGGCCGCACCAGCGAAGGCGGCTCTCTTGCATTTTATCCGCGATGTCACGGACATGGAGGCTGCCGCGGATGCGAGAGTTCCGTACGCAATCTTTACGCGTAACGCCGCACATCCACCGCATCATTTTCATCTCCTTAACACGTAGCTCTTGCTTGTGTCGCTCGAGCAGCGGCCACGCCTCACAACCATACAAGAGAACAGGCCTAATGATCGTCTTATAGACCTGCCCCTTCAACCTGACTGGCATTTTAGGATCACAGGTGACGCCAGTCATTTCTCGCCACTTGGCCCACGCGGCAGCAATGCGTGCCTTGACGTCGTGGTCGATCTCACCGGTCACATGAAGCACAGATCCCAGGTACTTAACCTGGTCCGTGCGCTCGACCAAATCATCGCCTATGGTGTGGGCCTATGCGGACGGGTGTGGGCCTATGCGGACGGGTGTGGGCAAACTTCACCTCTAAGCCAGTAAACCTACTGATTGGCGGATGAAGCTCTGGTGTAGGCTAACTTCGTGAGGTTGTGAAGTTAGACGGCAGCTGCTTCCATAAATATGTCAAACGAAAGGGGGAAAAAATAAACGGAACCTGGAGTTCGAGTGCTTTGGATGAAACCGGGGCCACACAGATGATGATGATGGAGTAGAAAAGAAAGTATGATAAACTCATTATGAAAATGAGTGTGTGAATAAATGAACAAGGCAGTTACCTCTTCATGACAGAACGTGTGCAACGGGTAAAACCGTATAGTTCGGTTAGTGCATTATTGACCTCATAACTTTGCTTAAAAAACAATTTTATTTAGTTTTGTTCAGCTAACATTACATTTCTGTTTATGCCTCTCTGTGTACTAAAATTTTAAAACTCAATTTGAAATGTCAACAATTTGACTATTGCCGCAATATCGTTAGTTTCCATTGCTCTGTTGTATGAATTTTTAATGTTATTTGTATAATATGCAATTTTAACTACGAATTTTATTAATTGCTTGCTGGTTTACAGATTATTTATTTTGCTCATAAGCACTTTCAATAAAACTGCTACTTTATCTGAGCTACTATTATCGTAGCAATGCAGTGTAGCTTGCTACGATACATCTGTAGCTTGCTACGATGCATCGTGTTGCTTGTAGAGCTTTTTAAGTTCCGTCGCCTTTGGGCTATAAAAATAATTTAAATGATGTAAGTCAATTACGAATGCTTGCAACAACTAATTTGATAGATCTATGAGATTAGTTAGTAGTTTTGTTAGCCCAGCTTCAGTGCAAAAATTAAACATACCAACGCACTTTGGACATGAGCAGAATTTGGAACAAACTTTCCTATAATTAAAATGAATTATTTAACTGAGCTCGTTAAGTATGAATGGTCAAAGAGCGGTGAAAGTTACGTCAGTTTTCTTGTATCGTTTTTATTTATTGCTTAATCATCCACCCAACCTATAATAGTAAATTATTTGACGATTAAAAATAACGTTTATTTGTTGTTTATTGTTTATTTCATACAACTTACCATTTAGAAGTTTAGTCTTCTTCATCTTAGCGTCAAGCGTCAATCCCTCTGGGGTTCGCTTTTTCCAGTCAGTTAGACTGGAAAAAGCGAACCCCAGAATTCGAGCTGAGAGCAGCGGTTTTGGCTGAACTTCGATATTTTCCCTGAAGGGACTGCCATCTGACTTCCACAACCCCAAGTTTGACTAGACATTAAAATACCCAATGATCGACACCAGCATTTGCTTTTCATATTAAAAAAATAGAAGAGAATACTAGTTTATTTCAATTTATTTTCACGCGGGGATGTAATTCATCAACCATTCTCTTTACAAGCCGAACACCACGTATGCCGTAGTCTGTATTAAAAATAAACAAAAGGTGTTCACACTTCAATATGTGTTTTAAACGGGTTGTCCCCTTTTATATGTCATTGTTTCACTGTTAACAATAGGTCAGGTTCTCGCACAGTTATAATACATGTTGACATTTTTGTTTGTGCTATTATTAAAGGCTTTTGTTGTGAAAAACCCCCCCTTTTTCGTTGTCTACTTTTGTGAGGGGTGTACGGACAAGGCTCCGGTGAAGCGTCCGTTGCCGTTTCATGAAATGATGTTTTTAAATTGTTTATTGTTTCGTTTTTTATGCTGACATCGTGTTTTTTTTTGTCAATTTTCGCGGTTCATGAAAGTTATGGTTGATAAAACTGTATGTTTTTCGACATTATTTACAAATAAGGTTTCGAATAGGATCAATATGACTGCTGTGAATGAAGTTTTGGATTTGGTTTGAGATTGGATAAAAGTATTATTGAATTATACTATTAAGGAATCTGAAAAGAATACCTAGCTGATGCTTATGACCCCCAACTATGTGGTATTGAACCTGCATTATTTCGGCCGTGTTAGTTCTAATTGCACTGGAGTATCGACATTAAAACCATGAGCTTCGAGTTCACCTCGGGTGCAAACAGGAAAATACATCTCCTTAATGATGATGATGACGATCAAGATAAAAAATAACCTATAATTATGTGAGAACCACTCAAAAAATTCTTGATTTGTTTCCGAGAAAATTTTAAGAACAACTTCACTGTACCTGGATTCCACAAACGGAAAGCTTAAAGTAATTTATTATTTTAATTATGCCTTAATACTTTATTCATCATAAAACACACTTCAAACGTATGTAATAGTTAGGTGTTCGTGCCATAATTAACGCGTTAAGGTAATGCGAGCTCGTTAGGTAGGCACGCCACTCGCGTGTTAGGCGCCTCGGTGCCAATGTTGCCAGCAAATAGCATGTCGATCATTCTGCGGTGAAACTTTGAACGTACACATGATAGCTTGCTAATCATGTTAGACTTGATAGAAGTTCTGCTTTTAAGAACGAAAATGTTATTGAGAAAACGTTATGCAATTTTTAAGCCTGTTACGGCATGTATGAGGCTAAACAAGCATTCGATCCACTTAGTAAGCAATATTAGTCTATGAAAGCAACATACATACCATACACACGCCGGTCAAACCAAAGGGCACGGGGCGGTGGAGATCGCAGAATGGTCTTCAACCTCCGTCAGCTGATGGTTGAGGCTACCCGTCACCCTAACAAAATTAGACTTCAGATGTCGAAGCGCACGGCTCTCTATCGGGGAGGACGGATTTTCAGCTTCAGCTTCAAAAATAAACAGAAAATTAATGCACACCCTTCCTTAGTATCACCAAAATATAAATTAAAGAATGATGAAAGAGGGTAGCCTTCTTTCATAGCTTTTAAGAATGTCCACAGATTTGGAAAACAGTATTTAAATTTCTAGACCTACCCTACCTCTAAACACACAACTTGTGTGCAGAAGAGCTAGCTCACATGAACGTTGGAAATACAAACTGTCACATTTGATTTGTCGCAACGCACTGATTCCACCAGCAGCATACACACACACATACAAAAGTAAGTTAACGAACTCTACAGGGTGTGAAAAGTAAATGTAGCCAAAAAATAAAACTACTCGGTACATGTGTTGTGTGTGACGTAACTTTTCTGTTGTAACCGTACAATGAAAATAGATTGTTTGTTGTGTTTGCGATGAGTGAATACCGTTTTAGCTTTAATAATTTTGAACTGTGCAAAATGTTTATCACCTTATGTCAGACACTGTTTTATACATAAAAGTTTTACGTGAAATTGTGTTTTGTAATTGGGCTTTTTGTTATAACTTGTAATACATTCATGTGAGAAAATATTTTCGATATTGAGTTGTATAGGTAATGCAAAAGATGTTCTAATTTGACTAGTATGATTTATATTTTAATTTATTATATACACAACGTCTATTTATTTAGTTTTCAGTTCTAAAATTATAGCGATGGAATACGCATCTTCAATTCGGATACATACGTTTATAAATATTCAAATAGTTATTTTTTTAACTCTCTCTTCGAATTATGATCTGTATGTAGAAATCTGTAAACATAATGTACTGTACATAATAGTAATAACCTAAACTTTCGGTTTAGGAAGAAATCTAAGAACTTGGAAGAATTAAGTTCTAAATAGCTCTGACCCCGATATAATAACTAAATCAAAATTTATTGTGTAAAGTCGTTAAATAGAATTTTACCTTAGTTCTTGTAATTTCAAATTTAACTTCTCATTCATTCAATTACATTCGTTATCCGTGCAACTCAAAATCTGTAGAACCTACATAATTATATTTTGTTGATTGTAGTAATGTACCATGTTTGTTGCAAGAGCGTCTGAGGTAAGGTGTGTTTAGGCATCCCCCTGTATGTGATGTGTATGTCATGTTATGTACGTGTGCGCTTCTGTTACAGGGTGCTGTTTTGTGACGTTTTTCACTCGCAAAGCGGCGTTGAAAGCCCAAGACGCTTTGCACAATATCAAAACTTTGAGTGGGGTAAGTGCCTTTTTTGTTTTTATGTATCCTATTGTTTATTTTACGCATATTTTTATAGTAACAAAATTAATTGTAGTTTAGTTGTATGTAATATGTGTGATATGTTTTGAATTTTAGATCATTTAATTTTTCTCTCATTGAAACTTTTTAGGAAATTTCTTACCAGTTGATGTACTACGATAATAATGTCTTTTTTTTGTATTTATAAAAAATATTGTAGGACATTCCACACAACGCTATCTAGACCCAAAGTAAGCAAAGCTTAACCAGCTTGTGTTACGGAATATAGAATGATAAACATACTTAATACATACCTACATATTATACATAGAAACACCCAGACCAATGCAAATATTCGTATTCATGCATATAAATATTTGCATTGCGCACAATTAAAACTACATATTCTGACTTACAAACTTTCTCCATTTCACCATAAATGTAATAGGTCTTTAGTAAACAAGTCACACACAAACTATCTCACAGACAGAATAATCGAGAAAACATCACTGTGAATTAATAACATCATCACTAGTACGTACCTGTTGCACGGTCACAACACAGTTCTATAACAATTTTCTTTATAGCGTGGAACGGAAGGGGGGTGAACAAACACACAATTCGATACTCGCGATTGTTATCGAACACAATCGAATTACAGACTTTCGCTCTGTCTACGTCCCCCTGTATATAGGGTTGACAACGGAGAAATAATTCAGACATTAAATAAATTAGTGCAATTCAAAACAGCACTAGCAAGTGATATAAATGAACTTCGAACCACGTTTGCACTTATTTTGATTTTAACAGAATCCGAAGTTCTAAATTTGCGAATGTTAGATATGGGGATTGTTATATTTTAGTCATCAAATGATAATTTTAATTAGACAAATATGAGAAAAATATGGTTTAATATCTCTCGACGTCAGATAAAGTATTTTTTTAAGAACGACCATAGGATTTTTCATGAAATCCTTATGCATCATCCTAGAGCAAGCCAACAGGAATCGGGTTATAGGGACCCATTGCCACTGTTATACAGTGAAACGATATTCTAAATATTAACAGTATACCTATATCATGCAATGATAGCACCTAAAAAGTTACATAAAGAATTAATAATCCATTTCAATCTACTATATTTTGTAGATAAATATATCAAATAAACCTATTTCGCGCGAAACAGCACTTCGTCTCGGCTAAAAAAATAACAGAAGCTTAAATTATCACCCACGAGGGAGCCTTTGTTTTGACAGCCCTATCGTACTCTCGTCTTCATCTCGGTGATAATTCGATTCCATTATATTATCGGAGGGTTTTTCTCTCTCGATTGATTCTCGAAACGCTCCCATTTCGATAGGAACGCCAGGTGAGAGACCCGCCATCTTTGAATAGGCTACAAGTATATTTTCTAAGGGAGTGTTGTTATTTTTATTACCTTATTTGGAATTAAATTATGTTTTTGTGAATATAACATGATTTAAATCGATATACTAAGCATTGATGTTTTTAAGTTTTTTAAGTTAATTGTTTATAGTAGTCGCCATTGTCTGCTTGATACCAAGAAGTTCCAGTGGTCTATTTTTTATAGACCACACCTGCTGTAGCAAATGTAAAGTGGGAGGGATACGATAAGAATAGCTAAGAAGAAAGAATAAAGGTCCACGGTGTCATTTTCTTGTACATACAAGAGCGAATGTAATAAAAGAACGGCAATACCGTGGAGTAAGAATGGGACATGTTGATAGATGATGCAAGTCATTCATGTCTTTAATGTTATTGTATGCAACAGACAAGAAACTTGCATCGTGTAAATCATTCATAAGGCATTACTACATGCTGGGATTCCTTACCAGTTCACGTGTTTCCCTCCTCCTACAGTCCCGGGTTCTTTAAGTGGGGCGTGAAAAAGCATCTGATGAGGCCGAAAGCTGAGTGCCACCATTGTAACATGGTACGTGTCTGTAATGGTGTCCCTCTTTTCAGAGACTTTGCCTTCAGCTTACCATCAGGCGAGGCGAAGTCAAATTGACATGTCCTATATAAAAAAATGCTCTTGCTAATCATCTGTCATTGAGGTAATCTAGAACACATTTGGAAAGTTTATTTTATATTGACGTCTGTTACCTAAACATGATTTACCACTCATATAATGAAATAATGATGAACTACCGAAACTTGCGCTAACTTCTACCGTTAAGAAACTCGGAATGAATTACAACAGTGTCTCACGATAAGTGTCGAAACTTGGTCCGGACTAGTCGAGCCTTAAATAAATAATATCAGCCCGAACTTTAAGCAGGAATAATTTATATTCTCCACTATCTGCCACTGGCAGGTCAGACCTGCCTGGACGATCCCGTAAATTATAGTAATCTAAAGGTAAGGCTTAAAGTAATCGGTTATTTGCGAATTTGACCTGTTCGGTGATTGCGTAAGTAAATGAGTTATTGTTGGGTTTGGGTTAGCGGGATTTAGTAGGTTTGCTAATAGTGCTTGAAGAAGATATATTAAGTGGTTTTTTTTTTAATTTAAAAAGTACGGAATTTTTCGTAAATATCCTAATTTTTAATTAGACGAGTAGATTTATTTTCAACTGAAAGCTTTGTTACGGATTTTACTTTTTTATTTGTAGCCAAGTGACTCTTATAATGAAATAATTTTATAAGTCAAATACTTCTTTTGTGAGGAATTAGCTCAAATCGGTATGATCTGTTCATCAATATTTTGACCAGTCAAATTATTTAAGCACGAAGCACTAATATGACACCCTGGTGTTTCACACACGGTAAACACTGTCCTTCAGGTGGGCCATGTGCTAGTCTGTCACCTGTGGCTTAAAAAAGCACACTCGTAGATCGTACTGCATTGCAATGTAACCATCACACGAGATGTCCATTAGCAAAAACAAATATCTTTTTAGGGTTC
Organism: Eilema depressum; assembly: GCA_914767945.1. Lineage (NCBI taxonomy): Eukaryota > Metazoa > Arthropoda > Insecta > Lepidoptera > Erebidae > Eilema > Eilema depressum. The sequence continues at coordinate 18,871,020 of OU612020.1, forward strand.
TCTACCTTAAAAGTATCTTTATACATTCAGTTTTGGTCATAAATAAACTATAGTACGCGCCAGTTAGTGTGGCAATACGAGTCATTTACATTCCCCCATACAGTGGTGTAGGTATACGAAATTTGCAAAAACGACAGTTTCAATGGTAAAAGATAATATAATAATTCTTATTTCTTAATATTTTTGATTTACCTTTCTTGTTACTTCGTATTCGTAAGACTTTGTTCCACTCGTATTGCCACACTAACTGGCGCGTACTATAACAATAACATGAAAACTAAATAACAGCGGCTTTTGAACATAACATACCTTTAAGTACGTAAATATAAAATGCCTCAACATTATTCACAACCATAAAACTAAAACGTATATTTATAAAATGAACCCAAACTTCAGGGCCAGTAATGTCTTGGGCTACATTTTTGACATAGTTGGACCTCGACCCATTGATGCGGTTAAGGCGGCGGCGGGCGGCCCGAATGAATTTCTGGAATTTTTCCAATTAATATCCTTTCATATTTTATATCTACATACTTAGAAAATATTCTAGATTTGTTCTTATAACTAAACAGACAATATCATTTATTAATATTGAGTATAGTTGTTAAAGTAATCTCTTTTCCCATTTTCAATCATATTCTCTAACCTATCCCATCCGCCCTGTAAACTACACATTATTTAACCTGAAAATAACCTTTTACTGAACAAATCAATCAACTACAACACACGTCTATATCGGGTGACCTGCCGGTTATACGGCGGTTGTTGCACTGCACGCTAGGAAGCGATTTGCAGTCTTCAATGTCTCTTCTGCTTCATCTTACTTTTTGGACATTGAAAAAGATCCTGGTGTAGCCATTATGTACTAGACATTAAGTGCAAAAATTATGGTTGACGAAATGTGAGTAATAATATACCTCTGCCAACCCCTGTATCTAATTTACTGACGCATTTGTCTTCGATGGCAAGGCTCCTACATAAACATTGACTGAAAGTATTTTCAAAAATACTGCCTAGAATTATTGAATTATAATTTATCTATTTAGTACAAAAAAGAGTCGTCATATTGGTTCCACCTAGTCACTTAGCAACTTTTCCAGATTCTAGGCGGCTACTAAGTATTTCCTGATAGATAACCCCATAACATTTCACCGAATACAATTGATGTTCATGAAGTCATAGACAGCAATGGCACTCGTCACCGCTACATCATTGCAGCAATCTTTCGAAATAGCATTGAATAAATATTTCTTACCAGGAATTTTACTCACATTTTATAACTTACCGCTCTTTATCGTACGTAAGACCGCAGCTTTACATTACATATACGTTCATCCGGACATGTTTGACCGGACCGGACACGGCCGAACTTTGATCGATAGCCCGGATTTATGATCCGGTTTCCCCCGTCTTAAGTAATTGACCGGCTCCATTAGAGATGCCCTTCAGAGTTCTGTGCGGCACAAACATTGTTGGGAGTTTTGATGTTTGGTTTATCGTGTGTTCAGGGTTTTATTATTAATTTTGGTATTGTTGGGGGCTATTTAAAGAGGGCACCTACCTTTATATATTTTATGTAACACTGCGTCTGCCATAGAGCCAGTAAGGGTTATTGATTTGTGCAGTCTGTAGAATGTTGAGGCGAGTAAATTAAAGTGGAGGGTTCGACTGTACTCTAAATTTCATTACTTTGGGGTATTTTTTGTTATAAGGGTTGTAAGCGGGGAAAAATTCATGGTGGTTTTTGCCTCCTACACTTTTACCTTTATTTGAAAACTATTAGTAAACACAGTTATTTTATTGATTTCTGGAAAAGAAATAGGTATACTAAAGCTAAACTGTGTAAATGGAAAACAGCACACTAGTATTCCTGATCATCATCTTTATGTGGACTCATTTTCCTGATTGCATCCGTGGCAAAGTTGACCTCGGAGTCCGCCTCCCGGCTCTTCCTCCTCCACTTCGCATGATATTGGGGAGCCATGGTAGTGAGACCATTTACACTCATATCACCCCCCTCCATGACATCAAGCCAGGATGTCTTGAGCCTACCCCTTCTTCCTGGCTGGAATGGCTGACCAGTATTCTTGATAGTAACAACGTGAACACTTGCCGTTCTAAATGGGAGCATTTTCACAAATTTAATAACGTTACTTCACGATGATGTTCAACCAAGCTGGTCCAATTCCGCCCTGAAATTATTATTATTAATAACAACAAAAAACATAACACAACACAAATACTAACAACTATACCTAATCAATAACACTAAAACCTAACGATAAAATATAATAATATAGCAGATTTACTTCTATTCGGCTCTTACTAACACGAAAACATCGTATTCTCGACGCCTACAGACCACTATCCGATCTAAGGTCCCTTATAACGATATAAGTAATCACATATAGTCTAACTTCGTAAAGTCATTATTAGTAAACACCTCACGTGCTCACCTTATGACCATCGTATTAGTGATTAAGCTATTTATCTGATAATCGATTCGGTAGTTGAACATCGAATACTTTTAGTCGGATACGATTCTTATGGTAGGTCTCTTGAAGTGTAGTTAGGGTATCGCTGGAACCTTTACTTTCTAACGTAGTCTACCCGAGTTGAACTGACATTCGATGATTCTACATTGGAATAATTTATAATCCTACAAATGAAATTTTTATACTATAATTAATACATAATATATTGCTGAAGATATGTACGAGTATGTTGGGCTCTCCGATGGTCGAGAAATAAAAGACTGTGGACTGTATACTAGGTTCGCTGGTGTATTTAAGAAGCAGTAAGATGACGTCGCTGATGTGTTGCGGTCCCCCACTTCGCCTGCTCCATGCCGGTTTGTAGTAGGGACGCGACGTGTTGAGTTTGGCGACAGATGACGAGGATATATCGATTCTCGACAAGTACGTTGAATTGTCGATTCATAATCTAACACGTTATTACAAAAATAAATGTTTTTCGCAAATTTTCGCCATACATACATTCACGCCTCTCTCCCAGTGGGGTAGGTAAAGACCACAGCTTTCCACTTGCTACGATCCTGCCTGGCACACATCTTTCGCTTCTTCTACTTTCATTATTGTTTTCATACATGCTCGCCGGTTTCGGGTACTCTCGACATGTCCTTTCTTTAAAATGCCTTCGATCTGACTAAAATACGTTTGTCTAGCTCAGTTTACCCATTCCTTACCTCTCCCCTCCTAAACCCTGCCGGGTTTCCCATCATCAAATTTCCGACTGATACATATTTATACTTTACACTGTCTCTGGTTCTCAAGATCGCATTTGTAAGTATAAAATGGCATTTCGTGACTAAGACTCAGCTGTTTTATCAACAAATTGAAGGTCTACCGATAAAAATATTCACCAATCAGTAGAATCAAATATCAATTCCTACAGCGCCGAAACCAAAAATGATGAGACCCAAGATTTCCTCGCCCAAACCGAACTGTATAATACATATTATTATTGGCTACAAGAAACAAAGGCCTAATTTACTCGCGGTGGAAGCAACATTGTATCTCAGAAATTTAATCAGAAGAAAAATAAGAGAAGCTATAGAATATGTATAGTATCCAATTTTCTCGGTGAAATCAGAGGAAAACTCTATTGTAGGTGTAGATATAATTCTAGAACCAATTATCTCTGATATCCAATTTCTTAAATTAATTTATATCTAAGAATACCAAGCTTATAATTGCAATACTCGAGTAAAGCCGATAGAAACTGGGGTGTTGTAAAATTTTATGAGTGTGACACCCCTGTACAGGCGGAGAATTCAGCTGTCGTAAACGTTCGGGTGTTAGGATGCGGTGAGATGCTTGTACGTGCGAATTTTTACATCATTCCAGTCGCTAAGATACGACTATCAAAATATAAACTACTAGCTGTCCCGGCGAACTTCGTACCTTCATATTTTTCCCGTGCCCGCTGCACCTATTTTCTCATCCTTTAAACCTTCACTGGACACCCACGAATATTTCAAGACTAAAATTAGCCAAATCGGTTCAGCTGTTCTTGAATTATACAATAACAACGAAAAGTGGCATTGATTTTTATATATTAGAAAGAAGATAAGAAAAGTCACCTTTTTTTATACCACTTAGGTGGCAGACAAGCACACGGCCCACCTGGTGGGATGTGGTCACCGTGGCCTATGGACATATGCAACACCAGGGGCGTCACAGTCGCGCTGCCTATTAATATTTAAAACTAGCGATATAATCACATACAGAGAGCAAAAAGAAAAGATAAATACATACGTACATAATTATTCACGTCTGTAAATCCCCGAAAGGGTAGGCAGAGAGAGAGAGGGGGGAGACAAAGATAATAGAATGAAATTCATAACCTAACCATATTCTACCTTGTAATACAAAGTCCAGTTGATTGCAAAAAGAGTTGAGCGTACCTGCTTATTAGTGGACTAGCCTCAAACATAGGCTTTATTTTCGTGGTATGTGGGTTCGAAGGCAGTCGTTCCTGCAAAAGTAGTTTTTTCGTATATTTACTGTCTCTCAAGATACAGGATATCCTATTATAATAAATTGGAAAAAGCGAAATCAATTCTCGGGCGGGACTCGAACCCCTGTAAGGGGTTCGAGTCCCTGTAAGGAAAAGATCGCGGGTTCGAGTCCCACCCGAGAATTGATTTCGCTTTTTCCAATTTATTATAATTTGTTTAGTTTAGCAAACTAATTGCTTTAAAATTATCTCAATTGATTGGGCGGAGTTATCAAAAATCAATGTTTAAAAATGATTGCAACATCATTCATTGATTCCGATAGTTCGTACGAATATCGGTAGATTACTCCCACCATCGCCGTAAGATGGATGTATTGGAAAAATTGGATCACTCTCGGGCGAAGCTCGGTGGCTCAGTGGTCAGAGCGTTCCCCCTGTAAGGGAAAGATCGCGGGTTCGAGTCCCGCCCGAGAATTGATTTCGCTTTTTCCAATTTATTATAATTTGTTTAGTTTAGCAAACTAATTGCTTTAAAATTATCTCAGGATATCCTAGTTTGAGAGGCTGGGTTAATATTATTGTACACTTTAAACCATAAACAATGTTACAAGTAGCAAATCTATGTTCTTATACATACTATACCTCTTTTTTTGGTTAATAAATTATTATTATGTATTACTGTGCCATCACATCATCATTATCGCATTTTCTGGAGTACACAGGTACAAAGCAAGGCAAGATCTTTTCGCGTTGTACTCGTAATAAAAAGGTAAGCGAAACAAAAGACTTTGCAATGTGACGAAAGTTTGCACTTAATGTTTTCTCTAAAATAAATGCAATTTGCAACGAAAATCGCATTCCCCGACTTCCTTGCGTCGATTTTCATTGCGCTATTTGATATCATTATCGTGAGCACGAAAATATCTGAATTTGGCTCCCAAAGAGATCGTAAAATTTTACGCCAAGCTTACAATGAATGGCAAGTGATCGGATAATACAAAATTCGTGAGCGTTGAACTTTAAGTAATATGCTATTATAATACAAATATATATATAAATAACAGCGTCGGTAGCTTAGCGGTTTAGGAGTCAACTTTATCATCAAGAAGGTTCCGGGTTCATATCATTGTTCAATCCTGAGCATCACAACATCATTACCGTAAACCCTTTAAAACACAATGTATTTCAATCACTAATATTTGGTTACTACCTAATAATAATAATAATAATAATAATAATAATAATAATAATAAGAGCTTTATTTCAGATAAAATCATCCATAATTAGTTAGTATGTTGGCCTATAACTATGTTAGTATTTAATATTATAAAATGATGTTAACAATTTTTAAAAAAATCATGTGGGTATATAGGCGCCGATGTCATGACTACAAATAAAAACAATTGAGCATAAATAATATGAAATAAATAATATATTGTATGAGAACTATAGGTTGATTACGTAATAATAAATAATATACAAATGAATTCAATTAATTAAATAAATTAAAATAAAAATAGATGATAAATAAATGTCCTATTTGCACCTGACTACCGACTCGTTAGTCAGTGCATGAACCATACATAAGTGGTTCATATACTGACAGTCAAACCTATTTGCAAAGACACTTAGTATGCTATTAGTGCTACCCCGCATCCTACGGTAAAGGGACGTGCACCGTTTGCGTATAGTCGTGTAAAAACAGTCTACACGCAACTCAGCGAACATCCCCGAAGCACTGCAGTATCGGGGCAGACCCAACAGCACCCTAAGTGCATTATTGTACTGTATGCGAAGGGCGTTAAATTGTTTCTGCGTGTATGAGACCCACAGGCCGCCAGTGTAAAGCGATGTACAGTATGCTCTAAAGAGCGTCAATTTGACGCTCTCCGAGCAACGAGCAAACCGGCGGGCAATCATGTTGGCCCTTACAGATAACGCCCTTCGCTCCCGCGCTATGTCTGCATCATCTCTCAGGTCAGAGGTCACCAGGTGCCCAAGGTATTTGAACTCTTTCACTCTGTTTAATTCTGTTCCATTTAATTTAACAGGTGGAACTGTGTCTGGGCCCTTCCGGCCCCCGCCCTGAAAGACCATGCACACACTCTTCTGTACATTATATACAAGTCCATGGCTGTGTACATACCTTTCACACTTCTCTAGCAGGGTAGTCAAACCACACACCGAGGCACTCAGCAGCACCATGTCATCAGCATAACTAATGTTGTTTACACAAATACTGTCAACATGGCATCCGACACGAGTGCTACTGAGCTCCTCTATCAGGGCATTCACGTACAGGTTGAAAAGCTTTGGTGAAGACAGACCTCCCTGCCTCACCCCGCATTCCAGCCTGTACGGTTCTGACTGTACATTCGACCACCGAACCACATTCAACTGATTCAGATACCAGTATTTGAACATATGAACCAGCTCTTCGGGTATGGACACATCAGCCATCTTTTGCCACAAAATGTCATAACAGACCAAATCGAAGGCCCGAGAGAGGTCAAGAAAACACGCATGAATAGGCGTGCTTCTATCGGTGTAATACTTGACAGTCTGCTTTAAACTCAAAATGGCTGACTCTGTTGATAGGCCCGCTTTGAAACCAAACTGATTGTCGTGGATATTCAAATATTTGTCCAGCTGAGTGTTAAGCAGACTATCAAGCACTTTCGATACTATAGTCGCCAGTGAGATCGGCCTATAATTACTCTTATCACATATATCACCAGTTTTGTTTTTAACAATCGGTACCACCACGGTCCTCATCATGTCACACGGTAAGTAAGAGTGTCCCAGGCAAAGATTAAACAAAAGAGTGAGAACCCTCGGCAGGTGTACACCCGCGTGCTTGAGATGTTCGATGCTTAGGCTATCATGGCCAGGAGACTTCCCTCTTGACATTGAGTTTATAGTATTTCTAATTTCTTTTACCGCAAACGTAGTACTCATCTCCTGCCCATGACACCCACCCACCATAACCGATCGTGGTGGGCCCAAAGGCGACGCCAAAGTAAAATGTTCTCTGAACATGTTTGCTATACATCTCGTATCATTTACACCGCTGATGCTCACGGGTAAGCCAGGCTTAGTTTTCAACTTCCTAGTAGATTTCCAAAAGCTACGAAAATCGTGTCTAGAGTGTTGTGAGGCGAGAATGTCCATCCTAATTTGTTCGCTGTTATTCTGACACCATTTCAGGCGTGATTTAAATGCTACACGACTTTCTCTCATCTCCGTCCATACACGACCACCCCTCGGTCTACCACTAAGAACCCACAACTTGTATTTACACCTGGCCACCCCGTGAGCCTCACGGACATGCTTATTCCAGCCGAGTACAGGTTTTCTCTTCGTAGTAGGTTGGGCATCAGCAAAGCTGTCGCAAGCTGCCCTACTTAGAATATTAATAATATTTTGATACATTTCATCTATAATTTCCCTGTGATCGGGGGCACTACATTGCTTACCGCAACACTTTCGAAAATCAGATGGGAAATCAATTAACTTTAATTCTTCATTACATAATTTATGAAATAAATTTATTTGTTCCGGGTTTCTTTCACCCCATCGTACCTTATTACAAACTACATTAAATTCGTCATGGGTCAATTGTGGAATATTTATGTCTAAATTACATTGTACTATAAGTGGTAAGTGATCGGACCAGACGGGCTTATAATCTATATATACATTTCTAATAGTGGGTAGTGCCGACCCAGTAACAACACAGTGATCCAACCAGCTCACGGACCCATTCGCGTCACTAATAAAACTAAACGTGTCAGATGTTATACCTAGTTTAGCCACATCAGCACATGTCCATTGCAACTCATCGTCACTACAAAAGTTCGAAAGTTCATAGTAAAATTGATTACCTGGTTTCGCATTGTAATCACCAAGCATGTACGCAAAGTCGACACCTTCACTGTTGACAATCGCGCTCAACGCACTCAAACAATCAGTAAACTCGGCTATATTCACAGTCTTGTCAGTCGGCATGTAAACACTGAACACGAGAAAAGATGTTAGACCGATCACTACTTTAATGGCGCATATTCGTGGGTTATTACATTTCACTACTGACACATTCTGAAAGATGTTTTTGTTCCACAAGATTGCCACACCACCCCAGTTCCGGCCTGTTACTATTCCCATAGATAAGTCCATCGGAGACAGCCCCGTGTAGGCAAAATCATCGTCTATACAGCTCAGGAAGTCAATGTCATTTGGCAGCAGCCAATGTTCTTGTAGCGCGATTATATGCGAACTTCGGCACAGCTGTCGTACATCTCCCAACGAACGCTTCACGTTCTTACAATTGAAGCTTACAAAATTGTATAAGTGCCTATTTACCATTATGTGTGTATGTTGCCGATACGGTATTACTACTGTTCGCATTCCTCTGTTTAAAGTGCACAAACCGCCTGAATATAATTCCCTCCGGCCACAGTTTGTCATCCAAGAATGTTGACACCTTATTTTCAGGTACATAAAATTTGAATGGAAAATTTGGATTAGTGGTAGCACTAGCCGCCACCAGTATATCTCCATCTTCATCCACCGGGACACCTGAAGCTGATGTTGTGTGCATCCTCAGGTCCGTCCTGTTCGTCCCAGGTGTATTTGTATCTGACTTCAGTATGTCCCTAAACACTCTTCTAAATTCAGGGCTGATACTCTTGGTGATCATGTTATCATCATCATTTCGCAATGACTCGTTCAACGTTGAATTATTTAAATTCGAGAGGCCCATGGGGCCACTATCATATACCCATGCACCGCGCTTTAGATTTATATTTTGCGTGATCGGCGGTAGCGAGTCATTCCTTATGTGAAGCATGTCGGATCGTAAGTCTTCCACCTGTAATTTCGTGGCGTAGGTGCATTTAACTTCTTCCAGTTCAGCGCGAAGTTTTGTTATGTCTTTAAGTAGCTTGGTGCAATCCAGATGGTCAAACAAAACTGGGGGTAGTTTTTCGAGTTCCCTCGCTACAAAGACAGGCACTACATCACGATCCGTGGCTTTTAGCACCGTAATTATGTCATCTAGTTCCCTCTCCTCCTTACCGTCTCCCTTTCTTCTTGGTTTTCGTGTATCTGTCGGTAAGGACTCGAACAACAAAGTTTTAGATCGACGTATTTCGTCGCTAGAAAAAGCCGAGACGCAAATGCGCTTTAGAGTAATTTCATCTATTATCGATATTTTATTTTGCACATATGATAGTAATTCGTCTATAACGATATTACAAACATTACACTTCAATAGGTTCGCCATTTTTTTGCACAGCGCGCACCGTTGCGCTCGCGTCACGATAACATGAATCACAACCGACGTACGCCGCCGCCTGCGACTGACCATAATGATTTAATATTGATTGATGATAATAATATTGAATGATTTATTATGAATATTTTGATTCCTAATATTCTGTACAAAAAACTCTATGCTGCCAAACCGTCAGATCGGTCTGCGATAGGGACATCTACGCAACTTGGGGGGACTTTTACTTTTGCCAAGTTACAAAGCCAAGTACATAATTACATCATCAAGATAAATCAAAACCGTTTTCACACCAAACTAAAAGTAATTACCTGAAAAAAAAAACTTCTTATCGCAAATCGTATCGACGTTGATTCCTTCAAAACTTTTTTAATTTAGCAAAGGAAACAGGTGCGTACGAAATACGGGGGCCATTGTCGGACGATGTGAGCAATTTTGTCAGAGTCAGCGAGAGATTAGCACGGACCCCTTAATCCGAGTATCGGGCCGATGGAGCCCGCCATATTTCATAATTCCCCCTTAGGGTGTTAGTTCATTGTTGCGAAAAGCGAAATTATTTTTGTAATAGGTAATATTTGGAGTGAATGGAAAGTAAAAATGACGTTATTGACTTCGAGCTGGTGTAGTATGAAGACCGAACGGATTATGTACGAATTTCCTAACAAAAGTAATAACATTCATGGTTCCCTGTTGTGATTTATTATTGCGATTTGTGAAATAAAAATTGAAATGAAATATGAACACAATTAGTGAGCTAACTTTTGATGAGAATGTATTTCAGCCATTCAGGACAGGTTCGTGGGTTCACCTCCTCATGGTGATTATTGGATTTAAACTGATCAAAAAATACTTATACTTTTTTTGGTATTTTCATTGTCCTCATTTCTATAATTTAGTTATATTTTAATAACGCTCGTACCGTAAAACCTGGTTAGTCACGACCCCATTCTCGATTCCCCTTGAATTTTTTTATTTGATAATGGTGAGATAATAATATGCTATTTTAAAACCGAAAATCTTTCGAAGGGAATCGATAATGGGGGAATCACGAGTAACCCGTGAAACTGAAGATAAAAGGGATGGTATAAGATATGAGACATCTAAGTGGCATAAAAAATATCAGGGGAAAGTGTAGGAGAGCGAATCTACAGCTACAAATTGTAATGAGGGAATTGGATGCAACCGGGATTAGCACTGAGTTGATGACGAATCCTTTAAAAATTTAAAACATTAAAATTTGCTGTACTGGAGAAATATTTATAAGTCACACTCATAACATTATAGTCCGATAAACTCTTTCTTTTCTTCACTAATAATAGCCCTTTAGGTTCATAAGGTATGAAGTATCAAAATGTCCATATTATCAAAATGTCCAGTGTGTCCCAACCCTAAGTACCTACTTCACCCGACTGTCTTTCATGATAATATCTCTAGGGATGGGTAGGGTGACCCCACGAAAGGTCTTGTGTCCCGTCCGATTCTTGATATGTTTATTAAGGACCCTGACTTGATTATGTTTATGATATAAAATACAGTTCGACCGAGTTTCGATGGACTATGTCACTATTGTATAGAGTTTGGTCTTGGCGATACCGGATTTTTATTGGTAATATTATAAATCGTGGGTGTATGTATCTTTTTGATCGTAGGATTAGGTTGAAGTTGATTCATTTTATTGTTATCCTGGATCTAGAATACATCAGTTACGAAAAGCGATATATGAAGGGTTTATTTAAAAGGCAAATGATATGTGTTTTGACTGAATTTCAGAGTGGAATTTTTATTTCCAAATTTTTTGATAGTATGTTAATATTGTTTTGTAACTGTGTACTCTGGGGGTTATTTTTTATTTCAACAACCATATTTTATCGGATTGTACATAACCCCACAGAATCGTGTTATCGGTTTTGTCGGGCTATGGGGCTATAACCAATTTCACCTGCAAGCGGTACTTTCAGTACACTTACTGAGTAATGAACAAGACCCTGGCACAGTCTTTTCGCTAAAGGTTCGTGGTATTTGCTCCTATAAGCCAAACCAAATTATAGAAAGGAGAAGTAGATAAAGGGGCCTGGACTTTAAAGTCCAAGTTCTAGATATAACTGTAATTTTTACAATACTAACTTGATAGCAATAGCAATAGTAATTTTCCTTGAAGATAGGCAGTCAGCTGTAAAATGCATAATTTGCCATCATATACCAAAATGTGAATAAAGTTTACTGTATTGTGACACCTTTTGTACCTACCATATTCTTGCAAATTAATCTAATTTGAATTTGAACGTTTTTGACACTAGCAGGTTCTTACAGAGCCTGCAGCACGAGTGTGACTCCTCTGGTGTTGCAAAGGTCTAGAGGCCACGGAACTTTTGAGGGGTTCAAAGCGTTATGAGGACTCGTTTCAATGCCTTCAAGTGGTGACGGAAGGGCCTGACAGTTTTTTTTCTTTAAGTTGAAGGGCCGGACGCGTGTGCGCTTGACTGCTTTGAAGTTGTGTACTCTATTTCATTACTTATATGACGTGTTAAGATATTTTTATAGAACCATTTCAATGCTAAATTTGATATTTTCCGCTTAAAAGCAAGAAGGAAATAATTTTATTTAGAAACGTACAATTGAGACCTGTATGTACAGATATAATATTTTAAATGAGACAGTAACACTATCTGCCTGTCAGTCTGTTTGTCGTGCTTTCACGCCTAAACCACTGAACCTAATTGGATGAAATTTGTACAGAGGTAGATTAAACCTTGGAAAAGATATAGGCTATGTTTGCTCGCAATAACCAATGTTAGTTGCGTAAATGTAGATGTCTACGCGGGCAGAACGATCTTGAGTACAAAGTCTCAAAGTGATTAAAATCAGACTATTTTATCGATTTAAATTTGTATTACTCAATTATCCAAACTAAAGGTGTGTACCAAATATAAGAACAATCAGTCAACAACAGGAACGAAATAAAATCAAGGCGTTAAGATCATTTTGGATACTTTACTACCAATGTTAATACCACCTAGTTTAAATAAACATCAATGTAAAGTCATTCTAAAACAATTACAGACCTTATGAGTCGCCTAATATTATTCGTAATGTGCGTTCCGATTCCCGATGTAACAGAAAATGTAATCCCATAATAACAATTATACCTTTACAAAATTATACTCAGGATAAAGCCCGGTAGGGTGACAATAATATAATTGGCCTATTCCCAAATAAAGGATCATCCTTATGTGGGATTGTGTAACTGTTATTGCAATGGGTTTTACATAATACGTAATTTTAGTGAACAACTTGCTTCTCAGGGAAGACCGCGTAGTTCCCGGCGGAGTGAGATACAAGGACTACCCTATCTTGTCCCGGGGGTGTCGCACAAGGCAACAAAGCCTTTGTTTCTCTCTCTTTCTCTATCTGTTGTTCTCCATTCGATAGTATATATACGATCCATAGAAAAGTGCTCGAATAAAATAGGTTCGTTCTCTATTACATAGGACCTTCCCCTGTAAAACATAACATAATACTCAAGCCAGTAAATCCTTAAAGAGGTAGGTATAGAAATTAACACCCACATTTCGCACAATCGTCCCATTTAATAGGAGACAAGCCTATTATTGCCGTCAAGCACTTAAACATGGGCTGTATGTTTATTTTTAGATTGAGAACAGTCATATCCCTTAGTCAGCTTCTACTATACCCACCTGGAGAGGTAGGGAAGGCCCTATTCTACTCGTTCGGAAAACGGGTATAACACGGAACCAACACTGGGAACCCCTACAATAAGCACTTTTTTCGTGCATTCCGCCATCGACTATCACTCATAGAAACTCATTTTTTTATTTACCTCATTCTAACAATATATATTAAGATATTGATTCGTTTAACATCAACTGCTGGCTTTGATCTAGATACACTCCAAATATCAAGAAATCGTTTGAAAACATAAGAAGTTATGTATTTTAAACGGCAGGAGAGGGCAAGGCGTAATAGAATTTCCCCATCGAATTAGGAGCAGCGCGACTGAGGAAGTTCCTTAACCCAATAGAACACCACAGGCAAACCGCATTTGCTGAGAGTTATGTTTCTCTTGGTGCACAAATATTGCTAGGCTCGGTAAAATGAAAGTTTTACTTTTTTTAGACAAGTATATATAATTGAGTTCTCTGAGTTTCTTGCTGGTATCTTCTCAGTAGAACCAACTACCGAACCAGCGAAAGAATCATTTTCAAATGGTTTACTTTAATTTATTTAATATTTTATTTTTTGTTCACATACTTCTTGACACAATTGTAATATTTTGACGTTCATATGTGCTCTATATGTGCCTAAATTGAATAAACGAAATTGATTCTTTGATTCTTTGATTCTATGGCCCACCTGAAGGAAAATGCTTACCGTGGCCTCTAGACCTTTGCAACACCAGAGGAGTCACACTCGTGCTGCAGGCTCTGTAAGAACCTGCTAGTGTCAAAAACGTTCAAATTCAAATTAGATTAATTTGCAAGAATATGGTAGGTACAAAAGGTGTCACAATACAGTAAACTTTATTCACATTTTGGTATATGATGGCAAATTATGCATTTTACAGCTGACTGCCTATCTTCAAGGAAAATTACTATTGCTATTGCTATCAAGTTAGTATTGTAAAAATTACAGTTATATCTAGAAAATGTGAAAAAGTCCAAGTTCTAGATATAACTGTAATTTTTACAATACTAACTTGATAGCAATAGCAATAGTAATTTTCCTTGAAGATAGGCAGTCAGCTGTAAAATGCATAATTTGCCATCATATACCAAAATGTGAATAAAGTTTACTGTATTGTGACACCTTTTGTACCTACCATATTCTTGCAAATTAATCTAATTTGAATTTGAACGTTTTTGACACTAGCAGGTTCTTACAGAGCCTGCAGCACGAGTGTGACTCCTCTGGTGTTGCAAAGGTCTAGAGGCCACGGTAAGCATTTTCCTTCAGGTGGGCCATAGAATCAAAGAATCAAAGAATCAATTTCGTTTATTCAATTTAGGCACATATAGAGCACATATGAACGTCAAAATATTACAATTGTGTCAAGAAGTATGTGAACAAAAAATAAAATATTAAATAAATTAAAGTAAACCATTTGAAAATGATTCTTTCGCTGGTTCGGTAGTTGGTTCTACTGAGAAGATACCAGCAAGAAACTCAGAGAACTCAATTATATATACTTGTCTAAAAAAAGTAAAACTTTCATTTTACCGAGCCTAGCAATATTTGTGCACCAAGAGAAACATAACTCTCAGCAAATGCGGTTTGCCTGTGGTGTTCTATTGGGTTAAGGAACTTCCTCAGTCGCGCTGCTCCTAATTCGATGGGGAAATTCTATTACGCCTTGCCCTCTCCTGCCGTTTAAAATACATAACTTCTTATGTTTTCAAACGATTTCTTGATATTTGGAGTGTATCTAGATCAAAGCCAGCAGTTGATGTTAAACGAATCAATATCTTAATATATATTGTTAGAATGAGGTAAATAAAAAAATGAGTTTCTATGAGTGATAGTCGATGGCGGAATGCACGAAAAAAGTGCTTATTGTAGGGGTTCCCAGTGTTGGTTCCGTGTTATACCCGTTTTCCGAACGAGTAGAATAGGGCCTTCCCTACCTCTCCAGGTGGGTATAGTAGAAGCTGACTAAGGGATATGACTGTTCTCAATCTAAAAATAAACATACAGCCCATGTTTAAGTGCTTGACGGCAATAATAGGCTTGTCTCCTATTAAATGGGACGATTGTGCGAAATGTGGGTGTTAATTTCTATACCTACCTCTTTAAGGATTTACTGGCTTGAGTATTATGTTATGTTTTACAGGGGAAGGTCCTATGTAATAGAGAACGAACCTATTTTATTCGAGCACTTTTCTATGGATCGTATATATACTATCGAATGGAGAACAACAGATAGAGAAAGAGAGAGAAACAAAGGCTTTGTTGCCTTGTGCGACACCCCCGGGACAAGATAGGGTAGTCCTTGTATCTCACTCCGCCGGGAACTACGCGGTCTTCCCTGAGAAGCAAGTTGTTCACTAAAATTACGTATTATGTAAAACCCATTGCAATAACAGTTACACAATCCCACATAAGGATGATCCTTTATTTGGGAATAGGCCAATTATATTATTGTCACCCTACCGGGCTTTATCCTGAGTATAATTTTGTAAAGGTATAATTGTTATTATGGGATTACATTTTCTGTTACATCGGGAATCGGAACGCACATTACGAATAATATTAGGCGACTCATAAGGTCTGTAATTGTTTTAGAATGACTTTACATTGATGTTTATTTAAACTAGGTGGTATTAACATTGGTAGTAAAGTATCCAAAATGATCTTAACGCCTTGATTTTATTTCGTTCCTGTTGTTGACTGATTGTTCTTATATTTGGTACACACCTTTAGTTTGGATAATTGAGTAATACAAATTTAAATCGATAAAATAGTCTGATTTTAATCACTTTGAGACTTTGTACTCAAGATCGTTCTGCCCGCGTAGACATCTACATTTACGCAACTAACATTGGTTATTGCGAGCAAACATAGCCTATATCTTTTCCAAGGTTTAATCTACCTCTGTACAAATTTCATCCAATTAGGTTCAGTGGTTTAGGCGTGAAAGCACGACAAACAGACTGACAGGCAGATAGTGTTACTGTCTCATTTAAAATATTATATCTGTACATACAGGTCTCAATTGTACGTTTCTAAATAAAATTATTTCCTTCTTGCTTTTAAGCGGAAAATATCAAATTTAGCATTGAAATGGTTCTATAAAAATATCTTAACACGTCATATAAGTAATGAAATAGAGTACACAACTTCAAAGCAGTCAAGCGCACACGCGTCCGGCCCTTCAACTTAAAGAAAAAAAACTGTCAGGCCCTTCCGTCACCACTTGAAGGCATTGAAACGAGTCCTCATAACGCTTTGAACCCCTCAAAAGTTCCGTTTTGACTCACAAAAACCTCTCATTTCCATCTTCAAGTCATACATATAAAAAATGTGGAGCAATTTTCGTCCCCTTACTGTATAAGTTCATATACAGAATGTAACTTAAAAGGTGTGTACTTATATATTTTTGGAGATCTCTTTTTGCTTTGTATTTAGAAATGTGTATATCAATATAGACGTTGAGTCCACTACATGCATCCGAATATGATGTGAGAATACCTAATCTAAAAATGATATTTCTGTTACAATTCTTTTTAATTTTTTCCAATAAATAAGTCAGTATTTAAAGTTTTTTACACACTTAAGATTTAGAGCGCTGTCAAACAAACACTATTTGCCAGTATTCGTAAATAATATCAATGATAAGGCATTAGAAAACTAAAATTGCGTTTACGCACGGTAAGACGCACGGTAAGACTGAAACAAATATTATTATAATGGACTGATAAATGTAATCAAAGAGGACAAACTAATATGCAAAACCGGTAGGAACTGTATTATAAGACTCTTTGGCACTGTAACTACCATTTATGAATAATAATTTAGCGAGCCTACGAGTAAGTAGACTTTAGGCTTACGCTGGCAACCCCTACACTTAATTACATCCCCACTTGCCAACATTAAATTTCGTAAATGGCGTTATTAAACTTCACATAAATTCATCCGTAAGAGCACCATAAAAAGTATACTAGATTTAAAGTTTTGACAACTTGTAGGTTTATGGTTCAATATAGGCCCCACCATGGTCTTCGGGACCCAGATAAAATTCATTTGTAAGTCCTCAAAATCGAGTACAACAAGGATTTCAACATTCGGATTTTTCACGAAAAAAGTTCGGAAAGAAGAATTCTATCCTAATAATCCTATAAATTGTAGCAACACTTCAGGCTCTCGATGAGATTGAGATTGAGAGATTAAGAAAGAGAAAAGAGAATCGACCTCGGGCGGGACTCGAACCCACGATCTTTTCCTTACAGGGGGAATCTCCCGTCTCAAATCGAGCAGTCCGACTGGGGAAGTACCTCCGCCCTACAGAAGATCGCGGTTTAGCAACCTTGTGTTGTGTTTTCCGTGGTGAGTAGGGTAGCCAGAGCTCATTGGAGGGTTCTTGTGCTGTCAGCGGGAAGACCAAAGGCTTGGGTTAACACCACTGACTGGTGCGGGCGTGAAATGTTGGCGCGGCGGTCAGGGAGACCCGGTGAAACGGTTATCCGCTGGCCGCCCGCAGGCTGTACGGTTCCCGAACCTGGGGAACACTTAATCTCCGCCCCAGGAGGCTGATCCAGCAGCCTGTGTAAAGTTCCCGGTGCTGTAGTCGTGCCGGAGGAGGAGACCGGAGTGGACCCGGCTACAGTATCTGGGAGGGGACCGGGGGCCCTTCCGCCCGCCGCGCCAGCCAGTCACAAAACCTTAACTCGTCGGTGGTGGCATGGAGCCTTGCTTTGTCTTTTACGCTGACGACACAAAGACTCTCTATACCTTCGCCCCCCCCCCCCCCCCCTTCTACAAATATGGCCAAAAAGAAAAAAATGAGAAACGGTTACACAGCGGCACCATCGTCCACGATACAAGTGGACTATTGTAATATCAGGGGCCTACATTCCAACCTGAACGAGGTCCACCACCACCTCGAAACAGCACAACCGACCCTTTTCTTTCTGACGGAGACGCAAATATCATGCCCGGCCGATACAGCCTACCTAATGTACCCCGGCTACAAGCTCGAGCACAACTTTCTGAGTAAAGCCGGGGTATGCTTGTACGTCCGGGATGATGTTTGCTGTCGCCGTCTAAATGGCCTTGAGGAGCGAGACCTATCAACGCTATGGGTGCGTATGGATCACGGTGGCAACACCCGTGTTTATGCGTGCCTGTACAGGTCTCATAGCGGTGATCTGGGCACGGCTCAACTGTTTGAGCATCTGCAGCGGTCGGCGGACACGGTAATCGAGCAGTACCCTACCGCGGACTTAGTGGTCTTGGGGGACTTTAATGCTCACCACGTGGAGTGGTTGGGGTCCACCGAGACTGATTTTGCGGGAAGGGCTGCATACAACTTCGCCCTGACCTATGGACTCTCGCAACTGGTGCATTCTATCACTAGAATACCAGACATCGAGACCCATAGAAGCTCTATACTGGACCTTCTGCTGACTACGCGCCCGGATGAGTACTCCGTGAATGTGGAAGCGCCATTAGGCACTTCGGACCACTGCCTTGTCCGGGCGCAAGTGACTCTCGCGCGGCCTGAACCACCGCGGCCACCACAGTGGCGGCATGTCTGGCACTATAAGTCGGCAGACTGGGATGGTCTGCGAGAATTCTTCGCGTCGTACCCGTGGAGGCGGCTTTGTTTCACTTCAGATGATCCAAACTCCTGTGCAACAGCAGTCGCTGAAGCGATCCTATCGGGCATGGAATGTTATATTCCTAACCGCTGGATCGCGACAGGAGCGAGCAAACGCCCGTGGTTTAATAGGCCTTGCAGAGAAGCTAGAGACCGCAAGCAATCTGCCTATAAGGCTTGGACCACAGCTCTTGCCAATAGGGATCCGGATATCGCTGAAGTGAAGCGTAAATTGAACGCCGCCTCGAGGTCCAGTAAAAAAGCAATAGCCAGGGCTAAGTTCGAGTTCATTGGCGGAATTGGCGAGCGGCTTGCGCGGTATCCGTCAGGAAGTCGTGCTTTTTGGTCGCTCGCCAAAGCTGCCGAGGGAAACTTCTGCCAGTCCTGCCTTCCGCCGCTGCAAAAACCTGACGGTAGTCTGGCCCATGGCGCTAAGGAGAAAGCCGATCTCTTGGGTCGTCTCTTTGCGTCAAACTCGACTATGAACGACGGGAACGCCGAGCCACCTATTATTCCCAGCTGTGGTGCTTCCATGCCTGAAGTGAAAATCACGCAACGGGTGGTCCGGCGTGAACTTAAATCCCTAGATGTTCGAAAGTCGAGTGGGCCGGATGGTATACCGGCGATGGTGCTCAAGCACTGTGCTCCTGAGTTGTGCCCAGTGCTTACACGCCTTTTCGCGCTCTCCTACTCCACAAGACAGGTCCCGGCTTCGTGGAAGACTGCATTCGTGCATCCTGTGCCTAAGAAAGGCGACAGGACAGATCCGTCCAACTATAGGCCTATCGCTATCACCTCGCTGCTCTCGAAGGTGATGGAGCGTGTGATTAACACACAGCTCCTGAGATACCTTGAGGGAAACGATCTACTGAGCGACCGACAGTACGGTTTTCGCCACCGTCGCTCTACCGGTGACCTCCTAGTGTATCTCACTAACCGATGGGCGCAAGCCATCGAGAGCCGGGGTGAGGCTTTAGCGGTCAGCCTAGATATAGCGAGGGCCTTCGATCGGGTCTGGCACAGAGGTCTTCTTGCGAAGTTGCCACGCTATGGACTCCCCGCGGGATTGTGCGCATGGATTGCCAGCTTTTTGTCCAACAGAAGTATTCAAGCCGTCGTCGATGGCAGCTGCTCGGACCGCATGGACATAAACGCCGGTGTTCCGCAAGGCTCCGTGTTGTCCCCGACCTTGTTTCTGCTGCATATCAATGACATGCTGTCTGATGGCTCCATCCATTGCTATGCAGATGACAGCACCGGTGACACGTATTACACGGGCCGTGCAAATATGCCTAGGTCGGAAGTGGAGGAGAGTCGCGAACAACTTGTGTCCGAAATTGAGACTACTCTCTCTGGAGTATCCGATTGGGGACGACTAAATTTAGTCCAATTCAACCCTACCAAGACACAAGTATGTGTATTCACCGCTAAGAAGGCCCCATTTGTTGTAGCGCCGCAATTCCTGGGCACACCGCTCACCATCTCCACAAGTATCGGGATTCTTGGTGTCGATATCTCCAGCGACGTCCAATACCGAAGTCATCTGGAAGACAAGGTCAGGTTGGCATCAAAGAAACTTGGGGTGCTCAACAGGGCGAAGCAGTACTTCACTGCGGGGCAACGACTACTCCTTTATAAGGCACAGGTTCGGCCCCACATGGAGTACTGCTGTCACCTTTTCGCCGGAGCGCCTGCGTGCCAGCTTGACCCTTTCGACTCGGTACAAAGACGGGCGTTGAGGCTTGTCGGCAATCCCATACTCACAGGCGATGTGGAACCACTCAGTCTCAGGAGAGACTTTGCTTCACTGTGTGTGTTTTACCGCCTATACAATGGTTTGTGCTCAGATGAATTGTTTGACATGATGCCCACAGCTACATTCTATCATCGCACTTCTCGTCATAGGCGGGGAGTTCATCCTCACACATTGCGACCGGAAACGGTGCGCACTGTGCGGTATGAAAGGAACTTCATCCCTCGCACACTCAAGCGGTGGAATGAACTCCCCGCGATGGTTTTCCCAAGCGACTACAATATGGGGTTCTTCAAGAAGGGCATTAGAAGGTTTCTTCAGGGTCGGCAGCGCGAGTGTGACGCCCCTGGTGTTGCATACGTCCATAGGCCACGGTAACCACTTTCCATCAGGTGGGCCGTGTGCTTGTCTGCCACCTAAGTGGTATAAAAAAAAAAAAAAAAAAAAAAAACTAAGCCACCGGGACCCGCATGAAGTCGATCCAAATTCTGATATACATCCGTCTTAAGGCGACGGTTGGAGCCATCTACCGATATTCATACGAACTATCGGAATCAATGATTGTATCGTCACCCATTGATTCAGATAGTTTAGTTTTATCGCAATCGCAAAACAAGCAAACATATTTTGTTCTGTAATATAACATTAGACTCGGTAAATAAGCTGGCTTCAATTACAGTACAGTACTGTAGGTATACCATTCATACAAAACTATAACAACGCACACCCTAACGACATCAAATCTTGGATTTATTAAAATAACAGCAACCTACCTACGTATTGGTTATCCGGGTGAGATGGGGTAAAATGATGCATGGCCGGATAACACAATGTAGCGGAAAGGTACACCCGGTCGGTACTCGGGTCGACCTTTCAATTTCCTTGATTGTCCGGGTAGCGGTATCGTCTTTATGTCTTTATCTGTGATGATTTCTTATGGCGTACGCGACCAATAAGGGTTCGTATGAAGTGGTTTGTGCGGCCGAATTGGTCTGATAAGGTTTGGTTATGTAGGAAATTCGATTAACGCGTCTGTATGAACTAATTCGGATATATTTACCATGAGATAATTCCATATTGTACGGCAGTATGTATACTCAGTGTCAAAAGTAGATAATTTTCAGATTTTAATAATTTTTGTGCAACTTGATTTAAATTTCATTTCGAGTACTACAAAATATGCTGTTTAACTACATATAGGCTTTAATAAAATATTCTGGTCTTTATTCAAATAATTATGATTGAGATTTTTAAGTTTGAAATTTTTACATTCAAATAAACAGTGCGAGAATAACTTCCAATTACATATTTTTATATGCGTGGATTCTACCATAAATTTTATAACTTTGATTCCTTTAAAGGCAAGGTTATAAAGAGACCATATCCATTAATAATAGCCTAATGTATACAGTTTCTATCCACATTTATCACGCCGTCACCTGTTTTATAGAAACACTTCTATATTGAGGCCATTTATATCTACTCCATTTCCCTAACTCTGTGGACTTTCACATCAATCATACTATGTACTTTTCGGGCATTGTCACGACATTAGAGTGCCGCCATTAATAATATGTGTACCCATAATGTTTGGCCATAGCCTTCTTTTGTGTGTTTCGTGTTTGGGAATTTGAAAAATATTTTTATTTCTTTGGATTCCCATAAAAATATTTATATCAAGAGGAATGACCCTACAGCTATCGTTTGTGCACTGCAAAAAATTCGCTATGCGATTGATAACTTCAATAATGTAACATAACTATGTTTAATGTAATCATTACAAGACATATATTTTGTATAAAGCTAAGGTAAAAGTCGTTATGTGATCAAATTATGATACTCCATAAAGTAATTTATTGAAAGGATCTGGTGACGCTACATTACAATAAATTTCCGACAAGATATAAGAATAGTCAATAACAGCAAAGTATAGTGTTCTCTATTGCTGGGTAAAGAACTGGCATGCACAAGCATTTCCATAGTCCTTCAATTTCGGATTCTTTATATGGGGTGTGAAAAAGCATCTGTCAAAAGGTACCACCACGATTTTAGGATCATTAACATAGCTGGGAAAGCTGGCCTGTATTTTGTGAACCCAATAGTTTCTTACCATTCCATGAGTTACAGTTAATTTACATAAATATAATTGAAAATACTGACAAACAATTCATTGTTTTACTCAACGTGATTGATCATAATATGAGAGAGTTTGACAACACTAGTTTCCATAATAACAAGTTTTATGGGTTCTTGGCTTATTCCATGAATTATTCTATCCATAGAGGGGAAATAAACATTCCTTACAACAGTGTCAACAGTAGTTTTTATCATTTGGATTGAAACCCCATGTGTATATATTTTTCCAAACATTGTTCAAGTGGTCATGAAATATTGGTTTATAAGTAAACATTATTTCTGATCATGTTTGTTTTTCTTGTGTGGATCTTGTATATTGCAAACGAGTGCAATAAATAAAAAAAAATCTAACCACAAGTTAACTTACGCTTTATTAGAATCAAACCAAAAAAGCATTTTGTCTAACACAGCTGCAATAGCTTTCCAATGTAAAGCCTTCATTTATCATTTCGTATAAATTCGACTACTTTCTCTTTTAATACATACAATTATCAATAATACCACGCCAATATCCCAACAAAATATAGCCCATACATTACAAATTTACCGGTACCATTAAGTCAGTTTAGCAGAATAATATTAACGCACAATATCATACAAAAGAAAACTTTATGCCAATAACTTTAGAGTACAAAATTGTTCACGAGAATGGTGGAATATTTTTCGACACTCGAAAATATCGTCGGCGGGAGCGTGTGCCGCGTCGCATTCTCTACCCGGGTATGATTGATGACCGGCCTAGTGGTCCGGATAAGACAATGTACCGGAAGGAATGACCGGGCCGACCCGGGCGATGCACTGCCGCGCTCTGCTGAATTATACCGCCACATTGGAAACACCATACGGTTAGCCGTAGGATATAATGAAGGTAGAATTCTGGGATTTGGTCGAGCTATATCGGGCGTGAATGGTGCATGTCGACCTGAAATATCTTGTGATGGTTTTTCACAACAAAAACGCGTGTGTTTTTACGCGTGCCGGCTCTTTCCGAGTGAAGGGTAAAGCTGCTCAATGTGCATATTATATTTATATTTATATATAATTTATTTTATAATAATAAATCGATAATAATGTTAGTGCACCATAAAGAATTATCTTTCCTGGTAAAATATTGTTATAAATCCAAAACATTTATACTGATTAAACGTATAAAAATCTCTTTCAAACCAACATTTCATCTAGAAACATTTTGCTATCTCTGTGTGCTTTATATTCGTATATTACATTTCCTTTTGTAACCTTTAGATCTTACAAGCTCACGCGAAGCTCTTGACGGGAAGGTCCACAAAGGTCTAAAGGTACACAAATAATATATTTCCTATGCCATTCCTTGTGTACTACTCGAGTTACATCGACTGAAAATACAAAGAGACTTTCTCGTTACTGCCTTGTTAAAAATAGAAAGTGATGCATGCAAACTGGGAGGTCATAAGCCACGGGACAAATTGTCTAGACTGAATGATGATGTTTTTTAAAGAGATTTCTGTCTTTATTTATTTAGTGCAGGAATAGAATTGAAAAAAAATATTGATACACACACACACACACTGAGAATGATGGTTTCCTGATTACGATTTCAACTACAGTACCTAATACAAAAAAAAATGATTGTGTCTTGTTAGGCTTGCATCAAAATACAAACTCTTTATCCATTTAGACCTTTGACATTATCAGAGACAGCAGCCTGCCATCTACTTTGCCCTTCGTACTTCACGATGTTATTTGACTTGAGTTATATGATTTTTTTTTTTTAAAGTTTGTTTGTTAAAAAAAACTTGCATAATGTACGTATATATTTTTTACTAACATTTAGACAGATTCCATTTCCTACATTTACTTTATACGACACTTTTGTTATAAAAATGCGTTGAATTCAGAAATCTCATTAAAATCCTTTCAAAATAAATGAAATCTTGAGAGCTGAAGTCTAAAGACATCTTTATCCAGGCCTTTATAACCTGCTATATTTCTTTAAGCACAAGACGTTTAAAATATGACTTTTTTATTCTCTCTTGAACAAAAAGTCTTTTCATTACTCTTATAAAATGCCCTTTCTGTTTATTCCGTAATGCGGAGTGTTTCTTGGTAACGAAGGCCCTTCAACTCTGCTGAATGAAATGCTCGCTACGAAACTTGACTTAAAAAGGAAACATTGTGTGAAGGCTTTGGCCCAAAGGTACGATATTTCATTTCTGTCGAAGTTTCAACCGAAGTAATACAAAATACTGGTTGCAAAGTAGGTTTTGTTTCGGGACTAAAGTAGAATAATAGGTTTTAGATTTTATACATTTTTGTTCGTGAATAGTGATTTTGTGAGGCAAGAACTTGCATAAGTATTGAGCTCTTTTATGCTATTTTACGTTGCTGTTTATATATTTTGTGTGAGTAAATTAAAGTTTTAATACCGTATTTTATTTTTCGACGGTACTTTCATTTTAATTAAAATAAAATTGTAAATGAAATTTCATTTATAAATTCAAGAGTTAATGATTTCTATATGCATCTTGTAATCAGATCTTAACCAAATTCATGCCTGGCTACCCTTGATATTTCTGGAGAAGGTTGTATATTATGATTCTATGAGAGATTCTCTAAAACACAATTAATAGAAACAATATTCTCGTCACCAGAAGCACTATCATAAAGTTATCTTTAATTTTTCATTTACAAGGATTAGCATATGAAAAAGCAAAAAAAAAATCTTAGGTAACATACAAGATGAAGTTACTTTCAAACTAGTAGGGTAAAGTCGGGATAGATGCCCCACTTTTTGAAAAAGGCTCGTAATTCTAAAACTATTAATTGTATATGACTAATTTCTATGAATTTTACTAGTTCAATCATTCCTCTTGAATTATTAATTGTTTTCTTTTACCTATCAATTACAGATTTTGAAAAATTTAACTTTTTGTAGACCCTTAATTTTTAGGATAGATGCCTCACTGTATGGATAGTTGCCCCACCGTGGAAATACTAAGAAGGATAGATGCCCTTTACATTGCTTAAACGAAAAATAACATCAAATTTTAGTACCATTTCATATTTTACCTTTATAGAGTTCTGTAAAAAGGGAATAAATAACGAGAATACTGTTATTAAGAAGTAATCAACTAAAATATTAAATTATTGTTTACTTTAAAATCATAAAAAATAAACATATAAAAATGAAGGCCTCCAAACTGTAAGTTACCCATTGATAAAGTATTTTCTCCATTATGTACTATGAATGCAAGTGTTAAATTATTTTTAATCTTTTGTCCAACTTATGCGGCGGGATAGTTGGCCTTTCCCATAGAGCGCACTAAGGGCAACTATCCGCAAAAGTAATTGGGGCAACTATCCTTTTTGATACGGATAGTTGCCTTTTTTAATTTCGAAATAAATAAAAACTATTCGAGAACAAAACGTATTAAATAGTGTAATATAAACTCTAATGCATGCAAAGAAACAAAAATTTTTCTGATTCCTCAATCAGTTATAAAAATATTCAATAGAAAAGACTTAGCAATATAAATGTTTCGACCATCGAGGTATGACCGCGGGACATTTTCGCTCACACAGAAAAAACGTATACATCTGCACTGATAATTTTTATGACACTACAGTCTACATGAGGTGCTCTTACATTTATAGTAAAGTATTAAAGTCACTAACGACCCTAACATATAGAATTTAAAACTGGGGCAACTATCCAACTGGGGCATCAATCCCGACTTTACCCTACAATTCAAAATGCACGCTGATCTTGATGTTCCCTCTTTACCCTCGAAAATGCCAACCGGTGTAGAACTTGGAATACGGAGTGAAAGTTTTGAGGTAGCCCCATATAACTGGATGCCGTTCCCTAAATCAAATGCCACTTACCGAAGTTCATGGTAACAGACGTCGCAGCATACACTTCACAAGTCTCAAAGTTTATAATATGAAAATATCTCCATAAAAGTGAGTCTAGGAGGTATTATTCAACCGACTTAATAAAATTGAGCAGGTTTTTTTATTGTACGTTTGATAATAATTTTTTACCAATTGAGCCTGTCTCAATTTCAATGTTTTTGTTTGGTACTTTAATATGATGGTTTCTTATGAATTTTACAAGCCAAAATCTTATATTATGATTTACATTTTTATGGCAATGACGTATTCTATAAATGAAAATTATCAAATATTTAAACCTGCAAATAATTATTTTTTTATATGTATAGGACGCGTCAATTTGACTTCACCTCGCCTGATGGTAAGCTTTAAACTTAATTAAAATTCCATATTACTGATACTGGGTATAAATAATCCCACTGGATCCAAAACTATGGTATGTGGATCATAAGAGTTGCAGTACGAGTGGAGTCATGACAATAATCAAAGAGTTTGGCAAAATTTAATACCAGCCATAACCAACCATAGAACCATGGAAATTAAATGTCCACGAATTTAATTGCGACAGCTATAAAACCAAGATATCTTGATTTTAGACCAATAGAAATCACACATGAAATTCTAAATTCGAAGTTGAGAAATTACGAGTCCCAAGGTAAATCCAAAACTGAACCACATTCAAACAATCAAACATTGAATCGCCCGCAAAACTTTATGATGTAGCATCTATTCTAATGAGCTGAGTCTTCACAACTAGTTGATATTATGTCGAGAAGTCTGCAAGAGGAACTCCACTGGAATTACCAGCCATTATTATCCTAACATGAGTCTAGGTAACCTCGTTCACCAGTGGCTAGAGACCTGTGCATCTTGCTGGGAATTGCCCTCATTTCTTTAGAGACAGGTGAATCTGCGGGAAGAGGGGAAGGTCTTGTAAATTTGGTTGATGAAAATAATACTGCAATGTCTGTAAGGTTTGCCTTTTGTATTCTATACCAGCCCCCCTAGATAAGTGGCAATTCGTATTGTAGTAGAAAATTACGAATTTATGGGATTAATACATATTTTGACGTTTATAACAAAAAACACACATACACATACACATTATACATAGAAACACCTAGACCAATGCAAATATCCATATTCAGGCATCCAAATATTTGCACTGAGCGGGGAACGAACCCGCGCCTCCTGCGTGGCGGCCGCGTTCACTACCGCTACGTCGCAGAGGCTGTCACGTCAATTTGAGTTCACCTCATCTGATGGTACGATGAAAGTAAAGTCTCGGAACAGAGGGCCGTCGTCGTCGAACAGCGGGAACGAGAGGTCGTATTATCGTTGTTGCTACATTACTTATTTCAGGCGCTAAATTACAATTTTTAAGCAGGTGTTTGTTGAAATATTTTTTTTATATATAGGACACGTCAATCGACTGATTTCACCTTACCTGATGGTAAGCTGAAGGCAAAGTTTCAGGAAAGAGGGTCACCATAACAGACACGTACCATGTTACAATGATTTGTTATAATATCTAATAAATTAATGTACTCGTATCAAACTGTTTATCCAAATTACTTATTTCAAAACCAATTATGTTCCATTACGTCAGACTAGAGAACTCCCGGTAGCTGGAAATGGCTATGCGTCTTTTGGGTTAAATTGCCTGTTATTGGAGAGGCTGTATTTGTACGGTACCTAATCTAGTAAATGTACCTACTATAAAGAAATCGAAAATTAAAGGAATTGTACCAATACATTATCAATTTAGCGATATGTACCTACTCATAACTGTGAAAAATTAGCTACAGAAATTTAAAATAAAATAAAAGCTTGAAATTCCAAACTATAAAACTTTCCAATATACCTCAAGGAAACTGACAAAAGACGCAACGCAAACAATATGTCGATACCTACCCTAAATCTAAAGGTACATATCACTTTATTTCTATACAGAAGACATCGTGTATACAAACTAGGGCCACAATACAGTCTCTTGATATTAGAATCCTTGTTCGTAAAGCTGTACACAAACATCGCCGATGTTCCCGTACCCGTACCCGTCTCCTTTTTGTGCTGACCGTACATCTGTTGGCCACGGACGAATTTTTCAAAAGGGTTA
This sequence comes from Eilema depressum, assembly GCA_914767945.1. Classification (NCBI taxonomy): domain Eukaryota; kingdom Metazoa; phylum Arthropoda; class Insecta; order Lepidoptera; family Erebidae; genus Eilema; species Eilema depressum. Next base: position 18,900,001 of record OU612020.1, read on the forward strand.
TTTGTTAGGCCGTCTGCACGAGAGGCAACTTCTTTGTCATGGATTATTAAGTGTCTTATTTTTTAGGGACTTAACTTCTCTTTATTTCATCACTTGTAATTTGCTGTAAATATGTCTACCTGCATTTATATAGTTACGCCTGTTGTCGTCCGGAGTAGACAAAAACGAATAAATAGGTTTATTATTTCTCGGTTTAACTCTGCACAAGATTAACTTATGAAGTGTTATATTATTAAGTTTGCGATATAATCTTTATTGTAATAGATAGTGAACGCGGCCGCTACGCAGGAGGCGCGGGTTCGATCCCCGCTCAGTGCAAATATTTGTGTGCATGAAATATGAATATTTGCATTGGTCTGGGTGTTTCCATGTATAATATATGTATGTATTTACAAAAAAAAAATGTATCTAAGTATGTTTATCCGCATTCTAGAACCCATAACACAAGCTAGTTAAGCTATGCTTACTTTGGGTCTAGATAGCGTTGTGTAGAATGTCCTACAATATTTATTTATTTATTTATTTATTTATTTATTCTTCTTCCTCCAATCGCCATTTCTAGTTGTATTCAAAGTTTGCATTTTAGACCCTGAGGTCTGTTACTCATCCTTTCCATAATATGGTTTGTTTTAACTCTTCTGGGACTTTGTCGTTTGACTCCCCTTATATTATGCTATTAACGGGGTGGCAAATCAACGTGTGGTAGTCATGTTAGTAACCTATCAAAAAGAATACTTATAAGAAGCTAGGATACACATAAAAAGAAAGTTTCAAAATTTTTAAGAACCATCGAAGTTCAATATTATTAAGTTCTTCAAAACTTTGTCATCGCAACAGTCGCTCAACTTTCAGCATCTTCGTGTGCAAACAACTTTAATACAGGAAGCCAAACAGTACAGTCGTCTGGCGAGCAATATCTCCTTCAAGTAGCGTCTCGAACATGGATATTAGAGAACGACTCAAGTTACAAAGCCCGTAGACTGTGAAGGTATCCGAACGATCCCGTTCAATAGAGATGTTTCCAATAAAACTTGTAGTCGGCCATTTTGTTACGCAAGTTAATTATTGTGAAAGTTGCAAGTGGTGCTGAAAAGTTGTTTTGTGCTCGTCGCGAGGGCGCTTGTTTGATGCAATTGTTAGATAGTTAAATTAGTTTTTGTATCGTTGAAATAATGGATGCTAAAGATAATTGGGGAATAATAAATAATGCGTAGCGAGTAATGGTACGATACTGTTTTAATAACATGATCGGAATCAATTTGGGTTAGCGGAAAAATGAACTAAACTAATGACAAATATTGATGAATAAAAAACAACGAGCTTCATATAGTGTGATTGTTTAATTTACAAAATTATTTTTTTTGTAACAGTTACTCGTTTTAATACTACGTGAATACCAATAAACCCTAGAGTCAACTACGGTGTACGTATGAGTATCAGATCTTTTCTCCAAGTTTAATTTTTTTTTTGACACAAATAAGCTCTATTTATAACACTATTTGATACAAAAGCACATACAAAAAGAATAATAAATACATAACCTATCGTAATAGTAACGAACTGAACACACAAATTGAAAGCACATATTTATTTTACACGATTACGTGCACGTGTATTTTGATACGTGTAAAAGCGTTTGAACCAGTGAATAGAACACAAATATGACACGATGCCTAATGTAGATACGGTACACGCCGTGTGATATCTCACGTGGAAGTAATAAGAGAAAAACTCGTCAGATCCCTGTTTATTTTCGATAGAGCACAAACTTCGGGTCGGAGAGGCCGCCCCCGAAAGTTGAAGGGTCGGAAAAAATCGGCCCCCGGACTAATGGAGCGTGCGACGGGAATGAACTTTAAAACTTGCCAGTGTTACTTTTTTCGCAAGGCTTGCTGTTCATTGGCGATTATTTTGGACACATATTTTTTTAGATATCGGTGTTGGTATTATAATATCTCTGTCAGGCATACGCCTGATACTAAATGATTGCTTTATATTGTTTGCTTTACAAAGAACAAAAAGCGTAGAAAAAGAACTCGGTACCATAGCTGTCTTTAGCGAAGGGCAAAAATTTTCAAAAGGGAAGCCGGTGGAAAAGAAAATCTTACCTGTTATAGAACGGCCATAGGATTATTTAATTAAATTCTCTTATGGAATTATTGCAGAGCAAGCCGGCAGGAATCGGGTTATAGGGACCCATCGCCACTGAGCCGTACAAATGGTCTAAACGTTTTATTAAAAGACTTAAAACACACTCAGGTCAATATTCTAGAATGGTACTTAGTTCTGAATCTCGATTTACACAATCTGTCAATCTGTCTATACAATCTGTCCTCAGAAAAGTCGAAATTCAGGACTGAGTGTCATTCTAGAATACGGGCCTCAGTCTCGATATTTGAATCGTCAATGTGAAAAATAGTACTGAAAATTAGTGGTAGTAAAATTTCTTATTAGATAGGACAGTATACGATTTTGAAATATATGAAAAAGTAAGGGCACGAAAGAATCTTCTTCCTCCTAGCGTTATTCCCAGTCGCATCCGAAGCTTTCAGCTCGGAGTCTGGGGTCCGCTTTTACCAGTCATAGCTACAGATTTGGCTAGACCTCGATATTTTCCGTGAAGCGATTGCCATCTGACCTCCACGACCCAATGTTAACATTAGGCGATATCGAAGCTTTGCAGCTAGACCGTTGTTTTTGGACTTTTTAGGGACCAACTACCCGTAACGACTGCCATAGATGTTCTTATGGCAACCGGGACCGACGGCTTAACGTGCTCTCCGAGGCACGACCAGACCAATGCAAATACCCATATTTAATGCACACAAATATTTGCACTGAGCGGGGATCGAACCCGCGCCTCCTGCGTAGCGGCCGCGTTCACTACCGCTACGCCACGGAGGCTGTCTAAAAAAGAATATTCGAAAATATAAATATTACATTAGGTAAAATTGTAGTGTTATATTTATTATTCAACACTGTCTCTGAATTCAGTAATTGTATCTTATTAAAATTTAAGTTCGAATGTCTGGCAATCTTCGGCAAAATCGAATCACATTCTCGAAATTACCAACTTTTACGTCAATGCATATAAAAAGCGATACATATACACATCACGTACACAATCTCGTCCAGTAATTGGCCTGGCTCGTAAATGTGTAAAAGAGTTTCACCACAGCACGACCTAGACGCGTGGTCAATAAAGTGCATGAAAAAGCATCTTCAATGTCCCACTTTATAACACGGTAGCCGTACTCCGGGTAGAATATCGACTAAAATTAATAATTGAAACTATATTTTCTGTGGCAATTCACGTTCTTTTATCATAAACTTTGAGATAAAAAGTACACTAAAGTCTCTAATTTATTTTTAAAAGTAAAATTGAAATTGACAGTTTCTTTTACGATGTTATTAGGGGCACTTAGTAGCGACCCAAGAAAGTATATCTACTTGACTTGAGGCTGCCTTTCCACCGGAGATATGCTATGCAGATGCTACGAAAATGTAAAAGCTATGCTATGAGACTATTTATGACCGTTTCTATTGTGCTATGCTATGTAGCTCAGCGAGTAATGCTCGCTCTACACATAGACAGATGTATCTGCAGACGTCGCGTCGGCAGAAGCTTCCGCAGATGTCCGTCAGACGTGTGGACACTCCGCACTCGCTCGCACCGAATCCCTTTGTTCCATGCCACAAAAACTGACAAACCAACAACAAACGGATTAGTGCCAGATGTATCTGCAGACGTTTAATACCTACGACAGATAAGCAAATCACTCCCTCTACACATCTGAGTACGCGTCTGCGGCAGACATCGGGAAGGGCATTTGATGTGCTATGAAACTGCCTACAAATAATCAAAATTCGAATCTATTCTCCATCCATAGGACGCATCTTTCTTTATAAAAAAAACATAGCTTAGCTGAACCCCTTTCCACCAGTGCTCTGCTATGTGGACAAATGAATATGATTGGTGGATATCAAATGCATCCATAGCACATCTCCGGTGGAAACATAACCTAAAAAGAATTTAAAAATATGTCTGCTACTTATTATGCTGTTACTTTAATGTGAAAATTACTTTTCATGTTATTTTAAAGGTAAGTAGAGTATTGACTTTCGATGGTCCTTGTCATAATAATTGTGCCTCAAAAGGTTGTAAGTGTCGGCTGAAAAACTAAAACATGGGCAACAGGAAAAACAGTAATTGTAGTTCTTTCTTGTTGCTCAGGTATTTTTACATTTGCCGAAATGTTTTTCTAGTAATAGGCATACTTATAGGTACTTAAGTAAAATAATAGATACAATTTCTGAATAGATTTATTTAATAAGGACTTAGGTTTCTTTGAGTCTTCATAAGGACCTCTCTCACAAAGGAAAAGGTGACCTAGTATACATAATATCACAATTCGGCTCTACAGTAATGTCTTATCTTTATTTCAATCTTTAGGACGGAGTAGACCTTCAACAGATGAAACTTATAAAGTATTAAACTATATCGATTTCGGCTTAGATACGGCTAAAGCTCCTTAGTTCTGAAGAATAAATTGGTTATGAGAAGTAGGTAAAAGTAGTCTTAATTTCTGGAGTTTTTCTAGATTTAGGTGCTTAACATAATGATATGTATATCACTATTATTGGTAATTAGGGCGTGATGGATGACTAAAATCTGTCTGTATGGTTTTTTTTTTGTAGGACAGGTTTTGTTGAAAGTTTCATGTAATAACTGATAGCATGTTTCAACGCCTATTACTTTTTTAACGTTTTACTAAAGTTTATTTGCTCATTTTATAACAAACCATATTTCTATATTTGAGAAAGATAACCGGCTAGAACATATTGCAATCCAAAAGATCACACACCCAAAGCGCGGTACAGCGGTTACGGTTAAACTATAACCAACATAATCAATCGCCACAGACTCCACCAAAATTTGTTTTATTTCAATAGGGTAAGGATGCCTATTATGAGATACCATTTCTATTTTTGAATATAAAAACAAAACTGTTACATTTACAGCTTTCTAATATATAGTTTTAGATATGATATTTGATGTACTTTTAAAGTGTAATAGCTTTTTAGCGCTAAATACAATATTTTTCTATCTATTTTGTGAAAAGTGAAAAATATCAGAAAAGACATCCAAAGCAAAGGGTCTCCTATTATGAGATATTAGGGGTTGCTAATATAAGATAGTATCTCATATTAGGTTCTTAATTTTTTTTGGGGTTAACAAAGAATAAAACAATAAGTATTAATGTCATGATTACATTTTTATTATAGGAACATCAACCTTAATATTTTTGGTACCTTAATTATTAAATTATAGACTAGCATCAGTCTTCAAAATGGGTTTACAATAGTAATTTTTTGTACTTAAGTTACATTTAACAACGAACTGAGCTATGCTCACGTATCATAATCATATTTGGCATTTGTAATGAAAATATCGATAGAAAAGAAAAGTAATAACAAAAATAAAAATAAATAAAAAATCCCGAGTGTCATAGGGTACATAAAATTCCAACAAAAACTATACGGTAGATTTTTGATGCTAAAATATGTGTTGGCAAAAATTTTTTTTCATTCAAATTTATCGAGTAGGGTACCAAAATGAAGAGAATTAAAAGGAGATTACAAAAATATATAGATGTCATATCCTAACTAAAAAGGTTAAAATAAAATTAATTATTAAAAAATAAAAAAACCCGACTGCTGTCTAAAAGATTGAAACAAGCTTGATAGCAGGCGGTACCCATTAAATTTCTTTCGGTTTATGATTGGCAAATGGGTACCGCCAGCTATCAAGCTTGTTTCAATCTTTTAGACAGCAGTCGGGTTTTTTATTTTTTAATAATTAATTTTATTCACATAGCGCTCAAGAGTACCCTTAGGAACACCAAATTGTTTTGCAGCTCTTAAGTAACCCATTTCCTTTCTTCGTACTGCATTCACAGCCTGTATCATGGCGGTATGGTCCCAGGTCTTTCTTTTGATGGGAGGCATCTAAAATAAAAAAAATATAGAGCTTAATTCAACAGCTAAAATAATTACTCTTTTAGTGTACCACAATATGAGATATCTCAATTTAGGAACCCCAGCATATCTCATATTAGGAAAACAACAATTTTACTAAATGGATGCCAATATTTTTGCTTCCAAAAGAAAACACAATAAAACTCCAATTACAACTTAAAATTTATCATATAATCTACACACAATATGTATATTGAAAGCATTTAACGTAATAATAAAGAGGTTACATACCTTGTAAACATTTAATGAAAAATATTCGGTTTTACGACTACGTATTAATCTGCACGCACAAGTTCTTACATGCCCGGTGGCGGGGGCGCACTAGCAGACATTTAGCTATGCAGCCGTGTCGATTCGAGCGACACTAGCGCCAAATGGCTGACGTGAATAATTTGACCAATACCTTGCTATCTCATATTTAGCGCCTATCTCATAATAGGCATCCTTACCCTACTACCTGACCCGGCGAACTTCGTACCGCCATATTTTCTGATCCCGTTCCCGCTCCATATCTCTAAATTTATCAGTGTTTCTCTATAATATTATGCATGTATTATACATATAAACCTTCCTCTTGAATCACTCTATCTATTGAAAAAAACCGCTTCAAAATCCGTTGCGTAGTTTTGAAAATTTAAACATAGGTACATAGATTACATAGGGACGGACAGACAGCGACAGCGACTTTGTTTTATAATATGTAGTGATAGTCAAGTAAGATTCGCGGTAACTTCGACAATATACACGACCTTTTGTTAGTGTGACTTCTGAATTCATAGCTATAACACACTTCGACGGCAAGATGTATAAATTAGTCGTAGTAGCTGCCTGCTGCAACGTTATAACTTATAACACTACGAGGATTATACGCCGCTCTTCACCTAGAGACTAATTTGATAGTAACATTCACACTGGCGAGGTGTTGCACCGAGTACCGAGTGTTCCCCTGGGCGTGGGTAATCGCTCGCAGCTGTCATAGTAATATCTTACTACTGTTCTAGATGTGGAAGTTTGGCTGTATTGTATGGATATATCTTTGGATGAATGTATAGATGGATGGATAAATGTGCGAGTTCTTTTTTATACCACTTAGGTGGCAGACAAGCACACGGTCCACCTGATAGAAAGTGGTCACCGTGACCTATGGAGTGCTACACCGGGAGAGTCACTCGTGCTACCTAATAAGAACAGAGAGATTCCGTACCATCAGCGCAGATCCTTTAAGCGGGGCTTGAAAAAGCATCTGATGAGGCCGTCAAGCTGAGTGCCACCATTGTACAGTACAATTAAAATCAGTTGAACATTCGGCTTTTTTCGGGTATCATCACCTAAATCCGGAGACGGAAATGACACGACATACATTACCGCGATTTCTTTAATGTAGCATTTAATTTGAAATATCATAAAAGCAATGTATAGCATCTGCCAAATGACATTACTAACCGTAGACCTAAGAAAATTATGCAGAAGCGACATGAATTTGAAAATTCATTATTTATTGGAGCTATATCTTTGTATACATTAAATAAAAAAACTCATCGATATAAGTCAATCAGTATCGTAGTGTTACTTACATCGGATTAATAATTGATAATAATTACCAAACTAAAAATTTTACAGACCGACTTCTACCGATTTTTGTTGATAATAATTTATCAACAAAAAAGAAGAAAGTAAAATTTCTTCTTTTTTAAATAAATTATCTTCTTTTTTTAAGTAGTTATATACATTATTTACAATTTCACGAGATTGAGCAACAATTATTTCACCACGCTTTAAATTTGTTGAAACCATGATACATAACTACTGTAAGGTAATTTTGATAAAATTTGATAGAATCGAATATTTTCACGAATGAAATTAGCGTTCATAAACATAAATGTATCATAATAATCGTCAAAATAATATTTTTGTGTTAGTTTTGAGCTACAAAGGAGGTTTTGTTGCTCATGTCGTGCTTGTATTGTATTCAATAAGACAACGGGTAATATAATTAAAGGTCATATCTGTAAATTGATAACTCTATGTGAGAGACGAGGGATTCACGACAATTACCGAGGTTGGCCGAATCTTCAACTGATTTTAATCGTACTGTAACACAGTACGTGTCTATAAAGGTGACCCTCTTTTTCCAAGACTTTGCCTTCAGCTTACCATCAGGCGAGGCGAAGTCAAATTAACGTGTCCTTTATTTAAAAAAAAAGAGCACAAGCAGGACAAGTCTTTGGTCTTACCAATGACAGCACAAAACCTCTCAAGTGAGCTCTGGCTACCGGCCCTACTGGGAATACAACACGTGGTTATTATAGCCGCGATATTCTGTAGGGCGGAGTCCCCAGTCGCACTGCTCAATTGGGACGGAAGTACCATCGTGTCCTACTTCCTCCAACTCCAACGAGTCGGACTAGCGCGTAGCGCACCGATTGTTCCTTATAAAAAATTTAATCACGAGATTAACTCATGCTATAATAACGGCAATACCTTTTATTGCTTAGAGTACCTATACATTATATGTATATAGAGCGCGCCTATCACTCAGGTCTTTGGCGCCGAGTGTTAGCAGATAATTTGCGATGGTATAGCGCACCTATAGTGACGTTTCATGCATTACCGAAAATATCAATAGATGCACTTATTATTGTAGTTTGTTGTTATGAAGTATTTTGTTCGATTTGATATATATTGATAAAATTAAAGCCAAAATACAAAAAAAATATAAACATCCGAATTGAGAACCTCCTCCTTTTTTGAAGTCGTTTAAAAAAATGGCGTCATTTTGCGTTATTTTTGCGTCATTATTACTACAAATATACGATGTTGTATAAAATTTTGATTTAACATAACATAAACTCACGCCTATATCCCCGAAGGGGTAGGCAGAGGTGCTAGCACCCACATGATTTAACATATCGAATTAAATGTTATTTGCGAAGTCATTTCGATGGGTATTGTTTTGCTACTGATTGAGATTGAGCCAGGAGCCTCGGTACTGTTCAATGTTCATACCCGTGATAGCAGTTCATACTTGTAAGGCGCGCTCTTAGAGCAATATATACTCTAAGTTTTATTGCTTTTCCCTAGAATTGATACTTTCACGGCACTGTAAGAGGCTTGAATATTTGATACTAGCTGTTGCCCGCGGCTCCGCCCGCGTGGAAGTCGGTTATCACGACCAAACATGGCCTTTGTCCTTCCTCAAGGTCTAATCTATCCCCATTCCAAATTTCATCAAAATCGGTTCTGTAGTTTAGGCATGAAAGCGTAACAGACATACAGACATAGTAACTTTTGCATTTATGATATTAGTATGGATATGGATTAAATTCAACTTGATACCTTCACGCATTCTTGAGAAAATGGTCTTAACATACGGACAACGAAATAATCCTAAAAGAGTTCCATTTTTTCCTCTTGCGGAGACTAAACCCTAAAAATAATTAAAATTCTTAGAACCCGATTACAACACTCAAATATGAACCACCTACTCAAACTTACACAAAATTTAATGAAAATAGGTTTTACCCTTCCGTTGCCTATAAACCCAAGTAATCGGTTCACTGAATCATATCGGCCTGGAAAATTTGACGACCGCAAGGGAGCTTTACGATCTAAAGACAATGCACTATTACCACAGTGAATGAACTTCGTGTATGCCCATAATTATTATCTACGCCGTGCAGGTGGATCAGTATGTTTAATAGTATTAATACGTCATTGTAATAGATTAATGGTAATACCCATCTATTTCGTATAATCCAATCATGTGTCGTGAAAGTAATGGGGTTGTTTCCCATACGGACGGGATATGAAGTAATGATAATGGTTTTTGCTGAAGATGATGGAATGCCGGTGATGGAGCAGTGAGAGAATTTATTTATTATTGTCGATAGGGTCGAGAATATTCCTGCTATAATTATTTATTTCTGATACTGTCTGATGTTTACGCGAATATCACACATTTAAATAAAACGACTTTTAACGAATTCTATTGTGATTTATTTGGTATAAGTTACATATAGGCTGACCTTTTGGATACTTTACAGTAGCCAGTCAGTCTTGCAGCAGTTTATTGCTTTAAAAAGATTAAGATTGATAATGAATAGCAACTGAGTAAAAAAAGTGTTTATGCCTATGTGTTTGTGAAGGTAGGTATATACCAGAAAGGTAGCAAGTGCATTTAAAATGCTAATACATACCATTCATCCGATTGAAATAAAACTTTGTCAACTATTGCCAACCTTGTCGAAAGGTTGTGTGCAGAGTTCCCACAATTGTTAACCCGAGAGGTGACGCTGCAATTTCTGTTAGTAGGGTAAAGTCGGGATAAATGCCCCATTTTTTGAAAAAGGCTCGTAATTCTAAAACTATTAATTGTATATGACTAATTTCTATGAATTTTACTAGTTCAATCATTCCTCTTGAATTAATAATTGTTTTTCTTTTACCTATCAATTACAGATTTTGAAAAATTTAGCTTTTTGTAGACCCTTAATTTTTAGGATAGATGCCTCACTGTATGGATAGTTGCCCCACCGTGGAAATACCAAGAAGGATAGATGCCCTTTACATTGCTTAAACGAAAAATAACACCAAATTTTAGTACCATTTCATATTTTACCTTTATAGAGTTCTGTAAAAAGGGAATAAATAACGAGAATACTGTTATTAAGAAGTAATCAACTAAAATATTAATTTATTGTTTACTTTTAAATCATAAAAAATAAACATATAAAAATGAAGGCCTCCAAACTGTAAGTTACCCATTGATAAAGTATTTTCTCCAATAATTACTATGAATGCAAGTGTTAAATTATTTTTAATCTTTTGTCCAACTTATGCGGCGGGATAGTTGGCCTTTCCCATAGAGCGCACTAAGGGCTACTATGCGCAAAAGTAATTGGGGCAACTATCCTTTTTGATAGGGATAGTCGCCTTTTTTAATTTCTAAATAAATAAAAACTATTCGAGAGCAAAACGTATTAAATAGTGTAACATAAACTCTAATGCATGCAAAGAAACAAAAATTTTTCTGATTTCTCAATCAGTTATAAAAATATTCAATAGAAAAGACTTAGCAATATAAATGTTTCGACCATCGAGGTATGGCCGCGGGACATTTTCGCTCACACAGAAAAAACGTATACATCTGCACTGATAATTTTTATGACACTACAGTCTACATGAGGTGCTCTTACATTTATAGTAAAGTATTAACGTCACTAACGACCCTAACATATAGAATTTAAAACTGGGGCAACTATCCAACTGGGGCATCTATCCCGACTTTACCCTATATTTAAAAACCTCTCTATTATCGATTACCGGAGACAAAACATTGTGGCAAAATGTTAGCGTAATATGTACGAGTATAACCATCTGCCTTCAGTTTAAAACTTCAATTTAAAACGTCTTCCTTCCCTCACAATCCTTCGAAGATATTCGAAATTCAAAGTTTATTCAATCAAACGAGCTCACAAACAATAGCTGAAGTCTAGGATATCAGATTTAGTGTTCTTTTTTTAATTTCCTCGATATTCTGCTCTTAATCTAGAGATCTTTGTCAGAGGTCAACATTTACAGCTTTTAAAGGTCAAAAGTCGTAGTTCTAAATGATATTGAGTTTAGTAGGCACTTGTAAAAACCTAAAAATGCTTTTAAAGTTATTAATAAAATTAAAGTTGTAATAACTCCTGACATCGTTTATCATTAAGATGTGGCGAGTATAAAAATAAAATATTCTATTTCGGGATGAGTCTTATAAAAATAGACAAGTTAAAAAGTAAAAAGTATTTATGTCCCAAAAAATTGCTAAGCGCGTCAAAAGAAGTTTTCACTTCAAAGAGGTGTAACACCTCTGTAAACTGTGATCGACTACTCTTCAAAGTAGAGGTACGAATATAGGCATATACAATGTAGAAAAAAAAAATGATTTCATTAATGATATTTTCACCTAAAGTTAGCATAACAAACACAACATTACCAAGAAATGAAAACTTTTCGCCAGGGGAAATTACTAAAGGCCATAACACCGAGTTTCGTCGTACGTACTCCTATACAAGGGTCGCGATACAATTTGTTTGACACAACAAGTTTCGGGCAGCAGCCGTGATAAAAATGTGCTCCCTCACTCATTGTTATAGATTCACTTCGTCAGAAATTTCAAAAATGAAATTAATTTTCCTGGCTTCTCTCCGTAAACGTGCCAGGGAAATACACGTGTAAAAACAGGAAATTGCTGAATAGTTTTGAAATCGACTTTAAGTTCACAAAAAAAATATTTTAACTTTTTGCACAAATAAAATAGAATGTACAAGGCGAACTTAATGCCATGGGCAATGGGCATTTTCTACCAGTTAAACTTAGGGTGATACAGAAAGGGTCAAGTGCTAGATGTTCAGTTGTGAAAGATAGATCTAGATAGATATCATTATCTGCATAGTGGGCAGCTAAAAAAATGGTAGAAATATTTTGAAATTAGTTTCGTAAAGTGATGCAATTGCTAAGCATTTTGTGATAGAGGACAATTTCTGCAATATAACTTCCTATATACTATATTATTCCTACATAACTAATTGGAAATTATATTATATTATATTTATTACTTTCATGGAATTAAAAGGAAGTGACACTATTTTTTGTAACAATGCGACCACTTTTGTGATTGGAACGAATGTATTATTGTTGAAGCAATGAGATACATTACTAAATAGTTCAACAGGGGAAGTACCTATACGGAAAACTGCAATATTACTACCTACTAATATAGACGTGAAAGTTGGAATATTTGTTACCCAGTCACACGGGAACGGTTGAATGAAAATGAGTTAAATTTGGCACAGAGATAGATTATAGCCTGGAATAGTCACATCACATACTTTTTATCCCCAAAATTGATGGCACGGCCCCCTAGACCATTTGGGGATTTGACGTGGGATTTGACGATGAAAGTCATATGTCATTATCGTCAAAATACGCCAATTCATCATTCTATTCTAAAATACGCCATCCAAGGAATTGCTACTTGTCTAGGAGGGCCTCATTGGCTCGTGCAACAGCAGCTAGTAAAACTATAATGTTCACTAACTTGCCCGCTGCTCCACCTGCATTGAATTTTCATCCCGTTCCTGTAACCCATGGTAACCTATTCCAGGTTTAAGACTGTGTATTATTCCAGACTATAATCCGGTTAGAACCGTTACGTGCGCATGATTGAATAACAAACATCTTCAAAAGCTTTCACATTCATAATAATAGTAGGATTGTACGTTCACTCAAAATATTATAATATCAAAGGTCAACTTTATATAGACCAGTCACACAGTGGCCATCTTGACATCTTCAGTCTGCGTTCAACTTGTCTTTTTCTCGAACAGTGGCAGGCAATCGGCTGTGCTATGAGCGCTTTGAACAGCTTCTGAGTATGCCAATAGACGAACTAAATATAGCTACAGAATATAGGATACACGACAAGTGCTTTTTGTCTCTTTATTATAGAAACTAGTGTCACCAATGTTACTATAATAATGAAAATGTGAAACTTTTGCGCAGTAGTTTTTTTTTTAAGTGGGCAATATCCCCGCGGAAACTCCCCTAGTCTGACGTCACTATCACCGCCGTAGCCAGTAAGGGGCTGTGGGTTAGTTTGACTGGAACATATCTCTCGAACCCCGGCCGACCCAGGGCTCTCTTTCAAGCTATCTCTTTGGGGTATGGGGACCACAGAGTCCCCATCTAGCCCCAGGTATGAGGTGTATTGCGCCACTTCCTGCTTCTGCAAGGAAGACAGGCAGGTCAACTCGTTACTCCAGATCCGGTTTGTGCAGATGTTGGATTATTCGTTTCTCAATCACGATCAAACAACTAAAAGGATCTGGTTAATTTTGTAACAGCATAGATTCTAATCTGGAATAACACATGCTATTTCTCATCCCGGGAAACGGTCCCTTGGGGTCCTATACCACATAGGCTATATTTCATCCCTTTAAAGGGTTCCCAAATTGATCTACTAAACTAACTAAATCTGTACTGAACCTTATACCTTTCTCGACACACCCTAATCGATTTAACTCACTGGGTGTAGTAAAGTATTTAGCCCCCGAATCCACCTCCGAGGGTCTACGGAGCGTGACGTGCCTAAAACTTGAACTATAACCGTAAAGTGTAAGAGAATTCAGTGGAACACTCATTGGAATGGGAATTTATAATAGTTGTTAGTTTCAGTCACTGTTTGGAAGTTTTTGGTTTACCTGTATATGTGGCTTTACAACGTTAGATTTAGTGCTCGTACTCACGCCTGTGTACCCACTAAGGAGTAGGTAGAGTTGTAATAATACTTAAAGTTCATGAAATGTTCGTTAGTGATAGAAATATAAGTTTTAGACGGTCGTATAAAGTGCAAAATCATCTTTTCCATTCGAGTGTCAATCCTGGTAACATTTTTGAAGTCCGCTCACCTACTCTTTCTTTCAATCATCTAGTTTGATTGACTTTTACGGAAGCGGCTGCTATCTAACCTCCCAACCCCATCAACCCCAACAAGAAAGCGTTGCCAGACTCTCATTCGCCAATTAACCAGTGATTTGCTGGTGAGATTGATTTCAGCCCTGAAAATTTTGATGGTCCTACCTACCTATATTTGCGTGGTCATGTCTGAATTGCCAAATCTAGATAATTATATATTAACATAAGTATAAAATACTTAGTCCACCTAGAAGAGCCGCAACCGTAAACCAAAACTGGTATTTGATATTTATATTCAAAATTTTGTTATATAAAAGTACGCATAACTATAAAAAATAAGCCTCAAGAGGTATTAACAAAATCTCCCAAAAAATCCACTCGTACAATCTTCACTTAACGACGACTTTCCTTAATTCCCTTTTCCACCGCCCATTATTTTGGTACGAAATCACCATAGGCCATTGTGAGGCCTGTGAGGGCCTGGTAACGAGACGACTAAACAAAAAGAAAGCTCAAACGCTAGCAATCGGACGTAGTGTACGAGACAAAGCTGCACTCGTAGTAATTGCCATTGTATCGTTAGAGTACCTACGGGTGAAGTAGGAGGCTAGGAGCTTGATTTTTTGGGGTTCTGTACTCAGGATTAATGAGGATTTTAAGGAAATTACACCATATGGCAGAACCACACAAGGTACTAATAGCATTGCGTTCTAGATACCAGGGGCTTTAGACAAAGTGACATTCTATTGATGGAATCGCTTTGAAGCGAACCGTTTTTAATGTTTAACGGTGGTTATAGTAATAATGATAATAATATGTGAAATAATGTATTTCGAGTTAAAAAGACTCAAATTTCATAAAAAAAATATAATTATATTAATGATAGTCAATTTCATACTACAATTAGCGATTCCACTGGCGTTTTCGCCAATAGAATGTCACATTGTCTAGGGCCCCTGTACTTTCTGTGTATCCGCGGCTAGAATCGGGCGTCAGTTGATCAGATTTTAGGGATAGTTTAGGGTTTCAGCGCCGGTCTCGGCAATTCCCTTTGAGATGTACCCTAGCATCTTTTTTCCGAAAATAAGGCTGACGCAAGAGGCAATATGCTGTTTAAAACGATATTCAAAATCGAATTGCCAAAATAGATAATTATGTTTACCTACTAAGTTGACTACCGACTACAAAAATAGGTATTCCATTAAAAATATTACAGCAGTAAAGGCTTCACCCTTACCGTAGTTTTTATTTTTAGACTTGGTTTATTGTTAAATTAATCATTCTGAAGACCAAGTTATTATTTTTCGAAATTCTTGTCTGTTTGTTTGCGATGGTCGTAAAAAGTACTGGACTGTTTTTGTAACATTTTTTTTACTACAAAGTTTATGGTCAGACTTAAATTCTGCCATTTATTTGATTGTAATTGGTTGAGTAGAACTGAAGATACGACCCGTCCTCGCGGGCGGAATCATGAGCATCAGCTAGATGTATAGCATTGCGATCCAATCTTCCTAAAACCAATCAAACAATAATTTACTGCCCACGGAAATTCTCAACGAAATATAACAATGATACAATCTATATCATGGAACAAGAAAAACCCTCGCACCCCGTCTTGTCTTTACATTTTTACCTTCCGAAATCCCGCGGACCGTGTAATAAGCCTAAAAGGGGGTCTTTGATCGACCACTGCCTTTTAACTGTGGGGCACCTTTGTGGTACTTTACTAGGTACCTTTTTCTTTAAGGTACTTTGACCTGACGTCGCGACAACGGTATTAAGTGGCCCTTTTGTTTTCCGATGTGCCTTTTTCGGTTGGATCACCTCCCCTTGATGTGCCTGTCAATCTTGAGCTCTTGATGTGGAGAGAATGACCAGTGTTAGATTATCGGCCAGATTGTAAAAGGTTTTTTACCTTGATTCTATTGTTTACGTAAATGAATTGTTTATCTGACCTGCCTGCGTATTGTAGCATAGAACGATGAATGTATTTGACACATTATGTTGACGACTGTTTTAAACGTCAAAATACATGGCAATGGAATTACTAATTGTCTAGAGGAGCTTTATGTTTATCAAATACACAGTATAGTGATTCACTGTAACACTGAAAATAGGTAACCTTCCCAGAAATCAATAACTCGTGCAGAAATATATTTAAAAAAATTAACACTAAATAAGTAAAAATATGAAAGATTTACGTTTTTCCTGAAATTTAATTATATGTATGATTTAATTAGACTTTTATAAAAGTCACTACCATCTGACCCTCCAAGCCCAAGCCTGCGATAGAGCCAAATCCATTATCTTCATTCACTGTACCGATTTATATGGGACTTTCAATAGCGAATAGCTGCAATTATAAACCGTAAGGCTACTTCCTTTAAAAAAACAATTTCAACCCAAATCCACGCAGACAAAATCGCGGGGAAAACTAGTAGGTAATATAACTAGAACCCACAAAATAGAATGTATCACGACAATTATGTAGGTGTCACGTTCAAAGGTAGGCATTCGGTTAATACTAATTGGCGACAGTATTGGAACTTAATTAGTGGAAACACGAGCGAATACATAGTATATAATGCTGTGCCAATGTACGCTGAGTGGATTTGTGCGCGGCTAACGCAGTATATAGGTATTATTGAGTATTCTACGAAGGGATTTTTAAGGGCTACCATAATTTTTTGTCATTATGTTGAAACTGAATGGTTATCTCAATTACAATCTACCCAACAAACATTTTAGTCGTATAAGTGAAAATTACACGACTTAATGTTCTTTAAACGTCGTATAGAAGTCATTTTAGGTTTTAAGACGACTCAGTGCCTCTTTATCCTTATACAACTTGTAGTCGTATAAAGACGTCGTATAAACGTCTCCGCGACTGTTTTCTATGACCATTATACAACTTTCAGTGGTAAAACCGATGATGATGTCGTCTTACTAACGTCTATACAACTTTTACACCAAACTGAATCGTATTAGAGTCGCAAGAACTACTTGTACGCGATAATCGTAATAGAGTGATAAATTGCACTCTTACACGACTTTTAGTCATTTTGAACACTATTATACTACCATTAAGTGACTGAATGTCGCATAGCTGTAGAGTACCTAAACATTACAAGTCAGTCATTCTTTATCTCTATTTTTAATGAAACTGAAGGTGGTTCCGTACAAAATTTAATTTTGAGTTCAGGAGAGTTCCTTGCAAAATCAAAGCGCAGAAAGTGGATCTAGTTGTTTTGAAGTAAACATACATATAACATAAACTCACGCCTATATTCCCCGAAGGGGTAGGCAGAGGTGCTAGCACCCACATTTCGCCGTTTATGTTTAGGTCCCAATGTAATAGGTGGCGAGCCTATTGCCATTAACCGGGCACTTATAAACCTGCGATAAATACACACATAACTTCGAAAAGCATCGAAAAGTCATTGGTGTGTGCCATGGTAATACCTGGGATCGAACCCGAGACCTCGTCTCAGCAGTCCATTACCCATACCACTAGGCTACCGCGGTTGTTGTAAGTAGTAGTAGAGACAAAACAAGATAAATAAGATGAAATATTTGAAAAAATATGTTTCAGTGATAGTGAAATAGACTATGAAAGCGAAAGCGAAACCAGCAAAAATGATAAACTTCGGATAATGAAAAATTCGTTAAAGCGAGAAATTCGTTATTTCAAGGGTCGTTATATCAAGGTTGCA
Source organism: Eilema depressum (assembly GCA_914767945.1). Lineage (NCBI taxonomy): Eukaryota > Metazoa > Arthropoda > Insecta > Lepidoptera > Erebidae > Eilema > Eilema depressum. The sequence continues at coordinate 18,918,213 of OU612020.1, forward strand.
CTATATAATACAGTGGAATTACGGAATTTTCCTCTGGGGCAATTCCGTGGATATAAATACAATATTTATACTGTGCTCAAAATCTCTTCTTCCGAAATGACTATAAAATCGCCCTGTCTATTTGCATATTAGAAAAAAAAGAGACAAGTGATATTCCAAGGTCCGTTTCTTACCTATTTGATTTATATTTATATAGGTAGGTAACTAGAGTTTGTATGTAGAATTACGCAGCTCTTTATGTATATCACCATGGAAGTTATAAGTAAATAAAATAGTCAAGTAACATTCGTTGGTTTTATTTATTTTAAATGGTGATAGAGATGTGTGTGGATATCCATAGCCATCTCAAATACATAATTATATATTAACTTCGAAAAATCTATCTTGGTTAAAAACTTATCGACGTCCATTAAATCACATCATATTATTTTTACTACTAAAATAAAATTTTAAATTTACTCGTTGAACCCTAATTTGGTAATATGGCGGCTAATTATTGCACATAAAATTAACTGCACAGAATGAAAGGTCGTTTTGTAGTCGTATTACGGTTGTGTTGCGTCTTAGAGTCGTATAAAAGTAACGTTTAGCACGTGCGCTAAAAATATAGTGAGAAATGTTGTTTAATTTTAAGTATTTCTAAGGCGCGTGCATTATACTAAGAAAACTAGCGCATATTACACGATAAAATTAATTCCCCAATAGATTAATGCACTTCAACACGCGTTTCGAGATATAACATATTGAAATTAAATGAATATGGCTAACTTAAACTAGGTAGAGTTTTGACAACTCTAATTTATAATGTCTCTTTCACTCTTCACTGTTATGAGTACAACAAAATTCAATAAAAATGTCGTCATTTGCACTGGTATTCGACAAAGTGTCGTAAAACAGTGGTATTGTAGACCATAATGCAGCAAAAAATGAATTTCACTACATCTATGCGACCATTATACGACTGAATATGTCATTGATACGACTACTATGCGACTCTTATACAACTCTAAGTCGTATAAAATGGGCCCTTTTTCGGTCGTAACGACGTGATAACGACGTTTTGGCGACATGCATATACAACCAAAAGTTACATTCGGCACGTTGTGGCGACTTCAAAAATGTTTGTTGGGTAGTACTACGAGGCTAATAAGTAATTCGAATTTAACTTAATTTCCTATTAAATTTGTACTAAAGAATGTGTCCATTGGCACTTTTCTTATTGTCTCTATTATGACGGAAAGACACTTAGTTCTTGTGTTCTTAAAAGGTAGCAGTCACTGCACTCTATAACAATCAATAAACTAATTCAAAAGGCTTAGTCCTTATCAGTCTCCTTATCCCTATGTTGTAACAAAACATCGGACCCGCAGAAAACACAGTCAACACAGACCAAACTGTAAAATGCTCGAGTACTTAATAGTATGATAAGACTCATACTATTTGAAGCTTTGTTTCAATAAAGTTGATATTTAATTACTAAACGTACAACTGACGAATGCAGTAGATACAGCGTACCCATTACCTGTTAAACTCCGATACGGATAACGGGGACTATTGAGAAGCCGCAATGCATATATATCTGCTGCATGCTTCTGCAGTTATCGTATGCGGTCACCTTCGGAATCATACCTTAACATAAGTTCTGTTAACCCTTACGTACCAAAAAGATACTTCGGATTTCTTTTGGTACGGTTCAAGCCAAATGAATACGTTCGTGCCGTTTTAAGCACGAATTCGGCATAAATCGTTTATGGACTAGGATACCCGCTTACTATCAACGCTACGTATGTTTCTTGCTACTTTATAAGGTAGTGTAAAAAATAAAAGTATTGCTCAGGACCTAAAATGTACTCAAAATTTACTCTATACGCGCAGTACAAGTTTCTTGTGTATCATTTGAGGATAGTACGGGATGCTGCTGCGGTGGACGAGCTCAAAAATTCACCAATCATCAAAAAATATTACAAAATTCACGCGCGCCAGAGCCTCGTTTCTCTCACAGCTTAGGTTCAAGATACGTGTCCCAAGGTATATCAAGAGTAATTAGAAATAATAAAGATTAGGCAAGTATTGTATAGAACTGGTTCAAGCCCAGGTACCGTTCGGAGGGTTTCATGTTCCATTATACCTATCACAACTCAAGTACTTACGCTAATAAATTAACTTAACCGTTAATGCTGACTTTGTTTGTTTTGGTAGACTTTAATTCAGCCTCATAATTAGTTTCATTTCTTTCTCCATTGACGAAACAAATTTCTAATGCTCATTTAAAGTTTGCACACAGAGTTTTGACCTTTACTGAACTTTTGTCCGTATTAAAGATTTTTAGATAGACTTCTCAAGAAAAAGTTTGGTACGTTTCGGTGAATTTATGACACGGAAATTAATACAAATATCGAAAACTGTACAATCTATAAATACATGACATACAGTCCAACAAAATATAGATCCGTTCAGCCAGAGTGTGATTGAATAACTAACATCCAAAAATTTCGCAAATTTTCACATTTACAATATTGGTAGGAAATTAATCCAGAAAGGCCCGATGACAAGAATTTTAATTTAGACACATCAATAAATTACCCATTTTACCGACATTATTACTATAAAAACATACTAAGTGTTATGATACTCGCATAAAACTATCATAATAAAAAAAAGTTTCTACAAGAGCTTTTTATTACCCTCAAATATTTCATTCACAACTTGTGCCAGAGGAATTTTGTTCAGTGCTAATGTTTTTAGATGATGTAAACATGTGGTATCGTTCGCGAAAGTCGTTGTTGTTTTATTGGCCTGTATTGATGGTAATGTATTTCTGTTGGCCTTTTCTTGTTTGGTTTTCGAACCACATGTATACGGCACTACCACTGTCGCACCGCCTTAGTAATATACTTACTAAACATGGTGAATTTTCTGATGAGCACTTCCAATTAGTCCCAGCCTCTTTTTTCCTATACAAGACAACACGTGCAGAACTTAGATCTCACTCGAATACGGTGCAGAATATTCTATCAAGAACCAAGCTGCGGTATTCTATGCGGCAGAGTTGAAATACCGTCGTGTCCTACATCCTTCAACCTCCTCCTTCAGACTTATCAGCCCCTCTAGACAAGTGGCAATTCGTCGGCCGGCGTTTTGTGGAATAGAATGCTAAATATATGGGATTTGACGTATATGACAGGTGACGCCTGTCATATACGTCAAATGTCAAGAACGTCAAATTCTATACATTCGTCATTCTATTCCATGAAATGCCGAGCAACGAATTGCCACTTGTCTAAGGGGGCTGAACAAAGATATCAAAAACTCATTATGTAACTGAATTAATCAGGTGTGCTATAAATTAATTGACACAAGTAACTAGACGCCTTCTGGCCAGGCATTGACGTACGGTTCATTTATTTTTAAACTGTCTTGTCCAATGTTCGATGTACCGAACACTGAACTCGAACATCGAGGTAACGTGTGATGTCACACTTAGGGTTGTACGCATTCGCATTTATATATAACAATAAAATAATAATAATAATATTTATTCATTATTCATTGTACAATAATAATATCTACACAGTGTCTTAGTCTATCGTGCGTAATAATAATGTAGTAAGTGCATAAGAATCTTAGGTATGTATATCTACTGATTATATACCTATTTACGTATTATGTGTCTCTAGGTCTTATAAATAAGTATTTAAGTATATTACAAATGTATATTAAAGTTAAAAATAAATTCGGATCCAGTCTTTCACAAATTAACTTAATAAGTAAGCGCAAAATTTTAGGTATTATTGAGGTTTAAAGTAGTTGCATAATAGATTAAAAGTTTTAATGAGATGCCTATGTTTTAGCCATGGATGTCCATATGTCTAAGGCTAAAATAACGTTCAGCCACTTAAAAACGTCGTCATGACTAAAAGTAGTTTTTTCAATTATTTAGTCACTGATTTCAGAATTGTCATAAAATTTGAGTCGAAATATTATTAGCTATAAATTTTCACAAGGCGCTTTGCGTTAACAAGAACAAGTATTGGAGAAGTAAAGGGAGAAATTTTGCGTTATCAGATAGAATAAAATCAACACTTGGCAAACTTGGATATTACAAAACGATGATTAGATGAATGAATTTATGTAACTGAGTGGTAAATATTTTACTTTTTAAATAAACTAAGCTATCGAGAACATTTTTTATAGTATAGATATTTCGTTAATATGCATAAGATCTGTGACAATAATGACAATTTGTCGTGTAGATACCTAATTTCCTTATAGTTTACCAATGAAAAAATAATAAAATTATAATAATTTGTCTTGTAATATATATATGCGAATATTATAAATGCGAAAGTAACTCTGTCTGTCTGTCTGTCTGTTTGTTTGTCTGTCTGTCTGTCTGACTGTCTGACTGTCTGACTATCTGTCTGTCTGTTACGCTTTCACGCCTAAACCACTGAACCGATTTTGATGAAATTTGGTCTAGGGGTAGATTAGACCTCGAGAAAGGACATAGGCTATGTTTGGTCGCAATAACCGACATCCACGCGGGCGGAGCCGCAGGCAAAAGCTAGTGTTAAATAATGTCTGAAATTTCCCTGGGTGTGCAATCCGGTAAAGGTAGATTTAAACTAAAGGAACATAAAGCTAAAACTAGAACAAGATCATTCTAAGAGCATTTGTTGTTAATATTTTAATGTAATTGAAACCTTATTTTCTGCGTTTCCATAAGAAAGAACAACGAACGAATGTACAGTCATTTTTTGCACTAATAGAATTTGACGTAGAACGGATAGAATAAGGATTCGCTCGTTTGGTATAAATCAACCTTAACACGTTAACAATTTGTTATCTGTCTAGAGTTAAATGTGCGATCACTAAAAAAAACTTGTTCTTACATTAAAAACATAAAAAGATTAATAAAATTTCAGCATTCTCACATCCGTGTTTGTGACAACCCTAATAGTCAAATGCCTTCCGCGTCTATCGGGAATTTATATTGAGTGGAGGCAATAAACCGGCAATGGGCGATTCCTGTCGCGAAATGTGACCTACCTTAAATCTAGGACGATTTGAATTGTCGCATATGGGTGATCCTTCTTTGGACTCTGTAATTTATTGCCTGGTACATATTATGGTAAGCTGGATGTTATATAATTTTATTGTTGTATATCTTCAATGTAAAGACTATAATGCTAAAGTCATATTACTTTTCGATAATTCTGCCAGCTTACGAGATGTTCATTAGAGCATTGCTGTCATTATTTATGCAAAGTTCTAATTAGGTAGGTATAGAATGTCAAATTATTCTGATAAAATAAGCAAGAAGCACAAAAGTTTGTGACGTGTATTTTGGGCTATTTAACAGATCAATGAAATTGAATAAAATCGAGATAGGTAGTATAGGGTAGAGTTGCCTAAGTTGTACCGGCTCGTAATGTGTACCACCTCAATATCTACCAACCTGTGCCTAATTTATAGTTTTGACGTTACGGCACTAAATAGTAGTGCTACCAACGTTTCGTTAACTGGTACAACATAGGCAACCTAACCCCATATTTCGCGGTATAATCATTTTGTATTTATACGTAGATTAACATCTAGAGTCATGGTTTCTAGTATGAAGTTACGTTTTAGGATAGATTCCATTATACTATCTACTAAAGTCATATACCTCTCACATAAACGTATGTTAACTACACCTGTGTGTATAACTAGGTTAAGGCAAAGTGATTGATGATCGCCAAAGCGTAATTAGATAAGGGTCGACAGTCCACAGTATTCAGGGTATATGATATTATAATCATTCATTACAGAACTTAATCCCTGGGAATTTGGATAGTCGCACCTATCCACGTGCGATGAAGGGAAAGCTACGTGGATGAAGGTATATTATACCAGATTTAGTATTAAGATACCCCTTATTGTTAGATAACTTATACAATGTACGAGCCAGTGGCAAGGGATTCCTATGAGCCGATTCCGGGTTCTTCTTAAAGAAATCCATGCGAAATTGCTATGATCGTTCTATTACAAATGCTTGCCTTTTGGAAACTTTCCCTTTTCGGCACTGAAACCTGAAAAGAAACTCGAAAATATTGGAAGTAGAGGAAAATTTGCAGATGTGCACTAAACAGGCCAACGAAAAAAACATGCGGGGCAGTCTGAGGACTGACGATAGAAGTGAAAACTAAGTGACTTGTGACTAGCATTTGAGTTCCAAGACGTCTCGTGTTTCAAAAATGCCAAGAACCTTAAAATATTTTATGCATAATGGCTACCGCTGTCACCGTCCCTTATGGCAGTACGTGACGTATCGCCGCAAGTGGTCCAGTAGCCATGTACTTAGCGTCTACCGTAAATCTACAATAATGGTCGCTCTATACCACAAATCAATCGGAACATCCACCAATGGCCAAGCTTTAAAATAATACGTTTCCTGTCGACATCCCTTTCCATGGTAAATTGTGGGTTGGTCTGCTCAGACAAAATGTTATTGGGTTCTAAATATGAATAGGTAATCTAATCACTAATATTATGAACTAGCTGACCCTCCGAGGCTTCACTCGCGACAAATTTCGAGCTTCTATTTAACCAATATTATGCCCGTATTTTTTTAGTTTTCAAACAATGTACGAAAATCTGACTGATTTGTTGATATTTATGATTACTGCTCCGCCGCCTTGGGTAGTAGCGTGATGATAAATTTTCCACAATAAACAGACTAGGTAATGTAAAAAAAAATTTCAAGATTAGATAAGCAGTTCCTGAGTATAGCCCTTTTTTTTTTAATCTTTATTTTAATTGGGGGTTTTGATCCATAAAGGATATGCCAACCCCATCGTACCTTTAGTATAGCCCTTTTAATTAAACAAATAAACTCTTCAGCTTATAATGTTAATAAAGGTGAATAAGCAGGAACGGGGTCAGTTACTACGCGGGCGGAACCGCAGCTAGCAGTTAGTCTCTCATAAATCAGTTAGCCGTCACAGAAAGGAGCATGGCAGACAATTGCATCCGTTATTTCCTCAAATCGTGTTTTGAATAATACTAATTGTGCCGTGACGTGTGGAAAGTTTAAGTGATTGGTGCCAATACTGTCTGTTCATTACTCAATAACCAGCCATAATGTATTCAGTGCACGTCTGTTTATAAATACATTGACGTGATTGTTGATAGATAACACTGGGCTTTTTGGCGACGACTATTATTATTACTAATAAAATAAAATCAGAAGATGGCAACTCGCGCGCCAGCTAGTTTCACACTAGCGAGTTTCAAACTAGCGAGTTTCAAACTAGCAAGTTTCATACTAGTTCTAACTTCTACTACATTCATACTACAACAACTAACGAGTAAATCTTCATTTACTCAATCCATGATCCACTACCTTATGGACTTTTTTTTTTTTTATCGTGCGAAAAATCCCCACGGATACCTCCCCCGCCGGAACCGGAGGAGGAGGTTATGTCGGACTCGAACCGACTAAAACGCACGCCGACTCTGGGCCGTCGGTTGCCAGAGGTGAGATTGTCGTAACCATATCCCTCGCACCCCGGCCGACCCAGGGCCATATCTCTCGAACTGGCCCTCATACTACCTTATGGACTCCGGTTGTAGCTTACATCTCAGCCCTACCGAGCAGAGTGTACCGTGTAAAATTAATATGTCCCACGGTGCACCCAGCTGGTCTGTGCAGGTAGACGGTATTCGAGTAACCCCCATAAACTTTCGACAACATGAAATAAAATATAAACCTTGAAATATAGTTGAGGTGCTTTCTGTGTACACTGACTAATGGGAATAATAGTAATATCGAGCACCCCGCGAAGTAAAAGACGGGCCAAGTCACGCCATTTAATACAACCAATCAACAACTTGTCAAAGCCTATGAACATAACAGTAAAATATTTATTTTATTACTGTGCTTTTGTACAGACTTTCTTCTATAATCTCTGTTTGAAGTTTCTTAATGATTTTGTACTGTACAAATTTCTAGAATTATTAATTTGGACGCTTTTGTCCTGAACTCTTGTGGGCGTTTTAATGATTAAAAATGTCTACTTTCCCTTTACAAATTGCGTTAAAGAAATTTTAATTATGTCTTTTTATTCAGACTAAAGGAAGGCGAAGGATCGGCAAACATGGCGCATATTGGGAGAGGCCTATGTCCGGCAGTGGACAGCAGTAGGCTAATTGATTGATTGATTGATTGATTCAGACTATATTTTAATCATCATATTTTACGATGTATGTTTAATATACAATAAAGGTATGTTAAGGATACATAACAGTTAGGTACCTACCGTCCATAACACGTTAGATCTCCGTCAAACGACGTCCATCTATCGCCAATAAATCACTAAGTGCAAATAAACGATTAGGGATATTTATACGCCATGCCACTCGGTTCGACGCCAACACGAGAGGTTAGAATCGATATAGAGTAGTCGAATGCCCCCTTTTTGCCAAAGTAATCCCTAGCTACTGTTACTAACGACTGATATAGAATAATCCATCATCGTCATCATCATCTTACAGTTACTCTTCGGGGGTCCGAGATCCGTTGACTCCTTCGCCGGCTTTTGATTTGTCTTTTACACTGTTTTTTAAAGTGACTTCGCAACCCTGAGAAAAAGTAGAAAGAAGAAGGAAAGAGAAAATGGGGCTCAAATGTAGGCATTGGAGATCTGTTCGTTAATTAGCAGGTTGTCTTTCAAGTGAGGTTCCGATTTTAGTGGGGGTTGAGGAATGAAATAAGTAATAGATACTAAACGTAATAGAGTTCATTGGGCCCCACGAAAATGTATCGTGTTGAAGTCAACCTTACCTGCAAGCCGATACTCTTGGAGATTGGCAGAAGGCGCTTTAGCGCTGACTTTTCTCTCGTGTTAGAGAACCGACAGTAGTAGCCTCCGTAAAAGTTAAAATAAATGAAATAATGAAGTTCTAGAAGATCCACTCTTCTAGAACTTCATTATTCGTCCTCAAGAAGGGGATACGACATTTTTAATAGATTATCTATTATCCTAATACAGATTCTCCATAAAAATAGTGGAACAGCGCCTTGACCTCAGCTCTACCATTTTGTACCTATTAATCAATCATTCCTATTAACTCATTGTTAGAAAACTATATTCCTAATCATTGCTACCATTGAACCACACATTAAATCCCCTGTCATTGGTTTCGAATGTAGCAACAATACATTCGCACATATTCATCGCTGCCACAATGCTATTGTGTTTACAAATAAGTAATCAACACTGCGTATCATTATTATTTAACAATGTAATGGATTGGTCAGAAATTCGTACGGTATACAGCATGTTTTTGAAAAGTGTGTAAAGGTATGATTCTGCAGATACCACAACTACAGACGTACGCAGCATATACCCGTTATTCATTGCAGCTTTTCAATGGTCCCCCTTATTCGTATCGGAGTTTAACAAGTAATGGGTACGCTGTCTCTGTTGCATGCGTCTGCAGTTGTCGTATGCTGTCACCTATCATACCTTTAGTAGTAGGGTCACGGTGGTAGTGTAATGATCAGGATTCGAACCAAGGACTTATCTGGATCATCACCCCAATTGCATCCAAAGTCCGCTTTTCCCAAGCAAACTGTGACGCGACTGACCTTCGATATTTTCTGTGAAACGATTGCCATCTAATCTTCTCAAGCCATTGGTGATATTGAAGTTCTATAGTTAGACTAGTTGTCGAACTTTTAAGAACTCCAACTACCGATAAAGACTGCCATTATATGTTTAACTGAGACCGACGGCTTAACGTGCTCCTCCGAGGCACGGAGGGGTCTCAATATCTTAAGAATCCTAAGATCGACTTGGCTACTGTTGCTTAACCTTGCAATATGTCAACCCACTTTGTTACCACTCAGCCAAGAATCCCTCAAGCCGAGACCTATCCAGATATTTCCTAGTAAAAGGTGTGTACCAAATATCATCATGCTGAAATACGAAATCTTTATGAGGTTCAAGCTCCACCTTCTATTCTTCATTCGCGCACCAATCCCGGTGGCATTCATAAATCTTCTCCATTCGCTGAACAATTTTTATTACCTGTATTTTTTTATTATACAGTTTATCATCAACATGTCGGAATTTCCCTATGAGCATGAAATAATGGTTGTCAATACCTTTCAATATTAAACTCTTTGTTTTCTTTGTTGACAGATGCACCATCCCATTCAGATGAAGCCGGCTGACAGCGAAAACAGAAATGGTAAGTGATAAATATACTAAATAAAATAAAACTATCTATTTATGATGTACTTCACTAATTAAATGGGTCTGCAAATATTATGTATCCACAGTATAGTATAGTACGTCTAGAGAAATCAATCGGAAGTAAAAACCTAGTAGGTATTACTGTTACACTAAATTCTAAAGAGCTTTTCTAAAGAGATTTTAAACGAGATATATGAATAATGAACATACCACAAAGCCAGAACTATATAACTATTAACGAACTCTGTCGATGCGTTTATTCAAATATGACCAAAGTGTTTTATTATTCGCCAAGTTTTAGTGAAACTATAATCAAAATAATTCCAGTACCATCAGAATGCTCAGCCAACTAGAAGCAGAACTCATTCCAACTGACTTCAGTAAGCTAAAATTTCCTTAGACATTTTAATCAATCTGTTCTCTGTGGGAGCAAGGCGTGAATTCTAGTATCTTTTCAACTGCGAGAGCTGCACTGGGAATTTCATTTTTCTACGTAATATAAAATAGTTTTCATCTTAAGAAGCACGTGAGTAATGTATACTGCGATGACTAAAACTAGGAACACACGCTCCAATATAGCATGATTCGACCAACTACCTATTTTGAATACCGACCAATTCGTAGGACTACAATCGTTATTACCAATACTTTTAGAGCGACAGCCAGAAGAACCGACGACGTAGGTAGGTAGGTCAGTTGAGGTCGCCTTTTTGGACAAACTAAAAAGCGGCTGTACTTTACTTTCCATGAAGTGACTGCGGTCTGATCTCCACAATTCACTGTCAATTTATCAAACATTAGGAACATAGAGAAGGATTTAAAGATTCATTGAAAATTATTTTATTACTATTCGAAAACTTTTATCATAGACTGTACTTCTAAGTAAAAAAATATAATATATTTAAACTTTGATATTGACAAATGGCGATATGGTAAATAGGAAACCAAGTACGTGTTTACCAAAATACATTGAAATCAAAACGCTATTTAGCAAAACATGAGTTGCACAAGGTTGTCTGTTCTCGGACATGCTATGTACATAAATATGTACATACTTATTGATGTGGCTCTGTTTTCATATTACCTACTCTTAGGACAGTATAATTTTATTATGTTCAAAGATAACATTAGGCTAAAGGCGCGTTTTATTGACTTATTTCTTGTGAATATAATATATTTTGATCGTATCTTATACCAACAGAACTGACAGATATTTTATTATATGATGAAGTTTTGCGAATATTATTCATTGAAATAAAACCACTTTTTAACGGCTTCTATCGCGATTTGATATTTACATTTAGCCCGACATTTCGGCTACTTTTCAACTGCAAAATGTTTTTTTTTTACAATATTTTGTTATTTTCCACCAAAATATTGATAGGTACAAAAACATTATATAGACTAGCATGCAGTTTATATCAAAAGCAAAGATTGCTTTTGATATAAACTGCATGACATAGTTCATGTTGAGAGAGAGAGAATTTGACCCAATAGCATCCATGCGGCACCGAAACTGATCTCTAGTCTCATTCATTTAAAGTTCATCCACACAAAAATATCAACATACAGATAGTACAATAATTATTTCCTTATGAAATTTCTTTTAGTAGCCTCAAAAGCAAGACGGAGATCGTTGTCTGATAGTAATAAGATAACAGAAAAACTATTTATAGCGTTCAATATCCCTTCTAAATTAGTGTGTACCTATCCGTCGTTTAGCTAAATATTGATAAGGACACACTCAAGGACTGCATACGGAACGCATGACAAATTGATTCAACAGTTGCCCACTTATCACGTTAAGGCCGGTACACATTGTGCGATTATGTTAAACGACTGGCTGTTAAGGGGCTGTGGGGAAACAAAGCCCCGTAATTGTGTAACAGCCTTTATTCTCCCCAACGTCAAGTCACAGTTGTAATTCATGTTACATAGATAAAGGTGTCTGTATACAGCGCAATATCGAATATGGTGGACATTCTGATATAGTAGACATTATGGTACGGTGGGCATTTTTGATACAGTGACTTGTGACTTGATACAGTGGATATTCTGATAGAGTGGGCGAGATGGCCCTAAAGTGATATAACAAACCGGAAGGGAACAAGCAAATATTCGAGGTTTGTTATGGTTGGTCGATTGGTCTAAAATTCACAATACAGACGTAAAAAAATTAGGTTGGTAATATTTTTGCCCTTAGGTTAATAAAATCGAAATTAAATTCACTAATCTCCGTAAAAGTAGGTATCTAGGTGGATACATTCTAGTTTTATGAAAAAAACGGGTCTAAACCAGTCGCGAAATGAATCACATACAATGTGATTCAAGAGTCATTCATATCTTCGAAGGCATGCCGAGGTATAACAACATCCACGTTTCGACAGCATATTTGTAGGTGCCACGTAATAGGGCGAGCCTACCGGACATTGTTGTTCCTTAGAACAATAGTTGTAAAATAAATTGACGTGTATAGAAGAGCTTTTCTGCTGTATTTTAACGAATTTCCATTTATAGACTCATAAAGTTTACCAACTGGTTGAATATTTTACATTGATCTTGATGCTAAGTACCTATGTTAATTACAATATAATAGTCGTTTTGGAAAGACAGTCTTTGGACACAGTTACCCATACATTTCATGGTAACCCGTACATTATACCAAAGCATTATGAATATTTTTTTTGTTTTTTGTTTTATTTTACTATCGACACTGCGCCCAAAATCAAAATCATGTGGAAAATTAAAATATGCTGTCTTGCCCGTAGCTCCGCCCGCGCGAAGTTAATTATCTAAACTTCATAAAAATGTAATATTTTTTAATTGAACATGTTTGTGAGTAACAGGGGTTTGCCCCACTTCTTGACCAGACTAAACGTAAAACAGCGTGTACGCACGACACTAACCTATTTTAATATGACATTAAAAATCGTTTTCGGAAAGCTTTTGAGATGTGGCATAAAGCTTTCACGTTTGTTTTTTTAATCGTTCATTCTGAGTTTATACAGCTAACAAACACTTAGCCCATTAACAGTACAAGCGTGTTTGTTCAAACTTTCGTTGCAGTTAGTCAAATGTTTACTCGGCCATGTTCTTTTAGTGGACATCTGACTGATGTGATAACGTATCACTATTTAATTATAATTTCCTTAGAGTAGAAAATAATGTAAAAGTGATGTTTTCTTTTTTTTTTTGTTTGATTTGAAGATTCCGAAAAAATCCTGTTTTTGGCTGTTGAAAAGTCTTGTTTCTTAATGTCAGAAATTGTGGAATACTCCGTTATTTAGTCAGTTCAGAAGTCCAGTCAAAAGTCACACTGATTATGAGAAGGTTATAGACGTGTCATATTTTTTTAGAGGAATTTCTATAATGTTTATGCTCAAAAGAATGCCATGATCAAAGAATATCGTGAATTTAATTATTTTTACGGCAAAAAGAAATTTACGGGAAGAAAACAGGAAAGTGGGTGAAGCGGTATACCAGGGTCATAGCCATTGGAAACATAGTCTTTGCCGTCCTGTCAATGGGCAGGGGTGTGAATTGTGGGCATTGTGGCCCACAGTTCACACTCCTGCCCATTGGGGTATTATGGCATAGTTCTTTGGGCAGTATGCATCTCATTTCATATTCAACCTCTGTAACATACAGTGTATTACTGACCTTATATCACAACACAATATTTGACACGTGGGATCGACACCTTGACGGCTTGCCTACACGCCGCTCATGTATTATACAATAACATTTTATTATTGTCTAACATTATTCACTGATAAACTCACAAATTCAATGCAAAATCACAGACTTATAAATGTATTTGGAACTGCGCATTTCCTTTATTTTTCAAGATATTTTGTTACGTAATCCACAAAAGAATTCTTAGCTTTGTATGGTGCTATTTCTTCGACTCCCATTCAGTTCAAATATTAGTATGAATGAGTAATAATTATCTACTCATTCATACAAATATTTGAACTGAAGACATAAGTCTATTTATATTTATTATGAATGTATTTCGTCCAAAAAAAAGTATCATCATCTTCATGGAGTCGCATTTTCTTGATTGCATCCGTGGCCAAGGTGACCTCGGAGCTCAGGGTCCGCCTGCCGGCTCTTCCTCCTCCACTTCGCACGATCTTGGGCGTCCATTCTAGTAATACTATTTTGTTTTTGAACTTGAAATAATAATTAACAGACTTATCGCGTATTACGTTAGCCTAACCTCAATTTCCTAAATTTAATAATGTATAACTCCGGACACGTATCTTGTACCTAAATCGCAAGACAAACAAGGCTCTGGCGCCCGCGGATTGCTTTGTAAAATGCTTGGTAAATTTGAGTTCGTCCACCGCAGTAGCACCTCGTGCTATCCTCAAAAGACACCCAAGAAATGTGTACTGCGCGTCACATTTGTGGTCACATGTCACATTTTAGGTCCAAGATACGTGTCCGGAGTTATGGTTGCTTAAGTAGTACGCATTTGTACTTACACATCACTATTATGAAACAAAGTCGTTGTCGCTGTCTGTTCGTCCCTATGCATGCTCAAATCTTTAGAACTACGCAACGGATTTTGAAGCGGTTTTTTTTAATAGATAGAGTGATTCAAGAGGAAGGTTTATATGTACAATACATGCATAATATTGTAGAGAAACACTGATAAATTTAGAGATATGCAGTGGAAACGGGATCAGAATACCACGCGGGTGGAAAATACGGCGGTACGAAGGTCGCCGGATCAGCTAGTACATAATATAATATCATCCCTATATCTATTGTGGCCATGCTGCTAACCTGTCCAACTGAGCTTATTCTCACTGGATACGCGTATGTAATCTATGTCTGTGTGTTTTGAACACAAACGCACACACATTCCAGTGGGGTGAGCACGAACAACTATCGTATTCGTATCGTGAACGTAACGATAGCACGGAGCATTGCGATTGGCAGGCTTCAGGCAGGCGGCCAATCGCGATGCTCCGTGCTCTCGTTACGATCACGATACGATTACGATAGTTGTTCGTGCTCACCCCACTGTTCTACATAGCGTAAGCGCATCATTTACTTTCTGTCTACCGGGCATAGTCCACCGACAAGTTGACTTATTACGGATTATAATAATTACTAAATTTAGCCGTGCCACAAAACAAGGACGCAAGTAGAACTCTCAGACGATAATGTGAAACAAAACAATAGCATACCGATCTATTAATACGATCATCAGAAGGATTGGCTGTCTATTCTAACATTAATCGACGAGCCAATGCCTCATAGCGACGCGTGCGCATCGCGTTAGTGCAATGTTTATTATGCCGCACGGCGCACAGATGTGTTTGATTATTTTATACTGTAATGTCTCTTCATTGTAACTGCTGCTGTTTGAAGAATATTTATAAACAAACAAATAGGAACTTAAAATGTTTGAACCTAATGACAATACAACGTTTGAAGAGCGGTGGTGACCTAGTGGTTAAAGCGCCGGTTTTCATTTGAGAAGTCGCGTATTTGGCTATTTCTCTACCGAGGTGAACCCGTTCCGCTTTATTCATCTAAGCGCCAATTCTAGTCACAATCATTAAGCGCCAAACGTTAGTGCCAGTCGCACCCAATGCTTGTACTTGGAGGAGGTTAGGGCCTGATCTCTTCTTCTTTCAGAAACCTTACGAAATGCAGCATGCTGTAACTACTTAACGTAAATATTATGTGAAAGATAACTACTTTTTTGCGCCGGCTGATACAACCCGGGAAAGCATGAATGTGCCATTTGAAACAGTCGAGATTTTTTACCATATCGATAGCTAGACTCTATCCCCAGTATGGTTATTTTTGTTTATTGAGCACATCTTGCATATGGTTGATATGGTGCATAAAATTTTATCAAGAACCAAATTATTCCTTGTCGCACTATAAAATCTTGGAATTCTTTACCAGCTCACGTGTTTCCTTCTTCCTACAGTCCCGGCTCCTTTAAGCAGGGCGTGAAAAAGCATCTGATGAGATGATGATTATGGCCAAGCTGAGGACCACGCGTCTGTAATAGTGACCTTCTTTCCAGAGATTTTACCATCAGTTTACCATTAGGCAAAGTGAAGTTATATAGACCTGTCCTATATAAAAAAAAACTAGCTGTCCCGGCGAACTTCGTACCGCCATATTTTTCCCGTTCCCGCTGCACCTATTTTCTCATCCTTTAAACCTTCCCTGGACACCCACGAATATTTCAAGACTAAAATTAGCCAAATCGGTTCAGCCGTTCTTGAGTTATAAAGTGACAACGAAAAGTGGCATTGATTTTTATATATTAGAAGATAATTCCCTATAAAAAAAATATTATTGTGTATGCACATGATTCAGAGCAATATACCTCTCAAGCTGTGCTTAATTAAGGTCAAAACAGCGCTCTGTTATGTGTAGCACACAACTTCATTATCTAATCTTTATGTCATTACTAAAATATCACAGGTAGAGCAAATAACAACGCATTATACTTAGAATTGGTCGAAAGAATGACTCATTTAACACTTATTCCTTCTACAGACGTCGAAACGAATCGTCGCGTCGACGACACGTCTCTCCACGTAAACACATTGAAACACAGCACACGTACAAACCACCGCTCAAAGTAGGTGCGTGACGATTTTCACAGGCACAACCTCGTTCGGTATTCCATCAATACGACACCGTGTTCTCCTGTCGTGTTCAAACGACGCGATTTTTTTTTTGCGGCGACATAATCGTTGTAATTTATTTTATTCTTGGATTATCAACTGATCTGATTGACTTGAAAATTTGGATGTATACCGTATTCTCCTAAATTCTTCGTATTAGGAAATACGGGCATGAAGTGGTACAAAAGAGAATGTAGTGAGGAAATTAGAAAAAGGTTTGCTGTGGTGGTTTGAACACGTAGAATGCAGGAGTACTGATTGAATGACACACCAAGTATACATAAAGGTATGAAAGGGTTTATTAGAGATTATTAAGATAGATTAGAGAAAGGAATAGCCATATGTCTACTTTCTTTCATTTTCTTTTACACATTCACCTCCAGTCACACGTCTGGTGTTGAATGTAAGTACCAGTTACCATCAGTAGAACCATATGCCTGTTTGCCGCCTTAGTGATATAACAATAACTACTATTTCGCCTACTAATTTCGTAAATAATGATGCACCGACTTAAGTGGTAAAACAACGCTGTTTGATATCAGACACCGGCGGAATTACTAGACACTCGTAGTTGCGATGGCCTTGAGTTGATAATTGCAATAGTTTATTAGACTTATTAGTAGGTGTAGTTAATAATAGAACGTCTTAGTGCATTATTATGTTAAACTAGCTATTGCCCGCGGTTCCCGTAGGCCATGGGAACCTATTCTTGTATCCTCCTGTATCCTTCTTGTATCCTACTTGTATCCTTCTTACAATCGCGGACACTTTAAGCGGGCGTAAAAAGGATTGAACATGACTGTCAAACCAAATTCCACCAATTTCATAATTGTAAGATTATTGAATGTTGGTCATCAGGTGAGGTGAAGTCATATCGACAACCGCTACATAAAAATAGCATAAATAATAATAAGCCTCCAGAGAAATCTTAAATGACAATCAAAACTTTTTTTATATAATAAATATATGTTCCGTCAATTGACTGCACCCCGCTAGATGGTAAAGAACTTGAAGGTGAAGAAACAGACAGACGCTCACATGTGACTTCTTTGTCATAGTACGCAATTATAAAATTGTAAATTATTTTAATTGTTTATGTAAGCTAATGTTAATTAGTGGTTTAATTTTTTTTATGTTTATTAAATTGACTGTTATAATGAATTGACATATGAATATGCTTGCACACAACATAAATGATTAACTCACTTTTTAACGGATTTTATCATGATTTTGGTGTTATTTTATTATTTTTCCCGACATTTCGACCACTTTTCAGCAGTTAACGACGTTGCGATCGACGGTAACTTATTAGATCATTACCGTCTGGACATGACCTTAACATTGAATATTTATGTGTTTGTTGTGAAAGGGTCTAGCGTTGCATTTTGATGTATTATACATTGTGTCCATCACCAGCTGTCACAATATACTTTACCAGCAATAAGACACGGATGCATATCATATTGTTTTATTTTGTTTTTCTTCAGGCTCATAAAATTCACTAAATTTTGTCGGTCCAATACTTGGCCAGGGTTAGAGCATTGTCTATTGCCAAATACGGGTCCTCCATAGTACCTACAACTGGAGCACAGTGAATAAGAGAGCAAATTAATGTAGCATAAACTGGGATGGGGATCCCTCAGACTGTTCTGTTTAAAATGTTGTAATTAGTCTCGATTGCTGTGGTATATTCATTTTCTACTCTCAAAATCGTTTCACCTATGAAAATAATATTTGAAATTAAGTAATACCTCGGTAGTGGAACACGCGGAAGGTTCGCGTAAAGGAACTCTCGCATCCGCCGTACCTAGCCTTGATACCAGCGATACCGCAGATAAACTGTAAAGAGTCGCCTTCACTGGCACCACCTGGCTACACGGATATTATCAGGCCATGCCTCTTCCACTGGGCCTCGGCAGGGAAGGTAGATCCAATAAAAGCTGGCTTAAAGTCATGGTTACAAAATCGGACTCATCTCATCCGCACTGACTTCTGTGAGTCTGTGACTCCGTGACTCCTAGACACCATGACCTGTTGATTACTACTCTTGCGGTATCCCACGGTAACAGTAAGCATGACCTCATTTATTGTTGCTTCTATTTGAATAGATTCAAAGTGATTATTATGGCGACTAATAAAGTGTGCATAACTGCGATGTATCGACAGGACAATGCATCATTTTCCTCAATATTTATCGGACGGGTACTTTAAATATCGATGTATTCCTCATAACTTCTTCCTGGTCGCCTCGCTTAACCATCAAATTGTAGTCATCCTCGCATGCCGTTAAAAATCACATTTTATATTTGAAATCTCCATGCACTTAGTTTAAAAGTATTCTATTTACATACCTCTATCTTCTTATGAATAAATAATAGCGACTTTATGACATAAAATACAATTATATTATCATTCACATAGGTGACTTTAAAATGTTTACTTGGAACACAATAGAGTTACAGCGATGCAATGGCAACGTCTGACGTTTAGTCAGCAGGACGGCCCTCATTAGCCGCTGACGGACGAACAAAGGGGGGTGGAGGAAGACAAGAGGGACGGAGGGAAGTTAGGTGACACAACACCACGAGGAATGACTGATCGACCGTCAGAGCCGGCGCCCGCGCACCTCACGGCACTATCGGTCGCTGTTACGCGCGTTGTCAGTTGTGTCTCGGCCGCGGTTCAATGCAGACGTTATTCGAGTCATGTGATTGTGAATGTGTTGTGTGGTGTTAAGGATGCGTGGTGAGGCCGGCGGCGCGCGCGGCAAGGCGGGCGGCGTCAGGAGTGGTAGCAACTATCCGCCCATCAGCGCCGCCTACTGGCTGCCGCCGTCAAACCCGACCCCCTACCATGTGCCAGGTTCGGACTTCCCCCCATTCATTCAATGATGATTGTACTGTACACACCGTAGCTATCAGTAACATGATCGCTGTAATATGGCACAAATCTGTGACCAATTGTATGTTCAATTGTAATATATGTTATGTAGCTGTTGTAGGTACTTGCTTAGCCTTGAAGCGTTTATGAATGATGATGCATTGCAGCGTTATGTTTTTTTTTTCTCTAGCGTCTGCAGTTTTTTCTTTCAATTCGAAACGGAAAGCGAGTCTGACATTGACCGATATGCGGACTGAAAAACAATACGTCTCTACCGACGCTATGTTATTAGAACTCTGTGGGGATTAAGTGACATTTGTTTTTCTTAATTTTCTTTTTTTTTACATTTCAACATTGGAACACTCTGGTCTAAAATAGTTTGGTTAAAATTTTAAGTGTTCTTTGTTTATTTTTATTACACAGCTGTTTAAAATTTAACGAGATTTTTTTGGCCTAAGTTTGTTTTGACTGAAAAAATTATCGAATGATTCTGATGTTCTGAATCTACAGGAAATTCATTCATTTTTAATTAGTAATTGGAAATTCCTTCATTTTAATTAGCGCTGTAATTCCCAGTGTTAGTAAGTGTGGTGTACGTCAAACCACAATTCACGTTCTTGGCGCAAAGTGATAACGTGTTTGTAAAAAAAATGGAACAAATTCCTGAAATAGTCGCCGTTGTAACATCACAAATCGATTATCTCAAGTGCGATATTTGGTTGGTGATGATTGTTTTTAAAAACAGAATTTGTTTAAAGAGAAATAACGAAGCAAGTTCATTATTTATTTAAACTAACTTTTAAACTGTCGCGTTCCATGATATACATAATGTTAACGGGAAGTAAAGTGACCATCGGTTTTCCCTTTATTTCCCGTTAAAATTATTGTATATCATTATTTATTTGTCTGTAATACTAATTAATGAGAATAGATAAAAAAATCTCGTACCAAAGAAATGAAATCTCAAGAATATCTATAGGAATCTCATAAGGATTGTATTAAGTCAGATAGTCTACACTATCAGAATAAAAAAAAAACCTATCGGATTGAGAACCTCCTCCTTTTTGAAGTCGGTTAATAAAACTACACCTCTACACTATTGTTTCTTCCTAACCCAGAGAGAAAAAAGCAAAACTAGGTATATTTAAAAATAAATGTATGCTAATTGTCGTTTTACATGAAGTATTCCTTTCATGACATATTCCAATATTAACTCATTAGGAATACAACTAAATCTATTCGTGGCAGTAAACTAGTTGTCCACTTACCGGTAAGTGGTACCAGCCAACCAAAAATGTACCTAAAAGGTAGCTATAGGGAATAATTAGTGGTTAGTGGTTAATCTAAGTTTGTTTAGTAAAATCCCCCAGTATCCCGCTCTGGGACTTCCATCGCTGAACGTAGATCTCTCTCGAGGATTTAACTCTCGGTCGTCTTTAAGTTTGTTCCTCCTGGTTCCTCCTTGAGCTCACCAAAATAGCGAAACTTAGACGTATAATATAGTGACAGTGATTTATTATGTCCTTAACAAAATATAGAGTTGATAAACTAATGTCATAGATTAAGAATGTCCATTGTCCACTACTAATAAAGTTCAAAAATAAAAATGTCCAATACGAATAATTTCCAAAAATTTCCAATACGATTAATGTCCTAAAATGTCCAATATAAATAAGGTGCAAACCTAAAAATATCTGAGTATGTTTATTAGCATTCTAGAACCCATAACACAAGCTAGTTACGCTATGCTTACTTTGGGTCTAGATAGCGTTGTGTAGAATGTCCTACAATATTTATTTATAATCAATCTAGACTTACAGGTAGGGATAACTACTCGTAGTAGGGTTAATTGCGTGCACACTACATGAATTGAAGCACTAGGTCCCACTAGGATTACCTGTATTGTGGGTTCTAGCCTCTTAAATTTGGATGAGGATTACAGGACTGTTAAGGCAATATTTATATCACTTACATAGCATTATTTAATGTACCAATCTCAGGCAGTTAACCTATTACAGCCCACTACTAGATAAAAACCTCTCACAATAATTATTGTCACCCTTTTTTGAGAGCCAACTCTGCATTAGATTTTCATTCATCAATCAACCAATGGCGAAGGGCGAAATTTTCAAAAAGGTAGCCGTGCGAAAAAATCTTAGGTACCTTTTATAGAACGACCATATCAATTTTGTATGGACTTCTGGGGTGTCTGATTTCAGATACTGAATTTCAGTTTACTAAGTATAAATTTAAAAAATCTCTACCACGGCTTCACTTTACCGAGCCAGCGAGTAGGAATCGGCTTACAGGGACCCCTCGCCCCTGACGGATACACCAGCTTGAACGTAAGGTTACTCTAGGCTCCAAGGATCCTGGTGGGCCCCATATACACCCAATGTTAAAGTACTAAACTACTTTAAAGTAATTAATAAATCCTAAACATTAAAATAAAAGTGCGTTTGTGTGCGCGGAACTTTATTACAATCGTAAAAATGTCAAAAGTGAAGAATGCAATATGTCATTAGCGTTCTGATGAATTGTACAAGTAATTTTACGATTCAAACCAGTCGTTTACGGTAAATAAATTTTGCTATATAACAGGCGAGTAAGCTAGATAATGATTTTAAATATACATATATAATTAAACAAATAATGTAAATAATTATATTGTTATTACATCATTATTATTATATTCAATTCAAACGATATTATTACGCTCGTGTTTGTTGCTATTATTATTTGCATTTGCATAATAATGTATTTGGTTTATACTCGTAGGACGTCGCTACAATTTTTACAACATTAACAAGAATAAAATTGGTTTATCTACTTATTGTCTTCCAAATAGCCGAAGTCATTATGATACCATCAATGTCTGCTTGGATAAAAAAAAATTACTAAATAAACTGACTAGACGATCTCAGAGATGTTAGTGAGGTGCCCAGACAGTTCGGAGCTGAGTCTAGTTTATTTACCAAATAATTTCACTACCTCAACCGAAGAAATACCACTGACAGCCTATTTGCATTGGTCTGGTCATGTCTTAGAGAGCACGTTAAGCCGTTGGTTCCGGTTGCCATATGAACATTATATGGCAATATTTACGGGTAGTTAGTATTTCCAACAACTGGTCTAGCTGCAATGCTTCGATATCACCCAATATCGCTATTGGGTTCTGGAGGTCAGGTGGCAGTCGCTTCTTCGCTGGAGATGAAAGCTTCACCATCGTGAGGCTAACTCCTTAACCATTGAGCTACCGATGCTTGTAAAAACGATGTGCTCTAATGTGTAGGGTTTTGTTATTAATAGACCAGCATCAAACGTCACTTCAGTTGATCAATCGATAAACAAAACTTCAATTAAAATCCAATTAATTGTCATAGCTAAACTGACAGCGTTGTTTTGATATGTCATAATGTATTTATCGTTTCAGTAACCATAGACAATGTTTGCCTCGTGGTTGCGTCTGCTTACGCACGTGCGTAAATCGTAATCTGTAATGTACAATAATAATCGTAGTTATATTAAAATGAGGTAGGTAGATAATGTTATCTCAATATTATCGTTATATCAAAAGCTTGCTGCGTTGTATGACAGAAGTCAATATGTTTCTTCTCGCTCGCACTCAATATTTAGTACGTATACATAATATTATATGCTTTGCACGACAATTAGTCTAAAATTATCCAACCATAGAAATTGACCAATCATAAAAATGTCCAACCATAGAAATTGACCAATCATAAAAATGTCCAATCATAAAATGGATTATTAACATAATATTATAAGCCTGTTGCATTTGTGCCTGTACTGAGATGTCAAATTCACTTCGCGTTGAGTCATCATTATCTTATCATTATGTCCTGATTGCATCTAAAAACTTTACCTCAGAGCCTGTTTTTCTATTTTTATAGCCGTTTTTGGCTTTTCCAGGAACGTTAGTTTAAAAGGATGCCATCCTTTTAAACTACCTATAAACTACTATAAATAGAATATTACAGAATTCCTAAGAAAAACAGAATTACAGGTTCCCGGTGGAGTAGAATAGAACCACCCTATCTCTTCCTGTGGGTGTCGTAAAAAGCGACAAAGGGATAGGGCTGTTTTCCATAACAAAGTGCCCGCTAGACGGCAATAGGCTCGTCCCCTTTTACCCGGGACCGAAAATCATAATTGACGAAATGTGGGTGTTAATATACCTCTGCCTACCCCTGCAGAGATTTACAGGCATGAGTATAATTATGTATGTATGTATATTACAGAGTATCTAAATACCATAAAATAGGCGATAATACCATGGAAATTAACCTCTTTCCTTGTTTCATGTTATCCTCGTTGTAAACTGCGCGTCACTTTGACATGAGGCCATTAATTAGTAGGTGAAATGTTTAATTTTAACTGTAGGTAGGCACATTGTTGTTCGACTACGGTTGCCAGTGACAATGGAGACATGGATGATGGATTGGTAGTATCAACAGCTCTAGCTGTTCGATTTTTAAATGGAAAAGTGTTTACAGTTGTCGCGGAATAAAAACCCATTTATATTTAACATAAGGGGCTGTCCATTGATCACGTGATGTTTTTTTTAGCAATTTTATTAGCAATCTTATTTATTGACTGCCTAATCGCGCCCAAACATCGCTAGCGAAAGCGGATAAACATACTCCATATATTATGTATTTATTAAATTCTGACAGTTGCACATGTATCTGTAGGTACTAGCGGTGTCGATGTATGAACTAAAATTAGATTATAATGAACGTGGTCGCGTTGATTGATCAGGTCAAACGGAGGTCACATTCTATATGGTAACATCATTAGTTATTTAAGATCATTCTGTATTGGATTATCACCAGACACACATCTTTCTCAATCGTCTGAGAGTCCAGCCCCCTAGACAAGTGGCAATTCGTTGCTCGGCGTATGATGGAATAGAATGCCAAATATATGGGATTTGACGTATATGACAGGCGTCAACGAATGTCAAAAACGTCAAATTCTATACATTTGTCGTCATATACGTCAAATCCCATATATTTGGCATTCTATTCCATCATACGCCGAGCAACGAATTGCCACTTGTCTAGAGGGGCAGGTTGTACACGAAGCTCCATCTGGAGGCCCTGGTTTCGCTTTCCGGCTTTTTCTCCTTGGCATCTCTATTAATACCTTTGTCATTCCTTAAGGTATGATTCCGAAGATCACTGCGTATGACAACTGCAGACGCACGCAGCAGATACGGGTAATGACAGATTCACATTGGCGTGGCGCGACAGATTACCCACCACCTCTCTGGCGCAATCGGGCGTCGAGCGATTCAACTGCGCCAGAACGCGCCCCAACACAACACAACCTACTAATGTGAATCTACTCATAGTAAATGTACGTAAGCGATTGCGTTCTGGCGCGCCCCGACACACCCCGACACAAAAATGTGAACCTAGCTTAATTCATTGAGGGGCCCCCTTTATCCGTATCCGAGTTTAACAAGTAAATGGTACGCTGTATCTGCTGCTTGCGTCTGCAGTGTTGTATGCGGTCGCCTTCGGAATCATACCTTTACGACGTAAAGTCAGCATTGCTTAGATTTTCCCCTCTTAATTTTCAGTCAGTAACTAACTGGGACCTATGTCGGTATAATTATAGTGACAACAATATTCCAACTGCAAAAATAAGTTGGTCTCTCAATCCAGTCTAACTTTTCATTAGTGCGGAATGGTTTACAACATAGATTGTTTATACAGACTCTGAACCCTCGGTCCATGAGTCCGAATCGCACTTAACCAGTTTGTTTCTGTTGGTATGATTTTATAGGTATTGGCGATTTTTTTAGAAAAGTGAGGTATAAAACAAATGTGGAATTCAGAAGGTGATTTCTCTCAAAATGATTCGTTGTATAAATGGTTCAATCGTTTCTTTTACTATCTTGCCTTGTTACAAATCCGGTTAATCTGAATCCGCACAGTTAGCACTTCAATGAGCAGTTTTCCAGTAGGTATAATAATCAGCTGCTTTTAAAATCATCAAGAGATGGCGCTAGCATAGCTTTTGGTAATTTTAATGTACTCTGTGGTTTATTTGTGCGATGTTGCCAAAGTTTAATTTCATTTACCCATATTACAATAGATAAAATATGATAAAACGCTTAATTCTTTTCGCGTCATTGTCTGTAATTTAAAATAATAATGTTATATTTCAAATAATTGTATCAGAAAAAATTACAGAATATTTAAGTAAAGTAAATCATTACAAAACCGAAGAATTTTTTTTCCATAAATTAGGGAACACTAGATGTGACACCACACTCTTCTTACCAAAAGTGCCGGTTGCGCCATCTAGAGCGTCTTTAGGAACCCTATAAATACCTACTGGAAAACTGCTCATTTCAGTAGAATCTGACTAGATTTGGAAATTAGGTTCGATATCTCTGGGATCGTTGGAAACTCTCGCGATTACAAAGTCGTTTGATTAAAGAAATGGCCGCGTGGGTGTGATTATGATAATACAAAGAGAGTGAAACATTAATGAGATTTTACTAAGTACAAATTTTGTTGGATTTCGTAAAATTTATTGGGGTTTTAATAAACGAAAACAGCTAGATCTTCCATTAGATTTTAGGTGAATTCAAAGACTTCATCTAAGTAAATACTAGGTTAGGTCAGGTTCCTAGGTCTGTATAGTTGTTTAGTTGTGTTTAGCTATTTAAATAAAACTTTTTCTGTGAATTTTAATTTGAACTTTTTTTTTGTACAACATTTTACACAACGCTATCTTTTACCCATGGTAAACATAGCTTAACTAGCTTGTGTTAGATACTTTTAAATATTACTTTTAAGAGTTTCTAACACAAGCTAAGCAATTATAACACAAGCTAAGTATTATATTTGTATGTATGAATATGTATATTTGCAATGGCAAATATACCTACCTATTCATCATCATCATTTCAGCCATAGGAAGTCCACTGCCGGACATAGGCCTCCCCTATAGATCTCTTATAAGACCTGTTGGGAGCGGCTCGCATCCAGGCAAGCGCAGCGTAGGACGTCCACCCACAAGGTGGACAGACGACCTTATTAAGGCCGTGGGAACGCGCTACCTATTCATACATACAAATATTTGCACTGAGCGGGAATCGAACCCGCGCTCCCTGCGTAGCAGTCGAACGTTCTACCGCTACGCCACACAAGACATTATACTTGGGAACACCCAACAATTCCGAAATACTTAATTCCGAATTTCAATATTCCGATTTTCAAAATTCCGAATATCATAATTCCTAAGAAACAAAACTCCGAGTATTCAAAAACACGATAGTTATTTATCCGAAAGTTATAAATACGAATGTTCATTCTTCCGAATTTCATTTTTACGAATAATTAAAAATCCGTAGTATTATTGGCCCGAAAAACGTTATTCCGAATTTCAAATTTCCGAAAATTCATTGCTCAAATTGAAAATTTGTATCAAAAATAGGTAAAAGTTAAAATTTATTTGACATGTTGCTTTAGAGTTGATTTTTTATAATAATAAATTAATTTTCTCGCCAATTATTACGTATAAAAATTAAGCCAAACCCGACTTGCCGTGGTCCTACTGCCGTGGTACTTGTTTGCCCTACACTAGAGTGTTATTTAAAAACCGGAGGCGCGGAGGGAGGGCAGTCCTCGCCCGCAGTAACGAAGCTCAGGCGCCCGGGCGAGCTGGAGCGGCTGAGGCTGGTCGCCGGAGGCGACCAGCTAGCCGAAGCTGCGGAAGCGAGCATGGGTGCCCGAACTTTGTTACGCAAGGGCGGAAGGACTGCACATCCCGTAGCGCCGGAGAAGAGCGAAACTAATGCATGCCTGCATGCTTGCCTGCATGCATGCTTGCCTGAATGCATGCTTGCCTGAATGCATGCTTGCCTGCATGCATGCTTGCCTGCATGCATGCTTGCCTGCATGCATGCTTGCCTGCATGCATGCTTGCCTGCATGCATGCTTGCCTGCATGCATGCTTGCCTGCATCCATGCTTACCTGCATGCATGCTTGCCTGCATCCATGCTTACCTGCATGCATGCTTACCTGCATGCATGCTGGCCTGCATGCATGCTTGTTACTGAAAGTTGTATGGCAACGTGTATTTTGTAATCATTAGCATAAATAAATTAAAATAATAGTTCAATAATTCTATTTCCTGATTATCTCGTGTACCCCGAAAATAGCAACTATCCTACTTACCTAATGCAGGTTTACAAGGCGCTTGATTGTCGAGTTTGTGTTGTTTCGGAGTTTTGATAATCGGAATTCGTATTTATGATATTTCGGATTATTTATAATTCGGAATTGTAATGGTTCGGTATCTTCAAATTCGGAATTTTAATATTCGCAGTTATAATCGTTAGGAATTTTGAAATTCGGGTTTTCAATAAATAGGATTTATGATACATCGGATATCTGACTTTCGGAATTTTGAATGATTCGGAATTATGAAATTCGGAATTTTGAAATTCGTGATTGTAACTTTCGGAATAAGGCTTTTCGTATTTATGTAGTGTACCCATTATACTTACTATATCTGACGTAACGTTTTACTGTGTCCCCCATACCAATCATCCGACTTATTTTTAGATTTTCCTTCCTTTTAACATCTTCCATACAAAACTCTTCGTAAGCTTTGATCCTGACATACAATATAATTATTTATTAAAATAACAAATGCACAATTGATGGCGATGACGTAAACTTACTGCTAATAGTCAATTTCTCATCAATATAACTCAAATCGATAAACAGACTTTGTAACATTAAAATTATAGTAATGGTAACAAAGTTATGAATACTAACAACATATTAATAGTTTTAAAGACTTCGATACAATGTACCCGAAGTAGTTTACGTTCTAGGATATATTATAAAATTCAGTTTACAACATGAAACAACAGCAGGAATTAACGGTCGACTAGCTATTTCGCTTTTATGTGATGCTTCGAAAACAAATTGTAGTTAGTACAACAGCACTTACTTGAGTTAACAAGTTGGTATAAATTTTATTATTGCACTGTTTAGGGCTAATCCTACTCACAAGATTGCGCTGCAGGGATTTTTATGCACAAGAGCTAGTAGGGTAAAACCGGGATAGATGCCCCAGTGGGATAGTTACCCCAGTTTTAAATTCTATTATGTTAGGTTCGTTAATGACGTGACACTTTACTATAATTTGTAAGAGATAAAAATTTATCAGTGCAGCTCAACCCTAACATATAGAATTTAAAACTGGGGCAACTATCCCACTGGAGCATCTATCCCGGTTTTACCCTATAAGGTATTTTAATGGGTCAGTTACCCATGAAAGTACAGAATGCTACGAGTATAACCTCGTGTTGTGTTGTAGATTATGTAGGGTACACGGAGCTCAATGAAGAGGTTTTGAGCTGTGTGGGAAGACCAAAGGCTTGTCCTGCTGGTCTTTTTCGCTGACGGCACAGAATCTCTCTGTTCTTAAAGGGTCGGCAGCACGAATATGTCTCCCCTGATGTTGCACTCGCCCATAGGTCATTGAAACCATTTTCCATCAGATGGGCGGTGCTTGTCTGCGACCTAAGTAGTATGAAAAAGAATGTTCAATACTAAAACAATCCATTATAAAGAATACATTACTTACTTCATTTTCCTCATAAACCACAATTTGAAGAAGTTGTGTGAAGTAATTATAATTTTAGTTGTCTGAATTTATGACATAACGGCTCTCAATCGAGTAATTATTTTACTTGTGCGCAGCTGTGGCCTGTCATATATCACAACCTAGCACTAAGTTACGCTATTGGAACTTGGAGAAATATTTAAAAGGAAATAAAGACGCTGTGGAAGGCCGTCTTACCCCTCGCAAGTGACTGCTGGGATCACCATTTTGCTTGACACTCGAAACGTTAATTTTTCCTATTGCAAGCGAACTTATGGGAATCCCCTGGTTGTCACTGATATACCGGAGGAATTCATGTCTGAAGTCAATTCATGAGTGCCTCTGAAAACGCTATCAGGCTACACATTGGGCAATCAAGATATGACATAATATAATTCTACAGAAGAAGAAGAATCACTGATAATAATGGAAAACGCATAATCACAATACAAAGCATTGTGATTAGTAGGCAAGTGTGGCGAATAAATTGCCATAGGCCCATATTCTATAATGGTACCAAGTTATGAATCACGAGTTATCTAACCTATTTTGATTTGAATCAATCTGTCCTCAGATAAATCGAGATTCAGAACTGAGTACCTACCATTCTAGAATACCTGCAGAAGTCATTTACTAATCTGTGCTTTTCAAACACTAACACCCGTATTCACAAACAATACTTCGCTATGCGTACTACCAAAACTGTGAAAAGAACGACAAATTCTCAGTGCGTGCGTTCTGGCAAGCCTTTTTATTCATTGATAACACTTAAGTAATACTTCGTTGAGGGAACGCACTGCGTTAGATACTGCTCCGTGATGTTTGTGAATTAATTTTACCAGCCCTATGCGCTCGAGCACACTATGAGACCTCACAGTATTGTTTGTGAATACGGGTGTAAGAAACAGTTTTTTTTATCTTTAAGAAGATTTATTAACTCTTGTTTCGTGTTCAGTCTTTTCCTAGTAAAATAAGTGAAACAAACTCAATAAGATAAATATATTTAAAATTGAACACAATGACCTGAATGACAATGCAGTAAAGAAAAATAATTTAAGAATCTCGAATGAATTAGGCAATGATGTCGGAGACAGGTAAACTATTCATGTGTCAATCATCCTATTGCAGTTGCCCCGCGTGTTTAGTTACATATAACTCCGGAGACGTATCTTGGACCTAAAATGTGCTCAAAATGTGCCCTATATGCGCAGTACACATTTCTTGGGAGTCTTTTGAGGACAGCGGTGGACGAACTCAAATTTACCAAGCATAGTTTATTAGGAAGCAATCCGCGGGCGCCAGAGCCTTGTTTGTCTTGCGATTTAGGTCCAAGATACGTGTCCGGAGTTATATCTACATAATGTACCTATTTCTTTTTAATTCACAGAACAACGACGTGATACATTGTCGTTTTAATTCAAGTAATGTCTTTAATATCTCCAACATGAAATCAAGTAGGTACACCTATTTCATTAAAAGGTAAAAAAAAATACGCCGGACGAAACCAAACAGTTCTAGAAGTGACATAATATTTTCTTTGCATAAAAAATATACTAGGGTTTTCCTACTACGATATCAATATGGTCTAAGAAGATTAACTTATTTTCTATTGACTCTATAACGTCAACAATTATACCTCATAATAAGGTATAAGTTACATCTCCCCAGCTAAGTAACCCGTGACGTCATCCAAACAATCCACTATACATGCATCAGTAAATAGACGATGTATCTGAAGACAATCACATTCCGTCGCCATTTGTTTGCATTGATTGGACCGTCGACGTCTAAATAAATAAACAACAAAGAATAATTTCCACTGTAAACATCAGGATGTGTAATGGACCAGGCATTTGCTGGTTCAGTCATAGGTAGATGATGGAGTTTGTAAACAAATACATTGTTATTGACGCTTGAAACGTTGCGACTGGAATGTATGTCAGGTATGAAAGGAACTTCATCCCCCGCACGTTTCACGGAGCAACTTCACTGTGGGGAAATGGGAATGTTGGGAAGCCACTGCTCCCACTGAACCCCTAGTAAGCTTCTGCGCTTCTGGGTGGAGCTAGGCTGGCTGCTCTAGACAGTAGTCTTCCCGCACAATGGCCCAAAAAGAGGCTAAGTGCCAATAAAAGAGTCCTTTCCATTCCCCCGCACGCTTAAACTGTGGAATGAACTTATTACCGTGGTTTCTAATACAGTACTACAGCTACTACAGTATGAGGTGGTTTAGGTTCAAAATGTCTAATTCCCTAAATGTCCAGAGGGTGCAAAACGTCCATATACCAGAATGTCCAAATCCCAGAATGATCTTCAAGAAGGACATTAGAAGGTTCTTACGGGGTCGGCAGCGCGAGTGTGAAGCCCTTAATGTTGCATACGTCCACAGGCCACGGTAGCCACTTTCCATCAGATAGGCCGTGTGCTTGTCTGCCACCTAAGTGGTATTAAAAAAAAGCTAACAATCATCTTCAAGATTAGTAGTTAGGTATGAAGCCATTAAGATGACATCTGAAGCATTTTTGTGTTTAAGAGTGGATTTACATATCATACATATTATATTCACGGCTGTAAATACCCGATGGGGTAGACAGAAGTGTATTAATTCCCACATTACGTTAACTTCGATTTTCGGTCCCAAGTAATATGCGAGCCTATTGCCGTCAAACGGGCACTTTGTCATGGATTGTATGTTTTTTTGTTTGTGATTTGGTATTTTTTGTGACGTGGAACAATAGCTTTTAATCTAAATAATTCGTTACAACTACGTTCGTTAAAACTAATACAAAATCATGTACCTAAATAAATAGTTTTGTAAATACGCATCGCTATACCAGGGCACCTACTAACATAAACAAATGACTTGTTTCATATTTCTTTACAATAGTGACCCAGCGAGCCACCATTGTGGCGTGACAATTAAATTACATTCGCATTTATGTTAACTACAACAATTAATTATACCGGTTTGTATATAATTTGCTTCTATTTATATAGTATTAAAAGGGCTTTATGCATATTGAAATACAGTCATGTTCCTCCCATGTTTTCGAGTATTTTCCCCTCAGTTTTTCCTTTACATTTTCATCATCATCATCCTAGTGTTAATCACAATCACATCCGAGGCTATCTTCTCGGAGTCAGGGGTCCGCTTTTTCCAACTGCGACGCGACTCAACTTCTATTTATCTATAAACCCATAATAATACCAATTAAAGTAAAAATACTTTATTTAATTAGTCTCATTAACACCGTTTTGCAAATAAAATTGTTTTTACAGCACACCTGCTCATAACAGTGATATTATTTTACCGCAATTAAGCACGGAATGACACCTATTATAAAACTGTGACTTTTTCATTGCTATTATTCACAAAAGTGAGTTATAGATTCTTTTTTAAATTTTATAGGAAGTGTCTATAATTGTATATGTTCTTAAAAAAGTTTTGATACAAAAAATAACGTGTTTAATAGTACGAATAAATTAATACGCCTATTGTATGGTCATTTGATGCATTTTCGTATTTAAATAAATAATTTCAACTTGTAATACTTGTGTAATAAACAAAATTTTAAGTACAGAAAAAAAACAGTAAAAAAAAGTTAAGTTCAAACCTCATTTTTTTTTAAATATGGTCGACCGCCATTGTTAAAATAAATGCGCGCGCATAGGAAAACGAATTAATTTGTAGTATTGTTTATTTAGTATTTGTAGTATTATTTTATTCGCAAGTGTGTTGTAAAACGTCGTATGGCACGTGTGAGCATGATGATTACCGTCCTCGGCTGTCTTAAGACCCTCGCCTGGCGGCTCGGGTCTCAATGGCGCCTCGGCGGTAATCACCAACGTTGCTCACTTGTACCATAATGTACTATTATAGCGTGGCTAGTGATAAGAATACCGTTTGTGTCATCACCTAGGTAATACCAATAGGTACGAGTAGGTACTATTCACAAGATCAATACAATAGATTCCTTCCAGTCCAGAATGTCAAATTCCCAAAATGTCAAGCTGTTTCAAAACGTCAAGTTCATAGAATGTCAAGTTATTGTATGATTGTATACAATGTACATACATACAATCACGCCTTTATCCCCGGAGGATTAGGTAAAGGTGAATTAACACATACACTCACCAATTATTGTATTTCGTCCCACGTAATAGGGGGTGAGCCTATTGCCGAATTCTGGACACTATTGTTGACTCAAGCCATGCATCTGAAGCTGAGTCTGGACTGTAATAATATATCTGTCTGATGTTAAACAGCCCTAACCCTTAGTCGCCTTGTACGACAACACATGGGAGGAGATAGGGTGGCCCAAATTCTACTCTGCCAGGTATGCCACGCGGCTGTATACAATATCATTATCATCATCATTTCAGTCATAGGAAGTCCACTGCTGGATATAGGCCTCCCCTATAGATCTCCAATAGGACTGGTTGGAAGCGGCTCGCATTCAGCGCGTTCCGCGGCCTTAATACAATATACAACTATTGTAAACGTAAACGTAATATTATAACTATTGTAACATTCTAAACTATTCCTTCATATAGATATTGACACTAACGAACATAACTGTATTTCCACAGTGATAGCTTTTTGTCAGTATCGATTGGTATTGGTAGCTAGGTGACTGTCGGCTATATTTTACGTATTGTGAGTTTAAAACGTCAAAATACATGTCTAATGTGGTTATCCTTCCAGCTTCAATAAGATGCTTTTGTATACCCTACTTGAATCGAAAAGGAATTTATTTCAGGAATCATGTCACAGTTGGCATTTGTTTATGAAATGTGCAGGTCAATTAACATGCATTTAGATGCGTAAGCAGTCGTTGTCATGCATATAAGCATCTTTACGTATTCATTGACGTCTATAAACATGCTGTAACAATAAATCAAGTGCTTCATTTATAAGCATTTTAAATACAAAAGCATTCTAAATGCAAAAGCAAAATGCAGCTGTAAAGCATTTTATTTAATATCTATAGATAATGATTGTGTAAATAAAAAAATATAGGTACTATTTTGTTCAAAGTAATATTTCAAGTCCAATAACACGCTTCAATGTGAATTAATATTTTATATTGTTTTAGCAACAACAAAGAGAATTCAGTTGGTGATTACAATATGTAGAACTCGAAACATTTCAAAGGCTTGTGAAACTATTTTTAAATCGTCAATCGGCTCTGTAGTTTCCATTGAAAAACAATCGCAAAACAACAATCTACTTTTTAAACAAAAAAGTGTATTTTCGAACCACATGGCTGTACTAAGTGATTTTGTTTTTCCTCGAAAAGTTGATCGCACAATCGCACCCAATTTTATTTATACCCGAAAACAACTTTCATTGTATCGCGATAAATTAGAAATCTCGCCAGTCGAGAATCGTTACAATTAGTCGCCACTTCTAGTTTAACAGTCATGGCACAGATTAAAGAGAATAGATGCATCACAGAGCCGTGCCGATTAAATACGACTGCGTTCAGGGCTGCCACTTGACGAAATATAAAATAAATCTATTTTTGAACTTGAAGTACCTAAATAAAATAAAACATTTATACAAACAACCGTTTGTTTACATGAAGTTCGTAAATAAAACATGAATATATTTTTTTCATTTCAATCCTGCAAGTATCTATTCTGTAGATACGAGTATCATGTTATTTTTTACTTATTATACCTACCTAATTACAGTAGGTAGGACTGATAAGTCTTACTGTAATTAAGGGATGTAATAACATAAAAGAGTAGGCCTATTATTAATTTATTATTAGTTATAAATATACAATTTATTATTTATAAATATTTTCACAATAGGTGGGTATAGTACTGTAGAACAATTATTTTATATAACTACAGGCATTTGTATAACACTGTGATTACGGTAAATTAACAATAAAGTCTATGAACCTCAAACAATGTTATTCCTATGGATACTGTATACAGTATCCATTTTACTAAAAAAAAAAACATTTAACATGAATAAATGAAAAACTGTACGAAAAAACGTTTGAATCGTTTTTTAAATAGTCAATCGTAAATCGCCAACCCTAACGACCGGCGAAGCGACGCGTAGCACGTACATCCACACCGTTTGGACATTTTACCATAGTTAAACTGTTATGTTTACACGGCTCACTTAGAACATACTATTGTGTGCGGCGCCGCTTTACAGTCGGCAGTGTATGCCAAAGTTAAACGTACATTCGTAAACGTGAATTAATTTAGGTACGCTGTTGGTATTCGGAAGTATTACTGGCGCGGGTTTAGCAGTGAATGCGGGGATTAGTGTAAAAAATTCAATTTTTATTAAATGCTAAACGATTTGTTTTTAAGTCGCTTTTTTAGATAATAAAATAACAATTAAATTTTTGTTTTGACAGCAGTTTATTTAAAATGAAACACTTGTATTTCCCTTCCTCTTAGAATATTAAATAAAGTTATGCGCCAAAAGGAATATATTATTATGTCATCGTAAAAAATATTATTCATTAGAGTAGTTTATCGTAAAAAATATTATTCATTAGAGTAGGAAAAATAAAACTCGATATAAGTATTTAATACAGAATCACTATTTTCCACCTCAACCAATAACCAATATAAAAGGATACCTTTCAGAAAGTAGGTTTATATCTACTACACATAGATGAACATACAGGAACTAAGGCATAATACTCAGTACAGCTCGTACAAATACTATAAAATGTAAGAAGAAATATTTTCTCATTAATTAGGAAATTAAAATTTGTAGTAACACATTGTCTCTAACATAACAAGTATGAACATCTAAACTTAACAATTTCAAATCGATCAGCTAGTTAATGGTTTAGCACTTAGAGCAATTTTGATGAAGTGTTTTTTTACTTAAGTTCTTTGACCAGATTGAAGCTTGAATTTAAACAATTCGACATTTAAATTTTGGGTTAGTTGCAAAATTTTACATTGGCGTGTCGCCATTAATAGTTTTATAAACATTTACAAAATTGCGGCGATTTGCTGCCATTAAGAAGTAGGAGAAGAAGATTGGGGAAAAGCAAAAAAATGATATTTTTGCTTTTCGGGGGGAATCCCATAAAAAAAATTACCGATCTACAAAAATGTAACGACTTCATCTTTTTGACAATAATAAAGTATAGATACTCTTCTATAATGTATGCGTACAGTATAAAAGTACAATTCATATCAGCTTAACGGGCTGAAACATAAGCCGACTCACGCTTTCGTCGTAAGTCCTCATATTATGCGGTACGGTGTAATTGCCTATAATACGGCGAACATAGAACGATATCAAACCTTCCTAAACGGTTGAACATCCAAAATTTAGCAATTGTAAGTATGATGCAATCGTTTATGTAATCTTTTTGTCATTACGTGAGGACCATCGTACGACCAGACAGATGAACGACGACACGCCATCCACCGAGACATGGTGGACATTCATGTACTAAATGATAGCTTCTGTGGCGTGGAGCGAACGCGGTGGTTACGCAGCAGGGGCGCGGGTTCGATCCCCGTTCGGTGCAAATATAGGTATTTGCATTGGTCTGGTCGTGCCTCGGAGAGCACGTTAAGCTGTGCAGTCGTTAGGTACGGGTAGTTGGAACCCTAAAAAGTCTAACAACTTGTTTGGCTGCAATGTTTCGATATCGCCCAATATTGCTATTGGATTGTGGAGGTCGGATGGCAGTCACTTCACGTAAAATATCGAAGTTCAACCAAATCCGCAGTTAGACTGGTAAAGCGGGCCTCAGACTCCTAGGTGAAAGCTTCGGATTCGAGACTGGCATTAACGCTAAGATGAATTCTTCTAATTCATGTAGGTACTAAACGATTCGGCGATACGTTCGCCAAGGAGTGCAATTCCTTGCCCGAATCTGTGTTTCCGGATAGCTATGACTTGGGTGTCTCCAAAAGAAGAGGGATTATAGGTTACTTCTAGCATAGGATAGGTCGCACCCCCAGAGTGACAAAGACGTAAGATGAAAACACTAACTTTACAGGAGAGCAGAAAAACTGTTCAACCAGGTATATCTATTTTGTTTTTAATCCTATAATATTATGTTATATATCATAAAATAGGAAAAAAATCAACCTTTTTTTTTGTACCTATATACTTAAAATTTCTGAAATTAGTAGGGTGATTAATATTTAATTATTAAAATCTTACAGCCGTTTTCCTTACTCACTTTCGACAACTCCTCGAATGTTATAATGGTTAATCTAATTATCGGTTTCCAAATTTTACTCATACCGTTACTATTCACGGTTACGTCTTTCATGAAGTTCTAAAAGATGATAAAATACGGGGAGTAACCACTGTTTACGCCTTTTTTCGTTGAATTATGTTTTAACTATCATAAAGTATTTAGCTATTACAGCTATTTTTGTCGATAGATAAAAATAAAACATAATTTTATGTCTGAATACAAGCTTCTTTCACATTATGTTTTATTAAATCATAATTGTAAGGAATTTTAGGCTCTCGTTAAAACATAATTTCACTGGCGTAATGCAACAGGGTTTTAGAATATTATACTTTATTGCCATTTATAAAAATAATTGATAAGTTGTAATTAGTAATTTTATGTCGTAAAATTAGCAAAAAGGTATAAGAATAGTAATCAATAAAAAAATTAAACAAAAACATTAATTTTCTTTCATAATCTTCATAATTGTTGGGCCTATACCTTACTAATACAAAAAACGAATATTAATAGTAGCTGTTTGCTTATTGTTTTTTTTTTCTTTTTTATACCACTTAGTTGGCAGACAAGCACACGGCCCACCTGATGGGAAGCGGTCACCGTGGCCTATGGACGTATGCAACACCAGGGGCGTCACACTCGCGCTGCCGACCCTGAAGAAACCTTCTAATGCCCTTCTTGAAGAACCCCATATTGTAGTCGCTTGGGAAAACCACCGCAGGGAGTTCATTCCACAGCTTGAGTGTGCGTGGGATGAAGTGCCTTTCAAACCGCACAGTGCGCACCATTTCCTGACGCAATGTGTGAGGCTGAGGATGAATTCCTTGCCTGTAGCGAGAGGTGCGATGATAGAATGTAGCTGTTGGCATCATGTCAAATAGTTCTTCTGAGCACAAACCATTGTATAAACGGTAAAACACACACAGTGAGGCAAAGTCTCTTCTGACACTGAGAGGTTCCACTTCGCCTGCGAGTATGGGATTGCCGACGAGCCTCAACGCCTGTCTTTGTACCGCGTCGAAGGGGTCAAGCTGGCAAGCTGGCGGTCCAGTAAAAAGGTGATAGCAGTACACTCCATGTGGGGCCGAACCTGCGCCTTATAAAGGATGAGTCTTTGCCCCGCAGTGAAGTACTACTTCGCCCTGTTGAGCACCCCAAGCTTCTTTGGTGCCAGCTTCACCTTGTCTTCTAAATGACTACGGTATTGGACATCGCTGGAGATATCGATACCAAGGATCCCGATACTCGAGGAAATGGTAAGCGGTGTGTCCAGGAATTGCGGTGCTACAATGAATGGAGTTTTGTTAGCGGAGAATACACATACTTGTGTCTTAGAGGGGTTGAATTGGATTAAATTTAGTCTGCCCCAATCGGATACTCTAGATAACGTAGTCTCGATTTCAGACACAAGTTGTTCGCGACTTTCCTCTACTTCGGGCAGAGGGATATTTGCACGGCCCGTGTAACATGCGTCTCCAGTACTGTCGTCCGCATAGCAATGAATGGAGTCATCCGACAGCATGTCATTGATATGCAGCAGAAACAGGGTTGGAGACAACACGGAGCCTTGTGGGACACCAGCGTTAATGTCCATGCGATCCGAGCAGCTGCCGTCAACGACGGCTTGGATACTTCTGTTGGACAAAAAGCTGGCAATCCATACGCATAACCCTCGGGGAGTCCATAAGATGGTAGCTCTGCAAGAAGACCTCTGTGCCAGACCCAATCAAAGGCCTTTGCTATATCGAGGCTAACCGCCAGTGCCTCACCTCGAGTCTCGATGGCTTGCGCCCAATGGTTTGTGAGATACACAAGAAGGTCACCGGCTGAGCGACGGTGGCGAAAGCCGTACTGTCGGTCGCTCAGAAGATCGTTACCTTCAGGCTATCCCAGGAGCTGTGTATTAAGGACACGCTCCATCACCTTCGAGAGGAGGGAGGTTATAGCAATAGGCCTGTAATTGGACGGGTCTGTCCTATCGCCTTTTTTGGGCACAGGATGCACGTATGCGGTCTTCCATGAAGCTGGAACTCGTACCGCAGAGAGTGAAAGCGCGAAAAGTCGTGTAAGTACAGGGCACAACTCGGGAGCACAGTGCTTAAGCACCAACGCCGGTATGCCATCCGGCCCACTCGACTTTCGAACATCTAGGGAATTAAGTACCCGCCGAACCATCCGTTGCGTGATTTTTACTTCATGCATTGAAGTACCACACCAGGGGATAATAGGTGGCTCGGCATTCCCATCGTTCATAGTCGAGTTTGATGCAAAGAGATTACCTAAAAGATCGGCTTTCTCCTTGGCACCATGGGCCAGACTACCGTCGGGTTTCAGCGGCGTCGGAAGGCAGGACCGGCAGAAATTTCCCTCGGCAGCTTTGGCGAGCGACCAAAATGCGCGACTACCAGATGGGTACCGCGCAAGCCGCTCACCAATTCTGCCGATGAATTCAAACTTAGCCCTGGCGATTGCCTTCTTACACCTCGAGGCGGCGAGGCGGCGAGATCGCGTCAGCGACTGCTGTTGCACAGGAGCTTGGATCTTCTGAAGTGAAGCAAAGCTGCCTGCACGGGTACGACGCGAAGAATTCTCGCAGTCCGTCCCAGTTTGCCGACTTGTAGTGCCAAACATGCCGGCACTGGGGTGGCAGCGGTGGTTCAGGCCGCGCGAGAGTCACTTGTGTCCGGACGAGATCCGAATTCCACGCGGGCAGAAAATATGGCGGTATGAAGTTCGCCGGGTCAGCTAGTAGCTACCAAGATAAATCATACTTTAGGCGGACCCCGGACTCCGAGTTTACTCTTCGTTACCCAGGGTGTAGGTAGGTACCGCATAGACGTTTCCAGTTCCCCCATAACTATGACTAAGGTAGTCATAGGTATGGAGGAACCGGAACCGTAATATAATTATAAAAGCTTAAAAGTTCATACGTTTGCACGTCATCATCATCATCATTTCAGCCATAGGAAGTCCACTGCTGGACATAGGCCTCCCCTATAGATCTGCAATAAGACCGGTTGGAAGCGGCTCGCATCCAGCGCGTTCCCGCGGCCTTAATAAGGTCGTCTGTTCACCTTGTGGGTGGACGTCCTACGCTGCGCTTGCCGATACGTAGCCTCCACTCTAGAACTTTTCGACCCCATCGGTCATCAGTCCTCCGTGCTATGTGCCCTGCCCACTGCCATTTCAAGTTGCTAATCCGCTGGGCTATGTTGGTAATCTTGGTTCTTCTACGGATCTCCTCGTTTCTGATATAGCCCTCTCCATAGCTCGTTGGGCTACTTTGAGCTTACTCATAAGGCCCATAGTGAGAGACCACGTTTCAGTGCCATAAGTCATCACTGGTAACACACACTGGTCGAAAACTTTCGACTTGAGACACTGAGGTATGTCGGACGAGAAGATATTACGCAATTTTCCGAACGCTGCCCAGCCGAGTTGGATTCGGCGACTGACCTCTTTCTTGAAGTCGGACTTACCTAACTGGACTACTTGTCCTAGGTAGACGTACGAGTCAACAACTTCAAGAACCGAGCTCTCAACAGATATTGGGGTGGGTACAACATGGGCATTACACATAACCTTCGTCTTGTCCATGTTCATTTTAAGACCCACCTGTTGAGAAACTCGGTTGAGGCCATCGAGCATTGTGTTGAGATCTTCCATCGATTCTGCCATGAGTACAATATCGTCGGCAAACCGGAGGTGAGTAATGTATTCGCCATTAATATTGATGCCGAATCCTTTCCATTCCAGGAGCTTGAAGGCGTTCTCCAAAGTGGCCGTAAACAGTTTAGGAGATATCACGTCTCCCTGTCTTATTCCTCTTTTCAAAGGGATCGCCTTCGAACTCTGTTCCTGTACTCGGACCGACATGGTGGCGTTAATATACAAACACTTCAACACTTCGATGTACCGATAGTCAATACGGCACCGCTGGAGAGACTCAAGCACAGCCCATGTCTCGACCGAATCAAAGGCTTTCTCATAGTCCACAAACGCTAAGCAAAGTGGCAAATTATACTCTTCGGTCTTCTGTATAACTTGCCGCAGCGTATGGATGTGGTCTATGGTACTGTAGCCTCTTCGGAAACCGGCTTGTTCGGAAGGCTGGAAGTCATCAAGCCTGCGCTCGAGACGGTTCGTAATGACCCTTAAAGACAGCTTGTAAATATGGCTCAGAAGCGAGATGGGCCTGTAGTTCTTCGAGTATCGTTCTTGTAGTATCGACGAATACTCGAACCTTTCGGGCGTGTTCGCAATGTGTCCGCGATTACGTTCGCAAACTTAATAATATTATAAAGGGAAAAATGGTGTAAGCGTGATTACTTCCGCAAACTTGATGATTTTAAAAAGGTCGAAGAGAGGTAAGCACGATTATTTCGAAACTTGTATACGGGATATACTCTTAAACAGGGAGTACAGCTTTCTTTGTTTTATTAGTTTTATTTCATTTGGGATGTAAGTAGTCTTACGTTAGGCAGTTTATATTTTCATTAGACAATAAAAAGCTTAATTAGCAATACGTTTATAAATTTTGGCTATAACATAAGGAAACAAAAGACTAAGAATCTTTAGGTGTATTTTTATGAAATTTTACATACTTATGTTGGCTTATCACCTTTTTTTACTTTGAAAATATATTTTTAATTAGACGAATTTTTTTTTTTTTCCTTTATAACACTCTAATTTTACGTCAGAATATTATGAAAAAAATTGACGTATTGTATCCTGACATCTACTATCCGAAACTGCAAAAAAAAAAAATTGACGTAACCGTGCTTACGTCTTTGTCACTCTGGGGGTACGAGGTTACTTCTAGCCAAGTCCGTCGACCACATCTTCACTAACCAATACAGGCGAGATAGTGATCAAACGCAAGCCTATCAATCATAAGAAAATAACTATTCCGTGCTATTATTATTATCAGATACCTACAAGATGATGTTGTTTTGACATTTATATAGATACCTACGGTATTTAACAGAAAAATTACATGTAAACACCGCATGCATAACATAACACTATACATTATAAAAACAACAAAATAAGAAACATCAAATGAGTTCACATTCCAATAGAATGAGTAATGAAAACATGCTTATCAATACAGTTTAAACTCCTTACACGTGTAATTTAACTTAGCTGCCTCTCATTGACAGGAATTTCTGCCAGTAATTTCAGTTGCTAGTACCTTATTTTATACCACTTAGGTGGTAGACAAGCACACTGCCCACCTGATGGAAAGGAGTTACCGCGGCCTATGGATGTGTGCTATATCAGGGTAGTCACACTCGTGCTGCCGACCCTGTAAGAACAGACAGTTCCTGTGCCGTCATTGCAGTAGAGAAAGCAGAACAAGCCTTTGGACTTCCCACTGACAGAAAACTGTTTTTCTTCATCATCCTAGCGTAACCTAATCCCAGTCGCATTAAAAAGCTTTCACTTCGTAGTTTGGGGGTCCAGTTTATCAGTCTAACTGCGGATATGGCTGTACTTCGATATTTTACGCGAAGCGACTGCCATCTGACTTCCACAACCCAATAACTATATTGTGCGATATCGAAGCATTGCACCTAGACCAGTTGTGAGACTTTTGAGGGCTTCAACTACCCGTAACTACTGCCATAGATGTTCGTATGGTAACCGGGACCGACGGCTTAACGTGCTCTCGGTGGCACGACCAGACCAATGCAAATACCCTTATTCATGCATACAAATATTTGCACTGAGCGGGGATCGAACCCGCGCCTCCTGCGTACCGGCCGCGTTCACTACCGCTACGCTACGGAGGCTGTCATTGTCATTGAAATCATTGTTTGTCGGTAATTATTTATTCTTAAGTAGGTATGTCTATGACGCGTAAGTTATGTTAGAGAAGCTCCTCTAATCTTCACCTACAGGGTCACTTCAGTCATTTCAAAAC
Source organism: Eilema depressum (assembly GCA_914767945.1). Taxonomy (NCBI): domain Eukaryota; kingdom Metazoa; phylum Arthropoda; class Insecta; order Lepidoptera; family Erebidae; genus Eilema; species Eilema depressum. Next base: position 18,961,796 of record OU612020.1, read on the forward strand.
ATACCTAAGAACGTAGCTGTAAAACGAGCTGCAATACTATTCCATGCAGGTGAACATCATTCCTCAAAGCATTATTAAGTTGGTTCAAAAAGTCGACGTTACTCATTAGCTGTGTGTTTGAATTTGAACAATGACTGTCGCCATATTTGTTTTAGAACGTGAGTTACTGTGTATGTGTGTGTGTGTGTAATATCTATACGTATGTGTGTGTACTATCAAGTTTATAAGTGCATTAGCCCAACAAGGCTCAAAATGGTGTGGCGTGCGGCCGTGCGCCGGCCCGGTTTTGTGTTTACATAATAATATGTGTCATTAGATACTAATACAGTAATTTACCAACTTAGTAAATTAACTGATAGCTAAGTGGGTTAAGCAAGATACTATTGATTCACAATGATAGAGGTTCCAGGTTCGATTCCAGCTTATAACGGTTTTTTATATTTATGACAAAAATATAATTTTAAATATTGATAAAGTAATTTTGTATGAAGTTGGCATTCTTTTTACATTTTATGTTGATATTTGCTAAAATTTAACAATTAATAATACAATGATATTAATTTATAAATGAAACACAAAAAGTGTTATTGCAAGATCGCAGGATTTGAACCATCAACCTTTGCATTTCCACAAACCTCATGCTTTAACCACTCGGCCACGGGTTGCTTACGTAGTGACAACGAAATTATCGATAATACTCCTACGGAAGAACAATTTATGTGTGTTGTAAATTGTCTTAAAAGAAAAACGTCACAAGTAGCGCTAGAATGTTGACGCTATAGTTGCGTAGGATTGCTACTGCACTTTTGACTTCGACTGTACATTATCAGTACCTGCATGTAATAAATATACAATTGCGGGCTAATTGTTATTCTTGGCATTTACTACAGTATAATTTTCACTGGTTTCCAATGGTGTTACACTTTGATCAATCAGATTGGGTAATGTAGGTACGTGGTGGTTTAGTGATGGGCGTTTGGGGGGTACTAAGATCTTTAGGGTCCAGTCCACCTCACCTGCAAGCCGGTTCATCTTCTGATTGAAGCTCTGGTGCTGATTTCCATTTGGAATTAGGAGGTCGGCTGACAGACGCTTCCGTAAAAGTAGGAAGGAAATTATGAGTAGGAGGGTGGACTCCGGGTTTCAGCGTGCAAGCTTTAAACGTAACCGGGGCGGATGCGCCAGCTCGGATGATAAAAATTATTTGGTAGTATGTTCTTACTAAAGTATAGCCCGCGCCACGTATCTTGGACCTAAATCGTAAGACATACGAGGCTCTGGCGCCTGCAGATTGCTTTGTAATAGTCTATGCTTGGTGAATTTGAGTTCGTCTACCGCAGTAGCATACCATGCTATCCTCAAAAGACACCCAAGCAATGTGTACTGCGCGTATAGGGCACATTTTGAGCACATTTTAGGTCCAAGATACGTGGCGCGGGTTATACCTAGCAGTTGATGAGGAAAACTTGTTTTATTTGTCATGTGTTGGTCAATTCTCAGGCAATTGCAAGAGAAAGCTTTAAAGAGGGAGAAATTTAACGAATTGTCATTTTGACAACTGCTTGCTTTTTAATAGTAGGCCTGCCTAACTTACTTAAGAATGTATAAAGTATGATGTATGGTATGATTGAAATATTTAACGTGTTAACATTTAATTCACGGCCTGTATTTACCCAAAATGCCGCTTCTCGAGTCAGATTGACAGCTGACTTGAAAAAGGTAGCCGAGATGGACTGTATTTAGTGCTATAAATAACACACACACGGTAGAGACTTATCCTTCCCAATAATAATGAACAACAAGATAGCGTACCCGAAATCAAAAATAATTACGAATCTAGTTTTATTTACTAAAACTTTGACCTCACAACGAGGTCAAAATCGCTTACAATATCATCTATTGCTTTATCACTAAAAATACCTTATGCGCCTTACCCAAATAAAATAACGGATACCTTTACTGTTATTACATCCAACCACAACAAAAAATAAATCTTCTCGCATACGACACCAAAAAAATGGAGAAAAAAGCGTCACAAAACTCTATAGAATATCACAAAGCCGCCATTGTAACGTGAGCCGCGGAGGTTTACTTACGTAACGATACGCAACACTTGTACAAACATGCGCCGACGCAGCCTTCTGATAAAGATCGCTAGATTACCGAGAAACAAGCGTTACACCTCGTAAACGAAGATTATAGTTATGAGCGTGTTGTAAATGAATCTTTATAATACATCTCTTTGAGGAAGCAGAGAACGTCACTGTATGAAAATGTTATTTATGGTCTTTCGGACATCTACACAGGGTTTGGGGGGTCCTTTTTAGAGCTTCGGAGCTAAGCCAAACCCACCTGCAGGCCCGTACATCTGCTGTGATTGACAAACGATGCTATGGTGCAGGCTTGGTAGTCAGACGACATTCCCTCCTATAAAAGTTAAGTAAATCAATCAATTAAACTGTCCCTGTAAGCCAAATAAAAAGGAGGGCAAGAAATAAGTGGTACCCGGGTACCAGGGTGTTCCCTATGCAGCATTTCAATAAATTTCGAATTCTACACAGTCTGATTTCATGAAGCACTGTTATGCTTATGATACGTGCTTTCACACTTGTAATTAAGTCTTACACCATACCTTCATAGTCGAACCAGCTCTAACAACACGCTTAGAAGATTAGACGTCTTAAAATTTATTCATCGTACAACTACAACCTTTTCTATTTAAAAACATCACGGAGCTACACTCTTTAGCGTTGATAAATGACCCACTGTACAGAAATTCGAACAGAATACCAATTGGGAAACTTTACCGATTCCATAGCATTCAACGAACCGCTTTACGGACGAAACCGAATCAAAAGTTTCGCACATAGACCCTCGAAATCTACTTGAACTGACTGATCTACTCGTGACATGTGTATAGACCTAACTTACTAACGAGTAACGACCTTCTAAGCGTGGTCTGGTCAAACCGCCAAGTTTTAATTGAGTTGCAAAACAAAAGATGGGACGGATGCTACTGTCCTGCTAGGGTTGTCAAGTTGCCATTTTAGAAATTTGAATTAAATAGTGGTAATTGGTTCTATCGGTTAAGGATTACGTACGGTATAATCCCTTCTCGGCTTAGATACGAGTAGTACTGTGTGGATAAAAGGAATAACTTTTGCAATTATTAGTTTCATTAGTCGATTATGGCTAATCTTTAAACCGATCAAAGGCATTTACAAACGGTGCAGTTTCGTTTTATTATACATTGGTTTATGATGATATTATACAATAGTTAATTACAACTATAAATACCTACATAATTTCTGTATTGCGAATAAAATTATGCGCTACTAATGTGAATAATTATTTTATTCTAAGTACGATCAAGCACACCTTTAATCATTTTTATTGCCATTTTCGGCTTCTTTTTATTTCAAACACTAATGTCCATTATAATACATATTCTACTCGTAGAATGGTACGCAGTTCTGAATTTTAATTTTATCTGAGGACAGATTGTATAGACAATCTGTAAAATCTGTCAGTCATCAATCTATCTACATCGTCTGTCCTCAGATAAATCTAAATTCAGAACTGAGTACCATTCTAGAATACTGGCCTTAGAGACTAGTCACTTCAATAATAATATAATTTGAAACAGAATTTGTGTTGACTCTACAAAAATCAACAGGCACAACACAACTTCGTTTTGTTTTCGTTTTATAAATATCAGTTTAAAACTTTCTAATTTGTAGCAACCCTAGCGATATGCCCCTGCGCTATGCCCTCACTAGTAAATGCGGATGCCTGCGACTTGAAGTCTGAGATTTACGCTTTTTAGTGCTTACTATGCTGGTGATGTATGAGACAAACAGCAAGGAAAGTGTGTGCGGTTGGTAATTTTAATGCAGGATGTGTAAGTGAGACAGGCACAGATGAACAATTTTAATGTTGTGTATGACAAAGACAAATAGATGAACAGATCACGTTTATTGTAATGTTGTGCTGCTTTGACTTCAGAATACGAAACGTGATTTTAAAATGTAAAGCTAGGTATACCTATCTTGGGCATTTACTTAAATATGTACCTATGTAAAGTGTACATACTATTGATTTAGAGTAAATAAAATGCAATTTATTCAATATTCAACCTTATTTTTTTTCTAAAAGGTGCTTGTTTTACGATTTAGTAATAGGTAGATATATTAAATAATTTAATATTTTTCAATGAAGCTTTAACGCAAGTCATCGCACGATTTTAAGATCACTAAAAGTTGATTATAAATAAATTCCATTTTAAATTAAGAATGTTCACAACTAAGGAATCATCAAAATAATTCTGAGAAAGTGAGAGCTATTCTATATGCATATGATTTCCTTGGACATGCGTGACATGCATCCCATCCAAGGCTCTTAAATTGAAATTAAAACTCAAATATCGTAGTGCAACTTTAGATAAATTTCGGGAATACCTTTCTTCTTCTTCTTTTTCTATCTAAAACGTATTTGCACTTGACGGTTGTCGCGAACAGGAGGCGCCGGGAAGCACAAACCGCTCTGTAGATCATTATCAACCTCCGTTCGACGTCAGTTTACATTTCTACCTGGAGCTTCTAGGAACGTTTGTTTGGAGCTAGGTAACGTGGGAGATGAGCGAGGCAAAGATGAGCGTTGTATAGATGAGTAAGATAAGTGTGCCATGTGAAAATTGTTGTGTGGGACTACTCAAACGTCTACAAATTAATTTGGGTTTATTACATTTTTAACATTGTAAATACGCTTTAAATTATTGAATGGCACGTAACGTGTTTCTATTTGTTGGGAAATTGTGATGCTATTTATAAATTGGTTCAATGAACTCGGTGTTTTATTATCTATGTATTAGTGAAAATATATTTTTAAGACTAGTAATGTTATGTACGTCACAGTTTAGCACTATTTTTAATAAATTCTCCGAATGAATTGCTCATGTTCATAGTGGTTAGGGCCCGAAAATGTAACCTCCTTATTATTAGTTTGCCATTAGTCATACGTTAAGGCAGAAAACAATCATACATCCCGCCTGATGTACAGCGATATATTTAAATTGCCCGTTGATGCTGTATACTATCTATAAATACATACCATTGAATATAAACTTAATATACCTATCTATTAAAAATTCTAAATTAACGAAACTCTCATTCCAAAACAATATATCACTATAGAATTCAATGCCGTTCCAAAAACTCTACTGAATTTTCAGAGATTACCTAGCGGGCGCAAGGTATACCGCAAGGCGCTTAAACCTCTTACAGCTCGCGGTGGGACCCCGGCCCAAGATCCAATGTGCTTTATCAGCCCACCTGCTAGATACTGTTGACAAAACTAACATGGCTACCGCTGCCAAGTAATTTAATATCAGCTTGATAACGTATAACTTGAGAGTTTTGTAAGCTAAAGAATGAAAGAGACGACAGTTTCCTTTGTGATTGCAATCGTATTTGGTAAGTTATTGAACTTTCTTTTAATTATTCTTGTACTATAATCGCTACAATATTAAAATTATAGGTTAATCTAATGTTCATAATGTTTTCACTCCGATTACTATCATCCGGCCGGTTTCGCGGATATTTGCGTCATATAAAATTTCACACTTTTCAATGTTCAGGTTTTCCTTCATCATGAATTTTGGTTATCAAATCAAAGCTCATCGCAGTCCACTGCAGGACATAGTCTTCCCCCACTGTTGAAGAAGAAGACAAATAAATGCCTTCAATTTATATGTACCTCGTTCTATAGTTTCTTGTTCATAGTCTGCGATGTCACTTTTAATATTCCATCAATAACCAAGTGGTTCGGCGACTCCTTCTTCTGTCGCACCATTCAGACCTGGAATTCCTTACCAGTTCACGTGTTTCCCTCTTCCTACAGTCCCGGGTCCTTTAAGCGGGGTGTGAAAAAGCATCTGATGAGGCCGTCAAGCTGAGTGCCACCATTGTAACATGGTACGTGTCTATAATGGTGACCCTCTTTTCCGAGACTTTGCCTGCAGCTTACCATCAGCCCAGGCGTAGTCAAATTGACGTGTCTTTTATTTAAAAAAATTACGTAATCGTTGAGCTCAAAGCGAGTTTCAAATTATATTATTTACCGTCGAAATTAACCATGTTACTGCCGTGTTGAAAGTCGCATCCTTTGAGCTTCTAGTTACAAAATTCCACGTGACGTGAACACACTGTATTATTGAGTAGTAATGATGTCATTTGCGCCAAGTAAAGGTATGAATGCTTTAAATATTCCACATTCATTGCTGCCACCTGGCAATTCTACGAAATGGATGTGAGTTTTCGGATTATTATTTTCGTGGTAAAATAACGTGACGAAACATCACTCAATTTTTCAAATAACTTTGGGTATACTTATTAGTACATACATTCATTTAATCACGCCTTTAGGCGGAGGGTTAGGCAGAGGTGAATTAACACCCAAATTTCACCAATCATTATTGTCGGTCTCACGTAATAGGGGGTGAGCCTATTGCCGTCTTGCGGGCACTATTGTTGACTCAGGCCATGCATCTGACGCTGAGTCTGAGCTGTTTATATCTGTCTGACGATAAACAGCCCTATCTCTTAGTCGCCTTGTACGACAGCGTATGGGAAGAGATGAGGTGGCCCAAAGTCTACTCTGCCGGAAACCACGCGGTTCTTATTACTAATAGTCTTCCAAAAAATTATCCATACTAGTACTAGTAATATTATAAATGCGAAAGTAACTCTGCCTGTCTGTCTGTCTGTCTGTCTGTTACGCTTTCACGCCTAATCCGCTGAACCGATTTTGATGAAATTTGGTATAGGGGTAGTTTAGACCTTGAGAAAGGACATAGGCTATGTTTGGTCGCGATAACCGACATCCACGCGGGTGGAGCCGCGGGTAAAAGCTAGTATTGCATAAGTTCATTATACCTAAGTATATCATGGTACTACTACCATGATAATTATACTTAGGCTTCCAGAAGTTGAAGAACTATGTGTACCTAGTTGTTCAACTTCTAGAAAGTGTTATGGTGTAGGTATTCACAAGTATGTAAGTTACATTCTTTCGTCGGCATTTAACGAAAACAAACACCCATTGTCTTTGCTGACGTAATAATCTCTTATGACTTGCGAAACAGATTTTATGTTTTTGTAATTTTCATTATTCCGAAGAATATTTGACAAAGTCAAGCTAAAAATATATTTTTTTATTAATTTTATTATCTTTTCGTCGTTTTGATTTAGAGTTATATTACCGTGATTAAAAAAGGAACAATACCTTTTTAAATCTGATTTGTTTCGTTATAATCAAATACGAGATAGTTATTTCAGTAGTACCTACTGCAGATATTTGAAAGAAATACTCAATCATACAGTTCATTTAATTAATTCGAAACGTTAACACTAATGACTAAATAACAGGTTGGTTATTTGATACCTAAAGTTATATTACGAGTACTACTTGTTACTATGATCATAGTCACATAGTCACATCTATGACGTTATGATATATGTACTACATAGACGGTTATAAACATGTCAAAAACGTGTCAAACTCACAAACTCACAAAGAAATATCTGAATAAATTGTTCAACCCTATCGGGTACAACTAAAGGTAAGAATTATCTATGTCCTAGGTGACCCTCTTGGTACAAAATGTCAAAGTCGGTTTAGCAATACGGCGAATAATGACGACAAGGAGAATAATGACGACCACACAGCTTGATCTCTGTTAGTTTTACTTAAATCAACACTTATCTGCCCTATAGTGATTTATTTTATGTTATACGATTTTTTTTAAGTTTAGTTTAACTACTAAACTTTTGATAAATCGATGTTCATTAACAATATGATGTCTATAAACATATACCTACACAAAAAAACCAGCGGAGATGTTTTCTTTTATTCTTTGTTCCTCCTCTTTCCATCCCCGTATCCCTATGATGGTAGTAACACGCGAATCCCACTTCTGATCTCGTCCATATTTCAGGCGTTTTTTATTTTATTTTATGAAAATGAATGTTAAAATCAAAATTAATAATTCCTCGAAGTACTACAGAACTTGATACACCGAAAGCAGTTATTGTTAATTTCATAGCCTATTAATTCACTTTAATAGCCTATTTTGCAATGTGCCTTATAAAATAATATTGCGAATGGACCATATTTCTTACATCAGTACTGACACAATTCGAAAACAGTAAGGTTATTTTGCTATTAGTATTTTACAGCTTCCGTGGATAGTGATCGCTGATTTTATGGGCACATCATTCACGTTCAAACTGTGACGTCAGTGTTGATTGATTTATTGAATTACTTCTTTTTAAATCATCAAAAGGCGTTGAAACTCTAATCTAAATATCGTTATATTGTTAATCTTCTGTGTAAACATGTTTTGATATAGAGACTGTTAATGTTAACTATTTGGCATCGGATTAAATTCAGATAGATTATGTTTGGTATTGATTTCGTTATAATTTGGCTTATGAGTCATTTTGACATAATTATTTAATACATTTTAGCCTAGTTTAGACAAATTGTGACAAGAGAATTAGACTTATTAGGTATAAGACTTGAGTTATAATTCTATTGAAGCTAATTTTAGGTAACTAAATGAGGCTGTAATAGATCGAGCAGTAGTTTTATATTAAGTTTTTATTATTCAGTCTTCGTTATGAAATAAACTGAAAATTCATGAAAAAATTACTGATTACGTGAATTAAAAAAAATACTTGTAACAAAGTGTCTTCAATTCGTATCCAATGTAAACAAATCATATAGAGGACGCATGTATAATTAGGTATACTTCGGGATACATTATCTTGGACCTAAGTCAGGACTGTCCCTAGACAAACGAGGCCTTGGTGCGCGCGGATGTTTTGTAATAATCTATGCTTGGTGAATTTGAGCTCGTCCACCGCTGGTGCACCCCGTGCTATCCTCAAAACACACGAGAAACGTATGTATACTCCGTGTATACCTAGCGCTCATTTTAGATCCCGATACAATAAACTGTATCAAAACACTAATCACAAATTGTGTAGTCCTATCGTTTGGTTTCGAAGCTCCATCAGATATAACTTCGTCCAGCTGTACAGTTACGACTAGCAGTGCGACGGGCGTTTTTCAAATATTTATGAGTGCGATACAATAGGGGCTAGCCTGGTAGCTACAGTCGTACGGCGAAAAGCGTGAAAAGTTGATGCCGTTTTCATCGTACTGTCAGTGGTGCTTCGAAATTGCCTTTAATAAAACATTTTTTGTTGTGTATGAGTCTTGTTGCTGATTGTACCTATTGTTTTTTTAAGCATTCAAAATGTACCTAATTAATAGACCTGGATTATTGGATTCGCTAGGCACGTACCTTGTGCAGTTTATTTATTTGAGTGCGTTATTTTGATATGCCTTTTTTTTTCAAATATTTACTGTGTGAAAAATTAGATACGAGAAGAAAAATGTGAGAATAAGAATCCGTCGCTGAGAGTCCTAGTCTTTTAGAGCTAAGTAATTTGATCAGCTTTTCTCGTAAGCACAGAGTATTTTTCGTACATTTGCCAAAATTCTGTCAGCTTGCGTCTTGGACGGAATTCTACGAAACTCTCAGACGCTCATAGGCCACGGTAGCTGCTTACCTTCTCTTCAGCTGTATCATATACCTAGGTAGGGGTTATTTTTGCAACCTAACTGGCAGGAATTATCAAAGAAATTGTCTTAATGTTATATCCGGTCTACACGTTGGCGAACTCAGTGGCAAATGCGTTGGCCAACATCTATAGGAGAATGTGCTGAGAGGTGGTTTGTGCCATTCTTGAGCATTTTGAGCGTCGGGAGTTTGTGTTGGCACACTCAGGCTGTGGAATGAACTCCCTGCGGTGGTTTTCCCAAGCGACTACAATATGGGTTTCTTCAAGAAGGGCATTAGAAGGTTTCTTCAGGGTCGGCAGCGCGAGTGTGACGCCTCTGGTGTTGCATGCGTCCATAGGCCACGGTGACCGCTTCCCATCTGGTGGGCCGTGTGCTTGTCTGCCAACTAAGTGGTATAAAAAAATAAAAAATAAAAAAAACTATGTTCACCAACGTGTAGAGTGGACGCTTGACAAAATATTTGTTTCTAAAATCTCTGTTTCTTTCTTACTCTTTTCTCCCCATCGCATTCCTACGATACTAAACCTAGATACATGACAACTAAAACATGTATACAGTACTGCTACAGAGTTTGCCTATTTTAGAAGTGCTAACAAAACTGTGTTTAGCAACCGAAGGCCGAGGTAGCGCATCGGTGCTAATAAACATGACACGTACTACAAATGTAGGTATGTGTGTCACTAACACATGCATACAATTTAAACCAATAAGTACTTAAAACTTTGCCAGTTATAATAGGTCATCAAATTTTTATTAGATTTTTTCTCATCCACTTCGTTTCCAAAAAAGGTGTATGTGGCTCCATTAAGACTAGCCAAGTCAATTTACTCTTAAATGCATTAAACACTAGTGTAGGCTTTTCTTTCGGGATTGGGAGGTCAAGTGACAGTCGCTCCCACAAAAGCTAAGTCAAGAAAAAGTCCCCGGGCGACGCAAGCTTTGGATGTTACTGGGACGAATGGTGATTATATTAAAAACATTGTCTCACAATCAAGATATCTGGTATGGAGAGCAAAGTGGTATCCAAACGAATATTATAAACGCAAACGAAACTCTATCTGTCTGTTTGTTATCTGTCGGATAAGCATTCATGACTAAACCACTGAACCGATTTTCATGAAATTGCTACAGAGATAGATTCGACCTTGGGAGAGAACATAGGCTATGTTTGGTTGCGATAACCGACATCTACAGTCGGAGCCGCGAGCTACAGCAAGTTTTGTTAATAAAATTTATCTGTTATTCCATTAGCAATATCATAGCCCTGGGTCTATAACGGAAGAATCCCAAAGCCTTTACTATCTCCCCGAGGCAGCGACTGCTAACGCGACTAAACCTATCTATGACGTAAAAAATAAAAAGTCAGAGCGAATAAAGAGCCTCTTGTGGCTTCTTTACGATACTAACTCGATACTCTTCCGCCATTAATTTCTTTATTGTGCACGTAATTCATACCTGCTCTGGGATTTGATATGTTCCCTTTAGTACCGTTTAGTAGGTTCTCGTTTTACTATCTATGTTTTATGATTCGCGTGTGTCGTTTAGTAACATGAGATACCTACGTAATAATAATCATGTTTGCTTCAACATAAATTACCTACGAATAAAGATTTCCTGAATATGTTGTACTTTTTTTATGCTAGTAAAGTATACAACAGTACAACTATATCTAAGTGTATCTCAGCGTATATAAAGACTTTTGACAACAATTCTTTCACTTTTTATCGGCTCAAGTAACAATGTGTTGTATTTCGTACATTTTCTGAAAATCGGAGCTGCCTTAACTCCCCTTCCCCATTCTTCTACTATTGCCTTCCTCTGAGTTTTGAGTGTCTATTATGTGAGTCTTAAGTATGTGTGATTGTATCCACGTATGAAGAAAAGAGTGGAGCTTTTAATCATCATTATCATCATCTGCATATAGACGTATTCTCCTGATTGCATCCGTGGCCAAGATGACCTCGAAGCTCAGGGTCCGCCTTCCGGCTCTTCCTCCTCCAAGTGGAGCTTTTAATAACTTGTAGTATATCAAGCTTGATTTGCTATTAAGTAGATTTAAAATAAAATAAATAGAGTTACTTAAGTCACAACAAATGATGTCACCTAATTACAGTAAGGTGAGCGATCGTCAATTTTAAATTATATAATAAAATGTATTCATCGGTACCAATAGGAGCATATCGTTTACGTGTCGCAGTATCTTCCAATATAAGCTGACCCACATACGAGTCGCTTGCAGATAATCGATTAGGAGTTGCATCGATGCACGCGATCTGTTCGTACTCGATACTTATCGATTTGAAGGTAAAGATGAGTCTAGGTTACATCATTATAAGCCTGCACTTATGTCATTCATATTTATTGAACTGCCTAAGACAAGTGTACTCTACAAGGCTGATTTATATAAGGCTTTATTCAGATAAGACTAATGAATTTAAAAAAATATATTGAACAAGCTTATTATTTATATCATTTTATGATTATTTCCAAAATGACGGTCATAATGGTTACCTGGAAATGGAGGAATTAAATAAGAGGAGAATGAAAAAGCATTATATAAATGGCAGAGTAGTGATTTCGTTACATCTCTTCATTCGTACTGGTAGAAGCAAGTCTCTATTACAAGTACAAGTTTAATTTTAAGTCTCTATACACTTCACAACGCTGTTTTTAATATTATTCATACACAGGATGTGTGTAGAAACTCTTTTTATTTTGATAATGTCATTTCACAAATGTATTACAGACAGTTTCGGGTCACAACATTTCCGATAACTAATTTCTATAACTGCCTACAAAGCCAAAATTATGCTGAGTGGTGACGTCATCAGACATGATTTCCTACAGAGCTATAAAGCTACCATATTTCATAATGACTGACCCATAATCAATCTTATGACTCATAAAGAAAGTCATAATTTCTTTGTGGGAAGTTAACAGGTGGCTAATCGGACGGAATCGTTCAGTCTTCAATGAAAATATTTTGTTATAAATAGTCAAATTGTTGCCAGAATTTATTACTGATTATATTTCAATCTGCCGTCAGCACCGTAAAATAAAAATGTCTGCCAGCGCATAATATTAAGTATTTTATAACTGTTTTATGTCATTTATTATAAACTATTATGATTATTGACGGTAGATTTTAATAGTTTTACTATTCATCAGTGGCAAGGCGACCATATAACCCGATTCCTGCCCGCTTCCTACAAAGGGAAGCCGTGGTATCTGAAATCAGAATGCTCAGAATTCCATACAAAATTGCTATCGTTCTATAAGAAGTAAAATTATACCACCGGGTTCCTTTTGAAATATTTCACCATTCGCCACTGCTATTCATCATAACCACATAAATATGAAAAATATTATTTCATTGTGAGAACAATGTCAATATGCAATGTCACACAGTAAACTAACCAACTAGACTGGATTCAGTCGTTGACATTTAAACCAGCTATTCAAACAGAAGAAAATAAACTACATGAAGACATTAGTCGCATTTAATTATGTGTAAAGAGATAGATCTTTTTGGCTTCCAGCTAGAATGTTTTAACAGCCTATATATTGATTAGTCTAGAACAAGGGTGCCCAACCTTTTTAGCTGTCGGGCCAAACTTACGATTTGGACATTTTTGGCGGGCCAATGCATCTTTTTACTACATACTCCCCCGAGGTTTCGGAAGATGAAGTTGGCTGATCTCTCGCCCATCTTCGAGCTGGCTCTCTTCGGGTATGGGGACGGCCATGTCCCCATCTAGCCCCTGGGAAACTTCCGACGCCTGCGTACCCTACGCTCGTCACGGGCTGTGCGGGCTGCGAATCTCCTCCATTCCTACCCGCCCTCTCCTTTTGGAGTATTACTTGCTCACAGAAGCTCCACGCACTTGCGCAGCGTACCATCGCCGTGAGCAAGGTGGTAAGCGAGAGAACTCTCACTCCTAGGGTGATGGCGTCTCCCGCGTCATAACGATGGCATTCGCAGATTTATGTCCTGTACACGTTGTTCGGTGTAGGAAAGCATAGGGTGGGATTAATTGGAAAAGCTCATCAGAACATTCACCATAGCAGAGACGGTAAAATACTGCCAAGGATGCACAACTCTACGCATCTGCAGAGACTCGAGGGTGTTCGTGATATCAGGATTCCCAATAATGCGGACCGCATGACACTGGAACCTGTCGAGTGTATCAAGTAAGTACTTTGCGAAGCCATCCCAGAGATGCGAACAGTATTCCACGCAGGAGACAGAAGACACCGCTGCTCCGACGTGTTAAAAACATCTCACTTTGTTCAGGACTCCGAGTTTACGCGAGGCTGTTTTGATGATACTCTCAATATAATTTTTGTTGTTCAGTAGGCAGCGAACATCCATACCGAGAATACTGAGATTGTCCCGCAGTGGCAGTGGCGTGGGAGAGCGAAGGAAAAAAGATACCTTTGCTGTAAATGCACATGCCTGCGTCTTGTTGGCATTGAACTCGACCAGGTTCTCAGAGCCTATTGGGAAATATGATTCAGGATCCGGTCGAGCTCAGTAACAAGAAGCTGCTTTTTTCCCCGCGATATCAGACTGCTCGGCCGCAGTATGCCCATGATAACTCCCGTGTAAGATGCTATCGTCTGCATAGCAATGAATGCTGCCGGTGTTCAGAATATCGTAGATATGTAGAAGAAAGAGAATGGGTGATAAGACAGACCACTGCGGCACGCCAGCATTTACCTGCAAGAACTACGAAGTTCGTCCATCACAAAGGATGCGAATATGGCGCTCCTGCAGGAAGCTAACCACTCAGTCGCACAGTCTGAGAGGCAGATCAAAGGCTGGTAGCTTGGAAAGAAGTGATTTGTGGCAGACTCTATAAAAGCTTGGCGATGTCAAGATTAATTGCCGGTAACTCGCCATGTTTGTCCATAGCCTCGCTCTCCGAGATCCGGCAAGAAAACTCGCCGCGTCATAGGATATCGTGCGGTAACACCTGATGGCCTTGATGGCCATCGTCTGTTGCGGTGCACGCGGTAGGTGCACGTGCCTAGACTTCAGGGCATCCACTCACACGGGACACCCGTATAGGGCAATGGAGTGTACGACTCCACCAGCCATCTGCCTCCTGCTCTGCTCTGGCTCCCTCATGTTGGACAGCAGCCACACCAGAGTGTTAGCTGTGCCTTTTAATTTGAGAGCCAGACTTCGGAGACGCTCCTCGATATCTGGGCCGTCGAACACTAGCCCCAGATAGCCCCAGATATATCATTTGGGGCCTGATGCCGATGAGAGTGTCTCCCACTGTGAGGCTGGATTCCTTCGGTGGTGCACACCCCGGCCTATGAGAGAACATGGCTTCGGTTTTTTACAGAGCCACCTCAGACTCAGCCGCCGAATCCATTCCACGCCAGTGACAGCTCCTATTTTACTACATTTTTACGCGTATAAATGAAAACTTCAAAATCATAAAAATAAATTAAAATAAATGTTATTTTAAGCTTTTTAATTATGATATGAAGAGATATCATTTTAATGAATACTCGATAGATTTGAGTGAAGAGAAAAAATAGTATAGCATTTGCGACTGCGACTGCGACTAATGCAATTGCTTTTGTACAAGCTTTTTTTTTTTTGCTCCTCTCGCAGTGGCTTGCGCGTGCCACCCGAAATTCGTCCGCGGGCCACTTTGTGGCCCGCGGGCCTGGGGTTGGGCACCCTTGGTCTAGAACATGTTGTGGTCAGGAACAACTAATTCAAATATGAATGTTGAGATTATAAATCAGCTCTTTGAGATGATAAATGTAGAAAGAAGACGTTAATATTACGTAGTGCAGTGAGTGCTAATCTTAAAAAACACAAGGGTATCTTCCTATTATAATAGAGACCATAAGACTAGTGCCAATGGTGAATGGATACATTTATATTGTTTAGGTTTAGCA
This sequence comes from Eilema depressum, assembly GCA_914767945.1. Lineage (NCBI taxonomy): Eukaryota > Metazoa > Arthropoda > Insecta > Lepidoptera > Erebidae > Eilema > Eilema depressum. The sequence continues at coordinate 18,977,366 of OU612020.1, forward strand.
GCAAGTTTCCAAATTTTTCTTTAACCCAACAGTTCAGTGTTGGGCTAAGGACGCTTTTGGGCAGACAAATTGTACATCCAAGTTGCGTTTCCTTCTATAACACAACACACACCATGTTGGGCTGAAAAGCTTTTTTGTAGACAATTGTTTCTAATTTTCTCTTCTATTTTTTATTATTTAACTTACTAGCCTCAAGGCTAGATTCCGATTCTGATGATTTAACCATAGAACTATTAATAAATAGGTATATTACAAGTGTTATCGCTCGAATTTTCTTCCATAACCGATATCGCCGCCTTATATACAGAACTTAGGTACTATGTAACCTTACTACACAAAATAGTAGCTATCAATATGCGATAAATATGCTTAGTTGCTTAATTTTTTTACAACTAAGCATATTTTATCGTCGACGTTAACTCAATCGCATTATCTGAAAACCTTTAAAATAGCGAGCTGTGAAATCTCGCCTCAATAGTTACTTTTATATTATTTACAATGTTTGAAATATAAAGCACACAAGTTACAACAATATGTTACGATTTCTTTGTTACCGAATACATACTTATTCAGACAAATACATAACACCCGTTTTCATGTCTATTAACCGTAATTTGAGTTTAGCACGGAAAGTAAAAGCACTAGAACGTGATATAAGAAAGAAAACACGGAAAATGACGAATACGATAACGAATCGAAGCGGAATAAAAATAAATGGACAAGTAATCGATTGTCGTACAACACGGAATGTTATTGAGCCACGCCAATACTGTGTTGTGGATGTTCCAGAACGGTGTAGGAGTTATTTTGGTGGTTTGCATTTACGCGTCCGTCTGTTGTGCGGTTGCATTTGCGGGCGGGATTAAAAGGAATTAATTCAATAAATGGGTGACTAGTACAGGCAACGCTCACGCCCTTATGAATCAGTTCTGACTGTCGGACACCTGTGATGGACAATATGTAGGTACTTCAAATATTTTTACGGCAATAGGCTAGCTCTCTATTACGGGACCGAAAATCAGTTGACGAAATGTGGATGTTAATACGCCTCTGCTTCGGTTCTTGCTGAAGGTTCGGGGTAATAATATATAAACGATAGGCCAAGGTACAATATCCCGAAATCTGTATAAATCCTTCAACATTCAAATATACCAAAACTCCTTACATTGTTTTAATGTTTTATTTTTCTTTTTACAGGTAAGTTGAACAATTCTGCACACATTACAGACTAAGGTAAATTTCGTATTTAAGTAAAGAATCTGATAACTTCTGCCACATAGCTATTTTATACTATTTGGTACTCAATACTGCTATAAATTCAGTGTTATTAACTGCTTTAAGGTTGAATATATTCTGGACCGCGTAATATGAAGAATTATGAGCGTGGCCAAGGAATGTTCCGATACATTAGTTATCAGACAACTGGTTATGAAATGAACCCAAAACTTAACCCTAACCCGCCTATACCCGTGTAACGAATAGTAGCAAATTAAATTGCGATTGGCCGCCTGCACACACACACAGGCCCACAGTTTAGGCAGGCGACCAATCGCAATGCTCCATTCTATCGATACGTTAACGTTACGAATTCGAATATTGTACTCGAAGTCGAACATACTGTAAATCTATTGGTGTACAATAAAGAATTATCTATCTATCTATCGATTTTTCGTGCTCGGGCCACAGACTATTTTTTCGACCTTTTTTCTGTACGTACACGTACAATATGCATGACAAAAACGTATTAAAAAATCTGTGTAACACTTTCATAGCAAATTATATTCAGTGTATTATATAATTTGCTTTGAATTGTTGATGTTATTATAGTACATTATGGTACAAGTGAGCAAAGTTAGTGATTACCGCCGAGGCGCTATTGAGACCCGAGCCGCTTGGCGAGGGTCTTAAGAGAGCCGAGGACGGTAATCATCATACTCACGCGTGCCATACGACGTTTTACAACACACTTGCGAATAAAATAATACTACAAATACTAAATAAACAATATTACAAATTAATTATTTTTCCTATGTGCGCACATTTAACAATGGCGGTCGGCCATATTTAAAGTAAAATGAGGTTTGAATTTAACTTTTTTTTACTGAAAAAAAAGTTAAGAGTGAAAATTTTGTTTATTGAACAAGTATTACAAGTTGAAATTATTTATTTAAATACGAAAATGCATCAAATGAACATACAATAGGCATATTAATTTATTCGTACTATTAAACACGTTCTTTTTTGTATCGAAACTTTTTTAAGAACATAGAAACTTAACCTATAAAATTTAAAAAAGAATCTATAACTCACTTGTGAATAATAGCAATGAAAAAGTCACAGTTTGATAATAGGTATCATTACGTGTCTATTTGCGTTGAAATAATAGCACTTTTATGAGCAGGTGTGTTGTAAATTCTTGTTACGATTTTTAATAAGAACTTTAGTAACTTCATGCCATTTTCAAAATTCAAAAACTAATAATCAAAATCTGCCATTCTTTTAATAGCGTTGTAACATTTAAATTAACTATGCATTTTACTTTTTTATGACTGCATAATGAGTTTCGTGTGCTTGTTAATAGTCTCATTAAGTTTATATCATAAATGTCATGTTTTAAGATTAAAATGACCCTTCTTGTTCTATAATATTTGTGTTAAACACTCTACGTTAATAGGGTAGTGTAATTTTGTGTGTTTTATGATAATTGTCGTCACAGGAAGAGTGGGTAGTGCATTTGGAGGGTTAATATTGTAAAATTCAGTCTTTATTTATAATGATAGTGTTAATAATATTCATAATTACGCTTTTATAGGTTAGGTAAATTGAAACTTGAATTTGGCTCACAAAGATAGTCGTAGACCACGCTAATATCACGTACGGTTCAACTGATTGACGAACTAGGCTCTGACGAAGATTTTTTCCCTCGGGGTTTGGAATTTAGATGGCAGTCTCTCTCGTCAAAGGCAAGATAAGCCAAATCAAGCAAAAGAATTGGAGACGCTCTGAATGAGACCTAGACTAATTTTGGTGATGAAGTCCTACACTGTAAATCTATTGGTGTACCTAGAATAAAGAATTACCTATCTATACATCTATCTATTTATCCATCTATCTAAATTTTGACTCCCAACCTTCTAGGCCAAGAAAATAGCTTGCCCCAGAGCCCCCTCCACCAATTTATTGGATTTTACTAACTTGTATGTGTGGTTGGATTGCCTTAAAGGTATTACTGACTCTACACCAAACATCAAATTTCAATATTACTGTATAACATTTCAGATGAAACGTATATTTTTAGTTTTCAATACACAATATAATATATAGAATTGAACGACGCTGTTCCATTCGATTCTATATACTGGGTGGTTCCTTTCAGCATAAATACGGACAAATATCATAACTATTATGTTTAAATTACTAACATAAATAAAGTAAGCTAATAGCTAATAACCTTACATACTTCACGATCCAAGTAATTAATTATATTTGTTATATTTCCTCTGGTTGTTAGCTACTGAGTCTAGGTTTACTCTAAATATATTAAGGTGGTCACAGACATTTGCTCATCTATATACGGTATATTTAGTGAATACCGTGCATTTTTGAACTTATTTATTTATTATGTTGGGCTCTCCTCCTAGCGTTAATTCCCAGTCGCATCCGAAGCTTTCACCTCGGAGTCTGGGGTCAGCTTTACCAGTCTTTTGGATAGCCCTCGATATTTTCCGTGAAGCGATTGCCATCTGACCTCCACAACCCAATGTTAACATTAAGCGATATCGAAGCTTTGCAGCTAGACCGTTGTTTTTTTTGGAATTTTTAGGGCTCCAACTACCCGTAACGACTGCCATAGATGTTCTTATGGCAACCGGGACCGACGGCTTAAAGCTTCCTTTCAGCATAAATACGGACAAATATCATATTATGTTTTTATTACTAACATAAATAAAGTAAGCTACTAACCTTATATACTTCACGATTCAAGTAAATAATTATTTTTTTTATATTTCCTCGGTTTGTTAGCTACCGAGTCTAGATTTACTCTAAATATATTAAGGCGGTCACAGACATTTGCCCAACTTTATACGGTATATATTTAGTGAATATTTTTTGAACTTATTTTATCTATTATGTTTGGGCTATCAAGATTTAATTAATCAAAACTTTAAAATAAAATAAGTAAAAATTTATTTAGAATTTTCTGATTTGTGTCTGATAATTTTATTGTTTTATGGTCTGCTAAGTTTAATGCAAAAAAAATGTTACTGCTGCCACTTTCAGTGATGTAATGATAGTATTAAAAGTGTACTACGTACGAACGTACTACGTACATGTAGTGCCAAGGTCTCTCGCGGAATCTCGAGTTCAGCAACAAGTAGGGACCTTTGGATTTTTAGGAATTTCTCAATGACAGTACTTGAAGGGTCTGGGCATAGTAAAGCTAATTTTATCAGAAATTACAGCGTACATTTTTTATTGAAAAAAATCTTTCAACACAATGATTATAAAGTGCTAACTATGTACTAATCAGTTAACAATTATCCGCTCGCCGATCATGAACGCGATTTGTTACTACACAGTTGAGTGGCCGCCTTTACGTTCGATTCGTGCGCGGCTTGTTGGCAAGGCTGCGCTAATCGCGACAGAAGGTCTGCGCACGCGCACCGTATCGTTGCGATGTACTTAGTTATGTAATTTATTGCGTGTTGAGTACAAGATGGTGCATTATGATGACTGAGTTATTTGATTTGTGTTATTGATTGGAATTTATATGATTAATTATTATCTAGTATTATGTATAAAGCTGACCTTTCGCTGTTGTTTCACGGTTGTTAAACATATTTAATATAATACAATAATTATATAATAATGTAATACCGTGTTTAACTCTTGCTAAAAAGGTATACCAGGATCGTAGCAAGTGAAAAGATGTTGTTACCACCTACCCCAAAAGAAAAAGGTATTAATATACATATATATTTATATATTACTAGCTGTCCCGGCGAACTTCGTACCGCCATATTTTTCCCGCTGCACCTATTTTCTCATCTTTTAAACCTTCCCTGGACGCCCACGAATATTTCAAGACTGAAATTAGCCAAATCGGTTCAGCCGTTCTTGAGTTATAAAATAACAACGAAAAGTGGCATTGATTTTTATATATTAGATGTAAATACCAATACAACCTAATTTCCCCTAAACTTGTATGTTAAAAATACCTAATTATAATCCGAACATTTCGTGGATTCGAACAGGCTATAGATCGTTGTTCGCTGGATTATCAAAGCCTGTCTGGTGGTTAATAAATTATACTAAAATATAATTTCACGTATTTGTGACTTATAATAAACTGTTTCTCTTTAGATTTTTAATATAACAAAATATCGTTCATAGGTTTTTGAAAGGAATTCCTATCAGCGCATTCAAAGGTATTGTACTTACCAAAACTAAGAATTATTCAACACCCAGCATTAAACACAAATTACTAATAATACCGAATTAACAACTTTAACAAGCAATGAGCTAACAGGTAAACGAATCAAAGGTCATCATAGCGCGCAAACTAGTGAAATCGACGAAAAATCATAAGTATCATGTAACTACGGCACTTTACCTTAATCACGACATCCACTGACGGTTTTTGTTGGAAATAAATTAGTCTCTTTGAACACTAACGTCAATGTATTGTTCAAAGCTGTAAACTCGCGAGTTTTATTTTGAAACACAGCCTCGTTACCGGCCTCTGCATAATAAGGTTAAGGATAGTTGAGACAATGGTGTCGTAATTCTAAATGGCTTTAAAAACGCCAGTAATAATTATTTAAGTGTCGTCTTTAGTTGGGGACAAAGTTGTGCTTGGTCAAGTTTATGAACAGGTATTTTTCTTGTTGCAACACTATGACATAGAGACCTCGCCATAGACGTACCTGTATATTTAGTTTAAGTATTATTTGAAAGCGCAGTATTTGACGTAGCGGTAGTTACCGTGACTGTTTACACATGGGGTGCGGGTTCAATTCCCGCTCAGTGCAATTCCGTACCTCGGATAGTTCGTTAAGGCGTCGCGCGTCGGTCCCAGTACCATACGAACATCTATGGCTGTGGTTACGGGTAGTTGGACAACTGGTCTAACAGCAATGCTTCGATATCGCCAAGTGGAGGCCCAAATGGCAGTTCCTCTCGAAAAATATCTGATTTCAGTCAAACACTTAAAGATCGAACCCCGAGGTAAGAGGTGGACCCCGAGGTCCGCACTGTGCGGTATGAAAGGAACTTTATCCCTCGCACACTCAAGCTGTGGAATGAACTCCCCGCGATGGTTTTCCCAAGCGACTATAATATGGGGTTCTTCAAGAAGGGTTTTAGAAGATTTCTTCAGGGTCGACAGCACGAGTGTGACGCCCCTGGTGTTGCATACGTCCATAGGCCACGGTAACCACTTTTCATCAGGTGGGCTGGTGCTTGTCTGCCACCTAAGTGGTATAAAAAAAATAAGAGTTTCGGATGCGGCTAGAATTAACGCAAGGATGAAGAAAATTAACGCAAGGATGAACAAGATTACTGAAGAATTAAAAAATAATGCAAATACATTATGTATGATAATAGACAAACAATTTCAAACAAAAGTGGCTCTAGAATGAAGCCCTCAGAAGCAGAATAATTTTTTCATCCCACCATCTCGGAAAGAGTACTTTTTTTCTTCGATATCTGAGTGTAAAAGTCGCTTTTATCCTCTAGAGTGGAAAGTAAATTTGAATTTAGAACATCGTGTGTACTAGGTTTGTGAACTCAAAACATCATTAAACCTATTTACTTCTACCTCTATGGTGCCGATTTATCATACAACTTTTTTTTAATCGGAAAACTCGGAACCTCCTTGGTGTACCTACTTTTTTTTTTAAATTTGCTTTGCGCGTATAATTTTTTTTTTCACGTCCTATGGTTGAACATTGTTGTTGAATTTTATTTGTTGATATTTTATTATTAGTATTATTACACATAATTATTATACAGCCTCCGTGGCGTAGTGGTAGTGAACGTGGCCGCAACGCAGGAGGCGCGGGTCCGATCCCCGCTCAGTGCAAATATTTGTATGCATAAAAAGTTCAACAACAACGGTCTAGCTGCAATGCTTCGATATCGCCTAATGTCACCATTGGGTTGTGGAGGTCACATGGCAGTCGCTTTACGAAAAATATCGAGGTCCAGCCAAATCCGCAGTTAAGACTGGTAAAGCGGGCCCCGAACTCCGAGGTGAGAGCTTCGGATGCGACTGGGAATTAACGCTAGGAAGAAGAAGCATTTCATTATTTCCTCGCTGAGGTGGGATGAAAAGTTACGTGTTGCACTCGAGTGCAAAGATTTTACACCTTGTGCTCTTTTGATTCCCTCGCTAACGCTCAAGATTCTAATTTATGAATCACTCGCTATGCTCGTGATTCAAATTTAGAATCTTTCGCTTGCTCGGTCATCAAAACTGAGCACGCGGTTAAAAAGCAACTTTGCACTCTTGTATAACAAATAACTATTCTCACATTTTTTCGTAAGAGGGGTGGGAGGGTAAAGTGTAAAAAAATCTGAAATTGTAAAAAAACTGTAAAGAAGTTAATTTTTTACTTACCTGAATTAAACATCCAATATGTGGTTTAGCACACTTTTATCACTTGTTGTGTATAGTTTATTGCTAATTTTCATGAAATAGTTTTAATATTTTGGCGCCTTCACAGATGTGATGACAGCCAAACAAATTCGAATCAAAACATTTTTTTTTTTCATACAGCCAGTACGGCCTAATATTTTATCATACTTTTTGCTATCTAGTATTTATTCTTCACTAAGTAGCTGACCCTGTGAACTGCGTACCGCACTACCGCCTAACAGTCGATTCTGTACATTTTTAAAATTTTTCTTGCCGTAGAACCTCGTACTTCACGGAATATTCTAAAAAGAGAATCAGCGAAATCGGTTTAAAGCTGTTCTCGAGATTTGCGCTAAGCAACACATTCAGCGACTCGTTTTTATATTATAGATTGTTGAATTTTTGGGACCTTAGATGAACTATAAAGTGACATAGGTACAACATTAAGGTACAAGTACAACACAACAGAACAGTTCTAATATTTACTACTCTGTTTATTTTATATCGTCAAACTCTCAATCTTATTTTATAAAAAGAATGGCGGGAAATGTTTACTTTTTTATTTCAGTCTGCCGGACGAGACGGAAGCAGCGGTGGCCAGGCGTTTCAATAAAATGGGATTATTTTTCTTTATTCAATGAGCACGAAGTATTTAATGTCTTTTATTAGCGTGAGCGATCTCTTGCGTAATTACCGATACGAAATACAAAAACATAAATTGAATAAATAATTGTAAGAAGTAAATCTTCAATTAAGTTAAGTAGGATTATAGACATAACGTGAGCTTATTGTAAGAAATTGCGTGAAAATATATTTAATGTTGCAACTTATTCAATTATTACGCGGAACAGCCGTAACTCATACACTTGATATGAAAACGTATAAAAGCAATAGATAATAAATAAACACGATGACAATACCGTAGCTCCCCAAAGTTATTTCATTTGCGTGCCGTATCTAAATTGTCGCGCTGATTTTCCTGCAATACTGTCACCCTACACGCACGGTGTAATACACGAGGGAGTAATAATTTACTATTTTACTCACACATATAGGAACACACGCACACATACTTAGTTCACGGCTTAATATCGGCAATAACAGCAACTTTTTCCCCACACCCCGCTCCCTCCTACACTTAATTTCCCCAGTCCCGAATTATAAGCTCATGAATCATGGCCGACGTAGGATCGTTTTTTTATGCGTGAAAATTCGAAAGGTTTTATTTGCAGCCTCAGTTTTGAATCGAAACTGTTATTCGGTGTCCGATGAATGAGAATAAAATCGATCGATATCGAGTACCTATATCATTTAGGTACTTACCTTCTATTGCAATGCACCGGTTTTAGTCTGAAAGATTTTATTTCTGTTTATTTATTAAAAATAAGTATCATTTAACTTCTTATTTCACGCTCAGTTGATTATTTTTGTAAGAGTTTAGATTTTAAATGCGTTTTTAGGGTTCCGTAGCCAAATGGCAAAAAACGGAACCCTTATAGATTCGTCATGTCTGTCCGTCCGTCTGTCTGTCTGTCCGTCCGTATGTCACAGCCACTTTTCTCCGGAACTATAAGGCCTATGCTGTTGAAACTTGATAAGAAGATGTATTCTGTGAACCGCATTAAGAATTTCACACAAAAATAAAAAAAAGCATTAAATTTTGGAGGTCCCCATACTTAGAACTGAAACTCAAAATTTTTTTTTTTCATCAAACCCATACGTGTGGGGTATCTATAGATAGGTCTTAAAAATGCTATTGAGGTTTCTAACATATTTTTTTTCTAAACTGAATAGGTTGCGCGAGAGACACTTCCAAAGTGGAAAAATGTGTACCCCCCCCCCCCCCCTCTAACTTCTAAAATAAGAGAATGATAAATCTAAAAAAAAATATATGACGTAAATTGCCATGCAAACTACCACTAAAAATTGGTTCGAACGAGATCCAGTCAGTAGTTTTTTTTTTAATACTTCATAAACCGCAATTTTCGCTTTTGCTACTACGGAACCCTTCATGGGCGAGTCCGACTCGCACTTGGCCGATTTTATTTTACGTAACATGAATTCACAAATGCTTGTTGACCATACCTACAAAGGTATGGTATAAAAAATTCAAATAATATTCACCTAATACTTTTTGGAAGCACAATCTATTTTTTAATTGGTTCGCAGAACTAAATAAACAACCAGTAATATTTCTTTCACTGGAGTTTATAAATAAGTCATTGCTAGGATTACTAGGAAAAGTAATTCGTGACTAGAATTTCAATGAACACTTTTAAGTGTCCTCTGACTAAATGCTAATTCTATGAGTGGCTTCTCGCAGATAGTGTATTCAATTACCACTACCTACATTTGAACCTCGCGCGGTTGAGTGACATTCGTGCGTATTGCCCGGGATCGGGACATAATATCTTACGCTTCGGCCGTCAAGGAAACCGGAGTTTAGTAACCGATTTCCTTGAAATCTTTTTTATACTTCTACGCAACTGGTTTCCATGAAAGATTTTTTCATACTTCTACGTCTGTGCCTACAAGGAAACCGGTTACGAAACTCCGGTTTCCTTGACGGCCGAAACGATATCTTAGACCTAAAATGTGCTCAAAATGTGCTCTTTACGCACAGTATACCTACGTTTCTTGGGTGTCTTTTGAGGATAGCACGGGGTGCTACGGCGGAAGACGACCTCATATTCATCAAGCAAAGATTATTACAAAACACTTCGCGCCAAGACCATGTTTGTCTCGCATTTAGATATAAGATACGTGTCGTGAGGTATACCTACCTTATACTCAGTGCCACGTAAGAGTTCCATAGTTTTTTCTGAATAACTATCTCGTTATCGAGTAATAGTACTGGAGCGGATGTCATTCTCATAGCGATTTCCCAGTTGCATTAATAGTTTGCTCTTTAGAACCCCCAGACGAAAGCCTCCAGTAAGTTGGTATCCTTAAGTTAGCTCATTTTACTTAAAGGAGACATTATTTTATTTTTAAAAAGAAACAAAACTGCATTCAAAGATTTTTAAAAATTCGCTTGCCACACCCGATAATCGAACCGACTAAAACCCGAAAAAGTAACATCCTGTATTTTTTAGGTATCAATCGATAGTGTCAATCATAAGGATCAAATCTCTCTAAGAAACATGGTAAATTAAATGAAAGGATGTCCTTGAAACCTAAAATTATAACTACAATTTGGTAAAATAAAACACTTTCTTATAAGGTATCAACACTAGAGATATCTTTGATGAAAGGACATCATTCAGATTGGGCTAATTTTTATTTTGCCGGCCAAAGAAAAAAAATACAATATTCGGTTAGAGCTTGTTCTTACTAACATTTTTTATTAGTGCGTCGAAGTTGAGGGACCACTTCCAATGGTTTTATTAGAGTTTAATAATCTTAAAAATATACACTTTTTATGATACGAACTATTCAAAATAAATGAAAAATATTGTTATACATTGGAAGAATAGTTAATAAAAGCAATAAAAAATAAACCCCATACTGCATATTGTTGTTTTTCGTCCATTTATTTACGGCTAAAATTAAAAGTGTCGATTAAGGAAAATAAAATCCGCTAGAATTTTTCCTTATTAGCATTTTTTATTATGGCGTCAAAGCTGAGGGACCACTTCCCTCAGTTTTATTTATATTCGAAAATCTTGAAAACATACATTTTTTATGATACGAACTATTGAAAATGAATTAAAAATATTATTCTATATTGGAAGAGTAGTTCATATAAGTAATAAAAAATAAACCGCATATTACATATCGTTGTTTTTCATCCATTTATCTAGGTTAAAAATTGAAAGTGCCAGTCAAAGAAAACAAATGTGATATTCCGCTAGAGCTTGTACGCGTTTGCATTTTTATTATGGTTTCAAAGCTGAAGGACAACTTCCCTTGGTTTTTTTTTTTGAGTTCAAAAATCTTGGATATAATACATTTTTTTAAACGTATTATTGAAAATGAATGAGAAATATTGATTTATATTGGTTAAAGGTGCATTTCCAATTATTGAACTTAGTAAATGTGTTGATCATATTCCACAGTTACAAGGCACTAATGGCAATGCCATAAGGTAGATTCGTGGACGATAGCAATCACGTCATGTCCAGGTTCGTCAACATTATATATACATTATCATAGATAAAACAAACAGGGTTGAGTGCAATGAAACAGTGTTATTGCTCGTGTATTTTATTTTTAATTGCTTATTTTTATTGCTTTATTGCTTTTATCAACTATTCTTCCAATATAATACAACATAATTTATTATTCCTTTTCAATTATTTATTTTATTTAAAATATACGTTTCCGAGATTTTTGAACTCAAATAAAACCGAGAGCAGTATTCCCTCAGCTATGATGCTATAGTAAAAATGTCAATGAAGACAAGCTCTAACGGAATATCATATTATTTTTCTTTGGCTTCACTTTCAATTTTTGGACCTAACTAACGAAAAACAGCGATATGCAGTATGGGATTTATTTTTTATTGCGTTAAACAACTATTCTTCCAATATAGAACAATATTTTTCATTCATTTTCAATATATAATATCATAAAAATTATATGTTTCTAAGATTTTTGAACACCAATAAAACTGAGGGCAGTGGTCTCTCAGCTTTGACATAGTAATAAAAAGTGCTAATAAGGACAAGCTCTAGCGGAATATCATATTTGTTTTCTCTGACCGGCACTTTCAACTTTGGATCTCAATAAATGGACGAAAAACAACAATATAAAGTACAGGGTTTATTTTTATTGCTTTTATTAACTATTCTTCCAATGTATAGCAATATTTTTCATTTATTTTCAATAGTTCGTATCATAAAAAGTGTATATTTTAAGATTTTTAAACTCTAATAAAACCGTTGGAAGTGGTCTCTCAACTTTGACGCCATAATAAAAAATGTTAGTAAGAACGAGTTCTAACGGAATATCGTATTTTTTTCCTTTGGCCGGCACTTTCAAAACTAGCCCAGATTTGTATGGAGAGTGAATGTTGTCCTTTATTTAGCAAAATGAGTAGATACTAAATGAATGAACTTTGTTACCTGTTTAGAATGTAACTTTATTGCGTAACTGCATGAGGTATGTAGGTAGGGTAGGTAGTTATTTTGGGTGCTTGATTAGAAACCTGCACGTGGTGTACCCTGGGCAACGAAAATGGCGAGAGAATTGCCCTATGGATCAACTTATAACCTGTTAATTGAGACGGCGCGGCGTGCGGTTTTAGTCGGTTTGACATACCTAAATACTACTGCTGACCAGCAGCGGTCTCAGCACGATAAAAAAAGAAAAGTAATTTAAATATGGAATTTTATTGTTAATATGGTATCAGATGGATGATGAACTTTGAGTTAAAGTGTTTTATTTTGCCAAATTGGATTTATAATTTTAGGTTTCAAGCACTTCCTTTCGTTTAATTTACCATGTTTCTTAGAGAAATTTGATCCTTATGATTGACACTATCGATTGATGCCATAAAAATACAGGATGTTACTTTTTCAGATTTTACTCAGTTCGATTACCGGGTGTGGCAAGCGAATTTTTAAAAATCTTTGAATGCAGTTTTGTTTCTTTTTAAAAATAAAATGATGTCTCCTTTAAACAAAATGAGCTAACTTAAGGATTTAAGGTACTTTCCCTCCATGTGGCATCGCCGTGGGACGCCCTGTATATTATGAAGTTCTATGCAACCTCGCAGACCTAGCCGCGCCACGCCGCCGTAGTACCCGAAGCGGTCGAATACAACAGCGACGAGTGCGGCGACTGCGGTGAGTGCGGTACGGCTAGGTCTACGTTCACCTTAAAGCAATAATTATATTATACCTAAGTATATTGATTAAATTAAAAATATACAAGTTTGTCAATGCGTAGACCATGTCAACCTCACTTGCAAGCCTGAACACGTGTCAATTGACGGACGAGACCATAACCCAGGCTTTTCTCTCGTAGTTATCGGACAAATGTCTTGCTACTGCCTCTGCCTACTCCAGAAGCAGAAAGGTGTGAGTATATTATACATGTTGACAATAAATGCTGCAAAATAATATTAATTTCATGAAGAAAATTACTTTTATAACATCATAAATAATGTTATGACGCGACTGTCGTAAAGAAAAAGCACTATTAGTTAGCCTAAAATATTATTAGGTCATTTTCTTTGTTGACATTTTTGCCTGTGCCCTCATTTCGTACCTAGTAGAAATAGGTACTTGTCTCAAAGTCAAAGCTTTCATGAAGGTATACCTTAATAAATTAATTTTAATAAAACGTTAGAACTAATGAAAATTAAGTTCTCGTTAGGATATTTTTGGACAAAAAAGAGTCCTTATTATTTTTCACATCACTAGCGACTTGTATACTTACTACTAAATAAGCTATTGACAATGACGTAATGTTTAATTTCGCGAGTTTGTTTTTATCTGCTTAATAATATACATAATATTTATTGTATAATTATGATTCATCGGTCAAATACTTCTCAAGTAACCCGATTACAACATCAAGTGGATTTGATTGGTTGTATATACGGACAAGTAGGGCATACGAAACCCGAGCCAATTTTGAAAACCCGGGTTTTCGGGTTTTATCCTAATCAAAACCCGGGTTACCCGGGTTTTTTTCGAGCTTTTTCATCCTCTTTATTTTTTTTATTTGAATTACAAAGAAGCTATAAGCTATGCCCCTGACGGGTTAAGTTCTTTTTAAGGGTACCAGATTTGACTAAAGTACCAGAAAAATGTGGCAAAGGCTGCTCGCGAGGTCTACTGTTCACAGAACTAACAAAAAAAAACGATACGTTCTTATTTTGACATCTTGGATGTTTCACCAAAAAGTAATGACGATCCGAGCTTTAAAAAAGCGCTATAGTAAACGGGGGGAACCCCCTATAACGTTACGACGCATTATTTTTTTTCACAACAGCTTATGTGCAATCATGTCCTTGCAGTTTCAGCTAAAAATCATCAAGTATCTTTCATAACGTGACAGCAAACTTCCCCCTTTTTCCCCTCCTATCAAAAAAAGCTCTTGACAAAAGTTTAAAATTAGTTTTTTGTTTTAAATCAAAGAACATGTGTGCCAAATTTGGTGAAAATCGGTTAAGAAATGCGCCCTCCAGATCGGAACTAACATAACCACAGACATGCTTCTTCTGTCGAGTCGACGGCATATCTTGTCATATTTTGTTTGCCCAGTATGTAGCCACTCCGATAGCGTTGTCAGAGGCACTCATAAGTTCCTCCGGAGTGCACGTGCTTAGGCAGGCAGCACAAGTTAACAGGTGGGTCATAGTCTGTGGAGTAGCTCCGCATTCACACCGTGGATCCATCTCGTCTGAATGACCTCACCTAATACGGTTTTCCTTACTTCGAAGTCGTCCGAAGTCTATTTAAGGACTTCCAAGTGGTCCAGGCAAGGTCCCGTCCGGGGGGAAGATTCTCTGATAGCGGGACGAAAATGATAGGTGGCCTCTGTGCTCCCCATAGATCAACTCTGGCTGAAGAGGGTTCGCAGATAATAGGAGCAACGTACGCGATGAAGCTCTTGCGGCTTTTCAGCCTCTGTGTCACACCAGAATGATTATACATGGGGTGTCGCTGACCACAGATATTAATACCGATAAAAGCAAAATCGGCCATCTTGTCGAAACGGAGACTCGCTCGCTCGGACAATTAAACAGTGCTTCCCAATTCACAAAAACAGTTTTAATATTAAAAGTCACTTCTAATGTGCTCGAAAGAGATCTCTATCTATTATAATCACCACATCATCCACGTCCATTATACGTGCACCATTCCACCATCTAGTTGGTTCCGCCAATTGAACCCTGGGCGCATCAGGACTCCGTAGAGCCTCTGCATTCCACGACCGCTATATGTGGTCATGGAATGCAGAGGTCTTACCTTCAGAGCCTTACCTTCCTGTCGCTTAGGAAGCCTTTTAATAACTCGTCTGAAATTTGTGGGGCACTTTTCCTCCACCAGTCTCAGGCCCGGTTTCCACCAAAGCGGAGAGGAGAGAAAGGAGCTGCGAAACTGACAGGTGATTTTCACCAAAGAGGAAAGGAGATGCGTAGCGGAGACGACATGTGAGCTGTGTCTTGCATAGGCCACCAATCAAATGACGCCTTCTGGTGACCGAGGCGCGGGGAACGGGGATTGCGAGCGGGGCAAAGCCAACCGCCACAGGCCGCCCGGCTACACACTTCTCCACTCTTCCGCGCCGCTGAAAAATTAGACATCTGCTTTCCTTTCAGCTTGATCCGTTTTATCCGAAGCTGAGAGGAGAGAATTGGAAATAACTTTATCTGGCGAGGGCTAGTTTTCAACAGCGGATAAAGTTGAGACGAGCCACAAGCATCTTCTCGTACACATACTCCAAGACGAACGATAGACCATCGACCATGGAGACGGTGTACAAATCCTTACCTGGCTACTCAGTGTCACCACTACAGCTTTCTCCTACATCTTAGAAAAGTAGCCGTGGTGAAGGTACTGATCCAGCAGCTTCACGAAGAGCAAGCGGTTGGCCTCAATGGTGCAGATATGTGCAGTGAGGCCATCCCCTACGGAGCATTCTTGGGATTGAACTTTTGAAAGGCATCAAAGAGTTCGCTCGAGTAAGGATGCGTAATTATCTTGATGGGAGTCATTATGATAATAACCCACCCTTTACTATAAGCGAACTCTTTGATGCCCTTCAAAACCTCCCTTACTCCCTTGCTCATCCGACCTTTTGAGCTTTTCTCTTCTTTCGCGATGCCCCCGTCGTCTTCTCCTACCCAATCTTGTAAGTAAAAAGCAACTCGGCCGAACCCTTTGCGTCCTATACTCATAATTACTTATCAAATAATGAAAAGAAAAAAACCCGAAAAAACCCGGGTTTTTTTTTCGCACCGAAAACCCGGAAAACCCGTGTTTTTTCGAGTCGAGTAAACCCGGGTTCGATGCCCTACGGACAAGTTTGTAAATGTTGGACAATGTTGTAAAGTTACACGTTTATAAGCCTTTTTAATAGGAAAGAAGAGATTCAGGCCGGGCCGGGTATAAATATATTAATTAAAATGTTTAATATTCTAATACACATAATATACCTAGGTATATATTATATTATAATATCTACACATTGAAATTTTAATCCAGAGGGTGCTTTTTGGGTGCATTCTTTTTTAATAGACCGTCTATTAAAAAGAAAATCTAACCGCATTATATTCATTTATTATCTTCTTTTTATGAAACCACTTATTTTACTGAGCAAACGGAATAAGAATTCCCAATAAAAATAGTCTGGGTAAATTTAGCGGGTAATCTGCGTGCCGCCGACACTCCAGTGTCAGCTGTAATTAATAAAAAAAAGATAGATTTTAGTACACTAGGCATTCGAAATTAGAAAATAATTCACCGACCAATCAGCGCGGCGAAGCGTAAGAATTTCAAATTTGGAATTAGAAAATGTCCGAAGAGTTTAAAAAAGGTAGACAAGGCAAAATTAAGATAGATGTCAGGATGTTGTGGCCGTCTGTCCATCCGGACGAGTACATAATAATCATACAGAAATTTGAGAAATTGCTATATCTAAGTAGCTTCGCTACATGTGAGTTCTTACGTTAGACTTAAATATCTCAATGTTTATCCAAGAAACATTATACTTGCCTACATTAATTTATTGCAAACTGTTGATCAGTATTCCAATGTCTGAACAAGTTCTGCTACTAAATATTAAAATCACTTCGAATCTCCACCGCTTCAAGAAAAACAGTCTGAAAAGCAAATACAATTACCCCGGTACCATGATCCTTTAGAAATACAACCTCTCTAAAGTTTCGCGTAAAACTTTGTTCGACTTAGAAACTTTTTCGAACAAACATAGGTACTTAAATAATTTGTGTGTGCGACTGTACACTCTGCCTGTACGACTTACGTTAAATATTAGGCTGGAAACATAAGCGCGGTTTGTGTGTGTTTTGTATGAGTACACTAGAATTGACCCCACCTCTCTGAGGTCTACAGAGGAACTAGTATGTAGTAGTGCACCGACTTGCTAGGTTAACTTGGGCCATAAAGATCCTAGAGAAGCCCCTATAAACCTATAAAAACTTATTGATAGTTATAAATTACGAGAAGTACTATTTATCTAAAGGTTGATTTAATTTACACCAAACGAGCAAACGCTCATAACATTCTATCCCCTCTACTTCAAATTCTATAAGTGTAAACACAGGCAGAACATTCGTTCGTTTTTCTTTCCTATGTAAACGCTGAAAATAAGGTTTCATTTACACTAAAATATTAAAAGAGAATGCTCTTGTACTACTACTTCTAACTCTATATTCGTTTAGTCTAAATCTACCTTTAAAAAACTCATATAAGTTCTTCAAAGACGTATTTAATTCAGTGATTGTTCAGTTCATTTTATTTTCTATACCGATTTTAGCACGGTCGAATAATAAAATTAGTTTGTTAAAACCGTAACAGCTTTAGTAAAAGCGCGCTAATCTGTCCCCAACCTTATAACACAGATGTAATTCGTCATGACCCAGCTCGACTGATGCTGTCTACGGATCAAATTATACTACGACTACTATATGAGCTCACACACGTGTACCCTATGTTCTAGCGTATAAAGTTCAAATTTCAACGTTCTAGCAATACGAACAAGGTGTATTTTTATTAAGACATTTTTCACGTTTTCCTTAAACTATTAATATTGGTATGTTTTTGTAAGCGTTTTCACTTTTGTTTTTACTCCATTTGAAATGTGTGTCAGAAGGTCGTCTTTACGGTTCATAAAATATTGTGATGTTTGACATCTGATCGGTTAAAACGTATTCATTCATACGCTACGGTGGACATTTATTGTGAAGTTTCTTTTAAATTGTCATCTAGTATGAGGGAGTGCCTATCTCTTGTGAACAGTCACAGTGGCTTCGTATGCCTCCAAATGGGACACTGGGCGAATCGGACCGACTTGACGAAGTGGTACCTGGACCAAACGGCCCTAATGGCTACTCATTGCCAACCTTATTAAAACTAATCAGGTACATATCAATGAAGTATTTAATTTATGTGTGAAGTAAGTAATTAAATAAAGCGATACAATAGCATTCATATTTGGAACAGTTATTTTTAAGTCTGTAATCTTAATAGTTATTCTTTGGATAATTCAAATAGCTTTTGTAAATAAAAACGATTCTTCTGCTGTATTCGCTACCGTAAAATAAAACTAAAGTAATTTTAAATTTGGAACATCTAGCATCTATGTATATCTATAAAAATGTTGCCAGCAGAAATTATTTGAATCTAATGTGGCCAGTTGCCTTCATAATACAGGATTTATAGCAGCTCAAGTCATAAAGCAACGCGGTCTTGAGATGACATCTGTCAGTTGCAGCGCGCGACTAGGCTGTAACGCAGAATCACGTTGCTTGGATACAACGACAACGTTTTAGCTGCCCGTGACATTGCATCTTGTACGCGTGTAATTTGTCGCAGTCAAGTAGAACTTCGGACCAATCATATAATAGAATGTTATGTTACAATAATAACCGTACCATTTGTATATTGTGCAAAAAAGTGAGAACCTTTTGCTTTAACAGTAAGAGTAGTAAAAAAATATTGTGTGTATAATTTTTACTCGCCCGCATGGATATCGGTTATTGCGACCAAACATAGCCTATGACCTTTCCCAAGGTCTCATCTATCTTTGTACCAAATTTCATCACAAGTAGTTCATTGGTTGAGGCGTGAAAGCGTGACAGACAGACAGACAGACAGAGTCTGATCATAAAGATGACATTAGAAAAAGACGCGCTGTACCTATGTAAGAAACTAACCTTAATTGACAATTTTTTTACGGCCCGTCGCAAATTCGAAATTTAAAATTCGTTCCCATCCAGGAACCGTGATACAATTTTGGTCCAAACGGATAGTCTAGTGATTGCTCGGCACATATATCTGGGACCTAAATTGTGCTGCAAGTGTGCTCTATACTCGATGTATACGTTTTTAGGTGATTTTTTTAGGATAAAACAGGGTGCTACTGCGGTAGATTAGTTCAAATTCACTAAACATAGTTTATTACAAAACAATCCGCGCGCAAAACAATCTGCGCAAGACAAATGAGGTCCTAGCCTCATTTGTCTTGCGCAGATCCAAGATACGTGTCCCAAGTTATATCCATACAAGAGAATAGTTCTCCTTCTGACAGGTAACATACAGCCCACGACTAAGTACCAGCTTAAAGGCAATAGGCTCGCCCCTATTACGTGGGTCCAAAAACACCTCTGCCTACCCCTTCGGGGATTTACAGGTGTGAGTATTAGTATGTATGTATGTGAATGGTTTCAGCAAGAGTAACATTCGCACAATTATCGCAATGATCGCAATGATTGTCCAAAATTTTCTAACACTTATTGTCCAGGGGTCGAAGGTCACACCGTCTGATTGATCGCCACAATGACACGCCACGTACCTCGCCGGTTGTACTCGATCATTCGGTGACAATGGCCTACCTTCATAATATTCGCGGTGAATGCAGTAACGGATTTTGTTCGACATCCGTAGAAGTCGACTGGGTTTGGCTGTATTAATGTTTGAGAACAGTTTTCTTGTTACAATGTTATGCATCATCACTACATATTATAAAACAAAGTCGCTGTCGTTGTCTGTCCGTCCCTATGTACTTATGCTTAAATCTTCAAAACTACGCAACGGATTTTGAAGCGGTTTTTTTTAATAGATAGAGTTATTCAAGAGGAAGGTTTATATGTATAATAGATGCATAATATTGAAGAGAAACACTGATAAATTTAGAGATATGCAGCGGAAACGGGATCAGAAAGTATGGCGGTACGAATATCGCCGGGTCAGCTAGTATTGAATATATCTGTAAAGTAAGATCAAATAGAACAATGAGAATGGGTGTTTACCACTCAGCTAAGTTAAATAAGTAACTTTAGGTAAGTACCTATAAAAAATACGTAATTGCAAAATCCAGAGCTTCTTGCGAAATTCATCGCCAAAGAGCCTATGTGTTATTCCAGGCTGTAATCTATCTCTGCACCAAATTTCAGCTAGATCTGTTCAGCTGTTCCGTAATTGGATAACAAACATCCAAACATCTACTTTCATATTTATCATATTAATAATTTCAATTTATTAGTTATATCAATACAGTGTTTACAATTTAATAGGATATTTTATGTTAAGCACATTTTACCTACGAGACCCAACACAACAACACAACACAATACGTAGAAAAGCCGCTGACGTCATGAAAAGCGAATAGACGATGTATTCTTGCTGATTCACAACTGACATTGATTGATACAGGGCATGCAAACTGTCCAGACTGACGCTCATGTTTGTGTTATTATCAATTCCGGATCTCTCCGGACGGACCGGACACCGGGCTCTAGACATGTCCGGAAACCGGAGATACCCAACCTGCGGTGATGTTGGTAACGAAAAGTTGTAACAATAACTCTGTTCAAAGTGCAAAATTATTTGTTATAAAGTTCGGTTGGCACCACATTTAAAAACTGAATTGAAAATGGAATAATTTACGCGATACTGCCAACATTCAAATTGATTTAAAAGCTATATCCTGTTCTGTTCCGACTAAAAATGATTTATTTAGGTAAAAAAAAATCGAATGGAGACTGTTCTATTTTTACCCGACTATGGCGAAGCCAAAGCAGGGTTATGATTTTTTTGTATATTAGGTTGGATATGAATCGTATATATAATTTCTCACTAAAAACTATGTGCGATACCGAGAAACCAATACGACTCCGTGATCATTTTTTAAGAAAGTATGTGAATGTGATATATTATCTACATACTGTCTACTTTGTCTACACTATGGATGATTTATAATTAGGTACCTATTTATAAAAAAAAATGTAAGTAGGTAGGTACATATATCCATATTCTAGAACCCATAACATAAGCTAGTTAAGCTGTGCTCGTACAGCACTATCTAAAACCAAAGTCTAGATAGTCTCGAATGTCCTTTAATAGGTATATTTTGTTGTTATTATTATTGACCTAGCGTTAGCAGGCTTCATAACCTTGGAGACACTGTAAAGAAACTCTCTGGCATACAGGTTTCCACATAATGTTTGCTCGTTTGCTCCATCGTTAAAACAAATGATAATTATTTCTAACACGCACTTCGAGAAGTCAAATGCGAACTTGAAACGCCAGCGTAAGACGTCAATGTTTATAATATTATGACACTTTGGGTTATTGACTACTGCGGGTTACCTGCTACGTTCACCAAATTGTCTATGACTGTGAAAAAAAAAGAATATATTGAAAAAGCGCGCGAAAAAAAATCATCATCATCTGCATATAGACGTATTCTCCCGATTGCATCCGTGGCCAAGATGACCCCGGAGCTCAGGGTCCGCCTTCCGGCTCCTCCTTCTCCACTTCGCACGATCTTGGGTGTCCATGGTAGTGAGACCATTTGCACGCATATCACCCTCCACGACGTCAAGCCAGGACTTCTTTGGCCTACCCCTTTTACCTGGACCCAGTGGGGGTACCATTGCCAGGCAT
The DNA here is from genome assembly GCA_914767945.1 of Eilema depressum. Classification (NCBI taxonomy): domain Eukaryota; kingdom Metazoa; phylum Arthropoda; class Insecta; order Lepidoptera; family Erebidae; genus Eilema; species Eilema depressum. The sequence goes on from OU612020.1 coordinate 18,999,587, forward strand.
TTGTTCCCCACGTAGCCTGGCGGTTGCCGCAAGACGTGGCCGCACCAGCGAAGGCGGCTCTCTTGCATTTTATCCGCGATGTCACGGACATGGAGGCTGCCGCGGATGCGAGAGTTCCGTACGCGATCTTTACGCGTAACGCCGCACATCCACCGCAACATTTTCATCTCCGTGACACGCAGCTCTTGCTTGTGTCGCTCGAGCAGCGGCCACGCCTCACAACCATACAAGAGAACAGGCCTAATGATCGTCTTATAGACCTGCCCCTTCAACCTGACTGGCATTTTAGGATCACAGGTCACGCCAGTCATTTCTCGCCACTTGGCCCACGCGGCAGCAATGCGTGCCTTGACGTCGTGGTCGATCTCACCGGTCACATGAAGTACAGATCCTAGGTACTTAACCTGGTCCGTGCGCTCGACCAAATCATCGCCTATGCGGACGGGTGTGGGATCTGTGGAGTTTAACGCTAAGTATTCTGTCTTCGCTACATTTAGCTTCAGACCGCCGTTCTCAAGCGCTTCTTTCCATCCTTTCACGCGTCGCACCAATCTGCTTTGCTTTGCTTTCACTTTGGGTTATTGACTACTGCGGGTTACCTGCTACGTTCACCAAATTGTCTATGACTGTGAAAAAAAAAGAATATATTGAAAAAGCGCGCGAAAAAAAATCAATCCTATTAAACTCTGTGTTCCTCAAATTGTCTTCTTCTTCCTCATGTTCCTTCCTTCCTCGTGTAATTAAAAAAAATTAAATACATTTATTGTAAAATGCGCGCGACAAAAAATCGAAAATCAATGCTGTTAAACTCTATTTTTTTCCCCCAAATTTTCTATGACTCTGTAATTGAAAAAAAAAAATATTACGTTTCTTGTAAAAAAGCGCGCGAAAAAAGAAAAAAAAACTAAAATCCAAAACATGTGTTCTTATGTTAAATTTAAAATAAATTATTTTAAACGGTCCCTGCGTCCAAAAGTTTCTGCGGTGCAGATTGACACGCCAGCGTCCCACATTAGTTGTGCACCGGTATTCGGGAACCGAACACTCTACTGCTAAAAGACATCACTATTTATACCACTTGCCAACGTAAGAAGACCCCTGTCATCTGCTCTAAATACCAACAAAAGTAACACTGTCGCCTAAACATTTTCACCGATAGAGCTCGGGATATGCTGGCGGTGTTTTATTTTCAGCCGCTAATTACTGATGCGTCATTTATGTTTTTTTAAGTATTTAGAGACAATGAACGGGGACAGTACTGTACACATACTGTCTAATGGACTTTCCGTCCGTAAAGCTTACACAATATGAAAGTAAGAATAGTCAAATGAAAAGATATACCCGGTATGAATATCTATTACCTTTTGTATCTACAAATGAATTACCACTTGTCTAGGGAGCAGCCTAGACAAGTAGCAATTCGTGATACTGTCTGAAGTTCACGCGAATCTCACTCATTGAAATAAAACGAATTGCCACTTCTATATCTATACTTCTATACTAATACTAATATTATAAAGAGGAAAGATTTGTTTTTTTGTTTGTTTGTTTGTTTGTTTTTTTGTTTTTTTGTTTATAACGAATAGGCTCCGAAACTACTGGACCGATTTCAATAATTCTTTCACCTATAGAAAGCTACACTATCTGGGAGTAACATAGGCTATATAACATCACGCTACTACTAAAGGGAGCGGAGCAGTGAGCATAAATGTCAATAAATCGGGCAGATTTCCATACATTCTTTACTAATATTAGATTTGTATTTTTGTATTCGAGTAAACTCAAGAACTACTGAACCGATTTTAAAAATTCTTTTACCATTAGAAAGCTGCACTATCACTGACTAACATAGGCTATAATTAATTTTGAAAAAAATAGGGATCCTGGATAAAACTTCAATAATGTAACCCAAGGTGTAAAAAAATGACCTAAAAAATTCCTTGAAAACTATTGAAGATAGAACAAAATAATGTACTGTAGAAATGTATAACTTAAAAATCTGACTAAATACGTTAGATACATTGTACATTTAATGTAGATCAAAATTGCCCTTTACACTGTATAATTATAATGAATATTTTAGAATCTATTGCAGTATGAAAGTAACGCGCGACGATATAAATTCAAGCCGAAATGCCGATCAAAGTCAGACCACGGAATCTATACCTTTATATTAATTCTTATCTAAATAAATCGTTTGGTATTTAAGATTGTTTCAATACCTGTTGATTACTTTTTGAATTATTGAAATCGGACGTTCTATTCAAAAGATATTACGAAATTATAATGTCAATAAATCCGGTAAATTACCATACATTATTTGAAAACTAATTATATTATTATTACGGGCATGGGCTAAAAGGGTGCAACCACGGGTGTTCGAAGTATTTCACGAGCGAAGACAGGGAAGGTCAGCTGAACACAAGATGCAACGGTAACGGGATCCGAATGCGGGATTGGAACCTCCATGTGACGCATCCTGGGTAACGGAGGCATTAACGCCCCTCACCCAGGGGAGGCGCTACCGCCTACGGCAAATACATACAGCAACGGGAACAGCTCTATAGAGGGCTGCTCAAAGGCTTCCCACAAGTCCCTCTGACTACGAGGAGGCCCAGTAGAGAGCAGGAAAGGGAAGGGCTGGTCACCGAGCGCGGACGTAAGGATTATAGGTCCGGCCTGCTGTCATCCCTTCACGCCCGTCTCCTCCCTTTCCGGAAATCGATGGGACATCGTGCTTCCCACTTCTGAGAGGGCCATCTTAAAATTGTAGATGGCCCAGGGTCAGCCGGGGGGTGCGGAAAATGTCCTAGGCAATTTTACACTCCAGCAACTGAAGACCCGCGACGGCATGCTGTTTAGTGGGTCCGAATTCCACATGGCACTCCTGATGGCTGACGGGGATGGTATCCGAGGCAATTTTAGCACGAAAGAAAAGTTTGTACGGAATCCGAATTCCACGCGGGCGGAGCCGCGGGCAACAGCTAGTATTGAAATAAAACTTCTTTTTAACGAAACGCGATATAATTTTGTTAAAGTAGTTCAGCGGTTCAGCGACTCCTTCTTCTGCCGCACCATTAAGTCTTGGAATTCCTTACCAGTTCACGTGTTTCCCTCCTCCTACAGTCCCGGGGCCTTTAAGCGGGGCGTGAAAAAGCATCTGATGAGGCCGTCAAGCTGAGTGCCACCATTGTAACATGATACGTGTCTGTAATGGTGGCCCTCTTTACAGAGATTTTGCCTTCAGCTTACCATCAGACGAGGCGAAGTCAAATTGACGTGTCCTATATTAAAAAAAAGTGGAAATTAGTTTGTAGAGTAGAATAATCAATGATTGGGATTGATATTATGTTTATTACTGTCATAAACTTTTAAATAACAATACCATACAATTTTATTATCACTTGTCTAGGGGGCTGAGCAGTGAAACTTTTCGTCATCAAATAGACTACTTACATGACCGAATACTTACTATAGTAAGTACTCGGTCATGCAAGCAGTCTAGCCGGACTATTAGCATTTATATTAGACTATTATTGTCTTTAATTATAGCATTACTTAGTTCTAAGCAGCATTTACATTAATTTTGCACGTTCGGAGAGGAAATATTTCAAACAATAACATTAAGTTTTCAAGATCGCGTGCCTGATGCGTTTTTTCTGTAGAAAGATCTAAGGCACAAGCGATTGGTAATGTATAGCAAAAGGACAGGCCAGAAGTCCTCAAAACCGGCGGGCTTGCATGAAAAGGAGAGGTAGAGAGGTAGAAGAAGATTGTGAAATATATAAGGATAGAAGCAAGCGGGGGCGGGTTATTATCACTGCCCATTCCGGCGGGAAATAGGCGTGAGCATAATATTATATTTTAAAAAATCTCAATCTGAATTCGGTCACAGTTGTGAATGCATAACCGTTAACGGCCGTTCCCAATAACATATCTACAGATAAAGGTAAAGGTAGAGATAGTTCCTTTGTCAAATCCTATTGTTTTTTTTTTTCCTTTATGGCTAGTAATAGTATATGCCAATGTCAAGTTAAAATACTTAAAATTTTATTGGCTTCTTGCTTAGCATTTAGCCATTGTCAAGTAGTTTATAATAATTTTATTTGGATGGGTGGATGGATGGATGATGATGATGATGGTGAGTTGATGATGATGACTGCCTCAGTAAAGTGGTGGAAACTTTACTAAAGGCTTCTACGGAGATTTGAAACCAACACGAGAAGTCACAATTCACTGTAATATTTCACTTTCCTACTCTTGTGCGCGTTTTCCAAGACGTTATGTCTAAAAATCCACCATTTTTACACATAAAAACTCGAACTCACACTAATTTTGGAAAATAAAATAACACTGCGACCATTCATTCTCGTTTTGGCGGCAAAACTCAATCCTATTGTTATTTTGCTACTATGAATTATTGCGTTACCATAGAGTTTGATGACGTTTTTCTCCTTTCTAATGTCAAAACCGGCAATAGATAGGTTTTTGGGAACGGCCGTAAATCGATTCAAGATTTATCTATCTACTTAAACAAAAACCCGTCGCGTGCTTGACATAGACAAGATGTCTTGTCACTCTGTACGTCGCGACTCTGGACTGATGATGCACTCAGTTGCAGTTTTGGCACGACACCACTCATTTCAAGTATTTAACTATTTATTGATCCAAGGATGTTATTACATCATGGATTTATTGTCATTGACACGGTTTATTGAGCTTGATTATTGAGCTAGAGATTTTAAGGTAGTTAAGATAAGATAAGATATCTCTTTATTGCATGTACACAAATACAGAAAAATACAGAAAATAAAATTAGATAAAAAAAATAAAGTAATTACAATTGGCGGCCTCTTTATTGTAATAAAAAAATCTTTTGTAAGGCTAGTCCACATTTATTTTGTTACTAGTTGTTGCCTGCGGCTTCGCCCGCGCAGACTGCGGTTATGGCGACCAAACATAGCCTAGGTCCTTTCTTTGGGTCAAATCTATCTCTGTACCAAATTTCATCTAAATCGGTTCAGTGGTTTAGGCGTGAAAGGATAACAGACTACAGACACAGTAAGGTATACAAACTTACTGTTTTTGAAATTACTTATGTAAATAAGGAATTTAATAATTTCATATTAAAATAAGTCATTCTAAAAAAATAAGACAAACAATTCAATGTTTTAATACCATTATACATGTGCAGTTTGTTTCATTTGCAAATAACAAAAAAGGATTTTTTGTTACTTATTCACTTCTATTTTTTCAAATATGTGCAATTCCAAGTGACCTTAGCGAATTATTCTATTACATATTTATTCACAACTCTTCCGTAATTAACGTTAGTTAATCACGTTAATAATGACAAGTAACGAACAAAGAACATATCCTGTGGTACCTACCTACTTAATTATTTGATTATTTATTCGTTCGCAGGTAATAAAAAGAAAATTAATTCGTCTGTACCTACAATTACGATAGTAGCGCCAAGTGTTTTAACTAGAAACATATTTGAATGCCTGTTTTTTTTTCTGTAAACGATTAGTATCAATACATTCATATACATATACTTTCGCCTGTAAATCCCCGAAAGGGTAGGCAGAGGGGTAGTAAATTAGTAATAAATACATTAACTTATTTTACCGTCATCGTCGATACTATCTTTTTTCCCGGTGGATTAGAATAGGTCCACTCCGTATCTTCCCCACAGGTGTCATAGATGGCAAACTAAGTGATAGGAATATTCTCCATCCGATAGTGAACATACAGCCCATGACCTAGTGCCCGATTGACGGCATAGGCTCGCACCCCATTACGTGTGACCGAAAATCATAGTGAAATATGGGGAGGAAGGTTTTTGGTAGAGCCTCCTTAGTTGTTTAACAGCTGCACCAACTAGCAGGTAATGTTGGCTTCGCTAGAAGGTGTCAGTAGGGAAAGCTGGGGCCTTAGACAAAGTGACATTCGAAAACGCCAGCGGAGTCGCTAATTGTGGTATGAAATTGACATAAATCATTAATATATCTATATTTTTTTTTATGAAATTTGAGTCGTTGTAACTCGAAATACATTATTTAACTTATCATTATTACTATAACCACCGCAATGTCCCGAAATCCATTGTTAAAACCTTAAAAATGGTTCGCTTCAGCGCGATTCCATCAATAGAATATCACTTTGTCTAGGGCCCCTGTATTTGGGTGTACGAGACTCTGTAAAATGTATGGAACATTCTTTCTGAATTTTACAGAGTCTCATGATCTGTAAGGCGTACCATGAAATATCCGTAATTACGGATCGAAATTTCGGACTAGATTAATCGAAACTTCGATTCGGGCAATCTTTTCCGTGGAACTTATTTATAACAAAATCGGATCCGTATACGTGTCACTTTGATCCGGTTTAAATCCTACCGGAAGACAACTGAAGTGACTTCATGAAACAATACAGGCCCAAGGTTCATGGTAGCTACCCTGTTCTACCTTCAAACTCCAAGTTCTATGTCTAATATGTATGGCTGTAGTAAAGGTACACTATCAGAATAATAATTAACAACAACAAATCTGCTTTATTCTATTATGGACAGAGGTTTGATGTATGCATTTATAATAGTTGATTTGACCTACTAACCATGCACACACACTCAGCTGTACACACACACACACACATTTTATCTATTATGTACACGTAATTAATAATTGTGTTAGCACTATAGTTAATTGAATTCAGTTGCATTGTTAGCTGCCTTGTTAGATTAATGTTTCTTATTCGTTTGTTGTTCGTATTAGGCGATGAGGCCATAGTACAGTCAATGACATAAGATAATTAACACTGAAAATATTTACAATACTTAAATACATAGGTACATACACTCACGCCTGTAAATCCCCGAAGGGGTAGGCAGAGGTGTATTATCTTATCACCCACTTTTCGTTTTCTGCGCTTTTCAGTCCCAGATTTTTTTAAATTTGAATACTCTTTGTTTACGTCTACTATCATAAGGATATCAAGGGCCCGTGATACTCGTATGCTGTTAATCAAATCCACTAGGCGTCAACTAATATTTTTTCTATGTACCGACACTAAAATTATCACTTCCTTGTCACCTAAATTCTGAGTGCGAGCTCTCTGCTCCCAATTAATGTTAATAAAGTTTTGCTTAACCTTGCAATGCGCTAATCTTCTCGGTTGCCGCAAAATATTCTAATCACTAACTGTTGATAATAATCTCACTACAGAGTGAATAATTGTGGCGCTAATTCCCAAATGAGCCCTTTGGTCTCATGAATGCACCACCATACGCTCAAGGCAATTATTGCGCATTGCGTCACCGAATTAATAAACACTTCCCACTGACCAATTAACTTGATATCACGGCTTGCGCTCTAAAGAGCACCCTATTCACCTAATAACCAAATTACTATGCTAAACAGGTATCATACCTAACCTATACAATATTCATAATTCTGAAAGAGTTTTTGAGGTTTAAAAATTAGTAATGGATACTAATATTATTAGTACTTTCTCTTACAAATTTTATCCACTTGCTGAATTGAGAATACCAACATCCTTTCTGGTCCTTTTAATCATATTTCTTTTTAGGTTTCTGCACCCGAATTGAAAAAATGGAACGCTATTACCAAGACTGGTGTCTGTCACAGGCTGTATCTCTTAAACCGTTATAGCTAGGCAGTTGAAATTTTCTTGAAATTTTGTTTTATAATTTTGTCTGCAGTTGTACTATGCGGTCACCTTCGGAATCATGACTTTTCAACTAAAGAAGTTGTAAATTAACAAAGAAATTTCTTCGCATTTCTCCGGAAACGCTATTTAAAAAGCAACTACAGAAACATTTATTTTAGTTTACACTAAATATCACGAGACGTGTCTATTTTGAGCGAGCCCAGTTTACCCTATGATGGACGGTCTGCCGACCACAGTATATCTGTCATTCATAATGCAACTGTCTGGTAGTGCAGTACAAACCGTTTTACTTATTATAATATCGTTTAATGTGTGCGTTTTGTCCGCTGCTTATCATCAGGATCTCGAAGGAGATTCTGATTCAAAACAATTGCTTAGTTTTTTGTCACAATTGACCTACTGTTTATCTAGTTTGTTCCCGGTGGAGTAGAGTACACTTGGACACGTATAACTAAAAACATTCCTATACTAAACGTATTGGGGCGAATCTATGGCCCGTATTCTAGAATGGTACTCGTGATTTGGCTCAGGCGCAAAACGTCTCTATGTCCCCTGGTCGTAAAACGTCTCTTTCGCGGAATGTCCCTTTCGCAAAATGTCTCTTTCGCAGAATGTCTCTTTCGCATGGCTTTAGCTGAGGATTATTTTATAGACAATCTGTCAAATCAAGCTTAGCATGGTGGCGTATATCTCTTCGCTTCTCTTTGACCAACGAAGTTGAATGTCTACATCATGAAGTTTTGTTCACGCGACACTTTTTTTTCAGCGACGTCATTACAAGAGATGTGTTGATTTAATCGATATCCGCCATGCTGAGACTGCTGTCCTCAGATAAACTCAGAACTGAGTGGCGTTCTTAAATACGGACCTATACGGGGTTAATCTATGGGAATAGTTAGAATACTAAATTCTTTAAAATTTCATTAAGCTGGAAAAAAGTGAACATAGTTCAGGCAGGATTCGAACCCGCGATCTTTCCCTTACAAGAGAAATGCTCTGACTACTGAGTCACCGACCCCGCCCGAAGATGATCCAAATTTTTCTATACATCCATCTTTCTTCTGACAGGGGGGATACTAAATGTCTTAAAATTTCATTCAATTCATTAAACTATCTAGTGATTGTTAAAGGGACCAGGTACTTACTGATATTATGCTAAGCTAAGATTAGAGCGAAATTATTTAGTTATCCAAATGAGATTTGCATGTAACCGACATTGAATTTGTGATTTAATATCAATCGATCGAAATAATCTCGAATGACAAGGCAACAATTATAATATTAGACCCAATTTGAATACGAAAGTTATTTATATATTCACACCAGTAAATCCCCAAACCCAACCCTGGAGGAGCATTTCACCAACTATGATTTCCGGTTCCACGTAACAGAGGGCGTGCCTATTACCGCCAAGCGGGCACTTTTTTATGAGCTGTATGTTACTGTCGGATGGGAAACAGCCCTATCCCTTAGGGCCGGTGCACATTAACGGCATTGGCAAGGTTTCCTAAGATACCTTTATACCATACTAAAACTATATACATTACTTTAATTTCTTTTTTCTTTTTACAGGTAAGTTGAACTTCTGCGCAGATTACCAACTGAGGTAAATTTCGTTTATAAGTATAATGTGGTATTAGGTCGCAGAATGACCTCCGTCCCCCATGAGCGCGGGCCTGGGGGTGACGGGTAGAGCCGCCTGTCACCCTAGCAGAAGCAGGCCGCGGCGGCGGCACGCATTGCGTGCCTCCCCATACCCGGGGGCGGGTTGGGGACTCTGTGGTCCCCTCACCGGAAGAGGGCCAGATCGAGAGATATGGTCCTGGGCCGGCCGGGGTGCGAGGGATAAGGCTACGACAATCTCACCGCCGGCAACTGACGGCCCTCAGACGGCGTGCGTTTTAGTCGGTTCGAGTCCGTCATAACCTCCTCCTCCGGCTACGGTGGGGGAGGTATCCGTGGGGATTTTGCGCACGATAAAAAAAAAAGTATAATGTTGGATTTCACGCGAGTTACATCGATTGCAAGTCCCGTCTGAGCGATTATTTTTTTCTAATATTAATCGATTAGAGTTCAACTGACGTCACAGGTCATTGTTTCACTATAATTCTGTACTTTACGATTCTTCTGCGCAACTAACAACCCTATTAGGTACTACAAGTGTGTGGAAACTATACACACTTAACCACTTCGCATTTTAATGCGAATGAACAGAGATAATGACGCTTTCAAGTATTATCGTTGCCTAATGCCTATATTTTGTTTGATAGCTATTTTGGTTAACTCGTACTTACCTACATGTAAATTCCATGAATACTAGTTACCTAATAGCATATTATTGAAGAATTGTAGGTTTCCCTAGCTGTTTCTTCGAATTCAATTTTTTCTGCATTTATAATTTGTTCGACCCAATGACTTTATACTATAGAAGGAACATGCAGATTACATTACAAAGATAAGATAAGATAAATTTTAAAAAAATTAACCTAGTTTCTACGTCTGGTTCCAAATTCAAAATTCATTCCCGCCTCACTCAGGAATCGTGCGTGACACAATTTTTATGCAACCAGTATTTTATTATTTTATTTAATTCTTCTAGCAAATGTTCAGTCTAAGTAGTTAAAGCGAACAAATAAGACCAGGTTATTGATCCTCGATGTTCGTTTTATTATTCTATGCGCGTGTGCCGACGATGCGCGTCCGTAGCCGGCGCAGCCGTAGCCTACATCGAGTGAGATCGATTTTGAGAACAATATTCATTCAATTTAAATATTTTCATTCTAATTTTAAAAATTTTGAATAGCACATTAATTTCAAATACCAAGTTACTTATAATATACTTCTTTTTATTTTTTCTTGTATGCCAACATATCAACTCAATTTAGGGGACAATCTTGCCAGTATCGAGTTGGAAATCAAGTTATAAAACATCGAAAAAACTTCTCTTTTTAAGTTGGCTTAAAACACTAGCTGTGAGCAAGTCCATGAAAGTCATATTGAAAGATTTAACAAAAACTTTCGATGGACAAAGTAGAAATCTAATAATATTTTTTACTATTTTTTAATTGTGAAACTTTCTCAGCAGAGTCACGTGCGTTGGATTCGTTGACAGAATCAATGTGCCCCCTCTCCTTTAGAGATCTCTTTGACTTTTCTTCCTAACCTTCTCCATATAGTCAGACACCTGTTAGATATTTCTGGGTTTCTGGTGCTTGAAACAATCTGAAAAATTGTCAGATGACTCTCCTATAATCTACTATGGGAGAGGCATCTGACAAATTATCAGATTACCACATACACCTACCCAGAAATAATATCTAACAGATCTACTAATAATAAATATTTGAATCACTAGGGTTAATCAAGCAAAGTCCTTTTTTCTTCTCCTTCTTTTTATTTTTAGAATAATTTTATCCCGCGCAAAGTCGTCTAAATTCATGCGAAAACTTTATAATCTAGATTTATTTGAAGGCGTTAACTAACCAGAATCTGAACAATAATATATCACTTTATATCTACTTGATTAAGACCGCAATAAAACGTCATAATAAATCATGAAGCGAATCATATTCACTGCGAAGACACTCGAGGGCACGGCACTCACTTTTATTTTTACTGACCTAACATTGTACAAATGAAATTCAATTTAGGTATATTTATAGTTTACCAAATATTTTTACCTGATAGGTTTTTACATATGGTTAGTAAATATGAAGATGGAACAATAAAAAATGGCATTTAAAATTCGAACAATTTTTTACCTGTTCGTACTTTAAATGCATTTTTTTTTAATATTCAATCTTCATTTTACTAACCCCTTATTCGGCTTTACCAACCGTAACCGTACCGTAACCTAACTACGCGCGTTCATATTATGCCAGTTCTATCTTCTATGTCAACCAATTTAAATCCGCCGTCTCCTCACGTTACGACAACGTTTCAAACTTATTGTCAAGTAGAGTTATCCGTTCTAAACTTGGAGGTTAGTCTTATCAAAAGACTTGTACTCATAACCAATACATAAATTGTATAGTCAGTATTCAATGAGGAACGAATGAAGCACAAAATTGAACTGTTTCGAGAACTAAACCGATTATAGTGTGGTAATGGCGAACGTACGTATTTTGCATTTAAATCTATTGATTGTGTTTTTGCTGACATTTTTGTTTCTACTTTTAAAGTGTGAAATTGAATTTATGGAACGTGAAATTGAGTTCGTTTATTTGTTTGTTACTTAATCACCTAAAAAGGGAGTGCATTTTTCATAGAAGTAGAATAGGACCACAGTTTATAAAAGTTTTTTTTCAAATTGAGAATGTATTGTTTTCCGCAGACAAGAGCAAGAAAAGTATTCCACCGGTAGCCATAAGCTAATTACGAAGACAGTCATGGGAAATGGTAAAATGACCTTTGATGTAGAGGTTCAGAGCCCGTACCATGAGCTCTTAAAACAGGTCAATAAATTGAACGGCTGTCATACTACGAATTCCATGAATAACTTTGCAATCTCATAGAAATATACAGGATTACAAAGTTACATTTGCAACTGGTAGTATTACAGCCGTTCAATTTATGTTATTAGCCTGTTTTAAGAGTTCATGGTAGGGCTTCAGGTTTTTTTTAAAGTCGTCTTCGTGGACCACCCGGACGTAATCTATTTTACACCATTATAGATGACCCTTGAAATTCACGAACGAACGCCTTTAAAAAGCAATTCCTTTAAAAAAGAGCACTTAAATGATAATTACACCTTATCTAAGGAAACGGTAAATGAGTTCATTGCCCTTAGTTAGTAGTGTCGCCTCATTTGGTATTCCTTTATAATCTTCGGAAGTGAAAAAAATGTTAATTTAAAAATACCCCGCCCCTGTTTAAAATGCAGGCTGTAGCGTTACAAAAAAAATCTTAACGACACAATGACAATAGGATGCTTCGTATTAAAAGGTCTCAAGTTCACGTCCTATTTCTAAAAAAATAAGGTTTTTTTTTAATAGAGTTCTCGCGCCTCGTATACATACAAATGGGCATTGTGTTAGCAGTCATACAGAAATGTTGTTTGTTTGATTAAATATCACCACTACGAAGAATGCGGCGTAAAGCGTAGTCATGTTCCACATGATGTTGCAAATAGCGTTGTACGTAGCGTTACATGTAACTTTGCACATACCATAGCGCGTAGCGTTGTACGTAGTTTGGTCAAAGTATTGCATGTAGCATAGCACGCAACGTTGTATGTAGCATTGCACGTGGCGTTGCATACAGTGCTCAAAGCGTTGCACGCAGCATTGAACGTAGGCCGTAGCGTTGCTTGCAGACAGTCATATACGTACGTGTACTTATAATAATAAAATAAAATATGGTTGCCTTTAAGAAATTGGCGCACAGTGATAAGGCCGCCATCTGTACTTACCACATAACTCAGATCTCTATGTTATATTGTTATATCTATGGTGTACAATAAAGACGTTTTTACTTACTTACCTTACTTAATAGTTTTCTGTGCATCGCTATTTTTGCAACACCAAAGTAAATTTCATTTGAACCTTTCGTATAAAACTATAACAATTTATTTCATTTGCAAATAACCCTATTTTAATATATAGGAGAATTTTGAACGTTTCAGGCGGGGCTCAATAGTTCAGTGGTCAGATCATTCCCCCTGTAAGAGACTGGTCGCGGGTTGAAGCCCCACCTGGGCGATTCACTTTTCCGTTCTTAATCGATTTTCCGATTCCGATTTGAATAGTTAGTATGTAAACTAATTGCTTTAAAAATTCCATTCAACCCTATTTTACTCGTAATTTGTACTCTCATAGTCTTATTCGGGTTGAACGACATTGGTCAAATCTGATATTCGTCACATCGGCAATTCGTCAAATGTGACAATAGTCAAAGCTGTAGTTCGTCAAATCGTATGTTTGTCCAATTATGAAATTCATATACGAGTAGGTATGTTTACATAGTTCCACGCAACATAATAATCATAATCGCCTCGTGCGACAGTAATCTACAAACACCATTCAATTCTTAAGACGCCCAATGACCAACATCGAATCAATCAATCGATAGATCGGGCGATTAATCTATATTTACAAGACGTGTCGACCGTAACGTTGCATCTAATTGTTAGCATTCGATACTGTCCAATCTAAAAAGTGCGTGGCCCAATGATACGTGATAAATATATACTGATTGGCACCAGTGCGTATTGTCGCGGCCAATTTATGTGCCACACAAATCAAATAGAGGAATCAAAGCATTCAAAGCAAGCTACAGTATGCTTGTCAGCTGTGTTGATGTCGTTACTAGCTGACCTGCTCCGGCTTTGCTCGTGGCATAATTCGTAACCCCGTATCCCATTTAAGCAATATAGCAGTGGCAAGGGACCCCTATAACCCGATTCCTGCCGGCTTGCTCTGCAAAGGAAAACTGTGATGAAGATATTTTAATTGCTACTCCACATGATGCATTATTGATCTGAAAACTGAATTTATCTGAAATTCCCTACCTATATGAAATTCGAACAATGCTCAGGATACAAAATTGTTGTTGTCGTTCTATTATAAGAGGGAAGGATTTTTTCTAATGGCTTTCCTTTTGAAAATGTTCATCCTACCACCCACCATGGTATATCCTTATCGCTTTAAGCGATTTCTACCAGGCAACCTTTGGATGGTATCATCTTTTAGGAAAGATTACTGTTTCCCTGTTCACCGATACAAAAATTACCGACCAATAAATACCGATACAAAAATCAACTGATTGTTAGGTGAGGCAGCACAACTCAATTCTCGCAAAATACCTCCAAGTTATAATAAATACCCCGAAATGGATGAAACTTTTACCATTACCAAGCCATCAAGTCATTAATAACCAAATTAATACAGGTACTAATAGCGCTAATAATTGTATTGCATCGACGATCCATTATAACTTTTCTTCTATTAACGAACCGAACAAATGATGAGGTCTTGCCGCGTCCTGACGGTCGGTATACCGCAGTTTCGCTACTGAATCACGCCCGTGACTTGTCAATTGCAGCAACCCTGGGCTCAGGGCTGTCACGTCTTTGATTTTTCAAGTTTATTACTGGAAAAAAAAGGAATATTTCAAAAAGAATAAAAGTAGCTTAATAAATGTAGCCCAAATTAAAGTAGCATAAGTTACGCTTCAACACTAGCTATCTGCCAAAGAAAGTCTCACCAAAATCGGCTCGGCTGTTTTAGATTAGTAAGTCAGAAAAAAAGACAGACAAATGTTTAAAAATATGTTTTTTTTACGGTTACAGTGCCGTCCAGTAAAAGCTTTTATTTCAGTACTACAAACAGAATACCTTTACAAGTAAATCCCGGTCTTACAGTCCCGGATTCTTCAAGTGGGTGTGATGAAGCATCTATCAAGGCCGTCAAGTAAGAGACCACCATTTTAAGGTCAATAGCATCTGAAATGCTGGTTCGTATCTTCTGGACTGAATCTCCACTTTTTACCATCTAGCAGGGTGCAATCAACTGACGGATATATTTATTTTTAAATAATTTTATTTATTTGTAAAAACATCTTGAATACTTTATTAGTTGCCAAGCCACAAAAAATACTTATTTACTCATTGTAAAGGTTGGTGACAACCCTGAAACTTAGCAATGGCTGTCACAATCTGAAATTAATCACAAGACTCCATATAAGTTACTTTGCTCGTCGATACCTAAGTTTGTCAGCCTTTCCGTCTTACGAACTGGTTGTGTAGTTCGACGTGACGCATTATAATTTATTGTTATAGAACCGAACGATAGATTAATCTTGCCGACATCACTCATTTCATGAATAAGCTCAGACTTGTGGGATTTTTTCAACTAGTGTCGTTTGAAAAAATAGGGTGACAGAGATTGATAATTATATGGATTTAAGATAACATTGCAATTAGTCAATATTTACTGTAGCTGCGAATATGTGGGTTAATGGATCTTGTTTATACAATACATAATTTATACAAAAATACATACATAAATATGTTCAAAGTTCTTTATTTGTTGATTATGATACAAAAGTGATGTTTACATTATAGGGTCGGATCATACATTCTGCCGGTTCTGGCGTACAAATTTTACGTTTTAATCCAATGAAATAATTATTAAATACATGCAATACAATTTTTAAAAAAATCATGTCAGTGTTATGTACAGGAGGCTGAGTCTGGGCTGTATAATATATCTGTATGATGTTAAACATCCCTATCCCTTAGTCGCCTTGTACGATACCGCATGGGAAGAGATGGGGTGGCTCAAATTCTCCTCTGCGGGAACCAAGGCTTGGAATTATTACGAAACCATATGATTATAATTAAAACAAAAATAAATTGAAAATCGCCTCCAATTATGCCAACACAAAAGAAAATTATACCAAACAATATACCTATTAACATTATTAACGTGGCAACCCTATTAACATACCTACGTACCTGAATTAATTGGCAATTGATAGAGGAAGTCTGTCAAAGACTGTTTATGTACTGAGGCTCAATCAAAGTTTGTTGCCATGTTGTATTAGTCCTTATTAATATTTAAATTAGGGACGAGACTTGTTTATATTTATTCATGGGTAAAGCCCCGTATTTATGTAGGCCTTCAATCGATACGGCACCAAATTATACTGGGAGTACTTAAAATAACTTGGAGCTTAATTTGATTCTTCTTTTGTGATGTATATACGGCAAAGGAGAGTAGTATACACCTTTATGTACAAATTTATATGAAAAGGTTTATATTTATCTCATTAAAATAGAATAGAGGCACTCCATCTCTTCATGTATACGCAGGAGGCACGGGTTCGATCCCCGCTCAGTGCAAATATTTGTATGCATGAATATGAATATTTACATTGGTCTGGGTGTTTTCTATGTATAATATGTATGTATTTACAAAAAAAATGTATCTATGTATGTTTATCCGCATTCTAGGACCCATAACACAAGCTAGTTAAGCTATGCTTACTCTGGGTCTAGATAGCGTTGTGTAGAATGTCCTACAATATTTATTATTTATTTATTTATGTGGGTTTCGTAGAAGGCGTCTAAGGAATAGGGTTGTTCTCCATCCGACAGTAAACATACAGGCCAGGAATAAGTACCCGCTTGACGGCAATAGGCCCGCCCCCTACTACGTGGGACCGAAAATTCATAGTTGAGTGATGATAATACACCATCTGCCTACCCCTTAGGGGATTTTAAGGCGTGTGTAAATGAATGTATGCGTTATATTGTGGCTGTCTGTCTTGAGAACTTAGTTATAATGCTATTTATTAATTGGATCGATGCTTTGTAATCTATTGTGTCAATCTAACAAAATTGCTTCACAAATTTGCCGCTAGGTGGCACTGATCCAATATCATACGCATAGTTTACTATAACACCACCATTGAGTATGTCATCCGATCATTTCAATAACAGTTATGCCGAAATCAATCCTTATCCTTATCCATGTATGGTATGTATGTATGGTGGTATATTACACATAATATATGACATATAACATGTGTTATATATGACGTTGTAACTTCATAGTATGTAATTAAAATACAAATATATGAAGCTTCGTATGGTGTTTCGTTTCAAGAATGTTAGCACCTACCCGTCTGCGCTGTCGCACTAAATGGTATACCTATTGTTCTACTTACAGACGTGTGCTGCAGTCAAAGTAAAATTTAAGTCAATTACCATTATTTCTAATTATAATTACAGTTCTCAAGGTGAGCCCATGGCAATAAGTTCGCCTTTGTACACTTATTTGTGCAGAAAGAAAATCAGCTCGTTTATTTTTTTATTTAATAAAAAAATAAACAAGCTGGTTTTTTTGTAAAAACGTATCAGAGCATACATCGATCATCTATCGCTGGCTTAGGTTATCATCAGCATCCTTTGAAAATCATCCCATCAGGACAACCACTTTCCATCAGGTGGGCTATGGGCTTGTCTGTGGCCTTAGTGGTATAAAAATTCCCAAAGGCAAATACTCAAATTAAATAATGTAAGCTCTGAAAGAAATCTACAACATGTTTTGCCCACATTATGCAGATAACTCTCGATTTCTCCAAGATCCGTTCATCCAATGACTTCCACATTTGAAGAGATTCCTCTGTCCAACAAAACAAGAACCATAAAAATCCATGCATATATTGGCGATCTGATTGTGATCTAAATACCCCAAAAAACCTACGGATCGGATTGAGAACCTCTTCCTTTTTAAATCGGTTAATAATATGTTTATTTTTTGTACCTAGTACATATTTTAATATTTGAAAGCTTCTTATTATGTGTTATGTCATGTAATATTTCCTAGTCCGCATCAGACACGTTATTACTTGATAGATGATCCCTCTAAGGTCCAAAACTAGTCGGGCTTTCCCAAAGGACATGCGTGAAGACAACTCTATATCTTTGATAATCATTTAGTTTTCTCTTATTTTCGTTTTGTTGTTTGTTGACAGCGTAAATTGATAAAGTATAACTACTTCAATTCACGGAATTGCCTGCAAAAGGAACCATGGACAGCATTTATTAAATAAAAATACTGAACTACATATGACCTAGAGATATACATATTTATTTATTTACACATTATTGTACGCCATACAATAAGATATACACATATAATCACGCTCTTATCCCCGGAAGGTTAGGTAGAGGTGAATTGACAACCACAGTTCATCCATCACCGTATTCGTTCTCACTTAATAGAGGGTGAGCCTATTGCCATATTCCAGGCGCTATTATTGACTCGAGTCAAGCGTCTGAGGCTGAGTCCGGGCTGTATAAATCTGTCTGACGTTAAACAGCCCTATGCCTTAATTGTCGTGTACAACACCGCATGGGGAGCGATGGCCCAAATTCTACTCTGCCGGGAACCACACGGCGCCTAGAGATTCTAAGTCATATTTCCGTATAAAAGTTTCTTAAGTTAACAAACAAATAAGTAACCAACCCTTCATCAGTCATTAAACAAATCTACAAGCTCAATTGAATCGAAATTTTTATTTAATTCCCAGTGACATGGTAACAACACCATTTTACACCCTTGGACAATAAAATTAATTACCAAAATGCGCAATTAAATCCACAGTCTCATGTCCAGGGCCAATAAAAACGGAGTCGGAAAAAAAATCTTTAGCCGTTTGCATAATTTACCGATTTCACGAAACAGCTGCGACATTTTATATCAATCCTGTACACATTTGTGGTTTGGGTGTGTATGTGTGTGCATTAAGTACGTACTTACATTGTTTTTGTACACTTGTGCGTTATGTGTGTGTGTTTAACTAATGTGGTATGGCACAGGAAGTGCGCTCGTGTTGACAGGTGAAATGACTTTGTGTGCTGTAAATATTAGAATTGTGTGTCAGTGTGCTAGTTAGGGGTGATAAGCATTGTTTTGGAGACGTTAGCTCACTAAACATTAGTTGTATTCGTTGTTGGATTAGTAAATGAGACGACATAAGTAGGGCTTTGTGCTCTCCTGTTGGAGGGAGCAAACGAATGAAAAAACTTAAGGTCTTTTGTCGAAAATTGCTTAAAGGACTGAAATTGAAGATTGAACTGACTAGATTACCTAATCTAATTGATCCAAACTTACTTGGTCACAAAGATATAATTATATTCCCACCGTGCGTCAACCAAAGACGGATGTATAGCAAAATTTGGATGAAGCTCGGTGGCATCATTCCCCGCTGTAAGGGTAAGGTCACGGGTTCAAGACCCGCCTAAGCTCATTTTGCTTTTTCTTATTTATTTATTTTATATACCACTTAGGTGGCAGACAAGCACACGGCCCACCTTATCTTAATCGATTTCAATAGTTAGTATAATTATATTACTAAATGCTTTAAAATTTCATTCATTTAATTGATTATTATTATTGTTGCCATCAACATCTGAAATTTAAAATTATACAGCAGTTGTAAGATGCTCTGCCGGCCATCCCTAGCTCCATGTCACACATGACACAATGCGTCCGTTTATCTAAATTCTCACCTCAAACTGGAGCGATGCCCCACAAACGTGCAAATTGTCCTTTCACGAGAATCACTGTGCTATACTAACTGCCCAACTGTATACTAAAATGCCTATAGGTAGGCACCACCCGCGCATTTCACCAGAGTAAACCCTAGTATACTTCGGGACTCGTATCTTGGACCTAAATTACGATACAAACGAGGACCTAGAGTGCGCGGATTGCTTTATAATCTATGCTTGGTATTAGTGAATTTTCAGTTCGTTATCCACAGTAGCACGCTATGCTAGCCTCAAAGACACCCAAGAAACGTGTACCTACTGCGCGTATAAAGCACATTTTGTGTACATTTTAGGTCCAAGATACATGTTCATGTCCCGGGCAATACTGTGAGAAGATCGAGATACAAGCTGTTGCCAAAGTTATTGAGCTGAGCTTCCTATCATGATACACTTGACAAAGAGCGACCGATGTATGGCTTGTTTATCAGGTTTTTTTAACCTATAACATTTATATTCTGGTTTTATTATGGTCAGATTTTAATTTGGTTAATAGTTTATCAAATAGATAGGTCAAAAGCTCCCGAAAACGTTTATCTTGCCTGAATGAAAGGTTTAATTAACTACAATAGTAGCATCTCGTGAAGTATACATAAGAACAGAGGCGGGGAGAGAGATGGCGGGTTATTTTCTTTACCTACCCCAGAGGGGAAAAAAGGCATATGTACAAGCAGTTATACATAAAAGGGAATAGGAAATTTTATACAAAGGCCCTTTGGGTACACGTAACAAACAACGACAGTGTACAAAGCGATTATCAGCTCGTATCACATTCAGACACACGCGTTGCACGAGACATTGAAACCATAGTGTCGCCCAACAGTCCTTCGCTATCCCACATCGCTTTCACATATAAATGACAACAATGCATCCGTTGCTACGGTGTGGCTTAGGACCCATATACACGCACCTTTCGGTACCGACTACTGATACCGCCAGATTTATGATCGGAGAAGGTAAAGTTTCAGTGGTAGGTATACTGTTTTGATTTGTAACTAAACTCGATGTGTGTTACCAAAACACTCCAGTTGGATCTTTAATTGTTATGGTACAGTAGGTTCTAAGTTATGTCTTTGTATATCTATTCTAAAGCTCGTATTTCAATGAAAGATTTGTTGATTTATTTTAATAAAAATAAATCTTCATTTATATTTAGTTCTAGAAAACAACCTGTACTTTCTAATTTCCAGTTGAGATTCATAATTGAGTGTCGTTCTTAAATACGGTTCTAAAACCTGCAAAAATAGGATCAGTACCTATTATAACGTAGGTGACAGCCAATTTATCTATATTACATTATATTCTTTTAAGTTATAGGAATTGAAATACATCACTATAGGAATAGAAAACATAATTGATGAATGAGTAAGTTTGAAAGCCTCAGAGACCAAGGTTAATATTTAATAACTTAGATCGCGGTCCGCTTTCTTTCTCTTGCTAAAGTTCTATCAATATAAATCAGAAAAGTTCGACTAGTATGATAGTATTTCTATGGGGAATACTCTGACCAACTGAGTGACCTACAATACTCGAATGATCTACATAGTTACTTAAATAATACCGGTCCGGTACTGACCTAATCGTCTACATTGGCCTTAATATCGATATGTCCCGCAAGACGTGTTCGTTTGTGTGCTCGTCACGATACCCATTGTCTCTCGTCCAATTGTCTGCCTACCTCACCAGAGATGGCTGCGATATCGCGTTTCAATTTCTGCGACACACTTGCGACGTGTTGCTGATAAAGAAATTGTTTAAGGACAACTTGATGTGTCCATTGTTTGGTGTTCAACTTCGGACACATTATATAATGTGTCCGAAGTCGACTGGGTAAGAAGTGTGACTGTTTATATACACAGTCACACTTCTTTCCCAGTGGGGTAAGCAGGGACCACATGTTTGCACTTGCTACGATCCTGGCATACATCTTTCGCTTCTTCTACTTTCATCATTCATATTGTATTTATACAGGCTCGCCGGTTTCTGTTACCTACTCTTGACATTTATTAAAATTTGTTGTGTGTATTTAGCATTAGCAGCATTTTTGGAAATGCTATACATATTTATTAGTATCTTACAATCGGGATACCATCACAGAGTAAATACAGAACGTCCTCGGTTCTGAAACAAAATTTCCCTACGAAAAATCGTGTGACAATACATTGACGTAAAGACAAGCTTACTAGGTTTGAAGACGTCATCGAAAATCATAGTGCTTAGTTAATTAGACCTATATGTGCTATATCTATACCTACAGGTAATTATGATAATAACTATACAAAAATACTCAAAACCATCATCATCGTAATGTTGTTTGTTGCATTGGCTACTATTGACAAATTTGTAACAGGAAAACTCAGGAAACATCGATTAACAAAAGCATCGAAGGTCGCCCATTAAACAAAAGCAACACTATATGCATATATCAGTTAATAACCGTTATCCTTTGTACTAAATATACCCATTCTGCTAATTGATTCCAAACGTGACACGTACCGTCTATTGGACCACTCACGTTTATGTATATCATTAACTGTGCGCCTTTCCTTAACGCCTTTCCTTCAACCATATACGGCGTGTTAAGCCGCTATTCCACGGACTTTTTAAAGTGCGGCAATTCCCTCGGATATCCCCCGTCGGAGGGTTATATTGCACTCGAACCGAGTAAAACCGCACGACGTTCTGGGTTATCAATTGCCGAGGATGAGAATTCCATCGGGATGCGAGAGATATGCGAGGTTCCTGAGATTTAGTTCGGACAATCTCACCACCTATGACCCATTGATGGCATGCGTTTTAGTCGGTTCAAGTCCGATATAACCTCCCCCACCGGCTTCAATGGGGGGAGGCGTAACCGTGGGGATTTTGCGCGTGATAAAAAAAAGGATGAGCCATTTCACGGTCTACGATTTCACTCACGGTACGCGTCAGTGCCGACAACGGATTATGGAGTGGGTCTCTTCTATGATAGTGTAGCAAGGCTGTCATAGTACAGTCGACAAAGTAGATACGGTTGCACTTTTTTAATGTAAAGTTGTATGTAAAGGTGCAAACGTATCCCCTTTGTCCACTGTACATACGTCGGCATTCGCGTCCGCGGAATCTCGCACCGTGGAACACCGCCTTTAGACTAGTACATTATTAATAGTCAACACGATATGTATCCGCAGGACTTTCTGAGCCATGGACACTGTAACCGTCCTACATAATACTTTTTATTGGTGATGATGGAATTAGCGTGTGGCTTATACTTTTGTATATAGATGAATGGGACTAGACGAACGTGCTGGTTTCATAAATCATTTTCGACTAGGTCCTTTAAGTATTTTTTGGTATTTTTGTGTTTAAGTATGATGTAGTAATGAAATAATGTGTGGGACATTTTTTTGTGAGACGTTTATGACATTTTTACGACTGTCATATATACGTCAATCCCATACATTCGTCATTCAATTCTACAATACGCTGGCCAGCGAATTGCCACTTGTCTAGGGGCGCTGATACACTGACCCTAAGGTTGAAAGGTAGCCATCCAAGCGAAATTATCGCGATAATAACAATATCAATCGAATATACCCGCATCTTGGTACAATCTCAATTGTTCCGAATACCCCAAGCGCCGAAACCGCACCGTTACCTATCTACCCTCAAGATAAGTATATTTACGTTCTTCTGACCTCCTTACCTTTGAAATGCTGAAAAGGCCGAGTCCACCGTTAATTAATTGGTGATTTTTATTCGTGTAATCTAGTTTCGAAATTACAACAATTCGAAATTCAAAGTCTTGTCAAACAATTGACATATTATGTCATTTGTTTTTTGTGTCAAATTTAAATGTCTTCGAATCATTTGACATCATTTTGATCCGCTTGGTGGTAAACGTATGTAACCATAACTTTTGTTTAAGTGAAATTCCATACATACTACTTTACCTACAATATAACCTAAAATAGTATCAAAAAATTAGGTACCTAACTGTATTGCACTGGCAATTCACGCATGTAACAGGTAAAGTTGGCTGTGCCTTCCTGAAAACAATACATCATGTCATGCCTACACTTGTGTCTAACAGGCCTTTATTATGAAAATATATTAATATTTACATACAATACATACATATACTCACGCCTGTAAATCCTCAAAGGGGTAGGCAGAAGTGTATTATCACCCACATTTCGGCAACTATGATTTTCGCTCCCACGTAATAGGGGACGAGCCTATTGCCGTCAAACTGGCACTTAATCATGAGCTGTATGTTTACTGTCGGTTGGAGACCAGCCCTGTCCCTTAGTCGCCTTCTACGACACCCACAGGAAGAGATGGGGTGCCCTATTTGACTACACTGGGAACCAACACGGCAATGATATTTATGGAGTTGCTTAACTGTATAGATCATGAGTTCGTTACCTAACCGCCCTGGGAAAATTTCTAGTTACGTTATAGTTTTTATAAATGATAGAATGATATTTTTCCCAGCGTTAACGTGCCAATGAAATGCACCCTCTCACTTACTGCTTCCAAGTGAAACTGGGTTATCGCGTTTTACGCAACGAATTTCATC
The DNA here is from genome assembly GCA_914767945.1 of Eilema depressum. Classification (NCBI taxonomy): domain Eukaryota; kingdom Metazoa; phylum Arthropoda; class Insecta; order Lepidoptera; family Erebidae; genus Eilema; species Eilema depressum. The sequence continues at coordinate 19,023,898 of OU612020.1, forward strand.
GATTAAACACGACAACTCGTTTGATCACAATTACATTTATTAGACTGGTAAAAGCGGGACCTAGACTCCGAGGTGAAAGCTTCGGATGGGATTGGGATTGACGCTAGGATGAAGAAGACTTTTATTAGTAAAACCCGTAGGTAGCTGAATATTTTGTTGTCTAGTAGAGAGTAAGTAGATCTTGGAACCTACAAGTCTAAAAGCATACTTGTAAATAAATAAATAAATATTCCACAACATTCTACACAACGCTTTCTAGACCCATGGTAAGCTTAATTAGCTTGTGTTATGGAATCTAGAATGCGGATATACATACTTAGATTTTTTTTTTTTTTGTAAATACATACTTATTATACATAGAAACACCCAGACCAATGCAAATATTTATATTCATGCATATAAATATTGTTGGCACTGAGCGGGGATCGAACCCGCGCCCCCTGCGTAGCAGCCGCGTTCACTACCGCTACGCCACAGAGCCAGTCATGTTGTACATGTTGTAGATTCCAAGATCTACATACTTATATTTACAAGAACTGACTGCAATTTCAAGTGGTTCAAAGAGCAAAGCAGTCACTTCTGTAAAAGTAAAAGCCAATATTAACTATATCAGTAGGGAAAAAAGCTAAGAAAAGCGAAGCTCAAAAGATTCATATTCTTTATTGTGCACATACATTTTTGAGATAAATAACAAAAGCACGTAACAAAGGCGAGCTTAACTCAATGTTGAGTCTTTTTCCAGCAAACTAAAGATAAAGGAAAATAAAGATAGAGGGCAGGGCCAAGTGTACAACAGAGTGTATATGACAGACTAAAGGTTCAACCCCACCAAACGCCGTTTGGCAAACGGACGGCATCGGAACGGATTTTACAATCTTTAAACAAAATAAATCTTATATCACAGCATTTAAAGTTTATATTACCAAGTCACGCACAACAGCTTGACAGCGACGTGCGGCGGCATGACGCACGTCAAGCTGTCATGCGTGTAACGTAATACAAACTTCAAACACTGTGATAATAAGATTTAAATTTGTAAAGATTGTAAAATCCGGGCCGATGCCGTCCGTTTGGTGGGGTTGGACCTTTAAGGTATGATTCCGAAGCCGACCGCATAAGACAGCCACAGAGGCATGCAGCAGATACAGCGTAACCATTGCTTGTTAAACTCCGATACGGATAAAGGGGGACCATTGATAAGCCACAATGAATTACGGGCAACTGCTGCGTGCGTCGGCAGTTGTCGTATGCGTTCGGCTACGGAATCATTTATCTTAACTCAATGATGAGTCTTTTTCCAGCAATCTACAGATAGAGGAAAATAAAATAAACATAGACGCCGCGTGGTTCCCGGCAGAGTAGAATTTGGGCCATCCCCTCTCCTCCCTTGCGGTGTCGTACAAGGCGACTAAGGGATAGGGCTGTTTAACATCAGACAGATACAGCACAGGCTCAGCCTCAGATACATGGCTCGAGTCAACAATAGTGGCCGTATGGCAATAGGCTCACCCCCAATTACGTGGGACCTAATACAATGATTGGTGAAATGTGGGTGTTAATTCACCTCTGCCTAACCCTCCGGAGATAAAGGCGTGATTGTATGTATGTATGTAATAGAGGACAGAGTCAAGTGTACTACAGTGGATATGATGACAGACTAAGAAAGATAACCACTCGGATCGTGACGAGTCCTGTGAAACTCGTTCACTTCAGTTCCAATAGCTAATAAACAGTCCCATCAAATGCCTTTATAGCGTTCATATAGAACTATTACAGCACCACAATGAAGTTATTATCGCTGAACCCTGGCTACGTAGCCTTTACAACTGAATGATCCTAAGAAAACACTCCGGAGATCCCGCGGGGCTATGTGTTCCTGAGCCCCGATATTACTTACACTAGAAACGTATAATATTGTGAGGAAACAAATATTACTTCAGTTATACGTGTTGCGTGTACGAGAGAAAATCCTTGTTAATTAGTTGTTGGTCCCTTGATAGTTACGAGTATTTAACGTTAAACAAGAGTTCTCATATAACTCCGTTCGTAGCTCAGAATCAGAAGACTGATTTTTATTATATTTACCCTCACAATTTTACCCTATAGCTGATATTCCTTAAAAATATTCAAATTGAAGGATGTCGACCTATTAAAATTGCATAATCGTTAATATTTCTCGTAGCTTCTCGTTTTGTTTCTATACATGTCCATTATAAATAGTTATCTTTATTTCTTTTTCTTTCTTTCCCAAAAAAAATAGGTTACTTGAAATAGGATCAGAAATGTGCCCGATAAATAGCAACACTCGTTCTCTGTGATATGGAACCAAAAAGTGTAGGTATAATAAGCTAATAGTGAATTTAAAATTCACCTCTGTCCACCGTTTGGCATCTACAGGCGTGATACAAAGTTATCTTATTTCTATTAAATCACCAAATTACAGACAAGAACATTAATAACCAACAAAAAACTCATTAAATTATTTCCACCAATCAACATAAAATTACTAAACCGAAAATTGAAATATGAACACACGTAATTAGACGGACGGTTCACGTTTATAAAACTTGTCACGCATATTAAATTCTTTTCACGCTCTTCGTATTTAAAACGCGTTAGTCACGCCGCTACCGAACGTATTCTGTATAATATTTCTTCGGTAGCCACCAAAATTACTATAATTTATTCATGAAACGTAATTAAGAAAGACTTTGTTAACTTTTTTTGTAAATTCGACAAAGAACTGACAGCTACAGACTTGCAGTTTCACGCATATGTCTAGCAAAACAATCAGGCAAGCACGCAGGAATCGATCTTGCCCGACGAAAATTTGCAAACAATACCGTGACATTACAAACATGGGCTTACGACAATGGCATCTCAGTATGTCATTATGTTTTCTACATAATACCACTAATCATTGTGTACGGAAACTATGGGAGAATTCACTTTCGTCGTGAAAATAAAATATATTTTATCGGGCATTGTTTTCGTGAGAATGTTTTGTTCTGCCGTCGGGCACGCGCCGTCACACTTAATTTCACGTGAAACTAGAACAAAATGAATTAATTTTGAACACCAGAACGAATACCCGGTACACAGTTTTAATTAAAAGGATGTGCCCCCTGGTGACTTTTACGAGTATGGCGGAAAAATAACAATTTAAAACGCGCGTGATAGTGCGCCTGTGGAGATAAATTCTTGATTAAAATGCTTGTTTTGATGTAACTATTATGTTATATATGTTAGGTATACAATTACTTTAACACGTAAGGTGGGAAGCTGGTTGTCATATAAAAAACTAGCTGTTGCATGGATCTGCCCGTATAGATGCCGGTTCTCACGATCAATTATAGCCTATGTCCTTTCCCAAAATCTAATCCTTCTCTATCCTAAATTTCATCGAACTCGGTTCAGTGATTTAGACGTGGATCGTAACAGAGAGACAGACAGCCAGATAGACAGAATTACTCTCGAGCTTGTAATATTAGGTACACAGAGCGAAGCAATACCATCGCTATAGAGAAAGGAATGCTTCTTTATAAGTCGTACATGTTTCCAACATTCATTTATCTAGGTCGTTGCGATAACCGACATCCACGCGGGCAGAGACGCGGTCAACAGTTAGTTTATCACTACATATTATAAAACAAAGTCGCTGTCGCTGTCTGTCCGTCCCTATGTATGCTTAAATCTTCAAAACTACGCAACAGATTTTGAAGCGGTTTTTTTAATAGATAGAGTGATTCAAGAGGAAGGTTTATATGTATAATACATGCATTATATTGTAGAGAAGCACTGATAAATTTAGAGATAATACCACGCGGGCGGAAAATATGGCGGTAAGAAGTTCGCCGGGTCAGCTAGTATAATATAAAGCAGTCGAATAATACAATATCGATCCCGAATACTCCGTAACATCTTCAAGCACCTCCTCCCACTCAAAGAGCTTCATAAATCAACTAATTAACGTTCAAGTTGTGTCAATAACAAACAAAATTCATGAACTCGTTTACCTGAATCGCTCAGCACTCGCCCGTTCATTTGGACACCTGGCGAAATAATTTGATTTCGCAGTCGAGAGACGGGTAAACAGTATGGAAGGCAACCATTTTAGTGAATCGAATGTAGTGTTGGTATTTATAATGGGATAGATAAGACGAACTTATTGGCATACTAGCTTTTGCCCGCGGCTCCGCCCACGTGGATGTCGGTTATCGCGACCAAACATAGCCTATGTCCTTTCTCAAGGTCTAATCTACCCCTTTACCAAATTTCATCAAAATCGGTTCAGCGGTTTAGTCCTAAAAGCGAGACAGACAGACAGACAGACAGGCAGACAGGCAGACAGACAGACAGAGTTACTTTCGCATTTATAATATTAGTAGGGATTTTCGGCAAACGTGGCGCACATTGGGAGAGGCCTATGTCCAGCAGTGGACTGCAGTAGGCTAATTGATTGATTGATTGAATATTAAATTATAAATAACTTACTTAACTATACCAATTGAATGACATTTTAAAACAATTAGTATGCTAACTATTAAAATTGATTAAGATAGGAAAAAGAGAAATGACTCAGGCGGGAATTGAACCCGCAACAAGTTCCTTACAAGGGAAATGCTCTAACCACTGAGCTAACACATCACGCCTTGACTGCTCCAAATTTTCCTATACAACCATCTTGGTATCACATTGGCACCCTGTAAGGAACTGGTCGCGGATTCAAATCCCGCCTAACGGCCGTTCTCAATAACCTATCTACTGCCAGTTTTGACATTAGAAAGGATAAAAAACTCTATGGTAACGCAATAAATAGTAGCACAATAACAATAGGATTTGACAAAGGAACTACCCCTACCTTTACCACAGATTAAGTACCTAATACCTTTTGCCTTTTTCTTTTTTGCCTTTACCTTTAACTGTAGGTATGATATTGGGAACGGCGTTAGTCGTTTCACTTATTCCTATTTTAATCGATAACTATTACTATTATCGTTTTTTTCGTGCATCAATTCCAGTGATTTCAAAGCTTGGACTCGCACTCAGAGTCCGCTCTCTCCTCTTCCTTTGCGTGATTTGATTGGTTTCTACAACTACCGTTTAACTATTTGCTGGGGAAGTCCCTCATTTCAAGAGAAAACTATTGTCGGCGTAAACTGCGTACAGTATTAAATCTTTTTAGCGTAAACAAGTGGCGGTGGCCGTTTACTTTACCGGTTTATTAACAAAATTAGACATTTTAGAAACTAGAAATTGTAACAATTGCTCGGAGTCCTTTTTAACTCGTGCTTTACTAAGATACTGCAGTGTTGCACTCTTAATACTCTTCACTTAAGAAGTCTCAAAGGAACCTCTTCAAATTCCTCACTACCCTACCGAAACTGCACAATAGTACTCTAAAGTTCGCATCACGCCTTCCCTCACTTTAACCCGCTAAGCTCAACTCTATTCGCTTCATACCTGTTCGTACCTCATACTACGCTACCCGACGACAACTCCATCCCCAATTAAGCCGCTCTCGATACCCGGTATTATCGGATTCGAATCGATTCGACAGTCTCGTTTCGCATCGCTGGCGATACCAAATATTGACACTCTAGTTGACGAGGTACACAGACGACCGGATGCTAGCTACCGATTTCGTTCCATATTTAAATAATACACCTAGATTGTCTATGTAAATTCCGGAGATCGGTGTTGCTATTAATAAAACAACCTTTTATTTTCAATGATATAGGTATTTATTGGTGCCTACAATTGGTCGAAATACGACTGTATTTTCATTTTTGTCATTCATTTTAGCTTGCATTAAGCTTTAACAATATCATACTTCTTCAAGCGTTGCCCACCCAGTTTCCTTTAAATGGGGTACGAAATATTCTCCTCGTATTAATATGAAAATAGAATTTCTAGGACATTATGACGCTACGCTGCTGTCTTAATTATGTTGTAGTATCAAACTAAACATATCAAACTAAACCTATAACATACCTAAGTTCTAAAACGCATTTAAACATTCTGAAATCCAAAAAAAAAACTAAATTTGCACATTTTACCTACTTTACGCACCTTTTATAGTTTATAAAAGTCGTAAAGTGCAGTACCTAATTACTTTACCGCAGTTAGTAAGAACTACAAGGAAAGGTCTTGAAGTGCAGTCATTTGCAGTTTATACTAACTTTAAAATAGAGCTGGTAAAAATAGTAAAAACGACAAAATGACTAGCGGTCTAGCGTCCTCTAAATGAATAAACTTTACCAGATAATTATTATTATGACAGTGAAGTGACTCCTACAGGGAATACATAAGTAGGTACATACCTACAGTCACGGCTCGGTCCTATGAGGGTAAGCAGACAAAACACCTTACCAGTTGCTGCAATCCTGGTATACCTTGCGCTTCTACTTTCATAGTTATTTTCAAACACGCTTGTCGATTGCCTGGACTCTTGAAAAAGAATAAACCACAATTATTTTGTTCATTTATACATAATTTGAGTATAAAATAACAAATAAATCTGACCTAAAATGATTTATAGGAATAAAATATCGACAGCCTTCGAACTACTACAGTTCTGCTTATCTCACTTTTTATTATAAATCTGAAAGTTTGTGAAGACGATGAACGGGTCTGTTAAATTTTCGTACAGGGATAGGTTATATTAAAGCCTGGAATAACACACAGACTACATTTCATGCCAGAAATTCCCAAGAGCAACAGGAACGGGATCAAATTTTAACGCGAGCGGAGCCATGAGCATCAACTAGTTCATAACAATTGCCACTATACAGGGCAAATTGAATGGAATTCAAGTAATTCCCCCAAATTACTAGATCCAGCTGTTGATATGGAAAGGCTCTCACGGATGTTTCGTGACATATTTGTAAATAGACTAAACAAAGCCCGCTGAATTACTTGTCGGGAGTCTTCTACGGATAGGGCTGCGTTGTGAACCGGTGCTTCGTTTGCTAAATATATTAGACGGCTGGTCTAAGGTAAGGTCTAATATATTTAGCAAATGAAGCTCTAGACAATTCGTGGCAATGATGACATGTGTGTGGTATTTGACATTTATGACATACGTTTACGACTGTCATATACGTCAAATCGCGCCATTTTTACAGTGTCAGTGGTATGACAGTGGGTGACAACTAGCAGAATCGGGGTCCAGATTTTTTTGACGTTTTGTAAGTTCTTTTTAATAGTCTAATTTATTTTGCTTTGACTTTGATTTCGATCCCTTTTCTCTAATCAGTAAAATCAGAATCGCTTCAATTAGCTAGAATTTCGAATTATTTGATTAAAATTATCAGAATTGGCCAATGTTTTGTTTTCTCATGTGAGTAGGGTTGCCAGACGTCAGGATTAGTCTCGACATGTTAGGGTTTTTGGGCGTTCGTCGGGATTCCGACCAGAAAACGGAAATTTTAGGCCTTTTGGGGATTCAATGGAAATTTCAATCTAAATAAAGTTATATTTATTCTTTTAAAGCAATTTATTAAGTACAATATAACATTTTGAACAAAATTCTCTGAGCAATTCTCTCATTTACATGGTTTTGCTTTTTAGTTCATCTACGAGCATGCAAATACATACAGATGTTAGCATTAAAATCAATAAAATCCAGAACGCGGTCACTCAAACTGAAACCTTTAAAAAAAAAGAAAACACAAGACATTGTAAAATGGCTCGAGCAGAATTCCCTCTATTCTCAATTCTAAGCTCATGCTGATCAATACAACATACAATAGACGCACAGAATCGTACCAACCACCAACAGAGCAAGTAATACGACATCCTGAATCACATCTCCCTAATAATTCGATTTGACCAACGACAATAGACGGACTGTCATGGCGTCACAATCAGTTGGTGGGAACGCACATAACCTATTTATGCAACGTCTTGCAATACACACTGGCGTCTCGGCACAGGGCCCTTATTCAGATTGACCTACCGTAATTTAATTTCGCGAGTTCGTATTAGCCGATACATTTAAGTTGGTTTAGTTTTAAGCCAGTTCTATCTTCTATATTAACTAATTGAAATTCATCGTCTAGTCACGATACGACTGCGGTTAAAACTCATTGTCAAGTAGAATAATGCCACAGTCGGTATACGAAGCGTGTCATACCGTCAAGTGGAATGAAAAGCTCATGAACAATACAATACAATCACCGTGTTTAATTTTCTCACGGGTTTTGTTCTGTGACACACGGAAGCGTAACTTAGCAAACGGATTGATAAGAACTAATCTATGTGTTAACACCGCATATTAAATATTGCCATTTTTTGGAATGGCTCATTATATTCAAATAAAGATATGATTCCGTAGCCGACCGCATACGACAACTGCCGACGCATACAGCACATACAGTGTACCCATTACTTGTCAAACTCCGATACGAATAAAGGGGACCATTGAGAACCAGCAATGAACTACGTGCATGTGCTGCATGCGTCGGCAGTTGTCGTATGCGGTCGGCTACGGAATCATACCTTTATACAATTACGCTAAAAAGTATCAGAGGTTATCGAAGTTCAGGCAAATCTGCAGTTAGACTAGAAATAGCGAACCCCGGACTCCGTGGTGAAAGCTTCGGGTGCGACCGGTACTAACGCTAGGACGAAGAAGTACATGAGAGTTCATTTCCTGGGTCAAGCTAAAAGTTATTATCATCCCCCCACCGTTGTACCTGTTGTACACAAAGCTTGTATTTTGCAGCTCAGAGTTCTTCCTCTACAACATTTGATGTAAGAATTGTATTTGGCTTTTCTGACAGTATCCCCTGTCCTGTCCATCCACTAGCAGTGTTGTGATGTGACAGCTTACAGAAGAAGTTGGTTAAGCACTGAATATCTTTTGACTATCTATGTCCAAGTTGACAGTTCTTCACGTTCGTGTGTGAAAACAATCGGTCCGCGTAACGGGGCGACATTATCTGCAATCTCTGCGAAATTCCACCCGAACGCACACAACGAACCGACCATTGTGTCAATATTCATATCTCATCGCATTCATTGGTTTTAATACGTCGTACAAACAAATCGAAATGAGTTTTCTAAGAGCTGACGTCTACATTTTCTCGTTGACGAAATCGTATCGAGGTATCTGCAAAGTATACATAGAAAAGTAGATTAGGTATCTAAGGCCGCTCGGCGAGTTATATACCTAAACCTTAGGGTTGCGAGCGTACACGCGTAACGCGGCAACGGCCGCCGGGCGCCAGGCTCTTCTCTATTGTGTATGTACCTATTTAAATAATGTGATGTTGATTGTATTTGTGACAATACTTCATTCGGTTAGGTATTCAACTAAAGGTAAACAATCTTCTAGCGACTTCTTACAAAAACACATTTTAAACAAATAAACTAGGCTAACTAACTAGTGGTTCGATTTCGGTTTTTAGTCTAAAATAAGTTTCTAAACTAAAAAATACTTATACTACTAAACTCAGTGTTTTTAAATGAAACATATTAACAAGATACATCAAGATTGTTTACGTTTAGTAATGTAGGTAGGTACCTAACCGAATGGAATATAGGTAGGTACCGATTTCTAATTTCATCAAAGGCATTGTTTTAACCCCTCCGGAGCAGTACATTATACTCGCTCACAAGCATATTCGCAAAACATCATATTCTCATCACATGATAATCGTAAAATATCATTATTGTAAAAGACCATATTCGTAAAACACTACTAGTTAAAAACATCATATTTGAAAAAGTACACTAGGATCCATAAATAATGCCAACGCGGACAGTAACTTTATGCACCAGTACAAATGGTAAAATATACAGTACTTATGAAACTTCTTAGAGAGTCCAGTAACTGGACGGTAAATTATGTCCTCTTATGAGGAATAATGACAATGTCATCGCTTAGTCCTATTTTGTAGGTAAGGTTGGTTTTTCATGATACTGAAAGACCAATTTGGATTGAATCTGACCAAATACAAGTGCGACTATGAATGTTACAGGCTGTTACTATCATTTCTGTAACGCTGTATTCAAGAAGAGCAAGGAATTAAATGTCGAAGATTCAGATATAAACCGAAATATCGTACAATATTGTACACTCTTGCCCAGGGCCGGATCTAGGGGGGGGCAAGCCGGGGCACGCGCCCCGGGCGGCAAAATCAAACTTTGCGGATGAAAGGCCGCCCCCGAGGGGGCGGCCTTTGTGGGCGCACAGTGTGGATGATGACGACGACTCGAGATCACTTGGGTAGAACAGAGCCAAGAAGTAACAAAACCGCCCCGGGACCCGACGGCGTTCCAGGACGACAGTAGGTCCTTGCTCTAGTCGAAGATCTCCAAGTTTCCAACTGACAGAGCTTCTTAACGCATGTTTGTAGCGTAGCCAATTTCTGCAATGGTGGAAGACGAGGTAAATGGTCCCCGTTCGAAACGAGGTAAATGGCGCCCGGTGGACTCACCGTTCGCCTACCGACCCATAGTGGTGCTGGACGAGGTGCGCAAACTCTTCGAAAGAGTTATAGGGAAGTGCCTAATCGGACACCTCTCCAGGTTGTGGCCGGAGATGGCGAATGGCCAATATTGCTTCAGCCAGAAGCGCTACACTGTAGATGCCATCATGCGCATGAGGGCTCTGGTGAAGGATGCGGTTGCCCGGGGCATGTTAATTTTAGCGGTGTCCTTGGACATCGAGCCTCGAGAAAGCCAGCTCCACCAGGACATCATGGTGGAGTAGAAGGAACGACTTGGACGACCGAGCGCAAGGCAAGCCGTGTTATAGGCGGTAAGACCCATCATGGAGGACTGGCTAAAGAGGCGACACAAATGGAGCCTGCCGTACGGGCTGATACAGGTGATCTCCGGGAGAGGAAGTTTCGTGGACCACCTGTTTCGGATCTGGTGAGGTGCACATGCCCGGTGTGGAGGGCACTTACATGGGCCCTCAGAGAAGGAGTCCTTTCGCTTAGCGCTCCAGAGCGTGAAAGCGTGGGATGCCACCAAGTGTTCAAGTATTGTGTCGCATTTCCCCCCCCCCCCCCCCAGGATTCAAGGGCATTTACGCACAGCAAAAAAGTAGGCGGGGGTGGCATTTTCAGTTTTTGCCCCGCCTAAAAAAAATTGAAGATCCGGGGCTGCCTTGCCTCTTTTGCCATCCAAAATGATACCAAATGCATTTTTTCCATAATAGAAATGACATCAAATTCGCCAAAAATCAGAAAATTTCTTGATTATTTCAACAGTCAATGGACAAAAAAAATCAGCAGTGATATTCTAAGTTGTTATGACCAGAAAAACCGAACAACAAATGGAGTTGAAGGATGGCATCGCCGCATAAATACGAAAATTCCAAAAAAGCCAACCATGTATCAATTTATATCACTTTAAAAAAAAGAAAGCAAATTCCAACATATTAAACTGAAAAGAAACAATTTACATTTCACTGACGTAAAAAGGAGGAAAAAAATTGTAGAAAAGAATAAGAAAATATCAGGCATAGTCAATGATTATGTGAGGAACGATTTTTTGCAGTGAGATACGATTAAATTTTTCATATTTTTTTTCGATTTACTTAGAGAATAATAATTTCATTTATCCTAAGCGTAATTGTGTTTTGTTTGCAATGTAGGTAATTAATTAAATAAGTTCTTCTGTAATTAATTGAATATGATTTTCATTTCAAGAAAAAAATGTGTCGTTGACTGTACATTGAATTATTTGCGAATAGCATGTTCTGAGATTATCATGTTATTCGACTATCATACTGTAGGAATATCATGGCGCGATAATATCATAACACGAGAATATGATGTTTTGCGAATATGCTTGTGAGCGAGTATAATGTACTGCTCCGGAGGGGTTTTAACTACGAAAATTTTTAAAATTTTAGTTTATTATAACAATTAAAAAACTTATAGGTACTTATAGGTATAGGTAAAAAATAAAAAAGCCCTGAAAAAGTTCTATGTTAGTTTGTAGATCGTGGAAACTGTACCTAAAGAACTTTTAAAATTCAGAAGTTCAGAACACATAATTCCACCACAAATGTTTAGGTAGGTATTTTTGTTAATATATTTATCATTCTAACAGTTATATACCTACAGCAAAAAATACATAAACGTTTATAGAAAACATAATGCTGATTGAAACAAATGCCTAAGGTGGTAAATAACTTTACTTTTCCTTTCTTCTTCAGTAGGTATTGTAAAGAAAGTTAAGTCTGGGTTTGCGTACCTACCTAGTCGTTATTCATATACCCAAAGATACTACAATAGGTTTCGGTTTTGTTCGAAGTCCTGATCATTCAATGCAAACTGCGCTAAACAATGAAATAAAGTGAAACGTAGCGATACGCGCGCGATCTCATTCACGACACAGCCCGCACTGAATCCTCGGTGCGCCCCGGTAAATATACGAAGGTGTGCGGCGGCAGCGCGTTCGTACACGGCGCCGGGCGCGTACGCACACATTCAAACCGGCAGCCGCACGTTTCTATGAAGATGGCGTACTGTTCTATACTGTGGTATCTGCTTGTCTCTGTTTGATGTTTTTCGAAGTAGGAAGAATAGAATATAGAATTTTGTTAAGAAGGGGGTACTTCTGTTATTGCTTCTATGCCGCAATGCTGTTCCGTTCCGTTCCCGTTCTTAATAATTCGCAATGCGATTGGTTACTAACATTTTATAAAATGGATCTACTAATCTATTTTATTTTTTATGTAGGCATATACTCGTATTGATGATATAACGACCGCGGTTCCAAATTAATTGCTATAGAATTCGTTAAGAACAGTTTTCTTACATTTTGCGAAAACTGTCAAATATCATAAAAAATTCAATTCGATTTATAAATGACGAAAAAACGTAGCGACAAAAAAATATATAGTATGATAATATCGAATCGAGAACCTCCTTTTTGAAAGGCAGTTGAAGAAGAAGAAATACTTATAACTGGAAACACCCTTATAGTATTATGTACGTAAGTAAATTCATATTACCATATTACGGACACGTCACATTTGACGTAGTAGTTCCTACTACAAATTACTTTTCTGACAGACAGAGATCCTTATTTCACATCCCAAAACTGTAATATAAATATATCCCTTGCTAGCTGTACGGGCATAAAAATAAGAAGAATAAAAATACTATTCAAGGACCAAGAAAGACTCATATCAGCCAAAATTACACTTCCATTGCGTAGAAAAGGTACCCGAGACTTTCATTTGACGTATATGAACTAAATAAAAGACGCAATGATAATAATATACCTTCACCAAACTGCTAAGCGATTTCCATAACAAAAATAAAATGGCAACTCCATGCTAATCAAATAAAAACTAATCCAACAAACCATAAATATTGAAATGTTGCCAGAAAAAAAAATGTATTGCGTTCCCACCTTTTTACTGTTGACAGGAGATGAGAAGCATATTTCTTTATACCTTCAAAATGATTCCCCACCCATCCCCCAGGCAATTGTCGCGAGTAATGTCGCTATTTATTGTATTATTCGTATTTCTTCGCATCAAAGAACAACAAAAGGAACAATATAATGTGTTGCGCAGGTACACCAGAGTTTCAATTTACGTTGAAATTGCTACATCGACTCAGTATGTATTGCCAAAGCTCTCATCTGACGTTGGCAATATTTTTAGACGATTTGGAAAATAAAGTAAAATGGCATAAGTGCCTGTAACGTATTTTTATTGCCATATTTTTATTTGGTTGATATTTTATATTATGTATTTATATCATTTGATGAGAAATTTGTTGATGATGTATAAAATTATATATTGCAGGTAGGTATTATATGACACATTTCAGGTATCACATAGGTAGATAATGAGGAATTAAAAAAAACATGTGTTTTCTGAGAAGTTATTTAAATTATGGTTTGTCTTCATGTTTTTCAAAGTATAGTACCTACCTTGAAAATTACATAAGAATGAAAGTGGGACAAGATATTATGTTATAATCAGTACGTTATTCCTTTTATTTTTACTGTTCTATAATAGGTAGGTAGGAATGACATACAATTACATAACATAAATTGTATGTCATTCCTACCTATTTTCTCATAATTTTAACAACCCTACCATTACCTGAATAAAAGGCTAAATCCAAACTGATTTCATGCTTAATTCTTTCAATTCCAGGTCAATAAAGTAAACAATGTAAAATGGTAAACAATAATCCCTACCATATTATACCAATCTATTACTTAATTATAAAAATTCCTGAACTTTCAACAATACTATTCTTGAAATTGAACACTCGCTCCTTTTTTATTCTCTAAAGACGCTTGTTCGTAGTTCCAAATTCAAATTTATTCAATTTCGCGGAGCGATCGGTGTGGAAATGAAACGTCTCGAGTTGCTACGTTCGGAAACGTTGGTATACTTCCCTTTCTATTAACATTCGTTGCTGACACGTCATTGTTATAGTTGGTTGCACGGGGGTGGATTTACGTGGTATTTTTTTCTTACCTCTCCCTATTGTGGAAAGCCTGCCACGTAGATAGCGGCGGCAATGGTTTGAATAGGTATATATTTGTTTTAAAACATTTATTGCTTATTCTCAATGGTGCTTTGATATAAATCTTAGGAAAAGTTAACCTACTAATTGCTTTGAATTTGACGCAGTAATAAAAAAAAACAATGAATGTGATTTAAGCTGATTGATTAATAGCTGATAATAGGGTTTGCCCGCAAAATGTAGATCGGTCACCAATAGTTTCGAGCAACATCGAGGGGACTCCGCATTGCTGGACTCCTATTTGTTCATAATAATAACGCTAGATGGCTCCTGCATCGCCATAAGATGCATGTAGGTATAAGAAAATTCCGAGTATCCAGGTTGTATTCCGCTAGCTCAGTTGGCCAGAGTATTACCCTGTGAGGGACTAGTCGTGGGTTCAAGTCCCGTCCTGGACGTTAACTTGTGTCAATCTAAATGTACCTATAGGAAAATTTAGCATAGTAATGGCATGAAAATTTCATTAAATAAATGTTGAACAAACTTTTTCAATTTGAATTGAATGAAATAAGATCGCAAGAAGAAACCGTTGCTTCAATTACTCATCCTTATCTATATCTTACTTCGAAGCCCAAAAACAATAAATAAAAATCTGGTATCGCATTTATTCAATTGACAACGACTGACATCTCAGTTGAAACATCAACAAGTGAACACGAAATCGATTGAGCATCGTTCCAGTGATGTTTTGGGCACAATTCGTTCGGAAATCGTCGTATCTTTACACACACGAACGAGCATTGACGAAATAATGACAGACGAAACTTCCCTTTCGCTCAATCAGTTCACTCCCAATCTCAGTTCAGTCAATCAGTTCAAAGATTCGAATTTATTCATTCATTCGTTCTTGTTACGCATCCCATTTTCAATTTGTTTTGTTTCCTGTTGATTCTTTACAAATATCTTGTTTTATAATTAGGTTGAGTATAAATAACTAGAGTAAATTATATTGTATTTCTTCGCCAGAGTCGAAAATTATTATAAAGCTGGTTGTAAATTAATAATACTTCTTGCTGTTACCTTAATTGGGTAGGTACCTACCTGAAATTCTTATAATGTAGGTAGGTACTGATTATTGTGACCAAAAGAATATGGTAAATTTAGGTTGGGAAAAAAAGGACAGACGGGATTTCCCGTCGTAAATGAAGCCTCTGGGGAAGCCTACCTTAACCCTGAGAAAAAACAGCTAAACAACACTATGCGTTACTTTTTCATGGCGGCAATTTTCTTGTGTTTTGGGGAGCGGCGTAGAGTTGACGACGCGTTACGCGAGCTACGGGCGTAGCTAGATTTTTCGAGGAGGTTCAAGAAAACAAAACAACAAACTTATGCTTTTAATGACATTTCTATTCATGTAAAAACATAATAATTCGTGTGTTTCGCGTGGGTTTGAATCCCAAACACAGCTAAGCTCATAGTGGCAAACACTCATTACAAGGTTGAGCCAAGTCGTATCTTAATTACCAAACATAAATGTACTTAAGTAGGTAACTAGGTACGTATGTACTCAAAAGGCGTGACTATACAGTCGCGCCTTCTCTCTTCTTCACGCATTCTTTCCCAGTGGGGTAGGCAGAAGCCACATGTTTCCACCAGCTACGATCCTGGCATACAACTTTCGCTTACGTCATATCATAATTTTATGTAAGTACCTAATATAATATGTAGGTATAGTATATAGGTAACGAATTCATTAAAATGTAAATTAATCATTATTATCAGAGTAATAGGTAGATACAAGTCACTAACAACAAACACTTCACACTACGGTACACAAAATTAATATGAAAGTCATAATCACTCAATTTTCACCCCGAGGTTCGCGTAAAATTGGAGCAATACAATTTAAAACTAATCATACAACATTCTGACTCCCCAGTCTGTAGGGTTGTTGCTGTCGCTGAAAAGCCAGCGAACATAATAAAATCTCGTCGAATAAGTACAGTGAGCAAGATAAATGCGGGGACGTAGCTCCGAGCTAAACAATATGACGAAATCGTACTGTTTGCACGGTAATTTCAAAAGCTGCGGTTGCTACACTTTTAGACGAAATATTTCGAGACTATACAATTGTTGTGTTGTCCCGCATTTATGCAAGGATCTCGTGGAGTTTGTGGACAAAAAGTACCCTCATTGTGTGCAGAATTTTTTATGCTTGCAATGTTAATCTGGATGTTTGGTGGCCTTTGCCTCATACTTTGTTGGTAACGAGCGACAAGTTCTGTCTAGTATAAAAATATGAATTTGAAATTAGAACTACCAGACAGTACATACATTATTCAGTTTTCTGGTAGTTCTATCGCCCTGATAATCAACGTACATTAATTTGTTGTCTCCTTGACTTCATTTTATTAGCTGTTATGGTGTAATGTTCTATGGCAACTTATTATGAGCTACTAACAACCCTACAACTTGCAACACTCGAGCTGCAGCGTTAGTAAAAACTTCTAAATAAATGATTAGCTATCTATTTTTGATACTTAATACAATATTATGAAAATTTTGAAGATTATTTACATAACGAAAGGGATACCTAAAGCAATAACTTATTCTTTTGTATTACTACCTACGTAGTCAGTATGTAATATGGACAAGAATGTAGTTATTTATCTAAGTATAGATATAATAGCTGTAATCGGTTTCTTCTCTCTTCCTCAAATGTTTTTTTTTTTCAAAAGTCGCGCAATATCTGCCTAATGCAGATGGCAACTCTTTTAGATATTTTCTGTGGCGTCCCGTTCCAAATCTGAAATTCAAAATTCATTCCCGCCACACCCAGGATCCATGTCACATTTTTTGTTCTGTCTAGCAAATATAGACGTCGTTAACATAATCAAATTAAATACTAATATATAATTATGTTGTAGTGGAAGCAGTTATACAACCTATATACGGCTAAGTACACCGCGGCGCTAACAAGTTTGACTAATTTTCTATCTCGCTACGATTGTAATGAAGAGAAAATGATGTTTGTCGACGGTTTCTGCCTTTACTTGTTATTTTAAGAGTAAAAGTGATAATTTATGCTTCAGATAATATTGCCTAAGTATAGTTAATAATTTAGGTAAAGACTAGCCTAGTTGTATGGGTAATGGACTGCTGAGACGAGGTCTCGGGTTCGATCCCAGGTTTTACCATGGCACCTTAGAGTATATCATGGCACACACCAATGACTTTTCGATGCTTTTCGAAGTTATGTGTGTATTTATCGCAGGTTTATAAGTGCCCAGTTAATGGCAATAGGCTCGCCACCTATTACATTGGGACCTAAACATAAACGGCGAAATGTGGGTGCTAGCACCTCTGCCTACCCCTTCGGGGATATAGGCGTGAGTTTATGTTATGTTTTAAAAAGATGCTAATACACCTGCCTCAACAATCAGTGAGTGCGAACGAGAACAGAGTATAAGATCCGGATAGTTTCGAATTTTTGATCTTCTTGCATCCAGTATACACCCCCCCCTCTACTTCCCTCCCCCCCCCCACGCCTTAACTTTGCTCGGGAGATATATCTTGGACCTAAAATGTGCCCAAATAGTTCCCTATATGCGCAGTACACGTTTCTTGGGGTGAAAGAAAAAGAAAGAAAGAAAATATTTTTATTCAACCCAGCTTACATAAACAAAAATATGCACAGCTTAGCAACCAGAATAAAATTACAACAATTGTGCATACATAACAATGTTATAATGCATCTATATCGCTAGGTAGAATAAAGGCCACCTCTCAGCTTAATGCTGTCCGCGTTGTAGTGCAAGCGGACAGCGCTGGTTTTCAGAGACGGCCGGACAGTGGGTTTGACTAATATACCTACATATATATTTTTTTCCATTACGATACAGTTGCAGATAGATTAAACGCAAAAAATGGCAAACAAAAAATCATTACAAAAAATGAAAACAAAATAAATTTAAAAAAGTAAGAGAACTGGCAACAATTTGACATCTTTTGAGGATAGCACGGGGTGCTGCTGCGGTGGACGAGCTCAAATTCCGCGGGCGCCTGGGTCTCGTCTCACGATTTAGGTCCAAGATACGTGTCCCGAAATATATCTAGTGGTAAATATACTTAAAAAGTTATTTATAACTGTTATCAAATACGCCATGTCGCTAGTGTTTACTAGTTAATGAACGCTAATGTCGGTTTCATATTTCACGCGTCGTGTCGTGAGGCCTTTATCGGTTAGGGCGGGAGCACACCTTGCGATTTTTATTAGAACATTTTTTTTAGTATTATTATAAAAATTACAAGTATTTGGTCTTCTTCTCCTTTGAACTGATTTGGTCTTCTGTGCAGTGGCGAAGGGTGAAAATTTTCAATAGTGAAGCCGGTAAAAAATCTTTTAGAACGAACATAGCATATTATGGAATTCCGGGCGTTTTGATCTACCACGGCTTCCTTTTACAGAGTAGGTAAGCCTGTAGAAATTGCTTTATGGGGACCTCTCGCCACTGCTTCTCTGATATCTGAAAATCTAATAATCCTAACTACTCAATAATATAAATGCTGATGAGTTGGCTTGTTTGTAACATAATCACGCAAGAACCACTGAATGATTCCGCAAGAAGATTACAGGCAGGAACAGAGCATAGACTACTTTTATCCCGGGAATAGATTTCTGGGGTTAGGGAGGCCCTCAGGGAACACTGTAAAAGTAATACTGTAACTACATGGGCGAAGTCACGGGCTAAATATAGTCTACGCAGTCTAAAACGTAGGTTACGTCGTATATTGTGTTTGCAACCAGTTTGCACCTCTTGAAGGTTACAGTTAGCCGTCTCGTGAGGAACTAATAACCTCAGTTTGCTATAGTAATATTATATATGAAAGCAAATATTTCTTTAAAATACTTACTATACACGATTCAATAAGGCTTTTTGTGACGTGCATTTTGAGATACTAATAGTATTATAAATCCCATAACAGGTGAAGGAGAGTTAGACGGTTTTGACGATTTGTAAGTGCCGTTTTACGCTCAGGCTCAGAATGTCCCTTTCCCAAAATGTCCCTCGGTTTCAAATAGTCCCTTTCCCGAAATGTCCCTTTCCCACAATGTCCATTTCCCAGAATGTCCCTTTCCCGAAACGTCCCTTTCCCAAAATGCGCCCTTCCCGAAATGTCCCTTTCTCAAAATGTCCCTTGTCAGCTAAATCTGCAGCGCTACTGAGCTGCGCAGGTCAGCGCCATCGCACCACAAATGTCTTGGAAGGGTGGCATCGACGAGTGAATGCCCGTATACCCAGGAAACCCAACTTATATTATTTTATATATAAATTAAAAAAGGAATCTAAGTATTGGGATATTCGTTTATGTAATTCATTATTTAATAATATTATGGCAAATCGAAGAAGGCCGAGAGACATCAAATTTGATAAAAAATACATGATATACTTACGACAATTACAATCAAAAAATATCACGGTGGCTCAGTTTATTAAAAAAATAATATATTTGAGACTGCGCTTATTTAAATAATATTAATAAATAAATAAACAAAATCTGTTATATATATAAGTTTTTATAGGTTCACGCATACTTATTTTATTAGGTACTATTACATTAATAATTTATTTTTTGTAACTCATCAGTAATAAATGAAACACCAGCCAACTTCTGCAAGGTTGGTATTTTGAGTGGGCTAGCCTTTGAAGCCGTGTGACATTGTGCGCCTAATCCAACTCAATATTACTAAGTCTTTTTCGTTTCTACAATGTCATTTTATAATATACTGCTATATAATTATATGTGATTAAAAGTTGATTGACTACTTACTTGGCTTATGTTATTTTTAAATATACCTAGTGTTTAACCGCGTAGCAGACGTAAGAAAGGGACATTTTGAGAAAGGGACATTTCGGGAAGGGCGGATTTTGGGAAAGGGACGTTTCGGGAAAGGGACATTCTGGGAAATGGACATTGTGGGAAAGGGACATTTCGGGAAAGGGACTATTTGAAACCGAGGGACATTTTGGGAAAGGGACATTCTGAGCCTGAGCGCCGTTTTATTGGTCTATACAAAATGATTTTTAACTTTGACCCGCTCGTGCACAATTTCTATAATCAAATAAATTACTTCTTATTATTTTATTTTATATTTAAAAAAAAAAAAAAATCTGAGTTTCGAAAATAGAAAAGCTATAAAAGAGCTGTAAAAATTACGCTTCTACTAACTTTATCATTTTTATTAATTTTAATGATCCACCTAACAATCCACCAATTATTATTAATAAATCAAATCAAATCTTATTTATTATCCATAAATTATGTTTTTGGCAATGACGAGTGACGTCATACTTATTTTTCTTATTAAAAAAGTTCATAGAAAGTTTTGTAGTTTATTTGACTTGATTGGACATCTGGACATTCATATTTCCTTTTGCATTTTATAACAATATGTTTTGTCGATACTATTTCCATTAGAACTTTCTTTTTTCATATAACACAATCACACGTCGTCGTACCAAAAGCGACCCTTTCATACGAACACGAATCCAATATTATTCACAATATCACAAACCAAAACAAACCACAGAACTCGTATTAAAACCATAAATTACGCAACGGTTCCGCCATTTTTATTTCACCCCAATTTTCCCGCGCTCAGTGCAATTGTTTTCAATATAACCTTACATAAATTAAAATGAAAAACAAACCAGTTACAGAACGGAACAAACTGTGCAGCACTAGTCATTTGTATACGTCTTGAAACTGAAACGGAAGCCACTAATTTAATGAATCTTATTACAACCTAAGTTTTGCTGACTCAGCTGTTAGAACTCCTTTGGAAACTGCATATTTACAGTACGCTTATGTAAATAAATAAGGTAATTTTAAGTAGGTAAATTATTTAGGAAGCATTTATGCACGACGTAGCTTATTTTAAATAATGAATTTCTCAATTTTTTTCTAGTTTTAACTGTAAAAAGCTCGTAAAGATAAATATAAGTCTACATTCTTCCTTTCAGCAGTTACTCTGACTCTAATCTTCCCCTATAAACAAGTGGCAATCCGTTGATCGGCGTACTGTATATGTAGAATAGAATGACGAATATATGGGATTTGACGTTTATGACATACGTTGACGTCTGTCATATACGTCAAATCCATACGTCGTTCTATTCTTCAATACGGGCAACGAATTGCCACTTGTCTAGGGGCTCTTTGTCTAGAATACCGTAGTAATCTCTTCAGGTTTCCGCAGTTGCCCACTATTTTAGCTTCTATAGTAGGCGTATAGAGTATGTTCACCTAGATAAGTCAAGGCTTACTTACACAATTACACATCAAAGACTTTATACCCTTTGACTCTTCATTAGAAAGAATACAATTACATTAAGTAAGGTTAGGAACTTGACTTTCACTATATTCAAACTCTAATAATAGACACAGTATGGCTACTACAAGCACCGTATAAAATAGCCACTACTTTAGTACAAGTTTGTCATATACTATACATCCCATAACAAGCACACAGTACAGACAATATTGACATTACCATAATCACACATCATCATCACTATCATCATCACTTCCCTACACAAAGAAAAACAAAGTCGCTGTCGCGGTCTGTCCTATGTATGCTTAAATCTTCAAAACTACGCAACGGATTTTGAAGCAGATTTACATGCATAATATTGTAGAGAAACATTGATAAATTTAGAGATACCTAATACCACGCGGGCGGAAAATATAGCGGTACAAAGTTCACCGGGTCAGCTAGTAACGTATATTTTAAACCGTCTTTTACGATGCATTTTGTTAGCACTACCTACTGTATTTGGTTTAGACGCAAAATGACCAATCGCTATATGACCAACACGTGAAATGACCAATACGTAAAATAATTTGTATAGTCAAAGAAACCTGTGTACCTTTTGAAATACGACAAGCTCTTCTAGCAAATATAGTATCGTTGTTATTAAATCAGCCACAAACTGCCTTTCAGTTAGCTTAAGCCTAACAACATCGTTATCCGTTTAGGTAAGGGAGATGGGTTGTCCTTAGTTCTATAGGAAAATGAATAGCTAACCATATCTTGTTAGACTGGGTAGTTATAGCATAGATACCTATAGTAAAGGGTTCCCAGAAGGGTTAGACAAAGGTTAATAGGGGCCCACATTTCACAAATCTTTCTGTTCGACCTCACGTAGTATTATTGCCTATTTTTAGGACTCCGTTTATAGATAGCACACATCTATAGCACGCTTCTTCTATACTATTATTTAATTGTAAATTGAAAATGTTTGTCCGCGATAGACGCAAAAATTACTGAACGGATTTTGATGCCGGTTTTTTTGTTAGAAAGGGCATGATCAGACTTAAAATCTTAGGTTTGTGTGATCGCAATCAGTTGAGTAGAACCGGAGATATGAGCCGATATCCATAGCAGCGTAGCATAGCGCATCAACTTGATGGAAAGGCAGTATAAGACCAAGTAAACTATTGTTTATTTTTATCAGCAATAAATTCTTTAAGCCTCACTAAAATCATATTGTTCTATACAACTATAGTTTATGAAGTATTTATATGAATAAAAAATGTTAAGTAGTTCAGATAAGTTTTAGTTTTCATTCGTTGATAAAAATGTGATTTTTGACTGCACAATTACAATAGGGACAATGTAGTTAAAATCCATTCTTTATCAGATAAAGTCAACATATCCGTGTAGCATATCTTTTATATTATGATGGAATTAACTAGCTGTTGCCCGCGGCTCCCCCCGTGTATATTTGTGACCCTGTTTCCACATCCCTTAGGAACCTATACCCGCTATAAAAACATAAGTATGTGTTATTACAAACTATAATCTATCGCTATACCAAAAGTCAGCCTGAATTATTCAGCAGTTTGGGTTTACCTCCTCCACTTCGGTGGAGGGGTATCCGTGTGTATTTTTCGCACGATAAAAAAGGTACCTATCTATAATATTAGTAAGAGTAGGATAAATTTAGTAACTCGTAGCACGTAGTATAACTAATAGTTAGGCATACAACAATATTCAATACTCATCCTCTTAGCCTTTTTACCCTAAGACAAGTCAGACTTTTTTTGGACTCCAACTTCCCGTAACGACTGCCATAGATGTTCATATGGCAACCGGGACCGACGGCTTAACGAACTCTAAAAGGCACGACGTACACAACAACTCAATGACAGCAGTGTCAAAACTCATTCACAAGTCGTATTAAAACAATGTAACCACAATTTTATATCCAAAATTCAATCAGGCCACCCCTAACGCCAACTGTCATAACTCGGTACTTAACGATAGAGTACGTGCGAACAGGCATACGCACTTTGAAGGGCCTGAATTACGAGCTCGTGCAAGGATAATAGGCCACTAAAGTAGCCAGAGGAAGGCTAGACGAATGTGTGGCCTCGGCTTTACTCTATGCTTTTACGAACAAAGTTGACGGTAAGTCGTAAAAAAATGGCTGTTTAATTTGTCTCCGCAGATGTATTAGGTTTCATACGAGTCTCGCGGTAAACTGTAAGAGCTCAGTGAATTAGTGACACTGGTTAATACCTTGGCATACAGTATTGTTTTAAGTAAGCACACTTGAAAGATCAAATACGACGACTGAAATTGGAGAACTTGTAAAGACGAGTGAAATAGTAGTGGGTAAATCCATATCCATATCTATAAGAGATCCGATTCTCAGCACTCCATGGATTCCATAGCGTGATATAATAATAATATAAATGCGAAAGTAACTCTGTATATCTGTTACGCTTTAACGCCTAAACCACTGAGCCGGTTTTGACGAAATTTGGTTTAGGGGTAGAGTAGACCTTGAGAAAGGACATAGGATATATGGTCGCGATGACCGATATCCACGCGAGCGCGAGCAAAAATAGATGAATCATATAAACGACATCCACGCGTGCGGTAGATGGAATATTATTTCTGAGTATTGTAATACGAGCTTCAGTTATACGCGTATAGAGCTATAGAGAATTGTTTTAAAGATTTTAATACATTTAATTCAGTCTTAATATCTTAGTATTACCTACATTATAACTCACAGCAGTCAATAACAGTAAAACAGATGAATAATGATCTGCCAATCCTCGTCAAGAACACAAGGACTTCAGATATAATGACGAATGACGATAGCTCGCTGTACTTTATGACCAATGTGATTGATAACTTCATATCAATCAATGCACAACGAATTTATCGCCTCCGTTCAATCCGAGAAATGGGACAAATCCATAATGATGTGCTTTGGTAACACTGTGTATTGAAGCTATTATTGAGATTCGTTATTGGTTGATTCTGAGCTATTACTCATAGCAGGTTTCTAAAGGTAGGTACTGCAGAAGCACGCAGCAGATACACCCTAATTGCTTTTTCCGTATCGGAGTTTGACAAGTAATAATAATAATAAATAATAAATATTCCACAACATTCTACACAACGCTATCTAGACCCATGGTAAGCTTAATTAGCTTGTGTTATGGAATCTAGAATGCGGATATACATACTTAGATAGTTTTTTTTTTTAAATACATACATATTATACATATAAACACCCAGACCAATGCAAATATTTATATTCATCATTTCATCATTCATCATCATTTCAGCCATATTTATATTCATGCATACAAATATTTGCACTGAGCGGGGATCGAACCCGTGCCTCCTGCGTAGCGGCCGCGTTCACTACCGCTACGCCACAGAGGCAGTCGCAGTAATGGGTACGCTGAATCTGCTGCATGCAGTTGTCGTATGCGATTAGCTTCAGAATCATACCTTAACTCTTCTGATAGATTTTGGAATTTAGGCCAATGCAGATGGCTCTAAAACGACAAATAACAGCATAGGATGTTGAAATTGGGGGAGAAATATAGCAGAAACAACAGAAAAAGTAGATCATTTGTAGTAATGGGGTGAAATGAGGCGCATTTTAAATGGATTGCCACGATTTCCAGTCAAACTAGACTTCCTATCAAAAAAGTTAAATGTAAAAAAATTGTAGGTTGTAATGGTTCGTAATAGTAAGGTTTTCAAAGTCATTTTAGGTAGTTTTGAACTTCATTTATTGTCATTAAATAAATTGAGACTGTTTTTGCTTACGTTCCTATTTTGACTTCCGTTGTGTTACTCGTAGGTCAGTGATTTCACAACCTTACATTTTCCTAAAAAACATAAATACTAAACTACTTTCAACACTTTTGAACCTAGATTTTTGAGAGAGAATTTTCTGCCGTTTCTAGTGAACTACACGAAAAACAGAAGGAATTAGAAATCCAATCTATTTAAATACGAGCCACTGTACAGAGCACTGCCGACCCCGTCAAGCTGTTATGTAAATTGTTTAACGGAGGCTCTGCAGTCCCCAATGGCGCACTTAAGGCATTAACATAAAGACTTATACCCACTAAGTACACAATTACTTCTGCATTTAAACTGATTACACTGTTTAAATATTCAGTGTAAATTATTCCAATTACGTCCCGTTTAAAGATTCACTATATATTATTGTAATTGGTTTTACTTTGGAGTTTCAAATAGTTTTGTTGTAGATACTTGAAACTATTGTTTCACGCTTTGCGTTGTTTTTGCGTCCAAGTTTTGTTTTATTTGGTTTTGAATAGGTCTTAAAAAACGTTTAGAAAATAGAATTTTAGAAAAAAAATACGTAGGGTTATGTGATAATTTAATAATTAAATTTAATAATTTGAGAGGTTTCATAATGATACAAGCGACGGTTGACTTAAAAAAATCAGTTCCTTCATGGATTACGGTATCCATTTACAATGTATAGTATGGATTTTCAAGGTCCAAATATCTAAAAAGGTCTTAGAATAAGACTATATCGATACACATAGAAACGCCAAAACCGTTGGACCTATAAATTGAAAATTTTGGCAGATGAAGCTTTTTATAGTCAGTACGTATTTAAGGATTTTTGGAAATGACACTACTAAAGGGGTTTAGGATAAAGTTCGTTTGGAATTCTTTTATGAATTTATTCCCAGTTTTATGTCACTTACTAGGTTTTGAAATTGTAAAACCATCTGAGAATTTAACTGTTGGAACATACACTGAAACCTACGTTGAAATTTTAATTTTGCGCCGTAGATCCTCGTGTCGCACATACTCTCAGCGGAGACAATCCAACACTTACTCCCTTGTATTAATAAGATATTCAAACATTTCGTTCAGTGCAAAGCGTTGGATATTAAGGGGAACGAAAATGACGAGGGTTTTACGACGCCAGTGCAAAAAGGAGCATCTAAAAAGTGGAATATACCTAGTCGGAGTTGATTAGAAATTGGTTCGTAGTAGAGTAGTAGTGGAGTGTGCCAAGTCAAAAAGTTTCCAACGAAATTCTGGTAATCTGGTTAGTGCTTTTGCATTTGCTGTCAGCGTCGTGCTACTTTGAAAGCTGCTTTCACTAATGAAAGTAATTACAATCAGATTACAAAAAAAAATACGAAGATATAAAAAGAAAATGAAGTCATCCTCACCTGTAAAGCCGAACCTGCTGTTAGATGCATGAGGCTCTCGCTCAAGCTACCTTTTTGGGATTGGGGGATCAGATGGCAGTCGCTCCCGTCAAAACCAGGATAAACCAAATATGAAAAGAAGGAGTAGGAGAATGAACCCCAGGCTCAAAAATGCTAGGTTTGCATGCTTTGAATTGGTGCTCAGATGAAGAAAAGATTATAATTCCAAACTAGACTAACATTGAAATGTCACAACTTTAGAAAATTTGGCTACCTCTTCACTTATCAAATAGCTTAAAAAAATTGAATCTGAAACCATAAAACACAAAAATAATCTGCCTTTTTTATTTTGTTTAAAAAATGTGCAATAACGTGCTATTGCATTATCTCGTCTGCACGATTTGAGTTTCGTTCTCTCTCACAATTTTCATGGTAATCTCCGCACGAGAGCGCTGATTTCACCGCCATGAAATATTTTGTTACCTGCAGCTTCGAGAAGCGGATTTACTGTAAACTGAAATGTGTAATAACAATTTCACGTAAGAATATATAGATGAATTGAAAATTCAATGAGGTCAACATCATCGTTATAGCGATTTCCCAGCTACTTACAAAGTCCACTCTGGAGCCCGAGATCTATTTACCTGTAGTTTTTGATTGGTATGTCGGCTTGTTTAGTATGTCGGCTTTTACAGCCGCGACAACCGTCTGATCTTCCGATCCTTAGAGGCAATCCAATCTAGTTCCTTGTATATCAGATGCACCACTTGCAGGTTTACTTTGACTTCAAGGATGTTGGTAAGGACCTCTAACAAAGATCCTTCAATTATTATAAAGGGTATTATAAATTTATAATCCACATCTACCAAGATCTTACCCAAGTAGAATGTACCTATAGTTGATTAGTTCGGGCTTAGTCATAAGTTCAATAGTTATTTGTTATACAAGAGTGCAAAGTTGCTTTTTAACCGCGTGCTCATTTTTGATGACCGAGCAAGCGAAAGATTCTAAATTTGAATCACGAGCGTAGCGAGTGATTCACAAATTAGAATCTTGAGCGTTAGCGAGGGAATCAAAAGAGCACAAGGTGAAAAATCTTTGCACTCGAGTGCAACACGTAACTTTTCATCCCACCTCAGCGAGGAAATAATGAAATGCTTCTCCTTCCTAGCGTTAATTCCCAGTCAGCATCCGAAGCTTTCACCTCGGAGTCCGGGGTCCGCTTTACCAGTCTTAACTGCGGATTTGGCTGGATCTCGATATTTTCCGTGAAGCGACTGCCATCTGACCTCCACAACCCAATGATGACATTAGGCGATATCGAAGCATTGCAGCCAGACCGTTGTTGTTGAACTTTTTAGGGCTCCAACTACCCGTAACGACTGCCATAGATGTTCGTATGGCATCCGTGACCGACGGCTTAACGTGCTCTCCAAGGCACGACCAGACCAATGCAAATACCCATTTTCATGCATAAAAAATATTTGCACTGAGCGGGGATCGAACCCGTGCCTCCTGCGTAGCGGCCGCGTTCAATACCACTACGCCATGGAGGCTGTATAATATGTGTATTAATACTAGTAATAAAATACAACAAAATAAAAATTCAACAACAATGTCAACAATATGCCGTGAAAAAAATTGATGCGCGCAAAGCAAATTAAAAAAAAAGTACACCAAGGAGGTTACGAGTCTGAGTTTTTCATGAATAGAGGTAGAAGTAAATAGGTTTAATGATGTTTTGAGTCCACAAAGCTAGTACACACGATGTTCTAAATTCAAATTTACTTTACCTCTCTAGAGGATAAAAACGACTTTTACGCTCAGTTATCGAAGAGCAAAAATAGTCTTTCCGAGATGGTGGGATGAAAAGGTTATTAATGTTGTTGTGCGTTGTGATAGGCTGATTGGATTAGGCAAATTCTCATTACCAACATGTCTAACTACACATCTAAGTATTTCGATAGTAGAAGATATAGTTGACGATTAAATATCATTATTATTTTCTAATAAAATATGCAAAATCTGATATTTCTTCTTGACGAGGTTCAACTTCAATTTTTTGTTTCAGAAACCGTATTTAATAGGGTATTTAGCATCTCCTATATCAGGAAACGTAAATTACCTATGCATCTAATCATTATTTCATATTTCTCATTATTTGAAGCAATGTCAAAATGTTGGTTCCACCATCTATATTAGACGAAAATAAACCGATTACTCAACAGTCAGCAAAGGCGATAAATAACTGTTCATATGAAGTTATATGAAAAGGTATGTAGGTACTTATCCCCTTTGCCGACTGTACATAAGTTAATAAGAAGAAAATGAAACAATAATAAGCCGTCTGAGAGGAACTGCCTTTTCAATCTCGCTTCTTGTGGCACAGTGTGATTGAGATTCCCCTGAACGTTGAATTTCACGCATAATACGCTGCTACCCCAAACAATCTATGTCGACTCCTTTGGCAGGAAAATTTCGAGTCTACTTGCAGTTTTTAATCACGACTCTAGATTTTTAGTTTTTTACAAACACCTCGCTATTACATTATTTGTTTACTACTACTACTACCACTAATGAATTCTAGTTAATTTGATTTATTTCGTATGCTTTTTGTATCTAGGTACACAAAATAAAATGCTATTCAATCCGTTAAAATGATATTTATTTTAATTAGTTATCCGCGTAAAGTTTCAACCATAGAACTACTAATAGTTGGTTGGTTTAGCTTCAGTTTTTAAAAACAATAAAATTGACACACAACAAAAAATTTCGCTGTACAGAAACTGTAGCAATCAGCCGGCACAATATTTCAATTTCCACACTTCCAGTACCAACTGTTACAATACTAGAAACGCCTTCAATAAAATACGATCCGAAAACCCTCCAAACCCAGGCCATTTCAGCCGCACACTTGTCCGAGCTTCAAAGATTTAACAACATCAAAAATTCGCATGCACCGATACGGAAAATGCTTTATGACCGCCGCTGGTTGGGTCGAAGGTCGTAAATTTCCCAGTTAACCCCGCGGCTGCCGGCTTCGGGGATCGACGAGTACATATTTCAGGATCACGGGTGGATTCTGACGATGCCCCTCATGTTTTGTGTGCGACAATACACTTGTCCCGATGCGACGCAAATTCGGACGTGATTCGGAAACCGAAGCGATTTGCGTGCTTAATGTATGCAGTGCTCATTTTCATAGAAACTTTGAATCAATTTCCTGCAAGTTTGATCTCAGGGTGAATTATTATGTATATCTTTGTATAGTGTAACAGAATCGTTGTGATGAAAAACCAAAAATCCGAAGTGGTCAATAATAGAGAAGAATGAATATAACTAGAAATAATATTGTTTCTGATCTATCTCAATAACTAACTTGAACGAACCTTCCAATTCGCTGAATCCTGAAGTTGAGCATGCTATGTAAAGTACTGAATGATCCCTCCGTTATTCGGCCGATTTGCGCGGGTATGTCCTAGTATCACAAAATGGATCTCGTACAGATCGATGGACATAATTCGGGCGCCCATGTAATGTAATCTCGCTTATCCAACCGAATTCTATCAAAACCCTTTCTCGTAGCAAACAAATCGATGAGCACAAATACGAAAATACTACCAAACTAAAAACGTTTAACCTTAATCTATTAAAAATTGCCTATCCCATAATGACACACATTAACTACTACATAATGTGCTGCTATTATCACTAAGACCATTACGAAATGATACGTTTGCGTACTGTGAAGAAACATGCTTCCTTTGTGTACCTACCTAAAGAATTGCTTATAAGAAAATGTGGCACCTAAGAGCACAAAGAATCCACAATGCGCCGCTATTTGCACTAAATTCAAAAATGGAACAGTTTCCCAATAAACTTTTAGGTTATTGGCAACATTTTACGTTTTACCCAAGTTAACCACTAAAAAAAGACTGGTTTTATGCGTAGTTTCTAAGCCTCTTTGTATACAATTTCACATTTTCTCTCTTGTCTACTGTGCCTTTTCCCCTGCCAGGATTTGTGCTGGGCAACGGATAAGACTTGTGGCAATATTTTGGCCAACCAATATTTAAATTTAGGAAATGAACTTGATATATTTATTAACATTATACTTTTCTATTGCCAACAGAACGCAAGTTATTCGTGGGCATGTTGAATAAGAAGCTGTCTGAGAACGACGTGCGCGCACTGTTCGCTGGTCATGGCGCTATCGAGGAGTGCACGGTGTTGCGCGATGCGCAGGGGCAGAGCAAGGGCTGTGCGTTTGTCACGTTCGTGTCCAAACAGGCCGCCATCGCCGCCATCAAGGTAAACCTGGTAACCAGACGTCACTTTTTTTATTCTATTATTCTGTCTGTTTGATGAACTGAATGTGAAGAGTGCTTAACTGCTTACTTAACTAACATTAGTTTGACTTCTACGAGTATGCATACTACGCAACTGAATGTTATAAATTAAAAAAAATGTTCGTTATGGCTCGCATTTAAAAATGGTAGGTACTCTGTTCTGAATCTCAATTTATCTACGGACTGATCGTATAGAAAAATCAAATCTGTCTGTCTGTCCTCGGTATGAACACTTAGGCCCATATTCTAGAATGACACTCAACTCAAACTCGATTCAGCTGAGGCAAGACTATATGCCCAGATTCCACAGATTTGACAGGCTGTCAGGCAGATTGTCTATAGTTCTATACAATCTGTCCTCAGGTAAATCGAGATTCAGCTGAGTGGCATTCTAGAATACGGGGCATAGTTTTTGTAGCTGTCATACACCGACATTACAAAAAGTGTCAAAATTCAAGAACTCATTTGTACCCAATTTCTGCGGCCCATTCTAAATTCAAAAATTCTAAACTGAAATATCATTCCTTGCTCACCGTGCCGTGGCACAATATTGTTGTTCTATACAGCACTTGTCTAAAATATTTTAAAAAAAATAGTAGTTGATAGTTTCACCACTGCGCCACGCTCACTCTATGTACTTGCGCGCTATATTCACCTACTCGCCGCGGGTCGCCGACGATCCTCTGTCGTCAGTCGGGCTGTCGCTAGCCGCGCGTGTGCACGGTGCACACGCGCGTCATAAACTAACGTTTGATCATTATCTACGTTTCAATCGAGTCTTTTTGTTTGTTATTAAAATAATTAATACTCAATCTATGATGATATTATGAACGCATAACGGGGAAGGCTCCGTGTGCAGTGTATGGGTGCGAATCTAACGAATCAAATAAAAATCTTTCTTTCTTCTGCTTGCCTGAGTTGCCTGTTAATGAAGAACGGCAAGTAGGTACCTACTTTATAAGTGCAATTACGTTCGTTAAGTAACTGTACCTACATATGATAATATTCAAAACTCATAGGTATCTTGTACAGTTGTACAAAGTAATTTAAGTACCTACCCACTTCGCTACCTACTATACGGAAAGACTTAAAAAATATTGGATTCAGTACTTAGGCTATTTAATAATAGGTTGGTTGGTACATGATGTAGCTATCTGACCTAGTACCTACTTATATCTAACGGCCCGGGTCCTGACTTAACACTTTAATGCAATCGTAAATAAAAAATCGTAGGCAGGATGGTAGTGCGAGGCGCTCAGCGACGGCGACGGCCGGCGCCGCTTCGCCGCTGTCGCGGGCTGGCGCTTGACTCCCATGTACCATGCACCGACAGATTACCTACACAAGTGTAGGTAATCTGTCGGTGCGTTACCTGTACTTTATGCGCGAATTAATCGTGTATGTTTTTTCAGGAGATCTGCATTGTTTTCGTTCAGATCTATAAAGTAGGAATAATCGCCACTGTGCACTAAGAATAGTAGTTTATCTAAAGCCGCTAGGTGAGCTATTAGCTTACCTACTCTTGAGTTGCTAGTAGGATTGAGATGAAATACATATTTGACCGAATGTCCAATAATATTCGGCTATTATTCTATATTCGATAAATAGGTGAGAGAAATGTCAAACTATTGAAAAAGTATTCCTTTATTAAGCGAGGCAAGAGGCAACCCTAGCGTCATACAGTTTGCTAGTACGTTACTACGAGGACGAGGCCGAGCGGCTGCAAAGTAATAATAACCGTATGGCTGTCTGTTAAGATACATATTCGTATGGGGTGGTTGATCATGTGGACTTGTAGGCACTTAACTGAGTTGGATCGTTGATTTTCCAGGCAGTGAGTTATCTGTTCCAACTATTAGGTAATCTGTGGCATTACTGGCATTACCTTGTCATGTCCTGCGTCTAAAGTGATAATATTTTTCTATTTATTTCTTTGTTATTTGAAATGTAAATTTTAAGTGCTAGCCATCATTTTTATTGTACGCTATGTGCGTCAATTGCTTCATTAACTTTTTCAATTTACGTTCCAGTTTTATTTCCCGTTTCACGCTTTTTATTTTATGTTTAGCGCTAGGTTTTAGAGCTCGGCTATAAATATATCGGTGCTATTTAAAATAAATGGTTATCTAAATGCTGGAGTTTTAAAAAATACATGTCTACTTAAAATCCTGTCTCTGAAACTTCTCTGAAGCCGATATTGCCGGGAGAGAAAAACTGAATATAAAAAAATTTCAAACAGTTATAATTGACAATAAATTTTGCAATATGGATGATTAAATTTCAGTAAATCGTTTTAGTGTGCACAATACATTATCGTTGAAAATAGATATACTTAAAGTTAAACAAATAAATTACTCTTTTCAATGGTAATAAGAACCAAAGCAGATAAGCTCTACAGCTGATTTACAGTAAGTGATATATTTCACTGTTTCCCATTCTCGGCAATCGCTTTGCATTCGCTTACAAAAAAGCAATTTAACCCGTTTAAGTAGCAGCTGCAGTTGTAGTTGTTTTTTACTGAATATCTAATGACGACACATATTAGAGTCTGATATGTTTACATCGTCAGTACTGCATTCGTTCCCTATTTCTGGCAGTAATACCTACGTACTTTCGTATCAAAGGTTTCTCGTTTATATCGCGATCCTCATCAGCCAAAATGTCTCTTTCAGTTTTATTGACAACTCTAGCTGTATCAAAGTCAAAGTCAAAGTCTTTATTCGTTGAATATAATACAAAATGGTGTTTAGGTACATGATCTATATTCTCATGTAAATAAAAAAACTGATATTATTATCCAAATTATTGACGAGACATATTGTTTTAAAAATTTAAAGCAATGCCAGGTGAAGAGCACCCGCAACCTGCGAGTATGTGTATGAAACTATGAAAGTAAAAGAAGCTAAAGTATGCCATATGTATTATGTGTAAAAAGATATTTATAACAAAGATCCTGTCATCTGTGTTACAGGCGTTACACCACAGTCAAACAATGGAAGGTTGTTCAGCACCGTTAGTCGTGAAATTTGCTGACACGCAGAAGGAGAAGGAGCAGAAGAAACTCCAAGCAATGCAGGCGAGTCTGTGGGGGTTGGCCGCGCCGATCGCGCCGGCGACGTACCTCGCGTCCGAGGCGGCGTTATCGCCAGCAACGCAACTGCAACTGCTACAGCAACTACAAGCTGTTGGGTTGCAGCAGCAATTGTTGCAAGGACAGGGTTCAACGTTGCTGCAAGGTTTGTTTTAATTTATTGTTTTTGATTGAAAATTAAATACATTTTATCAATCGTAAATGTTCATAGGAAGCCCGTCTAAGTCAAAACTTAAAAAACTGCATATAGTCGTATCGTAAGTTGGCACGTCACGGCAATTTATCGTTACATGACATCGCTCCTTACCATGGCACGGCAACGTCGTCATTTGATGATAATTTAGCCAACGTATAGATTTACTATTAGATTCAGCATCAATTTTAAATTGATAAATACTTTAATGATTTTTCCAAAATGTTCAAAATTCAATATAAATGTTTGATGCAGCAGTTACTATGCCAAGTTACCTTATTCTTGTCTCTAATCTTGTAACACTTATCTATCATTACATGCAGACGATGCTAAACAATACCTTCCTACGACATTGTAAACTGCATAATATACCTACTTAATACTTATTTAGTCGCATGTTATGATTCATTGTTTAACTACTTTAAATTAAGCATTTAGCCACTGGCCATTGTTTTAATTTGCGTTACATTTGTTTTTATACACTACTTCCTTTTAACCCAGTTTTCCTTCACCCATAATGATGAAGTTTAAAAACTATTCGCTAAATATAAATGACGGCACTTCTATACTTATACTAATATTATAAAGAGGAAAGATTTGTACCTATTTTTGTATGTTTGTAATGAATAGGCTCCGGAACTACTGTACCGATTTCAATAATTATTTCACCTATAGAAAGCTACACTATCTGGAAGTAACATAGGCTATATAACATCACGCTACTACTAAAGGGAGCGGAGCAGTGAGCATAAATGTCAATAAATCGGGCAGATTTCCATACATTAAAGTTGGACCGGAATCCGAATTCCACGCGGGCGGAGCCGCGGGCAACGGCTAGTATATAATATTTTTATTATGCTTAAGTCTTTCTCGCCATCGTGGTAGGCTGATACTCCAACTTACAGTTACATATCTCAAAACTAAGAAACTTCCTCGCCTGTATTTTAATCTTACGGTCAGCCATGCGCGGTCCGAAGGTGGGGGGTCAAAGGGAACATGACCCCCCCGCCCTCCCCTCCCCAATCGTGCATGTCTAATTGAAAAGAACTTAAAGAATTTCAGCATTTGACGCCCTCCTCCTCCATTGCGTCGGTGGCTTAGTAGTTAAGGAGTTGGCCTTACGATCGAGAGGTCCTGGGTTCGAATCCTGGCCATTACACTACCGACGTGTACCCACTCCTAACACAAACGATTTAGCTTAGCTGGAGAGGTTAGAGGGAATATTAGTAATTCCGGTTACTAATATTCTTTTTAAAAAAAAGAAAAAAAATTTCAGGCTGCGACCGCGCCTGCGGTCAGCTGGTTCTCGGCTCTTTGGAACTGCCCTTACTTCAGAATATCTGGACTCCGAGCCAATTGTCCAATCACAACGACCTTTGCCTATGCAAGTTATATCATAATATTGATTTTTTTTTTATACTGTTGGAAGTTTGTGCGAATATCCCTCATTGATATTAAACCGTTAACGGATTCTCTTTTTAACGTGATATTATTTGGTCACCCTGCAACCATAGCTGCTGAACACTCAGTAGTCGAAACATCGCGCTAAGTGTACAAAAATATATAGCGATAGAATCCGTTTAAAACGGTTTTTAATTTCAATAATTTCTTGTCTGTTTTTTTAAAAGTATATCACTAATTATTTAGTAGTGCCTAATCGTTCATCTAAAGTCAAAACGAAATTTATACCCACGGCAACATTAATCCCAACTCCTTCCAAATTTAAGTTTATCCCGTTTTTATTTTTATTTACGCTTGCCTTTTCTTTTCGCTTAGGTGTTAACTATCAGGATATCGGTTTCAATGGTGCAGGGCTGAGCGGGAGCGCCGTCAGCGGGGTTGGGGGCGTTAACGCGATGGGGGGAGGTGCGGCGGACCAACTAGGGGGTCTGCTAGCCCCCGTGTCGGTGCAGAACTTGGCTGCGCTGGCGGCGATGACGCAACCACCGGTAGTGACGCAAGCAGCGCAGATTCAGCCAGCAGCCGCGCCTCAGCAGGCAGCGCCGCAATTGTGTAAGTTCTTTTTTTTAAATCCTGTTTTTTTTTTAAAACGGATTAATATAACTTCATACAGATCTATTATAAAATTTTAGCATTGATTTAGATATAAATAAAATATTTAAAAAGTATGCTTAGTTTAGTCACATTTTCATCGTAATAAAAAATCGTTAATAACTAGTACCTACTTTTATCCAAAACAAAATGATTGCTCCTTTGTTTTGAAAGATTGCAACTTAAATAATATTTTTCAAAAAGGCTTAAAATTACCATCTCAATTTTTCAATAAACTTCAATACGATTTCTAAAAGAAATAACATTTCACAGTCGGTTGAACGAAAAGTATTACCAACCTGACCAAAAAAATAACTTTGCCTTCAAAGCAAACCTTCTACCTACACTATTGGAGTCCGAATTTTTCCCGCCCTCAGCAGAAATCTCGCGCCGAATAAATCCTCACTAATTGCTACACCTGTCTGAATCCTTAATTGGACCTACATATAAGATAAAAGTCAAAACAAAAAATCATGTAACGATCTTTTTTGTCCGCAACTTTCCTATTTCAGGTTTTGGGCTAAAATAAAAAAAAGTAAATTAACGATGAACATTTTTCACACTTCAGGTCTTCTCGGGAAGACAAACATCACAGGTAAAAATACAATGGAATAAAAAATGTGTGTTTTTGACATGGAATGACAATATAAGCTTCTAAGGTTGATGTGATAAATGAGACTGACTGCCGAGGATTTTAATTAAAAAGTTAATTTGTGACTGCCTGATGTAATTTAAGAGAAAATTAGGAACAATGTTGCCATAGTGCTACAGTTTTAATTATGACAGCACCTGCCTATCTTCTGACGTTGGTTTTTAGGAATTAAGTAATTTATTTATAACCAATGTAGGTTTAGTGTGTGGCAGTATCAAAAACGGCATAAGTCAATTTTGCAATATATTTTAAATACTGTTTTTGTCAATTTGTTCATTTTGAAATACCTAGGTAATATAAGTAAGAACACCTTTTTTTAAGGACAAATATATTTAATTCATGGCAATCCCTGGACAATTCAAATCTATACTTATAAAATCACCAGCCCCTGATCGCTCCCGGTACAAACTCGCCGCGTTTCTACGCTGTATAGCGATGGCCAGTTTAAAGAGTCAAATTACTTCGAATATTTCATACACTAATTTGAATGTAACGCACCAGAGTGTATAAGTACAAACCTATAGATCTGTTTTTTTATTTCGCTAGGAATGACGTCTGTTGTGCCATTTCCAAAAATCTCAACATCGCATTGCATTTTAAATAATACAAATAAAACGAAAAGAAAAGAAAAAAAATAAAGCACTTATTACATTCTTAGCGCACAATTAGTATCTTTACTTCGAACAAACAATTCACTATACTGTCTTGACTAGTTTTTTATCCAACGACAGTAGCGTCTAGTATTAGCATAAATTATACTTTGAACGATGAACACACATAGGTACACTTTGTTTTATACATGAATACCTACTATACCTTCATGAGCACTATTGTATTGTGAAAAACAGATTGTTTACTCGAGATCCAAGGCTAGTCAGTTTCTAGAATAATGACCACTGTGCATCGTTTATCACATGAATCTACTGGCCTGGTATGATTTCTATGTTGGCATTGTGCAGGTTGACTGGCATGCCATTTGCTTGCTTTTGCTAGGCAACATAACATTGTCGGGGACATGACAAGAGTTTCGTGCTATCTTTACTTTCCACTCTCTTGTAAATAGAGATGGAGTTGAGACTCTAATGAAAATGAACTGGACCCCGATTTTGGAAAATTGTCAACCACTGAAACTGCAAAACTGCCATTGCATTTTAGACTTTATGCTATAAGTTTAAAATCCAAAATTAAATGATATAAGTTCAGTACTTTTTTTCATTCACTCTACAAGATGCCATTTCATTTTAGACCTTAACCACAGTGACTCTGGTGTAACAGTGGTTGACAAATGATGGCAGAATCGGGGTTCTGTTAGTACTAAGAATAGCAAATAGGATACCGATTATTTAGGTGTAAATATAAATTTTAATTGAGATTCTTAATAAAATATTTAAAAAGTATGCTTAGTTTAGTCACATTTTCATCGTAATAAAAAATCGTTAATAACTAGTACCTACTTTTATCCAAAACAAAATGATTGCTCCTTTGTTTTGAAAGATTGCAACTTAAATAATATTTTTCAAAAAGGCTTAAAATTACCATCTCAATTTTTCAATAAACTTCAATACGATTTCTAAAAGAAATAACATTTCACAGTCGGTTGAACGAAAAGTATTACCAACCTGACCAAAAAAATAACTTTGCCTTCAAAGCAAACCTTCTACCTACACTATTGGAGTCCGAATTTTTCCCGCCCTCAGCAGAAATCTCGCGCCGAATAAATCCTCACTAATTGCTACACCTGTCTGAATCCTTAATTGGACCTACATATAAGATAAAAGTCAAAACAAAAAATCATGTAACGATCTTTTTTGTCCGCAACTTTCCTATTTCAGGTTTTGGGCTAAAATAAAAAAAAGTAAATTAACGATGAACATTTTTCACACTTCAGGTCTTCTCGGGAAGACAAACATCACAGGTAAAAATACAATGGAATAAAAAATGTGTGTTTTTGACATGGAATGACAATATAAGCTTCTAAGGTTGATGTGATAAATGAGACTGACTGCCGAGGATTTTAATTAAAAAGTTAATTTGTGACTGCCTGATGTAATTTAAGAGAAAATTAGGAACAATGTTGCCATAGTGCTACAGTTTTAATTATGACAGCACCTGCCTATCTTCTGACGTTGGTTTTTAGGAATTAAGTAATTTATTTATAACCAATGTAGGTTTAGTGTGTGGCAGTATCAAAAACGGCATAAGTCAATTTTGCAATATATTTTAAATACTGTTTTTGTCAATTTGTTCATTTTGAAATACCTAGGTAATATAAGTAAGAACACCTTTTTTTAAGGACAAATATATTTAATTCATGGCAATCCCTGGACAATTCAAATCTATACTTATAAAATCACCAGCCCCTGATCGCTCCCGGTACAAACTCGCCGCGTTTCTACGCTGTATAGCGATGGCCAGTTTAAAGAGTCAAATTACTTCGAATATTTCATACACTAATTTGAATGTAACGCACCAGAGTGTATAAGTACAAACCTATAGATCTGTTTTTTTATTTCGCTAGGAATGACGTCTGTTGTGCCATTTCCAAAAATCTCAACATCGCATTGCATTTTAAATAATACAAATAAAACGAAAAGAAAAGAAAAAAAATAAAGCACTTATTACATTCTTAGCGCACAATTAGTATCTTTACTTCGAACAAACAATTCACTATACTGTCTTGACTAGTTTTTTATCCAACGACAGTAGCGTCTAGTATTAGCATAAATTATACTTTGAACGATGAACACACATAGGTACACTTTGTTTTATACATGAATACCTACTATACCTTCATGAGCACTATTGTATTGTGAAAAACAGATTGTTTACTCGAGATCCAAGGCTAGTCAGTTTCTAGAATAATGACCACTGTGCATCGTTTATCACATGAATCTACTGGCCTGGTATGATTTCTATGTTGGCATTGTGCAGGTTGACTGGCATGCCATTTGCTTGCTTTTGCTAGGCAACATAACATTGTCGGGGACATGACAAGAGTTTCGTGCTATCTTTACTTTCCACTCTCTTGTAAATAGAGATGGAGTTGAGACTCTAATGAAAATGAACTGGACCCCGATTTTGGAAAATTGTCAACCACTGAAACTGCAAAACTGCCATTGCATTTTAGACTTTATGCTATAAGTTTAAAATCCAAAATTAAATGATATAAGTTCAGTACTTTTTTTCATTCACTCTACAAGATGCCATTTCATTTTAGACCTTAACCACAGTGACTCTGGTGTAACAGTGGTTGACAAATGATGGCAGAATCGGGGTTCTGTTAGTACTAAGAATAGCAAATAGGATACCGATTATTTAGGTGTAAATATAAATTTTAATTGAGATTCATAAAAGAAAAAAACGATTTTGTGCCTCCTATGCAGAAAATGAGACTTATGTCATTTTGCACATGAGGCACAGAATAACAACTGCGTTCACTCCTAATTTCATGTCCTTCCTCCAATTATTCAACTAACATTTTAAATTTCGAATTTTCGAATGTTATAAAACTGTGATCGTGAATTAAAGCGTAGACTGCGTAGAGCGATCGAATACATTGTCTATGTTATAACTTTTTTAATTCGAATGTTGATTGGGTAACCTCCTTTAATGTTCTTTATTATCAATATAATATGTCGCATTTATTTAAATTATACTTATGTACTTATATCTGTAGCAAATTTGCATTAAATGTAAAATTTGTACAATCTAAAGTTTTCATGTAAAATTAACACTGTCGATTGTTCCGCATGAACGTGCTAAACTAAACAACTAAATTTTACTGTTCTTTTTTAATGAGGTCTACGTGAATGTTGTTCATTTTGTTCTTACTGTGTATTAAATATTTGTGTTCGATACTAATATTGTATGACACTGTGATTATGGCATGCAGTGTTGTTGTACTTATTGTAGTTTGATTGAGAGCTTTGAATTTTGTCATTTGACCGTTTGGGATTTATGAAAACGTCTTTGCTGTATGTTTCAGTATCGTAGATTTTTTCAGTGCTATTTTCAGTAGTTTTTTAGCTGTTTCTTCTTTATATTCTACTGTTAGAAGTTACAAATACCTACCTACTTAGCTCAAACGTAAAAGTTGTTCAAAGTTAACCCAGTTTTTGCCATTTAGTGTTCAGAATAAAATCAGCCCTCCCACTTATAAGTAGTTACCTACCCTATCTGGCTATATAATACCATTCAGTACCTACACTAACGTGAATGCTTGTCTTGAGTAATTGGACGTCTACTTTAGACATCGAGAAGTGGTAGCCGCTAAAATATCTGTACGTTTCTGCCTGTCGTAGTTTCTTTTAATATTTGTAGATTTCTTATCCGCCCGTTGAAAACACGTACCTTGCTACCTACAAATAAAGTAATACCTTTTAAAGTCCTCAGAAAAATAATGTTAAAACAACCGGCAATTATCGTGAGAATTTGCTTAATATGTGTGCAATTGTGTTGTAGGGTCGACAGCAGAGCCGCTGGGCTCGGCGTACGCGGCGCAGTTCGGTACGGCGTTCGCGGCAGCACCGCTCGGCTCCGTGCTGGGGTCCGCCGCCGCCGCTGCAGCAGGGAAGCAGGTGGAGGGTAAATAGACATACCTACTACACACATACACACACGTCGTTATTGTTCCAACTCCGCTAGACACGTGGCAATACGCCAAATCCCACACATTCGTCATTTTATTCTACAATACGCCGGCCAACGAATTGCCGCTTGTCCAGCGAAGATTAGATACAGCCCGCCACGTGCCTTTAACCTATCACACTTCATGATCTGTCCTCTACATGCATAGCTTTAGCTACACACCCTTTATAGCTCATAGGATGATAGGAACTCTATAGAACCCTCTACTGTGCTATAAAGTATAAAGGGTGTACCTTTATGGAGCCCCACCAAGGTCTTCAGGGTCAAAGCCAAGCCTCGCGTGCAAGTCGGTACACCTACTGATTGACGGACGAAGTTCCAGCGCAGGCTTTCCTTTCGGAGATGTGTACTTCTTGCAGACGATAACTAACATCATATGAATACCTATTCAGATGTTGATAGTTTTCCTCATTATGTAATGGGTGTTTTTTTTAGAGGTATAGAACTTTAAATTGCAATAAAACAACGATGGATTATTCGATTGATATGAATTTTATTTATCCGCAAGATAATCTTGTGGCAATACATTTTAAATATGATTTCTGGCATATGACTGCCACGGTTGGCTCGGATGTAGTCCAATCACAAAAAAGACACGCTTGGTGACCGTCTAATTTCACGTTTTGGACCTGTGAATTGGCCTCCAAGATCTTGTGATTTAACACCGCTAGACTACTTTCTGTGGGGCTATGTAAAGTCATTGGTCTATGCGGATAAGCCACAAGCCCTTGACCATTTGGAAGACAACATTCGCCGTGTTATTGCCGATATACGGCCACAAATGTTGGTAAAAGTCATCGAAAATTGGACGTCCAGATTGGACTACATCCGAGCCAGCCGTGGCTGTCATATGCCAGAAATCATATTTAAAATGTATTGCCACAAGATTATCTTGCTGATAAATAAAATTCATGTCAATCGAATAATCCATCGTTGTTTTATTGCAATTTAAAGTTCTATACCTCTAAAAAAACACCCTATATTACAATTTACCTATCATTATGCGACAAAAAGGTAAAAAATAAGTACTTTTCTCCATTTTGATCAACTCATAAGAATCCCACCTATAAATTAAAATGCAAAATAAATCTACTAGATAACCAACAGTGTTCCTGCATTTGGTGTCGCAGTAGATTTTTTGCAAATTGAAGTGCCTACCATAATTTTTGGAGGTGTGCCAAACTTTGGCTAATCGCCAGTTTCCTGCTCCAGCGACGGTTCAATCTGTGTAGTGCATTGTTTTTTCTCATTTATGTAATTGATGTAGGTACTTGTTATTTGATTTTAAGTACAAGCCACTCCCCCCTCCCTTTCAATTCCTTAATTCGTGTATTGTATATTCTACAATAGAATGACAATTGTATGGGATTTGACGTATATCACAGTCGTCAATGTATATCCAAACCGGCCGACGAATTGCCACTGGTCTATGGGAGCAGTAGGTACAGATGCCAGAGAGGGGGCTAACGGATCGAGAGTTTTTATTTAGACTATCCTGTTCTAGTGTTCCACAGCGCTGTCTCCTTGATAAACTAGCGAGATTATCTTTTAGCGTCCTTAGCTTTCACTTCCAGCCCCGCTGATAGAATATATTAATCAAAATTTAATTTTATAGCGATTTTTTTTCTTCTTGGGATGTTTTGGCGCCCCTTGAGAGTGAACTCGCTCCTCGCTCAATCCCAGCGCCAGTCATTTTTGTT
The DNA here is from genome assembly GCA_914767945.1 of Eilema depressum. Taxonomy (NCBI): domain Eukaryota; kingdom Metazoa; phylum Arthropoda; class Insecta; order Lepidoptera; family Erebidae; genus Eilema; species Eilema depressum. The sequence goes on from OU612020.1 coordinate 19,067,560, forward strand.
TCATGTATTTCTATTTTTTTTTTCTCCTGAAGGACTTCATAAAAAAGTAGATACGGTCTTATGTACCTACCTATTATATTCAGACAAATCAGTGTGGGAGAAAGGAGGATAGCGTCAGCATCTTTACATGACTTATTATTTTTTTAAATTACAAACTGTCTTGCCTCAACATTGTTTGCAAGACAGTAAGTACGGTAAACATATTTTTTACAGTAAAATTCTATTTTTCCAGGTCCCGAGGGTGGTAACCTATTCATATACCACCTGCCTCAGGAGTTCACGGACACGGACCTCGCGTCCACTTTCCTACCGTTCGGCCACGTGATTTCGGCCAAAGTGTTCATAGACAAACAGACGAATCTATCAAAGTGCTTCGGCTTTGTCTCGTATGACAACGCCGCCTCCGCGCAAGCCGCGATACAAGCCATGAACGGCTTTCAAATAGGTACAAAGAGACTCAAAGTTCAATTGAAACGTTCTAAAGAACTATCAAGACCATACTAGAAATATTCCAGAACTCGTTCCTAGTGAATTTACAAAAAAGTAAATAAAAAAAAAAATAAACTATGCAGAGGTTGTAAGATTCCGAACGTTTGTTGTGATGTATCCGGTGCACTTGAACTGAATAGTTTGGTAAGGTACGTTCAAAAACGGGAGTCCATGTGCACAGTTGTTAACTAAATAAGAGTAAGGTTAAGGTTTGTGTCAAAGGATTTATCGTTTCCAAAGTATTCCCCAAATTGTTTTTTTTTTTAATTATAACTATTATTTTTTGTCTTAACGTATAAGTTTTAGTCACATTAAGCATAAGTTCAGGAATCGATACAATTCGTAGACGCCAAAGAGTCGATAATTTGGAGAAATATTATATCTACAACTATGTTTCTGGCGAAGAAATTGTTTATTCATATACAAAGATGTATTTTCATCATCCAAAGGTTTTTTCTTGGTACCAAAGTACCGATAACCGATAAGTATTCGAGTTATACACCGTTACGTTCGTTAGAACATTTATAATTATTATTTGTTACACTTATTTTTTCTTTTATCTTTATGTTACCAACTTCATAGTTAATTGTAAAATAATTAATGTGGCCATTGTCAGTTGCAGTCAGTCCTTTTCGTTTAAAATTAAGAGGTGTTTAGAATAACGAAACGATCTCAAAGTGATCAGTGTATTTATTGTTTAACATACTTGTTGTCAGATAGTGTACTTAACGCAAGGGCTAGCACGAACCATGTTTGTGGTATGTCCATCAAATTCTAACGTACAGCGATATTTCAAATATTTTACTGTCAAAATCTAATGGAAACGGTGAATAAGTTAAGAGAAAGTCTCATTTCAAAACATAACAAATTGTGATAAGCCAAATGTAGCTCTTGTCAAATAAGTTCACCCAGATGTAAGTTAGCAAAAAGTGATTTTAAACAAATTCATTCCATAAAGAAATACTAAAAAACCTCGTTTATTAACAATTATATAAAGTATCAACCTCCTAGCACGTAACCTGGTTGCATCTGAGGTTTTCCCCTCAAGGCCCGAGTTCGCTTCCCGCTTCCCAGTTCCCGGAAGATTTAAAACATAAATATCTATTGAGAAAGTGTCAAAAAATTGCATACCTTTTGGCGATTATGGGTTATATATTAATCCCTAAATACTTATAACTTGACTGAGTATTATGAAATCCTTTATGATTTTGAAAAAATCGTACTACCCACACAAACCATGTGGAAGAACACAGGCACGAAAATTACTTATTGTCATGGTATGTATCATCATCTACCCACTTTTTTTCTGTTGATTTCAATGTTTAACTTATTTAAGTGGAAATAAACTTTATAAAAAATTATAAAACCGTAAAATATTTGAAATATCCTTATAATTTATATATCTACTTATTGTGCTTGTTTGTGTATTTAAATGTAACTTTTCTTTCCCACAGATAACATATTTTACAATTTTATCACATCGAACACTGGCCCTTTAGTCAAAAATTTTTGTTAGTATAAGTATTTAATTAATTACCTATAGAAATATTTTCGTATGTAAGTTTGGTATTTTCATTCTTCTTATACGTTCTATTTAAAAAATACTGTTCATCACTATTTATCTAATAGTCACTGGCACATTTTATTGTTTCATATTTTAATTACATATTGTTTATGGTCATTTTGGAAACGGAGAAATACCGTGTTTCAATTATATAGTTTAGTTCTAGTTAACACTATCTACTAATACTAACAAGTGAAACATTTTGTTACTAAACTTTAAAACTTAAAATAAGGTGAAAATGCAGGTCCAAACGTAACCTAAATATTGCCAGTAACCAAAAATATATAAAAGTAAATAACTGCCGGTTTCCGTTATTTACCGGTATTTTTCCGTTGCACCAAACCGTAAATATTTACGGAAATACTTACCTTCTAATTAAATATTAAAAAGTAAATTAAGTATTAATTACATTTATTTCTTGGATATGACCACTTATTGTTATAAAAACGCTCAATAGGGAAAATAAGGAAACTTGTAATTACCACTTGGGGAGAACTATATAGATTTATTTATTATATTTTTTTTTCTCTTACGAAAATATTTAAGATTACATTATAAATCATTTTTATTATATTTTGTTAATTACTTGTGCCAATGCGTTCATTTCGGAAAGCTACGACCAATCATATGTCTGAAGTTACGATGTACTCGGATATAATTAGTGATGTACAAAGTCAGTCTTGCATCGAGACGTAATTTGCAAGACACAAGACGAAACGGAAATGTGACTTGCGTATTACTTTATTTGTTCGTACAAACGACGGAAACTTGTCTTGTGACTGAGTTCGTTCTAAATTACACTTGCTTTGCGCATCGCTAGTGATTGTTTCATCTAAAAGAACTGATGTAAAAGTGTGCATCATTATTCTATTAACTTAATTAAATTTAGTTGAGTATTATTATTATATAAAAGAAAGTTTATATCGAGATGGGTATATATTTAGTTTAATTTTAGTCAAAGTTTTTGATGTCTAATGAAAGACAATATCTAGACTGAATAAGTTTCCTTTTTAGATGTTACAGCAATACATATTTTTGTCTTGTGATTCCTTTAGTAAGTTCATTAGTCGACACTGTAACACATCTTTTTTCTTCGTCTTACAATCATTATTTACTTGTTGTTAAGGTAAATTAATTATTATAAAGGCATGTACGTATTGTTAAAAGTGGACATTGGGAATAATAGTAGAGAAATGGAGCTGCGATCCTGGACACGACCACTCGTTTGCCCCTTACGGATACTTGAATATTATTTCTGGGTTGTACTGCTAGTGGACATCGTGTGATGACGTCACATATCTATTAACTATGTCTAGGTGTGTAAAGAATTAATTGTAATCCCATGGATCCTCTATTACAACCCCAGAAATTATATACAAGAATCTATGTGTGATCTAGATAGACGTCAAAAATATTGTGAATAGAATTTTTTACCTACAATTTTCTAGGTGTTTGACGGGTAACCTTATTGTTACTATTGCTTTAGTTTTTTCATTACCACCAAATGTTTGAAAAAAAAAAACGTGAAAGGAACGATGACATGTTATTATTTAAAATTGAATTTTGATAACTTCTATCGACATATTCGAACTAATTTTGAGGGTAACTCTAAAAAATTTCGTCTTTTTCTAATTCTACTAGATATGGGTATCTACTATCCCCACACTATTGCTTCGTAAGTCGATCTATCGACATCGACATACGAAGTGCCTATTCGAACTGCAGGCACATGCTGTAACAAACATCTCGAATGATCGAAGTGAGCTCGATAGGTGAATCCGCGGTGATTTGTCAATTTCGCGAAATTGACCAATCACCGCGGATTCAGCTATCGAGCTCACTTCGATCATTCGAGATGCAAGTTACAGCATGTGCCTGCTGATCCGTAACCGTAGTTGTGGCAAAGAGCTTTTCCTTGTTTTAATTTATTACCGATAGTGATGTGGGTAGGAACACAATTAGTTCGAAAGTCGATATATCTTGTCAATATAAGTTAGTATATTGTCAGGAGCCTGCAATGTTACCGGAGAAATGCCATAAGCTTATTTTTTCAAACTCGATGCTTGAGCATTTATTAATGTCGCCTTGAATGCTTAAATTATTTACTTATTAACCATTATATGAAACTTAAGACATGGCGGATTTTTGAGATGAGACCAATATATTCCTCAAAGGAAACCGACATTATAGTATAATATTTGTTTCAATATCAACAATTTCACAATTTTTGAAGTTTCACTATTTGTTTCACTATTCTTGCAATCTGAAATAAAATCATTATATGCCCAGATTCTAACCAGATTTTAGTTCAGTTGACTTCATATCTTTACTTATCTTATTGGACAACACGCATATTATAAATCTTGATAATGTATTCCTTGAAAATAGATATACTTGACAATGAAACTATTCTTATCTTCTTCTCAATTTATGTTACAAGAAATCTAAAAAACTAATTTATGGACATCAAAATTCCTACCTAACATTTTTAAATCTGGGCATAATATTGCTAATTTTGACATAAAATTTAACGTTTCTTCAACACAAGGCCAAGAAAGCTTGACAGTATTTATCGAGTCGCGGTACACAAACCGGTAAATGAGGACAGAAGCAAGAAATTATAAATTACTTTTATTTTAGGCACCATCACTAGATATAAAATTGGTATGAAAAATTATTAAAGAACTGTTTTATACAAACACCCGTTTTGTTGATATGAATGTAAATAAATGTCAAGTTAAAAAAAGCTGTTGTTTTTGTTACCTTTTAACCTTTTTCTATGTACCTAATATTTTCATAGAATGGCAAAAATTGAAGGGTTTTACAGGATGTATTTTTGAGACGGGGCGGTAAAGGTACTGCTACAACACGCTTTCGCAATATTTTCACTAGCACAACATAAAACAAAACATGGAAATCTCAATTAAACATGGATCTCTGTGGGTATTCACAATATTTTTTATTTGATGTACTTTAGAGAAACAATACTTTCTCTGAGGTGCCAGCATCGAGGATAGCACAATCATAGAATACTAGCTGACCCCGCGAACGTCGTACCGCCTAAATGAAGAACCGCTCGACCGATTTTGTGCAAACTTCACATAAACCATCTACTAAATAGTCCGAACAAAGCCTAAACATTTGGTTTAGATAGGTGAGCCCGTTCTTGAGTTATAAAATTACAACGAAAAGTGGCATTGATTTTTATATATTAGGATATAAAACCAATCCGCACACGCCAGAGCCTCGGAGCAGAAGGTCAGAAACGATTTTCTGCAACTAACGTCGAAGGTGAAAAGGGGTTTGATCTCTGCCTTCCCCTTCCCTGAGTGATTACCTATAATGTTCATTATCATCCTCTGAGGTATTATGAGTTATTAAAACAAACGACCCAACTCCTATATTTTCCGAGAAGCAACACTGCCATCTGACGATTTCTACAGCATAGTGACACATTTACTCTATTTGAAGTGAAATAGTTATTTGTTATACAAGAGTGCAAAGTTGCTTTTTAACCGCGTGCTCAGTTTTGATGACCGAGCAAGCGAAAGATTCTAAATTTGAATCACGAGCATAGCGAGTGATTCATAAATTAGAATCTTGAGCGTTAGCGAGGGAATCAAAAGAGCACAAGGTGTAAAATCTTTGCACTCGAGTGCAACACGTAACTTTTCATCCCACCTCAGCGAGGAAATAATGAAATGCTTCTTCTTCCTAGCGTTAATTCCCAGTCGCATCCGAAGCTCTCACCTCGGAGTTCGGGGTCCGCTTTACCAGTCTTAACTGCGGATTTGGCTGGACCTCGATATTTTTCGTAAAGCGACTGCCATGTGACCTCCACAACCCAATGGTGACATTAGGCGATATCGAAGCATTGCAGCTAGACCGTTGTTGTTGAACTTTTTATGCATACAAATATTTGCACTGAGCGGGGATCGGACCCGCGCCTCCTGCGTTGCGGCCACGTTCACTACCACTACGCCACGGAGGCTGTATAATAATTATGTGTAATAATACTAATAATAAAATATCAACAAATAAAATTCAACAACAATGTTCAACCATAGGACGTGAAAAAAAAAATTATGCGCGCAAAGCAAATTTAAAAAAAAAAGTAGGTACACCAAGGAGGTTCCGAGTTGAGTTTTTCATAAATTAAAAAAAAGTTGTATGATAAATCGGCACCATAGAGGTAGAAGTAAATAGGTTTAATGATGTTTTGAGTTCACAAACCTAGTACACACGATGTTCTAAATTCAAATTTACTTTCCACTCTAGAGGATAAAAGCGACTTTTACACTCAGATATCGAAGAAAAAAAGTACTCTTTCCGAGATGGTGGGATGAAAACTTCTTTATGCACTTTTTGGACAAAGTAAAATCATGGAAGTCGCGTCATCGTCACCTACGCCGTCACCGATCGCGTCACGTCACATTGTAACGACTACCCACATTTTAGAGATAAATAAAACATCAAAATAAATATAAATTAACAACTTTATTGACTCTAATCATTGCCATACTTTTCTAAAACTTTTCCCTTGAACGACTTCTCCGCCTCTTCTACTGACTCTTGTGGTGTGCTATGACTCTCTAGAGCCGACTTCACAGACTTAATAAGTCCGTTGTCATCAGCCAAAGGTAATATGTCGCATATTAGAGGGGATTCCACTCCCAGGATGTAATGACAGGTCCTCGGTTCTAGGAGGTAGAGAGACACTTGAGCAGGACTGGAGGAGTTCTCCAAGCATTTTAGTTTGACTTCAGTTTGGCGGGGTTTCCCCGTTTTGTCGCATACGTCGCCACCGGCGTAGAAGTGGGATACTGATGTGCGTTGTTCTGAAAATATATTAAATGGAGGTGTAAATGTGTAATCATGTAGTTTTTTTTTATTCAGTAGTATTATTTAGTGATATGTAGTATGATGAATGGGAGTGGAATTTGGAACGGGCGACGAAACTAAATAAAATGTGTTAATGAATTTTGCACCTATCTATCTTGGCCACCTTTTCGTAATTTCATCTGTATGATAGCTACAAAGTCACGTATTGTTGCTGCTCAAGTAATGGTTTTTGGGGTATTTTTTCATCATATAGCCAGTTTGTTCCCGGTGTAGAATAGGGCTACCGCATCTCTTCCTGTGGGTGTCGTAAAAGGCGACTAAGGGATAGAGCTGTTCTTCATCCGACAGTAAACATACAGCCCATGACGTGCCCGCTTGACGGCGATAAGCTCACCACCTATTAAGTGGGTAAAAACATAATCTGGCGAAATATGCACACCTCTGCCTACCCCTTCGAGTTTACAGAGTGGAATATATGCATGTATTAATATACCGACATAAAACTCATTACATCCCGCATATTATCTCACAAAGAATCCCACTAAGAATAAGATTACTTACCGACAGGCTTTGGCGCCTTCCCCTTATTCTCCTTGATCCAGTCTAAATGAGCTTGTTCATCAAACTTCCCGAGCATTAACGTGGTCTTCTCGCCGGTACGGTCGACATGGTACTGTATCACGTGCTTCCCGTAGCAGAACTCGTACTTCCACCACCCCGTACCCTGAAAAATTACCGCTTTTTATCATTTTCGGAGAAGTGAGTAGGTATTATGGTAGTATGGTAGGTCCTTTCATATGTAGGACAACACGGCTTAGATGTCACCCGTATACGGTGCAGAATATTGCATCAAGAACCAAGCGGTTCGGCAAATCCTTCTTCTGCCGCACCATTAAGTCTTGGAATTCCTTACCAGTTCACGTGTTTCCCTCCTCCTACAGTCCCGGGTCCTTTAAGCGGGGCGTGAAAAAGCATCTGATGAGGCCGTCAAGCTGAGTGCCACCATTGTAACATGATACGTGTCTCTAATGGTGACCCTTTTTTCAGAGACTTTGCCTTCAGCTTACCATCAGGCGAGGCGAAGTCAAATTGACGTGTCCAATATATTAAAAAAAAAATGCATCAGAGTGATAAGGCCACCATCTGTCTGTACTTACCACATAATTTAGTTCTCTATGTTATATTGTTATATCTATGGTGTACAATAAAGATGTTTTTACTTTTACTTACTTACTTATATATTATACTGTTTAGGATGTGTGCTACGTCGTGTGCAGGTATGCCTGTTTCGTGCGAATAATATTGGGCTAATTTTCGTAATTTGCACAAAATCACACACAGGATTTGTACTGCGGATAGCTGATGTCATAAGGTGTAACTTAGGCTAATTTCAATGTAGAAAATGTATTAGGGTTCCGCACAAAAAAAATGAACCCAGATCTAAGTTCATAAAGACACGCGTGCACAGCTAGTAAAGTATAATATTTTAGACACTTACCTCAATTTAAACACTTACCCCATTTTAGACACTTACCCCATTTTAGACACTTACCCCATTTAGACAGTTTTCCCCATTCAGGAACGCTCTCACTGGTGAATCATCAGTGATCACTGGTAGCGCCTTTTCCGTAAGCTGTTTATGTGGCTTCGCATCCTCAACTAGATCCTCGTCTTCATTTAGCGGGTGCAGCTCGAATTTCAGATGGGTTTCACCATCCTGAAAAATATTGAAAGGTTAAATTCTCGAAAGTATAATGAATTACCCCATAAAGCGGTGCATTGACTATACAATATTGACAAAATAGTGTTGACAGAAATGTGGAAAATAGTACGCTTTTTAACTTTAAATAACAAGAAACTCTATGAAAAATGTGCAGCCCATGTTACTCTTAGACTTAAAAAAATATTGCCGAATGACACAATCAATCAATCAATTAGCCTATTGCAGTCCACTGCTGGACATAGGCCTCTCCCAATATGCGCCACGTTAAAAAAAATAATTAATTTTGCCGAATGACACAATCTGTTAGATATAGTCTTTATTAATTGAAGTCACTGATCGTTTTCCCAGTTCGTTCATATTTTAAATATAAATAGAATAAAATACGGGGAAATATAAGACCATATTATTAGAATGAACATAATGCGTACTTACTTACCACACTGAAAAACACAAGAAGCAACAATAAATAACAAAATACGTGCTAAAACCAATGACTTCTATGCACATTACTACACTAGACAAGCGTTCTGTACAAAAAAACGTGTAACTGTCCCTGGGTAAACGCGGGTATTCATTTGAATTTCAAATTTGGAACGGAACGCAAAAATTATAAATGAGTTAATGAATTTTGACACCTATCTGTATAGGCATAACGCGCCTTTTTGTAATGACATCTTTCTTCTCATTTTTGAATATTAGTAGTAGGTACATATAGAAGTCATTGGCTAATACAAAATGAATATAATTACCTTATCAATTTTCTCAACTTTCAACACAGCTAGAACGTCCTTAGGATCGTTATCCTGAACAACCCAACAAAAATGTTAAAAAGCCACTATGCTATATTGAAGTACACTACAGACTAATATGGTGTCGATTGTACGATTTCGATGTTCCCTAGTCATTGGTACAAATTGGTACTAGACAAATTAGGTAGGTACAAAATTGTAAAAAAAAAGAACCCGCCGCGTGGCTCGGCTGAGGAGAATTTGGGCCACCCCAACTTTTCCCATGCGGTGTAGTACAAGGCAACTAAGGGATAGGGTTGTTTAACATCAGACAGATATACAAATATACACCCCAAACTCAGCCTCAGGTTCAGATGCATGGCTCGAGTCAACAATAGTGCCCGGAATGTGGGAATAGGCTCACCCCCTATTACTTATTTACTTGAGACCGAATACAATGATTGAAATGAAATGAAAATGAAAAATAAAAAATGAGAAATGAAATATGGGCGTTTATTCCCCTCTGTCTAACCCTCTGCGGATAATGGTGTGATTATAATTATGTGATGATGAGTTCGAAGGAAACTTGTATGAAATAAAAAAAATATGACGTCATACTTTCAATTGTCAAATAATTTAGTATTATAGGTTGGGTGGATGATTAAAAATAAATAAAAAAACATTGGTCTGGGTGTTTTCTATGTATAATATGTATGTATTTACAAAAAAAAAAAATGTATCTATGTATGTTTATCCGCACTCTAGAACCCATAACACAAGCTAGTTAAGCTATGCTTACTTTGGGTCTAGATGGCGTTGTGTAGATTGTCGTACAATATTAAAAAAAATATTAAAAAAAAAAAATAAGAACAGATGCAACTTTAACCACTCTTGTACCATTGTTATTACTATGATTTATTTTAACTAGAGAAAAGTACCCTATTACATTTTTATTTTGATCTCCCTACTCACTACTAACCTAATTGGCTGGGTGGGTGCATGCACGCATGCATGAATGGATGGATTGATGGGTAGGTGGAAACTTTCAGCCGGCTTTTATGTATTGTATGATAAAACGCAGTTATATTTGACGCCCTTTCCCTTATTTGTTACGTGCCATATTTCAACCAATAATAGTATTAATAGTATAGTCAAGCACAGTAATAATTTTTGCTGCAATAAGTACAACAAAAACAAATCATAAATATTTTATTAGTTCTTATAGTTATACAAAGTTCCGTACAATCGACACTAAAAATGTGAATGTTCAAACTAGTTAAGTCAAGCCAGTTGCATAAATCGAATAATAATGAGGGTAGATGTATATTAATTAAGAGAAAAATAGCTGTAAAATAGACGACAACACAAACTATTATTTAACTACTCTAAAAATAAGTGTTACTTAAACAAATTACCTACATTGGAATATGGCAGTTATGTCATATATTATTAAGGATTATAATAACTAGAACTATAAAGGTTTTTGGCATATTATACTTAGCCACGGCTTATAACGTCGGTGGACGTTAGGGGTCTCTTCACGTTTAATTTTCAAATTTAGAATTAATTATTTACTGCATATACTATAATTTTTATCTGATTTTAACGTCAGTACATATACGTAATATTATAATATAATAACGACGTGGTGTAGCATTTGCCTTAGTTATGTTATAATATAATCTACGTTAAAAACATACAAAGGAATGCTCATAAAAAAAATTCTTTGCCTTGTAAAAAAATATATGTGAAGCTTAGGCTAAAAAAATAATATTGATAATTTAGCATGCTTCACTGCTACCACATAAGAGAAAATATTACATAATGAAAACCAAAATTGGTATTGAACTTTTTGCAATTTTAAACTTTTCCCTGCATGCTCAATTATTGGCAAAAACTATTCAATTTGGATACTAGTCTTTGCCCTCCATAAGATCCGTCTATTGTAAAAAGAGGCAGCTAGCTATCCAAAAACAAATCCAGAAAAATAATACTCAAGTATATACTCTATGCTACAAAACAGAGGTTTTGAATACTAAATAGAAAACAGTGCAGCATACCTCATCATTACAAAAAAAAACTGCACACAAGACATTCAAAAAAAGAACTTACATTACTGCTCATCATTCTAATCGTCTGATGATGGAACCGCAAGCTATCAACCTCCATCTTCAACAAACTCCTTGGTTTTTTTGGCGCGTCATCGACTGGTAAGCAATCTATAATGTTCTCGCTCACATCCTTTGGTTTAAAGTGCGGATGTTCACAGAGTAAGGGAGATAGTATGATGATCTCATATTCACAAGTTGAAGTTTCTTTGAAAGAGTATACTTCGTGCTTTCCGTGGGTGTAGCATACGTAGTATACTCTAGTTAAGCGGGGTTTACCACTTAAGTCACAGACAGTACCTGTAACAGCATAAAAAATGTAGGTCAGGAAGTTTTCAAATCGCATATTATACTATACCCTATAAGAACAGAGAGATTCTGTTTTGACAAGCCTTTCATCCTCCCACTGACAGCACAAAACCTCTCCAGTGAACTCTGGCTGCCCTACAAACCGCCGGGAACACAACACAAAGGTTATTATTCCGCTGTATTCTGTAGGTAATATTGGTGATTTAGGAATTCGTACATGTGGCTATTCTAAAAATGGCCCAACAATGCAATAATTCATCAGTTATGTAGCTCATCGATAAATTAGCCCTATAGATTTTTTTCTAAATATATTTTAGTTATTAACAAAGTACCTTCATCTAGAACCATTTCCACTGATGGCAGTTTATTTCCTTCAACCTTTGTCATCTTGTATGGCTCCTTAAACTCAGTGGCTTCCAATTTGGCGTGTTTCTCTGCACTCCAATGGCCCAGGTAGTATTCTTGAGTTTTGACCTGTTTACCTGGAATTTATTTAAACACATGTAAATGAAAAGTAGCATACAGGAAGGCGGAGGATCGGCTAATGTGGCGCATATTGGGAGAGGCCTATGTCCAGCAGTGGACTGCAATAGGCTAATTGATTGATACAGGAAATTATGGCAGACACTCTACTCAACAGCCATCAGACCTTTCGACAGATGTGGCCAGCCCATTGCCACTTCACTTTGCTTATTCTGGGAGCTAAGCTTATGATGCTACACTATCTTATTTATCTATACTTATTTTCATCATACATGAATACTGTCACACCTCTTTCCCAATGGGGTAGGCAGACACCATATAAGACATACCTGTTACTACTTCAAAGGCACAATAATTGCTAGCAATTTTATACACTCAGCAATACTCTGCACTGCACATTATTACCCTTGGTCACTAAGAGCCACTTGTGGGTCTCTAACTTCATAATTGTTTTCAATGCTGTTGGCATAATAGGTACAGTAGTGCATATTTATCAAGCTCCCCTTCCATAGACAAATTATATTAAAATATAGCTGGAGAACTAAGCACTCTTCCTCACACCTCACATTGACAAATTGCTAGCATTTTTTTACACTCTACAGCACTCTGCACTTACCATCAGGCGAGGCGAGGTCAAGTTGACATATCCTATTTTAAAAAAAAATAGTTTTATATCTCTTACATTGTCATGTCCTGGTGAACCTCGTTCCGGAGCCTGTCAGCTTACCATTAGGTAAGATAAAGTAATATTGATGTGTCCTATATAAAAAAAAATACTAACCCTCTCTTTCCTCATGATACTGTCGAATATACCTCCCATGACACACCTCATAGCTCCAGTAACTCTCTAGCCTATAGGAACAGATTTTCTGAGAGAAGAGCGGCTTCAACAGGCTTATAGGTGAAGGCCCATCATACTCGCCGATGCTTGTTGACTCTCTAGCTTGTAACTCGGGGATTTTACAATCATATTTTTCTTTATTTGATGATGTGACTCTGAGGATCTCTTTCTTATGTAACTGTAGCAAAGATAGTAAAATTAGTAATTTTATTTATATTGACAAACTAGCTTTTGCCCGCGGCTCCGCCCGCGTAGATGTCGGTTATCGCGACCAAACATAGCCTATGTCCTTTCTCAAGGTCTAACCTACCTCCATACCAAATTTAATCAAAATCGGTTCAGCGGTTTAGTCGTAAAAGTGAGACAGACAGACAGACAGAGTTACTTTCGCATTTATAATATTAGTAGGGATTATAATAGTGCACTAAAAGTATGAGTAAGTGCTAAATAAATGTAAAGTTACCTTAACATTATTTTTTTTAATTCAAGAAAGATAAAAGAAAGAGCAACAATAATGGAGCCTTTTTTTTCTTTTTGTCTTATAATTTATATAACTGTTACAGTTACATTGCTGTTCAAATATTTTAAAGCAAAATGCACATCAAAATTGTTTGAATTATTATTTAAAAAAAATTACACAAGAAGCATTGAATCAACAATAAACAAAAATGTTCTTAGAATATTAACTAACGTTTTCTAACATGTATGACTTGTCCTTGTAGGTGAAAATGTGCATAGATATAGGGCAACTCAATTAATATAAGTACTTATGCGATTACAGGGGTAGGCAGAGGTTATCAACTGTTTTTGTGCAAAGACTTTAACGAATGTAGTGAGCTCAGAAGTAAACTTACCTCTGGAGTGGCGGGAGGATTAATTTCACCATCAACTAAATTTTCAAGTTCTTTGTTGCCCGGCCAGTTGATTCCAAATAGAATACTATCATCAAAACCTTTGAAATCATGATCTATACAACTTGATAATTTCAACAAATACAAACACACAACCCATGTACTCTTCATATTACTAGTTCATATGTCCATAATAATCCAAAATTATTAATAATTCACTATATTTTTATTCCCATTACATTCGCAAACAAATTATTATGTGGCTGAATTAAAAAACGGCTGAAAATAGTACCATAATGTACTGACCAGTGTTGCCAACTTTATTTTTATCAACCCACCAAATAAGGCCGTATTAACCACGAAAACCACTAAACTTTGTCGGGCTCTCAAACCACCAGAATTCCACTAGAAATTACAGTGCGACACAAAATATTACTTACTAGCTTTTGCCCGCGGCTCCGCCCGCGTAGATGTCGGTTATCGCGACCAAACATAGCCTATGTCCTTTCTCGAGGTCTAATCTACCCCTATACCAAATTTCATCAAAATCGGTTCAGTGGTTTGGGCGTGAAAGCGAGACAGACAGACAGAGTTACTTTCACATTTATAATATTAGTAGGGATTCATGAGCGACAAGTATTCGTATAAAATTTACGTACCTTTGAATTATGCAGGTGCTTTTTAGATAATCCATGATTCTTTAAATCTCCAAAATGATTTCTTAATAATGTACCACATAATTTACACTTAGCTACTGGACCAGCAGTGCTTTCCACTACTTGCAACCAGTCCTTCAGTTCTGGTACACGTAACCAAGAATCACGAAACTTTTGGGTGTACTGTGGCTTAGGCATAATTAATTAAATACCTACTATGAAATCCGTTTTCATTCAAGTAGAAGTACGTATCCTCGATCATAACAATAGCTGTAGGTACTGTACTGTTTGTTTAGTTTACTTTACTCACTGAACTGAACTGATCAACTGATCTGACTGAGTATATATTTTTAAATAAAATAACCAATAGGAGGTACTTTTCGCGAATCAAATCAAACTTAACTTAACCCAATGACCGTACAAATAACGTTCATAATCGTTTATTCAAGAAGTTTGTAGACAATAATCGGGGAATCCCCGACCCGACAGATTTGATTTGAGCAATGTTGCCTACATCCTAAACTTAAACCATGTTTGAAGTTCCGGGCCTAAATGCTCATTTTTAACTATAACGTATACAGAGCATTTTATGAATCACACTAGCGGTTAAATTACGTAAAAACCACTAACTGAAACAATCTAATCCACTATAAAATCCACTAGCCACTAAATCCAAAAAAATCTCGCTATAAGGCAGATCTAGTGGAAAATCCACTAAGTTGGCAACACTGGTACTGACAGCAATGTCAGAAATTGACCTTTGTAATATGGTCGAATTATATTTCGTATGAGTTGGTGATCTGTCATTAGTGCACGTCAAAGTCGTTCAGAAACAAGTTCAGAAAAAAGTTAAATTAAATTATCATAATGATGAATGATGATTTGATGAGTATGATCAATGTTAGAACTGAGTTCTAACTCTTGTAACTAAGTTCTTATGTTGAGTTAAATCGTCATTTATCTAACTAAACCAGTATTCTTTATCATGAGTATACTTAATAACATAACACTGCATAATGTCTTTTAACTACCTTTAGTTGCGCTTACTTAAGAGATGCTTCACCTGTGTATATCACATGATCTATATCCTAGAATATACATTATAATTAATCTAAGAAGATACTTATAAAAACATAAAGGCTCCAGAAATGTTGGGAAATTGGAAAATTGCTATTGGCAACACTGTAAGTGAAAATAAAATTATCCGTTATTGCATATTGCAACTCTTCCAAGTACTTGCAACTTGCATTAATAACATCAACGGATATAAGTGTTCTGTGAATAACATTCGGGAGTTTACCGACCGATATCAATATTTCCATGATATTTCCTTATCAGCTAAAAGCTATTATAGCTGCATAATCGTTTCATTGTCCTAACCACTATTTAAAATCGCATTGCTCACCAAAGAGTTCTCATCTCATAATAAGTACTCGTGTGATCGCCGGAGTAACTTTATTACGAACAGTGTTTCCCTTCGCAGAAAAAATAAGTGTTAAATAATTGCATTTCATCAAGAAAAATATTGAACAATATTTTAGTACCAATTTGTAAGTATCTACCTACCCTCATTTTTTGTTTAGATATAAAATTTATGCAGTGTTTTTTATTCTTGTCTGTTTGTCCGCGATGGAACTAAAAACTATTGTTTGATTGCTATTGTTGAACTATTGTTCTACGAATTCAATGAAATATTGAATCTGTTAACTAAACGGTCCCGTTCAATTAACGGCCTGACTTGAATTACTCTTGAATGATATTCCCGTATAGTTTGTTACAGCATATAACAAACTGGCTGGCTGATTCTTATTCTTAGGCCATTCGTACGATGGCGTACCACCCAGAAATAAGATAAGATAACTCTATTGTACACAATAAACTACAGTACCTACAAGGGACAACAGAACTGAGATACGTACAAATTGCGGCCTTATCGCTGCATGCGATCTCTTACACAGGCAACCATTACAGAAAGTTAGTGAAAGGTTCATTGAAATTATTGAGTAGTACCTGTGGTAGTACCTAGTAGTAAAGTAGCGCATTCTGACTTGGATAGCTTAGGTTAGAAGGCTCGGGAGCGGAGCAGAGCTTCCGCATTAGCCTTCGTGGTTATTTTTTTTATAAACCTGCAGAAACAAGAGATTTAGGCAAGTAATTAAACGTCATCGATCCAATCCAAGTCACTTTGTAGCTGTTTAATCAAATGACTGAATATCACCTACCGTTAATTGAACGGGGGCACGGGGCCGTTTAGTTAACAGCCTAGGCAGTTAATTAAATGGGTAATTTCACGATGCCTAATTTTTTGGAGTTAAGAGAGAGTAAAAATTTAATGGAGTTCTTTTAGAATATCTAGTAGTATATAGTGTTCTAATAGAACATTGAAAATTTTTTTCATCGGAAAACCTATGATTGAAAAATACCACCGAAATTAGCAAAAAAGACGTGTGGCACTCGGGGACTGCCGCGGTAAAGCTATTGCATAGCATTTTTTATGAACTTATGCAATTATAATAAATAATAATTTGAATTTGATTTTGATTTTGATATCTGAGTTCCGAGTTCCGAGTTCCGAGTTCCGAGTTCCGAGTCCCGAGTCCCGAGTCCCGAGTCTGAGTCTGAATCTGAATTTGAATTTGAAAACTAACAACTTATGCAATTATAATTATACGTTAAGCGAAGCTACTTCGGAGCAGCTCGGCTCTGTTCGTGCGAGCTCGGAGTTGGGGGTGTTACCATTTTTCGTTACGGAATTTCTGGATTCGGTCTCCACGCTCAAGGCCCGCGATAGAAGCTATGCAATAGCTTAAAAAATAGGCATCGTGAAATTACCCAAATGGCTGATTAAGCTAGTTGGCTGCGACACCTACACTGGGTCACCTTTCTAGTTTCTACCAGCAATTTTATCGTGTTCAAGTTCGTTTATATTTTTTATAAAGTAGTTGATACGAACCAACCACGTAGCGTGTAGGTGTACGTGTACGTACAAGAGTCTTGTAAGAGTATGTAGTTAACAGAAAAGAGATAAACGTAATTACTTATCTCCGGGTTGCGCATGCGTGTTAAATAATAATGGTAATACAGTCTTTGTCCATTCATGGACAAGAAGATGTTTGCTTGTTTGAAGTGCTTGTGTATGAATAAATAATTCGTTTCTTTTTTTTTCAATAAGTATCTACATGCGTAAATATGTCTTATTTTTAAACCGACTAGAACCATACCTATGATGTTCTATCATTAAAGCCCCTCCCCTGTGCAGTCAGACGGCTGTCGCTCTCGTTAAAGCCAAGATAAGCCACACACAACTCTTCGTTTCTCTCCGACCTCCTATCAATGAATTGGATCAAAAAAGGTGTCACATAACCAAGACAACACAATCTTGGTCACGTCATTTTTGTTTTTTTTTTGCTAGCACTCTAGAGTAGTCTTGTATTGCTCGGGAATGTATCTTGGAACTAAAATGGGCTCAAAATGTGTTCTGTCCTCGCTGTACACGTTTCTTTAGGGTCTTTTGAGGTCTTTACCGCCGCCGTGGACGAACTCAAATTCACCAAACTAAGATTATCCGCGCGCGCCAGGATCTCGTTTATTTCGCGATTTAGGTCCAAAATACTCTCAATTATGTCCCGAGGTATATTGATTTTCAATGGTCTTTATGTCCTATTACTGTTTGTTTCAGAGAACTTGGCAACATGAATTCTTTACCCTGGCTCGTATTCTTAGCCTTGCCAACTTTCATTCTGGCGAACATAAGTGTAGAGGTGATTGCATCTGAAAATGAATCTGAACGGCAATTCCACGTTTCAGGCAGCGAGGCTAACATCATCACCGATATAGAAAGAAACACGTTCCAACTCTCAGATGTAAATCTCAAAGAAGCTGCCAAGTCATACATGGGTGCAACACCTGACGATATCTTCCTGAAGAGTCCAACACCTTGGAATGATTTATACCAAACTTTTGGTTGGAAACAGGTGAACAGAATCTTAAAACCAGTCAGAGTGAAAATGTTGGAAATCAAATATACCCCTGTATTAGT
This sequence comes from Eilema depressum, assembly GCA_914767945.1. Lineage (NCBI taxonomy): Eukaryota > Metazoa > Arthropoda > Insecta > Lepidoptera > Erebidae > Eilema > Eilema depressum. Next base: position 19,086,193 of record OU612020.1, read on the forward strand.
CTTGACTCAAATCTTCAAAAATCCAAGCAGCAAAGTTGCTACTTATAAAGCTTATATTCGCCATGGCGTAGAAGACACAATCGCTTCGATATGGCAGACAAATGGAGCGTTTATTACTGCACTAAATATATCTTACGGCTTTGATATTTTAGCTATGGGTGTTTCTGGTAAAGCAAGTATGACTTATACGTCGAAATGGGGCGAGGCTGTGATGAAGTCTCAAACAGTAACTGTAGGATCTGAAACTGGACTGGAAGTTACTTTACAGCCAAACCAGAGTGTGAAAGCAGAGCTACACGCGACAAGAGGACTTATGACGGTACAGGTTGACTACGAGGCGACTTTAGATGGAATCGTCGCAATGAATTTTGCTGGAGGTTACAAAGACCATCATTTCTATGGACAGGATGTGAATACTGTATTGCATGCTGGGAATATGAGTACATCTGTCTTTTCGTCAGAAAATATTACCCTGGGTTATTATTCTGATTCCGAAGTTATACTCCGTGATTACGATACGAATGATATTTTTTATTACCCTAATCTTAGCTAAAGAACTCATTTTCTTTAATAGTTTATGACATGTGTTGTTTTATTATATTTACTATACTCTCGTTGTGATCTTATCTCAAATGCGTCGACTCTTAAGCTTCGTTTATAGCTCATGTCTTTCGCAATATTTTCAATTGAAAAACACAAAAAATATGGAAATCTCTACAGCTCTATGGATTTTCACAACAATTTTTACGATGTTGCGTTGTGTAAATGTTGAGAAATGTTGTGAAAATGTGTGAAAAACCATAGAGATGTAGAGATTTTCATGTTTTGTTGTGTTGTGCTAGTGAAAGTGTTGCGAAAGACGTGAGCGGTAGCCGTACCTTTAGGATGAGGCCAAACGAACGAATCTTGTGAGGTGTAGTCGTGCAATTTCTACTGCTTTCGGTTTTATAGAAAAATCTTGTTTGATTCATACGGTAACATAAAATGAGTTGTGTGCAAACAGAAGTTTTCTATGAAATCGAACGCAGTGACCGAAATTAAGCGACGCGGAATACCTATCATACAAGTTACCTATTACATACCTACTAATTGGGCCTCGATTCTGCTAAAGCAAAACCCAGTGGTCTTATCATACCACGGACACTGCAAGAAAAATCCATACTTTTAGACTTTAAAATACTAAAATTAAATGACTTTTTGTAGAATGAATGAAAAATGAAACTCTTCATTTAATTTTGGACTTAAAGACTATAGAAATAAAGTCTAAAATTCAATGGCATTTTTTGCAGTGTCTAGTATGACAGTGGTATTGCTTTAGCAGAGTCAAGAGCCTGATACCCGTAGCCCCGCCCGCGTGGAATTCTAATCTTATGCCCGCAACCTATGGGGACATATTCCAGGGTTACTAAGTAGGTAGCTGTGTTATTCCAGATATAATGCCTACTTAGTATACCTGTTCTCTTTCTGTTCGATATTCCAGTCAAAACGGAATTACCATCAAGAGCAATTTCTTGGTTATTATGCTGAAAAACTGATACTTGTTGTATACATTAGATATTGTATAAGTACCTATTAATAATAATATAAAGATTATGATTAAAAGTTTTTTAACTAACCGAAAGTTTATTTTCAAATTCCTTACCGAGCAATTTTCAAATGTATGGAAATATGCCAGATTTTGTTGACATTCATGATCACTGCCACGCTCTCTTTAGTAGTAGCGTGATGATTATAGCCTATAAACTTCGTCGATAAACGGGCTAGTGAACACAAAAAGAATTTTGTAATTTAAACCAGTACTTCCTGAGATTATGCGTACAATAAAACAAACAAACTCTTCAGCTTTATAATAGATCAAGGCTGCTCAACCTTTTCAAGTCAGTCGGGTCAAATATACAATACGGTCATTGTTGGCGGACCAGTGATATGGACATACCGATCCGACGCGGGAAATCCCCGAAGCATCAGTGCCCGGTAATAATGTGGTAATAACCTGCCCCTCTAGATAAGTTTAGTGGCAATGAGCAGTTTTCCAGTAGGTATAATAGTTGGTTTTTAAGTCATCAGGAGATGGCGCTAGCATAGCTTTTGGTAACTTTAATATACTCTGTGGTTTGTTTGTGGTATTTTTTCATGAATTTGCGATGTTGCCAAAGTTTAATTTCATTTACCCATATTATAATAGATAAAATATAATAAAACGCTTAATGAGCAGTTTTCCAGTAGGTATTTATAGGGTTCCCAAAGACGCGCTAGATGGCGCAGCCGGCACTTTTGGTAAGAAGAGTGTGGTGTCACATCTAGTGTTCCCTAATTTATGGAAAAAATGTTCTTCGGTTTTGTAATGATTTACTTTACTTAAATATTCTGTCATTTTTTTGATACAATTATTTTAAATATAATATTATTATTTTAAATTACAGACAGTGACGCGAAAAGAATTAAGCGTTTTATTATATTTTATCTATTATAATATGGGTAAATGAAATTAAACTTTGGCAACATCGCAAATTCATGAAAAAATACCACAAACAAACCACAGAGTACATTAAAATTACCAAAAGCTATGCTAGCGCCATCTCCAAATGCCTTAAAACCAACTGATTATTATACCTACTGGAAAACTGCTCATTCTTTTCGCGTCACTGTCTGTAATCTTATACTATTATATAATTGTAAAGTGGTCGTGTCTGTACATTGGAGATATTTAAAAAAAAATACTTGGGTTATGTTATGTTAACGATACTGAACACGAAAATATTTTTTTTTAATTTCCTGTCTGTTTGTCTGTTTGTCCGCGATGGACGCAAAAACTACTGGACGGATTTTGATGTGGTTTTTTTTTTGTTAGAAAGGGCTTGATCAGACTTAAAATCTTACGTTTGTTTCATCGCAATCGGTTGAGTAGAACCGAAGATATGAGCAAAGGTCGCGTTAACCGAGATGCACGCGGGCGGAGCCGCGGGCGGAAGGCTAGTTTAAAATAAAAATATAATATAGTTAAAATAATTGTATCAGAAAAAATGACAATATTTAAGTAAAGTAAATCATTACCAAACCGAAAAACATTTTTTCCATAAATTAGGGAACACTAGTTGTGACACCACACTCTTCTTACCAAAAGTGCCGGCTGCGCCATCTAGCGCGTCTTTAGGAACCCTATAAATACCTACTGCAAAACTGCTCATTAGTGGGCCGGCGCGGCGTTTTATAGAATAGAATGCCAAGGGATTTGACGTCGTCAACGAATGTCAAAAACGTCAAATCCTTACGTCATTCTATTCCATGATACGCCGAGTTGCCACTTGTCTAGGGGGGCTGTGTCGTCGGTACGAGAATCATGCATGCATTAATATTTGCACTGAGCGGGGATCGAACTTGAGCATCCTTAGTAGCGATTGCGTTCAGTACCGCCAAACCACAGAGGCGAAGGCCTCTGATACAACGCAGAACGACGCTAAGATGATAAGTCTTTTTTTGGAAATAACTAAGAGACATTTCAAGTTGAGACATTTATATGATAAAATAAAAATAAAATATAACATTAACTTATCTACTACTGCTGTGCAATACACACTAACACAGCGCCGGGACAGCCTTGATATGAGATTATCATTGGTCGGTCTCTAATGATGTCACCCAGTCCAACTAAGGTTTTTTATACTACTTAGGTCGCAGACAAGCTGCCCACCTGATGGAAAGTGGTTATCGTGGCCTATGGACGAGTGCAACACCAGGGGAGTCACACTCGTACTGCCGACCCTTTAAGAACAGAGAGATTCTGTGCCGTCAGCGCAGAAGACAAGCAGGGCAAGCCTTTGGTCTTCCCACTGACAGCACAAAACCTCTCCAGTGAGCTCTGGCTACCCTACTCACCGGCGGGAACACAACACGAGGTTATTTAGCGGCGGTATTCTGTAGGGTTGCTAGACGTCCGGATAAAGTCGGGCTTAGGCTTTTTGATTGCATGTCCGGCAAAACTTAAAGTGTCCGGCTTGTCCGATTTTAGTTGGGCTTTTTACATTTTGCAAACGACAACACAACACATCTGATCACTTGCCTATCATTAGAATTTTAAAATCTTCATGCAGAATTTCATTAAAATTTAATAATATGTATGGTTATAATAAAAAGGCTACCAATACTGAGACACAAAATCCTCCTAGGCCATGTAGGGTGTCTGGCCTTTTTACCCAAAAGTCTGGGGAATCTGGCTGAAGTGACAGTTAGGTTTGGCGACCTGGCAACCCTAAGTCAGACTATTGACCATCTATCAATACTGTCGTAGCGCTGTATTCGACCCTCTGTATGCTTAGAGATTTGCCCAGCAGCTGTATTACATTTTATACATAACATTATAATACTATTGTCTACGTAAACTCCTCAGTTTGTCTAATTTTTCTTCAACCTTTTTCGCAGCCTCGTCTACTTTGGATAATGTAATTTCGTCGATGGTTTTCAACTGAAAAAAAAAGTATAAAAATATATTTATGAGGTATACTATGAAAATCGAAGAGGTAATAAGTATTTGGGGTCCTTTAAGAAGGGCATAAGAAGGTTCCTACAGGTCCGTCTATCTCGTCCATAGGCCATGGTAACCACTTTCCATCAGGAGGTCCGTGTGCTTGTCGTTGCAGCGAAGAAGACAGGCAGGACAAGCCTTTGGTCTTCCCACTGACAGTAAAAAACTTCTCCAGTGAGCTCTGGCTACCCTACTCACCGCTGGAAACACAACACGAGGTTATTAAGCCGCGGTCTTCTGTAGGGCGGAGGTACTTCCCCAGTTTGACTGCTCGATTGGGACCTGGGATCCTTCAAAAGGTATACGATCTTGTAGCGACTACATACATACATACATACATACATACATACATACATACATACATACATACAATCACGCCTTTATCCCCGGAGGGTTAGGCAGAGGTGAATTAACACCCACATTTCCCCAATCATTGTATCAGGTCCCACGTAATAGGGGGTGAGCCTATTGCCGTTTTTCGGGCACTATTGTGGGCTCGAGCCATGTATAGGCTGAGTCTGTGTTATCTATCTGATGTTAAACAGCCCTATCCCTTAGTCGCCTTGTATGACACCGCATGGGAGGACATGGGGTGGCCTAAATTCTACTCTGCCGGGAACCACGCGGCTTACGACGAGCTTACTTCGCTTGTAGCGACTATTTATAAAAATAATGAGTTTCCAAGCATTAAAATATTAATAAACTTGAGTTTTTAAATCCCATAAATAGACAGCCTCCGTGGCGTAGCGGTAGTGAACGCGGCCGCTACGCAGGAGGCGCGGGTTCGATCCCCGCTCAGTGCAAATATTTGTGTGCATGAAATACGAGTATTTGCATTGGTCTGGTCGTGCCTCGGAGAGCACGTTAAGCCGTCGGTCCCGGTTGCCATGAGAACATCTATGGCAGTCGTTACGGGTAGTTGGAGCCCTCAAAAATCCAAAAACAACGGTCTAACTGCAAAACTTCGATATCGCCTAATGTTAACATTGGGTTGTGGAGGTCAGATGACAATCGCTTCACGGAAAATATCGAGGTCTAGTCAAATCCGTGGTTAAGAATGGTAAAAGCGGACCCCAGACTTCGAGCTGAAAGCTTCGGATGCGACTGGGAAATAACGCTAAGAGGAAGAAGAAGTTTTTAAATATACCTCAGTACAAAATTTCTCCTTTATAAGCGCTAGCTCCTCCATTCCCTTCTTCTTCTCAGCCTCGTACCGGAGAGTGGCTTCTTTGATCTCTTCTGTACGCTGGAGCACCTTCTTGTTTAGCTCGCGCGTCTTCTTGTCTTTCTCCTCAGCTTCACGGAGAGCACTGGGTAGACAGGATTTCGATAATACGTATTGTAGTCAGCTTTTAGGCACATTTTAAAAGAATCGTGGTGTAGTGATTACTAATATAGACTATATCTAAGATATATGTCGCGAACAATACACGGTTGATTAACTGTGTATTGTTCGCGACATATATCTTAGACCTAAAATGTGGTCGTTTCTTGGGTGTCTTTTGAGGATAGCACGGGGTGCTACTGCGGTGAACGAGCTCAAATTCAACAAGTATAGCTTACTAGCTTTTGCTCGCGGTTCCACCCGCGTGGATATCGCTTATCGCGACCAAACATAGCCTAGTCATAGTAGGTCTAATCTACTCCTATACCAAACTTCATCAAAATCGGTACAGTGGTTTAGGCGTGAAAGCGTAAAAGACAGACAGACAGGCAGACAGAGTTACTTTCGCATTTATAATATTAGTATGGAGTATGGATATAGATTTATTGCAAAACGATCAGCGGGCGATAGGGCCTCGTTTTTCTCGCGATTTAAGTCTAAGATATGTGTCCTGAGGTATACCATTATGTGGCCTACAGTTGTTTATTGCAGGGCATGGTCCATCACTTGCTAAAACGTGCAAAATTAGATCACTATGTACTCACCTGTGTAGTATAGTTTTTTCCTGCTGTCGCTTCATTTGATTATCGTGTCTCACTTTAGCTGCTTCCTCCCTAGAACATAGAAGATATTTTAACTGCATATTTAATAGAATCTATCGATAAAATCTGTTAAAAATGCAATTGCAATATACATTCTAAACAGAACACCAATAACAACAGAAACCTTTAGGGAGCGGTGAAGAGGGGGATTTTAGGGAGCAGATTTTTTGAATTAATAATACATATTTTTATTAATTTCAAATAAACCTGTACACATACAGAAACGGGGACATACACACACACACTGCTATAATTATCATAACCTCACATTAGGGAACCCTGTGAATTCTGTCTCCTCCCAGTATAACCCAGTACGTATTATTAATTTTCGTGGGTAGAAAAGGCTTCTGAGTTCAGATCGGAGAAAAATATTCGTCGAGAATGGAAACACTCATATTTAATAATCAAAAAGAATAAATTTCCTAATTTGAAACAAAATTATTGCTAGCAACAAAAAAAGAAGAGCTAATAAAGATAATCAGATGGCAGTTTGTTTATACACACGGAAAATATCGAGGTCTAGCCAACTCCGAGCTGAAAGCTTCGGATGCGACTGGGAATTAACGCTAAGAGGAAGAAGAAGAAATGAACAAACTTCTTCTTCTCCTTCCTAGCGTTAATTCCCAGTCGCATCCGAAGCTTTTAGCTCGGAGTCTGGGGTCCGCTTTACCAGTCTTAACTACGGATTTGGCTAGATTTCGATATTTGCCGCCACGACCAGACCAATGCAAATACTCATATTTCATGCACACAAATATTTGCACTGAGCGGGGATCGAACCCGCGCCTCCTGCGTAGCGGCCGCGTTCACTACCGCTACGCCACGGAGGCTGTCAAGTTTGTTCATACAGTTTGTTATATTACCTGGCAGTCTGCAGTTCACACAGTTGAGCTTCTAGCTCACTAGCTTCAGTGATTAGTACATCTATTTCACCTTCCTTGCTCTCGGATTCTAGGTCACCAGTCTCGAAGTCTCTGAAAATCAAAAAGAAAACTACATGTTATGCTTTTTATCCGACTATGGGGTGGTAAAAGGAGGTTCAATGCACCGTTTTGCTTTTAGGACATTCTGCTATTAGAGTGTTGTGCTTAAATGTCCTTTTGATACGAAAGCTTATTTTCGACATGATCTATGGATAACTGGTAGAAAATGCCTGTGGTATTAAAGTTTCGTATCCACAGGCAACACGTGACGCTCAACAAGTTGGACAACGTTGCGCAACACGCGCGATGTTGACTGATTAATTATACATGGACAGACAACGTTGGTAAACAAGGGTCTGTGTTGCTGCGCGTCTTGTTTAACAACTTTGTGCAACAATGTTGACCAACATCGCGCGAGCTAATGTTGCCTAATAAATAGTAGGCAATAAGCTGTATTTGTCGTTAAGACAGCCTGTGGCATTAAAATATGATGTGTGTGCCCTAAAAACACTTTTTGCCCCAGAATACTGACAGACTAACATGACATGTTTCCCTTCGGCCGCCGACGAAACCATGCTACGTAACTGGTTACGTGAGAAGAATTATTTCTCTTGCTACGAAACCAGTTACGTACAAAGAGGATTTTTTCTTCCTACGGAACTAGTTCGTACGACCGCCTACAAAACCAAATGTACGTAACCAGTTACGTGGAAAGAATCATTTTTCTTGCTACGAAACCAGTTTATGACACATCTTTACTTTTGTGGAAAAGGGACAAAGCACATTTTTGTATTTTATAATGTTTGCCGATCAGTATGACGATGTAGTCAGGCAATCTAGCTCTAAATCTGTAATTCAATCAGTAAATGAACCATTATAAGTCCGTGACTCACCTCAAATTATCAGATAACTTCATGATCTCTTGCAACAGAGTGTTAGCGGTATCTAAATTACGCTTGATGGTGTGGAGGTTCTTCAGACTGTTCTCTTTCAACATGAGGGTGGCTCGCAAGGACTCCAGTTTCTCTTCAGCCTCTTGGTCATTCTGTGCTGCCTGTTGTGCTTTATGTTTGACATCTTCGGCATCGTAAACCCTTAAAAATAAGAAGATACACTTAATAAATATATTTTATTTATACCACTTAGGTGCCAGATAAGCACACGGCCCTGATGGGAAGTGGTCACCGTGGCCTACAACACATAGAAAACATATCCTCTTTTCCAAGACTTTGCCTTCAGCTTACCATCAGGCGAGGCGAAGTCAAATTGACATGTATAAAAAAAAGCATAAAGTTCTAATCCAGGTTTCATTCAAAGTTTTAGAGCCCGGAGTTCACGCTCTTTTCCATAATTTGTTTTTTTTTTACTTTTACTCAAGCAACTGTTGCCTAACCTCTCAGCCACAAGGGCGAAACCTCAGGCAGATCCACATAGTCGTTAGTGGGGGCTCTGAAGTTACCAATTTGTTTGCACTGTGATGCATATAATAATAGCCTAATCCTATCACTGTTTTGTGTGATATTCTATGCCATTTCATTGCTTTATTAGGCCGGCGCCCAGTTCACGGCACGGCACGGAATGGCATGGCAGGTAGTGCCGCTGCATCCAGTGGCATGCCGCAGCGTGCCGTGGTATCCCGTGGCAATCTGCTGAAAGCCTAGCTACTCTAGCATCAGTTTTGCTCTTCGCGGATTCGAAGTTGGTTGTGATTGTGTCGAGATTTAGATTTACAAATAAACCTGTAGACATGTAGTACTTCTTTCTAGTATCTAGGTGTGGCTTACCTCAAAGCCCTTTTCTTATCCACTTCATCCATCAATTCATCTCTGTGACACTTCTTCTGTTCCAAGACCATCTCCATCTGTTTGTTCTCTTTCACTATCGCCTCTAACTCCAGTTTCTCTTTATCATGTTCCTCTTTCTCTAGTTTCAGGTCCTCCTCATATTGTTGTATTTCATTTTCAAGCTGAAAAATAGTAATAGTAAGTAGGACACTGTTGATTATCATCAGCATCTCTGTGTTTGTCCCAGTCACATCTGCGGCCTTCACCTTGGAGACTGCGGTCCGGGGTCCTCAACATTCAAGATAGGATTTTTTTTTTAAATTAGTAACCAAAATTACTAACATTCCCTCTAGCTATTCTTGTGTTAGGGAGTGGGTTTACATCAATAGTGTAATGGCCAGGACACAAACCCAGGAGTTCTCTATAGTAAGGCCTACTCCATAACCACTAAGCTACCAATATAGACAACTAGCTTTTGCCCGCGGTTATCGCGACCAAACATAGCCTATGTCCTTTCTCAAGGTCTAACCTACCTCTATACCAAATTTCATCAAAATCGGTTCAACGGTTTAGTCGTAAAAGTGAGACAGACAGACAGACAGACAGACCGAGTTACTTTCGCATTTATAATATTAGTAGGGACTAGTAGGGATGAAGATTTTTAAAAATAAAAATAACTGTATCATTGTTATTACCTTCTCTAACCTCAGGGAGCGTTTGCCTTTCTCTTCAGATTGCTCATTGAGTAATTCCAGCAGCTTGTTCTTCCTCTCTTCTAGAGATTGCACCTGCAACAGAATATTCCAGATATTCATCAATCTATGGTTTTGAAAAAAAAAAAGGATTTTATGACTGAACAATATGGAACAAAGATAAATTACCTATAGTCTGAAATAACACATAGCCTACTTTTTATTCTGTGAATAGGTTTCCATGGGTTGCAGGAATGGGATCAAATTTCCACCAGCTTCAATTTTCAGAAGTCATCTTGACATTAGTCCTGATCACATCAAAGGTCTCACTTTGGCGTCCAGTGTCCATTTCATATACATGTAATACCTGACAGTGGGTTACAGGGTTACAGTACTTACTTCTAAGAAGAGGCTTTGTAGACTTCCCAAGACGGACAGATCACCCATTCAGTCAACGGCATCCTCTGCTGGAAGTAAGTAAGTAAGGTATAAACACTCACCTGCTCAGTTTTAGCAAACAGTTCTTCCTCATGTGGTGCAATATCTCTCAATCGTGCCTCGTTAAACACCATCAGGTTATACAACACCAGTAATATTGAATGAGATGTAGGTGCCGTCGGTTGTAGAAAGTGGCTGATACTAATAGAAGCATCTACTTGAGGCATTACGGGCACTAAATGGTTGATTACACGTGTCATGTTGATAACTGGGAGAAGATCGGCATAATAAGCAGTGTTCTCAGTCCAGCATTCTTCTGGTGGGGGCTGAAATATGTAAAATAGAATTAATAGCATAGGATACAGATTAGGAATCTACTAGGTTGAGTTCTTAATGGAAATCCATACTTCCATACTAATCCATATCCATACTAATATCTGTCTGTCTGTCAGTCTGTTATGCTTTCACCCCTAAACCACTGAACCGATTTTGATGAAATTTGGTATAGGAGTAGATTAGATCTTGAGAAAGGACATAGGCTATGTTTGGTCATGATAACCGACATCTACGCGGGCGGAGCTAGTTTACTATAATGGTAACAGGAATTAATGTGATGATGGTATGTTGGTGGCCAAGCTGTGTTGGTTCCTAGTGGAGTATAGTGGGGCTACTCAATCTCTACCTTTGGGTGTCATGAAAGGTGACTAAGGGATAGGGCTGTTCTCCATCTGACAGCGACAATACTGTCCATGTCTAAGTGCCCATTTGATGGCAATAGGCTCGTCCCCTATTATGTGGGACTGAAAATCATAGTTAACCAAATGTGGGTGTCAAACCAACTCTACCTACCCCTTCGGGGATCTACAGGCGTGGGTATGTATGAATTTTATGATGTTTTGAATGCAAAAGTAAAAAAGTTAAACTTAAAAGTACCTATATTGTTTGAAAAGGTTGTTCCTATTTTAATAGCTAGCTGCTATAAAAGTTATTTTCCATTTTAATACATCGAAATAGATTCAATAAGAATTTTTAATAAAAACTTGTTGCCTACAACAAGCAGTGTTTACTTACAGTAAGCACAACCTCTTTATCAATGCCAAGTCGGTCAAATATTTGAAACAAAGCCCCCATGACTGCATGAGGCTTCTGTAGATCTCCAGCAGTCAATGGATAGTTCGGGAAGTCGCAATTCCAATTACTTACAAACGTTTCTATTAGAGCTGAATCTGAAAAGTTTTGACAAACACAATTAGAAAAAGTTCAACATTCAAAGACATAATATTGATATTATAACCAAAATAATAAAAGGGAATAATAAGTAGCAAGACGTGTAAAGGAAACTAATAAGTAATAACATCAGTGTCTACAAAAGAATAAAATAAGAAGTTACACAGTTACAATGAGTAAATCATTACTTACTTCGGTCCATTGTTATTCGTTTATTATTGTTCCTTTCACAATACTGTTTAATAACAATCAGTACCTTGAAATAAACAGAAATCTATTGCAATTTGATGCAATGAACACCAACCAAATCAACAAATAATTTCGTGTTGTTAAATTGTTGTTATTGTTGTAAAATTCAAATTCAAACTTCAAACGTCTTTTTTTTTCCATGACTCAGTGTGAACAGACAAAAAATATCTGTCCCAAGATGAAGATGAATGCGGGTTGTGTGGGCTGGCGGCATATAGACTTAAAAGAAAGGCTGGCGGCTGGTGGGTGGATGAGGTGATTGCAGTGGACGTAACTGGTTCAGAGTTTGTACTCAAATAGCACTAAGTAAAAACAATTTAAATGAATTTGAAACCCTACGGAAAATGAAGTTGAGAGCTGGACTACATGTATCAAAAGACTTGTATTCTGTTATTATTTACTGTGGAAACATCTGTTAACAGTTGTCAATGTTGTCATTTACTGTCACTTGTGACTTGTCATTTCATTGTTCTAAAATACTCTTTGGTTCTAAAGTTTTATGGTTTTGTGAAAATGGCGTTCAGCTTCCCAGCTTTTTCGTACATTATAGCGTTAATTGTAGACGCATTCTTAATATTTTTTTCAATATTCCATGTTATTGCATTTGATGAATTAAAAACCGATTATAAAAATCCAATAGATCAGTGTAATAGTCTGAACCCGGTATGCATTCGTTCTTATAAGAAATCCATCCATAGTTCATAGGAGTTCAACACTTTAACCTATTCTTATATGTTTCAGTTGGTGTTACCGGAATATCTCCTGCATTTATTGATAAATCTATTGTTTTTATTATCGGGAGAATGGTTTTCTCTGTTGATAAACATTCCTTTGATCCTGTATCACATTCACAGGTAAGGATCGATAAAATCTTAGGTTATGTTATGAATATTGTGATAATGATAAGAGTCATTAAAAGGACAAGGTCTTGGAAACAAAGCTTGAATATCTTGAATCATTGATATCAATCTGTGATGAATAAGTTGAAATAAGATTTTGTAATCTTGATTATTTACCTGGCCGAAACTACCGTAATTCATTAATCTTAATTATTCAAAATTAATCGTCATCACTACTTAATGAAAGTACTTATTCATTAAAATAATAATTATTCACACCGAATTAAATTCTCTGTACATCTAACATACTTATGAAGGGTATACAAAAAAATAAAATAATAATAACAAAAAAAAATTTTAGAATGTTACATACATTTACTCACACTTGTAAATCTCCGAAGGGGTAGGCAGAGGTGTATGAGCACCCACATTTTAGAATGTTGACCTGAGCCAACACTGATTTAGTAAACACATGCTTTTCTTTTCATACTTAATTTTTTTTTTTTTTTTAAAGAATATTTGCAACCGAAATTACCTACTAATATTCCCGTTAACCCCTCCAGCTAAGCTAAATTGCTTGTGTTAGGAGTGAGTTCACATCGGTAGTGTAATGGCCAGGATTCGAACCCGGGACCTCTCGACCGTAAGGCCGACTCTTTAACCACTAAGCTACCGATGCTCTAACTAATGTCTACTTGAGGTGTAGGGATAGAATAAAACATAGGTATTTATGAAGAAAAGTATGAATGTACGTATGTAAATTAATACTGCATAGTAAATAAAAACTAAACTATCAGACATTGACCCATAAGTCAATGAGCATTGTTGTACACTTTATGTATTTGTGTTTGGAACTATCAACCATAAATAAATAATACATGAATATCACACATACGGAATAATTTTCTTACCACACCTGAATTTCTAAGTAACCTCATTACATTTTTACATTACAATTTTAACATTTTATTTAATAATTATGGAATAAGTATAGAGTTTATTATTATTATTATTATTAATTAATGGACGAGCAGCGCTTGCTGATATGTCCATATCACTTTACCTAACATATCACTTTACTTAACAATGTGTGAGCCTTGGGCCAAACACAGTCACTTCTCAGAAAAAAAAATTCTGCAGCATCAGTTCAGTTACACTGGAAAGCTGACCCCGACCGAATTGGGAAAGGGCTTAGATTATGATGATGGTGATATGGGACTTGCGTGGTTCCCGCCACAGTAGAATTTGGGCCACCTCATCTCTTCCCATGCGGTGTCGTACAAGGCGACTAAGGGACAGGGCTGTTTGACATCAGACAGATATATACAGCCCAGACTCAGCCTCGAATGCATGGCTGGAGTCAGCAATGGTGTCCGGAATACGGCAGTAGGCCTATTACGTGGGACCTAGTGCAGGGTCTAGTGAAATGTGGGTGTTAATTCACCTCTGCCTAACCCTGCAGGGATGGAGGCGTGATTGTATGTATGTGTGTTAACTTATTTATAATGTACCTCTTTCATTAAGTAATGTATATCATCCAGTACAATGAATAATTTTGAATTTGAATCTGAATATTGACCAATTGTACTACAGTACCATATCAATTTGATTGAAATTGGATATTATAATACTAATATGTAATATACAGTTTCTTTTTTTTGGAATAAGGAGTTTAACTGTAGTTGCCAATGTTGCCATGATTGGTAAGAAAACTGCTACAAAAAAGTGCCTTGCAAAAAGTAATAATGCAGAAATAATGGGCCTAATCTACTTTTTGCCAATACTTGAAGTTTACACCTTAAAAAAGACTAATAATAATTCTTAATTGCTTCATCAAGTAATGATTGATCCATTGTAATGTTCTCTAGTGTGCCAGAGTTAAAAATAAATAGACTAGATAGAAGCTATTAGTGTTCTAAATAATGACTAGTAATCTATTTTTATCTAATGATTCAAAGATCAGAAGGTTCAATCAAATTAGCATATTTATGTTGTACACTATATTGATGAGCTCTGTGGCATAATAGCAACGAGTTAAACTGCCATGTCAGAGATCATGGGTTTGACAATTCACCTCCTATTATGTGGGACCGAAAGTTATGGTGAAATGTGCATAATATAAGGCTGACCCTACATTAGGCATACGCGTTTGTCGGGCGTGTGAGCGACGCAAACGCTGCGCGCGCACCGCGTGCTCGCCGCGAACGCGCTGCGTGAGCGTCGCGTTTTGCTGCCCTGCGGCGTGTGTGGAGAGTGCACGCGGCGCTAACTTCGCGTTTTCTACACATAGGTTACACAGCGGCAACACGCGACGATTATGCAGCGCGCTCGCGGCGTGCACGCGGCGCTCACACGCCCGACGAACGCGCACGCCTCATGTGGGGGAGGCCTTAGTTCACTCCTTTAGGGGATTTATGAGTTTTTTCTCTGAACCTTTTCCCAATTCACTTGGGAAGCTTTCCAGTCTATGATGCAGCTGAACTTCGATATTTTCTGTGAAGGAACTACCATCTGACCTCCACAACCAATTGGCAATATCGAGGTTTTGTACTTAGATTAGTCGGAATGACGGCTTAACGTGCTCTCCGAGGCACGGTAACACCCAGACCAT
Source organism: Eilema depressum (assembly GCA_914767945.1). Lineage (NCBI taxonomy): Eukaryota > Metazoa > Arthropoda > Insecta > Lepidoptera > Erebidae > Eilema > Eilema depressum. The sequence continues at coordinate 19,101,464 of OU612020.1, forward strand.
TGCCAATATACATAATCATGTATGCAAATATTTACACTAAGCGGGAATCAAACCCGCGCTCCCTGTGCGCCACGCCACAGAGGCTTTATAGGCGTAAATATATCACTATTATTTTAATTTCAAGGTCTAAAATATGTGTTTCTTCCATTCCAGGTACTACACAAGGCCAGTGATGTCTGGACCGGGTCTGTATGACCCCACAAGCATTATGAATTCCGACGTGTTAACAGTCTGCCAAAGAGAGGGTTGGATCAAGCTGGCTTTTTACTTATTGTCATTCTTTTTGTACCTATATGGGTAAGTATTCTTTTTTATGTATGTAAATACATTGGCCAGTAAATTGCAGTCGGTAATGATTATTATCATAAAGCCAATAGCCCAAATAAAAACTGTCCTAAATTCTCGATCTCATTTCAATATCCCAAATGTCATAATGGTATTTCGTAACAATTTTTGAAGAACATTAAAATTTTGATTGTTTTTGTCATTTGAGAGATTCTGATTAGACCAAGACTGAATTTTGAATAGATTTTATTCAAATCAATTAAGATAAAAAAAGATTTTTATTACCAGAATTGACCCTCTGACGGTGGTTCTATGGGGCCCAAAGACAAACTTAACTGCTAGCAGCCAGTACACCTGCTAATTAACAGACAACTCGGCGGAATCTTTCTGTTGACTTTGACTTTGACTTTATGTCTCAGCTCCGGCAACTAACGGCCCACAGACGGCGTGCGTTTTAGTCGGTTCAAGTCCGACATAACCACCCCTGCCGGGTGCGGCGGGGGGAGGGGGGGTTGTATGTACCCGTCTCTCCTGCTCCTCTAGACAAGTGGCAATTCGTTAGCCAGCGTATTGAAGAATAGAATGCTGAATGTATGGGATTTGACGGATGGATGTGACAATCGTCAAGCGTCAACGTATTTCATAAACGTCATTCTATTCTACAATAGAAGGGGGGCCGCTGGGGAAGCGCTGTCGTCTCCGGTGCCCAAGGTGTATTACTCGGGACATTATATCTTGGACCTAAAATGTGCTCAAAATTTTCTCTATGCAAGCAGCACTGCAATTCACTAAGCGAGCACAACGATGCGACAACGATGCGAGGCGCAACGTAGATTGTCATTGGTCAGATTGTATCACGTCATTGGAAATCGACCAATGACAGTGTCTATCGCGCACATCGTCGCGACTCGCATCGTTGTCGCATCGTTGTGCTTGTTAGTGAATTGCACAGCAGTACACGTTTCTTGGATGTCTATTGAGGATTGCTATCCTCAATAGACATCCAAGAAACGGGGTGCTACTGCGGTGGAAGAGCTCAAATCCACCAAGCATAGATTATTACGAACTAATTCGCGCGCGCCAGAGCCTCGTTTATCTCGCGATTTAGGTTGCGAAAGAGACATTCTGCGAAAGAGACATTCTGCGAAAGAGACATTTTAAGAAAGAGACATTCTGCGAAAGAGACATTTTGCGAAAGAGACATTCTGCGAAAGAGACGTTTTACGACCAGGGGACATTTTGCGAAAGAGACGTTTTGCGCCTGAGCCTCCAAGACATATGTCTCGAGGTATACCGTGTGCAGGTTCCTATCCCCTGTACCTATTCTAAATGTTCTTTTTTTTTGTTCCAGTATGATCGTTGTGTTGATCGCAGCATGAGAGTCCATCGAATACGTTTTTTCCAGTAAGTCATAATTTATTGTTAGATCCCACTGTGGTCGTATGTGTCCGACGAACAAGGAATGTTGTATAGTTACTACTGCAGTATTTTGATAATAAAAATTAACGCTTATTTATTTGGTTTTATTATAAAGCGTCGCGTTGGTTAGCTTACCTAGTGGTTTCATTGGTATTATTTTATCTGGTTCGGCCGATTTAATAGTAGTTTATGAAACTATTGCATATCCATTTGCAGATCGCGCATGCCTGTTGCGCCGCGTCCACAGACCATGTAGAAAAAATCCAGCCTAAGTTATATCGTAATGAAAAAAGTTACATCTATCTATCAGTCTATCGATGGCCATAGAAGAGCTGTATCATTCATAATGTAATTTTTTAATTTATTTTGAAATTCTGTGCTTAAAGATCGTCATAGTTTTTAATGTTTACAGTATGAGGGTAGATAAAAATATTTACGATTTACGATATGCCGGCCCAATTGAGCTGTCCGACCAGGGAACTACCTCTATAATAACCTAGTGTTTGTTCCCGGTGGTGAGTAGGGTATCCGGAGCTCACTAGAGAATTTTTGTGCTGTCAGTGGGAAGACCAGTCAGCTTGTCCAGGTTTCTGCACTAACGGCACAGAAACTCTATTCTTACAAGGTCGGCAGCACGAGTGTGACTCCCCTGTTGTTGTACATGTCCATAGGCCGTGGTAACCACTTTCCATCAGGTGGGTCGTGTGCTTGTGGCTACACACTTGTGTCCCGGAATCTTGGACCTAAATCTTTGTGTTTTGTAATAAATAATCTATGCTCGGTGAATTTGAGCTCATTCACCACAGTAGCGCCCCGTGCTACAGAACAGACACCCAAGTAACGTGTAGGTAGTTAGATGTATAGAGCACATTTTAGGTCCAAGCTGTTCCGAGCATTATCATCGACCTACTTTAGTATAAATATTATAGATTACATTTTCATAGATTTTAAACATTGGAAGATATCCACATATACCTACCTAGTTAGGGTTCCGTAGCCAAATGGCAAAAAACGGAACCCTTATAGATTCGTCATGTCTATCCGTTCGTCTGTCTGTCTGTCTGTCTGTCCGTCCGTATGTCACAGCCACTTTTCTCCGAAACTATAAGACCTATGCTGTTGAAACTTGGTAAGAAGATGTATTCTGTGAATCGCATTAAGAATTTCACACAAAAATAAAAAAAAGCATTAAATTTTGGGGGTCCCAAAATTTAATGCTTTTTTTTATGGATGGCATGGATGTAAATTGCCATGAAAACTACCACTAAAAATTGGTTCGAACGAGATCCAGTCAGTAGTTTTTTTTTAATACGTCATAAACCGCAATTTTCGCCTTTGCTACTACGGAACCCTTCATGGGCGAGTCCGACTCGCACTTGGCCGATTTTTTTTTTTACTTATCTTGGTTAAAGTAGGTGATCTCGGTACACGATGATAACTAGAAAAAATGAGCACACTTTTTAGCCCAGATTTCACGAATTAAAGTAGGTATTTGCGTTCAAATCTTATTTATCTACGATTATAAGTATTTATTATACCTACCTAAGTCTAATCAAATAAAATAGAAGGTCAACGGTCAATACATCACAAATTAGATTACAGTAACTACTTACTTGGAAATATTTTGAAGTGGCTTATTGTCACAAGAGAATGTCCCAATAATATGCCGGTAAATATACCACGCTGGGTCCTGTCCTGGCCCTAAATCGGATTGACCAACCGTAAAGAAAGGCAGTAAAGGTATGGTTTCGTAACCGACCGCAGACCGCAGCAGCAGATACAGTGTACGATATAGTGTGTGATGTGATATAGGCTTGAATGTGATATTGCTCGGGACTCTGGATATCTTGGACCTAAAATGTACTCAAAATGTGCTCTATACGCCCAGTACACGTTTCTCCGGTGTCTTTTGAAGATAGCACGGGCTGCTATAACGGTGGACGAGCTCAAATTCACTAAGCATAGATTATTACAATACAATAGGGCCTTGTTTGTCTCGCGATTTAGCGCCTTCGGTGCGTGTCGCGGATGTCCGCGCAGTGCGTCCGCCTGTCCGTCTCGTGCGACGGGTATCCGCCTCACGCAGCGTTGCTCTTGAAATAACATGAAACAAGCACGCGAAGCGGACGTCCGCGCCGTGCGCCCGCTAAACGCAGCGAAGGCGCTTAGTCGGTCCTAGATACGTGTCCCGAGGCATAATATTGTTCGTTTATATTTGGGTACCCAGCTCTGTTATCGCTTGTTGAAGGAAACCATCAACTTGCCTAATTATTAAGTAAGTAGTTCTGTCCGTTATCATGTACCTACAGTTGGACGTTGAACTAAATAATTAAAAATGTATTAGACGTTAACTCATTGTAACCTCATTCCTCCCTTGGAACTGATGTCAAACGGTACCTACTGTAGCAGCAGTTTATCATATTTTTGACGCCAGCAAAATAACTTTGATCTCTAGTGTGTGTGAACAGTAAAACAATGGTTTTATTCAGAAGTCTAGTGCTTTTATTCATCTGCCAAGTTCAATCTGCAAATATTCTCGGCATTTTCCCACATGCTGGAAGAAGTCACCATTTAGCATTTGAACCTTTGCTGAGGAATTTGGCGAAACGAGGGCATCAAGTCACTATAGCGTCGTTCTTTCCATTGAAGGAGCCGATGGAGAACTACACGGATGTTAGTTTCCAGGGCCTTAATCTCACGGTAGGAAAAGAACCAATAAATCTTTCATGGTTCGAAAAGCAAAACACGTTATTGGATAGACTAGGACTGAATATAGTGTGGACTCAGATGGACATCTTTCAGCGAGCATCCAAGAAGGCTACAGAAATTTGTGCTCTTATCGTGGAATATGCACCTTTGGCTGCAGTCTTCAAGAAAGATTATGACGTTATAATAATAGAGAATTTCAACAGTGATTGTGTGCTCGGTCTTCTACATATCTATGGAGTAAAAGCTCCTGTAATATCTCTGCTATCAAGTCCAATGCTGCCGTGGTCTGCCAGTCGTATTGGAGTCTGTGATAATCCATCATATGTTCCGATAATTACTTCTGATTACACTTCTTCAAGTATGACGTTTCTTCAACGGATGGAAAATACCGTAATGAGTGCGTATTATAAACAATGGTTCTATAGTTCTATTCAAGTGACTGAAAAGATGATAATTGAGAAGCAATTCAAAAGGAAAATCCCTGATTTGGAAGACCTTGCTAAGGATATCACCATGTTGTTGGTTAATACGTTTCATAGTTTGAACGGTGTTCGTCCGATGTTGCCTGGTGTGGTTGAAGTCGGTGGAATGCATCTGGAGCCTAAGAAGGCAGTCATACCCCAAGTAAGTTTTTTTTTCCTTCTTTATTAGCAGCACTGCAATTCACTAAGCGAGCACAATAATGCGAGTCGCAACGTCGTCGTCGTCGTACGTTAAGAGATGTGTGTGCGTTGTTTAAATATTATGTTTTCTTTCTTTCTTTCTTTCAATATTTATAATACTTTGTGGTGATGGAAGATTTTGTTCAAGACATACATATATGTCTTTTTTTTTATGCCTTGTACTTGTACCTTACAAGTGCTCTATACGAGCAGTGAGCAGTACACGTATCATGTCATGGGTGTCTTTTGAGGATAGCACGGGGTGCTACTGCGGTGGACGACCTCAAACTCACCAATTATAAATGATTACAAAACAATCCACGGGCGCCAGACCCTCGTTTGTCTTGCGATTTAGGTCCAAGATACGTGTCCTGAGGTACATATGGGAGGCCAGATGACAGTCGCTCCCGGAAAAACCGACATACAAAGAACAACAAAAAGATTCCAAAAACATTGGATACAACTGGGAAATCGCTACTATGAGGAGGTTAATGATGATTAAAAAGTGAATATGAGCGTGGTTTATGATTTAAGATTGTCATGGTCATTTGCATATAGAAGATTAGGTATAACACTGACCGAGATATTAACATGATTTTTGTTTTTATCGAGTCGGATACTCGATATAAACATGGCGCTTCGAATACGTGATCATGGTCGTGGCCATAGAATTTGTAGGATTCTCTTCAATTCTGTGGTCGTGGCGCTTGCAACAACGCTGAAATATCCGATTATTCCCAGTAGTCCCCTCTAGCCCTGTCCTCCGGGGTGACAGCTATCAGACTCGATAAAAACAAAAAACATGATAATTATCGCGGTGAGTGTTAAACATGAGCATTGTTCTGTTTTTTTTACCCGTCTACCAAAAAAAGGAGGGTAATGTTTTTATCTTAGGTGAATCTGTTTTATTTTTACAAATACCATAGAAGAGTGAAGCCCATACATCATAGTACCTATAATAGTTTCTTCGCGCGTGCCGTTAGTGCCGTGCCGTCAATAAGTGTTTGTCCAGTGTAACCGTCCGATGAACGTTACATTCACCGAACGCCTACGCTAGACCAACGCTAGTGTGAAGGGGGTTGTTAACCCTGTTATAGTTAAATACCTCAGGACATAATATCTTGGACCTAAAAAGTGCTCAAAATGTGCTCTATACATATACACGCAGTACACGTTTCTTGGGTATCGTTTGAGTATAGCACGGGGTGCTACGGAGGTACACGAGCTAAAATTCTCCACGTATAGATTGCAAAACCTCGTTTGTCTTGCGAGTTAGGTCCAATCTATCTATACTATTATATAATTGTAAAGTGGTCGTGTCTGTACATTGAAGATATAAAAAAAAAATGCTTGGGTTATGTTATTTTAACGATACTGAACACAAAATATTTTTTTTTTTAATTTCCTGTCTGTTTGTCCGCGATAGACGCAAAAACTACTGGACGGATTTTGATGTGGTTTTTTTTTTGTTAGAAAGGGCTTACTCAGACTTAAAATCTTACGTTTGTTTGATCGCAATCGGTTGAGTAGAACCGAAGATTTGAGCAAAGGTCGCGTTAACCGAGATGCACGCGGGCGGAGCCGCGGGCGGAAGGCTAGTATAATATATACAATATACATATTATATAACAGTACCGAGATATAAACAGTTGGTAGTACACTACTGCGGCTGATGCGACATAGCTCTCTAGCTCCCTCAAGAAAATCATATAGCAACGCGTCGGAGCTCGTTGCTATATGATTTTCTTGAGGGGTCATTTTATTTCCCATCATATTTTTAGCGTTGTACCCGACTGTACCCGAGGCTTACACCCAGGTACCTCTTAGACATTCTGCTTTGTTTGACTTACATATACGAATTTAGGGAGAGCATTATTTCCATGTAATTTTCATGTTAAGCCGTCAGTCCCGGTTCTCATACAATACAAATATCTATGGCAGTCGTTGCGGGTGGTTGAAGCCCTAAGAGGTCCAACAACTGGTCTAACTGCTATACTTCGATATCGCCAATGTGTTTTTGAAATTATGTGGCAGTCCCCTCACAGAAAATATCGAAATTCAGCCAAACCCGCGGTTGGTCTGGAGGAGGTGGACCCCGGACTCCGAGGTAAAGTTTTCGGATGCGACCAGTATTGACTCTGGGATGGAGAAGATACGGCTTTAATGGGAGCGACTACCGGCCGACCTCCCAACTCGTAAAGAGCACCTGTGTCTCTCAGCAGTCTCGTCCGTCAGTCAGCAGATGTATCGGCTAGCAGGAGAGACTTGACTTGGCCCCGCAGGTTCTAGTGTGGCTCTTTACACCAGAGTCACTCTGATTCATTTCATTTCACCCATTTCCCCTAATAACGAGTACCGAACCGACTGCCATAGAGCCCTTAGATGTTCGTATGACAACCGAGACCGTCGGCTTAACGTGCTCTCCGAGGCGCCGCGGAATTACCCAGACCAATGCAAAAAGATATAGGTCATATAGGTACCTATTCATGCATAAAAATATTTGCACTGAGCGGGAATCGAAACCGCGTCTCATGCGTAACCACAGAGACGGTCAAAAAAATATCATTAAGTAGAGCAACTGACTAAGGCTCAAGACTCATCTTGTTTATATGACTAATGTTATTAATATAAAATACTTACATAAAATTTTCAATAAACCCCAGAAATAACCTACCTACTTCATTCAGTACTATATGAATCATCATTAATATAATGATAATAATTGTGCACGACAATCAATGTGCTGAACAGTAGGTGAAGAAGAATGGACCGCAGGCCAGCAAAAAACGATCGCGCTGCACACGGCACCTTCGGCCAGCATGAACGCGAGTTTGCCGGTACATGTAGCAAGGAGAGAGAGAGAACGCGGCGTCGGTGTAGGAGAGAGAGAGAGAGAGCGAGAGCGCGGCCGCAAGCAGCAGAGAAAAGTAGTTAGAACCCGTACACAGTCCACTGAAGGATCGCGCGAAGTGAAGTAATGTAATAGTGTACTTAATAGTAAATTTGTGCCCATTCATTCCTTCTTTTATTTATATGCCTATAAGAAGACCTCTAAAGTATCGCGCGAACATTTAATGGTCCTTCCGGAGCCGAATTTAGGAATTAAAGCCAGAAAATAAGAAAAATTCGGAAATGGTAGTGACACGCCGACAGGGAGAGGAACCTGCTGCCCAGGGAGCTGACCAGGGGGCCACCGAAGAGGCCCAGGACCCCACTACGCGCAGCGGTTCCCAAGAGGCCACGGAACGAACTACGACCACGGATGGCTTCAGGCCGGCTGAGGAGACGCCGACCCGTAGCAGCGCTGAAAATAATGGGGAGCATAGCTCGCAGCGCACCGTGCGGCCACCGAAGTCACGCCGCTCCACCAACTCAAGAAAGAAAAAAGAATTAGAGGTTAAGCAGCGTCTGGCAGAGCTGAAAATAGAACAAATACGAGCAGAAGCTGAGGTACAACGGCTTCGCCTACTACAGTTGCAAGAAAATAGTACGAGTGAAGACGAGTCCGGGGATGACCTGGCATCGGTTCGCATAGGTACGTGGCTACAAAGAGACACTGAGGCGCCGCAAACACTCGTAAGTCAAGACAACATAGGATCCACAGGCGACGACCATACAAAAGGTAAGCCAAGTGAAAAAGAAGTGGAAAAAAGTGACTGTAAAGTGAACGAAAAATCAAGAGAAAGTGCCTGGGTGAAAAATCCCGTAATTGACGTGTCTACGTTAGCCGCCGCGTTGTCTCAAGCGATGAGAAGCACCAGGGAGCCACCGAAGTACATGCAAGAGCTGCCATTCTTCAGTGGGAGCAGCACGGAGTGGCTCGCCTTTAAAACCACATACGAAGAATCGAGTTTATATTTTACAAAAAATGAAAATATTGCAAGAATAAGAAGAAGTCTACGTGGGATTGCCAAAGAGGCAGTCGAGTGCCTACTACTAAGCCAACCAGACCCCGAAACTATAATCAAGGCTCTAGAAAGACGGTTTGGCCGGCCGGAGGCCCTCATTCACGCTGAGATGGAGAGACTCAAGACCCTTCATAAGCTAACTGATAACGCAAGAGATTTATGCGTCTTCGCGGGAAAAATAGCCAACATGGTAGGAACCGTAGAAGCATTAAAAAAGCCGCACTACTTACATAGCCCGGAAATGAGTAGGATTGTTATCGAGAAGCTTACACCTATAATAAGAAACAACTGGTACAACTTCTCGGCTAAGAAAAATGAAGATATACCCGAGCTTAAGAAAATATCGATATTTTTATCAGAAGAAGCAGACAAGTGCAGCTCCTACGCGTTACCAGAAGCCACGCCCCGAGAAGAAAATAGAGGACACGGGTACCGATCCCAAAAGACAAGAAGAGTAGAACAAACACTTTCTGTAAACAAGAAGACAGCAGAAGATACGTGTCCACAGTGTAAACATGATCACAAGTTATTTGAGTGCAAACAGTTCATCGCGTTAGATACAAATGCGAGATGGGAGGCCGCCAAGAAATATAATATCTGTTATCGCTGTCTACAAGGCAAACACCGACGCATCACCTGCAAAGCGCCCAGGTGCGGTAAGAACAGCTGCCCCATGAAACATCACAACCTCCTGCATCACGATAAGCCACCGGGAGAGTACGTCTCGACGAGCGAGGTAACTAATGACGCAATCACAACCTCGGCGGCCGAGCTGACGATAGCAGCAAACCCCCTCGGCAACAAACGAAAGGCTTACCTGAAGATAGCACCAGTGACACTAAAAGGACCCCGTGGCAGCATTGACACGTTCGCATTATTGGATGAGGGAAGTACCATCACGCTCATTGACGAAACAGTAGCAGACATTATCGGAGCAGACGGACCTAGCAAAGAAATATGGATTCAAGGCGTGAACAGTGACATGAAACACACAAGTAAGACAGTCAGTTTACTCATCAAAGGTAAATACGCCGAGGACGAGCATGACGTGACCGCGCGCACCATGGAACGACTCCGTTTCACACCCGACACCGTGTACGAAGAACATTTAAGTGACTGTGAACATTTAATAGACATACGTGATAAAGTGATATACGAAAATGCTTCACCGAAAGTGTTATTAGGACAAGACAATTGGCATCTCATAGTGACCCGTCAGCTGCGCACCGGGCACCGCGACCAGCCAGTAGCTTCACTCACCTACCTCGGGTGGGTGCTCCACGGCTGCACCGGCGCGACGACTGCAACAGTATCATTTTGCGGTAAGCTACAACAACACGAAAACAACACAATTGAGGACACAGTTAAAAATTATTTCAAGCTCGAATCGCTAGGCATCGAACCTAGGAAGCCGCGGCAAGATCCCGAGCATCAAGCTATGCAAATACTAGAAAACACAAGCCGCCGGCTGCCAGACGGGAGATTCGAGACCGGCTTACTGTGGAAAAATGAAAATGTAAACATACCAAATAACTACGTAGAAGCCGAGAGACGTCTGCTTACGCTCGAACGAAGACTCGATAGGGATGAAGATCTGAAACAAAAGTATGAAGAACGGATGGAAAACCTATTCAAGTCAGGCTACGCAGAACCAGCTCCTACACCACCACCTACAGGGAAAACTTGGTACCTACCTCATTTTCCGGTCATCAACCCCGCCAAGCCGCACAAGCCGCCGCGTCTAGTTCACGACGCCGCTGCAAAATCAAAAGGTATGTGTCTGAACGATATGTTGCACTCCGGCCCTGACCTACTGCAGTCTCTACCGGGCGTTATTATGAGATTCCGCCAACACCCGTATGCCGTCAGCGCCGACATAAAAGAAATGTTTATGCAAGTAAAAATAAGAAAAGAAGACCGGGACGCACTACGCTTCTTGTGGAGAGGTCAACAACGCACGGGCCAACCAAACGAATATCGTATGACGTCAGTAATATTCGGAGCTACGTCATCCCCTTGCACAGCACTCTACATCAAGAATAGAAACGCGAGAGACTACCTCGAGACACACCCGGACGCCGTAAAAGCCATACAAAAGAATCACTACATGGATGACTACTTACAAAGCTTTCCCACCGTCACAGCTGCGCGAGACACTACACAGACCGTCGACATGATACACAAAAAGGCGGGCTTCGTGCTAGACGGATGGACTTCAAACGAAAAAACTACCATAAAAGGTTTGTCAACACCACTTGATAACAGTACGACAGTAACACTCGGCGGGCAAGAGACAGAAAAAACATTAGGTCTACTTTGGCACGTCAACGAGGATCACCTTGGCTTTAACGCGAGCAACTTGAAAATATCTCAAGAAGTGAAAACAAGAACGCGACCGCCTACAAAGAGAGAAGCCCTCAGTGTGATCATGGCCTTATTCGACCCATTAGGCCTCATCTCGCCGATAACGACCCCAGGTAAACGTATCTTTCAAGACACCTGGCGCTACAAGACAGAGTGGGACGACCCACTGCCCGAAGAACTCCGAGAGCGATGGAACAAGTGGTTCACTCAGCTCAACGAAGTAGAACAGCTGAGGATACCCCGTTGTTATGTTCAAAACAAGTCATCAGTCATCTCGCATCAACTACACACGTTCGTAGACGCGAGCGAGGAGGCGTACGCCGCAGCCGTGTATTGGCGCACACAACACGCAGATGGCGCCACAACAGTATCCCTAGCAGCCGCCAAGAGCCGAGTAACCCCATTAAAACCCGTATCCATACCAAGACTCGAGCTTCAAGCCGCCCTACTGGGGGCCCGCCTGGCCCAGACTGTGTTGGAAGAACACGAATATGAGGTAACAAACAAAATCTATTGGTGTGACTCACGAACTGCACTAGCTTGGATAAGGTCAGAACCCCGCGTGTACAAGCCCTTCGTCGCTCACCGTCTCGCTGAGATAGAAGAATCCACTAAGAAAAATGAATGGCGGTGGCTACCTACTCGACTCAACGTGGCAGACGACGCGACACGTGCGACCCCCGAAGGCTTCGGGGTCACCCACCGATGGTACACTGGCCCCACATTCCTTCAGCAGCCCGAATCAGAGTGGCCGATAGAAGAAAAAACCATTCGCTACGACACAGGTGAGGAGCGAGAAACATGTCACACGTCAGCTTCACAGAAAACGCACAGTACAAGCGACATACTACGTATAGAAAAATACTCAAAATGGACGCGCTTGATAAGAACGACGGCTCGAGTACTACAGTTCATTGCCCTGTGTCGCCGAAACAAGGTCAAGGCCATGGCTGCCCGCAAACGAACCCGAAAAATAGAAAAACAAGATCCCGACTGGCGTAACAAAAAGACTATCCCAATACCTAAACTTAACAAGGATAATGCAGTCAAACAAGGTAGACAGTGTTACCTAAACATACCGAGTGAATATTTAATTCGTGCCGAACAGCTGTGTATCAACGCCAGTCAACGAGACAGTTTCGCGAGTGAGATACAACGTTTGACAAGAGGTGAAACGAACGTTCGAGACAACCGTCTGACATATGTGAGTGTGTACATAGATGACTGTGGTACACTGCGAGTGAAAGGTCGGATATCAGCTGCGAAGGCGATAGGAGAAGACACGTCAGATCCAGTGGTACTCGACGGGAAGCATCCCTACACACGCCTCTATATTAAGCACGTACACGAAAAACTACATCACGGCGGGACGGAGATAACAGTCAATGAACTCAGACAGCGTCTATGGATCACGAAGATTCGACCGGCAGTGAAAAGCGAGATAAAGAGATGTATATTCTGCCGTATAAGAAAAGCGAAGCCGGCGACACCCACGACCGGTAACCTACCGGCCGCCCGCCTAGCCCATAATACACGCCCTTTCTCATTCACAGGTCTAGACTACTTCGGCCCCATCGAAGTCACCGTGGCGCGCCATCGAGAGAAGAGGTACGGCGCGCTGTTCACGTGTATGACCTCTCGAGCCATACACCTCGAGGTCGTACACTCACTCAGCGCCGACTCGGCAGTGTCGGCCCTAAGACGATTTATCGCGCGGCGAGGTTGCCCCAAAGAGGTTTGGAGCGACAACGCTACGTGCTTCAAGGCGGCCGAAAAGGAGCTAGCAGAGGCTGCGCGCGACGCACTACAACAAGAGGTTACGAGTCATCACATCGCGTGGAGGTACATACCACCATCGGCCCCCTTCATGGGAGGGGCATGGGAGCGCATGGTGAAGGCCGTTAAAGAAGCCCTACGAGTCACCATGATAGAAAAACACCCTAACGACGAGACGCTCTTGACCTTACTAACCGAAGTCGAGAACATCGTAAACTCGAGGCCCCTCACCCATGTCTCGGTCGACCCCCGTGACCCCGAGGCATTGACCCCAAATCACATTCTCATCGGTCCCAACTGTCACGTGCCCCCACCCGGACACTTCTCAGCTGACGACGTGTCGAGTCGCCAACAATGGAAGCGAGCTCAAGCCCTGGCTGACATCTTCTGGAGGAGGTGGGTGAAGGAGTACCTGCCCCTACTGCAACACCGGCGGGAGTCCAGTAGCAGCGGCGTTGCCCCGAAGGTCGGTGACGTAGTCATCATCTGCGACTCTAACCTACCCCGCAACACATGGCCGCGCGGGCGGGTCAGTCGAGTCTACCCAGGTGCTGACGGCGAGGTTCGTGTAGTAGATGTCATCACTAGCGGAGGCAACATCTTGCGTCGGCCAACGAGGAAGATCGTCGTACTACCAACGGAGTTCGCAGACGTAACCGGGTCAGCGACGGCGGGAGAATGTGCACGACAATCAATGTGCTGAACAGTAGGTGAAGAAGAATGGACCGCAGGCCAGCAAAAAACGATCGCGCTGCACACGGCACCTTCGGCCAGCATGAACGCGAGTTTGCCGGTACATGTAGCAAGGAGAGAGAGAGAACGCGGCGTCGGTGTAGGAGAGAGAGAGAGAGAGCGAGAGCGCGGCCGCAAGCAGCAGAGAAAAGTAGTTAGAACCCGTACACAGTCCACTGAAGGATCGCGCGAAGTGAAGTAATGTAATAGTGTACTTAATAGTAAATTTGTGCCCGTTCATTCCTTCTTTTATTTATATGCCTATAAGAAGACCTCTAAAGTATCGCGCGAACAATAATATAGGTACATACTCGATAAAAATATAGTTACATCTATGGCAATCGTTACCTACGGGTAGTTGGAGCCCTAAAAAGTCCAAAAACAACGGTCTAGCTGCAAAGCTTCGATATCGCCTAATGTTACCATTGGGTTGTGGAGGTCAGATGGCAATCGCTTCACGGAAAATATCGGTCTAACTCAAGCCAAATCCGTAGTAAAGCGGATCCCAGACTCCGAGCTGAAAGCTTCGAATGCGACTGGGAATTAACGCTAGGATGAAGAAGACTCGATAAAAATATCTTTGGAAGGTTCGACGAAAGTAATATTTTGAAGCATACCAAAAATACTTAAGTGCTCAGCTAGTTTAGATCGCAAGTAAGTGATAGAAGCGTCGTCGTTTCTTTCTTTTTTTTTCTTTTTTTCTTTTTTTTCTTTTTCTTTTAATTCTTGTTAATACAAAAGAAAAAAAGAGTGAACCTCTTTTTCATAAAATAATTACATTTTCTCCCATGAGTGCATAGGTACCAGATCTAGGATTGCTATTTTTTCACTTCTTTGTGTTCTGATAGGTTTGTATGTTCATTAAGATTTGAATTGAGATAAGTAAGTAAAGGCAATTATTAAAACTGGCCACTCATTTTTCTTCAGTAGGGTGTTATTACAGGCGGGCGGGAGTGAGCAGACAAGTGTGGGGCGTAAATTAATTATATCTACAGCTACAGATAGGGCGTAAGCACAGAACTAATTATATTATTATTACGAGTATCAGGTATACTAGCTGTATCTACCCATGAACTAAGATCTAACTTTTTTGTGCAGGACCCTAAAACTTTTTCGAAAATAAAAGTAGCCTAAGTTACACCTTAAAACCTCAGTGATCTACGTAAAAATACCATCACAATCAGCCCAGTCACTTCGGAGATTACCCGCAATACAATCAGACAAATACAGACGAAAATTTTACACTTTGGAGCCCTAAGTCCGCTTTTCTTTTCTTCCTTCCGATTTACAACACACCACAATATACCTAAGTAGAACATTACGATTTCTCTATAGGTGATTGAAGACATTGAGATTGAGGTAGAGTTTCCTATTACGCGCCAAAAATGTTTTGAAGTTAGCTATCACCGGAGAAGTGAAACACTTAATTCCAAATGGCACATTATGCATGCCATTAATTTTACACGTCATTGATCTAACTTTCACTCAATCATCGCGCCGAACAACAGCTAGGTAAAAGTAACGTGACCGATCATTATATTAAGTGTTAAATATAGATATTATATAGATAGACTCAGATGCCAGTAGTCGCTTCACGGAAAATATTGAGGTCCAGCCAGATCCGCAGTTAAGACTGGTAAAGCTGACCTATAGACTCCGAGGTGAAAGGTTCAGATGCGACTGGGAATTATCGCTAGGATGAAGAAGATTCACCACGACTACGTAAACTGTATTTCACTGTCTATACCGCGGCAACTCAGCGGCAAGTATAGTGATGAGCTCTTTCAACTAATCCCACCAGCCCCCTGCCCATCTAGAAGCTGCCGCCACCTCCTTCTGCGAGCAAGTACCCAATGCTCGAGAAGGAGACGGCGCGCGGCGGAGCGGGAGCCGGTTATACAAAGGTGTCGGTAACGGTAACAGTATCGCGAGTTTCATGTTTTTTCCATCTCTAAATAAAAATGTTTTATAATATATCATTGCATGTCAAGTCATCGCGCCACAAGAAGTTCTCTCTGACTTCAAAAACTGTCTGCAATCACCCGACTTCATTTACTTTTGTTCTAAATAATGTAATGTTGACCCAGTGTTGACAAGAAATCATCACGCTATCAATCAAATTAAGATGACACGCTTATTTACCTACCACATTTTGTAAACAAACTTCAGATTATCAGATTAGAGAATTACAATATTCTGGACCATTATTACTACAGTCAGTATAGTTTACACAACAACGTTATCTAGACCCAAACTTAGCATAGTTTCGACTACAGATTATCTCTACTCAGACTATCCCTCGTGTTGCACTCGTCCATAGGCCACGGTAACCACTTCCCATCAGGTGAGCCGTGTGCTTGTCTACGACCCAAGTGCTATAAAAAATGTAACTGAAAATTTCCAAAAAGGAAGCCGGTGTTTTTTTTTTTTATCTTGAACAAGTTTGTAGTTTGTCATACACCTTGCGATTCATTGGAAAACCGACAAGAATGGGGTTGTAGAGACCCCTCGCTCCTGCTACCCCATGTTATTTTCAGCCTCGTGGAAAAAAATCCCAAAATCCAAGGTGTTTTGTCAAAAAATTACGTAAAGACTGGACCTAAGGTTACACACGTGCACTATTCAACTGCCTTGGCCATTAATGATAGTTATTAAAGTGGTTAGAGACATTTAAGTGCTCTAATTACCTACTGTGTAATTTTCAGTTCATGCAAACATGAATACTTAGATGATGATACACATCATCTAAGTACCTACCTATTCATGTTTGTATGGGAAATTATACAGTTTCTTCCACTACGCCACACGGTTGTCGTGAGAGGAATAAATCTAAATTTACTTTTAGGCCTACGCCACACATAACAGAAATACCGTCGCGACTTTTCCGTCACGAATAAAACTCCGCTAAACTCCGATATGAATAAAGGGGACCATAGGCTATTTGACTAATGTTCAAAACACCACTTTAAATGATTGCTTATTACAGTATAAATATATCACATTAATATTTCTGTAAAAAAACAATGCATTATGTTAAAAAATCAATGATAAAGTTTAAATTACCAAAAGTGCGCGAAAAACGCTATATTTAATCAAAATGGCGATGCGTGTGACTGTGTGAGTATTGACGTCACTGTAAGTTGCTGTTATCATCAGCTCGCACAAAATTTGTATCCATTTCGAACTTAATCACAAAATATGTCCATAAAACTCGCGATAATCAAGGAAAAAGCAAATAATAACACCGAAACAAACAATAATAGCTCATACAACTGGAGATATTTTGTAGGAATGACGTCACCCAGAGCTCTGACCAATCACGAGCGTTTTTGCCATAGACAATAAATCAACAAAATATAACATTTTTATAATTGAAATTCTCATAAAATACAGTAATAGAGTAAATTGTAGTCTCGTAGGTCTTTTAACGTTATTTTCTAATATGATGACCACTCAGAATACAGAACAAACCAGAAGCCGCATTCGCTAATAGCTGCATATCCCGCACTGTGTCCAAAAACGATACTCTGTCTCGCTCTATAGTGAAACTTCCCGCTCGCGTAATGTTACTAGGCTAAGGTGCGGTTCCCAACTTTAGGGTAGTCATAAAACACTAGATAAGAGATGTAACACTAGATATTTAATATCTGTATTATACAGAGAGGTGATCAGTGTAAGTTAAGGCTATTAAATATAATATATAAATTTAATGAAACACGTTATTATTAGAACTATCGGGATATTTACCATGTATTTCGGCGCTGTTGCAAGCACCAAGTAAATATCCCGATAGTTCTAATAATAATGTGAACGACCATGAAAGTTTAAATACCTATATTAATGAAACACGGTAATAAGGTAAGTATTTTTTTAATGGTATAATGATATACAAAGTCTATAGACGCAGTGTCACTCCAATGCGGCGTAAATAATACTTAACTACTACTCTGGTACATGTTGACAATATAGGTACATACTTATATCTCCTATTTCATCCATTTCAACTTTTCTCTTCATGCATCGGTAGGGAAACTAAAATTAGAAACATTTTATAGAAAAAAAAAGTACCTACCTACATTATACATAATATTGCTACTGTGCGATAAAACCACCAATTGTATATAGGTACCCACATAATAGCGTGTTTAATGATGTCTGTGGTGTACCTACATATATTATCGATTCAAAATGAATGACGATTCCGAAGGTTGTGCGTAACGATGCACGCGCCTGCGAGACTCGCAGCATATGCAGTATGTACCTACACGCAATGATTGTTGAAATTGTTGTTTGCTATTTATTATGTTAAGTTTGTTATTGTCCTTCCACAAGCAGAGAAGGGGCTATGTAGGGTATACAGCCCTACAAGCCGGACAGCCAGTAAATTGTCGCTGTTGGTACAATAAATGGTATTTCTTCAATTACTGAAGACAAACTCCTATGGTCATCTTCAGACACCATCTACAGATCCTGTATAGGTACTAAGAATACCAGAGAATTAGCTAAGACAAAACAAATGAGCTCAAACTCGATAGGTTTTTCTTGTTTAGTTTAGTATTTCTTAAGGCCATCATCAGACCAGCTCCATGGTACCATATTAATGCATTATCCCCTAAACTAACATGTATACAAAATTTCATCAAAATCGGTTGAGGATATCTGCTTCAAAATCGAGTTGCAAGATTTCTTTTCGAACAAATTAAGTAGGTACCATACCTACATCCTACATACAGTGAAAGTAGGTAATGAAAAGATTTTTATAATAATATCATTTACCGACTTGTTTGCAATGCAACAAGGAATAATGCTTGGACGAGTAAAGTGAACAGAATATTTTTGTACCTACCTGCGCATGGCACTCGTACGTACTACCGAGCCATTTAGTTTGATTTGAACCGTATTGTACAATAAAGAGACCTATCTAAGTATATATCAGTTTAAATTTCATAAAAATAGGTGGGTAAAATTTTCAATTGACATGGCAACACACAAGATGGCAGCGTCTTCGTCTAAATCAATCACAATTAAATTCAATAATTAAATAACTATGCATTTGTATACGCTACTTACAGATGAAATGTGATCCCATCCTGTTTTTTTGTAATCCTAGATGTATTTTTACATGAAGGAACAACTAAAACCGACATTTTAAAATTAAAATTGACACTGATGTAATACGTCTGACGCGCTACGTGCATACGAGTGAATGCGAGTGACAATATTCAAATCAAGGCAATTTGTCTTGATTTGTGTGTCTTCACTTTTGAGCGCGCTTGCGGTTTCTGGTTTGTTCTGTATTCTGAGGATGACCATAATTTGTAGTATATTTTTAATGTTGTCAAATAGCCTATTGAGAAGCTGCAATGATCTACGCGCCTCAGACTAAAAGAATAGTCTGAGCTACGCGCATCTACAAAGGATAATGTATCAGGAGTATCACCTTTGCTTTCTTATCATGTATCTTTTTGTTTCTTGGGCATGTGTTTTTGTTTTATTTTTTGGGAGGAGAGAATAAATAAATAAATAAAAATATAAAAGTCATAGCTACTAACAGTCTGTCCTCAAACAAATTGAAATTCAAGACTGAGTCTCGTTATAGAATAAGTACGTTCTGTACGTTAGACTCTCAGGTTAGACTGTGA
This sequence comes from Eilema depressum, assembly GCA_914767945.1. Classification (NCBI taxonomy): domain Eukaryota; kingdom Metazoa; phylum Arthropoda; class Insecta; order Lepidoptera; family Erebidae; genus Eilema; species Eilema depressum. Next base: position 19,120,961 of record OU612020.1, read on the forward strand.
AAATCACTAGATAAGTGTTGTCACACCGCGGAAGACCGTGATCTAGTCTAGACACGATAATATCTAATTAAATAAATAGGTTATCGAATTTCCTCATGACATTGTTGAGCAATATAGATTTTTTCTATCTAAGTACTTAATTGATAACGACAGAAATAGATCAGTACTTACAGAAAAAAACAACTTCAGAATTACTAGGTATTAGAGTTATCGGGATATATACCACTAGCATTTGCCCGTGGCTCCGCCCGCGTGGATGTCGGTTATCGCGACCAAACATAGCCTATGTCCTTACTCAAGGTCTAATCTACCTCTATACCAAATTTCATCAAAATCGGTTCAGTAGTTTAAGCGTGAAAGCGTGATAGACAGACAGACAGACAGAGTTACTTTCGTATTTATAATATTAGTATGGATGGATGTATTGTATTGAGTATCCGATAACTTCAGAATTGTTAAAAATGGGAAGCAATATCAATGCAAATACCGTAATATTTTCCATTTTCATATCACAAAAAATTAAGAAAAAATTTGTGCTGCCAAATTGGTCCTGCTGCTATCAACTTAATCGATCTTTTACGCAGCAGCCTAGTTTTTGATATCATTGTATACTTAAAATATTATTGAAAAACAAAACACTTTTTAAAGGATTCTATCGCGATTTACTAATTTGGTATTTTTACCCGGCGTTTCCGCTACTTTTCAGCAGTGATGCTACGTAGCCGAAACGTCGCGTTGATTTAAAATATCGTCAGAGGATCTTGCATATGTTTGCGAAATTGCAGTGTGAGATCCGGAAATGAATGAAAATTGAATTGCAAGATGCCGTCAGTAGTCACCGCCGCGCCGTCACAGGTCAGGCGGTAAATAGGTCTCAAGAAATTGCTAAATGTTTCATTCATTTCGTAAGTCCTATAAAAACCGATTAGTTTTCACGTAACACCAACTGCAATAGTAGGCAACAACCCAATGCGGGTTGAGGTGTTGCAGACCGAACATCAAGATATTGCATTGTAGGCCACCTTGGTGATACATATTAATATTATCAAGACATTGAAATAAAACTACTTCTTGACTCATTTCTGGCATAATTATTGGAATCAATTACAGAGTCATAATAATATTTCTGCACTTGGTGCTCTATCTCTTATTAGTATTTTCACAATTTTCTCCTCTCCCGTTTGCTTCGAAGGGTAACGGATTTTCCTAACTCTTCGATGTGCGTTCAAGACACTTTAACTTTCCCTGGGACGACGACGTGAGTATTTCACTACTGTTGATTCTGGTGAACAGGCGACAATAGTAGGATTAGTCCAAAAAAAAGCCGTTTGCATATAAGTATGAAAAACTTGGTCTGCTATAGGAGCTACGCTGTACAAGATAGCTTAGTTATCGATCTGCAATCCGCATAGGTAATTACACAGCTGAGTATCGCACATCATTCACGTAACTCTTATTAAAATAACCCGTCCCTTGGCCGCACTCGTATCAGTCGTCTGACCCGACAGTTCTGTACTAGGCGCGGCGTCGTACGCTCGCGATGCAGACGGTCGCATTTCTCCTCGCGATTCTCGCGGCAGCATCGAGTGTGCACGCCGCGAGAGTACTCGGCCTCTTTCCCCACACGGGTAAAAGCCACCAAATGGTGTTTGACCCGCTGTTCAAAACGCTAGCGGATAGAGGACACCATGTCACTGTAGTGTCCTTCTTTCCCATCAAAGATCCACCAGCGAATTATACAACCGTGAGTCTAGAAGGGTTGTCCGCCTTAGGAGTGGAAGTAATAGATTTGAGTTTATACGATGTACATAACAAAATACCAAATATTTTAAATGTAAATAAATTATACAGGCAGTTTATAGACTTCCAACCGCTGTCCAGTTTAGCTGTGGAAGTGTGCTCGAAGATGGTGGACTTTCAGCCGTTAGCTGAAGTACTGAAGCAAAGTTATGACGTTATCCTAGTGGAAAATTTCAACAGTGACTGTATGTTAGGTCTGGCTCATGTATACGGACTGAAAGCACCTATCATTTCTTTGTTATCAAGCTCCATGATGCATTGGAGTCCTGACCGCATTGGGGTTACCGATAACCCGGCCTATGTACCTATTCTGAGCTCAGAATTCACGTCAAAAATGTCGTTTTTGCAACGACTGGAGAACACAGTGATGAATGTTTACTACAGACTCTGGTTCAGATATGCGATTCAGGTGAAGGAGAGAGCGATAATAGAGAAGCGGTTTGGAAGGATCCCAGATTTGCAGGATCTTGGAAAGAACATTACGGCGATGCTCTTGAATACACACCATAGTTTGCACGGAGTGCGTCCTCTATTGCCGGGTGTTATTGAAATTGGAGGGATGCATTTGGACCCCGGACGGAAACCTATACCCCATGTAAGTACACTATAGTAGTATCTTCCTCTCTGACTTTGTTTCCTTCTCAAGGTTTCTACCGAAAGGATAAGCAAACCAAGGAAGCCTTTTACTAATACTCCGCTGTGAATCCATCTCATAAACCGCAGTTTTAGGTAGCTGAAGCTTATACAGTGTGTGTAATAGCAATTTTATTGAAAATTTGCTGTGTCTATACACTGAAGATCCATACTAATCCATACTAATCATCTATGATACTAATATTATAAATGCGAAAGTAACTCTGTCTGCCTGTTAGCTTTCACGTCTAAACCACTGAACTGATTTTGATGAATTTTGGTACAGAGATAGATTAGACCTTGAAAAAGGACATAGGCTATGTTTGGTCGCGATAACCGAAATCCACGCGGGCGGAGTCGCGGGCAACAGCTAGTGTTTCATACATTGTATCCGCTTGTACGCAAGTACAATTACCATTTTTCGAACACCGATCTATTGTCTGGTAGAATTTCAATACATCTTCACGCTTTAAACTAACTCCACAGGTCTACAATTCTGGTAATTTGCATAATGAAGGTAGCCATATTGTATATTTTTGAGTGATTAACTGTCCACTGAAGATGGCCTTAAAATAATGAACAAAACGTTGTCAGGCTTAAATTGAAAGGCTCAAAAGAATACATTACTAAGATTGTAAACAAAACATTCTAAAGACAACGTGACTTTAGACTTCCTGAAATTTGGTGTTGCTCGATATCACGTGTATTTATTTTTTCTTACAACTGGTGATTTTTGTCACGTTTTTTTAGTTTTCTAGCAATAAATAATAAATAAAAAAGACGTGTGGCACTCGGAGACTGCCGCGGTAAAGCTATTGCATAGCATTTTTTATGAACTTATGCAATTATAATAAATAATAATTTGAATTTGAATTTGATTTTTGAGTTCTGAGTTCTGAGTTCTGAGTTCTGAGTCTGAATTTGAATTTGAATTTGAATTTGAATTTGAAAACTAACAACTTATGCAATTATAATTACTTACGTTAAGCGGAGCTACTTCGGAGCAGCTCGGCTCGATTCGTGCGAGCTCGGAGTTGGGGGTGTTACCATTTTTCGTTACGGAATTTCTGGATTCGGTCTCCACGCTCAAGGCCCGCGATAGAAGCTATGCAATAGCTTAAAAAAATAGACGTGATTTTGACTGGGGGGGTGGGGGGGGTAGTCTAAAACCTCACCACGTATCACCATGGGGGAAGGGGGGTTAGAAAATTGCTAAAAAAAACATCACGTGATTAATGGACAGCCCTTAGATAACACTGAATAAAATAAACCCCTTAGCCATTTTGACTGGCGACCTGAAAAAGATCAGACTGGATGCGGAAGGCTCGACTGACCTGGCGCATATTGTGAGAGGCCTAAGTCCAGCAGTGGAGTGCTATAATAGGCTAATTGATTGATTAATGATTTGAATGAACCGAAACTTATCGATAACAAGATGCGCGCGAAAAACATAACCCTTCTTAGCAGTCGGGTAAAAAGTCAACAGTGATGTATGTTTATGAGCTCGACAACGTGACGTCACCAAATTTACAGGCATTCGAAATTCAAATCTCACGTTCGTTCGATCGTTCGAAACGTTCCTACAGCATGTGCCTGTTGAAATCGGATTTTTTGTTGTTAATAAACAAAGGAAAAAGTAACGGAAATATTATGCCACGGATTTACTTTGCCAATACCTACTACCTATTGAACGAGTTATATTCAAGACATTTCTTTACAAAAAGTCTGTCATCATCATCAGTCATCATTTATTACAAAAGTCATCATTATCATCTTAGTATGGTTCCTGGTTGAATCCAAGGCTGTCGCTTACTTTTCCTCCTCCTTTATTGCCTTCCCCCCTAGACAAGTGAATAGAATGAATTTCGACATTGTAGAGTAAAACGACAACTGTATGGGAATTTATGCATATAACATAACATAAAAATATGTACATACTAGCTTTTGCCCGCGGCTCCGCCCGCGTGGATGGTGGTTATCGCGACCAAACATAGCCTATGCCCTTTCTCGAGGTCTAATCTACCCCTATACCAAATTTCATCAAAATCGGTTCAGTGGTTTGGGCGTGAAAGCGAGACAGACAGACAGACAAACAGACAGACAGACAGACAGACAGACAGACAGAGTTACTTTCACATTTATAATATTAGTAGGGATTTTTATTCTCTCAAACAATAAAATTATAAAATACAAATTGTATTTAGAATGTATGAACAGATGCGAGACAGCCCCAACACAAGTATGTAAATAACTTAATGGGACTGTCTCAGTTTTAATTAATACATGTAACAAATTACTGGAAAATGAAATAAATATCTACTTTTTTCACCATTGACACTCGAAAAAGGGCCCGTGATTCATCAAAAACAGTGAATAAAACGCTCTTTGTTTCACCGAGTGAATAAAAAAATTTGAATTTGGAACATGCGCGAATGTACGGATTCTAGTGAAACATGCAAAGAGATTGCACACTCTCACTATAAAAACGTACTAAAAGTCACCTAAATGTAATAACTGGCTGGATGCAATGTGGCTCAGTTGGAATTAAGAAAAAAAAAATGCCGCCATTTTCTGTGTAATTTTCCTTGTAAAAGTTTCTGTTTGTCTCATAATCATAAAATGACTTCATCTAGTGATGAAAATAAAACTCATATTCTCGAACGCGAAAAGACTCCTAAGTCTTTTATTACTGATAGTCTCTTTTATTACTGATAATTTGCTGTTTCTTTTGTGTACTATCCATAACAAAATGTAATTCATAATCACAGAGTAATCGTTTTCTCGTAGTCAATGGTGAAAAGTTGAGTACCTAACACGTGAAAAAAGAATTCATCTCGGCTCTTGTATCCCTCGATCCACTCAGGTTTCTATCTAGAACCCCTTGCTACGCTCGGGATTCTACCGGAGAAACCTTCACTCCTCTCGGGATACAACTTGGTGCCTCGAAAAGAATTCACCTTTTTTTCACTTGTTGGGTAATCTACTATTTCAACACACTTGCTTATAAACAAGCTTTTATTTCACCGCAATTAAGCACGGAATGACACTATTATAAAACTGTGACTTTTTCATTGCTATTATTCACAAAAGTGAGTTATAGACTTCTTTTTTTTAATTTCATTGATTAAGTTGCTTTGTTCTTAAAAAGGTTTTGATACAAAAAAGATCGTGTCCAATATTACGAACGAATTAATATACCTATTGCTTGCTCATTTCATGCAACTTCGTATTTTAAAAGATAATTTCAACTTGTAGTACGTGTTTAATAAACAAAACTTTCACTAAAATGTTTTTTTTTTCTCTGTGAGTATTTAAGTACTTAAGGTAACTGTACCAATGCTCGACACTGTACCAATGCTAGACACTTTCGAACAAAACCCAGTATTTTGAGAAAATTATCCATTTGTTTTATAAGACTTTTGACTTAAAAGATGCCTAATGGTGTCTTTAAGATATGTTCAAATATTCGCAACACCATCCGAAGTAAATTAAGAAAGACGACAGTTGACAGCAAATAATGTGACTCCGTGAACACGGTCGTGTTATTTCTTAAGATTTTTGCCAAGGGTACTGATTTTTATAGGTGTGATTTTTTTGTTTATAAGTTATGATTATTATTAATTTTAGTATAAACGTTATAAATATTGAAGTTATTGACATACTTGGACCATTGCCCGCATATTTTGATTAGGTTTTGTAACATTTATATGCTATGTCTAGTATTGGTACAAAAAATCTTAGATGTTCCAATGATAGACACTTTGGAATAATGCCTTTATTTCATGAAAATAAGATGTTATACCTACGCTAAATGTGATATTATATACATTGAGATTCATCACATGTACCGGAAATTACTAATAATGCCCGCGCTAGCCCGCTCTAACCACGTGGATGTCGCTTATCGCATATTGTTGTAAATTTTAGCGCTGAGAGTCAAGAATTTGAGCTCTGAGTCGACACTATTGAAACACTTGACTCTCTATTTGACTATCTACTCACCTTTCTCCCCTTTCCACCCTCCCCTCCCCCATTCCCTACCCTGTCCTAAACACATGATCACTAAACCAAGGGGTGTTCTGACCTTATCGACGCGTGAGCTTTTGCAAGTGTAAAGTTGGCTCGATAGATGGCGTCCGTCATCGGCAAATATGGATGGATACGGCCCAACGCACACCGAGCGATGCGCAGCAGCGCGCATTCTTGGAATCGCGCTGCCGCGCTGGCGAATAATAGAATATAAACCTTAACTACCTTAATATACAGTCAATGACAATAGTATCAAGTGGCAGGTCATAATTTATACATCACGATACAGCAAGTCTTATGGAAATCGGTTGAGTGGTTATACCTGTAAAAAATATGGAATAAAAAAAAACCTCCAAAATGAACCTTTAAAAAGTAAAACCCACCTTTTGTCATTTGTCTCGTCGGGGGACCGCCGTCTGACCGTCGCTCGGGGGGAATAGGGCATACCAAGGCACTTAGCGGTCTGATATTCAATTTTGTAGAGAGAAAATAAAGTGTCTACTATTGGTACAAATAGGTGTCTAGCATTGGGACAATGATGTCTAGCATTGGTGTTTTCGACCAAGTGCATAATAATTTAATTTAAAGTAAAAGTATGATAGATTTTAAAGATTTTATGGGCAAAAGTTAATGTCTAATTGTTGCTGTAACAGTTAAAAAAGAATGTAACGACCATGCTGTAATTAATTTGTTAAATTTTTTAGATTGAAATTTTATTTTTCCTTAAAGTGTCTACCATTGGTACAGTTACCTTACAGAGAAAAAAAAATCATAATTCAAATAAGTAAGTAGATGACAAGGCAGCATGGTGATAGCACCTTAGCCTGTTCCGAAAGGAACAAATAAAAAAAATGTTAGATGCGCGCGCATATTTATGACAAGACAAGTATGACAACAAATAGATTTTTATTTTATTCGCAAGTGTGTTGAAAATAATCGTATGCCACTCGCGTGTATGGTGATTACCGTCCTCGGCTCACGCTTGTACCATAATGTACTATTACTTTTTTACTTTTAAATAAATGATAGCAATAATAAAACTTATTACTACTACCTTTATGTAGTAGTACCATCAATGGTACTACTGACATAAAGGGACCATTTCGTGGCGCGTCTTATGATGGTACATCTCATTGAGGAATCTGATGGTACCAGTGTAGGAGTCATCAGCTCTCATACTATAAGCATTTAGCCACGGAATATAAATACCCCAGACTAGGGTTGCCAACCATACTGTTAAAAACAGTACCTATTAGGTATACTGTTTTACAGACTAGGGTTGCCAACCATACTGTTAAAAACAGTACCTATTAGGTATACTGTTTTACACTCAATTAAATACTTTTTACTGTTCAACAAAAAAAAAACAGTATCCGAAATACTGTTTTCAGCATCAAAATACATAAGTCACTTACGGTAAATTTTCGAGTGTAAACACTCATTGTAAGTGGCTTGGGTACTGTAATTTTTTACTAGTTTCATAAATTGGAAAATTACAAGCCTAAACGTGTTTGAGTGTGTTTACTGAAGCGACTCGCAGCTTATCGAACGAAATTGATAAGTTGAGAACTTACACCAAAACAATTTCGTCTAAACAAAAACAAGGTCGAAACTTTATTTACCGCTTTTGAAGCACGCTTATTTACTGTGGGACTACAGAGATCCGATTCTCAGCACTCCATGGATTCACCGTGCGGTCGCCGGGTCCATAGCGTGATACAGAGAGGAACACCGTGACGGCGACTGGGACTTGCGACCCAGATGTAGGTTTAGGGTGGCCACCTTGTGATGCATCAGCGCTCACCTCCACCGTCAGTAGTGTTCCCCCCCCCTACCTATCCAAATTTGGTAAGATCCTATCAATGCCGCTTTTGATATTCGATTAGTAAAGAGCTTACTGAAGCTCTTGGCAATCCGAGGTCTTTAAGTAAGTTGTACAGGGATTTAGCTGGAATTCCCCTTGCTCCTACTTCTACGGCGTAGAGTTTAACCACGTAGCCGTTTTTGGTTAACTCGTTGGGTTAGTCAAGTCAAAGTATTTGTTTGTCTTTATAGCGTGGTCTTTAGGTATATTAGTTTCCCACGGTACTGTGAGTTCTACAAGCACTGCACGCCTATGCAATCGTGAAAAAAGGAATATATCGGGTCTGGATGATGAGGCACAGATATCCTCCGGTATTTTATAGTGCTTCTCATACGTGTCTACGAGTATTGTCCAGGAATACAAAAACCGTGTAAAACAAAATTCACTAGGTATGTACCCACATGTGGAACTTAGTGAAATGTTTAGTACCACTCCAGAGGCAATCACTAGAAATTTGCATAGGTAATTTGAAAGGACAATTTAACCAAGAAATGACAAAAGTAAAGAAGAAAAAAAGAGCGGCAGCAGTCCGACGACGGACAGACATGACGAATCTAGGTATAAGGGTTCCGTTTTTTTGCAATTTGGCTACGGAACCCTAAAAATGAGAGCTAGTGACTGATTATGATTACCTACCCGTAGCTCTCATTTTCGCCGTGAATTTGCATTGAACTTGCTTGAGTTCAATACAAAAATTTCTCAGAAGACTTTTGTACGCTAGTACTATTATCTATTCTGTGCTTTTGTATAACAAAAGTGTTGCTACAATATAAGTGTACGTTTTTAAATATGGTAGCCTGCTTTTTCGGTTTAACTTACCGGTCTCTCTCTATCAAATATTGGCTGGAGTATAGCTGCGCCAAGGAGATTCATTTCGTTTTCTTTACAAACGTACCTACCTAGATATCTTCCGAATCACATCAATGATTTTGTATCGTTCCATATGGAGATGGAACCGAAAACACTATTAAATAGTGTCTTCGGTTCCATCTCCATTTAATCGAATATTAGTAATTTCGGTTGCTAATATTCCTTAAAAAAAAAAAAATCTTTGTACCTAGTCACTGAGCGAGTATTGCAACACAAAATAAATGGATATAGAACACGGAGTTTATTTCGGTCTTCGACTGACCTAAATTTTAATGAGCACCTTGACCGCCGTACTGGGAGGGTATATTATATTATTGTACGAATAGTCGACGATCTCTGTGGATGTCGGAGGTTCAGTGCAAATATGTAGGTACTACTGTACTAGGTAGGTATACATGGAGTGAAGAAAATAACCGGAGAATGGGATACCTTACCTAGGCCGTTCCTTTCAGTGTTTAGGAATTGCTCGTTTAAAAATATAAGGTTACCGGTCTATATAAATAACTAGCTGACCCGGCGAACTTCGTACCGCCATATTTTCCGCCCACGTGGTAACTATTATCTCTAAATTTATCAGTGTTTCTCTACAATATTATGCATGTCTTATACCTACATATAAACCTTCCTCTTGAATCACTCTATCTATTAAAAAAACCGCTTCAAAATCCGACAAATCCGTTGCGTAGTTTTGAAGATTAAAGCATACATAGGGACGGATAGACAGTGACAGCGACTTTGTTTTATAATATGTAGTGATAGTGAAGTGCCGTAGTGTAGGTACTAGGTACGTACGTATTCAATGTTTGTTTTTACTCATTCATTCGGAAAAATAGGTTACCGTGAACTTGCGTCACCTCTATGGAACTAATAGGTAGGTACCTACTTAGAAGCCTTAACAATGCTGAAAACTGCATTACACTTATTTTATACAAATTTTGTTATTCTTGAGGTTAATAGGATCACTACATACCTACGTACGTGGTGTGGCGTCTGTTGACTGCAATTTGATATTTATCGTGGATATAAAATTAAGAGAAATTGCCCTACCAATTTCACAACCAAATTATGTAGGTAGGTATATCACACAATCAACATAGACTATGTCTAAAAGGAGGGTATTAGAGCAGGGTTTTTCGAACCCCATGGTACGCGAACCCTTAGAGGTTTGCCATTCGACGGTAGGGGTAGGGGCACAGTAGGGGACAAGATTCAACTCTTCAAGCTGATAAAAAGGATGGGTTTGATAAATTTTTGGGCGACTAACTAGACAGGAAGTTCCAACTCTTACGCAAAGCGGTGGCTTAGAAATATGTAGCAACAAAATTACATTCTCTGGGCGGTATCGGTACCTATGAGACGCTCGTTAGCGCTGGCTGGCAGGCGGGCGGGCGCCTCCGCCATTCGCCTCGCCGCCGACGACAAAACGGGTCAGTGAAGGCTCTTGAAAGCCGGCCGGGGTAACTATTACTGATTAGGTACCTACATGTACATATATGACTCGCATAATCTTCTATGATTGTTCAGCATACTTGCGTTAATCCCAGTCATCCCCATTAATGGGGATGGAATACAACGCGGGCTCCGCCCGCGTGGAATTCTGTTCCCGTTTCCTTGACCAATAGGTACAAAGAGAACATTTTTTTTAAACTTCTGTGGAAAATTTGGAACACACAAAAAAATATTGCCGATACGGTCGAGTCGAGACTTCAGATATCCTATAAGTAGATGGGCGTTCGTTGCGTTTTAGTTAAGATAGAGTAGCGTTAGAGTTCAAATATCACCACTTATCTCCCACCAAAATAGTTAGATAAGTGATATCCGTGGTCGAGACGTTCCTGAGTTCCCTCGCCCCCTGTGCCATCTATGGCTTTTGATGATTCTGGGTATGGGTTGGCCCCATCGCGCCGACCTACTTCTTATATCTTGGAAAAATCATGTGCAATTTTGAAGAATGATGCTAAAAATTACATTGTCATTCAATTGAATGAACATAATGATGAGCATTAAGTTTCATAACATAACCACACGCGAAGTGACGGTTAAACGGTGCAACAATATGCGAGTGGCAACGGAAATGCACACAGTAACATGTAACATCACGCTTTTTAATATGTTTGTTTATTCAGTAAAACGTGATATGTACCTACTTACTTTACTGCTTAGTACCTACTCTGCTAGGTAGGTACTCTGGAAGTCTGGACTGATGTTTCAGGGTTCTGTATCTAAAAAGGAAATAATGAACTCTGATATTAGGTAGATATAATATAATCACTTTTTATAATATATACCTATCACTTCTTCTTTATCCTAGCGTTAATCCCAGTCGCATCCTCGCATCCGAAGCTTTCACCCTGGAGTCTGGGGTCCGCTTTACCAGTTTTAAGGTCTCTGCATACGTAACGGGTTTTTTCACGGACGGGACGGGACGTGAAGCAAAATGTATGCGACCCGTCCCCGTCCCGTCCCGTCCGTGGCCCCGTGACGGCCGTGACATAATTATGCATTGCCGCATACACAGGGCCTGATTAACCCTTAGGCTAATTAGGCTGTAGCCTAGGGCGCGAGAATCGGGGGGGCGCGAGAATCGGGGCGGGGCGCAGGATTGGGGGCGCGCGCGCTGAAATCGTGTCTTCGCAAGCACTATTCATCTAATATCATTGTACCCACCCTACATTTTGTATGAAACGATATTTCCAAAACTTCACGTCCCGTCCCGTCCGTGGAAAAAAACCGTTACGTACCTATGCAGAGACCTTTACTGCAGATTTGGCTGAACTTCGATATTTTCCGTGAACCGACTGCCGTCTGACCTCCACAACCCAATAGCGAAACGACATTGGACGATATCGAAGCATTACTGCAGGCGGACTGTTAGTGGGTCGCCGCCTTTAGAATTGCCTTTACCTGAACTTTAGTACCTATTATGTTATCTGTGCCTGAACACGTAGTAACTATTTATACGCCAGTCATTTTAAGCAAAAAGGTCGGACTAATTCCGGCGGAAGGTTTCTTTGTTTTAAAATGTTCCTTGGGTTCCCCTGAACATATCTGGAAAGTTCCCCATAGATCCCATGTACGCTCCCCCCTCCCCCCCCCCTCAAACGTCTCCCTAAATCCAGTTTTTTCTATTTTTCTCAGAAACGGTGAAAGCTATAAGAAAGTTGTCCAGGTACCATATAATTGCTATAAAATTACCTACCAAACGACAGTTCATTCATTTCAATGTGAGCTATACCACAGGCTATACTCTCTGAAATATACCTACAGAAATTTCACCAAAAAAAAAAATTGACCCAAAATTATTCTTTGTACTAAATTTGAAGAAAAATTACTGGAGTTGTTGCAAAATGATGTAGGCACAAGTAAATCTTCATACATTAAGGAATAAAATGATGTATGATTCATTGTTATGGCAGCATTGGTTCTCGAGTTACAGCGAATAGTGTCAAAAAACAACAAAATATAATTTTATAGTACGAAGACAGTAGAAACTTTGAAGATGATGATGCCTAAGGTTTAAATTATGGCAATTAAATATCCATACATATGATCACGCCTCTATCCCTGGAGGGTTAGGCAGAGGTGAATTACCACCCACATTTCACCAATCATGGTATAAGGTCTCAGGCAATAAGTAATAGCCTATTGCCGTTTTTCGGGCACTATTGTTGACTCCAGCCATGTATCTGTGGCTGAGCCTGGGCTGTTTATATCTCTCTGATGTTAAACATCTCTATTCTTTAGTCACCTTGTACGACACCGCATGGCAGGAGATGGAGTGGCCCAAATTCTTCTCTGCCGGGAACCACGCCGCAATTAAGTTTAAATAAACGGACTTAATAAAATCATTTCCCCTGAAATACTAAACGATTTATCCTTTCAGTAACGATGTAGCGCCACATTATAAATATAATGGGAAAAAAATATGCAAAACGGTTACTCCGATTTTAGTATATGAGGTGTCAAATAATACCTACTTCTTGTCATGTTATATTATAAAAAAAATAAAAGCTTTAACTATATCAAAAACTATCTGTTTATTAAAAAAATTAATCATAACTAGTCCCCATGGAAGCCTTCCCCGCTTCTGACAAGCTGTTCCTGAAAAACGAATTAACTAACCTATTCACTCTAGTCTTAAATACACCCAAGTTATAGCTATCCGGCAACACAGATTCGGGCAAGGCCGTTTGGTGCGTGTATAAGGCCTTGGAAAGTCCATGGTGTATCAGTGGCGGGTCACCGTGCGTATGGTCGTTCGATGGTGGAAAGGGTTTGGCGGAATTAAGTTGTGCAAATCTTGTGCACACTCCATGAAGTGCATCCGATAAAAAATCGAGAGTCATGCAACTCTTAGTTGATGTTCTAGGCTCTGAAGCCTATTTTCAACTAGAGCGTCGTTATTGATGAGCCTCCAAGAGGCTTGTTTCTCTATTGACTCAAGGGATTCAAGCTGGTATTTGGCTGAACCGTCACAAAGGTGCGAGCAGTATTTTATGCACGATCGAACTTGCGCTTGGTAGAGAATGAGAAGTTGTTCCAGTGTGAAGTACTAATCTTACTTTTGATAGCATTCTCAGCTTTTTAGCAGCTTCGCAGAGAAGAGACACGCCTGACTGGGTTTTGGTTGCGTTGAAGTTGACCAAGTTGGCATCTCCCCAATCGGAGGATGCCTGCAAAGGAAAGTTCAACCACTCAACCATGGTTTCCTTAAGAGACCGGATCTCAACCATGCCAGCGTACGGCCGTCTCGTAACTCTCTACCATTGTGATGTCGTCTGCGCACTCAATGGTTCCGGGCTTGAGCAGATCGTTGATATGGAAAAGTGTGACAGAAAGTACCGACCCCTAAGGGACCCCAGCGTTTATTTGAAAATGGTCCAACGAACTACCGTCAATGATACGGAATGACCGAGTTCCCAGAAAGATTGCAATCCAGGCATACAAGACAGCCGAAGGAAGCAAGTTTGTTGAATAAGTTATCGTGCTAGACCCTGTCAAAGGCCTCTGAGATGTCGAGGGAGACCCCTAGCGCTCAATGGCCTTATTCTTAATGTGGCATATCCGTGGTCCGTTTATTTAAATTTTATAACCATAAGGTGGACTGACGACCTACGTAGGGTGGCAGGGACACACTGGATGCGGAAGGCGGAGGATCGGCAAACGTGGCGCGTATTGGGGGAGGCCTATGTCCAGGCCTATGTAAGTACCGCGGTAGCCTAGTGGTATGTATGGGTAAATGGACTGCTGAGACGAGGTCACGGGTTCGATCCCAGGTTTACCATGGCACACACCAATGACTTTTCGATGATTTTCGAAGTTATGTGTATGTTTATCGCAGGTTTATAAGTGCCCGGTTAATGGCAATAGGCTCGCCACCTATTACATTGGGACCTAAACATAAACGGCGAAATGTGGGTGCTAGCACCTTTGCCTACCCCCTCGGGGACAAAGGCGTGAGTTTATGTTATGTTATGTTAATCTATGTCCAGCAGTGGACTGCAATAGGCTAATTGATTGATTGAACCATAATTTGACCCTTAGGCATCATCATTTTCTAAGTTCCTACTTTCTTCACACCAGAAAATTATATTGTGGTGTTTGACACTATTCGCTGTAACTCGAGAACCAATGCTGCTATAACAATGAATTATATGGTACCTGGACAACTTTCTTGTAGCTTTCACCGTTTCTGAGAAAAATAGAAATAACTGGATTTAGGGAGACGTTTGAGGGGGGGGGGGAGGGGGGAGCGTACATGGGATCTATGGGGAACTTTCCAGATATGTTCAGGGGGACCTAAGGAACATTTTAAAAAAAAGAAACCTTCCGCCGGAATTAGTCCTAGGTTTCAAGGATTTTTTGTCTAAAATTACTGAGCTAGTAATCTGTGCCTGAACCCATTAGCACAGATTACTAAATAGTTAGGTACTATAAGGTAGTTAGTGATCTAAAATATTCTTGAATTGTATAATTATTAACAGAGATTCATCATAATTAAACTTTCAAATGTATTAATAGATAGATTTCTAATTTAATTCAACACCTGTCTTGATCTACAATACTATATTTGGTTTGCTATAACATTTTAATATACAATCAACGCCAAAAATCTAATTTATTCATCACCTTTACCTTTCACAATAAATAAAACATGAAGTAATATTAACTTGTATTTAGGGAATATTCGGTTTGTAAATATTCGGTGCTGAAGCAACTGTTGCCGTTGACTATTACATAACATAACATAAACTCACGCCTATATCCCCGAAGGGGTAGGCAGAGGTGCTAGCACCCACATTTCTCCGTTTATGTTTAGGTCCCAATGTAATAGGTGGCGAGCCTATTGCCGTTAACCGGGCACTTATAAACCTGCGATAAATACACACATAACTTCGAAAAGCATCGAAAAGTCATTGGTGTGTGCCAAGTGCCAAGGTAAAACCTGGGATCGAACCAGAGACCTCGTCTCAGCAGTCCATTACCTATACCACTAGGCTACCGCGGCTGTCCTACCTACCTACCACATTACTCTCATTCACGCTGATTCCTTTTGAACTTTGAACAATATTGCCACCATTAAATAAATCATCTTTAACAACAATAATTTATAAGATAAGAAAACTCATTAAAGTAATTTTTGTGCTGACAATTCGCAATTAAAGCAAGCAATTTATTCTCCTGGATTTTATTGCTACGAGGAAAATCTTTGAAAAATAACCGATAGCTTATTATGACCGAAGTTGATGCAGGGTTGCCTGAGTTACGCAGGGTTCATGCCACTGACTTTTTTCAGATAAGCACACGGCCCACCTGATGGAAAGTGGTTACCGTGGCCTTTAGACGAGTGCAACACCAAGGGGGTGTCACACTCGTGCTGTCGTTTGTAAAATCTTTGTTTGATCGTAATCAGTAGAACCTGTCCCTCTAGACAAGTGGCAATTCGTTGCTCGCCGTATGATGGAATAGAATGCCAAATGTATGGGATTTGACGTATGTGACAGGCGTCAACGAATGTCAAAAACGTCAAATCCTATATATTTGTCATTCTATTCCATCATACGGCGAGCAACGAATGGCCACTTGTCTAGGGGGGCTGAGATATTACCAAAGGTCGCAATACTCGCAATATCCGACATCCATGTGGTCGGAGTCGCAGGACTCGGCTAGTAAAAAAATAAAAATAAAACGCAAAAACTTCTGGCTGTCTGCCAACTATCTATCAAAGGTCATTGAACCTGTTAGCAATAGGAGAAATTGAATCTTCTTATCAGCCGTGATCTACAGCTTACATAACAACAATATACTTTCTATCCATCTCACCATTATCCCCGCAGGCAAGGAGTCGCCTACCTACCTACTTTGTAAATAAAATCGGCCAAGTGCGAGTCGGACTCGCCCATGAAGGGTTCCGTAGTAGCAAAGGCGAAAATTGCGGTTTATGACGTATTAAAAAAAATACTGACTGGATCTCGTTCGAACCAATTTTTAGTGGAAGTTTGCATGGCAATTTACATCATATATTTTTTTTAGATTTATCATTCTCTTATTTTAGAAGTTAGGGGGGGGGGGGGACATAAATTTTTCCACTTTAGAAGTGTCTCTCGCGCAAACTATTCAGTTTAGAAAAAAAATATGTTAGAAACCTCAATAGCATTTTTAAAGACCTATCTATAGATAGAGATACCCCACACGTATGGGTTTGATGAAAAAAAAAATTGAGTTTCAGTTCTAAGTACCTATGGGGACCCCCAAAATTTAATGCTTTTTTAATTTTTATGTGAAATTCTTAATGCGGTTCACATAATACATCTTCTTACCAAGTTTCAAAAGCATAGGCCTTATAGTTTCGGAGAAAAGTGGCTGTGACATACGGACGGACAGACAGACGGACGGACAGACATGACGAATCTAGCCTGCAATACATGACGAGGTCGATCGCATCAGGTCAAACTGTGGCAGTTTGGCCTGATCGGATTAGAGCAAATACACGATACAATCACATCAGTTCATCCGGGTTCGCTGCAAGTAGTGATCGTAAATTTATGGACGAATGTGAATTATTGTGTTATGCTGCCTTGGCATTAATACACACAAAAAAAAGGAAAAAAAGAACACTGTGGGTTAAAAAGTGGCTTCGACAAAGGGACCATTATTCCCACATAAATCTTTTACAAGAGCTAAGGTTTTACCCAAAGGACTGGTTTAATTATCTTCGCATGGACGAGGAAGTATATTTACAGTTACTAAATTTGGTGGCGCCATTGATAAAAAAATTGAACTCTCCCTCACGAGAGCAGAACTGCATAGGGAGAACTGAACTGATCTGTCAATACACGATCCGTTCAGTACTTCCGTTCAGATGGATGTGATTGAATTGTTTCAGTCGCTCCGGCCGACTGACGCGAGCTTATCTTCAGGCCACATAACACACACACGATGCGGATTTGCATCCGGTCAGTTAGACCTGAAGGCAAAACTGTTCGTATATGGTAGGCTTAAGGGTTCCGTTTTTTGCCATTTGGCTATGTCATTTTTGTCATGCCCTTCTTGATTTTTAAGATTCACTATTAGTCCGTAAGTAAGAAATTAGTATTTCTTTTTTTTTTTAAGAATCCCTTTACTTTAGTTACTTGAAATAACCTTGTAAGGAAGTTCAAATTGAAACCTTCATAGCAATACCACAGAATAAATAATAATGCCCTAGGTACTATGTGGTATTTCTATGCCTAATTAAATATTGTGCTGTCAGTGGGAAAACCAAAGGCTTACTTATCTTTTGCTCTGACGGCACAGAATCTCTCTGTTCTTACAAGGTCGGCAGTCGGCACTCTAACCTCTTACCATCAGGAGGACCGTGTGCTTGTCTGCGAACTAAAAAAAAAAAGTAAACGTAAGACATCCCACAAATTCGTGATGAGAGGCAAGATCTCGGTCAAACATAATGGGTACATTGTTAGCGATTGGCCGTTTGCCATTGGCATAGGTATAATAATTTCTATTTTGGTGGATTCGATTTTAAGATAGATACACGTGCCTCTGAGCGTGGAAACTTTAAATAAATAAATAAGAGCAGACTGCTCGTTATATGAAGCCGGCCTTCTGTAACTGCTCGGAGCAAATACCTACTTATTACACTGACTCACTAAGCAGGCTTACATCTTACATACAAGCACAAGCTGCCCATCTCTGCTTCGCGACTTCACAAGGGAGAAAGAATCGAAAAAATATAGCCTGATAGCAACAAGACCTATCTACTCAACTATATAAAATGAAATTTATCAGTATTGTATTTTTTGCCTCTTTCTATAAGAATAAAGACGATCAACAAAAATTTTCACCAATATGAGTAGTATGAGAGCCGGTGACATTAACTCAAGACTGATCAGATTCCTGGACGATATGTATATCATTAAAGATGCGTTTTAAATTGGAGAACATGAAATGGCTATGCTGCAAAGCTTAAAACTTGATGGTGATACCATCAAAAACCAATTTTGATAAAGCTAAAAAAATCGGTATCTAATAATAAAAAAAACATTCCCAAATTTCGTGTGTTTCTGGAAATAGAGGTGAATTAGGACTATATGATAGTACAGCACTGCTCTATCATAACTCTCATTATCATCTCTCGTCATCGGCTCTCATACTATATAGTTATTGGTTATGAAGATACAATGAACTCTCCACGGTTCCCACCTCTCTAACTAGGTACAGTAAGCTTCAGAGAAAAGGGACCCCCCTTGTTAATGATATGAAAGCATGATGGGGTCTGTTTTCTCTGACGCTGACTGTACATTGGACAAAATGGTCATTGCCTTATAAGTAACACAAAATCGAATCACATTCCAAAAAACTTAGTTATGAAACTCATTCAATATCCAAAACTATTGTTTCAGTACATCGAACGGTTCTTGAACGAATCGGACCAAGGCGTGGTACTCTTCAGCTGGGGCTCCCTCATCAAGACTGCGACGATACCAAAGTATAAAGAAGACATCATCGTGAATGCGCTGTCGAAGATCAAGCAGAGGGTCATCTGGAAGTACGAGAACAGCGACGAGGAAGGAACGCTCACTGGAAATATCCTGAGAGTGAAGTGGTTACCGCAGTATGAGTTATTACGTAAGTCATTCTTTATTTACTTATCTACAAATAAAGCTTGTAAATGAGGTCAGACTCCGATACAGAGGCACACAAATGCATAACGCACATGCACAACACACAATCCTTTTTTTCCGTGCGGCAATTCTCAGATCCGCCGGTCAACGGGAGTGGTTCCGTCGTACTTACGTAGTAACTATTTATTAATCTGTGGTCGTACACGTACTCAGACCGACTAAAACCGTACCTTACCGTCTCAGGTCTTCAGATGCCAGTGTATAAGGTGCCCCAGCCCATAAGCCAATTCCTTATTGTAAATAAACAGGATATTGACCCCAATTCTGACGTTACCATCTCTAAACTAAATTTCTCTAAAATTTTCTTATTTTAGATAAGCGATTGACATTTCTAACCGTATTCTGTTGTTATGTCAAACTAAATTTAGTGTTTGCTAAGCACAAGACAGCACTAAATTTGAATATGACGTCGCTAAAACGAGTGTTACAACTGTTAAAAAATTAAGAATGAACAATAAAGATTTTTATAAAATCTGTGAAAACTTATCTTAATAAGTCTTTAGAATGCCGACAAATGATAATTAGTGCATATTATTGATCAAATAGTAAACAAACTGTGATATTTCTCAGTCTTAACCAAGCAAATACAGTTTTTCTCGGTCCACGTACCTGGCAAGTTCGCGGGGTCCGCTAGTTATTTATAAAATCCAAATCAATCGACGATTTATAGAGCTTTATAAAGGCTTTAAGCGTATATAGAACGACAATTGGCATTATTTTAGATGATGTCTAATTTTAGTTTGACATTTCTTATTTTAGTGCATATACGTACAACAGAATACCGTTTAACCAAAAATGACAGTTGAGTACTTTCTCTAATTTTAGTTGTGTCAAGCTAATTTTAAGTTAGTTGTGTGTTCTCAGAATACGAAATAACATTTTGACAGGACTAAACTGACATTTAGAGATTTTTAGCTTATTTTAGTTAGCTTGTGACAAGACAGAATTGGGGTCAATGTTATTGACGATCTCTGTGGAGTAGCCGCATAGCGTTTGACTTTGACTGTCAAGTTAGGGTTAGTTAGGTTAGGGTTCGATTCCCGCCCAGTGCTTTGTCTGCATGAATAAGTTTGAATTTGCATTGTTCCGAGGGTTTATACGTACCTATATTATTATTATTTTGTATTTTTTGTTTTTATAGAACATCTCCCTTTTGGTGAATAGGATGATAGGGTTACAGCAACAGACACACGGGTCTTAACCAGGTGTGTCAATTGTTAACTTGAAGTAGGTGAAGCAAGAAATTTTACAATACCGAAATAAAACTATTATTATTATTTGATACACTAGCTTGTATATCACTGCACTTGTGTTCTTAATTATTTAAATGTTTATTTAATGTGTAAGTATGTACCTATTCACCAAAAAATGTGAGTATCTAAGTATGTTTATCCGCATTCTAGATATTAAGCTAGTTATGCTATGCTTAATATGGGTCTAGCTAGATAGCGCTGTGTAGAATGTGCGATGTCGTGGTGTTAGGTATGTGGATAGTTTGAAAGCTTGATACAGTGTTTTGGTATTATGTTACACTGGCGCGTAATTGTATGGTATATCGCCATCCGATAGTTCATAGTTCGACGGCATATCTTCGTCACTGATTGCTTAATAAGTAGTTAAAACTTCAAATAACTCCTACCTAGTGTATGAAGTAAAAGTATGACAATGACACCAAGACATTTGAACCTATTTGAACGTGGTTTTGAATATGAGTTGAATGATCTGAGATTTGAGCCGATAGGTACGAGTACCAAATTTACTAATTTACAAATAACTATATTAATTATAAAATGTAAAAAAAATTGAATGGTTTTCTGGATTCTCATAATCTCATACCGGTCAATTTAAATCTAGCCCAGCCAGCAGGCTAGATTTAAATTTTTATGAGCAGAAAATTGCAGAGTAAAGAATGTATCCTTTGTCACTTTAATTTTAGGTCAAAAGTTGAATTTATAAGAAAAAGACAGCTTGTAAAACGCAAACAAACAAGTAGGCATAATATTGTTACCTGTACATTTTTGATATATTTATTCTGTGATACGTACCGTTTTAGAACCAATGATTAATAGTTACTAGTTAATCTCAGTGCTTAGAATTAGATTGACAGAATTAACATTGCATTAAGTGTTGTGTAAAATTATATGCATACCTACCATAACCGACTAGTAAGTATAATTGTTTATTTATTCGCATCAATAAGTTGTCTCACTTGATAGACATTTATGTTTATTTAATTACAGTATTACGCATTGATGATTAATAGAGAAGCGGAAAGCGTATTAGTATTAGAAATGATGACACTATCTCTAGTCTGATCAGATTACCAGATAATATGAATGTCGGAGCCAACTAGCTAAATCATGCGTTCAATTAACTGCCTAGTTTAGTTAACAGCCTAGGAAATTAATTGAACGGTTGATTAAGCTAGCTGTCTGCGACATGTATATCATTAGATGCGTCTTTAATTGGAGAACACGAAATGTGTATTACTGCAAGGCTAAAATCTTGGTGTTGATACCATAGTTATTTCATATTTTCCAATCAAAGACGCGTCTAATGATATACATATTATCTGGTAATGCCCCCCTAGACTTGACGTATTTATTTATATTTATTTATATTATATTATAGGTAATAATATTATAAATGCGAAAGTAACTCTGTCTGTCTGTCTGTCTGAGAAAGGACATAGGCTATGTTTGGTCGCGATAACCGACATCCACGCGGGCGGAGCCGCGGGCAAAAGCTAGTATAAAATAAGTGTACAAAGGCGAACTTAATACCAAGGGCATTTATTTATTTATTTGTCTCGTATGTGACATTCGTCATTTTATTCTACAATACGCCGGTCAACGAATTGCCACTTATCTAGCGGTCTAATCAGACTAGAGTTAATATTAGCGACGCTAATACTTGTTTCAACTTCGAGTATTGGATCCAGAATAGAACTTGTACCAAGTGGCTGCCGTGCCGTCTAGAAAGTGGTATTTTTGTAACGTGTTTTTAATCTATGCAAATAAATACAATTGATTGTCACTTTATTACAGTAACAGCAGTTTAATGTTTGTATGTCAATGAAACAATAAAAATAATCAATTTTTAAAAAGTGTGTGTAGCGGTCGTTCGGTCCGTCTTTCTATCAGTTTGTGTCGGGTAATCTCTGAAGTGGCTAGGTCTATTTTGATAAAATGTTGACGACAGATAGCTGATGTTATGAAGCATTACTTAAGCTTCTTTTATTTAAAAAAAAGATTTGCATGAAAGATTAGGGTAGGGTAAAGCACAAATCCTCGCGGACGATGTCGCGGGCACAGTTTTGTATTCTATGAATAAATCGAAATTAGATAGTATGTGTTTCAAGATCGAACTTTCCCATACCTAATTTGCAAACTTGCTGACTGGTTTTAAGAACCGACAGCGATAGAAAAGTTATTTTTAGAAAATAACAAAACAAAGTGTTACGAAAATAAATAAATCTCTCCTTTTCTCCATCTGAGCGTAAATTCCGTATGGAGCCAAAGCACCAAAGCCTGTGAAAGTACTACATGCTGAAGACCGAGAGAAATGTAGAGGGAAAAAGCTAGAAAGCGAACCCCGATGTCAGAGGTGAAGGCCTCTGGTGCTAACGGAAATACACTACGAGGATGATGACTTTGGTGATAGAGAAGAGCTAGATAACTAGCCTCGCTTGACGCTAGTTATGACGGTCACGCTAGCCGCTGTCACAAGGGCCACGCTAGCCACGTTAACTACGCTAACCATGAGCTTGTAGAATAGTACCTACCTACCAAAAATAAATGAAAGAATAGAATTAGCATTTGTTTAGCAGTACAGTTAATCTTTCTACTTATGCCTCTAAAGACAGCATAACAACATGCGATTTATCCTTGGTACCTATAATATATCCATAAATTACGACTAAGTATGCCAAACTAAAATAAATCCATTGAAAACTTAATTTTTCAAAGCTTATCGTGCAAGTCAGAGAACAGAATTTTATTTTTTCGACGTCTAGAGAGGTCATGTAAACTGTAAAGTTACCCGTGTCCTGCGGCTTCTTCTTGTTCATCCTAGGCTTTCACCTCGGACCTGGGCTCTGCTTTTTCCACTCTAACTGCGGGTTTGGCTGAACTTCGGTATTGTCCGTGAAGCGACTCCCATCTGACTTCCATAACTCATTGACGATCGATATCGCCAATGAGTTATGGAAGTCAAATGGGAGAATGATGCAATGATTCGATAATAATATACTTAATCATTGCAATTAGACCAGTTGTTAGACTTTTTAGGACTCCAACTAGGTACTCATAACGACTGCCATAAGATGTTCGTATGGCAACCAGGGCCGACGACGGCACGACCAGACCAATGCAAATACCTACCCATCATTCATGCATACAATAATATTTGCACTGAGCGGGATCGAACCCGCCCCTCCTGCGTAGCGGCCGCGTACACTACCGCTACCGCCACACCGCGAAGGCTGTCCTGCGGTTAGCTATATTACTTACATACATCACGCCTTTATCCTCAGAGGGTTAGGCAGAGGTGAATTAACACCTACATTTCACCAATCATTGTATTAGGTCCCACGTAATAGGGGGTGGCCGTATTCCGGGCACTATTGTTGACTTGAGCCACGCATCTAAGGCTGAGTCTGGGCTCCATATATCTGTCTGATGTTAAGTATACAATCTTTAAAAAGTAATTATTTGTTTTCCAGAACATAAGAAGGTCATCGCCTTCATCGCTCACGGAGGTCTGCTGGGCATGACGGAGGCTATTTCAGCGGGCAAGCCCATGCTGATAGTGCCTTTCTACGGAGACCAGCACATGAACGCGGCCGCTGCCGCAACTATAGGACTGGGGAAGACTGTCCCTTACGCTGATATGTCGGAGAAGTCTTTATTGGAGGGCTTGCAGAGCGTGCTGAGTGCTGAGTAAGTATATCAACATTCTTTTTTTTTTTCATTTGCTATCAACAAACGGTAGGTACTCCTATTGAGTGCAGAATGGTGATATACTCTAGTCTGAAGACTCAGAAGAGAAACGAAGAGTTATATGTGTTCTTCTTCTTCTACTTCTGATGGTGGCCATCCCAAAACCGTAGATCGCTCAAGGTCAGCCGGGGTGTAAGGAAAAATCCTTTTTAGGTAACCTTACGCCCTTTAATTGACCCTACAGCATGCGGTTTTAGTTGGTTTGAATCCGACATAACCATCTTCGTCGGCTCGGCCGACGGGGGTGGTATCCGTAGTGATTTCTGCACAAAAAAAATTATACGTACCTACCTACTTCAATTTCTTTTTAAGATACCTATTAGCTAGGTATACGAAATTACTATCAATCAATCAATCAATTAGCCTACTGTAGAGTCCACTGCTGGACATAGACCTCTCCCAATGTGCGCCACGTTTGCCGATCCTCCGCCTTCCGCATCCAGTCCGTCCCAGCCACCTTTCGCAGGTCGTCGGTCCACCTGGCTAGTGGATGTCCCACCTTCCGTTTTCCTACGCGCGGTCTCCACTCTAGGACTCGTTTGCTCCAACAGCCATCGGTCCTTCGGCAGATGTGGCCAGCCCACTACCACTTCAGCTTACTTATTCTGCGAGCTATGTCGGTAACTTTGGTTCTATGTCGGATAACCTCGTTGCGAATTCTATCCTTCAAAGAGACTCCAAGCATAGCTCGCTCCATAGCCCGCTGCGCGACTTTTAGGTCACGGTCAAAATACTAAATATTCCCTCTAACCCCTCCAGCTAAGCCAAATAGCTTGTGTCAGGAGTGGGTTCACGTCGGTTGTGAAAAGGCCCTAGATTAGAACCCGGGATCTCTCGGTCCTAACGCGACTCTTTAACCATTAAGCTACCGACGCGACGCTTCTACATAAATGGAGGTATAGATAATAACGTAATTATCTCCACGTGCGATTCACACCTGCCTGTCTTCTGTCTTAGGCTGCCTTTCCAGAGATGGCAGCAATGCTATTGTAAGCTATGAAACTAGATGTCCGTTGCCACTGTGCTATCACTATTCACTGCAGTCTAACGAATTGTAGTGCTGCTATGTAACGTAGCGAATGAAAGATGTGCTATGAAGATGCGCAGTTAGAGCTATGCGGTTGACATTTCAATCATAAATCTAGGTACTATATAAAAATAAGTCGGGTTTTCCTTCCTGAGGCTATAACTCCAGCTGTGCAATTCACTAACAAGCACAACGATGCGACAACGATGCGAGTCGCAACGATGTGCGCGATAGACACTGTCATTGGTCGATTTCCAATGACGTGATACAATCTGACCAATGACAATCTACGTTGCGCCTCGCATCGTTGTCGCATCGTTGTGCTCGCTTAGTGAATTGCAGTGCAGAACGGATGAACCGATTTGGCTTGGCTCATTTTAGTCTTGAAATAGTCGTGGGTGTCCAGGGAAGGGTTATAGGTGCAGCGGGAACGGGAAAAATATGGCTCCGGGACAGCTAGTTAGGTATAATAATTATATCCATAGCACGCATCTTTCTATACCTCCAAAAAATCTATCAACTGAATCCGTTTTCACCAGTGCTAAGTGGACCAATAAAATTATAAGACACAAATAGCAACGTAGGTAGTATAGTTTCAGTATTATGTTATCTGTGGTAATAGCACACATCTACGGTGGAAAGGCAGCTTTAACATCAATCACAACTGATCTAAGTATGATTTCTTGACTTATTTGTATACAAAGGAACTAGTTATCAAGAACTGCAGCTAATCAACTTGTTTCCTAGCGTGATTATCCAAGCAATACCTATTACGCATCAGTGCTTAACCTATGTACGTAATTATATACTTATTTCTTGATATTCGATATCACGTGGCATTATTTACTTCCTGTACAGTCAGCATCAGACCTATCTTGACTTCCAAAGTACTGAAAATGATCTCAATACCGATTTCTTGGGTCTAAAATAGTTTTTGATCGGTTCATGCTCTGTCTCAGGCTTCCTCCGAAGAGGGCTAGTTCGAAAGAGATGGGCCTGGGTCGGCCGGGGTGCGTGAGATATGTCTAAGCCAAATTCACCTTCAGCAACCTGCGACCAACTCAGACGGCGTGCGTTTTAGTCGGTTCAAGTCCGACATAACTGCCGGCTCCGGTGGGGGGAGAGGGAGGAGGGTATCCGTGGGGAGGGGGGGGAGGGGTTAAAGTTCATTATTCTATTGTACCCCTACATATTTTACAACATTCTACACAACGCTATCTAGACCCATGGTAAGTATAGCTAACATACTCGTAGCTACCTACTTAGCTTGTGTTATGGAATCTAGAATGTGGATAAACAAAAAATGTACTTAGATACTCTTTTTGAAAATATGTATAGATAGATATACATACCTATTATACATAGAAACACACACACATATTATCCATACATATACATGCATATAAATATTTGAACTGAGTGGGAATCGAACCCGCACCCCTACGTAGCAGTTGAAAGTTCTACGGTTCTACCGCTACGCCACAGAAGCCTTTTTTGGTGTTATACCTACCTACTTAGGTATTCGTGAAAAGGTAACATGCAGAGCTTACGCAGAAGTACGTACGCATTTATAATTATTAGCGTGGTAAAGGTATTAAAACACTACAAAATCACGTTTTAGTGGTTAGCACACTGCGTCAATTCCAGTAAGTTCCTTCTTATGTGGAATTACAGCACTATTCGTGTGTGGTTAATCGTGACTGTGGTCAATGTGTTCACCACAGAGATAGTTTATATGACGTCATCTTCCAGGGAAATAATTATGCTTTTGGCGCCAACCGTGATGGGTTTATTAATGAGCTAAGTATTTCCGTAAATACTTGGCACTAGATTCAGGAACACTAGCACTTTTGACGCTGCAAAAGCACATTATAAAATACTTGTGCTTCACATTTCTTTACTGTGGCAATACCACATGTACCTAGCGACATCTAGCGACAGCAAGCCGAACTACTACGTCGCTACAGATCCTGCATCGCGAAAGCGAAATTCCAGCGCTCGTACAAGACATCCCAACGATAATCTTTGGGCCGCGGCCCGCCAGGCGTGATCACTTTGCCTGGTCATCCTCCTCCCTTTGTGTTGGAGGGACATCACATCACACCTCGTTCCTCCACATTACATTGAAATTCATCTCATTGTTTACACCCTCACAAGTCGAATGAAATTTTAAAGCATTAGTAGATACATGGCTCGAGCCAACAACATTGCCTGAAGAACGGCAATAGGCTCACCCCTATTACGTGGGACCTAATACAATAATTGGTGAAATGTGGGTGTTAATTCACCTCTGCCTAACCCTCCGGGGATAAAGGCGTGATTGTATGTATGTAAGTATGTATGTATTAGTAGATATATTATGTTAAACTATTCAAATCGATTAAAGTTCGCGGGTTCGAGTCCCTTATGAGCTGTAAATACTTTTTTCTATCCATAACGACCCTTACAAGTGTTTTTGAAATCGGTTAAAATTCCTATTTCAACATCTGGTTGTACCCAATTCTTGTAGGTAAGGTATTGACCGTATATCGAAGTGGGTTAGGTCGGATTTAAATAACAAATGTATTTGTACGAAACAATGTTCTATTTACATTTTCAGGCCAATACATACAGTCATTGTTTTCCGTTAAAGCAAATGCAATCAAAGGTTTTTAGCATTTATGTAGGTATGAGACTTGATGACATACCTATATAGGTAGTGTATAAAATGTTTCGATTATCAGAAATATGTACCATGAAATATATATACTAATGAGCAGTATTCTAGTAGGTATTTATAGAGTTCCTAAAGACGCGCTAGATGGCGCAGCCGGCACTTTTGGTAAGAAGAGTGTGGTGTCACATCTAGTGTTCCCTAATTTATGGAAAAAATGTTCTTCGGTTTTGTAATAATTTACTTTACATAAATATTCTGTCATTTTTTCTGATACAATTATTTTAAATATAATATTATTATTTTAAATTACAGACAGTGACGCGAAAAGAATTAAGCGTTTTATTATATTTTATCTACCTATTATAATATGGGTAGGTAAATGAAATTAAACTTTGGCAACATCTACAAACAAACCACAGAGTACATTAAAATTACCAAAAGCTATGCTGGCGCCATCTCCTGATGACTTAAAAACCAACTGATTATTATACCTACTGGAAAACTGCTCATTAAAAATGTTTTGTTACAGAATGCGACTAAGCGCACGGCGAGCTTCCAAAATCTGGCAGGACAGAATTGCCGACCCCATGGAGACGGCAGTATACTGGGTAGAACGAGTCATTCGCTGGGGTGACCTAGACCCACTACACTCAACCGCCAGGGACCTCTCTTTCATAGAGTACAATTTACTTGATGTATTGGCTGTGATTGTTGTTAGTCTAATATTGTTATTTGTTATTTTGTGGGTAGTTGTGAATCAAATTTTGAGGCTTCTCGGTGGCAGTCATCATAGTAAAGAGAAGTTGCATTAGTATTTTTTTTAAGTTTAGAGCAATATTGTAAGCTTAGAGTATACATGAGCGCGCCTTAGAGCACTTGTAGAAGTCCGTTAAGTCCGTTTTTTTTACCGAATAACGGACCGTGTTTCTTGTCGGATTCGCGGTGGTGTATGATTTGTAATGGATGTGTGTACATGCACCGGACAATGGACAAGAAACACGGTCCGTTATCCGGTGAAAAAAAACGGACGTCTACGAGCGCTCTTACTAAGTATGAACCATAAGCACGAGTATGAACAGTACCGGTAATGGCGGTAATGCATCAAACGTTACTATAGGTGCGCTTAAACCATCGCTAAGCATCTGCCTCGGTACTGTTCATACCCGTGCCTACGCTCTCGGCACTTACGGACCCGAGCGATACTCGCGCTCTATGTATATAATGTAGGTATACTCTAAGCTTGTAAGTAATTTGTAACGATGAATGTGGTTCTAATGGCTAGAAAACTCCTCATGACATGTTAAAGAGTTCTTATTCCGGGCGAGTAAGAGGGGTGGATATAAAGTGTGTATAGTTATATCTCTCTCTCTCTCTCTCGTCCGGAACATGGATTCTTTGAAGTTTAACATGTCATAAGAACTTTAAGCTTTGTGTAGTCTTGCAAAATCTGAAGTAACTTTATGGTAGGTACCTAAATAATAAAATGGACATTTAAAGATGATGTGATTCCCTTTGACATTGAGAATTACTCATTGTGTGTTTGATCCATACTTTAATCACAAGACAAGTATTAAAATAGATTTTTCATAATTCGCAAGATAATTTGTTAGCACTCTGTTAGCTTACATAATAATGGAGATTCGATTGCTAAGATCTTTTGATCACTTTAAGAGTCAAGAGTCCTCGCAAACAATAAATTCATTTTTAACAAAAAAGTTTAACCGACTTCAAGAAACGAAAAAGAGGCACTGAAAAGCGAAAAATAACTTAATTTACAGACTTACTGATTTATTAGAAGTCGGTACCTAGCCCAAGAGAGGCCATATTTCAATTGATTGCATCATAGTAGTTCAAACACAACAAAGTTGGCTGGCACCGACTTCTAATAAATCAGTAAGTCTGTAAATTAAGTTATTTTTCGCTTTTCAGTGCCTCTTTTTCGTTTCTTGAAGTCGGTTAAACTTTTTTGTTAAAAATGAATTTATTTTTCTCTTTTTAGTGAGTTTGTACAGTCTCACGACTGTACATCGCATGCGCTGCTGACGGTGCAATACAGATCGAACCGGCCACGCTACAAAAAAAAAATCATTATTCAAAAATAATTTTTAAAATCAATGCATATACACCGGAAATATAGCTGAATATTCTAAACACTTCTGCGTACCCCTTCAAAGGACTCAGGCGTGATGTTATGATGTGTAATGGCAGAAACATTGCAATAATATGCCATTGCAGCAATCGCGGCTGATTTCCTGGTACTTTTTGAAGAGTTCCTTGGTCTAATCTCGGAAACCCATCATCAGATCTTTACGAAATTAAAATGGGACCACTTCGGAATAATCTACTTACGAACACAAGAAGAATTTTCAAAATCCGTCTAGAATTGGCTTCACAATCGCGTAACAAACATACAAAAAAAAAAAAAAAAAAATTGGGTACGAATCGAGAACCTCCTTTTTTGAAGTCGGTTAAAAAATGATCAATCAGATGCTGACTGTACAGTCACGTGCATTGATATGTATACAGTGTTTACAAAATTTACATTATTGCGAGAAATCATGATGATTACAAAAAATATATTGACAATGTGACTATTTATTTCTGAAATTTTCAGAGTAAACATCTATTCAAAATTCTGTCCGTGTATACATTTCATTGCACGTGACTGTACGTATCTGTCTCTATTCATTAATAACATGTTACAAATAAAAATGTATTCTTTATATCCGCAGAAATTGTGTTAGATCAAAAGATAATTATGAAATCCTTTGAGAACATTTGATAAAAATAACTTCAGCCAAGGGTTCGCTTCTTGCATAATTAACACGTCATTGTATTTAGGTACATAAGTGGTTGTAATGTTGACTATATTATATTATAACTATAACAAACAGAATGTGATAATATTATATTATTTGTTCGTTATTTATTTCGTTTTATTTTAAAATGTCGTACATTTTTTTTACATCACTTAGGTGGCAGACAAGCACACGGCCCACCTGATGGAAAGAGGTTACCGTGGCCTATGGACGCGTGCAACACTAGAAACCTTCTAATGCCCTTCTTGAAGTGCCCCATATTGTAGTCGCTTGGGAAAACCACCGCGGGGAGTTCATTCCACAGCTTGAGTGTGCGTGGGATGAAGTTCCTTTCATACCGCACAGTGCGCAGTGTGCGCACCGTTTCCGGTCGCAATGTTTCCGGATGAACTCCCCGCCTATGGCGAGAAGTGCGATGGTGGAATGTAGCTGTGGGCATCATATCATTCTATTCTGCAATACGCTTGCCAACGAATTCCACTTG
The DNA here is from genome assembly GCA_914767945.1 of Eilema depressum. Lineage (NCBI taxonomy): Eukaryota > Metazoa > Arthropoda > Insecta > Lepidoptera > Erebidae > Eilema > Eilema depressum. Next base: position 19,152,324 of record OU612020.1, read on the forward strand.
TCTAGAGGTGCTGGGCAGCTCCAGGAGCGTTAGTTTTTTTACAGTGTTATTTTACAGTCGACGACAAAAGTGGCTTTTTGTGAAGTCTAATTGCTGTAGGTACCTTTTACAACATAATAAAGAATTAAGAAATAGAGGCATGGGGCCCCGCCAAAATATTCACAGTCCAACCCCACCCGCAAGTAGGCACACCGTATCCTATATCATATTATGTATGCTGTCATATGTATGCTATGTCATGTATACTCGTACACCGGCAGAGTAGAATTTGGGCAACCCCATCTCCTCCCATGTGGTGTCGTATGAGGCGACTAAGGGATACGGCTGTTTAACATCAGACAGATATATACAGTCACTACTTAGCCTATACATGGCTCGAGCCAACAATAGTGCCCGGAAAACGGAAATAGGCTCACCCCCTATTACGTGGGGCCTAAATGCAATGATTGGTGAAATGTGGGTGTTAATTCACCTCTGCCTAACCCTCCAGGGATAAAGGCTTAATTGTATGTATGTATGTATGTATGTATATTACTACCTACTTCTGTGAGCTGTCCCCAATACTTAGTTGTTATATTAATTTTAAAAGAACTGTGTTTATGATCATTTAATAAAATATCATAACATGATATTATCTTGTTTTTAATTATAAATAAATACATTTTATAACATTCATTTCAAACATCTAAATAAGATTGATCACCAATCAATGTCGAATTTATTATACAAGAAAATGCAGAGATTGGTTGCCATCCATACAAATTCCTCAGATTGTTATTAAGCTCTTAAGCACGATAAAGACCTTTGAGTACTTAACACAGGAGCATATATCCTGACCCCAAATCGTGAAAGCCCTGGCGCGCATGGATTGGTTTGATATGATCTATGATTAGTGGATTTGAGCTCCTTCACCACAGCACCCCATGCTATCCTCAAAAGACATTGAAAAAACGCCTACTGCGAGAATAACTAAGTATACCATCTTTCAGTGGCGAGGGGTTTCTATAACCTGATTCCAGTCAGCTTCCCAATAAGTCGCACAAACTGATTTCTAGATGGAGTTAAACCATTTTCCACCATCTTCCCTTTTAAAAAATTTCCTCCTTCACCACTGTCATCTCCTGATTGGTCGCCTACTATATAGAATCGATCAAATTGTCATATACCCAGGCGCGGTCCGAGGGGGGAGGGGTCACGAGGACATGACCCCCAAAATCGGGCACGTCACAATAAAGTCTTCTAAAAAGGCATTTTTTGAAGGAATTCCCCCCTAATACAATCCAACAATTCCCCCCTCCCCCAAATATCTCCTGTGTTAAGTACTCCAAAGTAAAGACTAATGCATTGACTACAGGCACCAAGTGGAGTAGCGACACAGTGCTTTCGGCTGAGTGCGATGTACAGTTGACAAATAAGATATGGTTGCAACTTTACACACAACTTTACATGAAGAGTGCAACCATATCTCTTTGTCGACTGTACGTGCAAAGTACTTGGTGCTATGCTCACACGTACTGAGCATTGGCCGAGTCCACTGTCTCACCAATCCACTCAGTTCCTGTGATCAACTCATAATATAGCAATATGTATATGTATTACTGCACACTATTCAATAATTAATTGTTGAAGCTTTTTAATCTTTAGCGGCAAAATATTTACCATCTCTTGACATAATTGGAACTCTTCATGCATTTTTGCAGCTGCTGCCTCATTTGTAGTACAAATATCTACAACTGCCTGATACGAATCAAGACTCTGTTGGACATGCATCAATTGTATTTTCTTATCTACTGCAATCCTCTTCATACTATTTCTACCAATGAACGCATAGGCACTTATTACTGGTCTGATTAAATCATCTGTCAATGTCACAGGCATCTTTCCTTCTTTATCTTTGACAGATGTCAAGTAAGCTGTGTAATTTTCAATGCTTTTCTCACACAATGCGTTTATTTTTTTCAGTGCCTGAGGTACAGGGTGTCCTTTAATTTTGTTCTGTTTATCGAGCTTGATATTTAAGATCTCGGAGTAGACCTCGCCAAGTTCAAACCATATTTGTCTGCAGAACTGAAGGTAGTAAACAGGATTGACTTGTTTCAGTAATTCTTCGAGCATGTCAATACGTCTTTTGTGCATCTTAGCTCGTCTGTCATCGTCTTCTTCGAAGAATGCTAAATAGCTGAATGCTTGGGAGCTGTCTTGAATAATTTCTATATAGTCTGAAGCCAATGTGTCGAGTTTGTAATAATCTTTTGCTTTGTGCAACCATACTTGGCAACTTAAGAAAACCTCCCTAGCATCTTGGAAAGTGAGTAAGAACTGATATCCAATTTGGTTTTCGAAATGACTGACATCAATGTCAGGGAAAAATAGTTTTGACACATCAATTCCTTTGATGTCCTCGTGGTCTTCAAATGTAAGTTTTGACAACCCTGGAACGAGAACAGTGAAGATTTTGAATTTTAAAAGGAATGAGAAACAGTTTACAATTAGATGATTATTTGTTTAAGATGGTAGTTAGCCAATGTTAAACTACCAGCATCATAGTAAAATAGCAATCCACATCCAATTTATTTATAAATCAGTGTGTTTCAATGGAATTGAAAAAAATGCTCTATTATACATATAAGATAAACATTATAAAGACTCATCATCACATTCATATTATCCACCAATCTTAGATGTATTCATAGCTTGACCTTTGGAGCCTACGGTGTGTCTCCTACTTCTACATATATTATTGGTTGAGTTTACCTTTTAGCGCATTCGCTGCGTTAAGCGGGTGCGGGTGCGGGTCGCGGATACGCGCGCAGTGCGTAAGCCTGTCCGTCGCGTGCAACGGATATCCGCCTCACGCAGCGCTGCTCTTGAAATAACATGAAACAAGCACGCGAAGCGGACGTCCGCGCCGTGCGCCCGCTAAACGCAGCGAAGGCGCTTATTGCGGTCTAATCACATAATTACGAGAGATAAGCCTCAGTTATTCATCAAGTGAACTTGCCCATAAAGGGCCCATACATATGGTATGTGCCATAAGTATTATACAATAAAGTTAATAATTAAATCAAATGAAATATTAAAAATGAAGCTAAAAGCCAATGAATTTACCTGCTTCACAGTCAAAAGGTTGTTCATCATCATGCATAAGTCTGTCCCTGGATGTTGACATCAACAAAATGCAATATTTGGCCCAACACCGGGCCACATCCGCAGACCTGTGATTAAAAGTCTCTACTTTTGCCATGTAAGTCTCATCAGTTGTCTCTGAAGACCTCAATTGTTCTTCATATTTCTCCATAATCATTGAAGAAGCAGCTAAGTGATGCCGAGCTTGGAGAAACCCGTCTCTCTCTGCAAACACCTGTGCTAAAGTTGCAGAATTTAAAGCCCAATCTATTGGATCATAGTCCTTAAGTTCCAATTGCCTGCGTAAAGTGATATGGCAGTATACAGCAGATTTTAAATTCTTATTCAAGGAGCCATAAACTTGGGCTAAGTAATAAAGAGTTAATGTGAACGCTTTCTCTAGCTGTACATTGTCACCCATCAGTTTCTCGTCCAATTCTTTTACAACATGCTCAATAGGTAAAGGTAAATTCAGAGTGAATTTAAAAGCTTCATACAATGCTTTAGCCTTAAACAAATATGTTTTCGACTTCATTGGCTCGTCACGATTGAACCATAGGATACCTAAATTGTTGTAAACGCTTACGAGAGTGATTACAATTTCTGGTCTATTGCCATGTGGCTCAAGTAACTCAACAGCTTCTGACAAGGTTTTTTCACTCGAAGTCAATTCTTCGGTATCCATCTCTATGCTGCCTGTGTTCAGTAAAACGACGCCGATCATAGCGCGTATTTTAATATCATCCAAACCTGTTTCAGTGTCTAAATATTTCTTCAGACTCTGATACATACTAAGAAATATTTCCTTTGCTTTATATTTTGATAGATATGGGTTATTTTCTGGATCATTTTTGCTGTCCTCATCCAAGATTTTGCGACCCTTGGTATAGTTTTCGTCAAAATCGTTAAGGATCTCTTTGAAAGTCATCTCGTTAGTCATGATAAGGATTTTTCTTATTTTGTTTCCTAAAATCAATACCTAAACCAACCTAAACAAACTCGGCTCCACTACAAAATGTCAACTTGTCAACTTGAATTTTCTGACATAATGACATGACATTATGATTTTTTATGAGGCAAAGAGGCAAAGGAATCAAAATGATCGTGATTTTGTGATTTCTTTCTTTTACATTTTACTTAACCCTATGATTCCGTTGTGATTTAATAAAAGCATTTAACACAAAACCAACGATTTAACATTGCTTCTTTCATAATTCTATGCAGTGCTTAAACAATTATTTAACAGTTATACACTATTTCTTCTAACAAAAATCTTATAAGTTTAACAAGACAATAATTTATAAAGCGGTTAAAATCCAATTTCGATTTGAATTTGCCCTCTTTTCACTGAAATCGTAAGTTAAATCAAGGGGATTTAAGGTTATTCCCCGCTCTAGAAAAATATTAAGTTGGATTGCCTTGCCAACTTTAGTTTCATTATCACTAAGTTGCAGATCAAAGTTATCAATTATTTATGTAGCTAAATCTTGACGTAATGACGATACGTCATATAATCCCTAATTCAGGAGCGGTCCGAGGGGGGTGGGGTCACAGTGGACATGACCCTCCCCCCAAACTATGCACGTCATGTTGAAAAGTCCCAGTACGAGGGGAGGGGGGGGGGAGGGGGGGTAAATTTCTTAAGGAATTTCCGAAGTGACCCCCCCCAAAACTTCAAGCTGCGACCGCGCCTGCCCTAATTTTATTGTAGGTAGATGTAATAAACCAAGATGAATCACGTTGATAACGGTACCGCCATGTTGCATGTTGCAGCGAGTAGGTAGGTACTTGCGGTGTCCATGTCCATGACCTAACGTTACGTCACTCACCTTCAAGTGATACCGATGATTCATGATCATGTGTAACAAAAATGTTTGTTTTAGATTGTTTACATATTTAGTCCGATTTTTTATACTACTAAAGTAATCAACAAGTATACAGTCACCAGCAGCAAAGGTAGTAGGGAGAAGAAACTCAAAGAAAGTACCTATAGCTCAACCAACTTGTGTTATGGGCTCTACATATTTACATAGAAACATCCAGCCAGATTTCAGACCAATGCAAATATGCAACGTGAGTAGGTGCACTGAGTGGGAATCGAACCGTATTGCAAATACCAATACTAAAGGTATGATTCCGTAGCCGACCGCATACGACAACTGCCGACGCGCGACGCATGCAGCACATACAGCGTACTCATTACTTGTCAAACGCCGATACGGATAAAGGGGACTACTGAGAAGCCGCAATGAATAAGCGCTATTACACCTTCCTGAATTTAGGAAACGATATTTAGGAAACGATTTAGGACGAGAAATTCAGTCGCCGGAGCTCGCGATTACACTTTCACTAAATTAGGATCCTAAATCAGTTTTGTTGGACGAGCGGCAAGCGACAGACGTGTCGCAGGTGTCGCTGTCGAATAGAGATGGATGATAAATTAGGTTACGATTTTGATATCGATGTTATTGAATATTACTTTGATGATGTTACCGTATGATGTTACTGTTATTTAATTCTAACAAATTACATTTCATAATATTGTTATAATCGACTCTATTTGCTGAGGCTGCTTTTTTAATTCGTTACTTAATTTTTAAATTAGCAACTTAGTCTGTCAATAATCTCATTGCGCGCATACTTCTGAATAAAAAAGAATCGATAATACATACATACATACATACGTACATACGGTACATACATACGTACATACATACGTACATACGATACATACATACATACGTACATACATACATACGTACATACGCTACATACATATATACGTACATCATACATACATACGTACGTACGTACGTACGTATACATACATACATACATACATACATACCTACATACAAACATATATACGTACATACATGCATACATACGTACATACATACGTACATACCCACGTACGTACATACATACATACATACATTATGTCGATATATCGATAGCTTTATTATAAAATTATCAATATCGATATTTATCGATACAATATGTATCGATACTGCAGCGGTGAGCGGCCACTGAGCGTCCTAAATTTAGGAAATGCGATTACACTCATCCGATTTAGCCATTTAGGACGTCGGAAGCCGTCCTTTATCCTAAATCGTTTCCTAATTAGGATGCTACCATCCTAAATGCGATTACACTTTCCTAAATTCAGGACGTCCTAAATATCGGATTCTGAATTTAGGAAGGTGTAATAGCCACTTTACGTGCATGTGCTGCGTGCGTCGGCAGTTGTAGTATGCGGTCGGCTACGGAATCATACCTTAACGCATACAAATATTTAGACTGAGCGGGAATCGAACCCGCGCCTCTTATCAAACACCTATTCTACAATGACATAATGTCTTTATTAAACAAAAAAATAAAACAAAGCGATACATTACTTTGCACTGTTTATTCTTAAATAAAGTATCTCAAAACTTTATACTCCACCAATCAAATATTGACGGAGTTCCGCACATCATTCATAATCACGCGGCACATTTCCCTCATTCATAATCAACATAATTTCACATTTTTATTATTTACATTGTACTGAAAAATATTAAAAAATAAAGTTTCAAAGTCAGTCATTCATATAAAATTGTGTTATTCATACAAACAGAAAAAGAAAGTCATGAACAAGGGAAGATACCTATATATCTATTCCTGACTTTTAATTCAAGTAATGCCTATAAAGCCATATGTTGAGCTGGTGATATATCACTGTTTGCATACCTACTAATATTTTTGGCTTACTAATGTTATATTGATATGCCTCAGGGCTTATATTTTGGTCCCAAAATGCGCGTTTTAGGCTGCGGTTCCATTGACGCGGAGCGGAGCGGAGTGGAGAAATATTAACCAGTCAATAGCATTGCATAAAACTCCGCTCCTGCAGCTGAGCGGAGTTTTCTTTCTCCACTCCACCCCGCTCCGCGTCAATGGAACCGCAGCTTACGGGTGTTTTTTGACGATAGCATGGGGTGCTACAGTGGTGGACGAGCTCAAATCCACCAATCATAGATTATATCAAAAAAATCCGCGCCGCGCCACAGCCTCGTTTCCCTAGTGACTTATGTCCAAGATATGTGCCCTAAGGTATATATTATATTGCTTGTACTATTTAAATTAATGAAGTATAAAGAGAAAGAGCTGGAAGAAATTTAGTATACACAACATATCAACAGTTGAAGAGCAAAATGTTGCAAGTGACAAAAACAGCCTAAATATCATAATACACTTTCCAGCAGTGAGTTTACTGTTCATTGTCACTTACACCCTTTTGCTTTTCAAGTCTTTACATCAATATAAGGCAATGTTATTGCTATTCCTCATGAAAAGCTGAAAATGGCCCTACCATATCGCCAGCAAAACACATAGTTATAAAGAATTACAGAAATTAAAAACCACCCTGTATTAATTATATAACTAACAGTGCTTGCTACTAATGGCATAGCCAATAATACGTGTTAGGAACCAGAAGGAGGTTCCTGGTCCTCCATCGAGAGGGCTCGAGGAGGTGTGTGGGCATTCAGTTGAGAAAACACCTCGTTTTCTCCCAATGCCAGAGGGTCAGGTTGTGTTGCAGGCTCCGAGTGAGCGTACTCCATCATAGGAGTTGGTGAAACTGGTCTTACAATACCAGCACCGGTTGCTTCCTGTTCCTCTAAGAACCTGTCCATATAGTCTGTATGCCCTGGATGCAGAGTATACTTCTTTTTTTCCAATCTAGCTTTGTTAGCAAAAATATCATGCCTCTCGGTCTTCTTCCATATGTAGTAGAACTGTACCAGTTCCCCAACAGACCGTGTTCTCACTTTGTGCTGTCGGATTAAGTGGAAATCCTTGCCATGAGCTTTTAAACCATTTTCAAAGTTGCGGCACTCCTCTTCAGACCATAAGCTGGCATGAGCTGGAGTCTGGGCTGTTGTTATGCGTCTCCGCCTTAACGCCTCATCAACATTGTGACCGCATTGCTGTAGTAAAAATAATGCTTCTTCATCATCTCTTAGTTGCTTCCCTCTGGGTATAGCATCTATGCCTGTTCCAGAGTTCATAGCTCCAATTTTGCTCATGTAGTCCTCGGTAGCTTCTTCCTCAAGCGTCCACGGGTTCCATAATAACTTATCCTCATTCTCGTAAGGTAGTGCATCATCATAGCTACATAAACCTTCAGGAATGGCAGCTTGGTAATCACTTCCAACCATAATAGTCTTTTTCCAGTCGTCTTCATCAGGACTGTAGTCGTAGTCATCTTCTTCTTCAGAAGGCGGCCTAGACCCTGATCTAAGGCAGCGTGTAGCTTCTGGACTAGTAGTCTCACTATATAACTGTTGTAATGCTGAATCTGGTTTCATTTCAACCTCCTCTGGTACTACTTCTGGGGTTGGTTCTTCGGGTATGGGTTTATCCATGGTTTTATCGTATCCGTATAGTGCCAGTAACTCCTCTAAAGGCATATCACCTTCTCGTTGAAGGCTGTTCAGTTCGGCCTTGGGGTCCTGTTGCTCTCCCGCCGCTAAAGCTTCTTCTTCGTCTAATGTTCTCTCGTCATCAAAGTCATTTACCATCATATCAACAGTGGGCTCGAATAGAGACTTGTCGTTCCCCACGTCCATGCTCGCATCGTGTTCGCTTACATTGGTAACCAGCGCGCAATCTGACATGACTACCACTGCACCACACTTGAGTAATGTATCACATAAACATTATATGTATTCAATGTTATTATTATTAATTTACGTAATTTAACATTCAAATAAACAGAAAACATTACAACTATGACATATTATGCGATTTTTTAAGAAATATACGAAGAACAAAACAAAAATATTTTGACACGACAACCACAGACTATAGATCTATAGATTGTATTGTCTATGCTCCAAATGCGTTTTTAATTTTTTATTTCAATACTGATACTGAGTCTTTTGACCAAAGATGCTTTTTATGTTCATTGGCTTTGGTTGACAAAGCAATGAGGATCTTTCACTGAATATGTGACTGTGTTAAGTAATTTTGAATTTTCGGATAATTAATACACTATTTTCTTTGTCTACAATGGATTGCAATAGGTTATAAATTTATAATTCATAATCTCATAATTTAATGGAACAAAATAAACTTATGTTAAAGTACACGTCAGTGGCTAAAAAGGCTAGAGTCATCACCAGTAAGCGTTGCTAAAAAATAATTTAAAAACTTGTACGTCAGTCAATGTCAAACAATTATATGTCAAGTGAATGCGTTTCCCTGCTGAAAAATTGTTATTTGTAATTTACACCAAATTAAAATGTTGTTTGGTAGTATTCCGGTGATAATAAAATAATTTGTGTTTCATGCAACATAAAACAATACAATGTTGCTAAAGTTATTTGTAATATTTGTAGCTATAATCAAAGTAACGCACAGTTTTTCGGACGTAGGAAAATGGGACTTACCACTGACCGGGGTAAGAATATATTTTATTGATGTAATTTTCAATGCCTACACTCCGTACTGCTAGTTCTATATAGGAAATTCCTGTTAGATTAGCACTACTACCGATAAGAAATACGTTTAAATGTATTATTGCATACTGGACCTTCTGACTCATTTATTTATCATAATAATAGTTTTCACAGTGCATAGTACTATTCAAAGCGATAATTTATGTATGTTTCTCCAAATGCACTTGAGATTATAATAAACAATAATAATAATACACTCCTAGAAGCACATAGTAGCTATAATTTTACTAGATGTAGTACATAACTATGCTACTGTGGTATGATTTGATGTAAAAAATATGACCTCTCTAGTCTAAACAATGATTATTACATATCTAAAAATGTGTATTTGAGGTAAATCATTGAATATAATAATGTCATAGAAATAATAGTCAACAATCAACCTGAAATTACAACAGTGAATTTAAAATCTGAAATAGGAAGAAAGAAAATAACTGTATTCTTTATTTGAATAAGTATAGATAGATTAAAAATTATGCTCGACAAGGGTAACACCCACAAATATCACAAGAGTTATAACATTTCATTGTCTGAGTACAAACAACAAGAGTTGGAGGTTGAAAAAAAAAACCAGGAACCATTCATTATTATTTTCAATTGAATAATATTATTTTTATACTTGTATGGATATTACATGCCTAAACATGGAAATGAGAGAACCCTGAAATATTTTGGTGTGGTAATTCCACAAAAATTTAGCTTTTTTGTTTAAAAAAATAAAGGTACTTAGATAGGTACTTAATTTTTGGCTTACATATAGTATTTTTTTCACTAATAAACCATTCTAAATATTAAGTGTCATTTTATCTGTTATCTTGATTACCATGACAATATCATTGTACACTAAAGAAAGACTTGATTGATGAATCACAATGTAGGCCTAATTATTTTAATTGTTTCAAAAGATAAACATTATCTTTAGAATAATACCAGTTCAAGTAATAATCATAGACATAAAATATTTTTTTTTAATCTTCACAAATTTTTTTTATAAGTAGGCACAAACATCATTTTTTGAACTTCATGTGCTAAGTATGTATTTGATATTTATCATACAGTTTTCTTTTCAGGATTATTGTGAATTTACACTAGCTAAGTCACTATTTCGGGATTCTAAGCTTATTGTAATGTGTAAGTATACCGCTAATTCATTATTTACACTGGCTTGAATTGCAATTTTTAAATATCAACTAGCCTATCACAATCTACTGCTGGACTTAGACCCCCCACCCTAATTGCACTCCTCAGACATCTCCATCTAAATTATTTTTGAACCATGACCTAAAACTGATAATAAAAATAAAATTTACCAAATGTCATTTATTATTGATTGGATTTTTTTATATACTACATAGAACATATCGACGGGTGCAAAGTAAATAAAGTCAACTACAAATTCACGATTTTCTTTTTATTGCATTTTCGTACTAATCAAATAAGACTCCACAACCTGGCATATTTGGTTTTGAAGATTTCATTATATTTCAATAAATTTTCAAAAGTATAAAAAGCCATCTACACTCAATCTTGCAAATAGTACGAAGTTAATGCGACCAAGTAACGTTGGTCGTTTTTGCGCGGGGCGCGGGGCGGACTCCGAGCGTACACAAAATGTCATCTGCCAGTTGACTCTTTCTACTTCGCGTCATTGCTTCGCGGTCTGTAGATGTTATGATTTACATCGGTTAACTTTATACAAAATATTTATCACGTAGTAGGATTTTCTGTTTAATAAACGACTTTATAAAAAACAGGCTAAGAGTATTATAACTGCAATTATATTCGCATGATGATTTTGGGCTACTTAGCCAAATTACCAAAATTTGTTCGATTTTCGCTGTTTATCTCAGTAATTAAAAGCACATTCTAATAATGTTTTATTAATATTCTGTTAATTAGTTATACACGATATGAATACTATTTATACACGATATTTAAAGTCCCAAGCATATACGACCAACTGGTAGTTGGCTCAGTTAGCGTTTTATAAAGTTATTTGTAAAAACGGCTATCTGCAAAATCTCGTAAATTATTAATAAATTAGCTTAATTAACTTAATATAAAAATAAATAAGAGCATAAATAAATTATGATAAAATTTTCAGAAATATTGGCCCACTCATTAAGAAAATAATACACTTTTTCGATTTTTTCGCTCTCCTGTAAAGTTGCTATTATGCAGATGTCTCTTTTTACTTTGCACCGTCGATATGGTATTATCATTATTTCCTCTTAAGTTGCTTGTAATAGAGGTAGATTCATATAATAGTGTACTGGGCAGGATTTGAATCTGAAACCTCTCAATCTCCCAACCTTCAACACTGTACTCATTATACTATTTCTAAGTATAATGACTACAGTCCTTACCATTATATACATTACACAATTTACATACTTTGCTTTGCTCACATTTCACACAGTACTGCATATTGTGCTCTCTGTATGATGTTAGCTGCTGTATAACAGATCCTGTGTTGATATTGGTTTTTGACAGTGTTAGTGAATGTGAGGTGGATGATAATGTATACAATAATTTACATATTTTATACACACATACACTTACACATACCTTTCTTTTTGTTTACATTTTTTTTTTTCAAAAAGTTTCTAACATTTCTATTTTAAAATGCTGAATTCTTTATGTTTCAAATTAGACTAAGTAAAACTGTGTTTTAGTATTTGCACCAACATGTCGTTATTATAGCTATGCCTGTTCTTTACATTTTCAGGATTTCAAGCATTACAACATTAGAGCAAAGTCACCCACTAAACTGTGAATGACTTTGCCCACATAGACTTAAATCTGGGTTTTAATATTTTCACGCGCAATCCTAGTAGCCTAACTTACGCCTTATATCATCACTTATCATCAAGTTATCATTATCAGCCACATCTCGTCAAAATTGGCCCAGCCGTTATAACCATATTTGTCAAATCAAATAAAAAGGCAGATAAGAATTTTTAAAAGTTTTTGGTGGTGGATGAAAATATCGTCGCTTTGTTAACACAATTGCGACTACTTGCGACACATATGGATACGTCCATTTGCCCTTATTCAGTGTCGTAAGGACTAATTCAGTGTTGCTAAGTATCAGATGCTATCTTATCAGCTGGACATTACTAGTTATCTGATGCTATTTAGATAACCATTTTATGTTTACTATTGTGTGCGTCTACTACATAGACTTTCATAAAAGTGGAGTATTGTAACCTAATGTACCTGTAATAATGTAGCTAGGACAGTACATTATAAATAGACTTATTAGAACTGTATTAAGCCTGGGATTCCCACCTCCTTCCCATGGCCCTACCAACCATCTTGGTTATAACGGGCCGAATCTTGTCTGCTTAAGCTTAAGCCTGGGATACACGATTCACTTGGCCTGGGAATACCTGAATATCACACCTGAAAATCCCAGAAGGGGCAAGGGTGTAATAACAGCCACATTTCGCCAACAATGTTTTGCGGTCCCACGTAATAGGGGGAGCTTATTGCCGTTAAGCGGGCACTCTGTGTGTTTACTGTCGGATGGAGAACAGCCCTATCCCTTAGTCGCCTTCTACGACATCCACAAGAAGAGATAGGGTGCCATATTCTACTTCATCGGGAACCAGAACGACTCGAATATATTAGTAAAAATAACGCAAAAAAATATCTCAGAACCATCTCTGAAGAGCGATGTAAACGGTGTCAAAAATTAGAGCTCATTCATTGATACAAAACTTATACGATACAGAACACATTTTTTTTAAAATTCTTGTCTCTTTAAAAGTTAATGAACGGATTTTGATGCGTTTTTTTTTGTTTGAAAGGTGTGGCCAGACTTAAAATCTTACGTTTCTGAGTAGAACCGGAGATATAACCAAAAATCGCGATAGCCGATATCCACGCGGGTGGAGTCGCGGGCATAGGCTAGTTTAGAATTAATTATTTAGCTGAGCTAATTAAATAAATAATAGTAAAGGAGCGATAAAAATACGAGTGTATGTTATCGCCTTCATTCATTTTTAATCGTTCATCTAACCATTATAGTAAATTTATTTGATAGTATCGAAGTATGACGTCATACCTCGTTCCATACAACATACCAATACAAAGAAAACCTTTTTGAGGTTTTAAAGAAACTGATTTAGGGTACCTACCTTTTAGAGGTTTTAAAGAAACTGATTAGGGTAACAGCCTACCCTACCCTAAGATTCTAAAGGGTAGGTACCCTAAATCAGTTTCAGTGCCCCCACCAAGGCGAGCTTTAGTTACAATGTGTGGCTTGAACAAATTCGCTACTCGACGACCTTTTTTTGAAGCCTAATTGGTTAAATTAAATGGCCACAAATTTTGACTTGAGATTTGTAGAGAATCTAACTTCTACTCTTTCCTTAAGGCACATGGCTTTTGTGGAAGAGCTACAACAATTTCGTCAATGGTCTTATTACCTAATAACATTGCGCCATTATTTTGTAGGTATTGTGGCACGGGTATTATTGGGTCAGGAATAGGAAGTTGTAATGAGTTTGCCTCATGCAACTAATATTATTATTATTTCATTGATTTTCCTGGGTAAAAACCCAATTCATTAATCATTACATACATACTATAATTAGCTTTTGCCTGCGGCTCCGCCCGCGTGGATGTCGGTTATCGCGACCAAACATAGCCTATGTCCTCTCCCAATGTCTAATCTATCTCTGTACTTTCTTTTCATTGAATTCGGTTCAGTGGTTTGGGTGTGAAAGCGTAACAGACAGACAGACAGATAGAGTTACTTTCGCATTTATAATAGTACCTATATAGATATGGATTAGTAGGTACTTACGCACTTTTGTTTTCACAGTTAAAAACAACGGTTTTACAGTTAAAAGAAGTCACATTACTGGGTTTTATTTCATGTGTGACGCCCCTGGTGTTGCATACGTCCATAGGCCACGGTAACCACTTTCCATTAGGTGGGCCGTGTGCTTGTCTGCCACCTAAGTGGTATAAAAAAAACATATATTATATACCTACAAACCTCTACAAACATGCTCCGTAACGAGTATCCCTGTTGAATACCTATAAATGGGTAGTAATGGAGTTAGGACACGACGGTATTTCCTTACCAATCGAGCAGTCCGACTGGGGAAGTACGGAAGTACTTCCTAGCAGAACACCACGGCCATATTAACCTCGTGTCGTATTCCCGGCGGTAAGTATGAGTATGGTAGCCAGAGCTCACTGGAGAGTTTTTGTACTGCCAGCGGGAAGACCAAAGACTTGTCCTGCTTTGTCTTCTGCTTTGACGGCACAGAAACTTTGTTACACGTGGAAGTTGCACACGTCCACAGGCCACGGTAACCACTTTCCATCAGGTGGGCTTGGGAAAAAAGGTTGATGTCATTACTTTATAGGAACAAAATACGAGTTAAACGATCACAGAATCGTGCCTTCTTATTCAGCACAATCGCCACGATAACGCGGACCTACTTATATTACGATGCATTATATCAAAGTACCACACGGTTTTATTACAAACACGCATGATATGAACCGTATGAACGTCTGAACGACCTTAACTTATTTTTTAATAACACTACTAAAATATTTGGGTACTTAACAGAAGTTATTACGAGTACTTAGTAATCTCGGACGACGCTTTGGCACCGGCTTTCTTAGCGCCTTCGCTGCGTTTAGCGGGTGCACGGCGCGGACGTCCGCTTCGCGTGCTTGTTTCATGTTATTTCAAGAGCAGCGCTGCGTGAGGCGGATACCTGTCGCACGCGACGGACATGCGGACGCACTGCGCGCGCATCCGCGACCCGCACCCGCACCCGCGACCCGCACCCGCTTAACGCAGCGAAGGCGCTTAGACGGCAGTCACTCCTATAAGCGCCAAGATAAGCCAAATCAAGATACATAGCAGGAGACTAAAAAGTATAAGCTTTAAATGCAACTGTGATTAAGTGTCAATTCAGATAAGGCGAAAAAAGCTCGAGTAGCTCAAGGCCAGCACTGCAATTCACTAAGCGAGCACAACGATGCGACAACGATGCGAGGCGCAACGTAGATTGTCATTGGTCAGATTGTATCACGTCATTGGAAATCGACCAATGACAGTGTCTATCGCGCACATCGTTGCGACTCGCATCGTTGTGCTTGCTTAGTGAATTGCACAGCTGTATTCTAGAACAATATAGTCAGTCCCGAATCACGAGTTATCTGAGGACTGAGGACAGAGTGACAGATTTGACAGATTGGCTATGCAATCTCCTCGGACAAATTGAGATTCAGGATTGAGTGACGTTCTAGAATACAGGCGTGAAAGTGGTAAATAAATATCAGTATTATTCCATTTGGGCCAAGCCTAAAATAGTAGCATTGTCAACCTAATCTAAATTGACCCTAACGTAGTGATAAAGATGATGACACTGATATGATTTGACAATCAACTACCCTATGTTTATAATATCGGACGTTAGGGATCTTTTTCCTATGAGCAGTCGATATCGCTTCCATTCTTTTTAATGCCTGTTAACCACCTATATGAAAATGTTGTAACCATTTTGTTCCAGTAAAATGTGACGTGGCAAATACGACAGAAGTGACAGTGACCTACACATGGTCTACAACAAGATGCTCACCGGACTACTTACACTACTTTGAGCAGGTATTGTAGAATTTAACTAATTTGTTCTATGATAGGAAGCATAGCAGTGATAGGAAGAAGCATAACAGTGACAGGAAGCATGGTACTGACAGGAAGCATAGCAGTGACAGGAAGCATAGCAGTGATAGGTAGCATAGCAGTGATACGAAGCGTAGCAGTGATAGGAAGCATAGCAGTGATAAGAAGCATAGCAGTGATGCAGTGACAGAAACATAGCAGAGATAGGAAGCATAGCAGTGATAGGAAGCATAGCAGTGATAGGAAGCATAGCAGTGATAGGAAGCATAGCAGTGATAGGAAGCATAGCAGTGATAGGAAGGATAGCAGTCATAGGAAAGACAGCAGTGATAGGAAGCATAGCAGTGATAGGAAGCATAGCAGTGATAGGAAGCATAGCAGTGATAGGAAGCATAGCAGTGATAGGAAGCATATCAGTGATAGGAAGCAAAGCAGTGATAAGAAGTATAGCAGTGATAGGAAGCAAAGCAGTGATAAGAAGTATAGCAGTGATAAGAAGTATAGCAGTGATAGGAAGAATAGCAGTGACAGGAAGCATAGCAGTGACAGGAATGATACCAGTCATAGGAAAAACAGCAGTGATAGGAAGCATAGCAGTGATAGGAAGCATAGCAGTGATAGGAAGCATAACAGTGACAGGAAGCATAACAGTGATAGGAAGGATAACAATGAGAGGAAGGATAGCAGTGATAGGAAGGATAGCAGTGATAGGAAGCATAGCAGTGATAGGAAGCATAGCAGTGATAGGAAGCATAGCAGTGATAGGAAGCATATCAGAGATAGGAAGCATAGCAGTGATAGGAAGGATAGCAGTGATAGGAAGCATAGCAGTGATAGGAAGCATAGCAGTGATAGGAAGAATAGCAGTGATAGGAAGCATAACAGTGACAGGAAGCATAACAGTGATAGGAAGGATAACAATGAGAGGAAGGATAGCAGTGATAGGAAGGATAGCAGTGATAGGAAGGATAGCAGTGATAGGAAGCATAGCAGTGATAGGAAGGATAGCAGTGATAGGAAGCATAGCAGTGATAGGAAGCATAGCAGTGATAGGAAGCATAGCAGTGATAGGAAGCATAGCAGTGATAGGATTAGGAAGCATAGCAGTGATAGGAAGCATAGCAGTGATAGGAAGCATAGCAGTGATAGGAAGCATAGCAGTGATAGGAAGCATAGCAGTGATAGGAAGCATAGCAGTGACAAGAAGCATATCACTAATAGGAAGAATAGCAGTGACAGAAAGCATAGAGTGATACGAAGCGTAGCAGTGATAGGAAGTATAGCAGTGATAGGAAGAATAGCAGTGATAAGAAACATAACAGTGACAGGAAGCATAGCAAGACCGGCTTGCTTCGATTTTGTAGAGCGATCTCTGTATCGTACAGCGCATTGATCTTTCCTCATCTTTCTAGAGTAGTTAACACCATTCAGCGCCACACCCTAAGTGACCATTCTAAAAAAAAATTTTTTTTGGGCGGTAGTCTTTAATACCTAAGCTAGTTTTACTATTTTGTAAACAAAAACGGTGTCAACTACTCTGTGAAAATATATGAAACTATTCCGATGTACAGTCAGCGTCAGGACGATCATTACTGCGAAGTCTCAAAATGTTCTTAATACCAAGGTATTAAGAGCAAATCAAACTGTTTTGTTGATTTAAATTGTATTATCGTCCGAATTGAAGGTGTGTACCTACCAAATATCAGAACAATCAGTCAACAGTAAGGGGGGAAAACCAAGGCGTTACGATCATTTTGAGTGCTTCGTTCGTCTATCTAGATCGATCTGGCGCTGACTGTACGATAGAGAGAGAGAACGCTCTACAAGACCCATCTTAGCCAAACCCTCAATCTTTTCCCGATGCGACATGTCAAATCAAAAGTCGGGTGTCGACCGTTTGCGATAATTTTACCTTTTACGACATAAAACGGTAACGTGTCGTCGTGTCGCGAGGGTATCAAATGTAATCAGTTCGAGTAAATAGGTACTACAAATATACTATGAATCACACAGTGAGTCGCTTATTACATTGTGCATCGCTGCTGACCTTGTGCCATAAGCTTGAGCTTATGTAGGTATGTGCGACTATAAGTTAGTATTTTTTTTTCTGTTAGGCAGTTTTCAATAGCTGGGTACTTAGTGCACTTTATCCGTCTTAAGTCCTTAGTTCGCTTCTGTTCAGGTGGGTATTAAACGATCGACGAACTATCAGGGTGCTTGCAACAGCGCCGAAATATCGGATTCTCGAAACAATGCATGGTAAATATCCCGATAGTTCTAATAGTAATTAAACGATTAGTCGGACAGCATCTGAGCAGAAGTACTACTAGAAAGAAAGAACTGATGGGGTCTACATACATACTAGGAAGCAAAGAAGAACTGTTGGGTCTTCTATGAGGGCCAGGCCAACTTCGCCTGCTACCTATGCCTAACAAGGTTTTAGCCCAGGCTTTTCTCTTGCAGTAGGCTTAGGTTAGACGACAGACGCTCACGTATTAGTCAAAATAAGACAAAAAAATATTTCTATGGGTATCAAATGTTCCCATACACGATTCTCTCAGTACTCGTATTATCGTACCGGATTCGTACGTATAGTATTCGTACTTTTGTTAGTATCTAATCAGTAGCGAGAAGTGTGAATTTTAAGAAAAACAGCCTTTAAGTACAGCTTTTTGATCTAATCTAGGGTAAATACTTCGATAACTCTATTGGATCAAGTATTGTTTTACAACTTAGGTAGGTACTTTATTCTTGTATTGAATCGTTCCTATCCTACTAATATTATAAATATGAAAGTTCATGAAGATGTTTGGATGTTTGTTATTCAATCACGCTCTAACAGCTGAACGAATCTGGCTAAATTTTGGTACAGGTATAGATTATAGTCTGGAATAACACATAGGCTACCTTTTATTCCGGGAATAGTTTTCCATGGGTTGCGGGAGCAGGATTAAAATTCACGCAAGCGGTGCCGCGGGCAACAGCTACTTAAATATAAATACAGTAAATTTTCTACTTCTCTTCTTTTTCCCATTTAGGTTGGCAGAGACACGCATGTTTCTACATGCTTTCCGTTTGTACCTAATGTATATTTTCCTTTCAGCAACAAGTAGTAAAATGTAAGGCTAAAGAACCTGTTGAAGAGAATGTGACGAGCCCTCTGCTGGAGTTGAACCAAATCGTCCGGGAGGTGAAGACGATCACGTGCAACGACAATCACCTCATGCCACTCGAGAGTAGCAAGCTGCCTGAGGCGGCTAAGGACACTGTTGGGGTAAGGTAACATACATTTAACTTATGAGAGTTAGGCTACTTATCAGGGCCGGTCGCAGCTTGAAGTTTGGGGGGGGGGGGGGTCACTTCGGAAATTCCTTAAGATATTTAACCCCCCCTTGTACTGGGACTTTTCAATATGACGTGCATGGTTTTGGGGGGGGGGGGGGGGGGCATGTCCCCTGTGACCCCCCCCCCCCCCCCTCGGACCGCGCCTGCTTGTTATGCCTTATCACGTCAGCTATCTACAGTAAACATCCTGTCCAAATCGACCTAGCTATTTCGGAGATTATCCGTTACAAACAGACAGGGCCTCGATTCTGCTGAAGCAAAACTACTGTCATACCACTGAAATATCATAAAATAATAGACTTTATTTGCTATAGACTTAGTCCAAAATTAAATGTAAAATTTCATTTTCAATTCACTTTAAAAAATGCTATTTGACTTTAGTATTACTTTACGCGGCTTCACACTCAAGTTCTGTACGTTCCGTCTATGTTATTCGAAAGAACTTATTCAAAAAAGACTAAAAAAGATTAAAAAGTGTGAGAGATTAACATTGCCTTAACCAATTTTTATGAATTTGTATAGACTAAAATTGCCCTAACCAACTTTTATGAAGTTGTATAGATTAAAATTGCCCTAACCAACTTTCATGAAGTTGTATAGATTAACCTTGCCCTAACCAACTTTTACACTTCCTGTTGCAGAAACCCCGACACTCTCTTTTAACCGTTGACAAGGAAGGTATATACGTATTGACGCTGACGATGTCGTCTAAGGTTAAGTTCAAGGCCACCGCCAGCGTGGAAATGGTGGCGCCTTCCGGCTATCTGAGTGCTGCGATATGGCCATTATTACCGGTGAGAATATAAACTCGAAATTTTTAATCAATCCGTTTTTGTATGTATCATGATTTGTGCGGACATCCTCAATCGGTGATCGGGGGTACCGACTAAAACCGTATGTCGGGGGTGCGAGGGCAATACCTTGTAAGGTACTGCCCTCGCACCCCGGATGACCCTGGGTCATATACGGTTTTTAGGTGGTCCCATTCTACATGAAGAAACTGCCTGTTTTCTTGCTGTGGTGACAGGCTGGACATCCATAGGCCTGCTACAAAATCTACAACTGAAGTTGCAGGTCAAATTTCTGGGCAAATATCACCATACCATGAAAAGTATTTAATCGGACCATAGAAATAACACGTCGGTCGGCAAGGCCCTGACAAAAGAAATGTAAAGTAGGTGGTAACTTCATGGTATAGTCGGCGTCAAAGTAGATGTTCGTTTTCGAATTTTAAAAATTACTATTTGGGCAAAGTCATTTATATTTCATAATGGAAATACTGTTATTAAAAACCGAAAATATCGGTCCAAAATAACTATTCTTCCCCGTAACCCCGTCAGTAAAGCTAAAATGCTTATTGAATGAAATTTTGAACCATTTATTATGCCGACTATTCAAATCGATTTAGAAAGAGAAAAGAGTAAGAGAAATATCGCGGGTTCGAGTCCCGCCCGAGGTCGATTCTCTTTTCTCTTTCTAAATCGATTTAAATTGCTTATGTTACGAGTGGGTTCCGTCGGAAGTGTAATGTGCCGAAAATAAGAATGTTAAAATACCCCCTCTTGGATCCGATTTAACTTTTACCCTTAAGGAAAGCTAGGTACGCCCATGGACCGCGACTGTCCTAAAGATGATGGTTATACGGTCTTCCCCAGTTCTTCGGAGTGATGTGCGGAGTGTATACCCTGCTGTGTACGGCGTGGTTGCTGGTGTGTTGGCTGCAGTGGCGCGACTTACTGCGCATCCAGTACTGGATCGGCGGCGTGGCGCTCATGGGCATGGTGGAGAGCGCCACGTACTACGCGGTGTACTCCAATATCAATAGCACTGGGTATGTTACTTACTTGTACTTATATACACACACATACATCCAGTACTGGATCGGCGGCGTGGCGCTCATGGGCATGGTGGAGAGCGCCACGTACTACGCGGTGTACTCCAATATCAATAGCACTGGGTATGTTACTTACTTGTACTTATATACACACACATACATCCAGTACTGGATCGGCGGCGTGGCGCTCATGGGCATGGTGGAGAGCGCCACGTACTACGCGGTGTACTCCAATATCAATAGCACTGGGTATGTTACTTACTTGTACTTATATACACACACATACATCCAGTACTGGATCGGCGGCGTGGCGCTCATGGGCATGGTGGAGAGCGCCACGTACTACGCGGTGTACTCCAATATCAATAGCACTGGGTATGTTACTTACTTGTACTTATATACACACACATACATCCAGTACTGGATCGGCGGCGTGGCGCTCATGGGCATGGTGGAGAGCGCCACGTACTACGCGGTGTACTCCAATATCAATAGCACTGGGTATGTTACTTACTTGTACTTATATACACACACATACATCCAGTACTGGATCGGCGGCGTGGCGCTCATGGGCATGGTGGAGAGCGCCACGTACTACGCGGTGTACTCCAATATCAATAGCACTGGGTATGTTACTTACTTGTACTTATATACACACACATACATCCAGTACTGGATCGGCGGCGTGGCGCTCATGGGCATGGTGGAGAGCGCCACGTACTACGCGGTGTACTCCAATATCAATAGCACTGGGTATGTTACTTACTTGTACTTATATACACACACATACATCCAGTACTGGATCGGCGGCGTGGCGCTCATGGGCATGGTGGAGAGCGCCACGTACTACGCGGTGTACTCCAATATCAATAGCACTGGGTATGTTACTTACTTGTACTTATATACACACACATACATCCAGTACTGGATCGGCGGCGTGGCGCTCATGGGCATGGTGGAGAGCGCCACGTACTACGCGGTGTACTCCAATATCAATAGCACTGGGTATGTTACTTACTTGTACTTATATACACACACATACATCCAGTACTGGATCGGCGGCGTGGCGCTCATGGGCATGGTGGAGAGCGCCACGTACTACGCGGTGTACTCCAATATCAATAGCACTGGGTATGTTACTTACTTGTACTTATATACACACACATACATCCAGTACTGGATCGGCGGCGTGGCGCTCATGGGCATGGTGGAGAGCGCCACGTACTACGCGGTGTACTCCAATATCAATAGCACTGGGTATGTTACTTACTTGTACTTATATACACACACATACATCCAGTACTGGATCGGCGGCGTGGCGCTCATGGGCATGGTGGAGAGCGCCACGTACTACGCGGTGTACTCCAATATCAATAGCACTGGGTATGTTACTTACTTGTACTTATATACACACACATACATCCAGTACTGGATCGGCGGCGTGGCGCTCATGGGCATGGTGGAGAGCGCCACGTACTACGCGGTGTACTCCAATATCAATAGCACTGGGTATGTTACTTACTTGTACTTATATACACACACATACATCCAGTACTGGATCGGCGGCGTGGCGCTCATGGGCATGGTGGAGAGCGCCACGTACTACGCGGTGTACTCCAATATCAATAGCACTGGGTATGTTACTTACTTGTACTTATATACACACACATACATCCAGTACTGGATCGGCGGCGTGGCGCTCATGGGCATGGTGGAGAGCGCCACGTACTACGCGGTGTACTCCAATATCAATAGCACTGGGTATGTTACTTACTTGTACTTATATACACACACATACATCCAGTACTGGATCGGCGGCGTGGCGCTCATGGGCATGGTGGAGAGCGCCACGTACTACGCGGTGTACTCCAATATCAATAGCACTGGGTATGTTACTTACTTGTACTTATATACACACACATACATCCAGTACTGGATCGGCGGCGTGGCGCTCATGGGCATGGTGGAGAGCGCCACGTACTACGCGGTGTACTCCAATATCAATAGCACTGGGTATGTTACTTACTTGTACTTATATACACACACATACATCCAGTACTGGATCGGCGGCGTGGCGCTCATGGGCATGGTGGAGAGCGCCACGTACTACGCGGTGTACTCCAATATCAATAGCACTGGGTATGTTACTTACTTGTACTTATATACACACACATACATCCAGTACTGGATCGGCGGCGTGGCGCTCATGGGCATGGTGGAGAGCGCCACGTACTACGCGGTGTACTCCAATATCAATAGCACTGGGTATGTTACTTACTTGTACTTATATACACACACATACATCCAGTACTGGATCGGCGGCGTGGCGCTCATGGGCATGGTGGAGAGCGCCACGTACTACGCGGTGTACTCCAATATCAATAGCACTGGGTATGTTACTTACTTGTACTTATATACACACACATACATCCAGTACTGGATCGGCGGCGTGGCGCTCATGGGCATGGTGGAGAGCGCCACGTACTACGCGGTGTACTCCAATATCAATAGCACTGGGTATGTTACTTACTTGTACTTATATACACACACATACATCCAGTACTGGATCGGCGGCGTGGCGCTCATGGGCATGGTGGAGAGCGCCACGTACTACGCGGTGTACTCCAATATCAATAGCACTGGGTATGTTACTTACTTGTACTTATATACACACACATACATCCAGTACTGGATCGGCGGCGTGGCGCTCATGGGCATGGTGGAGAGCGCCACGTACTACGCGGTGTACTCCAATATCAATAGCACTGGGTATGTTACTTACTTGTACTTATATACACACACATACATCCAGTACTGGATCGGCGGCGTGGCGCTCATGGGCATGGTGGAGAGCGCCACGTACTACGCGGTGTACTCCAATATCAATAGCACTGGGTATGTTACTTACTTGTACTTATATACACACACATACATCCAGTACTGGATCGGCGGCGTGGCGCTCATGGGCATGGTGGAGAGCGCCACGTACTACGCGGTGTACTCCAATATCAATAGCACTGGGTATGTTACTTACTTGTACTTATATACACACACATACATCCAGTACTGGATCGGCGGCGTGGCGCTCATGGGCATGGTGGAGAGCGCCACGTACTACGCGGTGTACTCCAATATCAATAGCACTGGGTATGTTACTTACTTGTACTTATATACACACACATACATCCAGTACTGGATCGGCGGCGTGGCGCTCATGGGCATGGTGGAGAGCGCCACGTACTACGCGGTGTACTCCAATATCAATAGCACTGGGTATGTTACTTACTTGTACTTATATACACACACATACATCCAGTACTGGATCGGCGGCGTGGCGCTCATGGGCATGGTGGAGAGCGCCACGTACTACGCGGTGTACTCCAATATCAATAGCACTGGGTATGTTACTTACTTGTACTTATATACACACACATACATCCAGTACTGGATCGGCGGCGTGGCGCTCATGGGCATGGTGGAGAGCGCCACGTACTACGCGGTGTACTCCAATATCAATAGCACTGGGTATGTTACTTACTTGTACTTATATACACACACATACATCCAGTACTGGATCGGCGGCGTGGCGCTCATGGGCATGGTGGAGAGCGCCACGTACTACGCGGTGTACTCCAATATCAATAGCACTGGGTATGTTACTTACTTGTACTTATATACACACACATACATCCAGTACTGGATCGGCGGCGTGGCGCTCATGGGCATGGTGGAGAGCGCCACGTACTACGCGGTGTACTCCAATATCAATAGCACTGGGTATGTTACTTACTTGTACTTATATACACACACATACATCCAGTACTGGATCGGCGGCGTGGCGCTCATGGGCATGGTGGAGAGCGCCACGTACTACGCGGTGTACTCCAATATCAATAGCACTGGGTATGTTACTTACTTGTACTTATATACACACACATACATCCAGTACTGGATCGGCGGCGTGGCGCTCATGGGCATGGTGGAGAGCGCCACGTACTACGCGGTGTACTCCAATATCAATAGCACTGGGTATGTTACTTACTTGTACTTATATACACACACATACATCCAGTACTGGATCGGCGGCGTGGCGCTCATGGGCATGGTGGAGAGCGCCACGTACTACGCGGTGTACTCCAATATCAATAGCACTGGGTATGTTACTTACTTGTACTTATATACACACACATACATCCAGTACTGGATCGGCGGCGTGGCGCTCATGGGCATGGTGGAGAGCGCCACGTACTACGCGGTGTACTCCAATATCAATAGCACTGGGTATGTTACTTACTTGTACTTATATACACACACATACATCCAGTACTGGATCGGCGGCGTGGCGCTCATGGGCATGGTGGAGAGCGCCACGTACTACGCGGTGTACTCCAATATCAATAGCACTGGGTATGTTACTTACTTGTACTTATATACACACACATACATCCAGTACTGGATCGGCGGCGTGGCGCTCATGGGCATGGTGGAGAGCGCCACGTACTACGCGGTGTACTCCAATATCAATAGCACTGGGTATGTTACTTACTTGTACTTATATACACACACATACATCCAGTACTGGATCGGCGGCGTGGCGCTCATGGGCATGGTGGAGAGCGCCACGTACTACGCGGTGTACTCCAATATCAATAGCACTGGGTATGTTACTTACTTGTACTTATATACACACACATACATCCAGTACTGGATCGGCGGCGTGGCGCTCATGGGCATGGTGGAGAGCGCCACGTACTACGCGGTGTACTCCAATATCAATAGCACTGGGTATGTTACTTACTTGTACTTATATACACACACATACATCCAGTACTGGATCGGCGGCGTGGCGCTCATGGGCATGGTGGAGAGCGCCACGTACTACGCGGTGTACTCCAATATCAATAGCACTGGGTATGTTACTTACTTGTACTTATATACACACACATACATCCAGTACTGGATCGGCGGCGTGGCGCTCATGGGCATGGTGGAGAGCGCCACGTACTACGCGGTGTACTCCAATATCAATAGCACTGGGTATGTTACTTACTTGTACTTATATACACACACATACATCCAGTACTGGATCGGCGGCGTGGCGCTCATGGGCATGGTGGAGAGCGCCACGTACTACGCGGTGTACTCCAATATCAATAGCACTGGGTATGTTACTTACTTGTACTTATATACACACACATACATCCAGTACTGGATCGGCGGCGTGGCGCTCATGGGCATGGTGGAGAGCGCCACGTACTACGCGGTGTACTCCAATATCAATAGCACTGGGTATGTTACTTACTTGTACTTATATACACACACATACATCCAGTACTGGATCGGCGGCGTGGCGCTCATGGGCATGGTGGAGAGCGCCACGTACTACGCGGTGTACTCCAATATCAATAGCACTGGGTATGTTACTTACTTGTACTTATATACACACACATACATCCAGTACTGGATCGGCGGCGTGGCGCTCATGGGCATGGTGGAGAGCGCCACGTACTACGCGGTGTACTCCAATATCAATAGCACTGGGTATGTTACTTACTTGTACTTATATACACACACATACATCCAGTACTGGATCGGCGGCGTGGCGCTCATGGGCATGGTGGAGAGCGCCACGTACTACGCGGTGTACTCCAATATCAATAGCACTGGGTATGTTACTTACTTGTACTTATATACACACACATACATCCAGTACTGGATCGGCGGCGTGGCGCTCATGGGCATGGTGGAGAGCGCCACGTACTACGCGGTGTACTCCAATATCAATAGCACTGGGTATGTTACTTACTTGTACTTATATACACACACATACATCCAGTACTGGATCGGCGGCGTGGCGCTCATGGGCATGGTGGAGAGCGCCACGTACTACGCGGTGTACTCCAATATCAATAGCACTGGGTATGTTACTTACTTGTACTTATATACACACACATACATCCAGTACTGGATCGGCGGCGTGGCGCTCATGGGCATGGTGGAGAGCGCCACGTACTACGCGGTGTACTCCAATATCAATAGCACTGGGTATGTTACTTACTTGTACTTATATACACACACATACATCCAGTACTGGATCGGCGGCGTGGCGCTCATGGGCATGGTGGAGAGCGCCACGTACTACGCGGTGTACTCCAATATCAATAGCACTGGGTATGTTACTTACTTGTACTTATATACACACACATACATCCAGTACTGGATCGGCGGCGTGGCGCTCATGGGCATGGTGGAGAGCGCCACGTACTACGCGGTGTACTCCAATATCAATAGCACTGGGTATGTTACTTACTTGTACTTATATACACACACATACATCCAGTACTGGATCGGCGGCGTGGCGCTCATGGGCATGGTGGAGAGCGCCACGTACTACGCGGTGTACTCCAATATCAATAGCACTGGGTATGTTACTTACTTGTACTTATATACACACACATACATCCAGTACTGGATCGGCGGCGTGGCGCTCATGGGCATGGTGGAGAGCGCCACGTACTACGCGGTGTACTCCAATATCAATAGCACTGGGTATGTTACTTACTTGTACTTATATACACACACATACATCCAGTACTGGATCGGCGGCGTGGCGCTCATGGGCATGGTGGAGAGCGCCACGTACTACGCGGTGTACTCCAATATCAATAGCACTGGGTATGTTACTTACTTGTACTTATATACACACACATACATCCAGTACTGGATCGGCGGCGTGGCGCTCATGGGCATGGTGGAGAGCGCCACGTACTACGCGGTGTACTCCAATATCAATAGCACTGGGTATGTTACTTACTTGTACTTATATACACACACATACATCCAGTACTGGATCGGCGGCGTGGCGCTCATGGGCATGGTGGAGAGCGCCACGTACTACGCGGTGTACTCCAATATCAATAGCACTGGGTATGTTACTTACTTGTACTTATATACACACACATACATCCAGTACTGGATCGGCGGCGTGGCGCTCATGGGCATGGTGGAGAGCGCCACGTACTACGCGGTGTACTCCAATATCAATAGCACTGGGTATGTTACTTACTTGTACTTATATACACACACATACATCCAGTACTGGATCGGCGGCGTGGCGCTCATGGGCATGGTGGAGAGCGCCACGTACTACGCGGTGTACTCCAATATCAATAGCACTGGGTATGTTACTTACTTGTACTTATATACACACACATACATCCAGTACTGGATCGGCGGCGTGGCGCTCATGGGCATGGTGGAGAGCGCCACGTACTACGCGGTGTACTCCAATATCAATAGCACTGGGTATGTTACTTACTTGTACTTATATACACACACATACATACATACATACATACAATCACGTTTTTATCCCTGGAGGGTTAGGCAGAGGTGAATTAACACTCACATTTCACCAATCATGGTATTAGGTCCCACGTAACAGGGGGTGAGCCTATTGCCGTATTCCAGGCACAGGTTACAAAATTGGGTGTTAAGAAAAATAGCTAGGACAGAGATATGCGTGAAAAGTAAAAAAAAATAGTAGAAGAAGCTGGCCCTGGTTGCTTTCATGCAATCTGGAAAACCGCTAGAATGATGATGGTGATGAGTAAACAAAATATAGCCTTTAAAAATGTGTTTAGTTGACAGCCATAGACTCACCCCCTATTATGTAGAATTTAAAGAAATCGCTGGCGAGGGGTGGGTATATGTATTTATTTCTGTCTTGTAAAATGTATCTAAGTATGTTTATCCGCATTCTAGAACCCATAATACAAGCTAGTTAAGCTATGCTTACTTTGGGTCTATATAGCTATGCTTAGAATATTCTACAATATTTATGTATAACTATCATACAAGATTTGGTTGAAACCGGGATTAATGCTGCGAAGATGATGATTATAAAAATAAGCTACCACAACAAACGCGAGGTCCGCCTGATGGTAAGCGGATACCGTAGCTCATGGACGTTTGTCTAAACATGTCAATTTGTCTGTTGGTTTCAGGTACTTCAACGCCGAAGCCTACATATTTGCTGAATGGATCTCAGTCGCTAAGCGAGCCTTAGCGAGAATGCTAGTCATTATTGTATCTCTTGGGTTTGGCATTGTAAAGTGAGTATTTTGTTTCTTCTACCACTAATAGTTCAATTTTTTATAAGTATGTATTTCTGCATTCAAGTTTTCATACGCTACGACGGAAATATTAACAGCTATCAGAAACACATTCACATATCAGTTTCGCAAAATGAAACATTCGCATGATTACCGTATTTCTAATTATAAGATTGCTTCTTTGGCACGACATCATAGTCCATTATTATGAGTGTTGACACAAAGAAGGACTTGGTAACACGCGTATTCCAACTACCCGTAGCGAAGGCCACATATTATGTTCCTATACTCTTCTTTTCGTGTCAAAGATTCAGTGTTTAAATGTATTCCTGAATAGAATTCTACCATCTCGACTGGATGATAGCCTCTGTGGTGTGGTGGTGGTAGTGTACACGGCCTTAACGCAGGAGGCGCAGGTTCGATCCTCGATCAGTGGATATATTTGTATGCATGAATATGGGTATTTGCATTGATCTGGTCGTCCAACAACTTCTAGTTGCAATGCTAGACATGGTTATTAAGAGATTAGGAGATCTCCATACTCGGCGTATGATGGAATAGAATACCAAATGTATGGGATTTGACGTATATGACAGGCGTCAACAAATGTCAAAAACGTCAAATCCTATACATTTATCATTCTATTCCATTATACGCCGAGCAACGAAAGTTATAGGAATCGTATCCCGAAAGTAATTTTGCCTGGGAAGGTAGAAAATCGAAAGGTGGTGGGAGTTTCTCTTTCCATAGGGAAATTCTCATCGCAACAGAGTGTTCATCTGCGACTTTCTTGTTTTGTATGAAACTGTTACGGCTTTTGAAGCGGGCTTCAGTCTGTTTGTCTGTATGATAACCGAGACTGTCTGCTTAACGTGCTCTGTCGTACACAATAATTTAACAGTACGTTCTCCCCCAGGCCCCGCCTAGGCCCAGCCCTCCAACGCGTGGTGGGCACAGGGGTCCTATGGGGCGTGCTCGGCGGCATCAACGCGTGGTTGCGCCTGCACTACAAGGCCAACGACTCCAACCGCGACCTGCTGCTGTCGGAGGTGCCGCTGTCGCTGTTGGAGAGTGCCATCTGCTGGTGGGTGTTCGTGTCGCTCGCGCACACCATGCGGACGCTGCAGCTGAGGAGGTAAGTGTTCATCATCATCTTAGAGCTGTTTCAGGACCTCGATTCTGCTAAAGCAAAACCACTATCATGCCACTGTCAGTGCAAGAAAATTCCATTTAATTTAGCCTTTAAAAAATTCACGCTTATAGTTCAAATAAAATGGCTTTTTGTAAAGTGAATGAAAGAGTGTAATGAAACTCTTTTCATTTAATTTTTGACTGTAAGACTATAGAAATAAGGTCTAAAATTTAATGCCATTTTTTGCAGTCCCTGTGGTGTGACAGTGGATGTGCTTTAGCAGAATCGAGGGCCTGGTTACATCCAAAGTTTTCACATTGAAGCTTATAGATATGATTCCGAAGCCGACCACATACGACAACGACAGACGCATGCAGCGTGCCCATTACTTGTTAAACTCCGGTACGGATAAAGGGGATCATTCAGAAGCCGCAATGAATTACGCGTATCTGTTGCATGTGTCGGCAGTTATCATATGCGGTGGCTCCGGAATCTTATCTTAAGAGTTTACTATTGGCAGGGAAATGTCCGAGGTCACTCAAAGACCTCTGTGGTAGAGTCCGTCTAAACGTTTTAAGCAATAACCGTATTTTGACATAGGCGTTATATCACTTGCGAATCTCGTTTGATATAATCGTAGGCGAGAATTTAGTGTTTACCTGTGTGTAAACACTTTGATACTATAATGGTATGGCGATTATTGCAAGCGATAGTCGCGTACGATTTTTGAAATCAAAACGTTCAAAAACCTCTCCTAGTCTAAATGAGCCTTAAGTTTGTAATATTGTTGTGTTTGTTCCAGAAACACGATAAAGTTATCGTTGTACCGCCACTTCACGAACACGCTGATATTCGCCGTGATATCATCGGTCGTGTTCATGCTTTACTCCATCAAGTCGTACCGAGTGTCCAAGTGTATATCGGTGAGTAAAAGTTCTTGAGACTCAGTCACTCATGTCTAAAGTTTAATATATTTTACAACACACCTGCTCATAAAAGTGATATTATTTCACCGCAAATAGGCACGTAATGACACCTATTATCAAACTATGACATTTTCATTGCTATTATCCACAAGTGAGTTATAGATTCTTTTTTAAATTTTATAGGTTAAGTTTCTATGTTCTTAAAAAAGTTTCGATACAAAAAAGAACGTGTTAATAGTACGAATAAATTAATATGCCTATTGTATGTTCATTTGATGCATTTTCGTATATAAATAAATAATTTCAACTTGTAATACTTACTTGTTTAATAAACAAAATTTTCACTCAAATTTAACTTTTTTTTCTCTAAGTACAGAAAAAAAACAGAAAAAAAAGTTAAATTCAAACCTCTTTTTTTTTTTGAAATATGGCCGCCATTGTTGGATGCGCGCACATAGGAAAACGAATTAATTTGTAGTATTGTTTATTTAGTATTTGTAGTATCATTTTATTCGCAAGTGTGTTGTAAAACGTCGTATGGCTTGCGTGAGTATGATGATTACCGTCCTCAGCCTCTTAAGACCCTCGCCTGGCGGCTCGGGTCTCAATGGCGCCTCGGCGGTAATCACCAACTTTGCTCACTTGTACCATAATGTACTATTAAGAGTAGTTAAAACCAAAGTTGTAGTTGTAAATACTTGCCAGTGGACATTCTGCATAGCACACGGTACAAAACTCAGCATACACTGCATACAGCTACTTAACACCAATATTAAGTACAACGGTGTCATTATCCCGATAGTACCAACCTACTCCACCTATATCTCATCCCTACTATCCCTCCAGGAGTGGAATTCCCGATAGTACCAAGCTACTCCACCTATACCTCACCCATACGTTGGTTGCAGGAGTGGAAGGAGGTGTGGATGGACGAGGCGTACTGGCACATGCTGTTCGCGAGCGTGCTCACCGTCATCATGGTGTTATGGCGGCCCACCAACAACAACCAGCGCTACGCCTTCACGCCGCTGCTGGACAACGCAGAGGACGACGAAGGTAACACACTTCTTGTTCTGTCGATTCGACGGCATATATCGTGTCATGTTTTGTTTTCCCACTGTGCAGCCACTCCGATAGATAGCGTTCTCAGAGGCACTTATGATTTCCAGGCAACACACGTTAGCAAGTGGGTCATAGTCTACGACTGCAATGCAGTAGTATTCACACCGTGGCACAGTGGTTCGAAAGGAGACGGGGACTTCTGGGCCAAAATTGTAATGAGTTGAGATATGACTTAAAAAAAGCGGTATTTTTTTCTATTTCAAAATATTAAAAAAACAGCTCAATTGAAAATCTTGAAGACGAGAAATCTTAAAACTAAATTTATTTCACTAGCAAAATAAAATATCGATTACTAAAAATTATTTAAACAATATTGCGTATTATAACACTTGCATCACAATTTGATATTAAATCAATCAGAGTGAACAAAACTTAATCATAATAATAATAATAACCATTTAAAATACCAAATAATAGTGTAATAAAAATAAATTCTGAATCGATTTCCGTTAATCGATTAATTATTTCTTGTGTTTATCAACTGTATTTTTAAGCTGTGACAGCTGACAGCTCCATTTTCTGTCAATCAGGCCCACGAATATATGGAAGAGTATCCATCTCCTTTGAGCTCCATTGACATAGAAACTTAAAGTGAGGAAATTAAAAAAAAAAATTGTAATGGCTCTGGCATACCTCGCTATAATATGTCATATTAATGTATGAATGGTATAAGTAGCTCCACGCGTGAGTAAAAAAAGTTTTGTGTTTTTTTTGTATGGGAGAAAACACTTAAAGTGCTTTTTCTTTCAACTGAATGGAACTGAAGGGCTGGTGCTCACACCAGCTATTGTACCACACACGGCTATCAAGATGACATCAAATTCACGCACCTTTACGCACCACTCCGCACGTAGTAAAATTTTGAAATATTGAATTTTCGATATGTGATTTTTCGAATCTTTGACGTAGTTAAATGTAGTTGCCGGTCCATTTACTTATAATGTCATTAGTTTTTAGCCTATTAGTGACTTTTAGGATGCCAATAATTAAAAATAATATTGATTATACGCATAAGTTTTTTACAAAATTGCATTCCGAGAGCTAAGTAGCTCATTTGTTAATCACCGTGATTATGGTTGTTTATGATTAAATATGATTGACGTGAGATTAACCAATTAGGTTCTGGCATATCTCGCTTTATGTCATATTAACGTATGCATGGTATAATTAGCCCCACGCGTGAGAAAAAAAAGTTTTTTGTTTTTTTTTGTATGGGAGAAAACACTTAAAGTGCTTTTTCTTTCAACTGAATGAAACTGAAGGGCTGGTGCTCACACCAGCTATTGTACCACACACGGCGATCAAAATGATATCAAATTCACGCACCTTTACGCGCCACTCCGCACGTAGTAAAATTTTGAAATGTTGAATTTTCGATATGTGATTTTTAAAATCTTTGACGTAGTTAAATGTAGTTGCCGATTCAATTACTTATAATGTCAATAGTTTTTAGCCTATTAGTGACTTTTATGATGACAATAATTAGAAATAATATTGATTATATGCATAAGTTTTTTACAAAATTGCATTCCGAGAGCTAAGTAGCTCATTTGTTAATCACCGTGATTATGGTTGTTTATGATTAAATATGATTGACGTGAGATTAACCAATTAGGCTCTGGCATATCTCGCTTATTAGACATACATTCATTAAAAAGTATGAGACATGGCTGCAAGAGGATATAAAATGACCTGAGGTCGAGAGGGGAAAAATGAACTCCCCTTCAGTGTCAGTAGAGGAGCAACCATGTACCAGTTTTGACTCTAGTTTAAATGAGGGTGCATCTACATCCTCTGGACCGGAAACATGCAATGTTGGAACGTCAACATTAGTTGTGAGTCCAAGAAAACCTTTCATGGAGCTAAGTGCGCGACAAAAGAGAAGGAGAGTGGAAGAGCTCCTAACGCATAGCACTGAAAGGACCTATTTGGCTCCGCTAGAGCCTAATTGGTTAATCTCATGTCAATAATATTTAATCATAAACAACCATAATCACGGTGATTAACATATGAGCTACTTAGCTCTCGGAATGCAATTTTGTAAAAAACTTATGCATTTAATCAATATTATTTCTAATTATTGTCATCATAAAAGTCACTAATAGGCTAAAAACTATTGATATTATAAGTAATTGAATCGGCAACTACATTTAACTACGTCAAAGATTTTAAAAATCACATATCAGAAATTCAACATTTCAAAATTTTACTACGTGCGGAGTGGCGCGTAAAGGTGCGTGAATTTGATGTCATCTTGATCGCCGTGTGTGGTACAATAGCTGGTGTGAGCACCAGCCCTTCAGTTCCATTCAGTTGTAAGAAAAAGCACTTTAAGTGTTAACTCCCATACAAAAAAAAAACACAAATCTTTTTTTTCTCACGCGTGGGGTTACTTATACCATTCATACGTTAATTCCTACTAATATTATAAATGTGAAAGTAACTCTGTCTGTCTGTCTGTCTGTCTCGCTTTTACGACTAAACCGCTAAACCGATTTTGATGAAATTTGATATAGGGGTAGATTAGACCTTGAGAAAGGACATAGGCTATGTTTGGTCGCGATAACCGACATCCACGCGGGCGGAGCCGCGGGCAAAAGCTAGTATGACATAAAGCGAGATATGCCAGAGCCTAATTGGTTAATCTCACGTCAATCATATTTAATCATAAACAACCATAATCACGGTGATTAACAAATGAGCTACTTAGCTCTCGGAATGCAATTTTGTAAAAAACTTATGCATTTAATCAATATTATTTCTAATTATTGTCATCATAAAAGTCACTAATAGGCTAAAAACTATTGACATTATAAGTAATTGAATCGGCAACTACATTTAACTACGTCAAAGATTTTAAAAATCACATATCAGAAATTCAACATTTCAAAATTTTACTACGTGCGGAGTGGCGCGTAAAGGTGCGTGAATTTGATGTCATCTTGATAGCCGTGTGTGGTACAATAGCTGGTGTGAGCACCAGCCCTTCAGTTCCATTCAGTTGAAAGAAAAAGCACTTTAAGTGTTTTCTCCCATACAAAAAAAACACAAAACTTTTTTTACTCACGCGTGGAGCTACTTATACCATTCATACGTTAATATGACATATAGTGAGGTATGCCAGAGCCATTACAATTTTTTTTTTTTAATTTCCTCACTTTAAGTTTCTATGTCAATGGAGCTCAAATTTCGAACCACTGTGCGTGGGTCCACCTCGTCTGAAAAAACTACACTATTGTAGTTGTTGCATATTACGAATGCGCGAGTTTACTTGTGTGTGCGTCGACGCAGCGCACCGTGTGAACACTATGATTATTAGTATGTAAAACGACGTGTGGACCGGCTCTAAGGCACGCTCCCGCTAGTGAATTGCATATTACCTATACTTACTTTTGATCAAGGCTCCGCTCACGTGCTATAGTTATCTCGTTTCTGTTTCCGAAAGGAACTTGTTCCCGGGATAAAAATTATGCATGTGTTAATCCAAGATATGGTCTATCTATGTGCAAATTTGCATCCAAATCTGTTGAAGGGTTTACGCATGATTGAATCACAAACATCTTCACAAACTTTAAAAAGAAAAAGAAAGAAAATGTTTTTTTTTATTCTGCACAGACAACGGAACCCATACAAAAAAAAACATGTGCTTAAATTAGTGATCACCTAAATCGATTTGGATAATGCCAAGCGGAATAATGCCTTTGAGATGGT
The DNA here is from genome assembly GCA_914767945.1 of Eilema depressum. Lineage (NCBI taxonomy): Eukaryota > Metazoa > Arthropoda > Insecta > Lepidoptera > Erebidae > Eilema > Eilema depressum. Next base: position 19,188,798 of record OU612020.1, read on the forward strand.
AATGAATAATTTGAATCACGAGCTTCCTCTACAGTACTGACTGACCAAAAAACCAGATACAATAAACTATTTATTTTCACAGAAGAAGAAGAACAGTTCGTGAATGACGCATACGGAGTCAAGATGCGCGGAACCAGCAGCAACACAGAAAACTATGAAGGTCGGGACCCAGAACCCCACACCAACTCCTTAGACTCAGACCTGCGGTGGGTGGAAGAAAACATACCCACTAGCACCCTCCCCCTGTTGGACTCAGACGAAGAAATCATTAATACCAAATTCGAAGTGTCGAAAATGCAGTAATTACTTAAGCGAAGTGTATAAAGTATTATCGTGAATGTGCAATGACTTTTTATTTATAACACTACAGAATAAATAATATGAAATCGATTTTTTTTTCTTTTTTTGGGTTTTGTATCTGTGGTATAGTCGGTCGGTGTCACAACTAAGTCGCGAGAGAAGCGAGAATATAATCTATTAGCTGTTGCCCGCGACTCCACCCGTGTGGATGTCTGTTATCGCGACCAAACATAGCCTATGTCCTTTCTCAAGGTCTACCTCTGCATCAAATTTCATCAAAATAGGTTCAGTGGTTTAGGCGTGAAAGCGTAACAGACAGACAAAGTTACTTTCGCATTTATAATATTAGTATGGATATGGATGATGGCTATAATCTTAAAAGACACCTAAAATACGCGTACTGCTCATAAGCGTACATTTTGGGCCCAAGATATATGGCGGCAGGTATAGTATTGTCATCCTTCAACTACTAATTAGTAGGTATACCATTATTACAGGTGAGTTTGGCTCGGACCTCTGAACATTTTGGTGGGAATCCATACAACGTGTGGTGTTGCCAGAGTCATTTGCAAAAAATGGATAACGCGTATGTGATAACTCTGATTTCGAGAGAACTTCCTCACAATCATCATCATCCTCAGAGATATCGATATGCCAGTTGTTTTCAATTCGCTTTTCCGGCAGCAACTGTCTTCTGACCTCCCAACCCCAGAGGATAGCCTGCGCTAAGCCTCGCCTGTTGTTTAGTAGGTGCACTGACTACCAGGTGAAGTTGGCTTTGCCCGGAAAATGTTAGTTGAGTACCATGTGCAGGCAGGGGGCTTTTTAGCACAATATGAAATAAAAAAAAACAAATTACTTTAAAACTTTTATTTATACATACACAATTAAATATATTTGTTCTTTAGACACGATCTTTGGTATATAAAATATAATATTGGGATATGGCCACAATACATTAGGTTAAAATGGAAGTTCTATAGAATTCAGTCATACAGCGCAAATGGAAAATCAGAAATACATTATAACATTAAAATAGTTATGAAAATTATACACTATAGTTAAAATACTTTGTGCTCTCTTACAAATATAATGGAAAACATTTGATTGGATTTTTCTTTATTCCCTTAATCTATTTATTAGATAAATTCTGAAACAAGTACATAACACACGTACTTATTATGGCAGGATCCGACTAACTACTTAAGTCGAATACCGGCTAATCTAAAGGGCCTACGACCAATACATTTTGAGTTCTTCTTTGTGGTCAAGCTTAGAAGTCAAATTAGTGTTCGACCGATAGACAAAAAGACGGATGTACGTAGTTAGTGGGATCCTACCATATTGTTGCGTGGTCCTAGTTAGGCTGTCCGCTGTCTCCTGTGCATGTGGGTGCCGATTTCGTGCAAATAACATACAGCGAATATAGTGCAAATAATTTGGACAACAGTCGTGCAAAAATTATATACGACTTGCACGACGTTTGGGCGCCCGCATGCGTGACTCACAAGAAACAGCCGACGGCGTTATAGTCAGAAATTGGAATCTCGATAATAGCTTTTCTTAAAACCATAGCACGTAGTTTCTTATACGGTTAAAACTTAAAACTTGCGGTTCAGTTAGACAAAAAACGTCTAGTTCTCTTGTAAAAAAATAATACGTATTAGTTACAATCCCTCTTATTTAAGACCATGCCATCAATATGGCAAGGCAAGCTAACCTTTTGATAAAGGATCATTGCCACTGAGGTGCTCGCTGCGTAGATTATGGGTGTGCCGTGGTGGAATCTATGGCTGTTGCATACAGGCATGCTCGTATTGTTATTCTCAGTTAAAAGCAACCTGCATTTAGCCCACGTATGACAGGTAACACGAGCTTGGACAAAGCGCAACATAAGAACGCTGCGTGCCTCAGACTAATAGAACCTAAAGAACTAGAGCTCTTTGCGTGCACGCACGAGAGGAAATGGTACTCCTTTAGTATTACTTCACGTGGCTTCACTATCTAGTTCTATACGTGCCGTCTATGTTATTCTTTTAGTCTTAGGCTGCGTGCACCCTCGCCGTCGTCTGTGCAGCGCCTAATAGTAGCCAGGCATCAAAAGGTAGTAGAGAAGAGAGGGAAAAGTTTCAACTGACTCCTATTATTTATTTAATATCTATAGCCATATTGCTTGCATATAATAACAGTACCTTTCCTGGCTTCTTGTCGTTAACAAATCTCATTAGTATGCGATGGATACGCCACGCGGACGTACGCAACGTCCTTTACGACTTAAATATATTAAAGATCTCTAATTTGGTTTCTTATTCACTTACAGAATTAACTTCATTGATTTTACTATAAATAATAGAGCTACTATAGAGGTTTTAGAACGGTTATTTCGTTGTACTTCATACCAGTTATAAATGCAGGCAAATATCTTGAACAAAAGACGGAAAATTCGCGCATGTTCTCTATAGGGACCAACCAATGACGCGAGACCTTTGATTCGGAATTGGATTGATATAATCTATGATTGGATGATTGGCGCTCTTCAGGCATCGCACCCTGCACTACCTAAAAAAAACCTTTCTGGCCAGGCCAGCTATAGTACACTGTCTAGTTATTTTCCGGTCACTATACTATTTGCTAAACTCCATTTTGGAGTCGCATCAGGGCGACTCCTTTTCGGTTCATGTGGGTATAGTGGGCAATCTCAACAATTTCTAAACATCTCTAAAATACACAAATAGTCTTTTCACTTCAACTTATAATATCATTAATTGGAATTTCATTACCATATTGGTTGTCGATTCTACTTCAATAATTTAAAAAATAATGTGTTCGGTTCGGTCTGAGTTCTGAGGCCTATCGCCATTAGAATCCATGTTGCTATTGAGAATTTCTGAATAGAAATCCTTAACAACATTGGCCGACCCGGGATTGTACCAAGACTTCATACATAGCAGTTACTCACTCTGCTGCTTCCGAAGCAGTCTAAATACCTTCTTATGACTGTAAGGTAAACAGAAAGCTATTCGTAGGTAACAATAATGTTGTAAAATCATCATTATTCTTTCGATAGTTACCGGTCGCACCCAAGGCCTTCACCTCGGAGTCCGGAATTTGCTTATAATGTTAAAAACTTATAGTTATACAGATATAGAGCATACTCTTGTCTGTGTTCTGTTGTCCATGGTTAAAAATCTACTTTAAAATATATTTTCCAACTCACCAGCTATGGGTGTGTAACTTTGAACACAAATGCTTGAATAAACGATATTTACCGATTTAGTTATTATCATAGTAAAAATCATAATCTGCTGGTTCATCCGGAATTTGTGGTGGATCCTTTGGAATGTCAATACCTTCCGCGTCCAGTAACCTCACTTTTATATCCATTGATAGTAAAGTTTGTAAATCATTTTCAAATGATTTGCTTTGCATTTTCTCTTTCAATAAAGCATTGACACCATCCGTCCAGAAGTCAAATATTTGTTCATCAGGTGCGATAAAGTCTAGTGATGTAATTTCGGAAGACTTTGGAATCAGAGAGAATGCTAAATGAGGTGTTATTTTACGCCCTCTTAAGTCCTTCATATGAGGACAGTCTTTACCGGTAACAACACACTTTATATCAGCAACAGGCAGTTTGTTACCGAGATCCTCTAAGCTGGGCGTACTCTTTTCATCACAGTCACCATAGTGCAATACTTTCTGATTTGGTGACAACCGTACGAACCAGAATTTGTCCTTTATCCGTTGGCCTCTCAATGAATATTTCTTGAATCTTGTGCCCCCAATTAAGACTCCTAACCGTTGCTGCTGAATGAGATCAATAATTTCAGGTGTAATTTTCTCCTTTAATTCCACAATGGGGCGAGCCCGTGACTCCCATATTTCTCTGTTATTCCTGTCCAATTGCCATAACTGGGTAATCTCTGCATATGGTAACTTGTTAATCTCTTGTCGGAACATGTCAAAACTTTTAGGGAAGCTGGACAATGCTCTGCTTATCTGCTCTCTAACCACACTGGAAACTTTGATAAAATCCTCTGTTGTAGCTCTCATCTCTTTCCAGGTTTTATTCAGAAGACTTATGCATATACAGAAGAGTTCTTCAAAAGGCCTTTCATGAGTGAAGAGCAAAAGATGGTAAGTCTGTCCTTGTTCACTGGGCGGTTCGCCAACATGCAGAATATCACACAGCAGCTTTACGAGTTCAATACTAGTTTTACCAAAAGGACATTCATGTTCATCTGCTCTACAGCTGTTCTCCAAAACAATTTTGGTGTAATCTTCTGAATAGTTTCTTGCAAAATATAGCATGCAGTCAAGAGCTAGGAATCCAGGAGGTACTTCATTGAAGTCTTTCATTGGATCAATTTCACATTTGAAGCCAAGTTTTTTAAAGTCACTTTTGGTGAATGTCCCTCCAAGAGGACGCCTCATTGTCACTTCCATGTTAGGATTATGGTCAGTTTCAAATGCAATTTTTCTCAGTTCATTAATTTTTTCTTGTGATTCTTGCTCCTGTGCATCAGCCCGTTGTCTCATTTTCGGTTCCAACAAGCCAAGCATGAGAGTTTGTAGTATATAAAGTTGATGAGTCAGCTCTGTGCCCAGAGATTCCTTGGTAGCATTTTTTGAATTTTCACTGGCACCAATGAGGTTTACTGAAATTATAGTTCGACCTTGTTTTGAAGATAAGGTACTAGCAATAGAGTTCCGTCTTGCCATATCAGCTTTAGAAAATATAGCATTAATAAGAGCTATTACATTCTGTTGGAACATACAATCCTGTTTAGGATTTTGTAAGTGTTGTATCAAATTTGTAATTGTTATTTCTTTTTCGACATGAGAATTTTTTGAACTGTTAAGTACAATATTTTCTAGAATTGATAAACAGCACTGTATTACTTTTGGATCCTGTGTGGCTGTTTGATTATTGACAAAACTAGCAATTTTATTGATGAACTGGTTTTCGAGTATATCCCAGAAGATGATCCCATGGTCCATGAGCTCAACAAAAGTAATAAGAGCATATTTGAGTGAGTCATCCTTAAATTTACCGTGTTGTATATTGTTGATGATTAAAGTTAAACCCTTTTTACTAAAAAACTCCTCAGCAAATGTAAGATCACTACTTAAATTTGACAGCTTTGTCAAGGCAGCTACCTGTTCAGCAGGAGAACCATTATTTATCTTGTTTAAGATATCCTGCACTGTTTTCGCAGGCGACGATTCCAGACGCAGTACTGAACCGTTTTTAATTTCATTTCTGTTTTTCTCTGTGATATAATTCTGATTGTTACTCTCTGAGAACTGTAGAGCAAAGTTTTCGTGGTCAGGGAGGCCCCACGGCTTGCAGAGGACCTGAATGATGCTCGATAAAGGCTGGCTTTGGTCAAATTCTATAAACTGCGGTACCTTATTGGGGGCATTGAGCATTTCCACCGCGATCTTAACAATCGTTGAATCCTTCTCTCTCGTTGCCGAAGGCATTTTTATTGGTTTAGTAGACATTTATCAAACATTTGACACGAAGACAACACAACACACCACACCTCGCAACTTCAGGGGCGAATAATTTACCAATTTTACCATCATCACTGTCAAACTCAAAACTGCTGTCAAAAAATGACATTTTATGTCTTTTTGAGTCGCGTTTCGTTTACAAATTATTTTGCAACAGAAATACCATTTTACTTTCAAACTGGAATGTAAACGAATGAGTAACATTTAGTTATGTTAATATTTATATTTATTAGTAGTGATTCCCTGAATCTAGTTCTAAAGAGAAAAAGATTTCACCAGAAATTCTTTTATAACCATAAAACTATAATAATTTGAATAAACAATGACAAAACCTTAGAGTATCTATCTTACCTGTAGAGCGCGTCTTAGCAAGTATGAACTGCTATCACAGGTGTGAACAGTGCCTAGAATTTTTGACAACTGCAATCAGTAGCAAAACAATATCTGCCAAAGTGATTTCGCAAATAACAGTTTATTTCATTTTGTGGTAATAATGGTGAACTCTGCATTGCCAGGCTCTCAAAACGATTCCCGGAAGAAAAATAAAAAGAATGATAACATTTCATATCACCCGTGAGTAGTATTATATGACTAATTTATTTGTTTTCATAAAATTTATACGGGTCTCCTAGGGGGATGCGAGAAACGCGGGGCGGGTTACAGCTGACGGCTGTCACCGGCCATATTTTCTTTTAAATGAATAGTGATGTAGCACATGCACTTTCGGTTACGATAATTTTCTTTTTGCAATAGAATTTCATTGTAGGTTTATTTTCTTTTATGTAGTATAGAGTATTTACTGCGTAAACAAATAAATCTGCTCATTTTACTTTTATATATTATGCACTATTATTTTTGTTAGGTTTACAAAAATACTAAGATGCATAATAATAGATGCATGAGTGAAAGCTAAAAGCTATAAAGAGGCCTGATTGGGAGCCGAATATTCGAAGTTTCATCTGTTCTATCTATTTTAAGCTTGATTTCAAATAAGTAACTAAGAAAGGGCAAAGCAAACTGAATGACGATGCAGTACCAGAACTTTACCTCCACGTAGGTAAATGCTTATGCAAAACTTTATATTTCAATTAACCACTGGCCTCTTCCAAAGTGCGTCAAAACTTTATATGCTTATCCATACTTCAGTGTGCCTGCCAAAGTCGTTATGTGCATTTTTTCGAAAAAAAATTTATTCGCTAGACGGCCTTAAAAAAAATTGCGCATCGGCTGAAAAAACAAACAAGTGTTAATTCCTTCTAGAAATAGATTTGACAAAATATGGATGTGCACTTCTGACCCTGCAAAATTGGTTATGTGTCCACATCAAAAGTTTTTCACCCTCATATTGCACATGTCAGAATTGGTTTGCACATAGATAATTTGACAGCTTGTTTCTCTTCGGTTTGTTGGTTGTAAAATTGGTGTTCTACCTTTGTAACAACGTAAATAATCTTATAATAGGAAATAAAACGAGACAGGTGACTAAATTTTGTACAATAATATTGCTGTTTTCAGTTTTGGGGTCACTGGCAAATTAGTCTTGACATCGCCAAAGCTTTCTATAGAATCTGGCGCCTTCCTTCCCGTCTACCAGCCTCTGGCCACCCAGTCGCACAGTCCTCCCAAACTGTACGACTGGGTGGCTAACTTCCTGCAGGTGTGCCGTATTTGCGCCTTTAGAGATGGACGAACTTCGGAGTTCTTGCAGGTAAATGCTGGCATGCCGAAGGGGTCCGTCTTATCATCCATTCTTTCTTCTGCATATAAACGTATGCTGTCCACTGACAGCATTAATTACTATGCAGACGCTATGCTATGCAGATGCTAACCTTACACTTGAGTTATCATGGACATCCTGTGGCCGAGCAGTCTGATATTGTGGAACAAAGGCAGCTTCGTGTCACTGAGTTCGACCGGATCCTGAAGCACATTTCCGAATGGGGCTCTGAGAACCTGATCGAGTTCAGTGCCAAGAATACCAAGAAGTTCAGTGCAAAGATATCTTCTTTCCTTCCACTCTTCAGAGCACGCCACTGCTACAGTAGGAAAATCTCAGTATCCTCGGTTTGGATGTTCGCTGCAAACTGAACAACAAAAACTACACTTAGAGTATCATCAAAACAGCCTCGCGTAAGGTTGAAGTCCTGAACAAAGTGAGACGTTTTTACACGTCGGAGCAGCGGTGTCTTCTGTACAAGACACAAATTCGCTCCTTCGTGGAATACTGCTGGTATTTCTGGGATGGCTTTTAGCACACAGCCCTCCTTTTAGAAAGTAGTTAGTGTTAGTGGCCTTTGAACCAGGGGCGTCATACTCGTGCTGCTGACCCTGTAGAAACCTTATAAAGACCTTCTTGAAGAACCCCATACATATTGAAGTCGCGTGGAAAAACAACAGGGAGATCATTCCACTGCTTGAGCGTACGTGGGATGAAGTTCCTTTCATACCGCACAGTGCGCACCGTTTCCGGTCGTAATGTGTGAGAATGAATTCACTGTCTACTCGTATGGCGAGCGGTGCGGCGATGAAAAGTAACGAAATTCTAGGCATTATGTCGAACAATTCTTCTGAACACAAACCATCGGCGGTAAAACACCCACAGCAAGGAAGTTCGTTCTGAGGTTGAGAGGGACTACCACCCCGCCTGTGAGTATGGGATCGTCGACGATCCTCAGCGTCCGTCTTTGCGCCAAGTTGAAAGGGTCTAGGTAAAAACGTGACAGCAGTACTCCATGTGGGGCCGAACGGGCGCGTTATAAAGAAGAAGTCTTTGCCCCGCAGTGATGTACTGCCTCGTCCTGTTGAGCACTCCTGGTTTCTTTGATACCAGCTTGACTTAGTCTTTCAAGTGACTACGGCGTTGATCGTCGCTGAAGATACCAACACCGAGGATCCCTATACTCGAAGAGATGGTAAACGGTGTGTCTAGAAAATTGCGGCGCTACAATAAATGGGGTTTTCTTAGCGGTGAATGCACATACTTGTGTCTTAGCCGAGTTGAATTGGCCTAGGGTTAGTCGTCCCCAATCGGATACTCTAGTGAGAGTAGTCTCGATTTCAGACACAAGTTTGTGACTTACCTCCATCGCTGACTGAGGGATATTTGCCTGTGTACCTAATATGTGTTCCCGATACAGTCGTCCTCGAACGCTCACGAAGGTGTAGGGCAAGGTGTATTATATAACACTTAACACACACATTTCACCACACAAACTTCTATGGTCACGTGACGTAGTAAAAGATCGACAACTGATCTAGCAGCAGTACTTCGATATCAAAGATTCACCAAAGGATTGTGGAGGTCAGATGGCACTTTACGGAAAATATCGAAGCTTAGCCGCGTCGCAATTAGACTGGAAAAGCGTATCCCGGACTCCGAGGTGAAGGGCTCGGATGCAAATCAACCGGACTAGCAACCAGACTACTGAGACTAGAGGGACTAAATTGTATAACTAATTGGTACCATAATGTGCTTGGAACTCGGGAATTGCTCTTCTTTTCTGATTGTCATATTATCGGCTATACTGGGAACGATCAGCGATTAGTTCCCAACTCCGAGAGCAAAGTCGGCACCAGAGCCTCGTCCGTTGTTTAACATGTGCACCGACTAGCAACTGATACATTTTGATGTACAAAGGCGAGCTTAACTCAGTATTGTTCTTTTTTGTTACTTGTATGCCTTATCAAGTTTATAGTACGTATTTATTTACATCGTATGTTATTTACATCAAATGTACCTTGCCACCAGTCAGTATTTATCGGCTAAATAAATCCTATTGAGTTCCATAACAAATCTGATATGTGTACATTTTTCACTTGTAAGAAATGGCACTAGGAAGACAATTCTGATATATGTGTATCAAAATGGGAAAAACAATTTATTGTGGATGGACAGGACCGTTTATGATTTTCACTTATATCTCAGTTCATTCAAAATATTTTTTGGCATCATACTGCATTTTTAGTTTTTTGATACGCTCATCAATTATTTAATAAAACAGCTTATTGACCCCAATTCTGTCTTGTCACAAGCTAACTAAAATAAGCTAAAAATCTCTAAATGTCAGTTTAGTCCTGTCAAAATGTAATTTCGTATTCTGAGAACACACAACTAACTTAAAATTAGCTTGACACAACTAAAATTAGAGAAAGTACTCAACTGTCATTTTTGGTTAAACGGTATTCTGTTGTACGTATATGCACTAAAATAAGAAATGTCAAACTAAAATTAGACATCATCTAAAACAAGGGTGCCCAACCCCAGGCACGCGGGCCACGATGTGGCCCGCGGACGAATTTCGGGTGGCACGCGCAAGCCACTGCGAGAGGAGCAAAAAAAAAAAGCTTGTACAAAAGCAATTGCATTAGTCACAGTCGCAGTCGCAAATGCTATGCTATTTTTTCTTTTCACTCAAATCTATCGAGTATTCATCAAAATGATATTAAGTATCTCTTCATATCATAACTAAAAAGTTTAAAATTATTTTATTTTATTTTATTTTTATGATTTTGATTGTATTGATAGTTTGGTATTATAATAAACTTAATATTGTACTAGTGCACTTTGTTATTATACTAATTTTTGTAGTTACATTCCATATTATTGAGTTATAATTTATACGCGTAAAAATGTAGTAAAATAGGAGCTGTCTCTGTACAAAACTGAGGCCATGTTCTCTCATAGGCCTCAGCGTGCACCACCGGAGGGATCCAACCTCACAGTGGGAGACACTCTCATCGGCATCAGGCCCCAGATGACATATCTGGGGCTCGTGTTCGATGGCCCAGATATCGGGGAGCGTCCCCGAAGTCTGGCTCCTAAATTAAGAGGCACAGCCAACGCTCTGGCGTGGCTGCTGTTCAACATGAGGGAGCCAGAGCAGAGCAGGAGGCAGATGCTGCGGGAATCGTACGCTCCATTGCCCTATACGGGTGTCCCATGTGAGCGGATGCCCTGAAGGCTAGGCACTTGCACCTACCGCGTGCCCAGCAAGAGACGATGGCCATCAAGGCCATCAGGGGTTACCGCACGATATCCTATGACGCGGCGAGTTTTCTTGCCGGATCTCGGAGAGCGAGGCTATGGACAAACATGGCGAGTCACCGGCAATTAATCTTGACATCGCCAAAGCTTTTATAGAGTCTGCCACAAATCGCTTCTTTCTAAGCTACCAGCCTTTGGTCTGCCTCTCAGACTGTGCGACTGGGTGGTTAGCTTCCTGCAGGAGCGCCATATTCGCGTCCTTTGTGATGGACGAACTTCGTAGTTCTTGCAGGTAAATGCTGGCATACCGCAGTGGTCTGTCTTATCACCCATTCTCTCTCTTCTACATATCAACGATATTGTGACCACCCGGCAGCATTCATTGCTATGCAGACAATAGCATCTTACACGGGAGTCATCATGGGCATACTGCGGCCGAGCAGTCTGATATATAGTCTGAGCGCGGGGAAAAAAGCAGCTTCTTGTCACTGAGCTCGACCGGATCCTTAATCATATTTCCCAATAGGGCTCTGAGAACCTGGTCGAGTTCAATGCCAACAAGACACAGGCATGTGCATTTACAGCAAAGGTATCTTTTTTCCTTCCCTCTGTGGCGTGGGCACTGCCACTGCGGGACAATCTCAGTATTCTCGGTATGGATGTTCGCTGCCTACTGAACAACAAAAATTATATTGAGAGTATCATCAAAACCCTCGCGTAAACTCGGAGTCCTGAAGAAAGTGAGATGTTTTAACACGCCGGAGCAGCGGTGTCTTCTGTCTCTTGCGTGGAATACTGCTCGCATCTCTGGGATGGCTTCGCAAAGTACTTACTTGATACACTCGACAGGTTCCAGTGTCGTGCGGTCCGCATTATTGGGAATCCTGAGATCACGAACACCCTCGAGCCTCTGCAGATGCGTAGAGTTGTGCATACTTGGCAGTATTTTAATTTTACCGTCTCTGCTATGGTGAATGTTCTGATGAGCTTTTCCAATTAATCCCACCCTATCCTTTCCTACACAGAACAACGCGTGCAGGACATAAATATCACCCGCATACGGTGCAAAATATTCGGTGACTCCTTCCTCTGCCGTACCATTAACTCCTGGAATTCCTTACCAGTTGCCCTCTTCCTACAGTCCCGGGTCCCTTAAGCGGGGCGCGAAAAAGCATCTGATGAGGCCGACAAGCTGAGTGCCACCATTGTAACACGATACTTACGTGTCTATAATGGTGACCCTCTTTTCCGAGACTGCCTCCAGCTTACCAGCAGGCGAGGTGAAGTCCAATTGACGTTATAAAAAAAGTTCTTTCGGTGCCATATCGTTACCGAAAAAAGGCGCGGGAACGGGGACACGAACCCGAGCCGTGAAGGGCACACCGTAGTAGCGGCGATAAGACCCATCATGGGGGAAAGCTAGAGAGGCCGCCATGTAGCCTCTCTAGCCACTCCTCCATCCTGCAGTTTATTACCGGGCACGGATGCTTCGGGGATTTTCTGCGTCGGATCCGGTAAGAGCCAACCACCGAATGCCATCGTTATGACGCGGGAGACGCCATCACCGTAGGAGTGAGAGTTCTCTCGCTTGCCACCTTGCTCACGGCGATAGTACGCAGCGCGAGCGCGTGGGCTGCCGCCCCTCCTTTTGTGAGCAAGTAATATTCCAAAAGGAGACGGCGGGGTAGGAACGGAGGGGATTCGCAGCCCGCACAGCCCGTGACGAGCGTAGGGGACGCGGGCGTCGGAGGTGCAGAACAGGCCTCTGTCCTTCATGAGCATGGGCCTGAGGGTGGTGATGGGTGGAGCCGCCTGCACCTCCCCATTCCCAGGGGCTAGATGGGGATGCGATGGTCCCAATACCCGAAGAGAGCCGACTCGAGGGAGATGGGCAAGAGATCAGCCAATTTCATCTTCCGAAACCTAGGGGGGGTGGGGGGGGTGGATGTAGTAAAAAGATGTACTGGCCCGCCAAAAATGTCCAAATCGTAAGTTTGGCCCGACAGCTAAAAAGGTTGGGCACCCTTGATCTAAAATAATGCCAATTGTCGTTCTATATACGCTTAAAGCCTTTATAAAGCTCTATAAATCGTCGATTGATTTGGATTTTATAAATAACTAGCGGACCCCGCGAACTTGCCAGGTACGTAGACCGAGAAAAACTGTATTTGCTTGGTTAAGACTGAGAAATATCACAGTTTGTTTACTATTTGATCAATAATATGCACTAATTATCATTTGTCGGCATTCTAAAGACTTATTAAGATAAGTTTTTACAGATTTTATGAAAATCTTTATTGTTCATTCTTAATTTTTTAAGAGTTGTAACACTCGTTTTAGCGACGTCATATTCAAATTTAGTGCTGTCTTGTGCTTAGCGGGCTTAGTTTGACCAAGTTTGACATAACAACAGAATACGGTTAGAAATGTCAATCGCTTATCTAAAATAAGAAAATTTTAGAGAAATTTAAGTTTAGAGATGGTAACGTCAGAATTGGGGTCATTGTCTCTCCTGAAAACTTGACCAAAAACACATAGAGGTTTTGGCAAGCGCAACGACGTAATATTATATACGACTCTGTCTGTTGATATGTTAGATTTGTGGGATTTGAATTTCTGTAATTCATTCAATGATACTAATATTTGTATCTTGGTTTTAATTTTATCCATTCATCCACGCATGCGTCACACTAAATTCACAAAATAACCAACTATCGATAATTTTGGTAATATGTACATGAAACATCACTATAGGCGCTTTATACCACAGATAAAAAACTGCTTACACTCGGCACAATGGACCATAGTGTTAGACTTGCTCTATACTATAGTAATGGATACTCTAAGGACAAAACGGACAAAACATAAAAAAGTTGATTTTGTCAATATCTCACTTTCAAAATCTTTGAAGATATTTCACAAAGAAATGCTTTGAAGATTTTCACTACACTGATATACTTATATTACAAAATTAAACAAGGCAAATAATGTATCAGTAGACGTTATTGAAGTAAAAAAAATGCTGCTATCAAATTACAAATCACATCATCTTTGCACTTGTTGCATATTGGACATCAGCTGTCGAAGCCATCCAAAATACACTATTTTTTAGTACCAAAAGTACTTAAAAGACAGTGGTTTGGTGGTCAAGAATAGATAAGAATGTTAAATAATTTGCAAAACCTACCTACCTATATTTCACAATATCCAATGGAACCAAATGGAACTAGGAGACTGATGTAGGCGATATTGGTAGGTACTTTTCACTGTAAGTGTTTATAGGTCTATGAGTCCAGGTAGGTAGTTAATCTTTGCAAAAAATATGTGCATTTTAGGCACCTTATGATGCTATATACCTTTAGCTGATATTTGGCCTGGTGGGACTGGTTAACTGTGACTGGGGAGACGGCATACGGTTGTAGTCAGTCTGAGTTAGAAATAACTATCCCCGATGGCCGATGAGGTGGTATCTGTGGGGATTTTAGCCCGAGAAATAGATCAAGATACCCAAGATACCTACTAGATGTCCCAAGTGTCGAGGTATCTACACGAGCAGGCTAATATCAGCAATTCGACGTCAATATCAAACGCGAAATTTCGGTGAAGGGTTCTATAATTAAATATTGTGATTGTACAGGAGAACTTCATTCAGGTACTTGTGTTGGAAAGGACCAGAATCTGATTTGCAACTTGTTGATGAGAGCGACCTGTGTATAGCTAACCGTGGTCTCCATTGTGAGCGCGGACCTGGATCACCTGAAATTCTGAAACCTAACCCGTCTGCTATGGCCGCTGATAAAAAGGTATTGTAAACTAGTCTTGATATCTGTACCTACTACTACTCGTGTAGGCATGTCATCATGTATTACCCGTGGTACAACCATTGATACAACTGGTTCTACCACAGGGCTTTTTTTTCGCGATGGATCAACCGTACGGTGGAACAACTAAAAACATTCCCTGTGATACAACTATCGTTTAAAAGGATCATTAGGTCACCTATCGTCATGATCTTGCCGCCATTATCCCATATTTTTTTATTAACTGATGCGTAGATGAGAGAAGGTAGTAGGTACGTACCGATACACTCTCGCCGCATGCGCGGTCCGAGGAGGAGGGGGGGGGGGGGGGACGTCACAGGAGACATGACCACTCTCCCCAAAATTTCCGAAGGAATTTCCGCGCGTGCCCTCCCAAAATTTCAGTTATGCAATTCAAATTCAATTGACAGAGATTGTCATTGGTCGGGCTGGATGACGTCACTGGAGATCGACCAATGACAATCTCTATCAAGGTTGTCTCAGCGCTGTGCTCGATGCTGTATGCTTAGAGAATTGCATAGCAGGCTGCGACCGCACCTGTCTCGCTGTCGTGACCTTCGTAGTAGTTCATTATATCATCATCAATATGTTTTGACGGCGACCTCTCTTGAAATTCGCTCAGCTTGTCGAGGTTCGCGATGGCGATGTATTTCACAGACGGCAAGTCGATGCGAGTCATTTATTACTTGCATCGACTCACCGAACGTGACGCATCACCATTTTTTATCTATTTTAGGTCGCACATCGTCCGTGCAAGGTGACATTTGATAACAACCCTCTGCAAATTATAGCCTCGAGTGACGGCAGTTTCTGTGATGATTGGCGAGCTAATGTTGAAATCGACAAAATGGGAATGCAAGCTTTTACCCGGCAATCTGATCCTGTCAGCAACTGTGAATTTCCCTACGTGGTCATAAATAATGACACATTGGAAACTATCCCAGAAGCGCATAGTAGTTGTATATCTGACTCAATCGATTCTGACAAGGTTTCGATGGTGGTGGAATCTGTGGCCTCTGATATATTTAGTACATGCACGAAAATCGAAGTCAAAATGTCATTGACAATGACACCTGTTTCGTCTATCCATGCAAGTATTTTTTTGTATATAGGTATCAGTATTTAACAGAAGAGTAGCTACGAGTAGGTATGTACAGGACATCATTCACGCTTCATATATTTTTGGTCCAAAATTGAAAGTGCCGGCCAAAGAAATATACGACAACTACCGACGCTTCTCAATGGTCCCCTTTATCCGTATCGGAGTTTAACTTAGGTACTTAGGCGCATGCAGCACATACAGCGTACCATATTAAAAACTTTTTCTAAATTTCAGAATGTACACTCATCGTATAGTGTCAGCTCCAAAGATCTTTCGCAAACATTGCACAATAATTATTGTGACTGTCCTTCAACTCACAGTATTGCACTTGAAACAAAAAAAGTGAAAATAATTTGTGAATCAACGAGTTTTGATTTAAAAACTGCAAGTCAAGCAACAGTTTGTGATCCGGATACTACATGTCAAGCAATAGTTTGCGATCCGAATACTACATGTCAAGCAACAGTTTGTGATCCGGATACTGTGTGTGAAGCAACAGTGTGTGATCCGCATGCGGATAATAAATGTGAAGCAACAGTTTGCGATTCGCCTACGGATAATGAATGTGAAGCAACAGCTTGTGATTCGCATGCGGATAATGAATGTATAGTAACAGCTTCTGATCCGCATGCAGATAATAAATGGGAAGCAACAGAATATGATTGTGCTCCGCCGACTACATGTCAACCTACAGATGATGAACGTGAACCGGAAACTCCAAACGAGGCCATAGATTGTGATCCGCTTGAGCCAGCCATTACGGAGGCTGGCAATGAGCTACTTGTAAGCATGCCTGAATTTATTTTCCATGGGCTAGCCGGGCCTGCCAGGTGGTACACCTACTAATTTGACAGACCAAGCACTGGCGTAGGTTTTCCTCTTGACATTAGGAGATCCGACAGTAGCTGCTCCGGCAAAAGCAAATTATAACTAATTATAGAGGGCTCAAAATCAGGGGTCACCGATTTCCACTCGGCGCAAATATTGACATGCATGAATAAGCCATATTATTTTTCCGATTTAAATCTGTATTTGCACCGCAATGCAAGTCTTTAAGCATATAGGGTCGAGCCCGTCGAGCACAGCCTAGTACTGCAGTTCAATCCACTAGTCGTCAGTTCTAGGTTGTGCTTTACGTCAAGTTCGTCGCAGATCTCGACGCTGTATGCTTAGAGAATTGCATTGCTGCAGTGCAATTCTGTCTGTTGGTCGGACTGGGTGACGTCACTGGAGATCGACCAATGACAATCTCTATCAAGGTCGATCGCAGCGATGCGTACGACGACGCCAGTGGAATCCACGGCCTCTGATATATTTAGTACATGCACGAAACTTGAAGGCAAAATGTCACTGAAAATAACACCTGCTGCGTATATCCATAGAAGTATTTTTTTTGTATATAGGTATAATTTAACAGAAAAGAAGCCTATGATGTAGAATTAAGCAGTTCTGAAGGCGACTGTACCATATTAAAACTTTTTCTGAATTTCAGTACGCACATTCGTCGTATAGTATGAGTTACAAAGATACTTCGCTAACATTGTCCAATAATTGTTGTTGTGACTGCCCTTCAACTCACAATGTTGCAATTGAAACAAAAAAATTGAAAATTATTTGCGAAGCAACGAGTTTTGATTTAAAAACTACATGTCAAGGAACAGTTTGTGATCCGGATACTACATGTCAAGCAACAGTTTGTGATCCGGATACTGTGTGTGAAGCTACAGTTTGTGATCCGCATACGGATAATAAATGTGAAGCAACAGTTTGTGAACCGCATGTGGATAATAAATGTGAAGCAACAGTTTGTGATCCGCATGCGGATAATAAATGTGAAGCAACAGTTTGTGATCCGGATAATAAATGTGAAGCAACAGTTTGTGATCCGGATACTGTATGTGAAGCAACAGATTGTGATCCGCATGCGGATAATAAATGTGAAGCAACAGTTTGTGATCCGCATGCGGACAATAAATGTGAAGCAACAATTTGTGATCCGCATACTTATAATAAATGTGAAGCAACACTTTGTGATCCGCATACGTATAATAAATGTGAAGCAACACTTTGTAAACCGCATACGGATAATAAATGTGAAGCAACAGTATGTTACCCTCATGCGGATAATAAATGTAAAGCAACAGAATATGATTGTGCTCCAGCGACTGCATGTCAAGCAACATGTTGTGGCTCGGAGAATACATGTCAAGCTACAGATGACGAATGTGAACCAGAATCTCCAAATGAGGCAATATATTGTGATCCGCCTGAGCCAGCTATTACGAAGGCTTGCAATAAACTACTTGTAAGCATGCCTGAATGTATTTACCTTAAGTCAGCCGGGTCTGCCAGGTGGTACGTACTACGTACACCTACTCTGGCGTAGATTTTCCCCTCAAGGTTAGGAGATCCGACAGTATTTGCTCCGGTAAATACCCAAATATAGAGGACTCAGAATCTGGGGGTCACCGATTTACACTCGGTGCAAATATTGACTTGCATAAAATAATGAATTTTCATTTTGCCGATTTAACTATGTAGGTACTGCAATGCAATGAGCAGTTTTCCAGTAGGTATAATAATCAGTTGGTTTTTAAGTCATCAGGAGATGGCGCTAGCATAGCTTTTGGTAATTTTAATTAAATATCATTTATTTCAAGTATCAAAACTCATTTCAGTAGGATACATTAGGGACAGTCACATTATTATTATTATTCCTCTTTATTATTTTAAAAACTCTTATAAATTATATTTTTAAATACATAATTATATAAAACAAAAACATATATTTAAAAATATAAAAAATAGTGCCCCACCGGTATCGGGTATAGGGACCAAGCTACCGGTGGTTAGGGCTCCAGAGAGAGGAACCTCCTCACAATACGTGCCGTGTCGAGGAGTACCGCCTTCTGCATCAAGCCCTTGATCCAGCTGCCTAACGAGAGCCTCTTAAGGTGTTGGTCGAGGCTCTTAGCAATCAGCCCATGGGCCGATATGACTATCGGGACAATGATTGCTGAATCAACATTCCACATGTCAACAACCTCATGAGCCAGATCCAAATATTTTATTTGTTTGTCTTTTTCGGCTTTCATGAGGTTTTCGTCATGAGGAATGGTGATATCAACAATCATTGCAAGGCGCTCTAATCGATCTATCACCACTATATCAGGCTTATTGGCGACAATAGTCCTGTCAGTGATAATAGATCGATCCCAATATAATGTGACACGACCATTTTCGAGAACTGGGTCGGGCACATACCTGTAGTATAGCACCTCCGAAGTCACAAGGTTGTATTTCAGGGCAAGTTGCTGATGTACAATCTTGGCCACTTGGTTATGCCTGTGCAAATACTCGCCGTTGGCAAGACGAGAACAACCAGAAATAATGTGTCTGAGTGATTCACCGGGGCGGTGGCATGCCCGACAGATGTCCACCGTACCGTCCTTCATTATATACTTCCGGTAATTATTCGTCATGACAACTTCGTCCATAATTGCAAAGACAAAACCCTCGGTTTCTCCGAAAAGATCACCGAACCGTAGCCAAGATACGGACGCTTTTAAGTCTATATCGGGTCCATTTAAGGCCCGATAAAACCGTCCATGTAGCTCTTTGCCCATCCATACCTCCCTGCGATCAGCAGTACTAAGTACTACAGGTTTGCGCCAGTTCTCTTTAGCCAACGCAAGAGGGGTTAAACCATTGTCCACTGCAACCACATCACGGTGCATATCCGTGTTTGCTTGCTGTAGACAATATTGTCTGAGGTTGTATATCTCACGGTTATGGAGGTTCTTAATATTAAGAAAGCCACGACCCCCCAGCTTCCGCGGGATATACAACCTCATTACGGAAGATCGTGGGTGATGCATCCGAAATGTGGTTAACAGTGATCGTACTTTTCTATCCAGGGCGTCTAGTTCAGTCTGAGTCCATCTAAGTATGCCAAAGGAGTACATTAGGACTGGCATGACCCAACCATTGCAGGCGCGCACCTTGTTACCGCCCGATAAAAAGCTTTTTAGAACTTTTTTCAGGCGGCCAAAGAAACGCTCCCGCAATGCCTGTTTCACGCCAGCTTCAGGAATTCCTAATGCCTGTGACATACCCAGATATTTGTAGGTTTCGGTTGAGGAAAGAGATTTAAGTTTAATGGAATCCGAAAGTATTAAGCCTTCAGATTCCACTATTCCACCCCTTTCCACATGCATGACCGCACACTTGTCCAAACCAAATTCCATCTTGATAGAGCTACTAAAGCTTTCAGTCATCTTTAGTAGTTCTATCAATTGGGTATTATTTGGAGCAAATAATTTGATGTCATCCATGTAGAGAAGGTGGGATATAACTTGACCCTCTCTCCGCAACCGATAGCCTAGCCCTGAATTCTCCAGTATTGTACTAAGAGGATTCAGTGCTAGACAGAACCACAGGGGACTCAGACTGTCACCCTGGAATATACCCCTCTCGATTCTTATGGGTGCATCGTTTGTCTGGCAACATCCTGGATAGCGAAG
Source organism: Eilema depressum (assembly GCA_914767945.1). Taxonomy (NCBI): domain Eukaryota; kingdom Metazoa; phylum Arthropoda; class Insecta; order Lepidoptera; family Erebidae; genus Eilema; species Eilema depressum. Next base: position 19,209,048 of record OU612020.1, read on the forward strand.
AACTGTCTTCCATTGCCCCATACATGACCTCAAGAAGGTGGCTAAAGTTGTATCAATCTTATACAACTCTAGCACCCTCAGAAGCCATGTATGTGGTACAGAGTCATAAGCTTTCTTATAATCTATCCAGGATGTTGCCAGATTCCTACGTTTACGACGCACCTGTTGACTAATGGCCATGTCAACTATAAGGAGCTCTTTAGTGCCGCGGGCCCCCTTCCTACATCCATTCTGAAAGATAGAGATGACCGAATTTTTTTCTAAATGAGAATTAATTTTGACTCTCAGAATGGAAGTAAGAAGCTTATAGACCGTCGGTAAGCAAGTAATTGGTCTATAATTTTTGGGATCCGTAGCACTACCGGACTTATGAAGTAAGTGGGTTATGCCAGTTGTTACGAAATTAGGTAGTGAACCCGAGTCTAAAGCCGATTGGAATTGAGTTGCTAAACAAGCATGTGAGTTACGGAGCCACTTCAGCCAAAAGTTGTGCAGTCCGTCCGGTCCTGGCGATTTCCAATTCGGTAACGAACGGACTGCACTCGCAACATCATCAGGCGTAATGATGATTGGCTCCATAATCTGTATATCCTCACACGCCTGTTCAACCTCTCTTATCCAATCGCCTTCCGTGTGGACGACAGGTGTTGACCAGATGCTACACCAGAATGTATTCGTAGCATCAGCATCCGGTCGAGCAACGTCATCCACACCTGACTCGGGTTGTTCCCATTTCCGATAAACCCACCTTTCATCCTTCTGGAAAATGCGATTCTGGTTATACCTATCCACGCGCTTTTTATAGCGACGGATTCGATTTGCCCATGCATAAACTTTCTGCTTCAGAAAGTCGATGCGCTCTGTGACACATGACGCGTACAGTTGAGGACTAACATTAGTCCCTGAAAATGCCTGTGTCACAAAGCGCATCACCCTCGGGCGCGTATTGCCCGATCTGAAGCAGATTAGCTTGCCAATAAGTGCCCTAGCCTCAGCAATACGACACTCAATCCTATACTGCCAGGCCGGCACAGCATGCTTAGGTCGAGTAGCAGGTTTATTGACAATAAATTTGACACCTGCCACTCGGCACGCTGCAACGGCCGCACAATACAAAATTGAATGTGTATCACCGAGGTCTTCGCTATTTTCTAAATAATTAGGTAATAGCGAATCTAGGGCACATACTAGCGCTATATTGCGTTTATGCATAGGCAAATGAGGTAAGCGAGGTCGACTGCTTGGTGTCATGGATCGGTATTCCAGCATCGCATCCTCCAAAGTGCTCCTTAATAGTTCACTATACTGGGTACTTACGGATATAGTCTCACTTTCCTCCACTTCATCAGCGGAGACGAGCTGTGGTGGACTTACACGCGTAGGCGCACTGGTTTCCACCGGAGGCACAGCTTGCGATGAAGTGGGAATAGCAAGACTATTCTGTACGTCAGAGAATAGCCTCTCAAGTACGGCACCATCCAACAAGTTACACCGCTGAATAGCCCGAACCTGGTCCGATAGTCTTTGTGCAGATTATTATTATTATTATTACATTGCGATTATTAACCAAAGTCATAGTATAAATTATTTTAGAAACATGCATGTCAGTAATCATAAAAAAAAATCATATAAATTAAATCAATACATGTCAATATTTCAAATACAATAAAATCACAGGTCACATTAAATTATCATTATAGATTCACAGAGCAATACATATACATAATTATACAGTCAGAAAAGCCAGTCTCTGTGGCCAACATGCAGGCGACTGCAATGACTCATGTACGGGCAGTCGAGCCTTACCGCGAGCGCGGCCAGCATGCTGTTGGGGCTCCCCCGCACGCGCCGCACTAGTGAGGCAGCTCGCTTGCGCATCGTGGTGTAGAAACAATCTACACGCGCCTCCGCGAACATCGTAGACGCACTGCAAAAGCGGGGGAGCCCCATCACCATCCTAAACGCGTTATTAAACTGGACGCGAAGGGCCCCATACGATTTTTGCGTATAGCCAGACCACAGACTGCACGTGTAGAAAGAGGTGCAGTAGGCTCTGAAAAGAGTTATCTTCACCTCAGTCGAACACCGCGCAAATCTGCGTATGAGCATATTCGCTCTGACCGACAGCGCCCTTCGCTCCCGTTCAATGTCAGCATCATCTCTCAGGCTGGGCACAATCAAATGACCTAGATATCTAAATTCTTCTACCCTAGTTAATTGCGACCCATTTAAATTAATAGGTGGTACTTCGGTCACTTTTTTACTGCCCGCCTGAAAGACCATGTACTGACTTTTCTTACAGTTGTAAATCAGCCCATGATCTGCCGCATAGTCCACGCATATACTCAGCAGTTTTCTGAGTCCACAGACCGAGGCGCTCAGCAGCACCATGTCGTCCGCGTAGCTAATGTTGTTGAAACATACGCCGTCTAAGTAACAACCGACATGTTGTGCGCTGAGCGCCTCGATGAGTCCGTTTATGTATAGATTGAAAATGGACGGAGAGCTGAGCCCCCCCTGTCTGACCCCACACTCTAACCTATACGGATCAGACAACGTGCCCGCCCATTTCACATTATTAATCTGGTTTCCATACCAGTATTGAAAAATGTTAATAATTTCATCCGGCATATGGGCTTCCCTCATTTTCCTCCACAAAATGTCATATGACACTAGGTCAAATGCCCTTGAAAGGTCGAGGAAGCAAGCGTAAACAGGTGTGTTTCTATCTGTGTAGTATTTAACGGCACTCTTCATACACAATATTGCTGTTTCTGTTGATAGTCCTGGTCGGAACCCAAATTGATTATCATGCACCTGCAGATGCCGATTCAATTGTGTATTTAGAACGCCGTCAAACACCTTTGCAATAATTGTCGCTAGCGAGATTGGCCTATAGTTCCCAACATCCGACAGATCGCCGGCCTTGTTTTTCACTACAGGTACCACCACCGTCCTCATCATATCCTCAGGCAGGTATGAGTGTGAAAGGCACAGGCTATACAACAAAGCCAGGACTCGAAATATATGTGGCCCGGCATTCAGTACATGTTCCACACTTAGCCCATCATGGCCCGGGGATTTCCCCCTCGAGGTAGATTTTACAGCCATTAGTACATCCTTAGCAGTTATTATAGTCCTAACCCTATCCCCACTCACCCCACCCGACACCGATGACAATGACGGCCCCTGAGGCGATTTAACAACAAAGCTGTTTTTAAATATATTTGCGATATCTTTTGGATCATTCTTACCACCCACAGTCACTGGAAGACCAGGCCGACTCCTCAGACGGTTAGTATTTTTCCAAAAGCCACTAAAATCTTTACTACAATGCTTTGAGGCGAGTATATCCATCTTTATCTGTTCTTGGTGGTTTTGACACCACTTAAGTCGCGATTTAAAGATTTTCTTACTTTCATACATCTTTTTATAAATAAAGCCCGTGGTAGGACGCCCGCACAGCACCCACTCCCGAAAACTCGCCCTGGCCCTCGCATGACTGTCACTTACATGCCTATTCCAGCCAACAACATTTCCCGACCGGTGATTATTCTGCCCACGCTTGCCACCCCTCCCCCTCATTGAGGCATGTGATAAGGCAGTCACGATGTCGGTGTACATTTCGTCAATAATCTGCCTATGCGATGAGTCACTGCAGTACCTATCCCCACAACTAATAAACACAGTCGGAAAATCGATTAATCTGAGACGTTTATGACACTCAGTTTTATATAATGAGGTCTGTTCTGATGTTCTGTCTCCCCATCCTACTTTATTCACCGTTTCGCTATAGCTCACACTAATAGGTGTCAAACATTTCAGATTGCACTCAAAAATTACTGGGTAATGATCTGACCACAGTACATCATACTTCACATACATTTTACAAACAGAGACCTCAGCTGACTGTGACGTAACACAATGATCTAACCAACGTTTTGACCCAGACTTAGGATCTATATACGTAAAAGTATTAGAGGCCTGTCCCATTATTTTAATATCCAACATTACCCAATTGTGCTCATTACATATACTATTTAATTCCTTGTGGAATAGTTCACCCGGATGAGCATTAAAATCCCCCAGTACATAAATAGGTTCGTTACAGTAATCATTACTAATAGCACTTACAGTTCCCATGCAGTCCGTGAATAGCGGCAGGTTGATTGTCTTGTTTACCGGCATATATACACACACCACTATAATTGGTCCTGTATTCGTATCGATACGTATAGCACACACTCGCGGATTGTTACAATCAATGATCGTTACACTCGGAAACACACTGGAATTCCACAGTAGTGCCGTTCCGCCATAAGGTCTACCAAGCAGTAGCCCTTCTGACGTATCAACCGCCGATGTCGCCGTACAACTGAATCTGCTATCAATGCTATTGAGATATGTCAGTTCTTCCGGTAAAAGCCAAGTCTCTTGAAGTGCTATCACTACGCATTCGTCACACAACCGCTGTATATCATTTACTGCCCTTTTCACGTTTTTGCAGTTATATGTAGCAAACCTATAACTTGCACTATCCATTATTTATGGGTAATAATCCGGCTGCTGACGTCACAGTGTCAGCTCGTCTGTGTTTGTAATGCACAAACCGTCGAAATATTATACCTTCAGGCCATATTTCTTCATTTAAAAACAAAGGCACTTTATACTCTGGCACGAAGAACTTATAAGCTTTGTGACTCATTGATTTTTTCGTGTTTATTTTCTCCAAAGATACCTTCTCCTGGGTTTTATTTTGTATATAATGCACAATGTCGGTTTCTACTGTGTCTAAATGTACATTAGTTATAAAAATAGGCGTTTTCTTCTCGGCGGCCTTAAACGAAGATACTGAGGCCTCAGCCTTGCCTATTTCTCCTAAATACCTATACTTAGGTTTTCTCTTCCGTTTGCTGACTGTTTGCCAGTCATTTTTACCTTCATTCTGCTGAAACTGAATATTGAATATCTCCTGTCCGTCTAGTGCACGTTCAGCAACCGCCGCATTAGGTATTTGTTTAACTGCACTTGTGCTTGTCTCAGAAGATAACAGGACAACCTGCACCACCTCACTGCCTGCACTGATCGGTATCGCCACCTCCTCTGCCGACCCTTTTTTCAGGCCCTCGAAAACCAACTGACTCTGTAGAATAGTCTCACACTCGTCTTGTACTCGTATTTCCGGACTACTTTTCCTGTCATCATCCTTTCTTGTGTCCCCTCATCGTCGTTTCTTGTTTAATGTACTCTGTGGTTTGCTTGTAGTATTTTTTCATGAATTTGCGATGTAGCCAAAGTTTAATTTAATTTACCCATATAATAATAGATAAAATATAATAAAAAGCTTAATTCTGGAGTGTCAGTGAAAAGTGATATAACTCGAAAATCATAGTTTTGAGAAAATCCAGTTTAAAGTTTTAAAAAATTGTCACTTATTTTACAGTGAATTAAAATAAAAACATGCTACTGCGATTAATAAACACTATAATAACGAAGGTTTTTATGGTTGAATTTGAGGATTAATATGTATAGTTTTTTTATAATTTATGAAAATATACAGTTGAATCAATAAACACATCAAACATTTATTAACCAATTTTGTGACCATTAATACAAATTAACTTGACTTACTTTACACATAGTCTATAGGTTTCATGACAAATGGTACAATTTTTTTAAATTCTATTGTTGTGCTCTAGACAAATGAAAAAATAGAAAGTGTTGAAATAAATTATTCATTTAAGTAAATGTGAGTTGTATTGAGCGTTTAATTATAAATTTGTCAGAAAAAACACATTCATATCATTAGACACCTCTAGAGTCTATAAAAATATGATGTGTTTTTTTTATACAAAGTGTGGTTAAGATGATACAACTGAACATATCAGCGTTGTTTACAAGCTGTTTTCAAGGGTCATTACGAACCGTCTCGAGCGCAGGCTTGATGACTTCCAGCCTTCCGAACAAGCCGGTTTCCGAAGAGGCTACAGTACCATAGACCACATCCATACGCTGCGGCAGGTTATACAGAAGACCGAAGAGTATAATTTGCCACTTTGCTTAGCGTTTGTGGACTATGAGAAAGCCTTTGATTCGGTCGAGACATGGGCTGTGCTTGAGTCTCTCCAGCGGTGCCGTATTGACTATCGGTACATCGAAGTGTTGAAGTGTTTGTATAATAACGCCAACATGTCGGTCCGAGTACAGGAACAGAGTTCGAAGGCGATCCCTTTGAAAAGAGGAGTAAGACAGGGAGACGTGATATCTCCGAAACTGTTTACGGCCACTTTGGAGAACGCCTTCAAGCTCCTGGAATGGAAAGGATTCGGCATCAATATTAATGGCGAATACATCACTCACCTCCGGTTTGCTGACGATATTGTAGTCATGGCAGAATCGATGGAAGATCTCAACACAATGCTCGATGGCCTCAACCGAGTTTCTCAACAGGTGGGTCTTAAAATGAACATGGACAAGACGAAGGTTATGTGTAATGCCCATGTTGTACCCACCCCAATATCTGTTGAGAGCTCGGTTCTTGAAGTTGTTGACTCGTACGTCTACCTAGGACAAGTAGTCCAGTTAGGTAGGTCCGACTTCAAGAAAGAGGTCAGTCGCCGAATCCAACTCGGCTGGGGAGCGTTCGGAAAATTGCGTAATATCTTCTCGTCCGACATACCTCAATGTCTCAAGTCGAAAGTTTTCGACCAGTGTGTGTTACCAGTGATGACTTATGGCACTGAAACGTGGTCTCTCACTATGGGCCTTATGAGTAAGCTCAAAGTAGCCCAACGAGCTATGGAGAGGGCTATGCTCGGAGTCTCTCTGCGAGATCGAATCAGAAACGAGGAGATCCGTAGAAGAACCAAGATTACCGACATAGCCCAGAGGATTAGCAACTTGAAATGGCAGTGGGCAGGGCACATAGCTCGGAGGACTGATGACCGATGGGGTCGAAAAGTTCTCGAGTGGAGGCCACGTATCGGCAAACGCAGCGTAGGACATCCACCCACAAGGTGGACAGACGACCTTATCAAGGCCGCGGGAACGCGCTGGATGCGAGCCGCTTCCAACCGGTCTTATTGGAGATCTATAGGGGAGGCCTATGTCCAGCAGTGGACTTCCTATGGCTGAAATGATGATGATGATGATAATTGTATTATTAGACACTTATACCGACACTGTGTTTATATTGATACTAATTTAGTTATATCACTCGACACATTTTAACAATTGTTATATATATCATGGTGTTAATTGATTCTTTAAGAATTGTATCATTTTACACATAACTTTATTAAAATTTATTTGTTTTTTTAACGTCATAAACGTCGTTTTGAGATCATCAGAGAATCTGAGACTGAAAATGCCAAGCCATTGCACTAATTTTGCCGGCAAATCCTTTTCGGTACAAGCCGCTCGGTTGTGGAATGCTCTGCCAGTAACTGCCAAGCGTGCTCAGTCCCTGCCTGTGTTCAAAAGGCTAGTCAAGGACCACTACCTATCTCTCTGTTAATATGTGGAACAACAAGATTTTTACCTTTCTGGTTAATATATTTATGTGTGTATTAATATAATACGACATCTTCTGTGATATTTATAGTATTTATATTTATCTGTATATATTATTATACCTATACCTACTCAGGTAGCTATTAATGTTTGTGTTTTCTCTTTAATTATTACTGTTTTATTCTATTTATATATTCTCTATGTACACCAAACTACCCGAAAACATTCTTCTCCTTTTATTTCTATCCATCCTATGGTTGCCTGTAAGAGATTGCCGCAGAGTGATAAGGCCGCCATCTGTACTTACCACATACCTCAGTTCTCTATGTTATATTGTTATATCTATGGTGTACAATAAAGACGTTTTTACTTTACTTCATACATTTACATTGTGTTAAACTCGTTGATTCAATTTGTATCATTATACAGTACAGAAATAAAAATATTGTTTAGTTCAATTTGATATGATTTTAAAAGTATTATTTTACACAATTGAAATGGTAAAAAAACGTTCAGTTATATCATTATGCTCCAAATTAAGTCGCTCATTTTAAACCCTAAAGATACGGGGATAAGAGTCAAAGATAGATAATTCTGTGCGTCCTGTGAAAACTGGTACATCTCGAAAATGTCAACTTTTCAGTAGACTAGTTTTTGTGTTAATAAAATCATAAAAGTTAGAATAATTATTTGTTTTCAAAACTAGTGACATATTTTATTTTAATGTGGTATTGTTAACAACCTATTAGGTTCCGGCTCAAGAGTGTTCAATATCATCATCATCATTTCAGCCATAGGAAGTCCACTGCTGGACATAGGCCTCCCCTATAGATCTCCAATAGGACCGGTTGGAAGCGGCTCGCATCCAGCGCGTTCCCGCGGCCTTAATGAGGTCATCTGTCCACCTTGTGGGTGGACGTCCTACGCTGCGCTTGCCGATACGTGGCCTCCACTCGAGGACTTTTCGACCCCATCGGTCATCAGTCCTCCGTGCTATGTGCCCTGCCCACTGCCATTTCAACTTGCTAATCCGCTGGGCTATGTCGGTAACCTTGGTTCTTCTACGGATCTCCTCATTTCTGATTCGATCTCGCAGAGAGACTCCGAGCATAGCCCTCTCCATAGCTCGTTGGGCTACTTTGAGCTTACTCATAAGGCCCATAGTGAGGGACCACGTTTCAGTGCCATAAGTCATCACTGGTAACACACACTGGTCGAAAACCTTCGACTTGAGACACTGAGGTATGTCGGACGAGAAGACATTGCGCAATTTTCCGAACGCTGCCCAGCCGAGTTGGATTCGGCGATTGACCTCTTTCTTGAAGTCGGACCTACCTAACTGGACTACTTGTCCTAGGTAGACGTACGAGTCAACAACTTCAAGAACCGAGCTCTCAACAGATATTGGGGTAGGTACAACATGGGCATTGCACATCACCTTTGTCTTGTCCATGTTCATTTTAAGACCCACCTGTTGAGAAACTCGGTTGAGGCCTTCGAGCATCGTGTTGAGATCTTCCATCGATTCTGCCATGACTACAATATCGTCGGCAAACCGGAGGTGAGTGATGTATTCGCCATTAATATTGATGCCGAATCCTTTCCAGTCCAGGAGCTTGAAGGCATTCTCCAAAGTGGCCGTAAACAGTTTCGGAGATATCACGTCTCCCTGTCTTACGCCTCTTTTCAAAGGGATCGCCCTCGAACTCTGTTCCTGTACTCGAACCGACATGGTGGCGTTATTATACAAACACTTCAACACTTCGATGTACCGATAGTCAATACGGCACCGCTGAAGAGACTCAAGCACAGCCCATGTCTCGACCGAATCAAAGGCTTTCTCATAGTCCACAAACGCTAAGCAAAGTGGCAAATTATACTCTTCGGTCTTCTGTATAACTTGCCTCAGCGTATGGATGTGGTCTATGGTACTGTAGCCTCTTCGGAAACCGGCTTGTTCGGAAGGCTGGAAGTCATCAAGCCTGCGCTCGAGACGGTTCGTAATGACCCTTGAAAACAGCTTGTAAACATGGCTCAGAAGCGAGATGGGTCTGTAATTCTTCAATAAGGTATTGTCACCTTTCTTAAAGAACAGCACCACCACGCCTCTGTTCCACGCTTCTGGCGTTATGCCCTCGAGGACGACGGTGTTAAAAAGCCTCTGAAGGACTTTAAGTACCGGTGTTCCACCCGCTTTCAGAAGCTCTGAAGTGATTCCGTCGTCACCCGGTGCCTTGTTGTTCTTAAGCTGATTCAGGGCCATTCTAATCTCGTACAGGCTGATGTCCGGGATATCCTCGGTGAAATGTCGGGTCAACTTGGCTCTTGGGTCGGTCGCCATGTTGCCAGCAGGATTAGCGACCGAAGCGTATAGCTGTCCATAGAACCTTTCGATCTCCTCCAAAACCTCAGCCTTGGTCGACGCTATACTGCCATCTTCTCTCTTCAGCTTAGTCAACTGGCTTTGCCCAACAGACAGGTTTCTTGTGAACACTTTGGAGCCTTTGTTCCGCTCGATTGTCTCTTTAATATGTTCAGTATTAAAGAGACGTATGTCGTGTCGCAGAGATTTGGAAATCTGTCTGTTGAGCTGCTTATATGACTCTGCATCATCGGAAGACTGCAGTCGAAGTGAGCGTCGTTTAGCCATGAGTTTTTGGGTGTGATCGGAGAGTTTCTGAGGTCTATTTGAACGGCGGGGTCTGAAGTGCTTAGAGCCCACCGTTTGGACAGTTTCTACGAGCCTGTTGTTGATCTCGTCCACCGACGCAAAGTTTTCTAGGCAATCAAAGCGATTCGAAAGCTCAAGTTGAAAGTTCTCGGGGTTTTGGATTTGGGCACGAGTAGGTCGGAGTGTAGACTTCATCAGGCGGGACCTTTCGAGTTTAACGTTAATACCCAATGTGCCTCTTACGATTCTGTGATCACTACCGGTTTTCACCCTGTGGATCACGGAGACATCACTGAATATTCGTTTCTCGTTGGTCATGATGAAGTCTATCTCATTCCTCGTGGAACCATCAGGGCTCATCCAGGTCCATTTCCTGTGCGGCGGCTTCTGAAAGAAAGAGTTCATCATAAAGAGTCCCTCTTTCTCCAGAAAGTCAGCCAGCCTCTGTCCCCGCGGGTTCCGTTGTCCAAGTCCAAATTGCCCCACTCTCAACTCATCATCGCTTTTCTTACCCAACTTTGCGTTGAAGTCCCCCATAACAACTGTGAAGTGGGTCTTAGACGTATGTATGGCCCTACTTACGTCCTCATACATAGTCTCCACTTCATCATCTGGGCGTGCCGAGGTCGGTGCGTACACCTGAATGACCTTCAGCGAATACCTCTTGGATATTCTGAGTATTAGGTATACAACCCTGCTCGACACACTTTCGATGGTAATGATGTTGTTAATGAGGGATCTGTGAACGAGAAAGCCGACACCACCTTGCGACTGCTGGTCGCCTTCCCGGTAGTAGAGCAGGTTGCCGGATCCTAGGGTTATCGTGTCCTCACCCTCTCTACGGACTTCAGACAACCCCACAATATCCCAGTGCAACCTACTCAACTCTTCTTCCAGCTCAGCAATCCTCTCGTCAGTCCTCATCGTGCGTACGTTGTGTGTTACCAGGGCCAGTCGTCGTTTGGGGTGGTAGCCGGATCTCTGCCGGGGATTCTTAGCACCCCCTGCTCCGCCGTTACCCTGGCCGCTACCGGAGCCAGGGCTAGCGGAGCTGCCGGGGACTAGGGGCCTGGTCCTATTTGTGCCTATCATTGGGGGAGTTTGCCCATAATCGCCACGCTGGGCAGGCGTGTTGGCAATCGCAGGACGTAGCTTCGCGGCGAGGATGCTGCTGCCCATCCTCGCCCTGTGCCATTTTCGCTACGCCGATTTGAAATGGTTATACCGCCATTGGTCGGTTCCGCTGTACCTCAGTCGGCTCCTACGACACCTGGTACTAGAGGGGGGTACTATTCTACTCTGCCGGTACCCCACGGATATAGGAAGAGATATAAGATCAATATAGGAAGAGATATTTAAAAAAAACTATTTGTTGTATCAAAACACACCAAATGGATGCTCGTGTATGATGATTCTAAAAGAGTTATATCAATTTACACGCTATGTGAAGGTTTGGTGAAAGGTGATATTTGTTGTATTATCAGGTAGTTTTTTAAGAAACTTATCATCTGCTGTTCAAAGCTGTCTAACAAACAAGTAATATTTTTCAATTGACAAAAGCACTGTAGGCACTAAACTCGTAAAAATAGTTTTTTTATTATTTATATCATTTTACTCGAGAATAAAATTCGTGTTTTTTGATACAAGTTGACTTAAATATTAACTCAAATTTGTGTTATATGATACAAGAAACAATATACAAAAAACAAAACACAACAAAGAAAAAAAATAGCATAATCACTTTTATTTTAAGGTATTATTGAGTGGTTTGTCAGTCGTGGACTAAACCCACCTTCAGTGGCCACGTTTATGGCACCGTAAGTCATAACAGGTAGGATGCACTGGTCGAAAACCTTTGTTTTGAGGCATTGCGGTAGGGGCAAGGAGAAAACCTGACGTAATTTGGCAAATGCTGCCCAACCCAGTTGGATCCTTCTGGCTATTCCTTTCTCGAAGTTGTTTTTACCAAGCTGGATAACCTGCCCTAGTTAGACATATTTTTGAACAAGTTCGAGTGTCGCACTTTCGATGGCAATATGTCCCGGTGCAACATGTTCGTTGAACATAATCTTGGTTTTCTCCAAGTTTACACCGAGGCCGACTCGTCGAGAAGCTCCATTCAGGCTGTGCAGTATTTCGCCCAGTTGTTCCAGCGACTCCGCAAATATGCCGATGTCGTCGGCAAACCGAAGGTGCGAGATGTACTCACCGTTGATGTTGATGCCCCACCCAGTCCAATCCAGAGTCTTGAAGACGTCCTCCAATGCGTTGGTGAATAGATTGGGAGATATAAAAGCTCCCTGTCTCACTCCACGCTGGAGGCTAATGGGTTTCATCTTCTAGTCTTGGAGCTGGTAGGACATTGTGGTAGTGTCATACAAGCATCTCAGCACCTCGATGTACAGCCAATCGACACGGCACCGCTGCAGGTCATCTAGCACTGCCCAGGTTTCAATAGAGTCGAAGGCTTTTTCGTAGTCCACAAACGCCATACCAAGCGGCTGATTGTATTCTTGTGTCTTTTCTACAATCTGCCGAACAGTATGGATGTGGTCCACGGTGCTATAGCCTTTTCGAAACCCAGCTTGCTCAGGTGGCTGAAACTCGTCGAGCTTACCTGAGAGGCGATTTGTGACAACCCTCGAGAACAACCTTGTAGACATGACTCAGGAGTGAGATGGGCCTGTAGTTCTTCAGCAAGGTCTTATCGCCTTTTTTGAAGAACAGTACCACCGCACTCCCGCTCCATGCCCTAGGTGTTAGCCCTTGCTGGATGACGGAATTAAATAGACTCGCTAGCTCTTTCAGGATTGGAGTACCACCTGCTTTCAAGAGCTCAGTAGTAATTCCGTCATCACCAGGACACCTGTTGTTCTTCAATTGCCTGAGAGCCGCCTCCATCTCGCACTGCTCGATATCTGGTATCTCCTCGACGTAGTGGCGCGTGAGTGGGGCTCTGTGGTCATCATCCCTGTGTCTCGTCGGTTTGTTTCTCCGTGATGCATACAGCTGTCGATCTCTCGATCTCTTCGAGAATCTCGAACCTTGAAGAAATCGTTCTGCCATCCACAGTTTTAAGTTTTGTCAGATGGGGCCTCCCTAACTGCTGAGCGAACACCTTCGACCCCCTATTTCGCTCTATTGCCCCTTGGATGGTACCCGTGTTAGAGCGCCGGAGGTCGCGTCGTATCAGCTTTTTATTTTTATAAGTTCGAGAGTCTCAGGACTCAGAGAGCTTGGACTCTTGCTGTCTGCTTTTTCCGGGAAACAACTTTCGAGACACTTCCTGCAATGTTTTAACCACTCTGTCGGCCCTCTCGTCAATGCCGCTAGAGATTTTGCAGCATTTCGAAACGATTTTGAAGTTCCAGTTGGAACTTTTGTGTAAATGGTTATTAGTTCTTGTTAATAAATATACGAATAATAAAATAGAATTTGTGTAAAATGATACATCTAATACATCGTGCGCTATGTTGGATTGCTCAGAGAGCGCGCACGAGCACCTTGTCTAGTAGTATTTACGGCACTGACCCCGCGCGGGCGGCGGTACCCTCGCAGTAGCGCCCCCTGCACCCCGCACACCGATCGCGTTTGCAACTGTATTACTTTGCACATATTTTGGATCAAAACCGTTTTAATCTTCTCGTGATTATTGATATAATTTTAGTTGAATTACTTTACACAACAAATATTAGTTTCCTATGTATGTGAGCAATAATACAACTTTAGTTGTATCGATGCAGTGTACAAATTTACTTTGTGTCAATTGATATAACTAAACATGTATCAGATGACACCTTATTAGAAGGTAATAAATATATGTTAATAATGATATAACTTGAGATACATTTTTACACACAAATATTTATCTCATAACTTGAATATTATGAACGATACATGTCAACATGTATTTATTTACACAATCATATTTTATCAAATCACGCCATTTCGTCTAAGATGTACCACCCTATCTCAGAAACTAATAGACGTATCAAAATGTTGATTAGATAGAAAAATAGAGTATTTTTTTTCTGATTGAGGTGCTTAAATAATATCAAATTCGATATAAGTTGACTTGTACCACTTTTCACAGGACGCACAGAATTTTTTATAGATCTTCTATATCAAAAAATAAAATAAATAATATAACTCGAAATGTATCACTTTTCACTGACGCTCCAGAATTCTTAAGGAACACTAGATGTAACACCACACTCTTCTTACCAAAAGTGCCGGCTGCGCCATCTAGCGCGTCTTTGGGAACCCTATAAATACCTACTGGAAAACTGCTCATTCACTAATCGACAGTTCTAGATTGCTTATAGAATTAAATTGCTGCAGTGAAATTCACTAAGTGTTCAGCTGAATAACTGTATAAGCATACAGTGTCGAGCACAGTGCTGCGACCGACCTTGATAGAGGTTTTCATTTGGGTGATGTGATGACACTGGAGATCGACCAATGACAATCTCTATCAAAGTCGATCGCAGCGCCACAGATTACTGAATAGTTACAAGCAGCGCTGTGCACGTGCGAGAGAATATAAGTGTTCTGTGGAGAGAATTGAATAGCAGTTCTAGGTTGTGATCTACGTTGAATTCATCGTAGAGCTCGACGCTGTATGCTTAGAGTATTTCATTGCTGGTCAGGATGTGTTTATAATTTTATGTACCTATTTACCATAATATAGGTAGGTATCTTAAACAAAAATTATCTAGCCATAACTATTCTTTGTTAACAACCTAAAGATCTTTCATCTTAGATTCACCTATACCTATGTAGGTAAACGTAAAACAGCAATGTCTTTGATTCTAGCGAATGAAGAAAATATCGGATGTGACATCATCCGGCAATGGATGGTCTTCATGTGTGCACGTGGTAGACGTACCGAATTTGGTCACTGTGGTTATTCACAATACGTCATCTCCAAGTACATCCTGTTCTTATATAGCCGTAAGTAAATTATAGCCAACTATCCCAGTATGTTTTAACCACCAGTCATAATAATGATCTTATTACGTGGGGCTATCATCGTCCTCGCGGTTGTCCTGGTGACATACAAACTTTCTTCCTTCTGATGTGCTTTTTCTTGGCTGAAGAGAGCAACTGCCGTCCGGCCCCCAACGCCGCCGAGAAGAAATTTTGCCGCCGTAGGTACCTAAGCTAACTTACCTTGAAAGTTCCCGGTACTTTCCGTGTAAAGACAACATAGGTACCGTAGTGAAATGGTATTTGGGTGGGTGATTAAAACCTCGTACCTATTCAATAGGCAACATTTGACGCGCAACGCAACACGCGTAACATATTCGGCCACGTTATACAACGCGTGCGATGTTGCTGCGCGCAACATGACGCACGGCTTGTTGTTTGTTCGACGATTGAATGAACATTGTTCTGCAATGCTACTCGTCTTTGTTCCAACATTACACGCAACAATGTTGCCTAGTGGATAGGTGGCTTAAAAAGTTATAAAATCGAGATGGGAAACCGAGGTAAGTGTAACCTATTTTGGTTTCGTTAAACACATTCGAAGATGTTATGATGAAATTCATGGAAAATACAATAAATTCTTTAAATTAAGTATTCTTGTTAAATTTTCTAGAATTCACCATTTTTTTCTGATGAGAAAAAACTAATTCACGATGCACATCGAAGGGTTAAAATTAGAAAAATGTTATTGAAACAGCAACGCCTTATTGCTCTTCAAGACAACGAAAAGAGAACGAAGAACAGAACGAAGAACAATAATTCGCTTATAGATTATGTGAGTAGAGTTTAAAAACACTTGAGTTATTATAAATATGGTCTGTTTTCCCATTCGTTAAGGAGGACCCTAACCCTACCAACCTCCCTTTATGGCCCAAGAGTTGGTCTACGCAGTAAGGAAATATATCATTATCAACAGTCTCGTCTTTCTGTATTCGAAAACCAAAAACTGAAATGTACTCACACACTCCTAGCCTGCTAGTGTGGTTGTTAATGTGGGAATTGCCAGGCGGAATGTCATAAACCTATGTAGGTTCGATCCCCGCTCTGTGCAAATTATTTGTATGCATGAATATGGGTATTTGCATAGGCCTGGTCGTGCCTCGGAGAGCGCGTTAAGCCGTCGGTCGCGGTTGCCATACGAAGATCTATGGCAGTCATTACGGGTAGTTGGAGCCCTTAAAAGTCCTACTAGTCTGACTACAGAACTTCACGGAAAATATCAAAGTTCAAGCACATCACTGACATCACAATTACCCAAACTGAGTTGGGAAAAGTTTCAGAGAATGATGAATGATGATGATTAATTGATTAATGTTGTTATAGGTTTTAGCTCCAATACGCAAACTCCAGAAGTTCGTCGATTGGGCGTGCTCGTGATAGATCTCTGAAGAGCATCTATATAACGTCGTGTGTCCAGAAGGGAGGCCAATGTACCTACAAGTCTATGGGAGGGGCTACAGTGGCGCCACCTGCTAGTGCTCCATGATTAAATAAAAATAAGCAAAGAAAGATGAAAACACGGCAAACCAATTAAAAATTGAAAAAAAAAAAACACTGGAATAAAAGTATAGGATAAAATGTTATGTGAAATAGGTACATGTTAGAAGTTAAACTTTATCGTCTACAGAATTACTGTTTTTTTTTTCTTATCACTAATACTTAGTTCATTTCACTTTAAAATTGCAAATTCTTAAAGGTTTCATTCGAACAATGAAATCACTGAATTCATGTAATAAGTTGATTGGATTTGGGTCTAGAAAACCTCTCCTTAATTTTTTCCTCTTTGTTTTTAAAGAGGGCGTCACCCCTTACTTGTCTAGGGTGACTGGAGATCTATCTTTTAGTCAAATTTAAATAAAAACGATACACATGGTGTCTGTTCGATTCCCGCACTGTAATAATATTATGTGCATATTAATATAGATATGTCCATTTGAATTGGTTTCTTCTTCATCCTAGCGTTAATCTACGGTAATACTATCTATAATAATATCAAATTGTAATCACTTCATCATCATCATCATCACTACATATTATAAAACAAAGTCGCTGTCGCTGTCTGTCCGTCCCTATGTATGCTTAAATCTTCAAAACTACGCAACGGATTTTGAAGCGGTTTTTTTTAATAGATAGAGTGATTTAAAAGGAAGGTTATTATGTATAATACATACATAATATTGTTGAAAAACACTGATAAATCGGGATCAGAATACCACGCGGACGGAAAATATGGCCGTACGAAGTTCGAAGTAAGTACGAAGTTTCGCCAGCTAGTTAAGTAAATAAAAACAAAACTATCTATCTATCTATAGATAGATTACCGTGGTTTATCCCAGTCGCATCCGAAGCTTTCACCTCGTAGTCTGGGGTCCGCTTTACCAGTCTAACTGCGGATTTGGCTAGACTTCGATATTTTTACATGAAGCGATTGCCATCTGACCTCCACAACGCAATAGCGATATTGGGCGATATTGAAGCATCGCTGCTAGACTAGTTGTTGGACTTTTTAGGGCTCAAACTAACTGTAACGACTACCATTGATGTTCATATACCTAGCAACCGGGACCGACAGCTTTGCGTGCTCTCCGAGGCATAACCAGACCAATGCAAATACCCATTACCCATTCATGCATACAAATATTTGCCCTGAGCGGGGATCGAACCCGCGCCTCCTGCGTAGCGGCCGCGTTCACTACCGCTACGCCACAAAGGGTGTCATCATTTGAATTGGTTTCTATGAACTTTTAAAAAATAGCTATGGTAGCCAAATTTAGATGAAACTAAGTAGTCTAGACAATAACATTCTAAACTAAACCATGAGCACATCAAATACGTTTTATTACAATGGAATAAAGTCCTATATTGCATGGATACGAAAGTGGTCCATTAATTAGCCCAATGAGATAATAAGGGTCATACATTGGCGTCATTAGACTAATTGTGAATGGACACCAGTGGCACGACGATGTATGATCATTTGACACCTATTTACGAGTGTTAATGAGTTATTTTCGAAAATAGTAAAAGTGAAAATGCGTATATTTGGTAAGTAATTTTTAAAATTTACTTCGAATAATATGTATGTTCCATTTGATTAGGTAGTTAAGTACTTCACTAGATGTAAACAATCTTGATGTGTATTTTTAATTATGTTTTATATAAAAACTCAGTTTATTACCACTAATTAGCCAGTTAGTTAGCATAGGTACTTTATTTATTTAATCTGTGTTTCATAAAAAGTCGCTTCAAGATTGCTTACCTTTAGTTAAGTATCTAATCAATTGGAGTAGGTATAAGTACCTACCTACTTTTTATTTAGAAAACAAAATTTTGTATAATTATGGGTACATATTCAACGCCCAACGCTATGATGATGATGCATGAAAGATGACTGTACAACACAGGTTATAAATTACTCGATTTATGCAACTTTACCTGGTATTACCGCCTGCAGCTCCAGCACTGCAATTCACTAAGCGAGTACAACGATGCGAGTCGCAACGTTGTGCTCGATAGAGATTGTCATTGGTCGGATTGGGTCACGTCATTGGAGATCGACCAATGACAATTTAATATCAACAAATTCGACAGATTCCCATACATTATTTAAAAATTAATAAAATGCGGGCGTATATGGCTTATGATGATACGGGGTCTCGAAGTATTCCACGGGGCGGGTCGTCTATTGAATATATTTGCAGTGATTGCCGTGCTGTTGCGCCTTTCCCTCGGCGATGAAAACACCCTCTGCGATCGCAGACCCTTGGGGACGACTACGGAACCGTTGCCAGCTGACAACCGCTTTCAGTTGGAAGTCAATGACCTCAGAGAGAATAAGTACATCCCAAAACGACAGTACGAAGGTAATGCTTTTAATTTTCTAACGTTCATTCTCCAATGCTGTAACCCTGATAGCTAGATAAAAGTAGTTATAAATTATAGTGGCCAGGCATACCTCTGGACACGTATCTTGGACCTAAATCACGAGAAAAACGAGCCCTGGCTGGTATCAGCCTCCTCCGATTCTTTTATACTTAGTTGTCTACTGAAGTTGGGGTTCTTTCAGCCTCACTACGAAAAGTTTTTCTGTTTCAGTCCGACTTTTTTCCCGAGACATGGTAACTCCTTTTATTGCCTTCACGATTTCCCTTCGAGAAGACACCAGGGCCAACAAATTGAACCCTAGAAAGCCGTACTTGCTGAAGGCTGGTTTTCTGGAAACCCATAGTGACTTCAAGAATGCCAAGTATAGTGCTCTATGTAATAACACTATCATACAGTCAGATATCACACCGAAGACCGAAATAAAGGTAATTTTTGGTATACCACTTAATCACTTAAGTAGCTGCAGACGAGGATACGGCACAGCTGATGGGAAGTGGTTACCGTGGCCTATCTGACGTGACGTATACATCACCAGGGGCGTCGCACTAATGCCACTGACCTTATAAAAATCTTCTGATGTCTAAAATGAAA
Source organism: Eilema depressum (assembly GCA_914767945.1). Classification (NCBI taxonomy): domain Eukaryota; kingdom Metazoa; phylum Arthropoda; class Insecta; order Lepidoptera; family Erebidae; genus Eilema; species Eilema depressum. The sequence goes on from OU612020.1 coordinate 19,228,696, forward strand.
TTAGCGATTTGGTTCAGGTGACAATTTCATCAAGCATTTGATCAAGCGACTCGAGCAGTCACAGTATGGTTCTTCCTCACCTTGCTGTGACTGCGGAACACATACCTTACAAGACACAAATTCGCCTGTACAAGACACAAATTCGCCCCTGCGTGGAATTCTGCTCGCATCTCTGGGATGGCTCCGCAAAGTACTTACTAGATGCTCTCGATAGGTTGCGACGTGCGTTCCGCATTATTGGGAATCCTGGGATCACCAACACCCTCGAGCCTTTGCAGATGCGTAGAGATGTAGCGTCCTTGGCGGTATTTTACCGTCTCTACCATGGTGAATCTTACATACTTATTGAAGTTTTCATCTCAGGTGCTGTGGACAGCGCCAGAAAAAGACAACAAATGTGTTACTGTTTTCGCTTTGGTGGCAGTCCAACCAACAGTATGGTACAGCTTCGATGGACCGTTGTCTAAGCGAGTGTGTGAGGATAGGCGCAAGGCTGATGACATGCAGCCAATGGAGAACGACAACTGTCAAGTGTGTGAACACGCCAGATATCAGGTATACCTTTTGGTCTTTTGAAAGTTAAGTTCTATTAATGCATTCTTCTTTATTCGAGCGCTAATATTGGTTTCATCTAAACCTTGTATTTTGGAGCCTGAGATCCGCTTTGTCACTCCTCTCTCTAATTATTTGGTTCACTTTGGTACTTACGGGAGCGACAGCCGTCTAAACCCCTAAGCCCGAAAGGAAGCTTGTGCTAGCCCCGTCCAACAATTTGCAGCCTGCAGGTGTACCAGTTCGCAGGTGAGATTGGCTTAGGGTCGAGAAACAGGTTCCCAGTACCTGCTACATGTACTGTAGCAGGTACTGGGTATGTCCATATTGTAGTCGCTTGTAAAACCACAGCAGGGAGATCAGTCCACAGCTTGAGCGTACACGGGATGAAGTTCCTTTCATAACACACAGAGCGCACCATTTCCGGTCGTAAAGTGTGATGAACTCCCTGCCTATGGCGAGTGGTGCGATGATAGAAAGTAGCTGTGGACATCATATTGAACAATTATTCTGAACATAAACCATTTTAGTTATAATAACTGTATGTATCACAAAACTCGTTTTGTCCAACAGCTGACCATTGAAGGAATGTGGTCTCACAACACGCACCCCTTCATGTACCCTAACGCCGAAGAGCTGGCCAAATTCAGCGACATTGTTGGTGCTTCACACAGTAAAGATTTCGCACTGTACACGTACAATACGGAGGCCTCAGATGGACTGAAGATGCTGGCTGAACAAGGAAACACTACCAAGATGGAGTTGGAGATTCTAGATATGGTAAGGACATAGATCAAATGAGTACTGAGTGAATGACCCACCAAGTTCGAGGTCACTTTTTATACATTATGTTGTTACGTATTTCTACGTCTGTTTCAGATGACGCAGAGTATCGAAAGTACACAGGTCCGCACTCTAATCAAAGCTAAGGCCCCTCGCCGCCCGAACATGTCCACTACCACTAACTTCAGGGTGACCCACCGTCATCACCTAGTCTCCCTAGCGATGGCAATCTTACCGTCCCCCGACTGGTTCCTCGGAGTCTCTAATATGGAGTTGTGTGACGTCAACACCAAAACGTGGGCGGAAAATGTCACTTTCAATCTTTATCCGTTAGATGCTGGGACTGATAGTGGACTAACTTTTGAGGTTAGTATTTTAAACTCTAAACAGTTAAGTATGATTCCGAGGCCGATCGCAGACCGCAGCAGCCTTAGAATATGTCTAAGGCAGCAGCAGACGCATACCGCAGATACAGCGTACCGTGAAATAGAGATGAATATGGGCTGAGATATATATCTCTCGCACCACGGCTGACCCAGGGCCATTTCTTTCGAGCTGGCTCTCTTCGGTTGTGGGAACCACGGTGTTCCCATCTAGCCCCCGGGAATGGGGAGGCGCAAATTCACCACCTCCTGTTAGGTGTAATAGGCGGCTCCGTCCGTCACCCTCCAGGTTCACGCTTCCGCCTTTGAAACTAATAGTCATTTTTTATTCATGAATTACTTTAGTCACCCAACGAGGAAACGTCACCACCTCACACGATATCAAACGCGGATATTGCACCAAACGTCGACAAAGAAGAAATGAAACCATTCGCAAGGTTGCTATTTCATCTGGTTCGCACTTACACCATGGCCAACTGTCCCGAAGAATCGCTGGCCACTGAGGAAACAGGTACGTCTGACTAAACCAATGGGAAAGATGAACTAAATGGGAAAAATTTAAGTTAATTCTTAAATTAATTAGATGAGCCTGAATTAAAGTAAGCTGAGTACGCCCATTGCCTCAGTATAATGCTTTTTCACGGCCCGCTTTGTGTGTTAGGTGGACAGCAAGAATAGAAGTGCTGAAGCTGAACCATACCTAACAACAAAATTTTAATGGCAACCTCCATCTGACTAAATCTCCTCTCCTGCTTGACTTTGACTTTTTGGACATTGGCAGGCCACTCAAGCAGTCTCAGTGACAAATGGCGGCGGTATCTCGCTCGCTCTTGTTTCATGTTCTTTCTTTTCCTGTTTTTACCTTGTCCCCCGCCATGGGAGGGCTACAGCGATTGCGGTCTGTCTGTCTATCCTGAAACGGGAATATCAACAAATCCTGAACAGGTTGACTAGCTCAGTTGGAAATCTATGAGCATGGGACTACAGCGGGTTCCAATCAATTTCGTTGTGTGTGACGTTGACTGTATGCAAATTAACTTGGATTGAACTTAATTTATGAAAAACATCAAATTGGTTATAGGTGGTGACGGTAATGGAGGTAGCGAAACTAGTGAGCCAAGTGTCGTTGTAGAGTACACCTCGCCATCGACTACCACGAGTACTGAACCCAGGTGAATTACTTGCTTATGCATACTTTGCACCTTGATGATCGAACCTTTTTTAGTACACACGGCGCCAGACCTCGGTTTACAGGCCACACCAACATAAAGGAAGTGTGCGTGACAGCAATACTATTAATACATTGCTTAAAGATGTGTGTCATAACAAGTAAACCAATCAGGGCCTTTGACGCACTCACACAATTGCTATTTTACTTACATAAAATGCACCAAGGTTATAATATCATATTCTAAACTAATTTTATGAAATGTATGCATCATTTTGTTTCTATAACTAATAGGAGTTATCAAATTTTGTCACTATACTATCTGTTCTCATAGTCGAGATGGATAAGAATGCAAGTAAGTAAGTTTGGACCTCACCGTTGTCGCCGGTCGATGGTTCGGAACATAACAACGGAATTCTCTTTTTGTCATTCGTGCATCTTTATGTCAGTCAATTTAATAGACATAACATTTTATTTTATGTTCCAATATCTTTTTAGAAGTTTATAATAATTATACTTATGTGTTTTTTATATTTTTTATTAAAGATCAAATATTTTTATCTGATACTTAATTAATTATTATCTATAAATAATTAATTATACCCATACTTAAGAAAAATATCATGTTTATAATAGTAAATATATTATTGCATTGCAACAATAAGTTAATTATTTTATTTTCCTTTCCTTTTATCCATTAGGAATAAATAGTATCATCAAGGAAATATACAAAAAATATATTAAATTATATTATATATATTATATGAATTTTATACACTTAGTTTCCTGTAAATAAACTAGACCAATCGGACTTCAATATATTGAGGAACAAAAAGTGCACCTCGCTCGAGGACCGAACTCGGTATTGATTCTATTGGTTCAGCTGCATATTTAAACCATTCAGCTATATCTACTTATTCGTTTTTCGCTAAATATGCTATTATAACTAGGTGCAGTGGCTATCATCAATACCTATATTTCATGTAAGTAAAATAGCGAATGTGTGAGTGCGTCAAGGGCCCTGATTGGTTTACTTGTTATGACACACATCTTTAAGCAATGTATTAATAGTATTGCTGTCACGCACACTTCCTTTATGTTGGTGTGGCCTGTAAACCGAGGTCTGGCGCCGTGTGTACGTGTGGATACCTTCAAAGGATGCAACTCATCAGAGCTAAGTCGGGACCGAACTGATTAAAACCATACGGTATTCCGTCTGTCCGTCCGCTTCGAAGGATCAATAAGTCTTTTACAAGGGACCACAGGCATACCCTGGGAAGAAACTCCGTAGGAACCCGGGCAGATTTTGACCGCGAGTCTTAATCATTTGGAGGGCATCTATGCAGAGAGCTGCGCGCAGAACTTGTCGCTCCACTTTCTCGGGACTGTTCTGCCTCCTCCAACTAAACTCTAACCTGTATCCTCAACCCTCAAAAGTACATTGCATGTCTAACGCCCTTTTTTTGTTTCAAGTGAGCCACAGCCGACTATGGACCCGGAATCAAAAGAAGCAAAGTGTCATATGACCACGTGGGGTGACTGGGAACCATGTGAAGGTGAATGTATTGATAGCAAAGTGAATGGTTTCCAAGCACGGTACAGACAGCACCCCGAGGTGAGTAATGTATTAATTTCTTCAACAGAACTAATAATAAGAGTTATTTCAATTTATTATTCATTAGTGACGAAGAAAGAATAATTAAAATCACCACCCCATCTTACTCGAAGCTTGTCGTAAGGGGCGACTAATACGCAGACGATATCAATGCGCGAGAAGGAAAACTTTTAGTAGGTAAAACCTTGTATCAACCCGTCTGGCCAGCGGGGAAACAGTAGGTCAAAACCTCCCGACATCGGAAGAGGCCTATGTCCAGCAGAGGACAGCGATAGGCTGATTGATGGATTGACTATTAATTTTGTGGTGTACGGTTTCTTGTGATATTTCGCGAGAAAAAAGATGTTGTGATTTCGTTTAATTCGCCATGTTTGTTAGAGATTTGATCCTTATGATTGACACTATCGATTGATGTCATAAAAATACAGGATGTAACTTTTTCGAATTTATGTCTGTTCGATTACCAGGTGAGGCAAGCTGGTTATAAAAAAATCGATGAATGCAGTTTTGTTTCTTTTTAAAAATAAAGAAATGTCAATGAGCCAACATAAGGATTTAGGGTAGTTTCCCTTCAGGCCCCGACTTATTTTTCCACCCTTTATAGGTAGCTACTTGATTTTTAATTCCAAACTATGAAACAGATTTTTGAAATTTGAATATTTCGTGACTTACCTATATTTTTTGTGACGAGTAACATTTAAATCAATGGATGTAGATATTTTGCGAAGTTTAGAGATTTGGATCTTGAGAGATTTAAACCTGGCCTGAATCTTTGAGAATAAACGGTTCAACCGTGTCGCAGATATACCTACCTACTGAAAAAAGCCGACCCCGGAATCCGAGATGTGATCTTTACATGTGACCGGGACTAACGCAAGGATGATGATAGTAGGCCAACAGTTCGTGACTATATAGATAGAGAAATAACTTTTTTTCAGGATCCGACCCCAGAGTGCATCGAGGACGTCAACACAGAAGATTTCCAACCATGCAAAGAAAATTGCGTTGAAGAACAACCACTCCCGGAAGAAGATATGGGAGAATAGCAGTAAATATATACAATAAGTTAAACCTATAACTTTATTTTAGTACCTATTCATTAAAATGTAAGGAGGTTACCTATAGGATTTCATTAATTCATTTTCTGATATTTACAAGAATAAAATTACAAACACTGTTCTTGTGTTACTCGTATAGATAAGTACCTATAATTTATTATATATTTACACAATAAACTTATTTTATAATGTAAGTAACTATGTACTTACTTTAAGAATATGCAATGTGTATTATTTCAAATTCTAAAAACAATATTTCCGTTTTCTTTCTATTTCCTATTTTACCGTGTACTTATTCAAACATACGAAGTTACAAACGCACTACCATGCGTGAGGACTTGAGAAAGTATGGGCGGGCGGGAGTCCGCGGGAGCGGGAGCCCGGCGTACGATGCAGAGATACGCACTGTGCTCCCTCAACGTGTAGATAATTGTGTACGCACTGCGCCCAACTGCGTCGCCGGCACCCTCACCGTGCACCCGCATTGTGCAATTCAGCCCTCACCCCCCTTTAGGCGGAGCAGGCCAGATTCGTTGGTAGTCAGATTCTGAATAGGTCTGTTTCTTAAGTGACCGGATTCTGAGCAGGTCAGTTTTTTAAAACGTCAAGCAAATACAGTATTATTTTAGGTACTTATTGGAAAAGTACAGAACCTTGGGGTTCGTCCACTCTGATCATATGATCCGTTGCAAGTGGAAACGGATCAGGCATTTTAGTACACTCCGATCGCGATATCAGTTTCGCCTAAAATTAAACGATTAAAAAGTAGAATCCGATCGCGTGATCCGATTCCACCGAGACAACGTATAGACAATGTCCACTCTGATCACATAAACTTCAAAGTGTTGCACAAACAGGTTTTAAAAGAATCAAATTAAACAAATTAGAACAAATCAACAAAGCTATATTGTCTTAAACATGTTCTCATATTAATTATGTCATATTAGGATACAGCATTCTAAATCTAATCATCTATATAACAATCTTATATTATCTTACTAATATTATAAATGTGAAAGTTTGTGTTTTTTGCGTTTAATCACATCACGGTAACCACTGAAACGACGTCTGCCATCCATCACGAGTTTTTTATGTATTTAATAATTATTACCCAGATTTGATACTTTTCAGTTTCGGTGGTTCTACAATTAGTGAAAGACCCGTGTCGTTATATTTTGAAATACAGTCGTTATAAGCGGCAGTTACTGAAGCATCGGTTGATAAGACGTTATCGCGAATACTTTGTAGTGTAAGTGCTATTTCACATGCTGCTAAATTTTGTTCACAGGGATAATAGAGATACAATACTTACAAGAATTATTAAGGAACCTTTGCACTTCTCTTTCCTCCACTTAGTACAGCGCCACTTGCTTGATCCTCTTTTGTTTTGTCGCAATTTGGTATATTGACGTCCATCTCTAACCAACACCTTCCCTCCATTTCGTTGTACAAAACTGAGATGTTTGCCTAAACTAGGGCCGGGAGCTGGCAAGCTACACATTACAAATTCAATGTGAATTAAATATTAGTAATTATACTTGTTTCAAACAAAACGACAGAATGCAATCACTAGCGTTGTGAATAATAATGACCCCAATTCTGTCTTGTCACAAGCTAACTAAAATAAGCTAAAAATCTCTAAATGTCAGTTTAGTCCTGTCAAAATGTTATTTCGTATTCTGAGAACACACAACTAACTTAAAATTAGCTTGACACAACTAAAATTAGAGAAAGTACTCAACTGTCATTTTTGGTTAAACGGTATTCTGTTTTTTTTTTTTTTTTTTCTCTCTTCTGGCGATTACGCATTTTCCGCCAACGACTTAGCACATGGATTTGAATTCGAGTTTCGACTTGGGGGTAAGTATGCGACTGTGCTAGATTACTTGATGTACCCACGGATTAAAACTTAGTGAATGTACAAGAGAAGGTGTATATAAAATACAATAAAGGCCGAAAGTGTTGCAGCACGCTGGAGTACCTGAGTCAAAGCAAAAAACACAGGTTAGTGGTTATAGCAGACAAACACAATCCTACAGGTTAATATTATTAGAGTTAATATAGTTACATATCAGATATATAAGGGGAGAATTAGTATAGGTGAGAAGAGAGTTAAAATTTATGGGACGGGGGATACGGTTGGTGGGTAGGATATCATATAGAGAACTTCTTCTTGGGCACTCAAAGAAGATGTGATCAGTAGTGTGTTCATCCAAGCCACACTCACAGAGAGAGCTGTCCCTGACCCTGATCTTAGCGAGAAAAACATTAGTACAGGCATGTCCTAAACGAAGACGACAGATTACCGATGTAGCTCTCTTACTGGCTTCCCGGAATTGGTAAAACCAGGGTTTAATTGGGATGTCAGGCTGAATGGAGGCATAGTGTCTTCCCTTCACCTTGCTGGAACTCTCCCAAAGGGCGGTCCATTTTGATATTAGACAGGGTCTGGCAAGTAAGAGGAGGTCGTGAGCATAGACTCTATATTGGTCGAGAGTACCATTGTTTACTGCTTCCCTGGCAAGGGAGTCCACAAAAGTGTTGCCTGCTATGCCAGCATGACCTGGGATCCATACCAATGTAACCTCGAGTCCCTTAGACTGACACCTAAACAATGTTTGCTTTATTAAAAGAACTAAAGGGAATTTTGTTTTACTGGTGAATTGATTAGCCAGAATGGCCATTAAGCAGCTCCTGGAATCCGTAAATATTACTGCCTTACTAATACTATGAGCCTCAATGTACAGTAATGCCTCGAGTATAGCTATCGATTCACCAGTAAAAATAGAATTGATATTTGGTGATTTATATGAAAGTATAATTTTGTATCTTGGAATCCAAACGGCAGACCCCACACAAGTGGAGTCAGATAATTTAGAAGAATCCGTGTAAATAGCTATCCAGTCCTGCCAATGTCGGCTGATTAAATAATCTAACTCCTTATTAGCATCCACAGAATCCTTACGGTATTCTGTTGTACGTATATGCACTAAAATAAGAAATGTCAAACTAAAATTAGACATCATCTAAAATAATGCCAATTGTCGTTCTATATTCGCTTAAAGCCTTTATAAAGCTCTATAAATCGTCGATTGATTTGGATTTTATAAATAACTAGCAGACCCCGCGAACTTGCCAGGTACGTGGACCGAGAAAAACTGTATTTGCTTGGTTAAGACTGAGAAATATCACAGTTTGTTTACTATTTGATCAATAATATGCACTAATTATCATTTGTCGGCATTCTAAAGACTTATTAAGATAAGTTTTCACAGATTTTATAAAATGATGAGATGGTAACGTCAGAATTGGGGTCATTGACCCCAATTCTGACGTTACCATCTCTAAACTAAATTTCTCTAAAATTTTCTTATTTTAGTTAAGCGATTGACATTTCTAACCGTATTCTGTTGTTATGTCAAACTAAATTTAGTGTTTGCTAAGCACAAGACAGCACTAAATTTGAATATGACGTCGCTAAAACGAGTGTTACAACTGTTAAAAAATTAAGAATGAACAATAAAGATTTTCATAAAATCTGTAAAAACATATCTTAATAAGTCTTTAGAATGCCGACAAATGATAATTAGTGCATATTATTGATCAAATAGTAAACAAACTGTGATATTTCGCAGTCTTAACCAAGCAAATACAGTTTTTCTCGGTCCACGTACCTGGCAAGTTCGCGGGGTCCGCTAGTTATTTATAAAATCCAAATCAATCGACGATTTATAGAGCTTTATAAAGGCTTTAAGCGTATATAGAACGACAATTGGCATTATTTTAAATGATGTCTAATTTTAGTTTGACATTTCTTATTTTAGTGCATATACGTACAACAGAATACCGTTTAACCAAAAATGAGAGTTGAGTACTTTCTCTAATTTTAGTTGTGTCAAGCTAATTTTAAGTTAGTTGTGTGTTCTCAGAATACGAAATTACATTTTGACAGGACTAAACTGACATTTAGAGATTTTTAGCTTATTTTAGTTAGCTTGTGACAAGACAGAATTGGGGTCAATGTGTGGATAATAATATGTATGGGTAGTTTGATACTAATCTACCCACTCGTTCTAGATATTAATTAATTTATTGGAAATATTAGATTTAGAATGCTGTATCCTAATATGACATTATTAATATGAGAACATGTTTAAGACAATATAGCTTTGTTGATTTGTTCTAATTTGTTTAATTTGATTCTTTTAAAACCTGTTTGTGCAACACTTTGAAGTTTATGTGATCAGAGTGGACATTGTCTATACGTTGTCTCGGTGGAATCGGATCACGCGATCGGATTCTACTTTTTAATTGTTTAATTTTAGGCGAAACTGATATCGCGATCGGAGTGTACTAAAATGCCTGATCCGTTTCCACTTACAACGGATCATATGATCAGAGTGGAACCCTAAACTTTTATTTTGGTAGGTTGAGACATGGTCTTTTTGCATTTCAAAACAGATGAAGCTTAAAATATTTTTATTGGGCAACAGTGTTTAGCGACTTACGTCACCGTGTGTGTGAGACATTCGTACAAATGCAGTTACATTTTAGTACGAATTTTGTAAAATATAGCACATAAACAGCTATTTATAATTGTTATTATGCTAACCAAAACTCCGAAGCCTGCATACAAGAAATTTATCAAGTTTTCTTTGAAGGCTGTGTTGTTAGTCGAAGCTGCAGGGTTAGCCATCTCCTACGGTGTCTGGCACAAGCTAAATACCGACCGAGGTACGTAAATTCTTGTTGTTTCTATGAATATCTGTATTACATGTGTAATTTTACTACAAATAAATATAAATTTAGTCTTAAGATACGGATCTGGTGTCATAACATTCGTATGACCGAGGTATTGACAGATTCTTTTGACCGAAATGAGAAAAGGAAAAGAAATCTTATTAGCCGCACATTGGTTGTGATAATGACTTGAAAGGACTAGTTTTCGGCCTGCGTCTACGTACTGAATTTACGGATAATGTTAAAATTGAGGAATTTATTTGTGAGTGTTATGAGTAAGCCAGGTGTTGTACCCATAAAATTATGTTGGCATGGAGATAGAATCTGCAACTGCATAATATCATGTTAGCTCATTGGGGGAGGTCTGTTATGTTCCACAGTGACTGTTGAATGGCTGATGATTCATTAACTGACATGTTGTGCATGGTAAAATATGCGACTGAGACTACTTAGATATTTGGAATGGTGTTTACAAGTTGTTTGATTTCAAACAATTTCTACAAGAAATTATGTATTTAGGAATTTGTGCTTTTATTGGTTTATCTATCTTCCTTACCACAAAGGAGAACGGGCACTTTTGTATGAGCTGCGTCCCAACCCTTGTAACAAGTTGCGACTAGTGTAAACATGTTCATTTAGTCTATTTATATGTAAAAATGAAAGATTTTTATCAGAAATTCGTGTAGGTCCAAAGTCATAAGGGTGTAAGTAAAAAATATTTTTTGTGCAATTAGGCTTTGCAGTATAGTTCTACGGTTTTGTATCATTTCGCCGACGGTCATTACAACTACGGTTGACTCAACTAGGGTTAATTCACCTACTGGTTGACATGGTTCATGGTTGTACCGATCACATATTTTTAACAAAAAAAGAGGGGTGTTATAAGTTTGACGTGTGAGTGTGTGTGTGTGTGTATGTGTATGTGTGTGCGTGTGTGTCAGTCTGTCTGTGGCATCGTAGCTCCCAAACGGCTGAACCGAATTCAATTCTGTTTCTTTTGATCGAAAGATGGTTTAGTCGAGAGTATTCTTAGCTATGTTTCATAAAAATTGGTTCAACCATTTGAAATACATTATGCGGAATGAAAATCAATCCAAAATCTAATCTATTTTCAAATATACCCGTATTGGGTATCAAATGAAAGGTCATAATTTATACATCACGATATAACCGCTGAACCGATTTCCATAAAACCTGCTATTATTATAGGTATATAAAAAGCATGAAACAAAAAAAATTAAAAGCAGAAACCAATATTTTAATTTTATCTTTCTAAATCGATTTGAATAGTTAGCATAATAAATGCTTCAAAAGAACATTATTCACGCTGCATACATTTTTGGTCCAAAATTGAAAGTGCTGGCCAAATACGATATTTCGTTAGAACTTGTTCTTGTTGACCACTTCCTTCGGTTTTATTTGAGTTCGAAAATCTTGTAAACATACATTTTTTATGACACAAACTATTGAAAATGGATAAAAAATGTCGTGCTACATTGGAAGAATAGTTAATAAAACTAATAAAAAATAAACCCCATACTGCACACCGTTGTTTTTCGTCTATTTATTTAGGTGCTAAATTGAAAATAAGTAGCGGCCAAAGAATACAAATATGACATTCCGTTAGTCGGGCAGTGGACCCTCAGCTTTGACGCCATAATAAAAAATGCTAATGAGGACAAGCTCTAACAGAATATCATACTCGTATTCTTTGGCCGGCACTTTCAATTTTGGACCTAAATAAATGGGTGAAAAACAACGGTGTGCAGAATGGGGTTTATTTTTTATTGATTTTATTGACTATTCTTCCAATATAGAACAATGATTTTTATTCGTTTTTAATCATTCATATCATAAAAATGTATGGTTCCAAGATATTTGAACTCAAATAAAACTGAGAGTAGTGGTCCCTCAGCTTTGACGCCATAGTAAAAAATGCTAACGAGGACAAGCTCTAACGGAATTTCATATTTGTATAGGTACTTTGGCCAGCACTTTCCATTATGGACCTAAATAAATGGACGAAATACGACGATGTGCAATATGGGGTTATTTTTTATTGCTTTTATTAACTATTGTTCCAATATAGAATAAAGTTTTTCATTTATTTTTAATAATTCGTATCATAAAAAATGTATGTTTCCAAGATTTTTAAATTCAAATAAAACCAAGCGCAGTGGTCCCTCAACTTTGACGTGGTAATAGAAAATGCTAGCGAGGACAAGTTCTAACGGAATATCGTATTTATTTTCTTTGGCCGGCACTTTCAATTTTGGACTAAAATGGGTGATGTCCTTTCATTCAAAAATCCCAATAATTTATACATATTTGAAATGTACTAATTAAGGCCTTTAATTTGATATCAAACACGGTATATTTACCTCAATTTTATTTTTTAACGCAGTACTTTATGACCGCTAGAGGGCGCCACATTAAATTCAGTGACACATTATATAGCCTATAATAAGTGGACGATCAAGACACTTCTAACAATACCTTACTTGTCCAGTTCTAATTAGTAGTTGAAGAGCTATGAGGGAATTAGTGAATATACATACATAGTTCATACATACATACATAGCCTGTCAAAATCATAATCCTCCTTTGGCTTTAACATAGTCGGGTAAAAATAGCATAAATAAATAAGTATTTTGTCATAAAAACACTAATTATTTAAAATAAATTAAATACTTTCTTAGTAACTGAAACCCCCACAACTTTTACCCTGCACGAAATACAGATTTATGTCCATACAAAAAAATAATACACTCATTGAGACCTTTCATATGATATAGGTCAAAAAGTGTTACACCATATGGGACGAAACGCCCATTCGCCTTTTGCTTGTATGATGATAGCCTGGTGCCAACAATTGGCCGACAAGTATGAAATATCTATAATTATGGCTTCTGCCAATGGAAGTACCTATGATCCTAAATCTTAAAATCTAAGTAAATTCAAAATAAAAAAAATATACATATTGACAGTATATTCCTAAAACATACAATGTAAGACCTATGCAGTAGTGAATTTCAAAAAATTGGGTATGAATTGAGAACCTCCTTTTTTGAAGTTGGTTAAAAAAAAGTGCCAACACTGGTTATTGACTAAACAAATTATTTTCCAGATTTCCGTCTGTATATGTACAAGAACTACAATTGGGCATTAGACGGTTATTACGGGATTGGTGAAAAAATAGCTAACAATAGAACTAGGGAACTAGATCAGCAAATTTGGATAAACGAGGGCAAAATATAAAAGCGGTGAGATGAGTATTGCTATTAAGTCCGCTTTCTGGGTGGCTACATTCGGAACCATCGGTTACGCACTGTTCAAGGTGGTCAAACCTGATGATGATCTACTCAAACAGGTCCTTATCTTTAATATTTGTTGATTGTGGTCACTGATCATTTAGTTTGTCGTTTTATGGGACTAATAAAATTACTTTGTCTGTTGCATGTCCTGTTTGTGTTCACTAAAAGTATTTTTGGCTTTGGGTTTACATATTTGATAAGTAATAAACGAATTTGATTCCATTTATGGGCATGGAATTAAATGTAAAGAAAAAATTTGAAATAGGATTTTTATTAATGATTAAATGTGTTCGGGGGTTTATTTAGTGTACATTGAATAGTATGTAGATACAAAATCTATTGTGTGTGTTATCAATGGTCAAAGTTTGTTACTAAAATATTAAAAAAGTGTTATCTTATTTAACAATATTTTGTGTAAATTCCTATATAAATTCAGTGTCCATGTCCCTACCATCAAGTGTTCATCTTACAATAAAATTAAAATTGTCATAAAACTTTAGTCATCAAGTTTGATCCATTTTGATTCACAAATCCACATTTTTTATAATACATACATTCCATGTTACAGTTGTTAATTGCTTATATAAAATATTATTTTGCAGTTTGACAACGAATCCAAACACACCGATGCTAGAAGAGTAAGCCATCAAACAGTAGAAGTGCTTAAAAACGCAGCAAATCAATCGTCAGAGCTAAATAAAACGATAGAAGACTTATTAAAGAAAGGAAAATGAGTGATAAAAGTTCAGTATTAGAGAGGTTAAGTAGGAGAGACGCACAACGGTTAGAAAAATTACAGAAAGCACACAAAGCAAGGGAAGAAGTGGATGCCTGTGATGAAAATGAAGTCTATTTTTCTGGCGCCTTCAAAATTAAATCAGAATACGTAGAAGATCTCCTGTCTCAAGTCCCAACTATGGAAATTAACTCATTACCTTTACACTTCGAAAACATAAAACGAGAAGTTAACGAATTACAGAAACATGTTGTCACATCATCGTTTTTTCTAAAGGAGTTTAATATGCGAAAATATTTAGGCATAGTACAGAATCTACAAACAAAATGCTACGAATTAGAAGACCGGTATGTCCCTAAGAAAAAGTTTGGGTTTTCAAAGAAGAAGCTTCCGAAGTCACACACACAGAAGCAAGGGTCATTGGATGAGAATGACGGTGCTGGTAAGAATGATAGTAACAAATGGGACGAAAAGCTTTTTGGTTTCGATTCGCAGGAGAATAAAGTGCTATTGCTTGAAAACGATGACTTATTTCAAAGGGATGTTGCTCTACGGAACCTCAAGAACTGTACAGTTGGTCTCAAAGGCGTTATGGGTACGTTGCATTTAACTAATTTAGAAAACTGTGTTGTACTATCCGGGCCAGTGACATCATCTGTATTTGTTGACAAATGTACTAACTGTAAGATAATTACAGCGTGTCAACAGTTACGTATGCACACGTCCACTAAGTGTGACATTTATTTACATGTCACGAGTAAAGGCATTGTTGAAGATTGCTCCAGCATTTACACAGCACCATATAATTTGTATTATCAGGATTTAGAAAAGCATTTTAATATGTCCTCTTTGGACCGGCATTTGAACAATTGGGATAAATTGGACGATTTTAATTGGCTGGCTCCAGATATTCCTTCACCTAATTGGTCGGTGTTGGACCAATCACAGCGCATCACCAGTTGGGATGAGTGGTGGTCAAAAATTCCTTGCTAGTATGTAATAGGTAGTTATATATAAAATTTGCAGTGTTATAATAAAGCTCATAATACTCCATACTTATTAGAATATAAAATCTACTAACTATAGATGTAAAATCTATTTGAACCAAGGGATATAAAATGAAGAGGAAGGATCCTGTAGCAACATTATTCACAACGCGATTGGCTACTAATTGACAATTTAGAGTCAATCTCCACTGAAAGAACAGAGGCTGGCAGCTCTTTTTTGAGGCAAAATATTACAAATCATTTTGAATCTTATTTACGGAAGAAAAAGATCAGTCATTTGAAGGCGAAGGAGGGGTAGCGCGACGGCAGGAGCCTTCTTGCAATCAATTCTCGTAACAAACTGGCCGTTGCTCTTTCAGTGGGGATTTACCCTATATTTTTTAAAAATTGTAACCAATTATGTCAGTTTTATTAGGATGTGTTTGGTCATAATTTAACAATAATTCCCATACCAACAGGCTTCAAGGTTGCTTCCCATTAATTTTATATTTCTTGATTTACACATTGAGAAACTAAATATTTTGTACACTTTCAATAAAATGGGTGGCACATGAACTAATAGAAATCGTTACGTTCACCCAGTTACGTTAAAATGCACCGATAAATCGATGGTGCCCATAATAAAATACTGTACAGTCTTTTTCAAGCACTCAATGTATTGGTTTATTCATATTTGTTGTTTTTGTTGCTTATTTTTTTTGTTATAATTTGCATATAATTTGTTGCTACTCTGTCGCATTGGGTTTTACCTGTAATGACATTGTATTGTATGAAATTAATGATTTCTTGTAGCATGTGTGTCAAACATATGAAAGTCAGGTAGAACTTCTTTTTAAACCAAACTACAATTTTTTAAATGGTCTTTGAACTGGCAAATTGTACCATATTGTTACTGAGAAACACCTAAAAAAAGCACAAATACAAAAAAAGGACTACTAATTGTAAAATATTCAATTAATTGTTAACAATTAACTAAAATAAATGTGAGAACCTAGATTCACAATCCAGCCAAAAACATGAAAATACGTTGGCGAAATTTACTCTCAGTTTCATGTAGCCCTGACTATACAGATGTACTTTCTGTGATTGTCTATGTTTATAGACAATCCAGAGCCAGTTTTGTCTACGTCTACTACTTACCCTTCTTTCGAATTGACATGTCGGGCAAGAGTGAGAGACTGGCTAAGATAGATTTATATCATTTTTGTAAAGCGTTGTCCTTATCGCACAGTGCATAACTACATCCTGATTTATTTTTACTGGAGTAGCTAAAACCGCAATTAAAATTTCTGTATTTTCTAAACACGAATAATTTAACTACTCTAGAGAGAGCGCAAGACGAAGTGAATTGATCTAAGCTGGACTCCCACTCCCGACGGATTAAGGTTCAACCCCACCAAACGGACGGCATCGGAACGGATTTTACAATCTTTAAACAAAATAAATCTTATATCACAGCATTTAAAGTTTATATTACCAAGTCACGCATGACAGCTTGACGTGCGTCATGCCGCCGCACGTCGCTGTCAAGCTGTTGTGCGTGACTTGGTAATATAAACTTCAAACACTGTGATAATAAGATTGAATTCTGTTTAAAAATTGTAAAATCCGGGCCGATGCCGTCCGTTTGGTGGGGTTGGACCTTTAAAAGTCAAGTACTGTACATTGTACAATACAGTATGTTGTAGAATGTGTAGTTTTAGTTCTGACATAAAGTTAATAATTTTTATATAATATACTATTATTGCCATGCTATTTAGAACACTTTGTAACTGCATATTATTGTTTAAAATCTCACAGAAGTGGCCTTTCTTATGTTATGTAAACTATTATAAAGCTTTTTACGATGTTAAACTTAGATTCTGGTGATGAACAGAGAGCTAATTAATGAGATTTGTTAGAAATATGAAATACCATGCCAGTACTGCACAATAATCATGTTTTAAAAAGCTTACTTTACACTTGTAATCTATATTGCCAAAAATAGTTACATGGCAAAATTTGCTTGAACGCAAATTTTACAAATTGACTCTATACAGATGCTGATAAACTCGAGCATTCACTTGTAATGAAGCATTCTTGCGAATGTTACATTATAGAAAAATAAACGATAGCGTTTTAGCAAGCATTCTATCGAGCGTTCTGGCGAGCATTCTCGCGAGCACTCTCACGAAAGGACAGTAAACTTGCATCGACTAGAGCGATGATGTTTGGATCTGTGCTTGGCACGGTTCGTTGTCCAGTTCGACCTATTTCAAAATGGCTAATGTTCGCTGTTCTGTTACAAGCTAATGCTCAAATCTATCATCACCTGAGGGTCCTTATATAATTTATTAGATATTTATATCTACATCACTTGCCAGACGTATACTGTTATTGTTCCTATATACGTAGAACTTCTAAAAGAATAACATAGACGGAACGCATAGAACTAGCGCGTGAAGCCGCCGAAAGTAATTCTAAAGTAGTACCATCTAGCTCGCACTCGTGCGTGCACTAAGAGTGCGAGCTAAACGGTACTACTTACTTTAAGCGACTTCACAAGCTAATTCTATACTTTCCGTCTATGTTATTCTTTTAGTCTGAGATATAGGAACACAGACGGTGTTTGTATGCCATTCGCTGCAAATTGCTAGTTATTATTAACTTCAATGGCTCTATTGCAGTTATTGGTACGTTTTTTTAATTTAAAAGTTTTATCGAGTACTGGTTGGTGAAGCGAGCCATAGAAATTATGTTAGCAAAGATATCTGCTTATTTAATTAAAAACATTATATAATTTATAAAATAAATAACTTTATTAGAGACAGTTGTTTTACTTACCAATTTTTCGCTCTTAAATGTGAGTTCAAAACGACGTCATTCTCTCTGCGTCGAGTTCTTGTTGCACAGGATGTGTAGTTTTGTCAGCGAAAACAGCAAACATCGCACAAGGCATAAGTTAAGTTACAAATACCTAGTGCTGTAGTCACATGCTGTAGGAACATTTCGAACGATCGGACGAACTCGACAGCTGAATCCGCGGTGATATTTCCATTCTGCATGCTGTAAATTTGGTGTCGTCACGTTGTCGAGCAAGTATGTTGTGAGTGTGATGTATGTTTATGTGCTCGACAACGTGACTTCACCAAAATAGCATGCGATATTGAAATCTCACCGCGGATTCAGCTGTCGAGTCCGTTCGATCGTTCGAAATGTTCTTACAGCATGTGCCTACTGGTTATAGATTGCCTACGAGTACTAGTGACGACCACTGAGTCGTCACTCTAGCAGAATAGCAGTGTAGCAGAGCGTCGGGTTTCTGCGTGCGCCTTTATAGGATCTAAAACCCCAATAGATCTGGGCCTCGATTCTGCTAAAGCAAAACCATTGTCATACCAGAGACTGCAAAAAAGGGTATTTTTTAGACTTTATTGCTATAGGTTCAAAGTCCAAAATCAAATAAAAAATGTTTCATTACACTCTTTCATTCACTCTACAAAAAGCTATTTAATTGCAGACTAAAGGTCTAACCCCACCAAACGGACGGCATCGGAACGGATTTTACAATTTTTAAACAAAATAAATCTTATATCACAGCATTTAAAGTTTAAATTACCAAGTCACGCATGACAGCTTGACGTGCGTCATGCCGCCGCACGTCGCTGTCAAGCTGTTGTGCGTGACTTGGTAATATATGGCCAAATTTGCCGACAACTTCGGCATAGCTTGCCACACCAAAAAATTGAATTGAAACTTCAAACACTGATAATAAGATTTAATTTGGTTTAAAGATTGTAAAATCCGGGCCGATGCCGTCCGTTTGGTGGGGTTGGACCTTTAGCAGAATCGAGGGCCTGGAGCCCAACGTTCGCAGCCATGGCGCGCAGTTGCGCCGCTGCGCTGATGGGATCGCTGCGCACCCTGTGTGCGGTATAAGTCGGTTCGAAGTCTGAAGACGAATATAATGAGGTTATTGTTTGCCTCTGTGGTGTAGCGGTAGTGAACGCGGCTGCTACGCAGGAGAGAATGTTGTAAAATATTTATTTAATTATTATTATTATTGTAAGTTCCGATGTAGAAAAAGAACCTTGGTCCTAGGGTCATTTTTTTCACGCGGAAGGCACTTCATGTAAAAAGGTCCTATAGACCGCAGCCTAGTGGCGGCATATTTAAGACCCTTGGTCCTAGGGTCATTTTTTTCACGCGGAAGGCACTTCATGTAAAAAGGTCCTATAGACCGCAGCCTAGTGGCGGCATATTTTAGAGGGCACTTGTTCATTCTGATACGGTGACACGAGGGTACCTTTCAGTCTTCGAAATGGTAAAATGAAACTCAAAATAAGTAGTCTTGATAGGAGGAATTAAGCCTAACTTGTACTAAGATGAAGTGAAAAGAAATATGATTCAACAATCTCCTGTATGTAGGCAAAGGAAATAAAAAGGCCTCATTTTATCATAATATATATACAATTTATTAAGGCTCATATGAGAATAATTTAACGGGTTAGGCATACATACACAAAATAATAATGCTACCTGGCAGTTAGGGTGCGGGCACACGGCGCGGTGCGGCGCCGCACCGCGCTCTGTGGCCGCACCCTGAAGTTATTTCTGTATTTATTTACACAGGTAATTTTCAAATTTACTTAAATTACAAATGATTTTTTACTTCATGCACATTTTACAGAGTCTATCACTTTAACACCGCGTTGTCACAGTCAGAAATGTCACAATCCGCTTGGAAAAAAATAATTTGACAGTTCTTTAGTTTTCAGTCCTGGCAACACCGATAGAAGCCCCTTCAGAAAAAGGCGTCAAATCATATCTTTCACAAGGGAAACGTTGATTAACACTGATTAAGGACAGGCTACGCGAAACAGCGCTCGAACCCGACGGAAATCATGACAGAAAATGTATGATATTAGCGATGAACTGGAGTCGGTTTGAAAGTCAAAGAGTTCTTGAAGGGGCCGAAATAACTTATTTGATGATAAATTTAGTAATTAATCCAAAAAAAGACTCCAAAGTTATTGAAAAACGCGTTAAACTGGGTCATTTGCCTGGCACAGTTTTCGTGTGAAGTTATAATTTTCTTAAGAAATAAATATGTATATAAGTAGATAAAGAGCTATACTTGCCGCTGAATACATTTTATTAATTGTAAATAACTGTTATGATGTCGCATATCAATAAAAATAACTATGTGTGCAAATTTCCCATACAATTTTGCAGCGATCTGTGTAGATTCCTTCCGACGTCAGTCGCCCACGGGCTTTTGGCGAGAGAGCACGTCTCTTTGATGCGTGATGACAGTTCACACATACACAATAGGCATACCAACAAAAATGTGAAGTCAAAAGTGGCGACACTGTCTTCTCAGTGTTGTCAAATTTATTTAGATGTTCAATAAAATAGTATGCATTTGACAGTGACAAACGTAGTTCCGATTTTGGCCGTTTCACGAATTCGTTGGTACATTTATAACATAGTGGTTCGATTTAGTGTCTAACCACAAGCGCCTAAAATGTCAAACTAAAAAGTTGGGGATATACTAATCCAAAATATTTTTTTAAAGACAATATTTTTGGGTCCTGTTGTAAGGAAATTATCTTCTTCCTCCTAGCGTTAATTCTCAGTCGCATCCGAAGCTTTTTCAGCTCGGAGTCTGGGGTCCGCTTTACCAGTCTTAGCTACGGATTTGGCTAGACCTCGATATTTTCTGTGAAGTGATTGCCATCTGACCTCCCAATGGTAACATTAGGCGATATTGAAGCTTTGCAGCTAGACTGTTGTTTTTTTTGGATTTTTTAGGGCGCCAACTACCCGTAACGACTGCACTAGATGTTCTTATGGCAACCGGGACCGACGGCTTAACGTGCTCTCCGAGGCACGACCAGACCAATGCAAATACCCATATTTCATGAACACAAATATTTGCACTGAGCGGGGATCGAACCCGCGCCTCCTGCGCAGCGGCCACGTTCACTACCGCTACGCCACGGAGGCTGTCAGTTGTTGTAAGGAAATTATATTAGACAATAAGTTCGTAGTCATACATGTATACACGTATTTTATAAACATAAGTTCCTAAAATACATGTATCATGAAGTAGCTGTTTCCGTACATTTTAGAAATTAATAAAGAAAACTTAAGTAAGTACTTGGGTTATATTGTGCGTGTTCGTCGTAAGTTCGTGGTATATTATATAATATTATGTTACACATACCGGCTCAATATGATTTCTCAAAGAGGTTGCTCAAAAAGGTTGGACCAAACAGTTTGGTATATACCTAGCTAAAATACGATACCCTACTCGATAAATTTGAATAAAAATGTTTTCTGTCAACACATAATATATTTTACAACACACCTGCTCATAAAAGTGCTATTATTTTACCGCAATTAGGCAAGTAAGTTATAGACATACAAGTGAGTTATAGATTCTTTTTTAAATTTTATAGGAAGTGTCTATGTTCTTAAAAGAGTTTTGATACAAAAAAGAACGTGTTTAATAGTACGAATAAATTAATACGCCTATTGTATGGTCATTTGATGCACTATATACTTGTATACTAAACAAAATTTTCACTCAAACTTAACTTTTTTTTTTCTCTAAGTATAGAAAAAAAAACAGAGTAAAAAAAGTTAAATTCAAACCTCATTTTTTTTAAAATATGGCCGACCACCATTGTTAAATGCGCGCGCATAGGAAAACGAATTAATTTGTAGTATTGTTTATTTAGTATTTGTAGTATTATTTTATTCGCAAGTGTGTTGTAAAACGTCGTATGGCACGCGTGAGCATGATGATTACCGTTCTCGGCACTCTTAAGACCCTCGCCTACAGCTCGGGTCTCAATAGCGCCTCGGCGGTAATCACCAACTTTGCTCACTTGTACCATAATGTACTATTAGCATCAAAAATCTACCGTATAGTTTTGATGGAATTTTATGTAGGTACCCTATAACACTCGGGAGATGAATACCTTTCATTTGAGACCCCATTCATTGAAATCCGTCTAGGGATTAGGCCTGTAAAGAGGAACAAAGAAAACTACATACATACATATATACGCGCGAAACACATTACCCTCGCTGGCGCAGTCGGGTAAAAACTAATACCCGACTACTGAAAAATTACGCTAATATTAAGCAAGAAAATATCTAAGTAGTAGTAGTCTTTAGGGATACTTCGAGCCCTAAAAAGTCCAACAACTGGTTTAGTTGCAATGCTTCTATATCGCCCAATATCGCTATTGCGTTGTGGAGGTCAGATGACAATCGCTTCGCGAAAGTTTTGGATTACGCTAATTAAGAAGGAGAAGAACACAACCCTAAAAGAAAAACAGGTTTTTACGGGACTTTGTTTCCGTTCTTGTCACAGAATTCAACAAAAAAAAACTTACTCCTATATTTAATTTTGTCTTCTGAAATAAATCTGTTCATTAAATCAGTTTAATTTTCGTTTTTTTAAGCCTGGTTTTATTTTTTTAATATACCTACTATGAATTGTAAAATATTGTAAGATAATACATAAGATATAAAATATAAGTTATATGTTTTAATTGACCCCAACATACACTTTGATTCATCAACATCAACTTTGATTGAAAAACTCTTGGCTTTATCAGTTGGAGTAAAGTCTATAACCTAAAGCCTAAATCTGCCTTTTATTATTACATATAATAATTGAAACATTAGCTTTCTTTGATTGACATTAGAAACTTTGACTGACTCCTACCTGAGCACATGTTGCTGAATTAGTGGAACATAACAGTGGAACGAACAGTCCGAAATCGAAGTGAAGACGTCTGATAGGAATGTTTGTTTGTTTGTTGAACGACTCTATAGTTCGGGAACATTACGCGACAAGTGCGATGTTTCCAGTTCAAAGAAAACAAAGTCTCGCGTTGATAATTGTCGTTGTTGGGCAACATTATGCAACAGTTTTGCACAATATCGCCATAAAATGTGATGTCTCGGAGTGGCTTAAAAATATCTTCATGGCAATAGCTGTTTATGGCAATGTTTTGCTCATGATAAAAAAGTATGAAAGTAAGGTAGGACAATTTAATTCTTTAAGAAACTATTTATTTAGAGTATGAGATATTCAATCATCTCTCTACTATGATAATTATAGTCTTTCTACGCGGTGGGCATTTTAATTTTACGAACATTTTTAATATTTATATCAATATTTAGGTGTAGGTATGTTACCAACCTTATTTTGTTCAATATCTCAAATCTTTGTAAAAAAATCAAACAACGTCATGTCATGATGCCAAAACAAAAGACATGCCAATGACGTCATGCACGAAATGAAAGGGATGAATATACAAGCAAGAAAAGGAAAAGAAATATAATTTGACAGACGAAATTCGTCTCAATAAATCGTATTACTGAAAATGCACTCTAATCATAAGTAATAAAATAGCTTTTTCAGTATTCTTAAGACAATTTTCTACATTATGTTGACTTGCAAAAAGCATCTTGCAGCCCACTGTGCACCTCGGCGATGTGTGCGTGCACGTTTGCGTCTTATTTTGACAGATTTTGAGTCGTGCGCTCGGCGTAGCCGGCCCTTAACGCTCACAATTAAAAACATCATACAACAATCCGTTTAAAAACACAATTTTTTAATGAAAAATTTTACACACACAGCAGAAACTATTGTAATAGACTAAAATCTGGACTACCCTAGGTTGAAGGATACCAGTCGCCTAGATTATTGTAAATAAAATGAAGGAGTCATTAAATAAATTAGAATATATTTAAAATTTGAATTAAAACTGGGATCTTCAATGATTTTTTAAGACTTAGTCTACATAAGATATTATGAATATGACACAAAATAATTTCATATTCTCTTTACAGTAAAACAGGATGAATAGAATTTAATAAAAACGAAATGGATAAATAAATTTTGTGATTATTTTTTTGTGTGAATGATTGAAACGATTTATTATTTTAGTGTACAGTCGCCTTCAAAAATGATTTAAAACATTCCGTATTACGATGACCTTAGTTTTTTAAAACCTTTCTTAAATTGATTTAATAAAACATGAAATATATTAAACTTGCCCTCTGAAGAATTTGTATACATTAAGCTATGTATTCACATTTTCATTTCTATTCATCCGCTTTCACCGCACTTACAAATACTGATGAACTAAAATAGTATAATATATTATAGATATAAATAACACACTACGTGAACACGATTCTACATGATTTAGATATCACGATATTCCTCGTTCACACCAAGGTATAAGACTTGTTTTCTACATGTTTTTTAAATGTTTGTAGTTACTACACACTCGTGTACAAGAATAATAACTAGTTTTAGATGAAATTTGTAGGTACCAAAATCCCTAGTGTACCAATCCACAATGTAGAAAACAAAAAAAAAGTAACGCTGTGTTTTAATAAGTTTTATATAAGTTGGGTATAAAACTTGCATTATAAATTGTTTATTTGGTGTAAACTTTAGAATTTTATAAAGAGTAAGTTACAGTCAATGAGAAAAGTAGCATGACAAATTCTAATAAATTTATCACTTCAGCTCCTAAACTTTTCATAAAATAATGTCCTCTGGCGACCATAAAATTACTTATGCATTAATTAAGTTTTGTAAACATTTTAGTGTTAAAAAACTTTTGTCCATGACTGCACCTACAAGTAATAGTAAACTTATTTTGTCTATCTTGTGCATTTTATTGTGAATAGAAAATAATATGAATACTATTTTTAATTGTGACATTGTGACAAATTATTTAGTAAATAAATATAATGCAGATTTATATAGAAGTATGTTATAATTACTGCGCAAAGATAAGGGTAGGGTCCGAGCCCCGAATTTTTTACAAATGGCAATATGTGAAGCACCCTCTATTAGTAGATTTTAAATAAAATTGTAACAATAAACTCATACTGTATTCATGAAATTTTGGTTGCTCACACGATAATCATCTTTTCATTTTGGGTGTAGCAAATCATACTACATACAACTTAACTTTTCTCAGTTACCCCACCGTCCTTCGTCGGACTTTAATAAAATATTTTAGGGTAACTTATTATGCCGAGATTATTTAGATATCTCATCTATACTATATTGAAATTTAGAATTATGACATCATCAACTAATATAATAAACACTCACTTTTAACATCCATAATTTATTTACATGTAAATAATTATGCAAGTTGTGTTGCCAGTTTATTTATCTGTCTATTAAAATTGTTTATTAAAAATATAAAATGTGGTGAATTAATTTATACTTTACATACATTTACAATTATGTATTAATATATTTCTCAATCGCTGTTTCATGTAAATAAATATATGACAAGCGCACAGATAAATAAAGGTAGGGTACTTATACATATAAAGAAACAGGGTACCGGTATCGGCTAGCTACCCCTACAAGTTTCCATGGCAACAAAAATAGTGATAGTTCGTCATCTACGTTCTAACACACATGGTAAAAAATAATCGCAACGCATTCGCGCCCGTATGTTTAAAAACACAAGGGCGTGAATACTTTGTGATTTATTTTGACAAAAGACGAATTCACAAGATGGCAACCGAAAGCCGATACCAGTAACCTGTTTCTTTATAATAAGCACCTTTACACAAGTATTTTGCCTCTTGTGACTTTTTTAATCACCAATCTATGTCATTGAATACGAGATTCATTATAATTATTAGGGTATCTTTTAGCTGTACAGTGTCGCATGTGTACATCCCATTATATTTAAAAATAGAGAGCTATTCACCTGTATCATTGCGTCTCGTTCTCTCTCATAAAACAACGATAGTAGAAATGAGATGCACACATTGACTTCAGCCGACCCTTTGTTACAGATCCACAGCAGGACAGCTAAGACAGATACTTAGTTTAGGAGTCAATTCTTTTTGTTTGGAGTTTAGGCCCACCGAAAATTTTGGCGAACAATAATGAAACGCAAATTGGTATGTTCGTAATTTTCTTTAGATTACAATGGTATTTATTTTTCTATTTGGTTTTACCGGATTATTACAGATAAACACCAAATCAAAATATGAACCTGACATCGTAAATCGGCTTTGAGGCATTCTACATTCAATTATGATAATAATATTAGGTTGAATACACTTTAGCATTTATTACCTGGTTTTGGTAGCCTAAAATGAATTAACTCCTTTATAGATGGAATCAAAATAATTGTAGAATTAAATAAAAAATATTGGCAGCACAATACTGCCGTAGTAGCAGTAGAACAATGGCGACGATCAAGAAATAGTCGATATTGCATATTTCAATATAATTGCTTTTTCACAAAGACAAAACATACAAACAAAATTAGATTTATCGATTGCAAAAGAAGAATAAATGTACCACGTTGTCTTAAGAATTGGCAAGAGGTACTATAAACACCCATATACGTACTAATATGTTAATAGGATTGAAATATCACACTAGCGTTAGGGTGCATAAATATATAAAAATGTTACCAGCACCGACAAGTTTCTATAGCAACAAAAATTATGATGATTTGTCGTTTACGTTCTAACAGCACATTGTCGAAAAAAAAATCGCAATGCGCTCACATTATTTTAAACCCATCATGTCAATTCATCATTTATCAAAAGAATCGCATACGATTCTTTTGATAAATGATTCTTCTTTCTTCGAAGAAGAAGAAAGATGATAAATGATGACAACACGGATAGGTTTCCCGTACCGGCCCGTCCGTATCGGTAACCTGTTTTTCTACATAAGCACAGTTACAAGATGATTCTTACATTCTTACGGAAATAAAAATGAATGTTAACAACTATTATAATAATAATAGCGAAGTTTGAGCATTACAAATGTTTTTTAAGGCAGTAATAGTTATAAGGAATGTTTCACACATATTTAAGTACAAATTTAATATTTAAAAATGGAAATATGTTAGAGATAGATTGTGAAAATGGGATATATCCATAGATGCTTTCAGTCTTTATACATGTAGCAGACATGTCTGATACGAATGACGACAATAATTGAAATCATGTCGTCATGGCTCGCGTAATAAATATTATTTTTATTCCAAAATATAATATGTAATAAATATTTCCCATCTTCGTCGTAAAATTAAAAACACATTAATATATTCTTTAACGATAGCACGAAATATAAAATTTAGAGGATGTGACTAAGCATTATTTGCAACAGGATTGGCTACTAATTGCAAAGATATATTATAAACTACTATCTTAATGTCCGCACTCTAAAATAGCGACAAAAATCACTATTATCATTATTTTACGCACTATCAGCGAGGCGACAGTGCACTACGCAAAAATACGTCATTAATAATAAATTGGCAATAATAATAATGACGTATTACTTCTTCACGCGAGTAAGTAGCTATATTTTTTATACTTAGTGTTTGTGCAATTTTGAAAGCTGCCATGTTCCTGCAAGGCGTACCTATATAATAATAGGTCATTGACTAACTGCCATTCATTTAGGCTATCCACTGCGTCGAGGGAACCCGCGTGCTTTTATTGCATGGCGCAGCGGACGGCCTTAAGCTTGTTTTCTGTTGACACTGACCATTGAGGTCTCTCTTGATTTTATATTTCGTGAACGACAATAACTCGTGAAACACACAATCGCGACAAACTTTACATAAGGGCAATATTGCTGTGACATTCGGTTGCGATATAGAGACATTTATCATAATAATAATAGAACATTTTGTCGCTTTCGTTCTCACTACGAATAAAAGAGATAAATTGTTCAAAAGTTAAAATGCCCTTTTACCTGTGTCTAGAACTTTTGTATCTATTGGCAGTAGCACAAACAACTAAACTGATCGACTAAAATAATTATACCCCACATCTATTAGATTCTACTTGACAGCAGATGTCACACATATCAAACTATATTAAGGCAATGACGGATGAAAACTTCTATTTAGAAAAAAAATAGTAGTAGAAATCAAAGGAATAGAAAATAGTTGAATTATAGAAAATGTATTAATGTCAGCTCTTTAAACAATATATCTACCAACTCAAAAGTATGATACAATGATTCAAACGCTTCAAATGGTTTATTCTGAGCTCATGTTTTTCTCAACATTTTCACTAAAAACAAAAACATGAGCTATGGACGCACCTTAACAGATCTGATATTGGCGCGATGTCATGGCATTTGACATATAACGGGACAGTGTTGCCTGATCATAAATATCTTTCTACTAATAGTAGAAAGTTTCGTGATAAAATTAACAGAATATTTTAGGCTTGTACTCTGTTGAGTCATAAATCATAACATGTGATAGTTTGGTGACACTAACACTTCAAGGGCAATTTCCGTATTGATCCATCAAAAGTATAGTTGGTTAGTGTTTATTGAGAACAGCTATCTTTATAGTTTCTACAGACGTCAGTGGGTAGTATTTATAGTGTGTGTATGTGTGTAGTTTTAGTCTATGACTTTGCTCGCGTTAATAATAAGTAATTCTTATGAATAGTAATTTTTGTCTGGATAAAAAATACCGTTTGTCTTTTTCTGTATACCTGGGAGGCTGGGAACGTGTAGATATGCATAAACTCACACTTATCGGTTCAGTAGTTCACACACAAACACACACTACTTAAAAAAACTCGGGAAACTTAAATAAATCAGACCAAATAGATGGTAAAGTTTTGAGCTAATTTTCCCGTGCTACACATACACTTCATGATAATATGACAGCATTAGAAATACACTGATATTTAAGTTACTTACGCGGACCATAATCAGAATATTCATCCCTGAAATGTCAAATTATTTGTTATAAAACTTTTGAATTAGTGTTACTTTATCCGAATTTACTTACGGTGCCGTATTGGTTCCCGGTGGAGTAGAATAGGGTCACCCCATATATTCCCGTGGGTGTCGTAGAAGGCGACTAAGGGATAGGGCTGTTCTCTAACCGATAGTAAACATACAGTCCATGATAAAGTGTCCGCTACACGGCAACAAGCTCGCCCCTTATTACGTGGGACGGAAAATCATAGTTGGCGAAATGTGGGTGTTAGTACACCTCTGCCTACCCCTTCGGGGATTAACAGGCGTGAGTATATGTGTTTTTTCCGCTTTGAGAAATTCTTGTTATGTCTAATGGAAGTTCCACCTGCGTCGTTTCATTTTGCCTATCATTATCGATTTGAATAGTTACCATAGTAATTGCTAAACTTCATGCAACTATTTTAGCAGCTTTCGCTGATAGAATATTGTAGTTGTTGTAATATTATTCTATTAGTGAATTACGTTATCAAATGTTATGAATCCAGTTTTGGCCATCCAGACTAAATCTAAGAAATCTTCACAATTACGAAAAATACCCTTGACACTTCCGGTGGTATCATGGAGATTGAATAATACCCTTGACACTACCAGTGGTGTCATTGGGTGGTATCACGGGTCGGCGACAAGCCTAGTATTGATAAGTTGCGAAAGCAATTTGATCTGTGCCGTTTTAGAGTTTAATGTCGTGTATGACATATTGAAAGGTAGTTGAACTTTTTTCCTTTGGATAACTGTTACTGTGTGAATATTTTACTGCCTGAACCAATTTCTTCATTAAGTAACTTTAATTTTTATTAAACTATTCAAATTTTTTCGGCGCGCTGTCTCCTTTTGCCAAGGTTTTTTCAACCAATTTTAAACTATATAAACTCACTAATATTTGAGCTCCATCGACATTTTATCAATTTTATTGCAATATCCCACTCCTTTTTAAAATGGATATAGTAGATAAATGCCAAAATATCGCAACTCGCTAATTCTAACGTACCAATGCTAGACTTAACTTATCTTACCAATTGGGTTTCTTATGCGCGATGAACCACTGTTGGTACGTGTTGTTGGGGTCGCAGGGGGCCAACCCCAGTTGCTTCGAGTGGGGTTGTAACGTGAGGCAGTAGCCGTGGAGGCGGTGGATTAAATGGCTGTGGGCGTCATCGTAGCTGGAAGAGAGAAAAGATTTTTTAAATATGACGAAATTAGTTCTGCCAAAAACTACTGGGTGATAATCAGGTATAAAAACCGGAACTGAGGGTTCTGTACAAAACTTATCACTATCACTTCACTACATATTATAAAACAAAGTCGCTGTCGCTGTCTGTCCGTCTCTATGTATGCTTAAATCTCCCAAACTACGCAACGGATTTTGAAGCGGTTTTTTTAATAGATAGAGTGATTCAAGAGGAAGGTTTATATGTATAATACATGCATAAAATTGTAAAGAAACACTGATAAATTTAGAGATAATACCACGCGGGCGGAAAATATGGCGGTACGAAGTTCGCCGGGTCAGCTAGTGTTACATAAACGGCAATACCTTTTATTGCGTTAACCTAGTAGTTTGATTTGGTGTATTTAAATATCAACTGGAACGTGTTGAACGTTCCTGGGAAAAAGGTTTTGACAGACAGACGAACAACAAATTGCTCCTATAAGGGTTCCGTTTTTCCTTTCGAAATACGGAACCCTAAAAAATGGGACGATAGACGATCAGAAACTCATTATTCAGAGTAGATTGATATATTTACTCCTAAAATTTTTTTCAGTTTACCGCCAGTACTCAGTTCCTCCGTGATCATGGTGCTTGCAACTGTGCCGAAATATCGGAAACTCAAAACAATACATGGTAAAT
Source organism: Eilema depressum (assembly GCA_914767945.1). NCBI lineage: Eukaryota > Metazoa > Arthropoda > Insecta > Lepidoptera > Erebidae > Eilema > Eilema depressum. The sequence goes on from OU612020.1 coordinate 19,259,708, forward strand.
ATCCCGAATCCCGATAACTCTAATATAGTACGCGCCAGTTAGTGTGGCAATACGAGTCATCTACATTCCCCCATACAGTGGTGTAGGTATACGAAATTTGCAAAAACGACAGTTTCAATGTTAAAAGATAATGTAATAATTCTTATTTCTTAATATTTTTGATTTACCTTTCTTGTTACTTCGTATTCGTAAGACTTTGTTCCATTCGTATTGCCACACTAACTGGCGCGTACTATAGTAAAAAAACTCAACAAACATACCATCCTATCTATTACGTTATTCAGATGGTGACGGCCTCCGTGGCGTGGCGATAGTCCACGCGACTGCTACGCACGGGGCGCGGGTTCGATCCCCGCTCAGTGCAAAAAGTTGTGAATGAATGGCTGTTTGCACTGGTCTGGTCGTGCCTCGGAGAGCCGTCGGTCCCGGTTGCCATACAAAGACATCTATGGCAGTCGTTACGGGTAGTTGGAGCCATCAAAAGTCCAACCAGTCTAACTCGGAACTTCGATATCGCCATTGGTCATTGGACCATTGGTTGTGGAGGTCAGATGGCAGTCGCTTCACGGAAAATATCGAAGTTCAGCCGCATCACAGTTAGACTGAAAATCCGACCCCAACTGAGTTGGGAAAACGTTCAGAGAGTGATGAGATGGTGTATGTACGTACCTCCAGGGCCCGTCAACAGTGCCGAGGCGGCAGAACGCCTGCTTGACGCTGTTGGCGTCGGCTTCCACACACCGCTCGCCCACTCCCAGTTGCCCCGCCTCGTTCAGACGGAACAACTGGCTATTGCCCGCGCCGTGACACGTCGATGTACCTGCAAACGACCACAACAATCTATCAACCTATTAAGATTGGAAAAGAAAAACGCTCAGACGGGACTTGAACCCGCCACCAGTCCCTTAAGGCGGCCACCCACTAACAGTCCGTCTGCAGTTTTTCGTCTGTCCGGCGGCGGCCTGCAGTCCTAATGTCATCATAATTTCATTACCTCAGACTAAAATAATAACATTATTTTATTCTTTTAGTCTAATGTTATTACGTACAAAATGCCGACGGCCATAGACTGTCCGGCCTTGAACTGTCTTTGCTGACCGAAATCGTCAAGCGGCCACACACATATTAGCCGTTAGTCCAAAATCGTATACGAAACTGTAAGTGTTGTCGTTCGATGAACTGTTAGTGGGTGGTCGCCTTTACAGGGGGAATGCTCTGAACATTGAGCTACCGAGCCACGCCTTGAGTATTCCAAATTTACCTATACAACCATTTTGGGGTGACCGTGAGAGCCATCTACCGAATGTCGTACGAATTATCGGGAGTAATGAAAGCTGTAAGCAAAGATGAATAAAATTCAAATAAATATGGAATAAGCGCTTGAAGGTGATCCATGATCAGCATAGTAACCTAAGCTGTATTATTCCGGAGCTGTTAAAATTTCATCTACTTATTGCCATAAATAGGATTGTTCAGACTCCGCGTTGCTATTGAGTTTTTGGTAACAGAAATACACAACAACACTATGCTCGATCGAGACCTTATGTACAGTGGATATAGCATAGGATTCTGATCACTAATGCCCTTTTGATGACAATAAACACACCCCCTATAACTCAGAAACGTTGGCGTGAGCAAATAAAAAATAAAACAAAAATTTTACCTATATAAGCTGGAGCTGCTTTCCCCATGGTGTCCAGGCAGACGCTCGTAGCTTTATTCTTTACCATACCCCAGTGAATATTCTTCGGCAGCTTCGGGAACTTGTCATAAACGTCATAAGCGACATTCTCCATAAACCAACTGAAAGGCTTGCACTTCAGACGATCTCTTAAAGCAATCTGCTCGCTTATATCTCCCATATCCAGGAACCTTGCCATAGGTTCTCTTGTGTAGAAGTATTCTTTATGCTCCTCATCAAACCAGGTCTCGATAACCCTCTTGTAATTTATTGTGATCAAGGATCCCTTTCGGTTCTTCGCTAGATTGCCGAAAGAATACGGCATGAATGCTCTGTAGACATGTCCGACTCTTGAGCAAGGTACCCATTCGATACTGCCTCCGCACTGCCAAATCTTGAAGCTCAATTCGAAGTTTTCACCACCCCACACGAGAAGACCAGGATCGTACGCACCAATTTCGAGGAAATATCTCCTATTGATCGCGAAAAGACCTCCAGCGTGCGTTGGACTCTTGTAAGGCTCTGATGGGTGTTTGTGAAGAGACGCTTCTTTTTCTGGGACCTCATTTTCCTTGTACAGCATTCCCCATTCGAAGATCCCTCTGTAATTTGTCCCGTGTTGGTATACTGGTCTGTATTCAAATGTCCTGTGGTCGACACCATCTATGACGGGTACTGTCATGATTCTGTAGTCTCGGTAGATGGGAGCCAGTAAAGGTGGTAGCCAATTGAGGTTGACTTCGCAGTGAGCGTCAAGGAAGACGATGACGTCACCAGTGGCTTCTTGAGCGCCTCTCGAGCGGGTTCGGATGAGTCCCTCGCGTTGGGCGTTTCTGATCAGACGCACTTTTCCTTTCCATCTTTTTATGTAGTTATCTAAGTTGGCTTTCAAGTTTTCTTTGTCTGAAAAGTCGTCAACCTAAAGACAGTAATGTATGAAAATTAGACATGAGTAACTTAAGCATTATGAATATCATAAAAGTAGTAATAAGAGAACGATAAAATTCTAACTCTTCTTCACATGGGGGCATGATTCGCATTTGGGGGACATGGGAACACGAGAATGGCTTGGATAATGGTGGGGGTAATTTCGAATATACGATATAAAATATTATATTATTTATTTTATACCTGCCTACTGTGTGTGAAGCCAACCAATCGCAACGCTCCGTTCTCTCGATACGTTTACGTTACGAATAGAATGCCAAATGTATAGGATTTGACGTTTTTGACATTCGTTGACGCCTGTCATATAGGTACGTCAAATCCCATACATTTGGCATTCTATTCCATCATACGCCGAGCAACGAATTTCCACTTGTCTAGAGGGGCTGGTCTGAATACAGATACTCGGTATTGCCTGTGGATTATGCCTGTCAGATGGCAGTCTCATCACGTAATGTATCGAAATTCGTAGTTATAAAGTTAGCCGATCCCAATGCGTTGGGCCGATCTCAGCAATCGCCCGAGGAAGAAAGCGTAGACATTTTCTTCAGATTATTATTCCAATAAAATAAATGTATCGTGAAATCAATTAAGCATTTAATTACATCGGTAATGTGCATACCTACATATTTAATGGTTATTATCGCATGCATTAACGTGCCGCAACGTTAAGTACACGTTTATCAGTCAGGCAAATATATAAAACGACAAACTTCACGAGCTAATGTTAACACAATATTAAGGTGGATTTAGACCGAACGAACATGGAGTTAGAGCTAGAACAAGAGCATTCTTTCATAATATTTTAGTGTACCTAAACGAAACCTTGTTTTCAGCATTTACATAATGGTTGATTTACACCAAACGAGCGACAATTGCATAGGATTTGACGTTTTTGACATTCGTTGACGCCTGTCATATACCTACGTCAAATCTCATACATTTGGAATTCTATTCCATCATACGCCGAGCAACGAATTGCCACTTGTCTAGAGGGGCTGGTGTGAATATAATAAAGGGACAGAGAAAACAAAATAGTGAAATACGCTCGTGAAATAAAAGCTAATAGTGAATGAAATGTATGTAAACTGTTTATCGCGAATCTAATACATATTTTAGTAATAATACCTATGCATTTTGTAATGTTTTTCGTTGTTGTTACCTTATCGATACGGTAATATATTACGTACTTACATATTCGTTCGAGCGTATATGTCATATCAACTGAATTGAGCCGTAGAAACGACCTACTATAAAGTTGTTTTACGTATGAGTAATCTTAGAGCGAAAACTTTTTTTAGGCTAGTCGAGCACTTTTTGGGTGAATAAAAACTGTGGGACACGCGTCATCGTCACCTAACGCTTGGGTGTCACGACAAGTCTCGACGATACAATTTACACGTTACTGGTCGACAATTTTTAAAATGGAAGCCGTTGGATAACATCTCTACCACGGCTTTCCCTTTATAGAGTAAGCTTGCAAGAATCGAGTTATAGTGACTTTTCGCCACTGGTAAAATATGGGTATGGCTGATAAAAATGAACTATTTCCGTTGTAAGTTATCAATTTATCATATCAGTGACAAAGATAATTTGCTTCAACTGTACGTTATCATAAAACGAAGTGAGTTAAGGTATGATTCTGAAGGCGACCGCATACGACAAATGCAGACGCAGAGTGTACGGTGAAATATACTCCCATCCTTTATCTTCCTGTTCAGAACAACTCGTGCTGGAATGCGGTGTCATCCACATACTGTGGAACTATTCCGTCTCGAACCAAACGGTTTCAGACCTCCTCTGCCGGATTGCTTTGCCCGCGTTTCCCTCTTCCTACAGACCCGGGTCCGTCAAGCGGGGCGTGAAAAACCATCTATCAAGGCCGTCAAGTTCTATCTATCTTTATATCTAGCGAGGTACAGTTATTTGTGTGGGCTCAGTTTATTATTTTAATTTATTGCGACTTCTCAATGGTGCCGTTTATCTGTATCGAAGTTTAAAAAGTAATGCATGTGAAACAAAAATATAAATGTACTAGCTTTTGCCCGCGGCTACGCCCGCGTGGATGTCGGTTATCGCGACCAAACATAGCCTATGTCCTTTCTCGAGGTCTAATCCACCCCTGTACCAAATTTCATCAAAATCGGTACAGTGGTTTGGGCGTGATAGACAGACAGACAGACAGACAGACAGACAGACAGACAGACAGAGTAACTTTCACATTTATAATATTAGTAGGGATAGACAAATGAGCGGACTGCGGGACAATTTTTTTTTAATGTTTATGGATCATATATTTATGTGCGGTCAGATGATGTGTCGTCTCTTCACATACATTACTTGTTAAATATCGATAAAGGGGAGTATGGAGAAGCCGCAATGAATTAATACAATAAACAAAATTATCATATTCAAGTCTACCTCGCGGTACGCTTCTCTACTGCGTACCTACGTCTGCACTAGTCTGCTGTTGTCGTATGCAGTCGCCTTCGGAATCATACCTTTAGAACAACCATTTACGAAAACAAATCAATCTAATTACGATAACTGTGTCTAGGTAATAGGAAATGAGGCTTTTATAGATAACCCAATAACCAATAATCATTATAAAAAAGGAGTGATATATTTTTCAATAAAAATAAACATGATAGTTGATGTAGAAAGGATGGATGAAAGGGCAAACAAACAGTATTGTGCATATATATCGCAATAACATCAATTGAATCTATACTAATATTATAAATGCGAAAGTAACTCTGCCTGTCTGTCTGGTACGCTTTCACATCTAAACCACTGAACCAATTACGATGAAATTTAGAACAGATATAAATTAGATCTTTGGAAAGGACGTAAGACTATTTTTGGTTGCGATAACCGACGCGGGCAACAGCTAGTTGATTTATAAAGCGAGGGTATAGGTAGGATGGGATCAGATCGAGGGCCTACGAAAGGACAGGTCCAAGAGTCCTCGCAAATGGCGAATATGTATGTTTCTGCCTAGCTTATTATGAAAGAGACGTAACTAGTTGTGTGTCGTAATTATGTGATGTAGTACACAATATGTGATGTCTACAGTTCCGCCTGAGCTGTAAGTATTCGCTTTATCTATCTTAATCGATTTGAACTCTATAGGCACATTAAAAACGGCCTTTCTCAGGGCAGTGGCGTAAATAAATTACTCGAATTCAATGTGACCGAGAAGATGGGCTGTTTATAATTTAAACATGGACATAAAGCGCTTATTAATGCCAGTAATTCAAACAGCGTAACATATTTAGTTGATTGTAACGTTGCTCGGCTATCGAGATTATAACGATATATTTATGGCACCATATTTCACGGTTAACAAGAGTGAATTAAAAACAATGACAATAGAATCACGTCGACATATTTTTCTAAGTGCCCGTTTCAGAATTGAATGTAAACAGACTGACTGAATGGGACAAAGACGGATTAGGTACGTTCTGTGTGTCGGATAGTGTTGAAATTATACACGATTCTCCAAAAAATCACAGACTTCTAGACGCGTCCTTGCATAACCTGCAGGGTTGCCTTTAAAAGTCTTCGATTTTTTTTTTCGATTTTTTGACAGAATAACCTATGTTTTATTCTGTCTGTAGTTCGTAACCTTTTTTTTTGGTGCAGAAAAGACGGGGTAACCTCGCAACCCTGCAGACCAGCCCCCCTAGACAAGTGGCAATTCGTTGCTCGGCGTATGATGGAATAGAATGCCAAATGTATGGGATTTGACGTTTTTGACATTCGTTGACGCCTGTGCCGCCTGTCATATACGTCAAATCCCATACATTTGGCATTCTATTCCATCATACGCCGAGCAACGAATTGCCACTTGTCTAGAGGGGCAGAGCTCACTGAGAGTTTTTGTGTTGTTAGTGGGAAGATCAAAGGCTTGTCCTGCTTTGCCTTCTGCACTGTCGGTACAGAAACTCTGTCCTTACAGGGTCGGCAGCACAAGTGTGACTCCCCTGGTATTGCAAATGTCCATAGGCCACGGCAACCACTTTCCCTCAGGTGGGTCGTGCGCTTGCCTGCTATGTATGTGGTATAACAAACAAAAGACCGGCAGAATAGTCCGTATCTAACTATGTAGGTACTAAGGTTAATTTCAATAAAAAATACGGCGAGAAACGCAATTTCTGCGTGCGAGCTATCTATATAATAACAACGATGTTGTTTGTATGTTGTATGTTGCCGTTGATGCGTGTGTTTACTAGTTGATAAAGTACCTACGGCTGTGTCATGCGCAGTCCGAGAGGGGGGGTTACAGGGGACATGACCCGCCCCCACTTAAATAGTGCACGTCTAATTGAAAGGTCTTCCAAAAAGGTATTTTCTGAAGGAATTTCCGCACGTAATCCCCCCCCCCCCCCAAATGTCATACTGCGACCGCACCTGGCCTGGGTGTCTACTGTAGGAATACAGTAACCGACTCGAATCGATATCGAGCAGCAGGTCTAAAAAGGCCACTTTATTAGAATCTTATTAGCATAATATTTTGTTATGCGGCGATATTTACACGAAATTAGAATCTGCTTTGAAACTGGATTAATGTCACACAAATCAATGACCAGAATCATATTCTGATTCTGGTCATTGATTTGTGTGACCATTATACGAATTTTATAGGAATCTATTGAGATCTACTAGTAATTTTTATAGTTAGTAGTACCCGGGGGCGAGTTAGGGAGTCCGTGGTCCCCACACTGGAAGAAGGCCAGATCGAGATATGGCCCTGGGTCGGCCGGAGTGCGAGGAATATGTCAACGATAATCTCACCTACGGCAACTGACGGCCACAGACGGCGTGCGTTTTAGTCAGTTCGAGTCCGACATAACCTCCTTTACCGGCTCCGGCTGGGGAGGTATCCGTGGGAAATTTCCCCGCGAATTCAAGGGGCGCTTGTAAATTCCATCTCATGCATTTTCTGACACATTTCAAAGTCCTATAATTACGGAAAGCTTGCAATTGTACTCACCAGGACAACCTCATGCAGTATATTGGGCGGTGATCTGTCTATAACAGTGTGGACAGTTCGCATGAGGACAGAGAACCCTTCGTTGTGGAACACTATGATGACTGAGGTGCTAGGCAGTTCTTCAGGATAATGCCAGTATTTGCACTCGTCGAGGCGCGTGTCTGGGATTGATCTGGTGAACGAAATTTAAATATTACGTTTACTTTTTTAAAGTTATGTGTTATATTGTTTAAATATATTGTAACATCGATTAAGATAGAAGGTTCGACTCCCGCCTGAGCTGTATTCGCATTTTCTATCTTAATCAATTTGAATAATTTAGCATACTAAATGCTTCAAAATTTCATTCAAATGTCATTACATCGTCTGTAGTATCGTTTCGTGAATATTTATAGGATAGTGGCAAATTAATTTAAGATTAAGTTAAATACTTTTGGAGTTGGACTATTATTTGAGCAATAAAGTAGCCTTTTCACCTAACATGCAATGCTTTGTCTTAAGAGTGAGTTAATCGGTACGGTCTTATTTACGTTAATGAGGAAAGAAAACCTCAGCATAAAAATTATCCCTTCTGGATTTGTGCGGATTTCCTGTTGAATATATTCTACTATTCTCCACCCAATAGTAATATACAGCAGTGCCCGCTTGAAGGCAATAGGCTATTTCGTGGGACAGAAAATCATAGCTGGCGAAATGTAGTAGGTAGTTAATACACCTCTGTGTACCCTATCGAGAATTTACTGGCGTGAATATATAGTTCCGTTCTGATACAGATAACCATCTGTAACCCTGATATTCATTCAACACAGCACATTGTGAAAACAAATCATAATAGGAAATATAGCACAGATATACACACATACATATACAATAGTTAGGTACAAAATAATGTTCCTAGCATCGAGAATAACTGTGAAAACTAGTTCGTGTTGTTTACGCGAGTATACCTACTTGCGAAACATAAAACGGGTATAATAGAAATTGAATACATAATGTGCGCCTACATACTGAAATGGTACAAATGTTACGATGCAATACAGTGTATTGTACCGTTAATACATGTGAGTGATTCATCCGGCATAACGATCATAAAATGCAACATTATATCCGTGTTTCTTCTTTCTTCGTCATCCTGGATGAAATGAGGTGGTGATTCACCACCTCATCTCATCCGGGTGTTGTAAAAGGCGACTACCGGAAAATACGCAGACGATAAGTGTCGTGTGCGTATGAGAAGAGACTGAAAACTCGACATAAAACCCTGTAGCAACCTGTCTGGTCAGCGTGGAAACAGTAGGCCAAGCTCACCCAACATTGGGAGAGGGCTATACCCAGCAGTGGTCTGTGATAGGTTTATTGATTGATTGATATAATCCGTCTGAACTTCGAGAGCCATGCTGATCCGATTGGCATGATTATTTATTCCCTATTTTCACCATCTTCCCAGGAGTTATTCGGGTTGCAAATCTTGTGTGGTTCAGCTCTCCTCCTTACACAAAAGGTCGCAACGTCAACTGTCGCTTCCGTACATGTTCAGTCGCTTTCCCAATCACTTCACCTTCACCCACAGTTGACGGTAGGTTTGAGCGCCAAAAACCTTGGTGATGACATATACAGGAGTATATGTCATCACCAAGGTCTTTGGCGCTCAGCGTATCTATAAAAGGATATTGGAGAGGACTCCAAGATCCACTGTTGCACTTTTATAGATACGCTCTAAACCCTTGTAGGTTTCAAATCGTTTAAGATAGAAAAAGGCGAATCTAGTTCAGGCGGGACTCGAAACCCCTTGTGGGTTTCATAGCATAACAAAAAAATTAGAGCTAAGATGGTCGGTAACTTGGATTGTGATAAGCTAGTTGGCGAAGGGTGAAGTTTTAAAAGGGATGCTGGTGGAAAAAGACTTGCGCCAATCTAGTTTGTCTTCCACCATGCGATCTATTGGGAAGCTGGCAGGGAATCAGGTTATAGGGATCCCTCGTCACTGTAAGCTACCGACAGCCACTGTGCTACATGCCCAAACACATGTACACCGGAGGATCTCATGTGCGCCTTCGAAAGCGCTATCCAGGTTGCAGCACATTGGGAGAACACTATGTGAGAGTCGAGGCGATGGACCACGATAGAAGAAGAAGAAGCGATTGTACTGTCTCCACCAAATCTTACCTGTTCATAGCAATGTCGTCGGAAGCGGCGATGTTCATGCCATACTCGCCCTCCGACTCAGCGACGTCATTGGCTCTGTCCTGAGACATGTGATACGGCCGTCCCTTCTCACCAGGCCCGTTGACATCTTTCAAATCTCTTGGCTCGAAATTTCCAAGCTCTGAAAAAACAGAATGTAACAGAAATGTAAGAGGAATAGTAACTATTAAATTATTATGAAAAAGATCCCTCTTGCGTAGTATTTGAAGTGTATGCATATTGAAAAAGTATAACGCCTGCAAGAAATCCTGACGGAGTGAAAAATTTAGAAAAGAAAATAGAAGAACAATACAGTTTCACGTAGAGGCTAAACAAAATTTCGAAGCCAAAACACTTGGAGGTCAGATCGCAGAAATTGGTCGTTGTATCCACGATCAAGGCGGTAGCTCCCACTTCAGCTAGCATAGTTCCTGGGGCAACGGATGGCCATCGTGATTTGGCAAGGTAAGGCTGTCAGCATCATGGGCAATTTTTCGCCGGGAGCTTTACGGGTGGGTTATTTGAGGCGACATAACCACAAATGCACTCAGTGTCTTTTTATTTGACTGTATTGTTATTATATTCAGAATGAAACAAGAATATTTGGACATATGGGAAAAAACTTGAGACGAAATATGAAAAAAAAAATCGTATCTATACGGCAGAGAAGAGGGCTATTCTGGAACCATCTTCTTTTATTAAGATTGAATTAAGCTGTCATTCGCCAGTCTAGAAACTATACCAACTCTGATGTAATTATGTCGACTTTCATTTCCATACTTTTTTTTTAAATATTCTCATTGTTACAAAAGTTAATTTTTATCTTCCATCGTCATGCCAGCAAGACGAAAGTTTTTTTGATACCACTTAGGTCACAGACAAGCACACAGCCCACCTTATGGAAAGTGGTTACCGTGGCCTATGGATGAGTGCAACATCTGGGGAGTCCCCTTCGGCCGTCTACGAAACCAGAGCTACGTAACTAGTTACTAACTAAACATAATTCGTCCTTGTACGATACCAGTTACGTACACACACGATTTTTTACTTCAACGAAACTTGGTATCTAATTCGTAACCAGTTACAGTGTAAGAAATCCTTCGGCCGCCTACAAAACCTGAGCTAACTAGAACTAAACTTATTCGTCCTTGTGCCACACGTATTTTTTAGTTAAAGGAAATCAGGGGATTATTAATAAAACCAATATAATATCAAATAATAAAATTTTACTTTACTTTGTATTTTAACCCTATACCCAATGACATATTATTATTATAAACCCTCGCAATAAACAAAGTTTGCCGGGTTCACCAGTTTATGAAAAAATGCACAATGCCAAGAAAAGGGTTAAAACTTAAAAGAAAATGGAGATAAAATTTCGATGCAGTGACCAACCGTAATATTATTTTCATTTAATTGTGCTATTGTGCGATTTATATTATTTATATTCGTCCTTGTCATAGGAATTATCACAGATCGGTACTGCACGAAGGAGTTTTTCCTGTAGAGGTCTAGATAGATTTTGCCTTTAATGAGGTTTGAACGAGTTACGTCGGAAGAATCAAAAAGTCCTCTTTCATAACTCCCTTCAAGTTTCCTGCTACGATACCAAGTTTCGTTGAAGTAAAAAAACGTGTGTGTACGTAACTGGTATCGTACAAGGACGAATTATGTTTAGTTTGTAACTAGTTACGTAGCTCTGGTTTCGTAGACGGCCGAAGCGGGGGAGTCACACTCGTAAGACAAGCAGGACAAGCCTTCTGGTCTTCCCACTGACAGCACAAAACCTCTCCAGTGAGCTTTGGCTACCCTACTCACCGCTGGCAACACAACACGAGGGTATTATACCCGCGGTATTGTGTAGGTTATAGTTACTGTCTCCTCCTGAGAGAGTACAGTGTGAAATAATGCATAGTGTGTAGGTAATTAGACATTATCACACGACACTCGTGTTATAGGTACACCGTATCGTGATATGATATACAAATATCGTGAGTACGAGTATCGTGGGATAATCAACACTAACTAAAGCCCCCAGTACACAATGGTCAGTGATGGACCATGATCTGCAATGTGTAACTAGTTAGTACATAATTTTTTAGGCGGACAATATTTTGTGGCCCGGGTCAGGTATATTTTTTTTTTTTTTTATGTAGGACACGTCAATTTGACTTCGCCTCGCCTGATGGTAAGCTGAAGGCAAAGTCTCTGACTAATAGAATCAGTATATAAAGTTGTTCGCATGTACTGCACAGATTTTTATGTTGCCGTCTCCAGACAACTTAGCTCCACCAAATGACCCTTCACCACATTTACCCTTCACAGCACATGTAATATACATGACCAATGATCTTAAATTAAAATGAGGTAGCTAATGTCTCTAAAATCTCAATACTATCTCAATCTCAAAGATGTACTCGTTGTATGATACTAGTCATATTTTGTTCTCATGCACTTACTGATTAGTGTTAGTGCATTTTTTGGTGCACTTGTGTGTGCGTTGAGGTAGACAAGTCGTATTTGAAGTAACCGTTTGAAGGCCCTTTGCAGTTTAAGCCGAATGAATTGTTATGAGCCATTTTCAGGCCCGATTGCTGGATAAATGATACTAAATGTCTGAAACTTTTTATGTACGTCGCACATACAGGTATTTGCTCGATCTACGCGGCCAAAATTATTTTAATGCATAATTGGTATCTAAACAAGATAAATAAACAATAAAAATACTTTTTTTTTTAATAATACTATATTTTACAAAAAACGCCTTAGTGGAGTACCTAGTATAGTAATATAGCTTTTTTTAAGTTAATTCATCGCTTTCTGATGAATTTTCTATTATTGGATTGTATTCTGCAGACACAAACAGCCAAAGTTTCAGGCAAAAATATTTTTTTGCTTTCCTTTTTTTTATATTTCGCATGCTACTTAGCAGAGTTCTGCTCAGTTCAGATCCTCTGCTAAGTACATACATGTTGTATGTATATACTTAGCAGAGGATCTGAACTGAGCAGAATCGGTTAATTATATCTTGATTGCAATTTGTCCTCGAACATTTTCTTGCTAAATCTTGATGGTAACAGCTGAAGTGTTTATTTCTAGCCACAGCTGCATCTCGGAAAGCTCTCCTATTGACAATAATACCTTTTCAATTATGACTGCGCCATAATCGTTATCGTACACGATTCTTCTTGGCTTTTTGTAATGCACTTTAACACGGAAAAAAAACCTTATTGGTCTTTCTCATAATCTCGTACTGTCCTTGTGTCAAATCGGCATCTATAAACATTTGCAAAGCCTGCATTGGTGTCAAGGGGGACTCCTCTTTACTGGGTCACGTAAGCAAAAATGCCTTTATCTTTTCGGACAATTGATGCATCTTTGTTACCAGATCTACCCAGTTCCACTTTCGCAGCATGTATAAAAGTCTACTTTTCAAAGTTAGAACGTAGTTCTTCAGTCTTTTGCCTTTTGCTCTGGCTCTTTTTGAGAAGTTTTATCAACAGGTATTCCAAAAGTGTCTTCCAGCCAAGACCGGTTGTATTTTATAAATTTATCTTGAGCTTTGGTTCACCTTTGTTTTATTTCAGATTGCAAATCATGAATTTGGTCGTTATTGTAACCTGCACATGACAAAAGTTTATCTTTTAAATAGTTTAATTTGGCATCTAAAGTAATGAAATTTTCTTTCTTTATTAGATCAAATAAGTGTTGGCGTGTTACAACTCTTACTCCTGATGCATCTTCTGAACCTAAAACAAACAAATACAATGTAGAAAGTCACTAAAAGATATTTCCTATTTTAAACGATATTTAGCTGAATCTCTTCAATACCTCTAAACTGTATTTATCCGGACGTTTCCGGAGATGATTTTCACTGTATTTACAAAGTAAAGGATCAGAGAATAACCTACAATAAAAATTATAGCCGGATCTAACCCGATACATAAACAAAAACACTAGCAAAGATTTTTTTTTAAAATAAGTTATGGTGTGAAAATGGGTTTTTTTATCACTACAAAAAAAATATAGCTTGTTAATTGATCATAATTTTATTTATGCATTTTATAAGTCTTTTACCTTGTCCATCAGAATCCATCACTTTCAATTCGTAGGAAGAACTTGAGGATATAAAAACACACTTCGAAAGTTTGATGTTTAGAAAAGCGCCAACATGAAATACGCACACTAAGTGAAACGGTCAAATTGCGACTGATACCACAGAGGCGGGGTGCAAGGTAGCAGGTAGATAAAGCATGGGTATTGTGCCAGGGTTCATATTCTGATCGTGGAACTAGTTTTTATGAATGTTATTGAATTTTTGATAATGGGACTTTTGGCCGCGTAGATCGAGCAAATACCTGTATGTGCGTCGTGAATGCCAAAATGGGAGAAGAAAGAAGATTATATTAAATGTGATAGACGGAAACAGCGCTAAAGTCAATGAACGAGTCTTTTTTTAGTGATCTATAGGTACTGTATAGCAATTATTAAAGTTTAATTCGTAGTGAACGACTGGAAAATTGCGTTACAGAATATAATTTGGGTTCTTTAGGCACTTCACTTGTCCCACCGCCGCTGGTAGGAAAAGGGCCTACTGACTATTTTTTCTCTCTGCTAGGCTTGTCGCAACGACAAGAGCTGTCAAAGATACAAATCGCCAAGTGATTCTTGCGTGATGATCAAAATTTTTAGACATAGTTGCTGAACGAGCAGGATAGCATTATAGGAATGTACAGTTTCGGCTGTCCCGAGTGGGTGCTAGACACCTACGCAAACTTGCCTTCTCTCGGAGCTACATTTTGGAACTACTCTTTTCTCGCTACCTCTTTTAGGCTTCGGTCGCGAACTCAGCGGCGAGCGGCGTGTCAGCGCAAGCAGCCCGGCAAGCCAATGAGAGAGAAAGAGTCCACTCGCCACTGAGTTCTCTTTCACTCTCATTGACTCTCTACTCGCCGCTGAGTAAGCGACCGCGGACCGCGGTCTTATGGTTGCTATTTTTATTCGTTTCTCGTTAATCGCCGCGATGAGACAATTACCTCAACATGCATACACTTAAGCTACGCAAGATGGCGTCGTGATTCCACAATATTTAAATTAGAATAGAAACAAGATAACTAAACACGTTCTTCGAAATGTACAACCATATAACGATAGCACATTAGATGACTGTTCTGAGTCTATATTTAGGTACATTTACATAATAATGCTGTGCTGTATATTAAAAGAGCATAAAACTCAATTTCTGAAAATATTTACTTCAAGAGTACATTTTTCAATTACGATTGCGCCATAATTATCTTCAGCAATTATAATTATGTGTGTTAAGTACTCAATGTAATCAAAATCTTGTTGGTAATCAACTTTTGATTCTTATCAAAAATTACATCAAAAAACACTTGCATTACTTTGTTTCTATCTAATGTACCATTAAACAAAACCTTCAAAGATAAAGTTTTAATGGTTTGGGCCCAGTTAGCACATTATGCCTGCTGTACATGTTGGGCCAACATACACCAATGTGTGTGCCACAGTATAACTATTATCAGAATATAGAACTACCGTCATTTGCGTGCATCATCGTTGTAAAATTGTGGACAATATTGGCGCATGTGAAACCAATGTGTACAGGCAGCTTTACACAAATTAGCACATTTTTATTTTACCAATGCATGCAGTAACAAATCATTTACTTGAAAAAATGATAGAACAGTACATTTTATTTATTGTAGCTAAGTTAATGAACAAAGATGAGGGTAACATAAATCCCAACAGTTCATAAAACAGACACAATGTGTTAAAAAAACTGCCACGGTTGAGGTTCTTATGCTATACTAGCAAACGAGGACTGTCTGTCGAAGGAACAATTGTTGTTGGAGTAAACAAGTCCTAGAGTGGAGACAACAGGAAGGGTAAGAATAATCCGAGAATATGGTAGGTTACAGGTGTTGGGGTGAATTGGACACCCCCAGCTAGATGGACTGATGACCTGAAAAAGGTGGCTGGGATAGATTGCCGAAGGCAGATAATCGGGCGCAGTGGAGCACATTGGGAGAGACCTATGGCCAACAGTGGACTGCAATAGGCTATTTGATGGTTACATAGCAAGTGAGGACTACCACTACCTAGCAACACTTGCCTATTGCTATGCAGAGGGGAAAAAAGATAAAAATAGAATAAATAAATAAACAAATAACTGCATTTTACTCCATTGATTCATGATCAGCTGACTGCCTATAAACTGGTTGAGAAGACATAGCAATAGTCATAATGATATTCCTTAAATATAATATACATAGTTGTGTTTATGTAGTATAGTAGAAAAAATGTAACTATAACAAAGTATTTTTAAATATGTCAAACTACAACTAGTGAATTGGCTGGACTACAGAGAACTATACAATACTCCACCTACAATACCTTCTCCTAAATACTCATTTACACAATATTAGATATTTTATTATCGTTAATAGTGTATAGTCGTTGAAAGTGGACACTAGTCATATTTAACCCGAGCGCGATAAAGACTACTATACTTAAGAGAACGAATTACAGTAATTTAAAATATACTATGCAGAATACTTTCTCAGCACATGTAGGACTCCTTCATCTCACATGATGAGGATGTTTCTACCACACTTTTCTAGAAGTTACCTATAAGATTCCAATAAGAATGTTGAACTCTGAAAACTCTTTAGTTATTTCTACTGTCACTCTGTAAATGAATTAGTTACATCACTCAAAAGCTATAATACGAAAAATAAACTCTACAATTGTTGAAATTAATGTGATACCATAAATACTCTTTGGTCCAATGAGTCCTGTAGAATTTAAATCTAAATCGGGAAGGAAATTTTTGTACTGGTGGCCTAGAAAGGAATAAAAATTATTTCTCTATATATTATTTAAACTACATAAAATAAAGTGTTTTAAAATATAATATGTACTAAACTTAATTAAGGATAAAATGTGTATGTTAAAAATATTGAATTATGTACTCAGTAGTTAAATAATTGAAAACATACAACGGAAAAACAAATATTTGATCACAGAACAGTCTCATTGTTATGAAATAAACAATTAAAAGATTTAACTATTGGAGTACAATGGAAAGTAAAGATAAATTCGGTAACACAATAGTTTACGACACAGCTGTGAATATAACGATACATAGCCAATTGTGCACAAGTGTATACGTTACAAAAACATTGCGAGTTGTAATCGCCGCCGCCGGTGACTGGGCCACATAACTGTACTTAGTTTAACATGCGTTTACATCAAAATATACCAGATTTTTACTAATAAACTTCTTTACCTGACTTCAGAGTTGGGTAAACATTCAGGTGGGACTTATAGTATGCTGGCTGGGAGTCAGAAATTAACACACTCTTAGATTCCGTACCGACGTTCTCACTGGACCACTTATGCAAGGCGATCAATAAAAGTAAAAGTATCGCACACGTTCCTCCCATACGAATAATCCTCCCTCGCCTTACGTTAGTGATCCTCATTTTAAAATTTAACCCTTGTGCATAACAAAGATAATTTTATAAAACTAAATTTGAACGACTTGAAAAATCGTCGACGATCGACTCGCGGGTGACGTTATTATGACAACGTCAACAAATGCTGCCTGAATTGCGTTTCGTTTCTGCTAATTTATTTTGAGGTGATCCAAAGATAATTTATTTTAGTTTTTATAAACTGAAGTTTTTATAAACTCTTTGTTTTGATTACAACCTTCCACGAACCACTCTATTATGATTATTTATGATACCTAATTTATCTTTATAAAACAACCTCAAGGTTTACCTAATGTACTAGGTACACTACGCGGCCGCTTAACTGTAGCCGTCGGTACAGTCGTATAACCACACTATAAGAAAATTATAGAACCACTACGAAATACATTAGGTGAGCGTGCGACTCCTCCGTGATGAGCGTCCTACTTAATTCTTTGCTGCTCTTCTTCATGGAGGTAAACTCTTCATTTTGTTTCGTCACGTCGGTACCTACTAATGCGAAGGGTCTGCGGATGTGGTGTCCTTATCTAGCCCCCCTGTATAGGGAGTTGCTTGTAGCGCCACCATCGCGGTCTGCTTTTGCTAGGCTGACAGGCGGCACCACCCATCACCCCATTATAGGGTTAGGCTAAGAGCGGAGGTGATTACGATACTAGTGGAGGCGACTATGATCGGAGGCGACTCGGGTGTCGGAGGTCGCACTCGCACAATGACCTCCGGGGACTCCGTGGTCTCCACACCCGAAGAGAGAGCTCGAAACAGATAGCCCTGGGTCGGCCGGGGTACAAGAGATAAATATCTCGGGCAATCTCACCTCCGGCAACAGATGACGTACATTTCAGTCGGTTCAAGTCCGATATATACAGACAGTCAGACAGACAAACTTTCACTAGCTCCGGCGAGGGGTCTATCAGGGGGATATTGCGCACGGTTAAAAAAAATGTAGGGTTAAGCTAAGTACGAATATTCTGTCTATTATGTGCGATCTGAACATTCGGTCGAATTATCCGCTTAATTTCAGCGGAGTAAGTAGGTAAACAGTTTAATTTAGGTCGTATCGTATTCTCGTTCCTTCCAACTGAACTTAATTGTTTCCACTAAAAGTAAGTATCTACCTAATTATACTGAGAATGATGACCCCAGAATTTTTGTTCCTAGTTTCACAAATGTTTTCACAATATAATTTATTGCCGTCTCGTACGTATTTTAGAATGTTCCCTCACCCTCCTCCACGAATGACGATGTTAAAATATAGTAGCTTTCGTATTACTACCTACGCGAATAGTTTGATCTCAAAACGAAGGTCTTCGACCAGTGTTCATCCATTCCTGCCTGATGAGTGCCTGATAACGTGAATATTGACAGTAAAGCTCATCCTCACCCAGGAACTAATAGCCGTTCAGCGGGCTATTGACCTTAAGTCCTCGAGTGGAGACTGCGAATCAGCAAACGGACGGTGGAATGTCACACCGCCAGATGAGTTGACGATTTAAAAATGTAGCTAGGGAGACTGGATGCGGAAAGTCCACTACTTTCTGCACCCAGTCTCTCCAGCTACATCGGGAGCTATGACGTAGGTTGGGAGAGGATTATGACCATCAGTGACTGCTCAGTTCATCTGTCAGTATTAGTGTATAAAATGATATTGCAATGACAAGTACCTAACCATAAAAAGGGGTAGGTATACCCTAATCTATCACCCTAGTCTAGGGTTGCCATACGTCCCCGTACGCCGGGACATGTCCCCGTTTGAGGCCTGGTGTCCCGGCGTCCCGGCCAATAAGCAAATTGTCCCGGTTAAACATTTTTAGTATTATATTAGAGAGCTGGACTTGGTTGGTAAACAGTAATATACCTACAATAAAAGCGAGTAAGTAGCTAGGCTATTAATACGTAGATAGAACGACGAAAGCGTTGATTTTTTTCCATACATGAATATGTTAATGAGTAATAAAGACCCCGGGGCCAATGATTTTACGAGAAAAACGCGATGAAGGACAGATGGCGCCCATACTTCCAACGACATGCTGAATAAGCAGCAAGAGGTGCATCCACCAGACCTCTTTCCGAAACAAGGACTAGTGCCACCGATAACGCCTGCAGAAGACTCAACAGACTCGGCCTCGACGAAATCCCCATCGAGGCTTGGAATGCAATGGGTGCATTGGGTGCTCGTGGTGTGAGCATTCTAACAAATCTGTATAACCGCGTACTTCTCACCGTGAGATCCTGAGCCAGTGGAGACTGAGCTTCATTACGCCAGTATTCAAAGGCAAGGGATCGGTGCATGAGTGTGGTAGTAACCGCGGTATAAAGATAATGTCCCACACCATGAAGCTCTATGAGCAGATAATCGACTCCCGGATCCGACAGGAGAGTACACTCTCGGAGTGTCAGTATGGGTTTCGTCCCGGGCACGATCATTGATCCGGTGTTCTCCCTAAGGATTGTGGTGGGGAAATACAGGGCGAAGAACACGCCCCTGCACTGCCTATTCTTAGACATGCAGAAGGCCTTCGACTGTGTTCCTCGCGCGGTGATCTGGTGGGTACTGTGGGCTAAGGGAGTTCCAGAGACCTACATTGACACCATCCAAGATATGTATCATGATTCTGGTTCCGTGGTTCGAAGTGCTTTTGGTGACTCAAAAGCCTTCCTCATCACCATTGGAGTACACCAAGGATCCGTCCTTAGTCCTTACTTGTTTAGCTCGGTATTAGACGTCTTGTTGGACAGTATCAGAAAACCACATAAGCAGCCTCCGTGGTTGCTTATGTATGCTGATGATATTGCGCTGAAAGACGCGGACAGGAGCAGATTGGTGCAGCACGTGAAAGTGTGGAAGGAAGCGCTTGAGAACGGTGGTATGAAGCTAAATGTAGCGATGACAGAAAGTTTAGCGTTAAACTCGACAGATTTCACACCGGTCCGCATGGGCGATGATTCGGTTTAAGTACCTGGGATCTGTACTTCATGTATTGTGACCAGTGAAATCGACTACGACATCAGGGCACGCATTGCTTCCGCGTGGGCCAGGTGGTGAGAAATGACTGGCGTCACGGGTGATCCCAAAATGCCAGTCAGGTTGAAGGGGCAGGTCTATAAGACGATCATTTTCCTGTCCTCTTACATGGTTGTGAGAGCAAGAGCTGCATGTCACGGAGATAAAAATGCTGCGTGAGGAACTCTTGCAGCCGCGGCAGCTTCATGTCCATGACATCGCAGATAAAATGCAAGAGAGCCGCCTTCGCTGGTGCAGCCACGTCTTGCGGCAACTGCCAGGATACGTGGGTAGCAAATGCCTGACAATGGCGCCCCCGCCGGGTCCAGGTAGAAGGGATAGGCCCAAGAAGTTCTGGCTTGACGTCGTGGAGAGTGATATGCGTGCAAATGGTCTCACTACCATGGACGCCCAAGATCGTGTCAAGTGGAGGAGGAAGAGCCGGAAGGCGGACCCTGAGCTCCGGGGTCATTTTGGCCAGGGATGCAATCGGGAGAAAGCGTCTACATGAAGATGATGTTTAACTTAATGTTGATTTCGTCAAAATATTTTGTACAATCATCAGAAGTTAATTCTGATAATTTTTCGCCTTTCAGAAAACATAGGAAGCCCGGGTCGCTGCCCGCTTGTTTAACGCTTGTTTAATGGCAGTGTTAACAGTTGTTGTAATAAAAGTTCCTATTTTTCTACCTTTACTAATTTTTCTTCAAATGTCCCGGTCTGGGTCCCCACACTTATGGCAACCCTACCCTAGTCTAGTCATTCACATGTAAACTGGTGATGGACTTGCTGGTCAACGGATTCCCTCTCGCAGTTGAAGGGTGAGACGGCGACGGCGACGGTTCCATAGTAAAAATCAGCCATTTAAAAATAGGTCGGCGGACTCCGATTTCCAAGGTGAAAGCCTCAGATAAGGGTAGGTATAACAATGAAATTCTTCATAATTTCCCATCCCATCCCATCCCATAGGCCATGGTAGGTCAGGCGCAGTCGCAGCTTGAAGTTTTGGGGGGAGTCACTTCGAAAATTCCTTAAGAAATTTAACCCCCCCAACCCTCGTACTGGGACTTTTCAATATGACGTGCATGGTTTGGAAGGGGGGGGGGGGGTCATGTCCCCTGTGATCGGGTGGGCCGTATGTTTGTCTGCCACTTAATATAAGTGGTATAAAAAAATAATTCTTTAAACTTATTGGTATAATTTAAAATACATATTATATTACATTAATCAGTCATACACATGGAGAAGGAAATGATTCCGTGGTCATACATAACAATACTGCATTTAACAGCTGCTAATGTCAGGCAGGGTCTTCCCCTGGCAGTGGTTGCGCCACCCGTACCAAGCCATGAAATTATGACGTTTATAAACCTTCTTTGCGCACGCTGATGCTTTGGTGATGTCGTCTAACAGCATATCTGGAAGAAAAAAAGATTTTAGAAATTAAAGAAGACGTAAGAATTTGTTGGTTCTTGGTGGCGTAAAATAGGGCTACTCCATCTCTTTCCATGGGTATCGTAGAAGGTGACTCAGGGTTGTTCTTCGTCCGACAGTAAACATGCAGCCCATGAAAACAAGTGAATGATTCTTAAAAAACATATCATAAACAGTCCGATTGCTAAAATGGAAAATAGGCGTTTAAACAATTTACGTACATATTATGAGTTTCTCCTGGTCGTATTGATGGGCCCTTAACTTGGAATTCAGGTGTGTTTTTTCCAGTCTTACTACGCTTCGTAATAGGACTGGAAATACACACCCGGATGCCGGTTCCGGTTGAACTTTCGCTGAAGGTATTTTTTGCGAAGCGATTGCTTTCTAACCTTCACTCTCTCTCACTCTGAAAGGAAGATCCCTTCTCATCTTTCCTCGAGATGACGTTTTCCCAGAAGGATACGACTTTGGTACAGCCTCAGTGGTGTGGCGTCAACGCGACTGTTAAGCAGGAGGCGCGGGTTCGATTTACGCTCAGTGCAAATACTTGTACCTATATGAATATGGCTATTTGCAGTGATCTGTTCGTGCCTCGAAGCACGTAAAGCCGTCAGTCCCGGTTGCCATACGAACATCTATGACAGTCGTTACAGATAGTTGGGGCCCTTAAAAGTACAATGCTACACTGGTCTAACTGCAATGCTTCTATATCACCAATGGGTTGTGGGCGTCAGGTTCCAGAATATATATACTCTTTCCAATATATATAATATTGGAAAGAGTGGATTCCGGGCTCCGAAGTGAAAGCTTCGGATGCGACTGGGATTAACGCTAGGATGTACAAGAAGAAGTAGATATTCACCTGCACAAGTGACGTTGCAGTCCTTGCCAGCGGTGCTGGTGTTACTGCACCAATACTTGTCGTTGATTTGGAACAAGCCGTAGTCCTTGGAGCCGTTTTTGTTCACGGTGCCCGTCTTGTGTGTTTTCCTGCCGCTCTCGTTCTCAATTAAACAGACCCCTGAAAAGGTGCATAATCAATAAGTTTTGAATTAAAGCTACTACTAGCTGATACCTGACTTTTGATTGTATCTCCGGTTCTACACAACCAATTGCAATCAAACAAACGTAAGATATTAATTTTGAGCAAGAACTTTCAAACAAAAAAGCGCATCAAAATCCGTTAAGTATGTAGTTTTTGCGTTCATCGCGAACTAACAGACAAACCAAATTCCAAAAAAAATATAATCGTACGTTCAGTATCGTTACTATAACCCAAGTATTTTGTATAAATATCTACTGAAAACCAAGGTAAGCTAAAAAATAAAGCGCACTGCGCACGTGAGCGAACCTAACGCTCCAAGTGTGTAGCCTTTGATTGAAATTGGTTCTGGCTGGAACCTGGTACTGAATTCATGTCTTGCTTTTAAAGTTTTATTTAGGGAGTAAACTCTACAGTCTTATTATCGCAGCTGATACAATACATAATATATTTTTTTTGTGTCTAATTCAAAGGTTGTTTCCGTGAAGGACCTCAACTGCTGAACAGTTGAGGTCCCACACGGAAACAAATAAACAAAAAGTTACAAAAAAAAAAAAAACAATTGGCGATGTGTATTGTGGCGTAGAGCTACAAATTAAATAAATAATAATGATAAATATTGTAGGACATTCTACACAACGCTATCTAGACCCAAAGTAAGCATAGCTTAACTAGCTTGTGTTATGGGTTCTAGAATGCGGATAAACATACTTAGATACATTTTTTTTTGTAAATACATACATATTATACATGGAAACACCCAGACCAATGCAAATATTCATATTTCATGCACACAAATATTTGCACTGAGCGGGGATCGAACCCGCGCCTCCTGCGTAGCGGCCGCGTTCACTACCGCTACGCCACAGAGGCAGTCAAGTAAATTATAATAGTTCGTCGGTCATGTGCTCAAATTTTTTTAACTTCGGGCTGGTTGGGGCAACCGCACCACTTGCCCAGTCAAAGTTATTTGATGGCACGTCTAGGGCTTCATTTTACTTTTTTTTTTTTGAATGATGGCACGTTCATGCATAAAGGTTTGCCAACCCTGCCTTTGTGCAATCTCACATCCTGGCATTTGAAGACCCAAGACGGCGGAGTACGCTAATCCCCCGCCATTGTGGTTATCCGAGGGGAATTCCACACGAAAAGAAAGGTAAATACTCACAATCTCTCATTTTGTCTTCTGGGAACCCTTGCCGCCTCAGTTCTTGTACTAATTCGCATTGTGTCGCGAAACGTTTGGCTTCACAGTGCACACAGATGGCTGCTAGCACAAACAGGAAAACTATCAACTTCTGCATTATAAAAAAGTAAGGATGATTCGCCAAAGGGAAGTTGCAGTGACCACGGCAGAAATGTGTCTGAGCTCAATGCACTGCGTCCCGTTATATATTCCGCCGGTTTGTTTCAGTTCATTGCCATGTTATAGGTATAGCAAGTTGTTTTGAGACGCGGGGAATCCTTTTTATCGATGTAGGTGCTCGGGTCAAAAGTGATACTGATGTCATTGCTAGAATAACATCCATACTAATTATAAATGCGAAAGTAACTCTGTCTGTCTGTCAGTCTGTCTGTCTAACTGTCTGTCTGTCTGTTACGCTTTCACGCCTAAACTACTGAACCGATTTTAATTAAATTTGGTGTATCAGGTTCGATTAGACCGGTCTTATTAGAGATCTATAGGGGATGCCTATGTCCAGCAGTGGACTTCCTATGGCTGAAATGATGATGGTGATGATAGATTAGACCTTGGGAAAGGACATAGGCTATGTTTAGATAACCGACATTTACGCGGGCGGAGCCGCGGGCAAAAGCTAGTTAATAATAACTGTGCGGTTTGAAAGGCACTTCATCCTACGCACACTCAAGCTGTGGAATGAGCTTCCTGCGGTGGTTTTCCCAAGCGACTACAATATGGGGTTCTTCAAGAAGGGCATTAGAAGGTTTCTTCAGGGTCGGCAGCGCGAGTGTGTCGCCCCTGGTGTTGCATACGTCCATAGGCCACGGTGACCGCTTCCCATCAGGTGGGCCGTGTGCTTGTCTGCCAACTAAGTGGTATAAAAAAAATGTTATATAGTTTGTGAGGATGTTTGTTATTCAATGAAGCTCGGAGCAAAACCCCTCTGATACTGAACGGATCTGGCTAAAATTTCTTACATCAATAGGAATGCTTCCAGCAGTGAGTAGGGTAGCAAGAGCTCACTGGAGAGGTTTTCTGCTGTCAGTGGGAAGACCAAAGGCTTGTCCTGCTTGTCTTCTTCGCTGACGGCACAAAATCTCCCTGTTCTTGCAGGGTCGGCAGCACGAGTGTGACTCCCCGGCGTTGTACTCATCCATAGGTCATGATAACCACTTTTCATCAGGTAGGCCATGTGCTTTCTGCGACCTAAGTGCTATGAAAAAAGGATAGATTATACTCTGCCACATTGCCCTGGGTTTGTCTATAGTCATATTGAATAGAACTCAAAGACTTCTTTTATGTAACGTTTTTTTTTTTGCATAAAATGTTGATCTCTCTGGGCCTACTTATTAGGGACCTAACCAGTGACCTTTCACTGATACGAAGTCTGAGTTACGTGTTGCTCTTCCTCAAGGCCTCATTACTTCAATTATGTTATCTAGTAGGTAGATAATTATTAATAATATCGAGGTCAGTCTTTATCTCTTTATGAGACAAAAGCTGTTAATCTTGCAACTGCAGAGGTGACGGAACGAGACACTACGCGCCGTAGTCTAGTCACTTCGTCTGCACAGGGTTTTTATTTGTATCAGATGGCAGACACTCCCATAAAAACCAAAATAAACTAAGTAAAGGAGCTGTACAATCAAGAAAATTTCCTTTAGTCGCATTATGCCCAATTCGCAAAATGTCCAGCGGGCTCAAATTGTCCAATTCTCACAACGTCCAATTCGCAAATTGTCACATTTGATTGGTTTTTTATTTGATATCGGATACGTATTTCACGATGCCTAATTTTTTGCTAATATCGGTGGTATTTTTCAACCATAGGTTTTCCGATGAAAAAATTTAATGGAGTTCTTTTAGAATACCTAGAATACTGATGTGTTTAAAAGAACTCCATTAAATTTTTTCATCAGAAAACCTATGATTGAAAAATACCACCGAAATTAGCAAAAAATTAGGCATCGTGAAATTACCCGTTTACCCGGAAACTTCCTCTCTTTTCCTACCCAAGACAACTAGTGCAGGGCAAGGGCATAGATGTCACCCGCATACGGTGCAGAATATTCCATCAAGAACCAAGCAACGGTTTTTTTTCCGCACCATTAGGACCTGGAATTCCTTACCAGCTCACGTGTTTCCTTCTTTCTACAGTCCCGGGTCATTTACACGGGGCCGCCTGTCACCCTAGCAGAAGCAGGCCACGGCAGCGGCGCACAGTGCGTGCCACCCCATACCCGGGGGCGAGTTGGGGACTCCGTGGTCCCCACACCGGAAGAGGGACAGATCGAGAGATAGGGCCCTGGATCGGCCGGGGTGCGAGGGATATGGCTATGACAATCTCACCTCCGGCAACTGACGGCCCACAGACGGCGTGCGTTTTAGTCGGTTCGAGTCCGACATAACCTCCTCCTCCGGCCCCGGCGGGGGAGGTATCCGTGGGGATTTTTCGCACGATAAAAAAAAAAGGGTCATTTACACGGGGTGTGAAAAAGCATCATTCTGATGAGGCCGTCAAGCTGAGTGCCACCATAACATGGTAGTACGTGTCTCTAAAGTGGTGACCCTCTTTCCTGAGACTTTAACTTCAGCTTACCATCGAGCCATGCGCGGTCCGAAGGGCCCCTCCTTTGGACCGCGCATGGGGGGTGGTCACAGGATACATGACTTCCCAAAATCGTGCACGTCTTATTGTAAAGTCTTCTAAAAAGGTACGTGCCTCCCCATACCCGGGCGAGTTGGGGACTCTGTGGTCCCCACACGTGAAGAGGACCGGATCGAAAGATATGGCCCTGGGTCAGCCGGGGTGCGAGAGATATGCCTTATGTCTACGACTATCTCACCCCCGGTAACCGATGACGGCCCACAGATGGCATGCGTTTTAGTCGGTTCAAGTCCGACATAACCGCCTCCACCGGCTCCGGCGGAGGGGTATCCGCGGGGATTTTTCGCACGATAAAAAAAAGTCTTGAACAAAAGTATTTTCTGAAGGATTTCCCCGTAAACCCGTAAAGATGAAGATCATTAGTTATTGTATTTTATTTAGTTATTAGATTTGACAGCCTCCGTGGCGTAGCGGTAGTGAACGCGGCCGCCGCTACGCAGGAGGCGCGGGTTCGATCCCCGCTCAGTGCAAATATTTGTGTGAATTAAATATGAGTATTTGCATTGGTCTGGTCGTGCCTCGGAGAGCACGTTAAGCCGTCGGTCCCGGTTGCCATGAGAACATCTATGGCAGTCGTTACGGGGTAGTTGGAGCCCTCAAAAATCCAAAAACAACGGTCTAACTGCAAAGCTTCGATATCGCCTAATGTTAACATTGGGTTGTGGAGGTCAGATGACAATCGCTTCACGGAAAATATCGAGGTCTAGCCAAATCCGTGGTTAAGACTGGTAAAAAAGCGGACCCCAGACGCCGAGCTGAAAGCTTCGGATGCGACTGGGAATTAACGCTAAGAGGAAGATTTAGCTATTAGATTATTGGTACCTAGTGCAATTCATTTTGTAATTAATTTAAAATTGCTGACCACGGTGCTATTAAAGTGGTAAATGGAATCTATAATGAGTGTTGTCGGAGTGAATTTGTGTGAGGTCTGCGGTTTGAACAGACCTCGCTATCTATGTGGTGCTCATGCGATAATGCAAGTTAATATTATGTTGTTTACTTTACAGTAAAATAATATTTTGCTATAATGCTATCTGATATCAGTATAGTTTATTTAAGAAGAAACAACGGTAGGTAGGTATTGCTTACGATAGGACATAGGTAGGTATACCTTGGACCTAAAATGTACTCTATACGCGGAATACCTACATTTTTCTTGGGTGTCATTTTTAGGGTTCCGTAGCCAAATGGCAAAAAACGGAACCCTTATAAATTCGTCATGTCTGTCCGTCCGTCTGTCTGTCCGCCCGTATGTCACAACCACTTTTCTCCGAAACTATAAGGCCTATGCTGTTGAAACTCAGTAAGTATAGTATACATAGTATTCTGTGAACCGCATCAAGAATTTCGCACAAAAATAGAAAAAAAGCATTAAATTTTGGGGTCCCCATACTTAGAACTGAAACTCAAAAAAATTTTTTCATCAAACCCATACGTGTAGGGTATCTATAGATAGGTATTCAAAAATGCTATTGAGGTTTCTAACATAATTTTTTCCATTACGTTTACGCGAGAGACACTTCCAAAGTGGAAAAATGTGTCCCCCCACCCCTCTAACTTCTAAAATAAGAGAATGATAAATCTAAAAAAATATACATATATGATGTACATTGACATGCAAACTGCCACTGAAAATTGGTTTGAACGAGATCCAGTAAGTAGTTTTTTTTAATACGTCATAAACCGCAATTTTCGCCTTTGCTGCTACGGAACCCTTCATGGGCAAGTCCGACTCGCACTTGGCCGAATTTTTTTCTTAATGAATGCTGGGTGTTAATGTGTATTGAGATAATGTCATGTTAGGCAATTCTTTCAGATTAATACCTTTTTTGGAAGACTTTTCTTTTAGACTTGCACGATTTGGTGGTGGGGGGAGGGGGGATCATGTCCCCTGTAACCACAGGCCACAGTACTAACCACTCCATCAGATGGGCCGTGAGCGGTATAACAAAGTCTATTACTTAGGTACTGAATTTGACCCACCAGCACACAGCTGAACTAAGTAAAAACCCGTGTAATAAAAAGTAAAGCTGCGTAATCATTTTGATTCAATTTACATCTCATTTACAATGTTAACGGTACTTTTTGCACATTTTACGTTATTACTTACGTTCTATTGCTATAGTCGTGTGTCTCCTGGCAGAGTAGAATTTGGACTACCCCATCTCCTCCCATGCGGTGTCGTACAAGGCGACTAAGGGATAGGGCTGTTTAACATCAGACAGAAATATACAACCCAGGCTCAGCCTCAGATGCATGACTCGAGTCAACAATAGTGCTCGGAATACGGCAATAATAGGCTCACCCCCTATTACGTGGGACGGAATACAATGATTGTTGAAATCATTGTTATTTTACCTCTGCTCAACCCCCCGGGGATAAAGGCGTAATTGTATGTATGTATGTATTTTTGGTTAAATTTACATGTCATATACAAGGTTAATGGTAATTTTTTTGCACATTTTACGTAATTACTTACGTTTTATTGCTCATTATTCAAGTTCAATAACTTATACAAAAACCAGACGACTTCCTATTCGTTTCTGGAGTTTTTTTTATACCACTTAGGTGGCAGACAAGCACACGGCCCACCTTATGCAAAGTGGTTACCGTGGCTTATGGACGTATGCAACACCAGGGGCGTCACACTCGTGCTGCCGACCGACCCTGAAGAAACCTTCTAATGCCCTTCTGGAAGAACCCCATATTGTAGTCGCTTGGGAAAACCACCGCGGGGAGTTCATTCCACAGCTTGAGTGTCAGTGCGAGGGATGATTTTCCTTTCATACCGCACAGTGCGCACCATTTCCGGTCGCAATGTGTTTAGTGTAGTTGTTAAACAATATTCATGAATTATTCTATAAAAGAGATTCCCAATGCAATTTATAATCAAATTGAGATTTTGTCAACTAGTGTTAGGGGACGCCCCGAATCGTGAATAACATTAAAAACAATGTTTCGGATTAGTCATCACTTGGATCAATTTATGTACAGAAAAAAACATTGCAATTTTCCTGTTCTTTGTTCATCGTAGGCATGCATGTATGTATGTATGTTTGTTCAACATGTATGTTGTTTGCAGGCACGTATGTTTAACTCCGGACACGTATTGTGGACCTAAAATGTGCTCAAAATGTGCCCTATACGCGCAGTAGGTACACATTCGTTGGATGTCTTTTGAGGATAGCATGAGGTGCTACAGCGGTGGACGAACTCAAATTCACCAAACATGGATTATTGGAAATAGACATTCTGCGAAAGAGACATTTTGCGAAAGAGACATTCTGAAAAAGAGACATTTTGCGAAAGAGACGTTTTACGACCAGGGGACATTTTGCGAAAGAGACGTTTTGCGCCTGAGCTATTATTACAAAGCAATCCGCGGGCACCAAACGCACCAGAGCCTCGTTTGTCTTGCGATTTAGGTCCAAGATACGTGTCCGGAGTTAAACTTGTTTGTTTGGTGTCATTTTATATGCACAGAAACTCTATTCTTACAGGGTCGGCAGCACGAGTGTGACTCCCTTGGTATTGCACGCAGGCATATAGATACCACGATAACCATTTAATGGACCGTGTGCTTGTCTACTATCTTAATGCGTCAAATTGTTGGTAGCTTAGTGGTTAAGGAGTCGGCCTTACGATCGAGAGTTCGAATCCTGGCCATTACATATTTACACCACCGACGCGACGTGAACTAAATAACGGCAATATTAGTTATTTCGGTTGCTAATATTCTTATTAAAAAAAATGGAAAAAAAAATACACGTTACGACGTAAAAAGTCACGCTACGAGGAATGTTATATAGTTGTTCAAGGAATCTAGATTTCCAGGTTCTAAAAGATTTTTATTTTATTTTATTTATTCAGGTACACAAAACACATTACAATCATATAAAAATAATAAGATTAGAATACAGTTCCGTTCTGGATTGTAACATAACTACATGTGTACACAGTTAAAACAATATTTAAATACAGTAAAACCTCTTCATCAAACAAATTGGAAAGAGTATAATAATGACGTGTTATTATCACTTACAAGGCCGAACTGTTATGGAGGATGTCTTTCAGAATTTTAACAAATCTGTTATGATTGGAATCAAATATGTCTAGGTGTTTGTTCTGCTTTGCCAACTCGTTATATTGGCGCGCCATCCTTGTTAAAGGGTTAAAGAAAGATATGTTATTCTTATAAACCTGGAGGGAAAATAGATTTGTCTCTTTAGACCTACGGGCGCTAAACTTTATATTAAAAGTGAGTTGAGAAATTAATTCTGGCGAATCTATGAGATAGTGTATAATCTTGTACAAATAAAGCAGATCAAAATATGTGCGTCGGGTTTCCAATTGTTGTGCGTTGAATTTGCTGAGTCTACCCTGGTAATCAATATTCGACCGCCCAGGGTCCTGACGATAGCTTAGAATTCTAAGTGCTTTCTTCTGTATACGCTCAATTTCGTCCACATGTACCCTGTAGTTTGGTGACCATACAGGACTGCCATATTCTAAGATACTTCTCACCAGAGCATAGTACAGGTACAAACCACTAAGAGGCCTTCTGAATTCCTTGGTAGATCGCAAGACAAACCCTAGAAGTTGATTGGCTTTAGAGATGATGCAACTATAATGAGCACGAAATGAGAGCTTGTCATCAAATATAACACCGAGATCCCTGGCAACCACCGACCGATTAAGCGTTTCGCCTTCAATATCATAGGACCACGTAATCTTATTATGCTTGTTGGTGAATGATATAACAAAACATTTCTTAATATTTAAGTACATGCGATTAGTGTGACACCACTGTGACAATGTATTAATGTCGCATTGAAGGGCTAGACAGTCTTCTGGTTTAGAAATCAACGTAAAAATCTTCAGATCGTCCGCATATAACAGGCAATTACATGACAATTGTTGAACGAGATCGTTAATAAAAATAACGAAGAATAAGGGCCCCAAATGGGAGCCTTGAGGGACGCCAGAAGTTACCACGATAGGTGAAGATACAAAACCTTTCAATGCAACCAACTGGGTTCTACTGTCTAGGTATGAACAAATCCAACGAAACAAACTGCCGTGAACACCATATGACGCAAGCTTAAGACAAAGCAATTGATGATTGACCTTATCAAATGCTTTCGAAAAGTCGGTATATACGGAATCAACTTGTCCGCCAACGGCAAACGCCTGACAAAGGTAATTTTTGTATTCGAGCAAATTAGTAACAGTTGACCTGTTCTTGACAAAACCATGTTGATGTTCTGATATGATGGGTTTAAAATGATTGTAGAGATGAGTATAAACCACTGACTCGAATATTTTGGCGAAGCAAGATAGGATACTGATTGGTCGATAATTTTCACAGTGAGACTTATCACCACTCTTATATATGGGGATGATGTGAGCGGTTTTCCAACGCATAGGAAATACGCCAGCAGTCAACGACTTATTAAAAATAATACACAAAGGAGCGGCCAACTCTTTCCCACAGCATCTAATAAATGAGGGAGGTAGAAGATCAGGGCCAGCACCCTTGTTAACATCAAGCCTTTTTATTTTATTCAATACATCACTTGTCTCTACTGGAATCTGAGACAGTGTGTTTGGAGACCATTCTTCAGAGGGCAGGCTACAATCGGCCGGACTAGCGCCTATAATAGAATGTCTCTCAAAGACTGAGCCAAAGTAATTAGAGAAGAGGTCGC
Source organism: Eilema depressum (assembly GCA_914767945.1). NCBI lineage: Eukaryota > Metazoa > Arthropoda > Insecta > Lepidoptera > Erebidae > Eilema > Eilema depressum. Next base: position 19,292,070 of record OU612020.1, read on the forward strand.
AAATCCCTTGACCATCAGATGATGAGGCATCTCTGAATATCATAGTATCGGGCACCGAAGTTTGACCCTTTCGATTATTAATAAATCTCCAAAAAAACTTAATGTCCTTCTTCAACGAGTCTTCAGTAGCTGAAATGTAACTTTTGTAACAATTTTTTGTTAGAGTTTTGCATCTTTCTCGAAGTAATGAAAAAACGTCGTAATCACGAGGATTACCGTATTTTTTGTACATTGTGTGGTATTTATTTTTTTCTTGATTACATTTGATTAATGATTTACTATACCAAAATGGATAAGAAGAAAGTTTAAAGGAAGTGGTCGGCGTGTGTTTTTTTATTATTTGAAGTAAAATATCGTAAAAAATTTCCGTGCACAAGTCAGCATCAGAGGACAGTAAAATTTCATGCCATTTAATCGTGTTTAGTATGGCTATAAAGCCTGTAGTTTAGTTTCCGGACGTATAAAGGAGATATTATTGTTTTATCACTTAGCTAATGAATGATTAAGTAACCGTTTGATGGCAATAGGCTCGCCCCATATTACGTGGAACTGAATATCATAGTTGGGGCAATTTAGGTGTAAATACACCTCTGCCTACCTCTTCCGGTATTTACAGGCGTGAGTATATGTACCTATGTAATTATAGTGGTACGGGCATTATAATAAATATGTCCTGAAATTTGTTGCTGTCCAGGAGGTGACCCAAATTCCGAGCTGGCCAGTAAACTGTCTTGTACTCGCAACAACTTGGAAGTTTAATTAGTAGAACGGGGCAAATAATTAATTATTGCTTTGTTTAATTCAAGCTTGTCAAAGTGATGTATGGCTTCTCAAATTTTGGTTAGTGTTTTTTTAAAGTGATCGAGTTTTGGGCCTTCATTAGTTCCTGCCTTCCTAGGTAGGTATAGACAGATCAAAATTTTCAGTAAAAACAACAACAAGAAAATTCCCAAATTGATTTTAATAGGGTCATCCCCTATTACGTTCGTAAGTAGCTTGTAAAATGTAGGTGTTAATGTCAAGTAGGTACAGTTCTACTAAACTCACAAAAAAAAAAAACATGAATTTGGATAAACTGTGAGTCAGAGTGTAAACAGACTTCAAGATAGTTATTATACGTAATCGTATGATATAACCGATCGGTAATATCTTAAAATGGTCATTCATTGTCAGTATTCTAAAAGACACACACTGTGCAGAGATCATTTTTGGTAGATGATAACAGTGATAATAATGAATAAACCACTGGGGTTATCATTGCTTTTGTTGATTTTTTCTTCGTGTGGTGAAGCGAAATATTTTGAGACGAGATGTGATTTGGTTCAGGAATTGAAACTTCAAGGCTTCCCTGAAGATAAAATGGCAGATTGTAAGTATCTTCACAATTATCCATACTCCATACTAATATTACAAATGCGAAAGTAACTCTGTCTGTCTGTCTGTTACGCTTTCACGCCCAAACCACTGAACCGATTTTGATGAAATTTGGTACAGAGATAGATTAGAACTTGGGAAAGGACATAGGCTATGTTTGGTCACGATAACCGACATCCACGCGGGTGGAGCTGCCGGCAAAAGCTAGTTAACTCTATTTGTGTTGTGCTTCATAGCTGTAGTGTAAGGAGCACTCCGGCATCAAGTTGGCCCCCTCAAGGGTCCTATCAAGATTTTCGATCCTCAAGCCAAACTCACTTGCAAAGCGGTACACCTGGCTGAGTGACTGACGAGGCTCTGGGGAAAACTTTTCTGTCGGGGTTGGGAGGTCAAACAGTTTTCGCTCCCATAAAAGTCAAGTATACAAAACTATGGACAAGTAGGCGAGCGGTACGTGGGCTCCAAAGTGGATGCAACCGGAATTGGCGCAAAAAGCTAGCTGATTGAATTCTTTAGTACTTAACCTACTCATCGCACCAGAAAATATCACGCAGTGCGAACTTTCAATGTTTATCAGGGTACTCCCACTCCTATTAATTTTACAAATATGAAAGTGTGTGAAGAAGTTTGGATGTGTGGTATTCAATCATGCAGAATCACACTCAAAAGACTGAACGGATCTGGCTGGATACAGGGATAGATTACAGTATGGAATAGCACATAGGTTACTTTTTATCTCTGAAATAGGTTCCCATGGGTTGCAAACAGGATTTAATTACATGAGGCTAGTGTTATAGGCAACAGGTAGTTGTTTACAAAATGTTTGTGTTCCAGGGGTTTGTCTCATCGAAAACGAGAGTGCTCGCAAAACGGATGCTGTAGGGAAACCAAATAAAAACGGCTCCAGGGACTACGGATTGTTCCAGATCAATGACAAATGGTGGTGCAGCAATACTACGACGCCGGGACATACGTGCAAAGTTACTTGTGCTGGTAAGTACCTACTTTTTCTATCCTTCCATATTGATACTTGATATTTAATTCGTACTTACGAAGTATCTAGTCTTTGTGTCAGCCGATCAATCACTTGATTAGCCTATTGCAGTCCACTGCTGTACATAGGCCTATCCAATGTGCGCCACGTCTGCCGATATTTTGACGTCTGTCCATAAGGAGAGTTTTTTAACCTACTGTTGCCAAGATGGCCACACGGGTTGGCAAAAGGTTTTTCTTAAGTTTTCCTTGTCTCAGGTCATTTTGACCTCGGCAGAATATCGGCCTGAAGCCGCAATTCCTGCCCAAAATTGAGGGAGGAGTTGCCGCTTCCATTGCCCAGGAAGCACAACGAGGAGGTTTTCTAGCACGCATCTGTGCCGGCCGGTATAAGAGACGGCTATATCTCTTCTTCAGCCTACCTTTCATATAGGATTTTATTGCCACAAATTAGAGAAAAGATAGGTACACGTAGGTTTATGGAAACGTTGTCGGACATAGTGCCTCCAGGCACAGCACGTAACAGAATTGTGTCCCGACTTGGATCGGGTCGGGACACAATGAAGATGAGGAAGACTTGCTACGTCGATCGTATTCTGATCACGAAAGGTAACCTTGTGCCGGAACCTCATTCGATTATCAGGAGATTTAGTGCGGTTGACTTCAGCCCCGAAGGCCTTGGTGTGACCGCATACACCCAATCAATATTTGATCAATAAATATTACATAATGTTGTGGAGTGATGTCGTAGCTTATATTTACTTTTGTTTTGCAGACTTAATCACCGACGACATTACCAAAGCCTCGATTTGCGCAAAGAAAATTCACAGGCGTCAAGGGTTTCTGGCTTGGCACGGTTGGGAGAAACGCTGTCAACAAAATCTACCTAACATCACCATGTGTTCAGACTGAAGAAATACACTTATTATTCTACGATTCTCTTTTAATTTCAATTTTAATTTCGTTTCTAGTGATCCTAGCGACCTCTTTTTATAATGTTCTACCTCAATCAAGTACTTAATGCCTACAGTTGTTTTATATGGTTCAAGTTTCCAGTATTATAAAACGATTCTCGTAAGCATTATTTTTTTCGATATAGATTGGAAAAAGCGAAAGTCCAAAACGGCGACCATTTCTTTACAGGGGGATCCTCTGACCAAGTCAGCTATATGGACCATGTCTTGGACATTTGGTAGTAGAATGTCCTAGACGTGGTCCATGTAGTTCAGTTGGTTATTGCATTACCCGTATAAGGGACTGGTCGCGGGTTCAAATCTTAGACGTTCATTTTTTCCAATCTAAATACATAGATGGAAAATAATTTGTAGTTAGTTCATTATTTTTTTGTCATATTTTTATGTATGTAGACTCTTAGGAGACACCTCGTTCCATTTGTCTATCTTAAGTAGAAACTAGGATAATTAGGCGATTATAGGTACTCGTTTATAGAAATAGGTACTTTTGTTATCCAGTTTTTCAGAAAAAAAAATGAAGTATAAAAAACCCAACTGCTTTCAAAAGATCGAAACAAGTTTGATAGCAAGCGGAAGATCTATAATTTGCCAATCATAAACTTAAAGAAAATTAATGGGTTCTACCGTACCGCCATAGCTACGCCAGTGGTTTGGACCTGCCCCTCTAGACAAGTGGCAATTCGTTCCTCGGCGTATGATGGAATAGAATGCCAAATGTATGGGATTTGACGTTTGACGTATATGACAGGCGTCAACGAATGTCAAAAACGTCAAATCCTATACATTTGTCATTCTATTCCATCATACGCCGAGCAACTTGTCTAGGGGGGCTGAAATGAACTAAAGAAATATGTATCCGGTAACACATATTCACATATTATATCCGCTGGATCTTTCCAAGATTCCTGTATACCTAAGTCACAGCCGTGTCTTATTAATCATAATTATTATCCCTGAGAACGTCGTAAGATATAATGTAATAAATAGCCTGGCTCTAAATTACGCACCATTATCCTTCGTCAGCTTCACGGTTTCAGCATACTGTAATGATACTCGGCTCTGTAATTTTAGTGTTCCGCCTAAGATTAGAGAATTTGTATTTGTCCCTAGGGGAAATTGATATCTTCAAGAAATATTCTTTTTACCCGACTGCGCGGCGCAAAGGAGTGGTAATGTGTTTATCAGCCTATGTATGTATGTATGTTCCTTTGAAGTTCTATAAAGACCAAACGCATGTACCGATTTTTATGATTCACACGTCATTTATGGCCTATTTCCAAGTGAGATTATCTTGAGCTCCTAGTATGAATTGACTAGCCAGTGAGGATATTGATCAAATTAATATACCTAGGAGTTTATTATGACGCGTTGATTAGCAAAAAGTGAAAATTAGTAATTATACGTCTTTATAAGGCATTTAATTCTTACATACATAGACTTAGGCCTCTTTCCCAGTGGGGTAGGCAGACACCACCTTTTTCCACTTGCAACGATCCTGGCTGGTTTTCGCTTTCGCATCTAATACTTACGAGATGAAATTCTAACTTGGAGAGAAGGAAAGATTTTATTGGTAAAATTAATCTAATTGATCAGGACACCGTTTTCCCACCTCCTTCCCATGGCCCTACCAACCATCTTGGTTATAACGGGCCGAATCTTGGGAGATGCGCGCCCTACTGGCGTCTGCTCTCTTTCGGGCACGCATTTCTTGACTCCCTACAAATTATTATTTTTGGTGCCCTATCGAATTCGCTCTCTCCCCTTTCTGGGGCAGCACGCCACACTAACGGGCTTCGTCGCCGTTAGAGACCTCGTGAGCTTTGCGCCTCTCGTGCCAAACGTGCGCAAAGATCCGCAGCCGTCCGAAATTTTGGGGTGTGCCTACAAGGTCCGAGTAATACATAGGACCAGCCTCCGACCTTACCACCCTTCTCATCATGTTGTCGCGGATGTCGTCATACAGGGGGCAGACCCACAGCACATGGTGCAGGTCTTCGTCTTCCAAACCACAGAAACATACACTTTCGCTGCCAAGGCCCAGTAGGTCTACCATGAGTTTGTAAACGAGAGCCGTATACGTACACGAGAGTCGTTATGGGACCACGTGACTAGGCTTACGGTAGCTGGGCTGTCATGAGCTTTATAAACCGTAATGGCTCTCGTGTAGACGGAAATAGCTGAGGTATACGTCTAGAATACTTGGCAGTTTGGTGTTCGTTTGAATTTTGAGTGATGGAGTATCGTTACCGTAATATGGCGGCTTTCTAATAATCAGCTGTTGGGCATGTCAAGAATTATTTACGTGTCATCTCATGTCAAAAATAAAGATAAAACATCACTGCAATAAATGTATCTAAATAGGTTGTATAGCTATATCGCGAAATAAACTAATTCAATCATCATCATCCCAGCATTAATCCGCGGTCGCATCCGAGGTTTCCTAGGAGTCTAGGGTCAACATTCTCCACTCTGTAAGTTTCAAGACTGCTCAGGGTAGAGTCAACTAAGCCAAGGTCTTTGACTGCCGGGCATAGGAAATAGAAAGAGAAAGAAAGAATGAAAGGTTTTTTATTCTGTACAGAGATGCACGATAATTATATAAAAAAACATGAGCTTATCTACTAGAGTAGGTTCTTAGTGTTACACACAGCCATACAGAACGAAAATGCGGATGAAATCACGAGTACGACTATACCATGGAAGGTGATAAGCGGGAGAGAGGCCGCATCCACCTGTCTCCGAAAATGGTGACTTCCTATAATTATTGCCTGGTCGTCGATCCGATTTGGACTGACGGTAAAGCAAATGCTTGGATTAACCATTTCTGATAATGTGAATAGAATTGTATGTCAACACTTATTTTTCTCAATTAAATAAATATTGTACCATGATAAAAGAAGATACTTAATATTTATCACCTTTTTCATTTTGCTGCGAAACAGCTGTCCGGCCTCCTTTCAAATAGACGCAGATTGTGAAGTGACCATAAACTTAATAGAGTTTATGGTATGACACGAAAGAATTCTATTGGTTAAACCAAAATTACCATAAACTAAATTGCTCTTACGGTAACGTATCACTCAAAATTCAAATTTTCAAATATGTACAGTGACAGCCATACGAGAGCACATAATGATATGCCATTGGTTAATCCATAATTACCATAAACAAAATCACTCTTACGGTAACGTATCACTCAAAATTCAAATTTTCAAATATGTACAGTGACAGCCATACGAGAGCACATGATGATATGCTATTGGTTAATCCATAATTACCATAAACAAAATCACTCTTACGGTAACGCATCAATCAAAATTCAAATTTTCAAATAGGTGCAGTGACAGCCACACGTGCACATAATGATACTATTGGTTAAACCTAACTACCATAGACCAAAAACGCTCTTACGGTAACGTATCACTCAAAATTCAAATAAACGTGTTGTTAGTTCCGGTTACATCCAAAGCTTGTACCTACTTTGAAGCCATTTTGCTTATCTTGGCTTTTGGGGGGAGACTGTCGTTTGACTTCCCAACCCTAAGAGGAAACACTGCGCCGTATTCTCGTCCATTAATCAGCATGTTGTACCGGCTAGCAGATGTTTGTTCATGAAATATGAAATTTGGTGACTAACTTGGAAAACAAAAGAGCCAAAATTTTATTGAAATAGAACTTTATCAAAATAAAAAAGTAAAGTTTAGTATGTAGGTAACTATAATTTATACAATTCGCCATAATATAGCTAGCCAGATTAGAATAATGCAGTGACTTCATCAGTATTGGCATCGATTTTGTTATCAACTTTTATTCATGCAGCCTTTCCTTATAATTGCTCCAACTGTAAAGAATAGGATTTATCATGTTAATGTTACTTATTGAATTTAGGTTGGTTCTCTAAAAAGTTAAATTCAATCATGAGAAACTTATACAAGTTAATAGGGGTCAAAATAGCAGACCCTGGGGGAGAGAGATGCGGGATGGAGATATTCTTTTACATACCTAATAAAGATGTCCAGTCCAATATAAGCATTATGCAAGATTGACTGATAACACATTTATTTAGCAGATATAGGTATTGGGTAGGTACAGCACTCAGAATACAGAACAAACTTTTCTAAATTCTTCGATATCTCACAAAAATCCTAGACATTTTTATGTTGGGGTGACATTTCATGTCAAAAATTAAAAACCATCAACATGTACATTTGTAAACCTAGTAAAATAGGTTGTATAGCAAAGCAACATCATGAAAATGGTCTTCTTTTATCTTGTTTATGGGTGAATTTCCCGGGGCCAAAAATTGCGTGGCATCGATGAAATCGGTACTAAAAATCATTTTTACAATACTCTAACATTTTTTTCTTGTTAGGCGATATAGTGATCTACGTGGAGCACTAAATATTTTATTAAATAGGATTATAGATTCGCCAAAAAAAAAATTTAAACCTCGAAATTTTTCATTGCCGTGTTTGTCCACACATCACCTATTGTGTTGTGATACCTCATTGATAAAAATCTATTGGTTTTTTTAATTAAAACCTAGTTTTATTTGATACGTGAATAGTTAAAGTATTGTTACGAAATACATTTATTCAAATATTTAGACAATACAACGAATGGTTAATAAAAGTTCATTTGTCCTAGAGTTACCTTTAATCGCCATGTTCTAAACATATTTTAGAATATCGTTTTATCTAACGACTTGTATCCTCCCTCATATCCGCTAAACGTTGCATATTGGTGCCGCCTAAGTGCTCGACATGGAAGGACGTACACACGTACCTGCGTTTTGGCACCATAAATAAAAGTATATCATTTTTATGTTACTGGACATTTTTTCTTTCATTACTGTGGATAGGTATAACTGTCTATTCCAATAAGTTTATCCTCTTGATTATACATTCAATAGAACGAAATTTATCTTGTTTATTTTAGTGAAGTGTTTATTACTTCGAATAATTAATAGATTTTTTCTTATATTAAATTTTTGGCTCGTTTTTCACCACCGTGCTTTCATTTCCATGGTTTCCGTGGTCAAAATTTGCTATGGTAATGAAGAAAAAAACGCGGCAATGAAAAAAAATCATTGCCATGCCTTGTAAAACAATTTAGTCTCATTGCCATGACCAGATGTTTCATTTCCGTAACTTATGTTCTCATCGCCATAGCATATTGACAAAAGTATATCATATTAATTTGTTAATTTCCCATTTCTTTTTCGTGTAAAAGAATTGGCGTCGTTTTGGAATTGAGCAGCCATGAATGAAAATGGTATAATATGAAAGTACCTGCAGTTTACCAGGTTTCTTAGAGAGATTCGAGTCTTATAATTAATCCTATCGATTAAATTAAAGCAATAAAAATACTGGCTGTTATTTTTTCCGATTAAAGCAATAAAAATACTGGCTGTTATTTTTTCCGATTTTAGTCGGTTCAATTACAGGATGTGGCAAGCGATTTTTCAGCATTCGTTAAACGCAGTTTTTTTTTCTTTTTAAAAATGAGGAAATGTTTCTTCTGAATGAAATTAGCTATCTCCAGTATTTAGAGTACTTTCCCTCCACATCTCCAATGCAAACGCGGTATCGTTTATCTAATACTAGCTGACCCAGCGAACTTCGTACCGTCATATTTTCTGATCCCATTCCCGCTGCATATCTCTAAATTTATCAATATTTCTCTACAATATTATGCATGTATTATGCATATAAATCTTCCTCTTGAATTACTCTATCTATTAAAAAAACCGATTCTAAATCCGTTGCGTAATTTTGAAGATTTAAGCATACACAGGGACAGACAGACAGCCATCGAAGTTGTTCAAGAAAAAATCTGCCTGGGATAAGTTATCCAGCTTGGTAAAAACAACTGCTAGAAAAAACTAGCCAGGATCCACCTAGGTTGGGCAGCAGCAAAGGAAACACTCTCTTAATCTTAAAAAATACACTGCGTTTAAGGATATCCAAAAAAATCACTTGCCACACCCGGTAATCGAACCGAATAAAATCCGGATGAAGCTATATTTTAATTGCATCAATCGATAGGGTCAATCTTAGGGATCAAATATCTCTAACAAACTTGGTAAAATAAGTAAAAGGAAACCCATAAAAGAGAAGGTATAGGAAGATTTTAGGCGGTTTGATCATCAGGTGTGTTATTTTTAGAAATCTTTGAATGCAGGTTTGTTTCCCTTTAAAAATAAGGTTATGTTTAATTTAAGTAAAATTCGCTATCTCTAGTATGAGGGTACTTTCCCTCCAGGCAAAGTCGAAATGTTCCACCCTGTATATCGCAGCTCCGATATTACTTACAATAAAAATAACGACACTCATACGCGTGTTTAACACAGTGCCACTGAAAAAATAAATGACGCCAATGTCCATACACAATTGCCTAATCCCCTTTGTATTTTTATTGTATGTAAGTATAATTTCTCATGTAAAGGTAGGTAAAGGTCCAAGGTACATAAAATATTGTTTTATATTATGTATTTTCATTTCCATGGTTGATTTTTTCATTCCCTTGGTATATTTATTTCATGCCCGTGGATGCTTGTTTCATTGCCGCGCACGCATGTGTCATCGCCGTGGCGCGTAATTTTTGATCTTGTATATCTCGTTAGCTTTTTTTATTTATCTGCTAGATATTAGGCAAGAATACATATAGTATCAAAACCTATAATAAACGCAATTTGTTTTAACTACAAAACTTAAGGTAAAAAAAATCCACGGAATGAAGATTTTAATGGACCTGTTGAAATTCACCCTTATATTATTAGGTTAGGTAGGTTTTGTGGTATCAAACGAACCCTTAACTATTAAAAATATTTTTAGTACATATCTATAGGTACTTCTATCTATATCTATACTATTATAAAATTGTAAAATGGTCGTGTCTGTACATTGGAGATATTTAAAAAAAAATACTTGGGTTATGTTATATTAACGATACTGAACACGAAAATATTTTTTTTTAATTTCCTGTCTGTTTGTCTGTTTGTCTGTTTGTCCGCGATGGACGCAAAAACTACTGGACGGATTTTGATGCGGTTTTATTTGTTAGAAAGGGCTTACTCAGACTTAAAATCTTACGTTTGTTTGATCGCAATCGGTTGAGTAGAACCGAAGATATGAGCAAAGGTCGCCTTAACCGAGATGCACGCGGGCGGAGCCGCGGGCGGAAGGCTAGTATTATATAATTGTAAAGTGGTCGTATCCATTTGAGATATTTAAAAAAGACGTGTGGCACTCGGGGACTGCCGCGGTAAAGCTATTGCACAGCATTTTTTATGAACTTATGCAATTATAATAAATAATAATATAATTTTGAATTTGAATTTGAATTTGCATTTGAAAACTAACAACTTATGCAATTATATTTGTACGTTAAGCGGAGCTACTTCGGAGCAGCTCGGCTAGATTCGTGCGAGCTCGGAGTTGGGGGTGTTACCATTTTACGTTACGGAATTTCTGGATTCGGTCTCCACGCTCAAGGCCCGCGATAGAAGCTATGCAATAGCTTAAAAAAATCTTGGGATATGTTATGTTACGATACTGAACACGAAAATATTTTTTTAAATTACTTGTCTGTTTGCCTGTTTGTTCGCGATGGACGCCGATTTTGATGCGGTTTTTTTTGTTAGAAAGTCAGGCTGGTCAGACTTACGTTTGTTTGATCGCAATCGGTTGAGTAAAACCGGAGATATGAGCATAGGTCGCGTTAACCGAGATGCACACGGGTGGAGCAACTGGTGGTAGGCTAGTATTTAATATGATTGAATATAATAAATATTGTACAATTCAATTATCAAAAAAATAGTGGAAAAAATATTGACCAAGCGAGTCTGTGTTCCGACAAGTTAGCCGATTTTGTATGTCTGTTTGTTTGTCAGTTCGCCTCGTAAAGGCGACTTTGTTATAAAAAAAATAGATGAGAAAAGCGTTTTTTTTTTAAGAACGGATCGTCTTTATGTTTTGGTGAAACATCCAGGGCTGTTTAACCCCCTATTGCATGAATTATGAAAGAGACTAGCAAACATTTTTTTTTGGCCAAAAGACGTTTATTGTAGCATATTAAAATAAAATTGGTTATTTGGCGATTGCTCTCATAGAGCATTCGCCATTCTAAATAATAATGAGAAGTCATTTCGCGCGTCCCTTATCACTTTTCAACAGAAAAATCGATTAGTTATATCATATCATATATCTATAATAGGATTATGTGAATTTCCAATGTATTACTCTGCTCTATGTATGTGAATAATGCCATTTTACGTAAACGATACTTTAATCGCCATTCAAAATTACAACGAAACCGTAGGAAGACACGCGAGAGCACGTATCAATCCACCAATCATCGATTACTATCAACATCCCAAGCGCACGGGTACGCGTCATTCATTGGTTGAGATTGTTTCACGGTCTCAACGTTACCGTTTCGTATAAAGTGTGTATATACGGTACCGTATTTAAATGGTCGAAGAAATGAAACAAAGTATAAAACGCAGTATTATTTCGAAAAAAAAGGTTTTATTCAGTTTAGTTATTGGTATAATGTCGATGGTAGAAAAACTGTAACGATAGAAAAATGCTATGAAATAAGTGTTTTAAGTAGGTAGGTACTTAATAATTGTGCTCTGTATTTATTTGGAGGTGTAGTGTATACATACAGGGGTGGTTGGTCCAGAAAGACCACGTGGTGCACCCTGAACAACGAAAATTACAGTGCCTCTCTTCCGCAGGGTAGTGGACTAGGACTGGGACTGGAAGTGTCCGTGACAGAGATACCGAATAGGAAATCTATAAAAAGAAATGAAATGCCATCAAAAACAATACTTGTAAAAAATACCAGGCCTCACCCTTGGTTCTTCTACCGCAAAAAGTTGTGAGATCCATGTACCTAATACCAAGTCGGTTAATTTATTCAGTTCCTACTTCAGGGACCTTCTGTCTAAAGTTATTACGTAATGAGCTTTTATGTTTTAAATATAATTAATTGATTTTTTATTATTAATTTTAGTTAAAATTATTTCGTGATATAGCTATACAAACTATTTAGATATGTTTACGAATGTAATGTTGTTGTTTTCCGATGTATTACTTTACTCTATGGTTGGAGTGATGTTTTATTTTTATTTTTGACGAAAAAGCGCGGGAACCTTGATAAGTAAAAGGCGGCGAAATTTATATATTTTCCAAATTTTCTCTTTTATTCGTGAATTATCGCTAAAATATAGTGTTTATAGTGTTCCATGTGATCATTTATCGTAAAAATGGGAGGAGGAGTCAAAAAACGGAAAAAAACGGATGGCCCCGATAATCTTTCGTTGCCGAACAACGACTCAACCTCGGACTCCGATAATGACCAAAGGAACTACCAGGTGTACCTACAGAGTGCCAGGGTACTCCAGGAAGTACCCTGAAAATAGTAACAAGTCTTCATATATAGTTTTCCTAACACATCAAGATGATAACAAAGTTTTTAACGATAAAGATCGGCTTGCTATATCTCATGCTTTGAGGAAATATTGCATTTCTGGTATTCTTCATCTGAAGGCAATTAACAAATATAAAATAGGCATAACTTTCGACCTTTCTAATAACGCTAACGTATTCATTCAAAACAAAAAATTATTAGAAGAATTGAAATTAAAGGCTACCATTCCAGCAGCTGATACGGAAGTGACAGGTGTCCTCACCTCAGTCCCTTCTGACTTATCAAACAAGCGAATTTTTACACTAATTGGCAGTTCCCGGAACGTGATACAGGTGAGACGCTTCATGCGTCGTGTGCGGGGTGAGAGTGGAGCTGTTTCATACCAGCCCACTCAGACCGTAGCCGTCACATTTGCCTCCACTGAACTACCGCAGTATGTATATCTTGACTCTTGGAGACACAAGGTAAGCGTCTATATTCCTCCAGTGAAGCAGTGTCTTCATTGTATGAAGTTTGGCCATATAGCGAAGTTTTGTAGAAATGCTGAGGTCTGCTCAATCTGCACACAAAATCATAACTTTAAACAATGCCAAGTAAATTCAGAAAATGCTAAATGTGTCAATTGTGGTGGCAGTCATATTGCTATATCGAATATTTGTCCGATTAAAAAAGCCAAAATAGAAGAAAATAAAATAAAATCAAAATCAGTACAATATTCCGATTTATTCAATGAAAATTCTTTCCCACAATTAACTATGACATACATAGAATCTCAACTCAAAAACTTAACTAAATCTGACTTCTTTATGAATATTTTGACAAAAACAATTACTAAAATGGTACTTAATCAAAAAGACACTCCTATAAATTCTGTATCTATTAAAGAAACTCTACAACAAACTCTTCTGAATTGCTCTTCTTCTTCTCATAATGGATCTTAACATAATGCAATGGAATGCCCAAAGCATAATAAGTAATAGGATAGTATTAACTAAATTTCTTTATACTCATAATATACATATAGCAATAATATCAGAGACATGGCTAACACCTCTTAAAGCTTTTAATATAAAAGGATATAATACTGAAAGAAATGATATTGGTAATAAGCATAATGGCGTAGCTATTTTAATTCATAATAGTATCAATTATAGAAAAATAAATACATATTTTGATAACTCCCTACAAAACATTTGTGTAAGAGTTACTATAAATAATAAGGAAATAAGTATAGTTAGTTTTTATTGTCCAACAAATTGTACTCCTTCTTTTAATAAACATAAATTTGAATCAATAATAAAATCTGTTCCTGAACCAATGATTTTTGCAGGTGATTTTAATGCTCATCACACATCCTGGGGATGTAATTCAGATAATCCTAGAGGTCGTGATATCTTGGAAATAGTTGATAATAATAATCTTGTTCTTTTAAATACTGGTGAAGTGACAACAGTGGGTTCGCTGACTTGGCGACCAAATGCATTAGACTTGACTTTAGTTACTCCTACTTTGGCTTTTTCTTCTAACTGGTCCGTATGTAAAGATCCTCTTGGAGGCTATCACCTTCCTGTAATTATAAATATTGAAAATAATGTAAATAGTGGTTCATTTAAAAACAATTGTAACATGCAACTGCCCATTTACCCTAAATTTAAAATGGTAGATTGGAAAATGTACACACAATATGTAGATTTAGATTTAACAAATTTTCAGCCATATGACTTTACTCCATTGGATGCATATACTAGGTTTTTGGAAGTTTTGCATTCTGCAGTTGATAAATCTCTTCCATATTCTACATCTCAGTCCCCTACAAATTCTTCAAATAGTTTTAGTCAGTTTAAGAAGAGTTCCCCCTCTCCCCTCTTCCTTGGTGGAATAAAAAATGTACAGAAGTAGTTCAAAATTCCAAATCTGCTTATCTTAATTTTAAAAACAACCCCTCAGATGAGACTTATATAGAGTTCAAAAGATTACAAGCTTTAAAAAAACTTACACTGAAAATAGAGAGATCAAAAAGTTGGGTTGAATTGTGTAATTCCTTCAATCGATGTACTCCACTTTCACGTATCTGGAATTATATGCGAAGATTTAATAGAACATATTCTTGTAACAATAGTGATGATAGTTGGGTTCATGATTTCCTAAAAAAATATACTCCAGACTATGTAAATAATAATATTAACTTTGCTGATAGTGATAATTCTACAAATAATTTTATAACTAATAAATTTAGCATACAGGAGTTGATTTCTGCTTTATACTCTAGAAAGGACAGTGCTTTTGGTCTGGATGGCGTTCCATACATTATGTTGAAAAAACTCAGTGAAAAAGGACTTCATATCTTTCTACAGATATTAAACAGTTTATGGTTGAATAATGACATACCTAATTCATGGAAATCAGATTGTTTGGTTCCTATTTTGAAACCCGATAAGTTAAGAACAGATCCAAATTCCTATCGTCCCATTGCTCTTACGTCCTGTGTTGGTAAAGTTTTTGAACAACTTTTAAAACAAAGGTTAGAATTTTATATAGAAAAAAATAACATTTTACCTGCAAATCAATTTGGATTCCGAAGGGGTATGTCGGCACGTGAAAGTATCTGTCAATTACAGCTTGATATTCAAAATAGTCTAAATAATAATAAATTTTTAATGTCTGTATTCTTTGATGTTTCTGGTGCCTTTAATAGTGTTAATAAAGATATCCTTTACTCAGAATTGCTTTCTGTTGGAATACCAAATAAACTAGCTAACTGGGTTCATAATTTCTTAACTGAACCGAACGTGAAGTTTATGTCAAATATAACTGTCATCTTTATGGTCCAAGATTTTCTTCTGTTGGTACTTGTCAAGGTGGAATCCTTTCACCTTTATTTTTCATTTTATACATACGTCGCTTGAATATGATTCTTGGTTCAGAAGTCAAAAATCTTCAGTTTGCAGATGATTTGGTCATATACGCATCTGGAAATAATTTAATTAGTGTTACAAATACTCTCAATAAATCTTTGGAAGGTTTACACAGGTATTTCTCTTACCTGAATCTTGAAGTAAATGCTTTAAAATCAAACTTGGTAGTTTTTGGTAATTCGAGCCTCTCTATTCCCTCTGTGCATTATAATGAAGTACCTATTCCTGTCTCTCGTGAAGTTAAGTTTTTAGGTGTAACATTTACTAATAATGTTTCTTGGAAAAAATATAGCGAACTCATTGCAACAAGAGCTAATAAAGCTTTCAATATTTTAAAAACACTGTGTAGTACATCATGGGGAGCTGATCCCAAAATATTACTGCTTTTATATAAATCTCTAATTCGCAGTCACTTTGAATATGGCTTTTTATGCTTTGCAAAAGATACTAAAATAGTAGATAGTTTGGATAAAATACAAAATAAATGCTTAAGACTTATTACTGGAGCCTTCAAAAGTACTCCTATTAATGTAATGCAAGTTGAGTGTAAACTACCTTCACTAAATATAAGATTTTCATATTTAAAAGAAAGATTTATTTTGAAACTTTACAGCAAAAATAACAATCATTTATTTGTAAACTTAAAACATTCCTCTTTATCACCCTCTTCTAATTCCCCATACATACTGTTGGGATTTTCGCAATATGTACAATATCTTGAATCTTTGCAAATTTATAGGTCATCCATTCTCCCCTGTTATCAGGGAGAATTTGAGAGTAAATTTCCTGCAATGAATATCATTATTGATCAGAAACTATCTTCCAAAGAAGATGTATATAGTACACTTTCAGAGTTTAGTGGTTATAGATTCGTGTATACAGACGGGTCCAAAACTGATTCTGCTGTCTCTTTCGCTATTTTTGATGGTCACCTAAATACAGGTACTGGTTATAAAATAAATACAAAATCAAGTATATTCACAGCTGAGGCTGTGGCTATTCTAGCTGCTTTGAAGCACATTAAACATAGAAATAATGGATCTAACAAATGGGTCCTAGTTAGTGATAGCATGAGTGTTTTAGAAAATCTTAAGAATAACAAGTTTCAGGCTGACACGAATCATTATATCCATCTAATTAAAGAACTTTGGTTTGATTTATGTTCTGTACATAAAATTGAAGTATTATTCATATGGGTTCCTTCACATGTTGGTGTATTAGGTAATGAGAAGGCAGATTTTTTGGCCAGAACTATTACAAATTCTTCGACCAGTATTCCTGATTCTAGCAGTCGTCTTAATGTCTTAGTGCCATGTACAGATATAATCACCTTATTAAAGAATAGATCCATTCAGTTATGGAGGCGTTATTGGAACCGATCTGTGCAAATTGAAAATAAAGGCCTATGGTATGCTTCTTATAATGTTCCTATTGGATCAATACCCTGGTTTTGCAAAAGCAAATTTTATGCCAACAGGAAATTCTACTCCACTATTCTAAGGCTTCGTTTTGGTCATTGTCGTCTAAACTATCATCTCTCTCGTCTAAACATGGTAACATCTCCTCTCTGTGAGCATTGTAACTCTCAAGAGGAACAGACTTTGTCTCACATATTCTTTGTTTGCACATCCTTTGGCATTCAGCGCCTTGTGCTAATGGATGAGCTTATTGAAATTTATGATGAATCTGCATTAGTACCGCGCAACATTCAGACTCTTCTTGTAAATAGCTCCACATACGCAGCTATGTATAAATTTATTGTTACTACAGTAGGTCAAATTTAATTAAAATGTTGTATGGTTTCTCTCTATGTAAATTGAAATTAATTAATTTAAAAAAAATTAATAAAAAAATAACATTAATATATATCTAATATACACGTATATATATTATATAAAAACCCAAAAAAAAAAAGAAAAAAAAAATAATAATAAGTAATAATATAAATAAAAACTTAATAAATGGTAAATTTAAAAAAAAAAAAAAAAAAAGAATATGAATAAGAAGAATAAACTGATGACAAGGCAGCATGGTTATAGAACCTTAGCCTGTTCCGAAAGGAGCAAATATAAAAAAAAAAAAAAAAATTTTTATTTTTGACATGAGATGTCACTTCAGTATAAAAAGATAGAATTTCTGATATTTGATGTGTCCAGCAGATGTGTCGAAGAAACTGGAAAACGTTTGCTAAATGGACTAAATAAACCTGTTATTTAAGCGAATACTAGCTAAGATCTGTTAAATAGGTATGTAAAAGAACATGTACTCCCTAACTTTCTTCATCTGAGTGCCAATGCAATGGCAGTCGTATCCAAAGCTCCCTTTAGAATGTTTACTTTTGTGTTAGTGACTGCCGTCGAACTTCGAGGGGAAAGCCTGCACCAGAGCCTGGGCCCTGAAGAACTTTAAGAAATTTAAGATGAAGACGTGTTCTCAAACCTCGTTAGTGAAATCCAATATTAGCAAACAATCCCACTTTTAATACAAAACCCTAAATTTAAAACGTAAATATAATAAATTTTATTGTTTACAGTTGGAGTACTAAACGTAATAAAAGGAAAAGCCATTATGAATAAAAATTGATAACCAAAATCGATGCCAATACTGTTTATTCTAATCTTATTTCATAGCGGAAACTTTATAATCACTAGTGTACAATAAACAACAATAAATAATGTTTCTATTGTATTTTATTTTGAAAAAAAATCTATTTCAATAATATTTTGCCTATTCAAGTTCCATATTTCATATACTTAACTAATAGGGAACTTTATTTGCTAGCCGATAGCCTATTCCTGCTGAGTTATGGACGATGTTCCGGCGCAGTCTCCTTTTGGGGTTCGTAACATCGTATTTGACGTGCTGGTTCTGTATGGTGTAAGAATAGGGCTATCCCTTAGAGTATCCAAGGGCTATCCCATCTCTTTCCGTAGGTAACGATTTTGAATGATACGTGATATCCGTGTACGTTACCGTGAGAGTGATTTAGTCTATGGTAATTATGGGTTAACCAATAGAATGCCCCGACGGGCTCTCGTGTGGCTGTCATTGCACCTATTTGAAAATTTGAATTTTGAGTGATACGTTACCGTAAGAGTGATTTAGTTTATGGTAATTATGGATCAACCAATAGAATGCCCCGACGGGCTCCCGTGTGGCTGTCATTGCACCTATTTGAAAATTTGAATTTTGAGTGATACGTTACCGTAAGAGTGATTTAGTTTATGGTTATTATGGATCAACCAATAGAATGCCCCGACGGGCTCCCGTGTGGCTGTCATTGCACCTATTTGAAAATTTGAATTTTGAGTGATACGTTACCGTGAGAGCGATTTTGTTTATGATACTTATGGATTAACCAATAGAATACACAGGCTATCATTCACTGAACTCTATTATCTATACCACCTATCACTACACATATTTATTTGAAAGGAGGTCGGACAGCTGTTTCGCAGCAAAATGATTATCAACCTATTATAAATTATGGTATCAAACAGAGCCATATTGAAAAAGTATTTGACAATATTTAATATGATTGAGTATAATATAGGGTGGTGGCACCAATTATCGGCCATGTCAACATTTTTTGACCTTTGATTGATTGTAATTTTATGGTTTATAGCATTTGCTTTCTTGCAATGCCTTTTTTGGGTAGAGGGATACTGAAACTCCATTACTACATTCGCAAAATTACCAATTCTTTGTTATTTTTGAAAATACAGATGTTTTTTTCCGAGTATGTCGATTTCCCTTAATATCGGCCTCTAACACCCTAATTTCTGCCGCCTGTGACCCTAATATCGTCATACCTTTTCCAACGTGAATTTAGGTCAATAAAACTAAGTAAAGTAAAAAATTATTACGTTTTATATTCCAATTCAGGTACAAATAATTTTTTTAACGCTTATCTATCATTAATTTGTCTTTTCTTTATATCTCAGCCTTAAACATTACAGTAATTGCTGTTATTATAAACTAATGATCACAATGATTAAAAAAAATTAAGATAAATAAAGATTTCCAAAATATATTATTATAAAGAAAATATATTATTAGATAAAGTCAAAAGAAAACTTGACTTTCTTTGAAGGCTTTTCAATTTAAATGCACTAAACAGTGACGGCAAGTAAAATCTTCTATAGCCACATCAACATAATTTTGCCCATCAACTCAATCAACTGTATACTTTAAGGCCGTTTGGAGCATATGTCACATTCAATATTTTTTGGCTTCATCTTCTTCGACATCATTAATAAGTTCTACTTCACGGCCATCACAAAAAAAATTCTCCTTTTCTTTTTGAGAAGGTAAATCATGAGGTCAGTTACGCTGTCCTTTAATATTCTCTTCTTCTATTCTAATACTCTTCTTCTTTTATCTACTAGTTTTGTTTTATTTGACTGGTTTATGTTTTATATTCTATTTTCCAGATTTTTCTTTCTCTCTGTATCTATTCTTCCAGGAAGTCTATCTTGTTAAGTGGTGCTGGGAATTTCGTATTGTCGAAATGCTACTCTTCTTCTACTTCATCTTATCATTAATTCCCAGTCGCAACCGAAGTTTACACCTCGGATTCTGGAGTCCGCATTGCCAGTCTTAACTGCGGATTTGGCTAGACCTCGATACTTTCCGCGAAGCGACTTCCATCTATACTCCACAACCCCAATGGTAACATTAGACAATATCGAAGCATTGCATTACTGCCTGCTTCTTTGAACGGCATTTACTCCATTTCTTATTCTACTACGGTCATAGAAACTATAGGGGTCATAAAACCTATGGGGGTCATAGAACCTATAAGGGTCATAGAGCCTATAGGGGTCATAGAACCTATAGAGGTCATAGAACCTATATGGGTCAAAGAATCTATACGGTTTATGGAACCTGTGGTCATATAACCATAGGTTTGAAACCTTTCTCTTTTTGTTGGGACGACATGATTATGGCATACCTGTTGACTAAAATTAAGATACCTAAGTATTTGTTCATTTTGCACCACGTCCCTGTTTATTATAAAGTTCGAAGGTTGTAGGAAAGTAAGTACCCTGTACAAAATAAGGTGGCCGTTATTACGCATCGATTGTCTAGATATCGGCCGTAGCTGGCAAAAAAAGTTTTTAGGCGGCCGATGTTAGGATCTGGTGCTCAAACAGAGCTGCTATTTCATTTTTAACC
Source organism: Eilema depressum (assembly GCA_914767945.1). Classification (NCBI taxonomy): domain Eukaryota; kingdom Metazoa; phylum Arthropoda; class Insecta; order Lepidoptera; family Erebidae; genus Eilema; species Eilema depressum. The sequence goes on from OU612020.1 coordinate 19,312,942, forward strand.
TTATTAATGTTACTGCTAACATATAAAATAGCTAAACATACAGTTTAGTGTTTTCATGCATTTCCCCAATATCGACCAGGTGGCCGATATTGAGATTTATCCAAAATAAAGATCCCTAATCTCGACCCCGCGATTATTTTATAAAAAGTACAAATTAATTTAAAAACACACTACCTAAACGGTACTTCGACTGTTTTTCTTTAATAAAAAATAATATAAAATACCATAGGTATATTTAATTCCTTTCAAATACTTTCCCACTCAGTGCGTCGACTCCGGGATTTGACTCGGTATTGCCACAAAATCACACCCGTCGATACCTGCGCGTGCTCTATTGCCACCTGAACGTTCAAATGTGGAGGTACCCGCACCAAAATATGGGATGTTATTCGTACGGATATAGAGTCGCTTTTTGCATAAAAACTATCATAATTTTAGGGTTATTTTCATAGTTATGTTTCATTTTCTCGAAAAGGCCGATATTAGGACGTGGCCGATACTAGGAGACTTCACCCTACAATAAATGTTGTACAATTTTTTTTATTCATACCTACAATACATTATCAAAAAGTTGCATACATATAAAAATCGTGGACAAACGGAGGTAGGACACGACGGTATTCTTGTCTCAATCAAGCAGTCCGACTGGGGAAGTACCTCTGCCGTACAGAATACCGTGGCCATAATAACGTCTTGTTGTGTTCCCGGCGGCGCGGCGAGTAGGGAAACCTTACTGGAGAGATTTTGTACTGTCAATGGGAAGACCAAAGGCTTGTCCTGCTTTGTCTTCTGCACTGACGGCACAGAAACTCCGTGGGTTGGCAGCATGAGTGTGACTCCCCTTGGGGGCAAGTCTGCTATATAAATATAGCGTTTTGATTCGGAATAATTTTGGACATTTCGTATTCTGCTATAAATCTAATAACATATTTTGCTTGTCGATGGTATATTAGGCATCGGTATGGGTATTTTTGTGCCTCGGAGAGCACGTTAAGCCATTGGTCCCGGTTGTCATCGAACATCTGTAGCAGTCGTTACGGGTAGTTGGAGACTTAAAAGTCTGACAACTGGTTTAACTGCAATACTTTAATATTGCTAATGGGTTGTGGAGGTCACATGGCAGTCGCTTCACGGCAAATAATGAAGTTTAGCCAAACTTGCAGACCCCGGACTCCTAGGAAGCTTCAGATGCGACCGCGGATTAATGCCGGGATGATGATGATTGAATTATTTTATTTCGCGGTATAGCTATACAACCTATTTAGATATGTTTACGAATGTTGGAGTGATGTTTTATTTTTATTTTTGACATGTGATGTCACGTAAATAAAAAGGTCTGGAATTTCTGATCTTTGATATGCTGAAGGAACTGGAAAATGTATGCTAAATGTACTAAATAAACCTGTTATAAGTCAATCTTGCATTATTTAAGCGAATACTAGCTAAAATCTATTAAAAGGTATGTAAAAGAACATGTGTACTCCTAACTTTCTTCATCTGATGGCAGTCCAAAGCTCGCATTAAGGCGCTCGTATTCTGCTTCTCCCTTTAGAATGGTTAGGTTTTTGTGTTCTTGCCCCGAGAGGAAAGCCTGAACCAGAGCCTGGGCCACGAAGACCTTGGTGGGGCCATCTTGATGGGGTTTGCAATCATTGTGTGGGCACCTGGGCACATACCCAAATTTAAAGTGTAGGTCTTAAACCTCAATAATATGAACTCTAATATTTTTATACAACATTTAGCCAACAACATTTTTATACAACAGGTAGCCTTGTGGTATGGGTAATGGACTGCTGAGACGAGGTCTCGGGTTCGATCCCAGGTTTTACCATGGCACACACCAATGACTTTTCGATGCTTTTCGAAGTTATGTGTGTATTTATCGCAGGTTTATAAGTGCCCGGTTAATGGCAATAGGCTCGCCACCTATTACATTGGGACCTAAACATAAACGGCGAAATGTGGGTGCTAGCACCTCTGCCTACCCCTTCGGGGATATAGGCGTGAGTTTATGTTATGTTATGTAACATTGTTTGCAGACAAGCACACAACCCACCTGATGGAAAGTGGTTACCTCGGCCTATGGACGTGTGCAACACCACAGGAGTTACACTCGTGTTTCTGACTTTGTAATAACAGAGATTCAGTGCCGTCAGCGCAGAAGACAAAGCATCATAAGCCTTTGGTCTTCCCACTGACAGCACAAAAACTCTCCAGTGAGCAATGGCTACCCACTCACCACCGGGAACACAACGCGAGGTTATTATGGCCCCGATATTCTGTAGGATGGAGGGACTTGCCCCGCCGCCGGACATCTCAATTTGGACAGGAATACTGTCGTGTCCTACCACCATATCACCAAATAATCCTATTTTAATAGAAAACATGAATTTAAAAATGTAAATAATGTACCTAATACATTAGTTGGAGTAATTTAAAACAGGAAAAGCCAAATGAATAAAAATTGATAACAAAAAATCCTGCACAATCTATGCCAATACTGATGAACAACCTCTGCATTATCTAATCTATTTCATAGCGAATTCTTTGTACGTAATGACTAGAATGTTGTACAATAAATAACAATAAATAATGTCTCTATTTTATTTTGATTTAGTTTGAGAGAAACTTTCATTTTACCTAATAAAATGAAACCTCTTTCTTTTACAAAGCTAGTCAAAATTTTCCATATTTCATATACCTAATAGCAAACTTTATTTGCTAGCCGGTATACCTGCTGAGTACCTAATGGATGAGGTTCCAGCGCAGTGTCCTCTCCAACATCGCATTTGAGGTGCTGGTTCTCGGTGGTGGAACACCTCTCAATAATCATTTACACAGTCCATCCAGTGTTATATCGTCACAAATCAATAACTTTTAATAAATCATGGATTATTGGAGATCTATAGGGGAGGCCTATGTCCAGCAGTGGACTTCCTATGGCTGAAATGATGATGATGATGATGAAATCATGGATTCGATTAATTCCAAACAAATCTTGACATTCTTGACGTGCCCAACAGCTGATTATTAGAAAGCCGCCATATTACGGTAACGATACTCCATCACTCAAAATTCAAACGAACACCAAACTGTCAAGTATTCTAGACGTATACCTCAGCTATTGCCGTCTACATGAGAGCCATTACGGTTTACAAAGCTCATGACAGCCCAGCTACCGTAAGCCTAGTCACGTGGTCCCATAACGACTCTCGTGTACGTATACGACTCTCGTTTACAAACTCGTGGTAGACCTACAGGTCATACAGTCTCTTTCGAAAGCACCCATATCCGGTGAGGAGCTGGGACAGCTCGTAGTCCGGCTCGACCCAGAGCCAAGCAAGCCGCTGTTCCACCAGAGGGAAGAAAAGGTGCGTTGTTCTTCCCTTCTCCTCTGTGTCCCACCGCTTCTGCCAGGCACGCAATGCGTCTGCTCTAGTGGCTGCCCTCCACTGTTTAAGCTCCTCCTGCAGCCGCCTGCTCGATTCCCCATGCTCAGCTGAAAGACTCAGCCTGGCTTCCTCCAGCGCACCAGCACGGATAACCTCCAGGTCAGCCGGCAGCACGCCCGCAAGTACCGCTAGCGCGTTAGTGCTAGTCGTCCTGTAAGCTTTTGTGAGCAGCATTAGGCTTGACCGCTGCGTTCGTAGCAGGGGGCTGCGAACAACGTGCATAAAGGCCCGTCTGTACCATACGGCCGCAGCATATGTGACCGTAGGGACATAGGTGCCCCCATACACAGTGAGCAGGCCCCTGTATTTGATACCCCATGTTGAAGCTGATACCCTACTCATTTTGCCGAAACATTTGGCTGCTCGTTCACCAATGTCAAGTGCATGTTCTGCAAAAGATAAGCCCGAGTCCAGCACCACCCCCAGAACCTTTGTGGATTTCACGGACCCGATCGAGGTGCCGCCCATCCTAATAGTGGGCGGCCGTTGGAGCCTGCCGCCCAGTGTCATCGTTGATGACTTACTCGGCGAGAATGATAGCCGGTTTCGCGAAGCCCATTCGCTGAGCATGCCCAATGAGATGGCGCTTTTACGCTCAATTTCAGCTCGCGAAGTCGCTTCGACCAGGACCGTGATGTCGTCGGCATATGCAACGATGCTGACCCCCAGCGGCAGTGGTAAGCGCATGCTATCGTCCATTAAGACATTCCACAGCGTGGGGCCCAGCACCGATCCCTGAGGGCAACCCATCGTCAGGTCCTTCCACACCACCTGATCGCCAAGATACAGGCCCACCCGACGGTTGATGAAGTAGGATCTAATGACCTTAAACACGTTAGGGGCACAGCCCCGTCCTTTTAATTTGGTCAGTATCATTGGCCACCAGGCGTTGTCGAAGGCGCCGGCTATATCCAAGAATATAGCCTGGACATATTTAGCTGGACTGTCCCTTACAGTGCGCAGGATTGTCTCCAGCGCCGTGACAGTCGACCTACCCAGGGAGAATCCGTGCTGGCTTGGGGAGATTTGGCTGTTGATTGTAGGGGAGCATTGTAATAGTGCGCGTTCTAAGATTTTGCCGAGCACAGGCAAGAGCGTGATCGGGCGATATGCTTTTGGATCAGTGGGGGGCCTACCATTACATTTGGGCAGGACCAATAGCCTGCCAGTTTTCCACATAGAGGGGAAGATACCCTCGGCTATGCACCTGGCAAAAACGTGCGCAGCCTCCATGGGGGCCGCTCTCCATGCCTGCTTTATAATGACGGCGCTGATGCCATCTAAACCCGGAGTAGTATTTGGGAGCCGTCGTATGATTTGTTAACTGATCTAATTGATCAGTTAACAAAATATTCTTCCAATTTACTACATTTTTGGAGTTTTGGAGGTAGTGCTACCTCCTACACTAAAGATGACCTGATTAAAGCCACTAACAGCGAGGTTGAGACGGCAAAGTTTTAATTCAGAAGAATTGAATCAAAAGTGAGTCATGAAAAGGAAACATTGTATTCTAGTTGGTAACTGGGTACTGGGCACTGGGTACCTATCAGGCCCTTCCGTTCGGCGTGTCGGCTCTCGCCATGCCTCACATTAATAGACGAAACCAATATCCCGCGCTTTGTCACGCGGTGCTGCGACGACAATCACCTCTTCTTCACGCCCTCTTCTTTCCTTCTTCAATCATGGCAGCGCAAAACAAAGAGCATGGTTACACAGCGGCTCTTCAACTTCCCACAAGCTCGCTTTTTGAGGTGGAGTCCACAAACATCTGTGGGCTCCATGCAAACCTCAACGCCGTCCACCAACACCTCGAGACGGCGAATCCAGCCATGCTTTTTCTGACGGAGACGCAAATACGCCGCCCTGACGACACGTCTTACTTGCTCTACCCCGGCTACGTTATGGAGGAAAATTTCCGTGCAAAGGCCGGGGTGTGCGTGTTTGTTAGGGCGGATGTTTGCTGTCGCCGTCTGCGCTGCCTAGAGGACCCTTCCTTTTCCACCCTATGGGTACACGTAGACCATGGCTCTACGAGTCAGATCTATGCGTGCCTCTACCGTTCCCATACAGGAGATACCGAGACAACTCGACTCTTCGAATATCTGAGTCAGGCTGCAGATGATGCGCAGGAGCGGTTTCCAAACGCGGAACTGGTATTTTTGGGGGATTTTAACGCCCACCACGAGATCTGGTTGGGCTCCGCCAAAACTGACCATGCGGGAAGAGCCGCTCACGCTTTCGCTCTGGCGCATGGCCTGACCCAACTGGTACGGGAGATCACTAGGATACCAAGAAGGTCGGGCCTAACACCCTCCCTTCTGGACCTTCTGCTGACGAGTCACCCAGACCAGTACAGTGTTTCGGTGCGTGCCGCTTTAGGCAACTCCGACCATTGTCTGGTCTGTTCCAAGGTGCCAATCACAGCGCCCCCACGACCCGCGCAGGGGAAGCGGCGTCTCTGGCACTACTCGTCAGCGGACTGGGATGGGATGCGTGAGTATTTTGCGTCCATCCCGTGGGTTGCACGTTGCTTTGAAGGTAAGAACCCATCGGATAGTGCTACTGCTGTCGCCGGTGAGATCAGTCTAGGTATGGAATACTATATCCCATACACTGATGTCACCGGTGACCGCAGAGTGCGCCCTTGGTTCGGCCGCGAGTGCGCGGAGGCTGTCAATCAAAAACAGTCTGCGTACCGCGCCTGGGTAAGGGCGCGCGCCACGCGCGATCCTAACGTGGGCCACTTCAAGGCAGCGTACAATAAAGCCACAAAGGTCTGCAAGGGGGCTTACGTCAGAGCGGATGCCCAGCGCATAGCGCGGCTTGGTCAAGAGCTAGTGGCGCATCCCACGGGCAGCCGTGGCTACTGGCGACTGGCCAAAGCCGTGCAAGCCAACTTTTGCCAGCCTTCGCTGCCCCCGTTGCGCAACCCTGATGGATCCCTGGCCCATGAGCCGCAAGAGAAAGCAAATCTGCTGGTTAATCTCTTTGCGGCAAACTCCCGAATCGATGATTGCGGTAAGCAGCCACCGACATTACCCGTCTGTGACCACGCAATGCCTGAGATCCGCATCAGGCAGCGCGATGTCCGTGGTGTGCTGCAGTCACTCGACGTCCGGAAAGCCAGCGGACCGGATGGTATTCCAGCGGTGGTTCTTAAAAAAATGCGCAGCGGAGTTGTCTCCAATGCTTACGCGTTTGTACCGGATGTCGTACATCTCAGGTACAGTGCCATCGGCTTGGAAAGAGGCGAATGTGCAGCCGATCCCCAAGAAGGGGGATCGCTCGGACCCAGGCAACTATCGGCCCATAGCCGTCACCTCAGTGCTGTGCAAGGCATTCGAGCACATAATAAACAAACAGCTCATGCGTCACCTAGAGGATCATTCCTTAATCAATGACCGGCAATACGGCTTTAGACCGAAGCGGTCAACGGGTGATCTTCTGGCGTATGTTGCCCATCTTTGGGGTGAGGCTATGGACAAGCATGGCGAGTCACTGGCAATTAGTCTTGACATCGCCAAAGCTTTCGATAGAGTCTGGCACAAGTCGCTTCTTTCCAAGTTACCAGCCTTTGGTCTGCCTCCCAGACTGTGCGACTGGGTGTCTAGCTTCCTGCAGGGGCGCCGTATTCGCGTCCTCTGTGACGGTCGAACTTCGGAGTTCCTGCAGGTAAATGCTGGCGTGCCGCAGGGGTCCGTCTTATCACCCAATCTCTTTCTTCTGCATATCAACGACATGTTGTCCACTGGCAGCATTCACTGCTATGCAGACGATAGCACCTTACACGGGAGTTATCACGGATATCCTGCGGCCAAGCAGTCTGATATCGCGGAAAAAAGGCAGTTTCTCGTCAGTGAACTTGACCGGACCCTGAACCACGTTTCCCTATGGGGCTCTGAAAACCTGGTCGAGTTCAATGCCAAGAAGACGCAGGCATGCGCGTTTACAGCAAAGGTATCTTCGTTCCTTCCCCTTCCAACTCTTCAGAGCACGCCACTGCCACTGCAGGACAATCTCAACATCTTAGGTATGGATGTCCGCTGCAAACTGAACAACAAAAACTACATTGAGAGCATCATCAAAACAGCCTCGCGTAAACTCGGAGTCCTGAACAAAGTGAGATGTTTTTTCACGCCGGAGCAGCGGTGTCTTCTCTACAAGACACAAATTCGCTCTTGCGTGGAATACTGCTTTATCTACAAACTCATACTCTATCCCAGGTTTCCATTTGATTAGGAATGACCGTACGGGTTCGGCTTGTGGTGGGGTGGCTATCTATCTACGTCATGGTATTCCTTATCGGATTGTGGATTTATCACCACAACCACCACCATCTAACGCTGGTGAGCACCTCTTTTTGGAAGTAGAGCTCATACACATTAAATTGTTACTTGGAGTCTATTATTGCCCTTCATCTAAGATAAGTTTTTTCTCCTCTTTTGAAAAGCTGTTGGAACGCCTTTGTCCTCTGTACAATCAAACCATCATAATGGGAGACTTCAACACGTGCTTACTGAAACATGACTCCCGTTCTTCAACTTTTCTCAACACTATTCAGTCCTGTAATCTGTCTGTCCTACCTTCAAATACTACACATCACGTTCCTGACCGTAATCCGTCTCTTCTCGATCTCATCCTCGTTTCCTCAATCAATTTAGTCGCTAAGCACGGTCAGTGCTCAGCCGATCAATTTTCTTACCATGACCTAATCTTTCTCTCCTATAAACTTCGCCCTCCTAAACTAAAGCCTAAAATCCTTATGCTGCGCAATTTTGATAGCATGAATATCAATGAGCTTAGTGAGGATGCTGACAAGATAGATTGGAGCTCTCTTCTGTCCACGGAGTCAGTTGATGACAAAGTGAGCATATTCAATAACAAAGTGATTGAGCTATACGATAAACATGCGCCAGTCCGTGCTATAAAAGTAAAGCACTTGCCTGCGCCGTGGCTAACTGCTGATATTAAGGCAATGTTATCTAAAAAAGCGGCAGCCAAAACTAGGTACAAAACACGGCCCACTGCTAGTAATTGGGAAAAATATGTAGCAATACGAAATCTCTGCGGTAAGATGTGTAGGAAAGCACAACGCCAACATATCCATAAGTCGGTCGAGAACGGAGACCCCACTAAAGTCTGGAAATTCCTCAGAACACTGGGAGTTGGAAAGTCACGGCAAAATATCATTCCTAATAAAATTGACATAGACTTACTAAATCTACATTTCTCAGCTTCGTCTAAATATGATCAGACTAACAAGGATAATACCCTGCAATATCTTTCATCACTTCCAACACCCGACTACCCCCCGTTCGTTTTTGATCAAGTATCTGATTGTGGTGTTAAAGAGTGTATAATGTCGATAAACTCCAGTGCTGTTGGTAGTGACTGCATAAGTCGAAATATGATTCTGCCTATCCTGGAACAAATTCTCCCTATAATGTGTCATGTTTTAAACCAGTTGCTCAGCAAAAGTGTATTTCCCGACGCGTGGAAGCAGGCACAAATTATTCCATTGCCTAAAAAATCCAACCCGGCATCCCCCTCCGAATATCGCCCCATATCCATATTACCTTATTTATCCAAGATCCTAGAAAGGCTCGTGCATGGTCAATTAAGCAAATACCTCACAAAAAACAGCCTCCTAAATCCCTTCCAGTCAGGTTTTCGACCTGGGCACAGCACTGCCAGCGCGCTGATAAAAGTCACCGACGACATCAGGTTTGGAATGGAGACGGGAAATCTTACAGTACTCTCCCTCCTTGATTTCAGCAATGCGTTCAATACTGTAGATTTCCATATCCTGCTCGCTATTTTACGCTCTATTAACATATCTCCAACAGTGATTGATTGGTTTCATAGTTACCTGTTTGGGCGCCGACAGCGTGTACGTGTTGAAGATTTCCTATCTTCATGGTCTAGTACAACTGTTGGTGTTCCGCAGGGTGGCGTGCTATCTCCTTTACTTTTCTCAATTTTTATAAACTCCATCTCTAAGTTATTAAATTCTTCCTACCACCTTTACGCAGATGATCTTCAAATCTACACACAAGCTACCGTACAGGAACTGCCGGCAGCCATCTCTACTATAAATGCAGATCTGGCCCGGGTATGTGAGTGGAGTAAAAAATATGGACTTGAGGTGAACCCTTCTAAGACCCAGGTTATTGTTGTAGGCAGCTCCGGGATGATTAGCCGAATAGATTGGTCACAGTTGCCAGACGTAGTTTTTAACGGTGTAGCCATTCAAATAAGTAGCGAGGTAAAAAATCTTGGTATATGGATTGATAGGACACTATCCTGGGCCCCTCAAATACGAGAACTCAGCCGCAAGTTGTTTGCGTCGGCGGGTTCCATGCGTAGACTGCGAAACTTCCTACCAGCTGCCACTAAAATCGCACTTGCAGAATCACTTCTTCTCCCACTACTTGATTATGCTGATGTCAGCTATCTTGATCTTACGGAGGAGCAACTTGATAAGCTTGAGCGCCTTCAAAATTTCTGCATTAGATTCATATTTGGTCTTCGCAAATATGATCATGTATCACAGTTTCGCAATATGCTCAAGTGGCTCCCAATTCGACTTCGACGGAATGCTCATATCCTTTCCATGCTTTACAGTATTCTCTTCAATCCCCGCACTCCTAGTTACTTAAAAGAACGTTTTATGTTCCTCAATGACACACATTCAAGATCCCTGAGGTCGTCAGTAACATTACAATTGTCAACGCCCTCTCATTCTACAACATTTTATGACAGGTCCTTCACTGTCCAGGCTGTACGGTTGTGGAATGCACTGCCTTTGTCCATTAGACGTGCACAATCCCTGGCTATTTTCAAGAGAATGGTGAAAGAACATTACTTGGGTTCCTAGCCGCGTTATCATGTGTCATTAAGTAGGTAATAATACGCTTTGCCTATATCTTGTATTTTTATATAGTATCTATGTGTTTATCTGATATGTGTATGTATGTCTATGTAAATATATAGAGTGAATATATATACCTAAATAGGTATATGTGAGAAATATAATGTGTGTGTATGTGTATAATTATGTATGTATGCAATATATATGTATATGTATGTATGTATGTGTGTATGTATATTATACAAGCTTATTATGATATATATTATGACTACACTAATAACTGCCCATAAATTATTAATTATTTTAAGGTTAATTATGTCCATCCAAAGGTTGCCTGGTAGAAATCGCTTGTAGCGATAAGTATTTGTACATTTCTTTGTGTCAATGCTTTCATATATTATGTATTATTAGTGTACAATAAAGTTTTATATTATTATTATTATTATTATTATTACTGCTCGCATCTCTGGGATGGCTCCGCAAAGTACTTACTAGATGCTCTCGACAGGTTGCAGCGACGTGCGGTCCGCATTATTGGGAATCCTGAGGTCACTAACACCCTCGAGCCTTTGCAGTTGCGTAGAGATGTGGCATCTTTGGCGGTTTTCTACCGTCTCTACCATGGTGAATGTTCTGATGAGCTCTTCCAAGTAATCCCACCCTCTCCTTTCCTATATAGGACAACACGTGCAGGACTTAGATGCCACCCGCATACGGTGCAGAATATTCCATCAAGAACCAAGCGATTCGGCGACTCCTTCTTCTGCCGCACTATTAAGACTTGGAATTCCTTGCCGGCTCACGTGTTTCCTTCCTCCTATAGTCCCGGGTCCTTTAAGCGGGGCGTGAAAAAGCATCTGATGAGGCCGTCAAGCTGAGTGCCACCATTGTAACATGGTACGTGTTGTAATGGTGGCCCTCTTTTCAGAGACTTTGCCTTCAGCTTACCATCAGGCGAGGCGAAGTCAAATTGACGTGTCCTATATAAAAAAAAAAAAAAAAAAAAAATTCTTTAAACTCACGAGGTAATTAAAGAGAAGAAAAAGTTAAGTTAAAGAATTCCAACCTTAGCATCTCAAGATTAAAAAAAAAGTGATTCTGGCAGAAATGACAGGATAGGACTGAAGAAACCAATTGCCTTGCCAGCGATCAAAATTAAAAAAGATACTGAAATTAAAAATGGCGAGGGTGCGATCCACGCATGCGCGTGGCATCGACTCGCGTTGTCGTAAAGTGGCGGGCAGGCAGTTTGCTGTTAGCATTGCGTTGTGATGTCCGCGTTCGAATGGGAGGCGCGGGATGGGCGCGCGGCGAAGCGCGCGTAGCCGATGACTCGGACTTCGAAGCACTTAAAAGTCTCTTGGCCGGCGAAGTTGGCTGGAATTTAGAGTACGAAAAAGACGGAGTGAAGGTTTGGACGGAGAATGCCGCTCACGGCGCGTTGCGAACTGTCAAGGTATGTTGTTGTCTTTTGATTTGAAAACAAATAGTTCAGATTGGAGATATCATATCTGCGTTCGTGTTTGGAGGTGGTTAGATAGACTAAAATATTTTTAGTAAGGTAAATGTGTAGTGGAGTCAGTAAACTGAGTGGTGTAGTAAAAATATATCTAAGTATTGTACTTCCATAATTAAATATTACTTAAATACAGCAACTTGCGTTATCCACAACTGCATTGGAACTTCATTAGGGCACTGCAGTCATTCTGAACTTACAACAAGTAACTATGTTTAATAGTACCCAGAACTTTTAAATATAATTACTTTGTGCAAGAATTTAATCTAAAGTTGGACGTAAACTTTGTAGAAGTTGCCCCTTTTTATGTTTATGATTTCCGTGTGGAGCCGGATATTAAATCGCTAGGCGAAGCATTTATGTTGGAGTTGAGCCGAACCCATACGATGCGTTCAATATTGCATATATTATGTATATAGCTGGGAGAGGGGAGATGCCTATTGAGCGAAGTGCCCGTCAATCGGGGACAAAACTTCTTCACCAGTGATGGCGATCCGTTTGCTCTTTGAGGAGAGAGGATGCTCCACATTTTTTTAATATCTTTATTGTGCACATCAAGGCGAAAACATGTGTCATCACTGTCATCCGGTAGTACATTTTGGGTGTAAGCAATAGGCGGCCTTATCATCCAGTGGCAATCTCTTACAGGCAACCATTGCATGGCGAAAAAAGTTCGAGTCTTTGTTTGGTTTTACTTCCTTCTTAAGCAGCGCTAGGAGGCGAGATATTCGTCCCTCTCCTCGAGCCTGTTAATAAAGTAAAGGCTTTTCAGTTTGCCACGCTTATTCTCAGGAGTCGCTGTTCTTCATGATCTCGGCGTAGTTTCGAAGCTTTCATTTCGGAGCCTCGAGTCTGCTTATTTCTTTTCCTCCTTATGACTTGGCTTATCCGGTTTCCAAACCTCTCAACTCTGAAAAGAAAGCCTTGCACGTTATTCTGAGGGGTGTACTGGCTTTCAAGCGAGCTGTGTTTACCCCGAGTCTTTATAGGGTCTTATATATTTACCCGCTCTGAAAAGCAGCTGTTTTTGGTGCAATATACCTTCTGTGATTTAGAGAGATTGTCGGAGAACCAAAGTAACATACATTAGTAACGTGATCAACTGCCGTCTCTGCAGAACTAGAAGCAAATGCCTCTTCCAAAGATGTTGCCTGGAGACATAGAGAGGAAGTATTCTAGCATTTCTAGCCTAGTACTCCACTGTAGTTCAAACTTTTGCCTTCTATTATTTTAATAACTGATTACTTATATCGTTAGCTATTTTAACGTTTTATGCATCAGTTGGAACAGAGTTGTTCATCGGAACACGAGAAAGTTTTTTGACTGGAAAGAGGTTATTTACTTGGTTTACATTGCAATATTATAATAAAACCACCGCACACAGCAACAGATATTTCACTGGATAAAACTGTACATAACTGCGAAATGTACGAGTACGGTAGCGAGAAATGACTTTCAACGGAACCCAAAGCGTCCGAGCAGCTCTCGACCTATTCGGTATTTGAGATTTGAATATTGCGTACGAAATTCGCGTTAATTTCTAGTAATAACGTTTACTTAGGACTGTTTAACCATTTACGTATGTTGAATTTCATGTGAGGTGAGGGTCTAATATTCCGTTTATGATAAAATGATAGGTATTACGATCTATTCAAAACAAAAATATTATCAAAGAATTTAATGAAATTTTAAAGCAACTAGTGAAATCTATGGAAACACTGAAATACTCAGACGGGACTTGAATCCACGACCGGTACCGGTACCATACGGTGCTACTTTACCCAATCTTAATCGATGTTAAAGGTCCAAAGCCGATCGTATACGACAGTAAAATTGCAGACTTATGCAGCAGATACAGCGTACCCATTACTTGTTACACTCTCATACGGATAAAGGTGACCATGAGAAGTCGCAATGAATTACGCGTATCTGCTGCGTGCGTCTGCAGTTGTCGTATAAGGTCACCTTCGGAATCATACCTTTATAAATTAGTTAAATACTAGCTGGCTGCTAGTAGGAGCCCAGATTTGGACTTCGCTCAGGAGTAAATTCGTAAAAAAATCCTATAACCCGATTGTGGTAGCTTAACTTCCAATAAAATTGATTTTGCTTAAAGGAGCCTTTAATATTAAATTCCGACCTCTTCCTGTGAAGGGTTGAAAACTATAAATATGTAGGCTATGGTATATGAGCGCTGTAAGCTTTAAATAAATTGTGGGCAGTTTCATGGGTGGCCTGCGCGGTCAACCGTTTTTCAGATTATCATCAGTCTTATACTATAACTCCATTATTTTACACACACACATTTATACAATATGGATACGACATATGTGCAAATACTGAAACCGCGAAGCATCCTGGTCCGTAGGAATAGAACCAAATTAAATTGAAACTTAAATTCCCTGATTTATAAAATCCGAAATTTTCTAACAAAATAATTATTAAAATAAATGTAGAAAATGCAACCACTTGTATAAGTCATTAAATAGTTTCATCCATTGCTTTAAAGTCACTGACTGTGTCATAAGTCATTAATAAATACGCACACACCTTCACACACACACACAACAATAGGCATAGTAGGTAACTTACTTGAACAGCTAAGCGGCAAAATTTGAATGAAAATTAAAGTTTTATTAATAACTGCGATTCTACAGAGTGCTCAAAGTTGTTCAAATTCTATAAAATTTAAACTCTAGTTTCTGCCCTTAATACTGGACCAATTTTGTTCAAACTTTTCCTGCTTGAAGCTTAGGGGGTACCAAGTATATGGTTTCAATTATTGCCTATATGTCGTATCCATATTGTATACACCCGTCTTTCCCAAATGGGGTAGGGAGAAACCACTGTTTCAATTTCCTACGATCTTTGAATAAACATTTTACTGTTACTTTCATACCTGTTATGCTTCTTACCAAAATTTTCTCCAGTTCCGGGTACACTAGACCTACAGCTTTTTTTTTATACTATTTAGGTCGTAGACAAGCACACGGCCCGTCTGAAGGAAAGTGGTTACCGTGGCCTATAGACGAGTGCAACACCAGCACCCTAGCCTATACTCTTAAAACAATATAAAATATTGGATTACAGAGGTACATTTTGCAGTTGGCACTATGACAGCTGTTCAATTATTTATTGACTTGTTTTAAGAGTTTATAGTACGGGCTCTTTAGAACCTCGTCGATCTGGCCCTCGATTCTGCTAAAGCAAAACCACCGTCGTGCCACAGTCTCTGCAAAAATTGGCATTAAATTTTAGACTTTATTGCTATAGAATTAAAATCCAAAATTAAATGACAATATTATCATTACACGCTTTCGTTCACTCTACAAAAAGCCATTTAATTTTAAATTTTAACTGCATTACTTTAAAGGCTAAAATCAAGTGGAATTTTCTCGCAGTCTCTGTGGTGTGACAGTGGTTGTGCTTTAGCAGAATCGAGGCCCTGGGGGCCCTGCAAAGTGACATTCTATTGATGGAATCGCTCTGAAGCGAACCATTTTTAAGGTTTTAACAATGGATTTCGGGACATTGCGGTGGTTATAGTAATAATGATAAGTTAAATAATGTATTTCGAGTTACAAAGACTCAAATTTCATAAAAAAAATGATTTATGTCAATTTCATACTACAATTAGCGATTCCACTGGCGTTTTCGCCAATAGAATGTCACTTGATCGATAAACGTCAGTGGCGAAGGGTGAACATTTTCAAAATCAAGTCGGTGGAAAAAATCTTGCCTTATAGAAGGACAAGAGCAATTTCGTGTGGAATTCTGAGCGTTGTTTGAATTTCTTATAGGTCCTGAATTTCATAGGTTCAATTTCAGATGCTTTCAGTTTTCGATAATGCATTATGTAGAGTATAAATTAAACATTTTAATTATAACTACCCTTTGCAGAGCAAGCCGGCAGGAAGAAATATAATAGGAACCCCTTTCCACTGATACGATCGCCTTTCCACTCGTACGCAACAAAATTGACAACCTTAAATAACCAGATAACCTAATAATTATACGAATAAATTGCCTGTACCTTTATTTGGATTGACAAATTGTAACGTAAATATGCGCGTACCTATTTGTCGACAGTTTTGCGTCAGCTCTCATCTCATCTTATATTTTCCTTCTTCATCCTAGCGTTAATCCCAGTCGCATCCGAAGCTTTCACCTCAGAGTCAGGGGTCCACTTTACCAGTCTAACTGTGGATTTGGCTGGACTTTAATATTTTCCGTGAAGCGACTGCCTGCAAAACCCAAGGGCGATATTGAGCGATATCGAAGCATTAAAGACCAGTTGGACTTTTTAGGGCTCCAACTCCCCATAATGACTGTTCTCTCTTCTATGTTAACCAATTGAAGCACCCAGTAACACCTGTGACCCGTTGGAAATTTTCCCCCAAACAGTAACACTAATATTTTGCGATATTACTCGTTGAGACAAAAATTGATGCATCCAGTAACACCTGTGATTCGTTGGGAATTTTTTTCCCAACCAGTAACAGTCTTACTCATTTGTGTGACACCACAAATCCTGGTAACGTCTACCCACGTTACAACACTGCGATTAAAACTCATTGTCAAGCAGAACAATACCCCTGGCCTCACACCACACCAAAGTGTTTTGTTACGTACTTAAATAGATATCGCTACATACTCCCCGTAACGAATAATTTACGAGCCACTAATGGCTTTTCAGAAGGCCACAACTGTGAGGGGTGATTAAAGGATTTTGACATTAACTTGGGTGGCAAAAGTCGTCGTTCAGGTGGTTAAGTAACCCACCTAAGTCAAACTTAATGATGGTAAATTACTTACAAGCAATTCGACGAATAAACACTGCGGTATTTACTCAGCGAATTGGTTGCTTCTACAATGTATTGTAGGAGTGCTTTTTGTTACATATTTGATGGAGAAAAATGTGTTCAGTGGTCAGTGGTGTATAACTCCGGACACGTATCTTGAACCTATATCGCAAGACAAACGAGGCTCTGGCGCCCGCGGATTGCTTTGTACATAATAATCTATGCTTGGTGAATTTGAGTTCATCCAACATTGTAGCACCCCGTGCTATCCTCAAAAGACACCCAAGAAATGTGTACTGCGCGTATAGGGCACGTTTTGAGCACATTTTAGGTCCAAGATACTTGTCCGGAGTTATATTTAGCCGCTTTGCTGTGGTTGAGGTTTCAGATTTGATTCTGGATCCGGCAAAGTATTTTTGGGGTTTTCTGTTAGGAAATTTTGAGCAGGATTGCTCGGTACGGTACAATGCAATGAAAATTATTATCGCAGGATGAGCATGTATTTTGCAGGATCAGTTATAGAACACTTTAGTTCTGAGGTCTGGAGCTACATCTGCAAACAAACTGCATCACATCAGAAATTAGACATGCTTTCATTATATTATTAATTTTGTATTATATCCATTACAAAGTACCCGCTTGACGGCAATAGGTTCGCCCCCTATCGATCGGAGATTTACAGGTGTGTATAGGTAATATGTATGTACCTATGTACAGTTCTCTCTGTGGTTCTCTCCTACAAATAAGTGGTTCGCTTTACCCCGCGTTTACATACTGACGCTCGCATTGCTCATCGTGTTGCCGCAAATATTCGAGCGATTAATGCCCTAGTGTTCACACACGCGCATCATCATGTTGGTCCGCATTACAGTATTCGCCCTGCAATGGAGACGGACGTAAACGTATGGAGGACAACGCTGTAGCAGTGTTCGCATTATGCTTTTACAGCATAGCAAATTAATTAAATAAATTATTACTAAAAACTATAATATATTTTTATTAATAAAACATACGTGTTATATTTTTAAAGCCACGAGCGCTCGATGCAAAGTGTGTTCATCGCGAGCACATCCCGAGTGTGTGAATAGTTCATCGCGCTAGTATTGCCGCTCCTTTGACTCGCGCCGCCAAGCCGACATTCGTAGCAACATACGCGGCAGCACTCGCGGCATGACGAATATACCATTCACACCACGTCTCTGCCCACTTCTCTCGCCACTTCCCTCGCTCTGCCGCGAGTATGTAAACGCAGCTTTACACAATGTACGTGACGAAATCTGGGTATGCAAAACTATGTATAAAAAATAGGCTCTAAAAACTTCAACCCACAGACATTACTCCACGTAGGTACGTAGAATACCTACCTGACCTGACTAATATTACCTGTCTCGGGTCGCACTCGCAGCCCCTAATGATAAGTTCACTGGCACCCTGCCAGTACCGCCACGATATCGCTTTGTCAGTACGCCACGTAGGATATACGCCTTATTTAATCTATGGTACCTAGAAGCTACTTCTTCACTTGTATTTTTAACTAGGTAAATGTGGTAATAGATTGTAGGCGAATAATTTAAATATTCATTGCATCCATTATGGTATGATAGGGTTTATAACGGTGTATGGGAACCTTTTCAAGATCTTGCGTGCCCAAAGCGGCTATTAACTATATGAGACTAGGGTAGGTTTTCCTTTTCTCGTAAAAGTCAATATCAGTCAATTTAATAGAAAGAGCAAAAAAAAACGGATCACGAACCCCAAAGTGCACGCGTTTCTAACTGGGGATATCGTTGTGATGAGGAGGGTAGAGTTCCAAATTATATAGGTGGATAACAAATCTATGGACCTCAAAACAACCAAATCTTTTCACAAAAAGGTTACATTAAAGAGACTGTCCACGGATTTGTTTTATGTTGTAATAAGTTATAAGAACAAAGATTTCTCACGTACCCTCCAGGGTACGAAAGACAGGGTAAATATTATTTTAAGTTTAACTTAGTTTTACTACTAGTCAAAGCGATGAAAGATTTCGTGCGAAGGCCACGGACCGGGGATAGACCCTTCTGTGTCAAAGGTGGCGTTTTATTGTAGTTCGTGAAATAGCTGGATAATTATATAATAGAACCAGCTTTGTTGTCTCGTTTTTGGGGTTAAGTTGTTATTCTATTGTCGTAAAATAGTTACGACACTTTGGTAAGAAAGTAGACCGACGGTTAATATTATTTTAACCAATGATCTTATATGAAGTCCGACTGGTCTAATTACAGAATTTCGATATCGCCAATTGGTTGTGGAGGTCAGATGGCAGTCGTTTCACGGAATATATCAAAGTTCAGCGGCATCACAGTTAGACTAGGAAGCCGACCCCAACTGAGTTAGGAAAAAAGGCTCGGGGAATAATGATGAACTTCTATTAAAATCGCTCAAAACTAATCTACATTACCTGATATGTGCCTGCTTCGACATATGTAGTGCAATATGACCTGTACCTACTGTGATTAAAGACTACAAAAGTATGACTTCTGTAATATATAGCGATACAATTTTGACATCACGATAGTATGGAGATACTACCGTAGGTATCAGATTTATTGAATTTAATTAGCTCTGAAGAAGATTAGCTTTTAATCCTATATTGCATTCTGTTCTGTCTGTCCTCCTGGATCGCATTCTCTGCTTCTGCATTAAATTTGCATTTTCTTTTACATCCGTTCAAGCAAACAAACAAAAACGTCACTTTGAACACACCTTTTGTACAGAAAATGGTCGGACATTCCTCAGCATTTCCCATATTTCTTACGCTCGTCCGCCTCCCGAAATATTACAAAGTCCTTCGAGAACCTATCGTAAATAAAAAAGGGACGCTCCCCGTGCACGTTCCCTGGATGACAGCCAGGAGTTATGCGTATTGCACAATTATTGTCCTTTGAGCATTCTTGTTTTTCATAATTTTCGTGTAGGAATGCCGAAATGGATGAGTTTCGTGACACAATGACACAAGTGGCAATGCGTGTTTGGCAAGATACAAAACAAAATGTATGCTGCTTGAATTTTAAACATATTGCCTATTTAATTAAAAAAAAAAACCGTGTTTGTTCGTTCGTTCGTATTTCATCAGATTGATTAAATTATCTAAGTATATAACTATATATTATCTATTCACTTTCTTGCCAGTGCATCTGTTCAATCTGTATATTTAAAAGCGAAATACCATTCACTGAATAATCACGAAATCTCAGAAAATATAACACCTACAGTCTTGAAATTTGGCAGGTAGGTTCCTTATTATTAAATTCTACCCCTAAGGGGGTAACACGAAATCCATACGCATGAAGTCGCAGGCGACCGCTCTATCACGATAGGATTTCCTCGTGGCTTTTCTTTCTATAAAATCTGTATCAGCCATTTCAAAAGGAGGGTTTGAGGTAAAATCGTGGATGCAATCGGGCAAACCATGATGATGATAACATCCAATTGTGATAAAAGATTGTCAACTAACCTTTTCAAGTCAACCCACACCCTCTAAATTGTAAGAGTAACAAAGTATAGTACAGTCATCCATGTATAATTCAACCTAACTTTTTATATGCGCGTTTTTCCAAGTCGTAATTTCTTCAGATGCGTAAAGACAGTGGTCCCCTAGATATTGAATATATTTTTTCCTTATTCAAACAATTCGCACGAAGTCGCACGTGACTTTCGGTGAAACTGTAATTCGTTTTTGTATTGCGATCACTTTTATTTTGTTCACAATATAACAGGGCTTTCGGCACGTTGCGTTGTGACGTTTCAACTAGGTATTTTATTTGTTATATTGTAAGAATAAGCAATAATAAGCCGCTTCCAACCGGTCCTATTGGAGATCTATAGGGGAGGCCTATGTCCAGCAGTGGACTTCCTATGGCTGAAATGATGATGATGATGATTGTAAGAATATATTTTTGACAGCCCTGCTATGATTTTGCAAGTCAACGAGACGACTCCTGCCACCCTAGATAAGTGGCAATTCGTCGGCGTATGTTTTAAACGTCAAATCCTATGGGATATGTATTTGTCCGCTACGACAATATATGTATTTGTCGTTCTATTCTACAATAGGCTGGCCAACGAACATCTGGGGGGCAGTTTTCGGAAGCATGATTTGGGAGACAAGTTTTTTATTATTGTTATATTTAAAAAAAAAACTATGGTGTTAAGCCCATCTGAGGCCCGTATTCTAGAATGCCACTCAGCTGAATCTCGATTTACCTGAGGCAAGATTGTATGCACAGATTCCACAAATTTGACAGGCTGTCAGACAGATTGTCTATAGTTCTATACAATCTGTCCTCAGGTAAATCGAGATTGAACTGAGTGACATTCTAGAATACGGGCCTTAAGAGTTTAGGCGGCATCTCAGTCACTTTTTTACTAAAGTTATAAGTATTTGTATGTTAATTAATATGATAGCGTAATATAGGTTAACAGGAATAAGCGTGGTCATAATAGTGAATAATCAAAGAGATACTGATATCAGTGCACAGATATATCGATTCAGTAATAGCACAGATAAAACAATGTGTTTTATAGGCTGGTAAAAATTACATTACACACGTAAAAGGTTTTATTTATTTGATTATGTTACTGGCATGTTTTGTGAAATTAAGTTTTTGTTCCCCACACTATGCTTCCATTCTGCATAAATGCAGACAGTTTAGAGTGGAGAACATAAATGTTATATTACAAAACATGAACCATACAGTCTATTAGTCATATTAGATGGTTCCTTTCTGCAAAAATACGGACAAATTACAATCGTACCAACAAAATATCTGTTCACTGAATGTCAGTGGAGCGATAGAGTAATCGCCATTCTACTTTTTCCTCTAATTATGTATCTTTACCGTGATCTGTTCTAGATAATGATGTTATGGGCCCACCTCTGCACCCGGACAACCCTTTCTTTTCGTGCGGAAATCCCCCTGGATAACTTCCTCTCCGCTGAACCGACTAAAACCGCTCGCTATCTTGGGTTTTCAGATGCCTAGAGTACGGTGAGATTTACTCCTTGCACAACCCAAACTCAATCTTTCAAGATGAACCTTCTAAGCGGCAGCAAAATTCCATATTTCAGTTAGGTATTATGCATAGTTAGGCGCAAATTTCTCAAGATAGTTTAACTGATACGCTCATTTGCAAGATGCCGCGAACGTTCCACAGCGGAAACTTCTTGAAGTAGTTCAGCTTGGAACTTGACGTTGGTGTCTTCAGTTAGCCAGTTTATGCCAGCACGTCAGCACTGTGGATTTCAAATGGCACTTCAGTGATTATTGCTTCATATTTGTGTAGTGGCATTCGATTCGTAGGTTTTTATTTTGTTTTATTTATATAACAGAGTCATCATCATAATTTTGGGAATGTTTTGGTTGCGTCTGAGGTTTTCACCTTAGAATCATTTTGACTTACACAGTCCAGAATTTGACTTTTGCGAGAGCGACTGCCGTCTGATTTCAAAAGAAGCTTTTTTAATAAGATACGTCAATTTGACTTCACTTCGCCTGATAGTAAGCTGAAAGCAAAGTCTCGGAAAAGAGGGTCACCATTATAGACACGTGTCATGTTAGAATGTTGGCACTCAGCTTGACGGCCTCATCAGATGCTGTTTCGCGCCCCGATTAAAGGACCTGGGACTGTAGGAAGAGGGTAACACGTGCACTGATAAGGAATTCCAGGTCTTAATAGAGCGGCAAAAGAAGGAGTCGCCGAACCGGTTGGTTCTTGATGGAATATTCTGCACCGTATGCGGGTGACATCTAAGTCCTGCACGTGTTTTCCTGTATAGGAAAGGCTCCAAGTGGAACTAATTTCTTTTACGGCACAGGCGCAGTCGCAGCTTGAAGTTTTGGGGGGAGTCACTTCGGAAATTCCTTGAGAAATTTAACCCCCTCGGACCGCGCCTGTTACGGCAGTGCCTCGGTCGTCAAATCAGATGTTCTGGTTTACAGGTGGGGTACGAACGCCCTTATACACCCAATATTTCACAATCTTTTTTGGAAAATATGGCGTTTTGTATTAAGTATATCTCTTCGAGTTAAAGTAAGACGTCTGTACTATTTAGGCTAATATAGGTCAATGTGCGCCACAATGTACTTAAACTATTATTAAAACATTGAACTACCGTCATTTGCGCCAACTTCTTGTCATAATACAGACATTCTGTGGTCGATATTGGCGCAGGTTGGGCTAATATGTATAGCCGGCTTTAAACTGTATTTGACGGAAGGAGCTACGTGATCAAATTGTAGATTAGATAATTTTACTGCCAACCTTCCGCCTTCAGCTTCACGTGCCAATAAGGATGTCATGAAACTCTGTAATTGGCTTAGGAATCTAATGTCATTGCCACAAATTCAAGATGCATATAAACGTTGAGTTTCGAAATAAATAAATGCTATTATTAATGCGAAAGTTTAAATGAATGGATGTTTGTTACTCAATCATGCTAGAACAGAAATCTGGTGTAGAGATAGATTGCAGTCTGGAAAAGTAAATGGACTACTTTTTATCCCGTATGATTCCTGTAGTTCGCGGGAACAAGATCAGAATTCCACGTGAGCAAAGCATCAGGCAATAGCTTCCATAGTTTCGGAACAAATAACAGTATTACTTACGAAAGTGATCCACCTCACGAATCGGTAGTGCCATGGGGAAAGAATATTACCCTTGACACTACCAGTAGTGCCATTGGGTAGGGCCTCAGGGCAGTCACGCTCACGAAGACCATCCAGTGTTATGATACCATCCAGTGTTCGAAGATCTCTCTTTTAAATTCCCTACTTGGAATGTGACCTATATCTTAAATAGTAACGCGTCATATACAGGCTTTGACATTCGTAAGAGATGGAGAATAGAGATATTACTGTCGTAAGTTTTCGCTGAAAACTATTACTTTATAGCCAAAAATAAGACCTTTATAGCCAACGTGAAAGGGTCGTCTACCCATTTGTCAAAGTCAAATTTTGTTTTGTAAGCAAAAAACGTACAAACTTGCTAGATGTCCGGCAGAATAAAGCTTCTTTTATTGTTTTTGCGATTGTCATCCATATTTTGTACGATATCATGTGAACAAGGATCCTTAACCCTTATAACATAACACATAACAGTTATCAACGTGGAGAAGTTTATTTTTTTAGGTGCCTTAAGCCGTTGTGATAGCTGGACGATGATGAATTTCCTTGCTTGCTTTACTTCCTTGTTAGTCCCGATCGTACCCAAGTCTTCACATTGGACTCCGGGGTCCGCTTAAATATGATGTGGTGTGGTTTTCTCAGCTATATTCGGAGCGACTGCCGTCTGACCTCCTAGTCTGAGTTGTAGTTAATGCCAACCTCTGACAAAGTTGTTCAGGTCGCCCATATTAGGCCTCCGCTCCATCTTGACCTAATGACTATTGACAGTTGGATCCGACTTCTAACTTGCTCTCTGAAGTACGGAAGCGCTCATATGAAAAATAAATAAGCGGTTACCCATCCAAATGATAACTGTGCCTATATGGCTTAACCCACTGATCGTTTACCGAACAGTGAGCGCAACAGCCCCCCTATACAAGTGACAATCCGTTGGCGTAATGTAGAATAGAATAATGAATATTTTATGGGATTAACACTTATTTTGACGTCTATACTGTTTATAACACTCGTTATCGTATGTCACTCCCATACATTGCTCAATATATTCTATACTATTCTACAAGCGTATTGCTACTTGTCCAAAGTGGGTGGCCCCGAGAATTTCATTCATATTTTTATTAAAAAACATATTTTTATTCAATTTAAAATTCAGCCTCATATTCATCAACCTTTTTTTTTCATAAAATAAAATAATTTTGCCATTATTTGAAAACAAAAAATATTTAAAGTTGTACGTTTCGAGAGGGTCGGCAGCTCTTATCTCAATGGTTTGCCCTCCAAAAGGTCTATGGCTTCGTGAAAAGCAACGAGAGGTTTTCTCTACCTGTTGATATAATTATTGTTGAGGTGCATTTTCTTTGACCCAATTTACAATTAAAGATAATTGTGGATGGAGCTGAGTGAGGTGTTTTCTCATTTCAGTAGAGTTGATTGGTTTTACTTTGTGATGGTCTTATTGGAAAAACTTATTCCCTGTGACACTACTGCTAGTGTCATGGGGAATATATTTTCCCCTTGACACTACCGGTAGTGCATGGGGAAAGAATTTTACCCTTGACACTAGCAGTGCCAATTGGTAGTACCACGGGGCAGTCACCAAAAAATCAACTTATATGATGCAAAATGCTTTTAAAACAAATATTTGTAGGACTAATAGTCATCACTATTAGTTAAACGTCTTCTACTAAGGTACTAAGCACAAGTCTTTGTCAAATGTCAGTTAGCTGCTAACGAAGAAGGCGGAGGATTTCCGGAGGAGGTTTACGTTTCTTTAGTTAGGTATCAGGCATGTTATATTTGATTTAAAATTATGATTAGATTTTGGTGTCCAGTAATAGTATACAGCATTACCGGTGGCGTAGAATAGGGTCAGCCCATCTCTTGCAGTAGCTATCGTAGAAGGTGACTAAGGGATAGAGCTGTCAATCCGACAGTTAATAACATACAGCCCATATCGAAGTACCCGCTTGACGCTCGGGCAACAGCTTGCTCCCGAAAATCATGGTTGGCGAATTGTGGGTGTTCATACACCCCTGGTTACCCCTTCTGAGATTTACAGGCGTGAATAGTATGCATGGTATCCCTAAGGTATGAAAACATAATAATTAAGGGGTCCGGTGCGAAGCTTGTGAGTTTAATACCATTCCTTGAAAATACGTAATTTATAATGTTACTTTGGAAAACATTGTAAGTTGTTTCAAGTGTAACATAATTGCTGTTGTTCATAATTTATGCACTAATACTCCTGCACGTTAGGTACTTCAGTTACGAGTGCATTACCAAGGCAGCAAGTAATAAAATAAAGAGCTTTAACGACACATGGGCTGCATATACGCGAGATATATATTCTCCGTATATGCTTGGTAGGTACGTGCATTGTTCACTGACTTTTTATTCGGTTTAGCGATAATGGCCCAACGTTGGCGTATCAATGCCAAAATAAGGACCAAAGTAGCTGAATCGATTTTGTGGGTGTTTTGCATACGGGTTTTTTTTCCTACAGTCCTAGGTCTTTTAAGTGGGGCGTGAAAATGCATCTGATGAGGCCGTTAAGTTGAGTACCACAAATGTAACATGGTAGGTACGTGTCTGTTATGATGACACTCTTACTTGAGACTTTGCCTTCAGTTGAATTGATAAATCAAATAAAAATCATTTATTGACGTGTTTTATATAAAAAAAGTGGTTGTAACATACGGACGGACGGACAGACAGACAGATGGACAGACGGACAGTTTCCTTTTTTGCCAATTGGCTACGGAACCCTAGAAAGGGGATCCTGGGTTTCAGTTAACCTCATAACATACTTCTAATTTCGGAAAATAGCAATTACCTGCTATGGAAGGTTTCTACGCAGAAGTGTAGAAAATAAATAAATACAACACCATTTTTCATACTCGTCTTAAGCGAAAGTAAAAAATAACTTTTGTTTTCGTAACTTGTTTTGCAAATTCAGTCCTTTCTAATAAAGTCCAAACTTTTAAATTGACGCATAATATGACTTCCTATTCAAATTGGTAACCATTCGCCTAGGGGAGTCCTTTTTTCTTCCAGTTAAAATGTGGGGGCCCGTTTGATCACTATCTCACTCGCTGATAATATGGTCAACGATGGAAAACGATTGCTTATTCCTTAGAAGTAACCTACTCACTTAACGTATGAAAGACGATAAATTGCATGTAGCTGAGATGCGAATGTTGAGATGGATGTGTGGTGTGACTAGAATGGATAAGATTAGGAATGAATATATAAGAGGAAGTTTGAAAGTAGCACCAATCACGGAGAAGTTACGAGGAAATCGTTTGTCCTGGTTCGGACATGTAATGCGTAGGGATGAAAAAAATGTCGTAAGGAAGGCATTTGCTATGGAAGTGGATGGCTGGGGAGAGGAAGACCTAAGAGAAGGTGGATGTACTGTGTGAATGATGATATGGTTAAGAAGGGAGTGAATGCTGAGATGACTGCAAATAGAGATGAATGGAAAAGGCACAAATGTTGCGCCGACCCCAAATAAACTTGGGATAAGTGCAGGAGGATGATGATAACCTACTCACTTAAGACTTGAAGTTTCTTAGTTTATAGCTTTACGCAGAACTATGCAAGGAATTTTTACCCCTTAGCTGTACGCACTACATTGTGAAGGGATGGTGTCTCCCTGTATGGTAATTGAAAGGGGTCGTAGGAATTGAGTTATGTATTGCAGAGTATAAATGTACGCAATAAAACACCGATAGACTTGCAACTTTGTCTCTATTTTTCGTCAATGTCTAAGGTTGAAAAAGGAGGTGATTCAAATACTTTTGTTCCATAAGGCACTTTGAAAGATTATTTGAAGGAAGAGAGTAAATTTTGTGAAGACTAGGTACATGGAGAGATTAACGGATAAAGCATAAAATTGTTGCACCGGCCACAAATAAATAGGTACGACAAAAAGACAGAAAGATGATGTAGCTTAAGAGCTTCTTTTTGTAAGTAAGGGAGGTTTCCTCTGGGGTGAACCGTTATAGAATTGGTCAAAATCCGGAAAATCAACACGTAAAGAGTGAGTGAAAAAAATTCAGCAGGAAATGCCAACAGAAGTGAAAATAGTCTGCATAAAAAGTATAAAGTATTAACTTAAAATAAATTCTCAATACGCCTAAGAAACTTTTCACTTCAAAGAACACACACAACAAGAACACCATGTGAATAAATTATCACAATTTGTCAAATAGGTACTACAGGCCGCAAAAAAATAAAAACCATAACGTTATATACCTAGTATACTAAAGATAAAGTCGCTGACCCGGCGAACTTCGTACCGCCATATTTTCTGATCCCGTTCCCGCTGCATATCTCTAAATTTATCAGTGTTTCTCTACAATATTCTGCATGTATTATACATATAAACCTTCCTCTTGAATCACTCTATCTGTTGAAAAGAACCGCTTGAAAATCCGTTGCGTAGTTTTGAAGATTCAAGCATACATAGGAACGGACAGAGAGCGACAGCGACTTTGTTTTATAATATGTACCTAGTGAAGTCCCTTTTTTACATGACGTCTATTGGACGTGGCGAACAAAGATAATAATAATAGGAATGAAAAGTTTTCACTTCAAAAAGTATTTTCCGTAAAAGTAGGCGCAAAACGCAAACGTAAACCGCAATCAATAAAGTTGCGTCTTCCATGTCGCAATGCGAATTCATAACATCAAATTTTATATTATTTTGGCACCGATATCAAACACTAAAATTTCTTTGGTGTTCTGTGTAATCTGTGTAATCATTCTGTTTCTCAACAAGGAATGATTACACAGAACACAAGGTCTCTGGTCTAATAAACTCAAAGTAAACAAAACGTTATTTGTGATTTTTGGCGGTTAAAAACGGTAAACAAACTTTTACATCACTCTGTTTTTACTTACTTTTTACTTTGTAGGTATAACTTTTCTCACTCTTTTTTCATTGTTATTACTTACTTTTTCTCCTTAAAGTTTGGGGCATCTGCAATATATTAATATTCTAACTAATAACGAAATTTAGTAAGAATCTTTGTAAAACAATGTTTAACTGCAGAGACGGATAAAGCGATATATTGAAGACACAACCAACACGACTGTATCGTATACATTTATGCATAAAACTTTTAAAATAAGAATGATACCGCATAGGGCTGTTTAACATCAGACAGATATGCAGCCCAGTCTCAGCCTCAAATGCATGGCTTGAGTCAACAATAGTGCCCGGAATACGGTAGTAAGTTCACCGAGTACAATGACTGGTGACATGTGGGTGTAAATTCACCTCTGTCTAACCCTCCGGAATAAAGGTGTGATTACATGTATGTATCATATCGCATTGCACTCTAATTCACTCAACTATAAGTTGTAGAGAAAATTATAGGCATAAATGAGTCGAATAAAGAACCATTTTTAAATCGGCCAAGAAGATTATGTTATAAACGATTGCAAATTGAATGATAATAAGCATGACTGTCGGTATCGTAATATTAATATCGATAGTCATACAACGGCCCTACAGGGTGATCGATAGGTGAATGACCGATTACAATGTGTTGCCTCTTTTTGCATTCGCCTAATGCTTTAGTCACTGCAGTCAGTGACAGAATATACACTAGTATAGTTGAAGTTGATTAACTTTATGTGGCTATTCCTACTAATAAACTGTGTCTTAACAAAGAGAAATATGCTTGCTTTTTAACCTCTTGTTCTCTCTTGTTAAGTTGCATTATGTTGTTGCTCTATCTTTGTGGTTAATGGTGTGATGCCTGCATCACTACAAAAGTTAGTAAATACTTATTGAATTTTGGTTTAGCTTGAATAATGAATAAATAATTCCAGTTTCAGTAGCATGAGTTAGAATGAGGAATTTTGTTTATGACATTATTATATGAATGCCCCGTTCGTGATGGTTATCGATATGTTGAAAACACCATATTTATCCTTGACTGGAAGACTTCCAGGTTATATACAGACTTAGACGTCTTGTCTTAAAATAGCATTGGTCTCAAAGCTGAAACTAGCCATACTATCCCTCTCAAGGTCTGATTTGAGCTTCTCTACGATTCACTGATCCATATAATATGAATCTTGAGGGTACCCTAAATCTTAATTTAATGTTAATATGAGTATGTACGATCCAAAGTTCTGTTCAAGTTGGTTTAGTTAATTGAACATCTACATTTATGTATGTTGAATTGTAGGTCCATGATAGTAAAGGACTAACTACAGTCGCAAGGGCCTTTCTGTATTATGCACTGAAACTATACCTTTTAAGTATAACACTAGTTTTTAAGTAGGCCAAGCTAAGCTTTTGAATTATGGGATCCAATAGCAGTATTTACAATGCGAATTCCTTTTACCATATTCAAATTTCGCTTAATTCTTTCTTATAAAGTTTTAATATGCCTATTTATTCTGACACGAGACAAATGTACATGCGTCCCCATTTAGCCAAGAAAAATCTATTGTAAATTGACATCTTATATCACAGTGGAGTTTCTTATTGAAATCAATAAGAAACAATAAAAGTGTATCGTTCAACATTGAAAATAAATGATTATGTCTATAAAGATTAGCGCCTTAAAACCGCCATACTATCACTATGTTTCTCAAATTCCTTTCGCAGACAAGGGATAAATTTCCACCTCAATATAGCTATGAAACTACATGAAAATGCTCTCTATGTAAACCGCAACAGTAAACCGGATTACGTTCTAAGATTATTGAGAGAAATTCTCTGGAAGATTAAAGTAATGATAAAAGTTAAACGGCAAGGTTCTTAGCAAAGATGGTTACGTCAACCACAGAATACGAATTACGCTGTAATGATTTTTAGCAGTTACCAATGCCGGTTTGGACTTGTTTTTTGTTCAAATAAAAAAAACTATTTGGCCTACCATCATAAAATTTACAGTCTTGATCAGTCTTAGCTGATTATTTCAAGATTGACGACCTACGCTCAAATACTTTAAACAACAAGATACTTTCTGAAGATTACGCGAATATTACTCATTGAAATAAAACCATTTTTTAACGGAGGTGGTTAAAAATAAATAATCCATATTGAAAGAATAATACTCCTTTACTTGTATTCCATCACTTTATTCGCTTGTATCACACTAATATACTTATAATATAATTTATAATTATGTAACTTCTAAGACAACCTTCAACGTCGGTAGCTCGAAATAAAAGTGATCAAAATTGAATAACGTACCAAAATGGCGGCTCTTTATATTCGCTAGTTTTAGTCCGTGTTGCCAGACCAAAAGTGAAAAATGGTGTACTAAATTGGTGTTGTATCAATAAATATTATGAACCCGATTATTGAATATGCTAACATTCGGCTAATCCTGACGTTAAACGTGGCCTCACGTTTAAAACAAAAGAAATACGAACAAGAGGATTTTAAAACAATCACAGAATTACTTAGTTAACAAATAGTTAGATATGTAATTATTGATAATTCAATCACTTAGAAGTAGCGACTCACTCTTAAAACTAATCATCGCATACAGGCACTCTCGCCTGCAGCGACTCACTCTTAAAGCTAATCATCGACTACAGGCACTCTCACCTGTAGCGACTCACTCTTAAACTAAACATCGACTACAGGCACTCTCACCTGTAGCGACTCACTCTTAAAACTAAACATCGACTACAGGCACTCTCACCTGTAGCGACTCACTCTTAAAACTAAACATCGACTACAGGCACTCTCACCTGTAGCGACTCACTCTTAAAACTAATCATCGACTACAGGCACTCTCACCTGTAGCGACTCACTCTTAAAGCTAAATATCGACTACAGGCACTCTCACCTGTAGCGACTCACTCTTAAAACTAAACATTGACTACAGGCACTCTCACCTGTAGCAGCTCTCTAATCATCACTATTATATTTTAGGTGATTTATCACTATCACTGCCTCAATAATATATCATCATTTATATATTATCGATCATATACAGCTACAATATTAATTCACTTAAATAGATAATAATATATCTCTTCTACACTATTCAATGATTTAGATTGCATTTGTTTAAAACAACACTTCACTTCGTTTTAACTTAATTAATGTAAAACATAGTTACGGCCCTTGATATCACACACTGTCACAATAATCATTAATGTACTTCGCTTTCGTAATCTATGAAACATTGCTAACTTTTACTCTGAGTCACTCGATACAGCATCATAAGTATAGACAAGCCAGGGGTATAATTTATCGACGGCATAAATCGACCTATAAGGTTTTGAACCTGCTTTTCGAGTAATTGGAGTATCCTCTATCTCATAACGATCATTACCAATTATTTTAGAGATTCTATACGGCCCCACACATTTAGGTAGCAATTTGCGACTGTGCCCAGGATCTGTACGGATATCTTTTTCAACGCGAACTAGGTCACCTATTTTATATTGGGTAGGTTTTTTACGAGACCTGTCAAAACGCTCTTTCTGTTTCTGTTGGTTTATTTGAATGAGTGAATCTGCGTCGGATCTTATTATATCACGGTCTAGCAAAGAATGGGATTCTGAAACTAGGGAATTCATGTAGCTATCTGAGGCACCGGTTGTTTGAAGGCCAAACAACATTTCCGAGGGAGTACGACCGGTTGATTTGTTTATGGTGTTATTCAATGACCACTGTATTTGAGGTAGACACAAATCCCACTCGTTATCCGGTTTGTCATGGTTTGCTGTCGTTATTGCGTCAACTATGGTCCGGTTATACCTCTCTACCTGGCCATTAGCCCTAGGGGTTGCTACAGCATTTAAGATGTGTTTTATACCGCGTTTATTAATAAAATCGGAGAACTCCCTACTAGTGAAACCAGTTCCGCGGTCAGATATTAGGCGTCGTGGCACACCAAATAATGAGAAATATTCTGTAAATATCTGAATGCTAGTGCTACTTTTAACGTTTTTAACCGGTTTTATGTAAATAAATTTCGTAAATGCATCGATTATTACTAAAATATGACAGTTCTTCTTCTTACTGAGTGGGAAAGGACCACAGTGGTCGGTATGTAAGGTATCAAACGGTTTGTTAATTTTGGGGATGGGATGGAGTTCCCCTTCTTTAGCTCCCGCTGGTAACTTATTATGAGCACAGCTTAAACATGACTTACAATATTTTTTAATGAAACGTCTCATTCCCTTAAACCAATAAGTTTGCTTAATCCTACTATATGTCTTATCAAAGCTAAAGTGTCCGGCATCGTCATGATTCATACGAACTACCTGCCATCTTACTGACTTTGGGACTACCCATTTTAAATCTGCGTCATCATTTTTATCTTTAATTATTCTGTATAAACGGCCATTCTTAACAGTGTAGTTCCCATGAATATCGACAACATCTTTTGTTGTTGGATCACCTAGTACATTAATTATTCTTTGAATTTCAGAATCTTGTTCTTGAACTGTGCGCAGCCATGCGTCATCATCTATCGCTAAAATATCTACCGATTTTGTTTCGTCTTGAGATTCAAAGGGACTGGGGTTACGTGACAGGGCATCTACATGAGTCATTTTGGCACCATCTCGATGTTCGACAATGAAGTCATATTCCTGCATAGATATATACCAGCGCGCAACTCTCGGTATCAAATCCTTTTTAGTCATTGTACTACGTATAGCTGCGCAATCGGTAATTACTCTAAATGATTTACCTAACACATAAACTCTGAATCTATTTAACGCACAAACAACCGCCAAGGTTTCAAGCTCATAGGAGTGTAATTTGCTTTCATCAGCTGTTGTTTGACGACTGTAATACGAGATAGGATGAAGTTTGTCATCGGGCTTCCCACGTTGTAGCAAGATAGCTCCTATGCCAATCTTACTAGCGTCGGTGTGAATTTCCAACTCAGCCTCCGAGTCGTATAGAGCCAATACCGGCCGCGTTGTCAATTTAGTTTTTAGGTCATTAAACGCATTAATCTGAGCTTCATCAAAACACCAAGGAGTGTTTTTCTTTGTGAGAGATGTTAGTGGTTTTGCTATTATAGAATAATTTTGAATGAATCTCCGGAAATAACTTGTAAGGCCTACGAATTGCCGTACCTCGTGAACGTTTTTCGGTAACGGAAAGTCTATCACAGCGCTGATTTTGACAGCCCCGGGGCGTATACCATCGGAACTAATTTCATAGCCCAAATAGTTTATACGAGTCTGAAAGAAGTTACACTTTTTCAAATTTAGTGTTAAATGAGAAGACCTTAATAATTGAAAGACTTGTGTCAATTTATCTAAGCCCTCATCGACCGACCGGGACGTCACCAGTAGGTCGTCCATATAAGCTAACGCCAGATTTTGTTTACCCTTAAGCATACAATTTATTGTCCTCTGGAAAACACTTGGTGCATTGGCCAGACCAAACGGCATTCTCTGAAACTCGTACAAACCATCAGGAGTAACGAATGCGGTAAGCCTCTTACTAGTCTCGCTCATAGACACTTGATAGTACCCTGATGTAAGATCAAGGCTAGTGAAGAATCTATTGCCACCTAGTCTATCCAATTGGTCTTCAATGCGCGGTAACGGATACTTATCCTTCAAAGTTTTTCGATTTAGTGACCTATAGTCCACGCATAATCGCTTATCACCGTTTTTCTTACTTACTAAGATAACGGGACTAGAATAATCGGATGTGCTCTCGCGAATAATACCATTTGTTAATAGTTCTTCAATAATTTTATTTAAATGATCGCGCTCACTCTGTGATATCCTATATGGGCGATATACTACGGGTCTACTGTCAGTTAACGCGATATTCATTTCTGTTAAATTTGTTTTACCTAGCTCTGCTAAATTCATTGCAAAACAATCCCTGTACTGTTCTAACAGGTTAAATAATTTGCACCTTTGTTGTTCTGTCACCTCAGTGCTAATCATTATATCGGTTAGGGGTAGTTGCTCGTAATGTTTAGTTTCTGTTGTTAATCCTACGTATTCGCTATTGACCTCCTGATACTTTTGCCCACGAGCTAATAACATTCCCTTATGAATCTTTAAATCATTAGGTGATAAGTTAGTTAACATTATGTATCCGTAACCCTCTTTAAAGGCAAAAACCCCAGATAAAATAGCATATTCACTAAACGGTAAAATACGTAAACTGTACTGCAACAATAAGCCATCATTATATTTATTTTCGACTCTAACATCTATTGGCATCGTAGTTTTATGTTTACCAATTACATCACAATCTGAGTAAACTTTAATTTTATTGTCATTGTCGGTCAAATCGAGTGCATACAAAAACTTTAACTCATTTACCGTTTTTAAGAGTATCACATTTGGCTTTTCCGTAAATGATTGACCTACTAAAATTGGTGTTCTCAAATAATGATTATCTACGACTAAGAGTTCCGTTTCAGCTTTAACCAACTCTATCTCTAGAGTCGCCATAAACTTTCCGAGAGGCTTTACTGCAGAATTCCCGAACCCCTGTAAAATCGGCAGATGAATTGTGTCCCAATTATCTACCAAACGTC
Source organism: Eilema depressum (assembly GCA_914767945.1). Taxonomy (NCBI): domain Eukaryota; kingdom Metazoa; phylum Arthropoda; class Insecta; order Lepidoptera; family Erebidae; genus Eilema; species Eilema depressum. The sequence goes on from OU612020.1 coordinate 19,347,758, forward strand.
TTGCGTCCGATTCCCGTATAAGAGTACATTTGCTGCCCAGGTCAACGTATCCTTGTAGAACAACGTCGTTGACTTTTATATCCTTGTAATATTTTGAATTACCAGACTCACTGTTAGTAATGCACAAGACGGTCTTATTAAGTTCCTCTGTGTTGCTATTTTTACTTATTTTATCGCTACTATTCTCTTTTCTTTTGAAACAGTCCTTGGATTCATGTCCCAATTTAAAGCAAATATTACACTTTTTAATGGGTTTATTACATTTTAAACTTATGTGACCCGTTTCGTTGCAATGAGGATGAATCACATAATGGAATATTGTATTTTTAATCAGTATACCAGGTGCGCTATACCTTTCTGAGTATCCTATTTTTTAAATAATCAAAATCCGTCAAGAAATGACGAAGCTATTAGGGATTTCTTAACGAGTACTTAAAAACGCCCGCTTACACTGCGATTTAGACGATGACGTCATCTGTTATGAAGTCATCAGTCAGTACAAATTCTTTCGTGGATCGACTAGTAGTGCTTGCGTTTTATTGGTTTTTCTTAGTACTTTATTTGTGTTTTAAGTTCTTTGGTGATTATTCAAATACAGTTTGTTTTAACCCGACTGCACCAGCGAGAGGGTAATGTGTTTCGCGCGTATGTATGTATGTATGTAGTTTTCTTTGTTCCCCTGTACAGGCCTAACGCCTGGACGGATTTTGATGATTAGGGTCTCAAATGAAAGGTATTCATCTCCCGAATGTCATAGGGTACATAAAATTCCAACAAAAACTATACGGTAGATTTTTGATGCTAAAATATGTGTTGGCAAAATTTTTTTTTCATTCAAATTTATCGAGTAGGGTATCAAAATGAAGAGAATTAAAAGGAGATTACAAAAATATATAGATGTCATATCCTAACTAAAAAGGTTAAAATAAAATTAATTAAGTACCTATTAAAAAATAAAAAAACCCGACTGCTGTCTAAAAGATTGAAACAAGCTTGATAGCAGGCGGTACCCATTAAATTTCTTTCGGTTTATGATTGGCAAATGGGTACCGCCTGCTATCAAGCTTGTTTCAATCTTTTAGACAGCAGTCGGGTTTTTTTATTTTTTAATAATTAATTTTTAAAATACTTTATAATATACGTAGTTCGTCCTAACGCTTGTACTTATTTACCTACCTTATGATGTTCTGTCGAAAGTTGTACCTACTGTGTTGTCAAGCGAGTAATAAACCACGTTAGAAATGACGTGAAATAACTGAAGCTAGTATAATACAGGTTCAGAAAAGGAAAAGGTATTAAGTTTTATAATAAAATGAAGTACTTAAGTAGGTATTGCCGTCATGACCACTTCAAAAGTATTTAGGAGACTTATTCGTAGTGGTACGCCTGCAGGATAATCTCTAGACTGAATTTTGTTATCATGTATAGACATAGGTAGGTACGCAATATAGGTATTTAAACTTTCATGGCCTTTCACATTACTATTAAGGTCCAACCCCACGAAACGGACGGCATCGGAACGGATTTTACAATCTTTAAACAAAATAAATCTTATATCACAGCATTTAAAGTACTTGGTAATATAACCAAGTCACGCATGACAGCTTGACGTGCGTCATGCCGCCGCACGTCGCTGTCAAGCTGTTGTGCGTGACTTGGTAATATAAACTTCAAACACTGTGATAATAAGATTTAATTTTGTTTAAAGATTGTAAAATCCGGGCCGATGCCGTCTGTTTGGTGGGGTTGGACCTTATTGGAAGCTCCAAACAATACATGGTAAATATCTCGATAGTTCTAATAGTAATAGGTACACAATACCTACTTACGTCAAAATGATCTTCGCAACAATGTAAAACACTTTCGCTTGAAAGAGGAGTTTTATCATCTCTTCTCATTACTTTTTCTTATCTTTGCATCTCTTGGAACATAAAAAAACAGTTTATTAGGCGTAGTAACACTTGTATTCTTGCATTTTGGCACAATACAATATTTGTATGGGGGCATTATTACCACCGAAACAATAACAAACGTTCCAGTCTATACACTACAGTGGACTGCGTTGCGTCAGGCCTCCGTCACTCGCTCAAGGCCGCGCGCTATACACCTACCACTCGGTGAGTCGTCGACGACACAAACTGGCAGAGGGCTGCCTGATCCATAGATTAATATATAATACTAGCTAGAGATGGCCTGATCGCCCGCCTGAGCGCTCGCATTACACCGCACCGCACGTTTCCCGCTCTTACGCTTACCTAACGCTGAAGTTCTTCATTGTAATCAAATAGTTTGAATAGCAATTTTAATCTACATTAAATGCACAATATATTGAACGTATTTAATTGGATAAGGAATGATACTGTATTGTTAAAAATAGCTTCGATAATGACACATTATTATTTTGTAATTTTTAAAAGATAAAAATGATTGCTGTGGGTTTTTCTTAGGAGATAGACATATGCTATCGCGGACTTTTATGTAGACCTTTTTAAGTTATATATTTCCGCAGTACATTATCTTATTCTATCATCAATAGTTTTCGCAGCGCACGCGATGTAAGAAATATTTTAAGTAATTTTTTTACATCTTGGATTTCATTATTGAAGTTTTAGTAAGGATTCCTAATTTGTTTAAAAATAAAATAAAGTCTATGTTAGTCAGTGATAATGCAGCTTTCTAATGGTAAAAGAATTTTCGAAATCGGTCTAGTAGTTTTGAGTTTAATCGAATACAAAAATACAAATCTTCCCTCTTTATTACTATGTTAACATAGATGTATGGAAGTCTGCCGGATTTGTTGACATTTATGAACACTGCTCCGCTCCCTTTTGTAATAGCGTGATGTTATATAGCCTATGACCTTCATCGATAAATGGACTATTCAACAGAAAAAGAGCTTTTCAATTCGAACCGGTGGTTCCTGAGATTAGCGCGTTCAAACAAACAAACTCTTCAGTTACATAATATTATAAGTAGGTATAGATATAGTTATTTTTATTTAAAAAAATATTGAAGTAAATAGCACAAAAACTATATTATTAGAAGCTTTGTAAATTACTTAAAATCCGTACAAAATTTCAAAATTATATGTTACGAAATAAAACAGCTATGGAGTCTTAACCCAAAAGAGCCCTAAGTCTTCATACTCTCCATAGCGGCGGCGCGCGCTGTCATAACAGATGACGTCACACAGTATTTTGGCGCGGCGGCGAGCGTTTTTGAGATTACTGCATTAAAATTGCTGTATCTTCGTCATTTTTGATCGGATTGAAATAATTTTTTCACAGTGTTTATTGTTTTTTTAATCATTATAATTCTGCATACTCAGCTAAAAACGTGAATGATCCTCATTAAAACAACGAACGTTATCACTTCTATGTATTATTTCATTAGTGGGTTTATTGGAATTCTTAGATGTTGTGTTACCTTTATTTCGAAAAGTAGACATCGATGAACTATTCTCATGTTGGGAGATTGTACGCAAATAATTGAGGATCTGTTCCGGTTCATTAAACATGCAAGCGCTCGCCCCCATTCTTACAAATTTGTCATCAATCCCATGTATGAGGCAGCCCACAGCTTTATTACCCGTAATTTGACATTTATTTATAAGCGCCATTTTATCGTAATAGTAATGTTCTAACGATTGACCAAACTTACATCGAAGTTTCAACATTGACGTCAACAGGTCCCCATAATTTTCATTAGACGGGAAAGCCAGTTTAAATTTTTGAACCCATTCGTCCCAAGTATATAAAACTGAAGGTAAACCCTGGTACCATTTCCTAGCTAAACCGTTTAATTTAGGGAGCGCGTAGTGACATATCTGACGATCATTCCAACAATAGATCTGCGCACACTCATTAACTTTGTTTATCCAATTATCTATGGTTTGGCTATTATCGCTTGGGTCAAACTCAGGTACGACACTAAAAGCTACAGGAAAATTATTTTGAGCCCAGAAGTTGGGGACTGTTACTGACGTAGTAGAGTCTCTAACGATTTTATTCGCTATCGAGAGATCATTTGTTGAATTACTATTGTTATTTACTAAGTTAGAGTCACTCAGTTGTGTCGATGTTAATGGAGGTGTCTTAGTAAGTTCACGACTTTTCGTAGTTCTATATGATTGTCTATCGCGACGTTTAGTAGAACGGCTTCGTTTCCTACCTCTCTTGCCATGCTTATGGCTACTATGCCTTTTATCGCGACGGTTTTTGTGATGCCTCGGCCGATCACTGTCACTAGAACCTACCGATTCACTGCTCTCACTTGCGTCACGTCGCCTTCTTTTGTTATTACCCATTATTACAGTTCAAATGATACGAAACAATTCACATTAAAATCTAAATACCATAAATACGGGCAACAACAAAATTAATCAGAGTATTTTAAACATATGCAATTCACTTTTAATCATCCTAAACAAAATAAACTTACATAAATAATTATTGCGTAGTTATTGCAGTAATATAACCTATAACTTCCAGGTAGGTATTACCTACCCACTTATACTATTCGTTAACGCCAGATAATTTATTCACAGTAAAATCTAGATGCTATAAATAGTGACAGCTATAAATTAAGCAGAGTATTGTAAATATAATTCACTAATAATTACACCCTGTAATAACAACTCACAAAAATTGTCACATCACACGCATGTCAATTACAAATTGTTTGAAGATAGATTAATAGTTCGCGCTAGTATCACTGTATTTCACTGCACAGTATATTTTTATATCTAGTTCAGTAGCATTAAAACAGCAAATATACGAAAAATTCTGGCGGTTAAAGTTATAACAATATACCATAAATTGTTATAACGGCACAGCTAAATCTTCAGGTGGGGTGCAATGCATTAAAAACTCTGACCTTAAACCATCGTTGTTGTTCAGGAGACAGCCACAACGGAGGACGTAGATGATCATCCCACTTCTGACTTGAAAGAATAATACTCCTTTACTTGTATTCCATCACTTTATTCGCTTGTATCACACTAATATACTTATAATATAATTTATAATTATGTAACTTCTAAGACAACCTTCAACGTCGGTAGCTCGAAATAAAAGTGATCAAAATTGAATAACGTACCAAAATGGCGGCTCTTTATATTCGCTAGTTTTAGTCCGTGTTGCCAGACCAAAAGTGAAAAATGGTGTACTAAATTGGTGTTGTATCAATAAATATTATGAACCCGATTATTGAATAATATGCTAACAATATCCATACTCCATACTAATATTATAAATGTGAAAGTAACTCTGTCTGCCTGTCCGTCTGTCTGGCTTTCTGTGTCTATCTGTTACGCTTTCACGCCTAAACCACTGAATCGATTTCCATGAAATTTGGTACTGGGGTAGATAAGACCTTAGGAAAGGACATAGGCTATGTTTGGTCGCGGTAACGAACCTCCAAGCGGGCGGAGCCGCGGGCAAAAGCTAGTAGCTAGTAAGCGATGTATTTAAACAAAACTTTTACTTTTGTGGCACTCGGGGACTGCCGCGGTAAAGCTATTGCATAGCATTTTTTATCAACTTATGCAATTATAATTACTTACGTTAAGCGGAGCTACTTCGGAGCAGCTCGGCTCGATTCGTGCGAGCTTCGGGGTGTTAGGTTTTTTTCGTTACGGAATTTCTGGATTCGGTCTCCACGCTCAAGGCCCACGATAGAAGCTATGCAATAGCTTAAAAACTTTGAAGATTACAAAATTATACATCAAATATTTATTTAATAATTTATTTAACGTAAAGATCGTTTGTAAATTATTAGTCAGTAATTCTTGAGGGCGACAGAAGTTTCAGTTTGGGACAACCCGTACCATGAAACGCGTTTATCCCACAATGGGGCCCGAAAACGGTACGTGACATTTTGTCCGATCCAAATCCTGTCGAAAGAAATCCGAAGTAAAGTTATGGTTATAAGTATGAGGCTTCCGGCGACTGGGACCACAATTAACTCGGACCGCGGTCCCAGTTGCCGGATTCATTTAAATTTAATATTTTTCTTCCATCGACTGGGACCACCTATAAATGTATCATAAAATCTATTGTTTTAGCCAAAACAGTACAGTCAAACAAAAAAAGGTTGGTTTTAATTTAAAGAAAAAACTCTTTGATTGAAAAATGTCATCTATATATTGTATATGTCACTCATCAACTACTCCTAAACGGCTGGATCGATTTGAATGAATTTTTTTGTATGCAATTTGGTGGCACCCTGGATGGTATTCTAAGTTATCAACTCTGTTACTTAAAATATCATAGTGATAGTCAACATTCACTATTAGTTTAAAATTAGCGCCGTAGCTTGATATAGGAGGTCAGGTAGCAGTCGCTTTACGGTAAGTATTAAAGTTCGATCCTGAGTTGGATAAAGGCTCAGGGAATGGATCAATGGTAGGTATTAGAAACATATTCGGGCTTCCCTTAAAATAACTTAAAAGTTATGCGAAAAAACGCGGACCCTACATTAACACTAGAGTATCAATTTGTTCCTAGACAGTGTTGGTTTGCGGTGGATAGGGCCAACGGATGGAGAACAGCCTTATTCCGTAGTCACCTTCGACTACGGGGACTCCATCTGTCATGTCTGGGCTGTTCTTCATCCGTCAGTAAATATACCTACCTACAGCCTAAGACACAGTGCCCACTTGACGGCAATAGGCTCGCCCCCTGAGACTGGTTACACGGGACCGAAAACATATTGAAATATGGGCTTTCAGGCGTGAATATGTGTATGTAATAGTCATGAAGGTACGTGTAGGTGTGACCAACCCCCACCCCCCCATATAAGGATAGCCGCAGCTCAGACCGATTTCAACACAAAGATTTTGCTAAAGTCGAGGTTTCGTAAAACTGAGGTGATTGAAATATTTTTGACACCGTTTTATTAAGAAACAGCGTATCCCGGTACCTATCTGTCATTTTTTTGTGAAAAACCTTTTTCAAATTTGTCTGGTAGTAGTAGGAGGTTTTCAGGACGAAAACACTGGTAAGAAAATCTATGGAAAAGTGACTGCTAGGAAAATCTATCTTTTTGGAATTGCAGGCAATAAACTCATGCCTAGAATAAGAAAGTATACCTAGATATTTATACATATTATACATAAATGATTTTTTCCCTGAAGGGGTGCACGAGGCAATCTTTTCCCGTAATAAGCTTCTCCTGACTTCTCTCCTGAAATCTTTCTGCGCATGTGCATTGGTGCTTTTGCGCATGTGCTTTGCCCTCCCCAAGCTGACGTACCTGCTGCGGACCGCGCTAACCTGGGTTTGTCCGGCAGACGTTGCGGCTTTCGATGACATCCTCAAGTCCACAGTTGAGTCGATCCTCAATGTATGGCTCAACGAAAACCAATGGGTACAGGCGACTCTCCCCAACCGTCCGGGGGTATTGGGTGAAACGCGCGCGGGATGTGGGTTTGCCGGCTATGCTGGCATCGGCACATGGGGCTGCGGACCTTGTTACTGCCATCCTAAATAATAATGGTGGCAGAGTAACCGTGCCCTTTGCAGCGGACGCCGAGACAGTGTGGCTTGCCCGCAGTTCGGCGGCGTCAGGCCCTGTCACGCCTCATGTCCAGCGCGCTCGGGACGATGGCACAGCTCGAAGGCTTAGGAGGGGCTGGGGGAGATGCCACGGGGGCCGAATCCGATCTGGCGAGGCTTCGGGCGGTGTCGCAGCCGGAATCGGGAGCATGGCTGCACGCGCTGCCTTCACCTCACCTCGGCACTTTATTGGACGACAATTCTTTGCGGGTGGCAGTGGCCCTCCACCTGGGCTGCAAGGTGTGTGAACCCCATAAATGCACCTGCGGCTCCATGGTGGGCGGCGACGGTCAGCACGCACTGAGTTGTCGAAGAAGCGCGGGTAGGTTTCCGCGTCACCATGCTCTCAACGACATACTCCGGAGAGCATTTGTATCGACTGATACTCCAACCACGTGTGCCGTACCGTCCTGTCTCCAGTAACCGCTACAAGAAAACCGGTGACATTCGCTTCGCCTCATACCGGGGGCAGAGGTTGGCCGTTGCTATACAGCGGGGCAATACCGCTAGCGTCATGCTTTGCCCCTGTTACGGTGACGGGCGGCGGGGTTGGTTGATTAATTTTGACATGATGTTCGAATTTAGTATTTAAGGTGACATATTACTGTAGTTTTAATTTGTTTTATTGGTGTACATTAAAGAAATTACTAAAGCCAATGATATTTTTGAATTGATCCGATTTTGCTTTAATTATTACGTCTCTTCGTCTTTTTGTTTGACTGTACTGTTTTTGGTTTTAACTATATTTTTTTTGTTCTTTTTTATGGGTGGTCCCAGTCGCCGGAAGAAAAATATTAAATTTAAAATAAATTTAATTGTGGTCCCAGTCGACGGAAGCCTCATAAGTATACTCGTATAAATGCAACGTCTTTTATTCGCGTTTTGTATAGACCCGAAGTTTTGATTGTACGTTTCATGGCAGCCCCTATTGAATTGAAGAATTTTTAAATGACTGACATTAGTACCTGCTCATCATCCTGCGAGATTTTTCACAAGTCAGTGAGCACTGTGCTGTATAAAGGGAACTTCATCCCACGCATGCTCAAACTGTGGAATGAACTCCCTGCCTGTGGTTTTCCCTTTTTTTTTATCGTGCGAAAAAATCCGCACGGATACCTCCGCCGCCGGAGCCCAACTCGCCCCCGGGTGCCTGTGGTTTTCCCAAGCTACTACAGTAAGGGGTTCTTCAAGAAGGGCATTGGAAAGTTTGTTCCGGGTTGGCAGCACGAATATAATGCTCCCTGGTGTTGTATACGTCCAAAGGCCACTGTAACCACTTTTCATCAGGTGGGCCGTGTGCTTGTCTGCCGCCTAAGTGGTATAAAAAAGTGATAACATCGCTTTTAACTTACGCCCCGTCGACAATTCACGGCGGACGTTGATTCACCATATTGGATATACGCAAGGAACCATTAAATTGCTTCATTGGTTTAACTTTGCGGGGTTGTAAAAAGAAGCATTAATATTATAATGAACAGTAAAGTCGGGCCTTGAGTTAGAAAACAGGTTTATGATGAGACTATAAATTATTTTTTATGTGAGATTTGTGTGTTAATAAACAGCATATATAGAGAAAATGTGGTTAGGTATTATGTGTATAAAAATGGTGTTATGTTTTTTAACAGGTTGCACTTTCGAGACCGAGGTTCTCTATTTCTCTTGGTTGGGTTATATTTACTTTTATGAAAGTGACTGCCAACTGACCTCCTTATCTGGAAAGTAAAGCCTACACTAGTCTCACTCAGTTATCTAAAGGTGTACTGGAGATGTTGGTTTGGGCCCTGAATCTATGGCTGGTTTTAAGTCACACTGATCGTCGGCGCTGACAGCTCAGAGCGTAGCATTTCAGACCAACGCACGCGCTGATCTAAAACACTTCCTAGAAGTTCATATGTTTCGGCTGTCAGCGCCGACGGTCAGCGTGCGGTCAGCGTGACTCTAAAACCACCCTTAGGCCCATTACTCACTGTCAAGTAGTCGCGATTCGGTCGATAGCGACTTTTACTTTCATTAGTTCAATTAGATATCTACGCACTTAGTCGCCGGTCATTCGAGCGACTTTGCCTATGCTTCTACTAGGTATATCCGAAGGTGCCCGTATACGACTACTGCAGACTATTCTAATTCATTGCGGCTTCTCAATGGATCGATTTATCCGTATCGGAGTTTAACAAGTAATGGGTACGCTGTATCTGCTGCAAGCGTCTGCATTTGTCGTATGCGAGTCAAAGTTATACAACTTGATCACTTTAAAAATAAAACTATTATTTATAATTTCACTGAATGTAATTGAATTCTAGGACAGAACTATTTACAGTTTGTTTTATTTCTGAATTTTTTATTATTATCTTGTCGTGTGACTCTTGAGTATGAAATCGGGTAATACCTGATATATTGAATTCACAATTTTCTCTTGACAACAGATAAGATCCTTTCCAGGACGTTTCTTCATATTCTCCACACTTTACGTTCATTTGTGTAGTTTTATTGAAATACATAGTATTGCCTTTGGTGATATCTCTTGCATCTCTTCTTCTGGGCATACTATCAGAACTGTAGAACATTTCGAAGTAGATTTTGTCCAGTATTGAAGAATTATTTTTGGTAATTCGGAGGTCTTCCCCAGAAGCACTCTTGAACTTCGATAATTTCACTTTAACCAGAGCCTCACATTTAGGCGTCAGACAAAATTATACAACTTGGTCACTTTAAAAAGAACTATTTTTTAAATTCAACATAATATATTCAACAAGATTACAATAAAAACTTAAGACTACTTTACGGTACTAAAGTTATTGGGATAGTGAATACTGTTGCATCGGAGACTTCGTTTATATACGGTTAACGACCCTTTGTGCAGAGTTTCTAGAATGTTCCTTCGTTCCTCGAGGTAGTGGTACATCCATATTAAATATCAAATGGTCTTTTGTTTGGGTTACCAACACAGGTCGAATGTCAACAATATTGGACTGGTCTGCGACGAAGGAAGCATTTATATCTTTAATGTGCTTATTGTTTGAGGCTGCTTGAATTGCGGTCGGCTTTAGAACATACCTTTAGTAACCGAGAGACTGAGTCGCCGACGACTATTTGATAGTGTGTAATGACTCTAAGTGAGGACTCTTAAACCATTTCTACTTGTAAGTAAAAACATTAATTGAGTTATTTCAAGTGGGGATTTAGCGTTTTTATCATGACGTGTACTAAATATTTTATTGCTCGTTTTATTGTTTATAATACCAAAATTCGGTTTATGTTTTACAAGAACAATTTAATAACATATGCCAGAGGGTCGTGTTGTGGTTCTGTTTCTCACAAGCGAATGGAACAAAAAATAATGAGAAATGGTAGTAAATTAATTTAAATTGAATGGCGTGTGTAGAGGTATGTAGAGGTACGTAGAGGTACGTAGAGGTGCGTAGAAGTGTGTAGAGGTGCGTAGAGGTGTGTAGAAGTGTGTAGATATGTGTAGAGGTTTGTAGAGATTTGTAGAAGTTTGTAGAGGTGCGTAGAGGTGTGTAGAGGTGTGTAGAAGTGTGTAGAGGTATGTAGAAGTTTGTAGAAGTTTGTAGAGGTGCTTAGAGGTGTGTAGAGGTGTGTAGTAGTGTGTATATTTGTGTAGAGGTGTGTAGAGGTTTGTAAAAGTTTGTAGAGGTGCGTAGAGGTGTATGTAGTGAAGCGTAGAGAGGTGCAGTTGTGTGTGCACGGCTGTGTAATTAACTACAAATTAGATGACATTAGCTCGTATACAAGACTACCTATATTCAACCGCTTCTCATGCTTTAGTTTTCTACATAAGGATGATTTGATTTGATAAGAGTAGCCGAACAAAGAATGATAATAGACATAATTGTAATGTAAGCCAAACATGAACGCGCTGTATTCTAGTTTTATGTTTTATCTAGCTATGCTCAAAACTTCAAACAAGGAGAGTGTTGCAAAACAATAACAGCAAATATTTACTGTAGTAAAATATTTACTTTATCTACACGTCGTTTTCTTGGAAAACAGCCCCCTGGCAATTCGTTGGACGGTGTATCTTCTATAATATATATGAATCGCTGAATGTGTTGCTAGGCGCAAATCTCGAGGAAAGCTGAACCGATTTCGCTAATTCTTTTTTAGAATATTCCTTGAAGTTTAAGGATGGTTCCACGCAGAGAAAATTTAAAATAAGACAAAAAATTAAAGAATCGCGTGTTAGTTCGCAGGGTCAGCTAGTTGTAGAATAGTATGATGAATGTATGGAATTCACGTATATGACAGTCGTCAACGTATGTAAACGTATCGAGAAAATGGAGCATTGTTATTGGCCCGTTTCATAAATACAAAGTCAAAGTCAAAGTTCTATTGTTGAATATGGTGTTTAAATTATACTCGTAGTGTAGGATGTGTTTGTAAAGGAAGGCTGCTCAAAGAAATCATCTCAAAAGCCATATTCAATTTTAATAGCTGCCGTTGACTTGACAATACTCGTAGACACGTATGAGAAGCACTATAAAATACCGGAGGATATCTGTGCCTCATCATCCAGACCCGACATTTTCCTTTTTTCACGATCGCATAGGCGTGCAGTGTTTGTAGAACTCACAGTACCGTGGGAAACTAATATACCTAAAGACCACGCTATAAAGACAAACAAATACTTTGACTTGACTAACGAGTTAACCAAAAACGGCTACGTGGTTAAACTCTACGCCGTAGAAGTAGGAGCAAGGGGAATTCCAGCTAAATCCCTGTACAACTTACTTAAAGACTTCGGATTGCCTTTAATTTTAAGTTCAGATTAAGTTATACAATTAAAATAATACATGTCAGTATTATCAGTGTTAAAAGTGTATCATCAAATCACTTATAAAGTTTTATCCTCAAGATATTCCTTTAAAGTATACCTTGTTTATCATTTTTTTTTACACAGGTTCACAGTAAGCAGGCGGCCAATCACAACTCTCCGCTCTCTCGATACATTTACGTTACGGACTCGAATATATTTTGAGCTTGGGACACTGTGACTTAGCGGTCGAACGCTTCACAGGTCGTCAACTTTATTTAGCCGAGTCACTTTTGCGTTTAGGAACACATTGTTCCCAAATTGGGCGGAAATGATACCTAATCTTCCCATCGCAGTTGTGGAGGTCGGGCCGTGGCTTAGCAATTTTGTTATAGCCATTAGTATAAACACTATCTGAAGTTAGACTTTTTTATACCATTTAGGTGGCAGACAAGCGCACGGCTCACCTGATGGAAAGTGATTACCGTGGCCTACGGACGTAAGCAATCCCCGCACGTAAGCAGCATACATTTGTATCGTTTGCAGAGACAAGTGCTTATTTCGTCAAATTGAATTTATAAGCTTAGATTTCAAGGATTTTCTTGCATATAAATTACTATGTTTGTTAAGATGTGATAGAGATTTGATCCTTAAGATTGACGATTGATGCCAAAAAAATACAAAATGTTGTTTTTTTCGATTCGATTAACGGGTGTGGAAAGTGATTTTTCGGAAATCTCTCAATACAGTTTTGTTTCTATTATTAAATAAGGGAATGTTTCTTTTAAGTAGCATTCGTTATCTCCAGTATTTAGTCCAACACTTCCACCAGCTAAGGTCGAAATATTCCTGCCTGTCGGTATAGTTTCGTCAGGGAAAATGTCTTACGGTATATTATGCGATGGAGAAGACTACGTGGTTACATTAACACTTGTATTTACACACACATATTCATGCCTTTTTTTTTATCGTGCAAAAAAATTCCGAAGCCGGAGAGGGAGGTTATGTCGGACTCGAACCGACTAAAACGCACGCCGTCTGTGGGCCGTCGTTGCCGGAGGTGAGGTTGTCGTAGCCATATCCCTCGCACCCCGGCCGCACATATTCATGCCTGTAAATCCCCGAAGAGGTAGGCAGAGGTGTAATAACACCCATATTTCGCCAACTATGATTTCCTATTGCCGTCAAACGAGCACTTTGCCATGGACTGTATGTTTACTGTCGGATAGAGAACAGCAGCAATTATATAGTCGCTTTTAATGAGATGGGGTGGCTTCTACATGGTCTAAATACAATATTTTTAGTCTAATTACAATAGATTTGCCCCCTATTAAGTCAATTACTCCCTCCCAGTTGACTGTCAAAGAAAGCTCAATCAACTTGTATCTAAATAAATAAATCTACAAAGGAAGACGAATTTTTCGATATCAGTATATACATTTCGTCTCGTAGAAAACGGGCTTCGTTACAAGTATTTCATTTCAGAATAAGTGCTTCATAATTTGGAAAAATACTGGTATTAAATATTTATAGTCTTGATTAACAAATAATTAAATTATTCGTCAGTTTCATATTGATTGATTCTCCTTTCAAAATGTAAGTAGGTACCGACTAGTGCCTACCTACGGCAATGATCAGTACAAGTCAATGATACAAATAAATGTAATTGAAGTGTCTTGAATAAATCTATCTTTTTTGGTATCCGTTAATCAGCGGCCCCTTTATACGTCTAATCTATACATTCATCATTCTATTCACACACAGTTCGTTAAACCAATTGTGTTGAAATTTCATTCATAACCTTGATTTTTCTAGAAATCGTTATTTGTGCAAATAATTTCCACACGAGCAAAATTATGTACAGCAACAGAGTATAATTTCACAATTTCAAATGAAACAGTACACTGCCTGATACAAGTTATTTACAGAGAAATGCAGATAAATTGTTCAATCAACACTGCAGTAACGTGAAACAGAATTTCAAATAGAAAACACTCCCGGCTTCATCGGAAATTGAAACGGATGCTGGAGCATTTCCACGTGGAATGTGCACTTACATGTTTGTTACTAGGGAGATAGTCTATCTATTATTTGAACCCATTTAAACGGCTTTATGTAGCAATTTCTAGTCAGTTATGTCGGTATATTTCTGTTTTTTTGAAGTAATAACAGATTTAGGCGCGCGGCAGTTTTCATATAAAAAAAAACATTGGGTAAACTGAAATCATGGAATTCGCATCATCGTCACCTCACATCCCGGCGATATAAATATGTATTTTTTAAATACTATACGGCCAGTAGTATTTATTTAACAAATTGCGGTGTTATAAGGGGACAGAAGCATGTACTTTCAATAAAGGTTGTTAACCTTAGCCGTATAGCAAAGAATAAAGGTGCTGAACCGTTTGGTTTGAAAGGCTATTGTTCCCATTGTATATGGGGGACATCTCAGCCGTATAGGTGGTTGTGATTCAGGATAGGAAAGGATGCGGTTAATTGAAAAAGCTTTTCGTAGCGCTCGGTGTGGTAATGGCAATCGATTTTCTTATAGGTTAGTAAGAATAAAGAAGTATAAAACTATGCGGCTCCACCCGCGTCGATGTCAGTACTATGACCAAGATATTGATTTCAAAGAAAACCAATCTTGATGATTCTGTCATGTCCGGTTCTATTCAATCAATTATAATAAAAATTGTGAAACTCCAGAAGGTACTAAAGTGAAAAAATCTGTAAAAAGATAAAAAGTAAGTATTTACTTCACAAAAATGTGCAACGCGCTTAAAGAATTTTTCAGTTCAAAGAGGTGTCATATTATGTGAATTGTCACAATTTGTCAAATACGACTGGCCATATAGGACTTAAAAACTATATTGTTTGATCGTTATGGACGTAGAATGGGCGGATGTGACGTATGGGACGTGACGATGACGCAAGTTGTTTTAGTTCAGTCAAAAATTTGAAAACTGCCTGTATTAGCGTATCGCAATCCACTGCTGGACATAGGTCTCTCTCAGTGATGGGAGGCTTTGGCCTACTGTTCCCACGCTGGCCAGACGGGTTGGTACAGGGTTTTATTTCGAGCTTTCCTTCTCTCGCAGTGATATATTTGACGTATTGTTCCGTCAGTCGCCTCTTACGACACCCTTCGTATGAGATGGGGTGGTGATACTAATTATTCTTTCTCAGTCACCCACACGGATCGAAAACTGCCTAACGCACGTAAAAAAGTATTCACTTCAAAAATTCTGGCAAATTTTAAGTCTAACCAAAACCTTTATAAGAAGAAAACCGCATTGGAATCCGTTCTGCAGGGATGAGCTGCTTGTATTAAAATAAGCTTTTTGCATTTACAGTGCAGTACATACCAGACACAGCTGGCATATTATGAATTTATTCTCACAATTTACATAATGTTGTTGCTCTAAAGCTGAATCTAAAATATTTCTTGCCGTTTCTCTTACTTCTCGCATTTAAAATGCAAAGTGGAATTATGAAGAACTGTTTTAACTGTATAACTTTAATTATGAATGTCTTAGAGGCGCAGTGGTGGTAAGCACAATTATTGTGCATGCGGTTCCATTTTTGATTCCTGATAATAAATAAATAAATAATAATAAATATTGTACGACAATCTACACAACGCTATCTAGACCAAAGTAAGCATAGCTTGACTAGCTTGTGTTATGGGTTCTAGAATGCGAATAAACATACATAGACACATTTTTTTTGTAAATACATATATATTATACATAGAAAACACCCAGACCAATGCAAATATTCATATTCATGCATACAAATATTTGCACTGAGCGGGGATCGAACCCGCGCCTCCTGCGTAGCAGCCGTGTAGACTACCGCTACGCCACAGAGGCAGTCAAACTGATACTATAATAGTATGAAGTTTGGAAAATGTGTCCGTTGTTTCTCTGTCTACACCTTTGAAGGCATATTATTTTGAGGTGTATTGTCGCTTTCTATTTTTGTATTGTATTTTATATTACTTTCTCTACTTTGCCAGAAAAAAGTGAATGAAAAGGATTACGCTGTAGTTCTGTAGAACCTCTACGGTCTACGGATTTTCGTAGAACCTGCTTTAAGGGAGACCGCACACTAGAGACAAGACTGTCTTTAGACTGTTTTGTCTGACACAGACAAAACAGTCTTAAGACTGTCTTAAGACTGTTTTGTCTGCGACGCACCGCACACCTAAGACAAAACTGTTTTGTCTACGACACGCATCGCACGAACACCGCCACAGTATAGTATAGTTGAACAGTACACCGTCTTCATAGAAATGTGTGGTTGCCGGTTTGAATGTGTGCCACCGGTAGAATATGTGATGTGTTCGATTAACTTATAGATGCTCACCGATGAGTCAGTGCGGGCTGTGACGTGAGTGAGATCGTGCACGTACCACTGCGTTGCACTTTATTTCATTGTTTCGCGCAGTTTGCATTTGATGATCACGACTTCGAACAGAACCGAAACATATTGTACTTAGTATCTTAAGGTGTATGAATAACGACTACGCAAACCCAGACTTAACTTTCTTCACAATACATACTGAATAAGAAAGGAAAAGAATAGTTGTTTAGCACCATAGGCATTTGTTACAATCCGCATAGGTTTTCTATATAGACGTTTATGTATTATTATTGGAGTTAGGTATATATTACCTAAACAGTAGTGATGGAATTATGTGTTATGATAGAAATGAATGAATGTGTGTGAGAGAGAGAGAGAGAGAGAGAGAGAGAGAGAGAGTTAGTACTCGACACTCGATTCGACATAGAAGAGAACGAGACGTATGCCTGTCTCGCTCACATATTTATCGTAACGAGTGGACTCCGTTAGCCTCCGATTCCTTACTAAAATTAAAAATAAAAAAAATTTAATAATGAGACGAAATATTAAGCTTGGTTCCTGTACCCGATGCCGGTGGGCACTATTTTTTAATGAATTGTTTTGAGTAGGTATATTAACAAATACATTTAATATGATTACTTGGTATTATTTTATTATTTATAACAAGCTTGACGTGTTCCACCTGCCTAAAATAAATATGGGGTAAGGGCATGAGGATGATAACACTAATAAATTATTGTAAATCATTAAACATTTCCATCCAACTTTACAATATTCATAATCCATAAAACGTCTTTTTGTCTGTAGGTAAACATAATATGGCGACACCTAATTCAATAGAATACTTGTACTGCTGAATATATGTATACTGTGGCAAGACTGTTTTGTCTTTGATGTGCGCGACCGCATACCTACAGAAGGGAATAGAGATGTTATATTAGCTTATGATTTTGATATTCATGTAATTGAATATATTACTTTGATAATATTATGTTACCCACTAACAACGAAATAACAACCAAGAGGAATGTTATTGCTTCCTATTAATATAGATCGTCCCTATGTTCCGATACGTACATCTAGTTACTGCGAATGTTTGTAACAAGATAACACCGGCAGAGTAAAAGAGTTTTCACAACCTCGTAATGTAAAGAACGGTCACCCATCCAAAACCTGACCCAGCCAAATTGCATCCTCGTAATGTAAATAATATATACGAGTGTTTATATACCTATCTTGTTATTACTTGTAACTAATAACAATATACCTAGTAGACTTAGATATTTTTTAACAAGATGTACTCAGTACCTAACTAGATGTAGGTACACACGGCGCCAGACCTCGGTTTACAGGCCACACCAACATAAAGGAAGTGTGCGTGACAGCAATACTATTAATACATTGCTTAAAGATGTGTGTCATAACAAGTAAACCAATCAGGGCCTTTGACGCACTCACACAATTGCTATTTTACTTACATAAAATGCACCAAGGTTATAATATCATATTCTAAACTAATTTTATGAAATGTATGCAGCATTTTGTTTCTATAACTAATAGGAGTTATCAAATTTAGTCACTATACTATCTGTTCTCATAGTCGAGATGGATAAGAATGCAAGTAAGTTTGGACCTCACCGTTGTCGCCGGTCGTTGGTTCGGAACTTAACAACGGAATTCTCTTTTTGTCATTCGTGCATCTTTATGTCAGTCAATTTAATAGACATAACATTTTATTTTATGTTCCAAGTTCCAATATCTTTTTAGAAGTTTATAATAATTATACTTATGTGTTTTTTATATTTTTTATTAAAGATCAAATATTTTTATCTGATACTTAATTAATTATTATCTATAAATTATTAATTTACTTAAGAAAAATATCATGCTTATAATAGTAAATATATTATTGCATTGCAACAATAAGTTAATTATTTTATTTTCCTTTCCTTTTATCCATTAAGAATAAATAGTATCATCAAGGAAATATACAAAATATATATTAAATTATATTATATATATGAATTTTATACACTTAGTTTCCTGTAAATAAACTAGACCAATCGGACTTCAATATATTGAGGAACAAAAAGTGCACCTCGCTCGAGGACCGAACCCGGTATTGATTCTATTGGTTCAACTGCATATTTAAACCATTCAGCTATATTTACTTATTCGTTTTTCGCTAAATATGCTATTATAACTTGGTGCAGTGGCTATCATCAATACCTATATTTCATGTAAGTAAAATAGCGAATGTGTGAGTGCGTCAAGGGCCCTGATTGGTTTACTTGTTATGACACACATCTTTAAGCAATGTATTAATAGTATTGCTGTCACGCACACTTCCTTTATGTTGGTGTGGCCTGTAAACCGAGGTCTGGCGCCGTGTGTACGTTACGTATCAAAACATAGAAACGAATAATCAGATCGCTCGGGTAATAGTTACCTATAATACCTATGGCTTTCGTTGTTATTTCGTTGTTATTCAGTGACATGTTATGAGAGTCATCAGTAACATAATATGAATATAACACTGATATTATGTTACTGGTACTTGTTACGAGTATCTATATTCATTACACCTCTAGAAGGGAAGCCGACAGTCGTTAGACAGACTTGTCGCGTTGTAGGTAAAGACAGTTTTGTCTGTTAGACGTCTTGTCTCCAGTGTGCGCAGCTCCATACATTTAGTAGAGAGCAAGTCTGTCTTAAGACAGTCTTGTCTCAAATGTGCGCTCAGCCTAAGTGTATATAAACATAATGAAGGTAGCAAACTATATAGCAACAGATTATAAATGCAAAAGTAACTCCGTCTATCTGCTACGTTTTTAGACCTAATCGGTGGTATTTTTTTTTCTTCAACTTTGGCTCAAAGATTAATAGCTGAAGAAAAACAACAAAAATATCAATTTTTCACGTGGGCGGATCCACGGGCCGCAACTAGTATTCTATAAAGCAAAAGTACTCCCCAGGTCAAGCGGTTTCTTTGAATAGGAAACCCTATTATGCGTCAATGTAAAAGTTGGGATTTTGTTAGAAAGAACTGAACTCACAAAACAAGTTACGAAAACAAAAGTTATTTGTAACGTATGGAACCCTTAACTTTCGAGATAAGAAGTATGAAGAACGATGTTGTTATGGAGTAGATAAAAGTGTTATTAAACTTAAAATTCATCAACTAATTTTCCATCCGACAGTAAAAACTGTCCGCTAGACGGCAATAGGCTCGCCCCCCATTACGTGGGACCGAAAATTGTAGTTGGCGAAACGTGGGTGTTAGTACACCTCTACCTACCCCTTTGGGGATTTACAGGCGTGAGCATATACGTATATACGTATGTATTTTTTTTAAGTGTATTGCAGTTCAATACGTTCAAAACCCCTTAGCCCCCCTAGCCAGGTGGACAGAAGACCTGCTAAAGGTGGCTAAGACAGACTGGATGTAGAAGGCGGAGGATCGGCAAACGTGGCGCATATTGGGAGAAGCCTATGTCCAGCAGTGGACTGCAATAGGCTAATTGATTGATTGACTTTCAATACGTTCACCATGCGTACTGCCAAGGAGTGGAATGACTTGTCCGAATCTGTGTTTCTGGATAGTTATGATTTGTGTGTCTTCAAGACTAGAGAAAATAGGTTACTTCTAGGCAAGCGTGCTCCACTGTTGACCACATCGTCACTTACCAACAGATGAGACAGTGGTCAAACGCAAGCTTATCAACGATAAAAAAATCTCACCACGTTTGACTCATAATTTTTTTTTTATATTAGCAACCGAAATTACTAGCATTCCCATTTTTAACCCCTCCAACTAAGCTAAATAACTTATGCTAGGAGTGGGTTCAGGTCGGTAGTGTGATGGCCAGGATTCGAACCCGTGACCTCTCGATCGTAAGGCCGACTTCTTAATCACTAAGCTACCGACGCTTTTTTAACTGATCATAAAGTTAGTTCAGAATTGATTTCGCTCTGAAGCCGTTCGAAGACCAGCTATTTATGTCAGATCTTCGCCAAGTAGGTCATTCGTAAGCCCTAAATGGACAGCGCTTCATTTACTAAAGTAGTCTCAGCAGGAAGTGAAATAAAATATCGATAAATACAACTAAAATAGTGTACCAAGTAGTTTTGGCAATAGTTTCTTAAGCTAAGTAAGTTTGATAGTTTTGGAAGAGCTGGCTAGCTAGTTAGTAAGTTCGTAATGAGGAACAATTTGTTGTCAGTTTTCATGAACTACCTACCTATATCATTTCCAGTTCTATTTAGTAGGGGGGTACCGATTGCTGTCAATCGGGCAGTTTTAATGGGCTATACCTATGTTTTCTGTTAGGTAACTATACCTGATCGGAAGGACACTGCATTCCGAGGTCCAGGGTGGCCTCGGTTGCAATTATCTCCCGTGACACTACTAGTAGTGTCGCGCAGTAGTGTCAAGGGAAATGGACGAATTTTTTCACGTTTCCAAGAGGTTGATGATGATGATGACCAGACCAGTATCTCGAAACCGGAGATGGCCCTGCGTCAGGAGAAGTGCAAGGGATATGCTCTAGGTAACCTCATACCCCGATGAAGACCCAAAACCCAACCGTTATTTAATATTATAAAACGTCTCAAAGGTGACTTTTGCAGTCATTAGCCACAGACAACTTGAAGTGGATTTCCATAAAAAGTACTAAGTTGTATTATCTTCACACACAGGTGGTGGCAGAGTTCGATGACGTGGAGCCAGATTCCCTGTACGATGTGCTGCACGACCCTGAGTACCGGTCGGTGTGGGACACGCACATGCTCGCCGCCGAAGACGCGGGACACCTCAACGTTAACAACGACGTTGGATACTATGCAAGTGAGTAACCATCTTTATATTAGTTTTTTTTTTTTTTTTTTTTTCTAACACCTCTTGGCTGAGCCAGAGCCTACTCTAAACAATGATGCTGCCTGTCTTCTGGGTACGTTATGCGTATCCTAGGCTCACGCTCTAACGGCTGAATGGATCCGGCTGTTTGTTAGTGGCATAGATTATATTCGGGAATAACATATAGGCTAACATTTTATCCCTGAGATAGGTTCCTATGTGTAAATGGCTCCCAGCGTCGCCCCAAGACGGATGTATAGATCAATTTGGATCGCCTTTGGGCGGGGCCCGGTAGCTCAGTGGTCAGAGCAATCCGCCTGGGCGATTAATTTTTTCCATTCTTAATCGATTTGAATAGGAATACACATTCGAGCTTTTGATTTGACCGAAAGGATCTTAACTGGATTCTCATTCTACTACCCGAATGTGCTGAACCAAAAGAAAGGCAGAAACTGTATATACTCATAGGTATTTCCTATCGCGTATCGTAATGAAACAAATGTATACCTACACCGGAGAGACCGAAATTATGGTTATTATTTTATATTATATACTTAGTTATTAAGGTGTTTAATAACTTTAAAAATTTATGTCATTAGTAATAATAAACCGGCTATCGACAAGTAAAATCGTGTAATTCTTAAACAACACTTGTAATTAGGCCGGGTAATGTTCCAATAACACGTAACATCCACCATTGCTAAATGTAAAATATTGTCGCAGCAGACGTTATTGGGTAAACAGGTACCATAATTTGTTCTAGGTAGGTACCCATGGAACACTTTTTATGTGAAACATGGGTATGAAAAAGTTCCCGTAGAACACATTGGTGATCTACTGGCAGTTTTAAGGGTAAAACCCTGTTATAACACGGGAATGAATGGAGAATGGCGTTTCAAAACTAGGAATTGGTTTTTCTCTTCCTACAGTCCCGGGTCCTTCAAGCGGGGCGTGAAAAAGCATTTATCAAGGGCGTCAAGTTAAGGACAACTATTTTAAGGCCAATAGTATCAGAAATGGTGGTTCGTACCTTCTGGACTGCCCCTGAGCTTTTTACCATCTAGCGGTGTGCAGTCAATTGACGGACCATACATAAAAAAAAATACTTTCAAAAGTTACAGTTGGAGTTGCAAACCAACTATAACTTTTGTTTGGCCACCATCTCGTAAAAACTGGTGCGAATATTACACTATGTTAGGTGAACAGACCCGTCTATAGTTACAGAAAATTTGAGATACGACTTTAACATGGTATGTTAAATTTAAATTGGAATATAGTGTTCATATTTTAGTACAAGAATTTATGATTTAACCCCTGCACTGACCTTCGCTGGAGATAACTGTGTGCGGAACCTGTGAAATGAGGCTTTGTGCGAGCTATTTTCGTTTCATACCTTACAGAGAACCTGAAAAGCCATAGCGCTTGAATGCTCGCCCCACTTTACAGGTATATAGGGATGGTGAAATAATGAATCATGATTTAATCTGCTAAAGATTGTAATGTTTCGCCGCGTGGTTCCCGGCAGAGTAGAATTTGGGCTACCCGTAGGTACAAAGCGACTAAGGGATAGGGCTGTTTATCATCAGACAGATATATATACAGTCCAGACTCAGCCTCAGATACATGGCTCGAGTCAACAATAGTGCCCGGAATGCGGCAATAGGCTAACCCCTTATTACGTGGGACCGAATGATTGGTGAAATGTGGGTGTTAATTCACCTCTGCCTAACCCCCCGGGTATAAAGGAGTGATTATATGTGTGTATGTAAGATTTTAATGGAAAAATAACAATCTGAAATATTTTCTGAAAATGAACTAGGTTTAAAAAAGCAGGTATCTCAAGCTTTTCTTTTTTTTTTGCTGCGTGTTCCCGGCTAAATTGATTACAGGGGCAACCTATTTCTTTTTGTGCGAACAATGATACTTTGCGCTAAAGGGCAATGGGGTAACCCACTGGTGAAATGTAGGTACATATTTTATTTATTTCTGCATCACTCTTCTGTACTAATAGGCGGGACTATATTTTTTTATAAGATATTTTATTATGTTAGTATGAATTCACCTCCCCTGATGGAAAGTTAAAGGGGAAGTCTCAGGAATGAGGGTCACCATTGCAGATACAAATAATGCTCAAAAGTGGAGTGGTCCTTAGTTTGAGATCCCTCAGTTTATTCGATGCCTCTTCACACCTCGGTCAAAAAACCAGTAAGAGCGAGCGAGACAGATGATTAAAGGAGGTATAAGTAGACGTCTCGATTACATAGTCTGTCATGTTTTTAATTTTATATGTAGCTGATAAAATTTGCACGCTGTAGTCTGCAGCTAAACATGTTGTGCGTACACATACCTATTGTAAGATTCAATGTTACCATGTTTAAAGGTAAATAAATTATTATTCTATTCTATTCTATTCTATTCTATTCATACATGTTATTATAATATACAGAGAAGTCCTTACATTCCTGAACGCCGTTGGCTATTATCGTAACTGCACCCTCTTGATAAATTAACATTTCCAGCTTTTACGTAATTACATTTATTATAATTAGCTATGCAAATAAAATGAATGTTAATGCTGATGGAACCGGGTACAACATTATATTATATACTAGCTGACCCGGCGAACTTCATACCGCCATATTTTTTTCAGCCCGCGTGAATTTCTAATCCCGTTCCCGCTGCATCCAGGGAATCCACGAATATTTCAAGACTAAAATTAGCCAAATAGGTTCAGCCGTTCTCGAGTTTTAGCGAGACTAACAGAATTTGGAATTCATTTTTCGAAAATCGAACACTTAATAACATTTTATTTTATTGGGATGAATGTTGTGTTCTAAATCAAACGAGCTTTTTCAAAACCACTTTGTGTTAATTTTAGATAACTTTCACATTATTATTGTGTTATGTGCTATGTACTGTGACTGTGCTGTGACTTATGATTAGCACCATCAACAATAACAACGAAAAAAAACGAAAAAAAAAAATCTGAATTTGTTCAAATCTTGCTATCTCATATAGTTTCTGACTTCTCCCTACTGACCCATTTGGATTGATCACCCTTATAGTACCTATAATATTCGTTTGTATAATTTGCTTGATATTTCTAAAGATACTTACAACGTCTCTAAATTATAGGACTCAGTGCGCCAATTTGTCAAGCTAAGAAAATTTATTTCAGGCAATTATTCTTCAGGTAGGCTTTGGCAAGCTTCAACGTCCTTAGGGATGATGCTGAAGAATCCTTTTTCTTGTCGACACTGATAATGTGCACCGGCCCTTTCTTAAATAATATAAATGTGTAGTAGTTCATAATCACTATCACTACATCAGCACTACATATTATAAAACAAAGTCGCTGTCGCTGTCTGTCCGTCCCTATGTATGCTTAAATCTTCAAAACTATGCAACGGATTTGGAAGTGGTTTTTTTTAATAGATAGAGTGATTCAAGAGGAAGGTTTATATTATTATGTATAATACATGCATAATATTGTACAGAAACACTGATAAAGGGGAGGTAGGTAGGTAATGTTGGCGTCGTGTTGGAATTGAGCGGCCATTAATGAAATTGGTATAATATGAAAGTACTACTGTACTTTCATATTAAAAGTATCAAAATAAAGTGATCAAAAGTTACTATGGACAAACTTCTCTAAACTATATCGGGACGTAGATACAGGGTGCAATTTAAACTTTGAATATATCCGCTTTATACGTATCGGAGTTTAAAAAGTAATGGGTACGCTGTATCTGCTGCATGCGTATGAAGTTGTCGTATGCGGTCGGCTTCGGAATCATACCTATCCTCAAAAAACACTCAAAAACGCGTACTGTGTGTATATAGAACACATTTTGAGCATATTTTGGGGTTAAGATATATGCCGGTATCTATATCTGTAATACGGTCCCGCTTAGTTTAGCGAGTATCCATTCTAAAAATTTCATCTTTCCTAAAATCACAAAGTCTGTGTGACTGATATTCGTGAGTTGAGAACGGAAACACTCGGATCTCACTCTGTAATATCATTTACTTAAATATAAAATTATACATTAATTTACAATACAATTAAATCAAGTCAATAAATTAATTAAATAACCCGCCTCTGCTCGTTCTCGGCGCAAAAGTGTCCATCGCACTTGCCGCGTTCCCACGCGATTGATTTAAATTGTTACGCGGGTAGTTGACGTGAAAATCCGCCCCAATACGACATAGGATCACGGTCCTATGTTTCGACTCGCGTCATTCAAAGGCTGACGATACGTCAACCAAGCGACAGTCAGGAAACAAACATATTAAATTAATGATGAAGCGACTAGTGTGAAAGGTATAAATATATGTTTACTTCAGAATTTTTACGTTTTTCATGCTTCGTCGTCTACTCGTTTTTAAGGTTACTATTTTTTGACGTCGGACTATGAAGTCTATCGCTCCAGGAACGCTCCGGAAAGGAAGTCACACTCCGTAATTACTTAATTATAATGTTTCCTAGTTCTGTTTTGATAGCATAAGGAAAAGTAGCTACAGGAAATTCTTTCCGACGTTCTTCGAATATCAATCAGTATCATGCGTCTAACGAAAATAATCCGTAGGTAGCTTCAAGTAAAAGAATAATGAACCAACGTTAACCTTTCAGCCCTCGGCTATTTTTCTTGTCAATCCCAAGTCGAGTATTCGGAAATCGACTAAAGATTTCTTATCTATCGTTACAAATAAACCGGTTTGCTTAGCGTAACATTGTTTTAATATGTTACCTTTATTACACAGCTGCCTGAAAGGCATGTTTTTTGGTGATCATGTATAAGAATTTGTCATCTATAGATAATATAAAAATGAATCGCTGGATGTGTTGCTGATTGCAAATCTCGAGAACAGCTGAACCGATTCCGCTAATTCTTTTTTTTAGATTATTCCTTGAATTACGAAGATGGTTCTAAACAGAGATTTTTTTAAACCGACTGTTAGGCGGTACGAAGTTCGCAGGGTCTGTACCCGGTATCACGGCACCAGGTACAGGTACGCAGGTACCATAATATTAAATCCCCATATATCCAGATATTCGTCTTATCCTAACTTAAAAAATAAAACGAAAAGGGGTGTGAAAAGTAGAATAATCTCTCAAAGTAAAGGTTCTTATTTCAAAGCTCGCTAATTGTCTAAATTCGATGTAAATTCGCCGTATCGACGCCTTCTCGCAGTGAGTGGAGATTTAACAGTTCTTTGAGTTTTTTCACTTGGCTTGCCACCCTTTAGGTTTCGGATTAATGTTTAACGAACGTAATTACAATTAACTATGACAACGGATTATATGATTGTGATTTTGCGATTAAATAAACTTGAGTTTTAAAGACAAATTAGGAACTTCAACTTATTGTAATAATTTTATGGGCAAAAGTAACTGTATCGTAATAACGGCGGTAGGACTTGACGGTATTCCCATCGCAATTGAGCAGTTCGACTGGGGTAGTACATACCTCCGCTCTACAGAATACCACGGCTATAATATATAACGTCGTGTTGTATTCTAGACGGTGAGTAGGGTAACCAGAACTCACTGGAGGGTTTTTGTGCTGTCAGGGGGAAGACCAAAGGCTTATCCTGTTTTGTTTTCTGGGCTAATGGCAAAGAATCTCTCTGTTCTTAACAGAGTCGGCAGCACGAGTGTGTCTCCCCTGGTGTTGCACACCTCCATAGACCACGGTAACCACTTTTCATCAGGTAGGCCGTGTGCTTGACTGTGACCTAAGAAATAATGAAGATATAAAACCGAAAAATATGTAATAGGTACAAGACGAAAATATATAAAATAAAAAAAAATGGGTACGAATTGAGAATCTCCTTTTTTGAAGTCGGTTAAAATATAAACATCCGAATTGCGCAATTTATTAAAACAAAATTTTATTAAGTACTTGTATGCAAATATGCAACCGTGTACTGCATATAAGAACCTCTTCGCTAGTCACCAAACTGTCTGAGTACAAGCGGGTCGCATTCTTGTAATTACTTTGGACATTTTAACGTAATAGAAAGTCATTCTCTTTTATTTATATCGCCCGGACCCGTGACTAAACATATTTGTTTCCTAATTTAAAAAAATTCTTTCATGGAAACGGTTTTTTGACGAGCTTTTGAAGTGGAAATCGATGCTTAGACATTTTCAGATGTGTATTTGCGCATTTCAAATTTTGCGTCATTGCAAAAGATAATTCGAAAGTTAATAATATGATGTTGTGTTTTTGGGGCCCCATCAAGAAATTCAGGCCCAAATCTACCTTATGGTCATTGAGGCACTGGTGCAGGCTTCCCTCTAGTGTGTGTTTAGAGGATGTGAGGATTGTGAGGATGTTTGAATATTGCATAACGATCTCCGTTACCATGAGGCACGGGAGTGACGGGTGGAGCCGCCTGTCATCCTAGCAGAAGCAGGTCGAGGTGGCAATATATGTGCTTCGCCATACCCGGGGAATAGATAGGGACATCGTGGTCCCCACACCCGTAGGTCGAAAGAGATGGCTCTCGGTTGGCCGGGGTGCGAGAGATATGTCACCGACAATCTCACCTTCGGCAACTTGCGACCCACAGACGACGTGCGTTTTAGTCAGTTCAAGTCCGACATAACCACCCCCGGGCTATCCGTGGGGAATATTTGTTATTCAATCACGCTCTTACGGCTCAACTGATCTGGCTGAAACTTGGTACAGGGTTAGATATTTAGTCTAAAATTACACTTTTATCGAAATTAAAGATCTTGTATTGATTGACGGCTTAGGTTAGTTGAGTTTTGAGCATTTCAATCAGCCTATAGACTACTTTTTATTCCGGAAATAGGTTCTCAGGGGATGTGAAACGGGATTAAAATTCCATGTGCGCGAAGCCGCGGGCAACTACTTGTTTTATCGCTCTGGTTGGTTAATATTTTACTTTCTCCGATCTTCACCTGATACCATATAAAATGGAGGAAGGAAGTAGAGCCCTTTGCGCAATAGGATTACATAGTAATGATGATTGATGGCAATATTCGGCACCAGTGACGCGCCTAACCTTGTTAATATTAGCGCTAATGCTCCATGATGCGGGTGATGGAACTAATATAGTCGAATACAATGTATACTAGACGAAATAAGACGCAAGAGTGACGTTCAATGAAGATATTCTTAATACTGTAATTTTTTTTAAATATGTACCTCCACATACTAAATGTCTAATCTATTAACCCGCCCCTCATCGTACCCGAAGCCCTAATACTGGCATTAAAGAAAATCTTAATCCCGTATTCTAGAATGGCACTCATTCCTGAATCTCGATGTATCTGAGGACAGATTGAATAGACAGTCTATCAAATCATTGACAGATTTACATCTGTCTATAAAGTCTGTCCTCAGATACAAAGAGATTCAGGACCAAGAGTCGTTCTAGAAATACGAGCCTGAGACTCATGGCTAAGTGTCAACCGAGTACGTTAACACATTGATAGGTCTTAAGGTTCGAGTTGGCAGCGGATGACATGAGGTAGCAGCGGACGAAGTGTCACAGCGACACTACTGTTCTAATGTATTTCCATGAAATAGCGGACGACATGTCGCAGCGACACTACTGGTTTTAATGAATTTCCATGAAAGCGATGACACGTCGTCTGCTGCTGCCTCATGTCTTCCGCTGTCAACTCGTATCTTTAGGATAGGTAACCATTCTAAAGACATTGAGACCCCTCCGTATCTCGCAGAAGCACCTTTTCATCGGTTACGGTTGCCATACGAACATCAACCTATGGTAGTGGTTACGGTTAGTTGGAGCTCTAAAAAGTTCAACAAGGTGGTCTAACTAGGTATAAAACTTTGATATCGCCAACTACGTCGGCGTTAGACTAGAAAAAGCAGATCTCGGACTTCGAGATGAAGGTCTCGGAAGCGACTAGAACGTAAAAATGCTGATGACAAATAAAAACATTTATTATAAAATAGAAATTCTGTTCTCTCCGTCAACGTCTAAAGAAAACAGCAATGAAGATTTTAATTGCAATTAAGTGCCAGGCGTCGATAACTGCGCAGAAGGCTCCCGTGTCTACGCAATTATAGTCTAACAAATTGGTAGCTGATAAAGTGGTCCGTCCGCCAGCCGTCCTGATTAGATTACGGTCTTGATTGATTTCAAATAAACCTCCTGGGGTTTCCTTGTTAATGTAACGTATTAATATTTATTGTTCATAGCTTCACATGTAGGTACGTTTTTTTGTGCAGACATCCCCTCAGACAGACTTTTGACTTTGACTTTGACCACCGCCGGTTCGAAACGCGGCCCCGGCCTGAGAAGATTCCGGCAAGAAACTCAGCTCGCTTTTTTTTTTGTCTATTTACAAAAAATGCTCAGTCTACTTAGTCTAAATGCAATCATTTGCTTGAGAAGCATGCATGAGTGAACAGCTCATTTCCAAGCTAGTTTTGGTATCATCTAAATATTCTTGTGTTTTATAATATAGCCTTTTGGCACAATTTCCTCTTAACTACATTTTTAAATTTATTTATAGGTAAATCCCTATGTTAGCCTTGAACCGACTAAAACCGCATGCCGTCTCGGGTTTTCAGATGCCGGGGTGTAAAATTGCTTAGAGCATATCCCTCTAACTCCAGTTGACCCTAGGTCATCTACTTAAGATGCCCCCTACGGTTTTAAGTAGTTAACTATCTTATAGATTACTAGAAAATACAATAGAAGTTGCGTGTATAGTAGTGGTGAAGGGTGATAATTTTCAAATGGGAAGCCGGTTATCTTTTTTCACCGTTCATCGAGCCCCAATTGATACTTATGCGGTGTTTTCTGTGTAGCCATATTCTTGGTTTTTTAGTTAGTATTTTAAGTAATGGAATAAAAAAATATTAATCTCGTCTATCAAGAAATGTTTCTAATCCCCTCAGTTATAATATAATCCCAAAAGATATTAACACAAACGCAAACCCGCCTTTGAAGTTATTCACAGAGAGCGAAACGTCTGAAAAATTATTATGTATTTTATAATAATTTTTCAGCCGTTTACATGAGCAATATTTTGAAATGAAATGAAATGAAATGAAATGAACCCATAACTTTTACTACGATGAAATCCTCAAAAGCTACGAACCATAAAACGATATAAGATACAGAGATCATACATGTCAGATAGATCTTGGTTATGAAAAACAAAATGAAGATAGAATTCCCCTGTTTCTATGGGCGGTCGTGTACCGACGCGGTGGCACCTTGGAATAATGTGCCTTTCTTCGGATCCCTTTGTAAGGTCCCTGTCAAATAAAAGACTATTTCATTTCACGCAATCTTGATGCTTGGTAAGCAATATGGGGTAGTTTATATTTTTATATCTAACTGGTTGCTCATCCTGTTTTCGCACGGGGAGAACATGAATGAAAAACTTAGGTTCTAGTGTACCTAGTGGTCATTTGGCGTGTTGGTTGTTTTATGTATTGGTCAAAGAATCAAAGTTTTTTCGTTTATTCAGTTAAGGGACATAAAGAACACATAATTTAGAGTGTTGGCCATTTCATGTATTGGTCGTTTGGTGTGTTGGTCATTTCACGTTTTGGTCATTTAGCGTGTTGGTCATTTCACGTTTTGGTCATTTGGCGTGTTGGTTATTTCACATTTTGGTCTTTTGGTGTGTTGTTTCTTTCACGTATTGGTCATTTGGCGTGTTGGTCATTTCATGTATTGGGCATTTGGAGTGTTGGTCATTTCACGTATTGGTCATGTGGCGTGTTAGTCATTTAACGATTGGTCATTTGGCGTATTCAGTGGTGCTATTTTATTCTTATGGTCAATATGCATCTAAACGCTGATTCTGTCCTTACACACTTCACGAGCTTCCTGTACAGTCATTAAACCTATCATGCGAGCTCGCTGATTTCACGTGCTGTTTATTATGTAACCAATAAAATATTTTTATCTTCTGAAACCATTTATAACGAAAAAATCCAATCTTAATAAGCATAATATTAATAAATTTACTTCAGGCGCTCTTAAGATAACATCAGCCCAAAGAACCTCTCAGATTCACACTACGAAACACGTAAAATCATGTAGAGGTAATTCAGCGGCATTTTACGACGGTGATTAACAGTATAATCATTTACAGAAAGGTCAGAAGGCAATAAAGTTACCCAAGCTACTACTTATTAGTTACCTATAAAGGGCCGTACGTATCCTGTTATTACGGAGAACCGTCAAAGATTGCCTATTAACCTTGTGGTAAAATCTTTCTTACTCGTTCATTATTAATACTTTATTACACGAAACTTCCGATTATTTGGGAGCGAAACTACTTTTATAGATCGTAGGATGTAATCAAGGCAAGGTTGTAAGTTACTTTAACCCTTATGTTTTTGTACTACGTGCCCTGATTGCTGTTTTAATTATTAATTGCCTTGTCATTTTTAGACTCCTAACGGCCTGTCCTAATAACATTTCTACAGATAATAGTACAACCGATTTAGCTCAATTAAGGGGCAAACCTAGAAATAATTCCTAGTAGCAATTTTCTTTCTGAATTCGATGAGGAAGGTCCCTGGTAGTCTAAGTTTCGATTTGCGTGGTATTCGGTTCGTTGCGTTCTCCGTGATCTTGAATTTAAGGATACATTTTTGTTTACAGAATAAATCGTTTAGTTCTAATTTTACACAAAAAGTTGTTACTACAAAGTTGTTTAGAATTAAATGTTCTACAGTCTAACTCTTCTTAATTTTTTCTAGGATCGATATTTTTTTATTTATACCCCAAAAAGTGGTAAATCTTTGTTTGACTTTTTTGACTTATGAAAAATTCCTAGTAGCAATTTTCTTTCGGAAATCATTAAAGAAGGTCCCTAGCAGTCTACATTTGGTTTTGCGTGGTATTCGGTTTGTTGCGTTATCGGCCATCTTGAATTTAAGGGTAAATTTTTGTTTACCGAATAAGTCGTTTAGTTTTATTTTTACACGAAAAATAGTTACATACTACAAAGTTATTAAGAATTAAATTTCCTACCTTTTAGTATTCATAATTTTCGGCTAGGATCAATATTTTTCGATGTATACCCCAATAAGGTGGTGAAATTGTATTCGATTTTTTTATAAAGGAAAAACTCCTAGTAGTAATTTTCTTTGGAAATTAGTTGAAGCAGGTCATTGGCAGTCTAAATTTCGATTTGCGTGGTATTCGGTTCATTGCATTCTTCACCATTTTGAATTGAAGTGTGAAATTTTAGTTACTGAATAAGTCGTCTATTTTTAGTTTTACACGAAAAATGGTGATACAACATCTTTTTTTCTTTTTGAAATTTAATTCTAAACAAATTTTAAATTACCATTTTTAGTGTATAATTAAAAATAGACGCTTTATTCAGTAACTCTCACCCTTAAATTCAAAATGGTGAAGCATGCAATGAACCGAATACCACGCAAATCGAAATGTAGACTGCCAGTGACCTGCTTTAACGAATTTCCAAAGAAAATAACTACTAGGAGTTTTTCCTTTGTAAAAAAATCGAATACAATTTCACCACCTTATTGGGGTATACATAGAAAAATATTGATCCTAGCGGAATATTATGAATACTAAAAGGTAGGAAAGGAGACGGGGACTTCTGGGCCAAAATTGTAATGAGTTGAGATATGACTTAAATAAAGCGGTATTTTTATCTATTTCAAAATATTAAAAAACCAGCTCAATTGAAAATCTTGAAGACGAGAAATCTTAAAACTAAATTTATTTCACTAGCAAAATAAAATATCGATTGCTAAAAATTATTTAAACAATATTGCGTATTATAACACTTGCATCACAATTTGATATTAAATCAATCAGAGTGAACAAAACTTAATCATAATAATAATAATAACCATTTAAAATACCAAATAATAGTGTAATAAAAATAAATTCTGAATCGATTTCCGTTAATCGATTAATTATTTCTTGTGTTTATCAACTGTATTTTTAAGCTGTGACAGCTGACAGCTCCATTTTCTGTCAATCAGGCCCACGAATGTATGGAAGAGTATCCATCTCCTTTAATTCTTAATAACTTTGTAGTAACTATTTTTCGTGTAAAAATAACACTAAACGACTTATTCGGTAAACAAAAATTTACCCTTAAATTCATGATGGCCGATAACGCAATAAACCAAATACCACGCAAAACCAAATGTAGACTGCTAGTAGTAACCCCCCTTAATGAATTCCGAAAGACAATTGCTACTAGGCATTTTTCTTAAGTCAATAAAAGTCAAACAAAGATTTCCCACTTGTTGGGGTATAAATAAAAAAATATCGATCCTAGGAAAAAAATGTTAATGGAAAAATTGTAGAAAATTTAATTCTAAACAACTTTGTAGTAATAATTTTTCCTGTAAAATTAAAAATAAACGACTTATTTAGTAAATAAAAATGTACCCTTAAATTCAAGATGGTAGAGAACGCAACGAACCGAATACCACGCAAATCGAAATTTAGACTGCCAGTAACCTCCCTCTATGAATTCCGAAAGAAAATTGCTACTAGGAATTATTCCTGTGTCAAATCGTAATTTCCTCGTACTATAAAGGTAAAGGTAGAGATAGTTCCTTTGTCAAATCCTATCGTTATTTTGCTACTATGAATTGCGTTACCATAGCATATTCAACATAAGTACTATGTGTATTAATGAAGGGCAAACCCGATTCCCATATAAAAACTCATATTTTTGACAGACGGCAGGACTTGTCATCCCCACTCGACTGCTTTTTTTTAAACAACTTAGGTGACAGACAAGCACACGGGTCACCTGAAGGAAAGTGATTACCGCGGCCTATAGACGTGTGAAACACCAGAGTAGTCACACTCGAGAGTAGACACTCTAAAGTGAGCTCTGGCTACCCTACTCACCGCCGGGAACACAGCACGAGGTTATTATAGCCGCGCTTCTGTAGGGCGGACGTACTTTTCCAGTCGGACTGCTCAATTGGGATTTCAATACCGTCGTGTCCTACCAATTCACGCGTTTCCCTCCTCTTATGCTACGTTTACATACTCGCGGCAGAGCGAGGGAAGTGGCGAGAGAAGTGGGCAGAGAGAGACGTGGTGTGAATGGTATATTCGTCATGCCGCGAGTAACTGCCGCGTATGTTGCGCAAATACTAGCGCGATGAACTATACGAGACCGCTAGATGGCGCTAAGCTAAATAAAACACGACTTTCGTTATTGCTCCTCGAATTTTTACTTTTAAAAATATTTATATCGATCTACGGAAAGTGTATAGTAGTTGAAAGTGATAGTTTTTATTAATAATCTATTTAATTAATTCGCTATGCTGTAAAAGCTTATTGCGTACACTGCTACAGCGTTGTTCTCCATACGTTTACGTCCGTCTCCGTTGCAGGGCGAATACTGTAATGCGGACCAACGCGATGATGGGAGTGTGTGAATGCTAGGGCATTAATCGCGCGAATCTTTCTGGCAACACGATGAGCAATGCGAGCGGCAGTATGTAAACGAGGGGTTACAGTCCCGGGTCTTTTAAGCGGGGCGTGAAAAAGCATCAGATGAGGCCGTCAAGCTGAGTGCCACCATTGTAACATGGTACGTGTCTGTAATGGTGACCCTCTTTTCAGAGACTTTGCCTTCAGCTTACCATCAGGCGAGGCGAAGTCAAATTGACGTGTCCTATATTTATATATAAAAAAAAACCTCCTTATATTTACATTCAATTTTGACATACGAGATTTCTTTATGGAATCTTGTTACTGAGACGACAAGCATGTTATCCTGGCAAGGTTTAAAATGATCTCGAAATCGGGTTTCACTGATCTATAGTAATTATACGAAGGGTGCTTACTAAATCTTAAAAGGGTCGTCCCTGTTGGATTTACTTTCAGGTAAACCACTTACAAGTTTTAGGTAACGAACAAAGATTTGCAAAGGTAGATAATACTCTTCAACTATTGTTTTGGATTGGGTGAGCGAACAAGGATATTTTGAAAGTTTTTTAAGCTATTGCGTAGCTTCTATAGCAGGCCTTGAGCGTGGAGACCGAATCCAGAAATTCCGTAACGAAAAATGGTAACACCCCCAACTCCGAGCTCGCACGAATCGAGCCGAGCTGCTCCGAAGTAGCTCCGCTTAACGTAATTATAATTGCATAAGTTGTTAGTTTTCAAATTCAAATTCAAATTCAGACTCAGACTCAGACTCAGAACTCGGAACTCGGAACTCGGAACTCGGAACTCGGAACTCGGAACTCGGAACTCGGAAATCAGAAATCAGAAATCAGAAATCAGAAATCAGAAATCAGAAATCAAAATCAAAATCAAATTCAAATTCAAATTCAAATTCAAATTACTATTTATTATAATTGCATAAGTTCATAAAAAATGCTATGCAATAGCTTTACCGCGGCAGTCCCCGAGTGCCACACGTCTTTTTTTTTTTTTACTTCTTCATCGGAGTTCCAATCAGCAGGTTGAAACCCAAGCAGTTAAGCTAGGGGTACGATCTCCCACTTCTTCCTTCCGCAATTTACTTAATTATTTTAATTTTTACGGGAGCGAATTGAGAAATGCAACCTGCGCCTGAGTCTCGTCCTGCTATCAGTAGGGTGATTGATAACTTGCCAGTTATGTTGACCCTATATACCATGAAAATACATAATTATGTTTTTTTTTCTTTATACCACTTAGGTGGCAGATAAGCACACGGCCCACCTGATGGAAAGTGGTTACCGTGGCCTATGGACGTATGCAACACCATGGGCGTCACACTCGTGCTGTCAACCCTGAAGAAACCGTCTAATGCCCTTCTTGAAGAACCCCATATTGTAGTCGCTTGGGAAAACCATCGCGGGGAGTTCATTCCACAGCTTGAGCTTGTCAACAAAATTATAATCAACTAGCTGACCCGGCGAACTTCGTACCGCCGTATTTTCCGCCCGCGTGGTATTATCTCTAAATTTATCAGTGTTTCTCTACAATATTATGCATGTATTATACATACAAACCTTCCTCTTGAATCACTCTATCTATTAGAAAAAACCGCTTCAAAATCCGCTGCGTAGTTTTGAAGATTTAAGCATACATAGGGACGGACAGACAGCGACAGCGACTTTGTTTTATAATATGTAGTGATGATAACATACATATGCTCACGACTATTTCCCTCCGTGGTAGGCAGAGACGACAGCCCGCCATTTGACTCTATCCTTACATACTTCACGAGCCTCCTCTACTGTCTTTAAAACTGTAATGCAAACTAGAAATCAGTGAATTTCGAGTGCTTATGACCTGTGCTTTTTTCAATACTTTACCAATTTGGTCAGAGTATGTACCGCGAGGTTGACCGCAGCTGCCCATTCTTACATTA
Organism: Eilema depressum; assembly: GCA_914767945.1. Classification (NCBI taxonomy): domain Eukaryota; kingdom Metazoa; phylum Arthropoda; class Insecta; order Lepidoptera; family Erebidae; genus Eilema; species Eilema depressum. The sequence continues at coordinate 19,384,657 of OU612020.1, forward strand.
CATACATTTCTGACATACTTACTACAGTGTTCTAAAAAAAGTAAGTGTAAGTGTAAAGTGTTCTTTTAGGCTCGGCAGCACGAGTGTGACTCCCTGGTATTGTTTTTTTCGCTATTCACTTTCCAACAGGTGGGCCGAATCCATGTCTGCCACCTAAGTGGTATAAAAAATGGAAAAAGAGCACGTTTAGGTGTACTATTTTTCTATCGTGTAATAAACTACCAAAAAACTCGCCAAAAATATCTGAACTTTAATATTAACTTGAAACTTTTATGTATCTACCCACCGAACACACGCGTGACATAAGGTAAGACAGTTTCTTTATATTTTACGTTGAAATATTCTCCCAAAAAAGCTTTCATTGGTGAGTTTTATGAGAAAAACGAGCGGCAAAAAGTAGAGGTAGCTATAAAACGGAGCGATCAAAGGAAATCACGTAGATATTGCGATATCGTAAAAGATGATTCAAAACAATGTTCTATCGGAGTATGAGGCTGTTGAAGGCTAGGACGTGATGTTAGTCTGAATATCTAATATATCTGAGTAGATGAAATGAATCTAGAGTGACGAATCACAATAGATGATTTTGTATTATCTTATTTTTAAACATTTGCGAAAAAGGTTTGAAAGGCACTTCATCCCACGCACACTCAAGCTGTGGAATGAACTCCCTGCGGTGGTTTTCCCAAGCGACTACAATATGGGGTTCTTCAAGAAGGGCATTAGAAGGTTTCTTCAAGGTCGGCAGCGCGAGTGTGACGCCCCTGGTGTTGCATACGTCCATAGGCCACGGTGACCGCTTCCCATCAGGTGGGCCGTGTGCTTGTCTGCCAACTAAGTGGTATAAAAAAAAAAGGAGCAGGTTATTAATTCAACTGAACAGTTATTTTTTGTGTCTGGTATATGATTTGATGATTTTTTTAAGATTGTGTTGTACGGACATGATATTAGAAAGCAGATATTTAAATAGTTGCCAGGGAATCAAAACTTATATCAATCAATCAATTAGCCTACTGCAGTCCACTGCTGGACATAGGCCTCTCCTAATGTGCGCCACGTTTGCCGATCCTCCGCCTTCCGCATCCAGTCCGTCCCAGCCACTTTTCGCAGGTCGTCGGACCACCTGGCTAGGGGATGTCCCACCTTCCGTTTTCCTACGCGCGGTCTCCACTCTAGGACTCGTTTGCTCCAACGGCCATCGGCCAACGGCAAAATTTATAGGGTACTTTCTATTGACCGATATATAGAGTAGTGAAATTTGGCAAGAAGCAAGGGTTTATAGTACAAATTAGGGGAAAAGTTCAACAGTAATCTCTCTCTCTCTGATATAACAGAGAGAGAGAGAGAGTCTACTATCTTCTCTTTCATCATCATCGTCTCTCTTTATTTGGTTAATTTTACCTTCACCAGATGTAGTCAGCTTATTGTCACTTTAGCTTACTGCAAGCTAAATTAATAATTTAGCTTTTCCAAAAGCAACGTTAACTTTGTCCTCCAATGCAGTCGTTTGCAGAACCCTCACTATACCAGTCCGACTCGTACTTGACCGGTTTTTTATCACAGGCTGTATTCATCACAACATTTCAAACAAAGAAAATATAATAAAGAGGCTAGGCTGGGATATTAATACTAGGAATTGGAATTTAGTGCATGACGCGAATGTGGCATACCTACTCGTTCTAATATGGGGATGCTATAGAGAAATAGACTTTTTATGCGCGTCATGAATTTTTTATATATATGTTTGAATTGTGTATGACTTAGTTTTTTTGTGTTTAATAATTCTGTAGTACAATATACAACACTATCTATATCTATATCACCTAAAATAAGCGCGCAATATGGGTTCTGAAATGCTGATAAAGATGCTTAGATATTTTGTTTGGGTACATTACTTACTTACATTTTTTGCAATATGTGTCTCCTCATGTAAGCAATAAGTTTATGTACTTTGACATCAAGCTGAAATCAGTGAAGCAGGAAATTGAATCCTATAGCACGAAATATCAGATAAGACTCGATCACCACAAAAACGCCCTTGCCGCCCAGCTGTACGGCACTGGTAGCCTCAGTTTCTCCAGACTGAAGATATATGGAATCCCAAACCTTGCGATAAGATTCGCCGATCCTAACAATTGAGAGATAGATCACTGGATATGTCTCTCCCATCAACTCCAAAACCAGATTGTATCAGACATTCGATTGGATTATTGTTATTCAAACAGATTGCCAAGAAGCGGGCTTGAAAAAGAAAAAAAAAAAACATTTTTTGCAATAGAATTCACACAGATCAATGCAAAGCATCTTCTTCATCCTAGCGTTAATCCCAATCGCATCCGAAGCTTTCACCTCGGAATCTGGGGTCCGCTTTACCAGTCTTAACTGCGGATTTGGCTGGACCTGACCTGCATATTGCACAACCCAATGGTGACATTAGGCGATATCGAAGCATTGCAGCTAGACCAATGCAAAACATACAATACATATTCATGCTTACAAATAGGTATTTAAACTTCGTGGATATCAAACTCACGTTTTTCAACGTGTAGCAGTTGAATACCACTACGCCATAGAGGTCATCAATATTTATTACTAGCTGACCCGGCGAACTTCGTACCGCCTAACGTTCTTTTCTTTTTTTTTTTAATTTTTCTCTCCGTAAGAACCATCCTCGTACTTCAAGGAGTATTCTAAAAAAAGAATTAGCGAAATCGGTTCAGCCGTTCTTGAGATTTGAGCTTAGCAACACATTTAGGGATTGATTTTTATATTATAGATTATGTTGCGAATTCTGTTAACAGACAGGCTTGTATGAAAGGTTAATGACTGGTAAAGGAAGCTCTCTGCCTACCCCTAGAAAGGCGTGAGTATAAATATGTATGAATTTTGTTAAAGGCTTTGTGGTAAGGGTGGCATGGGGTGACATGTGTCACAGGTGCCGCTGGTAGAGTTTAATTTTCCTTTGAATTATTACGATTTGTTGGCTTGCGATTTATTAGATACGTTCTATATTTATACCTTCTGGCGTTTCAGTTACTAAAAGTAACCCAAAGGTATCTATTTAACTGACACCTCGTGAACATTCATGAAGAGACACATAAAATGAGACCTAGGACATTTACAGAGCGCCAAATCAGGCCCAAGCTATGCTATTTTAGTACGAATTCTAAGATGTGAATAAATAATCCCATATTATGATTATTTTGTAAATACATGCATATTTAAAATCCAAACAACTAAAAGAATCGTTTTTGGACATAGCAGTCAAACTCTCAGCCGTTAAACTACACGATATTTAGTTATTAGTCTTTTAAAATGAACAATATTGGCGTGAACTTTCTATCATCTTTCACTGATTAAGGCCTTTACTAATAACAATTATACCCTATGTAATTGTTTATTAGTAAAGGCCTTAGTTATATGTACAGATGTTATTTCAAAATTATGTTTGAAACTTGGAACATAACATCTCTGTACACCCTATATAACTTTTTAAGCGACACAAACGGAGTCACTGCATAAAACAAAAGGTCCTAATTTCCCCACATTACCCTAATTAATTTTTCATCCACCACAAAAGCACTTATGAATCTTTTTACAACGTATGTATCTCCGAAAACACATTAAGCGCTTTGTGAAATGTGCCTAGCGGAAACGTAAGCTTTTCGGAATGCTATTATCAATTCACATAACGCATATATAATGCTATCTTATAAGCCATAAGGCATTGACATTCCGCAAAGATGCCTGAGGCGCGTATCTAAAAAAATAAAGCTTTTGCACCGAATTTATGGCGGTAATACATTTTTTTGTGTAAAGTAAAGAAAACTGCTTTAGCTCGAAATTGGATCGCGAAAGTAAATTAATAAACCTTTTTTCGTTTATTGGACGCAGATTTTTATGGGGAATGGAGTGACAAGTGAATTTGAAATGGAGGTTCAAATTATTGTGAGGGAAGGTGTTCATTTAGATCTTCGGGGTTCAAACCTCATCTGCAAGATGGTACATCAGCTAATTGATGGATGAGGCTTTGGTGCAAGTTTTCCTCTAGGGTTGGGGGGTCAGGTGGTCATCTCAGAGCCAACCCACGTTTCGAATGCAACCGAGATAATGAAGGGATCAAGGTGTACTTTCGGCAAACCTTTTAGAAAACAAAATTAGTATTATCTGATACAACTACTAAACATCTTTAAGCATCTATTCCAACAAGAGCGTATGTTAAATATCAATAAGCATTCCCATTTCCATATTCAACAATATTTGACTACCTAACGTTAGTTCGAAGTTTACAAGACCAAAACAAATTACAGTTACCTCATCAACCTCATATCTGTTTAAACAAGCAATTAGTTTCATATAAACACTAATTTTCGGTACACAGTTATTATCGATAATTACCACTATATCAGTAAGTTATCGTTAACTAGAGCATCATTAGTTAGAAGTAATTGCCTGAAGCCTATGGTTACAATCAACACAGTGACTCAACTATACAAGTTGACTTTTCTTCATAATAATTTTATTTCTAAATATTTGGTTTTGTTACTTGTCATCATCATTTTAGCATGGTTTCCGTTCACCTCAGAACCTGGGGCCTCAATACCAATTCTCGAGATTCTCATCCTTTAAATATAGCTTATACAGCAGGCGCGATCGCAGTATGCAATTTTGGAGGGAGTCACTTTTTTAAGTGCGGCAATTCCTTCAGAAAATCCCCTATAAGAAGTTTTTTTAATTTGATGTGCGCGATTTGGGAAGAGGGTCATATCCCCTGAGTGTCTCACCCTTCGGATCGCGCCTTTTATACAGTTTCAATAGAAGCGACTGGCGTCTGACCTAACACTAAGAGGAAAGTCAGACCCAGAGCCTCGTCAGCTGGTATACCGACTTGCTTTAACCTTGTACAAAAATGTTGATATCAACGAATTTATAACTGCTTATACTTTGTTATAATGGCTTCTCTCAATAGTTACATTACAAAGAAACATCAGCTGTGACAAACAGGACACAGGACACGGACGTTTATTCCACAGATACCAATTATTCTCCGTAACTTTAATTCATACAACTGCAGTTTACTGTTAGTGTAAATTTCGCAATAGCTAAACAAGCCACAAGAACAAACTTTGGCCAACCCTGGCGTTGACTCGAACTACAGTTGTTTTACTCACGAACGTCCATTTATGTTACTTGTTCAACAGTTGGTAACTTTACAAATAAAGTTGACAAGCCTACAGGAAACAAAATAAGGAAGCTCTGGGAAACGGAGCTTCTGATGATTACAGACTAATTGGGTTAGACTGATAGGGCTATTCCGTAATACTACTATATCTGCGTTGCCCCCCTATACAAGGTTTAATTCATCTTTCTGTTTTTTTTTCTACAATATGTCAACGACTTGTCGCGTGTCTAGGGGGGCTAGCTGGATGCTTGGCATTTTTTTTCTTGCGTGATATGCTATCGGAAATCATTATGATTGCACTGAACCATTTAAACTTGTAATTGGCGTATAATCCATATCCATACTAATATTATAAATGCGAAAGTAACTCTGTCGACTGTCTGTCTGTCTGTCTGTCTGTCTGTTACGCTTTCACGCCTAAACCACTGAACCGATTTTGATGAAATTTGGCATAGGGGTAGATTAGACCTTGAGAAAGGAAATAGGCTATGTTTGGTCGCGATAACCGACATCCACGCGGGCGGAGCTGCGGGCAAAAGCTAGTAAAGTATATAATAAATAAATAAATAAACTATCGATAAATAGGCTTATTCCCAGACATCCACGATTTTATTGCTTTGAGAATATTTTTTCCAAACCTGTCAGCTCAAATAACAATGATAATACGATTATAACTGCTTCGACTATCATTAATGTTTCCACACAATTAATCATTAAATCATTAGGCTCATCCGTAACGCGTTTATATCGCCTCGGTCTTCTCCAAGACATCGCCGTATCGAAATAATAAATTATGGAGCAACGCCAACTTCCCAGCGTCTCGTCCAAAGTTATAGCATTTCATTTCCCTAGCGCTTAGAACTTCGAACATAATTATTTGTTCGTGTAATAATAAGAAATGTTAATAGGATTATTTACATGCTTGGGGGGAGTTAAAAGTTAAATTTTCTGATCTCTGAACATTTTAAGGCTTTGAAGGAAATACTTATTATCCTGTCCTGCTTTCCACTAATATTAATTAATATGAAAGGTTGTGGGGATGGGCGTATGTGGATTATGTGAGGGTGTTTGTTACTTTATCACGTGAAATCGGGTTAGGTAAGTTAAGTATGAATTTACAAAATGAAATAACATGTATCTAAGTATTCTAGAATTAGTTACAAGAGCTAGTTACGCTATGCTTACTTTGGATGTAGAATTTATGTAGATAGCATTGTATAGTAGCTCCAAATACCCATAGCGACTGCCATAGATGTTCGTATAGCAACCGGGACCGACGACGGTTTAACGTGCTCTCCGAGGCACAAAAAACATAATTACTTAAATATTAGTATTATATAGGAATCCCTACAAAAGTGCTTTTCATCTTAACATTTTGGCCCTCTTTGTATATTTTACCCAATTTCAAAGAGAATGGCTTTCCCGGTAAAAAAAGTTGTCGTGATTCTTTATTCAAATTAAAAACCAGAGACGTGCAAGATATCCGCGTTCGTGTCCCTGAATATCCGAGGGAGAGATTTAATATTTGAGTCTATTTTATCTAGATATTACTATTAGGAGTACTTGTATGGTTTATTTATTTTATTAAGTATCTATTTTTCTGTATTAAATTGAATTTGAATTTTTCACATTTAGGACTGTAGCATAGAATAGTTTATTGTAATACCTACATATTTTTTCTGAATATCGAGTGGTACATTTGTCGTTTAATAATGTAGGTAAATAAAATAATTCATATTGAACATGTAAAATTTTATGTAGGCTCGAATATTTCCATTCTTCTGTTCTTCCACGGACGGATTACGAAACAGCTAGACCGATTCAGCTAGCCAATCAGATAAGTTAAATCAATACAAATGGCGACCCATGTGATGCCAAAGGTATATTTCCCACATTTCTTTAAGAAGTTGAGAACCATAATGCGTATCCGACATTACGGATCTACACACTAATAAAGTCGTATCTACGTATCCGCGGATATATTTTCAACATTTCGGTACAACTCTAGTGAAATATTAAGTACAAAGTAAAAAGTAATTTACATTACATTTCAACAGTTCTTTTCTGTTACTTATTCTCTTTGAAAGCTGACGTTGGTCCGTCATGCAGATATCACTGGATTTTACGCTAATCCGCGTTATGTGTGCTTTACACGTTGGCTCAAACAGTGGCGATGGTGAACTTGTTGGTGAACTGAACACGGTCCTGTTGGCGAATATGTAGAGCGGGGGTTTGTGTAATTCTTGACGTAGAGTCGTCGGGATGGTACGTTCGCCAACGTGTAGAGCGGACATAAATATAGAAACCGACACACTAAAAACTTATCGATTAAGATAGAAAAAAAGCAGATACAGTTCACACAGATTCACACAGGTTCATACAGATTACAGATCTTTCCCTTACAGGGGGAATGATTTGATCACTGACATTCACTGAGCCACTGAGCCTCGCCCGAAGCTGATCTAAATTTTTCTATACATCCATCTAGGGGCGACTAAACTTAGGGCGATTAATATTTCATTCCTTTACTAAGTGGGCAATTGACAGTCACGTCACTTTTATTAAACGTCAAGGTAAAGTTACGTAATGCGTTACAATGAAATCTTTGTCTACATACTAGCCGACCCGTCCCGGCTTTGCCCGCGGCACATAAAGTCCTGTATCGAACCCCTTTTAGTTATCTATAGGCCCGCAAAGTATGGAAATCTGTCGGATTTGTTTACATTTAAAGCTACTACTCCACTCTCTTATGTAAGTAGTAATTGTAGGTAGCGTAATTTTTATCTGCATAAGAACCATCCTCTGACGTCACTATAGGTGCGCAATACCATCGCAAAGTATCTGCTAACACTCGGTGCCAAAGATAGGCGCGGTCTATATTTTTATAATGTATACTCTAAGGTTTTTAGTCTTCAAAATAAGTTTCTAACCAAAAAAATATTTATAAACTGAGTTTTTAGATAAAACATATTAAATAGACACATCAAGATAGTTTACGTTTAGTTTAGTGCCTAACATAATGGAGTAAATATATCTACAATTATTCATCCTACAATAGCTAGAGTATCATGAAAGAGGTAGGGCACGCCGTAGTAGCGGCGGTAAGACCCATCATGGGGGAGTGGCTAGAGAGGCCACACGGCGGCCTCTCGTTCTGGCTGACGCAGATAATCACCAGTCATGGGTGTTTCGGGCGGTATCTGCATCGGATCGCGAAGAAAGAGCCAACGTCCGAGTGCCATCACTGCGACGCGAGCGAGGACTCGGCGCTGCACACGCTCACCGAGTGTCCGGCGTGGGAGACGCCGAGACGGGAGCTGGTGGCGACCTTGGGAGTGAGAGTTCTCACGCTCGCTACTTTGCTCGCAGCGATGGTTCGCTGCGCGGATGCGTGGGCCGCCGGGGCCTCCTTCTGCGAGCAAATAATGCTCGTGAAATGGGAGGCGGAGCGGGAGCGAAGGAGAATCGCAGACCTTGCGGCCCGCGAAGAGCGTAGGAGAATCGCTAACCGCGCGGCCCGTAACGAGCGACGGCAACTCGGGCGTCGGAGGTCGCAGAACGACCTCCGTCCCCCATGAGCGCGGGCCTGGGGGTGACGGGTGGAGCCGCCTGTCACCCTAGCAGAAGCAGGCCACGGCGGCGGTGCGCATTGCGTGCCTCCCCATACCCGGGGGCGAGTTGGGACTCTACGGTCCCCACATCGGGAGAGGGCCAGATCGAGAGATATGGCCCTGGGTCGGCCGGGGTGCGAGGGATATGGCTACAACAATCTCACCTCCGGCAACGGACGGCCCACAGCCGGCGTGCGTTTTAGTCGGTTCGAGTCCGACATAACCTCCTCCTCCGGCTCCGGCGGGGGAGGTATCCGAGGGGATTTTTCGCACGATAAAAAAAAAAAAAAAAAAAAGTATCATGAAAGAGGTAGGCAGTGACGTTTTAACAACTACACGTATACTAATGCCATGTTGTTTCCCGGTGGAGTAGAATAGGGTTACCCTGTGTCGTAGAAGGCGACTAAGGGATAGGGCTGTTCTCCATCCGACAGTAAACATACAGCCCATGACAAAGTACCCGCTAGACGGCAATAGGCTCGCCCCCTATTACGTGGGACCGATAATGGCGAAATGTGAGTGTTGATACACCTCTGCCTACCTTTTTGGGGATTTATAGGCGTGAGTGATGAGAATATTCTGACAGCCTCCGTGGCGTAGCGGTAGTGAACGCGGCCGCTACGCAGGAGGCGCGGGTTCGATCCCTGCTCAGTGCGTGTTCATTTGTGTTCATGAAATATGGGTTTTTGCATTGGTCTTTTTCATTGCCTCGGAGAGCACGTTAAGCCGTCGGTCCCGGTTGCCATAAAAACATCTATGGCAGTCGTTACGGGTAGTTGGAGCCCTAAAAAATCAAAAAACAACGGTTTAGCTGCCAAGCTTCGATATCGCCTAATGTTATCATCGGGCTGTTGTGACGGTACGCCGTCTCCCCAAAGCTGAATGAAACTTGATTTTACTTATTCAACGTGAAATTATATCGATTCATTCATTCAGTCGAATCGATGGTGCTTCTACTCTCAAATTCTATCTTCCCAGTATGCTGCTACCTGAATCGCATTCTCGGAGGCACTCATTAGGTCCTCCGGAGTACAGGTAGATGGACATGCAGCACACGTCAGCAGGTGGGCCATGGTCTGTGGAGCTACTCCACACTCACACCCCAGGTCCACGTCGTCTGAGTAACCCCACCTAGACCGATTCTCCCTGCTTCGGCCGACTTGTGTTCGAAGTCTATTTAGGGACTTCCACCTGATCCAGGGGAGGTCATGTCCGGGGGGAAGACTCTCCGACAGCGGGACGAAAGGGGTTGGTGGCGGGCTCCGCGATTTCCAAATTCTTACTCTGGCCCTGGAGGGATCGCCATCAGCGGGAGCAACGCATGCCCAGAAACTCTTTCGGCTTTTCAATCTTCTAGGCACGTGATAATGGCCGTGCATGGGATGTCGCTGATCCAGCTCCAGCTTGCCTCTCTCCATTGATGACGCCACGTCGATAATGCCAGCACTCGCCCTTTGGCGAGTGGTACGGTGCCCCGCCAAACCGCACACATACTGTGAAATACGACCAACGACAGTTATTTCCCCACTGGACTTAACCGTCTCAATAGACAAAGAATGTAACCGCGAAAGGAGAATACTCAAAATATATACAACAAGCGATCGGACACGTTGATGAATGTTACTTGCCTCCCATATATTCAATCACACGCATAAACTCGGTTTACAAGCTACCGCACTTCATCAACACAGCTTCCGTACCGTGGGGTGTCCAAACCCCAATCTTCCGCCCGGCATATCTGGTTGCACCGACCTCTGTGCTTGAGAGACTGCTCTTCAGCGCTAGTTCTCCCGCGGGAATCGAACCACACCCGGTCCTAGTTATCCCGAAGCGGTTGTATTAACTTTATACGACGATAGGTCGCGGCCTCTGCACTATAACTTGTTCCTCATCCATACGCGTGATGCTCACCTTCCTCCATCATCATAATGAAGCCGCTATCGTTAACGGATTACCGGGGAGATGAGCATCTGCAACCCAAGGCTATCCCGACGAAGGTAACCCCAGGTCTCTGCTTGACAAGTCTCGGGTCCGCCGCCTAGCTCATCATATGTGACGCTCTCACATACATCCCATTTACGGTACCACGTAACGTCCATCAACGCACTACACGGTTCAACAACATATAGACTAGACGTGAATAACTAAATTACTCAGCCCGGGGCTCAAATACACTTATGACAAATAAACACGACAATAATTACAACAGTAAATACTTGTATGAAAGTAACTCACCACGGTCGTAGAGTTTCACGGTGCCTACTTGTTCACCACGATAACTTACTCGATACGCCCGCGCCTGTCCCCGATGTCTCTCGTATCCTAGCTCCGTCCGCTCTCCTCGGCCTCCCGATGTCCAGTCCTCCTCTCCTAACCGCTCTCTTCCCCGGTCCGAAGTCGAATGCCACGAGTCTCCGCACTCGTCCAACCTCGCTAACATCCCTGTCCCTTCCTCTCCAAGGACCCGTCGCCATTCCCACGCCACGCTAGTCCGTCCCTCAACGCAGGTAGCCTTTCATAGGTCCCAGTCATAAACCATTAGGCGTAACACTTATACAACTTGCACGTGTGAGACTTAGTCATTTCTATAGAATCGGCACAAGTATAAGAAAACAATATCCCTTGTCCTGAGAACTTAGATGGACCCATTCGCCTCTTAATTGCTTTCGAAAGTTTAAAATAACAACAAAGCAAGCCAGATGTGTATAAGTGAGGATATTTATGGCGACTGCTAATAAATATCGAATTACCAATGTTTTGCAGATGTACCTAGTAAGGTTTACTTATTTATTATCGTTGAGTGATTAGTGTACTATCACACTGTGAAGGTCAGATGGCAATCGCTTCACGAAAAAATATCGAGGTCTAGCCAAATCTGTAGTTAAGACTGGTAAAGCGGACCCCAGACTCCGAGCTGAAAAAGCTTCGGATGCGACTGGGAATTAACGCTAGGATGAGAGAGTGATGAGAATATTCTAAACATTAAAACATAGTGTGAAATCCGATACGAATTCAATATTTTCTTTATAAATCTACTAGCTGACCCGGCGAACTTTGTACCGCCGTATTTTCTGATGCCGTTCCCGCTGCATATCTCTAAATTTATCAGTGTTTCTCCACAATATTATGCATGTATTATTAATATAAAGCTTCCTCTTGAATCATTCTATCTATTACTAGCTGCCCCGGCGAACTTCGTACCGCCATATTTTCGGCCCGCGTGGTATTCAAATCCCGTTCCCGCTGCACCCTTATCACTTAGGGGTATGAAAAATAGATGTTGGCCGATTCTCATAGATACCGGATAAGCACAAAAAATTTCATCAAAATCGGTCGAGCCGTTTCGGAGGAGTTCGATTACGCACCCCGTGACAGAAGAATTTTATATATTAGAAAAAAAACCGCTTCAAAATCCGTTGCGTAGTTTTGAAGATTTAAGCATAATAAGGACGGACAGACAGCGACAGCGACTTTGTTTTATAATATGTAGTGATTCGTTAATTTTGTTGCAGTGTCATGTCCGGCCCCCCTCAAGAACCGCGACTTCGTGCTCCAGCGGTCGTGGCTGGACACGGGCTATGAAAAGATGATCCTTAACCACTCAGTTTTCCATAAAGATTATCCACCCAGGAAGGGATTTGTCAGGTATGTACTTTGGATTAAAAGGAAATTTAAGTGCTGATTTTTGTACGAATCCATGGAGGCGGTTCGAAACTAAAATCAAGTGAAGTGACGCCACACGCCATCTAGTGTTAAAGTCAGTACGCGCTACTTTAGTTGTCAAGGGCAAAGTCAGTGACATTCAAAAACCACCTTCAACAAAACATTCTTAACAAAGAATGCCATAAAAGCACTTGTAACAAAGAAAAAAGAATCAATAGACCACTTTCCTCATAATCACTGACACTTAGCTCCGGCTCAAAGGAAATAAGTCCTCGAAAGGTCAAGTAAGTGGCACACTTTTGCAGCGCAATTAGTTTTGAGCCACCCCAATGGGTATTTATTTAATTAGTCCGTTGTTCGTCAGAATGAACATAGGCCCTAGGGAGCAGACCCTACTATTTGCTCCACAATTGAATGAGAATTGAGGAATTTCTTGTAGATTTTGTGGGTAAACTTTTTGAGTTTTACTATTTTATAGACCCGACCAAGACTTTGGGGCCAAGTGAATCTTACGTGTGACAAGGCTCTGATGCAGGCTTTCCTCTCAGGGTTGGAGTGTCAGACGGTAGTAGCTTTTATAAAAGCCGTTTAAGTCAAACCAAAAGGAGGAGAAGGTGTAAAGCGAACTCTGGACTAGTTATGTTGGCCTCAAACCGAACGGGATTACCGGGATGTTGGGTTTGGGTAGCCTTACATCCCTCTTCCTCTCTTCCAATTAGTCTCATCCTCTCCTTTCCTACACAGGACAACACCTGCAGGATTTTTTTATTTTTTATATTATGTATAGGACACGTCAATTTTACTTCGCCTCGCCTGATGGTAAGCTGAAGGCAAAGTATTGGAAAAAGAGGGTCACAATTATAGACACGTACCATGTTACAATGGTGGCACTCAGCTTAACGGCCTCATCAGATGCTTTTTCACGCCCCGTTTAAAGAATCCGGGACTGTAGGAGGAGAACTTTTATGTCATCCGCATACGGTGCAGAATATTCCATCAAGAACCAAGTGGTTCGGCGACGCCTTCTTCTGCCGCACCATTAAGACCTGGAATTCCTTACCAGCTCATTGTGTTAACTTCTTCTAATAGTCCCGGGTTCTTTAAGCGGGGCGTGAAAAGTATCTGATGAGGCAATCAAGCTGAGGCCAACCATCGTAACATGGTACGTGTCTGTAATGGTGGCAGTTAACCAGGGTGCACTGTGTGGAGGTTCCGACTGAGCACCCCCTCTGAACTGATATTTTTCTAATTTTTCGTTGGGGTCATCAAAATTACTGCTAAAACACAAAATGATAATTAAGAATAAGTATAAAATAAAATGATAGTCACGGTTCATGGTAATATTGCGTTATTAGAGATTATTATGAATTAAAAATGTAATTTAGATTATTATTGTGGACCTCATTGTAGATAATATCACGTTGTTTATGGGCAAAAAGTGTAACATGTTAAGAGGTAAAATAATAAATTATGCAGAATAATGTGATGTAAAAAATATAAGTTTCTTATTTGAATAAAAGATACAATATTTTAATATACTCGTAGTAATAGTTGTACAACTTCACAGCAAATAACGAAGATCAATCAAATCCGCAGTTAGACTGGAAAAAGCGATTATTACTAGATTCCGAGGTGAAAACTTCAGATGCGACTGGGATTAATGCTGGGAAGAAGAAGAAGTTATACAAATAATAGGGAAGTCTCTCGTCTCTCTAGCTAGACGCACATTCCAATAGCAACTAAATCTTACTTGGAAATGTATTGAAACCCGCCAGGGTCCACTTTCTTTCCGAATCCTTCTTGCCCCGATTTGGGTTATTGGACGATTCGCACGAATTGAACTCGCACGAAACGTGCGAATCGACTCCTTTAATTTTTTATTTTATTTCTCTAGGCGATTCGCATCAAGCTTATTTATTTGTGTGCGAATCGCCACCTCCAAAAATATGTAGTAGGCTATTGACACACATTTTATTTTAAGGAATAAAAAAATAAATACAGTACAGTCACTGAAATAAAACTAACAATAATCGAAGTTAGCCGTTTTAGATATAGGGAAAAATAAAAGGGAAAGCTCTATATTATGCTATCACGCTCACTCGTTTTGGTCATGGGTCATCTACACTTGGTTTGGGTCATCTTTTTTAATTTAAAAGCCTATCTACATCTCGTATTTTGTTTTTTTTTTACGGCAACTAGAAGAATATCTCCGACAGGCGCTCGTTCGTCAATTAACAGGTATACCAGCTTGCAAGTAAGGTTGACTTCCACCCTTAGGACCTTGATGGGGTCCCATACATTTATTTTTATGCCCGCGGGTTCACCCTCGTGAAATTTTGCTCTCATTCCCGCAACCCATAGGAGTCTTCTCCGGGGATAAACGTAGCCTATGTGCTTTTTCAGGTTATAATCTATACCAGTTTCAAATTTTAGCCAGATTCGCTGGGCCGTTAGAGCGTGATGGAATAACAAAGATTCAAACATTTTCACAAACTTTCTCTTAGTAGGAAGTAGGAAGTGACGTAGGTTTACTGTTGTTTTTGCCTAACTCATATTTACTTACAAATAGTTTATTTATTCTAATGTAGGAGTTATGAAGGGCTTTATATCGGGGTTAGCAGACCTTATTTACGTCCAAGCAGTAAGGCACAACAATGGAATATTACAGACAATGTATTTTAATATTTACAACATGTGCCTAAGTACACCTTCAGTCTACCTGACCTTTTCTTATGGCTTGCATGATAAATAGTCACCTAAAGCTGTGATCCTGTTCCCTGTCATTTAAAACATTAAAATAAAACTCCAGATTCAGCCTCAGATGCACGGCTCGAGCATCAATAGTGCCCGGAATACGGCAATAGGCCGAATACAATAATTGGTGAAATGTGGGTGTTCATTCACCTCTGTCTAACCCTCCGGGGATAAAGGCGTGATTATTTGTATGTATGAAGTAAGATTATTTTAAAATTTTTGATCCCGACGTTTCATCATGTTTACATTTCGGTTTCGGTTAATTAAAATGATGAGGTATATGGAGAGCGGACTCCGAATGACTTAGTGGAAGAAAGCATTAAAAAATTAACACAGGATTTTTTTTTATTCTGGCTATTGCTGAATACGTCTTCTTACATTAGTCTGGATGCCACTGAGAGCAGAGTACGTTAAGCCGCTGGTCCCGGTTGCCATACGAACAGCTATGACAGTCATTACAGGTAGTTGGACCCATAAAAAGTCCGACTACTGTTTTAAGAACTTCGATATCGCAAATTGATTGTGGAGGTCAGATGGTAATCGCTTCACAGACTGGCAAGTCAACCCCAACTGAGATAGAATAACTGAGACACAGAGAATTATATTTTTTTTTTCCGGCTCTGCCCCCCTTGACAAGTGGCAATTCGTTGCTCGGCGTATGATGGAATAGAATGACGAATGTATAGGATTTGACGTTTTTGGCATTCGTTGACGCCTGTCATATACGTCAAATCCCATACATTTGGCATTCTATTCTACAAAATGCCCGCCAACGAATTGCCACTTATCTAGAGGGGCAGGACCTCACACCATTTTGAAGGGTACGCAGATGAAATCCTGAACAACTTGTGTTTTCATACAATGTGCTGTTACGGCTAAGACCTTTTCGAAGTTATAGTAGAATCACTTATAGGTATGTTGAAATGATTCTGATGACAGTTGAAGTCATAACTCCCACAGTACGGCTTTGTGCAACCTTTGCGCGTCCCCACGTGGGCGGGAAGTGGTCTCGTTTCATTAGTTTATTTGCACAATTTGCTCGCCACTCCAGCGATTAGATAACACATCGTGACGTCAATCCGTGACTGTCAACTAGAAAAAACGATGACGCTTTGCAGAAACCAGAAACTTCTTCCTTATTTGCAGGTATTTTAACTGGAATCGCTTATTTAGAGTAGCTAATAGCTTTTTATTATCATGTCCACTTTCAGTTACGGGGAATTGACATAATAAAACTTATTTGTTAAGCAATCAGGCCCAAAAACAGCATAGGTATATCATTTTGTTGGCATAAATCCTACAAAAAAAAAAACAGAACTAACTTCATCATTCCAGTAATCCTCTGAGCCATTTCCCAGCTTCTAACACTATTCATATTATACGCAAAAATATTTGCACTGGTTGAAAATTTTAGTTGTTTTAGTGGATGATGTTTCTAACATAAAAAAGTAGATGCGGTGAAATATCTAACACCACGGCAGGAAAGGTATCTAACATTTACCGTGCTACTACTCCAGACACTAAATTAATTTATAACATACTAGCTTTTGCCCACGGCTCCGCCCGCGTGGATGTCGGTTATCGCGACCAAACATAGCCTATGTCCTTTCTCAAGGTCTAATCTACCCCTATACCAAATTTCATCAAAATCGGTTCAGCGGTTTAGTCGTAAAAGCGAGACAGACAGACAGACAGAAAGACAGACAGAGTTACTTTCGCATTTATACCTAATATTAGTAGGGATTCTCTCAACAACCATTTATTAAACGAAAGCTTAATACTAACTATTTAGTTTCCAGAAACTAGGATTTGTAGGAATTATATAACCGCAGGCAGTTTGTGGTTACACTCAGCCTGCAAATTCGTAGGATGATCGGCTTGTGGTGAATTGCTGTGGTTTGCTCTTGACAATTCCTCCCCACTGTAGCACTAATCTATATATTTTTGGAAAATGTACGCACCATACCATCTACTAGCTTTCACATTGAATTTCAGTATTCTAGGGACCAACACAATTTCAGGAAGACCCGAAACAGTTTTGCTCAGTCAGTGAGTCAGTGAGGATATCTGGGTATTTTCGGTTTTAATAAAAGAATGTAATACTTATAGGTACTTTAAGATTTGCCACGATTAATCGGTACTTATCATATCCTAAGAATTTGAATTTTCTTACACTATCCAGACGGAATCTGTAAGTGTCCAAAAAACGGTGAACACACTGCTTCCACAGTTCCCTGCGCTCACATTGTCTCGTCTTGGCAGTGGTACTATTGTAGTTACAGCCAGATTTTCTCCCTACTGTATACTATCGCATCTCTATCATCTGATTTACGCAGTATTTTATTACTTGAAGGACTCCTTTCTTTCTTATTGACCCAACTTCTTTTGACTGATTCGTTTGATTTACAGTCCGCCTAGACTAGAACAAATGACGAATGTATGAGATTTTACGTTTATGACGTACGAATTGCCACTTGTCTAAAGGTTGATTGACATCAGACGAGCAAATGCTCATTCTATCCCCGCTCCATCAAATTCTATTAACGGTTGTAACGTTGTGGATTTATTTTGAATAAATGTTAAAATAATTTCACAATTATTCGATATTTTAGTAATTTCTATTCGAATAACTAATTATCTATGGTAGCGCGAGCGAGACTGGACACCACTAGTACACTACCTCAAGTGTCAAAACTATGGCACTTGATCGTCCCTCTCTTTTGGCGAACTCCGCCAAGGCAGGTCGCATTTGACCCCGGGCCTACTGCTGTCGGCTACGGGTAAGTCCTTGAGATCAACATTTCCAACTTCTTCTTACAGGTGAAGCCTTCTCAGCGGTCCAGCTTATTGTCTGCTAAAATGCATGGCCTTATTATTTTAATTTAATATTTTTTGTATGTGCTTTTACAGCCTACCCTACTTAGCGCTACGAGCCGGTGACCTCTACGGTCAAAGGTCACGTCGCCTGCTTGCACTCTGCTGCATTATTTTTCTTTTATTATAGCTTTAGCTACTGCTGTCTTGCCGCTAAGGAGAATCTCTTCACCTGCTTTATTTTAGCGGGTCACTTGGACGAAATTACCTAGTGACAAACTGACCCGCACTTTATTCGTTTTCCAGGGTCTTCGCACCGGGCTTCACGCCATCATTCGGTCGTGAGGCACACCAGCGAGGACCCTGGCACGCCGTCAACAACACCAGCTCCGGTGTCACCAGCTAAGTGCTACTACCATCTTGCACAACGGATCAAGCAACGCCACGGCAGAATATTTTTATACCGAACCTACCCCTGAGGTTCCCTTCTTAATTACCTTCATACAAATTCATGTAACGCCCCTTTTTACTACGATTATAATTATTTAATTGTAATCATATTTTATTTATCTCTTGCGTCTCCAATAGCTAGCCAGGTAGACCAAATTACATTCACTTTCTATAATTAATTTTTAGGCTCATATAGCCACTTTTTAAATTACATTATTTAGGTTTCATACTAACCTAACTAAACACCTTTTTTCCGTTACACGGTGACAGATCATTCGTTAGTTGTTCTTTTTTATGTAAGTAAATGCTGAAAACAAGGTTTCGTTTACACTAAAATATTAAGAAAGAATGATTTTTTTGTAGCTCTAATTCTATGTTCGTTTGGTCTAAATCCACCTTTAGATATCTGCCCCGATGTCAAATTCTTTGAACTGAGGAGCAAACAATTCTAGATAAAATACCCAGCGTCGTATTTCCTAGAAGTAGTTAGTTTCGTTTCGTGTTGGTAACCAAAGTAGCTCAAGACAAGAGCCCCTCCATAAATTATCTATTAGCGCAACTAAGTGGAAGCTTGTGTCTCGTTGCTGAGAAATGAGGAATCGATAAGAAGCTTAGTAATTGGAACGCTCCTCTGGCCGATAGTTAAATAAATATTGTTGCTAACCGTAATTAAATACGACAGGGTGAGTATGTGGCTACAAATGTAATTAAAACGTGGTGTTTGGGTATATTGCTATGTTTTTATAGACTCATTTCTATATTTGTGTGTATATTGTCTTTGTGGGTGAACGAACCTTTATTTTAGTGGGTGTACGGCGCCCACCAAAATCTTCGGGGTACAACAGACCCTCATCTGCAAACCCGCAGAGAAAATCTTTATATAATTACTGGATTTTTGATTACCCGCATGACTCATCTCAATAAATAGCCTGGTTAATTGACTCTACACTAGCAAATTTTTAATCAATAAGACCAGTAAGGTTTTATTATTTCCGTATATACATGTACATATCCGTACTTATGGACTTTTATCATACTTACTAGCCTTCCGCCCCCGGCTCGACCCGCGCGTATATCGGTTAACGTGACTTTTATAATATCTCCGGTCCTACTGAACCGATTGCGATCAAACAAACGCAAGATTTAAGTCTGAGCAAGACCTTTCAAACAAAAACAAACGAAAATCCGTTCAGTAACAATTTTTTGCCTCCGGGCCCATACCATGAACTCTTAAAACAGGTCAATAATTGAACTGCTGTCATTCTACCAACTGCAAATGTCACTTTGTAATCCAATATATTTATATGACATTACAAAGTGACATTTGCAGTTGGCAGAATAACAGCGGTTCAATTATTGACCTGTTTTAAGGTTTATGGTAAGGCCGCAGGGCCACTTTACAATTATCCAGTAAGTAGATTTATGTATCAAAGAGGTACAAAGATGTACGTTTCACTCATTACGTTTTTCAGTTGCCGTCCATAAGTCTCGTGCCATGTTTTTTTCCAGTATCAAAAAATGTAATCTAAAGCGTAACGAATAAAAGTTATTCACGCTAGTCTTCAACTCGTTTCTAATTAACATCACTTCGTTATTTCTATGTACTTAATTAATTGCGTTCATAATGTAAATGTTTGCTGACTCATTGAATCTGACTCCATAAATTAGAAACACGTGTTTTTAAGACCACACTGAAAAAAATTGAAAAACCGTGTTTTCCACAGTCCATGATTAATACATGCAGAATGACATGCGTACGAATGGTCTCACTATCATGAACGCCCAAGATCGTGCGAAGTGGAGGAGGAAGAGCCGGAAGACCTAAGCTCCGAGGTCATCTGGGTCACGGATGCAATCAGGAAAATACGTCTATATGCAGATGATGATCATGATGATGACGTAAACTCTCGCCTGTAAATCCCCGAAGGGGTAGGCAGAGGTGTATTAACTCCCACATTTCGCATGACTGATACAGAATTATAATAAAATAATTGATAGAAACTTGACAACGCACAATGAAATAAATATTTCATGTATTCATTGCGGGCGGTATATAGGTCAGTGTTACTTTAATCGATGAATGATGTCTGACATGTTGCAGGCCTGGTTTTAAAACAATATAACCGGCTTTTAACTACAATACCGTTTCGAACATTTTGACAATATTCACTTACTTATTGGTGCTAAAAACCTACAAGCCCTGTGCTAATGTCACTTTTACAATTGAATGCGTTAAAGGAGAAATGTAGAATTATAGAGATCGTTTGAATCGGTTCCATCGTTCACGTAATCCCGAAATCGAATCCGAAGACGGTATGAGATACTTCGGTTCGGCTTGCCTAAACTGAGAGTCCAGCCCCCTTAGACAAGTGGCAATTCGTTGCTCGGCGTATCATGGAATAGAATGACGAATGTATAGGATTTGACGTTTTTGACATTCGTTGACGCCTGTCATAAACGTCAAATCCCATACATTCGTCATTCTATTCTACGAAACGCCAACCGACGAATTGCCACTTAAATAAAATTTTGAAGCATTTATTATGCTACCTTTTCAAATCGATCTAGAAAGGAAAAAGAATCGACTTCGGGCGGGACTCGAACCCGCGATCTTTCCCTTACGCTTAGGCTTAGCGATCAGAGCATTCCCCCTGTCAGGGAAAGATCTTCTTTTTCCTTTCTAAATCGAATTGCCACTTGTCTAGAGGGGCCGACCCTCGATTCTGCTAAAGCAAAACCACTCTCATACCACGAACACTGTAAATCAAAATGTATCAAAATGTATGTATCAGCGTTCCGACATGAAAGATTCGCGACGAAATTTATGTCAAGTGGCCTTATAATACTTTTGATGATATGTCGGTCGCCTTTTCGGCAGTGTAAAAGAATTTCAGTAGGTAAATATTCTTTGCAAAGTTGTGTCTTTATCATTTTGTGACGTGAAACGTTCTACTTTGAAAGTCAAGCACCTGTTCCAACGGCTAAAGTAGGCAGTAGAATGCTCGTGGAAATCTACATACGTGCAGAGTAGTGAATAAAGTACGAAACCTCTTCTACTCGTTGAGAATGTATGTGCTTTTGCTGAGATTCTGAAAGGAAATGCTAGACTAGCCGTAATCGTTGTACTTATTTGTAGTATAAGTTTGGAAAATATCAGATAGTCTGTGTTTTTCCAAGAGTCGTCTACAAGTGAGCAACTTCAGTATGTTTTTTTTTATATAAACGCAGCTCAGAATAAAGTATGTGAACTACATAGGATCTTACTATCGCACGAATACACTTATACGACCAACTGAATAGTCAAATTTAAAAGCCGGAGCTCTGCAAGGCACTGAGAGGTCTTCCGCCAGGAAAACTTTATATGTCTCTATTTTACTTCACCTCATATTTCTAACAATACATTATACATATATTTTACTTCTTACCAGTCTTTTTCTACCTAGAAATTACTATCTACAATGTAAAAACTACTTGTCACACAAAAAGCCTTTAAACCGCAACGAGTTTAAAGAGTTCCTTTGTTAAGACTGTTTAGCCGCGGCTCGAGACAGGTGTGTAGTCGTAGCCTTCAGAAATGAATGGTCTGGAACTGCGGAGTTTTTCAGCGCCCCGTTTGTATAGAAACGGCTTTTGTTCGTAAGTTTCATATTGTGAGAGTATGTCTTTTGTTGGTATTTATTGTGTGAAAAAACAAGTTGCAGTGTTAGTTTGTTATCGTGATTATCCACCTTTTAGAGTGTTAATTTGTGTGTTTTTTGTTTAAGCTTATGTGGATTTGGTATTATAAATATTTCTTTTTTTTTTAACCCAAGCGTTACTTGACTATTTTTTTTTATTATATTTCCACCTAGATTAATGTGATTAAGTCCCCAGTATAGTAAGATATCTCAGTAAGAACTACATAGATAGGTGTAAGAATAAAAAAGAA
The DNA here is from genome assembly GCA_914767945.1 of Eilema depressum. Taxonomy (NCBI): domain Eukaryota; kingdom Metazoa; phylum Arthropoda; class Insecta; order Lepidoptera; family Erebidae; genus Eilema; species Eilema depressum. Next base: position 19,407,059 of record OU612020.1, read on the forward strand.
AATAAAAACGATGTCCACAAGATGATACATACCTATTATTTTTTACCTTATTTTCAAAAGGTATATCTTTGGTCGTATAATAAAAACATATCCCTTGAGAGTCAACTAAATACGGTTTTACTGTTCATAACGGTGAATAGCTTTTTATATATCCTTATATCTATAGTTTGTGGTATGAACTCTCAATAGGCTTTATTATAATAAGCCTTGGGTATTGAAAGCCGTGGTCACAAACTGTAATAGACACTATATCATTTTTAACACGGTTTTATTGCTTAGGCTGTTATTCGTATGTTTGTATTGTATGGGAATAAACGATTTTAGAGGGCTTCAAAATGTCCAATAGCTTGATATACCTTAGGCTACCTTTCCACCAAAGATGTGCTAAGCTACGTTGCTGTAGATGCGTTTGATATACACCAATCGTGTTCATTGGTTTACATAGCATAGCTCTAGTGGAAAGGGATTCAGCTAAGATATGTTTTTTATAAAGCAAGATACGTACTATTAATGTGTGCTATGGATAGAGAATAGATTCGAATTTTGAATATTTGTAGGAAGTTTCATAGCACATCTTACTCGCTACGTTACATAGTATAGCACAGTAGAAACGGTCCATAGCTTAGCTTTTACATCCTCGTAGCATATCTGCATAGCACATCTCCGGTGGAAAGGCAGACAAGTTCCGTCGATTATTTTCTCCACAAACGATAACGCGACGGAACTTTGGATCGACGGATGATAGCGCGTCACAACTTGCGCTCGATGAGCTAAAGCGCCAACACTGATAAACATTGCAGTTGAAATATAACTACTTTTTATCGGATTCTATCGGGATATAGTTGTTATTATTTACTTTGAGCCCGACGTTTCGGCTACTGCCCCTCTAGACAAGTGACAATTCGTTGCTCGGCGTATCATGGAATAGAATGCCAAATGTATGGGATTTGACGTATATGACAGGCGTCAACGAATCTCAAAAATGTCAAATCCTATACATTTGTCATTCTATTCCATCATACGCCGAGCAACGAATTGCCACTTGTCTCTGAAAAGTAGCCGAAACGTCGTCGGGCGTGCCAATTTTTTTTCAATGAGTGAGGTTCGCGTAAACTTCGTGATGGTATATTAGTTTAGTACTATATATTCTATTCTATGGTGATAGTATAAAGATTTTTCATCAGGACTCGCTTATAATGGGTACTTATGTCGACCAAGCGTGACTGTTTTAAGGTCAAATTGTTGAATAGAATTGCTGCAATGGGGTTGTAGGTATGGTATGGTATAACGGGCTGGTATCCGCAACTCCACGTCATGGCGCAATTTTTGTGTGAGGGTGGGTATTTTATTCGATCCACTCCAACTCATTGAAGAACGCCACAAGCTGTTTATGCTGCTGGTGATCTCCCGGAGCGTACCTGTTTCTCGGAGGTACTCAGTTGCAGGGCAGTGTAGGAGCACGTGTGCTGCCGTTTCTTCCTCCCTCATGCAGGCTCTGCAAAGAGGGCTGTCGGTGAAGCATAAAATGGAGTTGTAGGATTTTTACAAAATTTTCTCGATGACGGATCAGCTAGTTTACAGCAACAGTAACTGTGCGATAATGTTTCTGCTGTGATTTTTCCAAGCGACTACAATATGGGGTCCTTCAAGGAGGGCCTTAGAAGAGGTTCTTACAGGGTCGGCGAGGATGCCCCTGGTGTTGCACACCTACATAGGCCGTAATTTCTTCCCGTTAGATGGGCCTCTGACATCTAAAGCAGGGAATTCACTATCAGACTGCCCGAGGGGCGCCCGGCCTGGCCCCAGTCTGCCGCTTGCCCGTATTGAGAACATACATCATCTAGTCTAATTATCCTTTTCAGGGCTATATCATTGCTGACGGGCTTCGTGGTGCGAACGAGGACTGGGACCGGCAGCTGGCTTGGTTATGTGTCGCGGTCCGACCCCCGGGGAGCCCTACCGGCTTGGCTCGTTAACAGGTAGGAAGAACTAAATAATATACACTACAATGTTAATGATTCTAGAGAAAAAGAATGAATCTGTACTAATTCTATTTCGGAAACTATTTTAAAACAGTTTTTTTTGAAGTTCATTCTCTACTCCAATATACCTATTGCTCAGAACATATTATCTTGGACCTAAAATGTGCTCTATACGCGCATTACATATGTTTCTTAGGTGTCTTTGAGGATAGCATGGGGTGCTACTGCGGTGGACGAGCTCAAATTAGAAAACAATCCGCGCGCGCCAGGCCTCGTTTGTCTGGCGATTTACGTCCAAGATACGTGGCCCGAGGTATACCCACGTATCTACCAGGAATTCGACACCTATATGTATAGGCATAAGTATGTTTCAAATATCATCTGTATGACAGCTACGAAGACTAAGGGTCGGATCCATCTATGTGGCAGCTACAAAAATTAGCATTCGGTTTGTGTTACTCCATGGATATTTTTTTATGTTCCATGCTGCCAGTCTAGTGGTATACCTATATAGAAGTCATGATATGAGAGTGATTATTCCCTGGTAGGGCATGGTACTTCAGAGCTTGCGAAAGTATTAACAACTAAAGCGTTGTTTTATTTCCCGGCTTCCAGGGTAACAGCACAACTGGCACCTCGCCTAGTGCAGCAGCTCCATGCAGCGGCGCGGCGCTACCCGGGCTGGAAGGCGCTCACAGACCTGCCTTATCACAAGCCATGGATTCACCCGGAGCAGGTGCCACCGCACAGGATCTCCTTAGCTGATGTGAGTATTCATACATCGCGTTATGATACTATTGCCTATTTACATAATATCGTTCTGCCCTTGACGTAGGGGAATTTTTTACAGGTTCATTAAAATCATTGTAATAATTGCAGAAGTAATAAGTGTACCTTTTATATGTGCGGAGGTCCCCACGAATAACACCTCCTCCCTAGAGCCAGCGGGGGTGTTTATATCGGACTCGAACAGACTAAAACCGCAATCCGTCTCGGAAGATCAGTTGCCGAGTGTGCCGAGATTGCCCTTGCCGTATCCCAGCCTGACCCAGGGTGATCGAACGCTCTTTGGGTGTGGGTGGGACTATGATATCCCCATCTTACCCCAATGGGGGAGGACGCATCGCGACCACCGCGGGTAGTTTTGTACCTCGTCGCTTAATTACAAAATGCAGTCTATCAAAAACATTTTAATATCTATGACAAAACGATAAATTTACAACTAACTTGTTATCCCTGGAAAAGTTATGCGCACAAGAAAGCGAGAAACAAATTACACGACTTCGCATACGTCAGGATTCATCCAAAAACTTTTAACGACCCTGTCAAGAAGTTCTAATCTCAACTTTTCTGTCATTTGTCTTTCATTAGTATTTAGAAAGAAGCGCGTAACTTTGAAAGTTACCACAGAGGGTTCATTAAATAAACATGAGGGCTCTTTGAGACCCTCCTAACAATTCACAAAGTAACTTTAGAGAGTTCTAAGAGAGCCCAAATCCCTTTATTATCGATTTTATTGTTTCTGCCCTTAGCCTTGCCCAATTGAACATTTGTTCGGGTTAATCTCGATTGCTTAGTGTCAAACTTTCTTAAATTGGAACAAAGCGGTGTTTAATTTGATGGATTTATTAAAGCTGGTCGTTTCATTTTAATCGATGTTTAAATTGAATTTCAGTGATTGTTGAAGAAATAAATTAGGAGCAAAATCTGATTTATGGGAAAGATACGTACCTATATAATGAAATTAAATAAAAAATCTCAAAAATAAAGAGCAGAACTCGTGTAGAAGATCTTCGCGACTGGTTCATGTCTCCCTCGTTGTCGCCCTTGGGGGGACAAAGAGATATTGCTAGTGGCCATAGCATCTTTGGATAAGAAAAAACTCCTCGTCGCAAATTTCAGCGATCGTTGAATAGGTAAAATCGAAGCAACATCTGAGTAGCATAAAGATACGTATATCATGAAAGAAATTAAAAATTTAAATATATAAACAGCAGAGCACGAGTAAAAGCACTTGCGACTCGATGTCTCCCTTTCTCGTTTCTCGGTGTCTCCCTTGGGGGGACAAAAGGATATTGCTATCTCTGGACGAGGACAAGACAAAACCCCTTAGCGCAAGTTTCAGTAGCAGTTTATACTAAAGTAAGGCAGTAATAATTCAGAGCTCAACAAAACTCAACAAAACTTCATGCATAAAGCAGAAATTTTAATTGCCTAAGGCGTTAGGCTCTCAAACTATTTTCTAAGTACATAATGTCTAGAGTTTCCTAGACTGTGGCAACAGTAAAACATTAGTTTAATAATTAAGATAGTAAAGTCGGAATACTTTCGGAGCAGAGTAGGAGAAATGAGTTTAGTTCCACAGATTTACCAAATGGAACTTTGGATGTAAACCTACTTACTTATAAACCTACATATTTGAGAAATTTATTCTGCAAGATACGTTAAAAGCCTGTGCTAGATTATTTGGTACGAACGTACTTGGAAAATAATCGTACATAGCGTTCTACAGGTAATCTGGCTAGGGGGTATAACAAAAATTACCATTCGCATAGCGATTTTCTAGTAGCGTCCTACCTAAGCTTGCACTTTCGAGCCAAGGGTCTGATGTTTTCGATTCGTATGTTGACTATTCTGGATACACCTGCCTTCTGGCCTCCGAATTTTGAGAGGAAAGCCTACGCCAGAGACTCGTTCACTGCTTAGCAGGTGCATTGAATCGCAGGTGAAGTTGGCTTGAACTGCAAAGGTGTTAATAGGGCCCTGTCACCCTTGTCATGCATTTATAATGTTTTCATAAATCTTCTGAGGCTCAGCATGGAAGAGTTGTACAATATTATTGTTTTTATTCAAAAAATTAAGCTCTGAGAATGTCCCAAATGATTTACTAAACTCACCTAATCTTCTTTCCAGTGCGTGGACCCCGACGCGCCTCCACAACCAGAACAACCAAAGCCAGATACATCAAAAACCAAACTAGAAGTTCCACAACCCAGAGAAATAGAGAGCCACAGCGTTGAAGACCTCGGAGACATATCCTCAGAGTTCAGCGTAGAAGTAGAAGAAGACCCGTTAGACCACTCACACGACCCCACGAAGAAGAAAGGAAAGTTCTACAGGCTTGTGAAAACTATGAAGAATAGGAGAAAAAGTGTTCAGGTCGCCAAGAGTGCTGATAATCTGGTTGAGAAGCCGACGGATGAACGGCATGAGAAGAAGAAGATGTTCAAGTTCCACAGACGTTTCAGCCTCAGCAGGGGACGGGAGGATTGAGCTTATTAAGCGTTGTGAATAGTTTTGTTATTGAGGGTAGTTGGGCGTTGCTTTGAACCACGTGGTTTGATTCATAACTTTGACATGACTCTATTATGATGTTCTCATCTTGATCAATACAGGGGAAAAGTGAATTCCTATACACAGAAGCATTGATTTTGATGTTTTTGATTTGAAATTAAAGGGGGTTGGGTAATGTTGGCGTCGTGTCGGAATTGAGCGGCCATCAATGAAATTGGTATAATATGAAAGTACAGTATAAAGTGATCAAAAGTTACTATGGACAAACTTCTCTAAACTATATCGGGACTTAGCTATACAGGGTGGTATTTTTCAACTTTACTTAGATGGAAGTACTCTAAATACTGAAGATAGCGGATTCCACTGAAAAGAAACATTCCCTTATTTTTAAAAAGAATCAAAACTGCATTCATAGTTTTCTGAAAATGCCACACCCGGTAGTCGAACCGACTAAAATCTTCCTATAACCTTCTATTTCATAGATTTCCTTTTACTTAATTTACCAAGTTTGTTAGAGAGATTTGAACCTTATGATCGACCCTATAGATTGATGTAATAAAAATACAGGGTGTTATTTTTTCGAATTGTAGTCGGTTCGATTATAAGGCGTGGTAAACGAGTTTTCAGCATTCCTTAAATGCAGTTCTGTTTCTTTTTTAAAAACATACTAAACTGTATGCAAAGTTTTCTGAAAATGCCACACCCGGTAGTCGAACCGACTAAAATCTTTCTAAATCTTCTTAAATCTTCTATTTCATGGATTTCCTTTTATTTAATTTACCAAGTTTGTTAGAGAGATTTGATCCTTATGATCGACCCTATCGATTGATGCAATAAAAATATAGGGTGTTATTTTTTAGAATTTTAGTCGGTTCGATCACAGGGCGTGGCAAGCGATCTTTCGAAATTCCTTAAATGCAGCTTTGTATTCTTTTTTAAATAAGAGAGTGTTTCCTTTGAATGAAATTAACTATCTCCGGTAGTAAGAGTAGGTACTCGTACCCGGTTCGACTACCGTGTGTGGCATTTTCAGAAAACTTTGAATACAGTTTAGTGTGTTTTTAAAAAAGAAACAGCACTGCATTTAAGGAATGCTGAAAAATCGTTTGCCACGCCTTATAATCGAACCGACTACAATTCGAAAAAATAACACCCTGTATTTTTATTACATCAATCGATAGGGTCGATCATAGGGATCAAATCTCTCTAACAAACTTGGTAAATTAAATAAAAGGAAGTCCATGAAAAAGAAGGTTTTGTAAAATATTAGTCGGTTCGACTACCGGGTGTGGCATTTTCAAAAGTCTTTGAATGCAGTTTTGTTTCTTTTAAAAAATAAGGTAAAGTTTCCTTTAAGTAAAATTCGCTATCTTTAGTATGAGGGTACTTTCCTTCAAGGTAAAGTCGAAATGTTCCACCCTGTATATCACAGCTCCGATATTACTTACAATGAAAATAATGACATTTGTACGTGTGTTTAACACAGTACAATGAAGTGGTATCAAAATTAATTATGGCCGCTGAAAAAATTAAGAACGCCACTGTCCATACTAGATTACCCAATCCCCTTTAATTATTTTAATTACTTCGGTTGTAGGTGATTGTTGATTATTGTTGATATGTTCGCAACCTGTATTGTATGTACATTATGGGTGTGTCACCCTGCGTCTGGTTGTCTATCATCCCTTGTGAAGGTACTAAAATTGACGGATGAGAGGTAAAAGGGTACAAGCGACATCAATTTTGTTCCTAGACCGCATCAAAAACACTAAACAACTATCGCTGTCGCTTACGCTCTTTTGTCTTTTAACTGATATACGTGGTTTCAAAGTAATGCCCTTTCAAATGCCAAAGAATAATGTAATTGTTGATGTTAACGTCTCTAATGTTGAATAATGTAGCTCCTTGTATATAACTCATTCTATCACTTTTCTGACCCCTAGACAAGTGGCAAGTCTTATATAATAGGATGGTGAATGAATTTAACACGTGTTTTGATGTTAATGACGCTTGTGACGTTTATGACGTTTATGGCGTTTATGACAGTTATGGCGTTTATGACAGTTATGGCGTTTATGACGCTTACGCCGTTTATGATGTTTATGACATTTATGGCGTTTATGAAGCGTCGGTAGCTTAGAAGTTAAGGCGTTGGCCTTACGATCGAAAGGTCCCGGCTCGAATCCTAGCCACTACACTACCGATGTGAACCCACTCCTAACAAAAACCATTTTAGCTAAGCAGAAAGGGTTAGAGGGAATATTAGTTATTTCGGTTGCTAATATTCTTTTTACAAAAAAATGACGGTTATGACGGTTATGACGGTTATGACGGCTATGGCGGTTATGACGGTTATGACGTTTATGACGGATGTCAATGCCATACATTGATCAATCTATTCTATTCTACAAACGTATTGTCACTTGTCTAGGGGGGCTGATATTCTCGACTACAACTGTATGCATTGCTACGTTCTTAACTTCTGTGTTCGATATTCTAATAACGTTATATTATTATAATGTATTAATATTATTTAATTTTAAGGCTGTACACACTATTGTATATTGTGAACGCGAACATTGCAAACTTTAATTCTGTTTCTTAATAAAACAGTAGATGTTGTTGGGGTTTGTTTATTTACTTTCTCATGATGATATATTATACGCACTTATACAGAATAGAAATTTTAACATTACCTTTCCCTCTGAAGCACCCCAAATACTTACTAAAGACAGCAAATTTTACTCAAAAGATGCCTTCCTGTATTTCAAAAGAGAAACAAATCGGCATTTAAAGATTTTCAGAAACTCCGAAAACAGAATCAAATAAATGTGAAAAAATATTATCCTGTCCTTTTTTTACATCAATCTATAAGGTTTTTTTATACCACATAGGTCGCAGACAAGCACACGGCCCACCTGATGGAAAGTGGTTACCGTGGCCTATGGACGAGTGTATTACCAGGGGAGTCACACTCGCGCTGCCGACCAGGCTCTCGATTCTGGTAAAGTAAAACCATTGTCGTACCACAGTCACTGCAAAAATTGGCATTAAATTTTAGACTTTTTCGCTATAGGTTTAAAGTCCAAAATTAAATGACTTTTTGTAGAGTGAATGAAATAGTGTAATGAAACTCTTATCGATTTTAAGCCTAAAGCAATAAAGTCTAAAATTTTGTGGCAATTTTTGCAGTGACTGTGGTACGACAGTGGTTTTGTTTTAGCAGAATCGAGGGCCAGTAAGAACAGGGAAGTCGATTTGCTATTGCCAATATATAAAAAAATTGCACCCTGTATAATGAATTAATGATACTTATCTTTTTAAATTTTAACGGTAGGTAAGTAAGTATATACTTACCTACTTTAGCATATTATATGTTAATATCTTGGAATATCCAAGATATTAACATATCTGCGTTTGTCCTTACAATATTAAGCGTACAAATATTAATATTATTTGTATTTTATATCAATGTTCGTGGTCGCAAAATGTATGTTCATAAATCTATCATTCGCTTGAGCATGCTCAGGTGAATGAACTACGCTTTTCAAGATCATGGTGAGTTTCAAGAGATGATCTAGTAGAGTCCTCTAGACAAGTGGCAATTCGTTAGCCGGCATATTGTAGAATATAATTATAATGACGAATGTATGGGATTTGACAATATGACAGTCGTCAACGTGTGTCAAAAACGTCAAATTCCATACATTCGTCATTCTATTCCACAATACGACGGGCACTTGTATAGTCGAATTGACACTTGTCTAGAGGAGAGAAGATAAGAATTTCCACTTGTCTAGAGGGGCTGAGCGTGGTCGACTGAGCGCTTTCACACTAAGGCAAAGCGCAGAAAAATGAGCAGGCCCTCGATTCTGCTAAAGCAAAACCACTGTCGTGCCATAGTCACTGCAAAAATTGGCATCAAATTTTAGACTTTATTGCTATAGAATTAAAGCCCGAAATTAAATGACAATATTTTCATTACACGCTTTCGTTCACACTACAAAAATCCATTTAATCTTAAACTTTAACTGCATTACTTTAAAGGCCAAAATCAAATGGAATTTTCTCGCAGTCTCTGTGGTGTGACAGTGGTTGTGCTTTAGTAGAATCAAGGGCCTGCTTGTTCGCCTGAGCGTGCTCAAGCGGATATGATGCTTAAATGAATATATTTCAATATATATCCAGAGTTGAGCTTATTCGCTTAAAAGTATTATTGACTAATGTAATAAACAATGAATATATTGCTTGAATATTTTCGTTGTACTGAATATTATCTGTTAGACTATTTTGTCATAAAAGTCAGTGTATGTTCAGCCAAAGGGTGTACAGTTCACGGTATTTGATTTGGGACGTTCGGGAAGAAGAGTACCGGCTATGATCAGCTTTCTTCGGTTTTGTAGAGCATTGTCTCTGTCGCACAGTGCATATCTACAGCCTGATATCTTTTTAGAGAAGTTAATACTGCACCTAGAGTTTTAATATGGTAAAGTGTCGGTAGCTTAGTGGTTAAGGAATCGGCCCGGATCGAGACGTCTGGGGTTCGAATCTTGGCCATTACTTTACTGATGTAAACTCAAACAATTTAGCTAACTTAAGGGGTTAGAGAAATTACTAGCAATTTCGGTTGGTTATTAATATTAAAATAAAAATATAAACAGACGGTTTTAACAACTCTATAAAGGTATCAAACTGTCAGTTTGATGTATAACAGAGAAAATTCTCTACAAAAGGGAAACTCCTCGCTCATCTTCTTAACATATCAAATCAAAAACCTATAGGACTATCATAATGTGCTAGAAGCGATTATTACAAGAATAGATTAGACACAATTTAAAGAGATAAGGATAGAGCTATACATCCTATATAGCTCCTTCCCTCTCCTCCCAAATCGCTTATAACATGTTATGGTACTCCCATTGATACTGTATTGTATTTAAACATATCTATAAAACGCACACCTATATCTAACTGCTGAAGTCTGCGTTATCATGTTGTAAGAATATTAAAGGATTAATAAATTCATGTTCTTTGTAAATTTCCTCATCTGTAAGTACTATTTTATTCTTCGTAAGAATTATGAAAGTACAGTGGGGTGAGCACGAACAACTATCGTATTCGTATCGTGAACGTAACGAGAGCACGGAGCATTGCGATTGGCCGCCTGCCTGAAGCCTGCCAATCGCAATGCTCTGTGCTATCGTTACGTTCACGATACGATTACGGTAGTTGTTCATGCTCACCCCACAGGATTCGGGTTTTTATTTGGCATGTATCGGAGAAAAGAGAGGGAAGTAGGCTAAAGATTGATTTACTGTGGTTTTGTAGAGCATTCTTTCTTTGTTGGATATCTTTTAAGAGTAGTTAAAACCGTTTCAGTTTATAAAATACTTACCTACTATCTGTGGTATGCGGTTTTATCCACGTGGCAGTCTCATTTAAAAAAAATCTTTGAACAAACTTTTTCCCGACTCCTGAAAATAAGGAACGCAAAAAAGATTCATTCTAGTGTCGTTTGGAAGTATACATTGCGATGCCTCATTTTTATGTATTAAAAATATAGATTAGAATTATATCTTCGGTTTTAACCACTCTTAAGATATCAAGCTTTAGACATGCGTTGTATTGTACGACAGAGAGAACGCTATACAAAATCGAAGCAAGCTGATATTACCGGATTCTCACTCTTCTTTCCGAAGTGCCAAATTAAAAGCTGGATACTGTACATATTTTAATAAATCTACTCCATAAATATAAAATCATTTACATTTCAAACCAGTCTGGGGCCCAATTCAGTAAAATTACGTTCTTGAACGTGTGATTATAAAACTTACTAAATTAAAATGTCAAAATTTTATTGAAACCCAATCGAATTTCTTTGGTTTTGTTTTGATAGATCGTACCTATTGCATTTCAATTATATTTTACGGTTTTATTCCAATCAATTTGAAATCGCGTGCTTTGAAAACGTGGTATTACTGAATCGGGCCCTTGAGAAAGCTGTGATCACATTATCGATAAAATATAAAATCAAGAGGTCCTTAAACCTCTTTTATATGGAAACTAGTATCGCCGAACTAACACCGACCGATTACGTCATATTAAACTGTGACGTCATTGTCTATAATTTTCTATAGAGAACGTAAATGGCAGCTAGTAACAAACCTTCACAGTAATGTGGCAAATAAGTGTCAGCTGTGGGGCATTTCTTCTTGATTTTATACTCTATAGTCATTGTACGTCCGAGAACGAACACTATTAACAAATGAAGCTATATTACTAATCTATACACATAAACAATCTACATAAATAAAATGAATGGCCGAAATGTATGTAGATAGGTATGTATGTACGCGCACAACTTTTGAACGACTGGCTCCATATTGGATATTGGATTCTTTCATTCGTCAGATATTGTCAGTTTATGGTTTGTTCTATTCAAGTTATTCTTTTGAAAATATAACTTCAAAAAAAAGTTTTTTTTTGTAATAGTTAGGTCGCAGACAAGCATACAGCCCACCTAATGGAAAGTGGTTACCGTGACTTATGGACGAGTGCAACACCAGGGCAATCACACTCGTGCTGCCGATCCAGTAGAGATTCTGTGCCGTCAGCGCAGAAGACAAGCAGGACAAGCCTTTGGTCTTCCCACTGACAGGACAAAACCTCTCCAGAGAGCTCTGGCTACCCTACTCACCACCAATTCAAGCGAATTCGGAATGGACAGATAGTCTAATAAAATTAGGGCGACTAATATTAGTAGACGTGACACCTGTCACTTAAAATGTATGCAAAACGTTTAGTTTCATCAGTTCAGTGTTAGCCTATTAGCATTATTTATTTACTTTGACATCTGTTGCAAATTAAGTTACATCAACAACTAGAGATTTGCCCCAGTTTTGTACAGGATTATAACAATAAGGTCTTTATTTAAATGAAGATTTTTTGCAGTGTCTGTGGTGTGACTGTTCCTAAATTGCACATTGTGTCAAACTTGTGTTCGCATAGATTAGCGCATCAGAACAAACACACCAACTCTTTAGCTTTATTATCATCTAGTACTAGCTGTTGCCCGCGGCTCCGCCCCCGTGGATGTCGGTTATTGCGACCAAACATAGCCTATGTCCTTTCCCAATGTTTTATCTATGTCTGTACCAAATTTCATTAAAATCGGTTCCGTGGTTTGAAAGACAGACAGCCGGACAGACAGAGTTACTTTCGCATTTATAATATTAGAATGGATACAATGTTGCGAATAGTAAACATCTTGCTATAGAAATAACTTGTTTTTAAAGAACCTCGGCACATTTCTTTGTGGAAGTTTTGATATGTGTTCGAGTCGATTGTGTTAATAGTGATCGTTTTCGTAGGCGTAATATAAAGCATTTTGTGTCACCATGACGGTACGTACCTACCTACTAATCTGCTTTTGATTCATCGGGAAGACGAGCAAGAGTCCGGCTACGGCGTGAAGGCATATGGTGAAAGATGTAAGGCTTTACCTTATCCGTAGTATGCCTTTTTCACCCTGTGCCTTATACCTTTTCTAAATAATTCACGCTTTAGATCGATTTGCGTAGGTTATGTAGAACGTTCGAACTCCATTAGCATAGCTGGTTTGGGTTTGGTTCAACCCTTCCCCCTTCTTCAATAGGCAAAATATTGTCTTTTCATATGAGTTCATATAATGCTTCGGGTTTTCTTAAAATCCCCAAAAAACCAAAACCCGTGTCTGAGGATCTTTATACGTATACCGCACAACGTATGTCTACTAACAGCTTTATATATTTTTTTTAGAAAAAACTGAAGCTATAACATTTCATAAACACAAACGGTTTTAACCACTCTATAAAAGTATCCAACTGTCAGTCCGATGTGCGATAGAGAGAACGCTCTACAACGAAGCGTGTCTCTCGCTCTTCTTCCCGATGTGCGAAACTAAAATCTGAGTACTTGTATATTGACTTCCGTAGCTGCTAAATATTCGCTAGTGTTCAGAACTTTAATGAATTCTAAGAGAGAGATGCTTTAGTAATCCTGTTTTTGTATAAATCTATAATATAAGATGTTGGTGTAGCTGTTACTGTAATATAAGATATAGTTAATTACCGAACTCGTGTTTTATTCAAGGATCAGCAGGCACATGCTGTAAGAGCGTTTTGAACATTTTCGAACGAACTCGACAGCTAAATCCTCGGTGAGATTTCAATTTCGCATCAGTCGTTGTTCGTCAGTTCGTTCGGGTTCACCCTTGTTTGACCAAAAAACTTATGAATAATCTATCACTAACTGTCTGTTTGTCAATTAACATGTTTTTAAAATAATAAATTGGTAAAATGATGTTTTATACAATATGGATACGACATATAGGCAATAATTGAAACCATATACTTGGTACCCCCTAAGCTTCAAGCAGGAAAAGTTTGAATAAAATTGGTCCAGTATTAAGGGCAGAAACTAGAGTTTTAATTTTGTAGAATTTGAACAACTTTGAGCACTCTGTAGAATCGCATGTTGCCGCTTAGCTGTTCAAGTAAGTTACCTACTATGCCTATTGTTGTACCTATGTGTGTGTGAAGTTGTTGTGTGTGTGTGTGTGAAGGTGTGTGCGTATTTATTCATGACTTATGACACAGTCAATGACTTTAAAGCAATGGATGAAACTATTTAATGACTTATACAAGTGGTTGCATTTTCTACATTTATTTTAATAATTATTTTGTTAGAAAATTTCGGATTTTATAAATCAGGGAATTTAAGTTTAAATTTAATTTGGTTCTATTCCTACGGACCAGGATGCTTCGCGGTTTCAGTATTTGCACATATGTCGTATCCATATCGTATAATGATTTTTTTCCAAATAAATATTTTGTCTAATGAGTAGTTTATTAAACAGTAGTTTGTCAAATGATACATTTATCAAGTACAATTTTGTCAAACGTTGTTTGTCAAATGAAAATTTGTCATTCGTTTTTTGTCGAATGATAGGACACCGTTCGTTCGATCGTTCGAAATGTTCTTACAGCATGTGCCTGCAGTTCGCATTGGTGTGGTACGTGAGTCGACGCTATCTTTCTCCTATATATATTCATCTCTATTTTCACATGGATAAGGTACAAATTTGTCAGTCAATCAGCCGATGTAATAGTAGTAGTTCTTTAGCTCTCCCCTTAGCTGAGGCAGGGACAATTATTGATTGAATGAAATTTTAAAGCATAAGGGATATAGGTATTATAGAAAAATTGGATTAGCTTCGGGTGAGGCTCGGTGGCTCAGTGGTCAGAGCTTTCCCCCTGTAAGGGAAATGTCACGGGTTCGAGTCCCGCCTGAGCTGTATTCGCTTTTTTCTATCTTAATCGAAAGGATAAATTAACTTTTAAACTTTAAATTTAATTGAAACTTAACCCACTAACTTTATATTTCTACCCGACTTCCGAAGGAAGGAAGGTAATGTTTTTAACTTAAATTCACCCCAAGTAAACCTTTTTCGTTTCAATGGCGTTTCAATAGCGGTGTAGCCAGATTGTAGGTAAGTTTGGATTGACTGTGAACGTCTTGATAGGTCATTTTGCTAATAGGACGTTATGCTAATATGCCGTTTTGCTTTTATGACATTCTGCTATTAGGGCGTTGTGCTTAAAAATGTCCTTTTGATACGAAAGCCAAAAATCATGTAAAGCAAGGCCACCCCTTCCTAGTCTTCCTACACAATACACATCCACCCCATCCGATCCTTTCTACATTACAATAACCTGATTAATAAAAATATGCTAGATATAGGTATTAAAAACATGGTGGACCAACAAAATATGTTCCACCATAGCTGTAATCGATCTGGACTAGCAAAGTTTTCAAAATTATATTAATACCTTGGTTTTCCCTCCTTCCTGTTGATCGCTTGTTCTGATATTTGGTACACACCTTTAGTTTGGACGATAACACAAATTAAATCAATAAAACAGTTTGGTATTGACATCAGTACGGTACTATGGGGTGAATAGGGATCAATGGGTGAATAGGGACAAAATGATCGTTAGATTTTTTTAATAATTTCCTATTTTCTCCCGAATTCCAAGTATCTAACCAGATATTATTGATAACTCTGCTCATTATTACATTGAACTAATCCATAATATCACTAAAATAACTACAGAATTCAGCTGACCATTTTGTCCCTATTCACCCTTTGATCCCTATTCACCCCATTTTACATATTCAGATCGTTTTAAGTATTTTGCTAGTCAAGAACAATCTGATGCTGAGCTAAAAATAAAGGACTTGTTACAATAACCATCCTATGCTCCTTGCAAAGTTTTCACAAGATTGGATCACCGGTCTTGACATGGAAATGTAAGGATAAACAAATAAAGTTATATTGATACCTACATGTTGAGGTTATGAAGAAATCTACTTTTTTAATCCGCAATCAGATAAGAACCACAAAAAATGTAAATATGACTTGCAATAAAACAATTATAACCAAACAGACTGCTTAAAAAACGCTTGCCTACCTGCGAGAGCATACAATAGAAGGTTTTTTCGTGTAATCTAGAGAATTCCTATATACAATAAAGATTAACAATTGTCACAGTTTTTGCGTTTTATTAGGAGAGAGGCATTTGAAGGTTTTACACAATTACATTGGATAATTTCTGCATGTTTACGTTTGTTGGTTGCCCTTTAAATTTTTGTAAAAGTATACCTACTCCATTCGGTTAGGTCTTATCTAAACGTAAACAATCTTGGTGTTAGTCTTTTTAATATGTTTTATTTAAAAACTCAGTTTATTAATATTTTTCTGTTTAGATACTCATTCTAAAGACTAAAAAGTGTGACTAAAGACTAAAAATCACTAGTTATTGGCCTAGTTTATTTGTTTTTATTAAAAGTCGCTACAAGATTGTTAACCTTTGATATAGGTCGGGTGAATATTCAAAAATAAAATATAGGAACGATCAAATAAAAATAGACGCATGTAAATTACTATTTATAGTTCTCGGCGGGTGTTATTTTTTCTTGCCAAACGCAAGAACCACAGATAAGATAATATAGCCTCTGTGGGCGTAGCGGTAGTGAACGCGGCCGCTACTACACCGCTACGCCAGCAGCAGGTTGGATCTGAAATATTTTTATGCATGAATTTCATTGGTCTGGGTGTTTCTATGTACCTATAATATTATGTATTTACAAAAAAAAATATCTAAGTATGTTTATCCACATTCTAGATTCCATAACACAAGCTAGTTAAGCTATGCTTACCATGTAATGCTATGCTCACACAAGCTATGTTGTGTGAGCATAGCATTACAAAGAACAAACGTTGTGAAAGATTTAAAAAAGAACAAACAATAGGCTATTTGACAACATTAAAAATATACTACAAATTATGGTTATCCTATTAGAAAATAACGTTAAAAGACCTACGAGACTACAATTTACTCTCAAATATGTGTATTTTATGAGAATTTCAATTATAAAAATGTTATATTTTGTTGATTTATTGTCTATGGCAAAAACGCTCGTGATTGGTCAGAGCTCTAGGTGACGTCATTCCTACAAAATATCTCCAGTTGTATGTTATATTATTGTTTGTTGCGGTGTTATTATTTTCTTTTTCCTTGATTATCGCGAGTTTTATGGACATATTTTGTGATTAAGTTCGAAATGGATACAAATTTTGTGCGAGCTGATGATAACAGCAACTTATAGTGACGTCAATACTCACACGCATCGCCATTTTGATTAAATATAGCGTTTTTCGCGCACTTTTGAAAATTTAAACTTTATCATTGATTTTTTAAAATAATGAATTGTTTTTTTTACATAAATATTAATGTGATATGTTTATACTGTAATAAGCAATCATTTAAAGTGGTTTTTGAACATTAGTCAAATAGCCTATTAAAAAGAAATGTTTGTAGAATAGAATGATGTGTTTCCCGTTGTTTTTCACATTTATTCATTCAGTCCCTAGAACCGTCAGTACATTTTTTATCTGTTCAGTGCTATAACACTAATTAACACCTACAATTTACCAAAACTGTCCACCGCTCTTTGTTCATAACAATAAACAGAAGATTGAGATTATCTTGATAACTTTTCGAATCAAAGTCGATATGATCTACATCAATTACTATCAGATACCAACTTTTGATTGAAATAACGAAGGACATCTAAACAATTTAACGCACAATAGACGCAATGACATAAGTTTATTATTGTAAACGTCATTTTCAAAGTTAGATCTTAAGATTAGATCTGATAGTCTAATATTAATCTCCTTTTGACAAGCCTAAGCTAGCTAGGATTTACGTAATTATTTTTTCACTGATATCAAAATAAAGAAAAGCAGCGGAAATAATTACTGAAGTTGCCTAGCAACGAGGCATGTACCTAAATGTAAACAAAATGCGCGACTTGAACCACAGTTGAACCCACGACGATTGAACCTTTATTAACGTGCGGGAGTGGTTTTACCAGGTTTTAAAAATGAAGGGTACCGAATTAGGTACCTAATAAGTCCGGTTTTGTTCAAATATGTCTAATACGCGATTAGATTGACTGAGACTGTACCTAATAAAGATTAGAAATAATGAATGAAACGCTCGACGTTTGGCCTTGACTTCCAGAAGAATTTATAAAGTGAATGAAATAATAAATTAAATAACAATAAAACATTAGCTTTGTCGTTAAACGGTTTTGGTAGAATAATCATGCTTTTTACTGGTTAAATACCTATGTAGCTACTTAGATTATAAGTATGTGAGTGTTGAACTTTTCTAGAGTCGACCAGTAAGATCGATTGCTTTATCGCAAAATGGAGTGCGAAGATTTAAACTATATTGAGGTAAGTAGCTAAACAACAGCTTGACGGCCTCATCAGATGCTTTTTCACGGCCCGCTTAAAGGACCCGGGACTGTAGGATTATGGACACACGTGAGCTGGTAAGGAATTCTAGATCTTAATGGGCCGTCAAAGGAAAGAATCACTGAACCGTTTGGTTCTTGGTGGAATATTCTGCACTGCGCTAATCTAAGCCCTGCACGTGTTGTCCTGTGTAGAGAAGGAGAGGGTGGGTGTTGGTGACCTGAATTGAATTTATATTTGATGGCGACCTCAATCAATGATTTCTGGGCTCTTCACCTACCCAGAGACTCTACCACATAAAGAACAATGGCAGCCGCCCATACTTGATATTATTTGAGAAAGAAATGATGCGTCTTTGATGAAAGATAATGAGTAATAATGTATTATAATGTATTGTAATTTGTAACATGCTATAACCATCTTACTGCATAATACGCTTATTAATTTATATGTAATGTGTACACAGCAAGGAGGGGACCTGGTGACCTGAAATACAGGCCTTGAGCCTAGCTTAGGCACCAGTCACTCACAACATATATTTGTAAAAACAAAATATGTAAATATGCAATTCTTTAAATGTAATACTTTTTGAATAAACATTATCTTATCTTATCTTATCTTGTCTTTAAATAAAAAAAATACTGTTTAATACAGCATGATCACCTGTTTTGAACATTTTGTAGGTTATACTTTTAGATCTCTATTATTGTGTCAATGTGTTTGATGAATGGTGTGGCTGCATAATCCTTTTATATATAATATTAGCTGCCCCGGCGTACTTCGTACCGCCATATTTTCGGCCCGCGTGGTATTCAAATCCCGTTCCCGCTGCACCCTTATCACTTAGGGGTTTGAAAAATAGATGTTGGCCGATTCTCAGACCTACTCAATATGCTCACAAAATTTCATGAGAATCGGTTAAGCCGTTTCGGAGGAGTATAGGAACGAACATTGTGACACGAGAATTTTATATATAAATGTACGTACTACATACACATACTCGTATATTCATCTATATATTCCCGGGTTGTTCCGTATTGATCCCACAAAAGTTGTCCCGAATTCGAAAATTCTTGTTTGATCCCACTTTTACTTCCTTATTGATCCCACAGCACTTTATTTATATTTTATTCTTAATTGATCCCATTTTTGTGTAGTCTACTATTCTCAATTGATCCCAAACCATGTTTTTCTTATAAAAACACTTTTTGTGGGTACGGTTTTCAAATAAGGTAAGTAATTTGAATGACTGAAGAGGCGGTTATTAAAATCTTGTTACAGTGGCTCGCAGAGCTGAATGTCTTTAACCGTCTTCTGTCGTCTGAAGTCTATTTATCCGTCTTTCTGTTACGCGCCACGCCTAAAGTGCTGAACCGATCTTGATGAAATTTGGTACATAGAGGCATTAGAGCTTGGGAACGGAGATAGGCTATATTTTCTTGCGAAAAAAGGGGTTAAGGGGAGGGGGAGGGGGGATCGAAGTATTGTCTAACGAACATTTTCATACAGTCGATCGCCGGAGACGTCTAGAATGTGGTGGAATCTAAATTTTCAGTAAAATTTATATTGGTATAGCTTTTGAGGTTTACGAACTTGCTAATTACGAATATATCATCCACTAGCTGTTGCCCGCGGCTCCGCCCGCGTGGATGTCTTTTATCGCGTGGTGTTATAAATTTTTGTGCAGAGAGTTGCGCGTTGAACGCTGATTAGAGGAGCTTTATTTTTTAGAGGAGGTAGGAAACGACGGTATATCCGTCCCAATCGAGCAGTCCGACTGGCCCTACAGAAGATCACGACTTAGGTACCTAATAACGTCGTGTAGTGTTTCTGACGGTGAGTAGGGTAGCCAGAGATTTTGTGCTGTCAGTGGGAAAACCAAAGGCTTTGCCCTACTTATCTTTTGCGCTGACGGCACAGAATCCCTCTGTTCTTACAGCATAGCACGGGTGTGACGCCCCTGGTGTTGCACTCGGCCATAGGCCACGGTAACCTCTTAACATCAGGAGGGCCGTGTGCTTGTCTGCGACCTAAGACCTAAGTATGTAGTATATATAAAAAAAGATTAGACACTGTACTCGCCTCTCTATTCGGCTCCTACTTGACTCTGTACTCCACGTAGTAGATACGAGTACTCCACTCTGTATTCGCGTCTCTACTCGATGCCACTATACTCGACTTCACTATTACAGTACGACTCACGACAATAGTATTGGGATGGGGTACTTCAAGAAGGGCGAGTGTGACGCCTCTGGAGTTGCATACGTCCATAGGCCACAGTAACCACTTTCCATCCATAAGAATGTTCCTACCTGGATATCTACTCGACTCTCTATTGTAGTCCCCATTCCTTTGCCCTTCTCGCACTACCTGTACCTACCCTGTCTACTCAACTTCGCCAAGCTCTAATCTGTCTTTGCGTGAAAAACGATTTTGTAACGGATCTTAAGACTGTACCAAACTCTATATCACAAATTCACAAATTAGAAATTAAAAAAAGTAATATTAAATACCGGTTCGGGTATATCGGTAGTTTGAAACCAAACGATAGCTTGAATTTAAACGCGAGAACGCCATCTAGTTATGATTCTGTAACTAAATCTTAAAAATTCAAATTTTTATTTCATGATTAAAAACGTATTAGTTTACACAATTGTGTATGTAAAAATAAAGTCTATAAATTCTCATTCTTGCTCGGATGTAATAAGCTATAAAAATTGACCAATAATAATAAAAAGCGCCATCTGTCTATCGGGCCATTTTCCGTTTATTATCATAATTGTTCACAACTTCGGTTCTACTCAACCGATTCCGATCAAACAAACGTAAGATTTTAAGTCTGAGTAAGCCCTTTCTAACAAAAAAAACCGCATCAAAATCCGTCCAGTAGTTTTTGCGTCCATCGCGGACAAACAGACAAACAGACAAACAGACAAACAGACAAACAGACAAACAGACAAACAGACAAACAGACAAACAGACAGGAAATGAAAAAAATATATTTTCGTGTTCAGTATCGTTAATATAACATAACCCAAGTATTTTTTTTAAAATATCTCCAATCTACAGACACGACCACTTTACAATTTTATAATAGTATAGATTTAGCGATCAAAGATGGCGGACTTAACATTTTCAATAAAGTCGATAATATGGGTATCGTTTTCAAGGTTATCAGGGCTGCTAATTACGAATATATCATCCACTTGGCGATCAAAGATGGCGGACTCGACATTGTCAATAAAGTCAATATGGGTAACGTTTTCGAGGTTATCAGATATATCATCCATTTAGCGATCAAAGATGGCGGACTCGACATTTTCAATAAAGTCAATATGGGTAAGGTTTTCGAGGTTATCAGGGCTGCTAATTACGAAGGTTTCATCCATTTAACGATCAAAGATGGCGGACTTGAAATTTTCAATAAAGTCAATATGGGTATCGTTTTCGAGGTTATCAGGGCTTCTAATTACGAATATATCATCCATTTAGCGATCAAAGATGGTGGACTCGAAATTTTCAATAAAGTCAATATGGGTATCGTTTTCGAGGTTATCAGGGCTGCTAATTGCGAAAATATCATCCATTTAACGATCAAAGATGGTGGACTCGAAATTTTCAATAAAGTCAATATGGGTATCGTTTTCAAGGTTATCAAGGCTGCTAATTACGAGTATATCATCCATTTAGCAATCAAAGATGGTGGACTCGAAATTTTCAATAAAGTCAATATGGGTATCGTTTTCGAGGTTATCAGGGCTGCTAATTACGAATATATCATCCATTTAGCGATCAAAGATAACAGACTCTAAATTTTCAATAAAGTCAATATGGGTATCGTTTTTGAGGTTATAAGGGCTGCTAATTACGAATATATCATCCACTTGGCGATCAAAGATGGCGGACTCGACATTTTCAATAAAGTCAATATGGGTAACGTTTTCGAGGTTATCAGGGCTGCTAATTACGAATATATCATCCATTTAGCGATCAAAGATGGCGGACTCGACATTTTCAATAAAGTTAATATGGGTAAGGTTTTTGAGGTTATCAGGGCTGCTAATTACGAAGGTTTCATCCATTTAACGATCAAAGATGGTGGACTCGAAATTTTCAATAAAGTCAATATGGGTATCGTTTTCGAGGTTATTAGGGCTGCTTATTGCGAAAATATCATCCATTTAACGATCAAAGATGGTGGACTCGAAATTTTCAATAAAGTCAATATGGGTATCGTTTTCAAGGTTATCAGGGCTGCTAATTACGAATATATCATCCATTTAGCGATCAAAGATAACAGACTCTAAATTTTCAATAAAGTCAATATGGGTATCGTTTTCGAGGTTATCAGGGCTGCTAATTGCGAAGATATCATCCATTTAACGATCAAAGATGGTGGACTCGAAATTTTCAATAAAGTCAATATGGGTATCGTTTTCAAGGTTATCAAGGCTGCTAATTACGAGTATATCATCCATTTAGCAATCAAAGATGGTGGACTCGAAATTTTCAATAAAATCAATATGGGTATCGTTTTCGAGGTTATCAGGGCTGCTAATTACGAATATATCATCCACTTGGCGATCAAAGATGGCGGACTCGACATTTTCAATAAAGTCAATATGGGTAACGTTTTCGAGGTTATCAGGGCTGCTAATTACGAATATATCATCCATTTAGCGATCAAAGATGGCGGACTCGACATTTTCAATAAAGTTAATATGGGTAAGGTTTTTGAGGTTATCAGGGCTGCTAATTACGAAGGTTTCATCCATTTAACGATCAAAGATGGTGGACTCGAAATTTTCAATAAAGTCAATATGGGTATCGTTTTCGAGGTTATTAGGGCTGCTTATTGCGAAAATATCATCCATTTAACGATCAAAGATGGTGGACTCGAAATTTTCAATAAAGTCAATATAGGTATCGTTTTCAAGGTTATCAGGGCTGCTAATTACGAATATATCATCCATTTAGCGATCAAAGATAACAGACTCTAAATTTTCAATAAAGTCAATATGGGTAACGTTTTCGAGGTTATCAGGGCTGCTAATTACGAATATATCATTCATTTAGCGATCAAAGATGGCGGACTCGACATTTTCAATAAAGTCAATATGGGTAAGGTTTTTGAGGTTATCAGGGCTGCTAATTACGAAGGTTTCATCCATTTAACGATCAAAGATGGTGGACTCGAAATTTTCAATAAAGTCAATATGGGTATCGTTTTCGAGGTTATCAGGGCTGCTAATTACGAAGATATCATCCATTTAACGATCAAAGATGGCGGACTCGAAATTTTCAATAAAGTCAATATGGGTATCGTTTTCGAGGTTATCAGGGCTGCTTATTGCAAAATGAATGATATATTCGTAATTAGCAGCCCTGATAACGTCTATAACGATACCAATATTGACTTTATTGAAAATGTCGAGTCCGCCATCTTTGATCGCTAAATGGATGATATATTCGTAATTAGCAACCTTGATAATCTCGAAAACGATACCCATATCGACTTTATTGGAAATTTCGAGTCCACCATCTTTGATCGCTAAATGGATGATATATTCGTAATTAGCAACCTAGTTATCCTCGAAAGGGATACCCATATTGACTTTATTGAAAATGTCGAGTCCGCCATCTTTGATTGCTAAATGGATGATATATTCGTAATTAGCAGCCCTGATAACCTCGAAAACGATACCCATATCGACTTTACTTAAAATTTTAAGTCCGTCATCTTTGATCGCTAAATGGATGATAAATTCGTAATAAGCAACCTTGATAACCTCGAAAACGATACCCGTATTGACTCTATTGGAAAATTTCTAGTCCGCCATCTTTGATCGCCAAACGGATAATGTTATGTATATTCGTAATTATATACCCCGACCAAAACCCTCGAAAACGATAATCGTATTGATTTTTTTATATTAATTGAATCATGAAAAATAATGATTATAATTGATATTTACATTATAATCCATTATGTACTTTTATAATATTTATATTTTCTTCATTATTCTCCGGTTCTCCGAATTCAGCACCGGTGCAAAGCAAACCTCTAATACGCAGTTGTGGTAGTCGCAGATGGACGGAATGGCAACAGCCAATTTACCTAAAGGCGCGAGCGCGCTCCATACATAAAATAGTACGCGGAATGGCAACGTCGCCCCTACCGTTAAAATTCACAATTCAACTAACGTTAGTTACTGTTACCTAACGTTAAAATAATAAACGTTAGCTGGTAATGTTATATATTGGTAAACGTTAGCTGGGTATCAATTTAAATTTAACGTTAATTAACGGTTAATTTTATGTTAACTGCTTAAAGTTAGCAGTTAACATAAAATTAACCGCCAGGGCTTCCTAACGTTGGAAGCCCTGGCCCATTGTACATTAAACTGTATACATGATACCTACTTGTCCCTATTGTAAATTTATTGGTGTACAATAAAGTATTATCTATCTATCTATCTATCTATCTATCTAAAACTCCAGTTATAAATGTTATCAATTGTACAAAAAATATAAAAACATCAATTAAATATTTATGCAAATTGACATAGCAATTAAAGTAAACTTTATAGATAGATACTGCCAAATAAAAATGTTGTAAGATAAATAATACGCATTATTGTGAAATATTATAGGACTAATTTAAATTATTAGTTATAGGTACTCGTAGCACTCGCTTTGTGTTGTATAAAAAACATTGGTGAGTAAAATAGAGATTTCCAATAAAATAGACTTCAAAATCAACATTATTGAAATTAAATAATAAAATATCAAATCAACACATGTATATTTTTTACAAATCAACATTTAAATATAAGATAATATATAATTATTTTTACAGTTTTTACAGTTTTAGATCAAACAGTAATTGCAATACGTTACTAACAATATTCATACAATATTAAAACATTCAAAATTGTGTACAAAATCACAAACAAATCACATATTGACGTTTTTAATTATATATTATACTATGTTCCTTACATACTTAGCTGTCAAAATAAACTTTATAAGTAAAAAAGATGTAAAACAAACACAATTTATAAGCAGTTTTAAAAATTACAGGACCAATATAGATTATAAATTCACTCGCTTTGTGAGTGTTTCATACAAAATATTGGTAAGTAAAAGAGAGATTTTTAACAAAATAGACTTCAGAATTAACATCAATGAAATTATTAATTATATAATGTTTTCAAATCAACATAGTAATATAAGATACAACATTTGTTGCAGTTACAACAGTAGTTGCAATTACTTGCTAACAATTTTCTAGTAATAATTAAATATTTAAAATTATGTAAAAAAATCACAGACAAATCACAGATTTACATTTTTAACTAAATATAATACCTACATATTACCTAACCTATCATTTTAAATTGTAACAGCTACTTAAAATAAACAAAGGGGGCCAACTTCTCCAGGCAGTGACCGACTGTTATTCGCCCGTCCACTTAACTTTGGATAGTCAAAGTCAAAGTCAAAAATCATTTATTCTGTATAGACCATTAAAACGGCACTTACAAAACGTCAAAAATATATAATTATGTACTAAAGACTAG
Source organism: Eilema depressum (assembly GCA_914767945.1). NCBI lineage: Eukaryota > Metazoa > Arthropoda > Insecta > Lepidoptera > Erebidae > Eilema > Eilema depressum. The sequence goes on from OU612020.1 coordinate 19,432,786, forward strand.
GTTAGCAAATGGACCACCGGTTCGAAACGCGGCCCTGGCCTGAGAAGACTCCGGCAAGAAACTCAGCGGGCTTTTTTTTTTTTGGTCTATTTACAAATAATGCTTAGTCTACTTAGTCTAAATACAATAATTTGTTTGAGAAGCATGCATGAGTGAACAGCTCATTTCCAAGCTAGTTTATCATCTAAATATTCTTGTATTTTATAATAGCCCTTTTGGCACAATTTCCTCTTAACTACATTTTTAAATTTATTTATAGGTAAATCCCTAATTTCCTTAGGGAGCTTGTTAAAAAAGCGTATACAGTTACCCTGGAAAGAACTGCTAATTTTTTGGAGTCTGGTATCACAGACTACAAGATTGTTTTTATGTCTCGTATTTATGTTATGCCTGTCAAATATTTTTGGAAATTTGGAAATATTTTTCTTAACATACATTAGGTTCTCGAAAATGTACTGTGACACTACGGTCAGAATGTCTACTTCTTTAAACTTTTCTCTGAGGGAGACTCTTGGGCCCAAATTATAAATAGCTCGCACAGCCCGCTTTTGTAATATAAATATTGTATTCAAATCCGCGGAACTACCCCAAAGGAGAATTCCGGATAGCACTATTAATGCGCTCTTCATTTTCTTCTTCGGAATTTTTGGACCTAGATGCTCCTAGGTTTATCTGTGTTATTTTAGCTTTAGCCCATTGACTAATATTAACAAGATCATTGTTGATAGCTGTCACAGCCTCAGTCAGTTCCTCGGCCTTGAAGTGTCGATATAGCTGCAGGTCGTCTGCATAGAGGTGATAGTGCGAAGTGATGACCTTGGTGATAGCGTTTATAAATATGGAGAAGAGAAGAGGAGATACTACGCCACCTTGTGGGACGTCCGCATTCTGCAATCGTTATTTATAATTAACTAACTGTTGCCAGCGGCTTCGCCCGCGTGAAATTCTGTTCCCGTTCCCGCTCTCCATGGAACCTATTCCTGGGATAAAAAGTAGCATATGAGTTATTCCAGACTATTATCTAACCCTGTACCGAGTTTTAACCAAATCCGTTCATTCGTTGGAGCGTGATTAAGTAAAAAACATACGAACATCTTCACAAACTTTTAGTCTTCTAATATTAGTAGTAAGTAAGATTACATTAGTTGAATGCATGATCATGCTATCCATACTTTTTAGTACCTCTTGCATTGGGATCAATAAGGAATAGATTTTGGGATCAAACAAGAATATAAAATAAAATTTGAAAGTGGGATCAAAAAGGAATACGCATTTGGGGTGAATAAAGAATGGGATCAATCGTTGTGGGATCAATACGGAACAACCCATTCCCCCCGATTACATTAGTTGAATGCATGATCATGCTATCCATACTTTTTAGTACCTCTTGCATTGGGATCAATAAGGAATAGATTTTGGGATCAAACAAGAATATAAAATAAAATTTGAAAGTGGGATCAAAAAGGAATACGCATTTGGGGTGAATAAAGAATGGGATCAATCGTTGTGGGATCAATACGGAACAACCCATATTCCCGGTTTTACACCCACATTTCGCTATTACTACATCCAATAAGTATGTATGACCTATATCGGTAAATTCTTTTTTCTTACTTGCCTATTTCGGCATGTACCTAATGCATTATACATTCTAAACTATTACATATAAACATCAAAGCTACGAGATCCACAGAATATGGCAAGTTCAGAATCCAATATACAAACAGCACAGTCACTCACTTATGTATCAGTATCAGAGTCCTTGGGCATGCAGGGGTCATAAAGAGGAAAGATCAGATTCCTTAAGCAGTCCGGATCACAAGAAACTTCAAAAAAACGGTAAAGATGATGGAAATCACACTACGAGAAAAACACAACGAACGTAAACAAACGTCTATGTCTGTCTAGAGTCTGTCAATGTTGCCGTAGTAAAAAATATATTTTACTACTATGTTTTTGTTTACTTGCTTATATTTTCATTAAACAGAAATCCTTTAAGTTTGAAAAACATGCATTTAAAAATATATCAATAACTAACATACTTCATTGATTCAGTTCTTACAATTATAAAACTAAAAATATTTACAAAAGTACGACACTTTACTGCATAGTTTTTCTACATTTTATAATAATAGTTGCAAAATGGTAACACTGAATTGATAAGCCGTTTTTTTCCTCGGCCCATAATACTTAACTTGGACGATAATTTCATAAAACGTAGATATTTACTAGAATGAGTTTCCTATGAAAGACATTTTAAATCGCTCAAATTGTTGTCAAATAAAATTTCACCATTGTTCTTTCATTAAATTGAAGTCTCACTTGAATTAACCCTTTTTTTATACCACTTAGGTGGCAGACAAGCCCACGGCCCACCTGATGGAAAGTGGTTACCGTGGCCTATGGCTATTTTTTAAGTGCCACCTAGCAAGAGCGGTTATATCGGACTCAAACCGACTGAAACCCCACACCGTCTTGAGTCTTCAGATGCCAAGGTGTGACATTCCCTAAGGTATATCCCTCCCAACTCCAGCTGTTAAAATCTTCCACCCTGTATATAAATAAAAATGAAACCCCCCAAATGTATGAACGCGCATAACTTCCAAATGACTGCACCAAATTGGATAATTCTTTTTGTTTTGTGTTCGTTGTTGTGTGGCCAAGGTTTATATAAAAAAATTAATAGAAGGTGCAGCGGGAACGGGATCTGAATACTGATAGGAAGTTCGCCGTGTCAGCTAGTTATTAATAGATACGTCACGCAGGAACATTGCTGCTTTAAAAATGGTGCAAACACTAAGTTAATTTTATACGCGTGAAAAATAATAGATACGTTAATATTATTAATTTATATGAAACCTGAGCCTGAGCTATGAGGCCTGAGCGCATCGTAGGATGAACCGGATAGGGGATATTGACATTTATTGATATTTATTGTAATTTATGGACGAAAATTTGTATAGTGACTTAATTTAAATGAATTAGGTATATAAATTATATTATATATTATTTATACGAGTTATTACGAGTTAGGTACATAATATATGTATTGTGAATTTATTATTAATGATTTTTTTTTGCCTAGTGCACTGTTGCGTCTCAGTTGTTTACACTCTAAAAATCGCGACAAAAAACGATGACTTCGATAGTATTAAGGTATGATTCCGTAGCCGACCGCATACGACAACTGCCGACGCATGCAGCACAAACTGCATTCCCATTACTTGTCAAACTCCGATACGGATAAACGGGACGATTGAGAAGCCGCAATGAATTACGTGCATGTGCTGCGTGCGTCGGCAGTTGTCGTATGCGGTCGGCTTCGGAGTCATAACTTAACCATGCTTCGGTTCACTGGCGTAGCTATGGGTGGGCTAGGTGGTGCCGTGCACCGGGGCCCCCAAGTGCAGGGGGCCCCCAAACTCAGGAGGACCCCAAGCTCAATGGGCTTTCGGGCCCAAAGTAGGATTTGATAATTTGATCCCCAACACGTTGGCAACCAAAGCCGGTTGGGCTCGAGACACCCTATCGTATAGGTACTTCGATAAGGCGATGTACGACACCCGGGGAAGTTTTCGCAACCAAAAAAATGGAATGAAAACATAGGGGCCCTGTTTCTTTTTGCACCGGGGCCCTTGGTCATCTAGCTACGCCACTGCTTCGGTTACCATTTTTTGCACTAATCAATCATAGTGCAAAAAATTATGACCTGAGTCATCATTTTTTTGTCGCGATTTTAGAGTGTAAACAACGTACTAATATTAGGTACATTAAAATGGTAACAAAAATAAGGACAACTATCCTGATTTTATGCAACGTTCAGAGACGCGACATACAATATATACATACCTACCTACCTACCTACCTACCTAGGTATACACGGCTGTAAATCCCCGAAAGGGTAGGCAGAGGTGTATTAACTTAACACCCATATTTCACCAACGACAGTGAGCTAAATAATAATATGTCATAAATAATTAATACGGAACAATAGTAGTATTATTCATGTAAGTAACAATATGATTCATAGTATGTATCTATACTATTATAATAATTGTAAAGTGGTCGTGTCTGTACATTGGAGATATTTAAAAAAAAAAACTTGGGTTATGTTATGTTAACGATACTGAACACGAAAATATTTTTTTTTAATTTCCTGTCTGTTTGTCTGTTTGTCTGTTTGTCCGTTTGTCTGGTCGTCTGTTTGTCTTACTCAGACTTAAAATCTTACGTTTGTTTGATCGCAATCAGTTGAGTAGAACCGAAGATATGAGCAAAGGTCGCGTTAACCGAGATGCACGCGGGCGGAGCCGCGGGCGGAAGGCTAGTAAATTAATATTAATGTAGCCTTCATATCATGGGCTTCATAAAATCAAATTATTACAAATTCTATGTTTTTCATATCTACAAAGTGTTTGTTAGTAATATTAAAATACTAGCCTCCGTCCGCGGCTCCGCCCGCGTGCATCTCGGTTAACGCGACCTTTGCTCATATCTTCGGTTCTACTCAACCGATTGCGATCAAACAAACGTAAGATTTTAAGTCTGAGTAAGCCCTTTCTAACAAAAAAAACCGCATCAAAATCTGTCCAGTAGTTTTTGCGTCCATCGCGGACAAACAGACAGGAAATTCAAAAAAAATATTTTCGTGTTCAGGATCGTTAATATAACATAACCCAAGTATTTTTTTTTAAATATCTCCAATGTACAGACACGACCACTTTACAATTTTATAATTTTATAATATTAAAATAAGTTTTATTGACAAATGCATATTATACACTAATATGCATTTATCAAAAAAACTTATTTATGTTGCAGGTATGATAAGTATTTCTAAAATTCTGTCGGTCTGCCATTCTGTTTGTTTTTTCCTAGTAATCTCCGAAGTAACATGGCGAATTTGAACGGAATTTTTACTTCTGATAGCTGTTTTAATGTGTAACTTAGACTACTTTTACTTTAGAAAAAGTAACTATTCGGTTTTCGCATGAAAAGTGAAAACCGAGAACCGCCTACGCGGACGAAGCCACGGGCATATTTAGTACCTACTATAATATAAACAGGTACACGAAAACGTGTTTGAAATTTAAATATTATAGCTATTAAAATGTTATAAATATAAAGAAAATTTACAATACAAAATATTTTAGATTATTTTAGTTTTAACACCAAAGCCAATAACGTGGTTATAAAAAAACTAGTCCCAGCACAAATACAGCTACAGTAATAAAAAATGATTAACACCGCTAAATTATGTAGGTACCTATTGTCGTATTATTATTGAGTCGTCGTTAAAATGGCGGCTTTCAAAAATGGCGCAAACACTATGTTCTTGAAAGTAGGTAGGTATGTCGTTTTTGTTTTTTATATAGGGCGCGTCAATTTTGATTTGACCTCAACTGACCTGATGATAGGCTGAAGGCAAAGTCTAGGAAAAGAGGGTCACCATTATAGACACGTACCAACCATGTTTGCCACAATGGTGGCACTCAGCTTGACGGCAGCCTCATCAGATGCTGCCGTTTTAAGGACCCGGGACTGTAGGAAGAGGGAAACACGTCTACTGGTAAGGAATTTGGTGCGTTAGGTAGAGTGCTTAAGGGTGCGGTATCTATTAATCTATTATATCATTGGTTGAAAGTCTAATATCGTTAGTAGAACTACACACTTTCCTTTTATATGAACATTCGAAACTGAATGATAATAGTTATTTGTTATACAAGAGTGCAAAGTTGCTTTTTAACCGCGTGCTCATTTTTGATGACCGAGCAAGCGAAAGATTCTAAATTTGAATCACGAGCGTAGCGAGTGATTCACAAATTAGAATCTTGAGCGTTAGCGAGGGAATCAAAAGAGCACAAGGTGAAAAATCTTTGCACTCGAGTGCAACACGTAACTTTTCATCCCACCTCAGCGAGGAAATAATGAAATGCTTCTCCTTCCTAGCGTTAATTCCCAGTCAGCATCCGAAGCTTTCACCTCGGAGTCCGGGGTCCGCTTTACCAGTCTTAACTGCGGATTTGGCTGGACCTCGATATTTGCCGTGAAGCGACTGCCATCTGACCTCCACAACCCAATGGTGACATTAGGCGATATCGAAGCATTGCAGCCAGACCGTTGTTGTTGAACTTTTTAGGGCTCCAACTACCCGTAACGACTGCCATAGATGTTCGTATGGCATCCGTGACCGACGGCTTAACGTGCTCTCCAAGGCACGACCAGATCAATGCAAATACCCATTTTCATGCATAAAAAATATTTGCACTGAGCGGGGATCGAACCCGTGCCTCCTGCGTAGCGGCCGCGTTCAATACCACTACGCCATGGAGGCTGTATAATATGTGTATTAATACTAGTAATAAAATACAACAAAATAAAAATTCAACAACAATGTCAACAATATGACGTGAAAAAAATAGATGCGCGCAAAGCAAATTAAAAAAAAAGTACACCAAGGAGGTTACGAGTCTGAGTTTTTCATGAATTAAAAAAAAGTTGTATGATAAATTCGGCACCATAGAGGTAGAAGTAAATAGGTTTAATGATGTTTTGAGTCCACAAACCTAGTACACACGATGTTCTAAATTCAAATTTACTTTACCTCTCTAGAGGATAAAAACGACTTTTACGCTCAGTTATCGAAGAGCAAAAATAGTCTTTCCGAGATGGTGGGATGAAAAATAGTTTACTTAGGTAGGTAGGTTATTATACCTATACAGGGTGTAATCGTTAAGTGTGTCCAGGCGATTATTCCGTGACTATTACAGATATCAAAAAACTTTAAACTGATATCGAAAGTACGTTACCTAATAAGAGTAATAAGTAAAATGACATCAATAACTTTTTAAAAATCAAACGAGAGGTATCTAACATTTTGACATTAAACACTCCCATACATTTAGTATGAGACAGCCTCCGTGGCGTAGCGGCAGTGAACGCGGCCGCTACGCAGGAGGCGCGGGTTCAATCCCCGCTCAGTGCAAATATTTGTGTTCATGAAATATGGGTATTTGCATTGGTCTGGTCGTGCCTCGGAGAGCACGTTAAGCCGTCGGTCCCTGTTGCCATAAAAACATCTATGGCAGTCGTTACGGGTAGTTGGAGCCCTAAATAGTCCAAAAACATAGGTCTAACTGCAAAACTTCGATATCGCCTAATGTTACCATTGGGTCGTGGAGGTCAGATAGCAATCGCTTCACGGAAAATATCGAGGTCTAGCCAAATTCGGATGCGACTGGGAATTAACGCTAGGATGAATAATTATTTTTATCGATATAAATAATAATATAATTCATAATAATAAATTAACAACATTAAAACTACCGGAAAATCAGAAAGATAAAACAATTGAATCGTTAGCAGAATAATTAAATCTTGTGTGAATTACTTATTCAGATTCATCAACGTGTTTAAAATGACCAGTTACCTTGACATTGGATTGTCTGTGGTCATTTATACTATCTACAAACTCACAGATGATAACCGCGTTTAGCACACCACACAGGTGAACGTGTCCTTTTCGTTATTTCCCGCCAAGTGCAGTTCTATTTTCAAATTTAACATTAAATTTTCTAGTTTTTTAATTTATTTTTTATTTTTGTACATACATAAATCAAAGTGAGTTTATAATAAAATGAAGATCATCTTGGATGATGGGGTAAGTATTTTTAGTTAATAATTAATATTTCTGTGTCAATTGGAGTACAATAACAAAATCGTTTGTATGGAGGATATTTGAAAAGGACCTTTGGAAAAATACATCAAAGATTTCGAACAGATTACTTCCTTATTTACTTTCATTTAATAAATACTCGTTATAAGATGAATGTGAACACAAATTAAGACATTGTTTTTAATAGTATAGTTAGTAGAAGAATTTAGTTCAATTTATAATAATACTGTAGGTACTTATGAGTCCATGCATTGTGAAATAAATAAATATTCTATAACATTTTATACAGCGCTATCTAGACCCAAAGTAAACTTAGCCTAACTGGTTTGTGTTATGGGACCTAGAATGCGAATAAACATATCTACTTAGATACTTAGGCAGGTACCTAGTTTTTTTTTTAAAATAAATATAAGAACACCCAGACAAACGAATGCAAAGATAATGATGATGACACAGAAACATCTAGAGCAATACATTGCACATATACAGGGCGTCCCACGGCGATGCCACATGGAGGGAAAGTACCTTAAATCCTTAAGTTAGCTCATTTTACTTAAAGGAGACATCATTTTATTTTTAAAAAGAAACGAAACTGCATTTAAAGATTTTTAAAAATTCGCTTGCCACATCCGGTAATCGAACCGACTAAAATCCGAAAAAGTAACACCCTGTATTTTTATGGCATCAATCGATAGTGTCAATCATAAGGATCAAATCTCTCTAAGAAACATGGTAAATAAAATGAAAGGAAGTCCTTGAAATCTAAAATTATAAATTCAATTTGGCAAAATAAATCACTTTAACTCAAAGTTCATCCATCCATCTGATACCATATTAACAATAAAATTCCATATTTAAACTACTTACTTTTCTTTTTTTATCGTGCTGACACCGCTGCTGGTCAGCAGTAGTATTTAGGTATGTATATCTATATATTATAAATTTCATCAAAGATATCTCTAGTGTTGATACCTTGTGAGAAAAGGTAAAGGTATCAACACTAGAGATATCTTTGATGAAATTTATTTAGTAAAATGAATGAACTTTGTTACCTGTTTAGAATGTAACTTTATTGGGTAACTGCATGAGGTATGTGTAGGTAGGGTAGGTAGTTATTTTTGGGTGCTTGATTAGAAACCTGCACGCGGTGTACCCTGTGCAACGAAAATGGCAAGAGAATTGCCCTATGGATCAACTTATAACCTGTTAATTTAGAAGGCGTGCGGTTTTAGTTGGTTTGAGTTCGACATACCTAAATACTACTGCTGACCAGCAGCGGTGTCAGCACGATAAAAAAAGAAAAGTAGTTTAAATATGGAATTTTATTGTTAATATGGTATCAGATGGATGGATGAACTTTGAGTTAAAGTGTTTTATTTTGCCAAATTGAATTTATAATTTTAGATTTCAAGGACTTCCTTTCGTTTAATTTACCATGTTTCTTAAAGAGATTTGATCCTTATGATTGACACTATCGATTGATGCCATAAAAATACAGGATGTTACTTTTTCGGCTTTTAGTCGGTTCGATTACCGGGTGTGGCAAGCGAATTTTTAAAAATCTTTGAGTGCAGTTTTGTTTCTTTTTAAAAATAAAATGAAGTCTCCTTTAAACAAAATGAGCTAACTTAAGGATTTAAGGTACTTTCCCTCCATGTGGCATCGCCGTGGGACGCCCTGTATATTCATGCGTAGGTACAAATATTTACACTAAGCGGGAATCGAACCTGTGACTCCTATGTAGTCTTCGCGTTCACTACCGCTACGCTACAGAGGCTTTTGCACGCATTGAAATTACAATCAAGAGTTCAAAATGTTAATTCATGAATATGATGAATGGCATTATAATGAAGAATGTGAAAAAAATCACGTAGCTCGCTGTCTCAGCAATATGAAGAAATTAAAAGACATGAGTATTAAACGTACGATGAGTTTTGGTTCAATGCTAATACTATAAATGCGAAAGTAACACTGTCTGTCTGTCACACTTTCACGCCTAAACCACTGAACCGATTTTGATAAAATTTGGTACAGTGAAAGATTAGACCTTGGCACAGTGTGTTATAGAAGCCGACTTGCGGTCATGTGTGGTTTATATGTCTATTTGATGGGCATCATCGTGATGAAGAATTGACAGAAACCCCGATACAATAATCTTCTCTAGTTTTAGAGATATTAATTTTTCTATGAGAGGTCAATGACCTTAAGAAAATCTTTATTTATTTTTATTGGGAAAATTATGACCCCATTATACTTTTTTAGTACTCAGAGTAGTGTAACTGTATGCTATATACCTATTTATATTAAAAAGTAGAAGACAGTAGCTTTAGTAGTCTGAGAAATATTAAATATTTTCTGTTTTTCACAATAAAATTATATTTTTGATAATTGTACATTAGCGTTGTAGCATTTTATTTTTGGTTATTACTATGCGCATTACTGTCGTCTACAATATCCTAAAATTTCACAAACTACAAACTTACGTTATACGAGAAAAAGCGTTTCTAAGTTTTTTAGAAATTTCTATGGAAATAGGGTTGTCAATATTTAATTAATTACAAATATTAAAATCAAAGTTTTTAGGAGATTAAGGTTGAGAAGAGATTAAGGAAGGAGAGAGGTTTATGTAGATTGTTGCGCCAACTCCATGTTGACGTGGTAAATAATCCCAAAATTAAATAAAGACTAATAATAAGTTTTTTTGTTTTTCATTTTTAGGACTCCTCATCAGAGTGAATTAATACTTCTTCTGACGACAAAGAAAGTGTCTCATCAAGTCTATGAAGAGTAACATTTTCTGTCGAGGGTTTTAACAAAGAAAGGACTCTCTCGGGTAGGGCTGTGCGTTTATTTTTATTCTTTCGCAAGTCAAAGGACATGGTTGTTATGAGTGGATCTGAGGATTCCAAAGCTCGGTGAAACAAATCGAGAATGGTAGTTTGGCGATTTAATTTTCGCGTATGATTCTCGCGGTCATAACGCCAAAACTTATTTCTCGATTCACCGGCTTGTTCTGAAAGCAAACCAATCGGCAAGGAAATCGATTCTATAATGTTTTCACCATGTATCAGTATTTTATGGGTGTGCGTTGTTTTATAGAATTTCGTTTCACATAAAATTTTTCTCATATTTTCGTTTCATAGAATAATCAATACACAGAATACTTACTTTGAAGATTTTTAAATCATTGATTTTTGTTTCACATAACGTTTAATGTTAGAATAATCATATATTATCATAGAATAACAAATCAAACATTCTTTAATAACATAACATACATTAAATATAAAATCGTTTCACATACCACTCAAAAGATATAAAACTTATTTGTGCTAAGATAATTCGAAGGAGCCCCGCGCTCCTATTTCTGGGTGGTTTTAAAAAAAAATTACCACGAAGGCCTAAGGCGGGAGCTCCGCTCCGCTTCGCTCCCGCCTTAGCCTTCTAACCTAACCTATCCAAGTCGGGGTACTCTGAGTCGGGGTGTAAACTATAATGATGTGTTCTAAATTATTAAACGTTAGACCAAATTATTTTCGATTATGGTGGTGGTTTAATATTCCTTAAAAAATAATTCTACTGTTTGATAAGTTTATTAAACAAATAAATGTAAATAAAAATTCATTAAATTGTTTTTCTGTGAAATATGTTTCATTCTGGTAAATTGTCTTTGAAACAATAATATTCGAAATAAAAATATAAGTACCAAATATTATGTGAAACATTTTCTGTGAAACGAAATTCTATGAAATTTCTGTCTGCGAAACAAGGGGCTCCCGTATTTTATGCAAGGTGACTGACATATAAAACCACTTATAGTGTTCCACATATCTAGTGGCGAGATCATAGCAAAATACTTTAACCTTTTTAGAATCTATTTCCAAACCACTTGATAGTGCCACGAGAATAGTATGTAGGTCCTTGACTAGCCATCCTTGATGCCCAAAATGTTGGCAAAAGTTTTGCGATTGGTGTCTGATAACGCAGTGCGGGCAGTATTACCATCATTGGTAGTGCCTGCATTTGGCCGTACAATATCCACAAGTAAACCCATTTTTTGTCTGATTTCTGGGTCAGTTCCTGTTGAGGCAAAGTGGTGTCATGGGTCTTTAAAGGCTCCATGACGCCTCACCCCCGCTTCTCCAGTCATCATGTTCTGATATTGGATTTTAGCATATGCCTAACGAGGGCGGACCCCTTCCCAATACCACACGATGACCTTCATAGAAGAAAAATTGCCAAGTAGCATATCTTTTGCCATGAGAATAGTATATTTACAATAAGTACATAATATTTACCTATAACGTCAATTATTTGTCATCAGTAAGAACTTTGCGGATCATAAATGGTACATGTCACACAATAACTTAATTTTTGACAACCCTAAGCAAGATTTAAAAAAAATCATATCTTACGAAACGCGTGTTTTTCGCGTCTGGTTTTTTTTGTGGCAATACATATTAACATTATACATATAATTCAATTTGAAACAAATGCTGCAATGCAATAGTTTTCGAAAAAAAAAATATTTAAGTTATCATAGAAAATATTTTTTTTCTTTTTTTTAGTACTCCAATCATCAATTATTTATGTGTACATTTGCTCTTTAGGTCAACATTCATCATGTTTATAAACAATTTATGGTTAAAAATCATAAGGAAAACAGCTATAAAGTTTTTCTGATTTCTATGGATTTTTCTCGATTTTTTTAATTTCTCAAAAACTATGAGACATACATCAACGAAAGTTTTTTTAAGTTGTTTGTCTTAAAATTCTCTATACGAAGAGTTTATAAAACGGAGATGACCGCAAATTGGCTTCTATAACACACTGTGCTTGGGAAAGAACATAGACTATGGTTTCGTCGCGATGACCGACATCTACGTGGGCGGAGTCGGAGGCAACAGCTAGTATAATATTATAAAAATAAAAGTATTATGTATATTTTTCCCTGCTGTTACTCGCGACTCCGCCCGCGTGGATGTTGGTTATCGCGACCAAACATACCTTATGTCCTTTTTCAAGGTCTAATCTACCCCTATACCAAATTTCATCAAAATCGGTTCTGTGGTTTAGGGGTGAAAGCGTAACAGACAGACAGGCAGACGGACAGACAGACAGAGTTACTTTCGCATTTATAACATTAATAATAATATGGATTCGGTTTGTCAATTGGCTACAACACGGTATGGTTAAAAGCTGATATGTAGTCCAAAAGATAGGTAGGTACGGACCACCATTTCTGATGCTATTGACCCAAAAATGGTGGTACCTAACTTGACGGCCTTGATATTTGCTTTTTCACGCCCCACTTGAAGAACCCGGGACTGTAGGAAGAGGGAATCGTGCGGCTCCCTCTCCTGCGGTATCTAAAACCAAACCCAACCCAACTCTATCTAAAGCCTCCCAATATTGGGAGAGGCATATGTCGAGCAGTGGACAGCGATAGACTAATTGATTGAATCACCTATCTAAAGATAGCAGCATCCACGTGCCAAATTTTTAAGATTATTAGTAATCGATATTATTAGCATTACTCCTAACCAACTTAATAATAATAATAATGCCGTATTACAGGTATGTGCCCGACCCAGTTCTTGACGATGGTCGCGTCACATTGTACTGGGATCGATCTATCATCACTGACAGGACTATTTTAGCCAATAAGCCTGATATTGTGGTGATAGATCGATTAGAGCGCCGCGCAATAATTGTCGATATCACCATCCCGCATGACGAGAATCTCGTGAAAGCCGAAAAAGATAAACAAATAAAATATTTGGATTTGGCTCGCGAGGTTGTCGACATGTGGGCTGTGGATTCGGCGATTGTTGTTTCGATAGTCGTATCGGCTCACGGGTTGATTGCCAAGAGCCTCGACCAACATCTTAAGAGGCTCGCTGAGGAGAGCGTTAGATAGTTGGATCAAGGGCCTGATGCAGAAGGCGGTACTCCTCGACACGGCACGTATTGTGAGGAGGTTCCTCTCCCTGGAGCCCTAACCACCGGCAGCTTGGTCCCTGTACCCGATGCCGGTGGGCACTATTTTTTATATTTTTAAATATATGCTTTTTCTTTTAGATAATAATGTATTTAAAAATGTAATTTATAGGTTTTAAAAAATGAATAAAGAGAGAATAATTTATTAATGGATTCAGAAAACTATTATTTATAGTCCACACATAGGTACGAGTTACGAGTATAAGAAGCAACATGACATGCAACAAAATAAAATAACTTAACGCATATTTAAATATAGTTAAAATTAAATTCTGTTGATAGGCTCAACCAATGACATTTCATTACATAGACATGTCATATGCTTACAAATCAACGTAGAAAAATGTGCCGAACTCACACACACACATTTTTAATTCATCTACACTTCCCTACATAACCAATGGATTGAAAAGAGATGACATGAAAAATACCATATAAAAGAAGAAGAAAGCTATTGTTTGTCACTTGGACTTTAATGATAACAATGTACCAATCACAGTGCGGTTGCTACATCGTGACATAGGCTAACAAAATTATTGAAAAAGAAGGTACAGAGCTCTCTGAATTGAGGTTAATGCCTAATTTTGTAAACAAAGATCTAAAGACAAAGATGTTTGTTTGACTTTGTTAATGTATTATAAAAAAGCTAGGTATATTTTTAAATTTCATTATTTTGTTGCTGTCAATAGTACATTTTAACAAGTACTTAAGTAGGTACTTGCCAGTAAAGTGAAGTTTGAGATAATTGCCTAATTTTGTTTAGACAAAGATGTTTGTTTGTCATTGTTATTGTATTAAATATGAAAAAGCTAGGTATGTTTATTACATTTCATTATTTTGTTGCTGCCAATAGTACAAATTTTAACAAGTAGGCACTTACCTAAGTAGACACTTGCCAGTGAAGTGAAGTTCGCACTTATTAACTTACTTGAACCACATAGTATTAGTAGGCAATTATAAAAAACAACAATTAAAATTGGGAGGTAGTATGTAGTGAGTTTAATGCCTACGATATTCTCATCTGTACTTTAATCTATGTTCGGAGCACACACGTCCTTGTCGCTCACACACCAAATTATATCATACTGTCTCTTTTTATTTTCGTGCTGACAATTTTAACTTGAATATTATGAAAGTAAGAAATTTTGTCTTTATCAGTCGAAATAAGTATTATTTCCATGTGATATGAAATCCCTTTTGATGTATTAACTTTAGAGTAATAGTTCGTGCAGTGTCTATAAACATACGATGGCATTTTCGTTATTTTTTTAAGTCACTGATGCTTCCGCTCAACGTTCGGCCGGCGCCGCTCGGCACGCGGTACTAGAGGCAAACGTTCCAATTTACTCGTTTTCGGATCTTCACGATTTTCGCGCAATAACGAATCTACTTCTTTTTATATAATATCTTTGGGCTCAACAATTCCCACGATTTAACTTGATGAACCTACCCATCACAGCGCCTTCCATTCTGCCTGCGACCGGCAAACACCTTTAACATGGTGCTGGGGCTCGCCCACAGCCTGTGCAACAGCGAGGCCAATCTTTTGCGCACGAGCGCAAAGAAGTAATCTGTACTTCTCGCTGCAAACATTTCGGATGCACTGCAATATCGAACGAGCCCCAACAGCATCCTAAAGGAGTTATAATATTGCACACAGAGGACGTTACACGATTTCTGGGTATTATCTTGTCGCCCTGGGTCGGCCGGGGTGCGAGGGATATGGCTACGACAATCTCACCTCCGGCAACGGCCCACAGTCGGCGTGCGTTTTAGTCGGTTCGAATCCGACATAACCTCCTCCTCCGGTTCCGGCGGGGGAGGTATCCGTGGGGATTTTTCGCACGATAAAAAAAGGGTATTATCTTGTCCACAGGCTACTTGTGTAAAAAGTTTGGCAAAAAGCCTTGAAGAGCATTATTTTAACCTGTACAGAGCATCTAATAAACCTGTGAGCCAACATATTCCCCGTCACACGCAACGTTCTACGTTCGCCATCACACACAACGCCCTCAGTAAAAAACTCTTGCCGAAACCCAAATTTGGCATCATGCAGACTAAATGTCTGGCGAGATATGAGTCGAGCACACTATCCAATATTTTAGCTATAATAGTAGCCAATGATGTTGGTCTATTATTACTTATTAAGTTATTACCCACAACCGTAATGTCTCCTGTCCTATTCATAACAATAGGCACAACTCTTGCAATAGTTCTCATTAAATCTTTTGTTAAATATCGATAACTCAAGCAGAGATTGTTTTTATTAACAAAACAAAATTAGCACTCTAGGCAGTTGCCACTCCTAACACAAGCACTTGTTGATTGGTGATCTTCAGATTGATCTCAAACTTGAAATCCGTCTTTGTTGAACTTCGAATTATTTTTTCTATCGCCTTTACCGGCTATAACCTGATCTCAATCACTTCACAAAATGATTCTCAAGATGAGTCAAGATATAATATCTTCTTCATCCTAGAGTTAATCCCAGTCGCGTTCGCGTTCATCTTAGAATTTTTTTTTTCTGTTGCGCTTGAAGGTCCATTTAGGCGGGAGAGTTCCTCACCTGCAAGATACGAATAGCGAAAGGATAAAAAAAGTTGCTTCATCTAAACATTTAGACAGACAATTATCGCTCGCTCGTCCACGCTGGCAAAAATTGGCTCGCACTTGAATATTGATAGTGTCCGTCTAGACTAGACAGAATTCTATAGCAATAATCGCACTAGAATGAATGATAATTTATTCGCATGAAATACGGTACATTATAGTTACAATGGTGTTCGGTATTACAATTTATAGCTTAACGTATTTCACCAAAATTGGCATGCAAAAATTTCGAAGAATATCAATTTACAGGTAATGTCAAATGAATATCCATTAAATAACAGCCGCTGTGTATGGCGTTTGTGGACTACGAAAAAGCCTTTGACTCTATCGAAACCTGGGCTGTGCTGGATGCCCTGCAGCGGTGCCGTGTCGATTGGCGATACATCGAGGTGCTGAGATGCTTGTATGACACTGCTACAATGTCCGTCCAGCTCCAAGACCAGAAGACGAAACCCATTAGCCTCCAGCGTGGAGTGAGACAGGGAAATGTTATATCTTCCAAACTATTCACCAACGCATTGGAGGATGTCTTCAGGACTCTGGATTGGACTGGGCGGAGCATCAACATCAACGTTGAGTAAAGTAAAAAAAAAAAAAAAAAAAAGTCGGCCTCGGTGTAAACTTGATTAAAATCAAGATTATGATCAACGAACATGTTGTACCGAGATCGATTGCCATCGAAGGGGCGACACTCGAAGTGGCCCGCGTGGAATTCGGATTCCGTACAAACTTTTCTTTCGTGCTAAAATTGCCTCGGATACCATCCCCGTCAGCCATCAGGAGTGCCATGTGGAATTCGGACCCACTAAACAGCATGCCGTCGCGGGTCTTCAGTTGCTGGAGTGTAAAATTGCCTAGGGCATTTTCCGCACCCCCCGGCTGACCCTGGGCCATCTACAATTTTAAGATGGCCCTCTCAGAAGTGGGAAGCACGATGTCCCATCGAATTCCGGAAAGGGAGGAGACGGGCGTGAAGGGATGACAGGAGGCCGGATCTATAATCCTCACGTCCGCGCTCGGTGACCAGCCCTTCCCTTTCCTGCTCTCTACTGGGCCTCCTCGTAGTCAGAGGGACATGTGGGAAGCCTTTGAGCAGCCCTCTATAGAGCTGCTCCCGTTGCTGTATGTATTTGCCGTAGGTGGTAGCGCCTCCCCTGGGTGAGGGGCGTTAATGCCTCCGTTACCCAGGATGCATCACATGGAGGTTCCAATCCCGCATTCGGATCCCGTTACCGTTGCATCTTGTGTTCAGCTGACCTTCCCTGTCTTCGCTCGTGAAATACTTCGAACACCCGTGGTTGCACCCTTTTAGCCCATGCCCGTAATAATAAGTTTTCAAATAATGTATGGTAATTTACCGGATTTATTGACATTATAATTTCGTAATATCTTTTGAATAGAATGTCCGATTTCAATAATTCAAAAAGTAATCAACAGGTATTGAAACAATCTTAAAGACCAAATGATTTATTTAGATAAGAATTAATTTAAAGGTATAGATTCCGTGGTCTGACTTTGATCGGCCTTTCGGCTTGAATTTATATCGTCGCGCGTTACTTTCATACTGCAATAGATTCTAAAATATTCATTATAATTATACAGTGTAAAGGGAAATTTTGATCTACATTAAATGTACAATGTATCTAACGTATTTAGTCAGATAAGGCTTAACACTATATTGTTAAAAATAGCTTCGAAAATGACACATATTTTTTTTATAATTTGTAAAAGATAAAAATGGTTATTGTGAGCTACCCTTATTAGATAGACATATGCTGTCGCGGACTTTTATGTAGACCTTTTTAAGTTATACATTTCTACAGTACATTATTTTGTTCTATCTTCAATAGTTTTCGCAGCGTACGCGATGTAAGGAATTTTTTAGGTCATTTTTTTTACACCTTGGGTTACATTATTGAAGTTTTATCCAGAATCCCTATTTTTTTGAAAATTAATTATAGCCTATATTAGTCAGTGATAGTGCAGCTTTCTAATGGTAAAAGAATTTTTGAAATCGGTTCGGTAGTTCTTGAGTTTACTCGAATACAAAAATACAAATCTAATATTAGTAAAGAATGTATGGAAATCTGCCCGATTTATTGACATTTATGCTCACTGCTCCGCTCCCTTTAGTAGTAGCGTGATGTTATATAGCCTATGTTACTCCCAGATAGTGTAGCTTTCTATAGGTGAAAGAATTATTGAAATCGGTCCAGTAGTTTCGGAGCCTATTCGTTACAAACAAAAAAACAAACAAACAAACAAACAAACAAATCTTTCCTCTTTATAATATTATTATTATTATTATATTATAGTAATAGTATAGATATAGAAAATGAAACCCGTTTTCCGTTGTCACGACATAGCATGAAAACGGCTGGACCAATTTCGATAATTCTGCATCAACAAGTGTCGTAGGGCCTGTAAAACTAATTTGCAGCTAAGACAAATAATAGAGGTAGGCAAAGCTCAAACAGAGCAATATGAGTCTGATATGTATCAGCAACAACTACAAATCAGGCGTTTGAATGACTCCTTAAATTCCATTACACAAAAATACCAAATTGCACAAAAAGAAATAGGGGTGTAATGTATTAATATCATTACATGTTCTAATAGTGTGAACTGCATCCGCTGCATTGTTTATTTAGTGATTTTTCCACTCGTTTCAGAAATAGTATCTAGTTTTTGAACGAATATTTTTCTGATGTTGGTCAATTTTTGTTTCGCGATTGGCAACACCCAAGGAGGTACTTGGCTTTTCTATTCTGTGATGGCGCCGTTAAGACGTTCACTATTTTAAATTAAGATTATTGAAGGATAAAATGATATTTCCTTAATTATTTGTATTCGCGTAGTGTGGTCGCTGCTGTGCCGAACCTAAGATGACGTATTTCATGTTTTTGGTAAGCTCTGTTTCGATCATTGCATTTTCGCCACCGCGTGTTTTTTCGACATTTTGGTAAAAATATTTTATAATTGTTCTAGACTGTTTGGTTCGCGTCGGCGCACAGTGGGACGAAAGTACGATTTGAGTGACTTAGGACCCAATGTTTTTTATTTACTTTTTTCTTTGTGCCGATGGATAGAGCTCGTTGAGCCCAATAATAATTTCTACTGACGTTTTTCTCTAAACTTTATACTTTGGGCAGAATAATACTTTTTATTTTTTTTTGTATGGAGCGAATCAAATAAACTTAAAGGAGATGGGGAGGCTTTCATACATTCTTGGGCCAAAAATGTAATAAGATGAGGGTGGTATCAATTAAGAGCATATAAATTATTAAACCATCCCTGAAAATTCTGCAGATTTTGGATATCTGAGAGCAGAGTTATAAGAGATTTAGTAAAAGTGAGGTTATGCAAGAAATTGACATTTTAGAACTGTGATTTCTGTGGTGTTTTAATAGAAAGTGGTCATTTTTTTTATCTTAAAATACTTTTAAATTGTACTGTATTATATTTCACTCAGGGATAATGTACGAAAACTTACAAAGAGATTTTAAAGATATGGAGTACAAGGATGTTATGTTAAAAAAAAACACTTTAAATAATAATTATCTTTTATTCTTCTTCAATAATAATTAAAGTATTGTCTAAGAAGTGCGCAGGTGGAAATATATTACCTTATTTACTTCATTTTCTATGCCACAATTCACACAGAGATCCATGTCAAAATCCAAAATACTGAGCAAAACTCAAACAAGTAAACAAGTTTATCATTGTACTTTAAGGTAACCAGGAGCAAGCTAGAAGTCCGTGAAGAGAAATCACTGTTAAGGGAATATAATCAAGAAATCAACTGGACATACTCAAAACGCAGAAGTCAATTGATCATTGGATTTAAACCAATAAACTGATACAGCATACTGATATAGCATACTTTTGTACATATTTTATAAACAATTGTATATCCCATAAGCCGTGTAAATATACAATTTTTCGATAAAATTATTAATTTTGAAGATTGAATAAATAAACTGATTGACTGAAAATGGAGCTGTCAGCTGTCACAGCTTAAAAATACAGTTGATAAACACAAGAAATAATTAATCGATTAACGGAAATCGATTCAGAATTTATTTTTATTACACTATTATTTGGTATTTTAAATGGTTATTATTATTATAATGATTAAGTTTTGTTCACTCTGATTGATTTAATATCAAATTGTGATGCAAGTGTTTTAATACGCAATATTGTTTAAATAATTTTTAGTAATCGATATTTTATTTTGCTAGTGGAATAAACTTAGTTTTAAGATTACTCGTCTTCCAGACTTTCAATTGAGCTGGTTTTTTAATATTTTGAAATAGAAAAAAATACCGCTTTTTTTAAGTCATATCTCAACTCATTACAATTTTGGCCCAGAAGTCCCCGTCTCCTTTCTGGTAAGTCTCTTTTGATCCCGCTTTGAAACTACATTTTTCTTATACCTTGTCTAGTCTAATGTCATATGATACTATAAACATGTACCTAAAGTTGCAATTCTGCGAAATAAATGGATCGGTAAAATTGAAAAATCACATAGAATAAAGAGTTTTAATTTTGTTTTTGGAAGTTCTTTTAAGTTGAATTTAATATGAAATAGTAAGTTAAACCACGTTATAATATACATAATTACTTAACAAGTAACAACAAAACAGTTAAAGGTCCCTATTTCGCTATTACTTAAAAATATAGGTAAGTAATTCTATTTATTTTCGTAATGACTGTAATTAGTTTATCCTTTTTACTTGTTAATATTACAGCGCTCTCACCTTTACCTATTACTATAATGTTAAATCGGATAATTAGTTAATGAGGGTAGAAAAAAATAAAATAAAAATTTATTGTATGTTATCTAGTATTCGTTTAATTACATTACTACTAACATCTCTTGATTTTCATCGTCCCTATATTTTATATAATGGAGAGTTTAGTTAACAATTTAGATTTATTTATGATTTTAAGAGATCATCTGAATTCATTGTCGGATAGTAAAAAAAAATCCAATTCCTACTACATAAAATAGATGTGACCAAAAAGAACAGTTGAAAATCTTCTACCACCATCAACAAGAAAAGCTTCGACATCTACATTTACACCTAGAAAACTTTTTGAAGATGGATGGTGGTAGAAGATTTTCAACATCTTCAGTATTACAAATTTCGAGCTCTTCTTGTTCCACATTCACAGGTATTACTCCTTCGGGCCAGTTTATAGCACGGTGTAACCAATCACCATTTTTTCTTATAAATTGTGCTAATGTACGACTACTTCGTTCCCACCTTGCACTTATATTTGAACAAAATCGCGTACAGAATTTTTGGAGTTGAGCACTGTTCTCTTCGGTCACATCTATTTTATGTAGTAGGAATTGGATTTTTTTTTTACTATCTGACAATGAATTCAGATGATCTCTTAAAATTCTAAAATAAATCTAAATTGTTAACTAAACTCTCCATTATATAAAATATAGGGACGATCAAAATCACGAGATGTTAGTAGTAATGTAATTAAACGAATACTAGATAACATACAATAAATATAAATTATTTTTTACTACCCTCATTAACTAATTATCCGATTTAACATTATAGTAATAGGTAAAGGTGAGAGCGCTGTAATTTTAACAAGTAAAAAGGATAAACTAATTACAGTCATTACATACATACATAAACTCACGCCTATATTCCCCGAAGGGGTAGGCAGAGGTGCTAGCACCCACATTTCGCCGTTTATATTTAGGTCCCAATGTAATAGGTGGCGAGCCTATTGCCATTAACCGGGCACTTATAAACCTGCGATAAATACACACATAACTTCGAAAAGCATCGAAAAGTCATTTGTGTGTGCCATGGTAATACCTGGGATCAAACCCGAGACCTCGTCTCAGCAATCCATTACCCATACCACTAGGCTATCGCGGTTACATTCATTACGAAAATAAATAGAATTACTTACCTATATTTTTAAGTAATAGCGAAATAGGGACCTTTAACTGTTTTGTTGTTACTTGTTAAGTAATTATGTGTATTATAACGTGGTTTAACTTACTATTTCATATTAAATTCAACTTAAAAGAACTTTCAAAAACAAAATTAAAACTCTTTATTCTATGTGATTTTTCATTTTTACCAATCCATTTATTTCGCAGAATTGCAACTTTAGGTACATGTTTATAGTATCATATGACATTAGACTAGACAAGGTATAAGAAAAATGTAGTTTCAATGCGGGATCAAAAGAGACTTACCAGAAATTTAAGTTTATTTGATTCGCTCCATACAAAAAAAAATAAAAAGTATTATTCTGCCCAAAGTATACAGTTTAGAGAAAAACGTCTGTAGAAATTATTATTGGGCTCAACGAGCTCTATCCATCGGCACAAAGAAAAAAGTAAATAAGAAACATTGGGTCCTAAGTCACTCAAATCGTACTTTCGTCCCACTGTGCGGCGATGACCTCGCGTCGATCCATTTTGGCGTTTCGGTGAGTATTCTCGTAAAATTCCCATTAAAAAATACTCCAATTGGTTAAGAATATTTTTATTAACCAATTTATTCTTTTTCTTAGGGCCGCGCGATAGAGGGCTCGTTTTTCATCGGTTTTCATCGTTTCTCGTTGCCGTGTTCCCCGGATTCTTCTTATATTTTGGTATCTTACTGGCCGGTAACATGTGCAGATTATAACCTCACTTTACTAAAGTAATGTAAACTATTAGGTATCTTGGATATATTTGGACTCGGATGCAGATGAGCTATATATATAGAATCACTAAAAACCATTTGTTATTCTCTTTATTTTGGCATGGTGCCGTTTTGCACCATGAGTATACAAGCCTAGGTGAATAATGGTCACCCCCGGCTCTGAGATTAGAAGCTAATGTTCTATCATATTTAACTATCCGAACTTATTTCCTGGGTATCCCCCAGGTGGCGCCCGAATTAGAATAAGTATTATCTGGAGAATGAATTAAAACTTCAATATTTCTTATTAATTTTTTTATTTGCATTTAAATTCCCTACACATACACTAAAATACATGACAATTGTCGCTCAGCGAACAGGGACATTGATAGGCTTGTTTTTTGATTGTATAACTTACCATTTTCATACTGACTGCACCTCACCTGATGGTATGCAGTACAGTAATAGTTTCATAGATTATTGTTATTTGCTCACTAGGATTCTCACTGCATCCGTGGTAATATTGTTCTGTTATTATTGAAGAACATTTTCTTATTGGAATTGTATAAATTTAATAATAAGTTTAAATAGAATTATAATATAGCTTGTTGTTTGTGTATTTGACTAGCATAACAATTAAGTTTGTGTTTAATTGATATCCTTAAGTCTAGGATGATGTGTACAACCAGTGTATTAACCTTTTGAAAGAATTAAGTATGAATAATTACTGTAACATTGAAATTAATTTCTGTTGTTAGCGAGTAAACCTCATTTGTCAATGGAGTTAGTGTAAACATACATACTTTACAACCTGTATTTAACATTTATTACCTATTGTGCTATTATTGTCTTACTGTATAATGTTTATATTGTAATATTTATATTCATTTGCATCCTGGTACGGTTAATTCGGTAAAAAACTCACATTTTATTTGCATAATTTAACATAACCTCACTTCATAAACCTATAAAATTTTATAGCCTAATAATTTTCAACTTAGAGAATTTCTTTTGCATTCTTCAACTTTGAATAATTTTATCATTCTAGAACTTAGAAAAACTTAGAAAATTTCATAATTTTCACACTTGGAAAATTTTACAACTTTTGAACTTAGTACAACCTCATAAACTTTGAACTTAAATTATTTTTAAAATTTTTCATCAACTTCGAATTTTTTTTGTGTTTGACAGTGAATTTATTTAGTTGAATTTTTGACAATTCTACTTTGAAAATTTTCTTGATCTGACACTTAGGGCCTTTGAATTTTTGACTTGGGACTTTAAAAATTTTTTCTTGACTTTTTATTTCAGTTCATTTTGAATTTAGATTGGACTTTGGATTATCTTTATTTCAGTAATCTTGGGACTTTTGAAATTATTTTTTTTCTTTTGAAAATTTTAGTTTGAGTTGCAGCTATGTCTAACGTAGGAGTACAGTTTCCTGAATTGAGTGTGGAGCCGCATGCCCCTATTGAAGACACCAGTCGTACCACAATGGGTACTCAGGTTGATCCTATTGTTTCAGATGTTCAGGATTTCTCTGCTATCCCGAACGCTTTCGTGCATTCTTCGACTATCGCTCCTCCGTTGACTTCATTTAATGCTTCGAATGAAGAAGTGAAGAAGAATATATCTTCGAATTTTAAATTGTTTGATTTAAGGAAAAGTAAGATTAGTTTTGACGGGAAAACTTGTGTTAGGGATTTTATTGTTCAGGTTGAGGAATATTTCCTTCATAGAGGTTTTGATGAGTTTCTCCTAGTAGGTTCTTTTTCTGATTTGCTAGTTAGTACTGCGACAAAGTGGTTTCGCACCGTTAGACCTTCTATAGCTTCTTGGAGTGACCTTAAGTCTGCTCTTTTAAAACGTTTTGATAAACCGGATTATGAGTTTTTATTAGAAAACGAACTTCGTTCTAGAAAACAAAAGTTCAGTGAATCGCTTCCCGATTTTATCACTGAAATCTTAGATTTAGCTAGTCGTATGGCATCACCACCATCCGAATCAGTTTTAGTTTCTCTTGTCAGACATAATATGTTAACTTTGTATAAACCTTATGTTTTTGCTAGGCCTATTAAAACTTTAGATGAATTTGTTGACCTTGGTAAAGAGCTTGAAGCCCTTGTAGATAGGTCTCCTAAAGGCTCTAAGCAAAAGCCTCAGGCTGCTGTAGTCAGCGTCGACGAACCTAAAAATAGAGTTTGTCTGAAATGTAAGGAACCAGGTCATTTATTTAAAGATTGTACCAAAATTAAAGGAATAGTTTGTTTTAAATGTGGAAAACTGGGTTTTACTTCTAAAACGTGTGATTGCAAACAAACACCCAAAATTGATGCGGATTCAAAAAACTAGTTGGACCCCATCGAGCATCACTTTTGACTAAAAGTCGTAATGACTCGGTGAAGAAAATTATTGAACACTCGTTTAAACCTGACGATTCCATTCGCCAACGCGAATTCCGCGATTGGATTAAATATTTAAAATCATTTTTTGTTGCTCCTGTTTTGTATACTAAAAGTAACGATAATAGGCCCTTTTTGGAATTTTCTCTTGATAATTTTAAATGTTTAGGATTATTGGATAGTGGTGCTTCTGCTTGTATTCTAGGATTGAATAGTCATACTAAATTTATCGCCTTAGGATATAAATTGGAATCTCTTCCTTGTACTTTTCGTGATAAAGCATATACTGCTGATGGCTCAGGTCAAGATGTTATTGGTATTATGAAACTCCCAATAACTTGTAATAATTTAACTCATGTGGTAACTTTCTTAGTAATACCCAAATTTAGTTACTCTATAATATTAGGTTTTGACTTTTGGAAGAAATTTCGTTTAGCCAAAGATTTATTTAAAGACATTTCAAAAATTAGTGATGAGGGCTTAAAAGATAAAATTGTTAGTTGTTCTATTACCTCAGCTGCTGAGTTATCTCCTTCTGAGAATCTTAAACTTAATAAAATAATTTCACTTTTTGAAGACATATCCTATGAAAAGAATGGTTTAGGACTTACTCATCTTGTACAACATAAAATTAATGTCACTAGTGAACCATTTAAACAACGATATTGGCCTTTGAGTCCCGCGAAGCAAAAAGAATTGTACGACGAAGTAGAAGTTTTACTTAAAGAAAAAATTATTCAACCCTCTAAATCTCCTTGGTGTTCACCAGTTCTTGCTGTTGAGAAGAAGGATGGTGGAACTCGTTTGTGTTTAGATTCTCGTAAACTTAACTCTATAACTATTAAGGATTCTTATCCGTTACCTTACCCCTCTAGAATATTAGATAGCCTTCGTGATGCAAAATTTATTACTACCATTGATCTTTCTAAAGCTTTTCTTCAAATAGCTTTGGAAGACTCCTCTCGTGAGAAAACAGCTTTTGTTATCCCCGGCAAAGGATTGTTCGAATTTCTTCGGATGCCCTTTGGTCTTACCAACGCGCCGGCTGAATTACAGCGCCTAGTCGATAAACTTTTCGGCCCTGAATTCGATAATGTGTTATTTTGTTACTTAGACGATTTATGTTTGGTAAATAACGATTTTGAAACTCATTTAGAATACTTGTACAAAATTCATGAGATACTTAAACAAGCTGGCTTAACTGTTAATTTAAAGAAATGTAACTTTTGCAAGGATAGACTCCGTTATCTTGGTTACCTTGTTGACAAAGAAGGTTTGCATACTGATCCTTCCAAATTAGATACTATAGAGAATTTCCCTCGACCGGAAACTGTTAAAGAATTGAGAAGTTTCCTTGGTTTGTGCTCATATTATCGTCGTTTCATTAAAGAATTTGCAAATATAGCTTCTCCTTTGACTAAATTAACTGGTGGTAGTAAGAATTCTAAAAAACCTTTAGATTGGAATGACGATGCAGAAATTGCCTTTAATAATTTGAAACTTGTGTTAATTTCATCTCCCGTTTTACAATGTCCAAATTTCAAAAAACCTTTCTTTTTACACTGCGATGCTAGTGCAGTAGGAATTGGTAGTGTTCTTAGTCAAGAGGATGATAATGGTGATCAACATCCTATTGCCTTTTATTCTAAATCTCTTAATAAATGTCAACGTAATTATAGTACAACAGAACGTGAACTTCTTGCTATTTTAGAATCAATAGAACATTTCAGACCTTATGTTGAAGGTATGGAATTTACCGTAATAACTGACCATGCTAGCTTGAAATGGCTTTTGGGTTTGACTAATCCTAGTGGACGTTTGGCTCGTTGGGCCGCTAGAATCTCACAATTCACTTTTAATATTGTTCACAAAAAAGGTTCTCAACATGTAGTTCCCGATGCTTTATCTAGAATTAATATTTCTGAAAATTTTGTTTCCCCCGTAAATTTTGTTCATCCTGATGATGATATTAATGACCCTTGGTATAAAAAGATATTTATTCAATGTCAAAAATTTCCCTCTAGATATAAAAACTTTAGAATAGAAGATAACACTTTGTATAGGTTTTGTAAAAGTAAATTCAATCCTAATAGTAGGTTAAATTGGAAGATAGTTATCCCTAAAGAACATATTCTGGATACTATTCGTTCTAACCATGATGAAATGAATTCTGGTCATCTTGGTGTTCATAAAACTCTTGGTAAAATTAAACAACATTACTTTTGGAAAGGAATGTTTAATGATGTCCATTTATATATTAAAAACTGTGACACATGTAAAGCTTATAAGCATAGTACTTCTCCCCCTTTTGGATTAATGGTAAACCCTAAAAAAGTAGATTTCCCCATGACCATGCTTTCTGTTGATATTATTGGAATTTTACCTAAAAGTTATTCGGGTCATAAATACATTCTTTCAGTTGTTGACGTATTCACTAAATATTGCTGGGTTTTTCCCATGGTTAAAGCCACTACTTTAACTATTTGTAAACTTTTCGAAAAAGAAATATTTCTTAAGTTTGGTTGTCCTAAAATTTTAGTTTGTGACAATGGTACTCAATTTGCCTCTAGACACTTCGTCGATTTCATGAAGAGCTATAATATAACTAAAATATTTTATAACACTTTGTACACTCCTCAGAATAATCCTGTTGAAAGATATAATAAAACCATCGAAACTTGCATATCTTGCTATGTTAATACCGATCAACGTACTTGGTCTAAACTTTTGCCTCATGTGCAACTTGCCTTGAATAGTAGTGTAAATCTTTCTACTGATTTCACTCCTAATTTTCTTATGTTTGGTAGAGAGTTAGTTATTGATGCTTCTCTACATCATATTAGTGATTCCATTGAAAATTTGGATCAATTGGAACTTGGAAATAGAAATAGTTTTGCTACTTCACTTAAATCTTTAAGTGAAATTTTTGTTAGTGTTCAATCACATTTAGTTAAAGCTTATAAGCGTAATGCGCGTAGCTACAATATAGGTAGGAAAGCCATTTCGTTTGGTATAGGTGATGTTGTTTGGAGAAGAAGTTTTGTTCAATCCAACGCTCCGGCTTATTTTTCGGCTAAATTTGCTCCTAAATTCGTTAAATGCGAAATAATAGATAAAATTTCTGATAATGTCTATATTTTGAAAGAAATTGGTAAAAATACTTCGGCTAAATATCATGTTAAAGACATTATTAAATATTAGTTAGGATTTCCGTCTTAGCTTTTTAAAATTTTTAACCTTGCGATTTTTGCATTTACACTTTTTCTCGAATTCGATTTTCTTTAGGGAAGGGAGTTGAATGGTGATTAATGAGATGATGTATGAAAGGCTTCTCCCGTGTTTGTTGTATGTTAGGAAAATCCCATGAAGACTTTCAAATCTTGAGTTTAAGGTTTCCAAATTCCCCTTAATGGTTTGACGCTTTGAATTCATTCTCGTTTATATTTTACCAAACGATCTTATTTGTATAAATTGTATTATACTTGTCTGTATTTTATACAGAATTTTTTGTCTGTTCTTTGGTGTTGTTTTGTTTTTAGTGTTCGGACTTTATGTTTAGATAATACTCTCGGACATGACTCTTCACACCTGGAATAGTTTTTATGAAAACCTTTGCCATGGTTATTCTTTTGGATGAGCTTTTGCTCTCCTTTTGTTTTGAATAGATCGTTCTCCCTTGTTGAGAAAGATTCTTATTTTTGCTTGGAAGTCGTATATTGTATTGGACTCTCCTCTTGGATTTTGTTGTTGCCCATAGGTGTGCTTCAACTTTTAGACTCGGTATTGTTCCGTTTTATTTGGTTCGAACTGTTGTTAAGTGCTCGAAAAGTCGATGGTGTTGTGTCGATCACTTACCCAGTTCATTTGGTTGGGCTGTTGTTCATTATTGGTAACACAGTTCCTCTTTTTGTTGAATTGTTGTATCGTGTTCGGAAAGTCGGTGGAGTTGTGCCGGTCACGTACACCTTTCTTTTGCTGTTGTTCGCATTGGTAACGCAGTCTCTTTTTGAATTGTTGTTTCGTGCTCGGAAAGTCGGTGGAGTTTTGCCGGTCACGTACACTTTTCTTTTGCTAGTGTTCGCATTGTTAACGCTATTTTGGACTTGTAGTTTGTGTCGGTGACATAGGGCCGATCACAAATTACAAAATTTTGTTTTGATTCGGCGAACTTTCGTTCTAACCGAACTTAGAAACCCTCTAGTAAGCTTGGATCTTTGTAGTGATTTTGAGTCGGAGACCATTGTGTCTATCCGCACTTTATCTTCAAGATTCTTTGCAACTTGTTTTGTTTTGCTCTGTTTTTACCTCACCGTTAACATGAATCTTTGTTGTTTTAATGAGTCGGAGATCTTTGTGTCCATCCGTACTTTGACTTCAAGATTTTTGGTGAGTGGTTGTCGTTTTTGTTTTGTTATCTTTGTTTTCAGGAGTCGGCGATCTTCGTATCTATCCGTACTTTGACTACAAGATTTCTTTTTGTTGGAATGGTAGTAGTACCCTTATTCCGTTTTTATATTAGATTGTAATAAAGGTGGTGGGATAGAGTTGGTGATTTCTATGATCCACTCTCACTCTTTTGGGTAATTGGATTTTTCTTTGGTCCTTGTCTTTCTTTTGAGCTTGTTATGGAGGAGGGTTAAGCCCTTGCATTTAGTCGAGTCGGTGAAAATTATTTTCCAACCGCACTTCGCTGCAGGATTTTTCCGTTTTCTGTCATTAAGCTTCATTTTTTCTTGTTTTTGACAAATTTTGAAATTTGTTTTTAACCTTTCTGTTCATTCAGGAATATTTTTTCTTTTGGGTTTGTTATAGAGGAAGGTAGAGCCTTTGCCTCTAGTCAAGTCGGTGAAAATCTTTTCCAACCGCACTTCGCTGCAAGACTTTTTCTTTTTCTCTGACCCCAAGCTTCATTTTTTTTCCTTGTTGTTAACAAGTTTGGAATTTGCCTTTTGTTCTTCTTTTCTTAGTTGGGATTTTTTCTTTAGAAAAAGAAGGCGTTGCTTCTTTTTTATTTGGAGGGGGTGTAATGTAATGTATTAATATCATTA
Source organism: Eilema depressum (assembly GCA_914767945.1). NCBI lineage: Eukaryota > Metazoa > Arthropoda > Insecta > Lepidoptera > Erebidae > Eilema > Eilema depressum. Next base: position 19,463,192 of record OU612020.1, read on the forward strand.
CATGTTCTAATAGTGTGAACTGCATCCGCTGCATTGTTTATTTAGTGATTTTTCCACTCGTTTCAGAAATAGTATCTAGTTTTTGAACGAATATTTTTCTGATGTTGGTCAATTTTTGTTTCGCGATTGGCAACACCCAAGGAGGTACTTGGCTTTTCTATTCTGTGATGGCGCCGTTAAGACGTTCACTATTTTAAATTAAGATTATTGAAGGATAAAATGATATTTCCTTAATTATTTGTATTCGCGTAGTGTGGTCGCTGCTGTGCCGAACCTAAGATGACGTATTTCATGTTTTTGGTAAGCTCTGTTTCGATCATTGCATTTTCGCCACCGCGTGTTTTTTCGACATTATGGTAAAAATATTTTATAATTGTTCTAGACTGTTTGGTTCGCGTCGGCGATGACCTCGCGTCGATCCATTTTGGCGTTTCGGTGAGTATTCTCGTAAAATTCCCATTAAAAAATACTCCAATTGGTTAAGAATATTTTTATTAACCAATTTATTCTTTTTCTTAGGGCCGCGCGATAGAGGGCTCGTTTTTCATCGGTTTTCATCGTTTCTCGTTGCCGTGTTCCCCGGATTCTTCTTATATTTTGGTATCTTACTGGCCGGTAACATGTGCAGATTATAACCTCACTTTACTAAAGTAATGTAAACTATTAGGTATCTTGGATATATTTGGACTCGGATGCAGATGAGCTATATATATAGAATCACTAAAAACCATTTGTTATTCTCTTTATTTTGGCATGGTGCCGTTTTGCACCATGAGTATACAAGCCTAGGTGAATAATGGTCACCCCCGGCTCTGAGATTAGAAGCTAATGTTCTATCATATTTAACTATCCGAACTTATTTCCTGGGTATCCCCCAGGTGGCGCCCGAATTAGAATAAGTATTATCTGGAGAATGAATTAAAACTTCAATATTTCTTATTAATTTTTTTATTTGCATTTAAATTCCCTACACATACACTAAAATACATTACAGGGGAGTACATTGAGGCATTAAATAGCCTAGTGGACTCATGTCATAGTAATGAAGCAAGGTTTCATTCACTGGAAAACCTATACAGGCAGAGATGTGACTGGGATACATCCTTGCCGTGCTCCACCCTGTCTGTAACATCCCAGGAAGGGTTGACCTCACTGCCCTGTCCTGTCCCTGTAGACAGTGACAATTCTACAAAGTATAACATGTCCATCAGTTGTAGCCCTGTAACAACAACAATAAATAAACCTTTAAATACAGGTAAAACGGTTGTGTATTGTGATGAAATTGGTAAGGGTTTAAGTTGTCATTTGAGTGGTCAATTGGGTCATTCAGTCATAATAAATTCATTTCCTGGGGCCTCCTACTCCCAAATAATTAAAAGAGCAGTATCTAGTACACACTGTTCACAGACAACGTTAGTAATACTTGTTGGCAGAAGAGGTAAATCAAATATAAATGACTTCATAAGTTTTTATGATCAATTAACAAAGTTACCAATTAAACAGGTAATATTGTGCGCATTACCTTGCAGTAAATCTTTTACAGTTGGGGAAAATAACATAAGGTATAATATAAATAGAAAATTACATACCATATCTACATATTGTAGGACCATAGAATTATTTGACTGTAATTATGTATTACAGAACAATTTTATATTGACATTTGATAGTTTTACACTATCGAAATCTTTGCAACGACAGGTTGCAAATGTACTAGGCAACTTTCTGTCTAATAACATAGCTTTTATTGAGCGACATAATAATAACAATACTGACATAGTGGATAATTTTATCCAAAATAAGTGACAGGACCAGCCCTCGGAAACTTCACTACATAGTACTTTAATATTATGTTATCTGTGGTAGTATGGTGGTAGTAGTTTAAAAGGGACATCTAGAGAATTTCTTCCTATACTAAACGGATAAAACAGACCAGCTGTCATTATAAATTGTGGCTCTGGTTCCAAAGATCGATAGATGGCGCCGCATGTTGAGTCGGTAAAACAGACCTGCTGTCATTTACACAAAATGTCAGTTAGTATGTCATAATTCATAACTTAAAACCGGCGCGGCCTTTACGTTGAATTTTAATGAATTCAACGTAAAGGAACAGGCCTAACGGTTTTGGGTTATATATCCATATATCCAATGCATGTAGTATGTATGTAGGTATGCACAATATAGGTATGTATGGTATAATAACAGCAGTTGTCGGAATATGATTAATAGATGGCGGTAGATTCTGTTCTGATAGAAGTTGGGTGGGTGACATAAAAAACTCACGAGAGGGCCCTCTATTTCCGATGTATTACTTTACTCTATGGACAGGACTTCTTGACAACAGATAAAAAATCTAGCAACTTTTTTTACAATATGTCCCAATGTACTGGACATGGTCATACGGCCTTTGAGACAGTCGAGTCTCCCGTATGCAATTTAAATAGTAAAAATAAGATATTAAACCTGGTGCACCAGAATGTTGAGGGCTTGATAAAGGGCAAAGAATTGGAATTGGAGTTGCACATGACCCTTAAAAATATCGATATTTTTTGTGTAACTGAGCATTGGTTGAAAGACCATGAGATCATGTTCAACTTCAAAAAGCACCAGGTCGCAAGCTCGTTCAGTAGAAGAAATTTCAAACGTGGAGGCAGCCTAATAATTATTAATAAGAATATAAAATTTAAAGAACGTAAAGACTTAGTAAGCCTCTCTATTGAGCGAGTTATTGAGATAGCGAGTATTGAGTTTGAGCAGTTCATTGTATTAAGCGTATACAGCCCCCCGGACGCGCCCTATGCAAGATTTGAAGAAAGGATGGAAGAAGCGCTTTTTAAATGCCGTTACTCCAAAAAGGCAATAATAGTTTGTGGAGACTTCAATGTAAATATTTTAGAAAACACCCTAGTGCCAGTAGAGAGAAACAAAATGTTAAATCTGTTCAAGTCCTTTAATCTTATTAATATGTTCTTGGAACCTACCAGAATAACTGCAACTAGTGCCACATGTATTGATAATATTTTCACAGATATTAAACCAATTAATAAATGTATTGTGGATGCGGTAGGCTCGGACCACCGTGGTCAATTAATATCCTGTGAGAGAAATAATTGTAAAGTTAGTAAAAGGGAAACCGGTGCCGATTAACCAGCATCGTTTAGACTCTTTTAAAGAAAGTATAGTGAATAAACTACCCGACTTGCCCTCGTATACTAGTGTAGAAGAGTCTTATGCGGATCTAATTAACCTAATCAATACTGAGTTTGGGAGAATTTTTACCTCAAAAACAATATCGATTGGCGAGCGTCCTATTTTCAGTGACTGGGCAACGACGGGAATCTATAGAAGTAGGAGGAGATTGTTTGATCTGTATTCTGAAAAATCATACAATTTCAACCCTGCTTTTCAGAATTATGTTAAAAATTACTCCAAAATATTCAAGCGAGCCTGTTCCTTTGCGAAGTCAAACTTCATTAAAAAGAAAATAGCGAATTCTGTTAATAAAATTAAGACTACTTGGAACATAATAAATTCTGAATGTGGGAAATCTTCATCAGTTGCAAGAGATTTCCATTTAAAAATAGAAGATCGCCATGTCACGGAGGACATGGAAGTTGCGACAGAGTTTGAAAATTTTTTTACAAACATTCCCTTATTGACAACCAAAACTCTCCAGTCGTCTTCCACCTCCGCCGAGTCATTGCTTATGGAATCAGTAAAAAAATGTGAGGACACTTTCGTATTCTCAGTTGTTAATAGCAAGGATATCACCAAAGCGTTTAAATCTATTGATATTAAAAAGACCGCGGATCTATGGGGATTATCAGTCAAAACTGTATCAAGTATTATTGATGTCATTGCTCCCCACCTAGCAACTGTGTTTAATGACTGTGTCAGCAACGGTATATTTCCTGATTTAATGAAACATAGCAAAGTCATACCTTTGTTCAAGGCTGGCAGCACCACAGATCCTTCTAATTTCCGACCCGTTTCTGTGTTGCCGACCTTGAGTAAGGTATTTGAGAAACTAATTCTAGGAGAGATGCTAACCCATTTTGGTGAAAACAAACTGTTTCATGATAAACAGTTTGGGTTTACTAAAGGACGTTCGACCACCGATGCTGGTGTAGAATTGTTAAATTGTATTCACAAAGCCTGGGAAGATAAGCATGATGCATTGGGTGTCTTCTGTGATCTATCCAAGGCTTTCGATTGCGTCCACCATGACACATTAATCAGGAAATTAGAACATTACGGAATAAGGAACAAGGCTCTCGATCTTCTGACTTCATATTTGAACAATAGAATTCGGAGGGTCGATGTTAACGGTACACGCTCAGTAGGATCTGTGGTTTCAATGGGCGTTCCACAGGGTTCGATACTAGGACCATTTTTATTCTTAATTTATATAAACGACCTCCCTTACTACGTAAGAGACAAAAATAGTATTATTTTATTTGCTGACGATACTTCGTTAATATTTAAAATTAAGAGGCAACTAAACAATTATGACGAAGTGAATAGTGCACTAACAAGAGTGGTCCATTGGTTTAGTACAAATAATCTTTGCCTTAATGGGAATAAAACTAAATGTATTAAATTTACCCTACCTAATGTTGAACAGGTGGAAACCAATGTACAACTCAATGGTCAGGTGTTGAACCTTGTGGAATCAACAGTGTTCTTAGGTTTAAGTATTGATGCCAAACTGCAGTGGGGATCACATATTGATAAAATAGCCAGTAGATTAAGTTCAGCTTCCTACGCTGTAAAAAAGATTAGGACTCTGACAGATGTGGATACGGCTAGAATAGTTTATTTCAGTTATTTTCATAGTATTTTGAGCTACGGAATTCTCCTTTGGGGTAATTCCGCGGATTTGAATACAATATTTATATTACAAAAGCGGGCTGTGCGAGCTATTTATAATTTGGGCCCAAGAGTCTCCCTCAGAGAAAAGTTTAAAGAAATAGACATTCTGACCGTAGTGTCACAATACATTTTCGAGAACCTAATGTATGTAAGGAAAAATATTTCCAAATTTCCAAAAATTTGTGACAGGCATAACGTAAATACGAGACATAAAAACAATCTTGTAGTTTGTGATAGCAGACTCCAAAAAATTAGTAATTCTTTCCAGGGTAACTGTATACGCTTTTTTAACAAGCTCCCTAATGAAATTAGGGATTTACCTATAAATAAATTTAAAAATGAAGTTAAGAGGAAATTGTGCCAAAAAGGCTATTATAAAATACAAGAATATTTAGATGATAAACTTGCTTGGAATTGAGCTGTTCACTCATGCATGCTTCTCAAACAAATGATTGTATTTAGACTAAGTAGACTAAGCATTTTTTGTAAATAGACCAAAAAAAAAAAAGCCCGCTGAGTTTCTTGCCGGAGTCTTCTCAGGCCGGGGCCGCGTTTCGAACCGGTGGTCCATTTGCTAAGCTAGTCTTTAGTACATATATGTATATTATTGACGTTTTGTAAGTGCCGTTTTGATGGTCTATACAGAATAAATGATTTTTGACTTTGACTTTGACTCTTTTTTTAGAATATTCCTTGAGGTACGGGGATGGTTGAAAAATTGAAAATAAAAAAGAATTGACTGTTAGGCGGTACGAAGTTCGCGGGGTCAGCTAGTAATCAATAAAATAATAAAATCATAATAAAATTTTGACATTTTGACATACGAACCCCGCTTGGCAGTCGTTACGGGTAGTTGGAGCCCTAAAAAGTCCAACAACAACCGAACGGTCTAGCTGCAATGCTTCGATATCACCTAATGTCACCATTGGGTTGTGTAGGTCAGGTGGCAGTCGCTTCACGGAAATTATCTAGGTCTATCCAAATCCGCAGTTAAGACTGGTAAAGCGGAGCCCAGACTCCGAGGTGAAAGCTTCGGATGCGACTGGGAATTAACGCTAGGATGAAGAGAATTGTATTTTGACATAAGTGACATGATATGTCACTCGCGACTCTTGTATGAAGTAATCGTAGTTAAGAATTCAGTGTTTGCCTGTGTGTAAACACGATAATGGTATGGCGATAATTGCCAGTGATAGTAGCGTACGATTTCTCGAACCGAAACCTGCGAGGAACTATCCCCGTCTAAATGACGCTTTAGCATAAAAAAAGCTATTTGAGTAGTAAGAAACCTGTGGCCAGCGGATGAGAAGGATAAAAACATTGATATGTATAATAAAACTACTGACTGACTGACTTACTGTGAGTAGGTAGTTTCACTAATCTAAAGAAACCGACTCTAATGCAAATCATGATTGCGTTATCTAATCTTGTTGTTAAAAACTCAAGTCCATTGACCGTGGGTTTTTTATTCCACTTAGGAGGGTCGTGTGCTTGTCTGCCACAGACGAGCACACGGCCCACTTGATGGAAAGTGGTTACCGTGGCCTATGGCGTGTGCAACACCAGGGGAGTCACACTCGTGCTGCCGACCTTGTAGTTTTCTCGTTTCTCCTTTTCACAATTTTGTTTTTATTGATTTTTATTGGAGCGACCTATAATATGAGGAACGAACGGTAAGGTTCCTACCTCATAAGGTGGCCATCCGTTCGGATGCTGCCCTCATCGGCCATCGGGGTTGGGACTTCAGATGCCGGGGGTGTAAAATTGCCTAGAGCATATCCCCGCAGACCCTTTTTGACTGTGAGAAGCTAGGTTATCATCATCAAACCCCGGTAAAATGGACGAGCCAATTAGACCAAGTTATCAGACTTTTTAGGGCTCCAACTACCCGTAACTAATGCTACAGATGTACGTATGGCAACCAGGACCGCGACAAAGATCTATATTTTCAATCATAAGTAGGTATTGTTTTTCAAAGTAGTTACTTAGATATAGAGCTAAATTAAAAGCTATAATAGTGTTGAATAACTAATTTAAATAACAAAAACGTTCATTAGTCTTATCGAAATGTCAAAATTATGCAATACATATTAAACTCTATGTACTCGAACTGAACTGAAAAAAAAAACCTGAAATAAGTACAACAAAATGAAACGCATTTTTCACACCGTTTTGTGTGTGTCTACAGCCCCCCTAGACAAGTGGTTATTCGTTGCTCGGCGTATGATGGATTAGAATGACAAATGTATAGGATTTGACGTTTTTGACATTCGTTGACGCCTGTCATATACGTCAAATCCCGGGAGCCCCTTGTTTCGCAGACAGAAATTTCATAGAATTTCGTTTCACAGAAAATGTTTCACATAATATTTGGTACTTATATTTTTATTTTGAATATTATTGTTTCAAAGACAAATTACTAGAATGAAACATATTTCACAGAAAAACAATTTCATGAATTTTTATTTACATTTTTTTGTTTAATAAACTTATCAAACAGTAGAATTATTTTTTAAGGAATATTAAACCACCACCATAATCGAAAATAATTTGGTCTAACGTTTAATAATTTAGAACACGTCATTATAGTTTACACCCCGACTCAGAGTACCCCGACTTGGATAGGTTAGGTTAGAAGGCTAAGGCGGGAGCGAAGCGGAGCGGAGCTCCCGCCTTAGGCCTTCGTGGTTATTTTTTTTAAAGCCACCCAGAAAAGGAGCCCCGCGGAGCGGGGCTCCGTCGAATTATCTTAGCGCAAATAAGTTTTATATCTTTTGAGTGGTATGTCAAACGATTTTAAATTTAATGTATGTTATGATAATAAAGAATATTTTATTTGTTATTCTATGATATGATTATTCTAACATTAAACTTTATGTGAAACAAAAATCAATGATTTAAAAATCTTCAAAGTAAGTATTCTGTGTATTGATTATTCTATGAAACGAAAATATGAGGAAAATTTTATGTGAAACGAAATTCTATAAAACAATTAGCTATAAAACAACGCACACCCGTCAAATCCCATACATACTTTCTATTCCATCTATTTCTTTGGCATTCTATTCCATCATACGCCGAGCAACGAATTACCACTTGTCTAGAGGGGCAGTATGGTCTAAGTATGCACATCCTTGGTGGAAATGTAGCCTATCACGGTCTTAATCTCTGATTTTCTCATTGTTTCGTATACACTCGTGATTAATATGAGTTTACTGATAAGGATGATACTTAGTGAGAAGATTTTTCGTTTTCTGTGCGAATTTATAACAATATTAAGTTATGAAGAATTAGATAGTTGTGTGGTGAGTGACGGGGCTAGCTAAACTACTTTTAATTTAGCTAGTCCCGGTTTTAGCTCATATAAAGAAACAGGTTACGCTACTTACCCCAACAAGTTTCCATAGCAATGAAATGACACGTCAATTGGTCGTTTGTCAAAAAAAAAACAAAGCATTTGTGCCCATATGTTTTGAAAAATACTTGCGCGAATGCGTTGCGATTGTTTTTTAACCCCCGACAAAAAAAAGAGGGGTGTTATAAGTTTGACGTGTGTATGGGTGTGTGTGTGTGTGTGTGTCAGTCTGTCTGTGGCATCGTAGCTCCCAAACGGCTGAATCGATTTCGATTCTGTTTCTTTTGTTCGAAAGATGGTTTAGTCGAGAGTGTTCTTAGCTACGTTTCATAAAAATCGGTTCAGCCATTTGAAAAATATGAGGAGTGAAAGTGGCAATGCAAAATCTAATATTTTCAAATATACCCGTGTTGGGTATCAAATGAAAGGTAATAATATACATTACGATACAGCATGTTTTATGGAAATCGGTTAAGCGGTTACCTATAAAAAGCATGAAATAAAAAATTCAAAAATTAAAAAAATCCCCGACCCCAAAAAGAACCTAAAAAATCATAATATTACATTATGACCTACCCTAAGTATTGACCCTTTTGTCATTTGTCTCGTCGGGGGACCGCCGTCTAACCGTCAGGGGGGTATAGAGCATAACAAGGTACTTAGCGGTCCCCCGACGAGACAAATGACAAAAGGGTCAATACTTAGGGTAGGTCATAATGTAATAGTTATTATTTTACTTTTATTACGTTCTTTTTGGGTCGGGGGTTTTTTATTGACATAATATTAGGTATGTGGTGTTAGAATGTAAACAGCAAACTACTTATCATCATTTTTGTTTCTATGCAAACTTGTCGGGGTAGGTAACTGATACCTGTGCGCATCTTCTCTGATAACACCCCCACCCCTCCTGTCGGACTCGAACCGACTGAAACACACGCCGTCTGTGGGTCGTATGTGAGATTACCGGAAACATATCTCTCACACCTCGATTGGCCGACCCAGGACATTTTGTCTTTTGAGGAATACGCGCGAAATACATAACCCTTCTTTACAGTTGGGTAAAATTCACACCGCTCCGAACGCTAATAATATGTCAATTTTGTATCAACAGAGTCGTTGGTAAGCTAGCTAGCTTACAAAAAAATATAAACACTGAAACGGACAAAAAATCACTTATCTGTACATGAGGAGGAAAAAATAGTTTCAAAGGAGTAATTTTATTCTTTAAAACCATTAATCGTGACAAAGAAAAGCGACAGTTTTTGTCTCTATCGCACAAATCAGAGTTAAATCGATTTTACGCAGATAAGTAGTTTTTAGCATTTTTTAGACGTTTTTCTTTAGATGGGCTTTAACAATTTATGATGACCTTCAACCATTGAGACGGTGCTACATTATGTATTGATTGTTGTTGAAATAGAATGCTGCTTACCTACCACCAGTTCATGTTCAAGGACTAGCGGTGGAAAATTGAATAAAAATTACTTGTAATAAAACAACCGCTGCAAAAAACTGCCGTGTTTTTTTTCTCGGCAGAGTAGATTTTGGGCCACCCCACCTCCTCCCATGCGGTGTCGTACAAGGCAATTAAGGGATAGGGCTGTTTAACATCAGGTAGATATACTGCCCAGACTAAGCCTCAGATCCATGGAACTCAAGTGCCCGGAATATGGCAATAGGCTCATCCCCTATTACGTGGGACTTAATACAATGTTTGGTGAAATGTGGGTGTTGGTTCGCCTCTGCTTAACCCTCCGGGGATAAAGGCGTGACTATCATATAAATTCTGACAATAAAATAAAGAAGCATATTGGCAGGGCGGGGGATCATCTAAAAGCCGTAGATGGCCCATGGCCATCAGCAAGGAAGATTTGATTTTGTGGAGTTGTCCCGTTCCCAAGGTCCAATATCAATGAAATTAATATAGGAATACCTCAAAGCTAACCCAAATACAAAAATACAAATACAAAAAGATTTTTTTTTAATTCATGATTATGAACACCGGAAACATCGCTGAATATTCTGAATACCTCTACGTACCCACTTAAAGGATACAGGCGTGAGGATATGATGTGTAATGACATGATAGACATTGTAATAATATGCGATTGCAGCTATCGCGGCTGCTTTTCTGATAAGTATTTATTGAAGAGGTCCGTGGTCTGTTTCTTTAATCTATCATCAGATCTTTACGTTCGCAAAAAAACAATTTCGGAACAAAAAATAATTTAACAAATTCATTTACACGTGACGGAGTTATGCGCGTACAAACATAAAAAAAAAAGAATAAAGTAAACATCAAAACATGATAGAACCTCTTCGTTTTAGAAGTCGTTTAAAAATAAGCGTCATTATATCTTAACACATATTGATAACACACTAAACTTGTACTTGTACTTACGATATTTATTTATTATTGAACTTAAAAAAAAAAAACAAATTATATCTTAACTTTATGGTATGATTTTCAGCACCGAGGCGTAAATTTTACGCTTGAGAAGTTCACCCAGGTAGATATAATTTAACCCTCATCGTACCTACATTGACATTTAATCAGACGTAATAACAAAAAAATATTATAATACTTCAATTAATCAAAAATATTGAATAATAGTACATTATGGTACAAGTGAGCAACGTTGGTGATTACCGCCGAGGCGCCATTGAGACCCGAGCCGCCAGGCGAGGGTCTTAAGACAGCCGAGGACGGTAATCATCATGCTCACACGTGCCATACGACGTTTTACAACACACTTGCGAATAAAATAATACTACAAATACTAAATAAACAATACTACAAATTAATTCGTTTTCCTATGCGCGCGCATTTAACAATGGCGGTCGACCATATTTAAAAAAAAATGAGGTTTGAACTTAACTTTTTTTTACTGTTTTTTTTTTCTGTACTTAGAGAAAAAAAAAGTTAAATTTGAGCGAAAATTTTGTTTATTACACAAGTAAGTATTACAAGTTGAAATTATTTATTTAAATACGAAAATGCATCAAATGACCATACAATAGGCGTATTAATTTATTCGTACTATTAAACACGTTATTTTTTGTATCAAAACTTTTTTAAGAACATAGACAATTATAGACACTTCCTATAAAATTTAAAAAAGAATCTATAACTCACTTTTGTGAATAATAGCAATGAAAAAGTCACAGTTTTATAATAGGTGTCATTCCGTGCTTAATTGCGGTAAAATAATATCACTGTTATGAGCAGGTGTGTTGTAAATAAAATATATAAATGTTTTTCAAGAAGGGCATTAGAAGGTTTCTTCAGGGTCGGCAGCACGAGTGACGCCCCTGGTGTTGCATACGTCCATAAGCCACGGTAACCACTTTCCATCAGGTGGGCCGTGTGCTTGTCTGCCACCTATTGCTATAAAAAAATTAGTCATCGCAGTTCACTGCTGGACATAGGCACAGACGTAGGCCTCTCCCACTTGCACTTTGTAGATTACAATTTGTGGGCTTTATAAAATAGGTCCCAGTTGTTGGACTTTTAGGGTTACCGTAACGACTGTCATTAGATGTTCGTATGGCAACCGGAACCGACGGGTTAACGTGCTCTCCGGGGCACGACCAGATCAATGCAAATAGCCATCTGTGTAGCCATATTCCTGCATAGAAATATTTGCACTGAGCGCAAATCGAACATGCGCCGGTTCACTACCGTCACGCTATCACTGACATAGATCTGGATGAAGTCTAACCACACATTAATAATAGGGTTGAGGTAAATTTAAATATATTGAACTTTGCCCTTCGTGGACTAGGCTTGGTGCTATTCGCGCAGGTGCTATTCGGACGGGTGTTCTACTAAGTGGACTATGTCGCGGCTGGCGGCTCCGCAGGCGTGAAATTTTGATCCCGTTCATCGCCGGTAGTAGCCTATGTTGGTACCTGATAATGTAGCTTTCTAATGGCAAAAGAATTTTCGAATCGGTCCAGTAGTTTTTGAGTTTATTCGTTACCTACAAAAATACAAATCTTTCCTTATAAGATACCTACCTACTAGCTGACCCGGCGAACTTTGTGCCGCCATTTTTTTTTTGCCCGTTTACCATATTTTCTAACCTTTTAAACCTTCCCTAGACCTCCACGAACATTTCAAGACCAAGATAAGAGAAATCCGTTCAGCCGTTCTCGAGTTTTAGCGAGACTAACGAACAGCAATTAATTTTTTATATATAAAAGAGAAGAAGTAGAAGATAATAATAATAATAGTATAATAACAGATACAGATAACAAACACTATCTTCTACGCTAAAAAAATACTACTTAGCGCCTATATTCAGAGTACAAGCAACTAGTTGAATACCAGCGTCGTTATTTATATTCAAAACCTGTACAATAATTTTATTGTAATAACGTCGTCTGTAATATCTAACTCGATTCTTCATTGCACCCGATTCTTGTAACTCGGAGCCCTGGGTCCACTTACTACTTCTTCCTTTTGTTGTATTCACAGACAAGTACACGGGCCACCTATTGCTAAGTGGTTACTGTTGCCTATGGAAGAGTGCAACACCAGGGGAGTCACATTCGTGCTGCCGACCCTTTTAGAACAGAGAGATTTTGTGCCGTCGCCGTCGGCGAACAAGACAAGTAGGACAATCCTTTGGTCTTTCAACTGACAGCACAAAACCTCTCCATTGAACTCTGGCTAAGGGTAGCCAGAGTTCAATGGAGAGGTTTTGAAAGCAGGTGGCGTTCCAATCTTGAAAGAGCTAGCGAGTCTCTTTATTTCCGTCATCCAGCAAGGGCTAACACCTAGGGCATGGAGCGGGAGTGCGGTGGTACTGTTCTTCAAAAAAGGTGATAAGTCCTTGCTGAAGAACTACAGGCCCATCCCACTCCTGAGCCATGTCTACAAGTTTTTCTCGAGGTTCGTCACAAATCGCCTGAGTAGGGACTCACCGCCGTAAACACAACACGAGGTTATAAAAGCCGTGGAAGTCCGTAGGGCGGAGGGCCTTCCCCAGTCGGACTGCTCGATTGAGATGGAAGTACCGTCGTGTCCTACTTCCTCTTTTTGAGTTATATTACTTTTATAGGAGGAGCGACCACTGTCTGTCCTCCCAACCACGAGAACAAAAGGAAGTGTAGAGACAGTACGCACAGTCAGTATGAAAGGAACTTCGTCCTCTGATTAAACTGTGGAATGAACTCCCTACCGTGGGTTTTCCAAGCGACTACAGTATGGATTTCTTCAAGATGGGCATTAGAAGGTTCTGAGCGGGGGCACACGGTGCGTTGCGGCGCCGCATCGCAGAAATTTCAGCCAATCGGCGGCCACACGAGCCGTGCGAGGCCGCTCGTATGGCCGCCGATTGGCCGGAATTTCTGCGGTGCGGCGCCGCAACGCACCGTGTGGCCCCGCTCTACGGGGTGGTAGCGCTAATGTGACGCCCCCGGCATTGCATACGTCCATAAACCACAGTAACCACTTTCCATCAGCCGTGTATTTGTCTGCCTACCTAAGTGGTATAAAAAAAAAACAAGAAAAGTCCGTCAATTAGCTGATGTACTGGCTTGCAGATGAGGTTTGGAATTTTGGTGGAGCCCTAAACACCCAAAAAAAATTAGATAGATAGATAATTCTTTATTGTACACCAATAGATTTACAGTAATACAGTTCAATGTACAATGGGTGGTCTTATCGCTGGAAGCGATTTCTTAATTCTTCCAGGCAACCTTGGGATGGACAGATGTGATAAAAACAAAAGATATGGTGTAGTTAGTAAATAAACTAGATGCAAGGTATATTAAAAATAAAGAGAGAAAAAAGTACAAATCAAGTAGAATAAAGTAAATGGCTTACAATCAAATTAAATTACAACTTGCCCTTATAATACAGTCATTTAGTATTTTTACTTGGAAAGTTTTCCGGGAGTTAAATGCGCCGGAAAGGAGTTATTATCAAAAAACTGCTTTTGGGCGCCATTTTTTCAATATGGCGGCGCGAGCGGCAAACATACGAGGTGGCAAAGTTGAAATTTGGAAAGAGCATATCAAAATTTATAAAGTTGCCAATTTTCAAAACTCCCGGAATACTTTCCAGGTACCTCTATTTTTTCGACCAAATGACTGTACTATTTGATGGTCGGAGTGAATGGATGTTTCTTTTTCTTTTTATGAAATTTATTTAATTGTTGGTTCCCGGCGGTGGAGTAGAATAGGTCCACCTCTTCCTGTGGGTGTCGTAAAAGGCAACTAAGGGATGTTCTCCATCCGCAGTAAACATACAGCCCATGTCAAACTGCCCGCTAGACGGCAATAGGCTCGCGTGAAAGCGAAAATCATAGTTGGCGAGATGTGGGTGTTGATACACCTCTGCCTAACCCCTCGGGGATTTACAGGCATCATCATACGTATGTATGTATCTATTAATTGTATTTAAATTCACAAAGATTCAAAATCGTACCTTTTTTAATTAAATGAGTGAAGTGAAGATTTCCTATACGAGACAACAAAACCGGAATCTATTCTTATTTACTGGTTTATTATACCACAGATCTCTGAGTGTAATAGACGTGAATCATAAGAAATGTTAAAAGCACCAGGTGACCTCTCTAGTCTCCAGTTCAGCTCAGAAAAAAAGCACCTCGAAAAAAGTACTCGCCGTAAAAATGCACATATCGAGGAGTTTCACCGAATTGGTTTGGTACCCTACGAGAATGTCGGTGAAATTGAACAGATCGAAAATTGTTGGTATCAAAATTCACTGAATAATGTTATTAAATAAGTGAAATAAATAAAATATGAAATAATAAAAAAAACAACTTCAAAAATCACGAAGCACTAAATACAGACACTAGAAACCAAAAATAACTATTATTTTTTATGTTTACGAATTAATCCGAAAGTCAAAAATCCAATAGGTACGAGTGAAATTTTTCGGTGGAATTCTGTGCCAACATTGCGATACCCTTTCATTTCGCTCACAAAATAACACCTATCTGTCATTATCTCACCTACCTACTTATAGTATTACCGTGCTACTTGCTTACTACTTATATTTGTCACATATTTATTCAAATCTTTCGACTTACACAAAAGACAGGCAAAGCTATGCAAGCAACTGCCTGTCTTTTCTACGCGTGCTGAGGTCTATAACTTGTTTACGTTTGAGCAATGTTAATCAAAGTGGTGCTTGCATGCCTAATGTCCATGCGGTCTACAAAGTTGCAATGTTTTGTGAGCAATGTGAATATAAATAGCTTTTCATAGTTAGATAGAAGTGAAAACGTGTTTAAATACAATAATTGATGTATTAAAGTTGAATATATATGGATTTATTGGATGTATGGATGGATATCCATACCCGAAAATAACTCTGACTCTGTCTGTCTGTCTATTACACTTTCACGCCTAAACCACCTAACCGATTTTGATGGAATTTGGTACAGAGATAGCTAGAGAGAGAGAGAGAGAGAGAGAGACTCTGTTTTGGCAGAGTAGAATTTTGGCCACCGCATATCTTCCCATGTGGTGTTGTACAAGGCGACTAAGGAATAGGGCTGATTAACATCAGACAGATAAATACAGCCCAGAGTCAGCCTCAGAATCATAGCTCCAGTCAACAATAGTGCCCGGAATATGGCAATAGGCTTATCCTGTATTACGTGGGACCAAAGACAAAGAGTAGTGAAATGTGGGTGTTAATTCACCTCTGCCTAACCCTGCGGGGATAAAGGCGTGATTATGTGTATGTTTAAATATCGTACTAGATTTTGGTGCACTCTCACGTGCTGTATTGACTGTAACGATGCTTTACCAGTTTTACCTATGTACCGCATAATAATTTAGATATTATACAAACTAGTAGCATAATGTTATGTGCATTATTATTTACTTCAAAGTTACATTCTTACTTCAATAAAGGTGATTTTGTTGAAGGAGCAGAATCATTGTGATTACAACAATAATACTAAGCAACAATTATAAACTACCTATTGTAAGTGCACATTATTTTATTCGTATATTTTACGCAATTTTTGTAGTTACATTTGTGAATTTGTTTTTTTGAAATTTTTGAATGGATAGGGCTGTTCTCCATCCGACAGTAAACATACAGCCCATGAATATGTGCCCGCTTGACGGTAATAGACTCGCCCCCTCTCCATTTCTAATAGAAATAAGCAGAGCCTCTGTACTACTATTTCCACCTATGTATCTCTCTATATTTGTTTGTGTGTACATAAATAAATAAATACCTGGGATCGAAAATCATAGTTGGCGAAATGTGGGTGATAATACACCTCTGCTTACCCCTTCGGGGATTTACAGGCGTGAGTATATATGTATGTTTTATTCGTATATTTTACGCAATTTTTGTGGTTACATTTGGGTAATTTCACGATGCCAAATTTTTTGGCATCGTGAAATTTCACGATGCCAAAAAATTTCATTACCCATTTATGAATTTTGTAATACTACCAAAGATATTATATAAAAAGAAGTAGATATGTTATTGCGCGAAAATCGTGAAGATCCGAAAACGAGTCAATTGGAACGTTTGCCTCTAGTACCGCGTGCCGAGCGGGGCCGGTCGGACGTTAAGCGGAAGCATTAGTGACTTAAAAAAATAACGAAAATGCCATCGTATGTTTATAGACACTGCACGAACTATTACTCTAAAGTTAATACACCAAAAGTGTAGATGAATTAAAAATGTGTGTGTGTGAGTTTGGCACATTTTTCTACGTTGATTTGTAAGCATATGACATGTCTATGTTATGAAATGTCATTGAATACTACATTATGGCGACTTGTATTGGGTATTGCTCGGACATAAAATATATCATGAACCAAAAATGTGCTCTATACGCGCAGTACACGTTTCTTGGGTGTTTTTTGAGGAAAGCACGGGGACGAGCGGACGAGCTTAAAATTCATCAAGCATAGATTATTACAAAACAATCCAGGAGCGTCAGGACATCGTTTGTCTAGCGATTTAGGTCCAATATACGTGTCCAACCATCGCGTCGTAAGGAAGGCATTATTAAGTAACTATGGAAGTGGACGGCTATAAGGGGAGGGGGAGTGGAAGGCCTTAGAGGCTACGCAGGCTAGGAAAGGAGTTTCTGTTGGGAGGACTGCAATATAGAGATGAATGGAATAAGCATACCTACATGTTGCACCGACTGCGGCTCCGCCCGCGTGCATCCTTTGCTCATATCTCCGGTTCTACTCAACCGATTGCGATCAAACTTAACGTAAGACTTTACGTCTGACCAAGCACTTTCTAACAAAAAAAAACCGCATCAAAATTCGTTTTTGCGTCTATCGCGAACAAACAGACAGGAAATTCAAAAGAAAGTATTTCCGTGTTCAGTAGCGTTAACATAACATAACCCAAGTATTTTTTTAAATATCTCCAATGTACAGATACGACCACTTTACAATTATACAAATAATAGTATACATGGGATAGGAGCAGGCAGACGATGTTTTTGAAAAATAACAATATTTTCTTTCTTCATAATGAATACCTACTTACCTTATCGTTATTTTTTCACAGATGCCACCGAATTTATCAGAGAGCCTTCTCCCAGAGTCGGCAAAGAAAGTGAAAGTCCTAGAGAAGGGAAAACCAGTCAAGAAATTGGAGAAGACTTTGTCCTTGGAGTCCGGCATCAGCGAGCAGGCCGATACCTGTACCTATGATGAAGCTTCCTACGGTATAGGTCACTATTGCTCTTTTATATTCCTAACTTACTTCCTCTTAGCGTTAATTCCCAGTCGCATCCGAAGCTTTCAGCTCGGAGTCTGGGGTCCGCTTTTACCAGTCTTAACCACGGATTTGACTAGACCTCGATATTTTCCGTGAAGCGATTGTCATCTGACCTCCACAACCCAATGTTAACATTAGGCGATATCGAAGTTTAGCAGTTAGACCGTTGTTTTTTGGATTTTTGAGGGCTCCAATTACCCGTAACGACTGCCATAGATGTTCTCATGGCAACCGGGACCGACGGCTTAACGTGCTCTCCGAGGCACGACCAGACCAATGCAAATACTCATATTTCATTCACACAAATATTTGCACTGAGCGGGGATCGAACCCGCGCCTCCTGCGTAGCGGCCGCGTTCACTACCGCTACGCCACGGAGGCTGTCTAGAGGAGGAGGCTCTTTTATATTCCTAAGTCGGTTAATTATCTTTTTTGATGAAATATCTGGGCCCATACGCCACAGCCTCCGTGGCGTAGCGGTAGTGAACGCGGCCGTTACGCAGGAGGCGCGGGTTCGATCCCCGCTCAGTGCAAATATTTGTGTGCATTAAATATGGGTATTTGCATTGATCTGGTCGTGCCTCGGAGAGCACGTTAAGCCGTCGGTCCCGGTTGCCATAAGAACATCTATGGCAGTCGTTACGGGTAGTTGGTGCCCTAAAAAGTCCAAAAACAACCGTCTAGCTGCAAAGATTCGATATCGCCTAATGTTAACATTGGGTCGTGGAGGTCAGATGGCAATCGCTTCACGGAAAATATCGAGGTCTAGCCAAATCTGTAGCTATGACTAGTAAAAGCGGACCCCAGACTCCGAGCTGAAAGCTTCGGATGCGACTGGGAATTAACGCTAGGAGGAAGAAGATCTGGGCCCATCTGAGCAGCAATGTGAGCTTAAACCCATCTGGGGATGTACCTCCTACCCTACAGAATACCGCGGCTGTAATAAAGTAGAATATTCCAACAAGAACCAAGCGGTTCGGCGACTCCTTCTTCTGCCGCACCATAAAATCTTGGAATTCCTTACAAGTTCATGTGTTTCCCTCCTCCTACAGTCCTGGGTCCTTTAAGCGGGGCGTGAAAAAGCATCTGATGAGGCCGTCAAGCTGAGTGCCACCATTGTAACATGATACGTGTCTGTAATGGTGACCCACTTTTCGGAGACTTTGCCTTCAGCTTACCATCAGGCGAGACGAAGTGAAATTGACGTGTCCTATATAAAAAAAAAAATAACCTCGTGTTGTGTTCCCGGTGGTGAGTAGGGTAGCAAGAGCTCACTGGAGAGGATATGAGCTATCAGTGGGAAGACCAAAGGCTTGTCCTGCTTGTCTTCTGCGCTGACGGCACAGAATTTCTCTGTTCTAACAGGGTCAGCAGCATGAGTGTGACTGCTCTGGTATTGCACACCTCCATAGGCCACGGTAACCACTTTTCATCAGGTGGGCCATGTGCTTTTCTGCCATAAAAAGCCTATTAAACCTCCCTGTATAAGAATATTGATGAATTTATTTATCTTTTGTCCGGTACTAGTTGATGCGGTCTTCTCAGCGATTGTAGTGGCTCCCCAAGTGGTGAGCGTGTGGCGAGGGTCGTGGGGCATCATGGAACTGAGACCCGAGCTGTTCCCGTTCGCCCAAATATACCTGCTCGGGATTGTTATTCACATATGTTTCGCATTACTTAGGTACGTACAAACATTATCATTACTTGGTACAGACACGCCTTCAGAAGTTACGGAACACTAAAAAAACAAACGATATTTCGTTTGAAATAAATCAATAAGTAAATTGATGTATAGTTATTTTTTAATCTTCGGAGTATATTTTTTTATGTTTGGTACCAGCCACCCTAGGCAAGTGGTAATAATTGGCCAGCAAATCGTAAAATACAATGATGTACGGGATTTACACGTATTTTGATATTTGAAAGTCGTCATTGACGACTTTCAAATATCAAAATACGTGTCAATCCCAAATATTGATCAATCTATGATGTCAATCCCAAATATTGATCAATCTGTGATGTTTATTGATTTTGTAATTCGTTGTTTAATATTCTTACTTGTGACAACGTAACCTATTTCTAATTTTCCTATCAATAATTTTTGTACGCCTGTTTGGGCAAGACATGTTGACACTATAACAAACATGACAATTATATTGTAACAACATCTATGTGATTTAGAAAGAGAAAAGAGAATCGACCTAGGACAGGACTCGAACCCGCGATCTTTCCCTTACAGGGAGAATACTCTCACCACTAAGCCACCGAGACCGCACGAAGGCAATCCAAATTCCATCGAGTCCCGCCCGAGGTCGATTCTCTTTTCTCTTTCTAAATCGATTTGAATAGTTACTGAATGCTTCAAAATTTCATTCAAACGTATCTATATCCCGTGTGAGCCATGGAGGGAAAGTACCTTAAATCCTTAAGTTGTCTCATTTTACTTAAAGGAGACATTCCTTTATTTTTAAAAAGAAATAAAAGTGCATTCAAAGATTTTTAAAAATTCACTTGCTACAGCCACGGCAGTGCCACATGCATTGCCGTGGGACGCCCTGTATACAATTAAATTTTGAAATCTATTCTATTCTACAAACGGTTTTGCCACTTGTCTAGAGGGACAGTGCAAGAAGTTACTTTAATGGTTCGTTAAAGAAGAAGGTTTATATCCTCCCACAGAGCCAAACTCTTGGAGCGTTCAGCCGGAGCATACAGCAACCCTGGAGGTGGACCGTTGTCGTGGATCGTGGAGCGGTTCTTGTCTCGAATGTACACATACGTGTTCGTAGTGTCTAACATCATGCACTGGCGAGGCGGGTGGGGTCTGTTGGACACTTTCGTGGCCACCATGGTACCTGACGAACATGACGTTTATAGGTGAGTTTTAATTGAGGAAATATTATTTATAGTAGATACCTAATCTTGTATCTGTCATTTATACATAATCATCATTCTTGTGATAGTTCTGGTCGCATCCGAGGCCTTCATTTCAGATTTAATGGTTAAGGAGGGCCTGATGATTAAGAGGTCCTGGTTCGAATTCCCCAACAGCCGCCGTGGCGTAGCAGTAGTGAACGCGGCAGCTACGCAGGAGGCGCGGGTTCGATCCCCGCTCAGTGCAAATATTTGTGTGCATGAAATATGAGTATTTGCATTGGTCTGGTCGTGCCTCGAAGAGCACGTTAACCCGTTGGTCCCGGTTGCCATAAGAACATCTATGGCAGTCGTTACGGGTAGTGGGAGCCCTAAAAAATTTAAAAACAACGGTCTAGCTGCAAAGCTTCGGTATCGCCTAATGTTAACATTGGGTTGTGGAGGTCAGATGACAATCGCTTCACGGACGCGACTGAGAATTAACGCTTAGAGGAAGAAGGTTCGAATTCTGGTCATTGCCATACCACGTAATACTATTTTATTTATTCTGTGCCATTACACTACCGAATGTTAACTAATGTTGACTGTACAAAATCTGGTGTTTTGCGAATCTGGTGTTTTGCGATTCTAGTAGGTATTTTGCGATTCTGGTATCACGCGATTAAGGGAATATTTATAGACTCGGCTGCTAGTACTCTTTTAAAAATATGCGTGTAGTTATTTTTACTATCAGTTAAGGACAGACGGTGCACTCTTCATATCGGCCTATAGGTTTATTAATTATCGCCACGCTTCGATTTCATGTTGTAGCACACGCCGCGCTGACTACTGATTAATTTATTTTCGCCTAAGACAGGGACTTCCCGCTATCAGATTTAATTTCCAGTCAAAACCGGTTGTAAAAAACATACTGTACTTCTTTTAAATCTTAATACCTCTTAATTCGTGATGAATTTCATAATTATTTGGCGTTTTCTGGCGACTACCGTCCGACCCCTCAACCCTGAAATGAAAAGACAGCTATAAAGCCTTGCCCCTCATTCAACAAGTGCACCGGCTTGTAGGTGAAGTTGGCTTGGGTTTCGAAGATCTTGGTGGTATCCCCAAACACCCCAAACACACGTTGTGGAGGGTGACATGTGTGCTAATAGTCTCACTTCCATGGACGTCCAAGATCGTGGGAAGTGGAAGGGTAGAGCCGAAAAGCTGACCCTGAGTTCCTAGTTCACCTTGGCCTCAGGTGCAATCAGGAAAATACGCAAGCCCGTACAACTGCTGAATAAAGAATGATGTTTTTTCCCACCTGATGAAAAGTGGCTACCGTGGCCTATGGACGTATGCAACACCAGGGGCGTCACACTCTCTTTGCCGATCTCGTAAGAACCTTCTAATGCCCTTCCTGAAGAACCCAATACTGTAGTCATTTGGCAAAACCATGTTCTGGCGCAGGCTTCCCTCTCAACCTTAATCTGGTCCCAATTATTTGGGGTTGCTGCAACACGTCATTGTCCTCCATACATATTTCATCAGTCACTCCCTTCATTGCCATATCCTCTTTCACACAATACATTCATATTAGGCCTGACTTTCCGCCTAAAACCCTCTACATTCATACTTAGAACTATTTTGCAACATTACGTTCATCAGTGTCTTCTCAATATCAGATTGAATTGTTTGACATGATACCCACAGCCACATTTTATCATCGCACCTCACGCCACAGGTAGGAAATTTATTCTCACAAATTGCGACTGGAATCGGTGCGCACTGTGCGGTATGAAAGGAACTTCATCCCACACACACTCAAGCTGTGGAATAAACTCCCTGCGGTGGTTTTCCCAAGCGACTACGATATGGGGTTCTTCAAAAAGGGCAATTTATGGTTTCTTTAGGGTCGAGGCAGCACGAATGTAATACTGTAGTACCCTTGTAATACATCTATAGATCACGGTAACTACTTTCTATAATTCATAATGTGGCAGACGGCCGTCTGCCACATTATGAATCATGTATTTTTTTCTGCCACATAGGCAGTCTGCCACATAATATGTGTTATAAACAAATACATGATTCATATTAATGACATCCACATAGATAATTGTTATAAATTGGATAATTATTAATTTCTTACCTTGCGCAAATATGTATAATTAAGCAGATAATACCTTCAATAATACACATTCTATTGCCATACGCTGATGGCTGCTATAGATAAAATATAAATTATTGTTATGTGAAGAAAAATCGACACTGGTCGATACGTCATAAAATGTCATGTTTGTTGATAAAAATGATATAAACAAATTAAATAGAATATTACATGCAAACAGGAAATAGATAGGTAATTACAATTAGAGTGACATCAGTTTTTTTAATATGTAGGCACTAGCTGTTGCCCGCGGTCCCGCCCGCGTGGATGTAGGTTATCGCGCCAAACATAGCCTATGACATCTTCCAAGGTCTAATCTACCCCAGTACCAAATTTCATCAAAATCGGTTCAGTGGTTTAGGCGTGAAAGTGTAACAGACAGACATATTTACTTTCGCATTTATAATATTAGTATGGATTAGTATGGATTTGGTCCTGAGTCCTTACGTTTATGACAGTCGTATAACCCGATTCCTGCTGGCTTGCTCTGCAAGAAAGCTTTGGTAGACATGTTTACATTTAGACTTCAATAAATAATACTTAAGTATACATAATGAATTTAGGTATATGATGTATTTTTTATGTAATTATGTAAATAATTGTAATTTATTAATTGAGTAAAAAAAATAAAGAAAAAAATGCATTATCTAAAACTAAATGTACCTTTAAATTCTGTATCAAAATTGAGAGATTCCATACAAAATTACTATGATAGTTCTATAACAGTTTAGAGGTTTTCTGCCGGGCTCCCTTTTGAAAATTTACTACCTTCGCCACTGATAGGTAGCTACAGTTAGCCTTTAAATCAGCGCGTGAATTACATGCTTTCACGTATCATGTACCAGACGAATGAGATGACTGATAAATGATAATAAAGATATACTTACCTTTTTGTTTTTACATGTCTACCAGTCATGTTACATTGGTTACATCCTGTATACCTACCTACCTTTCATATACAAAGTTATAGGAATGCAAAAGTAAATCTGTCTGTCCGTTACGCTCTAGCGTCTAAACCTCTGAACCGATTTTAATGGAACTTGGCGCCGAAGTAGATTAGATCTTGGGAAAGGACATAATACCTATATGCTATATTTAGTCCCGATATCCGACATATGAGACAGGTAAATATGTAGGTAATTACTTAATACATATTAGAAATAGATTAATCGATGATGTTTGATCTCAATCTAGACTGTAAATAGGTATTGTAGATACATATCATGAATTATTACACTTTATATTAGGGAGTGTACGATAAAATTATTTTTAGAATGTGGATTTGCGAAGTGATTTACTTACGATTTAAAAATCAAAATTTCATCATAAAGTACAGCCATTTGCCACAGGTTTATACATTAGTTTCATAGCACATGACTGTCTGAACTTCTGAAATATACGCGAAACGAACTCATTGAAATAAAACAATTTTTTAACGGATTCTATCGCGATATATTTGTTCTTCTTCCTCTTAGCGTTAATTCCCAGTCGCATCCGAAGCTTTCAGCTCGGAGTCTGGGGTCCGCTTAACCAGTCTTAACTACGGATTTGGCTAGACCTCGATATTTTCCGTGAAGCGATTGTCATCTGACCTCCACAACCCAATGTTAACATTAGGCGATATCGAAGGTTTTGCAGATAGACCGTTGTTTTTGGATTTTTTAGGCCAACTACCTGTAACGACTGCCATAGATGTTCTTATGGCAACCGGGACCGACGGCTTAACGTGCTCTCCGAGGCACGACCAGACCAATGCAAATACTAATATTTCATTCACACAAATATTTGCACTGAGCGGGGATCGAACCCGCGCCTCCTGCGTAGCGGCCGCGTTCACCACCGCTACGCCACGGAGGCTGTATATTTGTTATTATTTACTTTTAATCTCGTCTAATATTATATACAGCCCAGACTCAGCCTCAGGTGCTTGACTCGAGTCAACAATTAGTGCCCGGAATACGGCAATAAACTCACCCCCTATTACCCACCCCTCCGGCCACTTGGATACCATGTCTATAATCCCATGGGATCTTAGTTGGGACCGAATACAATGATTGGTGGCGTGGGTGTTAATTCACCTCTGCCGGGCTCTTTCAACCCTTCGGGGATAAAGGCGTAATTATATATGTAGTATAGATTATGTAGTATATATGTAGTATAGATTTTTTAAATGTCTGGCTTATCGATTTGACTGGACCTCATCTGATAGTAATCCATAAAATAGTGGCCACCATTGTAAATGCTGTTCCTAGAATAGACAGCATCATCTCCACCTTGACAGCCATGACAGAAGTATTTTCTGGACATTTTAAAGAGTATTCTGTGTCTCCTTCCCCAGGCCAGTGTTAATCGCAGCAATCACAATATCCTTCTACCTGACGGCCGCGTTCCTCCGGAGTTCGCGGAATTTCCTTGCACCTCCGTACTTCCTAGTCACTGACGGCAAAGAAGCTACGTATATATTCACAACTAGATTCAAAGTTTCGGTAAGTTTTTAGTTTTTGACTTATTTTACTTCTACCCTTTTACCTGAGTGCCAAAAAGGGTTATGTTTTTTGCGCATATCTTGTATGTGTAAATCTAGGTATGTATGTAATCTTGTAATATTGATTGATTGAGTTTTATTGATGTCTCAAATGAAAGATTTTATCGTTCAAGTTTTCATGGGTCCATCAAATCAAATGTGAGAAATAGCTACCTATAATTATGGTGATTATTTGGCGCCATTAGGTAGGTATATGTGTTGTCAAAATATTTTCAGTCAATCTTATCGAGTAGGGCCAGTAGGGTATCAAAACGAAAGAAATTAGAAGGCGATTACAAAAAAATATAAAAAGTATAAAAAAAATATTTAAAAATAAAAAAAACCCGACTGATACTGAAAAGATCGAAACAAGTTTGGTAACAGGCGGTACCCATTTTCTAATCTTAATTCGAATGAAAATTAATATCGAAAATTGGTCTACCCTTTTTAATTTTGGGTGCAAGCCAATCTGACCTGCTAGACAATAGGCTGCCCTGATGCAGGCTTTTCTCAGGGCTAGGTGGCAGTGGCGAAGGGTGAAACTTTTCAACAGGGAATCCGGGCTTATTCTTCGAGTCAATGGCTAGAACCAGGTCTAGCCATTGACTCGAAGAATAACACCCGTATTCACAAACAATACTGTGAGGTCTCATAGTGTGCTCGAGCGCATAGAGCTGGTAAAATTAATTCACAAACATCACTCGACGTGCGTTCCCTCAACGAAGTATTACTTAAGTGTTATCAATGAATAAAAAGGCTTGCCAGAACGAACGCACTGAGAATTGGTCGTTCTTTGTACAGTTTTGGTTCTACGCATAGCGAAGTATTGTTTGTGAATACGGGTGTTAGACCGGCTAATGACTGGTTTCCTTAAATTTTGTCGGCCCTAAACTCAGCCACAGCAACAGCACCCTCCGTTGCTCTACAAAGATCGTCGGTAGTACCTACAGGTGAAGGGGCACAGCGAGCAGGAGAGCAAATGCGACATGGACTGGGATTGGGCCCTACACCTTGCGATCGGTCGTAAGGGAAGCCGGTGAAAAAAACTAACTAGTTTGTCGACGTTTGTCTAGTTTGGAAGCCGGTTAACCGGGTTATAGGGAACCCTCGCCACTGCACTGGTCAGACGGCAGTCTCTTTCCACTCCATACAACTCTTAAGCTTTACAAAGTAATAGGTAGGTATTAAGAGTCTTATCTCCTCGATATCTATAATATTTTTGTATATTTAACAGATAAAACGACAAGCGCACTTATATGCACGTGCACGTGCGTAGATATAAATAATTATAAGTGTAGATGCACGTATAATTATTTATATCCAATTATTTATACATTAGCCTTCCACATGCGGCTCCGCCTACGTGGATGTCGGTTTTCTCATTGATTGGCCATATCTCCAAGTCTAGTTGACTAAGTGCGATCAAACTTACGTAGGATTTTAAGTCTGACTAAGACTTTTTTTAAAAAAGCCGCATCAAAATCCATTCAGTAGTTTATACACAAACAGAAAAACAGACAATAATTTAAAATAATAACTGTGCTCAGTATCGGTAACAGAACATAACCCAAGTACTTTTTTTAAAATCTCCAATGTGCAGACACGACCACTTTAAAATTGTATAATAGGTATATTTGCTGTTGCCCGCGGCTCCACGGCGTGGATGTTGGTTATCGCGACCAAACATAGCCTATACCCTTTCCCAAGGTCTAATTTATCTCTATACCCAATAACAATAGATAAATAAATACACATATAAATTAGTATTCACATACTGACTCCACATCTGTCTAGACTTTTAATAAATCCAAGAATATGTTACGCAAGAAGAGCGAGGCATTCCCATCACAAGTGTCCATGACTACTTACTAGGAAGCCTCAACAAAGTAGTATAAACTAGAATTTTATAAATAAAGATTTTTTTTTTATACCAAATTTGATCAAGATCGATTCAGTGGTTTAGGCATAAAAGCGTAACAGATAGACAGACAAAGTTACACAGAGTTACTTTCACATTTTATAATATTAGCATGGATAAAGACAGATACTTAGATATAAATGCTAACTAAAGAAATTTACAGTAGTTTACAATCGAGTGGTCTTCAAATCGTGGTCTAAATGCACCTTAACAATTGTCTCCATCCTGTTTGCGTAGACAACACGGACAGGATGCAGACAGCCAAGTGGATAGCAACAATTATGTCAAAAATTAGCAGACAATACTATAGTAGCAAGCACTTGGGCTCGTCTGGTGTTTATAGATTAAGTAACTTGATGCTCAAAAGTGCTTCAACTACAGTTCAATGGATTCAAATGAGGTCTTAAATAGGTATTGGTGCAAAGCGACTAAGATAGGATAAAGCGAATCAACTCAGGCGGGACTAGAACCCACGATCTTCCCCTTACAGGGGGAATGACCACTGAGCCATCGAAGCACGTCTGAACCTAACTAAGCTTTCCTATACATACTTCTTGGGGCGACGCGACGGTGGGAGCCATGTACCCATGTATTCATAACTAGCTTTTGCCCGCGGCTCCGCCCGCGTGGATGTCGGTTATCGCGACCGATCATAGCCTATGTCCTTTCCCAAGGTCTAATCTACCCCTGTACCAAATTTAATCAAAATCGGTTCTGTGGTTTAGGTGTGAAAGCGTAACAGACAGACAGACAGACAGAGTTACTTTCGCATTCATAATATTAGTATGGATATGGATTTTATTCTATAATACGCCGGCCTACGAATTGCCACTTGCCGATTTGTTCAATAAACACGAAGTACTTACTGTAATTTGATAGTTCTGTAAAAGTTAGTATAAAGCAGCAGGTAATACCTACTTCTCCTTCATCCTAGAATTAATTCCCAGTCGCATCCGAAGCTATCAGCTCGGAGTGTGGGGACCGCCTTACCAGTCTTAACTACGTATTTGGCTAGACTTCAATATTTTCCGTGAAGCGATTGCCATCTGGCCTCCACAACCCAATTGTAACATTAGGCGATATCGAAGCTTTGCAGCTAGACCTTTGTTTCTGGATTTTTAGGGCTCGAACTACCCGTAACGACTGCCATAGATGTTCTTATGGCAACCGGGACCGACGGCTTAACGTGCTCTCCGAGGCACAACCAAATCAATGCAAATACCAATATTTCATGCACACAAATATTTGCGCTGAGCGGGGATCGAACCCGCGCCTCCTGCGTAGCGGCCGCGTTCACTACCGCTAGGCCACCACGGAGGCTGTCCTTACTTATGTGTATGAAGTTTAAGTTCTGTATGTAATCTCCGAGCTGCTCGTACTTGGCCGTACCGCGACACAGTCATACAGTCTTTAGTGCGATAACATCTTTTAAAGTTCGGTGTCAGACGTCACTACTAGCGGTTAGACTTCTAGAAAATTCTATCTTATCTTATCTTTATTTTTGATTTATCTTTCAATAAATTGCAAAATGATGACGAGTTTCGATTTGCACTAAATATTTTTAATTTAGTATTTCTAGGAAATTATATATTACATAATTATAAATTACTCCCATTTAAAATTTCTTGTACACACCAAGATCTCTGGGTCCCAAGCTACATTACCCCACTTGGGAACTACGAACCAGTAACCTGCTGATTAACGGACAAAGCTCTGTCGTAGACTTTCTCTTCAGCAACCTTGGGCAATCAGTCAAGATAAGCCACATCATGTGATTGGACTTTGGGCTCCAAAGTGCAAGTTTTAGTTATTTATATGCAACCGGGACTAACACTGGAAAGATTACATACATATAACTAACTATTAGTATTACTTACGACTAAAATAAAAACACACATTTAAGTACTTAAATTCCTTCAAATCGGATGTACACTAAATGTATATTTTGGTATATACCAAAATATACATTGTGCTGGTACGAATGGCTCAGAAAAAGTACTCAGGCGATTCAGTCGGTCCGGTGTGAAACGATCTACGACCCGAAAGCACTTAAAACAGTCAAATTCGGGCTCTTATCATAAAGTGTATATTGTAGATATCAATTCTACAATTTCTTCTGTCGGTTTTGTAGTCTATAACCTCACCACGTATCACCGTGGGGTAGGTTAAAAATTTATAAAAGAACATCACGTGATTAATGGACCTAAATTCATCATCCTTGCGCTGGATGATAATGACGCAGTACGATGATGATTACGTTGCGATGCGGTACTAAAATCACATTCACATTCATAAAAGTTGTTATCTATATCTGCTGTCTGAATCTTATCGCTATGATGCTTATCTTCCCTTACGAAATTTTTACTTGTATTACAATAATAACATCATCAATATAAACAGGTGCACATAGGAGAATTGAACATTATTTTCGATTGGAATTAGTCGCCGTCGATTGAATTTCGTGTCACTTCATTTTTTGGAAATAATATAGCAACTGAAATTACTGAACCTTTATTCCCTCCAGGTGAGCTAAATTGATTGTGTTAGGTTAGGTTAGGTAGGTAGTAGGTTCACGTCGATAGGGTTATGCCAAGGATTCGAACCTGGGACCTCTCAATATCTCTCTCAGTTGGAAATTTTCGGACCCTAGAGCTACTTGGAGCGGTGTAAGTTGGAGAGTTGACCTTATCATTCGGAATCTTTCAGCATTGATGGTGATTTTTTGTTGATAGGTATATATCCCTACTAATATTATAAATGCGAAAGTAACTCTGTCTGTCTGTCTGTCTGTCTGTCTGTCTGTCTGTCTCACTTTTACGACTAAACCGCTGAACCGATTTTGATGAAATTTGGTATAGAGGTAGATTAGACCTTGGGAAAGGACATAGGCTATGTTTGGTCGCGATAACCGACATCCATGCGGGCGGAGCCGCGGGCAAAAGCTAGTATTTAATAACTAAAAAGGATAACAAAATGAATTGCTTATCAAAAATAAAAACACGATTGATGCTATAAGACCGAAACAAGTTTGATAGCAGGCCGTTCTAGATTAACCGTGTCCCATTGTTTCACCGGCTGTACATGGTTCTAGTCTGCAACGTCTTATCTTATAGCCCACCCGTGGTTGTTTGGCTTATTCCCGATTAGCCCTTTTCGTATTGCCCTTATATTATAGCGTAATATTATTTAGTCTTGATGTTGTTGCGACAATCGCTGATCCTGCCGTTAATACAGTCGCATGCGAAGCTTTCACCTCGGAGTCCGGGGTCCACCAGTCTAACTGCATCGCGCCTGTACTTCGATATTTTCGACGACTCAATCAATTAGCCTATTGCAGTCCACTGCTGGACATAGGCTTCTCACAATATGCACCACGTCTCCCGCATCCAGTCCGTCCCAGCCACCCTTCGCAGGTTGTCAATCTACCTGGCTAGGGGTTGTCCCACCTTCCGTTTTCCTTCTCGCGGTCTCCACTCTAGGACTCGTCTGCTCCAACGGGCATCAGTCCTTCGACATATGTGGCCAGCCCACTGCCACTTCAGCCTGCTTATTTGCGAGGACTACCTTCTGACAAACCACAACCTATAGCAGTTAGACTAAATCGCTCGATACATTATATACAGCTATGTGTCTACATACTCTACATATTGTCTTTAACACTAGATAAGGTGAATGTATGTTCATGTAAGTTATAAGTGTTACAGTCAGGTATGAAAGGAACTTCGACCCACGCATGCTAAGCTTAATACTATTATCTGTTCTGTACTTAAGCTGTGGAATGAATTCCCTGCTATGATTTTTCTAAGCATACAATATGGAGTTCTTTCATCAGGTGGACCATGTGCTTGTTTGCCTACCACCTAAGTGTTATAAAAAAACTATGCATCGCACGTCAATATGGTGAGACCAGGGGCGTCATACTCCTGCTGCCGCCCCTGTAGGAACCCTCTTACTCGAAGAACCCCATATTATAGTCGCTTGGAGAAATCAAATCGAGTCACTTTAATGTAAGAGATAACTTTTATTTTGTAAAAAAGAACAATTTGTTTAAACATTGTTTAAAATTTAAAAACAACCTTGTGTACTTAATTATTATCTATTTTGTATCATTGCAATGAACTTGACTCAACCTGAATCACTGCATTATGGACAATTACATCAACATATAGGTACCTAAAAGTGTCATAATTATTTTGTTTGCTATCCAGCATTATATAATAATGCCTTGTTATCACAATAATTAGTCAAATTATCACTTACGAAACACGCATTTGCTCCAATTTTCATTTCCTAATCTGATTGGGGTTTAGTTGGTAATTTTTCATTTATCGGATGGGGCTTGGGGAAGAACCTTATCTGTGTAATACAGTAATACCTGCTTTATTTTTTTCATAAGCTGTCTATACTTCATTCGGTTAGGTACTGAACAAAACATAAACAATCTAAATATGTCTATTTAATAATGTTTTATTTAAAAACTCAGTTTATAATATTTTTTTTCTGTTTAGCAATTTATTTTGAAGTCTAAAAAGTAACTAAAGAATGTAAAGAATTACCTAGGCTACCTGTTTAGTAGACTGGATTGAGTATCAATGCCCCTTTAATTTACCTGGGTGGCACATCCTATTTTACGGCTATTTTTTTTATATAAAGCATTAAAATATTAGTCGCTTATTTTAAATTAAATATCAATAAAATTGAGATAGAGCTAGATAAAAACATATTTTCAATTCGCTCAATCTCATTCGTTTGATCAAATTAAAAGTAATATTAAAAAATTCGGCCAAGTGCGAGTAGGACTCGCCCATGAAAGGTTCCGAAGCAGCAAAGGCGAAAATTGCGGTTTATGTCGTATTAAAAAAAAAACTACTGACTGGATCTCGTCCAAACCAATTTTTGGTCGAAGTTTGCATGGCAATGTACATCATATTATTTTTTATAGATTTAGTATTCTCTTATTTTAGAAGTTAGAGGGGGGGGGGGGGGGAGCACATTTTTTCACTTTGGAAGTGTCTCTCGCGCAAACTATTCAGTTTAGAAAAAAAATATATTAGAAACCTCAATAGCATTTTTAAAGACCTATCTTTAGATGGTATGGGTTTAATGAAAAAAAAAATTTTGAGTTTTAGTTCTAAGTATGGGGACCCCCAAAATTTAATGCTTTTTTTCTATTTTTGTGCGAAATTCTTAATGCGGTTCACAGAATACATCTACTTACCAATTTTCACAGAATACATCTACTTACCAAATTACAGCATAGGCCTTATAGTTTCGGAGAAAAGTGGCTGTGACATATAGACGGACAGACAGACAGACGGAGAGACATACATGACGAATTTATAAGGGTTCCGTTTTTTGCCATCTGGCTACGGAACCCTGAAAATGACCATATCAAAAAAGTGTTTTTTTTGGTATTCAGATCATTCTGAGAACCTACTTTGCAAGTCAAGATCAATCTGATACTGACTGTGCCTAAAAAACATACAAATAAACGTTACACATACACACAGTGACATAAAATTATACTAAAACAATGAATGCATGGATGACTGATAAATTCAGGTGAAAATTATGTCTGTACCTAACTATTTTAGGCTCAGATTACTTAATACTAAAAACATTATGGTATCGTTCTAGAAAAACTGTGTGTGTAAAAAAATATTGGTACCAACTATTTTAATCACATTAATATTATTAAATATGATGTGTCAGTTATTGCAACATTAAAAATAAGAATCCATTCACAAATCGTTAATACCCATATCGTTCTATAAAATCTTCATCGCTAGAAATATTTGTTCGAAATGGATAAGTCCAGCGGCACGCCTTTTCTTGGTATCATGAGATTAAAGTATTAATTAATCACTCAAATTATTCATTTAAATATCATATTACCAGAGCTCACTGGAGAAGTTTTGTGCTGTCAGTGAGAAAACCGAAGGTTTGTCCTACTTATCTTTTGCGCTGACGGCACAGAATCTCTCTGTTCTTGCAGGGTCGGCAACTTTTATTATTTTTAAGTGGCTTGTCAACCAAATTCTGAGGAATTTTATTAGATATTTTTATACAGTTGCCTTATACAGTTATCAGCCTCCGTGGCATAGCGGTAGTGAACGCGGCCGCTACGCAGGAGGCGCGGTTTCGATCCCCGCTCAGTGCAAATATTTGTGTTCATGAAATATGGGTATTTGCATTGATCTGGTCGTGCCTCGGAGAGCACGTTAAGCCGTCGGTCCCGGTTGCCATAAGAACATCTATGGCAGTCGTTACGGGTAGTTGGAGCCCTCAAAAATCCAAGAACAACGGTCTAGCTTCAAAGCTTCGATATCGCCTAATGTTATCATTGGGCTGTGGAGGTCAGATGGCAATCGCTTCACGAAAAAATATCGAGGTCTAGCCAAATCTGTAGTTAAGACTGGTAAAAGCGGACCCCAGACTCCGAGTTGAAAAGTTCGGATGCGACTGGGAATTAACGCTAGTATGAGAGTGAGAGAAGCGTCGGTAGCTTAGTGGTTTAGGAGTCGGCCTTACGATCGAGAGGTCCCGGGTTCGAATCCTGGCCATTACACTACTGACGTGAACCCACTCCTAGCACAAGCAATTTAGCTTAGTTGGAGGGGTTAACGGGAATATTAGTAATTTCGGTTCCTAATATTCTTTTAAAAAAAAAAAAAAAAAAAAAAAAAAAAGAGATTTTTATACAGTTGCCTACAAACGAATTATCAACCTTATGAAGCTTATTGATTCTTTGACTCTTTGATACTCCCTCCTATACGAGGTCCAACGCTGCGAGCTCGTACTGAGCGCCGAGTGCTAATTTTTAATCGCCAATAGTTTGTTATCTAAACTAGAGTCAACTATTTGCAAAAAAACGTTTTTACTTATCGTCAGACATGACATAATCTAACAGAAAATCAGAAAATCCATCTACAGCCTTGTCAACAAATTTAATCAACATATTAAAGCCGGATGCTCCTCAACAAACATTAAAGCATATAAGACAAGTAGATTATCTGTATTATTTTATCGTCACGTGAGCATGGTACTTTTTTTGTATCACATAAAGAGGACTAGTTGCGCCCGCGACTACACTAGGTACAGACTTTTTTTACTAATGTACCTACCCCTCTTGACAAGCAGCAATGCCTTTGTATGCCTCGGGACAAGTATCTTGAGCCTAAATCGTAAAGCCCTTGCGCGCGTGGTTTTGTTGTGTGGTATGCTTGGTGAATTTCAGCACGCACTATAATAAATCATCCCGGCGATGTGAACAAATTGAGTCTGATACAGACCATAACCCTGGCTGGCAGTGGACAGGAACGGTGACTCTTCGAGTAGAATATACATACCTAATTTTAGTTTCTTTAAAAAAATGATATGCAGTTGACAAAAAATGCGAGAATCATGATAAGCGGAGCGGAGGAGCGGACCTTAGCATTTATCAGGGTTTAACCTCTTAAACGAAAATCTATGTACAGACAGACAGAGAGTATGTATATTATGTATATATCATGTATAGATGCTCTATCAAGTATGACTTAACATTACGTTAATTGTAAACATCATCAATCATTTGTTTGTGGAAATGAAATATCATTAGTGATATACTGCACCCCTACAATCAAATTTATCGTAATAATTTATTGAAATATAAGCTTTAAAAGGTAATGATAACAATTGATCGAACAGATATAAACACTGTTTGACATAAGGTGGCACCCAGTGGCCACACGGCTAACAGTGAGAGTGAAAGTCTTTCGAATCTCTCCACTCGCGTCGAGAACAACGGTCTCGATATGCTCGATCGTACTGCCGATTTATCCGATGTTCTAGCGTCAAGAATTGGGTCTAGCGTGCTCGATTTGCTACTAACTATAGCCGACGCGCTGTTTGCAAGCGTAGTGATCGGACCCGCAGTGATCGTGTACTGGAGATCCACATGGACATTAATGGACCTTTACGTGTTCCCCAGTGATCTTGTCAGCAGCGCCACAGTGTGTACCGCGGTCGGCATGATATTTGGCATACTATTTACAGTATTTCAACATCATTTGAGCAATTTTGTGAGACCAGATCTAGGAAAATTACCTTACTATGTAATGTCTCGACTGTGCACTTGTATCTCGGGGATTACATGTGTTAGTGTATCGCGAGGTACGTGGGTACTTCTTGATCAGTGCACGGGGGTCGAAGCACGGATAGTGTTGCTCATTACCGTGCCAGCCTTACTGTCTCTTATGGCGCTGATGGCCTTTAGAAATGTATGCGGTGTGCCTTTCGCCGTGGTCATGGATACGCCGCGAGAATACTTCGAGGCGCCCCTCAGGTTTCGTACGGTTAGTAGATTTGATATTAATTATGTTTTATGCTTCAAGTTGAATTATAATTCTTTTTAGATCGGACCCA
This sequence comes from Eilema depressum, assembly GCA_914767945.1. Lineage (NCBI taxonomy): Eukaryota > Metazoa > Arthropoda > Insecta > Lepidoptera > Erebidae > Eilema > Eilema depressum. The sequence continues at coordinate 19,499,038 of OU612020.1, forward strand.
AGACGGGATTTCCGATTTGAATAGGAAAAGTTAGCATATCAATTAGTATAAAATTTCATTAAATTGTGTAATAAAATAATACCTAGTATATAATGATAGTATAATTCTGGGTAATCAGCTGCTTTTTACTGGATACTAAAACTGTAAACGAAACTTAAATTAAAATTTTAACACAATTGGTATGATAACTTTCCTTTAAATTTAAATCAGACTGGAAAAAGGGACTACTTCAGGTGGCAAGTCAAATTCAGTCACTGAATGTTAACTTTTTCTGATTCAATTTATGATCATAATAGTAAGTGGTATGAAGTAAAGAGATATTGTTAAATAATTTAGTATTGGTTATTGCACGAACGTACAAAAATATATTAAAAAGTATGATTATTTTAACAATGGTGAAATAAGGCTGCATCCCATCTCATCCGAAGGGTATTGTAAGAGGCGACTAACGGAAGAACACGCAGACGATATCACTGCGAGAGAAGTGCTCGAAATAAAACCCTGTACCAACCCTTCTGGCCAGCGTGGAAACTCCTAACATTGGGAGAGACTTAGGTATGTCCAGCAGTGAACTGCAACAGGCTAATTAATTGATTGACTGGGGTAATTTGGGTACCTGGCTCAGATATGTGTTGAGTAAAGTTTTGACAGAATTGAGGTGTATCGACACTGATAGATTCCGATCCCCGCTCAGTGCAAATATTTATATTCATGAATATCAATTTTTGCATTGGTTTGGGTGTTTTCTATGTATAATATGTATGTATTTACAAAAAAAAATGTATCTATGTAAGATAGCTATGCTTACTTTGGGTCTAGATAGCGTTGTGTAGAATGTCCTACAATATTTATTTATTTATTATAGATCAGACAAATAATTGCAAGAATTCTAGGATGATTACAATTGACTAAGCATTTGAATTACAACCAATGATTTTATATTCAAATGAGGTAGATAATGTTATTAAGTTTTCTGCCACATAATTAGTAGGTATAATAGACTAGAGCCGATAATTTTTGAAACAAAAACAAATAATAGTAGGATGAATATAAAAGGAAGAGAATATAACAAAAATAAAAGGAAAAATAATTTACGGGCGATCTGAGGTCGGAAAGTGGAAGGAGGTGAGTTTTTAAGGGTAAAAACGGTTTATCTCGATTTCCGGCAAAACTACAAGTCCTATGGAAAAAAATTAAATGACAAAGTTGTAGGTAATAAAGAGACCTACAACTTTTGTAAATACACTTTTTTCACATAACCTCAAAATTTATGTGAAAAATTGAAATAATCAAGTTTTTAGTTTTTTATTTTTATCTTATGGGTGAATTTCAACAGGTCCATTAAAATCTTCATTCCGTGGAATTTTTTTACCTTAAGTTTTATAGTTAAAACAAATCGCGTTTATTATAGGTTTTGATACTATATGTATTCTTGCTATATATCTAGCAGATAGCTAAAAAAACTAACGAGATATACAAGATCAAAAATTACGCGCCACGGCAATGACACATGCGTGCACGGCAATGAAACAAGCGTCCACGGCCATGAAAGAAATGTGCCTAGGGAATGAAAGAATCAACCACGGAAAGGAAAATACATATAAAACATAACATTTTATATACCTACTTCATCATCATTATCATCATTTCAGCCATGGGAAGTCCACTGCTGGACATAGGCCTCCCCTATAGATCTCCAATAAGACTGGTTGGAAGCGGCTATACTTACTTACATGAGTAATTAAACTTACATACAATAAATACAGGCAATTGTGTATGAACAGTGGTGTCATTTATTTTTTCAGCGGTACTGAGTTAAACACGCATATGAGTGTCATTATTTTCATTATAAGTAATATCGGAGCTGTGATATACAGGGTGGAACATTTCGAATTTACCTAGAGGGAAAGTACCCTCATACTAGAGATAGCGAATTTTACCCAAAGGAAACATATTACCTTATTTTTAAAGGTAAACAAAACTGCATTCAATGATTTCTGAAAATGCCACACCTGATGATCGAACCGCCTAAATTCTTCCTAAACCTTCTCTTTCATGGATTTCCCTTTATTTAATTTACCAGGTTTGTTAGAGAGATTTGAGTTCTATGATTAATCCTATCGATTAAGGCAAAAACACAGGATGTTATTTTTTCTGATTTTATTCGCTTCAATTACAGGATGTGGTAAGCGATTTTTTAGCATTCGTTAAATGCAGTTTTTTTTTTCTTTTTAAAAATAAGGAAATGTTTAGTCGGTTAGACTACCGGGTGTGGCATTTTTACTAAAACGTTGTATGCAGTTTTGTTCCTTTTTAAAAATAAGGTTATGTTTTCTTTGAGTGGAATTCGCTACAGTATATAGAGTACTTTCCATCCAAGCAAAGTTGAAAAAATACCACTCTGTATAGGTAGCTAAATTATATCTAAGTTCCGATATGGTTAAGAGAAGTTTGTTCATAGTAACTTTTGCTCACTATATACTGTACTTTCATATTATACCATTTTCATTCATGGCCGCTCAATTCCAAAACGACGCCAACCTTACCCAACCCCCTTTCGTAGATTAAAAATCTACAAAAGGAGTACAATTAAACAAAGATAATAGAATCAAAGCTGTTTATTTAAATTCTTTCACACAAAGAAGAAATTAACAAATTATGATATACTTTTGTTATTATTTGCTATGTCGATGAAAACATAAGTAACGGTAATGAAACATTTGGTCACGGCAATGAGACTAAAGTGTTTTACAAGGCATGGCGATGATTTTTTTTTCATTGCAGCGTTTTTTTCTTCATCACCATAGCAAATTTTGGCCACGGAAACTATGGAAATGAAAGCACGGTTATGAAAAACGAGCCAAAAATATAAAATAACAAAAAATCTATTAATTATTCGAAGTAATAGATACTTCACAAAAATAAACAAGAGAAATTGCGTTCTATTGAATGTTTAATCAAGAGGATAAACTTATTGGAATAGAAAGTTATACCTATCCACGGTGATGAAAGAAAAAATGTCCAGTAACATAAAAATGATATACTTTTACTTATGGTGCCAAAACGCAGGCACGTAAGTACGTCCTTCCACGTCGAGCACTTAGGTGGCACCAATATGCAACGCTTAGCGCATATGAGGGAGGACACAAGTCCTTAGATAAAACAATATTCTAAAATATGTTTAGAACACGGCAATTAAAGGTAACTCTAGGACAAATGAACTTATATTAACCATTCGTTGTATTGTTTAAATATTTGAATAAATGTATTTCGTATCAATACTTTAACTATTCACGTATCAAATAAAACTAGGTTTTAATTAAAAAAACCAATAGATTTTTATCAATGAGGTATCACAACACAATAGGTGACGTGTGGACAAACACGGCAATGAAAAATTTCGAGGTTTAAATTTTTTTTTTGGAGAATCTATAATCCTATTTAGTAAAATATTTAGTGCTCCACATAGGTCACTATTTCACCTAACCAGAAAAAAATATTAGAGTATTGTAACTATGATTTTAAGTACCGATTTCATCGATGCCACGCAATTTTTGGTCCCGGGAAATTCACCCTTATACAAAAACAAACATTTTCTCACGAAATTTGGTGAAAACTTACCTTTTTATGTCCTAAAGACACTGTAATTTTTTTGATTTGAAATATTTATTTTTTCACCTTATTTTGACTTAATATCGAAAAACCATCCTAATTTTCAATCGAAAATTCTCGCGATCGAATCGATTTTTCTGATATTGCAACCTTCTCTTCTAGAGACGATATTTGTTTTAGTTCAAAGAAAACTAATCCTACTAGTAGGGCTACAAACAGTTTACTATCAGTTGAAAATTTATAAGAGCACCCAGATCTCAAAAACTATGGTTTGGTCGTTTATTTTCTGGCGCCAAAAATACGGCAAGGGCGCATCTAATAATTTATATCTCTGCCTAATACCTACTTCACAGTGAGGTGCCCAAAGTTTTGTGCTATCGAGCTCCCCTAGTAGAGTGGCAATTCGTTTGTACGGCAAAAGGATTTGACGTTTTAGACATTCGTTAACGCCTGTCATATACGTCAAAGCCCATACATTTGGCATTCTCCAGCATACGCCGAGCAACGAATTGCCACTTGTCTAGAGGGGCAATTATCGCAGCCTGAAATATGGGGGAAGGGGTTGGCACACATGCCATTGGTTCGCCATCCCTGACCTGACCTAAGTTGTTGTTGTTCTTTGTCTTTATTGTAGCCTCCGTTGTCGCGTGAAGGATGGGTCGCTTATGAACTCGTCAACTCGATAGCGGGTCACGTGTAAATCCAAGATTAGAGTGATAAATAATTTCCGATTCATGAATGAAAATAGATTTATCGCTTTAACGTACTAAAAATAGTATAATAAGATAAAATTAATGATAAATCATTTCGTGAAAGTGGATTATCGTTTAAAACCGGAAAAAACACAATAAATAGAAAGAAATCAGAGGATTTAGTTATCACCACTGATATACTACTACGCATAATATTAATTGTTACCTATTATATTTGACACTCTACATAATATGACATAATAATATGTAATAATACTAATACTAGCATTTGCCCGCGGCTCCGCCCGCGTGGATGTCGGTTATCGCGACCAAACATAGCCTGTGTCTCAAGGTCTAATCTACCCCTATACCAAATTTCATCAAAATCGGTTCAGTGGTTTAGGCGTGAAAGCGTAACAGACAGACAGACATAGTTACTTTCGCATTTATAATTAGAATGGATTATTATGGATTACAAAGCTGAAGAGTTTGTTTGTTTGGTTGGTTCTTCTGTCGAATCGACGGCGTTAGATTGCCATCGTGGTGTAGTAATTGGTTTCACGGCGGTGCCGCTACTCACGGAGAGGGCACGAGCATTGGTATCGCTCTTCGGGAAGGCTTACTACGTCCCCTCCTCCTCCTCCTTTGGTTGGTTGAATGTGCTAATTCCAAGGGACCGATGGCCGTCAGAGCAAACGAGCCCTTAAGTGGACACCCCGAAAAGGCGAATCGAAGGTGGGACGCCTCCTAACCAGATCGACCTGAAAAAGATCCCTGGGGCAAACCAGATGCGGAAGACGGAGAATTGGATGAAATGACGCATATTGGGAGAGTTAAGGCGGGACATTTAGTTAAATATAATATACCTACATGATAGTTCATTTAATTCGATTAAGAAAGAGAAAAGAGAATCGACCTCGGGCGGGACTCGAACCCGCGATCTTTCCCTTACAGGAGGAATGCTCGGACCAGTAATCGATTTGATTATTTAGCATAATAAATGCTTCAAAATTTCATTCAGTTCAGTTAATGTTTATAGAAAACAATGCTTTATATCGTCGATGATCATCATCATTTGTAATCAAAGATATCATGATATAAGTCAAACTATACGCTCTAAGAAATGAACAGATAACATTATGAGGTGCCGATAAGCAAATTACATAAGGTAGCAATCGACTTCACCAGTTGCAGATCGTAAGCGGTGACCGCAAGGCTTATTCAATACTTCAACGCATAAAATACCGGTGCAAATATGCGCGGAAGTACTGCGGGCTTACCCGATGCTTTAGCGTTGGGTATTGGTAAGTCTGGTGTGGATATAGCACTGCTTACGATTGCAGACGCGGTGTTTGCAAGCGTGATTGTCGGGCCAGCTGTCATTACTTACTGGAGATCCGCATGGATACTCATGGATCTTTACGTGTTCGTTGACAGGCCGGTGTATAGTGGCGTGATTTGTGCTGCTTTCGGTTTGATGTTTAGTCTATTATTTGCCGTGTTTCAACGTCCATTGAGCAAGCATGTGAGACCAGAAAAGGGACAGTTGACATATTTCTTAGTATCTCGGTTGTGTACGTATACTGCAGGATTAGGCTGTGTGGCCGCGTCACGAGGTGTCTGGAACCTTCTGCAAGAATGTACAGGAGATGGTGCGCGTATGGTGTTGCCTATTACGTCAGGAGCCGCGTTGATTCTTGCTCTTCTGAGGACCTTTCGGAACGTGTGTGGTGTGCCTTTTACCGTAGTCTTGGATACGCCACGGGAGTACTTTGAAGTGCCCACCATGTTTCGCAAGGTTGGTATATTTAATATTAGGCAAATTCCTAATCATGTTCAGAATTCAATCATATTTTTAGTTTATTTTTTACACAATTCTTTCTAGGTGAATCAGGAATATCTAGTAAGGTGGTCTTAAACTGATTGTCCAATGAATATAATAAGTATTCGATGACAATCTACACAATACTATCTAGACCCAATGTAACCGTAGTTTAAGTAGCTTATTTTAAGGCATCTAAAAGGCAAAAGTACAGAGGGCGTGTGAAGAAAAGTTAAACATTATACCACCAAGAAATAAAATGGATCGTAATTTAACACCATATATCAAAGAACAAAAAACATCATGGAAGGGAAGGTGGAAGGAAAGAGGAAAAGATACAAGTTGCGTTGTACCAGGAGGTCAAAGGAATGGAGGAGGAGAGAGAAGAGTGGCGATTACTCCACCGACAAGAGCGCTGCTCTTAAGTTTAGAGAGAGAGAGAGAGAGAGAGAATTTAACACCAAAAATAGAGTATGAAAATTTATGAGATCCATTAACTACTAATTAAAATATTCTTCAACATTTTCAAATCGGCGTTCACAATTTTACGGCCAGACTTTGCCTTTATAACTATCCTACTATCCTAGCCTCTCAGATTATCCTATTACTCCAACTATAATACTTATTATAAATGTGAAAGTTTGTGAAGTTGTTTGAATGTTTGTTAGTCAATTACGCTCTAACAGCTGAAGTAATTGTGCTAAAATTGAGAACAGGGATAGATTATAGTCTGGAATAATACATATTAGGCTTCTTACCCCGGGAATAGGTTCCCTTATGTCAAGGGAACGGGATAGAGGATTTCGTTTTAGTTTGTTTCTAAACTGATACTAACTAAAACTGAAAACCTCATTTCAGTCAATCATCGCTACTTTTAGGTTCAAGTTCAATATAACGACAGATAAAAAACTCCAATGCCGTTACCGCCAAAGTCTATATCAACACTACTGAGTCATTTGTAGACTCGATACCGTACTTGAAATATTTGGATAATATTTTATTGACGAGGTAAAAATCTCTGTCTGATATCACGCAGTTGATAACACGACGAAACATAGCGCAGAGTCCAAATGCAGTATGTGCCAAGTCCTTATTGTTTGCTTTACAACCTTATACCATATAGACACAGATTTTCTAACAAAATGCATCGCAAAAAACGGCACGATAAACGCATTTTTTGTAAGTAAGCCGCCAGGTCAATATTGTTTTCTTAAACCTGAGCTATTCCAGGGATAAAAAAATAGCTCCTGTTAATGAACTGAATTAAATATCCCTGAGTCAAATTTCAACAAAATTCAACAATCAAATTATAAGTATTCCAAACTTTCTTTGAAGATACGATTTCATTGTAAGAAGAATTCAGCGTTTTAATTTATGTATATAAACTAATTAGGTACATTATTATGTTTATACTGGAGATTGATGGCGTTTGACGGACGTGAGGCGAAATATCATGTTTAGGTAATACCTCTCCTATTTAGGTGAATCACAGAGTTGTTTGTTAACAGTCTATTGACATTATCTAAATCAGGTTATTAATTCATATTAATATAAATTTTGCGCTCCTTGTGTAGTTCAAAAATATCACATTATCGTATAGCATTCGATAATAATTAAGTCTAAATCCAAGCTAGCAGAGTATTTTCGCTAACTATCCATCAACAAGGATTTTGTCTTCTACAATGTCTACATGTAACGCACCCGATTGGCCAGGGCAGAATTTTTTTCGGAAGTCTTATCGAAGTTTATCGGCTTTATTTTGAGTTTGTAATCGATATTATTTACCTATGAGAATGTTATAGGTAGGTATGTGAATATATAACTAGCCTATTATCTTGCTAGACGCAGTGACACGCTCGCTCTTTGGAAAATCTCGGATATTCCTCCGCAGGAATTGGTGGGGTGGTTATATCGAACTCGAACCGACCAAAACCGGTGTCACGTTGTCCCCATCTAGTTCTTATAGAATCGTGGCCCCACTGTTCACTTGTCCAACTGTCACTCCCAAGCCCGCGCTCATGAAAGACCGGAGGTCGTTGAGCGAACGCCTAAGTCGCTTCTGCGGCCTCCTGAGCCTGGTATAAAAATATCAGCCCGCTCTCTCATCATCTCTTCAGAATACGCTCTTCAAATCAGAGACACGACAGACTTTAACTATCTTCCTGTAAATCTATTTTACACCACACACGACTGAGCCAGTCATCCTGTGACCACGGCCGGTGTAATCTGGCTGAAATGTCAGGCAAATCAAAAGTATATGATTCCCGCTAACATTATTGTATATCATGGATCGCGAGAGTTTATAAGCTACTATACACCTGCCCCCCTAGACAAGTGGCAATTCGTTGCTCGGCGTATGATGGAATAGACAATGACAAATGTATAGGATTTGACGTTTTTGACATTCGTTGACGCCTGTCATATACGTCAAATCCCATACATTTGGCATTCTATTCCATCATACGCCGAGCAACGAATTTCGACTTGTCTAGAGGGGCTGGTTAGATTATAATTATATGACACGGCAACTTTTAGCCCCTCCTCCTGTACAGTCCGATCACACTATCAATAATGTTATCTTACAAATAGGTAGTTATTATCACTTAAATACATCAATATTGCGTGATTATCAGTTTCATGTATCATGCATGATTTTCACGTCTTTGAACTGTCATTAGGAAAATTCGAAAGCATTTTTCAAGTCGTATTATATTTGCTGTGTTGGATTCTAATCATTTCATGTCTTGATTTTTATTATACATACTAATATCCTACTTTCTACTAACTAATACTAGTAGTTCTGAGAACACAAGACCTCGCGAGCACCCTATGCCACATTTTTCTGGTACACTTGAAAATATTTAAGAGATACGATTTGACAGATGTCTGGATTCATGGTAGGTAACTAGGCACTATTGAAAGGATACATGAAACTGTTATAAATTAAGTTAAACCATTTCTAAATACGTAATAACTTATAATAGTAAGTATAAAAAATATGGTGTGACATATTTCACTTTAAATTACTACAAATATTTTAAGAATTGCTACAAATAATTTAAAATAAGACGTGATTCTTCATTTTTCGAAATCTCGTGTGACAGCTACGTCATATCGTTCTTATTTTTTCATTTGAGTGTTGCGGCTGTGTTCTCTATGGTTGTTACATTTTAATCGTATGGAGTTTATGTCAACTCGTTACGTTTATGGTCGGCGTTGCCAGAATGTAACTTTTGTAATATTATGTATTTCTTTTTACCCTCTTATGTTTCTTCTAAGTAATACAAATGAAAATATTGCTTAGATTTTTCTTTTATCGTATCGCATACTAGAGACAACGAATTTTTTTAATTTTTTTTCTGATACTGAAATCGAAAGTAGCTCAGACAGTGAATATATAAAAATTATAAATACCCATTTCGTATTTTCATTTACCCTGCTTTATTAACATTATATATCCTGAACCTAATATCAATACTAGATAAATATTAAATTGATTGTAAAAATGCACCTCTTAGATTATTTTGCCTACCAGCATCATCATGCGCATGGAGACGTATTTTCCTAATTGCATCTGAGGCCAAAGCTTGCCAAAGCTATAATTTTTAGGTTTTTAGGTTTCCCGTAGGAGCCGCGTGGTTCCCGGCAGAGTAGAACTTGGGCCTCCCCATCTCTTCCTATGCGGTGTCGTACCAGGCGACTAAGGGATAGGGCTGTTTATCACCAGACAGTTATACAGGGCGTCCCACGGCGATGCCACATGGAGGGCAAGTACCTTAAATCCTTAAGTTGGCTCATTTTACTTAAAGGAGACATCATTTTATTTTTAAAAAGAAATAAAACTGCATTCATCGATTTTTAAAAATTCGCTTGCCACACCCGGTAATCGAACTGACTAAAATCCGAAAAAGTAACATCCTGTATTTTTATGGCATCAATCGACAGTGTCAATCAAAAGGATCAAATGTCTCAAAGAAACATGTTAAATTAAATGAAAGGAAGTCCTTGAAACCTAAACTTATAAATTCAATTTGGCAAAATAAAACACTTAACTCAAAGTTCATCCATCCATCTGATACCATATTAACAATGAAATTCCATATTTAAATCACTTTTCTTTTTTTATCGTGTGGAGACCGCTGCATCAATCGATAGTGTCAATCAAAAGGATCAAATCTCTCTAAAAAACATGGTAAATTAAATGAAAGGAAGTTCAGAAAATCTTAACTTATAAATTCAATGCAAACAGACACAGCACTTTTACTCCAGGAACCATCAGATAAGGTATCTTACAAGGTCAACACTAGAGATATCTTTGATGAAATTTATTTAGTAAAATAAGTACATACTGAATGAATGAACTTTGTTACCTGTTTAGAATGTAACTTTATTGGGTAACTGCATGAGGTTATGTAGGTAAGGTAGGGTAGGTAGTAATTTTTAGGTGCTTGATTAGAAACCTGCACGCGGTGTACCCTGGGCAACGAAGATGGCGAGTGAATTGCCCTATTGGATCAACTTATAACCTGTTAATTGAGACGGCGCGGCGTGCGGTTTTAGTCGGTTTGAGTTCGACATACCTAAATACTACTGCTGACCAGCAGCGGTCTCCACACGATAAAAAAAGAAAAGTGATTTAAATATGGAATTTCATTGCTAATATGGTATCAGATGGATGGATGAACTTTGAGTTAAAGTGTTTTATTTTGCCAAATTGAATTTATAAGTTTAGGTTTCAAGGACTTCCTTTCATTTAATTTACCATGTTTCTTAGAGAGATTTGATCCTTTTGATTGACACTATCGATTGATGCCATAAAAATACAGGATGTTACTTTTTCGGATTTTAGTCGGTTCGATTACCCGGTGTGGCAAGCAAATTTTAAAAAATCTTTGAATGCAGTTTTGTTTCTTTTTAAAAATAAAATGATGTCTCCTTTAAGTAAAATGAGCCAACTTAAGGATTTAAGGTACTTGCCATCCATGTGGCATCGCCGTGGGACGCCCTGTATAGGTACAGCCACAACTAAGCCTCAGATGCATACCTCGAGTCAACAATAGTGCCAGGAATATGGCAATAGGCTCACCCCCTATTACGTGGGACCGAATAACTACAAATACCTATTTATCTATTATTTTTAACCTATTTATCTATTTTTTTTGTATGTTTGTTATGCGATCGTGAAGCCAATTCTAGACGGATTTTGAAAATTATTTTTTTGTTCGTAAGTAGATTATTTCGAAATGGTCTCATTTAAATTTTGTAAAGATCTGATGATGGGTTTCCGAGATTAGACCAAGGAACTCTTCAAAAAGTACCAGGAAATCAGCCGCGATTGCTGCAATCGCATATTATTGCAATGTTTTCATTAAGCCTAACACATATAGGTACTAATCCAAATATCAATACTAGATATATTACATGATTAATCAGTGTTGCCAGGGCCAGATAGTCTAGTGTAAATGTAAACAAGATAGCTTAAAAAGTTACTTAACAGGGAAAAAGTAACGTTGTTTTATGGTATGGAAATCTTGTCGGATAATTATTATATTGCGCGGTTATGATGAATAGTTTTATTTATTTACAATGTTACAAAAGTTACATTTTGGCAGCTATGCGATTAATCTTTTGTTACTTGAATCGATTATTCTGACAATTGATTTAAGAAGCTCCATCCCTAGACTATAAACGTCAAATCGTATCTTTTAAATATTTTCAACTGTAGGTACCCTTAATCAAGTTTGGCATAAAAGAACGATACGTATCTTCTTATTTTAAACAGCCCTAGATGTTTCACCAATAAATAATGACAATCCGTTAAACGCTATGGGAAACTTCCCTTCCCTTCTATTTTTTCGAAGTTCACCTTTACGAGGCATGCTCATAACAACCTGTAAGGAATCATGTCCTTGATGTTACAGCCAAAAATCATCAAGATAAATAACGCGACAGCCAACTTCCACCTTTTCTCATCAGACTTCATGTCAGAGCATTCCCCCTGTAAGGGACTGGTCACGTATTCAAGTCGCGTCTGAGCATTTCACTTTTTACAATCTTGAGCGATACATACATTTCATACATATTATACTCAGAGAAACACCCAGACCCTGAATGTTTAAAACACTTTTATATCCACTATCGCGCGTTAACAGAGCAAAGTGCAAGTGGCTACGATTTTAATCGATATCGCTACCACCCGTTGTTCATAAAATTGGATGAGAATCCGATAAAATAAAACTTTAACTAGATTATGAATTGTTTAAAATTAAGTAGTCGACCTATATTACCATTATAGTGAACTTCTAAAAATTAATACAGACGGGACTTGAACCCGTGACGTTCCTCACAGAGGAAATAATCTATGATGCTGAGTTAATTGGCCACGTCTTAAATCACCTATTTATTAGTTGGTAGAATAAGCAACATCCATACACTTCACACTATTCTATGAAACTACAAGTAGTTTATAATGAATGTTATCTCAAATAAATAGAAGATTTAACCGTCCGACTCCGCGGTACGTCAGGAGCAACTAGCCATGTACGTCACGGTGCGGAACGGGTGATAATGCAATTACAAGCAGTAATCTGTGGCGAGTACGAGCCGGGAGGAGTCACTCGTACTGCAGACATGCGTGGAAGCACTGCGGGGTTAGCCGATACTCTCGCGAGCGGGTCGCGCGCGCATGCCGCTCTCCTGGAGTCGGCTGACGCGCTATTCGCGAGCATAGTGGTCGCACCGGCCGTCGTCACGTACTGGAAGTCCACCTGGACGCTCATGGACCTTTACGTTCTACCTGACAATCCAGTCAGCAGTGCCGCTGTGTGTGCCGCATTCGGACTGTGCTGTAGTCTGTTATTTTGCGTGTTCCAAAGTCATTTGACGAAACACCTGAGCCCTGAGCGCGGAAGGTTGACTTATTACGTGCTATCGCGGTTGTGTACGTATATCGCGGGGGTGGCGTGTGTGGGTGCCTGGCGAGGGGTGTGGAACCTTCTGAATGAGTGCACAGGAGATAGTGCTCGGACGCTGCTGTCCACCACGGCAGCGGCCACGTTGTCGTTGGCAGCGCTGCGAGCTCTTAAAAACATCTGCGCAGCGCCTTTCGCTATAGCCGTGGATTCGCCACAAGACTACTTCGATGTGCCCACCATGTTTCGTACGGTTGGTAGCTTTAATTTTTCGGTTACTTTTAGACTTTCGACGCATTTGGTCAAAATTGTAACTCTGTGAATTGAATTTTTTAGGCTGTCCTTTGTAAGCATGTGGTGATACACTGGTAAAGGTAACCAGCAATTATTTAGGCATTATTTTCGGTAAAGACAATACTTTTATTATTATATCTTAATTAAGGTAGTGTGTCTTATCATGCAGAAAGTCTTAATAGGAAGAACGAAGAGTGTTATCTTTACTGGGGCAAAGTACGGCCGTTTAACAAATAACTAGCATTTTAAAACTATAGAGATCAGCGGGTCTAAAATGGCCACATTGAGCGATGCCGCTAAAAACGAGTAACTTTATGAATTTTCAGGACATCTCATAGATTCCTTTAAAATTCGTAAAATTGTCACTCATACGAGTAGAGTCACAACAATTCCTTAACTAAGCAAATTCTAATTTCGTGTGAATAACGCCGCATGACAAAATATTATCCTAATACGATGGCATTAAAGTGGCCTTTTTAGACCTGCAGAAAGTAAAATAAGGTTACAGAGTGTTGTCTCCATAATTAGTAGGTAGCATCAGTTTCCAGAAAAACGTCAGTACTCTAACTAACTTCAGAACTACTGAAGTCATTTTTACAAATTAATTTTGCCTTTACTGTCGAGAACTTCTTAGTATCTAGCATTCTTTTACAACCGATATCCATAATATCGCTAAAAGGACATTTGATGTACTCTTGTAATACTATTACAAGGGTAACCTGTTTAAAAATGTTTTCTTTCATAATTAAGGAAATGTTAAGAGGAACATCAAGTACCTATTCACTGCTAGCTGTGCCTTAATAACTTTGATTTTATTCAGGAGTCCGATCCGATCACCACTTCTAATCAAATCACCCGTTATCCTGATTTTTGTACCCATTCCCGAATCCCATGATAACTACAACATTCATGATAAAAGTAAAATTTCCATAAATGCTTTGTTATTGGAACTTAAAACATTTAAAAGTAAGTCCCAGCAGTTTAGCTTCTGTCTTGGTGAATCATTCGAGATAAGCAGCAATTATAATACCTATAGAATGTACTTACTTACTTATCTATTTCCTGTTTCTAGGTATTGAAAGTTCATCAAACTGTGGAGCACTTACAAACAAACACATTCTCATGATTAGTGGAGTGCATAACACGTTCAGCTGATTGGTTTCATTTAGTTTTTTCGGATTTTCTCTACGATCTAAGAATCGAATAGTTTCGATTTGTAGAGTGTTCCCTCTATCGTACAGCTCATGTACAAAGCCATTTTACCCACAGCAATTCTTTTACTGAAAATAGTATTTTTTTTTTTATTCTTTACTAGCTGACCCGGCGAACTTCGTACCGCCATATTTTCTGATCCCGTTCCCGCTGCATATCTTTAAATTTATCAGTGTTTCTCTACAATATTATGCATGTATTATACATATAAACCTTCCTCTTGAATCACTCTATCTATTAAAAAAAACCGCTTCAAAATCCGTTGCGTAGTTTTGAAGATTTAAGTATACAATAGGGATGGACCATTTAAAACCATTCTGAATTACTACCGAAAATACGATTAGTAAAATTGCCCTGTATTTACAGTATCTTTCCAGTATTTTAATTGCTCGGGACATTATATCTTAGACCTAAAATGTGCTCAAAATATGTTGTATACACGCAGTACACGTTTCTTGTGTGTCTTTTGAGGATGGCACGGGGTGCTACTACGGTGGACCAGCTTAAATTCACCAAGCATAGATTATTACAAAACAATCCGCGAGTACCACGGCTTAGTTTGTCTCGCGATTTAGGTCCAAGATACGTATCTCGAGGTATATAAATATAAGCTGTTTTAACTAAGTATTATAAGAATCGACAGATATTTAATGTATTTACCATGTTTTTTTTTAACTGGGTATAAAAAGTATTAACTGCTTTTAAAGGTGCCAAACCTCATAATAATCATAATTTTATTGTATGATTATAATGAGGTTTGAACCCTTACAGCAGATTTCATCGCAATTTAAATTTATGTATAAATTGCGATGAAATCAAAACATAATAATAATAGTTTCACTTAGTGATAGCTAACTTACTGTGTGTGAAGTCTTAACCGGTTTCTAGGGCTTCCTCTTATAATAATCTGAACCAAAGATAATTGGTCTATAGCAAACATCAGATATACCTTTATATTTATATCTTTAAGAAGCAAATCTACCTTCTTAACAGTAAAAGTTAACGGTCATTAATTTCTTTCTTATTTTTTTAACGCCATGCTTTACTAAAAGATGATAAGGTTTCTAAGATTACATACATCTATCAGTTACGGTAACATAATATATGTTTTCCTATAATATCTTAAATAATGGCGGCGAATTGACTAATATACAATACTTATCCTACTACTAGTTATCCTTAGTTATCACTGAAGACTAAACGGTTCACCCTTGTTTGGTATTTAATAACAACGTTTTGGTCGAAAATTACTTCGACTAATTTCAGTTACAATAAAGTAATTTCACATAATTATTCATTTGACCGAATATTTCATTGATAGAATTTTAGTTTCGCATTTTTTTATTCAAGGTTAAAGGAAAATATATTGGACTATGGGAACGGCTAATTTTGTGTATAATATTCGAATACATGCAAGTACCTAACGATTCACGAAAAACTAATTTTTTTAGCAGCGGGCCGTTTCGAGAAAGAGACGTTACCGTCCTAATCCGTTTGGACCATGTTTAATTCATTTAGTTAAGGGGAATCACAATTGACCATATTTAACCACACTATTCCATTCTCCATACTGGGTGATTCCATTTTGCCTAATATGGCCATTCTTTGATATTAAATTTATTGGTTGAAAATAAGATGAAGCCAATGACTCAATCCCAAGATGGTGGTACATTCCAACCATAGGTACTGTTAAAATTAGAAAATTTTTTTAATAAATAAGTATTGTAGGACATTCTACACAACGCTATATAGACTCAAAGTAAGCATAGCTTAACTAGCTTGATGGGTTCCAGAATGCGGATAAACATACTTAGATACATTTTTTTTTTCGTAAATACATACAAACACGCAGACCAATGCAAATATTCATAAGCACACAAATATTTGCACTGAGCAGGGATCAAACCCGCGCCTCCTGCGTAGCGGCCGCGTTCACTACCGCTACGACACAGAGGCAGTCAATGTGTGTCAATGTGTTCAACACAAATCGTTGTTACCAAATGCTGAGATTGAGTTGGAGACCCTTACACACCATGCACATGGATTTGTTCCATACAATAACAAATCAGCATGAAATTCCGATTTACTTCATTAGGTATAGAGTCACGGTATAGTTTAGAAAGGAAATAGTGTAGAAGCAGAAAAAAACTATCCGATAAGGCTGTCAAGCTGAGTGTCACCATTGTAACATGGTACAGTCAACAATAAGGATATGGTTGCACTCTCTAATATAAAGAGTTTCACCTCTCCTGATGGTAATCTTTAGGCAAAGTCTCAGAAAAGAAGGACACCATTACGTACAGTCGACAAAGAAGATATGATTGCACAAGCTGCAAAGTGTGACATTATCACCTTTGTCAGCTGTACGTGTCTATAATGATGACGTTATTTTCTGAAACTTTGCCTTCAGCCTACCATCAGGCGAGGTGAAGTCAAATTGACATGTCCAATAGCCTATTTCCTGTCCTGTCCTGTGGTTACGAAGTCGGTCCTACGATCGACAAGTCCTTGGAATCCTGCCCCCCTAGACAAGTGGCAATTCGTTGCTCGGCGTATGATGGAATAGAATGCCAAATGTATGGGATTTGACGTATATGACAGGCGTCAACGAATGTCAAAAACGTCAAATCCTATACATTTATCATTCAACACGAGCAATTTAGCTTAGCTGCTCTAGCTTTCTACCAGGAATACTAGTCATTTAGGTACTCTTTAAAAAAGGGGCAAACATAAGTGTTAATTTAGGTGATAAGTAAAATAACAAAATCAATATTGCTAAGTATTGCTGTCCCGAGCAATCTAACACAATCTTTATAATTACAATGACTATTAATATTCGTCATCTAGATAGACCGCTACTTTCACTAATCAGACAAATCTATAAAGCAATTTTTTTGCGTGATTAAATAACAAACAAAATCACTTTTAGTGTTACTTTTTACAGGATTCCTATTGTACGTAAAATTGTTAAAACACCATTAATACGAAAGAACTTAACCTAATATGTATTTATATAACGACTGCAAATTGAAATTAATTTACATAGGGATAGGTGGTACAATATAGGTTATTTTTATACGTGGCAAGTATGGAGCACCGGAAAGATTATATCATACACTTGTCGAGGTCAGTAGAAGGTTTCAAGATCACTATTGTGTGTAAATTGTTATGATCATCAGCTTAAATGTGGACATATATTGTATGTATTGTATGAACTACATTCCAGGACCTCTACGACGTTCAGTGCGAATGTTTGTGTGCCGGATGTCTATTTACATTAGTTTGGAATCCAGACTAATGTAAATATGTAGTTAAATCTAATATATAATCTAATATATATAATCAAAGGACCTTTGATGTTATATTTGATTCTCATTCTAGAGTGTATATTATAAGCTAAACTTTGGGTCCAAAAAATCTACAAATAGAGATATGTATTCATATTTGCTGTGTTGGGTCTCTGTTCATCTCTTCCCGTAGGTTTCGTAGGGCTGTTGTCCATCCGACAGTAAACATACAGCTCATCAGAAAGTGAGCACTTGACGACTATACACTCGCCCCCTACTACGTGGGGTCGAAAATCATAGTTGGCTAAAATGTGAATGTAAATACACCTTTGCCTAATCCTTCGAACATTCACACCCGTAAATACATTTGAATATGTATACACACATATTATGTGCACTGAGCGGGATTGAACCTACGAACTACGGCGTAGCAACCGAACGCTCTACGCCAGGTTTAT
Source organism: Eilema depressum (assembly GCA_914767945.1). NCBI lineage: Eukaryota > Metazoa > Arthropoda > Insecta > Lepidoptera > Erebidae > Eilema > Eilema depressum. Next base: position 19,517,326 of record OU612020.1, read on the forward strand.
ACCCGATTCTCCCTTTTACCGAACGTACAGAGATCGTCAAATGTTTCTCATAAACAGAAGTGCATTTCTAACGATAAACTAATAACATTTTTATTTATTTGAATCTTAAGATGCATCAAGCATCACTCTTACAGAATAAATCCAATACAACAATGTTCTATCATTACGTACGTTATAAGTAAGAAAAAGTAAATCAAAATTCACCCAAACACGCAGTTAGGTACACTGGAAAATGCGAACCCCGGATCGAGGTGAAAGCTTCGGATGCAACCGTGATTAACGCTAGGACCATGATGACGATGATAAGGATCTCCAAAAACTTTTCTGTTGATTACGACAAATACCGGAGTGCTCGTACGATACGAGCAAACAGCAGCAAGCTTTTCCAAGACATTGGAACCTGGCATCAAACATCCTCCCCATTTTTTGGGGACATTAGCCCCCAGCTTACCCCAATTAGTTACTCTCCCCCTCCCCCCAATTAGTTTACTCATATTTTGTGAATATGTATCTTTGCTGCTGTTGTTAGCTGCTTCAATATGTTGCTGCTAAGCGCATTACTCGAGAACGGCTCGATTGATTTGGCTAGTTTTTTCCATAATTATGTTCCAAAAGTTCCACAGAAGGTTTAAAAAACGTGAATTACACACCGGTAAAGCCACGGGCATCAGCTATGTGTACATAAAAATCGATCACTAAATTCATTGCCTAGCTCAAACACAAAAACATGAGAAAGTTTAGGTTTAGATTAGACTAGAGAGGTACAGGTTTTTTGGTTAAAAGCAGTTATGTAACGCTATTTCTTATTTACAGAACAGCCGAGAGACGATGCTGTACATCCTCGACTGCATATTCTCGGTGGCAGTGGTGGGATCGCTCGTGGTGTTCGTATGGCGCGGCTCCTGGGCCCTGCTCGACATATTCCTGTTCCCTGACGACAGAGTTCGATCCTGTTGGACATCACTGGTGAGTAACCTCGTCACTTCTTTATATTTCTGAGCATCGATTAAGATAGAATACAGCTCAGGCGAGACTCGAATTCGCGGTCTTTACCACGATGGGTCCCTACCCAAAAAGGGCCTGTTCGAAAGAAATGGTCCTGGCTGGGTTGGTCGGGGTGCGAGATATGTGGTGTTGTATTCGAGGGAATTTTGCGCACGATAAAAAATGTGTTTTGTACGTTATGATTGTTATGACGCAGTTACAATAAATAATCGTGAGGTAGTTATTGTACTAGCTGATTGCCGTGTGAAATCTAGTGCCTGCTACCCATAGGAACCTATTCCCGGAATTAAAACTAGTCTATGTGATATCCTAGCCAGATCCGTTCAACTATTAGAGCATGATTGAATAACAAAAATTCAAAAATACAAACATCTTCGTAAAGTTTCACATTTATATTGTAGTAGGATTAGCCACCTGAGTTTCTCTACCAGACGACTTCCACAAATTATCTTAATCTACAGCTCGAGTAGATACGTTATCGTTATTGTAGGTATTTTGCGAACGATTCCCATATCTTTTTGTGATTCAAACGTCAATAAGTGCTTTAAAATCAATCGTGCCATATTTCAAATCAAAGTAACAATATTGATACTCCTGACTGAAGATATATCGATATTCTGATAAGGCGGGATTACGATTATTTATTAATAATATATGTCAATCATAAAAAGAGACTATCTGAACATTCTGAACTTTAGCCAATGCATATGTTTAAATAAGTCCTTTAGATATATGTACCCTAGTGCACCTCTATGGGATCATACCAAGACTTTTGGAGCTCAGGCCAAGCTTAACTGCAACCCGGAAGGATGAGGCTCTAATATAGATTATCCTCTCGAGGTTGGGAAGTCAGATGACAGTTGCCCCGATAAAATTCATAACAAACCAATACAAAGAACAACAGGAGTGCAGAGCTCATGCTGCAATGAGCAAGAAGGATTTGACTGTGCTTGGTGCATAAAAAAAAGAATAAACATAAGATCTTTTGACTGCAGTACTGCGGTTATAGTTACTCCACTTAATTCTTGATGGTCACGCCATACGATTGAAAATTGTTCAATCGTAAGAGCTAATAATTTGATCCGACTTTTACGCGACTAAACTTTAATCCTATTTTTAACCAACTTCCAAAAGAAGAAAGGTTCTCAATTAGTCATCACGATCTTCGCAATTCTGTCATATTATTTATACTTGACTGCCTCTGTGGCGTAGCGGTAGTGAACGCGGCTGCTACGCAGGAGGCGCGGGTTCGATCCCCGCTCAGTGCAAATATTTGTGTGCATGAATATGAATATTTGCATTGGTCTGGGTGTTTCTATGTATAATATGTATGTATTTACAAAAAAAAAAGTATCTAAGTATGTATATCCGCATTCTAGAACCCATAACACAAGCTAGTTAAACTATGCTTACTTTGGGTCTAGATAGCGTTGTGTAGAATGTCCTGCAATATTTATTATTATTTATTATTATAGTATCTCCGTGACACTAGACCACAATATTGGATCGCTTATAGACATATCGTTAAAGTCTCGCCAAAGTAAAGTCTCCAGTAAACGTACACACTTAGCCTACAAACAAAAAATAGCAAATAAAAATAGTACCAAACCCAAACGCTTCGATCTAAAACGGGCACATTTTCCGCATATGGGTCATAACAAGCAACTGAGTCAGTGACCAGTTAGGTACCTACGTGCTCGCAATTGGGACCTTCCTCTGTCGCGTCTTGCGTCCCCCAACTACACGTACTCTGTCATTATTGGATTTTAACTCAGCTGGAATTAGGACGTATGGATTGTAAACAATATTTGTGTTTAACTCCGGACACGTATCTTGGACCTAAAATGTGCTCAAAATGTGCCCTATACGCGCAGTACCTACACATTTCTTGGGTGTCTTTTGAAGATAGCACGGGGTGCTACTGAAGTGGACGAACTCAAATTCACCAAGCATAGATTATTAAAAAGCAATCCGCGGGCGCCAGAGCCTCGTTTGTCTTGCAATTTAGGTCTAAGATACCTGTCTGAAGTTATACCTTTAGATAACACTCACCGGGATATTTTCCATATTTTTTATTTCTTTAGAGTATCCGATATTTCGGAACTGTTATAAGATATTCACAACAAATAAAATACAAGGTATCCCGGTGAGTATTAACACTGGTAGTTATGTATTCCAAAACAACGCTCAGCGGGTCTGAAAAGATCACATTGAGCGATTCCACTAATAACGAGTAACTTTATGAATTCTCAGTGTAGACCTCAATAGATTCCTATAAAGTTTGTATGATGGTCAGGAATCACAATAATTCATTTAGGTATTCAGCAGATTACAATTTCATGTAAATATCGCCGCATGACATCCTAATCCTACCTACGATTCCAATAAAGAGCCTTTTTAAACCTACAATATGCCTACAGTGTTGTAAATCGACTCCATTGATTTATATTGTTACTAAAGTAACAACGACTCTTACAATGATATTAGTATTTACAGTCATTTAGTAGAACACAAAGTCTGTCCTCAGATCTAGTATTAAATCGAGATTCGATGCCCGGAGCACGAAAAACTATCGTAATTGTAACGTATCGACAGAACGGAGCATTGCGATTGGCCCTCTGCCTACTGTGAACCTGTGTTTGTGTGAAGCCTGCCAATAGTAATGCTCCGTTCACTCGATACCTTTACGTTACCCGCGCCACGTATCTTGGACCTAAAATGTGCTCAAAACGTGCCCTATACGCGCAGTACACATTTCTTGGGTGTCCTTTGAGGATAGCACGGGATGCTACTGCGGTAGACGAACTCAAATTCACCAAGCATCGACTATTGCAAAGCAATCCTCGGGCGCCAGAGCCTCGTATGTCTTACGATTTAGGTCCAAGATACGTGGTGCGGGTTTTTATACTATTAGGTATGATATTTTTTCGTGCTAGGGATCCAGAACTAAATATTGTTCTGGGTTACGGGCTTCTTTCAATGTCAATCTCAAATCAAATATTGTACTTAAACCTGTGGCAAGAGTTTCGTAAGTGTTGTTTCAAATTAGCACGGAATAAATAATGTAATAACCCTTGATTATAATCAAACTAACTGCGTTAAATCAGATTTGCAAAGCCATTGTGTCGTTTAAAGACTATAAATAAATGATCACGCCATTGTCGTTATTCTTATGATATAATACTGCACAATTTATATAAATTGACACGCATATTATGTAGTAAGGAAATTATAGTATTTTTCCACTATCGGCACTTTCACATAGGTAGTGAGAGACATTAAAAAAAAAGATTTTTTTTATACCACTGTGGCAGTAAAAATGAACAACTTTACATACTGTGTTTGTGTGTGTACATACGTGCGAATTTATGTCCGTTCGTGTCTAGTGTATGTGTGAATCAGTGGCGAGGAGTCCCTATAACCCGATTCCTGCCGGCCTGCCCTGCTAAGGGAAGCTGTAGAGATGGTAGAGATGTTTAATTTATTCTGAAATTCAGTATGTATCTGCGAACAAAATCAGATTATTTCTCCACCGCCTTCGCCACCTATGTGAGTATTCTAATTTGGCTAGTGATACTGTTTTCGCTGTAAGTAATTATATTCTAATACCTACTTCTAATGCTTCAATATCACCAATGGGTTGTGGAGGTCAATCGCTTCACGGAAAATATCGAAAGTAAGCCAAATCCGCAGTTAGACTGGAAAAAGCGGACCTGTCTCCGAGATGAAAGCTTCGGATGCGAGTGAGACTAATGCTAGAATGATGAAGACTCTAATACTTATCTTAGGTATATGTAAACTTTATACACAATAGAAGAACTGTGAGTTGTGTATTCCGTTATAATTGAGGACTTGCTTACAAAAAAGAACTTGCGTAATGTGCGTAATCTTTTATTGCAACAATAGGACTGACAGACTGACATCAATCAATCAATCAATTAGCCTACTGCAGTCCACTGCTGGACATAGGCCTCTCCCAATACGCGCTCTCACTAACACATTCCAACCAATAAAATTATGATATCTTTTATAGCTTAAGCGATTCGATATAGGTATATCTTATAAATAATAGCTTAGAGCGGTTGTTTTCATAACTATCATCATAACAACTTACTAATGATAGATAAAGCTTTAAATTGGTAATTAATTTATCATAGGACAGTCTTTGTTCGATAAATAGATAATCCTAAATAGATAATGATAGATCTATACTTTAATTATAATTAATACTGACATTTATGAGAATCGAATCGTCTTTTAATCCTTCCTTTATCCTAGCGCTAATCCCAGTCGCATCCGAAGCTATCGCCTTGGAGTCTGGAGTTCACTTTACCAGTCTAACTGCGGATTTGACTGGCCTTTGATATTTTATGTGAAGCGACTGCCATATTACCTCCACAACCCAATAGTCAATAGTCGTAACTTGTTTTTTGATATTGTATTGCAATGGCGAATAGCCGATAGTAAAATACTTTGATCTAGTAGGTTGACTCCATTCGGTTAGTACCCGAAAAGTAAACAGTCTTGTAGTGACTTTAGATAAAAACACATGTAAACAAATAAACTCGAGTAACTAACTGACTAACTTGTGGTTTGATTTCTGTTTTTGGTCTTTGAAATGGTCTTTCTGTTTTTGGTCTTTCTAAACAGAAAAAATATTAATAAGTAGGTAATCTGAGTTTTTAAATCAAATATATTAAAAAGGCACACCACGATTGTTACGCTTACTTAATGTGTACCTAACCGAATGGACTAGCTGGTTTAAAAATGATTTACTTAAATGATGGTTTTATCCAATGTGATAAATTATTTTACTACTAGCTGCCCGCGGCTCCACCTGCGAGGATGTCCGCTATCGCGACCAAACTATGTCCTTTCTCAAGTTCTAATTTATCTCTACACCAAATATTTTATATTACGGTGTGTGGTATCAGGGAACGTCGTTTTTTGTCTTATTTCTAGCCCTAAGATTTGGTGGACCCCCATACACACATCAACATACGAAATTAATAAAAAAAGGGTTCTTAATAATTACAGCTGTGGCTATCAAATCAATAAAGAAATTATCGATAATAAAGAAACAAGATGTATAAGATAATATCTAGATAGTAAGATATTTTGCACTCCGAACAAAAAGTGCAAACGACAAATCAAGATATTGCCGATATACCAGACGATCTTATCGCAGTCTGTGATTTTCACAGACTACCTAAATCCTATCTATGACGTTTATAAACATCTGAGCTTGGCATGGCCAATTGCACTTTGATACTTTTTATATCGAGCAACAAATCGAAACGATAAAAAATATGTTTTTATACTATTTAAATGACAGACAAGCGCCGGGACCACCTGTTGGAAAGTGTGCATCACCAGGGGAGTCACACTTTTGCTGCCGAACGGAAAAGGCCTGTAAGAACGGAGAATTTCTGTGCCGTCAGTGCAGAAGAAAAAGTGGGACAGACTTTAGTCTTCACACTGACAGCACAAAAACTCTGGAAAGGAGGTGGGTCTGATGTACGAACGCGAATCTGGAGCAGACTTTTCTATCGAGGTTGGAGTCTCCACCAGTAAAACCCAAAAGTATGTGATTTAAGCTAGGATGAAGAATCCTCCTCCTCTTAGCGTTAATTCCCAGTCGCATCCGAAGCTTTCACCTCGGAGTCTGGGGTCCGCTTTACCAGTCTTAACTACAGATTTGGCTAGACCTCGATATTATCCGTGAAGCGATTGCCATCTGACCTCCACAACCCAATGGTAACATTAGGATGAAGGAAAGGATGAAGAATATTAACGAAGAAATGTGACCTCTAGACAAGTGGCAATTCGTTAGCCGGCGTATTGTGGAATAGAAGGATGAATGTATAGATTGACGTATTTTGACGTATAAGACAGTCATCAACTTACGTCAATCTCATAATCGATCTATTCTATTTTAATAGGTTGTATTTAACGCGGCCACAAATTAATCCGAAAAGCAGGTAGTAATAAATTCATTTTTAACAAAAAAGTTTAACCGACTTCAAGAAACGAAAAAGAGGCACTGAAAAGCGAAAAATAACTTAATTTACAGACTCACTGATTTATTAGAAGTCGGTGCCTAGCCCAAGGGAGGCCATACTTAAATTGATTGCATCATAGTAATGTAGTTCAGACACAACAAACAAAGTTGGCTGGCACCGACTTCTAATAAATCAGTAAGTCTGTAAATTAAGTTATTTTTCGCTTTTCAGTGCCTCTTTTTCGTTTCTTGAAGTCGGTTAAACTTTTTTGTTAAAAATGAATTTATTTTTCTCTTTTTAGTGAGCTTGTACAGTCTCACGACTGTACATCTCATGTATTATAGTGACCTGACTGTACATGCGCTGCTGACGCTACATTATCTACAGATCGAACCGGCCACGCTAAATAAAAAAAATATTAAAGCATTATTCAAAAAAAATATTTAAAATCAATGCATATACACCGGAAATATAGCTGAATATTCTGAACACTTCTGCGTACCCCTTCAAAGGACTCAGGCGTGATGTTATGATGTGTAATGGCAGAAACATTGCAATAATATGCTATTGCAGCAATCGCGGCTGATTTCCTGGTACTTTTTGAAGAGTTCCTTGGTCTAATTTCGGAAACCCATCATCAGATCTTTACGAAATTTAAATGGGACCACTTCGGAATAATCTACTTACGAACAGAAAAAGAATTTTCAAAATCCGTCTAGAATTGGCTTCACAATCGCGTAACAAACATACAAAAAAAAAAAAAAAAAATTGCGTACGAATTGAGAACCTCCTTTTTTGAAGTCGGTTAAAAATAATAGGTTGGCAGCTATAGTGAAGAATGATTTGATTCAATTTATGGGTGTCAAAATTACTGAATGTGGCGTACAAAAATACTAAGTGAGCCACTATTTATGGATGGTTATAAAAAAATAACTACGAAGGGTAAAGCGGGAGCTTCGCTCCGCTCCACTCTCGCGTTAGCCTTCTAACCTAACCTATCCAAGTTGGGGCGCGCTATACCTACTCGAATCCTCATAACTTCCCAATTTAGCAACACACGGGTCACTCAGTATTTTAGTCGCCCACTCAGTATTTAAAGTAACTCATTATCAGTCGTCCATTTATTATTTTTGTCGCACGGTTTATTATATCCCTATTTTAATTTACAAACATAAATTGTCACTTGTCTAGAAAACCTCGTCTAGAGGAGCTGGTAGGCAATTGTCTAACATGATATGAAAGAACAAAAATACCCTCGTTGAGCCTCGTTTACTTCATTTGCAATTCTTCAAACTGGACATTTAACGCGCAAATTACGTGCTCTCAGAGGCTATTTGTGTCCTATGACGCAGGAGTTTTCCTTATTAGACTATGGGCAGCAACGATGCGGGTCTAATGAAATAATTTAATGTGCTTAAGGACTTTATCGGATAAGAGGTGATTTCCTGAACTAGATTAACAATGATTTATGTCTTGTAGAAAATTTACACGTCGGATTCGAGACGTGTCGTATGTAATAGATAAATTAGCTATCGGGCAAATTGGTTGATGTCATCACTGGTAATAGATACAGATATCAGTAAACATTACCGATTTTCTCAGTCCTATAAGGCTGCCTTACTATCAGAGAAGTGCTTGCTACGTTGGATGGATGCGTTTGATTTCCATCAATCATATTCATCGGTCCTGGCCCTCGATTCTGTTAAAGCAAAACCACTGCAATAATACGGACACTGCAAAAAATACCATTTAATTTTGGACTTTAAATTGATGTACTTAAAGTCTACAATTAGGTGGCTTTTTGTAGAGTGAATGAAAGAGTGTAATGAAACTCTTTTCATTTAATTTTGAACTTTGAATCTATACAAATAAAGTCTAAAATTTAATACCATTTTTTACAGTCTCTGTATGTGTGACAATGATTTTACTTTAGCAGAATCGAAGCCCTGGTGGAAAGGGGTTCAGTCAAGCTGTGTTTTTTACTAGAAAGATGCGTGCTATGGATGTTGAGCTGTGGTTGCGAATAGGTAGATTATATTCCGGAAGGAAGTTTACATTCTGTACGGACGTGATTGATACATCCTATAGCTAGAGATGCGCATCTTCATAGCACATCTTACTCGCTACGCTACATAGTACCTATTATAGCACAGAGGAACACAGTAGAAACGGTCACATAGTTTCATAGCTTAGCTTTTAACATCTTTGGTGGAAAGACAGCCTTAGGTACATCACTCGTCCGGGTTGTCTGAGATAGTATAGCAAAGATATGTAGAGATATATATCATCATCATAGACTAATTTCGGGAAAGCAACTCATTTATTGCTTAACTGGGTAATTTCACGATGCCAAATTTTTTGCTAATTTCGGTGGCAGTTTTCAATCATAGATTTTCGGATGAAAAAAATTTTCAATGTTCTTTTAGAACACTATATACTACTAGATATTCTAAAAGAACTCCATTAAATTTTTTCATCGGAAAACCTATGATTGAAAACTGCCACCGAAATTAGCAAAAAATTTGGCATCGTGAAATTACCCAACTGTGACGTGACTGAACTTTGATATTTCCCGTGAAGCGACTGCCTTCACAATCAATAGGTGATTTCGAAGTTCTTTAGCTAAACTAGTTGGACTTTTTTGAACTCCAACTACCCGTAACGATTACGTAAATATTCGTATGGCAACCGGGACTTCGAATTAACGTGCTCTACGAAGCACACAAACACCAGACCAATGGAAATAGACATATAGTTACAAAGAAAGATCTATTATTATATCGGTTACTAGCTTTTCGCCCGCAGCTCCGCCTGCATGGATGTCGACTACCACCACCAAAAGTATTTTTTCTAAACTGACGGACTTGTTGTATAAACTTTCAATGCCTTATTTCGCTCTCTCAGTAGTGAGTTTTTCAAAATATTAAATGTAAACTGTAAGAAACATCGGCTTTGTCATACAAAAAAGTGGTAGATTTTTAGAACGTTAGGAAGTACATCAAAATATAAATATATCGTTTATTAGTTTCTATTGGTGTCATTAAATAATTGTTATCATAAATCCTAAGACTAATAATAATTGATTAGGTATTAGTGATGATATCATACTTTATTATTTCCGGTGACTTCGTGTAATTAGTTTCCACCGTACCTATTTAAAGTTTTGACGTTTAATAAAAATTAATTGTGACCAACCTATTGTCTGCTGAACACTTCTTACAAGCGAGTTAATAAAATAGTAAATAAATATTCTACAACATTCTACACAACTCTATCTAGAGTCTAGACCCATGGTATGCATAGCTCAACTAGCTTGTGTTATGGAATAAATATACCTGATATTTAAGTGAAGAAAAAACGACAAAACGAACTTGATATGATAAAATTAATACAAACGTAATACTTTATTATTAGAACTATCGGGATATTTATATAAATATATATATATATATATTTATATAGTTCTAATAATAATGTGAACGACCATGAAAGTTTAAAAAACGTAATACTATCCACGTGAATGCACCGAAATTCACTTATTAATCAATTAAGTCCAATATAATTAAAAATCAATACATATCAATCTCAATAGATTATTATTTTTGATACTGCTAAGGTTACAAAACTTCAATCTAGCGTTGAGTTGCTATCCAAGAAGTTCTGACTCCTCAATCACCAATTTCATTTAATCCGACAGGAAAAATGTAGGTACCTCATCCGTATACGGCTCACTGAAAGCCGTTACTGCAATAAACCAACCTACCGTGTACCAGACTTCGCATGAAACTGAGAGACCCTCGATGCTGAAAGGACATCAGGGGCCAATCTGCACTTGCAAGGCAGCGCTACCAATGATGCTTTCACCATCTGGGCCCATACCATGAACTCTTAAAACAGGTCAATAATTGAACTGCTGTCATTCTACCAACTGCAAATGTCACTTTGTAATCCTATATGTTTATATGACATTACAAAGTGACATTTGCAGTTGGCAGAATGACAGCAGTTCAATTATTGACCTGTTTTAAGGTTTATGGTAAGGCCGCTGGTTCACCAGCAGCGCATCGGATCAGCGAGGACAGTTCCTTCCTAATCTGTTTCTTCTGCAAGTCGCTACCACCCGGGCACAGGTATTAGGTCAGGCATCTAATGCGTGCTGCGACAATTCTTCATTGCATTCAAGACTACGGAAGTAGTATTGTTCAGCGGCGATTTTAAGGTAGGATGGTGATAATTCCTAAAACAATTGCCTGAATCGTATTACGGGCTTCCATAAAAACATTAGGCATGGCTCGAGCCAACAATAGTGCCCGGAAAACGGCAATAGGCTCATCCCCTATCACGTGGGACCTAATACAATGATTGGTGAAATGTGGGTGTTAATTCACCTCTGCCTAACCCTCCGGGGATAATGGCGTGATTTTATGTATGTATGTATGTATGTATATAGAATGAAATCTTGTGCCGAACAAAATATAAGTGGGTGCAAAATTTCGCGTGATAGGCACATGATATGGTGTAAATAACCACTCCGTTTTATACATCTTGTCACTGACAAGCCTATTGCATAATCTATTATATTAGTGTTATAATACATGGTCTTACCACTGTATGTTGATTTGAATAGCTATATTTACAAATGATTTAAAAACGAATACTACGCTATAAGTACATAGGCCTATGAGATAGGACAAGATTTACTGACAACACAGAGATTAGAAATTAGGTAGGTAGGTACTTAGGTAGCACTCTGATTGTATGTGTTTATGATTACGTGAAGACACCTCATATATATTGTGTGTTAATCTGAACAATGGTATCATTCTCATCCGTGATAATGTTTAACTTTATATATGAACTAGCTGTTGCTTCGGAATGTTTTTCATTCCCTATTTAATCCCCCTTGGGGGTAGAATTAATCAAAATCCTTTCTAAGCGGATGCCTACGTTATAACATCTACCTGCATGCCAAATTTAAGCCCGATCCGTCCAGTGGTTTGGACTGTGCGTTGATAGATCACTATGTCAGTCAGTCAGTCACCTTTGAGTTATATAAATTTAGAATGCTAAGATAATAAATATTCGAATGAGTGGAGGCTCAACTGCTAGCCGGATGAGACTTAAGACGCAGGCTTTCCTCTCAGCCCCCTAGACAAGTGGTAATTCATTGGTCGGCATAAATAGAATGATAAATGTATGAGATTGACACGTATTTTGGCGTTTTTGACATAGGTACGTTGATGGTATTCATGACAGATATCATCATCAGAAAAACGTCGTAGTCGATTGTTCGAGGCGTGGGTTATTCCCAGTTGCCACCACTGGTGACAAACGGGATTTGTTTCCAAAAAATGTCCCACTTGCCACCGCTGGTGACGCCATCAGTGGTGGCAAGTGGGACATGTTTTTTGTTCCCAGTTGCCACCAGTGGTGACAGATGGGAAAAATCATTTGATAAGCCCCCAGTAGTGACGTCGGACTGGAGTAATCTAGTAAAGTCTTCAACTTTAAAACTGTGACGTATTTATTGTCGAAGTTAGGTACTTCTATTTACGGCCAAGACCATCAGTATCCAAGCCGACGTTGGCACACAAAGAACACACAGGTTTTGCTTAGTAAAAATAAGTCAAAATAAGTTACATTAAGATGAAGAAGTGTAAGAAAGCCAACTTTGGATTCAAAAGTACAATCTAGGTGATGACTTATGATGATTACAAAAACAGACGTGACTAACCTATTACAGTCATACCAAAAATTTATTTATCCAACATTATTATTGAAATTCTCGTCTACCTACGTAGGAGATGACGTAGTCTACTACTATCTACTACCGGTATCACAATGTATTTTCCAGAATTTGATTATATTTTTTTATATAACCGCCACTTTCACAAATCATATACACGCACCCTCTGAGTCTTTTTTTACCCGACTCCCAAGGTGGGTTATGTTTTTCCACTCGCTGCGGTCATCCACCTGTGATTGTTATCGATCAAAACTTCGCGTTAACTAAAGGTCTCACGTATCGCGATAAGACCGATCACTGATTAAAATATTGTTAACAGTTTTTACCGACAAATTCGTAATCTCGAGTTGCAATTGATTATTATGTTTCTTCATAATATCTTAATTTTTTATCAATGTTTTAATTTTTATGCTATTCTGAGACAAATAAACATATTTACAAACTTCAAAGCTTTAAAATATACTACTTTTTTATACCACTTATATGTCGCAGACAAGCACACAGCCCATCATATCGTGAAACTTAAATCTTACTATTATTACCATAAAATATTTGAATGTTGCTGACTGAAATTCGATACAAGCGTAGATTTTTATAAATTAGTCTGAAATAACACACTAGTGTAATCCGTAGACCGCCATATTTATATAAAAAAAAGATATCAGTTTGTCGATATTTCGGAATTTTGTTTCTTTCGTTTTTATTTTAGCACCAATTACCAAAACACTGCTATAATTCTAATATAAATATGTATAGATAAGAGTATGTAGAAATCTCTTTCATACACAGTAAAAGAAGTAAACCAAAAAGACTCCATATCGGAGGCTGCGTGTAACTCCGCTTAATTACGTAGACCCATCTACGCCGTAGCCACCTCCCTTCTCTTCAGTCTAGCGTTAATGCTTTCACCTCGTCAGGTGTCCGCTTTACCAGTCTAACTGCGGATTTGACTGAACTTCAACATTTTTTACGAAGCGACTGCCATCTGAGCTCCACAACTTAATGGTGATATTGGGTGATATCGAAGCATTGCAGCTGGACCAGTTTTTGAAGTTTTTAGGCCTACAACTATCCGTAACGACTGCTCTCGTGGCACGACCAGACCAATGCAAATACCCATATTCATACATACAAATATTTGCACTGAGCGGGGATCGAACCCGCGGGTTAGGGGGCAAGCCGTCCACTTCGAAACTGGGACCAGGACGAATCCTACCTTATCTAATTTGATTAATAGACAACTGGGCCCACCTTAGTTTAAGTACTGGGACGATTGCACTACTGAATATTCTCTAGGGGTTTATTGGTCCCAGGTAACGGGTTACATAAAACAAATAATGCAGTTGAGGCGTGGAATGCACGTCTCAATAAAATGATAAAACCCAAGCCGAACTTAGTAGTTCTTATTAAAACACTACAAAAAGACTCTAGTTATTATTTTGGTAAATTGAAAAATGACGGTCCTGGTCCCAGTTTCGAAGTAGACGTTTTGCCCCCTAACCCGAACCCGCACCTCCTGCGTAGCGGCCGTGTTCACTACCGCCACCCCACAGAGGCTGTCAATCTCGACTAATCTTGAAATATTTCCATTGTCAACAGATAGGGGGCTATGCCCTTGTGGTGGTGACCTTCGCTCTCCAGGCACCAGTCCGCTGGGCGGCGTCCAGGCTGCACGGAGCACCAAGACTGCTGCTTGCTGACGTGTACCACCTGATATCCTTCGTGGCGACGGTCAACGTGTGGCGAGGCGTGTGGGGACTGCTCGATGTGTATTTCTTCCCTGGTGAGTGGCATATGTAGTTTAGCATAACTTTTAGTTCTTCTTCATCTTAGTGTTAATTCCCAGTCGCATCCGAAGGATACCTCGGAGTCTGGGGTCCGCTTTACCAGTCTTAACTGCGGATTTGGCTCGATATTTCCCGTGAAACGACTGAATCAGGACCAGAACCAACCAAAATCCAGAACCCAATGGTGATATTAGGCGATATCGAAGCATTGCAGCTAGACCGTTGTTGTTGGATTTTTTAGGGCTCCAACTACCCGTAACGACTGCCATAGATGTTCGTATGGCAACCGGGACCGACAGCTTAACGTACTCTCTGAGACACAACCAGACCATTGCAAATACCCATATTCATGCATACAAATATTTGCACTGAGCGAGGATCGAAACCGCGCCTCCGAGATAGTGCTGGTTGGTGTCGGTTGATGTTTGGATATTTTTTAATCAATCACTCAATAAGGCTGAAAGGATTTGACTGAAATTTGGTTCAAGCAAACACTACTGACGGTGGAGGTGAGCGCTGATGCATCACAAGGTGGCCACCCTAAACCTACATCTGGGTCGCAAGTCCCAGTCGCCGTCACGGTGTTCCTCTCTGTATCACGCTATGGACCCGGCGACCGCACGGTGAATTCATGGAGTGCTGAGAATCGGATCTCTTATGGCCTGGATTACCGATATACTACTTTTATCCCAGGAGTAGATTCTGATGGGATGGGGAACGGGATCAGATTCGTCGGTACTTGTTTAATATAAAATGTTTAGTCTCTAGAAATTAAAAAGGAGTACATTAATTGGGCCTGTGAAATAACTTTGAGAAAATTAATCCCAGATTTTCTGTAGACTTGACTTGACTTGACTTTAAGTGTAGTTATTAGCCCCAGTACTTCTTGTTCAACCAATGAGTAAATAAATATAATGTAACAAATCTTTAACCAATGTTTCCAATCTTTACAGACTACCCCAAACTCAGTAACTGGAGTTCCCACATCATCAGCCTCGCATTCTTAATACTCCTCAACTGCTCCAACTCAATCATAGTTCGAGGGGTATACATCGACGCAGAGGAACCAGCAGGAGAATGCGTAGTCTTCCCGTGCCACTACCTCCGTCTCTTCTTCCACAAAGAACGCACAAAGAAACGGCATAAAAGAATCATTCAGGCTGCAGCTGCTTCAAAAAAACCTGAAGTGAGTGAAGCAAGTCTTCCTTTACAGAGCCCTGAGGAGAAGGTTTAGCGAAGTCCTTAGATGGAAAAGTTATCATTGGTTCTGAATTAGTGGACTTTGTAATTGAAGGTCTTATCCCCAGTGTGGAAAGTGATTATTGAAGTGCTTCTTAGGGGGATTTTTTCGTAATATGCTCTTCAGTTGTGTATATCTTGAAGCTATAGTTGTATATAGTTCTTATGAGTTTTGAATCATTGTGTCTTCCGATATAATGTATGTGAGTTAAACTATCATAATTGAAAAAGTCAACGATGTTCATTGACGCAAGAATGATATAGTAATGATTCATATTATATAATACAGTGATGATGAATAATTACTATGCCATTATTGTATCATATTGTGAAGGAAAATAGTTACAAACACTATTTTCACAGCACTTTTAGTATAAGGTAGTAATTTTGTACAAAACGTGAAGTTTTTTACGATGCAAAACCGACTTCAGCTATACTAAAATGATGAACTCATGAAGTTTCCAAAATTTTGTTACCGTACTGAACTGAAATTTCGGGCAATCATGAAAGCTACTTCTTTTTTGGAGGTTCGAAATTTCGAATTCACAGTTCTAACATTTAGGTAATATTGCATTTTAATATCAAGTTTGATCTTAGTTTATTTCAAACAGACTATTGTTCACTTCTGTACTAACTAACCTCCGAGAACCTCCTGTGTATAGGTAAAATAGTAACAGGAAATCGTGATCATAGTAAATAATCATAGTAAGTTTCTACCTGAGCCTCGATTCTGCTAAAGCAAAATTACTGTCATGCCACTTCCACTGCAAGAAAATTCAATTAAATTTTAGCCTTTAAAGTAATATTCTTAAAGTTTAAAATGAAATGACTTTTTGTAGAGTGAATGAAAGATTGTAATGAAACTCTTTTTGACTTTAAGTCTATAGAGACAAGGTCTAAAATTTAATACCATTTTTTGCAGTCTCTGTGGTATGGCAGTGGTTGTGCTTTAGCAGAATCGAGGGCCAGGTTAAAGACACAGACAGTACTGGCAGGTTAACAGTTTTAAAGTTAGAACCTCCTGTATGTTGAAGTCGGTTTTTATATTAGCATAAGTTTAGTGATTTCGCCTCACTCGTGGCACTGAATACTTCCTATACGAGCTTCAAAGTTGACTTTATCTCATTTCATATTATGTTAGTGTATATTTTGAATGTGTCGTAGGATAATCTATCTTTAAATATACATATAAATATGAATGTTTCTTTGTATGTTCGTCATGCGTGCCCATTGAGTAAGTTGTATTCTACTGCTTGACATGTGAAAGAAGTTGGTGAATAAAAAAATGACATTATAATCATGACATCAAAAAATAATCAGCTCGTTTATGGTTTGTATATACATCATGATGTTTTTATGGTCTTACAAAAGTGGCTCTTTTAAATATTTGGACAAATATTGACCTAATTACTGGGTTTCTTATAATAGTGCACTAATTACTTTATGATGTTTTCTTTACTTAATGAACAGCCTGTACCCAACAAACAGAGATTAACAGTTGCCATTGTGGGACGATAAAAAGTTTATGATATTTAAAATAATATAATTTATATTTTTGTTAACTAAGAGTTTTTATGCCATTATGTATATGGTCCTAAGGAATCTTAAAGTAAGATAAAAAAATAAAATAAACATGAAATTGTGAAAAAACTGAAAAAAACGTTGAGCATTATTAGCTAGTACCTATTTCATAATAGTAAAATAAGTAAGGTAGGTATGTGACAGACCATGTGCATCATACCTACTCATACCATCAGAATCAAGGGCCATTAAGCATTTCTCCACTGTACCCTTTGCTAATCTAAGGGACACGCGGAGAAATCGTCTAGCCTATATATATAGGCTACAAGAATGGTGCAAACTCGAAAGTAGCAAAAAACCGCAAAAAGATAAAATAAAAAATAAATCTAGACATTTTATGTATATAATTTATAAATAGTATTATTTATTTGAAGAAATTATGTGCTGAGATTTGTATTATAGATACCTACTTATGCAAATCGAATATAATAAATTTTCAGTAGGTAATACATAATTAGGTTTTTAACAAGAGAAATTAAAAACGTTGGTAACTATACATCATTTATCTGCTGATACAGTATGATATCGTCGAGTCCCAACTCTTAACAGGCTTTTAACTTTAACTTGGAGTGATCAACTCCAAGTCCTCGATTTTGCTAAAACAAAACCACTGTCACACTACAAAAAGGTCATTAAATTTTAAACTTTATTGCTATAGATTTAAAGTTCAAAATAATATGACAAGAGTTTCATTACACTTTTGCATTCACTACATAAATTCATTTTTAACAAAAAAGTTTAACCGACTTCAAGAAACGAAAAAGAGGCACTGAAAAGCGAAAAATAACTTAATTTACAGACTTACTGATTTATTAGAAGTCGGTACCTAGCCCAAGAGAGGCCATATTTCAATTCCTTGATTGCATCATAGTAGTTCAGAGAGAACAAACAAAGTTGGCTGGCACCGACTTCTAATAAATCAGTAAGTCTGTAAATTAAGTTATTTTTCGCTTTTCAGTGCCTCTTTTTCGTTTCTTGAAGTCGGTTAAACTTTTTTGTTAAAAATGAATTTATTTTTCTCTTTTTAGTGAGTTTGTAGTCTCACGACTATACATCGCATGTATAGTGACCTGACTGCACATGCGCTGCTGACGCTGCAATACAGATCAAACCGGCCACGCTACAAAAAAAAAATATTAATCATTATTCAAAAAGAATTTTTAAAATCAATGCATATACACCGGAAATATAGCTGAATATTCTGAACACTTCTGCGTACCCCTTCAAAGGACTCAGGCGTGATGTTATGATGTGTAATGGCAGAAACATTGCAATAATATGCCATTGCAGCAATCGCGGCTGATTTCCTGGTACTTTTTGAAGAGTTCCTTGGTCTAATCTCGGAAACCCATCATCAGATCTTTACGAAATTTAAATGGGACCACTTCGGAATAATCTACTTACGAACACAAAAAGAATTTTCTAAATCCGTCTAGAATTGGCTTCACAATCGCGTAACAAACATACAAAAAAAAAAAAAAAAAAAAATATTGGGTACGAATTGAGAACCTCCTTTTTTGAAGTCGGTTAAAAAAGCCATTTAATTTTAGACCTTCTTTGAAGTCTAAAATTATTGGGTTTTTTTTTGCAGTGTTCGCGGTATCTCAGTGGTTTTGCTTTAGCAGAATCGAAGCCCAGGTTAAAGTTCATGTAAAAGTCCAGGTTAAAGTTGAACGAATGTTAAAAATACTTCAACGGCGACAGTTTATCTATTGTATTAGCGAATAAGTTAACAACTCCAGAATAATGAAAATACAAATAGTATGTCACAACTTTGCTTTGCAATAATTTGTCAACTATCTATTTAAAAGCAAAAATATTGTACTGTAGAAAACGCATGCATTTTCTAAAATACAGAACCATCTTTTTTACAACATGCTTGAAAATTATAAAATAGCTTTTGTCTTTTGCGACAAACCGCGACCAAACATAGCCTATAGCCTATGTTCTTTCTCAAAGTCTACACAACCCCTATTGCAAATTTTATCAAAATCGGGTCAGTGGTTTAGGCGTGAAAACGTAACAGACAGACAGAGTTACTTTTGAATTTATTTTTTTCCTTATTACCTTTTCCTTTTCTTTCATGCTCAACATTTCAATGAAATTTACTTTTGCTTGTAACTAAACGGCATTCTATATTCAGTATCTGTATAGTTATCGAAAGTATCTCCTTGTTAAAAAAATACATTCCTACCAAACCCCACAGAGTGTTAAAAGCGTAATGACGAGTTGTGTTTCTTGGGCTTAATTTAAAATTAAGTATTCGTTCTAAGTCAAATTTATGGATGTCTTTACTAGTAATAAGACGAGAATAATGTAAATACGAAACAATAAATATATAAGCATTAAGTTATTCAGTTTTATTGTTGAAAGACAAATAAACGCATTGATATTTTATCTCCTGTTTTATTAATAACTTTAGTTCATGAATAATAACGATTTACGATGCTTGACCGCGTTACAAAATACGGAGCTCCCCAAGATAAGGTCTATAAAGTATTATGTATTTTGTTACTGTCACTTATCGAGCAGAAGACTACAAATTGAAATAGTCCTGATAAAGTAAAGTAACCTAATCAATCAATTAGCCTATCGCAGTCCACTGCTATCCTCTGGGCCTTTCCCAATGTGAGGAGACTTTAGCCTACTGTTTCCACACTGGTCAGACGAGTTGGTTAGCTTTATTTTGAGTTTTCCATCTCTCGCAGTTATATCGACTGCATATTTTTCCGTTAATCGCCTCTTAGAGATGAGGTGGTGATACTTGTATTATTTCACCGTCACCACACGGAAAGCCTGACCAAGATTTTAATAGTAGCCTTACCTAACCTAACTTTGAATTTAGCACGTCAGGAAAAAGAGAATTCGATTACGATTAGAATCGAAATCAGATTCTCTTTTTCCTGAAGTTCTTGTTTATTTCTCTCAATCGCGCGTGCATGTCTACAGCTAGATGTAGGTACTTCATACTACGTTCTACAACCAGGATATAATACACGCGCGATAATTAAAACCTTTAGGCAATATCTAGCACTCATTTAAAAAAAAAAAAAAATTCTTCTTCATCCCCCCACATCGTTTTTATCCTCTAAACTCTACTCTAGAGGATAAAAACTACCTTTGCACTCAGAATTCGAAGAGCAAATATACTCTTTCCGAGGTGGGGGGGATAAAAATGTATACCTCTCTACAGCACTGCTGTCTCTATAGTCTATCTTAAAATAACACATTGCCCACTTTCGTTAAGTATTTTAATTGCTATTTCCAATACAACTATGAGGTTAATTTCAATGAGATGAGAAGTAATAAAATTAATTTCTTTCATCATTACCATATAATTCATTGAAAAACTCCTCAATCTACGTCAGTATAAGCGCTCAATCAATGAGCTAGGTATATTGAATTAAATGGGAGTACATGCGAACCGTGGCGTAATTAAACACAATTAAAATGATTTATATGGCTGGGCAAGACAAAAATAGTTCCCGATACGTGGGGATAAATATAGCCTTGGGAAAAATACTATAGGTCCCTGCCCTTTTTGAGCCTTACAACTTTAAATTTGCTATAACATTCACCCTTATGTCGAGGGAATAGAGATCAAAATGCCCGCAAAAGGTCGCGAAATCAGGAGATTCATTGAGTTGACTATCACGCTGATACCCTATCACATGACTTACTTACATTATTATACTTACTTTTGTTATAATGCTTTGCTTCTTGACTATGCTCGTATGAGATTTCCTTTTTTTTGGGGGGGTCGCTAATAGTAAATTATAATTTTTGACCTAGTGTTTGGGTCTTATCAAGATCCAGCATCTGCAAGTCGCTAAACCATTGTGACAGAATGGTGATGAAGCTTTGAATGCTACCGGAATTGGTGCTCGAATGAAGTCGATTGGCTCGTAGGTAATCGTACTTGGATATCTTGAAAGTTTCATAACGCCTACCACACGAAGAACTTACGTTTTTCAGTATCTGCAGTCTTACAATATTAGCCTATAAATATTTTCAGGCGTCCTCCTAATGCAAAGTAACCTAGCATTTTCGTACTGGCCCGGATTTAATTTCTCACACCGGGAAGAAGAGTGACAGTCCATATAAGATTGACTTACTTCGATTTTGTAAAGCGCTCTCTATCTTACATGGGATTGACAGTTCGATACCTCTCGCAGGAGGTAGTTCGAGCCCAAAAAAGTTCGACAACTGGTTTAACTGCAATACTTCGATATCAACAATGGTTTGTAAAAATCAGATGGGCGTCGCTTCATGGAAAATATTGAAGATCAGCCAAACCTGCAGTTAGACTGGAAAAGCGGACTCCAGACTCAGAGGTGAAAGCTTTGGATGCGACTGGGATTAACAAGAATGAAGAAGATAAGATACTTATATGAGGATGCACGAGACTCTAGCGCAAGATTCTCTCTCGAGTTTGGGGTCATTTGGTAGTCACTCCCCTACAACCCCTAAATATTTGAGCGCCCGCGTTTTCTTCACCAGCCAGCTTTTCCTATTACGCGGCTCTTAAAAGTCGAAGCGTGAAGTGAAGGGTTCTCTATTTTTATTCCTATTTTATGTCATAATTTAACATTGCATAATGTTACTTGTCCTAACATTATTTACGTAAATAATACTTATTTGCCATAACTTTTTAATCATAATTTTTTTAATCCTATTTACTATAAGCATAATATTTTATAAGCATACTGTCCCAAAGCATAAGTTTACCTTAGCATAACGACGCGTAACCATAACTATTTTAAGCCAGAATGTTCATTTGACTAAATAAAGTTCTACATGGTTATAAAAAAAAATAACCACGAAGGCCTAATCTATCCAAGTCGGAATCAGGGGCTTTCTCAATAAATCTGCCAAATAACTATTAGACAAATAAACAATATGCTTTACAACTTTATGCATATCAAAGTTATGAATAAAAACATTAGGATATACAATATTTATGCTTAATAACATAGTATGCTAAAAACCAATTATGACACACTATTATTATGACAAAGAAAATTATGCCTAACTTGTTATGACAATTTAAATTAGGACAAAAACCATTATGAGAAAAAATGGAATCCCGAAGTGAAGTTATTAAAACCTTCCCCAAGAACTGGTCTATCAAATATAGAATATTTTTCGTTTCGCGCTGGTAGTTCCAGAGATTAGCGCGTTCAAACAAACTAGATAAGTATAGATATGGTACTATTTTTTATTTAATAAAAACTCCACAAGGTAGGTACTATTTCAAGGTCTGTTATATTACCTACTAAAAATCTTACTGTCTTAGAATGTTGTGCAAAAAGAGGCTTATGTAGGATTGTATATATAAAACATAACCATTTGAATTATGTTTTATATTATCTATTATTTGTTTAGTTTTATTGCTCGTGACATATATCTGGGACCTAAAAGGTGCTCTATATAGGCAGAACACGTTTTTTGGGTGTCTTTTAAGGATAGCACGGAGTGCTACTGCGGTGAACGAGCTCAAATTTTCACCAAGCCTAGGTAATTACAAAACCTCCTCGTTTGTGTCGCGATTTAGGTCCAAGATACGTATCCTGAGGTATACATAGTATTATATGAAGTTTATATTTAGTACCCACATTTACTCAATCTTGTAGTACAAAGATAATGTTGATTATACATAACCTTAGCTTAATTAGAGTGCAAACATTACTATCAAACCCTAATTTCTCGGTAGTATTCCACACAAACAAACATATCTCACAAATTAACCATATACGTTCCCTACCGCGTCGCTCTTTATGTAGTAAATATTATATTGTTGACAATAATTTACGATATTCACATATCTGCATGGATATGCTTAACTATAGGCCCATATGCGAGTGGTAATGTTTCTGTTTGCTTGAATTGAATACAGTATTATGTTAATTATTTAAAAAGTATTTTTAGACTTCTTAAATGTGAATAGATGCAAAGAAAATTCAAGAAAAGCAGTTTCTTTTTCAGTGGTTTACTTAAAAAATAAAATGTATTGATATACAACTAATTAACTTCAATAGTCCATTGAAATTAATATCTATAGTTTACTAGCTGACCCCGCGAACTTCGTACCGCCTAACCGTCACTTCTTTTTTTTTTAATTTTTCTCTCCGTAAGAACCATCCTCGTACTTCAAGGAATATTCTAAAAAAAGAATTAGCGAAATCGGTTCAGCCGTTCTCGAGATTTACGTTTAGAAACACATGTAGGGATTCATTTTTAGAGAAAATATTTTAAACATTGGTTCTAACCATTGATTTGGTTCTAAACAAAAATAGTCTGAAGTTATTTGACAGAAGTTGTAGATAATCTTAGTTGCAACAAAAAAAAAACAATTTTTCACCTATACTGCCCCCTCCCCCTCCCCCTTCATATCTAGAAAAAAAAATGCATCATTTCACAAATGCAAACTCAACCAAATGTAACTTTACAACGGAGATCCGATTCTCAACACTCCATGGATTCACCGTGCGGTCGCCGGGTCCATAGCGTGATACAGAGAGGAACACCGTGACGGCGACTGGGACTTGCGACCCAGATGTAGGTTTAGGGTGGCCACCTTGTGATGCATCAGCGCTCAGCGCTCACCTCCACCGTCAGTAGTGTTCCCCCCCCTACCTATCCAAATTTGGTAAGATCCTATCAATGCCGCTTTTGATATTCGATTTAGTAAAGAGCTTACTGAAGCTCTTGGCAATCCGAGGTCTTTAAGTAAGTTGTACAGGGATTTAGCTGGAATTCCCCTTGCTCCTACTTCTACGGCGTAGAGTTTAACCACGTAGCCGTTTTTGGTTAACTCGTTAGTCAAGTCAAAGTATTTGTTTGTCTTTATAGCGTGGTCTTTAGGTATTTAGTTTCCCACGGTACTGTGAGTTCTACAAGCACTGCACGCCTATGCGATTATTATAATTAAATGGGTACGGTTTTTTTGGGTGTGGCAAGCTGTTAAAAGTTGGTACTTTTTTTCTAGACATTATATTGTCTAGAAAAAAAGTACCAACTTTTAACAGCTTGCAAAATTATTGAACATACATTATGTACATACATACTTATATAATCACGCCTTTGTTGGAGGGTTAAGCAGAGGATAATTTACGCCCACATTACGCTAATCATTGTGTTAGGTCCCACGTAATAGGGGATGAGCCTGTTGCCGTATTCCGGGCACTGTTATTGACTCGAGTCATGCATCTGAGGCTGAGTCTGGGCTGTATATGTCTGTCTGATGTTAAACAGTCCTATCCCTTAGTCGCCTTGTACGACACCGCATGAGATGGGTGTGGCCCAAATTCTAGTCTGCCAGGAAGTACGCGGCTGATATATATTGAACATTGTACTCGTAATCTGATAGAAAAAGTGCATAAACAACATAATTCAGATTATCTATAATATTTTGGATTAGCACGATTGTCAAAAATAAAAAAATAAAAACAAACACGATTAATAATTATGCTATTATTATAATTAAGTAATTTGTTTCTGTCAGTGATAGGTTTAATGAAAAGTAATGCGCATTTTCTTGCCTTTTTTTATAGTCAGAAAAATCGCTCACGGATACCTCCCCCGCCAGAGTCGGTTGGGGGGGAGATATGTTGGACTCGAACCGACTAAAACGCACGCCATCTGTAGGCCGACGGTTGCTGGAGGTGAGATTATCGTAGATAACTAGATACATCCCTCGCGCCCCGACCGGCCCCAGGCCATGCCTCTCGATCTGGCCCTCTGCCGGTATGGGGGACCAAGGAGTCCCCAACTTGCTCCTGGGAATGGGGAGGCGATTGGGGATCCGTTTAAGTCATACTACTGGCTCTTATCGGAGTGACTGCCATCTTACCTCCCCAATCTGAGAGCTTACAAGGCCGGCAGCACGAACGTGACTCCCCTGGTGTTGCACACGTCCATAGACCAACGAAAGTTGAGTTAAGTTGATGGAAACATCAGGTGGTTGGTGTGCTTGTATGCCACCTAAGTGGTATAAAAAAAAACTTGCTCACGGCGCCGTATCAATAAATACAGCCTTCTGTATCTGGCTCTTGACCCAACCTTCTAACAAGAGCCTCTTCAGGTGTTGGTCGACGCTCTTTGCTTTGCCACGACTAATAACACAATGATAGATGAGTCATTTATTTTATTATTAACACCACTAGGCCACAGCTTAAAAGATAATTAGGACTTTCTTACTTATTATAATGTAATTACTAATTACATCAATAAAATTAGTCACGAGTTGATAGCTCAGTAGATAAAGGGACTACTTTAATATCAGCTCACGAGACCAACACATGGGCTTACCCAGCTATCTTTAGGGTATGGGACAGAAGTCAAGGCGGATTAAGGGGATTTAGTTTTGTCATTATATTATTATTAATTTCATTTTGTTGTCTTCTTCTGCCTAGCGGTAATTCCCAGTCGCATCCGAAGCTTTCACATCGGAGTCTGGGGTCCGCTTTACCAGTCTTAACTGCGGATTTGGCTGGACCTCGATATTTTCCGTGAAGCGATTACCATCTGACCTCCACAACCCAATGGTGATATAAAGCGATATCGAAGCATTGCAGCTAAACCGTTGTTGTTGGACTTTTTAGGGCTCCAACTACCCGTAACGAATACCATAGATGTTCGTATGGCAACCGGGACCGACGGCTTAACGTGCTCTCCGAGGCACGACCAGACCAATGCAAATACCCATATTTCATGAACACAAATATTTGCACTGAGCGGGGATCGAACCCGCGCCTCCTGCGTAGCGGCCACGTTCACTACCGCTACACCACGGAGGCTGTCCTGAAAAAAAAGCTCTACTACCCTACACGAATAACAAACAAAACCTTTACATATTAACATTTATTATAGAAACCATTTTAAATTATAAGCGTTACAAAAATGTTGCCAGCAGCGAACGGTAGTTTACCCCCTAAAATCGTACACTAAAGTCGGTGAAGGCGATCCTTGCGATGTACTCCCAGTTGGTGAGGTCACACTTTTCGATCTTGCAGCCAGGGGACCCTGTGGTGCTGAGCCAGTCGATCCTGGAACATTAGAAAGTATAACATACAATAGATGAATAATTATGTTAAGGGAATATTCCGAATGATTTAAAAAAGAACAGCCCCTGTAGACAAGTTGCAATACGTTTGTAGAATCACTATCACTACATATTATAAAACAAAGTCGCTGTCGCTGTCTGTCCGTCCCTATGTATGCTTAAATCTTCAAAACTACGCAACGGATTTTGAAGCGGTTTTTGTCAATAGATTTAGATAGATAGATTTAGAGAAATAGAATAAATTTAGAGATATGCAGTGAGAACGGGATCAGAAAATATGGCGGACGAAGTCCGCCGGGTCAGCTAGTAGAATATAATCGAGACAGCCTCTGTGGCGAAGTGGTAGTGAACTCGGCCGCTACGCAAGAGGCGCGGGTTCGAATCCCGCTCAGTGCAAATATTTGTATGCATGAATATGGGTATTTGGCAGTCGCTTCACGGAAAATATCGAAGTCCAGCAAAATCCGCAGCTAAGAATGGTAAAGCGGACCCCAGACTCCGAGATGAAAGCTTCGGATGCGACTGGGAATTAACGCTAGGATGAAGAAGAATAGAATCAATTTATGGGATTGGCAAACGTTGACAACTGTCTTAAACGTCAAAATACGCGTTATGTCAATCCCATAACATTCATCATTCTATGCCACAACACAGCCACAATACGCCAGTTAACGAATTGCCACTTGTCTGGGGAGCAGATCAGACAAAAGTAAAGCATCGAAATGATGGGAAGTTTAATGACAGCAGAGAGAAAAGAACAAATTAAATTCGTAAAAAAGAAGAGTGTTTTTACGAACTCAGATTCTCGGACCCTATATTCCGATGTAAAAATCTAGGATGCGAAAGACGTTGGTGATACTGATGAATTACAAATACAAAATTTAACCGTTGTTATTCTTGAAAACAAACTCTTGGAACCATCTACTGAAGGAACATAATGGCGATATAGGTTGTACATACCTATGTACGTGTTGTAGGTACCTACCTACAACACGTAGGACGAATAGGTACACAATTTCTATTTTTAAGGCAGTCGTATAAAAATAAAGTTTAGCTAGTAATGTTTATTAAACGTTATGTAATAACAAGTCACTTTATCATACGTAGATGATAGCTCTGACCAACATCACGAAATTATAAATTAATTAAGGTATGATTTCGTTACCGACCGCAGACCGCAGCAGCAGACGACAGGAGCCGACGATATGTCGTTGCATCGTATCGTCGTAGGTACTGTAAACTGTAGACGGTATTGCGTTTTCATACAAACGGTCCGAACGTGAAATGTTTTATTAAAATAAGTTTGTTTTATTACACATTTATTTTATTAAAATGATACAAGTACTTATTGAAATAAAATCAATTTTTAACGGATTCCATCCCCGCGGATTATATAGCCAGATGAACTGACAGGCCTCTAGACAAGTGGCAATTCGTTGCTCGGCGTATGATAGAATAGAATGCCAAATGTATGGGATTTGACGTATATGACAGGCGTCAACGAATATCAAAAACGTCAAATCCTATACATTTGTAATTCTATTCCATCATACGCCGAGCAACGAATTGCCTCTTGTCTAGGGGGGCTGATAAATGTGGCTGGGACAGGCTAGATACGGAAGACGAAGTATCGGGAGAAATTAGAGAAGTCTATGTCCAGCAGTGCACTGCAATACTCTAATTAATTGATTTTTAATTTATTGCAAGAGAAGTGGACCACGTGTGGTATGGTAACATGACTTTTATAAAGCCGCAGGTCTCAGGTGCACAAATCATAAAACATTTTGAGGTCCGTCAAATTCGAATCATACGATCGCGACACGACGACGTTTCGTAGGACACATGGGGCCCTAGACAAAGTGACATTCTATTGATGGAATCGCGCTGAAGCGAACCATTTTTAAGGTTTTAACAATGGATTTCGGGAGATTGCGGTGGTTACAGTAATAATGATAAGTTAAATGATGTATTTCGAGTTACAAAGACTCAAATTTCATAAAAAAAATATAGTTTACCTAACTATATTTTTAATGATTTATATCAATTTCATGGCGTTTTCGCCAATAGAATGTCACTTTGTCTAAGGCCCATGGTCTGCTGCTGTCGTATGCAGTTGTCGTATGCGGTCGGCTACGATCGCATACCTTTACATTTGAAATTATTAATAATATTACAAACTAATCTGTTCAGGAATTTTATCATTACTTGGGTAATATCCAAAAAGATACAACGAATAAACAATGACTCATTAGTCATAAGTCACATAACAATCTCTTGGAAGCTTTTGATTTTTTAAATTGAATTATAATACCTACATTTTACGAACAAAACTATTAATATTGAACTAGGTACCTATCTTTAAGTGGCGAAATGTGAGTAATAATTGATAATACACCTCTGCTTACCCCTTCGGGGATTTACAAGCGTGAGTATATGTATGTATTTATTATGTATCTGTACCTAAGTGTATGTAAACAATCAGAGGGAAAGGTCTAGATACAAAGCAGCGCTGTCTGGACTAATAAAACACTGTGTAAATTTCACTAGCGTGATTTAGGAATTAATTTTTTCTAAGCATAAATTACAGTTATATAGGTAACTTGGGAGTCTTGGTACACGTTTCTTGGACCTCAATTGCGACACAAACTAGGCTCTGGTGCCCTTGGATTGTTTTGTAATACTCTATGCTTGGTGAATTTGAGCTCGCCCACCGCTGTCCCCATGCTATCCTCAAAAGACACCCAGACAACGTGCACTTTGCGTACCTATAGAGCTCATTTTGAGCTCATTTTGAGCACATTTTGAGCACATTTTGAGCATATTTAGAGCACATTTTAGGTGCAAGATATATGTCCCGAGCTGTACATACATGTGGTCTAACTGCGCCTTGTTCCCCTGTATCTTGCCGACGATGGTCCCTTTCTTGGAGTTCTTCACCCAACCTCCGATGCCGAGCTGTTCAGCCAGCTCCTTGCAGTACTTAGTGAAGTAGCACCCTGGAATTTAATATAGCCTTTATTTAGACAGCAATAATTTTTATATCTAGGTGTGCCTATGGGGTTCATAAATTATGAGGTCCTGTCAAGATCTTTTTGGTTCAAAGATTTGGAGCTCAAGTTAGTCAATTATCTTCAAACAAGTGGTAATAGGTACGTTTGTAGAGTTTGTGGGTGCTAGCACCTCTGCCTACCCCTTCGGGGATACAGGCGTGAGTTTATGTTATGTTATGTCATGTTAGAGTAGAATAGCTTGATCAATAGAATGGCTTCTGTAGCAAATCGCTGCAACTTTGCCAATTTCAAGTAAAATTTATTATAAAATGCCGGTCCCCACGAGATTCAGGTGGTCGATTCAAGTGGTTGGATTTTAGAGGGCTCAATTGTATTGACATACGTTGATCTTTCTGTTATATCTATGTAAGTATAGTCTGTTATATTTATAGTATGTATGTTTGTTTGTTTAAATACCTATACCTACTCAGGTAGCTATTATGTTTGTGTTTTCTTTTTCATTATTATTGTTCTCATTCTTTATATATTCTCTATGTACACCAAACTACCCGAAAACATTCTTCTCCTATTTTTTCATCCATCCTAAGGTTGCCTGTAAGAAATTGCCACAGAGCGATAAGGCCGCCATCTGTACTTACCACATAACTTAGATCTCTATGTTGTATTATTTCATAATGGTGTACAATAAAGACGTTTTTACTTACTTACTTACTATAGTCAACTAGTGTCTAGTGCAGATTTTCATAACGCGTTTGGGAAATCACACGGTAGGTCGCCCCATAAAAACAATATAGATAAATAAAATCCTGGAAAGTAGGAATGAGTGAAATGGCGTGAAACGCCATGACACTCCTTACTACGTGATAAATATGTATCAATCTTTTTATATTTTGAAATCTTTTAAAATTGAAATAACCTAACGTGCATCGGCGTCACTAGTTTTAATTTATAGTGACCATAAATATTCAATCCATTGAACATGAAAGCGTAATTGGCAACCTTATACCTGTCTTAATCACTTTTATAAATCAACGAAGTCATCGTGGCTTAAGACAATAATTGCATGTCATCACAGTGATTGATGATTGTATTGTAATGATAAAATCTTCCTCGCTAGCGTCTGCCAAAGAAGTTCACCCGTCTTGAGACTTGTTGTGTTCCCGGTGGTGAGTAGGGTAGCTAGAGCTCACTGGAGAGGTTTTGTGCTCTCAGTGGGAAAACCAAAGGCTTTGTCCTACTTATCTTTTGCGCTGACGGCAAAGAATCTTTCTGTTCTATAGGGTCGGCAGCACGAGTGTAACTCCTCTGGTGTTGCACTCACCCATAGGCCTCGGTAACCACTGCGACCTAAGTAATAAAGAAAGTACTGGGGCCCCAAGGTTTAATAAATGTAGTTACAAGCTTTGAAATGCAACCGGCGCCAGGCCCCCTAAACAAGAGTGGCAATGTACGGGATTTGACGTATTGAGACGTCAAAATCCATACATTTGTCATTCTATTCTTCAATACGCCGGTCAATAAATTGCCACTTATCTAGGGGGGCTGATGGGATGATGAGGAGGTGTTGTCACCAATCCAGTTAACGACAAACAAGCTTATCGTGAACCTAGTTGTTGACTGATGGACAGCTCAAACCCATGACCTTCGCGATAGCATTTAGGCAGTCTGCCAAATAAGCCACACTAGTTCCGCCTCAGCAGGAAGAAATACATCACTTGACGTCGTCGTAGCGAAATAGCATCTGTCGAAATTCTTAAGAGTATGCAAATAAAATATCTTTGAAGAAACGCTAACAAATATTTAGATGAGTTTATGCCAAATATTTTGATTTATTTTGAGAATAACACAATTAATGTGAAATAAATCTACGTCGATATGTAGTGCTTTTCAGAAAAAGGCGTGGAGAATCTTATGGCCCTCATAAGAATACATAAAAAGGAGGACATTACCTAGAGTCACAGTCTGCCTGAGTAGTAAGGTTCCCACTAAAATACCAGGATCGTCTGGCATGGCATACCTACACCTTTCGCCTCTTCTATAAACAGCAGGACAAGGAAAAATTATACAAATATTTTTTTTAAGTTATAACTACCATAACTTTTGAATGAAATTTTGAAGCATTTACTATGCTAACTGTTCAAATCTTAGTGGTCATAGCGTTCCCCCTGTAAGGGCAAGATCGCGGGTTCGAGTCCCGTCCGAGGTCGATTCTTTTTCCCTTTCTTAATCGATACCATAACTTTGTCTAAAATCTGAAAATAGAAAGAGTTTTAATACAGTACAGAATTTACGCCCTACGGTTTTTTTTTTTGGAGCCGTGGTGGTTATGTCGGACTGGAACCGAGCAAAACGCACTGCGTCTGAGGGTCGTTATAGGTTGACGGAGGTGAGATTTCCTGGGACATATGTCTCGCACATCGGCCGACCCAGGAACATCTCTTTCGTGCTGCAACCTAACTCATCCTAATGCGTGAATTAAATATATATAGAGAAGACAAGAGACAAGCAAAAATCAAAGCAAAATGTAATTTTGGGCAATTACACTTGCGCCAGAGCCCTGTCCGGGCACCAGTGTAGGCCCTGATGGTCTTGCTCGCTTCCCAAACAACCCAGGAATACCTCCAGTGCTACAAGCTTTCACAGGCTGAAGAACCACCTACCAGATAGGCTGGTGGCTTGCAGAGGGCGTGACGATAGCCGTCTACTTAGATGTTAGCGTCCAAATTGTTCATTGACATCGACCTGAATGCGACGCCTCTAATTATAGCGCGTTAATTGATTGACTCGCGACAGATCAGCTGACGATTAACTAATGAACGATCAGAGTTGAAAATAATGAGAAAAATACTGTAAACACACGAGTAGTTAGTAACTATAAAGTTTAATTAGGTGCACTGTAATTCAATGAGGAAGTTTTTTGGATTTCAATATCCTTATTATATTGTGACCGGAAACGGTGCGCACTGTGCGGTATTATGGGAACTTCATTCCACACACGCTCAAGTTGTGGAACAAACCCTCCTACTCTCTACGGGTCATCACAAAGATTTACCGGCGATACCATACCATATCGGTCATTATATGCATAAACTTCAAAATGAAGGGTCACGGACAGCCTCCGTGGCGTAGCGGTAGTGAACGCGGCCGCTACGCAGGAGGCGCGGGTTCAATCCCCGCTCAGTGCAAATATTTGTATGCATGAACATGGGTATTTGCATTGGTCTGGTCGTGCCTCGGAGAGCACGTTAAGCCGTCGATACCGGTTGCCATACAATCATCTATGGCAGTCGTTACGGGTAGTTGGAGCCCTAAAAAGTCCAACAAAAACGGTCTAGCTGCAATGCTTCGATATCGCCTAATGTCACCATTGGGTTGTGGAGATCAGATGTTAGTCGCTTCACGGAAAATATCGAGGTCCAGCCAAATCCACAGTTAAGACTTCGAAGTGAAAGCTTCGTATGCAACTGGGAATTAACACTAGGATGAAGAACAACAAGGTTATGGATACGATTGTAACTGGTGCACGGATAACAACAATTCAATTGGAGACTATATAAGTTACTAACTGTTGCCTACGGCTTCACCCACGTAGAATACGAATCATGGCAACTTAGAATAGAATAGAATAGAAATAAACTTTATTGTACACCAAACAAAAAGAAAAGTAATATACATAAAATAAAATAATGGCAAACATAATTAGGTAATGTACAAATGGCAGCCTTATCGCTAAAAGCAATATCTTACAGGCAACTTATGCTCGGTATAAACAGCTTATAGGCTAGATAGACTGTAATCTATCCCTATGTCACAGAGCTTCACAGAGGAGAGGAGCTACGGAATCTGAGGGTGGAAATGATCCCAATATTCTGCAAGGAAACCAAAAGGTTCGAAGGGGCACTGAGAATGCCGGATGAACCAAACTCTCTCTAAGGGGAAGGTTGGGGAAATGGATGAAATAACTCGCAAAAGTCGCGGGTAGGTCATCCGTCCGACCTCCGGTATCCTCACAGTGAATTAATGATCCCTGTTTCAATTTCAACCAGAACCATTCAGCCGCAAAAGCGTGATTAATTAACAAACATCTACACACAAAAACATCTTCACAGACTTTCACATTTATAATATTAAGTAAGTAGAATAGTAGGACAGGATACCTACTATCCTACTAAGTAGTAGGTTTATCTTTTATTTGATTGATATTATAAGTAGGTGTCTTATATTACTTGATCCTAAACCCATCTTTAATCTGTCTGACAGTTTCGTGGGCAGTAGCATAAGTTTGCATGTTGAGCCCTTCCTTCGTTTTCCAGATTTAGGCAGAGGGCTACGAGAGTTTTATAATAAAAATTAAACAACAAAAAAACATCCAGTATATCAACGTGCCCGGTAGTCAGCAATAAGCTTACCCTTTTTTCGTACGATCCACAAAAGAAAATGATAAAAATTGGGTAAATTAAACAAATCCGTTTGGCGACGGTGAAAGAATATCACCACCCCATCTCCTCCGAAGCGTGTCGTAAGAGGCAAATAACAGAAAAATACGCATACGATATGACTTCGAGAGAAGGAAAACTTGAAATAAAGCCCTGTACCAACCCGGCTGGCCAGCGTGGAGACAATAGGCCAAATTCTCCCGACATTGAGAGAGGCCTGTGTCCAACAGGGGACTGTGATAGGGCTAATTGATTGAATTGATTGAAACAAATCTGCTCAGCCCTTCGATGATACAATTAATGTTATTACAAAATATTGAACAACAAAGCCATTACCTACCTTGGACTTGTCCGTAGACCTCGAATTCCACTGCAGCCAAAGCATTGGGATCATCAGAACCCATCACCAACAATGAACCCTTTTTCTATCTTGTCCAAGTCCCTATGTACCTAGTATTTTTTATTCTGGATAGTAGAATTTTCTTTCCTCTACCTAGTATGCGAACTTCACTATTAAAAAATAAACTCTTCGTCTGTGAGCGATCGATGGCCGAACGTTCCAAATCGCGATGCTTGCCTGAGTGCCAATGTTACACGCTCGCCCTCATTATCTATATTTATTTACTCACAGTTTCAAGTGTATAGCTATTATTTATGTCTATCGTAAACTATATTGAATTAATGTACATATAGTACGTGCACCTGTTTTGATTCAGATAAAGATCCCTTTCGAAATCATGACGTGTCTTGTCTAACCTATATTTATAGCACGTATACCTATTGGAACTAAATCGCAAGACAAACGAGGCTCTGGCACCCTCGGATTGCTTTGTAATAATCTATGCTTGGTGAATTTGAGTTCGTCCACCAGTAGCACCCCGTGCTATCCTCAAAAGACACCCAAGAAATATGTACTGCGCAAGTTTGAGCACATTTTAGGTCCAAGATACGTGTCCGGAGTTATACTATAGTATAGTGACGGAAGGGCTTGTGTCTAGTAGTAACGGAGTAGTTTAGCACATTACAAGATAAAGTTATTCTAGCTAGGTCAGTCTTCAGATAGGTTTCTTTTTTATATGTAAGACATGTCAATTTGAATTCAATTCGCCTTATCGTAAAGCTGAAGACAAAGTCTCGGAAAAGAGGGTCACCATTATTGACATGTACCATATAACAATGGTGGCACTCAGCTTGACGGGCTCATCAGACGCTTTTACACGCTCCTAGGACCCGGGACTGTAGGAAGAGGGAAACACGTGAGCTGGTAAGGAATTTCAGATCTCAATGGTGCGGCAAAAGTTAGAGTCGCCGAGCCGCTTGGTTCTTGATGAAATATTCTGCACCGTAAGCGAGAGAAATCTCAGTCCTGCACGTGTTGTCCTACATAGGAAAGGAGAGGGTGGGATTAAATGGAAAAGCTTTCTGTGTCTCATAGAGCACTTTAAGCAGTCGGTCCCGGTTGTCATGAACATTTATAGCATTCGTGACGGGGAACATTAGAAAGAAAAATATTTGGTTTTAGTGGATGACCCTACATAATGGCTACGTAGCTCAAAGTTCGAACAGCCTCATCTATGAAGAGTTAATTTTAAGACCCATTAATGGATGATGTCCTAACTTCTAGGACACAACAGGGGTACGTAGCCCATATAACTACATTTTATATGGTTTTATCGTAGAGTGCACATTAAGCTAAGCGCATCTTAAGTATGAACTGTAGGCACAAGTATGAACAGTATCGAGGATCAGCAAAACAAAAATGACTAGGTAGTAGGTACGTAAATAATATTTAGTTCGATATCATCACTTCATCACTACATAAATTATAAAACAAAGTCCCTGTCGCTGTCTGTCCGTCCCTATGTATGCTTAAATCTTCAAAACTACGCAACGGATTTTGAAGCGGTTTTTTTTAATACATAGAGTGATTCAAGAGGAAAGTTTACATGTAATACATGCATAATTTTATAGAGAAACATTGATAAATCGGGATCAGAATACCTACCACGCGGGCGGAAAATATGGCGGTACGAAGTTCGCCGGGTCAGCTAGTTTTATATAGGTAAGTATTTTTTATTACATCGTACATTTGTAGTAGGTATTTATTGTTTTCGTTACAAAAAATGCTATCAATTAGGTATTTAGTATCTCCTACAAAAAATCGAACAAAAAAATTTATAACATTACACTTCATTCATAAGTCCAACTATTGATATCTTCGGCGGTTCATCATCATCAGATGCTTAGATAAGAGACAACCTGAAAACTAGATTTACCATTGAACATCTACAGAATTCTGCTACGAAAACAAGGAACAAATTAATAGTACCTTGCATAAATACGGACGGTCGAGAAGGAAGCCCTCCCCCCTCCCCCCTGCGCCCGTGGAGTGGACGGTTCCGCAGGCAATTACAATTATATGATTGTACACTGATTGCACTAACTGTTTCCTAATAAACCGTGGCCTCCCTGGTGCTGCGAATATGGGTGAAGGATTTAGATTTGTTTTGATGCTGTACCATGTAGCCTATAGCGCGCAGAATCGAATTCAAAGCTTTTAATCTGGAAATATTACTGCATTTTCTTGTAATCCATATCCATACTAATACTATAAACGCGAAAGTATAACTCTGTCTGTCTGTTTGTTACGCTTTCACGCCTAAACCACTGAACCGATTTTAAGGCCGGGTTGCAGTAGTTTTTAACATTTTTAAACGTGTGGATATCAAGTTATATAGCAAATTGCGTCAAATAAAAAGCATATTCATAAAATAGACTAAACCCTCAAGTTTATTACAAAAATAGAAACACGATTCATGATAATTGGCTCGATAGAAATTAGCGTCAAACATGGGTCTAAAACGCTCCAAATCTCTATTTCAAAGACGTTTCTCACTAAGACACCATTATCAAATCATGCCGAAGTTTGTATTAAAAAATAGAGCATAAAAATATCTAGCGAATGATAAAATTATATTTTATCAAGCAGGTATTATTTTTTTCTATAAACCGCAAAAATCATCAAAATTGCTGTATTCGAGCTGTCGCGGCCATCAATCAGTCGCCGCTGAGGCGCGTTCGAGGTTGGACGTGTGCTGGTTTTTTCGGCGAACCCCCCTCGCGCCGCACCCCGCACGTCATTACGTATACATACAATATCGATCATAGTATAAAAAATAGAAGTAGGTTAACTTCGGCCGATATTCTATACAATGCCTAGACAATGTATGAAATGTTATCAAAAAACATAAATAGTTGATACAAAAAAACTGGAAACCTTAGAAACGACTCAACGAGTAGACGACGAAGCATGAAAGAACGTAAAAATTCTAAACTAATAATTTATTTATCCCGTAAACTTAAACTTAATAATATATTTATCCCTTTCACAAGTTTCACACTAGTCGCGAGTTTCACGAATGATGTCCCAGTTTGACATAAATGGTTTGATAATATTAATATTTCAGAGAAAAATTCAGTGTGGCATACCTACCACATAAAATTTCCCCTATACGATAATGAATAATAAATTACATCTGAAATACATAATCTATCACGATTAATTCTTTTTCTGATAAAATAAAAACCTAGATGTAAAAAAGAAAATGAAGCTATACCACATAATGTGAATAAGAATAAAAAATAAATTACAATTTGAACTTAAATTACTTAGACAAACGAATTGTAACGGATTTTACTATTATTTCTATTTTTATGTAAATATTACATATTATAACTAATAAATATTATAACTAGACATTGGCCATGGCTCCACTATAATGAAATAATAGAGATCCTGTTCCCGCTACCCCAAGAATCTATTTCGGGATACCTAAATTAATGTACTATTTCAAACTAAGAGGGCGTTACATACATCCATAGGCCTCGGTAACCACTTCCCATCGTATGGACCATGTGCTCGTCTACCAATTAAAAGGGTCCTTTTACTAGTTTTTATAATTATTATCGCAAAGAGATTAATAAAACCGAATGCAAGCAGCTACTTCCGATCTTAACGACATTTCTTAAAAAATATGTTTTTTAACAACTATAGTTGTTAAAAATCATATTTACATCGTTTTAACATCTATAGATGCCGCTGATCACGAATATGAAAAAAAAAGTTGGGTACTAGTTGCCGTCGATAAGGTCGAAAATGGCTTGCGCCTATTTTTTACATTGACCATAACCCAGAGCCTCCAAAAATATGTGCAAGCCCTTTTCGACCTTATTGACGGCAACTAGAATCCAGTTTTTTTTTCATATTGTTGATCAGCGTCATTTATAGATGTTAAGAAACGTATTTATTAAGCAATGCCATTAAGGTCGAAAGTAGCTTGCCATCGGTCTTTTTAATCCCTATGCGATAATCATTATAAAAACTAGCTAGAGGAACCTATACAGGGATAAAATGTAGCCTATATTTCATCCAAAGTATAAATCTGTTCTTTCTTTATCGTGCAGGAATCCTTGCCATGAATGGACATAAACCTACCGCTTATATTACTCGAACTGATTAAAAGTGCACGCCACTGCGCGTCTTGGATATTCAGATACCGAAAATAAATAGTATTATTTAAATTATTTTTGGACCTATAATAGATGTTTACAGCCAGTATTTTAGGACTCACTGTCTTTTCCAGATTTCAAACTATTTATGCACAATTAATTAGCGTTTTATAAAATTTGAAATTATATTATATTAACTACGTCGGGTTTTCTCCGCACCCCTACCGCAATGCCTCAAAACAAAGGTTTTCGACCAGTGCATCCTACCTGTTATTATATGACTTACAGTGCCGAAATGTAGCCACTGAAGGTGGGGTTAGTCCACGACCTGAAGGTTGCGCAGCGGGCTATGGAGCGAGTTAAGCTTGGAGTTTCTTTGAAGGATAAAATTCGCAACGAGATCATCCGACATAGAACTAAGGTTACCGACATAGCTCGCAGAATCAGCAGGCTGAAATGGCAGTAGGCTGGCCACATCTGTCGAAGGACTGATAGCCGCTGGAGCAGACGGGTCCTAGAGTGGAGTGGAGAAGGAAAGCGAAAGGTGGGACACCTCCAGGCCAGGTGGACTGACGATCTGCGAAGGGTGGCTGGGACGGACTAGATGCGGAAGGCGGAGGATCGGCAGACGTGGCGCATGATGGGAGAGGCCTATGTACAGCAGTGGACTGCAATAGGCTAATTGATATATTAACTACACAAATTTAAAATTGTCAACCAGCTAACAGAACCATTGTTAGCCTAATAACCCGCCCGGGTCGTATCTGGTGTAAAGGAGCCCAGAACACTGGCCGCGCCAGAACACTGGCCGCGTTTCCACGCTGGATCGCAATAGTCAACCTTTGCACCAGGTACGAGCCAGAGCGAGAGTCACCAGTTTTCTCCCTAATTCTTCGGCCTTTATCTACAACAATTTTTTTGGCTTCTATGGCCCAACTGCCCATGGTCTCGACCGCGACTGGTACCACAATATATTGCGGTTCCAAGGCTGCATACTTCTGGTGCTTTTTGCTAGCTGCATCTTCAGCCGCAGCCGCAGGGGAAAGAGCCGTGCGGCCCAGGTGACTCGCAGCCACAGTACTGACGCAGGTCGCGTCCCAAACCAAGCATTTACCCCCCTCCACGGCACGAGAGTTAAGCCGTCCGGCCTCTTGCCATTCGATCTGGACAGGCCCGTTATTTAAATTATACATATTGTTATTGTCTAAAGTATATCCCATATATTTGTTTAAATTTAGTAAAGAAGTTCTCCTCATTAATTTAAATCTCCCACATGCATGGGAATAACAATATTCATTTGTATGTTTGGACAATGCCAGTTTTTGTATGAAACCTGATCCTACCTTCAATAGCTATGTGTGTCACATCGCTGGATAGGTATTTTTGAGCTGAATATAAGTTACTAGTATGGCGCCTAGTCCGAATCTTAGTCCGTTCCGAATTATTCTTTATTAAACACAGTAGTTTTACAAGATTCAAAAGCAATGTTATGAACATGATACTTTTATATTCGTGGGCTGCAGCCTGCAGCATACGAGACAAAATAACCGAACCCGAATTAATGTTCAATCAGTGTTCAGACCTTTCATTGCGCGTTCAATGGGAGCGAGAGTGAAAGACACCACATGCCAAAATTGAACCGATCCAATTCAACACGGTTAGATCTTGTCATTTGTTAGGTAGTTCAATCGGCATTTATCGTTACTTTGATAATGACTTAATGAGATATGTAATTTTGAGTGAAAACGAAAAATGAAAAAAAAAATACATAGTTTGTAATTTTTATAATACGTTTTTGAATCTTATTTTAAGAATGTATCTACTGATTTTTCTATACATTGGCGTGACATGTTGCGTCGATTGCGCATGTGCTGCAGGGTTTGAAGTGACGTAAAATACCTACTCGTCTCACTACAACCTCGCCTTAATGAAATTTGGAAGGTACAGAGATGGATTAGACCTTGAGAAAGGACATAGGCTAACCGACATCCACGCGGGCGGAGCCGCGGGCAAAAGCTAGTAGAATATAAGACAGCCTCTGTGGCGTAATGGTAATGAACGCGGCCGCTACGCAGGAGGGCGCGGGTTTGATCCCCGCTCAGGGCAAATATTTGTATACATGAATATGGGTATTTCCAATGGTCCAGTTCCATTATAGTACATTATGGTATAAGTGAGCAACGTTGGTGATTACCGCCGAGGCGCCATTGAGACCCGAGCCGCCAGGCGAGGGTCTTAAGACAGCCGAGGACGGTAATCATCATGCTCACACGTGCCATACGACGTTTTACAACACACTTGCGAATAAAATAATACTACAAATACTAAATAAACAATACTACATATTAATTCGTTTTCCTATGCGCGCGCATTTAACAATGGCGGTCGACCATATTTAAAAAAAAATGAGGTTTGAACTTAACTTTTTTTTACTGTTTTTTTTTCTGTACTTAGAGAAAAAAAAAAGTTAAATTTGAGTGAAAATTTTGTTTATTTCACAAGTACTTATTACAAGTTGAAATTATTTATTTAAATACGAAAATGCATCAAATGACCATACAATAGGCGTATTAATTTATTCGTACTATTAAACACGTTATTTTTTGTATCAAAACTTTTTTAAGAACATAGACAATTATAGACACTTCCTATAATATTTAAAAAAGAATCTATAACTCACTTTTGTGAATAATAGCAATGAAAAAGTCACAGTTTTATAATAGGTGTCATTCCGTGCTTAATTGCGGTAAAATAATATCACTTTTATGAGCAGGTGTGTTGTAAATGTAATTTACTGTTGTTTGTTTATCCAAATAAATGAAAAAAAAAATGGTGCTTAAGTACCTACATCTATGGCACTTGGCAGTCGTTACGGGTAGTTGGAGCCCTAAAAAGTCTAACAAACAACTGGTCTAGCTGCAATGCTTCGATATCACCTAATTGTAAACAACACAACGGTGTGAAAGTTGTGGAGCTCAGACGGCAGTCACTTCACAGGTGAAAACTACAGATGCGCTGAGATTAACCTTTAGGATAAATGGCGGTAATTCCCCGGTTGGACAACTCTAATGTAAACGGGAACTCCCAATAACACTCGAAATAAAGTGGTAAGTGTTAGATAAAACATGATAAAGATAATCCAGATTCGCAGAAAACTCAATATCTCTACACCTTTGAGTAAACGTAGTAGTATAGTAACTTACAGTTCAATCAGATGTTGCGGGTTTGATTCCCGCTCTTGTATATTTGCAATGGTTTGGATGTTTTCTTTATAAATTGTATGTATTTGAATGCATGTAAATACGTGTATGTTTATGGGTTCTAGTCCATAACACAAGCTAGTTAAGCTATGCTTACTTTGGATCTAGATAGCGCTGTCTAGAATAATTGTTACTTTTTTTCGAAATAGGTGTGACCTGCAAGAGAATGTTGTTAGGAGGACTGAAAAGGGTACCTATGCTATGGTGGTTTGGGCAAGTAAAGCGAATGAGTACGGAGCGAATGACACACCAGGTATGTAAGGCACAAGGGCACAGGAGATTGGGCAGACCAGCCAGGGTCGACCTCGCAGTACAGCCCCCCTAGGCAAGTGGCAATTCGTTGCTCGGCGTATCATGGAATAGAATGACGACGAATGTATAGGATTTGACGTTTTTGACATTCGTTGACGTCTGTCATTTTTTTTTTTTAATATATTTGTTCCTTTCGGAACAGGCTAAGGTTCTATGACCATGCTGCCTTGTCATCAAATATATTTAAAGCCCGACCAGTAAAATAAAATACCTCGCCATATTGCGGTAAACTATTGGAACTAATTTCTTCATATGGTAACAATCTGTACAATGTCATGTCATGTCTGTCAGCGTGGTGTCAATTGTGCGTGTTGTTGAGTTTGAGAGCGCTACAAAACTACAAAACTATAGTAATATGCCGAAAAATATTAAAAGCCAGTTAAGAAAAGTAATTTATAATATAACAAAGTATTTTTCGGATAAAAAGTAGGAAGGATTGGACTCTGTTCCTCTAAATAACATCACGGACCTTGTTGTCAACATGACGGGTAGGTACATCATAGAGTACGTGCAATTGAAATTGGCCTAATCTACTGATTTTACTGTGACTAATTATTATTCACATTTTTAGGTATATCCCGATCTTCTGTAATAAAAATACGAAGAGAAGGTCAAACGTCAAATGTATTTTCTACGCCTAAGAAAAATAAGCCTAACGCAAAAAAGAATGCTCGACTATTTTGATCTCTGTGCTGTTAGGCATAAAATACAAGAATTTTATGCAGTCCGAAAAACAATATCGCGTGGTCCCTGTTCTATACATAGTGTAATGTAACTGTATATCTAACTTGTATTTACCATTCCAAGCAGTAAACTAATAAACGGATACTACTGTGTTGTGATTTGTGCCCAGTCCTTGTAACCAGTAAAACACGCCGCGTCTATTTTTCTATTTTAACAAGAAAACTTAACAGAGAAAAACTTAACTTTTTAACAGAGAAAAAAAATCCCTTTTAGTGAAAGTTTTGTATATTAAACACGTACTACAAGTTGAAATTATCTTTTAAAATACGAAGCTGCATGAAATGAGCAAGCAATAGGTATATTAATTCGTTTGTAATATTGGACATGATCTTTTTTGTATCGAAACTTTTTTAAGAACAAAGCAACTTAATCAATGAAATTAAAAAAAAGAAGTCTATAACTCACTTTTGTGAATAATAGCAATGAAAAACATGACAGCCTCCGTGGCGTAGCGGTAGTGAACGCGGCCGCTACGCAGGAGGCGCGGGTTCGATCCCCACTCAGTGCAAATATTTGTGTGCATTAAATATGGGTATTTGCATTTTGGTCTGGTCGTGCCTCGGAGAGCACGTTAAGCCGTCGGTCCCGGTTGCCATAAGAACATCTATGGCAGTCTTTACGGGTAGTTGGTGCCCTAAAAAGTCCAAAAACAACGGTCTAGCTGCAAAGCTTCTATATCACCTAATGTTAACATTGGGTCGTGGAGGTCAGGTGGCAATCGCTTCACGGAAAATATCGAGGTCTAGCCAAATCTGTAGCTATGACTGGTA
This sequence comes from Eilema depressum, assembly GCA_914767945.1. Classification (NCBI taxonomy): domain Eukaryota; kingdom Metazoa; phylum Arthropoda; class Insecta; order Lepidoptera; family Erebidae; genus Eilema; species Eilema depressum. Next base: position 19,560,792 of record OU612020.1, read on the forward strand.
AAAGCGGACCCCAGACTCCAAGCTGAAAGCTTCGGATGCGACTGGGAATAACGCTAGGAGGAAGAAGAAGCAATGAAAAACTCAGTTTTATATTAGGTGTCATTCCGTGCTTAATTGCGGGGAATTAAAAGCCTGTTCATAAGCAAGTGTGTTGAAAAAATATTTGTACACTTGGCATTTTACATGTGTATCACTATACTTGGTGTTGTCATAATTATAGATGTTTTTGGCGCCCCCAGTACGGGTTTTTTATTTTATTGGTCGGACTTTAATTTGGATGATGATGAGGATGATGATGATGATAATGGTGAGTTGATGATGATGATGATGACGATGATGATGATTGCTGCTTCAGTAAAGTGGTGGAAACTTTACTAAAGGCTTCTTACGGAGATTTGAAACCAACACGAGAAATCACAATCCACTGTAATATTTCACTTTCCTACTCTTGTGCGCGTTTTCTAAGACGTTATGTCTAAAATTCCACCATATTTACACATAATAACTCGAACTCACATCAATTTCGGAAAATAAAATAACACCGCGATTTATCATTCTACGCGTTCGCGCCAAAACTCTGATGATGTGACGTCTGTCATATAGGTAAGTCAAATCCCATACATGTGGCACTCTATTCTACAAAACGGCGGCCGACGAATTGTCACTTGTCTAGAGGGGCAGGCCATATTAATATTTTTTTTAAAAGGGCAGGTCAGAAGTACTCGAAGCCGTGGGCTTTCATAAAAGGTTTAATGATAGAAGAGGAAGCTCGTGAAGTAATATAAGGATAGAGTCAAAATGGTGGGCTTTTGTCTCTGCTTACACCAAAGGGAGATAGGCGTGAGCGTATGTATTTTATTATATAACTAGCGAACCCGGCGAACTTCGTACCGCCATATTTTCTGACCCCGTTCCCGCTGCATATCTCTAAATTTATCAGTGTTTCTCTACAATGATAAGCATGTATTATACATATAAACCTTCCTCTTGAATCACTCTATGTATTAAAAAAAACCGCTTCGAAATCCGTTGCGTAGTTTTGAAGATTTAAGCATAGGTACATAGGGACGGACAGACAGCGACAGCGACTTTGTCTTATAGGTAATATGTAGCGATAGTGATGATGATGATGATTCTGGTACCTACATACCAACCTTCTGACTGTATTATGACTTATGACCGATTGCGTGCTATCCAATGAGTAGGTATTATTAAGGCGATCTAAATAAGTATTACCCCGAGATACTATTCTTAGAATTCTGTTCTAATATTTAACAGGAAAACATATTGAGATGGGGTTGCCAGTTAAGACACTTTGGAGATAAATCTACATACATACATACATAATAATCACGCCTTAATCCCTGGAGGGTTAGGCAGAGGTGAATTAACACCCACATTTCACCAATCATTGTATTCAGTCCCACGTAATAGGGGGTGAGCCTATTGTCGTATTCCGGGCACTATTGTTGACTCGAGCCATGCATCTGAGGCTGAGTAGATAAATCTATTGGATTTTTATTTGCTTAGAATTCGTTTCCTTTCTTCGTCATTTTTATAATAATATTAATAATATACGTCTTTATTGTACACCAAAAAATATCACATTACATAATAGGAAAATAGGTAAACATGTGGCACATACAAATGGCGGCCTTATCACACTGCGGCAATCTCTTACAGGCAACCATTGCAAGGCAAACTTGGAATCCTGAGAACCACATTCCCACTATTTCTTTTAACGTGGCTTACGTTGACTTTTACGGAGCGAATTTCGCCTAGCCTCCTAGCAGGTGTAACAGTGGCGAGGGGTCCCTATAACACGATTCCTGCCGGCTTACTCTCCGAAGTTTAAATTTTCACTCTGATAAATAATAGACATAATGCATGATCTAAAGTTCTAAAACTGAATTTATTTGAAATTCTGTATTTAAAATTGAGAGAATTCCTTATATAACAGGTAAGAGTTTACTCCACTAGCTTCCCTTTTGCAAATTTTCCCCTTCGCCACTGAAGTGTACGTACATCATGTAATATTGACCTGAAACTGTCAGTGGGCCCAATATACCCTTCTTGGCCTTCTTCTGGCTACTTATAAGGTGCCTGTCACCTTTAAAAGCAGGCAACACCATTGTTCCGTGTCGGGGATTCCCTTCTTTGTTTCCTTTGGAACAAAAAAGCGTTTTATCACGGATTAGTCAATAGACTTAGGCCATTAGTTGCCTACAAATGGCGTTATTGTTTTATTGTTATATCTTTAGGCACAGACAAAATAATACCTACGTCAATTTATAATGACAAGCTGAAATAACATGCCCTGATGTGGCCTTGTTCGTTCCAGGCCCTCGATTCTGCTAAAGCACAACCACTGTCACATCACAGAGACTGCGAGAAAATTCCATTTGATTTTAGCCTTTAAAGTAATGCAGTTAAAGTTTAAAATTAAATGGCTTTTTGTAGAGTGAACGAAAGCGTGTAATGAAAATATTGTCATTTAATTTTGGACTTTAGCTCTATAGCAATAAAGTCTTAAATTTAATACCAATTGTTGCAGAGACTGTGGCACGACAGTGGTTTTGCTTTAGCAGAATCGAGGGCCAGGTAGAGTCGAATAGGGCCACCCAATCTCTTTCCGTGGGTGTTATAAAAGATGACAAATGGTTATGGATCTTCTCCATCTGACAGTAAACATACAACCCATAACAAAGTGCCCGTTAGACGGTAATAGGCTCGCCCCTATAAGTGGGATCGAAAGTCATAGTTGGTGAACTTTGTTTTACGTGTGGAATTCCCCACTGATACACCAATCCCCTTCGCTCCCCGGAGCCAGCGGGGTTGTTATATCGGGCTTGAACCGACCAAAACCACGCAGCCGAGCTCGGGTCTCGCGCTATCAGTTGCCAAGGGTCTGATAGCCTCTGGTATATGCTCGCATCCTGGCCGACCCAGGGCTATCGAAGGCCCCCTCAGGTGTAGCGGTCATAAACAAACAATTTTGTTTCGACATATTAATTAATTTCGCAATAATTTTATATGTTGTGGGTTGTGAAGATTGCACAACAATTGAACAAAATGTTTAACTGTATGAATAACTGTATGAATTAGTGGAAATATGTGAACTTCTACCCAGTAGTTCACATATTTCCACTTGCTAAGATCCTGGCATATCTACAGTACTGTTTTCGCTTCTTTTACTTTCATAATTTATTTCTTTATATTGCCCTTGATTTGATTAAACAATGTTTAGTTCAAGTTTCATATTTATTTCACCATATTTTTCATTTCTGCCTGTTGTATCACTATTGCGCAATTTCAATTATCATCATACAACATTACGAACACACCAAAAAATATAATAAAGGAAGGTTTAATCGTTAATACCAAAATACATTTAAGTATGGCTGCCGCCTTTTGAAATTTCAAGAGCAACGAATATCATGATCGTGATAAAAACAATACTATCGACAAAACAATATTGAACAAACAAACACGAAAATTGTTTCTAGAGGCAAATAAAAAAAACATCATGTAGGGATTGCATCCGAGGTTTTTATAGCTCGGAATCCAGTTACTCCTCCTTTTAATTTGGGGACTTTTGATTATACCTACCAACCTACGGGTTTTATGATGGTTTTATGAGAGAAAAGCCTGCAGCTGGTCAATCCACAGTCAGTAGGTATACCGGCTTGTGTGACCTTGACCCTGAAGTTCTTATCCTCGATGGTTTTCCCAAGCGACTACAATATGGGGTTCTTCAAGAAGGGTATTAGAAGGTTTTTTCAGGGTCGACAGCGCGAGTGTGACGCCCCTGGTGTTGCACACGTCCATAGGCCACGGTAGCCACTTTCCCTCAGGTAGGCCGTGTGCTTGCCTGGCACCTAAGTGGTACAAACTTGTTTGCGACCAAAGTGGTTTAAAAAAACTTGTTGGCCTATGTCTCCACAGGTCTCCACCTATAATTGGAAACTGTGAGTGAAAAATCTATAGGTGATCTTAGGTTGCACCATACGCCTACAACATCAAGAAATTGAAACTTATTTAAATAAACCAAAATTAGTAACCGCACCACTAAATCTAGCCTAAATTGTTACACCACCTTTTGAAACACGTTTAGAAAATTTAAGGTGAACTCCCTAGTGAAAAATTGTTGCCAGTCTTTGAAAAAAGGTACATAGCCAACCAGTTTCGAATTTAGGCATACTTTTATTTATAGGTACTACCCCCATCATTTAGGTACCACCGGTTTCTAGGGCATATCGGTAATTACCTGCTGTAATACGGTAGTACCTATTTGTAATAGTAAAAAATAAAAAATGTACTTAACTAATGAAATACATTACTGCCTCTAGGGTGTAATTGATATTTAGTCTTTAAATGGCTCATTATATTCAATTTAATTCATACACCATCTCCTTATTTTATTAATATAATTAATGTTATATGAATGCGTTATTGCTATTTTTTGTCAGGCGTTTTAATTTGACAATCAAACTGCATTGCATGATGTTCCATTCGCTGACTGAGAACATTGATATATTTATGTAGTAATCCGTCCGATAGTAATCAGTTATCATGCTTATCCTCATATTTATACATTTTTATTTGTAGTATTTTGTATTATAGTTATACGTTATCAAAGTTGCAAAACCTTATAAAAAATACCTATTTGTCGCAATTTAGAGTGACCAGTACATAAAATAAAGGCAATGTTTGGTAGAAAGTTTCTAGAGTTTTATTAAAAAATCCTATAAATGTGGGATCAGAAGTATATTATAATGCTTCCACTGATTTTATTATTATTTATTAGTGATCTATTTAATTTTAAAACAAATTGTGCACATACTAAAACTGGATTCTCAGTTTTCACTCAGTAAAATGCCGATTACACTGTAATATTATTTATATGATCTCGATTCTTATTAAAATTTTATTCATGTACTCATTCCCTTTCTATGTCTATAAATAAATAAATAGTTTAGAAAATGCGCAATACAAAGCACGGCAACATTGGTGCTTGTATCCGAACATCACAAATGTCAAAAACATATGAATAACAAACGATAAACCGTATATTTTGAACTCTATTCCGATGCAGTAAAGGCTATTTTAGTATCTGGCTGAAACTTAAGTTAGTAGTGATTCGAAGTTCACGATCACGAATATTGATTGTTCTCGTCATTTGCGAAGATCTATATAACCGGTGGTTTATGTCTCGTGTGTCTCATTAACAGTGAATTCTGTGTTTAGTCCGGATGCTATCGCTTTAACATCGGAACGTTATTACGAAGGATTATATTCATAAACTGTGTTCGCGTATCGCTGCCTGTACATCGCCGATACATTTCGTGGTATTTTATTTACCGTAAAGTGCATTTTTAACTAAAATGTCTGTTTGTAATAGTGGAGACGTGAAATTAGATGCTGCAGTTAATAGCTGGCTGAAGCACGACAAGGTATGTGTACTTACATTGTACTTTTATGCTTAGAATTTCATTGTTTACTCATCTTCACTGAAGTATAATAAACAAAGGCCTCACTGAATTATACCGAGCTCTGAGTACCTGGTATTTTTCATATTCCATATATTCTTTGATACCCGACAGGATTTCCCCAAAGGGGTAAGCTGAAGTATATTGCACCCATGTTTCATCAACTCACTTTGTTATGGATAATCCTGTTACACTGTCAACCAATCCTGTTACTGTCAACCAGGCACTTTTTCGAAGGTGTAATTGACTTGTATGATAATCTCGAACAAAGATGAAAAGGCTGAGCGACATAGATTGCCATTAAACTTTGAAAATTGAAATCAACTAATACCTATTTATTATAATGGATTTTTACAACTGTGTTCCAGTCTATGTGTGTTTGAAAAAGTACCACATGGACCATAGTCAGTTTATGTGTAGAATATTAATTTTTTTTTTCTTCTTCGATTGCACTTTAAAATACCGCATTAAATGTGAAATATTGTTGTGCATAATTAAATATTAAATTAAATTTAGAATGAGATAAAACGGCAGGAAATGAAAAAGCATGGAAGCCTTACTACAATCTTACAATGAAGTTGCAAAATCTAACACATAGATGATATTATGAAAGAGGACATAGTAGGAAAATCATGATTTACCCTCTAGAACTGAACTTTTGTAGGAAGCTAAGCATGTTCCACAATGCTCGAATGATGAGGCTAGACAGAACTGTAATCCATTGTTGCAGAATAACTTGAAAGAATTAAAATCATGCTCGGCATATTAGCCAGTAGCTAAGTTACTTCTGAAGGTTGTACAATAGAGTTGGTGTCCGCTAAAAACAGTTGAGAAAATTTCTTTTCTACTCCACATTGTGGTAAAATAAGGGGAGAGTGGGGAAAAGGATGAATTGGCTCATAGATGTCACGGGTGGATCATCCACCTGGCTTCCGGTGTCCATTTTGAAATAATACTCCACATTGTGTAATAGGCTTCCCTATGATGGTCTCAGAAATAGGAGAGACACACAAATTTATTATATTTCAACTGGACCACCGATAATGAAATGAATAATTTCTTGAGTGATGATTTTTCTTGGGTATCGTTTGAGGATAACACGGGGTGCTACTGTGATGAACAAGCTCTAATTCACCAAGCATAGAGTACCTATTACAAAAAATCCGCGCGCACTAGGGCTTCGTTTGTCTCGTGTTTTAGGCCCAAGATATAGATAAAGATGTATCCCGAAGTATATTTACCAACCACTAGGTACCCTGGGGATTCTAGCATTCATGGCACTCATTCGAACGAAATGGGCCGTGTGCTTGTCTGCCACCTAAGTGTATAAAAAAAAAACCATATTTCTGTAAAATTCAATTTCTGTGTCTGTAGACTTTTGCATAATATCTGTCAGAATAAATGAATCACATGGTAAATATGGTGGACAGAGCTATTGTTTTATATAATTATGAGCATCCGTCAGTGTGTGGAGTTAATTACTTATGTTTTTTTTTTAATATCAACCTTGGACAGAATTTTATCTTAAAATATCCTAAAATAGATGGCTTACCAACAAACGAGTTTTGATAACTGAATACTTACCTTGAGAAATAGCAAAATACATGAATATTTTCATGCTTGTAAATCCCTGAAGGTGTAGGCAGAGGTGTAACCACGGTAACTATGATTATCGGTCCCTGGTAACAGGTAGTGATGTACAAGCCTCGAGGCGTCCGAGTCCCTTTGCCTAGAGCTCGGTGTCGTTTACAGGGCTCGCCTCGTTTGGATGGCGTCCAACGACTCGGGAGTCTTTTTCAGAGCACGAGCTTTTTTTAAGTCTCCGAGTCCTTTTTGAAGACTCGAGTCCTTTTTGAAAGCTCGAGCCCTTTTTAAGGCTCGAGCTCTTTTGAAAGCTCGAGCCCTTTTTAAGGCTCGAGCTCTTTTGAAGGTTCGAGTTCTTTTGAAGGCTCGAGCTCTTATGAAGGTTCGAGTTCTGTTGAAGACGCGAGCCCTTTTTGAAGCCACGAGACCTTTTGAACGCTCGACCGATCTCGAAGCATTTCTCATTAGCGCACTAGTCTTTTTCTGCCCAGCTGTTCACTGTTGTGAATCCTGTCTCCTAAACTAGGCGGGAGGCATGTCTTTTGGGAAACAGTGAGTCGACAAAAAATATAATATTTCAGGTTATTTTTACGAGTTGAACTAATGTCTTATGTATATTATATTATGTTAACTGTTAAAATATGTGTGTAATGTGTGTGTGTGTGTGTGTACGTGTGAGCGAAGACTCGAGCTCTTTTGAAGACTCGATCTCTTTTGAAGGCTCGAGCTCTTTTGAAGGCTCGAGCTCTTTTGAAGACTCGATCTCTTTTGAAGGCTCGAGCTCTTTTGAAGGCTCGAGCTCTTTTGATAGGTTTAAGCTCTTTTGAAGGCTCGAGCTCTTTTAATAGGTATATGTTCTTTTAAAGGCTCGAGCTCTTTTGATAGTTTTAAGCTGTTTTGAAGACTCGAACTCTTTTGAAGCCTCGAGGCATGGCTCATAAAACTCGCGGCTCGGCTAGGCTCGGGACTCCGAGCTTACCGAGCTCACTGAGTCTTGCCATTCCGCCTCGAGGCTTCAGAAATAAGACTCGACGCCTCGAGGCTTGTACATCACTAGTAACAGGAGGTGAGCCGTGTCTAGCGGCCACTTTGTCATGGGCTGTATGTTATCTCCTCAGACTCCAGAAGTAGCACCATCTCACTCGCACTCTTTGTGTGCACGCACGAGTGCGAGCGAAATGGTGCTACTTTAGTATCACTTTATGTGGCTTCACACGCTGGTTCTATACGTTCCGTCTATATTATTCTTTTAGTCTGAGGTTATCTCTTAATCGCCTTTTACGACACCCGCATTACGAGAGTAACAGCCATCAGACCTCCCTCCCCCATAAGGGGTTCGTCCATTTTCGTAACTGTCATTTTCATAGTGGTGTTCTGGTGGTAGTGGTGTTCTGGTGGTAGTGCTGTAGTGGTATTTCTCTATCTTAGCTACCATATCTTCTACTGTGACAACCAGGACCGCCGGCTTAACGTGCTCTCCGAGGCACGGCAACACCCAAACCAATGCAAATAGATATCTGTATTCATTGAAACAAATATTTGCACTGAGCGGGAATCGAACCCCCGTTCCCTGCCTAGCAGTCAAATATACGCCACAGAGGCTGTTCGTATCATAACGTAACCTAACTATAATTAAATTATTTTCATCATAATAAACTAAGTTTCGTTTGTTTAGAACCCAAAAACCCACAAAGAGGTTCTAAAGGACATTGAAAACGCAAGATGGGACAAACTGAGGTCGACTATGCTGCGTCGCCTGAAGTTTGGCACAGCTGGTCTGCGAGGCCCAATGACAGCAGGCTACCACGCTATGAACGACGTAGTGGTACTGCAGACTGCACAAGTAAGTCTTCTTCTTCCTCCTAGCGTTAATTCCCAGTCGCATCCGAAGCTTTCAGCTCGGAGTCTGGGTTCCGCTTTACCAGTGTTAACTACAGATTTGGCTAGACCTCGATATTTTCCGTGAAGACTGCACAAGTAAGTATTGTTCTTTTATACTACTTAGGTCGCAGAATGGCCCACCTGATGGCAAGTGGTTACCGTTAACCGTGGCCTATAGACGAGTGCTACACCAGGGGAGTCACACTCGTGCTACCGACCCTAGAACAGAGAGATTCTGTGCCGTCAGCTAAGAACAAGCAGGATAAGCCTTTGGTCTTGCCACTGACAGCACAAAACCTCTCCAGTGAGCTCTGGCTACCCTACTCACCGCCGGCAACACAACAAATTTTTATCTATGACCCTGTGGCAAAGATCACGCATAATCCGATTTCTGCCAGCTTACCTTTGCTGAGATGGCAGAGTTGTCCATTACGTGACAAAAAACGAGGTAAGATTTTCTTTTTGCCGGCTTCCCTTTGGAAAATTGCCACACTCGCCACTGTAATGACATAAAAATAATACAAAGCCGAGAATAAAGAAATGACTAGGACTAGGTACACCAAAAAAAGGGAATTCCCCGATTTCGTCACAGAACAAATAATTTAGATTAGAAGATGATCATGTGCTCTTTTTGGTACGTCCAAACACTACGTACTACGTCACTGTTTCAAGAAGCGATATCTGTATTTAATCTAAGCTTACACATTGATAAACGTATTTAGTTATATTACTTGTAAGCAAATCCATACTAATCCGTACTAATATTATACGAAACTAACTCTGTCTGTCACGCTTTCACGTCTAAACCACTGAACCTATTTTGATAAAATTAGGTACAGAAATGCACTAGAGCTACCTTTTATCGCGTACCAGTATTTTTCGATAATTTTTGCGAATAACTCAGTTACTCCTTTGGTTTTTTTTAAGCAACAGTGATACTGGTAAGCCTGTCGATTGCCCAATACTTTAATCTGCTGTTGCATCCAAAGGTTGTCTGGAAGACAACGCTTCTGGTGATAAATCCGGCCAATGTTACTCACCACTTGTACTTAATCAAATTGTGCAATTTTATATCCTTACTGATATGATTCATAATACGGACATCTCTCTAGATTATTGTCTTACTCTTTGTTCACTTAAGCCTCGTAGACAGCTCATGTTTTTCGCAACATTTTCAGTAGCACGACACAACAAAACTTAGAAATCTCTACACAGAAAGAATACTTTTTCTGAGGTGCTTGTTGGGACCTTAGAGAAAGAATATTTTATCTAAGAGAAGAGAAGAACATCATGAAAATTGTTGTGAAAACCCATAGATCCGAGTATGTAGAGATTATATTATATCATGTTTTGTTGTATTAGTGAAAATTTTGCGAAATCATGAGCTCTGGTCGAGGCCCAAGAAAGTCAGTAAGTACGCTGAAAAAGTAATGGACGATAATGTGCTGATAAACTTGGACATCCACTTGTAATGAGCAGTCTATCGAGTGTTCTGGGGAGCATTCTAACGAAAGGACAGTAAATCTGCATCGACTAGTCACTAGAGCGTTCGCTAGAAAGATCACACAGTAAATCTGCATCGACTAGTCACTAGAGCGTTCGCTAGAAAGATCATGAAAATGTTCGTAGTCATGTTTGGCTGTTTGGCTCTATGCTTGCTCGATGTTCTGTTACAACTTACAAATAAATTCTCAAGTCTATCATATAACTATATGAAAAACATTTCATCACTTCATAATAGCGTAATCGCAATAATGGGCTATTTTTAATATTAGAGAAGTTATAATAGAATCAAATAAAAGGAAAATTTTCGAATAAGCTCTTTATTACTTTCTTGGACTCTATCTACTATGGAATCCACGCAAGATACATGCAAATTATATTATCTAATTATAGTAGGTATTGCTTACGCTTTTACAGCGTTATGATAGCATAACGTCGGATAATATTCTTCGTACCTACGTGAATAATCCCAGCCCAAAATGTAGGTAATACGGGGAATTACCTACTTCATATTCGCCGGAGTTATAGTAAGACTTGCGAAATAGCTACACACAATGAATGGGGAATCCAGGATTCAATTATAGAATAAGTATGGCAATAAAAGGTGATTAGTGATCTCATCGTATACTTCTTCCTGTTGTAGAATTATGTATACTAATACTGCTTTTGGTAATCTTAACGCCTTTGCTGATGAGGTCACACAAATGTCTGACCATACCGTCTCCGCAAAGACCCGGTAAGAGGGATAGACCCAGTGCTGGCTCGACATCGTAGAAGATGCGTACTAATAACCTCACTGACCAGAATGTCCGAAAACGAGCGAAGTTACGGCAGTATGCTGGGGTCTGGATCCCAGCATCGATACAGACACAACGCTGTGATGTTGATAACGGCTTTGGGTAATCAATCAAATAGCCTATCGTAGTCCACTGCTGGACCGAGGCCTCCCAATGTTGGGAGGCTTTGGCATACTGTTTCCATGCTCGCTAGACGGGTTAATACAGAATTTTATTTCGAGTTTTCCTTCGCTCGCAGTGATATCGTCTGCGTGTTTTTCCAATAATTGCTTCTTATGACACCCTTCAGATGAGATGGGGTGGTGACACTTGTATTCTTTCTCCGACACCACACGGATGGGTAATCTTTGATCTAATCCACAAACTTCATTGCTGTCATTATATCTCTGTTCGTTCAGCAATACAAATTGATGTGAAATATTTGAATCAGTAAAAATGGCTGTTTATTTAGTGAGTGAACCTTCACGGACATTTGCGCAGTAATTTACCAGAATTTCAAAGCATTCATGAACAAACACGAAAAACATATAATATGAGTGAGCACAAAAGAAGTTTTTACACCTATAAAGGCGATGGCACATTGCCCCGCATCACGCAGCGTTATGCGGGAGTGCATAGTCTTACGTCCCTTCTAAAGTTACGGCTACAACTCATGTTTTTCGCAACATTTTCACTAAAAACACGCAACTTAACATGTAGAGATTTACGTCTCTATGGTTTTTCACAACATTTTTCTCATGATATTTGGCACTTTGCTTGTTGTTAAATGTTCGGCACCCTAGAGAAAGTATTAAGTAATTCTCTAAAGTGCCAAACACCATAAAAAATCTTGTGAAAAACCATAAAGATGTAAATCTCTGCATGTTTTGTTGCGAAAAACATGAGCTCTGAACGGGGCTTAAGTAACTCTCTTTATATTAAAACCACGCGTAGTGCAACACACAGAGATGCTTTCGCGCCCAGTATTTTTTCCATAGCAAAAATGAATAATTTTACGCTACGCTGGGTTTGTAACGTTGCCGTGGACTTCAAATGACCAACCCATAGGTGGTTGGTATCTGCTTCTTGGTAAGCTGGAATGAAGTCCAAGAAAAAGAGGCCACCATTCTGGATGCTATCGATCCTGAAATGGTTGTCCTCGATTCGATTACCTCGACAAATGCTTACCTGTTTGAAGAACCCCTGAATGTTGCAAGAAGGAAACCAGTTTAAAGGTTTCCAGATCTTTGTCTTGGAGCAATCAAAAAAAATACAGGATGTTACTTTTCGAATTTTAGTCGGTTCAATTACCGGGTGTGGCAAACGAGTTTTCAAAAATCTTTGAATGCAGTTTCATATTTTTTTTAAAATAAAGGATAGTTTTCAAAATAGCAAAATGAGCCAACTTAAGGATTTAAGGTAGTTTCCTTCCAGGGCCCGACTTATTTTTCCACCCTGTGGCTACCGACTACCTACGTCTACGTCATTTGTTTGAACTTGAAAATCTCTAATGAATTTTGGATTATGTTAAATGTAGGACGCTGCATATTTATTTAAATTATTGAAATCTGTGGCTGAACGTGTTCATGCGGGGCTAATGCGAGACGGTTGGACGCCTTAACCCCAGTTTTGCAAGTATGGTAGAGAGAGAGAGAGAGAAGGTGTAATTAAAGCCCGCTACAGACGCACCAATTCGGTCGGGTCCAACCATCCGACAACTTCCGCTAGCCGACAAGTGTTGCCGTTTCGGGAAAAATAAAAAAGTCAGTGTTGCCGTTTCGGGAAAAATAAACTTTACCAAAATGTCACTAGATTGTAAGGAATAAAATAAAAAATTAATTATTTATTATTATTATATTTTAATTATTTTATTCCTTACAATCTAGTGACATTTTGGTAAAGTTTATTTTTCCCGAAACGGCAACACTGACTTTTTTATTTTTCCCGAAACGGCAACACTTGTCGGCTAGCGGAAGTTGTCGGATGGTTGGACCCGACCGAATTGGAGCGTCTGTAGCGGGCTTAAATGTACAAAATTTCATAAAATACGTTGCGCAATTTATACATGAGTCCCGCTCCCACCTCCCTAATTTATTTTGGCACTCCGGATCGCAGCTTCTGGTCACTGCCTGTTCCGCACGGTGGTTAGCGGTCGATTGCTTTGCAGTCACGAGGTTGATTCCATTTTGTGCAAATGTTTGTTTGCGTTAGCAGTATTAAAAATATCGCAATAGGTGAGTTTATCCGTGATCTAAAACCCATAATTACGCTATACTTAGTAGGAGTATCCAGTCTAGACTTACTGTTGGTTTTTTTTATAAGTTAGGCACTAGCTGTTACCACGGCTCCGCCCGCGTGGGTGTCGATTATCACAACCAAACATAGCCTATGTCCTTTCTTGGTCTAATCTACCCCTTTACCAAATTTCATCAAAATCGGTTCAATGGTTTAGGCGTGAAAGCGTGACAGACAAAGTTATAACATTTATAACATTAGTATGGATATCAAAATCGGGACATTCGGGACTCCTACCAATCAACAAAGTATTTCGCAATATGAAATGATACGCTGTTTCCACGTCAACGTAACGAAGCTAGGTACGAGTCACTCAGACCGATCGATATTTGCGAGTATAAAGGGCCCACCCCTAGTCGAGGGGGCGACTCGTAGGGGCTAGTCCCAGACGGAGGGCGGACGCGAATCCACGCGGACAGACTCATAGCACCTTTCTATTCGATCAGTTATTTGAATAAATATAACAAGATACATTTATTTCACCGTTGAGACATGACTAGGTAAGTTTTTTAATGATATTATGTTTTTAAATTTGGTATTAACTTCGTGCCAATCAATAGGATAGAAGCTGCGCGTCACAATAGCAAACAGATTACAGTGTGTTTTTGAAAAAAAATCTGAGTAATAAACCAGAGACTATAGAGACTAGAGGAAACCATTTGTAATATTTATATGAAATTTGTCTCTGCCACATGCTCATTTAAATTAAGAATCTTATTTTGAAAATCCCTAGATTTTTTAAATATATTTACTTTTTTTAAATTCCCAAATTAAAATGCGTGCTAATAGCTTACTACATAATTTTGGAGGTGGCGATGCGCACACCAATCAATTAACTTAGTGCGAATCGCCTACAGAAATTTAAAAAAAGTAAAGGAGTCGATTCACACGTTTTGTGCGAGTTCAATTCGTGCGAATCGTCCAATATTCCATACTTGGATCAAACAAAAAATAATGCTAATATCAAGCGCCGTAGCATGAAATCTATGGATATTTTATTTTTGAATTGAATTCAATGTTAATAAAACCAATATGCCAGTGTGATATACTTGGAGAACTGTTACCTACTGGTATAATATTAGTATTTCAAAACAAGGAATGAGAATATTAACTGCAAATCTCTCATAAATTAAATACATTTATCTAATCCATCCATCTTGCATTCCCAACGGCAACGTCGTCGTGCGATAAATGTGGCTTTTTGTGAGAAGATTTTTCTAGAGATGTATCTCCATTATTGCAGATTAATTATAACGCTTTAATATGAAAATGTTTATTATCATTTATTACTTTTTTATTGTATGGTGATTGATTACTGAACGATTTGATTACGTACTGTCCATTTACAATTGCTATTTTGGCTTTACATAGGTATATTAAGTAGCTATCAATAATTATAGTCCTTTTTATCGTACGAGAAATCCCTACGGATGCCTCCCCACCGGAGCCGATGGGGGGTTATGTCGGATTAGAACCGACTAAAATGCACGCCGTCTGTGGGCTGTCGCATCGGTTGCCGGAGGTGAAATAATTTTATTGTTCTAATCTAATAATACGTAATCAATTTTCTTCTCTGTCTATAAGATGAAAAGTTTGCCTGTAGACAATATTGTATAAATTCTACCATACTTACTTATATTTTCTACTATGGATCCATTTTTTGTGTAAGTAGAAAAAAAAATAAAAACAATAGATCTGTCATGGTTAACTACCTACTTTGAACTGTAAATGTATGTTATAGCATTACAACAAGCGTTTTTTTAATTAAAAATGTTAATGCGTTTCCAAAATTACACTGAATAAGACTTTTTTAGAATAAGAATTTCTTTACTCTGCCAATAGTAGTAAGCCAATAGAGTATGTACTCTATTGATCAAGAGTTGCCCTGTAGTGAATATTGAGCAAACCTACCATAAAGATAGTTTTTCTACTATCATTTAATTTTTTGTGTAGACAATATTGGGAATAATTTATAAATCGGTATCTGCTATTTTATACATTTTTCATGTTTGATATAGCTTTACATAACAGAAAAGTTATTTCTTGTTAAAAATTTTGTACCTAATGGCCCATAGAATATTTTGATTGCCACATGCATGAGTAGGAGTGATTGGCGTAAAAATAATTGCGTAAAAAAAAACGCAGTATCATCCTCATTTTGAGCCTTTTCGCAGCTGGAATCTCCTTTAACCTAATTACGAAACGGCTGAACTTCACTAGTTTCCATTCAGTCTTCCAAAACTCACGGACGATATCGAAATTGTGTAATAAGATC
Source organism: Eilema depressum (assembly GCA_914767945.1). Taxonomy (NCBI): domain Eukaryota; kingdom Metazoa; phylum Arthropoda; class Insecta; order Lepidoptera; family Erebidae; genus Eilema; species Eilema depressum. The sequence continues at coordinate 19,576,595 of OU612020.1, forward strand.
CGACAATCGGACCTTTTAGGGCTTTTACTACCCGTAATGAGTGCTACAGTAGTTCGTATGGCAACCGGAACCGAATGCCCATAGTATTCTCCGAAGCACAGAGGGCCTCACTGTGTTAAGAATGGTCACCCATCCTAAGGCTGACCTGGCTAGTATTGTTTCACCAGGCTAACATAATCGGTAACCGCGAGTCCCGCGGCTAAGCGGTAAGCGGCTCATCCTTGTATAATCATTAGTAAAGGAATATGTCTAAGCTGTATCTGACGAAAATAATTATTTTCAGGGTATCTGCTCATATATCAAGAAGGTCTGCAGTCAGAGCCAACTGCACAATGGAGTGGTCATCGGCTTCGATGGTAGATATAACAGCGAAAGGTAAGTTATTTTTTTTAATTTAGTTTAGTTTTGTATGCGAACCCCGGACTCCGAGGTGAAATCCTGGGATGCGTTAACATGATGATTACTGGAGTGACGTAAGTTTATAGTGTCAAAACAAATGAATCTAAGTATTTTTATTCGCGTTAGAGCAGACGAGTCCTAGAGTGGAGACCGCTAGAATACAAACGGAAGGTAGGACTCCTCCTAGCCAGGTGGATTGACGACCTGATAAAGGTGACTGGGACAGACTAGATGCGGAAGGCGGAGGATCGGGAAAAATGGCGCACATTGGGAGAGGCCTATGTCCAGCAGTAGACTACAATAGGCTTATTGATTGATATTTTATTCGCACTCTAGAAATAATATTGTTTTATGTCCTTCCTAGAATATTATTAAAGTCCTTATTAATATAGTATGTACACGAAACCGGCGATGCCAGGATCGTAGCAAGTCGAAAAATTGAGAAAAAGACGTGACTTTATGTATTAGGTAGGATATGTATGTATGTATGTATTAGCTAGGTAATGTAATAGATAGTCGGTAAACAAACAAATAAATAACAAAGTAAGTACAACATGCAATGTAACCGTGTTACATGAATCAAGTTGACATGACGGATGTTTAGTCTATGGTCGCTGAAGAGCATAGACAATACAAAAATATCGGCTAAGAGCGAGACGGACACCCACACGAAGTCACACGGGGTCCGTTTTTACATGATGTGTATTTTAAACATCTCTGCCACGAATACCTTTTATACAGCAAACCGGCAGGAATCGAGTTATAGAGACCCCTCACTACTGCTAGCTGATCAATTCAACCATACTTTATTAATAAAACATCATTTTGAGCTCCGAAATAAGTTTCTGACGATATTACGACCATAACCTTTTTAATTAGCTGAACATGATAACCTAAAAAAATAAAGTAGCAGTTAATCGGATATCCGATAGCGACTATATTACTGTCAAGCCTATCTCTATTACCTACTACAGATAATGCTCTTGTATTGCCACGCTGAACATTGTTACGTCACAAAATAAATAGTAGGTAGGTACAGAAGGCCGATTTCATATTACGAGTGAAAACGCATGTATCTAAGGCTGAAGCCAAACGAGCGTAATTTTTTGAGTTGTGAGTCGCGTAATTTCGGTCGCTGCGTTCGATTTCATAGAAAACTTCTGTTTGCAGACAACTCATTTTACGTCACCGTGTGAATCAAACAGGACTTTTATATGAAACCGAATGCAGCCGAAATTAGAAAACCGAAATTACGCAACTTACTACTCAAAAAATTACGCTCGTTTGACTTCAGCCTAAATGATATCAAATCTATTTACGAGTATATCAACTGAAAATGAAAGGATTAACGACAATAGAGGAAGCTTGTGAAGTATGTAAGGATAGAGTCAAATGGCGGGCTCTTGTCTCTGCCTACCCCGGAAAGAAATAGAATTTTATAGACTACTTCACTTACTTCACTTATTCACTGGCTTGGTGGATAGCCTAGCTTGCTAATATAGAAAAAAGTTCAAAAATATTCGCAAAATTGTGGGCCTGGTAGTTGAAAATTGGAGAATTTAAAAAAAAATTAGATTTTTTTTTCCTTTTTTTCCAGAGCATCCATTATGGGACACCCTGTATAAGTATTGCAGAAATCTATGTCCATTGAATAAAATGCTTAAAATTCCATCATAGTTGTTAATTATATTTTTTCGGTTACATCGATATATCGTATAATATCGTTATAATATCGATATTATTATTTAGATATCGGTTATCGTTGCAACCTGAATAAATGCGAGATCTAGTGATTTGACGAATAATTTGCGCCTGCAGTAAAGGTGCGTCTAGAGCTCATGTTCTTCGCAACATTTTCGCTAAAAAACGCACTACACAACATATTATAGAGATTCACATCTTTACGGCTTTTCACAACATTTTTTATTTTAGTACTTTAGAGAAATAATACTTCCTCTAAGGTGCCCAAAAATTCAACAAAAAGCACATTAGAAAGTATTATTCCTCTAAAGTGCCAAATAAAGTAAAAAATGTTGTGAATAACCATAGAGATGTGGTTGCGAAAAACGTGAGCTCTAGACGCACCTTAATGGTGCATTTTCACTTGTTGTATGTTGTATGAACCGGCCTTCTGACTATTTATTTTACGATTCCGTCTACAGATATCTCGCTGAATCGTTATCAGCTACTGTTATCGTGATGTCATAGTCCACGGGTCAGTGATCCTCTGATACATATATTTTAATATTATTATCTTATAACGTAATATGGAAACCAAACGCGATTGATATGCGAACGAGATTGGAAAACAATTACAAAAATGTGAAAGGAATATCAAAAGATTTTTTTGCATATTAAAGGCTAGCTGTTGCCCGAGGCTCCGCCTGCTTAAATATAGGTTATCGCGACAATATATAGTCATGTCCTATCTCAAGCTCTCCTCCATCTCTGTACCCAGTTTCTTCAAAATCGGTTCAGTGGTTTAGGCGTGAAAACGTAACAGATAGACAAGAGTTACTTTCGCATTCATAATATTTATTAGATACTAGCTTTTGCCCGCGGCTCCGCCCACGTGGATGTCGGTTATCGCGACCAAACATAGCCTATGTCCTGTCTCAAGGTCTATACTACCCCTATACCAAATTTCATCAAAATCGGTTCAGTGGTTTAGGCGTGAAAGCGTAAGACAGACAGACAGACAGTTACTTTCGCATTTATAATATTAGTATGGATTAGATATCAAATCAATCAATCAATTAGCCTATCACAGTCCACTGCTGGACATAGGGCTCTCCGAATGTTGGGAGACTTTGGCATTCTGTTTCCACGCTGGCCAGCAGCCTTACTCTTGATTTTAATTCCGATCGATCGACATTGGAATTTTGTTGTTTCGTACTCTTGAATTCAATACTAGCGCCATATTACTATGGAATTGTGTGGCCATATTGGAAACTAAATGAGATTAGAATTTGTCCAATCGCCACCCATTTCGCTACTCTTGAGTAAATTTGACAGCTGTCTATTGCCGTAGGATTGTGTTTATTATTGTTTGTCGATTAAGATTTTCTCAATAACAAACGTGCAACTTCGTAGAAATTGTTTTACGTTTTGAGTGGTTTTAATCACAATTATAGTGTTAATATGGCGCGTTTAGTATTAATGTACAATATTTTAAATAATGCCAAGAAGAAACAGTTAAAACTTAGACGAAATGAGCGACGAATGATGCGATACATGGACAAGGCTTTTTCTATGGGAGATGAAGAATTTAAAGCCAACTATCGAGTGAGCAAGGATTTGTTTTCAGAAGTGTTTGAAAACATAAAGCCCTTTATGCCAACTCAAAAGAGAAGAAGTGATATATCACCAAAATATAAGGTACCTATTAAATTAATCTATGTTCTTACAAATTATTCAATTCAATTATTTATTGTGGTAAATGTGGTAACGATAACTTAATATTATCACTAAATTTGTAGATTCTAGTGGCATTGTCATTTTTCGCAACTGGCAGTTACCAAAGACTTGTTGGAGGTACATATGGTACACTGATGTCGCAGCAATCTGTGTCTCGTGCCATCAATGAGGTTACAGCAGCTCTCAATCACCACACAATTAAAGCACGATGGATAAGATTTCCTCAAACGCGTCAAGAAAGAGATGCTATTAAAATGAGGTACTGTGAATGTTCTACTGTTCATTTATTAATTGTAGTATGTAGCTTTTCTATAACAATATTTAAAACATGGTTTGTTTCAGGTTTTATGAAAAATTCCACATTCCTACTGTTGTAGGATGTATTGACGGCACTCATGTAGCCATAATCAAACCAAATTTACATGAAGAAAGATTTTTTAATCGCAAATATTTCCACTCAAGAAATGTTATGATTGTAAGTACAGTTTTAGTTTTCCGCGACCCCGCACCCGTCTATGCCAGCGTACGGCCTTAGTTCCTGACAAATTAGTTATGTCTTATAATTTATAAATTTTCAGATTTGTGATGCAGATTTAAAAATACTCGCTGTAGATGCATCATTTGGAGGAGCGTCTCATGACAGTTTTGTTTGGAACCAGAATCAAATAAAACAGCATTTGATAAATTTAAACAGTAATGGAGAAGATGTTTTTTTACTTGGTTGGTATTAATATGAATCAAATATGAAATCTTTTAGTTTGTAATAATATTTGTAAATCTTTAGTTTGTTCATTAATGTTTTAGGTGATTCTGGATATGCACAACGGGATCACATGATGACACCAATTGTAGATGCTGCTGTGGGCTCCCCAGAGGAGTATTACACCAAATTACACTGTTCAGCACGTAATACTGTGGAGCGTACTATTGGTGTACTGAAGAACAGATGGCGGTGTTTATTAGGCCATAGAGTTTTACATTATAATCCCAACATGGCAGCAAAAATAATAAATGCATGTTGCATTTTGCATAATATGTGCCTCAATAGTCACATTAATCTTGAGGACAACATGGAAGCATATAGTCATGATTTTCCACATGTTCCTCCGCAGCAATTATCCAGTAGCACATCAGCTGCTGAATTAAGACGAGGCTTAGAAAAGAGAGCTCTTTTAGTTCAGCAGCTGTGGGCAAACAGAACATAGATTCTTGCATTAAATCTTTTCTTTTAAAAGTCTTTGTTTTTTTTTTGGATTTTGGGTATAGAGACAGATTGGACCTTGGTGATTAACATAGGGTAAAATATAATGTACAAAGAGCATGTAATGAGAAAATAAGAAAAAATATAACATAATAAAACCTTTATTGAAGATTAACTTTTCTAAACTAATACCTAAAAAATAACTATATACTTAAAACAGGAACTATTTAATATCAGACTTATTGGATTGATTGAATCACAGCTTTAACAATATGTACTTAAGGACTATACTTAAAAAAGGAACTATATAATCACAATAACATAATAAAACCTTTATTGAAGATTAACTTTTCTAAACTAATACCTAAAAAATAACTATATACTTAAAACAGGAACTATTTAATATCAGACTTATTGGATTGATTGAATCACAGCTTTAACAATATGTACTTAAGGACTATACTTAAAAAAGGAACTATATAATCACAGAAATTAACTTATTTGATACTTAAGGATAAGGCTCTGGCATTTTTCTTGCTACCTCCCTTATAGCCTCACTTACCGACAAGATTGCTTCTGCAATTTTGTTTAATGCTTGTGCTGTACTTACTTCTGCTTCGACCCGTCGTGCTTCAATGTTGGCGAACTGTTCTATGTTTGGGTCCATCGGAACGGAAAGGCGACGCCGCCGGCGAGGTCTCTGCAACTCGCTTGCAAGCGGGGTGGATGATGCAAGTACTGCAATGCAATAAATATAATTGTAACTAAAGTTTGAACATAAAATAAGAGACTGCAGATTTCGAAGGGCTAGACGGCGGTTATTACACCCGCGTTGCAAACTAATTAATGTTTGTAAAAGCTCACTCACTGGGTTCTGTGAACTGTGTGTTTCGAATTCATAAATAAGTATTGTAATAATGTACCTGGGTCTGCTATAGGCCTTGTATCATCTTGAGAGCGTCCAGGGTATGGGTACTCTGGTATAAACTCCAGACTGTCTGCATTTGTAGGTGGTTCAGTTGTCACTAATTCGGCAGGCCTATTCTGTAAGAATTAAAAAACTATGTGAATATGACTATAGTAAAAAAATACAGATACAGTATGAATTTCTATAGAAAACTTAATATTACCAATTCAGGAAATGGATTTACACTTAATTCTGGATCACCAGTGGCGAAGTCCTGCCCACCCATCACCGCCACCATCCTACTCTCTAGAGCAGACAATGTGGGTAAATTTGCCGGAGGACCACCTCCTGTGCGCCTCATCGATGCTGAGGCTTGTGCAGCATATTTCTTTAACGCACATTTCTTCTCAGCCCAATACTAGGAACATGCAATAATTTTTTAATATACTTATTGGGTTGCATACTTACCTAACAAAATACAATAATCATCTTAAGAGACCTTACCTTAGCCCAACCTTGACCACTTTTGATCGTTCCTCCGAGCGCATTTAGCGTTAAAGCCAATGCCTCCCACTTTCTTTTGGTCTCGATTTTGCCCTGCGCGGTTCGGAGTATGCCTTTGGCTACCCCGGGGTTTTGCTCCAGGAACTCAACGAACCCTTCAAGCTGCAATTGGCTTGGGCGATTTGTCATGTTTACTGAAAATGAAAAGCTTTTATTATGTATATAAATAAAATCATTATTTAATATTCACATAGACAAATCAAAAATATTGAGTTGTTCATTTAATGCCATGTAAAACACCGTGAGTATTACCTACTAAAATAACAAGTCTAATTGTGTACATATTTACTTACCAATATTATTACTAACACCACTTCAATGTTTTTGAAATTTCGGAGCAGTCCACTGGTTTGTACACTTTTGAAGTCTGACAGTTTGACACAAACACAATTGACACTTCATAATAGGCAACGATTATGCCACATACGGCCAGTAGCGTAGTTATTTTAATTATTTAGACCATTTGCATCCATTAAATTGAATTTAAAACGTAACAAGTAATATAAGGATCAATTATTTTTGTTATATTTATTTATTAGCCTTGTATTTTAATTGATTGATCATTTTACGGTATTTTCACCGGTTTATCGTAATGTGTTGTACATCACTTATGCGGCCGGTGACGTAGCTAACTTCAAGTGGATTAAAACGATGGCGTTGAATCGCCGGCCAATAGCGATTCCGATCCAATGTTGTTTCAAGAGTACCAATTCAGGCGATATTAAAATTAACATTGGAATTGGATTACGCTTATATTGAGATTGAAATTAATTTGCAGAGTAAGGCCCCAGATGGGTTGTTACAGGGTTTTATTGCGAGTTTTCCTTCTCTCACAGGGTTGTCGTCTGCATATTTTGCCGGTAGTCGCCTCTTACGACACCCTTTGGATGTGATGGGATGGGGTGGTGATATTTGTATTCCCTCTTCGTCACCACACGGATTATGTATTAGATATACCTACATAGATTCAAGCCTCCGTGGCGTAGCGGTAGTGAACGCGGCCGCTACGCAGGAGGCGTGGGTTCGATCCCCGCTCACTGCAAATATTTGTGTTCATGAAATATGGGTATTTGCATTGGTCTGGTCGTGCCTCGGAGAGCACGTTAAGCCGTCGGTCCCGGTTGCCATAAGAACATCTATGGCAGTCGTTACGGGTAGTTGGAGCCCTCAAAAATCCAAAAACAGTCTAGCTGCAAAGCTTCGATATCGCCTAATGTTACCATTGGGATGTGGAGGTCAGATGGCAATCGCTTCACAGAAAATATCGAGGTCTAGCCAAATCCGTAGTTAAGACTGGCAAAAGCGGACCCCAGACTCCGAGCTGAAAGCTTCGGATGCGACTGGGAATTGACGCTAAGAGGAAGAAGATTCAAGCCTCTTTCACTTTTTTTTGTATACCACTTAGGTGGCAGACAAGCACACGGCCCACATGATGGAAAGTGGTTACCGTGGTCTATGGACGTATGCAACACCAGGGGCGTCACACTCGGTTGCTTCTTCCTGGCTTGCTAAGAAAGTAGATATTAATAGCTTCTACGAGTATATATCGTATCGTCACCGTATCGGTATCGGATATTGGAATCGCTATAATGTACGCAACAACTTTTTAGATACGAGTACTTAGATACTACGAGTATCCAAGAACACTTCGTTTGTATGCCTATATGTCTATACATATAGGTAGGTAGTATACATAAAGGAAGTCGTCACTATTGATCACAATACGTAAACACAATATACGTAGAATTCGGTGTGTGACTATGGCAGCCACTAAACAATCTAATCGGCATTACAATGAAGGTTAAAATACATTGCCTCGTGTGTTTGTTAATTTATTTGATGATATTCAGAATATTAACTGAAACTTGACATGTAAAACGAACCATGATATTTACTATAGATGTTTTTATATGCTGTGGTCTAACTTGTTAAGTCCGAACTGAGGCGGAAAACTATCACGAGATCTGTGACATACAGTGTATATTCAACGACAATTGTTGCTTAGCACTGAAATATTTATAGCTCGAGCCAACCCCGTCATTTATGGTGGAAATAGCATCGGTCTACTAATAAAAAAACACCATATCATGCACTAGCCGACCCACCCCGACCCCGTATCATCTCTTTAAGCCCTATGGTTTAAACCCTTCTTCTTCATCCTAGCGTTAATTCCCAGTCGCATCCGAAGCTTTCAGCTAGGAGTCTGGGGTCCGCTTTACCAGTCTTAACCATGGATTTGGCTAGACCTCGATATTTTCTGTGAAGCGATTGCAATCTGACCTCCACAACCCAATGGTAACATTAGGTGATATCGAAGCTTTGCACCTAGACCGTTGTTTTTGGACTTCTTAGGGCGCCAACTACCCGTAACGACTGCCATAGATGTTCTTATGGCAACCGGGACCGACGGCTTAACGTGCTCTCCTAAGCACGACCAGACCAATGCAAATATCCATATTTCATGCACACAAATATTTGCACTGAGCGGGGATCGAACCCGCGCCTCCTGCGTAGCGGCCGCGTTCACTATTTATATACCTGAATGTATAAGTATTCAGAATATTTTTTGTCAACAGGTTCGCGGAACTCACAGCAAAAGTGTTCATCTCCTCTTCCATTCCCGTTCACATCTTCACAGCAGTATGTGCCACTCCGCTGGTCTCCTTCGGGACCCTCCTGTATGGCGCCGCGGCGGGAGTCATGGTCACGGCGTCCCACAATCCCAGGGAAGACAACGGATACAAAGTTTACTGGGGCAATGGATGCCAGATCATAACTCCTCATGATGACAATATCCTGGAGGAGATTGAGCAGTGTTTAGAGTAAGTGCTAGCTGTTGGAGTTTTGTTCCCGTTCCTGCATCCCATGGGAATGTATTCCCGGGATAAAAGTGGCATATATTCTATCCCTGTAACAAACTTCTATCAGATCCGTTTTGCTGTTTAAACTTGAGCTGTTTGTTTTATAATCAAAAAATGGGTGTTAGGTTTTCAGGCTTGTGTATGTATGCAAGTTTTTTTGTTCCATCAGAACTTTGAAATCCCTGAACAGATTTGGATCGATGGGTTATCGTAGGCATCCTTACATCACCTCGTAAACACAGGTTATTTTTTAAGTTTTTTGAAAGAATAACTAACTAATAAATTACAAATATACGAGTTAACGCCTCCAGCTAAGCTAAGTTGCTTGTGTAAGGAGCGCGTTCATGACCACTATGACCAGGCTATTGATTCTACTAAAGCAAAACCCCTGTTATGCCACAGACACTGCAAAAAATGGCACTAAACTTTAGACTTTATTTCTATAGACTTAAACTTCAAAATTAAATTAAACAAGTTTCATTGCACTTTTTCATTCATTCTACAAAACGCCCTTTAATTTTCGACATTATTACTTCAAAAGTGAAACGTTAACTAAGTAACATAATTACTTTGAAGTCTGAAATTAAAAGGTATGTCTCTGCAGTGTTCGTGGTATGACAGTGGTTTTGCTTTAGCAGAATCGAGGGCCAGGATTATTTTAACTGACCCTTTTCTCTTACAAGATATCTGCCGTTTAAGAATTAATTTAACCCAAATTATATCTTCTAGCATCCCTGAAGACCATTGGAACATCGCCGAGATTCGATCCCATGAGCTCGTGAAGGACTGTCAGGAGGAGGTCACCTCCAAATACATGGAAACCATCATCACCCCAAGTCCTGAGATCCTACAGGAGAACAAGACAGCTGCCATTGATGTGGTGTACAGCGCGATGCATGGAGTCGGCTACGAATATATTCTTAAAGCTTTTAAGACTGCTAATCTTAAGGTAAATATATGTTTTATTATGTACTAGCCGGCCTGCCCCAGCTTCGCCTGAGGCATATTACGAAATCCAGGAGTCATTTATATACCCGCAATTTGTGAATTTTCAAATAATATATGGGAATTTGCCGAATTTGCTTACGTGGCAATTTGTTTGCCGGCGTATTGTAACAGAGAATGATTAATGTATCGGTTTGACACGTATATTCTCGTTTATGACAGTAACTTATGTCAATCCCATACATTGATCAATTTATTGTGTTCTATTCTAAAAAATGTATTGCCTCTTGAGGGCTGTCCTTTAATCACTTAACGGCTCACAATCACGATATTATCACCAGGGGGGAGGTAGGGGTATGGTGAGATATCACGTGTATTTATTTTTTCTTATAATGCGCGATTTTATCACGGTGCTTAATTTTATAGAGTTAAATAATAAATAAAAAAGTTAATATTCTGTTTTTTAAATAAACATCAAATTCACGTCGATTTTAGGTAGGGGGGAGGGGTGCGTTAAAAAATAACTGAAAAAACATCGCGTGATTAATGGACAGCCCTTGTTTAGAGGGGTTGGTTCCCTTTAGAAAATGAAAGTAAAAGATATCACAGCTCAAAATTCAAACCTAATTCGTATTCTTTCCTCACAGCCGCCAATCAGCGTCAAAGAGCAACAGGACCCAAACCCTGACTTCCCAACAGTGACATTCCCCAACCCTGAAGAACTGCAATGTCTCGAGCTGAGCAAGAGTCTGGCAGAAGAGAAGGGAGTCAAGCTAGTACTGGTCAACGATCCTGACGCGGATCGGCTGGCGGTAGCTGAGTACGATGACAGGTAAAATAATATTTTAGGAAAAAATAATAGTACAGACAAATTAGGATTTCATAAAAAAATCCTAGTAGGTAGCAATTTTCTTTCGATATTCGTTGAGGGAGGTCACTCGCAGTCTACATTTCGTTTTGCGTGGTATTCGGTTCGTTGCGTTACCCGCCAATGTGAATTTAAGGTAAAATTTTTGTTTACCGAATAAGTCGTTTAGTTTTAATTTTATACGAAAAATAAAATCAAGAGTTTTATCTTGAATTTGAATTATTGAATTTGAATTTGAATAGCGTAAAGAAAACTATTTGAAACGAAATTTATCACAATTTATTTTTCATGATTTTATTTACTTGCTACATTGCTTTGCATTCTTTTCAGTCACATAATTTTAATGTTTCTTTTTAGTACAAAGAGCTGGCATATCTTCACGGGTAACGAAATGGGGGCTCTTCTGGGCTGGTGGTTGTTACAGCAGTACAGCAAGAAGAATAAAGAAGATAAAGAAGTATACGTCATGTCCAGTATTGTCAGCTCGAAAATGTTAAGGGCCATCATTCAGGGTAAAGGCACTTTTGTGGAAACACTGACAGGATTCAAATGGATGGGTGAGTTAATCTTCTACATACACATACATATAAACACGCCTGTAAATCCTCGGGGGGTAAGCAGAGATATATTAACACCCACATTTCGCCAACTGTAATTTTCAGTTTCACGTAATAACAGGGGGTTCAAAAAAATAACGAAATATCACCAGGGGGAGGTAAGGGTATATTGAGATATCACGTGTATTTATTTTTCCTTATAGCTCGCGATTTTTGTCACGATTCTTAGTTTTCTAGCATTAAATAATAAATATAAAAAATACACGTGATATTGATTAGGGGGGGGGGGGGGGGTAGTTTTAAACCTCACTAAATATCACCATGGGGATTTTTTTTTTATGCCACTTAGGTGGCAGAAAAGCACACGGCCCACCTGATGGGAAGTGGTCACCGTGGCCTATGGACGTATGCAACACCAGAGGCGTCACACTCGCGCTGCCAACCCATTTCCAGTTCTATGCGTTCCATCTTTGTTATTCTTTTAATTTTTAACACCATTTTTCTTATAAACGGTCGTGTAAGAGTCCATTCAGATCAAGCGACAACATCCACTATTTAATTATTAATTAAAAATCAACTTCACTTCATCAAGGCAAAGCTGAAAATTGCATGCAGTAATAACATCTTATCCGATGAGATAAGACTTTATTACCCGTTGATACGCAGCAATATTATGCATGACAAATGTATGGGATTTGACGTATATGATAGCCGTCTTCTTCTTCCTCTTAGCGTTAATTCCCAGTCGCATCCGAAGCTTTTATAGCTGGGAGTCTGGGGTCCGCTTTTTGTCAGTCTTAACTACGGATTTGGCTAGACCTCGATATTTTCTGTGAAGCGATTGCCATCTGACCTCCACATCCCAATGGTAGCATTAGGCGATATCGAAGCTTTGCAGCTAGACTGTTGTTTTTGGATTTTTGAGGGCTCCAACTACCCGTAACGATTGCCATAAATGTTCTTATGGCAACCGGGACCGACGGTTTAACGTGCTCTCCGAGGCACGACCAGACCAATGCAAATACCCATATTTCATGAACACAAATATTTGCACTGAGCGGGGATCGAACCCACGCCTCCTGCGTAGCGGCCGCATTCACTACCGCTACGCCACGGAGGCTGTCATCGTATGTCATGAACGTCAAATCTCATACATTCGTCATTCTATTCTACGATACGTCAATACGATAGGGCTGTTCTCCATACATGTTTACTGTTGGATGGAGAGCAGCCCTATCCCTTAGGTCTCCACGCTCAAGGCCCGCGATAAAAGCTATGCAATAGCTTAATAAAAACATGAATCAATCGCTGCGTGGTTCCCGCCAGAGTAGAATTTGAGCCACCCTATTTCCTCCCATGCGGTGTCGTACAAGGCGACTAAGGGATAGGGCTGTTTAACATCAGACAGATATATACAGCCCAGGCTTAGCCTATACATGGCTCGAGCCAACAATAGTGCCCGGAAAACGGCGATAGGCACCTATTATGTGGGACCTAATACAATGATTGGTGAAATGTGGGTGTTAATTCACCTCTGGCTAACCCTCCAGGGATAAAGGCGTGATTGTATGTATGTATGTATAAATAAATCATTATTAATTATATTCCAGGCAACGTCACTCTCTTGTTGGCACAAGAGGGAAAATTCCCACTGTTCGCCTTCGAAGAAGCCATCGGCTACATGTGCGACCACAGGGTGCCAGAGAAAGACGGAGTATCGGCTGCTGTACAAGTGAGTTTAATTTTAAAGCTACTTGAGTCACATTTTTAACCGACTTCAAAAAGGAGGAGGTTCTCAATTCGATTGCTATGTTTTTTTTTAATACTATTAAGATAGACTGTCTCACGGATTGAGTGTGTTGCATGCATCTGCTGTGTCGAGGTCTTGGATTCGATTCCCGGAACTGAAAAAGTTATTTTAGAATTTTCTGGAAATATTTTGTGCAGTCAGCGTCCAAAGATGAGGATTGCACAGATTTAAAATAAAAAAAATGTGATTATTAATTGTAAAAGTAATTTAGTAGAGCCCACTTGGTACTTAACAGCATTTTTATTAAACTTTCAATAAAAGACATAAAAAAATTTACTCAATAATATTTTTTTTAAATCTAAAAATTATCATCTAATTTTGACCCTGACGTCCAAACGCATAGTGAAATAAAAAACGATTCTGGCATAAAAAAAAAAACAAAAAACATTATTTTTTGTCCCAGGTAGCCTCCTTAGCCTCCCACCTCCGCTCCAAGGGTTCCTCTGTTCTCGACCAACTACACGCGCTGTACGCGCAGTACGGGTACCACGTCACACACAACAGTTACTACATCTGCCACGAACAAGCTACTATCCAAAAAATCTTCAGACGCATCAGGAACTACGAAAGCCCTGGAAAGGTATGATATACATTTTTTTTACTTCTTTGTGTCATTATTTTCTTGATCAATGTACTTTTATAAAATCTTATGCACGAACTTTTTAATAATAACGTCATCAATGTCTTTTTATGTAACTAAAAAATATATTTTCAGATTTTTCGCCATGCCCAATATAGCTTATTTTATGGAATAATGACACGTTCGATTTTACAGATTAAAAAAAAACCGTTTGAAAATTTATTTCAAAATATGTAAAAAAAAAATAACCAAAATTAAATTAAACGTTTTAAGATTATTATGACAATATTTGCATACAATAAAAGAACATCTAAAAATAATTTGGTTTTGTTTTGGAATTACGTCTTTATTCCATGGAGTGAGCGGTATATAAAAAAGAGACGTAATACGTAACTATGCGGGTCGACATAGACGTAACTATGCAAACACACTCTTTAACAACGATAAACATGTATTCTATACTTTCCTTTATGTAATATTGTCAAGTTTTGACTCTTAGTAAAGCCTAACTTTAGTAATAATCCTATACAATATGTCGCTCGGTTACAAGAAAAGTGGCGTAATTAATATAAAATACTAGGGAACAAAAATTATACTAAGAAAATATGATATTTATTGGCTATTATGTGACGTATGACGTTCATGGACACAAGATAAATTAATTACAGAAAATGCAATGCATTTTGACTTGTGTCACTTCTCTTGTAAACCAGATATATAAATAACATCTTTATAAATAATTTTAGTTAATATTTCCTTTTACAATTTGTGTCCTGTTATAACGGTTCTAGGAAACCGCGTTGTTAATAATAAGACTAATGTTTGTTATTTGTCATTAAGAACTAATAAATTAATTCTTGTATTAAAAAATCATAACACCGAAGTAGCAAAAAAAATATTAAGACTTGAAAAAATAACTGCTCAGTTTTGGATCAGTAATTGCGATGATCTTCTAAACATAAACAATAAAATTAATGACGGCTTGGGTTCGATTCTTGCGCCGCACAAAATCATATCTGGAAATGTAGAGTAACAGCAAGAAATCTGGCAACAATGCCCAGTTGACAGCAGTAAGCTAGAAGTCAACGTAACTAAATATTTTCTTATGATACTTTTATCTATATCTACATAATACTCGTAATAGCTAAAACATAATAAAGGCCTAACTCAAATTAAAATTGTATTCTGTCTTGAAATTATATTCTGTCATTTAGTGTGTGTTCTCATCCTTAACAAATATGTTATTATATATGTATATATATACCTATTTATTATTTATATATTTTTACTTTTTCTAACGATTTCAATTCTGCACGATACTGCCCCGATCTTTTCGTTAGTACGGTACAGATAAGCTCGGGGTTTTGTATTGTGTAGAACTGTCATCAGTGCTCCATTTTTCTACGAATAACAATGTATATTTATAGGTTTAATGTATGTATTCTTGTATAATTAACAATATCTCAAGGAAGTATTACAAGTGATAATCTAACATGTGCTAATCTGACAGTAATTTCTAATCCTTTTGGCAGATGAGGTAGATACAGCAGTGGCGTTTAAAAACAGACACCCAAAATTCCTTCCACAGAATTTAATTGGTTTAATGTATGTAAGAAGGCATACTTTTAAAATAGGTCCTATTGACATAACCTATCTACCTCATTTCTAATTTATGACCATTGTTTCTTATATCTAAAGGTATAAATTAGCGATTGATACATTTTGACATGTACATAATTCATACTTAATATTATGGTCACACGATTCTATGAAACAATAAATAGACAAATATTTGACAGTAGCGCTAATAAATAAAAATGTTAGAATTTAAAACATATTTAACTTTATTTCTACTCGTGAAGACTGAAGATCCACCATGCTACTAAGGCTAGCTCGATACCCGGGTTTCTTTATAAATTTTTAATTAAAAGCATTTAAAAATTTAAGAAGCCAGGATACCGCGTTAGCCTGCTACCACGGCTTTCGACTTGCAGTGAGTTCGGCCTGTCGGCAACTTCACGCAGGTTTTCGACTTCATCCTGTTTAAGAGGTACTGGAAGTCATCTCGATGGAAATAATCCACACATTCAATGATAAGAAGAAAAGAACAGAGTAATGATTTACTTTCTTCCTTTCTTATCTTATCACTGATTGTAGTATCTGCTGCGTGGAAGATAGACATCATTCAACAGTCTGGTTTTGATTACCGTCTGGTTCTGATTTTCTACATTTGTGTTGCCAGTTTTGTTTGCTACTTTACTACATAAATATATTATGATACTGTTATAGGTTATTCTTTTGATATTATGTTCGGCTTTTAAGGTGGCATAGGCACTTTAGAGTTGTACATATCGTTTTCTTATTTGACATAAGTCAAGATTAACAAATACAAATACATTTTTGTTTTAAGGGGATAATCTCGTCTATTGTCAAATGACATAGGCAAAGAAATTTGCCAAATGCCGAACAAAAGATGTCTAATATTGATCAAATTAATTGTTAGAATTTCATTCCGGACAATTTGTGACCCTGAAATAGGAATTTTCGATTTTATCTCTCCAATGACATTTTATACATATTAAAAATATGTTCAATTTTTACTTTTATACCAAAGTTCCTATACATTGCACGACCCAGTACTGTTTTTCGGAATGTTGTATAATTTTTTTCTTTTTTTAATTATGTAGCGCTTGTTCTCCTTCCTTTTAAAAATTATTACATTTTATGTTTTCTACCATTTAGTAGCTTTGATCATGTGACATGTATTGCCAGTTTTATTATTGCATTGCTTGTTAATAATATAAAATGCATTCTCAACGCTTCATCTGTAGGTTTGCAATAAGGCGCATGTTCCCATCAACCCCACCCATATAATCATAATATCACTTTACTATTTTTAAATAAGGTATCGACATTTGAAAGTCAATAGATTCCAAGCGACATCTACAGTCGAAAGGAAAATCACTTATAATAATTTCTCTTGGAAATCTCCATGTCTATTTAAGACATTTTAGCTATTAACCGTCGATATGTTAAATCTGTTTTGATTTAGCTTTATGTCGTGGTAATGTTAAGTATTATAAAATCAAGAGATACCATCGTTTGATGTTCGGGTGTTACAATTTTGAAAGATTGTTTGACGATTGATTTTGTTTTCTTTTCTCTCCCATCACTTTGTTGTAATATGCGATACTATATCAGTCAAGTCTCCCTAAGCCCTCCCTCTTTATTTTATATTCCATCCTTCCTATAACCGAAATCTTGCATTGACATGCAAGTGTCAAGGGACGTAGGTCTAATATTCCGTTCATGTTATTTATAGTTAATTTATATTAATTTTTCGTATTTCAGTATCCGACGAAAGTGGGTTCCTGCGAAGTGGTATACATTAACGACTTCACAGCGGGTGTCAAAATTCCTGAAAATATTAATGGAGAAGCGCATCATCTCAGTAAGTGCATTTTATACTTTTAATATTATACTGACTGAAATAATACCTTGGTGGTGCAGCGGTAACGAGAATTGTGCATGAGATCCCGGACTCTAATTCTGGGTTTGGATAAATATTCATGAAGCAGCAAGCATTTTTGTGACCAAGGGATAAAAATAAGGACTAAATTTATATAAAAGCTAACTTGCTTATTTTTTTTTACTTGATGTAACATTATTAAATATAGAAGATTTTTTGAACTTCCAAAAACTAATATTGCTCTCATGTAGTAAAACAAATGTCTGAAGATGAAGTACATCCAACACAGCCCTTTTTATGTTATGTTATTATATTATTATTGTATTCTTAAAACTCTCGTGTAACATAGATGTTTTATCATACTATGAATGGGAACAAATAAATTATATTTAATCAGCTGTGTCAGCAATACATGTCATGTCAGATTGTAATAACAACTTCTAACTCAACTAGTAAATAAATTGTAATACAGTAAGGAAAACACGTGTAGGTAAATAGTGTGATGAAAAACATTACTATGTAAGCCTTACTACTTGCAAAGCTTATTAACTTATTACATAGTTGTATTACATTATCTATGGGTTATAAAATGTTAATAAACTACTTACTAACTTTTTACATATAAATTTTGACTTAGCCCACTATTCCATTGCGATAGCTTAGCAACAATGGCCTATCTCAAAATGTAATAGATATTGCGATAATAATTCTCGCGATAGACCCTCTCAGTCATGGCGGGCACACTGTTTCATTTTTACTTCAAGCTCATCGAAGATTCAAGAAGAAATAAGCCTAGTTCGTGTCCCGTGCTTCATCCTTGTTGATTTAACGTACTCAACAGGTTACGAAGCAAGGATAACGCGCTTTGCTATCTCATCAAACATCTCTTCTCAAGAACATCTCCTCGCAACTGAAGAACATCTCTTCGCAGCTGCAGATATCTCCGCGGCTTGCAAGACTTGCAAGGAGCCTGTCGTAACTTTCCCAAGGAACTTCTATTTGGCTCTGCGCTGGTCAGCCAATTAGAAGTGACTGGAGGTAGTTTTGTACAGTTGTCGTCGCTGGAGATATACAATGATGACGTCACTATATGTTTATTTGTTTGTTAGCTCTGTTTTAGTTCTGCTTGTAAGATACAATTATGTACATTAGTTTTTTGGAATAAAAATTGTGCCACGGTTCCTGTGCTGTGGAGTGGAACGCGGAACCTAGATAATTATATCATTTTGTATGAAAGCTACAAAATCTTACTTGGTTGGTGGTTGGATTTTGGTATTTCTATCTGTTTAAAACAGCCATAATTTTTTTTTCTGTTAGATATAGGTACCGTAATGTATATGTTACAATGGTCATTTTGATACTTTAGACATTTTGACATTGGACATTTATTTTTTAAAAACATACAATGGACATTTTGATACTTTGGACATTTTAACATTGGACATTTTTATAGTTTATGAACCCAAAGGCTATTTTTTAAAAATTAATGAATTACAGATTAAGTATTAATATGTTTTTGGTATCTTCAAACAGAAGTCCTGGGCACTGGTCTGGACCGCGACTACACGTCAGGCGAGATGGTACTATTCAAGTGCCACAACGGACTAAGCGTCACTATCAGGACGAGTGGTACCGAGCCCAAGCTCAAGTACTACTCGGAACTTGTGTGCGATGCACCCACTAGGAGGTAGGTTGTTTTTATATTACGTCATTATTAGAAAGACTGCTACGTAGGAGGCGTGGGTTCGATCCCCGCTCAGTGCAAATATTTGCATACATTAATATGGGTATTTGCATTGGTCTAATCGTTTGGTCGTACCTCGGAGAGCACGTGAAGCCGTCGGTCCCGGTGATCTACGAGTGTCTATGGCAGTTGTTATGTAGAGGAAATGAGTGAAATGGCCCACTCAGAAAGGCTCACCAATCCGGTCAACGGCGTCCCCACTAGTAGTAGTAGCGTGTAGAAAATGAGTCTATTGGACCCCTTTAAAATCTTTGTGGTCAAATCAACCTCACCGGTTCAGAGGCTCTAGTGCAAACTTTCCTCTCGGAGTTGGAGCCAAATCAAGAGAAAGAGTACGAGACAATGACGTATTATATTTATAGATACGTCATACAAGAAGATCGCGGCTTTCAAAAATGGAACACAAATATAGGCTTTCAAAAATGGAACGCAAACACTAAATATAAAAAAATATAGCTACTTACTAATAACACGTCCATTTTATTAATTTATATGAATTATAATAATATTATTATAATTACGAATTTATTACATATTAAAATCTTTTTTTTTGGTAGCGCACTGTCGCGATATTCTGATTGGTGCGTAAAGTGATGACCCAAAAGTATTGTTTTTATTTTTTTATTTTAGAGTGGGGACAATATAATATCTAATATAGTTCTGTTTTAATATATCATTGGTACGAGAGGCTTCAAAGTACAAGCTTTCATATCTAAGCCCAGGTTCCGCTTACTCCTTTTGATTTGGGATATACGGCTTTCATGAAAGCAACAAAAGAAATTGGACTATTTCCCTCTTGGGTAGGCAGAGACTTACAGCCCGCCATCTGCTAATTCTATTTCCTTCAAAATTTATTTCAATATTATGATTTTGTTACAGAGAACGAGAAGAAACGAATAACAAATTAAAAGTAATGGTGAAAGAGTTCGTAGAAGAATTACTACAACCTGAAAAGAATGGCTTGATCGGCTGAAATAGTTAAAAAAATTGTTTACTTAATTTAGTTCTAAGTTATTATATTGCCATATGTAACAACAAATTATCCTATGAAACAAAAATACTGTCATAATTAGTTACAGAATAATCTAAAATATTACAGAACAAATTCTGTATTCTGTTAGAAATTAGAACACGTATGTAATTATATAAATACTTCGAGATTTTGCTTGAATAAGTAATTTACAGTTGCAAATATAGTAATTCGAACTTTTTCAGCCTGGATATAAAACTACAGAATGTAAAATCAGAAGGTAGTGTCTATCTTCTATCACCATAATGCTGTGAAAATGATCACCATAATTCATAACGCGATTGGTTACTAACGGACTGAATTTACTATTATTGACTAGATTTTTTTCTTTTTTCGAGTTGACGCTCCAGCCAAATAACTCATTTGGTTAGAAGACTGATCGCGGGTTCGATTCCCAATTTAATTTCATAGGAATAGTTAAAACACTAAATGCTTCTAAATTTCATTAGCGTTGGCTTATTGTCTGTTATAAAGTATAATCAATGACGTCACAGTTTTGTGTGACATCATTAGTCGTAATATTTGAAAGTATGGCAACTCCAGTTTCCGTACTAAAAACCTTTTGATTTTATTTTCCGTGTACAAAACTACATAATAGATGTTGTATGTTGTTTACTGTCTTCTTTAAAAAAATACCTCAAAAGAGTTACCAATTATTCGCGCGCAAAACTTAATTATTTATAACGATGATAAGTTTATTAGTAGAAAAAAGAATATTGCTTATGTCGCAGAAATAGTTAGAAAACTGACTTTTGGTTTGGCACGTTCGGAAGAAGAGTAAAACTTCGGTTGTCTCTATCACACAGTTGGTATATTTAAAGAGTAGTTAAAACCGAAGCTGTAGTTTAAATATTATAAAAATACAAACGGTTTTAACTACTCTATTAAGGTAAACTGTCAGTCCGATGTACGATAGAGATAAAACTACAAAATCGATCCAAGCCAAAGTGACTCTTACCGTCATCGTCATGCCAAACCAAAAAGCAAAAAGATTTTGTATTATTTAAAAATAAGTCATCTAATGTTACCTATGCTATTAAAACTTAAATCGTTTTCGACTCAAGTTTTAAGCGTTATGTAGTTAATTTTAAGAACATATTTGCAGAAAAACTGTACAGATAACTTAATAAAAACATATTTAAATATGGATATATTATTTACAGATTTGTCAGAAAATCTAGCAGAATGTGAAAAAACTAAACGTTCCCTCATTAGGTCCAATTCGAAATTTATTTACATCATTTACTGATAGTTCATTCCATCTTATAAGGGGTAGTTCTGGAAAATTCTAGAAGAATTGTGTAAGCTCGTGTTACCGCGCTGCCTCTCCTTAACGTTCAAAACATTTAGGTTCATAATGTCCAAATCCCAGAATGTCCAGAAGTTGCAAAACGTCCATGTCCATGGCCTAGAATGTCCATATCCCAAAATGTCCATATCCCAAAATGTCCCAGAATGACACAACTTTGCACACACACGTAGATAAGATTCAAATTAGTTATATTGTGCCTCACAAAGCAGCTGTTCTTACAGGACATTTCGATAACGGCCCATAGCGACCTTGGCATCCCAACAATCATAAAATAACAGAATTTTACTCATTTTTCAATTCAGTAACATCAACCAAATGCCCAAAGTGTTTTTTTAAATGAACAATGCCTTTCCTTTCGTGATTTTTAACGAAGCGATCTCAAAAACTGCGATAATTTATATAATCTACAGTACCCGTTTTTTGACTTTGCACGTCGGGGAGAAGACAAGAGTTCGACTAAGATCAGATGGCTTCGGTTTTGTAAAGCGTTCTCTCTGTCACACATTGGACTGACAGTTTGATACCTTTATAGAGCAGCTGAAACCGTTTGTGTTTATGAAATATTAAAACCATAGCTTCAGTTTTAACTACGTGCCAAATCAAAAGCCAGGTACTGTATATACTTTTTGTAAAAATTGTTTATATTATTGATATATTTTTAAGAACATCGTCGCTTATCTAACAAGACAATGACATAATTACATTTTCTTTTCGGACGAAACAAGACTTTTTTTTAAACTCGTCAATTTCTATTGAAATTAATAAATTCTGTAAATTTTTCCTCATTTGGGATATCCTCAAAGAAGAAAATATACTTCCAAATACTCAATAATGATCAAGTTTTTTGTAATTAAGTCTTTGTTCCATTAGATAAGTAACATGTTCGAATTTTGTATTGTGTTCATGTAAGTACCAAAGAATTATTTGACATTCATTCCGTACTGTGATTTAATTGAATTAGGTATTCAAATTTTTAGTAATGATGGGAGAATATTGTTTGCATTTTAATACAAAATGGGTTATAAATTGTCATAAATAACGAATAAGCACATTGTAATTCATGTGTTCATGCTTACCATAAGTGTTCGCTAGGTCAAGTTTATTACCATTCATTTAGAGATCCAATTACATACATTATAAAAAAAAAATAACCGAACTATTATTTTTATGTACCTATCACTCATCCAATAGAAGAATGACGTAATTACATATTACAGATTTAACATATCAAAATTCGCCGTTCGTATACCCTTTCGAGCGGACGTGTTTGTGAATTTTTTAAGAAAAAGTCCAATCAGTGTTAACTTAATTTAAACCTTATTTGAAAGAAATAGAAATCTTATACTATCTACTTTGCTACTGTAATTAGTACATTTAGTTTCTACGTTTTGTTGACTTGGAACGTATAGTGCATCAGAGTTGCAGCGAGTGCGGCCCCCTTCACCCCCTCGAGGAAACGGGACGGTTGCATTTTTCGACTCCCTCGCACAGGCACTCCACGTAGCGTAGGTGAGCGACGATACGCATATCATAATGAGTCAACTGCATTCACCAAAAAAAACTGCAGCGAGTGGTGGATCTCATCCCGACTTGTCTAAGCTCGCTAATATGGAGACGAACCCAATAATAACAATACGTAAAAGGAAACAGCCGTTTGATCAAGAGTGTAATTGCACTAATGAAATAAAAGAAATACGCACAGAATTAACACGCATGACCTCTATTCTGGAAAAATACGTTGATTCTAACGAAAAAATTATGGAAAAAATGCAAAATAGTATCACCGAGGTTAAAACTCAGATAGCTGAGATTAAATCGAACAACGAACAAACTGCTAACTTAGTTCGAGAAAATATAACGGAAGTAAAAGCTCAGATAAATGATATTAAAACAGCATCGCTATGCTTGTCAATGGAACAAGATAATATCAAAGTGAAAATAACCCAACTTGAAGATAAAATATCTCATAGCGAAACTAAATTAGGCTCATTAGAATCTAATCTTAATAAATCCAAATCAACATATCCACCAACATCATTGGAAGGAAGCGTTTCCCAACTGCACTCAAATGAACAAATGATTCGCGAACTAAAAGAGCGTAATGAACGAGACAAAAACATAATACTTGTGGGACTACCTGAACAAGCATCTTTTAGTGCTGA
This sequence comes from Eilema depressum, assembly GCA_914767945.1. Classification (NCBI taxonomy): domain Eukaryota; kingdom Metazoa; phylum Arthropoda; class Insecta; order Lepidoptera; family Erebidae; genus Eilema; species Eilema depressum. The sequence continues at coordinate 19,600,421 of OU612020.1, forward strand.
GGAACGTTCATATAAAGATGAAATCGATGCTATTAATATTATAAAAACTGCGTACAAAGATGCTCCAAAACCGACTAAAGTAGTGCGCATTGGAAAATATGATGCAGCAAAAAATCGCAGGGTCAAAATATGCTTTGATACTCCTGGGCCAGCAAAACAACTCTTACGAAATAAGCACAAAATACCAGAAAACATAAAAATGTATTCAGACCAAACTCCAGCGCAGCAGAAATTTCTACAATGCCTAAAAGAGGAATTAGCTAACCGCGTCAGTAACGGAGAACCTAACCTCATTATCAAATACATAAATGGTACACCAAATATTATAAAAACGACTCCAAAAAACTCAACCAACTAAACGCTGCAAGTGTTGCAACACACCCCACAGGAAATACCTACCAAATCGTTAAAGACTATGGGCAAATACAAACTACCAAATCTCGACTTACTTTCTTCTACCTAAACGCCTGTAGTATCCGTAAAAAAGGCAAATTTGATGAACTGAAGTGTATACTAAAGTCCATACCGGTGACCACACACATTATCCTAATAACAGAGACCTGGATACGAACTGAGGAACAAGCCCTACAATTGCAACTACCGAACTATTCACACTATTACAACTATCGTACGGATGCAAAGGGAGGAGGGGTATCTACATATATACACAGCACCTTAGAGCACAGCCTTGTGGAATCAGAATATATTGACGGAAACAACTACTTATGGATACGACTGGAAAAGTACGCGCTGGATATTGGATTGGTATACAATCCCGGCAACACAAATTTTAGAGACTTTCTAGAGGTTTACAATTCACAACTACAAAAAAGAAATAGAGCAATTGTCTTTGGAGACTTTAATATCGATCTGTTAACCAAGGATAAGAAATCCAAGCAATATCAAGAGCTTCTGAATGAGAATAAACATAAACTACTGAACAAAGTTAGTAAAAAGCACTGCACACGCCACTCGACCTCTCGGAAATCGATACTAGATCATGTCAGTACAAACCTATGTAAAAATAACTTTCACATGGTCATCATTGAATCTGGCATGTCTGATCATAAACAGATATATGTTGAAATGAAAACAATTAAACCTCCGAAAAAAACATATTTTCATTACGAAGCTATTAATTTCACTGAATTGTACAACTCATTGGAACAATCTGGATTAGATGAATATAACGACGACTATATCAGTCTTGAAAATACTATAAAACAATATGTACACAACTATAAAATAACAAAGACCAAAATACTGAACGCACCTCGAGATGACTGGATAAATAAGGATATAATCGATGGCATCAACAGAAGAAATCATCTATGGGCGGAGTTTAAAACGAATCCAGATAACGAAGCTATAGAGAAAGAGTACACATCAACTAAGAACTACATTGCCAACCTAATTCAGGATACAAAAGACAGCTATTATTATAAGAAGTTTACACAATGCACTAGCAAACCGCGAAAAATGTGGAAGTTGATAAACAATTTAGCTAATAATAAAATTAAACAAAGTTGTGTGCCTTCGAAACTAATAATTCAAGATAAAGAAATAACTAATACAAAAGACATCTGTGAAGAATTCAATAAATATTTTTCTACGATAGGCCCTCTCTTGGCACTTGAAATAACACAAAATTGCGGAAACTGTACTCTCACAAACTTACCATCTAATTTACCGTCATCCAACTTATCAATACTCGAGCCATGTAGCACGGATGAAATTATTAAATTAATAAATAAACTCGATTCGAACTCCAGTGCAGGCTTAGATGGAATCAATACCAAAGTTATAAAGTGCATAAAAAATTTAGTAGCTAGCAACTTATCTAAATGCTTTAACAAACTGCTGTCAACTGGTGAATTTCCGCAGACCCTTAAAATAGCAAAAGTTACCCCGATTTATAAATCAGGAATAAAATCTGACCCGGGAAACTATAGGCCAATTTCAGTGCTACCTGTACTTTCCAAAATATCAGAAAATATCTTACACAAACGATTAGATGATTACTTAAATTCAATTAATTTTATTTTCGAGCGCCAGTACGGCTTTAGACGTAAAAGTAACACACTTTCGGCAACTATTGATTTAGTAACAAAAATAAAATCCAATATAGATAATAAAAATATTGTTCTAGGCATATTTATTGATTTAAAGAAAGCTTTTGACACGGTTAGCCATAAACTACTAATAAACAAGCTGGAAAGTATAGGTATCACTGGCACGGCACTTGCGATGTTTCGCTCTTACTTAAAAAACAGATTTCAGATAGTCAGAGTTGGTGATGCTCAAAGTGAATCCTTACCTGTAACATGTGGTGTCCCACAAGGGTCAGTGCTAGGCCCCCTGCTCTTCCTTATTTATATAAATAGCGTTCGTGATATAGGTCTACATGGCCACATAACTCTATATGCTGATGACACATGTTTGTTCTATTTTGGATCGTCAATACAACAAATTATCTCTAAGGCTCAAGAAGATTTGAATACTCTATTCTCTTGGTTTCAAAGCAATCTTTTAACTATTAATATTTCTAAAACCTGTTATGTAATTTTCAAAGCAAAAAACAAAATAATCGCATCATATGAACCTCTAAAAATTAACGATGTAGCTATACAAAACAAATCATTCGAAAAATATCTCGGCCTTAGGATAGATAGTGGTCTGACGTGGAATATCCAAATCGAGCACATAAGAAAAAAATTATCTTCCCTAATAGGATCACTTCGGCACATTGCTCGATGTATTCCGCGTCGGATACGTTATACTATATACAACTCACTAATAAAACCGCACTTGCTTTATCTAATAGAAATTTGGGGCAGTGCTGCCAAAACAAAATTATCGGAGCTACAAATCGTACAAAATAAATTAATTAAAATATTATTTCATTATAACTACCTAACACCTACATCTAAAATCTACACCGATACCAAAATAATGAACATTAGGCAATTATATATTTATAATACGTGTATTCTCGTTAGAAAAATTTTGCATAACCTACTCCACACTAACCTAGCCTTTAAAACATTAAAGGAACTAACTAGCCGAAGTAGTCGCCGAGCGAGTTTTATTGCGCTGCCGAAGATACGCACGAACTACGGCAAAAAAATGTTTACCTACGAAGGCGCACAACTTTATAACAAAATACCTTCATCTATAAAAAATATTACTTCTTTTCATACATTTAAAAATAAGTTAGCACAACACGTCATCGATACATATTAACTCGTATTATCAATGCAAGTTAATATTTTTGTCATCAAAACGAACGAACTATTGCTAGTACATTGTGTATTAATATTATTGTTTCTCAATAAGTGACATGTAAGTCTTTGGAGAAAAATAAATTCATTAAACCTTAGATTTTTCAAGACGAGTATTTGTTACCTTTCCTCTCATATGTACTCGTAATTCGACAAATAAGTTGCTTTAGATTTTCAGGCTTTGCAAAAAAAATCTATCAAATTTTTGATCCATAATGAAAAATATATCAAATCAAAAAGTCGATTTTAAATTATGACTTTTTTCCTCTGAATGGAGATTAAGTCCTTTTACATGGCTAGTGGCTTAGAACATGGTGATACGAGTTGAGACTGCATTAGATTGGTTTAATTGTTTTATGTTTAGGGTACTTGTACTTACAGTAACCGAAATTTGGTTTGACTCATCGGGAAGAAAAGAGAGTCCGGGAAAGATCGATTTCCTTCTGTTTTGTAGAGCGTTCTCTCTATCGCACAGCTTTTAGAGTAGTTGAACTCGAAACTATAATTTTAACACTTCATAAACACAAACGGTATTAACTACTCTATACATATAGGTATCAAACAGTCTAATGTACGACAGAGAGAACACTACAAAACCGTAGCAAGTCGATCTTAGCTACATTCAGTATTCTTCACGATGTGAATCAAAACCCTGTACATAATGTATGCAAAAATTTGATATATCCCTATTTGTGGCAATTCAGATGGCAGCCAATTATTATCAAACCGATTAGCGCTAGGCTATTAAACGCCGCTATGAAGAGGCAAACAAGTATTCTTAGCGGCCACTGGTGGTCACGGCGGCCATTGTAGCTTAAGTTACGATATTATGATTGGATGATTATGAATAAAATAATTAAGGGTTGATTTACATCAGACGAGTGAAAGCTCATTTTATCCCCTCTATGTCAAATTCTATTAGTGTAAACAGTGACAGAACATTCGTTCGTTGTTCTTTCTTAAGGTGCGTACAAATAAGCCGCGTATTCATTAGGGAACATTTGTTAATAAACACTGTTTATAAACAGTTTATAAACAGTGTTTCATCATCTATGTAAACAGTTTATAAACAAATATGATGAAACATTGTTTCAGAAACATGTTGCCGTGCTCTCCACTTTGAGTGGAGAGCACGCGTAAACATCTTGTTTATAAACACGATGATCAACTTCATATACAGTTTATTAACAAATGTTGCCTAATGAATACGCGGCTTTATATAGCATAACATGTTATAAAACAATGTTATATAGGGGAAGGTGGTCACCATTCGTACGCTTTTTAGTTTTTATTTTTTAAATTTATGATTAATAGTCGAATTTATCTAGTTTATATACCTAAGTGTAGCAAATATATTATAGTTTATTACAAAAAATTCCGAAACTATTATGTCAAAAGGTTAAAGAGTTATTGTTATTTTTCTATGATAAGATATTTGTACGAACCTACCCCGTACGTGGGGTACGTCCGTACAGTAGATGGGGTACTTTCATACGCAATGGGGTAGATTCATACAGGGTAATTAAAAAGCCTATTAAAGTCGTTGAATTTGTATTAATTATTATAAAAATATTTATTTATCAAAGTACCAACTTAATAACATTTGACTTGACTCATATTCGATAAATTTTTCATTAGAAACATAACAAAATAAAACTTTGAAAATCTAAACTTAAGGTAGATAATCATACATTTGGTTGTTACTTTGGAAGTTATTGTTTATTGTTTTTCCAGCATTCGACATATGCCAGTTATTGAAGGCTATTTTCAGTTTTGCCTTAAATGGGCCGAACACTGCAACGTCTAAAGGTTGCAAACGATGACTGGTGTGCGGGGGAAAAGACACCACAATTATGCCATTATCTCAAGCAAATGTTATAGCCTGTAAGCTGATATGGCTTTCGTGATTGTCACAAAGTAATAAAATCGGATGCTCTTTAGAGCTCAGTGTGTGTTTCTGAATGTGCTCTAATACTGAAACAAACATGTCAGCATTTATCCATCCACTTCTATTAGCAGCTCCGAGGCTTCCTTCAGGCGCACCGTCAAGAAAATGGTCCCTGTAGTGTACACGTGGAAATATAAATAGTGGAGGAATAGTATTTCCGCTTGCAGAAATAATTGCACCAAATGTCACCAATTCGCCTCTTTCCGCTGACCCGATTTGTCCCACTTGTTTTTGGGATTTAGGAGCCAAAATTTTAGGAGTCTCTAAAACTGTAGACACGCCGGACTCGTCAAAGTTAAATATCCTGTCGGCAGCAAAATTGTGTCGTCGTAACACATCAGCCAAATTATTATAAAACTCTTGGTCTTATTGAAGGCGAACGATCTTGCTGCGCTTGTGTTTTCCGGTTTTCGCAGACTGAGGTTGGTGTTTCTTTCTCTATATTTACGCATCCACTATAGGCCGGCCATTTGGTTTTCATCCCATTTTGTCGGATATTTTAAATTTGACGCTTTCGCGTATTCGTAGGCAAGTTTGCGAATTTGTACTGTTGTTAGCCCATAATGCATTTTGCAGCAATTAATAATGTAGTCATTTAAGCATTTTTCTTCTTCCAAGGAGAAGACCTGTAGACTCGTGAACTTAGAATGAAATGTTCGTGAAGGATCATCGGTGTTACAGCCATCTTTGAATTTCTTGACTCTGCTTTCCAACGACGATGTCTTATTGTTATATTTCAGTGCGCTTTTCCTATACGACAACCGTCCTTGAATCACGTCATCAACAGCTAATTTCATGGACTCTTCATCTACCTCTTCTTGAGTACGCGTACCCTTTTTTTTATATTTTCGTACCATGATTCTGCAATATAATATTATTTAAAGGTTTACTTTAAAAAATAAATTATTTATTAGAACTACATACTTCTAGGGCTATGTTTGGTCGCGATAGCAGATATCTACGTGGGCGACGGCGGGGCAAAATATAGTGCTTCATAAAAGGAAAATATGTTGTGCTATCTTCACGATAATTTTAAAAGGTTTCTATATTTTATTCTATAAAAATCTAATTTTCATGTACTGGTGGTTAATAAAAGGGGAGCATTCGTACGCGTACGAATGCTCCCCTGTTTGGCTGTCCGAATGCACCCCATGCCTTGCACAAAATTAAAATATAACTTTATAGAAATTCTAATATAGTTTCAGAAATATAACAATTAAAGCTCAAAATAGTCAATGTTAACATTAGTATTAATCACCACTACTTTGTCAGAAACATAACAAATCTACTTACAATATCGAATTAAGTTTAGGTAAAAAATTTACTCACCGCGCGCGAAAACACGTTAAGTCGTGTCAGCCGAAACACTGTGGTACGACTGGCGCGAAACTCTGCCTAGCAACATGGCGGCCGGTACGTCTACCCACACAAGCAAAAGCGTGTGTGTGTGCCGTTTAGTTTTTTTGTTATAATAACTGTACGAATGTGCCCCGCGTACGAATGGTGACCACCTTCCCCTAACATGTTTCAGTAATGTAGACACTGAAATTAGTACAATGTTGCAAAGTTATAAAACTCAAACTCAAACTCAAACTCATTTATTGCGAATATGGGTAATTTATAGGTAACATTCAGTACATAAAATGGTCCCTCCATAATCCACCTGATGGCATGCAATTTTACAGGTATTTTCAAATTAATATTGATTATGCACTAGTAATGATTATATAAAATTATTAATAAAATACAATAATTAGTACATCAAAGAAAATAATGTCAGAAATTTTTCCAATCCTTGGTCAAGTCAATAATGTATACAATGTCAAATAAAATTAAAATTTAAAATATGTCAATAAATAAAGTTACACAATATTGTTATTTCTAGTTATTTTGCATGTCATTTATAAATTCGGTTACACTGTAATAGGCTAAAACAATGTTAGATAATGTGGACGTGTTATATAACACAAGTTATACAACATGTTACATAATCTGTACGCACCTTTATGTAAACGTTGAAAATAAGGTTTCATTTACACTAAAATATTAAGAAAGAATGCTCTTGTTCTGGTTCTAGCTTTGTGTTCGTTTGGTCTAAATTCACCTTAAGGTGAATTAATGATATAATGTGTCTAGTTGAACAATATTGACTGGAAGGTTTATTTATTAAGATATGGCCTCGTAGATATACTTTGTGCTTCAGTGTATCTACCAAGAAAGTGTATCTAAATGTAATAAACTGACTGGAAACTCTATTTAAATAAGCAATTAATGGAAATTACAGACATACAAAAAATAGTTCAATTTGTATACAGGTAACTTATTTTAATTTAGTAGAATACTTGAAGAGATTGGACCATACCAGACCATGATAGTCTGTCCAAACCTATAACATCTTAAAAATATGTTCATTTTCTCAACGGTAATCGGCCAATCAATAGCACGCACAAGGTAACAAGGGTCCCTTCGGCCCCTTGGATCCTATGAACATAGCAGACCCTCTGGTCACTTGGATCCTCTGACCTATAAGGATCCTAGTGTAATTTTTGGCCTATGTGTTCCTAGGATCCTCCAAAATATCCAAGTTGCCATAAACACTCAAGAAAATCGTCAGTATATTTTAAATCCTATGAATATACGAACAAAAAGGTCAAAAAGTTATACTAGGAGCCCATGAGATTGTAGGGCACAAGGGTAGACATTTCAATTATTTTACTGAATATTTTTGGCTTCCTGTATGTATTGTAACAAATACTGTAACAAAATAACTTATTAGAAAATAAAACTATTCATGAATAAATTCATCTTTTATTTAATTAAATTTCTATAAGTACTTTAAATACATTTTTTATAAATTTATCTAATAAATTAATAAGATACCATGATAAGATAACTATTTAGTCTATATAAAAATAGTAACATTGATAAATCTAAAATTAATATTACATAAAATATTCACAGACATGAGTGTTGTTTTATAGTAAAAATCCAGTGTAGACTAAATGCAAAAGGCCCTATAGTACTGCCGATGCCGTTAGCAAGCGGAGTTGTTGCCGAGCAGGGAGTGAATGAAAAAGTGTAATGAAACTCTTTTAATTTAATTTTGGAGTTTAACTCTATGGCAATAAAGTCTAAAATTGTATGCCATTTTTTGCACACATTATTATCGCACTTCATAAAACCGATGTTTGTTCATAAAAATAGTTTCGTTTATGTGCAAAAATGCCGTTAGACATACTGGGACTACCACTTAGGCCTTGTTTCCATTTGACGCTAATAGACTCGCCCCCTATTACGTGGCACCGAAAATCGTTAGTTGGCGAATAGTGGGTACTTCCTGCCCCTTCCATATTATGTAGGTAATCCTGGTCTATTACTTTCATAAAAAAATTTTCTCCAGTCACATCTCCATTGATTCTTTTTCCTCTTGAGAGGGAAAAATTTACTTATTCTTCTTCTTCTCCTCCGCGGCAGCTGCGGCGGCAGCCTCGGCCTCCTCAGCCTCTACCCTCTCTCTCTCCCTCTCTCTTTCCATCTCCCTCTCTCTTATGTTCAACTCAATGAGGTTATCTAGTTCAGGACTCAGGATAACTGCGAGGCCTGCAGTCGCTGGTATCTGGGAATTTAAATTGAAAACAGAATCAAAGAATCAAAGAATCAATTTCGTTTATTCAATTTAGGCACATATAGAGCACATATGAACGTCAAAATATTACAATTGTGTCAAGAAGTATGTGAACAAAAAATAAAATATTAAATAAATTAAAGTAAACCATTTGAAAATGATTCTTTCGCTGGTTCGGTAGTTGGTTCTACTGAGAAGATACCAGCAAGAAACTCAGAGAACTCAATTATCCTTTTTATTTATTTATTTATTTTTTAATACGGTTTTTATACAATTTACAATGTGCGAGCAAGAAAGTGATTAGGTTGACCATGCATTTTTATCATTAAGATATTCTTCTACTTTATAATAAGCTTTTTCCATTAGACTTTTTTTCACGTTTATTTTAAAAATATTAAGTGGCATGTCAACCAAATCCTGAGGAATTTTATTGAATATTTTTATACTGTTGCCTACAAATGAAGAAGAAGAAAGAAGAGGTTATATTAGACTAGCTGACCTGGCGAGTTTCATATCGTACTTTGGCTTGCCTGCGGCCCCGCCCGAGTGGCATTTAGAGCCCGTTCCCGCTGCACCTTCTGCTTTTTTTCTTTTATACAAACCTTGTTCTTACAATAATGAACACAATAAAAAAAGAGTGATCCAAGTTGATGCAGTCGTTTGGAAGTTACGTGTGTTATATATGCGCGCGCGTTATATTTGGGGGTTTCATTTTTAAAATAAAAATAAAATATATTCTACAACATTCTACACAACGCTATCTAGACCCATGGTAAGCTTAATTAGCTTGTGTTATGGAATCTAGAACGCGGATATACATACTTAAATACTTTTTTTTTTGTAAATACATACATATAATACATAGAAACACCCAGACCAATGCAAATATTTATCTTCTTCCTCTTAGCGTTAATTCCCAGTCGCATCCGAAGCTTTCAGCTCGGAGTCTGGGGTCCGCTTTTGCCAGTCTTAACTACGGATTTGGCTAGACCTCGATATTTTCTGTGAAGCGATTGCCATCTGACCTCCACATCCCAATGGTAACATTAGGCGATATCGAAGCTTTGCAGCTAGACTGTTTTTGGATTTTTGAGGGCTCCAACCCGTAACGACTGCCATAGATGTTCTTATGGCAACCGGGACCGACGGCTTAACGTGCTCTCCGAGGCACGACCAGACCAATGCAAATACCCATATTTCATGAACACAAATATTTGCAGTGAGCGGGGATCGAACCCACGCCTCCTGCGTAGCGGCCGCGTTCACTACCGCTACGCCACGGAGGCTGTCATCCAATGCAAATATTTATATTCATGCATATAAATATTGGCACTGAGCGGGGATCGAACCCGCGCCTCCTGCGTAGCAGCCGCGTTCACTACCGCTACGCCACAGAGGCAGTCAAATTTTTATTTACATAGAATAAAGAATTGAAAACAAGTCAAATTTTAAGAATCATGACTGCGTCCTTTAACGCGCCCACACATCACACATTTAATTATTTACATTTATGTCGTAATCCCGACTAAAACCGCACATCTCAGGTCTGTCACCCTGGCCCCACTTCTCGGCGCAAGATTGGGACACTGCGGTTCCCACAGCCAAGGTTGCCATCTCGAAATCAAGATGACTCTGGGTCAGTTGGAGTGCGAGGGAATGTCTTTTGGACTATGTAACACCCCACCACCTGTCGACCACAAATTACCTAACAGTTGGTAGTAAGACTTACTTCAGAGAACACTGTCCTGGCGTTGTCCCACTTCTCGACGTTTTCTTCCATAACATGGGTGTAGTCGTTAACCTTCGGTAGGATCATGCCCAGTATGCTATGACACACACAACAATGGATTTAAAAAAAAAAAATTCTACTGTTTATTTTGTTCGTTCAAGTATGTGGGTATGCCGATTTTTTCGTAATATCAGCCAATGATTTCACAACGTCAAAAATTTAAATGAATCGTTAAGTTAGTTGACCCAACTTGGACCCCCAAAATTGGTTGCAAAATATCTTTAATCATTATGTTTTCTTTTAGTTTTCATCTGAATTTCACTTACTCAAACAACGGTATGCAGACTTCCTTGAGGAACTGCATCTCCAGGTCTGGTATGCAGAACTTGTCTTTGTCCAGTCGGATGGCGGATACTTCCCCGCGACTCTTCTCTGCCTCACTCTGCTTGAAGAACTCTGTCAGTGCCGATGCCTGAAGGATGAAAAGAATATGAATGCCTCAAGAATGAAAATTTAAAGGTAGAATATGAATCAAAATGACTTATTTCAAAGAGAAATGAATAAAAAATTAGTATGATAATTGTTTTTTTTTTTTATAAAAAAGAGGTAATGGTTCCAAATTCTCAATACGGATTCTTTGTATCTTCTATGGTTTCGGTTTCCCCATACTGACCCAGTTAAAATAACACACTGTCGGCACTAATGCGGACACTTGTTTCCTCCAAATAATACTGAGCTATTTTCGTGTAGATAATTTTGCACAAAATCGTGCAATTACATCGGAATGATTTGCACGACATGCGGACGGAGGCAGTACTCTGTGACAAAGTGGCAATACGGACTGCGTCATAATCCATTAGTTCTCATTGTACAGTCCCCTCAGAAGTTGCTGAACAGTGATCGGTAGCTTGGAATGTGTTAAACTAACGGTTGTGCTTCCCATGGCTATTGGTATTCGCTGTTGGGCGTTCAAATAAGCAAATACAAATAGCCATGTGAAGTTGCCACCAAAGACCGATGACGACTATACAAGTATCTATCGAAAGTCCAACAAGTCTCGAGTGACGAATGTAATGACCAGTCGCCGTCGCAGCCTGAGATTTTGGGGGGTCACGTCTTTTTAAAGTGCGGAAATTCCTTCAGAAAATGCCTTTTTAGACGACTTTTCTATTTGATATGCACACTTTTAGTGGGGGGGGGGTCATGTCCCCTGTTAATCCCCCCCTTCGGCCCGCGCATTTACGACAGTCGTCAACGTATGTCATAAGCGTCAAATATCATACATTGCTCATTCTATTCTACAACACAGAAGGGGACAGAAGCTAAGGTCTTACGGCGGTCTTCTTGACGCTGCTCCACTCCTTGAGCTGGTCGCTGAAGTCGGCGCACGTCATGAGCAGTGCGCTGAGCGCGCTCATGTGCTCGCGGCACATCGGCATGAAGTTGGCCGCGATCTCCGTGTACTCCTCCTGTTTGCTGCATGAAATACAAGTTTTCTGGATATTGAGAAACAATTTGTGGCTATGATACTGTCTGAAGTTTACGCGAATCTCACTCATTAAAAAAATACTACTTTTTAACGTACTCTATCGCGATAATATTTGTTATTATTTACTTTTAACCCGATGTTTCGGGTACTTTTCAGCAGTCATGGTCGCGGATTAACTAAAGATGGTAGAGGTCATAATTTATAGTTTGGAGTGTACCTAAGTTATCTCAAAGTACCCGAGTCATGATGAATGAAGACTTTGAGATAATTTTCGACACGACACTTCAGACAAATACAAATGCAGCTTTAAGCTTTGTTATATACTAGTTTATCTGGCGAAATTCGTACCGCTATATTTTATTCAGATCCCGTTCCCGCTACACCTTCTATTCGAATTTCCGCGTGAATTTGCAATCCCGTTCCCGCTGCACCTTCTAAGTACCTATCCAATTTTGTTGGGCACACAATAACGAATCCAAAACAAAAAGAATTATCCACTTGTCTAGAGGGGCGGGTCATTCTTGATTTGCGTCTAGATGCGATACTCACTCGATAAAATTAGTGACATCTGTAGCAACGATCAAGTCCCTCAGCATTATGAGCGCCCTGTCGTAGTCCCTCCTGGAGAGAGTGGTCAGTATGTCGCAGCCCTCCATGTTGAGGATACACAGTGCCTGTGACAGGTGGTGACGCTCCAGGACGCTACCTTCCGAAGAGTACAGGGCAGCCAGGGTCGTTTCTAGAGAAGAATATTTCTTTTACAAGAACGTATATATACATACGTCTGTAAATCCCCAGGCAGGATTGTGCGAAATGTGGGTGATAGCACCCAAATTTCGCCAACTATGATTTTAGATCCTACGTCATAGGGAGCGTGCCTTTTACCGTCAAGCAGGCACTTAGTCATGGGCTGTATGTTTACTGTCGGATGGAGAACAGCCCTATCCCTCAGTCGCCTTCTACGACACCCACAGGAAGAGATGGGTGGCCCTATTCTACTCCACCGGGAACCAACACGGCACGTGTATTATGACCGGGTGTTCCCCCATCAAGGGTTAGTCGCGATTCTATTCCCCAGACCAGACAATATAATAATGTGATAAAACCACCGGGAGGGAATTCACTGAATTTCTTTAAATTTTACACATACAATACAAATAATCGCATTAGTTCACTTACTCCCATGAAGTTGAAAGCTGTTGGTGGTCCCGCGATGATCTAAGTCATGCATCATAGCCGCTACCAAAAACATTAGCAATTGCAAATCACTGCGAACAAATTTATTATGAAGCAGTATAGGTAGGTACTTAGGTATAGTTATCCAATCTGAAGTGACGCGCCCCACCACATCACTTCATCTGTTTTTATATGTCGATTGTTTCGTGAATTTCAAACGTAAACCTTTAGGTTGACTAGTCGCGTGATAAATCCGAGTACGCTCTTTGTGTGGACTGGCTCTGCTGATATAACTGTATAGAACAAGACGTCCGCTCGCGCGCGCGTTCTGTCACATTATGACTAGTTGATCAACAAATCCGAAAACAATCGTCTTGAAGGCTCATTTAGACGGAGAGAGTTTCTCGCATGGCAATTGTTTCTGCGAATGTTTAGACAAAGCAACTTTTTTCTGTCCTTTCGATAATCGTATCTTGCAGGCGAGAAACTCCCCCTCTAAATGACGCCTTAATTTGAAATTCTTGTGTATTTAAGGAGGGCACGTCATTTGGGTTCAGCAAGTGTGTAAGTATCTACTTAATTACAATTTTCCCAAGCGACTACAATATGGGGTTCTTCAAGAAGGGCATTACAAGGTTTCTTCAGGGTCGGCAGCGCGAGTGTGACGCCCCTGGTGTTGCATACGACCATAGGCCACGGTGACCGCTTCCCATCAGGTGGGCCGTGTGCTTGTCTGCCAACTAAGTGGTATAAAAAAAATAAAAAAATATTATACTTTCAAAGAAAAGATGTATTGTGTCGAATCGTAAATACGCACGTGTATAGATGATGAAGTTTAAAGTTGATGATTGCAGCATACATCCACTGGACCGTGTTGAAGCAATGGAGCCAACTGTGGTACGGCACGTCTCGGTAGCCCTTCCTCACGTGCAAGATGAAGCGACACAGTACGGTGCGGTTTATGTGGAACCTGGGAACAACTCCATGGCTTTGGTCATTGCAGACGCGAGGTGAGACTGGTTTTTGGAATCATAATGCGTAAATGCGAAAATTTGGATGAATGGTTCTTCAAGAAGAGCAAAAGATTGGCAGGGTGGGCAGCACGAGGTTGACGCCCCTGGTGTTCCACAGGTCCATCGTTCACGGTAACCACTTCACATTAGATGAGCAGTGTGCCTTGCTACATAAGTGGTAAAAAATCACACCAGAAAATATAAACGGGTCTAGATGAACCACCTCATCTGCCCAAGATGGAGATGTTATATTTTACGATACGACGTCCAGTCAGCTTCTTATTGGTCAAAATTGTCAACCGGAACACATTTCTGCCTGCTCCCTCCAGAGATGAGGATATAAAAAACCGTTATTGGGTTCACTGAAATGAAATAAAACTTACTTCTGATCGAGCCCAAGATCGGTGAACATCCTGAGCACGTAACAAGGCAGTTCTTTGAGTGCCAGCGCGCGAGGGTTGAAGTCCAGAGTGACCAGGTCAGGGTGCTCGTGGAAACCCTTACAGTCTACCATACTAGCCAGTTCTCGGTCTTCCACCTTGAGGGAAACAACAAGTACATAAATAGAATGGAATTTTGAACCTAGTTTAATAAATGCTTCAATAAATTGGAAAAAAATCAACCATCAATCCAGATCGGAACTTCATATATGAATCCGGATGTTAGAGGAATACCCAGCCAACAGATCTACCTGGACCTGCATGTCTACCATAAAAAAAGCTATAAGAATAGCAGGTCAATATTAGCCAAGAATTGAATGGTCACCTTATTGTGCACCACGAACTCGGTGAACAGCAAATGAATCAACAGCTTGGCGTTTTCAATCAAGCATTAGAAGTTTCCAACATTGTCTGGCAAAAGTTTCTAGACAGGTCTAAATATTTCAAATTCTCGTCTACCGGAAGAAATGATACTTTCGCAAGGTTGGCTTGCTCTATGTAGATCTTGGTGGGACGCCTATAAACTCTATACTAAATATTCCACAATAGCGTAATAAGTAAGCGTACCTTCAAATGATACATCATCAGCTCACTCGCCAGCGCATTTCTGATATGAGCCTCTTGGATCTTCCCAAAGATCGTGGAGTGCACGATACACATTCCGCAATAAATACTGAAGGATTGAGCCATCTCCTCGTCCAAAACGTCGAAGTTCGGCTCTTCTATTTTGTTTATCAGTATCCCAGCGCCGATGATACCCGCCCGTTCGCGGATCGGGATGCAGAGGAGACTACTAGTGATAGAATTGAATGGTTAAACATGGCACAACATGAAGAAACTTACTCTACACACAGAAAAAGGTCTTGACAGACAGACTTATGAGTGATTGGATAACAAAGTGATCCTAAAATAGTTTTGCCTTTCCAGTTATGGAACCAATTAATCTACGTCAAAAATATATCAATTAGGTAGTGTGCGCATAGTTCACTGAATACGACTTTTCCAGAGTCTGAAATCACGATAATTCGAAAACGGTGCTTCGTAGGGAAAAACATTCTAGCATCTACTTATAGAATTTTCTTCAGCATTTTTTCAGCAGCTCTCAACGTTTCAGAAAAATACGCGAAAAAAAATAATTACGGCCTTTATCGTTACTTTTTTTTTTGTTTCAATAATTTTTTTTTATTTGATGATTAGATTTTACGATTTTAATTTCTGGAGAATGGTAACTAACTATACCTGCAGTTTTGTCCCGGTATGTTATCAATTTTTGGATCGAAGGCGGGATGATCTTTAGCGTCCCGCATGTTGATCAAACGTCCAGTCTTGATCACTTCGCCAGTGATGCCGAGAGACAAAGGGAATCGATTATAGACGTACATCTGCAAATAATGACTTTTCAGCATACCTACTAAATATGTCTAATATTAGTAAGTAGGTAGACATGCTGAAATTTCCTTTGAATTCATATCAGAAATAGTTAACAAAAAGATAAAGACTTCAACCATTGCAACATCGGTCCTTTTCTAATGGCAATAATCTGCCAAGCTTCCGGGCTTCATGGTAAGCCCTTAGGTCCGATAGTGTTAGGTCCGTAAGTCATTCGAGCGAGGCAAAGAGTACCGGAGGATATAGTTCTATCCTTTTCCCAACGATCAGACGTTTCAACATGTTATAACACGGTAAACCTTCTGTGCTTAATAAATTGCAAATATTCTCGCTTGCTATATTTTCTCAGGATGAATTCAGTATAATGATAATTTAAGAAGCTACAAACCGGGTCTCTAGGGTTGTACAAGTCCATTTTGCCAACGTCTATAAGTATTAAGACGCAGTCTTGAGCCTTCGTCAATATCTTCAGTTGTTCCGTGGCTACGCGAAGTACTGAGGGTAGGTTAGCAATCTGGATGTGAACATTTTTATTATTTTTATTTGTTTGTTTGAACGTGCTAATCTCAAGAACTACCGGTTCGAAATATTTAGAGCTTTAGATAGCGTTATCATTAAATATACCCTATCCGTGCATAGAGTGCTTTGAACCGGCTCGAAAGACCACTTTGTGTCCCTTTGAGCCAGCTTGAAGGACCACTACGTGCCAACGGATAGATTTACTGCCTGCATCAATGTTAGCACAAAAAAACTACTATAATGTACGGGTACGCTCGTACATTACATAATATTAAAATTTGTATGGATCTAATTAGAACAAAAAAAATAATAAATCTGCAAGTTCTGCTACAAGTTACCTGAGCAAAAAGCTTTCGAGTCGCACGAAGCAACACTTGCAATTTATGTTTCAGCATGCACTCGTACTCCAAGGCAAGGGTCTTTTTCAAAGTAGGCCAGATAAACCTTGAAGAAAATAACCAGCAACACTTATTTCAATTTTGCCAAAGAAGTGTTTTGTTGGACCTTATTTTCGGAAGACATTTTTTCAAAGTCATTTGTTTTTCTACAGCGCCAAATCATCGGAGAGCTATTTAACGAATGGGCTATTCCATCGATGGGCCATTCATCAAATATATTTAAATTTTGGCATAATATACTACTGTCATAGTTACCCGAATTATATCTTGGTCCCAGTCATACCACAAAATCTACTCTAGGATTAAGCGCTTGGGTTTCTTTTAAGGATAGCAACGGGTAAATACGACGCCAGGAGCTCAAATCCACCAATCATTTATAATCAAACCAATCGCGAGCACTTAGCCTCTTTTTTGGGCATTTGTGCATGATAGCACAATGGCCCAAAAAAGAGGCTAAGTGCGGATAAAAGAGTCCTCTTTCCATTCCATTCCATGCCGCGAGCAATCAATCAAATCTTGGGATCAGGATAATCTGCCGTTAACTATACCTATGTGATTTATTGGAAGCTGAAAGGTATTGGTGAGGTACGCACAAGGAACATTCTTGTACGAAAGTAGCTACTTGCTCTTCTTGAATTTGTGGCGAGACCACACAAAATATCAACGAAAACGGCTTGTCCACTAACGGGAACATCACTGTACGCTTCTTTGGTGAGTCTTTGGTTATAAACTGAAAAAGAACACAGCCTGTCACCATGAATTCTCCGCTCGAGTTTAGTTCTAGACTGAACCTAAGTGACTGCAGGGCTCCCTATAGGTACTATGGCAATCAGTCATTCCAAAACCTTCCACGCCAAAAAGGACAATATTTATGCCATTTTCAGGAAACTAAACCTTATCCCATCTTATCTTACTATCCTATCCTACTTCCTACTCCCTATCCTACTTCCTACTTCCTATCCTACTATTTTACTAATATTATAAATGTGACAGTTTGTGAATATGTTTGGATGTTTGTATGTTTTTTATTTACTCAATCAATTCTGAGGCTGAAATTTGGTACAGGGATAGCCTGGAATAACAGTTTTTCCCGGGGAAAGGTTCCTATGCGGGAAGAACTACATTCTACACGGAGGAAGGCACGGACTTTAGCCAGTAAATAGTTACTAAACTACAAGTTTACTGATTAAGTATGTAGTAAGTGATACGACTTTATAAAGAGACTTACAGGGTCAACAATCTCCTGGAGATCGGTCCCAAAGTTCCTCAGTAATTCGGATACTTCGCAACTGCTTTTCAGAACGGCATCGTACTTTGGAGACATCTGTCCATAAAATAACAAATTTCACATAATTATGTACTACTTAGACTGCCCTTCAGAACATCGCGGCTTTATTAACCTCGTGTTGTGTTCCCGGCGGTGATTATGGAAGAGCTCACTGGAGAGGTTTTGTACTATCAGTGCGAAGACCAAAGGCTTGTCCTGCTTGCCTTCTGCGCTGACGGCACAATCCCTCTGTTCTTACAGGGTCGGCACAACAAGTGTGACTCCCCTGGTGTTGCACTCGTCCATAGGCCATGGTAACACATCTACACACACAATGGTCATATAGTAATGCGGCCATCTGGTTCCTGGAGCTGAATGCGGCAGGCGGGAGGGTCGGGATCAATGGCGAACATTGGGAGAGGCCTATATCCAACAGACAACTGCGATAGGTTAATTGAAAGAAAAAAAGGGAAGCAACTGCCATATGACCTTCCAAACCCAAGAGGAAGCGCCCGAGCCTCGTTTATTAGGCTGCCTTTCCACCAGAGATCTGCTATGCTACGTTACTATGGATGTGTTTGATATCCACCAATCATATTCATGGGTCCACATAACATTGCACTGGTGAAAAGGGGTTCATCTAAGCTAAGAAGATATGGTTAGGAAGGAGGTGAATCTTGAGATGACTGCAACGCAAGATGAATGGAAAAACACACATGTTGCACTGACCCCAAATAAACTGGGGATGCATAGATAGCATACCTATATCTGGTGGAAAAACCGCCTCAGTCAGCAGGCCGGCTTTTAAGTGAGGTTGGTTTAGGCCTTGAAGATCTAGCTAGGACCCTACACCCATCCCTACTTGATCTCATACTTACTTTTATCTTCATTTTCTTTGGTAGGACGTTCCCACCGATACAATCTACAAATGCCTCCTGCCGCTCTATTTGAACTATGATGTGAAACACGATATCCGCGTCGCATTCTTCTTTTAACTAAAAATAATTGTAAATTGTTAAGTTCTTACGTTATTACTACAAGGTGTTTTACCCCATTTAGGTGGCAAACAAGTATACGTCCCACCGGATGGGAAGCTGTTACCGTGGCCTATGAGCGCGTGCGCTGCCGACTTAGTTTAATACAAAAAAAAATTATCATATCATCATCAACTCGTATTGCTGGGGTCTTTGTAGCATCTGAGGCTGCCTCCTCGGAACTAGGATGATTTATCGTATCTAGGGCATCTTTATGGGAATGCAGACCATCAGCATTCAACATTATTAGCGCCTTCGCTGCGTTTAGCGGGCGCACGGCGCGGACGTCCCCTTCGCGTGCTTGTTTCATGTTATTTCAAGAGCAGCGCTGCGTGAGGCGGATACTCGTCGCACGCGACGGACAGGCGGACGCACTGCGCGTGCATCCGCGACCCGCACCCGCTTAACACAGCGAAGGCGCTTACACAATCCTTTGAAATTACATTACATTGATTGTTTTGTAATATTAATCTATGCTCGGTGACTGAGCTCGTCTTCCGCCGTAGCACCAACAAACTTCGTATAACTACGTATCGGTAAAATTCTAAATAATGTAAATAGTTACGTACATACGCGTTTATTTTGGTTTGAAGAAGGGCACAAGTTTCATCTGTTAGACTCATCACCAGATCCATAATTTTACCTGGGTCACTGCATTGTATATATTTACGTTTATTACATTTCTTTAAAGTTGGCATTGTGATATAAATGTTTTGAAATTAAATGAAATAGCTATTTCAACAAAAAATGCACTGGTTTGATTGACTTCAACGTTTTATTTGTTTAGAATTTTGGTTTGTCTTTGAATTTACCGCCCAACAATTTTGCTTCTCTGTGATCATGATTTACTACATAAATAAAGTTATTAAACTTCTTTATCTAAATATGGGCCTTCAATAACATATCTCAGATATTCCAAATGAATTGATTAGGATCATTTCTTGCGTCTATTTAAAAAAATACATAATTTTGATAAAGAGTAACGCGTTAATAGTGTTTTCTTATCTGTGGTTTGTTGCTTATTTTTTTTAGTTTTTTCTTTTTATCTGTGCATTTTTAAAAAGTACAGCTGATGGATGAGTTACGAATTATTTTGGTGTCGAACGAATTGTAATTATTATAAAATACGTAGATACTATTACACGTAGAGGCTAAGTATATAGCTAAAAAATGGCAGAAATACAAACACTAATTGAAATGGGGTTTTCTAAAGATAGAGCGTGAGTACTTTGTCTTAATTTACTTTGAAATTATGAATTGTAGTAACCTGTAAAATGTATTGGTTTTATACGTTTTAGTGAAAAAGCTTTGGCGGTTACGAACTATAAAGGTGTTGAACCTGCTATGGAGTGGCTCCTGGCACACGCCGATGATCCCGCCATGGACGCAGGACAGACGCTAGGGTCTTCTTCGACAGCTGAGGCTGCACCGGCCCCGGCTCCGGCTCCAGAATCCTCGTCCACCACTCAAGAACAGCCTGCAGGTGAAGATGCCGAAGTGAAGTCATTTAAGTGTGATGTATGTGGCAAGTTGTTGAAAAATCAAGGCGAGATGGAGTATCATGCGGCTAAGACTGATCATAGCAGTTTTTCTGAGTCTACAGAAGAGAAAAAGCCATTGACTGAGGAGGAAAGGAAAGCTCAATTGGCGTTACTCGAAGAAAGGATGAAACAGAAACGAAAAGAAAGGGAAGATAGAGAAAAGGTACATAATTATTACTTAAGTGAAGCACACTAGCAACAGCTATTATGCTGATGTGTGTATCTTGTGATTTGAAGATTTTTTTTTTAATTATTCACATTGTGTGCCAAAACAAATTCTTCCGGTAGTCTGTTCCACTGTCCAACAACATGGTTACCTACATAGAGTGTTCCTAGGATGTTAAAACAGGAAATTTATACACCAGTGACTCATCTGAGGTTTAACATGTGAAGTTTGCTTGATTTTACATTTTTTTACATAAATAGTTTGATTTTTTTGTAGATTGCTCACTGTTTGTGAACAATGTGAACTGACTGCACACCCACATTGAAATGTGATTTGTAAGCAGACAGGATATTTTGATCTCAATAATAGTTTCTGAAAAGGTCACTTTTTTGAAATCGTATTTAGGATAATATTTTGTTATGCGGCAATATTTACATGAATTTGGAATCTGCTTAGTAAATGAATTATTGTGATTCTGTTCATATGAGTGACCATAATACAAATTTTATAGGAATCTATAAAGATTTACTGGGAATTCATGATTTTACTTATTTTTAGGGAAATCACTCAATGTAAATGTATGTATGTATAACATTACACTCAATTATTTACAGGCTGAAGCGCTGGAACGCGAGCGTGTGCGCATAAAGTCAGGCAAAGAGATGCAAGATGCTCGGTTGAGGTTACAAGAACAAGAGATGCAGAAGTTAGTGGAACAACGGCGTCGGGAAAAGATTGAAGACCAGAAGGCTAGGGACAGAGTGCGGGCACAGATTGAAGCAGACAAACAAGCCAGAAAGTTAGTATTCATTTTCATTCTCATAGCAAGCAGGCAGGCTTCGCACACATAAAGGTTCACAGTAGGCAGACACACAGGCAGTCAATCACAATGCTCTGTGCTCTCAGGGCAACTGATAATGCCTGTATCCAGTTTCTTTCTATTTCTCTAGTTTGAAATAATATATCAAGTCAGTTTGTTTCAACCGTTTGTCAGCTGTCAGCTTTTCATATATTTTCGACACTAATGTATCATCAAGGCATCCTGAAAACTATTTCAATATATTTTATATTCCCCTTCTTATGTTAGACTTGCAGCGTCAGGTCAGCCTCCAGCCGCAGCTCCACCTGCCCCAGCGCCTCCCCCGGTCGCGGCCACTCCTGGACCGAAGATCGCGTACGAGCAGGCCAGGATTCAGCTCCGATTGCCCGACGGCAAAGCCCTCGCCCATACCTTCGGTGCTAAAGAACAGCTTGCTGCTGTCAGGTAAATATTTTTGTCTTTACATTAACACCCACATTTCACCAATCATTGCATTCGTCCCGTGATATAGAGGGTGAGCCTTTTGCCACATTCCAGGCACTATTGTTGATTCGAGCATCATCTGAGGCTAAGTTTGTTTTTTTTTTTTACTTTTTATTTATTCATTCTTAATACATATACATACATGTCATATGCTTTACATAATAAATTTTCTCGCCAAACATTGACGTTTGATAGCGAGAGGCGCTCGATTTCAATACACAGTTTTTACACCTTCACCATTACGCTTGACACAATGATTTATCGTTGATCCTTGGCGGCCGCGGCGACGCAGTACTAGCCGCAGTCTTAGGGCCGTCAAGGAGCAAGTCTTTCAATTTGGACTTCAATACACCTTTGCTCATCTTAGGGCTCTGTCTTAACAGCTCATACTTATTAATTGTCTTTGGTATTAAACACTTGACCGTTATTTGAAGCTTACTTTATGAGAGTAGCGCTTGTCGTATTTCCGGTTTCTTCTGTCTCTTTCACTCTATGTACCCTCTAAATATGTTTATCTCGCTCGCACATCCGGCTACCCCACCAGGCCTCCCGCCACTATCGCAGTCGAATGCGACAGGCGGGTTTTTGAATCATTGGCGTCTTGTTTTCCGTCAAGTGCAGACGTTCGTCTAGACTACGTTGCACTAGTAATTATAAAGTCTCTTCTTATATACATACTGTAGAAGTATAGTAATTTATCTTAAAAATACTTTAATACCTTAAAATCGCTACAGTGTATTTAGTGAGTACTTATTACGATCTACCTGCTTATAAGTATTAATAATCTTGAAGTGCTTCTACTTCGGGTACTGTAAGTGATTATTTTCTATAATATCTAGTATGGCTTTTATAACAGCGGGTACATCAATATAATGGTTTTACCGTTCGTTTTCATAGAGTCGATATCAAACCTTGATGTCTGTTTTAAATAAATTACTCTTGAATAATTTTTGATGTACCCACATTTTTATTGATTTTTATTGACTTTTATTATTTCATACTTTTACGTGAATTTTATTTTTGTGCAGTGTACTTAACTGTGTAAGTATTACGATGTCCGATCCAAATAATATTACCTTGGCCCCGGTCGCGGCCGTCGCGGGGCCATCAGGTATACATGTCGGGGAATCCACTAGTAGTGTACCACGGGCAAAAGACAGCTCGCCTTCCTCTAGCGATACCAGTAGTAGCACTAGCTCTTCATCGTCTAGTGCGTCGATGCGTAAAAGAAAACGCCGTCATCGCCGTAATCATAAAAAGAGAGGGGGCAAACGTAACCGTAAAGATGCACTATTACACAAATTATCTTGTGAAGTTAGCGAACTCCGTAAACATTTTTACGATAGTGGTCCTGTCCACCCAAGCACCCAACCTGCTGTAACCTTTCGCTGTCCAGGCGAGGAACAGGATAGGGATGACGAGGACGTGATCTCATTATTGCCTAACGAGGACCTTGGATCCTTGTACGAGCAAGAGATTGACGAGGACCTCGCAAACGAGTCTCACTTTAACTTCGATATTCATGTCAAACTAAAAGAACCTACTGTGCCCAAGACCCCAGTTGAATTTCTGAAAGTTTTAGAGAACATTCAGCACCTGGATAAGGATGAGTGGAGTGAGGTGAGGTATTCTGAAGTCCAGAAGCTGTATAACCACACTCCCGGCTTTACAGAATTAGAGGTTAATGAGGAAGTCAAACCTTACGATTCCTTACGCCACTTGGCGTATGCGGATAAAGCGTATGGTGCATTAACTTTTTGCATCCTGAAACAACGGGAGGTTTTACAAAATAGTATGACCGATTTCATTGCCTGGGCCGGGGAAAAAGGTAGTATATCAGCCCAACAACTACGTGATAAGATCATCGAGTTGTTTTCTGAAGGAGAATACCACAAGGTATCCTCCGACATGTTGCAACTCGTCTGTGGTCATCGGGCAGAGACTATTCAAATGCGTAGAGATGGTATTATCAATTTTGCAAGAGACCCTTTAATCAAATCGTCCTTGCGCAAAATTCCACCTTCAAGCCAACATATCTTTAGTGGCGAAAAATTTACATCATTTTTAGAGAAAAGTGGAGGTGTAAAAAGGACATTCTTACCCCCTAATAAAGCGAGTGGCTATAAAAATAAGAATGTCACACGCAACCCCTCGCAGGGGCCAGCGAATTGCGAAGTACCCTCGCAGGGTACGCCTCAGACTTCTCGCACTGGGCCATGTTCTGTCCAGCCCTCGCAGGGCTGCATACATAGTCGACCCAAAGTTTTGGACCCCCACAGGGTTCCTATAACAGACACAACACTCGCAGTGCCAACAATACTACACGAGGATCCTTTCGTCCACGTGGAGGTAGTCAGCGTGCCAACAGACAAGAGCCCGCTAAAAACAGGAAGCGCCCCGCAGCCCCTGATTCCTATTCAGGACCTAAGAGAAGGAGGTACTGACTACTTCCGGGCGGGCCAGTTGACACATTATGTCGATCGTTGGCAGAAACTGGGTGCACCAAATACATTGCTTCACATAATAAAAGGCTATCGCATACCTTTCATTCAAAAACCCCCTCTTGTTTTACCCAACAAATGCGGTCAATTCAAAACAAGGGAGTCCAAAGAGATGTCAACTCTCATCTCTCAAATGCTGTCTCAGTGTATACTAGAAACGGCCGCATGGTCCCCCAGTTTCTTATCAACAATGTTTCTGGTTCCGAAAACCGATGGCACCAATCGACCAATTTTCAACTTAAAAAGTTTGAACCAATTTGTTCTCACTCCACCGTTCAAACTAATAAATGTCTACCGCGTAGCAAATTTCCTTCAACCAGAAGACTGGCTTTGCAAAGTAGATCTATCGCAGGCCTACTTCAATGTACCAATTTGCCCGTCGCACAGGCGGTTTCTGCGACTCGTTTACAAAGGAAAGCTGTTGCAAATGACATGTCTTCCATTTGGTCTCAGTACAGCCCCCAGAGTATTTGCGACACTGACAAACTGGGTAGCACAAACGTTAAGACAGGAAGGCATTCGAGTACTGGTCTATTTAGACGATTTTTTGGTGGCTCATCAAAACCCTCAAATGCTCCGAGTGCACATTCAAATAGTGCTAGAACGGTTGCGCTACCTGGGCTGGCAAATAAATCTCCAAAAATCCGTAACATTGCCATGCAAAAGTCTAATATATCTAGGCATTGTATGGGATCCATGGCTGAACGAGAGATCCTTGCCGCACGAGAAAATAACGTCTCTAAAAGAGAAGATTCAACAATTATTAAAAGAGGGTGCAACAACCCTAAAAAACCTCCAGAGCTTAGTAGGGACGCTGAACTTTGCAAGTTTCGCAGTGCCCATGGGCAGGCTCAATTTTCGAGAAGCACTAATGTTCCTAAACAAAATCCAGGAAGTGAATACTACCAGCTGCTACACTCTACCAACAGAAGTAAGAGACAACCTGGAGTGGTGGCTACTGAATTGCCACCGATCTTCCATGATTCATCTCAGTCCGCCGTCGCATTTTCTTACCACAGACGCATCAAACATCGCATGGGGTGTTCAATTCGATGGCCAGTCACTGTCAGGACGCTGGACGGGCCAAGAACAGAGCCTCCATTGCAATCAAAAAGAAATGATCGCCATACTGAAAGCCTTGGAACAACACGGGTCACAGATGTCCAAGTCAACGGTCTTAGTACAATGCGACAACAGAACTGTTGTAGCATATCTAAGAAACGAGGGGGGGACCAGATCACCCGCCTTGATGGAGCTAACAAAACAAGTTTTCCATCTTCTTTGCGCCCACCAGATCAACTTAAAGATACAACACCTGCCGGGCAAATACAACAGCTATGCGGATCACTTGTCCCGTCACCGGCTGCCTCCGGAGTGGCATCTCTTACCTCGGTGCACGACGAGAATATTCAAAAGGTTTGGCGTACCAATGATAGACCTGTTTGCTTCGGAGCGGGCAAAGGTAGTGACGAATTACGTAACGCTGGATCAGAGCGATTCTCAAGCGATATATCACGATGCCTTCTCCCGCAGCTGGAATTACCCTCTAGCTTGGGTTTTTCCACCACCCTACCTCATACCGAAGGTATTAGAGCACCTCAACTCGGCTTCCGGAGTATTCCTCGTCGTAGTTCCGAGATGGGAGCGAGTGTTCTGGCGGCCAGACCTGAAAGCCCGTGCGCTAGCAGCTCCGTTCACAATAGAGAATCTACACCTGCACCTGATAGACACAGTGACCGGCGTACCACCCCCCAAAGTCCGAGAAATGACTATGGAAGTGTGGAAATGTTGTGGGGGTGGTCACAAAATTTGACAGAATGGAACGATGCTCAAATACAACTGCTACAATCTGCCTGGCGTCCATCTACCAAAAAGACATATAAAGCAGCATGGAACAGATGGCTTAAGTGGACAAAGGAACATGCGATAAGCCCTTTAGAAGCTACAGGGCCAAACTTAGCTCGTTTTCTAGCAGATTTGTGTATTATAGATGGATTAGCGTATAGTACTATCTTGTTACACAAATCAGTCGTTTCTACCTTAAGTAACTCTGATAATGCAGATAAACTAAGCTCAGACGTCTTAGTCAAGCATATTCTAAAATCTATTGCATTGAAAAAACCTGTACCCATAAAGCGACCGATCTGGAACATAGACAAATTATCTTCATTTTTGAGTGGGTATTGTGTAAATGAGAACAGTGCCTTCGCAACTTGTAGACATACAGCAACATTGTTGCTTTTATGTTCGGGCAGAAGAGTGCACGACTTAACCCTGTTATCCGTAGATTCTAATCACCTGGTTGATAATGATAATCATTTAATCCTATGGCCTATCTTTGGATCTAAAACAGACACGGCTGTATACAGACAGTCCGGGTGGAAGCTATCTTACAATCCTACAAACAAAAATTTAGATCCTGTATTCTGGGTAAAACGTACTATTGCTATATGTGAAGAGAAGCGTAGTACAAGTAATTGTAACAACCTGTTTCTAAACGTAAGAGGGAAACCAAGAGCTGCTTCTCGTACCGTAATTGCGGGATGGGTTAAGTCCTTATTGTTGGAAGCCGGCGTCGTGGCCTCACCAGGAAGTTTTCGGTCAGCCGTTGCGTCCAAGAACTGGTCGGACAATTTTCCCTTGGACGAAATCCTCTCCAGGGGCAATTGGAGGTCACAGAACACCTTCGCACGCTTCTACTGCAAGGAGGTTATGTCTTCAGACACTAGCTCTAGTATAACTAGACTGTTTGATCCAATTAACTAAATCAGTTTGTTAATTCCTAATAGATAAACAATTAATTTAATTTAACCAGTGGTAATTTGATTAACTACTTGAATATTCTTTTTGTTAAATTCTACTGTGGGAACATAATATTGCAACCTTTGTTGAACATGTTTTATTATGTGTACCTTGGCTTTATCTAATCTCGTAATTTGATTAAATAAATGTGAAATTGCACATCCTTTGGTTTTATTATAAATAGAAAGGGCCTTCTTATCGTAGCCCTGAATATTTGAATAACTCATATATATTTGTGCTTAGGCCCACTTGAGCTTAGATACTTATATATCACATTGGCGTCATCCCACCAGGCGATAACAGACATGTCTCATAAAGTAAGCTTCAAATAACGGTCAAGTGTTTAATAGCAGTGTTTTACCTGAAAATAAAACACATATTAAATACTTACCTTATTTGAAGCTTACGCTTTAAATTCTGCCTGGTGCAGATCTGAGACTCAATGATTCAAAAACCCGCCTGTCGCATTCGACTGCGATAGTGGCGGGAGGCCTGGTGGGGTAGCCGGATGTGCGAGCGAGATAAACATATTTAGAGGGTACATAGAGTGAAAGAGACAGAAGAAACCGGAAATACGACAAGCGCTACTCTCATAAAGTAAGCTTCAAATAAGGTAAGTATTTAATATGTGTTTTATTTTCAGGTAAAACACTGCTATTATATATTTTGACAATCTTTCACCGTAATAGTTGGTTACACAAGGTTGAATTAATCTATTTTTTCCGAAATTTCTTATACTATATGTACTGTTTACAATTTCTTTATGTTCATCACTATAGTAGTACTCTAATCCTATCAAATATTCGACTTTTTTTCCCAGTGGCAAGATTCTACAAATCGGTAACAGCCTTTCATAATCCTTGTTACAGCTGTCCCTGTCTTTTTTGCATACTAAAAACTTGATTAACCTTATTTGCAAGTCTTTTATGTTGTTCAAATAGGTTATAAAAGTTCTACCATAAACAATAAGTCCGTAACTAATTAGTGAGTCAGCTAGTCGTAATAAACAATAAGCATCGTGTGTCTATTTAGTACTCGCTTTAATTGATAGAACTTTCCTATTACTGATCGCAGCCATTTCCTATTATCGATAACATGTGTCTTCCAATTAAAATTGACATCGATATTTAGACCGAGATATATAAATGTTACAACATACTCTATTTCATTACATGCACAGCTATTTTTGTTATATACATGTGCTATACATACTGTCTGATGTTAAACAGCGCTATCCCTTAGGCCCTTTTCATATGCACAAGGTCACGGCACGGGCGACCGCACCGCAACCGTGTGCATGTGAAAAGGGCCTTAGTCGTCTGTTTTTAGTCGTTTTTGTCTTTATAATTGTGATATTATTACAAAGAAGGGAGCATTATACTCTGTATCTGTACTATTACTATAACTGCTAGTTGTTTGTTCCGTTTGAGAATCGTCTCAGAACTTATAGGAGTCTAGGAACTGCCATGATATGCCCTAAGTAACAGAAGCAAAGCAGCCATCAGGGAGATCAACGGAAGTCACCGGGACAGAACAACCTGTGGCTTTTAGTCGGTTCATTCGAAGAAATGTGTCTCATTGTCATCTCATCGAATGAACCGACTAGAAACTGACACGGTTATAACTACATGTTTATCTGCAATTGTATTGGAAGTCACCGGACAGAAACACTTGTGGTTTTAAGTCGGTTCATCCGACGACTGGATAGAAACCAATGAAGATAAAACTGCTTAATCGTCTTCATGATTATATCGTCGAGTCCAATAATGAAGGACATGTTTTGCAATTGAATGCATCGACATAACCTCACTCTGTGATGGTAAGAAGCTTTAAGCACATGCTGTAAAAGTGTTTCGAACGATCGAACTAACTCGATAGCTGAATCCGCGGTGAGATCAACTTCGCAAGCTGTGACGTGATGCCACAAAATTTTCAACAAGTGGAAATTTCGTGACATCATGTTTCGAGCACAAAACATCACATCATTGAAGATCATCAAATTATGAATGCCAGCCTGCAGTGGGCCATACTAAAATGGTCGTTTTTAGTTTAACTACCTTGCTATTTTATGCTATATTATGTTTTTTTTTTCACAATAGCACCCAGGATTGTATTGCCCCTAGGGATGTCCATTAATCACGTGAGGCTCAAAATAGGGGGGGGGGGGGGGAGGGTTATTCGGAAGTATCACGAAATATCACCAGGGGGAGGTAGGGGTATATCAATTTTTATCACATTTTCTAGCATTATATAAAAAATAAAAAGTACACGTGATTTTGGGGGGTATTCTAAAACCTCACCACGTATCACCATGGATGAGTGGGGAGGAGGGGTTAAGAATGCTAAAAAACATCACGTGATAATGGACATACCCTTATCTACATTTAGGTGTAATGTTTTCAGGAAGTACCGTACCGTTTTTAGTTGTCTATATCTATACTATTATATAATTGTAAAGTGGCCGTGTCTGTACATTGGATATTTAAAAAAAAAAAAACTTGGGTTATGTTCTATTAACGATACTGAACACGAAAATATTTTTTTGAATTTCCTGTCTGTTTGTTCGCGATGGACGGATTTTGATGCGGTTTTTTTTGTTAGAAAGGGCTTGGTCAGACTTAAAATCTTACGTTTGTTTGATCGCAATCGGTTGAGTAGAACCGAAGATATGAGCAAAGGTCGCTTTAACCGAGATGCACGCGGGCGGAGCCGCGGGCGGAAGGCTAGTTGTAAATAAATTATTACTTGTAAACATGCCCCAAAAAATATTCACAATTGTAACGCAAACGTATCGAGAGTCATTAGTAGTAAAGCATTGCGATTGGCCGACTGCCTACTGTGAACCTGTTTGTGTGAAGCTTGCCTATCGTAATGCGGCGATCTCTCGATACTTTTACGTAACCCCCCCTTTATACTCTGCTCATCGCATTGCTCATCGTGTTGCCGGAAATATTCGCGCGATTAATGCCCTAGCATTCACACACTACCATCATCGCGTTGGTCTTGGTCCGCATTACAGTATTCGCCCTGCAATGGAGACGGACGTAAACGTATGGAGGACACCGCTGTAGCAGTGTACGCATTATGCTTTTACAGCATAGCGAATTAATTAAATAAATTATTACTAAAAACTATAATATATTTTTATTAATAAAACATACGTTACATATTTTTAAAGCCACGGGCGCTCGATGCAAAGTGTGTTGTTCATCGCGAGCACATCGGAGTGTGTGAATAGTTCATCGCGCTAGTATTGCCGCTCCTGTCACTCGCGCCGCCAAGCCGACATTCGCAACAACATACGCGGCAGTACTCGCGGCATGACGAATATACCATTCACACCACGTCTCTCTATCTGCCCACTTCCCTGGCTCCTCGTCGAGTATGTAAACGCAGCATTACGAATACGAATATTTTTCGTGCTCGTGAAGTGTCAGGTTTCTGCTAATATGACCAGTGGGTCATATTAGCAGAAACCTCCAAACATACAGGTCGTGTAACTAAATTACTTATCTTTGTAATATAAATTGTAATTAGTAATATAAAAATAAAATACTTATTAAAAAAGTTTTATTAATTTATCACAGATTGTACTTACAAATGAATGCGCAGGAGTTTGCGCAAGAAGACAGCTTCAAGCTGATGACCACATTTCCAAAGAAGATATTCACAACAGAGGATTATGACAAACCGTTGGATTTATTAGGTATGTACCAAGTTAGGACTTCTTTCCAGCAGGAATTTCCAGCTGAGATTGACGATGGTAATCTACGATGAACCGTGAGCTAAACAGCTCATGGTTCATCACATTATTGTCATAAACTAGACAATTAAAATTACATTCACGGTTATCTATCTACAGTAGAATCCGTTTATTACGACTCCGCTTATATTAACCAACCGCTTATTATGACGTAATCACACAGCGAAGTTTGGTTTTCATATAATTTTTTTTATAACTAAGTTGGATATAATGACTTCGCTTTGTCGGATATGACATGTCGCTCATTATGAGTCATTTTTAATAAATTGCGTCCGGTTATAATGACATACATAATTCCACCTGCTTTTATATGATTTTTGTATCATATTTAGATCATATTTATTTTTTATTAAATAGATAAAATAAGCTAATTCTACTTCTCTGATTTTTACTGAAATAAATGTCTACCAAATAGCAAGTTGTGTACTTATAACGTTTTAAAAATATGCTTTTTATGGTGTCCGGTTAATAAGACGTGTTTGTCACTTCGCTTCAACTTCAATGTCATTATAAGCTAATTCTACTGTACAAGTTTATTATACTGTATATACCAATGTATTTTCCGTGCGAGATTTATCCCACAATAGTATAACTCCGGATATGTATCTTGGACCTAAAATGTGCTCAAAAGGTGCCTTATACGCGCATTACACATTTCTTAATGTGTGTTTTGAGGATAGCACGGGGTGCTACTGCGGTGGACGAACTCAAATTCACCAAGCATAGATACAAAGCAATCCGCGGGCGGCAGAGCCTCGTTTGTCTTGCGATTTAGGTCTAACCCCGCGTTTACATATTGCCACTCGCATTGCTCATCGTGTTGCCAGAAATATTCGCGCGATTAATGCCCTAGCATTCACACACTCCCATCATCGCGTTGGTCCGCATTACAGTATTCGCCCTGCAATGGAGACAGACGTAAACGTATGGAGGACAACGCCGCTGTAGCAGTGTACGCATTATGCTTTTACAGCATAGCGATAAAATAGATTATGAATAAAAACTATCACTTTCAACTACTATACACTTTCCGTAGATCGATATAAATATTTTTAAAAGTAAATATTCGAGGAGCAATAACGAAAGCCGTGTTTACTGATTAGCGCCATCTAGCGGTCTCGTATAGTTCATCGCGCTAGTATTGCCGCTCCTTTGACTGGCGCCGCCAAGCCGACATTCGCAGCAACATACGCGGCAGTACTCGCGGCATGACGAATATACCATTCACACCACGTCTCTGCCCACTTCTCTCGCCACTTCCCTCGCTCTGCCGCGAGTATGTAAACGCAGCTTAAGATACGTGTCCGGAGTTATAATCTAGTAACCGCCGTGATGGGCTTTAAGTAACAAGGGCGAATTGACCGTCAGCGAGACCAACGGAAGTCACCGGGACAGAACAACCTGTGTTTTTTAGTCGATTCATTCGACGAAATGTGTCTCATTGTCATCTCATCGAATGAACCGACTACAAACCAACAAGGTATAACAACGTATCGACACACCTTCGTGTCTGTTGCAATATTTGAAGTAAGTTGAAAATATTGTAGTTTATATTTTTTTTACTTTTACAATTTTTTTATGTATATCTTGATGTTTATGATGTCATAACAGGTACTCTGGCTTGTCATTTAAGGTGCGTACAAATTATATAGCATAACATGTTATAAAACAATGTTAATATATAACATGTTTCAGTAATGTAGACACTGAAATTAGTACAATGTTGCAAAGTTATAAAACAATGTTAGATAATGTGGACGTGTTATATAACATAAGTTATACAACATGTTACATAATCTGTACGCACCTTTATATCGATAGCGTAAAGGTATATTTCCGAATCCGACCGCATACGACAACTGCTGACGCATGCAGCAGATACAGCGCACCCATTACTTGTTAAACTCCGATACGCATAAAGGGGACGCCGCAACGAATGACGCGCATGTGCTGCGTGCGTCTGCAGTTGTCGTATGTCGTACTGTTAAGGTCCAACCCCACCAAACGGACGGCATCGGCCCGGATTTTACAATGTTTAAACAAAATTAAATCTTATTATCAGTGTTTGAAGTTTATATTACCAAGTCACGCACAACAGCTTGACAGCGATGTACGGCGGCATGACGCACGTCAGTCAAGCTGTCATGCGTGACTTGGTAATATAAACTTTAAATGCGGTGATATAAGATTTATTTTGTTTAAAGATTGTAAAATCCGTTCCGATGCCGTCCGTTTGGTGGGGTTGGACCTTTATTAGTAGTAGCAGTTGGCGTGACTGATGTAATACCAATTTCTCACTCAATGTCGCCCATTAACTAGCAAAATGCTGCACGAATTGCAGCATGTTTTATAAGACTGGATATTCCTTTTCAGTTGTCCATCTCATTTGGCAAAAAGTAGAAATTTTACGCGTGGCAACCCTTCGCAGGTGCTACATCATCGAAGCGAAATTGATAAAAATCACGCGGTTCTCTATCATAGAGTCCTGTTTTCTACAGAAAATGAGTAGACTGCAGTCTACAGAAATTGTGTAGACTGTACTCTACAGAAACTGTATAACTATAGACTGTAGTCTACAGAAATTGTGTAGACTGTAGTCTACAGAAAATGTGTAGACTGTAGTCTTCAAAAATCTGTAGACTACGCAGAAAATCCCTTTGCTATCTACCCTAGTTTTTCCACACATCAAAAAATGTACCAAAACTGCTATTTAATTTTGGTTAAATCATTTTGTTCCAGGTCTAGTACCGTCAGCTGTAATCATAGTTTCGCGAGGGCAATAAGAAGCCAAGTAAATAATATATTGTACAATATTCGGGTTTGGGCAGCGGCACAAATGTTCAATTATTATAATTCTCAGTGAAGACTTAATGGGAATACAGTCTGTATTGTGTACACAGTCTTTTATTTTAAACCGCCTTCTAAACTACTAACTAGTAAACAAGCACCATTACTAAGTTCATTTTAAAGATTATTTAAAAAAAAATATAGTAGTATATTGTTCCATAATTTAGTTTTTTTTTTTTTGCAAAAAATTGTCACTTAAAAGTGGGTAGTCTTTAAAAACTGAAAGTTAAGGTCGATCTTTAAAAATGTGTCTATGATGTTACTCAGTTTTATTCTTTTATGAAAATGTGATTAGTAGTAGTAGACGTTGAAAAAACTTGTTCCCAAGGAACGATGATAGCAGATATATAAAAAATGAGCACGCTTAAAAGTGGGTAGTCTATAAAAAAACTGAAAGTTCTTTAAGAAATTAAGTAGGTAACATGGACACATTTTTATAAAGATCGACTTTGTCTTTAAAAAATGTATCTGATGTTACTCAATTTAAAAAAAATTAATATGTCGATAAATAAAACAAAACAATTACAAATAATCTATTTTATTTATTACAACAGAAATTAAAAACGGCAACAAGAACAAAAATTAGGCAAATCCTTTTTAAATAAACTGGAATACTCAAAACACAAGGTAACACATAGCAAATAGTTCTTTCTAACAATATTTAAGAATGAATACCACTATGGTATATTCAGGTATATAGATAAAGCATATAATTGTCCGTATTTGTGCATTAAGGAACCACCCAGTATGCAGAATGTGCTGTGTGGTTCCATTCTGCATAAATACAGATCTATATTATGTTCTAATACAATAAGGCTCCTTTAAATTTAGGCATACATACGGCAATGACAACATGAGTGCATAAATAGTAACATAATGTACCAATCAACATTAGGGTCTTTTTGGCCGTATTGCCAACAATATAAAAAAAGAGAACATGGTTTTACCTAAATCAAATTCACCAGGTCTTCTGTAAAAGATTGAAAAAAAAAAATAGTTTCCATTTAGTTAATTAAAATTCATATAATTAATATTTAAAAAAAAATCTCATTATAAAACTTATAATTTGGCCTTAATTATTCAATATATAATTGAAATATCCCTAGATAATATACATGTATACTCGTACATACATTATGTAAGTATTCGTTTGGGCTGTTTTACCCGACTGTCAACAAAAACGGTTAGTTTTTAACTATAATCTCTTGAAAACTAGACATAAAAAATTGGCACAAGTATTATACATTTATGTCAAAAATATTAAGTTTATTTTATATCTAGGTATATATTTTCGTATATCTAAAATAACAAATTTATTATGCAAAAGAAACCCTTACAAATTACAATTTAAAAAATATTGAAAAAATTTTTGACCATTATTTTCTTTTATTTTTTTAATAAGTTTGCAACGTTTTTGAATATACATACATCCTAAGGTTAATATACATAGGTTAAGTAAGAAAATATTATGCCCAATAAAGCGTTTACAGTAATATCAATAGCAAAACACTTACACTAAATTAATTTCAGATGTCACGGTAACTTACAAAATATACAAATTATTTCAAATACAGTCCAATTAGCGATAAGTACAGTCAACAAAGATACAATTGCACTTCTATACTTCTATACTATTATATAAATTGTAAAGTGGTCGTGTCTGTACATTGGAGATATTAAAAAAAGATACTTGGGTTATGTTAATTAAATTAACGATACTGAACAGAAAATATATTTTTTTAATTTCCTGTCTGTTAGTCTTTGTTCGCGATGGACGCAAAAACTACTGAACGGATTTTGATGCGGCTTTTTGTGTTAGAAAGGGTTTAGTCAGACTTAGTCTTACGTTTGTTTGATCGCAATCGGTTGAGTAGAACCGGAGATATGAGTAAAGGTCGCGTTAACCGAGATGCACGCGGGCGGAAGGCTAGTTTTCATATAAAGTTATATGTAAAAGTGCAACGGTATCTCCTTTTTCCATTGTACCTAATGTACAGTCAGGATGAAAGTTGCTGAACGCTAATAGATTTAAAAGCGAATTTTACATTGAAACGCATTTTTTTTTCAGTAAGTAAAAGTTTTTTTCCGTACCCATAGGAGAGTTCAGTATATTTTTATTTCATAATATTTCAAGGTTAGGTACCTTTAAAGTGTAACGTCATAAAGTACTTTATTATAATAACTGTATCTAAATAAAAATTTAATGCCATTCAAAATAATAGCAAGGTACGAATTGCGATTACACGGTGCGGTTACCTGCTAATAAGACATAGTCAGAGGAATACAAAAATAATGCTTATATAAAGAAACAGGGGCCCTAGACAAAGTGAAATTCTATTGATGGAATCGCTGGAATTTTTAAGGTTTTAACAATGGATTTCGGGACATTGAGGTGGTTATAGTAATAATGATAAGTTAAATAATGTATTTCGAGTTACAAAGACTCAAATTTCATAAAAAAAATATAGTTATATTAATGACTAGCTGTTGCCCGCGGCTCCGCCCGCGTGGATGTCGGTTATCGCGACCAAACATAGCCTATGTCCTTTCTCAAGGTCTTATCCCCTATACCAAATTTCATCAAAATCGGTTCAGCGGTTTAGTCGTAAAAGCGAGACAGACAGACAAACAGAGTTACTTTCGCATTTATAATATTAGTAGGGAAGTAGGGATTTATGTCAATTTCATACTACAATTAGCGATTCCACTGGCGTTTTCGCCAATAGAATGTCACTGTCTAAGGCCCCAGGTTATCGGTATCGGCTACCTACCCCTACAAGTTACCATAGCAACAGAAATGATGATAGTTCTTCGTTTACGTACTAACACCA
This sequence comes from Eilema depressum, assembly GCA_914767945.1. Classification (NCBI taxonomy): domain Eukaryota; kingdom Metazoa; phylum Arthropoda; class Insecta; order Lepidoptera; family Erebidae; genus Eilema; species Eilema depressum. The sequence continues at coordinate 19,637,483 of OU612020.1, forward strand.
CATATTATGGTAAAAAACAATCGCAATGCATTTGCGTATGTTTTAAAGCACACGATGGGCGCGCTTAGAGTATACATTGCTATAGAGCGCGCCTTACAAGTATGAACTGCTATCACGGGTATGAACAGTACCGAGGCTCCTGGCCCAACCTCAATCAGTAGCAAAACAATACCCGTCAAAATGACTTCGCAAATAATATTTAATTCGATATGTTAAATCAAAATTTTATATAACATCGTATATTTTGTAGTAATAATGACGCAAAAATACCGTAAAATGACGCCATTTTTTTTGTATTTTGGCTTTAGTTCTATCTATGCATATCAAATCGAACAAAAAACAACAAACTACATTAATATGTGCATCTATTGATATTTTCGGTAATGCATGAAACGTCACTATAGGTGCGCTATACCATCGCAAAGTATCTGCTAACACTCGGAGCCAAAGACCTGAGTGATAGGCGCGCTCTATATTTATAATGTGTACTCTAAGTGGGCGCGAATACTTTGTTTTTTTTTTTGACAAACGGCAAATTGACATGATAACAACCGATAGCCAATACCGGTAACTTATTTATATATTTATGCACCCTAAGCCAAGTAAAATATTGGCGCTATAAAATGTTTTGTTACGGAATTTATTACAATAAAGGCACTTAGCTTCGTTCAGGTACGTACAAGGACTACTTCAAGACATGAAATAAATTTATATTTTCTTCTTAATACATGTAGTTATTCATTCAATGGCAAAGGTGACGCATCTGATAAGCAAACCTTTATCTGAAGATAAAAGGCCTGGTTTCTACAAAGTGTGAGAGAAAAAATTAAATGTATTATTATTAAGATTGGCAAAAGTGAAATGCTCAGACGGGACTTGAACCCCGACCAGGGGACCAGACCTCTTTATAAAAATTGACAGCTGATCCAAATTGATCCTCTGATCCAAGTTAACCACCTTTTGCAAGGAATACGGTATTCTTTATATAAGACTATAAGACTATTTTCTTATGAAGCTTACTAAATTTTACGACAATTTTATTAGACTTCTAGCTGTCTCGGCGAACTTCGTACCGCCATATTTTTCCCGTTCCCGCTGCACCTATTTTCTCATCTTTAAACCTTCCCTGGACATCCACGAACATTTCAAGACTAAAATTAGCCAAATCGGTTCAGCCGTTCTTGAGTTATAAACTAACAACGAAAAGTGGCATTGATTTTTATATATTAGAGTATAGATTTGCTAATCAGGTTTGCACCTAACTACGGCTCATTATTTATATTGTCTCAAGAATTGTTTCATAAAATGATTGATAATTTAAGAAATCTATTTAAAAAATTGGAAGTTATTCATTCCTGATAAATTAGCAAGTAATTAGCGTAAATATACATATTACATTGTATAACGTGATTAAAAAAATATTAAGTACATATTATAATTTTACACACTAATTAAGTATATTATGGCCAATCAATTAATTTTGTATTATGAGTGAAAATACTTCATTATGAGTATAACAAAAAACATCTCGTAAACCCAAAATTATATAATAAGTCAATTATTTTATGTATAAAAATAGAAAAAAAAAAACAAAAACGGTAAAAGAAAAAAATATTGCAAAAAAGGGTGTCAAAAAGTTACTTGTCAATTTATTTGTTAGGCCTAAATGGGTAGCTAACTTTTAATTACACAAGCATGTGCCCTACAGAGAACACTCTTAAAAAAATTAAAAGCAGCTCTGGTCCAACATACAACTGTTTTTAGAACAAAAAAGACAGCTCGACATTTAATAAAAGACACACCTGTGCTTTGTAGAGCACATTAAATGCCCTTGGAGAGCACATTATACCCTTGGAGACCACAAAAGTTGTATGTACTAAAGTATTATTGGCACATGTGTTGACAAACATTAAAAGCTGTTCTGACACAACATACACATACAATTTTATTTTAATAATTATCTATTTAAATAATAATAAATAGCCATTATTTTTTTAAAGGGTAACTTACATTGAGTTCAGCTGCACTAGAAAGATATTGAAATCAACAGATTCGGCTCAAAAGACATCCAATTATTTTATTTTAAAAAGTGCAATTTGGCAGATATTATTTTTTCTTATAATGCTACTCCTTCAAGGTAAATTACCGCATTAATATAATCAACATAGAAATTATAAAGTAAACCACTGTAACCAGTTGGTAAACTTATACAACTGTACTAAACTCCTCTTAGGTGGATCCTGATCTGGATAAATAATATGTGCATTGACATTGCAATTAGTGATCTCACCATGGATATTTTTTATATTGTGCTGATGTTCAGGGCAATCGATTAAATTTAACTGTTTATCAAAGCAAATCCGTAGCTCGAATAGATACTGAATATGATCTTCATATTTGCATTGAATTGCTGGTTTCTTACCAATTTTTGATACAATCGCTGCATTTAGATCTTCTACTGTAACCGGTTTGTCGTCAGAAGGGAGTATGTTTGCGTCAGCCAGTATATCGGTCATTGAGTATCGTTTCAATAATTCCAGTCCTTGGTTGAAATATTTGAACTCATTGTTTAAAGGTTCTATAGCTGCTGCACAAGTTCCGTGCTTGTTCCATTCGTGTGCCCAGAAATCGTAGATTCCTGTACCTGAAAGTATAATGATTGAAAATATTATTAATAAACAGGTTTGTTGCTGTGTGCAATACTGTTCTCATCTAGGGTAGGATATTTCCATCTGACAGTATACCTGAAGCTCATGACAAGGTATCCAATATGAGTGAACCTTCTACTACTACTACTACTACTACTTCTACCTTCAATCAGCCCTTCTGTGTGTGTGCCATTTCGCCCATTTCCCCTTTATAAAGACTACCATAAATATTCGTATGGCAACCGGGACCGACGGCTTAACGTGCTCTCTAAGGCACAACGAGTCCAATACAACTACCCATATTCATGCATACAAATATTGAGCAGGGATCGAACCCGCACCTCCTGCATAGCAGTCGCTTTCACTACCACCACGTCACAGAGGCTGTCATGAGTGACTCTTATTATATTGTTTTTCAGAGAGTTGAAGGAGAACCTTTCAACTCGCTTTGGTTGCAACCTAACTAAGTACCATTAAGACACTTTGGTTTTTTAGGTAAGGTTTAAGCTGAACTGAATGTAATGCGAGTGTGATGCTTCAGCATCAAATACTTTCTTTAGACCTTTTCATTGTTAAAGGTCATCATGCAAGTCGCGCAGAGTTTTAACCAATCAGAGACAGTCAGACATAAAAACTGTAATTTCTTCCCACATTTGATTGTTTTGTTTGTCAACATAAATTCTATGCATGTGACTCAGGTGAGTGAGTTATTATTGTCATATACTTGACGATGATTTTTTATTGCATGTTAGGTATCTACACTAATATTATAAAGAGGAAAGATTTGTACCTATTTTTGTATGTTTGTATGTTTGTAATGAATAGGCTCCGGAACTACTGTACCGATTTCAATAATTCTTTCACCTATAGAAAGCTACACTATCTGGGAGTAACATAGGCTATATAACATCACGCTACTACTAAAGGGAGCGGAGCAGTGAGCATAAATGTCAATAAATCGGGCAGATTTTAATGTATGGAAACATTAAAGTTGGACCGGAATCCGAATTCCACGCGGGCGGAGCCGCGGGCAACAGCTAGTATGGAATAAAAAACGAAGTGTGCACTGTGCAATACTGAAACATATTTTATCAGTGCACAAGGAAAATTCTAGTATTATCTATAAATAATATGCATAACTATATAAAGTGATAACAAGTATGACGATTCTAAAACATGTTTCATAATAACAAAAATAATATCAAAATAACAAAATAAAGGGTACAAAGGATAAGCTTTGTACCCTTTATTTTGTTACTGTTCAGCAGTTAATTTGGCATACATAATACATTATACCTCAGGACACATAACTTGAACCAAAATCGCAAGACAAACGAGGCCCTGACGCATGTGGATTGTTTTGTAATAATCTATACTTGGTGAATAAGAGCTCGTCCACCGCAGAAGCACCCCATGCTATCCTTTAAAGACATCCAAGAAACATAGAGCATATTTTGAGCACATTTTAGGTCCAAGATACATGTCCCGAGCAATACTATGTTACAGATTAATTTTAATTTACATAAAAAAGATAATATTCATAAATAAAATTTAAAGTATAATACTTGTGTATCTTATTTAAATATTTTATCATCATGTGCTGACCTTGGTAGGGTCTAAAGAAATAGCGTTCACAGATATAGTCAAAATCTGAATCAGAAAGCACTAGTCTGTACAACCATAGCCCCTTATTCTGTAGCACCAAAAACATAGCTAAATGCAGCTCTTCAGGTATGACCATCTATGTTGCTTTAGGCCTATGTAGGTTAAATTCTCAGTTACATTGGTTGCATTGGTTTGGTCCGGGTGTTACCGTGCCTCAGAGAGCACATTAAACCATCGGTCCTAGTACCAAACATGTGTGAGAATCCTGCAGTTTAATTCCTGCTCAGTTCAAATATCTATCTACGAATTTGGTCATTTGCATTGATCCAGGTGTTACCGTGCCTCACAGAGCACATTAAGTCAGTAGTCCTGGTTATCATTATGAATAGCTGTGCCACTCATTATATGGGGGAAATGGATGAAATGAAATGGCCCACACAGAAAGGCTGATCAACCATTCGGTCAAAGGGTCCCCACTGGCAGTAATAGTAGTTTGCTGAGCCAGTCAAAAACACAAAAATAAAAATATATAAATTTACCTTTCTGAATGTTAGTCCAAAGTTGCTCCAATTCATCCTCAATAGGTTTCACTTGTTCTGGATCAAATAGCCAAGTACTATTGCAATTTTCGGGGCCTCTGGATCCCAACTTCGACGGCCACAGGCCGTGTACAGTCCAGATATTACTTTTCTTAGGATAAATGCACCTATGATTTGGTTTATTGTGAGTCCATTCTTTACATATGGTTGGTGGCCAGTGTTGTGTAAATACTAAAAAGTCCCAGTCAGTACTAGGAGTAAAATCTCGTGAACTTAAACGCTTTATATGCACGAGATGAGCGAAATCCAGGCTGAAATAAACATAAGTTTTAATTGGATACATAGTGCAATCAATTGTAATGAATATTGTGTAATAGAACTTTACCTTAGGCATAATATTAACAAAGAAATTACACTTTTATTGCACATGACTCCTTGTTAAACACTTTTGTGGTGAGCGTTCAGCTGTGAATAAATAATTTTACAGAAATTTTACGTAAACACGACGACACATGAAAAATGATATCAAAATCAGAAGTGTGTTGCCAGATTATGAAACTAAATTCCGAATTTTTATCTTCACAACGCGTCAAGTAATAACTTGTGGCATTATTTTATCCTTTCGATAGTTTTATGAATGTACGTATATAAGCAGTAACATGAAAATCAATCAATCAATAAATTAGCCTATTGCAGTCCACTGCTGGGTAAAGGCCTCTCCCAATATGCGCCGCGCTTGCCGATCCTCCGCCTTCCGCATCCAGTTCGTCCAAGCCACCCATCGTAGATAGTCATAACGTAACATAAAAAATATGTTTTCATTAATAATATTAATTTTTAATTAACTATCTAAGCAGGTACCCTATTTAATACTAGGAATTTGATATATGGCAATCATTGTCGAGGAAATGTCAGTTACCAATGTCAAAATGACGTTTGCTATGACTGTTTTGAAACAAAAAATAATTTATCAGGCTACCAAGGCTACACACTTTAATTCTTTCCAAAATAATATTATAAAAAGCAAAAGGTAATAAAATACAGTAATTGGTTATACTTTACAAAAACTGTACCTATACAAAATTACAGAAAGCTGTTAATAAATTCCATTTTATATTTAGTTTTTAGTAAGTGCAATAGATGTCACTAGCTTACAAGAGAAATGCCTGTAGAATAGAAGTGGAAATGTGAAATAAAAAATGTAATGCTCTACATAATATTTAAATGCGTTAAAAGTGTTAAAACGCAAACGGTTTCATTAACCAATATGCTAGCGATACTTAAATTTCTACTAGTCGTAGTGGTTGACGGGATTGTCTTAAATTTTTGACTTCGAGATGGAACAATGGATGTAACCGGAGATGCGCTAAGATGACACTTAGTCTTGTTTGCATAAGGGCCAGGGTCGGCTGGGGTGTGAGAGAAATACCCTGTTTCAGAGAAATACGCCGGTCTCATATGCCTAGATGTAAGGTGGTTTAGGTGGTCCACCTTACATCTGCGGGGAAGATACAGAGCGGGAATGGAGGAGACTCGTAGTCCACACAGCTCGCGACGAACGGAAACGACCCGGGCGTCATCGGCAGGTCGCAGAACGATCTCCGTCGCCATGCCGCGGTGCGCGCCTCCCCATACCCGGGAACTAGGTGGGGACTCCCTGATCCCCACACCCGAAGAGCGCCAGCTCGAAAGAGATGGTCCTGGGTCAGTCAGGGTGCGAGAGATATGTCCCACAACCCACAGACGGCGTTCACGGCATGCATTTTTGTCGGTTCTGGGGGAAGGGGGGTATTCGTGGGGATTTTACGAAGAGGCATATCAGACCAGAGACGATATGCGGCCTTCGTCGGTAAGAGTCCGACATACCATTCCTTATTTCTCTCCAGATTATTTCCAACGTAGGTACTAGTCATTTCTGTCACTGGTACTCCTCAAGGAGAGTAAATAAATTGTAAAAAAATCATCATCATGTTCATGGAGACGTATTTTCCTGATTGCATCCGAGGCTAAGGTGAACTCCGACTCGGTAGGGTCCACCTGCTTTTCGTCTTCTTCTTCACACGATCGTGGGCGTCCCTGGTAATGAGATCATTATCACGCATGTCACCTGGGTCTTCTACTCCATGGGCCTACCCCTTATACCCGTATTTACTAGACCAAAGAGAGCGCCATTGCTAGGCAATGTAAAAAAGAACAACTCCTGCGCATGTAAGCTTTGTTATATTATAACATTGATGCCCCGAGTCAAGCGGACGCTGACCGAAGCTTTTTTAGTTTTTTCACAATACCGTTCTAGCTAACCTCATTCCGAGTTTTTTCCCGCCGTCACTCGCTCCGATGCACCAATGAAAAAAGGCGATCGCGTGTTTCACGATACGATGGGCAAGTATCGCCACATAACAACAGATGCATTATGGAACTTAGTATGGTCGCAATTGAGTGCGCGCGCGCCGGTCGGAACGCTAACTACCCTGGAACACCAGGGGATTCTAGATTTAAACAATAGGTAGGTATGTGTCCGTTTCGACTGCTCGGCCACTATGTTGTAGAAAAAAAAACTTATGTCAGCATTTCGAAGGAATTTGTAAAAGACGAACAGTGAAAACCGCAAATTCGAAGAGTCTATTTAGAAAGTTATAAGGGTTTAACCGTGGCCGCGCAGTCTGCACGAATTCCACTGCGCGGCCACCAGGTCAGTGGTTGTGCTTTAGCAGAGTCAAGGCCCAAGACCTCGATTCTACTAAAGCACAACCACTGGCACACCACAGGGACTGCGAGAAAATTCCATTTGATTTTAGCCTTTAAAGTAATACGCTTAAAGTTTAAAATTAAATGGCTTTTTGTAGAGTGAACGTAAGCGTATAATGAAAATATTGTCATTTAATTTTGTGCTTTAACGCTATAGCAATAAAGTCTAAAATTTAATGCCAATTTTTGCAGAGACTGTGGCACGACAGTGGTTTTGCTTTAGCAGAATCGAGGGCCAGTTCTCTTAAACCAAGTCTAATTCTTTTTGCTAATCACTGATACGATTTCGAAGAAAATTATGGGTATGTGTGGTGTTCATAATAATGTCGCGAAGTGGTAATTTGACTGCTAAGTCAGAGAATGCGGGTTCGATTCCCGTTCAGCCCCCCTAGACAAGTGGCAATTCGTTGCTCGGCGTATGATGGAATAGAATGCCAAATGTATCGGATTTGACGTATATGACGGGCGTCAACGAATGTCAACAACGTCAAATCCTATACATTTGTCATTCTATTCCATCATACGCCGAGCAACTGTTTGTTTGTTGTTTTGTTTCATTTAAATAAATGTAATTAGGTATTGATAAGCTGTCAACCATCGAGAGTCTATGGCGTTATTATGATAATATAGCCTACATTATTTTTCAAATCACCCCTGTAGTTTCTGAGTTGATTGCGTACCTACAAACAAACAAATGGTTCACCTTCAATCTTCATTAACTAAGTACTTAGGTACTATAAATAATTCAAATTAAATTGTATTTAGTGCCGTATTGGTTCCCGGTGTAGTAAAATAGGGTCACCCCATCTCTTCCTGTACTAAGGGATAGGGCTGTTCTCCATCCGACAGTAAACAAACAGTCCATGACTAAGTACCCGCTAAGCGGTAATAGCCTCGCCCCCTATTATGTGGGACTAAAATCTTAGTTGGCGAAATGTGGGTGTTAATACACCTCTGCCTACCCCTTCGGGGATTTACAGGCGCAACTACAAGCAATAGCTTAGAGGGTCCTACTTGCGAAAGAGTAGTGTCACGGGAAATGCAGTTTTACCCATGGCACTACTGGTAGTGTCACGGGAAATAGAATTCTTCCATGACACTACTAGTAGTGTCACGCAGTAGTGTCAAGGGAAATGGAGGCACATTACGCCTCGGCATTTGACCTCAGGTCGAGTCCGACATAATCGGAAGAAGGGGTATCGTGGGGATATTCGCAAAAAGGTACCACACCACAGTCCACACCGACCACTGGTGCAGTCGGGTTGAGGTTCTAAGTTCCATTTCCAGGTTAGGCTAAAATATTATGGGGGTCAACCACAGATCAAATATAGGTAACCTACATAAACCCTAATATAGGTACTATCTACAAAGTCTACGTCGATAGTGTAATGTCCAGGATTCGAACCCGGGATCTTCTGATCGTTAGGCCGACTCCTTAAGCCGACGCTTCTTAATTTATTTTGGTGCTAACAAATCTATGGATAAAATAAAACCGACTTCTGTTAGTATTTATTTTGTAGTCCTTTCGGAGCAAAGAAGTATTAATTTGGCGAAAAAAACTACTCTTTTTTTTTTTAAATAATGTATGGGAATAATGTACAGGTGAAAGGCATAATGTATGGAGGTTGTAAAAAAAAAAGTTTTTTTTTGACAAAATAAAACTTCCAGACGATTTTGCTAACGAAACTGCCCAAAATCTTTCGTTCCGAAACGACTATAGAATCACCCAGTATACTGATATTTTTCGAAATCGAATCCACCACATCGTTCGCTTAGTGGCTCAACAAGTTTTTATCACTGTTTAGGGCACCTTGCAGTTTACTTTCAATGTCGTTCGGTCGATGGCACGCTCCCAACGACCCTAACGATAACTATCTACCTATAGAGCGTTGCTCCTACGCACTTCTCGATCGAGGAACGCAATCTTTCAATATAGTGTGGTTAATTTTAAGCTGATTGGAATGTTTTAGAGTCTGGTAAATTATGTGGAATAATTACTGCCTACTTGATGCTGTGGGTGTTTCAGAGTGATTTTGAGGACTTTTTTAGAAGCCAAATGGCTGTTTTTGGATATGTGATTAGAACTACAAGTGGGTAGTATATTTGATGGATTTAATAGAAAGCTGTCACAGTTAAGTAAGTAACAGTCGATTGACTTATTCTTAATTCTTTATTGCACACATAAAGTACCTACAGAGATCATACACAAAGAAAATTAAAAGAAATATGTACAAAGGCGAGCTTAACTCAATATGAGTTCTCTACCAGCAAACCCTTGAGTAGCAGAGAAGTAGTCAGAGTAATGAAGGGATTATAAAATGAACTTGAAAAGAACTTGAAAAGAAAATGACTTATAAAATGAAAAGCAAAAATTTCGTACAAATTCCATTAAAATTACCTAGGTACCTACTTAATATAACCTTAAACTGTGGAATAAACTCCCTGCGGTGGTTTTGCCAAGCGACTACCGTATGGGGTTCTTCAAGAAGAAGAAGCTTCATAAAAGGTTCTTACGGGGTGGGCAGTGCGAGTGTGACGCCCCTGGAGTTGCATACGTCCATAGGCCTCGGTAACCACTTTCCATCAGGCCCGTGTGCTTGTCTACCACCTAAGTGGTATAAAAAACATTGACAACAGCTTCTTCTTTTTTTAAAGTCGGTTAAAAACAAGTAAGAATACCAACCCATTTGTGATAAGAGTGATAGGTGTGATAACATAACGAATTAAATTCAAAAGTCCTCCGCCGATCAGCAGTGTACGTAGAGGCCGGAGTGCCAGCCGGAGCAACGAACCTGTCACCTGACAGGTCAAACATCGAATGAAAATGCAGATATGGGACGAATACTAAATAACATAAGTATCTGAACAGGTTAACACTACAAGACAATACTTTGTTTTGAAGAAAAAGCTTTATTTAGGTATAAGTGTATAACCCGCGCCTCGTATCTTGGACCTAAAATGTGCTCAATATGGGCCCTATATAATACGCGCAGTACACATTTCTTGGGTGTCTTTTGAGGATAGCACGGGGTGAACTCAAATTCACCAAGCATAGACTATTACAAAGCCATCCGCGGGCGCCAGAGCCTCGTATGTCTTACGATTTAGGTCCAAGATACGTGGCGCGTGTTTATACTTTAAGCCTACCTACTGTATAAATACAGTATTTCTAACAAAATGCGTAAAAAAGCGGCGGGAAATACGCGTTATGTGTAAGTAAGCTAATGTCAGTATTGTTCTATCTATCAATGTGTACGTTGTGGGATTTAGGTAACTTGTAGGTACCAAAGTAGTATCCTAGCAGAATCAGGCCGCGGCGGTGCGGTGCGCATTGCCTCCCCATACCCGGGGTCGAGTTGGGGACTCGGTGGTCCCCACACCGGAAGAGGGCCGGATCGAAAGATATGGCCCTGGGTCGGCCGGGGTGCGAGGGATATGTCTACGACTACCTCACCTTAGGCAACCGGTCGGTGGCACACAGATGGCGTGCGGTTTAGTCGGTTCAAGTCCGACATAACCTCCTCCACCGGCTCTGGCGGAGAGGTATCCGTGGGGATTTTTCGCACGATAAAAAAAAGGTACCAAAGTAGTATAAGTTGTAGATCTTTAGAAGTGCTACTTACTATACCTATCTATAGAGTTTGTCAGTAGCGAGGGATCCTGCCGGCTGCCCAATGGGTCACATTGTCCATAACAAACTAGAAGCTATTTTTTCCACTGGCTAACCTTTTGAAAATTTTCATCTCTCGCCACTGGAGTTTGTATATAATCCACGGAGATTGGAGAACCAGCCTGCCCCTTATCTGATCTCCACAGTGGAGACTCTGACTCTGTTAAGGAGGCTTCAGAGGAATACGTGGAGAGCCTCCGAGCAGCTCGACACTGAACGGTCAGTGCCGAGCTGCTCGTGGGAAGACACTACCGCCTCCGCCAAGGGTGCACCTCGTGGAGGTTCCGGACTAAACACCTCCGTTAACGGTAACGGTATCCAGTTAATAATAACTAATAATTGTACATAGTAACTAGTTGTATTTTATGGAATATTTTTTATGTCATGGGAGTACTTATTGTTGATACTTAATATAAAAAAAAAAAATAGAAATAGACTAACCTAACTTAACCCATGAGATCGAAAAATATGTCTAGCTCTAGAAGAAATCTCTAAAGCTTTTCAAGAGCAAATAAATGAAAAATTCACAAAAAGTTTTCCTAAGTTTTCGCTTAGCGTGACTCCATCAGCCCTCAGATTGCAGTTCTAATAAACCGAGCTAGATCAATTTACAAAACGGTCATTGCTCTCGAACGTATTAAAAATTAATGCACTATTGCAAAAAATGGCGATCGCGCGTGCGTTTCCTGACGGAGAGTATGCCATTGCAAAAACTGAACGCGAGCCGCCCGCGCTCCGTGACGCGTTTTTCTTAGTAATTAATGTAGTGGAGTGTGTTGGGCACGCGAACTGGTATGTATTATAGCTAATTTACACTTGCTCGGTTATTCTAGACAGCCGTCGATAGGCTCCAACTCTCACCATAATTATCTCGTCTAAGTTAAGGGCGAATCAAAAAATAAACATTGTTTATAAATGGATAATAGTTTTGTTGATGTTTTGATTTGGTTTACTGGCTTTGTGTTAGTAATTTATACTCGTAGAGGTTTTCAACTTGTGTTATGGATTATGACGGTAGGCTAATAAGTTGGAAGATTGAATGCAGAAAAAAGGATATATTTGGATCTTCTAGGCCGACTATTACCTCCCTGGATTGGTCAGGGTACGTGAGATTTATGTCTCAGACAATCTTACCTTCGGCGACCTACGAACCACAGACGGTGTGGGATTTAGTCGGTTCGAATCCGACATAACGCCCCGAGCATCTAGCGGGGTGCAGTCAAGAGCCGTCAAACAACCTCAGCATTAGTTCCACAAAATGGCTACTATTTCAACAAGATATAAATATAAATATGGATCCTGGTCACAATAGCTGTCCACAAATAAGGAATGTAGTTTAAAATAGCGATGTGTCGGCGCCCGCGCACCCTGTGACGTGAGCAGGAATCCGAGTCGGAAATGAGTCAGTGCGAGTCGTTGTCGAGTCGTGAGTCACTTCTCAGGGAATGTGGTCTGAGGCTGTGGTCGTTTTATGTGATGCGTTCTTTCAATATGGTGGTGAGCTTTGAGTAAGTTCAATTTTATTGATTTATGGTCACTTTACTGCTGTTTTAACTTCAGAACTTGAGACAAAATTTACAATAATGGTAACGGGAATTAACGCGATCTTTAGTATTAGGCACATAGTTACTTACCTTTTATTTATGTAGGACACACCAATTTGACTTCACCTCGCCGATGGTAAGCTGAAGGCAAAGTCTCAGAAAAGAGGTTCACTATTATAGACACGTACCATGTTATAATGGTAGCACTCAGCTTGACGGCCTCATCAGATTCCCCGCCCGCCTCGCTTCGACGTTTAACCCCGCGTTTACATACTGCCGCTCGCATTGCTCATCGTGTTGCCAGAAATATTCGCGCGATTAATGCCCTAGCATTCACACACTCCCATCATCGCGTTGGTCCGCATTACAGTATTCGCCCTGCAACGGAGATGGACGTAAACGTATGGAGGACAACGCTGTAGCAGTGTACGCAATAAGCTTTTACAGCATAGCGAATTAATTAAATAGATTATTAATAAAAACTATCACTTTCAACTACTATACACTTTCCGTAGATCGATATAAATATTTTTAAAAGTAAATATTCGAGGAGCAATAACGAAAGTCGTGTTTTATTTAGCTTAGCGCCATCTAGCGGTCTCGTATAGTTCATCGCGCTAGTATTTGCGCAACATACGCGGCAGTACTCGCGGCATGACGAATATACCATTCACACCACGTCTCTGCCCACTTCTCTCGCCATTTCCCTCGCTCTGCCGCGAGTATGTAAACGTAGCATAAAGTTAGTATTGAGACAAGATTTATTTTATAGCTACGCTTGTTGGTTTATATAAAATTGGGTAGGCACATAAACACGCATAATTTATTATTTTCTGTTCCACTCCAAGGTTTTTTTTTTAATCTATATTTATTTAGAAGCTTTTGGCCAAATTACTCCAAGGTGTTAGTGAGAATTTCCTAATTAAAGTAGGTATATAAAGACACTTTGTTTGACCTGGGGATCGAAACTGGGACCTCATGTAACAGCAGTGTTCGCAAACTGCAAGAAGACGTTTTGCCCTCTTTGATGAAGCTTCTTTTTTCTTAACAGTCTCTACTATTAGGTACTAAGTATTAGAAATGCTGTCTGAAACTGCAATATAGCTAGCGTACTGTGCATCCACACATCTGTCTCTACCACAGAGTATAAAAAAATACTTAATATAAATATAATGATAACAATAGAATTGCGTTAATTCATTCAACCTACTCCCAACAAAGTTATATTTGCACCGGCACCAACTTACAGCCAACGCAGTGTGCGTTAAGCCAGGTACATACCTACCAAGTGAATAATGGTTAACGGATGACTGTGTCAGTGGGTGTATGTTGCCACATCAATATGTTAGTGCGGGCTCTGTTGTTGAGAGCGTCTAACATCCAGTAGTCTACTTATTATCTGGGCTTTTTACCCAAGTAAATTAGCCAATTCCTTAAATACCTAAATAAACCTTATTTCTTACCTAGACTCCAATAAAATAGTAGCCTTTTAGCAGCCATCCTGCTAGCAGATGAAGTTATCTTAGGTCCCGAAAATCTTTGTGAGGCCCTACCCCAATATCTTTGGGACCTTGTGTACTGCTTAGGTAATCTCTGATTAGTTTTGAATGTTATATTTTAGATTTTATCCAATAAATACTTCATTCCGTGCACGCTCAAGCAGTGGAATGATCTCCATACTGTGATTTTCCCAAGCGACTAAAATATGGGGTTCTTTAAGAAGGGAATAAGAAGGGTACAATGTTAGGTCCCGAAAATCTTTGTGAGGCCCTACCCCAATATCTTTCCAAGGGACCTTGTGTACTGCTTAGGTAATCTCTGTTTAGTTTTTAATGTTATATTTTAGATTTTATCCAATAAATACTTCATTCTGTGCACGCCCAAGCAGTGGAATGATCTCCATACTGTGATTTTCCCAAGCGACTAAAATATGGGGTTCTTCAAGAAGGGAATAAGAAGGGTACATAAAGAAGGGTAGCTTATAGGGTCGGCAGCACGATTGTGATGGTCCCAGTGTTACACACATTCATAGGCGAAGGTAACCGCTTCCCATCAGGTAGGCAGTGTGCTTATCTGCAGCTGAAACGGTATAAAAAAATCTTTTTTTTTAGAGACACGTTTATCAGAACGCTAATGAATCAGTATGAACTTAGGTACGTTCAACAGCGTACGGCGATGATCGATGTATTCTACTTGTTCGCATTCCTTGAGTTGGTGTGTACCCAGCATAATACGTATTAATTTAAATAAACAAACAATGTGCGAGCTATTATGCTGATTGTCAGTTGGGATCAACGACTCAAGTCAATGATGCGAGCATTGATGTGCGGTACGGTACTTATAAAACAATAAGCTTTTGTACCTATCCATGAATGAGTCCTGGCGGATTTGTCATAGAGATGTAATTATATTATGTAGACTAGCCTTCCGCCCGCGGCTCCGCCCGCGTGCATCTCGGTTAACGCGACCTTTGCTCATATCTTCGGTTCTACTCAACCGATTGCGATCAAACAGAGTCGAAGACGTTTGGGACACAAATTCTACGGACACTGTGTCCCTAAGTGTACTTTCAAATTTATTTATTTTTTCGAAGACGTTACGGACACCAATATAAAACGATAGTTTTGTACAGTCGACATGGAAAACTTATTCAATATTGGATAGGTTGTACAAAAGACAGTGTTAATATGTTGTTGGAGGAAGTGCCTGGAATAAGGGAAATTCGGAGGAGCCCATTGGGCTTCTGGTGGTTTTATTAAAACTAAGGACAGGTGATTCTGATGAAAGAATATATACATTAGTTAATGTGCCTAGGCGAACTTTAGAAGTTCTTTAACAGGATTTGTGCCAGCCCAGCTTGGGATTAGCCATATTCAGTGATGCCAACTTAGGGGTTTTCCCCCTAAATTTAGGGGGAAAGAACATGTCTAGGGGATTTTCTAGGGGGTAAATTTAATTAGGGGGATTTTTAGGGGTAGATTATTCAAGGATTATCGTTGTTTTTTTTAAGTGTCCGCCATTGGTGCTTTATTATAAATTTGTTTAATCACTCAAATAATGTTGTGCCGTATCTTAGTCACGAAATAAAAAATCACCAGGGGGGAGGTATAATAAGATATTACGTGTATTTATTTCTTCTTATAACGCGCGATTTTTAGGATAGATAGATAGATAACACTTTATTTTACACCAATAGATGTACAGTAGAGACAAGTAGGTATCATGTATACAGCTAGAGTCGATTTTTATCATGTTTCTTAATTATCTAGCATTCAAAAAAATATTAAAAAATACACATGATCTTGGTTAAGGGATAGGGGGAGGGGGGTAGTCTAAAATCTCACCAGGTATCACCATGGGGGAGGGAGGGTTAAAAAATTAGTAAAAAAGTTTAGGGGAAAAACCCCTGTTTCTGCACTTGAATGACCTTCAGTTGTTACAAAATTCATGCGTATTCAATTTCCGGCATTATGAGATGCAGTCCTATTGATTAGCTAGACATTTTGGGATTAAGCTCTTATGGACCGGACGCATTAAAACCATTCATGATTGTAGCGATTGGAGAGAGACATGATGTTTGTTTTTGAAACATTATAGTTTGCGCTTTTATTAATATTAATACATCTGCCATCACAGATAACTATACTATTATGTCTTTTACCATACAGCCCATTAGGTATTAACAAAGTACGATTGATTACTTGTTCCCTGGCAATATGGCCAGGGAACAATTAATCAATTGTGCAAGTACTTATGCAAGTACAGAAACAGGGGTTTTTACCCCTAAACTTTTTTACCAATTTTTTAACCCTCCCTCCCCCATGGTGATACCTGGTGAGATTTTAGACTACCCCCCTCCCCCTATCCCTTAACCAAGATCATGTGTATTTTTTAATATTTTTTTGAATGCTTGATAATTAAGAAACATGATAAAAATCGAATCTAGCTGTATACATGCTACCTTTTTTTTTATTTTTTTTTATCGTGCGCAAAATCCCCACGGATACCTCCCCCACCGTAGCCGGAGGAGGAGGTTATGTCGGACTAGAACCGACTAAAACGCACGCCGTCTGAGGGCCGTCAGTTACCGGAGGTGAGATTGTCGTAGCCATATCCCTCGCACCCCAGCCGACCCAGGACCATATCTCTCGATCTGGCCCTCTTCCGGTGAGGGGACCACAGAGTCCCCAACCCGCCACCGCCGCGGCCTGCTTCTGCTAGGGTGACAGGCGGCTCTACCCGTCACCCCCAGGCCCGCGCTCATGGGGGACGGAGGTCATTCTGCGACCTCCGACGCCCGAGTTGCCACTGCTCGTTGCGAGCCGCGAGGTTTGCGATTCTCCTTCGCTCCTCGCGCTCCCGCTCCGCCGCCTCCTTCACGAGCATTACTTGCTCGCAGAAGGAGTCGCCGGCGGCCCACGAATCTGCGCAGCGAACCATCGCTGCGAGCAAAGTGGCGAGCGTGAGAACTCTCACTCCTAGGGTCGCCACCAGCTCCCGTCTCGGCGTCTCCCACGCCGGACACTCAGTGAGCGTGTGCAGCGCCGAGTCCTCGCTCGCGTCGCAGTGATGGCACTCGGACGTTGGCTCTTTCTGCGCGATCCGATGCAGATACCGCCCAAAACACCCATGATTGGTGATGATCTGCGTCAGCCAGAACGAGAGGCCGCCGTGTGGCCTCTCTAGCCACTCCCCCATGATGGGTCTTACCGCCGCTACTACGGCGTGCCCTGCGCGTGGTTGCCCAAGTTGTAGCTCCCACTCCGCCACCATGTCCCTGTGGGGCCGGGATCTCACGGCCCGAATTTCTTCAGGCTCAGGATCGTGTCCCCGCTCCCGCGCCGCCTTTCGGAAGCGGTATAGCGCCGAAAGGGATCTCGCTTCCAGGATCCACGGTAGCGATCCGGCGAGGAGACTCGCCGCTTCAAAGGATATCGTGCGGTACCCCCTGATGGTCCTTGTATACATGATACCTACTTGTCTCTACTGTACATCTATTGGTGTACAATAAAGTGTTATCTATCTATCTATCCTAAAAATCGCGCATTATAAGAAGAAATAAATACACGTGATATCTTATTATACCTCCCCCCTGGTGAGATTTCGTGATTTTTTATTTCGTGACTAAGATACGTCACAACATTATTTGGATGATTAAACAAATTAATAGTAAAGCACCAATGGCGGACACTTAAAAAAAACAACGATAATCCTTGAATAATCTACCCCTAAAAATCCCCCTAAATAAATTTACCCCCTAGAAAATCCCCTAAACATGTTCTTTCCCCCTAAATTTAGGGGGAAAACCCCTAAGTTGGCATCACTGAATATGGCTAATCGCAAGCTGGGCTGGCACAAATCCTGTTAAAGAACTTCTAAAGTTCGCCTAGGCACATTAACTAAAATGTATATATTCTTTCATCAGAATCACCTGTCCTTAGTTTTAATAAAACCACCAGAAGCCCAATGGGCCCCTCCGAATTTCCCTTATTCCAGGCACTTCCTCCAACAACATATTAACACTTTCTTTTGTACAACCTATCCAATATTGAATAAGTTTTCCATGTCGACTGTACAAAACTATCGTTTTATATTTTGTGTCCGTAACGTCTTCGAAAAAATAAATAAATTTGAAAGTACACTTAGGGACACAGTGTCCGTAGAATTTGTGTCCCAAACGTCTTCGACTCATCAAACAAACGTAAGACTTTAAGTCTGATCAAGCCCTTTCTAAGAAAAAAAACCGCATCAAAATCCGTCCAGTTGTTTTTGCGTCCATCGCGAACAAACAGACAAACAGACAGGAACATCAAAAAAAATATTTTCGTGTTCAGTACCTATCGTTAACATAACATAACCCAAGTATATTTTTTTAAATATCTACAATGTACAGACACGACCACTTTACAATTATATAATAGTATAGATATAAAAAGAGTTATTAAAATTAAATCACAGCATACTATTTTTACCTGGTATTTACCAGGGACGGATTTTGAGGTGTGCTGGTCTGGGCAACAAACTGTCTACCCTCTGGTTTAGCTCTTCAAATCCTACCTTGTCCAGAAATATAGTTAATATTTTTTTTATTTTTGAGAATTACCATTAAGTACATTATTTTTAATTGGAAAAAGCGAAATCAATACTCGGGCAGGACTCGAACCCGCGATCTTTCCCTTACAGGGGGAATGCTCTGACCACTGAGCCAGTTTAGTTTAGCATACTAAATGCTTTAAAATAAAATTACCTTATCATGTTTTTACATAGTACTGTAGGTAAAAGCAAAACAGCCGAAAAGCTATCCAAAGAAAAAACTTTTTTTCATGTCTCTATGATGGGCCCTGCTGTCTCTACAGCAGAGGCAATTGCCCCGGGTACCCTACCTCTAGATCGGGCCCTTGTGCTATACCTACTGCTTTTAAATTGATAGTCTTTAAAGGGAAAACGCATTAACATCAAAATAAGAAGCTTCCCGGCCGTTAAACATGAAGTAGGAACAACATTGTACCTTGAAGAAACTGTCGTGGATGGCTGAACTGCGTTATGGTCTTGATCCTACGTATTTAGCTGGAAAAAATATTATTATTCATGGCTTACTAGAAACTATTGTACAAGGTATAATATGTATGTATGTGGTTACATATCAAAATCCCGAAGCTTACAATACCGAATTTCATAATACCGACGTACGAAAGACCGAAATTCTAAATCCCGAAAACGTACCAAAATCTCATTTACGGTATTTTGAACTTCGGTATATCATAGTTCGGTATTTCGTACATTCGGGATTTTGGACTTCGGGATTTTTATTTTCGGCAGTTTAATACCGAACCATTGTGCCAACCTTGTAACCATGTGTATTTATAAAAAGAAGTATCTAAAATATGTGTATTATCCGCGATCTACATTTTTTTTTTTTTTTTAGCGTTCTACATCTCATAACATAAGCTACATAGTTGAGCTATGCCTATTTCGAATCTTGTTATTCAATCACGCTCTACCGGCTAAACGGATCTGACTGAAATTTGTTACAGGGATAGAGTATAGTCTGGACTCTGGAATAACAAATAGGCTACTTTTCATCGCTGGAATAGGTTTCTATGGGTTGCGGGAATCATTTAAAGATTTGGCGCCCCGGGCCAGTTAGTTTTACCGCCCCATTAAGTGACGATTGTACATAAGTACCTCATCATTTTTCTGCCCTAATACCAAGTTTATTTGGGGTCGGCGCAACATTGTGTGCTTTTTCCATTAATCTCTAGTTGCAGTCATCTCAACATTCACTCCCTCCTTAACCATATCATCTTTCACACAGTTCATCCACCTCCTGCTAGGTCTTCCTCTCCCCTTATAGCCATCCACTTCCATAGTTAAGGTGATTACATAGGTACGCGAATGACTTTGACCATACAAATGCTCAAGGTCATCTGCTCATATTTGAACCATAAAAATCAGTAACACTAATTTTAATAGATAACTTTATAGGCGACGGTTACTAACTAAGAAGGTCACGTCATGCTAATACACTTATTTAACATACATGTGAAATTTTAGATTATTTGGGTACATATTGTAGAAAATATTTGGTTTCATAAGAAAGAGTAGAGTGATGTTCAGAGCCTCTTTTCAACTATGTCCTCCTTTTTTATTTTATTTATGAAAAGGTGAAGTTACTCTGTATATCCTGTAGTATGCAGGCATGTGAATACCAGATCTGTAGGTTTTATAGTTAAAAAGAAAAACGGTTTCGAAAATATCGATTTTTCGATGCTGATCTGATTCGGGGCCTTAATGCCTTCCTTACGACTACGACATTACTTTCATCCCTACGCATTACATGTCCGAACCAGGACAAGCGATTTCCTCGTAGCTTTTCCGTGATTGGTGCTACAAACTTAATGAAATAAGTACTTTATCGTCATTATAATACTTATTTAATTAAAATTAAAATTTGTCATGGGCTGTATATTTACTGTCACTTATTACGTGGGAATGGATGCGGAAGGCGGAGGATCGGCAAACGTGGCGCACATTGGGAGAGGCCTATGTCCAGCAGTGGACTGTAGTAGGCTAATTGATTGATTTACTGATTACGTGGGACCTATTAATACAATTTTTGGTGAAATGTGATGTGTCAAATTCACCTCTGCCTAACCCCCGGGGATAAAGGCGTGATTATATGCATGTATGTATGTATGCCCATCCAATTTGTCTATATACTAGTTTGCCGACAGATCCGTGACCCTCATACCCAAAGGCCGCGTAGCAACAATATGGTTATTTTAGATAGCATACGGGGCCATCACACTCTTGAGCTATATCTAGGTTACACGCGCGCTGGTGACGTCACTCAATCTACTAACCGTGTAGGGTGACCATGAAACGTATAATTAAAAAAATCACTAGTTATGAAAGTTCCACTTTTTATATTTGTATATTTAACTTACATACATATAATTACACCTTTATTCCCGGAGGGTTAGGCAGAGGTGAATTAACACCCACATATCACCAATCATTGTATTCGGTCCCACGTAATAGGGGGTGAGCCTATTGCCGTATTCCGGGCACTATTGTTGACTCGAACCATTCATCTGAGGCTGAATCCGGGTTGTATAACTTCTATATATCTGTCTAATGTCATTAGACAATGCCCTATCGCTTAGTCGCCTTGTACGACACCGCATGGGAGGAGATGGGGTCCAAATTATACTCTGCTGGGAACCATGTATATTTATTTAAGTCATAAGAATATTAGTAAAAATATATGTAGGTATGTCTTCTTCTTAGCTTCTGCAATAAAAAATATAATAAACGTTTCTACAAGTATTGATAGTGGAGGCACCTATTTCAAGTTTGCCTACAAATTTTACCAGTGCCTCGAAATGAAAAAAGAAAGAAAAAAGGAAGGATTTTTTTTAAATTTCTCACGAACTGAATTCATGCACAATGTGTAACTTAATATACTTAGATATTACATTAGGCAATGCGATTTGATAGCACATTGTACGAACCAAAATATGGCCACCAACTCAGTATAATATTTTAAATGCTAATGGGAGATCAACATGAGATTCACCCCCTTTTTCGAAACTAATCATCCCCCCCTAGAAAGTGGCAATTCGTTGGCCGGCGAATTGTAGACTAGCACGACAAATATATGGAATTTGACATATTTTATGATATGTATGCCTTCACGGTTGTCATGTACGTCAAATCTCATATTCTTCATTCTATTCTCAGTCAAATTTGACCCAATACCAAAAATTGCCAAATTCAAAAATACATAATCATTACTACGAGCTTATAAGTGACACAACTCCTTCGCACGTCTGTTAATGGCAAAATTTGTCGACAACTTTGGCATAGTTTGCCGCATCAAAAAATTGAATTGAATTACAATACGGCGGTCAACCAATTGTCAATTATCTAGGGGGGCTGTTCGAGAACTCCGTGTTGCTCTCAGAGAAGCTGACACACCAACCAAAAGCAACCAGCGGACCTCATATTCACAGTGCAAATTTTGGACGCGGCTGGGAATTCGCTATGAGGATTATGATGAAGCGGTTCACTTATCGGTAACCACGGCAGATTATTATAACATGCCGTGATGGTAGCCACTTTCCCTTGTCACATGGTGATATGCATATATGCACAGATAGTGCCCGCATCCAACGTACCTTGTTGCACCTTGTTGTGAGTACTGTGCGCTGCAAGTGTTCGTGGTGTACAGAGGTGTATTACCCACATTTGGCCAACCATGTTTTTTTTAGTACCACGTACCGCTTTACGGTAATTTCCTTAAATATTTGCGCTCAGCGGGAATCCATCTGCGACTTCGGACTTAATCGTATAAGCATTGCTTTCTTACTCGTTCAAAAACAGTAACTCTATTAATTCCAAAGAGATATATTAGGGATGTGACATTGAAGGAAAAAAATCGATTAAATAAAAATCGATTTTTTCTTTACTCAATATAAATCGATTTGTCAAAAATCGATTTTATGAAAATAAATAATCGATATTTTTTTAAAAATCGATTTTTTTCCTAATTTTTAAAAATCTGCATGCTTTTCGTATTCTAATAATAAACCTACTGACATTACGAAATTATCAGATTAAAAATAAAATAATATGATTAATAAAAATAATAACCAATTATAACTAAATCTTAAAGAAAATGTTCTTTTAGACTTTCAAGGTAACTATTTCAATTTCATAAAAATGTAAAATTTGATTTCCGCAAAACTATTTTTTTCACTGGCAACACTAAAAGAAACGACGACCGCTCCGTAACACCGCTGCCGCTGTGTCATACTGGCACTGGTGTGACGGTTAGGGAAGAAAATTATAATCGTCACACTATTCGCTGTCATTGTTATAATGACACAGGCAGCGGTGTAAAGGTCCAACCCCACCAAACGGATGGCATCGGCCCGGATTTTACAATCTTTAAACAAAATTAAATCTTATTATCACAGTGTTTGAAGTTTATATTACCAAGTCACGCACAACAGCTTGTCAGCGACGTGCGGCGGCATGACGCACGTCAAGCTGTCATGCGTGACTTGGTAATATAAACTTTAAATGCTG
Source organism: Eilema depressum (assembly GCA_914767945.1). Taxonomy (NCBI): domain Eukaryota; kingdom Metazoa; phylum Arthropoda; class Insecta; order Lepidoptera; family Erebidae; genus Eilema; species Eilema depressum. The sequence goes on from OU612020.1 coordinate 19,660,830, forward strand.
TGATATAAGATTTATTTTGTTTAAAGATTGTAAAATCCGTTCCGATGCCGTCCGTTTGGTGGGGTTGGACCTTTACTGTTAGTTTGTCATCAAAGATAAGTCAACTAAGTCAATTTTGTCCGTATCATATTTTCATTATCACAACAATATGAACAAACTTTTTTGTTACTCTTTTAGAAAATTATAAATTAAATAAAACTATAAACTGAACAGACAATAGTACTAGCGTAACCATAGTGTGAGTGATTCGAGAACCGAGAAGTCATATATCATACAAAGTGTTCATAAAATGTTACGAAAATTTCGCATTTACGAAAATCGATTTAAACGTGTAAGCTAAAAAAATCGATTTTTTAAAAATCGATTAATATTACTAAAAAAATCGCGTTTAAAAAATCGATTATAAGAAAAAAATAATCGATTTTTTTAAAAATCGATTATTTTTTAACATCCCTAAGATATATTATGTACCATATAGTGGAAACAACAATGCCGTGAACTGAAGGATGGTGCCACCGTCCCTTTAACATGGTCATATCGTGCTAAATTGACGTTGATCTGCAATAATACAGAATGCATTTGACAGTGACAACCGTAGTTTCGATTTTATGCATTCCATGGATTTATTGGTAGGTACATGTCATCATTCTCTGAGCCTTTGCCCAAATCAGTTCAGGTCGGTTTTCCAATCTTAACTGTGATGCGGCTGAACTTCGATATTTTCCGTAAAGCGATTACCATCTGATCTCCACAACCAATTGGCGATATCGAAATTCAGCAGTTAGACTGGTCGGACTTTTGTGGCCTCCAACCACCCGAGGTACATGTGTACTTATAAAAAATAACATAGTCAAGTTAAAAGTTAATTTATTACAAGTGGCCTCTAATTCTAGACTAAAGAGGTTATCTTAAATTAATTTTAATAGAGTTCTATTGAAATTAATTCACTAAAGAGAACTTAGAAAGACGAGACAGTTAACTAATTAAGTTTTGTTTGCTAAAGTGTAAAGTTTGTTGATATAATTTCATTTATCACGTCCTCGACAGCTTTTGTTTTAACTTTTGATATTTAACATCATCATCATGCCTTCATTTTGCGAAGTTGTCTCCACGAAAAGTAGTCAAAATGAGAAATAGACAGTTTGAGAAGTAGACCCCTGGCGCCGGAGGGCATTATACATATAGGTCACAGAGGTGTCACATGAGAATTGTCACAATTTGTCAAATAGGTACTACTGGCTGTGTATAATTAAAAAAATACAACTTCCGTTCAGTTTTTCAAATAAGTAGGTACTACACTACTACTGGCCGTAGAGAACCATTCGCGAACCGTACGCGAAAGTTACGAACGTTCGCGTAGATACACGTAACGTAACGCATTCATCAACTTACCTCCCAAGTCAAGCGTGCCAAAAGAAGATTTACCTAACTTCAAAAATCAATAACCAAATTGTTATAATGTAGTAGTTTAGAATAAAAAAGAACGAATGTCCCATGTGAGTATTTTGTTCCTATAATTCATGGTCACCTCACATAAAGTGTCACTTTTTACCTAGTCTCTAATTGATTAATAGGAGATAGAAGCCTTTAGTCTCAGTAGTTACATAATGTTAGCCTATTCTCCCATTAGGCTAACACTGTGTTCTGTCTCACCACCTTCTCCTAGAGGCAGAAAGCAATCTCACTTGCAAAACTGTACACCTGTAATGCCTTCTTCTTTCAATTCCAGTTCCAGCTGGTATTAACTTAGGTACCTATCTTTTATAGCTACTATTTGGGTAGGATATCTCACTCTTACAGGGTGGAAACAAAATGTTAAGGCGTTCATTACACGGGAGGTTTTGCTGTCAGTTTATCCACTCACGGATGGTTGCAATCTCGACAGTAGTACAGCCATCATTCAAACGTAATTCATGACTGATGGCATGAATGACGCTTGCATGAGCGTGTAATGGACGCCCAATAGGGCCCTTTTCACATGCATTTTTTTTACTTCACACGGCACGGCTACCGTACCGTGACCGTATGTGCATGTGAAAAGGGCCTAAGGGTGTCCAGACGATGTTTTAAAATGCATAAAATTAAAACTTGATTTAGATAAGACAAAAATAACCGAATTTGCAGATTTACTGATTTGTTAGAACTCGGCGCCAACTATGTTTGTTGTGCCTGAACTAGTATGATGCAATCAATTGAAATATGGCCTCTCGGGCTAGGCACCGACTTCTAACAGATCAGCAAATATGCAAATTCAGTTATTTTTCTCTTATCTTTATTAAGTTACTTTATAGGTCGGAAGGTACTTTTTAGTTTTTGAAGTCGGTTTTTAATCTAATCATTGTCTTATACCTTATCCTGGATTCCTATTATCTTTTGTCTCGTTCTCAGAAACTTTATACGAACTACATCATACATACATATATATACTTACTCACGCCTGTAAATCTCCGAAAGGGTAGGCAGAGGTGTATTAACATCCACATTTCGCCTACTATTTCGCCATAGGGGGCAAGCCTATTGCCGTCAAGCGGGCACTTAGTCATGGGCATCATAGTTCTTGCGGCGCGCATTGCGTGCCTCCCCATACCCGGGGGCGAGTTGGGGACTCCGTGGTCCCCACACCGGATGAGGGCCAGTTCGAGAGATATGGCCCTGGGTCGGCCGGGGTGCGAGGGATATGGCTACGACAATCTCACCTCCGGCAACCGACGGACCACACAGTCGGCGTGCGTTTTAGTCGGTTCGAGTCCGACATAACATAACCTCCTCCTCCGGTTCCGGCGGGGGAGGTATCCGTGGGGATTTTTCGCAATTAAAAAAAAAAAAAAGCATCATAGTTCTTTACAATGCTCATGTAATGAAAGATATACCACTTTAATAAACTACTTAAACACATCGAAACTAGTTCATCGGCGCACGCGATCTGCAATGTTTACATCAACTGCGCGGGCGCAATTTTTTGTACCACCATCAACCGACGAACGCGATGGATGACGCGTTTTCCAATTTATATTTAGAACCGGTCGTTGAACTTTGTTAAGAGTTTTGCAAATGTAGCTAACAAGTATTTATTGTATTATTGAATTCTGCACGCATCACTAATCATAATATAATAGTAGGTAAGTTTTTGGATGATAATAGAGCGATATGTCTTGGACCTTAAATACCCCGGAAGAGGGCCAGTTCGAGAGATAAATGGCCCTGGGTCGGCCGGGGTGCAAGGGATATGGCTACGACAATCTCACCTTCGCCAACTGACGGCCCAGAGGCGGCGTGCGTTTTAGTCGGTTCGAGTCCGACATAACCTCCTCCCCCGGCTCCGGTGGGGGAGGTATCCGTGTTGAATTTTTGCACGATAAAAAAAAGGACTTTAAATACCGAATGTGGCAACTGTGGCAAGTGAGTGTACGAAAATCTTTGATTGCAGATTTGTTTCTTTAAAAAAATAAAGAAATGTTTTCTTTGACTAATCCTACAATATTAGTAGGATTAGTCAAAGAAAACATTATTTCTTCCTACTAATATTATAAATGTGAAAGTTTGTGAGAATGGATGTGTGGATGTTTGTTACTCTTTCACGCATAAACGGCTGGACCGATTTGGTTGAAATTTGGTATGTATATAGGTTATACCCTGGATTAACATATAGGCTATATATCAGCGATGAACGGGATCAGAATTCCACGCGGGCGGAGCCGCGGGCAACAGCTAGTCTAATACATATGTGGTGACGAAGACAGAACTTGTAGTATCACCACTACATCTCAACCGAAGTGTTGTAAGAGGCGGAAAAATAAGCAAATGATATCATTGCGAGAGAAGGAAAACTGACAGCCTCGGTGGCGTAGCGGTAGTGAATGCGGCCGCTACGCAGGAGGCACGGGTTCGATACCCACTCATTACAAATATTTGTAAGCATGAATGGGTATTTGCATTGGTCGTGTCTCGGAGAGTACGGTTAACCGTCGGTCACGGTTGCCATAAGAACATATAAGGCAGTCGTTACGGGTAGTTGGACTAGTTGGAGCCCTAAAAAGTCCATCAACTGGTCTAGCTGCAATGCTTTGATATTGCCCAATATCGCTATTGGGTTATGGAGGTCAGATGAGAGTCGCTTCACATAAAAATATTGAAGTCCAACGAAATCCGCAGTTAGACTGGTAAGTGAACCCCAGACTCCGAGGTGAAAGCTTCGGATGCGACTGGAATTAACGCTAGGTTGAAGATGAAGGAAAACTTGAAATAAGATCCCGTACCAACCCATCTGGTCAGCCTGGCAACAGTGGGCCAAAGCCTCCCAACGATGGGAGAGGTCCATCATGTCCATCAGTGAACTACGATATGCTCATAGATTGATTGAGTCTTTAATTTAAAAAAATAAGAGTTTTGTAAGCGCAAAACGTAGTTTTTTTATGTTAGATACAGAATAAATTATTTTTAATTTTGACCTGATTCGTAGATTGATCCGTTTTCAATCAGTCTTCATTGCACAAAATCACACGTTTTAAAAACGTATCTAATATTACAGAATCGGGCGACAGGCTTCTCCGATACCCACTGACTCACGTGGGCTGTTCTATTTATAGCATGAAACCTGATATCCAACTTTTATGTCGCTTATTAGCTTACCTATGAATGTGATGACAGTTTGAAATATTTTTTTTGCAATAATCCAAGATGGCCGGATTATTTGAACGTTTGCAGAATTATAATAGTTATTATAGTTACACGTTAATAACGGTTGTATAATACGTTGAAATTGCAACCCGGGCTCGTGACAGGATTAGAATAGCCCTGCCCCTCTAGACAAGTGACAATTCCTTGTTCGGTGTATGATGGAATAGAAGAAAATGTATAGCATTTGACGTTTTTGACATTCGTTGACGCCTATCATATACGTCAAATCCCATACATTTGGCATTCTATTCCATCATACGCCGAGCAACGAATTGCCAGTCTAGAGGGGCGGATCCGCTAGCATTTTTGTAGAATAGAGCCCCCCATCTCTTCCTGTGGGTATCGTAGAAGGCGACTATAGGATAGGGCTATTTACCATCCGACTGTTTACCAGCCCATGATTAAGAGGCAATAGGCTCGCTCGCCCCATATAACGTGGATCGAAAATAGTTGGCGAAATGTGGGTGTTAATACTGTTAACACACCTCTGCCTACCCCTCGGGAATTTACAGGCGTGGGTAGGTATATGGATGTATGAAAATGGTCATGAAAAACTTGTTATATCTCCCCTCCCCCCATAAAAGCAATATAAAAATAATCTCTCCAGACGATCTGCTAAATTTTATAATCTCAGCGAGCGTTCAACGTCACTATGTACGCTACAATGTACAAACACAATTCACCACTACTTATCGAATAGTAAATTTTGCCGATGCCAATGAACTGTGCAAACAAAACTGGCAGTGATATGATGCACATATTCCATTAAAGTTCGCAAACCGGTTTGCACTCACCTGTAAAAACTGGTTAGGTATCAACTAGGTATTAGTTATTACGTGAAAAAAGGGAAGCATATCGATGAGTGTTAAATGATTAAAAAATAAAAAATCCGACTGCTGTCTAAAATATTGAAACAAATTTGATAACAGGCGGTACCTATTTGCCAATCATAAGGCAAAAGTACACATTTGAGTAGATAAGCCGAACAGAGACAAAGCTTCTTAAGAACGTGCAAAATTGATAGGTACCTATTTTGGTAGGGTTGTCAAATAGGTTAAGGTAAAAAAAACAAAACATTTGTTAAATAGTTTTATTATCCAGTATGATAGGATATGAATACACGGCCTTACTTATTTAAAATTGTATTTTTGTTATAAATAATGTATAAGTACCTACATTATACATACATATGCAATCATTAAAAATCTGTTATTTTAATATTACAAACGGTCAATTTTATTTATTTGTGTAGATGTAGGTAGGTACATAGCATCTGTAGATTACTGGCTGTTTTTTTTGGTACCTATTTATATTTTGGTGTGACTGTAGTAGTTTGTAACATAATAAGCTTTTTTTGTCAAGAAGGGAATATGTGCTTGGCATCACGGAATGTCGATAGCGCTACGTTCAAGCGTCGGACGGCTGTCAAGCCCGGACGTTCAAGTAGTATACTATACTTTTTTGTAAATACATACTTATAGGTAATACGTAGAAAAAACACCCAGACTAAGACAAACACCCATGCCCATCACACAAATGTTTGACTTGAGCGGGAATCGAACCTGCGACCTTAAGCGTGACAGGTAGATGTTATACCTACTACGCCACACGGTCGTCAACTGGTCGTCATTGTCGTCAACAATCAAAATAAAGATACACTTACATGAAAAAGTAATATTCAAATATTTACTTACCTATTTACTCTTTGGGATAGTCAAAGTATGATATATTTTTATTTTTTCTAGTATTTTTCATACACACAGTACAATAAACAACCATTATTAAATATTTAAACTTGCAACTAACAAAACAAAAACTTCAAAACTGACAAAACCAAAAATGTGCGTCGCACTGACCCTTTGATTGTCAACTGGCTGTGCCAGCGCAAACCGGTTTTTTCCAGTGTCACCGCGTACGCGACAAACGGCCAGTGGACACGCACACCATGCCCCGCGTGCTTGTATTAGTGCAACCGAATCGCGCGGTTCTATGAAGCTTTGTCTCCCTTGAGCGTGGAGACCGAATCCAGAAATTCCGTAACGAAAAAAACCTAACACTCCCCACTCCGAGCTCGCACGAATCGAGCCGAGCTGCTCCGAAGTAGCTCCGCTTAACGTAAGTAATTATAATTGCATAAGTTGATAAAAAATGCTATGCAATAGCTTTACCGCGGCAGTCCCCGAGTGCCACACGTCTTTTTTTTTATTTCATCACGCTACTACTCAAGGGAGTGGAGCAGTGATCATAAATGTGAACAAAGCCGACAGATTTCCATACATTATTTGAAGACTAAAAATTACAGACTCAAAGTGATGATACAGGGTTTCAAAATATGTCACGGACGAAGCCGGGCGTGTCGGTTAGTTCTCCATATCAGAATCAGAATCAGAATTATGAAGAATCATGAGAATCTGATTCAGGGCCCATACCATGAACTCTTAAAACAGGTCAATATTGAACTGCTGTCATTCTACCAACTGCAAATGTCACTATGTAATCCTATTACTTATATTATGACATTACAAAGTGACATTTGCAGTTGGTGAAATGACAGCAGTTCAATATTGACCTGTTTTAAGAGTTCATGGTATGGGCCCTGATTCTGATACTCCATACAAGGAATTTAAATACGACGATCAAACTGCATCACAAACCACAATCCAAGTCTTATGACCCTTTAGTGCTCCTCAACTACCTAAGAAACTACCTGTAGTGCATTTTCCTTATTTAGCTCAGTCTTAATGTTATTGCTCCGATAAAACGTTCCATCCTTCCAACGAAAAATGTGAGTCAGTTGCAAATTCGCAGCTCTAATGTGATTTCAAGGCTTAACCTTGGAGCCGATTAGCACTATTTAAAATTCCGTACATGTGGAGCACCTCGGTTACTAATCATTTATGGAAGTATTTTGTGAATTACTGACTATCGGTACACATCGGGACAATATCTTGAACCAAAATGTGAGATACTCAGTACAGTTTCAGGGTGCTACGGCGGTGCACGAGCTCAAATTCACCAAGCATGGTTACAAAAAGATCCGCGGTTGTTCCGCGACTCAGATCCAAGATATGTTTCCCGAGGTATTATATCCTGGAGGATACCAATGCCTTACCTTTTTACTGGCTGTCACATGTGGGTTTTTGAGTTGACGTAGTTCGTATGCTTCATTAGAGGACACTTCACTGCATTCGTGGTTTCGTGACTAAATGACGTATTAAAACAGAAGGAAGTTGCTCTACTTATGATGAATTTAGTGTATGTATGCGTGTGAGTAGATGTTTTAAACATTTAATTAATGCAGCCATATCCTAAAGGACAACTGACGAGCCAGTTATTTACTTGACGCAGACAGTGGTTCTCTATAGAACGGATAAGTGAGAAGGTTCATATCTCTGGAGCTGTAACCACTTATCGTTGGTCATGTAGAGGCTATACCGATAGGAATTTTGCAGATATATTTTGGAGATATTGCTCAAAAAGAAAAATATGGCACAATGGACAGCTTAACTCAGTATTAAACCTCATAACGATTTCCAAAGTTTACAAGTTTCCATGTCGGAGTCGAAAGGTAAGACGGGATAGATCTGTTGCTGCTGAGAGATAAGTTTGCGCCAGAGCCTCGTTCGTGGTTAACCAGGTACACTGCCTTGCAGATAAAGTAGACTCACACCTTAAAATCTTGGCGGAAACCTGTATGGTTCATGAAGATGAGTCGTTCCAACAAAATTGTGGAAAGGAGTAGAAAGTGCCAGTTTTGGAACGGCTCGCGTCTCTCGATAGATGAATTAAGAATGTGTGGACCCGTACCGTGAGTTTTACTCGATATGTTAACTCGATCGAGTAAAACTATAAATGTGAGCGTTTTTGCGTGAAAAAGCATCTGATGAGACCGTCAAGCTGAGTGCCATCACTGTAACATGGTGCGTGTCTATAATGGTGACCCTCTTCTCCAAGACTTTGCCATCAGCTTACCATCAGCCAAAGTGAAGTCAGATTGACGTGTTCTATATAAAAAAAGGTACCGTAGCAAAATGTTGCCGTTTTCAGACTAGATCCTTTGTTTTAAATTGGTTTAAAAGCTTCTTAGGTTTGTTTTATAGGGGGTTATAAGAAATCCATCCTTAATACGGTCTGTTTCCAATATTTATTTATCAAAAGGCAAGAAAATATCGCGAGTGTAGTGTCAACATGCGGCTTGACATTCAGATACAGAAATAAATGTCTCCCTTTGTGCACACAGGACGCTGTAGAATGGTAACAGCCAATGTCAACGTGAAGTGAATCTACAGTAGTCCTGCTCGTCTAGAAAAGTGGCAATACGTTTGTAAAATCAATGTATGGGATTGTAGGTTGACATACGTTGACGACTGTCATAAACGTCAAAATACATGTTGATTCCATTCATTTAGCCACTTGTCTAGAGGGTAGAGGGACTGCTTTACATTGGAATAGTCCTGGCAATCCTACTCACCAACAGACAAACTAGATAAATATGATTTGTAGGTACCTATATAATATCCGCAATAATCAAGAGGGCCTCTTGGCTAATTGGTAAACGAGTAGGTTAATATATTGCAAGTTTAAGACAGGCAGTCTTAGTAGGATGGCTGACCAATCTTAACTCACTGAGACCCCTCTGAGCCTCGGTTCCCATATGAACTGAACATTCATGGCATTCTCGAATCGGCAAACCTGGCCCTTGATTCTGCTAAAGCTAAACCACTGTCGTGCCACAATCTCTGCAAAAATTGGCATTAAATTTTAGACTTTATTTCTATAGAGTTAAGGTCCAAAATTCAATGACAATAGTTTCATTACACGCTTTCGTTCACTCTACAAAAAGCCATTTAATTTTAAACTTTAAGTGCATTGCTCTAAAGGCTAAAATCAAATGGAATTTTCTCGCAGTCTCTGTGGTGCGACAGTGGTTGTGCTTTAGCAGAATCGAGGGCCTGGTTGCCATACGAGCATTCAGATTTTATTTTTATTTGCTTTTATTTTCGAATCAGCAAATCTGTTCAATCTTCTTTCGTCCTTCTACTTCTCCGTACCATCTATCTATATCTTTACTAAATCTTTTATACATACCCCAAAGGTCTCAAGTCGACCTATCCTTCTGTGTTCACTGTCCAATGATAGCATCATTTGATCTGTATAGTGCTATGTACGTATAGACAGTCCAGTTCTAAATATAGCAGTGAAGTGGCGAACTCGAGTCGGCCGAGAATTGCAGCTTTTTTGCCTGCTTTTAGGTGAAAAACGCTGATACTCGTACGTTTTTGCGTACTTCGATAGTATTTACGTTTCCAAATACAATATTGATTTAACAATAATTATGGAACTTTTTGAAGCTTTGGCACTTTTATTATTTTGCGCTCTCGCATTACCTTTGCTTACCATTCTGCTTTTCAGTATTTGTTGTTGTAGCGGCAATAGAAATATATCATCTGTGAAAATTTCAACTGCCTATCACGGTTCATGAGATAGGGTACACCCACGGAGGTCAGAATATGATTCCTTCTCCACACACACCCTGGTGGTAGCCAGACGGACAGTGAAGTCTTAGTAATAGGGCTCCATTTTTACCCTTCGGGTAACAAACTTAAAAAAAAATCATACAAATATTATAAATGCGAAAGTAACACTGTCTGTCTGTCTTTTACGTTTTCACGCCTAAACCGCTAAAGCAATGTTGATGAAATTTGGTACGGAGGTGAATCAAAAAAGGACAGACTATGTTCGGTCGCGATAACCGCTAGTGGTTCTACAATCGACCTAATTCGGGGAGTGCCAGTGGTACTAAAATATCCTCTTAATAGTTATTAACATCTCGTTATCAGCTACAGAACAGAACAGTAACTGGAAGGCGATCATTTGTAGCCATGTTGAGAGCAATAAAATCCCACGTACTTAGGTGTAATCGTACGCATAGGAGCAGATAAACGCATGGTAATCTTCAGTTAAAGCGGTTTACTCACTGCATTACTTAGTGATCTTAGTATTGACCTGTTAAGGGGTAATGACCTAATGCTCTTCGATTTCCTTATTTCTTCCTGCTTCCGACTTCGCCTGGTTAGTTCCCAGTCGGTTGTCCTATAATCTGATTCATCAGCACCATCGGTAAACAGTCCAAATATATTTAAACCACTATACTATATACCAAATTTCATCAGGTTATCTACGAGATGAACTCATACAAGCTTTCATTCCCTATTTGAAGCCTATTAACACCTTTTTGAGCGATTAAAGGTTGCCTATGTCTTTCCCCATCTCTATCACGCATAATGGCCCAAAAAAGAGGCTAAGTACGGACAAAAGAGTCCTCTTTTCATTCCCCATCTCTATACTAGCAAGATCTGTTGGCTCTGTACCCGGCAAAGCGTGAAAATATGATAGACAGACAGACCAACGGACAGATAGACAGGTAGACAGACAGATAGAGTATATAGATTAGTTGCCTTCCAGTATTTTAGGCACAAAATCTGCTTTGAACCGTTTTAGCTAAGTGCGCAGTACACTTAGGCGCATCAATCATTATTATGATATAGGCGATATAGCCCAAGTTCAATTATTAAGATAGGCTAGTCATCGTTACAATGGACTTTTGGCTGATGTTGTTATATGTAATGGACGTAAGATCTACTATCAACTAGTTATAATAATATTATAAATGTGAGAGTTTGTGAAGATGTTTGATTGTTTGTTATTCAATAACGCCCTAACGGCTGAACGGATCTGGCTGAAATCTGGTACCGGGTATAAGTAGATTATAGTTCTATTCTTTTTACAGCTCACGTTTTTAGCCACATTTTCACTAAAAACACACAACTTGTGTTATGGAATCTAGAATGCGGATGCTTTTTTTTTGTAAATACATACATTATTATACATAGATACACCCAGACCAATGCAAATATTTATATTCATGCATACAAATATTGGCACTGAGCGGGGATCGAACCCGCGCCTCCTGCGTAGCAGCCGCGTTCACTACCGCTACGCCACAGAGGCAGGTATATCAATATAAATTGACAGGATCGTGATACAATAATTGCATGTGTATACGTACCCTATGACAGGTGTCGTACTTTTTTTGCTTGTCCTTAAACGGGTATGCCCCGATAACATGTCTTTCCATTTAATATCTATGTTATCAAGCATATTCGGTAGGATTAGTTAGTTTTAGATTGCACTAAGTCGCCTAAAAAATAAGAAAATAATAATAAATCCCCACGGATACACCATGCCAGAGCCGCTGAGGGTGGAACCGACTAAATCCGCACGCTATCATTGGGTCTTCAGTTGCCGGAGGTGAGATAGCCAGAAATATATCTCTTGTACCCCGTACCCGGGGCCGTCTCTGAATGTGAAGTGGCCCCTTCGGATGTAGGATCACGGTGTCCCCATCTTACATCTTACCCCCGGATATGGGGAGGCGCGCTTGCGTCGCCGCACTATGGTCCAGAACGGGTTCACCGTCTCAAAAATCTGTGTCTCTTTTGCCTTAAGACCTATTAACTTGAAAATTTGCACAAAAATTGTTGAATATAATGAGCTTTCAAAATAAATGGAATAAGCAATGGTTGCAATAATAGCATAATAATGTGTGAAATAAAAAATAATATCGGAATTAAGGTCTAGTTAATTAACTATTGATTTTTGTACAAGAATTCGGGAAAACCTATTTTCACTCAAACTATTCTTGAGACGGCGGCGTTATATGGAGGGTGATCATAATGTGCCGCCGCGGCCTCGGCCTTCTGCTAGGGTGACAGGCGGTTCCACCTGTCACCCCCAGGACCGCGGTCATGGGGGTGACCTGCGATGCCCATGACCTATAGTAGACCACGCTCTTCGATTATATAACCTACAAGCTACACTAACGAGGCAATAATCTTAACGCTTTTTGTCTCAAACACATTATAGGTTATAAAATAAGCTTCCTGTGTTACTCGGAATCATTCATTAATATCCTATTTAATTTTACAAGCAAGAAATATAAAGTAATGCTAATTAATGTGTCTAATGCTGAGTACACACCAACGGGATGTTAGTGGATCTCGCCGAACTTACACACTGATATACGAACCAAGAATATTGATTTTATACTCAACTAGCTGACCCGGCGAACTTCGTACCGCCATATTTTTCCCGTTCCCGCTGCACCTATAAACCTTCCCTGGACACCCACGAATACTTCAAGACTAAAATGAGCCAAATCGGTTCAACCCTTCTTGAGTTATAAGCTAACAACGAAGAGTGGCATTGATTTTTATATTATATTAGATTTATTATTAGTCTGTAATCCTACTTTAAAGAGTACTATACGCACAGTCAGGTAGGTATGAAAGGAACTTCATCCCTCGCACGCTTAAAGTGTGGAATGAATTCCTTGCTGTGGTTTTTCCAAGCGACTACAGAATGGGGTTCTTCAAGATGGACATTAGAAGGTTCATACGGGGTTGGCAGCGAGAGTGTAACGCCCCTGGTGTTGGTGTTGCATACGTCCTAGGCCACCATTACCACTTTCCAATCAGGTGGACCGTGTACTTGTCTGCCACCTAAGTTGTATAAAAAAGACTTATAAAAATAAAATAAAAACCATTTCAATGCACATTTCATATTGAGATTTAGTCAAAAAAGTAGTTTAGTTTTCGAAACCGAAGAATCGCACTCATCTGTCTACACTTTTCATGTGCATAACCATCGTTCGCCTACTTCCACTTGGTATGTACCAGTCTTTTTAAAATATTATTCCAACCGGATTTAGCCACTCATTAATTTTTATTATGTGAGCAATTTTACGGATAGACCATCGTCCTTCCGTTGGTCTATCTAGATCTTAAGAAGCAAGGACGATGTATACTTAGCGGCTTATATCTAGCTAGACCCTCCACAGCACAGCCTCACAACAGCCTCTGTGGCGTAGCTGTAATGAACGCAGCCGCTACGCAGGAGGCGCGGGTTTGATCCCCGCTCAGTGCAAATATTTGTGTGCATGAAATATGGGTATTTGTATTGGTCTGGTCGTGCCTCGGAGAGCACGCTAAGCCGTCGTCGGTCCCGGAGGCCAGTTGCCATAAGAACATCTATGGCAGTCGATACGAGTAGTGAGTAGTTGGAGCCCTAAAAAGTCCAAAAAAAAAACAACGGTCTAGCTGCAAAAACTTCGATATCGCCTAATGTTACCATTGGGTTGTGGAGGTCAGATGGCAATCGCTTCACGGAAAAACATCGAGGTCTAGCCAAATCTGTAGTTAAGACTGGAAAAGCGGACCTCAGACTCGAGCTGAAAAGCTTCGGATGCGACTGGGAATTTACGCTAGGATGAAGAAGATCTAGACCCCAGGCACGTCACAAAATGCACTCTTTATATTTTTATACCATTTAGGTCACCGACAAGCATACGACACACTTCATGGAAAGTAGTTACGGCGACCTATGGACGTGCAATACGTATGGTTTGGGTGTCTTTTGGGGATAGCACGGGGTGCTAAGTGTGCGGAGGAGCGCCAATCCACCAATATAGATTACTAGCTGACCCACCCGGCTTCGCTCAACATACTTCAAAACCCCGTAGGTATCACTCCGCAATTTTTTTTTTTTTCATGTAATGTATGGGTATTTGTTGATATTTATGGTTACTGCTCCGCTATCTTGAGCAGTAGCGTGATGATATTTAGCCTATAACTTCCTTTGATAAACGGGCTATTCAACATAAAAATATTTTTTCCATTCGAACCAGTAATTCTTGAGATTAGCGCGTTTAACCAAACAAAGAAACACATTCTTTAGCTTTATAATATTTAGCATAATAGAGTTTCTTCAGGGTCGGCAGCATGAGTGTAACGCCCCTGGAGATGTATACGTGCATAAGCCATTAGGTTTCCATCAGGTGGGCCGTGTGCTTGTCTGCCACCAAAGTGGTATAAAAATAAAACTATCCGCACGCGCCAAGGCCTCGTCTCTCTCGCGACTTGGGGTCGAGATATACTTATGCCGGGAACTATATCTAATATTATTATACAAAAAAACGTTAAATCAAGAGTCGGAAGTTTATTTAATATAGATTGTATAACAAATTAATGTCTAAATAGCACGGAATGGGTGACCTTCACGTTCTCGGGAAACTAAACCAACCTTATCTGTCCCCCTAGATAAGTGGCAATTCGTTGGCCAGCGTCGCTTTCCATCAGGTGGGTCATGTGCTGGTCTGCGACTTAAGTGGTATAAAAAAAAATCAGTCTCGTCGCAATTAGACTGGAAAAAGCGGACCCCAGACTCCGTGGTGAAGGTTTTAAATGGGGCCGGGACCAACGCAAGATGCTGATAAAAAGGTTAAACAAACGAATAAAAGAAGTACAGTCTTCCTACAGTCCCGGGTCCTTTAAGAAGGGCAAGAAAAAGCATCTTATGAGGTCGTCAAGCTGAGTGCCACCATTGTAACATGGTACGTGTCTAGAGTGGTGATCCTCTCTTCCAAGACTGCCTTCAGCTTACCATCAGGCGAGGTGAAGTCAAATTGACGTGTCCTATATAAAAAGAAGAAGTTGGATGTCGAAATGAGGTTGGCTCGGGTCCTAAATACCCCCCTACACCGGTAGGGCCCATACCCACGTCACATTTACAGTTTATCTTCACGAAACATCATGACCTAAATTTTATTGGTGTTAGATTTCAGTATAAAGATTACATTATAACAGTTCTCAGAAAAATTATTGATAATTGTTTTCGAAGAAGTAAAGGACATCATTCAGATTGGGCTAATTTTTATTTTGCCGGCCAAAGAAAAAAAATACAATATTCGGTTAGAGCTTGTTCTTACTAACATTTTTTATTAGTGCGTCAAAGTTGAGGGACCACTTCCAATGGTTTTATTAGAGTTTAAAAATCTTAAAAATATACACTTTTTATGATACGAACTATTCAAAATAAATGAAAAATATTGTTATACATTGGAAGAATAGTTAATAAAAGCAATAAAAAATAAACCCCATACTGCATATTGTTGTTTTTCGTCCATTTATTTACGGCTAAAATTAAAAGTGTCGATTAAAGAAAATAAAATCCACTAGAATTTTTCCTTATTAGCATTTTTTATTATGGCGTCATAGCTGAGGGACCACTTCCCTCGGTTTTATTTATATTCAAAAATCTTGAAAACATACATTTTTTATGATACGAACTATTGAAAATGAATTAAAAATATTGTTCTATATTGGAAGAGTAGTTCATATAAGTAATAAAAAATAAACCGCATATTACATATCGTTGTTTTTCATCCATTTATCTAGGTTAAAAATTGAAAGTGCCAGTCAAAGAAAACAAATGTGATATTCCGCTAGAGCTTGTACGCGTTTGCATTTTTATTATGGTGTCAAAGCTGAAGGACAACTTCCCTTGGTTTTTTTTTTGAGTTCAAAAATCTTGGGTTTATACATTTTTTATACGTATTATTGAAAATGAATGAGAAATATTGATTTATATTGGTTAAAGGTGCATTTCCAATTGAACTTAGTAAATATTTTGCCGGCCACTAAAAAAAAGTGCTTGATTTTGATAGAACACAACATTGTAAGCATTTTTTATTACTACACCAAAGTTCTAAATCGATTCCTTGAGATTTTATTTAGGGTTCAATATTTAGTATAAAGTGTGACTATTTAATTACTTAGTTCAAAAATTGAAAGTGCCGGTCAAAGAAAACAAATAGATATGATATTCCGCTAGAGCTTGTCCTCATTAGCATTTTTTTATGGTGTCAAAGCTGAAGGATAACTTCCCTCGGTTTTATTTGAGTTCAAAAATCTTGGATATATACATTTTTTTTTACGAATTATTGAAAATGAATGAGAAATATTGATTTATATTGGTTAAAAGTGCATTTCCAATTGAACTTAGTAAATGAGTTCATCATATTCCACAGTTACAAGGCACTAATGGCAATGCCTTATGGATGATTCGTGGACGATAGCAGTCACGTCATGTCCAGGTTCGTCAACATTATACATACATTATCATAGATAAAACAAGAAGGGTGAAGTGCAATGAAACAGTATTATTGCTCGTGTATTTTATTTTTATATGCTTATGCCAATAAGGACAAGCGCTAACGGAATATCATTTTTTTTTGGCCGGCACTTTCAATTTTAGACCTAAATAATCTAACGAAAAACAGCGATATACAGTATGGGGTTTATTTGTTATTGCGTTTAATAACTATTCTTCCAATATAGAACAATATTTTTCATTCATTTTCAATATATCGTATCATAAAAATTATATGTTTCTAAGATTTTTGAACGCCAATAAAACCGAGGGCAGTGGTCTCTCAGCTTTGACGACGTAATAAAAAGTGCTGATGAGGACAAGCTCTAGCGGAATATCATATTTGTTTTCTTTGACCGGCACTTTCAATTTTGGATCTAAATGAATGGACGAAAAACAACAATATGCAGTATAGGGTTTATTTTATATTGCTTTTATTAACTATTCTTCCAATGTAGAACAATATTTTTCATTTATTTTTAATAGTTCGTATCTTAAAAAGTGTATATTTTTAAGATTTTTAAATTAAAATAAAACCGTTGGAAGTGATCTCTCAACTTTGACGCAATAATAAAAAATGCTAGTAAGAACAAGCTCTAACAGAATATCGTATTTTTTTTCTTTGGCCGGCACTTTCAAAATTAGCCCAGATATGTATGGAGAGTGAATGTTCTCCTTTACCCGCGACAATGGTTCCTAATGGACTGGCGACCTAAAAAGGTCCTGAGATTGACTGAATGTGAAGGATCGGGAGCAATGGAGCATATTGGAAGAGGCCTGTGTCCAGCAGTGGACTGCTAGGCTAATTTTGATTGATTGAACACTGAGCACCCTTTTGACTACTCTCGCAGTTCTAAACCAAACCCTGAGGGCCAAAACAACCTCATCTGCAAGCTGGTACCCTTGCAGAGTGGCCCGCGAGGAGCGAAGGAGAATCGCAAACCGCGTGGCCCGCGAAGAGCGGCGGCATTTCGGGCGTCGGAGGTCGCAGACAGACCTTAGATTTGAAATTATTATTGTTACCGGTATGGCGGCGTTGACCTTGACCTCAAAATGTGCTATATGCGCAGTACGAATTTTTGAATGTCTTTTGAGGATAGCACGGGGTGCTACGGCGGTGAAAGAACTCAAATCCACCAATTATAGATAATCGCGATTTTGGGTCAAAATATATACCGGGAATTATATTTAACTAGCTTTTGCCCACAGCTCCGCCCTCGTGGATGTCGGTTATCACGACCATACATAGCTTTTGTCCTTTCTCAAGTTCTAATTTACCCATAAACCAAATTTCATCAAAATCTGTTCTGTGGTTGAGCGTAACAGACAGACAGACAGACAGAGTTTTAGGTTTTAACATTTATAATAGTAAGTATGGATTTCATTTGTATCAGTGACTACAATATACTTAGCTTCTAACAATATATTTCAAGCTTAATCTAGAATTCTAGACTATCACAAGCTTCGCATTGTCCTATATCTGAAAATCGCGATACTTTTTTCCGAGAATCTATGGCGTTCGGATAGTGGCCAAACGGGAACGAATTCGTTGTGCGTGTGTGCGTGCCTCGTGTGCACGGGGACACAATTGATTGTGCATGTGGGTGTGACACTCCTTACGCGGAACGACAAAATGTATTAATTAAGCACATAGGTCCGTGGATGCGGCGTTAATTTTTAAATTGTTGCAAACTTTTATTTTAATACTAATATTTTGTGAATGTGCCTTTTTATTATGCAAGCCGTGTCGGTTCTCCAAATGTCGGGGTGTAAGGCGCCCCATAAGGCATTACCCTCACACCCAGCTGACCCGGGCAGTCGCCGGTTTCAAAATGGCCCCATCGGCGTGGGAACCATGGTATCCCCATCTTGTCCCCGGGAAAGAGGGGCGTGGATCGCGTCATTTTCCCGGCCTGTTTCTGCTTAGGTAACAGGCAGCACCGCTACTTGCTTGCAGGTAGAGTCAGCGCAATGCAAATGCCTCTAAACTCAGCGTTATTCGATAGTAAACATACAGACTGTGACAAAGTGTATGAAAGTAAGTTCACTCCTTTAAATAAAAAAAATATATTGGCCAATTTTGAGTGTTAATATAACTCTGGCTGTCCCTTTGGCGATAAACAGGCGTGATTCTATTTATGTGTGTTACAAATGGAAGTAAGTAGGTACTTGCTTACTTTTTATGGGAATGTTAATTGTATGGAGATTTAATGGTTCATATTTCCGTTTGAACATAATTGAGTTAGTCATAATTATAAACAAACAGACAATCCAATAATGACATTCATTATTGAAGTCTAATTAGTAGCTATGATATTATTCCGTTGGACAACTAAAATGCAAAACCAGTATGTGAGCACTTGATGGATAGTCTTGCCTGCTGCCAGCGGGTCTAAAAAGGGCACAATGAGCGATTCTGCTAAAAACGAGCGAATTTTCGAGAAATTCCTTGTAAATCTCAATTGATTCCTACAAAATTCATCAGGTCACTCTTATCAAAAGAATCACAATAATTCATTTACTAAGCAGATTCCAATTTCGTGTTATGCCGCCGCATGACAAAATATTATCCTAATACGATTTCAAACAAGTTGCCTTTTTAGACCTGCAGTACTAGCACCTTGATATCGTAAATTGGCTGCACTGTGTCAAACAAAACTGACGAACGGATGTGGTTTGCCAGGTCACGGTCATATGGTCATGTACGGTCCGAGGGGGGTCACAAGGGACATAACCACGTGACCCCCTCCCCCAAATTTCAGGCTGCGGCCGCACCTGGTCACGATAAGAATCCCTCAAGCGGGAATGTAGCTTTACTATTGGTGAGTAATACTAGTTAACACTACAATGAACAGCCATTTAAAACGACTCTCCGTCAAGAATACCTGCCCTTAATGACGCTAGAAGAATAACCTTACTTGATGTCTTTTCAGTAGCAATATGTAGGAACATTTCGTACGATGTGGAAAAGTCAATTTTGCCTCGTAGCATAGGTGTACCACAGGGCACGTATCTTGGGCCTAAATCGCGAGACAAATAAGGACCTGGCGCCCGAGGATTGTTTTGTAATAATCTATGCTTAGTGAATTTGAGCTCGTCTACCGCAGTGGCACTTCGAGCTACCCTCAAAAGACACCCAAGAAACGTGTACTGTGCGTATAGAGCCCATTTTAGATCCAAGTTATGTTTATGCGTCCCATATAAGATACTTGTACATTTAGGTGCAATACTCCGTCATATAACCATCTTCCCCTAATTTATAAATGGTTACACAAAAGTAACATCTCCGGTGTTGCAAGCATTCATCGTACTTCGTAGCCAATAGTAACCACTGTCTATTAAATGCCCTATGGGGTTTTTGCTGATACTCAAGAAAAACCCAAGTCGAATGGGTTCAAATAGAATGGGAAATTCCATTAGATACGCCAAATTTCATGGTTATGGGAACTTGTTACTTGTGTTTATATGTTTCAGATGTAAAAATAATTGTACTTACTATAGATTGAAATTTTTGTTTATTCCGAAACACTCGCCAGCATATACAACGAAAATATGTTGATTAGTTTATGCGTCATATTCATAAGGCATTAGTAGGTACTTTCTTTTTTAAATTGACATTCAACAATGTGAGTGATTCGTACCTAAGGAATCGAGTAGATTAGTACATTACCCGGTGATTGAAAGGAACTTCATCCCACGCACGCTTACGCTCTGCTATGAACTCCCTGCTGTGGTTATTCCAAGCGAATACAGTATGGGGTTCTTCAAGAAGAGCACTAGAAGGTTAGCAGCACAAGTATGATGCATCTAGTATGGCATAGGCCACGGTAACCACTTTCCACCAGATCGGCCATGTAGTAGTCTGCTGCCTATGTAGCTAAAAATAACTGAAAGAATACTAGCCAGACGAGTCTTAAGACAGGTGGCCATTCCTAATATAATAAAATCCCTCCGTGCCTCAGAGAGCACGTTAAGCCGTCGTGTTTCGGCCTCGGCTGTCATACAAACATGTTGGATGATGATTAAACATTCAACATCGTGAATTTATAATAAGAATATCAGCAGTAGATTTATTATGCTTTCAACTTTTCCAATTTATTTCCCATTATTTTGGTTGTACATTCCATGACAGTTCAACTTTCCATGAGTTTTCCAGAGTAGGTTTCATTATTTGGTGTATTCGTGAGTTTACTAAGGGTTATAATGTTTGTCCGGGTTGTGGGGTTACATTATTGGGCGTGTAGGAAGGATTACACCCGTAATGACGGAGAAATCGATGGATATACATCATCGATGAATGCTCTATTTTCGTCGAATATGAAACCCTCTTGTTTGAAGTCAGTTAAAAAATACGGTGACCTTAGCGGTGATCCCAGTTGCTCTCTGACCTCCTGTATTTTTTCATCTTCTTTACAATAATTTAGTTAATTTTTAATATATATTGTAAACTTTGACTGTACATATTATACTTACTGTCGTTGTAAGCTTGCTTTTCATGTGTTGAGCACAAATATATTGGAATCGAACCAAAAACCACACGGTATCTCCAACATCTGACTTATTCGATTTTAGATTGGAAAAAGTGAATGTTCAAGACGGGACTTGGACCCGTGACCAGTCCCTTTTGGGAATCCTCTAACCATTGGGGTGAACTTTTTAAATCTAAAATAGAATTGAATAGTTAGCATTCTAAGTAATTGCTTTAATATTTCATTAAATCAGACCTAATGCCAGCAGAAGATATATACCCTCAGAGCAAACTGTAGCCTATAACTGGTCTAAATTTACAGGAGGTCTATTCAAGATAGTTTTGAGAAGGTGTGAATTATAGAGAAAAGGTGTAGGGTACAATCAAAGCAAAATCGCATCAGTGCTTTATCCGAGGCACGCCTGTTTCACACTCGTTCTTCATCTTATGCCTATTAACTGTTCTATATAATTCACACATACTTTAGAAAATCACAGTTGAATATATAAACACTAATCAGCACATTTACACCCATACCTAGATTGTATTTCAGATAAAATGAGTCACGGCATCTGCTTTTGAAATCTTGAAAATAATATCTAGATTATAAATATATCTAGAATTCCTTTAATTAAACTTGGCAGCTCTTCATTTGATGACATAGCTATTAATAAAGCGGTTAATGAGAAAAAAACAAACACGTAACCGAAATAAATTTATTCACTACATATCTAACGCATTGCGATCCAATCATTAACAGATCTAAAATTAGTTAACACAAATATTTTCAAACAGCTTTATTACAATTGATAAATAACACAAAACTGTTTTTTAAGGTTACTAAATCCACAAACTGTGCACACCAACCGTTCCTTCGAAACAAAGAATGATGCCGTATCATTTCAATACACTTGATTCATAAATCCTTGTCCAAAGTCGATGAACTTGTGCGCAAAATTGGCAAACGAGACTGGAGGCGCGCGTCCGACGCGCGACGGCCCCACGCGCGAGTTATCTTCTCCACGCCTTCTCCGCTCGAAACGACATACATCGCCGCTCCAGTATAGTGACATTTTAAAACTGCTTAGTAAGACCATCGATGGTTATTGACGTATGCGATTTTGTAGAGTGTAGACCTCCGTTGTGGTAGGTGGTTCGTCTCGAGCGCAAGGTCGAGCCGTCCGCCGCCCACATCTAAAAATACACACAGACATGCAAATATGTGATACATAAACATTTAAGTGACCTAATATGTGTGCCTATGTGGAAGTTTGATTCGTCTTGAATAGTTTGGATTTGATTGGGAACGATGACATCTTGACGATAATACAATGTTTGATATCGCGAATTGCGCCGTTGTAAGTCTATTGTGTAGATATCTGATTTTTGCAAATCTTTCCCAAAGGTTTGCGACCTAAGAATATAATTAAATCAAACTGAACTTGACGTGCTATTTGATCATGAAATAGACTGAACAATCCTTCCATCGAATAATTTGATATTAAAAGGGATAACTTAGTTCGGAAGTCGTGGCATAAGTAGGGCGAAAGTAGAGCACTATTCTTCTTGAGAGAAGAAACATGATTTCCACACTTAGGCACTAATGTTGGACGCGTGGTTAAGTGGTAGGGTGGTGGCACCATATATCGGCCATGTCAACATTTTTTGACCTTTGATTGATTGTAATTTTTTGGTTTATAGCATTTGCTTTCCTGCGATGCCTTTTTCGGGTAGAGGGATACTGAAACTCCATTACTACATTCGTAAAATTACCAATTCTTTGTTATTTTCGAAAATATAGATGTTTTTTTCCGGGTATGTCGATTTCCCTTAATATCGGCCTCTAACACCCTAATTTCTGCCACCTGTGACCCTAATATCGTCATACCTTTTCCAACGTGAATTTAGGTCAATAAAACTAAGTAAAGTAAAAAAATATAACGTTTTATATTCCAATTCAGGTTCAAATTATTTTTTTAACGCTTATCTATCATTAATAATTTGTCTTTTCTTTATATCTCAGCCTTGAAAATTACAGTAATTGCTGTTATTATAAACTAATGATCACAATGATTAAAAAATTTTAAGACAAATGAAGATATCCAAAACATAATTATTACAAGAAAAAATATTATTTAATAAAGTCAACAGAAAACTTGACTTTATTTAAAGGTTTTTTCAATTTAAATGCACTAAACAGTGACGGCAAGTAAAATCTTCTTTAGCCACATCAATGTAATTTCGCCCACGATGAACTGTACACTTTAAGTGGAAACATTTGTATACATAAGTCACATTTAATATTTTTGGCTTCATCTTCTTCGACATCACTAATTAGTTCTACTTCACAGCCACCATAAAGAATTTTCATCTTTTCTTCTTAAAAAGGTAAATCATGAGGTCAGTTACGCTGTCCGTTAATATTCTCTTCTTCTATTTTAATACTCTTCTTCTATCTACTAGTTTTATTTTATTTGACTGGTTTATGTTTTATATTCTATTGTCCAGATTTCTCTTTCTCTCTGTATCTATTCTTCTAGGAAGTCTGTCTTGTAAAGAGATCCTGAAAATTTCGTATTGTCGAAATGCTACTCTTCTTCTACTTCATCCTATCATTAATTCCCAGTCGCAATCGAAGCTTACACCTCGGATTCTGGGGTCCGCTTTGCCAGTCTTAACTGCGGATATAGCTAGACATCGATATTTTCCGCGAAACGTCTTCCATCTATCCTCCACAAGCCCAATGGTAACATCGAAGCATTGTATTACTGCCTGCTTCTTTGAACGGCATTTACTCCATCTCTTATTCTACTACGGTCATAGAAACTGTAGGGATCATAGAACCTATAGGGGTCATAGAACCAATAGGGGTCAGAGAACCTATAGAGGTCATAGAACCTATAGGGGTCATAGAACCTATAGGGGTCATAGAACCTATAGGGGTCATAGAACCTATAGGGATCATAGAACCTATAGGGGTCATAGAACCTATAGGGGTCATAGAACCTATAGGGGTCATAGAACCTATAGGGGTCATAGAACCTGTACGGGTCATAGAACCTATGGTCATATAACCATAGGTTTGAAACCTTTCTCTTTTTGTTGGGACATCATTATGGCATACCTACCTGTTGACTAAAATTAAAATACCTAAGTATTTGTTCATTTTTCACCACGTCCCTGTTTTACAATAAACACAACAAGTTCGAAGGTTGTAGGAAAGTCAGTACCCTATACAAAATAAAGTGGCCGTTATTACGCATCGATTCTCTATATATCGGCCGTAGCTGGCAAAAAAAGTTTTTAGGCGGCCGATGTTAGGATCTAGTCATCAAACAGAGCTGTTATTTCATTTTTAACCTTATTAATGTTACTGCTAATATATAAAATAGCTAAACCTATAGTTTAGTATTTTCATGCATTTCCCCAATATCGACCAGGTGGCCGATATTGAGATTTATCCAAAATAAAGATCCCTAATCTCGACCCCCCGATTATTTCATAAAAAGTACAAATAAATTTAAAAACACACTACCTAAACGGTACTTCGACTGTTTTTCTTTATTATAAAATAATATAAAATACCATAGGTATGGTTAATTCCATTCAAATACTTATCAACGGAGTGCGTCGACTCCGAGATTTGACTCGGAAATGCCAACAAACGACACAAGTCGGTACCTGCGCGTACTCTATTGCCACCTGAACGTTCAAATGTGGAGGTACCCGCACCAAAATATGGGATGTTATGCGTATGGATATAGAGTCGCTTTTTGCATAAAAACGATCATAATTTTAGGGTTATTTTCATAGTTATGATCCATTTTTTCGAAAAGGCTTATATTAGGACGTGGCCGATACTAGGAGACTTCACCCTATACGAGTAAGTTAGGCCAGTCTTATGATGGGTGGCCACTGACCATTCTTGACCTTTGCGTCGATGGCGTTTGGCTTACAGCCTAAAGTCTCTGCATAGGGAATTTGTAAAATGCAAGTTACATGAGACTAAAAAAATATATATGGCACGATGGATCGAACAAGTTAATAAAATAAATAAATAAATATATTCTGCAACATGAAAGACGAAAGAAAGAAAGAACGAAGTAGGTATGCCAGGATCGTAGCAAATGGAAAACTGTGGTCTCCACCTACCCCACTGGGAAAGAGCCGTGACTGTATACTGAGATAGCGTTGCGTAGAATGTTGCAGAATACATACATTCTGCAACATTCTACGCAACGCTATCTAGACCGAAAGCACAGAAGTATTTAAACAAAAATATTATTAATTCAATAGAATTAGTACAACTTAAGATCAGTTTAAATCACGAATAATTTTCGCCCAACGGTTTTTTTCTTCAAGATGGCCGCCAACTATTCTTTTTATTTCAAAATTTATGAGATCACGTCACAGGACGTAGGATAATTATGGCTTCTGGAAGGCAGTTTAGAATCACTGAGTAGGTATTCCTAGAATATTATATAGGCTAACATTAATAGAATTCTGTTTCCCTGTTTTATAACGAACAGGAAAATGGAGGCTAGGTATAATAATTATTGTGTACACAAAACTATTTTATAGTCATCGAATTGATGCACTAATTTATATTTTTATGAACCAAAGAGGTACAAAAAGAGAGGATGAAGAAAGAGGTAGGTACAGTAAAACAGTAACTAGACACGTGCCATATTGCATAATAAAAATAATAAAACATGACCTTGTTGTTAGGCCCGTATTCTAGAATGGTACTCAGTACTGAATCTCTATGTATCTGCTCACCCCACTGGTCTAGAGTGGGGTGAGCACGAACAACTATCGTAATCAAGCACGAACAACTATCGTAGCAAGAGCACGGAGCATTGCGATTGGCCGCCTGCCTGAAGCCTGCCAATCGCAATGCTCCGTGCTATCGTTACGTTCACGATACGATTACGATAGTAGTTCGTGCTCACCCCACAGTACAGCAAGTTTTGTCGTCGCTGTAGATACATTAGATAGGTATTTCTCTTCACATCTCTCTATACGCTACTGAAAGACCTTGACTTGTCCAGAACTGCAGTAAGTTTTATACTCGAACGAGTATCTAAAGCTGCATTAGCAGGTTCATACGAGATTTGGCTGGGCAGGCAGAGAAACACGAGTAGTGAAGGCTAGTGTTGATATACGTCACAAAGGGGCCTCTTAAATCTACAGCCCGATTCACAAGTCTTAGGTCTGTTTGGGTTTCTCTCTGCCATACGATGGACCCAGCATCCGCACAGTGATTTCATGGATAGCTAAGAATTTCGTCCCTTTTTGTATGCAACTATGATAACTAACAAACAAACAAACACACAGCCTACCTGATAGTTATCACGTATGGCGATGGATGGTGCTGGAATCTTGGAACTACATGCTTATAAGTTCAGCGTCAGTATTTCAATTGCGCGATGCAGAATCAGTTCAGTTTGCTACGGCTAGATGGTGCCGGATGTAGCACCACATCGTGCTGGAGTAGATAGTGATACTGTGATATCTATCTTCGATACTGGTATTTAGTCTGAAACACTCAACGATTACTTATATCCAGCAAAAAATCTTCTGCAACAGGATCAACTTGCCGCAGTGGGTTTTTACTAGCATATTATTTTCGCATGTTACCCGTGGTATACGCCGGGACACGTATCTTGAACCTAAATCGCGATACAAACGTGGCCCAAGGTGCGCAAATTGTTTTGTTATAATCTATACTTATACAAGTAGCACCCCGCGCTATCCTCTCAACTCAAAAGACACCCAAGAAACGTGTACTGCGCATAAAGAGCACATTTTGAGCAAATTTAAGGTCCAAGATATAAGTCACGAGACTCCCGAGCAATATTACGCGTGGTGCTACTGGTAGTACCATGGGGATTTTTTTTGCCTATGGTACTACTATCTGGTCAGCCCCTCTAGACAAGTGGCAATTCGTTACTCGGCGTATGATGGAATAGAATGCCAAATGTATGGGATATGACGTATATGACAGGCGTCAACGAATGTCAAAAACGTCAAATCCCATACATTTGTCATTCTATTCCATCATACGCCGAGCAACGAATTGCCACTTGTCTAGGGGGGGGGGGCTGGTATACTACGGGAGATTTTCCATTACCCTTGGTGCTACTTACCAATTTTTGTGTAGTCTGCGAATTTGACTCCAAGGTATTCCCAACATTTTATTTATCTTTTATAATATTATAGGTACCACTCTTTCGCTCGAGACCGGAATATGCCCTCTAGAATATTAATTAATTAATTAATTTTACCTTAGCACTAAAACCTTCAAAAATAATTAATAAAACATGAAATTAATTAACCTTACCCTCCGAGGATTACAAGAATACATCAATTTATTTATTTATTCATATTATTTCGATATTCGATACCCAAGTTCACCTTACCTGTCCCCCTAGACAAGTGGCAATTCGTTGCTCGGCGTATGATGGAATAGAATGACAAATGTATAGGATTTGACGTTTTTGACATTCGTTGACGCCTGTCATAAACGTCAATACATTTGACATTCTATTCCATCATACGCCGAGCAACGAATTGCCACTTATCCAGAGGGGCAGCTAAACGAAGCACCTACCAAACAAAGGACTAGGTTCTGGCACCGGCTTTGCTCACGGGGTGGATGGTTAGATGGCAGTCGCATCCCATGGCAGTCAATCAACCAATCAAAATAAGTAAGCTGACCACAGGCTCCTGAATGTAAAAGGACGCAACCCTGGACTTTGCTAGGAGGAGGATGACGATAAAACGGAAAGCGGAGCACAAATTTTGAGGTGAAGACTTTTAACTTGGTGAAGGCCTTTAACGTGGTGAAGACCTCGGATGCAGCTAGGATTAATGCGTGCCTGGAACCTCCACACGGTGCCACCCATTTTTATTTCAAGTGCGGAAATCCGCTAGCAGCCAGCGCGGGTGGTTATGTGGTAACCGACTAAAATCACACGCCATCTTGGGTCATTTTTCGTCGGAGAGTGAGATTGCCACTGATATAGCCCTCGCACCCTGGCTGACCCAGAATCATCGAAATAGTCCCCTCAGGTGTAGGACCACAGTGTCCCCTTGCCCAGAATAGGGGGTGGCAGGCATCGTGTCGACGCCACGGCCTTCTTCTGCTAGGGTGACAGGCGGCTCCACCTGTCTTATACGCGGTGCACCCTGAAAACTTATTAGTGTTCGATAACTTTTGCCGTCAACTGTACTCACTTTAAGTAAACTATAAAAACTAAAACTACGAGTACTGATCATCAAGTTCAACGGACGCTTTTAATGAAGCCATTAATATTATATTCAACTCATATTAAACATACTTAGTATAAAAATGGCTGACACGTTTTAAAATGTGAAGAAATATACCTATCACTAAATGTCATTTTTGTATTGGTATTTAGAACTTTTACCACATTGGTGTAAAAGGCCTCACAAAGGCCTCATTCCTACCTTTCACCTGCTGATTAATGGAAGGCTCTGGTGACTTTTATTCACGGGGTTGCAAGATCATAAACAGACGGTATAGGACAATGTAAGTGCAACTCCAAGTGCGAAATGCCTAGGTGATTTTAGCCTACCATTTTATTATTTAGGTAATACGGCTTTTTTTACGGACTCTTCATTATATATTAATTTTGTAGTCAAGGCGTCGTGTGCCAATTTCTTGCACATAGTAAAAGTACCTACATACCAACTTCAAACTACTGGTACCTGTGCCTATTCTATTGTTACAATATAGCTAGGTACAGAAGGTCTGTTTTACTCGAACACATGCAGACGTATGCCATGAAATGAAACTACAAAAAGTCGCAACCAACGAGGTGACCGAAATGAACTGAGATCCCCATAAGTGAATATGTGTCAATGTGTGAGTGCATTCGCTGTTTAAAACCAGAATTCTGTATTTATTATGTGCCAGTGACCACGATTCGACCTTCATACATCCTCTTTAATCAAACGTTCCATCCGTCCATTGTATCGACGCTCACTTATCAGGTATTTGAATTTGGAACCCACGTTTTCGCTTTTACTGAATTTTAATTGTACTCCGTGGCCATTTTGTTTTGTATATCTATAGCTTTTAAACATAAAAGTATATTGCAGGGTCATACGCATGACACACCTTTTTATAAATTTGGAAACTCCCAGGGTACCTAGGTACCATCTCACCGAGGTTTTGAATTTTGATTGACTTTTCTTCCTATTTTACTAGCACTTTGGAGCTCGGTATCCGCTTACCTTTCCTTTTCATAATAAAGATTGATAACCTTTTCACAGCCTGGGTTTGGACAGCTGTCTGACCCTGAACCTTGAAGCCATGGTCTCGTCTGCCAGTCAGCAGGTGTAGTGGCTTGCAGGTAGGTTAGTATGGATCCCGATGATCTTGGTGATGCGTCCTACACCTATACTAACAAAGAAAAAATTGTGTGACAGACAAGCAAACGGCTGATGAAAATTGGTTACCATGACCTTTGGACGAGTGCAATACCAGGGTACCGGGAAAGGGATCAAAAAGTTCTTACAGGACCCTGTAAGAACTTTCTGATCCCTTTCATGAAGAGCCCCACACTGTAGTTGCTTGATAAAACCACAGCATAGGGAGCTAGCTATCTATATGCTCTTTGAGGCCCCTTTCATATAAATATGGACAGTAATAGCCTTAGCGAGTAACATCTCATCAAATTTAGCTTGCCTGGATTAAAATGACTATCTATTGATTTCCTTCCGCACGGCTGTTTGCTAAAAAAATAAGAAGTTGACACCTGCTACCTAATATTTGCTAAATTAACCTAACAGACAATGGTGTTCGTCGAGGTCGTTCGCTCATTGCGTAATCATTTTCGCAACGCAAATTGCCCACGGCGATATTGGTTTTTATTGAGCACTAGCTTAAAGTCCTTGCAATGCTTTTTCATGTCCTTTTGACGTATCTATAAAGCAACTATAGTGGGAGGCAATCCAGAAAACCCAATCACATCAAAAGCATCATCATTCGTGTAACGTCAGGATCTGGGGGCTATTATGAAATATCCGAAACTTAGGGCCTACGAAGCACGAACGATATTTAGCCATGTACCTAGGCACCACGAAATCACTTTTGTTGTCTTATGGTAGGGGTAGAGTCAAACCGCAATGAAACCTACCGTCTTCGAATCCAATTTCAGAAAAATATGTGTTGTGTTCCATGAAATCGAATACTTATCGGAAATTTCGATCCACAACTGCTGATATTTCATGGTAGAGGGGCTAAGACTTCCAAGATTTGACCCATAATTACTGGGTAAGGCAAAACAAATGCTGTAATTTAGTAACTAAATAAATAAAATATCTCTAGACAGGTTCAAGAATATGGGGTTCTTCAAGAAGGGCATTAGAAGGTTTCTTCAGGGTCGGCAGCGCGAGTGTGACGCCCCTGGTGTTGCATACGTCCATAGGCCACCGTGACCACTTCCCATCAGGTGGGCAGTGTGCTTTTCTGCCACCTAAGTGGTATAAAAAAAGGTGTTTAGTGTGATTGAAAATAGACATTGGTGATTAAAAACATAGAGGTCAAGGTTACTAACAGAACACTACCACAACTCTATGCCATCCTATAGAATATTTAAATTTTATTTCAATATTATTATAGACGAAATAAATAAAAAAGCTAGTCAAGAGCGAGTGGACAAAATTGGGTTCAGCGATGAACTTCTAATACATAAACCATTAATATATTTTGACTGCGTTGAAGTTTAATTTCTGCACAGTTTTAAGACGTTAGAGATCTGAGTAAGTGGTATGAATTTCAGCTTGTTACCTCCACACATTCTTGAGAAAAATGTCTTAAAAGACAGACAAATAACAAAGTGATCCTATGAGGGCTCCCATTTTTTCCTCTTGAGGTACGGAACCCCAAAAAACACATTATTTGTCACGTTGGCAATACCTTTTATCCAAATTTAAAAAAATATCACAAAATTATTTAGATTAGGTACATGGATAGAAGGCGAACTTCTATCTATGTATGTTTGTATACGCGTTTAAAATACATGTAGATTAAATGCCGACTATCGACAGTTCGACACGAGGCGAGGTACCTACGTAGAGGATGCAAAAAAAATTGTCTACTAACTCTTTGTTGACTTGTAATGAATTCAATGACCTTGTTTTTTTACCTGATTGTCTAACAAGCAAATAGTATTAGCTTTTTTCGAATTCGAACAATTTGAGGCTTTTTTGTATTAACTGTTAACGATGTCTCACCTTAACGTCAGTTCTACTTATTCACCATCATCATCATAAAGACGGTGTCCTGTTTGCATCCGAGGTTTCACCGTTTTAATCATTATTCTACTAATATAATAAAAAAAGTGTTGATTGACTTGTAGCTGTGAAGTACCTACTAAATTTTTTGCATAATTTATAGTAAAAAAAAAAAATAAGTAGGTACTCCTCTTAAAAAATATTATTTTTTAGCCATTTGCTGTACCTACACACGCACACACGTACACATTCAATCAATCAATCAATCAATTAGCCTATTGCAGTCCACTGCTGGACATAGGCCTCCCCCAATGTGCGCCACGTTTGCCGATCCTCCGCCTTCCGCATCCAGTCCAGGTGAATTGCTATACAAAATAAAATTGTATTATAGGTACCTACCTACTATTATAAAATATATATTATTCTGTTATTTCCGAGTAATATATAAAAGTAATGTGTTCATTCATTTGTCGAACGCTTTTATTTATTACCTAATTGAACAACCTTATTTATTTCAAACTCATATAAAAAGATCAGGTTTTTCGCAGCTAAATTTCTGTTAAGAATAATTAGCCCATTAATTACATTCAAAACTAAATGTGCTCGGTGTTACCCTTTATAATTTTATCTTTACCCTGATAATTAAGTGCGTACACAACGAAAAATTATTACTTAATCCAAATCTGTTGAGCCGTTCTCAAGATTTCCGCTTAGCAACAGATTTAGCTATTCATTTTTATTAACATAATTATTTTTTTGCTATTTTAAAATATTTATTTATACCCCAAAAGAACTAAATTTTAAATAACATGACATCTAAAACCAAACGTTTCCAATTTATTGGCACTAAAACCAAATTAGATTTTTTTAAAGCTAAACTTTGTGTAATGTACCTAAGTTACTTAGCATACATAAAAATAAATTAGCTTCCACGTGTTTCTTACTTATAAACACTTAGAAGGCACAGGCTTATCAACAAACAGTAAGTTATCTGTATCCAAGCGGTCGGCCGGACAAGGTCGCGTCGCGGTGAACGCACGAGACAACCAAGCTCGTAATATTCGTACAGGTAGACTGGCTCCCCGGCTATAATTTAGTTCCATCGCGCCAGGAATCTCCAGCCGTCTGGCATTTAATTAATTCTTGTGATTTTACTGCTTTTTGATTCACCGTGATATAGTAAAAATATGCCACAAAAACTTTTTGTACTAAACCTTTAGAGCTAATGTTGTCAGAAAAAGAATGTGTTAACATTAAAAAAAATGGATTCGAATTTTAAAATTGTACTTATATTAAGTTCAAGCACCTGTTCGAAATGGAGGGGTTTTGTGCAGAACAACTTTTTTGCATAATATCTTACTGTTTATCTTTATATGGTACGCACTAGCTGCTACCCGCGACTACGACTGCGTCGATCATTTTGTTTATACTTGTAAAGGTTTTATTAATTTTCCGCGGCATCTTAATTATTTTTCCAAAATAAAAATGACTTAACTTACGCCCTTAGGTAAAACTGTCGTTGCAAACAGTTCTTTTTGCTGTAAGTGCCATGTAGTTCGTTGAAATACCTACGCAACGTATTTTGATGTGGTTTAGATATTTTTCTTATTATTTTTTCAGATATTTTTACCGAACATTTTTGCACTATAACCGACGAAAACCGGAAAATCGAATTTCAGCTTGCATTCGTGCGAAATCTGGGCGATTGCGCCTACGTAAAACTATCTAATTAATATACGTATTGAAAAAAAAAATGTTACTGCAACAAAAACGTCATATTCTTTATAAAAATACTTAACGAATTAGAAATCTGTATTTCTCTATTGGAATAAGAATTTGCCCATATCTAACGTCCTACAATAAATGAGTCAGTGAACTTATGAATGTTATACAAACAACTTTGACATTTACAACACGACGCGCGACGTAAACAATTATTGTTTTGTTGCAAAACGATAATATACTAACTATACATATTTATATTGTTTTATTATTATTTATGTTATAGACTTTACAATAAAACAGATTTCTTTCTATTACTTGTATCCAATGATGTATTATGTTCATAGATAGGTAGGTACGTCATACAAGAAGATGGCGGCTTTCAAAAATGGCGCAAACACTAAGTATAAAAAATTATAGCTAGTTACTAAAATACGTCAATGTTATTAATTTATATGAATTATATTATTATTTATATTATTATTACAGATTTATTATTAAAATCGTTTTTTTTTTGGGTGGCGCACTGTTGCGTTCCTGATTGGTGCATATGATGACCAAAAGTCATCATTTTTTTGTCGCCATTTTAGAATGTAGACAACATATCTATAGTTTATAATATAATATCATTGCTTGTATTGTATCTAATAGTGTTCTAAAAATTCATGATTCTTATGTATTAAATACTATATATTTATATGTACAAGTATCACCACCCCATTTCATCCGAAGGGTGTCGTAAGAGGCGACTAACGGAACAATACGCAGACGATATCACTGCGAGGGAAGGAAAACTCGAAATAAAACCTTGTGTCAACCCGTCTGGTCAGCCAAAACGTCCCAACATTGGGAGAGGCCTATGTCCAGCAGTGGACTACGATCGGCTAATTGACTGACTATTTATTACTACTATTCCTATAAACGCATCGGATAATTGAAATTTTTTTTGGTGTTGCACACGTCCATTTTTTTTTTTTTATAGGACACGTCAATTTGACTTCGCCTTACATTTTCCACTTTACACTTTCAAAAGTAGAGGAATCTCATGAAGTATGTAAGGATAGAAGCAGATGGCGGGCTGTTGACTCTGCCTACCCCATAGAACGGTGTGAACATATTATATAAGGATGGACAAACATAACCTACCAGTAATATTGTTCAAATGTTATATTTTTAGGTATATTTTTGCATAAGTAGGCGAGTTTTTTTCGCAATTTCATACTTTTTAAAATTCTAGTTTTGATAAAATAGTGAGCGGCTCATGGACCATGTTGCAAACAATATTTCAAACCTCGTTACAATATTTACAAACCCGTTTTCCGCATAATTTATATAATTTTAGATGCCGCGTACACTAATTAGGAATATAATTTTATTTTAAAATGTTTAGACAGTAGTAATGAGTTTAGTGACAGTGTGAACGAATAAATGGAGTAATTAATAAAAAAAAAATATTTAACTGAAATTACACGGTCTGACGGTGAGAATTTTGTAAAAAAAAATTGCTACACGCCTAGATTTTTTATTACATTTTTGTAAGTCTATTTTAATTAAACTTAATATGAAGTTAACATTTAATTATACATCCA
This sequence comes from Eilema depressum, assembly GCA_914767945.1. Classification (NCBI taxonomy): domain Eukaryota; kingdom Metazoa; phylum Arthropoda; class Insecta; order Lepidoptera; family Erebidae; genus Eilema; species Eilema depressum. Next base: position 19,695,600 of record OU612020.1, read on the forward strand.
AGCGGTAGTGGCAAGAGGGTCTCTTTGTGTATTGTCAGTTGTACAAAATGTGGGCATAGACGTGTCGTTTTGGTGGGCAAAATGACACACCTTTTGCCCACATTATTTTTATTTTTGCAAAACTTTTTTTACGATTTGCAAGGCAGCAATCGTGTTCCATAATAAAATGTAACATAGTGTCACTTAAAAAAAAGATCATTTAGTATATTTCCTAATGAAAATTTAGGTATTATAGCACTTTATTCGAAAACAATACAAATACTCACTCACAGATAAGTAATTAATACATTATATTCAACAATATTAAACATTGACTCAAACGAGATAAATCTCGCCTGTCTTCTGTCTCTACGTTATTGACCTAACCCTGACAAGGACGTTGGGTAAGGTCGGCCTTCGAGAGGGTGTCTCCCCTTCCCTGCGAGGGTGACGGCCGGAGGGGATTTTTCTATTATTTCTAACCTCGAGACGTCCTCAAACGAACGCTCGGCAATAATGTAGACGTTTCTAAATCAAATAGCTTTATCTTCAAACAAGTTTTTAAATATTCTTAGACTCGTTTAATATGTTGTTGAGATGCGAACGAAAATTGTAAATACGTTTTATTTACTAACATATTTACGATATACGATCACATGCGATGCCACATAGTTTTAGAATAGTCGAATTTATAATATGCGTTCGCAAAACGCTCGAAAAATTTTCAAAGGAGAAACACTAAGAGTATTTAAGTATATCAGTATTCTATACAAACGTAGACATGACGATGATAACGAATTAAAAATTAGGCTATCATATAATAGAGCACTTAGAAAGGTTTCTAAAGACCTATTTCCACAACTTTCAGTAATGGCGTTTAGGTAAATTAAATTGTAAGTAGTTACGTCGTTTGCGACAAAAGAATAATATAATGTACCTACTTAATTAATTAGAGAGAATAAATAGATCAAGTTTTACGTTATTATAAGACAAAATGTATTTTTTAAAGCCTTAAGCATTGTCTATTAAAATACGTGTCACTCGTCTAGGCGGGCAGCTCGGCATATTTGTTGTTTACCATCGGTTAGTAAGGTTAAACGTATACCTACTAACGTAGAAGTGCATTTTTACTAATAAATATATTACTAATAAAATTCAGCTATAAAAGATTTATTGTCTGAAATGTTAAAAAATGGCCCCTGTCAGAATTCGACTATATGTAGTTGAAATTTTCGTATAATAATGTACTCAAGATGATAATGAGTGGAGTTGTCGCAAGGACGAAGGCGCAAAAAAGGTGCTTAAAAATAAAGAGAAAAAACCTCTCAGCCAGATCTAAAAAAAAAATCATTTAAATAAAATAACACTCAGCTAGAACGTCTCAGTACTTGTGTGGATGTTCAACTTAATATTTTATTACGGACGTCTAAGTTTATAAGTGAGGTGTATTTATGTTTTAGTTCTCTACAGTGAGGTACAGAACAGCCCATCGCAAAGTGAATGAATGGACTCCGGAATAGTTAACTTACTAATAGTATAAACACTAACTGGGATATTTACGTACCATTTTTTTGTATCCGATATTTTATTTAATTTTGCGGTGAGTGTTACCCTTAACATCCCACAAGTGTCTCGTGGGCACAATTTTGCGTTTATTTTGTTGTAAATACTAAAGTATTTATTTTTATAAATCGGCATTTTATCTAATTTATCGCCAATGTTTTACTAATCTAAATGTGCAATCAAAATAATTGTTGCATGATGAGTCTGTTGGACACTACTGGTCAAAAGCATTCTGGGATGTTAAGGATTACACGAATAAGTATGTGATGTGGTACTACTAAGATCTTTAGGTTTGGCTCCAAAGATCACAAACCACACCTACAAATCGGTACACCTGCTAATTAACGAACGAGGCCTGACTTCTGGCGCAGGTGTACCTCAGGGTTGAGGGGCATTTGATGGCAGTTGCTCTCATAAAAACAACGTGAAGCTACCTGAATCATGAAAAACAGGACAAGGAGGCGGACTCTGTGCTCCAATGAGATTTGGATGTACCTAATCGGAATTGGCGTTTTGATGAAAACATAAGAAGACTTAGAAAGAACGATGACAAATAAAGTCAAGAACAGCGTGTTGAAAATAAATCTCCATAAAGTAGAAGAGGTCGCAAATCGATATGTTCTTGCAAAACCTCCTTGGCGAAACGGCTCCAAGGTCAACCATGGTCTATTAATTTCGACATCGTGCCTGATAAATTGGAGCCATTAATTTTGAGTTATATCGGTAGGGTATCATGAAGGGCCTCCGTTGATCACTTGCAAATAAAATGTACCTAACATAAATATTATATAAGTTATAACCGACTTCGATAAAGGAGGTTTTCAATTCGGATGTTTTTATAAGTGTTCGCATCGTATGGCACTGACTATAATACAATAATATTATGCGCATTAGTGCGCATTTATGTCTTTTGAATTATTTAATTCAGTTATTTTTAACTTTCTGTGCTATTTGATTTTACTTAGTCAGTTTTAATTTTTCTTTCCAAATCTTGAACTAAAAGATCAAAAATGTATTAATAATGTACTCTATTAAGCCTTGTTTGATTAAATCGGTGTGGTCCAATATTATAACGTTATTTTGTTTGCAGATTAAGTAAGTACCTAGGTACCTCATACAGTTATCCAAAAAATTGGATCATCGTCGTATAGTTATATTTCGTCCAATAAAAAAATTGAACGATAATAATATAATGTGAATGTAGCTAGGTATAAAAAGAAAATTTATTGTTGTTTTTGCCTTAAAATTTCATTAAAAATTTTATCCACTTTCTATACGATTCTAAAATTATTGGATTTGTGTGAAAAAATATCTCGAATGTTTATTTATTTTGAAGGTACTTACGTATTTAGTATATTTATTAAATGAAATACAATATTCACAATATGATTATTACATTTATACCGTAATTTGATTGATGCACTATAAAAAATAAATATTTTCACAATCATTACAAAACAAAGTCAAGTATCAAATTGAACAATAAAATTAGCGAAATTTTGCATTACATAATGAACCTGAAGTAAAACCTGACGTATAACTTTTATTTTTTTTCGTTTTTGCAATAGAACTCAATACGTTTAATGTTGCGGTCCACTTCGTTAATATAAATTACGATTACGAAGTGGACCGCACTCGCGTTGGGCCATCACGAGTTGTCGATTGACACATGACTTGTACGACTTGCTAAAGTGACATTTAGGCCGGTATAAAAAAAAAGACTTCCCGAATTGGTTCCCGGTGGAGAATGGGACCACCACATGTCTTCCTGTGGGTGTCGTAGAAGACGACTAAGGGAAAGGGCTGTTCTCTACCCGACAGTAGCGCCCGCTTACGGCAATAGGCTCCCCCCTGTTGCGTGGTACCGACGATAATAATTGGCGATATGTGGGTGTTAATAGACTACCAACCATTTCTGGGATTTACAGGTGTGAATATATGTATGTATGTGTTTGGTATGAAAAAGACAAAATTTAGGCATATCTATTTATTAGCCAGGGCCATGCTTTATCTGTCGACCGTGGGCTGAAGCTTTTACGGTCAAAAGGAAAAACATGGTTCTGCTACCTTTTCTCACTTACCTTTTTATTTATCCTCGGCATCGTCTCGAGGGCTGGGCGGTAGATCACCTCACCGCCAATGACCTATGGCCAGGTCTTCAGAAAGCCGTTGGACTGCAGTGGTGTACATGTGATGTGGCCCACTCATTGGGCTGTCAGGGTTGGTCAGTAGCTGTCACTCGCGTAGAATATGTAAACAGAAACAGACTTACACGAAATCTTTATGATTAATTAAAATAAAATTGCCTGGCTTGTTCTTCTATCTTCATCTGCCTATCCTTGTTGCATCCAACGCTTGCACTGGTCCAATTGCCTGCTCCTGCCATCTGATCTCCACACCCCAAGAGGATGACTTACGCCAGAATCTCGTCAATCTATTAGTAGATGTAGCGGCTAGAAGTTGAGGTTGGTTTAGTCCTTGAAGATTTTTTTGTGTTGCCATACACAAGAGGCGAAGGGTGAACAATGAACATTTTCATAAGGGAAGCAGGTCCACGACCCATATACACCTATAAATAAATTTAAAAATGTAGTTAAGAGGAAATTGTGCCAAAAAGGCTATTATAAAATTCAAGAATATTTAGATGATAAACTAGCTTGGAAATGAGCTGTTCACTCATGCATGCTTCTCAAATAAATGATTGTATTTAGACTAAGCATTTTTTGTAAATAGATCAAAAAAAAAAGCCCGCTGAGTTTCTTGCCGGAGTCTTCTCAGGCCGGGGCCGCGTTTCGAACCGGTCCATTTGCTAAGATAGTCTTTAGTACATATTATGTATAATTTTGACGTTTTGTAAGTGCCGTTTTGATGGTCTATACAGAATAAATGATTTTTGACTTTGACTTTGACCCATAGAGAAGTCAGCAGGAATCGGGTTATAGAGAACCCTCGCCAATGCCATACACATACACCCCATTTAAAATTAACGAAAAGGAACAAGAATTAAAAAAAATTATGGCACATTCCCGGATTAGGTAGAAATGAATTTTGAATTTCGAATTTGGAATGGGGCTTTTTGTAATGACATCTGTATTACAGTTACTGTTACAAAAATTAACTGACCGGGTTGTTCTTTCGCAACATCAAAACACATTATTTTAATATCTTGCATGCACATGTATGTATAACACGTGTTTACACAAATAAATAATTTGAATTTGAATCAAATTTCTTGTGCCATACAATCTAGTAGCATAGAAGTCATAAAATGTGACGTGCCAAGGTCCAATGACCTACAACACCATTTCGCATAAACCGAAAGATTGCGATTCACCATGATGGTTGCTAGGCGCCCTGACAACCGTAGCTGGATGGTTGCGCAATCGGCATTGAGGAACAGCTGTCGAATCGAGGCCATTACTGCCAAATTGCGTAATTTTAAATGGCGGACATTCGATCTTTATGAGTGTTTATGGTTAAGAGTTAATTTTGTCTGTCGTTTTGGAGGAAAATAAGATTTTTTATACTCAACCCGTTGACTACACCTTGCTGACGGTAAGAAGCTAGGGAGAAGTCCAGATTTTTTTTTTTTATATAGGACACGTATATTTGACTTCGCCTCGCCTGATGGTAAGCTGAAGGCAAAGTCTCTGAAAAGAGGGCCACCATTACAAACACGTATCATGTTACAATGGTGGCACTCACCTTGACGGCCTCATCAGATGCTTTTTCACGCCCCGCTTAAAGGACCCGCCGGGACTGTAGGAGGAGGGAAACACGTGAACTGGTAAGGAATTCCAAGACTTAATGGTGCGGCAGAAGAAGGAGTCGCCGAACCGCGCGAAATCAATCAATCAATTTTTTTTTTCTTATAAGAATAGCAATCGAAATTACTAATATGCCCTTTAACCCATCCAACTAAGCTTAATTGCTTGTGCTAGGAGTGCGTTCACGACGGTAGTGTAATGGCCAGGATTCGGACCTGGGACTTCTCGATTGTAAGGCCGATTCCTTAACCACTAAGCCACCGACGCTTTAAATAATTAATTAGCCAGTCGCAATAAATTAATTAGCCTGTCGCAATCCACTGCTGGATATAGGCCTCTCCCAATATTAGGAGGGTCTGGCCTGGCTGTTTCCACGCTGGCCAGACGGGTTGGTACAGGGTTTTATTTCGAGTTTTTCTTCTCTCGTAGTGATATCGTCTGCGTATTTTTCCTGTCTGTCTGTCTGACCACTATTCCAAATGCTGACAATCCTAAAATGGTGGTCTCTATCTTGACGGCCTTGATTGGGTTAAGGTTTAGAGATTAGAAGGCCCCGGTTAGAGGGGAGGACCTAGAAAGTGCTGTCTTGACGTCGTAAGGCATGATAAAAAAATCTGAGATTTTCCCGTTTAAGCCAATACATCATTATCAATCACCATAACATTAGACCCGGTTGCACCCTAAGATTGCACTTTGAATGGTGCTGCTCTTGCCTTAGTTTATCTTGACTTGATAGGAAAAGACTGCCGTCTGACTACTCAACCTGAATTATGTCTGTAAGTCACTGGGTAAACCGACTAGTAAGTGAACCGGTTTGCAGTTGAACAGGCTTGCAAGTGATCCAACATGCAGGGGAACCGGCTTGCAGGTGAACCGGCTGGCAGGTGAACCGGCTTGCAGGTGAATCGGCTTGCAGGTGAAATTGGCTTGGGAACCGATGATAACAAGGGTCTACGATCTAAATTCTGTACGCCTACGATACACGAAATGCTTCAAATTACCAAAACTACAAATAGCAAAATCTCTAAGCGCCAGTCATTGACTACTAATCTGGCAATAAACCTGTCAGTATTGTCATTATAACAATAATTATTTTAATACACAAAACATAATTGCAATATTCTCGACTTTCATCAGTTAGCTACATCAGCAGTAATAAAATATACGAGCGAAAAGCCACATAATTCGTGAATCACGTATACATTATTCACTGAGTAATCCCAATTAAAAATGTAAGAAATATTAGTACCTATAGAAAAAGTGGCAAGCAAATATTTCATATCTCCATAACGAGAGCGGCCATTTTCTATTTGACGCGAGGTATGTGAAATCACGTACAATATGAATATCTATAACTACCGTTTGTGGGCCACGATGCTGTGAAAATATGTACGTATATTTACGCCTATAAATCCCTGAAGAGGTAGGCAAAGATGTAATAACACCCACTTTTCGTGGCTTTTCGGTCCCACGTCCCTATCACGTGGCGAGCCTATTGCCACTTTGTCATGAGCTCATTATTATCGCATGGAGCCCTATCTCTTAAGTCGCCTTTTACGACATCCACGGGAAAAGATAGATGGCCCTATTTTACTCCAACGGGCATCAACAGGAAAGATACTCAATTCAATTGATTGTTTTACGGCTCCGGTGTGGTTTTCCCATCTCAGTTTCCCATGAAAGGTCTCTGTTTTACCCTGTTTCACGGTATGAAAAGTATCTGATTTAGAAAAGAGAATTGATTTGGGCGGGACTCGAACTCGCGAATTGAATAGTTAGCATAATAAATGCTTTAAAATTTCATTCAAATCAAAAGTATCTTTTGTGTTAATCCAAAAAATGGTCTTTATACGTGCCAATTTTCATTTAAAGCTGTTCAGCGATTTAACTACTCATGATTGAGTAACGAGCGTATTTATAAACATCTTTAAAAACTTTCACATTATTTAATAAATATTTAGTAGGATCACGTCGCTGTTTTCTGTGACTTAAGATTGAATTTGGCGACACTAGTTTATATGGAAACGAAGTTTAAAGGTGAACGCAGACTTGGCCGCACCGCACGCACCGCAGTCCCCGCATTCCGAATTCTTTAATGAAGTTCTATGTAACCTCGCACATCTAGCCGCGCCGCGTTTGCCGCAGTACCTGAAGCGGTCGAATATAAAACCGATGACTGCGGTGAGTGCGGTGCGGCTAGGTCTGCGTTCACCTTATGGCAATTTCGCTCGATTTTATATTCCATGGCTCTCTATAGGTTACTGTGTCTCCCTTAAAATGGACCAAGGTGATAAGCACCATTAAAAGGACGAATCTCGTACAGAAGAAAAAGGTCAAATAAAACATTATTGGCAACGAACTTTGAAGGTGAATGTATGTCGTTCAAGAACTTTAGATGGAAATGGCTGGAGGATAGAAATAACTGAACAACTATTCGCCTTTGTGACGTGGCGTAGTGGATGTGTCTGCTTCGATTCCCGCTCAGTGCAATGTTATTTGTATTGGTCTGGGTGTTTCCGTGCCTCGAGAGTGTTATGCCGTCGGTTCCGGTAATCACGAACACTATCATATGGCAGTCTTTATAAATAAGGGAAATTTTAGATAGTTTTCGAATTGCTTCTCTTCCCCAATAAGCTCTAGCGACTACGTTTGACCACCTCTGCAACGTATCTGTTCCACTGCTTAGTCAGAGGTCCTACGATCAAATTCATTAGAACGATCCATCTTACATATTGGCTATATCTCGTTTCAAAAAGGAAGCCGTTGGAAATCGTGTTAAATGGACTCGTTGCCACAGCTAGTGGGTGAGATTGGGTTGGGCCTTAAAAGGTGTTGGTACAAACACACACTGAACTTACAATGTTTTTAAAAACATTGTTAGTCGCTAACTAATATCATTAGCGATTCTTAAGTTAACTTTATCTTATAACGTTCGGTTATCTGCCACGTGCTGGCTATCTCATACACAAATCCGTATTTCGAATAATGACCTATATAACAAACTAATTACTGAATTAAAATGGCGAATATCCTTATCTCAATTAGCAGATACGCCCCCCGCGATATAAGGCGTAGCTCATATGTACGTATGAGTGTTGGTATATTTCAAATCGCAAAGTCTTCTAAAAAGATATGTTCTGAAAAAAATTCCGCATTTTAAAAAAGTGACCCTGACAAGTGTAAAGGTATGATTCCGTAGCCGACCGCATACGACAATGACAGACACATGCAGCACATACAGCGTAACCATTACTTGTCAAACTCCGATACGGATAAAAGGGACCGTTGAGAAGCCGCAATGATTTGCGCGCATGTGCTGCGTGCGTCGGCAGTTGTCGTATAGAATAGAATAGAATATATTTATTGCAGATTCAGAATCCATATAAAGTGTTAGTAGTACAATTATGATCTTAAGCTAGTGTTAGTATCTATGTAATAATCTTTTTCGGTGCTGCTCCCTTTGCTAGAGGTACAGATGGCGATATACAGGGGTATATGCGGTCGACTACGGAAGCTTGTCTTTTTGTCTGTCTGTCTGACATACTTTCATGCCTGCCCCCCTAGGCAAGTGGTAATTGATTGGCCGGCGTATTGTAGAATAGAATGACGAATGTATAGGGTTTGACGTATATGACAGTCGTCAATGCATGTCATAAACGTCAAATCTCATAAATTCGTCATTCTATTTCACGATACGCTGAGCAACGAATTGCCACTTGTCTAGGGCGGCTGAACCACTGAACCGAGTACAGATATAGATTAGACCTTGGGGAAGGACATAGGCTATGATCGGTCACGACAACCAAGACCCACGCGGGCGGAGCCGCGGGCAAAAGCTAGTAAGTTATAATATTCAGAAATTCGTACAATATTTCTAACATTTTCTGTCTGAATTCGCGGGTAGTTACAGACAAATTGTTAGCTTAGTATCGTGAGATGTTATCTTTAGAACATTCCAGACGAATAAATTAGTTATAAGGGCGGAACGACCTCGTAATGGCTAAGGACTCGCTAATAAGAGGGAGTGGACAAAGAAAAGGTACTTGATGTGAATCAATTTGGCAGAGTAATTTGGCTTGAGGAGTTAACAAGAGTACTATGACATGCCATGCCATTATACCATGTTGTTTTAGGATAGTGAGAAGGCTGTAATATCTCCATCTCCAGTTAGTCCGACTGGGGAAGTAACTCCGCTCTACAGAATACCGGGACTAAAATAACCTCGAGTTTCGCGGCGATGAGTAGCGCAGCCAGAACTCACTGGAGAGGTTTTGTGCTGTCAGCGGGAAGACCAACTGCTTGTCCTGCTTGTCTTCTGTGCTGACGGCACAGAATCTCTCTGTTCTTACTGTGTCGGCAGCACGAGTGTGACTCCCCTGGAGGTGCACTTGTCCACAGGCCACGGTAACCATTTTCCATCAGGTGGACCGTCTGCCCGATGTACCTGATGGTATAAAAAAGTCTCCTTCTGGATCGTGGCCCAAAACATGATGCAAGATTGAGACGGACACATTGAGAAATACAGCTTTACATCGTAAGGCTTTCTACCAGAGATGTGATGTGCTATGCAGCTATGCTACGAGGAATAAAAGTTAAGCTATGAAACTATAGACCGTTTCCACTGTGCTATGAAGCGTAGCAAGTAAGATGTGCTATGAAGATGCGCAGCTCGAGCTATGCGAAGAATCAATCACATGAACAATTAACAATATCACGCATTACAGTATGCATTCACACAGCCCACATCCATAGCACGCACCTTTCTATATAAAAAATATAGCATAGCTGTATCTGTTTCCACCAGTGCTATCCTATGTGGACCTATGAATATGATTGATGGATATCGAACGCATCCATAGTAACATAGCATATCACTTCTCTGGTGGAAATAGATGAATGGATAGAATAGCTCCAAGTAACGGTGTAGAGCCCTCTCCCCTTGTACGATCGCTTTTTGCACATCATGGTAGCCTCACTGTATTGTTTTGATCTGGCACATGAGGAAGTAGAGTGAAAGCTCGGCCAAGATCGTCTTCTTTCGATTTTGTAGATAGTTTTTTATAAATTGTAAAATTAAACAGAAGCCCACAAAGGGTGGAAGATTTCGACCTTACCTGAAGGGATAGTACTCTAGATACTGGAGATAGCGAATTTTACTCAAAGGAAACATTCCCTTATTTTTTTAAAGTAACAAAACTGCATTCAAAGATTTTCCAAAACTCGCTTGCCACACCCGGTAATCGAACCGACTGAAAAAATAACATTCTGCCACCATTTTGAGCCGATGAAGCACCCTACTGTGCTTCATCGGCTCAAAATGGTGGATTTTTTTTCATCCAGTGATTCTGTGATTTTGTGATTCATCACATTGATTTGTTTTCTTCATTTATTTAACAAACAATTATATACTGCCAGCAAAAATGCTTGCCTACATTTTTCATATAAGTAATAAAAAATACATCTCTAACTTTTGCTATTTTTGTTATTATAATACTTATAATATAATACATTCCATTTGGGGAAGAATTAAATATAAGATAGAAACTATTCTAAATTTTGGTCCCTATTCATCTCTGAACCTCTATTCACCCTATTTTACATTTAATGATAGTTTCAGTGCACGATAATCGCCGCCATTTTTTTTTTTCATTTAAGTACCTACTATAGTTTACCTCGTTTCCGACAGGGGCCTCAGTAATTATATGAAAAAGCGACGATAATATTCGTTTACGTAAACTGTGAAACACTAAACTATAGGAACTAAAGTGTTTTTATTGGTTCAATTAAAAAGGAAAAAAAAGTTAGTATTAATTAAGCAAATAATTACTTCCAGTCGCGTTCGTAACCGAGTTTTGTAACCAGTTGCGAAAGTGATTTATTAATAAATTTGTAGGTTATTGCCCCGCTTTTCCAACTAAAGGTAGCATCGAAACGGCGGTGGCCAGGACCGGTTGAGGTCTCAGGGATTTTCTTTCTAGGGCATATCGGGCCCCCATGACCGACGTGACAGGAACCGTGTGGATTTAGTCAGTTCAGACCTATTTCCCCCTTACTCCGGTGGAGTGAAACCCCTGGTTTTCGCAAATAAAAAAAATAAAAGAAATAAATAGTGAGATAAACCTGAAATTTTTCCAATCCATTTATAACTACATAATCACAAACGCAAGAAGAATTGCAGTAAAAACCATTTTGAACTAATTTGAAGACTAATTAAAAGATACGAGTATGTTTTAATTAGATTTACAATAACTAAACATAAATAGTATTTTCAAAAGCTATTCATAATAGCAATCACTCCTACAATTTATCACAAAGATACATTATTAATACTTTGAATATAATTGGAAACCAATTGGATGGTAACGCGACATGTAAAAAATATCTTTAATTGGCAATCATCGCTATAAAGCCTCGCACACATAGGCGCGTTATTATCGGCCGATAATACCGGACATGTTCTTGCGATATCTGTTTAGCCATACTAAGATTTATAAATGCGAAAATAACTGTCTGTCTGTCTGTTACAACGCCTCAACCACTGAACCAATTTTCATGAAATTTGGTACAGAGATACATTAGACCTTGGGAAAGGTCATAGGCTATGTTTGATTGGTTTTTTGTCAAATGATAGGAAACCAATAGAGACGCATTATCACAATAACGCGTGCGGTATTATCGACCGATAGTAACGCGGTTGTGTAGCAGCGTCTTAATAGTTCATGTGTAGCGTTCCTACAGTAGCTAATTAATTAGTTGTATTAAAGCTACATACATAAATATAATTAAGACTGGTTACTTGGCGTGTTATACTTCTGGACACATATCTTGGACTTGAATCGCGAAACAAACGAGGCCCTGACGCGGATTGCTTTTTAATAGCCTATACTTGGTGAATTTGAACTCGTCCACCGCAGTAGCACCCCACGCTATCCTCGAAAAACACCCAAGAACCGTGTACTGTAGGCACATGCTGTAAGAACATTTCGAACGATCGAACGAACTCGAAAGCTGAATCCGCGGTGATATTTCAGTATTGCATGGTGTTTTGGTGATGTCACGTTGTCCAGCACATAAACATCATCACACAGATGCTCGACAACGTGACGACACCAAATTTACAGCATGCAGAATGGAAATATCACCGCGGATTCAGCTGTCGAGTTCGTTCGAACGTTCGAAATGTCCTTACAGCATGTGCCTGCTGTGCGTATAGAACACATTTTGAGCAGATTTTAGGTCCAAAATATAATGATAGATGTCCCGAGCAACATTTGATTTATTGTACCATTATTATTAAGTACGTGTGATTTATTTTAGAAATGGCAATTAATATTACAATACAGGTACTTGTGATTTTTTTTTAAGTTTATCAGAAATTTAACACCCCTGGTGTCGTAGCGGTAGAGAGATCGACTGCTACGCCGTAGGTCGTGGGTACGATTCTCGTTCAGTGCAAATATTTGTATATAAGTACATATATGCAAGTCCCCGCTTGACGACAACAGGCTCGCCCTCTATTACGTGTTACTGAAAATAAAAGTTGGCCTAATGTTAGTATTAATACACCTTTGCCTACCCTTTCTAGGACTACAGGCCTGAATATTGTATGTAAACACCAATGATATATTATAAACTATAGATATATTATGTTGTCCACATTCAAAAATGGCGACAAAAAAATGATGACTTTTGGTCATCATTTTATGCACCAATCAGAATCGCGACAGTGCTCCACCCAAAAAAACGATTTTAATAATAAAATCGTAATATTAAACTATTATTAATAGAAATAATAATATAATTCATATAAATTAATAACATTGACATATTTTTAGTAAGTAGCTATATTTTTTTCATACTAAAGTGTTTGTGCCATTTTTGAAAGCCGCCATCTTCTTGTATGACGTATCTATGAATATAATACATCATTGGTAAACACCATTTTTATTGAGTAACTGAATCTGGATTGAATGATTCACTCCGTATCAAGTTCACTACAAGCACCCCGTTCAATAAATACTTTGTGGTGGGCTATTTTAATTCCACAGATAATACAGTCGATAGTGTTCACGTCATCTGTTGACATTTGCTATCTGTGGACTACGCCTGACTATCGAATGACCTTAGGGTGCCTTAAAGCAAAGACCTACTCTTGGACACAAAATAACCATATTTTCACTTATATTATTCAATTATGTTTAAAATATGCTTGACGGCAATAGGCTGGCCTATTAATCTCTGCTTACCGCTTCAGGGATTTACGATCGTAAATATATGAATTTATCAATTAAAGTTAGGTACTGACCATGCTACAGCGGTAGGTATAATTAGGTATAATTCGACTAGGATGTCCAACTAAATCCCATATTCTAGTATAGTGGAGTTAACTAATCTGCTGTGCAATTCACTAAGCAAGCACAACGATGCGAGTCGCAACGTTGTGCTAGATAGAGATTGTCATTGGTCGTTGTGCTTGCTTAGTGAATTACAGTGCTGATGAATCTGTCAATCTGTCTATACTATCTGTCTTCAGATTAATCTAGATTCTGGACAACACGTGCCTTAGTAAGTATCGTAGAAAGTGAAAAACTCAGGGCGTGGCTGTGTCGTGAGTGTGACTAATTTATGATTATCAAAAAGTTTAAATTCTAGTAACCTAAAATAAATCAATAATAAATCAATAATACACCGATAATAACAATTCAATTATATAAAATTTTAATGAATCATCATATTTAGTGTTAATGCCGTCGCGGTTTATTTCTGCACGAATTTATTGCCTGACTGATAGACTGACAGACAACTGTGGTTTGCTTAATTATAAATGGATGCTTTTATTTTTAGAATAGTGGGTGGCAAGCTGTGATAGACGAATGGTTCTAATATTATCTTTGGCGATGTGAATTTGATCTTATTTAGGCTTATGCTACACTTGATGAAATGCTGTTGCGGATCTCACGTGGGGTAATGCCGGTTCAAGGCGATGCCCGCTGTTCCACCATGCGTTTTGTGATCCCATTCCTGTTACCCACGGAAACGTATTCCCGGTATAAAAGTAGCATATGTTCCATTCCACACTATAATCTGTCCCCATAATATTTTCTTAAAGCCAGATCCGTTCAGCCGTTAGGGCGTGATTGGACATCCAAAATCTTCACAAACTTTTATGTTTATAATATTATTAATAGGATAACATAACACTCTTTTACATTGGTGTTATAATATGCTTGTGTATTGGAGTTCCTATTTCCAATGCATAAGATCCGCGATCCGCGACGGCATTTACGATGAGTGTAAATGGGCTTTAGGAAATTGCTACGGCAGTGTGCCTCAGGTATAGGCGTCCTAAAATCGTGGCATGGATTATTTCAGCCAAATACTATTTATTTCTTTCTCTTACCCCCTTTATTATGCAAAATATTATCTCCCAGATCAATAAGAAAGTATTTCTGTGCAATTTCTGTTTTTTTTTTTAAATCTCTGTAATTAAAGAGATGGCTCCGCCCGTGGGTCCAGGTATAATACAGTCTAAAGCCCAAACTAAACTGTTAAATATACCTGTATAAAAATGAAATTTTAAACCAAAGTTATGACAAAACTACCCGCAACCGGGAGCATGTTTGAAAATACCAGGATTGTAGCTCGTAGCAAATGAAGAAATGTAGAGCACATTTCTGTCTACATTAATGGAAAAGAAGCGTGATATAGGCAAGCTTCACATTCAAATACATACAAGCGTGATTGTATGTATTTATTTTGTATTTGAATGTGAAGCTTGCCTATATGAAAATTGTCAGGCTAGTTAGTGCATTTGAATTCATATCAATATGGTATATTTTGGTATGAATTCAAATGCACTAACTAGCCTGACAATTCAATTTAACTAGCCTTAAATTCAATAAAGTTTAGTGGATAATTGAGCTAAATAATACTAAATTAACTTAAGACTAGAAACTATTACTACTAAAATAAATAAAGTAAAGAATTCCATGTTTTAATAAAGTTTAGATACCTAGATAGGTAGATACTCTTTATTGTATACCAAGAAATCTACAGTAACGGCAGCGGTATGACTTTTAATTAATTAAGTACCAATAAGTACCTACCCACGCATAAAGTCAAAATATTAATGTAAAAAGCTGTGAGTGAAAATGCTATTTAAGTATTCTTTTATCAAACGACGGTGGTGAGTGAAATTCAAATCTATTCCAAAATATAATTTTTCAATATTAATTTACCTAAGTTTCGCTATGACTTTTAATTAATTAAGTTTAAACAAGTACGCGTAAAGTCAAACTGTTAAAGTCAAAAGGCTCAAACAACATTTTGATAAACAGCCAGACATAACGATTTAATTTACTCGTTATACCTGTAAGTAACCCACTTAGTCCTTGCGCAAAACAACGAGAGATTTGACCTCTGAGGCATTCCAAGAAGATAATTCTAACGACCTCTAAGATTCTTGTAAGACGAAAATATATAACGTACTATAAACACTCATGAAAGACTAAACAAATACCGAATATATAAATAACTAGCCTTCCGCCCGCGGCTCCGCCCGCGTGCATCTCGGTTAACGCGACCTTTGCTCATATCTTCGGTTCTATTCAACCGATTGCGACCTAACAAACGTAAGATTTTAAGTCTGAGTAAGCCCTTTGTAACAAAAAAAACTGCATCAAAATCCGTCCAGTAGTTTTTGCGTCCATCGCGGACAAACAGACAAACAGACAGGAAAAACAAAAAAAATATTTTCGTGTTCAGTATCGTTAACATAACATAACCCAAGTATTTTTTTTTAAATATCTCCAATGTACAGACACGACCACTTTACAATTATATAATAGTATAGAAGATGCTAACCGCTCTGACGATGGCGAGAAATATTATTCATATTCCCATAACCCATAGGAACCTATTCTCGGGATATGAATTAGCTTAAGTGCTGTTCCAGTCTGTATTCTATCTCCATGCCAAATCTCATTCAGATCCTTTAAGACGTTTTTATGCGAGAGGGCAGCAAACATCCATTCCCATTCAATCCAATTCCAAAAATATAATAAATAATAATAATAATATTTTTTTCTATTTTTAAATATATTTATTTTTTATGGATGTATTTAAAAATGTAATTCTAACGAATAAAGAGATCATAATAATAAATAAATAAGTCCCTATTGCTGTGTATATAAGTTGATGATCGGTTTGGTTTTGGCTTGTCCTTTGACAAAGGCGACCTCTAAAGATTTCCATCTATCTTTCGCTATCCTCACCCACTCTGGACCGGCAATTCTTATAATGTCAACTTCCCAGCGTTTCTTTTGTCGCCCTTTGCTTCTTTTACCGTCCCTTGGATATAGCAGAACCCATTGTTAAGAGAGCAGAATGAGAAATGGACTCGAATAATCCAAAAATATTAAGATACTTAAATAAAACTTTTATCATTTCGATAGTTTTACTTCGCCAGCGGGTCTAAATAGGCCACATTGAACGATTCTACTAAAAAGCGAGTAACTTTATGAATTCCCCCTAAATCTCAATAGATTCCTATAAAATTCGTATAATGGTCATTCATATGAGCAGAATCTCAACCATTAATTTACCAAGCAGATTCTAATTTCGTATAAATATCGCCACATGACAAATTATTATCCTAATAAGATTCCAATACAGCCTTTTTAGACCTGCAAGTTGCTTTCAAATAAGAATTCAGTTAAACATTCGACAGATATTCTTAAATGTAGATGGGTATAGTGTTCTATATAGCTGACCCATTATATACTTCATTACACTACTACCTATAGGTGTACCATCCAATAATATAAATACATATTGGTAAAAATAGAACCACCTTAAAAAATTTCTACTCAATTCATCCACTACTACTATAAGAGTTCTACGACGAGAACCATATAGATACTGTATTTTTATGTATACAGATGGATAAGGAAAGTTAAAAACCAGCGCTGAGTCAGGTATTCAACAACTTATCGCTTTGGACAAGGGACTGAGTCACAGGACATGACTGGACCTCCAACATTAAATCATTATTAACACAAAACACTAATGTATGCTGTGCCAACGTGCCTGGAATAACGTCATTCTTGCCAATTCAGTGAAGTATCTCTCTAAACTTAATTATCTTAAATTTATTTGAATTTAGAAACTTCATTCTATTTACCATCACATTAAATTTAGACTTTATATAGACAGTTTTAAATGTTAATATTGTGTACATACAGTTTGTGATTTACGTCGTTTTCGTAAAACTAAATAAAATTTATGCGATTTTAAGTCTTGTTTAGAGAGTTTTATAACAGTAGAATCGGTACAATTGTCTTTTCTACGTTCCGCACTAAAGGTGTTTAGATATGTGCTAGTTTTTTTGACGATCCACGAGCGTGATCAAATAAATCCAATTAAATGGGTAGGCACAGACGATTCGTGTCACGATCCACAGAGATGATTGTTAATGGAATGAATGACACGAATCTATGATTAAATTTAAACAACACTAGACATAGCCAAATTTATTTATACGTTGATTTTTGAGGCCATTCTAGTAGATAATTTTGTGACAAAATTTAACAAATCATGGACAAGTAGTAGGGCTTGTTAAGAAAGAATCCAGACTGAAACCGGTTGAAAGAGCCCTCTACACTCTTGTGAAGAACTATTGCAAAATTTACCTCCGTAGAGACTTAATTAGTAGGTAATACTACCTAATAGTTATTAAAATTTGAGAATTAACATTAAGTTATGACTCAAGAGCTGACTTGTGTAAGACATTGAACATTTTCTAGAATCGCTTCGCATGATACATTGCGAATGTAATAATCGCGTTACGTACTATCGCAACTCGATAGCGTTTCACTTTAATTTGAAATCTAACACGATGAATTCTTTGTGTTCACTTCAACAATTAGACGCATTGCTGTGAGTCATCCACCCGAGACTCGTATTTTTATTGGCTGTTTGCATTATTATATCTTTACAAAGATATATTTGCTTAAAATCATACGCAATTGGATCCCTAATGAGCGCTACATACAGTCGTGTTTCGCACCATTGCGAATTTCTTGAGGTTATCGCCGCGAAGCCGGCTCGCACTCGAAAGTAAAGCAATAAACATTACGAAATCACCTTGGTAAAGTCACCGGTGAAAAATATTAACGCGTCCGTCTGACGTCACACTAATTTTGTCCAGCAAACATAAATTACTGTAATCGCAATGTGAAACAAGTAAGGCCTTTCATTATCTACCCGTGACTTTGGTCGGCGTCTGACCACCATGGTGACATCGACCTCCTCCATTTTAACCCTCATGTACAGTTCTTGAGACAAATCTCTTCGTTTCGATAGCGAACACACTTTTCGGCAACTCCTCTGAAACACATGCTATAGGTACACAAAACATCACACAGGGACGCTGGATCGGACAGGAAAACGGCTCCGGCTGGCGGCTGTCGAAAAACATGCGAAAACCAGTTTGAGCTGCTTTTGTTCATATCTTTAGGGAGTTCGATGACCAATGCAAATGTACGTGTGCGATTTTAGGTGCGAGGGTGGCGCGGGTGTCGCGAGGCGTGCGGGGTGGGCGGGGCGGGGCGGAGCGTGCAGCCTGCAGCGGTCGACAACCGGCGTGATTAACGCGTGACTCACCGCCACTCTCCACTCTTTGTCTCCGGCTACTCACCTGCACCACGTGCTGGCACTCCCCACGTGTCCCCCCGACACTGTTCTACCGAAGCACGAAGAGGACCGCCGACACGGTAAGTGTACTCCAACAAGCGCCTGGAACCATCATCACCAGAGCACCTGATGAAGTACAATGGGCGTGCGGCGGTGTGAGTCAGCAGCGGCGGCTGCAAGTCTTCGTGCGGCGAGTGGCTGGTCGACGCGCGCTACTTCAGGTACCTG
The DNA here is from genome assembly GCA_914767945.1 of Eilema depressum. Lineage (NCBI taxonomy): Eukaryota > Metazoa > Arthropoda > Insecta > Lepidoptera > Erebidae > Eilema > Eilema depressum. The sequence continues at coordinate 19,714,829 of OU612020.1, forward strand.
ACTCGAGAGCACAGCCCCGGCGCCGGAGTAGCGCGCGCCGCCGTCGCCTGCTCCTATTTATAGCGCGAGTGTTAGCGCCGAGCGCGGAGAGCGTGCGGCCCGGAGGCCGGTCGGGAGTCGACTGCAGCTCTGAGCCGGCGACGCGTCCCCCGCGCGCCGCCAGACGTCAGCTGACCGCGGCTGCACCGGCCCTGACATTGGCGGGCGCGCCGGCGCGGGGGGCGAGGTCGCTGACCCCGCCCGCGGAAGCCTCCTCGCGAATCTGACGCGGCACCCCTCCTCCACCCCCCGCCGGCAGCTCTCACATTCACCAAGTTTGGATGTTGAATGATTTTTAACTTGCTGAAAAGTCGTCAGAATTTTTTACAAGTTCCATTTTTGAGTACACTCTGGGAGTGTCAGAGCGGAAACACACGATGCGTTGCGGCGGCGGCGCGACGCCGGAGCGGTGTCGCTGCGTCGTTTTACATAGAAATATCTGTAGCATGTCACACGATGCGCTGCGTCGCCGCACCGGACTTGGAACCACCGAGACGAGGCGGGGAGGGGTGAATGCGTTGCGACGCCGGAGCGGCGCCGCTCCGGCGCGCGCCGCACCGCCGCCGGCGCGTAGTTGTTTAGGGGCTGTCCATTAATCACGTGATGTTATTTAGCAATTTTCTAACCCCCCTCCCCCATGGTGATACGTGGTAAGGTTTTACCCCCCCCCCCCCTCTAGCCAAAATCACGTGTATTTTTTTATTTATTATTGAATGCTAGAAAACTAAGAATCGTGACATAAATCACGAGTTATAAAGGTGCGTACAAATGATATAGCATAACATGTTATATAACATTGTTATATAACAATTGTTATGTAACCGTGTTATATAACAATATAACAATTGTTACGTTACAATGTTATATAACAATGTTATATAACAATGTTATATAACAATGTTATATAACAATGTTATATAACAATGGTATATAACAATGGTATATAACAATGTTATATGACATGTTTCAGTAATGTAGACACTGAAGTTAGTACAATGTTGCAAAGTTATAAAACAATGTTAAATAATGTGAACGTGTTATATAACACAAGTTATACAACATGTTACATGATCAAAAATAAATACACGTGATATCTCAATATACCCCTACCTCCCCCCTGGTGATATTTCGTGATTTTTCCGATTTGTTGAGCCTCACGTGATTAATGGACAGCCCCTTATGATTTATTAACAGACTGTACAACGCAGCTGGGGGCACGCGGCGCCGCTGCGTCATAACAACGCAGCGGCGTCGCACCGCTCGTGTGCCCGCTACTGCGGCGAAATTTCTGCGGTGCGTCGCCGCAACGCATCGTGTGTTTCCGCTCTCAGATGTATATTATAAACACCGAAAATGAGCACTGATCTTACAGCGCGAACAGCTGATAGATACTAGCACTATTTGGAGTCGCGTACCTAGTTCCAAAGACTAAGACAATAATTTCTCTGAATTCTTCAGCCATTCGCAAAAATGTTTCAGGCAAATCTAATTTAAAAATTCCCTCATGAAAAATCCATACAAACTTAATGTAGAGTGTTCATTTATGTAGTGACTAGTTAAATTTAGTTAAGCCTGCCATCATTAAGTCCAGGAAAACTTGAAATTTTCCAGGACTTGTTAGATTTTTCAAGGCGTCTAGGTGGAATTTTCATAAGAGAGTTCGGAGTTTTATTGTCGTGGTTGCATCAATCGTCATTTGTGTTTAAGTAAGAGAAAAGCGCAATAAATTTTTCACGCCAATTTATATTTTCTTAAACTTGGTTTAAACGAGTCTTGGGTGTATGTGGGTGCTCAACCAGATCTGCAAAACTCAAGCCTAACTATCAAGCAGGTACACTTGACTGACGGGCAGGACTCTGGTGGAGGCTTTCCTCATGTGTTCAGATGGCAGTTGCTCCAAAAAAGTCAAGATTAGCCAAAACAAGAGAAAGAGTATGAGAGCGAACCCCAAACTCCAAAGTACAGGCTTTGGCTAAAACTGGGACTATTGCTGTGATGATGATAAGGGCCACTAAACATACTTTTTCCAGTGATAAGTAGGATGTTGCAGATCGACCTACGAACGAGAGGAAAGCCTACACCAGTGCCTCATTAATTATTAATATTCACCCTGTTAACAAAATTACATTTAATGGCATAAGAGGAAATCCATTCACCTTGTTTGAGAGTTACCTTACAGGTAGAACTCAGAAAGTAAGGATAGGGGGTGTTGTAAGTGGCGAGCTTCACTTGAATCATGAGGTTTTACAGGGTAGTATCTTAGGCCCAACCCAATAAACAATTGGACAATAAACTTTTATTATTATTAATATTCATTAACCAGCTGGGTAAAGTACAAGTCAACAAATTAAATTGTCCATAAAACATATCTTATTTTTTGTTTCGACTTGTTGAACTTCTCAATAGCAGAATTTTCCAGTGTTTGGGCACATTAATTTGTTGCTTTTGTAACTTCTCAACGTTTTGTAGACTTTTGTTTTTACGAAGTTGTTCTAACAATTCTTTGACGGGCTCATGAATGAATGAATGATATTTCTTTTTGTAACAATAAACCTAATTTTTCTGTACAGTCATCATCAGATCTATATTGACGAACAACTACATACTAAAGATGATCTTATTGCCATGGTTTTTCCTGCTTCCTGTTGACTGATTGATCTGATATTTGGTATTTAGTTCGGACAATAATACAATTTCAATCAGTAAAACAGTTTGATTTGCTCTTATTTAACTGGTATTAAGATCATTTTGAGACTTTGCAGTCAAGATCGATGACGCTGACTGTACATTATCCTGGAAATTGTTCCAGGATAATGTACACCCTGTAATTATACAGGGTGTTTCATCAAGCAATTTTTAAGTAAATGGGAACAGCTACAGAGAATTAATATTTGAAAACTTATGAAAACATCAGAAACGAAAAAAAATAAGGGAGAGAATGTCGTCTAACCGAGAGTAAAATTTGCGCTAGACCATCGGTTGAACTCAATGCTGTGTTAGCTGTCGTAGAAGTCGACTAACGAATAGGGCTATTCTCCATCTGATAGTAAACAGTCCATGGCAAAGGGCCCGCTTGATGGCAATAGTCTCGCCCCTATTACATGGGATCACAAATCATAGTTGGCGAAATGTGGGTGCTAATATACCTCTTCCTACCCCTATGGAGTTTAACAGGCGAATGTAATCGTATCGTAAGTCGTAATTTTGACTTGGAACTAGCTTAGTTTGTATTTTTGTAATACTTAGCCCCCCTAAACGAGTGGTACTTTTTTGCTCGGCGTATTGTAGAATATAATGATGATTGTATGGGATTTATCGTAGGTAGGTATAGGATATAAGTTAACGACTGTCATATAGGTACTTCAAATCCCATATATTCGCCATTTTATTCTACAATACACCATCCAACGCATTGCCACTTGTCTAGGGAGGCAGGTCCTTTACGTGCCTAATATGGGCCTGAGAGACCATTCTGATACAATTGCACTAACATAAACAGACCCCTCCCGAGACCGCCCACCGTCCAGTAGACCGAATAGTGTTTGTTTGTTTATTTACGTCTATTTTACATGCGGTTTTGCATACCTCAGTAAATTATTGAATTGTATATCTCGTAAATGTCAATATGTGCAATTTACTGCCACTTGATACAATCTAGTGCAACATTGTAGGTTGTTTTGAACATAAACACTTACGCAAATGTACTTCGCACTTTGCAAACTTATTTATTTATTCTTTGAATCAACTGAGGCGCCACTGCAAACCTCGCCACTGCAAACCTTGGGCCCGAGGTAAATTTACTTGCAGTCGGTAGGACTAGGACTTGATGAGGTTTTGGTTCATGATATCCTCCCGCAAATCCCAAGATTTTGTTCGTTTCTCTCCTTTTTGTACATTGACTGTACCCGGTACAGCCAGCATCAGATTAATCTTGACTAGAAAAGTACCCAAAATGATTTAACAATACCAAAAATCATTTGTTTTACATAAGCTATGGTTATCATGCACGATGGCTCTTCACTGAGAGCCATCTATAACTCTATAACTGAAGGCAATGACATTATATTGTAATATATTTGACTGAAGGTGTTTCATTTATGTGAGGTTTTTAGAAGGACCTCGAGTGGGTACCTACTCTAGGGGGTTGTACCTGGCGTAACTAATAATATTTATCGCGGTGATTTAGCGAATAGCGGTTATTCCCCTGATCATAATCACCGTTATCATCTCACTAATTTTGTTATCGTCGACGTCACCGCACTGTCACAGATAATAATTGGATGTATACCAAGGTACACACACCTACTTTAAAATTTAGAACTCTACAAGGTTATTTAAACATTTCTTTATTGTGAATCCCCATTAACATGATTGTAACTATGCATACATTTACGCTGTTCAACATCATCAGACAGATATATACAGTCCAGGCTCAGCCTCAGATATATGGCTCGAGTCTCGAGTCAACAACAGTGCTCGGAATACGGCAATAGGCTCACACCCTATTACGTGGGACCTAATACAATGATTGGTGAAATGTGGGTGTTAACTCACCTCCGCCTAACCCTCCGACGGTATAGGCGTGATTGTATGTATGTATGTATGTATGTACTATACATTCACGCTTTTACTGCCAAAGGAATAGTCAGAGTTCTGTCTCTGTTTACTACTCATAATTTATCACACCTGATGGAAAGTGGTAACCGTGGCCTATGGACGTGTGCAACTCCAGGGGCGTCACACTCGTGCTGCCGACCCTGTAAGAACAGAGAGTTTCTGCCCCCCTAGACAAGTGGCAATTCGTTGCTCGGCGTATAATGGAATAGAATGCCAAATGTATGGGATTTGACGTATATGACAGGCGTCAACGAATGTCAAAACGTCAAATCCTATACATTTGTCATTCTATTCCATCATACGCCGAGCAACGAATTGCCACTTGTCTAGGGGGGCCGTCAGTGTAGACGACAAAGCAGGATGTCTTTATCTTCAAATTGATAGCACAAAACTGTCCAGTGAGCTCTGGCTACCCTACTCACCGTCGGAGACACAACACGCGGTTATTATAGCTGCCCAAGGAAAGGTACTTCCCCAGTCGGACTGCTTAATTGGTACGGGAGTACCGTTGTATCCTACCTCCTCCTTAAAACTTCTGATTGCATTCAGGACTTTCAAGATAGGAGTACTACAGTCAGCACCAAATATATCTTAACTAGCAAAGTACCCAAAATGATCTTAACACGTACTGTCGATGTTAATATCATACTGTTTTCTTGATTTAAAACCGTAAAACCAATTTTAATGGATAACTTTATAGGCGACGATTACTAACTAAGAAGGTCACGTCATGCTAATACACTTAACATATATGTGAAATTTTAGATTATTTGGATACATATTGTAGAAAATATTTGGTTTCATAAGAAAGAGTAGAGTGATGTTCAGAGCCTCTTTTCAACTATTTCCTCCTTTTCTATTTAATTTATGAAAAGGAGAAGTTATTCTGTATATACTTTAGTATGCAGGCATGTAAATTCCAGTTCTGTAGGTTTCATAGTTAATAAGAAAAACGGTTACGAAATTACCGATTTTTCGATGCTGACCTGATTCGGGGCCTTAAATTGTATTATCGTCCGAAAGGTGCGTACCAAATATCAAAACAATCAGTCAACAGGAAGAGAAGAATTCCAAGGTTTTAGGATCATTTTGAATACTTGACCAAGATCTATCTGATGCTGAATAAACCTGCCTATAAAAAGAAACAAATGTAAAACCCAGTGCTTATAGCAGATAGTAACAAAAGGTCCTTGGAGGCCTGTCGCATGTCACCTTCGCAGGTCGTGGGGTGAACATCTCGGCTCACATTGTCGAGACAGCAAGGGCGATCCGTCGACCTCCACGCGTTTTTTCACCCCTAAGCTGAGTACGCAACCTTTTGTATAGGGCTTGCACGTGAGAGTTTTAGCTAAGTTAATTATTTTTTTACAGCTTTGGTTCCTGGTGGAGTAGAACATGAGCAGCTCATCTCTTCCTATGGGTGTCGAAGAAGGTGATTAATGGATAGCGCTGTTCTCCATCCAACAGTGCCCGCTTGACGGCAATAGGCTTGCCCTCTATTACGTGAGACAATAGAAAGAAAGAAAGAAAGAAAGAAAGAAAAGACGTTTATTAAACACACACATAAAAAATAAAAAATACAAAATATACAAAATAACACCCACAAAAATAAATATCACCTAACCGCTTGGTTCTTGATGAATTGGTAACTATAGTATTGTAAGAACAGACTATGTCTAAATCTAGAGATATGCCATTAGAACCCGTAGATTCGACAAGCAGTTTCACAGTCAGTTTTATTATAGAACAAAAAGCTTTACCCAATTTTATTATGGTAACGAAAATCTTTACCCAATTTAGGTACATTCTGCGCTTGAAACTACCTAGCATATGAGTCCATACTTTCATACTAATATTAATAGATGCGAAAGTAACTCTGTCTGTTAACGCCTTCACGCGTAAACCACTGAACCGATTTAGATGAAATTTGGTACAGAGATAGTTTAGACGTTGGGAAATAGGGTTGCCACCTTTTTTTTGATGAAAAAATAGTATTTTTCTTCTTTAAGTCATAAAAATATAGTACTTTTGAGAAATTTAGGAAAAAATATAGTACCTACACATTTATTTGTCATCTATTTTTTCATATTTTATTTATTTTCCCTGCGTTTATTTGGTCATCCGAATGAACGAGAAATGATCGATCTGAACACTTTTTTTAAAGTCGAATGTTCGAAATGACTAAAACGCGCGCCGTCTGTCAGTGGGTCGTAGGTTGCTGGAGATATATCTCTCGCACCCCGGTCGACCCACGGCCATCTCTCTCGAGCTGGTGGGAAGACGGTGTCCCCATATAGCCTCCTAAGGTGACAGGCGACTCCATCCGTCACCCTCAGAACCGCTCTCATGGGGGATGGAGATAGTTCTGCGACCGACACCTGACTTGCTTTAAACATTTGATTTACGTACATTCCGCTATCGTATCGAGGGAAACCTTTGTGTATGCCTTCAGCCTGGCTAGCCTTTAATTTGGCTAAATTAAAGAAGTATCTTTAAAGTGCATGGATGGTAGTAGCCATCCGTATGAAAGCGGATTCAAATACCCTTCGTGTTGTGTCTTAGCGACTCTTTAACAACTGCAGCAAAATATATGGCAAAAAGTGTAGGCGCGAGCACACACCCCTGTTTAACACCACAATGTGACTGAGAAAAACTGAATTCTATTCACTTTTACACAGCAAGTCATGCGATCGTAGAGCTTTATCAAAAAAAAAATGTTCTTTTCTATAACATTCCTTCTAATGAAGCATTCACCTAAGTCAATAATAACTGGAGTGAACCATCTGACATTACCTTTAATTTTGTTCGAAAAAAAATATCGCGACATTTAGCCATGAAAATATAGTACATTTGCGTACTATATTATTTTTATATAGTATATAGTACGACGGGCTCAAATATAGTACAATACTATATAATATAGTACGGGTGGCAACCCTATTGGGAAAGGACATAGGCTATGTTTGGTCGCGATAACCGACATCCACGCGGACGGAACCGCGGGAAATTGCCGTCTGATCTCTCATCCCGGAGGGGAAAGCCTTCTCTAGCTGGTGAGATTAGTGGGCCTGCATGTACATGATGATATTGGGCGAACACTTCAAGTATTCTCCTGTCCAAAGTGTTTTGGTATTCCGTCATAACATGTCATGTTTAATTCAACAAAAACTATGGTTTAACTTGATTAACAATGGACGTTTCTTCATATAAAGGAATACTGAATTACACACAATTATATTATGTAACTTTGATTATTAATTGTATGGAAGTACGGCAGAGTTATCCAATTCTTTATGTGTACAGCGTCGAGCACAGTGCGACAGTCTTGATAGAGACCAGCCCAGTCCGACCAATGACAAGCTGCTTTGAAGGAGGTAGGACACGACGGTATGTCCGTCCCAATCGAGCAGTCCGACTGGGGAAGTACCTAAGACCGCGGCTTAATAACCTCGTGTTGTGTTTCCGACGGTGAGTAGGGTAGCCAGAGCTCACTGGAGAGCTTTTGTGCTGTCAGTGGAAAAACCAAAGGCTTTGACCTACTTATCTTTTGCGCTGACGGCACAGAATCTCTCTGTTCTTACAGGGTCGACAGCACGAGTGTGACCCCCCTGGTGTTGCACTCACCCACAGGCCACGGTAACCTCTTACCAACAGGGGGGCCGTGTGCTTGTCTGCGACCTAAGTAGTATAAAAAAAGCTATAATTAGCATCATCGCATCGTCGTCAGGAACAAAAAAGTCTCGCAAAGATCGTTTGCCTAGGTTGAGAAATGTGTTCGTTCGCTCTACAAAGCCGACGCCGGCTGCTGGGTGACAGGCGGCCGAACCTGTCACCCCCATGCCTGTGCTCGGAAAACCCTTTGCCCTTTGCTATACCCACAAAGAGCCTAAGACAAGGTATGCATCTCCCGTGATTTAGCTTGTATAACCAAGAAGAATACGTAGCAAGCCTCCGAGCAGCCCACTACAGGGCCGCCCCTGGCTGTGCAAAAAATTACCGTAGGCGGCAGTGTCTCCCTTGTTACTGTACTGTTAATTTTGTTTTATTTTAAACTAGCTTTTGCCTGCGGCTCCGCCCGCGTGTCCTTTCTCAAGGTCTAATCTACCCCTATATCTACCAAATTTCATCAAAATCGGTTCAGTGGTTTAGGCGTGAAAGCGTAACAGACAGACAGACAGACAGAGTTACTTTCGCATTTGTAATATTAGTATGATAATTAGTAGATAATAAAACGATTTTTCTTTCTTTTTCTTTCTTTATTTCCTTGCGTAAGAGAGGTCCTGCTTGTCTGCCCGTGCCTAAGTACTGTATTAAAAAGAGATTTTAGATTTTCCAGAATCCTCAAATGGCAGCCCTGTGTTTATTTGATATTTGTTTTATTGTAGTTGGATAATGAACACGATTCCTTTGTCTGTCGTGAGTTATTGGCGCCTATTTGGCAGAATAACAATTTTGTTAAATAGGGGTTGCTGAAACCTTCGCTATAAATAAGTTAAATTAAATACAAGTACGAGTATATGTATAAAAGGTAAATGTAATCAGTTACATCTTTACTATTAATGAAATTGAAGTGTATATTTAAAGAGCGGGTCGGCAGCGCGAGTGTGACGCCCCTGGTGTTGCATACGTCCATAGGCCACGGTGACCGCTTCCCATCAGGTGGGCCGTGTGCTTGTCTGCCAACTAAGTGGTATAAAAATATAGTAAATAGGTGTACATAGGTATGATATGAATGTAATTCGTGTGATTCCCCTGGGTGTTGCACTTATCCATACGCCACAGTAACCACTTTCCTTCAGGTGGGCCGTGTGCTTATCTGCGATCTACATAAGTGGTATAAAAAAACTACTCCTACTAATATTATAAATGTGAAAATTTACAAAGATGTTTGCATGTTCGTTATTCAATCATGCTCTAAGGGCTGGACGGATCTGGCTGAAATTTGGTATAGGAAGATCTATAGTCTGAAATAATACATTGGTTATCCCTGGAATAGGTTCCCATGGTACGGGATCGAAATCCACGTAGGCGGAATCACGGGCAGCAGCTAACTAGATTATTTTACAATATTTGATTGCCTGTTTGTTTACTCCGGCTATCTCCGATATGGTTGTGCCAATTTTGACGGGATCTATCTGATATTATAGAACGTAGGTAAATCAGTTTTCTTATATTTTAGAAAAAGTATTAAAGTCCCGGGTAAAGAAAATAAAACTTAGATCTATGTTCTTTCGGGACGAAGACGCAGGCAAAGCTAGATAAGAATATTTGGAAAAGTTATGGAATAATCTACATGATGAACTTTTGTACTTCGAAAAGTCAAAGGTCGAACGAAAGACTTAAGTACCCAACAGTTGATAAAGTAAGTACATATCTATGTAATAGGACTTTTTAACCAGCCCTGTAGCTTTGAAGGCGTAGGCAGAGGTCTCTAGGCATATTACACCTACATTTTTCTTGGTTCAACTTTGCGACGAGGTTATTGACATCTGCCTACCTCGTCTGGTCTTTATATAGCTACTTTTTTTTTATGTTCTGGCAGGTACCTATGGCAGAGATTGCACTGACATTTAGGCGAATATATTTTAGTCATCATCATCATCCTCCTGCCCTCGTCCCAAGTTTATTTGGGGTCGGTATCTATACTATTATAAAATTGTAAAGTGGTCGTGTCTGTACATTGGAGTTATTTAAAAAAAAATACTTGGGTTATGTTATGTTAACGATACCGAACACGAAAATATTTTTTTGAATTTCCTGTCTGTTTGTCTGTTTGTCTGTTTGTCCGCGATGGACGCAAAAACTACTGGACGGATTTTGATGCGGTTTTTTTTGTTAGAAAGGGCTTGCTCAGACTTAAAATCTTACGTTTGTTTGATCGCAATCGGTTGAGTAGAACCGAAGATATGAGCAAAGGTCGCGTTAACCGAGATGCACGCGGGCGGAGCCGCGGGCGGAAGGCTAGTGTAATATATTTTAATAGGTGTTTTGGGCCCCACTAGTGTCGAGAGGTTACCCTATAACTCGATTCCTGCCGGCTTTCTAATGGGTCGCATGGTGCATGACAAACTAGACAGGTATTTTTTCGGCTTCCTTTTTGAACATTATCACCCTTCACCACTGGAGAGTGAAATGAATACTTTTTAGGTAATCTTACACCCTGGCATCTGAAGACTCAAGACGCCGTGCGGTTTTAGTAGGTTCGAGTCCGAGGAGCCTGGAGAGGTTAAGAAATGAGGTTTTCCTTTCAAGGTTGGGATGTCAGGCGGTAGTCACTCCCATAAAAGTCGCATAAATCTAATGGAGGAGAAGGTGTAAACAGACAGCTTTGAGATGAAAGCTTCAGATACAAAAGGAAGTTACGCTAAGTCTATACAACGCTATTTAGCCCTAAGATTCTATGGCTATCTTAATAGCCATAGCTTAACTAGCTTGTCTTTGGGTTCTAGAATGCGGATAAACATACTTAGATACCTACATTTCTTTATGAATTCCTACATATTATAGAGACATTATTATTTGACATATTATTTGACAGCCTCCGTGGCGTAGCGGTAGTGAACGCGGCCGATACGCAGGAGGCGCGGGTTCGATCCCCGCTCAGTGCATATATTTGTGTGAATGAAATATGAGTATTTGCATTGGTCTGGTCGTGCCTCGGAGAGCACGTTAAGCCGTCGGTCCCGGTTGCCATGAGAACATCTATGGCAGTCGTTACGGGTAGTTGGAGCCCTCAAAAATACAAAAACAACGGTCTAACTGCAAAACTTCGATATCGCCTAATGTTAACATTGGGTTGTGGAGGTCAGATGACAATCGCTTCACGGAAAATATCGAGGTCTAGCCAAATCCGTGGTTAAGACTGGTAAAAGCGGACCCCAGACTCCGAGCTGAAAACTTCGGATGCGACTGGGAATTAACGCTAGGAGGAAGAAAGATATAGACCTAGACATACCTACGTACCTGGACATCTCGTAACTATGTCAAACAGATCGAAAGTATTTTAAAGAAAGGATATGTCAAGAGTACTCGAAACCGACGAGCATGCATGAAAGCAATTATTAAAGTAGAAGAAGCGAAAGATGTATGCCAGGATCGTAGTAAGTGGAAACATGTGGTCCCTGCCTACCCCACTGGGAAAGAGGCGTGACTTTAGTTATGTACCTATGTATGTAAGCATTATAGGTACACAGCAACACTCAGACTAATTCTGCTTCTTCTTTCGTGTCAATGATCCTCAAAATTGATTGATGAATGATGAATGATACCTCAAAATGCGACTCAGACTAATGCAAGTAGACATACACAATACACATGCATACAAATATTTCCTCACTAAATAGGATCCGAACCCACGACCTCTGACTTAGCAGTGGAAAGCTCTACTGCTAGGCCAAAGAGATCGTCAGGATGATGATGATATAACTAGTATGCGTACAATACGCGAACGGCGCACGTTCGTAATACTATCACATGTGTTTATGATAACTCTCATTATGATAAGCAATATTTTGTTTGATAAAAGTTAGCCTTCGAATATAATCGGCAGTAGTGCCACGGGTAATGGACGATGCTTACCCTATCTTGTAACGTAGTAAGTATCTATATTTTATTTACTGATAACTTGTAGTAAGAAATTTTTATCTTATTTCACGCATAAACAAATAATAGTCCAGTCATTTGGTATTTTTACCTGGAAAGTTTTCCGGGAGTTTTGAAAATTGGCAATTTTATAGATTTTGATATGCTCTTTCCAAATTTGAACTTTGCCACCTCGTATGTTTGCCGCTCGCGCCGCCATTTTGAAAAAATGGCGCCCAAAAGCATATTTTTGATAATTACTCCTTTCCGACGCATTTTACAGGAAAAACATTTTTAACAAAATAAAAGTAGAGGAAATTTCCTACAATTTGTGATAATTTTTTTTTCCCTAAAATTAATAGTTTCGGTGTAGGAGCGCCGTAAAGTGTAATTCAATACACGTTTCGGCAGAAATACTCATTTCTACACCACCATGAGGTAGAGAAATCGGCGCGTTTTTTTATCGTGGTATCCCTTCTATCTACTTCATTAGAAGCCATGGCTCTGTAAATGCAAACGACACTGTGAAATGATAAACGTATACTGATGACTCAGACTAAATATTTCTGTTGAGCTCAGCCGGGGCTAGATGTTTCTTAGAAGGGAAAGAAGGGGCCTGACACAGAAGGGGCGCATTTCTGTATACCTGCGGAGACATGACAGACTATAGTTACCTATAATTACTATAGATAACCTTCGTATAATTTTTATAATTTACAAATCACAGTATGAGCAGTTTAAAGTAAATATTACACGTTGGTGTGGATGTATAATGGTTTACGGCGCTCGTACGCCGAAACTATTGATTTTAGGAAAGAAAAGGTTTGACATTAATTGTAGGAAATTTTCTCTACTTTTATTTTGTGTAATATGTTTTTCCTGTAAAATGCACCGGAAAGGAGTTATTATCTAAAAACTAACGCCGTGGGGTACCGGCAGAGTAGAATAGTACCCCCCTCTAGTACCAGGTGTCGTAGGAGCCGACTGAGGTACAGCGGAACCGACCAATGGCGGTATAACCATTTAAATCGGCGTAGCTAAAATGGCACAGGGCGAGGATGGGCAGCAGCATCCTCGCCGCGAAGCTACGTCCTGCGATTGCCAACACGCCTGCCCAGCGTGGCGATTATGGGCAAACTCCCCCTATGATAGGCACAAATAGGACCAGGCCCCTAGTCCCCGGCAGCTCCGCTAGCCCTGGCTCCGGTAGCGGCCAGGGTAACGGCGGAGCAGGGGGTGCTAAGAATCCCCGGCAGAGATCCGGCTACCACCCCAAACGACGACTGGCCCTGGTAACGCACAACGTACGCACGATGAGGACTGACGAGAGGATTGCTGAGCTGGAAGAAGAGTTGAGTAGGTTGCACTGGGATATTGTGGGGTTGTCTGAAGTCCGTAGAGAGGGCGAGGACACGATAACCCTAGGATCCGGCAACCTGCTCTACTACCGGGAAGGCGACCAGCAGTCGCAAGGTGGTGTCGGTTTTCTCGTTCACAGATCCCTCATTAACAACATCATTACCATCGAAAGTGTGTCGAGCAGGGTTGTATACCTAATACTCAGAATATCCAAGAGGTATTCGCTGAAGGTCATTCAGGTATACGCACCGACCTCGGCACGCCCAGATGATGAAGTGGAGACTATGTATGAGGACGTAAGTAGGGCCATACATACGTCTAAGACCCACTTCACAGTTGTTATGGGGGACTTCAACGCAAAGTTGGGTAAGAAAAGCGATGATGAGTTGAGAGTGGGGCAATTTGGACATGGACAACGGAACCCGCGGGGACAGAGGCTGGCTGACTTTCTGGAGAAAGAGGGACTCTTTATGATGAACTCTTTCTTTCAGAAGCCGCCGCACAGGAAATGGACCTGGATGAGCCCTGATGGTTCCACGAGGAATGAGATAGACTTCATCATGACCAACGAGAAACGAATATTCAGTGATGTCTCCGTGATCCACAGGGTGAAAACCGGTAGTGATCACAGAATCGTAAGAGGCACATTGGGTATTAATGTTAAACTCGAAAGGTCCCGCCTGATGAAGTCTACAGTCCGACCTACTCGTGCCCAAATCCAAAACCCCGAGAACTTTCAACTTGAGCTTTCGAATCGCTTTGATTGCCTAGAAAACTTTGCGTCGGTGGACGAGATCAACAACAGGCTCGTAGAAACTGTCCAAACGGTGGGCTCTAAGCACTTCAGACCCCGCCGTTCAAATAGACCTCAGAAACTCTCCGATCACACCCAAAAACTCATGGCTAAACGACGCTCACTTCGACTGCAGTCTTCCGATGATGCAGAGTCATATAGGCAGCTCAACAGACAGATTTCCAAATCTCTGCGACACGACATACGTCTCTTTAATACTGAACATATTAAAGAGACAATCGAGCGGAACAAAGGCTCCAAAGTGTTCGCAAGAAATCTGTCTGTTGGGCAAAGCCAGTTGACTAAGCTGAAGAGAGAAGATGGCAGTATAGCGTCGACCAAGGCTGAGGTTTTGGAGGAGATCGAAAGGTTCTATGGACAGCTATACGCTTCGGTCGCTAATCCTGCTGGCAACATGGCGACCGACCCAAGAGCCAAGTTGACCCGACACTTCACCGAGGATATCCCAGACATCAGCCTGTACGAGATTAGAATGGCCCTGAATCAGCTTAAGAACAACAAAGCGCCGGGTGACGACGGAATCACTTCAGAGCTTCTGAAAGCGGGTGGAACACCGGTACTTAAAGTCCTTCAGAGGCTTTTTAACACCGTCGTCCTCGAGGGCATAACGCCAGAAGCGTGGAACAGAGGCGTGGTGGTGCTGTTCTTTAAGAAAGGTGACAATACCTTACTGAAGAATTACAGACCCATCTCGCTTCTGAGCCATGTTTACAAGCTGTTTTCAAGGGTCATTACGAACCGTCTCGAGCGCAGGCTTGATGACTTCCAGCCTTCCGAACAAGCCGGTTTCCGAAGAGGCTACAGTACCATAGACCACATCCATACGCTGCGGCAAGTTATACAGAAGACCGAAGAGTATAATTTGCCACTTTGCTTAGCGTTTGTGGACTATGAGAAAGCCTTTGATTCGGTCGAGACATGGGCTGTGCTTGAGTCTCTCCAGCGGTGCCGTATTGACTATCGGTACATCGAAGTGTTGAAGTGTTTGTATAATAACGCCACCATGTCGGTTCGAGTACAGGAACAGAGTTCGAGGGCGATCCCTTTGAAAAGAGGCGTAAGACAGGGAGACGTGATATCTCCGAAACTGTTTACGGCCACTTTGGAGAATGCCTTCAAGCTCCTGGAATGGAAAGGATTCGGCATCAATATTAATGGCGAATACATCACTCACCTCCGGTTTGCCGACGATATTGTAGTCATGGCAGAATCGATGGAAGATCTCAACACGATGCTCGAAGGCCTCAACCGAGTTTCTCAACAGGTGGGTCTTAAAATGAACATGGACAAGACAAAGGTGATGTGTAATGCCCATGTTGTACCTACCCCAATATCTGTTGAGAGCTCGGTTCTTGAAGTTGTTGACTCGTACGTCTACCTAGGACAAGTAGTCCAGTTAGGTAGGTCCAACTTCAAGAAAGAGGTCAATCGCCGAATCCAACTCGGCTGGGCAGCGTTCGGAAAATTGCGCAATGTCTTCTCGTCCGACATACCTCAGTTTCTCAAGTCGAAGGTTTTCGACCAGTGTGTGTTACCAGTGATGACTTATGGCACTGAAACGTGGTCCCTCACTATGGGCCTTATGAGTAAGCTCAAAGTAGCCCAACGAGCTATGGAGAGGGCTATGCTCGGAGTCTCTCTGCGAGATCGAATCAGAAACGAGGAGATCCGTAGAAGAACCAAGGTTACCGACATAGCCCAGAGGATTAGCAAGTTGAAATGGCAGTGGGCAGGGCACATAGCACGGAGGACTGATGACCGATGGGGTCGAAAAGTCCTCGAGTGGAGGCCACGTATCGGCAAGCGCAGCGTAGGACATCCACCCACAAGGTGGACAGACGACCTCATTAAGGCCGCGGGAACGCGCTGGATGCGAGCCGCTTCCAACCGGTCCTATTGGAGATCTATAGGGGAGGCCTATGTCCAGCAGTGGACTTCCTATGGCTGAAATGATGATGATGATGATCTAAAAACTGCTTTTGGGCGCCATTTTTTCAAAATGGCGGCGCGAGCGGCAAACATACGAGGTGGCAAAGTTCAAATTTGGAAAGAGCATATCAAAATCTATAAAATTGCCAATTTTCAAAACTCCCGGAAAACTTTCCAGGTAATGTTCTAGGTTTTCGCCCAAATGACTGGACTATAAGTAGTAGAGTAAAATTAAATAAATGAAACACCCCATCTGTTAAGAAGTTTTCAAATCATTAATTTTGATGACTTTGTTGATAACGAAATGCTCGTGTCGTGTGCATACCTATTGCGTATTTGAAAGATCATACTTGTGCGGTCACGCCACACATATAAATTACTTTTATTTGCAAGTGTGTTGTAAAACGTCGTATAGCACGCGTGAGCATGATGCTTGTACCATAATGTACTAATATCCATCACCATAATAGGTATAACAAAATCAAGCCAAACAACTTAGACACTAACCTGCTGTGCAATTCATTAAGCACGACGCGAGTCGCAACGTTGTGTTCGATAAAGATTGTCATTGGTAGATCTCCAGTGACGTGACCCAATCCGACCAATGACAATCTCTATCGAGCACAACGTTGCGACTCGCATCGTTGTGCTCGCTTAGTGAATAGCAGGCTGCATCGCGCTATCAAAGTTGTACCTAACACTTGCAAAGGAACAAAGGGAGAATTCTACTGGGATCCGTCTAGCCTTATTGGAAACTATACCGCCGCAGGCATCACCATCTGGCCTACCCAGCCCTCCCTTTGATTCTGTGGAATCTCACACCCTGTTTCTTTACAGAGATGATCACACCGTGATAGTCATCTTATCATCCTTGCGCTAATCCCAATCGTACCTATTCGAGGCCTTTGGAGTCCGGGGTCCGCCTCCTCGAGTCCAACTACGACGCGGCAAAACTTCGATATTTTTCGATCTTACCTTCGATCTGACCTTCACAACTCATTAACGATATCAAAGTATTGCATTTAGACCAGTAGGCACATGCTGTAAGAACATTTCGAACGATCGAACGAACTCGAAAGCTGAATCTGCAGTGATATTTCAATACGCATGCTGTTTTGGTGATGTCACGTTGTCGAACACGTAAACATACATCACCCTCATGCTCAAGAACGTGACGACACAAAATTTACAGCAAGCAGAATGGAAATATCGCCGCGGATTGAGCTGTCGAGTTCGTTCGATCGTTCGAAATGTTCTTACAGCATGTGCCTACAGCTATTGAACTTTTTACGGCTCCAGCTAATTATAGGGCTAGCTCGAAAGAGATGGCCCTCGGTCGGCCTGGGCGCGAGAGATAGGTATGTCTCAGATAATCTCACCTCCGGCAACCAACGACCAACAGACGGCATGCGTTTTAGTCGGTTCAAGTCTGATGTAACCTTCCCTGCCGGCTCCTGGGAGGTATTTGCTTTTACACTTTATGTACAGTAAATTGCACAAAGGCGGACTTAATGCCAAAGGCGTTATCTGACAGTCTACCTTAGAGTATCCGTAGGGATTTTATGCGCTATAAAAAAGGTCTAAGGAACCTGTTTTTAGTGCGTAAAATCCATATATCTTATGGTTAGTAGTAGGTACACTAGTAATTTGTATGGTTAAATTAATAAAACCATGAATGAATAACTTACATTCATGAATGTTAAGACCAAACCGAGGCCACAGCAACCAAGAAAGCGTATATCCACCATCCTTTTTTCAAATACGTTCCCAAGGCCGCCACATAACAATACCTATATACTTACTACTATAGAGAATTAAACTCGCGTGTATATAAATAAAAAAGTGGTTCACAATTCATAACCTTGGTGTGAGCCGGTCGTTGGCACAAGCGGATAATTACGGTGATAATGTGAACATTAATAGCTAATGAATGTTGATAATATGAGTTATGGATGACACGCTGGAAAATAATAAAATACTTGTTGTATTTTGATGATTTGTTAACGTCATTTGCTGGTTTTTATCTGCCGGTACTAGTAGAGAGGTAAGAGGTAAGGTGGACATGTCAATTAATCAATCAGCTCATCGTAGTTCACTATTAGACAACCTCTCCCTATGATGAGAGGCTTTTTTTATATAGGACACGTCCAATTGACTTCACCTCGCCTGATGGTAAGCTGAAGTATCAGTGGGGATTTTTTGCACGATAAAAAAAAGTGTTTTCTCGAGTTTACATCTGTGGGACTTTTAACCCACTTCAAAAAAGTACACACATAATAATCACGCCTTTATTCCCGGAGGATTAGGCAGAGGTGAATTAACACCCACATTTCACCAATCATTGTATTCGGTCACACGTAATAGGGGGTGAGCTTATTGCCGTATTCCAGGCACTATAATGACTCGACTCGTGCATCTAAGGAGGTATTTGTAATGGGAAAAAATGAGTAAAAGGGGTATTTTAAAGCAATGGTTCATGTCTGCTTACAATCAATTACAAAGGAAAGCTCTAAATACACGATATTGCGATAAACTCTAGTAATTACCCTGGAGTTACTGCCTAGTGGTTACCACGTCAAGGCAGGTCCACTGACGTCACGGACTCACCCGCATGCATCGAACCGTGCACCATAAATGAGCGGCTATTTATTCAAAATGACAATAGAAACGTGTGAGTGTTACGAGATTAAATATTTTAACGCAATTATGTCAAATAATCTGGATCAGCCTACTATCCTACTAATATTGTAAACGTGGGTTTAGTTCTGGGTTTTTTGGTTTTGGAAGGAACCCTAAATCTTTTTCTAAAACAAAATTAGATCAGGTTATACCTTATAATTGTAAAGATAGCTTTTTACCATTCAAGTACTATTTTTTTTGCCACTATGGTGGCAAAAAAAGCGGCTCACCTGATGGGAAGTATTCACTGTGGCCTATGCAACACCAGCCCCTCTAGACAAGTGGCAATTCGTTGCTCGGCGTATGATGGAATAGAATGCCAAATGTATGGGATTTGACGTATATGACAGGCGTCAACGAATGTCAAAAACGTCAAATCCTATACATTTGTCATTCTATTCCATCATACGCCGAGCAACGAATTGCCACTTGTCTAGGGGGGCAGGGGGCGTCACACTCATGTTGCCAACCCTGTGAGAACCTTGTAATGCCCTTTGCAGAACCCCATAGTATAGTAGCGTGGGAAAACCACAACAGAAATCACACAGCCTGAGCGTCCGCGGAATACATTAGATGTTCGCAAGTTGAGTTTCGCGCTTTCGTACATTGCGAGACGAGTCCCAGCTTCGTGGAAGACCGCATTCGTGTATCCTGTGCCTAAGAAAGCCACTAATCATGGTCTTTTGTACAAGTCATAGTGTCTTGTGCCAATCTTGGTCTTTTGTACCAGTCATAGTGCCTTGTACGAATAATGGTCCTTTGCACCAGTTATAGTGTCTTGTACCAATCTTGGTCTTTTGTACTAGTCATAGTGTCTTGTACAAATCATAGTATTTTGTACAAGTCGTAGTATCTTGTACCAATAATGGTTATTGTACCAGTCATGGTGTCATGTGCAAATCTTGGTCTTTTGTACTAGTCGTAGTGTCTTGTACCAATCATAGTATGTAATACAAGTCATAGTGTCTTGTATCAATGATGGTCCTTTATACCATAGTGTATTATATCAATCGTGGTTTTTGTACCAGTCATAGTGTCATGTACCAACCATGGTCTTTTGTAGCAGTCATAGTGCTTTGTATCAATCATGATCTTTTGTACCAGTCATAGTGCCTTGTACCAATAATGGTCCTTTGTACCAGTTATAGTGTCTTGTACCAATCATGGTCATTTGTACCAGTCATCGCCTTATACCAATCACGAAGAAAAAAAATGAAACATAGCCGTAACCACTCATTTATTATTACAATCATTTAAGCTGTCAAAATATTTACAATTATTACAATAAATTCATTTAGATTAATATTCTCATGTGTAACACGCTATAAATAATTGAACAATAATAATATTTCATTGAATATTAGTAAATTAATTGAAAAACTTAAACAATTAGTTGTAAAATTTAACTATAAATTCTTCATAAGCAAAATAAAAATAAATATCTGCTTACTACTAAATTCATTTCATATTTACAGATTTTTCTACAAAATTCTAATACATTATTTTATATTATTTGTAAAAATAACTAGTGCAGAATAAATGTAATTATTCTTATTTATATTTTACATAAATAATTATACTTAATCACGACATTTATGGGTATCTTGAATATTACAAATACATTTTTATGCTTTGTCGGCTTATTTATCCAAAATATGGTTACAATTATTGAAATATATTGAAAAAGGGGGGAGCAGAGGGACCAGCCGACGTATTTCTATTTATGAGGGCAGTATAAAAAATAGGACCCTACTAGATTGTATCTAATAATATTCTATGTTTATTATAATCAAGTCGTAGTTTTTCATTTTGCAAATTGAAACAGCTCAAATATTGGTACAGAATCAGACCATGTTGTAGTTTAAATACAAAAAGAAACATTGGTATAGACAAATTTAGAACTACCTCCCTTTTTGGAATCGGTAAAAACATGACACCCCCCCCCCCCCCCCCCCCTCCAAAACCATGCACGTCATATTGAAAAGTCCCAGTACGAGGGTTAAATTTCTTAAGGAATTTCCGAAGTGAACCCCCCCCCCCCCCTCCCCCAAACTTCAAGCTGCGACCGGCCCTGAGCACGGGGTACTACTGCAGTGAACGAGCTCAAACTCACCAAGCATAGATTATTACAAAACAATCCAAGTGAGCCAGGGCCTTGTTTGTCTCGCGATTTAGGTCCAAGATACATGTTCCGAGGTATACTTCATTTGACTGATACGACTATATATTTATTAATTATAAGTTATAAGTACACGAGTTCATTTACAGGTTAACTATACTTAGTAGAGTAAAATATATATTTTTACTAATGGAAGTCTATAAGTGTATATTAGAATATAATGGTATATTTTACTATTAGAGCTATCGGGATATTTAACATAATATATTGTAGTGTGGGTAAAACTAGTGGTGGTTCTCATACGCGTAGCAAGAGAACTCGAAAGAGGGTAGATCGATATATTTACTCCTAAAAACTTTTTCACCGTTTACCGCTAATACTCCAGTTCTTCAATCATGGTGCTTGCAACAGCGCCGAAATATCGGAAACTCCAACAACATGGTAAATATAACATCCCGATAGTTCTAATAGTAATGTGAATGACCATGATAGTTTAAATACCTATAATGGAATATTTTCATACATAATAATATAATATATTCTGTTTATATTTATACATTTAAGGATATCCGGGAAGCGGACCGGCTGAATAATAACCCTTCACTGCTATTTAGTCGAAAAATATATCAAGCAAAATTATTTAGTTCAATGTTAAAATATTTACAATTACATAATATATATATTCGCATTTGTACATTTTACAACATTTAATATTTATTAGGTACGTAAAGTTTTTATTATTACATCATTCTATAATTCCTATTAACTCTATTTTACAAAACGATTGCTTAGATTTGATTTCATGAAACATTTTTGTGTAACAAAAATATTGTAAAGACTCGCTATATTATAAATGCGAAAGTAACTCTGTCTGGCTTTCACGCCTAAACCAATGAATTGATTTTGATGACATTTGGTACAGAGATAGATTAGGTACGGATGGAGTCGCGGGCTACAGCTAGTCTGTTTATAAATGCAAGCCTTCAGATATAGGCTATTAAGATAACTAAGAAACAAATCATAAAACAAGTATTTTTTTAAGTTTAACGGAAAAGGTGTTGTACGAAATATCATTGCAATTACTAAATTTGACTTATCAAGCAGATTAACACTAAATAAAACCGTTTTTAAATAAAGAAATAATCTTTCTCTATTTTCTTTCTTCCTTTATTCTTTAATTCTTTAAAAACCGTTTATTAATATGATATTTTCGTTTTTATGTTGGTAGTTATTGTAAGTACGAATTGCATAAAAATAAAAATTGCATATTATAACTACCTATACAAATATCGCGTCTTAAGGTGCGTACAAATTATATAGCATAACATGTTATAAAACAATGTTAGATAATGTGGACGTGTTATATAACACAAGTTATACAACATGTTACACGCACCTTAACATTATTAGATCGCTATAGAACATTCACATGTTAAAATATCTTACAAGGATTTCATTATTACGATTAAAAAACATATCAATTGTAAAAAATACTTTTGCTAAATGATAAAAATAAATATCAAAAAATTTTCTTCTTTCACGTTAACTGTGTCTCAGTCAATTAGTTTAAAAACTCTGAAATAAACACAAACACTGCTGCAAATAGTCTGAAATTCAATAATCTAACAGTCAGTCTGGAAATATCATCTCACCATCACTACACTGAGTTCTGAATATGAAACACCATACCTTTGTAGACGGGACCAGGCCGCCCCACGACGGTAGGCCGGCGGGAAGGCCTACCATGAAACGCACAAACGAAATTGCGGACGTAAGTTCGGCAATTGGTACCATGAAACGCATTTATTCCGTAATCGGAACCTTTAGTTTAAACTCAATCCAATGACATCTTGAGGAATTTCAAGGTTAAATTGGAATTTTTTTTATGGTAAATGGCTTATTTGGTAGCTGAGTTGGTAAGTGATTTAGTTCCGCGATCAGTCCCCCAGACCCCCAGTTCATAACGAAGTAGGATAACTAATCGCTTCAAAGTTTATTGACGGTATCTAAATGTCATGGATTCTTGTTTCGCGGGAGCCCAAAACTTCCATTATAAACGTACATTAACTGTCTGAAGTTTACGCGTATCTCTCACTGAAGATTCAACGTATTTAGATTAACTTAAAAGTACCCAAATGCTACGTTTCTTATGTTTCGCGGCAATCTAAATGGTACGAAATTGCATCGAGAAATACGAGAGCCCAGAAATTTCGAATGCACGTTTCATAGTGGCCCGGCAGCCCGTTGTGGCCCGGCAGCCCGGTAGGCCGGTGTGGCCCGGTGTGGCGGGTGTGGAGCAGAGGCCCTTACAGCAGCGCCCTGGCGGCGCTACTGGAGGGGCGCAGCTGCCGGCGCGGCGGCGCGGGGGCGCGGCGTCAGCGTGCCGGCGCCAGCGCGCCGCCGCCCCACCAGCGCAGGCACAGCGGGTCCACGCAGCGGGCGCGGGCCGCGCGACGAGATACTTCCTCTAGAACGTCCTGTTTGAGACAGTAGTCAAGACATCAGCCTCCATATCGGTGAATGTTGGTAAACGTTTGCACGACCTTTTCACCCCCTCAGGGATCGCGGTTCGATCGCGAAGTCAGTGACGAGCGGTGAAAGTTAATTTATAATCTCCCTCTTTGGCTTACCAAGCCGCTCGCCGCTGACTTCGCGTCCGAGGTCTCCGGAGGTCAAAATGGGATACCTCCGATTTTGGTTTATAGTTTTCATACACGCTGATTTTATAATCGTTACGGGGCGAAAGATTTTGAAGACAGTTTCGATAGCTAAATCGACTGGAAGTATTAATTTGACAGAAAAACGAAATTCTTCGCTAAATTAAGACTCCCAGATAATTTTGCTACAGAAACTGTGCCCAAAATCTTTCGCTCCGAAAAGACACTAAAATCACCATGTTAAAAAGTGCTTTGGTATATATTTTGCCAATGCACGCGAACGGGTTAAGACGCAGGCTGTCACTCACTCACTCACAATCACACTCATCAGTCATCACATACTCAAACATTAGGTATATTCCAATGTGAAAATCAGAGCGACAAGCAATATCGTAAACTGTACATTGAATACATACAAATAATGTCGATAATCAATTACTAATTTCTGACTGCCTCTGTGGCGTAGCGGTAGTGAACGCAGCCGCTACGCAGGAGGCGCGGGTTCGATCCCCGCTCAGTGCAAATATTTGTGTGCATGAAATATGAATATTTGCATTGGTCTGGGTGTTTCTATGTATAATATGTATGTATTTACAAAAAAAATGTATCTAAGTATGTTTATCCGCATTCTAGAACCCATAACACAAGCTAGTTAAGCTATGCTTACTTTGGGTCTAGATAGCGTTGTGTAGAATGTCCTACAATATTTATATTTATATTTAAATACTATTGGTAACTGATAGCACATAATTTTAATAGACCCGGAACTGTAGGACGAAGGAAACATGACATGTGTGCAGAAAACAGCATGTCAAATCTTTATGGTGCGGCAAATAAATTATGTATGTCAAAAATCCGAGTATGGTGCGTAAAACCCCGATGCACAGCTAGCGATGTATATTATGCAAATATACTTTACTAAAAGGTTGACAGACGGACTGGCTCTGTCAACAAGTGATATGTACCTACTGCCTACTGCTGACTCCGATTTCATTGTTGTATAATTATATTTGCGTTTCTCTTTCATAGCAGTCTGCACTTATAATAAAACATCAAAGCTTGATTTTTGCTCGTGGAAATACATTTGATTAAATGTATCTAAACCATTTGTATGTAATGGTTTAGGGTGACTCTGTTGCAGCCAACTAGCTTAATCAGCCATTCAATTAACCCCATAGCCTCTTTACTAAACGGTGCTGTTCAATTATCGGCCTGAATGATATTCTTTCTTTTCTCCTATAGTTTGACTAATTCTGAATGTTTTGTATCTAACATTTTCTTTTTCGTGCATGCACACACGCTGCATTTACACACTGGATTGCGATGGCCAGCCTATTTCAATAATATCATCATTAGGTAGACCTATTTTCCTGATTGCATCCGAGGTCAAGGTGAACTCGGAGCTCAGGGTCAGTCTTCCAGCTCTTTCTTCTCTACTTCGCATGATCTTGGGCGTCCATGGTAGTGAGACCATTGGCTAGCATCCCTCCACGTCAAGCCAGCCCCCCGTAGTCAAGCGGCAATTCGTTGACCGATGTATTGTATGGAATTTGACGTATATGACAGAAGACGTCAACATATGTCACAAACGTCAAATTCCATACTTTCTTCATTCTATTTTAAAATACGTCCACTAACGAAATGCCACTTGTCTAGAGGGGCAAGACTTCTTCACCAACCCTTCAACTGGGAAGCGGTGGAGGTACCCTCTACATAACTAACCGATATTCGGGACACAGAATAAACAAGATTGAAAACGAAAGTTCGAGAATATAACAACGTACCTGTTTCTTCAGCACAATATGCTTTCCTTTCCAGTACTTCATGAGCCCTCTCTCTTGCAACGTCGACACGATATCTGAGGACGCGATGGCCAAGTCTTTGCTCAGGTCTCTTATACACAACGTGGGACCAGGGGCGGAACACAGTCTTTTGAGCAAGGCCTCCTTCCAGTACGAGCGGTATGATATCAGACCAAGATCTGATAGTGGAGTCTCTGGGGAGCCGACCTTGCCTTCTTCCTTTGTTAAGAGGTAACCTGATGGGAGAAAGAATTCTATTAATGAAGATGAAGTGGTATTAAGCCTTTATAGTGTGGTGACAGCCTCTGTGGCATGGTGGTAGTGACGCAGGAGGCGTGGTGTTCGATTCGCGCTCAGTGCAAATATTTGTTTGCATGAATAGACGTACACAATTTGCATTGGACCGGGTATTTTCGAACCTCGGAGAGCACGTTAAGCCATCGCTCACGGTAGTCATGCGAACATCTATGGCAGTGTTTACGGGTAGTAGGAGCCCTAAAAAGTCCGAAAACTGATCTAACTGCAGTAGCTCGATATGGTGTGTTAAATCAGCGTACCCTAGCAATGCAATTAGGTAGTGTCCTGGGTCATCAGATCCTTACCAATACTGCTTAGTATCTTAGTTTTTTCTCAAAAAATACACATAGTGAACTAAGATATTGCCCAATTAAACTGAAACTATGACTTTTCATTATTTTCAATTTCCAAAATAGGTAAAAATATAAATAATCGAATTAAGTCACAATTTATAACTTTTTAGATTTCTTATTAAATTTCAAATCGATCTTATTACTCATTGTACAAGTGTAAACGCAACGTGGACCGAGATAAATGGGATATTCTCTTGCACTCCATACATTTTGCACTACGCACTAACACGCTCTGACGTCACCACGTGCGACGATTTTGTATGGAGCGTTTTCGGACGTCTCGAGAAATTGTATTTACAAAATCAAATATTTTTAAAACTATTTGTCGTAAGAATATTTCACTTTAGCAGTTAATTATATTATTGAAAAATGTACAGATTACGATAATAAAAAAAAAAATAGGACACAAGCCTATTCTGTAAGCGCACAACGATGAGCACAACGTTGCGACAACGTTGATAGATATTGTCATTGGCCGGAAGGGGTGACGTCATTGGAGATCGACCAATAACAATCTATAATCAAGGCTGTCGAGTCCCCCGTTCCCAACCGACCACCTGAGTTGCGTTATGCTCATCGCTGTGCGTTAACAGAATTGCATTGCTGTATGTATGTTACTTAAAGTAGTGATCCTACAATCCATATCCATACTAATATTATAAATGTGAAAGTAACTCTGTCTGTCTCTCTGTTACGCTTTCACGCCTAAACTACTGAACCGATTTTGATGAAATTTGGTACAGAGATAGATTAGACCTTGGAAAAGGACATAGGCTATGTTTGGTCGTGATAACCGACATCCACGTGGGCGGAGCCGCGGGTAAAAGCTAGTCATTACATATTATAAAACAAAGTCGCTGTCTGTCCGTCCCTATGTAGGTATGCTTAAATCTTCAAAACTACCTACGCAACGGATTTTGAAGCGGTTTTTTTAATAGATAGAGTGATTCAAGAGGAAGGTTTATATGTATAATACATGCATAATATTGTAGAGAAACTCTGATAAATTTAGAGATAATACCACGCGGGTGGAAAATATGGCGGTACGAAGTTCGCCGGGTCAGCTAGTTAAATATAGGTAAACTAGAACGCCCGCGGCTTCACTTGGGTGGTGTCGGTTATCTCGACCAAACATAGCCTGTCCTTTTCCAAGGTATAATCTATCTCTGTACGAAATTTCATCAAAATAGCTTCAGTGGTTTAGGCGTGAAAGCAATAACAGACAGAGTTACTTTCGCATTTAAAATATTAGTATTGATGTGATCGGAGATTATAGATCTTTATAAAGCCCCACACCCTCGAGTATTAAATTAATTCTGAAATAAGATAAAACCGCAAGTCGACAGGCAATTTACTTTGCGATAAAAGATTAACATTTTTAAAACCTGTGAATGATAGAACTAATTATGCCTTTTGCCTCCAAATAGCTATTTAAAATCTAACAATACTCTACAAAATGAACATAAAAAACCTTGTTGAGTGGAAAAAATAATGAAATACTAAGTCGAAAGAGGTATGAATTTTACAATGTTATAACTAAATATTTGTTTTGTCGACAGCCTCTGTGGCGTGGCGGTAGTGAGCGCGGAGGCGCGGGTTCGATCCCCGGTCAGTGCAAATATTTATATGCATGAATATGAGTATTTGCATTGGTCTGGTCGTCGGTCCCGGTTGCCAGGCGAACATCTATCATGGCAGTCGGTACAGCTAGTTGGAGCCCTAAAAAAAGGTCAAAAACTTATCTAACTGCAATGTTTCGATATCGCCAATGGGTTGTGGAGGTCATATGGCAGTCGCTTCACGGAAAATATCGAAGTCCAGCCAAATCCGCAGTTAGACTGGTAAAGCGGACCCCAGATTCCGAGGTGAGTTTTGGATGCGACTGGGAATTAACGCTAGGATGAAGAAGACGAAGAAGAGTAAGAAAATTGTGGAGAACTGACAATACTTTTACAACAATTTAACGATTTAACAAGAAATTTAACAATTTAACATGGTACCTACATGTCTGTAATAGTGACCCTCTTTTCTTTATTTTCATCATATAAGCCTTTACTACGCGATTGTACCACAACCACAGGGACCAGAGTAAATGACAAAAATAAATATTAATCCCTACTAATATTATAAATGTGAAAGTAAGTCTGTCTGTCTGTCTGTCCCGCTTTCACGCCTAAATCACTGAACCGATTTTTATGAAATTTGGTATAGGGGTAGATTAGACCTTGAGAAAGGACATAGGCTATGTTTGGTCGCGATAACCGACATCCACGCGGGCGGAGCCGCGGGCAAAAGCTAGATTTATTATAAAATAGACCAGAGGTCGAGTGGGCACCTCAAAATTATGTAGGGACGAATGGGCACTGGGGACGAATTCCGGGGGACCAGTGGGTACTAACCCGTATTAGGGCGTTTACCAAAAAAAATGACCACTCGAATAATGGCATGTCCTACGACTTGTAACTAAATTTTGTGAACTATTGATATGAAAAGCTAGTTCCTTTAACATTGTACATTATAAAACGCATTCAAAGCTAATAATTTACATAAGTAAAAACCAAAAAATATAATAATTTCACATAAATTTTGATAAAATAAAATGAAAAAGTAGTGATTTTTATAGTGTCCCACCATACTTTTCCAAACTTCGGTACGTGATTTTTATAAGTTAACTGTCTCTAGGTTATGAACTATTGTGTTTTTCAGAAAGATTATATCAACCAAATGTCATTTTATAGCTTGTTGGCATAGATTTAGAGATCAAACTATAAAAAAATACGTGTTTTGACGTGGGTCAAAAAATGATGTCTGTGGAAAAATTCCGGAACGCTACGACTATAAAATGAGTTTTTGCGACAAATTTCTACTAACTTTGTCAATTTTTATGAATGGCAACATTTAACACTATAAAACACGCGCCATTTTAATTTTTTTAGCGGCATAGCTTCAGAAAGTCTATGGAAAGTCATGTAGTGACTGGTTGTGCGTCACGCTGGGCTACTTTTATGTTCCACTACGAACCTTGTTTTTATTGGTAAGTATGGATATCTTTGCCTTACAGTTTAATAAAACTTATTGCGTTTGTTTTATAGAAAGCGATTCAATCCTTTTATTTATTAAATATGTATTAAAACAACAACTTTTTTTGGATTTGGTTATGTACCGGCATCAAACGTCACGTCCACCACGCGACGTAATGTACTAGATTTCTCTATGTATTTTTTTTCTCCTGGGTGGAATTCCATAACGCGACGGTCATTTTTTTTGGTAAACGCCCATTAATATACATATAACGTGTTAATACAATTTATATGTATGTTAGATGCCAATGAACTATTTTGTAACATTTGGTTTCAAATATCCCACACTTTTTTATAATTAATTATTTTTTGAAGCAACATAATTGCCATCTTAAGCTAATTACTAATTGTAATGAAGTTAATATAGCATTAAATCATGCTCACTAAATTAATTAGTTTTTTAATCAAATTAAAATTAAGAATCAAGTAATAAAATATCATTCATACCTACTAATATTTATACTCGTAACTGCGAAAGTAACTGTCTGCCTGTTAAGCTGCGTTTACATACTCGCGGCAGAGCGAGGGAAGTGAGAAGTGGGCAGAGACGTGGTGTGAATGGTATATTCGTCATGCCGCGAGTACTGCCGCGTATGTTACTGCGAATGTCGGCTAGGCGGCGCGAGTCAAAGGAGCGGCAATACTAGCGCGATGAACTATACGAGACCGCTAGATGGCGCTAATCAGTAAACACGACTTTCGTTATTGCTCCTCGAATATTTACTTTTAAAAATATTTATATCGATCTACGGAAAGTGTATAGTAGTTGAAAGTGATAGTTTTTATTAATAATCTATTTAATTAATTCGCTATGCTGTAAAAGCATAATGCGTACACTGCTACAGCGTTGTCCTCCATACGTTTACGTCCGTCTCCGTTGCAGGGCGAATACTGTAATGCGGACCAACGCGATGATGGGAGTGTGTGAATGCTAGGGCATTAATCGCGCGAATATTTCTGGCAACACGATGAGCAATGCGAGCGGCAGTATGTAAACGCGGAGTTACACTTTCACACCTAAACCATGGAACCGATTTTGATGAATATTGGTAAGTACAGAGATAGAATAGACCTTGGGAAAGGTAGGTAGGCTGTTTGGTCTCGATAACCGACATCCACGCGACATCCATCATCATCCTTAGGTCAATCCTTATTGCATCCATGGCCTTACCTCTGGAATCTGGGGTCAAGCTCTTTCATCCAGCCAGCAGTGACTGCTATCTGAACCCCACAACCCATGGCGATATCGAAATATTGCAGTCCAGTTGTTGGACTTCTTAGGGCTCCAACTACCCGTAACGACTGCCATAGATTTTCGTCCGACACCCGGGTCTGACGGCTTAACGTGCTCTCCGAGGCGCGACCAGACCAATCTAAATAGCACGCAGGTGGAGCCGCGGGCGGAAGGTTATCTATATCTATACTAATAATAAAGCTGAAGAGTTTGTTTGTTTGTTTGGTTGGTTGGTTGAACGCGCTAATCTCAGGAACTACCGATTCGAATTGAAAAATTCTTTTTCTGTTGAATAGTCCATTTATTGACGAAGGTTATAGGCTATATAACATCACGCTACCACAAAAGGGAGCGGAGCAGTGATCATAAATGTCAACAAATCCGGCAGATTTCCATACATCTGTACTGACATATTGAAGAGGAAATATTTGTACTATCTATTCATGCATACAAATATTTGCACTGCGTGTGAATCAAACCCGAGGCACCTGCTTAACAGTCACGGTCACTACCACCACGCTACAGTGGCTGTCTTAATCTAGTCTATAATACAATCAAACTATATCAAACAAAAAACAAAAAATCTTTACTCAAAACGTTCAATTACCAAACCCCATTTACAAACCACCAATATGCCCCCTTCCCCTTCCCCATTACGAGTTATCGCGAGCGTACAAACTGCACACACACGCACAGGCTTATCCTAGGTTAGTTATAACACAGCAGCCCTATTTACGTCTCACGGCGGGCCCGCCATCTCCCCCCAAGCCGGGGGGAGTCTAGACGGCAGACCGATCCATACTGCACTGCATCGATCGGGGTCGACGGCCCCGCGGTACGACCCGCCTCCCCGGGGAACAAAACAAACCTAATGCGTTGACCGTACAGGTGTTGTGTCCAATTGTTGGTTACTTAATTACGACCCTCAATGCTAGGACCTAATTTATGAAAGTTTAGATCTCATTTTGAGGCCTGTATTTTAGAGCGACACAGTCCTGAATCTTGGTTTATCTGAGGACAGATTGTATACAGATAGAATACGGGCCTAAGACTCATCCGTACTAATATTGTAAATGCGAAAGTAACTCTGTCTGTCTGTCTGTTTGTTACGCTTTCACGCCTAAACCAGTGAACCGATTTTGAAGACATTTGGTACAGGGGTAGATTAGACCTTGAGAAGGGACATAGGCTATGTTTGGTCGCGATAACTATTTATATAAATGAATTCCCATAGGCAATAGGCTCGCTCCGTATTACGTGGGAGTGTAGGACCGAAAATCAAAGTATTTTTTTTTTTTTGCAAAATTTGGGTGTTAATACACCTCTGCCTACCCCTTCGGGGATTTACAGGCGTGAGAATATGTATGTATGAATTCCAAACTTTGTGAAATTACGACAAAAAAAATCTATATAAGCTCTGAAACCAATGAACCGATTATACCTAATATTTCTAACACAGAAAGCTTTTATTCAAAAGTAAGATAGCCCACTTTTAATCCCAGTATTCCAACGGCATCAGGAGTTATCCAGGCGAAACCGCAGGGCGAAGCTGTTATTATATTATCATAATAAATAAACAAGCTGTGCCCGCGTCTCCGCCCGCGCGAACGCAGGTTAACGCGACTTTTGCTCATATCTCCGGTTCTACTTCACCGATTACGATGTAACAAACGTAAGATTTCAATTCTGACCAACGCCTATCAAACAAAAAAAACCGCATCGAAATCCGTTCAGTAGTTTTTGAGTCCATCAAGGAAAAACACGTTGTGTTGTTACTATATTTTTGTGATCAGTAACGTCAAAATAACACAACCCAGTATTTTTAATATGTACAGACATGGCCACTTGACAATTATTCGTATCATATGATATAGTAAGTCCAAGGATTTTAAGTCCAAGATATACCTAAGTCCCGACCCCGAGGTATGTATGTATACGCACTTCACAAGCCTAACTACAAAAGTCAAAGTTTATTTAACTGTTAATACAATTGACATTGCGGGCTCATTCATGATATAATTATAAGGGCATTGTCACATTGGCGCGACATTGACACACGCGCGGCTATTCTGCGAGTTCATCGAACAAACCGCTAGAGGTTAAATAAGGCCTTAGCAATTTATATCTATCTAATAAGTTTGAGGTGAAGGCTAAATGGTGGAGTTTAGATTTTTATCTATTTCTTTTATTAGATTTTTAAATTCTACGAACGTTATGATCACGCTTTTTTCTCTATGGGGTAAGTAGAGACAATGCACATATGCTTCTATCCTTAAACACTTTTTTTTATATTGTAGGACATTCTACACAACGCTATCTAGACCCAAAGTAAGCTTAGCTTAACTAGTTTGTGTTATGGGTTCTTGAAGAACAGTTCACGAGCTTTTTACTACTGTAATAAAACCATAATATGCCACAAACTGACATTTATGGTTACTGCTCCGCTCCATCGAGTACTTAGTAGCAATGAAGAAATTTAGCCTATAACCTTCCTCAATAAACGGGCTATTCAACACAAAAAAAAAATCTTAATTCGAACAATTAGTTCCGAAGATGAACCCCGCCTGAGCGATTCACTTTTTCCATTCTTAACCAAACAAACAAACTCTTCAGCTTCAAAATATTAGTATCACGCCTTTATCCCCGGAGGGTTAGCCAGAAGCGAATTAACACCCACATTTTTTTTTTAAGAATATTAGCAACCGAAATTACTAATATTCCCGTTAACCCCTCCAACTAAACTAAATTGCTTGTACTAGGAGTGGGTTCACGTCAGTAGTGTAATGGCCAGGATCCGAACCCGGGACCTCTCGATCGTAAGGCCGACTCCTTAACCACTAAGCTACTGACGCTTTACACCAATTATTGTATTAGGTCCCACGTAATAGGGGGTGAGCTTAGAGTATACATTGCTATAGAGCGCGCTTTACAAGTATACTGCTATCACGGGTATGAACAGTACCGAGGCTCCCCTGGCTCAACCTCAATCAGTAGCAAAACAATATCCGTCAAAATGATTTCGCAAATAATATTTAGTTCTATATGTTAAATCAAAATTTTATACAACATCGTATATTTGTAGTAATAATGATGCAAAAAAATACCGCAAAATGACGCCATTTTTTTGTATTTTGGTATGCATATTAAATCGAACAAAAAGCTTCATGACAACAAACTACATTATTATGTGCATCTATTGATATTTTCGAGCCATGTATCTGAGGCTGAGTCTGGGCTGTATAATATATCTGTCTCATGTTAAACAGCCCTATCCCTTAGTCGCCTTGTACGACACCGCATGGGATGAGATGGTAGCCCAAATTCTACTCTGCCGGGAACCACGCGGCTGGCATTAGTATAGATATAGATATAATCGCGCTAGAATATTAAAAGTAGTTTTATTTCAAAACTAGCTGACCCGGCGAACTTCGTACCGCCATATTTTCTGATCCCGTTCCCGCTGCATATCTCTAAATTTATCAGTGTTTCTCTACAATATTACGCATATATTATACATATAAACCTTCCTCTTGACACCTTCCTCTTCACTCTATCTATTGAAAAAAAAACCGCTTCAGAATTCGTTGCGTAGTTTTGAAGATTTAACCATACATAGGGACGGATAGACAGCGACTTTGTTTTATAATATGTAGTGAAATGATGATAACGAGTCACTAGTCAGTAGAAAGTTCTCTAAACAGAATAAAAGTGTACTTACTGAAGTCAATTAGGAGTCTGCCGAAGCCCTTTCTTTGATACGGTGGCAACGTGAGGATGCAGGATACGTTGTAGTTCAAAAATGAGTTCTTTTCCTGTGGACAATAATTTTTTGGTTACTCTTAGTTATTCTTCTTTGTTATACTACTAATATCCTACTAATATTATTAGTGGGAAAGTTTGTGAAGTTGTTTGGATGTTTGTTACTCAATCAGGCTCTAACGGCTGAACGAATCTGGCTAAAATTTGGTAGATACAGAGATAGAATCACAGCCTCTATGGTATAACAGTAGTGAACGCGGCCGCCACGCATTTTGTTTTATTAGCTGGCAACACCACGTCATACAGCCTATAAATACTTGCCATGTATGTAGGCTGGTATCACGGTTCGAAGTTTAAAAATAGATACGTATGACGTATGCTCTGACGCACAAGTTAGTTCGTATGTCGGTTTGTTTGTTGTTCTGCGTACGCGTTATATTGAACGGAAATGGTGTGTTGGTATAAGTATTTTTATACGAGTTTTGTTCTGAATTCGAATAACGTGTTTCGCCTCCTACAATACATTCCGAATTTGCCCCTTATTTTATTTCTTTTTCGCCTCGGTATCCTTTATGGTAACTAGCTGACCCGGCGAACTTCGTACCGCCATATTTTCCGCCCGCGTGGTATTATCTCTAAATTTATCAGTGTTTCTATACAATATTATGCATGTACATATAAACCTTCCTCTTGAATCACTCTATCTATTTAAAAAACCGCATCAAAATCCGTTGCGTAGTTTTAAAGATTTAAGCATAGGTACATAGGGACGGACAGACAGCGACAGCGACTTTATTTTATAATTTATGTAGTGATGATAGTTAAAGGTACAGTGGCCTGCAGAAGTGCGTGGAAGGCTTAAAGATCTTTAATCCTTTAAGCACTTTTCGTGTGGCGTCACTTCATACTATTTTAGTCTTAAATTGTATACGGATTTCTGCGCACTGTACTGTTGCCCTAAGATGTATGATAACAAATCGAGACGAGTCTCAGGTAGCTTAAATTGTAGGGGGTCGTGAGATCGTGACGGTTTAGAGACCGTCAAAGATACGACTCCTTTACTAAGTACCTATTGACTTTCCTGTTTATACAAACTGAAGATTTCTTCAAAACTTGGATATGTATTGCTCGGAATATATATCTTGGACCTAAAATGTGCTCAAAATAAGCTTTATACGCGTAGTACACGTTTCTTGGGTGTCTTTTGAAGATATTACGGGGTGCTATGGCGGTGGATGAACTCAAATTCACTAAGTATAGATTACTAGCTTTTGCCCGCGGCTCCGCCCGCGTAGATGTCGGTTATCGCGACCAGACATAGCCTATGTCCTTTCTCATAGTCTAATCTATCTCTGTACCAAATTTCATCAAAATCGGTTCAGTGGTTTAGGCGTGAAAGCGTAACAGACAGACAGAGTTACTTTCGCATTTATAATATTAGTATGGATTACAAAACAATCCGGGCGCGCCAGCTTCGTTTGTCTCAGGATTTTGGTCCAAGATACGTGTCCTGAGGTATAAGAACAGTACGCATTAGCTGATTAATATACCTAAGCTCTGCAGCGAACACAAATAGCCATGTGAAGTGCCACCATCAGAGTTGTCACAACATCAAAACCATGTTATGACGACGAGACATACACACGCACACACATACACACGCACACACATAAACACAGACAAATATAAACCAAACGTCTCCATAACACAAATAACTCAGTGTAAGAATCAAATCCCAGACAATTTGCCGTAAGTAATGCACATTTCAAGTTAAACTTTGAAGATAGAAGTGCCTTAAATCCAGACGATCCGTCCTCCTGCCTGTCTGCAGCATCAGGTCGACGAACTGCAGGGGGGGAGGGGGAGACGGCGCGTCGAAAGGGCGGGGGGAGGTTACCGAAACATTAAAAATAAAGTCTGACCTCTGCGTAAACGTTATAAAGATTTATTACATGCCTTCTAGTATCTAAGTAAACAAAGGCTTGTTAGATTGCATTTTCCTTTTGTATGAGTGAAGATGAATTGAACTGTAATAGAATCAGGCTTTGAAGGCTTTTACCCGCCTAGACAAGTGGAGATTCGTTAGCCTCCGTATTGTAGAATAGAAAGATGATTGTATGGGATTAACACGTATATTGACGATTATGATAGTCGTTCGTATGTCAATCCCATACACATACCACGGCTATAATAACCTGGTGACTGCCCCGTGGCAGTACCCAATGGCATTACTGGCAGTGTCAAGGGTAAAATTCTTTTCCAATGGTACTTCCTGGAGTGTCAATGGTACAAATTATTCCCCATGACACCACCAGAAACCAAACCACCAAAATTACCTTTAACACTATCAAAGGTAATTTTCGCAATTGTTAAGTAATACACATAAAGATTTCGTAGATTACGTCTCGATGGTCAGGCCCAAAACTGGGCTTCCCTTTTGTTTAAGTATTTTTGTGTTATCCTCGTGTTGTGTTTCCGGGGTGGTGAGTAGAGTACTAGGGTAGCCTGAGCTCACTGTAGAGGTTTTGTGCTGTCAGTGGGAAGATCAAAGGCTTGTCCTGCTTGTCTTCTGCGCTGACGACACAGAATCTTTCTGCTCTTACAGCGTCGGCAGCACGAGTGTGATTCTTCTGGTGTTGCACTTTGTCTGGTAATAGTTATAATCAGTATTTTGTATTCAATTCATAAAGTATCTTAGGAATTTAGTATAATAATACTTTAATTTTTGTTACTTAAAAATAATCGTAAACCCGCGTAGCTTAAAGCGGTAATTCCAATAAATTTGCACCGGTTGATGCTCGCGGATTCGCATTGCGGGTCCGCAAGATATTGCGCGATCCCGCAGGGCCAAAAATAATGCGGGATTCCACTTTGCTGGATTGCAATCCCTTCTGCTATCTGACCTCATAACCCTGAGAAGAAAGCTTGCGTCAGAGAATTATTCATCAGTGAGCAGGAGCACCAGTTTGTAGGTCATTAAAGGTCTCTGCATACGTAACGGGTTTTTTCACGGACGGGACGGGACGTGAATTTTTGGAAATATCTTTCCATACAAAATGTATGCGGCAATGCATATGTCACGGGATCACGGACGGGACGGGACGGGACGGGACGGGACGGGCCGCATACATTTTGCTTCACGTCCCGTCCCGTCCGTGAAAAAACCCGTTACGTATGCAGAGACCTTAATACAGCTACAATTTTGGTTACATCCAAAGCTACTTTGGAGTCCAAGGATTATTGTTTCACTTGATTTTGTTTATATGAGTTGGTCCATCACCTGGTACACCGTGAAAGTACTATGAATACATAAATATATTCACGTTTCTAAATCCCCAAAGTAGTAGGCTGAGATGTTTTAACACCCATATTTCGCCAGCTACGATTTCCGGTTCCACGTATACTTTGTCATGGGCTGTTTGTTTACTCATCAACATCTCCATGGAGACGTATTTTCCCGATTGCACTGTCTCCAAGATGACCTCGGAGCTTAAGGTCCGTCTTACGGCTCTTCCTCCTTCACTTCGCATGATCTTGGGCGTCTATGGTAGTGAGACAATTTGCACGCATGTCATCCGCTACGTACTAATGCGTACGATTTCGCGCCTTCTACGACACCCACTATAAGAGACAGGGTGACTCTATTCTATTCCACCGGGAACCACAAATAAATAATATTTTAATTAATAACACAACTGTCACCATTGCAGACAGAAGATGAAATTGCTAACAAAATTTTGTTGAAAAAGCCCCAGTTTTCCCGACTCGTGCCTGGCGGGAACGGGACGTAATGAATTCCCGCAATAACGTTAGACACAGTGAGAGCCCGTCGTCTAGACGTCTACGGTTGGTCGATGTTTGCATCGCTAAGTTGTCACCCTCTAGGGCTGTCACCTGTATGGTGTAAAAAAAATCTGACGTTCTACACACTTCTATAGGTGATAGGAGCCCTAAAAACTCCAACAACTGGTCTAGTTGCAATGCTTCGATATCGCCTAATGTCACCATTAGGAGGTCAGATGGCAGTCGCTTCACGGAAAATATCGAAATCCAGCCAAATCTGCAGTTAGACTGGTAAAGCGGACCCCAGACTCCGAGGTGAAAGCTTTGGATGCGACTGGGGCCAGGCTTATGGCTTGCTACTGTAAAAATGTCTGTGTCTAATGTTTGCATTGAGAAAAACGAATCCGTGACCCCCAATTTAGAAGTTAAATGCTCTACCGGCACACCACAGAAAATAAAATAAAAAAACGATAGTAAAAACAAAAAAATATTATACAGGTCTACAGGGTTAAGAGACAACCCTAGCAGTGAACGCAAGCGTAACATTAGGGGATCAAAGTAGCAAATCACCCGCCGATATTCCGTAAACCATAACCTAGCCTAACCATATGCTACACCCGTTACGTGAAAGAGTTCCATTTTGTAACGTAACAAAAATATGGAACCCTTTATTTTGTAACGAGCACAATACATGTACGATGGCTGCGTTTTGTTTGTAGGTATTTATCATTGTTACATAGTGTAAAATCAAATAGTTATTTACAAAAACGATGTAAAAGACGTGTGGCACTCGGGGACTACCGCGGTAAAGCTATTGCATAGCATTTTTTATGAACTTATGCAATTATAATAAATAATAATATAATTTGAATTTGAATTTGAATTTGAGTCTGAGTCTGAGTCTGAATTTGAATTTGAATTTGAATTCGAATTTGAATTTGAATTTGAATTTGAATTTGAAAACTAACAACTTATGCAATTATAATTACTTACGTTAAGCGGAGCTACTTCGGAGCAACTCGGCTCGATTCGTGCGAGCTCGGAGTTGGGGGTGTTACCTTTTTTTCGCTACGGAATTTCTGGATTCGGTCTCCACGCTCAAGGTCCGCGATAGAAGCTATGCAATAGCTTAAAAAATACATTCGGGGCAGTCTTTACGTCGTCGTGTTTTCAAACATATGGGCGCGTATATGTTGGGATTTTTTTTGACATAGTGTGTTGTTAGAACGTAAACTAAGAATTATCATCATTTTTGTTGCTATAGAAACTTGTCGGTGCAAGTAGCCGGTACTAGCAAATAATGGTTTAGGGCTAATTCTGTTTCTCTATGTAAGTACCCTAAGAAGGTTAGCCTGTATGATCCTGTATAACTTTCCATCCAATACACTACCACCGCTTTACACAAGCGAACCCATTAATAACAATTTACCAAATCCAGGTACAAATTCAAACACACCCCACCGCAAAAATTAACTGCACACCGAGACTGCGCCCCCCAAAAACGCACACAAAACTGTCTAGACAACAATACACAATAAATCGTTGGTACTAGGTTCGTATCCCTGACGTGGCCGGATATGGGGTGAACGACCTCGCACCGACAGACGTCTTAAGCTGATATCAGACGGTTCACTTTTTGTTCAATTTTCATCTTTCACTCAAACATAAATTGAATCATTAATGTCGTTTGAATTTACTATTGAAAAGATTCGACAGTGTTGAATCGGTTCAATTTTGGCAACTGATATCTTTCACTCTTACTCCGATTGGACGAGAATTCAAAGGTCTGAACACTAATTGAACATTCACTCACTTTCGGTAATTTTTTCTCGAGTTCTGTAGCTGACGGATATCATGTGTCACTATGATTTTTTTCTGTTTTGCGATTAAATTAATTCCAAGACAATTGAAAGAAATGAATAATGAATGTTTCACTATATTTCAACCAGTCTAGTCCGTAAACATGAATTGAAAGAAAAATGAAGCAATCAACCGAGCGAATAGTCTCTCGAGTGAATCGTCTAAAATCAGCTTTATGTACACAAGATGTGACAGTACTGTCACATCTTGTGTACATGTATTACGTTACAGGTACATGTATGTAGTTATACATGTATAGTTTGGTCGCGATAACCGACATCCACGCGGGCTAAAGCTAGTTGGAAATAAATAATAAAGTGCATGCAAAAATCATAATATGCCCAATATGATTTTTTTTAAAGAGGTGACACGGAGATTATTTTTATACCACTTAGATAGCAGACAAGTACACGGTCCACCTGATGGCAAAGTGGCCTATGGACGTGTACAACACCAGGGGCGTCATACTCGTGATGCCGACCCTGTGGGAACCTTCTAACTGCTTTCTTGAAGAACCCCATATTGTAGCCACTTCAAAAAACCATATCAGGGAGTTCATTCCACAGCGTAAGGTCTTTCGAAATATCACATAGGCAAAGCCGGTAAGTGCCAGCTAGTTCTAATCTAAATTGTTAGTCCTGGTTACGTACCCCTGACTCGTCCGGGTATAGGGTGAACGACCTCGCACCGAGAGACGTCTTCGTACACAAGATGTGACAGTTTAGTCTGAAGATACTATCGATCAGTCTACGTTTTGTCTGGAGCGTCCTGTATAAGCGAGGGTGTTAATAATTGTTCGGGAACTTTGTGCTGACTACAAAGGGTGTTTTAATTGGGTGTTTAATTAGTTTTATTAACAATGTTTGGTGTTTGATTGGGAATTGTTGGGGAAAGTGTATTTTGAATTATTTTATTTATATCTTCGAGAATATATTTAGTATACGGGTGAGAGCGCATGTGTTTCTATGCGAGGTGGGGTCTACGAGTAGACATTGTGTTTCGGGCTTGGCACCGACTTCAACAGAAAAGTCTTACTCGTATTTTAGTCGTATTTTCTTTTTCAGTGCTTGTTTTTCGTGCAAAAAACCA
Source organism: Eilema depressum (assembly GCA_914767945.1). Lineage (NCBI taxonomy): Eukaryota > Metazoa > Arthropoda > Insecta > Lepidoptera > Erebidae > Eilema > Eilema depressum. The sequence goes on from OU612020.1 coordinate 19,755,880, forward strand.
AAAAGGTTTTTGAAGTCGGTTCCTTTTTTACATTACCCAGCAAAAATATATGTCTGCCTTTTTAGTGAACGTCATTTATTTTATACAGTAAAAACGCACCAGTTCTTATCAATATAAATGAATTAAGTCCAATCACAAAGTAGTTAATGTAAACCGTTGAGGAGTTCCCTTACTACCCTTCGTTTTCATCATCAGACCCTTAATGACAGTCGCAACCCAACTAAGTGTGAAGACCTCATCAATGCAAATTAATCAAGCCCAAACGCCGGTATCGGGTAGGCACGTGTGATGTGGACTTTACGAGAACAACCTTCATCTGACCTCCTAACTTCGAAAGGAACCTTCCGTCAGAGGCTTATCTGACAACAGTGTAGCAGCTGGCAGGAGGACCTTGGGCCTTAACTGGCTTGCACCCTGAGTCTAGGACTAATACACACCCCAAATACTTCTAGATTTTTCTACCAGTTTCTCATCTCATCTTCAAACCTAGGCCATTTCTAGGTAACTAAAACAAAAAGTAACTAAATCCTCAACTCAAATACAGCAACTAAACGCAAATTCTGTGTCAAAAAACAAACTTAATTTCACGCAAAAGGCTCGTACTCCACGCTAAAAGAAAAAAAAAGTAGCGGCATATTGTGAAAGCAACTTACAAAATATGCATTTACCTCAATACAGCGACGCGCCACTATTACGCTACGCCGTAGACCGTCTACGAGCTACGTCACGTATTTACGTTACCTACGATGCTACAACTGGCGTAGACAGTACGGAGTAAACCATTATTATTGAAAAATAATCCTTAATCCGCAAGGAATAAGGATTAAACTAAATAATCCTTAATCCGCAAGGAATAAGGATTAAACTAAATTGTATTGTATGTAAATTTTCAATAGTAGGTTAAGTTAAGTTTGAAAATCAACTTTATGCTTTGTAGAAATAAGATCTGTACTCAATTGTAGTATGAAAAGAGTAGTTTTTGATTGAAGAAAAATCATTTGTAGATATTTATTAATTTCACAGGTGTGATGTTATGTTATGTTTGTAAAACCAATTTGCAATTTCAAACATCAAATCAAGTCACAAACGCGAAACGTTTTCAATTCGCATCAAAAATGTATTTAGTTTTCAGACAGACATCCCACTTCCTATACATAGAGCTATGTATCATCAGAGGGGGCGAGCATTACAGCACGGAGTATTCACACAGACGATATATTGCTTTACACGGCCGTTATGAAACTTTGAATTTTTGAAGTACAGTCAACGACTTAAGTTTTAACAATAAAATATTTACAAACCCTTTTTTTTTATTCTAAACTAGCTTTTGCCCGCGGCTCCACCCGTGAAGATGTCAGTTATCGCGACCAAACATAGCCTATGTCCTTTCTCAAGGTCTAATCTACCCCTGTACTAAATTTCATCAAAATCGGTTCAGTGGTGTGGGCGTGAAAGCGTAACAGACAGACAGACAGACAGACAGAGTTACTTTCACATTTATAATATTAGTAGGGAGTAGGGATACATGTATCAATAACTAGTGGAAACACCATATATACCGTATATACCGAACGCCTTATATGCCCTAATTTTTAACTTTCAAAAATAAAATAACCTTTCGATTTATTGACATTATTTATGATTACTTACATCGCCCCCTTTAGTAGAGTGATGATATAGCTAATAACCTTCCTAGGTAAATGGACTACTCAACATTAAATTATTATTTTAATTCGAACTAGTAGTTCTTGATATAGCATGTTCAACCAAAGAAAACAAACAAATAATCAAACCAAATTCTTCATCTTTATAATATTAGTATCGATTTATGTATAATTTGTTTTAAAATCCCCAGAGGCCCAAGTTTATATATTTAATGTTTTTTCCAAAATTTTATGAGAGGTTAAGCGCACAATGATTAATAAACTACATTTTAAGTTACTTTTGTCGTTGACTGTACTAAGTATGAAGTGTTGCCTCTTTTGAAATATGAAAAGTGCGTTTTAATTTATACACATGTGTTTTCATTGGTGAACTTTTATGAGACTGCGGCGAAATAAAATTTCTTTCGAAAAAAGTTTGTATTTGTGCATGAATAGTGCGAATATCTGAACAATCATTACTACATTTATATCTAAGCAGACGTTGGTCAGTAGTTTCTATACACACTATGTATTCGTACCTACCCAATTACTTCACTTATCGATTAAGAAAAAGAAAAGCGAATCGACCTCGGGCGGGACTCGAACCCGCGATATTTCTCTTATAGGGGGATTGCTCTGACCTAATGGTCACCGAGGCCCACATGAAGCCGATCCAATGTCCGATGGTCAGAACATTCCCCCTGTAAGGGAAAGATCACCGGTTCGAGTCCCGCCCTAAGTCTTTTCTCTTTCTTAATCGATTTGAACAGTTAGCATAATAAATGCTTCATTCACTTCACTTATGTACATATATACCTATGTGCCGACAATTGGGTGTGACACTGTCTACGGGGAACATGTAATTTGAATTGTAATTAGAGGCCATCTGGAAGAGTGAGCTCCTAACACGAAGGACCCTTTGTTTGAAAGGAAATTTTACGCAGTGTTGAGTTAGGCGTAGAACTGTCTACACATAATAATAATAATATATTTTGTGTTTTCATCCCTTCTATTCGAAAAGTGTAACTTTGTTCCTCTATAAGTGGGAGCAAAGTAGCATTTTTCTATTAAGACCTTTTTAGTGGGCGGAAAAGTGATTTGAATTTGGAACATTCTATCATTCATAGAAATCGAACGTTTTTTTTTATTACTGGCTGGTCCGTGTTGTCACTTAATTAATAATATTAATAACTTAATTTTTATACTACTTAGGTCGCAGACAAGCACACTGCCCTCCTGATGGTAAGTGGTTACCGTGGCCTATGAGCGAGTGCAACACGAGGGGAGTACACTCGTGCTGCCGACCCTGTAAAAACAGAGAGATTCTGTGTCGTCAGCGCTAAAGATATGTAGGACAAAGCCTTTGGTTTTCCCACTGACAGCACATAACCTCTCCAGTGAGCTTTGGTTACCCTACTCACCGGAAACACAACACGAGGAGGAGGGAATAACAGAGAAACACAACACTAAGACACAGATTGACCCTCCAATCCTGAAAGCTGATCCAGTCACTTCCGTGAAAGCCGAGACAGAAGGACTAAAAGCACCTTCAATCAGCAGCTGTGCCGACTTGCAGGTGAGGTTGACTTGGGCCTAAAGCTCTGGCGCAAAAGAGGATGTAAAGGTGCAACCGTGCACACCGTGGTTATGCACACGTAACCACTTTCCATCAAGTGCGCTTGGCTGCCACCTGAGTGGTATTCAAAAAAAGGTGTACCGGCTTGCAGGTTTTCTTTTAATATAGGTCACGTCAATTTGACTTCACCTCGCCTGATGGTAAGCTAAAGGCAAAAAGTCTCGGATAAGATGGTCACCATTATAGACACGTACCATGTTATAATGATGGCACTCAGTTTGACGGCCTCATCAGATGCTTTTTCTCGCCCCGCTTATAGGACCCGGGACTCTACAGGCTACGGAAATCCTTACCAGCACACGTGTTTCTCTCTTCCTACGAAGATGGAAACACATGTGCTGGTAAGGATTTCAAGGACTTAATGGTGCGGCAGAAGTAGGAGTCGCCGAACCGCTCGGTTCTTGATGGAATATGTTAATTCCTCCGTCTTCAAAGAACTTGATAGGACCATACCCCTACAAAATCCATACTAATATTATAAATGCGAAAGTAACTCTGTCTATCTGTCTGTTACGCTTTCACGCCTAAACCACTGAACCGATTTTGATGAAATTTGGTAAAGAGGTAGTTTAGACCTTGAGAAAGGACATAGGCTATGTTTGGTCGCGATAACCGACATCCACACGGGCGGAGCCGCGGGCAAAAGTTAGTCTATATATATAAAAATCAATGCCACTTTTCGTTGTTAGTTTATAACTCAAGAACGGCTAAACCGATTTGGCTAATTTTAGTCTTGAAATATTCGTGGATGTCCAGGGAAGCTTTAAAGATGAGAAAATAGGAGCGGGCTAAAAAAAATTGGCGGTACGAAGTTCGCCGGGACAGCTAGTTATACTATAAACACCACCAGATATAAACACATTACTCATTCCCATAATTGCACCCAAATCAATGAATGACCTTACAGTCCAATCCACCCCAAATTGACTACTAAAACTCGCCACCAAATATTAATAAGCACCTTTAATTTTCATGTATTGCAGTACCCACACTCGTGCGGAAGGGGGTGCATTTCGGGAGGAAGTGGGGGCGTGTCGCACCCTCCCTGCCCAGTCACACCCCCGGCGGGTCGTCGACCTCACAGCTGACGCGACGCCGTTGAATGGCGGGCATAGTACGCGGGCCTACACTCGGTAGTGTTATAGTACGATCTTTGTACTACTCAATTATGCTTTCAAGGAGTCAGCTAAATTGTAAATTTTGAATTTTATAATTTTTAGAGTGATAAGTGAATTGAAATATCGGAAAATTGGAATTGGAATATTGGAAATGGCATATTGAAATTGGAATATTAGAATTGGAACATTGGGATCGGAACATTAGAATTGGAATATTGGAATTGGAATATTGGAATGGGAATTGGAATATTGGAATATATTTTTTTATACTACTTAGGTGGCAGACAAGCACACGGCTCACCTAGTGGGAAGTGGTCACCGTGGCCTATTAGAATTGGAATATTGGAATTGGAATTGGAATATCGGAATTGAAATATTGGAATTGGAATATCGGAATTGGAATGTCGGAACTGGAATATCAGAATTGGAATATTGGCATTAGAATATTTGAATTGAAATATTGTCACAATCTAGTCCACCGTCGTGTACTATCTTGCAAGTGAAATTGGCTTGGCCTGAAAGTTCTTGGTCCCCTAATACGACTTCCACATGGTAAATTCTAGGAACGCTAAACGTTCTTATCCTACTTAAAAAAGTGTTATTCGATCCCTATTACCGTCAACCAAGCACTTATTTACATCCAAAACATTACCTACCCAATCGAAACCCCCATCCCTCGCCTTGTACAACCCACGCAAAGTAATAGTAAACTATTAACAACCATAATAATGCAATTACTCTTGTGTAAAATTGCACGTGTAAGGTGGCAGACGTTTCCTAGTTCGTACACAAAGATGTAATCCGTAGATGCTGTAGACGTTGCTACGGGTCGCTACGCCGCCCCGATACCGCAGACGAGACTGTTCTCAGACGTCTACGGGATAAATTAAACATACATCCTGTCTGGCTCTGTTTAAACTTTAGACTATAGAGAAAGTTGTTATTGTTAGATATTTTTACCCGACTGCGTCAGAGAGGCTTTAAAAAGGTATGTAAGTATGGTATGTAGTTTAATGGAATTTTAAAGCACTTAGGCCCGTATTCTAGAATGCCACTCAGCTGAATGTCGATTTACCTGAGGCAAGATTGTATGCACAGATTCCACAGATTTGACAGGCTGTCAGACAGATTGTCTATAGTTCTATACAATCTGTCCTCAGGTAAATCGAGTTTAAGTTGAGCGTCATTCTAGAATACGGGACCTTAGTATGCTATTTAAATTCATTTTTAGGGTTCCGTAGCCAAATGGCAAAAAACGGGGCTGTCCCTTAATCACGTGATGTTTTTCTTAGCTATTTTTCTAACCCCCCCTCCCCAATGAGGTTTTAGACTACCCCCCCCCCCCCTAGGCAAAATCACGCGTATTTTTTTATTTATTATTTAAAGCTAAAAAACTAAAAATCGTGACAAAAATCACCAGTTATAAGAAAAAATTAATACACGTGATATCCCAATATACCCCTCCTTCCCCCTAGTGATATATCGTGATGTTTCCCCCCTCCCCCCCCCCCCCCCCCCCCCCCATGGACAGCCCCCTTATAGATTCGTCATGTCTGTCCGTCCGTCTGTCTGTCTGTCCGTATTTTGCATTAGACACATTGAATTGGAATTAACTAGCTTAGTAGTTGCCGTGTTAGTTCCGTCCGTCCGTCTGTCTGTCTGTCCGTCCGTATTTTACATTGAAAACATTGAATTGGAATTAACTACCTTAGTGGTTGCCGTGTTAGTTCCGTCCGTCCGTCTGTCTGTCTGTCTGTCTGTCTGTCCGTCCGTATTTTACATTGAAAACATTGAATTGGATGGATTAGCATAGTAGTTGCCGTGTTAGTTCCCGGTGAAGTAGAATAGGGCCTCCATCTCTTCCTGTGGGTGTCGAAAAAGGCGACTAAGGGATAGGGCTGTTCTTCATCCGACAGTAAACATACAGCCGATAACAAAGTGCCTGTTAAACGGCAATAGGCTCGCTCCCTATTACGTGGGACCGAAGATCTTGTTGGCGAAATGTGGGTGTGAACACACCTCTGCCTACCCCTTCGGGGGCATGAGTGTATTATGTAGCTTAGTAGTCAAGGAGTCGGCCTTAAGTTCGAGAGGTGCCGGGTTCAATTCCTGACCATTACACTAGCGACGTGAAAACATTCCTAACACAAGTAATTTAGCTTAGCTGAAGGGGTTAGAGGGAATATTAGTAACTAGCTTTTGCCCGCGGCTCCGCCTGCGTGGATGTCAGTTATCGCGACCAAACATAGCCTATGTCCTTTCTCAAGGTCTAAACTACCCCTATACAAAATTTCATCAAAATCGGTTCAGCGGTTTAGGCGTGAAAGCGTAACAGACAGACAGAGTTACTTTCGCATTTATAATATTAGTATGGATATGGATTTCTATTGCTTTACAAAAAAAGATATGCTCGAGACGGGACCTGTGGGGTGAGCACGAACAACTATCGCAATCGTATCGTGAACGTAACGATAGCACGGAGCATTGCGATTGGCCGCCTGCCTGAAGCCTGCCAATCGCAATGCTCCGTGCTATCGTTTGGATTTCGACTTAGTTTGGATTTCGAATGCTCAAGACGGGTCATGCATAATTTTCCCTGTCTGGTCGCGGGTTCAAGTCCCGTCTTGAGAGCAGATGGATTTCGATGAATGAGGTCTCAAGTGAAAGGTATTTCATCTGTGTGTGTGCAATAGTGCCCGGAAAACGGCAATAGGCTCACCACCTATTACATGGGACCTAATACAATGATTGGTGAAATGTGGGTGTTAATTCACCTCTGCCTAACCCTCCAGGGATGAAGGCGTGATTGTATGTATGTATGTGTGTTATACACAAAATGTGAACAAAAATTATAAGGTGGATTGTACCGCTCAACTGTCAAAAAAATATTTTCACTCAAACTTATCGAGTAGGTACAAAAATAATGTCATATTTTTACTAAAAAGTATGAAATAAAATATGTAAATTATTAAAAAGCCGATTTCTGCCGAAATGCCTAGTATTTTATGAAAAAGTACCAGGCGCACAGAAATACTGATCCTGCTACCGGGATAAACTACCGAGATAAACAAAGGTTTTATTACTAAAACTTTTTACACAAACAAGTATACAAAGGCGGACTTAATGCCATGGGCATTTTCTACCAGTCAACCTTAGGGTGATGCAGAGATTTGTCAAGGTAGGTACTTGAAGTTTTGTTATGAGATTTTCATCCAGTTCGGTATAAATAGTAGATAAACATACAACCAATAAGTTTCACGTTTATATTAATAAGATTATACACGCCGATAAAGTGGTACAATATAATCTTGAAAACATACTTTTGAATATACATGTAGGTACTCAGCGCCATCTAGGGACAGCGACATGAACTACTTTAATACTACTAAACGTGCATCGCGCAATAGAAGTAATTCTTCTGTCGAGTCGATGGCATATCGCGTCATATTAAGTTTGCCCAGTGTGCAGCCACTCTGACAGCGTTCTCAGAGGCACTCATAAGTTCCTCCGAAATACACATGTTTGGGCGTAGCCATAGAAGTACTGACGTTAAATTGTCCCATTATTACACAACACCCCAATGACTACCATTGGGACGCGTCTTTTTTTAAACCTATTGTCTGAAACCACAACACAACCACAAAATACACCCTCACAGATGCCAACTGGTGGAAATCATCCAAAAAATCTTCAAATCGGTCCAGCCGTTTAGGAGTTCAGTGACACACACACGTACAGTAGAATTCGAGTTTAAAAAAATATCGTGCAGGACAACGTCTGTCCGGTCCGCTAGTAATAATATAAAACGGGTTGTACATAACGCGGCCACAAATTAATCCGAAAAGCAGGTAGTAAAAATAATAGGTTGGCAGCTATAGTGAAGAATCATTTTACTCAATTTATGGGTGTCAAAATTACCGAATGTGTCGTACAAAAATACTAAGTGAGCCACTAGTTATAAAAAAATAACCACGAAGGCTAAAGCGGGAGCTCCGCTCCGCTCCTGCGTTAGCCTTCTAACCTAACCTATCCAAGTTTGGGCGCGCTATACTCGAATCCTCATAACTTCACAATTTAGCAACACACTTTCTATATCACAGGTCACTCAGTATTATATTCGCCCACTCAGTATTTAAAGTAACTCATTATTAGTCGTCCATTTATTATTTTTGTCGCACGGTTTATTATATCCCATATAAAACTAACTAACCTTGCTGAAGTATCCGACGATATGGCAGCCCTCATGGTCGGCACTGGTCATCACGTAGAAAAGGAACGGCTCGACATCGTAATATAACGTCTTGTGGTCCAAGAAGAACTTGGCGAGGAGACAGAGCTGCTGGCAGTACTGCTTGTGCTTCCGACCGTCCACTTGCCATACGGATAGATTGTCTTTTCTGTATACCTGAGGGAGACCGACATTATGTTACTGGCTTACTTGGTTGTACGACATTTTAAAATTTCAATCGCCCCGCGTATATGTAGGTTGGAGAAGATTAGACACGACGGTATTTATTATTATTATTTTTTTTTTTTATTATTATTATTTTTTTTTTTTTTTGGTCTGTATTATCGTGTATAATGTGATATTTGCTTTGACTGTACTGTGTGCTGCGGGTCAAAATAAATATATTTTTCTTTCTTTCTTTCTTTCTTATTTCATTGTATTTTAGTTTGATGTGAAAATAATACGTTTGGCGTTCACATGTGCTCTTTATGTGCCTGAACAAACGAAATTGATTCTTTGATTGAATAAAGAGGTGCTAGCGAGGTCTTTAGAATTATCCAAATTTATTTATTACAATTATTGTAATCTGAGTTGTGTAATAAATAAATTAAAAAAAAAAATTGAAGCGTCGGTAATTTAGTGGTTAAGGAGTCGGCCTTACGATCGAAAGGTCCCGGGTTCGTATCCTGGCCATTACACTGCCGACGTGAACCCACTCCTAATTTAGCTTAGCTGGAGAGGTTAGAGGGAATAATAGTAATTTCGATTAATAATATTCTTTAAAAACAAAAATGTATGCAGTCGTTCGAATGTTATGCGCGTATATACTCGTACATTTGTGTGGTTTCATTTTCATTTAATAAATAAAAATATTCTACAACATTCTACACAACGCTATCTAGACCCATGGTAAGCTTAATTAGCTTGTGTTATGGAATCTAGAATGCGGATATACATACTTAGATACTTTTTTTTTTGTAAATACATACATATTATACATAGAAACACCCAGACCAATGCAAATATGTATTCATATTCATGCCTACAAATATTTGCACTGAGCGGGGATCGAACCCACGCCTCCTAAGAAGCGGCCGCGTTCACTACCGCTACGCCACAGAGGCAGTCATAAATATAATTGTTAGATAAAGATAATTGTTCCCTGCCTACCTCGTCGCCGGGCGGATGCCTCCACACACACTTGACCTTGTGCCTGGCCGCGCCCGTCGCCGTCTTGTGGTGGTTGAGGCAGAACTCGCACACGAACAGGCGCGGCACCCGCGCCGCGTCCCCCGGGTACGGCGACTGGTACCACACCTCCATCATGAACTTACCCATCACTACGAATCTGGAAGGAAAGTTGTGACGTCATGGCTTCAAGTAAAGTAAAGTAAAAATCGTTGATAGTTGAACGTGACAACGTCATTAATGACGCATCGCTCACTCAAGAGAGACAGATGTCGAACGCTACCGAACGCGGAGGCCGATTGTGCCTCTTTGTCGCTCGTTCCGCGCTCTCGCTTGCACTTCAAGCCTTAAATGGAACGCCTCAGAGCGAGGTAACGCTGCATACGTCATGTTTTTTCGTGCATGCAGCCGGCTCCATCGAATTATAAGACGTTGTCACGTGAAAAACGTCTTTATTGTACACCATAGGGGTCCATTACACGCTTATGCAAGCGTCATTCCATCATGCTATCATGTCGTCAATCATGAATGTTATTGGTCATTCGACTACTAGACGATATGTTATTGGTCAATAGGCGATTGACCAATAACAATCATGATTGACGGCATGATGATATGACGTTTGCATAAGCGTGTAATGGACCCCTATGGTGGGTACAATAAAGACGTTTTTGTATAATGTATGGGACGTTTTTGAAAAATGTATAATGTATGGGGATAATGTACGGGTAAACGGTATAATGTACCTACAGGTGAACAGAATAATGTACGGGTGAAAGGTATAATGTACGGGGGAATGGAATAATCTATAGATTGTAGGCTGTTTTTCTATAATTAATTCTTCCAGACGATTTTGCTACCGAAACTCCCCAAAATTTTTCGTACTAAATTGACAATAAAATCAGCGGGTAAAATACCATAGATGTTTCAATAATATCTTACCTGGTACCCTTATCAGTGGGTATATCACTCAATTCCTCCTCTATTTTGATGGCGGCTAACGCCTGTGCCTCCCGGAACAACTTCAGGTCATAATCTGGTGCGAATCCCTCCAGGATCGGTTCCCGGTCCTCATTAGTTTCCTCGTTACCTGAAGCTGCAAGCTTCTCACGTAGTTCTTGACTACCTTTCCATTTTGAACGCATATCCTGGCGGGAAATAAAATATTGATTAGTACTCTGTATAACATGAACAGTTGCACACACACAGACATGCAAACGCGCACACACACACTTTTGCTATCACGCACTTTTAAACGCCCCCCAATTAAATCACATATACTTTCGATTCTTTGCTTTGCGTCTTACCACAGTTAAGATATCCTCCACAATAGAAGTTAATGTACAAGCGTCATTGACCAATACATTAATGGTCCTTCGAGCCGGATTACCGTCACTTAGTGCTTTGTCTCATACATTAGTGGTCCTTCGAACCGGATTACCTTCACTTGAGCTTTGTCCCCTACATTGGTGGTCCTTCGAGCCGGCTTACCTTCACTTTGATCTTTCTCCCCGTACATTAGTGGTCCCTCGAGAGGGATTACCTTCACATTGATCTATGTCTCGTACATAAGTGGTCCCTTGAGTCAGACTACCTTCCTTTGTGCTTTGTCTCATACATTAGTGGTCCCTCGAACCGGATTACCTTCACTTAAAACTTTCTCCCGTACATTAGTGGTCCTTCGAGCCGGCTTACCTTCACATTGATCTTTGTCTCGTACATTAGTGGTCCTTCGAGCCGCCTTACCTTCACTTTGATCTTTATCCCCGTACAATAACGGCCCTACGAGCCGGACTACCTTCATTTTAAGCTTTCCCCCGTACATTAGTAGTCCTTCAAACCGGATTACCTTCACTTTAAGCTTTCCCCGTAAAGTCCGACCAATAAAATAAAAAACCTGTACTGGGGGCGCCAAAAACACTATGATTATGACAACACCAAGTATAGTGATACACATGTTAAATGCCAAGTATACAAATATTTTTTCAACACACTTGCTTATGAACAGGCTTTTATTTCCCCGCAATTATGCACGGAATGACACCTAATATAAAACTGTGACTTTTTCATTGCTTCTTCTTCCTCCTAGCGTTATTCCCAGTCGCATCCGAAGCTTTCAGCTTGGAGTCTGGGGTCCGCTTTTACCAGTCATAGCTACAGATTTGGCTAGACCTCGATATTTTCCGTGAAGCGATTGCCACCTGACCTCCACGACCCAATGTTAACATTAGGTGATATCGAAGCTTTGCAGCTAGACCGGCGCTAGTGAACGCGGCCGCTACGCAGGAGGCGCGGGTTCGATCCCCGCTCAGTGCAAATATTTGTGTGCATGAAATATGAATATTTGCATTGGTCTGGGTGTTTCTATATATAATATGTATGTATTTACAAAAAAAAAAATGTATCTAAGTATGTTTATCCGCATTCTAGAACCCATAACACAAGCTAGTTAAGCTATGCTTACTTTGGGTCTAGATAGCGTTGTGTAGAATGTCCTACAATATTAATTTATATATTATTTATTTAGGGCACCAACTACCCGTAACGACTGCCATAGATGTTCTTATGGCAACCGGGACCGACGGCTTAACGTGCTCTCCGAGGCACGACCAGACCAATGCGAATACCCATATTTAATGCACACAAATATTTGCACTGAGCGGGGATCGAACCCGCGCCTAGTGCGTAGCGGCCGCGTTCACTACCGCTACGCCACGGAGGCTGTCATGTTTTTCATTGCTATTATTCACAAAAGTGAGTTATAGACTTACAAGGACTGGGCACAAATCACAACACAGTAGTATCCGTATAATAGTTTACTGCTTGGAATGGTAAATACAAGTTAGACATACAGTTACATTACACTATGTATAGAACAGGGACCACGCGATATTGTTTTTCGGACTGCATAAAATTCTTCTATTTTATGCCTAACAGCACAGAGATCAAAATAATCGAGCATGATTTTCTTTTTTGCGTTAGGCTTATTTTTCTCAGGCGTAGAAAATACATTTGACGTTTGACCTTCTCTTCGTATTTTTATTACAGAAGATCGGGATATACCTAAAAATGTGAATAATAATTAGTCACAGTAAAATCAGTAGTTTAGGCCAATTTCATTGCACGTACTCTATGATGTACGTACCCGTCATGTTGACAACAAGGTCCGTGATGTTATTTAGAGGAACAGAGTCCAATCCTTCCTACTTTTTATCCGACAAATACTTTGTTATATTATAAATTACTTTTCTTAACTGGCTTTTAATAGTTTTCGGCATATTACTATAGTTTTGTAGTTTTGTAGCGCTCTCAAACTCAACAACACGCACAATTGACACCACACTGACAGATGACCATAATGACATTGTATAGATTGTTACCATATGAAGAAATTAGTTCCAATAGTTTACCGCAATATGGCGAGGTATTTTATTTTACTGGTCGGGCTTTACATTAGTAGTCCTTCGAGCCGGATTACCTTCACTTTGACCTTTGTCTCGTACTGACTGGTGCTTCGAGCCGGCTTACCTTCACTTTGAGCTGATAGGCGCGCTGCTCGATGGTTGGCTGATGTCTCGGCCGCGCGTGCAACAATCGCAACGCTTTCCGCCTTGCTTCAGCCGCGGAGGCACGCTCCTCATTCGCCGCGACACACGACAATGCCGTCACGTTGTGGTACATTGGACACGCGTCCCACGTCACGTGACGATTTGCCGTCCCGCCTGAAGAGAAAATGAAAGTTTTATTTAATTTATGATGATTTATTTTTATCAATTACTAGCTGACCCCGCGAACTTCGTACCGCCTAACAGTCAATTCTTTATTTTTTATTTTTTTTTTCTCTCCGTAAGAAGGATGGTTCTTACTTCAAAGAATTAGCGAAATCGGTTCAGCCGTTCTCGTGATTTGCGCTTAGCAACACATTTAGGGATCCATTTTTATATTACAGAAGAAGATTTCTTCCCTTAATGTTAAAATAACAACTTTAATAACTGATACTGTCTGAAGTTTACGCGAATCTCACTCATTGAAATAAAATTACTTTTTAAAGGATTCTATCGCAATAAATTTATTTTTTCATCCTGCAACCATGGCTACTGAAAAGTAGTCGAAACGCCAAAGTATATAAAGTAAGCCATTAAAAAGTAGTTTTATTTCAACTTTAATAACCTTTCCTGTAGATTTAGATTATAAAAATAAAACATTCAAGAAGGGACTTCAATCCGTGAATCTAGCTATCAAACTGTATACATGCAAAAGCTTACCAAGATGGCCGGTAGAATCGCAGCCTCTTACAGGACATCTCCGTTGCGCAGGTTCTGAAGGCGTTGGCATGGCAACAGGAGACCAGGTCGGGGCCACACGACCTTTGATGTTCTTCTTCGAGTCTTTAACGCTACTGCAAAATATTTTCTTCAATTTTCTTGACGAAAATGAAGTTACAAGTGACATGAGACATTTTTCTACTGTTTCAATGACTTGTTAGTTTGTTAAACATCCACCTTTTTGTATTGTTTTGGAGATATGATGTTAGTATGGTTATTTTTCACTTTACTATTATTTTTTATTCTGTGACTTTAAGTCAACTAGCGACATCTAGTGTATGAGTCAAGAGTTAAATTATATCGGCTGATTTTAAAGTCGTTTTGGAGCGAAAGATTTTGGGCAGTTTCAATACTCAAACCGTCTACTAGGAGTATTTATTTTAGCGAAAATATTTTTTATAATGTATAGGAATGTACAAGTGAACGAAGTAATATTATATGGATTGTATAAAAAAAAAAAGTATTTATGGTTTGTTATTTTGTTACTTTACTTTACATTTTTTTTTTATACTACTTAGATCGCAAACAAGCACACGGCCCTCCTGATGGTAAGAGGTTACCGTGGTCTATGGGCGAGTGCAATACCAGGGGAGTCACACTCATTCTCCCCTGGTGCTGAGTGCTTAGATGTTATTTTATCATGAAATTACGCGGAAACAGTACGGTTAAGATCTCAATGCTGGTCAGAGAACTTTTATCCATGACAGCTAACATATTCAAATAGGTTGTATCTGAGACTTTCATCTCAGAGTCTGGGGTCCGCTTTAAAGCTATGATTCCGTAGCCGACCGCATTCGACAACGACAGACGCATGCAGCAGACGCAGCGCACTGTTACGGGAGTCTCTTAGACTCCTTTTTTTAAGAAGAAAATGCACGAATACACACGCACAATTTATTTGATAAAACACAATGAAAATACGAATATTGAATACAATTATTTAAATGCACAATGGAAAATTAGAATATTTGAGAACTGGTAAATATTGGGATGCTAGTGTAGCGACGAGAGATAGGACCAGACTGCCGTTGAAAGGCAAGTCAAGTTGCCAGTGTACAAACTGCTGACTCTGCACAGTCTGCATGCAGGGAGGTTCGGGCTGACAAGGCTCTTTCGCCAACATTTGGGATCCGTAACAGTACCCATTACTTGTTAAACTCCGATACGGATAAAGGGGACCATTGAAAAGCTGCAATGGAAACACGCATCTGCTGCGAGCGTCGACAAATTGTCGTTTGTGGTCGGCTTCGGAATCATACCTTAAACGACCACAACTAAAATATGTTGGAAAATGTATGTAGGTATGTAAGGGTTTACTTACTTCTTATTATCTACATTCTTTTCATCAACTTCAGAATCTGTGTCAGTATGCGCAGGTCGTGATATAGTGGCTAGTCTAGACACTCTGGCTGAGAGCGACCTAGTCAGTTTCCTAGGCATAGTAGCTACAGCCGAGTCACCGGAGTCTCCGCTTTTATTTTCTTGCTGAAATTACAAGTTAGTAGTAAAGTGGTAGTGGCCGAAATAGTATGAAAGGGGATAACACTAAACCTAGTCTGATCAGATTACCAGACACCATTTGATTTTTTTTTTTATGTATATCATTAGACGCGTCTTTAATCAGAGAACATGGCTATGCTGCAAGGCTACAATCGTGGTGGTGAGACCCGAAACTCAATATTGAAAAACCAAAAAAAAAATGGTACATCTAATATGATAAAAATACCAGAAAAAACCAGGTTCATCTAAAAGATCGTCAAATTCTGTGCATGAAACACCAGTGCTGTAATTCCTAAACACTGGCAAAAGTGGTGATAGCAGTGTTTTAAGGTTGCAGAAAGCGGCATAATTTCAATGTTTTATAAAAATGTAAATCTTGATTGAGAAATAAAAAAAAGCAAAATAAAATAGTCAAACAAAAGCTACCACTTACTTTAGGAATAACTGCTGGCGGTTTAGTTTTTCCAGTTTTAACAGGTTCCTTTTTCACTGCGGGCTCGCTATCACTATCCGAAGAAACGGACTCCACCGAAGATTGACTGGAGGAGCATGAAGAGGCACTTTTAGCTTCAATAGTTTTTTTCGGCGGAGGTCCGTTTGGTCTGTTATTATTTTTGCGTTTGACATTATCCTTAGAATCTTTCGAATCTCTAGAATCTTTCGAGTCTTTTGAAACTTTTGAGTCCTTTGAGTCTTTAGAATCTTTGGAGTCTTTTGAGAATTTGGAATCTTTAGAGTCCTTAGAATCTTTGGAGTCTTTTGAGAACTTTGAATCCTTAGAATCCTTCGAATCATCATTATCACCAGTTGTAGGAGAATTATCTTTTTCATCACTTGATTTTCGAGAACCCCTCTTCGGTCTCGGCGAAGTTTTAGGACTTTTATTAGCACTGGACGACTTACTTTCCGTTTCAGATTCCGAACTATTATCTGGTGAGAATATGCTTTTCTTTTTTAATGTACCAGAGTCTGTTCTAGCAGTTGGTTTAGTGGCTATTTTTGGTGTTGGTTTCGGCGTTTTTGCACCTGCAGACACTTTCTGTGCTGTTTTACCTCTGACGAGTACTGCAGCTGCAGACTTCGGTTTAGCCGAACAACGTCGTCTAGGTGCCAATGTCTTCGGACTAGCAGGCTTAGGAGCTTCGTCATCGCTCGAAGATGAAACCTTCACTTTAGATGGTCTACGCGGTTTTGGCTCCTCTTTCTTCTTAGCTTCTTCAGGTTTTGTTGGAGATTTAGGAGCAGGAACAACTGCTGTAGTTGCTGGAGTTTCAGAGGTTGAGGATTCGGAATCAGAGCTACTGGAGCCAGACCCAGAACTGGTGGAGGAACTACCGCTGCTGCTTGAGTCTGAGGTAGATCCTGAGCTGCTGTCAGTGCTACTACTGTTACTGACCTAGAATATAGAAATAGAATAAATTGAAAAACAACTAGAAACCAAATTGCTGACCTATTCAAATTAAATTAATATTTCTTTCTACTATTTATTTGATTTCAAATCGAAAAGATTACCAGATGGGAAGATGTAATCATTAGAACCAGAAACCTGATGAACGGGACACCTGCTCAGAGGCCAAAAGCCAAATTAGTCCAGGAAAACCACAGAAAAGACATCCTGCCACAACACCAAGTGGAAGAACTCTTATCCCTACTAATATTATAAATGTGAAAGTAACTCTGTCTGTCTTTCTGTCTGTCTGTCTGTCACGCTTTCACGCCTAAACCACTGAACCGATTTTGATGAAATTTGGTATAGAGGTAGATTAGACCTTGAGAAAGGACATAGGCTATGTTTGGTCGCGGTAACCGACATCCACGCGGGCGGAGCCGCGGGCGAAAGCTAGTACAATTTATAAAAGGCTTGAATTTAAGTTACCTAATCCTAACATTGCTTTCACAAAACTACAAATGCTATACATACATACATACAGTCACGCCTCTTTCCCAGTGGGGTAGGCAGAGACCACAGTTTGCCACTTGCTACGATCCTGGCATACAACTTTTGCTTCTTCTACTTTCATAATCGTTTTCATACATGCTCACCGGTATTATTGGGTACCTACATGTCCTTTCTTAAAAATGTCTTTGATCTGATTGACATACATATATCCAGGTTGAACCCTATTGGGATGCCCATTCACCCTTGTTTCATAAATCTGTTCAAATGCTTTAATAAATGCATATAGTATTGTGACCATGTAAACGTGGCGTGTATTGGGAGAGGCCTATGTCCAGCAGTGGACTGCAGTAGGCTCATTGATAGTATTGTGACCACTTTTTTATGTATTCTGTTGCATTTAGCTTGAGTAAATATGAAAGTTTGTATAAATGAATTTATTTATAAAAATATAGAGGGATAATGTTTTGAGATATTCTTAATAATGCACAATAAAAGTTGCATACAAACTGCAGCACTTATAAAAGACAGTATTCTTTTGTAAACGGTATAACTGCAATTTGTTTTGGAATTGTTTTTGCCCCACATTCAAGTAGATATTTTTCTCTGATTTTAAGGCAAAGTTGAATGAAAAATACTAAACGAAACAGTACAATATCACAAATAATGTATTTTACATGATGCATACTGGTTATCTTCTGAGAATTCACTTGAATACATTGATAAATGCAAAAATAAGTTTAAGACTGCATCTTATATGAATACTCACATCTAGATTCGTCATTTTATCGAGTAGCTTCACAAATGACTATTGAAGAAAGTCGATTGCTTTAAGTAGATTAACAAATTGAGTATATAAACAAACACAATCTTTATTTTTAAACAAATTTATCACGAAAATAGCCAAAATATCGCAGCTTGCTTTGACAGTTTAATCAACACCACAGACAACGCAGACACAGAGAAAGATAGATAGAGCCACAGACTATATATGGTTCTATGACTATTTCACAACATTATGATGTTTGACTGGTTTATGGTTTTATGGTTGCTTTGCATCTGAAGCCCCATCCCGAGCGCTCATGATTTTCGCAACAAAACGTGGAGATTTACATCTCTATGGTTTTTCATAACTTTTAAGCTATTACTTTTAAGCTTCTATCGCGGGCCTTGAGCGTGGAGACCGAATCCAGAAATTCCGTAACGAAAAAAAAGGTAACACCCCCAACTCCGAATTCGCACGAATCGAGCCGAGCTGCTCCGAAGTATAAATGCCTACATAACATCAATGAAAGTAACGATATCCCCCACGGGCGAAGGGGATTTTGTCAGGCTCAGAAACAAACCATCAAAAATATCCCCTTTCCTGCCTTACCCTTTTAGCAAAATCAGTAAATCTATAGAATATTTTTTGAGAGAAATCAATTTTCTTCGATGAAAGGTCTATGTGATTGGAGCTCTGAGCATACAGCGTCGAGCACAGCGCTGCGGCAGCCTTGATATACTTTGTCATTGGTCGATCTCCAGTAACGTCACGCAGCCCGACCAATGACAATATCTAAGGTTGCTGCATCTCTGTGCAGGACCCTGTATGTTTAGAGAATAAAAGAAGCTGCTATGCGGTCCGCGGTTCCACACGGTACATACAGGTAAATTAGCTTGGAGAAATTTTTGCGTTTGTAGTAGTGTATGGTCAGCAAATAAAAAAAAACAACACGTCTACGCATACGCACTACGTACTAATACGGACGTGAAAATGTGTATCCACTGCATTGTAATCTATGGAACTGTATGAGGCAGACAAGCCAGTTCCAAACATTACAAGCAGTGAATGCCGGTTTTCACTTCAGTGAAGACGTGTATGAATTAGGTGTTCTCCGGCCATAAATGTTTTATTCTAATAATTCATCAACCCCAGACATATCACAATCATCCCCATCCTCGCTTTCATCAGATGAATTATTTAAATTAATTATGATTCGTTCTGATATTGTGTCTAAAGCTGCGTCTCTACCCTGATATTTGTTTTCCTCCTCAATAGCATGCAAACTTTTCTCCATTCCTCTACAGTTATGGCGTTCATTTTTTCTTCAGCTAATGACATTATAACCTTCATATTCATTGCGACATTCTTTTTTGCGACATATGTTTTCACTATCCCCCATATATTTTCTATAGGATTAAACTCCGGATGGTATGGTGGTAAACGCAGCATAGTATGACCGTGCTGTCGTAATATTTCGTCTATCTTGTACTCTATAAATCTCGCCTTGTTTTGCAGAATCAGTTCATATAATTGAGGCTTGAGCAACGTGGATGAATGCTCAATGTTTCGAAATGTCAGCCAGTCAATCATTTGCTGTTTTCTAGAATTACTATTCGGTGCAGGATTTTGTATTGAGTTATGATATGGTGCGTTGTCAACAACAACAACACTATTTGGTTGTAAGTTGGGTATTAATCACAGAGTACTATACTATATACTGAAATAGAGGCCTGTCTTCGCCACTAGAGGGGGGTATTTTTCTTCGCATAGAAACTAGCGACCTCTGAAATTGTAAGTTGGTACCAATAATTTAATATATAACGGGTGGCGCAAAAGTAGTGGCACTAAAGAAAATACCTTTATTTTTTTTTTAAGACATTTTCTGTTATTCTGTTGTTGAAAATTGTGTAGAGAACAAATGTAAAATACACTGAAAATAAACATGGACCGTTTTACTCCCCAAGAACGTGGAATAATTGTGTCAATGTTCTTACGGAATAATTCATCAGTGATAAGAACACAACGTTTTGGCGATTTGCCTTCGCCTGCAAGATCACCCGATCTGACCAGTCCAGACTTCTTTCTTTGGGGTTTTTTGAAATCTCGGGTGTATGTGAACAAGCCACAGACTCTCGCAGCTCTAAAAGAAAACATTCGTCAAGAAATAACGAACATATCGCAGGAAGTGTTACGGCAAGTTATGCAAAATGTCATAAATAGGGCTCAAATGTGTATCAACTCTGGAGGTCACATTTAAAAGACATCATCTTTAAATCCTAATGGTACGAAATTTAATGGTACAAATATACATTTAAAAAAACCTAAATCTAGTTTTCTAATTTAGAAAAAATGTTATAGCCGAACCAAATAGGGTCTTTACTTTTGCGCCACCCGTTATAAACACACTACCAATACGTAGGGTACTAGGTACGTATAGGTAGGTACTATAGCAATAAAAATGTAGATAATCGTTTCAAGGGCTGGTGAATGAAATAATACAATATAATCATTTCATATAAGTATATTTAAAAACAAAACTTACATAATAATACATGCATGCATACAGATATGAGATAAAAGATTGTAACGTAATATTAATTACACATTTTTATTTTATGTAGACATAGTAGGTATAACATTTTTATTGAAATTTCCATTATTAAAGTGCTTTCCTTTCAAAATACACTGAGTCAAGGAGTAAAATAATAATAATAGACGTCTTAATTGTACACCAAGAATATCACAATACATAATGAGAAATATACTCTGTATAACATGGTCTAAATTACTATTGTATTTAACCCAAGCTAAAGTCAATACTACTAATATTAACCAAATAATTCATCATTGAATTTTTATGTAAATCACATTTTATATAACGGAGTACTAGGTCCTAGGGGATTTTCCCTATCTGGGTTACTCATGACGAACAACTCAACTCAATACAAAAACACTTTTATTCGAGTTTTACAATTATTAGTAATCAAACTATACTTTAAACTTTACTCTAGTTATCTTAGTACATACAATGAAATGAATATCACAGTCAGCCAGTGCTACAATACAATAGGTTGTACAATACTCACAGGACATCTCTCCTCGTCCGAGGTTCGAAGTGCAGTGCCAGTCGCCTGCACTGTTTTTAGTTCCTAAGCGCGTAGTTCGAACGCTTACAATCCTTACATTTATTACTTTACAAAAACACTTTCAATCCGAATGAATTTAATGTAAGAATGCTTTCTTAAATTAAATAAAGAATATTCTAAAATTAAGTTTTACTCCAAGATGATTAAGTAAAGTTAATGTAATTAAAAGGACATGGTAAAATAATCATCCCGTTGCCTGAATTGTCGCGTGCCATCAGCGCCACAGTTCAAGCAACGTTTTCTCATGTTATAACATCATAAACTGTTATTATAGAAATGTAATGCTTATTCCATAAATTGAGTTTCTATTTTAACAAGTATTTTAATTATAAAAGAACAAACAAAACATTCCCCTTTAAATTAAACGATGTAACCATCAAATACATGTTTACGAAGCATGTTTACATAGCATGTTTACCAAGCATATTAAACAAAATAAGTTAACAATTATTATAAACTGAATCAACTATTTTTGAATGATTGACCTATGAAACCTATGTCTAGGATCAAAATTCTTAAAATTGACAATTAAAACTAACTTATGTTACGAATATAACGGTCTTCCGTCGACATATACAATCAAAATCGCTTCGCTCGCTCGCCTCGTGCTTGTTGTGGTCACAGTTCTCACCTAACCTAACCCTGCCGATTTCCGTGATGTAAGAAAACCACTAAGAGTATGTTTCATGACAAACAATACAAGTAAAATTGAAAAACTCTCAGTGCAATCGGCAGGGTTAGGTTAGAACTGTGACCACAACAAGATAAAATGCCAGATAAAAAACAAAATATGAAAAAACAATGAAACCACCATCAGTGTATTGACAATGAAAGGAAACTAATTATTACCATTAATTGTGAGAATGTATGTTTTCATTGTTTGTTTTAACACTACAGTGTTCAGATTATTTTTCAACAGAGTGGCAAATGCAGCTTCAAATTGGTCGCATGTTGGGTTTGTATTCCGGCATCCGTGGCTTCTAACAGCCCTAAAGAAATTTTCCAGGGGATCCTGATTCAGGTGCCGCAGCCACACTGAGTCTACTCCGTACTCTTTGTGGACGTTATCTAATAAAATTTGGATGCCTTCTAATAAACACACCCTCGATCAGCGGTTTTTTTGCCTTCCGCTGCCAATATTCCTTTATCTGAAACAAAAAAAAACAGTTACAGTTAATTTCATTTTCTCCGCTCTTTTTAGAGTTCCGTAGCCAAATGGCAAAAAACGGAACCCTTATAGATTCGTCATGTCTGTCCGTCCGTCTGTCTGTCCGTCCGTATGTCACAGCCACTTTTCTCCGAAACTATAAGGCCTATGCTGTTGAAACTTGGTAAGAAGATGTATTCTGTGAACCGCATTAAGAATTTCACACAAAAATAAAAAAGCATTAAATTTTGGGGGTCCCCATACTTAGAACTGAAACTCAAATTTTTTTTTTTTCATCAAACCCATACGTGTGGGGTATCTATAGATAGGTCTTTAAAAATGCTATTGAAGTTTCTAACATATTTTTTTTCTAAACTGAATAGTTTGCGCGAGAGACACTTCCAAAGTGGAAAAATGTGGCCCCCCCTCCCCTCTAACTTCTAAAATAAGAGAATGATAAATCTAAAAAAAAAATATGATGTAAATTGCCATGCAAACTTCCACTAAAAATTGGTTCAAACGAGATCCAGTCAGTAGTTTTTTTTTAATACGTCATAAACCGCAATTTTCGCCTTTGCTACTACAGAACCCTTCATGGGCGAGACCGACTCGCACTTGGCCGATTTTATTTCTAATTGTTTGAAAATGTTTTTGTTCATGCCAGGTTGCAAGTTGCATTTTTGTATCACTTTTATAAGCGTCTGCGTGGCGGGTAATATAAATATGTTCCTTAGAAATCTGTAGGCTTTAGGGCTTTGTTTTAGTATTGACAGCGCTGCAATTTTTTCTTGCAGCGTAAACGCCGTCCCTTCTCTTTTTTTGTCCTCACGCCACTGAACTCGCGTAAATAGTTTTGCAGTACCTACTTGAGCAATTTTCAAGAGTATCCAGTACTGCAGGATCGTTCACTAATTTTTTCGCCTCCTTAATTCTGACCATCTGCTTTTTGGCTTTGTTTTTTAACTTATAAATTTTCCTTTTGGCAGCCACAATCTTCAGATGTAGATCTCTTTCTACACTTAAGAATCTTTTTGTTCTCACTGATATTTTCCTCCCTGAAAGAGAATGTAAATTTGTAATGTATTCTATAAGACAACTGCTACAGTAGGATGAAGTCCAACAAATACAAGCTGCACTTCTACATAGATATACGATATTTATTTCCTAACAAAGTGCATTGTGCAGAAAATAAATAAAGAATCAGAATCTCTTCCACACAACTAGTATGCACTCTTGAATCATAACATTGGAACAATGTTAAATACTTAGTACATATTTAATCAATAGACGCTCATATATTTGAATATATTAGTGGTTAAATGAAGTGACAAAAGTTTATACTCGAAAAAGGGATCGAACCTGTCTCCTTCTTGAGAAGTCTCTTAGGTGCTCTAGCCAGAGCTATTTGAGTAACTATCTCATGTACCGATTTCTGTTTACTACGTCGCGACGTAAAGAGAATACTTACTCGAGGCGGTACATATATTTTTATTAAACGATTTGTAAAGATAGAATCAAACTATAGTTAGAAGTCCTAAATTAGTATATTTAAAAATCTTACCAATATTTGTTTGAAATCTCTTTTTGGACTCAAGCTGAGAAGTAGAAGGCACTATTGCTGCCGCCACTTGCTGACTCAACGCAGTCTGCTGCAGTCTGCTGCAGCTTCAGAGCTGAAATATTATAATGAGCTTTTTAGAGACCCTTCAATAGTAGATTGTATTATTATAAGGGAGCATACGGCGAGAGGGCGCTTTTTTGAATCCCGAGCGAAGTGAGGAATTCTAGAGAAGAATTCCGAGCATAGCGAGTAGATATATACTTTAGTAGAATCCTGAACGTAGTGAGGGATTTAAAGTACGTCACCTGAGCCCAAGATACATTTTGCACTCTTTTCATCACCCCCTATGAGAAAATACAAGGCACCTCATATTTTAAATAAATAAATAAAAAAATTACGACATTCTACACAACGCTTTCTAGACCTAGGTATACTAAGCATAGCTTAACTAGATTTCATGTTACTGGTTCTAGAAAGCGGATAAACATGCCCCTAGTGTTGCCCGCCTCCATAGGCCACGGTAACTGCTTTCCATCAGGTTGGCCGTGTGCTTATCTGCCACCTAAGTGGTATAAAAAAAGGTGCATAACTATTTATGTTTAAAAAACTTACCAGTATTTGTTTGGAATCCCTGTTTGAACTCAAATTGAGAAGTAGAAGGAAGTGCCTTTCTTTATGACTCGCTACATCAGAAACTGAAATATTAATGAGGTTTACATTTCTAAACAGCATAGCATTTATATTGTTATAATATTTTTTTTAATATAGCTCACGTCAATTTGACTTCGCCTCGCCTGATGGTAAGCTGAAGGCAAAGTCTCTGAAAAGATTTAATTTTGAATAGATAATTGATGAAAAGATATAATACATAATAATTAACTTCTTTTTTTAAATTTGCTTAAATCTCTTTGAATGTTAAGCTACGACCACTAGAGGCACAACATTGTATTAGATAATGTTTTGTATCAATAAGCTTTATAAAAATTTAAAATGATAATGTTGTTAAAACATACCTGTAGGCATTGAATGGATTGGCTGATTTACAATTTCTTGAAATGGTATGCGGTCCGTACTTCTTGATTGGGTTGCTTGATTTAGACCTGAAAATAAATTCTATTACTTACTAAAATAAATCAGAAATTTATTTAACAGTTATGTTCATCAAGTTGTTGTGTTTTACTTTAGCCATAGTTACTTTTGATGTAACAAAAACTTATACACAGACGTGTTAAAAACAAACCTGCTAAGTTTAAAGTTGGCACAGTAATATTAGATAATCTACTATTGATATTTAGCTTCAAAGTGTTTGTGACATACATGACGATACTTGAATATTCTTTCATTATCTAGTCCCAAAACATCACCACCTATTGTTTACAGCCAGGTATTGAATCTCACTCTATCCTTTTGTGGATGTGGAAATATATGGAGCGGAGGTTTCTCTGAAACAAACATAAGACCACTTTAAAAGTCATTGACCAACATACTAACTTTTTACTTGAACAATGAACTTAATAATAAATGCATGGGTAGTGCATCAATGGGTTTTAGTTAAACAGTAAGCCCCTAACCGCACAATCAGGCAGCTTGCCTATGGGTATGGATGATAACTGAAGTTTGTTATAGTTTTACATTGACTCTTATAGACAAATCAAGGGGATTACGAAAACTTTGTTTAGTGAAGGAATTCGTTACAGAATTAATCTAATTGTGAAATGACTACAAACAAACATAGCCTTGGAGATCGAATAAATACAGTATTGAGTCCCTTGATCTTGAGCAAGTTTTAGTCGTATTGATATAGGTAAGTACCGAAAATGACATAGATTCAGTTATTACAATGTTGTATAGGTACATACCTGTACTCTCCTTGCATCCAGGAACACAACAGTGTTTGTACGAAGACATTATTAACAAATTAAAACGAAATTAAAGTATACTGGAGTCCTATCTAAAATTTAACACCAACACACACACGAATAACTTTCTGAGCACTAATCTGGCTTGATCGGGAGAACTTTCGCTCAATCCACAACAAACACACAAAATAAACACAGAAAGAAAAGAAAATTAAACAAAATATCGCTTAAAGCCGGCGCGGAGTCAGAGTCAGAGTTTATCAGACATTTTGTGACATTTGTTTTGTATTGGGGTGGCCAGTGTACTAATATAAAAAATACCATTCCTTTTCTACTACACTTAATAATATTTTTCATAAAATGTTGATAATTAACTGTTAAATGTTATTATATTGTAATAATTTAATGATAAAATATAAACACATATCATTTTTAAAATAAATTTACAGTAAAGTTTGAAATGTGAAAGGCACTTAATGTCAAAATAGCTACCATTCTAGTGGAAATTACCATAATATTGGTAATAAAAATTTGGCTAGAACGCCATCTCTATTTGTAAGTGAGAGTTACTATAATATACAATATACCTATATGTATCTATAGTTGAACCTACTATTTTCTTCTAAGATTAACGCCCCTGGTATTAATTGAGTTTGAATCCACCTTGAATAGTTGTCATAGTTCATATTGTCGTGGTAATCTCCACTTTTTTGGTTGACTTTAAACATAAGCAATGCATTTGGTATAAAGCCATCCATACCACCGGCATGAACAATGATTAAGCGGTTGCCTTTCGACATATGTTGCTTCAAACCTGAAGTGCTTCCATCTGACCAAGATTTCGAGAGGGTATGTGATGTATGTATATAATTATGTTTCGTCGGTGTAAACAATTGGTCGGCGTTGTTCACGATATTCAGCAATTTTCATCAAATAATTAATTCGCAAGTATCTAATTTCGTGTTTTTCCATAAGAAGTTTCCGGTTATCTTCTGTTTGCTTCCAATTAAAACCTAATGACATGACGTGTTTTCGTAACGTGCTGACACAACCTTTATAATCGATATCTTCTTTCAATTTTGCGTGCAAAGTTTCCAAAGTGGGAACTTCTTTATTGGTGATGTGGAAGTCATGAATTGTTCTTCTGATAACTTGCTGATCAAAGTCATCGATTACTATTGTAAGTTTACGATTCGGTTTCTTTTTAGGAGATTTAAATGTTACTTCCTGATCTGAAGGACGATATTTGCTTTCTGATACTTACTACCTTTCTGACGGATGCTATTGAAATTCCTGTTGATTTAGCAACTAATTGAGTGGGGGTCATAATACTGCTCGGGTTGTTATTACACTCATTTTCGAAATATTTGTACAAACAGTACAAAACTTCTTTAGTTTGAGAAGTCAAAGGCTTGCCTCGACCATGTTTTAACACTGGAGCCATTTTGAATTAACAATATAAAGTTACAACACTTACACACACACTTTAACAAATATTATAACAATAATAACAAAAAATAACAACAATCAACAAATACAAAATTTAACAATTAAACTACGTAATAATTATAATTTTTGAATGAAATGTGTGCTTTATGTTCTAACGGTACCAAGCTGCGGACAGCGTAAACTGGTTTATTCTGGTTTTGTGCGTGTTTCCACTTTCCACTTTCCACTATCAAGTGACGATTTATTTATTTGTTTTGTTTCGTAATTATTATGGTCAAAACTTTTTACCTATAGCTAAACTACTATCATCTAAAGAACGACACGATATTTTATTGTTTCACGGTAGTCGCCTTGTCGTTTGCTCAAGGACGTGAAATTGAATGAATTTTTTTTTTTTTATAAAGTCAAAACCTTTTTCTTTCGACTTGGTAAATTATGAGCTACTCTGGCATAAGCTTGCCCATGATACTACTGTCCCGGCTAATATTATATCACTGTTGCGATATTGGTACAGTGGTCAAAAGAATAGGGTGAGATGGGCAGGCACATATTCTGAAGTGTATGGGCTGGATTGTGGGGTAAGACAGGGCGGGTTGAGTTCCCCTCGTTTGTTCAACCTGTATGTAAATAAATTGATAGAGGAGCTTAGCAGCACCAGAACAGGATGTCACGTAGATGGTGTTTGTGTAAACAATATTAGCTACGCTGACGATATGGTGTTGCTGAGCCCTTCTGTTGGTGAGATGAGGAAACTCCTCAAAATCTGTGAGGGTTATGCGGTGGCACATGGGCTCAGGTACAATACCAATAAGAGTGAATGGCTAGTTTTTAAATCTGGTGCCAATACATTAGAACATCTTCCAGAACTCTCACTCACCGGATTTCCTATGGGTCGGGTTCAGAGGTTTAAATACTTGGGCCATTGGGTCACCGATGACCTAAAAGATAATGTATTGTGGATATTGAGAGGGAGCGCAGGTCGTTGGCTGTCCGTTGCAATATGCTGGCTCGCAGGTTTGCGCGCTGTAATGATTCTGTCAAGATTACGCTGTTTAAAGCTTTTTGCCAGTCTTTTTACACGTGCAGCCTGTGGACTAGTTTTACGCAGAGGGCATACAGCGACTTGCGTGTCCAATATAATAATGCATTCAGGGTGCTTTTGGGGTTGCCGTGGCGTTGTAGCGCGTCGGGCATGTTCGCGGACGCGCAGGTTGACGGGTTCGCTGCTATAATTAGAAAACGTTGCGCTTCCATGCTGACGCGTTTGCGCTCCTCCTCCAACAGCATCCTGAATGTATTTTCTGAGAGATGGGACTCCCCCCTGATCTACAGGTGGATTTCCATCCATACCAAAATTTAATTTGAATCGGATTATATTTTCATTGTTGATTTTAATTTTAATTTTTAGTTTGATTTTGATAATTTAATTTTTGATTTTATTTATAAATTTTATTTTGATTCAGATTTCAATTTTAATTTTAATTATATTTGATCTCAATTTTGATTTTAATTTTTTGTTGACATCGATTTTAATTTTATTTTGGAGCTTGATTTTAATTTGAATTTTTGATTTTAATTTTTATTTTTATTTATTACCTACTAAGGTAACTGTACCAATGCTCGACACTGTACCAATGCTAGACACTTTCGAACAAAACCCAGTATTTTGAGAAAATTATCCATTTGTTTTATATGACTATTGACTTAAAAGATGCCTAATGGTATCTATAAGATATGTTCAAATATTCGCAACACCATCCGAAGTAAATTTAGAAAGACTGTTGACAGCAAATAATGTGACTCCGTGAACACGGTCGTGTTATTTCTTAAGATTTTTGCCAAGGGTACTGATTTTTATAGGTGTGATTTTTTTGTTTATAAGTTATGATTATTACTAATTTTAGTATAAACGTTATAAATATTGAAGTTATTGACATACTTGGACCATTGGGACAATGATGTCTAGCATTGGTGTTTTCGACCAAGTGCATAATAATTTAATTTAAAGTAAAAGTATGATAGATTTTAAAGATTTTATGGGCAAAAGTTAATGTCTAATTGTTGCTGTAACAGTTAAAAAAGAATGTAACGACCATGCTGTAATTAATTTGTTAAATTTTTTAGATTGAAATTTTATTTTTCCTTAAAGTGTCGAGCATTGGTACAGTTACCTTAACACTAGTATAAGACATTGTTACTAACATAATATTATCTATGGATCCAAAATAGTATCCGAAATAAATTATTATTATTATTATTATATTTAAAATAAAAACTTGTTTTTATTGAAAACAAAAATCAGAGTGTTGCTAGGGATAAGTATAAAATTAAATAGTAATGTTAGGATATCGAAACATTTTTGTATAGGCCAGAACGATATAGTGGAAACGCGCTCTAAGATCTGAGTAATATACACACCACTACATATGCAAAAATTTCTCGAGACTAATTTCACTGTACCTGTAACATGAGCCTGTGGTGGAAAATCTCGAGCGTCGAGTTCGAGGACATCAATTTTGTGAAATTTCTTCTGGAATTTGTTCACAAGAAGCCACATGTAGCGCTCCGAGAATTAAAGCTAGAGTATTCATCGTGGTAAAAGGAGAGGAACCAACCAGCTCTTAATTATTAGTTAATTTAATCGTTATCACGACTATCACGAGTTAGTTTATTTGTGTGTCGACTACATAATTTAGGTACATTGAGCAGTAGAAAATCACGTGAAATTTTTTTTCGGTTAAATTGAATATTGACCATAGTTTAGGGTTGCCATAAGTGTGGGGACCGAGACCGGGACATTTGAAGAAAAATTAGTAAAGGTAGAAAAATAGGAACTTTTATTACAACAACTTTTAACACTGCCGTTAAACAAGCGGGCTTCCTATTTTTTTTTTTTTTAAAGAATATTATCAACCGAAATTACTAATATTCTCGTTAACCCCTCCAGCTAAGCTAAATTGCTTGTGTTAGGAGTGGGGTCACGTCGGTAGTGTAATGGCCAGGATTCGAACCCGGGACCTCTCGATCGTAAGACCGACTCCTTAACCACTAAGCTACCGACGCTTACATGTTTTCTGAAAGGCGAAAAATTATCAGAATTAACTTCTGATAATTGTACAAAATATTTTGACGAAATCAACATTAAGTTAAACATCATCTGCATGTAGACGCTTTCTCCCGATTGCATCCCTGGCCAAGATGACCCCGGAGCTCAGGGTCCGCCTTCCGGCTCTTCCTCCTCCACTTGACACGATCTTGCACGCATATCACTCTCCACGACGTCAAGCCAGGACTTCTTGGGCCTATCCCTTCTACCTGGACCCGGCGGGGGCGCCATTGTCAGGCATTTGCTACCCACGTATCCTGGCGGTTGCCGCAAGACGTGGCTGCACCAGCGAAGGCGGCTCTCTTGCATTTTATCTGCGATGTCATGGACATGAAGGCTGCCGCGGCTGCAAGAGTTCCTCACGCAGCATTTTTATCTCCGTGACATGCAGCTCTTACGTGCTTACGCTCTTGCTCTCACAACCATGTAAGAGGACAGGCTTAATGATCGTCTTATAGACCTGCCCCTTCAACCTGATTGGTATTTTGGGATCACCCGTGACGCCAGTCATTTCTCACCACCTGGCCCACGCGGAAGCAATGCGTGCCCTGATGTCGTAGTCGATTTCACTGGTCACATGAAGTACAGATCTCAGGTACTTAAACCGAATCATCGCCTATGCGGACCGGTGTGAAATCTGTCGAGTTTAACGCTAAACTTTCTGTCAACGCTACATTTAGCTTCATACCACCGTTTTCAAGCGCTTCCTTCCACACTTTCACGTGTTGCACCAATCTGCTCCTGTCCGCGTCCTTCAGCGCATATCATCAGCATACATGAGCAACCACGGAGGCTGCTTATGTGGTTTTCTGATACTGTCCAACAAGACGTCTAATACCGAGCTGAACAAGTAAGGACTAAGGACGGATCTTTGGTGTACTCCGATGGTGATGGGGAAGGCTTTTGAGTCACCAAAAGCACTCCGAACCACGGAACCAGAATCATGATACATATCTTGGATGGTGTCAATGTAGGTCTCTGGAACTCACTTAGCCCACAGTACGCACCAGATCACCGCGCGAGGAACACAGTCGAAGGCCTTCTGCATGTCTAAGAATAGGCAGTGCAGGGGCGTGTTTTTCACCCTGTATTTCCCCACCACAATCCTTAGGGAGAACACCGGATCAATGATCCCGTGCCCGGGATGAAACCCATACTGACACTCCGAGAGTGTACTCTCCTGTCGGATCCGGGAGACGATTATCTGCTCATAGAGCTTCATGGTGTGGGACATTATCTTTATACCACGGTTACTACCACACTCCTGCACCGATCCCTTGCCTTTGAATACTTTTGTAATGAAGCTCAGTCTCCACTGGCTCAGGATCTCACGGTGAGAAGTACGCGGTTATACAGATTTGTTAGAATGCTCACACCACCACGAGCACCCAATGCACCTTTTTGCCTTCCAAACCTCGATGGGGATTTCGTCGAGGCCGAGTCTGTACTTCTGCAGGCGTTATTGGTGGCACTAGTCTAGTCCTTGTTTGGGAAAGAGGTCTGGTGGATGCACCTCTTGCTGCTTATTCAGCATGTCGTTGGAAGTATGAGCGCCATCTGTCCTTCATCGCGATTTTCTCGTAAAATCATTGGCCCCGGGGTCTTTATTAATCATTATCATATTCATGCATGGAAAAATATCAGCGCTTTCGTCGTTCTATCTACGTATTAATAGCCTAGCTACTTAGTCGCGTTTATTGTAGGTATATTATTGTTTACCAACCAAGTCCAGCTCTCTAATATAATACTAAAAATGTTTAACCGGGACAATTTGCTTATTGGCCGGGACGCCGGGACACCAGGCCTCAAACGGGGACATGTCCCGGCGTACGGGGACGTATGGCAACCCTACCATAGTTGTACAATTGTATAATTGTAATATATTGACCATAGTTGTACAATTCCTTACCCCGCGTTTACATACTGCCGCTCGCATTGCTCATCGTGTTGCAGGAAATATTCGCGCGATTAATGCCCTAGCATTCCCACACTCCCATCATCGCGTTGGTTGGTCCGCATTACAGTATTCGCCCTGCAATGGAGACGGACGTAAACGTATGGAGGACAACGTTGTAGCAGTGTACGCATTATGATTTTACAGCATAGCGAATTAATTCAATAGATTATTAATAAAAACTATCACTTTCAACTACTATACACTTTCCGTAGATCGATATAAATATTTTTTAAAGTAAATATTCGAGGAGCAATAACGAAAGCCGTGTTTACTGATTAGCGCCATCTAGCGGTCTCGTATAAATCATCGCGCTAATATTGCCGCTCCTTTGACTCGCGCCGCCAAGCCGACATTCACAGCAACATAGGTACGCGACAGTACTCGCGGCATGACGAATATACCATTCACACCACGTCTCTGCCCCCTTCTCTCGCCACTTCCCTCGCTCTGCCGCGAGTATATAAACGCAGCATTACACTTTGAAAGTAAGTGCCTTTAAAAGGCCATTAAGTGCAATGCAACGAATCAAGAAAATTTCGTGTTTTATTACTTTTATTGTATTAATTACATTTTTAACCGACTTCAAAAAGGAGGAGGTTCTCAATTCGATAGTTTTTTTTTAGTAACACGTGTTTGTATCCATAGCTTGCACTCGAGTCCGGCAGTGCAATTATGTAAGCGCACAACTTTGCGACAGCCTTGATATAGATTGTCATTGGTCGATCTCCAATGACGTCACATAGTCCGACCAATGACAATCAAGGTTGTCGCAACGTTGTGCTCGTCGTTGTGCGCTAACAGAATTACATTACAGAATAGCATTGCTGAGTCCGTTCTCCTACTTTTCTCTTGATTTGACTGAGTTTTTGAGTGAGGAAAGCTGGCTCCAGAGACTATTCACCAGTGTACTTACCTACTAGCCAGCAGGTTTGGTTAGACCTGCTGTGTTATGAGTGAATTTACAACAGTAGTGAGGCCAGGATTCGAATCCGGGACCTGTCGATCGTAAGGTCGATTTCTTAAACAATAAGCAACCTCAAAAAACAAGAAGAGGAAGAAAAAAGGAAACATATTTTTTATTCTACATATATTATAATCACGCCTTTATCCCCGGAGGGTTAGACAAAGGTAAATTAACACCCACATTTCACCAATCATTGTAATTCAGTCCTACGTATTAAGGGGTGAGTCTATTGCTGTATTGCAGGCACTATTGTTGACTCGAGCCATGCATCTGAGGCTGAACTTTTTTATTCTACACATATAGGTAAATTAAACAATTAAATTAATAAAATAAAACAATTGGACACAAGTCATAATTAAAAAGTCTCACAAACACACACAATCAAAATAGGATCAATTCAATCGCTATAACAGGGGACATTGGGGACAAACAATTCCCATGCTCCCATGCAACAGTTGAACCGATTTTGATGATTGACGTCGTTTATTTTTATTGTACCTATGGGTTTTATTGTATGCAATTTTAATATATGTATTAAAATTGTAAAAATAAAAGAGATATTTATATTCAGAAATAAATTAAACAAATACATTTATTCCATTATCTTCCTTAATCATATCGGATGCTTTTTCCGCTATCATAATCGTGGGCGCGTTCAAATTTCCACTCACTATAGTTGGCATTACACTAGCATCTACAACTCGAATGCCTGACACTCCTCTCAACCTTAATCTTTCGTCTACCACACCTCGTCCCTCTGGACCCATAGCACATGTGCTTGAGGGATGCCACAGAGTAGTCACAGAATTCAGCGCAAAGCATTGCCAGTATGCGTGACTACCAAATGACGCATAGTCGCATTGAGGAAAGTTCACTCGAATAGCCTCGGCATTTATACTTTTAAAATACGGTGTGTCTAATACACTCAAATAATCTTCGATATACGAAGCGTGATTTTCTAAATCTCTTTTATCAGTATAATAACTATTGTAAATTAAAGGTTGATCTTCAGGGTTTTCGCTCTTTAGTCTAATTTTTCCTTTGGATTCTGGATGTAACATAGTAACAGGTGCAATTATAATATTCCTCTTTTTGTTGACATTAAATAGAATTTCACATATTTGAGTTTCAAGTCGAAAATAATGAATACATAATATTTTTAAAAGAGGTGCGTCAACTGATACTGGGAAAATTGTTGTTTGGTAATCAGGGACGGTTTCAGATTTATTCATAGCTACATGACCTAGGAGACATAGAACTGGAAATTTATTCAGATTCAGTACTAAATCTATATTGTCTAGAATTGCTGAAGGATCTTTCTCCATTGATATTGGTACAGGGACCATTGGATGATCTTGTAAGTTAGCGCCAACATTTGGAGAGTCCAACAACACATTGACACCTACACTCTGTAAATGCTCTTTAGGTCCTATTCCAGACAGCATCAGTATTTGAGGACTGTTGATGGCGCCGGCTGATAAAATAATTTCCTTTCTCCCGAAAAGTTTTATGATTCTTCTATTAGGTAACTGTACTTGAACTCCAATAGCTTTCATATAGTCATTAAATAATATTTTCCTTGCTAAAGTATTTTTTAGTACAAAGAGATTTTTCCTATCTTTGGCAGGTTCAAGAAAAGCTGCAGCAGTATGCTGTCGAACACCGTCGTCAATTGTAAATTGAGGTAAGAAGTATCCTAATTGGTTATCTCCGTTAGCGTCATCTATGATGTTGTGTCCGTTTTGTTGAAAGGCTCGTAAATATGCTTTAGATTTTTTCCTCCAAAGCGGTCTTGTGACTCCTAAATATCCTTCAGTATTATGGTAATAGCCATTGTCGTATTTGGTGGCAGTCCCATCATTGAGGCGTTCGCTTTTCTTAAAGTAATACAAGACTGTGTTCCAATCCCATCCTTCGTTGCCTTGTTCCACCCAATCTTCATAATCTTTCTTGTTTCCTCTTATGTAAAACATGAAGTTCGCCCCACTAGATCCACCAAGCATTTTTCCTCTTGTTAAGTGAACGCTTTTCTTTACGTACGCTTGGCTCGAATATCCATCGTTCACTGTGAAATAATTCCAGTCCGCCGGTGAATAGTCCACGAATGGAAATAGTCCTGGATACTGCAATAGAAATAACAAAATAATTATTTACTTGTGGGTTATAATTGTGACGATTAGGTTATAGAGCAGGAAATGAAGCAATAAAAAATTGATTTCTATTATGCTGTATTTATTTTAAAGGGTGAAATAGTTCAGTAAAATATAATGAAACAAATCCTCTGAGTGCATAATATAAATAATAGTCTCACTATTTTTGGTGAGACATCATTAATTTTTCATTATCTTTCTATTTATGATTTTAAATTGACATCTGCTGTGCAATTCACCAAGCGAGCACAACGATGCGAGTCGCAACGTTGTGCTCGATGGACATTGTCATTGGTCGGATTGACACCCGTATTCACAAACATTACTGTGAGGGCTCAAGGGCTGGTAAAATCAATTCACAAACATCACGGAGCAGTATCTAACGCAGTGCGTTCCCTCAACGAAGTATTACTTAAGTGTTATCAATGAATAAAAAGGCTTACCAAAACGAACGCACTGAGAATTTGTCGTTCTTTGCACAGTTTTGGTAGTACGCATAGCGAAGTATTGTTTGTGAATACGGGTGTGAGTCACGTCACTGGAGATCGACCAATGACAAACTTTAACGAGCACAACGTTGCGACTCGCATCGTTGTGCTCGCTTAGTGAATTGCATAGCTGCAATGCATTTCTGTAAGTGCACAACGACGAGCACAGCGTTGCGACAGCCTTGATATAGATTGTCATTGGTCGATCTCCAGTGACGTCACCCAGTCTATCAAGGTTGTCGCAACGTTGTGCTCGTCGGTGTGCGCTTATAGAATTGCTTTGCTGGTATCAGAGTTGTCTATATACGCCGACCCCAAATAAACTTGGGAGAAGGGCAGGAGGATGATGAGGGTTGTCTATATACAATTTAGCTACTTACTTTTGCTGTTATAGGTGGATTTCCTCCAGCTTCTATAAGGAGCACACTCCACCCCGAGATCTCAGTGAGTCTGTTGGCGACCACGCATCCTGCTGATCCAGCTCCGATTACTATGAAGTCGAATTGTTGACCATCTGATATCAAAATAGTGATGAAGTTATATTACGAAAATCAATATGCTATGTTTATATACTGCTGTGTTTTATGCGAAGTCTGTGTAGGCCACTTTGGGGAACATTATTCATCATCAACAATCATTATCATTGATCAGGTAGGAGGCAGGACATGACGGTAATTCCGTCCCAATCGAGGAGTCCGACTGGGGAAAGACCTCCGCCCCACAGAATACCGCGGCTATAATAACCTCGTGTTGTATTCCCAGAGGTTTTGTGCTGTCAGTGGGAAGACCAAAAGCTTGTCCTGCTTGTCTTCTTCGTTGGCGGCACAGAATCTCTCTGTCATCAACGAATCCTCAGACATATAAAAGTCATAACGTATGTATATCTACGAAGTAGGTAGCAGTAGGTATTTGTAAAAAACTATTTGTAACCAGTGATAAATTAAAAAAAAAAAAAAATATTTTTTTTAAAAACCCCCGACCAAAAAATCCTACAAAAAGTAAAATAATAACTAAGTAATAATAATTTTCATAAAATTTCTATTCTACTAAAGTAATTAGGTAACAAAATATACAAGAATAAAAATGGGGATAAATGATTTGATTTGATATCAAACTTGTTTTGATTTTAGACAGCAGTCGGGTTTTTTTACTAATTTATTAGGCACTAGTTGACCCGGCGAACTTTGTACTGCCATATTTTCCGCCCGAGTGGTATTAGGTATCTCTAAATTTATCAGTGTTTCTCTACAATATTATGCATGTATTATACATATAAACCTTCCAAATTCCAAAACCGCTTCAAAATCCGCTGCGTAGTTTTGAAGGTTTAAGCGTAAGTACATAGGGACGGACAGACAGCGACTGCGACTTTGTTTTATAATATGTAGTGATGATTCGTGCAATAAGGAATAATAACGAACCATAAACTTGCGCTTGTTGGGGGAAGTCCCGGGCATCGAGCTCGAGCTGATCTATCGTGTGGAACAGGAACTGTAGCAGGTTGACTATTGGCTGTGTTGTCCTTGCGTTGAACAGAGATAAGAGGTGCATAAGAATATTCATCCTGCATGACAAAAAGATAAAAAAATATATATGGAGAACTTAGGACAGATTATATCGCAAGAAATTATGATGCCGCTGTTTAGATAACTTACGGCGTCGTCAGTTGCCTGGAAAGGTTGCCTAGAAGAGATCGCTTGCAGCGATAAGGCCGCCATTTGTACATATTATATCTTATATTGTCCCTAATGTACTGTAGTTTGTTTGTGTACAATAAAGAATTATCTTATCTTATCTTATCAGTTTAAAAACGCTGGCAGTTATTTATTAAGCTGAA
The DNA here is from genome assembly GCA_914767945.1 of Eilema depressum. Taxonomy (NCBI): domain Eukaryota; kingdom Metazoa; phylum Arthropoda; class Insecta; order Lepidoptera; family Erebidae; genus Eilema; species Eilema depressum. Next base: position 19,793,845 of record OU612020.1, read on the forward strand.
TCATTACGCCTTCGGTATATTACATCCGCGATCCGTCGTTGATCCTTATGGTGACAGATAAAGAATACAAGTATAACCAGTACCACACTATCTTATCCGAAAGGCATCATAAGAGGCGACTAACGGAAAAATACGCAGACGATATCACTGCGAGAGAAGAGAAACTCGAAATAAAACCACAAAAACCCTGTACCAACCCGTCTGGCCAGTGTGGAAACAGTAGACCAACCAAAGCCCCCCAACATTGGGAGAGGCCTATGTCCAGCAGTGGACTGAAACAGGTAAATTGATTGATTGATATTACATCAACATCATTTTAGCATTGTTCCCCGTTGCAACCGAGGCTTTCACCTTGGATCCCGGGGTGCTCCGAAAAGTAAAGCCTCGCTTAGTTCTCCTTTTATTTTAGCTTAAAGTAGGTTCTATATTGCCGAGGTGGGGATAGAGGGCTGCTCGAAAGTCCTCCACGTGTCCCTCTGAAGCCAGGGCATAAGAGGGCACAGACCAGAGAAGATGAGGGCCGGGTTGGTTTTCCGGGAGCTGGTTTGAGGGAACAGAAACAGCTCCCCTCCCCCCTTCACCGGAGTTGCATGAGGCCATCTCAAAATCCTACGGTAACTTGAAACCCGAGACCGCGTGCGGTTTTAGTCAGTTCGAGTCCGACGTAACCACCCCAGGTGGCCCGGATAAGAAAATTAAAAAGACCACCCAAAAAAAATATGCCCCCAGAACAGATCTTGATGAAATTTAGTACAGAGCTTGGGGAAAACATAGGCTACCTTCCATCGAAAAATGGGGTTAAAGGGGTTCAAATAGGGGATGAAAGGTCGGCACTTTCGAAGATAAAACGCAATGTTTTGTACACAAATTGATTAGTGCTTCGGAAAGGACATCTATAGACTATGTTTGGTAATAAATATAAAATAAACAGGTCTATGCAATAAACAATATAAATAAAAATAAATAAATAAAATTATAAGTAAATTATTAATTATTAAAGATTTGATTATTTGAAAAAATATATAGTATTAAACAACATAGTATTAAATAAAATATTTACCTATTTCAAATGATGTCACTAGTCCACATAAGTACAAATAATTTTCAATTTTATTTGAATTGAAAAAATATATTTCTACTATTTTATTCCAGTATGCGCAATTAAACTAAAATCGTTTCTAAACGGAATAAGAAACTTTAGATTTTTTAGGTACAAACATCATCAGGTATCACAACTTATTTCTAGGAAGTTAAATAAACAACTAACAACCACTTTAAAATTATAATAATATGACGTAATTTCTGTTGTGGAGGCATTCACCCATATCTCATATTAAAACAACCTTCATTAAAAATAATAAGGTGTGTTTTAACATTATGAAGCTTGCATTTATATCAATTATATGCTCGCGGCTACGCCCGCGGAAACTTTGATCCCGTTCCCACTATCAATGGGAATTTATTCCCAGGATAAACGATCCCTGTATCAAATTTCAGCCAGATCCGTTCAGCCGTTACAGCGTGATTGAGTCAAACCAACTAAAAATAAGTAGGTACAAACATCTTCACATACCTACTTTTATACATTTTTAATATGGGATTTAATAAAACATGAAATAATAAATGGATGACTGATAATGAGTTACTTTTACTAAACCGAGCAGCGTTAAATTATTTTTGCGAAACATTTAGCTACTAAACTAGCGATAATCGTGAACGATTAAAAAATCGTAAAATGGGCTACTAAAATTCCAAGTGACAGAATTAAAATATTATACTGAGTGAAAAAAATACTGAGTGGGCGAAAAAATACTGAGTGAGCAAAGTGTGTTGCTAAATTGTGAGGTTATGAGGATTCGAATATAGTGCACGGAGTGCACCCATCATATTTTTTTTAAATTTTGATTAGATTGTCATTGGTCGGACTATGTGACGTCACTGGAGATCGACCAATGACAATCTATATCAAGGCTGTCGCAACGTTGTGCTCGTCGTTGTGCGCTTACAGAATTGCATTGCAGTGCTGCAGTGGTGCCTGAGGTTAGCGCGTTCAACCAAACAAATAAATAAACAAAAACTCTTCAGCTCTTTATCATAGTTTAAAAAGGAAGGTGGTTCCTGTGTCTATAACTTCAAGTACATACAAGAATGACCATAGTTTTTAAAATCAAGAAAAGTCACTTGCAATTTCAACAATTTTATGATATCTTGCTATAATAATCACAGATCTGGCAAGCTCGCACTGGCACAAAAAACCAGTGCGAGGTTCTCATTATTTCGGATGTTTTTTTTTTATATATTTGCATGTAGGTACCTACCTACCTACGTAAGCATTTCATTCCACGAGGCGTTCTAAGTTTAGTTTTTAATTTTGTTCTTTTATTTTAATTTTTCTGTTATTTGTGGTACCTATAGAAGAACAATAAATTCAACAAAATAAGTATGTACCTAATTGAACATTTTGACATTTAATTCCACGCCTTTATCCTCAGAAGGTTAGGCAGAGGTGAATATCAACAACAAACCACATTTCACCATCATTATACCCACCTATTTCATTTATAAAGACGGTCTGATCTCTGGGTATTAAAAAAAATATTCACAGAAAAAGTAGGATTTTTTTCGTCTGCTGTCTTGTTTTGTTGAATTATTTTATATGATTCACAAATAAATTTTAATATTATAAAGAACCATGATTTTGATTTTGCAAAAAAAATGAATTAATAGTTGGGTGGGAGATTAAAAACGAGTTGGTAAGTATTGTACAGTCGCCATCGTCGGTACAAGCGTAACGCATTTCCAAACTAACGACCACCTTGCCTCTAAAACTTTACGTAGCCTTACAGAAAAAAATTAAAAATTTAGACTATCATTATTCATCAATTGATTTATGCACCTCAATTATATTTCTGCGAAACATGTTCTATGTTTATTCTACAGAATATAAATTTAATAAATGTCCATGGGTAGGTACGTTATAACTATACACAATTAAAACTAAAAAAATAGTACATTATGGTACAAGTGAGCAATCATCATGCGCACGCGGGCATACGACGTTTTACAACACACTTGCGAATAAAATAGTACTACAAATACTAAATAAACAATAGTGCAAATTAATTCGTTTTCCTATGCGCGCGCTTACAACAATGGCGATCGGCCATATTTAAAAGAATGAGGTTTGACTTCAACTTTTTTTTACTCTGTTTTTTTCTGAATACTTAGAGAAACGAAAAAGTTAAATTTGAGTGAAAAATTTGTTTACACAAGTATTAGGTACAAGTTGAAATTATTTATTTAAATATGAAAATGCATCAAATGACCATACAATAGGCATATTAATTTATTTGTACTATTAAACACGTTCTTTTTTGTATCGAAACTTTTTTAAGAACATAGAAACTTAACCAATAAAATTTAAAAAAAAAATCTATAACTCACTTGTGAATAATAGTAGTGAAATAGTCGCAGTTTGATAATAGGTGTCATTACGTGCCTAATTGGCAATTGCGGTGAAATAATAGCGATTTTATGAGCGGGTGTGTTGTAAAAAACTTTAAATTAAAAACAAAAATAAAATACGTCGTGGAATTCCTCCGCATCGCATGCCTCTTGTGGTTACGTTTACAGAAGACTGGCTGGCAACATTATTCTCTGACCTGAAAATAGGGCTGCCTTCGTCACGAGAAGCGGACCCCATGACCTCAACGTTTCGAATCCAAACGGCACAAATTCATAATATCCAAGGAGATTGGAGTATTTGAGTATTTTATGCACCTCAATGTTCATATCGCTTTTAATTTTGTTAGTGTTCAACAACTTCTGTATTCGATTGTACCTACTTATATATTATGAAGGTTTCTGAATGTTAAGGTCAATATTATAATACGACCAGTTTTTAAAATATTTCGAGCGGAACTAGGAAGAACCATATTGGCAATAGACAGGAATGAAGGTCATATTATATTATAAATTACTATGATCGTTATGTAAATTAGAAAAAGCTTGTATAATGCAGCACTGTAATTCACTAAGCGAGCACAACGATGCAAGTCGCAACGTTGTGCTCGATAGAGATTGTCATTGGTCGGATTGGGTCACGTCACTGGAGACCGACCAATGACACAGCAGGGGGTTAGCTTTCGTCAGCGACTGTACGTATGTACCAGTTTCTACTAATGAGTAAAATTTGCATACTGGTTGGGTTTTTAACACACCATAGAACACCATAATAAAAACATTTGTAGGTACCTATTCCATTTTTTTTTACCTTTCAAAGAATCAATTTCGTTTATTCGGTGTAGGCCTGTAGGCACATAGAGCACCTAATATGAACGTCAAAATATTCCAATTAGGTTCTTTTTACCACTTAGGTCGCAGACAAGCACACGGCCCATCTGATCGGAAGTGGTTACCGTGCCCTATGGACGGGTGCAGCACCGGGGGAGTCACACTCGTGCTATCGACCCTGTAAGAACAGAGAGATTCTGTGCCGTCTGCGAAGAAGACAAGCAGGACAGTCTTCCCACTGACAGCACAAAACCTCTCCAGTGAACTCTGGCTACCCTGCCCACTGCCGGAACACAACACGAGGTTATTATAATCGCGGTATTCCTGTAGGACGGAGGTGAGGTACTTCCCTAGTCGGACTGCTCGATTGGGACGGAAAGGTTCACTATCCATTTGCATAAAAAAAAATAACCATAACCTATTTTGGCTTATGGTAATTTAGACTCATGATCTTTTGGCATATATTTTTTGGCATAATTAGGTACATAGTAAAATTATGCCAAGTATAGGTAATTATGCCAAGAAAATTATGCCAAAACATTTTAGGACAAAATATTTTATGTTAACGAAAGGGATCCCGGACGGAAATACCGTTGTGTCCTACCCAGAAATATTTATAAGAATAATGTAACATAAAGGAAAATAAATAATTTGAAAATAATTCTTTCGCTGGTTCGGTAAGTTGGTTGAGAAGATACGAGCAAGAAACATAGAGAACTAGATTATTATTTTTTAAATAGGTTTTATACAACAATTTATATTGTGCGAGCAAGCAAGAGATTAGGGTGACCATGTGTTTATATCATTAAGATATTCGTCTACTATGTATGTTATGTCTTTTCACCTGCAAGTGGCACGTGGTTGGCTGACTTAGGACCTGCATTGCAATTCTGTAAGTGCACAACGACGAGCACAACGCTGTGACAGTCATGATAGAGATTGTCATTGGTCGGACTGGGTGACGTCACTGGAGATCGACCAATGGCAATCTATACCAAGGTTGTCGCAACGTTGTGCTCGTCGTTGTGCGCTTATTTATAGAATTGCATTGCTGCGCAGACGAAGGACAGTGGCTGACAAAATGTCCTCGGTGCGCTGTTATTATTACTTATTTATTACGCTTGCTAGCAAATTATATATATTTAAAAAGTTGGAAGTTCACGTGAATTTGGAAATGTAAAATTCAAATTAAAATTATTTTTTTATTGTCAACCATAGATAAGGTAAGTACATAGGATGTTCACAAAGTAATGAGGTCAGCTATGATATGCCATTTGGGCATACAATATTAAATAAGTAACCATTTTATTCATCACCCAAATGTTATAAAAAATAATGTAGATTATGTAGTAAATTATTCAAACATTTTTATTTATATTGTCTCAACATAATATTGTCGGTTTAGCGAATATAATTAGGTACCTACATTAAAAAGGAAGCCAAAATCGGGGTCGCATACTTAATGAAATAACATCAAATATACCACAATAAGTAGGTGTGCAATTAAAAATATCATTGTTAAAAATGAAAAATAAGTAGATTTTTTTTTAGTGTTCTGTGCCTCTACCTCAAAAGGAAAATACGGAACTAGTTATTATACGATCACTTCGTCGTAGGTTTGTCTGTCTGTCTGTCAAGACCTACGCCTACTCAATTTGTCACCGCAACAACATTCCTATAATATAGCTGTCCAGTGTCCATATAATTATAAGCTACATCGACAAACCTAGCTACTTGTTGTATACCTCCCGGCATATAATATATCTTGAACCCAAAATATGCTTTGTAAAATCAGCATCAAATTCATTATGACTACCAAAGTGTCAACAAGTCAAACTATTTTATTGATTTAAATTAGGTATATTACACTCCGAACTAACGACAACGTCTGTGGCGTAGCGGTAATGAACCGCGCGGTCGCTACGGAGGAGGCGCGGGTTCGATCACCGCTCAGTGCAAATAGCCGCCGGCCGTCTCTGAAAACCAGCGCTGTCCGCCTGCACTACAACGCGGACAGCATTATGCTGAGAGGCGGCAATTATTCTACCTGGCTATTTTTTATGCATACCTATTGTTGTATTTTTGTCTTGTTGAACTGTGTATTGCTAGGTGAATAAAAAATATTTTCTTTCTTTCTTTTCTTTCAATATTTGTGTGTATGAATTTACTTGGTCTGTTCGTGCCTCGGTCGGAGAGCACGTTAAGCCGTCGTCGGTCCCGGTTGCCATACGAACATCTATGGCAGTCGTTACGGGTAGTTGGAGACCTAAAAAGTCCAACAAAAACGGTCTAGCTGCAATGCTTCGATATCGCCTAATGTCGCCATTGCGTTGTGGTGCTCAAATGGTAGTCGCTTAATATATATCAGTAATTAAATGTACTTATACTTAGCATCGTATAATCTTAATTATGTTAATATAAAAGCTGTTCAAGATGTTCAAAACGAGTTTTTTTAATCAAATGTCGTCATGATTATCGGTTTTTCCGGATCAGCTATAATGTTTCGCACGCATTCATTATGATAATATCAGGGGCATAGTAGTAGTAGTAGTGAAGTGACCCCCCCCCCCCCCCCAAACTTCAAGCTGCGACCGCGCCTGCCTCTATGTGACGTTCGCGTTCACCGTTAGCCTGCGCCCAAGGGGCTGACACAAAATAGGGGTCCGTCAGAAATTGCTGGTGATTTTCAAGCCTTCGGAAGTGACTTAACCTCAAGGGGGAATATTTGCATTCCATTCCATTAAAGCGCCCTACGTAGAAGATGATATCGCAATCAAAAATCACTTGAGTACAGCAATAGCTTGTGAAGAATGATGTTTTATGGCTCAAAGGCAACAGCAAAAGCACCGCTTTGGGACCTGGCAGCACTCTAGGCTCTAAAGGCACTCGGATCCCGTTTTGAAGGGCTCTATAACATATGCCTCAAGTAGAGACGGATTCCGAAAATTTGAAAGACAGGAAAACTGGTCCTTTTCTGCAAAGTTACCGTCCGCCTATCGGCTCATTGTATTGAGGGACAAGGTGTGCAGTCATGCAGGTGTTTTATACGAATTATTCCTGGTGAAGTGCTACATCGAGCGCCTTACAGGAGTGAGGCCGAATTTCGTAGACAATAAATTTGGTTATAGTCGGGAGCACCGTGGATGCCAACACGCGCTTGAGGGCCCTGGTGGAAGAAGCAGTGGCACGGCGAGTTGATGCTGGCAGTGTCTATTGTTGCCTACGTCTTTAACACCTTGCCATGGAGCTGCATCAGAGCTGCACTCTTTCAGCACGGGGTGCCTCTCTATCCTCGCGTCATTGTCGGGGCTTACTTATCGGTGAAAGCCAGTATCTTATCTACCCATATAGGACAGGGCTTGGTTAGTTGGTTAGTGAGATATGTGGCGGGGTGTTCCGGCTGGCGCGGATCTGGGGCCGCTTCTGTAAGCTAGGACTGGATGGTGACGGCACGAAATCAGAAGCAACCAAGTAAGCCACAGCTGGAGTTACCCAAGTCCTTGGACGTATTTGGTGACTGGATCTGAAGTGGGCATACCTGGTTCTCTTACTTACAAACCCTTTCTGGCCAATTGATGTGTGGGGAGCACAGAGGCTGCACATACACCACCTGGCAGTCCTTAAATAGACTTCGGATGCAGGTCAGCCGAAGTAACGAAAACCGAATTAGATGGAGTTTCTCAGATAAGGTGGACCCAGGCACCACGGTGTGAATGCGGAACTACAGTGAGATAAGCACGTGTACACCGCAGGAACTCATGGGTGCCTCTGAGAACGCCATCAGGGTGGTTGCACACTGGGCAAACAAAATATGACATAAATGTCGTCGACTCGACAAAAGGAGAAGATTAGCTCGGATGAGGTGATGCTCGAAGGGGGTTCTCACACGTCTTCGCTGCCGATAACGCGATAGAGGTATCACAGTAGCTTCTCCTACCAGCTGACGCAATGCGCCCAGCTATGGCTGCTTCGGTGAGTTCCTGAGACATACAGATCAGGAGCCGACCCCTGCAATGCCACCTCTGCCTGGGCTCAGAGCGGGAAACCTCTCGCCGCAGGTCCTGGTACTAGTTATGGCCGTCTGCGAGGGGTGATTATTCCTCGCACACCGTCTCTGTCTGGTCTCAATTATCGGGTGTAAAGTTACCCAATTAGATATTTCCATCGCAACCCGGCTGATCTTTTAAGATAGCTTCTTCAGGTGTGGGTAGTCGGTGTCCCCATTGAACCCCGGAAAGGTACGGGTTTCACCGCCGCGTTACCGGTCTGAATATATTGGAGTAACAGGCGACCGCACCTGTCGCCCCCAGGTCACAGGGAACCAGCTGCCCCTTAGCTGCTCTTATCTGTGCTCTCTGCTAGTCATAAGGATACGTGGAAACCCTATGAGTATCCATTTACAGCGCCGCTACCACCTCGGCCGGAATTAACCGTAGGCGGTAGCGTCTCCCTGCGAGAGAAAGGCGCTGCCGTCTTCGGCGCCCAAGCTACTTGGCCCCAGTTACACCGTACTTGAACGCAAATGTCATTTAGGGTTTTCTAATTTGAATGCAATTAAAATAATGAGTGACATAGTCATATTGTAACTAAGTAAGCTCCTAAAAATTAAAATTAAAAAATATATACCTAATATTTACTCTAATAGGCGCCTTTTAAAGTCAAGATTAAGGCGCCCAGAGACATAGACGTTGGGGGCGGCAGGTTGCAAGGGGCGGCGGAACCGCCCCGAGCGTAATCTCCAGGCGCCTTTTAGAGCAAGATTAAGGCGCCCAGAGATAGACGTTCGGGGCGGCATTTTGGGAGGGGTGGCGGAACCGCCCCGAGCGTCTATCTTCTTCCTCTTAGCGTTAATTCCCAGTCGCATCCGAAGCTTTCAGCTCGGAGTCTGGGGTCCGCTTTTACCAGTCTTAACAAGGATTTGGCTAGACCTCGATATTTTCCGTAAAGCGATTGTCATCGGACCTCCACAACCCAATGTTAACATTAGGCGATATCGAAGTTTTGCAGTTAGACTGTTGTTTTTGGATTTTTGAGGGCTCGAACTACCCGTAATGACTGCCATAGTTGTTCTCATGGCAACCGGGACCGACGGCTTAACGTGCTCTCCGAGGCACGACCAGACCAATGCAAATACTCATATTTCATTCACACAAATATTTGCACTGGGCGGGGATCGAACCCGCGCCTCCTGCGTAGCGGCCGCGTTCACTACCGCTACGCCACGGAGGCTGTCAGCTGGCACGTTGCGAGGGGCGGCAGAGCCGCCCCGAGCGTCTATCTCCGGGCGCCTTTTTTTAGAGCAAAATTAAGGCGCCCAGAGATAGACGTTCGGGGCGGCAGGTTGCGAGGGAGCCGCCCTGAGCGTCTATCTCTGGGCGCCTTTTAGAGCAAGATTAAGGCGCCCCGAGATAGACGTTCGGGGCGGCAGGTTGCGAGGGGCGACAGGTAACGAGAGGCGGCGGAACCGCCCCGAGCGTCTATCTCTGGGCGCCTTTTAGAGTCAAGATTAAGGCGCCCAGAGATTGTCGTTCGGGGCGGCACGTTGCGAGGGGCGGCGGAGCCGCCCTGAGCGTCTATCTCCGGGCACCTTTTAGAGCAAGATTAACGCGCCCAGAGATAGACATTCGGGGCGACAGGTTGCGAGAGGCGGCGGAACCGCCCCGAGCGTCTATCTCTGGGCGCCTTTTAGAGTCAAGATTAAGGCGCCCAGAGATTGACGTTCGGGGCGGCAGGTTGCGAGGGGCAGCGGAACCGCCCCGAGCGTCTATCTCTGGGCGCCTTTTAGAGTCAAGATTAAAGCGCCCAGATCAGATCTTCAGGGTCGGCAGCACGAGTGTGATGCCCCTGGTGTTGCATACGTCCATAGGCCACGGTAACCACTTTCCATCAGGTGGGCCGCACCGTGTGCTTGACTGCAACCTAAGTGGTATAAAAAAAAATTAGACGCTCGGGGCGGCTCCGCCGCCCCTCGCAACCTGCCGCCCCGGGCCATGGCCCCCTTGGCGCTAGGGTAAATACGCCCCTGGATAATATATTAGAACTTCTGGTTAGGTACAACTGGTTTATATTAACTAAGTATTTAATTACGTAGGTAGTACAATCATACAATTAAATCCCTACTCCCTACTAATATTATAAATGCGAAAGTAACTCTGTCTGTCTGTCTGTCTGTCTGTCTCGCTTTTACGACTAAACCGCTGAACCGATTTTATATGGTATAGGGTAGATTAGACCTTGAGATAGGACATAGGCTATGTTTGGTCGCGATAACCGACATCCACGCGGGCGGAGCCATGGGCAAAAGCTAGTTCTCAATATTCTCACACATAATCATCATCATTACGTTAGTTCCGGTTGTATGTGACGCCTTCACCTCGGAGTCCGGGGTTCGCTTAGGTATATATGATATGGCTTTGTTTTGTTGACTAGGTATATTGGGAGCGACTGCCGTCTGACCGAACCTGAGTTTAGGTTAGTAGCCAAACACAGACACAGTAGAATGATTTCATTCATTCAAAGATGGACCCTAACAGTGAACCCTGTGGAACACCCTGCTATCGACTATTTATCGCTCAAGCCCTGCAACCTCAGTATATAATCTCTTCCTTTCTCTTCGACCAATGGAATAACAAAATACTTCCACCTTTCTTTCTTTCTGAGATTCTTCTGTCTTTCTTTCTTTCTTTCAACTCTTAAGCCTCGTCCAGCAATGCAATTCTGTAAGCGCACAACGACGAGCACAACGTTGCGACAGCCTTGATATAGATTGTCATTGGTCGATCTCCAGTGACGTCACATAGTCCGACCAATGACTCGTGTTTATCGCAAAATTTTCACTAACAACACTCAACAAAATTCATATTTTAATGATACAAACATTCAACAAAAAGCACCTTAGAGAAAGTATTCTTTCTCTAAAGTGCCAAATATCATCAAAACATGTTGAATAATCATAAAAACCATAGAAATTTAAATCTCTACATGTTTTGTCGCGTGTTTTTTTGTAAAAAGGTTGCGAAAAACTTAAGCTGTAGCCGTACCTTTGAGCAATGCAGCATAGAGACTGAAATCAGTGCATGGTCATTGTCATTGGTCGGACTGTGACGTCACTGGAGATCGACCAATGACAATCTATATCAAGGCTGTCGCAACGTTGTGCTCGTCGTTGTGCGCTTACATAATTGTATTGCAGACCGACTAAGATCAAAGTAAGATCTACGAGTATATAGTCTAACTAAAAACAGTATGAGTATAATTATGTATTACGTTGTTAGCACGCATTTTCAAACCACAAACAGAAAGAAAAATAATCGGCAGTAGGTATTTATAATTATACATCCTGAATGTAACATACTAGCTTTTGCCCCCGGCTCCGCCCGCGTGGATGTCGGTTATCGCGACCAAACATAGCCTGTGTCCTTTCTCAAGGTCTAATTTACCCCTATACCAAATTTCATCAAAATCGGTTCAGTGGTTTAGGCGTGAAAGCGTAACAGACAGACAGACAGACAGTTACTTTCGCATTTATAATATTAAAGTATGGATTTTTCAAAAACTACGTTCTAAGTATTATCCGGTTTTGAAACACGAATAATTATGTTAATGACAAATCAATAAAAGTCATTACAGTTTGTGTTAATTGAACGATACCAACTATGTAGGTATAAGTCGAGACATATATATTAAAATAAAATGTGCTGAGAACAGTGAGAACGTTCTCTATACGCACAGTCTGCGTTTTTGAAGCCTTTTGAGGATAGCACGAGGTGCTTAGAACGAGCTCAAATTCACCAAGCAGAGATCCGATTCTCAGCACTCCATGGATTCACCGTGCGGTCGCCGGGTCCATAGCGTGATACAGAGAGGAACACCGTGACGGCGACTGGGACTTGCGACCCAGATGTAGGTTGAGGGTGGCCACCTTGTGATGCATCAGCGCTCACCTCCACCGTCAGTAGTGTCCCCCCCCCCCCCCTCCTACCTATCCAAATTTGGTAAGATCCTATCGATGCCGCTTTTGATATTCGATTTAGTAAAGAGCTTACTGAAGCTCTTAGTAGACAATCTAGTAGTAGTAGACAATACTTGAAGGCAATCCAAGGTCCTTAAGTAAGTTGTACAGGGATTTAGCTGGCATTCCCCTTGCTCCTACTTCTACGCCGTAGAGTTTAACCACGTAACCGTTTTTGGTTAACTTGTTAGTCAAGTCAAAGTATTTGTTTGTCTTTATAGCGTGGTCTTTAGGTACCTATATTAGTTTCCCACGGTACTATGAGTTCTACAAGCACTGCACGCCTATGCGATCGTGAAAAAAGGAATATGTCGGGTCTGGATGATGAGGCACAGATATCCTCCGGTATTTTATAGTGCTTCTCATACGTGTCTACGAGTAATTGTCCAGTCAACAAAACAATCCGCGTGCAGCAGGGCTTTGTTTTTCTCGCAAATTAGGTCCAAGATACATATCCTGAGGTATATCAATAAAGTGAAAACCACAATTAAAAACAGGTAAACGTAATAACTATAATATTATTAATGAGTTCAACAAACATGTTTTAATTTGAATAAATACAGAGCAGACAGGGTAGAAACAGGCTATAAACAGGTTATAATAATGTATTCTACTATTGAGAATTAATTTCAACGTTATCTACAAGCCGGTATATTATGTTGAGTGCTGATGACGAAGTCTTTCCTATCAGGGTCGGAGGTCAGATGGCAGTCGCGCCCGTAAATGTTAAGCTGATTACATACGCGAATGACTTTGACCATACAAATGCTGAAGGTCATTCGCTCAAATTTGAACCGTAAAAAACAGTAAAACCAATTTTATAGATAACTTTATAGGCAACGATTACTAACTAAGAAGGTCACGTCATGCTAATACACTTATTTAACATACATGTGAAATTTTAGATTATTTGGATACATATTGTAGATAATATTTGGTTTTATAAGAAAGAGTAGAGTGATGTTCAGAGCCTCTTTTCAACTATTTCCTCCTTTTTTATTTATTTTATGAAAAGGAGAAGTTTTTCTGTATATCCTGTAGTATGCAGGCATGTGAATTCCAGATCTGTAGGTTTTATAGTTATTAAGAAAAACGGTTTCGAAAATACCGATTTTTCGATGCTGTCCTGCGCGTCGATTCTAATATTAGAATCGACGCGCTAGGTATATACCTAGCAAAACAATTTTCATACCACAGAGATTGCAAAAAATGGCATTTAGACTTTATTGCTGTAGAGTCAAAGTCCAAAATTAAATTAAATGAGTTTCATTACACTCTCTCATTCGCTCTACAAACAGCCATTTAATTTTAAACTTTAACTGCATTACTTTAAAGGCTAAAATTAAATAGAAATTTCTTGCAGTGTCAGTGGCATGACAGTAGTTTTGCTTTTGCAGAATCGAGGGCCTGATTAAGATCTGACTTAAGATAAACCAATAACGGAGTAGGAGAGAATGCGAAAATCCCGATGGGTATACCGTCCTGCGGAGAACCAGCCCACCGCATGCCTACTTTCCACTGTGCCCACTGCGAAGGAGATTTCAGATGGGCACGTGGAGGGCCTTTGAGCAGCCTTCTACCTGCGATGGTGAGGCGATGAGAGAGGCGTCCGTCTCCGTTGCCCAGGGTGCAGGTTGTCCAGGACCCAGGACCAGGACCAAGCACCCCTAAAGGTAAGTACCTACCTACCTAACATTTAACTGATAACAGTACTATCCGTAATCCTGCAAAAAATGTCGTACTAAACTTTGGAGAAAGTAAAGAATTTAATAAAGTTCTTTCAGATTTATTCATGACCTTGACATTAATAAATTGTAATCGGATGAGGTATAATGAATTCATACAAAATACATACCTTTCTCCTTCAGGGGTAGGTAACAGGCCACCAACTGCTTTTAACCATACACACTTCACAGGCTTCCTCTACTATTACAAGTGGTGAAGGCTGAAAATTTTCAAAAAGGAAGCCGGCGAAAAAAATATTATTTATTAGAGTTATTTTATCTGCCACGGTTTTCCTTTGTAGAGCAAACCGACAGGAATCGGGTTATAGGAAACTCTTGACACTGACTGTTATTAAACCTTTCAGGTAGGTACAATATGGGGTTCTTCAAGAAGGGCATTAGGTTTCTTCAGGGTCGGCAGCACGAGTGTAACGCCCCTGGTGTTGCATACGTCCTTAGGCCACGGTAACCACTTACCATCAGGTGGGCCGTGAGCTTATCTACCCACCTAAGTGGTTTAAAAAAAAAGTAAACCCTGCCGATGTTGACGTCACCGCTTTGTTTCGACTTCAAAATTCGTATTATAAAGGCTCATTTAGATGAAGAGATTTTCTCGCCTTTAAGATACGACAGATAGATTGTTCTTTATTGTACACCAATTGATTTACAGTATGACAAGTAACTAGCAAGTAAGTATTTAGTTTAATAGTACAATGGGTAGCCTTATCGCAAGCGATTTCGGCCCGAAACCTTGGGATGGACAGTACGATTATCATAAGGACAGAAAAAAATTGCCTCGTCCGAACTGTCCGAACATTCGCAAAACAAATTGCCGTTCACTCGTGCACGCTGGCGAGAATTGCCTCGTAATTGAATATTGATAGTGCCCGTCTAAACTAAACAGAATTTCAAAACAATAATCGTATTTTGACATAAGGCGATATGTCATTGCAAATCTCGTATACTTATAGATGAGAGTTTAGTGTTTGCTTGTATTTAAACGTTTTCATACGATAATAGTATGGCGATTATTGCTAGAGTAAGGCGGCCACCCACTAGCAGTTTATCGAACGACAACCAGATGATATCGGTCTGTCAGTTCATCGCAATAGCCCACACACTTACACTTGCAGTGGACTGCAGTAGGCTAATTGATTGATTGATTACAGTTTCGTATAAGATTTTGGACTGACGTCTAATATATTGTGTGTGGCCGCTTGACGATTCCGGTCAGCAAAAACAGTTAAAGGCCGGACAGTCTATGGCCGTCGGCATTTTATACGTAATAACATCAGACTAAAAGAATAAAATAATGTTATTATTTTAGTCTGAGGACTCTGAGGTAATAAAATTCTGATGACATAGGACTGCAGGCCGCCCGATAGGACCAGAAACTGCAGGTGGACTGTTAGTGGGTGGCCGCCTTAAGCCGCGTACGAATTTTCGGACCGAAACGTGCAAGAAACTCTCTCCGTCTACATGAGCCATAAGTTTATTTTTTTGTTATAACAGGATCATTGATTATAATATTATAGGTTGACGTTCCGATTCCAATCTTCCGTGAAGGTCGTTTTGTTTTTACACTAGTCTAACTGGCTTCCGTCATGGGTGATATATGCTACCTTAGGAAGTCAGTTGGTGTTTGAACTTAGGTCAGTCAGTTTGGACCTTCTGACTGATCGATAAAAAAGCTTTCGAGTATTTGAGTTGATACTGTGTTCGAAAAGTTAAAAAAAAGTTATGTTATTGCTATGTGAAATACGAGTACTAGTACAAAAAGTTATAATTTAGTGTTGATACCTATAGTTTAAAAAGCAGGATTCTGATATCTGAATTTAAGATAGGTATATAAACATTTTATTTTAAATCCTAAAGAGAAGTGATATAAGGCACTTGTCCCACCGCCGCCGTCCCATCTGCTGATAAAACGGACTAGGGTCTGGTGCAGGCTTTTCTCTCAAGGTTAGGGGGTTAGACGGCAGTCACTCCTGTTCCTGTATAATTTAAGGGAGAAAGATTAGCAGGCCAGGCCGCAAAGTATAAACTTTGGATTTCACCAGACCAGCGCTGTGATGATGATGATGATACCTAGTAGATTATTTTAGTTATTAATGCCTCTGCCTACCCCTTCAGGAACTTACAGACATAAATATATTTACTAACTTCACAGGATGTATATTCTACAGCAGCTCTTATCACTGGTGGACGTGAGGGCTGTGCTGCCACTGGTGACTTTCTTGCAGTTCATGTTTCACTCCTTAGACGAGCTCGAACTTGATGCCCGGGATTTCCCACAACAAGCGAATGTTTATGGTTGGTTTTTATTTTTTTATTTTATCTTTAGGACTAATATCGCCTACCGCCCCAGCAGAAGCGCTTGCCCAAATATAAACCCTAGCAAAAAAAAAGCTCGAATTACTTACTACCTATTTAGATTTTATTACTAGGTATTCGAATATCTTTCGGTAGGGTTTTAGGGTTTAGTTATTGATTTAAATTGTTACTCAATGGTTCAGTTAAATAAAGATAATGAGCTCACAGAAAAAGCAAGCTGAAGTGGCATCGTCTGTCGGAGGACTGTAATGACCGTGCGTTGGAGCAAACGATTCCTAGAGTGGAAACCATGGGAAGGCAACTGGAAGGTGGTATGCCCCCTAGCCAGATGGACTGATGCCCTGAAAAAGGTGACTGGATGCGGAAGGATCGGAAGCAATGCCGCACATTAGGAGAGGCCTATGTCCAACAGTGGACTGGGATAAGCTAATTAATTGGTTGATTAGGGTTCAGTTGGAATTTCTTTCTTTGGCAACTGTAAATAATGTACCTATAGTTATTCGGTATTCTGATAGAATTTGAAATTATAGGTATAGTTAGTTAGTAGTATATATAGGTTAAGAGACGTAATTTTATTTCCTTTAAAATCTTTTGTTTCTGCGGCAAAGCTTAAAAAAATAGTAAAAAAGCTTGTATAAAAAATGGTGCTGAAGCTTTTTATTTCCTTTATAATCTTTTTTTTCTGCGGCAAAGCTTAAAAAATAGTAAAAAAGCTTGTATAAAAAATCGTAAGGCTGAAGCTATTAAAAATTACATCACAACATCATGAATGTTCAGTCGTTTACATTTAAAAAAATGCATAGGTACGTACAACTCGTACTTAAACGAAATTTGAACTCTATTTCAATTACAGATGGTCAAGTTTTCGACTTCATAGTGATAGGAGCGGGATCAGCTGGCTGCGTCGTCGCCAACAGACTCACCGAGGTCCCTGGATGGAATGTGCTACTTATAGAAGCTGGAGGGAATTCACCTATAACATCCAAAGTCAGTAAGCAAAGTCGTATGATTTCGCGCATGTTCCCATCAAGTCATTAATAGCCAAATAGTTAGTCAAAATCATTATAGTAGTGTGATTTCTGGTCTGGTAGCATCTGAAGCTCACCTCGGAGTCCAGGGTCCACAATCCTTTTCCTCCTTTAGATATAACTCCTCAAACTCCAGGAAAAATACCTGCATCAAACAGAGTCTTGTAGATAAGATAGGCTTGCTTGACCCCTTTAGAGTATACATATTACTCTAAGCTTGACCCCGATTATCTTGGTGGGCTTTATACATCCAAAATCACTGATTTCTTCTTCATCCTAGCGTTAATCTTAGTCGCATCCGAAGCTTTGACCTCGGAGTCTGGGGTCCGCTTTACCAGTCTAACTGCGGATGTGACTGGACTTCGGTATTTTCCGTGAAGCGAGTGCCACCCACCTCCACAAGCCAATGGTGATATTGGGCGATATCGAAGCATTGCAGCTAGACTAGTTGTTGGACTTTTTAGGGCTCCAACTACCCGTAACGACTGCAATAGATGTTGGTATGGCAATCGGGACCGACGGCTTATCATGCTCTCCGAAGCACGACCAAACCAATGCAAATACTCATATGCATGCATAAAAGTATTTGCACTGAGCGGTGATCGAACTCGCGCCACCTGCATACCGGCCGCGTTCACTGACCCAAAATTATTGCATTATTATTTACCCAAAAGCTTATAACAGCTTGCATTAGTATTAACTTTCATTCTAATATTGTTTACCATCTATTTCAGTACCCAGGACTTCTTCCATTAGTTGACCATTCATCATCTGATTGGAACTACTACACTGTGAACGATGAGTATTCGAGTCAAGCGCTCAAGAATAAAAGCATTCACCTAACAAGAGGCAAAATGCTTGGTGGATCTAGTGGCGCAAACTACATGTACTACATAAGAGGAAACAGGAAAGATTATGATGATTGGGTGGAACAAGGCAACGAAGGATGGGATTGGAACACAGTCTTGTATTACTTTAAGAAAAGTGAACGTCTTAACGATGGGACTGCCACCAAATACGACAATGGCTATTACCATAATACTGAAGGATATTTAGGTATCACCAGACCACGTTGGAAGAAAGAAACTGAAAAATATTTACGAGCCTTTCAACAGAATGGACACAACGTTATATACGACGCTAACGGAGATGACCAATTAGGATACTTCTTACCTCAATTTACAATCGACGATGGTGTTCGACAGCATACTGCTGCAGCTTTTCTTGAACCTGCCAAAGATAGGAAAAATCTCTTTGTACTAAAAAATACTTTAGCTAGAAAAATATTAGTCAATAATTATAGGAAAGCTATTGGAGTCGAGGTGCAATTACCAAATAAAAGAATAATAAAGCTTTTTGGAAGTAGAGAAATAATTTTATCAGCCGGTGCTATCAACAGTCCTCAAGTACTGATGTTGTCTGGAATAGGACCTAGAGAGCATTTGCAGAGAACTGGTATCAATGTGTTACTTGATTCCCCAAATGTTGGTGGTAACTTGCAAGATCACCCTATCGTTCATGTCGCTATAGGTATAGAGAAAGATTCTTCGTCAATTATAAACAATTTTGATATTTTAATGAATGCAAATCAATTCCCGTCACCAAGTTTTATGGGTCATGTAACTATCAATAAAACTCAAAATGTACCTGACTATCAAACAACTGTATTCCCTCTAGCAGTTTACTCACCTATCTTAACTGTACAATGTGGTCATGTATTTCGATTCGATGACCGGATATGTGATGCTTTGTCCGAAGCCAGCAAAAGGAGAAAACTTATGTACACAATTTTATCCTTATTGCACCCAGAATCTCGAGGAAAAGTTAGATTAAGAAGCAGTAATCCTGAAGATAGTCCTTTAATTTATAACGGATATTATTCTGATAAACGGGATTTAGAAAATCATGCTAGATATGTTGAAGACTACATCAGTATTATAAACACACCATATTTTAGAAGCATAAACGCTGAAGTTATTGATATGAAGATCCCCCAATGTGAACACTTGCTGTTTAGAAGTCATGCTTACTGGAAGTGCTTTGTGCTGAATATAGCTACTACTCAGTGGCATCCTTCAGGAACTTGTGCTATGGGCCCAGATGGAAGAGGAGTGGTAGACGAAAGATTAAGGGTAAGGGGACTTTGGGGTCTTCGAGTGGTAGATGCTAGTATAATGCCAAACATAATAAGCGGAAATTTGAACGCGCCCACGATTATGATAGCGGAAAAAGCGTCTGATATGATTAAGGAAGATAATGGAATAAATATATTTTTTTGAATATGTTTTTGAATTGATTAAACCCCTAATGTCTATAAAACTATACTGATGATCTTATAGTAGAGCCGTCAGAAGGTGCCAGGACCCTTTGAATGGAACTCCTTTGGGTTTGCGCCAGAGTCCAAAACCACTAGGTACATATCGTCATCGACAGAATATACTAAGTACTTAAGTTCTAAAATATTTTAAGGAATAATTCAATAACTAAGTTAGTTGCTAAGCCACATTTGTCGTGGCCAGACTCAGTGGTAGAATCTGGGCAACCTCGGTGTACAGAAATTATTTGTGAGATAAGTGATCCCACTTCTTATCTACGAACATGATTATAGGTAATTTTCTCAAGATTAACAATGCACAATTGGATATACTGCATTTTACCTTTGATCTGCTATTTAAGTGTTGATAAGTATAACGAGTACGATTAAAAGGTAGGACAATAGTAGCCCCCACCCAGACATTTTCGATCATACAGTGCAGCATTTTCATCTCCGTGACACGCAGCTCCAGAGTTTATATCACTCCAGCAACGGTTTGCATGTAAAAGAACAGACCTAGCTTATAATCAGTTTCATAGACCTGCCTCTTCAAGGCATTTTGTGTTGACATATTATGACACGATGGATGCTTGACTGTAGGGATTGCCGCTGGATTCGAGAACCGTGTTAGCCGTACATTTTACGTCATAATTGCCCACTTAGAGATTTTTGACCAATGACAATTTCTATCAAGGTTGTCATAACGATGTGCTCGTCGTTGTGCGCTTACAGCACAACGATGCGACAACGATGCGAGTCGCAACGATGTGCGCGATAGACACTGTCATTGGTCGATTTCCAATGACGTGATACAATCTGACCAATGACAATCTACGTTGCGCCTCGCATCGTTGTCGCATCGTTGTGCTCGCTTAGTGAATTGCAGTGCAGTATGCTGTGTGGTCTGAGTTCACTTAGTTAAAAAGTAAGCCCGTATTAATCCATTTTTCAGCTGATTACGGCGATGGTAAAAATGGCATAAAATTGGTTATCCGTTTGGAAGTTACCAAAGTTAATTGAAATATGAAAAGTTATTTTTTCATAGCTTTTTAAATTAACTAAAATAAATTCAAAAGTAAAAAGCCAAGAGAAGTGATGACAACTTTTTGCCTGCATAAGTTCTACAAGTGCTTCAAGTAATATGCTAAAGGTAGGACTGTTTTGTAAATTAGTTATTGAGCAGAGTAATCTAAACACTGTTATATTACTGAGACTCCAGAAAATATTTTTTGATTAAAATTACTTAACTAATAAATTTCATGCTAACTTCAGGCTTTCTTTGACGTCACTAGAAGGTACTGACCTCTGTAGTAGCAGCTGGCTGTTCATTCTACAGTTAGTAAGTAGGTACCTTATTAAGTAACTGTAGAATGAAAGACTGCTAAATTAGAGGTCACGCAGGTACGGCAGGTAGGTACTTTGTAGGATGCATATATTTTGTCCTCGAAATGGAATGCCTTCCTAACTCGGAGGGTTGGGGACAAAGAGACTTATCGACCCATTTTATGAGGAGAGAAAATCTCGCTTCCATTATAAGAAACGCGTGCAAGAGTGCAAAACAAACGGGAATCATAATCTTCTGGGCTGTAGAAGGATTACCTAATAACTTTCTGGAATTTTAAAGCAATTAGTATTCAAATTTTGCCTTTGAAATGCAATAGTTAAGTGTTAATTACTTCGCCTCTTGTACGAGTAGTCTAGATGTGTTTCCTTTTTACTTTAACAAAACAAAAAGAAATAAAAAATATGCAAGTCAAAGTGGTATTTAAATTTTAACCAAATTTCTACATCGATCTTCACTTCACTATATAATAATAATAATCACTATCATCACTATCACTTCACTATCACTACTTATTATAAAACAAAGTCGCAGTCGCTGTCTGTCCGTCTCTATGTACCTATGCTTAAATCTTCAAAACTACGCAACGGATTTTGAAGCGGTTTTAAATAGATAGAGTGATTCAAGAGGAAGGTTTATATGTATAATAACATGCATAATATTGTAGAGAAACACTGATAAATTTAGAGATATGCAGCGGGAACGGGATCAGAAAATATGGCAGTACGAAGTTCGCCGGGTCAGCTAGTTTAAAATAAAACAAGTATCTTTCAAACAATTATGTTTATTCCATTATCTTCCTTAATCATATCAGACGCTTTTTCCGCTATCATAATCGTAGGTGCGTTCAAATTTCCACTCACTATAGTTGGCATTACACTAGCATCTACCACACGAAGCCCCGATACTCCCCTCATTCTTAATCTCTCGTCTACTACACCTTTTCCTTCTGGAGCCATAGCACAAGTGCCTGCAGGATGCCACAGAGTAGTTGCTGTATTCAGTACAAAGCATTTCCAGTACGCGTGACTACCAAACAGTAAGGATTTACATTGAGGGATCTTCATATCAATAACTTCAGCGTTTATACTTCTAAAGTATCTTGTATTTATTACAGTCAAGTAATCTTCCATATACCGAGCATGATTTTCTAAATCTCTTTCGTCAGAATAATATCCGTTGTAAATTAAAGGACTGTCTTCAGGATTAACGCTCCTCAATCTAATTTGTCCTCGGGATTCTGGACGCAGTACAGTGACGCCTGCGTATAAAATTGACCTGTTTTTATTAGCCTCGAAAAAAGTATCGCATACTTGGTCGTCTACTCGGAAAACATGACTACATTGTATTTTTAAAATAGGCGAGTAAACAGCTGCAGGGAATATAGTTACTTGATAATCAGGGATGGTTTGGGTTTTATTCATAGCTACATGACCAATAATAGATGGTGACGGGAATTTGTTAACATTCATAAAAAGGTCTATATTTTCTCTAACTGATGAAGGATCTTCTTCAACCGCTATACCCACAGGGACCACAGAGTGATCCTGTAAGTTTCCACCAACATTTGGGGAATTTAGTAATACTTTGACACCTATTTTCTGCAAATGCTTTTTAGGTCCTATTCCAGACAACATCAGTAATTGAGGGCTGTTGATAGCACCGGCTGATAAAATAATTTCCTTTCTTCCGAATAGATTTAATATAATTTTGTTTGGTAGCTGTACTTCGACTCCGATAGCTTTCATCTCTTCATTAAATAATATTTTTCTAGCTAACGTTTTTTTTAGTACAAAGAGGTTTTCCCTATCTTTGATGGGTTCAAGGAAAGCTGCAGCCGTGTGTTGACGAACACCATCATCTATAGTGAAAAATGGTATAACATATCCTAATTGCTCCTCTCCATTGCAATCTGATATGATCTTATGACCGTTTTCTTGAAAGGCTTCTAGATAATTTTTAGTCCTTTTCTTCCAATGAGATCTTGAGACTCCCAAGTATCCCTCAGTGTTGTGATAGGAGCCATTGTCATATTTGGTAATGGTTTCGTCAGTGAGACGTTCACTTTTCTTAAAGTAATGTAAGACTATATTCCAATCCCATCCGTCATTTCCTTGTTCCACCCAATCATTGTAATCTTTCTTGTTCCCTCTAACGTAGAACATGTAGTTGGCGCCACTAGACCCACCAAGCATTTTGCCTCTTGTTAGGTGAACACTTTTATATTTCAGCGCTTGACTTGAATATTTATCATTCACTGTGTAATAGTTCCAGTCTGATGAAGAATAATCTACTAACGGATATAGTCCTGGATACTGGAACGAAATACAATATAACTAAGTATAACTACTAACAAAATTTTCTCGCCTTTCTAGTAGCAATCCGAAAATGTCTAGTAACAATGGGAATTACTTAGCTACAGATTTTAAATAAGGCAGCAAAATACTCGAGCAGGCTCTCGATTCTGCTAAAGCAAAACACTCTAATGCCACTGACACTGCAAGAAATTTCTATTTAATTTTAGCCTTTAAAGTAACGCACTTAAAGTATAAAATCAAATGGCTTTTTGTAGAGCGAATGAGTTATTGTAATGAAACTCTTTTCATTTAATTTTGGACCTTTAATCCATAGCTATAAAGTCTAAAATTTAATGCCATGTTTTGCAGTATCTGTGGTATGACAATGGTTTTGCTTTAGTAGAATCGACACTCAGCTCGATTAAGATTGGAAAAAGTGGAACGATTCAGACGAGACTTGAAACCGCGACCAGTCCCTTACAGGATGAATGCTGTGACCACTGAGCTACTGACCCACGTCTGAAGCGTTTCAAAATTCTTATGTGTATTATACTCACTTTGGAGGCTAGAGGTGGATTCCCACCAGCTTCTATGAGCAGCACATTCCACCCAGAAATTTCAGTGAGTCTGTTAGCGACCACGCAGCCTGCTGATCCCGCTCCTATCACTATGAAGTCGAATTCTTGACCATCTGAAAAACACTTATCGCTCACAATAATAGTGCTGATAAAGTTGAGCATCCACTTGTTTTGTAATGATTGGCTTGTAATGAGCATTCTTGCGAAAGTTACATCAAGGCATTTACATCAGACGAGCGAATGCTCAAGCTATACCCTTTACCATAGATTAATATAATTATATAATAGTGACCCTTTACGTCAAATTATAAAACAGTGACAGAACATTCGCTTTTTATTTCATGAAAATATTCGCAGCGATGTCAAACATCTCTTGGCTCGGTTCGTTGTTCACATATTAACAGTGAATGCTAAGTACAGTCACGTGCAATGAAATGTATACACGGACAGAATTTTGAAAAAATGTTCACTCTGAAAATTTCAGAAATAAATAATCACACTGATTTAACGTTGCTAAAAATGAAAAGTAGAGAACACAAACCATAAACTTTCGCTTGTTGTGGGAAGTCCCGGGCATCGAGTTCGAGTTCGTCGATCCAGTGGAATAGAAGCTGTAGTATGTTCATCAGCGGCTGTACTGTCCTCACGTTAAGCAGGGAGAACATGCGTGTAAGAATATTCATCCTGCAATAATACCATAATAATACACATAATACAATATAGCTACACCTAGCGCCATTTGTTACGTGGGACTGAAAATCATGGTTGGCCCTAGTAGGCCATTCTCCAGGCAGAGAATCCGATAGGTCACATGGTTGACTAATAAGTAATAACTAACGTAAATAATGTAATAATGTGCACAAAAGATAAAAAAGTACCTACTTACATGAAAATATCTCACAAGATCACTTTTCTTAACTACAAAAAACTTATCTGATTAAGAAACCCATAATTTTTTTAAGAGGTTGGTTCTTAAAAAAATTTCGAGCAATTTCAAATCACCAAACTCAAAATTATTTCTTCTACTTCTATGCAAGGACTGGCGTGCAGAAATAACTTCACTTAACTGACCTCAAATAAAATAAAACATTCAACCTTGTACCTTGTACCTACCTACCTGTCTAAAACTTTTAGGCCTTGCACTAAAACAAAACTTTAATCATTATTGTAATCCATATTTTTTTACTCACGAACTCACGACACGACACGGCGATGGAACGGAGACGGTCTAGATGCGTTTGGGGTGAGGTGAATTGTGAGGAAGTTTGTTTTGTTTGTTATTGTATCATTATCATCATCATCATTTCAGCCATAGGAAGTCCACTGCTGGACATAGGCCTCCCCTATAGATCTCCAATAAGACCGGTTGGAAGCGGCTCGCATTTCTCCAAAACTACCTTCTAGTCCGATTTTGATGCAGTTTTCAGTCATGGGTTCGGGTTTGATTGGTAAATTTTCTTAAATACCTACTTAGGTCATAATGGTGACAACTCACATGCGGAAGTTACTCTGTCTGTCTGTTTGTCTTTCTGTTACGCTTTCACGCCTAAACCACTGAACCAATTTCGATTAAATTTGGTATAGAGATAGAGCAGACCTTGGGAAAGGACATAGGATATGTTTGGTCGCGATAACCGACATCCACGCGAGCGGAGCCGCGGGCAAAAGCTAGTGAATAACAAAATAAATAAATCATAGCACCACCTTCAATTATTATCATGACTTTCTTGACGGACTGTACTTTGTTATCTAAAATTCGGCAGGCGCATAACAGAAATACTTTTGAGGAGGCATTTCGCGTTTCATACATTGACTTCTCCATTGATAAAAATACAAGTTTACAATCTATATTGTTTGCAAACATATCCTTACTGCTAAACTGTGAAAAAAATGTAAATAAAAAATTTCAAGTTGTACAAAAATAATTATTGCAATAATTTAAAATCATATTTTTTTACACCTGGCAACAGTCACGCAGTCAGTCATCCATTTATTTGTGAAGTGTGCTGAAGTCAGGTGTCGGTGTAATTTATTTATTTTGAACTGGAGTCTTCACGAGTATGGCGTAGCTCTTATTGCACGTAATTCTGTGTGCTTCATTGTTTATCGTATCCTAAGTATACCGTGTGCTAGAAATGTCAGAATCCAGTTCTGTTGAAGATATTCCTGAACAGTGTAAAGTAAGTTTATTTATTCTTTGTTTTGATTATGACCTTTGCTCGTGTAAGATATTTAACGTTTTATTAGTAAACAACTAATTATTTACATATTTTTTTCAAGGACAAGCTTAATATTGCGTCATAACAATGTTTTTTACTCCAGAAAACAAACGTTCAATTGGTTGAATGATTTGGGCGCTCAGTTGAATTGCAGCGCAATAAGTAACTAGTTTAACTACGTTACAAGGATGTGAGTTGTTAAGAAACTGCTTGTATGAACAGTAGAAAACTTAAATAATGTTCTAGGTTTTTTTATTGAAAATAGTGGGTAAAATTGTAAAAACTGATAAATGATGATTCAATTTGTATCTGAAACATAATTTGCTTATAATAACAACCTTTATTCAGATATTACAAACTTTATTATGCATTATTGTACCCAAATAATCTCTTTCATTACCCTTGCTTTTACTTCAGTGTCCAGGGTTCACTGTCCAGCTGTTTTTACCATTCTTATTAGTATATCTTTTCCTATTGGCCATTATATTGTAATAAGACTTGGCCATTAGTCTTATTATACCACCTAGGTGGCAGACAAGCACATGGCTCACAAGATGGATGGTGGTTACCGTGGCCTAGGGATGTGTGTGACACCAGAGGCATCACAGTGTTACCAACTCTATGGGAATCTTCTAATGCACTTCTTGAAGTACCCCATATTGTAGTTATTAATATTTGTAATTGTTCATCATATAATTGACTGTAACTCCAACACTAGACTGAAGATTCATGTATCTCATCTCTAAATCTACCGTCAAATGGTCCAATCTTCTTTGAAACACCATTTCTTGTACATGTAAAGATAGAGATAAAATTAGTACACCAGCAAAAAAAATATCAAATCAAATGATACAATGAGACTGCACTTTGCATACTAAATTTTTTTTACTCTAAATAACATCCTTGAATTCTTTGTTTTTAGGGTTCCGTAGCCAAATGGCAAAAAACGGAACCCTTATAGATTCGTCATGTCTGTCCGTCCGTCTGTCTGTCTGTCCGTCCGTCCGTATGTCACAGCCACTTTTCTCCGAAACTATAAGGCCTATGCTATTGAAACTTGGTAATAAAAATATATGATGTAAATTGCCATGCAAACTTCCACTAACAATTGGTTCGAACAAGATCCAGTTAGTAGTTTTTTTTAATACGTCTTAAACTGCAATTTTCGCCTTTGCTACTACGGAACCCTTCATGGGCGAGTCCGACTTGCACTTGGCCGATTTTTTAATTTAAACCACTAAGATGACAGATAAGCACAAGTCCCAACTGATGAAAAGTGGTTACCTTGGCCTATGGATGTGTGCAACACCAGGGGAGTCACACTCGTGCTGCCGACCCTGTAAGAACATAGAAATTCTGTGCTGTCATTGTAGAAGATGTTAAATGTTATTTGTATTTTTTAAAATGTTAATGATATTATGAATACATGAGGGCTATAGCCACCTCTTTGCTGGTAAGGGTGTATTTGTGTGGATAAAAAGGGTAAAAAAAGCTACCTACATTTTTTATTATTTTCATGTAGGTACTTTAATATAATTACATTTTTATGATAAATATATTTTAATTATAATACCTACATAATTATGAACTTTTTATTCATACTTTTAATGGGTAAACAAGCTACTTATATGAAAATAATGTCATAAAATTTATAGGTAGGTAACTGGTAATTACATAAAATTACATAAAATAAATTTTTGTCTTTTGAATTACATAATACATACATACAATCACGCCTTTATCCCCGGAGAATTAGCATTCTATTGAATTAGATCTGTGAATCACTTATTTTTCGTGTTTTTTAGTGCCTGTTTTTGGTTTTTGAAGTGGGTTTTTTTTTGTAATAATAGATGTGTAAGTCTCATTCAGAATTTAGGGAGGAATTATCATCCCATTTATCATCATTATTCATCCCGGTTGCACCCAAAGTTTGATAGTATCAAGGTTTCTAGCATTAAACAGGCTTGCTGGGCCCACCAAAATTACACACATTAGACACAATTAGCACTGAGTGGGAATCGAACCCACGCCAAGTAGGTCACCGTACACCTTAAATTATTATTTTTTTAATTTCAGGACCTGTTCACCCAAGATGGGGTCCTCCTCAAAGCCTGCCTCGGAAGACCAGTTACGGACCTCAACAGCATCGGCATGCTGTGCATCGTGCAGAACAACCAGGACAACAGCATGTGTATCGAGTGGAGACCCAACGACCTGATCACCATAGACTCGGACACACAGGACCAGGAATGGGCTGTTGTCAACACTATTGGTATATCCATGTCTTACGCTAAAGGTATTTGTGAAGATGATTTATTGCTTGGGGTTGCCGGGTAAGGAAGCAATCTTCATTTGAAAAACTTCATACATACATAATGCTCTATATCAGTCAGGGTAGGCAAAAAAATTCAGTTTACGCTTATCAAACTTTTTCTCGTGAAATGCTTGTATCAGTCCTGTCCTGTAATGTGTACATGTCATTATTTAGAGATCATTATGTTCTTGTTGCACGTAGATTAGAGATACCACTACATCAAATCATAAAAAATATTATATAGCTACGTAATAAAATAACATGTTCATTTCTTTGAGTTCTTCACCAACTACCCTACAGCCCTACAGAATATCGCGGCTATAATAACCTAGTGTTGTATTACCGGCGGTGAGTAGGGTAGCCAGAGCTCGCTGGAGAGGTTTTGAGCTCTCAGTGGAAAGACCCAAGGCTTGTTCTGTGTTTGTCTTTTGCGCTGACAGCACAGAATTTCTCTGTTCTTACAGGGTCGGCAGCACGAATGTGACTCCCCTGCCCCTCTAGACAAGTGGCAATTCGTTGCTCGGCGTATGATGGAATAGAATGCCAAATGAATGGGATTTGACGTATATGACAGGCGTCAACGAATGTCAAAAACGTCAAATCTTATACATTTGTCATTCTATTCCATCATACGTCGAGCAACGAATTGCCACTTGTCTAGGGGGGCTGGTGTTGCACTTTCCACCGGCCACGGTAAACGCTTTCTATTATGTGGGCCGTGTGCTTGTCTAGAGCCTAAGTGAAATAGAGAGAAAAAACTCGTGAGCTTGACATTCACGAGCGCGCGCGAGATGGCACCTTTTAATTTTACTTATACATATACAATACTAGGTTTTACCCGCGGCTCCGCCCGCGTGGATGTCGGTTATCGCGACCAAACATAACCTATGACCTTTCTCAAGGTCTAATCTACCCCTATACCAAATTTCATCAAAATCGGTTCAGTGGTTTAGGCGTGAAAGCTTAACAGACAGACAGAGTTACTTTCGCATTTATAATAATATTAGTATGGAGTATGGATATGGATTTTGATAGTAAGAATGTCAATAATACAAAATTTTATTCCGATCCCACCTTCGTAAAACGAACAAAAATCGAAACCAATCTATCGGAAAAAAAGAGAATTACTCCTTTATCTAGACCGAAAGATGTTCTAATAGACCCCAAGCACTAAATCCAACTAGGGCCTCGATTCTGCTAAAGCACAACCACTGTCACACCACAGAGACTGCGAGAAAATTCCATTTAATTTTAGCCTTTAAAACAATGCTGTTAGAGTTTAAAATTAAATGGGTTTTTGTAAAGTGAACGAAAGGGTGTAATGATAATATTGTCATTTAATTTTGGACTTTAATTCTATAACAATAAAGTCTAAATTTTATTGCTAATTTTTGCAGAGACTGTGGCACGACAGTGTTTTTGCCTTTAGCAGAATCGAGGGCCAGGTTGTATTATATTACTCGGGACGTGTATATTGGACCTAAAATGTGCTCAAAATGTGCCCTGTACGCTCAATACACGTTTCTTGGGTGTCTTTTGAGGATAGCACAGGCTGCTACTGCGGTGGACGAGTTTAAATTTACCAAACATAGTTTATTACAAAACTTGCGATTTAGGTTCAAGATACGTGTCTCGAGGTATACTTTGTTATTAAATTTGGAAGTCAAGGCCACTTACGCGCCTGTTTCCGGTTTTTGACGTTTTTTACCTCAATATATTATACACAGCCATTGTTTTTTGAACACATAAATAACAAAAGTTTCACAGACTTCATTGTGTTTACTGTTTATTCAATGTCTAGTATCACACAGACGAGTAGACTAAATTCGAGTACCTATGTTCCGTGTGTGTGTGTTTGCGTATGTGTGTGTGTGTGTGCGCGTGCGTGCACTTGCGTGCGTACGTAAGGGTGTGTCTGTGTATGTGTGCTATAAAGCCGTTACACCTACTGATTGAAAGGCTTTTTTCTGTGGGTATGGTCAGAAATACTGCCGTAAAAATTAAAGTAATTATATCATTGAGTTGTGTATTACGGAGAATCATTCACAGTTCCATTGGTTTTCAAAAAATAACGGATTTTAGCGCGTTACACGCGTTTTATAAACGTAATTTTATTTTACCAGTTATTAAATTGTCCATCGCGCCGGCGTCATAAGAAAAGAATGTTATAAATATATAACAGTAATTAATTCACAATTTTCTCACCAGGTCGCCGCCAGAGAACATTCAGTGGCAATATCACCTCAGATTACGCTACTGCTCGCGCCCGCATCATCAAAATACCCCTCGCAGAGTTGAAGAGCTTTCGAGTAACTAGAAACAACCAGCAAATGCAATTTTCCACTAAACAAGGAGTTTTTCAAACAACATTCTACTTCCAACACGGGAACGCCGAAATATTCGTCGCGTTTTTGAATAATCATGTAAAAATTGCCAAAACTAGGCAAGATAGGAACACCTATGTGGTTGTCGAGCAAAACATGGACTCACAAGCCCTAAATAAGTCTTTCAAAGAGCTGGAACTTTTTACAGAAAATACTTCGGACGTAGTGTGGAGTTTGGTGTCCAATTTTAAACAAAGACCGTATGAGACCACATTGGAAGCGTTTTCGAAGCTCACTGATATAGGTAAGACTTCTTATTACATTTATATTTTGGTCTAACTGCATTAAGACTTCTTCTTCTTTCGTGGCAATGATCCTCTTTTTCACTGCTTTAATTATTCGAGAATAGAATTCTGCCATCTCGACCGCGCTGTGAGTGGCTATTGTTTAGATCGTCTTTAGTGCAGGAGGTAGGACATCTCTCTCTCATCCTAGCGTTAATTCCCAGTCGCATCTGAAGCTTTTTAGCTCGGAGTCTGGGGTCCGCTTTACCGTCTTAACTACAGATTTGGCTAGACCTCGATATTTTTTCGTGAAGCGATTGCCATCTGACCTCCACAGCCTAATGATAACATTAGGCGATATCGAAGCTTTGCAGCTAGACCGTTGTTTTTTTTTTAGATTTTTTAGGGCTCCAACTACCCGTAACGACTGCCATAGATGTTCTTATGGCCACCGGGACCGACGGCTTAACGTGCTCTCCGAGGCACGACCAGACCAATGCAAATACCTATATTTCATGAACACAAATATTTGCACTGAGCGGGGATCGAACCCGCGCCTCCTGCGTAGCGGCCGCGTTCACTACCGCTACGCCACGGAGGCTGTCCTAGAGGTAGGACATATAGGACACGAAACCAAGTGTGTCAAAAATATTCTTTGGAAGAAATTGTATGAGGCGATGCGACCGGGATTAACACAAGAATGACAATTGCCGACCTAAATGAAGCGACGGAAAGTGCAACCAATGTCGCCGAGTTTTGGGCTGGGCACATCTAATTTTTATTGATATTGCTGCCATTGACACGAAGAAGAAGAAGAATATCATAATCTTTTGGTCTAATTGCAATACTTGCATATCGCCAATGGACTACTCATTGGCGATGGCAACATGGCATTAATATTAGATTAGAACTATCGGGATATTTACCATGTATTGTTTGGCGTATCGACGGTAAACGGTCAAAATGATTTAGGATTTATATCAACCTACCCTCTTTCGAGTTTTTTTACTACCCGTATCAGCACTACTACTGATTGCACTCTCACTACAAACTCGAATGACCATGATAGTTTAAATACCTATAGTCAGATGACAGTCGCTTTATGGAAAAAATAGAAGTTCAGGCGCGTCGCAGTGAAGGCTTCGGATGCGATAGGGATTACAGGGAGGATGATGATATTTTGGGTATGCAAGAGGGAGGGTTTGGTGCTAATAGCGAACATTGCGAGAGGCCTATGTTCAGCAGTGGGTGGCTAATTGATGATTTTTTCATAAGACCAGAACTAGTCCCGATGATCGGTCTCTCCGTCGAATCATCTATCTATACTATTATATAATTGTAAAGTGGACGTGTCTGTACATTGGAGATATTAAAAAAAAATACTTGGGTTATGTTAAGTTAACGATACTGAACACGAAAATATATTTTTTTAATTTCCTGTCTGTCTGTTTGTCCGCGATGGACGCAAAAACTACTGGATGGATTTTGATGCGTTTTTTTTTGTTAGAAAGGGCTTACTCAGACTTAAAATCTTACGTTTGTTTGATCGCAATCGGTTGAGTAGAACCGAAGATATATGAGCAAAGGTCGCGTTAAATTATTTCTTTCTTTCTTTCTTTCTTTCTTTCTTTCTTTCTTTCTTTCTTTCTTTCTTTCTTTCTTCTTTCTTTCTTTCTTTCTTTCTTTCTTTCTTTCTTTCTTTCTTTCTTTCTTTCTTTCTTCTTCCTTCTAACCGAGATGCACGCGGGCGGAAGGCTAGTTTATGTATATTAGCGAAGGGGTCATGTGCCGATGCCGATTGCCGTCATGTGTCGCACGGCAATTCCGTAAATGAGTAAGAGATTATAGCCCCCTGTCTGTTCAGATAGTTTCATATATTTTTAGTGCATTTGTTAAAATAAACTGACTTCACAATTCACCCACTGCGCAAGAGTGGCCTCTGTAACGTAAAAACTTGAATAAATCAAGTTTCAAAACTATAATATTATCGCATTTTTACTTTGAATATTTTAATGGTTTTTTTTTTCTATTTTATTTTCCTTTATATACTTGCTGCTAAATTTATCGAATTTTTCAAATCACACATGTATTTCTGCGATTATTTCGTTCAAACATACATCCTTACTAATATTATAAATGCGAAAGTAACTCTGTCTGTCTGTCTGTCTGTCTGTCTGTCTGTCTGTCTGTCTGTCTGTCTGTCTGTCTGTCTGTCTGTCTGTCTGTCTGTCTGTCTGTCTGTCTGTCTGTTACGCCTAAACCACTGAACCGATTTTGATGAAATTTGGTATAGGGGTAGTTTAGACCTTGAGAAAGGACATAGGCTATGTTTGGTCGCGATAACCGACATCCACGCGGGTGGAGCCGCGGGCAAAAGCTAGTATCCTTATAAATATTATAAATGCGAAAGTAACTCTTGTCTTTCTGTTACGCTTTCACGCCTAAACCATTGAACCGATCTTGATGAAATTTGGCAAAGGACATAGGCTACCTTTTATCGCGAAAAGGGGGTAAAAGGGAATTAAATAGGGGGTGAAAGTTTGCATTAAAATTCGTCTTTTTAGAAAATAACCTGATGAATTTATCATACATAAGTACACAGTACACAGGTAGTTTAAAGCTTGAGAAAGGATATATGCTATGTTTGGTCGTGATAACTGACACGCACGCGAACGGAGCCGCGGGCGGGCAACAGCTACCTAGTTATAATGGGATATAATAAACCGTGCGACAAAAATAATAAATGGAGGACTGATAATGAGTTACTTTAAATACTGAGTGGGCGACTAAAATACTGAGTGACCCGTGTGTTGCTAAATTGTGAAGTTATGAGGATTCGAGTATAGCGCGCCCCAACTTGGATAGGTTAGGTTAGAAGGCTAACGCGGAAGCGGAGCTGCCGCTTTAGCCTTCGTTGTTATTTTTTTATAACAATCCATAAATAGTAGCTCACTTAGTTTTCTTGTACGCCACATTCAGTAATTTTGACACCCATAAATTGAATAAAATGATTCTTCACTATAGCTGCCAACCTATTATTTTTACTACCTGCTTTTCGGATTAATTTGTGGCCGCGTTAAATACAACCCGTTTATAATATTAGTAGGATATTATAGCAACAACAATGGTAACAGTCGTGTTTTGGTTCCGGGGGGAGTAGAATTAGGGCCACCCCATCTCTTTCTGTGGGTGTCGTAGAAGGCGACTAAGGGACAGGGCTATTCTCCATCCGGCAGTAAAACAGCGCCCGTTTGACGGTAATAGGGTCGCACCCTATTACGTGGGACCGAAAATCATAGTTGGCGAAATGTGGGGGGTTAATACTAGTGTTGCAGAACTATCGATAGTTTGACTATCGATAGATGACCTTGAAAAATAGTCACAGTATCGATACTATCGATAGTATTGATGTTTTATAATCAATACTATCGATAGTATCGATACTATTGATGGTCTAATTTCAACAAACAATCGATACTATCGATAGTATTGATGTTTTATAATCAATACTATCGATAGTATCGATACTATTGATGGTCTAATTTCAACAAACAATCGATACTATCGATAGTATTGCACTATCGATAGTTTGTAAATATTCAATAGTATTACCTTTGCATTATGGTTTACGTGGCCGGTGATTACTGTCGTAGAACAGTATTGCTTTTTGTTAAATAATGTTACAGTTAAGTCATTACGATATACTGTTGCAACACCTCTGCCTACCCCTTCGGGGATTTACAGGCGTGAGTATATTTATGTATGTATTATAGATGAACATGCTTCAATTTCAACGACTTCAGCATCGGCATTTGTGTTTATTTACGAAACCATTCATAAAGTTAGCAACCTTGACGTAATTGCCAATGTCGGGCCGGTTACCGCGAACCGAAACAACCACTGTTTAAGTGAATTAGTGCTAACACTGACGTGCAATCCGCGATCTGTACTCGAAATAATCGTCACACGGTAATTATACGTCAGGACACGTATCTTAGACCTAAATCGAGGGTGAAACGAGGCCCCCTGGCGCGATTGTTTTGTATAGTTCCCGGCATTTAACTTGGCAACAAGTCGCGAGACAAACAAGCGTCTGGTGCGCGGATTGGTTTAATATAATCTATGATTGGTGGATTTGTTGTCCTCCGCCGCCGCAGCACCTCAAGCTATCCTCAAAAGACACTCATTACGCGCATAAAGAGTACATTTTGTGACGTGTTTCTTGCCAAGTTAAATGCCGCCAACTAAACCTATGCTTGGTGAATTTGTGCTCGTCCACTGCAGTAGCACGCTATGCTATCTTCAAAAGATACCCTAGACACGTGTACTGCGTGTATAGAGCATATTTTAGGTCCACGATATAATGTCCCGAGCATATTATATACTACAGATTGTAAAATCTAGAAGTGTTCGAATCTCAATACTAGTGCCGTCAAACTTAGGTCCAATTACGATTCGGAAAGCAGTGATGTGATTGGTTATATTTTGTTCATTATGTTATTTTCGAAAGTTTTTGTGAATACCCATTGGAATATGTAAAACCATTGGAATAACATACATACAATCACGCCTTTATCCCCGGAGGGTTAGGCTGAGGTGAATTAACACCCACATTTCACCAATAATTGTATTAGGTCCCATCCCACGTAATAGGGGGTGAGCCTATTGCCGTTTTCCGGGCACTATTGTTGACTCGAGCCATGTATAGGCTGAGCCTGGACTGTATTATGTCTGTCTGATGTTAAACAGCCCTATCCCTTAGTCGCCTTGTACGACACCGCATGGGAGGAAATGGGGTGGCCCGAATTCTACTCTACCAGGAACCACACAGCACTATTGTTAAAAAGTTCTATCGCGATTTGTTTAGTGTTCCCCGTGACTTTTGCTACTGAAAAGCAACTGAAACGACGGGATAAGAAAACTCAACATTGAGTCAAGCTCGGCTTTGTACAGAAATATCCTTTTGTATAGAAATATCCTTTTGTATTTGATAGTAAAATGTGTGTGTGTGTACAATAAAGAACATGGAATGGAATATGAATAAGTGTGTATAATAAACTAGCGCTAAATAAATCGCGATAGAATCCGTTAAAAGTAGTTTTATATCAATTTAACCGAAACCAACAATAAGTAGCTTATCGCGTTGTAAATTATGTTGAACATCTTAACAGGCACTACCTCTTGATCTTATAATCCGTGATATTGACTGTGTACTGTGCTGTGTTTTATTAAAAAGTGAATTATATTACTACCCATCCTTATCATCATCTCAACGTTTAGTCCTAGTCGCATCCGAGGCCTAGACTTAGGAGCCTAGGATTCGCTTATTATAACCAGAATGTGTTCTAATAGATGAGCCCCAATAACGTAAATATGTGTTTAACATCAACACTGGATTTACCGGAATGTCCGTTTTAAGTGACCTATTTCTTTTAAATAGTGGTTCCTTGAACCAGACATTACTTTGGTGAGTGAGTGTATGACTACCTCAGTCACTACACCTGATGATTAGCAGACGCAGCTCTAGCGAAGCCTACCTTTCAGGCTTGGGGTACGAATCTCTTCTGTAAAAACCTAGATAAACCGAACAAAGACCAGGAGAAGTAGAAAAACATACCTTGGGTACCCATTGGGCCTTGGGAGCTCCCATAGACGCTGGCAGTCGCAAAATTATTAAGGCACCAATGTTTTAATTCCATAATTCCAGTGTACTATGGCAATGAAGGAATGAATGGCAAACGCGATGTATCCGAAGAGGTAGCCGATCTCCTGAGCAAAAGTATGAGTGGTATAGACGAAGCCACGACCGTCACGCGGAGCGAAGAGTACGAGGTCATCACCGTCAAGCCGACGCTACCGCCGAGACCGAGCATACCGAGGTGAGTTGATTTAATAAGACTAGATCAAAAGTATGAGTGGTATAGACGAAGCCACGTCCGTCACGCGGAGCGAGGAGTACGAGGTCATCACCGTCAAGCCGACGCTACCGCCGAGACCGAGCATACCGAGGTGAGTTGGTTTACTAGGACTAGAGCAAAAGTATGAGTGGTATAGACGAAGCCACGACCGTCACGCGGAGCGAGGAGTACGAGGTCATCACCGTCAAGCCGACGCTACCGCCGAGACCGAGCATACCGAGGTGAGTTGGTTTACTAGGACTAGAGCAAAAGTATGAGTGGTATAGACGAAGCCACGACCGTCACGCGGAGCGAGGAGTACGAGGTCATCACCGTCAAGCCGACGCTACCGCCGAGACCGAGCATACCGAGGTGAGTTGGTTTACTAGGACTAGAGCAAAAGTATGAGTGGTATAGACGAAGCCACGACCGTCACGCGGAGCGAGGAGTACGAGGTCATCACCGTCAAGCCGACGCTACCGCCGAGACCGAGCATACCGAGGTGAGTTGGTTTACTAGGACTAGAGCAAAAGTATGAGTGGTATAGACGAAGCCACGACCGTCACGCGGAGCGAGG
Source organism: Eilema depressum (assembly GCA_914767945.1). Lineage (NCBI taxonomy): Eukaryota > Metazoa > Arthropoda > Insecta > Lepidoptera > Erebidae > Eilema > Eilema depressum. Next base: position 19,831,381 of record OU612020.1, read on the forward strand.
AGTACGAGGTCATCACCGTCAAGCCGACGCTACCGCCGAGACAGAGCATACCGAGGTGAGTTGGTTTACTAGGACTGGTGACCACTGTTTTCTCAAAACTCGGTTTATTTTTCTGTTTAGAAACTCATTTCAAAGACATAAAACAGAAATTGAACCATTAAGAAAGAGAAAAAAGAATCGACCTCGGGCGGGACACGAACCCGCGATCTTTCCCTTACACTAAGCCACCGAAAATCGTACGAGTATCGGTAGATGGCTCCACCGTCGCCCCAAAAGACGGTTGTATAGAGGAATTTGGATTGGCTTCGTGCGGTCTCGGTGGCTTAATGGTCAGAGCATTCCCTCTGTAAGGGAAACATCGCGGGTTCGAGTCCCGCCCGAGGTCGATTCTCTTTTCTCTTTCTTAATCGATTTGAATAGTTAGCATTATAAATGCTTCAAAATTTCATTCAATGAGCAGTTTTCCAGTAGGTATAATAATCAGTTGGTTTTTAAGTCATCAGGAGATGGCGCAAGCATAGCTTTTGGTAATTTTAATGAACTCTGTGGTTTGTTTGTGGTATTTTTTCTTGAATTTGCGATGTTGCCAAAGTTTAATTTCATTTACCCATATTGTAATAGATAAAATATAAAAAAAACGCTTAATTCTTTTCGCGTCACTGTCTGTAATTGAAAATAATAATATTATATTTAAAATAATTGTATCAGAAAAAATGACAGAATATTAAAGTAAAGTAAATCATTACAAAACCGAAGAACATTTTTTCCATAAATTAGGGAACACTAGATGTGACACCACACTCTTCTTACCAAAAGTGCCGGCTGCGCCATCTAGCGCGTCTTTAGGAACCCTATAAATACCTACTGGAAAACTGCTCATTGAACCATTAGCTAGCCTAGTTTATTTGTTTGTGTCTTTTTACAAAAAGTTGCTACAAGTTTGTTTACCTTTAGTTAAATACCTAACTGAATAGAGTATAATTCTGTGAAATAATATACCACAAGTTAAGGAAAACCTTTATATCTCATCCTAGGTTGAGGTTAATGTCCTCGAGTAAAGGTCATCAACCTGGTATATTTACTCCTGTCTCTGTAGCGTGGCCGTTACGCAGGAGGCGCGGGTTCGATCCCCGTTCAGTGCAAATATTTGTATGCATGTATATAGGTGTTTATATGTGTATATTTACAAAAAAAATATATATCAAGTATGGTTATCCGCATTTTAGAACCCATAACACAAGCAATATTGGCATAATTATACTTGGCATAATTTTTTTTGGCATAATTATACTTGGCATATTTTTTCTATGTAATATGCTAAAAAATTATGCCAAAAGATCATTAGTATAAATTACGATATGCCAAAATAGGTTATGGTTATTTTTTTATGCAAATGGATAGTCAACCGCGTACACAACTGCCGGCGCATGCAGCAGATACCTACAGCAAACTCCTCCAAATATGTATAAAGGGGGCTGTTGAGAAGCCATAATGAATTACGTGTATGTGCTGCGTGCGTCTGCAGTTGTCGTATGCGGTTCAAAGAATCAAAGAATCAATTTCATTTATTCAATTAAGGCACATAAAGAGCACATATGAACGTCAAAATATTACAATATCATGTCAAGTAAAAAAAAATTATTAAATAAAGTAAATTAATAAATCATTTGAAAATGATTCTTTCACTGGTTCGGTACTTGGTTCTACTGAGAAGATACCAGCAAGAAACTTAGAGAACTCAATTATCCTCGGTTATCTTCGGAATCATACCTTTACACTTACATGTAAAAGCTACTGAATGGATTTTGATGAAACTTTACAGTAATATAGCTTATACATCAGAATAACACATCCATACTTCCATACTTAATATTATAAATGCAAAAGTAACTCAGTCTGTTACGCTTTCACGCCTAAACCACTGAACCGATTTTGATAAAATTTGGTATAGAGATAGATTAGACCTTGGGAAAGGACATAGGCTATGTTTGGTCGCGATAACCGACATCCACGCGGGTGGAACCGCGGGCAACAGCTAGTTCACAATAAAAGATTAACAATACGCTTTGCAGTCATATCGGTTAAGCAATAATTCACTTTATCGGTGTGACCTATCGTGAACATGTGTGATGATAACCGCTCTACCAGCGTCTGTTCTCTTTGTACAGATATCAATGAATCATTGTCTTAGTCATCTCTCGTATCTCCCTATTTATTGTATAACTCCGGACACGTATCTTGGACCTAAATCGCAAGACAAACGAGGCTCTGGCGTCCGCGGATTGCTTTGTAATAATCTATGCTTGGTGAATTTGAGTTCGTCCACCGTAGTACGCATTTCTTATGTCTTTTGAGGAGGGGTGCTACCCCCTCCTCAAAAGACATAAGAAATGCGTACTGCGCGTATAAGTTTTGAGCACATTTTAGGTCCAAGATACGTGTCCAGAGTTATAGTAACGTTTGATCTACTAATTTATACAAAAAATCTTTTTCTACTAGTCAATATGAAAAGTCAATAAGTTATTAATATTTGTAACGTATTCATGCTTCTATTCGAAATGTTCTATTTCCATTGCTTAGTTGCTTATAAACCCATACTTACAGCTTTCATACGATACCCGAAGTGTATATTAAAATATTAAATAAACACGGAAAGCTTGCATTGTCTGTTTCGGTGGAAGTCGACAACGTATAGTTGTCCCGCTCACTTCTTCAGTAACACCACGATTACAAAACGTGAGATTTAAATACAGTAATAAAAAAAACGTAAAAAATTTGAATGTTCCGTATAAGTTATTAAAATAAAACGTACCTACATTTTCGTGAGGCTATTAAATCTTCAGAATCTCGCATATTTTGATTCGTTTTCAATAATACAATTTTAAGTTTTTATTTTTTATTTTTCCAGAGGCGCACCACTTTCAACAGAGAAATGGGAAGGGCTTCAAGACACAGAGGGCAGAGTTACAGAAGTGGAAGGCGTTCAGCAGCTTATATTTAGGGGTGTAAGTAGTAATATTCTATTGAAAAGCTTAGAATTTCTTTTATATTAGAAGTATTTCAGAAAAAGAATGAAAAAATTATCCAAAATACGTTAAATGAGAACTACACACTTACACACTACATTCTTACCAACATGGTAAGAATGTGAAAAATATCCAAAAAAAATCCGGCGGTAAATTTTTTTACAACACACCTGCTCATAATAGTGATATTATTTTACCGCTATTAAGCACGGAATGACACCTATTATAAAACTGTGACTTTTTCATTACTATTATTCACAAAAGTGAGTTATAGATTATTTTTTAAATTTTATAGGAAGTGTCTATAATTGTCTATGTTCTTAAAAAAGTTTTGATACAAAAAATAACGTGTTTAATAGTACGAATAATTAACAAAATAATATAATATATTGTGTAATAAACAAAATTTTCGCTCAAATTTAACTTTTTTTTTTCTCTAAGTACAGAAAAAAAAACAGAGTAAAAAAAAGTTAAGTTCAAACCTCATTTTTTTTTAAATATGGTCGACCGCCATTGTTAAATGCGCGCGCATAGGAAAACGAATTAATTTGTAGTATTGTTTATTTAGTATTTGTAGTATTATTTTATTCGCAAGTGTGTTGTAAAACGTCGTATGGCACGTGTGAGCATGATGATTACCGTCCTCGGCTGTCTTAAGACCCTCGCCTGGCGGCTCGGGTCTCAATGGCGCCTCGGCGGTAATCACCAACGTTGCTCACTTGTACCATAATGTACTATTATCAAAAATATTTTTAGAGAAAGTGAAATAATAAATCTAAAATACACTGAATAAGAACTACGGTGTTGGTAAGAATGTGAAAAATATTAGAAGTATTTCAGAAAAAGAATGAAAAAATTATCTAAAATACGTTAAATGAGAACTACACACTTACACACTACATTCTTACCAACATGGTAAGAATGTGAAAAATATCCAAAAAAAATCCGGCGGTAAATTTTTTTATCAAAAATATTTTTAGAGAAAGTGAAATAATAAATCTAAAATACACTGAATAAGAACTACGGTGTTGGTAAGAATGTGAAAAATATCCAAAAAGAATCTCTCCGGCGGGGAATCGAACCCCGGTCTCCCGCGTGACAGGCGGGGATACTTACCACTATACTACCGAAGACTTGGAGATTATTGTCGAAATTTTGCTTCTGATTATAGAATGGAAATAAAATGTTCGTAAAGCGTCATTTAGGAGAGTTTCTCGCACATTTTGTACCCGACTATCACTAGCAATAATCACCATACGATTATCGTATCAAAATGTTTACACGGGCAAACACTAAATTCTCGCCTATGATTAGGTATATCATACGAGATACGCAAGTGGCATATCGCCTATATCAAAATACGAATATTGCTTTAAAATTCCGTTTAGGACTCATCAATATTCAATTGCGATAATATTTTAGACGGACTCATCAATATTCAATTGCGATAATATGATGAAAGCCTTTGTGGCGTAGCGGTAGTGAACGCGACCGCTACGCAGGAGGCGCGTGGTCGATCCCCGCTCAGTGCGAATATTTGTATGCATGAATATGAGTATTTGCATTGGTCTGGTCGTGCCTCGGAGAGCACGTTAAGCCGTCGGTCCCGGTTGCCATAAGAACATCTATGGCAGTCGTTAGAGGTAGTTGGAGGCCTAAAAAGTCCAACAACAACGGTCTAGCTTTGCAGCTATTGCTGCTTCAATATCGTCTAATGTCACCATTGGGTTGTGGAGGTCACATGGCAGTCGCTTCACGGAAAATATCGAAGTCCAGCCAAATCCGCAGTTAGACTGGTAAAGCGGACACCAGACTCCGAGGTGAAAGCTTCGGATGCGACTGGGAATTAACGCTACGATGAAGAATATTGTATGAGGCATTTTTTTCTTGTAGGGTGTTGCACATTCAATACGACATAAAGTATGGAAGTACTTATTAGATTACTACCCTTGGCGTATGACGCATGCCGAGTTGAAAGCTCTGCATAAAAAGAGGACGAAGGAGTACTACGATATGAAACTGCAGTGGAAGACCATGACTGAGGGACAGGAGGCTAGGTAAGTCTTCTGAAGTCTTTTGAAACTTCTACGACAACCTTCTTACCTTAGGGGGTGTCCATTAATCAAGTGAGGCTTAACTTGGATTGAAAAAAATTACCAGGGAGGAATTAGGGGTATAGTGAGATATCACGTGTATTTCTTTTTTTTTTTTTAACGCGCGTTTGCCGTTGGTTAATTTTGTAGCATTAAATAATAAATGAAAAATACACGTGATTTTTGGTAAGGGAGGGGGGAGGAATGGGTATTCTAAACCCTCACCACGTATCACCACGGGGGAGGGGGGTTAACGCTCGGAAGAAGAAGATAGAAAATTTTTATTAACACTAGCAGACCCTGCGAACTTCGTACGGCCTAACAATCGATTCTTTAATTTTTTTCTTTAAAAAAAAAAAAAAAAGAATCGATATCTTGTAAGATTTTAAGTCTGACCAAGTACTTTCTAACAAAAAAGGCGCAATAAAAATCCGTCCAGTAGTTTTGCGTCCATCGCGGACAAACAGACAGGAAATTAAAATAATTTGGAAATTAAATTTATATTTTCGTGTTCAGTATTGTCAACATAACATAACCCAAGTATTTTTTTAATATCTCCAAAGTATAGACACGGCCACTTTAAATTATATAATTTTTATTTATTTAGTCAGTCAGTCAGTCAGTCAGTCAGTTAGTTAGTTAGTTAGTTATTTATTTATACTTACAACCATCATTACAGGATATTAGGTACCTAATGCAGTAGTAGAAAGAAACTAAAGAGAAAAATAGGCCTATTTACCCCGATATTCCTACAGGATTATTAATTAGGGTGAAACTAAATAAAACTGATAATTTTATTACAGGTTTGCAGACTACAGAGACCGTAAAAGCCTTGTGGAGAAAGACGTTAATAGGACAGATAGGACACATCCATTCTTTGCCGGAGACAACAACCCTAACTTGACGATCCTGCAGGACATCCTCATGACCTACGTCATGTACAACTTTGACCTAGGCTACGTGCAAGGCATGAGTGACATACTGGCGCCTCTGTTGCTCCTGCAAGGGAACGAAGTGGACACTTTCTGGTGTTTCGTGGGATTTATGGATAAAATTGTGAGTGTTTTTACATACATACATACAATTACGCCTGTATCCCGGGAGGGTTAGGCAGAGGTGAGGCCCACCTGAGCCTATTTCCGTATTCCGGGCGCAGAAGACAAGCAGGACAAGCCTTTGGTTTTTCCACTGGCAGCACAAAACCTCTCCAGTGAGCTCTGGCTACCTTACTCACCGCTGGGAACAGAACACGAGGTTACAAAGGCGAAGGCACTTCCCCAGTCGGACTGCTCGATTGGGACAGAAATACTGTCGTGTTCTACCTCTTTATGGAATATTTTAAAATCGAAGCTTTAGGCTTATTATTTGACAATCACAAACGGTTTTAGCTACTCTATAACGGTATCAAACTGTTTCATGTGCGACAGAGAAAGCTCTGGAATACTGAAGCAAGCCAATCCCGACACGCCAAGTTAAAAGTTGGGTATTGGAACTGCTGTAGTGATTTGGATAGAAATTTGCATTTGGATAAAGTTTTTAAAGTATTCTAAGTTTATCTGTATAGGTATTTTTTTCGTGAAGTAAAAATAAACAAGATTTCAATAAAGTCAGTTTCAAATGATTTATTTACTTGATATTTTAATATTCTTAAAATTCTTCTTGACATAATTGTAAAATTTTAACGTTCATATTTTCTGTTAGTAAACATGTTTCTATAAATAAATTTATCTTTATTTATAATTTAACGCTCTTTGTGCGCCTAAATTGAATAATTGATTCAATAATTCTTTGATACTTAGATTTTTTGGTTCTTTGATTCTTTGTACAATATACAGGGCGTCCCACGGCGATGCCACATGGAGGGAAAGTACCTTAAATCCTTAAGTTAGCTCATTTTACTTAAAGGAGACATCATTTTATTTTTAAAAAGAAACGAAACTGCATTTAAAGATTTTTTAAAATTCGCTTGCCACATCCGGTAATCGAACCGACTAAAATCCGAAAAAGTAACATCCTGTATTTTTATGGCATCAATCGATAGTGTCAATCATAAGGATCAAATCTCCCTAAGAAACATGGTAAATTAAATGAAAGGAAGTCCTTGAAATCTAAAATTATAAATTCAATTTGGCAAAATAAATCACTTTAACTCAAAGTTCATCCATCCATCTGGTACCATATTAACAATAAAATTCCATATTTAAACTACTTTTCTTTTTTTATCGTGCTGACACCGCTGCTGGTCAGCAGTAGTATTTAGGTATGTCGAACTCAAACTGACTAAAACCGCACGCCGTCTAAATTAACAGGTTATAAGTTGATCCATAGGGCAATTCTCTTGCCATTTTTGTTGCACAGGGTACACCGCGTGCAGGTTTCTAATCAAGCACCCAAAAATAACTACCTACCCTACCTACACATACCTCATCACAGATTAATAAATAGTTACTACGTGACCTCATGTAGTTACCCAATAAAGTTACATTCTAAACAGGTAACAAAGTTCATTCATTTTACTGAATAAATTTCATCAAAGATATCTCTAGTGTTGATACCTTGTAAGAAATTCTTACAAGGTATCAACACTAGAGATATCTTTGATTAGAAACCTGCACGCGGTGTACCCTGTGCAACGAAAATGGCAAGAGAATTGCCCTATGGATCAACTTATAACCTGTTAATTTAGATGGCGTGCGGTTTTAGTCGGTTTGAGTTCGACATACCTAAATACTACTGCTGACCAGCAGCGGTGTCAGCACGATAAAAAAAGAAAAGTAGTTTAAATATGTAATTTTATTGTTAATATGGTACCAGATGGATGGATGAACTTTGAGTTAAAGTGTTTTATTTTGCCAAATTGAATTTATAATTTAAGATTTCAAGGACTTCCTTTCGTTTAATTTACCATGTTTCTTAGTGAGATTTGATCCTTATGATTGACACTATCGATTGATGCCATAAAAATACAGGATGTTACTTTTTCGGCTTTTAGTCGGTTCGATTACCGGGTGTGGCAAGCGAATTTTTAAAAATCTTTGAATGCAGTTTTGTTTCTTTTTAAAAATAAAATGAAGTCTCCTTTGAACAAAATGAGCTAACTTAAGGATTTAAGGTACTTTCCCTCCATGTGGCATCGCCGTGGGACGCCCTGTATAATAATGATTTTAGGGCTATTCGTAGTTTTGAGATATCAGTAGCTATCTACATGATGTCTCAAAACTACGAAAAACCCTAAAATCAATATCTATTTCTAATTTTCTTATTTTACCCGGCCCAGGCGTCGAACTTCGACATAGACCAGGCGGGTATGAAGCACCAACTATCGCAGCTACAACAACTGTTGACGTTCGCGAGTCCCGAGTTGGCTCACCACTTGTCGCAGAAAGATTCTGGGAATATGTACTTCTGCTTCCGGTGGTTGCTCGTTTGGTTTAAGAGAGAGTTCTCGCACAGGGATATCATGAGGTAAGTACTTTATTTATAGACGCGAAATGCCCTCAGATAAGCTCAAGGGTTGGTGGGGGTGGTTATGAGGGATTGTCCCTAGACTCCATTTGGTTAGGTACTTAAAAAAAGGTAAAAAAGAAAAATGGCGGCTTTCAGAGATTGTCAACCTGTAATGACAATGTTATTTTCGTGTATGATTATGGGGAACATAAAAACTACATTAACATTATTAAATAATCTTAAAATGTATAATTTTAAACTGACATGAACACATTTACAAAATTATAATAACAATCAAAGTGATTTCAAATTCAATCAGTGAATCAAAGTTTAGTCTGAGTCAGACGAACTATCACCAACAACAATAAAAACTGTAACAATAACAGAATTAACAGCACAGAAACACAAAATTTTAACAATCATGGTAACGAACAGTATACGAACTGCGAATAGACTTTGACAGTCACGCACGTATGGCGCGATCTGGATTTGAAAATTGTCGATCCCTGCTCAGTACAAATATTTGTGTACATGAATATGAATATTTGCATTGGTCTGGGTGTTTATTTATTAAATTATTGTGTATTATATTAAAAACTTTCTCTTTTACAGGCTATGGGAAGTATTATGGACAGGGTTACCATGTGCAAATTTCCATCTGTTGATTTGTGTTGCCATACTCGATACAGAAAAAGAAATTCTAATCAGCAAAGACTATGGTTTTACTGAAATATTGAAAGTAAGTACTCTTAAATAAGTAATCTTTTTTGCGAAAACCTTGTCGATTGGCGTCCGATTCCTGAAGATTTTCTCTCGTCCTTTCTCGTTATACGGTTTTTATAGGAGCGACTACCTTCTATCCTCCCAACCCCAAAAGGGAAGCCTGAACTAAAGACTTGTATAAAATACAGTAGCCAATGGTATAAGCTTCACACATTCCAAGTTATCTTTATAGTTAGTTTGAATAGCTGTTGGTCCCGGTTGCGATACGAACGTCTATAACAGCCGTTACGGGTAATGGCAGCCCTAAAAACGTCCAACAACTGGTCTAGCTGCAATGCTTCAATAGGTTGTGGAGGTCAGGTGGCAGTCGCTTCACGGAAAATTCGAAGTCCAGCCAAATCCGCAGGTAGACTGGTAAAGCGGACCCCAGACTCCGAGGTGAAAGCTTCGGATGCGACTGGGAATTAACGCTAGGATGAAGAAGAAGAGTCAAATGGTTAAACATGCTGGACATTAACATTGCATGCCTATGTATATTTACACATGTTTAGGTACCTATACAAATAAATGATTTTTCATCCCACCACCTCGGAATGAGTATTTTTGCTCTTCGGTATCTGAGTGCAAAATTCAAATTTACTTTACCCTTTTTAAGATAAAAAGTTTTTTTTATCTTAAAAAGGGTAAAGTAAATTTGAATTTAGAATATAAAAGCACGCACTAAGTTTGTGAATTCAAAACATCAATAAACCTATTTACCTACTTCTACCTCTATGGTGCTGAATTTATCATACAACTTTTTTTTAATTTATGAAAAAATCTGACTCGGCACCTCTTAGGTGTATTTTTTTTTAAAATTTGCTTTGCCCGCGTCATTTTCTTTTCACGTCACGTTAAACATTGTTGTTGAATTTTTTTTTTTGCATTTCGTTATTTCCTCGCTGAGGTGGAATGAAAAGTTACGTGTTGCACTCGAGTGCAAAGATTTTTCACCTGTTTTGATCCCCTCGCTAAGCTCAGGGTTCTAATTTTAGAACCCTTCGCTCACTCGGTCATCAAAACCGAGCACGCGGTTAAAAAACAAACTTTGTATTTTTATAAAACTAATAACTATTATTTAATTTGGCAATACCCAACAGTAATTATCTTTTTTAAATTTCCAGCACGTAAACGACCTATCAATGTGTTTGGACGTTGACAAAATACTCAGCACGGCCGAAGGGATCTACCACCAACTGATATCAGCGCCGCACCTCACAGACTCCATCCGTATCACCCTGGGCATGCCCACCGTCAGCACCACCACCTCTACCCACTCCGACGACGACGGGGCACGCCCCACGACGTCGGGGGGAAAGGAAAATGGTACGGCGGCGGCCATGTTTGAAGAAGACAGGGACGAAGTTATGTATCAAATAGGATTAGACATGAATTTTTGAGATGGTGATTGATGTTTATATGCATTTAGTACGCGGTGTTGCCATGTGAATAATAAAATACGAGGGAATGGGATCTCTTTTATATGTGTACAGTCGACAAAGATACAGTTGCATCTTTACATACAACTTATGGCCGCCATACACGCTAGGTTTTGCATGACGGTTATGCATGCACATGCATAACCATCATGTAAAGCCTAGCGTGTATGGCGGTCAACTGTACAGTTATCGATGCCTGTACATGCAACCGAGTAAATAACCTAGCGTGTATGGCGTCCTTTAAATGGAAAATTGCGACTGTATCTCCTTTGTCGAGTGTACGTAGTTTTTTTTTATACCACTTTGGTGGCAGAGAAGCACGGCACACCTGATGGAAAGCGGTTGCTGTGGCTATGGACGTATGAAACCCCAGGAGCGTCACACTCGTGTTGCCGACCCTGAAGAAACCTTCTTATGCCCTTCTTGAATAGTAGTGTTTTAGTTACGCTTTTATGTCATTGGGGTAGGTAGAGACGCTGTAAGAAGGATGTATAGAATAATTTGGATTAGCTTCAGGCGAGGTTCGGTGGCTCAGTCGTTAGAGCATTTCCCCTGTAAGGGAAAGTTCGCGGGTTCGAGTCCCGCCTAAACTGTTTTCCTTTTTTTTTTGCTATATAAATCGATTTAATATTCCTCACTAGCTTTTGCCCGCGGCTTCGCCCGCGTGGATGTCGGTTATCGCGACCAAACATAGCCTATGCCCTTTCTCAAGGTCTAATCTACCCCTATGCCAAATTTCATCAAAATCGGTTCAGTGGTTTAGGCGTGAAAGCGTAACAGACAGACAGACAGAGTTACTTTCGCATTTGTAATATTAGTATGGATTGGTTTAATATTTCTCATTCAGATTTTTTGTTGGAATCTGTTCAATCGTCATATTATTGTGAACACAGAATATAAAATTAAGAAGAAATGCCCCACATTTAAGCTTGTGTAGTAGATGTATCTGGTACTAGAGATTCCATTTCTACCCTCGTATAGTTTTATATTCACATGGCACAGCTAAGCCTGTTATGAAAGTACATAAGATTTATTTGCATGCCTTAGGAAAGCTTTTTCAATATAACCTCACTATTACAAGTTCGACACCTAGCAATTATTGCCTAATAACAGCGGCGAAGGGTGAAAATGTTCAAAAGGGAAGCCGGTGTAAAAAAACTTACCTGTTATAGACGACCATAGGAATTTTGTATGGAATTCTTTGCAGAGCAAGTCGGTTGGAATTGGGTTATAAGGACCCCTTGCCACTGCCTAATAAATTATAACTAGGATTGGTGGTGGATGAAATTTGACCACTTTCAAAACACTTTTCAACAAATATATGCACGCAGTGGGAATCGAAACCGCGACCTGTGTCGAACATTCTATCACTACGCCATAGAAGTTGTTAAGTAATCATTAATAGTTGTCGAATAATGAAAGCAATAAACTTTTTTTTTAATCTATTTTAGGCTTAAACGCGTAATTTGGTTGACCAAAGCTTAAATTTTATATAAGTAGGTCTTCTGGCTAATATTTAATTTTATTAAGAATCATCTAGGAAATTTGAGTTATAATTTTATTTAGGTACATTAGAATACATTATGTCACCTGTCCTTTAAATTGAGATGCATTTAAATAAAGATATTTTTTCATTTAAAATGAACTAACCTAATGAAATACTTACATTTACTAACTTGATATTGAAGCTGATTCTAAGAAAATAGACTACTAAATTAGACTAAAAATCGCCAAAAGAATATTTTTAGTAAGTAGTATCAAAACGACGTAAGTCACGTAGTTAGTAGTATATCGAAATTTAAAATTTATTTAACTTTCAATAAAGTCAAAATTTAATCCAATGCTTGATTACTCGTAGAATGTTGTTAATTTAGAAAAATGGACAACAGAAACCGTATGAAGGTTGATTTAGAAAACTTGATTCGATAAATAGATACATCGAAAATAATAATATAGAATCACTCAACAATCGATTAGTAATGCTAGGTACACACCAGCCGAGTGTAGGCGAATGGATACATCGAGTTAGATTCGACGAGCATTGAACACAGTGTACTGTATGATAAATATCACGCTTTATCTGGAGAAACTGGTTCGTTCGCTTTATTTGGTGTGTACTCAGCATGAGAAACCTACATACGATTCGAGTTTCTGGTCCAAGTATAAAAGTGAACTTTAAAAGTGCCGAACCTTTTTAGATTTACTTTGAACTAGCTGTTTTAAAAAACTTATATATTTTATTTATTCCTAACCACGGAAAGTAAAAGTTAGTAACAATCTCGTCGCGAATTATGTTGAACATTTTCACAACTGCGTCGGTTTAGTGGTATAGGAATCGGCCTAATGATCTAAGGTCCCAGGTTTGAATCCTGGCCACTACACAATTTAGCTTAGCTGGAGAGGTTAGTGGGAATACTAGTAATCTCGGTTACTTGTACTATTACTAGTTACTTGTTAAAAAAAAACAGCATCGTGGTATATAAGTGACGGCTTCAGGGCAATTCCTCTTGACTTTATTCGTCGTGTTTCAAGCGCTGCTCTCAGCTATTCATACGCACAAAATAGTAAGAAAGCTATCGTAGAAAGCTTGCCTCTTCGCACGTAATATGAAATAAAGTAGTCATAATAGTGTATTGTACAATAAATGTTGCCATAAATATTAAATTATGTATTTTTCTATTCCAGGATACGCTCGAATATAACGGAATTGAAATACATATAGTAACAAAAACAGTATGGGCGCTACTAACATAGCGACAGTGTACATATTTATATATATATACTATATATTTATATATACCTCACAGACTGCATATAAAGTGATATTTTTTGTATTTTTATAAATCACGCTTGACAATTTGATGTAAGTTTGGCTCCTATTTTTTTGACTTATGACTTTTTGGTTTTTGATCCCACCTCCTTGTACATTACACATTAATCAGCTAAAAAGTCAAAGAAAACATTTTCACGCTAGCAACACACTACTGAACTCCGGTGGTGTGTACCTGTCCTTTTTATTTTTTCAAAGTTCGTAGTTAGTAGTATAATTTAAAAAAAAATCGCCTACATCAGTGCATCTTTATTTTTTAAATTTAGTGATACAGTGACAAATATTTTTTATTAGTAGGTATTATTAGTAACAAAATTGAAAAAAAAAATATCAAAAACTTTGGTAGATTGTGATATCGTAACTAAGCGACGTGAAACTTTTGAAGTAACGATTGTGATTTTAATTCAAATTAAATTGAATTTTGATGTTTATATTATTAAATTTCATAAATTTATCGTTTTAATTAAACATTTATTGAATTATTCATTGTTTTCAGTCTAATGATTGTATTTTTCATGAAAATTTTATTGAATTATTCACTTCATTTAAAATTCAAGTCTTATAAATTCTTAGAATTTACTTAAGAATCACAATAAATGTTCCACCGTATGACATTGTAAACATGGAAAAAAATAACTATTTACGAAAATTTGTGAAATATTTAAAATATATATTTTCCTTTGAAACACGATATACAATTGAAAACAAAAGTTCTAATATCAATCGAATACTAAAAATTTAACAAAAACTAATCTTATCCTTTATTAAAGGGATACGTTGTTAATTGATATTCAGCCACTTTCGTAGTTAATTGTACATTGCTTACGTCATAAATTAAACTATACATATCTCTGTCAAGTTTGATCATACATAACAGATTTACAAGACTTGAAAATCTTTAAATATTGAAGACGTGAGTGTGGACAATCTCAAAATACTGACATAATGAACTTCGAATAATACATACAATAATACTTCATTTACAGATAACTATGACGTTTTTGTTTGCGCAATAATTTGACACTATAATATTATTGTAAAAACAGTCAGAAAACGTCAGCCTCCGTGGCGTAGCGGTAGTGAACACGGCAGCTACGCAGGAGGCGCGGGTTCGACCCCCGCTCAGTGCAAATATTTGTGTGAATGAAATATGAGTATTTGCATTGGTCTGGTCGTGCCTCGGAGAGCACGTTAAGCCGACGGTCCCGGTTGCCATAAAAACATCTATGGCAGTCCTAACGGGTAGTTGGAGCCCTAAAAAATCCAAAAAACAACGGTCTAACTGCAAAGCTTCGATATCGCCTAATGTTAACATTGGGTTGTGCAGGTCAGATAACAATCGCTTCACGGAAAATATCGAGGTCTAGCTAAATCCGTAGTTAAGACTGGTAAAGCGGACCCCAGACTCCGAGCTGAAAAGCTTCGGATGCGACTGGGAATTAACGCTAAGAAGAAGAGAGTCAGAAAACGTCATTGTTATGTTCACTATGTTAATATTTTGGGATTGTCAGATACCCCCTTCATTCACTCACGTCTTCAACTATTTCTTTCAATAACTATTTGTCATAGCAGGTGACATCTTTTTAAATTCTCCTTTGTAAAGCAGTATTCGTCAGTACCACACCAAATTATTTCGTTTTTAGTTACTGTTAGATATGTAAGTAATTTAAAAAAAGGTTTCGTTTGTAAAAACTTTTTGGCAGGGCAACTGGGGCCTTTGCGCCAAAAAGGTCTGTATAATTTTGGTGTTGCCAGTTTCACTATAAAGTGCCATTGTACATTTTTGAAATATTTGTGATTATTGAAAAATGATAATTACCGAAAATAATGTATTGGTGCAGGTTCTAAGGAATATAAATTGATTAAAAAATGTGACTTCATTTTCTTCAAACTCAAACTATACGTTTATATATTAATTCATAAATTGAGAATGGACTGAATTTACAAAACGGTAAATAAAACTATTGCTATAAGATGTTTTGTTACATTTACAAATGTAGCCAAATACAAAATTAATTACATTTAAAGGAACTTTATTACAACAGAACAAAAAACATCTCCTAACGCTGAAGCTTCAAGAACATTATGGAAAATATTCATAAATCTGCCTGCCCTAGTCCAATTCATTTAGGATCGGCGTAAAATGTAAATAATTAGATTTATTTCCAAATATTCAAAAATACCTGCGCTCCTAAACTATATGAGGCAAATAACCCTTCTTCAGTCGGGTAAAAACCTGCACCAATGTATTTTATGTTATATTAATTAGAAAAATACATTTCAACTAACATACAGAACGAATTTTAAGTTAAATAATTTTTTTAATACAATTTACGGTGTTTGTACTCTATTTTCAGTATTTTAAACAGTGTCCGTGCAGACACTTTTTGGCAAGTTTGTTGATTGACGACACTATGCGACACTTTGTTGCTAACTATGTGTAACTATTTTAAAGTATACTTCACTTTGGCACATTCTTTATCACACAACTTAGAACTCTAAATACCTACTGTAACATGCCTTGTTCACACGCACCGAGTGCAGTGGTAAGACAGTGCACTCGGCCGAGTGCTCGCTTCGTGTAAAGTACTCTATTGCAAGGCATAACACACAGTTCTTGCCTTATACATGGTGCTTAGAGTTTCAATAGTAGTCGAAATTGTAACTACTGTTTTTAATGTCAATTATTTTATTGAAAATATAATTGTATTCTTGTAATGTATTGTTTTACAGACAAACTATAACACTGAGTTAAGTGCCCGGTTGCTATTATTTGAAAATTTATGATTACTAACGATATACGGTACGCAAGAACGTATTTCAGGAAAGCTGGAATAGTTTCGAAGCCTAATTTGGGCCTTATTTTATAGCCTCTCGTCTCGTCAGTGTTTGATGTATAGCATATTATAATACATATCGTATATCTTGAGTAATCATGAGTTCCACTTCGTGACATTATTTCAATATAATTAATTATTGTGTTGTGATCCTTCTGAACTTTTATTGTAAAATTATATTCCTAGTTTTATTAAAGTTTCTGTATGTACCTGTACCTGGTGCGTTTTATTTCAACAAGTACAGTCTATACAGTCGCCCTCGCAGTACACACATTGCCAAATTAATAACAGAAAAAAGGCAGGTCAGAAGTACAACTTGAAACTGGCGAGAACTGCAAGGATTAATAACAGTAGAGGAAGCTCATGAAGTATGTAAGGATAGATATGTCAAATGGTGGGCTGTTGCCGCTGTTGTCTCTGCCTAACCTGGTGGAAAATAGTGTGAGCGTATGGTATGTATGTATGAAGGCAGATTTACACTAAGCAAGTTACTTGCTTGTTGCCTACAATAATATTGAAGCAAGCTTTGCATCATGTAAACACCATGTCACAGTCTTGCTCTCCTGTATTTTGCAACTGGTTGCCAAACACAGTTGCCATGGTGGCCGGAGGGCTAGTATCGGCGTGCAAACAGTTGCTTACAATTTTTGAACCTCAACTATTGCGTTTCATTTATTGCATCAAATACTTGCTCTTGTATGTGCAATTGCCGCTCGAATTTTCGGGCAATCGGTTCCATGAAACATTCATCCCGAAATCTGACCCGAAGCTTAAGTCTTATCGACAGCCTCTGGCGAGTGAACGCGACTGCTACGCAGGAAGCGCGCGCGGGTCCGATCCCCGCTTAGTGCAAATATTTGAATATTTGTATGCATATGGGTATTTGCATTGGTCTGGTCGTGCCTCCGAGAGCACGATAAGCCGGTTGCCATGCGAACATCTATGGCAGTCAATATGTAGGAGAAATGTGTAAAATAGTCTACTCCGAAGGACTGAACACAGTGATCACCCGTCTTATCAACGGCGTCCCCACTGGAAGCAGAAGTAGAATCCCTCGAAAAGAAATTAAAAACACTAACGCGGTTTAGAACTTATATTTAAATAATAAATAATAATGTTAAAATAAATGAGATCAGTTAGTAATTTAATATTTGTACTTTGTTCACAAATTCAACACGTTTGCATTAATTTGCGAATGAGACTTCAAATGGACGTTCAATCCATATCTAGTTTGGTAAGACTTATCACATAGATGGCAATGGAAATTCTTCACACCAGTGTGTGTTAGCGAGTGTCTTTGAAGCTCTGACTTTGAAAAGAAACGTTTACCACAACTGTCGCACGCATATTTCTTCTCTTTTAAATGATTCTTTCTTACGTGAGAGCTTTTTGAACTAGACGTTATGAACGTTGCATTGCACTCCTCACATTTATGATCTCTTGTACGTTTATGATTCCATAGCACATGAGAATGCAGTCCTCCAGGTACTTTAAATTTCTTTGGACAATATTTACAGCTGTATGGACGTTCATTACTGTGCGTTAACATATGGATCCTTATATAACCGGGTGGGTATGATTTCCCACACTGATCACATTGACGTAAGACCCGTTCAGACTTATTTTTCTCTTTATTATCTATATTTGGTTGGCACGAGTGTGAGTTTAGTTCCTCTCCACTGTAGAAACCTTCCCAGCAATTTTCACACAGGTACGGTTTTATATGCAGCTTTCGGTGCAAGACTAGAGAACGGAAATCTTCAAATTTCTCGTTGCAATATTCACAATCTCGGCCTACATCCGATTTTGTTGGATGATGGCTAATACAATGTTCGTGGAGAGATTTACTTGAATGGAACTCTGCTTTACATTCCACACAAAATAGTAATCTCATGTCACCTTCTATTGTTTCAATCTTTTTAATCCTTCTTTTTTTAACTTTTATGTGAATATTTGGTTTTTGGTCATCAGACTCAAAATTACAGTCATAGTTATCACTGGTTGATTCGACCAGGTTCAGATTGTTCAACAGGGTTTTTGAACTGGACTCTATAAGGAATTTGAATGAATATGTTATAGTGAGTTGATGAACACAGTTGATGCAGATGTTCTCAGGATACATTGGATCTGGTGTCACCTGCAAGAAGACAGAACTATGAATCTTAGCGGCAAATTGTCAGATGTAAGAAAACTTGGTAAATGGATAGAAACTTTAGAGTATAATTATTTTGGACATTAGTAACTAAAATATATTTTGTAATTGATAATTTAAGAATATATTCTTTTAATTCGCATAAACTTTAACTACAGGCAATTATAAAATTTATATATACAACTAAAATATAATTATACAATTGGTTATTAAATATATACCTATGTATACAAATCTGTTGGTATTTAATAATGAGTTTAGACTCCATAATAAGGTGTTTTGTCCTTAGGATGATCTAAGCAACTCAAAGAAAACAATACAAGTAGCAAACAAATGTTATTTACCTTATAATTGTAAAAATTCTGTAAAATATCTGAGAGGTGGACCACTTCCCCAGCTATTCTTACGCTAGAACGTATACTGCGCATTTCTTTCTCACTGCTCAAACAAGTGCGGCATCGAGTTTTGTAATCCATTTCGTATATTATTTACAAATCACTCAGTTAGGTATTTTTATTTATTTATTTATTTATTTATTTATTTTTATGTCATCGTCGATATCGGTGTGACCATAGACTTAGATACTAGTTGTGACAGCGTAACATAATTTTCAATTTTTCCAACTGGCAACTGGCAACTAACTAGTCACCCAAGGGCAACTACTTACGTAGCCTATAATAGCTCCGATTTTATAAGTATTTTATAGTAAGTAAGTACCTAAGTACTTACTAAAAAATATTTTTTTACTTTATAGCAGTGTAGTCTAGTGTTGGCGAAAAATCGATTGTTTTACTATCGATTGTTTTCATCTGAATAGAATAACGGCATCATATCGATAGACCTATCGATTGTATCGATAGCTAAGAATGAGACAATACTATCGAATGAGGCCAATACTATCGATACTATCGATAGTATTGTAGCTCACGAAGAATAAACAATCGATAGTATCGATAGTATTGCAGCTCACGAAGAATAAATTATCGATAGTATCAATACTGTGTGCATGTGTGTGTGTGTGTGTGTGTGTGTGTGTGTGTGTGTGTGTGTATGTGTATGTGTGTGTGTGTATGTGTGTGTGTGTGTGTGTGTGTGTGTGTGTGTGTGTGTGTGTTTGTGTGTGTGTGTGTATGTGTGTGAGAAGGAAGTGAGTCTAAGTTAGTGTACGAATTTAAGTAAGGATTCAGTTTCAGAGTGATCTAACTGGAGTAGCCAGGGAGTGATGGTTGATTTAAGTTTATTCTTGTTAAGATCTATTATATTAAGTCTCCTGTGAACCTGTTTGTACAGGTAGGTACTCAGAATGAAGTATTGCCGCTCTGCTAGTGTGGTTTTATGGTGGGTCATTAAAGGGTTAAAGCTGTTGGACAGTGTTAGGACCTTGCAATCCCGATATAGCTGAGTGGTAGGGTATCTACGAGGCTTCCGAGTCATTACTTTCAGGATAGCTCGGTGTGCTCTCTCAACTTTCATAAGGTGGGTGTCATAGACGCCTCCCCAGACCGGAATGCAATATCCCATGATAGACTGGCACAGTGATTTGTAGACCAACTTAAGTGTTACTGGGTCCACCGAGTTTCGGAGTGTTTTAAAGATTATAGACACTTACCATGTTACACTCCCCTTTCCTGCTATTGTTCCACGCGCTTGCAACGGCAACCAGTGATGCTAACTCCTACGCGATGTTCCCCCTACTAGAACCAATTTCAAATTCCCCTAAATATCGATTAAAAACCCCTACATTTTGTTGTACACTCAATTTAAGAGGTAATTAGGGGGTAATTACCTCTTAAATTGTGTGTTCAACCTTTTGACCCTCTAAAAACCCCCTGGACATCTTGATTCCCCTAAATTTGGGGTGAAAACCCCCAAGTTGGCATCACTTTGTAATAATATTGTTGTTTGCTATCATTTTGTTAAGTTTTTGTTATTGTCTAAAAAGTAAAAAGGAAATAAAATTTGTACCGATTAACCAGCATCGTTTAGACGCTTTTAAAGAAAGTATAGTCAATAAACTACCTGACTTGCCCTCGTACACTAGTGTAGAAAATTCTTATGCAGATCTAATTAACCTAATCAATAGTGAGTTTGGGAGAATTTTTACCTCAAAAACAATATCGATTGGCGAGCGTCCTATTTTCAGTGACTGGGCAACGACGGGAATCTATAGAAGTAGAAGGAGATTGTTTGATCTGTATTCTGAAAAATCATACAATTTCAACCCTGCTTTTCAGAATTATGTTAAAAACTACTCTAAAGTATTCAAGCGAGCCTGTTCCTTTGCGAAGTCAAACTACATTAAAAAGAAAATATCGAATTCTGTCAACAAAATTAAGACTACTTGGAATATAATAAATTCTGAATGTGGGAAATCTTCATCAGTTGCAAGAGATTTCCATTTAAAAATAGAAGATCGCCATGTCACGGAGGACATGGAAGTTGCGACAGAGTTTGAAATTTTTTTTACAAACATTCCCATTATGGTAACCAAAACTCTCCAGTCGTCTTCCACTTCCGCCGAATCATTGCTTATGGAATCAATAGAAAAATGTGAGGACACTTTCGTATTCTCAGCTGTTAATAGCAAGGACATCACCAAAGCGTTTAAATCTATTGATATTAAAAAGACCGCGGATCTATGGGGATTATCAGTCAAAACTGTGTCATGTATTATTGATGTCATTGCTCCCCATCTAGCAGCTGTGTTTAATGACTGTGTCAGCAACGGTATATTTCCGGATTTAATGAAACATAGCAAAGTCATACCTTTGTTCAAGGCTGGCAGCACCACAGATCCTTCTAATTTCCGACCCGTTTCTGTGTTGCCGACCTTGAGTAAGGTATTTGAGAAACTAATTCTGGGACAGTTGTTAACCCATTTTGGTGAAAACAAATTGTTTCATGATAAACAGTTTGGGTTTACTAAAGGACGTTCGACCACCGATGCTGGTGTAGAATTGTTAAATTGTATTTACGAAGCCTGGGAAGATAAGCATGATGCATTGGGTGTCTTCTGTGATCTATCCAAGGCTTTCGATTGCGTCCACCATGATACATTAATCAAGAAATTAGAACATTACGGAATAAGGAACAGGGCTCTCGATCTTCTGACTTCATATTTGAATAATAGAATTCAGAGGGTCGATGTTAACGGTACACGCTCAGTAGGATCCGTGGTTTCGATGGGCGTTCCACAGGGTTCGATACTAGGACCATTTTTATTCTTAATTTATATAAATGACCTCCCTTACTACGTAAGGGACAAACATAGTATTATTTTATTTGCTGACGATACTTCGTTAATATTTAAAATTAAGAGGCAACTAAACAATTATGACGAAGTGAATGGTGCAATAACAAGAGTGGTCCATTGGTTTAGTACAAACAATCTTTGCCTAAATGGGAATAAAACTAAATGTATTAAATTTACCCTACCTAATGTTGCACAGGTGGAAACCAATGTACAACTCAATGGTCAGGTCTGCCGTGTCAGACCAATATACGTTATCTTAAGATACATGAGTTACGCGTAAAAGGTGTAATTTGTATTATTTTAACGTCCTATAAACATAGAGCTTACAATTTTTTAAATATATTCTACCAATTGCTAGAACGACACTATCTTAAGACTCACGTAACTATGATTTTACCCCATGTAGTAATGGTAAATTGCTGTACATTAAGATACAGTGAAATGTGTGATAAGTACAAACACTTAAGCGAAATTATAACTCCGGTATCTATTAAATACATGACATAGCCGTGACAGGATCGTTTAGTATGCGAGCTAACGTCACTAACTCATGTACCAGATTCCTGAATAAGATGTACATCAATAGACGCGCCTTTAATTGGAGAACACGAAATGGCTATGCTGCAAAGCCAAAACCTGGTGGTGATACCAAAAACTAATTTTGTAAAAGCTAAAAAAATCGGTAGGTACCTAATATAGTAAGATTACCAATTTTCGTTTGTTCCTGAAAATAGAGGAGATTTAGGACTTTTATATGATAGTGCAGTGCTGCAAGCCTCCCTAACTGGCCTTGTCAGAGGCCGCAGCTTGCAAAGTGCCGCCTGAAAACAGGTATCTAGTACGATCGAATTACCAAAAAAAACAGGGCTCATCTGAAAGATCATCAAATTCTGTTAAGAAAAACCGGTGCTGCAAATCTTAAACACTGGCGAAGGTGGTTGCTGCAGCGATCGAAGGTCTCTCGTCGTGCGGCTTGATTTAGTATTTCATATTAGTACGATCGAGTTACCAACAAAAACCAGGGCTCATCTGAAAGATCATCAAATTCTGTGTAAGAAAAACCGGTGATGCAAATCTTAAACACTCACGTGAAAATACCAAACCGAGTTGCGCAACGCGCGATCTTCAATCGCTGCTGCAACCAATTTCACCAGTGCTTAAGATTTGCAGCACCGGTTTTTCTTACACAGAATTTGATGATCTTTCAGATGAGCCCTGTTTTTTGTAACTCGATCATACTAATCAACAACATGCAACAGCAGTCGCTGAAGCGATCCTATCGAGCATGGAATGTTATATTCACAACCGCTGGATCGCAACAGGAGCGAGCAAATGCCCGTGGTTTAATAGGCCTTGTAGAGAAGCTAGAGACTGCAAGCAATCTGCCTATAAGGCTTGGACCACAGCTTTTGCCAATAGGTATTCGGATATCGCTGAAGTGAAGCGGAAATTGAACGCCGCCTCGAGGTCCAGTAAAAAAGCAACAGTCAGCCGAGGGAAACTTCTGCCAGTCCTGGCTTCCACAGCTGCAAAAACCCGACGGTAGTCTGGCCCATGGCGCTAAGGAGAAAGCCGATCTCTTGGGTCATCTCATTGCGTCAAACTCGACTATGATCGACGGGAACGCCGAGACACCTATTATTCGCAGCTGTGGTGCTTCCATGCCTGAAGTGAAATTTACGCAACGGGTGGCCCGGCGTGAACTTAAATCGGAAATCGGATGGTATACCGGCGATGGTGCTTAAGCACTGTGCCTCCGAGTTGTGCCCAGTGCTTATACGCCTTTCCGCGCTCTCCTACTTCACAAGACAGGTCCCGGCTTCGTGGAAGACTGCATTCATGCACCCTGTGCCTAAGAAAGGCGACAGGACAGATCCGTCCAATTACAGGCCTATCGCTATCACCTCGCTGATCTCGAGGGTGATGGAGCGTGTGATTAATACACAGCTCCTGAGATACTTTGAGGGAAACGATCTCCTGAGCGTCCGACAGTACGGTTTTCGCCACCGTCGCTCTACCGGTGACCTCCTAGTGTATCTCACTAATCGATGGGCGCAAGCCATCGAGAGTCGGAGTGAGGCATTAGCGGTCAGCCTAGATATAGCGAAGGCCTTCGATCGGGTCTGGCACAGAGGTCTTCTTGCGAAGTTGCCGCGCTATGGACTCCTTGAGGGATTATGCGCATGGATTGCCAGCTTTTTGTCCAATAGAAGTATTCAAGCCGTCGTCGATGGCAGCAGTTCGGACCGCATGGACATAAACGCTGGTGTTCCATAAGGCTCCGTGTTGTCCCCGACCCTGTTTAATCTGCTGCATATCAATGACATGCTGTCTGATGGCTCCATTCATTGCTATGCAGATGACAGCACCGGGGACACGTATTACACGGGCCGTGCAAATATCCCTAGGTCAGAAGTTGAGGAGAGTCGCGAACAACTTGTGTCCGAAATCGAGACTACTCTCTCTCTCTGGAGTATCCGATTGGGGACGACTAAACTTAGTCCAATTCAACCCCACTAAGACACAAGTATATATATTCACCGCTAAGAAGGCTCCATTTGTTGTAGCGCCGCAATTCCTGGGCACACCGCTTACCATCTCCACAAGTATCGGGTTTCTTGGCGACCAACGTCCAATACTGAAGTCATACAAGGTCAGGCTGGCATCAAAGAAACTTGGGGTGCTCAACAAGGCGAAGCAGTACTTCACTGTGGGGCTCTCCTCCTTTGTAAGGCACAGGTTCGGGTTCGGCCCCACATGGAGTACTGCTGTCACCTTTTTGCTGGAGCGCCTGCGTGCCAGCTTGACCCTTTCGACTCGGTGCAAAGACGGGCGTTGAGGCTCGTCGGCAATCCCATACTCACAGGCGATGTGGAACCTCTCAGTCTCAGAAGAGACTTTGCCTCACTGTGTGAGTCAGACCAATTTCAGGTAACTTATAAATAACTGAGTTTGGCATAATTCCCCCAAAAGGACTTATCACAGCTAACTCGTATATCTTAACATACGGGGCGTCGCGAATTAGGTAATGTATGGTAGGCTTGCCATGCCTATATCTGTTAGGGAGTTTATTATACTAAATACAGTTATTATTAAAAAAATTGCTACATCCCGATATTCGTTACATTAAAATATGTTACATCATTAAAAAATCTCATAGTTGTTTGCATTAAATTTCTATAAAAACGCAAATATCTGAAAAAAACTTTAGGATGCGATTTCTCAAAACAACGATTTTTAAGATAACGTAGATAGGTCTGACACGGCAGAGGTGTTGAACCTTGTGGAATCAACAGTGTTCTTAGGTTTGAGTATTGATGCCAAACTGCAGTGGGAATCACATATTGAAAAAATAGCCAATAGATTAAGTTCAGCTTCCTACGCTGTAAAAAAGATTAGGACTCTGACGGATGTGGATACGGCTAGAATAGTTTATTTCAGTTATTTTCATATTATTTTGAGCTACGGAATTCTCCTTTGGGGTAGTTCCGCGGATTTGAATACAATATTTATATTACAAAAGCGGGCTGTGCGAGCTATTTATAATTTGGGCCCAAGAGTCTCCCTCAGAGAAAAGTTTAAAGAAATAGACATTCTGACCGTAGTGTCACAATACATTTTCGAGAACCTAATGTATGTTAAGAAAAATATTTCCAAATTTCCAAAAATATGTGACAGGCATAACATAAATACGAGACATAAAAACAATCTTGTAGTCTGTGATACCAGACTCCAAAAAATTAGCAGTTCTTTCCAGGGTAACTGTATACGCTTTTTTAACAAGCTCCCTAAGGAAATTAGGGATTTACCTATAAATAAATTTAAAAATGTAGTAAAGAGGAAATTGTGCCGAAAGGGCTATTATAAAATACAAGAATATTTAGATGATAAACTAGCTTGGAAATGAGCTGTTCACTCATGCATGCTTCTCAAACAAATTATTGTATTTAGACTAAGTAGACTAAGCATTATTTGTAAATAGACCAAAAAAAAAAAGCCCGCTGAGTTTCTTGCCGGAGTCTTCTCAGGCCAGGGCCGCGTTTCGAACCGGTGCACAGTGGGACGAAAGTACGATTTGAGTGACTTAGGACCCAATGTTTTTTATTTACTTTTTTCTTTGTGCCGATGGATAGAGCTCGTTGAGCCCAATAATAATTTCTATGGACGTTTTTCTCTAAACTTTATACTTTGGGCAGAATAATACTTTTTATTTTTTTTTGTATGGAGCGAATCAAATAAACTTAAATTTCTGGTAAGTCTCTTTTGATCCCGCTTTGAAACTACATTTTTCTTATACCTTGTCTAGTCTAATGTCATATGATACTATAAACATGTACCTAAAGTTGCAATTCTGCGAAATAAATGGATCGGTAAAAATGAAAAATCACATAGAATAAAGAGTTGTAATTTTGTTTTTCAAGTTCTTTTAGGTTGAATTTAATATGAAATAGTAAGTTAAACCACGTTATAATACACATAATTCCTTAACAAGTAACAACAAAACAGTTAAAGGTCCCTATTTCGCTATTACTTAAAAATATAGGTAAGTAATTCTATTTATTTTCGTAATGACTGTAATTATTAGTTTATCCTTTTTACTTGTTAAAATTACAGCGCTCTCACCTTTACCTATTACTATAATGTTAAATCGGATAATTAGTTAATGAGGGTAGTAAAAAAATAATTTATATTTATTGTATGTTATCTAGTATTCGTTTAATTACATTACTACTAACATCTCGTGATTTTGATCGTCCCTATATTTTATATAATGGAGAGTTTAGTTAACAATTTAGATTTATTTATGATTTTAAGAGATCATCTGAATTCATTGTCGGATAGTAAAAAAAAATTCCAATTCCTACTACATAAAATAGATGTGACCGAAGAGAACAGTGCTTAACTCCAAAAATTCTGTACGCGATTTTGTTCAAATATAAGTGCAAGGTGGGAACGAAGTAGGTAGTCGTACATTAGCACAATTCATAAGAAAAAATGGTGATTGGTTACACCGTGCTATAAACTGGCCCGAAGGAGTATTATCTGTGAATGTGGAACAAGAAGAGCTCGAAATTTGTAATACTGAAGATGTTGAAAATCTTCTACCACCATCAACAAGAAAAGCTTCGACATCTGCATTTACACCTAGAAAACCTTTTGAAGAACTGGGTTCCAGACAAAAACGAAGACGCGAAGAGGAAATCAATAAATCACTTTCGTTGTCCCCGGATGAACTGAAAGTTTCTATGATTGGAAATTTAAGAAAAATAATAGATCAGTTGCTCAATAACCTAGAAGATGTTGAAAAATTTAAACAGTGTTTAAGCAAAACTAAAGCTAAAAGTACGTATTCACCCGATAAAGCTTTGTCTTTAATAATTTCACTTAAATTAAGTAAGTGGCAATATGTAAGCATAAGAGAAGCAGCAAATGAAAACGGATCTGACTTATACCCTTCTTATTATAAAATAAAACAAGCAAAAATATTACTCCTTCGGGCCAGTTTATAGCACGGTGTAATCAATCATCATTTTTTCTTATGAATTGTGCTAATGTACGACTACCTACTTCGTTCCCACCTTGCACTTATATTTGAACAAAATCGCGTACAGAATTTTTGGAGTTGAGCACTGTTCTCTTCTGTCACATCTATTTTATGTAGTAGGAATTGGAATTTTTTTTTACTATCTGACAATGAATTCAGATGATCTCTTAAAATCATAAATAAATCTAAATTGTTGACTAAACTCTCCATTATATAAAATATAGGGACGATCAAAATCACGAGATGTTAGTAGTAATGTAATTAAACGAATACTAGATAACATACAATAAATATAAATTATTTTTTTACTACCCTCATTAACTAATTATCCGATTTAACATTACTTATAGTAATAGGTAAAGGTGAGAGCGCTGTAATTTTAACAAGTAAAAAGGATAAACTAATTACAGTCATTACGAAAATAAATAGAATTACTTACCTATATTTTTAAGTAATAGCGAAATAGAGACCTTTAACTGTTTTGTTGTTACTTGTTAAGTAATTATGTGTATTATAACGTGGTTTAACTAACTATTTCATATTAAATTCAACTTAAAAGAACTTTCAAAAACAAAATTACAACTCTTTATTCTATGTGATTTTTCATTTTTACCGATCCATTTATTTCGCAGAATTGCAACTTTAGGTACATGTTTATAGTATCATATGACATTAGACTAGACAAGGTATAAGAAAAATGTAGTTTCAAAGCGGGATCAAAAGAGACTTACCAGAAATTTAAGTTTATTTGATTCGCTCCATACAAAAAAAAATAAAAAGTATTATTCTGCCCAAAGTATAAAGTTTAGAGAAAAACGTCCATAGAAATTATTATTGGGCTCAACGAGCTCTATCCATCGGCACAAAGAAAAAAGTAAATAAAAAACATTGGGTCCTAAGTCACTCAAATCGTACTTTCGTCCCACTGTGCGGTGGTCCATTTGCTAAGCTAGTCTTTAGTACATAATTATATATTTTTGACGTTTTGTAAGTGCCGTTTTAATGGTCTATACAGAATAAATGATTTTTGACTTTGACTTTTGACTTTGTCCTTCCACAAGCAGAAAAGTGGCTATGGAGGGGATACAGCCCGTCGAGCCGGACAACTCTTAGAAATTGTCACTGTTGGTACAATAAAAAATCTTATTTCTTTATTTCTTCTTTCATAGGCGGGGATGCTAGGCCTACTGGTACTGGACATTCATCTAGGTCTTCCTCTTCCTCTCTTCTTCGTAGCCATGAACCTCCTTACTACGTGGTTAGCGGTCTTCGGAGTGCCTGTAAGACCGTACCATCTCAGTCTGGCTGGACTTAACTCTTTGATTTTGTCAGCATTAAGTGTGACCATGAAGCTTCCTATAAAGTGTTTATTACGGCTTAGCTTTACCTCCTCCCGCCCATCGTAGCATACGCATTTCTGTCGTGTGTAGTTTTTGTTCAAGTTTTGTCTTCATTGGCCAAGTTTCGTTGTCGTACAGAAGTGCTGGGCTAACAGCTTTTTTATAGACCTTTGTTTTTATAGTACCACATTTTTGTATAACACAAAACCCCGGTCAGCTTCAGCATTCGCCACCCTGTTCCATCCCGACCTCCCGACATTATTCGGTATTGGTTGCCTATATCCGCTTCAATGTGTCTGTCATCTGATAGCCTAAATATTTGATCTTGAAGGTTTTTGCTCTCAGTAGTGCCATGTTATCGAGCATGATATTTGCATAACTAATGGTCGCAATTCGATTTTAGTTTTACTAATGCGTAAACCAATCAAGAAAACTTTATTATTAATGAAAAAGAATTGAGAAGGGTTAATATAAGAAGACCACGAGAAGGCCTACTTATCCGGGTACTTTTATATATTACACCTAATATAATAATAAATACTCTTTGCTTTTATGGCTAAAAAGAGAAGAGAAAAACACTTGACACAGTTGACACCTCTAGCGTCTGACAGCTATGACATATTTAATTTTGTTCTTTGCCCGTCACTGTCAAGTGTGACCGCGTCAATAGTGTCACTACTTATACTCTATGGTCAGTACAGTATCCGTCTTTCGTATAAATAAATGTTTCCACAAAATTCGCAAACACCTGACGACGAGACCATCAAAACATTTCAAAATAACCCTCGCAATCGTCGAAAGAAACCTAACAAGAAGAAACGTAAAGGCAACAAGCGAAAGATTATCAAAAAAGATACTGTACCACCAAATTTCACAACCATCACTATGTCTTCTTGGGCAGAGAGCTTCACTAACGCTGCAACATGGCAATTAAAACAGCAAATCGCGTATTGGAAGTCAAGAGCTACAGCTTTAGAGTATGAAAATAAGTTACTGCACGAAATTATTCGTAAAAATTATGTGAGTGGGTCATTACCAGTGAATCCTACTATAAGCAATAACAGCAATTCTGATAATAATGAAACAGTCGAAGGAAGTTTAAGTTCGGAAGACGATGATAATGACGAAACTCTTGAAGTGAGTGAGGAGTTTATACAGTTTTTAATGGAAAATGCGAAGTATAAGGAAGATGCTAGACTCGAACGAGAGCGTTATAAAGCTTTGAAAAATCCTGAGCAGAATTTGATCGAAAAAATGGAAGCTATGCCGACTAAAAGTACGGAAGACAAAGAAGCTGAACTCCGAAGCTTGTATGGGGAGAATTGGCAACGGATAGGTGCTTTAGAAACGTCGATATTGTCTCAATTTATAGATAACTGTGATCAAGAGAAACCTGAGTACTGGCCGAATATAGCGTTAAACTTAAAATTTTTTTAGTTAAGTGTTTGTTAAAATTACATGGTTTTGTGTATGAATGTGTGTGTGTGGTTGATTGATGTATGTGTTAGATTTGTATGTGTGTTTATGGCCCATATTCTTGAACAACACTCAGTCCTGAATCCCGATTTATATGAGGACAGTAACCTTAGTTTGGCGGATATCCAGATATCTCTTCGACCAATGAAATTGCTGAAAAAAGGATGCCGCCTGACCAAAATATCATGAAGACATATCTCATCAACTTCATTGGTTGAAGATGAGCAAAGAGATATTTGTGTACCCGCTATGTTAAGGCTAATTCGACAGATTGCCTATATAATCTGTCCTCAGATCGAGATTTAGAACTGGTACCATTCTAGAACATGGGCCTACTAGTGGCAAAATGTAATTTTTTTTTAATTATTGATATTAAACACTATCTCACTTACTGGTAAGCGATGTTGAACTCAATGTTCAAACATGTTTGGGAGAAATTGAAGACATGAGTGATGAAAGAGGTATCTGATAATCTGAAAATATTGACATAGTGAACTTCGAAGCTTTAATACTTCATTAACAGATAACTGAGACGTTTTGTGACTATTTGCACCATAATTTGACACTATTATTATTGTTTAAACAGTCAGAAAATGTCAATATTTTGAGATTGTCAGATACCCCCTTCATCCACTTGTATCTTCAATTGCTTCAAGGGCCCATTCAAAACTGTTTTGTATGAATACTTTGCTACGGGTGTCTATCTAAGTAATTACTCATATTTTGTAAGAATATATAAAGTATTTCTATGATACATAAAACATAGTATTTTAATTAATATTATTTCCATTTAACCCTTTGACTTTAAAAAATTATTTACTCCTTTTAAAGTTTTGTGTGTTAATAATGGGGGTATATGTGACCCCACTTAGATGTTTAAGGCACAAACTGGCTGGTTCTCCCGTTGGTTAAAAGACATTGCTTTTTTCATACTGTCCTATATAGGACAACACGTGCAGGGCTTAGATGCCACCCGCATACGGTGCAGAATATTCCATCAAGAACCAAGCGGTTCGGCGACTCCTTCTGCCGCACCATTAAGTCTTGGAATTCTTTACCAGTTCACGTGTTTCCCTCCTCCTACAGTCCCGGGTCCTTTAAGCGGGGCGTGAAAAAGCATCTGATGAGGCCGTCAAGCTGAGTGCCACCATTGTAACATGATACGTGTCTGTAATGGTGACGCTCTTTTCAGAGACTTTGCCTTCAGCTTACCATCAGGCGAGGCGAAGTCAAATTGACGTGTCCTATATATAAAAAAAAAAACTGCTTAGGTAACAGACAAGCACATGGCCCACCTGATGGGTAGTGGTTACTACCCATGGATGTATGCAACACCAGGAGCGTCACACTCGCGCTGCCGACCCTGTAACAAAGAGATTGTGTGGTCATAAGACAAAGCTGGATAAGTCTGATCTTCCCATTCTGGCTCTGGCTACCTTAGTCACCGCCAGGAACACAACACGAGGTTTTCACCGTTGTACCACGGGTCATAATCAAAAATACAAAAAAAAATGGTTGGACCATGGGTAACTTTACTTCCCAGTAGAACAACCAGTTGTTCATCACAGTTGGACCACGGGTCGGGAGGGGTTATTAAGGCCGCGGTATTCTGTAGGGTGGGGGTACTTCCCCAGTCGGACTACTCAATTGGGACGGGAATACCGTCGTGTCCTTAGGACCGTAATGCCTCATCTATCGTGAGGAATGATGTCGGTCGGACAGAGGCAGATTGTTACGGCATGTTCTCTACATGCCGTAACAATCTGTCCCTGTCCCAGTGAAAGGAGGCGCTTGAGAACGGCGGCCGTTAACTGGTGCTTATCGTGGCAAAGACTTAGTACTACTTGACGTACTACTGATGTTTGGTACCTTTTTTTTTTTTTTTATCGTGCGAAAATTCCCCACGGATACCTCCCCCACCGGAACCGGGGGAGGAGGTTATGTCGGACTCGAACCGACTAAAACGCACGCCATCTGTGGGTCGTCAGTTGCCGGAGGTGAGATTGTCGTAGCCATATCCCTCGCACCCCGGCCGACCCAGGGCCATATCTCTCGATCTGGCCCTCTTCCGGTGTGTGTGGGTGTGGGGAGGCACGCAATGCGCGCTGCCGCCGCGGCCTGCTTCTGCTAGGGTGACAGGCGGCTCCACCCGTCACCCCCAGGCCCGCGCTCATGGGGGACGGAGGTCATTCTGTGACCTCCGACGCCCGAGTTGCCGCCGCTCTTCGCGGGCCACGCGGTTTGCGATTCTCCTTCGCTCCTCGCGGGCCGCTGATGTTTGGTACCTAGTAGGTACACGTAGGTACTCATCGTAAGCGTGTTATTTTACGAAATGTAAGTTAGATTAGTTGGTTAACCCTGGGTCATGACCGCCGGCTGATTCATGGCCGAGCCCACCCTAGGAAAAATCTCTAACTACGCCCATGGTGTCCTTCCTACCTCCGTTAATGAATCTATTAACTATTATTACTTTAGCTAGATGGCGTGACTAGTTTCAGTTGTCAGAGTAGGTACTATAGCAAAAGTCAACGAAAAAGTTGTACCACGGGTCGGGCACGAAAAAATGGGTGTGAATGAACCTGTCGCCGAAATAATAAGGTCTATCCGCAATACAGATCTTTGGCCAGAAATTTTGATCTTAATGAATCTTTGGGGCCTCCGCCAATCTCTTGTAAGATGTGTCTGGGCCACGAGTAAAGCGTTGGATGAAAAATAAGTTCCAAATTCATATCTCCTTTCCTCCTAAAAAGTTTTTAACAGCAAAGTGCTACTTTGCTCCCACTTCTAGAAGAACAAAGTGACACTTTTCGAATAGAAGAGATAAAAAAATATTATTTCCTAAATAAAATTATGAACTGTTGTTACACGTCCGTTGTGAGACGTCAGTTGGACGCCAGGCGACATGGGACAGCGGCCAGGCAGATGTAATATATATCTTCATTTATTAATATTTTTAACACAAAATACCAGATTGCTCAGAAAGTTGTACGACTAACAGTTTTTGTCTATGGGGCACTGGCTCGTTTAAAACTATTAACTGACAAACATTCCAAATTTAAATTTGACTCAACTTTTTTTTACGAGCGAAATTTAAATAGATACCTATTCGGACGCTATTGGTGGCGTTATTGGCCAGATGAATGGCGGTAAAACACTCTCACCTGTAAGTTGGTGCCCCTGCTTAATATTGACAGATGTCTGATGCAGGCTTTCGTCTCAGGTTCGAGGGATTAGATGGAAGTCGCTCCCATAAAATCCAAGATAAGTCGGGTCACGGAGTCTGGATCCCTAGATGATGATGGACGACCCAGTCTGGTAGATAGCGCATTATTAGATAATCTATACTATTGTATAATTGTAAAGTAGTCGTGTCTGTACCTACATTGGAAATATTTAAAAAAAATACTTGGGTTAAGTTAATTAATAATTTATGTTAATGATACTGAACACGAAAATATTTTTTTTGCATTTCCTGTCTGTTTGTCTGTTTGTTCGCGATGGTCGCAAAAACTCCTGAACGGATTTTGAAACTACTGCGTTTTATATGTCAGAAAGGGCTTGGTCAGACTCTTACGTTTGTTTGATCGCAATCGGTTGAGTAGAACCGGAGATTATGAGCAAAGGTCGCGTTAACCGAGATGCACGCGGGCAGAGCCGCGGGAGGAAGGCTAGTTTCACATAAAAACGTCAATACCTAGGTACTTTTTCAAGTCATTATTGATTACATATTCATATAGTTGCGTTCTGTCTGTCTTGGTGGTCTGTTCGATGTCGTGTTTGGACGTGTGTCGGTTATTTATGATCGATTTAGTAAGCTGTTGTAGATACGCCAAACATAGTTGTTCTACCTACTCAGTGCCGTTTACAGTATAGTGTTAAAGTAAGCACAGTTTAAAAAGCTTATATGAGTTTTTACACACATACATACATACAGTCACGCCTCTTTCCCAATGGGGTAGGCAGAGACCACAGTTTTCCACTTGCCACGATCCTGGCATACAACTTTCGCTTCTTCTACGTTCATAATTCTTTGATGCACCCTGCTAGATGGTAAAAAGCTAAGGTGCCGTCCTACCTTTTTACCCGACTGCGCCAGCGAGAGGGTAATGTGTTTCGCGCGTATGTATGTATGTATGTATGTAGTTTTCTTTGTTCCCCTCTACAGGCCTAACGCCTGGACGGATTTTGATGAATAGGGTCTCAAATGAAATTATTCATCTCCCGAGTGTCATAGGGTACATAAAATTCCAACAAAAACTATACGGTAGATTTTTGATGCTAAAATATGTGTTGGCAAAATTTTTTTTTCATTCAAATTTATCGAGTAGGGTATCAAAATGAAGAGAATTAAAAGGAGATTACAAAAATATATAGATGTCATATCCTAACTAAAAAGGTTAAAATAAAATTAATTATTAAAAAATAAAAAAACCCGACTGCTGTCTAAAAGATTGAAACAAGCTTGATAGCAGGCGGTACCCATTAAATTTCTTTCGGTTTATGATTGGCAAATGGGTACCGCCTGTTATCAAGCTTGTTTCAATCTTTTAGACAGCAGTCGGGTTTTTTTATTTTTTAATAATTAATTTTATTATTCGGATTTCGGCACGCCGGCTGACTTTGGGCCATCTTCGAGATGATTGATGATTTCGAGAAGACCCCCTGGGTCAGACCCACAGTGTCCCCATCTTGCCCCAGGAAAGCAGGGGGCGCATATAGGCTACGCCGCCTCGGCCTGCTGCAGCTAGGGTGCCAGGCGGCTCCACCTTGTCCAACGTTTACCTACGAAACTCAAATAATAACACAAGAAACGGTTTTAGGAGGAGGTAGGACACGACGAAGGCGGCTCTCTTGCATTTTATCCGAGACATCGCGGATAAAATGCAAGAGAGCCGCCTTCACTGGTGCGGCCACGTCTTGCGACAACCGCCAGGCTACGTGGGGAACAAATGCCTGGCAATGGCCCCCGCCGGGTCCAGGTAGAAGTCCTGGCTTGACGTCGTGGAGGGTGACATACGTGCCAATGGTCTCACTACCATGGACGTCCAAGATCGTGCGAAGTGGAGGAGGAAGAGCCGGAAGGTGGACCCTGAGCTCCGAGGTCATCTTGGCCACGGATGCGATCAGGAAAATGCGCCTATATGCAGATGATGATGATGATGATGTGGGACACGACGGTATTTCCTTCCTAATCGAGCAGTCCTACTGGGGAAGTACCTCCGCCCTACAGTACACCGTGGGCTGTGTGCATGTCTGCCACCTAAGTTTTATAAAAGAAATCCATACTAATATTATAAATGTGAAAGTAACTCTGTCTGTCTGTCTGTCTGTCTCGCTTTTACGACTAAACCCCTGAACCGATTTTGATGAAATTTGGTATAGGGGTAGGTTAGACCTTGAGAAAGGACACAGGCTATGTTTCTATTCTTAAAGGGTCGGCAGCACGAGTGTCACCTTCCACTTTCCATAAGGTGGGCCGTTTGCTTGTCTGCGACCTACGTGGTATAAAAAAACTTAGGGTTCAGAAATGCCACATATTAACGACTTAAATTATTGTATTATTATTATTGTATTAATTATTGTATGTATGTAATATCAAGAAATCGTCTTAACATCAAAAAATCTGGAAAAACCGCATTTCTTCACATAAGTGCCTAAAAATATTGTTTTAGATTTGTATATCACGTCGTTATAAATGCATGCATTAGTTATCAAGTGGATATACATTGACCTTATGACTGGTACATAAATATTTACATATTTAGAATACTTGTAAAGTGAACTAGAATACTGTCCGGTTGATGATAAGAGGTTATCTGTGCCATCAATTGTCTGACACACCTGATAAAAACATATCACTTGGGTTTGGATTGAGACGGATACCGAAAACCGAAAGTCATATTTCTAGCTGACCCCGCGAACTTCGTACCGCCTAATAGTCGATTCTTTATTTTTTTAAATTTTTCTCTCGTACTTCAAGGAATATTCTAAAAAAAGAATTAGCGAAATCGGTTCAGCCATTTTCGAGATTTGAGCTTAGCAACACATTTAGGGATTCATTTTTATATTATAGAAGAAAAGAAGATTATAGCTGACCCGGTGAGCTCCGTACCGCCATATTTTCCACCCGCGTGGTATTCTGATTCTCTAAAATATTATGCATGTATTATACATGTAAACCTTCCTCTTGAAACACTCTAGATATCTATGTAAAAAGCCGCTTCAAAATCCGTTGCGTAGTTTTGAAGATTTAAGCATACATAGGGACGGACAGACAGCGACAGCGACTTTGTTTTATAATATGTAGTGATATTCTTGCATGTAAATACCTGAAAAGGTAGGCAGAGGTGTAATAACACCCATATTTCGTCAACTATAATTTTCGGTTCCACGATAAAGTCCTATTTTCCTATTGCCGTCAATAAGCAAACCCTTTTTGTACTTTTTGAATAAATTTCCGATGAATAAGCTAAGTTTATTTTTCTATTTCACTTCACCCTGACTTCTTACTACTATCAGGGTGCAGTCAAATTGACGGAATATAAAAAGTTACATTTCTTTCTTTTTTAAGTGACACTCAAGCAGTAATGACGAGTCTTCATTAGATTCATCATCATATTCACACATCAAATTTGTCTAGCCATTCAATTATTACTAGGAAACATAGAGACGGTCATACATACTTAAACACTGATATATACATACATATTTACATAAAGGTCAAACACATAATTCTCCTTTTAGGCTTCACTGTAGCAGGTAAAAAATTTACTTTATTGTAGAATTTATTTGTCGAACAAAAGACATCAACGCGATACGTTACACAAAACATAAAATCTAATGATATTTTTAACCAACTTCAAAACTGGAGGAGGTTCTCAGTTCGGATGTTTATATATTTTTTTATTTTTTAAAGTAAGATGTTCTTTATTAAAATACGACTCTATATTGATGATGATTTCTTATATGTTTTCTTGATTTTGACGACCTCTTTGGTGCAGTGGTAGAGCGTTCGACTGCTCGATTGTGTGGAGGTCGCGGGTTCGATTCCCATTCAATGCAAATATTTTTATATATGAAAATGTCTATTTGCATTGGTCTGGGTGTATCTTTTTATAATATGTAGGTATGTAGCTACAAAAAGAAAATGTATCTACATAAGTATGTTCATTTGAATAGCGAAAATAACTATATCTGTCTGTCTGTTTATTACACTTTCACGCCTAAACCACTAAACCGTATTTGCTGAATATATTTTGAAACCGTATTTGGTACAGAGATGGACTAAACCTTAGGAAAATGTTTGGTCGTGATTATTCGTGATAAACGATATCCACGCAAGCAGAACCGCGAGCAACAGCTAGTATTTAACATAGATATTTGAAAAAGCTCGATTCAAAAGCTTCAATAATAATACAACCCTCTTTCATGAAACTTTGCCTTCAGCTTACCGTTAAGCGAGGTGCAGTCAAATTGATATGTGTAAAAATGTATTTAACATAGAGATAAGAAAAAGCTTGATTGAAAAAAAAATAAAAAAAAAACAAAAAAAGAAACATGAAAAAAAAAATGTCACACCAAAACACTCTACCCTTATAAAACACAACCCAGACTCTACCAACTCTACTTCACATCTATCAACATTTAAAGTATCAATCGTTGAAACTAAAGAACGTAGAAATTGGCGCTCAAAACGGTTGAGCGCAACCTGTTTCAAGAACCTCCCCCTCCCCCCCCCCGGCGTCCCTCGCCAGTGCCATCCGAGCCTTCGTAGAGCTCACATGCGCGCGCGCAGACCACCCCGCACGAAAAAAAAAACACGTTATTTTATTTCTCTGTGTGAATTCCGGATTGCAGTGCAGTGATTTTTGTAATAATAATAAAAAAAAACGCGTGTGTTATTAAAAAAAGTTGTAAATGTCTAAGTGATAGTGTGTATCAAAGATTTTGGAGGTAAATGTGGCTTTACTACTAAAATATTTGGCTCTGTGTCTGTGTACAGTTTGTACCAGTAAAGTGACAGTTTTGGGAGGTAAAGTGACTATTTTGGGAGGTAAATTGTCAATTTTGGAAGGTAACGTGACTATTTTTGTTGTGTGTTCTTATTCTCTTGGTAACGTGTTTATAGCGTGCTCTATCAAGAGTAGAGAGTGGAATAGAGTTGATTCACCTAAATATAACCAATGAAATTAACATTTCATTACTTTTTCTAAACATATCATAAACTCTATCACTTAAAAAAACCATTTCTACTGTAATCTCTACCTTAAAAATGTAATTTCATACAATTCTCATAGAAAGCTCTCGCTAAGCGTAGGTTAAAAACCGACTCTACATAGAGTATTATAACTATATCTCGCCCGCGGCGCTGCCTGCGTTCTACTAGTCATCCCGTTACAAGTTTTTGATGTAGATACGAGTCTTTTTATCTCTGCTTCATACTTTCAATCCCGGTTCATGCAACCAACCAATCAACTTTAGAGTCCATTTGAGGTCCTTTAGGTCTACTTTCAATCTCCTCTCCTATTTTGACTTTTACTAGAGCGATTATCGCTAAATCTATGGTGATTTATAGAGCAGTCGTTCCTGTAAAAGTCAGTCTTGAAAAAAAGCCTCTTTCTTCAATCAACAGGTGTACAGGCTTGCAGGTGAAGGCAGTTCAGGGCCCCTTAATATCTTCGAGGGGCCCCAAATACTTTCGAGGGGCCCCATACACCCAAAGTCATTATATAGTCATTATAATTTGCATTCAAAGCTTTGATTATTAACATTATAGAGCTCTACATAGAGACGGTAATTTCGTATCGAACTAAAGAAACTAATTTAATGATAGAGAAAAAAATGGGCTTAGATACGGTTCGGCTTTAATACGAGAATGATTTAAAATTGTTGTTGTAGAGTTGTTATATCGGCTATACTCAAGCTTGCGTATAAAAGAGGTGGGCAGAGATGAATAAATATGTATTAATGTGCTACCGGGCATTTATACAGACAATGTTAATAGTAGAAATTATCTTACAGAGAAATAAAATAAAACATTACTTAGACCGGGAATCGAAGAATCTGTTTAAAGCACGGGGTCAATAAGGCATTTTAAATTTAGTAGCGACCCGGGTACCGGCTTCACCCGGGAACACATTAGAAAAAATCCCTATAGGTGAGAAAATGAGAGATGTAAATTAGAAAAAAATACTAGGAATCTCTGAGGCCGGTTGTTATAATAGTGTTAAAATTTGAGCTTAATCGATACAGCATTTTTATAGTTTTTGAAGTATACACAAACTAACTAAAATATGGATAATAAACTACCTTAAGTCTGTGGTTCTACTGTATGAATTTATTGGTCGCGTTCCCGATTTAACCAAAAAGCTATTCCGGGGCTAAAAATTAGTATTTATATAATGATAGTCAAACATTCCTGTGTTCTTCAAGAGCTTATTTCATCAATGATACTATAAATAAAGATTTACTTATATAAAACCATTAAAACCCAGCTTAGTTAGCAGATTTTCACTGGTAAAATCACTGGTAAGAACTTAATAATGAAACTTAAACAAATATTCGGGCAATTTTGAACTTGGCTAACATTTTAATTATTTTGATCTTAGGCTAACATTCAAATTAGTTTGTACTTAGGATAACTGTCAGGCTATTTTGGACTTAAGCTAACATTCAGAATATTTTGGACTTAGGCTAACATTCAGGCTTTTTTCGACTTACTTAGTTGAAACTGAGTATAAGTTAAACAAAAGTATAATTAGGGTATAAACTAGTTCTCTATAAAAACATACCTTTACGCCATATTGCTTGAGAGGGCAGGCAGAGACAATACAATGTCACTATACATAATAGTTATTGCCATGTGACATATGGACCCCATTGCGTCGACCCATAGGTACTTATTCCAGATTAATTATAGCCTAAGTTATCCCAGACTATAATCTATCCCTGTACCAAATTTCAGCCAAATCCGTTCAGCCGTTTAAGCGTAATTGAATATAATATTTAGAAGTTTATCTAGGGCGTCTGGTGCGTACATATCCTATTACATTTGCATTGGAAATATCTTAGGCAGTCTTGTCTCATTCATGTTTCATACGTGACTAAATCACTAAGTACTGTTCATTGAATATTAGTTTTATCAGGAAGAATGGGCTTGGTAGACCCGTATTGTTTACTATTGCAGGTCTGATAGACTCATAATAATCAAATATCCTGAAACAAACTGTAAAAATGTTTTTTTTTTTGTTTTCTTCTTCTCAATGAATGAGAAGCTAAGCTGTGGTCAATCTTTTAACTATCTTTTTTATATTATTTACTTTTAAATATTTTTATACACACAGTTGTCCGCGGCTCCACCCGCGTTGATGTCGATTGTCGCGACCAAACATAGCCTATGTTTTCCAAGCTCTAATCTGTGTACCAAATTTCACCAGGTTATCTTAAAAAGTGACGAATTTTCATTTCCTATTTAAAACCCTTTAACCTTCTTTTTCGGTATGAAAGGCCGCATATGTCCTTTTCGTCGA
The DNA here is from genome assembly GCA_914767945.1 of Eilema depressum. Classification (NCBI taxonomy): domain Eukaryota; kingdom Metazoa; phylum Arthropoda; class Insecta; order Lepidoptera; family Erebidae; genus Eilema; species Eilema depressum. The sequence goes on from OU612020.1 coordinate 19,872,110, forward strand.
TTTTCTTTTCTAAATCATAATCGATTTGAATAGTTAGCATAATAAATGCTTCAAAATTTCCTTCAAAAGCTATGTCATTTCTCAAAACTCTGGTCCATTTCTGTATCCAATTTCGTTAAGATCGGTTCAGTGGTCAGACAGACTGAGTTACTTTTGCATTTGTAATATCATAGTATTCTAAACCTTATTTTAAGAATAACTTGCATATAAGTTGAGAAGTCCTGGGTTCGAATCCTGGCCATTACACTACCGACGTGAACCCACTTCTAACACTAGCAATTTAGCTTAGCTCTCTAGCTAGCCCTCCGGGTTAGAGGGAATATTAGTAACTTAGTTTACTAATATCCTTTTAGAAAATAGATGATGAATAATGGATGCATTATTTTTGGAAATTCATACATACATTTGTTATAGGATCATTATTTCTCATAGTTATTGTAATATATTACTTGTTGATTTCTCTTCCCGGGGTAGGCCGATACGTTAGGCGGCCATCTGCTTCTGCCCTCCAAGCTTTATTTACTTTCAGTAACCTTTTAGGCTCATATATACCTTATATACTCGCTTTATACTAACATTTTACATTTTATATCCTCTGTTTCAATAAACGTGTTAAAGGTGCGAAATTTTTTAACAGATTATTATCAATCTTAAAGATGTAAGGAATTATTGATACTTAATCCACAGATTGGTAGATTTTAAAATGATAATAAGCCGTCGGACTTGCATTCAAAAGACGTCCATTCTATACACTGTGGATTAGAACTTCTATTTGATTCATTAATAGTTTGCAATAAAATACTTAGAATAAATTTAAAAATACAAATACTAGTAACTTTGATGTGCATGTATTTATATTTGCAATCTTCACATGATAAATTCAATACTTATAAGTTTTGGTCAATTATTTTATGTAAAGTTTGAAAAGTTGTAACAACTTGTTGTTTACAATTTGTAAAGTAAAAGAAAAGTTGATAAAATTGTCGGTAACTGGGAATGTGTTAAGCTATTGCCGATAGCGACTTTATTTATCACCTTATAAATACTCGTATAACAGTCCGATATCATCCTTATATTATAGGTACACATTTTTTAGATTAATAATAATTAATAAATACTTTCTAGTATGTATATTAATATTTTTATATTTATTAAAACTTTAGAGTATTTATTCATATCATAAATACATGCACTCACGCTTGTAAATCCCTGAAGGGGTAGGCAGAGGTATATTATCACCCACATTTCGTCAATTATGATTTTCGGTCCCACGTAATAGGGGCGTCAAGCGGGCACTCAGTCATGTATGTTTACTGTCGGATGGTATACCCTTATTCGCCTTTTAAGACACCCACAGGAAGAGATGGGGTGGCCCTATTTTACTACACCGGGAACCGACACGGTATCACCGGTATAACTTATTCATTACTAGCTGACCCGGCGAACTTCGTACTGCCATATTTTCAGCTACCGTGGTATTCAGATCCCGTTCTCGCTGCATCACAATAGAAATCTCTAAATTTATATATTTATATTAAGCATGTATTATACATATAAACCTTCCTCTTGAATCACTCTATCTATTAAAAAAAAACTGCTTAAAATCCGTTGTGTAGTTTTAAAGATTTAAGCTTAGATAGGGACGGACAGACAGCGACAGTGACTTTGTTTTATAATATGTAGTGATTAACTTATTAATGATAATAAATTAATAAACTCTCTTGCAAATATCACACAGCGCCAAACTAAACATCCAGTATAATAATATGTAATAACATTAAATCAATTACACCAAACTCTAAGTGAAATTCGTAACTTCCGCAAACTTCTGCGAATACAACCATTAATAGGATTTTTGCAATTAAACTCAACATAAAGACGTTAATACATCCTTAATTACTTCAATTACATTAGAACATATATTCATTGGATAAGATATACATCGTACATACGGATTATAATATTTTACTACCGGATCTAGTTAACGGAACTCCCCACAGCGCGCAAGAGAGCAAATGTGGGCAACCAATCATCCATGGCCCTAGGTCGGCCGGGGTACGAGGGATATGGCTACGACAATCGCACCTCCGGCAACCGACGGCCCACAGTCGGCGTGCGTTTTAGTCGGTTCGAGTCCGACATAACCTCCTCCTCCGGTTCCGGCGGGGTAGGTATCCGTGGGGATTCTTCGCACGATAAAAAAAAAAAAAAGGAAACTAATCATCCAGTTCTAACTGATTTCACTAGTCCTAAAGAAAATCTGCCGCCTGGATCTTCTATGGTCAACTTTTTTTTATTTTTTATACCACTTAGGTGGCAGACAAGCACACAACCCACCTGATGGAAACTGGTTACCGTGGCCTATGGACGTATGCAACACCAGGGGCGTCACACTCGCGCTGCCGACCCTGAAGAAACCTTCTATCGCCCTTCTTGAAGAACCCCATATTGTAGTCGTCGAAAACCATCGCGGGGAGTTCATTTCACAGCATGCAGCTTGGAAAGCATTAAATCGCCTGCGGACCCAAGTTGGACGCTGCAAGGCAGATTTGGCAAAATGGGGATATTTAGACCAGTCGCGAGTCCATTCCAATCCATCTCTTGCCCACTGTGCCCTTCCAACTGTACTATCGAGGACCTGAGTAAGGCAACGGACAATGCTGTAGCCGTGGCTAAATACTGCGCCAACAAAATCTAAAATTTTATGAGCCATTGACTCGACGAAGAATAAGAAGACCGATGCAAACTTTCATGTCATACATACATTCGTATAATCACGCCTTTATCCCTTGAGGGTTAGGTAGAGGTAAATTAACACCCACATTTCACCCGTCCCATGTAATAGGGGGTGAGCGTATTGCCGTATTCCGGGCACTATTGTTGACTCGAGCCATGCATCTGAGGCTGAGTCTGGGCTGTATATATCTGTCTGATGTTGAACAGCCCTATCCTTTCATGTCAATCGGTTGTTAAAACTAGTTTTACGCCAATACATAACCTCCTCCTTTTTTGAAGTCGGTTAATGAAAATTCTATAGGTACGGGAAATATTTACTTAAAAGTTTATGAATATGTTAGCATGTTTGATACTCAATCACGCTCTAACGGCTGAACAGATTTGGCTGAAATTTGGTACAGGGATAGATTATAGTCTAGAATAACGCAACTTTTATCCATGGAATAACTTCCCATGAGTTGCGGCAACAGGTTCGATTGCCACTCAGTGCAAATATTTGTATGTATGAATATTTTAATAATTATATTTTACGCTATACTAGACACTTAAAATAAGCTTAAGAAGCTGGTATTGGTTCTTGAATATATATACATTTCATAAATTTTGTAAATATATTATTATATAATGCTTATAGGTAGGAATCGACAGACAAAATTTATATGTCTGTCTATTTGCTATCTCAGTGGTCGGGTTGAATTGGACCATGAAATTCTCACACTCATATTACTCTTAAAAGTGTAATTTAAACTGAATAATTTATAAGCAAAAATTATCCAGATCGGTGAGCAGTTTGATCACGATGCGTGTAACACTGGTTGCAAATAATGGTCAGAGAAATAGAAAAATATTGCCGCGAGCAATAAGTACAATTATTCACAGTTAATAGTTCGAATGCAATGTCAGTAATTTATTATCCATACTTAATATTATAAAATGTGAAAGTAACTCTGTCTATCTGTCTGTTTGTTACTCTTTTACGCCTAAACCACTGAACCGATTTTGATAAAATTTGGTACAGAGATGGATTAGATATTGGGAAAGGACATAGGCTATGTTTGGTCGCGATAACAGACATCCACGCGGGCGGAGCCGCGGGCAACAGCTAGTTAACTATAACATTTATATTAAGTAGTTCATTAAACATATTGAAACGATAAACATCAAATTTTATTCCCGCTTTTTGCATGCATGCATGCAATACTAGTGTGTCATTTATTATTCCATATATTAATAGCGTTCTCTTGTAAATGTTTAGTTTTTTATTCTATAATGGAGCTAATTATATTTTGTCCTTCTTTATATGGCTTGGGTAACTTAATAAATATTGATATAGTTAAATAAGAATTGATAAACCAGTAAAAATACAAATAAAAAAGGAATTTCTCAGTCCGTCATGGATTTCTGTTTGTATGTTCAGCGCTAATTATTTTCATGTAGACCAATTGCGATAATTGTATTTCTTTTTTAGAAATATTGGATTGACGGATCTTCTTATATAGTGAAGTCGATTTTTTCCAAAAAGAGTTTATGTTTGAGGTGTAAAAAGAGTGGCCGTGAGGTTTTATTGCTAGATTATTTTTTTACAGACTCTATCTATTTTTCTTTGTTTGTATTCTCTAAATGCTATAAAACTTTTACTTTTTATAACTTCACTTGTACTTCAAATGTAGTTTTGCTTTTTTAAAAACTTATTACAAAGAAAAAACTAAATTCATGAGACATTTATTTATTAACAATAAATAACTTGTTTCAGAATTTATCTGTATAGTTTTTTACTATTATCATTAATTAATCAGTTAGATATTTTGGTATTAGTTATAGTTATATTATTACTATTAAATATACATTGCGTTCAGATCTTAGAACTAAATGTGTAGGTGTATAATGTAGAATTCCACTGTATAGTATCCAAATCCTGGGCGTTATTGAACAAGCTAATGATAACTATCACAATGAATAAGAGAGGTTTATGTGTGGGTTTGTGACTAAAATGATCATTGTTTAGATGTGTTTATGAGCATAATATTCAGTTATAGCCTATGCCCGCGGCTCCACCCGCGTGGATATCGATTAATGCGACTTTTAATCAAATCTTTGATAAACTTGTTCTACTTAAACAAATAAACGTCTGACTAAGGCCTTTCACACAAAAAAGTGCATTCAAATCCGTTGAGTAGTTTTTGCTTTCATCGTGAATAATAAGAATTCCAAAAAAAAATTTTTTGTGTTTTCAGTATCATTAATACAACATAAGACAAGTTTTTTTAAAATATCTTCGATGTACAGACACGACCAATTTACCTTTTTAAAATAGTATAGATAATATTACAATACATAACTCCAACAACCCACCAACACCTTTCACTACTGAGAATTATATTGCAATGACAGCCATATTGGTATGGAAATCTAGTAAATTACCTTTAGGATTTCTCTTGGAGATAATGATAGTATTAATTTTACTAAATAAAGTTATATTTAGGTATATATTTCTCGTGATATTATATTAAGTAAATTAAATGAAAACTGGTGAGGAAGAATGTAGAGATGGATATTTGTTACTCATTTACGCGAAAACTGTTGAACGAATAGATAGATAGTAGTAGTACCCAAAGCAATAGGCTAATTTTCATTTATAGAATAGTTTCCAGTGGTAGAATGGTCTCACTACCATAGACGCCCAAGATTGTGCGAAGTGGATAAGGAAGAGCCGGAAGGCGGACCCTGAGCTTCGAGGTCATCTTGGCCACGGATGCAATCAGGAGAATACGTCTATATGCATATGATGAGTTTCCAGTGTGACGCATGAATCAGATCGCTAGTAATCATAATATAAAAGCTTATAAGTAACTTACAATTATACTTATGTTAATTATAAACCAAATTTTATGTAGGTACTTCAATTAATTTATTATACATTTAACTTCCTATATTATACACTTAATTTCGCTAATTATACACTTCATTTCACTATTATGTATCATGCTAATATAATAATAATAAACACAATTACGGTCCAAAATTCTTCACATCGAAGGTGTTTCGCACTTAAGGGGTGTTTCAAAAAAGTGCATAGTTGAAATAATATCGTCTCTCCACAGAGAGGTATAACTCATTCTCGCATAGTCCGTGTTGGGGCACGAAATTCGGAATTTTTGATGTCCGCCGCCGCGCGGTCGGCGCGTACGCCGCATTCCAGCCTCTAATTCGTTTAGAAATCACTTGCTTTCGTTTTATCTTGGGGTTTGTGTAATTTTAATAATATATAGAGGTCTTTTGAGCTTTATGTTTAAGGAAAAAGTCTTTTTATATGAGCACTTGCTTGCTATATTTTTTAAATGTCTAAGTCAGATTTCGTTGAGAAACTAACACGAATAAATTTAATGATTTGAATGAATGCTGAAGCTTTGAGACAATATTTATTTATGTAATTGTTCAAAATAAAATAATAAATATTTATTACAAAGAAAAAAAGTTTTTCAAAGTCGGTGTATTTTACAATTTGTATATTTTGTTTTTATTTTAAACTAATTAATATGTAGTTACTACATTGGAATAGTTTAAAAATAAAAGGCGAAACATGAACTACCTAATATTGGTTTATTAATAACTAGTGGCTGCTCGCTGGAGTTCGTTTTACTCCCTTAGCGGTGGAGTTTCGTAAAAGCCTTTCTTAGCGGATGTCTACACCCTATAAGGAACCTACCTGCCAAATTTCAAGTTTGTAATTGTTCTAGTTGAGTGGTATTTCGCTTTTATATACATTTCTTCTACTACTTTCTACATTCAAATCGAACATCAATCAGACAACTCACTTTCCCATTTATAATCTCATGAAGCTATACACGATCTGTCACTATTAACATACCACAAACGCATTAATAAAACAACTAAACTACATTAATGTGTAATGCAAGATATGTGCAAAGTACGATTCATCTACATTTTGAGACTTCTACGTCATTAAAACATAGTTTTTACGATGTCGTCGGTCGGCTGGGCGAGCTCGGGTTATGTCTGTACTTGTGAACCAGTATAAAGGAGGTTTAACACGCTGCGTGACTATTTAGACTTTGAAACGTATGACAGATGGCCACGGATAGCCACGCACCGTGCTATGCTCATATTGCCTCTCTAGACAAGTGTCAATTCGTTTGTCAGCACATTTTATAATAGAACAGATTAACCCTTTCCCCTTCCCTCCATTAATTCATAATTCATTATAGAATGATGAATGTATGGGATTGACACGTATTTTATACGTTTATGACAGTCGTCAACGTATGCCAATTCCACACATTGATCAATACTATTCTAAAGATGTATTGCAACATGTCTAGAGGGGCAGTTTCCGCAGTTATTCAACCGTACTGCCATGGATTTGTCGACGATTCTGCAGAGGATACTTACTCTGTTCACAGTGTGTCTGTGCGGGTCTGAACCGTCTCCGTCAATAGAATCACATACCGGGTAACGTCGGCTTATAGTTTCGAAGTCACGGATCCGAACGCACCGCTACTAACTTGTCAGCCCCCCAGACAAGTGGTAATACGTTTATAGAATAGAAATAACTGATCATTGTATGGGATTGATACGGCGACTGTCATAACGTCACAAATGTCAAAATACGTGTCATTACCATTCACCATTCTATTTATAATACACCAACGAATTGCCACTTGTACAGAAGGGTATCAGTTCTACCGACGAACGATACTCTATCTACGGTGTGAAATCGGTCCGGATTGATTCGCGTTCGTCGATAGAGCCACGCACAGTGTGAAGCCGTCTTAAGACGTGCGCATGAGTGCGTGTATGCTGAATTGTTGAGTAGTAAATCCGTTTCGAACAGATTAATGTAGCGCGGCCATAGGCGAGTGATAGAAAACTGCTTGCTTGAGATAAATATTGTAAAAGAATAATTACAAATAGGCCTACATTAATGTAGTTCTCATTAAACCTTTTAATATTAATGTGAAAGGTTGTGTGTGAGTGTGTGTGACTTAGTATGTTTGTCAGGTTAAAACTACTCGATGGATTTGAATTAGATTTGGAACAGAGACAGATACACCTCTGCTTACCCGTTAGAGGATGGGGTACATATAATTTATTTCCAAAGTGCATATAGATGTACCCGGTTGTAAGAAGTGTGTTGATGGTTTTATTCACGGAGAACAGAATAATAATTTCCATCTCCATAGTTTTATTTTATTGTAAAGAAAACGTTTATAAAGTGAAGTAATTTGTACGCCAGGCAATTTATTAACTTTATTTTTTCTTAATAACTTGTTCTAAATACTTATCTGAGTTGTTAAGTAAGGATAAGTAAGGAATTATTAGCGGAGCCTGTTATGGGCGTAGCATAGCTACTGTATAATAATGATATTGTGTACCCCAACTAACATTATACAGTCTATTTCGTTTGTCTGTATATTTAACGTGAAAACGGCTGGAGAAATTTTGGTGAAATATACATTCATATAGTTAAATCTCCGAGGGGGTAAGCAGAGGTGTATTAACAGTAACACCCACTTTTTGCTATCTTTTTCGAAACCACGTACCTACCTAATAGGGATTGAGCCTATTGCCGTCAATCGATAACTTTGTATTGAAACAAAGTTTAAAAGTCATTTTTTTTATAATATAATAACTAATTAGGTACATACTGTGATGGTATTTATTTCTGAAATTTTCAGAGTGAACATTTATTCAAAATTCTGTCCGTGTATACATTTCATTGCACGTGACTGTACACACAAGACGCCGACGACACACACATACACACACACACACACACTCATACCCTCTGCTCATACGCAAACTTTCGCATTTATAATGTAAGTAGGCCATTAATTCAACAAGTTAAAGTTATAAATAAATAATGATAACATCAATTTTGGTTTATAAGTTGTCTATAAAGTGCAAATTAAATTGATCGTGTATCGCAAAACATAATCATTAGGTCTTTAACACATTCACGAATTTTAATACTGTTTAATTTTAACTACTGAATCACTTATAGGCCTAGTACATTGACTTCTATATACAAATTAGGTTTAAAAAAAAAATGTGTCACAGTCCCTGGGTGGCTTAGGCGGGAATGAATTTTGAATTTCGAATTTAGAACGGGACACAGGGACTAGACAAATGAGTAAAGGATTTTGAGACTTATTTGTATAACTATAGCGTGCTTTTTTCATGATTTCATCATCTGAATGAAAGCTACAAAAAGTTGCGCATAGTGGTCTATTGCGATTTGCGATAAAAAAAATTTCGTACAATTATTGGAATAGCATTCGATATTGGAATAATTGAAACCGATTAGGCTTATAATAAATACTAGCTGATTCACGCGGCTCCGCCCGCGTGGAATTCTATTGCGATATCATTTTTGATCTGATCCCGTATTAGCCTATGTTGGTACCTGATAAATAAGCTTTCTAATGGCGAATGAATCTTTGAAACCGGACCAGTAGCTTTTGAGTTTATTAGTTAGGTACATACAAAAACAAGTCTCTTATTTTTATAATATTTATATAGACTAAAACCTTAGCTTCGGTTTTAACTAGGTACTCTTTTAATTTATCTGTGAGAAGAGCATTCAATTTTTATTTGAGCTTTTGGAAGTTCTTTGAATTTGTTATTGTTATAAATTTTGTTGACTTTTTTTATGTCTACCCTCGTCCTCGCAAAATATTTATTTGTGGTCGATTTTTCTCAGAATTGAATAACTTTATTCTTTCTATCGTATCTTCTACTTGGGGTTCATAGTTAAGATTTGTGCTTAGATAGCCAATGATTTCTTTGTGATTACCTACAGTGGACAAAGGAAATACGTATGTATACACTTTTTCCTATAAAGGTGTATACATGTCATACCTCTTTTGTCAACTGTACCTACAAGACATTCTATTTATAAAACAAAAATTGTGGCACGGTTCCTGGATTAGGCAGGCATTAATTTTGAATTTCGAATTTGGAACGGGATGCAGTCTTAACTAGATAAATGAGTAAAACGAAATTTGAATTCTATTTAGATACACATAGAACTCTTTTTTCTAATTTCATCTGTATGACAGTTACAAAAAGTTGCATTTAGTTGATGATTGGTGATGGTGGCTATTGCGATAGGAAATGGTTTTTGCAAGTACCTACAGTATGGGGTTCTTCAAGATGGGCATTAAAAGGTTCTTACGGGGTCGGCAGCGCGAGTGTGACGCCCCTGGTGTTGCACACGTCTATAGGTCACGGTAATCACTTTCCATCAGGTGGGTCGTGTACTTGTCTGCCACCTAAGTTGTATAAAAAAAAATATTGATGGCTGACATTTTAGCAGGATGCTTTTAGTATTCTATGCAAGTTTCTAGATTCTAACTTAATGTCACACGAGCATACATTAATTCATTAATCAATACAATAATTTGTATATTATGCAAATTATATCAATATTAGAATAATATATACCATAAAAATGTTGAGTTATATTGTGTATTAAATATTAGAGCAGATACAAATTATTTTATTACTGATTGCGAATTATTGGCTACAGATATTTTTAAATGTATTCTTAATTGAAAAATATTATGTTGATATTATACTTAAAATGTAATAAAACTCGTTGATTAACAAGTAAAGCACCGTATCTATTTATAACTAGCTGAAGCACGCGGTTCTGTCCACGTGGAAGTCAGTTATATCTCCGGTTCTACTTAACCGATTGCGATCAAACTTACATAAGATTTTAAGTCTAATCAAGACCTTTCTAACAAAAAATTCCGTTCAGCAGTTTTTGCATCCATTGCGGATAAACAGACAAGAATTTTAGGTGTTCAGAATCGTTTACCTATGTAAATAAGCCAAGTTAGTTTTTAAATATCTTCAATGTACGAAGCCCTTTCTTTCTTTCTATTTATATAAATAAATAACATTTAAGTGTCTATTTGTAACGTAAAAACACTTTTTGTATATGTACTTATTACCTATAAAAATAGCAACGTTATTTATTTTTTTATCTGTCTATCTGTCTGTTTGTTTGTAAACGCTCAATGTCCGAAATGTATTTGGTTGATTTAATTAAATTTTACCGTTGATAGCCGGTATTATGAGATTGAACATAGCCTACATTTAGTTTCGAAAACGTATTAGAGCTTCACAAAAAAAACTCAAATAGTAGTTCACTCGAACAAAATCGCGGGCACACTCAGTTTATAATAACCAAAAAGACTTATTTAAAATCTTCGAACTGCATTTAGTAATCGTGAACTTATTTGGCCACTAACCATAAGGGCAGCCCTTCGGATCTCTCTACCTGTAGCACCTACCTGGACCTTTGAAATTAAAGGAGGCTTTCAACAAAGACAACACTTGTCTAAGTAATAATATTATTAAAGCACAACTATTTGTTTTGTGCGTCTAAGTAAATAGATGGCGGTGTTGTTTAGAATTTTTGGTTTCGAACTGTAGGTAATTTAGTTTTCAAGAGTTTAAAGTTTGGTTGGAATGTACCTACTCAATTTTAGCCGATTTCATAAAAGGAGGAGATTAGATATTTGACGTGAAAATATCATTGATATGTATGTCCATTGATTTCTCCGTTCTTTGTGAACTGATTTAATTTTTTTTTGTAGAATAACCTATCTTTAAAATCATTATCATCTTACCACTGAATCCTAGATATGTCCGAGGCCTTCACCAGAATATATTTTTTATACATTCAATACTGGTTTAACGAGCACACGAAAATTTCTTTTAATTTCGTTGAATGATGTAGACAAGGCATGTAGGTATACACAGCACAGAAATACAAAGTAATATTTACTGTGGATAGATCGGTCTGTAACTTTTAAAATAAAAGCAACAGATGTAACGGTAAAGCGAAAGTACTCCTAATACAGTAGTTTGCATGACTAGAAGGCGTTATCAGATTATAGGCGATTTTAAATATCTTTCTCATTGTAATAATCAAGATAGGTTGAGAATTCAGATTAAAGGAGACCCTTGTAGTGTAATGTACAAATTGGTAGATAAATTTTTAATTCTTCAGTTCATTTTCTTAACAATGGTTGAAGTTTTGAATTCATTGTTCAGATGAGTGAAGTTTTTTTCAAATTATCCAAAAATTATCACATTATATAAATGGCTAGCTGTTGCCCGCGGCTCCGCCCGCGTGGAATTCTGATCCCGTTCATCGCTGATATATAGCCTATATGTTAATCCAGGGTATAACCTATATACATACCAAATTTCAACCAAATCGGTCCAGCCGTTTATGCGTGAAAGAGTAACAAACATCCACACATCCACACATCCATTCTCACAAACTTTCACATTTATAATATTAGTAGGAAGTAGGATATAGCTACATCAAGGAATGATAAGGACATGTGGGCACTTGTTGAAGCTTATAGAATCTCTCGATGGCAATTTGTCAATATGTTAATAACTAAATAGAAATAGAAATAGTAGATTACCCAACAAGTGAAAAAAAGGTGAATTCTTTTCGAGGCACTAAGTTGTATCCCGAGAGGAGCGAAAGGTTTCTGGGGTAGAATCCCGAGCGTAGCGAGGGATTCTAGAAAGAAACCTGAGCGGATCGAGGGATACAAGAGCCGAGATGAATTCTTTTTTCACGTGTTAGGTACTCAACTTTTCACCATTGACTACGAGAAAACGATTACTCTGTGATTATGAATTACATTTTGTTATGGATAGTACACAAAAGAAGCAGCAAATTATCAGTAATAGCTACCGCTTTAGCGCGAAAAGACCTGGAGTCTTTTCGCGTTCGAGAATATGAGTTTCACTTTCATCACTAGATGAAGTCATTTTATGATTACAAACATAAAATTTTACAAGGAAAATTACACAGAAAATGGCGGCATTTTTTTTTCTTAATTTAAACTGAGCCACATTCCATCCAGCCAGTGATTACATTTAGGTGACTTTTAGTACGTTTTTATAGTGAGAGTGTGCAACCTCTTTGCATGTTTCACTAGAATCCGTACATTCGCACATGTTCCAAATTCAAATTTTTTTATTCACTCGGTGAAACAAAGAGCGTTTTATTCACTGTTTTTGATGAATCACGGGCCCTTTTTCGAGTGTCAATGGTGAAAATACATTTTTTACTACTGTTTTCCATGAATCGCTTTTCAAACAATACCTATTCTTGTACACGTGGGAATAAGAACACCGCTAATAATAGTCTGTATGTCACTACTCCTCACTTTACCTTTAGTAATAAACACATTTAGTAAGTAATATGTATTGCTCAGGTTATATATTATCTTGTATCTAAAATGTGCTCAAAATGTGCTTTATAAATACACGCAGTACACGTTTCTTGGGTGTCTTTTGTGGATAGCACGGGGTGCTACTGCTGTGAATGAGCTCAAATTCACCAATCGTAGATTATTACAAAACAATCCGACACGGCGTCGTTTATCTCACGATTTAGATCCAAGATACGTGACCTGAGGTATAATAAAATTGAGTTTGATTGAAAATGGCTTTACATGAATGTATGTCTTCCAGGTGTAAGTGACAATGTGTGTGCGGTGAGTGAGAAAAACGCGCGATGTTGCGCGTGATCACCTGCCTTCTGGTCGCGACCGCGGCGGCGGAGCACGTGCGAGAGTTCACCGTCAGAGAGAACGCCCGCGCTGCCACCCTCGTAGGACACCTCGGCGACGAGCTCCCTGACGCCGCACCACCCTACACGATCGTCCCCGTCCCTGGCAGCGCCGTCAACGACGACCTCAGAATAGACCCCCACACGGGTGAAATCAGAACAAGAGTACCTCTAGACAGAGAGAACAGAGACCACTACGCGCTGGTCGCCATCCCCGCTAGCGGAGACAATATCCGTGTTGTAGTTCGCGTACTAGACGAGAACGATAATGCACCAACTTTCCCCACGCCTGTCATGAACGTTGAGTTCTCTGAGAACACTCCCAGAGACGTGAAAAGGAAGTTAAACCCTGCCAAAGATCAGGATCTAGGAGCGTTCAATACGCAAAGATACAATATTGTATCTGGAAATACTGATAATGCGTTCAGATTGTCTTCCCACAGGGAAAGAGATGGGGTTCTTTATTTGGACCTACAAATTAATGGCTTCCTCGACAGGGAGACGACTGACCACTATCAGCTAGTTATAGAAGCGTTAGACGGTGGTACACCACCACTTAGAGGTACTATGACTGTGAATATTACAATTTTAGACGTGAATGATAATCCTCCAGTGTTTGCTGAAAGTGTTTATTCTGCTACTATTCCGGAAAATGCCACTGTTGGCACTCCAGTTCTAAAAGTGTTTGCAACCGACTCAGATACTGGTGAAAATGGTGTGATAGAATATTCTATAAATAGAAGACAGAGTGATAAAGAAAATATGTTCAAAATCGATCCAGAAACTGGTGAAATTATTGTAAATAAAGCGTTAGATTTCGAGACTAAAGAGTTACATGAGCTAGTAGTTGTAGCAAGGGATAAAGGGGCACAGCCTTTAGAAACAACTGCATTCGTATCAATAAGGGTTACTGATGTAAATGATAACCAGCCCACTATTGATGTCATATTCCTAAGTGACGATGCAACGCCAAAAATATCAGAATCGGCGCAGTTAGACGAGTTCGTGGCTCGAATATCGGTCCATGATCCGGATTCAAAAACTGAATACGCGAATGTAAACGTTACGTTGAGCGGCGGAGACGGCCATTTCGACTTGCGGACTCACGACAACATAATTTATTTGGTGGTTGTCGCGTTACCATTGGATCGTGAGGCTCGTTCGTCTTATACTTTGAACGTGGTAGCAACTGATAAAGGCTCGCCGCCTCTTCACGCGTCTAGGATCATTAGTCTTCGAGTAACCGACGTAAATGATAATGCGCCAGTTTTTCCTGAGCCTGAGTACAAAGCTAGTGTTCCTGAGGCCGCTGCGCCTGGAACACCTGTAGTACAAGTATCAGCAATCGATGCTGACGAAGGAGAAAATTCTGAAATACGGTATTCTTTGTTACCAACTCCTCAGTCGGATTGGTTTGTGATTGATGAGCGGTCAGGGTTAGTGACGACGAAGTCTAGGGTTGATTGTGAGACGAATCCGATGCCGCAGCTAACGGTGGTGGCTCAAGATCGGGGTAACCCTCCGATGTCGTCGACAGTGCCTTTGATAGTGACAGTGTTAGATGTGAACGACAACGAGCCGATCTTCGACCAATCTTTCTACAACGTCACCGTGTCGGAGAGTGAGGCTGTCGGCAGCTGCATTTTAAAGGTGAGTCTAGTTTAGTTTGATTTTAATTTAATATTAATATTACTTACACGGTTGATATACAATGTTAGTTTATCAATTTACATTTAAATAGGAAGCTAAGCGTTTTGTGGAGGACATCAGGCGCAGGTTGAGGGAGAAGTCAGGAGATTCCTGCGCCGGGTCATAACTGGTGCAAAAGCTCGCTATTGCCAGGTTATCCTGTAATAAGGGTGCCAATGATACTCCTTGTATGAGTTGTTATATTCAAACATGTTATACATCTTGACAGTAATAAGTAGTAGGTATATAAAGCTGCCTATTGATCAGTGTTATGAAATGTAATGTAACATTCATAAAGAGCATGGCGTGAATGAATGCCTGAATACAACGTGTTACGCCGATCAATAAAGTAAATTCAGATATATACAGCTAAAATATCTAAAATAAATAATACGTTTTTAGGTGCCGGTATCTTTACCGGCACCTTTCATTTATTATTTCTTCTCTCTGGCTTGAAAGTCTTTTCATAAGAAAACACAATCTTAAACTAAAAAAAGAATACAATATTTTATATTCATCCTATCATTTATATCTTAAATGTCAAATGTTAAGATGAATAAAGAATTAACAAATAAAATAGCACGAGTCATCAAATCTAACAACAAAATAAATAAAAAATCAAATTGTATATTATGCAACAGATAAATCGAAAGTACATTAACTGTCAGACCATTCAATATCACTAAACTCCCGCCAAAAGTCAACCACAGATAAAAAATAAATTCATAAGTGAAAGTTTGCATAACAAATTGCAAGGAGTTACACTACGGTACTCGCATTATACATCAGTGAAATGCCAAATGCCAGATGATGATTCCATGTGATTTGCCACTTACTACCCATATCAGTAAAGTCGGACATGTAGAATTACAACCTATTTGGAAAGTAGTTTTAGAAAATTGTTGTGAATTTTGATGAAATCTTAAAGGGCTGATATCTAACGGGTATAGTTTTGATTTGAGAGTTTCAACTACTATCCGAGAGAATGTATTCCAAGTTTAAATTTAAAAACGGTTTCTATAAAAACGGTACATTTGTAAGTATTTTATTCTTTATTGATGTGGTATCTATGGTTTTATATTACATTTTATGTGTTAACATCCCACTTATTAGCTTAAACGGTGCTAGAATTGCATTACGTGATCGTTTAATAGATATCACGTTTCAACTTAACTTCGTCGATTTTCTCAACGCGTTATCGTTATAAAATATGAATACTGTGTATAAAAACTGGAACAATAAACCCGTGTACGTACTCCGCAAACTCGGCTCCAATTAGTTACAACGGACAGATCAATTCCGTTTATCTTAGCTGACCACACCCGCGCTTGACGAATTTGTCGAGTAAAAAAAACTCAATTTTCATTAACTCTTATCTTGAAAAAGGCTTGCTCGTAACTTACACGAGTTAATTTCTTTTAATATATTCCACGTATACTTATAAGTGGTTCTACATAAATCTATCTCGTCGACTGATGTGAGTTTGGGCGTGCGCCGAGCCGGATCGCGAATTGCGATCTAAATTGAAAATTAAACAGTGGAAGTTCGAAGCTGCCCGCTCCCGGGTCTAAGGAATGAATTCTCAAAAGGCATTCTGGCGTATACCTTTGCCTCTCTTTACCTATATTAAAAGAATTTCTACTTCATGGTTTTAAAAAGTTTAAAAATAGAAATAATAAACTTTTACAATTTAAGAAGCTGTCATTTTAAAAACATATAGGTACCTACCTATGTTTTTAAGTCGAGTATTTTTTTAAATCCCTACTAATATTATAAATGCGAAAGTAACTCTGTCTGTCTTTCTGTCTGTCTGTCTGTCTGTCTGTCACGCTTTCACGCCTAAACCACTGAACCGATTTTGATGAAATTTGGTATAGAGGTAGATTAGACCTTGAGAAAGGACATAGGCTATGTTTGGTCGCGATAACCGACATCCACGCGGGCGGAGCCGCGGGCGAAAGCTAGTATGTTTAATATAATATAGCTCTTGCAATATAATGTCAACTCTTATATAGAGAGGTGTATTTGCTCTATATTTCTACAATTATATTGCTGTTACAGACATTTAAAAGAAAAACAAATTCACGCCCTCGAGCACAAAGCGCACATTCGCTGCAGCTGCGATAATTCTTATAAAACAAAAACATTTTTGAATTGATAAATTACAATTTAAATTAACTAAATTGATGTAAAATACATTAATTTTGCGATAATTTTTGTGTTATTTTATTTTTCGTAGCATGAAATGAAAGATTTGGTTATTTCATGTCTTGAAGAGTGAGATAACACTGTGTGTGACTTAACACAGGAAGAACTAGAAGTTTCTTAAAAAATGTGTAACATTCGTGAAAACTTCCCACAATGTAAAATTAGAAACAGCTTATGTAATTCTAGCAGGCTATAAACAATTCAATTAAATGTTAGTGTTTAGGACGGCGAATTCAAAGTAGTACTGAACACACAATTGAATTGTAAGATTTTTCGTCACCTGCGCATTGTCACGATCTCACGACTCACCGATTGTTATTTAGTTATATGAACAAAGTTCTGTGTGTTTCGATTTTAATAGAGGTTAAGTGCCGCTAAAGGCAGACAAATGAACTTTGACTTGCTGCCTTTGCTGTATTAAAAAGTTACTTTTACTTTTTTTACTACATTTTGATGACAGGTCTTTTGATTTTGATGACAGGTCTTTTAATCTGTCATCAAAATGTACATGGCGGGATACTTTGGTCTTATTGTGTAGCAAAATTAGTTTTATTTCAATTATTAACTAATTAATATTTGTATAAACTAGTAGCAAATCGGGAAAATTAAAATTCTAATAGCGAAATTATCACTGTCAATTGCATTTCTCATTTGATTTCCGAGAAATTAATCACGACGACGATCAAGCACGTGCTTGATAATTAAGATTCGTTTTATGTCAGTCTAGGCTTCTAACATTAGTACATAAATATAAAATTTAATTACAGGACTAAGATTTCCTTTATGTTTACCTCCAATAAAATTATATTATGATAGCTCCCGCGGCCATATTGGATTCTGATTTCCGTTGCTATTGCCATAAGATATAGCATCAATGACAGTTTTAAGAGGATAGCCATCAATATTATCAATAATCTGTTTTAATATATTATTATGCGATGTGTGTTATATTTTTTACGCCTTTTATGCTTTCTAATCCTTTCTTATGTACCCATCTGTTGATAGCATATATATATTTTTTTTTTATAAAGATCACGTCAATTTCTGTAATTAATGACATTTCCATTTTTTATTTATGTGGCTAAGATTTGCCCTCTGTATTTTATGTCGAGGAACATCAATTACAATTAACATTTTAAATAGGCATTCAATTTAGTTAATTGGCATAAAAATATTTGCCGAATAATTTTGTGTGAAAAAATGTCAAGTGTTACATTATTGATAACTAAATATTTAATAGTTATGTGAATTATCTATATTAAGTCCATAATAAAACTAAGTGGCTCTCTATAAATCGGCTGGGCAAAACTTAAATAGTTGCTAAACAGTCGAGGACAAGTTCTCTTATGGTTCACAGTCACGCGAGACCGCTAATTATGTAACAGAATTAATTTATTACACTAAACTTCGAAAAGAAAGATTTCCAGACTAGTTTGAAGTCAATGGCATTTGGCCGAATGATGAATACCTTTATTTCAAAATAGGCGCGCATTTTTGACAGTTTTTTTTGGTTGAACTTAACTGTACATGTTAGGATATTTTTTTTGACATTGGCATACATCTAGTTAAGCTCGCCTTTGTACATGTTTCTTAAAATTTATTAAGTATTATGATCTGTGTAATGTGTGTGTGCAATAAAGAATTAAGAATTTATTACATATCAAAAGGGAAAATAAACACTTTTTTTTTAAAACTGGCGCGCATTCTTGACAGTTTTTTTTTTAAATTAACGCAGCTGATAAAAAACAATATTATGTAGTATTCTTTGCCCACAGACTAGTAAGTTATGCTACGCATGTCTTTGCCTTTAACTTTGTGAAATTGTGACAGTGATTACGTTACTTAGTTCTTAATAATTAGAATTGGGATATAAAACCATTTAATTATAATTGCAGCATTTAATAGCAACAGTATAAAAGCTTTCGTGTTTATATTGTAGTTAATGTTATACTATAATAATGTTTATGTACGATTTCCATCATAAACCAACATCTTAAGAACATTAGTTTTTTGCCTTTTACTAGCCGATACTAGACGTGGAAATTTTGGCTAGAACCTAAAAGCTTGGACTTCATCTATAAAGGGTTTTTAAAATAAGGGTCGTACAGGTGTTTTTGTGATAGGCTCTAAAATAGGAGGTGGTCAGGGTACCAACCTTTTGTGTCTCACAATTAGATAATTTCCTATTCTATTATTTAAATAAAGAACAGTGAAAGAGCTGTAATAAAGTTTCCCATCAGTTCTTATTTCATAAATTTTACCCACCATTATTTAACAATAGCACAACATGTCATCCATTGTATATTATAAGTATATATTCTTCTAAGTTTCAGCAAAACTTTTTACAAGAAAACTGATATGATTTCAGAGTTAACTGAATTATTAGATACTTAAACATACTACGCTTACAGTAAACAATTAAATAATTTGCATTTTCTCTTTCGCTATCATGGACCATAGTGCACCTCAGTCAGCACGCGAACGCAGTTAGTATGCAAGAAAATGTAATTATATGGCAATTATAACACATTGTCAATTTAAGTTTTAATAATTTGTTAGGCTTTTTTAGATTGTCACGCAAGTTACATATAATTTGTTCTAAAAAAGGTGATTTGACTTGAAGAATTTAAATGTAACTTCGATTAAACACTATTATAAATTTCACATTTACGTAGGAATGAGTGAAAGTGATATCAAAACATTGATGGAATAATGATTGCAATAAAATTATGAATGTACCTGCTTAATATAAATTTTTCAACATGTTAAATAGCATTCTTCCTCCTAGCGTTAATTCCCAGTCGCATCCGAAGCTATCAGCTCGGAGTCTGGGGTCCGCTTTTACCAGTCATAGCTACAGATTTGGCTAGACCTCGATATTTTCCGTGAAGCGATTGCCATCTGACCTCCACGACCCAATGTTAACATTAGGCGATATCGAATCTTTGCAGCTAGACCGTTGTTTTTGGACTTTTTAGGGCACCAACTACCCTTAACGACTGCCATAGATGTTCTTATGGCAACCGGGACCGACGGCTTAACGTGCTCTCCGAGGCACGACCAGACCAATGCAAATACCCATATTTAATGCACACAAATATTTGCACTGAGCGGGGATCGAACCCGCGCCTCCTGCGTAGCGGCCGCGTTCACTACCGCTACGCCACGGAGGCTGTCAAAGCATTATCTAGCTAGATTCTTACTAGGAATTCAACATCATGCAAATTCAACATCGTAGTCCAGAAGGATTCAAAATAAGAACAAAAGTCGATGAATTCACAAAATATAGATACTATGTAAGTATTTAGATATACATTTTGTTTAAATACATACAATATTACATGAGAAGTTAGTTTGTTCATAAGTTATAACTGACAGTTACACAAAAAAGCCTTTATCATAATCAGATTAATGTATTTTTTATTCTAAAGTTACTCATAGGCAATTTATATTATCATAACTTAATATGGCTAAGTTTATGTCATCTTATCTTAATTTTTATTGGATTCATTGAACACAATTCGATGTTTAATTTTAGAACAAACTAGACTTTTAAAAAAAGAACTTCAGGACATTTTATTTAAAAATGTCAGTAGGTTTAATGACGGCCAGCAACATTCTTTGCGTGTGGCCATTGCGCAGATAATAAAATTTTAAATGAATATGCATATAGACTGAACTATTTGTGAGTATATTGCGGTTAAATGCAATAATTAAAACCCTTTTTATTAAAGCTATTTAATGAGCGGAGGGATCGAAATGGATATAGTTTAAGCGAGCAACGTTAAGCGGTAGGTATATTCACAACACGTTTCTATACGGCCCGGTTTTAGTGCCGGAATTGCGTCGTGAAAATATCTCCATAGTGGGCCATAGGGTGCATACATGACTGAGGACCGGACAAGGTTTTCCCGGTGAGAAACCGTCTTGTGGAAAAGCAACTTTAATGTGCTTTGGAGCTTAAAAATTGGTAACTGTAATAACTGTGGTTTTAAAACCATTAGGCACTTTATTAGGTACATAATTATATTCATTACAACAAATTTATTGAATAGATATCTATTTATTAAAGTATGCGCGAATTACTATTGCGATGCGTTATTTCTACATTTGCATTAAAATATACACTGCGTTTCAGTTACTTTTTAGTAGCAAATAGCCTGCTGTTATATTTATCTCAAAGTAAAGTAGGTATCCGAACTTGTGTCTTTATAATTTTTCTTGAGTTTGAATAAGTGGTTCAATAAATAAATTCTTTGTAAATCTAAAAATTATGCATAGTTTTAAGCGCCATATCACTTTGTAAGCTTAACAATGCAAGTAAGCACGTCGCATAAGTCACATTGGAGTCCAATCTTAACATAGGCACATTACAAACCTGATTATACGATAATGACGCATTAAACCGTTCTCGATGTCTCCCGTTGGTTTTAATGAATACACCATTTAAATGTGCTGTAAATTATCTCAAGAAGAATGTAAACGAGAATTAAGTTCTCGTAGCGTTCCACTTTGTGTTCTTTTTTTAATTTATTGAATTCTTTTTTTGAAATTTTTTATCTATTATTTCAAAAACAATGAAGTTTATTGATTTTTTTTTATCATAGTTTATTGAGTTTTGTTTTATGTCCTTTTATCATTGTCACTGTTTTAGCCATACACCATTATTATTAATTTTTATTATGAATTAAGTTTATGTTATGTTTTTTTTTGCGTAGTGCACTATAGCGTCTCTTATTGGCGACAAAAAATGAGGACGGTCGTCCTTATTTTTTGTCGCCATCTTAGAGTGCGGACAACGTATCTATAGTTTTTAATATATCATTGGTCGTAGTATAAAAGTAATAGACGAACCCGCTAGAACTACTGAACGAGAATATTTAAACTTCTGCCGGATCCCCTTTACTTTTTTACTTGCGAGAACAGGTCTTAAATTAAAATTAATTATAATGAGATCCATTTACAGGCAATAAAATAATTGGACTTTTATGGCGTACACCTATTCAAAAGTTGAATACACTTTATAGGATTTGAATTCTGTTCTATTTAGCTTCTAGATTTCATATTAGTTTAGTATTATGTAATCTGTGGTATTAGCTATTAAAACTTATTACTTGTAAAAAATAGCTTTAGTGTTTATGACGATAGACGTATTATTGTACTGCGATATTAATTTTTATTTAATTTTTAAATAAAACTATTTTTATCGGATTCTATCGTTTTACCGCGATGAATTTAATGTCATTTTATAATTTACACTGATTCCGTAGGTTATAATTTTTGTTCAGTTTTTATGATAATAAAAAAACGAGACAAAAAACTAATGTATATACTTAATGTAATATGTTGTCTATGGTGTTCACTTTTTAAACCTTCTTACTTGTTATTTAAGCTTTTTGACGTTTGATTTGGCTGGACTTCGATATTTCCTGTGAAGTGACTGCCATCTGACCTCTAAAGCCTCCTGTTTATCATCATAGTAGCGCTTTGAAGAATGTCCTAGAATATGTTTTCCATAAACAACATTATTTACAGGGTTTACAAAATATAAAAGTTATAGTAACCACGAAGTAATTTGCACACTTGTCAATTCAGTACGATATAATTATTTCTGACCTTTATTAAAAGGGATTTTTATTATCTTTGCTCGTACTTAACTCAGAAGATTATAAATATAAAATGTCTGAAGCTATGATATTATTAAAAGTAGGTATTAATAAAAACATTCTCTGGTTGGAAGGTAAAAATTGTAATGTAATACTAAATCAGTCTGTAATTTAAAACTTCTGTGTAACTTTTAACTACCTACTATTACTCGTTATAGGGTACAAAAAAAAATCAATTTAAGACCACTACTCGACTAGCAACATTGCACCACTTTTGGGTGCTGTCATACTCGTACAGATGACATTACAAAATGTGCGCTATTTTTACACATATAGGTCTCAAAATGCATAATTTTATCTAGTTTCAGCGTCCCATTCCAAATTCAAAATTTATTCCCACTTATTCAGGTACCCTGACACATTTTTTTCCTTCATTGAGGTAGGTTACTTTATACTACTTTTGATCTAGGTATGAAACTTAAAAAATAACTGAATAACAAGGCAGCATGGTAATAGCGACTACAATATGGGGTTCTTCAAGAAGGGCATTAGAAGGTTTCTTCAGGGTCGGCAGCACGAGTGTGACGCCCCTGGTGTTGCATACGTCCATAGGCCACGGTAACCACTTTCCATCTGGTGGGCCGTGTGCTTGTCTGCCACCTAAGTGGTATAAAAAAAATAAAAAAAAATAAACAAAAAAAAAACTACTTTTGAGCCAATGATGTATCTGCCTCTGTTTATTATAGGATAAGACATATATTATTTGCCCGCGGCTCCGCTCGCGTGGATGTCGGTTATCGCGACCAAACATAGCCTATGTCCTTTCTCAAGGTCTACTCTACCCTCATACCAAATTTCATCAACATTGGTTCAGTGGTTTAGGCGTGAAAGCGTAACAGACAGACAGACAGAGTTACTTTCGCATTTATAATATTAGTATGGATAATTTAGGTACACGCGCTTCGGTCCTACTCCTACATAAGTTTTTTCAATATCCCATTCGAATTCTATAAAATAAAATATACAAACCGAGTTATATAAATATTTATGCGACAACACCGAAGATAGTCTGGCCAGCTACATCAAGATTATAAAGCAAAAACGAAATTACTATTTCTTGTGTTTCCCGATACGTCAAATATTTTTTTTTATTAGCGTAAAATAAACTGCGAATGACATTAAAAGTTACTTAGGAACAATTAAGTAAGTAAAAACTATTTCAATGAATATTCAGAACGGTGACGGAATTCTATACTTTTTTAATATAAATAATGAAGACTTGAATGCACGATCGGTGGTGCGTGGATTGACTTATTAATTGACCAAGTAATTTATAGTCTTCTGATGACAATAAGTGCAACTATTCACATAAAATATTAATAATTCATAAAAAGACTGGGGCGATTTTAATTACAAGAACTTGAAACCCAAACATGCTCACTTTGTATGTAGATAATTGAATTAAAATGTATATTTTACTAGTAGTTTCCTGCGGCTTCGCCCGTGTGGATGTCGGTTATCGCAACAAAATATAGCCTATGTCCTTTCCAAAAGTCTAATCTATCTCTGTACCAAATTTCATCAAAATCTGTTCAGTGGTTTAGGCGTGAATGCATAACACACATACAGACAGAGTTACTATCGTATTTATTACTAGCTGTTGCCCGCGGCTCCGCCCGCGTGGAATTCGGATTCCGTACAAACTTTTCTTTCGTGCTAGAATTGCCTCGGATACCATCCCCGTCAGCCATCAGGAGTGCCATGTGGAATTCGAACCCACTAAACAGCATGCCGTCGCGGGTCTTCAGTTGCTGGAGTGTAAAATTGCCTAGGGTATTTTCCGCACCCCCCGGCTGACCCTGGGCCATCTACAATTTTAAGATGGCCCTCTCAGAAGTGGGAAGCACGATGTCCCATCGAATTCCGGAAAGGGAGGAGACGGGCGTGAAGGGATGACAGGAGGCCGGACCTATAATCCTCACGTCCGCGCTCGGTGACCAGCCCTTCCCTTTCCTGCTCTCTACTGGGCCTCCTCGTAGTCAAAGGGACATGTGGGAAGCCTTTGAGCAGCCCTCTATAGAGCTGCTCCCGTTGCTGTATGTATTTGCCGTAGGCGGTAGCGCCTCCCCTGGGTGAGGGGCGTTAATGCCTCCGTTACCCAGGATGCATCACATGGAGGTTCCAATCCCGCATTCGGATCCCGTTACCGTTGCATCTTGTGTTCAGCTGACCTTCCCTGTCTTCGCTCGTGAAATACTTCGAACACCCGTGGTTGCACCCTTTTAGCCCATGCCCGTAATAATATCTAATTAGTTTTCAAATAATGTATGGTAATTTACCGGATTTATTGACATTATAATTTCGTAATATCTTTTGAATAGAACGTCCGATGTCAATAATTCAAAAAGTAATCAACAGGTATTGAAACAATCTTAAATACCAAACGATTTATTTAGATAAGAATTAATATAAAGGTATAGATTCTGTGGTCTGACTTTGATCGGCATTTCGGCTTGAATTTATATCGTCGCGCGTTACTTTCATACTGCAATAGATTCTAAAATATTCATTATAATTATACAGTGTAAAGGGCAATTTTGATCTACATTAAATGTACAATGTATCTAACGTATTTAGTCAGATAAGGCTTAACACTATATTGTTAAAAATAGCTTCGAAAATGACACATATTTTTTTTATAATTTGTAAAAGCTAAAAATGGTTATTGTGAGCTACCCTTATTAGATAGACATATGCTGTCGCGGACTTTTATGTAGACCTTTTTAAGTTATACATTTCTACAGTACATTATTTTGTTCTATCTTCAATAGTTTTCGCAGCGTACGCCATGTAAGGAATTTTTTAGGTCATTTTTTTTACACCTTGAGTTACATTATTGAAGTTTTATCCAGGATCCCTTTTTTGTTTGAAAATTAATTATAGCCTATGTTAGTCAGTGATAGTGCAGCTTTCTAATGGTAAAAGAATTCTTGAAATCGGTTCAGTAGTTCTTGAGTTTACTCGAATACAAAAATACAAATCTAATATTAGTAAAGAATGTATGGAAATCTGCCCGATTTATTGACATTTATGCTCACTACTCCGCTCCCTTTAGTAGTAGCGTGATGTTATATAGCCTATGTTACTCCCAGATAGTGTAGCTTTCTATAGGTGAAAGAATTATTGAAATCGGTCCAGTAGTTTCGGAGCCTATTCGTTACAAACAAAAAAACAAGCAAACAAACAAACAAACAAACAAACAAATCTTTCCTCTTTATAATATTAGTATAGATAGCCTATGTTAGTCAGTGATAGTGCAGCTTTCTAATGGTAAAAGAATTCTTGAAATCGGTTCAGTAGTTCTTGAGTTTACTCGAATACAAAAATACAAATCTAATATTAGTAAAGAATGTATGGAAATCTGCCCGATTTATTGACATTTATGCTCACTACTCCGCTCCCTTTAGTAGTAGCGTGATGTTATATAGCCTATGTTACTCCCAGATAGTGTAGCTTTCTATAGGTGAAAGAATTATTGAAATCGGTCCAGTAGTTTCGGAGCCTATTCGTTACAAACAAAAAAACAAACAAACAAACAAACAAACAAACAAACAAACAAACAAACAAATCTTTCCTCTTTATAATATTAGTATAGATAATATCATGTGCTGATTAGTATGGATTAATAAAATTTATCTGTATAAAATAGTCACAGCACGTAACCCACCATTTTCAACAAGTTTACAAGTACACTTTAGAATTATTTAAATAAATGTTCTTATAATACTTGCTAAGGTTTATAGTTGGCGGAATGTTGTCGTTTACAAGTGCATTCTTGTTTATAAAAAAAATCAAGTTCTCGATTTAAAATTCAAAATCTTGCTATTCCAGCGATCACGACTGATGACAGTGTTTTTAAAATAAAACCTTATCGTCATAATTTTAGAGTACGAATTTGTATGTAACAATTTTACTTGTATGTTCGATGAGTATACATATAGGTAAAGCTTATTTTATAGGCATAGGATAGTAACCTGTCACTTGTATAGGGTTATTTGGCAATTCCCTCCGATTTTTTTAAATTTTTTTTTTGCTTTATAATAGTGAGGTAAAACGCTCTGCTTTAGCGTCTTACCACGCTATTATAAGACATTTTTTTTGGGGGCAAATAGATAACGGGGGAAATCGAGACCATTATAGTTTTTATTAATGAATTTTACTCAAGATTAGGTGTTCGTATGATATTAACACTTTTAAGTAGTCACTTAATAAATTACAGTTACATTTATTAGATCGACCGTTACAGTTCATTCAATCAAAATGTTTTAAGTGACTATGACGAAGGAGAAATTAAGACGCGGTAGGGCATAACAAAATTTTCCCGTTTGAATTTGGAATCGCCTGGGAAAATATCTTTTCCTTGCCACATATAACATAATACCTACTCAAGTACAGAAAACTGAGGTTGTTCATTGTGTTTGCGAAAGGTTGAAGTAATTAAAATCATAACCCTTCTTTGGCTTTGCCGTAGTCGGGGGGTTAGTAGCGTTATGAGCAAGACAGAATAGGGAGTTGGAAACGCGAGTTACATGTCTAAAATGTTCATACAAAATTATTTATATGTAAATAAGAGTAGTTTGACTGCAATAGGCTCGCCCATTATTATGTGGGACCAAAAATCATAGCTGGCGAAATGTGGGTATTAATACACCTCTGCTTACCCCTTTGGGGATTTACAAGTGTAGATCCCTACTAATATTATAAATGTGAAAGTAACTCTGTTTGTCTGTCTGTCTGTCTGTCTGTCTGTCTGTCACGCCCAAACCACTGTACCGATTTTGATGAAATTTGGTATAGGGGTAGATTAGACCTCGAGAAAGGACATAGGCTATGTTTGGTCGCGATAACCGACATCCACGCGGGCGGAGCCGCGGCCAAAAGCTAGTATATTATAAGTATGTAATATAAATCTTGCTATCTTTCTTGCTGTAAGTTTCAGAAACGCACATAGTATATTAATTTACTTGTAGCCAGTTTATTATATGGACTAACATAATTAAAAGTTTGTGTTACCACAGATAGATAATTATATTTTATCTGTGGTGACCATAGACTATATTATTTTTTTTGTGGTTGCCAGAGATAAAACGTATTCTGTAGTTAGCACCGATAAAAAATATTCTCTACTCAACATTCCCACAGTAACTACACAATATTTTTTTATACGGCATAGGGCTGTGAGAATGGTTAAGTATACCTATTTAAATTGAGAGATAGAAACCAGTCCACCTTCGTTCGTAAGTAGTTCATTAATTTAAATTATTGACGAAAACAGGAAGAGCGTTTTTATTTGTGGCCTTTTTTTTGCTACAAACGAATAAAAACTTGCCTATTTCCTTTTTAACGACTCTTTTTTTGTATATTTCTATTAGAATTGCTTATATTTTAGTGTAAATTTATATTACCTATGTGTTTTATTTATCTAAATTAATAGATAATAATTATTACGTAAATATGGATATATTTTGTAGTCTAAATTCATGTAATGGTCACTAAATTCTAATCCACACAATGGATTTTGACACGGAATTCCTTTTAATTTTTTTAAACTTTTAAATGAAAGCTTTTGATATTACAGGAACTTCGTAAAGTGTGTAAGTACAGAAAGCAGATCATGGGCTGTCTCTGCCTACGCCAAAGTAAAAAGGGGAGAATAATAATATATGAACGTTTATATATCTAATTCATCCTCAAAAGACATTTGAACGGGAAACCCGCCAAACACTCATAAACTAAACGTGAAAATGCGTGCGTAATTTTAGACCGAGAACTAATGAAATTTCTTTATCTCTTTCTATCATGCATGTGCGGTTATTAATTTTTGCCTTATAACGATTCTATCTCTGTCTTTCGAGGTCACTGTCACCTATTAGACCGGTATGCGGTGTGTCCCGTGTGTCTATGATTCTATCTATCTATCTCACTTAGGCTGCGGTCTCAATGGCAGCGGCGGGCGATAATGAAGGCGGGGCAATGGCTTCTGAGGCTTGATTTTACCAGTGAATCTGTTTAAGTCCTACGTTTTAGTCAATAAGTGAGTTTTAAAATGGGTTTTCATGTTTTACTGTATCCACCCATCCTAGCCTTTCTCCCATTTCATTGTGGTCGGCTCTCCGTATCAACTTACACGCCATTCCTGTCTGTTTTGCGTCAATTCAAGGCTTGCGCCTATCGTTAAAGTTATCCAAAATCGGTTCATATGTTACTGCATGATTAATTTTATAATATTTAACTGAGCGATTTTAAAGCTCTACCGCGATCATCAATACAGATTACTTGTAATACGAAGTGAAAATGTTCCCGACTTCAATGATATATCGATGCAAAAATGGCCTAATAAATTGCCACAAAATGCAATAATACTCCTTGAAAAGATTTTTGCATATTATGTAGATAGCTTGCGGTTGATCACTTATAATGATATACATAAGTAGGGTAGCAAATGTAGAACGCACTTATCTTAGGCACTAACACATCCGCGAAAGTTTCCATCAAACGAATAGCCTTTAGAATTAACTGCTGTAATTTATTTAGAGTAGCTGTGATGACAAGTCGTTCAACAAAACCATGCTATTAGAAATGGAAATCGAGTTATATCTGATTTCTAACCGTATAGAATTAGATTTGTAACAGAACTCTTTAATTTAATAAGTACTTTATTGTAAAGACTTATAAGTATAAATTAGAATGGTAGGAAAATTACTTCTTATTATGTTTTAATAATAATAATAATATAGTGGTGATAGATCGATTAGAGCGCCTTGCAATGATTGTTGATATCACCATTCCTCATGACGAAAACCTCATGAAAGCCGAAAAAGACAAACAAATAAAATATTTGGATCTGGCTCATGAGCCTTCCGGCCGCCAGGTTCGATCGTATAGTTCGATCAATCGAACTACGAGATATTTTATTTCCTTGTGGTTCGATCAATCGAACTACGAAGATTTGTAATTCCTTGTAGTTCGATCAATTTGGTTTAATCGAACTACCAGGAATTTTTAAGTCCTTGTTGTTCGATCAATCGAACTACGGCGATCTGTAATTCCTTGTAGTTCGATGGGTAAAAAAAACAAAGTGGTCTGTTTATGGAGAGCTACACCGGACAACAAATTGTCTCGAAGGGTGGCATAAAAAAAATGTTCAATGCTCTTATAGGAAAAAAAGGGCCAAATTGGATGACCATATTGACCAGTTTGCATCGAGATTCTGAGTATTATATCATCAAAATGAAAGGAGGATTGTTAGAGAAGCGAGAAAAAGAACCACGAAGACGGAATGAGTTCATAATTTCAACGAATATGATGCTTGCTCATGGCGATATGCTTGTGGGATTTTTCCTGGAACGTATGGCGTGGGAAGGATCTTTATTTAAATAAAATATATTTATTATATAGCAATTACTTTTCTAATACAGTAGCACGTTTAAATTATTGATTTTAACATTTTAATCGAAACACGTTTCAATTATTAATTTTAATCGAACCATAAGGACATAAAATTCCTGATAGTCCGATTAATCGAACCACGTTTACTTAAAATAGCAAACGCGGCACAGTTCGACTTTTCAATCGAACCATAAGGACATAAAATTCCTTATAATTCGATTAATCGAACTGTGCGATCGAACCTGGCGGCCGGAGCGCTCATGAGGTTGTTGACATGTGGAATGTTGATTCAGCAATCATTGTCCCGATAGTCATATCGGCCCATGGGCTGATTGCTAAGAGCCTCGACCAACACCTTAAGAGGCTCTCGTTAGGCAGCTGGATCAAGGGCTTGATGCAGAAGGCGGTACTCCTCGACACGGCACGTATTGTGAGGAGGTTCCTCTCTCTGGAGCCCTAACCACCGGTAGCTTGGTCCCTATACCCGATACCGGTGGGGCACTATTTTTTATATTTTTAAATATATGTTCTTGTTTTTTATAATTATGTATTTAAAAATATAATTTATAAGAGTTTTTAAAATAATAAAGAGGAATAATAATAATAAAATTTCTTTATTAAAGCAATATTAGCTCATTTGGTTAGTAACAATTTCTTACTTGGCTATGTTAGTAACAATAATTAATTAATAAACAATGTCAAATTAAAAACAGGAATGAATGAAAGTCAAAATCAAATTCAAAATCGGAATTAGGTATATATCAATGTCAAATGATTAAAATACCTACTTAATAAATTGCTTGGTGTAAAATCAGAGAATCTAGTATAGATGCAAAAATTTTCATACGTAAACGCGTGAAAATTTAAAAGACTTAAATAAAAGTGTGCTTTTCAGTCTAATATTTATTAGAAGTTTGATTTGTATTTTCGTTCCCGCCACATTATCTTACTACCCCTAAAACTGTTAAACAAGTCTTTGTTTATAAAAAAACGACACCAGAACATAAATTGAATTCAATATATAAATAACATACGCATAACAGTCCCATGCATGATGCTATCAGGCCCATACGTTGTATTGTCGAGAGAATTTATTTTTTATTTATTTATTTATATTTATTTATATTTGGGAGACCAACAGCTAATATCTAACAAAATACACATTTAAGATAGGTGACAAACAGCCAATTATAGGTCTCCACGAATAGAGGTAGTACAATATAAAATGTCAGTGAGCACAGTATGACAGTTGCATATATGAAAAAGTACAAGTTGAAAATCTGTTATTCAGTCGAATGTACTAGATAAGCACCTAACTTATTTCACCAATAGAAATGGTTTTGCAAGAGAAGTTAGAGAAGAAATCGAGACTGAGCACCCGTCTCACAGGTTCTACTTTTGAATTAAAAATATCAAATTTAAACTGCTTAAAACGATCATTTAAGCTGCTGCTCGCTCGCCGTAGAAATGAATTCTGTCTGTAGTTAGTAGTTGCTAATGGGAGGTGGATAGGTGTATAGTGTCTGAAGACTTTGACAGGTACAGTAAAGCCTATTTTGGATAATAGAGATGGGCAGTCAATAGACCCGTTCAGTAATTTTAGAATATAAGTAAAGCCCGACCAGGAAAATAAAAAACCCGTACTGGGGGCGCCAAAAACATCTATGATATGACAACACCAAGTATAGTGATAAACATGTAAAATGCCAAGTGTACAAATATTTTTTCAACACACTTGCTTATGAACAGGCTTTTATTTCCCCGCAATTAAGCACGGAATGACACCTAATATAAAACTGTGACTTTTTCATTGCTTCTTCTTCCTCCTAGCGTTATTCCCAGTCGCATCCGAAGCTTTCAGCTTGGAGTCTGGGGTCCGCTTTTACCAGTCATAGCTACAGATTTGGCTAGACCTCGATATTTTCCGTGAAGCGATTGCCACCTGACCTCCACGACCCAATGTTAACATTAGGCGATATCGAAGCTTTGCAGCTAGACCGTTGTTTTTGGACTTTTTAGGGCACCAACTACCCGTAACGACTGCCATAGATGTTCTTATGGCAACCGGGACCGACGGCTTAACGTGCTGTCCGAGGCACGACCAGACCAATGCAAATACCCATATTTAATGCACACAAATATTTGCATTAAGCGGGGATCGAACCCGCGCCTCCTGCGTAGCGGCCGCGTTCACTACCGCTACGCCACGGAGGCTGTCATGTTTTTCATTGCTATTATTCACAAAAGTGAGTTATAGACTTCTTTTTTTTAATTTCATTGATTAAGTTGCTTTGTTCTTATAATATAAGGTTTTATTTTTATTTTTTATATACCTACTTGACGCGAGACAAATGTACATACGTTCATATTTAGTCTTAAGAAACCCTTTTATTTTTTGTAAACTGACGTCCTTAAAATGCCGCAGTGGAGTTTGTTGCGCCGTTTCTTCTCCATTAGCGCTTAGGAAGCGGTGGTAAACTTAGTTTTAAGGAGTTTTTGACGTCAAAAAGCTGTAACAGTGTTGCACTATTTTGAGAAATAAAGACCTTTGACTTTGACTTAAAAAAGTTTTGATACAAAAAAGATCGTGTCCAATATTACAAACGAATTAATATACCTATTGCTTGCTCATTTCATGCAGCTTCGTATTTTAAAAGATAATTTCAACTTGTAGTACGTGTTTAATATACAAAACTTTCACTAAAATGTATTTTTTTTTTCTCTGTTAAAAAGTTAAGTTTTTCTCTGTTAAGTTTTCTGGTTAAAATAGAAAAATAGACGCGGCGTGTTATACTGGTTACAAGGACTGGGCACAAATCAAAACACAGTAGTATCCGTATAATAGTGTACTGCTTGGAATGGTGAATACAAGTTAGACATACAGTTACATTACACTATTTAAAGAACAGGGACCACGCGATATTGGTTTTCGGACTGCATAAAATTCTTGTATTTTATGCCTAACAGCACAGAGATCAAAATAATCGAGCATGATTTTCTTATTTGCGTTAGGCTTATTTTTCTTAGGCGTAGAAAATACATTTGACGTTTGACCTTCTCTTCGTATTTTTATTACAGAAGATCGGGATATACCTAAAAATGTGAATAATAATTAGTCACAGTAAAATCAGTAGTTTAGGCCAATTTCATTGCACGTACTCTATGATGTACTTACCCGTCATGTTGACAACAAGGTCTGTGATGTTATTTAGAGGAACAGAGTCCAATCCTTCCTACTTTTTATCCGACAAATACTTTGTTATATTATAAATTACTTTTCTTAACTGGCTTTTAATAGTTTTCGGCATATTACTATAGTTTTGTAGTTTTGTAGCGCTCTCAAACTCAACAACACGCACAATTGACACCACACTGACAGATGACCATAATGACATTGTATAGATTGTTACCATATGAAGAAATTAGTTCCAATAGTTTACCGCAATATGGCGAGGTATTTTATTTTCCTGGTCGGGCTTTTTATATCAGCTATCTCGCGGCGTTTGGTCAAGGGGAGAATGTGGAATTTAGCGCATAGTTTAAAGTAGTCGTCTGATGTATAATTGATTTTAAGCCTATAACAAAGATATTTAATAAATTTTTTCTGTATATTTTCAATACGAGCGATATACGTATCGTATCTAGGGTTCCACACTTGACTATTATATTCAAGAATGCTGCGTACAAATGTACAGTATAATATTTTCATAGTTTTAACCTCTTTGAAGCTATTAGAGGTGCGAATTACGAAACCTAGGGCACGATATGCCTTATTAACAATCTGGTCAATGTGATCCTCGAATAATAGTTTGCAATCGTGAGTCACACCCAGGTCACGCACACTATTGCACCGTTGAATTTTACACCCCTTCAAGTAATAGTCTGACGCTATGTTCGTTGCCTTCCTACTGTATGTTACCACTGTACACTTGGATGGATTCAGGTCTAATTTGTTTCTAATACAGTAGTCGTCCAACCGATCTAGATCTTTTTGGAGTGCAATAACATCAGCGGGCGTTGCTATGGACATGAAAATTTTCATGTCGTCTGCAAAACACAAGAGATTAGAGTTTTGAAAGCACTCATCGATGTCGTTTACACAGATTAAAAACAAAAGTGGCCCAAGCAGGGAGCCCTGGGGCACACCACTAGGCACCATAACCCATCCAGATATGTAATTTTCGACTACGACTGCTTGGGAACGGTTGAGTATATATGACGAGAACCACCTAAGCAAGTCACCCCTTATGCCGAAATACTTTAGCTTGGAAATTAATATGTTGTGGTCAATCCGGTCAAAACATTTACTGTAATCCGTGTAAACAACATCAACTTGGTTGGATTTACTCATGGCGTCGGATATATAGTCATTGCATAATATAAGATTAGAAGTTGTTGAGCGACCCTTTAGAAAACCGTGTTGAAAAC
Source organism: Eilema depressum (assembly GCA_914767945.1). Classification (NCBI taxonomy): domain Eukaryota; kingdom Metazoa; phylum Arthropoda; class Insecta; order Lepidoptera; family Erebidae; genus Eilema; species Eilema depressum. The sequence goes on from OU612020.1 coordinate 19,906,856, forward strand.
TGCTAAAGCTACTTTTCAATGCAGCGTAAAGTTGATTATATACAATTTTTTCTAACACCTTTGCCAATACACATAATTTAGATACGGGTCTATAATTGGTGACTTCTGTCTTTGATCCTTTTTTATGAATTGGGGTGATGAAGGCTGCCTTCCAAACTGACGGGACCGTACACTCTGATAGAGATTTTTTAAACAGCAACGTTACAGGGACTGAGATAGTATCGGCGCATCTAACTAAGAAACAAGGTGGTATTTTGTCTGGGCCCGCCGACTTGTTAATGTCCAGAGATTTGAGGATTTTGATGACCTCGGATGTATCAGTGTGAATGTGTGAGACATCCGAGATCGAGTCACTATACTCATACATCCCAGTAGCATGTATTTAACAATAAAATGTTGGAACATCCCTATAAATCCCGAGTCCTAACGCATCATTTAAGTAAGGTAACTGTACCAATGCTCGACACTGTACCAATGCTAGACACTTTCGAACAAAACCCAGTATTTTGAGAAAATTAACCATTTGTTTTATAAGACTATTGACTTAAAAGATGCCTTATGGTATCTATAAGATATGTTCAAATATTCGCAACACCATCCGAAGTAAATTTAGAAAGACTGTTGACAGCAAATAATGTGACTCCGTGAACACGGTCGTGTTATTTCTTAAGATTTTTGCCAAGGGTACTGATTTTTATAAGTGTGATTTTTTTGTTTATAAGTTATGATTATTACTAATTTTAGTATAAACGTTATAAATATTGAAGTTATTGACATACTTGGACCATTGGGACAATGATGTCTAGCATTGGTGTTTTCGACCAAGTGCATAATAATTTAATTTAAAGTAAAAGTATGATAGATTTTAAAGATTTTATGGGCAAAAGTTAATGTCTAATTGTTGCTGTAACAGTTAAAAAAGAATGTAACGACCATGCTGTAATTAATTTGTTAAATTTTTTAGATTGAAATTTTATTTTTCCTTAAAGTGTCGAGCATTGGTACAGTTACCTTACTCGAGTTCGCACGTGGCGGGCTGTGTCCAATGTTGTCAGCATCTGCAGGGCGGGAAAGTCAGCGGCCATTTTGAAAAAAAGTTGCTCTACGTGTCTATGATGCCGCGGACCGGTGGTCGCATGTGGAGCGAGGATTTCCTTTTTTTTATATTGCGTTCAATTTCTGATAGACTTATGTGTTATTGCTTATATTTTTGTTGTTAATAAAGGCTACTGCCCGCGGATCAACCTGCGTGTAAACTATCGCAAAAAGTGAGTAGGTACTTACTCAATTGTTATTTCTTTAGGATATAAGGTATCTCCCTGCCAAATTTTAAACAAAATTAGGTCAGCGGTCTAGTGTCAAAAAGTAGTAGCTATCCAGACAGTTACTTTTGCATTTATAATTACATACGATATCGTAGTACCTATTCATAATTTGTTTCTTAAAAGTTATCTTGTCTATTGCAGAGAAAGGATTTGATAAAGTTTTTTCACCTGGTCATACTTATTTGAATAAATTCCTGAATAACTTCAATATTATCTACATACTTGGTGAGTCACGTTATAACGTACCTACTGAGTAAATTCCAATTTTAAATATAAACTTTTTTTCCAAAGTAATAAAACGCAACGATCGCATTGTCTTTCTGTCATCGAACGTTTTTATCGATGTGCACAAATGAAGCATCGATTATTAAACAATATTACGTGACATCGATCTGCGGGGCGTCTGATTACTCGATGCTCGGGGGCTGTAAGGTAGCGCGATTAGTGGTTCGATGAGCGATTTTTTATGTTTCTACTTATAATGAGATTTTATTTTTTATGAGATTAGTTTGGTCATATAATATTCATGTAAGTAATGTTACTTATTTATGAAACGATTGTTTATAATACTCTTGTTATTTTATTATGAAATTTTATTTCATGTGCGGTCACCGAATGCCGAGATATTCTTACATACTCACACAGGTGCATTTATGAAGGTGTAGGTAGACGTGTAACATATGTATTGTACTCATTTTCATCTCTTTGCTCTTACATAATGCTAGTAGCTTGCCTTCTGCCTATTTGTTGCCAATCGGGCACGTTTAATTTATAATTATAGTTTGTACTATGCGTTCTAGAACATTTATACAAGATATATAGAAAATCTTATTGCACATAAATACTAATACAATGTACATCAAAATAGCCAAACCAAGCAGACATAGTATTCACGTTTAGAAAGTTTTTTAAAAATAAAAAATGACACTGGCGCCTCACTATTAATAAATGGCAAAATTGCGGTCATTTAACTGCAGAAGTCATAAAAAAACCAGTCAAGTGCGAGTCGGACTGACACCCTGTGTTGCCTTCGACAGAAAAAAATATCAGAATACATTCTAGTGTTGTCAACCTCGCTGAGTTAATTTTAGCCAATTTTTATGTAGCGTCCATTTTTGGGCCAAAGCTTTTTCGTAAATAATGTATCTTTAAATCAAGCAATTTTTTCATGTTTATAATACTATGAGTCATCATAAGTGTGTGGTACTGGTATTACATACCATAATAAATCGGTAGAATTAATCATAGCTATTCATGACCAAATTACAATGAGCCTGTGTTGGCCAAACATTGCCTATGTTTAAGGAATCATAAATTATAGAGTCTTATCTGATAGACAAAAAAGTTTTTGCAATAGTTTTAGTTTTTATGTTTATAAATCTTAAAAGATAAGTTTACATTTATATTTTTAGTCATATGATGTTATTATTGATGTGAAATTAATAATTTATCTTTTGTTATGAAAATTAATAATATTTTATATAAATTGTCAATGCTGTATAGGTACCTAGTAAAAAATGATTTTGTAAATTTTATTTTAGATTAAAATAAAGAACATAATAATAAATCAATACATATGCTTCTCAGTTACTGTTCATGTAAGTACAAAAAAGAATTTAAATACCTACTTAAAGAATAATCCTTATTAAGTTACAAATAAAAAATAATTTAGCCTTATTTAGACTGTTACAAAAATACTAGTTTTAGCGAGACCACCCCTAGAGTACGGCAGGAACAGGTACGCGATACTCGCATGCATACGCACAGCATACAGCAACGCAGATTAACATCTTATAATATTTTCATCTCATAAAGCTACTTCCTGAAGCATAAAACCACATGATTCAAATTTTATTGCAGTAGCTGTTGAACACGAATGTTGCCTACCTTGTTTGTGCATAATTATTGCGAGAAAGTCGAACATCGAGTTAATTAAAAAACATAATCCGTCATAAATACATTGGAAATTAAAATACGGTATTACAATATCCTCACGAAGATACCGGTAAAAGTGTTATTACTTTTTAAAAATCTGGGTCACAAGTCGCAAGTTGGATCGCCACATTTTTTGTGTAAGAGCCAGTATCTGTTCGTTCCATCTTGTTCACTGAATAATATCAGTCTAATGAACAAGGTGGACATAATAGTACTTAATATTTCATCTCGAAAATATTACACCTGGGTGATGTCACCCGGGTGAAAGGAAATGTAAAGGAAGAACGAAAAAAGCTCGTTTATGCGTGTTGGATATTTTTTTTTGAACATTTTTTGAGATGGGGGAAATCCTGTTGAACTCACGACACCATTACCGATACCTCTTTTGACAAATAATTGTAATAATTCATAATCGGTGACAATTTTAACATTAGACATCACTAGATATATTATAAGGAGGAGGAATAAGGAAGGAGATCATAGGAATACTCCTTAAGACCAATATTATGGCCAAGTTTTCACTTCAGTCGGCATTTCTGCAGTGCCACTGTTTTTTTTATATGTAGGTTTTTGTATCCATTCCCGAATGCTTGAGCAAATTCATTCTCGTTCGTGATTGGTCAATAGCGAGCTGGTAGCTCCACAAACATATTAGTAGTCAATCGCGTTGCAAATTAGGTTAAACATCTTCAAAGCGTTGTATTACAAAAGTGATTCGACTTTGACTATAAAATGAGTATGATATGATAAGATACAAATTAATTCTTGAGTGGTTCACTATCCATCGAGTAGTTCACTATGAGTGGTTCACTATTACTATATCTAGTTATTCAAACTCATACTATCATAAATTTGATAAATCTGATGTAATTCCTTCCGCTTAGTATTTTACCAAAGTGTTTTTATTTATATATTCAGATCAACAGCGGCATTACAGTTATCATTTTAACTTTATGCTAATATCAACGAATAATCCGAATAGTTTGATCTTATTTTCGTTATATTTGAACCGATTTAGATACAAACGGAACATCACTATATCGAATGTCAAAGGCGCTGCAATAAAGTACGTAGATATAATACTCGAATTTACTATTTAAAATAAGTTGATATATTATTTAATTAAGTACTAGATACAATACTAGTATTATCATTTAAAATATCAGTGAAACAAACTGGGGCTGTTAGAACATGGTTCTTATAAAGAGTTATTTTGTCGACTGATGCGATTTTTAAACCGAATTGAGATTGCTGAAAGGTGAAATTATCACTCGTTGTTCGATACATCAATTGACTATTGTGTATCAAATTCTGATTCGATTTATATATCGAACTAGCTTTTGCCCGCGGCTCCGCCCGCGTGGATGTCGGTTATCGCGACCAAACATAGCCTATGTCCTTTCTCAAGGTCTAATCTACCTCTATACCAAATTTCATCAAAATCGGTTCAGCGGTTTAGTCGTAAAAGTGAGACAGACAGACAGGCAGACAGACAGACAGACAGACAGACAGACAGACAGACAGACAGAGTTACTTTCGCATTTATAATATTAGTAGGGATTATTATTCGAGTGAAACCATTCAATTTGTCTTTTTTGGTTTGCAATGTATTGCTGTCAGGCTTATTAAATTTTATAATTTATTTACAAGAATATTGTATTTAAACTTACATTTCGACAATTGATTTTTCTTATAAATTTTCTTGCGGTAGGATATAGTCATAGTGCTACAGATATAAAACAATATGCGTATCAAGAAAATAATTTATCTACAATTAAGACTCCTATAATATTGTATGTATACTCATTACTTTAAAATCACTGAACTTCGAGCAAACATCAGCATTCTACTGGTCTAACTGTCCCTTACTTTACATACTTCACTTATTGATGATTACATCGAATAAAAATATCGATATTGTTTCGATTAAAAACATCGATAAGGCGAGTTTGTGATACCGCATAATCCCCTCATTGCTGGTCGTTAATTGAGGTGGAATCATTCGATTTGCATATCGGAAATCTTTACTATGTTAAAGAGTTGCCTGTGCGTTTTCCTTTTTTAAATGTTGGTACTGATATGTCCATTTTTTAAATTAAGTAGGTATGTTCCCTTTGGAACTACGATGAAATAGGTATTAACATATTTTGAAATGAGAAACATAAGAACATACTTGTTAGTTCATGAATGTAAATTATTGGTTTTACTACAGTCGATGTACAGATAGTAAGACGGCCAGAGGCGTTGTCTGACTTTCATTTCATTCTTTTATCATTATTTTAATACATCGTAACCCTCTACAGAGAACCTTTGGGTTTAGCAAGCGTTGATAAAACAAAGTAATTGTTTACCATCTGGTGGACCATATTGGGTCTATACATTCTGTAATATACGTACGAAAGATCAATATAAATCTGAGACTTTTTCAGTTTGTTTACTATAACGTAAATACGAGTTGACTGAAGTTCGTGTGTAAAGATATCCGCTTTAGAACGTGAAGTCACGTCATCAAAGCATACGAATATTGGAATAAATCGACAGAACACCCAATGATCGAACTAAACCGGGTTGTTAATCGTATACACGGAGTTATACCGCCCGGCAATCCATTTAAACAATGCATGTAAAGGGTATTTTATAGCTAAATAATAAGTGTATTAATACGACACACGCTGTGAATTCAAATTATATCATGTTAAGAACCTTTGTGCAAACTCTGATGGTTATCGTGTCTCGACGTTTATACACGTCGTGTGGTATTATGAACTGTATGCAGTGACGTTCATAACCGTCATGCTTCTTAGAAATGTTGTGCTGAACGTCAGTGGACGGCTCATGATGTTTTGAAGATGATTTTGTAATAAAATATGGTGTCGATGTGTCTTTCTTCTGTAGGTAAAATGTTGAATAATTTTCAATGGGCGATGATTTTGATATGATAAAGTACGTCTTTCGTGGCATTGCTGGATTAGATTTTAACAAAATCAAAACACATAGATCAACCATTTATATACAACTTACATACATAGCTAATAAGACCTCATAATCTCATAATCAGACGCATCATAAAGATTGGCAACATTTGGATTTCTCTACTTTTACCAGATAGCTACCTATTTAGTTAAAAATTACGTCACGGTTCTGAGGTGTGGCGGGAATGAATTTTGAATTTGGAATGGGACGTTGAAATTAGATATTGTATTGTTTCTTTATATAATTATAAAATGCTTCTTGTTTATGGTTTATGGATCTTTATTATCTGTAAACAATTAATCTGGTTTGAATTTAAATAAGGAACAAACATTAACTTGAAGTCATAATATTAACTTCGAAGTTCAAAATGGCCGCAAATAATAGGTTTTGCGCCCATCACTTTTGACTGCCGATGATCATTTCAATAATTCCTACTTAAGCAGGATAAACAGCTCATTTTGTATTATTTCTTTAAGATTGTTTTTACCTTCGCTTATAATTTATTCATTGCACACGGTACGAAAATAATACAGGCATTTATGCAGGCCAAAGAATAATATGCAGACTGATATTATTTTAAGTTTTATGCCTACTTGTAAGTTATAATGAATTCTTAGCACGGAACACTAGGTATTCGATATTGCAGTCGTTAAATTAATTTTTGCATTGATGTGACTCCGGGCTTTAAGTAACTTCAAGTAAATATGCACACGATGTTCGTGCATTATTGAAACCCAGGGCAAACCAATCAATTGAGTAGAAGACTTTTTTTCTCAAATTCCTTTGAAGTTTACTACCTGACAAAGGTGCGGCTGATATTTTCTGAGTTTGTAATCGATATTTCAATGCGACGCGCATATTTTTTGTACACAATTCTTTTGTAGTCTGTACTTTAGTTAGCAATCACAGAGTCCAAAAAAAAAGTTGTGTCACAGGTAATCAAAATTCGGTACGAAAATATAAACTCATCATTAATTCTCGATTTCTGAACTGAATTAAAACAGCTGTTTAAAATATAAGGGGTATTTTGTCGAACCTCATTTTTGGACGTCTTCTTTTAAGTTTTAATAAAAGCGATGCGCAGGGAGTGTAAGTGGGGAAGTGGGCGAGGAGAGGGAAATTATAGGGCTGTGTTGGTAATGATGGATGGAGACTGCCTATGACCGGTGCGCGTAATGAGAATGGCAGCCCTGGGTTCAGGAATTTTAATTTGAGAACTATATTTTTTTTTATCTAATGGTACCTTTGGTGTTATTTGATGACGTGATGTGATTTTACGTTGTCGGATGTACAGGAGACTGTGAAATTTGCTCATTAATTGTAGAAAGTAATGGAATGACTTTTATTAGATAGGTATCTAATAATACCCGCCTACAAGTAATTTTTATAGTGATATTGGTTAATAACAACATTTAATGAAAAGAAAAAAATTATATCAGTAAAATAAAAATAGACTTAATTTATATCGCTGTTGATTATTCTTTATTTTCTTTCTTTTCCTTCTAAAAAATACCTGTGCCACAGCATGGTGCATTCAATTGACGGACTGCATATAAAAAAAATAAACTCAATAAAACGATTTATTTCAAATAAGTATAGGAAAGTACCCTGTTCAGACCTAAATCGCATTTAATCAGCATTCAACCAATAAACATGCGAAAAGTCGAATTCGACATTATCTCTCCGTGAGTGCACACTACATTGTCGGGGCCGATAGCTGTGCAACATAACTAACAAGTCCCGGGTTCTATTCCACGGTGATAAAACTTAGCGAAACAATATCGGCGAGATACTGAATATCGACTAAGTTACGACTGGACACAAAAGCGATAAATTGAGCAATGCGAAAGGTTTTCTTGAAAAGTTATTTCTAAGTTTTCTTGAGATTTTGTTCTGCAATCGATTATATTTGTTTAGTTTGTGCAGTTTTGTGTGAATATTTTTTGTTTTTAAAAATATAGGGGCAATATTAAAAAAAAAACTAAGTAGGTCTGTGGTCGGTGTGATGATTTAGTTTTACCGCTCAAAAACTGTACGTGTAGAAATCTTTCCATATTTTTCATATCAATAAAAGGTATCGTAAGTATGTGGTAGGTTAGGTAGGTAATTAAAAGTTGTTTTTTTTTTACATTTAAAATTACTAAGTAATTTATAAAAATAAGTCTTATTTTTAATTATTTTTAAAAAAATCATTAGTGTTTTATTGTTCTAAAAAGAAATTTCTACTCAACGATACCTAATACGTGTGAAAGTAGTTATACACTTTATCATAGGGATATATTGAGGAAGCGAAACTTTACTTTTTTGTAAGATTGGATACGTGTAACGTCCAAAACGACATTCAGCCTCTCGTGGGTATCAAAGTATGACTAAGGGATTAAAAGGAATTTGAACCGCAATTTTGATCTTAATGACGTACCTACCTCTGGAGATAATTTCAAAATGGAAACGCAAAATTTGAGATTTAGAATCATTAAAGACTTTAATTTTATTAGTGTACTTATAAATTATTTTAGTATATTAAATATTATAATTATAAGTGCCTGCTTGACGGCAATGGGCTTGTCCTTTATTACGTGCGTTAAAACCATAATTGGCGAAATGTGGGTGATAATAACCTCCCCCGCCGGAGGTTATGTCGGACTCGAACCGACTAAAATCGCACGCCGCCGTCTGTGTAGACATACCAATCCCTGGCACCCTGGCCGGCCCACCCCGGTAGTTACCTATCTATTTATTTCTAATGCTTCGTTTACATACTCGCGGCAGAGCGAGGGAAGTGGCGAGAGAAGTGGGCAGAGACGTGGTGTGAATGGTATATTCGTCATGGCGCGAGTACTGCCGCGATGTTGCTGCGAATGTCAGCGGCAATACTAGCGCGATGAACTATACGCGACCGCTAGATGGCGCTAATCAGTAAACACGGCTTTCGTTATTGCTCCTCGAATATTTACTTTTAAAAATATTTATATCCATCTACGGACAGTGTATAGGTAGTTGAAAGTGATAGTTTTTATTATTAATCTATTTAATCAATTTGCTATGCTGTAAAAGCATAATGCGTACACTGCTACAGCGTTGTTCTCCATACGTTTACGTCCGTCTCCGTTGCAGGGCGAATACTGTAATGCGGACCAACACGATGATGCGTACGTGTGAATGCTAGGGCATTATTCGTGGGAATACTTGCGGCAACACGATGAGCAATGCGATGGGCAGCGTGTAAACGCGGGGTAAGGTGACATTCTACGAACCAAAGGAATATGCATGATGTGATGAATTACCAACCAAAAAGACAACCATAAAAGATCTATTCCTGAAATGAATAAAATTGCACTATAAAGTGACAATAAGTGCTTGTTATATTGCTATATCCTGATTCAATATATTTTAGAATTTCCTCATCTTAAGCATGTGGTCCATGTGCTAATTTAAAGCGGATACGGTACCAGTTGCAGGGTTAAATATGAAAATTTTAACTGACAATTGTATTTAAAAAAAAAACTATAAAAATAAATAAATCCAAAGCTTGTGTTATGAGTTCAGGGTTTACTCTTTTTCGGCAACCTATGACCCTCAGAAAGCGTGCGTTTTAGTCGTTCCGAATCCAACAGAATCACACCAGCCGGTTTTGGTGGTATAAGGGGGATTTCGCGCATGAGAATAAATAATAAAGAAAGTACTTTTTCTCTTGATTTGGCCTATCTTAGCTATTACTGAAGCGATATTACTGTTCGGTCACCTTTGTGGTTGTTCCTTTTAGAGTATCTACATAAAACACAATATTTAAAATCAACTGATTTTAACTTACCAGCAATTAGTTACTTGGGTTACTGACGAATGGCTTATGCAGCAGAATCACTGCAGCTTTGCCAATGCCAAAATATTGCCATTTCAAATAGAGCTAAAAAAACTAAATTTCTCTATGAGTTTCTTAATCGACTAAACCTAATTAAATTACTGACTTAGGTTCTTTTTACCCGACTGCGCCAGTGAGAGGGTAATGTGTTTCGCGCGTATGTATGTATGTAGTTTTCTTTGTTCCCCTCTACAGGCCTAACGCCTGGACGGATTTTGATGAATAGGGTCTCAAATGAAAGGTATTCATCTCCCGAGTCTCATAGGGTACATAAAATTCCAACAAAAACTATACGGTAGATTTTTGATGCTAAAATATGTGTTGGCAAAAATTTTTTTTCATTCAAATTTATCGAGTAGGGTATCAAAATGAAGAGAATTAAAAGGAGATTACAAAAATATATAGATGTCATATCCTAACTAAAAAGGTTAAAATAAATATTGAAACAAGCTTGATAGCAGGCGGTACCCATTAAATTTCTTTCGGTTTATGATTGGCAAATGGGTACCGCCTGCTATCAAGCTTGTTTCAATCTTTTAGACAGCAGTCGGGTTTTTTTATTTTTTAATAATTAATTAAACTGTAGATTTTCTATACTGGCAAAGGTAACTTAAGTTAAGCCTCTTGCTCCGCTGCCAACCAGTCACTTAGACCACATCCTGGGTCCCTTAGACCTCTCTGCATGTATTTACGATGCAAGCTTTATGTGTGTCATTTAAAATGTGTTCTAGGAAATATAATCGATGGAACATAAATCAGTGCAGTTTTCTTCCTACATTAATTCCGTGTAAATCATAAAAATGGTGATAGATTTGTTTATTATGCTAATGTTATTGCTTAGGTTGAAAGATTGGAAATAATTTTGTGTTTTTAGTTTTCGTCGAAAATATTTTATGATTTATTTTCATATTCTACCACAAATGTTATTCATAGATCTATTTTTCGTATCTATTTATGTTTTTTTTGTTAATAGGTTCTATCTGCTGTGCTTTTCAAGTGGTAGAAATTTTAAAGGTTATATTTTGTTCCCTACGCTGCGCTTGCCGATACGTGGCCTCCACTCGAGGACTTTTCGACCCCATCGGTCATCAGTCCTCCGTGCTATGTGCCCTGCCCACTGCCATTTCAACATGGATGCGAGCCGCTTCCAACCGGTCCTATTGGAGATCTATAGGGGAGGCCTATGTCCAGCAGTGGACTTCCTATGGCTGAAATGATGATGATGATGATGATGATTTTGTTCCCTGGTTGTTCCAAGAAACCAAATGTGACCTAAAATAAAAATTGTGATCAATTTAAGTAGTCACTTTTTGTTCTTTGTAATATTAATACGTGCACTTATTGCACTCACATACAAGTGTTCTCTTATTTCGGTGTTTCTTTTTTGCTATTCAGCCCCACAAAAACACCGAGTAGTGATATTCAGGTCTAAGAATTCACATGGCAAATAAAATAAATCCGTAAAAGTATATTACAGAACCTAAATTACATAAACTAAAATTTTTATCCCATCAAGTTTACCTGTCTCTAATCCAAGTCCAACATAATTATGTTCATTAAACAGCGGGAAGATTACCAAGCTCAATGCGATATTCGAAACGTCGGCTACCATACAACGCTACCATCTACCATTATGATTACGAAACATTCAGAGTTCACTGAACCCGCTAAAACTGGCAACAGGCAATTAAATCATAAATTTCGCATCGATTCAACGCAACCAACAATCACAAAAGATATCGATACAAAACGAATCGATATAAAAAGTTTAAAAAGTCGAGTACACCATGTTGCATGCAAACGATTTTGTCTTTGGAAATTGTCGGGTATTTATTTTTAGTGCAACACTAACGGTAGGCGTTCTATAAATTTGAATTAGTGATTTATTTAAATCGAAAAGCGACTTAGATTTGATTAAAATTTATAATTAATGGCTGGGCATTTTTGAGTATGACTGTGGTAGTTTTCTGTATATGGTTAATACATATTAACTATTAGTACTTATATAATATATAATGAGGTATAAATACACGGTATGCAAGAACATCGCCAGTTATTTATTGCAACTCTATGTATGTTTTTATTTTAACCTTAATAATGATATTGTAATGAAGGTACTGGATCAGATCCTAGATTATAATACAGACAACACTAATTGTACATTCTTAACTTTTTATTGAAATACCTGCAGGTTGCAGGTGCACATTTAATCAATAGTGTTCATTGAGTAAAAAGTCAGTTTAGTTTAACGAATTTGCACTGCGGAATCAAGCCAATATGGTTCGAAGTACCTAACTGTGGAAAATATTTAAAAAAACAAATGACCTACTAGCCAAACGGTTTAGAATAAAATTTGTGTTACAGCTTCTAGGTGAGACAGTAAATGAAGTTTGAATTTAGAACGGGACGGGAGCCAGAGACTAGACTTTATAGAGTTATAGTGCACCTTTTTGTAACGTCATCTGTATGACAGATGACAGCTACAAAAAGTTACGTGTTGTTGGTAATACAAGCAATATTCACAAAATTTTTTGCGGTTCCATACAGCCTATCTAGTAATACACAAAACTTATCGTTTGTCAATATCCAAGTTCCGTTTTAATCAATGAATTATATCGCAATCCACTGCTGGACATCGGCCTCTCCCAATGCGCGTCATTGCTCCCGACCCTCCGCCTTCTGCATCCAGCCTATTAAAGCCACCGACCTGAAAAAGAAGTTCTATTTACTTGAAGTATATTTTCTACAAATAATAATACCTACTTTTCTGTAATACCTAAATACAGTATTTTATTCACATCACTAAAAATTTACATAAGTCCTATCAAAACGTTTAGCATTGTGCAAACATTTTTCGTCAGATAACATCTATGGGTCGTTATACTTTAGCATTTCATCGGCGAATATTTCACTGAATTGTTGCCCTACCTTCTTAGATTATAGGATTGATAATATGCAAATGAATAACTCGACGATTTAAAAATAAAAGGATTAAGATAGGGATCGTTGCCCCTTTAACTGACCCAAATAAGATCATTTGGAATTACGAACGACACTGGCCGCTGTGGCTGTCAATAAGAATTAAGAATAAGGTTGCTAGCTTAAAAAAATAATCTTGAAAATTGGCGGGACTGCAAAACTGTTTGTTTTTTTTTTTTAATTCCGGTGTTAGGTGCGCGTCTGTTTGGATAAATGATGAAGATTTCGGTCTTGTCTTTATTCTTGTTTATGGACAGGTTTACGTTTAGCTTTATTTTTTTATTTTGTGACAAAACGGGTCGTGTTTTAGTGAATATTTTCTTGGGTTCCTCCTATGGTATCAGCTGAGTTTGAGTTCGTAGTTCTGTTATCTTTATCTATGAATCAGTTTTATTTATTGCCACTGGCTACTGGAACAGGTGTAAGATTCCAGAGACAATATTTTAAGAGTTATAGAAACCTTTAAGTTATGTGATGATAGTTGAGTAACTGCTTGTTTTTGAAATATGGAGGTAATCGTACTTCCTGTTCTACTTATAATTATGATGGATGTGAAAGAATTTTATAACGGAAAGATATATTATATTTGTGTGTGGATGTTTGTATCTACTGCACGTGAGAACTTTGGTAGCTATAGAGATATATTTTTATCTCGAATATGATGCATTATGACGAACTGTTACAAAATAGTAACAGTTATTACATTTTTGTTTTCTGCTTATTTTCATTATTGCGTAAAATATAAGCATCTCTATCTCGCAGCAAATTTGTCGCCCTTCTCGCGGTCTCCACTATAGGACTCGTCTGCTAAAAAAAAGTAAAATAAATGGAAAATAGGTAAAATTAATGTTTGTTTTATGCGACTTGTAAAGTAGATACCTACATCATCTCCACATTCTCACAGTTCTTCACCATTTGTAAAACATCGCACATCTATTTGCGAATAACTTATTTATGGTTAGATAATACAAGATTAAACTCGTCTCTATTAAAAAAAAAGCTTGTCTCATGGCTAATAGACATCGAAGTGTACTTATGAGCTCATAAATAAACATTATCCTTGCCTGTAAATGGGTAGGATAGGAAAAAATGGAGGGCGACTTTGCAGCATCACGAGTTGCACAACAGGGGACTCAACCGTCAGACCACAGACGATAATAAGTCTAGTTTTAACTTTCGCCTTCCAAGTTTAATTATTTTCCTGTCTATGATATTTTTTTTTTTATTGGCAATACTCCTCGTCTATGATTTATGGTATTGTCAAAATGATTAACTTTAATTTAAACTTTTGTAATGTAAAATATTGATGTTAAAAATGGTATGTATATGTAATAAAAATTTAAGTTACATTATAAATCAAAAATTAAACACATTTTTATATTTTTGTGATGACAATGGCGTTATTTATGAGAATAGGCAATAAAATGGCTGGTCTGTTTAATTTTTTGAATGACCATTGAATTGTTTCTATTTTAGATTTTGTAGGCGTAACGTTATTCTTCTGTTAATGATCATAAAGTTACTTCCATCTTTAATTTTTTTTTCTAAAGTCCTCTAATATAGAAGCCTGCAGATGGCGAATTATTATTCTGCCTCCTAAACAAGCTGCCACAAACTTTTTCAAATTCACTGGTTTATTTGCCTCTTGACCATTTTACACAGCTTCGAACAACTTGCCTCCATTTACATACATGATTAGCAAGGAGCTGTAAGTGAAGCTTACGGGGTGCATGCCATCATTATTAGGTACCAGTGTAGTAAGCAATACTAAATTGGAAGCCCTTCGTAGATCTCGATAGAAGTTTTTTACACCTCGCTTAAAGGATTCAGGGTTGTGGGAGGACGGAAATAGTTACATACCTTGTTCAAGCTTGTTTATGGATGGATAGCATGGATCCGACTTTATGCTTTTTCTGTCATATTAATGCTTTGTTATTCCAAGCTTGATATCCGTCTTCATTAACCATCTATGCTTGCATAGCATACCCTTAGACAAAATTCCGCTAAAAGCAGTAGTGGGTTAGTTATAGCCAATTACTTTTTTTATCAGTGTTTAAAACTGAGGCCTATTAATTCTAAATGTTCTGTTATCGAGTCAAATGGTAGCGTCAATGTTTTACGACCTTACGGTAAAATTCTGGTTTCCTTGATGTTCAAAATCAAGAAGCGTCATTAGTATGCAAAACTTTAGTACCAACATATCTTTGCATTATTCGCATATAATTAACCGACTTTATGACGGAAAACATAAAGCTCATTTTAGTTTGCGCTTCGTTTTAATTAGTGACGAACATGTTTTAGCGCTGTATTTTTTAAAGTGCGGCTACTTTCGCTGAATTATTAGTATGGATATTATCAATTGAGGTTATAAATTATGAATTTTACATGTTATTGAGTATTTCGAGTTACTTTTTATGTTTACCGTAATACTAATTATATCACTCAGTTGCAATCCGAATAATAAGCTGCGGTATTTCTTCCGCCGAAATTCAAACTATGAAATGACCTCCATCTTGAATTTGACTTTGAATAATATAAGTAGATGAACGTGTAAACTGTCCACGCCTAGGGACAAATATTTTTATGAATAAAAGGTTTAGTCAAGTTAAAAGGTTTTTTAATGTAGTTAATTAACAAGATTTTATTCGGAAATGAGACGTATTAAGTCAAAATTGTACATGTCTAACTGTAAATAAATTCTTTCGCGAATTCGGGTTAACACAGATAAAGATCTTCAATTTGTCTTAGACTGTTAATTGCTTGTTCTACGTCCGTCAAAGTTAATGTTTTGAGGTAAAATAGGCATTTAGGTCAATTATCAACCGGTGGTAGGCAGACGCGTATTTTATTGCCCATGTTGTGATTCTCTTTTCATTTTAATGAGACGATTAAATTATGAGTGATTAAAGTTAGTTTTTAATATCCTGTAAGTAGTTAGCGTAACTATCTTGTGATTTTATACGTTAGATTAATTTATTCATTAATTTTTTAGGTATGGGTAGTGAGGAAAGAGCTAGGTAATAAAAGACGGCGGTGTTTTTTCAACCAGAAATTGGCTAGATTTAAAAATTAATTAAAGCTTTTGAGCTTTGATGACTAAGAAACCAGTTGTTAAAAAAAAATTGTGTCACAGTACAGTTTTTGTATGAGGCGGGAATCGATTTTGATTTTTGAATTTCTAACGGGATGAAAGAACTTCTTGATAAAATTAAAATTAAAAAACAACGAATTCAATTTTTTCCATTCCAAATTCGAAATTTGAAATTCATTCGTCACTCGCGGAACTGTGACATAATTTTTATACTGAAAAGCATTAATTTAAATTGTTACTTGAAACGATTGTTTAGAACGCATTTATTGCTAAAAAAATGTTTCTCCAAGAAATGGACTAGTAGTTCATCTCCAAAACCGTTAGCATCCCAAAATTTTTCATAACACCAAGCATTAGCTACACATCTCGATTTAGTACCCTCTCACGAGCGATCCACATTCCTTGTTACACCCGTCGAATACATTTTTTTAGAAAGCTTATTACAGACGAGAATATATCTCATTCAATTCCTAACTCTAGCTGTAAGAAAATAGAGTGCGTTTTCCTTTAAAGGTTGATTCTGAGATCTGTAATTAAGGCCCATGTTGGTTGGGCCCGTGATATTGTTTTTTATTGGTGGATAGTGGATAACGTAGATTAAAGTATTGGATGCGCCTATACACTGAAGGTTGTCGTTTATTAGATGACAGTGAAGAATAAACGCGGAAGTTTTATATAACTAGCGTTCCCGTACCCGTTATCCACGGGAACCTATTCCCGGGATATAAAGTAGTCTATGTGCTACTCCAGACTATAGTCTGTTTCTGTGCCAAATTTCATTCATATCCGTTGTACATTTTTTACGTGAAAGAGCAACCAAAAGAGCACTAACAAAATTTTACGTTCGAAAAAAAAGTATCGAAATAATTGAACAGAAGAAGAGAAATTCCAGAACTATTACAAGTTAGGCTTAATTTAGATCTAGCTACCGTTGTATAGTTGGTCTTAAACATTTATTTATTATATCCCAGTCTATTAGTAGACAAGACAGTACCACACAAACGCAAAACTTATCTCGATATAAAACGTTATTCACGCAAAACACGAGAATTTGAGTAATTTGCGTTGAATGTCAATTGTAGATTCCTTCAGTAGCGATATTACGGGTTAAAATTAATTATGGGGATCGATAACGTACCTCCCGTGGGTAGATCACTATCGTACTGACCCCTGGGTTCAGTTGTGAATGCTGGACAACGGCTCTCAAAGTTCGAGATTAATTTATTTGATAGTTGTGTTGTGAAGACGGTAATGAGAATATTTAACAATCGTAGTTAGAGATTTTGGTTTTGATTGTACTTGGTGTGTAAGTTGTTGTCATAGTTTATGTACAGTACATGTGAGTACAACATACGTTTATCATTAAAATCTGAGCCTTTCTCTAATTTAGGCGGCCTAAAGGTATGATTCTGTAGCCGACCGCATACGACAACTGCCGACGCACGCAGCGCATGCGCGTAATTCATTGCGGCTTCTCAATGGTCCCCTTTATTCGTATCGGAGTTTGACAAGTAATGGGTAAGTTGTATGTGCTGCATGCGTCGGCAGTTGTCGTATGCGGTCGGCTACGGAAACTTCGATATATTTCGAGAACTGCTATGTGACTTCCACAACCAGCGATATCGAAGTTCTGTAGTTCCACCTATAATTCCACATATGCTCAGTGGCATGTGTGGCTATATTATGCTAAGATGGCTACCATAATATTTAGATTCGTCTTTTTGTTCTATTGTGCGTGCCCTGACTATTTTTTCTTTTCTTTGTTCTTTCATGATTGAAAAAAAAAACTCATTTTTTTTAAACCTGACTCTTTTCTCACGACTCTATCTGTCACAATTACGTACAGATAAAATGTAAATATAAATTCTGCCTGTCATTAGTATCATATTGTGACTATCATAATTAAACAATTTTATTACAAAAAGATAAAACCTTCAAGTTAATCAAACGTTTATCTTGAAGTTTGACGTTCACTGGCTCATAATATAGGTCACTGATAGTAAGACCGTTCTTATCTGTCATCTCGATTATTCAGCCGTTAGCCAACACGACGCAGCCTCCTAGATGGACCGTCTTTTTATACAAGTAGTGAAAGTATATTGAATTATTGCTCCATAAGATAAACAGGACTATAAAAAGTGTTTACAGGTATTTTCTTATTTAATGTGTTTGATTTTCCTTAGATAGTTCTTTTTAATAAAAGAGAGGTTACTTATTAATTTTCTTTAAGGTTTCGTGAACATGGCTGATAAAAAAAAAATCGAAATATTGGGATCAGAGTAATTAATACGTCTTTGTCTAGTATCTACTAAGGGACTACGCACACTTATTAAGCTTTTGTCCATAGAAAACAACGATTTTGTATGGAGACACGTACGCGTCCTTTCAGCTTTCCGCGTCTATTCAGCTTACGCGGCAAACCAGTATAAAATGCGGATAAATGTGTTTTTATCATGCGAATGCTATAGAGAGCGTTCAGCGCTGTTCCGCCGCGTTCACCGTCCCACGCGGTGGAACAGCTTACACAGCTCAGATGTTTCGCGACTGTTCCCGCATTGATTTTATTTGTTATAGCGTAATCATTATATACAAAGGACTGATAATTCATTATATGAAGCGATATTATATAAATCATTATATAAAACGACTGATATACAAAGTCTAAATTTTGTATTGTGCTTTTGTAATACGGGTCGCAATAAGTCTGCAATTTTGTAAAATTTTGCAATATCCAATCCATCCTTAAAATGCTCATTAAATTAAATATTATCTTCTTTTAATGGGAGTACCAATTTTGCATATTCTCCAACCAAATCCCTATTTCTCCGTACGCAGTAGACAGAAAGAAGCGTTTCAGCGGAGATAGCACGCTATGACGACTTTTCTCATTCTTACGACGCCGTACGCGGCTGATAGAAGCAAAGCTGTATAAGTGTGACCAAAATCGTTCAGCGAAACGCGAATGAAGCTGAATAAGTGTGCGTAGTCCCTAAATGAGATGTTTGTTGTGTCACGATTCCAGGATGAGGCGGAATGAATTATTTGTTTCGAATTTGGAACGGAACGCGGAAACTAGACAAATTGCGCCTTTTCTGTCTGTATGAGAGCCAAAAAAAAAGTTAAGCGTGCGTGATATTTGAATTTTCAATTTCGAATGGGACGCAGAAATGATAGCTAAATGACAATAATAAAGTTTTGACAGCTCTATATTGGCAAAGCGCGCTTTTTGTCATGTCGTCTGTATGACAGCTATAAAAATTGCGAATGCTCCGTAGTCGGAATGTAGTCTTTTCATACCAATTTTTTTTTGGTTTCGTAAAACCTGTCTAGTAATTTATACATGGAGTCATTGACTAAAGTAAATACTTTAATAGACCTAGTTCTTAATCGCTCGTTTGTTATAAAGTCAAATTCCTGACATTTCCCACGACAGCATTGCTTTGTAACAATTGTAAGTAAATTACTGTTAAGTTAAGTTAAACGTCGTAGATTATAATGGCGAACCATTTACAATTAGTTTATTAAAGCTGTATTAAGTTATGATAAGCTCATGGAGGTAGAGCCTTCAATTGCTATGTCAAAAGTTCGATTCTCGCTTAGTGTGGATATTTGTAATACACAGCATTATTTGCAAATGGTTGGATGTAAATAATAAATCACTTTTTTTTTTACTAGATCAGTTGTTTTTAGAATAAACATTGTGTCACGGTGCCGGCATGTCGGTAATACCTATGTATTTTGAATTTTAAATTCAAAATTAGCGGAGATATTAAATATAAGGTTTTTTGTATTTTGATATTCATCTAAGTAAGCAATAAGAATAGCCCGCCTTTTTTGTAAAATCATTTTGTATGATAGTTACAAAAAATTGGTCATTTTTGGTTGGTTCACGATAAATTCACAATTTTTTGCCGTATCTACAGTCAGTCTTTCATACTTTTGTTCTTTGTACAACACTGTGTAAAGTCATACTACAGGTTTTCCCCTAAAACAAGCATTATCTTTCAACACGTTTTTTATATTTTCCCGCCTTAACGGGGGGTCCAAAGGACATGGCCCACATAACATGCAATTAAAACTACTAAAATGTAAATTGTTTTTTTTTTCCTTAAAACAATGATATGGTAACAATAATGTCATAAATTGCAAAGATCATTAGTGTCTTTTTACCTTTAACTGTTTAGCATACAATATGCAACATAACCGTAAAGATATCGAGTAAATTGTAAAGAAATATGAACTTTATTATAAAGGAATAAAGTTTAAAATCAAATGCGTTTGCTATTCGAGTTTGTTACAAGGACCAAGCAATAAATTCCAGTATATAGTACAAATTCAACAATTGTTCGAACATACAGATTAATGATTATAATAATATTACACAATTTATATTATAGTACTAGTTGTTATATTGGTAAATTTTGTATAAATTTTGCAGGTACAGTCATCAACAAAAGCAATTTGGTTGACATATATACTCGCAGGTACCTAAAAAAATAATTTTACACACCTCAATTTCAAAACCTTGAAGCTCGAATTGTTTACCGTTAACTAATAAATAGAAATACTTACGTACTTAGCTGTTAATCAACTCTGCAACGTATAACCCGCTAGTGCTTACACAATAGTATTCAGTCGTAATCAAAACAAATATTAAGTTGACAATCAAAAGATCGCAAAATCGAGTTGCAATGTTTTTTTCGCAGGTGTTGCATAGGCATATTCGTAAGGAGTGGGCTGAGAGGTGTCAGAAGGTACATTTAGTGATATTTTTAGGCCCAACTTATACTGGGTGAACCCATTGTCCTTTACTAGGTTCTTAAAAATGAAAAAAAAGGAAAAGAAATAAAAACAATAGCTCGAAATGTAAAGGCTTCGTTTCTATACGACTTGCTTGTGTGTGTGGTTCGTTGTTTTTAATTTAGAACTTTACTCTCATAGATTACATATTTAAATAACGTAAGAATTGTCTACACGAGTGTACATAATATACCTATGTGTACAAATTTTCTTAGTTTTACGATATGTATTTATCAGTTTCTACCTAATTACCATCATAAAAAATTAACGTAATAAAATAAATCAATGATATCTTTTCATTGCAGTTAAAGAATTTTTAAAATATGCAAGAATTTTTTCTCTCAACAAGCGTAATTACTATCATTAAACACTAGCATATTAAATTACATCACAAATTATTCACAGTGTACACCTGGCTAGTTATGATTGTCGAGTACTTAATTAAAAATTGTCACAAAAAATTAATAAACAAAAACTGTTATGTTAACGACTGTACATATTTAAAAGATCAGACCATCACACGACTTCTAAGCCATCACAGAACGAAAAGTGATTGAATTGACTGAAAACATAATTCTTCTTTGATAGTCGGGTAAATATAGGTAGGTATTTTGCTCAAAAAAAAATGCAAATACTATTTTGCTTGTGTGATCATCCTATGTCACTATTTTGCGTGTGGTGTCGGAGAATTAATCCCACCCTCTCCTTTCCTATATAGGACAACACGTGCAGGGCTTAGATGCCACCCGCATACGGTGCAGAATATTCCATCAAGAACCAAGCGGTTCGGCGACTCCTTCTTCTGCCGCACCATTAAGTCTTGGAATTCCTTGCCAGTTCACGTGTTTCCCTCCTCCTACAGTCCCGGGTCCTTTAAGAGGGGCGTGAAAAAGCATCTGATGAGGCCGTCAAGCTGAGTGCCACCATTGTAACATGATACGTGTCTGTAATGGTGACGCTCTTTTCAGAGACTTTGCTTTCAGCTTACCATCAGGCGAGGCGAAGTCAAATTGACGTGTCCTATATAAAAAAAAGAAAAAAAAAGAAAGGTGTCGTAAGATGCGAGTAACGGAAAAATACGCAGACTATATCACTGCGAGGGAAGGAAAACTCGAAATAAAACCCTGTACCAACCCGTCTGGCCAGCGTGGAAACAGTAGGACAAAGCCTCCCAACACTAGGAGAGGCCTATGTCCAGCAGTGGACTGCGATAGACTAATTGACTATTTTACTATCTAGTGGACTTCATTAAACTTTTTTCATTCCATCGCTTTATCGCTTGGTGTCAGCCAACCACACCTGCTAAACATACATACATACATACATAAATACATACAATCACGCCTTTATCCCCGGAGGGTTAGGCAGAGGTGAATTAACACCCACATTTCACCAATCATTGTACAGTCAGCGTCAGAGAAAACAGACCCCCTCATGCTTTCATATCATTAACAAGGGGGGTCCCTTTTCTCTGAAGCTTACTGTACATATTAAGTCCCACGTAATAGGGGGTGAGCCTATTGCCGTTTTCCGGTCACTATTGTTGACTTGAGCCATGTATGTATAGGTTGAGTCTGGACTGTATAATATCTGTCTGATGTTAAACAGCCCTATCCGTTAGTCGCCTTGTACGACACCACATGGGAAGAGATGGGGTGGCCCAAATTCTACTCTGCCGGGAACCACGCGGCTATACACCTGCTAAATATGCACTAAACCACGGATAAGACTCTGGTATAGGCTATGAGTGGAATGCCTTACCCGATTCTGTGTTTCTAGATAGCTATAACTTGGGTGTCTTCAAGAAGACTCCGGCAAGAAACTCGGCGAGCATTTTTTTAGGTATGTTTACAAAAAAATCATTTCCAAGTTTATCTACCTACCCCCACAGGGGAAAAGCCTTAAAGGTATGTTGTTGTCACGCTCGAGTCAACAGTAGTGCCCAGAATACGGCAATAGGCTCACCCCCTATTACGTGGGCTCTAATGCAACGACTGGTGAAATGTGGGTGTTAATTCACCTCTGCCTAACCCTCCGGGGATAAAGGCGTGATTGTATGTAATTTTAAATTAAAGGTTAACGTTTGAAGTAATAGGTATGTCATGTTATTAACGAACTAAAGACGAAAATGATCATAAACAATTATTAGTGCTTATGACTTAGGTATTTATCGTTTAAGGTGTCGTACAGTCGTAAAGATGAGTATACTACGTTTAAGAAAGCTACGTTCTACGTCTATCTACACAAATATAAAGCTGAAGAGTTTGTTTGTTCACTCACTGGAGAGATTTTGTGCTGTCAGTGGGAAAACCAAAGGCTTTGTCCTACTTATCTATTGCGCTGACGGCACAGAATCTCTCTGTTTTCACAGGGTCGACAGCACGAGTGTGACTCCTCTATAATGTTGCATTATGGAGGAGTGTTAAAGTGTTGCACTCGCCCATAGGCCACGGTAACATCTTACCATCAGGAGGGCCGTTTGCTAGTCTGCGACCTAAGTACCTAGTATAAAAAAACGTAACTTACAGGCGACTCTCCTCATCTAAATGAGTCTTTATTAATAGTCACCTTACGCCCCTACTGACTCGACACAAGGGCCCGATTCACTAACTTTACGTTTAAGTTTTTGTGCGTTTGTGACTTCTAAAACGTAACGTACCATTTCGATGAGTAAAACTATAGTTTTCTTTGTGGGTTTTCAGTAAGGAAGAAAACTTATATTATATGACATATGACAAACATGCCAATTTATACTTTGACAGTTCTTACTGAATACCACGTTTTACTTTATCGAAATGGAAGTCACGCGTATACGAAACGTGGCGTTAGTGAATCGGGCCCCAGCATGTGGTTTTAGACGGTTCGAGTCTGACACAGCCCTTTGACTGGCGGGGGAGTTGGGGAGGTGTTTCTACACTATTATACACACATTATGGACCCTGCTGGAACCTTCTAATACCCTTCATCCATATATCGAACTTTGCCATAAACATAATAACAACAGCAACATTGGTAGGTTCCTACGCAAGCTATTTGTTGGCTGTCATAAGTCTTACAACTAATTGACAAGCTGTCAATATTAATAGTTTAATATTTCCATTAAAATCTGACTGTGGACCTCAATATACATATACATCATAATATTTGCAAAATTATGCCTCACTTTCAAGGCAACGCGTTCTGTAGGTATGTAATAATTATTTTGTACAATAATATAGAATAGAATATATCGTCGAATATATCGAATAGAATATATCGTGTCGGTTAAAATTGATTAACCAATCAGCTAAAACGCCATGCGACACGATGATCAAATTAAACTATTTAACCATGATTCTAGCCACCCAATTGCTACTTGACAAGAGATTTGACAGCCGGTTAGTTGATTTGACGTTGATCAGCCTTTCGGAAACTGGGCGTAAGAACTATTTATTAATCTGTGGCGTAAGTGACGGTGTTTCCTTTCCCCCTCAGCTGACTCTGTGCCACTTACAACCTATAGTTAATGGCAAAGCTACAGGTTATAGTGTAGCTATATAATATTAAGCAAGTTTCACATAAATTCATTTGTCAATTGCATTACCATTATTCATATAAATTGCTATTCCGAAGTTGATTAGAATCTTGTGTCCATTTATGTCGATTTATTAGAATTGTCATTGCTTCATGATTAAGTTTATTTATTTATTTAACTGCCAATCTTAGAATTAAAGAATAACATAGACAGAATGTATAGAACTAGCTAGTAAAGTCGCATAAACTTGGCGTTAAAATCGACAAACACCCGCATGCGATGATTTGATCGAGCGCACGGGGTATGTAAAGAAAAAATAAAGAAAGAAAAATATGTACCTTTATTTTGATTACTGCAGCACACAAAAAAGATAAGTTACCAATTTCTAAACCATTAAATTAAAGTAGTTCATTAAAAACTAATTTTACAAAAAAAAAAACATAGCAACAAAAAAGAGAAAAATCGAATAATATTATTTAAAAAAAAATCTGTAGTGGCAACACTGCTCAGCATTTACTCCTTCATTATCTGTGATTATAGTCTATGATAACCTGGGATCTGTACTTCATGTGACTGGTGAAATCGGCTACGACGTCATGGTCTCACTACCATGGACGCCCAAGATCGTGCGAAGTGGAGGCGGGAAAGCCGGAAGGCGGACCCTGAGGCGGACGCTCCAACGGAAGAACGAATCTGGCTGAAATTTGGTACAGAAATAGATTATAGTCTGGAAAACTTTTTGTCTCAGAAATAGGTTCTCACGGGCTACGGAAACACGATCAAAATTAGATGCAGGCGAAACCGCGGGCCACAGCCAGTACCTCAATAAAAACTAGTCCCAACCGGGTGATCACAATTGTATTACCGATACAGAATACCAATATTCTTTTTGCAAAACTATTTACACCATTTTAATCTTACTCTGTTACATTGTAATCGATATTATGTAAATGTATGTGTCTGTATGTTGCAGTTGAAATGAGAAATGCGACTTTTTGTTTATTAATCGATTTGAATTTGATATCCTGAATTACCGGTACTTTCAAAATTCCACGATATTATACTTGCAAATTGCAAGATTGCAATTCTAAGAATTACAAAGAATACAACACTAAGTATATTTTCTTTATAGGTATACTATGTATCATACATTAAGAAAAGAGATCCGATTCTCAGCACTCCATGGATTCACCGTGCGGTCGCCGGGTGCATAGCGTGATACAGAGAGGAACACCGTGACGGCGACTGGGACTTGCGACCCAGATGTAGGTTTAGGGTGGCCACCTTGTGATGCATCAGCGCTCACCTCCACCGTCAGTAGTGTTCCCCCCCCTACCTATCCAATTTGGTAAGATCCTATCAATGCCGCTTTTGATATTCGATTTTTCGATTCGATAGTCGAATAACACATTTTAGTAAATATAATGCATATCTTTTTCTTTACCCTAGCGTTAATGCCAGTCGCATCCGAAGTTTTCACCTCGGAGTCTGGGGTCCCCTTTATCAGTCTAATCTAACTACAGATTTGGCTAAACTTCGATATTTTCCGTGAAGTGACTGCCAACCTGATGGCTGTAAGTTGCGTTGTTGGACTTTTTAGGGCTCTATCTACCCGTAACAACTGCCATAGATGTTCGTATGGCACCCGGGATCGACGGTTTAACGTGCTCTCCGAGACACGACCAGACCAATGCAAATACCCATATTCATGACATCTTAGACTATCGATAGCACATAACACTCACATCCGTAGACATTTTTTTATTTATTCTACGGACATAGTGTATGTACAGTACAGTATCGTGCAAATTCCGGCTAAAACTTATTTAATGAAAATTACTTCTCAAAATTGCAATTACTTCTCAGAGAATTCCAATGGCCGTCGACTTCATAAAACGCCGTACGAAACAAATGAAAATACAAATATGTAAACGCACCCCGGGATCTTAGATCGAAGCCTCAAATCCATACTGAGATAATTATGACCAAATAAGTACTTTAAGTACTATGAAGTTTTACTAGAGGGTGGTAGTTGGAAGAAATTTAACGTACTTTTATTGATAGCAGGTAATTAAACGTCCGCAAAAGGCGACTGACGTTTGATAAGTAAGACTTCCTGTCCGACGCTCCTTGTAAGGCAAGCGATTAATTACGACGAACGGCAATTGAACTGCCCCCCTAGACAAGTGGCAATTCGTTGCTCGGCGTATGATGGAATAGAATGACAAATGTACCTATAGGATTTGATGTTTTTGACATTCGTTGACGCCTGTCATATACGTCAAATCCCATACATTTGGCATTCTATTCCATCATACGCCGAGCAACGAATTGCCACTTATCTAAAGGGGCCGATTTGTATTTTAGTTGATATTAGATGATAAATTTTGTCAGTTTGTCAGTGTTATTTACATTAACTTACAGTAAAAGCTACCGTTGAGTACTACTCATAGAGCTATCGGGACATTTACCATGTGTTGTTTGGAGTTTCCTATATTTCGGTGCTGTTGCAATCGCCATGATCATGGCACTTGTAATAGCGCCGAATAGTAACGTGAATGACCATGATAGTAGTGCTATTGAGTAGTCTAATGTACTCGTAGAACATAATTAATGCTTTACAATGATATTAGTACCATATACTTATTTAATAAAAATATTATTCCGATATTACGATTGAATTCTTGTATTTTTAGGGTTCCGTAGGTACCTCAAAAGGAATAAAATCTTTATCCGTCAGTCTGTCTGTGTATTAAGACTTTTTTCTTAGGAATATTAAGATTAAAGTTTTTTATCGTTCAGCAATTCAACTAAAAAAAAATCGTCCACAAACAAAGTGGCGACAAAGTTACGACTAAAACTTAGTGATTAGAGATAAACTCATTGTACCTGACGCAGGTTTTCCTCTTGGTTTTGGGAGGTAAGACGACAGTCGATCCCAATAAAGTCATGTAACCCAAATCTAAAGGCTGATAAGGAGTAATCAGGCTCCAAGGCGAAATTTCTATGCAACTGGTAAAAAAGGTTTGTCCTGCTTGTCTTCTGCGCTGACGGCACAGAATCTCCTTGTTCTTACAAGGCCGGCAGCATGAGTATGACTCCCCTGTTGTGGCCACGATAACCACTTTCCATCAGGTGTGCTTTGTGCTTGTATACCACCTGAGTAGTATGAAAAAGCCTTCAAGCTGAAAGCTTCGGATGCAACGTGGAACTACGTGAAGATGATGATTGATTTATACTTTACTAGCCAGTACTTTTGCAAAAAGCTACACATCACATTCTCTCTGCCACACATCTATACTATAACTACGCACAGCTCCGCTCGTGCCTACGCTGACTATGCTAATATGACCACGAACGAAAACAAAATGGACGCGGTATTCATTGTTCGCGAAACGGAAAGTTAAAAGTTAAACGATGAGAGATAGAGTTGGTTTAACTTGATTTAGATAAGTATATGTGTAGGTATACCAGTTGTATACTAGTTAATGCTTGTGTTTTTGCTGCGCGGAGTCATAGCTACAGATTTGGCTAGACCTCGATATTTTCCGTGAAGCGATTGCCATCTGACCTCCACGACCCAATGTTAACATTAGGCGATATCGAAGCTTTGCAGCTAGACCGTTGTTTTTGGACTTTTAGGGCACCAACTACCCGTAACGACTGCCATAGATGTTCTTATGACAACCGGGACCGACGGCGTAACGTGCTCTCCGAGGCACGACCAGACCAATGCAAATACCCATATTTAATGCACACAAATATTTGCACTGAGCGGGGATCGAACCCGCGCCTCCTGGGTAGCGGCCGCGTTCACTACCGCTACGCCACGGTGGCTGTCAAAATCACTAAACATAGATTATTACAAAACAATCCTCCTGGGCTTCGCTTGTCTCACGATTTAGGTCGATACGTGTACCTACCGAGGTATAATACATTTATGATCTTTTGCGGCTTCAAATCCATATCCATACTTCCATACTAATATTATAAATGCGAAAGTAACTCTGTCTGTCTGTCTGTTACGCTTTCATGCCTAAACCACTGAACCAATTTTGATGAAATTTGGTACAGGGGTAGTTTAGACCTTAAGAAAGGACATAGGCTATGTTTGGTCGCGATAACCGACATCCACGCGGACGGAGCCGCGGGCAAAAGCTAGTTATTTATAAAGGTAGTCAGTCTAGTAGTCTAAAAGACATGATATAAACAGCCATCTCCACTCCTTCGTAGGAATCAGACAAACTAGCGATGACGGGCCGAGATACCGTGAAATCATAAATATACCTCTGCAGTCCACCGCTTTGTCTCGTATGCCTTTTTGCAGTGTTTGTTAAGCAAGGCGGTCTCGGCGAGTGCCAAGTGGTACGTTAGTTACACTAAGGTACCCAGACGTTGGTTATTTTGAAACGAATTTACACATGATTTAGAATTAATAATTTATGATCTCTGTGGCGTAGTAGTAGAACGTTTGACTGCTACCTAGGAGGAGTGGGTTCGATTCCCGCTCGATGCAAATATGTACATATTTCTATTTGTATTCGTGTGAGTATTTCAGTCGTCATATAAGTCGTTGGGACGGTTGGCAATCGTTAGGGGTAGTTGGAGCCCTAAAATGTCCAACGTTTTTAATAGGACACGTCAATTTGTCTTCACCTCGCCTGGTGGTATGCTGAAGGCAAAGTATCAGAAAAGAGGGTCACCATTATAGACACGTACCTACCATGTTACAATGGTGGCACTCAGCTTGACAGCCTCATCAGATGCTTTTTACGCCCCGCTTCAAGGACCTGGGACTGTAGGAAGACTGGTTTAACTGCAGTAATTCGGTATTATCAATGGGTTGTGGAGGTCAGATGGCAGTCACTCACGACTAAAATCTATAAATAAAACGCAGTAAAACAGTTTCCATATTTAAAAACCATAAAATATCATTCATTGAACCGAATTCTCACAGCGGCCATTCCGTAATGTGTGCGAGTATTCCTACATTTGTCTGCGATGCGCGTACGCACCTCGCATGCGTTATTGATCAGCTGATTTGTACCCATTGTGGGTATGACTATCACAGGCTACTTGTACGAATGTTAAAACGTTATTTTTACTCACTAACGGGTAATTGTCAATTGAAGTTGGTTCGCCATTTATTTTGTTGCGGAATACTTGATTTAAGTAAGACAGTGATAGATGAGATGACTACATTAACTGGAATCCGTTCTTACAACCTCTTTTATTTATTTTAGTTTTCAAAACGATTGAGATAGAATAAAAGCGAGTACAGCTCAGGCGGGACTCGAACCCGCGATCTTTCCCTTACCTCTTTATGGAATGCGCTGATCACTGAGCTACCAAGCCTCGTCAATCGCATGTTGGCCCTTTTTGACAGTGCCCTCCGCTCCCGTTCTATATCAACATGGTCCCTAAGATCGGCTGTTAGCCAGTGCCCAAGATACTTGAATTGTTGCACCATTGTGAGTTGTACACCATTTAAAGTGATGGGTGGTATATTTTGTGAGCCCCTGAAGAAAAATCATTATATCAGTGGCGAACGAAAAATTTTCAAAAGAGAAACCGGTGGAAAATTTACCTAACCTAGGTTGTCATGCACCATGCGACTTAATGTGAAGCCTGTAGGAATCAAGCTTTAGGGACCTCTTGCCTCTGATGAGGATATAAAACACGCTCAATAAAATAAATCAGTTCAAATAGAAGTATATCTAGTTTGACCTATTGGAATCCGTCTATAAGTAAGTGTAAGTGATGGCACTATGTATTGCATTTTCTATCGATAAATCAGCCCCTCTAGACAAGTGGCAATTCGTTGCTCGGCGTATGATGGAATAGAATGCCAAATGTATGGGATTTGACGTATATGACAGGCGTCAACGAATGTCAAAAACGTCAAATCTTATACATTTGTCATTCTATTCCATCATACGCCGAGCAACGAATTGCCACTTGTCTAGGGGGGCAGCACCGTTTTTGCGATACATAGCGTTTTGAAATGTAAAATATTTGTATTATTTAAAGAGTAAAAGATGCCAAATGTGCATGTCAAGATGTACCAAGTGGAAAATGTCTCTATCTGCCTCATTGGAAAAAGTCGTTACTGTCTTTGTGTATTTCAGTCTTTTTTGTATGTTTTATTGTTGGTTGTACGCTACGTAAAGTCACTGGCTTTACCTTTATCGTGCGTAATATCCGTGATGATTTTTCGCACGATAAAAAAAGGTAAATTCAGTTTCAGTGAAAATCTATTTATCTATACAACGAATTTCCTACAAGCTTAGTCAAGATGTAATGATAATATGTCTTGAGAAAATCATCAAACTCATATTATTTAATCAGGTATTTACATTTAGTGCGAAGAATTTTCTACTTAAAAACCACTGGCACATTTAAATCGTTCTTAGTTGAAAATTTTTCAAAAGGATAACTCTAACATACTTTCAATACTGCTAATGTCATTACTGCTTATCATGTAATTTCTTGTATTGTGTGACCACTTTGCCCCAAATAAATATTTCTTTCTTTCTTAACATCGATATTCTGACTCACCTTTCGATAACTTACCTATCGATAGCTCCTCTTTACTATCTAGTTTACGGACCACCATCGACCGTGCGTAAAAGATCCCACACTTACACATAAACATACACACAAACACACATTAGCTGAAGTACTCGTTAAGGGTACGGCCGCACTATGCGTCTTTTTTGTCACAGTGAAAGCTCTCAATCAATCGCCCACGGTCTTGTTAATTAAAATATATTACTATGCTCCCCGATTGATGACTGTATCGTGATTAGGCTCGTCTTCAGTTTATGTATAGGGAACGTGCCCGTAAGAGGACAAAAAGTAATGGATTAAAATTGCATCGTAGTGGGCAATGACCTTTGTTCTCAATCGGTAAGATGGCAGATGAGATTAAAGTTTGATTAGGTTACGTGGTTATTGATATATCAGTTACTTTTTTTTATCGTGCGAAAAATCTCCACGGATACCTCCCCCGCCGGAGCCGGAGGAGGAGGTTATGTCGGACTCGAACCGACTAAAACGCACGCCGTCTGTGGGCCGTCAGTTGCCGGAGGTGAGATTGTCGTAGCCATATCCCTCGCACCCCGGCCGGATATATAAGTTACTAGCTGTTGTCAGCGGTTTCGCCCGCTTGGTTGTCGGTTATCGCGACCAAATATAGCCTATGTATTTCCCATGGTCTTATCTATCTCTGTATCAAATTTTATCAAAATCACTTCAGTTATTTAGGCGTGAAAGCGTAACATTAGTATGGAGATGGATTTTAAAGGACTGTATCGCGATTTTTTTGTGTTATTTTTCGTAAACGAATTGGAAAAGCCGTGTTGGTTCCTGTTGGAGTATAATAGGGCCCACCCTGTCTCTTCCTGTGGGTGTCGTAGAAGACGACTAAGGAATAGGGCTGTTCCCCAACCGATAATAAACATACAGCCTACCACAAAGTGCTATATTACATGGCACCGTAAATTATAGATGGCGAAATGTAGGTGTCATTACAACTCTGCCTACCCCTTTGAGGATTAACAGGCGTGAATATATGTCTGTATGTACTATACATGAAAACACCCAGACAATGCAATTTAAATGTTATCAGGGTCCCACCTACAGACTAAACCTATTATAACAACAATATAATTCTGTTTACAAACAACTACAGACTCCAACAGATATGTATACCTTGGGACACGTATCATGGACCTAAATCGCGAGACAAACGAAGCCTTGGCACCCGTGGTTGTTTTGTAATAATCTATGCTTGGTGAATTTCGTTTATTCCCAGTAGTTCCTTTGCTAGTTCCTTTGAAGGGACTACTGGGACTTTTTTGTCCCTACAGTTCCTTCGAAGGAACTAAAGGAACTACTGAGACTACAAAGTTCCTTCAGTTCCTTTGCCAGTTTCTTTGAAGGAACTAATGGGACTTTTTGTCCGTATAGTTCCTTCGAAGGAACTACTGAGACTACAAAGTTCCTTCAGTTCCTTTGCCAGTTAATTTGAAGGAACTACTGGGACTTTTTTGTCCCTACAGTTCCTTCGAAGGAACTAAAGGAACTACTGAGACTACAAAGTTCCTTCAGTTCCTTTGCCAGTTTCTTTGAAGGAACTAATGGGACTTTTTTGTCCCTACAGTTCCTTCGAAGGAACTAAAGGAATTACTGAGACTATAAAGTTCCTTCAGTTCCTTTGCCAGTTTCTTTGAAGGAACTACTGGGACTTTTTTGTCCGCAGTAACACCCCGCGCTATCATCAAAAGACACCCAAGAAACGTGTACTGCGCTTATAGAGCACATTTTAAGCACGTTTTAGGTCCAAGATACGAGTAATACCAAGTTCTTATCTCAGCGCTGAGCAGCGTTTGGCAATGCCAAATTGGCCCGGACAACGGTATTGACATCATAATTTAGATAATCATAGTTACAGTTTTATTGTACAGGAATTTGAACTTTGTATTCCTAGAAATAAGGTATGAGTTACAGTGAAAAGAAATGATAATAAATTGGCAGATTGTAAAAGTTTAGGTGCAAGTGCTTAGGGAGTTAGGGTGACCATGTAATTCGATGTTTAGTTTTTGAAACGATGGGTTTAGGGGAGCCCTTTTGTGCAAAATTCTCCTCGGATACCTGGCCCATAAGGCATTTTCATCGCATCCCGGTTCACCTATATGGGGTCCCACTAAGACCCAAGGTCACTTGCTGGTACACATGAAGATGAGGCTCTTGCACAGACTTCCCTTTCAGGGTTGGGAGGATCAGTGCCTCGAGCACGAACAACAGTTACACTCGTAAAAGTTAAGATAAATAAGTAGCAACGTATCTGTTAAAATCTTGCCAGTGTTTACAAGCCACAGGAATGAGCAGTTTTCTAGTAGGTATTTTTAGGGTTCCTAAAGACGCGCTAGATGGCGCAGCCGGCACTTTTGGTAAGAAGAGTGTGGTGTCACATCTAGTGTTCCCTAATTTATGGAAAAAATGTTCTTCGGTTTTGTAATGATTTACTTTACATAAATTATTTGTCATTTTTTCTGATATAATTATTTTAAATATAATATATACAAACCACAGAGTACATTAAAATTACCAAAAGCTATGCTAGCGCCATCTCCTGATGATGTAAAAACCAACTGATTATTATACCTACTGGAAAACTGCTCATTGCTTCAAAAGAGCCGTGTTCTTATTTATAAGATACCCACGGCATCCGCAAAAACACAGCTCCTGTTATCTCTCATCCGACACGAAAAAATTAAGATAAATCTCCCCAACTAATCACCACAAAGATACTCTTGTTCTAATTTCAAACACAGAGGTACTATTATTCACCGGAAGTGACAAGTTAACGCTTCAAATATTGACATCCGGTGTAGCATTTGTTTTTTCTACTCGGTGAGGTTATATGTGAAAAAAAAAAGTTACTTTATTTGTTTTGAATATTTGAAGTTACACACTAATTACGATAGATTATTATCTTCTTTATTTTGTAATTTTGAGTGTTTTATGCAATAGAACAAATGAGTTAAAACAAAATATGTGTAACTATAATTTTATTATAATTTAGTTGAACTCGTGCCAGTTCCTTTTTCGAGGAATACTCTAAGCAATCAGGACCAGTTCCGGTAGAAGACTGCGGCAAGAAACTCAGCGGTGTTTGACCTATTTATATAAGTATACACCATATGGATCGGCGGTGACGTTATGTCGGTCTCGAACCCACTAAAATCGCTTGCCGTTTTGGGTCAACAGTTGCCGGAGGAGAGATTGACACTGACATATTTCTCGACCCTGGTTGACCTAGGGCCATCTAAGGTTTTAACATGGCCCTCTCGGGTGTGGTCCCACATTGTGTCCTATAATATGGTGCCTGCATTCTACCGTAAATAATTACTCTCCTGAATTCAAACTGTGGATAGAATTTGAAAAAATAAAGGTCCACCTAACCTCTGCATTTGCAAATTCTGTCTCGCGAATTTGTACAATTTGGTTACCCTACTCTTGACAGTAGCAGTGGGCGTAGAGCTAAGACCGAGCCGGATTAAGATAAGCCAAGTAAGCAACAATCTAACGCTATGTAAAGTCCGTTGAATGCTGCACGCCAATTACCGTGGTACTAGGACGATTTAGATCGACTCTACGTAGACATTTTTGGTCATATCTCTCTTTTTTTTTTAAGATCCGTCATGGGTTCACACGGGAATATTCGGTGAGAAAATACTAAAGCCTAATGCAGTATCATTCGGGTTTTGTTCATCTACTGGGTTCAATAATAATTGTGTTACGTCTATAATTTTCTCACTGGCATGGCAGTGTTAAATACACTTATAAAGAAAAAAAACTTTACCATCTTTTTACCACTACACCACTGAGGCAGTCTACCATCTAACCCTAAAGGACACCTATTAAAAAAAAAGAAAACATTTTTTGAAAATTTTTGTTGGTTTAATTTGGCTTATCTCTGAAACGGCTAGACTTATTTTAACGGGACTTTTACTGCAGAGAGCTGATATTATAAAACGAAATTGGGTTACTTTTAAAATAAAAC
This sequence comes from Eilema depressum, assembly GCA_914767945.1. Lineage (NCBI taxonomy): Eukaryota > Metazoa > Arthropoda > Insecta > Lepidoptera > Erebidae > Eilema > Eilema depressum. Next base: position 19,941,902 of record OU612020.1, read on the forward strand.
CCAAATCTATGTCCACTAGGCGAAGTTGCGTACATAGCTTGTACTCGATATATTCTAAATACCAACCAGTTAGGCCTCCAAAGACAATACCTACATACCCACACATAAAATTAACACTTACAGATTGTAATTACGCTACTGTACGCAACCAGCTCACCAGAGCCCCCAGGCGGTTTGTTTAGCAACATCTGTGTACCAATAAGTGGTCCACATTATACTGGTTCTTAATTGAGTTATATGTCAGATTGACAACCGAGGCTATCGAGACCCTTAAGTGGATACTGGTATTGGTATGTTCTAACAAAGATAAGTAATGTATTCTCATTACCCGACTACGGTATAGCCAAAGAAGGGTTATGATCTTGACAGGCTTAATTAGCAAATTTCAAATAGGTATGTGCAAAATTGCCGATTGGTTCCCGGCAGAGTAGAATTTGGGCCACCCCATCTCCTCCCTTGCGGTGTCGTACAAGGCGACTAAGGGATAAGGCTGTTAAACATCAGACAGATATATACAGCCCAGTTTCAGGCTCAGGGACAAGGCTCGAGTCAACAATAGTGCCCGGAATACGGCAATAGGCTCACCCCCTATTATATGAAATGAAATAATAGGTGAAATGTGGGTGTTAATTCACCTCTGCCTAACCCGCCAGGGATAAAGGCGTGATTGTATGTATGTATTTGCAAATTATTAGATGTTGTTTGCCCAAAAATAATATAAATAATATAGTATTAAGCAAAAAAATATCAAGAATCAGCCGTGGTCGTGTGCCAATTGCCCCTAAAATGTATTGTATTTTTAAAATAAGTGGCATACGACCACAGCTATCCTTGATATTTTCTTGTAATGTAAATTTCTTTTAAGAGCATGATTTTTCAGTATCTAGGCGGTTTAGTTAGTTTAGTTATATGAAAGAATATGTCAAGAGTACCCGAAACCGGAAAACCTGTATGAAATCAATTATGAAAGTAGAAGAAGCGAAAGATGTATTCCAGGATCGTAGCAAGTGGAAATATATGGTCTCTGCCTACCCTAATGGGAAAGAGGCATGAAAGAGTATGTATGTATTTCCATATTCAGACCCCAACAACACCTTCTTTGCCGAGCCTCTGTGGCGTTGCGGTAGTGAACTCTGCCACTACGCAGGAGGCGTAAGTTCGATCTCTGCTCAGTGCAAATATTATACAGGGTGGAAGATTTTAACCTTACCTGGAGGGAAAGTTCTCTAAATACTGGAGATAGCGAATTTTACTCAAAGGAAACATTCCTTTATTTTTTAAAAGAAATAAAACTGCATTCATAATTTTTTGAAAATTCGCTTGCCACACCCGGTAATCGAACCAACTAAAATCCGAAAAAATAAAATCCTGTATTTTTATGACATCAATCAATAGTGTAAATCATAAGGACCAAATCTGTCTAAGAAACATGGTTAATTAAATGAAAGGAAATCCCCAAACAATATTTTTTTAAATTCGATTTAATTAAATAAAGAACTTAATTGAAGGATCCATTAGGTATCATAACAATAAAATTCCATATTTAAATTACTTTTCCCTGCTTTTCATACGGATACCCCCACTGGCCAGCAGGGGTATTTATGTTGGACTCGAACCAACTAAAACCGCACGCCGTCTCAGGTTAATTCAAAAGTCTCAATAAACGTATTATAAGACGAACCAATAAGGCAATTCGGTAGCACGCAGAGGTTCCTAAGCTCAACGAAGTATACCTCGAGACACGTATCTTGGACCTAAATCGGGATGAGTACTTCATGCAGTTAGCCAATAACGTTACATTCTAAATCGGAATCAAAGTTCAGTCATTTAGCACTCATTTTAATAAAGAAATGGCGTCAAAGACAACTTTACTGTACTGTGTCTGTCGGAATGGAATTTATAAGTTAAGATTTTATGGACTTCCTTTCATTTAATTTACCATGTTTGGTCGAGAGATTTGATCCTTATAATTGACAGTATCGATTGATGCTATAAAAATACAGGATGTTATATTTTCGGATTTTAGTCGGTTCGATTACCGGGCAGGGCAAACGAATTTTCAAAAATCTATGAATGCAGTTTTGTTTCTTTTTAAAAATAAAGGAATGTTTCCTTTAAGTGAAATTAGGTATCTCCAGTATTTAAAGTACTTTCCCTCCAGGTAAGGTTAAAATCTTCCACCCTGTATACATTGCATTGATATGGTCGTGCCTCGGGGAGCACTTCAACCCGTCAATCCCGATTGACATACGAATTACGGGCATACGGGAATACGGGGAATAGTTACGGGCAGTTGGAGCCCTAAAAATTCCTACAACTGGTCGAGCTCCAATGCCACATATACCAGCTCGTTTGCTACCTAAATATTACAAAATGGTAACCTCAATTTATTAAACATATTAATACGAATGAAACTCGTTACTGCCAAGAATATGCTGTCCACATGATATATGTTCTACCAGGCTTACCTCAGTAATAGGTAACAGAATAAAAAATAAAAATAAGACGAGAAATCTTTACGATTCCGGCCAGTGTGATGTGCATTTAATATCAAAGATTCTAAGACGAGTAAAAAATATATTGTAACGGCTAAGTATAAAATAATAGACGCATTTTTGATAATTTCTTTTATGCGTCGAAACGCTATGCGGTCATTAATCACTAGTCTTTATATTTTAGGGTTGTCAAAAGTAAATGGATGTAGAATTCGGATTTATTTTTGTAGGGCTGCATTCAATAAAAACTTTTGTTCATATAGACTACATTACACTTATCATACATATTGAATAAAGCAATTGTAATTTTTCACAATACTTTTTATTTTTAAACCTGACAGGTTTCATCTGGAAAAAGGTGTCAGGCGAAACCGGTCAGGTTCAAAAATAAAAAACAACATTGTGGGCAAGTATAAGTGTTTTGTTCAATATCTTGTAAATACACTTTTCAGTTCCTTTTTTACTTTTTGCTCAAATACTAGTCATTCTCATATTTATTTTATTTATACATTTAAGATTAATAGTTCTTAACACTAAACTACTATTAATATTTCCTATTTCCTGTACATATAATTATATAAAATACGTAATTCATGTTTAATAATATCAGCGAATTGGTGTCATTTTTATGATAGTTTATCCCTCTATTGTTAGGCTAGTTCCTGCATATGGGTATACCCCGTAAGTACTGCAAATACTAAATCAAATAGTCATAAACTCTGTGAGAAGACGTAAGTAACCGTATGACTTGATTTAACTACATCCCACATGAATGAACATGAAAACTATAAAATATTTAATAGTTTATGAAGGAAATATTCTTCAAAAGTGATTATGATGACATTTCTGCCAGCTGTCAAAAAGGTTGTATAAAATTGTGCACTGTTCTTTACTTAAAATAAATTATTTTTGAGCATATTAAATTAAGAATGGTAAAAGAGCTGTTAAAGTTGGGTGTTCTTATTTTATTGTTTTCATGTATTTTTAATTATCTACTCAAAAAATAATAGTAAATTGTTTGACAATTAACAGTATGATGGTCATAATTTATTATTATAAGCAAGTTTCTTAAGAACTCACCGTTTTGACGTTAAGTAAAAAGTAACTAATTTAACTAGACAGTCATATACCCAATTAATTCACACTTTATTGTACCTCGGGACACGTATCTTGGATCTCCGCTCCCGCATTAGCCTTCTAACCTAATCTATCCAAGTCTGTTTGGGCGAAGTGGACATCCAAGAAGGTACGGCGCGCTGTAGTAAGTATAACAAAAATACCTTCTTCTTCCTCCTAGCGTTAATTCCCAGTCGCATCCGAAGCTTTCAGCTCGGAGTCTGGGCTCCGCTTTACCAGTCTTAACTGCGGATTTGGCTAGACCTCGATATTTTCCGTGAAGCGATTGCCATCTCACCTCCACAACCCAATGTTAACATTAGGCGATATCGAAGCTTTGCAGCTAGACCGTTGTTTTTGGACTTTTTAGGGCACCAACTACCCGTAACGACTGCCATAGATGTTCTTATGGCAACCGGGACCGACGGCTTAACGTGCTCTCCGATGCACGACCAGACCAATGCAAATACCCATATTTAATGCACACAAATATTTGCACTGAGTGGGGATCGAACCCGCGCCTCCTGCGTAGCGGCCGCGTTCACTACCGCTACGCCACGGAGGCTGTCCAACAAAAATACCTTATTATTTTTATGTGTGTGTTGTGCGAGGCAACCCTATCACACAATGGTCGGCAAATTATCGTAGGTACATACCTCCGTCTGGGATGAGAAGCCAGTCACCTATATATGTTTCATAGACCTGCAGCTTTATGTGTTATTAATGGAAAATTTAATGGAATCTATCTATCTACTACATGTCGCAAAGTACTGAACGAAATAATTATTTTCTACACCTGTACTTGGGTAAATTCAAATAAATCCCGTACTAAAATTCAAAGTGTACATAAAACTCCAATGTGTGTGTATCTGTCTGTGTCTGTCTTCCTCTTCCACCAAACGAACCTACTATACTTACCTATGTACAACACCATGTATCTTCTATATCGACTGTGCATCATCGAGACGATTCCTATGATAATGATGTTTTACTTTTGTTTCTAAGTGCCCTTCTAAACGGGCCATGTTTTTCTGCAATATGTGGCTGCACTATTGGCAACTGATTGCCCGGCAATATCAAAAATATTTCATTGCAACTGATGGCCGAACAATCAATGGCTGGGCAATGTGTTGCAAATATGTCTGCAATAGTATGGCTCGTGATGCAGATTCATAAACGGGCTACACAAACCGGTAACAATGGCTGACGAAATCACACTTGTTGCAGCAGCTTATATTGTTTTATTAAAAAATAAACAGAAAAAAAGAGATTGTGGATTCGACCTTACTAAATAGGCGTGAAACTTTAGAAAATTAAAGTCTAGAAATAAGCCTTGATAGTAAATTATTTAACAATTCGCGTAGAAAATGATAGATTGTGCTATAACAAAGAGAGCGACTGAAACAACTATAGAACTGGCCGAGCAATATTGCAATAAATCGACCGCCTAGCGATTGTCCGGCAACCCATCGCGGCAAAATCGGCCATATGTGGCAACACAAAACATGTTTGGCTATATGGCCGGGACCGGGACATTACTGCAATACTGGCCGGTATTGCTTGCAATAGTTGCAATGTTGCCGGGCCACAGTGTTGCAGCCACTAATTGCAGTAAAACATCGCCCGTTTATAAGCACCTTTAGTAATAAAATTAATCATCACTTTCCATTTGTGCACTAATAATTTTATAATAATCACTGAAACCGTTTGCTTCTCGAGAACTCGCGCTCGCGGCTTTGCTCGAAATGACCCGAGTCGAACGAATCTAAACATTAGTTCCTTAATTTTTGTTCCTTTTCCTCAGACTGCCAGAGGAATCGACCCTTTAACTCCTTTCCGAGTAAAACTCCTCATCAGTTTAAACCAAACTATAATTATAGTTCAGCTCAAGCTTAATGCATATACATACATAACTATTTTCCGTCCATCTTCGACTTCACTCGTAAAACTTCGGCAGTAAACCCACCAGATATAGGTGTATATGCACCCCTAACCTGTCATTACGAATAGCAACTATGTCATGTTGCAGCCTGGTTTATGCCTAACCGGGCCCCTAATAGTACTTTAACATTTTTAACCCGTTAGCTGCGTTAAACCAAGTTTTATGGTATATTTTACAACCTGTTATTGCAGACTAGTTGTGGATGCGATTCCACTTGGGTTAATTAGGGTTAAGTTTATTTATTGTTTTGTTTAAGTACAAATAATCATATGCTTCTTTTGACGATTGTAACCCGACCTATATATCAACCTATGGAACAAAACCTCTAGATATTGCAAAAGCCGATATCTTTATCTATCTTTTTTATCTGCGCTGGAAAGATCGATTTAGCTATTTACCGATTAAGTTCCTTTTAGATCGTTTTCATCTGGATAGAATGATTTATATAGCATTTTAATATTCGTTCTTGAATGGCTATAAAGAGCGGTTTTATCTAATGGCCACATGAATGCTATTATTGGTTGAGTTAGAGAAACGAGTCCAATTCTGGACTGAGATCTGACTTTGCGTCGATCAATTTTTGACATTATTGTCTTACAATATTCGACGAAAGCCTGCCTGCTCTAGTTAGGTAGCTAGGCATAGGGATAAAAAGAATCTGCTCTATGTCTCCACCTTCTTCTTCCTCTTAGCGTTAATTCCCAGTCGCATCCGAAGCTTTCAGCTCGGAGTCTGGGGTCCGCTTTTGCCAGTCTTAACTACGGATTTGGCTAGACCTCGATATTTTCTGTGAAGCGATTGCCATCTGACCTCCACATCCCAATGGTAACATTAGGCGATATCGAAGCTTTGCAGCTAGACTGTTGTTTTTGGATTTTTGAGGGCTCCAACTACCCGTAACGACTGCCATAGATGTTCTTATGGCAACCGGGACCGACGGCTTAACGTGCTCTCCGAGGCACGACCAGACCAATGCAAATACCCATATTTCATGAACATAAATATTTGCACTGAGCGGGGATCGAACCCGCGCCTCCTGCGTAGCGGCCGCGTTCACTACCGCTACGCCACGGAGGCTGTCATATGTCTCCACCTTCGTTATCTGTAAACTAACGTAATATTTTCTTTGTTCTCAGGTATGTCCATCTACTGTTACTTAGATACTACAAATTTTTATTTCAAGACAATATTGAAGGCTTTCAAATTGGTAAGTTTTTATTGAAATAATTTAAAAAAATATTATAAGTTGCGACATGCTTCATTGAAGAAGCATCACCTCTTGAGTAGCAATACTACTATAGCAGCAAACAAGTACACGACTCAATGACACTATGGTTTACTACGGTCCCATCTTTCAAATTTGGAAATGCACACCTCTACCGCCTATTATAAACTTTTCGTGCGGAAATCTCCCCGGATAAGATACACACTCCGCCGAGCGGGTAGCGGCGGTTATATCGGACTTGAACCGACTAAAACCGCACGCGCGCCGTCTTGGGTCATAAAAATTCTGGGGTGTAAGCAACTATTAGTTAATTATTCCAACTATTAGGTAATCTGTAATCTGTGGTGTAAGGTTGCCCAATAAGGTATTTCCCTCGCCTATTACAACTTACCTATAAATTTTTTTTCACAAGAGAAAACTGGTACCTCAGCATTACAAAACCACTCTTATAGAACATACGAATTGATATCAATTATCTTTTGGATTCACACGACACGTCTCGGCCCAAACTTTCTTTGGGACCATCGAGGACCGGGGCGAATCTAATCATAATAATAATGGCCCAGTCGGTATGCGGTAACAATGGCCCTCTACCTGGCACTCTTGCCAGTAATAATGGCAATTATTGCACCACGATTTGGGTAACTGAATTGTACAGGTAGGGCAGTTAGATTCTGTGGTTCTCAAACTTTTATTATTTTTGTTGTTTTATGTCAAGCGGATGAGTTGTGTTGAAGGGATTATGACTGTTGGGATTCTAACGTGGTATAAATGTAAGATGTATTTGGATAGTTAGCAAGAATAAAAGGCTAGTAAAATTTGATATTTAGAATTAGTATTAGTTTTCACCGTATGATTATAATAAAACTGACAAAAATAAAAAAAAATTTTTATCAGAACTCCATAACCGTGTCTTAAAAGTTATGAGATTATATAGAAAAGTTTTTAGAAAAAGTTTAAAGTAGGCATACGAAATAATTATAGACTATCCTGTAGAAGTAAGGTGCATTTTTTAATAACTACAATACCTGGCTGGCTATAACTTTATTAAAAAAAAAACTATTCTTGATCACTCTGTAGAAAGAACAATTTGGTGTACATTTTATATTCTATTACCGAACTTTGACAGCCTCTGTCCACGGGCAGGTACTTAAAAGACATTGGCGCCAGACAGTAACAGTTTTTTTTCTATTTCATTCCGAAAATGTATTATCATTGACTGTGTAATTTAAGTTGGTACTCCATCACTATTGTGTATGGTTCATACAAGAATATTTTTGATATTAAAGACATATTTGGAATGAATGATATATCGTATAGTCGCCTTGAGTTTCGCGGGAGTTTGTTACTAACTATTAATTTTTGGTGGATCCAGGGCTCTCACGACCTTACCTTTATTTTCGGTAGCTTAGTGGTTAAGAAGTCGGCCTCGGAACGTCCCGGGTTCCAATCCTGGCCATTACACTACCAACGCGAATCCACTCCTAACACAAGCAACTTAGCTCCTCAAAAGACACCCAAAAAGTGTGTACGGCTCTAATAGAAGTACAATTTGTGACATCACTGGGGTCAATATAAGCCGGTAGCTATACGTGTATAGTTTTACAACATCTGAATGTCTTACACATCATATTTAACCTATCGCATGTATAGTCGATACTTCGTAGATCACCCATGGCGACCGTGGCTTAGAACCCGAAACGCCAATAATTTAAAAGTGCGTGTTCATAACCGGTGGCTAACTTTTTGACCTTGTCTTCCGCGTTCTCCATATTCATGTGAATCTGGGGTTCTCAACATTTTTGCTTCAAAAAGCCTCGGGTTTTAAAAATGGTGAAGCGAGCGTAATTTTTTAAGTTGTAAGTTGTGTTATTTCGGTCTTGTAATTTCTGACTCATTCGGTTTTCATGGAAAATTACTTTTTGATTCACACGGTGATGCAAAATGAGTTGCTTGCAGACAGAAGTTTTCTATGAAATCAGACGCAGTGACCGAAATTACGCAACATGCAATTTAAAAAAACGCACCACCCTGAACGCTCAGCGGTTTTTTGTAGATGTATGATATTAAAACTAATAAGAGATGTAGTTTATTGTATTCCTTTTAGTTTTAAAGTACCAATCAGCTCCTACAAAAAATATCTATTTTTTTAGGACCATAATATATCGCCATCGCTGTCTTCCCTGTAATTGAAAGAGAAAAGGAGCTACTAATCTAGTAAAGATTCTGCAGGGAAGCCACACGGATTAACGTCTGGATACAAGTTCAGTTAGATTTTTATAACAACACAACTATTGTCAACATCTGTACACAGATCTATTCTTGTCATAGTCACGTACAGAGGTCACAGTTTGAGAAACTCTGCTCACCGATGATATGATATGCATAGATCGCATGTGCACGCGCAGTATCGCAGCACTCCTCGCGTTTCATCCGTAAGCTGTTATGACACGTCATATTTACTAGTAAAACTAAAATTAATTGATCCGTGGGTAGAAAACGGAAAGACCTCTGGGTTGAAATCGGAAAAAAGTATTCGTAGGTAGAAAACCGTGGGTTGAAAAAAAAACGCCCATTTTTAGATGACCAAGAAACATTACTTACTATTAGAACTATCGGGATATTTACCATGTTGTATTGTTTGGAGTTACCGATATTTCCCGATAGTTCTAATAGTAATGTGAACGACCATGAAAGTTTAAATACAAAAATTAGGTAATTATCATCAAATCATACAAGTCATCAAAAATCAATGTTTAAAAATGATTGCAACATCATTCATTGATTCCGATAGTTCGTACGAATATCGGTAGATTGCTCCCACCATCGCCCTAAGATGGATGTATTGGAAAATTTGGATCAATCTCGGGTGAAGCTCGGTGGCTCAGTGGTCAGAGCATTCCCCCTGTAAGGGAAAGATCGCGGGTTCGAGTCCTGCCCGAGTATTGATTTCGCTTTTTCCAATTTAAAATAAAATAAAAATTACTTACTTGAATATGACGCTTTAGGTACTTGTAAGTATGAATTATATGCCTCGCGACATATATTTTGAGTACGGGCTGCTAAGGCGGTGGAAGACGACCTCGTTTGTCTCGCATCTTAGGCCCACGATATATGTCTCAAGATATACCTTGATATGACTTTGAAATGAGTCTGTGAATCATCACGGGCCTTCTGAGAAGCCGCACCCGTCAGTGGGAGCCTAATGAACCGATAATTATAGTCGAACCCAATAATTTGATCGCGTTTACTGCTTGAGGTAAATAAATGCCTTCATTTTATTTGTTCGCCACAACAAGGCGCTATGCACTTTGACATTCCGAAATGGTCGAATATGTAATCTTTTCATCGTGAGTTCTTTATTGATGACTAGCTGTCCCGGCGAACTTCGTACCGCCATATTTTCCCCGTTCCCGCTGCACCTATTTTCTCATCCTTTAAATCTTCCCTGGACACCCACGAATATTTCAAGACTAAAATTAGCCAAATCGGTTCAGCCGTTCTTCAGTTATAAAATAACAACGAAAAGTGGCATTGATTTTTATATATTAGATGATAATTCTGGCTAGAGAGCTGCCATCTTGGTTCCCGGTGGAGTAGAATGAGGTCCCTCTATTTTTTTCTGTGAGTGTCGTAGAGATAGGGCTATTCTTCACCCGATAGTAATATACAGCCCATGACAAAGTGCCTGTTTGATGGCAAGAGGCTCACAAACGCAATGAGGGTATTAATAAAGAGTGTATGACATGTCACCCACATTTCGCTTACTATGATTTTTCTACTGAGATTTCCAGAGGATTTAACTTCTGGCACCAAAAAAGAATAAAGGTTTTTTAGTATTTAGCAATTTTCTGTTTATCATTGATGCATGAAGCTATCAAACTCCCTACCTCTCTTTTTCCCTATATTATTATTAAAAAATGCAGGTAAAATTTTTCCTGCATTTTTTCTATTTTCTATAATTATTCTCTATCTAATATATAAAATTCTCGTGTCACAAAATGTGCGTAATCGAACTCCTCCGAAACGGCTTGACCGATTTTGATGAAATTTTTTGTACTTATCCGGTATCTATGAGAATCGGCCAACATCTATTTTTCATCCCCCTAAATGTTAAGGGTGGTCCACCCCTTAATTTTTATTTTTTATTTTTCAGACAAAATTTTTTGTTTTAATTTTTTTATGATACATCATACAAAAATACATGCAACCCTAAATTTTCACCCCTCTACGATCAACCCTTATTTTTTATTTGGTAATTAAAAAGTTTTATTTTCTAAATATAAAATTCTTCTGTCACGGGGTGCGTAATCGAACTCCTCCGAAACGGCTTGACCGATTTTGATGAAATTTTTTGTGCTTATCCGGTATCTATGAAAATCGGCCAACATCTATTTTTCATCCCCCTAAGTGATAAGGGTGCAGCGGGAACGGGATTTGAATACCACGCGGGCCGAAAATATGGCGGTACGAAGTTCGCCGGGGCAGCTAGTTTTCCTATATTTTTCTTTTCTACAGAGAGCATTACATATTGATATTGTAAGTATTCATAGGTCATGGTAACCGCTTACCATCTGTGACCCGCTTGTTTTCTACCCTAGTTATATAAAAAAATAAATTGATGTAGATTATGCAGCAAAAACGATACCTATGATAGGTTGTATTGATTAACTGAGATTCTGAGAAGTAATTTGTAAGACACTTCAAAACCGACTTTCAAGGGATAAAGTTGTTTACGCGAGTCTTTGGAACTCTTTTGAGGTTCTGTAATAATATCTAATTTTATCTGTACCCTGGTGGCATAGATAATATAATACTGACCAGAGTTTTTTAAGGTTTTTTTTTTTATATAGGATACGTCAATTTGACTTCGCCTCCCTTGATGGTAAGCTAAAGGCTAAGTCTCTGAAAAGAGGGTCACCATTACAGACACCATTACGGCCTCATCAGATCCTTTTTCACGCCCCGCTTAAAGGACCCGGGACTGTAGGAGGAGGGAAACACGTGAGCTGGTAAGGAATTCCAAGTCTTAAGGCAGAAGAAGGAGTCACCGCCACCATATTCTGCACCGTATGCGGGTGGCATCTAAGCCCTGCACGTGTTGTCCTATATAGGAAAGGAGAGGGTGGGATTAATTGGAAGAGCTCATCAGAACATTCACCATGGTAGAGACGGTAAAATACCGCCATAAGGTAGTTTTTTTTAATCTTTATACAATCAATAGTCCAGTCATTTGGTATTTTTACCTGGAAAGTTTTCCGGGAGTTTTGAAAATTGGCAATTTTATAGATTTTGATATGCTCTTTCCAAATTTGAACTTTGCCACCTCGTATGTTTGCCGCTCGCGCCGCCATTTTGAAAAAATGGCGCCCAAAAGCAGTTTTTTGATAATTACTCCTTTCCGACGCATTTTACAGGAAAAACATATTTGACAAAATAAAAGTAGACGAAATTTCCTACAATTTGTGATAATTTTTTTTTCCCTAAAATTAATAGTTTCGGTGTAGGAGCGCCGTAAAGTGTAATTCAATACACGTTTCGGCAGAAATACTCATTTCGTGTGGAAATGAGTATTTCTGCCGAAACGTGACCATGAGGTAGAGAAATCGGCGCGTTTTTTTATCGTGGTATCCCTTCTATCTACTTCATTAGAAGCCATGGCTCTGTAAATGCAAACGACACTGTGAAATGATAAACGTATACTGATGACTCAGACTAAATATTTCTGTTGAGCTCAGCCGGGGCTAGATGTTTCTTAGAAGGGAAAGAAGGGGCCTGACACAGAAGGGGCGCATTTCTTTATACCTGCGGAGACATGACAGACTATAGTTACCTATAATTACTATAGATAACCTTCGTATAATTTTTATAATTTACAAATCACAGTATGAGCAGTTTAAAGTAAATATTACACGTTGGTGTGGATGTATAATGGTTTACGGCGCTCGTACGCCGAAACTATTGATTTTAGGAAAGAAAAGGTTTGACATAAATTGTAGGAAATTTTCTCTACTTTTATTTTGTGTTATATGTTTTTCCTGTAAAATGCGCCGGAAAGGAGTTATTATCTAAAAACTGCTTTTGGGCGCCATTTTTTCAAAATGGCGGCGCGAGCGGCAAACATGCGAGGTGGCAAAGTTCAAATTTGGAAAGAGCATATCAAAATCTATAAAATTGCCAATTTTCAAAACTCCCGGAAAACTTTCCAGGTAATGTTCTAGGTTTTCGCCCAAATGACTGGACTACAAGACTAGTACAATAAAGTGTTTCCTCCTTCCTACAGTCCCGGGTCCTTTAAGCGGGGTGTGAAAAAGCATCTGATGAGGCCGTCAAGCTGAGGGCCCCCATGGCAACATTCTTGGTGTCTGTAATTGTGACCCTCTAACCTGAGTCTTTACCTTCAGCTTACCATCAGGCGAGGTGAAGTCATATTGACGTGTCCTTTATAAAAAATATAATTTCTTATACTGAAAATGGAAATAGTAACGACGAAGTGAACTTTTCACCGATTTTTCTTACAGCAATTCCAGTATAGAGAACAATATAACAAATAGAATTCTCTATGGATATTCTAATCTGTATCACCTTCTGCCAAATCTAATTCTGTTGCAAAGAAACCATAGCCGTCCATTAAAATGACGTCCCTAGACCGTGTGGATAGTTACATAGTAACCACGGAATCCTAAAAAAAATGTACGGCCGCTCTATAAAAGTAATTAACTCCGACTGAAGATAATTGATGAAGCTCAGAGATTACTGCTTTAGTATACCAGGACCTTTATCAAAGGAAAATATACCCTATAGTTGAAAGTTAAGGTTGGGTTTTAAGTGACGGCGGCGAGGTAGACCGTAATAAAAGTACGATGGGCGTAGGGCCAGACGGATAGAGGAATAAAGTTTTTTTTAGTAGTTATGCAGTAGATTCTCCTTCGGTATTATTATAAAATCGTCAAGTTAGACCATTTTTGTTTTGGATGTGTGACGGATGGTGTTTTGACTTGTGTGTGTGCGTGTCTGTTTATAATTTCGGTCAGGGTTATACGCTGGAGGGCTTAGTATAGTCATTAGTTGTACGTTAATATGGCTATAGCTATGTATTCTTGGGGCATAAGAACATAGATATTTAAAAGCAAGACGAATAGACACATGCAACACGATGGAATGTAATAATCTAATTTTAAAAGTAGACAAATGTCAGTTTGACCATTAACAATATAGACTTTTAACTGTCATTTGTTTTTTTTTATAATATAGCTACGGGTGCTAGGTAAGAAAGGGCTTCGAAGTTCAAAGTCTAACATAATGAGAATATATATCACATTTTATCGAATGAACGAATGATATGTGCGAATCGTGATGAATGCTACTGCAGGACGACCATATTATTATTTACCATTTTCCTATACCAAATTCTGACTCGCATGCTGTCCAAAGAGAATATCACCGTTTTATGAGATAGGACCTTTTGAACCAAATTTATATGTCACTTTATATATTTTACATTTTACTTCAATACCAACCAATCAGCCGTATGGTACGAAATAAGACAGCCATTCAATTCCCGGTTAACATTGACCTGTCGGTCTAAAAAGGTCACTAGGATATTGGAATCAAATTAGAATAATATTTTATCATGCGACGATATTTACACGAAATTAGAATCTGCTTTGTAAATGAATTATTGTGGTTCTGCTCATATGAGTGACTATTTTACGAATTTTATAGAAATCTATTGAGATGTACAGGAAATTCATAAGGTTACTCGTTTTAGCGGAATCGCTTAATGTGACCTTTTTAAATTCAAGACTACATGGTAAGTCATCTGTAATCCAAACTTTACTCAAATGAAGTATGATAATGACATTGTATGAAAGTCAAATTTTAAATTAAGAACACAACTTTTTTTTAATCGCAAAAGAATCAAGACAAACAGTCCAACCTATCAGTATCAACCAAAGGTGAACGAAACAAGCGACCATTTACAATCTCACAATTAATCTTCCTTTTAAATATCTACCTACAGTAATTATTTTTACATTTTTATACGGCCGCATTGCAGTCAACTTTGTTAATATTCAAAAGAACAGAAGCCGATATAAATTACTTTTTTATGCTCGTTTATTTTATAAGCTGAATACAAGTAGGCCAAAGTGACTGGCTAGAGTGCCAGCCTCGTAAGTTTATAATCTATTGCAATCAATTCTGTCAAAGTGTTATCCTGAATCTATTACTTGAATCGGCAATTTATGTCTACTGTCTGTTAAATAGAACATTCTTGTTATAATTTCAAGTTTGTACTGTTTCACAAATTAAAAGTCAATTCTAAATCTACTTCATCATTGCTGTACAATTTCGCGCGCATTTAAAAATGGCGGGAGTTTTTTTTTTTCAATTGGGATATTCGTCATGGGACATGGTTGTAGAATCTCTTTTACCTGTATTTTAAATTTGGAAGAGTATTCGATCTGCTTTGTCTATGAAAATGTGCTAATGACCGAATAAAACCTTTTTTCCTAGAATGTATTATTTTGTTTTATTGTGAAACGCTACTGTCTCTAGTGTACCTACCTACTTGAGGCGAATTTCAGATTGAATTGAATGTTTTTACGATATTAATCTAACCTACTTATAGGTATTCAGAGTAAATATAAATTTCTAGGATGTTACATCCATCTGTATCTTAACTGAGCATAAACATCATTAGACATAAAAATCAATGAAATGCATAGAAATATTTGCACAAAGTAGGAATCAGCGTTTAATTAAATTTAGAACGATAAGAGTATCATTTGACAGATGTTTTTTTTTAAATAGTTGACATAATAATATCAGTCCAGCGCCAGCCAGACCATGTACAATTATTTTTTAAACTTGCACACTTTACGGAATATCTTATAATCTTCTTCTTCTTCTTCTGTCGAGTCGATGACGTTGGATTGCCATCGTGGTGTAGTAATTGGTTTCACGGTGGTGCCGCTACTCACGGAGAGGGCCCGAGCATAGGCATCGCTCTTCGGGAAGGCTTACTACGTCCCCTCTTATATCTTATAATATAATATCTTCTTAGTAGGTATATTACAATACCTTTTTTGTTTCCCTACGACAAAAACCCATCAAATCCATCGTCGCCTGAACCCCTGAGGCTGAATGTGTTAATGCATCCTCAATATGGACAAAAGGGTAGTTTTTTATAACAGGGTTGAGGTATAACATGTTTTATACATTTATGATATTCTGTTTTAACAGAAATGTACCCATTATCGAAGATGTTTCGGGAATTTTCGGGTAACTTCGGGAGAAGTAACGAAGTAGTACTACATTATGTATTGGGTTCAACATTACTTAGTTCCTTTTTTTAAATGATACGCGTTATTTCTTCTGCTAAAAAGTGTTCAAATGAGTGTTAATATCTTTAATAAAGTATATTCACGTTCGACATATTACCCGAAAAGGTGTTTATACTTACCATTCTGTATTTGTAATAAAAAGTACCCGTTGCTTGCGCCTTGCCCCGCTTGGAATTTGAGTCCCGTTTCTGCAACCGATGGTAACCTATTCCAGGCATAGAAAGCTTAAAGAAGATACGCAGAAGCTTTAGAAATGAGTTAATTGGTTCTAACACCTATTTCTATCTCAGTATAGCATGCCAATATCATCACTTCACTACATAATTTATAAAACAAAGTCGCTGTCGCTGTCTGTCCGTCCCTATGTATGCTTAAATCTTCAAAACTACGCAACGGATTTTGAAGCGGTTTTTTTTAATAGATAGAGTGATTCAAGAGGAAGGTTTATATGTATAATACATGCATAATATTGTAGAGAAACACTGATAAATTTAGAGATAATACCACGCGGGCGGAAAATATGGCGGTACGAAGTACGCCGGGTCCGCTAGTTAACTATATAGGTGTATTGTTGCTAGTCAAGTACTACCCCCTAGACAAGTGGCAATAAGTTGGCCGGTGGAATAGAATGTATGGGATTTGACGTAGGCATATGACAGTCGTCAACATATGTCATAAACGTCAAAATACCTGTCATATACGTCAAAACTCATACATTCATCATTGTATCCTACAATACGTCGGCTAACGAATTGTCAATTTCTTTCCCGATACCAATTTTCTTGCTCCATATCTATTCCTCAAAGAGACTTTAAAATTTTAAAGTATTATCTCGTCATTGCACCCATGAAAGAGACTAGCAGTGCTGCCCTCCATAAGTCAAGATTCTCGCCTCCAATATGGCTACTTTTGTATTTTACTTTTTACCATTTTGTATTTTTTCTAAAAGGTCGTTTATTCCATTAGGTATAGATCATTATTTAATAGAACTAATGTAGGCATTGTGTACACAGGATAGACTATAAGACGTATATGGTATTCTAGGTAATTTGCCGTTCGCTCGGCGGACGTATTGATGTGTCAATCCAACCAGTAAGCGGTTCTGTTTTTATAGATTGCATTAGAAAATGTCCGGAGTTTCTTTTATGGAAGTTTGTCTTAATATAAAATAGCTAATGATTGTCATAGATTGAACAATTTGCTATAAAGATATTGGCGCTCCGTCAAAGAGGCCATTTTGAACTATAATGGCGGACAATAACTTCTTCTATCTATGGTTGTGTTCTGAATTCTAAATTCAAAACGTTTGTTTTTTTCTTTTTTGTCGATTGCTATTTACTGGACAGACTGTTTAGAAAACAAATTGCATCTGGGTTTATGGGTGGGGCAGGAATGCATTTTGAATTCGAACTATAGATAATTCGAACTATATAGATGAATGAATTTTGACACTTATTGCGTAGACGTAGTGCGTCTTTTTGTAATGGCAAATAAAAAGTGTGAATTTTTGGTGGTCTATTTTTTGTTGTCATTTGCGTAACTAAATTTTGTGTTCCGTATAGCCAATCTGATACTTAGATTTGATAGCACTACATAGGTACTTTACATCACATACTAGGTACGATAGAGATCTCTCTAAATTTCTCTCGCCTTGAAAAGTTGAAGAAGCTGTCTTCGGCCTTTCCCTCTTTTTTCCGATGTCATTCAAATGACGGGACTGGTTTCTTTAAAATATCGATATTTCTAACAGTTTAATGATAAACAATGGTTCAAAACATCCATATTGCCAATAAACGAGTACTGACATCTCATGCAATGAATTTAAAAGTGATTTTGTCGCGTAAATCCATAGTATAGTTTCTAAAATCGTTAAGTAGTGATGAGACTATGAATGTAAAAAGTGGATGTGGTAGTTAATGATTATTAGTCTATAGTTTCATCATCTGATTGCATCCGAGACAAGGTGAACTTAGGGTCCGTCTTCCGGCTTTTCCATTTCGTACGATCTTCGCATAACATGAGACCATTGAATCGCATTTCATTCACGACGTCAAACCTGGGCTTCTTGGGCCTACCCCACCTACCGGAATCCGGCGGGCCGCAATCAGCAGTTTATGTCTTATTTTTTAAAATTAATGACGGATATAAAATGGTAATAGCTTATACAAAACCGAGTTCAACCACATGTGATTCTTATTCTACTTGCAATCTAATAAAACAGTATACCACATCTGAAATTCTAAAATTCATGTCGTACGTGTAACATTTTCCTAGCAGCCTTTTACGGGACTGTGGAGGTTATTACGTTTTCTCTACAATTAAACTTTGCATTCCTCGAGCACCTAACTAGAAAGCTAAGTAGATGTGGCAATTTTTTTCCTTCTAAACTGTCTCGTTAACGCGGGTTTTCTTGGCAGTTATGCGCGTGATTACTCGGAATTACGAGGCTGATTGTCGCTTATTACCTATAGAAGTTTCTTTGGTTGTTTGTTTCTTTTTGTTCCTTTTATTGCTTTAGGTACGCAATGAATAGAAATATAATTTTCGAGTTTAGAGAAGACGTAGAAGATCTAGTTATCTACTAAGGAAGGATATTTTTTCGCAGGCGGTCGCTAGTAAAATTATATCTTTGTGAAAGCTTATGAAGATTTTTGGATGTTTGTTACTCAATTACGCTCAAACGGCTAAACTATTTAAACTTAACTATTTTCCCATTGGTTGCGGTAATGGGAACAGAAATTCACGCGAGCGGGGTCGTGAGCTCATCATCATCTTCATGAAGACGCATTTTCGTGATTGCATCCGTCGCCAAGACGACCTCGGAGCGCACGGTCCGCCTTCCAGCTCTTCCTCCTAAGCGCGCGTCGCGAGCGGGGCCGTGAGCTAGTACTTTAAAAATTTGGTGTAGATAGAGTCCTGATAAGTTTCTCTATTTGTTTATTTATTCTTTAAAGTACACTCGCATGACATTTATACAAGTTAGTCAAATATTATGTACAAAGGCGAGCTTAACTCAAGGATGTGCTTTCTTCCAGGAAACCCAGGAGCAGGGACCGAAACAGTAACCCCTATAAAGTGTTTTAACACTGTTTTTTGAAACTGTTTTAGAAGAAAACCTTTTATAAGTGTAACCGAAACGAAAGTGTAACCGATTGAAAGTGTTAAGGGTTTATATCTGTTAATAACGGTTAATAAGTGTAACCGTTATAGATATATAACGTTATAACGTAATGATTTAAGTATCTGCACGGAATGGCAACAACACGTCGTCGCGTTCTTCTATGTAGGCTCACACCACAGAAAAAATACTCACACCAAACTTCATGGCCGCTTTAAGTCCGTCACACGAGTAGCTATATTATAGGATACCTATATACCTATTATAAATATCAATCATATAGCAAGGCACATTACTAGATACATATTGCTCAGGAAATTATATCTTGGGCCTAAAATGTGCTCAAAATGTGCTCTATACGCGAAGTAGGTAGATACTCATTTTATGGGTGACTTTTGAGGATAGCACGGGCTGCTACTGCGGTGGAAGAGCTTCATCAAAAATAGACTATTACAAAATAATCTGCGCTCGGCAGGACCTTATCCTTTCTTAAGGTCTAAACTACCCCTGTACCAAATTTCATCAAAATCGGTTCAGTGGTTTAGGCATGAAAGCGTAACAGACAGATAGACAGAGTTACTTTCACATTTATAATATTAGTATGGATATGGATTAATACGAAGTTATTACGCACACTTATTCACAAAATTTCGTATTCATGTATTCGTTTCGTATGTATATCGTCGCCTACTACGCACCTACTAGTTATACCTAGATGTCTTAAAATGATGGCGAGAGGGTAACGCGCGTGAATTCATCTCCCGTACTAAATACTCGAAAGCGTTGATATATGGGGACATATATCTTGGACCTAAGTCACGAGAAAAACGAAGCTTTGGCGCGCACGGATTGTTTTGTACTAATAATATCTTTGATTGGTGAATTTGAGCTCGTCCGCCGCCGAAGCAATTCGTACTATCCTCAAAAGACACCCAAGAAACGCGTATAGAGCACATTTTGAGCTTTCAAGATATAGATATGTCTCGCTGTATACTAATATGTTACAATCTACAGACACATGGACCTACTGCGTAAACCGCAGGGGATAATGGCCTCTAGGGCCATCAGAGGGTACCGCGCGATATCCTTTGCAGCAGCGAGTCTTCTCGCTGGATCGCCAACGTGGATCCTGGAAGCGAGAACCCTTTCGGCGCTATATCGGTTCCGAAAAGCGGCGCGGGAAAGGGGACACGATCCCGAGCCTGAAAAACTTCGGGCCGTGAGATCCCGGCTCTGTGAACTCCGGGCGATATCTGCATCGGATCGTCGAGAAAGAGCCAACGTCCGAGTGCCATCAATGCGACCCGAACGAGGACTTGGTGCTACATACGCTCACCGAGTGTCCGGCATGGGAGACGCCGAGACCGGAGTTGGTCGCGGCCCTGGGCGTTAGAGCCGAGTGAAGGAGAGACGCAAACTGCGTGGCCCGTGACGAGCGGAGGCAACTCGGTCGTGGGAGGTCACAAAAGTACCTACGTCCCCCATGAGCCTGGGTATGACGGGTGAGGCCGCCTGTGACCCTAGCAGAAGCAGGCCACAGCGGCGGCGCGCATTGCGTGCCTCCCTATACTTGGGGGCGAGGTGGGGACTCCGTGGCGCCACTCCGGGAGAGGGCCAGCTGGAGAGATAAATGGTCCCAGGGTCGGCCGGGGTGCGAGGGATAGTTATGTTTACGATTACCTCACCTCTGGCAACCGACGGCCCAGAGACAGCGTGCGTTTTAGTCGGTTCAAGTCCGACATGATCTCCTTCACCGGCTCCGGCGGGGGACTTTTCACACGATAAAAAAAAATGCATATATCAATTAGTGTGAACATATACAGGATGGAAAAATAAGTCGGGCCCTGGATGGAAACTACCATAAATCCTTAAGTTGGCTCATTTTACTTAAAGAAGACATTCCTTTATTTTCAAAAAGAAATAAAACTGCATTCAAAAATTTTCTAAAACTAGCTTGGCTCACCCAGGCAGCACCCTGTATTTTTAAAGCACCAATTGATAGTGTCAATCATAAGGATCAAATGTTGCCCAAGGTACGGTGCTGTGTACCACGTGAAGGTTTCCGATCAAGAATCTATCTACCCCAAATTACTTTGGTAATTTGGGGTAGGTAGGTACTTGGTCGTAACTCATGCAGTTACCCAATAACGTCACATTGTAAACAGGAATCAAAGTTCAGTCATTTAGTACTTATCTATTTTAAAAAGAGGTGGATACTTGGATACTTATCCATATCCATACTTCCATATCCATATCCATACTAATACTATAAATGCGAAAGTAACTCTGTCTGTACGTCTGTCTGTTGAACAGATTTTGATGAACTTTAAAAGGACATAGGCTATGTTTGGTCGGATAACCGACATCGACGTGGGTGGAGCCGCGGGCAACAGCTAGTAATATTATAATAACGTGTCATCAAACTCTCAGTTCAGCTAAACACCTCTCTTCATCGAATAACACACGGCGAGGCCAAGTGAGGTGTACAAAAAAATGCCATTATTTCAAAAAGTTAGCTAAATGATAGAATAGTAAAAGTGGCAACGTAGCTATTTCGGTGCACCCTTATAAACCGGTTAACAGTTTGATATCGGTTAGGGTTCTGTAACGGTTACACAATCGTCCGTGGTAATGGTTAACAGTTTCAAAAACACTTTTATAAGGGTTACACATTCAATGTGTAACCTTTTAAAAGTGTACCCCGTATATTTCTGTACCCTTTATGAATGTGTTTTTAAGTCCCTGCCCAGGAGTGCACAGAGGAATTGCAATCCAATGAGAGGCAAAGTCTTGTGTACATTAAAGTCTAGATTTATTAATGTGAGGAGGTATAGGTACATTCTTTTACTGCCCTTATACGCCGTCCGCCATATTATGCGCACGCGTCGATATAAAGCTATAAATCATTGCCACCATTTCGAATCTATCACGATTTTTTGCTTAGAAATGCGAAAGCGCTCGCAATTGTACGATAACAGGCTATTACCGGTTTTGAGATTAATGTATTTTTTATATAGGACACGTCAATTTGACTTCGCCTCGCCTGATGGTAAGCTAAAGGCAAAGTCTCTGAAAAGAGGGTCACCATTACAGACACGTACCATGTTACAATGGTGGCACTCAGCTTGACGGCCTCATCAGATGCTTTTTCACGCCCCGCTTAAAAGACTCGGGACTGTAGGAACAGAGAATCAATTGGTTTGGAGTCCATGGGTAAATAAGAGTAGGTACTAGTAAACGAAATTACTAGTATTTCCGTTAACTCCCCCAGCTACTGTCATTAAACCTTTCAGTCGCTGGCAGTCGAAGGCAGTCCGCTGGTTTCTAGTGCTTCTGACCTGCCCCTTAGCTAATTGGTCCCCTAGATAAGCATTCTTGATTAACCACTAAGCAAGCATAGTTCTGCACCTCAGGACATCAGGACTGCACCTCAGCTTTTTACCATCTAGCAGGATGTAGAAAAAATAAACAAAAATATAGGGACCTAGCTGACCCGGCGAACTTCGTACCGCCATATTTTCTGATCCCATTCCCGCTGCATATCTCTAAATTTATCAGTGTTTCTCTACAATATTATACATGTATTATAATACATATAAACCTTCCTCTTGAATCACTCTATCTATTGAAAAAAAAAACACTTCAAAATCCATTGCGTAGTTTTAAAGATTTAAGCATACATAGGGACGGACAGACAGCGACAGCGACTTTGTTTTATAATAAGTAGTGATGAAGTGATAGTGATAACGTACTTTTTATTAAGATATAACCCGCGCCACATATCTTGGACCTAAAATGTGCTCAAAATGTGCCCTATACGCGCAGTACACATTTCTTGGGTGTTTTTTGAGGATAGCACGGGATGCTACTGCGGTAGACGAACTCAAATCACCAAGCATAGACTATTACAAAGCAATCCGCGAGTGCCAGAGCCTCGTATGTCTTACGATTTAGGTCCAAGATACGTGGCGCGGGTTATAACACTCAACTACCCATCCCTCACAAGATTTTGTGAGGGATGGGTAGTTGAGTGGATCCCCAAAACAGATTTTTAGCGCAGACATAACTTATTAAAAACACAATTACTTTTTTTATTCACAAGAATGAACAATATTGCGGTACAAATGTATTACAAGTGAAGAAAAAAGTTTAATGCTATGCCGGTCGGCCGCCATTGTCCGTACCGCCCATGAGGCATTACTATTGTGACACAGATAGTAATTTAAAGAAATAACCAATTAGATGTTAGTGTAAAATCCAATTAACTCGGGACTTTGTTCTTGAATATTATTGGTAAAGGTATGATACCGCAGACCGCAGCAGTAGACGCATGCAGCAGATATAGCGTACCTACCGTGGGATAGATTTGAGTATGATAATTTTATTTATTCAATCAATCAATCAGTTAGCCTATTGCAGTCCACTGCTGGACATAGGCCTCTCCCAATATGCGCCACGTTTGCCGATCCTCCGCTTTCCGCATCCACTTTGTGTATTGTTTTGATTCATTACGGCTTCTCAATGGTGTCGTTTATCGTTATTATTATTTATTTTAACAAGTAATGTATAGTGAAGGTATGATTCCGAAGCATAGGTAGGGACGACAACTGCAGACGCATGCAGCAGATACAGTGTAGGTACCCATTACTTGTTAAACTCAGACACGGATAAAGAGGACCATTGAGAAGCCGCAATGAATTACGCGTTTCTGCTGCGTGCGTCTACAGTTGTCATAATATATTATGCTGTCGGAATCATACCTTTATAGACAAACTAGCTGTTGCCCGCGGCTCCGCCCGCGTGGAATTCTGATCCCGTTCATCGCTGATATATAGCCTATATGTTAATCCAGGGTATAACCTATATACATACCAAATTTCAACCAAATCGGTCCAGCCGTTTATGCGTGAAAGAGTAACAAACATCCACACATCCATTCTCACAAACTTTCACATTTATAATATTAGTAGGAAGTAGGATGAGCGGATTGCAGGACTGTTTAGAAAGGGATTTTAGAATCGTCAATATATGTAATTATTGGTGGTCCTTCTGAACTTCACCACAGACCCTAACTTACTTACCATCTAACGGAGTGCAGTCTATTGATATACTGAAAATAAAAAAGAGTAGAAAAATATAGATTATTACAGTTATACACATTACCATCCCATCTCATCCGAAGGGTGTCGTAAGAGGCAACTATCGGTAAATACGCAGACGATATCACTGCGAGAGAAGGAAAACTTGAAATAAAACCCTGTACCAACCCGTCTGGCCAGTGGAAACAGTAGGCCAGAACCTCCCCATATTGGGAGAGGCCTATGTCCAGCAGTGGACTGCGATGAGCTTCGATTAAATACAGTTATACAGGTAAGACGACCTTTTCGATTACGTTATCTTCAAGGTAAGTAATAAAATTTAATTCGTATGTTTTATTACGACTCATATAAAAGCAGGTGCAGCCGTGTGGTATGTACGTACCGTTCTAACACTGGAAATCAAATAACATAATATAATACTAGCTGCCCCGGCGAACTTCGTACCGCCATATTTTCGGCCCGCGTGGTATTCAAATCCCGTTCCCGCTGCACCCTTATCACTTAGGGGGATGAAAAATAGATGCTGGCCGATTCTCATAGATACCGGATAAGCACAAAAAATTTCATCAAAATCGGTCAAGCCGTTTCGGAAGAGTTCGATTACGCACGCCGTGACAGAAGAATTTTATATATTAGATAAGCATGCATATTTTCGGAAGCCATATAAAACGGAACAAGCATGATGCGAATTAATGACGCTACTAATGTTATATAATGCGAAAGTGTGTGTGTGAATGTTTGTTACATATAACTAAGATACTACTGAACAAAGAAACATTTTAGTATCATCTTTTGGTTACTGTTAAATAGATGGGTTAGTACCCACTGGTCCCCTGGAATTTTGTCCCCTGTGCCCATTCGTCCCTTCATAATTTAGAGGACCCCTGGTCTATTTTATAATTAAATTATTATTTATTTTTGTCATTTACTCTGGTCCATGTGGTTGTGGTACAATTGCGTAGTAAAGGCATAATATGGCATTATAATTAAGATGCGTTATGTCTATAAACATGGGTGTCAAAACAAATTCATTAGCTCATTTACATAGTTTCTGCGTTCCGTTCCCCATTTGAAATTTTAAATTCATTCACGATAAGTATGTGATGAATTCAGAACCTCCTTTTCTTAAAGCCCATCTTTTCCCATGGATGTCGTAGAAGGCGACAAAGGGGTAAGTTCTCCATTCGACAGAAAACATGCAGCCCATGATAAAGTGCTCGCAAATAAGTGAATTCTGTACACCTCTGCCTACACTAGATTTACAGGAGTAAATATATCTTGTACCCAAGTCACCGAAGAAGCGACGCATTGCCGCGCATGGATTATTTTGATCTATATTTTATGGCTATGAACTCGTCCACCGCAGTAGCATCCCGTGCATCCTTTAAAGATATCCTTACTTTCCATTGGACATTTTTAATTTTTTTTTTTTTTTAATTGATTTAGTGATTATTGACCTGGTTATTTGATTAACTGTAAGAATGTAACTAATTTTTAATAATAATTTAATTTTAATGTATTTATAATGCAATCTAGTGCGTACTGTAATCTACAGCATATAAGCGCTTTGGTGTAGACTGTAAGCTTATATTGCTAATAATAAATAAATAAATATAGAGCACATTTCGAGTCCAAGATATTAACCCAGGAGTTATGTAATTATGTATGTTACTAAAAGAAAAACGTCATTAAGTATTGAATTTTCAAACGGTTCGCGTGTGAATATCGTGTAAGTAACTGCAGTAAACCGAGTTTTATCGGCTAATCTTGATCACAATCTCCGTCACATATTCCTACTGGTCGATGTTAGATAGTCGCTAAATAGTGTGTGTTTGATACTAATTGACTATCGATGTCTCAAAGTTATTTAAAGATGCGGTACTTCAATTTAATAATCCGTGTTTTAGAGTCTAAAATTGTGTAACTTTTGCTGTTTAGTTACTGTTAAAAGTGTACGCGTTAACACTAATAGAAATAACACCACTTTTTAACTGAATCACCTCGCTACTATGGCTATTGAAAAGTAGCCTAATATAATATTATAAATGTGAGAGTAACTCTTCCTGTCTGTTATGGTTTCACGCTTAAACTACCGAACCGATTTTGATGAAATTTGGTACAGAGATAGATTAGACCTTGGGAAAGGATATAGGCTACATTTGGTCGCGATAACCGACATCCACGCAAGCCGCGGGTATCAGCTAGTACCAAATAAATATAGGAGGGCAGCCCCTAGACAAGTGGTGATTGGCCGGCTTATTTTAGAATAAAATGATGAGTGTATGATATTGACACGGAGATTGACTCGCCTGATGGTAAGCTGAAGAAGAAGTCTCGGAAAAGAGGGTCACCATTATAGACACGTACCTACCATGTTACAATGGTGGCACTCAGCTTGACGATCTCATTAGATGCTTTTTTACACCCCGCTTATAGGACCCGGGACTATAGGTAGAGAGAAACATGTGAACTGATAAAGAAATCCAAGTCTTAATAGCGGCAGAAGAAGGAATCGCCAAACCGCTTGATTCTTGATGGAATATTCTGCACCGTATGCGGGTGGCATCAAATTCCTGCACGTGTTGTCCTATATAGGAAAGGAGAGGGTGGGATTAATTGGAATCCACCAGTCTAGAGGGGCTCTACCTACGTCTTATTGAGTCTGAGGTAGAACCTCATTTTAAAGGTAAAATGCGAATAGCTTCTCCGTTACTTTTTGTATACCAGCCGGCTATGTTTTGTTTAATAATATGTAAATTTACATAAATTACACGTAGTATATGTTTGAGTTCGTATGTTATCTCAAAGTTGACGTTTGTCTTATTTATTGTGTCTCTTTCATGTTTACATAACGAACTATGTATATAAAAGGATACATGTGATTATGAATCCAAACAACTTTTTGTTTTAAATTTGTGTAGATAGTCAAACTTATTAATATTTTGAATATTAAAATAATAATTTCTCTTGAAGATACAGAAGTAGATGAGGCTCATGAAATATGAAAGTATAGAGTCGAATGGCGGGCTTTTGTCTCTGCCTAACCCGGAGGAAAATAGGCGTGAGCGTATGTATGTAGAAAAAAGTTACAGTATGTTTGTGTAAGACAAACCTGCTTCAAATCGCTGCCCTGTAAAGTAGCTTGAGGATGTGTAGAAGTATCTTTATTTGATGAATAGATTGGTCAAGTTTCCATTATTAAAGCAGGACGAGGCTAAAGCAAGCTTTTTTCTCAAGAGTGGGAGGTCCGATGATGGTCTTAGATGGTCCGCAGATGTCTCTCTTCTAGATCAAGTACCGAATGTGTATATCCAAGGCAGCTTTAAAGTGAGATCAATACCAGAAAAGCTCAAAGAGATGCGCTTGAGGTGGAACGGCCCCCGATTAGAAACGGGAAAAGACTGGACGGAGGAGGAGTGGTAGCTTAACAATGGAAAATTTGAACAAGCCAAAGTAAGAACTGCTTTACCTCAAGTAATAATAAGTAGCAGACTGAGAAAAACATTAGAAGGATAAAAAGTAGTAAAAAGCAATAATGAGTACGATGAATCTCTTCTAAAATTGATCACGGAATAATTCATCCAATTAAATCCGAAATTGCTTCTCGACTATCCACTTGTAGACTTTCCCCTAACATCGTCAAACCAGTAGCATCAATACCTTCGGGATGCTACCAGTTGACCTGACCTGCTACTACAATTTCGACAAACCAGAACGGATATGATAATAAAATATACAATTTTATATTTACGACGGCATCCGTAGACCGCGAACCAAACAGTACCTCGATTCTACTAAAGTAAAACCACAAAAAAACCTATTTAATTTCAGACTTTACATACATGCCTATAAAGTTTAAAATTAAATAACTTTTTGTAGAGTGAACGAAACGTGTAATGAATCTATTTTCATTTAATTTTGGACTGTACCACTATAGCAATAAAGTTAAAATTTAATAGTTCCATTTTTTGCAGTACCCGTGGTAGTGGTTCAATCGGGCCCCAGAATCGAGGGCCAGTTGATCAATGCAGAAAGAAATTTATTATGTTCTCACAGAAGCAAGCTTGTGTGAATCTTGTAGGTACCTAATTAATCAACTATTCATTTTTCTATGTTACTTTTGCCGCATGGGAAATAAAAGTGGAAGATTCGCTAAGAAAGTACAACAATGTCGACATAGTTTCGTTAATCTTTACTTTAACTAGCATCACCCCGCGGTTTCTCTTGTAAAGGCTGCTTGAGAATCATCATCATTCTCTGAACCCTTTTCTCAGTTGGAGTCGGTTTTCCAGTCTAACCGTGATGCGGCTGAACTTCGAAATTTGTAAAAAAGCGATTGCCAATGTCGATTAGTCGATTACCACCTGGCTTACTGAAGTCATATTTTTATACCTCAAATCCTATTGATATTGTAGATGTAAAAGTTTCTAAAGATTTTTGAATGTTTGGTACTCAATCACGCTCGAACGGCTGAACAGATCTAGTTGAAATTTGCTACAGAGATATAGTCTGGCATAACACATAGGCTACTTTTTATCCCGGTAAGTATAGTTTCCCATGCGTTATGGGAACGGGATCAAAATTCCGTTAGCAAGTAAAATATAATGTAAGACTTTACACGTGTATAGTTGTATACTGTTAAAAATCATCTCTTTAATAAGGTAGCGACCTGAAGAGAATACAAAATTAGCATATTATTAATACTCCCAAGAAAATTTAATATTAGGCCATGTCCACACGAACAGAATACCGCGGAAGTGGACATCACGTTGCAGGCTTTATTTAGTGTTCTATTCAGAAGCTCCTTAATTATTTACCCTATGCTTTATAGCTGGGTTGAAGATAAATTGTCCTGATAGTATTATGGGTTAGATAGATAAGTTCTGGCCTATCGATGGTCAATTGGTGTTTGATGTTGTAAAGCTTTTGTTGTGAAGGTTTTGATTGCTATCAGAGTGATGGTTTCCTGGCAGTTGAGGAGAATTCTTTTATAGTGGTTTGTCCGTTTCTGTTACCCACGGTAATCTGTTCCAGGGATGAGACGCTAGGGATAAAATTTAGCGTGTTATGTGTTATTTCTGACTATAATATATTTTTGTACCTTTCAGCACTTTTCAGTAGTTTGTGCGTGATTGAGTGAGTGAGTGAGTGAGTGAGAGAGTGAGTGAGTGAGTGAGAGAGTGAGAACTTTCACATTAATAATAATTATGTGAAAGTCTAAGGAATAGGGCTGTTCTCCATCCGAAAGTAAACATACAGCCCATGCCAAAGTGCCTGCTAGACGGCAATAGGCTCGCCCCCTATTACGTGTGACCGAAAATCATAGTTGGCGAAATGTGGGTGTTAATACACCTCTGCCTACCCCTTCGAGGATGTACAGGTGTGAGTATATGTATGTATATCATTAGTATCATTAGGATGGCAAAAGTGTCCAGTCAGATGTCACAACACATGCACCTGTCACACCTCTCGCCAGGTGTGTCGTTAATGTATAACTATTTGAACTATAATGTACTCAACATCATCAGAGTGTTAGGCCGCCGAATGTTGAGCACACCTGGTCACGAGCACTTGCAAGTCTCTGCCCGATTCCCATCCTTTAATCAGAAATCTCTACTACTTTACCAGCTAGCAGGTCTTGGGCCCCTTTGATTTTGGTGGGCCCCTTAGATTTTGGTGGGCCCCTTAGATTTTGGTGGGCCCCTTAGATATCGGTGGACCCCTTAGATTTTGGTAGGCCCCTTAGATTTTGGTGGGCCCCTTAGATTTTGGTGCGCCCCTTAGATTTTGGTGGGCTCTTTAGATTTTGGTGGGGCCCTACACACTCCGGAAAGTTATAGGCTGACATTATAATTTAGTAGCAGGCCACGGGCTTCCTATAGCCATAACTTAACAGCTTAGATTTTGTCGCCATTATCTAGAATTATGTAGGAAGTAACGTAGGTTGGTCGCATTATCTGATTTTATACATGTACAGTTAACGACAAAAGTCGGTTAGCACATTTTAATTCATGAATTACTTTAGCACTTAGGGCAGGTAACGCAAGGATAATAAAACAGATATTTTGTTGAAATTTACACTTTTCTAAGCTTGCCATAGGTCATGACTTCACAGAATTTGATTCTTATTAGCGATATTTTCAAATAAAGCAATAATATAGGGTGTGTTTTTATAAACAAAGTCGACAGTTTTGATTCTTGGGTAGACCAACAACATCTTCATCTGAGACCTTCGATTCGGAGCCCTAAGTCTATTTCCTCCTCCTACACCCCCCTCGATCGTCAATCAGCAGGAGTACTGGCTTACAGATAAAGTGTGTTTTTACCTCAAAAATTTCGGTGGGACCTCAAAAATTTTAGTGGGACCTCAAAAATTTTGGTGGCTCACAAAAATATCCTATCAATTTTTGCTTACACTTTTGGTAACCAAACCTCCGTAACTTTAACACATAGTCACATTAATAGCACATAGGCACTAAGTACTAACTGTAAAGTGCGAGCCCAGTACCGCAGGTATGCGGCGCATCCCAGCAACGTGGGGTAACCGCTGAATAGTCGCACGCGCATCGTCTAATGCCTACATACTATGGATTTTGTTGATAATTTATTTTTAGTAGACCTAGTATGGACTGATATGTAAGATTGTTTGAAAACTATGGAGTATTCTATCTATCTATCGATTATATCGATCTATCTATGTATGTCGCAATGAGGTTTATACATGAAAATTGTGATAAACAGGCCCATGCTGTTAAAATTTATAGATGTATAGTATCGAACTGACGTATCGGGAGTTATAGTACATACCTACTGTCATATTTATTTGGAGGCTTTTTAGGAGATTTTTCTTTATAATGCTATACTACTATCTAGAACCCGAGTAAGCATAACTTGTTTAGTTGTTAATATGGATATTTAAAAACGGATAAAATGTTTTATACCTACTGTTTTTATGAATACGCACATAATATACCTACATAGAAACACCCAGACCAATGCGATCTTTACGCATATAAATATTTGAACTGCGTAAAAATCAAACCCGCTACCATTGACGTAGCAGTCAAACGCTGCACTACCATACCACAAAGGTTTCTAAAATTGTTGAGCTTATCAAACAGCACCCAACAATCCTTAACTATAACACTAGTTCTACTAGTTAGAATACTACAAAATAAACCAAGAAATAATAATTTCAATATATTTAACAGGAGAGACCCTTGTACAGTTACATAGCCGACGGGCGCCGCGCATAAGTGCGCAAGTGAACGGACATGCGGCCATTGTGCGAGCCCGATCCAAGATACGACTGAGTTCCAAGCTTTACAGTTTACAGTTACCCCCTTCTGCGCCGTGTGTGTGGCTGCCTTCCTGTTCGCGTATGAAGAAATATTAGGCACGCATTTTGGTCTAAGAAATTTCAATGGGACATTAATTTTGAGAGTAACCTTGGAGGCTTTTGTCACCTGTGTGGCCATGGTGGGCTTGATCGTTGTATCAGGGTTTTGGGTTCGATTCATGCTTGATGCAAATTTTTTTTTGCTTTGGGCTAAGTGTAGATGCTTAAGATATGTTTCCGTAGCCGACCGCATATTATTTTTAGCTTCATAATTAGACAAGTGTCTAGGGGGGCTAATTATGAAGCTAAAACAATACAGGGACCCTGAAACCCACATTAGAATTTTTATAACCTTTAATATCGAATTTCATACTTCTCTTCAAAAGTGATAAACTTTTGTTTGTTTATTTGTTTTCTAGCCTCAGCATTTATTAATCATTCAGGATATGTAAGCAATCCATTCTAATCAACTAGTCTCTCGACCTATCTGTCACGCTTTCTCACTTAAATGATAGAACCGATTTTGATGAAATTTCGTAAAGAGGGATATGAGCTTGAGAAAGGACAGGCTATGTTTGGTTACAACTTGCAATAATCGAGATCTATGATGGAGCCGCGGGCAAGAGCTAGTTATTAATATTCCACTGATATACAAACAGTTTTACGCATGAAGTATATCACAACAAAACTGTTTTGCCTTGCCTGGTACCCCAGTGAACACTACGAGTATCCGTTGTCAGTTTTGAAGTTCGTAACGCAAAAGGCTTTCACGCCACAATGGCTCTAATAAATTAACCAGATCTAGCTCGAGAGTAATTCTAAAAGCATTCATAGGACACGAAATGTAAGTAGGATACTATCTAGCGCCTATTGTCAATGGGGTTGGTTGTAACAGACGGACGATAGTTCAGCAACGAAATGGAGATTAAAAGTTGCTAATAAAGTTATGTTAATTTAAATTTATTGGATGAGCTTTATATTTGGTCACGTATAGCCCTTCGTTGCATTGTTATTTTTTTTCAATTAAGCTTGTACAAACAAAAATGTGTCAACGAAATGTATGTGTGTATAATTGTAGATACATATACACGTGTATATCATTCACAAAACTGCACACAAACTGGATAACTCTTTTTTTTTGTTCGTTATTGTCAGGATAAGGTCTGTATGGAAGATAATTTCAAATGTTTGTCGTTTTTTAAATTTTTGTTACACTTATTCAGTAGAAGAAACTTTTGAGTCGACACAAAACTAAGGTTCTTTCAATCAGGCAACATTTAGTCGCTGTCTTGTTGCTGGAATGCTATGCGTTAAATATAGTACCTCTGATTGGCTGCGGCTGTCGGCTAGGGAATGTACAGACAGCCAGACCAGCGACACAGTTAATATTTAACACTATACTTTCTTCTATTCTATGTTATGATTGTATTGAGTGAGATATTATTTATTGGCATGAAATAAGGGTGCTTGTATTGTGTAGTTAATAGCGGGTTTAATTTTGGTAGATCTGTATGTTAAAATTGGATTATAATCATTTTTATAGTAAGAATTCATATTAATATCATAAACTTTGTCTGTTACGCTTTCACGCCTAAACTTCTGAACCGATTACGATGAAATTTGGTACAGGGATAGATTAAACCTTGGGTAAGGATATAGGCCATATTTGGTCGCGATAACCGACATCCACGCGGGTGGAGTCGCGGGCAACAGCTAATTTTTACTTCTTATTTTGACTATTGATCTCAAAATCCTGAAAGCAGGCCTGTGCCAGAGCTTTATGTGTCAATCAATCCTTAGGGGGGCTTCAAAACACCCCTTGGTTTTGGCAGCATATCCCAACTTTCGGTAAAAAATGTGCATATTTCGAGTAGAATCGCAGGAAACAGCTTGTTTTAACACAAGATTATTAGCCAATACGCATAACCTCACGTATCAGTAACGATATTTTTGACTCGACACATACGGCCTAGAAATAGCGGTAGTTTTTAACATAATCATCTCAAATCATATATTTAATGTCGATAAAGTATAGGTTATATGGTACGAATATATATAATTGCGTCGAAAGTTTCCGATGCAGGCTTTCTAGTTCAATTGCGGGTTAGCGCGCACACGTATGTACGGATAGGTACAGCTTACTACACTCATTAAGAATTATTACAATAATATCAGATACACACGATTAAGAAGCTTCTTTTGCTTTGCTTCTTTTTCGATACCTTTTTTTTTTTTTTTTTTTTATCGTGCGCAAAATCCCCACGGATACCTCCCCCACCGTAGCCGAAGGAGGAGGTTATGTCGGACTCGAACCGACCAAAACGCACGCCGTCTGTGGGCCGTCAGTTGCCGGAGGTGAGATTGTCGTAGCCATATCCCTCGCACCCCGGCCGACCCAGGACCATATCTCTCGATCTGGCCCTCTTCCGGTGAGGGGACCACAGAGTCCCCAACCCGCCCCCTCTTTTTCGATACCTATGGCGTGTAATGATGTTAACGGGAATCAATGCGATTTCATATGAAGATGATGAATGATGAAGATGTCTTTAAGAAGCGTCGCCGTCGGTAGCTTAATGGTTAAGGAGTCGGACTTACGATCAAGAGGTCCCGGGTTCGATTCCTGGTCATTGTATGTCAACGTGTACCCACTCCTAACACAAGTAATTTGGCTTAGCTGGACAGGTGAGAGGGGATATTAGTAATTTCCCCAAAGACCTTGGTCCCCATACAAGAATAGCCTATCGCAGGTCACTGCTAGACATAGCCCTCTCCCAACGTTGGGAGACTTTGGCCTACTATTTCCACGTTCTTTAGACGGGTTGGCACAGGGTTTTATTATGAGTTCCAATTCTCTCGCCACTGCGATAAATACGCAGCTGCAAGAAATATGCGAAAAAATATTTTTCCGTTAGTTCAAACTAGTCGCCTTCTGCGGCAATGTGTTTGCACCCTAACATCGGACACGCAACACGACTAGTTCTCGCTATTTATTTTGAAATGTTTACGACTTGTCTATATACATCCCTTTTTAATACACTAACATCTTTATAAGCTGAAGTGGGATGAATATAGAAGGTTGCATGTTGGTTATAAATAAGGATTTAATCGCGATTCATTAAAGATAAATTTACTAGAATTTAGGAACGACTACTAAAGTCTACTTGAGACATGATTCCAATAGCTTTATGTATTCATTAAAATCCATCTGTTAGTCCAGTCACAACGAGATCTTCACCAAGTCTTCCCGGTTCATAATATTCTTTAGGTCAAAACAGAGGCCTGTATGGGCAGCCTGAACAACTCTGCCTGTGTTTGATCAATAACCACAACTAAGACTGAGAGTTCAGACGGCATTCGCTCTCAATATTCCCAAAAAAACAAAACCATGTCATATTTCTGGTTACGTATCAATTCTCCTATGGTCATTTCAACTACGATCGACTCGACTATTGTTGATTTACCAATTTTTAAAAGGCATACTGGATGACTCGGCTACTGGTTCATTCACCATACACGACCAACATGGTGGTTTGATTGCATTGTTGGATGATTCAACTAATAGTTGGTTAAGATATTGATTATTTCAGTTAATTGACGACTCCCCCGTGGTTCATGTATAGGCGGTTTAAAAAAAAATGGCGCGAGAGTGACACTGCGCACCTCGACATGGATAGATATAGGTTAGAAGGGTTTCAATAAAAATAATCTTAGGAAAATGAAATGATAGTTGAATAAACCGTAGGTGAGTTAACCATAGGTGAGTTGAACGTAGATGACATAACGCAGGGATTACGATAACGCAATATAAAATTCAATTCACCCTATATAACTCAGCTTCAACAGTAATACAATATTATACCATTTTTTTCTGTTTCAAATTTTTCGGCTCTCTTGTAGCTCGTATAATTTTATCCGACGCGTTGTTTTGTGAATTCACAGTTGAGTGGATTGTGCTAGTAGGGTTTCTTGTGACCACGCTTTAGAGCTTTTTTGGGGTCGTTTTTTAAAAACGATCCTTTGAAATTTGGTTGCAAATGCCGAGAGACCACCTAATAAGGTTTTGGCTTGTGTTATAAATAGGCTCTTGAATACGACAGATTTTACAAGAAATGCTAGTCCTGTCATTGTGATCTAATAGGAATCTATTATCGGGATAAAAATTGCCTATGACCTATTCTCTATCATTCAGTCGCGCGTCATACGCGGTATCGAGAGGTGCGCTTGCGTCGCGATGTCTCTTGATTGCAGTTATTGGAAAAATTTAAATGTAAACACAGTCAGAGGCAAATTTCTGCCGAATTCAACAAGCCAGTTCTTCGTAACATACTAACAAATATAAATCAGTTAACTTAAGATTATACGCGTTAATTTAACTGATTATTTGTCGCCTTCTCATCGTTACGCCTTCTATACTAAGGTCCGTATTCCAGACGATACTCAGTCAGCTCTACTCCCCAACTTAGAACAACCCTATTCCTCAATCATCTTGCATGACACCCACTTTAACAGATAGAGTGGCCATTGTATCCTATCGAATTCTGCAAGAATTACATAAATAAATGTATAAAAATCAATAAATCTACACCTAGCAGTAACAACAATATCCTCTATACACTAGGCTATCCGCGTCACATAAATAAGTCCCGAGTTAGAAAGCAGAGACATTCAATAACAAAATTCTTAAACGCGATTGTCAAGCAGAGCTAAATAATTCAGTGCTAGGCGTAGGCGTACCCATTTCACTGCCGTAATATTTACTAGTAGGAGAGCATAGGTATTTTCATTTGCATGACCTGTAGTAAGTGGTTGGTCGAGATATCAGTTGCTTTAGTCGTCAGAATATATCTGTTTTCTGAAGGATATGCTTGTGAATACGATTCCGATTTTACTGACATACATGTATATATTCACAGCTGTATATCCTTAACAGGGTAGGTAGAAGTGTCTTGGACACTGCAACAAATGTCATTTAATTTTGTACTTTAAATTAATACCCTTAAAGTCTACAATGAAATGGATTTTTGTAGAGTGAATAAAAGAGTGTTATGATACACTTTTCATTTAATTTTGTAAAAAACAATCACAACGCATCCGCGCCTCCGTGGCGTAGCGGTAGTGAACGCGGCCGCTACGCAGGAGGCGCGGGTTCGATCCCCACTCAGTGCAAATATTTGTGTGCATGAAATATGAGTATTTGCATTGGTCTGGTCGTGCCTCGGAGAGCACGTTAAGCCGTTGGTCCCTGTTGCCATAAGAACATCTATGGCAGTCGTTACGGGTAGTTGGAGCCCTAAAATATCCAAAAACAACGGTCTAGCTGCAAAGCTTCGATATCTTCTAATGTTCATTGAGTTGTGGAGGTCAGATGACAATCGCTTCACGGAAAACATCGAGGTCTAGCCAAATCCGTAGTTAAAACTGGTAAAAGCGGACCCCAGACTCCGAGCTGAAAGCTTCGGATGCGACTGGGAATTAACGCTAAGAGGAAGAACGCATCCGCGTCCATATGTTTATACAACACATAGAACTCCCCATCAGTAACTACAGACTATTACGGGACCTAAAGTGCGTTCGTTTATTAGCTCTTAACGTAGAAACTACTCGACGAATCTTAATTAAACATTGTTATAACTGTGATAAAGATGGTGTTGATGGTGTTTCGAATTGGTTATACAGTTACGAGTTGATTATTTGCAATCGTGAGGTGCGGGATTTGTTCTTCGGTTGAGACAAATAAAATCCTCAATAGTCAAATAGTATTGACACGAAATTTTGTATACACATTTTAAAAATTTAGATGTTGCTCCATACGATGCAAATAATTCCATCAAGAACCAAGCGGTTCGGTGACTCTGTTCTTTGCCTCACTATAAAGTCTTGGCATTCCTTACCAGCTCACGTGTTTCCTTTTTCTAAAGTCCCGGGTTCTTTAAGTGGGCCGTGAAAAAGCAATATGATGAGGCCGTCAAACTGAGTGCCACGAATGTAACATGGTACGTGTTTATAATGGTGACCTTCTTTTCCAAGACTTTGTCTTCAGCTTACCATCAGGCGAGCTGAAGTCAAATTGATGTGTCCATAAAAAAAACTCCGAAAAAAAAAAATTATAATTATTTTAGCACCAAAAATTCACCGTTTGGTTTTTGTTGACATTTTATGTACCCTATAACCTTTAGGATATGAATACCTTTCATTTGAGACCCTATTCATCGAAATCCGTCCAGTCGTTAGGCCTGTAGAGGGGAACAAAGAAAATTACATACATACATACATACGCGCGTAACACATTACCTCGCTGGTGCAGTCGAGTAAATTCTAGTACCTAGACAATTTAGTAAGACAAGTAGTGGTTGATAGCTAGTGCATTAAAACGGTACTATTTTGATTAATTCCTGTTAGGCTGTAAGTAAGTGCGCCTGCGCCGCCAACTGTGGGATTAATGACGCTTTCTATGTCTTTTAGATAATACTGTTTATTTATGACTGCAATGACTACCGAGTTTACTTGAGCTGAGATTAGCTTTGCTAGTAGCTGTGGACTGGGTAATCCCAGTATAAGACCCTGAGATAACGGCTTTTTGTTACTAGTTAGATGGCAGACAAGTACACGGCCCACTTGATGGAAAGTGGTTACCGTGGCCTATGGATGTGTACAACACTAGAGAAGTCACACTCGTGCTGCCGACCCTGTAAGAACTTTTTTTATATTTATTCTGTCATTTGACTGCACCCGCTAGATGGCAAAATGCTTCTGTGCCATCAGTGTAGAAGACAATGCCGAACTTTGGAAGCCTTCTGAAGCCTTTGGTCTTCCCACTAATGGCACAAAAACTCTCCAGTCAGCTCTGGCTACCCTATTCACCACCTACTCATTCAAAACATGGAATACAAGAAGTAAGTTTAGGAGGTCTACAAGCTCTCTCCCTATTATGTGGGTTCTAACACAATGATTGGTGAAATGTGGGTGTTAATTCACCTCTGCCTAACCCTCCGGGGATAAAAGCGTGATTATATCTATGAATATCCTAGATATCATATTACTGTAGGCAACTCTGTACCGATTTCCCCCTAACCTACTGACACGATGTAGGCAGTAGGAGTCAGTTTACTACTAGGCGACGAATCGTTTACTCGCCGACCGCAGTGTCGGGTTACCTTAGTGCCTACACACACGACACGCACACAAATGTCCGGCAATCCGAGTTCTCGGCCGAAAATGTCCTGTTTTTTGTTTTAAGTGTATTGTTTGGCAGTCGAAACTGGAAGTAACTGGTTGGGGTGGTTTGAAAATAGTGGATAAAATTATGGGACTTTAACTTCTGTATACCTACTTTGATTTTATATACGTGAATAGATAAGAAAAAGTTTGTGTATTGGTAAAGATTTCCAAGTCTTTATGGCGAGAGAAAAAGATTACGAATCGCTATAAGTTGTACCGTTTGGGTGACCCGCTTTGGCACCGGAGGTGTCACCCTCCCCTAGCCTGCACTCTCTTTTTATTTGTCTTATAGACCAGCTATAGTATAGTTAAAATCTCGCTGCGGACTCGGTCTTAAATGATTTGAGTGTTTCGCTCTCTTACAGTAGTATAAAACCTTATAAACGTGTTTTATTGTAAATCGACAGGTGAGCATTCTACCACTGAACCACAGATGCCGTCGGTCAACTAGCGCACATCCCTACGCCGATTATGATTTATGACCGAGTCTGCAGCGAGATTTTAACTATATTATAGTGCACGCGGCTTCACTAGCATTGATTTTTAATTTGTGTTTTGGATTGAGTAGCCTATTTCCGCAATTAAAAGTAGACTGTGTTATTCCGAATAATAATATAACCTTGTACCAAATTTCAGCTAGATCCGTTCATCATCATGTCGTATGGCTTTTTCTCGAGTACTCATATGTCAACGTCCAGTTGGTGAAGCCAATCTATTGCTGCCGGTGTGAGGTCATGTAGCTCGCACACCAGATCCGTAGAGCCCATGTAACAAACATCCAAACAGCTTCACAAACTATTAGTAGGATTCAAATATTGTGCTGTTTGAACCGAAATACTAACTTCATGCTCATTTGTAAATAAATAAATAAATAAATAAATAAATTGTTATATCTCCAAATCGCAAACTACACATATTATTTCTAAATTACATCGACTAACGTAAGGGACCACTACCTTCTCACATATATTATTAGTGATAGTCAAACACTCGTGTACATAGGCATTTATTTTCCATATCTATATAATGAAGTTAACTTATGTGCGAATTAAATTGACTAATCACTTGGCATTTGTTTACTATATAGTTTCATTACGGTAGGCGTTGAGATATCGCCAGCTTTGCGAAATATAACCTTTAAGATATATTTATTTTTGCTACTGGGCATTGTAATATTATTATGTTTCTAGAATGCGGATATAATACGTAGACACATTCTTTTTGGTAAATACATACATATTATAGCAACATCCAGCCATTTATGTAGATAGATAGATAGATAGATATTTGTTTATTGTAAATCAATATTTTACAGGTTCTTGTACATAGTAGATACCTATAGTTACAGTAAAATACACAATGGGCAGCGTTATCACTGAAAGTGATTTCTTCTAGGCAACCTTAGGATGGATAGGAATGAAAAGTATGTAATAAAAGTGAGTGTTGATGTATATAAATGTTTGTATGTATAACATATTCATACACTAACTAGACGTATTCATACAAATATTTGTACTGAGCGAGAATCGAACATATTTGTGACCTTAGACGCTAGTTAAGACGATCTCCTAGACAAGTGGAAAAACGTTGGCCGGCGTATTTAATTGTAGCATAGAATTAAAAATGTATGGGATTTGACGTAACTGACTGTCGTCAACGTATGTCCGAAACGTCAAATCCCATACATTTGTATCTAATTATATTCTACAATAAGCCGGCTAACGTAGGTATTGCCACTTGTCTAAGGGGGCAGGCAGGAGATTGTCTTGACTAGATAACATTGGAATCCGTCCCCACTACACTTAGAAAGGGTTAAGACGCCACTTAATGCTTTGAGCCATTTTGACAGCTACAACGGTAGCAAAGTACACATTTTTTTTTGAAATTTCCGGTTCAGATAAGCCCTTTCTTATCTTAATCGTTTTACAACTGAGCTTAAATAAGATAATATTTGTTAAATGGTGGTTCTTTTCATTAAGTTTTAATGAGAATAGGATTGCGTGTGTTGTCTTCGGGTGGTCAGATGGTAACTTATGACTGACCACCCGAATTTCTATTTTTGTTAATTACCTAAAATGGCGTGTAATGGTTTTAGAGCTTGGTATGTAAGTTTTTTCAAACCATGCATAGCTTTCCGTTCTATGCATAGTGCCGCGTGGTTCACGCTAGAGTAGAATTTGTGCCACCCCATCTCCTCCCATGCGGTGTCGTACAAGTGACTAAGGGATAGGGTTGTTTAACATCAGAAAGATATTTATACAGCCCAGACTCAGCCTCAGATACATGGCTCGAGTTAACAATAGTGCTCGGAATACGGTAATAGGCTCATCCCCTATTACATGGGACCGAATACCTACAATGATTGATTAAAATAAATGTGGCTGTTAATAGGTACATCTCTGCTTACCCAGGTTATCCTTTCGGAGATTTACTGTTACAAGCGTAAGTTTATTATGTATGTATTATTCCAGAATATAATCTATCCCTGTACCAAATTTCAGCCTAATCCGTTCAACCGTTTGAGCGTAATTGAGTAACAAAACATCTGCCCACAAACTTTCATAATTCATAACACTAGTTGGACACCAAGATTAGAATTTACTAGAATCCTATCTCGTATATATACGATTTCAATAGCACCATAACTCTGATCTAAATAATAGAATTTATGTCTGATATATTGAAGAATGTTCTTACCAGGAGTAACGTGGCTATCTAGCGACCGTGTGTAGATCCCTCTAGTGACAGGTATCTAGCCATCACTCACTATGTCATAATAACGGTATTGGATAGCACAACTTGTTGGATCGGTAATACGTTTTCTTTTGATAGAATATCCAATCTGTATATAGTATGGATTAGTAATACATTATGGCGGATAGTGGCTGGAAAAAGTATCACGGTTTTTGTTGCTGTAGATTCATTATCATCTACACTAATACTCGTTTTATAAAGCTGTAGAGTTCGTGTGGTTGAACGCGACAATCTCAGGAATTACTGGTTCGAATTGAAAAATTCTTTTTGTATTAAATAGCCCGTTTATCGATGAATGTTATAGGCTATAAATCATTACGTTACTACTAATGAAAGTGGAGCACTGATCATAAATGTCAACAAATCTAGTAGATTTTCATACATTATTTGAAGACTAAAAATGACTACGGTGTTCCAAAATATGGCACGACCGAAGCCGGGGTAGGTTAGCTAGTGTAAGTATATATGGGTATAT
This sequence comes from Eilema depressum, assembly GCA_914767945.1. Lineage (NCBI taxonomy): Eukaryota > Metazoa > Arthropoda > Insecta > Lepidoptera > Erebidae > Eilema > Eilema depressum. Next base: position 19,984,030 of record OU612020.1, read on the forward strand.
TCCAGCTGGAGTAGAATAGGGCTTCCCCACTTCTTCCCGAGGGTGTCGTAGAAGGCGACTAAGGGATTTAGTTGTTCTCCATCCGACAAATCAATAAAAGAAGACCCCAAAACTCGCATTTCGGATGCGACTGGTATGAATTTTGAATATGGCACTTGAAGTAGAAACTAGATACCTAAATAGGTTAACGAATATTGACACCTATCTGTATCAGCATAGCATTCCTTATTGTAATATCGATTTATTGTCGATTTATGACCTTTCAATACCAAATTCTTAACACCGTATAGGCAGTGTAGCCCCCAAGACAAGTGGCAATTCCCTGTAGAATATAATGACGAATGTATGAAATTTGACGCTTATGACATACGGGTTGACAACTGTCAAATACGTCAAATCCCATACATTCGTCTAGGGGGGCTGTAGTAAACAGAAGCCATTGGAAACGCAATGTCAAGGCCGGGGTTCAATCAAAAATTGGACCATATATCCGGCCAAAGCTCTCCTTTGAGTCAAGTGTCTTCCAACAACCCGCGTTCGCTTCGTAACCTGCCTTCTCAGGTTTTTTACGTTTTAACTTACCCTCCAATCGAAAAACTACCCTAACGTGATATATATAGGGTTTGAAATCTAACAGGGTGCTCGGAATAACCACACTCACTCTTATTTAAATAAGGTAGTCGGTGTGCGAGTTAGATAGAAAATGTTCGGAATGGGTGTGATAGGGATGGAGGATGGCTCTGTTGCCGCGCTTTTGATAGTGTTGGGATGTGTCGATGGATTTTTCGATTCTGTTACTTGATTTAATTTTAAAGCGTCTATAGTAAATGTTATTGCCAATTAAGTATACTTGTTAAGAATCTTATAAGTCTGATTAGAGCTAAAGTTTACAAATTTAGGTGTATTAGTATAATATTTAATATTAAATAATGTAAATGAAGGTATAAATATACATAAATGAAATCGTGTTTACATTTGTCATGTATACGAATACATTTGGGCGTGTAAAATATACCTAAACAATTATCCTAGTTCAAATAAAACCATGTTTAGTTTTACGTACATTAATGTATAGAAATTACTAATTCAGTGGACAGAGAATGAATATTTAATTGATATAAATTAAAGGATGCCTACATCTATGAAAGTCTTTAAAAGAATTTATTATAAAAATCTGTTAGTCTAATGACCGGTGATTCATTGTTAATAATATTAATAAATGCTAAAGTTTAAACGATTCTTATAGGGAAGATCGTTTGAATTAATTTTAGTAAATAAGTTTTTTGTACAAAAACTAGTATTTTTTTCTTAAAATATTTTTTTTGAGATATTATGTGTTGAAATATATGCATTTCAATGTGACTTGAGTAGTCCATAACACGAGTTGATGGAGTTAATATCGTTATTTAGATGCATATTCATATTTAATGTGTTACACTATTATTCGAAACAATACCTACCTATTTAGTCAAAGTAGGTGTGGATGATATAACTTGTGTTAAAAAAAGTTTTTAATTAATTAAGAAAAATAATATACTTTCTGAGATATATTCGTATATGGTAAATAAACGCTTACATCTTTAGGCAGATCATTTAAATAGTGTATAACATTTAACGATTTAGAAATGCTTTTAAACGATATCAAAAATCAGCTCAGATTCAGCCCCTATTACGGGGGACCGAATACTATGATTCTTAATTTTTATTTTACACTGAAAATAATACATTCAGAATCATCACAATTAAATTTTGATGTACTCAATTATGATCAGTATTGCATTTTCTCACAGTAAACCTGATGATTGCAACCATGATTGGTGAAATGTGGGTGTTAATTAACCTCTGTCTAACCCTCCGGGAATAAAAACGAGATTATATTGTACGTATGTAAGTATTTTTTAATATTTTATCGTGAGCTATGTCCCATCTCTAGTAGCCAGATGGTGTCGACAGGCGCTGCGAGCCGACAACTCGAATTCGGCTCGTTCGGAATTCCTCGCGTCGCCTCCGCCTCGTGATGCATGCACGAGTTTCGGGGTTTTAGACGACCGCCACATTCGCTTTTTTAAAAGTTATTTTTAAAAAAAGTTTGGCGAAATGTTTGGGCTTGAGACTTTTGGCTCACTGTGACTGCGTTCCGTTGTTTCGATCTAAAACTTTTTCTGCGTTGCAAAAAGTTTGCTTAAAGTTTTTCTTTTGAAGTAAAGTGAAAAAATTTTCTGTATTAGTTTTAGATTTGATTTTATGTACTCACGATGACATTTTGGTAATTGTCGAACGTTTCAAAATGAATACATGTGTATTGCCAGGGATTTTAATCAATGCAAGAGGCTCTCGTAGGGAAACTCAGTGTATAGTTTGAGTCGGCTTGCTGTCATACATGTCATAGTCAGCCCGTTGAATCTGATGAGTTAGTCATCAAGTTTTTAAACCCTAAAAATTGGGCCTACAATCACTCAAAAGCTAAATTGATATTTTATAGTTTTTGTGTTTTTAATTGGTTGAAATCGATCGATTTTTTTTTCGTATTTCGAATTTTTCACTTAGCGTAGAGATGATATTTTTCGGCGAATGATTTTGCCGAACCTTTTTTTTCCTTTCCAAACCTTTCCGAATACATTTTGTGACCAAGAATTTTGGTAGTACAATAGAATGGTACTAATAAATTAACTTCTCAAGGTATCGTGCGAAACGGCGGTACAGTATTAAGTCGGTGCTTAGGCAAATACAAATAAGTACTAGCTCCAGAGTCATTATTTATCTAGCATACAATGATATCTTTGTTGTTCTTAAGCTTGGTGTACACACGCAATGTACGACAATTAACTTCTCATTAGAATAATTCTACTTATATTGCCATGACTTCAAACTTTGTCGATGATTTTACAAAAATATGAATGGAGAGGAATTTTTCGATGATAATGCTACAGTCTCTCCCCTTTTCTTTTTTATTTTTGCATAGTATAGTTCTGTAGGTAGATAATTCATAATTAGTGATATATAATTTATTTAACACTTATTCGATACTGTGGTGGTATGGTTTGGGACCTGGCCTACGACCAGGGGTACGGCCGGTGGTATGGTGGGTCCGCAGGGTAATTTATTGAACAGAGTATTGAGATCATTGTAGACAAGTAACAAAGGGGTAACAAATAGTAATTATTTTGTAAAGGTAAGAAACAAATAAATAGTCTTTCAGAAATTAAGAAGCTACTGTAACCTATGAACGCTTACAAAATTGCAGGAGAGAAGAGAAACAACAAAAAGTAGCACTTAGTTGCTGATTGACTAGTGGTCATATAGGTACGATATAAATTCTTTTTTACCCGGCATAATATTTGCTATAGAGAGACAGTCTAGTAGCATACACAGATGTCATTGACTGTAACATCATAAATTACTATTTTTTATCATTGTATTAAGTTCTAATTCTAATGATTATCTAACATAACTGTAAACCAAAAGAGAAACCAATTTAACAAAACATCCGTTACAATCCTTATATCATCTCGATTCTAAATCACTTACCCAGACATTTGATTTGACACAGAAACTAGTTTTTATTTATTATATGTTGTAAAAGGAATTCTAGATTGCTCTACTTATGAATGCATCAGTGTCGACTAGGCTTAAGTCTACTTCATAAATATTTAGCGTGGTGACGTCATGTCGAAGTTTAGAGCCTAAACGTTGGTGTAAATAAGCGAGAGGCGACTTGCAAACTCATACAATAGTGTACACACTGTATTATTATGGGTCGGTTGTAAAGTATGAGATTTATACAATATTTTGAAGTTTACAAGCGATATTGTAAATACGCGTCTGGTGTAGTAAAATTTAGATATGTAATGAAGAAAGCTGTGTATTTTTCACTGATATTTATGCCTAATAAGTATATTTTGTAAAAGTACTCATGTCCCGGTGTAGCACAGAAATTTCGTATTTTAGCTCCTTCCTTAGTTTCTATAAATTCTTCTCTACATGAAATACCATCAAACAACTGATTAAATTTCAAGTAGGTAGTACAGTCAGCATCAGATGTTGCTGCTCAAAAAGATCTTAATACTATTAAAGTTATTTATTTTATGTGTACTTTTCTTTTTGTTTGGTGTACAGTAAGCGTCAGAGAAAACAGACCCCCTCATGCTTTTATATCATTAACAAGGGGGGTCCCTTTTCTCTGAAGCTTACTGTACAATAAAGTTTATTTCTATTCTATTCTAAAGTCTTTTTCAGTACTTTACTGTGCAAGATTGATCTAATGCTGATTGTACCAGCCATCTAGAATTATGTCCGTCCTTCATGAGTGCGGGCCTGAGGGTGAACGTTGGAGCTACTCGTTACCAAAGCCACTTCTCTTTAGGGAAGGGGGAGGGAGAGGATATAGATCCTTGCCAACGCGTCGAAACCGACGACCGGTGCCAGTCGAGTTCTTTGGAGTTTTCATACTAGGACACACCTGGTACCCTGTACTATATGGCTGCCCTAAAAGATAGATCTGAGTCCATACGGGCAAATTCGCGTGCACAGTTAGTTTTAAAATCAATCGATTAGCCTAAGCATATTAGCAACCGAAATTACTAATATTCCCGTTAACCCCTCCAACTAAGCTAAATTGCTTGTGCTAGGAGTGGGTTCACGTCGGTAGTGTAATGGCCAGGATTCGAACCCGGGACCTCTCGATCGTAAGGCCGACTCCTTAACCACTAAGCTACCGACGCTTCTATTGCAGTCCACTGCTGGACATAGGCCTCTCTCAATATGCGCCACGTTTGCCGATCCTCCGCTTTAGTTTTAAAATAGAAACCATCAATTTATTAAGTACTAGCTTTTGCCCGCGGCTCCGCCCGCGTGGATGTCGGTTATCGCGACCAAACATAGCCTATGTCCTTTCCCAAGGTCTAATCTACCTCTATACCAAATTTCATGAAAATCGGTTCAGCGGTTTAGTCGTAAAAGTGAGACAGACAGACAGACAGACAGAGTTACTTTCGCATTTATAATATTAGTAGGGATTTTGCTACTGGTTCTCTTAACAAGTATCCTGTTACAAGTACTTCTATATTATTTACGCTACGTGACAAAGTAGTATTATGAACGATGGAATTTTGCAAGATACTGATTGTAACTCACATCTCGTACACGACGTGAATCGAATATTTAGAGACGTTCAGACTCAAAATGTATGTATTCATGCGTGTCTATCATAGCTTGCTTGTTTGTTTGTTTATTTGTTTCGGTCTTATCACAACCGGCGGTGAGTAGGGCAGCCAGAGTTCACTGGAGAGCTTTTGTGCCATCAGTGGGAAGACAAAAAGCCTGTCCTTGTTTTCTGCGCTGACGGCACAGAATCTCTCTGTTCTTACAGGGTCGTTAGCACGAGTATGACTTCCCTGGTGTTGGTAGTAATAAATAAATGAATGAAAGTAGAAATTAAGATAAAATGTCCAAACGTTCCAAGGTTAAAGCCTAAAGATCGTAGCCACAATGACAGTTCACAAGAAAATCGCCTTCTAGAAAAGCGTTAACGATGTCGTTTGAGCTCTTTTCCCTTTGTACATTCGATATCACTTAACCCCTTTACCTTTCAACCGTCAAATAGACCTTTTAAAGCAAATTTACTTCGTAAAGTTTTCTTCACTCAGATAAAACTTTCTCCAACTAAAATCCGAGAATCGAATTTCATTCCAGTAAAGTTTTAAATTCCAAGTGCTAATTGTTACCGTGTGCGCGTGCGCATGTGTGCGTGTATCTGTAAATGTCGGGGGCGCGGGATTGCCGAAGTAATTCACGCTATTAGTCGAGCTAAGATAATACCAGAAAACAGTACCTTAGTGGTTAAGTAGTCGGTTTTACGATTGGGAGGTCCCGGGTTCGAAATATGGCCATACTAGTGATGCAAACCCACTGCTAACAAAAGTAATTTGATTAAGATTAAAAAAAAACGAATCCACCTCGGGCGGGACTCGAACCCGCGATCTTTCCCTTACTTATTCCTAATCTATTTGAATAGCTGGCATATTAAATGGTAATATGGTTTAGCTGAAGGACTTAGGCGGGTCGCACCAAAGCCAGCAAGTAGTAGGTACACAGTAAACTATGTTGTATAACCTATGTTGACCTATATTTAGGCAGCAGATGCTTCCCAACCTTCTCAATATTTAGCTTCGGAAGATTTTTCGGCGTAACAGTGAAACAAATTACTTTTTCGTAGCTGGTTATGAACCATGTAGTTACCAAAGTGGCTGAAGGGGTGTTTCTTAGTACTTATCTGGTTACAAAACAGTGAAAAAAATTACTGTTTTGTAGCTGGTTATGAACGATATAGTTACTGAAGGGGTCAATATCACCCCATAAATAATAAATGCCCCCCCCCCCCCCCCCCCCAATTATTAGTAGTAATTTCGGTTATTTTTTTAATTTAGAGGAAATCACGGATAGTAGGAGTAAAATTCCAGCCAAATTCATTCAATTTTACACAAATTGTTATTCGCATTTACTTAAAGCAATAATAAGATTAGCTAGAATCTTCTTATAAATACAACCTATCGAGTTATTCCGGTTGGATCCCCAAATATGATCCACTGCCGATTTTTATTCATCATAGGCATAACCCTAGCACATTCTTACGAGTTGTGGGTCAATGGCTGGGTCAGGTTTTGGATGGGTGACCGTTGTTTACATTACGAGGTTAAGCTTAATTGAGTGGGTCGGGTTTTGGATGGGTGACCGTTGTTTACATTACGAGGTTAAGCTTAATTGAGTGATTCGGGTTTTGGATAGGTGACCGTTGTTTACATTACGAAGTTAAGCAAAATTGGCTGGGTCAGGATTTAGATGGGTGGCCGTTGTTTACATTACGAGGTTAAGCAAAATTGGCTGGGTCAGGATTTAGATGGGTGACCGTTGTTTACATTACGAAGTTAAGCAAAATTGGCTGGGTCGGGTTTTGGATGGGTGACCGTTGTTTACATTACGAGGTTAAGCTTAATTGAGTGGGTCGGGTTTTGGATAGGTGACCGTTGTTTACATTACGAAGTTAAGCAAAATTGGCTGTGTCAGGATTTAGATGGGTGGCCGTTGTTTACATTACGAGGTTAAGCAAAATTGGCTGGGTCAGGATTTAGATGGGTGACCGTTGTTTACATTACGAAGTTAAGCAAAATTGGCTGGGTCGGGTTTTGGATGGGTGACCGTTGTTTACATTACGAGGTTAAGCTTAATTGAGTGGGTCGGGTTTTGGATAGGTGATGTATTGTACATATTTGAAAAATAAACAATCTTAAATGAATAAATTAAAAAAAAAAAACTAAAGTAAATATTAAAAAAATGTAATCTTGACAAGTTTACAGGCTGTAATATGAAAAACAAAATTGTTGCAATTATTTTTTGTCAATCGACAGGTGATTGAAAAATTAACTGATTGACTCCCTACACTGAATGAAACCATCGTGTTTCTATGTGCCAAGTCTATACTATATTATTCTTTGTAAAAGTGCAGAAGAAATCCTCCTTTATAAGGACTCAAAGATCCATATATCTAGACCCAAAGTAACCACACCAACTAGCTTGGGTCATGGATTCTGATATACGAATATACATACTTAGTTAAGTTTCCTTTTGTAAATACATACATAAAAACACCCAGGCCAATGCAAATAGATACATTCATGCATACAAATATTTGCAATGAGCGGGAATCGAACCGCGACGTCGAACGCTCTTACGCTACGCCACGATCATCGCCGTATAATCGTAAATGTTCAGAGCCTCTTTTCTACTATTTCCTCCTTTTTATTAGGGTTCCGTAGCCAAATGGCAAAAAACGGAACCTTTATAGATTCGTCATGTCTGTCCGTCCGTCCGTCTGTCTGTCTGTCTGTCCGTCCGTATGTCACAGCCACTTTTCTCCGAAACTATAAGGCCTATGCTGTTGAAACTTGGTAAGAAGATGTATTCTGTGAACCGCATTAAGAATTTCACACAAAAATAAATAAAAAGCATTAAATTTTGGGGGTCCCCATACTTAGAACTGAAACACAAAATTTTTTTTTTCATCAAACCCATACGTGTGGGGGTATCTATAGATAGGTCTTTAAAAATGCTATTGAGGTTTCTAACATAATTTTTTTCTATACTGAATAGTTTGCGCGAGAGACACTTCCAAAATGGAAAAATGTGTGGTCCCCTCCCCCCCTCTAACTTCTAAAATAAGAGAATGATAAATCTAAAAAAAATATATGATCTAAATTGCCATGCAAACTACCACTAAAAATGGGTTCGAATGAGATCCAGTCAGTAGTTTTTTTTTAATACGTCATAAACAGCAATTTTCGCCTTTGCTACTACGGAACCCTTCATGGGCGAGTCCGACTCGCACTTGGCCGATTTTATTTAATTAATGAAAAGGTGAAGTTCTTCCATATATCCTGTAGAATGCAGGCGTATAAATTCCAGATCTGTAATTCTTAACATTAATAAGAAAAACGGTTTCGAAATTACCGATTTTTCGACGTTGACCTGATTAGGGGCCTTAATTGGGACAAGTTTCTTACAGCCTCAACTTTTCCAGACAGTGACCGACTGAAATTTTCCCAGTTAGAAGTAAAGGACCGCCCCGCTTAAAGGACCCGGGACTGTAGGAGGAGGGAAACACGTGAACTGGTAAAGAATTCCAAGACTTAATGGTACGGCAGAAGAAGGAGTCGCCGAACCGCTTGGTTCTTGATGGAATATTCTGCACCGTATGCGGGTGGCATCTAAGCCCTGCACGTGTTGTCCTATATAGGAAAGGAGAGGGTGGGATTAATTGGAAGAGCTCATCAGAACATTCACCGTGGTAGAGACGGTAAAATACCGCCAAAGATGCCACATCTCTACGCAACTGCAAAGGCTCGAGGGTTTTGGTGATCTCAGGATTCCCAATAATGCGGACTACACGTCGCTGCAACCTGTCTAGAGCATCTAGTAAGTGCTTTGCGGAGCCATCCCAGAGATGAGAGCAGTATTCCACGCAAGAGCGAATTTGTGTCTTGTAGAGAAGGCACCGCTGCTCTGGCTTTACCCTAGTTTAGATACTTTTTTTTGTATATAAATATGTACATATTATACATAGAAACACCCAGACCAATGCAAATATTCATATTCATGCATACAAATATTTGCACTATAACTCGTTCGCTAATATGTCAAATCGCACCAAATTATCTTTGACTTGCAATAAAACATGGGTAACATAACTCACTTGACAGTGAAACCGTAGTTCTTATTTTCGCGATTTCACGGAATCGTTGGTTTTACTATAACTCGCTCACGACTCTCCTGATCATGTGACCTAAAATCAAATTAACTACGAAGCACAATAACTCCATATGCAATTTAAGCATTTTGCTTTATAGACGAAAGACGAAATGTAAAGAATCAACGGTCACCCATCCAAAACCCGACCCAGCCAATTTTGCTTAACTTCGTAATGTAAACAACGGTCACCCATCTAAATCCTGACCCAGCCAATTTTGCTTAACCTCGTAATGTAAACAACGGCCACCCATCTAAATCCTGACCCAGCCAATTTTGCTTAACTTCGTAATGTAAACAACGGTCACCTATCCAAAACCCGACCCACTCAATTAAGCTTAACCTCGTAATGTAAACAACGGTCACCCATCCAAAACCCGACCCACTCAATTAAGCTTAACCTCGTAATGTAAACAACGGTCACCCATCCAAAACCTGACCCAGCCATTGACCCACAACTCGTAAGAATGTGCTAGGGTTATGCCTATGATGAATAAAAATCGGCAGTGGATCATTATTTGGGGATCCAACCGGAATAACTCAACCTATCGTATATACGCATAGTAAAACAAATCTCTCCGTCTCTCTGTAAGCTTAAAAAACGTAGATCCCTACAGTAGCCAGTTATGTTTACTCAACCATTAACACTTTAGGGTCTAAGAGACTCTAAACGCGGGATAGGGCCCGTAATAAAAACTGTTTTAACGCATCCCACTAGTGGACATTGCTGGAGCTTTCTTTACAACTCTAATTAAAATTGGTTTAGTTTTTAAGCTTGTGTAGAGCTTTGTGAGTCATTGTGTAAGTAAGCTTGGATTTTTATTGCCGCATTCTTTTCTTAAAGGCTAGATGGCTTGCGAATCTGGCTGTAATTTTTGAAGTGTTAATCTCTATGTTTATAAGTGTTACTATGTGTACGAAATCAATAAATTTATATTTTTTAATAATTTTTTATGTGTCTTTAGTTCAAACTTTATAAGCTATGGTTTTGTACTACCATTTTTTTTTTATTAAGTTCGTATTTTCTTTTTCACTTTTAATGATCCTAATTTTTTCGTCTTGTAGTCCCAATTTTTCTATTTATTTTACTTTATTGGGACAAGAAACGGTTTTTATCTTTTTTATTACTGTGTTATATTATAAAATACTGATTAATACGAGTATTATTGAAAATCTTTTACTACCTTCGGTATTGTCCCCCCTAAAAATAGGTTTTAACGAGTTGCCAACGGTGGCAACAACTAGTATTAATTGTCAAATATATCTTTGTCCTATCTTCTAAAGTCCATACTTAACCTTCGACACTAAAAGTCAAATATCATTGTACTAGGAAATGATAAACGAATAGGTACCTCTTTTATACAATGGTGGTTAAAAAACCGTACATTTGTGGAAGTACTGTAACTATCCCTCCCACGTATCGTCCGTGAGTTATTCACAGGAGACGCCTGCGCAGCGACGCGTCGTGTCTCCGAAATATTTTTATTAAAACAAAGCTTTTTTGGTGAGTTCAAAGTATAAGAGGTGGCGATAGCGATTTTATAAGTCATCGAGAATGCCTATAGTGCAGTTTTTAAGTAGTAGAGCATTTACTACTTGTAAATGAAATACAAGGGTAGGTTCTACCCGTGGTCAAGCCCAATAATTTGAATTAGAATGATTATGGCTAAATTACTTGTTATTGATTATTCCGTAATATAAATCTAAAATGTATTCAAATCATGAAGATTAAGGTTGGATTTCACCAGTGAAAGTCAGTGCAAGTAAAATTTCAATATAACGTATTAGTAAAATGCGGCAACCCAGTTTAGTTCACCTTAATCACAGTTAATTACCGAAATCCAGTATAAATGTTTAAATAAATTTGACTGAACACAAACTATCATAATAAAAATTTCTTAATCTTCTTAACTATATCATAAAATATGTGTTCAGTTTTACTTTCAAATCAAGAACATTTAGGTATACATTATTATCATCCTATTAACTTAAAAAAATCTTTGCAACATCGGAACATTCGCTTCCTGCTTCATTTTCTGCTGCACCCTTATCTCTTAGACCACCGTCTCCTAACACAGTTCCCAGTAAGCCGTATCTTGGCATTTATCACCCACGTTCATCTCAGCTCGTGTGTTCACCACTACGACTATGAGAATTCCGACATGGTGATCATATAGGAGCCGCTTTCCAAAAAATTGTCAAAATCTTTTGAAAGTCTAGGGTGAAATGTCAGGTTCATAATAACTAAAATATTGTTTAGAACAAACTGTACATTTAATCTCGTGGCTATTAGTGATAGTAATGACATACCTATATATAATCCAATTGGTCCCGTTTTGGATTTTATGTTCAGTATATTTATGTTTTTAAAACGTAAGATTTCAAAGTTTACGAAAACTTATAAAATTAAAATTCATATAATAGAATACGAATCTAACTATTATGTTTAATAACCTCACGAAAACGTATGTAGGTTTTGTTTTGATAAATTAAACGGAATACTAAAGTATTTTTACAAGCTTTGTCAGCGGATCGGGCCCCTTTAAGAACTAACAAAATATGAAAATAAATCCAAAACTGATTGTAGTTTCACCTACTGGGCCCTGGCGAATGAAACTACTCTTGAGTAAAAATGCAAAGAACTGTCAAAAGTTCCAGCCAATCCATCGAAGGCTTTTTAAGTTTTACGTCAGCAAATAAACGGATACGCGACTGTCGTTTGCCATCCCAATCCCCAGAGAAAGCCTAAGCCAGATCCTCATTCGTCAGTCAGTTGGTATTCCAGCATGCAGGTGAGGTTCACTTAGGCCAAAATATTGATGGGGTCCCATATACGGTAGCCGGTGTCTAGACAAATTCTGCATCTATATATTTTGAGCTACCAATCCGATCGCTATCTATTCTAAAAACACATTTAAATTAACTAAATTTTATACGAGACGTATAAAAAATTTGAAGTGAAGCATCTAATGTTACTATTCGCAATTTAAACATTGTGTATATCCGTTTAAAAAGATAATAATCTGTTCTGAATATCTTATTTAAGTTATTGCACCTATTTAATAAAGAAATTAATATCTTGTATCTTTTTTTGCAGGTAATTTCGTGATCATAGACAATTTTTGATATCCGAACATAATTCTACAAAGGTAAGCAAGGTAGGGTTGAAAAAAAAAAAGCTTTTGGTTCGTAGTTTTGTATTCTGTGCGCGTGCGCAAGTCATTTGGGTTTTTATTGAAAAAGCTTTGTTTAGTTTTTCTGTCACGTTTCTGTCATACATTTTTTGAAGTTTTATTATTTTTTTATTGTTTATTACTCATAATTCTTATATTATAAGGGCCTTTGTTAATGTGTCAGACGTTATCAGAATTGTAGTTAAAAATTCAAACTGTAATTAATTGTTTGTGGTGAGTATACGATTTAGTTCTTAAGGTTAGTTGGAGGGCCTCTGCCTACCCCTTCGGGGATTTACAGGCATGAGTATAAGCATGTAATATGCTGGAGGGCTCGACCGAAGAATAAAAATATTAAGTAGCTGTATGCTACAATCATAGAGTTATAGACCTTCATTTTCATTTCACATAATTATTTCTCCCACTATTTTGCCCTTCCTTTTTCGCTTTTTATGTAGCCACCCATGAGTGTCACCTCTGTTTTAGCCGTATAATTGTTTACAATCTCAGTAGAATAAAAAAAAAACATTAGCTGTCATTCAAGTGACAGCTGACGTAAATTAATCACGTCATCATTACCATACGTCTAAATAAATTTTAAAATAGGAATTCGAAACAGTGTTCTATGTTTAAAAATATCGAATGAATGAACACGGATATTAAAACTCAACTTAATATAGATAATAAAAAGTTATCTAAATTTTTAAATTGTTTTTGGTTAATCGATGATTATTTTTATAACTAAAAACCCACGTTATAGAAGTAGCTACCATTTATTAGAGAAAAAAAAAAATGGAATGCATAAGTAAACGATCGTTCTGAAATCAAGCATCCTTTATCGATAGTTGAGATCAGTTAAATGACATCACTTAGAGAAAATGGTTTTTAGGCCGACTGTACACTATGCTACGAATAATCGCGACACAATTTTAACAGACTTCCAATTTAAGAAGCAGGAGGTACTCAGTTCAGATGTTTTTTTTTATATTTGTACGCGCATATCGCGCATTACGAAATTCTTTTTTTGTTCGCAAGAAGTTTTCGAGATTTGATATGTACCTACCTTTAATTCTTCAAATGAGTGCTTGAGCTATGTTAGTTAAGATCCTCGTAAGCAGGTATGCTATACAGGAAGCCAAATTAATTTAGATCAGACGTATTAAAATTTTACATACAAATGTCATATAATCAGACCATAATAATCTACCCAAATCTGTTGAAAATACACCTTCATTTTTCATCGAGATATTTATGCACATTTTTAGGCAATCGTCAGTTACAAACTAGCACTAATTAATACAATTCAGAAACAAATGGGCACTAATTTCTGTGTAATTAATATTTATACTCCATTTTATTTCTATTTTTAATTATATCAGCTTCCTGTTTGCTAAAGTGTGCGTTTGTTTTTGCAAAATAAAGCCGGTCTTCTATAACATTTTTTGTTAAAGTCTATCAGTGTACAGACGGCCTAAATTAGTCATCATAAAATTCTGAATGTATTCAATAAATAAATATGCTGTAGTCTTTTAGCAAGAGATTAGATAAGTCGCGGCGTGTTTGCAAACTGTGCACATTAAATGTTTAATGGTAATTTAGGTTAGTCTAGCATCGACTAGTGGTGATCTCTTATCGATATTTTATTGATTGATCAATTGATTTGAAGGTTACACTATGAAGCCCATCACCCGCTCTTCTACGACTCGATTTTTTAAGTTTATTTTGAGTTTTCTGGTCTTCACCTGTAAAAGCCGGTAGTCACTGCCCTCTGCCGTCGCTAATCTGACGCGTTAACTACTACTATTGGAGCTATCAAGATAATGTCCACTCCATCGTTTCCCCGAAGGAATGCGTGAGCTACATGACCTCACACCGGCAGCAATAGACTGGCTTCGCCAACTGGACGTCGTCGACATATGAGGACTCGAGCAAAAGTCATACGACAAGATGATGATGATCAGGATAATAATATTTACCATGTATTGTTTGGAGTTTCCGATATTTCGGCGCTGTTGCAAGCACCATTATCACGGAGGAACTAGAGCACTGGTGGCGGGAAGACGAAGTGAATGACGATGATATGCATTAACTACTAGACTATCGCCCTAACTTAGAGTCTCCTTTTCTATTATTTTGGTATTTTGAATATTTAAAAAAGGTAGTTGACATCAAAATAGTAAATTCTATAGAAACTTGGCTGACTCAGAAACAAATTCCAGTTTCAAAAGAACCGTGAATGAAACATATTTCAAAGCAGATGTTGCTCCCAAAACTGTATTTACTAAGAGACTGCCACAGAAACACTTGGACAAACAGTATTATATTAGCCTTTATATTAATGCTAATAACCAATCAAAAAGACCCCGGAGATTATCCGTCAATCAACGAGTTTTGTAAAGAAATATCTCAAAATAGAGTTCTTTTTAAACTGGTCGAGTACTTTAGTCTTCTAATACGCCGAAAGACAAAACAAAAAGAGCATATCGTCCCTTTTGGAGACATTTATGTGTTCGGAATAATAAATTTTGTAACATTTTTAACTTACGTTACATGATAGATTTTGTTGGATTGATTTTATGGATCAATTTTTACTAGGCAAATTCGTAGTTTTGTGTATTGATATTATGCTGTAATATTAAGAATGTTCGTAGGTTTTCGATTTGTGGGTTCAAACCAATAATATTGCCTGTGTTAGGAAATAGTTTTAGAAAATAACTATTTATATAAGCAAGTACGACAAAAACAAATAGATAATAATTAAGCGAATAGCTTTAGGAAGCTGTACAATAGACAGCTTTATCTCTTAAACCAATTTCTATATACCTGGCAACACTCACGAATAGTTCCAGTTCCGTAAATATATTCCACCGCGACACTTCTCGCATTCCACACTAATGACACCTCGTGTCATGTTCTTTTGTGATTCCATCCAATACCGTTTGACGTAGCGTATGCTAAATATGTTACGATCTTAACAGACATTTGTCTGAGTGTTTGTTTGTTTGTACTTTGCTGTTGAAGTGTTAATGCCAGTTTTAACACGTCTTCAAATTATGAATTATTGAATAGACGGAGCACTAAACAGCGTTAGGTATATTAAGGAATGTATGAATGTAGTGATGTCACTTTTTGAGGCAGATGATCGAGTTCGATAAAAAGCACATCCCTAGTTCTTGTTATAGGATTGCATTTGAAAATTTGCATTTTAATATTTAAAAAAAATGCGATTATAGGTCATTATATAAGTGGCGGTAGAGTGTTTAGCTGCTATGTTGGAGGTCGCGAATATTTGTGTACATTTTTGCCAATTTTCCTATTCTTAGTAGTTTTGCCTGTAAGCCAGACACTTAAAAATGTGACTTAAGAGGGGGTATAAAGCTAAATTGCCGATCGTAGATTTGATGTTTATACCCGAAAGTAAGCCACAAATGAGCTGGGTTTTTTTTAATAGAAAATACGTTATATTTGTAAGGGACTGCTCATGGTGAAAACATAAAATAATAATATTTTTTCGATAGAATAAAATCACAAAGTTATGCCTTATTTACTACTAAAATCAATTTATTTCCAATATTATGCACACAACTGAGTCAATATTTGAATACAAAGTGTAAAATTATGTAACCCAGTGACTCCATTTTCACTTTGAAAAAATTGTGTGGATTTTACGAGTAATTAAAAAAAAATGAATTTGGCGCTTACGACGGTCTTATTCCGCGCATAACGCTCTCTTTCTATCGCACCTGACCCGAGGTGTCGGCCATCTGTTGTTTCATCATTTAGTCGGGCTCGCCCCGTTGAGACGGGAGGACTGTATTTCTGTTTTCCGTGTCAAGAAAGTTCGTTAAAAATGAGCCAATTAAAAAAATATAAAAGAAACACTCTAAAAGAGAATATAAGAAACTAAGAATTCAACTCATGGCTAATTTTCGAAGGTAATGTATCTATATTATTTTACTTTCTTTAGTTTGTTACCAAATATCCACCGTTGCTAGGTAACTCTGGAGTAACGTCGGCTCGGGTATAGTATATGCAAATCAAATAGATGTTTTTGACTACTCGCGTGTTTATTGTATAATATTATTTATATAGCACTAATATAATTATTAAATATATTGCGAAAGTATTTATACATTGTATTATCAATTTTAATGCATTTCAGAGTTGCTTCAGCTCGTAATATCACACAAGCTGATGAATCCGATTCGGTCGAATCGCTTAGTAAAAAACTTTCGTCAACTTTGTAAGCTTATTGCAATTGTTTTTTCTCACATTCAGAAAACATTTCAGTAAAATATGCAAATTAATATGAACATGAACAAGTAGAATGATATGATTTGAGATTAACATGGTCATTCACATTAGTACCGAATGTTCACACATTCAAACGGCATGGTAAATTCGAGTATCCCGGTGATTTTAATAAAAAAAATTGACCACACGGAAAGCGGATGACTGCCCGTGGAAGGATAGCTCAGAGTAAGAGCGCTGGAACGCCAAGGTTCGCGACCCTGGCATTCAAGTCCTATTGTGGGTTTGATTTTTTCCATTATGTACTTATTTAGCATTTATATCAAATTATCTACAAGTAGATTAAAATGGCAATGCAATGCTTATGTGATTGATTTGTCATTAATTTGCAATTATTTTTACAGATCTCCCATTAAACATTTAGAGAAAGTTGAAGTTTTGAGAGAACTAGATCCAAATTGTGATGGAAATTTTGCACCAGAGTGGAATGAGCGGTATATTTTAGCCAGCCTTGATTCAATATGTCAGGGTCTTCTTATACGTAATGATAAAATAGGGCAACCATATTATACACAATGTTCATCAGTAATATTGAACCACTATTTGGACTATTTGGATGACCCGACTCAGGATTAGTATTAAATTAATTGAATTCGCAAAAAAAAAATATTTGGGTAATTTATCACATATAGTTAGACGAACATCGCTAGATGTTAAATTAAAGTAAAAGCATTGTTTTTCCCAAATCGTCAAATCGTCGGTGCGCCTGCCAAAGTCGTTATGTGCATTTTTTCTATTTTTTTTTATTCGCTAGATGGCCTTAAAAAAATGCGCATCAACTGAAAAAACAACCAAGTGTTAATTCCTTCTAGAAATAGATTTGACAAAATATACATGTGCAATTCTGACACTGCAAAATTGGTTATGTGTTCACATCAAGAGTTTTTCATCCTCATGTTGCACATGTCAGAATTGGTTTGCACATAGACAATTTGACAGCTTGTTTTTCTTCGGTTTGTTGGTTGTAAAATTGGTGTTCTACCTTTGTAACAACGTAAATAATCTTATAATAGTAAACAAAACGAGACAGATGATTAAATCAAAACAGCCTCACGTAAGGTCGAAGTCCTGAATAAAGTGAGACGTTTTTACACCATTTGTGTGAGAGTGAATTCACTGTCTATGGCAAGCGGAGCGGCGATATAAAGTAAAAATATTCTAGGCATTATATCAAACAATTCTTCTGAATACAAACCATCATACAGGCGGTAAAACAACCACAGCAAGTACCTTCTGAGGTTGAGAGGGACTACTACCCCACCTGTGAGTATGGGATGGTCGACGATCCTCAGCGCCCGTCTTTGCACCAAGTCGAAGAGGTCTAGCTAGCCCAGGCAAAACTGTGACAGCAGTACTCCATGTGGGGCAGA
This sequence comes from Eilema depressum, assembly GCA_914767945.1. Classification (NCBI taxonomy): domain Eukaryota; kingdom Metazoa; phylum Arthropoda; class Insecta; order Lepidoptera; family Erebidae; genus Eilema; species Eilema depressum. The sequence continues at coordinate 20,002,181 of OU612020.1, forward strand.
ACGGGAGCGTTTTAAAGAAGGAGTATTTGCCCCGCAGTGATGTACTACCTTGTTTCTTTGATACCAGCTTGACTTAGTCTTCCAAGTGACTACGGCGGTGATCGTCGCTGACGATAGCGATAGCTCCCTATACTCGAAAAGATGTTAAACGGTGTGTCTAGAAACTTGCGGCGCTATGCTATGCAGACGATAGCACCTTACACGGAGGCTATCACGGACATCCTGCGGCCAAGCAGTCTGATATCGCGGAAAAAAGAAGACCGGACCCTGAGCCACGTTTCTCAATGGGGCTCGGAAAACCTGGTCGTTTTCAACGCCAGGAAGACGCAGGCATGCGCGTTCACAGCAAAGGTATCTTCTTTCCTTCCCCTTCCAACTCTTCAGAGCACGCCACTGCCACTACAGGACAATCTCAATATCCTAGGTATGGATGTTCGCTGCAAACTGAACAACAAAAACTACATTGAGAGTATCATCAAAACAGCCTCGCGTAAACTCGGTGTCCTGAACAGAGTGAGACGTTTTTTCACGCCGGAGCAGCGGTGCCTTCTCTATAAGACACAAATTCGCTCTTGCGTGGAATACTGCTCTCATCTCTGGGATGGCTCCGCAAAGTACTTACTAGATACTCTCGACAGGCTGCAGCGACGTGCGGTCCATATTATTGGGTGAATGTTCTGATGAGCTCTTCCAAGTAATCCCACCCTCTCCTTTCCTATATAGGACAACACGTGCAGGACTTAGACGCCTCCCGCATACGGTGCAGAATATTCCATCAAGAACCAAGCGGTTCGGCGACTCCTTCTTCTGCCGCACTATTAAGTCTTGGAATTCCTTACCAGTTCCTACAGTCACGGGTCCTTCAAGCGGGGCGTGAAAAAGCATATTCTGATGAGGCCATCAAGCTGAGTGCCATCATTGTAACATGGTACATGTCTGTAATGGTGACCCTCTTTGCAGAGACTTTGCTTACCATCAGATGAGGCGAAGTCAATTTGACGTGTCCTATATTAAAAAAAAGACTGGAAAAGCGCACCCCGGACGCCGAGGGGAAGGGCTCAGATGCAACTAAAGTTTATAACTACATAATTGGCAGCATAATGTGCACCTCGGAACTCGGAGATTTGCTCTTCTTTTCTGATTATCGTATTATCGGCTATTCCAGGAACGATCAGCAATTAGTTCCCAACTCCGAGAGGAAAATCGGCACCAGAACCTCGTCCGTTGTTTAACATGTGCACCGACTAGCAAGTGAGGTTGGCTTGGGTCTCAAAGGTGTTAGTAGGACCCTGTACACGGAACAGTTGTACTACTTTTATTTTTTTTACTTGTATGCCTTAATAAAGTTTATAGTGGGTATTTATTTACTTCGTATGTTATGTACCTTGCCATCTGTCAGTATTTATCCCTTATATAAATCCTATTGAGGTCCATAACAAATCTGATATGTATATATTTTTCACTTGTAAGAAATGGCGCTAGGAAGATAATTCTGATATGCGTATCAAAATGGAAAAAAAAAATATTGTGGATGGATAGTACCGTTTATAATTTTCACTTATATCTCAGTTCATGCAAAATATTTTTTGGCATCATACTACATTTTTAGTTTTTTGATACGCTCATCAATTATGTAATAAAACAGTTTAATGTCTCTCCTGAAAACTTGACCAAAAATACATAGAGGTTTTGGCAAGCGCAACGACGACATATTCCTTTACTTACTTACTTACCTTTTCATTTTATCAGAAATATTTTTTTTACCAAAAAGAAATTTATTGTGTTTCCAAAGTAGATAGTTAATGATGCAACTCGTATTTTGACAATTTTATCTGAGTATTTTGGGTATACTGTGCGCCTTCAAACTATACATGGCGGGTCGCTGCCACACAAAATAGGTGGCGGACTTGCCGGAGCGACGACAGGCGAGAGCGGGACGTGCGAGGGGTGCGGGTGAAATCTGATTTTTTTCTAGCTTTATGCGCACTCTTAAATCTAAAACCGATTAACATAGAATTCAGCTAAAAATATGTTGTTCCAAAAACCATTCTTAGTAAAATTCATTCAAACAAAAACAAAAAATTTGCATGCGAATATTCGGCATAATTTATGCGAATATTCATGCGAATGATAATTTAGATGCGAATATTTTGGCACAACCACAGAACAAATATATATTATAGAGATGAAAATATATCCTCGCTACAATCGGCTATGTACCCTACGACGCCGACGTCCAATTTTGGGCCCATCACAAAAGTACCCGTACGACCCTCAATTTATGATCCCTTTTTATATGAGGTCCAAACTTTGAGGGCGCATGAGTTTGTAGCCCGTGATTCGGCTCTAAGACCAACATCTGGTCGATGTATATGAAGTATATGGTACTCAAATGGACCATATTCTGGTTACCTTAAAGGCTACTATAGGGCCCCAGGTCTCCTTTTCTAACTACAAACCATTTTTATTTACAGTATAGTCTATTTTATTGAAGCGATTGCCAATCTGAACCCTAACCCTGAAATAAAGACCTGCACTAAAGAACAGTAAAGAAGTGACCTCTTCTTAGTCTGTTGTGAAGAGAGCCTCATCTGTTGTTCGTGTATCGACTAGCAGCCCCTCTAGATAAGTGGCAATTCGTTACTCGGCGTATGATGGAATAGAATGCCAAATGTATGGGATTTGACGTATATGACAGGCGTCAACGAATGTCAAAAACGTCAAATCTCATACATTTGTCATTCTATTCCATCATACGCCGAGCAACGAAGTGACACTTGTCTAGGGGGGCAGATAAGACTGACTTAACCCCAAAAATGCTGGTAGAAAAAAAACGCCGGACAATAACGACGTATCTCTAAATAACATCGTTTTTGGACATAAACGTATATTCAAAACATCACCGCCAAATCTAGATCTATCAATCTAATGTATTAGATATCGTATATCCTAACGACCTATGAATATAAAATTATCAATTATAAAACCTATAAATTTGTGCCGGTTTGTCTTCCATTATCTTTTTTATAATAATACTAGCTTTATCTGGTGGCTTTACCTGCTGTTTTTTATGATCCTTGGCATAAGTGAGTTCATTCCCGGGACTTGTCCGATTATGATACGACTTTGTCATCGCATAGCTTGCACCTTGCGCTAAGGTTCTAGATATTATTATATCTAATAATTAGTTGACTAGGTAGATGGCGCCACTGTCGGTTTCTTATGATTTATTTTATGGAATTTTCTAAGTGCGAAACCTGAACAGATTAGCTATATAAAAATAATACAGCAAGATTATCATTTCCTTTAGCAATATACTTGTAATTTGTCTATCTGTCACAAGTTTTAATAAGCAAATCTGTGTGGCCAAGCGTATTATTTAATTTATTATCACGAGACAACTCGAATCCGTCATAAAACTATACTCAAAATTGATTAGTGTGTAATAAAGTGGTCGGAACACGCGCAACAGTGACGTAACGGACTGATTTCCTTAAAAAGATTTTATGACACGACATAAGATTCGAACTATATACAGCATCGAGATAAAATAATAAAAAGAAATCGTAAATATGACTAAAGCATCTACTTCAGAAGATAGATATATGTACATTTATGCAAATCTTAATAAAATTATGTTTAGGAGATCACAAATCAAATTGTGGCATTACCATGAGCTGATGCTGACTTGCCTGATATGCGTTAAATAAATTATATTTTAGACATATGTGTTGATTGAATTGATTCTTTTACGACCAATCGAATTTTTGTTAGGCAAAACACTCACGCATAAAAGCGATAATACTTGTCGCGTCTGTTTTGACATTCCAAATGATATTTTAAGTTATGACTTTATTTTATCGAGACGGTATTAGAGTAAGGTTGTGATTCAATATGTGACATCAGCACTTCAGTCACAACATTATCCGTCGATATATTAGAATAATGGCTATCTTGATGCTAGAAGTCAGCTAGCTACTTATAGACAATTTAATTACCTTCTATATTTGCATTTAAAAATATATATGCTTCGAATAATCGGCGTACACTTACAAAAACTTGATTTACGTTTTATCGATATTTTATGCTTAATCCATACATATGAAATTAATAGTTTTATATTTTTATCTTGTAGGCTTCCATATCCATGTTTCTAGTCGTGATAAAACTGAGCTTTATATGTTTACGAAGGTAGATAAAAAAAAGAAACATTAATATGTTTAAAATTAGAATAAGTCGAGTTTTTATTTACGTAATGTTGTGCCAAATCTTCAAATTCAAATCGATTACCAATAAAACCACTTTGAAAATATTTCCGACGCAAAGCGTTTTTTAACTTGTGCAGTTTATTTCTACACTTAATTAAATAAAATTTAAATACATAATAATATAAAAACGACTCTAAATGTGTTCATTATTTCACCTAAGTGTGACATTGACATAAATTATAGCAATTCTACTTATTTATTATGATGTCATAAGTTTGACATAAGACTTAAAAATTTTTTGGCATATATTTTTTAGCTTTTAAATTGTAACCTAACGTTCGCAAAGATGTTTTAGGTATTAAAAGCCGGGTTAACGAAATATTTCTTAAGTTTTTTAGCATTTAACAGGAAGCCAAAGATATACATCAGGTCTGAAACTTAACGCAAAAACACATTCTTGGTATTGACCATCATAACGAAAAAAATTAAGTAGCACGTCAGCATCAAATAAACGCATTTCAATATAACTAATTAGAGAATATTCAAACCATTAGCTCACGATTGAATCTAAAACCATTGCAATACTTTCTTTATTATACAAAGAAACCCGCTCAACAACACGTCGCATTAACACAGAACTTAGTCGAGTTGATCATAAAAATAAAATTATTATTGCCTCGATCAAAATGTCTGTCGGATCCATTTGACTATTTAGGTTCATTTTTAATTGCAACGGCTTTTAGCATCAACTTCACATAATCCTGGGAGGCATCCTTTATCCTTCTTCGCATCGTATATAGTAATTGCTAATCTGGAAAATGTTTTTTTTTTTATCAGACCGGTAACTTGACACTGTTGGTTGCCGCTTAAAAGGGAAACTTAGTAATGCCTTTACGCTAGTCGCATCGTGTTATGTCAGAGTGAGAGGCATGTATCTTTTTATCGATAGCATTGGACCAACACTAGTTCGCTTTAATTGGCGTTAGTAGCTGACAAGTGATGAAGGATATTTTGTATTTATTTGTAGTAGATTGTAATTCATTCCCTTTAAAGTTTTAGTGGGTTGTTAAATGTGTAATTGGGTAGGAGTTGATTGTGTAATACGGTCTTGTATGTAGGCGATATATCGTGTTTAATTAAATCGAAAAGAACAATAAAGAGATAGCACTTTTACTCTTATTGGAATTTATTATTTTATTGTTATTTTTTAGAACGAATTACACATATTAATAAACAGTTACTACCCATTTACTTCACAATCGGATGTTAATTTTTGACAAAACATTTTTAAAACTTAATTTTTAACAAGTCGTTTCACAGCCCTATCTCGTGTGATTCTATAAATTACAGCACCACAACCGGTTAGGATTAGCATACACTAATATGATTTGGTTGCAATGCATACGACCATATAACGAATAGACTTCATTCGCACTTAATACGATTAGCTACATTTAACCACACCGATCAAACTTATCTCTGAAAGCATCGATAAATACAATATAATACCCCATCACTAGTAATCATATGTTGCGATTTGAGTTTATCGAAAAATTAACTGATGCATCGTGGGGTTACTGCAGTAGTGGGACGAAGTAGGACGTATCGATGATTATTATTGCTTGAAAAGGTGCAGGATCCTTTTAGTAGTTTGCTTAACCAGCGTGGGCACTATAGTAAATAAGATTTATCTCGGAACTCAGATTTTAATTTAGATATGTAAAGCTACGATACTCGCCCCGCCTTCGAGTGATAAAAAGAATATCTAAGGAGTGTTTCGTTGTGTGGCTGTACTCTGAATATTCTTCTTTGTGCATAAAGTTTAAATTAAGGCAACATTGTATCAAGATGGAGTCTGAAACAATTTAGGAAATCATTTGCGGTGCATCTGCAATTGTGCCGCGTTATGCCGCTCTGGTGTATGTTCTTGCGGTTGTGGTGGTCCAAGTCTAGAGATATTGCGGTTTAAATGAACCGGGAATGAGAGAAAGATATACCAATGTAAAATCTGCTTCTTATATCCCCGGGCAAGTTGTAAAAAGGTGTAAAAAGGGGTTAATACCTTCAGCTTCATCTACTACTATTTAATACTCTTGTGGGTCTCAATTACATCTAAACCCTAGCTTTGAACCTCAGGTGCATGTTTTAAATGTGATTTTTTTTGGTGGTTGTAGAGTCACCAGAAAAAAAATTGTCGAGCCTACCATCTGACTAAACTGCCTGCAAAAAGGTCATGCCTACTTTTTGGTTGACTGCCTTCGATTGAGCCTTGTCTATTATCCGACTAGTCTACCAGTTGAAAGGTGTCGTGGCTTGGATTGGGTTTCACAGGTCCTTATATCCAAAGTTGAGCAATTTGTTATTAGATTTCTTTGTTAGGAAGTTCTCAGTAGCTATCCGGCTTCTAATGCTCTTCTAATTCTAGCAATAGGATAGTCTTCTGTTACGTGGACCTATCTAAATCGCCAACCGCTTTACTTATTCACTTAGACCAAGCGCTATACCAAAACATCTACGCAAAATGATTTACGATTCAAATACAAATTCCTGGGTTAAACATGATTCTTGGAATTCACAGGAACTCACTTACTTTACTATCACTTAGCGGTTGAGGAGTCGACTTTATGATCGAGAGATCTTAGGTTCAAATCCTGGTCATTACACTATCGAGGTGAACCCACTCCTATTGCAATAAAAGCTAGAATACCTACATAATGACTTATCCGACAAAGAACCAAAGTTACCGACATAGCTCGCAGAATAAGTAAACTGAAGTGGCAGTGGGCTGGCCACATCTGCCGAAGGACTGATGGCCGTTGGAGCAAACGAGTCCTAGAGTGGAGACCGCGCGAAGGTAAACGAAAGGTGGGACCTCTAGCTAGGTGGACTGATGACCTGCGAAAGGTGACTGGGACGGACTGGATGCGGAAGGCGGAGGATCGGCAAACGTGGCACGTATTGGGAGAGGCCTATGTCCAGCAGTGGACTGCAGTAGGCTAATTGATTGATTTGATTGATTGATAATGACTTAAGGCCCCACGGGTGTAAAGTTACAATTCCTATTGATGATAGGACACGTCAATTTGACTTCACCCCGCCGGTAAGCTGAAGACAAAGTCTCAGAAAAGAGGGTTACGTATAAACACGTACCATGTTTTAATGGTGGTATTCATCTTGACGTGACGGTCTTGTCAGATGCTTTTCCACGCCCCGACTGAAGAACCCGGACTGTAAAAAGATGGAAACACATGAGCTGGTAAGAAATGCCGAAAAGTGGACTTAGGTCCAAGTTAAAAAACACTAATGATGATATTTCAAACGACCTTTATAAGAACTCTAGCTAAAACATTGCAAAAAAAAGTTATTCCAATGAATTGGCAACGTATTCCTTTTTTTTGCAGTCGGTTAGAAAGCTTATACAGGGTTGTAATTATAATTAAATCGTTCGTCGTACAACCAAAGCGTTTGGAACTTAATTATACATTTTGTGAAAGACCATCTTGAAGTTCAGTTATTTGAGAAGTTTTACCGAATTTATATGTTTTAGTGTGCAATTAAAATGTTCTTGGGTGTTTTAGTTGGAACTGGTTTGATTGTGGTCCGTGGCCCAGTTTCGTTTTTAGCTATTTGTGTGTCAAATTGTTTTAAATATATTTGCAACTGTTGCTCAAAGCCCCATTTGCGTGTGGTTTGATCCTGTTTCTTCAACCTATAGGAACATATTTACGGCAGAAAGAGTAACAGAATTTTACCCTGTCTGTGAATAATTTCATCCAGATCCGTTGAGTAATTTTTGATTGGAAAAGTGACAAACATCATTCCTGGTTGCATCCTGAGACTTTTAACGAAGATCGGGGTTCACTTGCCACTTCACGCCGACCCTGAAGAAACCTTCTAAATGCCTTTCTTGAAGAACCCCATATTGTAGTCGCTTGGGAAAACCACCGCAGGGAGTTCATTCCACAGCTTGAATGTGCGTGCACATAATTATGCCAATAAATATTGACACTTCGGAATCAATTTCGCAACCTTTAACTTAGCAGTCAAAAGCTCTACCGCGATACAGAGATCGTCAACATAAAGGTCTTCCCCAAAGAACACCAAATACCGTAATTTACTATCTCTTTCCCCACTATCACATATTATGCGCACAAAACTGGTAAGAAGCTGTAAACGAGTTCCGGTATGCGCAAACGCCGCAGAAAGTCTAATAAACGTGTAGAAAGAGATTTAAGATGAAACAGACCAGTGTATCATGAACCATTGATCTCGATAACATTGTGTACACCTCGTAAAATACATTATAAGCGAATATAAACTCTATTTACAAGTAGATAAGGATTTAAACGTGGTTTTATGGGTGTAATGTTAAGTTGGTATTCAGTAAAGTTTGTCTGAATTTACCAGGCTCGTTAGTGTGTACACTTAAGCAGTCACAGGAGAAATGTAAACCATGAATTACTATGAAACTATTAGGTAATCGCTGTATTGGTTGTCTGAGAATTTGTCTGTATGTTGCAAGTGGTATTTGACTGCGAGTGGTAGACTGTGAATTGTAGATTGGTATGGCCCAATTTTAATCAAAATTACCATTATCTTTTCTTTACCGCACCATAATAGTCTTAGATTTTTTTATGAACACATGTATTTCCTTCCAGTTTAAATCCTGGTTCCTTTAAGCGGGCCGTGAAAAGCATCTGAACCATGTGACATAATATAGTGGCTATCATACTGTAGACTGAATTTTATAGACTTATCTAGCTAGCGAGATAAAATGTTATTGAAGTGTCCTAAATAAAAAATATCGCAATGTTTCCCTCTTCTTACAATTCTGGTTTCTTAAAGCGGCGCGTGAAAAGCCCTGAAAATTTTTTTCAAGGCTGTCAAGGTAGAGAACAATATTTTGCGAATCCAGCATCTGGAATGTTGGTCCATATCATCTGGACTCCACCCAAGCCTCTTATTATCCAGCAGGGTGTAGTCAATCGGTGGGTTTAATGTAAAATACCTGTAGGTAAGAGGACTATATTAGAACAGTAGTTTAGCCAAGGATATCATTGTATACCAGCATAAAAAGCTTCAAGATAACATACTATGAGGCTTTGATCATCTCTCAATCGTTCTACAATGTGTGCCGTTTACCATCATGTAGCGTAATGCAGCCTGCACTAACCAGGGTTCGAACACGCACCAATTAGCACAGTCGTCGTTCGCTGATACCGAGTCATAAATCGAATGGACCGTTATTGTGTGGCTATGAGAAAAGCGTATATGCATATAATATGCCTATACCTACTTGTCAATATTCGGATGATTTAGAAATCCCAAAAGGGAGAGGGGGGGAGGGAGAATGGGGGGGGGGGGGGGGCTATTGGGCTACGGCCAGCGGTTTATAACAAACGGTTTTTTGTTACACTTTTACGTATTAACAACTTAAATATTCGTCATAAAGGAGTGAAAAAAGGATATCATTCATCTAGAAAGGAGAAATTGTTCCTTAGAGATAGAAAATTTTCTTTTTTGAGGATAGTTAGGTTCTCATAAACAAAAATAAGATCAATATTAAAGGACTATAACGTGTAATTACCTCAAAAAGTGTGCCGTTACTGAGGGATAGGACAGGCAAAATTTACAGTACTGCTAGAGAAGGCAGAGATTAAACTATTTAGAAATAAATAACGATGTGAGGATTTTTTTAAATTAAGTTTTCGTACCGCAATAAAACTTTCTTAATTACTTGTAAATGCGACGGGTTTCTGAAGGTATGTTCTAGATACTTGTCTAGAATTTGCATTTTTAAAAAGACCACAAATAAATCACTTTCTACTTACACATTTTTGAAATAGTTGATGCTACTACACCATGTTAAACTTGATTTTTAAGTGCTCCGTCATGTTGTGAGTAAACACTTCCGTTCAAAATCCTCCTTATTAATTTAAAAAGTGAAATTTAACGTTTGAATGGTTGTTTGGATGGATAAGTGGATGTTTATTACTCTTTCAAGCGAGAGCTACTGTCTACGTATCAGAATCCAATTTAGCAGACATAGCCTACAGTCGAAAATAACAGTGATGCCATGTTTTATTCGCTATTTTCATGGCCCTCATTCTTAAGACCCCTGTAGAGACGAGAATCTTAACTTACCAATAGAGATGCGCCAGAGCAACTTTTAAGAATTCCGTTTATTGAATTTAACCTATAAATAGTTTTGTGCAAGATTTCTGAATACGATATTTAGAGTAATATTAATCGCATTAATGGACTTTTCATGTTAATTTTTCTTTGTTCCTTTTTGGAATTAACTGATATTGATGTAAATATGTAGATAATATAATTTACGAACGAATGCATTGCTATTAGTGTTTTTTATTATTTTTTTTATTAAGATATTGGGAATTTATGTCTTTATGCTTGTAGATATATCTTTTTAAATGAATGTGGTATTGAATGCACTAATAAATCTAGGACGATGGAGGGGGTAAAACCTACAATGTGGATTAGCTCTGGATTTATTACTGCAGTCTCTCCTTTTGGCTGATACAGACCCTTACAGGAAACAAGCTATTTGGTGACTCTTTTCATTGTCGAGTCTTGGAATTTTCCCCGTGTCTTGGCGTCGTGTCATGTCTTAGAAGTCCCGGGTCCGGAAGCGGAGTCCGAGGCGGAGATAAGGTCTTCAAGCTGAGGGCCACCATTGTAACATTGTTGGTCTGCAATAGTGAACCTCTTTTCTGAGAGTTTGCTTTGGCTTACCATCAGGCGAGGTCAAGTCATAATAACGTGTCCTATATAAAAGGGACTGCTACTTTATTGACACTTGCGGGAGGAGAGGAGGGATATTGGATATTGGTGTTGCGAACTCTTATAGGCTATTGTAACAGCTTACTTATCAATAAGTAACCCTAAAGATTGTTTGTTACCCAAGTAGTACAATAAAAAACTAGTGTTGCATAGACCGGGAACGTACAGTTTACACCCACGTGACGTCACTATCTATGAGGCTCCATCCGTATGGGTTGCCACACGCCAAAAAAGGACATAACGGCATTTCCGGTTCTAATTTAAAACTCCCAAGTAAACGATAAACTAAAGTACTTGTTCAGTTCTATGTACTTGTTTAAGGACGGGATTAGAACTGGCAAAGCGTGAGTTGATGATGTAAGTGGCGATAACCGCTTGCTTTAGGTCTAGTTGAACAGTAGTCTTTGTTAAAAATTTAGGAATTGCTCCCCATTTATATTCCAACTCTTTTGACATTTTGTAATCAAATTTATTGTAATTTTCTTTTTGTAAGCTTACCATCAGGTGAGGTGAAGTCAAATTGACGTGTCCTACATTAAAAAAAACAAAAATTATTGGTAATAAAAAAGAGTAAACGTGTCTTGTAGACAGCAGCAGGCGTACACTGTACAGTGTACAGCCCCCATAGATAAGTAGCAATTCATTAGCCGGCGTATTGTAGAACAGAATAAAGAATGTATGGGATTTGACGTTTATGACATACGTTGACGACTGTCATGAACGTCAAATCCCATACATTCGTCATTGTACTCCATAATACACCGGTCAATAAATTACCACTTGTCTAAGGTGATATAGGTACACTTTACTATACACCAGGTATATAAATCCTACTTCCTACTACAGTGAAACTTGGATAAGTGGGACCTGGATAAGTGAGAAACCTCTATAACTGGAACTCATGCTGAGGTCCCTACACCTTGGCACTGAATTACCTCTATTAGTGAGACGAAGCAAACCTCTATATCTGGGATTCGTTCTTTCGATTTTATCGTCGAAGTTACCTCTATAACTGAGACAGCGAGTGAATTTTACATGCATTAACCTCTATAACTGAGATAACACCGTTTTTTTTTGTTTTCTTATTCTTATTCAACCCGCAAATCCCGTGCGTAACTAATTTTGAGTCTTAATGACCTTAATATACATAATATAATACAGGTGTTTATTTAAAAAATGCCGAAACTAAAGCTATTAGTATGTTTAAAGTTAATATCCTTTTATGAAATTGGGAAGACACGCGATGAAATCTGTGTCAAATTCAATATGCCATAGCTACTCTTTGTAGAATAATTCAGAACAAAGATATTTATAATCAAATGCACCTTTGGTAATTTATTACCTTTTATAATTCCCAATGAAGATTTATACTCAGACATACACGTATAATGTTCACATCATACGTTATTTTAAATAATCGCACCTCTATAACTGAAAATAACCTGTATTCTGACCTCTATTAATGGAACCCTCTGTAAATGAGACAGACATTTTTTTTATACCTGGGTATCTGAGACACTGGGTAAGTGGAATACCTCTATAAGTGAGACAAATTTGCAGGTCCCTTGAGGTCTCACTTAACCAGGTTTCACTGTAATATTATAAATGTGAAAGTTTGTGAGAATGGATGTGTGGATGTGTGGATGTTTGTTACTCTTTCACGCATAAACGGCTGGACCGATTTGGTTGAAATTTGGTATGTATATAGGTTATACCCTGGAATAACATATAGGCTACTTTTTATCAACACACCATGCGGGCGAAGCCGCGGGCGGAAGCTAGTTTATTATATTATTCAAATCGATTTAGAAAGAGAAAAGAGAATCGACCTCTGGCGGGACTCGAAACCGCGATCTTTCCCTTTAGGCACGAGCCACACAATAAATGCTTCAAAATTTCATCCAATTATTATATGTATTATTTTACAAATTATCTCATAACTTTGTTATAAAAATACCCAAATAAAATTAACATTGTGATAACGATTCTTAACTACTATCGAACACCATAATACTCACTAAAATATATAATAATCTCCAAAAATACTTAAATAATATTAAAAGTAAATTTCACAGTTTGTCGTATTAAGATTATAAAATAAAAATTATACTGACTCGAGTTCTCCCCTTGTCATTTTAAACCAATCTTACGATCGTGGCACGTCATCTTTTCTGCTTAACTTAATGGATATTAGTGTCTCTCTCCGATATGTGAGTTATGGGGTTATCACCGAATATGTATGCTTATTTGGAGCGTTGTATAAAATCGCGGTTTTTGAGGACTGATAAAAAATCTTTTGAGATAGACCGGTGTTCCAAAACCACGAATTTGATCGCGAATAAATTAATGGTTAAATGAAATCGCTGTTTTAAAGGGCTGATGTAATAAAATTTAAAACTGTTTTATGTTATTTACATTAATAATGATAAGAAAATTAGGGAGCGAAATTGAAGTAATGAATAGATTGACACCTTGTTCGTCAAAATAGGCACAGTCTTTCAATCAATCAATTAGCCTATGTCCACTGTTGGACATAGGCCTCTCCCAATATGCGCCACGTTTGCCGATCCTCCGCCTTCCAATATAATATGTCTAAATAAAATCTACTTACGTTTTTGTGACGTAGGTATTAGAATTTCTTTCAATTGTTTTTTAAAAGTTTATATAAGTTTTACAATCACACTTATAAACGTAACTTTACTGAATCGGATGCCTATATCCACATACACGTACCGTGTAAAGCCACCTTAACGTTGCGACAAACGCGTCGCAACTCGCAACGTAACACAAAAAATTAAACATTTGATTGATTGTTCGAACGCCTTTTATTGAAACATCGCTAATTATAGGAAGATTCGCGGGAGCTAATGACGTCACGTCAAGGGAGATGTTACACCTGATTGTTTAACAATTCAATTAAAGCAGCTGTTGAGTTGTGACTAAAGTATTGGACTTGCGAACTAGAGGTCGTGGCTTTGAATCCACACTAACTATGAATAAAATATGAGCTTCCTCGTCATCATTGTTATCGTTTGCAACTGAAGCTTTCACTGAGTTCAGTCTTTCTACAAAAACAAAAAAAAAAGGGAAAAGAAAAGACCCTCTTCTCTGGCATTCTTACAAACCGAAAAAATGGTTTTGACTGCAATATTTTTTTATGTTTCTCTCTTTAAGTTGGGTTCACTCTATTTAGAAGTAAGTTCGTAGTGATCAAAATTAGTATCGATATATTATATATAGATAGATAGATAGATAATTCTTTATTGTACACCAATAGATTTACAGTAGTACAAGTAGGTAGCATGTTACAGTTCAATGTACAATGGGCGGCCTTATCGCTAGGAGCGATTTCTTCCAGGCAATTACACTTTATAAAATGGTGGTCTTACTTTCGCGACCTCGACAGACGCTTTTTCACGTCTCATAAAGAACCCGGGACAGGAAAAATTAAACATGCATGTGTAACAATCCAGTTCTTTATCCTGTGGCACAGAAAGTAGGTAGTGTGTGGTTTGGTTCGAATCAGAATGGTTTGCACCATATGAGGGTGACACCAAAACCCTATACTTACCATTTAGAAGTTGGTTTTTCGCTAGCTATGGCTAGATTCTAGTGGTTCCCACCGCAAAACCGGACCCAGCGGTCTTTGTGTATTGAATTTATGTATTATCAATCTTTGTGCAGTTATAGATATGAAGCAGTCTATAAAACGATGCAAAATATGTGATTTGAACTCAATTCAGAATTTAATAGGTAATCAATTCGTTTGAAATATATTTAAAAACCTGTTATCTTAATTGATTGTGCAAAAATAGTTTTAGAATAAGTGGTTTTGATCGCATCTGTTTTCAATAATTTAGACTTTATACATAAATTTTGTATTATTTATTATAATGCCACTTATGTGCTGTCTTTATTAATATTTCCACTAAAGTCTAGACTAAACTACTTTAGAAGTTCCGCAAAATAAATACTCTAGGATATATTATGCAGTCTAGACCCAAATTAAGTATAAGTTGATAAAATACTTGATAAAATCTCGTAAATACATGTATTTTTTTATATATTTGGTCTGTCAATTGACTGCACCACGCTAGATGGTAAAAATCTAAGGTGCAGTCCAGTAGATACGGACCACCATTTCTGATGCTACTTACCTTAACTTGACGGCCTTGATAGATGATTTTTCTCGCCCCGCTTGAAGATCCCGGGACTGTAGGAAGAGGGAAACACGTGCGCGGGCAGAGCGTTCCAGGTTATGTATGTACATAATGTGGGTATGTGGGTCTGGGTAACTACATAGAAACATCAATCAATCAATCAATTAGCCTACTAAAGTCCACTGCTGGACATAGGCCTCTCCTAATATGGGCCACGTTTGCCGATCCTCCACCTCCCGCATCCAGTCTGTCCCAGCCAACTTTCGCAGGTCGTCAGTCCACCTAGCTAGGGGATGTCCCACCTTCCGTTTTTCCATAGAAACGAACGAACTAGGTAATGCAAAATTTCAAAAAAGCAACATTACAAATAAATAAGCGAATCTCAGATTCCAAAATGCAAACACAAATAGGAAATCGCTACAATGACATTTCACAAGGTTCCGTACCTATAATTTTTTTAAGAATATTAGCAACCGAAATTACTAATATTCCCGTTAACCCATCCAACTAAGGTAAATTGCTTGTGCTAGGAGTGGGTTCACGTCGGTACTGTAATAGCTAAGATTCGAACCCGGGACCTCTAGATCGTACGGCCTACTCCTTACCCACTAAGCTACCGACGCTTCTAATCATCATTGAACAGTTATTCAAAAATGCTTCTAACCTACCATAATTAAATCAAGACATTTAAACATTAACTTCAAGAATTAACCCCCCAACAGCTAAGCCTAAGGACAATAAAACTAGTAAAGGTTATAAGTTAAGCATGCAGAGGGTTTGATGACTCCACGTCATTTGACGTTTAGTGTTGCATATTTTAGTGTTGTATTGTCCATCCCGTTAGGCTTGGAGCCGTTTGGGGTCAGGCTCCACAGCTAAGAGCTTCGCTTCAGATTGTTTATATCAAGATTCTTTCACTTGGAGTGTAACGATTTGGGATTAGATGTACTGTCAACAACAAAAGCGATTTACTTAGTTAAATGATTTTTTATTGATGACGTCCAGGATTATTATAATTCATTCGGTCAACATTCTATGAGCTTTTTACCAACTTATTTGTTGTCGTTTTTCAGTCTAACTACGAGTACGAAGCAGTCGAATCTCGATATTTTTCGGGAAGTGACTGCTATTTGACCTCCATAACCCATTGACGATGTTAAACTTTTGTAGTTAGACTATTTTTCTTAACTTTTTTGGGGCTACAACTACCCGTGACGACTGCTATACATGTTATTTTACCTGGGATCGTCTGCTTAACGTGCTCCCTGAGGTACGAAACATGAAACCAAAGTTATAAAAAGCATATTTTTAATCTCTTCTATCAAACACTGCATATGCGAATCCACCTCGTATCCATCGCTCATTACGATAGTTCTAATAGCTCAAAACATTGTTTGCAAAGCGCTCTTAAGGCGGCCACCCACTAACAGTTTATCGAACGACAACCGGATGATATATCGGTCTGTCAGTTCATCGCAATAGCCCACACACTTACAGTTTCGTATACGATTTTGGACTGACGGATAATATGTGTGTGACCGCTTGACGATTCCGGTCAGCAAAGACAGTTAAAGGCCGGACAGTCAATGGCCGTCAGCATTTTAAACGTAATAACATCAGACTAAAAGAATAAAATAATGTTATTATTTTAGTCTGAGGTAATAAAATTATGATGACATTGATGACATAAGGACTGCAGGCCGCCGGACAGACGAAAAACTGCAGGCGGACTGTAAGTGGGTGGCCGCCTTTAGCATTAACCACCGCACTGTCAATGTCATAACATGACATGGTGTCGCGGCGGTATTATATAAACGCATGTTAATACTTTTGTTGATGCATATCCCATAGAATGGTCTATAACTATACAGTAAAATCACATGTTAATTAAGCTATAACAGTGCGTTACGGTTAAAAGCTATTAAGCGACAAAAGATCACGCTTTATTATTTAATGGTGAATAACAACAAAGGTATATTGTCAACACCGTTAGGTATAACATATTTGATAATATTACCGTCAGCCTAGGGTTAGGCCTTAGGGTTTTCGACCCCAGTATTTTGAGATATTACTTTTCAGTCCCACCTGGTGATTACAAGGAGTATCATACCGCGCATGCTCAAGCTGTGGAATGAACTCCCTGCAGTGGTTCTGTGAATATAGAATACTGTTTGTTAATTTTACTGTGGTTATACTTAACATAAAATTTTGATGTATACAATAAGGTTTTATACCCTACCTTAAGGGCAAAAGATACACGAAACGTAATTGACCGGAACATTTTAGTGTACTTTAAAAATGTTAAAAAATAACTGACCTCAAAACGAAAGGGTCTCATAAATCAATCAAAAAACTAATTAAGATCAGCTGTGCTACGGATTGCACTTAGCCGTTTAACAATACTCAGTTTATTTTTATGCGAACAAGTAATAAGCATGGCAATGATCATGATTTTGGAAATATACGACCAATTATTTTGACGAACTTTTGTGTGTTCAGTGTTGAGAATGTGCAGTTTGAATAATGTACAGGTTTTTTACGCCTGGAACCCCTCCGGACTTCAATTCACAACCGAAACCGCACTCGTCTCTTATATTTATAAAAACTGTATTTATTTTGTTAAAAATAGATGAATAGATGATATAATAGCATATTATCAATCTCTGCTCACCCTGAAAAAAAAAACACGAGTGTATGTTTGTTTAACTGAATATTTATTGAATAATTTCAATGTATACCTACAGTTAGGCTCAAAATATAATCAAATCAGTATTTTATTGTGTTCGTTGAATTGCAAAACCGAATTACTATTCCTATAATCTAAATTATTCTAAATCCTTTTAGAAATTTATATAACAATAGAACACAAATTACTCATCCCAATACGCATATTTTAAAATATATTCCACTACAACCTTTGCAAGCCACCTATCATAAAACGTTCGGTTCGACGCATTACCTCTCCGTATGTTCACGAGAAAGGGACCTCCCGTAAAAGCGGAGTTGATTTTATAATCATACTAATTGGCTATACCAAATAAACGTGGAAATATGAATGCATAAACCTGAGTTCGATTCCCTGGTACTACAGTTCCTAATGGATTTAGCGACATTCATGCTGTAAATGTTTTTTTCTCATTTCTCATTTGTTGGGCTGATGCCAATTTTAATACGTGTGTTGTTGAACTTTAAATTTTTTGTTTTTCGTATGTAGTTGGGAGTAAAAAGGGGTTTTATAGTAATGTGAATTTGTGTCCTTTGTGAGTTTTAATAGAGCTAGCGTATTGCTAGGTGTTGGAAAGATGTGAAGTGTGAAAT
The DNA here is from genome assembly GCA_914767945.1 of Eilema depressum. NCBI lineage: Eukaryota > Metazoa > Arthropoda > Insecta > Lepidoptera > Erebidae > Eilema > Eilema depressum. The sequence goes on from OU612020.1 coordinate 20,020,668, forward strand.
ATGGCAGGCGAACATTCTAAGGAGTCGGACAAAGTCGGGTTTCCTTGAAATAATTAAATATCGTTGTAGCACTTTGAGGAACTTGTAAGATGATAATGTTGGTTGTTATTTGAAATAGCATATTATAATTTTTACTTCAGTAATAAACACGTCTCATGTGTGATATGTATAAAATGTTTTTTTAGGAAAACATAAAATGTTCATATTTACAGATTTCTTACAAATTCTGCCTTTCTGAGCTGATTCTTCTGAGCTGTTTACTCATTTGTAAAATTACAGGTGATTATTTTGTAAACACTGTAATATTATGGTGAACTTTGTGCGGTAGACGTAGCGGTAGAGCGTTCGACTGTTAACTCAGAGGTTGCGGGTTTGACTCCCATTGAGTGAAAATATTTTGTATGCGTAAATATCTGTATCAGTGTTTCTGTGTACATAATGTATGTACCAATTTAAAAAAATAGTAGCTAGGCGTGTTAATTATTATTTTAGAATACTAAAGGCTAACTAAGCTAATTACCTTTCATTGTAGAAATACGAGTATGTATAATGCAAAAAATAACCACAATAATTACTGGAGTTAATTATTAAATTACTCTCACTGAGTATCTTATCTTTTTTTTATACCACTTAGTTGGCAGACAAGCACACGGCCCATCTGATGGGAAGCGGTCTCTCTTATCTCTCTTTCTCTCTCTCTCTCTCTTCGTAATCGACAACAAAATACACATCACCAAAATGATGATCATCACAATTATGTAAGCATCGGACACAGTTAAGCTGTTATAGCTTTTCGCGTGCGCAAGCGCAGGCCTATTAACTGTACTAGACAAGACAATGATAGTTCTATAGCCCCTTCCTAACACCGGTGCCGTTACCACGTAGGTGTAATGCCTCCCGTCGTTGTCTGTTTTGTTTATCGATAGTTATTTATGCAATAATCGAGTTATTTATCGATAAACGCTCAAGAATGTCGCATCACTACTACAATAGTGATGCAACTGCATTATGAGGAAAGGTGTTTTAGAGAATTTACGGCCTTAGATTTGATTGTGACTCTGAGTTTGTTAAATTGAAATGCTAATTTGGACTTTTATGACGTACCTACCTAGTTTTTGAATGACTTTTATGTATACTAGCTGGTATACTATGTAGGACACGTCAATATGACTTCACCTCACCTGATGGTTAGCTGAAGCAAATTCTCGGGCAAGAGGGCCATGATTACATACACCAATCATGGACTAGCCCTAACTCTGATTATTAATTAACTAGCTGCCCCGGCGAACTTCGTACCGCCATATTTTCGGCCCGCGTGGTATTCAAATCCCGTTCTCGCTGCACCCTTATCACTTAGGGGTATGAAAAATAGATGTTGACCGATTCTCATAGATACCGGATAAGCACAAAAAATTTCATCAAAATCGGTCAAGCCGTTTCGGAGGAGTATGGCAACGAAAACTGTGACACGAGAATTTTATATATTAGATTAAATGAAATTAAATGTTCCAGGACATTTTGCACAACGCTTTCTAGACCCAAAGTAAGCATAGTTTAACTACCTTGTGTTATGGGTTTTAGAATGCCGACAAACATTGTTACACACATTTTCTTTTGTAAATACACACACCTTTGAATTACTAATCATCATTTTAGCAATACTCCCGGTTGAATCCGAGATTCCCGAGCGCAGGGTCAGCCCATTTCATGTTTTGTTTATCTTATTTTATTGGCTATTACCGGAGAAACTGCCGTGTGACCTTCCAACCCCGAGAGGAAAGCGCTAGAGCGTCGCCTGTTAGTCGGCAGGTGTACTAGCTAGCAGGTGGGACTGGCATAGACTACTAATTAGATGGTAATCACTTTACCTCAGTAATAGTAGGTACAAACCTATAACATCAATAATAAATCTATATATATAAAAATCAATGGCACTTTTCGTTGTTACTTTATAACTCAATGACGGCTGAACCGATTCGGCTAATTTTAGTCTTGAAATATTCGTGGATGTCCAGGGAAGGTTTAAAGGATGAGAAAATAGGTGCAGCGGGAACGGAAAAAATATGGCGGTACAAAGTTCGCCGGGACAGCTAGTTTCTTATAATTTTTACAAGCGTGTATAGATAGTCAATGAATATAGCAATCCAATGATTTATGATGGGCTCTGTGGCGTAGCGGTAGAACATGCGACTGCTATAACACAGGAGGCGCGAATTCGATTCTCGTACAAATATTTGTATGCATTGTATATTTGCATTGGTCTGGGTGTTTCTCTGTATATTACGAATATGTATGTATTTAGAAAGGTAGAATCAAAATATGTTTATCCACATTTTAGATTCTATAATGCAAGGTAGGTAATCTATGCGTACTTTGGGTTTAGATAATATTTATAAATTAGAATATTCATTTAATACTAGCTTTTGCCCGCGGCTCCGCCCGCGTGGATGTCGGTTATTACGACTAAACATAGCGTATGCCCGTTCTCAAGCTCTAATCTACCCCTATACCAAATTTCATCAAAATTGGTTCAGAGGTTCAGGCGTGAAAGTGTAAAAGACAGACAGACAGAGTTATTTTCGCATTTATAATATTAGTACGGATACGTATACGGAGTACGGATGATAGGGGTCAATTGCGATTGCACTTCAATATTGTATCAATATTATTAATATCATCAATAATTTATATTATATTATATTAGATATTTAATTATATTGACAATCATCACGATAAATCTATCGACTGGTTGTTCGCGCCCTATGAGATTATATACCTTATATATACCATACCTACCCAAAAATTTCTATTATTTTACTACTTAATCACTACTTTATAAACATAAAGCTTTCTACAAAACACTACATTGTTATTGAAAAATCCTCATAAATACCTGAACAAAGAATCAAACACGAGTAGCATTCACTCGGCAGTCTCGAATCAGCCAATAAGATCACGATATTATAATCCGTTCATCAAATTCAGTCTATTCTCTGCCTTGTATGGAAAAAATCGTGACCTATCCTAAATTTTATCCTACTGATGAATTCAATAAGGCTACTAACAGGGTACAGGATGGTATAATGCGTGAAAACATAAGTGCGACTACAACACCCTGTATATGGCTCTGTATAACTATCTAGCTTGTTAGCTGGGTGCGTTGTAACTCAAATCGGTTAGTTACTAGCAGGGTTGTGGGGATAAGAATAAAAAATTTAAAAATACAAGTATGAAAATATACCACAACGGTCTAGCTGCAATGCTTGACATCACCTAATGTCACCATTGGGTTGTGAAGGTCAGATGGCAGTCGCTTCACGGAAAATATCGAGGTCTAGCCAAATCCACAGTAAAAACTGGTAAAGCGGACCCCACCCAGACTCTGAGGTGAAAGCTTCGGATGCGACTGGGAATTAACGCTAGGATGAAGAAGATGAGTATGAAAATATAGGTATAGGGTTAAAAGTAAATAATAACAAAAAAATCGCGTTAGAATCCGTTAAAAAGTTTTATTTTAATAAAAATTCGCGTAAACTTCAGAAAGTATCGAAATATAGGTTGTTGAATAATTATGTACGAATATTTCTTTAAACTTAATTTTTGCCGGAATTTGTCGCCATTTTGTCGCAAAAGTCTATCGTTACAAAACTCTCGTACTAACATACGTATTAACGTAATAACTATCAAAAAAAGGAAAATCAGTAGAAAAACGAACGAAAAAATTAGTATCTACTGTTTTGTCTATGTCTATTTACGAGTATTACTCCAAGTCAACACTGGCAACCCTGAATGCGGAACACAACCATAGATTTATTCTTACAACCGAGACGCATCATTGTACAAACACTAATCATGGTTATTGTCTATGGCACACATAAATGTTTTTAAACCAACCAGCTTTACATCACTGAAGAATAAATACGAAACAAAAATAATGAGAATAAAAATAAAAAACTTACATACATTCACGCCTGTGTCGGTATCAATGGGGTTGGTAGGTGATACTTGTCTATGGAGTCAGAAAGCAAACCGACTAAGATAAAAAATGAACTGAAAATTAAATCACCAAGTAGTACGTAACTTTCATTTCTACGGATGCTCCAAAATTGCAATTGCACTCATGTGGTGAAGCAACTGGTACGGCTAGGCACCTGCTAGTGGGTTGTAGGGCGCTATTAGACCGGGGTCATTACTCGCGCCGACATGATAAGGTATTAGAAATCATACGTGAGGCTGTAAGTTTGGCGGTAGCTAGAGCGAAAAAAGGATTAACCACAAACCAAAGAAATGACATTGTGTTTGTGAAGGAAGGCTGCTCAAAGAAATCACCTCAAAAGCCATATTCAATTTTGATAGCTGCCGTTGACTGGACAATACTCGTAGACGCGTATGAGAAGCACTATAAAATACCGGAGGATATCTGTGCCTCATCATCCAGACCCGACATATTCCTTTTTTCACGATCGCATAGGCGTGCAGTGCTTGTAGAACTCACAGTACCGTGGGAAACTAATATACCTAAAGACCACGCTATAAAGACAAACAAATACTTTGACTTGACTAACGAGTTAACCAAAAGCGGCTACGTGGTTAAACTCTACGGCGTAGAAGTAGGAGCAAGGGGAATTCCAGCTAAATCCCTGTACAACTTACTTAAAGACCTCGGATTGCCAAGAGCTTCAGTAAGCTCTTTACTAAATCGAATATCAAAAGCGGCATTGATAGGATCTTACCAAATTTGGATAGGTAGGGGGGGGGGAACACTACTGACGGTGGAGGTGAGCGCTGATGCATCACAAGGTGGCCACCCTAAACCTACATCTGGGTCGCAAGTCCCAGTCGCCGTCACGGTGTTCCTCTCTGTATCACGCTATGGACCCGGCGACCGCACGGTGAATCCATGGAGTGCTGAGAATCGGATCTCTTGTTTTGGGCGGAGTCATCAAAAATCAATGTTTAAAAATGGTTGTAACATCATTCATTGGTTCCGATAGCTCGTATGAGTTTCGGTAGATGTCTCCACCGTCGCTCCATACCATTCAAAAGTATGTCAATTTATAGTTTACACTTGAACGAAGTTTAGTAACATAGTATCGCCACAGTTTAACGACAGTTGTTTCACTGTGGTACCATCATTACACTCAAAAAATACCTCTACAATCAGACAAATCCCGTGCGAAAGTTAGGTAGTCTGTTGATACTTAAGTACTGATATTTTGCACCTTGGTCAAATGGTCTTGCTAATATCCATATAGCCTAGTGCCACCAAATATATGTAAAGCAATTAAATACCATGTATATATGTGGTTTACGTTGGTCGTAGGACATTAGAACAAATGCGTCGTTAGACCGAAGTGTAGCATGTACCGTACCTTGTTATTTCGCACATGTAGCCCCGACTTATTTTCAGGCGTGGTTGTAGCATACGGTATTGTTAGATTGGCAACAAGTTGGTTATGTTTTTGTAGCTGTGTGACTTGAGTGTTGGAAGTTAGTTTTATTAAATTACCAAAAGCTTTCGAGATCACATCCATCTGCAATCCGGTATACCTGTTGATTTATGGGCGAGGCTAGTAGGCTTTCGGACTTGGGATTAAGATGAAATTTTCTACCGTGATAGCCAACCAAATTATGAAAAGAAGGGGTAGAGGAGTACCCTGGGATTTAAAGTACCAGCTTTGGATGCAACCAGAATTGCCACTCTGATGAAAAAGAAGAGTATTTAAAAAAACAACAAAAATATATTTTTAGACATTACATACCTACATAGAGAATATATTCACAATTTTAAACCCTCGAAGGGGTAGGGAGAGGTATATTCACATTTAGATTTTCGGTCCCACGTATTAGGGGAGCGAGCCCCTTGCCACCAATTCGGCAGTTTGTGACACACTGTATGTTTAATGACGTATAGAGACAGTCCTATCCCATTTTTAGACATTTTTTGTTCAAAATGCTGTTGGCGTTAATACAATTTTTATAGCCTTATTAATATTTTTATAGTTTTATATCAATATTAGATGTTATTGTGAACAAAAGCTAATGGACAGCAAAGGCGCTAAAATTAGGAGGTGACGTAGTGATCGCTGGTATGGGCTATTAACAAACGACTTTATTTTATGATGTTTTAATTTACATAATTACACGTAGGTATATTAAATGTGTGAATTTCTCAGTCTAAATTAGTTGCAGTTTATTTATATTTCAACCAAAACTATTGTTCTCATCATCTACCTCATCCGAGCGCAAGTCTCAGTTGAATCCAAAGCTTGCACTTTGGAGCACAAAGACTAGGTCCGCTCTCCTATTCGTATTCTCGTCGTAGACTCGTCATAGTCTCGTCGTAGTCTCGTCATAGACTCGTCGTAGTCCTTTTCTCATCGTCTTTGTAGTGATGTTTTTTTTTTTAATTTAGCTTAACTAACACAACGGAGAGTGAATAATATATTAAACGGTATAAAAAAAATACTAAATAACTTTTGTATGCCAATATGTAGTGTGCCCGGAGTACTACCAGGTGCCTTCAGCTTCAGGAGCGTTTCTCTAACACTCTGTATAAAAAAAGGTTTTGTGTATATATTACTTCACTATAATATTATAATTAGGTCCTAAGAGGTATGGATGTTGACCATCCGCCCAGCCCGTGTGTCCGGTCATCCACACCACCCTACTCAGATAATCCAGAGATCCAGAAACATTGAGATCCCATCGGATACCGCGATATACTTACAATAGTTGTCGTTTAAAGGACTAAATCTTGTTATTTGGACGCCTACGGTCACATTTTACACTGGGTCTAGACTCTTAGAGGGGTGTTACGTAGAGCTCATAATTTTTAGACAGGTAATGTGGATTTAATACTAAAAGATTTGTTAAATATTACGTAACCTGTAAACTTTTCTATTTTTCAACAATAAAAATGTCTTACGTCAAATTTATGTGAAATTATGTTCTAAGCGAATTTTTTTTAGAATTCTACTCATGGTCTGAGCCTTTCCTCAGCTCAATTCTACTAGAAATAGTAAATAGACAATATTTAGTATTATTACAAAAAAATCAAGGTGAAATTTTTCAAAATTTTCAACTATTTCGTCGCTTAGCATTGAGAAAACTATCTTGTTTTCATGCAGTTTTACATTACAAACAGTTTCACCTATTTATTTTTTATTAAAGAAAAATATTATAACATTAAAAATATTTTGGAAAGTCCACGTGCTACATGCGCCAGGGTAAAACCAAGGCGCGTAGCTATTGCATGAATTTCGAATTGAAAGTTTCCACAAAGTATTTATATCTTTTTTTTTCTTGTATATTCTACATGTTCTTCGATCTACATTTCAACGCAATGTACTCGCCACACTATGCGTATATCACACTTTATCTCTAGCACTCTCTCTAGATGCGCGCGCGCATAACTCAGCGCTAAGTATTGCAATTAAATATTGTTCGGCTTTGTTTCTCGTGTTCGATACAACTTTTTATTTTGGTGTATTTGAATGTGTGATAAATACAATGGCGATCGAATCGTAAATCACATTCTACCCTCGTTTATATGAGAATAATTAAATATTGAGATAGAGTCGAAAGTAAAGAGTGCAGGAGGTCGGGTTCGATTCCGGTTTAGTGCAAATATTTGCATTCATTAATATGGCTATTAGTATTAGTCTGGTCGTGCCTCAAAAGCACGTTCAGCCGTCGATCTCGGTTGCCATACAAACATCTATAGTAGTCGTTACGGGTAGTTGGAGTCCTAAAAATATCCAATAACTGCTCAAACTGCAATACTTCGATATCGTAAATGGGCTATAAAAGCGGACCCCAGACTCCGAGGTGAACGCTTCGGATGTAACTGGAATTAACGCTAGGATGAAGAAGAAATATTGAGATAAAGGTAAAAACTCATGTCTCAGAAAATCTCACCTACAGCAACCTACGATCCACAGACGGCTTGCGTTTTAGTCAGTTCAAGTCCGAGAAAACCTCCCTCCCACATTTTTGCTTGCTAACACTAGTGTGTTAGGTAATCCTAAGTATCTCATCTCAATGTATCGAAGCTTTCGAAGTTTTCAAAATGGCATCTATTACCGTCTCGTTTTTCTATCTTGACACTTTTATTCCAAACACATTCCATATTGGCCGTTGGTTAATGGAAACACAGCACTTAAATTTAATTTAGTAGACTTTTCAAAGGTGTCTGTTGGTCTCAGGTTTCTACAGGTGCAATGTGTTTCAAATGTTGTGGAGGTCCAACGAATGAAATTTTTGAAGCAATTAGTATGCTAAATTTGGGTATAAAAATTAATGGGGAAAAGGTAACATCCAGATAGTTCAGTTGGTAGAGTATTTCGCTTTGCGACAGACGGGTTATAGGTTCAAATCTCGTCATAGATTTTGGATTATTACGATTTAAAATTGCTAGCAAAAATTAGAATACCAATTGCTTCAAATTTGACTCATTTAATGTATTCATGCATACATTATGTATATACTGAGCTGGAATAAACAAAGGCGAGCTTAATTTAGTACTGAGTTTTCTCCCAGCAAACCTTTGGGGAATAGAGGAAAAAGCGCAACAAAACGGTAAAAATAAGTGTACAAATTGTAGAAAACATATAACAGAAGTCCTTTTGTCACTGACAGTATAGATACATTCCTATCGGTCAGCGGGGACGTTTCTTTCGGACTCAAACCGACTAAAATTGCACGCCACCATATTGGGTCACATATTAATAATAAATTGGGGTATAAGATGATCCAATAAGGCATTTAGTTCGCAGCCCTTACTGACAGTCTCTGAGCTTTTATCCCAACGCGACTAATCTTTAATATTTTCAGTGAACTGTGAAGTGACTGCCATGACCTATCTACTACAATTGTCACTTATCGGTCGCGGTATAATGATTCAATGCCACCTATCGGCGAAAATATTCAACTTTACATTGAATTAATAACGAACTCCTGCGATTTTTTTTTGTACAAACTTTACACTCTGCACGCAGTTGTTAAGACAGCAATCGCATGAAACTTTTACAGCAGTAAGTGGTGTGATGCCAAATATGGCATTTTATGGCCAAGAAGAGGCTTGGTATTACTGCATCTGGAAGTGAATTGGTAATATAAAATGAATTGAGAATGTCGTTAGCGACGTCTGTTGCATGCATGTACAGTTCTATAATCATAGTATAGGTATTGCTTGGAACCTAAAATGTGCTCAAAATGCGCGCAGTACACGTTTCTTGGGTGTCTTTTGAGGATAGCACGGGGTGCTAGGGCGATGGACGAGTACCTACTCAAATTTACCAAGCATGGATTATTACAAAACAAACCGTATGCGCCAGAGCTTCGTTTGTCTCGCAATTTAGGTCCAAGATACGTTTTCCGATGTATAGTATTGGTTATATGTGTAAGTTGTCATTGGTCTGAGTGTTTATATGTATAATATGTATGAATTTATAACAAATAATCGTCTAAATATACTCGTATAAGCGGCAATCACGGTAGTATCGGAATTGCAGTAGAATTGCTGCAGAATTGCGGTAGAGTTGCAGCAGCATGGCAGCAGAATTGTAGCCCGGAATATATAATGCTCTCCTACTTTTACTTTCCACGATTTTTTTGCGTTTATGAGAGCAAGTGCCATCTGAACTCCCAAAGACGAAAGTCTATGCCAGAGCCTTGTCTATTATTATATTGGCTTGCAAGTGAGGATGGAAAACTTCCCGTAGATTGGTTTCTTCTATAAAATCAGCGGTTTCAGCGATGACATCTCTAAATCATTATAGTGCTACTGGTTCTAAAATGAAAACACTCACACAATGGACTTTGAAAATATTATTACCAGTCAACAACGCATAAACACACATTAACATAATATTATTGAAAATAGATATTGTGGTGCGAGTCATGATCGGAGCGGGAAGCGGTTTTAAAAATAGGAGATAATGAATTTTATCAGAGAGAGAGAGCTTGTGAAATATGGTGAACTTTTATCTCAATCTATCCAAGGATCTTTTTAGTAGTACCGTAACACGGTTTGCATTATTTTATTGTAAATCAACTATATAGTGAAAATAGTACAATACAGTACTTTCATAGTGCTTTCATAGTTATCTAAAAATAATTTCACAATTTTTCCTAAGAGTTTAAGTTAGATAAAAGATTATATATTATTATCATAAAGGGTTTTTATTTTGGCGTCTGTGCATGTGTGGTGGGACTGGCTGGGACGGACTGGATATATACAGTAGGCGGAGGATCGGCAAACGTGGCACGTATTGGGAGAGGCCTATGTCCAGCAGTGGACTGCAGTAGGCTAATTGATTTGATTTGAAAGGGTTTTTTGGTTCAGTACTGAAACCTAATTTATCTTAGAAATTTTGTAACATCAACTCTCTCTACTTGTGAATAAGTCTTGTCGACTTTAATTTAAACGCTCTAACCCGTTATCTTAAGCCATTCAAGAGCTGAACTCCATTTAAAGGGACCTATATCATTAAGCACCTCCACCATCCAGTTTATTTGACCTCACACATTTTATCATATCAGAGTTCAAATACATATTCCCAGAGGTCTTTTTATATTAGTTACCGATCAGTTGACACTTGTAAGGTCGCGATGAATGCCCTCGGGCACTGCGACCCCACCCTTACATGTAGTACATGCTTTCACTTAGAAAATTTCTGTCAAATTAACATATTTTAAATTCTGCTTTTATCCGTTATCTGTAGTGGGGAAATAGAATGTATTTTTTAAAATTACTTTATCTGTGGATAGAGGTATTGGTTAAGTTATAGGGATTAGATACAGATTCGAATTATATTTTTTATAGATATAAGTATGGACTTTATCCTGATGTCTGTGATATCCATACTAATATTATAAATGCGAAAGTAACTCTGTCTGTCTGTTACGCTTTCACGACTAAACCACTAAACCGATTTTGATGAAATTTGGTATAGGGGTAGATTAGACCTTGAGAAAGGACATAGGCTATGTTTGGTCGCGATAACCGACATCCACGCGAGCGGAGCCGCGGGCAAAGCTAGTATTTTATAAGTAAACTCTCTAGCTGTTGCTCGCGTGCTAACTCGCGACCATAATAACCTCGTGTTGGGTTCCCGGCGGTGAGTAGGGTAGCCAGAGCTCACTGAAGAGGTTTTTGTGCTGTCAGTGGGAAGAGCAAAGGTTTGTCCTGCTTTGTTTCTGCACTGACGGCACAGGAACTCTCTGTTCTTACAGAATCGGCAGCACGAGTGTGATTGGTGTTGCACACGTCTGGTTATCACTTTCAGACGGAGTCAACAATAGTGCCCTGTATACGGCAATAGGCTTACCCCCTATTACGTGTGACCGAATACAATGATTGGTGAAATGTGGGTGTTAATTCACCTCTGCCTAACCCTCCGGGGATAAAGGCGTGATTATAGGTACGTAGGTATGTTCATCCACGTTCTAGATCACATATTACAAGCTAGTTAAGCTACTTTTGCCCTAGATATAACTGAGTAGAATATCCTAGAAAATGTATCTATTACGTACTTCAATGCATAAAGTACAAATCTTTACAATCAGACCTCAGTAATATACACCGGATTATTAATTTTATTGATTTAAATGTTAATATGTAGTTCATTGACATATGCTAAACCAGAAAAACTAATATTTATTTGTTTGTATAGCTCTTAATTAATGTTAATGGTTGCATATTATAGACGGATGTTATAAATTTCGCTATTAAAGATGTCGCTATAACCGGAGCTTGTTGCTACTTACATTTTGTAGTTGAGATTTAGGCCCACATTACAGAACCTCAATCAGTCTTGAACCTCAATTTATCTGAAGACAGATTGACAGATTGTCTATACAATATGTTCTCAGATAAATTGAGATTCGGAACTGAGTACCATTCTAGAAAAAGGGCCTTACATAATCATCATCATCATCTGCATGTAGACGCATTTTCCTGATTGCATCCGAGACCAAGACGACCCCGCAGCTCAGGGTCCGCCTTCCGGCTCTTCCTCCTTCACTTCGCACGATCTTGCTTATATTGCATAATGATACGTATCTAGCCTATCTGTAACTCATTAGAGTGTAAAGTAAACTTCTCCAGAAAATAGCGTCAATTGTTGTTTGAAATCGATTAAGTTGTGTATGTGGACATAACTATAACTATTGGACAATTTTGATAATATAATTTTTATTCGCATGCTTTCATATACCTTAAATTTGACATTTTGTATCTACACTTAGTGAGCAATAAATGATGATGATGATTTAATCCTACTAATATTATATTCTATTTAATTAAATTATATTGACATGACTTTTTAATGATAATTTAGAGATTTTAATTGTATGAAGTGGACATTGTTTAATTGATTACTATCTATCTTGATTTAATTGACATGACAATTATGTGAATGTCTATAAAAATTAGTCCCTTCCAGCCTTAATTAGAATTTTGCATGTCAGAGCATGGACTGACGAAATATGTGATCTAACAATGAATTTAACAACTATGTACCTACCATATTTCTGCAAATAAATATTTCATTTCATTTCATTTCATTTCATTGGGCGTCCATGGTAGTGAGACCATTTGCACGCATTACCTCACTTATGTCTAAGGGCCTTAGACATAAGTTGTATTAATTTAGATCTTAAAGTAAATGCTTAAGCCGGGATTAGAACTCGTAACCAGTCCCTTACAGGGGGAATGCTCTGGCGACTGAGTTGCATGGACACATCTTAGACGTCGAAATTCTCCTATGCAATCGTCTTGAGGTGATGGTGGAGACATCTACCGATAATCATACGAACTATCGGATACAATGATGTAACAATCATTTTCAAACATTGTTTTTTATTACTCTACCCAAACTATTTTTGATATTAGTCTTCAAAACTTTGGGTGTATGAGGGCTATACCAAGATCTTCAGGGATTAAAGGATAGGGCTATTCTCCATCCGACAGTAAACATACAGCCCATGAGTAAGTGCCCGCTAGACAGCAATAGGCTCGCTCCCTATTACGTGGGACCGAAAATCCATAGTTGGCGAAATGTGGGTGATAAAATAATACACCTCTGCTTACCCCTTCGGGGATTTACAGGCGTGAGTGTATAAAATTATGCTCAGTATCGAAGGTGCTAAAAGGTAAGGGAAATTAAATTAAAAGTGAGGTGCAAACAAGTACGTCAATCACTCAAACGGCTTGCACCCAATTTTAATGTAATAAAAAAAATATAAAAGGCAAAATAACAAAGTCTTAAAGCAATTTTTTAATAAGCACAAAACGATTGGACTTTCGCGCGAATCGTAATAATCGAAAAAATTGCGTTCCGAACGCGCTTGGAATTCTACAAGACTCTATTAAAACCTTCAGACAAAGCATCCAAAGGAAAATTAACCTTATTTTCTTAGGAATACGTTTTAAGTTTTGCAAACATTGCTTGATGCTGGAAGCTCACATATTACTTTTTTACAGCGCATCTTAACGAAATGCTCTTTACTTTACATATTTCGACACGATCACGATACGATTTTATATTCGTATTTATTTTGTATGTGATAAAGTCACAATTATTTTCGTGGCTTTATATGAGTTTTATGGCTTATAGCGAATAGATGCAGTATACGTTGGTTTTATAGATAAGCAATAATGTTAGAACGTGTTTTATACTTTTTTCAAATCGTTAACAAGAACGGAATATTTCATTAAAGTACTTGTTTTATCCATTATGGCTGTATCGTAAAAACAGTACCACCATGAGAATGTTTGTAGAAAAACTTCCTTGTTTTATGATACATACTTCTAAGTAAATACACGTGATATTAGGGTCTCTGAAACTCAATGAGTAGACGCCTTACATGCAGTTGTTTTTATTCTACGAGTTACCAGTATATTTATACCTTTTTTTAATCTGCTTACAGAGTTGTCAAGTTACTGGTAACACAAGTACCATAGAATTAAATATAACTTGAAACTTGAATGAATACCACTTTGAGGCAATAGTGAAGTATCATCAATACAAATTAATGTTTAGCTAGCGCGAGCGCTATCTATTTCATTAGATACTTACCACTTTCATGTTCTAATTTAACTTTTATTACCTAATAAACATAATGATTAATCGACGAAAGTTACTACAAATGCAAATGTATTGACAAAACTATCAATTCCGAATAGACATTGCTCACTGATTTTTTAAAAGTAATTTGATATGCAGCTCTAAAGTACGGGGTTTCAGAATCCCATCGTAAAGGGTTGCGCATTTGATTAGTCATGGAAATTCTGCTTATAGCTATAATTATTACAATCGATATAGACGATGTCATAACCATTAAAAATCGTAACATATAAAGCATCTCTTTATTAGCAAAAACGATCGATGGGCTTCTACATTCCGCCTGTAGCTTAGATCTTAAAGAATTTGTGCAGCAATACTTCTCCTTAATACCATCTCTATTGTACTATAATTAGAAGCTTGTTTCGCTTGACCACGTTATGTAGTTAGTCTCTTTTGACGTTGGAACTCTCTGTTCATATTACATGACAGAGGATTAATTGTAATTTGTACTTGATGACGTCATTATACAGCACTGAATTTTATACATATTTTTTGTTACTAGTTGAAATAGTTGGTACTCTTAATCTTATTTCCTTTTTAACATACATACATAATACTCACACCATTAAATCTCCGAAGGGCAGCGCCAGAGGTGTCTTATCACCCACATTTCGTCAACTATATAATTTTAGGTCAAGCGGGCACCTAATCATGGGCTGCAGTTTGTGGATGGAGATCAGCCCTATCCCTTAGTCGCTTTCTACGACACCCACAGGAAGAGATGGGGTGGCCCTATTCTACCCCACCGGGAACCAACACGACAGAACAGTTCCTTGTCTTATAATAGTAAATTCAAATATCTTTGTTCATTTACGTTACAGAGTAACACATAAGAATGTCAGAAACAATTCTTTCACAATTACATCCAGATTTGCAAGGCAATATGAAAAACAGTGAGAAAAGAATCTGGCTATGAAAAATTTAGTCTCATAGCTTTTTTTTTATACCACTTAGTTGGCAGACAAGCACACGGCCCACCTGATGGGAAGCGGTCACCGTAGCCTATGGACGTGTGCAACACCACGGGCATCACACTCGCGCTGCTGACCCTGAAGAAACCTTCTAATGCCCTTCTTGAAGAACCCCATATTGTAGTCGCTTAGGAAAACCGCCGCAGGGAGTTCATTCCACATTTCTTGCCGTAGATATCACAGGTATAATGATACCTTTAGATGAGTTATGGAATTGGGACCATAGATCTTGGGGACGGTCCATTGACGGTCCAATTGACCCACGTACAGCATCATCTCAGTGTCATTGCGGTTATTTGTATCTGAGGCCTTCAATTCAAAGCCTTTCAGTAGAATTTATTTTAGTTATTACGGCAGTGATTGCCCTCTGACCTACCCCCAAAGTAGGTACCCTAAAAGGAAAAGTCTATACCAGAGTCTCGTCCATCATTCAGCAGGTGTACCTACTGACCTCAAGGTAGGTCTTGAAGGTGGGACCCAATCCTATCTACCTCAAAAGAACTTAACCACAAGACCATATTCAAGCGAAAAGTAGGTCTAATCAAACTATAATAGAGATGGGTATCAAAATATCGCAACGTTATAAAAAACTGTTATGACGTATAAATGTTTAAAAGAATGAAATTAACATCGAGACATGTATATATCCGGAAGCAACATCAACTCTCATATCGTTATTATTAATTATTATTCCCAAAGAAATAAAATTTAACCCATCAATTAATTGTAACTGGTATCGGTCCGATCAAAGTACAACAGCCTGATGAATACTTATAACGGTTATTTAAAACGTTTCTAATTGTTGAAGTTATGATGGAAACGTTATTGACCAATCTAACGAAATTTCTTCAATGATATAACTGAAACTAATTAGCATTGAGACATGTATTGTAGTGATGTACTTTCGTGTTAGTCGAGTTCGTTATTTTAGGATTTTTGATATATGATTTTATGAAATACTTACGATCGAAAAAACCCCGGGTTTGAATCCTAGCTAATGCACTACCGACGTAAACTCACTCCTAACATAAGCAATTTAGCTTAGCTGGAGGAGTTACAAGGATTTCGGTTGCTAATATTTTTAATTATTAATGATAATCGATTGATTATTTTATTTAAGTCGTGCAAACAAGTAAATAAACGAACTTACTTTCGCATTAATAATATTACTAACTGCTGTCCATGGCTCTACCTGTGTCAAAACACTTTTGCTATTTTTACTGTTACTGCTGTTTTCCGAAATAAAAAGTATAATAAGCAACATTTTTCTTAATGTAAAAAACTATCTTATTCTGGACAACTAAATCGATTCAGTGGACGTAGGCGTGGGAAGAAAACAGTCAAACAAATACACAATACTTTAATATTCAGAATAAATATAGTAATTATAATTAGCAAAAACATTACAATTAAACCTAATAAAAACAATTACCATTCTAATCAGCAATGTTTGTGAATATTTTTATCGTTAATCGTTACTAACTAATGCTGCGTTAGTCGATATTTATCGATAGCTCGTAAAGTCGAAACGTCTACATCACTATAACACCTTGATTTATATTTTATCGCTATTTGTGGTCAATAATCTGCTACTGATTAACTACTCGTAATATTTTTATATGCTTCATAAATATTGTTCTCAATTACGCAAACAAACTTTTTAATGAAACATTTTAGCGGGGTAAGCAGAAACAGGTTGGTTTTATTATAATTAAGAAACGGACGCTGAACCTGGTGTGTAGGAAACTGTACTATGATTTGACGTTTTATGTCTGTGGTACCAGTTTATCGACTCGAGTTTGAAGGGATGTGACACATCAGATTTATACGTAAGAGTATTTATTGAAAAACGTACACTGACCGGATTATAGCGTGGCAACACGTCACAATTTTTATTTTATTTTAGTTTTTAGTAAGACCACATTAATTTCCTTTAAAAAACATCTATTCATGCATATTTTCGATTCAAATTACTCTTGTACACTCGTGCTTGGAGCGATAGTGGAAACGGTGAAAGAAAATTAATTTTTCATCATTTCTAATGGTGTCTTATGATTCCCGTGATATGTATAGCCTATAACTATATAATTAATGAAGAAAAATTGACGGACCAGATAAAACAAATTCACATTTCTAATTCATATTTTGAAAAATGTCATTTATTTTGCAAAAATATGAAAATATAATGGCTTAACAGTCATGAGTTATTCAGTGCGGATGTATCTATGACGCACTCATGCGCCGGAGTATAGGAGTACAGAGGTATTATAATACAATATACTAAATTAGTCAGTCCCCTTCAAAATAAAAGCAGTGTAAATTACAAACTTTTCGCCAGTCATGATCATTAAATGGTGATCATAAAAAGGCTGAAAAAGTTTATAGTAATAATTAATAATTATCATCACTAATTACGACACTATATCACTATTAATTAATTTAATAGTACATTTTTCTATTTACCACGTGTGAAAAACAAGCCATTTTATTTTTGTGGTACAGTTTTATAGGTAGTTAAGGTGTAACGATCTTTTATGGTTATTTCTTTTGTATTATAATTGAATTATGGACGCAACCGTGTGGCTTGAGTCTATCTTGCACAGAACGTTGGTCTTGCTAATGATATCGTTAGGCAGAATTTTTAGAATAAGTTTATTCAAACTTTAATTGACTTTTAAAGTGCTCAAGGTCTTTGGAGCCCAGGAAAGGATCCAGGATTTCAAAGTGCAGGCTTTATGGATAATGATGATGGCAATGTAGCTTCTAGGCTAGATAGGGAGTTATTAGATCGTCAATATACTATATCGCGATCCTGTCAATATTTACGTTGTTAATATTGATGTACAAACACGATTAGAACCTATAGGTATTGACACTGTAAACGACAACGACTGGGTCGCGATATTTATGAATAGTGCTACTTATTGTGTCCACATAAATTTTATTAATAACATTACATAACCTAACTTAAATATTATATATTAAAGTAAAACTTATATAATACAGTTCCCATAGGAATTTTAATTAGCAACGTTAATGCAATAAGTACTGAAATGTTCCTGTAATTATTTTATTAAATTAATATTATTATGCGTAATTAATGTTCATTTCCACTTTACTGCCGGCTAGTGCTTACAACCAGTTGTGTCATACTTACTCATTACTTAATCACTCATTACTTATTATAAAATAATGATGATTTTAATAATATGTATTATTAAAATCATTCTGTAGATTTTAATTAATATCTACTTCTTAATTAAGTTACACTAATAATATGAGATTAGTCCAAGAAACACTGTACACCAGAATCATTTTCTTGTCAACAGGCTAATTTGACTATTGGCTAAGATGAATTCCAAAAAAAAACCTGTCACCAATCTAAATTCCAACCTCAGGAAGCGTTACTTAACTTTGTCACCAAATTCAACGAAGCAGTAGCATTCTTGTCTCAATTAAATTTTATACAAAATGTAATAATACTGGTTTGCTTATCTGTCTGTATAAATTCATGCTTTATATGTTTTTTTTTTCGTTTTGAGCGTAATGACTTTGTCACGAGTTTAAGATTGAGATGTGCCTTATGTATCAGTAAGCGGTGTGACATTTTTTAGTCATTTATTTTGTGACGTCATCAAAAGGTATACCTACTCGCACAAGGTCTACCTATATAAAAAATTCAATGCTGATTAGGATATTTTTTGCAAAGCTTGCTTGGTTTTTTCTGTGGTGGCGCCTTTATGTTCTATATTAAGCGTTGTTCTAGGATTTTAGATATATTTTTGACCAATTTTTGATTTTTTTTTCACCATTTTTTCTAAAGCGTGCTTAAATTAAGTTCTGAATAGTTGATTAATATGTTCACAAATTCTGTAATGGGGTTTTTAGGTAATATTTTTTTTTTGGATAATAATTAAACCATTATTATTTTCATTTCAGGTAATTAACAAAATATTTGGTGCAACACTACTTGGAAATACATATGTAAGGTATTTGTATTAACTATATTTAATATTATTTAATATTTTTACCAAACAACTTTTGTGTTGAAATTAGAACATTAATAACGGCGACCCAATTGAAATAGTAAGTTAGTTTTTTCGACTGTTTTTTTAAAGTCTAAATTAATGTGGGTAATTTTTCCCCACTACCAGTCCCCACCACATTTACACTGTTAATTAAACTCGCTTATTGCAAATATCTTGTACCTATTCCGGCCTGAGACCCCAAACCCAAACGGAAGCTTTTGCTGGATAAACACCTATATAAATATCCTACAATAATAATACTATTAAAGCAATTGATTAGTACGGATGTCCATCCATTTAATCTGCTCAACTTCATATACATTTCTAATCGGAAAAGTAAACTTTCTATCAAAATTTGAATACGAGCCGGTGACTCAGCTAGCCAGTTATTTTTTAGATTAGGATTACACTTTATCAATAGAATGCATTACTCCACACCTATTCTCTTTGTTAATAAGACTGGCCGTCTTTGAGACCGTGCGGTGTCTTCTCTCCCCTTCTCACACTAGGTGGCAGACAGAGAGGTTGTTATGTCGTTCGACCAGCTAGACGACCGTGTTGAAATACTTACACGGAGCGTGGATTAAAACTTGAATGCTTGATGTACCGATAGCATAGAAAGGTCTGAGAATGTTAGTTGTTGAAATAGAGTAGGGTTTGTAATATTAGAATCGCTTTTAGGTTTGGACTCTTGAGTAAATTGTGGGTAGTTACTTTTTAAGAGAACTCCAAAAAGAAATTGTACATTCAAATGGTTTTAGGTATTTTTTATCTGGGTGTTTTTTTTGTTGTGATATTTTAAGGTAGCTCCCATATTAACTGATTTATTCGGTAGGTCATGTAGACAATAAATAGGTTATGACAGGTTTTTGCAACTATTTTTTTTTTGCTTTATTAATTTCAAAGGTTCAAAGGCCCTTCGATCTCGATCTTTGAATAATTTTAATACTATTTCATTTTCTATGACTTTGTTTCAATTATGATTGAGTTTTATTGAGTTAAATCTTAACTATCGAATTAGGTGAGTATTTTGAGTACAGTCAGCGTCAGAGAAAACAGACCCCCTCATGGTTTCATATCATTAACAAGGAGGGTCCCTTGTCTCTGCAGCTTACTGTACCTACTCATAGTTTCAATTTTTTTTCAAATTATTTCACACTAAATTGTATTTTCCTAAAGTTTCTCAGTTGTTAAAAAAAACATGTGCAAACAAGCCTAATCAAGAAGCAAGCAAACTAGAATAAATTACAACAAAAAAAAAAATTGCATCCAGAAAAACTTCTCTAGTTTTCTTTGCCGACCGTACCACCGACCCACGATCCTAATGCCCAAAGTTAAACTGTCACAATGGGTAGTATTTAACACCAGCGTATCACGGATCAGATAACACTCGATAACTGAGATGATCGATGACGTATAACGTGTTACGTAACACGTTATAAGATCGTAACGTTGGTGGTGCCGTGGGAATTGGGGGTGGGAAGACTGTTTCTGTATCGACACTATTTTACATACATACACATACGCCTATTTCCGACAGCCCGCCATTTTTGACTCTGTACTTACATACGTCACGAGTTCATGCAGAAAGGATTAATGAGGAAGGTTTGTAGAGGTAGAGTGGTTTCGAGTAGGGTACTTCTAACCTGCCCTCTTTTTTCAAAATTTTATTCATTTGGCCAATGATCAACTTATTTTCTTTTATTTTATTTTTTAAACAATGCACAGTAAATTGTACAAAAAAGCGAACTTCATGCTTTCAGCCTTTAGGAGGGTGGATAGGAGATACATCTATCAATCCTTGATATGTGGTGTGAAAATTGGGTGTACGGAGTTTTACTAAGTCGGGTCCAATTCAACCCCTTTTGTCCGCCATGGTAACCATGTTTTGTAACCTAAGAAGAAATTGTCGTTTCACCTGCTCGAGGTTAAGGGGTCAGATGGCAGTCGCTCCCAGAAAAGTCAATGTATAAATAATAAACAATAAGTGAACCGTGGGTTCCAAATTTCGTGGAACGAAAAATTTTACGCTATGATGATGATGAAAATTCACATTTGGCATGGCCATGACAGGAACAATATTCATGCAAACAACATATTTGCACAAAGCGGGAATCGAACCAGCAAACTTCAACGTAGCAATCAATGCTACGTCACTACGTCTATGTCACTTTAGTGTGACCGTGGGTGTGTGACACGTCACAGGAAGGACAGCTGTCTGCCTCCATAATCCGGTCAATGTACCAAACTTTCACTTCAGACAAAAACCAAACAAAAATGGTCCCAAACCCAAACACCCCTTTCATATGTTTGTATTATAAAAAATACAAGGGTATTCTGTTGAGCGTTTCCTCTCAGCCTTTATCAAGTTCACACTGCGTAGAACAAAACTGAGCAAAACAAAGCCCCGCCGCCAGCGACACCTGATGAAGTGAGAAAGAAACTTGATATCCCAGACCAACTCACTGTATACGAATTTCTACTTTATGTGTTTAAAAATAAAGTACAATTTTCAATAAAACTTCAATATGTTTTAATAAAATTCCCACGCAATCGATTTAAGCCTTTCTTCCTCATATAAATAAAGTGCAGTTTTCTTTGTGAACAGAAATAGAATTAAGATTCCGACCGCCACGTGATACGGTCTACCTTTCGCCAAGTAGTTTTGTATTGGAATAATTTTATAGTTATTACATATTAGAATGCCATCGGATGTACAATTGAAATTGAACCTTATGTCTTATAATCGGATAGTGTTGATTTTTGATCGTTTTATGACGGAATCATCTCACGAACATATCCGAAATGGATTTGTCAATCAAAATTTTGGTGTTGTGAAATTCCTCTTCCATAGATACTAAATTATAGAATAATAAAATAACAACGGATGTGTCGAGAAGTGATTATGTTTTATTATTTTTGTGCTAAATGTTTTATTTTTGAGTTATGTTTTGACACATTTGTAGTTGACTATTAGAATATCAATAAACTTTATGGAGTGAATAATTTTTTATATTTGTGTCTTGGATTGTATATCAAGTTTAGCTGCATGGTGGCTTAACCAAGGTCTTCGGAAACCTCCCTAATCCCTTTTGATTAATAGTCATTACTGGCGGAGGCTTTTCTTTCGGAGTTGGGGGGCCAAGATCAGTCAAATTATAAGAAAGAGAGGACTCTTTTTCTTACTTTTTTATATATAGGACACGTCAATTTAACTTCACCTCGCCTGATGATAAGCTGAAGGCAAAGCCTCTGAAAAGAGGGTCACCATTACAGACACGTACTTACCATGTTAAAATGGTGGCACTCAGCTTGACGGCCTCATCAGATGCTTTTTCACGCCCCGCTTAAAGGACCCGGGACTGTAGGGGGAGGGAAACACGTGAACTGGTAAGGAATTGCACAATCACAAGCAATCCCCACAGATATTGCCAACCCATCGAAACCAGTGGGTATGATTATGTAAGACTCGAACCGACTAAAACCACACGGTCGTCTTGGACAATCAGTTGCCGGGGGTGTGGCAGACTATGGCATACATAACCCTCACACCCAGCTGACCTAGGGCCAGAAAGAGCGGGGCCTACTACAAAGTGCTAAAGCCAGTAATAAGTACAAAATCTACATAAATAGTGTAACAAAAAATATAGCTGCCTGCTGCCGAGATATAGATGTAAATATCTCTACCCACCCTCAGATACAGACGTGAGTTCGCATAAAAAATAATTAAATTTTCAAAAGCAAAACCTTATCCAGTATTTAATAGTAATAATACATAATGTAGACTTTAAATGTGCTCTTAGTCTTTAAAAGCCTAAAGTATAGCCTTAAGACTACTGACGTAGTTAGCGATTCAGTCCAGCTCAGTAAAAAACCTATAAAGATAAATATTAGTAATAAAATGACTGACATTTCGAATAAATGGTACAGTCGGGGTACGAAAACCTTCTTCAATTAATAAATATAATTATTATAATAGTAGTAGTAGTAGGTAATAGAAATAATTCCTCTATAAACTTATAGACGCTTATAATTTGAAATTTGAAAAAGTAACTAAATAGACATAAATATACATATACTCACGCCTTTAAATCACCGAAGGGTGAAAGGTGAAGGGTGAAAGGGTGTGGGTATTTTAATACCTTTGCCTACTGCAAAGGTATTAAAATACCCACATTTCGCCAACTACGATTTTTGGATCTACAGTGTAGACATGTGCATATAAAATTATTGTATTTAATTAATATAATAACAAAGCTCAAAATATTATATACCTTTGACTCATAATAATTTCTGTCATGGTCATGGTCATGGTGGTTTCATGTCAACGTGAAATGTTTTTAATGACATAAAATAAACAGCTTCGTAAAAAATTCCAATCAAATATGAATATGTTCTATGTTGTGTATATGTTTTGACGAACACTGACAATTTGGTCAGTGTTCGTCATTGACAATATTTAGAAGAATATGAAGGCGTCAATGTGGAATTTTTAATTTTTTTTAAATTAGGACTGACAAATTGGCAATTTGGCACGAGCATATATTTAAAGTAACGAACCTTTTCTTACCCTGACTGTACAAGCGATATTATTTTTTTATTTTTATTATTCAGTTTTGTTTAGTATAAATGGCGCATAAGAACTATAAAATGTTCCTAGGTTTATTATTATGTAATAAACATTTTAATAGCTTCAATATAATTAAATTGAAATAAATGGAATATAGTGGGTTCGTGGTCCTAGGTTCGGTCACCGAGCGAAGTATTTGCTTATTATGTGCCCAAGGAGTTAGTTATTTTAAAATGTAAACTTATTATAATACTAGCTTTTGCCCGCGGCTCCGCTCGCGTGGATGTCGGTTATCGCGACCAAACATAGCCTATGTCGTTTCTCAAGGTCTAATCTACCTCTATACCAAATTTCATCAAAATCGGTTCAGTGGTTTAGGCGTGAAAGCGTAACAGACAGACAGACAGACAGAGTTACTTTCGCATTTATAATATTAGTAGGGATTGAAGTTTAGTTTGCATTGTGAGGTTTCCTGTTTTGGAAACGCTGAGACGATATTGTTCGTGTGTTACCGTAACTTCGTAATTTTAGACATTTGTGAAAATGTCAGATATTCCTCCGTGATCGTGGTGCTTGCAACAGCAGCGCCGAAATACTGAAAACTCGTAACAAAATAACATGGTAAATATCAAAATAAATGAATTAAGAAGGTTGTTTTTGTTTGGAAAGCACATGGTTTGACTTATCACTGGTGTAATATACTTTATTGTGTAAAGGGTGGAGCGGTTTACTTATAATATTGAAATTTCTGATAAAATATAACTGATGACATACTCTACATAGGTATAATATTCAAAACATCTTAGCTCATAATAAAGCAAGTGAAATGTACAGATTTTCAACAGTTTGATTGCTGGTGCCCGTTATAACTGAAGTATTACAAATTACAACACAGAATAATAATATTATAGACAATAGTAAGAACATAAGCCGTTGTAAAAGTGATGGTATTTTAATCGCTGAAAACACAAATTACCATTACATTCACTAGAGGCTATATACAGCAATAAGTGCTCAACAATAAAACGATTAAAATATTTATGAATCGCTCAAGTAATTTACAAATTGAGCAATCAGCCGTATGTTTAAAAAAATATAATGATCCATCAAAAATATTTTCTCAGACTTATTCAAATTGATTATGATAGGAAAAAGCGAAATCACGCTCAGGCGGGACTCGAACCCGCAATCTTTCCCTTACAGGGGGAATGCCCTGACCACTGAGCCATCGAGCTTCGCCTGAACCTGATCCATATTTACTATACATTCGTCCTGAGGCGAGTTCTGATAGCTTGTACGAGTATGGGTAGATCACTCCCACCATCGCTCCAAGATGGATGTATAGGAAAATTTGGATCAGGTTCAGGCGAAGCTAAGGCTGTAAGGGAAAGATTGCGGGTTCGAGTCCCGCCTAAGCAAAATTTTGCTTTTGTCTATCTAAATCAGTTTGAATAGTTAGCATACGAAACGCTTTAAAATTTCATTCGATCCTTAGACTTAAATATTTTCTTATACTATAATAATATACCATACTGTAAAGTTAAACTATGGTTAATATAAATAATGAACTCTATTGTTCTAAGGTACATGTACAGGTAATGATTACAATAATAGCGCAGTTTATATTCCAGGAAGTGAAAAGTATAATGGAATTGAATTCATACATGAAAATACTATAAAATATTAAAAACAAAACAGTCGTATGGCTATTTCATATACAAGTAATGGATATAATTTATACATGCCTTGGCTGACTTTGACGTTTATAACGACGTATATGACGTTTGTAAAATTTATACTAAATCATCTCCAGTAAAATTATGTTTTATCTTAGGAGTCTTTTTTAATTTATTTTACTTACGCCTTTAATCCACTACAAGCTATTGTCCGTGGATTTGCCCACGTGGATGTCAGTTATCGCAAACCACAGCCTAGGTCCTTCCACTTCTCTGTACCAAATGTCATCGAAATCGGTTCAGTGATTTAAGCAGCGTGATAGCGTAAAAGACTGACAAACAGAATTACTTTGGTATTTATATTTTTAGTTAGCTGTCGATACTAATTAGATTATCTTAGCAGATTAATGTTGATAATTAACATTTTTTAAAAGTTTTACTACGTGAGAAACAGTACGGAAATTGGTCAAATATTTCAGCCCAATAATAATTAATTTAGACGATTATTAAATTGTCTAAATAAGACATTTTCTTACGACATGGATGTGTAAATAATATATACTACAAACATAACATTCTTTCTTCCAAAAAACCTGTTTTATTTTTTTCTATGCCAATCTGAATCTGTGTATCCTTCTGACCATATTGTAGAATTTTTAATCTGTATAATAAATGTCTATGTATCTTCATAAATTATTTTTAATATACTCTTAAACTGGTGTATGTGCGAAATACGACTTTAATTCTTCGACTTAAGTGTATAGTGCTGAATGTGACAAATCGATGAAATATCAATCTATTAAGGCATTACAACCGTACAGGCGGACATTTTTGTATGAGTATTACGTTTATTTATTCATAGGTAATTATTTATAACTTTGTGCTAGCGGATAACCTAAGTTATTTTGTACAGGACATGCGACAGTCTTGTTCTACAAGATAAGTTTGAAATAGATCATTATTTTATTAGATACCGGGGTTTGATCGCGATAATATTTGTGTAATATTTTATGTTTATTCGAAGGCAAAGCTTTGATCACAGTGCTTTGAAAGTGATCAGTGTGATCACGGGTAGATTCCATCATTATATATTTTACTCCATAAAGTACCAAAACAAGTATCAATCAATCTAGGATATTAACTTTTTTTTTATATTTGGTCCGTCAATTGACTGCACACCGCTAGATGGTAAAAAGCTGAGGTACAGTCCAGAAGATAAGGACCACCATTTCTGATGCTATTGTCCTTAAAATGGTGGAACCTAACTTGACGGCCTTGGTAGATGCTTATGCCGCGCTTGAAGGACTCGGCAGGTTTATTAGCTAACTCGCGATAGCAAAGCGATAGCAAAATTTGCGCGGTAATCGCACAAAAATGACAAATTGGTATTAAGTATCACATTTAGCAGAAAGCGATCAGCGAAAAAGGCGCGATAAGAAATGTCATCGCGATCACTCAAAAGGTCCTTTTTTAATGGCCGCCATTGTGAAAATAATAAATACAGAAATTTTCATTGTAAAAAACCAGTGGTAAATCAAGAAACACATATAAATTAGTCTTAGAAACAAAACTATCGCTATTTTTCAGTTCCGCAGCATATAATTGTTAAGGCGATCTGATCGCAAATCCTTACGTAATATCAATTTTTTTTGACGTATCGCGATCCATCGCGCAGTGATCTCGTTCTTACTGCTCATCGCTCGCTCGCTGGTCGCGAAAAGTTAGCTAATAAGCCTGCGGGACCGTAGGAATAGGGAAACACGTGAGCGGGGAGAGGATTCCAGCTCTTTATCTTGCGGTAGAGGAAGGAGGCCTCAAACAGTTAGTAATCAGATCTGTTGATCAGATACAGAGTTTTTTATACCACTTAGGTAGCAGATAAGCTATCAGCCCACTTAATGGAAAGTGGTTACCGTTGCCTATCGACGTGTGTAATGTCAGAGGTGTCACACTCGTGCTGCCGACCCTAAACACCATATTGAGGAAAAAAGTTTTTCTATTTATGATATAGTTAATATGTAAATATATTAATAACTCTGTGAGACTAACTAGGAATAAACCTAGTAGGTACCTTTTTTTTTTTTTTTTATCGTGCGAAAAATCCCCACGGATACCTCCCCCGCCGGGGTCGAAGGAGGAGGTTATGTCAGACTCGAACCGACTAAAACGCACGCCTTCTGTGGGCCGTCAGTTGCCGGAGGTGAGATTGTCATAGCCATATCCCTCGCACCCCGGCCGACCCAGGGCCATATCTCTCGATCTGGCCCTCTTCCGGTGTGGGGACCACGGAGTCCCCAACTCGCCCCCGGGTATGGGGGGGAACCTAGTAGGTACCTACATCTTATAATAACCCTCCTTTAGCTTTGGTGTAGTCGGGTAAAAAGTGACTTTAGAAATTAATATAAAGTAAAATAACGTAACTACCCCATAAACATATCCCTTTTTATGGCTACTGGACGAAATAAGGAAGCAACTGGTCCCATGTACGTTGTCAAATAAAATCAGCATATAACTGTTTTGCTTGTGGCATAGTATATGCAAACTATAAATATTGCATCGCGTGCAACAGGGTAATTGACATAGCTATGTCGTAATTACGGAATAAAATGGAAACTTCCTAGCCTTTCGGTAGCCTAGTGGTATGGGTAATGGACTGCTGAGACGAGGTCTCGGGTTCGATCCCAGGTTTTACCATGGCACACACCAATGACTTTTCGATGCTTTTCGAAGTTATGTGTGTATTTATCGCAGGTTTATAAGTGCCCGGTTAATGGCAATAGGCTCGCCACCTATTACATTGGGACCTAAACATAAACGGCGAAATGTGGGTGCTAGCACCTCTGCCTACCCCTTCGGGGATATAGGCGTGAGT
This sequence comes from Eilema depressum, assembly GCA_914767945.1. Classification (NCBI taxonomy): domain Eukaryota; kingdom Metazoa; phylum Arthropoda; class Insecta; order Lepidoptera; family Erebidae; genus Eilema; species Eilema depressum. The sequence goes on from OU612020.1 coordinate 20,048,917, forward strand.
TTATATTATATGTTATGTATGTAAAATGGAAACTGGGTCCCATGGCTGGACTTGTCTAATCAAATGTTAACTTATTACAAGAATACAGAGAATTTAATTATCGATTGACGAAATAGGAGAAGTATTTTTGTGGCCTTCTTACGAGTCAAGTTTGCATCAGTTGTCCTATGGGACTATTGAGACATAATAGTCCTACCTGTCCCATCATGGAACTGGGTCAACAGGACTATGATGACAGTAAGACATGCCGGATTATTTATCTAAGATAAGATAAAGATTATTGGCATCAGAATAATTTACATTTAGGTGCTGTCTTAGACTATGCAATCTTCAGTGCTACAATAAATCCTGATACTGATTCCCAAACTAGGCTTGCGCCTGTATTTAGGGATCTTAATTATTATACTCGAAATTTTGCTCGAAAGTGTGACTCATTACTTGGTTCAAACAGGGAGTGAATGGTATTTAGAATAGGTATAATATAAAATTACAAATAATGTATGGTAAGGTATGGTAGCATATAAAATACAGAAAATTAATTTACATTTGATTTAAACATTAAATAAAATAATATCAACAAAATATCGCTTTAATCTTCACAAATACTATTAACATTCGTAATACATTTTAATAATATTCACGGCTATTAATTATTTAGTTTTTAATAGTGTAACAAGTCAATACAAACAGATTTTTAAACTTGTTGAAATGTAAAAAAAAGTTTTCTAATTCCGTCCTGTGTCTAGGACATAAAAACAAAATCTCCTATCAAGAAGGTAATCAATTATACGATTCTTTCATATAAAATTATATCCGTAGAAGTCAATATCCAGGATAGGACTTGAACCTGTGATAATAATTATTTTAATGGAATCTCAACCCACTGAGCTACTTGGAACTGTAAGAGTCATTTTTCTAACAATATTTTCAGCTAGTATAACATAAAAAAGTCTTATTGCAAACTAAATTCCTAACAAGTATAACATAAAAAATTGCAAATAAAATTATCAACTACTATAAAAAAAAAAAACAACATCGCATTCCAAACAAAATTTAAATTCAAAATAAGAACACTTCGATCTTCCATAAAACTGAACAAAAACAGAACAATCAGAGATCAGAACAACGGTGTCAATTAAGTCGACTCACAATTAACTGAATGTTGAATACTGGCGAATGTCCCGATGCGATCCTATCGGTTGACCTAAGGCTATCGGGTACGAGGTTCGAACCCCAGTGAGCTCAGCTACCGTTGCTCCACTCGTGATATATCGACGGAGAGCTTTATTCCAGGGTTAATTGCATAAATTTAACTTAAAACTGTGAGGTTAATAGGGTTTTTGGTATTGGGTGGCGGGAATTTGATACCTTGTAAAGTTTGTTGTGTTTTATTGTTTGTCTTTAAGAATCGGTTTGCAGTTAGGTGTTGTTTGTTTATTTGTTAGTAATCGTGAGTTAGTAATAGTGTGTTAGTTTTATTTATTGTTTGTGTATTAGCGGAGTTAGTGGCGTAGATATTTTTTTTTAAGTCTTAAGTAATAGTTTAGGAGATGCAATAGATTATGTAATAATTTTCTATATAAGAATGTTCAGATCAAAAATTGTTTTATGGTTCCTAGGTTATATGAATAAATGAATTTTGAATTAACAAGGCGAAACTGAAAACATGAGTCGCATCCGACACCTCGGAGTATGAGGTTCGCTTTACCAGTCTTAACTACGCATTTAGCTAGACCTCGATATTTTCCTTGAAGCGATTGTCATCTGACTTCCACAACCCATTGGTGAAATCGAAGTATTGCAGACCAGTTGTGGGACTTTTTAGGGCTCGAAGTACCCGTAACGACTGCCATAAATGTTCCTATGACACTAGGGGCCGACGGCTTAACGTACTCTCCGAGGCAAGACCAGACAAACGCAAATAGCCATATTTAAGGATATAAATGTTTGCACTGAGCGGGAATCGAACCCGCGCCTCCTGCATAACAGTCGTTATCATTACCGCCACGGCACAGAGGCTGTCAATAGTTCCTATCGAAGCCATATAGCCAATAAGTCTCTTTCAACATACAAAAACCCTTTAAATTATTTTCTCAATAGATAAAAACGTTCCAAATTATCAATTCTTATTCCTTTGCCAATAAATAGGGCACCTGACAGACAAAAACGTCTGTACATGACGCAAATAGCCATATTTAAGGATATAAATGTTTGCACTGAGCGGGAATCGAACCCGCGTCACCTGCATAACAGTCGTGATCATTACCGCCACGGCACAGAGGCGCTGTCAATAGTTCCTATCGAAGCCATATAGCCAATAAGTCTCTTTCAACAAAGAAAAACTTTTGAAATTATTTTCTCAATAGATAAACTTTAAACGTTCCAAATTATCAATTCTTATTCCTTTGCCAATAAATAGGGCACCTGACAGACAAAAACGTCTGTACATGACATAAATACTGCCTTCCCATCCAATAAAACGACTTAACTTCAACAGTTCACAATCTAATTTCAACCTTAGAGTGGAAAAATAGAGTTAAAATTTCAACGGCAGTGTGGTTTGAAGATATGTTAAACGCAGTACGTGGATGGGCTTTAAAGACAATGGTATGTTAGTTTTGGAGACAGGAGGTGACAGGCGGTTTCGGGTTCGCGAAATTTTAGTGCTAAGGGACAATGGACAAAGAGTCAGTTGAATGACGTTGTATGGGAGATAAGATTTTGGGCGAGGCTTTTTTTTTGTTTACCTGATGGTAAGCGGTCACCTTGACTTGTGAGCGCTTGTAACGCTAGAGTAATCAATCTTGGGGACATTTACAGATCACGTTAATCTTTTCTATAAAATTATACTCACAAATGTGGCGGTGTTCTGGGCCGGCCATGGTGCGAGGGATATGACTACGATAATCTCACCTCCGGTAACTGATGGCTCATAGACGGCGTGCGTTTTAGTCGGTTCGAGTCCGACATAACTCTCTCAACCTCAGGATGTACTTTGCCTCGCTGTATGTTACCGCCTGTACAATGATTTGTACTTAGAAAAATGCTATGATACCCACAGATACTTATCATCACACTACTCGCCATAGGCAGGGAATTTAGCCCCTGCCTATGAGAAGTAGTTAATGAGATGAGCGCGTTCAACCAACCAAACAGGCAAACAAACTCTTCAGCTTTTTAATACCTATTAGTACAGAAGTTTAGATATTAACTAGCTGCCCCGGTGACCTTCGTACCGCCATATTTTCGGCCCGCGTGGTATTCAAATCCCGTTCCCGCTGCACCCTTATCACTTAGGGGTATGAAAAATAGATGTTGGCCGATTCTCAGACCTACTCAATATGCTCCCAAAATTTCATGAGAATCGGTCAAGCCGTTTCGGAGGAGTACGGGAACGAACATTGTGACACGAGAATTTTATATATTTAGATATTAATATAGATATAGATCGCTAAATAATATCACGAATATAAATAAAATATTCTTTTGTATAGAATTAGCTTCCATATTTAGTTCTTTATTGTGATTCCAATGTATTGTGGCTGATCGTAGTTGATTGTGTGGCTGTTTTACATAAAAACTATCTTGCGAAGATAATAAAAATGTAAAGAAGCCAAAACAACTTTGTTTTATCAGCAAACAATGATTATAAAAAACAGAATTATTCTTATATTGTTTTTTAATTTGTGCAGAATGTCATAACTTTAAAATCTGCGTAGGCACTTACGACATTTTGGGTATGACACACCACCTTCGGCAGGTAATTAAAATACACAGATGAATAAAATATGGGGTTCTTCAAAAAACCCGAAAGTATGACCCTCATTTGAAGATCCTTTTATAGAAGCAGCAGGTTAGCCAGAGCTCACTGGAGAGGTTTTGTGCTGTCAGTGGGAAGACCAAAGGCTTGTCCCGCTTGTCTTCTGCACTGACGGCACAGAATATCTCTGTTCTTACTGGGTCGGCAGCACGAGTGTGACTCCCCTGGTGTTGCACTCGTCCATACGCCACGGTAACCACTTACCATCCGGTGGGCCGTGTGTTTTAACTGTTAAGTAACTGTATAGTAGTAACTGTTTAGATTTATTATTCAAATTGTTCCAAAGTTAATATACTTTGGAATAAGTTGAATGTCCATCCATCTTGCGAATATTTCATTTGAGTTATCGACTCCTATAAGAAAACATTTAAATTATAATGCCCTAATTACCACCCTTAAACATTCCATTTACACCTATAAACGTTCATTAATTGGATACGTACGCAGAAATGCTTAACCGTTTCTGAGAAATCTTCGCTCATATCGACATCAAATTCTTGGAAATATTTTGAGTATTCCGTTCATTTTAATTCAAACTTTTTTTGATACTACTTAGGTCACAGACAAGCACACGGCCCACCTGATGGAAAGTGGTTACCGTGGTCTATGGACGAGTGCAACATTAGGTGTCACACTCGTGCTGCCGACCCTGTAAGAACAGAGAGGTTCTGTGCCGTCAGCGCAGAAGATAAGTAGGACAAGCTTTTGGTCTTCCCAATGACATCACAAAATCTCTCCAGTGAGCTCTGGCTACCCTACTCAACGTTAGGAACACAACACGAGGTTGAATCAAATACTTATTGCAAAAACAGCTCAACTCAAATGCTCTACATATACATATTATAGGCCTAAAGAAATGAACTTGTGACCTTTTAACACAAAGGCAAACCCAGTCAATGGCGTCATTTAATAATTTAACAATGGCGATATGTTCGACATACAATATTGGCATAATTTCAATTCATTGCGAACATGAATCGTCTTATAACTAAAACCTCCTTTTGATTCTTTATAGTCACTTATAGACCATGGATCCCGGTGGGGTAGAATAAGGCCACCACTCTTCCCATGGTTGTTGTAGAATGCGATATAGAGTGCTTACATAAAGATTTTTTTTTTGTACGTATATATAGGACACGTCCATTTGACTTCACCTCGCCTGATGGTAAGCTGAAGGCAAAGTCTCTGAAAAGAGCGTCACCATTACAGACACGTATCATGTTACAATGGTGGCACTCAGCTTGACGGCCTCATCAGATGCTTTTTCACGCCCCGCTTAAAGTACCCGGGACTGTAGGAGGAGGGAAACACGTGAACTGGTAAGGAATTCCAAGACTTAATGGTGCGGTAGAAGAAGAAATATGTTAGGGGCTGTCCATTTTTTTTTTTGCATTAAAATCATAGTTGGCGTAATGTGGGTGTTAATGCACCTCTGCCTACCCCTTTGATAATTTACAGGCGTCTAACTAAAGATCATCATATATCGACAAAAAAAAAAACATAAAAATGCGTTATAATATAACACTCCATTACAGAACAATAACAGGAATTCAGATACAGAAAAAAAAAATGAATCTTACATAACGCATACAGAATACTCGTACAGCCAGCAGAATAAGTAGCCCAGCATTTATTCCGAATGCCGTTCGACGTAGGAATTATCTTGGCGGGTATCAAAAAAGGCCGCCGAGACTTAAGAAATAAAAAAGGAAATAAAACTGGACAAGAAATTATGATACAACCAAATACGCGAGCAAAAACTTGATTCTATATATGTATGTTCTACAGCCTCGAACCAATTATCCGATTTTTGGTTGGACGATTGCAGTTGTTGCGAACTTTGTCTACCAACTGTTTTGTTGACTGTACTTAAGTATTATTACTTGTTTTCTTCAGATTGGTTTTCTGTATTTATTTTTGACTGTTTTTTGTTGTAGGTGTTAATTATAGATAGGTATGTATTCTTGAATGTGTTCGGTTCTTGAAGGAAAATAAACAGCTAGTAGGACAGTAAGCTTCAGAGAAAAGGGACCCCCCTTGTTAATGATATGAAAGCATGAGGGGGTCTGTTTTCTCTGACGCTGACTGTACGTTGGCAATACAGCCCCCTTAGACCAATTGGGAATTCGTTGGTCGGCGTTTTGTGGAATATAGTGACGAATGTACGGGATTTGACGTATGTGACATACCTACGTTGACGAATGTCACATACATTCGTCATAGGACACTCAGGCCTTGTCCTAGGTGAGCGACAAGTGCGACAACGTTACACACATACGACATAGCATGGACAGAGATAGGGTGGCCCAAAATTTCAGTTAAGACATGTTTACGTTTACGTTTGTTATCTCCAATGACATTTCATAACATAGACATGTCATATGCTTACAAATCAACGTAGAAAAATGTGCCGAACTCACACACACACATTTTTAATTCATCTACACTTTTGGTGTATTAACTTTAGAGTAATAGTTCGTGCAGTGTCTATAAACATACGATGGCATTTTCGTTATTTTTTTAAGTCACTGATGCTTCCGCTCAACTTCCGACCGGCGCCGCTCGGCACGCGGTACTAGAGGCAAACGTTCCAATTGACTCGTTTTCGGATCTTCACGATTTTCGCGCAATAACATATCTACTTCTTTTTATATAATATCTTTGGTTATCTCGTTATTAGTTTTCTCTTCGTATTCAGAAGTTACAAATATTTGTTTAAGTACTTAAATTCTTTTATTTAATGACTGTACTCTGTCCAGTTGCTAATCCGTCCACCTGAGAATCTGTCCAGCTGAGAATCTGTCCAGTTGCGAATCTCTCCACTTGCTACGGAGGTAAATTCTACTTTGCCGGGAACTACGCGAAAATATTGTCATAAAAAACGAGTATAACCAAAACCAACACGATAGTTTAGCCGGGTGAGTGTGCGCGCTTACAGCCCAACCCGATCAAAATATCGGCAGATCAAAAAGTCTACAGTTTGCGGCTCTCAAAGTTATTTTGTTCTTACTGACAGTACTTTTTGTTCTTATTTGACATAATTTGAAGATTCAATTGTTTTATTCTTGTAGTACATTCTACCATGGATCGACTTTCAAACTTCATTCGTAAGTAATTCTATCTAACGGTATCACTTGGCATGCAGCAGTATCAGTCAATTAGAGATTATTATCCTCAAGAATGTCTGCAAAGAGACAAGTTATAATGAAATTAGTAGGTATAAATATTCTAGAAAAAACACCAGACAGATATATACAGCCTAGACTCAGCCTCAGTGCCAACAATAGTGCCCGGAATACGGCAATAGGCTCACCCTCTATAACGTGGTACCGAATATAATGATTAGTGAAATGTGGGTGTTAATTCACCTCTGCCTAACCCTCCGGGGATAAAGGCGTGATTATATGTATGTATATATGTTAATATTCAATATTCCAAAAATAGGGACCCCTCACCCCTCAGGTTATAGGGACCCCTTCGCCCCTGGGGCCTATTCTACTCCACCCGGGAACAGACACGGCAATACAGCATACGGATTCAGTAAATTACGTTTTGAAAACATGTCCTCGTGAGAAAAAAAAACATTTTATTGTTCTCTAAAACAGCATCAATTAACTATTAAAAAAACATTCATTTGTCGTTAAAGTAAACACAGAACACCTCATTAAACTAATTAGTAAGAAAAAACTAAGGAGGAGACGTCGATCAGGAGCAGACAATTCCGGGTAGCGCCAGTAGTCTTAGACAGTAGGGTTGCCAGAAGGTGAAATTCACATTCCCAATTTTTTTTTCTTATTAATTTTTTTTACCACTTTTTTATACAGGGCACGTCAAATTTGACTTCACTTCGCTTGAAGGTAAGTTACAGCAAAGTATCGACAAAGATGGTGGCATTAAGCTTGACGGCCGTAGCTGGTAGACAAGCGCACGGCCGTCCTGATGGAAAGTGGTACGCCCCTGGTGTTGCATACGTCCATACGTATGCAACACCAGGGGCGTCACACTCGTGCTGCCGACCCCGAAGAAACTAACGCCTTTCTTGAACAAATCCATATTGTAGTGGGCAACGGCTTTCGCGTCTAAACCACTGAAGCAATTTTGATAAAATTTGGTACAGAGATAGATTAGACCTTGGGAACGGACATAGGCTATCTTTATGTTTGGTCGCGATAACCGTCGTCCATGCAGGTGGAGCCGCGGGCAACACTTTACACAACTTCTATTACAATATCTTGAGACAATTTTGCTCGTATATCACTTTATTACACAATCACAATGACTATAATCTATTATTCGAAGATAACACTCGATATTACTATATCTGGCATACAGTTAACGAAGACTAAACCAATCGGTTACCCCACTGTTTAAGGTAAAGCAACTTTTACCTGCACTTTATTTATTGTATTGTACAACTCGACATTTTCTCTTTTTACTTAGTTTATGAGAGTTTATCAGCCGTAAATAGACAAGTGGCAATTTGTTAACCGGCGTATTGTAAAATAGAATGATGAATGTATGGGTTTGACACGTATTTGACGTTCATGACAGTCGTTGACGTAGAAGGCGGGGCGTGAAAAAGCATCTGATGAGGCCGTCAAGCTGAGTGCCACCATTGTAACAATATGATACGTGTCTGTAATGGTGACCCTCTTTTCAGAGACTTTGCCTTCAGCTTACCATCAGGCGAGGCGAGGTCAAATTGACGTGTCCTATATTAAAAAAAAAGGTGATCATCACCGCATACGGTGCAGAATATCCCATCAAGAAACAAGCGATTCGGTAACTCCTTTTTTTGCCGCACCATTAAGACCTGGAATTACTAGCTCACGTGTTTCCCTCTTCGTACAGTCCCGGGTTTTTTAAGCGGGGCGTGAAAAACCATCTGATGAGGTCGTCAAGCTGAGTGTCACATGGTGTCATTGTAACATGGTACGCTTTTTTAATGGTGACCCTCTTTTCTAAAATTTCCCTTCAGTATCCGGTGAAGTGAAGTCAAATTGACGTTTCCTATATAAAAAAAAATACCAACAAGACCGCAGTATATGTAAAATTATACGTCCTCGATATGATAATAAGAATCAAAATCAGTTTTTGAAAGAAAACTCCTTTTTAACGGATTCTTCTTCCTCTTCGTAGCGTTAATTCCCAGTTGCATCCGAAGCTTTCACCGCGGAGTCTGGGGTCCGCTAGACCTCGATATTTGGCTAGACTTCGATATTTTCCGTGAAGCGACCTCCACAACCCAATTGTGACATTAGGCGATATCGAAGCATTGCAGCTAGACCAACTTTTTAACGGATTCTATCGCGATAATATATTTGATTAGATAGTAGTTGTCACATAGTTGTGTGTGTAGTCACTAAGTGACAACTAACATCTTTAGTCACCCCGCGACCATGACTGCTGAAAAGTAGCCTTGGGCTAAAATTCATAATTCATAATAACAATATATCGCGATAGTAGAATCTGTTAAAGTATCTGTGATATATTTAGTTTGTCACTGTTATTAAATTCCTGATTGTTCCAGTAGCAAGTTTGCCAGCCCTAAGGTTTCAGGCCCATCAAGATACCCCGTAGCTTGCTAATGAAAAGAACCCTGTTCCCTTTATTAAGTCTAATGTAGGTATTCAGCTGATCGGCTAGTCGATTGCGAACCAAATGTCAATGTGTGTTTACTCTGTAACTCGCTAACCTGATGGCTAGTAGATGGAATTTGGAACATTTTAGCTTATTAAGAAAGTATAATGATAAAATAAGAATATTGTATAAGAAATTAGGATGTAAATTGTAAATATTAATGTTTTAAAACTAAAAGAACACGCTCTTGTAAGAAATAATGGATTATGGAATAATTGAAATCTAAAGCTGCAAAGCTTCGATATCGCCTAATGGTAACATTGGGTTGTGGAGGTCAGATAAAAACGGAAAATATCGAGGTCTAGCCAAATCTGTAGTTAAAACTGGTAAAGCGGACCCCAGACTCCGAGCTGAAAGCTTCGGATGCGACTGGGAATTAACGCTAGGAGGAATAATTGAAATCATAATAGTAGTTTGTTCAATTTTGTCCGCCTGTGTTAATGAGATCGGCTGTTTGTCTAAGGAAATTCACTTGCAGGCTTCTCTCTCGAAGTTTTTTTTACATTTTATCAACTGTCCAAATCGATATACAAAGATAATCGATTTACAAAGAGAATCGACTCGGACAATCAGTATAATAAGTGCATCAAAATTTCATTCAACTGTTTTTTTTATACCACTATGTAGGTGCAGGTAAGCACACGGCCCACCTGATGGAAAGTGGTTACCGTGGCCTATGGACGTATGCAACACCAGGGGTGTCACATTCGTGCTGCCTACCCTGAATAAATCTATTCTATTCTATAAACATATTGAGACGTGTTTAGAGGGGCTGTCGAATAAGCGAAGTAGCCATATGTACAGCATTCCAATCCACGCGATGTTTCTTTTATAGTGTTTAGGGACTCGGTGCCGCAAATCATGAGACTAGCACTATAATAAATCTGGATTTTATGTCCTCTACAATGCCTCCCGGATTCATCCGTTTATATCAATGGCTACCTTGATCTGTCATAAAATAGCCGTAAGTACGAGTTTTCTTGCGTTTAGACTTTAGATTGACTTAAACTAAAAAGGTATGGACTATCTGTGGGGTTCATTTATGGGGTTTAAAAGAGTGATAGTTTTGCTCAAAATTTATGTTCAAAAGGCTTTTGGTTCATTTATATGCTAGCTGATACCCGTGGCTGAACCCGCCATTAGTTGAAGCCCTAAAAAGTCCAGCAACTGGTCTAGCTGTAATGCTTCGGTATCCCTTAGTCACCATTAAGTTGTGGAGGTCAGATGGCAATCGCTTCACGAAAAATAACGAAGTCCAGTCAAATTCGCAGTTAGACTGGTAAAGCGAACCGCAAACTCTTTGAGTTGCAAGCTTCGGATGCGACTTCGATTCCGAATTTCGATTTAGATTATTTAATCGATATTTTGAACTATTGAACTGTTACCCAAACGGTAGTTATAGTCAGTTCATGGTCTTGAGATTTAGTGCCTACTTCTTAGAGTATATAATGTATAATCTAAGGCCTACTTACTTGTAATACCTACTTGTAAAGCAACTAGTATTTTAATTACCGTTCTAGTGTACCGTAACCGTCGTAATCCTGATTACATTTTAATACTTAAGCTGAGTGTACATGTGTGTACAGAATTTACAACTAGATTGTACATTTTAAAGTGTAATTATTTTATACATACGAGCGCCAATCCCGGTTCGGTTTGAAGACTATTGATTCCAGGGTTTGCTCTCCAGATTTTTTATATTATTTGTTTTATTTTGACTTTTACGGAAGCCACTTCAGTATAACAATGAGAAGAAAGTCTGCGCTAATATTTCATTTATCAATCGGTAGGCGTAGGTATAGGCTTCCCGAAAGGGGGCGCTCTCGAAACGAAAATGGCCCTGCCCCTCTAGACAAGTGGCAATTCGTTGCTCGGCGTATGATGGAATAGAATGACAAATGTATAGGATTTGACGTTTTTGACATTCGTTGACGCCTGTCATATACGTCAAATCCCATACATTTGGCATTCTATTCCATCATACGCCAAGCAACGAATTTCCACTTGTTTAGGAGGGCTGGTCAGCCGAATTGTAAGGGATATGCATTATACAATCTTATACTGGGTATATGCAGACCCGAGAGGGCATGCAGTTTTAAACTGAGTCTGACATAAGGTGGTATCTTGAGAGGTGATATATAGCGCGGTTCTACACGAAAAAAAAAACGTTGGATAGGGCTTGATGGGGATACCTACTTACGAAATGTTATTATAAACACTCGATGCACAGATGAAGTACCTACCTAAGTATAAAAAAAATACAGTGTTATACCTAAATATTCTAAAAAACCAGTTCAAGGAACTGTGAATAACGAAAAACGAGTACAATATTCTTAAGACTGGATTGAATTTCACATTATTTATTTATGAGCTGCGTGTGAAGCATAAAAATTTCAATTAGGAAGACCAATTTAATTTATCTGCTCACTTTTCGACGCAGTTGGATAAATTTTGCAAGAATAAAATAAATAAATAAATATTATAATGACAATCTACACAACGGCAACGCTGTCTAGACCCAAAGTAAGCATAGTTTAACTTGATTCTGATAAGGAATCTAGAATGCAGACAAATTAACTTAGATAGTTATATTTTTTTGTAATACATATATAGAAAAAGTATTATATACAAAGACTCCCAGAGCAATGCAATATACATATTCATGTATAAAAATATTTGCACTAAGCGGGAATTGAACCCACGCCCGCTGCGTAGCAGTAAAATGCTCTACTGTTACGCTACTGAGGCCACTATAATGTCAATAGCACTAGGAAGTAGGAACTTCAGTAGGAATTGAATAACTATGTGCAAAGGATGGGAGCCATGACCGTGAGCATAAAAAGACAAGACCTCTTGGGGTTCTGAGGTCAAACAGCGGTCTAAAGTCTATATGTGTATGGTATGTATGTTTTAATGTATACCTATACATAATAGTCCAACCTTTTTCCCATTTGAATAGGAAGAAAAAACATCTTTCCAACACGCAATGATCGTGTATTAAAAACTGTGGCAATACGCCTATTATTGTCACCATTTTTATACATGCACGCCAGTAGCTCTTGACTTGACTATTTCACAAAATCTCCTCGATTTGATTGACATCCTCTACACCTAAATCGACCCTGCTTTCCCTCCTTTTCTTAATCAAAATTGTTTTAAAATACAAGTACCTATCTACCTTAGTAAAATGTAAGGTTTGTGTTTTTTTAGTAAATATTTTGCGCCTAATAAGTAAAGCTATGCAGTTTCACTCCGGTGACAAATTACGCGACAGTGCGCGATGTCGCTATTGGTCGACAAAAACTCGCGCATGCGCGGTAGCTACATCATTAGCCAACTATTTTAACTACTGTATATTGAACGCAAACAGAACAAACTAAAGATGTGCGTATTAGGACTTACTATTATTGACTAATTAACATACTCCGTAATTTATTAGACATACATTATAATACATTATTGTTATAAGGGTAAGCTCGGAAAATCATATCATAACAGCTTTTGCCCGCGGCTCTGCCCGCGTGGATGTCAGTTATCGCAACCAAACATAACCTATGTCCTTTCTCAAGGTCTAATCTATCCCTATACCAAATTTCAAAGTCAAAGTCAAAGTCTTTATTTCTCAAAATAGTGCAACATTGTTACAGCTTTTTGACGTCAAAAACTCCTTAAAACTAAGTTTACCACCGCTTCCTAAGCGCTAATGGAGAAGAAACGGCGCAACAAACTCCACTGCGGCATTTTAAGGACTCAAAATCGATTCAGTGATTTAGGCGTGAAAGTGTAACAGATGGACAGACAGACAGACAGAGTTACTTTCTCATTAATAATATTAGTCTGGATATGGATTTTATCCACTTCGGAATAAAATGTCCAGAAAAATAGATTTCGTACATTGTACTAATGCGAAAAACCCTGACCCCTGAACTAGTTTTAAAAAAAAAATTGTTACCACAATAGTTTAGGTTCTACGTTGATGAATCAATCAAATAATTATGACACTGTTTCTTTCAGATATTAGATAAAATACTCATCTTTGTCATACGTGTTACTTTGTAACCTCGCAAAGTAACACATATGAACGTCAGCATTTTTTTCAATAACTTGCAGACTGAAGTATGATAGAGCTATTATGCCTTTTATAGTCCGTATGGAATGGCACGAATACCCCATTCGAGTAGGATCCAACGGTGTGTACTGTTCTAGGTACACTGTGGCATACCCAAAGTAAGCATAGCTTAACTAGCTTGTGTTATGGACACTAGAATGCGGATGCACATACCGACAAAGAAACATTTTTTTATACATGTACTTACATTGTACAGTTGACAAAACAGATACGGTTGCAAAAAGTGCTACCGTATCTTCTTTGTCGACTGTACATACTCATAGTTTTTGTTACCTTTTTTCTATTCTCCTCTTTTTTGTAATTTTCTGAAGGCACAGGTGACATCAATATTAGTTTATCACTGTTAGTTACTGACCACATAAGCTTTAAAAAATTACAAAATCTATTTTCACACATCCAAAGGTTGCCTGGAAGAAATTGCGTAAAGCGATAAGGCCGCCCTTTGTACTGCTTCTGTTTTCTTAATTTCTGTATCACAATATTGTAATTTGGCGTACAATAAAGTATATAATAAATAAATAAATAAATATGAATTCAATTCGCTTAATGGTAAGACAAAGTCTCGGGGAACAAGGTCACCATTACAGATACCTACAATGTCACAATAGTGATCCTCAGCAGCCTCATCAGATGCTTTTTCACTACACCAATAAAGGACCCGGTTAAAAAGAGTAAAAAATGTCCTCTAAAGAATACAAAAATACTTATACCTACATCAATTATAATTTACTGATTCATTACAATGTAAAGACCATTTGTAAATGTAAATGTTCAGTTACTTCTGACGACGACTGTACACGATATTAATGTCAACCCCCCGTACGCCAAAATATAAAAACAAATTTTCGGTATATTACATTTGAAATTTAATACAAAAAAATGTATACAAGTAATTCAGTATCATTTTGATACAGTTTTACGGTTACCGATATGTATAATATCAAGACATTTTTATTAAAATACTCAGAATTTACAGTTCTTTAGGGTTTTAAGAAGTTTTTATAAGCAAATTAATGTTTCCGATTCCTAAAAGTTCGGCGTACCGATATCGTTACGAAACAGTTTATTGCCAGCAATAAATTTACTTTAAGTCCACATTTAATGTTTTCATAAAAGGTAAGACTAATTAAAAATTTCAGTAAAAGGAAATTAAAGTTAATTACTTAAAGGGTTGCAAATTAAAATGTATTGTTTAATGTCTATCTGTAATACTACAATCGATTCAGATTGCGATGTATCGAATCAATTCGGATAATGATTCATCGGAAAAGAATTTGTAAGATTATTGTTCGAGTTGATTTATTTCGAATGTATGTATCATGTTATTGTATCTTTTTACCTAACTGCAGAAAGAAGGTGGGTGATGTTTTCAGCGCTTTTGTTGGTAAAATTAGTTTCTTTATTTCGCAATAGCTTTGGACAGTTGGTATATATGGTATATTTTTTCGATTACCTTTTTCCGTGCAAAAAATAGCATGGCAGTTAAGCGCATAATGACAATATTGATTCAATACGAGACCAAGTAATAAAACACAACATCGAAAAACCAAACACAACAAAAGCACTTACTGTTACTATGCAAAACCTTGTAACCAACATACGTTGACAATTCATTTACTACTGCGGTTGTATTAGTTATAGAGGTGTCTAATTAGTATTGTTTTAGTTCCCAACAAATTAAACAAAGTTAATGAACAATACAATATTAACAATCGCGGTGTATAATAAAGTGCGGCTACACTCGGCGTGGTCTGAAAACCCGCGGTTGCGACTTGGGGCTGCTAGAATGGCGAGTTACTCAAGGCTATCTATACAAATATACCAATAAAGCGTCTGTTTGTACAAGTACATACATATACTCACGCCTGAAGGTAGGTAGAGGTATATTAACTCCCACATTAATTATGATTTTCAGTCCCACGTAATTGGGGGCAAGTCTATTGCCGTCAAACGGGGACTTAGTCATAGGCTGTATGTTAACTGTTGGATGGAGAACAGCCCCATCCCTTAATTTCCTTCTACGAAATCTACAGGAAGAGATGGGTGGCCTTATCCTACTGCACCGGGAACCAACACGGCTGTTTGTAATGTTAAAAATTTTTCGCTGTCTATTAGATTGGCAATTTTTTTAAAATGCTGGATTAAATTTTTACCGAACTTTCAATTGCTGATAAATAATATTATAAGGCGTGAAGGGCTTGTACCATTTAAATATCTCAAAAAGTATCATAATTTCTTTAAATAAAATAAAATAAAATAAATAAATAAAATATATTTTTTTTCGAACACGTTGATTCATATCTTGTTAGTAACATTATACTTAGAACTATGTTAGTAAACAGATTCATATTATGTTAGTAACTATATACTTAGGACTATGTTAGTAAACAAATTATAGACATATTAAAACTAAAACTATTTAGCGACCATTGTACGGCAGACATACATCTACGCGTACAATGGTTCAAGATAGGCGAGTCGTGCCTTTCGTTTCATTTCTTATTTTCTTTAAATAACGCAAATATCTTTTATAATTTTAAAAAGTAAATAAAATAAAATAAATATTTAAAACAGATTTATATTAGTTTTTATCCAACTCAATTTATGTATGGAAATCATTTTCAATTTTATTTACTACTCAATAGTATTTTGTTGGTCATCTATCAGTTACCCAAATTGAAATAAAACCACCCATTGCACATCAACAATAGGTAGGTAATATTAGTTACAATATAAACCCCAGAGTCTAGTAACCCCATGACTCACAGGGTTCACGACCCAACATTCTTGCTCATTCAACACCGCTGTTCTCCTAGCCACAACATAATAAATAATAAACAATTTCTTACAATAGAAAAAACGAAAACTTTAAAATGTCAACAAAGCTTACTGCGAGCTGGTTTGAATTAAATGTGACTTGCACATCGTGTAAGCCTTATTACAATAGAATAAGGTTTATATTCCTTTGAAGGACTGCAAAGAAAAGGTGGCAGTCGTAAAGGCTCCTGCATCAACCGCGGCCGTGTTGCAATTTTAAAAATATTTTCTCTTTAAAAGTAATTTGTTTGCGCTTTTGAGAAACTATTTCTAGAATTCAGAGCTATTTATTTTGTATATATTTTTGCAATACCATAATATTCTTGAAGCATTTTTTCTTGTAGCAAAACGACACTTTGAAAGTACGCCTTTCGTGTCTTTAGAAATACAAATGAAATTTGAGGCCCTGCCCTCTAGACAAGTGGCAATTCGTTACTCGGCGTATGATGGAATAGAATGCCAAACGTATGGGATTTGACGTATATGACAGGCGTCAACGAATGTCAAAAACGTCAAATCCTCAACTCTTGTCATTCTATTCCATCATACGCCGAGCAACGAATTGCCACTTGTCTAGGGGGGCTGTTTTCTATACACTCAGTCCTGAATTTCACTTTTTCTGAGCATAATGTATTGTATGGATAGCATTGCCGTGTTGGTTCTCGGTGTAGCAGAATAGGGCCACCCCCCACTCCATCTCTTCCTGTGGGTGTCGTAGAAGGCTACTAAGGGATAGGGCCGTTGTCAAAAAGTTATACTGACCTATCCTATAAAAAAAAATAACGATTGTATAATTGTCAACTCTCTTCATTAAAGGGTTAATCTTGGTTCCATATAAAACCCTGCCCATTCCTCCTTTAAAGGAACAGGTTTAGTTGACTTTTAAGGGGGCAACTTTCATCTAAACTCGCAACCTCTGAGAGGAAAGCCAACGCCAGAACCTCATCCATCAATCAGTAGGTGAACTGAATTGCTGATAAGATTGGCTCACCCCCAAAAATCTTGAGTCCCCAAAAATCTCATACACCCGATGCCATAATCTTCTACTATCTCTGCCTATGCCTGAAAAATACGCCTCAATAAATAAAAAATAGAAATAATAATCCACTTTGATATATTACTAACCAATTAATCCTTAAATCAAAGTAAATAAACCTTAATATCATTACTATGCCCCCTAAATGGGGTCCAATGGGGTCTAAATAGGTCTAAAAGGAGCTCAAATAGGCCGGGGGCATGTTGTTGTCGGAGCGAATACATGTTGGCTCCTGTAATGGGCAGGCTTCCCTAGAATTTCCAATTACATCCTTATTGGGCCAATGGCTATTGTAAGGCCGAGGTTAGGCTGGTTGCAAATGAGCTACTAATCGCAGGGGTATAAGTAGGTAATGTGTTAGATGATGTAGTAGTATATAGTATAGACAGTATTACTAGTTATCACTACATATTATAAAACAAAGTCGCTGTCGCTGTCTGTCCGTCCCTATGTATGCTTAAATCTTCAAAACTACGCAACGAATTTTGAAGCGGTTTTCTTAATAGATAGAGTGATTCAAGAGGAAGGTTTATATGTATAATACATGCATAATATTGTAGAGAAACTGATAAATCGGGATCAGAATACCACGCGGGCGGAAAATATGGCGGTACGAAGTTCGCCGGGTCAGCTAGTTACTTATATTTTACAGTCTTCTAAACGTTGCCACAAGAGGAATGCGATGCGGAGGAATTCCAAGAGGCGTTTTAACTTTAATTTGTCATGGGTACAATTAAATAATAAAAGTTTTTTTTATTATTAACTAGCTATCGCCTACGGTTCTGCCCGCGTGGATGTCGGTTATCGCGATCAAACATAGCCTATGTCTTTTCCTAAAGTCTAATCTATTACTTTAACAAATTTCATTGAAATCGGTTCAGTGGTATAGGCGTGAAAGTGTTACAGACAGACAGACAGACTGAGTTACTTTCGCATTTATAATATTAGTATGGATATACTATTTTGAAATTTCAATTCCAGTGCAATTTAAGTCGCAGAACTGTAAGCGGCCTAACGCTTCGGAACGCGTCCAATGAAACAGATAAAGTCTAGTCTAGCGTCTGATTAAATCGTTATATATTTTAGTGCTATAATAAAATAAATAACACTAAGAGAGCATTTACAAGGGGATTAGAAATAAAATTGCGCCTGTACAGCAGTTGGTAATAGTTTTGAAAACACTTGGCTAATAATGAAAACAAAAAAATAATCATCAGTCAATGTGCGCAAAGGCGCGTGTAAAAGTTGTTTTTTTTTTTGTTTCGATCCATTTTTGTTTGACTGTACATTAAAATGCACGAGTTTGCGACAAAAAATAAAATAAATACGAAAGGTGCCAACTCGCGCGCGTTAGTGAGTTCACGCTAGCGAGTTGATGAATGACCTATATATTTTCGAATTTGATGACATTTATGATTACTGCCCACTCCCTTAAGAACAAGCGTGATGATGTATAGTATATAATATAGTATAAATATTATATATAGTATATAGTATAAATATTTTTCAAATCGGATAAGCAGTTCCTGAGATTAACGCTTTTAAACAAATAAACTGTCTAGTTTTATAATATTACGTTTAGATAACAATTTCAAATAGCATAATCACGACTATCACGCCCTAGGGAACACGTTAACACTTATAATCACTTATCCCCTAGTCCATAATTCCCGTGACAATTCCTAGGCGACTAGGCGTGACTCTGGCCCCTAACGCATGCCATATTAGGCGTAGGCGAGCCCATTTAGCAGGCAGCTACAATTAAAGTTTCGCAGACGATCACGATCAATATTAGCATCTTGTTATTGAAACAAGTGAGGAATGTAGGTATAAGGTGTGATTGGAGGTGATGAAGGAAAGGTAAAGGTGATCAAAGTGGAGTCAGTCCACGGCTCAAAAGTCACGCTGCAGGTTATAGAGCGAACTACGCCTGGAGTCTCTTTGAAGGATAGAATTCGCAACGAGCTCATTCGACAAAGAACTAAAATTATCGACATAGCTCGCAGAATAAGTAAGCTGAAGTGGCAGTAGGCTGGCCAGATCTGTCGAAAGACCGATGGCCGTTAGAGGAAACGAGTGCTAAAGTGGAAACCTCGAGAAGGCAAACTGATGAGCTGCTGACGACCTGGAAAAGATTGCTGGGACAGACTGAATGCGACAGTACCAAAATTTTGATGAATAGTTGGTGATATTATTATGCAGAATGAGCTCACTGTGTCGTTAAGTTTATTACACTGAATTACAAAAAACGAATCTTTTAAATCTGAAAATGGTCATCTACTTTTGCCGCTGACTGTACATCTTAGTAATACTGAATTATTTGCTACCAGTTTACGGCAGGCAGTTATAAAATATCCGTCGATTAACATGCGTAAATCTTTATTGCCATTATTTGATTGCGCCGTGCCTTCAGAAAAACCGTTCGGCCATTCCCCCTACACAATAATTACATGTAGATATTATACCCTTTACGATTATCATGCAGATAAAACTATCATATTATAATTGTTGCGTTTTATCTTAGCTTTCGTTTAATATAAATAATAATTTTTGCTATTTCATTTTAGTGTTTCAACTAACCGCGGTAGCCTAGTGGTAATGGACTGCTGAGACGAGGTCTCGGGTTCGATCCCAGGTTTTACCATGGCACACACCAATGACTTTTCGATGCTTTTCGAAGTTATGTGTGTATTTATCGCAGGTTTAGAAGTGCCCGGTTAATGGCAATAGGCTCGCCACCTAATACTCGTACATTGGGACCTAAACATAAACGGCGAAATGTGGGTGCTAGCACCTCTGCCTACCCCTTCGGGGATACAGGCCTGAGTTTATGTTATGTTTTTTTATGTAAATAAATTGGTTATGATGAAGGTTTCCAACTTTTTCAATTTATCTACATTCTTACATATACTCATATCATCTACATTCTTACTCATATTATCTACATTCTTACATATACATATAAATGTAAATCCCGGGCAAGCAGAGGTGTATTATAAGTATTATCACCCACACGTCTATTGCCGTCAAGCGGGCACTCATGGGCTTGTTTACTGTCGGATGGAGAACGGCCCTCTTAGTCGTCTACTATGACACCCACAGGAAGAGATGGGGTGGCCCTATTATATATTATCCACCGGGAATAAACATGGCGGGAACCTCTAAATCAAACAGCTAGAAATGAAAAGGAAAACATTTTAAAGCCCAGGATCAATCTAAACTAAATATTAATTTATCATAAGAAATTTTCATTTAGGTTTGCGAAATTATTTCAATAATTGAAAGCTATTCAGTCAATAACTTTATGAAATAAGAGCAATTTTAAAACTCTTTTATAATCTAAAGCAATATTTGTTAAGAATATTGATACCGCGAATAGATTTCCAGGGACTTCATTCAATTTGCCGTAAGGTACCGTAAGATGCCGTAAGGTGAAACCGGTAAGGTTCAAATAAATAAATAATTGTGGAAAAGTACAAGTGATTTATTCAATACTAGCTTCCGCCCGCGGCTTCGCCCGCGTGGTGTGTTGATAAAAAGCAGCCTATTGGAGATCTATAGGGGAGGCCTATGTCCAGCAGTGGACTTCCTATGGCTGAAATGATGATGATGATGATGATGATATGTTAATCCA
The DNA here is from genome assembly GCA_914767945.1 of Eilema depressum. Taxonomy (NCBI): domain Eukaryota; kingdom Metazoa; phylum Arthropoda; class Insecta; order Lepidoptera; family Erebidae; genus Eilema; species Eilema depressum. The sequence continues at coordinate 20,069,993 of OU612020.1, forward strand.
GGGTATAACCTATATACATACTAAATTTCAAGCAAATCGGTCCAGCCGTTTATGCGTGAAAGAGTAACAAACATCCACACATCCACACATCCATTCTCATAAACTTTCACATTTATAATATTAGTAGGATGTGTAGCAAGTTCCACCAAGTGCCATCAATCTCCAGTATAAATCATTCAATTTCATTTAAAGGAACCTATTCCCTGGATAAAAAGTACCTGAACTATGTGCTGCAGCAAAAATCAGGGAAAAATGCCCGGATAAATGACCTAATAACATTTACTGATTAAGAATATCCCGTAAATAATTAAAAAAGACATGAACTTTAAAAATACAATGAACCTATTGTAACTTACACTAATATAACTGAAGTGAATAACTTCCAAAGAATACAGTGAATCCATATAGAATTCGTACATCAATATAATAATTGCCTCGAAACGATAATTCCGATTAGAAAGAGACAGAAAACGTTGGAAACGAATAAAAGAAAGAGGCAACAGATGCTGTAATAAACACGGAATAACGTGAGACAGAGTTCGTTGGCAAGGCGGGTATTAGCGGCAATAAAAATGATTTCTTTTTTTGAATGTAATGTGTTATTTACAACTGTGGTTTTGTTTCTTGACCACTGATTGATAAGGCAGCTGGAAATGTTTTGAAGAATCATGTTTCTGTGATTGCTCGATGATATTGTTAAATATTCTTCAACATGAATTACGCACAGTACAGTACAGTAGAGGAAGCTCTTGAAGTATGTAAAGATATTAGAGTCAAATGGCGGGCTGTTGTCTCTGCCTGCCCCGAAAGGAAATAGGCTTGAGTGTATGTATGTATGTATGTATGTATGTATGAATTACGATCATCATAATTCTCCGAACCTTTTCCCAACCCAGTTGGGGTCGGTTTTCCTGTCTAAATGTGATGCGGAAGAACTTCTTACGGATTCAAGCAGACGGCTCTCTGTGTTTCTTTCTTTCTTTCAGTTGACACATCGTACCGACTCAAATTGTTCCAAATAATTGAGATAGAACCCCGTTCTCAGAAGTGAATGACTCAAAGATGAGATGATCATGATGAATTGAAACAAATCCAGGTATATAATGATGATTATACACAATAAATAAAAAATACTATTCTAGTTGGAGAACATAGTAAAAAGTTATCGAAGAATTGATAAAAACAGTCCTTAGAAGAGAGAATGGAGGAGAATGGGCTTAAAAATGAAACAATAAAATGAGAAATTAGTGATAGGTATGTAATAATGTGATAAAATCTTTCAATGTCCAGTAGGTATATTGAAAAATTTCACCACATTTTGCTGTTTTCGTCCATGCCCAACATGGCAGCTAATACATTATAGTGTTACTTTGAAGATGTGAATGCAATACCACGATTTAATACCTCAGAATTGTGTGATACGTGTACAGGAAATTGCATGGTGGTCTGTTCAATTGTGCTCCGTTCATACGACACACTCACCTACAAACATTGATAATAAATCTTCTACGAATAAGCTTTATATAACACGGACAACATTTTTTATTGACCATCAAAATCTATATAAATGAAACTATAATTTCACATACCTACCGTCGTACTATAAAAAATTTACGAATCCCCTTAGTTGTAAAATGTCTGCGTCATTCTCTGATGACTATACTACCTCACAATGTTAAACAAATATGAATTTTAAACTCGAGAAATACGGTTGAATTTGAATTGGGTTAAGTGTAACGTCAGCTATTGGTTGTAACTTTTTTCTTTCCGTACCTTTTTATAAGCACGGGATGGTGGTTAATGGGAGGCTTGGTAATTTTGGCTCCATGTCTGAGGAGGGGGAGGGAGGGGTAATTATAGTGCCTGCCTGTGTCATTGTCTGTATATCTCTGTTCTAATTTTCGTAACGAAATTGAAAAAAAAAGTACAAAATTTTTTAAGTCTTCTATCTGTTGATGAAACTTTTGGGCTTCGACTGAATTTTTATTTACGAATGTTGCTTAAGGGCGTTGCGGTGTATGATTCTTGAAACAAATATGCGTCATGTGAATCTATCAGGGCTTCTGGAAGGCCAATAATTATGTAAATAAATTCCTTAAGCTGCCTCCATTGTGTTTCGGTAGCGAAAGTGAAAAGCTGTACGAGATTCTGGGCTGAAATCACAGTTTTGGCATAGGGTATTTGGTTATCAATTTTTACTAAATCTTCAGGCTTCTTACAGCATCACGTAAATCGATGCCTTTTTCTTCAGGCTATACAATTCATCCATTTCTTCGGTCATCCACCACCCCTGCGTACACTTACATTCACATTCAACACCATTTCAGAAGAACAATTTCCTTTCATTTTTTCTATTACTGGATCCATTTTTGAACCTACTTTTATATAATATTCAGTCCTTACTTTGTCCATTCTGATTATTCCATGGATCCATTTTATCATTCTCATCTATGCTATATCGCCTAAAAAAGAAAACAAATACGTATTTATATAGAAAATGTTCAGAGCAATAATTCACAAGTTTTAAATGTCAATTACAACTTCTCAGCACACGTTTTTATAATACGTCTTATACATTTAATATTAAAACATCACAACGATGAATAAGACCGATTACTACACTTACTGCCACTAGAATTAAACTAAACATATTTCTAGTGAACGCCCAAAGCTGTAATTCTTAAACATGGTTAATGAGTAATGAGAGATGAATGATTACTTTGAATCCAGTGATAGATCGGTGGATGTATTACTTTTTTACTTATTTTCTAGTGATCCTAATAAAATTTCAAACGAAGAAGTCATTACTGATAGAAGTAATACTCAAATCAATAAAGAAACACAAATTGAAGATAAAACAGATGATACTAATTCTACAAGGTCAGCCATTGTTAAGGTTTTTGTATATTAGATTGTTTCTAAGTGTAAATATTCAATCAAATACATACAAGTGTAAAGCGCGAAGTATTCCCAAATTCAAAAAAGGATAATTGGGAAGAAACATCATTGTTTCAAGAAACTTCCAATGATACGTCGGTAGGTATGTTAATAGGTGGCCGAAACGCAGCCTTATAATTTTGTTTCATATCATTACTACGAGACCGAGGGATTCAAATGGATAATGGCCGAAAAGAAAAAAAGGCAATAATTACTTATAAAAAACCGACGCCATCTTTGTCTAGCAGTCAGTTCTTTTTTCAAATAAAGGCGATGACGGTAGTCAATGTATTGTTATTTGTAATTTTTTTATAAGTTGTAATTTTTGTACGATATTAGTACAATTTTATTATTTACGAGGTATAAAATTAGCGACGTTTATTTTATTGGTGTGAACAAATACGTAGTAGGAATCATCTAGATAAGTACAAGTGGCATTCAATTGAAATATTATACTTTTAATTTCAAATATCAAATCAACATAACTTTCACTTTCTCATTATAAGGATATGAGAATAATAATAATATGCCCTAAAGCAAAGATAGAACAGCTTTGCCTTATAAATAATGCTGCAAAAAATTCTATAATTATTACATTTATTTAGCGTCTATAATTCGTTTCTTGTATTGTCAAAAGGCGTTTTTGGTACTTATCCTTCGTAACATTTCCGAAAGTCTATCTATCTAGATTTAATTCAGTATTCAAATATTATGTTTTAACATTTTCATTCTCTCAGAAATAATATTTCTTGCGATTGTTTATTTTTAAATCAACCAAAATACTAATGATTTTAGCTATTCTTCACGTCTCTATAGATACGCACCTAAAAAGCTGCTGTATCTCGACGATCTAATCGCCCACACCAGGCTTATCCGACCGATCTACCTCTTTTTTTGTTAACACAAAAAACAGGCCAGCTCGGACGCTACTTGGAAACATAATTCGACAATAATAAACCACTAATTTCTTTGTAATGACATGTTTCAGAACAATTTTGAGGTTCCAAGATCAGAGGACGGTGGGACAGGGTGGCTTAAGGTCACATAAAAAGACGAAAATATCAGTGAAATAATTATATCCTGCGGATTATAAGTTGAAGAACACCCGTTTGATGATTATACCTTGACATTATTACTAAAGGGATTTCATCTACATTTGGTGGACATTTTTGATTGTAGCTTAGACATTAATTGCTTTAAGAATCATTGTTGAGCAATAGGTTAAAATATGAGTTTTAGGTACTATGTATCATTGAAGTTATTCAAGACTTAATTCGTGTTCTATTTTGATATGAGTTAATTCTTATAAGGTATGGTGGCTCCACACCAAAGCAGTATTTCCTGCGCAAACAGCTAACTGTCAAGAAAAATGTCAATGTCAAGAAGCATTTACTGCGTAAATATAGGTTAATTTGTTGCTTTGGTGCATTTGCTGCTTTGGTGTATGGCCTCCCTAAGTGTACTTAACTTTGTTGCTTATTCAAAGATTCAAACTTTTAGCGCTAGATGGTTTCTAGAGCAATACACTATGAAATTTATTACATCAAACTTTTGACATTGCTGGAGAGATACGAATAGTAATTAACTGATAAGACTCTAGCGCAGGCCTTCTTCTCAGGGTTAACAGATCTGAGGATAGATCCAAAAAAGCCGTATAAGCTAAATCCAAAGTAGGAGAAGCAGATTCTAGGTTCCTATTTAAGACCCTTGGATACCCCCGAACAACGTAAGATAATTCGAGATTCAAGGATCATAAATCTACAGTACTGTACTATAATGGTTGTAGGAAAAAATACTTGACAAAAACTACAGGATGTCTAGCCCGTAAATAAACCTATAATCATATAATTATTTACATTCCTTAATATAGTTATCGCGTGTTTAAAGCATTTTGTTGTTTTTATAGATGTCCTTTAAGTAATGAGCTAGCAAGAATATTGTTGACTATAGATACGACATTATTGGTACTTGGTTTAAATGTAATATCGTGATATTTGTCTTTCTGTTCGAGTGAATCTGCAGTCGTTATTTTATCATCATGCTTTCTTAAATGATGATTGACATGATTTTCTACTCCGATGGCTTGAGGCCCTTGATAATAGGCAGTGTTGGTAGAGCATTCAACAGTTTAGTTAGAGTCGTGGGTACGATTTCCAGCGTAATTTTTAGCATTGGTTTTCTATATAAAATGTTTGTTTTAATAAAAATATACCTATGTGCACATACACACACATGCACACACTCATAAACTTTATTAGTGAGATTATGTGTTCTCGTTAACCCTTCTAATTTAGTTAACTTGTGTTAGGAGCAGATTCACGTCACTGATACCTACGACTCAGGATCGGACTGAGCTGGCAGGACGAATTAAAAAATTATCAATTTCATTTATGCAAAACTGTCAATGGTTAGATCTACGCAAGCAAAGCTGGTGAATATTAACCCGACTATATCTCTAACCCTAACTCCTCTCCCTAACCCTCTAAAAAAACCTGACACTGGGGTGAAACTGAAATCTTTTAATTGAAAGCCAAGATATTTAGGTGCGCATTCAAGCAAATGAAGAAAAACCTGGAATTCTTGATAACTCTTTTAATGTTTTAAGCTTGCACTTTGGACTACGGATTCCGTTTTTCTAATGCTCCTATCCATAATTTTATTTTATTATGACTTTTACGAGAGCATCAGTACTTGCCACCTAACCTTCAATAGGAAAACCTACGCCACAGCCTCCATCCCTACCTCCGTCGAAGCAGGTCGAAGCAGCTAACAAGACTTTATCCAAGTCCCGATGATATCTGTCACAAATGACTTCCCATCCATTTCTCAGCCTTTAACACCATTGCTTGACGCTACTAGATTCACTTGGGAGTTGCTTAACAACAATTTTATGACCTTACAGTAGTCATACCGCGAGCTTGAATCTGGGACTATATTTAGAGTAGCAATCACACAGAGAGAATTAAATTTGTTCAGCAAAAAAACACATCACGTCCGAGCCATTTGCATATAAATTAATTGAAATGAAATCTCTTTGCGCAAGCGCACGTTGACAAATGATAAAAAGTGTAATGTGTTTATTGATTGTGATTATACTGACAAATATTTAAATTGTAGGTACGTTTACATGTAAAGACTAGTTTATGTCTGTGACTCCGCTTAGGTGGATATCGGTTATTGCGATTTTTGGTTATATCTCCGGTTTTGCTAAACCGATTGTGATCAAACATACGTAAGATTTCAAGTCAGACCAAGATATTTTCAGGGTTCGATTCTCGTTCAGTGCAAATATTAGTATGCATGCGCAATATTTGCATTGGTCTGGGGTTTTCTTTTCTGTATGTATTTACAAAAAAAATATATCTTAGTTTGTTTATTCGCATTCTAGAACCTATAAGATAAGCTAGTTAAGCTATGCTTACTTTGGGCCTAGATAGCGATCTGTAGAAGGTCCTACAATATAAAGAAAAAGAAGTGCATCAAAAAAATGTTCAGTAGTTTTTGCTTCCATTACAAAACAAAAAAATACACACACAGCTATGGTGGTTAGAAAATTGGAATACCTGTATAAAATAAATAAATATTGTAAGATATTCTACACAACGCTATCTAGACCCAAAGTATATAATATTATCCATATATTAAGCTAATATTGTAACTGACTGTAAAATCCTTAAGAAACAGTATCATTTTCTGAATAAAGTACCCAATGCCCTATTCTATACCTAAGACAACGTGTATGTAAAACTCATGACAAATGATTGAGTAGTTGCAGCGTGAAAGCGTAACAAACAAACTCACACGTACTTTCACTCTGCTTGCGTAAAAAGAAACCCTTTATGCTATTTATGGAAAATATAACAGACAGCTACTTTCGCTAATATAGTATTAGTAGCTATTGCCCGCGGCTCCGCCCGCGTGGGTATCGGTTATCACCTTAGAGTATACATTATATATATAGAGCGCGCCTATCACTCAGGTCTTTGGCGCCGAGTGTTAGCAGATACTTTGCGATGGTATAGCGCACCTATAGTGACGTTTCATGCATTACTGAAAATATCAATAGATGCACTTATTAATGTAGTTTGTTGTTATGAAGTTGTTTGCTTATGATTGAGGTTGAGCCAGGCTCTGTACTGTTCATACCCGTGATAGTAGTTCATACTTGTAAGGCGCGCTCTATAGCAATGTATACTTTAAGGTTATCACCATCAAACATAGCCTATGTCCCAATGTCAGACGTATCTCTGTACCAAATTTCATCATAATCGGTTTAGTGGTATAGCCGTGAAAGCGTAACAGAAGACACAAAGACAGACAGAGTTACTTTCGCGTTTATAATATTAGTATGGATATTTTTTTTTCGTTTTTTTTTTTGTCAAGTTTATTTAGATTATTATATTTTGAATATTTTGTTAGTATTCCTAACCAGCTCACGTGTTTCTCTCTTCCTACAATCCCGGGTTCTTTAAGCGGGGCGAGAAAAGGCATCTGATGAGGCCACCATTGTAACATGGTACGTGTCTGTAACGGTGACTTTCTTTCCTGAGAGTTTACCTTCAGCTTACCATCAGGTAAAGTGAAGTCAAATTGACGTATCCTATGTATAAAAAAAAGTATTACTTCTCTGTCCAGTCTCTCGGGACGATGTAAGCGTAATGTTTATTTATGCACACGCTCACTGACTATCAAGTGGTAATAAACGTAATGTCAATACAAAAAAGGTTGTCAATTATCAAAACTGGATATTCGACTTCATAAGGATTATGCCGATAACTTAAAGGTCTCCACACATCGCAGCGATTTCTTTAAGGACGTGGAAAAAAGCCTTTCTGTCAAAAAGAAATGAATCCATACTAGCTAGATAGATTTTGTTATATAGGACACGTCAATTTGGCTTGACGTTTGGTAAACTGAAGGCAAAGTCTGTGAAAAGAGGGTCACCATTACAGAAACGTACCATGTTACAATGGTGGCACTCAGCTTGCTGGCCTCGTCAGATGTTTTATCACGCCCCGCTTAAATTACCCGGGAATGTAAAAAGGCAACATGTGAGCTGGTAAAGAATGCCAGGTCTTAATGGTGCGGCAAAAGAAAGAAAATATATTTTTTTATATAAGACACGTCAATTTGACTTCGCCTCGCCTGATGGTAAGCTGAAGGCAAAGTCTCTGAAAAGAGGGTCACCATTACAGACACGTATCATGTTACAATGGTGGCACTCAGCTTGACGGCCTCATCAGATGCTTTTTCACGCCCCGCTTAATGGACCCGGGACTCTAAGAGAGAAACATGTAAGCTGGTAAGGAACGCCAGGTGTTAATGGTGCGGCAAAAGAAAGAAAATATTATTATTTCTTATAATATCTCCACCGTATGGTGTCCCTTTGCAGAGTAAGCTGGCGAGAATCGGGTAATAGGAACTTTTCGCCACTATCGATACATAAACCGTTAAAAATAATCCATACTAATATTATAAATGCGAAAGTCACTCTACAGTAATCAAAAAATATAGTTCGTGGTAACATCTGTGTCAACCGCATTTTTTGAGGTTAGGAAAAAATTAAATATTATAATTTAATATTGATAATTGAAACGTTTGAAAACGAATTATCAGTTATGGAGGAGGAAAATAATAGTGAGGAGGATGATTTTAGTGATTCACGGGAAAAGTCTGACGCCGATATTATAGGAGAATGTGAGCGAGTGTTGAAAAGTCTGTCAGATCATGGTGAGCAAGAACCGGGAGGATCGAAGAGAATTCGTGAGAAAAGTGAGGATAGTAGTGAAGATGGTTTTACTACCGTAGTAAAACGAAAGTTGAAACGTTTGGCAAGAAGTGAGTCATTTATTAATAATAACCCAATGGAATCCAGTACAGAGGAGAAGTATAATATATCTGTCACATCTCTGGAAATTTTACCAAAACAAATGGCTATGGCCAGACTTTTGAAGTCCGAAAATATATGTAATATTATAAATATAAAATATAAAAATCCTTTTAAAGTTATCATGAATTTTGAAAAAATAGAAGATACGAATATGCTTTTAAATAACAAAAAATTTCAAGAGCTCGGCTATAAATGTTCTTCTGCCTCAGAAACCGTATCGTACGGCTTAATAAAAGGTGTTGATCTAGGAATATCGGACAATGAAATATTAGAAAATCTGAAATCCACGGCTGAAATATTAGCTATCAGGAGATTGAAACGATACGATTCAGGAGGCAAATGGATAGATAGTGAGTCTGTTCGTATCTGTTTTAAAGGGTCTACTTTCCCAGCTTATGTATATGCATATGACTGTCGGTTTAAGGTAGAGAACTTTGTTTTCCCAGTATCCCAATGCTCTGGATGCTGGAAATTTGGACATTTTATTAAATTCTGCCCAACCAAAAAAATTTTATGCCCTAAGTGTGGGGGAAACCATGTCAATTGTGAGATACAAGACTATGTCTGCCTTAACTGTAAAGGGCCTCCTATAACTATAGATAAATCATGTCCAATGTTTATAAGAGAAAAGAAAATTAGGGAAATAATGTCCCAAGAAAGTGTACCATATGGGAGAGCTACTGTAATATTTTTACAGCGGGATAGAATTAATAAGGAAAGAAAAGAATATATACATATGCAGGAAAGTTTAAATAATACAGATAAAACTTCAAGTTCAGCAGTAAATACTTCTATACTCAGCATTCATAAAGAGAATCATGTACAGTACATGGAGTTAGAAGGAAATAGCCAAGAAATAGAGAAGAGTGAGGTTAGACCAAAAAGCCCTGTGATAGGGCAGGGTTCTTTAAATTCCAAGAAAGGACGTAAGGATAAACATAACAGTGGTATCAATATTCAACATCAGATACAAAGAAACTCTCAGGAAAGCTTAACAAATGAGGACAGCCATACAAAACATGAGAAGAACAAAAAAGATAATCAGATGATGCTCAATAAGATTTGGATTAAAATACAGAATATTATTTTGACAAGAAGTTCGTTCGAGGAAAAGGTTATTGCGGTAATAAAGTGCATTTTTGAAGAATGTAAGAATTTTGTTAAGAATTTTATACGGGAAGGAAACTGGTTAGCAAGTCTTTTTGGTAGCAGTCATGGATAGTATTAGTAGAAGTACGTTATTTATTAATATTTTGCAATGGAACGCTCAAAGCCTAAGGCTTTGAGCGTTCCAAACAAATAGCAAATTAATAGCATTTGCTAACCTAGTTTAAGTTTTGTTTACTGTTAATGTTATTTTGTTACAATAGGACTGTCATGTCGGAAGATAAAAGTCCTGTAAATAAATAAAGATTTAAAAAAAAAAAAAAAAAAAAGTCACTCTATCTGTCTGTCTGTCTGTCTGTCTGTCTGTTACGCTTTCACGCCTAAACCGCTGAACTGATTTTGATGCAAATTTGGTATAGGGGTAGTTTAGACCTTGAGAATGGACATAGACTATGTTTGGTCGCGATAACCGACATCCACGCGGGCGGAGCCGCGGGCAAAAGCTATTCTACAATATATATTATTCGCATACATTTACAAAAGTATTTAAAAGATAATTACATAATTATTGTACTAAATAATCGTTTTACTATATAATACGGGTTTAATTTCCAAGCTTTATATTACGACCCTGCTTTTAGAGGTATGGTAGAACAGGTTTTTAATTCGCTTGTTTCTTTACAGGTATGTGGATATGGCCACCCGTGGTAATAGATCTGAGAATATGATTTTTTTTTACAAGAAACTGAAGACCTTTGTGGTGAGTGTTTTCTAGATTAGAATATATATTTTTCTCACTGTAATCCTTGGTAGTACCTAATAATGGTCGGCCGGGGTGCGAGGGATATCTACGATAATCACACCTCCGGCAACCGACGCCGACGGTCCATAGGCGGCGTGCGTTTCAGTCGGTCCGACCGGCTACAGCGGGGGAGGTATCCGTAGGGATTTTCCGCACGATAAAAAAGGTAACTTTATTGGTGAAATTTTGAAGCATTTATTATGCTAACTATTGTATGTAAAGTCTTAATCGAACTTTATTGGTGGTCCTCAGCTTGATGGCCTCATAAGATGCCTGTTGACATCCCTTCCATAGGGCGCGATTACAACCTGATCACGATAATGGTATCTTCATGGAGACGTATTTTCCTAATTGCATTGCATTTTCCGAGGCCAAGATGATCGCCTCAGGGTCCGCCTTCTCGCTCTTTCTCCTCCACTTCGCACGATATTGGACGTCCATGGAAGTGAGACCATTTGCACGCATGTCACCCTCCACGATTTCAAGCCAGAACTTCTTGGGCCTACCCTTTCTACCTGGACCTGGAGGCGCTATTGCCAGGCATTTCCTGCCTTCGTAGCCTGGCGGTTGCCACAAGACGTGACCACACCAGCGACATAAAATATGTTCCTTTGTCGAACGGTATAGAGCTAGAACGTAGAACCCTTACAGTCACCATGTATCCTCTTCATACAATCCCAGGTTCTTTAAGTGGGGTGTATAAAAAGGCATGATTCGAGGCCTTCAAGGTAGGAACCACCATTGGCACCATTCTAGGAACAACATCTGAAAAGGTGGCAACAATTCTTTGGACTGCAGCTTAGCTCAGGCGGAGTACAGTCGAATTGACAATCTAAAATGTTAAAAAAAAAGGAAAAATAGGCGTAGTAATACTTATTGACAGCCTCTGTGGCATAGCGGTAGGAGAGCACGTTAAGCCGTTGGTCCCGGTTGCCATAAGAACATCTATGGCAGTCGTTACGGGTAGTTGGAGCCCTAAAAAGTCCAAAAAGAACAGTCTAGCTGCAAAGCTTCGATATCGCTTAATGTTGTGATTGTTAACCATTGGGTTGTGGAGGTCAGATGGCAATCGCGTCACGGAAAATATCGAAGTCTAGCCAAATCCGTAGTTAAGACTAGTAAAGCGGACCCCAGACTCCGAGCTGAAAAAGCTTCGGATTCGACTGGGAATTAACGCTAGGATGAAGATAGGCGTAGTAATACTTATTTTATATTTACTTTATGTTTGTATAAGGCGCAATTTCGCTTAACTTTTTAAATTAACAACGACGGAAGACAGCGAATCACACTCAACCACATACAACCCAAGACAATTTATTAGCCACAAATCTAAAATCAACCAATTTGCCACACTGTTCGGATTGAACCTCGGAACTTCATGGTGTAGTAGAATTACTGATTATATACATACCTTATGTGTAGATAGTATTACAAACAGAAATTATCAATTCAGATACGCCACTTAGTCTCAAATATTTTGAAACTAACAAAATGGCTTTCATGGGAATCGAACCAACGAAATTGGTTGCGATCGTTAGTTAACGGTAACATACCCGATTGATTTCTTTATGACCAAATTGTTTTTGATATTTTTTATGTTTTGTTAAGGCGAAGTGTATGAGCCTATGAGTCTCTAGTGCGATGTGGCCTTGACATGACGTGTCTTTAAAGATACGTTTCTTTACGAATTATGACTTCAGTCAGTTTTTGTTTTTCTGTCAGTTAAATCTAAACATAAGATAATTGATTTTCCTGACTTACTGTAATTCATCAACGCACGTCGTAAATCGTTTCATTTATTCATTGTGGAGTGTTCGAGTGGAAACTACAAAGTTAAAGTACTGGTAGTCGATACCTTTTACGTTCTAATCATCCACTAATGAATATTGCTTATAAATTGTGTTCCTAACGGGGTAAAGTTGTAAAGACAAAGATGAACAGTTGTACGGAAGTTAGTCATTTACAAAGTAAGAAGCATGAAATTTTAATAAACTGCTTCTACTAAGAAAAATAAATATAAAATTTTATCTACATTTTTTAAAATGTCACCTCAGTTGTAATTTTCGTATAAACCCACCCGTTTTGAGTACTTTTTGATACAACCATTATTGTTTTGATCAATATTTTATGTTTTACAAATTACCTATGTTTTCTTACGCTTAGTACCTACTCATTCATTCTACATGTCCAAACCACCTTAGCAAATACGGTATTCGAGCATCATTCGATGTTTTACCCGATGATATATTATTAACTATAGATATGTTGTCCACACTCTTAAATGGCGACAAAAAAATGATGACTTTTGGTCATCATTATAAGCGCCAATAAGAATCGCGACAGTGCGCCACCCAAAAAAAAACGATTTTAATAATAATTTTGCAATAATAAAATATTATTAATAGAAATAATTATATAATTCATATAAATTAATACGTATTTTTAGTAAGTAGCTATAATATTTTTATACTTAGTGTTTGCGCCATTTTTGAAAGCCGCCATCTTCTTGTATAACGTATCTATGAATATAATACAATCATCATTGGTTATACCCATATCCTGTTGCAAAGTGTCACAGAATCTCTCTGTTCTTAGAGGGTCGGCAGCGCGAATGTGACCCCCCTGGTATTGCACTCGTCCACACGTCACGGTAGGTAACCACTTTCCGTCAGTTGGGCCGTGTACTTGTCAACGACCTAAGTGGTTGCCTGGCAGAAATTGCGTAAAGCGATAAGGCCGCCTTTTGTACTGCTCCTGTTTTTTTTTATTATTATTATTATTTTTTTTATTAAGCATACAATTTATAACTATTGCAACTACTAGATGGTTCACAAAACTGTTTTGAACAGTTTGTCTGTGAACTCAGTTGAGTCTCTGTTAAAAACATAATTAGTTAATTTATACATATATGTAATGGTGTATACCTACGTACTGATATTTACTCAATATTGTGTAATAGAAATTGCCTTGTCAGACTTTTAAATTTATTTTTATTTGACTCCCACCTGATGTTCACAGGCAAACTGTTCAGCACAAACGGTACTCGTTTGCTTAACGTTTTCTTAATTTCTGTATCAAAATATTGTAATTTGGCGTACAAAATAAAGTATATAATAAATAATAAAAAAAAAATATAAAAAAATATCTCACATGTCAATACTACATCGCTAGACACGCACCGCAGAGCTTGGCCTTAACCAACGCGGCTCTTTCAAATACGTAGCGGATATTATAAATTCGTTATCCTCATATCCTACTCGGCACAGTCGTGGCACATCGTACGTTTAATTGCTTCAAATTGATGTTAATGATCAATACTTCAGTGTTGATGAACCTCCATGATTGTGTAATACCATTGGAGTGTAGCAAGGGTTAGGATGAAAAAAAAAAACAAGTACTGATTGGGCGAATTCTTTAATTTGTTTAACTTGAAGCTTTAACCTTCAAATACGAGCTTGAAATTGAAAAAAAAACGTAGCTGTCGTTTTTTTTTTTTTTTTTATAAGAATATTAGCAACCGAAATTACTAATATTCCCGTTAATCCCTCCAACTAAGCTAAATTGCTTGTGCTAGGAGTGGGTTCACGTCGGTAGTGTAATGGCCAGGATTCGAACCCGGGACCTCTCGATCGTAAGGCCGACTCCTTAACCTTGACGATTAGTTGGGTGTTTGAGGCCTCAGGAAAACTTTTGGGTAAGCGTATCTTACCTATATACCGGTACACCTGCAAGCTAGACAGCCTCACATGCAAGAAGTACACCTGTCCCTCTACACAAGTGACAATTAGTTGGCGGGCGTATTTATTTTTGTATAGAACATGTCAATTTGACTTCACCTGGCCTGATGGTAAGCTGAATACAAAGTCTCGGAAAAGAGGATTACCATTATAGACACGTACCATGTTACAATGGTGGCACTTAGCTTGACGACCTCTTCAGACGCTTTTTCACGGCAAGAGACCCGGGACTGTAGGAGAAGGAAACACGTGTACTGGTAAGGAATTCCATGTCTTAATGGTGCATCAGAGGAAGGTAGTGTAGAATAGAATAATAAATGTATGGGATTTAACGTATCTATCTAATCCATACTAATATTATAAATGCGAAAGTAACTCTGTCTGTATGTCTTGTCTGTTGAGCTTGCACGCCTAAACCACTTAACCGATTTTGATGAATGAATGTTTGGTTGCTAAAACCGACATCCACGCGGGCTGAGCTGGAGACAACAGCTAGTCTTTCATTTTTTTTTTTTTAAATATAGGACACGTCAAATTGACCTCGCCTCGCCTGATGGTAAGCTGAAGGCAAAGTCTCTGAAAAGAGGGTCACCATTACAGACATGTACCAGACATAGATTGCCTAGAACTACCAATTAACGACACAGTTTAAGTGTTCACAATAATACCGTTTTGTTGTGTGTCGTGTTTGCAATAAATTTCAATAATTTACATTAGGGTCGCACTCGAACCCGCTACCGGTAGCGTAAACCTCTCTTCAAATATTTATGTGCATTACATTGTTAGCGAATAACCTGGCCCTCGATTCTGCTAAAGCAAAACCACTGTCGTGCCACAATCTCTGCAAAAATTGGCATTAAATTTTATACTTTAAGTCTATAGAATTAAAGTCCAAAATTAAATGACAATAATTTCATTACACGCTTTCGTTCACTCTACAAAAAGCGATTTAATTTTGAACTTTAACTGCATTGCTTTAAAGGCTAAAATCAAATGGAATTTTCTCGCAGTCTCTGTGGTGTGACAGTGGTTGTGCTTTAGCAGAATCGAGGCACTGTTGGCTTACGATTCGAGTGTTTTAACTTGGAATTACGCTTGGGTATAACGCGTAAGAATTTCTGAATAAAAGGTATTACAGAAAAGTACCTACTTGTGCTTTGTGGCGTGACGGTAGTGAAACTACGCAGTGAGCCTAGGTTCGATTCCCGCTCAGTACAACTACATGGATGCATCTCTCTCTCATCCTAGCGTTAATTCCCAGTCGCATCCGAAGCTTTTCAGCTCGGAGTCTGAGGTCCGCTTTATCAGTCTTAACTACAGATTTGGCTAGACCTCGATATTTTTTCGTGAAGCGATTGCCATCTGCCTCCTGACATCAGCCCAATGATAACATTAGGCGATATCGAAGCTTTGCAGCTAGACCGTTGTTTTTGGATTTTTTTTTAGGGCTCCAACTACCCGTAACGACTGCCATAGATGTTCTTATGGCAACCGGGACCGACGGCTTAACGTGCTCTCCGAGGCACGACCGGACCAATGCAAATACCCATATTTAACGAACACAAATATTTGCACGATTGAACCCGCACCTCCTGCGTAGCGGCCGCGTTCACTACCGCTACGCCACGGAGGCTATCCATTTGGATGCATGAATATGTATTGTCTGTTTGCATTGGTCTGGATTTTTCCGTGTCATAGAGAGCACGGTGTCACGAGAGCAAGTCGGTTGCAATACGAATATCTATGGCAGTCATTACGGGTAGTTGGAGCCCTCAAAAGTCCGACTAGTCTAACTACAGATGAACTTTGATACCATCAATGAGTTGTGGATGTGGAGTTCAAATGGCAGTTATTGCGGTATCTTTGTAGGGCTTCATAGACCCCGAGTATATATAGCCGTGATTACATTCAAGTAAATGTCATCATAATATCTAATTATTCATAAGAAATGCCAAAAACCTAGCTAAATTTATTACTGAACCAGCGGGTGGTGGTTTTTAAACGCAATAATATAGGACAACGTACTATTATTATTATATATTATTGTGTGGGATGGTATTTTATTATCTTTTCGTAACAATTTGACGTTTTAAACGAATTTCAAAATTAAAACACATAATATTTGTTTGTATTTGGTGATGGTTCGATATTAAATTTTATTACCAAGAAAGATTTCAGATATTCGTCTTGGTGATCTATGAGCATTAGAATTGCAAATAAATAAATTACAACATACATACAGACAACTACGGTTCTTTCCCAATGGAGTAACAATATGTTTTCTTGATAATTTTCTTACATGCTTTACATATTGAATTTGAATATAAATGAAGAAGCAATGGTTGCCTGGTATAAAAGTGTTACTTTGTGATCCACAAGAATAAAATATATTAGGTAAATAATAGCCGAAATTATATATCGTTTTGTTGTTATTAAGTGCCTAGATGGTCTTTCCAAGCGACTTCAATAAGGGATTCTTCAAGAAGGGCATTAGAAGGTTCTAATAGGGTCGGTAGCGCGAGTGTAACGCCCTTGGTGTTCCATACGTCCATAGGCCACCGTAACCACTTTCCATCAAGTGGGCCGTGTGATTGTCTGCCACTTAAGTAGTATAAAAAATGATATTTGACGTAAGTATCTTTATTAGGGAGTAAATTAATCCAGGAATGGTGTCAACCACGTTCAAAAGATGGCAACCACGATCTAGTCGACACAACAAAAAAATCTCTGTTAAACTCCGTCCAGTTATCATCAACTGGGTTAAACCTACGAAACAAAATGACTTATATACCTCCATAAGTAGTTTTCCAATAAAATGACCATTTACAATAAATTAGACACATTAAAACCTGATATTATTATAGATAAAGCTACTCCTTTTTGTCTCAAACTATAAAGATTGTTTCGGGGAGTTTTATAGTTTTTTTATGCTCACACTGAGGTTGATCAGCCGATTAGTTGTCAACGGGTAAAGGTCAGGCAACACTAATATGATTCGTGAATATTATTATAATAGATGATTATAGAATTTTAATTGATAACATGTACAGTCAGCGGCATAAATAGATGACTATTATCAGATTTTCAAAGTACGTTTTTGAGCTAAGCAATCATATTTTTTTTTATGTAAATGCTGTTTACTCAGTGTAACTTATTAAACATTTTCTATTAAAATATAATAATTGAAATGAAATTATTTTAACGAATTCCATCCCCATATTTACACATTGATGCTTGAAAGACAAAAGGGGATAAGTCACACAAAGTTATCAAAGCAAAAGGTTCTAAATGATATTATAATTACTTTACAATATAGCGATTTTCCTGTCAATTAGTGTTGGGATTGTACCCTTAGGTATAATCATCTGTAATTCAATTCAATCTGAATTTCTTAAAATATAGTTACACACTAGGTTTTATCATATTCACAAGTGCACATTATCAATGCTTGGAAGACAAAAGGGTGTATGTCACACAAAAACTTTTCAAAGATAAAATGTCTCAATTAATATTAAATCTACTTTACAAAAAACAATTTTCCTGTCAACAGCTGTTGTGACTTGGACCCTTTCGTCGATATTATAACAAAATATATTTATCTACCATTAATTATTCTAGCGTTAGAGTATGGACAGTGAGTGACGCCCTAATGAGTTAGGTGACTGGACTTCACCCGTAAGTGGTTGATTGTGGTGAAATTAACCCGGGCACAGTTAGGATTAATAGTTGAGAACGGTGTTTGGGGTAATTATATTTCTGCGGGGTATATGATGGGGTATTAATAACTATAGGTACAGAATAAGACAGTTATAAAGGGTTATGTGTTAGTGCTCTTGCTTGTATCCTCCCGATGGTGTAGGATGGTGTAGGTTTTCATACTTCATTCAATATCATGAAAATGATATCCAGATGCAAATACTCAAATTAGATTAAATAAAGGCACCAGAAATAGTTTTTGCTTGTATTGCGAGGGTTTTCCACGATTTCCCTTGGTAGTCAGGATCTTCAGAGCATCAGATCCTGAGTTTCTGGATACGGAACCACACCTCTTCCTTTTTTGAAGTTGGTTAAAAAAGTGCTCAACGCGCCTAAAGTTTTGACTTCAAAGAAATGTGACAGGTGAATTGTCAGAAATTGTCAATCATGTACTAGGTATAGACTACTGGCCCGTGTACAAAAATGATGGGTCATTTGAACCACCAGGTGACCTATATAGAACGATATAAGAACATAAAATAATAAGATTCAGCACTATGCCGTCACTTGTAAGCTGTCCAACTGAGTGCAGGTGAGTACAGGTACAAAGTACAGGTAGAGTGAGTACATTTTGGTCATATATTTTTGTACGGCATTCTTACCATCGATAGATCCATGAAAAATAACAAGCAAACGCGTAGTGCTGTACAAAAAATGGTGAGCCACAAAGTCGGAATTTTTATTTTATTTTCCGACATTACCAGGGTAAATTTGGTCATTTGATTTTGTACGGCATCAGTTTCATAATATTTCAATACTGCTTCTAATCCATTATTCCGCAACGCCGTACAAAAATCATGCGACATGGTGAAGTAATCGTGGGTTACAACCCCCTCTTCTTCACCTGCACTCAGTTGGACAGCTTACAAGTGACGGCATAGTGCTGAATCTTATTATTTTATGCTCTTATATCGTTCTATAAAGGTCACCTGGTGGTTCAGATGACCCATCATTTTTCTACACGGGCCAGTAGTCTATACTGGCCGCATAAAATTGCGAAAAAAAAAATACTATGCAACTTGAGAATGCTGCTGACGTGACGTGAATCATTGCTGACGTTAGCGTGATGTGCGGGACGCTGACTATGATGCGAATTCCATGATTTCAGTTCACCCAAAGTTTTTCTATAAAAATACCCAATGCATCTAAAGAAACTTTCACTTCAAACATTTTCAAACCAAGAAACACTTTTTATAACTTTTACTAGACAGCAGTAATTAATTACACCTATTGATTACATTAGCCTATTATGTTGACTATTATTACAAATACAGAAATAAAATCTAAAATTTTAATATTAAATTCACTTAGAATGCTGTAAAAATGTTATAAAAATTTAACGCGCATATGCGGAGTGCTCCCAACCGCGACGACACACCAAAAGGTATTTAAATGGTAGAATGCAACGGCATATGACATTTTATTGATGTTATTAATAATAATATGAGGTAGCCGTATGCAAATAATAATAATAAATGCAGGTGTAACGCGGCCTTTGACTTAACACTGCGGGAACATGTGTACGAGCAAGATTAACTTGCTTTAGTTTCGTAAAGGGTTTTCTGTATTCAACATTAGATATTGAAATAAAACTATTTTTAAACGGATTCTATTGTTATATATTTGTTATTATTTACCTTTAGCACGACTCATAGGGACCCAGTCATTCACTAAATTTAACCAGGAAAAAAGCAAAATATAGCAAGACTTAACGACACAGTGAGCTCATTCGACAAGTCAACAGTGACGTATGTCTATGTGCTCGACAACGTGACGTCACCAAATTTACAGCATGCTTTGATCGTTCGAAATGCTCTTACAGCATGTGCCTACTACAGTTGTCGTACTTTTTTGAATTCATATTGTTTTTCTTTTTTTTTTTTTATGACATAACCTTGCAATGTAGCTTATACTCGGTTGCCACTTAACCCCTTCCGAATCTTATCGATATCCGCTAACATTCTTACGTATAAAGACGTATCTGTAGTTACATTTATTCCCTTGACTGCAGCAGACTACTGAGTCACAATAAATAAGTCTATTTGAATGGCAGTCGTGGACAGCGACTACTTTAATATTACCGTCACGAGTTTCGTATGATAAATAGTAGGTTTATTTTGTTCTCGGCTGTCCTTGGCTTCAAGTTAGCTGACCTGCAGATTTAAATGATGAAAATCTACTTTTTTACCCCCGGGGAAATACGAGAGGTGTTATTTACCGCTGAATTTTTGGGTAAGTCTCTATTCATCTTGAAAATTTTTCGGTTAGAAAATAGTGTTTTACGCTAAAATAAAAATTCGAAGGGATACGAGAACAGGGAGAATCAGCATTAACACGAATTTTGTGTCGGAGTCTTCTCGGGCCGTATTTCTAACATTTTGCTTTTAATTTTGACGTTTTGTAAATTTCACTTCATTATACAGATTCTACACTGGAGTTCTTCAAGAAGGGCATTAGAAGATCTCTTCAGAGTCGGAAGTGCTAGTGTGACGCCCCTGGTGTTGCATACGGAAGTCCACGGTAACCACTTCCCATCAGGTGGGCCGTGTGCTTTTCTGCCACCTAAGTGGTATAAAAATAAAAATAAGAACCTGTCTAGGGGGGCAGATCTGTTTGATTCTATAGAGGTCCGCGCAAGAAGCTTAAAATGATATCGTTTCTTAGAATCCTCAGTGAGTGTAACTCAATCAAGAGTAGTTCTTGCGTTCAAATGACGTACTTGGCCAGTAGTCATTAATTTCTGCCATGTAGCTGAGAAAACTAGTTGTACGTGACAATGTAGATAAAGTATGTTAGAGTGGGTCGTGTTGATGCCCTTTAGAACGCTAAAGGGCCATATTTTTACCCGACTGCTAAGTAAAGGTTATTATATCAAAGATTCTTAGACCGCATTTGGACTTAATCTTCCAAAAAAGGTTCTACATCCTAGCGTTAATCCTAGTCGCATCCGAAGCTTTCACTTCGAAGTCCTGGGTTCACTTTTCCAGTCTAAGCTGCGTGTTTGACTGGATTTCGACATTTTGCGTGAAGCGACTGGTATCTGGCCTCCACAACCCATTGGCAATATCGAAATATTGCAGTTATACCTACCAGTTGGCGGACTTTTTAGGGTTCCAACTGCAACGACTGCCATAGAAGCTTTAGCTTTTCGAGCCACGGAAATACCCAGATCAAATAGACATTCCTTACTATTCTATAAAGAACTAGCGGCCGCCGCCCGGAACTTCGTACATGTGAAGTTGGTTAGGGGTGGAGTTTCGTAAGTTTCTTAGCGGATGTTTACACCCTGTATGGAACCTGCCTGCGAAATTTCAAGTTTGTAGGTGTTATAGTTTCTGAAATTTCGTGAGTAATCTGTGAGCGGTAGGTATTTCGCTTTTATATAAGTAACGTTACTAGCTGACCCGGCGAACTTTGTACCGCCATATTTTTTAGCCTGTTAAACCTTCGCTGGACATCCACGAATATTCAAAGACTAAAATTAGCCAAATCGGTCCAGCCGTTCTCGAGTTTTAGCGAGACTAACGAACAGCAATTGATTTTTATACAGAGTGGCGCAATAGAACGTGCAATATTGAAATAATACGTTAAAAAATAAATACAAAAGGTAAAGTTAAAATTAAACTGGGGAATAGCAGAAAAATAAATGAAGTTAAGAATGAATAATTCGACTAATTTTAGCATTTATCAGCTTTAAATTCCAGGACATACCATCCCAAGTTCAGCAATATCCCTGATGGTGACACACAGGGCATAAAAACTATCGTCCGTTCACTGACACTTCGCGCGTGCCCGGGCAACTCCTGCGCATAATTGTGCGCGCACATTGTTCCTACATGTCGGCGTGTACGATTTGCAGTAGCGTCTTTTTGTTCTGACGCAGGCGCAGAAATATAACCAGTGTTTAAGACTTTTAAACTACTAAAGTAGCAAACAAGTAGACTGTACACCTTTTTATACTACTTAGGTCGCAGACTAGCACAAGGCTCATCTGATGGAAAGTGGTTACCGTGGCCTACGGACGAGTGCAACACCAGGGGAGTCACACTCATGCTACCGACCCTGGAAAAACACCTGATAAGCGGTTACCGTAGCTTTTAGATTCTATCCACACCATAGCCTACACATTTACTTAAACCTCCCTTTCTTACATTAAATTATCTGGACTTGACCTGCCATCTGACCTCTCAACTCCAAGAGGGAAGTCTGCGCCAGAGTCCAGTCTTGCAAATGAGGGTAGTATGGACCCCAAAGATCTTGGTAATGCTCCATATACCGTAACTAATGTTGAAAATAAATATTACACATTCAAATTTAGTTATACCCTGCTAAACTGGCCAAGTGTGACTCTACGCGAGCACAAAGGGTTCCCTACCATTATCAATATAATATTAGCCCCCTAAAATATTTCTTTTTTTCTGTTTTTCTTAGTATTTGTTGTTTTAGCAGTAACAGAAGTACATCATTTGTGATTTAAACTGTTTAGCTATCACTGTTCATGGGATAACATGCTCCCCTAGACAAGTAGCAATTCGTTGGCTGGCGTATTGTAGAATTGAATGATAAATCTACAGTACGCCGATCAACATATTGCTACTTATCTGTATAGTTATAATACGTCAAATCCCATACATTCATCTTTCTATTCTAAAATACGCTGACCAGCGTATTTTAGAATAGAAAGATGAATCACCGGTAGTGATGGCTAAACAGACAGGCAGACGGACCAACGACGGTGGAGTCTCAGTAATATGATTCCGTTTTTATATAAAAGCCTTTCGGCCAGATTGGGATCCAAGGTTTGGAAACCGGTAGTGATGGCTAAACAGACAGGCAGACGGACCAACGGTGGAGTCTCAGTAATATAATTCCGTTTTTACCCCTTGAGTACGGTACCCTAAAGAAGAAAGATATAAATAAACGACTGCCAGTTCAGTTACCACTACCAAATGTATGGCAGGTCACAAATCCGTGAAATACACAACCAGCGAAGGGTCATTTGTCAAAAGCATGAATAATATCTCCGGAGGTAAGCTCTGACAAATTTTATTTTTTGGCACCGGACTTAATTTGATCTGTGATGGCTCAGTGAAAAATTACGAGCGAGGAACACCCAATGTGGAGAAGGTATTGGGTTCATTGATACCGTGGAGGTTGATTGGTGGGTTACCAATAAGGAAAATATATCAGTTACATCCTCCAATAACTGACTAGGCTCTGGTATAGGATTTTCTCCCTGTAGCTCAATCAATCATTCAATTAGCATATCACAGTCCAATACACTAGACATAGGCACCTCCCAATGTGTGCCATTGCTCTCGATTCTACGCTTTCCCCACATCCAGGTTATTCAAATCACCTTTTTCAGGTCGTCAGTCCATCTGGGAGGGTCCCACCTTCCGTTCGCCTTCTCACGGTCTTTAAGACTCGTTTGTTTCTATCAATCAATTAGCCTATCGCAGTCCACTGCTGGACATAGGTCTCTCCTAATTTTGGGAGGCTTTGGCCTACTGTTTCCACGCTGACCAGACGGGTTGGTACAGGGTTGATGTCCGCGAGTGTCAAAACATCACTAAGTACAATATAAGACGGATCCCGGAGGAAAATGTTTTTGATGTATGACATTGAGGACTATCAATGTCATACATCAAAAACATTTTGTTAAGAGACAACCGTACTTTATGGTGGAATTTCCACCGTTAAAGTCACAGTGTTTTACACCCACGGTTGTGAATCCTATTAATATAAATGCGAATGTTTGTTAGTGAGTGTGTTTTGTCTTCATGCTATGATCGTGTCCCCCTAGTGGCGTAGTCTCACTTCGCAAGTCTATATCTAAACCTAAGATGAAAGAAAAAACATTCGCAGCGCATCAACCAATGCAGGTAAAGACGCGAGTATACATTAGTTTCCTTTTCATGTTTTCTTTGATCCTTTTTTATCTGACTGTACTTTAGCATGCGCGCGAGATGATGACGAAAAAATAATTCGAAATCAAAAATTGCCAACTCGCGCGCGCTCGCGAATTTGACGATCGCGAGATGGTGAATGACTTGATGGTTCGAAGAATTCCAGTGGAATTTGAAGACGAGACAGGCCTTGCTTCATACAGACCTTCCAAATTGAAATAAGTAGGTATCAAATAAAATATGTAGATTTTTTTTTAATTAATTGTGAAACTTAAATGAAGTGTTCGAAATTTAAAATGATTCCATACATATATACCCACCTGTAAATCCCCGAAGGGGTAGGCAAAGGTATATTAACACCTATATTTCGCCACTATGATTTTAGGTAACGTAATAGGGGGCGAGCCTATTGCTGTACAGTGGACGTAAGTACTGGGCTAAGCATACCTAGATACTTAAGGGTCTAGCTGAGTATGAAGTGAACTGTCATATATTAATCTGATTTTCCTTATTCTGCGTTATCTGTATATATTGTTATGACCTAGACAAGCGTGCAAAAAATATAAAGAATAGTAAAAATAGTGCTCAAAATATATTTTATTTCCCTATGTTATAAATTCTTCTGTACATAAGTTCCAAACACGTATTTATTAATAGTACATTAACATAATCAGAAAAGGTGCTGATTACAACAAAAATTCTATACAGTAGATATTAATTAATTACGTTCACGTCAGTAAGAAAGATAGAACGAAATAGCAACAACTACATCGAATTAGATCGAATACATTGCTGGCTAATTGTGTACTGTTGTTAATAAAATGTATACGTAATACTCAATGGATGAACGAGTAAACGATAGCATCAGCTCCGCGAGGATAAGATGAGAACACTAATTATGTTTCTATGGTGCGCTCGCGCAGGGAGGGGCGGCATTCCGCCGGTCCATTGACCCTACACACAGACCACCATACAAGTAGACTAACAAAAATATAAATTGAAATATATATTAATGTTTTCTATTAATTATCAAATGTATCGTAAATTATTACGAGTTATGAATTATGCGGTTTTATTAATAAATGTAAAATTGCTATTAATTGTGATCGTAATTATGTGTTTTTTTTGTTTTTACACTTCGTTTGAGAATTAGTTGATTAATGTTGAGACTGCTACTTATCATTTGATCGGCAAATTATTGAGAAATAATCATTTATTTATTAAAAAAAGGATATACCTATGTGCTTCGAGTATTCAAATATCAGATTTTACGATCGCATAAGTGATACTCGTATCTTTTTATTATTCGGCCATTGATTTTTATTCCAATAGACAATGACCAAATCATGTAGATTTTTTTTTGTAATATATTTCAAAAATGGAACTTCTGTTATGTGAAGCAAACATGTCGATCAATAAATCAAATCAACTTATCAATCGAATTGGTTGAATTTTAAATTTAGAAGCAGTAGATACCTACAGTAGAGCCTACGATTGAATAAAAATTGTTTATTTTCGTCTAGAAATAGTGTGTGAACGACTCTCATTATAATAATCAAAATCGTTCGAAATATGATATCAGTCGTAAATGTTCTAAATTTAATATGACTTCGACCCGTATTTCCTATATAATATGACTGAATACATTTGTAAAACTGATCGAAATTCAAAATTTATTTCGTTCAGAATTAAAATACATTTTTGTTAAGTCGAACTTGAACCGACTAAAACCGATCTGATATACCTACTCGTAAAGTAAAAAAAATAATTTTCAACGAATTCTATCGCGATTTATTTGGTATTGTTTAATTTGTTTTGTTTAAAATACATAGTTTTATGTCAATAAGTAACATACACGAGAACTTCCGCCCGCCTATATTAAACCCATACAAAAAAGTTAAAAAGCAAATCCTACATAGGTAAAATATTTATCGAATTGCGAAAGTTATGTAATTAAATAAACATTTTTTTTATATTCCCGCCAACTCTCAAAAACGGCCAGTCTATCATTTTACTTTTTTAATCTATGGCTTAACAGATGATATATAGTATCACAGAGTACCGCGCGAATGTGCTATCTATGGCTATTCTGTTCAGAGACAATCGTGTTCCGTTGCGCCTTTGACGTTTGACGTACATTGATGCGATTTTAAAATGTATTGACGTGAGATGAAAGGCGTCCTTTGTTTCGACTAGAATTTGGTTGAATTAAACTTTGATGGGTCGAGCGTGCCTTTGTTTTTGTTCTTAGAGATATAATGTCGTCACGCATGTGGTGATTGTATGGTGATAGAGTGAGATAGAAGTGTATTTACATATTATCATATGAATATATTTTGTGTGGTACAGGATGTTTTTAATTATGCTTGGTTTGGGTTGTAGGGTTAACGAGGATACTAGAATAGTGCGTGTTTCGAATGTGCGTGTTTTTTTAATTATAATTTTTTGTAAACTAAGTATCTAGTAGTAGCTAATGTAATTAATATAGGAGTTGTTTTATGTAATGCAGTACAGCCATTATGTAATAGGATATATACTGTTTTAGTTAAATCAGTCTAATTTGTGTTAGAAAAACATGATTTTAACTTTGCCTGAAGTGATGACAGAGTTGTATCTATTAATTATCCCGAACCTTAAACACTTGCTACTGTGAAGGTGTCTTCGAGGTATTAGCACAGAATAAATAATAGTACTACGTATTACTAAAATAAAAAAAAATGTAATACCTAGTGATTTTAAAACTAATCAGTTATTTTAGACACGAATAACCTTACGTCATTGAACTACAGCTTTACACAAAAAAAAAAAACAAAATGTAAAGTCTACTATAAAAACATAATTCGTCTACAATAGCTTTTATAATTTAATTACGCAATTAAATTCTCCTCAAAAACATTCCGTGCTCGCGAGCATAGATGAAGCCGAAGCAATATTTGCTCAGAGCAATTATACTTCGATATAATAGCCGGGGTGTGCTCATCTATTAAGCACTTAAACAGTGATTGATAATCCTATTCTCACATCTAGTGAGCTTGGTTTATAAATTATTGCAATTTTAACTCATCCTATATATAATAAATATTCTAGTATTGGTTCCCGTTCCCGGTACAGTAGAATAGGGCCACCCCATCTCTTCCTGTGGGTGTCGTAGAAGGCGACTAAGGGATAGGGTTGTTCTCCATTCGATAGTAAATATACAACCCCTCACTAAGTGCCTGCTTGGCGGCAATATGCTCACCACGTATTTCGTGGGACCAAAAATCATAATTGTCGAAATGTGGCTGTCATCACACCCCTTCGTGGATTTACTTTCGGTAATATAATATGCATGTTCATTTATGGTTTCTAGAATAAAGATCATCATCTGTACAGCGTTAGTCGTTGAATTTTAAGCCTAAATTTTGGTACCAGGGTCCGCATTAAGGACAAGAGAAGAACTCTTTCTTGTCCTTGATGTAAGTTATCTGGGCTTTTATGAGAGCGATTGCCACCTGTTAACTTAAGCCTTCAATTTTAGAAGAAAAAAAAGAGTTCTGTGCAAATAGGTACATCAGAACCCAGAGAGCTAAATCTCGAAAAAAATATTCGTTTAAATAATCCTAAACTACTCAAATTAAAAAAAAAACCATCATCCTGTCGATGATACTTCTTGAAAATTGCGTTAAAAGAATTCCATTTTTGACATTTAGAAGACTGATTTTGAACTTTTATAACGAGATAGGCCTTCTTCTTCTTCTTAATGGCTTCTGCAGCAAATCGCCGCAATTTGCCAATGTCAAGTAAATTGTAAATGTTCATAAAATTATTAAAGGCGAAACGTCAATGTCAAGTTTCTCAAGATATTTTCTACCAGAGCCACGTTAGCCACGGCGGTAACTTTGTTTCCGTGTCCACCCCCCACGAGATTCAGGTGGTCGATCAGGATTTGTGGTTGACGAGATAGGCCTTCTGATCTAAATAACAACTAGTCAGATCGTAAAAGTAATTCGATCGTAAAAGGCAACATTTCTACTGATGCCGCGCCTGTGTGGCCACAATTATACTCGTATAGTAGCTAATGTTTTAGTTCATTTTACTACCGCTGCCATGTTGCAATTAGGGTTTAGAATTAAACGGCGTGTTCTTCAAAACATTAATCTGAATTAGTCATTATTATGTACGTCTACTCTTAAAATTACAATAAAATAAAACTTACGAGAATATAGTTCAATGTCTATATTATCTGTACTAAAGTTTATGATCAATCAATCAATCATTTAGCCCGTCACAGTCCACTGCTGGACATAGGCCTCTCCCAATGTTGGCCAGACGGGTTGGTACAGGGTTTCATTTCGAGTTTTCCTTCTCTCACAGTGATATCGTCTGCGTATTTTTCCGTAAGTCGCCTCTTACGACGCCCTTCTTCGGATGAGATGGGCTAGATACCTGTATTCTTTTTCCGTCACGAATCACGAATACGAAAGTAACTCTGTCTGTTACGCTTTCACGCCTAAACTTCTGTACCGATCTTGATAAAATTTGGTACAGAGATGGTCTAGAACTTTTAAAATGACATAGGCTATCTTTTTTGCGAAAAAAGAAGGTAAAAGGAGGAATGAAAGTTTGTAATAAAGTTCATCATTGTTGAAAATAACCTTATGAAATTTGGTAGGTACAACATCTTGATTAGAGATTGGGTGAGCCCACAAAGCGATTACCCACTAACCTGAGGAAAGCCTGCATCAGAGCTTAATTCGTCAAATAGCAGCTGTGCTAGGAGTAGAGTAGGGCTCTGAAGATTCACGTGGGATCCCATACACCTCGAAATTTATAACAAATCACATCGTTACTGTGTATAATGTGTCTTGATTAGTCAAAGACAAAACTATAACTACAAAATATTGGTAAAAGATGCAGCTGGCACCTACCTGACCATATTTGTCTAAAAAACAAATACCTATCTTAAAAATAAACTGAAGCTATCATTCACACACTAAGAAATTATACACAGAGAGATATATGAACAAAAAAGGAGACGTTTGAAATTCTTAATTACACAAAAAACACACTAGTTTGTGCACGCAAATCCTCTTACACGACAATTATGTACCCACAATTTTTTTCCACCTGTAATCTGTTGAAATATTATTTTAAGTATTAAATTTATTATAAATTTGAGGTCATCTAATGGTCAACCGAGTTTTTGTAATGTCACTCGGCGTGCGACAAAAAGTTTAAGACATGAAATGGCGACTGACTGTGTATCGATTTTAATCCTCATTTGTATTGAGACATTGATTAAATCGTATTTGAAAGAGTTATGGTAACTTAATGTCTGTAAGAGCAAGATTCATAGACCACAATAACATTTACTTTGCAATATTTATAAAAAATTGTTACACATCACCATTATGAAGATGTTATGTCCCGATTGCATAAGTCCTCAGATGCAATCGGGACATAGGAGATGAAGGTTCGTCTTCCGACTTTTCCTTCACCACTTTACCTGGTCAGGCATCTATTGTAGTGAGACCTTAGAGTGTACATTGCTATAGAGCGCGTCTTACAAGTATGAACTGCTATCACGGGTATGAACAGTACCGAGGCTCCTGGCTCAACCTCAATCAGTAGCAAAACAATACCCATCAAAATGACTTCGCAAGTAATATTTAATTCGATATGTTAAATCAAAATTTTATACAACATCGTATATTTGTAGTAACAATGACGCAAAAATACCGCAAAATGACGCCATTTTTTTGTATTCTGGCTTTAATTTTATCCATGCATATCAAATCGAACAAAAAACTTCATAAAAACAAACTACATTAATAAGTGCATCTATTGATATTTTCGGTAATGCATGAAACGTCACTATAGGTGCGCTATACCATCGCAAAGTATCTGCTAACACTCGGCGCCAAAGACCTGAGTGATAGGCGCGCTCTATATTTATAATGTATACTCTAAGAGTGAGACCATTTGGCATGCATGCCACCCTTTACGTCAAGCCAGCATTTCTTGAGTCTACACTTTATGAATGCTATTAATTATGTTATTCTATTCTATTCTATTATTAGAAGGTTTCTTCAGGATCGGCAGCGCGAGTGTGACGCCCCTGGTGTTGCATACGTCCATAGGCCACGGTGACCGCTTCCCATCAGGTGGGCCGTGTGCTTGTCTGCCACCTAAGTGGTATAAAAAAAAATCTAACTTCTTTGGCTGACACTTCTTATCTTTAAGTCATATAGATAGTACTAGCTGTTACCCGCGGCTCCGCCTGCGTGGATGTCGGTTGTCGCGATCAAATATAGCCTATGGTCTTTCCCAAGGTCTAATCTACCCCTATACCAAATTTCATCAAAATCGGTTCAGTGGTTTAGGCGTGAAAGCGTAACAGACAGACAGAGTTACTTTCGCATTGTAATATTAGTATGAATTACAACTGCTAACTTCACAGATAATATCATAATTCAGCCGTTTCATATCTAGAATGAAAGGCTACGCCAAATGAGTACAGAAAAGGCTCTTTATAGGCGATTTAAAGACGTTTTATGATAATTGTTATTTCAATCGCGTTCAATTGTATACTCAAAGGTTTGTCATGGGGTGACCTTTTGGTATTTATAAATAAGTGATTTATAAGCTTATTTGTCATGTCTGTATGTAAATAAGGTAATAATAATATGGCGATGGCACACAATGTCCTTTATTCACTTTGAAATGACTGTGATTGTATGCAAAATATTAAGTTCGACAATCGGTTGTTACTGCTTATATTTATTTTGTTTAATTTCGTTGAGTTTCTTTCGTTAGTTAACTTAATTATAAGTGAATCTGGTACCTAAATCATGCTGCCTAATTCAAATTTAATAAATCGCACAATTTTTTTTTATTATGGTTGCTGTCTTCCGGACGTGGTTTTTATGAAGGAAACTTAAAAAGAAACGGAATGGGAATTCACGCAGGCGGAGCCGTAGTCTACAGCTAGTATTCACTGAAAATTGGCTCAATCACGTTTAAACGGCTGAACAGATCTGGCTGAAAGGAGACGGGGACTTCTGGGCCAAAATTGTAATGAGTTGAGATATGACTTAAAAAAAGCGGTATTTTTTTCTATTTCAAAATATTAAAAAACCAGCTCAATTGAAAATCTTGAAGACGAGAAATCTTAAAACTAAATTTATTTCACTAGCAAAATAAAATATCGATTACTAAAAATTATTTAAACAATATTGCGTATATAACACTTGCATCACAATTTGATATTAAATCAATCAGAGTGAACAAAACTTAATCATAATAATAATAACCATTTAAAATACCAAATAATAGTGTAATAAAAATAAATTCTGAATCGATTTCCGTTAATCGATTATTTATTTCTTGTGTTTATCAACTGTATTTTTAAGCTGTGACAACTGACAGCTCCATTTTCTGTCAATCAGGCCCACGAATGTATGGAAGAGTATCCATCTCCTTTTGTACAGGGATAGATTATAGTCTGAAACAACACATAGGCTTTTTATCTCTGAAATAGGTTCTCGTAAGTTGCAGAAACGGGATCAGAATACCAAACGAGCGGATTCAACAGCTTATATTAAAAAAAAATGATTTGTATAGACAACACGCACGTATGACTTTTAAGTCGTGTCTTTAAAGCGGTATTATACTATCATCAATATCATCTTCCACAGCTTTTGTAATTAAAAGTATTAAATGCGACGTATGGTGTGCAGATTAAAGATAACTATTTAGCAGTTATTGCGTGAAACTGTATGTTGTACAGTCGCCGGCAGTAATAACAAGTTGCCGACCACCGACTACCGATCAATTAGTGATTATTGCAGTGCAGTCCACTGCTGGATATAGGCCTCTCCCAATGCTTCCGGTCCTCCACCTACCGCAACCAGTCAATTCCAGGCACCTTTTTCAAGTGATCAGTCCATCTGGCTAGGGGCTTCTGACTACTTGAAATAATAAATATAAAATAAAGAATGTTAAATTTGTACTACGAAGATTAAAAAACCGAAATAAATGTGAAAATTTACGAAGATGTTTGGATGTTTATTATTCAATTACGCTCTAACGGCTCCATGGATTTGGCTGAAATTTGGTACAGGAATAGATTAAGTATGGCATAAAATATAGGCTAGTATGACATGACACATAGGCTCTCTATCCCGGGAATAGATGTCTATTTACTGCGGGAACGGGATCAAAACTAAACGCGGTTGAATTTGCGGACAACACTAATTATAAAATGTATTATTTTATTGATTTACGTCAATGTAAAGATCGTTTGTAAGTTTCTGAGTGTTCAACAACTTTTGCTGCTGACTGTACCGAAAGATCGTGAACCAGAATCCGTGATAGTCCCTTTCCGTTCATTAATGAGATGAATGTGTTAATCCAAGTATGATTTGGAGGTGTGAAATATCTTTTCGACGCTGGCAACCTTTTCCGAACACGAACTCGCTTATATTAAGTATCAGATGTAGTCTACAATGTATTTTTTTGTTGGTCATATTTAGTCAGTGAACGTCTAAGATGGGACTTACACCTGGGTCGGCCGAGGTGCGAGGAATATATTTACGATTACCTCGCCTCCGGCAACTGACGGCCCACAGACGGCGTGCGTTTTAGTCGGTTCTAGTCCGACATAAAACCGGCTCCGGCAGGGGAGGTATCCGTGGGGAGTTCACTGTCATCTGGTTTATCTACAGAACTCCGAAATCACCAATGAGTTGTGGACATCAAATAGCAGTCGCTTCATGCACAATACCGAAGTTTGGTCTTTTCTTAGATTAAAAAACCGACCCCAACTGAACTGTAATAAGACTTTTCAATTATATTTTATTTATTAGTCTATACATAATAAATCTATGCTGTTATTACACCTCTCAGACTGGAGTTATAAAAAACTAAGTAGGTATTATATTATTTTTTAAACTCATATCGCTTGAACATTAGTAAGTTTCAAATTTAATAACTATTAATAGTATAAGGTTATAAAAACTAAATCAATTTCGTAGTCAATCAAAAATATATTGTCTAAATGAGCTAGATACCTAACTTCATTGTCTGTTAATGCTTCTGCATTTTACATAGTCATTGTACCTATCATTATAGGTGAACGAATCACGCAGTAAAAAGATTATTTTTAGTTTTTCTGGCGAGCAATGACCCTGGATTTATTCTTCTAAACCTAACTTGCATGCTCTTATTCATTTTATAATATAACCTTTTATAGATATATTATCTTCTCCACTCGCTTCCTAGACTATCATCTCAGCGATGGTAAACTTAGATTAATTAGAAATGACTTCAAAAAGATTTATTTTAAACTATTTTGAGGAATAAAAATATTGGAAATAAATACACGTTTTCGGGGTTCCAAAAGCAAATAAATAGTTGTTGATTTTCTAACCCTGTATTATTTTTCTAACAGGTCATAAAGTGAAACAAAAAATGGAGTATAGAAAAAAAACCATGTTTTTTTGCGTTTTTGTTGCTATTTTAATAGGTAACTCACTACCACATCAACTAACTACCAAATTATACATAGTATGTACTTATAAAAAATATAGCATCGCTTTTATTTCAGAAGTAGGCATATACAATATTGTGTACCATAGTAAAAATTTCTTCAGTCCGCCTTCCTGTGTTTCACTTTTTTTATACTTTTCGTTCGTTTGTGTTCGTTCATTGTGCCGTTTCGTTCCATACATACGTTCCGTTCAAAAACACGATCGTTTTTTTTGCAAAATTTATCACAGAAGTTAATCAATTCTGTTTTTGCAAATTCTATTTAATATAATATAATTAGACACGCGAACTTCTCCAAATGAACGATCGCATCACTTTGACTGCGTGATAAACGCACTATTTGACTCTATCAGATCTTAGTAACTCTAAATAATTACACGCATAGATGTTGTATTGCAGTAATTAGCTCGTTTATTTAATTATAAAACTGGTTTGATGTGGGGCGTGTTCGCAAAGGTTCCGTACAGTATATTTAACGAAGTATGGAAGCAAAAAACTCGTTGCTTGAATGGAGACCGCCCTTAATTTTTAACGTTTTTAATTTAATTATTTATTGTTATTATATTCACCAATTTAATATGCCACTATATTATTCTTATTCTATATTTAGGTTTCAAAAATGTGCACACACCACCACCATATTTTCTACTGTCATTTGTGAACTTTATACGAATCGACCACTAACTTCTGTTGGGTAACTATTGTTTTCTTAAGATACAGCCCGCTGACAGACGGAGATGCATTACGGAATTTTTTTAAAGGGGTTTTATTGGCTACCCTTTAGATACGGAACCCCAAAATATAATGAAAACAGATAATGTTAACTGGTTCGACTAGGTTCTTTATATTAGCGATAAATGAACTTTTTTTAACACCCTTTTAAAACAACTTGCTACAAACCTATTGATTTTTTTTATAATACTTGATTTTGCTTCCAACCGGTCCTATTGGAGATCTATAGGGGAGGCCTATGTCCAGCAGTGGACTTCCTATGGCTGAAATGATGATCATGATGATGGCTTGATTTTATTTTCATATTCACGCTGTATAACCTCAAAAGAGTAGATAGGGGTGCATTAACACCAAATTCAAATTGACGTGCCCTATATAAAAGATAAAGAACACAAGTTAATAAAAAAGATAAAGAAGAAAACAAAAAAAAAAAGGAAAAGAAAGAAATAAATTATGCAAAAAAACTCATTTTTTTAAATTAACAAAAGTAAGAAGTTATTCTCTTAATTGTAGCAATGCCTTAACTTAACATATTGAAGACCGCGAAAAAGCGAACGTTTCCTAAGTCCAGTAAAAATCGGTCAACTCAAAATGATATATGTATTACCATTCGGTCAAAGAAATAATCCGAATCTGAAAGCTCAAAAGCGGAAACTCACTAAATGAAAGGCCACAGTTGATGCTCAAAACGTAATGTCATCGATCAACATCATCTGCATGTGTTTGACCTTGCCTTGTACCAAAGAGGTTACAAAAAAAAATACAAAAACTCTTTACAATATCTATACAATGAGAAAACGCCGTTTGAATGTTAAGGCGAAGCGATCAACGGTTTAAAAGTTCTTCATGAACTAAATTCGTTTGACTCAAGTTTAAATTTGGAATAAATAATTTTGTATTGATCACTTTTTTTTATAAAAGTAGCCTAAACTATTGAAATTTTTGTCAAAAATGGGCCAGTTGTTTTTGCTGTTACAGATAAGACACTTCAATGTTATCTATTTGTATAGGTGTTGACCAATGAAGAGAACCCAAGTATTGTATTTATTAAATAATAAAAATGTTGCTCATTAAGTTGGTTTTATGTTTGAAGCCGTGTTGATTTATTTATTTCTTGTGCTGTTAATTTTTTGTTCCTTTATTTTAAGCCTCGCTAAAAATGGAAATGAAATTATCAAATTCGCTTCTGTTGTTATTTTTGCCTAGTTATTTCTTTTTTTCAATTTCAAATACATAATCATGAATTGTCTTTTGCGTGTTCCAAGACTATATGCTTATATAATTAAGAACTAATTAGTTAATCTAATGCCCTATTACAGCAACAAGTACATGACAACATATTATTATCTATGTATATTGACATAATATGACTTTTATATACAAGTGTTTTATGTGACTGTTGTGGGTGGGAAAAATCATACATATACCTACCTACTTACACAAAGGGTATTTTACAACATTTTTAGAGACACAACATACCTACTCATAATTTACAAAAAAAGTTTGCTCGTAATTCTTTTCTTAACTGATGTATGCTACTAGATATTTAAAATAATAATAAGAAGATAGTTAATGTTTTATTGATTCTCCACAATTACAATACAATCAGTTGATATAATATTAATCATGATATCGAAATAATAACCTCCACTGCACAACCTTCGCCTTAACAACCAGCTGTGCGTTGTTCCAACTTACAAATCGTCGATTGAACTGATAAAAACACCATTAAATTAATATTACCGATTTTTTACTCACGATAATAGTTTTACATTGATGAAACAGCACAATGTTGATACAAATTTTTCGCGTTCTGCCTGAATAATTGTCTATTTATAACTAATCAAAGTTCAAAGAATAATATAAGTTAAGGCGCGGTACTAGTTCGACAAAAAGCTGTATAAGAGCTTAAGGCGACCACAATCGCAGACTAAATTCGCATCTATGAACCTACGATTTTTTTTTTGATTATGCGTTATGATTCATGCAACTTGTCTTAGGTGTTAATTCACGCCCTAGAGTTCAAATTCGGATATCATTTACTGCTTCGATAAGACAGATGAAATATTTTTGTTGTTTTTCACTATCAATCAACTAGCCCATCGCAGTCCTCTGCTAGACATAAGCCTCTATTAATGTTGCCAGGATTTGAACTACTGTTTCCACGCTAGCCAGACGGCTTGGCACAGGGTTTTATTACGAGTTTTCTTTTTCTCGCAGTGATATCATCTAGTTTTCCGTTAGTCGCCTCTACGATACCCTTCTAATAAGATGGGGTGGTGATATTTTATTCTCTTTCCCACACCACACGGATAATGGTGGTTTAATTGGTGGATGGAATTGGTGGGAAAGTAGCTTTCACTGATTTATGTCAAATACACAATTGATTCAACGGAGCATCGAATGGTCTGTGTATCTAAATGGTTTGTAGAATAAAAAAAAATAAGATGTCAAACCCACTGTCCGGCCGTCTCTGAAAACCAGCGCTGTCCGCCTGCACCTCAACGCGGACAGCATTAAGCTGAGAGGCGGCCATTATTCTATTTGGCTATTTTGATGCATTAACCATTCATATTTATGCACAATGTTGTAATTTTGGGTTGCTGAACTGTGTATATTTTATGTATGCTAGGTTGAATAAAAATATTTTCTTTCCTTTTTTTTACATTTGGATAGGACCATATCCAGCAGTGGACTGCTATATTATTATTATAAATTGACTGATTTACTTTATTGATACAATTTCATAGAACGATAAAAATACTTTTCTAAGTATAGGTATTTTACCCCCTACTCTAGACTCTAGAACATACACTATACTCTATTCGGTTAAGTACTTAACTAAAGGTCAACAATCTTGCAGCGAATTTTTATAAACACATATCAAACAAATAAACTAGGCAAACTAACTGACTTACTAGGTATGATATCGGTTATTAGTCTTCAAAAAAAGATTCTAAAAATTTCTAAAAATTTAGGTATAAACTGAGTTTTTAAATAAGAAATAATAAATATACACTTCAAGATTGTTTACGTTTACCTAACCGAGTGGTGTATAGTTAAGTTATGGTTACTTTGGGTCTAGATAGCGCTTTTTTTAGAATGTCCTAGTCTATCTATTTATAATGCAATCCCACCGGTTTCAAGTTCCTCTGACCTGTCATTTGCACGGGTCTATTTAAACATACAGGATGTAATATTAAGTTCTGTTATATCACAAGAATATGAGACTACAATGATATCTTATAATTAATTACACTAATAAATGCTAATATAACGCTATAAAATTTAACAATTCTAGTTTTTATTACTATATTTCTTTGTTTTATTTACAGCGGTGAATAAAATTAACATAAATATTAACTTTTCGCAAACTGTTTAGTGCATATTGCTTTAAAAGCTTCCTATTCACATGGTTTTTTGAATCAAGATCTCAGTCATTTTATTATAATTTACTGTTATATTAAAAAAATTAATGGTTGTTATGTAAATAAATCGAGATTTCTATTTGTTTCGACCTGTTTTACGACACAAAATCTCAACCAAACAGTAAATAACAAAACGATAAATGACAAGTTACTATGTGTGTTATAATGCGCTTGTAAATTTGGCGATTCTTGAGATTTAATAGCTATATTAAAATGAAATTAATACTTTGGTGTCGATTCTGATTTTTTAAAACTCTCTTGTAACAAAAGATCGCTATCATTTAGTCCGGTCATGGAGAAGGAAATGATAGCGGAGTTGTTGCAAAGGCAATCGAGTCGCGTGCTTCCATACTGTCAAAAGGACTCCTATATATAGACGTCAGTTCTGTGACGTCACCACTTAGTTCTAGTGGCACGTCGTTGCGATAGGTTGTCATTTTTGGTTAAAAGTTCAAAGATAAAAATAGTTTTGACCCGATTTAAGAATGAAGTGGGCGGTACAAGGGTGTACAAATTGTAGAGATAAGATGTTTAAATATATTGATGATATAACATTTAATCAGTAAGTCCGCTATATTTTTATTTTCAATTTTAGAAAAAAAATGTCTTTATAGAACCATCTAGCGGAGAGAAGAAATAAGTAACCTTGTCTTACTTGTATAATGTTGTAACAACAATTCAATTCATTCTATAAAAAAATCACCACAATAATTTCACCGGACTTCGTTAGTAATTCCGCAATTGTTATTTTATTAATTCTTATATTATATTTGGGTGAAATTGAAAATTGAAAATAAAAAAATTAAGCCATCTGTCGGTATCTGCCCAAATCATTTAGGGGGGCTAAATGATTCTGCTATAATTCTACAGATGGCCTTATTTAAAATAAATGGTGTGCATCATAGTAGTGAGACCACTATATTCACATTATTTTTAGGAAGCCAATAAAATTGTCAACATTAATATTATATCATTTTAGATTTCCCAGTAACCCAGAAATAAAAAAATGCATGGATAGGTACGTATTTTAAATAGACCTTCCAGCTGGTAGGTACCCCACAAAATATTCCAGAATCTGTTCGAGGTCCTTCAATGAAGATGACTTCTATAAAACAAAAAAGTGATTTAAAAAATTACAGCCTAAATTTGCTATATCTAATTGTATATACGTATACCAGAAATACATAAGTGAAAATTTTACAATATAATAACATAATTTTTTTATATTTCTACATTATTTTCTTGCTTTATTAATTTCCTTTTTGAAAAAGTTAGGGATCCGTACTTAGCGCCTTCGCTGGCATAGGCGGGTGCGGGTCGCGGACGTCCGCTTCGCTTGCTTGTTTCATGTTATTTCAAGAGCAGCGCTACGTGAGGCGGATACCCGTCACACGTGACGCGGGCGGCGGGGCCCGCCACGCGGGCAGCGGGGCACGCGCCGTGTGTCCGCGCGACGGAGCACGCGAGCGGGTCTGTTTCAACAAAATCATCGACCGCCGCACTATGGGACCAACCGGTATTTTTCATCTCAAAAATCGATAACTCTGTTGTTTTGTGATATTTCTCCTTGAATTTTTTTTCACGTGCTAATGAATATCTAGGCAATAAAAGAAATGAAGCATCATCATTTTAAAAATTATATATTTTTCGTAAAAAAATGACAAACATAAGGTTATACGAAATTACATACAAAAAAATTTACAGTTATAATATAAATATAATAAAATAGCAATAAAAGTTACACCTTTACTTAAAATAAGTTTAAAACTAAATTATTATTACTATTATTAAACAAAAATGCTGCAAAATTACATGATAAAAAAAAATTAGCGCTTATCCTATTCACCACTTTCTATTTCCAACAATTCTTTAGCTTCGTCAAACAATTCTTTGGATATTAGAAAACTGGGTTTATTTGAATTAGATATATAAGGATGAGACGTATATAACAAAATATGCAGAACGTCTTCGTTTGTTGCTGATCTGGAACACTTCCTATTGTAACCTATATTTCTTGTAATCTTTATTTCGGGCTTCCTGGGCATCGGATAATTATCCTATAGGCAAAACTGCATAATGTTCTATTATTTTAGCACCATGTATAAGTACTTTATGGACCGAAGATGGCATGTAGTACCAATTATATTTGCTTACGTATAATTGCGCGATAACGATGTATATTGGCCGAATTTTTCTGCGTTAATAGAGAATCCCGATGACATGGTTTGAGAATCACATACAATCTCTTGATTAATTCTTCATCAATTCCGGTTATACCTGCAGAACATTGGTAATTTTGGAAAAATCTCCTTGCCGTATTTACGTAATTGCTATTACCAGAACCTTGACGTGGTTTATCAATGTGCAAACCAAGCACTTCTCGGAAACGTTTTTGGACATATTTTTTCTTGTCTTCTTTAAGTTGCTGACCACTTCTCAAAACCCAAGTAGTAAGAAATAAGGAGGATAGTCTCCATAAATCTTATTCATGCGTGTAATATCGACAATCTGTATTTAAATGCATTTTCATTTTCAACTCTTGTTGTAACTTTTAAAAGATCATTCATTTGTCTGGGAGTTGCTCCACAAACAGTGCAGGTAGCACTGGATGATTTGTGTTCGTTAACACTTGAGCAACTTTCCCAATAGAACTTCCGCAGCAATATCTTGAGGTTCATAGTTATCATAGGTATCATACTTGTGGTTTAGGTGATCACCGCTAACAAAAGTGCCAAGGGAAGATTCTTGTGGTATATTTATTTGTTAATGTATGCTTCTATCATAGAAATGAAAAAAAAAAAACAAGAAAGACATCAAAATAAAATAATTTCATGGTAAAAAAAAGAAGAACCGTAATTTTCGGGATTTTTTTCTCTCCCCCGGATGACATATTGCTTCTAAATCACCACTTGCGCAAAAAACGCCAAAGATTTTTTTTATTCCTCATATTACTGAATAGGTAAGGTCTCTAATAGAGTGATTAACTTGACAACGCAGCCTCCGGCAACAAGGAAAACTTCCAATTGAAATAAACAAAATCGAAATTTTCTTTCCTTCACAAAAAAAAAAATTAAAATAAAACAATTCTTTTTTTTACAAAAACTGAATGTGTTTGCAAAGTGTACATTCTAAGCTATCTAATGACGTATAACACTTACATGCTTCCTTGGAAAACTTCCGAATAATTCTGTGTTGAACTTCCTTAACGGTAATTTAATTGGCATGAAAATAGTTATGCCCAATGTTTGAGGTTCACTTTATAAACTTAAAACTAAGTTATTGAATATTTTTTGTAATTAATACGCAAGTTCCATCCTTTGAGAGTATAAATCCATAAAAGGATCAATGGATTTATGACTTTCGTCAAAACCATTTTTGAGATGGTTATTACTGTTTGGTCCCATAGTGCGCCGCTACGTTATCCGTGTCACACGCGCCGTGCTTGTACAGTCGTTGCAATAAACTTAGAATAATCCTTAGCTGCAAACTGAAAGCTTTTTTACAGCAAATACCTTTGAAATTTTTTGGTAAACGAAACTCAAATAGAATGTTATTTTGAAGGTCAGTCTTATATTCATAGAACAACATAATATATCAATATAAAATGCAAAAGCAGGAACCTGCTCCCGGATGCATTGCACCACTTGTACCCCCAAGCGAGTCGCGAGCCAGCCCTGCTAATAGGTATATTGTGTGAAGTAAAACCAAAAATTCCGTGAACCAAAGGAGTTCGCCTCTTTCTCTTCAGTTTTGACAAACCGTGCAAAATTGTCTTTGATTTACAATAAACTAATTATGATTTAGCTGTACATTCTTATACGAAAACTTGGTTACAAATTCTCCACACAACAATCTAGACGTGACATAATATGGGCTAATTGGCTGACGCCTTTGTTCACGTCGTCGTCTTTTGGCTAAGTAATATATCAATAAATGATCCATAGTTATCGACTGTACACCGACGCTATTGAAATTATACTGGTGACAGGCGCCCGTCGCGGACGTCCGCGACGGAGCAGCGGACAGGCGGGCGCCCGCGCCTGACGTCCGTGACCCGCACCCGCCTATGCCAGCGAAGGCGCTAAAACTCCAATAATGCAACCCAATCATTATGTCCTTATATTCCTTATATCAGAATTCCACGCGTACGGAGCCGCGGGCAACAGCTTGTATATATAGTGGTCAATATGTAAGTGGTCCCGCTGTCATTAAACACATAGATTATTCTAGAATTCTGTGCAGCGCTTTGTGGCGAGTGGTAAAACTACAATGGAAATTGCATGCATTATTTCTATTTGGTTTCGCAATGCCACACTAGATGGCATTCTAAAAAGTGGGAGGGGCTTAGACTTAGGAGAAGAGACGCGTGGGGGACGAGGTATGGCGTCATGCCCCCCGCGTCTTCTTCTCACCCGCATTTGGCGACGCGTTTTTATTACGAGAAATTTCACTGGAACATCTCCGTTTACTAATCATATTCTGTCCTCCGTGAGTCCGGTGCTGTCTAAAATGTTTAACTTAATCGCTTGCCAAATAGAATAATCTATCAAAAATTCAAATAAATACAATCTAGACGTTTGGGTTTCCAGCGGCCTTACCATAAACCTTAAAACAGGTCAATAATTGAACTGCTGTCATTCTACCAACTGCAAATGTCAATTTGTACTGTCATATAAATATATAGGATTACAAAGGGATTCCAAAGTGACATTTGCAGTTGGTAGAATGACAGCAGTTCAATTATTGACCTGTTTTAAGAGTTCATGGTATGGGCCCTGATATTGAGTCGAGGTTTTGCGAAGTGGCACTCTGGTTGTCGATTGTAGAAGTTTCGGCTTCTAT
This sequence comes from Eilema depressum, assembly GCA_914767945.1. Lineage (NCBI taxonomy): Eukaryota > Metazoa > Arthropoda > Insecta > Lepidoptera > Erebidae > Eilema > Eilema depressum. The sequence continues at coordinate 20,112,661 of OU612020.1, forward strand.
GTAAAGTAGACAAACTATTTGGAACAAGTGATGCTGTTTCGGGGGTTAGATAGGAATGGGAGAAAAGTACGGGAAGTACAGGCCAGATGAATAAGTTAATGGAATTTGACACCTATCTCCACAGTAATAGCGCTCTTTTTCGTAATGGCATCAGTATGACCTATAAAAAAAGTTGTACTATCGTCTTTCTGTATTAGCCATACCAAATTCTCTGTTCCACACAGCTAGCGGCAGTCTAATACCTACATAGTATATTATATAGAATTCATTGATTTAGAGATAGTCTAGTTTTGTGAGATGTGCAACAGAATCGGCACCATTTTTGAACATCCTGTTTATAGTGTATTCGTCGTTCATATTCATCATTGCGCGAGCGCACGTGGTGTTGTAAATAAATCAGACTAATTCTTATAAAGCTTAACCTTTTAAATAGATGAGAACCAAATACCTATATTTACCAATTATTTTATAAGGAGACACACATTTTGATTATTTATTATACATATCGAAATAAAACTAATTTTTACGGGTTGTATCACAGTTTTGTGATATTTTTTTGTACCAAAGTAGTAGTTATATACTACGCCGCTTTGTAGTGCCACTTATTATGTCTAGAGTTTATATTATAATCTAAGGAAGATGTTTACTTTTTGTTCCTGCGTGTCATGTCAGGACACGGGCTGTAATTTCCTTAATACGTATAATCTAGAAGACGGGAGCGACGCACCATACATTGTAGGCACAGGAATCTTTATACAGTAGGCACAACATGCTGTATGAACATTTCGAACGATCGAACGAATTATATAAAAATGAATTCCAAATTCTGGTAGTCTCGCTAAAACTCGAGAACGGCTGAACCGATTTGGCTAATTTTAGTCTTGAAATATTCGTACATGTCCAGGGAAGGTTTAAACGGTGAGAAAATATGGAAAAAGGATCTGAATTCCGCGCTTGTGGAAAAAAATATGGCGGTACAAAGTTCGCCAGGCCAGCTAGAAAAAAAAAAGACCTCGAAAGCTGAATTCTCGGTGAAATTTCAATATCGCATGCTGTATATACGGTGACGTCACATTGTCGAGCATGAGTGTGATGTATGTTTATGTGCTTGACAAACAGCTTGCAATATTGAAGTCTCACCGCGAATTCAGCTTTCGAGTTCGATTGAAATGTTCTTACAGCATGAGCCTACTGATTCCTTGAACGTCTAATTAAAAGTTATGCATAGTTACAACAACAAAAACTAAAAACAATAACAAAAATCATAAAAGAAAATGTTTCTAAGTGTGTTCATCCGCATTCTAAAATCCATAAAACAAGCTAATTAGGAATGCTTACTTTACTTTGGTTCTAGATAGCGCTGGGGTACCCCTGTGTAGAATTTCTTACAAAATTTTGAAAAAAAAAATATATACCTGTAGATGTCGGCGCAACATGTCATTTTCCTCCATACATTCCTGTCAGATGATGTCATTTCCTCAAGCACTCCCTTCCTTGCCATATCCTCTGTCCCTCTATCTTTCATTACTTTACAATTGCGAAAATTACCTTTAACACTACAGTGGGGTGAGCACGAACTACTATCGTAATCGTATCGTGAACGTAACGATAGCACGGCGCATTGCGATTGGCTGGCTTCAGGCAGGCGGCCAATCGCAATGCTCCGTGCTCTCGTTACGTTCACGATACGATTACGATAGTTGTTCGTGCTCACCCCACTGATGGTGCTATGGACACAGATTAATAAATAGTTACTACGTAATGCTATGGAGAATAATTTGTACACTTGACACTACCGGTAGTGCCATGGGGAAAGAATTTTACCCATGACACTACCAGTAGTGCTATTGGATAGTGCTACGGGGCAGTCACCATCTTTGGCCTACCTCTGCTCTTGTCATCACATTTTATAAGAATGCCATATCTACATGTACACTTCCACTAAACTCTGCGTTTCCCTACTTCAGTATATTATATCATTTTGAAATTTTCCTGATTTGCACTTCATTTTCATTTGCACTTCACTATAAGTAACTCGACGTTTACCTAAAAAATCATTAAATGTTGATGTGAAAATAATTCGCTTACCCACCGCTATACAATTTACTTAATACCTACCCGCAAAGCACAAAATCTCAATAAAAAGTACGGATAGCAGAAAATTACTAAGAACTAAATTGCCGTGCACTTAGCACCTATCGTTACCAAGCCAAATGCCCACATAGTTTCTCATACACTAATATTCTGAACATTCATTTATATTCAGCACTTACAGGCGATAAAGATGAGGTCAAGCGACATTGTCTTCGGAAATCATTTAGAAGCTCTTACGGTACTTTGTAGGCAATTTTCTGACGTGTACGGTCGGCAACACAGATAGGTATTCATTAATAAATGGTCATACTGGAGCGTTCCCGGTAATGGCAGACGGCCCTGTGTCGTAGTGGTGCAGAAATTAATTAGATACGCCGCTCGGAAGGGATTGTACGGTCGGCAAAAGTGTTTTATTACTGTATGAAATAATAGATTTTATATGAACTAGACCATGAGTTGTTATTTAGATCAATATTACAAAAATAAATATAAAAAGATTGTGTTTTACAATTAAATAAATAAAACAGTAAAAAAGGGTCTCATTTTTAGCTTAGTCAGGTTAGGTTAGGTGAAGTCATATTTAATGTGCATTTCATATTTTCATAAATAAAAAGAAAATATTTTTTTAAAATATGTATTAAGTATTACCTATCTTTAACCAAGACTGTAATTAACAACTTATTTACTAAAACGGCACAAGTACTCATAAAACATTTTATTTACAATTACAATAGTATTTTTTTTTTCAAAAAATAAGTTATACTTACTCAACTATCTTTTTATTAGTTGTACTGATATTTCCATGACGTCATCCCGCCTGATGGTAGCCATAAGTGAAATCTAAATCATGAAGGCCTCGATTATACTTGTCAACAATACAACAATACTAAAATGATGCTCTCTGATCTGACAGTCACGACTCGGGCAGATGCTCTTTCATACCTCACTACAATTGACATGGTACATTTTTTTGAATTAGCTTTTGCAATAAATTTAATGTTAACTTTACGCAAATATATCTACAATACTGTGACTAACAAACAAAACTATTTTTTATATTGTATTCGCGCCTGTAAATACCCGAAGGGTAGGCAGACGTGTATTAACGCCAACATTTCGGCAAATAAGATTTTTGTCCCACGTAATAGGCGAGCCTATTGTCATCAAACGGGCCCTTTGTCATAAGCTTCTGTCGGATGGAGAACAGCCCCATCCTTTGGTCACCTGCTACAACATCCATGAGAAGAGTTAACCCTATTCCACTAGGAAAAACACGGCATAGGTAAAATAAAAAAAAATATTATGCTCTACTTTATTTCCTTTTTTGCTGACAGTACACAATGTAGACGGCGCAAGCGGCATAGATAAGTGTAAAGTTATTATTAAGTAAGTAAGAAAGATATGACTAAGATTGAAGGAATCCTGCTCTTAAATAATGACTCCGGTAGTTCTATGTATTGCGTTTCTTGCAGGTTCTAGTTGTTTTGAGAGAGAAAAACAATACCATTTTGATCTTCAAATATCTCAATTCATTTTATTTTAATGCAGAATGAGTAAATCCTTTAGAAAGTACCTAGTTTAATTTCAATCAGTGAGATTCGCGTAAACTTCAGACAGTATCATGGAAAATAGAATGAGAGTTATAGAAAAAATATGGAAAATTTTGCATTAAAACTATTTTAATGGATTCTATTGCGAGATTTTTATTTGTTGTTATTTTTACTTTTGTGTTAATTATGGCTTAGTCTCCCCATGACCAGGACTACTGAAAAGCAACCGAGACGTCATGTTCAGTGTAAAATAATGGAATAATGCAAATAAACGATTGAATCCATAAAATAGTTTTATTTCTATGTATTTATACGTAGACTGCCAACAATATCGTATGCAAAATATTATGTGAACTGATATATTTTCATCACCATAAATTTATTTAAGAAAATGAGGAAAGTAGCTAAAATTCCAACGTCGTCGGAGGATCGTTTAAGAAAATTGCAGGCGCGCCGATTCGACACGAAAACTTCATCAACACGTGCGTGCGCGTGATTCAAGATGGCCGCCGCACAAAATGGCCGCTACACTTGTGGACACAAAAACACACACATTAATTATTTTCTATTTGTCTAAAATTAATTCTTACTTTATGATATTTTTTTAGTTTAACTAGCTTATTAGTAAATTCTGAGGTTGCCGGCGCTAAAGACAAATAGATAAAATGTATTAGACCACCCATTTTTATTCATGCTTACGTTGGAATATGAAAATCATAATTAAACGTATGTAAGTAAAGTTTAGAAGTATAGTTTACTAATATTAGTATTGTTTGTTTCAGGTACATACAGGCAGTTGAAGTTTTAGTGTAGTAAAAAGGCACTAAAGTTAGGAATTACTGTGAGTTTTATATGCAAATGTTTTGCTAGTGACTACTCAGTATGACGAGCTTTTAAGCGAAGATTACTGGTGTTTGGTCGGTAAGTCATTAATTTTAATGTGGCTGGAAAAAACTTGTAATCTACAGCCTCTAACCCTGTAAAACTACTAAACTAAGTTCAGCCCCCTTAGACAAGTGGCAATAGAATGAAGAATTTTGACGTCTACAATACAATATGCCGACCAACGTATTGACTCTTGTCTAGGCCCTCGTTTGAATATTATCTCACCAGTATATTGACACCCATATTCACAAACAACACTGTGAGGTCTCATAGTGTGCTCGGGCGCATAGGGCTAGTAAAATTAATTCGCAAACATCACGGAGCAGTATCTAACGCAGTGCGTTCCCTCAACGAAGTATTACTTAAGTGTTATCAATGAATAAAAAGACTTGCCAAAACGAACGCACTGAGAATTTGTCGTTCTTTGCATAGTTTTGGTAGTACGCATAGCGAAGTATTGTTTGTGAATACGGGTGTAAGTCTCATCCTAAGCTCAACTTTTATTATTTCACAAAATAACGTGAGCAAAGGGACAGTAATATATTTTTAATTAAGTCTCGAAGACGCACGTTCTAGCGAGAATGCTCTCTGAAATACTTAGTATTCAACTTTTATGAGGTCCTAATGACTCGATATGTAGTGAGTGGGGTAATTCTTAAGTCCGGTTTAACCTTTACTGGCTTTGAGATCCAAATTCCGATATATCAACTAAGCCGATCATCATCATCGGATCAATTGAGAAATGTGAAATTTGTCTTCTCGCAAAAATAATTATGCGTCAATTATTTACTTATTGATTTATTTTAATGTAACCACTTACCTTCAGGGGGGCCGTGTGCTTGTTTGCGACTTGCTAAGTAGTATAAAATAAATGTAAATCTGTATGAATCGCTTGAGATAGAAAAAAGCGAATAGAGCTGCGGAAATTGAACCCGCAATCTTTCCCTTACAGGGGAATCTTCTAATCTCTGAGCTACTGAGCCTCGCACAAAGCTGATCCAAATTTTTCTCAGTGCTTAGCGAGCTCAGTGGTTAAAGCATTCACATGTAAAGGCAGGATCGCGGGTTCAAGTCCCGCCTTTTTTCTTTCATAATCGATTTGAATAACATACTAAATGATTTAAAATTCCATTCAAATTTTTATGAAGTTTGGTAAATGGTACCTATAGATTATAATTTCGGCCGGGGTGTGAGACGCGCGACGGCCCACAGATGGCGTGCGTTTTAATCTGTTCAAGTCCGAAATAACCTTTTCCACCGGCTCCAGCGGAGGGGTATCCGTGTGGATTTTTCGCGCGATATATAAAAAGGGAATTGATTATAATCTTAGACAACAAATAGGCTCCTTATATCTGGAATAGGTTCCCATAGGATGCGCGAACGGGATCAAAATTTCACGGCATGGCTATGGGCAACAGCTATTAATAAGCTCTAAAACAATATTGCTTATACTTACAAACATTTTGAGCATCGCTCAACATTGCTCAATCACACCAAACTTGATCAATTTGCTCACAAACTGTACTGTAAACGGTTTACTCTCATAAAATGTGTTCATACAACTTTAGTACCGGATTACCACTACAAAGTACCGTATGTATCTCAAAAACGGGGTTAAACGGAGTCTTTATAAGTAATAAAGTGTAATAAATACTTGTACCCATGATGTGTCAGGCTCGTAATCATATTCTCTTGCAGTACCTTATTATTATGGGGACTGGAAAATTAATGAAAGAAAATTTCATTTGCGTTTAGAGTTGAACTTGTTTTGTTAGATATGTTTTACTGAATGCTTCCGTGACGTCACGTTTACCGAATACATACATCGATGCCTTAGTTCACAATTGCACTAACTACGAAATTTACATTTTTGAGGAGAGAGCTTTAAAGTTTTTTAAAATTTAGATGAGAACCGTAGAAAATCCAAGTAAAATAACGAAAAAAATATGCATCTATTCATAAGACTAGTCCTTTTACTCCATCATATCTCAATATTGTAATATTAGTTTAAACGTAACCTTTTCAAAATGGCCAAATAAACATAAAACCCCCCCATTTAATACATTTGTGCACTAAGATTGATTATGCTGATCGGCATGAAGTGAAAAGCTCAAAAATATTTAACAGCAATACCAGGCTGGTCCAAGAAGGATAATAATAGTTATGGATATTGCATTAAATAGACAAAATAATAAACCACAAAACAGTTTTTATCCACAATCAAATAAAATAAATTTCAAAATAACAACAAAAAATCAAAAGGACTGAAGCCCAACTAAATCTTTAGCTATTTCACAAAACAATTCGTTTCTGAATCATTAAAATAAGATTTTTATAAGAAAATTAATAAAGTCAGTCTTCAATTTCAAGTATTGTAACAATTATTCATTTTTACTAAATTGGTAATTTAAGTCCCACTAAAAACACATGCCGTCGCGGACTTTCAGTGGGGTGTAAGATTGCCTAGGGCATATTGCGCGCTCCCCCTGGGCCATCTACAATTTTAAGATGGTCCCTATCGAATCCGGGAAAGGGGGGAGGCGGGCGTGAAGGGTTGACAGGCGGCCAGCACACCTGTAATTCTCACACCTGCGCTCGGTGACCAACCCTCCCCTTGCCTGCTCTCCACTGTACCCTCTGGTAGTCAGAGGGGCACATGGGAAGCCTCTGAGCAGCCCTCTACTGAGCCGCTCACGTTGCGACAGGTATTTGCCGTAGGCGGCAGCGCCTCCCCTGGGTGAGAGGCGCTACCGCCTGCACTGCCCATGGTGTTTCACATTTCCCCCCAGGTACCGACCCCGCATTCGGATCCCGTACCCGTTGCATCTTCTGTTCAGCTGACCCTCCCCGTTTTCGCTCGTGACATACAGCGAACGCCTGTTGCACCCTTTAGTCCATACCCGTAATTAAATAGTTTTAAAATAATGTATTATTTTTTAATATTGCGATAACTCTTAAACTATTCGTTTTAATTATATAGTGTAAATGGCAATTTTGATCTACATTAAATGTACAACGTATCTAACGTATTTAATTGGATAAGGAATAACACCGTTTTGTTAAAAATAGCTTCGAAAATGACACATATTTTTGTTCTAATTTGTAAAAGATAAAAATGGTTACTGTGGGCTACCCTTATTAGATAGACATATGCTATTGCGGACTTTTATGTAGATCTTTTTAAGTTATACATTTCCACAATAAGTACATTATTTTGTTATATAATCAATAGTGTTCGCAGCGCAAGCGATGTAAAAATTGCCAAACCCCTTCCAGTAAAAGTACTTAGCACACTTGTGCATCAAACTTTCTTGATCCTTTTGTACTACCAACACATAATACTCTTGTAGGACTGCTAAAAAGTATGAGCAGATATTGCAAATGTATATAATACGTTTGTGTCTTGAAATTTCCTGCAGTTGAGAAACTTAAAATCAGTTAAAGTATATCTTGATTGGTTTTACAAAAATAAAGATCATTAGTATAATATCACATTCATGGAACATTAAACGAACTCATTTAATACAACTGTGACCCACGTTTTTGGTAGAAAGAGATGGATTATTGGTATTTCGATGCGCGGAAACGAAAGAGCATGAAATTTAGTGTATTTGGCATTAAAAAAGTAAAAATTGAAAATTTTGTAGTTAGTGCAATTGTGAACTAAGGCATCGACATATACTTACGCCTGTAAATCCCTGCAGGGGTAAGCAGAGGCGTACTAATACCCACACTTCGCCGATTGTGATTTTCGGCTCCACGTAATAGGCAAGTAATAACTTGCCGATTAATGCAAAAAATTATAGGTATGTTTATTTGTGTGTCATAGGTACATACACTCCCGTAAGGGTCAGCAGCATGAGTGTAACGCCCCTGGTGTTGCATACGTCTATTGGCCACGGTAACCCCTTTCCATCAGGTGGGACGTGTGCTTGTCTGCGATCTTAGTGGCATAAAAAACACTCACGCTTTTGTTTCTACGGAGCAGAGACAACAGCACGCCATTTTCTCCTTTTTTATATATAGGACACGACAATGACTTGACCTCCCTTGATGGTAAGCTGAAGGCAAAGTCTCAAGAAGAGGGTCACCATTACACACACCAACAATTGTTACAATTGTGACCCTACACAGATACAGATCTTCTATTTTTACTTCTCTCCTCCTTTTTTTATAAAAAAGAAGTTCCGTGTTTACTCACTTTCTTGATCCCATAATAGAAGATTCATTGATTTTGGAGTTAAGTACAGCCCATTCTGCTTGTTCACTATTATTGCAAAAGTAAAAAAAAAAGTTGGTCATCCCATTTGATCTACTTGAGCAAATTGATCTAATATATTAATGTACATTCAGCTATTTAGAACAGGTTACACCGCATGAAAGTGATGTATAGTGTCTAGTGTCTACACTAGATGTTAAATACTTATAAATATACAACACCTTTTAAGCTTATATGGTTTTATTTGAGGACATACGGATCAATAAATCGGCCAACATATTTATTGAAAGATTTCTAAAGGTCTCGCACTTAATTACTTCTATTTGCAGTAGACATGTGGTCCAGGATTGAAGCGGGAATATTGGTGTATCCAATCTCTGCAACCCATACCCTTCTCTCAGGGTATGGGTTGGAGAGACTTTTAGCTAATTTTGATGCCTATCTGGCCCCTTATTATGAGTGAGTAACCGTAAAAGCCGACACATTTAAGTTGGTCTAGTTTTACGTCATTTCTCTATTCTATGTCAATTAATTATAATTCACCGTCTTTTCACGTTATGACTGTGTCTGAAACTCGGTGTATTATAAAAATAACATAAAAAGGATATATCTATCCCCAAATACCCATAGCATAGAAACAGTGGTACTGTACACATGTTACGAGAAATCATTACGATCTTACTGTACCGTTTTAACTATACCAAATATAGACGTAGGTATATGTGCTTGAAAAAATCAAAAAATTTTACAGTTTTTATCACATTATCAGTACATTGCTATCATTACGATTTCTCACAGCCACTCTACTCATTTACTCATAGGTTTTATTTCTCATTTTAATCGCAACATCCAACCAACATTCTAAGAAAGCTGTCATTTCTTTTGAGCCGTGTGTCACGGCTTGGTTATACGTAATTAACTTGTTAGGTCCATATCTCATGCAGGTGCCTAGTCTAGATATAAGCTTCAGCGCTAGATAAAAAACGACATAATGGGGTTCCGTAAAAATGCGTCTAATCGATAATGTCTCTTCGCCATTCCTATGGAAAATTTATGAACTTGATACTGACAAACTGACTCGTATCCCTATATAGTACCGGTTTAAATAACGCCTTGTTTTATATCATAGACGCGTTTCGAACTTAAAATTGAACCTATTTATGCAAACGGGACCCAATCCACATGCCTACCGTGATCAGGCCAAGTAGGTACAAAGACGGGCGTTGAGGCTCGTCGGCAATCCTATACTCGCAGGCGATGTGGAACCTCTCAGTCTCAGAAGAGACTTTGCCTCACTGTGTGTGTTTTACCGTCTATACAATGGTTTGTGCTCAGATGAACTGTTTGACATGATGCCAACAGCTACATTCTATCATCGCATCTCTCGCCAAAGGCAGGGAGTTCATCCTCACACATTGCGTCCGAAAACGGTGCGCACTGTGCGGTTTGAAAGGCACTTCATACCACGCACACTCAAGCTGTGGAATGAACTCCCTGCGGTGGTTTTTCCAAACGACTACAATATGGGGTTCTTCAAGAAGGGCATCGACAGAAGGTTTCTTCAGGGTCGGCAGCGCGAGTGTGACGCCCCTGGTGTTGCATACGTCCAAAGGCCACAGTGACCGCTTCCCATCAGGTGGGCCCTGTGCTTGTCCGCCAACTAAGTGGTATAAAAAAAAAAGGTATAAATCTCAAAAAGCCACATCTATCGACGCTATAACGATCAGAATAATGTGTCAATTTTGACAGATGTAATGTTCTGTACTGTCACTGTCAAATCCATAGTATTTTATTGCACATCGAAGTCAATTGAGCACGATTTGATAACATTGAAGGAACGGAGGCGATCCTTCAGATCACTGAAAATTGTTAGTACCGTTATAACACTAATAAAAAAAATATTGTGGGATATTCTACATAGCGCTATATAAATCCAAAGTAAGCATAACTGAACTAGTTTATGTTACGGGTTCTAGAATACGGATAAACACACTTAGATACCTTTTTTGTAAATACATAGGCAAGCACATTTTATACATAGAAATCCTCAGGCCAATGCAAATATACATATTCATGAATACAAATATTTGCACTGAGCGGGGATCAAACCCGCGCCTCCTGCGTAGCGGCCGCGATTACTGCCGCTACGCTACAGATGCTGTATATACCTAATCCGATCCCGGTACCTATTTGGTTTGGTTCCCGTTTGCATAAATATTTACGAATGTGAAAACTATTTTCTACGTATATTTTTTTATTTGTCACACACCATATAGGTTTGTACTTGTACACTTTGCTGGTTGTATACGATCGTAAAAATATCGTAAATATACAGTTTGTCTCTTATGGGTTTTGAAATAAATACTTTTTGGTTAAATGTGTTCTATTTATTGACCATAGACAGGGAAAATTATAGTTCGTAGATAAGTTTAATGATATCTATGGTTATTTGATTTTAATAGTAGGTGTGAACATGGATGGGTCTTTTATGTTTTATTTGAGGAAATATGTATGACGTTATGAGTTGATATTTTAAGGAATTTGAAAGAAAATCTCACACTTTGTACGTAACAAAAGTAATTATAATCATGTTAGACTTTAGTTTAATTTATTTGATAACAGAAAAATAGAACTGAGTATAACTGCTATAAAATATTTACAATGAATTTAATTTTTAATTTTCATCAGATTTTTGATAATTTGATTTTTATAAATACTTAGTAGGTATGTTAAATTATAAAATGGTGAAAGACGCTTTTTTTTGACTGGAGCCCTGTTAACTGTCAATTAGTAGATGTTTCGGTGACTTTGGGTCTGAACTAGAACCCTGCTTACCCCAACACAACTGATCCCTTATCTGATCAATGAGCCAACTTTTAATGCCCAGTCTATCATCATCATCTTTGCACTAGTCCCATTCGCATCTAAGTTTCCTACCTCGCGTCTGCCCAGCTTCATACTATTTATTATAATATCCTATACTTGTCCCACGTGGGTGGCAACCATCAACTATTCAAGCGATTGATAATACAACGACTCATAACCAAGACATGCATGGAACATATCGTATTTTTGCATTTATTAATTGTACAAGCACGGGACATGCACGGAACGTGCACAGGAAGTGCGAAATGATTGTTGGGTTGTAGATAACAGATGGTTAATGTTAACGGTTTTGGCAAACAGGAAATCTATTGGTGCGGTCAGACTCAGCGTGAACGTGTAGAGCTGGGGTATGATTGCAAGCGATTAGCGGATAGATAAATCTATTTAATGAAATATAGGTATTTAAACTTTCATGGTCGTTCATATTACTATTAAAGTTATCGGGATATTCACCATGTATTTATTGAATTGAGTATCTGATATTTCGGCGCTGTTGCAAGCACCAGTACAGTTCCTCCGTGATCATGGTGCTTCGACACTCAATACAATACATGGTTAATATCCCGATAACTCTAATATTAATAAATTTTAAAGCAATCAGTATGCTAACCTTTTTCATAGATTTAGTTCGAAAAAGATGAATGATGATGATGATGCCCCAAGATGAATTTATAATTGGATGCTCACTTTTTCTTCACATCTATATCGATAATTAGATGGACATCTAATCTTTGTTAATATATTTTCAAATACAGGGGAAAATAAACAAATATTACTCAATAAAACAGATGAAATGTAATGTGGACGGAATAATTTTTCCAGCTACACAAAATTTGTCAACGAATTAGCAGTGTTCAGTGTTCATATTGAAATTCATGATCATTAATAAATTATTTAAATCTGGTATTTAAACTTTCACGGACGTTCATTACCTTTTTACCATATGTCGCTCTCTCGCCTTTCTTCAAGCTTTTGGGGCACCGTACCCGCTTTTAAGAAACTTTTGCGAACTCGCTGGCTCTATGACCACAGCCTAACAGAAATTAAAATAAACCACGCTCATTGTCATACGCTCCATGTACACCCCAGCCCACAGAGTAGCCATAACATAAACTTTATAGATGAATCATGCTATTTGTAAAGTATATATCGTAAAGTCACCATTTGCCTGTTCGTCATAAGTTGAGCTAGGCGGGGGGCTTGATAAGCCGCATTTGCATACACTGTGACATGACGAGGCTTGCTAGACCGCTGATAAGGCGGACCTTTCTTATTAGTCACATGTTATGAGTTACATAGGCGATTTATTGTGGGCTGATTTACTAACTTTAGTCGATTTTGTGATTGCGTTGCTGAGTTTCAGTTTTATATTTTTATTTAAAGATATTCGATTTTTTTCATACGACTTAGGTCACAGAAAAGCACACGGCCCGCCTGATGGAAAGTGGTTACCGTGGCCTATGGACGAGTGTAACACAAGGGAGTCACACTTGTTCTTCCGACCCTGTAAGACCAGACAGATTCTGTGCCGTCAGCTTAGAAGACAAGCTGGACAAGCCTTTGGTCTCCCCACTGACAGCACAAAACCTCTCAGAGACCAGATCCGGGTAGGGTGGACATCAGTCAACCGTGGTGATAATTATGATTATAATATTAACTTGTATACATCTGGTTTTTTTTAAATATTTACTGCATAACACATCCTTTCAATGAAAGAAAAAGGTCTGCTCAAGCAGCACATCCCAAATACCGCTGAAAAATTGAAATAATATCTGCCATTTTTGGCTTCATAGCCGACTCACGCGACTCACACATTTCATCTAGGTTTATTCGCACTGTGGTTCTAACCATAACTTGTCGTCTTAACTGTCAAGTATAACTGAACGTTTGCAACGGGCCTTAGGTGGATGTTATTTCTAGTTATTCGCTGTCAGATCTGTGACCCAAAGGTCGGACGACACACCGACTATATAAACTGAATTCGAGCTGGTACTGTCAATGCTTAGCTTTAGTTATGGTGGCGATGGACTTATTTAAGATACCCTGGTATAGGTAAAAGGACTTATGTTAGCGTTCAGCTAGTTTTGTTATCTATGAAGTCATTGCCTGTATTAGTTATTACTAGCTGAAAATTATTGAAGCGTGAAATTTTGATACCGTTCCCCCGTAACGATATTCCATTATTTACAATTTGACACTCTAAAAAATATTTCTCAAAATTAATTGATATACCTGCAGTCAGTTGCCATCGAGATACTTGATAGCTATTATTCACTCGTGAGATTTAAACACCGGATCTGGCAATAAATAATCCATTTCTATACTATAAAGCTGAAGAGTTTGTTTGTATGTTTGAACGCGCTAATCTCAGGAACTACTCATTCGAATTGAAAAATTTGTTCGTGTTGATTTGTCCGTTTATCGAGGAAGCTTATAGGCTATATAACATCACGCTACTACCCAATGGAGCGGAGCTGTAATCATAAATGTCAACAAATCCGGCAGATTCCTATACATTATTTGAAAACAAAAAAATCCCTTTTGAGCGAATTACCTAAATAGTTTATTATAGTCCATTCAATTTATTATTGCTCTATTACCATCTCAAAAAGTTATCGAATATCACAAACGAAATTTTTAATCATTTTAATTTTTTATTATTTTTTTATATTTTTAATATTTTATTGTGTTTGATATTATGAGTCGAAGACGTTTGGGACACAAATTCTACGGACACTGTGTCCCTAAGTGTACTTTCAAATTTATTTATTTTTTCGAAGACGTTACGGACACAAAATATAAAACGATAGTTTTGTACAGTCGACATGGAAAACTTATTCAATATGTATTACATTTATATCCTATTTTACTATATTTTAATCTAGTGACTACTATAAATATAGCCAATGTGTGACGTAGTTACTTAATTGTTATATTTTAAATTAAATATTTTAGTAGGAACTTTATTTAAAATATTTTAGTATTGTTATAAAAAAAAAGCTTAATATTATTAATCTTTTCTTTTTCTTTTTGGAAGGGCATGTGACGTAGTTATTACGTAATATATAAGGTGTATACCAATGTACTCTGGGCATTAATAAATCTATAATCGAACCGTGAACATCTCTCTTTTATTTACCATTGCACCGACCTCACACAATGGAAGTATAATTAATTTTCAAAAATAAATATAACTACCATGTTCTAGATTCGCGATCTGATCTCAATATTAAATTAATTCTATTGACGAGCTGATTGCCATCTAATGAGACTTTATTAGGTTATCGGTAATAGTTTAGTTATTAGGTACTTAGGAATGCTTCAGACTTCTAAGTACGGATGTCTTCTATATCTATCTATTACTATTATATAATTTTAAAGTGGTCGTGTCTGTACATTGGAGATATTAAAAAAAAAATACTTGGGTTATGTTATGTTAACGATACTGAACACGAAAATATTTTTTTTGAATTTCCTGTCTGGTTGTCTGTTTGTCTGTTTGTCCGCTATGGACGAAAAAACTACTGGACGGATTTTGATGCGGTTTTTTTTGTTAGAAAGGGCTTACTCAGACTTAAAATCTTATGTTTGTTTGATCGCAATCGGTTGAGTAGAACCGAAGATATGAGTAAAGGTCGCGTTAACCGAGATGCACGCGGGCGGAAGGCTAGTATTTTGTTATAAATTAATTTATGGAATTGAAAGGTATTGATACGTCAAAGTATGTCAATCACATACATTGATCAATCTATTCTACAAACGTATTTCTACTTATCTCGAAGGGATATATTCCCCACCAGGCCTTTGGTGGGGAAAAGTGGATATACATTTTTTCACCATTCCACTTTGCCCCACCAGTGGGGACACTTGGTGGGGCAAACTGGAAGCACCCGTCAAATTTATACAACTTCTAACGGTTCCATTTACAAAATAACTTGTACCCATCATCTTCCGATCATTATTCAAAATGGCCACTCTAGGAAGCGTGGTCACTCAGAAACTGTCGTTGCTTAAGATAATCCTTTGACAGAGCATTATTCTGCTCCTGCAGGAGTATCTCCGTTTAATGCTAAGCTTCTATAACCGATGGGTGCTTTCATCGGTGGGATAATGCGCAGGAGCATAACGGCTTAAAGTTACTTGAAAGCTTTGTCAGCTAATATGGATGTGTTTCTTATATAACTTTGTGGTTTTGGGATTCATTTTCAGTCACTTTTTGATTTTGATCTTGATTCTTTTGATTTCGACATCCTCATAGCAATTTTCTAGTTTGCTTTCCCGGGAGCGACTGTCGCCTGACCTTCAAATTTCGAGAAGAGCATCATTTGTTGTTTAACAGATGCACCGACTAGCAGGCGATGTAGGTTTGGACCTCAAAGGTGTTGATAGAATCCTGCACACCCTTCCCGTTGATTTAGGTCTCCATTTCTTATTATGGCAGTTTTGTAACACCCGGTGAAAGGAGAGGTGTCATGCATCATTGTGTATTTTTATGAACCAGCAACGGTTAGAAACGATGGCTCTTCCGAGTATCAAAAACATCTTAGACAAAATGATCAGACAAAATCCATCTACCTAGATGGATTTCATCTGGTAGAGCCTAGCACTGACTAGGAACGAGTACCTGTGCCAAGTGTGCCAAGTGTGCCAAGTGCACATTTGAACCTTGTCCAGCTTTTCGTAGACATCATCAAACGAGCATTCGACCATTAGAACTTTGATGGTTATACTTCAAAACGAATATCAATAATTAAACTAAAAAATAGTTGATACAACCGCGTCTACAAGCGTTATCGCGCTATTCACATCAGAGAGCTTGGCAGACATATCGAGTTTAAATCACCTGTACGTAGCGGTGCTATGGTGTAAATATACTTCCGATATTATCGTTACATCCGTTACCCATTCAAAACGATATTTAAGTAACGTTATTATGACACCTAAGTTTCAAATTGCCTGTTAAACTAAACTAGTTATGAACACATTTAAGTAAAAGGTTTTTAGCAAGAAACATATAAATAATAGCAGGTGGTTTCGAAAACTAACTGCATTAACACCCACATTTCGCCATCTATACCTAATAATTTTCGGTCCTTCGTTATAGGGGTGAGCCTATTGCCATCAAGCGGGCTGAGTCATAGGCTGTATGTTTACTGTCGGATAGATTTATTTATAGCTACAATACATACACATGCATACAAATAAGTATTTACACTGAACCAGAATCAAATCCATGAGACAGACGACATCATAATAATTATATTTGTATCGGTATAAATATTTCTGTTGCTATCTGTAAATTTATTTATATATATTAACGATATTCTCAACAAAAAAATATATCAGGACCAATTATATAAATTTTACAGACTCTAAAATAATTATGTCAACGACTATACAAAGCCCTACATCCCATATTCAATAATCAACGTCAAAAATAACGAGAAGAATCGATTGAATCGATTTCCGATTCCGATCTCTTATCGATTACTTGCTGATCGGATCGCTCAATCGGTGGTCATTGTCAATTGTGTCGATGTGACATCTTTTATGCATATAGCATTCTAATTTACACCTTATTACCATTGAAGAAGGCTCTTGCATTCTTATTAAATTATTGACATTGTATTTACAGCTGTGATATTCAATTATGACTCTTATTTCAAAGTGTTAAAAGTCATAGCTGTCTCATATATCATTAAGTCTATTGAGAATTGTGTCCGTTAATTAGTGTCATGTTCTTGTCACATCAACGCCCGCGTTCGAATTTAAAAATATTATTATGTCGATATTTTTCACTTATTTTTTGTTTGAATTATAAAACCTTTTGCGAAGATATGAATCATATGTACCTACGCATATATGCGAAATAAAAAATAATAATTTATGCCATGCCGATAAATTATTGATGTTAATAAATCAATTGCTTTTGTGAAACTGCATGCCAGGATCTCTCAATAGTATTGAACGTGGAGGCTCCTAATTCATGTTGAACATGGTTTTTTTTTTATATATTCACACCTGTGTGTTGAGCGGTAAGTAGAACTGTATTTTTAATTATGATATGTACACATTATCTCAATTTGACCCTTAGGGAGCATATATCTAGCCCTTTATTGTACAAATTTATTTAGTTGATTTTGAGAATTTACTCATAAACAGAAGAGATGGAGATAAATAATGGGAAAATTAGGATGAAATGTAAAGCCTCCGATTCCACGAGTCCGATTCCACCTTATCTCATCCACAAAATCTAGGTTAGGTATGTTATGACGTATCATACTGAACGCCAAAGTTTCTTCGTACCTTTATTTTTAATCGTATTGAAATCACGCGTCATAAAACATGGTATTACAGAATTCGGTCCCTGGACAATATCACACACTCCCAGGAGGTCACTAATCTCTATAGAAAATAATAACCAACAGATATTCCAGGGTCCAATGCGCTTACAAACACACCAACAAAACTCATATGTCAATGCACATTCGCTTCAAGAAAGACTATATCACCGCCGACACTTAATAACCAACATAACAAAAGCAATTACAAAACACAAAACTATTCAAAAATCAACCTTATGTGTAGAAGATAAGAGTCGACGCGATTGGTATAGAGTGCACATCTAAAATGGTCGCAACAAACCACTGAAATTCGATGCGACGTAACTAACACACTCGTATTATTTAAAAGTAATCAGACAAGCTTTTATTTCTTTGTGTTTTATATACAACAAAGTTGTTTGTTGTGCGAGGGCCCCTTCAATTTCTTTGGGGCCTCGTCAAGATCTTTGGGGCCCCATCAAAACTTTTGGGGTCCTAGCCAGTCATTATCATCATAATGTAGTTCCCGGTCACTTTTAAACTCAACGTCTATTTATTACTACTTCTTCTAATTTAGAATTAGCTTTGGTAGTGACTGCCTTCTAACATTCCAACCCCGAAAAATATCAGCGCAAGAGTGGCAAGAGTCTCGTCCATTAATTAGAAAGTATATCGGATTGTCGCAGGCTTCGCGGGACCCAGGGAGGTATATGAGCCCAGAGAAGACTTCACCATTACAACTGGTGATTAACGGTCAAAGATCTGGCACAGGCTTTCCTCTCGTAGTTAGGAAGTCAAAAAATGTGTGCCGCTCCCGCAAAGGTCGTGATAGGCCAAATAAAGAGATAAACCCCTTTCAAGATAATACTGATCAACTGAGCTACGACACACGTCCCAGAAATTTACAAATCTCCTACCGTTAGCAAAATCGTCTGGAAGTATTATTTTGGCGAAAAAAACATTAAACATTGCACATTATTCCCATACATTATAAAAAAAAAAAGTTTTTTTTTTTTCGCCAAATTTATACTTCCAGACGCTTTCGCTATCGAAACAATGCCTAAAATCTTTCGCTCCGAAACAACTACAAAATCACCTTGTATAATGCTCTAGCCTAGCAGGATGTTGCAATATCATTATTTGACCTCCTAAATGCGTATTCATATTATGTACATATCAAATAAATTATCATAATGCGTTAATGCATGATTCATTCCGTAGCAGACCATGATTGGCTGTTACCACCATACTGCGATTTTTTCCTGACGTAACGGGCCTGCGCACACGCACCCATAATAAACAAGTCAGCGGGCCTAATTGACAATTTAATCTGCTTGTCAATAATTATTTATATGTTTCTTTCTTCAATGAATTTATATTTAGGGTTTGCTTACGATTCTTCTATAGTACCTACCTACCTAATATAAATGTGAAAATTAGTTTTGTCTGTACGTTGGACATTATGAAAATATTTGAGTTGTGGTACCTAAATAAACGATTAAAAAAAAATTGGGATGTCTGTCTGTATATTACATATATTCAAATAATACCTATATTGTTTTTTAATTACATTTATTTTGTTCCTGACATACCTGCTATAAATAATTATGCTTATAAACACTGCCTAGTAGGTACTAAATACTTTGTACATTGTTTGCGATGAAAGCAGAAACTACTAAGCGGATTTTGATGCGAAGGAGTTGATAGGCTCGCACCCCTATTACGTGGAACTTAAAGTGATTGTTAGCGAAATGTGGGTGTTATTATACCTCTACCTACCCTTTCGAGGATTTACAGGCGTGAGTGCCTATATGTTAGTATGTACGTACAATAATTAGAGTTTAGTTAAATTCGACTCTCAGTTCGTTTCCAACATGTTACACAAATCGTAAAAATGACGTCACAAAAATAATTTCCCCAAAAATGTTGTCGACCGTGACGTCACCACCGCCATGTTGTGCGACGCAAAAACCGTGTCGCCTGCGCACATGATCCAGACATGTCTCGCAACCTAATTGGGTGGATCGGTCGCCTCGCCATTCCATTGGACAGGGGGCGGTACGTAATTATTTTAATAACCCCACCCCCTTTTTAATTAAAACCAGTTGCACACATAATGTAAGATGGGGTTATAATTTTTTATGCGGGTCGGGTTTCTCGTCTAGTAGCATGTGAGTTTCCTTGTGATGTTATTTATTAATTA
Organism: Eilema depressum; assembly: GCA_914767945.1. Lineage (NCBI taxonomy): Eukaryota > Metazoa > Arthropoda > Insecta > Lepidoptera > Erebidae > Eilema > Eilema depressum. The sequence continues at coordinate 20,132,821 of OU612020.1, forward strand.
TTTTATATTTTTATGTCATGTCTGCCGTGTTGGTTCCCGGTAGGCAGAATAGGACCACCCCATCTCTTCCTGTGGGTGTTGCAGAAGGCGACTAAGGGATAGGGCAGTTCTCCATCCACTTGTTAACAAACAGCCCATGACTCGTGCTCGAAGGCAATACGCCCGCAATAGTAATAACCTGCCTACCCATTCAGGGAGTTATAGGCGTGAGTATATGTATAACTCCGGACACGTATCTTGGACCTAAAATGTGCTTCAAAGGTGCTCTTTACGCGCAGTACACATTTCTTGGGTGTCTTTCGAGGATAGCACGGGGTGCTACTGCGGTGGACGAACTCAAATTCACCAAGCATAGATTATTACAAAGCAATCCGCGAACGCCAGAGCCTCGTTTGTCTTGCGATTTAGGTCCAAGATACGTGTCCGGAGTTATATGTAATTCCGATAAACTACTGTTAATAATGTAGACAACAGATGACCCTATCCAGTGTGGACCTTAACAATTTTATCAGTTAACAGTTAAATTTTATTGTTGCACGAACAAATACTTAATGTATAAAATATAAACCTAATTTGAATACCGCTGTGTTCATAAAACAGTACAATTAATGTATAGACAGCAACAAAATTCGCTGAGCAAATACAAATTTGCAGATGGTGTTTGCATTGGATCACATTAATCAGTATCTAAATATTTTTTTGGATAAATATATTTGTAATCCTCAAATTACTATAAGTTACGCAATATAACATTAGCTATCCTATATAATCTATCTATTCAGACAGATATTATCAGACAGACAATAAAAAAATATCCATATAAAGCATTTGAGGCTTCAAAATGATTTCATTCATTTATTACAAAGGTAATCTGCAAATTCAAATGAGTTTAGCTACTTATGTTGCTATCTATACATATTCATGAGCAAGGACGTTTTATGCTTACCACTTTTGCATTTCTCCATGAAATACATATTAATCCTTTTTATTATCAATAGCGGTTTAATCACCATACTAACGTTATTGCAACGTCAATAAGTAACGATTACTGAATAACGATAACTGTATCGCAACGATTAATTTTCGCAGATGGTCAGAGGGACTTATTAATAACTTTATTATTGATTGCGGCCTCAATTGTGAAGTCTATTAAAAACTAAGCTATATAACCTAGATACATACATAACATAATTGAATTCAATCTAGATTTTGAGCTGTTGTATAGTCAGCAAAAACACAGTTGCCTGTATCGATTTCTCCATCATAATATACATACGTACGCCTGTATTTCCCAGAAGGGGTAAGCAGGGGCGTATTACTATCCAAATTTCGCCAACTATGGTTACTATACTCACGTTTTGGGGGGCGAGCCTATTTGCTGTCTAGCGGGCACTTTGTCATGGGCTGTATGTTTACTGTCGAATGGAGAAGAGCCCTATCCCTTAGTCGCATTTTACGAAACCCACAGGAAGAGATGGGGTAGCCCTATTCTACCTCACCGGGTACCAATACGGCAAATATCTCCGTCAGCTAGTAAATTACATCGGAGACTCTCACCACGGAGTTACCTTTACTACAATAATTTTTATTTAGATTTTTATGCATTTTTGTGCAAACGTCATCTACTTTTGCTGCTGACTGTATATCGGAGTATCATGTAATATATTGATAACAAATAGAAACGGATTCGCTTTAAAACGATTCCGCTAAAACAATAGGTTGATTGATTGGTTTAATCGCCAATGCCATATCTAATAATCACTATCACTACATATTATAAAACAAAGTCGCTGTCGCAGTCTGTCCGTCCCTATGTATGCTTATATCTTCAAAACTACACAACGTATTTTGAAGCGGTTTTTTTAATAGATAGAGTGATTCAAGGGGAAGGGGTATATGTATAATAAATGCATAATATTGTAGAGAAACACTGATAAATTTAGAGATATGCAGCGGGAACGGGATCAGAAAATATGGCGGTACGAAGTTCGCCGGGTCAGCTAGTTTTTAATATATACATTTACAAAACCTATCATGGCTCGCGTAATTTAAAAACAGGGTAATCTATTCTAAGGCTTCTCAATATATCACTGGAGCAAAAAGCTTGCTCATTGGCGCACGTGAACGCACAGCCTTATCAACGCGATGCGCCCGCGCAATTGATCAGCCACGGTATCTTCGGCCGGGTGTGGTCAGATGCCAATGGTTGCGATTACCTTTAAATTGTGGTTACCTGACTGACTTAAACTGAATTCAAGTTTTGGTATCACTTGTATTATTAATTTCGGTTACACCTTTGTGATATCGGTTGGATTTATTTTAATATCATCATCATCATCATCATTTCAGCCATAGGAAGTCCACTGCTGGACATAGGCCTCCCCTATTAGATCGTCAATAAGACCGGTTAGAAGCGGCTCGCAATCAGCGCGTTCCCGCGGCCTTTTTTGATATAGGACATGTCAATTTGACTTCACTTCGTCTGATGGCAAGCTTACCATGTTTTGTAATTATCTATGCTGATGCTGATGAGGCCATCAAGCTGAGTGCCACCATTGTAACATGGTACGTGTCTGTAATGGTGACCCTCTTTTCAGAGACTTTGCCTTCAGCTTACCATCAGGTGCGGCGAAGTCAAATTGACGTGTTTTATAATTTAAAAAAATGCTTGGTGATTTAAGTTCGTCCACCGCAGTAGCATCCCATGCTATCCTCAAAAGACACCCAAGAAATGAGTACTGTGCGTATAGAGCTCATTTTAAGCACATTTCAGGTCCTAGAATTCCTGAGCAATGTGAAAGAAATTCGGTCTAGAATAGTTCCTATTAGCATTTGGCAGTGGGTTTATTGACACCATTTATGACTAGATTTATTCTTTTCGTTTCATTATTGAGATCACAAATTGATCACATTTATTTTTATTGTTTTGTAGATAGGAGACTCAAATACATAAAATTTGGTTTAGGTAATTATTTCGATATTCGATGGTTGATGCCATTAACTGATAGTACTTATATTATTCACTTAATATAAAGTATGATACAAATTATAAAGGTTACAGGTTGTCTTATGTGATTAACAATATTGTAATAGAGCTATTTTTAATGGATTCTATTCCGATTTTTTTATTTCAATGTGTAACATTAAATGCCCATTCAATAACACCCAAACGACAGACAGCCTCCGTGGCGTAGCGGTAGCGAACGCGGCCGCTACGCAGGAGACGCGGGTTCGATCCCCGCTCAGTGCAAATATTTGTATGCATGAGACTGGTAATGCAGACCCCAGACTCCGAGGTGAAAGCTTCGGATGCCACTGGGAATAAACGAAATCACTTCACTACATATTATAAAACAAAGTCGCTGTCGCTGTCTGTCCGTCCCTATGTATGCTTAAATTTTCAAAACTACGCAACGGATTTTGAAGCGGTTTTTTTTAATAGATAGAGTGACTCAAGAGGAAGGTTTATAATATAATACATGCATAATATTGTAGAGAAACACTGATAAATTTGGAGATAATACCACGCGGGCGGAAAATATGGCGGTACGAAGTTCGCCGGGTCAGCTAGTAATATATAAAAGAAGTAATGTTAGTGTTTGGCTACACAGTACATCTCTTAATGAACAGGCATCTTAAGGTCCTGTTGAATTCTCAGACTCATAAAATTTTCAGGATATAAGTTACTAGCTAAATATTAACAGCTCTACTAACCCCTTTGGAGTACATAAGCGTGATTATAAAGAAAATATTAAACCTAACATAGGTTATCTATTCAATCTTTTTGTAAAACACCGTAAAAGTTAAATGCCATCAGTATAAAAATGCTATAAAAAATAATCACGTAGATATTAGTATGCTACGAGATTGCTCTGATGGTATTTGGGGGGTTATGCCATGCATCGCAATGAGGTTTACTGCATGGGTCTTCCCGAAGAGTCAAGGTCATTTTATTGGGGTTTAACCATCGTTGTTATAAGGATAGATTATGATTATAGCTGGGGTTTTAGACATTTTTTTATGTAGGGTACGTCAATATGTGTGTATGACCCTCTTTGACGTTGACTTCAGTTTACCATCAGGTTTGGTGAAGTCAAATTGACGTGTTCTATGTAAATAAATGAGTTCACTTAACTGTTACCTACTCGTAAGTTAAAGGTCAAGTCTGTAGGGTCTCCATTATAGTTAGTAATATTGTTACTAGATATTATGCTGAAGCTACCTGGTTTCTTTTTGACTTTTGTTGACCCCGTGGTTATGTGTAAGATTTCTGCAAGGTTTTGGTTTGATTTCTCGGCTAGACATCATTATCCTTAATGCGATTACTTAGTTGCGTTTAAGTTTGCACTTTGTAACTTGACCCAGTATGTCGGTTTTTTTGGGAGCTTACTCAATCACGCGCAAACTGCTCAACTGATTTGGATAGAAAATGGTACATAGATAGAACAGTCCCTGATTTAATACATAGGATACTTTTCACTTTTTCATCTTTGGTACAGTTTCTTGTGGAGAACGAGAACAGAAAAAGTATATCCCTACTAATATTATAAATGCGAATGTAACTCTGTCTGTCTGTCTGTCTGTCTGTCTGTCTGTCTGTCTGTCTGTCTGTCTGTTACGCTTTCACGCCTAAACCGTTGAACCGATTATGATGAAATTTGGTTTAGGGGTAGTTTAGAACTTGAGAAAGGACATAGGCTATGTTTGGTCGCGATAAACGGCATCCACGTGGGAGGAGCCGCGGGCGAAAGCTATAAACAATAAAATATACATCGTTAAAATGATATTTAGGCTTGTTATTTTCTCACGGCTAAACCATGTCTAGCATAAACCCAAAAATATTCCACAATTGTTCTGAGAGTTGTAATCTTGCTTAACCGCGTATAACTAATCTAAAAACCAGAAAAAAAAGAACAAAAGAATCCAAAAGGCATCAGCTCAGCTCAGTGTAATGGAGATCACGTACTCTCAGATCTCTGATTACACCTCTCGCTTTATTTTACGACCGTTATTTGAGTGCGAGCGAGATAGATTTAATAATGGTCTAACCGCAACCCGGGGTATCATTAGGTGGTATTCCATTTGTGAACACAGTGTTTCTTCGTTGAACAGTTTTCTTAAGTCATGAGACTCTGTGTCTGAATATTGTGTGTGAGTTTCTGAGTCGCCAGAGGTTGTTATAGTGGCGGAAACCGTAGTACGGCAGTGTGGTGTAATGGTGGACCCCAATCGTAAGAAATAAATGAATTTTCCTTCGTTTTTTTCTCTCTCAAGCCTCAAATTGGTTTTTATATGTTTTCTTTAAGATTTTTCGAGACAATTGCCAGTGGTTTGTGTTATTATGTATAATTTAAATTGTTGTTATCGGTACTGCGTTTGTCAATGCGTGACGTCATTAAGGTTAACTATGAACGCAATTGAATCCACTGCTGAGGCTGTGAAAAACTTGATGCGGATAATGATGGAAGTTATTGGAGAAAAAATAAATATCGGTAATGATCGATCGCTGTGTTGGTACAGTCAGCTACACAAATGCTCTGTTTTAGTAATACTAAGCTTTCTGATAGACGCATATTTTTTTCACCCATCGTAAAATTGACCTGGCTAGTATGTTGTGTGGCTGTTACGCTTACGATTCAACCTAAAAAAACTAAAATTATTTAACTTGCCGGCAGAATGAGGAACAAAATCGGTTGAAAGCTGCAAAAATATTCACCGGTAGAAAAATTATCGGTTGAACCGGAAGGACCTATAATTGTCCCTTTTCTGATAGACATCGATATTAATTCGTATAATCTTGGGCAAGACGTCGGTAGCACAATACACTTATTTACCCTATCATTTTGCAAGCTTTAACATATGCGCACATCATTCATACAAACTTGAACTATACCGACAATATTATGCAAAGATAATTCTACCATACCGAACGTATATTCCATTCAAAATTGAACCTTATCCCTTTGTGATAAAGCTTTCTTGGAATGTTATAGAGGGTTTTATATCCTTGTTAGGTATAGCAAAGTAGTATTTCATCCTTATTGTAGGCTGTCATAATAATCGCGTTAGCATCGTAGTAGTGTTGTAAAAGAGAGTGGGCATATGCCACAGTGCTAATATTGTGAGGATCACTTAGTGGTGTGTTTACGGTAATGATGAATTAATAAAACCTTTTTCCTTTACTGGTTATCTTTTGATGATATGTGAAAGAGAAAGGTATAGTTTAACGGGATTTTGCTTTGGTTTAATATTGTAGTTACTCGACTGCTACGGCAAAAAATCCTAGAATCCTAGGATTTTTTGCTACAGTGAAACTTTACAATATTTTACAATACAATAGTTAAATCGAAATAGAATAGTTTTAAAAGTTTGTCGATTTTCGACTGCTAGGTAAGTCAAACCCCTGAAGGGTTTTGATTACCGCTTACCGCTCAGTCCAAATATTTGTGATCGAGATGTCCAGGGTTCGAATCCTGGCCATTGCACCACCAACATAAAAACAAACAATTTATCTTAACTGGAGGGGTTAACAGGAATACTAGTACCTAATTCTAAATCTACCATGTTTTGCCGCAGCTCAGATAAAATATTATGTGACAAGCAATACTTTATTTGGGTCTAAATGTCGCTGCGTAATAATTCTAGAATAGTTGAAAACCAAACCACTTTTACCGGATTCTATCGCGATTTATCTATGAGTTATTCCGGTTGGATCCCCAAATATGATCCACTGCCGATTTTTATTCATCATAGGCATAACCCTAGCACATTCTTACGAGTTGTGGGTCAATGGCTGGGTCAGGTTTTGGATGGGTGACCGTTGTTTACATTACGAGGTTAAGCTTAATTGAGTGGGTCGGGTTTTGGATGGGTGACCGTTGTTTACATTACGAGGTTAAGCTTAATTGAGTGGGTCGGGTTTTGGATAGGTGACCGTTGTTTACATTACGAAGTTAAGCAAAATTGGCTGGGTCAGGATTTAGATGGGTGGCCGTTGTTTACATTACGAGGTTAAGCAAAATTGGCTGGGTCAGGATTTAGATGGGTGACCGTTGTTTACATTACGAAGTTAAGCAAAATTGGCTGGGTCGGGTTTTGGATGGGTGACCGTTGTTTGCATTACGAAGTTAAGCAAAATTGGCTGGGTCAGGATTTAGATGGGTGGCCGTTGTTTACATTACGAGGTTAAGCAAAATTGGCTGGGTCAGGATTTAGATGGGTGACCGTTGTTTACATTACGAAGTCAAGCAAAATTGGCTGGGTCGGGTTTTGGATGGGTAACCGTTGTTTACATTACGAAGTTAAGCAAAATTGGCTGGGTCAGGATTTAGATGGGTGGCCGTTGTTTACATTACGAGGTTAAGCTTAATTGAGTGGGTCGGGTTTTGGATGGGTGACCGTTGTTTACATTACGAGGTTAAGCAAAATTGGCTGGGTCAGGATTTAGATGGGTGACCGTTGTTTACATTACGAAGTCAAGCAAAATTGGCTGGGTCGGGTTTTGGATGGGTAACCGTTGTTTACATTACGAAGTTAAGCAAAATTGGCTGGGTCAGGATTTAGATGGGTGGCCGTTGTTTACATTACGAGGTTAAGCTTAATTGAGTGGGTCGGGTTTTGGATGGGTGACCGTTGTTTACATTACGAGGTTAAGCTTAATTGAGTGGGTCGGGTTTTGGATGGGTGACCGTTGTTTACATTACGGGGTTAAGCTTAATTGAGTGGGTCGGGTTTTGGATGGGTGACCGTTGTTTACATTACGGGGTTAAGCTTAATTGAGTGGGTCGGGTTTTCGATAGGTGATGTATTGTACATATTTGAAAAATAAACAATCTTAAATGAATAAATTAAAAAAAAAAACTAAAGTAAATATTTAAAAAATGTAATCTTGACAAGTTGGCACACACAGGCTGTAATATGAAAAACAAAATTGTTACAATTATTTTTTGTCAATCGACAGGTGATTGAAAAATTAACTGATTGACTCCCTACACTGAATGAAACCATCGTGTTTCTAAGTGCCAAGTCTATACTATATTATTCTTTGTAAAAGTGCAGAAGAAATCCGCCTTTATAAGGACTCAAAGATCCATATATCTAGACCCAAAGTAACCACACCAACTAGCTTGGGTCATGGATTCTGATATACGAATATACATACTTAGTTAAGTTTCCTTTTGTAAATACATACATAAAAACACCCAGGCCAATGCAAATAGATACATTCATGCATACAAATATTTGCAATGAGCGGGAATCGAACCCGCGACGTCGAACGCTCTTACGCTACGCCACGATCATCGCCGTATAATCGTAAATGTTCAGAGCCTCTTTTCTACTATTTCCTCCTTTTTATTAGGGTTCCGTAGCCAAATGGCAAAAAACGGAACCTTTATAGATTCGTCATGTCTGTCCGTCCGTCCGTCTGTCTGTCTGTCTGTCCGTCCGTATGTCACAGCCACTTTTCTCCGAAACTATAAGGCCTATGCTGTTGAAACTTGGTAAGAAGATGTATTCTGTGAACCGAATTAAGAATTTCACACAAAAATAAATAAAAAGCATTAAATTTTGGGGGTCCCCATACTTAGAACTGAAACACAAAATTTTTTTTTTCATCAAACCCATACGTGTGGGGTATCTATAGATAGGTCGTTAAAAATGCTATTGAGGTTTCTAACATAATTTTTTTCTATACTGAATAGTTTGCGCGAGAGACACTTCCAAAATGGAAAAATGTGTGATCCCCTCCCCCCCTCTAACTTCTAAAATAAGAGAATGATAAATCTAAAAAAAAATATATGATATAAATTGCCATGCAAACTACCACTAAAAATGGGTTCGAATGAGATCCAGTCAGTAGCTTTTTTTTAATACGTCATAAACAGCAATTTTCGCCTTTGCTACTACGGAACCCTTCATGGGCGAGTCCGACTCGCACTTGGCCGATTTTATTTAATTAATGAAAAGGTGAAGTTCTTCCATATATCCTGTAGAATGCAGGCGTATAAATTCCAGATCTGTAATTCTTAACATTAATAAGAAAAACGGTTTCAAAATTACCGATTTTTCGACGTTGACCTGATTAGGGGCCTTAATTGGGACAAGTTTCTTACAGCCTCAACTTTTCCAGACAGTGACCGACTGAAATTTTCCCAGTTAGAAGTTGATCAGTAACATGTTGGTACCACTTATCGGTTGCAATTTCTTTTGTTAGCCGTAAGGACCCGGGACTGTAGGAGGAGGGAAACACGTGAACTGGTAAAGAATTCCAAGACTTAATGGTGCGGCAGAAGAAGGAGTCGCCGAACCGCTTGGTTCTTGATGGAATATTCTGCACCGTATGCGGGTGGCATCTAAGCCCTGCACGTGTTGTCCTATATAGGAAAGGAGAGGGTGGGATTAATTGGAAGAGCTCATCAGAACATTCACCATGGTAGAGACGGTAAAATACCGCCAAAGATGCCACATCTCTACGCAACTGCAAAGGCTCGAGGGTTTTGGTGATCTCAGGATTCCCAATAATGCGGACTACACGTCGCTGCAACCTGTCTAGAGCATCTAGTAAGTGCTTTGCGGAGCCATCCCAGAGATGAGAGCAGTATTCCACGCAAGAGCGAATTTGTGTCTTGTAGAGAAGGCACCGCTGCTCTGGCTTTACCCTAGTTTAGATACTTTTTTTTGTAAATAAATATGTACATATTATACATAGAAACATCCAGACCAATGCAAATATTCATATTCATGCATACAAATATTTGCACTATAACTCGTTCGCTAATATGTCAAATCGCACCAAATTATCTTTGACTTGCAATAAAACATAACTCACTTGACAGTGAAACCGTAGTTCTTATTTTCGCGATTTCACGGAATCGTTGGTTTTACTATAACTCGCTCACGACTCTCCTGATCATGTGACCTAAAATCAAATTAACTACGAAGCACAATAACTCCATATGCAATTTAAGCATTTTGCTTTATAGACGAGAGACGAAATGTAAAGAATCAACGGTCACCCATCCAAAACCCGACCTAGCCAATTTTGCTTAACCTCGTAATGTAAACAACGGCCACCCATCTAAATCCTGACCCAGCCAATTTTGCTTAACTTCGTAATGTAAACAACGGTTACCCATCCAAAACCCGACCCAGCCAATTTTGCTTGACTTCGTAATGTAAACAACGGTCACCCATCTAAATCCTGACCCAGCCAATTTTGCTTAACCTCGTAATGTAAACAACGGCCACCCATCTAAATCCTGACCCAGCCAATTTTGCTTAACTTCGTAATGTAAACAACGGTCACCCATCCAAAACCCGACCCAGCCAATTTTGCTTAACTTCGTAATGTAAACAACGGTCACCCATCTAAATCCTGACCCAGCCAATTTTGCTTAACCTCGTAATGTAAACAACGGCCACCCATCTAAATCCTGACCCAGCCAATTTTGCTTAACTTCGTAATGTAAACAACGGTCACCTATCCAAAACCCGACCCACTCAATTAAGCTTAACCTCGTAATGTAAACAACGGTCACCCATCCAAAACCCGACCCACTCAATTAAGCTTAACCTCGTAATGTAAACAACGGTCACCCATCCAAAACCTGACCCAGCCATTGACCCACAACTCGTAAGAATGTGCTAGGGTTATGCCTATGATGAATAAAAATCGGCAGTGGATCATATTTGGGGATCCAACCGGAATAACTCTTATCTATTGATCTAGATCTCTATCTATCGATCTAGAATAGTTCTTTATTTAAAATATTTTGTATTCGATAGTACACGCCTTCGTTAAACTCCGTATTCCCGAAGATGTACGAATGCATTTTTAATTTGAGTATCGTTATGGCGTTAATAAGCGAGGTCATAAACCTAGATGATTATATTGGTGGATATATTGGTGGATATTTTTATGAGATTACGATGGGTCGATGGTGGATCCATTGGCCCGATGTTTTTATATCTTTAGTGATGTCAGTTTTAGTGAATATATTATTTTACACCTACAAATCTCGTACTAGTGTGATCGGTTATTTATTTTTAAAGTTCAAATATGTGGTAGGCTTGAGTTTCTATTAAAAGTGGTTTTTGCCAATGATAGAATGTTAGAGTCAAAATAAACTAGACTTGACTTGATCGCAATTACTTTCACTGTTAAAATTTTACGTAAGACTAATGACAATATTTATGAAATTAGTTAGTATAACCCGCGCCACGTATCTTGGACCTAAAATGTGCTCAAAATGTGCCCTGTACGCGCAGTACACATTTCTTTGGTGTCTTTGACGATAGCACGGGATGTTACTGCGGTAGACGAACTCAAATTCACCAAGCACTATTACAGAGCAAACCGCGGGCACCAGAGCCTCGTATGTCTTATGATTTAGGTCCAAGATACGTGGCGCGGTTTATAGTATTAGTTAGTTAATAATTACCTACCTTTTCGGGGATTTACATTTATAAATAGCAACAATTAGACATTTATTCATACTCACTCTATAATTAGGAAAGTGAATCCCGCTACCAAAAAAGTGCATACTAGTATTATCTTGTAACTAATGCAAATATTTTAAGAACAGATATTCACTTCCTACTACTAACAGTATTTCAATAAATACAGCATAACTTTACCCAGTTTAGAAGCAAAAATCCACCTAGTCGTGATCACAAAATACCGTGGGATACGTCGCCCAACAATATATGGAGGGACGATGAAAATTTAATATTTTGTCTCACAATACCAAGTCTGGACAGGTTGATACTATGAGATACTTAGTATATTATAGTTAATGTATGTTGTGGATTAGCACGGAGCAGAAACAATAGATGCGGCATTTTGTAGACATATCTATCTAATATTTGCACTGTTTCCTGTGATTGCTTGTATAAATTGCATGATGTTTTGCATAAACACTTACCAGCCCTCCTAGACAAGTGGCAATTCGTTGCTCGGCGTATGATGGAATAGAATGCCAAATGTATGGGATTTGACGTATATGACAGGCGTCAACGAATGTCAAAAACGTCAAATCCTATACATTTGTCATTCTATTCCATCATACGCCGAGCAACGATTGGCCACTTGTCAAGAGGAGCAGGCCCCCGATTCTGCTAAAGCAAAACGGACACTGCAAAAAAATCGTGCGCACTGTGCGGTATGAAAGGAACTTCATCTCATGCACACTCAAGCTGTGGAATGAACTCCCTGCGGTGGTTTTCCCAAGCGACTACAATATGGGGTTCTTCAAGAAGGGCATTAGAAGGTTTCTTCAGGGTCGACAGCGCGAGTGTGACGCCCCTGGTGTTGCATACGTCCATAGATAGACCACAGTAATACTTCCTATCATGTGGGCCGTGTGCCTGTCTGCCACCTAAGTGGTATAAAAAAATCATTTAATCTTAGACTGTAAAGTAATGATGTTAATGTCTAAATTACGGACGCTTGGAGTTCGTTTTACCCCCTTGGGGGTGGAGTTTCGTCAAATCCGTTCTTAACGGATGTTTATGTTATAAGGAACCTATCTGCCAAATTAAAAGTTTGTAGGTGTTATAGTTTCTGAGATTTCCTCATTATTCAGTGGGTGGTATTACGCTTTTCTATGTGTGAAATTTCATTTCGGGTGACCGACTCATCAATGCAGAGCTAAGCTGCTGATACTCATGTCTCTTGTCAAATCCAAAACCTTTTAACTGCTTTTCGATTCTTCTTCATCTACTTTGCACGGTCTTCGGACAGAGATAAAGTTATTGGAAAATGACCCAAAAGTGATATTTAATTTTAACTTATTTGCAATAAAGTACCTATACCACATCCATTCATCAACCATCCGTACCAATATTCTGCAAGTTGAAGTATTTCATATAGTAATACTGAATATAATAGTTATAACTTTTGACTACATGTTCTTAAGCGCCGGTATTGAGAAACAACGAGATAGGTACACCCGATACAAATGCTAAATATGCTTATGGTTTTAGAACGTACGGTTTTTAATTTAGGGTTCCGTACCTCAAGAGGAAAAAGACGGAACCCTTATAGGGTCACTTCGTTGTCCATCCGTCTGTCTGTTTGTTAATTAGTTTTTTTATGTAGTTTACTTCAATATGAGCCACCATTACAGATAATTAAGTAAACGGAGTCAGCTGCACGACTGTGCCGCACCTAGTGTTGCACTCGCCCTCAAATATTTGCACTAAGCGGAGATCGAACCCGTGCCTCCTGCGTAGCGGTCGTGTTCACTACCGCCATACTACCATGCTACAGGGATCAAAATCCCTGTTAGGTACAGATAGTAGGCTTCGTAATACAGATTCCACTGTACCATAAAAAACCGGAATCCCAAAACGGATGAGGTGACGTCATTATCTAAATGAATGCATTCAGAGATAGTATCGCGTGATTTATATTTTATTTATACATTCACATGTTTGTCCGTCACTGGTCACGACTCTAGAGATTCCTGTCGGGATCAGGGTCTGAACTTAGGGCATGGGTAATGTATGGAATATATCGTACTTATTTACCATCATACTATAGATATTTTACTTCCGTAGTCTATTTTTGGTCATATCATCGGTTTTAGTTAACCAATTGTAATCAGATATACGGTAGGTTTTTGAGTCTGACTAACACCCGTATTCACAAACAATACTTCGCTATGCGTACTACCAAAACTGTGCAAAGAACGACAAATTCTCAGTGCGTTCGTTTTGGCAAGCCTTTTTATTCATAGACAACACTTAAGTAATACTTCGTTGAGGGAACGCACTGCGTTAAATACTGCTCCGTGATGTTTGTGAATTAATTTTACCAGCCCTATGCGCTCGAGCACACTATGAGACCTGACAGTGTTGTTTGTGAATACGGGTGTAAGAGTTTTATAATAGAAAAGTCTCGTCAATATGTGTTCAGCACTTTTCGCATTGATTGCAAATAAACAGACAATCAGACAAGACATCCAGAGGACAGACAAAGTTTCAAATCACGTGTCAGTATCACTTTATGTTTTTTTTTTCGTGTACAAATTCCGTTGACCATTGAGAAGCCGCAATAAATTACGCGTGTCTGCTGCGTGCGTCTGCAGTTGTCGTATGCGGTCACCTTCTGAATCATACCTTTGTAATGATATCATGACGACTGTATCGTAATCAAATCTTAAGTTTCGTTGATCCGAATGTTTTTTATACGTCAGCTGTCATTTCTGCGTTTAACTGTTTTTGTGGGAGTCATTACGCGAAACGAAAAACTGTAATGACACCGAAATTATTTGGTCATTTTCGGACGATTGTGTTCTAGATCATTATTTGCATTAAAGGTAGCTTTGACCATTAAAATATTTGAGGCAAATTTTTTTTTAAAATGGTAATGGACCGACCGTGACAAGGGTTTAACGTGGTGGTACTGATGGAAATTCCCCCTCCCCCCTCCTTTTCCGGTGTTTGATGGAGACACCGTGCTTCCTACACCCGAGAGACCCTTAAAATAATAGTACTCCCAGGGTTAACCGGGATGCAAGGGAAATGTCTAATTGGGTAGAGTAACCTTAAACTCCTGTAATTGAGACCTAAGACCAGTTCGAGGTCGCCTTAGGCAACTCCGCTGTCTAATGGGGGAATCCACACGGATTTCCGTACAAAAAAGGTATACAGGTGTATCACTATGTTCGTTAAAATGGTCACCCATCTCAGACTAACCTGGCTAGTATTACCTAACTTTGCAATGTGTTAACTCGGTTACCATTTAGCCACGAGCCCTCCGTTCACCTACACTATTATCGTAACCAAATGAGCCGAACACCAGTAATGTATAATTTGTGTACAATTTCATATAAGTCAGTTGAATAATTTAGTTTTCCACATCGCAATGAACAATGCGAGCCAATTCACAGTTTGCCGCCTAGTTTACTTAATAAACCGTATCAAATTGAGTACAGCGGTTTTATAGGGTTGACTCGTGTATCGTATGTGGTAATGTGATTTTTTTATATTAAATTAGTTCCTCCACCTCCACCTCTCTCCTCTACCTCCACCTCTCTTATTGCATGCGTTTTGCCATTGATGGCAAAACGCATGCAATAAGAGAGGTGACATTGTTTTTTCGCTATCAGTATAGTAAAAGGGAAAGATAGAAATTGAAGACTACTTCAGCCCCCTAGATATGTGGTTATTCGTTGGCAGGCGTATTGTGAAATACAATGATGAATGTATGGGATTGACACTTATTTTGAAGTTTATAGCGTTTAAGACAGTTGTCAACGTATATCAATCTATTCTATTGTATTCGGAAAACATATTGCCACTTATCTAGAAGGGCAAACCGGTTCCATACCTTTACAACCTCCTAGTTTGAACACTATCACAAAAACACCCTTAAGAGTGTATGACCCCTTTATTGAAGAGGTCCAAATTTTAAGGTCGTATGGGTCTCCAGCGTTCAGGCCCCTCTTACATTATATTTTAATACTATCTTATTTGTGCATGCGGACGTGGGCATGTCGAATTCGAACCGACTAAAAACGCAATCAGAAAATAATTATCTCAGAAATCTTGACAGGCCTTGCTTACCAATAAAGGCAACCTATTGTTTTGTATCAAAATTCATACCACCTCCAAATATTTTCCTACCAAATCAATATTATTTTTGTTGGGTGTCAACCCTGTGATGACGTAACGAAGTCACGCTGCGCCTGCGTCACGTCCCATGTGGTATTACACGAGTGTATCGTGATATTTCATAATAATAAGCTTGGACTTGCTTCCATGCGCCACTTCCTTTGTAGTTGAATCATTCTTGTGTGAAAGTATTATTACTGCCTAATTTCTATAAAACTTTCTTCATTAATTTTGTATTCACAGAGGTGTATTAAGGCCTATCACTATTTAAAGCGTTGGCTGCTCAGTGGTTAAGGAGTTGAGCTTACGATCGAGAAATTCCGGGTTCAAATCTTGAATACTACACCACCGACTTGAAACCTCTGTCACAACACGCACACGGCCCACCTACTAAAAGTGGTCACCGTGACCTATAGATGTGTAGATACAACACCAGGGGCAAACTCGTGCTGCCTACCCTGTAAGGACCTTCTTATACACAATATCCATAAACAATACAACACCTAACAAGAAACATAATTTAATAAAGTACACTCTCTGTTGTGTACTACTGAGTAGCCTTTATAGCATTCGTTACACTACAATCCATACTAGGCAATAGAACTCAACCAATTTGTACGCACACACGAGAAAACAATACAATAAATACGACCAATTTACAAAATGAGCTAAAACAGCGACTTCTAGTCACACCTCGTCGGCCATTTCGTTGTAGCGAGCGCAAAACAAAATGGCCGACCATTTCGGTACAGGAAACGCGTATCTGTCAACACGGCTGCATCGCAAGTGACCATTGTATGATAATCGGGCGCACCGACAAAGTTTTAAAGTGTGGCCATGAAACAAGCGGGGAAAACGAAGCGGTAGCTGTGACAAAGTTTGGCAAAGATTTCATTATTTAGCCAGGAAAGTGTTTAGTATTCGAACTACTTATTTCTTTGTTGGCGTTTGATAGAATATTCTTTAATTTGAAGTTTGAATAAAGTAGATTTTTATATGAAACTTTTCAGACTTTTTTAGACAATTTTTCAATTTTTTCTCTCCGTGAGAACCATACTCGTACTTCAAGGCATATTCTAAAAAAAGAATTAGCGAAATCGGTTCAGCCGTTCTCGTGATTTGCGCTTAGCAACACATTCAGCGATTAATTTTTATATTATAGAGAAGATAACATTATACAGAAATCCATACTAACATTATAAATGCGAAAGTAACTCTTCTGTCTGTCTGTTTGTTACGCTTTCACGCCTAAACCACTGAACCGATTTTGACGAAATTTGGTACAGACTATATCTGTTCCAAATTCTATATCTAGACCTTTTGAAAGGACATAGGCTATGTTTGGTCGCCGACATCTAGTAATACAATAAACAATCCACCAGCATTTGATGACCTCTGTGGTCAGAGATCCATTCCCGTTCAGTGTAAAAATTCGCATGCAAGAATGTCCACTTGCATTGGTCTAGTCTAGGTGGTTCTATATCTAATATGTATGACAAAAATAATGGTTCTCAGTATGTTCATTAGCATTCAGCAACCTATACAACAGGATAGCACTGGCATCGAGGACCAAGCTACCGATGGGTAGAGCTCTAGAAAGGGGAACCTCCTCACTTTACGTGCCGTACCTAGCAAAACTGCCTTCTACATCAAGCCCATTATCTTATTAGTATTGTACATATAAACATCTTCCAGTATGACATAAGTTTTTCATTATTACAAAGTACCTACGCCTTATTTGACGTCTCGCGTAAACATTAATTCAGTTAACAATGACATAAATAAGCAAGCCTTAGGTAATGGAAGGCTTTCAGTGCTCACTTACGCAACGCTGGCCTATTGCGAGATTTCTATGTAATCTTAGTTATGCGTATTTCCTGGACGATGGTGCTACAAGTGTTTGAATAATGTGAGCTGAGAGAGAACTTCATTGAGAGGTGCACAGCTCAAAGTAAGTAATTTAGTATATTTCCTGCTCGACTTGTCCTGGCTTTGCTAAATACATATTTCTGGTTCCCTTAAGAACTTTGGAATATTTGGTAAATACTTTTCTCAGGACGGGGTCATTCTATGAACAGAGGCTTAAAATTCAATCTAAAGGCATGATTCTGAACTGCATAAGCGTGCAGCAGATATGCGTAATTCATTGCGGCTTCTCAATGGTCCCCTTTATCCGTATCGGAGTTTAACAAGTAATGGACACGCTGTATCTGTTACATGCGCCTGCCTTTTCGTATGCAGTTTGCTTCGGAATCATAATTATGTTCATACAAGTCTTTCTATTTTGACGCATAGTTAATTCTCTCTAAACAGAACACATACCTAATATTTAACTTTTTATGTCACTGCACTAAAAACCATCAAAGAATTACAAAACTATTAAAAAGATTTAGTACAAACACCCCCAAGCAAAAATACACCTCATTTAATTAAAGTTAAGGTTTACTTTCACATAACACATAGCAAATGTATTTTATGACATGATGTTTAGTGTATTCTAGCATCAGATTTTACTACATTATCGGTAAATGGTAATATAGACCAGTACCTATATGGATATTTATACATTTTATCAGTAATTTAATGTAATAGACATCGTAAGTGTCAAAATGTTATGTTGCAAATATTAACCCATAGGTAATATTGGCAATATTTACAATAGGCCTTTAAAAACATGTTTTTATGGAAATAACTAGCGAGCCACTCGACTTTGTATGTGGCATACTTTGAAAACCCCATATAACCCCTTAAACCATATGCCTGCGATTTCTCGCAGATACTTCCACTCATTTCTTCGTGTTAGGTTATTTTTTGTGATAAATAGCGAAGAAATAGTCGTTGTGGACTTATAACATAGATTTTGGTGGCAGATTTACTACATTAGAGAGCAATAAATCCGGGTCACTTAAATAATCCTAAAAGTCTCGCAAACTAAGAATGCTCGCTTAATGAAATAAATTATGTTAAATAGACAATTAAATACTCTTTAACTCAAAGTAATAACATTTTATGATTCTTCATTTGCGAGACTTTTACAATTTTTAAGTGACCCGGATTCATTGCTCGCGTGTGTATTTTGCTGACAAACCTTTTTATTTTGGCGGCCTAAAACTAAGACCAGTATTCTAAAATGATACTCAGATCTTTATCTCGATCTATCTGAGGATAGTTTGTATTGATAAATCTGTCAAATGTGTCAGTCTGTCTATAAAATCTGTCCTCAGATAAATCCATATTATCTATGTCCAGTTCTCCAGTGACGTCACCCACTCCGACCAACGACAATCTCTATCAACGTCGTCGCAACGTTGGGTCGTCGTTGTGCGCTTACAGAATTGCATTGCAGCCCGCTGTTTTCCTAGCCCCATCCTAATTCGCGTCTGGGTGCACGTTATTCCCTTATTCGCAACGAAATATGGATATTATTGTTTTAAGAGGCGGTTCGTGACGAGTGCGCTGATTATATTGGCTACTCTATAACAAGGTGTTAGGCGAACGAGAAAATGTGGTGATTTTATGAATAACTACCTGTTGTTGGGAACAGAGAAACGAACGTGTTTGTGTTGGGGTCACTTTCCACGAGCCGCGATTTTACGGATGTGTGCGTGATTTTGTAGACTATGCACCGTAAAGGATTTAGACCATACGAACAAAGAGCTAGAACTTAGAACAAGAGCATTTTTCTTAATATTTAGTGTAAATGAAGCCTTATTTTTAACGTTTATATAATAACTAGCTGACCCGGCGAACTTCGTACCGCCATATTTTCCGCCCGCGTGGTATTATCTCTAAATTTATCAGTGTTTCTCTACAATATTATGCATGTATTATACATATAAACCTTCCTCTTGAATCACTCTATCTACAAAAAAAAAACTGTTTCAAAATCCGTTGCGGAGTTTTGAAGATTTAAGAATACATAGGGACGGACAGACAGTGGCGGCGACTTTGTTTTATAATATGAAGTGATAGTGATGATAGTGAAGTGAAGAACAATGCACGAATGTTTTGTCACTGTTTTTACTAATAGAAATTGACGTAGATGGGACAGAATGAGCATTCGCTCGTCTGATGAAGATCAACCTTCAAGAGGCTCGTTCGCTAACACCCGTATTCACAAACAATACTTCGCTATGCGTACTACCAAAACTGTGCTAAGAACGACAAATTCTCAGTGCGTTCGTTTTGGCAAGCCTTTTTAGGGTTCCGTAGCCAAATAACAAAAAACGGAACCCTTATAGATTCGTCATGTCTGTCCGTCCGTCTGTCTGTCTGTCTGTCTGTCTGTCTGTCCGTCCGTATGTCACAGCCACTTTTCTCCGAAACTATAAGGCCTATGCTGTTGAAACTTGGTAAGAAAATGTATTCTGTGAACCGCATTAAGAATTTCACACAAAAATAAAAAAAACACCATCAAACCCATACGTGTGGGGTATCTATAGATAGATCTTTAAAAATGCTATTGAGGTGTCTAACATAATTTCTTTCTAAACTGAATAGTTTGCGCGAGAGACACTTCCAAAGTGGAAAAATGTGTGTTCCCCCCCTCTAACTTCTAAAATAAGAGAATGATAATTCAAAAAAAAATATATGATGTAAATTGCCATGTAAACTTCCACTAAAAATTGGTTCGAACGAGATCCAGTTAGTAGTTTTTTTTAATACGTCATAAACCGCAAATTTCGCCTTTGCTACTACGGAACCCTTCATGGGCGAGTCCGACTCGCACTTGGCCAATTTTATTATTCATAGACAACACTTAAGTGATACTTCGTTGAGGGAACGCACTGCGTTAGATACTGCTCCGTGATGTTTGTGAATTGATTTTACCAGCCCTATGCGTTCGAGCACACTATGAGACCTCACAGTATTGTTTGTGAATACGGGTGTGAGACTTAGTACAAACTCTATACACAGTAATGTGGTACACTACAGGGCGTACTTTAGTACACGTTTCACATAATGATGTATTTCATTTATCATTTCACACGCCCCTGGTGTTGCATACGTCCATAGGCCACGGTAACCACTTTCCATCAGGTGGGCCGTGTGCTTGTCTACCACCTAAGTGGTATGAAAAATAATAATACATGCATCCCATGACACACACACACATTGACAGTTTAAAGAAAAATATTGACACAAAACGCATTTTCCTCGCCGTTTCTCGATGCATTTTAAGGCTGTGACATACAGTGAAAAACCTAAGACTATTATATGTCTAAGATTCTTCACGTGTAGAGCCGTGGGTTTAGTCTTGTTAAGATTAATTCAAATTAAAAATTTAACACAGTTGGCTTTGAACCCATCACCTCCATAATGTAAGACTCGACATACTAATGCTGACATCCGGAGTTGTTTAGCAAAAGCCGCGCATACGTAGTCGCGATTTGATTTGCAGATGCATGCAAAGGTATCGTGTGGTACAAGTTACAGGGTTTTAGGGATATTAGTTAACAGTTATATTTAATATTCATTAAGATCTTCGTTATCATATTTTGTTACATAAATTTCACTGAGTAAAATCAAAGTTCGGTTGAATGAATTTTCTCCAGGTAAAGCCAGCTGGTTAATTATAGTGGTAGGTACCTATTAATCCCCACGTTTCTGTTGTTTTTCCGCAGCCATACCGGTCTCCCTGTGGCCAAGTCTGCTGAAAAGCAACTGATCTTCGGGATCAGATAACAGAACCCCCAAATAAATCGCGATAGAATCCGTTAAAAATAGTTTCACCTCGATGCAGCGTACCGCCCAACAAAGGTGGCTTTCTTGCATTTTGCGAACATTTGCGTGAACTTCTGACTGTACCAAGTTAACTCTTGTGTCTTGAACCATAGCGTTCGTGTATTTAAAACTTGGCTCTGAACAAAGGCACCATATTTTGCAGTCCACGCCTTCGACAAGATTAATTAACAGTATTCTACTAATATGAATTGTAGATATAACTTGATTGTGTATTCTGCATCCGGGGTTGTTTATACTAAGCAAAAATGTGGCCAAGGATTATTAACGACCTCTTTGGAATGGCAATAAAAGGGTGGAAATCGCGGGTTCAATTCCCGCTCGGTGAACAAAAATTTGTGTATGAATGCGTTTATGTACATTGGTATTGGTGTTCCTATATATAATTGTGTATGTATTTACTAAAGAAATGTGCTTAAAGAATGTTTTTCAGCATTCTAGAAACTATTGCTCATAATTTATAACTCATAATAGTAAATAAATACTTTGGGTCTAGATAAAACATTATTATTATTGTACCGTATTGGTGATTAGTATCTATTGTATAAGTAAGTGATTAAATGTTTCATTTTATTTTTCAGGTAAGCACCTTCAGCAAGTAATTCGGGAAAACATCGAGAGGTATGAGTTTGAAATATTGCCAGTTGTTGCTACTTAGATTTTAAAATAATAGCTATCATAAGATTTCAAAGCGAAGTCTAGTTCATCCCCTCTCCAATTCGTACTATATCGTACTTTTTGTCTGACCTCCCAATCCCGAGAGAAAAGTGCATACCAGGCTAGTGGTTGCCTTGACCCTAAAGATTTCCATAGGCGCCGAATCAGGTCAGCATCGAAAAATCGGTATTTTCGAAACCGTTTTTCTTATTATTACTTATAAAACCTACAGATCTGGAATTCACATACCTGCGTACTACAAGATATACAGAATAACTTCTGTTTTTCATAAATTAAATAAAAAAGGAGGAAATAGTTGAAAAGCGGCTCTGAACATCACTCTACTCTTTCTTATAAAACCAAATATTATCTACAATATGTTGTATCCAAATAATCTAAAATTTCACATTATTATGTTAAATAAGTGTATTAACATGACGTGACCTTCTTAGTTAGTAATCGTCGCCTATAAAGTTATCTATTAAAATTGGTTTTACTGATTTTTACGGTTCAAATATGAGCGAATGACCTAGAGCATTTGTATGGTCAAAGTCATTCGCGTATGTAATCACCTTAACCCCCGCCCTCCACTGAAGCTTCATTATACGAACCCCTTCAACCCCTACCAACTTCAAGCTAGTAACTTGATTACTAACTTTGAAGTTTTCATAAAAATATAAAACAAATTAACTGAACGCATACTATGTTATCATAAAAGTACATGGCGGATGCAGTGCCGTACACCGCATACTAAGTACCTAACTAGCTAAGTTATTTGCGAATTCCTCACGTTCATTGACATTAGTACTAAAATAAATCCGTCAAGAAGGAGACAAAGATGAACATATAAATCAACAATATGCCTTTGTCGGCAGTTGCTTCTGCAAAAGTCAAGACAGCTTTTTTTTTAATAGAGAAAAAAAGAGTAAGAGGTTGATTCCAAGATGTATGTTGGATGCAATCAGGATCTCTCTGTTCTTACAGAGTCGGCAGCACGAGTGTGACTCCCCTGGGGTTGCACTCGCCCATAGGACATGGTAACCACTTTCCATCAGGTGGGCCGTATGCTTGTCTGCGACCTAAGTGGTTTTAAAAAAAATCTACAATATAGTATAAAATACAATAAACTAGTGTAATCTATGTTAATTACTCCTGGCTCGATATAGATACATGGCTCGAGTCAACAATAGTGCCTTAATAAGGGAATAGGCTTACCCCCTATTATGTGGGACCTAATACAATGATTGGTGAAATGTGTGTTGTGTTAATTCTCCTCTGCCTAACCCTCGGATAAAGACGTGATTATAATGTGTGTATGTATGCATGTAAATAGGTACAATATAAAGATTGCCAGGTAAATAAAAAGGCGCTAGGATGATAATGATGCTGATAATTATACAATTATGTTAACGGGAATTAACGCGATCATGGTATAGGCTACACACCTTGGAATTGCCTGACGTTTGCTTTCATAATATGCAGTATTTGCACAGAAATCATTGCTTCAATCTGCATTCGTAAGCCACGGTGGCCGCCTACCATCAAGTAGCACCATTTGCCGTCTAATAGTTTAAAAAAACAACGAAGATTTGCCTTACCGTTTCTTCCACATCAGTAGCCCCTTTATCTAAATGATACTTGTAAATTTAAAAGCATGATGCACTTATTTTTCTAGTTCAAAAGTGACAGTCAAACAACCGTTTAACTTTTTTATGATGGGTCGTGACCACTAAGACATGATTCTTTTCTGACAATACCATATATATAATTGTATATTCTTGATGGTATTACCAGTTAAAAGTGGGTCTATATAATATTTTTGCAATGGTAAATCTGAATGGAGGATTAAAAATTGTGTGTTGAAAAATAATTACTGGCGTTTAGAAATTGTGATTGTAGGTTATTCTTTCTATTTAGACTGTGGTATTACTCAGTATTTGACAGCTGTCACCTGTCACTGAATGTAAATGTCAATATTGACATTTTCAAATGTCACTTATGATGTGAAGTTTTAGTGATTTTAATTGCCGGATGGGTAGCTTAGTGGTTAAGGAGACGGTCTTATGATCGCGAAGTCCCAGGTTCGAATCCCGGCCAGTACACTTTCTACCCCACTCCAAACACAAGCTATACAATACGCCGGTCAACGAATTGCCACTTGTCTAGAGGGGTAGTTACTCTAATAGTTAACACCGAGGTTATTACCCAGGTTATACTCCATCCCTTTTTCGCCAACACCTACGGGGAGTGGGCAGTGGGAATTATCCTTGTATTCTACTCAGCCACAAACCACTTGGACAAGCGTTTAGAAATACTGATCGTGAGCTGTTATTACAAATATTTATTACTGTTGTATTAAATAGCTGTCACTGAAAGTAAATGTCAACTTTGACATTTAGAAGTGTCAGTTGCTCGGCTTTAAATTTATCAGAGATGTCAAATACTAGTAAATTACGTTTTATATAAATTTGCACAATATTAACGACTGTTTATCCATAAATTATAGGCAGAGGTGTATTTATTAAGTAGAGTACTCGAATGGGGCCTCATAGACTCTTACTCATAAAATGAGGCTATGAGGCCCCACCAAGGTCTATGGGACCTTAAACCAACCTCACTTGTAAACTGATTCACCAGCTTTCCTTTCCAACTAGAAGAGTCAGACAGGAAAAACGTCATAATGATTTTTCAATACGAAAAATATTGATTTTACTATTACCAACAAACTAAAGGGTTAAAGAATAACCCATCGCTCATTTAATAGTAAATTGTACAAATAATTCACGACAATTTTCAATAAAAGTCAACCCTCTACTGCTATCGCGCGAACTTTACCGCGTTTTACCGCACCACACAATTTATTACTATCACGACCGAAGAAAGTTTACCCGTCAATAATTTTAATCTAACTGCTGAAAGTATTACTTTAACCCACACTTTGTAACCCACCTTTACCGCAAAAATCAATGTTGTATGACTATTTGAAATGAAATTATTTAATCATTCTTTTCATAGTTTAATAATTTTGAGAGTAACTATGACTATTATCTACTACATTAGCTGTTCAGTAAACATTGTGTCACGGTTCCTGGGCAAGGCGGGGATTAATTTTGAATTTCGAATTTGAAACGGGACTCGGAATTTTGACACCTATTTTTATCGTTCGTCAATCCGTAGTTGACCGTCTGGAGATGGCCCAGGGTTAGCCGGAGTGCAAGGGAAATGACTCATTGAGCCTCCTAATTCCCCAGTATTAAAGACCTGCAGTGTTAGCGTGAAGTTTTAGTTAGTTCAATTCTGACATAACTGTCCCACCGGTTGGCGCGGGAGTTCTGTGGGAATTTTGTACAAGAAAGGTACCTATAGCTCCTTGCAGGCTTGCAGGTATGATTGGCTTGAGATCCGAAGATCTTAGTGAGGCCCCATGGATAACATGTAATGATAATTTACGCTGAAATTAGTTGTTAACATCTATCCATACCTAATCTATTATTTGTTCATGTTCATCAATTTTGGCTTTTTTTTCTTCAAAATAAAACGAAGTACCTACTCCTAGCTAAAATAAATACATTCCTTTATCTCTTTCTTCTTTATAAGAGGAGCATTATCATTTCAAAATGATTAGTCTTTTTTTTAAATGGCGGACCGGAGTGCCCGCGCATAATGTCATTGTGTTAAATAAAAACGTTAAAATTATGCAATAACACGACTGGTGAATAAATTTATGTCTGTCTGTTGGTGTTCCTTGGCGATTGCAGGGTTGACAGCATCTATTAGTGTAGGGTTGGTACGTTAACGTTTTCAGAATTATGTATAAGTATAAACCCTGTGATGGGTATTAGATATTATAAATTAGACTTATTATTTTTTTCCACGCTCAAAAACACATATTATCATTAGCCTTTACTTTTCCTAAAATTTGGGGAGAAATATCTGGTTGAGATTTTAATGAAGAATTTACCATTGGCATACCTATCTAGTAATTGCAAAACGATAGATTAAAGTGAGTTAATTTCACGACAATTTGAGAAAGTGAATAAGCTGAATGCGCTGCTGCCAAATTGTGGAAATAATTTACCCCTAAAACTAAATTTAAGAATCATTAAAGCGGTAAAACAATAAAATATGATGATGATGATGTTCGTATTTGTTATTCGTAATATCTTAACATAAGATATAACCTATATGTACCTATTTTAAAAAGAGGTAGATTCAGAATAATTATAAAAATTTAAAATTCATTATTCTATCCCTAAAATTACCTCTCAAAAATGTGACTTTTTCCAAAAACTGAGGAGAAATATACCTGTGTCGGGATTTTGGAGTTTGGAACTCCAAAATCCCGACACAGGTATATTTCTCCTCAGTTTTTGGAAAAAGTTCCCAACTTTGGCAACACTGACCAGTGAAAGTAGGATCGCGAAGCAGGAATTCACACGTTACCTTAGCGTGTGGGCCTTGTTAATTTAGAGCCTAAGCACTAAATCATCCGTAGAAAGTGATTGTAAACTATATTCAAGCCTGACCTTTGTGGGATTAGCTGTGATCATGTAATTTAAATCGAGATACGTTAGTACTTACACTGTCGATTTCGTATTTCTCAACTGGAACAACTTGCATAGACCATCGACTTCTACGTAGACATACTACTAGAGCTGCTTAGAACAAAAATAGTGTCACAGGTGAGGTGGCAATGGAATTAATTTTGAATTTCGAATTTGGAATGGAACTCAGGACTTTTTGTATATTAATACTTGTCGCATTGTGTTCCAAATTCCAAATCCCTGCGAAAAAAAGTTGTGATGGTTCCAGGTGGGAATGAATATTAAAATTTGAAATTTGGAACGGAACACAAAAATAAAAAATATTTATCTAGAATCTAGATTTTGTGTCAAAGTTTGGGGTAGGTACTTAGCTAATGAATTTTTACACTTCTATAAGCATAGCTTACCTTTTTTATCTGCATAGCATCACAAATCTCCGTAATTCCGGCTAGTTACGAAGTTAATCTTCACTGTCAGATAGTTGTTCTAATAAGTAGAACTTTTCTTATTGAAAAATTTTAGGGTATCACGTGCAAAAAAAAAAACAGGACTACCGCCACGCGGACGAAGTCCCGGATTTAAAAGCTAGTCTACATAGTAGTACCTTTAAATATTTCAGACAAAAAACACTAACTACTACATTAATCGAGATAAATTATAAAAACCAACATACCTACCTAACGAGCTGTGTACAGTCAGCATCAGATCGATCTTAACTAGCAAATACTTAAAATTATCATAATACCTACTAAAGATGTTAATACCAAACTGTTTTAATAATTTGAATTGTTTTATTGTCCGAACTAAAGATACGTACCAAATATCAGAACAATCAGTCAGAAACCAGGGTATTAAGATAATTTTAAGTACCTACTTTGCTAGTCAATATTGATATGATGCTGACTGTACTATGTATCCGTTGAGCACAAATTTCCAGTAGGCATACGTACGACATTTATGAAATATCTACACAGTATTAAGAAAAAATAAACAAGGTGCAACTTAGTACGGTACAAGATTATGGATCAACAAGATCACAGATCAAACACTACATATCGAGAGTGAGACAAAAACCTTGCTTTGCTATTTTAACGAGTGTTGCCAGCAAAAAATTATGAAGACATAATAGTACTCGCCCTCTATGAATGGATTTCCTTCGCGGTGACGAGAAAATTGAACGGTAAAGTCGAGTTAATGAGTTCTTCATTGCACCATGAAAGTGTGTATCACTAATTGTGCTTCTGTTTTTATTGCTTATTCTGCTTAAGTCTAAATTCTACTTCATCTGAGCGCTAGTCCCGTTTGTATCCAGAGATTTCAATATGGAGCTTATGGTCCGATCTCTATTCTTTTTGCGTGTGGAAACCTCTTTGGGTTTGACATCACAGGATGCAACAAAACCATGATGTATGTCGGATTCGAACCGACTAAAACCGCATTCTCCATTCTTCATTCATTCTTTACATTGGCCTCAGATCTCAACCGGCGATTGCCACTAACATAGGTGACCTTGACGTGTTGTTAGGAATTCAAATAGACCAGTAGGTGGCCAAATAGTGACTATGAGTCGTCCACCACCTCCCGTGACGATCGGATCATTTTTCATTTTGCTCCACACTTGAAAATTCTTTTTAGTGGGTTTTTCTTACCGTACCGCAACGTGCAATATACCAAAAGTTGCGTCTCGACGGCGCCCATCCGCCTGCACATCGTGATTTAGCCGCACGATAGCGCCCGAGCCGCAATTAGTGATTTTCAGTGTTTTATAAGGTTAAGTGACACGTGCTCGACCACTTCTAGGCTAATAAAACAGTGAAAAGTGAACGGAGTGAAACGTGCGAAGTGTCCCCGGCCGCGGGCAGCGGAGCCCCATCTCCCGCGTCGGTCAAATTCACCCGGACGGCGCTGGTTTTTCCGGGAAAACCGGAAAAACAAATACCACGTGGGCACGTGGTACCAGATCCGGCGGTCCGAGGAGGCTGAAAATTCGCAGGCAGGAAGAACCGTCTCCGTGCTACATTTTTCCGGAAAAATCCGATTTTTTCACCAGGTAGAAAATTATTTATTAGCTATAGAAAGTTCGAACTTTGACCCCGAATAGCAGCGGAACCAGAAGTGTTATCAAGATTCCGCAACTGCTATCTTTTGCGCGCTCGCGAGAAGACAAGGACCTGAAGTTTGTAGATTTTTTGGATTATTATTCGGACCACTGTAATTAAAAATTCAAAATTTTCAGTTTTTCTAATTTAATTGTATTTTAATTTTAATATTTTTATATTATTAATTGTGTACCTGATAGGCCTTTATTTTAACCTATTTATGCCGTTTTTTGTTTATTTTTAGGTCCATCCAGCGCGGAAATATAGATTTTTTAGTGATTTTTCTAAATTAATTAAAAACGGGTAGAAAATCGTTGTTTTTAACAGTGGGGACGGGTTTAGACAAACATTCTACACTTGTCTAAGCCCAAACTCGCCCCCTCTAACGTTAGAAATAACGATTTTCGTAATTTCCAACTTTTTGGTCCTATTAGGTCGAAATTTTGAAACGCGAATATTTCCGGACTGGATTGACCTACGAACTTGCGGTTTTCAACCAAGTGTATTATTTTGTTATTTCTACAAGCTCCATACGTTTTTGAGCCGATTGGAGAGTTTTTCTTGTTTTTGCCTGAAACCCCCCCCAGGAGATAGAGCACATCAAGAACCCCCCAGATATCGATTTTGGGAGCTCTGGGACAAACCGTTCCGGAGATACGGTCGGTCAAAGTTTGACCTCGGCTGCGCGGCGGCCATCTTGGAATTCTTTGCACGGCCGTAGCTCCGCCGCGGAAGGTCGTAGAAGCTCCGGACTTCGACTGGGGGCTTCAGGGGGAAACCGGCTTTCCCACCTTCCACCTTTTTGGGGGAAAGGGGGCAAAATTTTGCCAAAAATTTTTTGGCCAATTTTATAGCCGGAAGTGGTGGGGAGGGCGAAGCCATCCAGCAGGAGATTTTTCGCGGCTCGCTGGGACGCCTGGGACCCGAGATACATCGGTTCAAAGTTCAGTAAAGCCGCCATCTTGGAAAATTACAAACCGGTGTATCTTGGCAACGGGTGGTCGTAGCGGATTGCGGTTTCCACTGGAGGGCTTGGCGTTCCGCTCCGCTTCGGACTAGTGGGGTGGGGATTTGACCCCACCAAATTGGGGGGTCAAATTTTGGGGGTCACCCAACTGGCCTGGCAGGTACGTCAGGGGGTAGGTCTCGTCGAGACCTTTCAGGGGAACCCGATCTCGACGAGTTTGGACTTCTGGTTCGCGAGCAAACCCGGTTCCAAGATTTGGTCCTAGATTAGGACCAAAATTTTGGAAGCCGATTGTCTCCGAACCCGTGGGCCTAGGACCCTCGAGTTTGGGTTCGTTTTGGAGGGCTCGGGGAGCTCTATCAGCTCGTCCTGGTAGAGTGACTCTACATAGAGCCGGGAAAGAGTTCGCCTGTAGAACCGTATCAAACGGTGCCCTAGGGCTTAAACTTCTACAGGCACTGCGTCTCCTGGGCCGGGACCCTGTGGCAGGGCGACTTAGGTTAGGTTACAGTTAAGTTTAGAAAATAAGTCTTTTTCACAACCTAGAGTTTTAACCTAAGGATTGGGTGTAGAACAAGTAAATCTTTGAGCGCTCGTTTAGAGCCAATACCTCTAACAAGATTTAAGTACCCAATCGGTTAATTACAATCGCCTATAGCGATTTTGTACATACATAGTTAAGTTAGTAATAAGTAGTATAAGTTTATTTAACTAGAGCCTTATTGGCCATTATAAGACGAGTAGCAGGGCTACTAGGACAGGTAGAAGCACTTTACCTTAGCTTTTTGACAGCTGACAAAGGCCCCTATTGGCCTAGAATAGGACAGGGTAGCCGGGCTACCGCTAACTTGTAGAGCAGCTCTACAAAAACTACCTGACTTTATTTTATTATCTGTATTTTATTTTTATTTTTTATTTTGGGTTTTTCGCTTTTGTTTGTTTATTATTTTTTTATTTGACTTTTGTCTCGCACTCTAATTGACACGCAGAACGCTCAGAGCTGCGTACACATCACACGAAACTATACACGCACATACACAACTTTCACTCACCTAACACACACGAACACACAACACTACACCACTTGCACATAACACATCACAGAAAACTATACAGGACACACTACTACATACAAACGACACACCTGGGGTACCTTTACATACCACCAGACTTTTTATTAAATAAGCCATAACGCGTGACACTATGGCCACACCTAGGACTCCGGTCGCGAAGGCGGTGGAGAATGAAGGGATAGGAGAGGAGAATCTGTCCAAGACGGTGGTGAAGCAGTCCATGTTTAGGCGAAGCCTGGAGACATTCCAGGAAGGTGAGGCAGCTAAGAAGCCCGCACCTCGGAAGGCGACGGTGTCTGGGGCCGTTAGGACGGCTCCTGGCTCGTTGCCGGGGGGGCCCACTGCGGCAAGGACCGGCCGAACAACGCCCGGGTCAGGGTCTTCGCCCGGATCCGAGCCCAGAGGGACTGCGCCTGGGCCCGGGGGGGTTGGGCCTGGGGCTGGAGCTGGCGCGGCTTCACCGGGGTCAAGGACCGGTGGAGCGTTGACCGCGGGAAAGTCAGCCGAAAAAGCACCGAGGTCGCCTGTGTCGGGACGGAGCGGGTCTGCTGGGGTTGTTGCCGGACTGAACCTTAGCTCTGAGGATGTAAGTACTAAGGTGTACACGAGTAAGCTCGAAGAAGCAAAGGCGTGTATGCAAAGTGGGATGAAGTATCTGGGGGAATCGCGCAACTTAAGAGGTGACATAAAGACCGGGGTCATGCGGGCTCTTAAAAGACTGTTTGCGCTGGTAATGCAACTGGAGGCAAAATCCGATAGCACCAGGAAAGCGCCCCCAGCTGAACAACCCCAAGCCCACAGCAACGACTATGCCACACTCGCGGCAAAAATTGAGGAGCATACAAAGCTCCTCAACCAAAATGCCGAGGCAATGAGAGCAGTACAAACGGCTCTGCAGGAAAACACCGCAGCATTAGCAAACCCCACCTATGCGTCCATGGCTGCAAAACCTCCACTCACAAGGAGCCCTGACAGGCCTGCGCTTCACTCCATTATAGTCTCGTCGGACAAGGAGGATGAGTCGGGAGATGAGGTTTTGGAGAGGGTAAGAAAGGCGGTGGACGCAAAGGAGGGATGGGTAAAGGTAGAGAAGGTCCGACGAGCTAAGGACCGGAAGGTCATACTCGGCTGTCCGACGTCTGCGGACAGGGATAGGGCACGTGAAAGACTTGAGTCCGGTCGCCTCATTGTCGAGGACATCAAGAATAAGGACCCTATGGTGATGCTGAAAGATGTGCTGAGTGTCAACTCGGACGAGGAGGTACTCGGCGCACTCCGCAAGCAGAACCGGGACGTTTTTGGTGGCCTCGGGAAGGAGGATGACCGGATTCAGGTCAAATACAAGAAAAAGACCAGAAACCCCCACACTCATCACCTAGTCCTGGCCGTATCTCCGACCATCTGGAGAAGGGTAACGGGACTGGGTGCGCTACATGTGGACCTGCAACGGGTCCGGGTGGTGGACCAGTCGCCTCTGGTGCAGTGTTCGCGATGCCTGGCGTATGGCCACACCAGGAGGTACTGCACGGATGAGAGCGATACTTGCAGCCACTGTGGGGGGAACCACCTAAAGGCAAAGTGCGAGCTATGGACGCTGGGCGTTACGCCGACGTGCAAAAATTGCACCAAAGCAAAAATGGCTCGCACCGATCACAACGCATTTAGCGATGACTGCCCTGTCCGCAGGCGATGGGATGCGTTGGCAAGGTCTACCGTAGCATATTGCTAAGGTGGATACGGAGACCATGGCATACCGTGTGTTCCAGGCAAACCTCATGAAAAAGAAGCTCGCAACTGAGGAGCTCATCATGGAGGCTTCAAAACGCAAGATCGCAGCCGCCCTAATCCAGGAACCTTACGTCGGTGCGGCTCGAAGTATGAGGAACTACGCTGGCGTCCGGATCTTCCAGAATAATGCCACGGGGGAGGGTACCGTCAAAGCGGCAATTGCCGTATTTGACGGTAGCCTAGATGTCATCCAATACCCCCAGCTTACCACCGACCACTTTGTGGTGGTGGGACTTTCAACTGAGGCATGGAGGATCACGCTGGTATCCTATTACTTCGAGCCGGACCGCCCTCTAGGCCCTTACATCAGCGAGTTGAAACGCATAGCTCAGACACCTGGATTGGGGATGAAAATCATGGGGGGGGACGCAAACGCCTGGAACACATGGTGGGGTAGTGTGGAGGTGAACGATCGGGGAGAGGAGATGATGGAGACGATAGACGAGCTGGGTCTCCACATTTTAAACGAGGGCGACACCCCTACTTTTGATACCGTTAGAGCTGGCCAACGCTTCCAAAGCCACGTTGACATAACGGTATGCTCCACCAACGTACTAGACCTGGTGGTTAATTGGAAGGTGGAAGTAAACCTCACTAGCTCGGACCACAACGGAATCACTTTTGGAATAAGACTGCGAAGGTCTCAAGGAACGGACATAAAGCGCACAACAAGGCTGTACAACACGAAAAAAGCTAACTGGGACCAGTTCCACAGCGTATTGACTAGGCTTACAACCGAAAACAGACTTACGATGTCAGAAGTGGAAAATATCTGGGACAGGGAACACCTTGAGGACACAGTAACTAGGTATACGGCACTGGTCACAGAAGCCTGTGCAGCCTCAATACCTACAAAAAGCGCCGACCAAAAGGTAAGGATTCCGTGGTGGTCCGAGGAACTTGCCCACCTAAAAAAGGATACCACCACCAAGAGGCGTAGGATTAAGGGCGCCGCACCGGCCCGTCGCGATAGAGTACTGAGCGATTACTTGCAGAGCAAGGCAAAATATGAAACGGAGGCCAAAAAAGCCCAAATCGCCAGCTGGAAACAGTTCTGCTGCAAACAGGAAAGGGAAGGGATGTGGGAGGGGATTTACAGGGTGATTGGTAGAACTGCCAAGAGGGCGGAGGACGTACTCCTGGAACTGAATGGCGTGGCCATGACCGCGGAACAGTCCGTGAGGCTTCTGGCGGACGTGTTTTATCCGGAAGACTTGGAGGAGGAGGATACGGCAGAACAGGCCCGCTTGAGAGAAAGAGCGAGAGGGCTGAGCGGGGAGCCCTGCGCAGAGCAGCGGGACCCCCCGTTCACTCATTTCGAACTTGAAATGGCGGCCAGATCCTTCAACTCCAAGAAGGCACCAGGGGCAGACGGTCTTACGGCTGATATCTGCAGCCACGCCATCAGAAACGAACCCCAGCTGTTCCTTGCCATGGCAAATAAATGCCTGACACTTCACCACTTTCCGAAAACCTGGAAAGAAGCAACTGTTGTCGCACTTCGGAAACCAGGTCGAGATAGCTATAGTCTTCCCAAGTCATATAGGCCCATCGGACTGCTTCCAGTCATGGGCAAGATACTTGAGAAGATGATTATGGCGAGACTGCGGCACCATCTCCACCCAAGTATCAGCGCCCGCCAATACGGGTTCATGCCACAAAGGAGCTGTGAGGACGCCCTGTATACCCTGGTCCAGCACATAAGATCAAAGCTTGATGACAAACAGATCGTGGTGCTGGTCTCCTTGGATATAGAGGGCGCCTTCGACAGCGCCTGGTGGCCGGCGATTAAAGTCCGACTCGTGGAGGAGAGTTGTCCGGAGGGCCTTAGAAGGCTTATAAATAGCTACCTGGAAGACAGACAGGTCAGGGTGAGGTACGCCGGCAAGGAATACAGCAAAAGCACAAGAAAGGGTTGCGTCCAAGGCTCAATTGGTGGGCCAATCCTCTGGAATCTCCTACTGGATCCACTGCTACGAGGGCTTAAAGATGGGGGTTATTACGTCCAGGCGTTCGCGGATGACGTCACCCTGGTCTTTCATGGTGACACAGCAATTGAAA
The DNA here is from genome assembly GCA_914767945.1 of Eilema depressum. NCBI lineage: Eukaryota > Metazoa > Arthropoda > Insecta > Lepidoptera > Erebidae > Eilema > Eilema depressum. Next base: position 20,167,370 of record OU612020.1, read on the forward strand.
TAGAAAGGCGCGCCAATGCCGCTCTCGCCTATGTTCAGGGGTGGGGAGATGCAAATAAATTAAAATTTGCACCTCATAAAACCAACGCAATGGTCATAACACGTAAGCTAAAATATGACACACCACGTCTGAGCATGGGCGGGATAGGCATAAACATGTCAAGGGAGGTTAAAATTCTCGGGTTAACTATCGATGACAAGCTAACCTTCAACAAGCACGTCGACAACACCTGCAAAAAAGTCACCGGCATTTACAAGCAGCTGATCAGGGCGGCTAGGGCTAGCTGGGGTTTACACCCGGAGGTGATCCACACAATCTACACTGCCACAGTCGAACCTATAGTGTTGTATGCGGCCAGCGCGTGGGCTCCGGCGGTTGGGAAATTGGGGGTCCAGAAGAGGCTAAACTTCATTCAGCGAGGATTTGCACAGAAAATCTGTAAAGCATATCGCACGGTCTCCCTCCACTCGGCAATGCTCCTGGCGGGGATACTCCCTCTTGACCTTCGCGTCCGCGAAGCAGCCTTACTGTACAGAGTCAAGAGGGGGGATCCCATCCCGGATCTGGGGGGGAGGGAGATCGAGCGAATGGCATCGGCCATGGAGAACCCACATCCTGCGGAACATATGCGCCTGGAGTTCCTAAGCCTGGAGACCAACGAGCAAGTGGAAGGTACTCTTGGCACCACTATGCAAATTTATACGGACGGCAGCAAGATTGAGGGCAGGGTGGGAGCCGCGCTGTCCATGTGGAGAGGCGGAACAGAAACCCGGGCCCTCAAGCTTGCCTTGCCGTCCTATTGTACCGTCTACCAGGCGGAACTCTTGGCGATATGCGAAGCAACAAGGGTGATCCTGAAACATGAGCCGGCCTCTTTTGGCATCTACAGTGACTCAACCGCAGCTCTCCAGACGGTCGCAAATCCCGGTTGTCTCCATCCCCTGGCAGTGCAAGCGCGGAAAAACATAAGAGCATCCTTTCACCAGAACAAAATGGTTAATTTGTTCTGGATTAAAGCCCATGCGGGGATGGAGGGAAACGAGAGGGCCGACCAACTGGCAAAAGAGGCAGCGTTGGGGCTGAGGCGGGCGCCCGATTACGACCTTTGTCCGGTCTCATTCGTGAAGCGGAAAATCCGAAAGGATACGCTTGGCGAGTGGAACCGGAGGTACGTGTCGGGCGAAACCGCCTCAGTCACAAGGCTCTTCTTCCCAAGTGCGTTGGACGCATATATCACTATTAGGAAATTCGAACCCACCAAATTCACAACGCAGCTTCTGACGGGGCACGGTGGGTTCTCTGCGTACTTGGCGAGGTTCAAGTGCAAGGAGGATCCATCGTGTGCCTGCGAACCGGATCAGCCTGAAAACATCCCTCACTTGATAACCGAATGCCCAATATATGCATTACAAAGAATGAACCTGGAGCAAAGCTTAGAAACACCAATTCAGCTCGTAAATCTAAGTCAAATCATAAGCTGTAAGAAAAGTAGAACAGAGTTTTTAGATTTCTGTACTAATATTGTCAGATCGGTAAACAATAGAAACAGGATAGATTAATATATTAATATAAGGATAACCTAAGGTTATCTAATATATGTAATAGCATGTATAGCATTAATGTTAGTTGTAAGAGCAGGCAGAAATTAAATGTCATATAAAATTTAAGTTAAGCAAAAGACGAAGCATTGTAATTAGAATAGATCAAGTTTGTAATTAATGTAAGAAAGAACATGTAAGAAAAAAAAAAAAAAGAAATAAATAGACCATTGAACCCTATCCCTATACCCAATGAAAAAGAGGAAATAAAGAGAAAGAAAAATGTGTTAAAAATTTATTACCTGTGTTTATACTATAAGAAAAACAAATAGAAGTAAAATAAGAGTAGACAATAGAATAGAAGCAACTTAATTGCTTGGGTATACAAGGATGAATGAAAGAAAGAACAAGTATGCAGCATGAAAGTACGAGAAGTAGCAAAAGCGAGAACTGGAATGAAAGGAATAGTCTAGGAAGAACTCCGAATTATAGATATCGGAGAACTAGGTGTAGATAATAAAAAAAAAAAAAAAAAAAAAAAAAAAAAAAAAAATTGTGACTATCGACCAAAAAAAAAATAGTGACCTGCGCGGAAACACTACGCGGAACCTGGGCCTGCTTTTACTAGGGTGACAGAAGGCCCCAACCATCCATCAACCGGAAAACCTATGGTCAAGCCTCGGTCATCAATAAGTAGGTATACCGTTTTTAAGGTGAAGTTGACTTGGAACCCAAAGCAAATTCACAAGAACTTAATATTCACACACTTCCATAGAAAAAATAAATTAAGCAAAAGTAGATAAGATACTCTTAGTATCTGCTTTTTTATAATTTATATTTAATTCATATCTTGTTATTATAAATTATAATTTGCAATTCGTAAGAATTAGCCTATCACAATGTGATAACACATTTGTTGTTTGCTTTTGAATATTTTTTATTGTTGTTACTTAGTTACATAGAATTATAAGATTTGATTTCAGTGAAAGCTCAGCTAAGCGTGGACAATACATTCATACATATCATAGTCTCCCTCCTCTCCGTCATTCCCTGTGGGGTCAACAAAGACCATATGTTTCCACCTGCTACGATCCTGACATACAACTACCTATTACTTCTTCTGCTTTTATAGTTATTTTCATACATGCTCGCCGGTTTCGGGTACTTCTGACACGTCTTTTCTTTAAAATGCCTTCGATCTGACTAGACTTTACATACATACATACATACATACATTTAGTCACGCCTCTTTCCCAGTGGGGTAGGTGGGAAGGCACAGACCATAATCCTTCACTTGTTTAGATCCTGGCATACTCTTTCGCTTCTTCTACTTTCATAATTATTGTAGACTTTTCAGGGACTTTGCCTTCAGCTTACCATCAGGCGAGGCGAAGTCAAATTGACGTGTCCTATGTAAAAAAAAATTGCTATTAAAATTGTTTTCATAAATTTCTGAAACATAGTCCTAACCTAATATGCCTAGTTAATTTAGATTTATATCTAAATACTCCATTTATGATGGTCTCACGCAAACAAGGTTATGTTCGACATGATTATTATTAACTGAGCTTTAATTGCTAATATTCTCAGAAGTTGTAATAATTGTATATCCATTGTTTTATTTTTTTTTTCTGCTGACTCTATCATAATATCTAAAAATAAAACCACTTTTTAACGGATTCTATCGCGATTTATTTGTTACTAGCTTTTGCCCGCGGCTCCGCCCGCGTGGATGTCGGTTATCGCGACCAAACATAGCCTATTTATAATATTAGTAGGGATTTTTCAATGATTTATTTCAATGAGTGATATTCGCGTAAACTTCAGAAAGTATTATAAATCCAAATATTCATTTGAAGGAAAATCTCTTAGTGATTTTCAATTTTAAATGAAATCAAATACGATCACAGAAGGTATTTGATTATAATTTCGTAAATAGAATTGCATTGAAATCAACTTTAGTTCGATAATTTGTTTCAACATTCGCTGCAGTCAAAGAATAGGTATTTATACATAGGTACTAGGTATGTTGACATTTTATTAATCATACATAAATCTTGGTGATGCAAAAGGTCCTGTATACGTCGTAATCACTATTATTATAAAATTATAAATTAAATGTGTCTGTACATTGGTAAAAAGTAAGTAGGTAGGGTTATGTCAGATTAACTGTTGTCTGTTTATTTGTTTATTCGCACTGAATTTAACTGCTCAACAGATTTTGATGGTATTTCATTAGAAAGGTTTTAATCAGACTTAAAATCTGCCGCAAGCATGTTTGATCGCAATTGGTTGATTGGAACCGGAGATATGATAAAAAGTCGCAAGAACCCTACAGTTCCGGGTCCTTTAAGCGGGGCGTGAAAAAGCATCTGATGAGGCCGTCAAGTTGAGTGCCACCAGTGTAACATTATTGGTGTTTGTAATGACCCTCTTTCCTGAAATTTTGCTTTCAGCTTATCATCCAACGATGTGAGGTCATATTGAGGTGTCCTATAGGTATAAAAAACGCGGGTGGACCCGCGGGCATTAGCTAGTCATCAATAAATGTCTTAACGACATACTGCTATATGTAATATGAAAGTTGATAGTCGATAATTGTGCCCGTAAATAGTGTCTTTAGATTCGCCCACTTTTTTTGAAGATGATTGACACCTCATTTGTATTATATCCGACGGCTGTGGTTTATCGTGCTGACCCAAAAATGATAGAATTCATGATTATGACTTATTAGGTTCCGTTTTTTGTAGTTTTGTTATATGGCTTAGATTTAAGTAGGTTGTGTACTAAGATACAGTATTTTTAACAAAATGCATCGCAAAAAAACGGTGTGAAATATGCGTTTTGTATGAGTAAGCTAATGTCAATATTCTCAATCAGTTGCTTCTCAATGGTCCTCTTTATCTGTAGCGGAGTTTAACAAGTAATGGGTAAGCTGTATCTGCTGCATGCGTCTGCAGTTGTCGTATGCGGTCGGCTTTGGAATCATACCTTTAGATGTAAACGTGTAACCTTGATGATGGTTGCCTGGAAGAAATCACTTCAAGCGATAAGGCCGCCCATTGTACATTAAACTGTATACATGCTACCAACGGCTTTTTTTTTTTTTTTTTTTTTTTTTTTTATATAGGACACGTCAATTTGACTTTGCCTCGCCTGATGGTAAGCTAAAGGCAAAGTCTCTGAAAAGAGGGTCACCATTACAGACATGTACCATGTTACAATGGTGGCACTCAGCTTGACGGCCTCATCAGATGCTTTTTCACGCCCCGCTTAAAGGACCCGGGACTATAGGAGGAGGGAAACACGTGAGCTGGTAAGGAATTCCAAGTCTTAATAGTGCGGCAGAAGAAGGAGTCGCCGAATCGCTTGGTTCTTGATGGAATATTTTGCACCGTATGCGGGTGGCATCTGAGTCCTGCACGTGTTGTCCTATATAGGAAAGGAGAGGGTGGGATTACTTGGAAGAGCTCATCAGAACATTCACCATGGTAGAGACGGTAAAATACCGCCAAAGATGCCACATCTCTACGCAACTGCAAAGGCTCAAGGGTGTAAGTGATCTCAGGATTCCCAATAATGCGGACCGCACGTCGCTGCAACCTGTCGAGAGCATCTAGTAAGTACTTTGCGGAGCCATCCCAGAGATGCGAGCAGTATTCCACGCAAGAGCGAATTTGTGTCTTGTAGAGAAGACACCGCTGCTCCGGCGTGAAAAAACGTCTCACTTTGTTCAGGACTCCGAGTTTACGCGATGCTGTTTTGATGATACTCTCGATGTAGTTTTTGTTGTTCAGTTTGCAGCGAACATCCATACCTAGGATATTGAGATTGTCCTGTAGTGGCAGTGGCGTGCTCTGAAGAGTTGGAAGGGGAAGGAAAGAAGATACCTTTGCTGTAAACGCGCATGCCTGCGTCTTCTTGGCATTGAACTCAACCAGGTTTTCAGAGCCCCATTGAGAAACGAGGTTCAGGGTCTGGTCAAGTTCACTAACAAGAAGCTGCCTCCTTTCCGCGATATCAGACTGCTTGGCCGCAGGATGTCCGTGATAACTCCCGTGTAAGGTGCTATCGTCTGCATAGCAGTGAATGCTGCCAGTGGACAGCATGTCGTTGATATGCAGAAGAAAGAGAGTGGGTGATAAGACGGACCCCTGCGGCACGCCAGCATTTACCTGCAAGAACTCCGAAGTTCGACCATCACAGAGGACGCGAATACGGCGCCCCTGCAGGAAGCTAGCCACCCAGTCGCACAGTCTAGGAGGCAGACCAAAGGCTGGTAACTTGGAAAGAAGCGATTTGTGCCAGACCCTATCAAACGCTTTGGCGATGTCAAGACTTATAGCCAGCGACTCGCCATGCTTGTCCATAGCCTCACCCCAAAGATGGGTAACGTACGCTAGAAGATCACCCGTTGACCGCTTCGGTCTAAAACCATATTGCCGGTCGTTGATTAAGGAGTGATCCTCTAGGTAACACATGAGCTGTTTGTTGATAATGTGCTCAAGTACTTTGCACAGTACTGAGGTGACGGCTATGGGCCTATAGTTGGTAGGGTCCGAGCGATCACCCTTCTTGGGGATCGGCTGTACATTCGCCTCCCTCCAAGCCGAAGGCACTGTACCCGAGATGTACGACATCCGGTACAACCGCGCCAGCATTGGAGACAACTCCGCTGCACATTTTTGAAGAACCACCGCTGGAATACCATCCGGTCCGCTGGCTTTCCGGACATCGAGTGACCGCAATACAGCACGGACATCGCGTTGCCTGATACGGATATCAGGCATCGCATGGCCACAAAAGGGCAGTGTCGGTGGCTGCATACCGCAATCATCGATCCGGGAGTTGGCCGCAAAGAGATTAACCAACAAATTAGCTTTCTCCTGCGGCTCATGGGCCAGGGATCCATCAAGTTTGCGCAACGGGGGCAGCGAAGGCTGGCAAAAGTTGGCTTGCACGGCTTTGGCCAATCGCCAGTAGCCACGGCTACCCGTGGGATGCGCCGCAAGCTCTTGGCCAAGCCGCGCTATGCGCTGGGCATCCGCTCTAACGCAAGCCCTCTTGCAGACCTTTGTGGCTTTGTTGTACGCTGCCTTGAAGTGACCCACGTTAGGATCGCGCGTGGCGCGCGCCCTTACCCAGGCGCGGTACGCAGACTGCTTTTGATTAACAGCCTCCGCGCACTCGCGGCCGAACCAAACCAAGGGCTCCGTTCGCCCCCTGGATCTCGACCCTTGCGATTAAAATGCTCTACTCGCCCCCTTTTTTATTATTTTGGTGTAGTGACTCGTCCCTTGCCACGGGGTAAGTTAAAAATTGACATTTAAATAAATATTCTGGTGGTTTGAATCGCCTCTTGAGGTATTTCTTTAGCCCTAAACTGTAAATCTATTGGTGTACAATAAATATCTATGTATCTATTTAGATTCAGATGTTAATAAGATCTTTTTGAGCTTCCAGCCAGTTGCTGACCGTACTCAGATTATAAGATATCCTTTGAATAAGTATTACCTACTTGTATAATCTAGATTTAATTTGCATACGACCAGAATTCGACTTTATAGCTTGTATTGAAACAAAACGGTACTAAATAACTAGGAAAATCACTTAAAACTTTCACATTGTGCAGGGAATTGAGATCCTTAGGCTTTGGTCCTTTTGTCAGCGGAATGACAACTGGGTATGTAGGATTATAAAATCTATTTAGGACGAAACATCGCCAAATTATCAAGGTATATTTCTCCCTATGCATATAAATCTACCAACGGTTGTAGGGTTATTTTAATGATGAAGCATTAGTTTTCTTTAGCCCACTTTCCGCCATTAAGGAAGAAGCAATGACATAAATAAAGCAAAAAAATAACTTTGCATGTATACTTTACACACAAAGTTTTTAATCATTACATCAATGGGTAGTTACTTGATTAAATTCACACATAGATGATGCAAGTACAATCTTGTAGTAACAGTAACAGACTTATCGCTCCACTTACCCCATCTCATTTGTCACAACATTAAACGCTACCCGCTATTATCCGCATTCAGTCAGACCTGTTCCTATCTCGCGGCCAATTATCTAGGGAATAAATAAATCAGTCACTGCCTGATAAATAGCCAAAGGAAAGCTCCAAGTAGGCTAGTGGGGAATCTATTAAATCGGAGTATCAGTACACTTAATAAGTGCTGTCGACCAGATCATAGTGAGGATTAGCATACTACTAGCGGTCGAGGAGTGAATGCTGCTGTTATCGTATTTGGAGGCTAATCGACTGTCTACTCATTTTATGTACTTGGATAAAACATTCTTGGTATTTGGGATATGGATGATATAAATCGAGATAGTACTGAAATTTACAAGTAGATATTAGCACGCATTTTACTCAATGATTTCTGAAATGTTGACACTGACAGTGGGGTTAGTCCATGGCCTAAAAGTCCGACACCTGACAAAGAACCAAGGTTACTGACAAGCCGAAGTGGTAGGTAGTGAGCAGGCAACATCCATCGAAGGACCGATGGCCGTTCGAGCAAATGAGTCCTGGAGTGGAGACCGAGAAAAGACAAATGGAAGGTGGCACACACCTCCTAGCCAGATGATCTGAAAACCTAAAAAAGGTGGCTGGGATAAACTGCATGCGGAAGGTGGAAGATCGTGAGAAATGGCGCTCTACCTTCCGTTTACCGATTATCGGTTTTCCACTGCAGGATTCGTTTGCTCCACCGCCGGCCATCGTTTTATCACTTTTCCATTCTTAAGGTATGATTCCGAAGCCGACCGCTTACGACAACAGCCGACGCACGAAGCACCTACGGCACATATTTTATCCGTATCGGAGTTTGAAGTAAGAGCGGCTACACACACACCTGCCGCAGGGGCGATCTAGGAAGCAAAGCGGTTGGGGCAATATTGGGACAATATCGGAGATCTCTACACACACACCTGCTGCAGGGGCGATCTAGGGTGCAAAGCGGTTGGGGCAATATCGGAGCAATATCGGGCCAATATTGGGGGTTCTCTACACACTTGCCTGCCGCGCAGTCAGCCCACGGAAACTTCGCTACATTTATTAATCTGTGGGTACATAGCGGTGACAGTGTGAAAGTGACATCTGTAAAAAAGCTTCCTATACTAAATTGGATAAAACAGATCTGCTGTCATTTACACAAAATGTCAAGCTCGATAGATGGCGCTGCATTATTAAGTCGGTAACGGGTAACGGATAAAACAGACCTGCTGTCATTTTGACAAAATGTCAGTTAGTAGATAAATATGTCTAAACTTAAAACCGGTGCGGCCTTAAAGAACTCTATTCTTACGTAGTATTGTATTCTCTTTCAGAATGACACCTCGCATGTCAAAATCCGTCTAGCCGTTCAGGCTGTAGGGCGTGCCAAAGAAATGGACATACATAGGTACATACCTACATACATAGTCTCGAAAAACATTACCCTCCTTTCTTCGGTAGTCGGGTAAAAATTAAAACTAAGAACACAAAACGAACTGTGTGTAAACAAAGTTATTACACCTCTGCCCATGTATAAAAAAACGTGGGTATTCGCGCATCAAATTTATTATCCAAATTGAATGTTGCATTCAAATATTGGCATAATATATAGACTGACCATCAGGCGAAGTGAAGTCAAATTGACGAGTCCTATATTATAAAAAAAAATAGATATAATTTAGGGATAATGATTTTTTATGAAGAAAATCTCACTCATTTTGACGGGAAATTGATCGCAGAACAAACGTACGTATAGGCGCGCGCCTAGTACGGTACTGAGACTTGAACGCAACGCTGGCACACACGTTCATGTATAGATACTTGTATATCCAACACACGTTCAAGTATACTTGTGCAAGTCTCAACTTGCGCAAGTATACTTGAACGTTGTGGCCAGCAGAAATTGCTCCAATCGCGCTACACACACGGCAACGGCAGGGGCAACTTAGGCGCTACACACACACCTGCCGCAGGAGCGATCTAGGGTTAGTTACGGTGTATCTGCTGCATGTGTATGAAGTTGTCGTATGTGATCGGTTTCGGAATCGTACCTTTAATCGATTTGAAAAGTACGCGTACTATTTTTTTTAGGTTAAAATGTTTCACCCAATTTCCATTATTCTACTATCTGTATCCTAAACGTATATTTAGAAGTACTTACTCACCCTTCCAGGTAAATTCAGACGTGAATACAGTTCCTTATAATTTAGCTAATGTCTCAAAGTAACAGAGGCGGCGCAAGCGCACATAAATCTGTCCGGAAACTGGGCCAACGTCAAGTGTCAGGATAGGAGGCTGTAGTGGGCCGAAGTACTGTGGTGAGTGGCCTTTTTAATCAGATACTGGAATAATCATGCCAGTTAATTGGTTATTGATTGATAAATAGGATGTTAAGGAGAGGTTCATCTTGTATTTTGTGGAATTTTATTAAGATTTCGTGTTATACATTATGATTCTGTACCTCTGGTATAAAATCGTAATAAGTACTTAAGTCTTCTATACTATTATATAATTGTAAAGTGGTCGTGTCTGTACATTTGAGATATTTAAAAATAAAATACTTGGGTTATGTTATGTTAACGATACTGAACACGAAAATATTTTTTTTGAAGTTCCTGTCTGTTTTTCTGTTTGTCTGTTTGTCTGTTTGTCTGTTTGTCTGTTTGTCTGTTTGTCTGTTTGTCTGTTTGTCTGTTTGTCTGTTTGTCTGTTTGTCTGTTTGTCTGTTTGTCTGTTTGTCTGTTTGTCTGTTTGTCTGTTTGTCTGTTTGTCTGTTTGTCTGTTTGTCTGTTTGTCTGTTTGTCTGTTTGTCTGTTTGTCTGTTTGTCTGTTTGTCTGTTTGTCCGCGATGGACGCAAAAACTACTGTACGGATTTTGATGCGGTTTTTTTTGTTAGAAAGGGCTTGCTCAGACTTAAAATCTTACGTTTGTTTGATCGGAATCGGTTAAGTAGAACCGAAGATATGAGCAAAGGTTTCGTTAACCGAGATGCACGCGGGCGGAGCCGCGGGCGGAAGGCTAGTATTTTATAATACGAAAAAAAAACTTTGTGTCATGGTGTCTTTCGAAATGGTTAGACTGTTTGTAATGGTTTTTAAAATTAACTCGTAACATTATTTAATCTTATTTTTAGACAAACAACAGTCGTTCATTGAAGTCATTCACATGAGATTTCCCATCAATTGGACATTTTCCTTCTGCATTTTTACTCTTACATATTTTGATTTTTTTGAAAATATATATTAATACTATAGGTAATTAAAACCCGGTGCCTGTATGCCCCGGTTAGAACTTTCGTTTTCCAGATGAACTAATATCAAACATAATCATCATCTTCATGTAGACGTAATTTCCTGATTGCATCCGTGGCCAAGATGACCTCGGAGCTCAGGGTCCGCCTTCCGGCTCTTCCTCCACCACTTCGGACGATCTTGGGCGTCCATGGTACTTAGTGAGACCATTGTACAATGGTACAGTCAGCGTCAGAGAAAACAGACCCCCTCATGCTTTCATATCATTAACAAGGGGGATCCCTTTTCTCTGAAGCTTACTGTACTACGTAGGTATATAATTTTGCAAAATATACTTGAAAACTGCATAGTAATAGTATAAAGTATGTACCTACTTCACTGAGTAAAGTAACTCTAATGAACCTGTACCTACTCCTTATGGGACATACCCGCGTGAATATACACTAAAATATTTGTACTACACGGCAACCCCGTGGTTATCTGACTCCAATTTACAAGTAAGTACAACTGTTACTCAAGATACATAGTAATCGAAACGGACGTTAATAAATATTTATATATTTTACCTAATCACGACTCTATTCAAACGCTATGAGTGATTTTATTAACACAATCCATATTAGGATTGACTGAATATTGATTGCGGTTATACATTTCCTTGCAACTGTTTAGGGTCCATACCCACTGAAATAGAACGTTAGAGCGGCGAATGTATGGGATTTGACGTTTATGATATAATGTTGACGACTGTCATATACGGCAAATCCTATACTTTCTTCATTCTATTCTACAATACGCCGGCCAACGAACTGCCACTTGTCTAGGCGGGCTGGTTGCCATACGAAAATCTATGGCAGTCGTCACAGGTCGTTGGAGTCTTAAAGTCCGACAACTGGTTTAACTACAGCACTTTGATATCACTAATAGGTTGTGGACTTCATATGGCAGTTGCTTCACGGAAAATGTCGCAGTTCAGCCGCGACGCACTTAGACTGGAAGCCAACCATAATTAAAGGATCAATAAAATTTCATTTATTCAGTTTAGGCACTTACAGAATATCTACATATGAAAGTCAAAACGGCAAACGTGGCGTATATTGGGAGAGGCCTATGTCCAGCAGTGGACTGCCGCCGCGGCTTGCTCCTGATAGAGAGTCAAGCGGTTCCACCTGTCAACTACAGGCCGTTGCCTTGATTACAGAGAGTAACCTCCGACCTCTGGGTCGCCTCCGCTCACTTCTCCGCACTCTTCACTTTCGGAAGTCCTAAGTCTCTCTTGAGCCCGCTCCAAGTGGGAATAGACCCTTAGTTGCAACAATTTACTTTAAAAGCGTTGTAAACAGATAAGTTAACATGAAACTATTAACGTTATCAAGCTTCCTTTTGCGTATACGCAGCTTGATGTCTGGACTCATTTTGTGATTTAGTTTGTTTATAACTATTTCGGAGTTTATTTATGATAGGGGCTGCTGAATGGGTAATGATTGTTACACAACATACTAAGAAATTAAAATGAAGATAAAAATGGTAAGGTATCTATTGAAGAGGAGATTAATGAAGTCGTTCAATCGTTCGTCGTTCAAAATACGGAAGTAGATCATTCACAAAACTTCTTTTCTTTTAATTTCCTATTTGCCTAAATGTATTTATTTTATTTATTTATTAACACTGAGCGAGAATCGCTTCACCAAGATCTTTGAAGACCAAGGCAACCTCACCTGCAGTCTGTCACACCTTTGTCTTTCCTCACGGGATTAGGAGGTCTGTCTGTTTGTTTGTCTGGATTAGGCGGTCAGATGGCACTTACTTCTATAAACCGTTAAACCGTAAAAGCAGTAGGCGGATCCCGGGGTCCTAGGTGTCTTGAAAGCCTCGGGAGCAATGTTTAAACAAAAATATATTTTTTTTCGGTAAAGCGGGAATCGTCAAACTATTTTATACACAAACTATTAAATAAATCTAATCTAGATATTTGGATTACTGGTACAAAACCATTTACAACTAACAAAATATTTTCATGTCTTTACCAAGATATACAAAACGCAGGCTCTAACTCACTTCAGAATCTAGAGCAACACAGTTTAGTTATGTGACCGACTGTACGAAAACTTGCGATATTAGTCAACGACCGAGAATGAGAGTGAATGATTTGGCACTTGGAATTAATCGCCGACTAAGTGAATTCAAGGTTCGTTCTAGTGAACGGTTTAGGATTGATTGAATTATAATGAAGGTTTACTAAAATATGGGTAAACGGTGTTTGGACTGAGATTAAAATTAGTATGTATTGTGACATAGTTTGTTTATTCGATTGATACTGTTTATTTATTATCTTATACTAGCTGACCCCGCGAACTTCGTAACGCCTAACAGTCAATTCCTTTTTTTTTTCAATTTTTCTCTCCGTAAGAACCAGCGCCGTACTTTAAGGAATGTTCTAAAAAAAGAATTAGCGAAATCGGTCCAGCCTTTCACGCGTGATGGCGTGACCAAGGGAAATAGAGATTCATTTTTGTATATAGAGATTATACCTTTATAGTATATAAAAGTTTGTCTGAAACTAACAGAACAAATTCAAAAAAATCTTTTTCGGATTTGATAACCCAGTTTCATAACAACTTACTTAAAGACCTCGGATTGCCAAGAGCTTCAGTAAGCTCTCTACTAAATCGAATATCAAAAGCGGCATTGGTAGGATCTTACCAAATTTGGATAGGTAGGGGGGGGGAACACTACTGACGGTGGAGGTGAGCGCTGATGCATCACAAGGCCACCCTAAACCTCCATCTGGGTCGCAAGACCCAGTCGCCGTCACGGTGTTCCTCTCTGTATCACGCTATGGACCCGGCGACCGCACGGTGAATCCATGGAGTGCTGAGAATCGGATCTCTGTTATAATCACCCTTAGGAATCAAACAAGGAAGGTTTTTACAGGGTTGGCAGCATGAGTATGATGCTCTTGGAGTTTTACACATCCTCGTCCAAAGACCACGGTATCAACTTCCTATCACGTGAGCCGTGTGTTTATCTCCCACCTAAGTGTTTTAAAAATACGGAATTTCCCATGCCAATCCGGGACGAATCACTAGCCTTACATAGCTAACAAAACAACACAACAATTTTATAGTCAATTAGATAACATAAACACTATATCGATTGATCACAAGAATCTCGATTGAAAGATTTCAAAACAACGAAATTCCAACAGTCCCCTGACCGATTCCGATTCCTACAATTATAAATTATTAAACGATTATCTATAACCGAATATAATAACTAGTGAAGTACCACAATTATACTAACTAACCTCAATAAACGTAGCAGGTGTTGCGGATGTATCGGTTTCTAGTTATCGACTAATTGATAGATACTCGTAGTCGATTGTCGATTGTATACGTCTCTAGTTGAAGTTTATTAGTCGGTCTCGAGATTACAGGACATTAGGGTAAATCAGGACGTATTAACGTAAATGAGTGTTAAGTTTTTAACCTGACTAGTGACACTTGTTTAAAATATTGTTTTTTTTAATTAGCCTTTTGTTAAAAATACAATTTACGAGTAGATACTATAATACAATAAGTAATACTTTGCGATATTATTAACATTTTTACTTTTTTTTATATAGGAAGCGTCAATTTGATTTCAACTCGCCTGATAGTAAGCTAAAGGCAAGGTCTCGGAAAAGAGGGTCACCATTAAGACACGTACCATGTTACAATGGTAGCACTCAGCTAGACTTCAGCTTAAAGGACCCGGAAATGTAGAAATTTGCATAAAAAAAAGACGTGTGGCACTCGGGGACTGCCGCGGTAAAGCTATTGCATAGCATTTTTTATGAACTTATGCAATTATAATAAATAATAATTAGAATTTGAATTTCGGATTTCGGATTTCGGATTTCGGATTTCGGATCTCGGATCTCGGATTTCGGACTTCGGACTTCTGACTTCCGAGTCCGAGTCCGAGTCCGAGTCCGAGTCCTAGTCCGAGTCCGAGTCTGAATTTGAATTTAAATTTGAAAACTAACAACTTATGCAATTATAATTACTTACGTTAAGCGAAGCTACTTCGGAGCAGCTCGGCTCTGTTCGTGCGAGCTCGAAGGTGTTACCATTTTTCGTTACGGAATTTCTGGATTCGGTCTCCACGCTCAAGGCCCGTGATAAAAGCTATGCAATAGCTTAAAAACATAATAATATGTATTTATATAAAAACCTTTTAAACTAATTTTAGCTATGTACCGCTACGTGTTTTCAGAAGCCATTTACAATCGAGTTACTTAGGTAGTTTTTTGACATATTCCCATACAAATCCGGATTGTTTAGCCAGCAAGAAATAGTTTCATCCCGTTACTATTGTAAGTAATACTTTGCGGTACTTCAACATCAAAAATAATATAATTTAAATGCAGTCATAAAAATCTATGACGGCTGACGGCGCGGGCGCAGCTTGATCGAAATTCCGTCATTCAGTTTTATTGTATAACTGTAGATTGCCTGTTATAATTATTAAAATACTATTATTCATAACAGAACTATTAACCGCGTGGAATTCTGATCCCGTTTTCTCAACCCACGGGAACCTATTATTACAGGGTTACAAAGGCTATGTGGTAGGTATTCCAGACTATAATCTGTTCATGGACAAAATTTCAGTTGGATTCGTTCAGTCGTTTGAGCGTGGTTAAGTAACAAACATATAAATATCTTCAGGAATTTACACATTTATAATAGTAGAAAATAAAACCAATCGAATTGAGAACCTCCTCCTTTTTAAATTCAGATAATTTTATTAATCATTGATACGAAAGAAGAAGATGAATTAGAAAATAGGATCTACCATTCCAGTTCTAAGGTTTATGAGGCTTCACCTAGGTCTTTGGAGTCCCACCCACCGTTGATAGACGAAGTTTTAGTGTAGGGTTACCTCTCGGGATTGGGGGGTCATATGCCAGTATCTACTGTAAAAACCAAGATAACTAATGCACTACCTGTTATTTAGGCTACTCAATATTTGATAAAAATTACATTTCACACGCGTATGCCTAAATTCCAATCCAGCTAGGTTTTATCAAAATTATTAGGCACCATACCGGGCCAGAAGTCGTGATGATACAATAGTAGATTACCCAACAAGTGAAAAAAAGGTGAATTCTTTTCGAGGCACCAAGTTGTATCCCGAGAGGAGTGAAGGTTGCTCCGGTAGAATCCCGAGCGTAGCGAGGGGTTCTAGAGAGAAACCTGAGTGGATCGAGGGATACAAGAGCCGAGATGAATTCTTTTTTCACGTGTTAGGTACTCAACTTTTCACCATTGACTACGAGAAAACGATTACTCTGTGATTATGAATTACATTTTGTTATGGATAGTACACAAAAGAAGCAGCAAATTATCAGTAATAGCTACCGTTTTAGCGCGAAAAGACTCAGGAGTCTTTTCGCGTTCGAGAATATGAGTTTCATTTTCATCACTAGTTGAAGTCATTTTATGATTATGAGACAAACATAAACTTTTACAAGGAAAATTACACAGAAAAAGGCGGCATTTTTTTTTCTTAATTTAAACTGAGCCACATTCCATCCAGCCAGTGATTACATTTAGGTGGCTTTTAGTACGTTTTTATAGTGAGAGTGTGCAACCTCTTTGCATGTTTCACTAGAATCCGTACATTCGCGCATGTTCCAAATTCAAATTTTTTTATTCACTCGGTGAAACAAAGAGCGTTTTATTCACTGTTTTTGATGAATCACGGACCCTTTTTCGAGTGTCAATGGTGAAAAATAATTATCAGATATACCTAAAAGACAAAAAGAAACGGGAGTTTGTTACAATACGCCAAATGTATGCAAGATATTATCAAAAGTCTTTAGAAAGTGCAAAATGTCGTGTTTGTCAGTTTTTAGGCAAAAAGAAATCTCTATTTGTCTCTATTTTTAACCGACTTCATATCTTGTCTGGTGAGTTCAGGAGGAACACTAGCAATTTCGGTTAGTATTATACTGTGATTATACGTTGCAGTACGTTTTGTATGTGCCGTTTCAACTATTAGAGGTCCGGGGTTAGAATGCTGGCCCTACACTATCGACGTGAACCCACTACTAACACAAGCAATTTAGCTTAGCTGGAGGGGTTAACGGGAATATTTTAATTTCGGTTACTATAAAAAGGGGACTTTAAAATAAGGGCATACGAGTGCTGTGATAGGGTTTAAACTTTGAGGTCGTGCACATAGCCATACACGTGGTACATAGCCTCTGTATTGATCACATTTCTTATGGCTAAAATCATTAACCTATTGATACAAAATCATAGCTTTGGACTGATGGCCGTTGGAGTAAACGAGTCCTAGAGTGAAGACCGCGCGAAGGTAAACGGAAGGTGGGACACCCCCTAGCTAGGTGGACTGACGACCTGCGAAAGGTGACTGGGACGGACTGGATGCGGAAGGCGGAGGATCGGCAAACGTGGCGCATATTGGGAGAGGCCTATGTCCAGCAGTGGACTGCAGTAGGCTAATTGACATAGCTTTAACAGTACAAAATAAACGTAGTCATTTTCTACAACTGCTTAGATAAGAAAAAATCGATGATAAAAAAATATACTCTTTTTTTTTCAAACTTTAATTCATTCAAAGATCCTTACAACAATTTATCTTGAACAACAGTTGTACAAAATTAAACTTTTACAAATAAAACTTGCAGGTTTTCGGATCCCGTTTTTAATTAAACATGGACGGTGCGGTTGCGCCGGCGCAGAATCGTAAAGTATTAACTTCTAGAGGAGAGGGGCGGGTGGGGTGGGGGGTGGTGCGCAGGTAAATTGCGGTTCCTCTCCCTCTGACATAATGATTCTTGAAATTCCTACTAAAATAATACTTAGGTATATTTTTAAGTAGTAATAAGTTTGGTTTGGCTTGTGGCTTTAAATTGAAGTTGAGGTTAGAATTTAAGTAGTAGGGTACTGATGGAATACAAATTGACAAAGAAACTAAGAAAATAAAGGTTTTAGTTTCTTTGTCTAATTGTATTCCATTGTTTGTAATTATTTTGTTTTTGTTCAACATCAACACAGTTCTCTTAAATATACTTATATACGATAATTTTTGTGTTTCTGTTCATTTGCAATCAACTTATTTATGGCCATACCTTAAACGATTTTTTTAAAGGAAAAAACATTTAATACAATATATAATTTACATCCTTACTAATATTGTAAATGCGAAAGTAACTCTGTCTATCTACACATCCACACTTAAACCACTGACCCGATTTTGATGAAATTTGATATAGGCTACCCCTATACCAAATTTCATCAAAATTAGACCTTGAAAAAGGGCGGAACCGCGGGCAACAGCTTGTATTCTATAAAAAATAAAAATCAAAGTAATATCTTTAAAATAATTAAACGTAATATAAACACTAACAAAATGATTAACTATTGACAATGCAACTAAACGCAATTGTCACTTCAAATCAAAATGTATAAAAAAAAAATACTGTTCCTTTTTCAAAAATGCCTTCAGGTGATGGGACTAACAGGCACCCTTTAGGACTTGACACGATGTATTAAAACGTAAAACCGTACAAGACAGCCTGTTGCCTCTTGACATGCAATTTTCGGTTATCCATTTATCAAGCAGCCCAACACTAATATATCGATCATTTTTTGTCGATAGTTTCGTCAAACACCGTTAGTTATGGATTTTATATTAATTTTAAACGGTAGTCTCTCAGTTTCAATTAAAAAGAATCGTTTGAAACTTAATGTATATTTTTAACTGTAATGTGATTGGTAAATCACGTAAATGGTTGATGTAAAAAAAAGACAAAATATAAGTTGGCTTTGGTTAAACTTGCTGCCTTTATTAAAAAAAAAACAAATTTGAAATTCAAAAAAGATTTAACTGACATAAAAACTATTACGGTGACATAAATAGTGATGTAACAATCATAAAACAAAAATGCGATGAAACAGATTGCAAATAAATTAATCGACAAGAATATTTTATATTATCGATAAGAAATTATTATCCTTAGCAACGTCAGCGTCTTGAGTTCGGGTGGGATCAAAACAATTATCTTTATGTTACCAGATTCTGAACTCGACCTTTTTGGGCTCGGCTAAGTTAATCAATTTGCGAACGATACCAGTGTTGTTAAGAATAAGATTGGATTATGAATTGTTTGCAGAATTAAAATCTGTCTTGTCGGTTGTAATCTCCGTGTTCATTCAATTTAAAACATGTCAAAATTTTGAGAGTCGAAAAGGTTTTTATTTGGAAGTTATTACAAGTTTCTCGCCGTAATTGTACCTTTTTGTTCCGAATTCACTTCTTTGTATACATATTCATTAGAAATACAGTCACAAGTTATCATTTCAGCACATTATCTCACACAATCAAATACGAAACGTACTCATTTCACTCGAAAAGATTATTTCCGTCTCGGATTAATAATAAAAATGTCATAATAATTACACCTAAACAAAAATTCAAGCACCCAACAAACATTAAAAATGTCGAATTCTTAAAAAGTATTTAAAAAAAGAACAACAAATATAATGACCGCACGAGGTTACGCTTTGTAATACATTAATAATAGTTTTATACTTACAGAAAATGAGGCTTAATCATATGGGATAGAAAATTGTTTTCAAAATGATGCTGGCAAGTAAAAACCTTGATGGAGTTTCGCATTACGAAGAGATGATGAGACCAAAAAATAGCGAATATGAATTCGGTCGCACTATACATTCGAAATTCGAATTCTTTGATTAGTGTCCGGCCATTGAACTTATATTATGAAGTGTGTGTGAATGGCGGGAAATGTGACGTCATGTTATATGATAGTGAGTCGTTCACTCAGGGTAATTATACAGTGGTTATATTCCATAGAGGCGGCATCTTTGATTGTAATGATATAAATGTGGAAAGATGTGCCTCTTAAGTGCGTATAAAATTCTAGTTTTAGCGGAGTGTAGTTTTTTGAATAATGAACGTTGGAGTGCTAACACGGCAATGACAAATGAAGTATCATTACTATTAGTGATGTTATTTTATCTATTTGTCGGTTTTAATAACTCTAATTATTATAGACTCGTTTGTGGACTTGGGATTATTAACGTTTAAAATGAAGATGTTCTCAGTTCAACTGCTATTTTTCACGGAATGTGAATTGATGTTCCTTATTTTTTTAAATTAAATAACTTATTAACTAGAGCTTGGATGAGACATCGGCTTCATATTATTATGACGAAAAAGAAAATTATTTCTCCTAACTGTACTTAATATAAGGAAGATAATTATAATTTATCTTATGCCACAGCGTGTATGTACGACAATGAGTTTCATTCAATTTTAAAATATTCATTTTAGAATTTTAACTTGCGAGGGGCGATAAGAAAACTCTGTCTCATACACACAATTTTAATATCAGAACACAAACGACTTTTTTGAATGTGGAACACGATAATTTAAATTCAGAATACAATTTGAATGTTTTAAAAATTTCATGGGCGATAAAGTTTACAATTCCCTTGTCTATGGTTTATTACGCATTTGAAGTTATCATTGTTAGTGCCGTGTTTCACGAGAGTTGTTAACTTAATTAATAAGATCATTAATAAAACTTACTTAAGTTGCTTCGGCATTTACATTGAAATGAATGAAAACAAGTAATAATTACAAAACCTAAAAAAACCTACCTTTGCCGCCTAAAGGCCGACATTTTGATTTTTATAAGAGTTCCGTACATAGGTACAACACACACAACATCCAAAAATTCCGTAAATGGTATAAAAACGGGACTACGATTATCACTGTCAAATGTATACCTACTATTTTACTGCGAATCACAGATAATTTAGCACCATATGACAATGTTGAAGGTACAGTGCCGGCCTTCTTCAGTTCAAGGAAACTTATCTGCTCAGTGACACTATCGCAGTCTTGCCCGATAAACGGCCTGAAAAAGGTAACCGGGATAGACTGGTTGCGAAATGCGAAGTACCGGGTGTTACGGCACACAATGGACTACAATAGGTTAATTTATTAATGATTTGCCGGACCATATTTCTACATTTCTTTTCTTTTAACAATTCCTTTCTTTCTTTCTCATTCGCACATCATAACTTAAACTCACACACACATTCACACATTCCATAGCCATGTGTACAGCCTCAAATAATGACAATCACCGGTCATACCATCACAGCTTCGAAATAAACCAAAACAACACAACATCCATCTTTAAAGCCCTTTATAAAAAGCAAATCAGTTCTGATAAACAGTATAATAGCCACGTAGACCACTTAAACACAATGGCGACTGATAATTGAAAAGTTTCCAGCAAGCGTCTCACAATCGGAATGTTCCTATTGTTATCAACTTTCACCCAACCGGGTACAATTAAATACGTCATCGTGATTATAGTTTTATGAAGGCTGTTACTAATATTCTGGAAAAAAATAACGGGTATGTATGTGGGTGGGGTCTACCAAGATGTCCAGCCATCCCAAAGAAGTACGTCTGCCTTTCTAAGCAAATGGCAATTCGTTGGCTGGCGTATTGTAGAATACTAAGACTAATGTGTGGGATTTGACGTAAATGACAGTCAGTCATCAACATATATGTCATAACGTCAAATCCCTTATATTCGTCATTCGCTGGTCAACGAATTGCCACTTGTTTAAAGAGTCTGATGTTGGACGGAAGTGGAACTAATGTTGCCAAATTCTCAAACGATTGGTTGATAAGCTCCCGTTTGGCCCCTATTTCACATGTTCGTTAGTGACGATGTGGTCGACAGTGGAGCAGGCTTGCCTAGAAGTCTAGTCTTGAAGACATCCAAGTTATAGCTATCCGGAAACAAAGGCAGGCATTCCACTCGTTCGCAGTTCCAACAGAGAAAATTATAAAGTAAATGTCAGGTAGTCAATTGTGTTGCAATTATTACTGAACATCTTCACAGTATTGTGACCGCTGAGTGGAAATATTTGTATGCAAGAATTTATGTTTATTCGCATTGGTCTGGGAGTTTCCGTGCCTCGAAGAGCACTTTAAGCCGTCCGTCGCGTCGGTCCCGGTTGCTATACGAACATCTATGGCAGTCGTTACGGGCCCTCAAAAGTCCAACTAGTCTAACTACAGAACTTCGATATCTCCAATTGGTTGTCGAGAGTAGATGTCAGTCGCTTCATAGAAAATTACGAAGTTCAGTCACATCACATCACAGACTGGAAAGTCTACTCCAACAGAGTTGAGAAAAGGCTCGGAGAATGACTTCACAGCATTGTAACACTCAAGGGATAGTTGTCACTTGGCATTTTTTTATAAAGGACCCTTCAATTTGAATTCACTGCGCATGGTGGTACACTGAAGGCAATGTTTCGGAAAAGAGGGTCACTATTATAGATACGTACCATGTTACAATGGTGGCACTCAGTTTGACGGTCTCATCAGATACTTTTTCAAACACCGCTTAAAGGACCTACCAGGTCCTGTAGGAAGAGGTAGGTAAAGATTCCGATTCCGACGATACTCCGTGCACCTTGTTTAGCCTACATACATACCAACATAATCCCTGAAAACATAACGCTACTTTTTGAGCAAAAAATACCTGTTTCAATATCACAAAACGTAATTGAATTATTTCTATTCCAAATATAACTGTTGGAAGTATTGAAACGAGTCCAAAGGTTCTTGATATTGATCTACTAGCGAAAGGATGAGATGGATTGTTTTATCGAGGTCATTGCCACGTACCTTATCGTATTCGGAGCTAGTGATGAGACACCATTAAGTTAAATTGAATATTTAAAATACTTCGAAAAGAATCTAAGTACTTATTTATTTCTTTGAAATTTTAGATGTTTTTTTGTTGTTATTTATTTATCAAATCTTAGAAGTAATATCGTTAAAGACACATACTCAATTCGGTAGATACTGTCAGTATTTCCTTTATCGGACGATAAAGAACCGGAGTGTTTCGATAAAGAAGGAAACACGTGTGCGGGAATACTTGTTTCCTTCCTCTTACGATTTCGAATTATTTAAGCTGGGCACGAAAATTTTAGGTTATGTTTATTTCTCCAGCAAAATTTAAAAAAAATGTTTTTACCCGCTCCCCGATGATAGTTCAACCTCCTATGAAAGGGTGTATCTGAATATCTGAGTATTGCCTCTTTAGTAGACGAATCACATACAACCACTTATAAACTACTAAGCATCGTGAGAAAAAAATTAGGATAACTTCAAAAACGGTGACGGATCGTTGATTTCCCTTTTCATTAGCACTTTCTCGTTCCCTTCCCATCAGCAGGTGGCAATATACTATTGTTCATATCTAGTGTTAAATTTTAACGATATCTGTTTATAGTCAAGAGTGTGAGCTTGTTTCGTACATTAGTAGTGTAGCGACAGATATATTCAACGTCATCCAGTGAATTCAAGCTAAATTTTCAAGAAACTGTTTGCGTAGTTTGTTATTCTGACTATAACTTAAAAAAGAAAAGCTGACCAACTGACCTGGAGAACTCTCTGAATAAAATACGTATAAAATATTTAAAAAAAGCTAAGACTAGCTCACAAGTGCAGTAGAAAGAACAGATAGTAATATTTTAAACCAGCCGGACAAGATATCGATATGCACATCACTAGGCCACCCCGCCGTGTCAATATAAGCAAGCCAATTGTGTATGAGTCGGCTACAATTCACGGCTATTCAATAAGCGCCTTGCTCACCAAAGATTGGTATCGGTATTCAAAACACAGTGTTCACACACACAAAAAACATCTATATAACAAAAGCGTGAAAGTCTATTTCAAATTGATCGGAATAAAATTGTTTTTGTCGACCGCAGTGAAATTCTCAACATGCGAATGTGAAAAAAAAAAAATTGTTAGAAAATGTAATGAGTTGGAAGGAAGTATTTGGTAATAAAAACTTAGAAATGTTTGTGCGAACAGTTATTTTGAATTAGTATTAGTATCGATCAATGCACGTCACTGTTTCGTCAAATGATTCACTCGATTTACGGAGTCATTAATCTTATTCATATTTTTTAAAGAGTATGTTATTCTGTACGCCTATTATAGTATTATTTATACATTATAGTGTTGGCAACATTGCGATTTTTAGTTTATTTGTTTGGATAGAAAGTTTGGGAGGAGGAGGCACCTTTGTTGTACATGATAATACCTATGCCTAATTTACGGATTAGTGAGACCATAGTGTATATTGATGATCCCACTTCTGTCCCACTTTACAGCTTTCATTCCAGTTCACATTAACTTTGGTCTACCTAGCAGTGAAACTTTTGGCTACGATAAGCCAGCACATCTAGGGGTCTTCTACCCCTCTTACCGGTGGTGAATAGTTAAAAAATAAGTGAATAATTTGAGATATGAGGCTAAAAGAGATTGAGATAATGAAGCTCTTGGAACATGCAGTTAGAAGAATTACTTTTATAACATTTTTCGTATTTGTATCAGATTTAGGTAAGGGTTTTAAAAATGTTTACGATGCATAAATGGTTTTTGCCATCATCTTTATTACTACTCTTAGTCACCATGAAAAGACCGATTCCTCAATATTTATCATTGCTATGAGATGAAGAATAGCGTTATCCCTTATTGGTTATTAAGAATCCTTATTGATTGAGAATGTGTTTTTTTTAAGACAATGCAATTCTCCAAAATATAACAGAACATTAATTTCTAAGCAATTTTCAAAATTTGAACAAATAAAAATAAACCATTTTACATTTCTAAACTAAGATCACATCAATTCTTTTTTCAAACTACATTCCATTAACGTGCCTATAGGTAGTGATGTGCACATTATCGATAACGCTTTCGGCCAGTGCAGTGCCACGACCTCGAGTAACGGTACCGGCCGTCAATCTTACATCAACAATTTTAATATCGACGTTTTACCACACTAATATAATAACATAGCCCGTACGCCATTAGTAATAGAGTTCAAATTAGTTTAAAACGTATTTTTTCAATTGAAAATAATTGTTGTTATGGTCTATGAATGTTCGAGGCGTCAGTCTTGACATATCGAGTAGTACTTTGATGTGTTCTATGTGCTTCTTTTTGAACGACAAATACCAGGAAAATGTTCATAGAATCTATGGCAGTGATGTTATAGGACAGATTTCTTTAGGAGTAAGCAGCCTTTCACGTGTTAGAATTATTTCTTAGAAGAAATAAGGCCCTCTTATTGATGTTAATTGGAATTAACCTTATTATAGGATAGGTTATTAGTATAGGTTTTTACCTTTGAATTGTCTGCTGTTTTGACCAGACTGATTGCACAATTTGTGACCATAACCAGTGATAAATTAACATTACTGTAGGTCACCATGGTATTAGAAAAATGGTACTGGTTTGAAATAGATCTCAGAGAATACGAAAGTACATTATTTTTTATATATTTGACATTATTAACTTCCAAATCTCTTCTCATTGTTAATTAATTGAGCTTTTTATTTGAATTTACTTTGAAAATTAAATTGCAATCCTTTTGGGTGGAACACAAAAAGGATCAAACTTTGTTAACCAATGTCATACTATAATTTTTACCTATATTTAACCTTTGTATTTTTCATATTTCCAAATTCAATTTCCATACTCACACTTCGTTAACAAACATTTAGGGTATAATTCAAGCTTACCATCACACTGGTTATGGTCAAATTCCTCGACAAAACATAAAAAAGTACTAAAAAGCTTCACCTAGAATCAATGACAGAGACAAAATCAGGCAATAAAAGAGAGTATACATTTCAATTTGTCAGTTTTTTTATACATCAGACTTCTTATACGGTTGGTATAAAAAAAATTAAGTTCAGACATTAACCATAATGTTTCTCTCGGAGTAAATTACGTTTCTATCAAACTTAATTAACACGATTAAGCGGAGGAAGTTAAAAATTAAAGATTCTAGTTTCACCAACGAGGCGGTATCTCAAAGTGAGAGTTTTTAAATTGTACTCCATTTTTCATATTTCAAATCAAATATCTTTAAGTATGCACGTCACAAAGTAACACTTAAGAATATAGAGAATATCACTTCTTTGTTTGCATCCAGATTTGCAAAGTAATAACTAAAGACAGTATGAAAAACACGCATCCATAGCACACATCCACAGTACGCATCTTTCTATATAAAAACATAGCTGAATCCGTTTTCACCTTTACTATGATATGTGAACCAATGAATATGATTGGTGGATCTCTAGCCGACAGGCATTCTTTGACCTATATAATAAGAAGTGTACTTACAAGTGAGGTTAGCCTAGGCCCCCATATATTCCCTACACTAGTTTCCATCTAATTAGGTTGAAAGACACTTTCAGATCATCTCTAGTGCGATACAGCCCTCGTCCAGGACACTGAAGGAATCACCAAGTAGGTAAATTCATAGTTGTTCCATAATATTACCCACGGAGTAATTCTAAAGCAGATGGAAGCTGTGAGTGTTGATAATAAAACAACGAGTACGCGCGTATGATTACGGGCGACAGTTAGTGACAGTGCGCCGCTCGCCTGCACATTTAGTTTAGTGTTAGTGTGCGTCTGCGACTTTGAGTTTTAGTTTAGTGTTAGTGCGCATCTGCGACTTTTTGAACACGTAACTATTAGAATTATCGAGATATTTACTCTGGTGGTAATGTTAGTGATGGTTATCGATATTTTTCAAATACACTTTTGATATTTTTTGTCGATATAATTGTTTAAAAATATTTTAGTAAAAAAATAAAAGCTCCCAGCCACACTTTAAATCACTAGGATTTAAAGTGTGGGGAGCTTTTATTTTCGGATTTTTTACTCACAGTTTTCAAGTTTGTATGAATCTGGCTGTAAACGTTTTTTTTACAGATATTCTTAAATATAAACCAGTACATTTTTGGCTTACCCGGGAATCAAACATAGGAACTCCTGCACAGTAGATACACCAGCTACTAATACACTAACAAGGCATTTTATTTTAAGAACCTTTTTCACTTCTATCTTAACCAGGTTTTTTTTTACTAGCACTTTCAGTATTATCAACAACAAAGGATTGGATTTTTTAATTTCTCATGTTCACTTATGCATCATCATCATCATCATCATCATCATTTCAGCTATAAGAAGTCCACTGCTGGACATAGGCCTCCCCTATTAGGTCTCCAATAAGACCGGTTGGAAGCGGCTCGCATCCAGCGCGTTCCCGCAGCCTTAATAAGGTCGTCTGTCCACCTTATTTCACTTATGCATATTTTCCTCAAATTTCTCAATAATGATCATAGAAATACCAGTCTAAAATTCCATTAAATAAACATCAAACACAAAGCGTAAACCGTACCTAAAATATTCGCACGCCGCTGCCCAACAGGATCCTCGGCAATATATACGCATGTAAACCATACATTTTAATTAAATTAACAAACGACTTTTAGTATTAATCGCTACACTGCGGGCAGCCTTATTTACTGGCCTACGGGTTCCGTGTGGGCCGCTTCGGTACCGTTAACAATATTTTAATCTCCAATCGTACGTCTGTAGCCGGCCTAGAATATACACTATAGAGCGCGCCTTACTAAATATGATTAGTAGGCACGGGTATGAACTGTACCGAGGATCCTGGCTCTACCTAAATCAGTAGCAAAACAATACCCGTCAAATTGACTTCGCAAATATTATTTAATTCGATATATATTATGTTAAATCAATATTTTATATTACATCGTATGTATATTTGTAGTATTTATTGTTTTTTAAATATATACTAGTCCGACGTCACTACTGGGGGCTTATCAAATGATTTTTCCCATCTGTCACCACTGGTGGCAACTGGGAACAAAAAGAGTGACCATTCCCAGTTGCCACCGCTGGTGACGACACCAGTGGTGGCAAGTGGGACATTTTTTGGAAACAAATCCCATTTGTCACCAGTATCAATATCAAATCTAACAAAAAAAAACCATAACATTACACTATATTCATAAGTGCAACTATTGATATTTTCGGTAACGCATAAAACGTCACTATAGATAAGTGCATTATACCATCGCAAAGTATTTGCCTACGCTCGGCACCAAAGACCTGAGTGATACGCGCGCTCTATATAATGTATACTCTATGTTTAATCTCCAATCGTATGTACGTCTGTAGCCAGCCTTAGACATTGTCCAATGAGTAACGAGTGTGTGTTTGTGTGTCAGTATTTGCTAATGTCACATCTTGTTATGAAGTTTGTTTGTCTGTCCGTTGTATAATTGTTGTGTATTGTTTATTTGATGGTGCGTATGTAATTTTATATGATTTCTAACTGCGGATGGGGGACCGTTATAGTAATTCTTGGGTACTAACGCTAGATGGCTATCTGGTAGAATATAATTATAAAGTGGGTAGGAGCTGTTACTCTTAAATAAGTATGTGTGAGTGTGTGTGTAGTAAAGCTGATGATTGTGTGCGTATGTGTGTGCGAACATAATTTAATTATTATTAACACCATAATTTTATACGTATATAAAATACTGGTGCTTAGCCTTTGTCAAGGTAAAAAAAGTGATATTCACAGGGTTTGCAGGCGTGGTAGCACATATCTCTAAAATAATTATAATAATAAGAGGCTCTCATTAGACAGCCGGCTCAAGGGCTTGATGCAGAAGGCGGTTCTGCTAGGCATGGCACGTATAGTGAGGAAGTTTCTCTCCCTGGAGTCCTAACCACCGGGAGCTTGGTCCCTGTACCCTGTATGTATTTTTTAAAAATAGATGTATTTTTATGTAATAAAGATTGTATGAATGAAGAGAATAAGAACAAAGTTATACACAGCGCTATCTAGACCGTAATCATAGCTTAACTAGCTTGTGTTATGGAATCTAGAGCACAGATAAACATACTTAGATACTTTTTTTTTGTAAATACTCATATGTTATACATAGAAACACCCAGACCAATGCAAATATACCTACATATTCATGCAGACAAATATTTACACTAAGCGGGAATTGAACCCGCGCCCCTTGTGTTGCACTACCGTTACGCCACGGAGGCTTATTATTTTAATAATAAAATACCACCCAGTCGAAGGACGTACGATGGAGTACCGTAAAATTTACACGTTAGTGATGCACCTGCGTATCGATACTAAATAATTATCGATATAGTCAGTGGTACAACCCTTTTCTTGTTTGATCTCTGGCCGCGGAATTTATTGCTGAATTTAATTGGCAATACTGTGAGCGGATAGTTTGTCTATGGATGTATTGGGTGTTGCCACTATTTGCGGTTTTAATGTCAATGTTTCCATTCATTGAAGCAATGTAATCAATTATTTTGTTTAGGTTGTAATGCTTATCTTGTGGTGTTATTATGGAGTGGTCTATGTTTAGGGGAAAAGGTTTCTTTGAAGGAAATAGTTCTTAATTTGGAAGAATTTTCTCTTGTTCATAAGGGTCAATATGGGTATTTGCATTGGTCTGGTCGTGCCTCGGAGAGCACGTTAAGCCGTCGGTCCCGGTTGCCATAAAAACATATATGGCAGTCGTTACGGGTAGTTGGAGCCCTAAAAATTCCAAAAAAAAAAAAACAACGGTGTAGCTGCAAAGCTTCGATATACCTAATGTTACCATTGGGTTGTGGAGGTCAGATGGCAATCGCTTCACGGAAAATATCGAGGTCTAGCCAAATCTGTAGTTAACACTGGTAAAGCGGACCGCAGACTCCGAGCTGAAAAAAAGCTTCGGATGCGACTGGGAATTAACGCTAGGATGAAGATAATGGTCATCCTCTCTTTTTCATTTCGTCAGTTCCGGTTGCATCTAAAGCTTGCAGTTCGTTTTATTCCGTGAAGTGACTACTATCTGACCTTCTTTTTTTAAGTAGATATGATCAAGTTTGTTTTTTTTTTTTGTTTCCCGGATTTAAAGAGTGTATCCAATTTTGTGGGCCAATAAAAAAAAATGCACTGAGCGGGAAATGAACCCGTGCTTTCTGAGTAGCAGCTGACTTCACTACCACCAAGCCACAGAGGCCAGATGGCTGATGATGATTAAGGAATCAAGTTATATAGATAACTTGCTTCTTCCCGCGGCTCCGCCCGCGTGGATATCGGTTATTGCGACCAAACATAGCCTATGTCCTTTCTCAAGGTCTACTTTACCCCTATACCAAATTTCATCAAAATCGGTTCAGGGGTTTAGGCGTGAAAGCGTAACAGACAGACAGACAGACAGAGTTACTTTCGCATTTATAATATTAGTATGGATATGGATATGGATGGATATGGATTCTTTATTGTACACTGGTACACTGTACTGTGCACTGGTGGTAGCATGTATACAATTTAATGTACAATGGGTGGCCTAATCGCTGCAAGCGATTTCTTCCAGGCAACCTGGAAATTGCCATCAATGTATATCATTTCTTGTAAACAAGATTTTGTGCTGTCAGTGGGAAAACCAAAGGCTTTGTCCTACTTATCTTTTGCGCTGACGGCACATAATCTCTATGTTCTTACAGGGTCGGCAGCAAGAGTGTAACTCCCCTGGTGTTGCACTCGCCCTTCGGCCACGGTAACCTCTTACCATCAGGAGGGCCGTGTGCTAGTCTGCGACCTAAGAAGTATAAAAAAAAATCTTACACACATATAACCCGCGCCACGTATCTTGGACCTAAATCGTAAGACATACGAGGCTCTGGCGCCCGCGGATTGCTTTGTAATAGTCTATGCTTGGTGAATTTGTGTTTGTCTACCGCAGTAGCATCCCGTGCTATCCTCAAAAGACACCCAAGAAATGTGTACTGCGCGTATAGGGCACATTTTGAGCACATTTTAGGTCCAAAATACTTGGCGCGGGTTATAGTAAGAAGTGAAACTAATATAAGGTAAGTAACACTCAAATTGGTGAAAGGTATATTAAAGACTAGCCTCTTTTCACAATTTTATACGCCATTCTACGTTAGTGATGCCGAAGTTCTTATTTTACGAGCTCTAATGGTGATTGTGAGAAGTTTCTCTGTGAGGTATTAACTGTAAACCTTAAAAAAAACCGGCCAAGTGCGAGTAGAACTTGCCCATGAAGGGTTCCGTAGCAGCAAAGGCGAAAATTGCGGTTTATGACGTATTAAAAAAAACTACTTGCTGGATCTCGTTCAAACCAATTTTTAGTGGAAGATTACTTGGCAATGTACATCATATATTTTTTTTAGATTTATCATTCTCTTATTTTAGAAGTTAGAGGGGGGAGGGGACACACATTTTTCCACTTTGGTAGTGTCTCTCGCGCAAACTATTCAGTTTAGAAAAAAAATGATATTAGAAACCTCTATAGCATTTTTAAAAACCTATCTATAAATACCCCACACGTATGAGTTTGATGAAAAAAAAAATTCGAGTTTCAGTTTTAAGTATGGGGACCCCCAAAATTTAATGCTTTTTTTCTATTTTTGTATGAAATTCCTATGGCGGTTAACAGAATACATCTACTTACCAAGTTTCAACAGCATAGGCCTTATAGTTTCGGAGAAAAGTGGCTGTGACATACGGATGGACAGACAGACAGACGGACGGACAGACTAGACGAATCTATAAGGGTTCCGTTTTTTGCCATTTGGCTACGGAACCCTAAAAAGGTGCTAGCGGCCATTTTGTAATAAACAAATATAGATTTTTCATCAAACCGTCAAGAAACAAGTGGTTCGGTGACTGCCGCACCATTAAGTCCTGGAATTCCTTACCAGCTCACATGTTTCCTTATTCCTACAGTCCCGGGACTTTAAGCGGGGCATGAACAACTGTCTGTCGACGAGAGAGAATATTTTTTTCAACACGTCAATTTGACTTCACCTCGCCTGATGGTAAGCTGAAGGCAAAGTCTCGGAAAAGAGGTTCACCATTATAGACACGTACCATGTTACAATTTGACTTAGCCTCGCCTGATGGTAAGCTGAAGCCAACGTCTCGGAAAAGAGGGTCGCCATTATAGACACGGTCCATGTTACAATAGTGGCAATTAGCTTGACGGCCTCATGAGATGCTTTTTCACGCCCAGCTTAAAGGATGCGGGACTGTAGGAGGAGGGAAATACGTGAACTGGTAAAGAATTCCAGGTCTTAATGGTGCGGCAGAAGCAGGAGTCGCCGAACCGCTTGGTTGTTGATGACTATGTACTATGTTACAATGGTGGCACTCAGCTTGACGACCTCAATCAATCAATCAATTAGCCTACTGCAGTCCACTGCTGGACATAGGCCTCTCCCAATGTGCGCCACGTTAGCCGATCCTCCGCCTTCCGCATCCAGTCCGTCCCAGCCACCTTTCGCAGGTCGTCGGTCCACCTGGCTAGGGGATGTCCCACCTTCCGTTTTCCTACGCGCGGTCTCCACTCTAGGACTCGTTTGCTCCAACGGCCATCGGTCCTTCGGCAGATGTGGCCAGCCCACTGCCACTTTAGCTTACTTATTCTGCGAGCTATGTCGGTAACTTTGGTTCTATGTCGCGGTAACGATGGTTGACGACCTCATCATAACCTTTTCACTTGTGTCGTCTGAAGAAGGAAATACGCGTGCTGGTAAATTTTTGTATTTGTGCTTTTTAATATTTCTCACAAATAACAAGTAAATAGCTACTAAAAAAGGCTTTCTGTCCGACGTGCTTTAATCATAAAATATAACTAATTCTATCAGATATGCCCGATTCGAGTTCTTCAGCAACACAATAATTGCCAATAGTGGTTCATACGCCATTGTTCTCGAGTTGTAAACACACATTGTCTGGACCCCAGATCAGAGCTGTGGGTTAAATATTGTGTTCTGCAGTGTACCTTGTTATTGTGAATGGGGGCGAGTGTATGGGAACTTTCTCTGTATTTAAAGTGTGTTACACTTTTGTGTGGAATTGTACTTGTATCGTTTTAATATTGGCGTGATGGGTGCTTTTTGGTGAATATTTTGTTGTTTTTAAATAACTATTCGTTCTTAGTTTTAGCTTCGCTTAAGTTAAGGTAAAATTAAAGTTAAGTACGGTTAAGTTAAGTTAAAGTTAAGCTTAGTTGAATGAATGTATGAGATCTTTCTTCGTATTCAAATAGTGTTACATTTTTGTGTGGAATTGTACTTGTATCGTTTTCATATTGGTTTGGTAGTGTATTGGGGGGAGGGGGAGGGGGTAATTGTCATTTGTAGATATTTGTCCTAAGTTTTGGTTTAGCTTAAGTTAAGGTTGAGTTAAATTAACTGAAGGGTATTAGTTGAAGTGGTTAACGGGTATTACTAGTAACCGAAATGACTTTAACTCAACCCTACTAAACCTTAACTTAACCTTACTTAACATTCACTTAACCTTAGCTTAAACTAAGCTAACACTTAAACCTCAAAGAATAGGAATAAAAAATACTCCAGCCTATAAAACTTTAAATGGGGTTGTTCCGTATTGATCCCACAACGATTGATCCCATTCTTTATTCACCCCAAATGCGTATTCCTTTTTGATCCCACTTTCAAATTTTATTTTATATTCTTGTTTGATCCCAAAATCTATTCCTTATTGACGCCAATGCAAGATGTACTAAAAAGTATGGATAGCATGATCATGCATTCAACTAATGTAATCTTACTTACTACTAATATTAGAAGACTAAAAGTTTGTGAAGATGTTCGTATGTTTTTTACTTAATCACGCTCCAACGAATGAACGGATTTGGTTAAAACTCGGTACAGGGTTAGATAATAGTCTGGAATAACTCATAGGCTACTTTTTATCCCAGGAATAGGTTCCATGGAGAGCGGGAACTGGAACAGAATTTCACGCGGGCGAAGCCGCTGGCAACAGTTAGTTAATTATAAATAACGATTGCAGAATGCGGACGTCCCACAAGGTGGCGTACTATCTCCTCTTCTCTTCTCCATATTTATAAACGCTATCACCAAGGTCATCACTTCGCACTATCACCTCTATGCAGACGACCTGCAGCTATATCGACACTTCAAGGCCAAGGAACTGACTGAGGCTGTGACAGCTATCAACAATGATCTTGTTAATATTAGTCAATGGGCTAAAGCTAAAATAACACAGATAAACCTAGGAGCATCTACGTCCAAAAATTCCGAAGAAGAAAATGAAGAGCGCATTAATAGTGCTATCCAAAGTTAAGTGGACGGGCGAATAACAGTCGGTCACTGCCTGGAGAAGATGGCCCCCTTTGTTTATTTTAAGTAGCTGTTACAATTTAAAATGATAGGTTAGGTAATATGTAGGTATTATATTTAGTTAAAAATGTAAATCTGTGATTTGTCTGTGATTTTTTTACATAATTTTAAATATTTAATTATTACTAGAAAATTGTTAGCAAGTAATTGCAACTACTGTTGTAACTGCAACCAATGTTGTATCTTATATTACTATGTTGATTTGAAAACATATATACATAATTAATAATTTCATTGATGTTAATTCTGAAGTCTATTTTGTTAAAAATCTCTCTTTTACTTACCAATATTTTGTATGAAACACTCACAAAGCGAGTGAATTTATAATCTATATTGGTCCTGTAATTTTTAAAACTGCTTATAAATTGTGTTTGTTTTACATCTTTTTTACTTATAAAGTTTATTTTGATAGCTAAGTATGTAAGGAACATAGTATAATATATAATTAAAAACGTCAATATGTGATTTGTTTGTGATTTTGTACACAATTTTGAATGTTTTAATATTGTATGAATATTGTTAGTAACGTATTGCAATTACTGTTTGATCTAAAACTGTAAAAACTGTAAAAATAATTATATATTATCTTATATTTAAATGTTGATTTGTAAAAAATATATATGTGTTGATTTGATATTTTATTATTTAATTTCAATAATGTTGATTTTGAAGTCTATTTTATTGGAAATCTCTATTTTACTCACCAATGTTTTTTATACAACACAAAGCGAGTGCTACGAGTACCTTTTTTTTTTATTTTTTATTTATTTATTTATTACCATTTAAATACAATTTGCGTACATAGAAAGCAAACCATAAGCTACTTGAGCTTGTCTGGAGTGCTGTACCTTTCCTATATGTTTATAACAATAAGATAGTGAAATATAAATAAGAGATATTCTGGTATAACATAAAAAATACTATAAAACAAGAAAGTGAGCGAACATTTAGTTAGGCAATACACTGATTATAGGAAATAAGTAATAATAATAATAAGTAGTTGTGAATCTTTATCGGTTATTTCACCGATAAAGATTCACACCTATAACTAATAATTTAAATAAGTCCTATAATATTTCACAATAATGCGTATTATTTATCTTACAACATTTTTATTTGGCAGTATCTATCTATAAAGTTTACTTTAATTGCTATGTCAATTTGCATAAATATTTAATTGATGTTTTTATATTTGTTGTACAATTGATAACATTTATAACTGGAGTGTTAGATAGATAGATAGATAGATAATACTTTATTGTACACCAATAAATTTACAATAGGGACAAGTAGGTATCATGTATACAGTTTAATGTACAATGGGCCAGGGCTTCCAACGTTAGGAAGCCCTGGCGGTTAATTTTATGTTAACTGCTAACGTTAAGCAGTTAACATAAAATTAACCGTTAATTAACGTTAAATTTAAATTGATACCCAGCTAACGTTTACCAATATATAACATTACCAGCTAACGTTTATTATTTTAACGTTAGGTAACTAACGTTAGTTACCTAACTAACTAAGGTAACTAACGTTAGTTGAATTGTGAATTTTAACGGTAGGGGCGACGTTGCCATTCCGCGTACTATTTTATGTATGGAGCGCGCTCGCGCCTTTAGGTAAATTGGCTGTTGCCATTCCGTCCACCTGCGACTACCACAACTGCGTATTAGAGGTTTGCTTTGCACCGGTGCTGAATTCGGAGAACCGGAGAATAATGAAGGAAATATTTTGATTTAAAATCTTGTTAATTATTAATTTATTTATTGTTAATTACATTAAAATATATTATAATGTAATTGTATATACCTAGTATATAAAAGTACATAATGGATTATAATGTAAATATCAATTATAATCATTATTTTTCATGATTCAATTAATATAAAAAAATCAATACGATTATCGTTTTCGAGGGTTTTGGTCGGGGTATATAATTACGAATATACATAACATTATCCGTTTGGCGATCAAAGATGGCGGACTCGAAATTTTCCAATAGAGTCAATACGGGTATCGTTTTCGAGGTTATCAAGGTTGCTTTATTACGAATATATCATCCATTTAGCGATCAAAGATGACGGACTTAAAATTTTAAATAAAGTCGATATGGGTATCGTTTTCGAGGTTATCAGGGCTGCTAATTACGAATATATCATCCATTTAGCGATCAAAGATGGCGGACTCGACATTTTCAATAAAGTCAATATGGGTATCCCTTTCGAGGATAACTAGGTTGCTAATTACGAATATATCATCCATTTAGCGATCAAAGATGGTGGACTCGAAATTTCCAATAAAGTCGATATGGGTATCGTTTTCGAGATTATCAAGGTTGCTAATTACGAATATATCATCCATTTAGCGATCAAAGATGGCGGACTCGACATTTTCAATAAAGTCAATATTGGTATCGTTATAGACGTTATCAGGGCTGCTAATTACGAATATATCATTCATTTTGCAATAAGCAGCCCTGATAACCTCGAAAACGATACCCATATTGACTTTATTGAAAATTTCGAGTCCGCCATCTTTGATCGTTAAATGGATGATATCTTCGTAATTAGCAGCCCTGATAACCTCGAAAACGATACCCATATTGACTTTATTGAAAATTTCGAGTTCACCATCTTTGATCGCTAAATGGATGATATATTCGTAATTAGAAGCCCTGATAACCTCGAAAACGATACCCATATTGACTTTATTGAAAATTTCGAGTCCACCATCTTTGATCGTTAAATGGATGAAACCTTTGTAATTAGCAGCCCTGATAACCTCAAAAACCTTACCCATATTGACTTTATTGAAAATGTCGATTCCGCCATCTTTGATCGCTAAATGGATGATATATTCGTAATTAGCAGCCCCGATAACCTCGAAAACGTTACCCATATTGACTTTATTGAAAATGTCGAGTCCACCATCTTTGATCGTCAAGTGGATGATATATTCGTAATTAGTAGCCCTTATAACCTCAAAAACGATACCCATATTGACTTTATTGAAAATTTAGAGTCTGTTATCTTTGATCGCTAAATGGATGATATATTCGTAATTAGCAGCCCTGATAACCTCGAAAACGATACCCATATTGACTTTATTGAAAATTTCGAGTCCGCCATCTTTGATCGTTAAATGGATGATATCTTCGTAATTAGCAGCCCTGATAACCTCGAAAACGATACCCATATTGACTTTATTGACAATTTCGAGTCCGCCATTTTTGATCGTTAAATGGATGATATATTCGTAATTAGAAGCCCTGATAACCTCGAAAACGATACCCATATTGACTTTATTGAAAATTTCGAGTCCACCATCTTTGATCGTTAAATGGATGATATATTCGTAATTAGCAGCCCTGATAACCTCGAAAACGTTACCCATATTGACTTTATTGAAAATGTCGAGTCCACCATCTTTGATCGCCAAGTGGATGATATATTCGTAATTAGCAGCCCTTATAACCTCAAAAACGATACCCATATTGACTTTATTGAAAATTTAGAGTCTGTTATCTTTGATCGCTAAATGGATGATATATTCTGTAGTGACCTATTTTTAATTTCACTTACATTACACAAACACAATATTTATAACAAACATCTCTGTTTACACTGTAATGACAATTACCGAATGACAGTACTGACATTAATGACATTCGTGGAAACTAGTCCTTTCAGTCAAGCGTTTCGTTCTCATAGCTGGCTACGAAATGTATTATTAGGTTCTGATGGAATTCCCGTCTTTAATAATTTAATAATTGTAAGATTTAAATGTATCAGTATGTCATAAATTCAGCTAGAATTAAAAAGACTAGTTTTAGTGGATTTTTGTATTAAGTTCCTGAGAGCATTCCTCTGCTTTGTCTATGATTGCATTTCTGATATTTTTTTTTGTGGTAATCATAGAGGAATGAACACTCTGGTTTTGGTTTAGCAGCCATTAGGGTCGTTTTAAGATGGCTCTGGGATTTTATTTTTAACAAACAGTTTTTTTGTGCCCGGACAAGTGATCCGGGATCATCTGCTCGATCCCGCATCCCTGAAAGTTGGGGAGCGTCGTATTTCCTTGGTCGGATGACACCGATCACGAACCACGCCGGCATTTTCATGCCAGCGTGTTAGATGGAGCACCGCCATCACCCGTCAAGGCTGGGCGCCTGGGGGCCGCCTAGGTCGGATTCGTGTGGCAGAATCCGACGACGCCGAGGGTCGCTTTCTCCACCCCTTTCCTGCCATGGGAGTCTGAAGCTCTCTTCTTTGTGAGCACGAGGTGTGCGCTATGGGGCTGGCGCACGTCACGCGGCGCGCCCGCGCAAGCTGACGTTGGAGGATTACGTACCCTGAGGTAACGCTTTCGCCAGGGTACAGTTCTGCGTTCACGTGAGTTACGTTTTTCATCTGTACACGTGTCGTGCGTGATCGCGTCGCGAGTGTCTCAAGTGCGGACTTACGTTTCGCGTCTAGCTATTGTTAGTTTACCTTTAAGCCTTAATCTTAAAGCTATATCTAAGAGCATTGTAAATTCTCACGGATTATACAAATTGTGCATGAAATCATACCAGCGTTTTATTGTCAACTCCCAAAGCAAACCAGAGGCTGTTAATCATCATAAGAGGCCTTTGTACTCCAATAGGCTGATGTGTCTCCGAGAGATTATCCAGGTAACCTTATCTTTATCTTCCTCTAAAACATTGTAACAACACAACCACCTTCAAACTCTGTTCTCGGGCTTGGATGTCATCTGACCTCCCAAACCCATGAACAGAGTCTTTTTTTTTAATATTTTTTTTTATACGTTACAATTCGTAATTAGCAGCCCTGATAACCTCGAAAACGATACCCATATTGACTTTATTGAAAATTTCGAGTCCACCATCTTTGATTGCTAAATGGATGATATACTCGTAATTAGCAGCCTTGATAACCTTGAAAACGATACCCATATTGACTTTATTGAAAATTTCGAGTCCACCAACTTTGATCGTTAAATGGATGATATTTTCGCAATAAGCAGCCCTGATAACCTCGAAAACGATACCCATATTGACTTTATTGAAAATTTCGAGTCCGCCATCTTTGATCGTTAAATGGATGATATCTTCGCAATTAGCAGCCCTGATAACCTCGAAAACGATACCCATATTGACTTTATTGAAAATTTCGAGTCCACCATCTTTTATTGCTAAATGGATGATATATTCGTAATTAGCAGCCCTGATAACCTCGAAAACGTTACCCATATTGACTTTATTGACAATGTCGAGTCCGCCATCTTTGATCGCCAAGTGGATGATATATTCGTAATTAGCAGCCCTGATAACCTTGAAAACGATACCCATATTATCGACTTTATTGAAAATGTTAAGTCCGCCATCTTTGATCGCTAAATGGATGATATATTCGTAATTAGCAAGTTCGTAAACCTCAAAAGCTATACCAATATAAATTT
This sequence comes from Eilema depressum, assembly GCA_914767945.1. Classification (NCBI taxonomy): domain Eukaryota; kingdom Metazoa; phylum Arthropoda; class Insecta; order Lepidoptera; family Erebidae; genus Eilema; species Eilema depressum. Next base: position 20,206,833 of record OU612020.1, read on the forward strand.
TACTGAAAATTTAGATTCCACTACATTCTAGACGTTTCCGGCGATCGACTGTATGAAAATGTTCGTTAGACAATACTTCGATCCCCCCTCCCCCTCCCCTTAACCCCTTTTTTCGCAAGAAAATATAGCCTATCTCCGTTCCCAAGCTCTAATGCCTCTATGTACCAAATTTCATCAAGATCGGTTCAGCACTTTAGGCGTGGCGCGTAACAGAAAGACGGATAAATAGTAGTGATGTGCCGATCATAACTTTGACCGACTAGCCGACTAGCCGACTATTCGGTTTCTAAACAGCCGACTAATCGGCCGACTAGTCGGCCAAGCCGATCATGGTTTCGGGTATTTCCGGAACGCTTCTTTTATAGATCGTTCGCGTGAGCCGCACCACCGCGCCGCACGCTGATCAATGTTCAAGTTTTAGGTGGACGAAATAAAATTTCCTCAAAATAAAAATAGTTAGAAAAAGCTATCGATACGTGCTTAGGACCATTCTGTACACGTTATCCTACAATTATTATTTCAATAAGTTTATTGTTCCATCAGATAATAAAGCTCAAAGGTACTGACTCCGCAAGTTGCGTAGATAAAATTACTGTTTACGAAATGTATCTAGTGCAGTTGATTGTCTCTTGTAGTGTAAGTTGTTTACTAAGGGATTCAATAAAAAAGGTGCATATAATTTATCAGATAAAAAATAATTAGTAGATACGTATACAAATTTTTACGCTATTTTTAGGGTTCCGTAGCCAAATGGCAAAAAACGGAACCCTTATAGATTCGTCATGTCTGTCCGTCTGTCTGTCTGTCCATCCGTATGTCACAGCCACTTTTCTCCGAAGCTATGAAGCTTATGCCGTTGAAACTTGGTAAGTAGATGTATTCTGTGAACCGCATTAAGAATTTTACACAAAAACTAGCTGACCCGGCGAACTTCGTACCGCCATATTTTCGGCCCGCGTGGTATTCAAATCCCGTTCCCGCTGCACCCTTATCACTTAGGGGGATGAAAAATAGATGTTGGCCGATTCTCATAGATACCGGATAAGCACAAAAAATTTCATCAAAATCGGTCAAGCCGTTTCGGAGGAGTATGGCAACGGTTTTCGTTGCCATACTGTGTTGCCATACTGTGACACGAGAATTTTATATATTAGATAGAAAAAAAGCATTAAATTTTGGGGGTCCCCATACTTAGAACCGAGACTCAAAAAAAAAAAATTTCATCCAACCCATACGTGTGGTATATCTATAGATAGGTCTTCAAAAATGCTATTGAGGTTTCTAAAATCATTTTTGTCTAAACTCAATAGTTTACGCGAGAGACACTTCCAAAGTGGAAAAATGTGTGTCTCCCCCCTCTAACTTCTAAAATAAGAGAATGATAAATCTAAAAAAAATATGTGATGTACATTGCCATGCAAACTTCCACCGAAAATTGGTTTGAACGAGATCCAATGAGTAGTTTTTTTTTAATCCCTACTAATATTATAAATGTGAGACCATTATCTTTACAGAAACATATAGGAACATAGAAACTTTAAGTTCTTCAGGACCACCCAACCCTCAGCTATTATAATCAATGGGATTTTCTTGCCCATATTTGCCCTTTTTGAACAAAGTTTATGATTTTTTAGATAACAGTGCTCAAAAAAAATATCGAGATTTGTTCAATCTGCTTAAACATCATCCTCCAATCAAACCTACGATTATGCAAACAAAATTATATGCTATCATCTAGCATTGTATTATAAATGCTATTGGAGTGCTAAATATTACTGTTATGGATAAAAATAAGTTGCAGAATACTATTCAAAGCTTTAGAACTGCTAGAAATTGGATACTACTAAAATGCAATATTATCGAAGGTGCACAAACCAGTGAACCGGTATGAAGCCGGATAGTCGGCGCTCGTGCCGACTAGTCGCCGACTAATCGCCGACTACAAAAGTGGCCGGATAGTCGGCTTTACCGACTAGTCGGCGACTAGTCGGCACATCTCTAATAAATAGACTTCAGACGACAGAAGACGGTTAAAGACATTCAGCTCTGCGAGCCACTGTAACAAGATTTTAATAACCGCCTCTTCAGTCATTCAAATTACTTACCTTATTTGAAAACCGTACCCACAAAAAGTGTTTTTATAAGAAAAACATGGTTTGGGATCAATTGAGAATAGTAGACTACACAAAAATGGGATCAATTAAGAATAAAATATAAATAAAGTGCTGTGGGATCAATAAGGAAGTAAAAGTGGGATCAAACAAGAATTTTCGAATTCGGGACAACTTTTGTGGGATCAATACGGAACAACCCTTTAAATGTATCTAATATGGAACTTTTAATTGACCTTTACTGGACACATTCATACAGTCATGTCTCAACAAAACCTAAGACCCAAGCCAACTCGTAAATCTTATTCGCAACCACTTTTGTTACTAACAGTACTAATGCTGTCAAAAATGTATGTTAATAGGTAAAACATCTTTCTATATAAAGACAAGCGAACACAACAAGGTACAGCCGTGTACAGTCGATGACGAAAGTTCAATGTAGTAAATAATATTAACACATCGAGATTAGGACTGTTCGGCGCTCGGCGGCATTTGCAGAAAGCACGATGACGGTATTTCGGTGCAAGCTGTATTGTCCCAGTGTTAGCGGAACCACAGCATAGATAATAGTAATACTATTCAGACATACCTACTCACTTGCATAGGTGTACAATGTACATGCTTTGCTTCAAATAGAGGCTTTGTTTTCAGGCACAGAACATGAATGAAAAAATGTATAGCATCTAAACGATTTTTATTCCATGCTCTGTGAAATATATGATAAAAATTATATCGATTAAAAATCGGGTGAAATAGAAGCGACCTCGATAGTTTAACGGTTTTAGGAGACTTACGATCGCGAGATCGAATCCTGGGCATTACACTACAAACGTCAACTCAACTCCTAGTTTAATTAATTCGTATGCTTTTTACAAAAGAAAAAGATTCTAATTTCCAGATCTGGTGACTAAACACGTAGGTAGATAGGTTTAGCACGCACATTTTCTTCATCTTCGCTTCGGTTCAACGTAACAGCGGGCTCAAATAAATCAAATCATTTATCATCACTATCACTACATATTATAAAACAAAGTCACTGTCGCTGTCTGTCCGTCCCTATGTATGCTTAAATCTTCAAAACTATGCAGCGGATTTTAAAGCGGTTTTTTTCAATAGATAGAGTGACAAAATTGCTATGCAGTTTGGCAACTGATGACTATTGTTAACTTGAGTTCATTATGAAGTAAAATAAATTAAAAAAAAAAAAAAAAAAAAAGAGGAAGGTTTATATGTATAATACATGCATAATATTGTAGAGAAACAGTGATAAATTTATAGATATGCAGCGGGAACGGGATCAGAAAATATGGTGGTACGAAGTTCACCGGGTCAGCTAGTTTATAATATTTTATAATCGCTGTCACTGAAGCCTTAACAAGTACATGAAGTTATTTCTCTTTGATTACAAGCGAAAGGGGACGCCCTTTATGCTATGGTTCATACATAATACGTAGAGCAAATATGAGTTAAAATAACAATTTTGTAATACATTCAAGCTTGTTTCTGTAGCTAACAGAACTGTTTCGTAACAGACATTGCAAGTTTTCAACACAAGTTTGGTTTATCTTCAGTTTAATTTACAATTTAATATTATAAATGCCAAAGTAAATCTGTTTGTCTGCCTGCCACACTTCACGCCTAAACCACTGAACCGACTTCACAACTCAACAAAAGCCAATATCTAAATAAAATTTTATTCGTAGCGCTGTGAGTTGTTCGTTAAAAATTATTTTGATAATAAAATCGAGTAACTCGATCTATCGATATTGATGGCTCGAGACTCAACGCTTGTGATACTAAAGGCGCGTTATAAATACTACCACAGTATAAGTAGGTACCACAGTTTATTCTGTGATACTACCACAATACCAGCGCTCATTTACTTGTTCGGAATTTGCACTAGAGCAATGCAAAGACTTTAGTCGAGTATTCGACTATTTTATAACTCGAATAATAAAATGTGTGGACTATTCGATTTCATTTTATTAGTGTAGTGTGTGAACTAATAAAATTTGTTTCATTCTCGTATTTGTTGGAGGTGATAAAATTATTTATTGTATACATACTCTGAACTGAGGTACTGAATATATATATTCTAGCTTTACACTCTCGTGAATTTAACTTAAAAGGATAACAATTTTCTACTACAGTAATTAAGTTTTTAACTATTCTATGTGCTATTATTATACTAAGTATAAAAAAGATATAACTACTTCAGCTAGTTACTTTTAACCTATAATATTCAAACAAAGTTAATTCCTTTGTTCATTCGTGAATACAAAATAATCTGACAGAAAAAACTTTAGCCGATTTATTATTTGAATAATTTCTATTCGATATAAAACTATTTCATAATATCAATAAAATGAAAATCTAAGTTCAGAAATCTAATAAAATGAATAAACTTCTGTATGCTTACGTTTCAAAACGATATTGTTTACGCCGTGGGCTTATTGGCGTGAAATCTGCTCGTTCATTGGAGGTCTTGACTTCGAATACGGCGGTCCACACACTGCGCAACACATGCAAAATTATGGCGATTTATAGTTGCTTACGATTCTAGTAGACTCGTATCACAGTTGACTAATCGATGGATAGAACGAAGTAACGTATCTATCTAGCTATGTTTTTAGTCACACGAAATTAGAAATGAGCTTATTGCTATCAGACGAGTATTATTTTACAGATTTCGTGTTACGAAGTATAAAACGATATTATCGCACGCTGTCGTAAAGGATAATATAATAATATTAACTTAATTTACCACGTTTAATTAGTCGTTCTATAATCGGATATGATGGCCATTGAAACATGATTACGAGACACTTGCTACCGAGTGAACTACAAAGTCACGACGTTCCTGCGACTGTAAGTTGAGCACAGCGTAGCGCAGTGTGCAATCGTCCTAATTCTCGCGAACCTCTGACCTATTCGGGTAGACCGGCGGCCGTGCGAATGCAGTACAATTTTATTGAAAACGCACCTAGGAGCGAAATTCGTTATTTTATTGCATTATTTGAAATTTGAACCAAATAGATCCTTGTTCGAATTAAATTATAAGTATTTGTTTATATTAGTTTCTGTATAAACAATGAACACAATGCATGCAGAACAAAATGGATCTGGGATCTGATGCCTTAATATTGGCTAAAAATATTCTGAGAGCTTCATATCTATAGAACGCTAGAGTTTCTTCAAATATTTTAATGCACAATTCACCTTTCCTGAGCGCTATCTAGACAAAGCAAATAAAGAAAAAATACAAAGAAAAGATAGACAGAAAAAATCTGTCTTTTTATCTGTTTGTCTGTTGGTCCGCGATGGACGCAAAAACTACTGGACGGATTTTGAAGCGGTTTTTTTTGTTAGAAAAAGCTTACTCAGACTTAAAATCTTAGGTTTGTTTGATCGCAATCGGTTGAGTGGAACCGAAGATATGAGCAAAGTACGCGTTAACCGTGATGCGCGCGGGCGGAGCCGCGGGCGGAAGGCTAGTCTTAAATAAAGCCATATTCATCTCAAGTAAAGCCATATTCATCTTAGTCGTAAGTCATTTTTTGATACACTTACAGAATGAAATTGGGCTATTCGCTGGGAACTAAGGCACAGTAAGTACATGATATTCGGAAACATGAATTGAAGCTTTAATCCCAACTAAACTCAAGTAAAGAAATACGTACACAAAGTCTAAAGAAATCTGTTGACGAACAAAAGTTTAAAGCCCTTACTTATCTGAATTATCTTTACGACATGATGTTTTGATAAGACGTATTCTCAACGTATGCACATGCGTATGTACTGAGCACGGGTTTAATGTACTTTTAATAGTACCTTTGATAGTATATTATGTCGCGTGGTTCCGGCGAAGTATGTTGAATACATGAGCCATTTCATGTTTTCTCGTGGGTGTTGTACAATGCAACTAAAGGCTCGTGTACATGAGATGACAACCGCGACGCTGCTGCCACGCTGTCGCGACGCTATGCTGCGATCCTAAATAGTGTTACACGTATAAGACCGCATGACTTGGATTTATTTTTAATTTATCCACTGCGTTTTTATTCATTTTCTGATAATACGTTCACAGTCACATATCAGGATCAACAGGTCCTCTTAAGGTACGAGTTCAGAGCTGCCTGCAACAGCAGGTGATACGTCACCGCTTATACTGATTTCTATGTATTTCTGTGAAAAACGGGTCGATGTATGGAAGGTATTTCATAGAAACCAGTTGTGCCGCGACGCCACGTCGCCTGATCTGCTGTGTCTGCAGTCAGCTACGAATTTCTACATTTACTATTACTTCTATGTCTGCGAAAGATGGTAAAGTTTACTAAACTTATGTATTTAATGCAGAGAGTTACCTATCCCTGATTGTACAAATCCGGTAGGTAGGTACTCATATTGACTTGATTTTAGCTATGAACTGAACTATACAAGTGTATACCTGTATACACATAGGTATGACATTCGCGACCAGAAATTTATTACAAAAAGGTATAGTGATTAAGTATGTGAAAATTCAGTAGTGGTGACAACGCGATCGCGACACGGTTGTATTATCATCAACACAACATTGTGGTGCGTTGACGTTGCGGCTGCGGATTGTCGGCTGTGTCGTGTAAACACACCATAAGGGATAACGCTGTTCTTCATCTGACAGTTAACATGCAGCCTATGTAGAAGTACCACGTTGACAGTAATAGACTTGCTCCCTATAACGTAGGAATGAAAGGCATTGTTGGCGAAATGTGGGTGTTACCTCAAAATAGTATCCATGTTCAGAATATTCGATTTAAAATAAAATCACGTCTCATTTTAAAGTCAAACTTGACATCGAATGCGACTGGGATTAACGGAAAATGTTGATGATTAATTTGGTCTATGATAATTAATAATAGTTGCCTCTTGTATTGTTTCTCCGTCACCACACGGATGATAATCAGTTAATTTAATAAGCTCAGTTAAATAATTTAGTTATTATATTTTTACCCGACTGTCAAAAAGGGTTATTACTACCTATTTTGACAGACAGCTAGAGAGACAAGCAGACAGACGTACAGGATATCCCACAAGTTAGTGAGCAACAGTGACCTATCACGAAACTACACGATATGATAATTGTGTGAATAAGGCGTTATTAGCTAATGCTAGATAGGACGCGTTCTCGCCGTGGTTATCGAAGCAGGAAGACTTTCGTGAGAGAAATAGTTTATTGGCTGCGAAATTGGCCAAGGTATAACCCGCGCCACGTATCTTGGACCTAAAATGTGCCCTATACGCGCAGTACACATTTATTGGGTGTCTTTTGAGGATAGCACGGGATGCTACTGCGGTAGACGAACTCAAATTCATCAAGCATAGACTATTACAAAGCAATCCGCGGGGGCCAGAGCCTCGTATGTCTTACGATTTAGGTCCAAGATACGTGGCTCGGGTTATAATACTGTCTAAACAGGTGGCATAAAGTGATAAATAAATACATACATTATACTCATGCCTGTAAGTTTCTCAAGGGGTAGAGAGGTGTGATAATCACACACATTTCACCAATCATTGTATTCGGTCCCACGTAATAGAGGATGAGCCTATTGTTGACTCGAGCCATGTATCTGAGGCTGAGTCTGGGCTTTATATCTATCTGATCTTAAACAGCCCTATCTCTTAAGTCGCCTTGTACGACACCGCATGGGCAGAGATGGGGTGGCCCAAATTCTTCTCTGCCGAGAACCACGTGACGTTTTACTCAATGTTTCAAATTATTATATAGAACTAATAAAAACTTATATTTGTTCCAGGTATACATTCAGGCTGTACAAATAGGTTGTACGAGATAATGTCGTGAGTAATCCATACTAATATTAAAAATGTGAAAGTAACTTTATCTGTCTGTTACGCTTTCTTGCACGCAAACACTGAACCGATTTCGATGAAATTTGGTACAGAGATAGATTAGACCTTAGGGAACGACATAGGGTATGTTTGGTCTCGATAACCGACATACACGTGGGTGGAGCCAACACAGCTAGTCTATCTATAAATATAAAACCGAAATACCACTCACTGATTAATTGAACGAAACGAAATTTCAAAATCTATGACACCTATCTTAAGTATTTGATAAGTCTTTTACACTTATAAAAACCAAAATTCACACAACAAACCCAAAAATTGAACCCCAAGTATTGACAGAATCGATTAATAACCTCTTTTATCGGTTAGAGTACCACAAACATCCGCGATCAAGTATCTAATTAATCTTATTTTAGCTAATTAAGACATTATACTTATATATCAAGTGGTCACTTTTTTTGTCAAGACCTGTAGAGATAAGACGGCTTTGTGTTACAATGTCGTCGAGTGACACATTTATCTTGAATGTCAAATATGAAATAGACAGATAAGGTTCATTTACATGTTATTTTAGGTAGGTGTTCGTCCGTTGGTACTTTTGGAGGCGATAGAACGTAACTTTTTTGATTATTTTTGTATAATGGTTGGTATTTTTTAAAGGTTTGGCTAAATGGGGTAAACTTAGAGTCAAATTCAGAAATCTGAAGGGGTAGGCAGGGGTGTGAAATAACAAGTAGCTGGCTGGCTAGAGACATTTACACTATACGATATTCTTGTAATATTAAAACAAAAATATTATTGCTAGCCAGTTGCATGTTTTTAAATTGAAACTGGCTGGCGTATGAAAAACAGGGCTAGGGGGACAATAATATCTCAGTGAAAAGAAAATGTCTGGTTCGTAGCAAGTAGAAACGTTTTTATGGTTTGGAAGAAAGAAAGAAAGAAAAGTTTTTTATTCTGCACAGACACATGCACGATGCACGACAAAAAAAAGCATGAGATTAACTAAAGTAGGTAGATTTCTGTTTATATTCCTTTCGTAGAAGATTTCTGTTTATATTAATGAAAAATGCATCTCTGTCTGTTGTCTGTTTATTTCGGATTTTGCCTGCAGATAGCTGATGTTGTAAGGCGTAATTAAAGCATCTTTCATCTTTAGTGTTAGAAATACGCGCAAGAAAACGAATACCTAGATCTAGAATACCTATGTATTTATTTGTATAGATGTGGATATCTATCTATCTACTTATTCAAGTTCTAGTGTGTTAAAAATTAAATTTCAATGTGTCGATATTATATATATACCTATAGGTAAATAAAAAAATACACACCACACTTTATTGAGACATAATTCATTGACAAGAAACCTAAAACAACATTTTTGAGCAAAAAAGTCTGAGCGGATCAAAAACATGCCTAGTGGTATGGGTAATGGACTGCTGAGACGAGGTCTCGGGTTCGATCCCAGGTTTTACCATGGCACATACCAATGACTTTTCGATGCTTTTCGAAGTTATGTGTGTATTTATCGCAGGTTTATAAGTGCCCGGTTAATGGCAATAGGCTCGCCACCTATTACATTGGGACCTGAACATAAACGGCGAAATGTGGGTGCTAGCACCTCTGCCTACCCCTTCGGGGATATAGGCGTGAGTTTATGTATGTTCAATTTGAAAAAACGTAGCGCCATTAATATTTAAGATATAATCACAATTTCATGTTTCTTAGCATTTTGTTGATTTTATTATCATGTGTTATAGAGAAGGTACTGTATCTAAAGTTTATACTTTGGAGCTGGATTCGCTCTCCCTTTTCCACTATTTGGTTTTTTCGGGAGCGACTACCATTTGACCCTCCAAAACGTCCAGAGAAAAACCTGCTCCAGGGTCTCAAACAGCAGGTGTACGGGTTGAGGTTATTTGGGTATCGAATACCTTAGTGGGACCCGATATACCTACCAAAAAATCTCTTACAACGAAGTAGGTATACCTAATAAAATTTGTGTATGCCTTCTAAAAGTGATTTTTTTAAATTTTACTTAATAATTTATGGTACCCTCTCGTTCCCGTCTCGTCGCCATGCAGCGTAAGTTCTCAAACTCTCACAATTCAATAAGACATTACTCGCCAAAATGACCAAACTTTTAAACCAATGTACCTACAATTTGTACCTGTGTTCGCAAATAAAGATTGAATATGAATATGAAAATCTCACAAACATATGCTAATAGATCATTATTTCAAATTATTCCTACAAACATAACCCAAGCAAATGTGCTTGTTTTATGCATTCCACTTATCGAGGGTTTCTGAACTTAGAATACCCTTTTAGGTCATCCACTGCTTTGAGCGGGACCTACGATATCTTGCGAACGAATCTTGTGAGGGGCATCTCACTTAAACAAAGCTTTGCTTTAAGAATTTCTATGAAACAGAACGCGTGTGTGATAGATACCTACGCGCCGTGTGCCTGCTTAACGCAGCGGACAGCCTTAATCTCTTTAATACTTGCATGTGCGGAATATCATGTGCGTTTTGACTCGCCAGTATAGTGTACAAGATGATTAGTTTAGATTTTATGCCCGAACGTTAACCTAAGAGGTAGTTTTGTACAATCGTCTGTTGTTGGCCAAGAGAGCTATTCATGGGATGAAAGCGCATAAAGTTATAGTAACAAAATGTAAATATGGTGGAGCTGCGGCAAAGATGATAAATAAGGGAAGTGATTAACACGGAAAGTCATTCAAGAAATCTAGAGACTTATGAACAAGAGGCGTATGGGCATGGATATGACGAGCTGGCATAATTCGATGCGATCGGAGGGGGGGAGAGATCCCGTTGTCGTTTCTTTTAAAATTCGTAATCGCAGAGCTGATCATTAAACTGAATCTCAACTTGCACACGCATATGCCATATCAGTATGATCATCATCATCATCTTAGCGTAACTCCTTTCAATTTTTCTCAAACAAACGCCGTCTGTGGATCGTAGGTTGCCGGAGGTGAGATTACCTGAGACATATCTCCGGCACCTCGGCCAGGGCCCTCTCCTTCGAGCTGGCCCTCTTCGGGTGTCCTCGTCGGGGGGGTCCTTATCTAGCCCCTGGAGGTGACAGGTGGCCCCCACCCATCACCTCTAGGTCCGAGTCGCCTAATCCAAATTTCTTCGGCCTTACATCCATATCCATACTTCCATACTAATATTATAAATGTGAAAGTAACTCTGCCTGTCTATCTGTTACGCTTTCACGCCTAAACCACTTAACCGATTTTGATGAAATTTGGTACAGAGATAGATTAGACCTTGAGAAAGGACATAGGCTATGTTTGGTCGCGATAACTGACATCCACACGGGCGGAGCCGTGAGCAAAAGCTAGTTACATAAATAATGCTTTTGTAATCATAAACGAAGTTTCAAACATGATTTTCAAAGTTCAATTTCGTATTCCACATTTATGCTCTTCCGCGAATTGTTGAGGAACATATTTCTATCATTTGACATGAAAATATTTGTGAATAGCAAACGGAATGAATGTTATTTATAAAATATATATACTCCATTATATTTAAGTGTAGTTCAGTTCGTTTGAAGCCGGAATAAAGTCTTTTAAACGTCCATTTTACAATGTCAATGTAGCTAGCTTTTAGGCTGGTGTGTTAGTCAAGAGCGGTAGCGTTTAATAATAAAGAAATTGCAGAACAAGTTCTTTTTGTATTAACGCTACTGGTTCAAAAGACTAGTGGATAGTAACCAAAATTATGTTATATCCTGCTTTCATGGTAGTTTGATCTATTTTTGTATAACCTCCTTCATTAGCATTAGAAATCGCTTAGCAGAATGTGAGAAATTCACGGACTAAAGTGAGAAAAAAAAACAAAAACGATTAAAGTAAATAAACTGTTTCATAGGTGCTTATTCTCTTTATTATTGTTGTGTCCTAATTTGTTTATTTATGTATTTTAAAAATAATTTATATAAATAATAATAATATAACTTTAAAGCTACACGGCAGGTTCTATCGGGCCCTCCACAGGCCCGAAGTAGACCTACTTGCATCCGTGTCCTGGCTACGTTTCGGTGACCTTTTTGGGGAAACTGAAGGTTTTGTCTGTGCAATTGCGGACGAAGTTATCAAGACGAATAACTACCGGAAGTATATCATGAGGGATGGCACAATTGACATCTGTCGAGCGTGTCACCAACCTGGTGAATCCCTCAGGCATATTACTTCCGGCTGTTCTCGTCTTGCTAACGGCGAGTACTTGCACAGACATAATCAAGTAGCCAGGATAATCCACCAGCGACTTGCTCTGAAATACAACCTTGTGGAACTTGAAGTGCCGTACTATAGGTATGTCCCTGAGCCAGTTCTAGAAAATAGTCATATCACATTGTACTGGGATCGGTCTATCATCACTGATAGGACTGTTGTAGCCAACAAGCCTGACATTGTGGTGATAGACCGATCCGAACGCCGAGCATTGATTGTTGATGTTACCATTCCTCATGACGAGAATCTCGTGAAAGCTGAGAAAGATAAACAGGTTAAGTACTTGGACTTGGCCCACGAGATTGTCGACATGTGGAATGTTGACTCAGCAATCATTGTACCGATAGTCGTGACCGTGAACGGTTTAATAGCAAAGAGCCTCGACCAACACCTGAAGAGGCTCGGGTTAGACGGTTGGGTCAAGGGCCAGATGCAGAAGGCGGTGCTTCTTGATACGGCGCGCATCGTGAGGAAGTTCCTCTCTCTGGAGCCCTAACCACCGGTAGCTTGGTCCCTGTACCCGATACCGGTGGAGCACTGTTTTTTATATTTTTAAATAGATGTTTTATATATATATTTAAAAATGTAATTTACAAGTTGTTTAAGAGAATAAAGAGTCATATAACTTTAATGACTGCTTACGCATTGAAGTGTACTAGAGTATTTATGATAATGTACGCTACCTAAATTTAATTATTTTGCATAGCAGCCCTAAGTATGTTGACTTTGTAATATGCAAATCATAACATTTAAATATGCTAATAAGATTTGAAGAATGCTATTGTTTCGTTGTAAGAATAAATATCAAACGGTAATTTGCTGAATTATAATTACTTGTAGTTGTAGCATTAAGTCGTATGTACATTTAATAAATCACTCTGTCAAAAATGAAGAGCACTGGCGCTGAACCGAAAGCTCCCACTAAAAAATATCCAAGTAAGTTAATGCTACAACGTATTAATAGACTGTTTAACATGTTATGACTAGACACAAATTACATATTATTAAGTTACTTACGAACAGCTGGCACGGTTTGTAGTAATTTATTAAATAAATAGAAGAAAACATGACTGAGGTTCCTTTGTTACACAAAGATGAACGATGTTAACAGCTATTTAAAACTTCAGTTTTATTATTGTAGAACGCAAGCACAATACATAATCATTAATAAGAGAATCTCATACACATAAAATACTATTACTTAAACTGCAATTATATCCATAATTATAAAACACTGCCTTCAAATCAGTGTACTACAGGAGTATTCTGAATGACATTGATTTTCAAACGCACTTGTTACGTGAAAAGACGGTAAATTTCAATTGGTTGGTATAAAAATAGAACAAGAATCAGTTATTACAAACGCGCGTGTCATGTCACTCAATAAGTGACCAGCCCCCCTAGACAAGAGGCAATTCGTTGCTCGGCGTATGATGGAATAGAATGACAAATGTATAGGATTTGACGTTTTTGACATTCGTTGACGCCTGTCATATACGTCAAATCCCATACATTTGGCATTCTAATGAACAAAACGCCGGCCGAAGATTTGCCACTTGTCCAGAGGATCAGATGTTTAAAACATTCGAATCGCTTCAGCTTATGACTGAAATAGCTCCCAACAGCAGCGAAGCAAAGGTGCCCATAAAAACATGCTTTTACAACGTAAATGCAGAAAAGAGGATGCCATCCGACGGGTGCTGCTATTCTTATATGCACACCACTCAAATATTACATTTTAAATGCTCATACTCCTTGCAATATAATTTTGCTCGCACTGTACATGAATAGAATGACTGCTCCGTGAGCACAATCGCCGGAATTGCTACTGTGGATAGTGGGTTCTTTGATATCATTCCCGTGATTTGTATAGCATAATACGTAAAAGAAATGGTCTAATTTGTTCTTATATCTTCTTCATCTTCATCCTAGCGTTAATCCCAGTCGCATCCAAGCTTTCACCTCGGAGTCTGGGTCCGAATTTTTCAGTCTAACTACGGGATCGTGAAGTGACTGCCATCTGACCTCCACAATCCATTGGCAATATCGAGCATTGTAGTTGGACCGGTAATTGGACTTATATTTTTGGTATCGCCTCGCAGTTTTACCTGCGTAAGTCTTAAACCCGTAGAAATACCCGTAAAGTAACCTATATTACTTGGGCATAATGCAGTATTCTAACTGTAAATAATTTTGAAAATTGGTTTGGAATTTGAAAAAAAAGGGCATGTCAGAAGCACTGGAAACCGAATACAAACTCTATAGTACAGTTTTAGTCACTACAATAAGGCGTAAAAAAACGATACTAATTTGGTACAAGTTTTACATATACAACACACCCCATCTCAAACATAATATACAGCCTTACTTACACATAACGCGTATTTCGAGCCGTCTTTTGTTATGCATTTTGTTAGAAATACTGTATACACAGTATATAGTCAAAGCTCGTGAAGAATATAAAGATATAACCAGATAGCGGACGGTCGTCTTTGCCTAAACTGCAGGGAATTAGGCGTGAAGGGAAATATTTAACAATCAATCAATCAATTAGCCTATTGCAGTCCACTGCTGGACATAGGCCTCTCCCAATATGCGAGCGATGATTTTATTCTGCGCTATGCTCGCAGAATAAGCAAACTGAAGTGGCAGTGGGCTGGCCACATCTGCCAAAGGACTGATGGCCGTTGGAGCAGACGATTCCTAGAGTGGAGACCGCGAGATGGAAAACGGAAGGTGGGACACCCCCTAGCCAGGTGGACCGACGACCTGCGAAAGGTGGCTGGGACGGACTGGATGCAGAAGGCGAAAGATCGACAAACGTGGCGCAAATAAACAAATCACTCCTCTTTACAATATCAGTATAGGACACATTGACATTTCATCACCTATATAACCTTTTATTACATGCTAAAAGTAGGCGTAAAGACCCAGCTATCCTGAGAACCCTTTCAGCTCATAAAATGTAACGTCTAAATCAAATTCTGATTTAACTTTCCGAGTCTACCGACTTAAACCGTTAGTTTAGATAAGGCATCATAAATAGCGAATGTTATGCCAAGAAATGGCCGGGTCTGACCGTGTTCCTATTGTAACAATGCTGATACACTGGATTTGTATTGTATGAAGAGTATTTCAACTTTACCTGTGTTTATTTGTATGGAATGATGTTAAAGGTGCGGTTGGGAAACTTCCGGGTTGTTGGGAATTGACCTTTTAGTGTTTGAGGCAGGAAAATGGGAAATTTAGGCTGTAAATTGTATAGTTTCCAAGTTTAAGACGAACTTGTAAATGTATAGAAAAAATGAAGAACCGTACATTATAAATGAAATTTAAAAATGGGTAAATTTTGTTAAGATTATCGGTCCTTTTTTACTCAATTACGATCAAACGGCTGAACGGATTTGGCTTAAATTTGGTACAAGGATAGATTACTGTATGGAATAACACAAAGGCATTTTAGGAATAGGTTTCCACGGATTTTGGGAACGGAATTCATTCCCATTATGAGAGTTGAATTCCTATTACAAGCAATATTTAGTTTAAATGCCGATAGCCTTGTATTCTAAAATTTCTAAGAATTCCTATCAATGAAAAAGTTAGTTTTATTCAAATGTAATTTTCCCAAGTCTTCATTCCACTTTGACCCTAAATTATACCAGTACGATTCTTTTCAGAGGACTGTTACTTGTTCCACGGAGTCACACGTGAATTCCACGACAATCCAGTTTAAATAGCTCACAGTAATTACTCTACATAAACGTCTTACCGGTATTGTATCGAAAACGAAACGCGACGCCAAGTCCGTGTCGCCTGTTGAAGATGGTTCTGTAGGTGTATTTCATACCATCAGTGTCCGTACTCACAAAGTATAGTACAAAGTTTTCAGATTTCTAATCAATAAGGTCGAAAATTTATTAAAATAGAGAAATGACTCGAACCCGCGATCTTTCCCTTACAGGGGGAATGCTTTGAGGCCCGCCCGAAGCCGATCCAAATTCTTCTATACATCCGTCTTGGGGCGAAAGGTGGGAGCTTTTCTCTATCTTTATTGATTTGAATAGTTAGCATAATAAATACTTTTCATCCCTTCTATTCGAAAAGTGTCACTTTGTTCCTCTATAAGTGGGAGCAAAGTAGCACTTTTAGCGGGCGGAAAAGTGATTTGAATTCGGAACATCAATTATTATTCATAGAAATCGAACCAATTTTTTTTTATTACTGGCTGGTTCGTGTTGGCTGCACAGCGGTACGGTGACCCGTGCTACGTTAAAAAAAAAGAAGCGCGCGTATGCCGTCTCTGTTCTTGTATTATGGAATCAAACAATCAATTTCGTTTATTCAGTTTAGGCACAAAAAGAGTACATGAACGTAAAAATATTACAATTATGTCAAGAATTATGACAACAATATATAAAGTAAAATAAATCATTTGAGAATGATTCTCTGATTACAGATTACAGTACCTATGTATTTTTCTCATAGAAAGGGGATGAAAAGTAGAGTATATAACTCGAGAGCAAATTATTTTTCCCTCGGGCGATATACTTTGAACCCCTCGCTGTGCTCAGGTTTCTACGTTAGAACCCCTCGCTAAAGCTCGGGGTTCTATTCTAGAAACCTTCGCTACACTCGTGGTTAAAGTGCACCCTCGCCGTAAAAATACTATTTTGCTCCCTTGTTATACAATATACTATTAAAATTCCATTCAAATAAAGGTAAAGTTGAAAAAAATAATTGCTCAGCGTATTTCGTATCACGTGATTAGGTATAAAAAGATTCGTTTGAAATCGAATGTGACACTGATACTCGAATATAATATTAGCGTGAACAATATAGTCAGTAGTTTAGTGATTAAGGAGTCGGCTTTATGATCAAGAGGTTCGATGTTCAAATCCTGGTAATGACCAGAATGAATTCCTAATAAAAGCAATTTAGCTTAGTCGGAGAGGTTAGGCGAATATTGGTAATTTCGGCTATTTCCTAACATTATTTTTGGAAAAAAATAGAATGTAGGTAGATACAGATCGCCCTATTTGTGAAAGATAAGGATACTTAAGTTGGAACATGCATAGGATTGGCTAAGTCTCTATACTACGTAATGTTTAAAACGATTCAAGTCGTCAATTCCTTTGTAAAAAAAATATTAGTACTATACTATCCTTGAAAGTAGGTATCTCATTATAATGATACAGTTGTATAATTCGTGAGACTTCATTTAGCATACGTTTGGGTTTTAATGCAATTCAAGGAACCCTAAAAAAAAGAGTTGAAAAATCTCGATAAGTCCCACGTGGGGTGGTGACAACGGCGAATAAAGAAAAAAAAAAGGTCCTTAGGACCCCAGAGGTGTCGCCTGTGCCTTGTAACGTTATCTCACTGTGAGGGCCCTGATCGATCAACGCTCTTCGAAATTTAAAATTCAACAATGTATGTCGTCATTGAAGAGGTCAGTTTTATTAAATGATGATGTTGTTATATCGAGTTCCTTTTTTGATTTTTTTTGAATGGTATTCTGTTTTTTTTTTAATTGCAAGAGGATTATTTATTGTTTGTGTCAATGAAAAAAAATATTGCAATTTTTTTTTTATGAAAGTTGATATTATTAAAACATAAAAACAAAAACGCATGTAATGACATTACAGTATGTATGAAATGAATAAATAAATAAAAAAAAATAAAAATCATGATAATATTTTTGAAAAAAGATATGACAACATTTTATAATTCAAATATAATTAATAATTATAAAAAAAATCAAACTAATGTTAACGATGGTCAGACAACAATTTTATTAATAAACAAAAAAAATAATTACACATTCCCCAACGCTCGTACAAATAGTTTTCGTAATAAAGTGCTAAATTTTAATTAAAAATCACTTGAACAGCGTCGCATGCGCACAAAAAACGACAAGGATCTCGCTCCGAGGATGCCCGAACGTTGGCGATGTTACCCGAACAGCCGTCGACCATTACACGTAATTACTCAATCGCCGAAACATGGAATGCTTTCGGCCGACTTTGAAAGCGAATGATTTTGTGTTTAAAGCCTTATTCGGGTGAAAGATTATGCTTGAATCATTGATAATGCGAAAATGGAATTTTCAACATGTCGTTAACGGCTTTGGTACAAAGTTATTTACTTGAACAGTTATAGGAACTAACGACAATTGCCGAAGCTACGAGCAATCTAAACTTATCTTAGCTTTTCTCTCAGCGTTATCTTAAAGTTTCTTTGAAGTGGCAAGTCGTTTACCGGCGTATTATAGAATAGAATGATGTATGAGATTGACACGTATTTGACATTTATGACAGTCGTAAATGTATGTCAATCTCGTACATTGATAAAACCGCACGTCTGTATATGGTGAAATTTGCCGACAACTTCGGCATAGCTTGCCACACCAAAAAATTTAATTGAATTGAACCTATTCTATTCAGGTTTAAACAGGGTCGGCACGCGTGAAGCCTCTGGTGTTACATACGTCCATAGACCACGGTAACCACTTTCCATCAGGTGGGCCGTGTGCTTCTCTACCATCTTAGTAGTATAAAAAAAATAAAGAAACGTAATGCCACTTGTGTAAAGTGCCAGTAAATTATTCTAAACAGAATTTATTGCTGCATATTTCAAAGTAAATAATCGCATCAAAACATTTCAAATCACGTAGTAACAAAATGTAATTAAGTCAAAATTACATACAATTTTCTCTTAACAAGTTATGATTACAAGAAGCGTTGATTTGCTGACAAGTGTGGACTTCGTTATAACTCAAGATAGTATCGAAATTAATGTAAATTTATGCCATTCCTTAATTGCTAAGTCGCCGCTGAATCAAACTCGAGATTGTTTCCTATTGCGAGCGGAGCGGATGACCACGACTCATAGATCTCATAGATATTTAAAAGAAAGACTCATAAATCGTGTTTGAAAGAAAGTTGACTCATTGGGTTTCGTTCAGTCAGTATTGAGATATGACCGGCTTATAGGTCATCTTGACCCCAGTCACCTTTTTTAGGGTTCCGTAGCCAAATGGCAAAAAATGGCCACTTTTCTCCGAAACTATAAGGCCTATGCTGTTGAAACTTGGTAAGAAGATGTATTCTGTGAACCGCATTAAGAATTTCACACAAAAATAAAAAAAAGCATTAAAATTTGGGGGTCCCCATACTTAGAAGTGAAACTCAAAATTTTTTTTTTCATCTTACCCATACGTGTGGGGTATCTATAGATAGGTCTTTAAAAATGCTATTGAGGTTTCTAACATAATTTTTTTCTAAACTGAATAGTTTGCGCGAGAGACACTTCCAAAGTGGAAAAATGTGTGCCCCCCCTCCACCCTCTAACTTCTTAAATAAGAGAATGGTAAATCTAAAAAAAATATATGATGTACATTGCCATGCAAACTGCCACTAAAAATTGGTTTGAACGAGATCCAGTCAGTAGTTTTTTTTTAATACGTCATAAACCGCAATTTTCGCCTTTGCTACTACGGAACCCTTCATGGGCGAGTCCGACTCGCACTTGGCCGATTTTATTTATATAGGACACAGTTATAGAACCTATTTGATAGAGTGGTACTAGGAATGTGATAGGTACCTAATCAGGAGTGAATGATAAAGAAAGAGACAGATGTCCACAGTGAGTTTCCCAGATTGCAAAAATAAAAATAAAATAGAATTTTGAACAGTACTATAGAATTATCCGCCGCGTGGTTGAATTTGGGCCAGCCCATCTCCTCCCATGCGGTGTCGTACAAGGCGACTAAGGAATAGGGCTGTTCAACATCAGACAGATATTATACAGTCCAGACTCAGCCTATACATGGCTCGAGTCAACAATAGTACCCGGAAAACGGCAATAGGGTCTGAAATCTGGGTGTTAGATTCACCTCTGCCTAACCCTCTGGGGATAAAGGCGTGATTGTATGTATGTACTATAGAATTTGGAAATTGGACATAGGTACCTAAATATACCGTTTTTTTTTCGGGAATAAATTCTTATGGTTCGTAGAATCTAGATCTGTATTCTAAGTAGGTGGTACTGCGGGCTCCAGTAGGCTACATATAGTAAAAAACTCGTTCCAGGCTGATGCCCTTACTGGTTTATTACATTGTATTTAAGGAACTAGGTGGCCCTTAAGATGGTAGGGCAGATATGAGATAAGTTTTAAACTACTATTATGTACGGGAATTACGTATATAGATAGTATAGGGCCATTCAGAAGATATCTAGGTACTTAATATTCTTAGGCATAAACCTCGGAGAGCATGTTAAGCCGTCGGTCCCGGTTGTCATGTGAACATCTATGACAGTTGTTACGGGTAGTTGGTACCCAAAAAACTCTAACTAGTCTAACTACAGAACTTTGCTATGGCCAATTGGTTGTGGAGGTCAGATGGCAGTCGCTTCACGGAAAATATCGAAATTCAGCTGCATCAGCATCAGCCGTTCTCGAGATTTGCGCTTAGCAACACATTTAGGGATTCATTTAGTTTACAGTCTTGTAACAACAGAACGATCAACAACATATCATTTAGATCCAAACAACTTCAATTTTATAACTTTCATCAACAAACAAAAAGTTTATTAAACAAATCGAGCGGTATTTAAGCCGTTCCGCTGTCGGTTGAGACTGGCCGTCTAATTGCAGATATGAAATCATCAAGTAGCTTTGTTTTAATCTAGTTATAATTACAGTATCACGTACAGACTGATTATAGTGTTGCAGTTCTAGAAAGAAATGGGCATACAGCTGCTTGTCATGGCGGAGTCTATTTTGATTGGTTGTTAATTAAATTACTACAATTATAAGGTAGGCGAAGTCGCTCATTTGATGATATTATCGTTTTTAAACAAAGCGTGTGATAAAAAGTTTATAGAAGGCTTTGAATAACGTGTGAAAACGCAAGCTTACACACGTAGATATTTTTATATGGAGGATGAAAGAAAGAAATCTTTTTACAACTTAATTAAATATTACAGGGACTTATAAAAATATCAATCAATTAGCTTATCACAGTTCACTGCTGGACATAGGCTTCTCTCAATGTTCGGAAGTTTTGGCCCTCTGTATCCACGCTGACCTGACGGGTTGGTACCGGCTTTTATTCTTAGTTTTCCTTCTCTCGCAGTGATATCGTCTGTGAATTTTTCAGTTAGTCGCCTCTTGCCACTCCCTTCGGATGATGGGGAGGTGATATTTGTGTTCTTTCTCCGTTACCACAACAAAATAAAATAGTATATCGTCAAAACTCGCGAGCAGACAACGATACTTATATTTAAGTACACACAATCGATGAATTGTCACAATTTCTCGAAAAAAGGTATCTCAAAAAATATACCACGAAAAATTCCCAACGATGCACGAAGTTAGCAGAAAAAAATATTGCATATAATTTTTCACGAAATTTTCCCACACAAAGCCGGGATAGACTAGCTAGCTATTAAAATAAGTCTAGAACGACGAATACACCTTATTAAAACCAGTAAATGCAGGAGTTGACGATAGAACAACATTTTCTCAATAGTAAACCACAACGTTCGACCGACGTGTACAAATTGAATATACCGAGAACTTCGTACCAGGCACTTATTAGAATTTATCAAAACCAATGCTACTGACATTAAACTATGGTTAAACGTCCGTTTTAAAAATTGAACCGGGTTTTACGCAATAGAATATTGATTTATAGTTTACTGCAGTAGAATCGTGGTGTAAGGTATGATTTCGTAGCTGACCGCAAACCGCAGCCTGCAGCAGCATTGTTGGGCAAATTTTAATTGAAATTAAAAAATAAAATCCCGACTGCTGTCTAGAAGTCTGAAACCAGTTAACCCGACTGCTGCCTAAAAGATCGCAACAAGTTTGATAGCATACATGTTCCCTATTGCCAATTAAAAACTGATAAAAAAAATTATGGGTACCGATTGCTGTCAAACTTGTTTCGATCTTTTAGACAGCAGTAGGGTTAATTGCATGTTTAATTGCAATTAAAATTTGCCCAAAACTTTCAGCAGATACAGCTTACCGTGATATAGACTGGAATGTGATAATTGTTTACTGATTTAATTCATTGCGGCTTCTCAATGGTGACATTTACCCGTATCGAAGTTTATCAAGTAATGTATGTGAAAAATGTAAATGTATAGTTATAAACAAATGGTCAGATTTTCTGTTCATTTCTATGGATGTGGCCATTGCCTGTAGACAAAGCGACATTCTATTGATAGAATTGCGTTGAAGCAAATCATTTTTAATTTTTAATAGTGAATTACGTGACACGGCGGTGGTTAAAGTAATAATAAAAATATGTGAAATAATATGTTTCGAGTTACAAAGACTCAAATTTAAAAAAAAAAAACTAAGTTATATCAATGATTTATTTACGTCAATTCCATACTATAATAAACGATTCCACTAGCGTTTTCGCCAATACAATGTCACTTTGTCTAGAGGCCCATATGTGCGGTCACGCTGTATCTGCTGCTGCGATCTGCGGTCGACTACAAAATCGTACCTTTATAGTTGCAGTGCAATAGTGATTTATAATTACTAAGATACTCTTATTATTCATTTTGACGTCAAGACGGTAGACTATCCTGGTTTGACTGAATAATTTATTATTTAATTATCAATTTCCTTTATTTGCAATTTTATGTTAAAGTGGAAAATTGCTATTTTTATAGCCTGGCTTGGGCTGCGTTTGTGGAAGAATGGCTGTTTGTAGCGGAGAGGCTCAATTAATTATTTGAATAATCGAGTTTGTACTGTAAAAATGTTTCTCAAACTTGGTCCTTAGCTCACAGCTGACTTAGATATTAGGAGTTTGAATTATCATAGTTACTAAACTAAGATAAAGTATTTGGATGTCTGGGTCTATATGCAACTACCTTCTGACCCCTGTGTCTTATGGAGAATCTGCACCAGAACCTCGTCTATCAATAAACAGGTGTACTGGCTAGCAGGTAAGATAAATTATTAGACCCTGAAATTATTTATGTAACCTCATATACATCCATACTGATACTATAATCTCTGTCAGTTACGCTTTCACGCCCAAACCACTGAACCGATTTTGATGAAATTTGGTTCAAGGGTAGATTAGACCTTGGGAAAGGTCATAGATTATGTTTGATCGCGATAACCGACATCCATGCGGGCGGAGCCGCGGGCAACAGCTAGTTTCAAAATATGTGTGTCATGAAAAGACCCCATTGACCCCATGGATACTATTAGTATTCAATATAAAGGACCCTTTCCAATGTGGCTTCACAATGTAATCTTTGCCTTCTTGCTGGAAAGGGACGCCTATAAGCCCAACAGTGGGACGCTAATACACTGGTATTATTTTTATAGCATTTAATATTACACCTACGTGCATGTACAGTACATTCGTTTCAATTAGACCTTTAGTTCCCACCGTGTACCATAAATGATATAGAATTAACACTCATTCAAATATTTCTAAGCAATCGAATTAAGCGACCTCATTGGGACTTTGAAGTTAGGGTGACCAGGATTTTGTAGATTGGTGGAGACAAGTCCTGATTTTAGTAAGACTTAGCTTTACTATTTTACTTTACTTTATTATTCTGCAAAAAATTGATGTTTATCTAGTTACACGAACGAAGAGACTTTTACGGGTACAATTAGTCTATATGACAGGTTTCTGACTTTATTATATAAATATTAGTTCGATAAAAACGTATTAATATTCACATTTTAGTCTTAAAAACAATTTCAGCATAATTATATAACAATTAGAGTATATAATTTAGAAATAGTCACTAAACTAAATATCGATATATTTGTATTTAACAAAACACATGTCAAATAAATACAGACTAACTTGTGTGTCTTGCAAGCAATGGAGATAGCCTATTTTCTTTTAACTTTGACAGAACTCATAATAATAATGCTTGTGTTTCTATTACGTATATCCTAAAACTTTCGAAGTCGTTTGGCTACTCTACTCGTAGTTCACGACCGCATGAGGAAACTAAAAACTCTAATTACCTAATAATAACATCAAATTACAGTGGTCAATCATTTGAACTACGTTAAATGGCAGTTGTAATGCAAATTGAATATCAAAATTGTAAGTAGCAGTGGAATACCGTTTCGAAACGTTTTAGACAATGCTGATGTCAGAAGGGCTTTTGTTGGAGCAGTTGAGTACATTTCATAAGTTTTAACTGTACTTTTTAGTAGTTATCTTTCTCTTAAGGTATTTGGGTGGGGCTACGAGTAAGTTAGGCTAGGTTAAATACTACTATTCAGCCTTAGCCTTAATGGCAATTCGTTGGCATTGTAGAATAGAAAGACGAATGTATAGGACGTAAATGACAGTTGTCAACATAATGTCATAAACGTCAAATCTCATACAATTGTCATTCTATTTTACAATATGCCGGTCAAAGAATTGCCACTTATCTAGGGAGGCAGATCAGTCATAAGGTGGAATTGTTTACAATGTGAGAGCCATCTATGTTTCAGAGAGCACGTTAAGCCATCGGTCCCTTTTGTAGGTTTTTAATATCTACTATTGTTAGCAAAAACTATCACTAGGGTAGTAAACAAGTAGTATTGAGTTACTATTAGAGCTGTAGGAATATTTACCATGAACTTGTTGCTTGAAGCTCCGACATTTCAGCGCTTTTGCAAGCACCATGATCACGGAAGAACTCGTGACAGCGACGAAATATCGGCAACTACAAACAATACCATGATAAATATTCCGAGAGCTCCAATAGTAGGTAATGTGAATGACCATGATAGTTTACATACGTATACGTATATACTAAGTTTCTGTGAAAAATTGCAATACTAGATGTAGATGTGTGGCAGCGTAAAATGAGGTAATATTGAGAGTCAGGAAGTCAGTAAGCACTCTAACGTTATACAATCGAATCAAACTCAAAACCTCCAGCTCAAGAGCCCCTCTAACTACCGTAGCACAACAAAGACAATAAATAAAAAAAAGTTAATATTATATCTATTCTTTTGTTATTAGAAGTTGAACAAACGTTCACAAGTTCGCTCCCATGGATAGCATTAATAATGCTAGTTTAATTGCTTAGTTGTCATTACTTGGTACTAAGTCTCTCATTGTGTATATAAAATTGTTATATATTTTGGCACTGATTATATCAAATAGGTTTCTGTTATTGTGGGAAGGTTCATTTGAAATAATTGTTAATTTTTTTTTTAGGTTGTAGGTTGTTCACTTCGATATTGTACTGGTTATACGAAATAAACTTTTTGATTCTATACCCAATGTAGTAATAATAATATTAATATGTCATGTGTGAAATGTCTTCTATAAAATTTAAAAATTTTAATCTCCTTTTGTAAAAAATATTAAGAATTAAAAAAAACGACTGTTGTCAAAAAGATCAAAAAAATTTTGATAGCAGGCGGTAGCCACTTGCCAATCATAAACCGAAAGAAAATTAATGTGTAACCTTTCGTTTGCGACCCCATTCATCGAAATCTGTCTACCCGTTAGGCCTGTAGAGGGGAACAAAGAAAACTAAATACATACGCGTGTAACACATTACCTTCGTTGGGACAATCGGGTAAAAAGAGTTTTTTCATAACTATAATTTTCTTCCCTAGCTAAAATAATATCAGTTACAAGTGTTACAACAAAGCTATTATACTTAATGTTTACTATAACAATCATTCTTATGTGTATGTAGTGTGCTAAAAACCCATAGCGTGACTCAGACACAGTTTATAACGCCATCTATTACATAAAAACATAACTAACACCATTCATCAATTCTAGTAATTCATTTAATATTCTTTATGCAAGCAACTGTTACAACTACGCCAAATTTATTAAACACAACCTGAATAAGCCTGTCACTGTCATACAAATCAAAAAATCAATAATAAATTCTCACACCAAACACTTCGTTAATAACACTTATTAAACACCAATACCGGATTAATATATCCAACTCAACATAATAAATAATAATCCACATATCGCCTTTATACGCCCACTGGCAAAACTCATTACCCCACTTTCGGAGGTCGAGCAAAATAATAAGACACTCCTACGCATATCTCTGCTTCCAGTTTTAATTAGCACGATGATAAATAAAAGTTTGTTTAGATAAAACGTGGCGGTAACTTTTTAACTAATCGTTTATAGAACTGATAAATAATAAGGTTATCTTGGTTTTTATAATATCGAAATATGCAGTATTGAGAGGCGTAACGGGATTTCCTGTTCAAAATTTCACTACCTATTTAAGAAAGTACCTATAGTAGTTACTCGAGTTTTAATTTGATCAGAAAGAAGAATGAGCTTTGACCTTGCTATAATTTTACAAACCACCGGTTGTGGAATTCGTGGGACCAGAATTCCACGCTGGCAGGAATTTCCGCAACCTATGGAAAAGTATTCCAGGGATATAAGTAGCGACTATAAGTTATCGATCAATCAATTAGCTTACTGCGCAGCGGTCCACTGACATAGGCCTCTCCCAATGTTGGGAGCGTTTGGCCTACTCTTTTCACGCTAGCCAGGTTGGTACAGGGTTTTATTTCGAGCTCTCTCTTGCTGTGATATCGTCTGCGTTGTTTTCAGTTAGTCGCCTTACGATAGCCTTCGAATGAGATAGTGTGGTGATATTTATATTCTTACTGCGTCACCACACGGATAATTCTTAATTTATTCCTGTACCAAATTCGACGTGCCAAACTAAAAGCTAAGGACTGTACTTATTTACTCTAATATACAGAAAACCGCGGTCACCATCCGCAAACCGGTCTGAGACGATAATATTGTGTAACCACACTGATGGATGAACAAACACATACACGCACACATTGACAACTAACATTTTTCAGTGTATGTATGTTCAACTGTATCAATCAAATGTAATCAATTGCTCGATATTAGTTTTATCTACAATGTAATGGCACTACTTATTCAAGTAATTATAAGTATTATTACTTCGATTTACAGAGGCGGCAGTTTTATCAATTTAGCACCCAACTTCAGTACAGTTAAATACAATTTAATTCAAGTGTTTAGTTACCAATATTTCAACTTCCGTGTCTTATCGATTTAGATTTACACAAGCTAGTTAAGCTATGCTTACTTTGGGTCTAGATAGCGTTGTGTAGATTGTCGTACAATATATTTATTTATTTTATTTAGAAAAGAGAATCGACGTCGGGCGGGACTCGAACCCGGGATTGTACCATCGTTCATTGGTTCCGATAGTTCGTATGAATATCGGTAGATGGCTCCACCGTTGCACTAAGACGGAAGTATAGAAGTATTTGGATCGACTTCGGGCGGGCCTCGGTGGCTTAGTTGTCAGAGCATTCCCCCTGTAAGGGAAAGATCGTGGGTTCGAGTCCCGCCCGAGGTTTGAATAGTTAGCATAATAAATGCTTCAAAATTTCATTCAATTCCTTGTCTTATGATGGAGAATTAGCGCAGATATTAGGTTGAATGAACTGATGTTTTGACCATATTGCACCAGACATGGTCAGATTGGTCAGCTTACGACCACGGCCGGTGCAACATCAAACATTTTAAAGGTATATAAAATCTCGAAACTACTTAACTTCCTCATAACACTTCAATTTACGCTTCTGTGACTCCTAATTATCATATTTAGTCCCTAAGTATGTGCCTATTAGGAAACTGGCAACATTTGCAATATCTATCTAAACTATTATTTACATTCATTTTCCACTATGAATCATTAAAAATACGCTATTAAGACTAAATCACTTACCATCCCAACCTGAACCATATTACTTTTGAGTTTTCTTAGTTCAAGGTGTCAGTATAAACTGGTTGTATTTTGTAGTATCGAAGTATATTTTACACCTAGACGACGGATATTAAACCTATTTGAGACGCGCATTGAATAGTAAACTAAACTTGATTAAGATAAAGTTCAAATTAGATTGCTTGTTGATACTAAGGTGTGATTCTGTGAATTGATTGTTCGTAGATATTGTAATATCAGCTGTAATATCGTTTACATAAGGGTTATAATGGGAATTATTGTATTGGGGCTAGCCCTATCTTTATGTCAGTTCTGAAAGAGACTCAATATTAATTGTTGGTCATTATTCTATAGTGTAGAAAGCGGCGAGACGGTAGTTGGTTGCCCTGGTATTAAAAGTAGGGTGACAGTAATTTTGCTATAATTACGGACAGAATTCGTAAGTTAGGTATATAAATAAAATTATTATTTATGTTTATCATAAGGGAAAATAAGAGACAGTAGAAAATGGACTTTTCTAGTTTTATTTATAGTCATAGTATATAATTTAAGCAGGATAATGCAATATTAGTGAAAGTTTATTATCGTTTAGTAATAATTAAATTATAAAACGATTGAGTTAAAGCATTAGTCAAAATATCTTAAACTTCAGTATTCATGCCTGCCTTTTGCTTGTAATAATTAATCTCTGATGTTCAAGTTAGTATATAAATCTTTTTATATATATGTTTGCTATTTTCATCATGTTAAATGGATTTACCAAGCTTAAAACATAATTTTTGACTACTGATAGAAATGTCTTAAACCTTTTTGTGTGTCCATGTATACATAAAAGGGACCTTGCCTTAATTCTTTTTTTCTCACCATGGCATTGAAAAATCCAGGACCTTTTCCATTCTTTCTTTGATATCATAGTCACCTTAAATACAGAGCGTTTTACCCTTTTGTGCTGTTAAGACATAATTGTCAATGTTTAATAGTCCCCATACGTTTTACTTTCTCGCTTGCAGCATAGCTTTCGTAAGGGAAGATCTAGATAAACAAAATTACGGTTGTAATCTAAATGAATGTGACTATATAGATACAGTGCTTGTATCTATCTTCTTAATCTGTGGTGTTTTATATAGAGAAAGTGGGCTCTTTAAAAACATAGGCGCTTGGTTGGAATTTGATAATTGATTTTAAAATTGGAATTTTCTAACAGAAAGTATAACAGGGCATTCCAGGACTGTCTCTGTTTTTACGGAATAAGAGGTGAACCTATTGGCTATTTATGAAAATATAAACTAGCTATTAAAAAAATATATATTTCAATTCGAACCAATAGTTCTTGTGATTCCTGAGAGCTTAGGAGGTAGGACACGACAGTATTTCCATCCAATCGAGTAGTCCGACTGTGAAAGTACCTCCACCCTACACCGCGGCTACAATAACCTCATGACGTTTTGTTCCCGGTGAGAAGAGTAGCCAGAGCTCACTGGTGAGGTTTTGTGCTGTCAGTGGGAAGACGAAAGGCAGAATCTCTCTGTTATTACAGGGTCGGCAGCACAAGTGTGAACCGTGTGTTTGTCTACGACTACGACCTAAATGGTATGATAAAAAAGCACACAAACAAACTTTTTCAGCTTTATAATATTAGTATAGATAGCAATTTCTACTCTCTACTTATCGATCTAGGATCTAGACATTTGAAACAAGCACTAACTTGTGTAGTCCCCCATAAAATTGTGTCTGTGAGTCGACATTGAACATACCAAGCTATTCATAAATCCCCTTTATATGTAAAACAGATGTTTCAAGGAGTACGACGACTCTACGCATTTTCTGTGCGATTTTTATGCGATGTCTAGCTTTGTTTACGTGCTTGAATATCTTACGCACTTAATTTTTTTCTTTATTTTTCCTTATATATTACTAGTTTTACTCTAACCCATTTAGTTAGGTAAGCTAAAATAATGGTTTGTGTTAAAAATGGGTTCATGTTGGTAGTGTAATAGTCAGGAACCCGAGACCTCTTGATAACGTCTACAAACTTGCAATTTGGGAAGTAGGTTCCTTAAAAGGTGTAGACATGCGCTAAGAACGGATTTAACGAAACTCCACCCCTAAGAGGGTAAAACGAATTCCACGCGTATGAAGTCGCAGGCAGCCGATTGTTTTTATGTGTATATGTATAAAAAAATACATAATTTCTAATATATAAAAATCAATGCCACTTTTCGTTGTTAGTTTATAACTCAAGAACGGCTGAACCGATTTGGCTAATTTTAGTCTTGAAATATTCGTGGGTGTCCAGGGAAGGTTTAAAGGATGAGAAAATAGGTGCAGCGGGAACGGGAAAAATATGACGGTACGAAGTTCGCCGGGACAGCTAGTCTAAGATAGTTTATCTGCATTTTAGAACCCATATGTATACTTACTTTGGATCTAACAAAACTGTGTAGTAAACCGTAGAACATTATACATTATTATATTAAATTATGTCCCAAACATTAAAACACTAAAATCATAGAAAATTTATATCACCATCAATGTTTTAACCAATAATAGTCGTTAAAAAGTCGTTAACTCGCTAACTATAATTAGACGCACTTTAATGAGCTATTTAATAAGCACTTTTTATTATTAATGGCACTTTTTGATATTAAAAGCACTTTATAATAAATTTATTAGCACTTTTTCTTATAAAAGCTTACAATGTTGATAAAACACATTAATGTTTTTAATTTATGGGGGAAGTAGGTGTTTAAAGGTATCTTGACTTAGTTTTCAGCATGAGCTTATAAATTTAATATAATTTATACATTTAATGTTAGAGGAAGCTTTTTATACGCTACTGGTTATTGCCCGCGGCTCCACCAGCATGGAGTTCTCGCCGTCTGAAATGGAGTTCTTTTGGACTGTATTTTGGCTTTTCGAATCTAATCATGCTAGAGGCGAATTTTCCTGCTTGCGAGGCCTAGGTGAACTCAGAGCGAGAGATTTAAAAATGTTAACTAGTCCATCATTAATTCGTTAAGGCTCGGTAACACAAGTGTGACTCCCGCCCCTCTAGACAAGTGGCAATTCGTTGCTCGGCGTATGATGGAATAGGATGTCAAATGTATGGGATTTGACGTATATATTATGACATGCGTCAACGAATGTCAAAAACGTCAAATCCTGTACATTTGTCATTCTATTCCATCATACGCCGAGCAACGAATTGCCACTTGTCTAGGGGGGCTGGTTTTGCACATCCATAGGCCACGGTAAGTGGGCCCTGTACCTGTATGCCACTTATGTGGTATAAAAAATCATTTACACTTGAACATTATCAATGTACCTATAGGACATTTAATTTTTTATGTGGTTTTATATTAGAGACTTAATGATCCATTTTATTTTTCAGGTAAGCACTTCAACAAGCAATTTGGTGAACATTCAAGAGGTATGAGTTTGAGGTCTTATTATTAAGGGTTTGTAGAGAGCTACTCTCCCCCTATACCGAAATGGTCCCCGATTGTTAGTCCACTATTTTGATATAATGATGATGACATGATGGGATCATGGGGTCCAAGTGCCCGTCTATTATATAAAGACATATTAAAACGCTTAATAGACGCTACCCGTGACCAGAGGGCTGATTTATTCCTTGCACAAAGGATTGGCATTGCCAATTGCCATTCAACGTGGCAATGCCGCGCCAGCCTTCTGGCCACCCTTCCAGTTGACGTCGATGGGGACGAATTCTTTGACGCTTGAACCTGCAGCTTTGTATATAGGTATATTAAGTGTTGTTTTTTTATGTAATTATGTAAATATTCCTTTTAATTTCAATTAATTAAATAGATGAGTAACTATGTTTTTGCTCCCAAGATGATGAAAATAATAATAAAAATCTTAACCCCTTTATCCCTTTCACATCGAATTATTTAATACTAGCTGACCCGGCGAACTTTGTGCCGCCATATTTTTTTAGCCCGTTTAAACCTTTCCTGGACATCCACGAATATTTCAAGACTAAAATTAGCGAAATCAGTCCAGCCATTCTCGAGTTTTAGCGAGACTAACGAACAGCAATTGATTTTTCTATATAAGAAGATTTTGTACACTTATTAAAGGACCTATGCCAGTATTTGTGAAGTATTAAGGGTTTGTAGAAGGCTAGCAGAGTCACTTCTCTTCAAGTCTAAGGAAAAGGCGAGACAGCTTTTTTCTCAACTTTTCCTTAATCTACGAATCGATTCGACGGAAATCTTTGTACACTTAATTTTTTAATTCATTCCAACCCCTTTATTCCACGTTTCCAAACTACAATTTATGAATCACTAAATATTATAAAACAAAGTCGCTGTCTGTCCGTCCCTATGTATGCTTAAATCTTCAAAACTACCCAACGCATTTTGAAGCGGTTTTTTTTAAAAGATAGAGTGATTCAAGATGAAGGTTTATATGTATAATACATGCATAATGTTGTAGAGAAACACTGATAAATTTAGAGATAATAACACGCGGGCGGAAAATATGGCGGTACGAAGTTCGCCGGGTCAGCTAGTATATGATAAAAAACAACATTATGAAAAAAAGAAAAACAAGAAATACAATTAAAAAAAAAAGTGTGAGTTCAAAAGTTAGTAGTACAACTTAAGAGCATTTCCTTCCAAAAAAATCACACCCTGGCACAAACTATAACACGATTCAGTACCCATGACGAAAGCTCCTCCGCCTCGCCTATCGCTCCATATCGGTATGTAAATTTCAACGACATTTTTGCTCCCCCTTTGCATCTTATATTTTACTACTGAGCATCTTATTTATGCAGTCTAGCTTGAATAAGACGTATCTGTCTATCTGATACTGGTTTCGGTCACTAATGATCTGTGCCGAACCCTTTTTTGCTGTGTCTAACTAAATAATGTCGACGTGGGCTGCGTATTTAATCTTCTAGTTGTACGTTTGGTAGTTACGATTAGGCATTTGCTGAGCTATTGAATTTTGAAAAGTTGCGTCTGGTAACTGTTTTTGTCGTCATACAGTGAGGAATAGTCCTTTTCCGAGCCGTTTTCTAATTCAGCTGCCTAACTTCAATATTTTCTGTGAAATATCTAAGACCTCCTTAATATTGATTTTTGGTATCACCACCAGGATTGTAGCCTTTGCACCATAGCCACTTCGTATTATTACTATTTATTCGTATTTCGTATTATATAATTTGGTAATCTGATCAGACCAGGTTTAGTGTTGTCGCCTCTGATACTAAGATATCATATACGAACAAAACCTACCTATTAAACCCTACCCGCAAATATTATCAATTAAAGTTGCTGGTAGTAAATCAAAATTGGATTTCAATTAAACATCCCAATGGTTTGGTGGCATTAATCATGGCTGTTAATAGAATGGCCTAGGTACTACTTGCCACCTACGGCTACAACGGTGGTGCAGATATATAGATGCTGGATGTGGTAAAAAAATATGTATTCCACGAGGGCAAACCATACTGTATGTATGTACTAACTAAATATTTAATAGGTTTTAATTGCATGGGACTTGCATGGACATTTTTTCTAAAATAAAAAATAACTTGTAACATGAGCCATTTGTCAAAGTGAAAATCCAGTTCAAATCGGGTCAGTCAATTCGAAAATTAGGAGATTAGCCGGACTAATCGGACAGAAAGACGAACACACAAAAATTTAAAAGTATTGTCTATACACTTTTTTTTATCGTACGAAAAATCCCCACAGATACCTCCCCCGCCGGAACCGGAGGAGGAGGTTATGTCGGACTTGAACCGACTAAAACGCACGCCGTCTGTGGGCCTTCAGTTGCCGGAGGTGAGATTGTCGTAGCCATATCCCTCGCACCCCGGCCGACCCAGGGCCACATCTCTCGATCTGGCCCTCATCCGGTGTGGGGACCACGGGGGTAAAAACCTGTTATTTCAACATTACAGACACTTAAATTTTGTTCGGCATTGTACACACCAATGCATTTTCAAACCACGCTCTTGTCAGTTCCAGTTTACCTACATATATCAAGCATAAAGGGACCGATTCAATAAATTATAACTGTTCGCTCCTGCACTGGATTTGAATCAAATAACACTTTCGCTAATGAGAATTTACTTTATGTAGGAAATAACTGTGTAACGTTATTTTATATTGTATACGTCAACACTTACAATTATTGAATTAAAACGTAAATAGTTACTCGTTGTTGTAATAACGTTATCCAAAATTCAATTTCGGATGAGTTTGACACACGTCCCTCAGCCCTTTATGTATTTTTTTTAATGTGAATACGTCTTTATAATTAATTATTGACTTCCATTGTGGAAGGCAGTCCCGGGGTGTGTGGGGCCTTAGTAAGGTCTTCAGGGCCCAGTCTCACCTCTGCTGATTAACGGACGAAATTCTAACGCAGACTTTTTTGGATGAAATAGCTTGCAGAAGTCGCGGATGGATCACGCACCCCGCCTGCGGTATCCCTACAATGAACGCAGACTTTCCTTTCAAGACAGGGGGTTTATATTGCCGTCACTCCTGTAAAAGCCAATATAAAAGTTAAGCTAACCGAAACTGCTACAGTAATGGGTTTCATTAGTACTTCTTGGTGAAAAAAATAATCAAATTACATTTCACTCGATACCATATACGTTGCGACCAATGTGTTCGTTCCAAATATGTCCATAATGTCTTATAGTACACCATAGTCTAAGCACGTTGAATTTCACCTTACATTTCACGGTTTATTTTTGCACTGAGTGTGCAGTTGCCCTTATTTAGCTACAACACTAGTGTCCCAGTTCTAGCTGCTAACACCTTCGGCGTTATTAATTTACTGAACATCGCGTTCTAAACTAGGGTTGGGAACTTTCCCGGGATAATGAGGCTGATTTCTGTGTTGAGAAAATCTATTCGATTTAAGTGACGCGTTTAATGGACACGTTTCAATCGTTAAATAGATGTAGTGACAACGATAGTTGACAGGAAATTTGTTTCCCGACAAAGTGTTTATAATGGAGTTGGAGCTTTTATTCCTTTGAAAAATGGTGTCACTTACATTCTTTTGGTTTTTAACTTGCTATTACTTATGATTGGCCAAAGAAAGTTTTAGTACTTAAATCGCTTCAGATTGCAGTACTTTTTATTTATAAATTGGTTAGAAATACTATAATCTATAAGTCTATAATAATTAAATTGCGGAGACAGCCTCCGTGGCGTAGCGGTAGTGAACGCGGCCGCTACGCAGGAGGCGCGGGTTCGATCCCCGCTCAGTGCAAATATTTGTGTGCATTAAACATGGATATTTGCATTGGTCTGGTCGTGCCTCGGAGAGCACGTTAAGCCGTCCGTCCCGGTTGCCATAAGAACATCTATGGCAGTCGTTACGGGTAGTTGGTGCCCTAAAAAGTCCAAAAAACAACGGTCTAGCTGCAAAGATTCGATATCGCCTAATGTTAACATTGGGTCGTGGAGGTCAGATGGCAATCGCTTCACGGAAAATATCGAGGTCTAGCCAAATCTGTAGCTATGACTGGTAAAAGCGGACCCCAGACTCCGAGCTGACAGCTTCGGATGCGACTGGGAATTAACGCTAGGAGGAAGAAGAATAATTAAATTGCGGAGTTCTTGTAGATAATACACGAGTCGCGACGGAAGGCAGTCGCGTGGGTATAAATTGTATAGGAAATTCTGTGCGGTTATGCGGATGTCATTCATCTTCTGGTACAAGCTAACAGCTGTGCACCCGCTATGTCCACGTTAGACTTCAATTACTTCTACGTAAAGTACTAGATTTTACTTACAGAATAAAAAATAAGGTTGGTCATTACCATCATTTAGCGAGCAATTTTTAGTAGGATACCTGTCGTACGTAGGTATGTCACTTTAAAATGTCATAATGGCTTTAAATCTGCCAAAATTCTTTTATTCATTATAATAGTCTCTGTGTCCATTCTCACCGTCTCGTCGGAACCGTGACAATACTTTTACTCTAATGAGAATGTCTTACAGACAAATAATTCAGTATTTTAATAGCTAGATGGGTAGTAAATAGATAATTCTTTATTGTACACAAATAAATTACAGTACATTTTATGGACAGCATATTATAACAAAATGTACAACCGGCTGCCTTACTCAATAACAGAAACTTAATAAAAACTTATTCAAAACAGAAAGAAAAAACTAAAAATTTAATATTTTCCCGTTACTATCCCGTACGCATCCCACCCCTATTGTGTTGAAACTTCAATGCGCTTACAACCAGGTTAGTACACTGCCGTAGGCTGAAACTCTATAAAGGTTTCTCGTACGAGCCATTCAGCGGGACGAATCATAACTGAAACTAAATTAATAACGTAACGGTTTTCGATATTGAATACGTTATTGGTTGTTGTTAAATTGAAAGGCCCTTTATAATTGATTGGGCGTTAAGTTCAGCTGCAAATATAATTTTATAATGCGTGGACGAGTGTGATTACAAAATATGGATAGAGGCTTCTATTTGATGTGCGATTACACTGATTACAGTGTGATTACACTGTCACGGTAATAGTATTACCGTGACAGTGTTGATTACTTTATTGGTCTTAAGGTGCGTACAAATTATATAGCATAACATGTTATATAACAGTAATGTATATATAACAGTAATAATATATTTCAGTAGGTAATGTAGACACTGAAGTTAGTACAATGTTGCAAAGTTATAAAACAATGTTAGATAATGTGGACGTAATCTGTACGCACCTTTACGAAATATTTTTTTTTTATATGTATTAGTAAAGTTGCTTACACATTACATAAATTTCTTTTGGTAGAAATTACGTTACGTCATCATAGTGATAGGCAGTGAGGTTTTAGACTACCCCTCCCCCTGTCCCAAATCACGTCCTTTTTGGTACAAGTTATAAAAAAAAACAGAATTGGCGCATTTTTTTATTTTTTAAAGTGGTCACCGTGGCCTATGGACGTATATAACAATCAGGCCCACACTCGGAAAGAGAAATGTTTATTACTTACATACACTTATATACCTAGACATTTTTCATGCTAGAGGTGTCAATATATTGTCCATATCTTTGAAAAACCTCAGCAGTAAGTTTTAGTCCTTAAAATTAGTCTTCAAAAGAAAGTTCCACAAATACACCGATAATATAAATTCCCTAACATTATCATCAAATCACAAACCATCAAATAAATGGTTGAAAACACATAAAGTTTCTCATAAGCAGTGAAACTAGCTTAGAAAGGTGCGCATAGAACATCTACATAATATCTATCTAGGTGCTTGAATAAATATGCACTTTAGATGTACATACTACCTAGGGCAATAGATACCAATAAACTACACCTACTTAGAAAGTATGTTGCTATTTATACAAGAATGTATCAGAAAGCCATCATCTTCATGAAGATGCATTTTTCTGAATGCATCCATGGCCAAGATGACCTCGAAGCTCCGGGTCCGTCTTCCGTATCAGAAAGTAAATTTTGTCATATAAACAATTCATAGTCATAAATAATCCTGCATCAGTCGGGGTGCGAGGAAAATGTCTGATTGGGCCAGTTTACACCCCGGCCATTCGAGACTCAGAGATAGTGCGGCATGCGGTTTTAGTCGGTGCAGATCCTATATAAACGGGTTCCTGGCCAACGGGGGAGTTAAGTAGTATGTGCATCCTTTATTCGCCTTGTAAAAAATATAAAGTTAACAAAAAATCTGGTCAACCGCCAGTTGAACTCGGACACTGAAGGGTTTTGTTTCGCGTTCCTGAGAATAGGGCCTTGAGCCTTGACATATAAGTTGACAGACGGACAACACCAACAAACTGTACTGAACTAAGCTTTAGACTATGCTATCAAATATTTTTGGTCCAACATGTAATATTAGAGATACCTACCTACTATTTGTTTTTTTTTTTACCAGGGCTCTTATTATGCTTGACACTTTCAGGTAAGTTGCTTTAGTTCTAAGCCAGTTCTATCTTATTTTTTTCAAATCTATGTTAACCAACTGAAATCCACGGTCTTCTCAGACGCGTTTGAAACACATTGTCAAGTAGAACAATACCCCCAGGTGCCTTAGTAAAAGGTTATTTTTAAAAGATATATGTTCCAATTTGCGACTATTAACCGTCACGATTGTTTACTTAGCACGTTTTTAGAGACTGCTGGTAGCGAGATTTCCTAACAGAAAACCCAATAACACTTTCACGTTTGACCCACACCAGGAATTGATCCTAGGACATCACGATTACACTTAAATAAAAGCGCAAACTTATGTAACAGAACCATTAAGGTGTAGAAATGCCAATTTAAATTTGAAAAGTCAAAATCCAGGATGAGATTTGAACCCGTGACAGTCATTTTCTAAAGATAATAGTCTACCAATTGAGCTATCTGAACCTATCTCGAGTAGGTAGCTAAAATACATGTCTATTATACATCTTACGGTGACGTATGAACCATCTACATTCTGTTTTTAAAGGGTCGGCAGCACAAGTTTGACTCCCCTGGTTGCACTCGTCTATAGGTCACGGTGACCACTGTCCATCAGGTGGGCCGTGTGCTTTTCTACAATCTGGTATGCAAAAAAAATCTTATAAACCAATGTGATATTCTATTACTTTCCTATGAATTAAAATGTCATTCATTAACTCGCTAGTTTCAAATTCGCTAGCGCGCGCGAGTTGGTACATTTCGATTTTTTTTCTCGTCAGTCAAAGTTCAAGACGTTCTGTGGGGGTGTCCCCATCACTGGCAGGTTTTCTTGACCCAGATCACTTAAGTCAAATTTATTCATATAGCATAATAATATTTTATGATACAATAACAGATATCATAACTAGATATTAGTTATAAATCCAACGCTTTCTCGAATATGCTCATAATTCCTAGGCAGGTTTAGTGCCTACGTGTTGTAGTATGTCTCTAGCCGTCCCCTGGAGGGCTCGTAATAAGGGTATCGATAATATTTGTATATTCAATGAGTTGTAAATCTGTCTCATAAATTAGTGAGGCCTAAGAAGTAACGGTAGCGTTTTAGGGTTAGTTCGGTTTGGTTGATTTTTGTTTAAAAATAAATAGGTTTGTAGGTAATTGACTTCTAATTTTTTTTTTATTTGCACATATACGCACGCCTGTAAATCCCCGAAAGGGTAAGCAGAGGTGTAGTAACACCCACATTTCGAAGTAAAAAAGTTTGGAATTTTGCAAATTCGGCAAAAAATTATGTACACAAAGGAGTTACGATCGCATTTTTTCCATACTTAATATTATAAATGCGAAAGTAACTCTGTCTGTCTATCTGTCTGTCTGTCTGTCTGATACGCTTTCACGCTCAAACCACTGAACCGATTTTGTTGAAATTTGGTACAGGGGTAGATTAGACCTTGGGAAAAGACATAGGCATATTTGGTCGCGATAACCGACATCCACGCGGGCGGAGCCGCGGGCAAAGCTAGTAGCTGTATAAAAGGTGCTACCACATCTCCTATGTCGACTGCACCTAGGTTTAAAAAACAAATAAATAATTATTATTACCTACACAATTCAAAAGCAACTAAACTGCGCTTACGCAACCGAACCAATCAACGTATAACAAATTATTACCTATCCTTAGCAACTATCTTTAGTTAAGTATAATTTACCGCGACGCCGACGGTACGAACCATCTACATTTCCTTGTAATTCCTGTTATTGTGTAATTCTAATTAAATATAGGAGTAATTGCCTTCCCGACTGTCGTTATGCAGCTCCGGGATATGTAGGTAACTTGTGAAAGTTCACTTGTACATATTTATTAGCTGGTAGATGCTATTAATTTAATATTTGCGCAGGATTCCATGCTTTTCTGCAATGCAATGCAATTATGTTCTTAATAGGTTACTTATGTC
The DNA here is from genome assembly GCA_914767945.1 of Eilema depressum. NCBI lineage: Eukaryota > Metazoa > Arthropoda > Insecta > Lepidoptera > Erebidae > Eilema > Eilema depressum. The sequence goes on from OU612020.1 coordinate 20,246,722, forward strand.
TGTAGGTTCTGTAGGAAGAGTGTCGTAACATAATCCTACTAATATTATAATGTGAAAAATGTGTGAAGATGTTTGGATATTTGTTAACATAGATTTAGACCAAACACACAATGAGCTAGAGCTAGGACAAGACCATTCTTTTTTAATTTTTTAGTGTAAAAGAAACCTTATTTTCTTAAATCTTAATTCTGTATTGCTAGGATAGCGATCATACACAAAGAAAAGTACAAGAAATAATGTACAAAAGCGAGCTCAACTCAAAATGAGTTCTCTCCCAGCAAACCTTTGAGTAGCAGGGGAGTTTTTGGGTTTTGGGTTTTCATACATACATACAATCACGCCTTTATCCCGGACGGTTAGGCAGAGGTGAATTTTAACCCACATTTCACCAATCATTGTATTAGGTCCCACGTAATAGGGGGTGAGCCTATTGCCGTATTCCGGGCAATATTGTTGACTCGAGCCAAGTATAGGCTGAGTCTGGGCTGTATATATCTGTCTGATGTTAAACAGCCCTATCCCTTAGTCGCCTTGTACGACACCACATGGGAGGAGATGGGATGGTCCAAATTCTACTCTGTCGGGGACACACTACACTACCTAGGCTAGACTTAAGGTATGATTCCGAAGCAGACCGCATACGACAACTGCTGACGCACGCAGCAGATGAGCGTAATTCATTGCGGCTTCTCAATGGTCCCCTTTATCAGTATCAGAGTTTAACAAGTAATGGGTACGCTGTATCTGCTGCATGCGTCTCTCGTTGTCTTAAGCGGTCGACTTCGGAATCATACCTTTATTAAACGTTTCTTAAGCAGGCAACTTAGTAGTAATATCTATCTAGCCTACATTAACAAGATATAGGACCTAGGAAAGCAGTTAGCCATATTATTAGATCATTCTAGATCCCGTTGGCTCTGAAATACCTTAATCAATCACTTGAGATATAATGTGGTGATACTCTCTTGGCTAGTTTCCGCGTAATACATCTGGTGATAGGGAATCGGGCCGGTTATTAAATAGTATAGAATCAGTGAGCATATTAATGAACAAAGTTACTCTTTTCATTTTTGTTCTTGTACTTTTTATTTTTGTTGTTGCACTTTTCAATAAGAAATAACCGGCCAAATGCGAGTTAGATTCAGAAATAATATAGAATCAGTGAGTATTCAAATGAACAAATCTTTTCATTTTTGTTCTAATACTGCTTATTTTTATTGATGTACTTTTCAGTGAGTAAAAATCGGTCAAGTGTGAGTCAGACTTGCGCACAAGGAATTCCGTACCATTCAGTTTTTAGTATTTTATTGTTATTACAGCGGCAATAGAAATCCCTACTAATATTATAAATGCGAAAGTAACTCTGTCTGTCTGTGTGTCTGCCTGTCTGTCTGTCTGTCTGTCTGTCTGTCTGTCTATCTGTCTCACTTTTACGACTAAACCGCTGAACCGATTTTGATGAAATTTGGTATAGGGGTAGATTAGACCTTGAGAAAGGACATAGGCTATGTTTGGTCGCGATAACCGACATCCACGCGGGCGGAGCCGCGGGCAAAAGCTAGTACATCATAATTGTGAAAATTTCAACTGTCTTGCTATCACGGTTCATAGGATTTTTACAACCTGATGATAGACAGACAGACAGGAATTGGAACCCTAAAAAGAAAGGTGTCAGGTGTTTGCATGTTTCCTTCACTGCCACTGACACAGTGAAGGCAGTTTGCAAAATCTGTAGATTTCTGTAAATGACGTATTATCGTCTCAACCTGCCCCGTTAGCAGAAAGTCATAAATATATAAAATACTAGCTGCCCCGGCGAACTTCGTACCGCCATATTTTCGGCCCACGTGGTATTCAAATCTCGTTCCCCTGCACCCTTATCACTTAGGGGGATGAAAAGTAGATGTTGGCCGATTCTCATAGATACCGGATAAGCACAAAAAATTTCATCAAAATCGGTCGAGCCGTTTCGGAGGAGTTCGATTACGCACCCCGTGACAGAAGAATTTTATATATTAGACTAGCTGCCCCGGCGAACTTCGTACCGCCATATTTTCGGCCCGCGTGGTATTCAAATCCCATTCCCGCTGCACCCTTATCACTTAGGGGGATGAAAAATAGATGTTGGCCGATTCTCATAGATACCGGATAAGCACAAAAAATTTCATCAAAATCGGTCGAGCCGTTTCGGAGGAGTTCGATTACGCACCCCGTGACAGAAGAATTTTATATATTAGATTACCAAAATTATTATCCTTACTAACGATACACCACTTAAGCAACTCAATTTACAATGAATAGACATTGTTAGAACATATCAGTGATCAGTACAAACACTCTTGCGCATTGTGAGATGGGATCATTCGCAAAAGTTAATGTGTGTTGATTTTAGTTGTGTAACTCATACATGTATTGTGTTTAAAGGATGGGTGTGAATGATGTGTGTTAGATAGCGGTTGGATGATTACTTTGAGAATCTTAGACCTTATATACTGAACAAACACAGTTTTCCTAACAAAATGCATAGCAAAAAATGGCGTGGAGAATGCGTTTTGTGTGAGTATCTTTAAGCTGTCAATGTGTGCATGGCATGGCCTGTATGTATATGTCAACGTATACCTATCAATCAATCAATTAGCCTATTACAGTCCACTGCTGGACATAGGCCTCTCCCAATATGCGCCACGTTTGCCGATCCTCCGTCTTCCGCATCCAGTCCGTCCCAGCCTCCCTTCGCAGGTCTTCAGTCTACCTGGCTAGGGGGTGTCCACTTTCCGTTTTCCTTCTCGCGGTCTCCACTCTAGGACCCGTCTGCTCCAACGGCCATCAGTCTTTCAACAGACGTATACCGGAATAGTAACCATATTTTCGTCGCTTTGAAATCATATTTGCTGCTTCTAGGTATAGAGTTTGTATATAGTCTAATTTGTAAACACAACCAATCGGAGTGGGTATAGCTATTTATCATTGTCAGTGTTAGTAAAGATCTAAAGATTGTACTTTTAAAACTAGGGTTTTGCTATCCTACTTTATCTCCTTATTTTACCGGACTGCCCATAGTGATCAATAAATTAGAATTTGTTAAGCTACTTTTTTCACTATACTCACCTACTTCTAATATATAACTCAAATGTGACTGACTGACTGACTGACATAGTGATCTATCAACGCACAGCCCAAACCACTGGACGGATCCGGCTGAAATTTGGCATGCAGGTAGATGTTATGACGTAGGCGTCCGCTAAGAAAGGATTTTGATTAATTCCACCCCCAAGGGGATAAAATAGGGGATGAAAGTTTGTATGAAAATATTTCAATTTTAAACCGATCGGGCTGAGACTTTGCATGCATAAAGCTACTATGACGCAAGCATCTCCTAAGAAAGGATTTTGATTAATTCTACCCCCAAGGGGATAAAATAGGGGATGAAAGTTTGGTTGAAACTTTGTTAATTTTAATCGGATCGGGCTCAACTTTGCATGCATAAAGCTACTATGACGTAGGCATCCTCTAAGAAAGGATTTTGATTAATTCTACCCCCAAGGGGATAAAATAGGGGATGAACAACTTTCTGAACTTAACGCGGACGAAGTCGCGGGTAACAGCGAGTCTTATTATAAGTCTTATCTGTTAAAATAAAGAGACACCTATCTATCTAAGTAAATTTATCTGCATACCAGAAATCTAGTTTAGTCAGCAGGGGTCTTTAGGTATTATTTCAATGTCTAATTTCCTGCTTAATCCCGACTACGAAAGACTAGTCTTGTTCCCGGGAATAGAATTATAACATTACATCGTGTGGGTGTAAGCAGTGCGTCAGCTAGTTCAACTGGCTTGTACTGATTTATTATACCTGACTGTAATCACTGAGACGTGGGGCAGAATAGTAGTTCAGTTTTAAGACTTGCTATTATAAATAAGGTATGACAAAGTACCCGCTAGACGGCAATAGGCTCGCCTCCTATTACGTGGGACCGAAAATTATAGTTGGCGAAATGTGGGGGTTAATTCACCTCTGCCTACCCCTTCGGGGATTTATAGGCGTGAGTATATGTATGTATAATATAAGTGCTGTCAAATATATTGAGTAAAAATGTCAATACAGATAGATGTCAAAACAACATCCTTAGTGGCGTGGCGGTAGTGAACGCGGCCGCTACGCAGGAGGCGCGGGTTTGATCCCTGCTCAGTGCAAATATTTGTATACCTACATGAAAATAGTAATTTACATTGGTCTCGTCGTGTATCAGAGAGCACGTTCTTCCATCTGTCCCGGTTGCGATACAAACTTCTTCTACTTCTATTTCTACGATAGTGATTAAGGGTAGTTAAAGCCCTAAAAAATCCAACAACTGATCTAGTTGTGGAGGTCAGATCGCTATCGCTTCACGGAAATTATCAAAGTTCAGTCAAACCCGCACTTATACTGGAAAAAGCGAACCCCAGACTCCGATTTGAAAGCTCCGGATGCAACTGGAATTCACGCTAGCATGAAGAAGAAAAGATAGCGAGAATGGAAACAAAATTCCACACGAACAAAACCGCGTGCCACACAGCTACAAACAAATAAAATATCAGCTACATAACATAATTTACGTAGCGGAAAACCGCAATTCTAGATACAAATGCAACCACAAAAATCCAACCTATTCGTATGAAATTAATGGTTTTACCATCAGCTGTACTTAACTATTGCAGTTAAGAATATTTCTATAGTAATGTACTAAGGAGATGTAAATATCCATTGATACTTTTATATGGTATTATGCGTATGAAGTAATGGTGACTCTCTGCCTGCTGGTGGCCGCTGGACATCGGTCATATGACAGCGTAATGTTTCATTGGTGGGTCAGAGAGTGAGGGTAAATGGATGAGGCAAAATATAACTGGAATACAGGCTATTGTTGAATTAGCAGGTAATGTTTTAAATGACATCTTAGTATTTACAGCCGTTCTCAATAACCTATCTATCGCCAGTTTTGACATTAGAAAGGATAAAAACGTCATCAATCTCTATGGTAACGCAATTCATAGTAGCAAAATAACAATCTGTAGATATGTTATTGGGAACGGCCGTTAAAGAGTCTTACGATCAAGAGGTTCTAAGTACGAAATTTTGGATAGAAAATTACCAATGTAAAACCTCTCCTAGCCATTTAGTTTAGCTCGAGAGATTAGGAAGAATTTATTAGTAAATAGCGACGGCCAACGACTTCATTCGCTAGGAGTTCGTTTTACCTCCTTAGTAATGTATGGTTTTTGACGTTTATGACATACATTGACGACTGTCATATACTTCATATCTCGAATCGCAACTCGCCAACGAATTGGTAACAGGTGGTACATTCTTCCTTGGTCTTTCGAAACCACTCGTTTCTGAAATTGCTTTTTAGTATATTTAGAAAACGGTATGGTAATATTTTGTCTTTCGAAACCACTTGTTTTTGACATCACCTTTTAGTAGAAATAGGTAGAAAAATATTTTGTGTCATAACCACATTACTCTTTATTGATCTCACCGCAGTTGGATAAAATACTCGAATAGCACATTGGTTTAAATGGCAGTCTAGACAACAGTCATTGACACCTAAAACGGCTCTGTGTTTTTCTATCTACAAATATTGAAAGTGACAGATATCTTTGTAATTAGCATTCAGATAACTGGCTGGATTAAATATATTTACATAAAAAACTAATGTCTGTTAATGCAGACTTTTTGCTATACCTAATATATAATAGTCACACCTACGTAAACATTTACTTAATTATAATACTTGTCAAATTTGCTAATGAAATAATCAGAGTGGTGTCAAGAAATTAAAAAGCGACATTTTTTTGTTTCAAATTTATATTTCGAATATAATAAATTACATAACTTTAACTAAACTATTAACTGTATTTAAAAACTATACAAATATCATGACTACCGTTATACATAAATATCGTTATACATTATTATCGTGATTTTATAAAAACTATACGACTATCGTAACTATCATTGTACAATAATATCGTTTTACATTACTATCATGAATAAATAAATACTATATGACTATCGTAACTATCATTTTACATTAATATCGTTACACATTACTATCCTGATTATATAAAAATAAACCGCATCCAGTGGCGTGCAGTCAGTGGCTCATTCTAATTAAGCTTCCAGCTAAAGATTTATAAGATATGGAGGCATTAGAGAGATTTATACCTAGTACTGAATAATGAGATAACACTAATGGTGCGCCGTGTGCCCGGTCACGTGTTTCGCTATTAAATTCTTTTACTGTTATATGCGGATGCAGGGGAATTGTGTGGGAAATTTTGGGATGATTTTTATAATTTGCAACATAAGTGTATACATAATATATGTACATAAATATAATCTCGCCTTTATCCCCGGAGGTTAGGCAGAGATAAATTAATACCCAAATTTCATCAATCATTGTATTCGGTCCCACGTAATTAGGGGCCTATTGCCGACATCCGGGCACTATTGTTGACTCGAGCCATACATCTGAGGCTGAGTCTAGGCTGTATATATCTGTCTGATGTTAAACAGCCATATCCCTCAGTCGCCTTGTACGACACCGCATGGGAAGAGATGGGGTGGCCCAAATTCTAATCTGCCGGGAACCACGCGGCTTGTGATAATGTGAATGAACCATTAGTCGAGACGTTCATTATGCGAAATGAACTTATATGAATCATCCTTAAATGAGTCGACGTTATGCGAAATTAACTTATGCCAATTGATACGTAACCCGAGCCAAGAACGCTACAAGTAGCGAATGGGACGAGTTGCGAAAATAAATAGAGAATAGGACGAGTTGCGAATGGGACGAGTCGCGAACGGGACGATTTGAGAATGGGACAAGTTGCGAATAGGACAAACAGCTATTTGGACGAGTTGTGAATGGGACGATCTGCTTCAGACCCTTGTGATATAGTATTGTTTATATTATTCAGAAAGCGAGGCCTCTTTCCTCTGCTGCCCGATAAAAAACTGGAATGATATGCCCGCGCACGTGTTTCCCTCTTCCTACAGCCCCGGGTCCTTCAAGTGGAGCTTAAAAAGGACCTATCAAGGCCGTCAAGTTAGGGACCACCATTTTAAGGACAATAGCATCGGAAATAGTGGTCCTTATCTTCTGGACTGCACCTCAGCTTTTTACCATCTAGCGGGATGCAGTCAATTGACGGACCGAATATAAAAAAGCGAGTATTTTGTATTAGGTATTCATGTCCAAAAATTGTAATAACATTTTTTTTTCTACTACAAAAAATGTAATTATAAAGTCACAAATAATCCTGCGACTTTACGATCAGACTAGGTGCACCATATATGCGACATATATGGTGCACCTAGTCTGATACGGCATATCAGCCCACCCTTTAAAAAAAACAATCAAGTAGGAAGTACAGTCAAGTCCAAGAGTGTCATATACATCAATCAAACAGGAAGTACAGTCATGTGCAAGAGTGTCATATAGGTACATTATCAGATCATAATATTATATTACTCGCAAGTTCTCACACTACTTAATTAATTAGATAATAGCAATAAATTAATCTTTGATTTTGTAATATATCCTTACTCATATCATACGTGTAAATACCTGTTCCTAATCAATCAATCAATCAATTAGCCTACTGCAGTCCACTGCTGGACTTAGGCTTCTCCCAATAAAATTCGCGCCACGTTTGCCGATCCTCCGCCTTCCGCATCCAGTGCTAATACTCGGTACCTACCTAATACTATACCAAACAAAAACTTGTTAAAAAACTCGTTAATCTAAAATACAGTTAATGCGGAAGAATAACAAATAATCTGTATCGGTATTAAGTGTCGCATTATCGCTTGCGCAAGCGCTGATCCGAGAACACGAACTCAATAGATTTCGTTGCATCTTGGACAGTTACGTTAGTTGATAAATAATTAGATACGTAGAGGAATTTCAATACAACTTTTCAATAAGGAACATACATACATACATATTATTATGCTCACGCTTGTCAATCCCCGTAGGGGTAGGCAGAAGTGTATTTTTACCCACTATTACACACCTTCCAGTAGGGAATTGCGATTGTTTTCTTATTTTTGGAAACTGCCATGGGTACCTGCACTGGGACTTGTCGTGAAGTGGAAATGTCGGATTCAAACCGACAAAAACTACACAGAGTTCTGTCATGAGAGCCTTTTACCTGGAGTCCCCAGTGGAGGCGCCGTGCCATATGATCTCTCAATACTTTATATTTGGAGTAGAGTGGTCAGACGGTAGTCACAAATCAAGAGACAGGCTAAAAGAACTTTGGGCTTCAAAGTACTTACATGTTTTGAATGCAAATACAACTAACGTTGTAATGATGATGAATGACGTGATTTCTTATCATTTCATCATCATTATCCACAGAACTAACTGATTATTATGCTAATGATAATTTGTAGCTATATAGTAGCTAATCATATTGCAAAATATGCTGAACATTCGTACGATATAGTGATACGCAAGCTCGCACTTTCTTTCTCAACATAGTCTAAATTAATTACAAATTACCCAATCCTTAATACAAAGATATCAACAAACCTCGCTTGACCAACAAACATGATACTTCTTCGTTCAAAATTTATTAAATAAATATAAAAAAGCATATTGCCAAACGAAGAAACATGGCACCGGCGAGAAAAAGCACCGGAGCGACCTGTTATGAAAATGAACATTTGCCGTGTGTGGGTCGCTCGCCGTTTGTCACCCGCCATTCGCCGGTAGCGCAGAATATTGGAATATATACTGTTATAGGTGCCGGCAAACTTCGTTATCATGTACTTAGGACGAAAAGTTTTTAGGTCTCTTTGGTGGAAAGCGTAGAAAGTTTAAAAAAGAAACAATTTTTTATGACACGTTGTGACTTTATGTAGGTATTAACTGTTGGTCGCGGCTCCGCCCTCGTGAAGTTGTGATCCCGTTCATCGCTGGTAGTAGCTTGATGATATATAGGCACGGTACCTAATAATGTAGCTTTCTAATGGTAAAAGATTTTCTGAAATCAGTCCAGTAGTTTTTGAGTTTATTCGTTACACACAAAAATAAAATCTTTCATCTGCATATAGTGAGTATGGTGAGGGCCCTATCAAGACAGGGTCCTTGGAGTTAGGAAAGCACAGTAGTCGCTCCCATAAAAACCAAGGTGTAAAGGACTCTAAAGTACTAGCTTTGAATGCAATCGGGAACAGCGTGAGATGATATAACATACTTAAAGCGAAATAAATCTCATCATAATGAAACTCGACGTCGAATTTCCACATTACTACAGAATACCACTACTGTTACTAAGAATGTCTAAACAGTAAACCTCAATTACATTATACCCAACCCAGGAATCGAACAATGCAGTACAAACCACTCAATTTAGTGAAACAACGCTGAAAACCATCATCAAATTAGTTTGACAGTTCAAACGCCTCTCGAAGCTGTTCGACAGTTCATTGTGTTGCTTTATGACTTGTGTGACCTTGGCTTTATGATGGACTGTTTAAAGTTCAAATAGTGACTTTAGTTCATAGGTTTACAGTTGTACCGCATTGCTATTAACAGATTTTGTGGTACAAGTTAAAAGATTCAGCGGAACATTGATGGCCGTTCCCAATAACCTATCTACTGCCAGTTTTGACATTAGAAAGTATAAAAACGTCATCAATCTCTATGGTAACGCAATAAGTAGCGCAATAACAATAGGATTTGACAAAGGAACTACCTCTACCTTTACCTTTAACTGTAGGTATGTTATTGGGAACGGTCGTAAATCGATGAAACGAAAAAAAATTAGCTTACCATCAGGCGAGGGGAAGTCAAATTGACGTGTCCTATAAAAAAAAAGACGTGTGGCACTCGGGGACTGCCGGCCGCAGTAAAGCTATTGCATAGCATTTTTTATCAACTTATGCAATTATAATTACTTACGTTAAGCGGAGCTACTTCGGAGCAGCTCGGCTCGATTCGTGCGAGCTTCGGGGTGTTAGGTTTTTTTCGTTACAGAATTTCTGGATTCGGTCTCCACGCTCAAGGCCCGCGATAGAAGCTATGCAATAGCTTAAAAAATTGTCGCTAGTTTAGTGGTTAAGAAGCCAGGCTTACGATCGAGAGGTCCCCGGATCGTTAAAAAACACTGTATCGTTGTGACGTCAGAATCGGCATCCTGACCCAATCGTTCGGTGAGGTGACGATGACGCGAATTCCATGACTTTTGTTCTTCAAAAAGTTTTCAGTATCACTTCCAAAACTTTGTTGAACCCTAGTGTTCAGAATGTGGTAATCATGATAAACATTGTGGAAATAAGGCATATTTTGTGGAACTAATTCCGTGTGGTGGGATCTCACATTCCTACTTCAGTAATTCCTGTACACTAAAATTATGATAGCTGCTATTGAAAGTTTACGCGAATATTACACATTGTGATATGACAATTTTTTTGATGGACCTATTCAATTGCGATTTATTTGGTATTATTTTTTTATTTACACTTTTTTGTAGCCAGCCAGTGTCGTAGTTTTATTTCATTAAATTAATTAACGATTTTCAAGTACTATTTTAAAGCTTAGTTCGGATAGCGTGTATAATAAATAATTCGTTCACCTTTGTGCAGTAGGTGTGTAGGTACCTTAAATATATGCAATAATGTAGGTAGACCAAAATACAGGTTGCGGTTCGGTTCTCTTAAAAGCAAAATTTTATAGCATTCAAATGACCCAATAACTTCATCGTCAAACTTTAAATAAAATGTCAAAATAATAAAATATGCAAATAAAACTTGTTAATTAAATGCAAAACCATTTGAGAGCAATATATTTCTATGATTGCAATACTTTGCTATTTTTTTACATTTTAAAATCCAATTTTCGGATCAATTCCATTCGTGTATTTGCTAAAATTACGATATTATGTGTTTTAACATTTTTACTTCAGCATATTTATAGTTCAGGTGATAGAATGCATTATCGAACCATTTATTATGTTAATCTACTATCTAATAATATCTATACACTAGTGTGACTACGGATAAATAAAAATTATCCATAGTCACACAGTGTGACAACGGATAAATAAAAATTATCCATAGTCACACAGTGTGACTACGGATAAATAATAGAAACGGTAGTCACACCAGTGTGGCAATTTGGTGTGACTACGGATCGGTCGTCATAAGAATGAATATAATTGAAGTGTCTGTTTGTAAAGTAGCAGGTGAAGAACGGATATCCTCGGTTTTGTAGTGTTCTCGCTATCGCACATCGGTCTGATAGTTTGGTATCTTCATAGAGTAGTTAAAACTAATTATGATCATAAAATACTGAAATTCTAATTTAGTTTTAACTATTCATAACATACTAGCTTTTGCCCGCGGCTCCGCCCGCGTGGATGTCGGTTATCGCGACCAAACATAGCCTATGTCCTTTCTCAAGGTCTAATCTACCCCTATACCAAATTTCATCAAAATCGGTTCAGCGGTTTAGTCGTAAAAGCGAGACAGACAGACAGACAGACAGAGTTACTTTCGCATTTATAATATTAGTAGGGATTAACCACTGTGCGATAGATGGATTGCTTTACAAAACCGAAGCAAGCTTTTCAGAATTTAAATGTTGACTTTTTTTTATAAATTTTCGCACGCTCAAGTTGTGGAATCATCTCCCTGCTGTGGTTTTATAAAGCGACTAAAATATGGGGTTCTTCAAGAAGATTAGATGGTTCTGACATCTAGGTCAGCAGCACGAGTGTGGCGCCCCTGGTGTTGCAAACGTCCGTAAGCCACGGTAACCACTTACCACCAGTCTGCTTGTCTGCCACCTTAGTGATGTAAAAAAAGTTTCTAAATCTTAATACATAAATCTTACTGAAACAAGCCTCTTTTTATTTTCCCTTGCCTCTTCAACAGATACCTACTTGTCCATATCCTGATCGCGCTAATTCCAATACCCTAAATTACATATTAATTGAACGCAAAAGTTTAAAAGCTAGTACCTGGCTGACGTTAAATTTTATAGTACAGGCTCATAATTTTCGTGTTATGCCTATTTAAAAACGATTTCACACGAATAATACTCGTAAAATTACCAATATTGAATCGTTTGCGCTAAAATATTGACTGTAAAAATCTAAATATTATTTTAAGAAATAACCGACAGATGTCATTTGGTTTATGTCATTTTACTTGAATAGACTCACTGCGGGGTGTCTAATAATGACGGATGTATAATTAAGCATAGTTTCTCATAATATTGTAATAAATTTTTGAATTTAATCATCTCTATATATATATATTCCTCACAATAGCTAGCCAGAGATAAATAATAATATTCTAACTTACATGAGGTTAGCGGCTTCGCCCGCGTTTGGGTAAGTCGAATATCGTCTATTTTTTGGTAACATCTCCGTCTATACTCAAACAATAATTGTAATCAACCATGCGGCCGATTTTAAGCCTAACCTGACCTTTCTTAGAAAAAAAAACCGCATCAGAATCCGTTCAGTAGTTTTTGCATACATTGCGAAAAAACACAATGCGCGAACAAATTTAATTTTTTTTTTCAGAATCGTTGATTTCAATTTCTCATTTTTTTAATACTCAATATACAGACATAACCAATTTACAATTTTATAATAGATCAATGGATAAAAAACCCGATTTCAAGTCTATATTATGACTGTCGCGTTTGACAATAAAAGTTGTAAATCTCGATTTGCTTACCCTTTTGCTTGACCCAAAAGGATTTTAAATGTCGTAAAATACTTATGTTATAATCCTTAGGGTATAAATGTATGGATTATACGGTGGTTTACGATTTTAATATTTTGTCCAGCGTTTTTTAAATTATTTTAGTTTGCCTTTATTTACGTATAATAGTTGTTACTAGATTTGCCACTGGTTTTATTAATGTCCATAGATAAATATTTTTAGGGTTCAGTATCTTAAAATGTGTCGGAACCCTTAGTATGCAAGGCCGACTCCTTGATTAGTACTCTTTATTTAATTATTTTTTTCCCACGGCTGGGCAAAATGCCTTCCCAAATCATTCCATATTTAGAGAAATATGAAGGCATTTTGCACTTTACTTTGCTTTTCTCTTGAAAAGCAAAGGAAATAGAAGTTTATTTCCCTTGCTACATCTCATTTCCTTGGCCTCACAGGCGTACACCACCTTCAGACGGGAAGGATAATTTCCTAATTTAAAACTATATGATGATGATATAAATTCAATACAGAAAATATAAGATATAAGGTCACAAAAAAAAATTATACCTTCCGACCACGAATTCTGTCGATGTCATCGAATGAAACTTGATATTTAAAAAGTAAATATCATGCTCACCCAACAAATTTACAAGTCGTTTGCGACAACTTTGGAATTGTAAATAATTTATCCAATGGAAAACACAACAGATTGCGTGTTATGTGCCTTAAGTAAGTGCTGTGATATGTACAACCTGTTTGTAAAAAGGAAAAAGCAACTTCTACCCACATAAATACCAACACTTCATTTGCTATGCCTTTGCAAATTTATAACATTGATAATACTCTTACAAGTCTAATCATAAAATCTAGATCAAAATTTGTACAAGATGGAGGCAAAAGAAAAAAGACATTAGAATTGAATAATAATCAACTTGCTGATGCTGATAACATAGACAGATTTAATTAAGACAAAAGGAAAGCTCATGCCAAAGCATCAATCCTCCATCTGCTGGCATACCGACTTTCAGTTTAGGTTTCGGTAGGGCCCAGTTTCTTATGATGAACCAAGTTTATCGTTGCGTCATCCTTTCATTTGCGTTAAGTTGTACTATTTACTCGTCCAGATCTAGGTTTTTATTCCTTGTTCATTAGATGGGAAAGCATTCTGACGAAAAGGTTATAATAATGGCAAATACTTTAAATTGATCGTTATCGTATGAATTTTCTGCTTTTATTGGAAAAATGATTGAGATACACCATAGAGCTTTTTCTTAAAATCCTCCAACTCTGAAAGCAAAACTTGCACTTCAGTTTCGTCCATCATTTAGTAGATGTACCTACCAGTTTACAGGTGACCAAGATTTTATTGAGGCCTCTCACAACTATTCCCAACTTAATAGTGTAATAATATACATCTATTTAATAAAACAAAAAACACACCGTATTGGTAACCAAACAACTCGAGAAGCGGTGTATAAAAACCAATAGTTGCTAAAGCTCACCGATGATCGTGGCAAGACCGCAGCGTTCTTCGACACTGACACACCGGTTGAGACACACACTCGATGCGGGTGGTGTATCAGATATCACCTTCCGCAAATACGTTCACACACAGACTGTTGACGTGTGTCCACACTTTGACACATCTATAAAATTTACCATCATTATTGGAATGGTAATATTTTATGGTGTAGCTTTTAATAGTACTCTGGAATTTAAGCTTTCTGGTATGCTTGCTTGATTTGTATGTAATATATCTTATATCAGTTATGCGTTGTAGATCCTAGAATTTATGTTATAATAAGTATGACTGTATTTCTGTAATTAAATGAATTTGAATCAATGGTAATAGTAGTAGCAAAATTAGTTATAAAATTTGGAAACTTGGAATTTTTGATCAACAAAGAAATCCAGAATATAGTTTATTGTAACACTCATCATCTCATATTTACTATGTTTTTTATTTGTTTTGTGTAACCAATGTTTCTGCACTGTTACAAGGGCCATGATCATAGCGTGACCACGGTTTTAAATAAAAAAAATTGAACATCTCAGTGAGTACCTACCATTACTGTGAATGACCATGTTAATCTGAAAAAGAAAACTGTACAGGTATGGCCACTTTTAAAATATTGTTTTGTATTTAATTTACAATTTTCACATAAAACTGACAATGATAACGTATTTATATTTATTCAGAATTCTTTCCGTATGACCAAACTTGGTGATTCGATGACAGGAGAACATACATAAATACGCACTGGCATAAAAATATTTTTTACCATTTCAACTTACTCCAACATGCAGTTTTATTAATCTTCTGAACGTAAACAAATTTCCCCTGATAAAGGCGATCTTGTGGTTGGTGTAAAGTATCCCGATATTACAACGCCGCAGACTATTTTTTCTAATGCAAGTATGTGAAAACTATCGTAATGTAGCTACATTCTAACGTTCTTGTCTTTCTAAAATAATTGAACAGAGTCAGTATTACCTTAACTTTTGATAGTGTTTACTCTCTCATGAAAATCAATTAAATCTTGCTCTTTCCACAATACTTTTGTCAGATTTTATTACTGTACCAAATATAGCATATCCACTTCGTTAAATCTTGGGCCTCCATGGTAGTGAGACCATTTTGCACGCATGTGATCCTCCACGTCGTCAAGCCAGGACTTCTTGGGACTTCTACCTGGACCCAGTGGGGGTGCCATTGCCAGGCATTTGCTACCCACGTATAAAAATACCATCAAAGATAATGGAAAAAAGTAATAATTTTTGATTACTGCAAAGTAAAGACATTAAATACCTACACACATTATAACTATAGATATAGTTACCGTTGCAACGCTTACATTTTATTTCAGTAAGCACATACTACAGTTAAAACTAAAAAAAAGAAACTGATTTAAACAGAACAAT
Source organism: Eilema depressum (assembly GCA_914767945.1). Taxonomy (NCBI): domain Eukaryota; kingdom Metazoa; phylum Arthropoda; class Insecta; order Lepidoptera; family Erebidae; genus Eilema; species Eilema depressum. The sequence goes on from OU612020.1 coordinate 20,262,374, forward strand.
AAGATTCCAAAAGCATCAGATTACCAACTGATACAGAAACCGTGTTGCTAAAAACAATATTAATACTTTTAATTCTTTAAAATAAGAGCCCATATAAATTGCGATGGGCAACACAATGAAATGTTTAATGAAACGGAGGGAAAGGTCAGTGAGGCTGCACCTTCAATTAAAGAAATAACCAATGAGTTAAGTAATTTTATCTTAAAAAATATTTCTGATTTTTATCTTATAAATTTTGTTAGCGAGTGAGTAAAAAAATGATACTTAGTTTTTAGTTTAAAACTGTCCAAGTTTAAATGACCAAAACTTAATGTTCCTAATTCCAAAATTCCGCTTTTGATTGTTAAAAAATTTGGTTGCGTCATCATCTTTGTGACCAATATGTACTTACAAAAGTTTTTTCTGACACAATTGTATGACAAATTATCCAACACATTTAATTTATAAACTAATAACCAATTTAATAACAGTTATACAAGTAAATCAGGCCAATTGCTTTCGCAAAGATATTAACATCCATTGAAACACATAATATAATATAGTTCGCCCCAAATTTCATCAATTAAAATCAATTACAAAAGAAAGTGATAGTCGTCCAAGTATGCAGGTCACAACTTCTGATTCATTTTTTAATTATCCAGAATCTCGGTCATATTAATTTCAACCTTACCACTTTGGTGCAGAAATGAAAGTCCTTCGGCATCGATTGATGCTGTTGAACTAATGGCACTACAAATCCTCGGCAGTCCAAGCCAGGTATTGTCCCCTGAAAAGTTTATTTGCTCCTTACACCACTGTCGTCCGATCTCCTTTTTACTTTTATCTCAGACAATTTTTAAATGGTTTATGTTTGATACCATTATTGTGTGCCAATCAGGTTGAATTACAATGTCCTTTACCAACGGCCGAACTGAGTAAGAATTTCTTTATTATTTTTGTTACAAATCATTTTATTTCATGCTTTTTTTAGTTTTAAAGTAAACAAGGCAGATGCTCGCTTTATTTAGATTAGCCAGTCGAATGCGTAAGTTGAATTTAAATAACTCGTGTTTAAATTTACGGTTGCCAAGGGACATGGAAAATTGTAGTCCCTGTCTTATTTTTTCTTCGTTTTCGAGTACTTTACGGGTATTTTATTTAGCAAAGAGAGTTTATTTTCAGATGCCAGGAAATGTATGCTATTACTTATTTTAGACTTATATTCTTTATTCTGGCAAAGCTGCCTTATGGTTATCAGATTTTGACTTCTGAGATTTGTACCCCAAACTAGGTCTGAGTCTTTAGTATCCCGCTTTAGAGTCGCTACGCTGATTTGTTTCTACTCGTATATTGCTTATTTCCTGATATCGACATTTTAGCTTTGATTTAGATTCTTCGCACATATTGTACACTTATATTCCAGTTATATCTCACGGCTGGATTCTGGACCTTCAGTTAATAATCTACACATTAGCGGCACATAAAAGTCACTAATTGAGATATCCGTACAGTTTCGTCTCAACGTTTTTAAAGTGTTAAGTAGAGGTTGGAGTGTGCAATAAATCTCATTGTTGGCAGCCTTATCTGTCTCTGTGAGGTAGCCGATATGGCATTAGTAAGAAATTTAAATATAAAACGTAGTGTCGCTAAACGTTCATGAACTTTTATCAACGCATTCATATTTCGTGGTATGTTTGTTTATGATCCGAGTATCTATGTTAATGATGATGGTTATGTTTAAGAATTTATGGTGCCTATTTTTGTACTCTATTTAGAGGGTTTCTTGTAAAACAGTTATGATAACAATGGTATTTCAGTTAGATAAAGTTACACTAATATAACTACTAACTATATTGTTCTCTCTTCTAATTTTCTTGCGGTGAACTAATTAAGCTTCTAATAGGTATATTAAAAATAGATTTTGTAATAAATTAAATGGAAATGTGGAATATGTGGTTCATCTGATGCTAAGGAATTATCGTTGTCTAAAAGGAATAAATATATATAGCTGTTATCCTAGCCACTACTATAAATATAACAATAAACTATAGTCGTATAGTAATGTGATGTGTTTGAATTTCCATTGAAATTTGGGCGAAATTTTGAAAAAAAAAAAATGTACATGTTAGATTATTGAATACAAATTCTGATACCTTTTCAATTTACTTTTTTCATTTCATTACCTATTCCACTTCCTCAGATCACAGCAGCCATAACTCTCAATGAATCAAGATTAGAATAATTATAGTTGACATTGAGTGAATTCCAAAAATGTCACTTTTATATCACATAAAACAAGTTATCAAAGTTAAATCTGATTTAAATTAAGATACTTAAGATTACGAAACACTTTAGTCGAGAAAGGAATCAACGTGTGCGGTAAAGAAAATACTCTTATCCACTGATCTTTGTAAATTAATATGTCATACGGCTTGAAATCGGTATCAACGTTAGGTTTGAATTGACCAATGAAAACTGTTCTGATACCGAAAAAAAACTACATTACAAACTAAATTGAAGGTAGGATAGGACTAATACAGTGGACTAGAATATTGGGCGCAGAATTAGGGAGAAGTCAAGTGATCCCGCGCCGGATCGTACCTGATCCAAAGGCTTTCGCCGTTAAAAGAGGTAATGCAGCCAGTCTGATAGGCACTTTTGCACGGGCTACAGGTTCAGTAGCATCTTTTTTTAGAAGATGAGCGTGAATGTATGTAATTTTATGACAAAATTCCAATGGAAATTTAACTAATAAACATTAATTTGAGGGTAGGAAAGGACAAAATGAAGTTGTCAATAACTCCATTGGTCGTACGTGAGTATTCCACTAGTGCCAGAGTTTGCATGCAGCTCCAAGTGCATCAATCAGCCTCTGAAACGTATTCTCAATAATAATAAAGTAAGTTCATCAGTTTCGGGGATCGCAACAAATGTTTCTCGGAACGTTGCGTGTCTTCTTAATGGTCGGAATAAAAGTAAATGTTTTAAACAAAAGTCATCTGAAGCTTAATTAGGTTGTATCGGGTGAAAGTCAGAAATCGTGGGGAATTAGGATGATGAGACACGATTGGTTAGTTTTGTTAACACTCGAGTAATAGAAACACGTGAACCAACTATGTAAGAGCAATAATCTGCAGCAGTTTTTGAAAACATGTTTTGAAGGACAAGAGATAAATCCTACAGTCGAATTAATTAATAACTGCCATAAAGAACGTGTAAATATGATAAATAAGTGTATAAAAAGACAATATTTTATGAATGATCAATGACGAGAATTTTTATTGCAAAATGATTTACCATTCACTGCGGAACATCTCAAAATTATAAATGCATAAATGGGTTATCTAGACATTTTTTATTCAATTTAAGTCTGAATAATATAACATTAAAATGATAATTTAAACGTCTCAATACTAAAGCAATTTATATCAACGATCGTCCAACAATGTTAATAAGACAAGATACAAGAATGAAACCATTAATGGAATCGCTAAAACTAACACTGTTTCGCGACCTCATAAATTACTACCCAATTTGAGCCTTACCATTAAGTTGTCAGAATTGAGAATTCAACGGCGAGTACATCGACAATTTATCTTAGCTTACGACAGGGATGCAATTAATCAAGAACCGATGTCACGTACGTAATATAACTGAGGTAAAAGAGAAAAAGATGATTTCAAGCTAATTATCTTTGATGCTGTTACACTTTTATTTTGCCACTTAACACCTACTGTGGCAATTTGTCGCTTGTTACCTTATAGTATTGAATTTTCGGATTCTGCGTTGCATTGTGTGACTACCGTATGTAAGGCCAGTTGATTTATTTCTCACACGTCTTCGAGTACTCATTTATCATCGTTCGGTTGTATTTAGACTGTTTATTTTTATAATGAGCTCTCGATAAGGTCAATTTTGTATTTTAAACCTTTTGTCTTTTTAACTTGCCATCCGTTACCATGTCCTCTTTATTGGCTATATGTTGCAGAATAATTAATGAACGTTGTAGTATTTGTTACTTTTTGATATTGTTTTATTTTATATGGAACCACTTTAAATGTCAACCCCTTCTTTCTCATAGTATTATTACTTTCTTGTATATTAGTATCGTCCTCTTTAGTGTAGTCAAATTCAATTATTTTCCATACAAATACCACGGAGTAGATATAAACTATCTATATACATACCTTTGCACTCAAAGGAAAATAATCATCTTACATTTTAATTATACTATCGTCCCCTATGAACAATAGTTAATTGATGTTTTACATAGATAGCAGAATCTATGTTATTAAATAATGTTATTATTAATCTATAATATTTTAAAGCTACTTAACTAAGACATTTATTTTATCCTAATCACGATCATGGGCTATCATTGTTTTGGTTACGTTCTACATCTTCTAATATAAAAATCAATGCCACTTTTCGTTGTTAGTTTATAACTCAAGAACGGCTGAACCGATTTGGCTAATTTTAGTCTTGAAATATTCGTGGGTGTCCAGGGAAGGTTTAAAGGATGAGAAAATAGGTGCAGCGGGAACAGGAAAAATATGGCGGTACGAAGTTCGCCGGGACAGCTAGTTGTATTTACTTGTGTATGCATTGTAATATCTTCTAAATTATAGCTTGCTTCAACAATAACTCCATACTTTCAAAAACATACCGGTATATTCAAAATGAATACCTCGTAACTTCCTATAATAGCTGGACCTCACAGAACCCTGACCAATTCATCGAATTAAATACCTTTAATTAATTACGATGGCTATCTCGGCTAGGATTGTGGACAGCAATTAGTCGTACCAGGCATCCTTTGTTAGTTGTCACTTGAAGGGTATAAGCTTCCTGGTTCAGGTTTCGTCTAAGATTACAAGCATTTGATACTACTATGATGATATGATCCTATTTTTGATATATGAATAAGCTGAATAGTTGCAAGCGTTCTCTTTTAACAACTTACGCGGTTTTATCATTCTCTGTGAAAAGACTGCCAAAGGTAGTTCAATAAATTTTAATTGACTCTCGCTCTAGAATCTTTCCAGGTGCATAGGAAATTGTGATGAATGGGCTATTTAATTAGTCTGTATCTGTAGCACTGACATTAATTATGTATTGTTATGAACCATTCTGAATTTTAATTTATTGATCACCATACCTGCAAACCCGATCATAAAATAATACACAATACACGAAACATATTAACTTTAACCTCGGGGAATTCTAAAACTACTTATGCTTTAACCGTAGGCGCGTGCATTCTAATATAAAAAAAGATTGTAAATATTTTTGTGTCTATCAACTTTTGTTTGTTGACTGTACTTTAAAACAAAATCCCATGTGCATGATTTACATCAATTTGACAAAACCATTCTAAATCACGATTCCCTACATGAAATTAGACTTAACATCTAACACACAATTTGAAAATTTGTGGGTAGAAATACAAGGGTAGAAAACGGAAATGGGCGCATTTATTTGTTAGTTATATGATTTTAACCTAACTTGTCTTTCTTTTACAGATGTCAGCTATTGACCCTGACTGCGGAGTCAATGCTATCGTCAATTACACGCTCGGCGAGAGCTTTGCGAAGCCACAATTCACTGTGAAACCTGACACTGGGGAGCTGTGTGTGTCAGCTCCATTGGACTATGAGGCCCACAGCGAATTCGAGTTCCCCGTGTTAGCTACTGATAGAGGTATGTAAAATACTTAAGACTATATAATAATCTTTATAGACACATTACAACACGACTTAAAAAATAGCTACTACTTTGGCACGTTTGATAATTATATACTGTACATCCCATAACATGCACACATTGCTAGTTTGAAGACAATATTGACATTAGTTTACTCACACATAAATTGAATTTCATACAGTTTTTTTTTTACCATGAATTTGTGAGAAATGTTGTGTCTATGCAGTATATAGTTAAAGGTAAAATGGATGTCGTTGTAAAATAAATTAGTACTTACACAGGAAGACATAAGATATTATTATCTATGATGTGATATTATGATAGGTTGTAAAATGCCACTAGGTAAAATGACATCCTATTTCATTAAACTGGAGTATGATAGTCGCAAAAGTAATTGATAAAATCAATTTAATATACAGGGTGTCCCAAAATTCAAGGATAAGCCGGCAACAGAGGGTGGCCCTACTTATGGCTGTTCTGGAAAAAAAAAGAAAAAAAATATATCTCTATTTTTTTTTTAATTATTTAAACTTTTTTAAAATCCTGCGAAATTCGGTACCCCTAATGATATTTTCAACTACCAGGCCCACAATTTTGCAAATATTTTTGAACTCTATTCTGTATTAGCAAGCTAAGAAGCATGACTATCCATCACCACCCTGAAAAATTATAGAATATTTGTAGTTATTTTACAAAAATGAGTCAAAATATTTTTTTGTCGTCAAATTTTCATACTTTTTTACTTTCGACCCACTTTATCTTATCTCGGTGAAAAAAAAAAGTATGGACTCGACTATGGCATCCTTTTTCAAAAATTGGCGCAACTATCCAAGATTTCAAAATGGTATGATTTGGGTATGATACTATAATGAAATACTAAAAAAAAATTTTTTTGTAAATAAGAATCATATTTCGTACATTGCTTTTATTGAAAATCACCAGATTTACTTTGTACACAATGCATTCATCCTCAATAAAAAATCATTGACGGGACTTTTGACTAAGTGGTAACCGAGTAGGTTATCACATTACGAGGTTAAGCAACACAAGCCAGGGTGGTTTTCGGATGGATGACCATTCTTAAGACATTGAGGCACCTCCGTTCCACAGAGAGTCCGTTAGGCCGTCGATCGTAGTGGCCATACGAGCATCTATGACAGTTGTAACGGGTAGTTGGAGCCCTTAAAGGCCAACAACTGGACGCACTACATAACTTTGATATCGCCAATGGGTTGTGGAGGTCAGGTGGCAGTCGCTTCACGGAAAATTTCGCGGTTCTGCTGTTTCACAGTTAATCATAAAATCCGACTCTGTATTTTGTAAAGGCTCAGAGGATGATGAGTGTTGAACATCCAAACTGTTAAAAAATTAAACAAACATAATGGTATCTATAATTTTATAATTATTGCATTATTGTTAATATTTTTTTTATTTTACATTAATACATTATTTTTCGTGCATATCTTTTGCCAGAAATATAATCCGCAACCGCATTGATAGTCCAGCGTTGCAATTGTTTTCGGAGACCTATTATTCTTAAGACAATTCCAATAAAACTCTGAGCCTCTGATTTCCCGGCTAACTGTGAAACAGCAGAAATGTAAAATTTGCCGTGAAGCGAATGCCACCTGACCTCCACAACCTACTGGGATATCAAAGTTATGTAGTGAGTCCAGTTTTTCGCCTTTAAGCGCTCCGACTACCCGTAACAACTGTCATAGATACTCATATGGCCACCGGGATCGACGGCCTAACGTACTCTCTGAGGAACGGAGGTGCTTCAATGTCTTAAGAATGGTCATCCATCCGAAAACCACCCTGGCTTGTGTTGCTTGACCTCGTAATGTGATAACCTACTCGGTTACCACTTAGTCAAAAGTCCCGTCAATGTTTTTTTATTGAGGATGAATGCATTGTGTACAAAGTAAATCTGGTGATATTTAATAAAAGCAATGTATGAAATATGATTCTTATTTACAAAAAAAAATTTTTTTAGTATTTCATTATAGTATCATACCCAAATCATACCATTTTGAAATCTTGGATAGTTGCGCCAATTTTTGAAAAAGGATGCCATAGTCGTGTCCATACTTTTTTTTTCACCGAGATAAGATAAAGTGGGTCGAAAGTAAAAATGTATGAAAATTTGACGACAAAAAAATATTTTGACTGATTTTTGTAAAATAACTACAAATATTCTATAATTTTTCAGGGTGGTGATGGATAGTCATGCTTCTTAGCTTGCTAATACAGAAATGAGTTCAAAAATATTTGCAAAATTGTGGGCCTGGTAGTTGAAAATATCACTAGGGGTACCGAATTTCGAAGGATTTAAAAAAAGTTTAATTAATTTAAAAAAAAATAGAGATATATTTTTTTTCTTATTTTTTACAGAGCAGCCATAAGTAGGGCCACCCTCTGTTGCCGGCTTATCCTTGAATTTTGGGACACCCTGTATATTGAAGTACACGTTGTAAAAGCAATAATTGTATGTATGAAACACATTACATTTATTTTATGAATTAAAAGCTTACATCCTCAACTGAAAGCTTTTTAAAATTAATTAGTTATCAACATCAATTTGCACAAACGAACATCCTCTCAACTCAAACGCACAAAATATACCGTCTACGTTCCTTCGTGGGTAAAAATAAGGAAATTTATTGATTAAAGTTTACAGTGTAATTATATCTATCGAGGTGTCCTTTCCTTTTACTAATGGGTCTGCCCCCTAGACTAGTGGTACAACGTTAGTAGAGGTAGGACACGACGGTATTTCCGTCCTAGCTGAGGAGTCCGACTGGGGAAGTACCTCTGCCCTACAGAATACCGCGGCCATAATAACCTCGTGTTGTGTTCCCGGCGGTGAGTAGAGTGGCCAGAGCTCACTGAAAAGCTTTTGTGTTGTCAAATGGTTCTCCTGAATTGTCTTCTGCGCTAACGGCACAGAAACTCTCTGTTCTTACTTCTCTAGGGGAGCTAGAATAATTTGCAACATTAAATTTAATAATGTCGTTAACTGCAAGATACCAATTTATGCTAATATTTTAATTAAAAATGAGTAGACAGTAAGTAACCTCATAATACGCGTTCATTAATTTCCTATAATTAGCTCTGACATTTCAAGACTTTATAAGGTACTAAAATTAATTATACTCGTAGTAGGTAGGTACTACAATCTTAATTTGCAGAATTCGAAGGCCGAATGGTTACTAAGTTCCCCTTTTACTTTTGACATTGTTTTAATTCAATTTCTTTTATCATTTCTGTGTAAATGTTACGGTATTTTTTAACGTTTCAAACTTGCATAATTTTTAAATAAGTCGCTCAAATCTTCGGATTCATAGAGTTCGCAGTGTTAGGTGGGAATGAATTGGGAATGAATTTTTCGAATTTGTAATAGGACGCTGAAACTAAAAAAATTAGTTAATTAATGTTGACGCCTTCCTGTTTCATGGATAGAAATCATTGATTGGCTAGCTCTTTAATTTGTTCGATTGAAAATATTCTATCAGTCAGTAAATTAATCTTGAAGTACCTAGTACTAGAAGGTGTATGTAATTCTATTAAAATTTTAATGGGTAGGTAATTATTTTGCCATTTACTCAATTACGATAGATTGAATCCGTCATTTTAACCTCTACAAAATAATGACAAAGTGCTTACCGACTTTTATTATTGTAGATAATTATAATAAGTTAATAGAGTTTTACACTTGTGTGTATGGAATTATTTGAGTTTCAAAATATTTTGACGAAAAATGTTATTGTATTTCTGTGGTAGGAAATTTTTAGTAGAAGTAAAACTATTATTTCAATAGGATTCACCTCTGCAGTTAGCAGATATTTAGTTAGATACTTGTTCTTTACTTCAGTCAGTCACAATTCTTTGCCATTGCCACAAGGCAGAGCTTAATATAATGTATCTTTCCACTTGCTTCGATCGTACGTCTTTCGATTCTTATATATGTTCAAAATTTATTCTCATACATGCATGCAGATTACAGGCCTGGCCTTTCCTTAAAAGTCTACGATCTGATAGGTATATGGAGGTTTAGATCAATCTTTCGAGTTGTCCATTTACCTTCACCTCATAAATCTGTTACGTTAATCTTCTTTCATCTATCCTCTCTACCGTCTCTACGTGTCAGAACCCTAAGCATCCTTCCTGTATACTTGTAACTACATCTTCCACCATACCTCAATGCTCCCTCACCAAAGCTTTTTATTTAACAGCCTTAACAATACAATACATTGATATATCTCATTTCTGTACAATAAAATCGTCGACTGAAAGTAAAATTTTACTTTTAAAGTAAAATATTTCCGTTAATGCTTTGTGATGTAGCATTACGTATTCATTAAAACACTGTCAACCAAAACCAGGGTTCAAGAAGTATTTCCAAAAGATTTTCGAAGCCGTCACACTGGTGAGGCCCAAGATAAATTCCAACGAGGTCCGTCCCGGTCCAAAAGTCATCCCCACCTGATTTATCGAGAGGGAATTGTGCAACTATAGTTTCGTTTTATTTTCGTTTGTCAGAGCGGCAACTTTGTTTCGATTCGGAATTTTCGGGATTGTTTTCTCGTTTCGCAATTCTGAATTGTGTTGCGATGTTGACTATGCGAATCTATAGTACTGTATTCGGTAAACCAACATTACTGTAGCTGTACTTGATAAATGCATACAAAACGATATTGTAAAAACGGAATAACTGGTTAAAAGGAGTGAATAGAATAAAAATAGTTAATAAATTTTGTAACTTAGTTATTTTTTTTAAGCACAACCAAAAGTACATAATGTACAGAATCATCAAACATCTTGTAAAGTACATACTACAAGTGATGTAAAAGAAATTATTATTAAAAAAATCAGTTTGGGTCTGAATAGCTTCTATAGTAGGTACGATTATTACGAACCTGAATTTATTGTTAAATCAACATATTGGCTTTTATGCTTCTCATTCTCAACATTTCAATTTTCTACTTAATATTTTTACTGAATTTAATCGTCTTATATTCAATTCCTAAATTACGCAGTCTCTGTTTTATTATTATGGTATTAAATTCTTGCCTGAACACGGAAACAAGAAATTTATTTCTTATAGTATCAATCATTCTGTTAATAGAAATATTTAAGTACTTGAATCATCTTGACTGCCTCTGTGGCGTAGCGGTAGTGAACGCGGCTGCTACGCAGGAGGCGCGGGTTCGATCCCCGCTCAGTGCCAATATTTGTATGCATGAATATAAATATTTGCATTGGTCTGGGTGTTTCTATGTATAATATGTATGTATTTACAAAAAAAAAAAAAAAAAAAGTATCTAAGTATGTATATCCGCATTCTAGATTCCATAACACAAGCTAATTAAGCTTACCATGGGTCTAGAAAGCGTTGTGTGGAATGTTGTGGAATATTTATTTATTTATTTATTTATCTTGAGTTACTCGATGTGCTGTTGGATGTTGAAATTGTTATAACAGCAATCAGGAACACAATACAACCAAATAATCGAATAATTATGTATTAACAAAGGTTGACAGCCTCCGTAGCGTAGCGGTACTGAACGCGGCCGCTACGCAGGAGGCGCGGGTTCGATCCCCGCTCAGTGCAAATATTTTTGTGCATGAAATCTGGGTATTTGCATTGGTCTGGTCGGACCTCGGAGAGCACGTTAAGCCGTCGGTCCCGGTTGCCATAAGAACATCTATGGCAGTCGTTACGGGTAGTTGTAGCCCTAAAAAGTCCAAAAACAACGGTCTAGCTACAAAGCTTCGATATCGCCTAATAAGCTGTTACCATTAGATTGTGGAGGTCAGATGGCAATCGCTTCACGGAAAATATCGAGGTCTAGCCAAATCCGTAGTTAAGACTGGTAAAGCGGACCCCAGACTCCGAGCTGCAAAAGCTTCGGATGCGACTGAGAGTTAACGCTAGGATGAAGAAGAACAAAGGTTGAGATACCTACTTTATTGGTGCACGCTACAAAGAATATAAGTATACACCTTTTTCATATAACTTTATATGAAAAGGCGTATTCTACTTATATCCTTTGTCGTTTGTACAATGAATAGTGTTCTGAATTAAAACCTTACACAAGTTAAGAATTAAATCAGTTTTTATATTTTCAAATAGGTATACACACTTTTATATTTCCAAATTTATAGTCAGTCTCTTTAATAGTTTATTATTATTATGTCTCAAAATTGGTATTTTAAAATAGTACATAATATCCTTCGTGAAATTTTTATAACTTAATTGCTCCTAAGTATATTGTCTCCAGAATCCAAAAGATATTAAACTCCTACAAACAAACATAAATCAACTGCCTGCCAATTAGATATAGTATTACAAACAATACATACAATCAATACCAATTATTTATTCGCAGGAGGCCTGTCCACGACCGCTATGGTGAAGATCCAACTGCTTGATATAAACGACAATGTCCCTGCCTTCACTGTTAAGGATTACAACGTGTCTCTGAAAGAGGGACGGATATCAACAGAGCCGATTATTGCAGTTTCCGCAACTGATTCAGATTCAGGAAGATTCGGTACTATTACTTACAGAATTGTAAGCGGCAATGAGAATGATGTATTCCGAATTGATAGAAGTACTGGAGAGATTCTAGTTACTAAGCCAGCTTTAGTACAAGCAAATGGGAAATTTGGTCTTGAAGTGTCAGCTACTGATGGAGGTGGATTGACTGCTCCTCAAAATGCGATAGTACATGTTATTGTAATGCCTGCTGGAACTGGATCAACGCTGTTTGATAAGCCGAGGTACAACTTTCGTGTGAAAGAAGACGTGAGGATAGGCACAATAGTTGGGAATCTGAAAGCAACTGTCAGCGATCGAGGTAAGTTCAAATATAATATTGTCAAGTGTAATTAGTATTCTGTTGGCCACCATGATATCATCTAAGTATACAAAATGTATGAGAAAAACAAACTTATTGAGTCAAACGTTCTAAGCTTGCTGTTGTTTAAACAAAACATGATCAGTTTCCATGTCAACAGTTCATTAATATTCTGAGAAAGAAATCTAGTATTGTTTTATCATTTTATTTTTTGAGAAATTAATCAAATACTTGTGCATGCTGTCACTGGGAACATAAGTCATGGACCGTTTAATAGCTGTTTGAGTTTCGCTTTATTGTTCCCAATTCTTTGTCAGATATTGGTTTGAATCTGTGTGATTTATTTAGATATGATACTGATCTGAAAATATATAAAACATTAATATAAAGAATTCAGTATCTTTATAATATTAGCACCTACTGATAAAAACAACGTAAGAATTGTAGATATAACAGAAATAACTGGAGTTGATAACCGTTTGAAACATGTTAAAATCATTAAAATCGAAGTAGCTATCTTCAGTACACTAAAGAAACTTTAAGATTATTGCTTCTATATTTACTGTCAAATTCGCAAGGATATAGCAGAAAATCCTGGCAGTACAAACTCACGGAAGTGTACACATAGTGAAACCTGGAGTATTAGGTAATCTCTGGTCTTTGTATAGTTGAAAAAGAAAAGTCACGCATAAAAGGTTGCCGGAAATCAACGTGAATGTACAAACAACTCAATGCTGGCCTACCGTTGGCTGCTATCGCCCTATGGCTTCATTTTGCTTTAACAAATTTATTGAAATCGTGCACAAGCTCTATTGTTTAAATGAAAAGCTTCCAGCGATTAGGTTAGCTACAGTTTTAAAGGTAGCTAGAATAGGAAAAGTAATCTAGATACCTACTATAAATAGGTATTAGATATTAACATTATCAAAATTTAAATTCTATAATACAATTAACTATTATATTTTATTAAATTATTAAATAAAAATATTTACAAGATCAAAAAAAAAAAGAAAGGGAAAGGAAAAAGGGGTCAGGTGTCGAAGAATTCCTCCCCACCGATGTCGACTGGTAACGTACCCAAAAGGCTGGCAGCATTACCCCGTTGGATGGCAATGCCAATCCTTTGGGCAAAATACAGGCCAGCCCTTTGATCACGCGAAGCATCGACCAGTCGCTTTGCAATTTCCGTGTAAAGCGACCGTGCGCTCGGACCCCACGAACCCAACGTTTCGATACCTACTTGTTTATTGGCTTTAAATGAGATAGTATTATGTTTCTGTTATTATAAGTCGTATCTACCAGGGATATAAAACAAACATTAAAAAGTTACCATAGTAGCTTATACCCAACTTTATTGATAGACTATTCTTACTATAATGATTATTATAGCGTTGGCAGTATTAAGTAGTTTCCACTACTTTGAATGCACACTCAAGCAATTTGGTTTTACTAAAGAGGCATTCTAGAAATTAAGTTACTATTCATTCTTTTTTTATTGAAAACGAAACTGTGAACATCTGTTCAATTCTTTTGCATTTTTGGACTTTTTCTAATAAAATTAACAAGAAAAAGTGCACAGATGTTTTAAAAATGTATTCCATGTTTTAATTATTATACTAAAATTCAAAACGTACAAAAATTTTCTAGCCAAACGTGAGCACCTACATTCTATTTTGTAATGTTCTAAAAAAATAAAGTCGTGACATTATATTCTTCCCTTTTAAGTCAACGCTTGTTTGTGAATTCAACTAGTTTTGATACGAACACCTTATATGGTTCAGTATAGTCCTGTCAATCATGGTGTGCCATCACGGTGTTTGCAGACGTTAATTCATTCTCAATATCATCAGTCAAAAACATACTCTAAAATTACAATTGAAGACATAAAAATGAATATTGACTGCAAGAGAAAAGCAATAACGTGCAAATTAGCTTGCAAGACACTGCATACTCAAAAAAATATTTTCCCATTCTAATAGGTACATCATCATCTCGACGATAATCTTGGTTAAATCCGAAGCTTGCACTCTGAGAGCCAATCGTCCCAATCGTTTTAATAAAAATCTGTTCAAGGAGTCTAGGATCCGTTATTTCCTCTCTCTCTCTCTCTCTCTCTCTCTCTTGGTTTAGCTTATCGTAACTATCATCTGACCCCCCAGTCTGAGACGAAAGCCTGTGCCAGAGCCTCGACAGTTAATCAGTATGTACCAGTGCGATACACGCTTCCCTCAAGTCCGAGGCTTTTTACCACGCTAGATAGTAAAAAGCTGAGATGCAGTCCACAAGATACAGACCACCATTTTTGATGCTATTGATCTTAAAATGGTGGTCTCTAACTTGACGGTCTTGATAGATACTTTTTTACATCCCGCTTGAATTACCCGGGAATGTAGGAAGAGGGAAACACGTGTATGAGCAGAGCATTCCAGCTCTTTATCGTGCGGCATAGGAAGTTCTATGACTATATGTTCTTTTTTATCGTGCGATAAATCCCCACGGATACTTCGGCGCCGGAGCCGGAGGAGGAGGTTATGTCGGACTCGAACCGACTAAAACGCACGCCGTCTGTGGGCCTTCGGTTGTCGGAGGTGAGATTGTCGTAGCCATATACCTCGCACCCCGGCCGACCCAGGGCCATATCTCTAGATCTGGCCGTCTCCCGGGTATGGGGTCTATGACTATATCTGTTGCTTAAGTGCAAGTACATCCACATAGTATATTACGCCCTAATTCTGTCTACAATCTTGTTAAAATCAACAAAGTTAATAAAGCGATTTGATCTTCTACTTTAGACCAGCGTCTTATACAGCAATACTCCTACACAGCCGTACGTAATCGCCCATTGTCTTAAGATATCACGATGTGATGGTACTCCGCGCATCCACATGGCGACTTTTATGAACGCGTTTGAATTGCTGATGGCTGCTTACCATTTAGCAAGGACTAATAATTTACACGGCTCGGAATATACCTAGTTACTTGAGACTCACGTTTTGTGCCCTACGGCTACGAAACATTAATGCCTGTAGACTAAGTGATATTCTTTTGATAGAATCGCTACGAAGCGTATCGTTTTCTATTTGTTATCAATGAATCACTTAATTTCACTTTGGTAATTATAAGAAATTATTTATTTTGAGTTATAAAGACTCGTTTAAATTTCATAAAAAATTTGTAGTCAACATTATCGGTAACTCTGTGGCTAAAGAATTGGTCTTACAATCAAGAGGTCCTGGATTCGAATTCTGGCTATTACACTACGTGAATGCACTACTGGAGTGTTTAATTATAATTTGGGTTACTATTTTTTTATTATATAAAGAGTACCTAACTCTTTATAAAAAAAATAAACATTATTCATCATTTCCACTAGCGTTATCGATAAATAAAATGACAGTTTGTCTAGAGATCCTGCCTTTCAGACACAGCCTAGCTGCTTCCTAGACAAGTATCAATTCGTTGACTGGCGTAAACAACTGTCATATACGTCAAAATTTATCATTATATTGTACAATACGCCGGCCAACGCCTTACCACTTGTCTAGGAGGGCTGGAACACTATTTTTATTCCGATAAAAGTCCCATAATGTGAAAAACAGGAAAGGGATCAGTATCTCACGCGAGCGGAACTGCGGGCTTTAGCCAGTTAAATCTAAAACGATGCTATTAAAACTAAAGCACACAAAATGTTGATTGATTAAAGAACACGCCAGTACCGCAATATCTCATTTCCTTTAACATTTCTCACGACACCGACCGGCTGATCTTCTACACGGAAACGCGATCCACTATGAGAAAAAATTGCCGTTTTTAGGGTTCAGTAATAACCTTGCCGCTCTAACGTGACTGTATGAGGTTCTACTCGTAATAGAACAAAACTTTTTTAAAACTGTTGCAATGCTTATTTTTCTGTTTGAAGCAGTTTATTAACTAAAGGTCCAACCCCACCAAACGGACGGCATCAGCCCGGATTTTACAATGTTTAAACTAAAGAAGTGTTTAAAGTTTATATTACCAAGTCACGCACAACAGCTTGACAGCGACGTGCGGCGGCATGACGCACGTTAAAAGCTTTAAAAGTTGATTAAATCTGAAAAATCGTCATCAAATTCTTTAGAGCAAAAGGCAGAAAATTGCTGCAATCATGCATGCATGAAAAGACAAATTAGACAATTAATAGGAAATTGTTAATGTTTCTAAATCACTCATGATCAGTAAATTTTACTTTAGCTACACCTTTGTAGTTCGAATTTGAAACGGAAAACATTCTACGGAACCTTCTTAGCGGCAGTTAGACTAGCACTTGAGCGTTTCATTTAAATGAAATCAGATCTTAATCGTTAAAAATTGTCATAGACCCAAAACTAATACAAGAAAAAGTTATTTAATGAATGGTTATCATCTTAAGTGCTTTTTAGTTATCTACTTATTAAACATTAAAATGTAATAGAGCATTTTAGTTGAGTGCAAATCGTGTTATAGTTTTATGACTGTATGTATACTAATTTAATCGACAGTAGTTTGTCTGTATGTTACATGTTCAACATTACACGCCTGAACTCATTACATTCGTCTGTAAGGCCGACCTTTCCACCAGAGATGCGCTATGCTAAACCCGTGCCACGTATCTTGGACCTAAAACGTGCTTAAAATGTGCCCTATACGCGCAGTACACATTTCTTGGGTGTCTTTTGAGGATAGCACGCGATGCTACTGCGGTAGACGAACTCAAATTCACCAAGCATAGACTATTTACAAAGCAATCCATGGGCGCTAGAGCCTGGTATGTCTTACGATTTAGGTCCAAGATACGTGGCGCGGGTTATACGTTGCTATGGATGCGTTTGATATTCACCAATCATATTCATTGGTTTACATAGCATAGCACTAGTGAAACGGGATTCAACCAAGCTATGTTTATATAGAAATATGCGTGTTATGGATGGAGAATAGATTCGTTAGGAAGCGTCGGTAGCTAGGTGGTTAAGGAGTCGGTCTTACGACCGAGTGGTCCTGGGATCGAATACACTACCGACGTGAACCCACTCCTAACATAAGCTATTTAGTTTGACTGGAGTGATAGAGGGTATATTATTTTAATATTCTAATTTAAAACAAAATAAAAACATAAGTCACATTACAGACGATTGCTTCCCGTGTAGCAGTACCTTGTGTTTGTACATGATTACCCTCATTCTAGAACCCATATTAGTTTAAGTCTAGATGGCGCTTAGGTACCTATTAGGTACTTCCCAGCGTGATGTATAAAATCCGAACGGGAAATCCCGTTACGTCCAATAATCTTAATAATAAGTTAATAACAAACATTATCTATTTCTCGATAATATTTTACCGTTAATCAATCACGATAATTAAAAAGTAACGTTAATTTGATATATAATTACGTTGTGAATGTATATTATTTAATGAACTGATACCTGTGTAGTTGATTTTGCAATCAACTATACGTGAATAGGTGGTAGAAAATGAGAGCTGCTTACCTAATCAAGTAGCACTCTATGCAAAGTCGTCATCATCGATTCTGAGCGGTCCTGGGTTCAAATCCTGTCCATCATGCTACCAACGGGAACACACTCCTAAAATTTTGCTTAGCTGGAGGGTATGGGTACTAGTAAAGGTTTTTATGGCTTTGGTTCCTACGGGAATGACTGATGTCTATCCTCTAAACAAAAAAAGCATGTGTTCTAGCTTTGTTTGTAATTAACTGGTGTATCGACTTTTAGACCTCAAAGATGTTAGTAGAACTCCATACAGGCGCAGAGCCTGCTGAGGTATACTATAGGCCCACGGTTCGCTAGTTACATTCGGTCCCACGCAATTGAGTGCTAGAATAGACATCAAGATGCAGTAAACTTATCTTCAACTGTTACTCTCAAGTCACTCAAAAATTGCCCCACTAGACTATTAGTACTACACTAGACTACTAGAATGGTAGGTATTATGAAAATGAACAAACTAAAAGGAAATAAATAGGAACTTCTCGAATCAGATTGAAAGTTAGCAGAAATTTCCAATACTAGATAATAAATACCGATGTCAGCTAGAAAAGTCCGTACATAACTTAGTAGTAACGGAAATAACAGTATACTGTATGTTATTATTATAGCTAAATGATATATAACAAACAATATATGTACAGACAGACAATGAAACATGTTCAGTATCTCACTAGCGACGAGTGCGTTTTGATAATATTTATATACGTAGAGCTTGGTACAGTTCCCCGGCAGGCTATTACACCGAACTGTAAAGGAAACAACTTTTATATAAAACTAGCTGACCCGGTGAACTTCGTACCCCCATATTTTCTGCCCGCGTGGTAGTCTGATCCCGATTTATCAGTGTTTCTCTACAATATTATGCATGTATTATACATATAAATCTTCCTCTTGAATCACTCTATCTATTTAAAAAAACCGCTTCAAAATCCGTTGCGTAGTTTTGAAGATTTAAGCATACATAGGAACGGACAGACAGCGACAGCGACTTTGTTTTATAATATGTAGTGATATTCGTTTACCAAAATTGCTGGAGCGTTCTACAGGTTAAATTTTAGTTGAAACTATGATGTACAGTCAGCGTCAGAGAAAACAGACCCCCTCATGCTTTCATATCATTAACAAGGGGGGTCCCTTTTCTCTGAAGCTTACTGTACACTATGTACACTGCCCCGAGCACCAAAAATATTCGTATTCGTAACGTAAACGTATTGAAAGAACGGAACTTTGCTATTGGCAGCCTGCCTACAATGAACCTGTGTGTGTGTGTGTGTGTGTGTGTGTGTGTGTGTGTGTGTGTGTGTGTGTGTGTGTGAAGCCTGCCAATCGCAATGCTTCGTTCTCTCGATACCTTTACAGTACGAATACGATTATGTTTCATGCTCAGGGCCCTGGGTTCGACTGCGACCCAAACCAAATTCACCTGCTAGTCGGTGCATCTGCTAATCAACGGACAAGGCTCTGGTACAGACTTCCCTTTCGGAGTTGGGAGTTCACACACATGCAGTCGCTCCTGATGATGTCAACATATTAATCGAAACGAAAAGAACAGTTGCCTTGCCCTTAGTTGCCTTCTACGACACTCACGCGTTTCGAACCGGTGCCGGTGGTCCATTTGCTAAGCTAGTCTTTAGTACATATATATTTTTGACGTTTTGTATGTTCTGTTTTGATGGTCTATACAGAATAAATGATTTTTGACTTTGACTTTGACTTTGACTTTGACTTTGACTTTGACTTTGACTTTGACTTTGACTTTGACTTTGACTTTGACTTTGACTTTGACTTTGACTTTGACTTTGACTTTGACTTTGACTTTGACTTCATAGGAAGAAATAGAATGGCCCTATTTTACTCCAACAGGAACCAAAACGCCCTCACGACCAACAGCACCTTCCAATGTCCGCATTCCATCTGTCCTTGTAAATCTGTTCTACCCAACTTACACTACGGTGTGACAGCCATCTAAAACACGAACCCACGTATTCTGTTGTAAGGCCGGCTCTGTAAATCACTGAATTGCAAACTTCACCGTTATAGTACGTTGTGCACTTGTCTATGAGAAATTCTACGCCATGAGTCGGCCATTGTTAGTACATAGATAGCGGCCTTTTAAGATTCATGGAGTTTCAATAGTGTATATTATGCAGATATTGAATTATTGTGGTATTTTAGACAACTAGCCGCGTGGTTCCCGGTAGAGAAGAATTTGGGCCACCCCATCTCTTCCCATGCGGTGTCGTGCAAGGCGACTAAGGGATAGGGCTGTTTAACATCAGACATATACAATATACAGCCCAGATACAACCTCAGATGAATGACTCGAGTCTACAATAGCGCCCGGAATACAGCAATATGTGTGAGACCTAATACAATGATTGGTGAAATGTGGGTGTAAATTCACCTCTGTCTTACCCGCCGGGGATAAAAGCGTGATCGTATGTATGTATAACTTCGCATCCGCTTTCATCTCGGAGTCTGAGGTCTGCTTTTTCCAGTCTGACTGCGGGTTTGGATTTTCTTCGGTATTTTCCGTGAAGTATTGCCGTCTTACATGCTGTAAAAACATTTCGAACGATCGAATTGAGCTGAGCACTTATGACGTGAATTTATGTCGACAGTGATGTATGTCTATGTGCTTGACAACGTGACGTCACCAAATTTACACCATGAGGAATTGAAATCTCACTGCGTATGTGCCTGCTGACCTCCATAATCTATTGGCACTGCAGTTAGACCAGTTGTTGGACTAAAAGACTCCAAATACCCGTAACGACAACCAGGACCGACGGCTTAACCTGCACTCCGAGACACGACCAGATCAATGCAAATAGCCATATTCATGCATACAAATATATGCACTAAGCGAGAATCGAACCTGCGCCTCTTGCGTAACGTCGCGATTTACTAACCCATATAACAGAAAACCATATCACTACAACGATTTTATCAGTCTTCATTGATCTAGTATATCGTAGTCCAAGAGTATTACATTTAAGATACCGTTTCAACTGAACTATAATTTCGTGGGAGGTACTCTTCAGTAGTGGTAATATTAATAAATTTTAAACTAATTACTTAAATCACAATACTGGTATCAACTATATACGTATTGCAAATCAAATCTTTAGATTGAGTTGATTTTATCTTAAAAATCACATTGTATTTTTGTCGTTTGGTCTAAGTTATAAGCGATACTAATACAAGATAATGTTAATTTGTCTACAACAGTTGGTTTGTACAAGTATTTTTTCGTACAACACAGATTCGATGACTGTAATATTTTGCTATCTTCCATCAAGTCTAGCAAAGTTTTAAAAGTTACCGCTCTAGCTTGACTACTAGGCTAATCCTAATTCTTTAAAAACCGTTATGCCTAACCTAAGGTACGCTGTGAAGCTTTCAAATGAATTTCGAAAATGTGAAGTCCATGCTTTTGAATTTTATTTCTATGAATTTAAAAAGTTATTAATTAGGACAAGAATTAAACTCGCAACCAGTCCCTTGCTAGGGAGATACTTTGACCAACTGAGTTAGAAAACACGCCTTAGACATTCAAAATTCTCATATAGGTACATACTTTTTGAGCTGACACCTTCCCGATCCAAATTTCTAGAAAAAGAAACCCCCGAAGGGGTAGGTAGAGAGAGGTCAGCTAGTTAGCATACTTCGAAAATATTTCACTAGTTAATTCCTATCACATGCCTACATAAATCGCTTCAACAAATAATTTAGCCCCCACCCGAACTTGCTTTGAGTTTAATTAGAAAGAGGTCCATAACGCTTACGTTCAGTATAGACGCACGCCCCCACAGATTTATAGCTGCTCGCCTGCAGATAAACATCCATTAATTAAAAAAATATTATATATTGAAGTATACGGATGGTTGTAACCTGTTTCGTGAATGTAGTCACCAAATATTGCGATGTTGTGATCCACCTGCCCCGGTATACAGTGTTGAATAGAATAAATTGATCAATGCGAATATACGTTGACGTCTGTCATAAACTCAGGTCTTTGGCGCCGAGTGTTAGCAGATACTTTGCGATGGTATAGCGCACCTATAGTGACGTTTCATGCATTACCGAAAATATTAATAGATGCACTTATTAATGTAGTTTGTTGTTATGAAGTTTTTTGCTCGATATGATATGCATGGATAAAATTAAAGCCAAAATACAAAAAAATGGCGTCATTTTGCGATATTTTTGCGTCATTATTACTACAAATAATACGATGTTGTATAAAATTTTGATTTAATATATCGAATTAAATATTATTTGCGAAGTCATTTTGACGGGTATTGTTTTGCTACTGATTGAGGTTGAGCCAGGAGCCTCGGTACTCTCATACCCGTGATAGCAGTTCATACTTGTAAGGGGCGCTCTGTAGCAATGTATACTCTAAGGGGGTGATACATACAAATATTTGTGCCTGTTAATCCTCAAAGCGATAGGCAGGGGCTGTATTAACACTTCGCCAACTATAATTTTATTTTCTGTCCCACGTAATTGGGGGCGAACCTATTGCTGTCACGTAGGCACTTTCTCATGGGCTGTATGTTGTACTGTTGGTACTATCTGATGGATAACCCTTTCCCTTAGCCACCTTTTACGGCACCCATGGGAAGAGATGGAGTGGCCCTGTTCTACTCTACCGTATCTATCTATCCTAAATCACGTAAGTCGAATTACATTTCAGCAGGAGAATCAGCAAAAATAGCCGTGGTTTACCCTCACAATCGTTATTTATAGTCAAGCCTCCGTTTTGTAATCCAAGGTTTATTTACTGAAAGTAAATAGTTAACAGGTGAATTTCGTAATTCAGAACTTTACCTGATAAGAAGTAATATCATTTCTTCGAGAATTTTGCATTTAAACATCTCAAATCATTAAAATGATTTGCTACTGGACTTTCGAAACTAAGCTTCACCCGTGATAGATTTTCACCTTTGAATGTTATTTTGATAACATACCCAACTAAAACTATATCACAATTATCGATACAATAACTACAATTCGATTGGCATCTAATCTAATATCGATTTGAGTTGCATCACCGCTAGACCACACATGCGTACGCACACATTATATTAATTTATCATGTGTGACAGTTAATCTTCTGAATAATTCTCATCGCCGTTACTGTGCGCTTCTGCTAAGATATATTTGGTCGTAATTTGATGGCAGCCAAACGTGGATATATCGCTTGAAGCGACTTTGAAAGGCGCCAATGCACTTTGGTGTTGTAAGGTGTGGCAATCATTTATCCACGTAAAAATGTTTATTTCAATTTAATGAATTAGTTATTAAAGAATTAATAGCTAATTCGTTAAATTGAAATAAATATTTTTCGATTGCAAACTACACTAAAAATATTAAAAGGCATAAGCTTCCATTTGATGTAGGTATAATTTCACGTTAAACTTATTAATAAACTGGATGGCAACAAGGACTTAGTTTGACCAACTAAAGTTTAAAATGAACCTGTTTGAAGCTCAGATAAAACAGTGAGAGAAATTTCAATAGAAAATAAAATAAGTGTTCGTATAAAAAAAATAAGAAAGCAAATGGAAGAACATGGCCGCGCAATAATATGAATAGCATTACGCAAATTAGGAACGATAGCAGGACCAAAGTCTTTTGTGTAGACAGGTACTGTCTCAGCTAAAGACATAAGCTATAGTGATTTAAAATAGCTTGAACATAAAGACAATGATATTAGTAATGCAGACAAGAGGGATATAGCAGTTATTTTGCCTATTAAGTACGATCATTGATAGATAGAAATCGTGACAGGAAAACATAAATTAGGACATTAAAATATGAATTACGTTGATGGATAAAATGAGTCAAGGAAAATTATTAATGTTATAATAGTTACGCATGGTAAGAATGGCGTTGATAATTTTCAAATAAAAAAAAGACAGCAAAGGTACTTAGTATTATGAATATCTTGCACAGGTAGACTACTTAACCACTATTATAATAATTTCAAATTGTATCCTAATCTTCAAAAGTTGTAACATAAACTTAAGATTTAAGGTAGGTATCCAAATCTTTCGCCATTTTGTGATAGGTTGTGCTCAAAAAAGTAAAAAATTTCACGCTCCCCCGCAATCGAACAGTGACTGAAAATTTGAAATTCGAATCTGGAGAAATTCAAGGCTACATTCGAATCTGTGCGCGCAGGCGCAGCCACTTTTAGGGTGGCTACGTTAGTCGGACCTTTGATACAGTAGATGCTAAATTTAGAACGACAACTATTTAGTAGTATTCTATAAATATCTTAAATTAATGTCTAAAATATCTTGAAGCTCGAGTTTTATATAATTTTATGAATATTAATATATAATTTTCAATAAGTACATATTTAGCTAAAACCCGTTGTTGAAATTTTCATTTCTGAAATAATTACTTTTAGATTTTTAAGTAATTGTTTGGTACGTTCTGAAAACTCGAAATCCTTGGTATCCCTATCACCGGCACACCCAAATAAATCCAGTGAGGTCGGCGACCCCTCACCGCGGCGACAGTTTTTGTTGTGGAAATTTTTAGACCTCCTTTTTTAAAGGCACTGTAGGTACCTCAATTATTTTCAACTTTTTACACGCTTTATTTCGACTTCGCGTTTGATTCACCTTATTTTCTCATGTAGGTGTTTAATAGCTGTAATTTCTTTGGTGACAATGTTATACGTCAAAACACTTGTGTAAAATCCTCTGTGTAGATTTATTGCATTTAGAATTACGATTTTAAGTTAAGGCTCTTTTTTATATAGTATTTGTAATAAAACGATCTTAAACATAATATAAAGTAGATGTCTTTATTGACATTATATTAATTTGAAGTATGTCGTTTATGATATATTTGCGAGCGACCTGAGTTTCATGTAATAATCTATCATTTTAGATGTACTTATCTATAATTATATCCGCACATTCCTCTAGCAAAGTTATAAAGTGCAAGTTTTCATCATCGACGAAGTCTATAATTTATTTAGATTAAAAATTCTCATTCACAGCATTGCCAATTAACATCACTTCAAAATCGTGGAGGCATTATTCAAAACTAGAGATAATCACGTTAGATAAATTAATTCAGTCGAATTAAAATCTACTATTCTCATAGGTGGAGATTTACAAAGCTTAATTGAACCGAGCTGGGTGCGCGTGAGTGCGATAATCAGTACGGCCGTTAATGATTTCAATTTAGAAGGGCCAACACGCAAATTTATTTCGTAATCTGCAGTGGCCCGGTATTGCACGATGCAGAGGGTTACTAAGGTTGCCGAATTTGGAATGCGATTTGTGCGATAACTTTGACATGAATATAAAAGAAATGCTTTTGACTTCTTAGTAATTCGAGCTAAGGTTATTCGTTTTAACAGTGGTCTAGATATAGTTGGAAGATATAATACTACTTATAGTAAAAGTAGTTATTAAGTTTATAGGAGTTAAAATGAATAAGCATAATAATTTGTTTGATATTACAACATAAACAACCCAAAACTTTTAAGTCTAAGCCGATTAAGGACTCATAAAAGGGTATCAAACAGCTCATGATCCTAATCTCAAATGAATTGACGAAACGATCAAGTCAAACTTAAGAGCTTTATATAACTTTATTGCGATTTCGCCAGACGCATAATTTGTGCCTGCTCGTAATTTTGATATACATGTAGTTTTATAGCTCGAATCCTTGTGATAATTCAGAGATGCAATGAATTTGAACAGGATTAATTATACCTATAAATTCAAATTTCAGTTGATTGATTTTGTTTTTTAATTTCAATAATTACAATATGTGCAATAATTACTGCAATAAGAATAATAATTCTAGGTTATTTTTACAAGGGATTTAAAAATTCACAGTGAAGTTGTTTTCGTAGACATTAAAATTACACCAACTCGTTGCGTGTTGTAAACTAACTCTACGTTGAATGTTGTAAATTCGATTCTTACATGGAAACGAAACTCACAATTAATTGAAGAATCCAAACACAGGCTTTTATAAATAGGTACAAACCCAAAAATGAATTGATAATATCATATCCTACTATGACTTTACAGATTGCAAGCAGTCTCTCTTAATACCAAAAGATAATGTTAAAAGATGATTAAATTACGTTAATACTTAGTCGAGTTTTATAAGGATACTTCAAAGATGGTTCCCAAAGTAACCGTATTAGCTAGAATCAAGTAGCATCAGAAAAACACGCATGAAAATAATGACAATTCACACAAAAACAACAGTTACGCCAAATCCTGTGAATCCAACCAAAAATAAGACAGCGCGTTTGCGCATCGGCGACTGTATAAAGTGGAGAGACAAAGAGGCGACGCGGGGGTGACCAGGACAGAGGGGAGGACCCGGGACCAGTTAAACAAAGACTGCGGAGCATGTCCACGAATAAGACTGTATATCAATCTTGTGTCAGCGTACCTGCCCAAAACGACTGGCATAAAAAAAGCGCGCCGCCTGCACAAAAAATAAGAAACGCCGGAAAAAAATTTTTCGACAGTGAACCCCTTTAAATTGTTGTGTGAGCTGCCAATTAAAAATTGATAGATACAAAACCGTTTTCGGTTGATGGTTTAT
Source organism: Eilema depressum (assembly GCA_914767945.1). Lineage (NCBI taxonomy): Eukaryota > Metazoa > Arthropoda > Insecta > Lepidoptera > Erebidae > Eilema > Eilema depressum. Next base: position 20,289,039 of record OU612020.1, read on the forward strand.
TTCATGAATTTTTTTGGTCTTGAAGTGGTTAAGTGAGATGATTTAATGGATTTATTCACGCAGTAGTTTCATTATCAGTATAAACTATGTTTCCAATATCTGTTTCAATTGTTTTGCGGAACCAAAGACGTCAGTTAAATGTTAGAATGTCTATGGTCTTGACAAGTTACATTACACAATAATTATACTGGGGTTTTACGTGCACTTTGTAGTAAAACTGTAATGTGCTGAAACATTATGTTTCGTTTTCTCAAATTATGTGGAGGCTTTGGTTTTATAGAGGAGTTTTATTTGTTAAATATTTCAAGAATAATAATGCGTGACAATGCGTAATAATAAAAAAGTATTATTAGACATTTAGAAACTTCGAAAGTTCAAATAAAAATTGGGTAGTAATGAATTAAAAAAAGTAATTTTATTACAAGAATGGTTCCAATCCATACCTGGATAAACGACGTCAATAATAATACAGAGTCATAAGAAATGATTCATAAAAATCATGAATAGAATATGATTGATACAAATAAGATATCCTTTTAATTTACATCAGTGTAGCAAAAGCTATATTGAAACTACTTTCAAATGATTAATATTATAAATTACGCCTTAGTTCGAATATCTACGTCTATGCAACTCAACGAACTTTTGTATGTAAATGTTAACAAACACAACAACAGACAATTAGCAATAAAAGCTTTTGAAAAACAGACCAAAAGCATATTGAAAGACAAAACAATAGTCTGCGTGTAGCAGCTCGACATTCAAGCATTAATTTAGCCTGCATAATTAGTTTGAAAGTGACGAAACTAGTTCAGAAGTTGCTTGAAATTCTTCGTCATGCAGGTAATATTAATTGAGATTTGGTACATATCCTATAATAATAAATTATTGTACGAAAACGTATATTAAGTTATTTTACCTAAAGAGCCTATATACATGGACGATGATGATGAATATGATGCAGACAATGAGTAACAATATAAATCAATTAGCGACATTACTACAAGACTGATAAAATCTATAGAAGTTTAGAATTGTTCCAACGGCAAAAATACTTTTGCAATGATTTTTTGTGGTCAACATAATCACGCTATAAACAGTTACGATGCCCATATTCAGCTGTCAATGGGCGATCTAGGTGTACTCTTATCATTTATGGCTGGGTATTCTGATAAAGAGGAATATTTGGATCAGTGTGTGGATTATAGCTTCAAAAAGTGGAATGGACAATTCTTGTCATCAATTCAAAAGATTTTTTGTGCTACAATATTCAGATCATTCTTTGTCTTGATTTTATAGTTAGTACAAAATTACTTGATAGTTTTTTCTTTCAGTTTAATTATTTCGGCTAATCTTCTAAGCGAATGATAATGTTTATTGTCAACATTGCCTTATAGACAGTAAACACGTTTAATTGCATTGGTAACAAAAAGTGCAATGAGAAACCAAACCAGAAACCACTTTTAAATAATTAATAATCGGCATTTACATATAAATTGCCTGAGATTTTATTTTTGGTCTAGTCACGAAATTAGGAATCTATTTTGATGAACATCAAAAAGTTGGCAGGACAATTAATTACCAGTAAATTATAGGTGTGTTGATATTAATCAAAAGAAAGATTTATAATTTGTTTCACTCAATACCTATACCTACTGTTTCGTTTTATAAACAAGTCGGTATCACTATCACTTCACTTCACTACATATTATAAAACAAAGTCGCTGTCGCTGTCTGTCCGTCCCTATATATGCTTAAATCTTCAAAACTACGCAACGGATTTTGAAGCGGTTTCTTTTAATAGATAGAGCGATTCAAGAGGAAGGTTTATTATGTATTATACATGCATTATATTGTAGAGAAACACTGATAAATTTAGAGATACTACCACGCGGGCGGAAAATATGGCGGTACGAAGTTCGCCGGGTCAGCTAGTTGAAAATGAATCTGTACTTTGAACATACATACGCTCACGTCTACTGCCCTCCGAGGTAGGCAGAGACTGCCATTTGCCTCTATCCTGACATACTTCACTTACTTCCTCTACTGTAATTAAACCTTTTATGCAAACCCTCTGCTTTCGAGTACTTAATACCCGACTGCCGAAGAAAGGAGGGTAATGTTTTTTACAAAACTTTATTGACTTGATCAATGTTAAGTTACAATAGAGCATTGTTTCAAAATTAATACTTTTGACAACTATTCTTAAAAACTTTATTTTCAATTTTAAATCTGAACGTCATCAAGAAATAGAACAGTCAAAATGAGACTGGTTTCGATCTAAGCACTATTGAAAAGTTAGACATATAAAATTTATTTATATGCAGGTATATAAGAATGGTCAAATATAATAGTTTCCCAGTATTAAAGACAATACAAGCCAGAAAGTAAAGTGATCCCGTAACATAAATATTTATGGTGCCATCAATAGTGGTGCGGTCAATTGCGCTTCCAAGCTCACAATCCGGGGAAATTGAGATGAGTGGGGTCAAATATTGTAATGATATGTCTGTGGTCCAGCTATTATTGAAAGTTTTCATAATTATATTAATTTACATTCAAAGTCTTGTAGCATTTTTGGCAGTTTCTGGATAACTAATAATACTAATTGTTCTAGTAATAATGCTATTGGTTTTATTTTTATTTGAACGTATGAATATTTATTGATTGAAGTAAAACAATTTTTTTGTCTATTTTCATACAATATACAAACGATATAAATTAACTCACCAAAGACCACGGGTTAGTATGGAGTGCCATGCATTCCATTGATATTTTCAATATTAGGAAAAGTATACAAGCTATCTAAAAAGATTGTGTTATTTTACCGTTTCAACTTAGAAATAATCTAGTTTTCATTTAAACATAAAAATGAATGGAATTACGAGATTCCATTCATTTTTGTAGGTAGGTATATCGTAGTTAGTCAACTCAGTGATTCGTGAATCACAAATCATGTTCCGACATTCAGAGGCGCTAGGCTCATTCAAACCAATTTCGTATACGTGCCGCTAGAACATTATTATTCTATTAGAGTAAAATTTTATATTATAGAATCTCTTCAGAGATAATTTACGAGTATTCAATTCTATCAAATCAGCTGAGTAACGTATATTGTTAAAGTGGTTTAGCATATTGTGAATATTATTATTATTAATATTGTGATGTTAATCACTTACATTTTACATTGCTTTGGATATAATTTTATTATAGAATATAACTAAATATTAGGAACAGTTTTATATTATAATAACTAGTTAAACCGTGACTTTGCTCGCGTGCATGACACCTAGTCATCTCTCCGGTTTAAACAGCAGATTTTAAGTCTGGCTAAACTTTCTGGTTTGTTTCTGCGTTCATCGCGAAAAAACAGATAGATATAAACAGAAAAATAGACAAGAATTTGAAAGAAAAATGTTTTGGGTTTCACATCGTTAATTCAACAAAACCAAAGTATTTGTTTAAATATCTTCAATATGAAGATACAACTAATTTAAATTTTTATAATAGTATAGATAGATCACACAGGTTCTTACTGACAGTTTCTAAAGTTCGGAATAATTAACAGTATAGATAGATCACACAGATTCTCATCAATGAGAATCTGTGCTCTATTGGATTGACTAAACTGGTATTATTAATGTAAACTTATTTGTCCAGGTCAACCACCAGTCCGCTACAGTATTGTCTCCGGTGATCCAGACCATCGCTTTACTATTGAACCTCTCTCTGGATCGATAAGAACTGCTGGACAGCTAGACCGAGAAACCAGTGCTTCATATCTCCTGAATGTTAGAGCTACTACTGGAAATCCATCAAGTTTCGATCAAACACAGGTAAAACTTGCGGCTTCTGTTATTGTCAATTTAGTACAAACTGTATTGAAGATATTTTGATTCTTTCCATATTAATTTGTAATTTCCATGTTGTAATATCTAATGTTGCCCGGCAAATTTTCTTAAATATAGTAAAAATTTCCACATAAGTTTTTAGTTAAATAGAGTACACGACTAAATTATCAATTCTCTTGCAGGTCCAAATAACCTTGGAAGACGTAAACGATAATACACCAGAATTTGGCACATCATCAGTGAGGGTTTCAGTAGCAGAATCAGCTTCTATCGGATCCGTGGTATACGCTGCAAAGGCAACTGATGAAGACTATGGGAAGAATGGCCAGATCAGCTATAATCTAGTATCATCCACAGGACTTGCAAATACTTTTGCTGTGAACCATCAACATGGTTTAGTTACATTATTGAGGTATGTATACATCAATACATTTATTTAGTTTTCTTTTCTGTTCAAATTAAATTAAAAATAACTGAAAGACGCATGAGTGAAAGATTTATTTGAATTTTCAAATAAATCTTTCACTAATTCTATGTTTATCTTGATTTTACAAGACAATTATATCGTAAAGAATCATCAAACAAAAGTCAATAATTCAAATTGCAAGACTTCCTGTTTTATTTAAAGTACCTATTGTGTAGATACACAATAGTACATTAAATATTGCAAAACTACTAAAATATTTTCTTTCTAGGTCTCTCGACTACGAGAATCTCGTCCGCCATACACTCATCATCTCGGCTAAGGATAACGGCACACCATCACTTAGCGCTAACCTGACATTGGTAGTAGACGTTCAAGATGTTAATGACAACCCTCCAGTATTTGAGCATGACTCATACAGCTCCAATGTCTACGAATCTGAAGCTGTTAATGCTAAGGTAAGACTATTATTCCAATAATTATGACATCCAAATACTTAAGGAGTAACTAAAACCTAAATAAAAACCAAAACACCTATCTTTCAATGATAGTAATGGGATTGCCCCCTAATAAACGACAATTTATCTATAGCTCTGAATCATTTAACGCTATCGCCGTGATGACAGTAAAAGACAATGAAAATAAGTAATGATAGTATTCTAAATATGAGTTAAGATTTAATAACTATTTGCACAATGTCTTTTAACGAGTTGATAATGTTAAAAGTCTCAAGTTAACAAGACAAGGATCACGAAACATTTAATTTTGTTTAAAAAAAATTTAATATTGAAGATTAAATCCATAATTATTGAGTGAAATATTATCGTGTGTAGCAAAAATAATGTTTTATACTATATCATATTACAGATCCTGGAAATTCAAGCCATAGACAAAGATACGGGTAACAATGCACGTATTACATACAAGATCATATCAGAATCCACCAACATGACTGAAGATTTCTTCAAAGTACAGCCAAGCACTGGTTGGGTCTATCTGGCTAAACAACTCGACAGGGAAACAACTGCTATACATAAAATGATAATTATAGCTGTTGATAATGGCATACCGTCACTTTCCGCCACAGCTAAATTAGTGGTCAATGTAATAGACGCAAATGATAATGATCCAGTGTTCAGTAAAACAGCATATGAGTTCAAAGTGGAAGAAAATCAAAGGGCAGGAGCATATGTAGGAAAAATTGCGGCTACAGACGCAGATTTGGGTGATAATGCTGTTATCAGATACAGCTTATTTCCAAGTAATACAAGCTTCAATGTTAATCCCATTACAGGTAAGTTTTCTTTAATTATTTGATTATTATAGGCAAAAATAGCGTGTGTTCTAAATGTAAGGGTAAATATCTAAATCAAACTTATAACACCCGTCTTTTTTGTCGGGGGTTAAGAAAATGAACGCTGAATTCGTTAATGAAATCTTTAGTAGTCATACTACATAACTAGAGCATTTGCTATTGCAATCTTTCTAAGAAGTACCGCTGGTAGTCTTATCAATGACACATTGATCCTACTACAATCACCAAATCAAGTTGGTACCTATTTCAATAGAATTCAAATTTAATTTTGGAAAGATTCAATTGATTCAGTCATGATTTTTCTTCTCTAAATTACATATGTATTACTTAAAAAATATCTACCGAAGTTGCTAGTTACCCAAGGCATGTTTTAACCTTAAATTGGTTAAGTTAACCTTTAGGAGATAAAAGCTCTTCCTTGTTTTTAAATCCATAAGTGATCTGTATTTACAGACATATACAGTATCAGCGACACTTCATTCATTACATCATGTACAGACCTAACTAAGAACAATGAAATTTCACCGTAATTCCAAATAGTCTCCATATTTGTTCACCCAGAACTTCGTTGCTAGCAGCCACTTGTCTCTTGTTGATTCTGTCGGCACGTTTGAAAGTTAAAACCCAAAGTATGTAAGTCCCTTAAAACTCATTGATTGAGTAAACAGTTTGGGTAAATAAAGCTATTTTAATACCTCCACAATTTGAGAGTATAGGGAGCAGATCCGATGACTTTGTTTGTATTGGACTTTTGTATGAGCCAGTATGTAATTATGGAGTTATTTGGAATGTTGGATGTGTTTTGATGAAGGATACACGCTGAGATTTAGCTGTGATTTTTTTGACAAGAAATTGTGTTCATCTTAAAAGTCTCTTAAATATTTGATATCTAGATAATTCATTTAGTTGGTATCTGACTTTATTGTTCTTTCGTAAAGGCACTATAACCATAATTAATAAAAATACTATTAGATATGTGTTTATCAGTGTAGTCTTTACGATGTTATTAGAGGTATTCGATCTCGAATACGTAAATATAGAAAATTCTCATATCAGTGTTACGATATCTACATTCAGCTTCTTAAAGCACATTTAATAAGATATGCAAATACATGATCCTTATCCAAAACGATGTTTATCGTCGAATTCGTGTGAGTATTATATATGGTATAAAAAGGGTGGTAGGCAGTTCGTTATTCGCAATAACTGACTGATGAATGGTAAGGCTTTTCGTCTCAATTCGGTTTATCGCCGATCTCATCCGAACATACCCGAGCTAGTTAGCGGCTGCGTGAGTCCTTGCATACAAAATTTCATTGCCATTTAGTGCACTATGTGCTCCAATCAATTTTGCTATATATGCTTCACCAGTTTCCTGTATCTAATATGGAAATATTATCTTCTGCTGCTCTCTGCTCTGCAAAACAAAACAGCGGAATAGCAGAAAATACAAAAATTGAATTGAAATCGAACCAATTTTGGATCAAGCTTCTAAAAATGAGTTCCGATGTTAATAGCAAATAGTTTCAGCGATATAAAAATTATAGATAGTGTTGTTAATTGTAATCCATAAAGAAAAAAAGGACTGTTTTGATTACCTATGAAATTAACTACATAAGAAAGTAAGTAAGTAAATTCATTTATTGCACGAAACATGGTCAGGGTACGCATTATTTGAGGTAGGCACTTAACAGCTTAAAGAATGTTTACAACATTACATGGAATGTCACACATGTACATAATTATATAAATGCGTGCATCTCATTTCCGAATACGGACTCTTACAATCAATGAGTCACGAAAGCTCACCAATATTTCTTTACTGACATGGGACAAAAGTTCACGGTGTCTGATCTTTTATAAGGATATAAAAAGCGCTTAACACAAATTTGTGGGTGGACATGAATTGATTGAATCAACGATTTTAAATTGAGTATCTTTGGAATCGATGACTTCAGTTCGTTCCATTATTGCGATTATAATTTGTTTCGTGTTCCCTTTGTCGTTTGTGATAATATTATATAAACGTTGTGGAGTTTAAATCACAATGCTAACATAACTTATCTTATTAATTACATGATTTCTACGTTCCTAGGTTCTGTCTATTTACGTACTTTAATCAAACATTAATATGAGTCAAATAATTACACCAAAATTCCTGCGAACATTCCTTTTACAGAATCTAAACTATTAACAATTTGCATTAAACTTAAAACAATAATTAGGATTTGCACTTTAAAGCTAATGTAGCCGTCAATTACTGTTTTGAGAAAACCTGCTGGGCGAAATCGCTATAAACAGCTGATGCTATAACCAAATTTAGTAGTGTTGGTCTATGCAGTACATGCTTGACTAACACCAAACTATCACACTGTATATTAACCACAGGAGATAAAGAACTTGAACATATTAACACTGAACAAATAACATTAGTAGTTACAGGTTGTACTGAAAATGAAACATAGTTTTCTAAAGAAATTTCAAGTGTTCTATTAATCGCCAATCAATCATGATGACGGTAGTTTTTGCATCAAAGGTCACGCCACCCGTCGTCCGGTTCAGCCACAACGGGAGGCTGCACACAATGAATTTATGCGTGCCAATTGCGAGTTATAAACGTCGTCGCTCTTGCTTGCGCCGTGACCCACCATTAACTATTATTAAAATATTGCTATGTAGAAGCCTCGCTATTCTCTCCAATGTTTTATTACAAGCCTTACCAAGTACTAGATATTGTCGTCGACTATTTAAAGCTCGTACGTTACAAATGTACGTGTAGGACGCACAGGCCGTACAACTCGTTTCGTTGACAGATACCTTTTATTTTCATATATGTTCTCAAATGAATTATAGGTGTAAAATGTAGCTGGAATCTTTCTGTAGACAGAGTGCTATAAATTGCAGTAATAACAAACAGACTGAAACAAAAAAGTAATTGTTATAGTTGATGCAATTGTAAAATGTTTTATTGTGTTAACGATGCGAGGAATTTGCAAGATTGATAATGTAAAATTTAGTCTGTAGTTTTGAAAATGAGTAGATAGTATTATTATTGTTTTAATTTTGTTATTGTTTGAATTAAGTTTTGTCATTACTATTATCTGACTGACTTTTTGCATCGTTTATATTCTGTGAAACCCATTGCGTAGGAGAACATTATAATAACAAAAAGCTACAGTTTTCTGTCTTGTAGCTTTCTTGTCTTATTCTTATGTTAGTATTTTGGTGCTATTGCATCTGCCAAAACAAACTTGAAGTAAAATATATAAATATAATAATCAAACATTAAAAATTATTCAATTGTTTCAGGTGTCATAACAACTAAAGAAAATTTGGACAGAGAATTCAAATCTTCTTACTCTCTCTTTGCCGAAGCGAAAGACCAGGGGTCTCTGCCGAAGTCAAGCAGAGTGCCTGTTTCTATCAAAATTACCGACGTAAATGATAATCCACCAGAAATCATTGACCCCAGAGAAGATGTGGTTAGTGTTAGAGAAGAACAACAACCAGGAGCAGAAGTTGCTAGAGTTAAAGCTATTGATAGAGATAATGGTGTAAATTCTAGTATAACTTACTCTATCTTGAATGAGAGAGATATGGATGGCGTGGGTGTTTTTGTAATCGATGCTAACACTGGTGTTATTAAAACTAGTACTGGTAAGATTTTATTGACATATGTATCTATTTTAATATGCAAAGATACATTCAATGAAAACTGGTATTATTTTGTAGGAATTAAGAAAATGTGCTAACGGAATTTTTCTTTTGCAGTATTAGACCATGAAGAAAGATCTATTTACCGTCTAACAGTGGCGGCCACTGACGGAGGTAAACCACCAAAGCAAAATGTAAGGCAACTGAAAGTTGAAGTTCTGGATTTAAACGACAATAGGCCAACGTTTACTAGTTCCAGCCTATCATTCAAAGTAAGCTCACTGAATATAATATATAACATATTTTATTGCTTCATACAACTATTCATCTAATCACAAGAACATTTGAAATATCTTCAATCAGAATAAGATATTTATGAACCAAATATCACAATCTAACCAACTGTTTTATTTTTCAGGTGAAAGAAGACGTGAAAATAGGCCATGTTGTGGGCACTGTAGCATGCTGTGAAAGTGACATTAGAGAAAACTCAGTAAACGATGAAGATGAAAAGCAAATATCATATCTCTTGATGCCCTTAACATCAGATCATGCTCCCGGAACTTTTGAAATAGATCGACGAACGGGTTCTTTAGTAGTTGCGCGACAATTAGACAGAGAAATACAAGATGAATATCGTCTTGAAGTAAGGGCTTTGGATACATCAGCGACTAACAATCCCCAAAGCAGTGCTGTCACAGTGAGGATTGAAATAGTAGATGTTAATGACAATGCACCACAGTGGCCCCAAGATCCTATTAATATTGAAATATCAGAACTCACACCTGTTGGCATGATAGTTTACAATTTTACAGCAAAAGATGCAGATTCGGGACCTAATGGGGAGTTAAACTTTCATGTAGTATCATCTTTACCTGCTGCCAAGAATGTGTTCAATCTGGATCCACTCACTGGTTCTCTTACTTTAACTTCTAATCTTGATTATGAAAAGTTAAAAGAATATTGGCTCATCATTGAAGCAACAGACTTAGCATCTAATGCAACGGAGAGAATGGTAACATCAGCAACAGTGCATATTTCGATTACTGATGAAAACGACAATACTCCTAATTTCGTATCGGCTAATAAGGCCACTGTATCCCTGACCACGTTATCTGGTCTTTTATATCAATCACTGGCGGTGGATGCTGATTCAGGTGATAATGGAAGAATATCTTACTACATATCCGGTGGTAATGATCATGCTTACTTTTCAATGGACTATGATGCTGGCAAATTGACGTTATCCAACAAGTACTCGCAAGATATATCCAAAGTCAGACCTGGACTATACAAACTTAATCTTACTGCATCAGATCATGGGATGCCATTTCCAAGACAAGCTCATATGACTTTAAATTTAATGTTGCAAGAATCGACTAATGTTCCACCTAGGTTTACAGATCCTTCTTATAGAACGAATATCAGTGAAGATATTAGGCCAGGTAGTTTTGTTACTAGACTATCTGCTAAGTCTTCTAGAGGAAATGCAAGTAAGTATTTCTATGGAAACTATAATATAACCAATTAATATAAATTAATTTTTTTGTTTAATGACTTCTGTCTCATATATTATTATCAATTAAAAAAAAGATAACCCATGTAAACAGCTATGACTAAACATATCTTGTTCTTACAGGTAATTTAACATATATGGTACCTTCTGGAGTAGCGGATGATAAATTTGCTATTGATGAACGTCTTGGCACAATAATAGTTAAAACAAGAATCGACAGAGAAGAGAGAAATCAATACACATTTCCAGTTTATGTGACGGACTCGAGTACATTCCAATCAACAAGTAATTTTGACGTCACAACAGTCACGATAAGCATAATGGATGTAAATGATAATCCACCAAGTTTTAAAACAGGATCATGCTATCCTTTAGCGGTGCCTGAAAATAATGATCCTGAAGTGATACACACAGTTGCCGCTACCGATAAAGATACTGGTGCAAACGGAGTCATTACTTACAGCATTACATCAGGAAATAACGGCAATAAGTTCTCTATAGATTCAACGACAGGAAAACTGACTGCTAGGACATTAGATCGAGAAACACAGTCAAAATATCATTTGACTATTACAGCTTTTGATCACGGATCCCCAGTTGCGTTACAAGGGTCTTGTAATATAACAATAATGGTTGAAGATCAAAATGACAATGATCCAGTTTTTGACACTGGTCACTATTCTGCTGCTATACCAGAAGATGCAATGATTGATACTTCTGTAATCAAAGTAAGAGCAACTGATGCTGATTTAGGTTTTAACAAAAGGATTGTATATTCATTAGCAAACGAAAGCCAAGGGTTATTCAGAATTGATAATAAGACTGGGATAATTTTTACTACTGGGTGAGTAGACATTAAAAAAAAATCATGAAATTGATTCGTATTGTGTAATATTTTTCTATAGGTATTATTTGTTCAAAACAATAATTTTGATAATTGTTTTTTCTTACAGAACTTTCGATAGAGAAAAGACAAATGTCTATCATTTTGAAGCGGTAGCAACGGACGAGGGGCGATACATTACTCGATCTCAAAGAGTCTCTGTCGAAGTTACTATCAATGATGTGAACGACAACAAACCAATTTTTACCAAATATCCCTTCAAGGAACAAATAGCAACGCTGTCTCCACCAGGTCAAAGTTTATTAAGGGTATCCGCCACTGACAATGATATCGGAACTAATGCAGAAATAATTTACGAACTTTTAGAAACATCTAATCATAAGTTCCGCATAAATCCGACTACAGGGGTTCTCACAGCGACACAAAGCTTAGCAAGTGAAAATGGAAAACTCATCCATTTGAAAGTAATGGCCAAAGACAAAGGGAATCCCCCTCAAAGTTCTATAGGCCTTATAGAAATTCGTGTCGGTGACTTTTCAGATCAAACGCCCACATTAAACTTTCAAAATGCTACGTACGACGTTACTATAGAAGAAAATATGTCGTACGGTAAGGACGTGCTCCAAGTGACTGCGGTCCGGAGCGATGGGCGGCGACAGAGGATAATTTATGAAATCGGCAACGGCAACGATCAGTATGCATTCCAAATCGACTCTAACTCGGGAGTAATAAGAGTGAATAACTCTGTGAATCTCGACTATGAGTCGTACCCGGGCCCGCGCAGGCAGCTTGTTGTAGTTGCACGCACAGAAGGCCTGCCTGTCTTATACGGCTACTGCGATGTTATAATAAATCTGATTGATCAGAACGACCACGCTCCCAAGTTTACGCAACAACAGTATATTGCGAATGTCCTTGAAGGGAATACTAAGGGTGAATTTGTTGTGCAACTTGCCGCGAAGGATGGAGATCGTGGCGTCAATGCACGGATTCTTTACCACATCGTAGACGGAAATCATGACAATGCATTCATTATTGAGCCTGCCTTTTCTGGATCTGTGAAAACAAATATCGTTCTTGATCGGGAGATAAGAGAGACTTATAAATTGACGGTGATAGCTACGGATGAAGGTGATCCACAGATGACTGGAACGGCTACTCTCAGGATCAACGTCGTGGATGTGAATGACAACCAACCGACATTCCCACCGCCAAATGTCATCTCAGTATCGGAAGGTACGTTTTTACTTGTATACTGCGTATTCGCATTCGGGTTTTAAATTGCCGTTGGTCGTCCTATCGACTTTTCGAAATAAATTGGTAGAACAAAAAGCGTACCACGGAGAGGGAGGCATTTTACATAATTTGTATTCTCGACTCAGTAACATTGCAACTTTTCGATTCCGACGCTGAGATTAAATAAAAGGGACTCCTTTAGGGATCAATATTTATTGGATGGTATTACATTTTTTTCTGAGTGCATGTTTTAGCGGTTTACCGTCGGTCCTTGGCGTCCGCGTTGCTTTTTATTTGATTTTTATATCATTGTAAGTCAACAGGGGTTTTGTTTTAGAGAAATTTTATTTTGGCGGATCGTTAAAACGGCAGTCAAACGAGCCCCGTCAGTATAGTTTGCTTTCTTTTTTAGGAACGGAAGTTGGGACAGTGCTCACATCTGTTACTGCAAACGACGTTGACACATTTCCGGCTCTGAAATACTCGATAATGCAAGGGGATAACACTTTTTCTATAGACCGATATAGTGGGAAGATTGTTTTGATTGCACCACTGGATTTCGAAACGAAGAAAGTTTATGAAGTAAATGTGACGGCATCGGACAGCGAGCATGTAGCTAAAACTACTCTGACTATTCAAGTCACAGATGTGAACGACAACTCTCCGATATTTAATGATATTTCGTACAACAGGATACTGCCAGGTGAGAGATTTATATCTTTATGATTTTCTTATTTACTACTGAGTTAGCAAGCAAGTAACCGACCAAAATCAATAATGATTGGTGTTTTAAGTCAATAATGAGTGAGACAATGGTACTTGCCCAGTAGAATTAGTTCAAGAGTGCAAGAACCAAACTGTATGACTAAAAAGTCGTCTTTCTATATTCTGTTCTGTCTGTAATAAAAAGTTCTGCATCTAAACTATTTTTAGTTAAAAATATCCTGCCCCTACATAAAACTAATTTTAAGAAGAACAGAAAGTGCAAAATTCCTGTCTTATTTTTAAAATTTATTTATTTTATACTGATTTCAGTCATTAAAAGTACACTAAAAATAATATGATTATCATTTATCCATTACAGAAGGCACAGATACCCTCGAAATTGGTTCAGTCAGTGCAAAGGATTACGACGATGGAGACAACGGCAAGATCACCTATTCAATTCTTCGCCCAACTAAAGGATATTACATAGACGCAATATCCGGAGCTATTTTCGTGAACTACAGTGCTTTACCACCAAACCAGAGGGATACCCAATTGGCAGTTGTAGCCACTGATCATGGGAAACCTAACAAAAGTGCTGTAGCGTCTGTGAGAATCAGCACCGGAGCATCTTCGGAGATTAAACCGTTTATCGGGCAGGATACTTATAGGTAAATATAAAAATCAATATTTTGGTCGAGAGGTTGTGGATTTGAACTCCACCCATTATACTATTGTAGTGACTGACCAGCATTACGTGACGACGAATGAACACAACCTTATGTGTTGTGTTCACTTGTTGCCATTTTGTGAACCACGAATAAATACTAGTAATTTCGTAGGGCGCCTGTAGATTTGATATACAATTTGATAAGATAATTACTTGGGGAATCCATTAATATAAAGTAATACTTATTTATGTTACTTATTTCATCTCTCGGTATATTATTATCTGATTCACTTCAATTATACAATTCCAATGTGTGATAAGAATGATCTAAATATATAAAAATATATTAATTTACTGTTTTAATTTTTTTTAATCATAACTCCAGATGTGTACTTACACCCAGAATTCATATTCATTAAAAAAATTAACAAAATATTTCTCAAAATTCCAGAATCACTGTGAACGAGGACACCGAGAAAGGATCATCGCTTCTTCAGATTGGTGGTATCAACGATGTTCTGAAGAAATATAACTTGGATATCCACATTATATCTGGCAACGATGGAAACACCTTTGATGTGACCCTTGAAGGAGCTCTTATCTTACTCAACAAATTAGACAGAGAAACTCAAGATTCCTACGTCTTAGGTTTAGCAGCTATTGAACAAGGGAAGATACTGCCACATAACCAGAACAAAACTTCCATCACAGTATTTATTACTGTAGGAGACGCTAATGATAATTCGCCCGCATTTTCTACAAGTGATTTCGAGTTAACAGTCAGTGAAGATGTCAAAATTGGATACATGTTAACTCAACTTGCTGCTACTGACAATGATTTGTATGGAACACCAAACGCGGCTATAACATACAATATCACATCAGGAAACGACGAGCAGTTGTTCTATGTGCATCCATCGACTGGTGTCTTAACTGTTAACAAAAGCCTGGATTATGATACGGGAAAAACTCAATACAAGCTAATTGTCATAGCTTGTGATGAAGGATTGCCGTCTTTGTGCACTGCAGTATACATAAAAATTGATATACTTGATGAAAATGACAACTCTCCAACTTTTCCTGTCAATGAATATTTTGAGACTATTGGAGAAAATGAAAGAGTTGGAACATCAATATTTACTGCACGAGCCACTGATTTGGATAAAGGAACATACGGCAAGCTGAACTATTCAATAGTAGCATCATCAAATAATTACAACAGAAATGATGATTCCTGGAAAATGTTCTTGATTGATTCATCTACTGGACTAGTAAACTCTAATGCAGTGTTCGACTATGAAATAAAAAATAAGTATGAATTTGTAATAAAAGCTTCAGATTTAGGAGGCAAAAGTACAACTGTTAAAGTTAGAATTGATGTTGAGAGTAGAGATGAGTTTTATCCTCAGTTTACACAGAAAACTTATAAATTCAGAGTACCAAAATCAGGATCGATTTCCGCTGGTTATGTAATTGGACAAGCAACAGCCACAGATAGAGACAAAGGTATTGATGGTAGAATAGTTTACCAGTTATCGACGTCACATTCCCATATAAAAATTAATAGAACGACTGGTGTTATAATCTTGAAAAAGAAAGTGGATTCAGCACAAGGCCTATTCGGTTCCGATAAGTCGATTAGTTTGGTGGTGACAGCCAGTTCTGGACGACAAGGTTCATTGACAAATAAAACTGCAGTAGAAATTGGAATGGATGACCTCGCATTAGCATCAGATGTTAACCAAATCAATGATGCTTCGGCTGTTGCTAGCGGTGGTTTATCAGACTGGGCTTTGGGATTACTTATTGTTTTTATATTCATCATAATTATATTTGCCGCAGCTTTCCTATTCTTGCATATGAAAAATAAACGACATAAGAAAGTAAATAAGCCTGGTCTGAGTTCCGAAGGTGTTGGAGCTACCAATAGCTACGTAGATCCAAGCGCTTTTGACACTATTCCTATTAGAAATACTGGTGCTGTGAATCCCGGTGGCCAGTTTGCACCACCAAAGTATGATGAAATTCCACCTTATGGCCCTCATACTGCCAGTTCAAATTCTGGAGCAGCAACAACTTCTGAGTTATCAGGATCTGATCAATCAGGATCAAGTGGTAGAGGATCTGCTGAAGATGGTGAAGATGGAGAGGATGAAGAAATCAGAATGATTAACGAAGGTCCTTTACAGAGAGAAGGAATACACAGGGATGATGATAATCTTTCAGATGTGTCTGTACATAACACGCAGGAGTATCTTGCCAGATTAGGTATCGTGGATACTGGAACCGGAGGTGGTGCATCTACATCATCACGAAGGTGTTCAGAAAATGTTGGTAATAAAGACACCATGCTACACCACGCACCTATAGACTCCATGCATATGTTTGATGAAGATGGAACTCATGAAAATGATATAACTAATCTGATATACGCCAAATTAAATGAAGTAACTGGTAGTGAAAGAGCAAGTAGTGCTGACGAAGCCAGTGCAGCCGTAGATAGAGCCATGGCTTTAGGAGCTTTTTCAAGTACCCCGGGTGATAACACAGCTGTACCAACTGCTGGTCCATCAATGACAGGTAGTTTAAGTTCCATAGTGCATTCCGAAGAAGAACTAACCGGTAGTTATAATTGGGATTACTTGCTTGACTGGGGGCCACAATATCAACCCCTGGCTCATGTATTTTCTGAAATAGCTCGACTCAAAGACGATGCCGTTTCATTACAAAGTGGTAACAGTGGAGCGTCTAGTGCCAAAAGTAAAGGAACTTCTATATCTGGTGGAAAGAGCGCACCACCGCCTTTATTAACTACAGTAGCCCCTAGGAGTTGTCCGGCACCATCTTTATCTTGTAGGCAGCCACAATTATTATTACCGCGGTCACCAATTAGTCACGATGTTCCTGGCGGGTTTTCTGCAGCTGCAGCTATGTCGCCTTCATTCTCACCTTCCTTATCACCATTAGCTACTAGATCACCATCAATGTCACCATTAGTAGGCCCTGGTTTGCCGCCAGCTCCAGCTAACAGAAAACCTCATTCTACAATGAGGATATGAAATCAATAAATATTTTTATGAACGTAGTATATTTCAAAATTGTATATACGAACGACTGTTATGCCTATAGTGTAGTTAGTAATATTTATTCGGCCGATGTGATCGGCTTAACTCATTTTGCGCATATTACTATTTAAAAGCTCTTAAGATATGCTCAAAGTGATAAATAAGCGCTTATTACCGATTTTTGCGGTAAATGTAAATAAAATAAAAAATCGGGTTTACTTTTAAGTGTAAATAATTACAAAACTCATTGTAAAAATATATAAAGACTGCCATTTTTTATTTTTAACAAAAATACAGCTTTACATTAAGCTATAAGTATTATTTTAGGGACTGCAATCGTAGAGATATTGCTAATGAAATATTGATTGTAATTTGATTGATCTGATTCAGTGACTTATCTGTAATCCTAGACAAACTTTGTCTCACTGTAGTGAGGATAGGGGAGGAGTACTATACGCAGAAGCTAAATATAAATTAATGAATTTTAATCCTCATCTGTATCGACTCAGAGTTCCTTTATAAACTCGTACTATCATCTGAATGACAGCTACGAAAATTTGTGTGTACGTTGATGATTGTTTCATGACCATTACGATACATTTTTTGTATTCCAGACAGTTTAGTTGTATAATATAAAGAATTGTTTAATTCAATCAATTTTACATTAAGCATTATTGCATCGAATGTGTGTTGTATGTAATTCTTCGTTGTGTAAAATTCAAATTGCAAATATAATGTAATGTTAGTTTTCAGTGAATTGAACGTTGAAGTTTCGTTTCTCTGTGATTTTAATGAAAATGCCTAATTTTCAGTTCAGTTTTTTGTTACTGTTTACTTTATTAGGCTTATTTGAAGTGAATAGACTATATTTTTCATTTAATTATTTTGTTTGTAAGATAACGTTTTTGACATTGTAATTGTTTATTAATATTACACTTAATACATTAATTACAAGTATTGAATGAATATAAAACCTTTCAAACAATTCATACAATCATACAACTTCCATGAAATCCTGTAATCTTATTTAGCCGTCGTAATCAATTTCATGTAATCAGCAAAGCCCAAGTAATCTTTAAAGTCAATGGTAACGAAAAACTTGTACTGAACTAGTATATTATTATTGTAAAATGTAAATAACTAGATTGTAATTAAATGTTAATACTTTAGTATTAGAAACCACCGACTGTACGAATATTGTTTAGGTGGCAATAAAAACAAAATTGAAAATTTACGTTATTTTTCTTATGCAATACCCTGTACCCGTTTATTAAACAATGGTGTCAATATTGTTGCAACAATTTACACTCGACAAATAAGAGATAGGGTCGCACCTTCACATACAACTTTTATGAAAAAGTGTAACTGTATCTCTTTTGTCGACTGTACATCACTGCTTCAGTTGTGCAGAGGCAACAAGTTTGGCTGCTGTGCATGGGTTGCCCGAGTTCGATTCCCGGGTCAATTGAAGTAGTCTTAAAACTAACAGCACAGATAAGTAGAGCCATACGATCGACACTTTTGCATACAACAACTTTAAAATGAAAAAGTGCAACTGTATCTCCATTGTCAACTGTACATCACTGCTTCACTTGCGAAGAGGAAACAAGTTTAGCTGCTGTACAGTCACGTGAACTGATATATAGTGATAAATTTGCAAAATGCAATAAAAAATTAAATGCAAAAAAACAAATCCCGATGATTACAAAGAATATATTGATACTGTGACTATTTATTTCTGAAATTTTCAGAGTGAACATTTATTCAAAATTATGTCCGTGTATACATTTCATTGCACGTGACTGTACATGGGTCAAGTGAAGTACTCTTAAAACTAACATCTCAGTTGCATTCAAAGCTTACAATTTAAAAGTTCGAGGCAGAGCGGACTATTAACTTCGTCCGCCTATCGGAGAATCTTCCCCCTGGGACGGAACCTTGCTTGTCCCACCTGGAAGTTCTTAAATAGACTTCAGACGCAGGTCGGTCGAAGTAACGAAAAGCGGATTAGGTGGGGTCTTTTAGACGAGGTGGACCCGAAAGTGAATACGGAACCACGCTGCAGACTATGACCCACCTGCTAACGCGTGCTGCCTGCCTAAGCATGTGTACTCCGAAGGAACTCATGAGTGCCTTTGAGAACGCACTGGGTAAACAAAATTAGACACGATATGCCATCGACTCGACAGAAGGAGAAGAACAGAAGCAACAGATAATCAAAAAGTCAAACGACATCGTCAGTTAAATTTCATATGGAATAGACATGCATGATGAAAATTAAAAATAAAATAACAGCAATTGGCTTTCTAGCCAAAGTAAGTATTTTATTAAATTGGCGTATCTCTTTTTTTTTAATAATAAAACAGAGTAATACATTTGGCATAAAGCCGTGAACATTTTTCTGGATGGTGTCTGTCTTTCTTATCAATAACCTTGAAATAGTTTGAAACTTAATATTTACTTTTCTAAAATATAGTAGGTACATACTTATTTTAATTGTTATTATAAATATAAGAAGTATTAATAAGTAAATGATAAATGATGGAGAACATGTTTTAACATCTACTATGGAAATAGTTTTTATAAACATGTAAATTGTTAAAAAGAAACGTCGTGTTGTATATAGAGGACTGCAAAATCATATCAAATATATTTTGAGAATACAAAATTACAAATTAGGAATTATTATTATTATTATCACACTACTTTATTAGACCAAGTCATTATAATATTCAAATTGATGTTCAGTCGGTATTGTAGCGGCCACGTCGATATAAAATACTTAAAGCCAGTATGAAGAAATAAGGTAGATATACCAACAAAGGACCAAGATTTGAATTTAGAAGTATGTAGGTACTAAAATAGATAAAAGACATTCCACGCAAAACACATTACAAACGGTACCTTTCAGACTCTAGAACTATGGATAGCTCAGTTCTACCAGATGCTTCTCAAAAATTTAATATCAAAACACATAGTAACATTAGAGAAGCAGAAATTGATAAAACCGGAGCACAATAATTCAAAATAATTATAATTAACACAATATTAATAATTTACTTTTATTGGTATAGAAAAATGAGAGCAAAGAAAAATAATCGATGACTTAATGATAGGAATACGAAAACTTAATAATTATTATAGTAATTTTACTGTAAGTACGTCAACTCACGAAATTTTCCTTAAATATTTTAAAACTAAATTTTATGTAGAGTCCACGTCATAATTTCGAAATAATCTGGCCGACCGTCAAAATTCCGAACGCTCATTTCGCCGATGCGTCATCGTGCGTTTTCGTTGGTTCAACGCATTCATTGCAGTAGTCTCTTCTTGTAGAAGGAAAGAAAATGTAATTAATTCAATTGGCACTGGAAGTAATAAAATGATTTATATCCTGAAATATTTAAAAGCTTTTTCTTAAGACACTACAAACTACATTTTCATTAACAATAATCATTTCTTACTCTCTCTTTTCCCGTAGAATTTACAGTTCCTTTAATATCAAAGAACATTGTAATCTGTTTCTACAGCTCCTATTGCTAAATTGTTATCCAATATTTCAACATCCTCATTTCTTATTTCAGTCTTTTAATTGATATAAACTTCTAGTTTTGGTAGACGAAATTTATTATTGATCTGTAGGTATATCTACCTTATGATTATTTGTCTTTATACATATTTTTAAAATCTAAATCCTAATTTCACTTCACATTGAGATATTATAATTACTACCTATTATTGGTATGTTTATTGTTTACCTATCTATACTCCATAACTGCAAAACCAATTCCTATGCGAATAACCAAAATGGTAAGGCCATCTCTGGTGGACCCTGTCTCTCTACGCCCACAACTACTTACGTTGAATAAAAATAATAGTATAGTTTACCTACATTGTAAATATATAAGGTTATGTTCGCTTTAGGCAATCCGTTTGTAGCAAATTGTGTGTTTGAGCAAACCGTATTGTAAAATTGCAGCTTGGCCGCATATCAAGTGTTAGTCATCTATGAGACGTAAAGTTTTATTGTGGAACGGATTGCCTAGCTAAAACGAGATTTCATACATACTTATATCCAGTGAAATTTATGATAATCGTGTACTGGCCTGATTATTGTACTCACTTTTATAAAGTGTTTTTTTAGTAAATCGCTGATTTATCTTTTAAATTTTAATTCATCAAAGCTAGTAATAAAACTTATTGTCTGAATAAATTCAGGGTAAGAACTAAATGAATACAATGATTTTATTGTAAACATAACTAACAGGATTGAATTTACGTATAACTAAATACAAAAGTATAGCATCTATAATCATTATAGTAGCTTATTTCTTTATTCATAATTTTAATGCACAGCAAAATGTTAATTTGTCTGATTTTTTTAGAATGATCAGACTTTTATTAGCCAGCCACAAATAATTTGCCTTACGTACCATCGCCCTCGTGAAAACTACTACAAAAATTTTCATATCTTTTACCTCATAAATGTCATTGGCTCCTACAGTCTAAAGCACCTATGGCCTACAATCTCACTAAATCCTTTCAATATGGTTATTATGGTTTTTATGTAAATGCATATCAATGATGACCTGATCGGAACCATCAGACTTTTTACTTGGTGTCACGAAACCGATGTCAACATCAGTGTTTGGTGTCAAGCCGCTCAAGGGATCCTGAAAAATAAAATGTTAGATGTAATGCGACATTTAAAAATTTAGAATGATGTATTAGGAAAACAAAGAAAAACGTTAATTATTATTAATACTCTATAGTTAGAGCATTTTTGGATTTCAATTTAGCAATAGAGTAAATATGGGCAGATAGGCCCATCTGCAGCTAAGGGTAGAAATATCAGGATGAGAAGAAAGGAGGAGATAAAAGGAAAAAAACACACCCACCTCCACGGGTCAGGAAAGGTGCACCTCGAGGGGGTTTCCACACGGAAAAAAGTACCAAAGTCGATACATAAAGTAGATGTAAGTAAGTAAATAATAGAGGGGATCTCAGGTTCAAAGGTATACAAGCATTAATTGCAACTGGGACTAACACTATGAGGATAAAGATGGCGATAATGATGATACGAGACAAACATAATATTATATGCGTACCGCGGTGAGTGCGTCACAGGCCATGAGCTCGTTCTTGGAGAGATGCTCCACCACAGCCGCCGCGTAGCAGTCGCCCAGCATATTGTTGCAGGTACGGATGCGGTCACTGCGAAAGAAAAGACATCATGTTACACACAATGTTTGCGGAGGAGTACAGGGCCTTATTTCTTCTTCATCTTATCGTTCAACCCAGTCGCATCCGAAGCTTTCACCTCGGAGTCTGGGGTTTTTCCAGTATAAGTTTGGCTGATCTTCGATATTTACCGTGTAGCGGCTGCCATCTGACCTTCATATCCCATTGGCGATAACGAAGTATTGCAGTTAGACTAGTCGGACTTTTGTGGGCTCCAACTATCCGTAACAGTTGCCATAGACGTCCGTATGACAACCAGCTTAACATGCTCTTCGAGACACGACTAGACCAATGCAAATAGCCATATTCATGCATACTAGTATTCACACTGAGCACGAATGGAATCCGTGCCCTCTGCGTAACAGTCACGTTCACTATCGTAATGTGATAGAGGCTGTACACGGCCCTACTAACACCTTTGAAATCCAAACCAACCCCACCTGCTAATCGATACATTTTCTGATTGACAGACGAGGTTCTGGCACAGGTCTTCCTGTCTGTCCGACCCAACTGAGTTGGGAAAACGCTTAAAGAATGATGCAAACTGAATTATATTTTTATAATAAACACAATAAGATACTCACACAAGCCAATCAATAGCAAACAACAGCGAAACGTCGTGAGTAGGTGCATCAACTGCTGCCAACACAACTAAGAGAAGCACCATCGCCGCAGATGGAACGGACGCCGACGAAACGGATGCAGCTGTTGAAGTCAGACTGGAATTTATAACAACATCAGATATTGTGAATTAATTGTTTTACTTCTATGTCTTTCAAAGTTGAATAGAAGTTTTGGATGTTTGTATATTTCTTTATCGACTTCAATTATTTATGGATGTATACTCGTATATGATCATAGGAAATTCAAAAAAATATATAAGATATGTAGGAGAAATTCATAAGATACACATAGGAACTAAATTGACACGATTTTTCTTTCTCTCTATGTCTCTTTCTTTCTTTTTTTCCTTCAATCACTGGCCCTCGATTCTGCTAAAGCAAAACCACCGTCGTGCCACAATCTCTGCAAAAATTGGCATTAAATTTTAGACTTTATTTCTATAGAGTTAAAGTTCAAAATTAAATGACAATATTTTCATTACACGCTTTCATTCACTCTACAAAAAGCCATTTAATTTTAAACTTTAATTGCATTACTTTAAAGGCTAAAATCAAATGGAATTTTCTCGCAGTCTCTGTGGTGTGACAGTGGTTGTGCTTTAGCAGAATCGAGGCCCTGGTCTACCGTCAAATCGCCATTTTCTACTAGCTATAGGCTAAATGCCAAATTTCGACCGTCCTTACGTTTTCTACCTCATAATAATAAAGAACATCCTTGTACATACTTACAATATAGTAGCCAGCTGCGCAAAACCCAGAGGCAAGTTGTTCATCTGACACACGAACACACTGGCCACAGCAATGAACAGAGCAGTTCCATCCATGTTGATGTTACAACCAATTGGAAGCACGAAGCGAGTGATACGAGGGTCGATCTGGAGAGGACCCTCCATGGCTCGGAATGTTACTGGAAGGGCTGCTGCACTGGAATATAGAAAAGAAAGTTAAATAACTAAAAGGATAAGAATTAATCATAATATTATTAGGCTAGAAGCTAGGAATACATCGTAGTTCCCCAAACACGCAGTAAGACTAGAAAATGTGGATCCCAGACTCAGATCCCAGATCAGGCCAGTGTAAGAAAAGGATGATATTATACCAAAATTTCCGCGAGCACTCGAATTGTCTAACACTGTATGGTGTTTCGCTACATCTCGGCCTGTGTGGCTAGAGAATCTGGTGTATCCTAGAAAGCGTTAGTGGTTAAGGAGTCAGCCTTACGATCCAGAGGTCCCGGGTTCGAATCCTGGCCATTACACCACCAACGTGAACCCACTCCTAGCACAAGCAGTTTAGCTTAGTTGGAGGGGTTAAAGGGAATATTAATAATTATGGTTGCTAACATCATTTATAAAAAAAAATACCCGAGTGCAGGTGCGGTCGCAGCTTGAAGTTTTGGGGGGGGGGGGGTCACTTCGGAAATTCCTTAAGAAATTTATCCCCCCCTCCCCTCGTACTGGGACTTTTCAATATGACGTGCATGGTTTTGGGGGGGGGGGGTCATGTCCCCTGTGACCACCCCCCTCGGACCGCGCCTGCCCGAGCGCCCTTGAACACCACAAGTGACGCCAAGGCTTTGTTGAGGATCAAACTAACCCCCTCCTCTATAGAGAGGCGCGTGCGGAAACACAATGCGCCGCCACTCTAGGCCTGCTTCTGCTAGGGAGACGCTAGCATAATAACAAGAAATATAGCTCGAAAATCTTTGAAAGCAACTTACGTAGAGGCTGTTGCAGAAGCCGTCAGCATAGCGTGCGAAAGACCCCAGTAGAATTTGTAGGGGTTCCGTCGTAGAAACAGAAAGTAAATAAGCTGCATCACAATCAGCTGGTAGAAGAACACCCCAACGGCTACCGTGGCTATGAACCACGCCAGTTGGGACATTACTTGGGC
Organism: Eilema depressum; assembly: GCA_914767945.1. NCBI lineage: Eukaryota > Metazoa > Arthropoda > Insecta > Lepidoptera > Erebidae > Eilema > Eilema depressum. The sequence continues at coordinate 20,314,076 of OU612020.1, forward strand.
TGAAATGTAAAAGTAATCAATCAATCAATTAGCCTAACGCAGTTCACTGCTGGACATAGGCTTCTCCAAATTTTGGGAGGCTTTGGCCAACTGATGCCACGCTGGTCAGATGAACAGAGTTTGCACTGTATTATGTATATTTATCTGATGTTAAACAGCCCTTATCCCTTAGTCGCCTTGTAGGACACCGCATAGGAGGAGATGGAGTACCCCAAATGTTACTCTGCTGGGAACCACGCGGTTGAACCATAAGATGGATTACCAGGTCTATAAATGTTATAAGGGTACAATATACGATCTAGTATCTTCAGACCCGATTGCGGGCATCAAACTCAAACGTTTCATGACAGGGTTTCACGGAAAAATCACTACTTTTCAAGTGTCAGTTACAGCAAACTTACCCACATCACTAACGTCCAAGATCTTGCCCGCAATGACACTGCTTACTCCCACAGGGGTGAACCACATGACCCCTGTCACCATCTTCATGATGACCTCGAAGATTGCTTGGAAGAAGTCCACCACAACTTGCCCCTTAGCTCCTAAGGTCCCGAGGAGGCTACCGAAGACCAGGCAGAAGAAAACTAATCCTAAAGTATTGGTGCCGGACCTAAAACAGAAAAAATGGTCTACACTGTGCCTGCGACTCCGCCCGCATGGATGTCGGTTATCGCCACCGAACATTTGTCCTTTCCCAAGGTCTAGTCTATCTCTGTACAAAATTTCATCAAAATCGGTTCAGTAGGTAGTTCAGACGTGCAATTGTAACAGATAGGCAGACAGACAGACAGACAGAAAGAGTTACTCGTATTATAATATAATATGTATGGATAATAAAAGTAATTAAGTGCCTAGACTGGACTGGATGCGGAAGGCGGAAGATCGGCAAACATGGCGCACATTGGAAGAGGCCTATGTCCAGCAGTGGACTGCAGTAGGCTAATTGATTGATTGAAGTGCCTAGATGATTTTGCAAAATCTATCACTTTAATTTTGAACTCCAAATCAACAGTCAAACAAGTAAAGTAGCTTCCGAATAGTACAGTCAACGACAAAAGTTGAGTAACACATTTAATGTAGGTACACGCTTGTATTATATTACTTTAAGTGTTCGTTTTTCTTAAGATAATGGAATAAAATTCATAGAAGGAACTCACCTATAAGCTACAACTCGAACCAACGCCGGAAGTGTGTCATTATCCGAAGCATTTCTCGCGAACATTGATGACGGCTCGGTGTACACTGTGTGCGCCTGCTGGAAAGCAGCCTGCACTATGTTGTCGGGGAATATATTTCTGGAAGAATATATTTTTTAGATTATATAGTTAGTAGGCACAGTTAAGTATCAATGGTTTTTGTTTGTCCATTGCTATTCTTGAGTCGTTAGATTGCAACGAAACTTTGTGAAATTTCTGCTACTACTACTGTCAAGGAAATTGTGTTGTATAATTCGATAATTGACAAACAATCCTCTAGTCTGGGTCATGTCATATATTTTTTTCCAAGACAGTATAATAATATCTATTAAAAGACAGCCTCTGTGGCGTAGCGGTAGTGAACGCGGCCGCTACGCAAGAGGTGCGGGTTCGATCCCCGCTCAGTGCAAAAATTTGAATGTTTGAATATGGGTATTTGTATTAGTTTGGCGTGCCTCGGAGAGCACGTTAAGCTAATACAAATACCCGGTCCCGGTTACCATTCTTAATTGTTTCTTTTTTTCCTTTGTCATTCTTAAGACTGACTCCTTAACCATCAAGCTACCGACAATTGATTACTTTCTCAACAAATATTTGCACTAAACGGGAATCAAATCCGCGACCTCGGAATCACGGTGCCACCACGAGGAAGAGCTAAATATAGTCACTACAAATTCTACATAACGTTTTGATTATTATCTTATGAAAAGTTAATGCCTTTGACAACACATTCATATTTGTTTAGGAGAAAAATGCTTATGTAGGATTTGTGAGATTTTGGGAGATTTGGAGAGATTAGATACTCTTGCTAGTACTAGTACCTACACCTGGGTGTCTTTTTCGAGATTCTGGAAAGATAAGTAAACTTATGAACACCCCTCGCTAGGACCAATTTTTATCGACTTTTATCAATTTTCAATCAGCAGATATACCGGTAGTTTATTTGCAGGTAATATCATGACCCTGTAGGTTTCCAAGTACCTAAGTCATTAAAAAACCGATAAAAATCAAAAGAGTCTTTTATAAAATACGCGAAAGTCACGGATTCTTATGAATCGTGTTCTACGAAAATTAAAATAAATCCATAAATGTTGATAGTATACAATTTCTATTAGCAATTCCAATTCTATTACCATTGTAAAAATAAATACGATCATGCTAAAAGTTTGTCTTTTGAAGTGCTTTATATTCTGATAAAGTTACACCCACATTCCGCCAATTGTTCCTTTTCGGTATTGTATAATAGAGAGTGATATATTGCCGCCAACAGGACGCATTTTCATGAACTCTATGCCACCTACATGGGCTTATGATTCCATCTGCAACCCACCGGAATATATTCTTAGTATCAAAGACTTTGCCTATACTTTATTTCTGGTTCTACTACACTACTTAAACTATAGGCAAAATTCACTAACTTTCCAGCCATATGCTTAGTATGTTCAATATTCTTCGTTTCCCAATATAGTAAACCTACCATTGTATGTGTAGTGACGGAGAAATAAAACAAATATTCCCTCCCCATCTCATCGAAGTCCCATCGTCGTAAGAGGCAACCAACGGAAAAATACGCACACGATATGTGCTCTACGAGAGAAGGAAAACTCAAAATAAAACCCTGTACAAACCCGCCTGGTCAGAGTGGAAACATGAGGCCAAAACAAAGCCTCCCAACATTTAGAAAGGTCAGCAGTGGACTGCGGAATAGGCTATCCCAAGCCAGAGTAGACCACTGGAGAGCATCGCTGCTGACCCCTTTCGTCCCGCTTTGAATCTGCCACCTGGATTTTGGAATTTGAATTTGAAGAATCTGCCACCTGGACATGATCAGCCCTGGATCAGAAGGAAGTCTCTGAACAGACTCCGGACATGGGTCAGCCGAAGCAAAGAATGCCGGGCTAGGTGGGGGTTCTCAGGTGGGCAGACCTGAGATGTGAATGCGGAGTTACACGACAGACAATGGCCCACCTGCTACTGCTACATGCCCACACACATGTACACCGGAAAACCTCATGTGCGCCTCCGAGAGCACTATCCAGGTAGCAGCACACTGGGAGAACACCATTTGAGAGTATAGGTGCCATCGCTACGATAGAAGAAGAAGAAGATCCTCACGGTACACTCGGCAGACCCTGAAAAAACCTTCTAATGCCCTTCTTGAAGAACTCCATATTGCTATTGCTAATAGGTATAACTAGGATTTTAAGGACCTCACCTGCCAATATCCAGAATACTGTCCAAAATACTGTGATCCCTTCTGTTCGCCACAATACTCCCAAACTCTTCTCTCTCTTTCGGCTTTCCCGGATGTATCATCATAGCCAATATAATCCCAAGTAAGGCATTAAACATGGACGTCAGAATAAAATACAGCAATGTCCGTACAGCGATTTTGCCACTCATTTTAGCGTTGAGGCTAGCCGATCCAGCGATCAGACTGGCTATGATTAGCGGCAAGATCATCAACTTCAGAAGCCTCATGAAGAGTTCTCCAGGGTATGATATTACCATTAATGCGTCTGGGCCTAAGTGGTATGGTCGGAGTCCTAGACCTGAAAAAAAAAAACATTAAATGAAAGGTTAGTCGGTTTTTCATAAGGAATTCTATAAACAGATGTATTTTTGGGCAGTAAAGGTAGATACCGTAACAGAAATGTAGTTCAGAATATCTTGATAAGTTAGGAAATGGTCGCGGGAAGTTAGGGGAAGTAGTTTATTGATTATATTCATCATTATCTTTGCGTTAGTTCCGGTTGGATCCAAAGCTCTTGCCTCAGAATCTGGGGTCCGCTATTTATATACCCACTTGGATATCGGTTATCAAGACTAAACTTAGCTTATATCCTTCCCCAAGGTCTAAACTACTACTGTACCAAATTTCATCAAAATCGGTTCGGCGGTTTGAGCGTGAATGCCTAAAGGAAAAGGATGGATACTTTGTTAATTATATTTTATTTGTTTAAAATTTCTTAGCGGTTATGAATGGGCTGACCAGACCGAGGAAGCCCCATAGCGAGTATAGGTATACCTATTCCATCGATGCATAAAATGGGTCAAGTTCAGTTAACAGTTCAATGCACAAATTAAACCTACCTATGGATAGAAATGTGGTATTCGATTGGAATAGAAGGAACACTGTCAAATGCATACGTTTAATTATTGGAAATAGAGACAATTTAGCACGATTCGATATTATAATAATAATAATATATTTATTTATTCTCTTCCACAAAGGTATTAAGATACATTTAAGCACTTCGTATTATGTAAAATATTGTTGAAGGTATAGTGTCGACCTCATAATAGTCCGAGAGCTGGTACGATTTTTTTGAGTAGGTAGGCTTGAGGCAAGCTAGAAACTTGTCAGACAACTCTCCTGTTCAACCTCAACACGAAAGTGCAGACCTGGCTGGTGGGAACAGGGGCTAAATCAACCCCCATATATTTAATCATATTAAAAAAAAATCCAAAAATACATAAAAAACAAGACAGACTGTGATTTTCGGCCCCATGTAATAGGGGGCGTGCCCATTGCCGCCAAGCGGGTACTTAGTCCCGCTTAGTCCCGTTGGATGAAGAACAGAGAACAGTCCTATCCCTTAGTTGGCTTTAACGACATCCACGGGAAGAGATAGGGTGGCCATATTCTTCTCCACTGGGGACCAATATGGAAAATCAGTGGCGAGGGGTTCCTGTAACCCGATTCCCGCCAGCTTGCTCTACAAAGGGGAGTCGTGGTAAACATGTTTTTTTTTTTATAGATACTCTAATAAATAATTAACAGAATGTATCAAAAATTGAGAGAATCCATACTAATAATATTATAAATGCGAAAGTAACTCTGCCTGTCTGTCAGGCTTTCATGCCTAAACCACTGAACCGATTTTGCTAAAATTTGGTAGGTATAATTTATAGTATGAAACTATGAGGCTATGTTTGTTCGCGATAACTGACATCCACGCGGGCAGAGCCACGGGCAACAGCTAGTTCTATATAAAATTCCAATGGTGGTTATATAACAGCTTTTTTTTTTCTACCGCCTTCCCTTTCAAATAAATCCCCCCTTCACCCCAGAAGCTTACCTACTTAGACTAAAACTAATAACAAAGATATTTTTAAACTTACCTATCGCAATACCCGAGAGCACACCAACTAAAGTCACGACCAGCATAACATTGTTGACCAGGAACTTCTTCAGACCAGTAGGTTCCACTGGAGCAGACCGGTCTTCTGTGGTCTTCGGCCCCCTGTCTCCGGGGCCCATCTTCACGAACAAATACTCTGAGAACCGGTCAGTTTTCTCCATTACAGGGGAAATTGAACTTTACAGTCCAGACCCTGAGACCTGGAGATGATCTACTATCACTATGATAAATTTTCAACCGAATTTAAGAATTATTTTTGGATTTCAAGTTCTAATTACAACGATATAAAGTTCAGTTTTGCATTTTGATGTGATATTTCTTTGTCCCAATTTTTATATTAGTTTCTTAATGTCTTTTTATGGAACGAAAACCTTTTATTTAATTATAGAATTCCATTTTTTATAAAATATTATTTAGAAAGACAACGTGTCTTGTTTCGACTTCGCGAGCAACTGATTCTGATGGTACAGTAACCCACCGTATATCTTTTGCCTTGTATTACGAAACGAATGCACTTTTGCTAACACCATTACTATCGAAATGTTCAATCTCCGTTGCTGCTTCAGTATTACTAATGTTATTAACATATATATTAAAAGCAGCGATGTATGCGGTAAAAGGAAATCCGTCGACTGAAGTCGATTGGCGCAAGAAGCCATGTTTACAGATGCGCGCGCATCCATCGATTGGTTTTCCATTCACTTAGTTACATTAAATTCCTATAAATAGATTATTAAATTGCAGGCATTATAGTTTTGCTATGGTATTACTGTCGTTCAGATATTCTGCAATTATTTATGGGAAAATATTGCGGTAAAATTTGCCATAAATGGTAAACTGTCAGAGCCTTGGTAAAGCTTTACCAAGGCTCTCTCTGTTATGAATGCATGGTGTTTTAGTTGTACATATAAATTGTCTTAATTTGGTTTATACATATTTGGAATATTAATTATATAATTAAAAATAAATATTTATTTACCTACGCGTATAACTTCCGAATGACTGCACCGAAATTAATATTTTTTTGTGTTCGTTATTGTTAGAACAAGTTAGTATGAAATGACCTTTTTTTTGTTTTTGCCTCATATTATCACTGATTCTACTGAGCCTACTGAACTAAGAACTTTCAAACAAAAAAACCGCATCAAAATCCGTTCACTAGTTTTTGCGTCCATTGCGGACAAACAAACAAGACAATTCCAAAATAAATGTTTTCGTTTTCAGTATCGTTAATATAACATAACCCATATATTTTTTCGAGTAATGAAATAGAATTATCATCGAGAAGACAATCTGTCCACAGATCTAGGTATAAATCCAGATTCAGACTTTAAGAAATATCAACAGCCTCTTTGTCGTAAGCGGTAGTGAACGCGGCCGCTACGCAGGAGGCGCGGATTCGATCCCCGCTCAGCGCAAATATTTGTATGCACGAATATAGGTATTTGCATTGGTCTGGTCGTGCCTCGGAAAGCACCTTAAGCCGTCGGTCCCGGTTGCCATACGAACATCTATGGCAGTCGTTACGAGTAGTTGGAGCTAACAACAGTCTAGCTGCAATACTTCGATATCGCCTAATGTCACCATTGCATTGGGTTGTGGAGGCCAGTGGCAGTCACTTCACAGAAAATATTGAGGTCCAGTCAAATCCGCAGTTAAGACTGGTAAAGCGGACCCCAGACTCCGAGGTGAAAGCTTCGGATGCGACTGGGAATTAACGCTAGGAGGAAGAAGAAGGACTGAGTATCGTCACAGATTAATAAATAGTTACTACGTTAGTTATGGTATCGTTTAGAACACGGGCTCTAAATGAGAAATGATAAGTTTGTTGAACCTTGACAATGACTTTTAAACCCTTTAGTGCTATGTATGATTAAAATAAATGTCAGACATTTGCTCAAGATAAAACAAGATCTGATATACAACACGCGAAGATTCTCCGTTATCATTGACGTAACAATTTGCCAAAAAAATCTTTACCAATCTTAAAGTGATTATTATTTTAGCATTCCTTATGAATCGATTTAAAAGAGAAAAGAGAATCGACCTCGAGCGGGAATTGGATCCTCTTTCTAAATCGTTCTGAATCAATTGAATATTGGCATAATGGATGCTTCAAAATTTCATTCAATTCCATAAGAAGTTTACAGGATTTTTGTAAAAGTATTGCCTATTAGTTAAATTGTGTAGATATAGCAAAGGTTTTCAAGTAAAATAACAACTAAAAAGTAAATTAGCTTATTGAATTTACTTGTAGTCGTTATGCGTATTGGTCATTATGCGTCAGATCGGAAAAAAGTTTATTTATTGTTGTTAAGTATTTATAGAAGCTAATTTTTATCCGTGTGGTGACGGAGAAAGATAATAAGTATCATCACCCTGTCTCATCCGAAAGTTGTCGTAAGAGGCGACTATAGGAAACATACACAGCAGATATCACTGCGAGAGAAGGAAAACTCGAAATAAAACCCTGTACCAACCCGTCTGGCCAGTGGAAACAGTAGGCTAAAGCCTCCCAACATTGGGAGAAGTCTATGACTGCGATAGGCCGATTGATTGACTAATATAAGCAGTCGCGATCACAGTTTGGTAAACGTATTGAATAAATCACTTGTACTTTTCCACAATTATTTATTTATTTGAACCTTACCGGTTTCACCTTACGGCATTATCAAAGGTTTACAATGGTTTAAACTAAAAAACTACAATATTTTACGTGTGGGTACTTTTAAAAAAGAGTATACCAGCTTCAACTTTTTTCCCCAAAATTTGGGGAACTTTAAATTTTCATAAACGTAATTATGTAGTTCCACCAAGTTCCACCAAGTGCCATCAATCTCCAGTATAAACAGTTTGGTAAACGATCAGTAGGTAAAGTACCTTGTTGCGGTTGCCATTGGGATGGGTGACCGTTTAGTGATACCTACCTATTTAGTTTGAGCGCTTCCGTACTGGTATGTGGCAACACTTTTTTTTATCGTGTGAAAAATTCCCACAGATACCCCTTCGCCGGAGCCGGTGGAGCAGGTTATGTCGGACTTGAACCGACTGAAACGCACGCCATCTGTGGGTCGTCGATTGCCGGAGGTGAGCTGTTTTACCACCCTGCGCTACATTAAGTACTTCGAGTGTTCTGTGTACAGTCAGCGCAGTCTTGCCAATTGCCATATTTATTTTATTTATTTTTCTATTCAAATCCTAGTATGTCTAAACAAATATTTACACTACGGAAACAGTGTATTTCAATGTATCGTTTAAATCTGACACCGCTTAATGATTTTAATTGCACTTACAGACTGAGTACTGTAGGGTCTATAGCTTGCAGCAATTGGCAGTGGCAGCAACAATACACCAATTGAGAGCAATTAGAAATAAGTATCTGCATGAAATCATTGAAATTCCTTTGCGATCAATACACGAACGACCGCGACCATGTGCATTGATAAAATCTAAGGGTCAGTTCACACCGAGACGCGACGCGACGCGACGATGCTTGAAAAGGCCAGTGGTTTTGCGCTTCACAGCGCGACGCCGCGAAATGCATTGTGGCATCGTGAAGTCGACAACAGCACGACGACGCGACGCCTTGCTGCGCAGCGAGACACAGTGAAACGTGTCTACTCGCTGCGGGCGACCCGGCGGCGGCGCCCCGCTTATTTTTGTAATCTTCTTCCTCTTCCTCTTCGGCAAGAAGTCCGATTATAACAAGATCCCAGTCTATCATTATGTTTTCACTCGAGCACTTGACCGAACTGCACCAATTCAAAACAAAGTCTGGACGGAAATAGTAGACAAGTCGCGACAGCGGCCTCCAGCTGCGCCCCGTGGCGTCGCGCTGCATCGCGCGGCATCACGAGACGCAGCACCGCTCTTGCATGAGCATGTCCCGCGTACCGGCGATGCACCGCTGCGGCGCGATACGTCGCGCTACGTCGCGAGACATCTCGAGGCGCAATGCTGCGTGATGCAACGTATTCTGAATTCTCAAAATGAAACGTGTATCTTTTCGTGTTGTAAATGAAGTATATTTTAAGTTGATCTATTAAAATGCGCGCATCGTCGCGTCGCGTCTCGGTGTGAACTGACCCTAATACTATTTGCAGTTTGAAAATTTCTTATTGCATTTGATAGTTCAGTTCTTGGGAAGGTTTTAAGCTATATGCTAATTATACACGTTGATTTTATTTTATAAGACCTAAACATGAATCCATTCGTCCGTTGGTCTTATTTTTCGCTAAATTAATACTTCCCGACGTTTTTGCTATGGAAACTGTGCCTAAAATCTTTTGCTCTGAAATGACTATAAATTCAACCAGTGGGTAAATCGACTCTTGATTTCAATTTAGATTTTAATCTAATTTAAATGTGTATTATGTTGTTATTATTTTTATTTCTTACTATTATTTCATATTATTATTACCTACTATTATTGTATGTGGACTATATAGTTGTCTGAATAAATAAATAAAATTAAATTGCTCTAGGAATCAAATGCTCTCAAAGACTCTGGGAATAGAACCGAATACTGCAGATGACACAGTAATCTAAAATCTAAAATGTACATTACATTACACTAAACTTACCGATCGGTTTTCTTCAAACTATTGGTCGAATTAGATGTAAGAAACACAAATCATTTTATAATTTTTTTACTTATTTATTTGATGCTACATTAAACACAAACACGGAAATAAACCCAAACGATACTCTTTCCATCATCTATTCCTAATAATTAATTAATCTCAGCATCATTAATTGACATTATTGACATAAGATATGCAAGTGTCTATTATTAAAAACACGTGCCAAGATCTGATCGCATTATGAAACTAAAAATAGTAACCGGTTGAAATTGTCATTAATGAGAGCAATGATCTTTAGATATAACGTTTGTTGTTGAAAGTATGATTAGACTGGAATATTGTGGTAACTAAGACAGATAAAGGAACGCTAAAAGGTAAACACAAAGAAAAGATAAACGAAAGAATATTGACGAAACAGATTTATGAGGTGAATGTGAATAGGCAGCCCAGTAAAGGTGGACCTTAACATAATAATCAGACAGAGGACGTTTTAGGGAAAGAGCTCGTTAAGAACTGCTACCTGATGAAGAGAAAGTTGTGTCCTAGGAGACAGTTGGGGCTACTGGACACGTTTCTGCTAATTACGGAATTTTTAGGGGGAATTTTAATCCCTAAAAACACATCAGGGTAGTCTACGTTGGTGGCCAGGGCTGTCGTAGTCCTGGGGTAGGTACACTAGATTCTCTGGTCATATAGGCAGATGTGATGAAATACAGTGTCGAGTCACTTCAAGACATAACTACTCACCACATCGTTAGCTTCGTTGACGGACAGTCTAAGGAAGTCTCAATAAAACAAATTACAGGATTATGGCTAGCGCAAAAATGTAGACTCTACCTATATACTGTTGTATGTTGTCTTTTTTTTTTTTATCGTGCGAAAAATCCCCACGGATACCTCCCCTGCCGGAACCGGAGGAGGAGGTTATGTCGGACTCGAACTGACTAAAACGTCTGTTGTCTTGGTCTCTAGATTGAGTATTTCTATCATAATATTTACTTACGACGGAAAACGTATTGAGGTTTCTCCGGATTTTTGAACCGATATTACAAGCTAGTTAGCTATCTTTAGGTCTAAACAGCACCGTATAGTATCGTCTAAGCTAAGTATCTAGTAGTAAGTAGTAGTACTCGTAGCATCTAAACATAGAATATAAGTTTAACCCTATCAAAGTTAAACTGGAAAGCCGACCGACCCCAACTCAATTGGGAAAAGGTTCAGAATAATAAAATGACGGAACCAAACCTGTAATTATCTCACTCATTTGTACTATCACTACGTACTTTTTACTTTAATAAGTAATTCAATACATACCTAGTTTGTAAAATTGTCAACATGATACGATACGAATATTTATTTTATTTGATAAAGAAAAGGCGCCAGCTCCTGTAGCACTGTATTTAGTTACTTCAGGTTCAGGGTTATCTTTTATACTCGTAGTTTTATAAATGACTGTCTATTAAGATTATTAAAAGTAGATAGGATTTATTACTGTTTGACTTCAAAGCATTTCCCTTTCAGTTCATAGAACTTGGATAAATTGTATTGTTGTATTTTTAATCGTTAGGTAAATAAAATTAATTAAGTAATAAACAAACACTTGTTGATTAGGTACCTAACTAAGTTATACCTCAGAACTTGTATCTTGGACCTAAAATGTGCTAAAAATGTGCTCTGTACGCGCAGTACCTACCTGTTTCTTAAGTGTCTTTTTAAGATAGCACGCGTTGCTCCAAGATACGTGTCCCGCTTGGAACACTATCTACTACTATTTTTGAGATTTCTAAAGAATTTTGTACGACTTAGTCACAAACAGTCCACTTTACAAGATATCTCTCGGTCTGGTGTTTCGTTAAAAACAAAAAGTTGACATTAGTAAAATTGCGGTACTTTTGCTGCATTATACCTACATTCATAAAAAAGAAAAAAAGAAAATGAAAATAATGTTATTAAGTAATAAGATATGGAATCATTGTACGATTCTCAAGGTTTGTCTTTAAGCTTGTCGCAACGGATCACGCGATCCGAATATTTTCGCTAGATACTGATCACGACAATAGCGACACAATCCGGTTTTGCTTAGAATTTTCAGAAATCACGGCATCCTTTGCCTTGTGCTTTTTCAAAATGAGTTCGATTCTGCTAAAGCAAAACCACTGTCGTACCACAACACTGCAAAAAAGGCATTACATTTTAAACTTTAGGGACAGAAGGCTGACGGGCATTTTGTAGGCGCCCGATCATGCGGACCCGCAGCGCCGGCAGTCGCGTACGATACGGGCAGTGTAGGTAGAACACGCTTACCTAGAGTCATAGGTTCGGATCAGTAAAGTGTCTCAAATATTATAACACCAAGTGTTTTCACTGGCTTCGGCTAACGACCTTACGAACCCTATAGGTAGGTCCAAAATCAAATGAAGAAGAATTTCACTACCATCCGTTACATAATTTTATTCTCTATACAAAAAGTAATTTAATTCTATAATTAAATTACTTTTTGTATTTAAGAATTTCATTACCTAAGTACATCATTTTATTCTCTATACAAAAAGTTAAGTTTAAGTTAAGTTTAAGTTAAGTTTAAGTTAAGTTTAAGTTAAGTTTAAGTTAAGTTTAAGTTAAGTTTAAGTTAAGTTTAAGTTAAGTTTAAGTTAAGTTTAAGTTAAGTTTAAGTTAAGTTTAAGTTAAGTTTAAGTTAAGTTTAAGTTAAGTTTAAGTTAAGTTTAAGTTAAGTTTAAGTTAAGTTTAAGTTAAGTTTAAGTTAAGTTTAAGTTAAGTTTAAGTTAAGTTTAAGTTAAGTTAGTTAAGTTTAATTTTCATTCTTAGTCTATACTAGTCTAACGGCGGTAGTGCATTCGATTGCTGCGCAGAGTTTGATTTCCGCTCAGTGCAAATATTTATTTTGTATGCACAAATAATGTCCGTCTATTTGCATTGAACCGATTGAGCGGATTGCAGGACATCTGTCCAGCAATTCTTTTATTTCTATGGAACATTTAAATATATTTTTCATCCCACCATCTCGGAAAGAGTACTTTTTTTCTTCGATATCTGAGTGTAAAAGTCGCTTTTATCCTCTAGAGTGGAAAGTAAATTTGAATTTAGAACATCGTGTGTACTAGGTTTGTGAACTCAAAACATCATTAAACCTATTTACTTCTACCTCTATGGTGCCGATTTATCATACAACTTTTTTTTAATTTATGAAAAACTCAACTCGGAACCTCCTTGGTGTACCTACTTTTTTTTTTAAATTTGCTTTGCGCGCATAATTTTTTTTTTCACGTCCTATGGTTGAACATTGTTGTTGAATTTTATTTGTTGATATTTTATTATTAGTATTATTACACATAATTATTATACAGCCTCCGTGGCGTAGTGGTAGTGAACGTGGCCGCAACGCAGGAGGCGCGGGTCCGATCCCCGCTCAGTGCAAATATTTGTATGCATAAAAAGTTCAACAACAACGGTCTAGCTGCAATGCTTCGATATCGCCTAATGTCACCATTGGGTTGTGGAGGTCACATGGCAGTCGCTTTACGAAAAATATCGAGGTCCAGCCAAATCCGCAGTTAAGACTGGTAAAGCGGACCCCGAACTCCGAGGTGAGAGCTTCGGATGCGACTGGGAATTAACGCTAGGAAGAAGAAGCATTTCATTATTTCCTCGCTGAGGTGGGATGAAAAGTTACGTGTTGCACTCGAGTGCAAAGATTTTACACCTTGTGCTCTTTTGATTCCCTCGCTAACGCTCAAGATTCTAATTTATGAATCACTCGCTATGCTCGTGATTCAAATTTAGAATCTTTCGCTTGCTCGGTCATCAAAACTGAGCACGCGGTTAAAAAGCAACTTTGCACTCTTGTATAACAAATAACTATTACAATACACCTGCTCATAACAGTGATATTATTTTACCGCAATTAAGCACGGAATGACACCTATTATAAAACTGTGACTTTTTCATTGCTATTATTCACAAAAGTGAGTTATAGATTCTTTTTTAAATTTTATAGGAAGTGTCTATAATTGTCTATGTTCTTAAAAAAGTTTTGATACAAAAAATAACGTGTTTAATAGTACGAATAAATTAATACGCCTATTGTATGGTCATTTGATGCATTTTCGTATTTAAATAAATAATTTCAACTTGTAATACTTGTGTAATAAACAAAATTTTCGCTCAAATTTAACTTTTTTTTCTCTCTAAGTACAGAAAAAAAAACAGAGTAAAAAAAAGTTAAGTTCAAACCTCATTTTTTTTTAAATATGGTCGACCGCCATTGTTAAATGCGCGCGCATAGGAAAACGAATTAATTTGTAGTATTGTTTATTTAGTATTTGTAGTATTATTTTATTCGCAAGTGTGTTGTAAAACGTCGTATGGCACGTGTGAGCATGATGATTACCGTCCTCGGCTGTCTTAAGACCCTCGCCTGGCGGCTCGGGTCTCAATGGCGCCTCGGCGGTAATCACCAACGTTGCTCACTTGTACCATAATGTACTATTATGCGATGATAACAAGTAATATATTATCGTCTCTTCGCATAATATCAATCAATCAATCAATTAGCCTACTGCAGTCCACTGCTGGACATAGGCTTCTCCCAATATTTGCCGATCCTCCGCCTTCCGAATCCTGTCATAATATATTACTTGTTAAACTTCAATACGGCTGGGGACTATGAAGAGTGACTTCTCCATGGTCCCCTTTATCCAAAATGAAATGAAACAATAAACAAAATTATCATATTAAAGTCTATTTCACGGTACGCTGTTGCATACATCTGCTGCTGCAGTTTGCGGTCGGCTAAGGAATCTTACCAGCCCCCCTAGACAAGTGGCAATTCATTGCTCGGCGTATGATGGAATAGAATGACAAATGTATGGGATTTGACGTATATGACAGGCGTCAACGAATGTCAAAAACGTCAAATCCCATTCATTTGTAGCGCTGTAGCGCAGTTAACATAATACTAAAGATATAGTATTTGGTTACGTGTCTTACACCCTTTTAGTTTTTAACCGTTGCCGGAGTACACTCGAGTATCGATATTCAGATAGAGTAATCGTGTGTAAAAACCAACCGACTGGTAAGGACGTAATGACCTCATTGTCTGCACAACTCTGCATGATTGCTCTGTCTGTATGGATTCGACGCTTGAGTTGAACTAACTACACTGGTAGGTAACTAATAACTACCTACTATTTCTCGGGACATAGACAATAATAGACATATCTTGGTCATAGTCGCACCAGTGTGGCAATTTGGTGTGACTACGGATTGGTCATCAAAAATGTGCCTTATACGCGCAGCAGGTAGTGTAGGTATCTACACGTTTCTAGGGTGTCTTATGTATGAGACATCATAACCTCATCCACCGGCGGGCGGGCGTATCCGTGGGGATTTTTCGCACGGCTAAATTAATAACATGAGTGTAATAAAAACAAATAGAAATTGGTAGGTAGTGTGTTCCGACTGCTCTTAGTAATAAGTGATGCAGCTGCATGAAGGTCATTTTAATGGACTGCCTTGACAAAGACTTTATTGAGTATTTTATTGAAGCGAAATGTTTTAAGTTACCAGACAGCTAGACAGCTAGCTACGCAGGAGGCGCGGGTTCGATGCCCGCTCATTGCAAATATTTGTATGCATGACTATGGCTATTTGCATTGATCTGGTCGTGCCTCGGAGAGCACGTTAAGCCGTCGGTCCCGGTTGCCATACGAACATCTATGGCAGTCGTTACGGGTAGTTAGAGGCGTTAGAGTCCTGAAGAGTCTAACAATGGTCTAGCTGCAATGCTTCGATATCGCCTAATGTGAAGGTCATATTTACGGCAGTCGCTTCACAGAAAATATCAAGGTCTAGCCAAATTCACCGTTAAGACTGGTAAAGCGGACCCCAAACTCCGAGGTGAAAGCTTCGGATGCGACTGGGAATTAACGCTAGGATGAAGAATAATGTTTTACATTACCAATATGTAGGTAGGTATTTTGATCTGTTCTGACTTGGGATAAGACTTTGTCAGTTTACTTTTCACACTTGCATGCTTAGTGTTAGTAGGTATATATTATAGTTCATAGTTCTTCATGCAATTCAATTTTTTTGAAAAAAATAGAAAATAAACCATATTCGATCTAAAAAAATATCTCAAATAAATGTTTGATCTCCTGAAAAGGAGATCTCATCAAAAACAATACTTGTAAAAAAATGCCAAGCCTCGCCGCCCTCGGTTCTTCTACCGCAAAAAGTTGTGAGATCCATGTAATACCAAGTCGGTTAATTTATTCAGTCCCAGTCCCTACTTCAGGGACCTTCTGTCCTAAGTTATTACGTAATGAGCTTTTATGTTCTAAATATAATAAACTGTCTTGGCAATCGCACTAAACAATCTTATTTAATGTGCGATAGATTGTGTTTACATGCGATGGCCAAGTCAATTTATTTTATTTATAACATTAAAGCTTATTACATAATAACTTAGGACAGAAGGTCCCTGAAGTAGGGACTGGGACTGAATAAATTAACCGACTTGGTACTGGGTGGCGCAAAAGTAAAGACCCTATTTGGTTCGGCTATAACATTTTTTCTAAATTAGAAAACTAGATTTAGGTTTTTTTAAATGTATATTTGTACCATTAAATTTCGTACCATTAGGATTTAAAGATGATGTCTTTTAAATGGTGACCTCCAGAGATACACATTTGAGCCCTATTTATGACATTTTGCATAACTTGCCGTAACACTTCCTGCGATATGTTCGTTATTTCTTGACGAATGTTTTCTTTTAGAGCTGCGAGAGTCTGTGGCTTGTTCACATACACCCGAGATTTCAAAAAACCCCAAAGAAAGAAGTCTGGACTGGTCAGATCGGGTGATCTTGCAGGCCAAGGCAAATCGCCAAAACGAGAGATAACTCGGCCTGGAAAAGCGTTTGACCCAATTATTCCACGTTCTTGGGGAGTAAAACGGTCCATGTTTATTTTCAGTGTATTTTACATTTGTTCACTACACAATTTTCAACAACAGAATGACAGAAAATTTCATATAAAAAAAATAAAGGTATTTTCTTTAGTGCCACTACTTTTGCGCCACCCGTTATTACATGGATCTCACAACTTTTTGCGGTAGAAGAACCGAGGGCGGCGAGGCTTGGCATTTTTTTACAAGTATTGTTTTTGATGGGATTTCAGTTCTTTTTGTAGATTCCCTTTCTGGTTTCTCTGTGCCGGATAGTCCCACTCCCACTCCCACTCCCACTCCCACTCCCACTCCCACTCCCACTCCCACTCCCACTCCCACTCCCACTCCCACTCCCACTCCCACTCCCACTCCCACTCCCACTCCCACTCCCACTCCCACTCCCACTCCCACTCCCACTCCCACTCCCACTCCCACTCCCACTCCCACTCCCACTCCCACTCCCACTCCCACTCCCACTCCCACTCCCACTCCCACTCCCACTCCCACTCCCACTCCCACTCCCACTCCCACTCCCACTCCCACTCCCACTCCCACTCCCACTCCCACTCCCACTCCCACTCCCACTCCCACTCCCACTCCCACTCCCACTCCCACTCCCACTCCCACTCCCACTCCCACTCCCACTCCCACTCCCACTCCCACTCCCACTCCCACTCCCACTCCCACTCCCACTCCCACTCCCACTCCCACTCCCACTCCCACTCCCACTCCCACTCCCACTCCCACTCCCACTCCCACTCCCACTCCCACTCCCACTCCCACTCCCACTCCCACTCCCACTCCCACTCCCACTCCCACTCCCACTCCCACTCCCACTCCCACTCCCACTCCCACTCCCACTCCCACTCCCACTCCCACTCCCACTCCCACTCCCACTCCCACTCCCACTCCCACTCCCACTCCCACTCCCACTCCCACTCCCACTCCCACTCCCACTCCCACTCCCACTCCCACTCCCACTCCCAC
This sequence comes from Eilema depressum, assembly GCA_914767945.1. Lineage (NCBI taxonomy): Eukaryota > Metazoa > Arthropoda > Insecta > Lepidoptera > Erebidae > Eilema > Eilema depressum. The sequence continues at coordinate 20,331,953 of OU612020.1, forward strand.
TCCCACTCCCACTCCCACTCCCACTCCCACTCCCACTCCCACTCCCACTCCCACTCCCACTCCCACTCCCACTCCCACTCCCACTCCCACTCCCACTCCCACTCCCACTCCCACTCCCACTCCCACTCCCACTCCCACTCCCACTCCCACCCCCACCCCCACCCCCACCCCCACCCCCACCCCCACCCCCACTCCCACCCCCACCCCCACTCCCACTCCCACTCCCACTCCCACTCCCACTCCCACTCCCACTCCCACTCCCACTCCCACTCCCACTCCCACTCCCACTCCCACTCCCACTCCCACTCCCACTCCCACTCCCACTCCCACTCCCACTCCCACTCCCACTCCCACTCCCACTCCCACTCCCACTCCCACTCCCACTCCCACTCCCACTCCCACTCCCACTCCCACTCCCACTCCCACTCCCACTCCCACTCCCACTCCCACTCCCACTCCCACTCCCACTCCCACTCCCACTCCCACTCCCACTCCCACTCCCACTCCCACTCCCACTCCCACTCCCACTCCCACTCCCACTCCCACTCCCACTCCCACTCCCACTCCCACTCCCACTCCCACTCCCACTCCCACTCCCACTCCCACTCCCACTCCCACTCCCACTCCCACTCCCACTCCCACTCCCACTCCCACTCCCACTCCCACTCCCACTCCCACTCCCACTCCCACTCCCACTCCCACTCCCACTCCCACTCCCACTCCCACTCCCACTCCCACTCCCACTCCCACTCCCACTCCCACTCCCACTCCCACTCCCACTCCCACTCCCACTCCCACTCCCACTCCCACTCCCACTCCCACTCCCACTCCCACTCCCACTCCCACTCCCACTCCCACTCCCACTCCCACTCCCACTCCCACTCCCACTCCCACTTCTTCACTTTTCGTCATCAAGTTTATTCAGTTAGTAGTTTAGGCATTGATTTAAATGTTACTTATTGAGTTTAGGCGTGAAAGCGTAATAACACTAATAACTAATAAAATAACACTAATAACAGACGCTCAGATAGTTACTTTCGCATTTATTATAATACTTCGTTAGACTGTTATTAGTATGTTAGGGGTGGACTGCAAATGTAACTTTGTAATCCTATATATTTATATGAGATTACAAAGTTATTTATGCAGTTGGTGAAATTGCTGAAATTTAAGAATATTTTAATTTTCCCTTGAGTTGTACACTAAACACTACTTATCTTCTAAATTTGAGGCTTCTACGTCTGCTAGAAGTGCCTTAGAGTTTTGATGATCGGTCAGTCAGTGAGTGACAAAATTTACAAAATTTGCAAACTTTGACTCGTTATAATGCCTAAACTACTGGTTCAAATTGAATGAAATTTGAAATACATAGTGGTAATACAGAGCCCACTTGGTAACCGAAGATTCAGGCTTCTAAGTTTATCCACAACGAAGTTCTAGAGGGTCGAAAATGGCCTGAAGTGCTTCGAGAAAATAGTGTTACGGCCGTGCCGCTCTTTTTTGCTCGACTTGGCGGGGGCACTGCCGTGCCCCCAGATATTTTTTAGCATTTCTTAGTTTATTTGTAATGAAGTCTCGTTAGCTGTTGATGACTGGGTGCATACATACATACATACAATCACGCCTTTATCCCCGGAGGGTTAGGCAGAGGTGAATTAACATAACCCTCCTTACTCCTTTGACTTTGCCGTAGTCGGGCAAAACATAAACAGTTGCGACTTATGTTCGAACTTTTTATACGAGTATATACCGACTATATTTGGCAAAGCGCCATCTGACAGATACACTAAGTATTAAAATCGTAGCTAGGTGGCAATTTCAGTGTACGTATCGTCGGTATAATGGCAGAATTAAATAACTCCGATTTTGGCCAAATTGACCTTTTACCATTTTCGAGAACCCTAAAATGTGCCGCATCTTTTGGTCTAACAAACATTCCTATATCTCAATCCAATCCAAAAATAAATCCATTTTCGTGTTTCAATTGAAGAAATAGATATGTTTAATTGAACACTAAATATTATAAGAAAAAATGACTAACTCTATAAATAAATGAACAACTGTGACTTCTGATCACTTGAGTATGAAATGAATTAGCTAAATTGAGTTGTTTAGTTCTACCACGAACGAAAATATTCTAAAGAAAGCAGGCATGTTGAAGGAAAACTAAACAATTTGAGTTATTTAATTCAGGCAGTTATGAGCATTCTTTCGTTTTTAAATAATTATTTTTATGTATTTCTCCTTCGAGAAAATATACATTTATAAGAGATTCTAATCAAAAAAATGTCAATAGGTGAAATTATTGAATATTTCTATTTATAGTATTCGCACGTAAGCAAAGTTATCGTACAACTCAGTTGTACAAATTGGCGCGAAATAATGTAAACATCAATGACAGCTATCCGTAAGGTGGAGTGTGGGGTCCGGGAGAGGGTGAACGCGTGCCGACATGATTGAGCGCATTAGTGCATCCATTAGATAATGTGAAGGACGTCAACTATTTTATCATGGATTCAAGTGGATTCAAGATGCGGGTGGCATCTAAGTCCTGCACGTGTTGTCCTATATAGGAAAGGAGAGGGTGGGATTACTTGGAAGAGCTCATCAGAACATTCACCATGGTAGAGACGGTAAAAAACCGCCAAAGATGCCACATCTCTACGCAACTGCAAAGGCTCGAGGGTGTTAGTGACCTCAGGATTCCCAATAATGCGGACCGCACGTCGCTGCAACCTGTCGAGAGCATCTAGTAAGTACTTTGCGGAGCCATCCCAGAGATGCGAGCAGTATCCCACGCAAGAGCGAATTTGTGTCTTGTAGAGAAGACACCGCTGCTCCGGCGTGAAAAAACGTCTCACTTTGTTCAGGACTCCGAGTTTACGTGAGGCTGTTTTGATGATACTCTCGATGTAGTTTTTGTTGTTCAGTTTGCAGCGAACATCCATACCTAGGATATTGAGATTGTCCTGTAGTGGCAGTGGCGTGCTCTGAATAGTTGGAAGGGGAAGGAAAGAAGATACCTTTGCTGTAAACGCGCATGCCTGCGTCTTCTTGGCATTGAACTCAACCAGGTTTTCAGAGCCCCATTGTGAAACGAGGTTCAGGGTCCGGTCAAGTTCACTGACGAGAAGCTGCCTTCTTTCCGCGATATCAGACTGCTTGGCCGCAGGATGTCCGTGATAACTCCCGTGTAAGGTGCTATCGTCTGCATAGCAATGAATGCTGCCAGTGGATAGCATGTCGTTGATATGCAGAAGAAAGAGAGTGGGTGATAAGAAGGACCCCTGCGGCACGCCAGCATTTACCTGCAGGAACTCCGAAGTTCATCCATCCTCCATCACAGAGGACGCGAATACGGCGCCCCTGCAGGAAGCTAGCCACCCAGTCGCATAGTCCGGAAGGCAGACCAAAGGCTGGTAACTTGGAAAGAAGCGGCTTGTGCCAGACTCTATCGAAAGCTTTGGCGATGTCAAGACTAATTGCCAGTGACTCGCCATGCTTGTCCATAGCCTCACCCCAAAGATGGGTACCGTACGCCAGAAGATCACCCGTTGACCGCTTCGGTCTGAATCCGTATTGCCGGTCATTGATTAAGGAATGATCCTCTAGGTGACGCATGAGCTGTTTGTTAATTATGTGCTCTAACACTTTGCACAGCACTGAGGTGACGGCTATGGGCCGATAGTTGCCTGGGTCCGAGCGATCCCCCTTCTTGGGGATCGGCTGCACATTCGCCTCCTTCCAAGCCGATGGCACTGTACCCGAGATGTATGACATCCGGTACAGTCGCGTCAGCACTGGAGACAACTCCGCTGCACATTTTTGAAGAACCACCGCTGGAATACCATCCGGTCCGCTGGCTTTCCGGACGTCGAGTGACTGCAGCACACCACGGACATCGCGCTGCCTGATGCGGATCTCAGGCATTGCGTGGTCACAGACGGGTAATGTCGGTGGCTGCTTACCGCAATCATCGATTCAGGAGTTTGCCGCAAAGAGATTAACCAGCAGATTTGCTTTCTCTTGCGGCTCATGGGCCAGGGATCCATCAGGGTTGCGCAACGGGGGCAGCGAAGGCTGGCAGAAGTTGGCTTGCACGGCTTTGGCCAGTCGCCAGTAGCCACGGCTGCCCGTGGGATGCGCCACTAGCTCCTGACCAAGCCGCGCTATGCGCTGGGCATCCGCTCTGACGTAAGCCCCCTTGCAGACCTTTGTGGCTTTATTGTACGCTGCTTTGAAGTGGCCCACGTTGGGATCGCGTGTGGCGCGCGCCCTTACCCAGGCGCGGTACGCAGACTGTTTTTGATTGACAGCCTCCGCGCACTCGCGGCCGAACCAAGGGCGCGCTCTGCGGTCACCGGTGACATCAGTGTATGGGATATAGTATTCCATACCTAGACTGATCTCACCGGCGACAGCAGTAGCACTATCCGATGGGTTCTTACCTTCAAAGCAACGTGCAACCCACGGGATGGACGCAAAATACTCACGCATCCCATCCCAGTCCGCTGACGAGTAGTGCCAGAGACGCCGCTTCCCCTGCGCGGGTCGTGGGGGCGCTGTGATTGGCACCTTGGAACAGACCAGACAATGGTCGGAGTTGCCTATGCGGCACGCACCGAAACACTGTACTGGTCTGGGTGACTCGTCAGCAGAAGGTCTAGAAGGGAGGGTGTTAGGCCCGACCTTCTTGGTATCCTAGTGACCTCGCGTACCAGTTGGGTCAGGCCATGCGCCAGAGCGAAAGCGTGAGCGGCTCTTCCCGCATGGTCAGTTTTGGCGGAGCCCAACCAGATCTCGTGGTGGGCGTTAAAATCCCCCAAAAATACCAGTTCCGCGTTTGGAAACCGCTCCTGCGTATCATCTGCAGCCTGACTCAGATATTCGAAGAGTCGAGTTGTCTCGGTATCTCCTGTATGGGAACGGTAGAGGCACACATAGATCTGACTCGTAGAGCCATGGTCTACGTGTACCCATAGGGTGGAAAAGGATGGGTCCTCTAGGCAGCGCAGACGGCGATAACAAACATCCGCCCTAACAAACACGCACACCCCGGCCTTTGCACGGAAATTTTCCTCCATAACGTAGCCGGGGTAGAGCAAGTAAGACGTGTCGTCAGGGCGGCGTATTTGCGTCTCCGTCAGAAAAAGCATGGCTGGATTCGCCGTCTCGAGGTGTTGGTGGACGGCGTTGAGGTTTGCATGGAGCCCACAGATGTTTGTGGACTCCACCTCAAAAAGCGAGCTTGTGGGAAGTTGAAGAGCCGCTGTGTAACCATGCTCTTTGTTCTGCGCTGCCATGATTGATGTATGCCATGCCTTGCCATGCCATGCCATGCCATGATTAATGTAAAGCAAAGTATTTTTTGTTCTAGTTGATTTTACGAGTAGAAGATTTATAATAAGTAATTTATTTGATTTTATTAGATTGCCATACCTAATTATGTTGATTTTGATTTTTGTACTTTTACGTTTATTTTTTTTTTAATAAACAATGTTTCTTCTGCCAACCCAGGTTTTTTATTTCATGTGAGATCAATAATCAGTGATAAAATTATACAAATTAACTTTCACTAAGAATGCCTAACTTACATGTTTAAATATTTCATTAGGTTCAGAACTCGACAAGTGAAATTGTTGACCCAATTTCATGTATTCACATCCATCTTATGTGTGAGAAAACTGAATAACTACCATAAAGAATTAGCTAACTACGGTATGTTTGCAACATTTTGGTGTGGCAAAATTGGATAAGTTGGTTTTTGATTTTTATTTATTTTTTGGTTCATGAAAGAAATTAATTTGATTAAGCATTGAATCGACAGCAAACATGCTTATAACATATAAAATTGTCGACAGTAAAATTGTTCTCCATTTGTTAATGATGTCAAAGAAAGTGCCAAAAAAACAGTAAATCGCGATTATCTCGAAACTTGAAATATTGAGTTATTTAGTTCTGCCATTATGCCCACGGTATATTTACGCAGTATGCAACAGATGGCGCTAAAATAAACTTAAGCATTTACTTTTATATTTCGTTTGTAGAAACTAGCATAGGCCTATTATTACTTTTAAGCTTTATCATAATATATAAAATTATTAATAATAGCCCATTATTATTAATATCTCACCAATATAGACTTTCCAATATTTTTCTCACATAATATAAACTTTGTCGTCAACAATAACAAACAAAAATAGCTTTATCAAAATATGGTGCAGTCGTTTGGAAGTTAAATGAGTACATAATAAATAAATAATGTATGGCGTATCATTTTTTACAGATTTTTAGAGCTCTTTACACATCGAAGACAACATTGAGCAAGGCAGTGCCATCTGTTAAATATAGAAAGTATTAAAATCGTAGATAGGTGGCACTTTCAACAATCGTATACTGTTGTAGAGAGTAGGCAATAGATAGCGCTAAAATATATTAAAGCAATATTTTTGAAAAGGAATTTCTATGTAATCATTTTATTTTATGTACCTTATTTCTCTTTTTGTTTTCTTTTTAAACAATTTGTTAAGTACATGGTAACCAGAGCCCGATTGAGTAAATTATGTTTTTAAGGCGCGAAATTTCAAAACAGTTTGTTTGCTTCTCATCTATGAGATTTAAAATCTATGTAGGTACCTGTAGGTAAAATAAACTAGCTGTTCGGATCACCCAGAAATAAATTCGGACAAGAATCCTATGAACTTTCCATACAACCGTTCATTGCCTATTTTACTCCCTTATAAGCACGAACATCTATGGCAGTCGTTACGGGTAGTTGCATGGAGCCCCAAAAGTTCAAAAACTGGTGTAACTGAAATACTTAGTTCGATATCGCCAATGGGATGTGGAGTTCAGACACCAGTCGTTTCACGGAAAATATCGAAGAATCAAATAATAAAGCAAGAAGATCAGCGAAATCCGCAGTTAGATTAGGAAAAGTGAACCCCAGACCCAGACTCCGAGGTGAAAGCTTCGGAGGATGAAGAAGCGAAATTTCAAGAAATCCTTTCTTAGCAAATGATGACATTGCTCACACCAATATTGGTATGGAAAAGACATTACCTGCCAAAATTTCAATTTTGTAGGTTCAACGGTTTTGGCTCTATGAATCAGTTAGTTGGAACAAGTAATTTTGTATATTGTAGGCACAGTGTAACGAACACTTTCATAGAATTCATTCTTAAGAATATGGCTAGACAATTCAATCGAAATATTTGAAATAATATATTCACTATTGTTTCCATGAAGATATTTATTATGTAAACAGTATTACTTGAATTAATTTAAGAATCATCCAATAATTACGTTATACGAATTTCATTCGTTTCGACGACTTCAGACATCGTCTTGACATTTATAGGAGGTGCGCGTCTTACTTTTTTATAAGTAGCATCCGAAGCTTTCACCTGGTAGTCCAAGGTACGCTTTTTTTTTTTTTTTTTTTTTTTTTTAATTTGCTTTGTTCAGTCTAACCGCGGGTTTGGCTGAACTTCGATATTTTCCGGGAAGCGACTGCCATCTGACCACCTAACCTATTGGCGATATCGAAGCATTGCAGCTTGACCAGTTGTTGAATTTTTTAGGGCGCCAACTACTCGTAACGACTACCATAGATGTTCGTTTGACAACCGGGACCGACGCGGCTTAGCGTGTCATCCGACTATACCAACAATGCAATTAATGATATTCATGCATATACATATTTGCACTGAGCGGGAATCTGCTGTAAGCTGCTACTAAAAATGTTAAATTTATACTAACGTAATTTATGGATGATCCTTTGTTATACATTCTAAATTTCTCACAAAACAACAATAGAACAATATACATCTTACAGAGAGCTACTGTTTTCTTTACTTAGTGTGATATAGATATTATATTCTTTCGGTAAACTTAACGAAAAGTAGCATTATTTGTAAATATATTTTTTTATAAGATTCCTTATCAAGTTTTAACTTACTATCAAATCATACGGTTTTGCATGAGTGCAATTGTATTTCTCTATATCAAAAGTGTATTTAGAAACAAATATAAGTAACCTTCTTCCTACAGTCCCAGGTTCTTTACGCGCGGCGTGAAAAAGCATCTGATGAGGCTGTCAAGCTGAGTGCCACCATTGTAACATGGTAGGTATGTGTCTGTAATAGTGAACCTTTTGCCTGAGACTTTGTCTTCAGCTTACTATCAGGCGAGGTGAAGTCAAATTTATGCGTCCATACCTATATAAAAATCTACTTAAAAATATTTCGTGAAAATCATTTAAATGATAGTGCAAATACTATTAAAATCCTTTGTGTGGTTTAGAAGTTAATAGACTAAAAGTGATTTTATTGGACTTTGTAATGATGACAAGCTAATTGAGGTAGGAATTAAATTCCTTTATTCCTCATTAGTCATTAGGTACCAATGAACAAAGTGTAAATATGACCGCTGAAATATTATTATAAAGATTGGTTATAAGTACTTAATATGCGAGTGGGGCAAACACTGCTATGGAAGACACAGAAGATTGGTAGGTAAGTAAAACGAAATACTGATTTCTATGCGAAAAAATATAGGTAAATCGTCAGTTAGGTACTGTGAAAATCACTATATATATAGGATGATTTAGGATATTTGTAAATCATCCTTTTAAGTGATAGTGGTGAATGCTTAGCATGGGTGAACAACATGTGTGAAAAATGGTCACTATCTCTCTTTATCCCTGAAATATGTTCCCTCAGGTAGTGCAGGTAGTGGGAGCGGGACAAAAATAGGTACCACGCAGGCGAAACCGCGAACATCAGCTAGTAACCAAATTATAAATCTCTACGGTTCAGTTTTTAAGCATCGTAAACTATGCATAGTCAAAGATAAAATTTCCCCAAACACTCAAATCCCCAAAATCCCTTTACCGCTTCTCTTTGAAGTGCCCAGAATTGCGGGATGCTACCCAGACACCGTCAAATGCATTTTGCTGAGCTCACAACGCTTGTGACACACAGATCTGAAGAAAGTTGAATGGCATTGCTTATTCTTTGTGCTGCCAGCATGCAGCCTTCTGGGAACGTTACCAGTTGACGAAGATGTGGAGGAATAAGTTTTAAACTAAAATTCGATTACCTTAGAGTATATTATTAGAGTGGAGACCACGCGTAGGAAATCGGAAGGTGGGACATGCCCTAGCCAGGTGGACCGACGACCTGCGAAAGGTGGCTGGGACGGACTGGATGCGGAAGGCGGAGGATCGGCAAACGTGGCGCACATTGGGAGAGGCCTATGTCCAGCAGTGGAATGCAGTAGGCTAATTGATTGATTGATTGATATTATTATTATGTATACTCTAAGCCGACTGCTGAAAAATCACGCTCTAAAAAGTATTAAACCAGAAAATATCAAGTAGGTATAGCCGCGGTGGTCGTATGCCACTTAAGGTCCAACCCCACCAAACGGACGGCATCGGCCCGGATTTTACAATCTTTAAACAAAATAAATCTTATATCACAGCATTTAAAGTTTATATTACCAAGTCACGCATGACAGCTTGACGTGCCGTCCGTTTGGTGGGGTTGGACCTTACTCTAACAAAACAATACATTCTAGTGAAAAGTAATATACTGGGTGATTTCTTGCAACTTTTGCTTGCTTTGACTGGGTTTCGTTAGCAAAATCGTCTGGAAGTATTATTTCGGCGAAAAAAAAACTTTTTTTAACAACCCCCATACCTACAGTATGCCTTTCACCTGTAAATAATTCTGCCGTCGTAATTAAAAAGGGCACAACTAACATTTTATGCCAAATTGAGTTATATACATATTCGGAATCAGGAAAAAAAGGCCTATCTGTCCAATTTTTTGTGTATTTTTAGCAACAAAATAAACAGAGATAGCACAAGTTTATAGGGCACAAATGCACCATTTTTCAAGTTTTTGTACGGAAAAATGTCACATTGTGACATATGACTTCTATTTTATAATTATGGTTTTAACATTTCTAATCGAAAAGGCATAATCGATGAATTTCAAATAGAATCAAAGAATCAAAGAATCAAAGAATCAAAGAATCAATTTCGTTTATTCAATTTAGGCACATATAGAGCACATATGAACGTCAAAATATTACAATTGTGTCAAGAAGTATGTGAACAAAAAATAAAATATTAAATAAATTAAAGTAAACCATTTGAAAATGATTCTTTCGCTGGTTCGGTAGTTGGTTCTACTGAGAAGATACCAGCAAGAAACTCAGAGAACTCAATTATCCTTTTTATTTATTTATTTATTTTTTAATACGGTTTTTATACAATTTACAATGTGCGGGCAAGAAAGTGATTAGGTTGACCATGCATTTTTATCATTAAGATATTCTTCTACTTTATAATAAGCTTTTTCCATTAGACTTATTTTCACGTTTATTTTAAAAATATTAAGTGGCATGTCAACCAAATCCTGAGGAATTTTATTGAATATTTTTATACTGTTGCCTACAAATGAATTACCAACCTTATGAAGCCTGAGTATTGGCACTGCTAGTCTATCTTTATTTCTCGTATTATAATCATGTGTGTCCGAGTTTTTTTTTAAAAGATTTAAGTTCTTCCGTATGTATAAAATATTATCGTAAATATATTGACAAGCAACCGTTAATATATTAATTTCTTTAAATGTTTCTCTCAGCGAGTCACGGGGTCTGAGGCCGTAGATTGCTCGTATCGCGCGTTTCTGTAATATGAAAACAGTCTCAATATCGGCAGCTGAGCCCCACAGCAATAGACCATATGACATAACGCTATGAAAGTAGCTAAAATAAACTAATCGTGCCGTTTCCTCATCACTTAGTGACCTTATCTTTCTAACCGCATAGGCAGCTGAGCTAAGTTTTCCTGCCAAGGCTGTGATATGAGAACCCCATTGCAGTTTACTGTCTAGAGTTATTCCCAGAAAAACTGTGGTATTAACTACTTGAATTGATTCATTGTTCATTACAATATGAGTATCTATCTGTCTTACATTGGGCATAGCAAACTTTACACATTTTGTTTTTTTTGCATTGAGTAACAAGTTGTTACTTGTGAACCAATGCAATATTTCGGAAAGGGTATTATTCACATCGTCAAGTCCTACTTTTTGTCTATCAGTTTTAAAAATTAATGATGTGTCATCTGCAAATAATACTATTTCACAAAGATTTTTAGTGAAGTAAGGAAGATCATTTACATATATCAAGAATAAAAGGGGTCCTAATATCGAGCCCTGGGGTACTCCCATGACTAAAGGGGCGCCAGAAGAGTCGGTGCCATTAATGTTGACTTTTTGTACTCTGCCATTGAGGTAAGACTTTATTAAGCTAAGTGAGCCATTAGAAACACCATAATAACCTAATTTCAATAACAAAGTCTCATGATCAACACAATCAAAAGCTTTTGATAAATCACAAAAAATACCAATGGCATCCTGCTTCTTCTCCCATGCATCAAATATATGTTTGACGAGTGCAACTCCTGCATCCGTCGTGTTTCTGCCTTTAGTGAACCCAAACTGTTTCTCATGAAGTAATTTATTAAATGTAAAATGTGAAAGCAGTTGATTAAAAATTATTTTTTCAAAAATTTTACTAAGGGCTGGGAGTATAGAGATGGGTCGAAAATTGGATGGATCACTTTTTTCCCCTGCTTTGAATAACGGAATGATTTTACTGTACTTCATAAGAGTAGGAAACTGGTTTTCATCTATACATTTATTGAATATGATTGCAAGATAAGGCGCAATAGCGGGCATTATTGGTTTTATTACATTGGTTGAAATGCCCCAAAGATCCTCAGTCTTTTTTATATTCAGTTGCTTAAATGTTTTAAATATGGTTTCAGAGTCAATATACTGAAAATTAAAGTTAACACTACATTTATCAACACTAGATTTAAGAAGAGAAGCAGCTGCATTTTTTGAAGAATTTAATTTACTTGTAGTTGTAGTTGCAACATTTGTGAAAAAAGATTCGAATGCGTTGGCCACTGCAGCATCAGTATTAATGTGCTCACCATCCACTTCCAACTCGAAGGATCGATCACGTGACCTTGTCTTACAGGTTTCCTTGTTAATAATGTTCCATGTTGCCTTTATTTTATTATCAGATTTTTCTATTTTAGCCCGAATATAATTAGATTTGGCTACTGAACAGACTCTCTTGAACAGCTTTGAATACCTTTTAATTTGTTCAATTATTTGTGGCTCATTTGTAGATGCCTTTATCTCGTATAATTCATACAGTTTCTTTCTACTTTTATGGATTCCAGGTGTAGCCCAATCACTAAATTTAATTTTGAGTAGATTTACGTTTATTGTTTTTTTTTGTGAAAATGTTATTAAATTCGTAGTTTATTACTCCGAACAAATCTCTGTAAAGATCATTCGGGCTTTCATCGCGGTTCAACTCCAGAAGAGGTATTTTATTGTTAATGTTTTCTTTAAATTTTTCTAATCTGTATGTTGTGATTGGTCTACACACAATATTTTTTGGCAATGGAACATGTTGGTGCTCAAATCTAGCTAACTGACCTGTATGATCTGACTTTACAAAATTTATTATAGATTTATCCTTTACATCAATGTCAGAAAAAAAATTATCCAAGCAGGTGGCTGTTGTGGGTGTGATGCGAGTTGGTTCACAGAAAATATTTTGTAAATTAAAAGATTTAAAAAGATTAAGGAACCTTACCGCTTTCTGTGAGTTTTCTAAAATATCAATATTAAAATCGCCACATACAACTACCGTCTTCTTACATTTATATATCTTTTTTAAGGTTTCTTCCATAATAGACTCAAACAGGTTGTAATCTCCAGAAGGAGGTCTATAAACGCTAATAATAATAAATTGCTCAAGCTCCGCACATGATAGTTCAATATTTCGCTCACTAGAGAGTGCTACTATATCTTTTCTGTCTTTAGATTTTAATTTGTTATTCATTAAGATGAGTGACCCACTCTAGAAAGCCAATACCGTAGCAAGAGACGTAAAAGAAAAGGCACAACTGGCAGTTATGCCTTTACTATTTACTCCACACCTTATAATTTCATATGAAAATATACACACTAGCGGAAATGCCTTTCCTACTTAACATCTGTGAAGAGAGTGCTGAAGTGAAGGGGGCGAGGTATGCGTAGGATTGCGCGGATTGCGCCAGTTGTGCCTGACGTGTCAAGACGAGTCCACGCCTGTCGGCGCGACGCTCTGGTAAGATTGTATTTTGTTACTTATTTCTAACTACCTTGTTCTATTAATTGTACAGGCCCATCTCGCTTCTGAGCCATGTTTACAAGCTGTTTTCAAGGGTCATTACGAACCGTCTCGAGCGCAGGCTTGATGACTTCCAGCCTTCCGAACAAGCCAGTTTCCGAAGAGGCTACAGTACCATAGACCACATCCATACGCTGGAATATATACAGAAGACCGAAGAGTATAATTTGCCACTTTGCTTAGCGTTCGTGGACTATGAGAAAGCCTTTGATTCGGTCGAGACATGGGCTGTGCTTGAGTCTCTCCAGCGGTGCCGTATTTGACTATCGGTACATCGAAGTGTTGAAGTGTTTGTATAATAACGCCACCATGTCGGTCCGAGTACAGGAACAGAGTTCGAAGGCGATCCCTTTGAAAAGAGGAGTAAGACAGGGAGACGTGATATCTCCGAAACTGTTTACGGCCACTTTGGAGAACGCCTTCAAGCTCCTGGAATGGAAAGGATTCGGCATCAATATTAATGGCGAATACATCACTCACCTCCGGTTTGCCGACGATATTGTAGTCATGACAGAATCGATGGAAGATCTCAACACAATGCTCGATGGCCTCAACCGAGTTTCTCAACAGGTGGGTCTTAAAATGAACATGGACAAGACGAAGGTTATGTGTAATGCCCATGTTGTACCCACCCCAATATCTATTGAGAGCTCGGTTCTTGAAGTTGTTGACTCGTACGTCTACCTAGGACAAGTAGTCCAGTTAGGTAGGTCCGACTTCAAGAAAGAGGTCAGTCGCCGAATCCAACTCGGCTGGGCAGCGTTCGGAAAATTGCGTAATATCTTCTCGTCCGACATACCTCAGTGTCTCAAGTCGAAAGTTTTCGACCAGTGTGTGTTACCAGTGATGACTTATGGCACTGAAACGTGGTCCCTCACTATGGGCCTTATGAGTGGGCTCAAAGTAGCCCAACGAGCTATGGAGAGGGCTAGGCTCGGAGTCTCTCTGCGAGATCGAATCAGAAACGAGGAGATCCGTAGAAGAACCAAGATTACCGACATAGCCCAGAGGATCAGCAACTTGAAATGGCAGTGGGCAGGGCACATAGCTCGGAGGACTGATGACCGATGGGGTCGAAAAGTTCTCGAGTGGAGGCCACGTATTGGCAAACGCAGCGTAGGACATCCACTCACAAGGTGGACAGACGACCTTATCAAGGCCGCGGGAACGCGCTGGATGCGAGCCGCTTCCAACCGGTCTTATTGGAGATCTATAGGGGAGGCCTATGTCCAGCAGTGGACTTCCTATGGCTGAAATGATGAAAATGATGAATTAAGAATCAAGATATATTATTTTTGTAAACTTTTTTGAAATAAACGTTGATTTTCTTATAACTACTTTATTTTATTCGTAGAGAAGTTTAGTATTTTCTAATATTTTACTTTTCATCGTAACTGATAATAATACGATGAAAAGGCACAATTTAATAAAAGTGCCTTTTCATTGTAAAATTCAAAAATGTTCCTCAAAATTTTACATTGAAAAGGCATATTTCCTTGTATATGCCTTTTAAACGTAACATGATTGATTTTATCCTATTTTTTATGTTAAGATGAAACGAATTATGCTAATTATCAATTATATGCATTAAAATTATAATAAAAATTTGCTATATTTGCTATGGTCATATACGTACTATACAAATGCAAGTATTACCATTCGCAGAATTTTGGAAAATATAGTTTAGTGGGGTATTTTTCAACAAAAACAAAAAAAGAATTAATCTCTATTTTCTCAATATTTACAAAATGTTAGTTGTGCCCTTTTTAATTACGACGGCAGAATTATTCCCATACATTATAAAAAAAAAGTTTTTTTTTTCCGTCAACTTAATACTTTCCGACGATTTTGCTATCGAAACTGTGTCTCAAATCTTTTTATCCGCAACAACTTTAGAATCACCCAGTATATAACATAGCCTGTCAAAATCATAACGCTCTTTTGGCTTTGCCTTAGTCGAGTAAAAATGGACCATATTTTGCCCAACAAGTTGGCTAGCAAGCAGTTCGTTGAATATGTTCGTATGTCACCGATATGATTCGCTTTTGGATTTACGTGATTTCCAGGTTGTTAGCCGTTAGTGAACATTTTCGCATTCGCAGCTGAACTCAAATAATACGGTTGTTTATTTTTCTTTTAATATTTTCTGACATATCGCGCTTCGATATCAAGAACTACCAAGAATTTATGGAAGTACTAGTCAGGATAATGGGATAACGTTTTTAAATTTGTGTTGTCATAGTGTACTTAAAAAGTGTGTAAACTTTTTGGTGTAGGCTTTTACTAGTAGTTTACTAGTGGTCTACTAATAGTTTACTGGTCGTTTACTAGTAATCTACTAGTTCGCTAGTAGTCAACCAGTAGTAGTTTACTAGAGTACCTTACTACTAGTAGATTCATAATGTATTTTGTTTGGAGGATTTTTAAATTTTCAATATCACAGTAAAAAATCATAAATGTGATTGGATGACCGCATAATATAATATTATCTATTATCTATCTATTTATTTAATATTCACGTGACGATTAAACATGGTTTGTAGTCTATAGCGACTATAGTCAATAGGACACAATCCCCGTTCAACTGTGACTTGAATCATGCTAAACGGGGAAGTACTTCTAACCTATAAAACATCGCTGTTAAATATAACATACCGTCATACTATTATCTGTTGTACCTATAATTTGCGGTTTTACAGCTTATAATTAGTTCATAATATTACAAAGAAACCGTTTTTCAACGCTCTGACATACTCGTATTCATACAAGTAGGGTCAGTTAGCCGGTTAGCAACCAATTAGCTGAGTTGCTCACTTCAGACGTGTTTAGACTTTTTTATCTATTTAAAAAAAACTGATGATAGTTTAAATTGATCTTGAATATAGTCTAGTTGTATAAAATAAATAAACCACTGGACTTTCTTCCATAATTTATGATATATGAGATAAAAAGTGCAAAAGTAGCCAAATCGCTAGTTTGCGACCACTTTCGTCATTTAACGACCACCAGTTGGCGACCACCATTTTTATTAGTAATCAAAATATATTATTAAAACAAATATATAATTGAATTCAGTGCATAATTTGCGGTCTAACAACTTATATTGAGTTCATATTATTACAGAGGAGAGGAACCATTTTTCAATGCGACTAGGTACCTATATTCAAAATTTTTTTGTTTTTTAATCTTTATTTATTTAAAGGACTTTTATCTTACGACATGGCAGTCCTATTGTAACAAAATTTATTTATCACAAATTGCAAATAGATACACTGGATGTTATCCATATCCATACTCCATACTTAATATTATAAATGCGAAAGTAACTCTGTCTGTCTGTCTGTCTGTCTGTTACGCTTTCACGTCTAAACCACTGAACCGATTTTGATGAAATTTAGTATAGGAGTAAATTAGACCTTGACAAAGGACATAGGCTATGTTTGGTCGCGATAACCGACATCCACGCGGGCAGAGCCGCGGGTTAAAGCTAGTGTTCTTATATAAGGTAACACTGTATTTAACCTTGCGGCGTGCAATATTTTAATCTTATATTTTGTTAAAATTTTAATCTAATATCTTGCGTTTGTTCCCGGTGGAGTAGAATAGGGTGACCCCATCTCTTCCTGTGGGTGTCGTAGAAGGCGACTAAGGGATAGGGCTGTTTTCCATCAGATAGTAAACATACAGCCCATGACAAAGTGCCCGCTTGGAGGCAATAGGCTCGCCCCCTATTACGTGGGACCGAAAATCATAGTTAGCGGAATGTGGGTGATAATACACCTCTGCTTACCCCTTCGGGGATTTACAGGCGTGAGTGTATGTATGTATGTATGGTATCTTTATTTGGGACCCAACACTTCTTCTTATTCTTCATCCTAGCGTTAATTCCGGGTTGTTCCGTATTGATCCCACGAAAGTTGTCCCGAATTCGAAAATTCTTGTTTGATCCCACTTTTACTTCCTTATTGATCCCACAGTCCCAGTCGCATCCGAAGCTTTCACCTCGGAGTCTGGGGTCAACTATACCAGTCTAACTGCGGATTTGGCTGGAATTTCGATATTTTCAGTGACGAGATTGCCATCTGACCTACACAACCCATTGACGATACTGTAGTGCAGTTACACCAGTTGTTGAACTTTTTAGGCCCTGACTACCTGTAACGACTGCCATAGTTTGTATGGCAACTGTGACTGAGGCTTAATATGCTCTTTGAGGCTAATATATTTTGCACTGAGTGGGAATTGAACCCGCGCCCCTTGCGCAGCAGTCGCGTTCACTACCTCCACGTCACAGGCTAAATCAGTCCCCTGTGTCTGTATTTTTTTTAAATTCTACACAACGCTATTTAGACCCAAAATAAGCATAGCTTAACTAGCTTGTGTTATGTATGAGATATAGAATGTTCTATAAACATATTTAGATAAATTTTTTTTCGTAGGTACACACATATTATGCATAAAAACACCTAGACCAATGCAAATATTTATATTCATGCATATAGCCCGCTCCACGTATCTTGGACCTAAATCGTAAGACATCCGAGGCTCTGGCGCCCGCGGATTGCTTTGTAATAGTCTATGCTTGGTGAATTTGAGTTCGTCTACCGCAGTAGCATCCCGTGCTATCCTCAAAAGACACCCAAGAAATGTAACCTGCGCGTATGGGGCACATTTTAGGTCCAAGGTACGTGGCGCGGTTTATTCAAATATTTGCACTGAGTGGGGATCAATCCCGCGCCTCCTGCGTAGCGGCCGCGTTCACTAGCACTACGCCACAGAGGTAGCGTTGTGAATTCCTACCGTAATAATAAATTTCAGGGTCTTTTCCTCATGATAGGAACAAAACCAAAGAAAAGCATAATTGGAATATTATCCTGAACATGTTCCTAGATAGGTTAATACCCTAACCGCAAGTTATATACTTTAAATATAATAAATAGATATAATAATTATAATAATGGCATAAATGTCTTTGTTTTAAACTTTAACAGGAGACAAAGACACATTATTATGTACACATAATTATTCAATAATGATAATTATTATATGGTTTTAATCACAAATAGTAGATATATAATACAGTGTTGCTCGCGCGTTTGTTCGTGCCTTTACCCTTTACATAGCTTTTTTTTAGTTCCTGAAGAATTGCAATTTTTCTTCGACGAAGTCTGGATTTTTTTTATAATTATTAATACTTAGCACGTTACTTATTAACAGGGAAAGTTGCTATGGCGTGTAAAAAACTCATTTTCGCCTTTATAATAATACTACCCGGGATAAAAAGTGTACTATGTGTCCAGGAAATATAAAAAACCAGGAACAGACTTTCACATTTAAAATAATAGTAAGATTTAGGGCTTCTTTCTACTTACGACATCAGATTTTAAAACTGAATTTAGGCAGGAACTAATAACCGTATAAAAAAATGCACGTATCGTTTATAAACACCGTTATCGTATAAAAGAAAATTTTTTGAGCGCAGGGGCTCCAAACTATAGTGAAAATTTAATTATTCTGAATAATAAATGGATTCAAAATCTGTCTAATATCTATCTATTTGCATAATATTTTTACCCAAATTCGTCAAGTCAACACAAACATTCAAACACAAAAATATCTCATATAAATAACAGGAAAACATAATATATTTAAATTATAAATTACATCCCGTTTCTCTAGGAATAGGTTTTACCGCAAATATGTATTATATCATAATCTTTATATACCTACATGTATGTATAATTGTTAAGTACATTGGACAGGACATATTAAAAAAAGTACTTGGGTTATTTTCTTTGAAAGTTTTTTTTTTAAAGAATATTAGCAACCGAAATTACTAATATTCCCGTTAACCCCTCCAGCTAAGCTAAATTGCTTGTGTTAGGAGTGTGTTCACGTCGGTAGTGTAATGACGATCGTTAGGCCGACTCCTTAACCACTAAGCTACTTGAAATTTTGGTTGCAATCGGTTGAGTAGAACCAGAGATATGGTCAAAAGTCCTAAGAACCGTCATTCACGCGGGTGTAGCCACGAGCATAGGCCAGTACTATAAATTAAATAAAGTTAACAAAATCTCTTCTATTATCAGTTCATCCAAATTGGGAGCCCAGAGACCGCTCTTTTACCACTCCTTTCCATAGTTTGGTTTATTTTTAAGTGACGGCCACCTGACCTCCCAATCTTGAGAGGAAAGCCTGCGCTAGAGCTGCGACTCGAGTCGTACAATCGATAGGTGTGCCAGCTTCCAGGTGAGATTGTCTTTGGGTCTGAAGATCTTGGGGTGACCTCAAGCATTCGCATACTTCACTAAGTATTCGAATGCGGGAGTAGTTTCCGCGGCCTAGTATTTCACTAGGCCGCGGGAACGCGCTCGATGCGAGGCGCTTTCAACCGGTCTTATTGGAGATCTATAGGGGAGGCCTATGTCCAGCAGTGGACTTCCTATGGCTGAAATGATGATGATGATGAACAAAATAATTCTTAAATAATAATATTATAAACTATAGAGACCACCCTCTAAAATATCAACAAAAATGAGGACAAATTTATTGTCCTGATTTTTTTTTGCGTAGATCATTGTCAATTTTGTATATATGAGAGCTCGTTCACACGAAGACGAATCGTGTTTTTTCACGAGTCGTTTTTTTTCACGATTCGTTATTTTTTTTGACGGGAGCAATGCTTTTCAAATACAAGTGAAAGACGACGGATATTGTACGTCTTTTAAAAATCATGATTCGTTAAAAATCACGTATCGGCTTTTGAAAATCTCGAATCGTGAATGCTTCATGGCGGATCAGCTGTTGCGCTGAACTCTGAACTGAACTCAATCGCGAAACAAATGTGAACATCAATTCGGATATTTTGACGAATCGTGAAAAATAACGATTCTGTATTCAATGTGAACATCATTTTTATAACGAATTGTCAAAGACGTATCCCGTGTGAATGCGCCCTTATTTATGTATATTTATTATACATATATTATTATACATTGTATATTATAATTTATACAATTAAAAATGTATATATTATTGTATGGTGTACAATAAAGTGTAAAATAAATAAATAAATAAAATAAATAAACTATGTACCCAAAAAAATTCATAAATAATAAATATGGTATAGTATAATTATTGATAGTTTATAATAATACTTATAAATTAATAATAATTACGTATTATTTCTTCACGCGAGTAAGTAGCTGTAATTTTCTTATACTTAGTAGGTATTTGCGCTATTTATGAAAGCCCCGATGTTCCTACATGCCGTGCATACATGCCGTGCCTATTAATAATGTCATTGTTCTTACCTAATACATAGTGAAGTATGCGAATGCTTGAGGTCACCCCAAGATCTTCACTCTTCAGACCCGAAGACAATTTCACCTGGAAGCTGGCACACCTTTTGATTGTACGACTTCACTCGCAGGAGGTCAGTTGGCGGTCACTTAAAAATAAACCAAACTATGGAAAGTAGTGGCAAAAAAAACCGTCTCTGGGCTCCTAATTTGGATAAACTGATAATAGAAGAGATTTTGTGAACGTAAAAATATTTAGAATTTCACTTTGCTTTTTTTACTTATATATTTTTTTTGTTTTTCACTTATAAGTTCCGTAATAAATTATGTACTTTTTAACTCGCGAACAAGTGATAGGTATGTCAGTACACCTGAACCTCAATGTTGTGACTAGGGGACCAATTGCATAGAATAGATATTAGTACTGAAGTACTAAACATATTTTTTGGTCTCATTCTGCAATTTTTTTCTAATTTTATTTTAACTATCAACGGTGTATAAAATTAATAGTAGTAGTTATTCAGTGTGGGTAGCTTCGTAGTTAAAGAGACGGCCTTACGATTGTGAGATCTCAGGTATGAATCCTGGTCATCGGTCTCCGTCTTCCCCCCTTTCATGGAAATGTGTATGGCAAAATTGATGTTTCGCGTAATACCGGATGGCATAAACTTCATTTTTCAGAAAATTGTTTGAAATACACTCATTCATCATACATTCATAACTCATAATCATCAAAAGAGTATGCCATTGTTAATTCAGATAAATGAATTTTTACGCCTTGAAAATGCTCAATTAAAGAAAATTATGTGAAGTGAATTTCAGAGTATGAATTTTCTGCCAGATAGAGGGAACCCATTTCAGTAACTAGTATTGTTATAAAGACAGAATATACCTAAATCTCTTTCTCTAATACAATAGAGTTATTATTATTTCTAAATCTATTTCAGAATAACTCAACCTATATCCCCCCAGTACGTAAGCGATACGGGATCTATACAATATACCTAGGTACGTATCCTAACACTTCGATTACGACAGACAGTGCAGCCACATTTTGAAAATCTATCTGATGAATCAATCGATCAATTAATTGATTGATCGATTGATTCAAATGTTAAGTCAAGTGCAGTCCACTGCTGGGCATGAGTGGTCATTGGTACTGTCACGGTCATCGGTAAATGGAAGATGATGAATGCTATGTCCCCAGATGGACAGATGGCAAAATGAAACAATTTAACTAAGAAAAATAGTGCCGTGTTGGTTCCCGATGGAGTAAAATAAGGCCAGGACATCCCATCTCTACTGTGGGTGTCTTAAAAAAGTAAACAAGGGATTGGCTGCTCCCTTTTTTTTTTTTTTATCGTGCGAAAAATCCCCACGGATACCTCCCCCGCCGGGGTCGGAGGAGGAGGTTATGTCGGACTCGAACCGACTAAAACGCACGCCTTCTGTGGGCCGTCAGTTGCCGGAGGTGAGATTGTCATAGCCATATCCCTCGCACCCCGGCCGGGATTGGCTGCTCCCCATCCGACAGTAAAGATATATTAGCAACTCAGCTGTAGTTTATAAAAAAACTAAAACCAAAATATAATTATTAATATAAATTTATTTTATTGTTCTTCTTCTTCATCCTAGCGTTAAATCTCAGTCGCATCCGAAGGTTTCACCTCCGAGTCTCGAGTCCAGTTTTAACTGTGGATTTGGCTGGACCTCGATATATGTTACGTGAAGCGACTGCCACCTGACTTCCACAGAATTGCAGTTAGACCGTTGTTGTTGAACTTTTTAGGGCTCTAACTATCCGTAACGAATGCCATATGTGTTCGTATGACAACCGGGATCAACGGCTTAACGTGCTCTCCGAGGCACGACCAGACCAATGCATATACTCATATTCATGCATACAAAATATTTGCACTGAGCAGTGATCGAACCCGCTAATTTATTTTATTGTTGAAAACGTATTATTTTTTTCATTTTTTTTTTATACCTACTGGAGATTAATGGCGGTTAGGTTAAAAAAATGTGGTAAAGTACAAGTGCTTTTTTCATTCTCTTCTGCCTAGCGTTAATTCCCAGTCGCATCCGAAGCTTTCACCTCGGGGTCTGGGGTCTGGGGTCCTCTTTACCAGTCTTGTTAAGTTAAATTCTTTTTTAATTATTATTCGTTGAAACTAACAAACTATTTCCTTCATGTTGTAGAATTCAACAAATGTTTTCGTTACAGCTATATCATTAGTATTCAAATTTAGTAATACTATTAGTACTATACATACACCTCGCCGGCTCCGTCCGTGCAATTGTTAAATTCTTCAGACCGCATTGTTCTGTGTTTTCTTTGTTATAATCATACAATGCGTTGTTATTTCATATTTACACATACTAAAAATATGTTGAGTACGAATATTTAAAAACAATGAGTAAAATATTTCAGTTGAAATCATGAGTAATGAGTATCTAAATACGTATATGTAAGATACACATATATTAATACACGTATAATAATATGAATTTTGCAAGATAAGCTATCCTACACAATATTGCAATTTTATTGTCATGTTTATTCTTCTCAGTGTATTAGTGAAGTGTAGTCGTTTTAATTATTACACATATTTAATAATATAGCTAATTATTAGTTTTGTGACAGTTAATAGTGTTAAGTTTTGGTTCATGTAATCAAGTTAGTTCCTTTTGCTATCAATAAATGAAATTAATAATATAATAAATTAATGTTGTTAATATTTATTCGTTTTTGTGAAAATTATAAGCTTTTTTTCTTAATAAGTAATCTTAAAAACTTAAGTTTATTGAAAACTTTCAAATGAATTGATTTTTTTTAAATATTATTGTAAAAATTCGACCTTAGTTTTTTTTTTTGGTCAATACGACGTCAATATGACTTCCCCTCGCCTAATGGTAAACTGAAAGTCTTATTGAAGAAGATTTTTTTATTGTGGTCCCGTCATTATGACCTCGTCTTGCCTGATGGTAAGCTGAAGGTTAGTAAAGCGGATCACTATAACAGTAGTTTTATTATTTTCTTTTGCAGATCTTTCATGTGAAGTAATAACTTATGATGGCCAGACGGACAATTATTTTATTATTGTATATTATTTCCGTCATTCACACTTCTACTTCAAGTTTCGTCTTTCACGAGAATTCGAATGTGATGTTCACAACGAGTAAGCGACCTCGCGACTATTTCGGATATTCTACCTTATTGAGTGACGATGGGTAAAGTATAAATTATTTTTCAACATATACATATAATTAAGCCTTTATCTCCGAAGGGGTAGGCAGAGGTGTATTAACACCCACATTTCGCCAACTGTGATTTTCGGTCCCACGTAATAGGGGGCGAACCTATTGACGTCAAGCGGGAACTTAGTCATCGGCTGTATTTTTATTTTTTTTATACCACTTCGGTGGCAGACAAGCACACGGGCCATCTGATGGAAAGTGGTTACCGTGGCCTATGAACGTATGTAACACCAGGGGCGTCACACTCGCGCTGCCGACTATTTACTGTCGGATGGAGAACAGCCCGATTCCTTAGTCGCCTTCTACGACAACCGCAGGAAGAGATGGGGTGGCCCTGTTCTACTCCACCGGGACCAACACGGTATGTCATCCACCAATCATTGTATAACGGTGCGTACACATTATATAGCATAACATGTTATATAACATGTTTCAGTTATGTAGACACTGAAGTTAGTACAATGTTGCAAAGTTATAAAACAATGTTAGATAATGTGGACGTGTTATATAACACAAGTTATACAACATGTTACATGATCTGTACGCACCTTGGTCCCACGTAATAGCGATTATTCTGAGCAGTATTATTTACTTGAGCCATGCATTTGAGATTGATTTTGAGCTGCATATATATGACTAGAGCCATGCATCTGAGGCTGGTTTTGGGCTGTATAGGTATATCTGTCTGATGTTAAACAGCCCTATTCCTTAGTCGCCTTGTACGACACCGCAAGGGAGGAGATGTGGTAGCCCAAATTCTACTCTGCCGGGAACCACGCGACCATTTTTCAATCTATACTAATACGAGTATCATAAAGCTGAAGAGTTTGTTTCATTGAACGCGCTAATCTCAGAAACTAATGGATCGAATTGAAAAAATCTTTTTGTGTTGAAATAGTTCATTTAACAAGGAAGGTTATCGGCTAAATTTCATCACGTTGCATCTTAAGGGTGCAGAGCAGTAACCATAAATGTCACAAATCCGTATATTCCATACTTAATTTGAAAATTATATTTATTTGATAATTATATTTGACATTCTAGTAAAGTCTTGCAAATTACATAAACATGTTTGTTAAATAATGTTTCAATCCATTTTATTTAAAATAAATTAAAATTTTACTTACAATTTTTTTTTTATTCATTAAACTTTTTGTAAAAAATAAATTTTGAAGCTCAATAATTGTATGTCGGAAAGTAGCTACAGTATAACGATTGTTCTAGGGAATTTACTTACAGTGACGCAAACAGATGACGTCGTCCGATTCAGATGAAACCATCGGACTCTTCCGGATTGAAGCGGAGAGATAAACAGGGATCCGATTTGTATTTTTTTTAAGTACTAGAAACAGAAATCATGCATAAAATACTTGTGATAGGTGTGGGCATATTCCAGGATTCAAATCTGAAACCTCTCGATCGTAAAGCAGACTATAAACCACTAAGCTAATGATGCTTCTATTCTTCTATTCAATGATACTAATATTTACAATGAGCGGATATCGAACCCCTGACCGTATAGCAGTGAAACACTCTACCACCACACCGCAGAGTATCAATAAGCAGGCAGGAAATGAACAGTAAATCACGTTTATGTGTACTTAGATTACTGCTCTCATTATCAGCTCGGGCACAAGCTATGAGGAAAATCACAGTAGGTACGAGTAGTTTATTAGTTGTTTATTTTTCTATTTACAATGATTATTGTCTAAGGGTGTATGGTGGAGTGCCTACGATGGAATCGAACCGACTAAAAGTACCTACACGGTGCGC
The DNA here is from genome assembly GCA_914767945.1 of Eilema depressum. Classification (NCBI taxonomy): domain Eukaryota; kingdom Metazoa; phylum Arthropoda; class Insecta; order Lepidoptera; family Erebidae; genus Eilema; species Eilema depressum. The sequence goes on from OU612020.1 coordinate 20,357,560, forward strand.
CATCATGTAAGCCTTATTGTAGAAGAACCCAGGTATACCTACCCTTTTTGCCGTGCAGAAATGCCCTCGGATTTCTCCCGGGCCACCGGCGGGATGGTTATGTTGAATTCGAACCGACTAAAACCGCACGCCACCTTTTGTTTTCAGTGACTTGACATGATCACTGTACTCCGGCTGTACTCCGGGTATGTCCTTGGATGGAAATCCTGCAGCCAATGGCTGCATATAGTGAAGGCAGCCTCACAATGGAGTATGGGGAGCCTTGCCCTCCTCCATTGAAAATGGCGCGCGTGGTCTACTAGGGCGATAGGTATATCTAATTTGTTTTCCCTCGGGATTAGGAGGTCAAATGATAAACCAAATCATGGAGTAGGCAAGCAGGCCCTCGTCTCTAAATGGAAGCCTTGAGTGCAACCTAGATTGGCATATATTATAATCATTCGATTTCTTCCAGACTTCTTGTTGGAGCTCCAAAGGGAGAAACCGAACAGCGGTGGCAGCGAAGACGCTGGATGTCGACAACTGGATCAGTCTTCCAGTGTTCATTACTGAATTTAGACGTTCGACACGTCATTTGTAACCCATTGAGTTCCAGTTCGAAGAGTCAAGGAAGCTGGTATTTGAGTGGTACGCTGACGAAAGACAGTTGGTTTGGAGCTTCTATAGCGACCCTTACTAACCACAGATTATTGGTAAGAGTGATCATAACCATTCATCATTCTCTAAGCAGTTCTGTTAAGTTCAGACGCATCACAATTAGACTGGAAACCCGACCCCAACTGAGTTGGGAAAGCTAAAATATTAATTTCCCTTGAAGCGTCTACTACCTGACCTTTACAATCAATTGGATTTTTTAGGGCTTCAACTACCCGTAACGACTGCTATAGATGTTCGTATGAAAACCAGGACCGACGGCTTAACGTGCTCTCCGAGGCTTGACCAGACGAATGCAAATATTTCATGCATGCAAATATTTGCACTGGGCGAGATTCAGAACCGCGCCTCCTGCGTAGCTGTCGCGTTCGCTACCGCCACGACTGGCTGTCCCACTAAGATCCACAGCGCTTAAAGCAGCAGTAGCAAGGGGGCCTATAGAAGATGATTCCTATCAGCTGCCCCTTGATGACATGGCAGAGATTATAACTAGTGCAGAATGCGCGGGTTCAATGGTTCGAGGTGGGAATTTTTGAAATCGACTTTGAAATTAACTTTTGTAAATTTTCACTTTCGCCACTGCTGGATAGTTTCATTTGCTCGCCTGCACACCTGCTGATTGACAAATCGTTGCCATCTGACCTCACAATTCCTTGAAGAAAAAAGTACCGTCTGATAGTCGTTAATTGACCAGCTAGTGGGTGAGATGGGTATGGACCACAAAAATGTTAATAGAGCCCAAAAACGTAACTGCTTCTCCATCCTTAATGCTCTTCTATATTTTCAGATAGGAGCACCGAGGGACAATTCTAGTATATTAACCAAAGAAGGGTCTTTGAATGGCGTTTGTTACCTTTTAACACCGAAGAGAAATAGTATTTGGAAACCTTTTGGTAATTATTTGTTTTTATTTCTCAGAAATATTTTGTAGATGAAAAAAGGTTCAACCTGTTTTTAGTAGTTTTAAGTTTTGGGATCAAAAAGGTACATAAAAAGAAGTCCAAAGGAGGCATTGATAAATAGATATTTTGTAGACGGTTTAAAGGGATGTTGAAATGACTAGGTAATTCGGGTTTTTTGTGATAAGATCGAAACTAGGAGGTCATAAGGTACGTAAACGAAATATCCACTATACAGGAGAGATAGGTAACTCAGTTGATCAGTGGTTGTTCCATGCAAGGTACAGGTTACCGCTTTGAATATGAACACTCTCGCTTTTTCCCCTCCGGAGTACACAGACGCAACAGGCCACCAACTGCTTCGGTCATTACTCACTACATGATGACGTCCGCCGGTCATGTTGGTAAGACCATCCTGAAGCCAGAGATGGCTCTTGGATGGTCGAGATACGACTATACATCGCACCTTGGTCTTGGGCAATGTTAAGCCCTATTTGAAGAAATCTGAAGACCTCAAACGGGCGCGCGGTTTTAGTCTGACATAACCACCCCCACCGGAGCCCGGAGGGATTTGGGTACGAATAAAAAGGAAGTAAGTCAGCAGGATTCGAGTGTTTTAATTAATCGAGGAGCTATTTCAACTGATCCCACTTTCTCCCTTCCTGTCCAGAGCAACTCGTGCGGTGTAACCCACATACGGTACCCACCCATCTCGTAACAAACAGTTTGAGGCCTCCTTCCTCTGTCGCACGATAAAAAGCTAAAATTCTGTGCCTGTCACGTGCACGGGCACAGAATTTTAGCTTTTTATCGTGCTTTCTATCTTCATTCTTCATACAGTCCCGGGTTCTTCAAGCGGGGCGTGCAAAAGCATCTACCAAGGCCGTCAAGTTAAGTACCACCATTTCAAGGCCAATAGCATCAGAAATGGTGGTCCGCATCTTCTAGTCTGCACCTGAGTTTTTTACCATCTAGCGTGGTGCATTCAATTGACAGACTAAACTCTTTTCTAACACCACTTCTGTTTTGCTTTTTACAGACACGAAAAAAACTCGTCCAATATATACAATAGATGGGACAAGACCAGAGTATGGGCAACCTAATACAAGCATATATTACCACCCTTTCGGACAAGTCGGTTTCTCTATAGCAGTTACCAAGATCAACACTGTGATATTCGGAGTACCAGGGCTTCTACAATTCGCAGGTATTTAAGAATTTTTTTTTCTGTTTATTTAGAAAATGCCGACTTAAACGTCTATTGGAAACAATGCCTAATTGTCAAAAAGGTACCTACCATGATCGCGGGAATTCCATTATTGTTCAATTGTAAATAATAAATCTGATCTTGGTGCAGAGACTGGTTATCGATAGCGGCAAGTGTGATGAGCACTCTTGCGCCGGGAGCGATCAGCCCTCCTAGACAAGTGGCAATTCGTTGCTCGGCGTATCATGGGATAGCATGACAAATGTATAGGATTTGACGTTTTTGACATTCATTAACGCCTGTCATATACGTCAAATCCCATATATTTGGCATTCTATTCTACCAAACGCCGGCCGACGAATTACCACTTGTCTAGAGGGCCAGGGGTGGGATGTTACTTTTGGTTCAAATCCTGGCCATAACACTACCGACGTGAACCCATTTAGCTTAGCTGGAGGGGTAAGAGGGAATATTAGTTATTAAATATACCTAATTATTTATAACATTTACAGGAGGAATAGTGAGCTACTCTTTTGATCCGAACGACACTTCTACAAGAACACATCTGCAACCAATTGCAAATCCTTACTACACCGTGGATTTGAGCGCGGATGATTATTTTGGTAAGGGGGTTTCAATAATACAAATTCACTTCTAATGGTCTTAAATTGGACGGGTACACTACATGAATAAGAAACATTTTATTCCGAAAGCCACAATCATGAATTTCAAACTACCGAGTTGTAAGATTCCGAATTGCGAAATTCCAAAATGCAAATTGCCGAACTTCAAAATTCCGAATACCAAATTTCCAAACATTCGTAAATTTCGAAAATTTTAGGTGTTTCCCTGTTTCCCATATTGGAACTGTAATAGTTAAATAATGAATGATATTTTTTTACTAGGGTACAGCGTTGACTCTGGAATTTTTGAAAGAAACGGATCGGTATTGTATATTGGTGGAGCTCCTCGATCTGAACTGGCGAGTGGAAAGGTAACTACTTCCTTGCTGTACATGAAGGTACTGGTTTTGCCCATAAGTATTCTCATAGGTTTACATTTACAGTAAACTATTAACTGTCAACCTAACCTGTTGACCTAACTGTCAATGTAAACCTTTGAGAATACCATAAGGCGCAACCAGCTAGGTTCAATAATAAATGTTATCAATATGTGTTACAACAAGTTCCAACAAGTGCCATCAATCAACAGTATAAATAGGCTGAGAGTAGTTAGAGTATACACGGATATCTGTAAGAGTATATGACTCGATTTTTATTCGAAATCGAAATTATTTTTCCCTCAGAAGTTGTACTTTGAATCCCTCGCTACGCTCAGGAACCTACGTTAGAATCCTACGCTCGGGTTTCATTCTAGAATCCTTCTTCGCTCGTGATTTAAAGTAGCGCTCTCACCGTAAAAATTCTATTTTGCTCCCTTGTCATACAATCTACTATATTATCTCTGGAATGGTGTCCATGGTCAGTTGGGGTCGGCTTTCAACTCTAACTGTGATGCGGCTAAACTTTAATGTTTTCCATGAAGCGACTGCCATCAGTGCCATCTGATTGGCAACCTTCACAACCAATTGGCATATCGAAATCTGCAACCATACTTTAAAAGCTATAATCTACTAAATTCTGTTTTCAATTTTTTACAGGTACTTATCTTCGAGCCTCCTACTACAGAACTGAGTCCTTTAATCATCAGAGCTAAACTGATAGGGCCACAAGTTGGAGCCTATTTTGGTGCCAGTCTCTGCAGCACAGACATCAATGATGACGGACTCGATGACTTGCTGGTGGGAGCTCCAACGCATGTCAAGCATGATGGCGCTCTTCCTTATGATCAAGGAGCTGTATTTGTTTATATAACGAAAGAGGTAAATAAATTTTTGTAAATAGCATTACATACAGTTAAGCTTATTAGGTGTTTTTGGGATCGCTCCAAGATCTTCGGGGCCCTAACAGGCTGGATTTGATGGATGAGGCTCTAAGGCAGACTTTACTATAAAAGAGGCATATTACCGTTAGAAGTAAGCATAAAAGAAAGGTATGCCCATATTACGTTTATCTGTGTTGGTCTAGGTTTTCCTATAGTGGCAGACAAGAATACAGTCTACTTGATGGGCAGTAAATTATAAATATCGTGGCATATAGACGTCTACAAGACTTGGGCCGTCACACTCGTGCTGTCATCCCTATAAGAAGCTTTTAACCCCCTTCTTGAAGAACCCCTATAGTAGTTGCTTGGGAAAACCACAGCAAGGAGTTCGTTACACAGCTTGAACGTCTTGTGTAATATGTGCCTATTGTATGTATTTTAAAAAGAAAATGTGTCTATTTGTCATTATATCTGGATTCTAGAACCCATCTCCATACTTTTGTTTTTAAACAGTTTCCACGACGGGTATTTTTTCTTTTCTTTTTCATTTTCAGTCTGCTTCTGGATTCATTCTAGAAGAATCTGGTTATGTGTCTGGCTCTGAGGTAGACGGAGCAAGATTTGGAACCGCTATTGCTGATCTAGGTGATATTAATGGTGATGGATTCAGAGGTTGGTTTCACATTTTAAGAGTATTTTTATTACTACTCGTACTATAAAAATGTGATAGTTTTAATATTTGTTACCTAATCACACTGTAGTAGTAGTAGTTGAGCGAATCTGGATATAATTTGGTACCGAGATAGATTTTAGTCGGGAATAGCACATAAGTATTACATTTCACGCAGGTTAAGTAGCAAGAAGAGAAGCAGCGAGAATTCAATGCAATATATTCTTTGGTGAATTAATTAAACACATTTTTGATTACTTAATATTCACAATTCATTACGTATATAGCAACGAAAGCAACATAAAAAAGTTCTTTGCACACAATACATATCATAAAAATATCATTCATTTTATAAACATTCCATAAATCTTCCGTTTCTTTTTTCAGACATTGCTATAGGTGCCCCTTGGGAGAATAATGGAGGTGGGGCTGTATACATTTACATGGGTTCTGCTAAAGGGTTAAGAGATCAAAACGTCCAACGAATACAACCTACCAGTGCTCAGGGGTTCGGCTGGTCGATATCCAAGGGGTTGGATGTGGACAAAAATAATTGTCATGGTGAGTGAATAGGTTATAGAAATATTTCTGATGGTACTATATTTGAAATAAGTATGTTGATATATTATGGGTACCTAACAATATTATAAATAGCAAGTAAATGGGGTGCCAAAATTCGACCATTATCAATTTTTTATAATATATCCATAATATTATATTCGTTGACAATCTCTGTGGTGTGGCAGTAGTGAACGCAACCGCTATGCAGGAGGTGTGGGTTCGATTCCACTAAAATGCAATTAATTATTTGTATGCATGAATATGGGTATTTGCATTGGTCTGATCGTGCCTCGGAGAACACATCAAACCGTCGGTCCTGGATACATGAACATCTGCGGCAATCGTTACGGGTAGTTGGGACCCTAAAAGTCCAACCACTAGTCTAGCTGCAATGGTTCATCATCACCAATGGGTTTTGTAAGTCAAATGGTAGTCGTTTCACGAAAAATATCGAAGTCTAGCTAAATCCGCAGTTAGACTGTTAAAGCGGACCCCAGACTCCGAGGTGAAAACTTCGGATACGACTGGGATTAACGCTAGGACGAAGAAGAAAGAAGTATGGGCCGTGTGCTTGTCTGCCACCTAAGTGGTATAAAAAAAAAAAAAAAAAAAAACAGTATAAAAAATATGATATCGTTTGATTTTAGATCTAGCAGTCGGTGCATACAACAGTGGTGCTGTCTACCTATACCGGTGTATTCCAACAATATCAGTGCGTGCTTCAATAAGAGTGTCCAACGTTGTCAGCCTGCCACCCAATGCTACAACATTCACAACCATGTTCTGTGTGTCTGCGCCACCAATGAAGTTTTGGCCGAATATGAAATTAGGTTGGTGTTTATTTATTTAATTACTAGGTATATCAAATTTTCACTCCAGGGATCAATTATGCAACTGCTGAATTTCAAGAGCATCTATTGAACAACCAAGGCCTTCTTAGGCCCGTATTCCGTAGACCGAACATCGCAAAGTACGAATAATTGAACGGCTGTCATACTACCAAGCAACCATAAACATTGCAACCAGACATAGCCTATGTCCTTTCCCAATTTCATCAAAATTGGTTCGGTAGTTTAGGCGTAAAAGTGTAACATGGCATTAGAAGGTTTCTTCAGGGTCGGCAGCGCGAGTGTGACGCCCCTGGTGTTGCATACGTCCATAGGCCACGGTGACCGCTTCCCATCAGGTGGGCCGTGTGCTTGTTTGCCAACTAAGTGGTATAAATAAAAAAAAACAGACAGACAGACAAACATAGTTACTTTCGCATTTATAATTATTACCACGGTCTATGGATTTCCCAATGTTTCAGTCACCCAATACACCAAATAAATACTGATAGATAAAATAATAATATTTCAAGGTATTTCGTACTTTTTGTTTTCGTGTACACTTTTCACAACTGATCATCTTTCTTGTTTCCTTAACAGATTTCACTGGAAGAATAGATATCGATCCTCGTGATGAACGAGCAACACTTGTTGGGGATACCGAGTACGATATTACTGTTACACCAGCCAATGAAGTGTGCCATGAAAAAACTATTCTTGTCAACGTAAGTATACTAATCTTGTTCAAATTGTTGTAATCTTAATAATACCTTGATTCAGAAATTCTGTCATCATATTTCTTGAAACAATACATACTTACTTTCACTTACAATTATATTCTTTACAGATAACCGCTGATCTATTGAAACCAATTCCTATATCATTTGAGTTAGAAGCTCACGAACTGATGACTGGTAAGAATTATAACAATTTGTACATCAATTGGAAATAATATAGCCATGCTAATTCTAGTGAACCAGTCGAATTCTCATAAGATGCTGTAACAAAGTGATCACAATTTTGCAAATATATAACGTGAAAAAGAAACATTAATATTAGAACTATCGGGATATAATATCAGAAACTCCAAACAATACAGAGCTGAAGCGGATAGTTCTAATATTAATGTGAACGACCATGAAAGTTTAAATACCTATATTGTGAAAAAGAAATACCCCATTTCAGCTAGAAACAGAATTGAGGCCCATGGTTTCATTGGAGGCCCTTCCACTGACAAAAAATAGTATATATTATGATCTATACTTTTTATAATAAAGAGACAAAGTTTGTGAGTTTTTGACCGTTTCAGCTCATAATGACAAGGATTTTTTCTTAGATTTTGGTATTTTTTTATGCCTGCCGGCCTGCCCCTCAAAAGTTGTCATTTTGAGAAGTTGGCATTATGCGAAGTTGGCATTTTAAGACGTTGGCATTTCGAGAAGTTGGCTTTCTGAGAAGTTGTCACTCTGCGTCCGGTTGTCATTTTAGGAAGTTGTCATTATGAGCTGATACTTTTTTGACGTTGCAACGGGTTAATATTGTTTGGATCTACTGAACCGATTTTGAAAATTCTTTTACCAATAGAAAGCCACATTATTTGTGAATGTCATAAGCTGTATTACATTACGCTAACAAGAAGGGTCAGCAGCGAGAACGCGATCAGAAGCTAGTATATTATAATATCATTCTAAGTTTATGATATCCTCAAAATCTTTTTGTAACGGTGAACCACTAAATTTAGAAAATAGAAGGAAAATTCTTTGAGTGTTTGAACTTTTACAATATGGAAAGGTAGAATTTATCCACTTAATATTTAACAGTGAGCGCGCCAACGCTAATCTGGTCTGTTTACTTACATTAAGCGAAAATTTCTTTTTTACATTTAGGTACATTTTATTCTTGTTGGTTCTTTTTAGTAGACACTATGTCTTGGTTGTTTCGTATTTCATTAAATCCTACTATATAATATTATATTGAAGTGATGATGTTTATTTGTTTGGATGTTTATTTTTTTGTTATCTACTTCCCTGCCTTCAATTATTATCAAAGCTCCCTGCTTTGTTTTAGTGCGTGGTTTTCCCATGCAACTGCAATATGGGGTTTTTCTTTCTTTCTATGGGGTTCTATAAAAAGGGCATTATATTATAGAACCCCATTAAGGTTAGGTTTAGGTTAGGTTAGGTTCTTAGGTTCCCAAGCTTTCCTACAGGTTCGGTCGTCTGTAGGAAAGCTTGTCTGCCACCTAAGTGGTATAAACAAATTCTACTCAATCACGCACAAACGGCTGAATAGATATAGCAGAAAATTGGTAGGTACAGGGATATAGATATGATCGAGTATAATACTTGGGCTACATTTTATAACTGAAATAGGTTCCCATGCGTTACGGGAATGTAGTCTGAATTCCATTGGGAAGGAACCCAGGACAACAGCTAGTTTTCCATATATTTTTAACTAAGTACGTTTTTTTTTGATAAACACTGAATGAAGAAATTTCAATTCTAGATGAGTCTACAAAATTTTCTAAAGATGCTACGAGACTGTCTGATGATTCTGAGACAAAAGATTTCAAACTGGTGCAAGTACTTATAGATTGTGGCGATGATCTTATCTGCAGCCCTTGGTTAAATGTGACTCTGGAGGCTTTGGACAAGTAAGTGTCGTTTGAAATGAACAAACAAATTCAACAATATTGGTGTTAGCACGCCTCATCTTTATCCTAGCGTTAATCCCAGTCGCATACGAAGCTTTCATCTCAGAATCTGGGGTTTGCTATTTACAGTCTAACTAGGACGGACTGATCTTCGATATTTTCCGTGAAGCACCTGCCACTTGACCTTCACAACCTATTGTCGATATCGAAGTAGAAACTTCAAGGGCAGCGACTACCCGTGACGACCGCCATAGAAGTTTGTATGGAAACCGGGAACGACGGCTTAACGTGCTCTCTGAGGCACGATCAGCACTGCCATTCACTAAGAGCGGAGGCACACGATGCGTTGCGGCGTCGCACCGCAGAAATTTCGGCCAATCGGCGGCCATACGCGCCGCTTGTGTGGCCGCCGATTGGCCGACATTTCTGCGGTGCGACGCCGCAACGCATCGTGTGCCCCCGGCGTAAGCGGCCATTCACAACGTTGCGACTCGCATCGTTGTGCTTTACGATCCAGACGTTTTGCTTCTAGAGTATTTAGCGTTTATGTTTATTAGCTAACTATGGCGTTCAAAAATCAAGACGTTAGAGCGACTTAGACGTTTTACAAAGTGGACATTATGCTAGTGACCCTCGAAAGAGATTGTCATTGGTCGGATTGGGTCACGTCACTGGAGATCGACCAATGACAATCACTATCAAGCACAATATTGCGACTTGCATCGTTGTGCTTGCTTAGTGAATTGCATAGCTGACCAATGCAAATACCCATATTTATGCATACAAATATTTGCACTGAGCGGAGATCGAACCTCGAACATCAAAAAACTTGAAGTAAATAATACTAATGAAAAATAATACTTTTTATGTTACTTACAGCCCCTATATACCAGGCACAAACAGCAAATTTGGAGTGAGACTTACAGTAGTTAACGAAGCAGAGCCAGCCTATGGAGTGAAGATAAACATACCATTACCAACCAATCCAAAAAGGATGCCTGGCGAGTGCAAATTCAAAGACATGACAATGACTTGTGACCTTCCACAACCATTTTTAAGATATGATAGCATTGTTTGGGAAGTGGAAATGGAATATGATTTCAATGTCACAAAAAAATTAGATGTAATAGTTACAGCAGAATTGACAGAATCGTTCGACACAAGTAATATTACTGACGAGTATACGAAAAATGTGATCATTCATGTTATACCTGAAACCAATTTTATTATTAGTGGGTAAGTCAATTACTGTAATTATTTCTAAGTAGACTTGTTTAAGGGTCCTTTAGACGTGGAGAGTTTCTCGCACGCTTCGGTCCGAGAAATGATATGCGACTATCACCCGTATCAAAGTGTTTACACACAAGCAAACACTACATTCTCGCTTACGATTGTATCATACGAGACTCGCATGTGACGTAATCGCCTATGTTTGACATACGATTATTGCTTGAATGTTTGGTCGGATACTATCAAATGTCAAATGCGAGGTAATTCTTGCCAGGCGAGAATAAACGAGCGGTAGATGTATCTGCGAATGTTTAGACGAAGCAACTTTTTTCCGTCCTTTCAATAATCATATCTTGCAGGCGAGAAAATTTCTCCGTCTAAATGACACCTTATAGTGAAAAGATTCTATTTATTATTATTAAGTATATATTTTATCGCTTTGATGTATCTTCCTATTCAACACTTATTTACTTTGAAATATCTAATTTTATAACTTTCAGACTGCTGTCTATTTGTGTATAACAGACATAATGTCTATTTTTGGTTTGATTTTCGTAGATATCATTCATAGACTTATAATATTTTCTGTACGTTTTCATAATTTATTAAATTATGTAATGGGATTATTCTCTTTGTTTTGTAGATTTTGATTTATAAATACTAATCGAGATAATTTTAAAGCAATTAGTTTGCTAGACTAAACAAATTATAATAAATTGGAAAAAGCGAAATCAATTCTCGGGCGGGACTCGAACCCGCGATCTTTCCCTTCGTACGAATATCGGTAGATTACTCCCACCATCGCCGTAAGATGGATGTATTGGAAAAAATTGGATCACTCTCGGGCGAAGCTCAGTGGCTCAGTGGTCAGAGCGTTCCCCCTGTAAGGGAAAGATCGCGGGTTCGAGTCCCGCCCGAGAATTGATTTCGCTTTTTCCAATTTATTATAAATACTAATCAATGTGGATCTTCTAAATCTTAGTTATTTGAACAATATATTGAATTTTTTTTTTTTCAGTCATTCTATACCAAATACGTCTGTAATCATTTTTAGAGATAATTTTAATGCGGGCGTCAATGTTTCTTTCAAACACTTCTTCAAGGTAAGTAAGCTATAGAAAGTTATTTATTTATTTAATTACAGTTCTTAGTATATTATTTAATTTCTAGTAAATTTTTAACTGTATAATTATTTTTAGTCTCTATTTCAACATTCTAAAATTTTACTAATTTGAAAAAAATATAGCTTTGATTGTAAGCATTTAATTACTTACTAACCGACTTCAAAAAGGAGGAGGTTCTTACTTTGATTGGTATTTTTTTAACTTTATAGTCTTCAATTAATAAGTTTTTATGCATTTCTGAAAATTATTATAATTACATCTAATAAAGGAAATTAAATACTTTATGTCACAAAGTCATCATAACTCATAACACAATTTAGTTCCTGCGCCCAAAATACTAGTAATTTATATCTCTAATAAAATAATTTTATGATTTCAGATAACGAATTTGGGTCCATCAGACATGTTTTCTTTACCTGTTAATATACTAATACCTTACAAGGTACGTATTCATTTGTTGTCAAAGTAAAATGAAGAAAATTCCCATACTTTCCCTTCTTCTGCAGAACAACACGTGCAGGATTAAGAGGTAACTCCAATGCGCATTCACTTCTTCTTATAATTCCGAGTTCTTATGCGGGTGTAAAGAACTATCTGTCGAGACCATTAAGCTAAGTATTATCACTGACTGGTCCACTGAATTTTGAAGTTCAAATCGCGATGATCGGTAGTCCTAAAGTACAGAAATGCGACTCACATTAGTGCGAAGGTGCGCCAAATCGATGCACACATTCAAATTATCTGACCGCATATAAAAAAATACGAATTCCCAAATCGTATTTTAAATAATTGCCCATTCCGGCAATGTTTTAGTTTTATAGGAACCAAGGGACAGCAAAATTCCGAGCCGCATTTGAATTTGAAATGTTAGCTTTGAGAGCAAGAAAATCCCCGGTTTTTTAAGTCAGATCAAAGTCCCTGATTAGATCTACGTCCCCTGTATATATACCGCCATTGTTCTTTGTTATACGCATTTTTATGAGTAAATATTTCCCTTATCTCGAAGGTAAATGTGGGGTTTCGGGTAAAATCGAAGCGTTTAACTTAAAAGCTCCGTAAGGCTTGAGAGGAATCGTAAAGGAAAGTGCCACGCTATGTTAAAATATAATTCCGGTATTGACGTGACTGCAGCGTTGGGTTATCCTTTGTTTCGTGAACAAAATAATTGTGATTTTCTATTACAAAGGTTTTGGGATACATTTTACTAAATATTGATGAGGTAAAATTTATTTTTTTATGAAGACGTGCCCTACAATATAATTCACTTCGTCTGGTGGTTAACGAAAAGGAAAATATATACTAATATTATAAGTAACTCTGTCTGTGTCTGTCTGTCAAGATTCCTTGAGAAAGGACATAGGCTATGTTTGGTCACGATAACCGACATCAACACGGGTGGAGCCGTAGTGAACAACTACTCTAGAATAAAGATCATTACTGCAGATACAAATAAAGCTGCAATAGTGATTTTCAGTTTGGAGTTTTCGGTTTAACACCCCGATTAAAAGACCCAGGGTTGTAGAAAGAAGCAAACGAGGACTTCTGATGCAGCAAAGAAAAGAAGTGGCGAACCCACGAACCAGGACCAACCATCCTGCCCCTCTAGACAAGAGGCAATTCGTTGCTCGGCGTATGCCAAATGTATGGGATTTGACGTATATGACAGGTGTCAACGTCAACGTATACGCCGAGCAACGAATTGCCACTTGTCTAGGGGGGCTGGATAGAATTATTTGCATCGTATCAGAGTGGCATCTAAACCCTGCACATGTTGTTCTGTTAAGAAAGAAGAGTGTGGGACTAATTAGAAGTGCTCATCGGAACACACTTCATGTTTTTGAAAATTATTTTTCCAATGATTTTATTCACTTTCAGACTAAGCTTGCTGAGCCTTTAGAGGGCTGTGAAGATAGGGATTCTATTTACGCCTGCGAATGGCCTGTAGCTGCTAATAGTTCGATTCCAGTGTCTATTTCAATGGTGATGGATCTATTTGAAGAAGGTGAGAGCATGGTAAACTTAGGTTAAGTAAAATTGACGCCAATATTTTTTTTTGTGTCTTATCAGTCTTTGTTGTTAATCAGTCTTTTGACTATAAACAGATTTGGTTGATATTTGGAAGTATTCCATATTGGGCACCCGTTTTAATGGCACCTGTTTGGACTCAATATAAAAAAAAGATCAAAAAATGAAGATCATTTAACATTGAACAATCATAAGGGCCCAGTGACGCTGGATGAAATTTTGAAAAGCTTACTTACATCGATCTAGTTTGTAGAAGCCGGCAGGAATTGGGTTATAGGGACTTCTAGCCACTGTTAGGGCCTATGCCTTCAAAAACATATATTTTCGCATTCGTAACTGGTTATGACAATTGGTTATGAAAATGACACTTTAATCCTTTTTTTGTAACAAGTAAAAAAATCCACATTCATTGCTGGAACCTCATTTTTCTATTGTTGATTGACTTTTGAATAGTTATAATAATATTTCCATTTATTTTCAGGTTATTTCCTTTTAAGCAGAACAAAATATGTTGCCATGTCGTCGATATACATAATGGCGAACCATTCGAAGTCAGGACTGAATCACACGTAAGTTTAGTTTTCTTCTTTCTATATAGCCAGATGATTCCCAGCAGAGTAGAATTTGGACCACCCCATCTCTTCCCATGCGGTGTCGTACAAGGCGACTAAGGGCTGTTTAACATCAGACAGATAATATACAGCCCAGACTCAGACTCAGATGCATGGCTCGAGTCAATAATAGTGCTCAGCGGCAATAGGCTCACCCCCTATTACGTGGATACAATGATTGGTGAAATATGGGTGTTATTTCACCTTTGCCTAACCCTCTTGGGATAAAGGCGTGATTATAATATATGTAATGTAATTTTCATCTCTACAACAAAGGACCACGCAATTGTACTCTAATACTTCAGACACCATATATCTGGATGGTGTTGTTTTATCCTTTTGAAAAATGAAATATTATTATCTATATTATTTTGGGAATGGCTTCCGAATCCTATAAAATGTATTACTAGCCGATTCCGATAAGGTAAACTCAGACTGCGTCCTATTATCTTTTAAACTTCATGATGATATTAACAGGAATGAATGCGATCGAATCGTTCCCTCGTTTTTACAGCGAGTGTTCGACGGGGTAACCCAAAGTGGCCTGAAGACGCCGCCGAGAGGTCCGGAAAGAGTTTTCTTTTCTGCCTGAGCGTTCGAGTGGTCCACATAGCACAGCGCTGGTGGACAAGGGCTCTGCTAAGCTATGTTTTTATATTGAAAGATGCGTGCTATGAATGGAGAATAGATTCGAATTTTGAATATAATTTGTGGGACGTTTTATAGCAAATCTTTCTCGCTACGCTACATAGCATAGCACAGTGGAAATGGTCAGTTTCATAGCTTAGCTTAGCTCTTCATATTCAGATTGAAAATTAATGTTGCTTTCTATTAGCCATGTACCTATTAATAATATGTACTTTTAACTGATCTTCAATTTACAGGAGATATCAAGTGAATACAACTATAATTCTTGAGCCGGCAAGCATTGCTATCTGGTATATAATCATACCATGCATATTATTTGGACTGTTGCTGTTATCACTGATAACATGGATCCTATATAAAGTGAGTATATTGACCGTGATCATCATCATCTTAGTGCTGTTCAAGGTTGCTTCGAAGGCTTTCACCTTGGAGTCCGCTCACACTTTTTCCTCCTCCTGGTTTTCAACCCCGAGAGGAAAGCCTATGCCTGATCTTCAACCGACAATCATCAGGTTTACCGGCTTTCAGGTGAGGAAGCCACCTCACCTGAAAGCCGGTTCTCCGGCTCTCAGTTCGAAAGACATTCGAGGAAAATAATTTCCCATCTATGCTGTTAAATACGATGTTTCCTTAAAATCTTTAAGCTTTTCATTTTTTAAACACTGCGTTTGTTACACTGTTTACAGAGAAACTTCTTCTCGAGAAAAAAATACGACCAGCTGAAACATGACAATAATAATAAAGAAATGCAGGATTTATCAAAGTTGTCAGATATCAGTTTGACAGATGATGAATGTGAAAATTCAAACTACTCAGAACTGAGAAAACCATTCGAAATGAATATTTGAGAGGATACTTTCGTTGAAACAAGTTTTCTGGATAAGTCTGACTAATATATTGCCAGCGAGAAATATCTGCGAGCTGACAAGTATCTGCAAGCTGACAAATATCTGCTAGCTGACAAATACCTGGCAACTGACAAATATCTGCGAGTTGACAAATACATACATATCTTCCCGCTAATCTGCAATATCGGAATACAAGCAGCGTGTGGGAACTTAATTTATACATTCCAACTACCAATTTTGCGAAAATGTGCTAGTGTAATGAAAACTGAGATTAATAGTCAATTTATTGAGTTTAAGTAGTAGTAAGTTTCAGTTTAAGTAGTTGAATTTTAAAACATACTATTTTAACTTTAAAATTAAGACTGACATTATATTTTTCAATTATATCGGTATGTGTTTAAATTACCTATAATACCTTTATTTAGTTTTTAGTCAATAATTATTATTTAATGTTAACCTGTAATAATTATACTAACTTTATCAATGCATTAAGAAAACCAAATATAGATAGGTATTTATAAATAATTTAAAATAGGATAGGCATCCTATTATCCTAGTCTTTTTTATATCACAAAATATATTAGAATAATGTTTAATTTTTTAATTGATTGAGTTCAGCTTTATGAATTTTCTTAAGTATTTTATACTTCTTTTTTTCAATTAAATTTCCGTTATAGTATTATGAGCTTTAAAATAATTTAAATTTTGCTAAAATTTTTGTTTGTACATTAATTTTATTGATATATTTTACTATTTTTTGTATTTTTTTTCAATTACTAGTATGTATAATTTTGTATTAAATTATTTTTCGAAACACTTTTTTTTTTATAACATCTTTATCCCTGGGCTCCGAGCTAAAGACCTCGAACGAGACCGGGGCTAACACACAGATGATGATGATGGTCGATGCACTAAGGATCAAAATAGGGAATACTACTATTAGTACCTACACTGAACCATTTTTTTACCCCTAAGGTGTCACAAGCACACGGCCCGCCTGATGGAAAGTGGCTACCGTGATCTATTGAAGTGTGCAATACCAGGGGAGCCACACTAGTGCTGGCGACCCTGTAAGAACAAAGAGTTTCTGTGCTGTCAGAGCCGTTCTGTGCCGTCAGAGCCGTTCTGTGCCGTTTAGACCATCCGAAGAATGACGATGGTTGGATATGTTATGGTACTTAATTTAAAAAAAATAGTAAATATTATATAACAGCTAACGGAATACCTACAAAGTCTAGTTTTTTTTAATACCACTTAGGTGGCAGATAAGCAAACGGCCCACCTGATGGAAAGTGGTTACCGTGGCCTATAGACGTATGCAACACCAGGGGCGTCACACTCGCGCTGCCGACCCTGAAGAAACCTTCTAATGCCCTTATTGAAGAACCCCATAGTGTAGTCGCTTGGGAAAACCACCGCGGGGAGTTCATTCCACAGCTTGAGTGTGCGAGGGATGAAGTTCCTTTCAAACCGCACAGTGCGCACTACTACAAATCAAATGACTCATACCACGATAGTATTGTACGGGAAACGAGTGGGTGTTATGATAACAATTGCTTTCATGTGAGGTTAAATGAACTGACGCATCGAGAGTTCATTAGAGATCAAGTTGTTTAGCATTATATGTTGATTCAAATTCAAATTATCTATTTGTAATACATGTGAGAATCAGATGGTCATAAAAACAGTGGTACATTGTATTATCACCAGTCATGGCATGCAAAATATTAATTATTTAGCTTCTTATTATTTTGCTAGTTGTACCTATCTCTAGTAGTAATATTTAGCTATAATAGTTGAACTTTTTATGTTTGATCAATCAATTGATAAACTCTTAAAATAAAAATGATAGATAAATTATATTTCAATAACTAGCTGCCCCGGCGAACTTCGTACCGCCATATTTTCGGCCCGCGTGGTATTCAAATTCCGTTCCCGCTGCACCCTTATCACTTAGGGGTATGAAAAATAGATGTTGGCCGATTCTCATAGATACCGGATAAGCACAAAAAATTTCATCAAAATCGGTCGAGCCGTTTCGGAGGAGTTCGATTACGCACCCCGTGACAGAAGAATTTTATATATTAGAAGAAGATAACAGCTACAGCTGCAGTAGCCAGCATATAAATTCAATTATTCATAAAATCAAAGCTAACGACCGTATACGACAATGGCAGACGCATGCAGCAGATACAGCGTAGGTACCCATTACTTGTCAAACTCCGATACGGATAAAGGTCCAACCCCACCAAACGCACGGCATCGGAACGGATTTTACAATCTTTAAACAAAATGAATCTTATGAAACAGCATTTAAAGTTTATATTACCAAGTCACGCATGACAGCTTGACGTGCGTCTTGCCGCCGCACGTCGCTGTATATATCAACTCAAATATGTATGAATATATCAACACTATAATAGGTACTGGACACTCTCAAACTCATTCTGCATGAACGGCACGAAAAAAAACACGAAAATTGATTCTTACGTAAGATGATCAGCGAGACTATTGCAAAACAAAATCATTCTAGTTATAATACAGAAGATTGTTCAAATGCACCACCATTACCATCAGATTGGGATCCAGTTATTCACTTTGTTAAACTTAAGAACAAAAATACTTTATGACATTCTGAACTCATTCTGCGTAAATAGAAACACGAAAAATTCAACATAGTTCGGGTAGTTTGAAAAAACACTTACACGTACACTTCAAACTATGAGACAACTACCCTCTATAGTCTCCGATAACCATGGTTGCAGAAAAGCAACCAATACGTCGGGAACAGTGTAAATAATAAAAACATCAATAAAATCTCGATATAATCCGACAAAAACCATCGAACCACAAATACCTATACTACTGTCGCGTTACCTGTTAACATTATAGAATACTAGCTGTCCCGGCGAACTTCGTACCGCCATATTTTTTTCAGCCCGCGTAAATTTTTGATCCCGTTCCGCTGCACCTATTTTCTCACCGTTTAAACCTTCCCTGAACATCCAAGAATATTTCAAGACTAAAATTAGCCAAATTGGTTCAGCCGTTCTTGAGTTATAAAATAACAACGAAAAGTGGCATTGATTTTTATATAATTATATTTGAAGAAGATGAAAGTTTAAAAGTTTGTATTAAGACAGAGGAAGAAAGTAGGAAACAATTCTCGGGCGTTTAAGATACAAAACAATAAACCAAAAACAAAATCCTTCTTGGCAGTCGGGTAAAAAAGGCTCAGCATTTAAACTTGAATTTTTAAATAAAGCAGACCCTATATTCTGAGTGGCATCGAGTTTCAAACGCAGTCGTAACGTGAAAATTCAGTGGATTCAAATTGGTTAACATAAAAAGAGAAGAGCCGTGTTGGTTTCTGGTGGAGTAGAATAGTACCACCGCACCTCTTCCTGTGGGTGTCGTAGAAGGCGACTAAGAGATAGGGCTGTTCTCTATCCGACAGTAAACATTCATCCCATGAATAAGTGCCCGCTTAAAGATAATTAGGCTCGCCCCCTATTACGTGGGACCGAAAAGTATAGTTGGCTAAATATGGGTGATAAAATAATATACCTCTGCTTACCCCTTCGGGAATTTACAGGCGTGAGTATATTATGTATGTAAACATAAGAGAGAAATGCCATAATACTAGACCAACTTAATTTTTGTCGGCTTTTACGAACGCGCGTAGTTACGAAACGTTTTGTCACTCAGAATAAGGGCCCTTTTTTGATAACGCATGGAAGCAAATCAACAAAATACTATTTAATTATTCAAAAATAAATAACAATTACGTAATTACTAATACAGATAAAGAAAATGAAATATTTAAATCTAATCTTCTGTTAATAATTCAACTATAATGCCAAACTTACGTCTCATTAGGACACTATAATGTTCAACTTATGTAGGGATCCTACTGACTAATTATGTCGCCTGTTTAATTACTTTGTACCCTGATAGTGTGCCAGGCGACCAAAGGGCTCGGTCGTTTGTTTGTGGTTATCTAGAGAGTTGTTATTATCAACTGAATGCAGTCCCAGTTTTGGTAAAGCATTTAACTTAGAGAATTGGAATTGATAAGATGTGGTGAATGAATAATGTGGCAAAAGTGATATTGGTGAAAGTGAATTAAAATATTATGATATTTTGAATATTGGAAGATAAGAAGGAAGGTAAAGGAATATTCAATTATATTTCCATATTAATTATACTAAAAAAACAATAAATTTAAAAATATAAAAAGTAGTGACCCACCGGCATTAGGTATAGGGACTAAGCTACCGGTGTTTAGGGCTCCAGAGAGAAGAATCCGTGTCGAGGAGTATCGCTTTTTGCATTAAGCCTTACCCAGTTACCTAACGAGAGCCTCGTAAGGTCGAGGCTCTTAACTCGGGACTTAATCGGGACAATTATTGCCGAGTCATTATTCCACATTTTAACAACCCCCAACCCAACACAATAATAACAAAGCCAGATCCAACCCTTTAGTCTCAGTAGTCCGGTTGTCAAACGGAATCGAACTGTTGCTACTTTTGTGTAGCAGTAGTCCGGCGAGTAGTTCGGTTGACCGGACTACTGCAACTCTTCAGTTACATTAGTTCAGTTGTCAAACAGCATCGAACTATATTTCTTTTGTTTGTTTTTTCGGCTTTAATGAGGTTTTCGTCACAAAGAATGGTGACATCAACAATCATCGTATTCGGATTCGACGTATTGATTCTACGATACCCACAGGGAGAGATGAGGTGGCACTATTCTACTATTACCGGGAACCACGACGCCCAATTGCTATGAGGATGAAAAAGACTCAAATCTTGACTACTTCATCATTCTTACTTTTTTTTTCAGGTGTGCTAAACGTGCTAAGCGTACTTAATAATAAAAATGGACAAACGGACAATATTGTGTATTTTATTCCTTTCAAATGCTTACTTCGCAAGTCCTAGTTTTGTGTTTCACGAAAACACGAGGGTTACATTCGAACCCAGCAATCTGGGTCTATCCAACGAATATTTTGGATATTCTACTCTATTGACACATGACAGGTATGTTTTTTTTATATTGGACACGTCAATATGACTTCCCCTCGCCTGATGGAAGCACAGTCCTAGGAAAGAGGGTCACGATTACGGACACAATGTCAATATTTATTTTTTAATAACTGAGCGATTGCAACTTCGTAAATGGTGTCTTGGCGATGGGAGCGACTGCAAATTAGATTTTTTAATTTATATATTTGTGAAAATATTTACGTAGTACTCGTAGAACATAAATTACTAGCTTCGCCCGTCAACTGATCTGTCTGCAATGCTTCGATATCACCATGGGGTTGTGGAGGTCAGATGACAGTGACTTTGTGGAAAATATCGACGTTAAGCCAAACCCGCAGTTAGACAGGTAAATCGGACCCCTGACTCTGAGGTGAAAGCTTCGGATGGGACTGGAATTAAAGCTAGGATGAAGAAGAAGAAATAGTTTACAATTTATAATAGGTGTAGGTATATGGATTTAAGAGGGCCAGATCGAGATATATGGCTCTGGGTCGGCCGGGGTGCGAGGGATATGGCTACTACAATGTAACCTCCGGCAACCGACGACAGCCCACTGACAGCGTGCGTTTTAGTCGGTTCAAGTCCGACACAATCTCCTCCTTCGGCTCCGGCGGGGGAGGTATCCGTGGTGATTTTTCGCACGATAAAAAAAGGTGTATAATATGCAATTTAGACGTTTCTAACAAAAATGTTTTCAAATCTTTCAGACTTTTCGTTGGCGCACCAAAAGCAACAAATAGATTAATAGACACAACTGGAGTGGTCTTCATCTGTTCACTTCAGAACTTGGACTCGAAGAACATCACTTGTGACCATTTGGGGTCGAGGAATAGTGGGAGCCAGCTGTTCATGCCTTATGACCTTCGAACTGATATGTGGTTTGGAGCTTCCATGGCGGTACTCACGAATGAAAGGCTCTTGGTATGTTTAATTGATCATCATTTGAGTCAGGTGCGCTTACTGTTCATTAAACGATCAGTGGGTCAAGCTACTTAGGGTCGTTTACCATTTAGATGGGTGACCGATTAGGGGTATTTCATTTGAGCGCTTCCGAGATCATGTTAAAAGTCGATCCCGACTGTCAAAATTTGTTTTTTTTTTTATATAGGACACGTCAATTTGACTTCTCCTCGCCTGATGGTAAGCTGAAGTCAAAGTCTCTGAAAAGAGGGTCACCACTACAGACACGTATCATGCTACAATGGTGGCACTCAGCTTGACGGCCTCATCAGATGCTTTTTCACGCCCCGCTTAAAGGACCCGGGACTGTAGGAGGAGGGAAACACGTGAACTGGTAAGGAATTCCAAGACTTAATAGTGCGGCAGAAGGAGTCGCCGAACCGCTTGGTTCTCGATGGAATATTCTGCACCGTATGCGGGTGGCATCTAAGCCCTGCACGTGTTGTCGTATATAGGAATGGAGAGGGTGGGATTAATTGGATGCGATTGGGACTAATGAAAGGATGATGATATTATATTAAAGGAGGTAGCTGGCACGCCACAGAGCGTGAATCGGGGGGTGAATATCAGATCTCAGTCCCTAATTCGCGCTAGTTTTCGCCTATCAGAAGCATGCCATCTAACGGTGCGGTTTAATAAACCAACAAAAGAAAAAAATATTCAAATATTAAAGTTATTGGGGTTGAACTGAATGTCCGGTTTTGGGTGACAATTTCCTAGAATATTATAAAGCGGTTACTTATTTTCGTGTTTATCTTCATTCCAATATTTGGAATTGATAAAATTGGAGCAGTTTCCACGAAATTTAAAAGCTTGAATACATTAATTCTTTATACGTAGAATTGTCTGCTATCTCACGCATGTTTTCTTTTATGAGTGAAAGATTTATTCAACTCAAAATAATTAACTTATTATAAACTAGCTTTTTCCCGCAGCACCGCCCGCGTGGAAGTCGGTTATCGCGACCAAACATAGCATAAATGTCCTTTCCCAAGGTCTATTTGTATTACCAGTTGTACTGATCAGTAGTACTACTGATCCACTACGTAATTTATCCCTGTACCAAATTTCATCAAAATCAGTTTAGTGGTTTAGGCGTGAAAGTGTAACAGACAGTTAGAGTTACTTTCGCATTTATAATATTAGTATGGATTAACTTCTTGGAAAGTAATCTGTTAAGGTAAGATATAGGTAGCAGTTATCATGGTTCCTTACCAAACCACGAGTTGGGTAAACAGTACTTCTCTTTTGAACATTGCATAAAATCTTAATCTCTCAATATTTAAAGCTATTCTTTTTTACAGATAACCGCGCCAAGGGCACAGGCGTATTATGACTCGAAGAATTTACTTCTGCATGGCGCTGGGTATTGTCTATCACCTAGGAGATCTAGGATATTGGACCCTTTAGCTGACAGTAAGAACTATTCTGAACTATTTTGAGTAAGAACTTTTTTGTCGCAGTATTACCTCTGTTCCTCAAAAGCGCGGGCCTGGGGGTGGAGCCGCCTATCACCGTAGCAGAAGCAGGCTATGGTGGCGGTGGGCGTCACGTGCCGCCCCATGCCCGGGGCGAGTTAGGGACTCGATGGTGTGTGTCCCCCCAATGACTCCGGCGGGAGAGGTATCCGTTGGGATTTTTCGCCGCACGATAAAAAAGTATTATACACCCAGCTCTTATAAAAAGTACTTGCTTATATTTATTCCTTACAGGTGGTAAAAGAAGTCATCAAGCCTTTATAACGGACGGAGTCAGACGGCAATACGGTCCAAGCAAGACGCATCTGTACTTCTATGCGCAAGGGCAAGTTGGATTATCATTGGCGGTAACTAAACTAGACACAATCCTCTTGGGAGCTCCAGGATTACTGCAGTGGACAGGTTGGCTTTCCTTAAAAACTTCGTTATTTATTATCCAAAATCAAAGTTAAAAACAATTTATTTTACACATATTGATAATACACTTGTACTTTTCTACGATACTTATTATTGACTTAGCCGGTTTCGCCTTAC
Source organism: Eilema depressum (assembly GCA_914767945.1). Taxonomy (NCBI): domain Eukaryota; kingdom Metazoa; phylum Arthropoda; class Insecta; order Lepidoptera; family Erebidae; genus Eilema; species Eilema depressum. The sequence continues at coordinate 20,381,421 of OU612020.1, forward strand.
GGCATTCTAAAAGGTTCACATTGACGGTTATGGTATTATTTTATGTAAGCTAATATGACGACACTTACAAAACGACAAAAAATGTTGACTATTGTTTATCAAAATATTGTTTATTAATATTAATTCACAACAAGGCCGCGTTCTGAGAAGACGCCGGCAGGAAACTCAGTGGCCATTTTCCATTTACCTACTTACAAACATGACTATCATGTCATGACAATCTTATGCTAAGTAATTTGTAAAGAGTAAAAAAGGTATGATTCCGAAGGTGACCGCATACGACAACTGCAGACGAACGTAGGATACGCGTAACTCATTGCGGCTTCTCAATGGTTCCATTTATCCGGGTACGATGTAGACCGATGTCGACTGCAGCAGATACAGCGTACCCATTACTTGTTGAACTGCGATACGAATAAAGGGGACCATTGAAAAGCCGCAATGAACTACGCGCATGTTCTGCGTGCTTCGGCAATTATTGTGGTATGCGGTCGGCTAATGGAATACTCAACTAAAACTATTTTTTGTTCAAACATTTCAGGTGGTGTCGTCACGTATAGTTTTAATCCAAATGATACGACTCCTTATACAACTCTGCAGCCAATCGTAAACCCGTATTATACAACAGACTTGGAACCAGATGACTATTTTGGTAAGTTAGTTTTTCTTCATCTTCTTTATCTTGTATCTATGTATCTACGCACAATGACCCAAAAAGGAGGCTAAGTGCGGACAAAAGAGTCCCCTTTCCATTCCATCTATGTATCTGCAGTCTTCTGAAGTTTACAGAAGTAATTATAAGTCAAGTATTTATTCATATAATTATTATTGAAAGGAAATATCGTTTTTACAATAGTTACAGGGTTATAGTGTTCTCAGTATTATTAATATGGTATATCCGCAATGGCTTTGACCAATTCAGCTACATGGACACGTTTTGATTTGAACATTTGAAATTCTCCTATACAATGGTCTTCGGTTCTCCGTCGACGGTTCCATCATTATTTTCCAATCTAGGAATAGTTGGCGTACTACAGACATATATATAATTACGTATAATCATGCCTTTATCTCCAGAGTGATAGGCAGAGGTGAATTTATTACCCACATTTCACCAATCACTGTATCAGGTCCCATGTAATTGTGTTGAATCGTGTCATGTATCTGAGGCTGTATATGTTACGGCTTACGGCTAATACCCGAGGTGCGGCTGCACCTAGTTTTAGCCGGTTAGAACTAGGTGTAGCCACTTTAGAAATTTACATTAAATTAGAAATTTCAATGTCGAAATTAATTATCGTTAACACCTCGACTCAGTGCAATCCGACTCGGATAGGTTAGGTTAGAAGACAGAAAAAAAACTACAAAGACTAAGTTTGTTTGTGGTTTTTTTTTAAACCACCCAGATGTAGGAGCCCCGCTAGCGGGGCTCCATCGAGCTTATTTATTTTAGATTACCCGAAAACAATCGACTCGTACTAGGTTTAACCAAGAGTTAGTGGCTACACCTAGTTCTAACTAAAACTAGGTGCAGCCGCACTTCGGGTATTAGCCCTAACATAATATCTATCTGCCCCTCTAGACAAGTGGCAATTCGTCGGCCGGCGTTTTGTGGAATGGAATGCCAAATGTATGGGATTTGACGTATATGACAGGCGTCAACGATAAACGTCAAATCCATACATTCGTCATTCTATTCCATGACACGCCGAGCAATTAATTGCCACTTGTCTAGGGGGCTGATATTAAACAGCCCTATCCTTTAATCGCCTTGTACGATACCGCATGGAAAGAGATGGGGTGGCCCAAAATCTACTCTGCCGGGAACCACGCGGCAAACAAAATGTATTTAAAATGTCATCAAAAAGTTTTTTTTTAATTTTCAGGATACAGTGTTGAATCTGGTATTTTCGAGAGAAATGGCAGTGTGCTTTACGTCGCAGGTGCTCCGCGGTATAATTTAGCCGGTGGAAAGGTAGATAATTTATTAATTTTTCGGTAGCAACACTGCTTGTTATGCGATGGATATTAGAGATTTGGTAAGGTTTCGAAAAATTTAGTTTTTACGCTATACTTGGCACCCTTCTACAGGTTGTCATGATGGAACGACATGCGACTTTAATTGATTTTATTCCAATAAAGCTAATATGCTTACCAAAACGATTGACGAAATGGGTTTAGGAGCAATTCAATAGAAGTAGGTTCATCCATCTCTCTCTGAACTGCAAGACCAAAACTCGATCGCTTATGTGCGTCGTGCTAGGCTCACAGTTCGCTAAACAGGTTATTTTTTATGCCACTTAGGTACTGCCTAAGTGCCATAAAAAAATATATGTTATCAGCACGTAAGCACGCAAGTACGTACATACATAAAATCACGCCTTTACCCCCGGAGTGTTAAGCAGAGGTGAATTAACACCCACATTTCACCAATCATTGTCCCAACCCCTATTGGGTTGAGCCTATTGCCGTGTTCTGGGCACTATTGTTGACTCGAACCATGCATCTGAAGCTGAGTCTGCGGCTGTGTATATCTGTCTGATGTTAAACAGCCCTACCCTTAGTCGCCTTGAACGACACCGCATGGGAAGAGATGGGGTGGCCAAATTTTACTCTGCCGGGAAACACGGCACTGATTTTTTATTATTTTAATTGACTATTTATTTATACTGTTGCCTGATGACAATTGGCGGAGCGTGTTTGAAGTAATGTTGAATAAACAATGTGGTTTATTCAATGTTATTTCAACTTTTTAATATCAATACAATCTAAGAGCATTATGAGTTGCCAAGTCAAAGTTTAAATGTTAAGGTAACAGTGTTAAGGTTAATTATAGTGTAATTAAGGTGTAAATGGTAAAATAATAGTGTTTTCCGTATGGTATTACCATACCGTATCTAATAATACAAAATATTCATGACCTCACATAGATTTATCTGTTGATTCATGAAATTAATTAAACAAATAAATCAAAAAGTGTCTGTTTTGAACGTTTTTTTTAAAATTTTAACAGATTTCTAATAAATGTATACGAGTATTGCCATATAAGCACCATTGGTATATGACAATACATGCAACAAACATTTTTTTTTTTAAATTTTGTACATGTCTGTTTCGGATCATTTCTGAAGTGTCGGGATCGGTTTTACCGGGCTTTTTTTTTAGAGATAGTAGGCAGTAATTAGGCAGTACTTATTTTAGAAAGTAATTAGGATACCAATTTTAATAAAACCCTTATCTAAGTCCACGTGGACGAAGTCGCGGATATAAATAATAGGTAAAATACACCGATCGCGACAGTACTGCGTTTAAAGTATACGCGGGACGGCGGCGGGGGACGAGGTACAGAAAGAGAAAGAAATAGTATGAGTCGAGAGCAAGTGAGATACCGCTGTCAGCGTTAGCGGTGGACTAACCAAATCAGATGTCGATACTCCCCTCGTGTTGCTATATATTATACAATAACTAACTATCTAACTATAATATTTTATTTTCCAAACCATTAGCAGTTCTTGCAATAGAATGTATTATTTACACCAATACTTTTCAGGTTTTAGTGTTCCATCCTCCAACAGATGAGCTCAAACCTCTAGACGTTAGAGCAAAACTCATTGGTCCTAAACTAGGCTCTTACTTTGGTGCCACTATTCGCTGCCTAGACATCAATGAAGATGGATTAGATGACTTGCTCGTGGGAGCTCCAACGTTCGTGAGAAGTAACGATCCCCTTCATTATGATCAAGGAGCTGTATATATTTATATTACTAAAGAGGTAATTATGGAATACATGCATCAGTCATATATTTTCAAAGATTTGCATGTTTTTTAACCGACTTCATAAAGGAGGAGGTTCCCAATTCAATGCGTTTTTTCTTTTGTATTGGCGTTTATACCTACTTTGCTTTTTCTTTCCCTTCTCAATTAAGTTTGTTATTGTTTAATGTATGTATAATGATATTTCAGTCTCCATCGGGCTTCATTTTTGAAGAATCTGGCTACGTATATGGATCTGGATCTGATGGGGCTAGATTTGGAACTGCTATTGCTGATCTTAGTGATATTAACGGAGATGGATTTAGAGGTAAACATACTAAAGATAGGAATGATTAATATGCCTTATATTTTGATGATAATATGCTAATTGTATTCTTTATCCCAGATGTCGCAATTGGAGCTCCTTGGGAAGACGATGGAAGGGGTGCAGTATACGTTTATTTGGGTTATGCTCAGGGGTTAAAGAAAGAGAACGTGCAACGAATTCAATCATCCATGGCTTTAGGATTTGGTTGGTCAATAGCTAATGGTGTAGATGTAGATGAAAATAAATGTAACGGTAAGTTTTGAATTCACCTGCCTTGAAGTTACACAGTGCATGATTGATGATATTGATTTAAGTCTGAGGATATTGATTTATATAAATGTAGAACAATCCTACTTCTTCCCAAGTGGAAGGAAGGAAGTGGCTTTGATGGTGGTGCCACAGTGGATACTTTAGCAGCTATCATTGATTCAATTTTGTCTAAAGGGGGCCACATATATTTTTTTTATATCACTTAGGTGCAGCTAGCAGCAAGCGCACAGCAAATTGACCTTGTTGATTTGTTGTGTGACCCCCTAAGTTTTTGTAAATTGTTATTTTTCTAGAGATTGGTTTATTGAAACTGATTAAGATCATTTACTTATTTATTTCATTACTTTTATTCGTAGTGAAGAATATTACAATACCTATTTACAGGTTATCATTAGGTACTCTCCTTTATTCTTCATTGCCTATTTCTTTGTTTCAGATCTAGCTATTGGCGCATTCAATAGCCGTACCTCCTATCTGTACCGGTGCATTCCAACAATGTCCGTACATGCTTCGATCGGAGTAGCTAATGCTGTTAATCTTCCTCATAATGAAACAACATTTACAGTTATGTTCTGTGTGTCTGCACCACCTACCAAGTTCAGATCTGATGTCAAATTAAGTAAGTACAGTCTAGGGTGTAAATAAAGGTGAAGGTTTTAAATTAAACTAAAATACAATAAAGTTAGCTTGGCTGAAATTAAAAAAAAAGAACAAGAAAAGAAGTAATAAAAGACAGAAATTGAGTAGGTATATAGATTTGAATGTAAGTAGTAGTCATTATTTCCTCTAGTTTTAAATATGAACCGAAGTGGGGAAGTACCGTTTTGTAACTTAATGTCAACGTTAAATAGACTGAGATTACCAAAAGATTTACTCACCTTATTTCTGTTTTTCTCATTTTCTTTCTACACTTTCTCTTCCAACCCAAACCCATCTCACTTCTGTCAAGTGGCCACTGACCGTTTGTATAATAAAAAATAATATTGTTTTGTAACGTATTAATACCCAAACTTTGATTTTTAGATCTTATCGGAACCATTCAAGCAGATACTGAAGAGAACCGTGCGATGGTCGTTGAAGATTCAACTTATTCGATAGTAGCTACACCAGATAGTGAACTATGCGACCAGAGGACTATTTATGTAAATGTAAGTGAAACATTTAATAATACTGTAGATGTAAAAGTTAAATATCAAGATTTTTTTTGTTAAAATGAAATAAAATTACGACAGAAACAATGAAAGAACACATAGTTATTATTATTGCCCTTTGAACTTCATACCGTGGTACTATAAAAAATATAGCTTATATTATTACTATATTTCAGCTAACTGCCGATCTACTTAAACCAATGCGTTTAACATTTAAACTTGAAGCAGACGAGCTAATGAAAGGTAATAATTTAGAAAACTTCAGGAAAACTAATCTCTTGTTTACTAAAGTTGATTGTCATTATTGAAACATATTTTTCTCGTACTTAGATGAATCAACGACATTTTTGATGGATGCTGCAAGACTATCTGATGAATCGATATTGAATACCTCGATTCTAGTACAATTGATGAGAGATTGTGGCGATGACCTTTTCTGTTCTCCTTGGCTTGATATGACCCTAGAAGCTATTGATACGTGAGTCATTCTATTATTAAACTACTTCCATTCAAGCTAATAGTTGTCATGTTACATAAAAAACTAAAAAAAAAGTACAGTTGACAAAAGAGATTCGCACTTTTTCATATAAAGTTGTGTGTAAAATGTGCAACCGTATATCCTTTGTCAACTGTTCCTATATTGATTTTCGGTCGTTATTATGATTGTGCTAAAATTCTTCTAATTTTTTTCAGTCCATATGTACCAGGCTCAAACCAAACATTTGGAATAATACTTACAGTTGTAAATGAAGCAGAGCCAGCCTATGGTTTGAAGGTCAATATTTCTCTCCCGATGCATCCAAAAAGAATCCCTGGAGAATGTTCCTTTCAAGATCTGATGATGGCCTGTGATTTTCCACAACCATTTTTTAGGAACGAAAAGATAGTATGGGAGATTGAATTAGATTACAATTTGAATGTCACTGAAGATATAGATTTGTATGTAGTTGCTAAATTGAGTGATGTATTCAATCGGAATATTTCTCGTAAGACTGTTGAAGAAATGTTTATTCAGGTGACTCCTGAAGCGACCTTTAGTGTCAGTGGGTAAGTGAATACCATTTTTGTGAATACAATCGAGATTTTGAGACTGTTTTTCCTTTCAATGGTCAAGAAGTTTTTGACCGTGTCAGTGATCTTAGCATAAAGATCAACAGTAAACACTGTTATACTAATAAGATCACTGTCACTATTAATCACTACTTATTGATCATCATGAAACTCGAGATAAGTAACTTTTTTTTTCTTGAATTGCAGTTCTCTCTCATCTCTCTCAGCACGTATCTCTGTTATCTGAAAATAAATCACCATTTAGAAACGTTAAATCATTTACTATAATAATTGTTTCAGGAAGTCTATGCCAAATGCCTCTATAACGGTTTTGAGGGATAGCCTAGCAGCAGGTGCGAGTGTCTCATTCAAACACTACTTTGAGGTATGAAAAATAATTATTTTGTTGTTATAAATCTATTTATTTACTTTTAGTAACCTAAGATTAAGGAGTAATAATATTATCATCATTCCCTTTAATGAAACTGAATTGTTTCTACGTATTTACATTTAAACCCTCGAGCCCTTGCAGTTGCGTCAAGATGTGGCATCTTTGGCGGTATTTTACCGTCTCTACCATAGTGAGTGTTCTGATGAGCTCTTCCAATTAATCCCACCCTCTCCTTTCCTATATAGGACAACACGTGCAGGGCTTAGATGCCACCCGCATACGGTGCAGAATATTCCATCAAGAACCAAGCGGTTCGGCGACTCCTTCTTCTGCCGCACCATTAAGTCTTGGAATTCTTTACCAGTTCACGTGTTTCCCTCCTCCTACAGTCCCGGGTCCTTTAAGCGGGGCGTGAAAAAGCATCTGATGAGGCCGTCAAGCTGAGTGCCACCATTGTAACATGATACGTGTCTGTAATGGTGACGCTCTTTTCAGAGACTTTGCCTTCAGCTTACCATCAGGCGAGGCGAAGTCAAATTGACGTGTCCTATATAAAAAAAAAACTATTTAGCAAAACCATCATATTATAATGATTTCTGAAGCCCACATAATTCAATTTATAATCTATATCTCTATTTGTCCATTTGCAGATAACAAATCTTGGACCCTCCGACTGGCCTTTATTGGTTGTTCACATAAATATACCTGAAAAGGTTTGTATCATTCATTAATATTTTGTTATAAGATTGCATGTGTATTATCTACAACAGTTAATATACCTACTAACATTAATTTTAAATGAATTCCTTTTAAATGCAATAACTTTCTAAATGATGTAATTGTCATAACTTGAAATGATTTTTAATGTACGATTTAAATGTAGCAAAATAACTAGATTATTATTACTTTTATTATCTTTAGAATTTAGTAATTTTTCACATTATCGTATGTAATAAAGTTTCTTTTTAAATAGAATTCGATGTATATTTAAAAAAAAATAGTGTTCAATAAGAAAATGTTGTTGCAGACTAATCTTTCATCTCAAATAGAAGGTTGTGAAGAAGTCGATGTTGGTTATGAATGCGCGTGGGCTGTACCAGCTATGGTTTCCTACCCAGTTTCTATTCCATTAGTTATGGATCTTGATCTGGAAGGTAATTCATCGTCAATTGCATTTTACATCTATGGCAGAGGACGTAATTTTCTAACTTAATATTTCCCATTTTATATCACCCACAATAACATTTATCATTTTACATTTACCATTTCTCATATAAAATTTTACATCAGTTTTCTTTTTATTGCAGGGGAATTTCTTGCAGAGAATATAACTTATAATGCCACATCTTCTATATTGATCAGTTCCAAATCTGATCTAAAACACACGTAAGTTATTACAGTGATTATATTTATGAAAATTTAAGATACTTTCCATAAGTCAGATAAGCTTTTATATCTAGTGGTCTAGTAGGCTTCAAAGTACAAAATTTTGAATTCAATTGGGACTAACGCTGAGATGACGGGGACAATGATGATGATGAAAATACTTTCATTAATATTGTAATCTAATACGATGGATACAAACGGAATTGGCCTTCGGATTTTTAATTTTATTGTTAATTTTGTACATAATTAATTTGTATTACCTATATTTAGATTATTAAATGGGTTTGAAATTGACATTGTAACATATTTTACAGATCATTAAAAGTAACCACGACGTTGATTCTAGAACCAGCAAGCATCATCTGGTTTATAGTCACACCCTGTATATTTGTAGGATTGTTTTTACTTGCAATCATTGTACGGATTTTGCATAAGGTAAGTGAACATTTATTTTGATATTTTTAGGCAATGGTGTCATTGATCACTCAGAATGCCAAAACTGATAGACAAGAATTTAGAATACCTACGTTTATATCTCAGTATTAAATTATGTTCATAAAATGTAAGAAGAAGCTGATTCTATAATTCATTGTAATAAAACCACTTTTTAATTAATTCTGTCCAAATGCCAATTGCCGCAATGGGGCTACCTATAACAGTAATTGTTAAGGAAAAAAAAATTGGATTTTATTTTTTTAAATTATTATTTACCTTTTTTTTAATGAGCGATAAATTAATATTCACGTAAACTTCGGACAGGATTATGATCATAAAATTATCATTGTATTATAATGGGCATTGGATGGTATAAATGGTTTAGTAAAACTAATTTGAATCAATAAAAAATATCACAAAAGGTCGCAGTATAATTTGTGTGCGTTAGTAGGTATGTATGTCTGAGGTAATAATACAAGCAAAAATGATTTCAGCGTGGGTTCTTCTTAAGAAAAAGACACGAGATGCTGCAAAGGCAGAAAGAAAATCAACTACTACATGAATCTACTCCTGATGAAGATGGTGATCACGAAGTACTTGAAACAGATTCAGATTTATGATCATTAAGTATGAAAATTGTAATGAATAAAGAAATTATCATTTCATTCAACCATCTTATAGATGTGTTAAGTTTTGACGTCCTGTCGCTGTCGCTAGTCATTAATTTCCTTGGATATAGATCCAGAATTTAAAGAATGTACAAGTGAATAATATTTGACTTTTCTGTAATGTCAAAAATTTGACAAGCTCTTCAAATGTCAAACAAAATCAAAAATGTTATTTTGTCAAATTTTCTGCAATTTAACATTTTTGTTGTTTTATAGTTATTTATTGTAAATATATATTGTTAAGCATTATCTAACTTCAACGTTAAATGATAAATATATTGTTAGATGTTAATTATAGTCAAATTTATATAAATTTATTTAAAATTGATCCCTTTTAATTGCAATAATTACCAAATTATTATTATTATTAAGAATTTCTTTACTTTATGTAATGTATACTTTATCTAATATACTATGACTCTGAATAGTCTGATTCTAACTAAATATTACTATATATAAATAATATAATATTTTATAGTGAATAAATGTAATGTATGCTGTCCAAAATAATGTTTTTTTTTTACCATACCCGTCATTGCCTGTAGGTATCTCTCTCTCGGGCTTAAGAAATCAAACGGCAGTGGCTCCCTAAAAGTCTAAATAAACCAAAAGAGTAAGCGAATGTATGGGATTTGACGTACCTTTATAACAGTCGTCAACATTATGTCATAATCGTCAAAATACCTGTCATTCTAAGTTGTAAGAACTCTAGTTTGGATGCAACCAAAACAATGTTAAGATTATTACCTACTATCTGAGATTTAAGCTCACCACCTTTTATCTCCAGGATTTGATACAGCAGAGTCGCCATTGTATGAAAATTTAACATTGTATATACTTCTATAATACATCGACGATATTTGCATATAATTCTAGCTGTATATCTATATATACTTCATACCGATACTTCATACCTATGTATGAAGTATCAGCTTATAATAAAAGGTGTAATACGAGAAAATCGTAAAGTTATTCATCCATCTTTCCCTCGCATAACTTCAAAATATATGCCAAATATGAGATTTCAAAGCTCGAAGTTATTGCTTCCAATATGAGATTTACATATCTATCCACTGGATCCGGGCACTCGTAGGTCCGGATTCCGTTTTGGCACAAACTTGCAGACCCATTGTACAGTAGATAGGAGTTTGCTATTTACGTATCCAAACACAAAATTTTACAACACTGTATTTACAAAATACAATATATTATCTAAGTATTTACAAAATAAATGTACATTTTCAGTTGTCAATCCTTACAGAGAAATGCTATAACTCTATTGATGATTTTTCAAATGACAAAAATCTGTGCTGAGCGTGGTTCCCGCCAGAGTAGAATTTAGGCCACCCCATTATCTGCCATGCGGTGTCGTACAAGACGGCTAAGGGATAGAGCTGTTGAACATCAGCCCCTCTAGACAAGTGGCAATTCGTTGCTCGGTGTATGATGGAATAGAATGCCAAATGTATGGGATTTGACGTATATGACAGGCGTCAACGAATGTCAAAAACGTCAAATCCTATACATTTGTCATTCTATTCCATCATACGCTGAGCGACGCTGAGCGACAAATTGCCTCTTGTCTAGGGGGGCAGACAGATATATACAGCTCAGACTCTCAGATACGTGGTCAACAATAGTGCCCGATACCTCGAGTCAACAATAGTGCCGGAAAACGGCAATAGGCTAGCCCTCTATTACGTGGGTCCAAATACAGTGATTGGTGTTTGGTTGTTAATTCACCTCTGCCTTACCTTCCGGGGATATAGGCGTGATTGTATGTATGTACAAAAGTTTGTAAGTCGACTATCTTCTAATATTTTTTGAATATTTTGTTTTTACCTGTTTGCACCTGACAAACAGATAGCAGTCGGTACTCAGTTGCAAATCATAATCCGGATGAAAATTAATAGGTACCGTCTGCTATCAAACTTGTTTGGATGTTTTCAGCATCAGTTGGGTTTTCTATTTTGAATCATTTATTATTTAGATGTTGTTTTTTTTCTTAGAAAGATCTTGATCAAACTTTTTTTTTAAAGAATATTAGCAACTGAAATTACTAATATTCCCGTTAACCCCTCCAACTAAGCTAAATTGCTTGTGCTAGGAGTGGGTTCACGTCGTAATATTCTTTTAAAACTTTAAAATTGATGCACATTATGACTATAGGTATATTATGATTGGTTGACAAAACAACTGAGTCGGGGGCATCAGCAAATAGCAAATACACTTGCAAAGCTCGTTTTACAAAGTAATTTAACAAAATTTGAGGACACATTTATTACACAAAGGACCTTTTGAAATCACGTCACGTAATATCGAACTTCACTTTCCAGGTAAATTTGTTAAATTATTATTCAGCTTCCAGAACATCGTTCTTGAAAAGAAATATGTATTTTTTATTAAATTTTATGTGAACAACTTAGAATAGGTCAATCTAGGTCCTATGAACGTCAAGGATCCAAGTCAACTCACCTGCAACAGGTGAACCTGCCAAACAATGGACGAGGTGTAAGTTTTCCTCCCAGGATTAGGAGGTCAAAAGGCAGTCACTCTCGTAATAATATAGGTATTTAAACTTTCATGGTCGTTCACATTATTATTAGAACTATCGGGATATTTACCATGTATTGTTTGGAGTTTCCGATATTTCGGCGCTGTTGCAAGCACCATGATCACGGAGGAACTGTAGCAGTTATTTTCGTTGGATCCCAATTTTATATTGTACTCCTAAAAACTTTTTCACCGTTTACCGCCAGTACTACTCTCGTAATAGTCAACAAACCAATCATAAATAAAAAGCATAGCCCGAGCTTAAGAATATAAAGTTTGAACGCAATCGGGAAATCGTTAAGAGGAATAAAAGAGGCTTTGGGGTAAGTTATCCTCTCGGCATTGGGAGGTCAGATGCAGTTGCTCCTATATAATCTGTATAAGAAACCAACCAGCGTAATCGGGGAGTGAAAAAAACATCTGATGAGGCCGTCAAGCTGAGTGCCACCATTGTACTTAACATGGTGGGTACGTGTCTGTAATTTTCCTGACACTTTGCCTTCAGCTTAATATCAAGCGAGGTGAAGTGAAATTGACGTGCCCAATATTTAAAAAAAACCCTCATTTTGAAATAAAAAGAGAACTTTGAAAATAGGCAAGTGATATGCGCGTAAACTTCCGATTCGACAGAATCAATAGGTATCTGTAAAATAATCTCAGAATACAGAACAAAATAATTAAAGCCAATTTTGTCAGAGTTTCATATAATAATTATATTATTATAATAGAAACACCTATCAATTGCAAATAAACATAAAAATAACAGAATTAAACATTGACATCTTTACAACATGTTACATCACTATCATCATCATCATCACTTCATCACTATCACTTCACTATCACTACATTATTATTATAAAGAAAGTCGCTGTCGCTGTCTGTCCGTCCCTATGTATGCTTATATCTTTAAAACTACGCAACGGATTTTGAAGCGGTTTTTTTTAATAGATAGAGTGATTCAAGAGGAAGGTTTATATGTATAATACATGCATAATATTGTACAGAAACACTGATAAATTTAGAGATTTCTAATGAGATGCAGCGGGAACGGGATCAGAATACCACGGGGGCAGAAAATATGGCGGTACGAAGTTCGCCGGGTCAGCTAGTAAGATTATAATATTGCGTACACTAGTCCCGGTATATCTCCTTGTCCTATAACCAGAGGGATCTCCACTGACCCTTCCCTATGAGGGAACGGAAATTTCATCGTCACATTCAATCTGTACTCTCTCATCACAATATTTGCATTCTGTATCGAATATAAGTCTGTGTACGTAGGCATCGTGCAACATAACTCAGAAATACTGTTCCCTTTTATTTCACCTGATTCCCCAACACTTTGTTCAATTACTTTCCATTGTCTAAAAGCATGTTTGTTATTGGCTGTATATATTAATAATGTTATCAGCTTCAATTGGAGACAAGTCACTGGCACTATCGTGGTGTTCCTCACTAAACATTTCAGATTTATCTTCTCTCCAGGCGCTAAGAATGTTTTTTCTATCTCAATTTTCAAGTCCACTGGTTTTCTGACTGTAAACGGACTTTTTGTAAGCCGGAATATTAAAGGTTGTTGTAAACATGGTTTTACAATACCGCGGACTTGTATTCCTATCTTTATTTTCTTCGGGCAAGAAAAAAATCCAACTTTTGATATTTCAGCTACAACGTAGTATTTTATTCGACATATTTTGTCTTTAAAAGACGATGGTATGTCTGGCGGTAGTTGAAATAGGAATGGAAGATCGTGGATTCCTGCCAATAATGTATTTTCATTTTTTGGCAATACATTCTGGTGTAGCGACACATATTTTTCTTTACCGAAATAAGAAGCTGATTGGTTACTCACAGTATCTGTTAAAACACATGATTCAGTCCACGAACACTTGCCTTTCCCTTTTAAGGATACGGTAATAGACTTAAATTTCCTTGGGTTGTTAAGATTACATCTGAGAATTCCGAAAACGGCTTCTCCACTTCTGTATATTCCATCTTTACTTTGTGTTAGTATCATTTGATATCCAAGACCCATTGTAACTAGTGACCGGCGATAACTTTTCCTAGCAAGAGATCACAATCAACTTGTATCTATAGATAGACACTCTGATTTTAATAGCTTGTAAGAATTACTGTAAGGTGACTCACTAAATAGCAAAGAACAATTAAACACTATTTACAAACAACATTTTTTACTATTGTTACTATATCTAACAACTAAACAATGAAATTAATTGATGTGATCGAAGTACGTACACTGATGTACTTAATGATTATATCGTATAGTAATTCTTAGCTTGATGCAACTACAAAACAATAAAAAAACTAACTTATGTCAGTTCCGCCCTTGTGGAATTCTGATCCAATTGCCGCAATCGTGGAAACCTTTTTCATTCAATGATGACAGTAGCCTGTGACCAGTAGCGTAACGAATCTGGCTGGATATATGGATAAATTATTGTTTGGAATACCAATTCCAAACCATATAATTACCATTTTGAGTGTAATAAGTAACAATTATTTCTCATTTATAAAAATAGTCATGGCACCTTACCCGTATAAAAACCTCGTCTTGATAAAATCCATATTCATACTTCCATACTTTAATATTATAAAATGTGAAAATAAATTTGTCTGTCTGTCTTTCGTTATTTTTTTTATAACCATGCAGAACTATATTTAATACAAAAACAAATTTAAAACAAAATTTGTCACTCTAGAAAAATGATAATATGAGTTAAAATATTTTCTTGGTAATACCCTTTATTAATACAAAAATTATGATAAATGAATGTTATGAAGAAAAAGTTATGAATAAAAAAAATATGATCACTAACGGTTATGAACTCCGTTGTTAGAAATAGAAATGTATGAATAAAAAATATATGAAAAAGAAAAATATGAAGAGTGATTATTATGAGCACAAATCGGTAGTAAGACAACGAATAGGATTTAAAATTTTATGTAAGCCAATATGGACCCCCGATAACCACGTGGGCGGACCTGCGGGTAACAGCTAGTAATATTATAAATGCGATAGTTACTCTGTCTGTCTGTCTCTCTGTCTGTCGGTAACGCTTTCACGCCTAAACCACTGAACCGATTTCGATGAAATTTGTAACAGAGATAGTTTAGACCTTGAGAAAGGACATAGGCTATTTTTGATCCATCCACATGGGCGGACGTGTATCAGCTTGTTATAAAATCGCGACAGAATCCGTTAATAAATTCATTTTTATTTCAATGGAGAACATTTTTTTTCAATTTTGCTATTGACTCCCAAACTCAATACATAGGTATTACCTAGGTAATACTCAAACTTGCGAACAAGTCTGGTATTCAACTCATAGTGTAATAGCGCTAATAACTGACTCAGAATACAGCCGAGCACGCTGTTCGGCTTTACCCCACTATCGGTATTTACTTTCAGCTAATTACAGCCGCAACGCAGATTCAGCAGTATTTCCGCTATCTGTTGCTCAGCCGGCTTCGTCGGAAGCCACGATATTGCGATCTTGGAGAGGATTTTTGGTTGGTATTACTTTGGAGTTAATTTTGCATGAGGATATTATAACGCATGCATATCTATACTAATAATATAAATGCGGAAGTAACTCTGCCTGTCTATCTGCTTATCTGTCTGTCTGTCTGTCTGTCTGTTTTTCTGTCTATTTGTCCGTCTGTTACGCTTTCACGCCTAAAGCAAAAAACCGATTCTTTTTCTTACAGAGACAGATAAGATCATGGGAAAGGATATAGGCTACCTTTGATTGCGAAAAAAATCCAAAGGGTTCAAATAGAGGATGAAATTTAGTATGAAAGTTCGTCATATTTAATGATATCCTTGTAAAATTTGGTACAATCAGCTTCAGAACGCGTTAATATTTTTTTGATTACCTAAATAACGTGTAACGAAATGAATTCTTCGTTTATTGCCCGTGGTCCGATCACGGAGTTCTACTGATCGATCCATGGGCAATTTTTTTTTTAATAAATAGGTTACAAAGGAATACATAGGTTTTACAGTCACAACTTTGTTAGATCAGCAGTGTTTTTATTTTAACTCTTAATCATCACAAATTGGGCTATCGTAGAGGTAGACCTCATTATCGCCATAGGGACACAGGCGTGTTGTGGCGTAAAAATGATACTGAAATCTCAAGATTTTCTTTCTGATTGGATTGAAATCACGCGTTTTGAAAACGTGACGCGTTACGCTCATGAAAGCGTAATTAACAGACAGACATGGTTCTGTTACTGTACTAACATTTCTAACATTGGTAGATCGAAAGTCACTATAACCACCATCAGGTGCATTATTCTACTTGACAATGAATTTCAAACGCAGTCATAACGTGAGCAGGCAATGGATTTAACTTGTTTACATAGAAGATAGAACTGGCGTAAAACACGTTACTTTGGTAAAAATAAACCAACATAAATGTATCATCTAGTAGGTACGAACGCGTGATACCGTATAAAACCTCAATACATTTTTATTATGCCGCGAGTTGACTACAACAAAAATAGGTAAATCGAAAGGTGCCAACCCGCGGAATTTAGCGAGCTTTTTTGGCGAGTTGACGAATGACCCGTCTAAACGGGTCTAAACTAGGCAATTCGTTGACCAGCGTATTGTAGAATAGAATAATGAATGTATGGAATTTGAAGTGTATACAGTCGTCAACGTATGTCCTGAACGACAAAATACAACTAACATAATAATTGAATAGAACAAGACATCAGCTCGCTCCCGCGTTCTGTCAAATTATGACTAGTTGATAGTTGACCAACAAATCCGAAAACAATCATCATAAATCTGGTGACTGCCCCGTGGCACTACCCAATGGCACTACTGGTAGTGTCAAGGGTAAAATTCTTGCCCCATGGCACTACCGGTAGTGTCAAGGGTACAAATTATTGCCAATGACACCACCAGTAGTGTCAAAGGTAATTTTCGCAATTGTAAAGTAATACACTTAAAGATTTCGTAGATTAGGTCTCGATGATCAGGCCCAAAACTGGGTTGCTCCTTTGTTTCTTTTAAGTATTTTTGTGTTTTTAATGTTGCTATGTATGCTAAGTATATTACTCAGTCCCGAATCTTGAATTATAACTATATGGACCTGAGGACAGATTGAGACATAGTGAGAGTCTATTCACAACTAAGAGTTGTTCTGGAATACAGCCCAAAGACAAGCTCTAGTGACGTTACGGTTGGTGTAATCTAATAAGGGTCCAGGTATTGTTACCACAGAAACTGTACGTGAACCCATTCAGCCGTACAAGTTTAATAGCGGCCTTTGTACGAAGCTATCACGAAACTAACTCGATCGGGGGCACGTATCTGAGTATGTAATGCACTCTATTAGGTGAAACTGGGTGCATACTAGCTTTGTTAGCTATTCGATCTTGAGTGTAGATAGAACTATGGTTATTTGTGTCGAAACTAGCGACCCGAGTACACACGTGTGTAAATTGATTTCTTTTTCTTCTTAGTTCAGGTAGTAGGCATTAATCAATCAATCAATTAGCTTATCGCAGTCCATATCATGCATACAGAAGGCTAATTCAGATAATTTTTATATTTCGATTCGATTGGCAGTCAATACAAATTAAATGTTATAAACGATCATGATTTCAATGAGAAGAGGGCCAATTTTCGTAAAAAAATATAATTAATTAATTTTCCTCTATTTAATTTAAAAACGATCACGATTGGTCCGCAAGCCAGCGACAGGTTTGCATGACCTCCTAGATGTTACCTTGTATAATGGTTAAGGAAGTTGAATTATGAATTTTCGTATTTGTCAGCTCCGACTTGAGGGAGAGGGGGGTAAGCAGCGGTGACCGTTCAAACATGTAAAAAAATAAAAAAATTCTCACCATCAATTTCCACCGTGGTATGGGCCTCTGTTAATGTTTTTCTTTAAAACATTGACTTAGCTGTAGGGTGGAGTTGCATAAGTTGTACTGGCTCGTAATTTGTACCACCTCAATATCTACCAAACTGCAATGCTTAGGTTTGATATGACAACACTAAAAAGTAGAGCTACCAACATTACGCAATCGCTGTCAGTTTGGATTCGATATCACAACTGAGGTAGAAGTAGTAAACAAAAATCATGATTTCGGCGTTCTGATATAATTTTAGAGCCATTTACCTAAGTGTTTCTTGTGGCAGTGGTAGGTACACAGCAGCTGTTATATATGTTTTTGAAAAGTAAGCATATTAGTACACTTTTTTTGAGAATATAATTTTAATAATTGGTATTTCGAGGTTATAATGGCGGCTCGAATAAAAATAAAACTTGGTGTTGCCTAATTTGTACATACTAGGTAGTGAAATCCTAAAATGTACCGATACAATTTAGATATATGGTGATTCTTTAACTTGATGTTTAAAATAATATTGAAAACTTTATGTATGATAATTTTTATAAAGATGTATAACGGTAAGGCAAATTTCAATTTGTAGGAGAAACTAGAATCTTATTTAGACCGTAAAGTACAATTTAAGATACCTATGGTACAATTAACTGGTGCAATATCGGCAACCTTACCCTAATTTAGCTAATTCAGAAGGATCACAATGTGTTTAATAGTCACCCATCTTAAGACTGACCTCGTTAAAATCACTTAACCTTCTAATATAGCAACTTACTCGGTACAGTATTAATCGCTTCTCATTCAAATAAATTACGATTTTAAATAAAAAAAGTTAGCAAACTCACTATTATTGAGACGAATTACTTCAAAGAAACCACCCCTATAGGGCCACGACCCTCATTTTCACTGAGCTGCCCTCGTTAGGGATAGAAATGGTAAAAAATACGTCTCATCATTTGTTTGTAGACGTAATGAGACTAATATGTCTTGCGTGTAAATTGTACTTAAAGAAAGAATTACGTATTGTGTTCCGATTGTGTGGCAGTCAGAAGGGAGAGTTTTGTGTCTGATATTTATGGCATCTTTATCACCGCGTATGCACCCAAAGTTTGCACTGAGCCTGGGGTTAATACCTACTTCTACTCTTTCTTTTGATTTCAGTTATGTTGGCTTTTGTTGGAGCGTCTGCCTTCTGACCTCACAACTTCTAGAAGGAAACTTGTACCGCTCGTTATTCAGTTAGGACATGACGGTATTTCTACCCAATTGAGCAGTCCGACTGGGGAAGTACCTCCGCCCTGCACACTACAGAATACTGCGGCCACTCACCGCCAGGAACGTTCCCGGATTTTGTTTCTAGCGATGAGTAAGGTAGCCATAGCTTACTGGAGTTTTATGCTATATTGTCCTGCTTTGTTTTCTGCGCACGACACAAAACTTTCTGTTATTACAGGGTCGGCAACACGAGTGTGACTTCCCTGATGTTGCGCACGTCCAAATGCCACGGTAACCACTTTCCATCAGGTCGGCCGTGTGCTTGTCTGCCACCTGAGAGGTATGAAGAAAAACCTTGCAGGAAAAGTTGCTCAAATCTAAATAAATTCTTATGTAGATACGTGGAAATCAATCGAACCATCCTTAATTTCCACAAGTGCTAAATAAAATACTTGTACGAGTAAATACGTTTAATCATGAGTGTAATGATTATTTGAACAGGGAAAATCCTTGTAGATTTTGAACGAAAACTCTTCTTGGAAATTACATTCGATTTGAACCTTCCTATTGAATGAATTCTGAAGTATATCATTGAGCTCACGTGTAATTAAGTGTTAATGGAAATTATCTGATATACAAGAACGTTGTAGGTAGGTTATAAGGGTAACATTGAAGATGAGAAATCTAAATATGTATAACTCAAAGGTGACTGGCTGACTGACTGACTGACATAGTGATCTATCAACGCACAGCCCAAACCACTGGACGGATCGGGCTGAAATTTGGCATGCAGGTAGATGTTATGACGTAGGCATCCGCTAAGAAAGGATTTTGATTAATTCTTCATAAATCTACATAATTGAAAGTTTGTATGAAACTTTGTCAATTTTAAACCGATCGGGCTGAGACTTTGCATGCATAAAGCTACTATGACGTAGGCATCCCCTAAGAAAGGATTTTGAGATGCAGGCTATATAAACACTAAGCGATAACCGACATCCACGCGGGCGAAGCCGCGGGCAACAGCTAGTAATATTATAAGGTTAAAGTAAGAGTAGACCGAGATATTTGAGCGTCCGACTGGGGAAGTACGAGGTTACTAAGCCCCCTAATTACGAAAATGAAGACTGTCGTGGATGTGAGACATTCTAAAAAGAAAAAAAAAGAAACACGTCGATTGATTCCGATGGCGCTTTTTTCGGTTAGTCCAATACCAATGTCGCTTCAATAAACAATGTAAATCTCCAAAACCATTGCAATTCGTTCGAGAATAAAATTGTTTCTTTTGTCCCCTTCAGTTTAAAGGCTCAATTGTATTTAATTAGGGCGAATAAATAAGGGATACTTGTTACAAGGGCTGCTGACTGGAAAATAATTCAGGGCGATTTGTTTCCGAAAATTATCCTGTCCCCTTCCAAAGGGCTCTAGTAATACTATTTACTAATATAAACAGAATAATATACAATATTATTAGGTTATATTTCACTGCGTTTTCTGTATGGTGTAGTGTAGGACTAGGTACTAAATCTTATGGTAAATCGCACCATACAGTGTTCTGGGTATTAGGTTCTTCTGCAAGATGTGGTTTTCTAATGGATGCATTTTGTTTTTATGTTTGGGCTTATTATGTAACGTCGGGGATGATTTTGATGACTTTCACTTCCAAAGCTGATAGTAAGGCTAAGCTACTATTATTTAAAAAAAATAATTAGGATTCCGTGCAATTATATTAAAAACTCAGATGTGAGTCCACGCGGATGAAGTTGTGGACACAGTTATCCATCCATCCATATCCATACTAATATTATAAATGCGAAAGTAACTCTGTCTGTCTGTCTGTCTGTCTGTTACGCTTTCACGCCTAAACCACTGAACCGATTTTAATGAAATTTGGTGTAGGGGTAGATTAGACCTTGAGAAAGGACATAGGCTATGTTTGGTCGCGAAAAGCTAGTTTAGTATAAATGAGGTAAAAACTACAGTAACAAGCAATCAACTAAACAACCAATCAACAATCTAACCATAATAATCATCAACTCCAAAACATTACAGCAAGAGCAGATAATATGCAACCTAATCTCAAATTTTCCGCCTCGCAGCTGCTACATTATCTCTCAAGCCATTTGCGATGGTATCTCAAATTATCTGTTCCTGACTGAAATGAAAACATTAGGTAGGCTTATTAGAGTCATTCGGGTATAATGGGAGTTAGACGAGCATTGAGACTTCATTGGCAGAAGCACTAGTCCTCAAAATTATTCTTAGAGCAATTTTTTTTTTATTTTTTATTTTTATTTTAAAGAATGTTAGCAACCGAAATTACTAATATTCCCGTTAACCCCTTCGGATTAAAAAATTCCATAGTTACATCAGACTAAAGATAATTATTTGAAGAGCATACTGGCACCCGTAGTACAGGTTAATTCTTACTATCCAGCGTTTAACGTGACATTAAATTGGTCTAAGATTTATTTTGTAATCTTAACTGTAGTAGATTCTTATCTTATCTAGTTGCGTCCAAAAGAAGATGGGGATTTCTGGGCCAAAATGTAATGAGTTGGGTGAATTTCCCAAATGGCTTTTTTTTTTGTCTTCGGTGAAATTAGTATTTGAAAAAAGGAATATTGTTCTGAATTATTTTTTTTAGTATTCAATAGGTTGTTAATGAGTTGTGGCAAAAATATATTTAGGCTAGGACTATATATAAAGGTAGAAATAAATACATAAACCTCTATTTTCTTCAAATCGGTGCTGTCCCTCTACTTTTTTTACAAACAAAAAAGCTTATACACTAATAAAAATAAGTAAATTAAGTATAATAAATTATTCTATTTCATAGAATATTAGTTTTATTATTAATTTAAGTCATATTTTATTATATAATTAACGAATATTATTACTGAGAGGCACAAACGTACTTGTCCTGCGAAATGTTCTCAAATCGGTGACCAAAAGTAATTTACACATAACTTTATATCGACGAGTCCGACAGTGTCCCCACCTCAATTTTATTTCTCTCGTTAGTGCCCCTAGTGCGCAGTCAGGACGGACGTATGTTAAATCACTGCATATTCCCGCCAATAATATAAGTACGCCATTTTAGTTGCTCCCGGACAATTATTTTATACTATCGGTGGTGGCATCTTCCTAGTGTAGTAAGCAGTTTTATTGTTGTTTTTTGGTTCTAATAGAGGTAGAAAGTGAATTAGCTTCATTGATTGTTATTGAATTTAACCTAGATATTATGCATTTTTTCTAATATTCTAAAAAGTGTGAAATTTCTCACGTCGGTTTTCGCATATCGGTGTAATCGGTGGTCTTTATTACCACGGATATGATAATTTACACCGAAAATGATAAGAAAAGACGAATCGGTGTCTTACACCTAATATCGGTGTTTTGATTCATGATTAATGCACAGTTTTGTCACATCGGTGGATTGCTTTATCATATCGGTAGATATTTTTTCATCTCGGTGAGTCGTTTTATCATATCGGTTGATCCCGTGCGATTTCGTTAAGTATACAAAGGAAAAATGGAACATACAAGAACATACATATAAACACATACATACATAGGGGGGACTACAATGCCAAAGTGGGAATACAAGAACGCGACGAGAAGAAAATCGGATCATAAGGAGTGGTATGCAGAAATCGCAGGGGGCAAATGCTAGTCAGCTTCGTCGAGTCACAGGCATCTCTTCTTAATGAATAGTTTCTTTAAGAAAATACCCCACAAGCAGTGGACTATAATAAGGAACGATAATTATAGACTTTTTTCATAATGGTACCTAAGCACATATTCAGAGATCAACAACAGTGTGATCAACAAGTTTAATACTGGAAGCGATAATCGACTTATCTGAGGCTCTCTAAATATCAAGATTCCGAATGATAAGGTCAGCCCTCCCACCTACGCCGCTCCAAGTAGCTCTAGGGTCGCAATACTGGAAACCTCTAGGGAGGCATTGACGGGAAGGCCGACTAGTGGTCAAACCATTGCATTGTGGGGCTCCAATCCTGAAAGAGCTAGCAAGCCTCTTTAATTCCGTCATCCCGCAAGGGCTAACACCTAGGGCATGGAGCGGGAGTGCGGTGGTACTGTTCTTCAAAAAAGGTGATAAGACCTTGCTGAAGAACGCAGGCCATCTCACTCCTGAGTCATGTCTACAAGTTGTTCTCGAGAGTCGTCACAAATCGCCTCGCAGGTAAGCTCGACGAGTTCCAGCCACCTGAGCAAGTCAGGTTTTGAAAAGACCATAGTACCGTGGACCACATCCATATACTGTTTGGCAGATTGTAGAAAAGACTCAGGAGTACAACCAGCCGCTGTGTATGGCGTTTGTGGACTACGGAAAAGCCTTCGACTCTATCGAAATCTGGGCAGTGCTGGATGCGCTGCAGCGGTGCCGCCTCGATTGCACATCGAGGTGCTGAGATGCTTGTATTACACTGTCGAAGAAGAAGACAAAACCCATTAGCCTCCAACGTGGAGTGAGACTGGGAGATGTTATATCTCCCAAACTATTTACCAACGCATTGGAGGACTCTTTAAGACTCTGGGCTGGACTGGGCGGGGTATCAACATCAACGGTGAGTACATCTCGCACCCTTGGTTCGCCGACGACATCATAATAGTTGCGGAGTCGCTGGAACAACTGGGCAAAATGATGCACAGCTTGAATGGAGCTTCTCGACAAGTCGGCCTCAGTGTATCCAAAACGATCATGTTGTACCGAGAGCAATTGCCATCGAAGGAACGACACTCGAAGTTGTTCAAAAATAGGTATATCTATCTGGGGCAGGTTATTCAGCTCGGTAAAAACAACTTCGAGAAAGAAGAAGCCAGAACAATCCAACTGGGGTGGGCAGCATTTGGCAAATTACGTCGGGTCTTCTCCTCCCCCTTGCCGCAATGCCTTAAAACAAAGGTTTTCCGACCAGTGCGTTCTGCCTGTTATGACTTACGGTGCCGAAACGTGGCCACTGAAGGTGGGGTTAGTCCGTGACCTAAAAATCGCACAGCGGGCTATGGGAGCAAGCTATGCTTGGAGTTTCTTTGATGGATAGAATTAGAAACGAGGTCATCCGACATTACAACCAAAGTTACCGACATAGCTCGCAGAATAAGCAAGCTGAAGTGGCAGTGGGCTGGTCACATCTGCCGATGGACTGATTGCCGTTGGAACAGACGAGTCCTAGAGTGTAGACTGCGAGGAGTAAGACGGAAGGTGGGACACCCCCTGGCCAGGTGGACTGACGACCTACGAAAGGTGGCTGGGAAGGACTGGATGCGGAAGGCGGAGGATCAGCAAACGTGGCGCATATTGGGAGAGGCCTATGACCAGCAGTGGACTGCAATAGGCTAATTGATTGATTTGTGTTACCAGCTTACAAACGTTCTTTTTTAAATTAATTATATATTATAAAAAAAGAATAGAAGAAAGTAAATATAATAAAATAAGTACCTATATAATTTCAAAAAATATAATATTTTCATTGGATCTTCAAGAACTCTATTCTCGTCGGATATGATCTTCTTCAGGTCAGGCATTCAGTTTTAAGTCACTCTTGTAATTGTTCAAAGGTGGATAGATTATCATTTCGGTGAATATTTTATCATAATGGTGGATATGTATATAATTTCGGTGGATAAACTTATCAAATCGGTGTACAGAAAAAATAATCGGTGCGGGTTTGTCATGTCGGTGGAAACCAAAATTAAAACTGAATTTTCTCCATAATCTTAAATGATACGTTGATGATATTAAATTTGGGGATACATGATTATCACAAAGATTACATAAAACCTTAAAAATATACAAAAAACATATAAATGAAAAAGTTCACCGATATGATAAAAAAAATGGCATTTGTTGAAATTCACCCATTTGAGATATGACTCAAAAAAGCGTGTAAGCTCATAATTGAGATCACTCTCATCTTTTTACATCTTTGCCCAAGAATGTATGAAAGTGTATCCATCTCCTTTGCATTCACTTTGAAGTTTAAGGTTTTTTAGCTTATAAGCAGTTTATTTATTTTTATTAGCAGTCAGCTTTTACAAGACAGCCTAGTCTGTAAACGTAGCGTTAGTAAATGCGACTGCTGCGCAGGAGGCTTGGGTTCGATACCCCGCTCAGTGCAAATATTTTTTAAGCCTATTTGCATTGGTCTAGTGGAGGAACGAGATGTGATGTCCCTCCAACACAAAGGGAGGATCCTCCGACCAGGCAAGGTGATCACGCCTGGCGGCCCGCGGCCCTACGATTGTTGTTGGGGTGATGTATATAGCTTGTACCGGCGCTAGATCTTCACATTCGCGATTCAGGATCTGTAGCGACGTAGTAGTTCGACTTGCTGTCGCTAGATGGCGCTGGGTACATGTGGTATTGCCATAGTCTGGTCGTGCCTAGGATAGCACGTTACTCTGTCGGTCCCGGTTGTCATACGAACATCTATGGCAGTAGTTGGAACCCTAAAAAGTTCAACTACTGGTTTAACTGGAATGCTTTGATATCGCCAATGGGATTTGAAGGTCTGATGGCCGTCGTTTTATGGAAAAAATCGAAAATCCACCTAACCTGCAGTTAGACTGGAAGAGCGTACCCTTACTCTGAGCGGTCTTACCATCCAGCGAAATACAGTCAATTCGATGGACCAAAGCTAAAAAGTATGTATGCAATACGAGTATCAACTGGCTATTGTTACAGTGTTCAGTAGTGTTACGCTTTTAGTGCCCGCCTAATCCGCAACCGGCCTTATATATGAAAAAGTACACTTTTTACATTCGCGCTTCGTCTGATGAACAATGGTCCATGCGAGTGGTCCCTGTATTGTCAACGACGCATTGTGTTTTAAGAGCAACTTTTCTTTTGTGGTGTGTAATAGACAGCAGTGTTGCGTTATTTTTTCGGGTGACTAGGTTTTTATAAAAAAAATGTGTAAATAAAAATAAGGTGCATTTTTGTGGAGAATTTGGAGAATGGAGAATGTAATGAAGGAAAAATCTCGTAAAAGAAATCTGTTCTGTTCAGTCTGGATCTAATGTCAATCTCTGGGATGTCAAAAACGGTAACCTAATTTTCATAAAATTCTTAATCGCTCAGTGGCCAGAGTATTACCCCTACGAGGGACTGTTCGTGGCTTCAAGTCCCGTATAAGCATTTCACGTTTTTTGTAAGAGGGCTGGCAAACCGGAGTTGACCTCAAAGGAGGATTGACGAAATCTACTGCTCCTTGCCATGATTTGGTTTTTGCGGGACTGCTGTTTGAACCCTCCCAACCTTAGAAGAGTCTACGCCAGAACCTCTTGCTGAAGATCCTAATGGGTCCACATTAAAAATCATGGTTATTCGCATGGTGGATCTATGCGAATGCCATAACAGTAGAATTATTTATCAGTAAGAGTTTCCCTCTCCCTACAGTCCCGGGTTCTTTAAGCGGGGCGTGAAAAAGCATCTGCTGAGGCCGTCGACCTGAGTGCCACAATTGTAACATGGTACGTGACTATAATGGTGACCCTCTTTCCTAAGACTTTGCCTTCAGTTTACCATCAGGCGAGGTGAAGTCAAATTGACGTGTCCTTTATACAATATGAAAAAAATGTTATGGACTAATCTGAAATGCTCTTACGAAGCTTCAAAACTGACGAAAATGAACTGACTGACTAACGAATTAATATCGTCAAATTGATACTGCCAATATCAAAAAGTAATTAATACATACCTAATTGATAATGATTGATTTCAATTAATATTAGGTACTCGAGATTGTTAAGGCTCCAGATAAATTAAAATTAATTAATTACCATGTAATTGGCAGAATTATGTAGATATTTAATTATCTATGTTTAAACATGTACGCTTTGTAGAATTTTAATACATAAATTAAGGAGATTATAAAATCTAATAAATCTATGCAACTACTCGCAACAACTGCTAGTAGTGGCGCCCTCTAGCGGTCATAAAGTAATGTGTTAAAAGGAATTGGTATCAAATAATAGGACTTAATTAACACATTTCAAATATGAACAAATTATTAGTTGTTTAATCATAACCCACCTATGGCTTCGTCGCAGTCGCGTAAAAATAAAAACCCGACTTTGCCCTTACCTATTGTTTTGTTAGTGGCATACGACCACGGCTATCCCTGATATTTTCTTATTTAAAACTTTTTAGAGCTTGATTTTTCAGTAGTCGGGTTTTAGTTTTTATATAACTTCGTATCCTTAGTTTGGACCCTATCACAGGTCTAAAAAATTTAGGTCGTTTGAGCCATAATATATAACTGTATACAACGATGCCTAAAATAGTTAACGAGGTATATTTTTCATCCGTAATTTTACATTATCCGTAAAGTTACGGCTTGTGACCTTCTGCCGGGTCCCTGTTACACGAGCCGTATTTTATATGCGTCATTAATAACCCCTTGTTACATGTGTCGCTTTTCATCATTTCAAATTTGTTACAGAAATATTTTTTGACTTCACGATATATCCTTGGAAAGGAAAGTAAATATAAAATACGCATATATTTTTACATACATACATTTACTCAAGTCTGTAAATCCCCGAAGGGGTAGGCAGAGCCATATTAACAGCCACATTTCGTCAACTAATATTTTCGGTCCCACGTAATAGGGGACGAGCCTATTGCCGTCTAGCGGGCACTTTGTCAAGGGCTGTATGTTTACTGTCGGATGGAGAACAGCCCTATCCCTTAGTCGCCTTTTACGACACCCACAGGAAGAGATGGGGTGGCCCTATTCTACTCCACCGGGGACCAACAGGACAATTTTTATTTATACTCACTCTTGTATATCGGGGTAACCGTCCAGGTGGGGTAACCAGAGTTGCTGAACTCCTACTTCTGCAAACATGTTTTTATTTCCACTAAGTGTGTGTGAAGATACAGTTTAGACCCCGAAGTTCTTAGTAGAGCCCCCCATTCTTAGTAGATTCTTGTATATCTTTTTTTTTTATATCACTTAGGGGGCAGACACGCACTGCACGGCCCACCTGATGGGAAGTGGTTACCGTGGCCTATGGACGTATGCAACACCAGGGGCGTCACACTCGCGCTGCCGACCCTGATGAAACCTTCTAATGCCCTTCTTGAAGAACCTTGAAGAAAAAAAGAATATCGGGGTATGCATACGCATGCAGCAGATACAGCATACCCATTACTCATCAAACTCCGATACGGATATAAGGGGATCATTGAGAAGCTGCAATTTTAATGACGCGAATCTGCTGCATGTGTCTGCAGTTATCGTATGCGGCCTATACCTTTCTTGTCATTGGAAAATACAGATCAAAATATATACTCAGTAAATACATGAAAATTCGCAATGTTAAACATCCGCAATTATCGCCTGTCGAATTTAGGGTATGTGATCACGTTCCGCAAATATTGTGCGAAGTGTGAACGGCTCCGGTCCAATTGTGGTTCAAATCAGATCCCAGATTAATATTCCGACTAACACCAAGCTAACGAACTAGTCAATCAGTGGATTAAATACGAATAATTGTTTGCTTTGAAATAAAATATAATTCTAAATGTTTGGGGCGGCAGGCTTGCATGGCCGTGTGCTTGTCTGCCTCCTAAGTTGTATAAAAAAACTGTAAACTTGTTGGTTCCCGGTGGAGTAGAACAAGACCACCTTACATCTTCCTAAGGGATAAAGCTGTTCTCCATCTGTTAGCAAATAATACAGCCCATGAAAAAGTGCCCGCTTGAGCACAAATAGACTCACCCAAATTATGCGGGATCGAAAACCATAGTCGATGAAATACGTTAATACACCTCTGTTTACCCTTTCGAGGATTTACAAGCGTGAATATATGAATGTATCTACTTCAAACTTCGTTCTCCATTGTTCAGAGTTGCTGTGGTATAAATATTTTATCAACAAAACCTCAGTAGAACACAGTAAACATTTTAAAGCTTTTACAGAATTAAACCTTCATAGGAAACGTTTGGAACAATTCGCCAGACCACAAACCATTACACACACGGTAGGAGATATGCTCACGCCTTTTATGAATTCAGAGTAGGCAGAGACAAGAGCCTTACATCTGCTTCTATCCTTGCGCACTTCATGAGCCTACTGCGGGCACACTATGAACTCTTAAAACAGGTCGATAATTGGGCGAGTAGACCCGTACAGGAGGGTACTTCATCGATTCACACCACAAGCTGTTCGGACCACGGTGTGAATCGCACAAGGCCCCTTTTCGAATTCGTCGTTTCAGACCAGTGGTGTGAATCGACGAATGTCTATTTTGTACTTCGTCGTTTCGCACCACGCGGCTACGGTACGAAAATCCGATGTGATCTTTTTGACTTAGTAAAGTGAACCATTGTCATTCATTCAAAAAACTAGAACGTTTGATGGTACTGACGGGTAGAAAACAGGGGAAATATTTTCTTTTCATATAAACTATCCCTTGCATTATGTACTGTATTTCAGTCAGGCATAGAGTTGGTTCAGATAGTATCTAAATCTATAGTTTGTCCTTTAGAGCTCGAGGTGCGGATTTAAACCAGGTGAGACGCACAATGGCCCAAAAAGGAGGCTAAGTGCGGATAAAAGAGTCTCCTTTCCATTCCATTCCATTTCACCACCAGGCGAGGTGAAAATTTTGAAATAATACCACTTTTTAACTAATCTACCTGACTGTGAAACTATGTACAGTAACCATCTTTATTCACTCCGCAAACATGGCTGTTTAAAAGTAGCCGAAACATCCGACTAAAAGTAAATAATCATCATCATCACTAAGTACATATTATAAAACAAAGTCGCTGTCGCTGTCTGTCCGTCCCTATGTATGCTTAAATCTTCAAAACTACGCAACTGATTTTGAAGCGGTTTCTTTTTATAGATAGAGTGATTCAAGAGGAAGGTTTATATGTATAATAAATGCATATTATTATAGAGAAACACTCACAAATCGGGATCCGAAAACCACGCGGGCGGAAAATAAGGCGAAAGTTCGCCGGGTCAGCTACTAACAAATAAATCACGATAGAATCCGTTAAAAAGTGGTTTTATTTCAACGAGTGATATTTGCGTAAACTTCAGACAGTCTCACGTGGCAAAGTTTACCTGCATTGATGTGTCCAAATATGTAAAAAAATGTTTTGGACAGCCTTCGCTACGAAGGGTGAAAAGTTTCTAGAGGCTGGTGGAAAATGTCTTACCTCTTCTAGAACGACCATACTGTAAATTTTATTATCTCTACCGCGGCTTCCCTTTGCAGAGCAAGCCGGCAGGAATCGGTTCATAGAGACTCCTTGCCACCGATGGACATATTCTAGTCTGGGGACAAGTTAGACAAGAAACAATCTAATGTAAACAAGATAGCTTCAAAAGTTACATATCGGGGGAAAAGTAACGCTTTTTATGGTACCTATGAAAAACCTGTCGGATAAAATTATGGGGCGCGGTGGGGTGGTTATGACGAATAGTTTTATTTATTTACAATGTTACAAAAGTTACATTCTGGCAACGTTACGATTAATCTTTTGTTACCAGAATCGATTATTCTGACAATTTGATTATAGACGCTCCAACCCTAGATTATAAACGTCAAATCGTATATCTTAATTATTTTGAGTGTATAGGAACACATACGGCATGTCAAATAGTCCCTGGTATAAACAGTTGAATGCTCTGACGGTAGGTATCTAATTCTAATCAAATTAACGATTCAGTAGGCTCGGAGTCGTGACCTTCGCCCGTAATCTTCACGCTTGCTTTCATTTTAGGGTTGAATACCTGAGGAAGTATGGTCCAATACTCCCGAATGTGGTATTATATTCACGTTCACCATGGTTCAATAAATTAAAAAGAAATTGAAATATTGTTATATATTTTTACGGCCTCTGTGGCGCAGTGATTGTTCTTTCAACTGCTATGTCGAGGAGCGCGGGTTTTATTCCCGCTTAGTGCAAATATTTTTATGCATGAACTAGCTGACCCGGCGAACTTCGTACCGCCATATTTTCCACCCGCGTGGTATTCAGATCCCGGTCCCGCTATAACTTAATAGAAGTTTCCATGTTAGATTCTGATCCCGTTCCCGCTGCACCTTCCATTTAATTTTCTTATTCAAACCTTAGCCAATAACAAACACAAAACAAAAAGAATTATCCAATTTGGTGCAGTCATTGGGAGGTTATGCTTTATGCTTATGCATTTGGGATTTATGTCACGTCCCATGGGAACGTGACAAAAAGTATCCTATGTCCTTCTCCTGGTTCTAAGCTACTTCCCCACTAATTTTCAGCCAAATCAGTTCAGCCGTTCTTGAGTTATAAATAGTATAACTAACACGACTTTCTTTTATATTTATATTAAAGATATATCTATTTGCATTGTGAATTTGTCTTGGGTGTTTCCGTGCCTTAGAGAGCACACTGCCGTACCCGGTTGTCATACGAACATCTATGGCAGTCGTTACGAGTATGTGGAGTCCTAAAAAGTTCGACAACTAGTCTAACTGCTGTACTTCGATTCGACTGGCTTGTGGAGGTCAGATGGCCGTCACTTCACGAATAAAATACGTAAGTCACAAAACCTCTCTAGTGAGCTCTGGCTACTCACCGCCGGGAACGCATCACGAGGTTATTATAGCCGCGGTATTTTGTAGGGCCGAGGTACTTCCCCCGTCGGACTACTCGATTGATGTTTATATTGTAAATAAAAGCATTAGCAGGGCGCCACAATGACGTCATCGTCATTTAATTACGTCACATTAAGCTGAAAGGACCAATAAAGACTATCACAACATTTACTATGACATTCAGTGATCATTTTATAGATCTATCACTTTTGTTGTAAGGACATAGATACACTAGTGTTCTAGATTAGATAATAATTAGGTACTACACCATCATCATCATCTGCATATAGACGTATTCTCCCGATTGCATCCGTGGCCAAGATGACCCCGGAGCTCAGGGTCCGCCTTCCGGCTCCTCCTTCTCCACTTCGCACGATCTTGGGCGTCCATGGTAGTGAGACCATTTGCACGCATATCACCCTCCACGACGTCAAGCCAGGACTTCTTTGGCCTACCCCTTTTACCTGGAACCGGCGGTACTACACCAATGCTAGGCAATAAAATTAAACAAGTAACAAAAACCGTAGCAGTAAAGATCTGGGGCCCTAGACAAAGTGACATTCTATTGAAGGAATCGCGCTGAAGCGAACCATTTTTAAGGTTTTAACAATGGATTTCGGGACATTGCGGTGGTTATAGTAATAATGATAAGTTAAATGATGTACTTATTTCGAGTTACAAAGACTCAAATTTCATAAAAAAATATAGTTATATTAATGATTTATGTCAATTTCATACTAAGGCTGCTAAGTCAGGGGTCGTACGATACCCGTTCATTGTAAATTGCATCGGTCTACAGTATTATATTTACAATAAAATATGAGCTTTTGATGCTATACAGCACTATCTTGACCCAAAATAAGCATAACTTAACTAGCTTTTTTTATGGGTTCTAGAGTGTGGATACACGTACATACATTATTTTTGTAAAATACATACATAAATTAAAACACCCAGACCAATGAAAATATTCACATACAAATAAAAACGGTTACACATACAATTACAATCTACCTTTAGGCTAATAAGTAATTTAAATTTAACTTAATTTGCTAACACTTATAAGTTAAGAATGTATCCATTGGCACTTTTCTTATAGTCTCTAT
This sequence comes from Eilema depressum, assembly GCA_914767945.1. Classification (NCBI taxonomy): domain Eukaryota; kingdom Metazoa; phylum Arthropoda; class Insecta; order Lepidoptera; family Erebidae; genus Eilema; species Eilema depressum. The sequence goes on from OU612020.1 coordinate 20,414,252, forward strand.
TGAAATTGAAAGACACTTTGTTCTTGTGTTCTTTCAGCGTAGCACTCACTGCACTTCGTTACACTAACTTCACTAAACTAACTCAACATACAAATAATATATACATACATACAAATATTTATCATTCTATACTACAAAACGCCTGCAAACGAATTGTCACTTTTCTAGAGGGTCTGATAATAATTATAAGAACAAGAAATTGCCTAAAACATAAGAACAGCATTTCCTATTACCTGACAAATAATAGACGAGTTCCAGCCTCCCCCTCCCCCTCTCCCGTCCCCTATCCACTTAACAACGACCTTTCCCTAAATGAATTCCTGTGAATGCACCCTTAACTAAGTGACGTAATGGGCTATCGAAAATGGACAGACATGGCGTCCTTATTCTGTTCTTGCACGATAATTATTTTACGAAGAAGAGAATTCTATTTGAGTGAAAATACTTCATCATCTTGGAGAAGGTAGGACACGACGATATTTCCGTCCCAATCAAGGAGTCCGACTAGGGAAGTACCTCGGCCCTACAGAATACCGCGGTCATACTAACCTCGTGTTGTCGATTGAGAAAGATAAAAGAGAATCGACCTCGGGCGGGACCCGTGCGAAGTCGATCCAAAATCTTTTATACATCTGTCTTAGGGTGACGGTCTCGGTGGCTTAGTGGTCAGAGCATTCCCCCTGTAAGAGAAAAATCGCGGGTTCGAGTCCCACCGAGGTCGATTCTCTTTCCCTTTATTAATCGATTTGAATAGTTAGCATAATAAATGCTTCAAAATTTCATTCAACCTCGTGTTGCGTTCCCGGCGGTGAGTAGGGTAGCCAGAGCTTACTGAAAAGATTTTGTGCTGTCAGTGGGTAAGAGCAAAGGCAGCTCCTGCTATGTCTTCTGTGAAATTCGCTGTTCTTAGAGGGTCGACAGCATGAGTTTGACTACCCTGGTGTTGCATACGTCCATAGGCTACGGTAACCAGTTTCCATCAGGTAGGCGGCGTGCTTGTCTGCAACCTAAGTCGTATAAAAAGAAACGAGTTCAATCCTTCTAAATACCCTATATAGAGAAGGTCTCTACTTCTCACTCTCTCCTGTCGCGGGTCTGCTGGAAGAAATTTCTAATAGAAATAAGCAGAGCCTTTGTACAACTATTTCCATCTATGTCTCTTTGTATTTGTTCTGTTCGTGTGTGTGTACATAAATAAAAATTAAAAAAAAAGATCCAAAGCGAGTATTGAGACGCTATAAAAGCAGGTCTTCATTCATTATCATATCACTTGCGATACAGGAAAAATGTATCAGAATACGTGTTCGAGAACATATATTAGCTGTCTCGGAGACGAAGGTCTGACGGCCGAATAAACGTATAAATGGAACAAAAATATTGTTTACTAATGAATATTCTAATAAAAAAGCATGATAACATAACATCTCGACTAAAAACATACCCAGTGGAAGTAATAAGGCTTTTACTATCCAACACTGATGTTCAAATAGAAAACTGTCACTTACAACGTACAGCCAGGCTGTAATTATAGTCAGTTCGCACTTAACACTAATTGCCAATCATTTACCATTTGTTCCTCGGCATCTTAGCCAATATAATCATATTCCGAGCTATTTCTCAACTCATTTGGAGTCGGTTTTCCAGTCACTATGAAGCTTCAATATTTTCTGTGAAGAAAGAAAGAAAGAAAAAAGAAAACTATTTATAATCCTCACGATGTTTGTGTATGATATAAATATAATAATTTGTGACAATAGGATAAGTAACTTACACATTGTGCGAATCTAAATAGGGCCCCATCTCAGCATTGAATGCTACGCACACTAGGTATATAGGTGACCCGCTAGTAACGCTAACGCCACACACGTATCGTATACTTATAATAGATTTACAATCATTCATTTTCATTGAAATACTAGCTGACCCCGCGAACTTCGTACCGCCTAACAGTCGATCCTTTTTTTCTTTAATTTTTCTCTCCGTAAGAACCATCCTCGTACTTCAAGGAATGTTCTAAAAAAAAAGAATTAGCGAAATCGAGATTTGCGCTTAGCAACACATTTAGGGATTCATTTTTATATAATAGAAATATATCCCAAAATTAAGAAAAAAAAAAGCGACTGCTCTTTTAGCATAATTCACTGGTATATCGAAGTTCTGTAGTTGGGAAAAAGTCTCGAAATTTTTAGAGTGCTAACTATCATACGAATGCCAGAGATGCTCGAATGACAAATAAGACAGACGGCTAACACGCTCTCGAGATGAACGGCATCTGTCGAGAGAAGGTAGGGACCACCATTACAGGTTCTAAAATAGCGGCCACTATTTTTTTTTTCGCCTATATCTCAGCTACCACTAAGTCTAGCATTCTTTAGTAAATAAATTTTATATTAAGTAACCATTAGGCGCACAATTAATATTTAAATGACAGGTACATAATAGTTACAGGCGGATTTATTTAGTTTGAACTAAGTTAAGGTCAGACGGTTCAATTTAGATCTCACTTAAGTAGATACCATAATTGAGCAAGGATTTAGAGAAAACTCATCAAGTAGATAATTATTGTATTGAAATGTATTGAAACTGGAATTAAGGAGGGTGAAGATTGAGGTTATATGGGGCTACCAAGACTGTTGAGGCCCAAACCAATCTCACCCACAATGCACTGAATACTGAATCAGGAGGAGGTGCAGAAAGTTTTGTCACCGTGAAGCACATTACCTACGCCTTTTTTCATGCAGAAATTGACCTCTCCTCCTCCCTTTCCCGCCGACCAGCAAAGGGCGGTTATAATGGACTCGAACCGAGTAAAACCATACACCATGCCGGGCCTTCCGATACTGCTGTGGAAGGTGACCCCCACCTCGGCTGACTCATGGTCATCTCCGATATCGAGATGGCTATGGTGGGTCTCGAGTGTTGGAACCACTCTTTCCCCATCTTGCCTCGGAAAGGATGTAGGTGTACCCTTGATACAGCATGGAATATTATTTTTCACCATTGACACTCGAAAAAGGGCCCGTGATTCATCAAAAACAGTGAATAAAACGCTCATTGTTTCACTGAGTGAATATAAAAATTTGAATTTAGAACATGCGCGAATGTACGGATTGTAGTAAAATATGCAAAGAGATTGCATACTCTCACTATAAAAACGTACTAAAAGTCACCTAAATGTAATAACTGGCTGGATGGAATGTGGCTCAGTTTAAATTAAGAAAAAAAAATGCCGCCAATTTTCTGTGCAATTTTTCTTGTAAAAGTTTCTGTTTGTCTCTTAATCTTAAAATGACTTCATCCAGTGATGAAAATGAAACTCTCGTGTTCTCGAACGCGAAAAGATATTAATGATATTAATGATAATTTGCTGTTTCTGTTATGTTTCTTTTATGTACTATCCATAACAAAATTTTATTCATAATCACAGAGTAGGTAATGGTTTTCTCGCAGTCAATGATGAAAAGTAGAGTACCTAACACGTGAAAAAAGAATTCATCTCGGCTCTTGTATCCCTCGATCCGCTCAGCTTTCTATCTAGAATCCCTCGCTACGCTCGGGATTCTACCGCAGAAAGCTTCGCTCCTCTCGGGATACAACTCAGTGCCTCGAAAAGAATTCATCTTTTTTTCACTTGTTGGGTAATCTACTATTACAACACACCTGCTCATAAAAGTGCTATTATTTCACCGCAAATAGGCACGTAATGACACCTATATTATCAAACTGTGACTTTTTCATTGCTATTATTCACAAGTGAGTTATAGATTCTTTTTTAAATTTTATAGGTTAAGTTTCTATGTTCTTAAAAAAGTTTCGATACGAAAAAGAACGTGTTTAATAGTACGAATAAATTAATATGCCTATTGTATGTTCATTTGATGCATTTTCGTATTTAAATAAATAATTTCAACTTGTAGTACTTACTACTAATAATATTGTTTAATAAACAAAAGGAGACGGGGACTTCTGGGCCAAAATTGTAATGAGTTGAGATATGACTTAAAAAAGCGGTATTTTTTTCTATTTCAAAATATTAAAAAACCAGCTCAATTGAAAGTCTGGAAGACGAGAAATCTTAAAACTAAGTTTATTCCACTAGCAAAATAAAATATCGATTACTAAAAATTATTTAAACAATATTGCGTATTAAAACACTTGCATCACAATTTGATATTAAATCAATCAGAGTGAACAAAACTTAATCATAATAATAATAATAACCATTTAAAATACCAAATAATAGTGTAATAAAAATAAATTCTGAATCGATTTCCGTTAATCGATTAATTATTTCTTGTGTTTATCAACTGTATTTTTAAGCTGTGACAGCTGACAGCTCCATTTTCAGTCAATCAGTTTATTTACATATTCAATCTTCAAAATTAATTATTTTGTCGAAAAATTGTATATTTACACGGCTTATGGGATATACAATTGTTTATAAAATATGTACAAAGGTATGCTATTATATCAGTATGCTGTATCAGTTTATTGGTTTAAATCCAATGATCAATTGACTTCTGCGTTTTGAGTATTTCCAGTTGATTTCTTGATTATATTCCCTTAACAGTGATTTCTCTTTACGGACTTCTAGCTTGCTCCTGGTTATCTTAAAGTACAATGATAAACTTGTTTACTTGTTTGAGTTTTGCTCGGTATTTTGGATTTTGACATGGATCTCTGTGTGAATTGTGGCATAGAAAATGAAGTAAATAAGGTAATATATTTCCACCTCCGCACTTCTTATACAATACTCTAATTATTATTGAAGCAGAATAAAAGATAATTATTATTTAAAGTGTTTTTTTTTATTAACATAACATCCTTGCACTCCATATCTTTAAAATCTCTTTGTAAGTTTTCGTCAGGGATAATCCCTGAGTAAAATATAATACAGTACAATAGAAAAGTATTTTACAATAAAAACAATGACCACTTTCTATTAAAACACCACAGAAATCACAGTTCTAAAATGTCAATTTCTTGCATAACCTCACTTTTACTAAATCTCTTATAACTCTGCTCTCAGATATCCAAAATCTGCAGAATTTTCAGGGATGGTTTAATAATTTATATGCTCTTAATTGATACCACCCTCATCTTATTACATTTTTGGCCCAAGAATGTATGAAAGCCTACCCATCTCCTTTTCACTCAAATTTAACGTTTTTTTTCTCTAAGTACAGAAAAAAAAACAGTAAAAAAAAGTTAAATTCAAACCTCATTTTTTTTTAAATATGGCCAACCGCCATTGTTAGATGCGCGCACATAGGAAAACGAATTAATTTGTAGTATTGTTTATTTAGTATTTGTAGTATTATTTTATTCGCGTGTGTTGTAAAACGTCGTATAGCACGCGTGAGTATGATGATTACCGTCCTCGGCTCTCTTAAGGCTCAATGGCGCCTCGGCGGTAATCACCAACTTTGCTCACTTGTACCATAATGTACTATTCTTCATGTGATTATACTAATAATGAAAAGGAAGGAAAACATCGTAATTAAGTACCTTTTCCATTAGATATGTACTTAGAAAATAAATTAATTAACCTAGGTACTTTTTATGTTTGAAAGATGAAAGTGCTTTCTTGCTAAAAGTTTATGTGTAATTGGGGAAAAGTAATTTCTCGTTTAGGTATACTAATGCGACTGAGACGTAGGAAGTCACTCAATGGTCTCCGTACTCCATGGGCGACAGATGCAACCGCATGTCACCCTAATGTTTTCCGCTTTCTTTCTGGAGGTCGATGGGGATATCGTGCTTCCCACACTCAAGGGGGCCGTAACCAACCATAAATGGCTAAGGTCAACCGGGGTACGAGGGAAATCCTTATAGACCACCTCACAACCGCACCTACCATACACTGAAAACCCGGTTTTGGTCGGTTCGAGGCCGACATAACAGCCTCCACCATTATGTGGGAAGTTACGATAGAAAACACACAAACTCAAAAACCTTAGTTTTTATACTACCTCTTTTCAATATTGGATACATACATACATTATAATTACGCCTTTATTCCCGGAGAGGTGTGTTAACACCTATATTTCACCAACCATTGTATTCGGTCCCACGTAACAGGGGATGACAAATCCGGGCAATATTTTTGACACGAGCCTTGCATCTGAGATCTGTATAAACTCGTATCTGTCTGATGTTAAACAGATCGCCTTGCACGACACCGCATGGGAAGAGATGCGTTGGGCCCAAATTCTACTCTGCCGGGCACCACGCTGCAATTTCAATATTATCATAGGTTAATAAAGCGTCTTATCATTGACAATAACATTGTTATTTCTCTCAATCTCAATTTGATCCACTCCAATTTCGTCATTCCGAAATTAGATTACTGAGAGAACAAATCTTGTGGTTAATACCACTTAATTGTCTGGACTGGACAAATATTTTGAATTGATTTCATTGATTGATTCAGTGGCCTCAAGAGGCTTTAGACGGTAACCGTTTCTGTGGTCGGATTTGTATGACTTCTTGTTAAGAGAATTTGCTTTCAAATTCAAATTTATTAATTGCAGTTATGTATATAGCCTTTCTTTTCCCTTATGGCCGCGTGGTTCCCGGCAGAGTAGAATTTGGGCCACCCCTTCCCCTCCCTTGCGGTGTCGTATAAGGCGACTAAGGGATAGGGCTGTTTAACATCAGACAGATATATACAGCCCAGACTCAGCCTCAGATACGTGGCTTGAGTCAACAATAGTGCCCGGAATGCGGCAGTAGGCTCACCCCCTATGTGGGACTAATACAATGATTGGTGAAATGTGGGTGCTGCTAATTCACCTCTGCCTAACCCTCCGGGGATAAAGTCGTGATTATAATATGTATGTATGTATGTATATTTTTTAGATTTCTTGCATCTTATTTTGTACTAGCTATTATATCCGGGACGTCGTCAGTATTGACTTAGCTGTGAAATTTGGCGCAGAACCATTATTCTTTTTCTAAAATTGCCAGGCTATATCCCAGGATTTCACCCCAGAGCCAGAGATTATACGAGAGCTACTGCCATCTGACCTCCTTATTTCGAAAGGAAAACCTACCTCGTCCATTCATCAACAGGCTACTAGTTACTTAACCAAAAATATTTTGATGAGGCTCTTCAGAACTCAAAATCAGAGAAGCTTTTTGAACGCAATGTCAAGGTAGCCCCAGAAGATAGTGCGTACAAACAAACAGACTGTTCAGCAGTATTTATCCATACTAATATTATAAATGCAAAAGTTACTCTGTCTGTCTGTCTATCTGCCTGCCTGTTACGCTTCCACGCCTAAACCACAGAACCGATTTTGATAAAATTTGGTACAGAGATAGATTAGACCTTGGGAAAGGAACTAGAGGCTATATTTGGTTGCGATAACCGACATCTAAGCGGGCGAAGCTGCGGTCAACAGCTAGTAACGTATATAATCATCAACATCATTCCAAAACATCTGCTAAGATACATTTCGCACTGATAAAAACCTTTTATACGGATATCTAAGGGATTTGCTGGAATACCAATCTACATCAAACATAATAAGGCTTATCGCGAATTTGCTTTACTTAGACCTTAACACGGTGGCTTATGGTCTATTATCAAGTGTGGCTCAGCAACGGTTTACCAGATCTCATTATGGTGAAACCTGTTTTATACAAATCTTTTTAAACTTAGCCCTTGTTTTTATGAAGGCTTTTGTTAAAATATTTTTCAGTTTTCAATATTTTTTTATATAGGACACCAATATGACTGCATCTCGCCCCCCTAAGACCTAAGGGGCCAAGCCAGCCTCAGGTATAAAACAGTAAGCTTATTAACGAACGAGGCTCTAGTGCAGGCTTTCCTCTCGGGTTTGGGGGAAAGACGGCAATCGCTTCCGTAAATAATCGAGAGCGAACCGTGGTCTTCAAATTACAAGCTTGGCATGTAACCAGGATTGGCGTTGGAATGATGATGATGATTACATCAATGATGCCTTCGTTGAAAACGCCGACAGCTGAATCCGCAGTGAGATTTCAATTTCGCATGCTGTAAATTTGGTGATATCACGTTGTCGAGCACATAGACATATACCCGGGGGCGAGTTGGGGACTCCGTGGTCCCCACACCGGAAGAGGGCCAGATCGAGAGATAGGGCCCTGGGTCGGCCGGGGTGCGAGGGATATGGCTATGACAATCTCACCTCCGGCAACTGACGGCCCACAGACGGCGTGCGTTTTAGTTGGTTCGAGTCCGACATAACCTCCTCCTCCGGCCCCAGCGGGGGAGGTATCCGTGGGGATTTTTCGCACGATAAAAAAAAAGGTACATCACTATCGACTTGTGCTCACGTTACCAAATTAACAGCACGCAAAATTAAAATCTCACCGCGGATTCAGCTGTCGAGTTCGTTCGAAAGTTCGAAAGGTTTTTGCAGCATGTGCCAGTGCCTACAGGGTTCGCATACAGCTTCTCTCTTTGATCAGGCTTAAATTACTTTTAAGAAAGCAACTACTTTATAAAGCTCCAATGGGAATGCCTAAGAAACTCAAAACTATTCACAGCTTAAAATGCGTTAGAGACCGACCTTCATAATATTGCATTCTCATAGCCCCTTAGAGACTATCCCGGGACAAACGTAAGCCGATAGCCGGACCCTGGCTTGAATTATTCATTTAATCTTAACTCTTTACGGCACAAAATTTTATTTCCAGAGTAAAACTAATATTTTTGGGTATTCTTAATTTCTTATGGTTAGTTTTAGTTAGATTTCTCGGTTTTTTGTATGTGGGTTGATGGGGGGGTCAGATATGGGGTGGTTACTGTGGGTGACCACTGTGAAGAAAATAGTTAAATATAGTAGAAAAATAATGTATTATAAAAATCACTTTTACAGGTTTTGGACAAAAATGCTTAATTACTATACTAAAATACATTAAGAAATAACAAAGTAATAATGTATCTATTCAGAAAATAAATTATTGTTAGTGGTGATCCTCAAAGCAAGATTTGCCCTCTCGGTAGCATAAGGGAACTTTGCATATTTTGCAACCCCAAATTGTTCGCACGGGTTCTTTTTTTTTGTGCTGCACCTGCTGCAACGCCTGGAAGTTCCTCGAACCGGCTGATGACATCAGGCTTATGTTTTTTTATAGACGCCAAACTCGGTGATGAAGAAATTGGTTCTAGACCTCTTTCTCATTCAGTGTTTTATTCCTTACATGTGAAGGTGCCAACATATCTTGATAAACCCTACGTCTAAAATCTTTATATTGTACATAATCTTTATATATGTACAAAATATAATATACTACTTGTACTGAAAAAATATGCCTTTACGTACGGTGGTTATTGCTGCTAACCACTTCAAATAAGGTGTGATTGTCAAGATAATATTCGGTTTATTTGTTATTATTTATACTTATTATACATAATTAATCATATATCAACAATTTGAGCATATAAATTAATCATATTTGTAAATAATAACTTACCAATGAAATATTGTACTTGCAGAACTAAGAATTCAAATTTCACCAACTTTCGTTTTAAAATTTAATTCTACGTTTACCCGTCAAAGCACTGACAATTGGCGCTGTTCAAATGTTACACGATAATTTCGTACATATGAATACAAATCAAAACCAATAGATGTCACTATACTATAAAACTAGCGAATTAATAGGTGGTTAGTGATGATGACCACTATGAAGAAAAGAGTTAACAGACAAAGATAACCCATGGGTCTCTTGAATAAATAACCACTGTAGGCTTATAGTATCTCTCGACTATTGGAACCTAGCGTCTTAGGGTGACATTAATTTAAAATTTTAAATATTTGTGCCACGGAATTATGTGTACTTTAGCACTTGACAGACATAATAAATAAATATTCTTCAACACAAAGAAGGTATTCGCTTAAAACGACCTAAAAGATTCCATGTTCTTCGAACAAGCGAGGCCGAGGTAAAACACAACTGTCTTGAGTGCGCGTGGCAAACCTACTGAGGTGCTTTTGAGAATGGATAAAAACTGACAGCGTTTGGCTCGGGCCGCAGCACACTCGGGCGAGGAAACGCGTGGGTTTGCCTCGGGCGAGGCTCGTCTTGACCGACCGAGGATTTGCCTCGCGCGGCTATCTCGCCAGGCTACTCGCACAGTCAGTACGCGGCTAATAGTTAACTATAATAATAACAGTAAGAAAGAAAGAATTTCATCCAAATCCGTTCAGCCGTTTCTGTGTGAATCAGTAACAAACATCCATCATGTATCCTCACAAACATTGCCATTTATTAAATTGATGGAATAGACTTTCTACATAACGAACGTTGCATTTTCTTATTGTTACTTAACATTTTCAATCACCAACCAAAGTTTCAATTTAGAATCAAATACAAATTTTCAATCCCCTGTATATCTGGGAGGCTACCATGAGCACCCGAAACTTTGAGCCCGTGCGATACACGAACGAAAGACGATACATTTACTAAGGCACAGTTGAACCGATTCAGGATAAAGGAGGCGTTGTGTAGTACCAATTCGTAGTTTTGGTAGCTTACGATCAGGAGGTCCCCGGTTTGAATTCTCACCATTACAATACAGACGTGAACCAACTCCTGACGCAAGTAATGTGCTTAGTTCTGCTGTAGGTTTACAAGGTAATGAATTATTTCAGTTAGGTACTAAAGAAGATAGAATGAAATAATTTATTTAGTTAAAAAAAACATGAATAAGTAGTATAATACTCCCAATAAAATGAACCCTACTGTTGCTGAACAGATCAAACAAGTTTGATAGCGGTACCTTCAATTTTCATCCGGTTTATGTTTTGCAAGAGTTTTGATCTTTTCAGCTTCAATCGGGTTTTTTATTTATCCATTTCAGTTATGACATTGTAATCGCCTTCTAATTACTAATTCATTTTGAGACGGTTAAGTTTGAGCGAAAATATTTTTGACTACAAACATTTTGGTGCCAAAAATCCACCAAATAGCTTCGTCGGATGTAAGTTTCATAGTAGGCCTCCTGTTCATAATTTATTACGATTCAACATTAACTGGGTTCTATTTTCTGAAGAATGGTAATTTAAACTTATTACTTCTCGAGCGTTTCATTTGGAAGCTTTTGATTGAACGACTTGCCAGTATTTCTGTCTAAAACACTTTCGTCAAAACGAGAATAATGGCGCCTTATAATGAACGTAATGTACGCAATATACATCGTAAATGAATATCAAAAGATGAAAAAATGGATATTTTATAACCTTAGCACACCTACACAACACTGAAATGGAGTTCATAATAGAAGATATTTATGGTTTTGTTTGGCGGTTCGTTTGACGCTTTTTATAGGGTCGGTTACGTCAGGCGTCACAGTCAGTGCGACTGTGACGCCTTACATAACCAGTAACCACTTCTCATTAGGTGGGCGCTGTTGATACCCTAACAGGAGTGTCCCCATCTTGCCTCCGGACAGATGGGGGGGGGGAGGGCGATGCCATGCCTTACACGCTTCATTTTAAAGCAAATCCTTTCCCAACTTTTCCACTTAAATAAAATAAAAGACTTAACAAGATTTCCTTCGGATAATATTTACTGGATCGTTAACAAAGACCAAAACTAACATCGTTAACTTTTCGCTAACTATTTTTCTTTGAAGGTTTCGCTGAGAAGTTCACCAATTTGTGTTCGCGAAAAAAAAGTAAAGTTCGCTTGTCAATATGAGAAGAAGTTGTGCAGTCAGACGATTTCTTTGCTTGAGTTTCGATAGTTTCTGTGTGATATTGAATGCTTCAACAATTAGAAAAATCTTGATAAATAATAAATTCTTCATCACTATAGCGTGCCTTTATTAAATCCGTCCAGGTCGTCCAGGCCTGTCCAGGCCTGTCCAGGCTTGTCCATTTTGCCCAAGTTTATTCAGTTCCAAACTCCTGCAATTATCATTCTTTTACTTCACTGTTTTCTTTCACTTTCACTGTTGTTTTAACAAATAAATAATTCATTCATTCATTCTTTCTCGACTTTGTCGATGGCAGCCATCACACGCTGTCTCGTGGATCCTATATATGCTATTTTTTTTTGTTAGTAGAGGTCTCATAAAAATATCAACAGATAAACCAAAAAAAATATTTGACCCCCTTTTTAACAAAATGGCGGTCGTGGAACATCGGTTGCAACCCCACAAACTTGGATTTAACTTAGTACTGACCTGACCCCCCTGGATATCTACAAAAGAAAATCCTCTGACAAGTGCACGCAAAGCCCAAAAAAAATTTAAGATTTCAATGGACTAATAGCTTTTTTATATCGTGTGAAATATCCCCGTGGATACTTCTCCCGCTCTCTGGCTGGAGCCAGTAAGGGATGTTACACGCCAATATATATACGTGTGAGTAATTTTTTTTTATCATGCGAATAATCCCCGTGGATTCCTGCCCCGCCGGAGCCGGTGGGGGAATTTAGACACCAATATATACGAATAAGTATACTTATTTTATTGTGAGAAAACTCCCCGTGGATACCGGTGGGGGAATTTAGACACCAATATATACGGGTAAGTATAGATACCCATATAATATGACGTACTCATTGTTGTATAACATTACACAATCAGGACTTGAACCCGTCAGTCTACATCCACTGATATCGGACAAGGGTCAATGACATTAGATAAATACATTTGGTTAGGGGGCGACCACATATTATTGTGCTAGAATATGTACTCTCTACTGTATATAATAAATCTATGTGTGTGTATAACATGTAATGTGTATTGGCATCTCTTAGCAATTGGAAAAGTTGTGGAAAATTATAATAATAGGAGAAAACACGGGATACCAATATTTTTTTATTACACTAAACTTTGTCGGATACGATGATTACATTATAGAGGGTAATGCTCTACATATATGACAGCAGTACTTATACCATTTATTAAAAGGTATCCAAAAGTTATCACTTATTATGTAGGTCCAAAAAACTTAAAAAACAGCCCTTTTTTATTTCATAATTCGTAATATTTATTCTGTGAATCATAGATTAGATAATAAAGGTCTTATAAGCTATGTTATGTTTGCTATGTCCTACCAATGTACAGAATAATAAACTTAATCAAAAATAAGCAATAGTAACACTAATTATCAATTTGATTATTGATTTCTTTTATATAAAAGGACAACATTCACTCTCCATACAAATCTGGGCTAGTTTTGAAAGTGCCGGCCAAAGGAAAAAAATACGATATTCCGTTAGAACTCGTTCTTACTAACATTTTTTATTATGGCGTCAAAGTTGAGAGACCACTTCCAACGGTTTTATTAGAGTTTAAAAATCTTAAAATATACACTTTTTATGATACGAACTATTGAAAATAAATGAAAAATATTGCTATACATTGGAAGAATAGTTAATAAAAGCAATAAAAAATAAACCCTGTACTTTATATTGTTGTTTTTCGTCCATTTATTGAGATCCAAAGTTGAAAGTACCGGTCAGAGAAAACAAATATGATATTCCGCTAGAGCTTGTACTTATTAGCACTTTTTATTACTATGTCAAAGCTGAGAGACCACTGCCCTCAGTTTTATTGGTGTTCAAAAATCTTAGAAACATATAATTTTTATGATATTATATATTGAAAATGAATGAAAAATATTGTTCTATATTGGAAGAATAGTTGTTTAACGCAATAAAAAATAAATCCCATACTGCATATCGCTGTTTTTCGTTAGTTAGGTCCAAAAATTGAAAGTGAAGCCAAAGAAAAATAATATGATATTCCGTTAGAGCTTGTCTTCATTGACATTTTTACTATAGCATCATAGCTGAGGGAATACTGCTCTCGGTTTTATTTGAGTTCAAAAATCTCGGAAACGTATATTTTAAATAAAATAAATAATTGAAAAGGAATAATAAATTATGTTGTATTATATTGGAAGAATAGTTGATAAAAGCAATAAAGCAATAAAAATAAGCAATTAAAAATAAAATACACGAGCAATAACACTGTTTCATTGCACTCAACCCTGTTTGTTTTATCTATGATAATGTATATATAATGTTGACGAACCTGGACATGACGTGATTGCTATCGTCCACGAATCTACCTTATGGCATTGCCATTAGTGCCTTGTAACTGTGGAATATGATCAACACATTTACTAAGTTCAATAATTGGAAATGCACCTTTAACCAATATAAATCAATATTTCTCATTCATTTTCAATAATACGTTTAAAAAAATGTATTATATCCAAGATTTGAACTCAAATTAAACCGAGGAAAGTGGTCCCTCAGCTTTGACGTCATAATAAAAAATGCTAATGAGTACAAGTTCTAGTGGAATATCACATTTGTTTTCTTTGACCGGCACTTTAAATTTTTGACCTAAATAAATGAATGAAAAACAACGTTAATGCAATATGCGGTTTATTTTTTATTACTTAAATGAACTATTCTTTCAATATAGAACTATTTTTTTAATTCATTTTCAATAGTTCGTATCATAAAAAGTGTATGTTTTCAAGATTTTAGAACTCAAATAAAACCGAGAGAAGTGGTCTCTCAGCTTTGACGCCGTAATAAAAAATGCTAATGAGGATAAATTCTAGCGGAATATCACATTTATTTTCTTTAATCGACACTTTTAATTTCGGACCTAAATAAATGGACGAAAAACAACAATTATGCAGTATGAGGTTTATTTTTTATTGCTTTTATTAACTATTCTTCCAATATATAACAATATTTTTCATTTATTTTCAATAGTTCGTATCATAAAAAGTGTATGTTTTCAAGATTTTTAAACTCTAATAAAACCATTGGAAGTGGTCCCTCAACTTTGACGCACTAATAAAAAATGTTAGTAAGAACAAGCTCTAACCGAATATTGTATTTTTTTTCTTTGGCCGGCAAAATAAAAATTAGCCCAATCTGAATGATGTCCAAAGGACATCATTCAGATTGGGCTAATTTTTATTTTTTTATTTACGTATACACACTGCCTGTATACAAACTATAATATATTATGGCCAGACCCTCACATTTTATTTGTAATCTTTACCAAATAATATTAGCATTATTATGTAACTCCTCAGAATATTATTTTGCATAATTATGTGAGAAATAATTAAATAATGTTGTTTAAATTGTTTTGTCTTGTTGTATGCTTGACTGTGTGTGTTTGTGATGATAGTGAATACGATTATACTGACGCAGTGATTGATATGTTATTGAATGGTGCGAGCCGAGAATTTAGTCAATTAGATGAAATTGCCGATGGTAAAATTTAATTGCTCTATAATCCATCAAAACATTTTCTCTGTGTTTCTTGCGGCGAAAATACATTGTGTGCGTTCTGTCTATCGAGGAGATATATCATTACAGCCAACCCTGCAACCTAAAGGTGCGTACAGATTATGTAACATGTTGTATAACTTGTGTTATATAACACGTCCACATTATCTAACATTGTTTTAAAACTTTGCAACATTGTACTAACTTCAGTGTCTACATTACTGAAACATGTTATATAACATTGTTTTATAATTTGCTATATAATTTGTACGCACCTTTAGGCACAAAGACAGACTAGCACTACCAACATCTAGTCTGTCTATGTGCCACCATATAACCAGGTCCATAATATTATCCATAAAAGTATACAACAAAATACCGCAGACATTGAAAGATTTAGAAAGTCAGCATTAATTCACAAAAATATATGAATAGTTAGCATACTAAATGCTTCAAAATTTCATTACATTGTTTGGGCAGAGTAATCAAAAATTAATGTTATTTAAAAATGATTGAAACATCATTCATTGGTTCCAATAATTCGTACGACTATCAGTAGATGGCTCCCAACTTCGCCCTAACCCCGCGTTTACATACTGCCGCTCGCATTGCTCATCGTGTTGCCAGAAATATTCGCGCGATTAATGCACTAGTGTTCACACACTCCCATCATCGCGTTGGTCCGCATTACAGTATGGAGGACAACGCTGTAGCAGTGTACGCATTATGCTTTTACAGCATAGCGAATTAATTAAATAGATTATTAATAAAAACTATTACTTTCAACTACTATACACTTTCCGTAGATCGATATAAATATTTTTAAAAGTAAATATTCGAGGAGCAATAACAAAAGCCGTGTTTACTGATTAGCGCCATCTAGCGGTCTCGTGTAAGTCATCGCGCTAGTATTGCCGCTCCTTTGACTCGCGCCGCCAAGCCGACATTCGCAGCAACATACGCGACAGTACTCGCGGCATGACGAATATACCATTCACACCACGTCTCTGCCCACTTCTCTCGCCACTTCCCTCGCTCTGCCGCGAGTATGTAAACGCAGCATTACGCTTTCACACCTAAACCACTGACCCGATTTCGAAGAAAATTGGAACAGAGATAGATTAGACCTTGGGAAAGGATACAGGCTATGTTTGTTCGCGATAACCGACGTCCACGCGGGCGGAGCCGCGGGCATCAGCTAGTACATGTATGTATATGTCGCAGTAAGATAGATAAAGCTGTAATATAGTTAGGTATATCCTTAGGGATATATAATTATATACCGTAACATAGTTATACGAAAACGATTCATTACTATCTCACGAGGAATATAGTTATAAAACGGTCCAAGTTTAGTGATATACTTATATTACTAGATTAAGTTCAGTGTTATAAATATATAACTTGATTTGGAACTGCTTAGAAAAGTGGGTTAGGTTAGGTTAGAACTGTGACCCCAACAGAGAAACGCCGGAAATGATTTGTATGATACATACATGCACGAAAACGAAATCTAGTAATATAAGTCTCGACATCAGATGCATTAGGTCGGATGTGCAAAAGTCCAACTTTTCAGGAGAGCTAAAACAAAATTGACGAATTCATCGGTTCATATTTTATTAAACTATTAGTATTTGAATAAGTTTAATTTTTTTTCATTTGGCAGACAATTGCACCTTTCATTTTTAACGACAAGCATCACTATATCTCTTAAAATAAATTAATAAAAAATGTTTTTTTGTTTAATCGTTGTCATCCGACCTTATGCCTGTAATATTATGGATTTGTAATTGAAACTGCAAACATATGTCTAGATCCAAACTTATGCTTGCAATTTCAGGTGTTAAATGTAAGCTTTATATTGTCATATAGCTTTATGATCATCAATTTATAACAATTAACCGAAATCGGATCTGTGGATGATACTTTATGTTTCTAAAATACTTATTACATAGGTACTCATTTCCTTTCAAGCAAAAGGTCGGAAGCCGTTATATAATTAATATTTGCAATAAAACATAGGTTTTAAGATAAGAACATGGGCATATTTAGACGTTTTTACGAGGACGCGTTTCAAAAACTTGTATTTGGTAACCTAAATAAAAGGATTTCCTAGAATTTTTCAGCACACTAACTTTTTTGTATATGACCGAATAAAATCGAAGTCAATTGACTTGAGTATATTCTCGATGATGCCATTTCCTTCACGAGACGTTTGGATACAATACATTCAAGGAGTAAAAATGACACCTCCTTTAACATACTGTCTTCTATCTATGTTAAAATCACAAAAATAAAGCCAGCATAGAAAAGCCTGAATCGTACAGTGGAATATTTTTATAAATCGTATATACCTACATAAATATACAGTGAACAATGTTTTTAAATTGCATTTTAAACACTATTGTCCAAAACCCCTGCGTTGGCTGCATATTATTATCATTCTATGATAGTACCTACATAATAGCCACTAGATCTTTAAAAAATACTGCTACTGTCAATTTTTGATTTCATGTGCCTTTCTTAACGTATTAAAAATCGTAAGTATTTTAATTGAATATTTCTAACTTAGGTATATTATATTCTAGGCGTGATTGTGCATGTTTAAGATAATGTGTGTATATAGTGCCTCACCAACATCTTTGGAGCCCTAGACAGCTGTAGTAACTCGGATTGACACATATCTCTTATCGTTACATACCTAGATAGTACAATAATTCGTAGAATATTTTCAATCCTTTTTCAGATTACTGAAGAGGCTTTATTTTGCTAAACATGCTAAGGCTGTAGCTAAGAACGATGCCTTTTACTGCAAATAGACAACAATGCCGTATTATAAGAGAAAATTCTATTAAAATGTACTATCAATCATCATCATAAATACTCGTATCATCTGATCAAGGGGATGGAATGGACCAAGTATGAGAACATTTTAAGGAAAAAGAATAAGATTAATAAAAATTTCATAAAAACGTGTTTTTACTACTATGTTACAGTTTCACCACGAAGAATGTTAAAATTCCTCGTGGTCAAATCAGTTTGACTACTAAGTTAGACCACGAGGAATCCGCCCTTTATCGTGCGGCAATTCCCATAAACTCCACCCCCGCAGGCTAGCGGGAGTGGAGTACGTGGGACTGGGGAGACCATCTTAAGTTTTAACTACCGGGGTGTAAGGCTATTAAGCACCCCCGCTGACCCTGGGTCATCTACAGTTTTGAGATTGACTCTTGAAGTGAGGGAAGCAAGGTGTGCAAAATATCAAAAGTAAGATGGTGACATCAAGATAATCTCTTCGACCAATGAAATCGCTGACAAAAGGTTGGTACCTTTTGTCAGCGATTTCTATGATGTCAGCATGACCTAGACGTCATGATGTAGATATGAGAGAGATATTGTCTTCGTCACATCTCGTCGGTTCCCTTCGACTTCGTTGGTCGAAGACGACCGAGGAGATACGAGTATTACTATGTCGCCATGTTAAGGCTGTTGTATTCCATGGTGTAAAACTAAGTAATGCTATACAATAATGTTAACGGGAGAGTTTAAAAGTTAGTAAATAGTAATACTTTTAGTAATGCATATTTTATTTATACTTCCTTAACGAATGATTATGAAACAAAATTTATTCAAAAATTAATGTGATGTGATATGGATTTATTTCAAATTAAACGCGAAAAAATTTATTGAAATATTTTAAGTAGGGGAATTGGCCTTTGTTCTTTGTAATTATGAGACCAGCCGGTCGGTGTAAGCGGCCAGCACGTGCTTCACTACCGGTCTCTGTCACTCTAGCGGTAACGAGCTATAATGCTGTCGCATGCCATTTGCGGATGCGCCGCGTGTCTCAATGACGACAACGATGCGGAACGGGAATATCCGAACTATCTCAACTTCCGACCAAGCACGACCAAGTATTTAACTTTAAATTTGGAGGCATAAGGTTAGAATTCCATAAATGTACACAAAATCTTATGAAAGTTGTTGTTATTACAGCAAGACAGTCTCATATCGACATGCGAATTTATGCCTCAATAGTGCTAGATAACATTATTTCAAGCATAATGCTATTTGTAATGATACGTAACTGTATTTGAATAAAAATTTTAGATGCATAAGTGCGTATCTGCTGATAAGCCTAGCGTGAGGGGTCGCACAGTTTTGAGGCATAATAGTTTAAGTTAAAATACAGCTACTTAAAATAATAATAATTCGGTGCATAAAAGTGTAAGTAAAGATAAAAGTTTATGCCTCTCAGGCAATTCAAAAAGTCCGTTTAACCGACTTTATGCAAGCGTGTAACTCGTCAATAAAAAGAGATAGGAATACCAGGGTCAGTTTGGTAGAAAGAGAAACAAAAACGTGTTATCCCTATATTAAAAAGCCATTTTGGGCGGATCTATACATCAGACCTAATGCCTCTCATGTCGAGAAGTATGTTACGGTATATAATTATATCCCTAGGGATAAAACTATATTACGGCTTTGCCTATCTTACTGCAACATATATACTAAAGGTATGATTCCGTAGCCGACCGCATACGACAGTGTGCGTAATTCATTGCGGCTTCTCAATGGTTCCCTTTATCCGTATCGGAGTTTAACAAGTAATGGGTACGCTGTATGTGCTGCATGCGTCTGTCGTTGTCGTATGCGGTCTGCTTCAGAATCAAATCTTAAATATTGTTCCAGGTAAAGAACCGGTTCTATCTGGTGGAATCTGGAAATGCGGCAATTGTGACGACCTGGATGAGAGCAAGCTGGTGTATTCTGAGGTGAACGATGTAGATGACAGTATGCTGACGGATACATCTGTAAATATAGAGGTTTGTGTTCCTCTGAATTTCGTGATGGTTCTCGGTGAAGTAGAATGGGACCACGCCTTCTCTTAACTCTCTTTTTTTAAACCACTTAGGTGGCAGACAAGCACACGGCCCACCTGATGGAAAGTGGTTACCGTGGCCTATGGACGTTGTAACACCAGGGGCGTCACACTCGTGCTGCCGACCCTGAAGAAACTTTCTAATGCCCTTCTTGAAGAACCCCATATTGTAGTCACTTGGGCCTCTCTCGTCTCTTGTCTTTTTCTCATTGGGTCTCTCGTCGAAGACGACTAAGATATAGGGCTGTTCTCCACTCCACAGTAAACATACGGGCCATGATAAAGTGTCCCCTTGACAGCAATAGCCTCGCCACTTTTACGTGGGACCAGAAATCATAGTTAGCGGAATTTGGGTGTTATTTATCTATGCCTACCCCTTTAGGGACTTACAGACGTAAATATAAATGTATGTATGTATGTATTTAGCTCTGTAGTTTCCACCGTGACAGCCTCCGTGGCGTAGCGTTAGTGAACGCGGCCGCTACGCAGGAGGCGCGGGTTCGATTCTCGCTCAGTGCAAATATCTGTGTGCATTAAATATGGGTATTTGCATTGGTCTGGTCGTGCCTCGGAGAGCACGTTAAGCCGTCGGTCCCGGTTGCCATAAGAACATCTATGGCAGTCGTTACGGGTAATTGGTGCCCTATAAAGTCCAAAAAAAAAAAAACAACAGTCTAGCTGCAAAGTTTCGATATCGCCTAATGTTAACATTGGGTCGTGGAGGTCAGATGGCAATCGCTTCACGGAAAATATCGAGGTCTAGCCAAATCTGTAGCTATGACTGATAAAGCGGACCCCAGACTCCGAGCTGTAAGCTTCGGATGCGACTGGGAATTAACGCTAGGAGGAAGAAGAAGTTTCCACCGAAATAGCATGTAAGGACAACCGTCATATTTTCAGTGGGTGGCGAGGTAATTAAAGGACCCGACTGTCCTCCATTCGACAGTACAGACGTACTTCTAAAGAATTATTTATCGATCTATCTATCTACATCCTATAGAAAAATATCCGCTTTACGGCAATAGGCTCACTATCATCACAATAATCTCTTCAGTGCGTCAACCAATTTTCTTTTATATTTTTAGTAGCTATTAACGATTTTTGTTATTCATTTTGTTTGTGACTTTGACTTCCACTTCAATTTTGACTTTGTCTTTGAGACTATTCTAGTCGATAGTAGCAGAATATTCATCGACAGTTTATTTCATATTTCAGATAGCCTTCACCATGCCAGAGATGCAATGTATAACGATACACTCGAATACGCCAGGAGTCGTGCGGCGTGTCGCTGGCGCGTGTACCGGTGGCAGCTTAACCCTGAACGTCGCTGCGGCCGCACATTTCACTGTGAACATTTATGACTAAAACTTAGTTATCATTTTTAATTAAATTAAAAAAGAAGAAAGAGTAATTACGGGATATTCATTAAAATAGATGCGATAAAAAATATAAACATCCGAATTGAAAACCTCCTCCTTTTTTAGAAGTCAGTTAAAAATAAAACGTCTATCTGACGAATTTAAATTTTTAAAATTACTATTTTTATATTTATTACTTTTATATAGATATATATATATATATATATATATATATACCTATACATATATACTTAAATTTTCAAAAATGAATCTTGGAAGTGTAAGCAAAAAAAAATTTTTATGGTCAGATGGGGTAATAAGTAAAAGTACGATGAGCTGAGTAAAAACTAAGGTTAAAGTTAAAATAACTACATATGTATGTAAAGGATTTAATTAAACCATGTCACCTACATACGGTGCAGAATATTGCATCAAAAACCAAGCGGTTCGGCGACACCTTCCTCTGCCACACCATTAAGTCCTGGAATTCCTATCCTGTACACGTGTTTCCCTCTTCATACAGCGGAGCGTGAAAAAGCATCTGATGAGGCCGTCAAGCTGAGTGCCACCATTGCAACATGGTAGGTACCTTTTTTTTTATCGTGCGAAAAATCCCCACGGATACCTCCCCCGCCGGAACCGGAGGAGGAGGTTATGTCGGACTCGAACCGACTAAAACGCACGCCGTCTGTGGGCCGTCAGTTGCCGAAGGTGAGATTGTCGTAGCCATATGCCTCGCACCCCGGCCGACCCAGGGCCAAATCTCTCGATCTGGCCCTCTTCCGGTGTGGGGACCACAGAGTCCCCAGGGCCGCAAGGTCAGCGATTCTCCTTCGCTCCCGCTCCGCCGCCTCCTTCACGAGCATTACCTGCTCGCAGAAGGAGGCGCCGGCGGCCCACGCATCCGCGCAGTGAACCATCGCTACATGGTAGGTACCTATCTGTAATGGTGACTCTCTTTCCTGAAACTTTGCCTTCATCTTAACATCAGGTGATATCATTATTATACTTCTATATACTAGTATTGCCTACTTACGGTTTTCATTGACTTGCCTGCGGCTAAGTCCTGCACTTGTTTTCTTGTGTAGGAAAGGAGAAGGTGGTACTAAATGGAAGAGTTCATAAGAACATTCATTATGGTAGAAGCGGTAAAATACTGCCAAGGGCGTAACATCTCTACGCATCTGCAAAGGCTCTTTATCTATCTATATAATTATATATTTTTGGTTTTTCAGTGCTTCATGTTGTTTTCCGAAGTCGATTACCTTTTTTATCACAAATATTATTTATTTTATTCTTGTCTGTTTGTTCGCGAAGGACGCAAAAACTACCGAACGGATTTGGATGCGGTTTTTTACTAATAAGGGCTAGGTGAAGTCGTGACTTGGCTATACTACTCAGTTAGTCCTAAGTAAAAAAGGTTAAGGGCCTTATAAGTGGGTAGTTACCTATTATTTCACACTATTTTCATCTCATTACAATACAAAATGATAGTATGTAATGATTTCCGTCTATTAGAAATTCGTCAAAATAAATACTCGGTTCTCTACTAGATGGAATAGATCAACACTTTTTTATACTAAGGTAATTTTGTTTTGACAATATTCTTTGCAAAGATATTATATATAAAAAGAAGTAGATACGTTATTGCGCGAAAATCGTGAAGATTCGAAAACGAGTCAATTGGAACGTTTGCCTCTAGTACCGCGTGCCGAGCGGCGCCGGCCGGACCAGGCCACGCTCACTCTATGTACTTGCGCGCTATATTCACCTACTCGCCGCGGGTCGCCGACGGTCCTCCGTCGTCAGTCGGGCTGTCGCTAGCCGCGCGTGCACGGTGCAAACTAACGTTTAATTATTATTTATTACGTTTCAATCGAGTCTTTTTATTTGTTATTAAGATAATTAATACTCAATCTATGATGATATTATGAACGCATAACGGGGAAGGCTCCGTGTGCAGTGTATGGTTGCGAATCTAACGAATCAAATGCAAATCTTACTTTCTTCTGCTTGCCTGTTAATGAAGAACGGCAAGTAGGTACCTACTTAATAGGTGCAATTACGTTCGTTAAGTAACTGTACCTACCTTATGACAATATTAAATATACATAGGTAGGTATCTTGTACAATTGTACAAAGTAACTTAAGTACCTACCCACTTTGCTACCTACTATACGGAAAGACTTAAAAAATGTTGGATTCAGTACTTAGGCTATTTAATAATAGGTTGGTTGGTACATGATGTAGCTATCTGACCTAGTACCCACTTATATCTAACGGCCCGGATCCTGACTTAACACTTGAATGCAATCGTAAATAAAAAATCGTAGGCGGGATACTAGTGCGAGGCGTTCAGCGACGGCGACGGCCGGCGCCGCTGCGCCGCTGTCGCGGGCTGGCGCTTGGATCCCATGTACTTGTGTAGGTAATCTGTCGGTGCGTTACCTCTACTTTATGCGCAAATTAATCGTGTATGTTTTTTCAGGAGATCTGCAATGTTTTCGTTCAGACATATAAAGTAGGAATAATCGCCACTGTGCACTAAGAATAGTAGTTTATCTAAAGGCGCTCGGTGAGCTATATTAGCTTACCTACTCTTGAGTTGCTGGTAGGATTGAGATGAAATACATATTTGACCGAGTGTCCAATAATATTTGGCTATTATTTGATACTCGATAAATAGGTGAGAAAAATGTCAAACTATTGAAAAATTATTCCTTTATTAAGCGAGACAAGAGGCAACCCTAGCGTCATACAGTTTGCTAGTACGTTATCGAGGACGAGGCCGAGCGGCTGCAAAGTAATAATAACCGTATTGCTGTCTGTTAAGATACATATTCGTATGGAGTTGTTGATCACGTGGACTTGTAGGCACTTAACTGAGTTGGATCGTTGATTTTCCAGGCAGTGAGTTATCTGTTCCAACTATTAGGTAATCTGTGGCCGGACGTTGAGCGAAAGCATCAGTGACTTATAAAAATAACGAAAATGCCATCGTATGTTTATAGACACTGCACGAACTATTACTCTTAAGTTAATACATCAAAAGGGATTTCATATCACATGGAAATAATACATATTTCGACTGATAAAGACCAAATTTCTGACTTTCATAATATTCAAGTTAAAATTGTTAAAAAGAGACAGTATGATATAATTTGGTGCGTGAGCGACAAGGACGTGTGTGATCCGAACATAGATTATAGTACAGATGAGAATATCGTAGGCATTAAACTCACTACATACTACCTCCCAATTTTAATTTGTTGTTTTTTATAATTGCCTACTAATACTATGTGGTTCAAGTAAGTTAATAAGTGCGAACTTCACTTCACTGGCAAGTATCTACTTAGGTAAGTACCTACTTGTTAAAATTTGTAGGTACTATTGGCAGCAACAAAATAATGAAATAGAATAAACATACCTAGCTTTTTTATACTTAACTAGCTGCCCCGGCGAACTTCGTACCGCCATATTTTCGGCCCGCGTGGTATTCAAATCCCGTTCCCGCTGCACCCTTATCACTTAGGGGGATGAAAAATAGATGTTGGCCGATTCTCATAGATACCGGATAAGCACAAAAAATTTCATCAAAATCGGTCGAGCCGTTTCGGAGGAGTTCGATTACGCACCCCGTGACAGAAGAATTTTATATATTAGAAGATACAATAACAATGACAAACAAACATCTTTGTCTAAACAAAATTACGCAATTATCTCAAACTTCACTTTACTGGCAAGTACCTACTTAGGTACTTGTTAAAATTGTACTACTGACAGCAACAAAATAATGAAATTTAAAAATTATACCTAGCTTTTTCATAATACATTAACAAAGTTAAACAAACATCTTTGTCTAAACAAAATTAGGCAATAACCTCAATTCAGAGAGCTCTGTACCTTCTTTTTCAATAATTTTGTTAGCCTATGTCACCGACTAGCAACCGCACTGTGATTGGTACATTGTTATCATTAAAGTCCAAGTGACAAACAATAGCTGTCTTCTTCTTTTATATTGTATTTTTCATGTCCTCTCTTTTCAATCCATTGGTTATGTAGGGAAGTGTAGATGAATTAAAAATGTGTGTGTGTGAGTTCGGCACATTTTTCTACGTTGATTTGTAAGCATATGACATGTCTATGTTATGAAATGTCTTTGATTCTTTGTCTACTTATCACCTATTATTTATCTCTTATATGCATATACTTGCATATTATTTATGTACTTATAACTAACATGATAGAAGTATGTCATAAAAAGATCCACCATTTTCATAAATGCAATAAATGAGAACAACATCAGTCGAGCAGTCCGCCTAGCGAAGTACCTCCGCCCTACAGAATACCGCGGAATAATAACCTCGTGTTGTGTTCCCGGCGATGAGTAAGGTAGCCAGAGCTCACTGGACAGATTTTGTGCTGTCAGTGTGAAGAACAAAGGCAAGGCTTGTTCTTCTAGTCTTCTTCGCTGACGGTACATAATCTCTCTGTTCTTACTTAAAGGGTCGGCAGGGAAACGAGAGGGTAGGACTAATTGGAATAGCTCACGAGGTGAAAGCTTCGGATGCGATTGGGAATTAACGCTAGGATGAAGAAGAAGAAAACTGATTGAATCAAATACAATTAGATGAGATATCGTCAAGAAAAATGTACGATATTTGTTTTGTTGTATTGTTTATTAGAACAATGTTTGCATATCTTCCATGTTGCAAGCATGCCGTTAAATCAGAGAATTTCTAGAATTACCAACTACTTTCATCTATAAAACGTCAGCCTCTCTAGACAAGTGGCAAAGAATTACCACTGCCACTCTGCTTTGTAGAATATACTGTTGAATGGGATTGATACGTATTTTGGCATATATGACAGCCGTCAACGTATTGCTGTCAGGTTTTCAGAAAATCAATGTTCACTCCAGTGGACGTTGCAAAATATGTAGAAAGCTACAATGTAGTTGTAATGTTTACAGTGGTTAACATTGCTAAATTAAGTTACAAAAACTGCCCATATTATTTTACGTAATATTTTTGTTAGTGTAGAAAAATTGAAAATAAGACAACTTATACAACTGTCATTGTATAAAATTGTTTTTTTTATACTTTCAAGATTTTTGATGGTAAAACTTAGAAAACAAAATGTGTTACAAAATCACGAAACATAATCTCATAATATTATTTATTTATTGTTTTTTTAAGAAGATAATGATGTGATATTTTCGTAATTAGACTCTCTGCGGCCTTACCATAAACCTTAAAACAGGTCAATAATTGAACTGCTGTCATTCTATCAACTGCAAATGTCACTTTGTAATGTCATATAAATAAATAAGATTACAAAGGGATTACAAAGTGATATTTGCAGTTGGTAGACTGACAGCAGTTCAATTATTGACCTGTTTTAAGAGTTCATGGTATGGGCCCTGGTCCGTATAGTTGAACATATATTATATTTCTCATATACATGCTCAATTGAAGTCTATCGGATGAATAAGGTTCGGGATCATCATCGCCTACATTGTCACTACCCAATGATTCAGAACAGCTCAGTACATGCATGCACTCTAGAGAAGGTGCTGCCGCGTCTGTGGAGGGTACACCACGATTATGGCTACAAACCTGTCGTGGAGGAATGGCTGGAGAGGAGTCACGATAGCCTTTCCTAAGGGCTGACACAGGTGCTCACCGGACACGACTGCTTAGATGAGACTCGGTTCAAGTCCGACATACCCACCTCATCATTAGTTCTACTGAGGTGAACCCCGGGGGGTAATGGAGAAAGGGGGTTTCCGCACGGGAAAATAAAGTGGTGAAGAAGAAATTAGGTTTGGAACATGCCGAATTTCCAATTCAATAGTGTTTTTTTTAATGAATATTAGCAACCGAAATTACTAATATTCCCTTTAACCCCTCCAACTTAGCTAAATTGCTTGTGCTAGGAGTGGGTTCACGTCAGTATTGTAAAGGCCAGGATTCGAACCTGGACCTCTCGATCGTATCGTAAGGCCTACTCCTTAACCACTAAGCTACCGACGGACGCTTCTTTACACGCTAAGTTAGGAGCTTGTTCCTATACAGGCACACATACTAAGTCGCTGACATTTTGCTTTGTTAGTGACAGTTAAATTGTTGTACACATCATTTATTTTTTGTCAATAAATATATAAAAGAGCTAATGATAATTACGACAAAAATATACAATTAGGTATTGTTTAAAAATATCAGCAAAACATTTTTTATTTTATATGTTCCTCACCATGGACTAAATCAAATTAAGAGTTAGTGTAAGCATGTGTTTCTAGTCAAATAGCTTACCATTAGGTGAAGTGATGTCAAATTGACGTGTCCTATATAAAAAAAACGTTAGCTGTAGTGATTCTTAACAGAACTGTAATTCTAAGAGGTTGAAATATGTTTCAAAAGTCAAAAGTCTACAAGTGTGAGTGTACAATGAGGCACACTTAAACGTAAAACACTAATAAGCCTGTACCGATGACGCACACATCATATTTATCGTGTATTAGTGCGGCCAGGAACTGTTTGGTTCAGTGTACATCTTAGTAGTATAAAAAAACATCTCGCCACAATCAGGAAATTCATCCTCACACATTACCCCCGGCAACGGTGCGCACTATGCGGTATGAAAGGAACTTGCAGTGGTTTTCCCAAGCGACTACAATATGCGGGAACTTCAAGAAGGGCATTAGAAGGTTTCTTCAGGGTCGGCAGCGCGAGTGTGTCGCCCCTGATGATGCATAATGTCTATAGGCCACGGTAACCACTTCCCATCAGATAGGCCGTGTGACACCTAACTAGTATAAAAAAACATTAAATTTTTAATCGTGGCAACTTCAAAGTATTTACGATTTCGTGGCTGTACCGCCACACAAACACTTATAATGCCTACACCTATTATATTTATTGTTTTGCTTTTAAAATAATAATCTGTTATGGAGAACAGTTTACACGTTGGTTTTAGTCGTTTTTTATATTGCTTGACGTTTAGACGCACCAAGGTCTTCATTATAAAGAGATCAACTGAAAGTTTTTGTCCGTACCAAAATACTGAGTATATAAATACCTGTGATAGTTATATTTATCTGTGAATTTAAAATACTAAGTATTATATAGACGTGATTGTGATTCTAAGTTACAGATAAACTTTTTTTCGATTTAACGCTTTTTCTCTAGTGAAAACTACTTTTACAAAATGCGTTTGTTAAAAAAGTGATAATACAACTAAAATGAAAATTATTTGAATTCACACTATATTTTATTGTAGAGGGCAACTAGCATTTAATTTTAATGTTCATACTTTTAGCCTGACCTAATTTAAAATTTAATTAACTGGCCCCGAAAAAATGTATTTTTGCTAGGCCATACCCGTTTTATCTAGTAAAAAATTGTCTTAACTGATATTAAATTTTGAACATTTATTAATTCTAGTTTTGACAAATAAGCATTTAGTAAAACTAGTTATAACTAAGAACAACACGATTTAATAATTTTTCCGTTTTTTTTTGTTTTAACTGTAACATAACGTGATGTGTGAATTTAAGTGTGAATTTAAAACCTAATTAAATTATTTTGGTTTAGTGTTGGGTACAAAAATACTGGGATATTCGTGATAGTATTATTCACCCGTGAATTATTATTATTTATTTATATTGGTTTAGTGTTAAAAATGGTTACTGCTAGAACGAATCAAGCAGTTGCAGATTTCTATGCAGGGAAATGTGTATTTCTTACCGGAGGTACTGGATTTTTAGGAAAAGTAAGTTTTTTTTATTGTATTCTATAATTAACGTCAGTTTACATAACATAAACTCACGCCTATATCCCCGAAGGGGTAGGCAGAGGTGCTAGCACCCACATTTGGCCGTTTATGTTTAGGTCCCAATGCGGTGGCGAGCCTATTGCCATTAACCGGGCACTTATAAACCTGCGATAAATACACACATAACTTCGAAAAGCATCGAAAAGTCATTGGTGTGTGCCATGGTAAAACCTGGGATCGAACCCGAGACCTCGTCTCAGCAGTCCATTACCCATACCACTAGGCTACCGCGGTTTAATCAGAAAATAATTATACATAGAAGGCATAAAAGTATCACACCAGGGGTTGAAACGTGGTTCGGTAATCCCACCATTTGTAGTCAAGTTTGACGTAAAAAGATTGCCTAAAGGTTCGGCTTTCTACTAAACAGACAAGCACACGGCCCACCTGATGGAAAGTGGTTACCGTGGCTTATGGACCTATGCAACACCAGGGGCGTCACACTCGTGCTGCCGACCCTGACTGTATGTTTGTGTGTATGTTTTTAAGTAATACTTTTTGCTGTCACATAATAATTTGCTGTATGAGCATCATACAATTCAATAACGGTGTGCTGCTCTAATTTATGTCTCTTTTTTTAAATTTATTAGTTACTAGCTATTGCTCGTTGCTCCACCCTACCCGGGTAGAATTTTGTTCCCATTCTTATTTACCGGCGTGCAATTCTGTTCCCGGTCCCGTGCGTGACCCATGGAAACGTTTATTTTTAACCCCCTGTATGGGTGTGTATAGGCGTGTATGGGTGAGTGTGTGTATGTCAATGAAATGGCAATGAAAAATTTAATGTTTTCAAATATACCCGTGTTGGGTATGAAAATAAAGGTGGAAATCGGTTTAGCGGTTACCTATACAAAGTATATGAATAGTTGAATACTTAAATAATATAACTACCTATACTAATATAGGGTAATACTTAGGGTAGGTCATAATATAATAGTTATTTTTTTACATGTTATAGGTTTTTTGTTATCCTTTTTTTTTGGGTCGGGGTTTTTTAAATTTAATTTTTTTTTTTACCGATAATTGCCGAATTGGTCGAGCTAATAAGAAAATAAAGTCCGTAGAAAATTTTGCTATATCAGCACTCTTTTGCAGGTCTTTATAGAAAAATTACTCTACAGCTGTCCAGAGATAGACAAAGTTTATATGCTAATACGTGGAAAGAAAGGTCTTGACATCAATCAGAGAATCAACAAAATTTTTGAAGACCCAGTAAGTATATTATATTTATATAAATAGAAGTAGAATGTCCTATCTCTTCCTCTGGGTATTGTGGAAGGCGAATAAAGGATGGAACTGTGTAGGGAAAAGTATGTTGAGCTTACAATAGAAGATACAATTAGAACTCGTGCTTGTTTACTCAGCAAAACGTATGATTGAATCCTCTAAGAGCGCAGAGCTGCGGAGACAGGTAGAGCCACCTGCGGCCTTACCATAAACCTTAAAACAGGTCAATAATTGAACTGCTGTCATTCTACCAACTGCAAATGTCACTTTGTACTGTCATATGAATATATAGGATTACAAAGGTATTCCAAAGTGACATTTGCAGTTGGTAGAATGACAGCAGTTCAATTATTGACCTGTTTTAAGAGTTCATGGTATGGGCCCAACAAAGTCGGCCAGAGTGATGGTACGATATGCCCTCACCCCTCCCTCCAGGGGGTAAGATCACCGTGGGTCCTACATCCGGAGAGGCCACTTCGAAACCGGAGATAGTATTGGGTCAGCAGGGATGTGACGGATACTATGCCTTAGACAAATTCACACTAAAGATCCAAAACGGTGTACTGGGAATTGGAAAT
Source organism: Eilema depressum (assembly GCA_914767945.1). Classification (NCBI taxonomy): domain Eukaryota; kingdom Metazoa; phylum Arthropoda; class Insecta; order Lepidoptera; family Erebidae; genus Eilema; species Eilema depressum. The sequence goes on from OU612020.1 coordinate 20,445,400, forward strand.
CGGAAATCAGAATTCCGCACGAAAAAAAGGTTTTTTTATACCACTTAGGTGGCAGATAAGCTCACGTCCCACCTGATGGAAAGTGGTCGCCGTGGCCTATGGACGTCTGCAACACCAACCAACTTTGTTTGTTGTGTCTGAACTACTATGATGCAATCAATTGAAATATGGCCTCTTGGGCTAAGCACCGACTTCTAATAAATCAGTAAGTCTGTAAATTAAGTTATTTTTCGCTTTTTCAGTGCCTCTTCTTCGTTTCTTGAAGTCGGTTAAACTTCTTTATTAAAATTAATTTATTATGTTTTACCATTGATTTATATTTACTAAAGTTACTCACTATATTATATAATAGTCATAAGCTAGGTTATAATTTGATATCAATAATTATTTTAGCTCTTCCAAAGACTGAAAGACGAGAAACCACAATGTCTAACAAAATTAGTGCCCATAGTGGGGGATATGAACAGCCCGCGCCTGGGTCTGTCTGATGAGAGCGAGGAAACACTGATTGAGAAGGTTAGTTGTGTTCATATTAATTAGTAGACAAATAAATGTCACTGTCGCTGTCTGTCTGTCCCTATGTATGCTTAAATCTTCAAAACTACCCAACGGATTTTGAAGCGGTTTTTTTTTATAGATAGAGTGATTCAAGAGGAAGGTTTATGTGTATAAATACATGCATAATATTGTAGAGAAACACTGATAAATTGAGAGATAATACCACGCGGGCGGAAAATATGGCGGTACGAAGTTCGCCGGGTCAGCTAGTATAAAATAAATAAATAATATATCTGCATGTTTCCCGGCAGAATAGAATTTGGGCTACCCCATCTCTTCCCATGCGGATAAGGGATAGGACTGTTTAACATCAGATAGATATATACAATATGGATACGACATATAGGCAATAATTGAAACCATATACTTGGTACCCCCTAAGCTTCAAGCAGGAAAAGTTTGAATAAAATTGGTCCAGTATTAAGGGCAGAAACTAGAGTTTTAATTTTATAGAATTTAACAACTTTGAGCACTCTGTAGAATCGCATGTTGCCGCTTAGCTGTTCAAGTAAGTTACCTACTATGCCTATTGTTGTGTGTGTGTGTGTGAAGTTGTTGTGTGTGTGTGTGAAGGTGTGTGCGTATTTATTAATGACTTATGACACAGTCAATGACTTTAAAGCAATGGATGAAACTATTTAATGACTTATACAAGTGGTTGCATTTTCTACATTTATTTTAATAATTATTTTGTTAGAAAATTTCGGATTTTATAAATCAGGGAATTTAAGTTTAAATTTAATTTGGTTCTATTCCTACGGACCAGGATGCTTCGCGGTTTCAGTATTTGCACATATGTCGTATCCATATCGTATAGCCCAGACTCAGCCTGACATGCATGGCTCGAGTCAACAATAGTGCCCGGAATACGGCAATAAGCTCACTCCTTATTACCTGGGACCGAATACAATGATTGACTGCCTAGCCCTCCGGGGATAAAAGCGTGATTCATTTCAGCCATAGGAAGTCCACTGCTGGACATAGGCCTCCCCTTATAGATCTCCAATAGGACCGGTTGGAAGCGGCTCGCATCCAGCGCGTGATTATATGTATGTAAATAATAAAAAATATTCTACGATTAGATTCAGAATGCGGATTAACATAAATTAAGACACATTTTTTTTATGAATTCTTATCTACGTATTATACAGAGAAACAACCAAGACTTGTGTAAATATACCTACATATTTACCTCCATTACCCGTGACACTACTGCTTGGCACTACCAGTAGTGTCATGGGAAATTTTACTTTCCCATGGCACTACTAATCTGATTGGCTCATTGAACGTATACAACAAATTACCCGTGATCTACTTATGCATGCAAACATTTGCATTGAACGGGAATCGAACCCACACGCCCTGCGTGATGATATAGAAGATTGTTTTTTTTTTATTGAACTTTATGCATAAATACATAGGCATACATAGGGCTTAATACCGTAGGCATTCTCTACCGGGTGCGTCTCATAACGTACAAACTCATTTTGATCTAATTTCATTTTATTATCGTTCATAAGATAATATAATCAACGTAATATATACCAACTGTTGATACAATTTCTTTACATATAACATTTATTTATTCTAAAACTTAATTAGTATAACGTTGTTTGATATAACGTTTATGTAACCCAAAATCATTTGGTTTGGCATTTTTTTCTAAACCACCCAGAAATAGCCTAGACCTATCTTAGCGTAGTTGGTAGTTACTAGTTATTCCCACCCACCCAGAAATTAAGACCAAATAAGTTTTAAATCTTTTGATTGGTATGTCAAAAGATTTTATATTTAATGTATGTTATGTCAAACGATGTTATATTTAATGTATGTTATGCTTATAAAAATTAGTTATTTTGAAATTTTATTGTATCAATCTTTCATTGTATTAACTAATCGCTATATTAAATAAAATTATAGGTGCCGTTGTTATATGTTGTTAATATTAGAGATTTTGTTGTTGTATCATCTATTACTTACCCTTCTCTGCCAGTCAACCAAAGGTGGTGCAGAGATATATTAGTAGGTGTATAGAGAGTGACATATATTAGATGAACACTATTCATAATGATAGATAGACATATACTTACAAACATAAAAATAAATATACCTACCACATATACATAATCTTACAGCCTAGAAAAATAAAGAAAATGTCTGTCTAATATTTTTTCAGGTATCGATTTTAATCCATGCAGCAGCTACAGTCAGGTTCAATGAACCGCTGGAAAATGCTTGGAGAACCAACGTGGAAGGTACCAAGATGGTGTTGGACTTGGCTCAGAGGATGAAAAGAATAGAAGTAAGTTCTCCAGGAGGTAGATAAACAGCATTTTCATAAAATAATATTAGTTAACTATGCTTTGCTCAAAAACTCGGGTCGTGGCTTACGCCCCCGGTGGTCGACGCCCCCGTGACCGAGGCCCCGAATCTAAATTTGTTCTTTCTTAAATGCTGAAAATAATCATTTAGTTATTGACTTTTGTTCTAGACTAACTTTTAGTTGTAGTTAAAATGTTTACGGTTCGATTTATTTAAAATTTTAAGTTTATTTCTTTTTGAAGTTGATTTGAATATAAGCATTTACTCGTATTGCAAACGGTAAATTTTTGTAAATAAATATTCTCCAAGGTCGTTTTGGCATAATACCTGCATTTCAAGTAAATAAATGAAAAAATATTATTATTAAAAAACACCATATTATTTTCCTTACAAAATAAAAGAAGAATACCTGAGACAAAGATACCTACATCATTTTACACACCAAAGAATTATGTAATCACTTAATAGATTTTTTTCGTTTTTTTAAGTTAATTTCATAACAAGAAGTAATGAAAAAAAAAAATTTTGATACTCGTACTTATAAAACAATAAAATACTGGCTACTTATTTGTTTACATAATATATTTGTAATCACTACATATTATAAAACAAAGTCGCTGTCTGTCCGTCCCTATGTATGCTTAAATCTTAAAAACTACGCAACGGATTTTGAAGCGATTTTCTTTTAATAGATAGAGTGATTCAAGAGGAAGGTTTATATATATAATACATGCATAATATTGTAGAGAAACACTGATAAATCGGGATCAAAATACCACGCGGGCGGAAAATATGGCGGTACGAAGTTCGCCGGGTCAGCTAGTTATATATAAGATCTAAAGAGCGTTTAAGACAAACAAAACACTATTATAATTATGATAATTGACTGCCAAGAGCACGTGAGGGTTAAGAAAAGGGTTATACAATACCAGGGCATTCGGGGTCATAGACAAACACTGCATTATTACTATGCAAATAAGGCAATTTGCCCACGTAATAGGACTGTACTAGGAAATCCTATAAGCAACAACGATATAGCAGGAAACAAACTGGGCACTAATAATTGCAGATTGCAGATAATAGCATTAATGAACAAAAACAATAATACAAAAAAGAATACATTATCATCATCACTACATATTATAAAACAAAGTCACTGTCGCTGTCTGTCCGTCCCTATATGCTTAAATCTTCAAAACTACGCAACGGATTTTGAAGAGGTTTTTTTTAGTAGATAGAGTGATTCAAGAGGAAGGTTTATATGTATAATACATGTACAATATTGTAGAGGAACACTGATAATAGAGATATGCAGCGGGAACAGGGTCAGAAAATATGGCGGTACGAAGTTCGCCGGGTCAGCTAGTGATAATGAACAAAAACAGGTAGGTTATGAGCAACAACGAAAATAAATTGAATTATTTTCAACCGACTTCATTCTACAAGTATTCTATAATACGCTTTAAATTGTCGCTTATCTAGGGAGGCTGATCTAATTACAGTACGTATTTAACTACGAATTTTAATAAACAAAGCAATATCATCTTGATAAAACAACTATAAAAAATATAACAGATTCTCATGATAAAAAATTAAAATATGTAGATATTCGCAGTTATTTATTTCACTAAAATGGTTCGTGAGCACGTGAATGCTTATTCATTTAAATATAATGTCTAGAATTTGCGTCAAACTTAAAAAAAAAGGAATTAAATATTCATGTTTTTCATTGCCGGCGGCAACCCAAAAAATAGCAAAAAATATTTAGGCACAAATTTTTGACATGCATGCATGAATATAATCTGATTGCATTGGTCTGGGTGTTTCCATGCTTCGTAGAGCACGTTAAGCCGTCGGTCCCGCTTGCCATACGAACATCTATGGCAGTCGTTACGGGTAGTCATCAAAAGTCCAATCTATATATAGTATTACCTTGGTTAAATCCCAGTCGCATCCGAAGCTTTCACCTCGGAGTCTGGGGTCCACTTTATCAGTCTAACTGCAGATTTGGCTGGACTTCGATATTTTACGTGAAGCGATTGCCATCTGACCTCCACAACCCAATAGCGATATTGGGCGATGTTGAAGCATTGCAGCTAGATCAGTTGTTCTACTTTTTAGGGTTCCAACTACCAGTAACGACTACCATAGATGTTCATATGGCAACCGGGACCGACGGCTTAACGTGCTCTCCGAGACACGACCAGACCCAGACCAATGCAACTACCTATATTCATGTATACAAATATTTGCACTGAGCGCGGATCTAACCCGCGCCTCCTGCGTAGTGACCGCGTTCACTACCGCTACACCACAGAGGCTGTCCGACTAGTCTGAATTTCAATATCGCCAATTAATTGTGGAGGTCTGGCAGTCTTTTTACGGTAAATATTGAAGTTCAGCTACATCTCAGTTACTAGAATCCAACCAATTTGGGAAAAAATTTAGAGATGAAGGAAGTCACAACGGTATATCCGTCCCAATCGAGCAGTCCGACTGGGGAAGTACCTCCACCCTACAGAAGACCGCGGCTTGATAACCTCGTGTTGTGTTTCCGACGGTGAGCAGGGCAGCCAGAGCTCACTGGAGAGGTTTTGTGCTGTCAGTAGGAAAACCAAAGGCTTTGTCCTACCTATCTTTTGCGCTGACCGCACAGACTCTCTGTGTTCTTACAGGGTCGGCTGCAAGATTGTGACTCCCCTGGTGTTGCACTCGCCCATAGGCCACGGTAACCACTTACCATCAGGAGGGCTGTGTGCTTGTCTGCAACCTAAGTAGTATAAAAAAAAGATGATACATTGTTGACAGGTATTTGTGCACATATCAACTGCTTATACCAATACAGACAGACAAATTATCGAGGAAGTCTTATATCCAGCTCCAGCAGATATCAATGAAGTATATAAGTTAATTAACGACGATCTAACTGAAGCAGATACTTTGAAAATTATAGGTGAGTACAAATCTTTATAATATTTCTTTGCTATCAGAAGTGTAAGCTGATGGCACTCTCAGGAAACAGGATGGCCTATAACAGACACCAACAATGTTCCAATGGTGGCGCTCAGCTTGACGGCTTCATCAGAAGCTTGCATTCACGCCTCGATTAAAGGACCCGGGACTGTAGAAGGAAGGAAACACGTGTTCTGGTAAAGAATTCCAGAACTTTATGGTGCGGTAAAGAAAAGAAGCACTTAACTGATCGGTTCTTTATGGAATTGTGTGCACAGAATGAGAGTGATTGATTCTAAGCCCTCGAGTGTTGTCCTTCGTTACTATCGCAGATATTTTGGTGGTTTGATTGGTTTTACTTACATAATATACTAAAAGCCATCCTCCTTGTTTGTTGATGGAGGTACATTTACTGAACGGTATTTTTCGCCAAGTGTAATTCACTGTGCATCTGTGAACGAATTTGTGTTTGGCAAAAGATTGCCTGATATATTTTACGCTAAATACCTTTATAGCCTGAAGACTTCCAGTCTTAAGTGAACAGGTTCCTTCCAGGTAAACTTTCAGATCATCACTTACGTGTTTGAGGTAAAAAGTTAGCCTACAACGTATAAAAATAGACATGTCGTATCCTGGCAATTAATTAAATTATCCTCAAACAGCAACAAACCTGATTTCGTATACTTATTATAATATATTATTCAATTTTCAGATGGCCGCCCCAACACGTACACTTTCACCAAAGCACTAACTGAACATTTAATAGCCGACAACCTAAAACATATGCCCACAGTCATCATCAGACCTTCTATTGGTAATAGCTTTAGTTCCTAAAATCTACTCCTTTAAGTTTTTTACCTGCCCCTCTAGACAAATGGCAATATGTTTGCAGAATAGAATAGTTTAATCCCTCTAGTCTCAGTAATCCGGTTGCTAGTCCGGTTGATCGGACTACTACAACTTTTCAGTAGCAGTAGTCCGGTTGTCAAACGGATTCGAACTGTTGCTACTTTTGTGTAGCAGTAGTCCGGTGAGTAGTTCGGTAGACCGGACTACTGCAACTCTTCAGGTTGCATCAATGTACGGCATTGACATACGTTGACACCTGTCACAAATTGGCTGTAATTCAGCGTCTTCGCTGCGTTAAGCGGGTGCGGGTCGCGGGTGCGGGTCGCGGGTGCGGGTCGCGGGTGCGGGTCGCGGATGCGCGCGCAGTGCGTCCGCCTGTCCGTCGCGTGCGACGGGTATCCGCCTCACGCAGTGCTGCTCTTGAAATAACATGAAACAAGCACGCGAAGCGGACGTCCGCGCCGTGCGCCCGCTAAAGACAGCGAAGGTGCTTATGCTAACTATTGAAATCGATTTCGTACCCCCAAGATATCGTCGCCCCGAAAACGGATATATAGAGGAATTTAGATCAGCTTCGTGCGGGCCTCGGTAGCTTAGTGATTAGAGCATTCCCCCCAGGTAAGATAGATTCCCCCTGTAAGGGAAAGATCGCGGGTCCGATTCTCTTTTCTCTTTCTTAATCGACCTGTCACAAACATAATCGTTAAAATACGAGTGAATCCCACACATTTATCATTTTGTTCTATAATACGATATGCCGGCCTATGAAATGTCACTTGTCCAGGAAGGATGCTGCTCATCAAAACATTATTGACCGTTTCTGTAGCGTAGTGGTAGAGCGTCTTACTGCTACGCAGCAACCAGCGGCCTTACCATGAACCTTAAAACAGGTCAATAATTGAACTGGTGTCATTCTACCAACTGCAAATGTCACTTTGTAATGTCATATAAATATATAGGATTACAAAGTGACATTTGCAGTTGGTAGAATGACAGCAGTTCAATTATTGACCTGTTTTATGAGTTCATGGTATGGGCCCAGGGCCTCGATTCTGCTAAAGCACAACCACTATCGCACCACAGTGGCTGTGAGAAAATTCCATTTGATTTTAACCTTTAAGACAATGCAATTAAAGTTTAAAATTAAATGGCTTTTTGTAGAGTGAATGAAAGAGTGTAATGAAACTCTTTTCATTTAATTTTGTAACTGTAAGTCTATAGACATAAGGTCTAAAATTCAATGCCATTTTTTCAGTCTCTGTGGTGTGACAGTGGTTGTGCTTTAGCAGAATCGAGGGCCTGTGCTTCACAGGTTCAATTCCCGCTCAGTATAAATATTTGTGTGCATGGCTATGTCTATTTTCATTGGTCTGGGTGTTTCCGTTCCTCGGAGCACATTAGTCTATCCCGGATGCCAAACGAACGGCAGTCGTTACGGGTAGTTGGATCCCTGGAAAGTCCGACTAGTCTAACTACAGAACTTCGATATCGCCCATTGGTCGTGGAAGTCTAATGGCAGTTGTTGTTCTTGTTGTAAGTTCAGCTGCATTACAGTTAGACTGGAAACCGACCCAAACTAAGTTGGGAAAAGTATCAGAGAATGATGATTATGACGTATGTTTTTTGACTTTCAGTGACAGCAATCAAAAATGATCCTATCAAAGGATGGTTGGAGAACTGGTTTGGGGCTACAGGCATTCTATCATCTACTGCCAAAGGGTTCAACCGGGGGTTCTTTGGGAAGAAAAGTAACATCATTGACTTAATACCAGTGGATTATGTCTCTAATTTGATGATAGTGGCTGGCGCTGAAAATGCCAGGTAATTTGAATCTAAGTATATTGAATTTATATTAAATCTATATTGAATCTATACTGAATCTATATTGAATCTATACTATTTTACTATAATATTATAAATTCGAGAGTGTGAATGAAGATGTTTCGATGTATGATATTTTCAATCACATTTGAATGGCTGAACGGATCTAAGACTTTTATAGAAAAAAGATCAATATTAGATGGGGGCGGAGCCGCGGGCATCAGCTTATAATAGACAAGTGTTAAGTTAAATACTTTGAGCAAATACCCCCGTATATAAAAAAAAAAAAACTTTTCTTCTGATTTATTATATTCTTATATCTTCTTTGTTTCTCGTCAAAATGGTGAAGTGTGTAAAGTGCAGCAAAGTTATAACTAAAAAAACTACCGGATTGCAGTGTGGAAAGTGCAATAAATGGTGGCATACGAGCTGTGCTTTACTAACTGCTGAGCAGTTGAGTGCCCTCAATGCGGTGGAATCTGCGGACTGGAAGTGCAAGCCTTGCTCTAGTCAAAACAAGCAGAAGCGTATCTCCGTAATCCTCCCAGATGACGAAGAAGATAACACTGACTCCGAAGCGGCAGGTCAGGCAGCGCCGGGTAGTTTGATGCAGGAAATAAGACGCCAAATACGAGAAACCATACAAGAGGAGATGAAAAGAAGCTTACAATTCTTCTCAGATAAATTTGATGAATTCCAGGACATAATAAACAACTACGAAGAATCGATTAAAACCATGAATAAGCAGTACAAAGATTTAAATAACAAATATACACACATCAAGAACAAATTCGAATTTTTAGAACAGAAAGTAAATATGATAGAACAAAGAGATATGAATAATCAACTGGAAGTATGTGGTATTACCCAACAGGACAATGAAAATCTCATGGAAATAACACAAAAAATTTGTAACAAACTCGGAACAGAAACAAAAACTGTCACAAAAGTATATAGAAAACAAAGCAAGTCGACTGAAGGGCAAAAGAGGAACGCAGGGACCCTAGTCATGATCCTGAAAGATGACCAAAGAGATATGTGGTTGGAAACTGCTAAGACAAAAACTATAACGGAACAGGACATTGGGAGACAGGGTAACTCAAGGATATACCTAAGGGAGGCACTTACCCCAGCGACCGCTCATCTCCTCTGGCGCGCAAAGACGGACTTGAAGACTACCAACTTGGTGAAGTTTGTGTGGTGCAAACACGGCAATGTTTTGATACGGAAAGATGAGGCAGCCAGAATAAGTATCATCCGATCAGAAGAGGACATTAGGAAGTGGGCTCTGGAGCTAAGTAGCAATAAACCGTGAGTCTGTATCGTTTTTCTTTCTTGTGTAAAAATAGCTAAGGGCCTACCAAAACTAGCACTCAATGGTTAGCAAGACTTATAATTTATACGAACGTACTTTCAATGTTTGGAATGACTATATAACATCATTGCCTTATCAAAAACAATTAATTACAACCTTACAGGTAAACATAAGATCACTCATACTAAACTTTGCACAAATTGAACAAATTATAACTTCAAGTTCACAAATAGTTCATATCATTGTACTGACCGAAGTAAATATAAGGGAGGCCTGTTCGGCGTTATTTGTACAGTCGAGTTCAATAATATATTGGCACTGCCAAGGATTCAATATATTGTGAGCGTTGGAAAGTTCAATAAATTCTATAGAACCTATAGATCAAAAATATGTGCTCATGTGAACGTTTCAATAATACATGCTATGTATTAAGCAATAATTTGTGATCACGCTTTTCAACAAAAAATTCTAATCTATATTGGCTTCAATAATATCTGAGCAGGCTAAGATTCTTAATTATCTCAAATATCCCGGAACAAATAAGATCTAGTTTACAGTGACAGAAATGACAGTAGCTTCCATTGTTTTCTAGTTTTTGAAATGAGTGTCTTTCAATGTTCTTTTCGACAGCTTGTGTTGGTTTATATGAATACCGGAGGGATTACATCCAAGCATAAATATATACTAGCTTTGCCCGCGGATGGGGTTGAGGTCAGGGCTTCGGTGGAATATTTATTAATTCCAAGTTTCTTGCTCAGTTATCCAATTTTGAACTCGTCTGGCATTGTGAACGGAACTATTATCCCTACTTCCCTACTTAATATTATAAATGCGAAAGTAACTCTGTCTGTCTGTCTGTCTGTCTGTCTGTCTGTCTCACTTTTACGACTAAACCGCTGAACCGATTTTGATGAAATTTGGTATAGAGGTAGGTTAGACCTTGAGAAAGGACATAGGCTATGTTTGGTCGCGATAACCGACATCCACGCAGGCGGAGCCGCGGGCAAAAGCTAGTCCCTACTTTAATATTATAAATGCGAAAGTAACTCTGTCTGTCTGTCTGTCTGTCTGTCTGTCTCACTTTTACGACTAAACCGCTGAACCGATTTTGATGAAATTTGGTATAGAGGTAGGTTAGACCTTGAGAAAGGACATAGGCTATGTTTGGTCGCGATAACCGACATCTTGTATAAAAGTTATTCGGTGATTATAAGGATACACAATTTTTGCACTTGGTAAAAACACGTCTTTTAGAATATCAAAATCGGCATCACTATTCATTTGGTCAGATATTTTGCACAATTCTATTGGCCCACCCGAATTTATCCACCCCCAAAATCCGAATGTAAAGCGTCCACTATGTCTATTTGGCAATACATTCCCTTCATCGTATCGTGTATTGGCTGCACGATACAAAAAGATCCGCCGTGCACCGATGAAGCAAAAACTTTACAATTTAAAAATTAAAAAAAAATCCAAAATTATAATTAGAATCTGCTTAGTTCAGATATTATTGTTTTCATGTGTGTATACATGATTATGATTTCTACAGTCCTCACATAATAATAATTATGTTCCTATTGTTGTATCCATATAATAATGTGCCTTTGGCTGTATACATGTTAATGAGACAAAGCAGTCACATATTAATGAATCTAAATTGTGTCCACAATTTAATGATGCTTATAGTTGTCACAATATTATTAACTTTTTTAACGTTCATATATTTATGAAGCTTGGAGGTGTCAATATATTATTGAACTCGACTGTACTACCTAACTATAACATGTACACTAACTTAAGATCAAATAGGAAGGGAGGAGGTGTGATTTTGTATGTACATAAAAAAATTAAATTTGTAAGAACTGCTGCCTATTCTTGCTTCAGCGAGATTATTATGGGCCAAATAGAAATAGACAATCAATATTTATATATAATTAGTCTTTATAGGCCCCCAGACCTATCTGTTAAGAATTTTGTAAAAGAAATCACTAATTTAGTTAAAAACAAGGCCGAAAAGTGTAACCTTCTGCTTATCGGTGATATGAATATCAACATTATGAAAAACTGTAGTATTAAATCAGAGTATATAAACGCCTTGTACGAGTTGGGATTAATAACATGCATTAATCAGTATACCCGTGTAGAAAAAAAAGGCAGCCTGATCACTAAGTCATGTATAGATCATATTTTCGTGCGGAACAGCTCGGCGACAACTGCTACGATCTATACCGCGGTAGTGAATGAGTCACCTGCGGACCACTATATAACAGCATGCACACTGGTGTACGACCGGCCGCAGGCTAAGGATAATGCAAACAAACGCGTTGTGTATACCTACAAACATGATCAGCTGATGGCCGAGCTGCGCCGCGCGGATTGGAATGCGCCTATTGTCTCTAAATCACCTAATAACATTTATAAATCAATGTATGATATTTTTTCTAAGTCCTATAATTCATGTAAACAAACTAAAAAGAAATTAAATAGATATGAATCAAAATCATGTAATTGGGTAAATGAAAGAGTTGTGCACATGTGTAAGCAGCGAAACGAGCTATTCAAAATTTACAAAAGGGTACCTACAATTGAAAATAAAATAATTTATAACAGATATAGGAACAAGACAAATAAATACATTAATTATACAAAAAATAAATTCTATAAAAGAGAGATTGTAAAAAACTTCGATAATTCAAAAAAATTGTGGCAATTGATTAATGAGTTATGTGGTAAGGTCGCTGGCTCAGTTGATGAAATGATTCAAAAGTACTTTTCTCTATCGGATATTGATGCCGCAAACATGTTTGCTACGGAATTTCAAAAAAACACGCAAATAAATTTAAATTTTTGTGAGAAAAAAATATTAACTGGACCAACGGTTGGCACCGGGGTTGGGGTGGAGGTGTCAATGAGAATGCCAAAAATTTGTAATGAGGAAACCTCCAAAATTATAAATAATTTAAACTCTAATAAAAGTCCCGGATTAGACGGCATCAGAGCTACTGATCTAAAACATATTAACAAGGAGATAACGCCAGTAATTACACACTTGATTAACAGATGCATTGGCACATCCACCTACCCAGATGAACTAAAGATAGGAGTAGTACGGCCTATTTTTAAAAAAGGTAACCACAACGATTGTAATAATTACCGTCCTATAACTATACTGTCGTGCGTTGACAAGATGGTGGAGAGGTACATAGGGGACAAACTGAGTCAATTCTTGAATTCGCACAATATAATACATGACAGACAATACGGGTTTCAGAGAGGGAGAAGTACATCTCAACTATTATGTCGATTCACCAACGAGATTAATGAGCACCTGAACGGAAAACGTCACGTGCTCGTTGTTTTCGTTGATTTCAGCAAGGCATTTGATATGCTGCAATATAAAGTGCTGTATGACAGGCTGGAGCAGACTGGTATACGAGGCCCACTGCTGGAACTATTTAAGAACTATCACCATAACAGATACACGAGAGTAAAGGTCGGAAATCAGTATAGTAATAGCATAAACACCGAAAAGGGCACGGCTCAGGGTTCAATTATTGGCCCGAATGAATATATAATTTATGTAAACCAAATGTGCGACTTATTTGCACACGGCTCCGTATACCAGTTTGCGGACGACACATGTCTACTGGTAGCAGAAAAGGATATAAAAACAGCTGAATTTAAATTGCAGCAAAACTTTGATAGAATGTGTCAATGGGCCCACGATGTTGGTCTGGTTATAAACGCTCAAAAAACAAAGCTCATGTGTATAGAATCCTCGCATAACACCAGCATATACACGCCTAGTATAATAGTGCACGATCACGAATGTATGCATAACAACCTTAAGTGTAGGCATAACGGTCTATGCGCGAAGCTGGATATGGTCAGGGAACATATGTATTTAGGGTTGATAATAGATAACCGTTTTAACTGGGGAGCCCATATAGAACATGTTTGTAATAAATTAAGAGCTATACTCAGCAGACTATATATATTAAAATACAAAATGCCATTTAAATCCTTGCGCTTACTATACCTAGCTTTGGCGGACTCTGTTATTAATTACGGGTTATGTAGCTATGGCCGTACGTACAAAACATATATTGATAAAATATATAAACTGCAGTTAAGGTTGTTAAAAACTATTGTGCCACTAAATGTAAAGAAGAATTATACAGAAAATTATAACGAACTTTTTAAATATTGTGAGGTACTACCAATTCAATGTAAAATTAAAATAGCCATCATGAAAGAAGAAATCTCAAATGTAGATCAGCTTCGTGCACATACAAGAAATAGTAATTTAAGGCAGCTGCCAAATGTAAAGAAATATATTATGCCAAAATCTATAAATTTATATGGGACAAGAATCTGTCAATATATACTACCCGAAATTTTGAATAGCTTACCAGAACAAATAGTGCAACAATATGTAACAAAGCAACCCTTTATAAAAAGTGTACAAAACCATCTTATAAACAATTTGGAGGATTGTATTTGATTCATTACTATGTACTTATGTACTTGTATCACTAGCTGGGCAAACTCCCGCTCGCATACAAACCATTATGGTTTAAGCGAGTGGCTTAAATTTATAAAATGTGTGTAATTTATGTATTGAACAATAAAGAAAAAAAAAAAAAAAAAAACCCAAACCAACTTCAACTAAAACCGACAACTCTGGCGCAGGTTTCTCTCGGGGTTAGACTTTGGCAGTCAGATGGCAGTCGCTCTCATAGAAGCAGCATAAACAAAATCAAAAGAGGAGGTCGAAAACAACTTCGAAATAAAAATCTAAATTTTGCATTTGTCCGAAATTTCGAATGTATTTCACGGTAGCCCCAACATTCTTTCAGGTCGACAGAACTGAAGATCTACAACTGCTGCAGTAGTGAATGCAATCCTCTGTTGCTCGGCAAACTCATGGAACTTTTCGCAAAAACTTACACGAAACATAAATCGTGTGAGTATGTTGTACCTGTAATTCACTTAAAAAATTAATTTTAATACTCCAGGAATACCTATAGAAGTGAAAAAGTGTGTGTAGAAAGAAAGAAGTAAAAATTACTCTACTTTTTTTTATATTTTTTCCTTTCGGAACAGGCTAAGGTTCTATGACCATGCTGCCTTGGCATCAGTTATTTTTATTCTTATTTGGATGATGATGAGGATGAGGATGATGATAATAATAATGGTGAGTTGATGATGATGATGATTGCTGCCTCAGTAAAGTGGTGGAAACTTTACTAAAGGCTTCTTACGGAGATTTGAAACCAACACGAGAAATCACAATCCACTGTAATATTGCACTTTCCTACTCTTGTGGGCGTTTTCTAAGACGTTATGTCTAAAATTCCACCATATTTACACATAAAAACTCAAACTCCCACTAATTTCGGAAAATAAAATAACACCGTGATGCGTCTCCTAGCCTTGCCGCCAAAACTCCCAAACTGCTCTACGTGCCTAAAAAAGTACTTCCCAGGGGTGTCACAAGTGAATTGTGACAATTTGTCAAATAGGTACTATAGTACGCGCCAGTTAGTGTGGCAATAGGCGTCATTTACATTCCCCCATACAGTGGTGTAGGTATACGAAATTTGCAAAAACGACAGTTTCAATGTTAAAAGATAATGTAATAATTCTTAATTCTTAATATTTTTGAGTTACCTTTCTTGTTACTTCGTATTCGTAAGACTTTGTTCCACTCGTATTGCCACACTAACTGGCGCGTACTATATAAATACTAGCCGTATAGAAGGTGACACAATTCAGTAACAAAATAGGTAGATACTACTGGCCGTATAGATTTTAAAAATTATTAAGAAATTTTTCTTTCCACAGTTGGTATGCCGTTCCCTAAATGGTATTTCTTCACAAGAAGCAGCTGGATTCTGTTTATAATTACCTTACTGTTACAAATAACACCAGCTTATGTGGCCGATATCTGCAGGCGATTGGTTGGAAAACGTCCTATGTAAGATATTATATTTATCTTTTTATACATACATACATACAATCACGCCTTTATATCTGAAGGGTTAGGCAGAGGTGAATTAATACCCCCATTTCACCAATCATTATACATATTAGGTCCCACGTAATAGGGGGTGAGCCTATTGCCACAGTCTATGCCACAGTCTATTGCCGTTTCCCAGGCACTATTGTTGACTCGAGCCATTTATCTGAGGCTGAGTCTTGGCTGTATACAGGGCGTCCCACGACGATGCCACATGGAGGGAAAGTACCTTAAATCCTTAAGTTAGCTCATTTTGTTTAAGAAGACATCATTTTATTTTTAAAAAGAAACAAAACTGCATTCAAAGATTTTATCAAATTGAATTTATAATTTTACGTTTCAAGGACTTCCTTTCATTTAATTTAACCATGTTTCTTAGAGAGATTTGATCCTTATGATTCGATACTATCGATTGATGCCATAAAAATACAGGATGTTACTTTTTCGAATTTTAGTCGGTTCTATTATCGGGTGTGGCAAGCGAATTTTTAAAAATCCTTGAATGCAGCTTTGTTTCTTTTTAAAAATAAAATGATGTCTCCTTTAAGTAAAATGAGCTAACTTAAGGATTTAAGGTACTTTCCCTCCATGTGGCATCGCCGTGGGACGCCCTGTATATCTGTCTGATGTTAAACAGCCCTATCCCTTATTCGCCTTGTACGACACCGCAAGGGAGGAGATGGGGTGGTCCAAATTCTACTCTGCTGGGAACCACGCGGTCCCCCTTTAATTTGAATAGTGACCCCCTTTCTTAAGACTTTACCTTCAGCGTACCATCAAATCATATTACATGTTAAATACAAAAATACTCTTTTTTTAGGTACGTCAAGCTCCAATCTCAGCTGATCAACACTCGGCGTATTCTGTCATATTTTACGGATCACTCTTGGATCATGAAAGCTGATCACACGAGGGAGTTATTTTCTTCTCTATCAGCTGAAGATAAGACAATGTTTCCTTGTGATCCTACCACGATAGACTGGAATGAATACTTGCAAGACTATGCAAATGGTGTGCCACGGTTTTTAGAGATAAAGAAATAGTTCTAGGGTTTTTTATCTATTGAAAATGATCTTAGGTCCGTATTCTAGAATGGTACTCAGTAGTGAATCTCGATTTGACAATCTGTTAAATCTGTCAATCTGTCTACACAAATTGTCCTCATATAAAGCGAGAAACAAGAGTGAGTGTCGTTCTTGAATATGGCCCTAGGTGTCGTTTTAAAATAAATACGTTATCTTTAATCTTCTTTTTTGTGTCTTCTATATGTATAAATAAAAATGAAACCTTCCAAATCCGAAAACATCAAATTGTAAAAATCTTTTGTATTGTGTTAGTTATTGTCCGGACAAGTTTTGTGGTAGATAAACAGACGGTGTAACGGGAACGGGATCTGAATTCAACATGGGTGGAGCCGCGGGCAAGGCAAAAAAAATATGGCGGTACGATGTTCACTGGGTTAGTCTAACGTATATAAAAATGAATCGCCAAAATGTATGTAGGTATGTACGCACATAACTCCCGAACGACTGATCAAAATAGGATTCTTTTTCTTGTTGTGTCCTTTATAGTCAATACAAGGTTTGTGTTAACGAAGATGAATGTCTACGGTAGAGGCGAAGGGTAAAAAAATATAAGGGATGCCGGTGGTAAAAAGCTTACATGAACTAAGTAATTTATCATGCACCATGCGAGTCATTGGAAAGCCGACAGGAATCGGGTTATAGGAACCCTTCTCCACTGGTCTATGGGTAAGGTAATTGGACCGAGGTGAAACCAGGGCACGAAGCTAGTAAATGTGGGATAAATAAGGTTGTAAACAACTTATTAAATATTATAGACTGTATTAGAAAATGTCATCAAAATAATAAATCTATGCTAACATTATAAAGCTGATGTTTATTTTATTGAACACGCTAATCTCAGGAACTACTTGCTCAAATGGAAAAAATCTTTTTGTGTTGTATAGTTCATTTATCGAGGAAGGTTATAGCTAAATATCATCGCGCTTCTACTTAAAGGAGCGGAGCAGTAATCATAAATGTCAACAAATCCGGCAGATTCCCATACACTCAATTGACAACTAAAAAAACACGGGTCACGGGCAAAGCCGGATGGGAGGCTAGTCTAAGTTAGTAAAAAAGGGGATTTTTAAACGGGACATTTTTTTACTTTATAATAGGGCAGGTACAGTCACCCTCAAAAGTTGCTGAACACTAACAAAAATAGTTAATTAAATTACATTAAGTGAAAAGATGTACCTAGATATTTTTTTACACTGTTGGTTGATGAATCTTGGTAGGACTTGCAACCCGGCCGGGGTGCGAGGGATATGGCTACGGCAATCTCACCTCTGGCAATCGACGGCCCACAGAAGGCGTGCGTTTTAGTCGGTTCGAGTCCGACATAACCTCCTCCTCCGGCTCCGGCGGGGGAGGTATCCGTGGGGATTTTTGGCACGATAAAAAAAGGTAGGACTTGCAACACGTTAAATAACACACTTGTCTTGTACTTTTCCACTTTATTTTATTTTTCAACCGTCAAAACCTTTAAGAATGCCGTGAGGTGAAACTGGTCATGTTGAAAAATAAAATAAAGTGGAAAAGTACAAAAATGTATTATTCAATATGAAATAATGTAGGTATACTTATCTTCTTTACCGAAATCGAAGACTTAAAGTTAAGATCAGTGGAAGTTGTGATTTATTTATTTCGCTTCAAAGGCCAGTGCACTGATAAATTATCTCAGATATCGCTCTGGCAGTCCATTAAAATAACGTATTTTTATTTCTGAAGTAATAAATCTTCTAAAATCTTTGATTTACACATTTAAAGCTAACTTTTACAATAAATATAAATCAAAAAGGCCAATATCGACGACGAGACCTGAAAACTGACCAAATGGACTATCAGTAAGTCTAGACAGCCTCTGCAGCCGCTACGCAGGAGGCGCGGGTTCGATCCCCGCGCAGTGCAAAAATTTGTACGCACGTATTTGCATTGGTCTGGTCGTGCCTCGAAGAGTACGTTAAGCCGCCTGTCCCAGTTACCATACAAACATCTATGGCAATCGTTACGGGTAGTTGGAGCCCTAAAAAGTCCAACAAGAACGGTCGCAACAAGTATCGCCTAATGTCAAATCCGCCGTTAACACTGGTAAAGCGGACCCCAGACTCCGAGGTGAAAACTTCGGATGCGACTGGGATTAATGCTAGAAAGAAGAGTTAGTCTACCACAAAGCAGATATAACCCACTCACATTCTCTTTCTTTCTATTGATAGTACTTTCTTGAATTTTGCAAGAGCAACTGCCACTTGTACTCCCTACCCCGAGAGGAAAGCCTGCATCAGAGCCTTGTCTAATCAGCAAATGCTAACTTGTGAGATGGTCACTGGCTAGTATGTAAGTTTGGCTGGAGCCCCGAAGATCTAAGGGAGGGGGAGGGGTGAAGGTCAGCTGAATAACGGGATCAAAAGTTCACGCGTGCGACGCCGTGGAAAATAGCTACCTAGTATTTAAATAAAATTTTAAAGCATTTAGGTATTATGCTAACTATTCAAATCCGTCGCCCTAAGACGGATATATAGAAGTATTTGGATCGACTTTGGGCGGGTCTCGGTGGCTTAGTGGTCAGAGCATTCCCCCTGAAAGGAAAAGATCGCGGGTTCGAGTCCCGCCCGAGATCGATTCTCTTTTCTAAATTATAGCTAGTAGATTTATAAACCACTATTTTTGATACCATCTGTGTACATGTATTAATATTCATAATGAATAACTAATTGAATTCAAGTTTGAATAAGAAACACTGAATAATTTGAGTAGGTATCAAAGATTCATTAGTTAGTATTCGCAGATGTTCATATTTTTTGTGTAAAATATGTTTATACTGACTTCAAGAGCTTAATTATTCATAATTATTACAAGATTGTTCGGAAGAAAATCTTTCACGATAGTAATTATAACAGTTAAGTACAATTAATTAATAAACAATGTTTCAGGCTTCTTGACTCATTATTGACTTGATTCATATAATTATGTTCTGTTTATTGATTTTATGTGAGCGACTGTCATCTGACCTCCCAACCATGAGAAGAAAGCCTGTGCCAGTTTAGTAGGTACACCAACTAGCAGGGGAGATTGATTTTGGCCTTGAATGTGTTATTAGGGTCCTGTACATCAATGTATATTAACTATCCATAGCGCCGAGAGAACGCAGTATTGCGATTGGCAGCCGGCCTACTGTGAACCTGTGTATGCAAAGTCTGCCAATCGCAATGCTCCCTTCTGTCGATACGTCTACGTCACGAATTTGAATGTTTTCCGTCCTCGGGGCGCTAATTATCAAGTTAGTATTCTACAAGGTCCCGCTCAGCGCAAATATTTGTATACATGAATATGGCACTTTGGTAGGTCTCGATGAACATCTATGACAGTCGTTACGGGTAGTTGGACCTCTAAAAACTCCAACAACTGGTCTAATTTCAATACGTCAATATCGCCAATGGGTTGTGAAGGTCAGATGGCAGTCGCTTCACGGAAAATATAGATGATTTTTTGTTGATTTTTTTTATTATGAAAATAAATCTTGATTTTCCAAATAAAAATAATCTTTATATTTTCCGCAGTTGAACTGGAAAAATGAACCCCAGATTGTGAGGTGAAAACTTCGGATTCAACTGGGATTAACGCTAGGATGAAGAAAAAAAAGATTTTTGTTGCTTCAACTAAGCTGAATTACTTTTAAGAAACTTTTTGTGATAGTGTGAACAAGATTTTTTGAGAATAATTGTCTCAGACAACAAGGTCCTTACATGTCACAATCTTATCAATATTTAACGACTGCGATACTCACAGTGCAGAGGGCGAGCGTATATTTTCATTACTTGTAACAAATTGCCCCTATTTTCCAGAACAAAAGCTTGGGATGCACAGTATTCTTTAAGCGTCGACTAGATAAGGAGCAGAAATTTATAGTATCATGTTTTTAAATCACATAACAGATTTGTTCTTATTACAGACAGTAGCTAAGGTTGGAAATTTTTTAAAGGTTCTCCATCCAGTGGTTGCCTGTAAGAAATTGCCACTAGGTGATAAAGCCGCCTATTGTTTATACCAATATTATATAATAATAAATAAATGTAGGACATCCTACACAACGCTATCTAGACCCAAAGTAAGCATAGCTTAACTAGCTTGTGTTATGGGTTCTAGATTGCGGATAAACATACTTACATACATTTTTTTTTGTAAATACATACATGGAAACACCCAGACCAATGCAAATATTCATATTCATGCATATAAATATTTGCACTGAGCGAGAATCGAACCCGCGCCTCAGCCGCGTTCACTACCGCCACGCCACAGAGATAGTAGTGACACATGCTTTCTCCTTGGTGCGCACAATAAAGATATACTTACTTTACTTTAGTTACTTTATCTTAGAAAAGTCATCATCAGACAGAACTTGAGAGCAAGGGACTTACAACAGTTATGTTTACCGACTTCTATTAATCAAACGTTAAATTAACAAAAAAAAAACTGAAAGTTTTTAACATAATTTTTTCCGATTCATTGCGAGTAATGCCAATAAAAGTAAATAGATAGAATTGAGTGGCCCTTCAATATTATAAGTGTGCAAACTTTGTGCGAATCGACCACTCATTATATTACAAATGGATTCTCAGAATATAAGAGTCAATTCAGACCAGCCCCAATACACAAGTGGCAAATCCGGCGTATTGTAGAATAGAATGATGCCTTCTTTCCACTTGAACCCCTCGCTTGAACCCACTGGGGGGTCCATGGACACTCACTATTACACTTGAACGTCCCACCTAGGGTTTCAAGAATTAAAAAAAAAATAAGAATAAAATTTATTTGAGGTTTATGACATACGTTGACTACTGTCATATACGTCAAATCCCATACAGTCTAGGGGGGGATGGGTAAAATGCACGAGCACCTTATATGTGTTAATTAAATATAAACCCTATTCTATTTAAACAAGGCTGAAAATAGTATACAGTAGTATGAAAGACTGTAACGCATTGTTGCACACTATTTTAAGCTTTATCGTAACGGAATAAGATTGGTATTTAATTACCACTTAAAACTGCCTACTATGGTTTTCCAAAGCGACTACAATATGGGGTTCTTCAAGAAGGACATTTGAAGGTTCTTACAGGGTCGGTAGTACGAGTGTGACTCCCCTGGTTACTCACACACACGTTCATAGGCCAAGGTAACCACTTTCAAGTGGCATCAGGGGGGCCGTGTGCTTGTCTGCCACATAGTGGTATAAAAATATGCTTTTAGCATTTTTCCGCTGGATTTTAAAAGACCCTAATGCTTAACTCAATTACTTAAGCAATTTAATTCACTTAGACGTAGTTATTGACTCCACAGAATCTCATAAAGTAATCGTATTTTTTTTTTATTAAAAATTGTTATTTGGTTTTAAGACCTATTAAAGGAGATGAGAGCAATTTTCCAAGCAACGAAGCTTCTGCGGAAGACTCTGGCGTATAAAACCAACCCACCTTGTTATTTCATCTATAGGTACATACATATAATCACGCCTTCATCCCTGGAGGTTTAGGCAGAGGTGTAATTCCCCAATCATTGTATTAGGTCCCACGTAATAGGCTTACCTACTATTGCCATGTTCCAGGCTCTATTGTTGACTCGAGCAATCTGGATTCCATGTTGCTGATAATTTAAATCCATCTTCCCGATTGAAATTTTTATGTTTCTTAATTTCAATCGCTTCACGTACAGCTCTTGAATAAAAGTGACGTTCGGTGGAGAGGACTTGCGTATGGTGGAACTCGATCCAGTGATTGGTGCCTGCCTCCAGTAGGTGCTCTGCAATCGCAGATTTGTTTGTCTGGCGATTCTTTACAGCTGCGATGTGTTCTTTGACCTTCTTGTCAAGGGAAGTCGGCAGGAAGTGGATCAGTATATACAACATCTCAACTCAATTCATCCCAAGATAAGGTTCACATATGTGATGGAAAAGGATAGATCGTTGTCATTCCTAGACGTTAAAGTAGCCGTGAGATCAGATGGGTCCTTGTCACACTGTGTGTACCGTAAGCCTACACATACGGACAGGTACCTACACGCCACGTCTCATCACCATCCCCGGCACTTGCAATCCGTCATGACCTCACTCAGGAACAGAGCTTATGATCTCTGTGACCCTGAACATCTGGAGCGAGAGCTGGACCATGTTCAGGAGGTACTTAAGAAAAACGGATATGCAGTGAACGAACGACGGAGGCTGCAGGCGCCGAGGCGTAGACATCCAGAGGTGAGCAGACAACCAGCCTATATGCCCTATGTCAAGGGAGTAACGGACAAAATCGGCTCTGTGTTAAAAACCTACTCCATTCCGACAGTGTACACCCCAGGTACAAAGGTTAACAACATCGTGGGCACACCGAAGGATGTCTTACCGCTACAGTGTCCAGGTGTCTATAAGATAGATTGCAGTTGCGGTAGTTCCTACATAGGCCAAACGAAGCGAACTATTGCTGAACGGGTCAAAGAACACATCGCAGCTGTAAAGAATCGCCAGACAAACAAATCTGCGATTGCAGAGCACCTACTGGAGGCAGGCACCAATCACTGGATCGAGTTCCACCATACGCAAGTCCTCTCCACCGAACGTCACTTTTATTCAAGAGCTGTACGTGAAGCGATTGAAATTAAGAAACATAAAAATTTCAATCGGGAAGATGGATTTAAATTATCAGCAACATGGAATCCAGTGATAAACAACATGCAACCTCGCTTTTCTGCGCAGTCGGATAGACACCGGACAGTTGGCTTGCGGAATAGGGACACAGTGAGTGTAGTATGTGACGGTACATGGCGACAACAAAATGTGAAAAATCTCGAAGATGTGCGGGTAGATGAAGAACTTACTACCTCACGGATTCGAAGACGGCGGGCGTGCACCGCTGAGCCAGTCAGCCTGTGACCACGGCCGGTGTAACCTGGTCGAAACGTCAGGCAAATCAAAGGTATGTATGTACCTATACCATGATCGCGTTAATTCCCGTTAACATTATTGTATATCGAGCAATGCATCTGAGGCTGACTCTGGGCTGTATATATCTGTCTGAAGTTAAACTCTAAATAAACTTTCTAATACCTTTCTTGAAGAACCCCATATTGTAATCGCTGTCATGTTACCAACCCTGTACCTACTATACATACATATGTACAACACGCCTTTATTCCCGGAGGGTTATGCAGAGGTGAGTTAACACCCACATTTCATCAGTCATTGTATTAGGTTCCACGTAATAGGGGGTGAGCCAATTGCCGTATTCCGAGCACTGTTGTTGACTCGAGCCATGTATCTGAGGCTGAGCCTGGGCTGATGTCTGTCTGATGTTAAACAGCCCTATCCCTTATCGCCTTGTACGACACCGCAAGGGAGGAGATGGAGTGGCCCAAGTTCTACTCTGCCGGGAACCACGCGGCAAATTGGCTAGTAATATTATAGCAAAAGTGCAGTTATATAACTAGCCACAAAATATCATAGAACAGCTATCAAATATGCTGTCATTCCCGCTGGGAATCGAACACAAATAGCACCTGACATCTAAGAAAAGTTTCTAAAAATATACAACCCACATGTTCTCGCATTTGGCAGCAGAAGTTTGTCTTTTGAGATGAATAGGTAAGTTATGGGAGTAGGTATCTATTCCGTTGTAATAATTTTGATTAAAGTTAAATGTTTGTGCCGATTTTTGTTCCAACAAGAACTTAACTAAACTAGTCTGAAGAAATTTTAAAGCAATTATTATGCTAAATTTGAATTTGAATAAAGTACCTAACTGGGCCCATACCATGAACTCTTAAAACAGGTCAATAATTGAACTGCTGTCATTCTACCAACTGCAAATGTCACTTTGTAATCCTATATGTTTATATGACATCACAAAGTGACATTTGCAGTTGGCAGAATGACAGTAGTTCAATTATTGACCTGTTTTAAGGTTTATGGTAAGGCCGCTGTTGCCCGTGACTCCGCCCGCGTCGAATTCTGATCCCGTTCATCGCTGATATAATAATATAGCCTATGTGTTATTCTGATGTCTAAGCTATATTATTGTAAAGTTTCATTAAAATCCATTCAGTAGTTTTTAACTGAAAGAGTAACAAACATTCGCATATTTTTTTTTTTTTATATAGGACACGTCAATTTGACTTCGCCTCGCCTGATGGTAAACTGAAGGCAAAGTCCCTGAAAAGAGGGTCACCATTACAGACACGTATCATGTTACAATGGTGGCCTCATCAGATGCTTTTTCACGCCCCGCTTAAAGGACCCGGGACTGTTAGTAGGAGGAGGGAAACACGTGAACTGGTAAAGAATTCCAAGATTTATTAATACATCCTTACATACATCCTCCCATACTTAAAAACTTCACGTCTATAATCTTAGTAGGATAAGGCATTTATGTTTCTGTACCAGCAGATAGTCGCGTGGTTCCCGGCAGAGTAGAATTTGGGCCACCCCATCTCTTCCCATGCGGTGTCGTACAAAGCGACTAAGGGGGGGTCCCTTGAGAATGTTTGTTACTTTTTCACTTAAAAACTACTGAATGGATTTTAATGAAACTTTACAATAATATAGCTTAAACATCAGAAGCGTTTAAATATGCCCGTTTTCACCAACGTCCCCTAAATTTTAGGGGCCACCTAAGGAAAGTTAGGTAACCCTTAGTAACATTTCGTTTTCACCAAATCTTAGGGGCCACCTAACTAACCCCTAACAAGGTGACAGAATAACTGCGCATATTTACGCACGTTTGCGTAGGTATATATTTCTAACTAACTATTACAATCAATTTAATAATATTTTGCAAAAAAAAAATATTTTGAAAACACTTACGGTTTTTGCCAGCACTACAAAATAGGAGACCCTAGGTGTCACTTAAGGTTGTGAAAACAAATTTAGATAAGTAATATATTTAGGGGCTACCTACGTTAGGGGGCTCTTAGTTAGGAGATGATTTAAGTATAGTTAGTGAAAACGGGCATTAGTCACCTATCTTTAGATAGAGTGGCCCAAATTCTACTCTGCCGCCACGTGACTTTTTTCATCATGTCCCTACAATAAACTTACATCTACAACTTACACAGAAGTAGTAAGCAGAGATGTTTTACGCCGAAATTTCGCTAACATCTAGTATTACGTAATAGAAGGCGAACCTATTGACGTCTATCGAGGCTATATCCGGACTACATGCTGCGGTGTATTGTAAACTTCCTAATAGAAAAATTCAATGACATTTTGCTCAATCCGGAAATTAAACCTAGGGCCGTTTGGGAACATAAGCGCAAACATAATTAGCACGTGAGGTAAAGCCGTCTTAACAATTTTCTTAAAACATGTTCAGTAGACTAAACTAATATTATAAATGCGAATGTAGCACTGTCTCTCTATCTTAGGTCGTCAATAAAGTAACTATTTTATAGTGACTATATAATAAATATATAATTATAATAAAGTAACTATATGGCGAGGGGTCCGTATAAACTCAAGTTTCATAAATTGTAGTCTTGCATGGATTCTTTGTTACTATTATTGTTTCGAATGTGTAATGTGTATAATGTTTGTATAATTATGTATCATATGGGATAATAATGCCTGAAATAAATGAATTATTATTATTAAACGTATACATCTGCACTGATAATTTTTATGACACTACAGTCTACATGAGGTGCTCTTACATTTATAGTAAAGTATTAACGTCACTAACGACCCTAACATATAGAATTTAAAACTGGGGCATCTATCCCGACTTTACCCTACACCAAGGAGGTTCCGAGTCTGAGATTTTAATAAATTAAAAAAAAAATTGTATGATAAATTTTTCAAAATATAAGCAAAAATACTCTTTCCGAGATGATGGGATTCATCCCACCCTATTATATTTTCAAATATTTTTGTATCCTTTTATATTTTATAATTGTTTACATATTAATGACTTGAAAGACGACTACATATTTTAGACTCCAGACTACATAACTTCACTGAAAGTATATTTTATATTATTTTGAAAGTAGTGTTTACATATTTATGAATTATAGCATGTTTCCATTCAATTGACCCGTTAATTGTGGATATATTTTTGCAAGCATTATTTGATACATTTTATGAGGCGTGTAATGGTTACATTTTTATGGAATATTAAGAGTTTACATCATTTAGCTATATATTTTGTAAATAAAAATTT
This sequence comes from Eilema depressum, assembly GCA_914767945.1. NCBI lineage: Eukaryota > Metazoa > Arthropoda > Insecta > Lepidoptera > Erebidae > Eilema > Eilema depressum. The sequence goes on from OU612020.1 coordinate 20,472,505, forward strand.
GAAGTTAACCCCGGTTACTTGTTTTTGGAACCCTACTGTGTATACATATTTATAGAGGTGACTGTACCAACATAATAGCAATTTTTACGGCGCGGTACAGTAGCAATAACTGGATCTATAGATCTTCTATAAGTATAGTCTAAGTTCTATACACTTTAATTTTACTTTTAAAACACTGATAATAAAGTTGCTTTTCCATTATACTGGAAGGTTATTATAAACTTTTTTAATTTAGAATTTACAAGATAAGGCAACTCTTTACTCTAAGCTGTAGGTACTTGCGTCCGAGAGTAAAGTTAATTATTAAAATATACAACGTTAAACTAGGGCATGACTGAAATGTGAAACCTGATAAAGTACCTACCTACCTACCAGTAGCGACGAGTGAAAATTTCAAAAGGAAAGCCGGTGAAAACCGATCTTACCTCTTATAGAATTACTATAGCAATTCTGTATGGAATTAAAACATCTACTACGCAACATCTCACTATCGCTTTGCAGAGCAAGCCAGAAGGAATCGGGTTATAGGGACCATTCGCCACTGCTACTTTCTTATGTCCTGCTACGCTGTGTAGCAGGGGAGTCACACTAGTGCAAAGAAAGAACCCTATCTGTCAGCCTGTAAAAAGAATATTCTCAGGAACGTATGAAGGTATTCAGTTGATATGAACGTTAAATAATATTTGTTTATATAGGCCACGTCAATTTGACTTCGCCTCGCCTGATGGAAAGCTGAAGGCAAAGTCGGAAAAGAAGGTCATCGTTATAGATTATGTTACAATGGTGGCACTCAGCTTGACGGCGTCATGAGTCTAGAGCGGTTTTCTTTGCTTCAGCCTACCTGTGTCCGAAGTCTGTTTAAATTCCAAAGACGAATAACAGAAAACGGAATAAATAATAAGTTTATCAATGGATAACAGTAAAATTACCTAACCGCTGTCCAAAACGCAAATAATTTCTTCAAATTCATTCGCAGCGAGTTCTAAATATTCATAACTAAGAACTGAGGTTTACATTTCAAAACTCAATGGAAATTTAATTAACTGTGTGGCAATTTATTTTGTATCTACATTTATACTTAATATTGATTTATTTACGTTATTTCTCTGGCAATTTATCAACAAAGGTACAGAACAGCAAAAATACAGAAATAGAGTTTACGATACAAAAGGAATGGACTGCCTCTGTGGCGTAGCGGTAGTGAACGCGGCCGCTACGCAGGAGGCGCGGGGTCGATACCCGCTCAGTGCAAATATTTGTGTGCGTGAATATGAATATTTGCATTGGTCTGGGTGTTTCTATGTATAATATGTATGTATTTACAAAAAAAAAAGTATCTAAATATGTTTATCCGCATTCTAGAACCCATAACAGAAGCTAGTTTAGCTATGCTTACTTTGGGTCTAGATAGCGTTGTGTAGAATGTCCTACAATATATATATATTATATACAAATGGAAAACTTTGCCTTCAGCTTACCATCAGACGAGGTGAAGTCAAATTGACGTGTACTATATAAAAAAAAGTAGGAATTCTTAGACATGGCAAGGTAGTGTTAATATGGAGCCACTCCCCAATCTCATCTCCGGCCATTTATGACCTACAGACGGCGTGCGATTTAGTCGGTTCGAGTCTGACATAACCAGGGGGTGGTTTCCTTCTTCTGTTAAGTCCATCAAAGAGAAGAAGAATTTTCTTCGACAGGCGGGCGACGAGGAGTGTTGGGTATCCGTGTGGATTTTGCGCACGATAAAAATAAGCTATTCCACAGACTATGGTGCGGTACACCTCCCGGGTCCTTAAAGCGGGGCGTGAAAAAGCATCTGATGAGGCCGTCAAGCTGAGTGCCACCATTGTAACATGATACGTGACTGTAATATAATAATAATAATAATAATCATTTATTTCTCAGATTACATTGATCCATTTTGTTAGTAATTACTTAAAATTAGGGTTAGTATGCACATTAACCAATATATTTTTATTTATTTTCCCTCTAGCTTTCAAATTAACTTTTATTTCTTGTAAGGAGGACCCCAGACAGATCCGAGTTCCTAACTGATCGCCCTTCTCACAAGAAACTTAATAATCGGAGAACCAATACTCTCCGCCACTGTTTTTAGGATGCTGTTGTCACTATCCCGTATTCTGCGTAGCAGCGATGCAGTTTTTTTGCGAATGACGGCGTGGAAACCGTCAGTCCTATTTTGCACAAACATCTCCGACGCGCTACAGAAACGTGGTAGTCTCAACATCACCCTAAAGACGTTATTATACTGGACACGCAGCTCGTCCAGCGACCTTTTAGTGTAACTGACCCATAGACTCCCTGTGTAAAAACCCTGGCAATATGCTTTAAAAAGCGTCAGCTTTACACTTCTACTACACCGATAGAATCTACGGGCCAGCATGTTACCTCGGACCGCTAGCGCCCTGCGCTCCCTTTCTATATCTAAATTGTCTTTAAGGTCCTCGGTGAGAATATGTCCTAGGTATTTGTATTCAGTAACACGTTTAATGTTCAAGCCATTTAGGGTAATGTTATGTGTTAGTGTTCTACTATCAGGGGATTCACCGCGGGCCTTAAAGACAATGTATTCACACTTTCCATATATTATAGATGAGTCCGTGCGATGCGGCATAGGTCTCACAGACTCTCAACATATCATTGATAGCCCCTGCCGTTGGGGCAAGCAGCACCATGTCATCTGCATAGCTAATGGTGTTAACTTTTACACCATGTACGCGGCACCCTACCCGCATACTACTGAGTTGGACAATCAGGTCATTTACATATAAGTTGAATAGCCTGGGAGACGTTAAGCCCCCTTGTCTAACTCCGCACTCCAACCTATAAATTTCCGAACACTTGTTTGACCATTTAACACAATTGGTCTGGTTCCCATACCAATATCTCAGTAATCTGAGGATTTCAGCCGGTGTACCCCTGTCCTCCAGCTTTCCCCAAAGCACATCGTAACTTACAAGCTCAAAGCTTTTCAGAGACTTTGTCATCAGACGCATAAGCGCCTCCGAGAACGAAATAAGGATAGCGGCACACTGGCCTGACATGTTGATAAGTTATCGACACGAAAGATGAAAAAGATCTTTGTAGTGATATATCAGACCAATGTAAATAGATATTATTTGTGTATACAAATATTTAAACTGAGAAAAATCTACTATTTTGCCGACAACCCGTATTATTTTGGCAACTGATAAATTATACTCAAATTTTAATACCTATCTACAAGAATAGAAATTAAGGCATCTTCAAAAATAACCCTTCTCAGTCTTTGTAAAATTATTTTAAGAGTCGTATTTCGAGCAATTTCTTTATTATCATGTTCGGCTGAACAAATTACCATTTTAATGACTCCCGGCCGCATCGTAATGTCAGCAACAGCTTCAACCAAGAACCGTTCGTGCAAGTTCAATACAAAAAAGATATTATTTTGCACGAAAAAATGTGACATTGCGAGTTTTTGATTTTTGAAATGAGGACGTCAAGCTGAAGACCATTGTAGCATTTTCATTGTTCACAGGTTACCATCAGACGGGGTGAATTAATGTTGAGATATTATCACGGAGATGTTTTCTCTCTATTTTCTGTTTACGCTACAAGCTTTAGAATTCAGCACAGCCCTTGCATTTTATTATTATTTCTAATACATTAAAAGGTTTCAGGATGAAGTCACAGTCATAGCGTAGTTTTATATACATACTAGCCATCCGCCCGCGGCTCCGCCCGCGTGCATCTCGGTTAACGCGTCCTTTGCTCATATCTTCGGTTCTACTCGACCGCTTGCGATCAAACAAACGTAAGATTTTAAGTCTGAGTAAGCCCTTTCTAACAAAAAAAACAGCATCAAAATCCGTCCAGTAGTTTTTGCGTCCATCGCGGACAAACAGACAAACAGACAGGAAATTTAAAAAAAATATTTTCGTGTTCAGTATCGTTAACATAACATAATCCAAGTATTTTTTTTAAATATCTCCAATGTACAGACACGACCACTTTACAATTATATAATAGTATAGATGTACTAGCCGACCCGCTTGGCATATTTACATATATGCCCGCAATTGATTAATTTTCAAATAATGTATGGGAATCTACCGGATTTTTTTTAATTTATATATAATACTAGCTGACCCTGCGAACTTTGTACCGCCTAGCAGTCAATTTTTTTTTTAATTTTTCTCTCCGTAAGAACCATTCTTTAAAGTACGGGTACTTTAAGGAATGTTCTAAAAAAAGAATTAGCGAAATCGGTCCAGCCGTTCACGCGTGATGGCGTGACCAAGGGAAATAGGGATTCATTTTTATACTAGCTGTTGCCCACGGCTCCGCCCGCGTGGAATTCTGATCCCGTTCATCGCCGATATATAGCCTATATGTTAATCCAGGGTATAACCTATATACATACCAAATTTCAACCAAATCGGTCCAGCCGTTTATGCGTGAAAGAGTAACAAACATCCACACATCCACACATCCATTCTCACAAACTTTCACATTTATAATATTAGTAGGATATAGATATTATGATACACAACAAGTTACAATCAAATCCTTAGCAAAACATATGACATTTTTCGTTTCATGGACATTTATGATCTTTCCTTTTCTCTTAAGTAGTACCGTGAGGATTTAAAGCCTATAATCTTCCTTGATAAATGGACGTTAATACCAGTCGCATTTGAAGTTTTGACCTCGGAGTCTGGGGTCCACTTTATCAGTATAACCTCAATAAACGGATTTTTCAATACAAAAATTATTTTTCAATTCCAACTATATTTCCTAAGATTAGCGGTTCGACCAAACAAAAAAACAGGCAAAACCGATAAGATAGAACATGTATAAAACTAGCTATATATGTATTATAACCTATCGATTTACTGACGTTTTCGGCACCTAATTTGCTATCCATACTAGTATCAGAAGTGCACTATGCTCATAATTAATCAAATCAAGCCAAACCATGTTCCGCGGTCAGCCAAGTTTGATGAAGAGGTCTTGCATCAGGACAGGACCATAAATTATGCCGGAGCTGAAGTATTCTAGTGTTGTAGTATCTAATAGCTGTAGTAGTACAAGTACAGTCAGCATCAAAAGTAGCTGAACACTCAAAAAACAAACATTGCTATTTTACGATTTTATTGATTCCAAATCTTCCACTTTTGAGAGTGTACTCTCTCCTATTTTTTTATGGATTTGTTTATCTTAGTTTTTATAGAAGTGCCTGCTGTCTGACATCCTCGAAAGCCAAAAGCATACGTCAGAGTCAGTCAATCAGCAAGTAAAGTTGATTACCTGCTCCCATCAAGAACCCATACCTCCTATCATTAACCGACTTCAAAAAGGAGGAGGTTCTCAATTCGATAAGTTTTTTTTTTTTTTTAATTTATTTATTTCACAATTCAATCCACTACCTTTACAGGGATACCCCCAAATCAGTATACTGGACATATAAAATTAATAAGATAGGACACAACATACTCAATCGTCATACATACATACATCAATCATACAAAACATCATATTAATATAAGGGCCTAAGTGCCGCACCAAGATGACCCATCGTCTAGTTCTTGGTGGGACCCCATACAATCTATTCTCCTTACTCATGTATCACTTACCGTACCGCTACACCAACGAGGCAATCAATTCAGTTCTGCTCATATTTTTCAGAAAAAACCTTAAAAAAAGAAGAGCGTATCATAAATCTCGTAAAACCATTTCATAAATAAAAAAAGCAAAAAACACTTAATTTATTAACAAACAAGTGTTCGAGTATTTGACTAACTCCGACTAAGAGGAGGTGACTCTGTAAGCGTAGCTTCCACCTCCGTCAGTCGCATCGTAGGCCTCGTAGAGGGCGATCGCTACATCGCCTACGCGAGCTTGCTACGCGTAAACTTTCGTGCACCTATGATATTTTAACTTAAATTTTTGTGACGAAATCACTTTTAAATTGTGTCATTAATTTAGTGTAAAATATAAATTAAATTTAAAATATGTAGTATTTTTTATTTTTCTTATAAATTATATTTATAGTTATAAAAGTTGTGTGGCTTCTAGTAAAATAATAATAAACTAAAATATAGTAATAAATTTGAAAATGGTGTGAATTAATTATGATGAGTTTGAATTTTGGAATTGTGAAAATGACAGAATTGACTGTGATTGTTTAATTTTGTGGCAGTATGATGGTAAGTTTAATTTTAAATTGGTTTTCCTAAAAGCCATAAAATAAAAATTTAAGTTAAATTGTTAAATTATATTGGCAGGTTATAAGTCAACAGGTGGTTTAAATAATAACATATTAATAGCAATGCCTTAAGCGTACATAAGACATGATATAAAAATATCTGTTTCCTAAACCCTTTCTTATTTTACAGGAAATAATCTCACAAGTAAGGTATACTTTTTTGTACACATGTTTTTTTTTAATACGACAACACCGCGTGCGATTTTCTTCTTTTATTTGCTTTTTTTTTGTCTATTGACATCAATCCCCAGTGGTTTGAAAAAAACAACTATTTAAAATATAATACAGTTACAAATGTCACATTTATTTTATTTCCATTAAAACTAAACCTAATAACTCTACCCAAACTACGCTACTAGTTATACCCATAATAATCACGTATGCTTTGAAAATCTAAATGAAATGAAATTAAAATTATTTAAACTATTCATTATATTAAACTATTAACTATATTATTAAATTAAATAACAATGTCAAAACTAGATAAAATAATAATGCCGTATAGAAAAAGAAATCAAAATGTATGTATGTTAAAGGATTATGCCGAAAGGATATGATACCGAATAATATACTGAGATATTAATAGATTCCTGCCTACCCCTTTGGGTATATTCATGCACGAGTATACAGTATGTTTACTAGAACATCTCAACGTCAAACACGTTTTTACTTTTAAGATAATACGAAAAATGTCAAGAGTGTAACAGACTAATGGTTGTACTGTTATTTTAGGATACGTGAACAAAAATACTCATACAAGATTAGTACTTATTATGTTGGTATAGAAAGATTAAAATTGTAATCGTGATGATGGTAGATACAGCTTTTTATAATGACCCAGATGGACTGAGAGCGTATGGAGTACACCATGATCTTAAGAGCCCAAGTCTATCTAACCTGCCCCCCTAGACAAGTGGCAATTTATTGGCTGGCGTTATATATATATATATAGGACACGTCAATTTGACTTCACCTCGCCTGATGGTAAACTGAAGGCAAAGTCTCTGAAAAGAGGGTCACCATTACAGACACGTACCATGTTACAATGGTCGCACTCAGCTTGACGGCCTCATCAGATGCTTTTCTACGCCCCGCTTAAAGGACCCAGGACAGTAGGAGGAGGGAAACTAATATAATATGTGATTTGACATTTATGACATGCGTTGACGACTGTCATATTATAAAGGTTCAACCCCACCAAACGGACGGCATCGAAACGGATTTTACAATCTTTAAACAAAATAAATCTTATATCACAGCTTTTAAAGTTTATATTACCAAGTCACGCATGACAGCTTGACGTGCGTCATGCCGCCGCACGTCGCTGTCAAGCTGTTGTGCGTGACTTGGTAATATAAACCTCAAACACTGTGATAATAAGATTTAATTTTGTTTAAAGATTGTGAAATCCGGGCCGATGCCGTCCGTTTGGTGGGGTTGGACCTTTATAAGTCACATCCCATACATTTGTCATTGTATTCTACAATAAGCCGACCAACGAACAATTAGCAGCCGCCCTAGACAAATGCTAGGGTGGCTGCTTATTGGTGGATGCCCTGGTGCGGAACTTCTTCACGGGGTTAGGGAGCTAGATGGCAGTCACTTTCTAAAAGTCATAGCAGAACTCATCTCGTCAAAAATTTGCACCACGTCAAAATGAAACTTGCAGAAGTGCGTCTCGATAGATACGTAACTCGTGAATCTATCATCACGTGAATCTGTCATCATGCGAATCTGTCATTAAGCGAATCTATCATTATCAGAGCTTGTCATTTTGCGACGTCATTTTGCAACGTCATGATGAAGACATATTTCATAAACAAAAAAAAAAGCGAAGAGATATATTATATAATATACTAGCGGACCCGACAGACGTTGTCCTGCATGCTATTTTCTGCAGCACCATCTGTCGGGCTGATTTGTGAATATAAACATTATAAACCATCCAGGGTGCCACCCAAACGCATACAAAAAAATTCATTCAAATCGGTCCAGCCGTTTAGGTGGAGTTCAGTGACATACACACGTACAGCAGAATTATATGTATATGCATAAAGAAGATATGCCTAATCTGCCATGCTTGTGCTGGCGTTTCTGACTATTTCCTAATCTGTCATTTTATGTTTCTGATTTTAACTCCTAAACCTTTAGAACGCTTAAGGTGCGTACAGATCATGTAACATGTTGTATAACTTGTGTTTTATAACACGTTCACATTATCTAACATTGTTTTATAACTTTGCAACATTTAACAATACTGTATCCATAAATGTTGAAACATGTTATATAACATTGTTTTATAACATGTTATGTTATATGATTTGTACGCACCTTACGGAATACAAGTATAATATATCTACGTAGTAAGCGTGGATTTCGTTTTACCCCCTTTAGGGTGGAGTTTCGTAAAATCTTTACCCTTTATGGAGTCAAGTTTTTAGGTGTTATAGTCAGCCTCTATGGCGTAGCGGTAGTGAACGCGGCTGCTACGCAAGAGGCGTTGGTTCGATCCCCGCTCAGTGCACATATTTGTATGCATAAATATGAATATTTGCATTGGTCTGCGTGTTTCTATGTATAATATGTATGTATTTAGGAAAAAAAATGTATCTAAGTATGTTTATACGCAATCTAGATTCCATACCACAAGATAGTTAAGCTATGCTTATTTTGGGTCTAGAAAGTGTTGTGTAGAATGTCCTACAAAATTTATTTATTTATTATTATTATAGTTTCTGAGATTTAGTAATAAATCAGTGAGTGTTATTCGCTTTTATCTACGTACTAGCTGTTTCCCGCGGCTCCGCTCCACGTGGATGTCGGTTATCGCGACCAAATATAGCCTATATCCTTTCCCAAGGTAGACAATTTGGTACAGAGATAGATTAGAATCTATGTCTGTACCAAATTTCATTCAAATCGGATCAGTGGTTTAGGCGTCAAAGCGTTACATACAGAGTTACTTTCGCATTTATAATATTAGGATGGACATAGATTGGTGTTCCATAAGACAAGTATTATTTCAATTCAAGAATCTTCAACGTGAAACAAGATGGCTCTCAACAATCGATTAGAACCACGTTCTGTATCCTATTATAAAATACATACCGCTCAGAACATAATTTATTCTCTCGATAAAGGTTTATAAAAGGCGTTAAACCAATTATATCGGCAGAAATCGTAAATTCGGTTTATGTTCGCACTCAAAGGCTTTGAGTTTTATTGCTTTGCCATCAGATGTGCGATTAGCTTGTTATCACTTACGTTAGGATGAGGGTTCTCCTTACTGCGTACCGTGGTTCACCTGCGGCTAACATCGACATAAAAAAAACAAGATATTTTGATGGAATATTGCTTGATGCAATACTTCTGCCAATGGATAATGAAGGATGGATATGTGTTTATTTTTAAGCTATTGCATAGCTTCTATCGCGGGCCTTGAGCTGCTCCGAAATCGGCCGATTTCGGAGCAGCTCGGCTCGATTCGTGCGAGCTCGGAGTGGGGGGATAATTGCATAAGTTGATAAAAAATACTATGCAATAGCTTTACCGCGGCAGTCCCCGAGTGCCACACGTCTTTTTTTATTTATTTCTCTCGCACCCCTGGCCGTCCCATGACCATCTCTTTAGAACTTTAGAACTGGCCCCACACACTAATTACTTCATTCACTAAAAAAAACAAATATTTACTGAAACAAGCAAATACTCTAGAATACTGAACCTAATTAAATCACTAAACGAAGCGTTATGCCAGAGGCAGACGTCTAATTAACAGCGTTTACGTGTGGTAATTAGTTTGATAAAATCCTCTTACACCCGGCGCTACAGCGAAAACACACAGCTACTTAATGAGGCGACGACGATTGCAATTGACATATTTAATAGGGAACATAATTATTTTCTGTTATATCCTAATAAATGACAAGCGGAAATAGGGAACTGCGATTATATTTTTGGTTTAATTTTCGGTCCATATTTCGCAAGACTCTCCAGAGTCTCCTGGCTTCCAGGCGCTTGGCTCCAGGCCAGTCTCAAATTTTCAATAAAGAATATTAGCAAACACTAATAATCCAAACTTTACTTTCATATGTGATTTACACCCATTTGGGACCATGTTTTATGTTTGGGTATTGTCGGACACTATTAACTGCCTGTATATATTAGACTAGCTGTCCCGGCGAACTTCGTACCGCCATTTTTTTCCCGTTCCCGCTGCACCTATTTTCTCATCCTTTAAACCTTCCCTGGACACTCACGAATATTTCAAGACTAAAATTAGCCAAATCGGTTCAACCGTTCTTGAGTTATAAACTAACAACGAAAAGTGGCATTGATTTTTATATATAATAGATGAGCTCTCTAGCGGCCTATATGTTAAACCTACCGAGGGGTAAAGTCGAGTTAGAACAGTACCACATCTTCTGTCACATGCGGGATAAACTAGCTAAACAAACTGCCAACGTGATCTACGGTTTAGGTTTTTTAGTTTAATATAGCCTTGTGATATGATCCGTGTGGTGACGGAGAAAGAATCACCACCCCATCTCATCAGTAAGAGGCGACTAACGGAAACATACGCAGACGATATCACTGCGACAGAAGGAAAATTCGAAATTAAACCCTGTACCAACCCGTCTGGCCAGCGTGGAAATAGTAGGCCAAAGCCTCCCAACATTGGGAGAGACCTATCTCCAGTAGTGAACTGAGATAGGCTAATTTGATACTCGATTGTAGTTAGTTCTTAAAGTGCGATGTTCTTTATAGTAAAAAAGGATTTTCATTCATAGCTGACCCGCCCTATCTTTGCCCGTGCCATACGTCGAAATCCCGTATCCCACAATTTCAAGTAACGTATGGGAATCTGCCGAATTTGTAGACTTTTATAATTACTGCTTCGCTTCCTTGAGTAGTAGCGTGATGATTATGACCTACAACTTTCCTCGATAAATGAACTAGTCAACACAAAAAGAATTTCTCAATTCGTACCAGTAGTTTCAGATTAATGCGTCTAACTAAACAAACTGACTCTTCAGCTGTTAAATGGGTTCTTATATAAAGAAGAAGTACTCCTACAAGTTCCCATAGCAACAAAAATGATGATAGTTCGTCGTTTACTTTCTAACACAACATATTGCAAAAAAACAATTGCAACGCATTCGCGCCCATATGTTTAAAGACACATGGGCGAGAATGCTTTGCGATTTTTTTGACAAACGACGAATTGATATGATGAAAACCGATAGCCAATACCTGTAATCTGTTTTTTTATATAAGCACACTTAGTATAGATTCACGTTAGCAACTTCCCTTAGTACTTTTATAAGATATTTTTATTATAACAACACTCCATCCCATTTTGCACTCTGTATAACATTAAAAAATAACTAACCGTGAAATTGTAGTCGACAAGTTGAAAAATAAATGAATTAGATTTAAAATGGCAACGACGACTGCACCGGGCTAACTAATAAAGCACTTAGGAGTTGTTTCAAAGGAAACTAAAGCTGCGTCTATACTAGACGAGCCGAGCACGGACAGAGTACAAGCCGAGCACCGAAATCGTGTAGAGCGGGGAATCATGGGAACTTAAGGAAACCGGAATACTTTTGACACTGCCGGTGGTGTCATGGAGATAGAATATTATCCTTGACACTACCAGTAGTGTCATTGGGTAGTGCCACGGGGCAGTCACGAGCTTTTCGAAGTCCAAATTATGCACTCCCCTTCACCTACGAGCACAAGCAATTATTTTCGGATTTATTGGTCAATTTTAGTTATAATTTGATAGAACGCACACCCGAATGTCTTGTTCTATACAATATTTCAGAGCTAGTCTATACACAGAAAATACTTCGAAAGGTTCGCAATGTTATAATTCACAACATAATTTTCGTTATTACACAGAAGAATTGAATATGATAGGGCACGTCATTTCCGTTTAGACAAGGTATAGTGCGGACCAAATTACGAGTCTCAAGCGATCATACCCTGAGCATTTTACTCATGCTCGAATACGCTCTCCTGTCAGTTTTTTGACGACACAAATGGCATCGCGCTGAATGATTGTTATTGGATCGTTGTATTTCCAAATTTGACACCACGAACGCCTACGCTAAAAGTAGCTCCGTCTGTGCTTCGGTTGATTAGTGTAGACGTAGTTTTAGAATTATGCTTGCTTATAAATTTAGTGAACGCAAGCAGCCTGTGTAAAATATATTATTCAAAGAACGAGCAATGTATTTCCAGCTACGTGATTTAGATTTTCTAATCGAAGTGATACATCTTATACACATGAGCAGGTACTTAATCTGACAAACTAAACTGTAACATAGCGGTGGAACGTTCGATTGTAAATTCAGAGGTCACGGGTTCAAATCGCACTAAGTGCAAATATATGTCTGCATTAACGAACATCTCGTTTGAGGAACTTCGTTCTGTCTTCATTACGAAGTGATAGGCTTCGCAAAGGATTCTACCGTACCGTAAGGCCAGCGTATTGTAGAATAGAATGACGAATGTATAGGTACAGAATGACAAACGTCAACGTATGTCATAAACGTCAAGTCCCACGTCAAACGTGGTGCATATTGGGAGAGGCCTATGTCCAGCAGTGGACTGCAATAGGTTAATTGATTGTTTGATTGATTGATAAGGGGGCAGATCAGCTGGTGTACACTCAGCACCATATCGATTTAGACCTTGCCTTGATTTTGTCCTTCCTGTTGACTGATTGTTCTGATATGCGGTACACACCTTTAGTTCGGACAATATTTAAATTTAAAAAACCAAGATCATTTTGAGATTATATTCACGATCTTTCTATAGCTGACTGTACAGACCTGCAGGTGCGGTGTACTTGACTTCGAACCTTTACAGTCTTATGTAATAGCCCTTATAATCATCATCCTAGCGTTAGTCCCGTTCTCTATAACCCATTGATGATATCGAAGTTATGTAGTTAGACCAGTTAATCGAACTTTTTAAGGCTCCAACTACCCGTAATGACTGTCGAATGATGAAAGATATTCTGCAACCGAGACCTATGGCTCAACGTGCTCCTCCGAGGTACAGAGATGTGTCAAGCTCTTAAGAATGGTCACCTATCCTAACTTACCTAGTGTTGCTAACAGCAAAAAGTCTTATGTGACAGCCCTGTAAAGCCTTTTTAGCCCCGTGACGTAACATTTATGATACACGAGAAAATATAAACGTACATCTCAATCAAAGTCTGAGTAAAACTGTATAGTGAATATTATATGGTGGAATTGTAAATAAATAATGATATATTAGGTACAACTCAGTCTACAGGGAGCTTATAGACGAATAGGTAATGTTTTCATACATTAGGGCGTATTCCTTCAGGAGTAACGTAGGTAATAAAACCGTTACCGTGTCGGTGACGTCGCGTGATCGTTACGTGAGCCGACAGCACTATTCTATCTTGAGGATAAGATAACACACAAATACACTTACGATTTTTTCATCCGGCGTGGGTAGAACGTTTAGGCTGAAGCCAGATGAGCCTAATTTTTGGAATTTTGAGTTGCGTAATTTCGGTGACAAAATCTTTTTTTTTATACCACTTAGTTCGCAGCCACGCAGCACACCTGATCTTCTTCTTCTTCGAGTTGGAGCTGGATCGCCAGATGCCTACTGCAGATGCCAGATACTAGATGCCAATCTAGTAACTAGTTTTTTAAAGTTTGTCGGCTCAAAACTCTGCCACAGCAACAGCGCCCTCCGTTGCTCTACAAAGATCGTAAGTAGTACAGGTGAAGGAGCACCTGATGGAAAGTGGTTACCGTGGCCTATGGATGAGTGCAACACGAGGGGTGTCACACTCGTGCTGCCGACCCTGTAAGAAAATAGAGATTCTGTGCCGTCAGCGGAGAAGATAAGTAGGACAAGCCTTTTGTCTTCCCACTGACAGCACAAAACCTCTCCATCGAGCTACCCTACTCACCACTAACACAACACGAGGTTATTATAGCCGCGGGCCTGGGGGTGACGGGTGGAGCCGCCTGTCACCCTAGCAGAAGCAGGCCGCGGCGGCGGTGCGCATTGCGTGCCTCCTCATACCCGGGGGCCTGTTGGGGACTCTGTGGTCCCTACACCGGAAGAGGGCCAGATCGAGAGATATGGACCTGGGTCGGCCGGGGAGCGAGGGATATGGCTACGACAATCTCACCTCCGGCAACTGACGGCCCACAGACGGCGTGCGTTTTAGTCGGTTCGAGTCCGACATAACCTCCTCCTCCGGCTCCGGCGGGGGATTGATGGATTGATGAGGATTTTTCGCACGATAAAAAAAAAGTTTATTATAGCCGCGGTATTCTGTAAGGCGGTACTTCCCCAGTCGGACTGATCGATTGGGACAGCAATACTGTCGAGTCCTACCTCCATAAAAGTGACTTGTGGGTATGGACGCAAAACTAAAATCCTGCGAGTAAATTCATTATTTTCTTTAATTATTAATATTATTACACACGTCCGTACCTTCCTTTCTAATTATTATAACAAGGGTACTGTGTTACAAAACATGAAAAAACAGTTTTATGCCTAACGTGGAACGAAAGAGTTAACGTTATAATTATAACACATGTATTCCATTATAATAATTAAATATCACACAAAACTCGTATTTCACGCATATTCAAAGTCAAAGTCAAAAATCATTTATTCTGTATAGACCATTAAAACAGCACTTACAAAACGTCAAAAATATATAATGATCTACTAAAGACTAGCTTAGTAAATGGACCACCGGTACGAAACGCGGGCCTGGCCTGAGAAGACTCCGGCAAGAAACTCAGCGGGCTTTTTTTTTGGTCTATTTACAAATAATGCTTAGTCTACTTAGTCTAAATACAATAATTTGTTTGAGAAGCATGCATGAGTGAACAGCTCATTTCCAAGCTAGTTTATCATCTAAATATTCTTGTATTTTATAATAGCCCTATTATCACCAGGATTTACGACCCATTCATCCGTGCTATTCTACTTCCGCATTCATTCCCCTGTAGTAAAGCTTTTAATTTAAAAAATTCTAGCTGATGTGACTCCGCACGCCTGTATGTCAGTAATCGTGATTTTTGGTTATATCTCCGGTTCTACACAACCGATTGCGATCAAATATCGTTTGACCAAGATCTTTCAAACAAAGTTCTGTCGTTTTTGCGTCGACCACTTTACAATTTTATTATATACCTAATAGTGTAGACTAAGTACACCTTACAACGTAACGCTTTCAACATTTTCCACGAAAACATTTTCTCTGTCTATGTTAATTATATATTCTTAGTAGCACCAATAGATGACACGTGGGACTGTTGTGGGTGAGACTAAAGGTATGATTCCGTAAACGTCTGCAACATCCTTTACCTCGCCAATTAATATTCTATAGGGTTCCATCTTCATGTAATTATCACATAATATAATAAGGTATTCATTTGCATGGTGTAATTGAAGGTAGGACAGACAGCATTGGAACTGTTCAGAATACTGTTAGGATTATTGTATTAGATGTCATTGAGGCCGTTAAATCAATGACTTTATTTAGTAAAAAGGCTCGCCTAGTCTTTTTAAGCTGTGTTAGTTTGGCTGCGACATTATTATATTATAGACAACATTGAAACTTTTCAAAGTACAGTTAGGACTAATGTGTTATTTATCGATTTCAATAAATTGGTATTAGGTTGCAGTCTTCGTTAATTTAATAAATTAAGTTTCTTTATTTATTATTCTAAATTAATAATAATAATAATTTAATAAATACCTTAGAACACAATGCCATCAAAACCTGAAGCTGAGCTAGTCATATGGGTTCTAGAATGAACACCGTGATAGATACCTACTTCTTTTTTTTTGTAAAGAAATATAACTACATTTTCTTTGTTACTTTATAAAATACAAAGTTAGCATATTAATTGCTTTAAAATTTCTTCAGACTAGTTTAGTTAAGTTCTTGTTGGAACAAAAATCGGCACAAATATTAAACTTTAATCAAAATTATCACAACGGAATAGATACACCTACAACTTACATTACACACCTCGAAAGACAAACTTCTGCTGCCAAAGACGAGAACATGTGGGTTGTATAATTTTAGAAACTTTTCTTAGACGTCAGGTGCTATTTGTGTTCGATTTCCAGCGGGAATGGCAGCATATTTGATAGCTGTTCCGTGATATTTGTGGCTGGTAATATTACTGTAACTACTTTTGCTGTCTATATTACACAAGTTAGGTTAGGTACTAAAATATCTTAACCTTAAGCAATTTAATATACTTAACGGCCCCTCTAGACAAGTGGCAATTCGTTGCTCGGCGTATGATGGAATAGAATGCCAAATGTATAGGATTTGACGTATATGACAGGCGTCAACGAATGTCAAAAACGTCAAATCTTATACATACAATTGTCTAGGGGGGCGGTTCAGATCGGAAAAAGTGAACGTCCAGGATTTGAATCCGCAACCCGTTCCTTACAGACGAACCCAAGGACGAGTTTAAGAGAATTTCAAACATCCAGGACGTGTATGAGTAGGGACAAGGGACTGGTCACGGATTCAAGTCCCGTAGATGTGCCCTTTTTCCGATCTGGAGCACGATTCACTAACTTTACGTTTAAGTTTTTGTGCGTTTGTGACTTCTAAAACGTAACGTACCATTTTGATGAGTAAAACGATAGTTTTCTTTGTGGGTTTTCGGTAAAGAAGAAAACGTAATTATATGACATAATATGAAAAGCATGCCAGACCAAAAAAATAACTAGAATTATTTATTATTCTGCCAAGTTTTACTTTGACAGATCTTACTGAATACCACGTTATACGTTATCGAAATGGAAGTCACACGTATACGAAACGTGGCGTTATTGAATCGGGCCCCAGACTCGATAGGAAAAATTTCATACTTACTAATTTCATTAGATCTTAATGCATTGGTATGTTGGCTTTTTCAGGAGCGATTGACTTCTTACCTCCCACCCCTGCTGCTGTTGAATCTGGGTTATATACTGCCAACCACATACATTTTATTTATTACCAATATTATAATATGAACATAATAGTCACCCACACATATACAATAAAATTAATTATTAAAAAATAAAAAACCCGACTGCTGTCTAAAAGATCGAAACAAGCTTGATAGCAGGCGGTACCCATTTGCCAATCATAAACCGAAAGAAGTTTAATGGATACCGCCTGCTATCAAGCTTGTTTCGATCTTTTAGACAGCAGTCGGGTTTTTTATTTTTTAATAATTATTTTATTTTTACCTTTTTAGTTAAGATATGACATCTATATTTTTTATATATTTTTTAGTAATCTCCTTTTAAATCTGTCTCCTTTTAAATCTACCGTATAGTTTTTGTTGGAATTTTATGTACCCTATGACACTCGGGAGATGAATACCTTTCATTTGAGACCCCTTTCATCTAAATCCGTTTAGGGGCTAGGCCTGTAGAGGGGAACAAAGAAAACTACATACATACATAGATACATACATACATACGCGCGAAACACATTACCTTCGCTGGCGCAGTCGGGTAAAAAAAGCATACAAATATCTACACTGCGTGAGAATCCAAATAGCTTGTATAGTAACCCCATTAGTATATCATAAAAAAGTTAATGGTACTGATATGGATAGTCATAAATCTTTTTGAATGTTGTCGCTGCCACAATCACCTGCTTGCGAGGCTTCAATATCCTCGAAATCGTTTAAGGGTAGCTCTACAGAATAAAAAACATATATGGTTTAGCTTAGTATCAACATTTATATGTAAATTGAATTGTTTTTTTATGACGAGAGAATTGTGTGGCGTGTTTTTAATAAAGTTATATTTTTTTATGTTTAACATTTTGTTAGACATAATACTGAAATGAGAATGAAAAAAATATTACTCTTGCATATTTTATAGACATTATGTCATTGTTGCGTTATCATTTCTAACTAATGACTGCCTCTGTGGCTTAGCGGTAGTGAACGCGGCCGCTACGCAGGAGGCGCGGGTTCGATCCCCGCTCAGTGCAAATATTTGTGTGCATGAATATGAATATTTGCATTGGTCTGGGTGTTTCTATGTATAATATGTATGTATTTACGAAAAAAAAATGTATCTAAGTATGTTTATCCGCATTCTTGAACCCATAACACAAGCTAGTTAAGCTATGTTTACTTTGGGTCTAGATAGCGTTGTGTAGAATGTCCTACAATATTACTACTACATCTATACCTACTGATGAAAGGACGATGCCCATGAAATCCAGGGAAAGATGAAGACACACCCGAGAGGGCTTTCTAGGGCCCTGGGTAAGCCAGGGTGCGTGGATATGTCAGAGGCAACCTCACCGGCTTGGCAACTAAGGAGCGAGACGGAATGCGGTATTGGTCTTTCCGTGGAACTTAAAAAAATCAGGGGTAGAGTGGTCAGCCGGCAGTTGTTCCCTTAAACGCCATGTAAACGAAACCAGAAATAGGCGGAGTAAGTGGATCTTAGACTACGAAGTGAAATACTCGGATGATATACCTAGTCATTGTTGCATGCTGTGCTGTTTTTTTTTTATAGGACACGGCAATTTGACTTCGCCTCACCTGATGGTAAGCTGAAGGCAAAGTCTCTGAAAAGAGGGTCACCATTACAGACACGTATCATGTTACAATGGTGGCACTCAGCTTGACGGCCTCATCAGATGCTTTTTCACGCCCCGCTTAAAGGACCCGCGACTGTAGGAGGAGGGAAACACGTGAACTGGTAAGGAATTCCAAGACTTATTGGTGCGGCAGAAGAATGCATAAATTTTAAATTAACGCAAAAGCTTATGTCTCTTGGCAATCGAAGGTCTTGAAATATTTTTAGAGAGATTCACTAGTAACAGTATTACGGCCGTTACCAATAACCTATCTATCGCCAGTTTTGACATTAGAAAGGATAAAAACGTCATCAATCTCTCATCATCATCTGCATATAGACGTATTCTCCCGATTGCATCCGTGGCCAAGATGACCCCGGAGCTCAGGGTCCGCCTTCCGGCTCCTCCTTCTCCACTTCGCACGATCTTGGGCGTCCATGGTAGTGAGACCATTTGCACGCATATCACCCTCCACGACGTCAAGCCAGGACTTCTTTGGCCTACCCCTTTTACCTGGACCCGGCGGGGGTACCATTGCCAGGCATTTGTTCCCCACGTAGCCTGGCGGTTGCCGCAAGACGTGGCCGCACCAGCGAAGGCGGCTCTCTTGCATTTTATCCGCGATGTCACGGACATGGAGGCTGCCGCGGATGCGAGAGTTCCGTACGCGATCTTTACGCGTAACGCCGCACATCCACCGCAACATTTTCATCTCCGTGACACGCAGCTCTTGCTTGTGTCGCTCGAGCAGCGGCCACGCCTCCGACCATACAAGAGAACAGGCCTAATGATCGTCTTATAGACCTGCCCCTTCAACCTGACTGGCATTTTAGGATCACAGGTCACGCCAGTCATTTCTCGCCACTTGGCCCACGCGGCAGCAATGCGTGCCTTGACGTCGTGGTCGATCTCACCGGTCACATGAAGTACAGATCCTAGGTACTTAACCTGGTCCGTGCGCTCGACCAAATCATCGCCTATGCGGACGGGTGTGGGATCTGTGGAGTTTAACGCTAAGTATTCTGTCTTCGCTACATTTAGCTTCAGACCGCCGTTCTCAAGCGCTTCTTTCCATCCTTTCACGCGTCGCACCAATCTGCTCCTGTCCGCGTCCATGAGCGCAATATCATCAGCATACATGAGCAACCACGGAGGCTGCTCATGTGAGTTTCTAATGCTGTCCGACAAAACATCTAATACCACGCTGAACAGGTAAGGACTAAGGACGGATCCTTGGTGTACCCCGACGGTGATGGGGAAGGCTTTCGAGTCGCCAACAGCAGTCCGAACCACGGAACCGGAATCGTAGTACATGTCTCGGATGGTGTCAATGTAAGTCTCTGGGACACCCTTGGCCCGCAGTGCCCACCAGATCACCTCGCGAGGAACACAGTCGAAGGCCTTCTGCATGTCTAAGAATAGGCAGTGCAGGGGCGTGTTCTTCGCCCTGTATTTCCCCGCCACAACCCTTAGGGCGAACACTGGGTCCATGATCCCGTGCCCGGGACGGAACCCGTACTGGCACTCCGAGAGTGTACTTTCCTGTCGGATCCGGGAGTCGATTATCCGCTCATAGAGCTTCATGGTGTGGGACATTATCTTTATACCGCGGTAACTACCACACTCCTGTACCGATCCCTTGCCTTTGAAGACTGGCGTGATGATGCTCAGCCTCCACTGGTTCGGGATCTCGCCGGTGAGGAGTACGCGGTTATAAAGATTTGCTAGAATGCCCACACCACGGGCGCCCATTGCCTTCCAAGCCTCGATGGGGACTTCGTCGGGTCCGACAGCTTTCCGGTTCTTCATGCGGCGAATGGCAGTCTGGACTTCCGCAGGCGTTATCGGTGGCACTAGTCCTTGATTCGGAGGGAGGTCTGGTGGCTGCACCTCTTTATGCTGCTTATTCAGCAGCTCGTGGAAGTATGAGCGCCATCTCTCCTTCACCGCGACTTTCTCGTACAACAAATTGCCCCCAGGGTCTTTAATGCAGCGGCACTTGGATAGACCCTGCGCCGCTTTGGCCCTGGAACGCGCCAACTTATATATGAGCTTTTGCCCCTCAGACGATTCCAACTTGGTATATAGAGGTTGCAAGTGGTCTCGTTTGGCCCTGGCTACGGCTCTCCTGGTGGCGCGTTTTGCATCTTTGTACGCATCGCGGTCATCGGAAGATTTGGACGCTTGCCACTTTTTAAAGAGGGCTTTCTTCACCCTGATCTCTCTCTGGACTGTGTCGTTCCACCACCAGGTGTCCTTGTCACACTTGCGTCCACCCTTAGACATGCCGAGCACCACCCTCCCCGCCTCAAGAATAGCTGCCCGAATCCTGTCCCAAGAAACCTGTACTGGTTCGTCTACAGCATCGGCGCACTTGTCACCGATGGCTGAGACGAAACTTTGGGACTTAGCTTCATCAAGCAGCCACCACCTGATTTTGCGTTGGGCACGCTCGGCACGTCATCAATCTCTATGGTAACGCAATTCAAAGTAGCTAAATAACAATAGGATTTGACAAAGGAACTATCTCTACCTTTACCTTTATCTGTAGATATGTTATTGGGAACGGCCGATATATCAATATGCCCCCTAGACAAGTGGCAATACGTCGGATTGTAGAATATAATAATGAATTTTTGGAATTGACACGTATTTTGATGTTTATCAAATCAAATCAAATCGAATCAAATCGACTCGACTCAAATCAAATCAACAATAATGACAGTCGTTAACGTATGTCAATCCCATACATTGATCAATCTATAGTATTCTATTCTTTTTAGGGTTCCGTAGCCAAATGGCAAAAAACGGAACCCTTATAGATTCGTCATGTCTGTCCGTCCGTCTGTCTGTCTGTCTGTCCGTCCGTATGTCACAGCCACTTTTCTCCGAAACTATAAGGCCTATGCTGTTGAAACTTAGTAAGAAGATGTATTCTGTGAACCGCATTAAGAATTTCATACAAAAATAAAAAAAGGCGTTAAATTTTGGGGGTCCCCATACTGAGAACTGAAACTCAAATTTTTTTTTTTTCATCAAACCCATACGTGTGGGGTATCTATAGATAGGTCTTTAAAAATGCTCTTGAGGTTTCTAATATAATTTTTTTCTAAACTGAATAGTTTGCGCGAGAGATGGAATGGATGGAGATACTATGGAACCCTTCATGGGCAAGTCCGACTCGCACTTGGCCGATTTTATTTGAAAACGTATTGCCACTTTGTCTAGAAGGGCTGGTAGGTTCGCATGTTTTATAAAAATAACATCGATATTTGCTTCACTATTTTTTTTCCATCGCACTATTATAACGATCTCATTACTTACGTCACACTATCAATTTAGATTAACTTCGTAAATAATTTAGTAAGTGGGTACCATCACACAAACTGCCGTCAGTGGGTCGATTTGACCTCAAAACCTCGGAAGTTGACCTCAAAAACACACACCAATCAGATCGTTGTTTCAAACGGTCAGAGGCATTATTCTGCTTGACAATGAGTTTTAATCGCGGTTGTAACGTGTGTAGTTAGAACTAGAACAGTACGTAAGACTAAACTAACCTAAAATTATATGACTAATGAAATATCAACCTTATTTAATTTAGGCAAGACTGAAAATAGTATGCAGTAGTATAAACCTTTGTCTTAATGGACTAGGGTTGATAATTAACTGCTCGAGCGTTTTACATACGTACATACATACATACAATCACGCCTTTATCCCCGGAGGGTTAGGCAGAGGTGAATTAACATCCACATTTCACCAATCATTGTATTAGGTCCCACTTATTAGGGGGTGAGCCTAGTGCCGTATTCCAGGTACTATTGTTGCCTCGAGCCATGTATCTGAGGCTGAGCCTGGGCTGTATATATGTATATCTGTCTGATGTTAAACAGCCCTATCCCTTAATCGCCTTGTATGACACCGCAAGGGAGAAGATGGGGTGGCCAAAATTCTACTCCGCCAGTAACCACGCGGCATTTTACCGTATCTGATTAAACACAATGACACTTATATTAACGTGAGTTACGTGTGGTTGGTCAAAGCTAATAAGGGTCCAGGTCAGAATCATCCACGAAGGGTCTATGAAAGGTTTAATGGCGGTAGAGTCGTGATGTGTGTAAGAACATAAACAAATGAAGGGCTGTTATCTTTACCTACGTTGAAGGGAAAGGGCTATGAATGCACGCATGTATAGCCATAGCATGAAAGCATATAAATTTTGAATACAACACAACAACCTGTTTTGTTTGTTGTAAACTAGGGCACTATTGGTCTGAGTGACATCGAATTTAAGACGGTGAATTACAATAAAATTGGTTAACATAGAACAGAGAACTGAAGTAAAACTAGACCAACTGAAATATGGCGTCTTTTACGAACGCGTGAAACGGTTTGTCACTCGGAATAAGGGTCATCGCAGACATGTCAACTCGAAAACGGATTGTAAGCGTATCGCCTAAAATAAACAAATTAACACAGGCTTACGGTTCTTCGTCACCGCAACAACAGTGACGCAGGGTCCCTATAACTCGATGTTAGAATTCCATACAAAATTGTTATATATTTGTTCTATAGGAAGTACCTTCCACCGACTTCCCTTATCAAAATTTTCAGTCTTCACCATTTACCTAATGAACTGCATGCATTCAACTTTTTTACATTTTTTTCATTAGATTTTGAACTTTAATTCTATCTACTAATAAAGTTTAGAATCGAGGTTCTGGTGACAGCTAGATCCACCAGCGGCAAGCGAACCGTAAGCGAAACGGTGACGAACCAAGTTGATATGTCTGCAATGACCCTAAGAGGTATTATACATAAAGGACCCTGGTTAGTATTCATATGCTTGTATATGAAGGGTTTTGGGTTGTAATAGCAAAGGATTATCATCTTTATGTGACTACATTAAAGCGTATTTTCTAGTAATATTATACGGTTAATTCACAATGGGGTTCGTGGCAAAATCACGAGTGAACCGTTGATTAGTTCTGGTTTTCTTTTTAAGGATATTAGCATCCGAAATCCATATCCATACTAATATTATAAATGCGAAAGTAACTCTGTCTGTCTGTCGGTCTGTCTGTGATTTTGATGACATTTGGTACGGTGATAGATAGGTCTTGGGAAAGGACATAATGCTATGTTTGGTTACGATAATCGACATCCACGCGGGTGACATTCCGTCTAATCTAAAGGTATGTTTCCGTAGCCGACCGCATACTACAAATGCCGACGCATGCAGCACATACAGCGTACCCATTACTTGTCAAACTCCAATACGGATAAAGGGCGCCATTGAGAAGCCGCAATGAATTACGCTATGTGCTGCGTGCGTCGGCAGTTGTCGTATGCAGTCAGCTACGGAATCATATATCTAACTCCTCCGGCTAAGCTAAATTGCTTGTGTTTGTTAGTGTTGCGTGTGTGTTAGAAGTTTGTTCACGTTACTAGTTTAATGGCCAGAATTCGAAATCGGGACCTCTCAATCGTAAGGCTGACTTCTTAAACACTAAGCTTCCGACGGTTTTTGCTTTTTCTTTTCTTCATTTGCTTTTTCTTCCTGTGAGGAATTAAAATGAGAAGACTACACTAGGTGGAGGTACTAACTCTAGTGGGAGGCATTTTCTAGGTATTATGTAAGTATGTATAATCACGCCTATATCCCCGGAGGATAAGGCAGAGGTGAATTAACGCCCACATTTCACCAATCATTGAACTAGGTCCCACTTAATATGGGGCAGTGGGGCCTATTGCCGTATTCCGGGGGAACAATAGTTTGTTCACTCGAGCCATGTTTTTGAAGCTGAGTCTGGGCAGGTCCTATATCTGTCTGTCTAGGTGTCTAGGTGATTGACTATTTTCGAACATGGCAACGATATGCATAACTGCATCTCCTAACCCCCCCCCCCCCCCTCCCCCCAACCCTCTCAAAGAACCCTATTGCTGCTTATCACCGAACGTTCTGCGTTTTCCTAAAAGACATTTTGAAGCTATTACAGCGTACGATTACTTATAAAGTAGGGCTGCTTATCAGAATCCAGAAAATGAATAAAATGAACGAAATAAATGAAAAATGAAAACCTATTTATTTTTATTTGGATAACGGTTTTGATAGTGTCTTTAGCTACTTATAAAATTGTTTATTCCACTTTATATAATAAATGCGAAAGTAACTCTGTCTATCTGTCTTTCTGACTGTTTGTGTGTCTGTTACGCTTTCACGCCTAAACCACCCAACCGATTTTGATGAAATTTGGTACATAGATAGATTAGACTAAGCAAGAACATAGGCTAAGTTTGATCACGATAACCGACATTCACGCGGGTTAAACCACGGGCAAAATCTAGTACGTAATTAAAACCAATAAATCCTACAACAAAGTTTTGAGAATGTTGAATTTCCGTAATAATCTGGATTCTACCAATTTACCCACCAACGAAATAGGTGAATCAAGAAAATTTACTCAATTTACTCATGCGTGGTATACGAAAAGTATTTTTTATTTTTTCGTAAAAAGAAAAAATCTTCTTTCATTCGGAGGGATATTCTTCTTAAACGTGTTTTACGGACCGAATGGAAATACCCAGAAAGGTTTCTGGCTAGTAAATTTACAAATAAAGTCAGTTTAACTAAGGCTTCATGTAGAGAAACCGAAAATTCTAGCTAGAGCGATCGAAATACTGGATAACGTCATCAATGTGTCCCTTTTAGGTGTTCATTGTTGTTAGTACCAACATACTTCCTTTTACGTAAGCCCTTTATAATATTGACTAGAAAAAGGTACTATCTAAAGTACCGGGGATCTTCAATAAGGTTTCTTCAGGTTTGGCACGACGAGTGTACGCCCCTTGTGTTGCATACGTCCATAGGCTAGAGTAATCCACTATCCAATGAAGTGAGCCGTGTGCTTGTCTGTCACCTAAGTGGTATAAGGATAAAAAAGACATTGAATTACTCACACCAGTATAGGCACATGCTGTAAGAACATTTCGAACGATCGAACGAACTCGAAAGCTGAATCTGCAGTGATATTTCAATATCGCATGCTGTTTTGGTGATGTCACGTTGTCGAACACGTAAACATACATCACCCTCATGCTCAAGAACGTGACGACACAAAATTTACAGCAAGCAGAATGGAAATATCGCCGCGGATTGAGCTTTCGAGTTCGTTCGATCGTTCGAAATGTTCTTACAGCATGTACCTATAGTAACTATTTATTAATCTGTGCTCACACATAACGCGTATTTCGAACCTTTTTGCAATCAATTTTGTTAGCATACTGTGTCTGTACAGCATATGGTCGAAATAGTAGGTAAGTGAATGTAAGTTTAACTCAAATGACCTCATTACGAATTCTATCCTTCAAAAACTCTAAGCATCCTACATCTTTAAGGAAAGACAAATATAAATCTCACAAAGTAAATTGAAGGCCAAAAATTATAAGCTTATACCCAAGTTGTGTTCAGGAAAGTTGTACAACCATTTAAATTTCAAATTTATTGACGAACGACGGGAGCGCTTAGTCAAAGGACTTTGCGGCTGTTTAACTTTTTTCCGCTGACATTTACGCATCTAAATAATTTATTAAAAAAAAACGGAAATTGGATTTTGATAAATTCACTTTGTTTTGACAAAGTTACTAATTTTGTTTAAACGATATCGACAAAGCTTGTCAAATTAATTTTGATTGGAAAAAGTTATCACAGTATCACTCGGGTGGTTGTGTCGAGTGTAGGCACGGGTATGAATTTCGCATACAAATTGACATCTCACCGCGGATTCAGCTATCGAGCTCACTTCGATCATTCGAGATGTTTGTTACAGCATTTGCCTGCAGTACGAAGTCACATGTTTAGCGATGGTGTAACCGCACCTATAGTGACGTTTTATACTTTACCGAAAATATCAATAGTTGGATTTATGAATTCAGTATAATGTTATGAATTTTTTCGTTCGATTTGCTATGGATGGATAAAATTAAAACCATTAACATTTTATGTATTACAAAAACAATAAATACTACAAACCACATCTTTTATATCACATCGTATGATGTAATATAAAATACTGATATAAAATATCGAATTAAATATTATTTGCGAAGTCACTTTGACGAGTATTAGAAGTATTTTTGCTACTGATTGAGGTTGAGCCTAGATTCTTGGTACTGTTCATACTCGTGCCTACGGTTCATACTTAGTAAGGCGCGCTCTATATAATGTATACTCTAACCCCGCGTTTACATACTGCCGCTCGCAGTGCTCATCGTGTTGCCGGAAATATTCGCGCGATTAATGCCCTAGCGTTCACACACGCGCATCATCGTGTTGGTCCGCATTACAGTATTCGCCCTGCAATGGAGACGGACGCAAACGTATGGAGGACAACGCTGTAGCAGTGTACGCATTATGCTTTAACTATCACTTTCAACTACTACACACTACTTACACTTACACTTTCCGTAGATCGATAAAAAATATTTTTAAAAGTAAATATTCGAGGAGCAATAACGAAAGCCGTATTTACTGATTAGCGCCATCTAGCGGTCTCGTATAGTTCATCGCGCTAGTATTGCCGCTCCTTTGACTCGCGCCGCCAAGCCAACATTCGCAGCAACATACGCGGCAGTACTCGCGGCATGACGAATATACCATTCACACCACGTCTCTGCCCACTTCTCTCGCCACTTCCCTCGCTCTGCCGCGAGTATGTAAACGCAGCATATGGTACTAAATATACTACAGCCTATATAGGTGCTACAAGTGGATATCCGTTTGCAAAATTAGCAGACCGCATTCTGACTTCTGATATGTGTTGTAGTGATCCTAGGCTACAATATGATTGATGTTGACAGTTGCTGTTGTGGTCAGACCCCTCTCTCCCACCTCTGTTAACATGGTTAACGAATCTCAGAACGTTGTTTGGTTTAAATCTTATGATTTTAGTGAAGTATTATAGAGGTAAATGTAACATAACCACATGAGAATCGGAGAAAATTTTAAGATTAATTACTTAATTTGTGCAGGGATAGGTACTAGTAACTTGACTGTACTATACTGTAGACCGGACTGTAATGGATACTAGTAATTTAATCAAGAACCAAACGGTTCGGCGACTTCTTATTTACCGCACCATTAAGACCTGGAATTCCTTACCAGTTCACGTGTTTCCCTCCTCCTACAGTCCCGGATCCTTTAAGCGGGGTGTGAAAAAGCATCTGATGAGGCCGTCAAGCTGAGTGCCACCATTGTAACATGGTACGTGTCTATAATGTTGACCCTCTTTTTCAAGACTTTGCCTTCAACTTACCATCAGGTGTGGCGAGAAGTCAAATTGACGTGTTTTAGATAAAAAAAATATTATGTCTGTCTAGATCACCAATGTTACTATTTTTTCTTACTAAGTACCTAAACTACTACAAAAATTGAAGCTGAAACTAAAATTAATAACCTCGTGTTGTGTACCCGGTGCTGTGTAGTGTAGCCAGAACTCATTCTAGAGGTTTTGCACTGTCATATCAGTGGAAAAACCACAGGCTTGTCCTGCTTAAAGGGTCGGCAGCACAAGTGTAGCAATAAGGCTCACTCCCTATTATGTGGGACCGATTAAACTGATAGATAACTCACCTCTGCCTAACCCTCCGGGGCTAAAGGCGTGATTATATGGATTAGAAATAGTAAGCATAAACATAACCTACTATTTATATCAAAAATTTTAGTAAACGACGCAACTATACAGGTAAACTTACAAAACTATAACCCAACTGACTTTATTTGTGGATAAACCTACACAGTTTAACCTAAGTGTAGTTAAATTTATGTAGGTATCGGCCCGGGGGCCGTTCATACCACAAATTCAAATGTAATCTAGTCCTAACCCTGTTTTATCATAACTTAGTGTGTAGAGGTACCTACCGTATCTTAATAGGGGTCGAAAAGGTCCCGATATAGTGAAGGTGCATGTAAGGAGGTTATGTATAACGTGTATGATTCAATTTGGTTGAATTCCAATTAAGCGACGGTTGTGAGTTTATAAAGGGACTGAATTTAGAATGAAATGTAATTATTTAATCAAAGGGATCATAATATTTAGGGTATTTGATTTTGACGACATTATCCTTAAATAATATTGTTTAAGGATAATATAATTAAGGATAGGTAATACGGTACAGAATATTCCGTCGAGAACTAAGCGGTTTTGTGATTCTTTCCTTAGCCGCACAATTAAGGCCCTCGATTCTGCTAAAGCACAACCACTATCGCACCACACAGACTGCGAAAAATTCCATTTGATTTTAGCCTTTATAGCAATGCAATTAAAGTTTAAAATTAAATGGTTTTTTGTAGAGTGATTGAAAGAGTGTAATGGAACTCTTGTCATTTAATTTTGTGACTTTAAGACTATAGAAATAAGGTCTAAAATTTAAAGCCATTTTTTGCAGTCTCTGTGGTGTGACAGTGGTTGTGCTTTAGCAGAATCCAGGTCCAGCTCACGTGTTTCCTTATTCCTACAGTTCCGGATCCTTTAAGCGGGGCGTGAAAAAGCATCTGATGAGGCCGTCAAGCTAAGTGCCACCATTACAACATGGTACGTTTCTGTTATGGTGACCCTATTTCTTAAGACTTTGCCTTCAGCTTACCATCAGGCGTGGTGAAGTCAAATTGATGTGTCCTACATTAAATAATGCAAGTACCATGCGCAGGCCTGAGGGTGACAGGTAGAGCCGCCATTCGTCCTAGCAGCAGAAAGCTTCGAATGCGACTGTGATTACCGATATGATGAAGATGAACAAGGGTATACAATAAAGTCACGTAACCAAAACCGGGTTTACGTCAGTAGGACAAATAGCCAAGATTTGCACTCGTGGCCACTTGAACGCAAGTCTGATACTTTAATCACTGAGCTACTGCCGCTTTATACTATTAAACTCAGTTACATTCAGCTTGTCACAGTGCCTGATTTGAGTTATGTTAATCTGCCTATTATGTAAGCAGATGCCTAAATTATTGCTTCCTTAGCTGTGAATTATACAGAAACGGTGTACGGCGTAGGCACGAAGTAGGCGTGGAACAGATAAGGTAGGGACGCGATTAAAAGTATTTAGAAGAGGTGAGAAGGGTTTACGTGTAATAGTGTGTATAGAAGGTGTGTGTTTGGTTCAGCGGTTAGGCTCGTGCAACCACGTCCCCACTAGAATCTCTTCTAGATTCTCCTTGTAGTGCACGGCGGTCAGAAGGAAAAGAGACATACATACATATAATCACGCCTTCATCCCCGGAGGGTTAGGCAGAGGTGAATTAATACCCACATTTTACCAATCATTGTATTCAGTTCCACTTAATAGGGGGTGAGCCTAATGCCGAATTCCGGGCACTATTGTTGACTCGAGCTATATATCTGAGGCTGAGTCTGGGCTGTATATATCAGTCTGATGTTAAACAGCCGTATCCCTTAGTGGGGTGGCCCAAATTCTTATCTGCCGGGAACCACGCGTCTAAAAGAGAGATAAATGAAACTTATCGACTTGAGAAACTGTAACTGTATTTCGGTTGTATTACCTACAAGGTTACATTGTTACTAACGACTACTAATTCGAAGAGGTTGAGGCAGGGTACAAGTAAAATGACCTCGATGTGCATCGCGCTTGCAATTTGCTTTCGTAAGTGCAAACGCTGTGTCCCTTCAGGTACTTTGGCGATCGAGATCCACCCTCATATTAGGTTTCTTGATTTGGTTTATCTTCGGTTTTTCGGGAGTGACTTCTATCTGACCTTCTAACCCAGAGACCAACCGAGCAGTCAGTCCTTCAGTCGAGTAAAGTATAAAACTATTGCAGGGTAATACAATGGTATATTATTCACTGTACAACATTCGATTTGCAAAACACAAGTCGGATGTAAATTAATGGGTACTGCCTGCTATCAAAATTGTTTCAATCTTTTCAGCATCAGTCGGGTTTTTATAATAACCTTACTGCGGATGTTATATGTCCCAATATGTACCAAAATTATACCAGTTGTAGTATTTGCTTCACAGTTTCCTGTTTTGTAACAGGAAAATCGGAAACAAAATTATACCTAACTTAACTGTGTTAAGTAACTCAGTGGTTTTCCTGTAAACTTGATAGTACTCTTAAGTTCACATAAACATGTCAGTATATAACCATTAATATTCGACGTATGTCGCTGAACACGTCTAGATTTAATAATTAAAAATGTGGATTCAGTGTCAAATACTTCTGAAGCTCGCGTTGTCCGAAGACAGAATCTATAGAAATGGTGAAATAGTTTTTGGTGTTCTCAAGTATACCTTAAACAAAGAGATTATGTTTGAATCGATTATTCTACAGTTAAAAGGTGAAGGAAAATGTTCTTGGACTGAAGGCTCAGGCGATGATTCAACAAACTACTATGGTAAAGAACAATATGTACTGGAGCAAAAAAATATTTTGCAAAATGCAAAGCACAGACTAGCAGCAGGAACTTACAATCAAGATTTTGAATTTATACTACCGCAGCTATTACCATCTACGTTCAATGATAAAACTGGAAAAATATCATACATAGTCAAGGCAATGTTCAATAAACGTAGCTATGGATTGTTTGGTAATAAAAAGGAATTTGAATGTGAAATACCCGTTTACGGATGTCTGGAGCCGTATCCAGTAGAGCCCATAATTTTTGGTTTAATTAAAAAACCATCTTCTTTTACCTCTACAGGATCAGTGGAAGTGAAAATTAAAGTTGAAAAGACATTTCTGGAAGCTGGAGAGAGTATACAGTTAACATACACAGTTATAAATAATGCTAATATTGAAGTTACTGCTATCAAAATGAAGCTACTTACAGAAATGACTTACGTATCTGACGGAAATGATGAAAGCATACAGCGGAAGATGGTACCTGGAAGTGGTATACAGACTCCAGGAGTGCCTCAAAATAATGTTATTTCTAAATATTGCACAGTGCCAACGTCATTAGACCTATTTTCTATACAAAATTCAAAGATTATAAAAAGAAATTACAAATTACATGTAACTGCAGTGTTCCCGTTTCCTCATAGAAACGTTTCGGCAGAAATTCCAATAGTTATTATTAAAAAACAGAAACTTATATTAAAATCGGTGAAATGATCCATTTGAGTGTACTACTCTCGTGCAAATAACACTGAGATAATGTCATGCCGATAATTTGCACAAAATATCGTGCAAAACTTTACTGTTCGCACATAATTATGAGAGTATTTTGTAGTGCAATAATAATAAACACTGAACTAATCGTGAAAGTTGTTTTTTTAAGTGGGGAAATCTTTGAATGTAGAATTTATTGTTCAATGGTTGATGCCCGCGACTTCGCCCACGTAGAATTCTGTTCCCATTTCCATTAATTTTTTTCATATTTTCCTTCCCTGGACTACGATAAATATTTCATAACCAAAATTAGCTAAATCGGCCTAACATTTTTGAGTTTTAACGAGAGAAACGACCACCAAAATAGGCTATTTGACAACATTAACAATATACTACAAATTATGGTCATCTTATTAGAAAATAACGTTAAAAGACCTACGAGACTACAATTTACTCTCAAATATGTGTATTTTATGAGAATTTCAATTATAAAAATATTATATTTAGTTGATTTATTGTCTATGGCAAAAACGCTCGTGATTGGACAGAGCTCTGGGTGACGTCATTCCTACAAAATACCTCCAGTATGAGCTATTATTGTTTGTTTCGGTGTTATTATTTGCTTTTTCCTTGATTATCGCGAGTTTTATGGACATATTTTGTGATTAAGTTCGAAATGGATACAAATTTTGTGCGAGCTGATGATAACAGCTACATACATTGACGTCAATACTCACACGCACCGCCATTTTGATTAAATATAGCGCTTTTCGCGCACTTTTGAAAATGTAAACTTTAACATTGATTATTTAACATAATGCATTGTTTATTATAGTATGGATTATTTTTTTATATTCAATACGTAAAGGTACGATTTCGAAGCTGACTGCATACAACAACTGCAGACGCATGCAGCAGATGCAGCGTACCCTAACGGGTACGCTGCATCTGCTGCATGCAGTCACAGTTCAGATAAAGGCGACTATTGAGAAGCCGCAATAAATTACGCGTATCTGCTGTAAAGTTCCTTCCCCTTATAAAAATTTTTCGATATATAATCCAATAATTATGGGAGTAAAGAAGGATAACTTTGTAACAATAACTTTAATAAAAAATAATTAAGTATCTGTAACTTGAACTAAGGCGTAGAAACTTTTGATACCAAAGGAACTTCAACTTAGAAATTAGTTTAAAACTATTTTCTTTTCTCTGGTGCTAAAGAGAGATAAAAATTATTAATAAATACGTTTCCTTGAATGACCTGTATTTTATAGTAGAGTATATTTTTTGATATAGTATTTTGTAATAACATAATATGTAGTTTGGTATTAATTTATAATACTACGAGTATAAGCTGTTTTTTACCAGACTGCTAAGAAGAGTTATGTTTTTTTTACTGTTTTGCTGTGTGTCTGCAGGCTTTTTAGTGTCTGCCACTGTCACTATTTCTGTCAGTGGGTAGACCAAAAGCTTAAGTTACCAAAGTTAACCAAAAGTTATCCTACTTATGCTCTGCGCTGACGGCACAGAATATCTCTGTTCTTACAGGGTCAGCAACGAGTGTGACTTGCCTGGTGTCACACTCGTCTATAGGCCACGGAAACCACTTTCCATCAGGTGGGCCTTGTGCTTGTCTACTACCTAAGTAGTATAGGAAACAATCTTTTATACAGTCATTTCTATTTCTTTCATTCCATATTCTCTCTCTCTCTCTCTCTCTCATTTCATATCATTTGTATTCAAACGTTTTGGAACGTCATTGATACGTTCCGTATCCACAGATGTGGTTTCGCTATCAAATTCCTACAATATATACTTTTTCTCCTTGATAGAATGGTTGTCAGCGGTATGTCAGTGAACTCAAGCCATTTGTTAGCATTTTCTAAATTTTACGTTTTTTTATTTATAATTTACACAAACTGTTACAAAATATAACACTTTCCATTGTATAATGTCTCAAAAAGTACTTACTATTTATTCCTATTAAAAAGTATATGGATTTTGACAATAATCGTCTTTATAGTGCTACTATTTACACGAAATCCTTTGCAACAAAGACAGTGAAAATAAACTAAAAGGAAATCTGTTGTTAATACAGCAGTTAAAGATATTAGTAATGGTATAAAATTAAAAAATATAGTTGACAATTGATTGGATTGCGTTTATAGAAGATTAGATTTCAAAATGGGAATCCTCTGTGAAATAAGCCTCTTGAAACCACTGAATACTGCATTTCAACCAGGTGACGTTGTGTCAGGAATTATAAAATATGCAGTATCTGAACCGATGGAATTTCATAAAATCACAACATCTTTAAAAGGAACTGGAGACCTCAGTGTGAGGGTGTCGACACAGAACAGTTACAGAGGTGACGATAATATACACTCTTCACGGGAAACTTACGTTGATATTGATCATATCGTCACAAGTGAAAAAACTAAAGTTCCCGTAGGAAGCTATGAACTAAAATTTAACTTTACATTACCTCGAGCCCTACCTTCAAGCTTCTTTTACCAAAATGTTATCAAACAATATAAAATTTACTGTCGAGTAAAATACTACATACGTATAAAATTTGAAAGACCAGGTTGGTTTGCCTTCTCTAGGCATTATAGAAAAGAAATATTTGTAGCATCTGGGATTATACCGAAATTATTGATGCAACCCATTATTTATGGAAAAACGAAAAAGCTCATGAGATTTTTTTCGAGAAAAAACGCTATTGTAAGTATTAAAGGAACAATTCAAAATTCTGTTATACCAATTGGAGGAAAAATACACATATACTATGAAATAAAAAATGATACAAACGTTGTGATTACTTGCTTTGAAACTAAATTAATTGAAATTTATACTTTCAAAGTAAAAGGGCACGCTAAAGTCAAAAGTTACGATGAAGTACCTAATACTGGTGCTAAAATAGGTCACATTGATTGTGGGCTCTTCAAACCTCTAAATATAGAAATTAATGTTCCAACAGACAGAGTAACTTTACAACATTCTAAGGTAGTGCAAAGAGAATATGTGGTTAGAACTAAAGTTACATTGCCAATGCCTCACAGAAATATTGAGTTAGATATTCCAGTTGAAATAGGCGAAGTAATTGCTGTTATGCCGAGAAATTCTGTTACTGGAATATTTACACAGCCTACGGCTCCTCCTGCATTCTGGGAGACAATGACTGATGCACCTAATACATACGTCTGGGATCATGAATAGGAAATATAATTTGTAATGGCTTCAGAAAAGCTGGTGAACAAATTTTAATCTCTAAAAGGAGATTTGATCTTCGTGATTCGTATTGTCATTATTCTATTACTTGCCAAAATGTTTAGAAGTGAAAATCAAGAATTGCGAATTGTGCTCTACAACAAGATGTCAAAACTGCATAAATATTTACTATGGGATTAATGTGAGAATATGAGAAAACATCGTGTTTGTCTTCTAAAACGTAATGCATGAACTTTCAATAACTTCATAACTATGTGTTTTTGATAGTCGCTTAGATGTAAGTTTTATAGTGATGTAATTTGATGTTTATAAACTTTTCTGATAGCCTTATAGTTTGGTTTAATAAATGACTTGATTTTTTAAAATGAAAATTAATGTGGGTGTTATTATATTATTGACTGAAAGCCTTTATTTATTTTTAAACAATTGGTTACTTCTTAAATAAGAAATTCGAAAAGTAAGAAAGGATAGTAACAAATATCGGACTTTAGTCTAAACCCCCCACTACCACCTCCCCTCCCTTATAGACTTTAATAGGATCACCTTAAATCAATTTCAAATGAAATATAATACAATCACTTGAACACACAATACTTAGTCAATAGTAGAATTGTTGTATTTACATTTTTCTTGTAGACTGTATGCATCACATTAATTTCATAACCAAATAGGTAATTTATTGTCCCTGCACTTTTTATTTTAATAAGGAATGTGAAACCTGTAAACGTTTACAGGCAATATTGTCAAATTATCCTGTTGCCAAGAATTTTCTAACATCAAAACTCAAAAATACTGCGCAACCCAGAAAAAACTAGAACACATATCTCTTGAGGCTAACAAATTCCTCTCAAGAAATCTTTTAAATTTCAACCTAGTTTCCAATAATAAGGCAATATTCTTTTAAACATACACTCCTTCTTAAAATTGCGTGCCTAAAACTTTTACCGGAGCGTGATAGTATTCTTTTGACGTGTCTGTGCATTTACCAGGCACATTATCCAGGCTCATTATTCTACAGTTTAAAATGAACGAGAATGCTGAAGCAATTTAAAATTCCTCATTATATTAAAGTTGTTGCTAAATTCCCCGTGCCATTATTTCTCTTTTTCGATATTTTCTTTTTTTAATTGCTTTGAACAATTTACTCTTTTGCGTTTCCATGTTCTTCTCTTGTTGCCTCATTTCTTCAAATTATCTTCAATATTCATTTTACCTTTCCTTTTACTTTGTTTAACACTTTCTAGACCAATCGGGAAACTGCTCAAGCTGTTTTAAGTGTTCATTACATTATCAACCTTATTCTATTTAGAGAAAGCTGAAAATAGTTCCTTCATCCTAGCGTTATTCCCAGTCGCATCCGAAGCTTTCACCTCGGAGTCTGGTATCAACCCAATGGTGAAAATAGGCGATATCTAAGCATTGCAGCTAGACCAGTTGTTGGACTTTTTAGGGCTCCTAAGTACCCGTAACGACTGCCATAGATGTTCGTATGGCAACCGGGACCGATAGCTTATCTATATATATAGGACCGATAGCTTATATATATAGGACTACTGGCAACACTGGCCCGAACAGCTGTTAAATTTGTAGCTCGTATAAATTTATTAAAATAAATTAGTTATTTATTGAATAATTTGTATTGCATTGTTTAATTTAGTTATATTAACAATAACATTAATGTTTGTGAGTTTTCTGCTGCGTCAATTGTTGTAAAACGACTAAATAAGTGAACTGAGGAACTGGTGAAACTGGTGTAACTGAATCTGTTTTTGAAACTTGCGCCTACGCTACGTTGGAAATCAGGGGAAGTATTTGGTGTTCACTTATTCCTTACACCTTCTGTACACTACAATACTACACAAACGCTCACATAACTGTGAGCAACGTCCATCCACACAGCGGGCTCTGTTACAGTCTCAATTGCCTTGACAAATTGTGGAAGCCAATTTGACGACGCCAACAATATAGCCTCAGACAAGTTTAACACACTCACACAGTACATTTTCAAACATATTTCTACTTAAGTCTACTTTAGCTACATACTTACCTAATTAAAAAAAAAAAACTTTTCTTTTGTTTTTGTACCCTCCCTTCTCAACCTAAAAATTATCTGCAATAAACTTACTTTTTATTCCCTTAACCTTATCAATACTATACCTAGTTACTAACCACCCTTCTTTTCATTTCAGTACTACCTAATACACCCTTGTGAGGCAATTAATTGTTAAGAAAAGCAACAACAATGATGACCCGTAGTGCTCTATCCCGGGACTTACAACAGAAGCTAAACCTCGCCTTAAAGGAGCTGGACATAAGCAAATGCCTAAACAAGCAATTGATGGAAGAACGGGAAGAAAGTGAAAAGGAGGTTCTAATCGTAGTAGATAAAAACACCCAACTTAAAAAAGACTTAATCGGTTTACATACTCAGGTTGTGGAGCTCACACTCCAGCGGGATCACCTCCAGGCAACACTGACCGGCTTAGAGGAATGCAGCAACACCCATGAACAAGCCTTGAAACGCATTAGCTTTCTGGAGTGTGAATTGAGTGATGTACATAATTCAATCACTCACATGGAATCAGTCAGATTGGCCGATGAGGCTGCCCTCTCCAACAGCCTCTATAATGAGCTGGTGGCTGGGGAGCCTGACCTTATCTGTCTCGACCCATGCATCACCGCTAACCTGGTAGATATCTCAATACCTGATAGTCCAACTGCATCAATAAATAAAACCTGTGACAATCAATCACTATTATTAGATTCTTCTATAAAATTAGTTAGTACTGGCAGAAATAAATTTAAAAAATATACAAAACTTAATAAATCTATTTCTAAGTCACAGAAACAGATCAGGCACCTCAAAATGGGCCTTAAAAAATATCATAGTGCCTGTAAGTCTAATTTACAATTAAGGGAGATACTAGATGTAGGTAAAACCCAGACAGACCAATATGAGTCTGATTTATATCAGCTGCAGTTGGAAATCAGGCGTTTGAATGACTGTTTAAATTCAATAACAATAAAATATGAAATTGCACAAAAGGAGATAGGCGAGTACATTGAGGCCTTAAATAGTCTAGTGGACTCATGCCACAGTAATGAAGAAAGGTTTTATTCACTAGAAAACCTGTACAGGCAAAGATGTGAATGTGAAAAATCTTTGCCATGCTCCACTCCCCCTGTCAGTGAAATCATATCAGCTCCCTCTACTTGCACCAGTACTCTGAACACTGGATGTGATTCTTCTGACAACATTGAGCCACCTAGTAATACCATGGTATTCTCTGACAGTGTGGGTCGCAATATGGGTTATATGTTTAGGAAATATTTAAAGAACTGTATTCACTATTCCCTGCCCAATGCAACTTACAATCAAATTATAGATAAAATTGTGTCTTCTAAGTGTAATAGTAATTCCACTATTGTATTACTGGTAGGTGAGAGCAACAAAGTGGGCAAGAGGGAATTATTGTATTGTATAGAACGCCTAAGTAAACTAAGAGTATTTAAAATAATATTATGTGCATTCCCATATGTGTGTTGCCAGTCCCCATCATATAATAATAAGATACATTATTTGAATAATATTATTCATACTCTGACATGTCGTCATAATGACACTTTTACTTTTTTTGACACTAATAATTTTATTAGTAATTATTGTTTTAAGACCAAAGATAGTATTTATCTTACAAAGTATGACAAATATAAAATTGCTACATTAGTAGCACATAATATTAATTTCTGGACAAGTTTACATTGTAAACAAAGTAATAACCTGATACCTATAGATTTGCTAGGTACTTGTAGTAACAATTATGTATGTTCAAATAGTAGTATTGATTTAAACTAAGTGTCCAGACAATAGGAATGCCAGAGTTAAAGATAGCTCATCAAAACATACAAGGTCTTCCTAGCAAGGAATTAGTTATTGAATTATTCCTAGAGCAATTAAATGTGGATATTTTGTGTTTGACTGAACATTGGCTCAAGGAGAGTGAGATGATGTTTAGTATAGACAATTACAATATTGTAAGTTGCTTTAACAGAAGGTCTGCTGAAAGAGGTGGCTCCATGGTCTTAGTTAAAAATTGTCTCCGCAGCAAAGAGCGGAGTGACATTGTTAGACTTTCTGTTGAGCGATGTGCTGAGGTGGCCTGTGCCGAGCTTGATAGTTGTATAGTAGTATGCGTATATAGTCCACCCAGTAGTGATTTTGGAACTTTTGTAGGGGTCATGGACCAAGTCCTTGGGATAGCATCAAATAAAAGGAAGAGTCTAATTGTGTGCGGTGACTTTAATGTAAACATCTTAGAACAGTGTAGGAAAAGTACTCAATTTCTAAACATATTCAAGAGCTATAATCTTGAAAATATTTTCTGTGAACCAACTAGAATCACTGCTACCACTGCCAGTTGTCTGGATAATTTTTTTAGTGATAGCGTGTACATAAACAAGTCTGTAATAAGCAAGCTGCCCTCAGATCACTGTGGTCAAATAGTCTCCTTTTGTAAGGGTAATAATAGTAAACCTAAAGAGAAAATAATGTGTAGACCCATAACTTCTAATAAGATCAAAGAATTTAAGGACTTGTTAGAGAATAAACTCAATTCTATAGCTTACTTAGGTAATAATCCTGAGATTCATTACAATAGTTTATTCAGTACATTAACTGATGCTTTTTCGCACATATTCAAACAAAAATGTCAAAAGCATAGTGCGAAATCTAAATTCTGTGAATGGGCTACTGTAGGCATTTATAAAAGCAGACGAACGCTATTCGATTTATACGCCCAAAAACAGTACAGATTTGACAGTAGTTTCATTGAACATGTTAAAAATTACTCCAAGGTGTTCAAAAAAGTATGTAGACAAGCAAAGGCCATTCACATTAAAAGAAAAATAACTGAGGCCCCTAACAAAATGAAGGAAACTTGGAAAGTTATTCACAAAGAGTCTGGTAAATGTAGAATGAGGGATAGTGTTACTAAAATTAAATTAGAAAACAAGGATATTACCTCTTCAAAAGATATTGTCAATGCTTTTGAAGATTATTTTACCAATATTCCGATTAAACTCACTTCCTCTATTAATTCTAACGCTCACAGTGCTGTGGCCCTTCTCGACAGTAATATTAGTTCTTATAAATTTAGCTTCAAACATATTGATCCCAATGACATCTTAAAAGCATTTAAAAATCTGAAAATGAAAAAGTCCATAGATTACTGGGGCATATCAGTTAGTTTAATTAGTCATGTAATTAATATCATTGCACCTGATTTGGCACTTATATTTAATGAATGTGTAGATGAAGGCACGTTTCCCAACTTAATGAAACATAGTAAAATAATACCATTATTTAAGAAGGGATCTAAGTCAGAACTTGGGAACTACCGTCCCATCTCTATTTTGCCAACTCTGAGTAAGGTGTTTGAGAGAGTGATGCTCAGTCAGATGCAACAACACTTCAAGACCAATAATCTTTTCCACAGCCAACAATATGGCTTTACTGGCGGGAAATCTACCACCGATGCGGGAGTTAGCCTAGTTGACCTAATTTACGACGCTTGGGAGGGATCGCGGGATGCTATTGGGGTATTCTGCGATCTTTCTAAGGCATTTGATTGTGTAGACCATCAGACACTTTTGCTCAAGTTACGTCGCTACGGTTTTGACAAGAAATCCACAAAACTATTAGAATCTTACTTGACAGATAGGCTTCAGACTGTTGATGTGAATAACGTAAAGTCAAACGGATGTAACGTCAAAATAGGCGTACCCCAAGGATCAATCCTGGGACCTTTTCTTTTTTTGGTTTACGTTAATGACCTACCATATATGATCGAGACACAAGCGGGCATAGTATTGTTTGCAGATGATACATCGCTAATATTCAAAGTGGATCGGCGTAATACAGATGTGACTATTGTTAATAATATTTTAAACTCTATTTCAAATTGGTTTTCTGTAAACAATCTACTGTTGAATGCAGAAAAGACCAAATGCATTAGGTTCACACTGCCTAATGTAAGGCAAGCTCACGTTGATGTCGTGCTGGAGGGACAAAGATTGGAATTTGTAAGAAGCACTACTTTCCTAGGAATTACTATAGATTCGAAGTTACAATGGGGTGACCATATCACTATTTTGGCCAATAAACTCAGCTCTGCTGCTTATGCTGTCAGACGGATAAGGCAGTTGACAGACGTAGCTACCGCTAGGCTGGTGTACTTTAGTTATTTTCATAGCTTGATGTCCTATGGAATACTACTTTGGGGAAATGCGGCAGATTTAGAGACTATCTTTATATTACAAAAAAGGGCAGTACGTGCCATTTATTGTTTAGGCAAGAGAGATTCTCTTAGGGAACGATTTAAGGACATTAATATTTTAACTGTAGCTTCCCAATATATATTTGAAAACATACTATATGTCAGGAAAAATATTACTAAATTTACAAAAGTAAGTGACATTACAGACAGAAATCTGCGCAATAAAAATAAACTGCTCCTTCCATGCTATCGGCTTAGCAAAGTTAGTGATTCTTTTAAAGGGGAAGGTATACGATTTTATAATAAGTTGCCTGAATCGGTCCTTGGTATGCCTGAAAACCAATTTAAAAATCATGTAAAGACCACCCTATGCAAAAAAGCATACTATAGGACAGACGATTATATTAAAGACAAAAATGTATGGCTTGAGCATGGTGCAGGCCCCTCTTGAAGTTGTCTTATTTTTATTTTATATAAGGTTTTATTTTTATTTTTATATACCTACTTGACGCGAGACAAATGTACATACGTTCATATTTAGTCTTAAGAAACCCTTTTATTTTTTTTTGTAAACTGACGTCCTTAAAATGCCGCAGTGGAGTTTGTTGCGCCGTTTCTTCTCCATTAGCGCTTAGGAAGCGGTGGTAAACTTAGTTTTAAGGAGTTTTTGACGTCAAAAAGCTGTAACAATGTTGCACTATTTTGAGAAATAAAGACTTTGACTTTGACTTTGACTTTATCATGCTCTCCGAGGCACGGAGGGGTCCTGAGCTTGAGAACAAAGCTAAAAATAGTATATAGCATTAAATCTTATCAATTAAGAGTTATTGCTTTTTAATGAAAATAATAACCGGTGTTTTGCAAGACAATGCCACAATCCCACTGAATTTCTTCACAATGTGTGCTAACCCTTACTCGTGGGAAAGGTCAGATGGAAAAGTCGTTACGAGAGTACAATAAAACGCTTAAGTACCCACTACATTCACTTATTCGCCTCACTTCCGTATAGTGACGTCACGGATGACGTAAAAACCGACTTTGTCATCTAGATAATCTCTTTCAATATTATTAGCTAAAACTTTACAAATGTGGGCTTTATTTTTTCCTTTAGTTTTGGTATTACCTTAAGGTAATAATT
This sequence comes from Eilema depressum, assembly GCA_914767945.1. Taxonomy (NCBI): domain Eukaryota; kingdom Metazoa; phylum Arthropoda; class Insecta; order Lepidoptera; family Erebidae; genus Eilema; species Eilema depressum. The sequence goes on from OU612020.1 coordinate 20,515,197, forward strand.
TGTAGCCGACTAGGTACAGATCGCAGCAGCAGACGCATGCAGCATTTTCAGAGCGGATTTTCAGTTCGGTTCTTGTTCTGTTTAAACACCGCGATGGACGCAATGGAATTTGATGCAATTTTTTCATTGAAAGGTCTTGATCAGGCTTAAAATCTTACGTCAGTTTGATCGCAATCGGTCAAGTAGAACCGGAGAAATAGGCAATAAACGTTAAACCCGACATCTACGCGAGCGGAGCCGCGGGTGAAAGGCTAGTATAGCTAGCACAATAAAGTCATAGACTGTAAACAGCTGTAAACTCCGTTTTTTATATTAATTAGGTGGCAGAGAGGTTGGGCGGTAGGTGTCAAAAAGTTAACACATCTCTAAAGAAACAAAAAATAAATTTAATTGTAAATACTGCCGGAAGGTTTGATGAAAACCATAGTCGCGCCCATAGTCAAAAATAAAACTGGAGATGCGTCTAAATTGGGTAACTACAGGCCTATATCGTTGGCAACAATAATAGCGAAGGTTTTGGACAGTGTGCTTGATAAATATCTACAAAAACATTTAAAGTTACATGACGCTCAGTTCGGCTTCCAACGAGGGCTGTCCACAGAAACTGCGATTTTGACTGTCAAGCACACTGTTCAATACTATACCAATAGGAATACGCCCGTTTACGCGTGTTTTTTAGATCTATCGAGGGCATTCGATATGGTGGAATATGGGACATTGTGGAAGAAGATAGCGAGTGAAACCGATCTTCCTAATGAAATCCTGTCACTATTTAGGTTTTGGTATGGCAATCAAATCAACTATGTGAGATGGAACGGGGCAATGTCAGATGAGTACAGGTTGAAATGTGGTGTGAGACAGGGAGGACTGACGTCACCTAGACTCTTCAACCTGTATATGGATAGTCTGGTTCGTGAGCTCAGCGGCACCGGAGTGGGCTGCTCAATTGATGGTACAATTATTAATAACATAAGTTACGCTGATGATATGGTGTTGCTGAGCCCATCAATCAGTGCTCTTAGACGACTCATAAAAATATGCGAGTGCTATGCAAGGGCTCATGGGCTCAGGTACAATGCAAGCAAGAGCGAATATATAGTCTTTAAGGCGGGTTCTAAAACGTATACTTCTGTGCCTAAAGTCACTCTTGATAATAGCGCACTGAGAAGAGTTGAGCGGGTGAAGTACCTGGGCCACTGGGTCACAGAGACTCTCAATGATGATGAGGATATGGCAAGGGAACGCAGGGCATTATCAGTTAGGGCCAATATGCTGGCTCGTAGGTTTGCACGGTGCACGGCGCAGGTCAAGGTGACCTTATTTAAAGCCTACTGCCAATCATTTTATACGTGCAGCCTATGGATTAAGCATACACAAACTGCTTATGATGCCCTGCGGGTCCAGTATAACAATGGCTTCAGGGCGCTGATGGGGCTGCCGCGCTTTTGTAGCGCGTCAGGCATGTTTGTGGATGCCGGAGTAGACAGCTTCAGTGCAATATTACGCAAAAGAACGGCGTCTATAGTGCGGCGAGTGCGCGACAGCTCCAACTGCTACCTGCAGCTCATAGCAGGGAGACTGGACACAGACTGTCCGTTCATGGTTAGATGGATGCACATACACAAGTGGCAGTCGTTTAGGTTCATAATGTCCAAATCCCAAAATGTCCAGAGGGTGCAAAACGTCCATATCCCGGAATGTCCATGTCCCAAAATGTCCAAATCCCAAAATGTCCAAATCCCATAATGTCCAAATCCCATAATGTCCACGTTCCAGAATGACCATATCCCAGAGTGTCCATATCCCAAAATGTCCAAATCCCAGAATGTCCAAATCTATGTATGGTGGATAAAATCAACCTACTTTTGCCAGTCATATAATTATTATAGGTACGTATTTGAATACCTAAAGTTAAATAACCTAAGTTCAAAATACCTAAAATCTAAATACCTAATGATGGGTTGACCTAAATTTAAAATACCGAAAGTTTAAAATGGCTAAGTATTTGAATACCTAAAATTATAATACCTAAAGTTAAATAACCTAAGTTCAAAATACCTAAAATCTAAATACCTAATGGTTGTTTGACTTACTTTTAAAATACCCAAAGCTTTAAATGACAAACTGATATTAAAGTGAGTACGTATTACAATGCCTAATTTGAAATTATCGAATTTCATAAGCCCTACGAACGGAAGGCCGAATATTAAAATCCCGAATGTTTATATGATCGAAAGTTCTAAATACCGAAAATTAAAATACCGACAATTTAAGAAATAAAATGTGGTACGGCTTAAAGAAAAAGGGACACTGCTCACCCCGACTCGGATAGGTTAGGTTAGAAGGCTAAGGCGGGAGCGGAGCGGAGCGGAGCGGAGCTTCGTGGTTATTTTTTTTTATAACCACTCATACAAGGATTGTCTGCTCCAATCCTGAAGTTCCAAATCCTTATATGTGTGGTTATAAAAAAAATAACCACGAAGGCTAATGGGGGAGCTCCGCTCCGCTCCGCTCCCGCCTTAGCCTTCTAACCTAACCTATCCGAGTCGGGGTGGGCAGTGTCCCTTTTTTTAAAGCGCTGGATGCGGGCTGCTTTAGATCGGTCATTCTGGAAGTCTGGAATTTTTTACTGATCTACCCACATATTGTTGTGTGTGTATATTGTGATATTTGCTTTGATTGTATTGTGTGCTGCGGGTCAGAATAAATATTTTTTATCCACCATACATATAGATTTGGACATTCTGGGATTTGGACATTTTGGGATATGGACACTTTGGGATATGGTCATTCTGGGACGTGGACATTATGGGATTTGGACATTACGGGATTTGGACATTTTGGGATTAGGACATTTTGGGACATGGACATTCCGGGATATGGACGTTTTGCACCCTCTGGACATTTTGGGATTTGGACATTATGAACCTAAACGGTGGCAGTCATGAGTTGCTTTGTCGAAGTTTATTGTTTTATTTTATTATGTAATGTCTAATTTTAATTTTAATTTATTATTAATGATGTTAAATTTCAAATTGTAGTATTAATTATGTTTTTAATATGGACACTGTATTGTTGGTCTGAAATAAAAATCATTCATTCATTCATTCATTCAAATACTCTATTTAAAAACAATTTTTTTGGTGAATCAAGTTGAATATAGTTTGTACTAGTACTACTCACGTTTGCAAAGGTTCATGTAACTTAAAATCCAAAATACACCACCTGCCAGCACAACAGCAGCACATTCACTGCATATCACCATGTCTCATCTGAGCACAATTGTATCAGCACAAAAGTCACTGGAGGAATGTTTTACGAAGAGGATGGAGCAGTTGGAGGCACAGCTGCAAAGTGGTAGTTCAGCTAAGGATACTGTGGCGAGAGTAGCTGAAGAGTTCCGGACCTTCAGGGAACTTATGTACGGTATGCTGGGTTTACTGCGGAAGCAGATTAACGAGTGTTCTAAGACCATCGACACCATGGAGACTAGACACCGGCGTAAGGCACTGTTATTCTTGGGGGTTGCAGAGGCGAAGGATGAAGATTGTAGGAAACTCATTGCGGACATTCTTCATAAGAACCTGGCACTGAAAGACTGTTCATCAACCTCATTTACCACCTGTCATAGGTTAGGAACTGCTAGTAAGGAGCGTGATCGGCCGGTTCTAGTGCGGTTTTCCAGCTTAGAAGTCAGATCAGCCATATGGAGAGCCAAAACAGCCTTAAAAGGCTCACCCGTCTCAGTCAGAGAGTTCCTGACCAGGTCCAGGCAAGCGGTATTCACCCAGGCAAGGCTACACTTCGGTACTAAGGCTTGTTGGACGCAGGACGGTGTAATCGTGGTTAGGATTCTTGACGGCAGTAGGCACAAAATAACCACCACCGAAGATTTACTGTCACTAACTAAGGCGCATTCCAAGCCCCTCGGTGGCCCTCTATCCAGCGGAGTCAAAAAATAGCTTAAAAAACGAGTAACGATTTCGTCATTCGTATACGTAATTCGTCGCATTGGAACGCAGGTATCACAACACACTGTAATAATGTACCTAATAATAATTATTAACTCTATTAGTCACTATTTATCCAATACTACCTACTATTATAGTAAAATAATAAAATGTTCTTTTTTTTTACTTTTGGAGCAACAATAATAACATTAGTACAGCTGTCAAACGTGTCGATGTGACACTGACAATGACAATGACATGACATTAAGGTTGCGTTCTGAAGCACTTAATTTTTTTTTTTTTTTTTTTTTTTTAAATGCATGTATACGTTTCGTTACATGATTATGTTGACTCCATTGTTCACTTGTTTTTATTTTTATTTTATTTTTTTTGCTTTTGTGTTTCTTGATTATGTTTATGTAACTTCAATATTTGTGTATTCATGTGAAATAATGTGTTGTTGGCTGGCGGGTGGTGCAGAGACTCGATACTGGTTTACTTTTAATCAAAATTTTATATATTATAGTTTTGCATTATATATTAGTATAATTACAATAATCCCTATCATTATTTTATAGTTTTGTCACTGTTATTTATTCTATTTAAATACTTATCTATATATTAGCAGTATAGCGCTTATTATATATTTATTTCCTATCTAAGTACTTACGTTATATTATTCATATTTAATTTTATCTAATTACTTATATCGTATTATGAATTACTCTAGCGACGATAGTATCACATATCATTCAACCCACGAGGCGGATTCTCAGTCAGAGGATGACAGTTTTTGCTCAGCCACCGATGATGTCACACTTGGTGACAGGCTCCGGGAGACTTTCCGGGAATCGGGGCAAACTTTCAACGTATGCCATATAAATGCGCAAAGTGTGTCTTACCACTACACTGACTTGGTTGCAACATTTGCTGACTCCCAAGTTCATGCCATCCTGATTTCTGAGAGCTTTCTCAAACCTCATCTACCATCTACTTCCTACCCACTGCCCGGATTTATCTTATTAAGGAACGACAGGACGGGAAAGGAGGGCGGTGGGGTAGCGATATACCTACGTAGTGACTTCCCTTATAAAATTGTTGCTTCATCTCCCTCTGAGTACTCTGCCACCGCTGAGTTCCTTTTTCTTGAGGTCTGGGTCAGGGGTGTCAAGGTCCTCTTGGGTGTTGTTTATTGTCCTCCAACTGTCAACTACTTCACCGATATCGAATTGGTTTTTGAATCCTTGGGGTCTGATTACGAGCATTACATCATCATGGGCGATTTTAACACTAATTTACTCCCTAGTCTGTCATCACGAGCTTTAAAGCTACTTCATATAGTCGAGTCAGCCAGTCTTAAGGTTTTACCGCTACAGGCCACACACCACAACAAAGACGTCGAAGACACCTGGCTCGACATAATACTTACATCTTCGCCCACGCTTGTTCGAACATACGGTCAGTATCTAGCTCCAGCATTCTCCCACCATGACCTGATCTACATCTCGTACATTCTTAAGCCTCCTAAAGTTAAGCCCAAGGTGTTGTACAGACGATGCTTTGGGCGCATGGATGTCAACAAGTTGTGCAGCGAAGCTGCCAAAGTCAGTTGGGAGCATATAGCTGAGGCAAGCACCATCGACGATAAAGTTAATATTTTTAACAAAACAGTTATTGGCCTCTATAATATCCATGCACCCGTGAGGAGGGTGAAGTTAAAACACAGGCCTGCCCCTTGGATAACAAATGATGTTCGAACTGCTATGAAAGGGAGAGACCGGGCTTTTCGCAAGTTCAAAAGGAGTCGTTCCGATATCAACTGGAACTCTTATAAAACTGCCAGGAATCGGTGTAATCAGGTGATACGCAACGCTAAACGCCGACATATTCTTGATAACATATCAACCCTGACATCTGTCGATGTCTGGAGGTTTCTTGGGACACTGGGCATTGGTAAATCAAAACAGCTGGAGTTACCCAAGACGATTGAGTTGGATGCCATTAACCAACATTTCTCTACCTCGCACACAATTGATGGCCCAACCAAGCGCCAAACGGTTGACTCTATAGCCGGACTGCCCAGTCCCAATAACTTACCTTTTCAATTTACTCCAGTTACGTCGGAGGATATCCAAAAGCATATACTCGCAATAAAATCAAAGGCTGTCGGCTGCGATGGCATCAGTCGCCGTATGATAACCACTATCATGGACCAACTCCTTCCTGCCATTACACACATCGCACCCCTATTCAAACAAAGAAATAACTCAAAATTACGTATTTGTGGGAAAACGCAAATAAAATTTGACACCTTCGCGCAGTGTACTTCAATATTTAATTAAAAATAAAGTAAATGAGATATGTACGTTTTAAAAATAGAAATGGATAATTTGATAAAGATAGCATTTAATTGTTATAGAGAATATCCTTATTTATAAAAATAGGTAATTTATTTATATTAATTAAAAAAAAGTTCGTACTTAATTCAGTTTATGATAAAATATTTTTTCCGTACATTCGAAATGGCACCATGTAAATCAAAATAATGCAGTGTTATTATAAAATTATTTATAAGTTTTTGGTGTGTTTACTTTTATTTCAGTTTTTTATTTAAATTAACATTAATTTAATACTTTTCCAAAGTAGATAAAGTAATATTATATCCTACTAATATTATAAATGTGAAAGTTTGTGAGAATGGATGTGTGGATGTGTGGATGTTTGTTACTCTTTCACGCATAAACGGCTGGACCGATTTGGTTGAAATTTGGTATGTATATAGGTTATACCCTGGATTAACATATAGGCTATATATCAGCGATGAACGGGAACAGAATTCCACGCGGGCGGAGCCGCGGGCAACAGCTAGTTATATTATAATTAACAAATTATAATTAACAAACAACAAAAAGGTGCGTATTATTTTATTATTATTATTATTTATTTATTAAGCATACAATTTACAACTATTGCAACTACTAGATGGTTCACAAAACTGTTTTGAACAGTTTGTCTGTGAACTCAGTTGAGTCTCTGTTAAAAACATAATTAGTTTATTTATACATATATGTAATGGTGTATACCTACGTACTGATATTTACTCAATATTGTGTAATAGAAATTGCCTTGTCAGTCTTTTAAATTTATTTTTATTTGACTCCCACCTGATGTTCACAGGCAAACTATTCAGCACATACGGTACTCGTTTGCTTAACGTTCTATCGCCATAATAATTATAAACTCTAGGGATTACATATTTACCTGTAGTGACGGCCCTTGTGCCGATAGTGTGCGACACAAGTGGGAAGCTAAGCTCGCGATTGCTATGTTGATTTACCGCTAATAAATATTTATGACTTAGACTAGCCGGAAGTATATTACATATTTTAAACAGTTTTTTATAATTATTTTTACAGTTATTTTTCGTTTTATTATTGACCAATAGTTTTAAAAATCTAATTTGAAATGCTTCTATTTTATCTATGTAGGTTTTAAATGTTAGCCCATAGCAATCGAGACCGTAGCCTATAATGGATTCTACTAATGTTTTGTACAGACATTTCAATATGGTAGTTGGTACTCTGAAACTTAGGTGATAAAATTTACCCAGTAGTATTCTTAGTTTCTCACAAAGGTAGTCTATATGGTGTGCCCACGAGAAATTCTGATCAACCTTCATTCCAAGATACGTCACACAATTTACATTTTCAATAGGTGTACATATACAGTTGCGGTGATTATTGTGATGACATGAAAAGCTATGGGTAACGAGTGGAGGGGGCATTCCTGTAGGTTTTAAGTAAGGTGAATGAATGATCATGAATTTTGTCTTATCCGTATTTAAAACAATTCCGTTGTCATGGGACCATTTAACTACTGAATTGATATCGTGCTGTACTAGGCGACAGGTCTCCGCGAGGTCAGTGCCGGCGCGGAGCGTACACAGGTCGTCTGCGAACATATGCGCTGTACTGTGTTGTAACACACCACACAGGCTGTTCACATGCATCAGGTAGCACACAGGACCGCATCCGGAGCCCTGGGCCACGCCACACCGCACCTCTGTCTCGTCACTGAGGCTGTCGCCGACCTTCACGCGAAAGGATCGTGCAGTAAGGTAGTCACGGAACCAGTTGTTCAGTGGTTTGCCCACTCCACACTCCTCCATAGCTCCCATAAGAGTTTCCGTTTCTAATGTATCAAAAGCTTTTTTAAAGTCATAGAATATTGCTATAACAAACTTCTTTTCAGATAAGTACATATTAACTTCATCAGTAAATTTTGATAACAAGGTATTTGTACTTTTATTCTTCTGGAACCCGTGCTGACAACTATTTAATATTTTGTTTTTGTCTAGATATGATCCTAGTTGGTTCACTATCGATTTTTCAATTATTTTATCCACACTAGATAGAATAGAGATAGGTCTATAGTTTGAAAAAGATTTAGCGTCATGTTTCTTATGAATTGGTCGTACTAAAGCTCTTTTCAATGGATCAGGAAACTTGTAAGTACTTACAGACAGATTGACTAGCTTAGCAAGTACTGGACTCACTTTGGTTGCCACTAACTTAATATCAGACATACGTATGTGATCCTCACCGGGTGATTTCTTACTACTCATGGTGCTAATTATTTTCATGATATTTTCAGTATTTACCGGTTGCCATCTCATACATATATCTGTTTGTTTTACATAGCTACTTCTTTCCAGCCATTTATCAGAGCATACATGTTTAATTAGGTTAATATCGTTAGAGAAAGTAGATGCAAACTTATTACATATTATATCCTGTGTGTCCCCATTTTTCGTCATATTTGTAATTATTACACTATCTAAAGATTTTCTCTGATTGCCCAATAAGCTATTAATTCTATCCCATAATTTCCTAATATTTCCATTACAATCTAGTATACACTGCTTATCGTAGTTATTTTTGCTTTTAGAAATCACTTTCGTACACTTATTTCTGTATCTAGTATATTCTAGTCGTTTCACCATATTCTTAGGGTCGGTACTCCATAAATCGAAAAGCCTGTCTCTTTTCATTATCATGTTTTTTAAATTATCAGTAATCCATTTTTTGTCATTTCGTCTGTTTTCACAAATACGAATCGTCTTGTAACTGTTTTCGTAAATATTTTGGAACATGTGACGAAATTCCGCGTATAATTTCACAGGACATTGTATAGCTAAGAGATGTTCAAAATTAGTGCTCAGTAGTCTATCCCTAACACGACGATTGTCTAGTACTCGTCGCGTAGGAGCCGGCCGCGAGCGCGTCGGCGTACTAGCGGGCGGCAGGTGAGCGCCCGGTCTGTGGTTCGGTGGCGTGAGCGCCGCTGATTGCGGCCTAGCCCCACTACCGATTCCTATGCGCGCGCGTTTCCATTCCACTGCAACCGCTATGAAATAATGATCCGATATTTTGTGCTTTATAATTGTTGAGTATATGTTGGATTGAGTGTCTCTTATATAAATATGGTCTAAGCAGGATTCCACAACCTTTCCTGCGACTATTTCTTTTCGAGTAACGTCATTAATGCATTTTTTAAAGCCATATTCCGCTAGTAAATCCTCGTATATAATAACGTTATTATTCTGACTATTTAGTATATTTATGTTTATATCGCCGCATATCAATACTTTATTATTTATAGGTAGACAGTGTAAAAGATATTGGAGCTCTTTTAAGAACTGAGTAGTTTTGTCTTGATTATGAATTTTAGGTGGTCTGTAGATGGATAATAGATATATTTGTTCGTTGCGGTGAACCAGTGTTATGGAAACGCACTCCGCACTATGCATCTTATTCGCAGGTTCACTGTTAATCTCACGTGCCATCAGCGGCCACTCGCGGGTGTAGACTAACACACCGCCCCCACGACGCCGACCCGCTCGAGTGTAATAATTAACATTGAATCCATGTAATTTATAAAAGGACAATAGGGAGAAATTAATATTTGCTTCTGTTATTACTAATACATCCAATTTATGCATATATACATCAATAGTAGCGAGTAGCTCGTTAAAATGTTTCCGCAATGAACGTATGTTAATATGAACTATATGAAACATACATGTGTTATGATTATGAATCAGTGCATTAACCCAATCTTTGAAATTGGTTGCACTTACATTATTAGTGCAATTAGTACTGATTGACTCTAAGTTGTTGAAATCAGTGAATTTTTTTAATAAAGTTAAACATATTAATACACCAGAATAAAAATAATACTAAGCGCTTTCGCTTACTTTCCTCGTAACAGTTCGGTGATGTCTTTTTCCGTTCTTACCCACGTAGATTTATCACTTTCCGCTTTTTTTACCAGTATTTTTCCGTTAGATATCCAGATGAATTTGTACGTGCCATTTAGTTGCTTCTTAGTATTCCATAGCAGTGTCCGGGTAGCTTTAGTTAGATCCTCGTTAATGTAGACTTTATTCTTTGATGACCCGCCTGTAATATCGTGACTCGTCAGCTCAAGTAGCTTGCGGCGCTGGGTCAGCCACATGTCTCGTGATGCTGTTCCTGTAGTCCTGAATCGTAGAATGATGGACGCCGTCTTATTTCCTACTGTGCGTGTTCGCCAGGCTGACTCGATATCGGAGGTGCTAACATCTATCTTCTTGCTGATTGTAGTAACTATTTCTTTGATGTTTTCTTCTGGCAGTTGCTCGATTCCGACAATTTCTATGTTATTTTTTCTAGACGCCTGCTCATAGTCCTGAATCTTTTGCTCCAGTGCTTGGTTACATTTCTCCAAATATATACATTTATTAACGGTTTGTTCAGTAATTTTTTCAAGCTTGCCAATTTTGTCTTTGGTTTGCTTTTGTTCTACCATTAAGGTGTCATATTTATCGGAGAGGACGCTCATGCTTTTTTCAATAGAATCCAACCGTTTCATCAGTCCGGGCAATGTACTTACTTTCTTTTGAATATCCTTCAGTATTGTATCCATCTGTCCCTCCTCTTCTATATCCGGTTCTTCTTCGGTATCATCATCCTCGCAGTTATTGCAAAACAGTCGGGTCCTACCCGCTTTCATGTCGGCCGCCAATCCTTTCACACAACTCCTGTGAAATGTTCCCTGACAAATCCCTTGGCAAGTAAAATGAAGTCCCTTTTTAGCAAGGGTTTTCTTGCATTTGACGCACTGCATTTTCAATGCAGTTTGGAACTTTAACACTCGGGGGTATATTTATATTAGAATTTACACAGACGCGTTACGATAGCAAGACGCATGCGCGTTCCGCTTGACACTCGGTGCGAGACTGTATAGATCACGTTGGCCACACCCGTATCGATGCGTGCCTCTACAGGTCTCATAGCGGTGATCTGGGCAAGGCTCAACTGTATGAGCATCTGCAGCGGTCGGCGGACAGGTTAATCGAGCAGTATCCTACCGCGGACTTAGTGTTCTTGGGGGACTTCAATGCTTACCACGTGGAGTGGTTGAGGTTCACCGAAACTGATTTTGCGGGAAGGGCTGTACACAACTTCGCCTTGACCTATGAACTCTCACAACTGGTGCATTCTATTATTAGAATACCAGACATCGACACCCATTGAAGCTCTTCTGGACCTTCTGCTGACTACGCGCCCGGATGAGTGCTCCGTAAATGTGGATGCACCACTCGGTACTTTGGACCACTGCTTTGTCCCAGCGCAAGTGACTCTCGCGGGGCTTGAACCATCGCGGCCAACAGCTCTTACCAATAGCTACCTCGAGGTCCAGTAAAAAAGCAACCGCCAGGGTTAAGTTTGAATTCATCGGCGGAATTGGCGAGCGTCTTGCGCGGTACCCATCAGGTAGTCGTGCTTTTTGGTCGCTCGCCAAAGCTGCCGAGGGAATCTTCTGCCAGTCTTGTCTTCCGTCACTGCAAAAACCCGACGGTAGTCTGGCCCATGGCGCTAAGGAGAAAGCCGATCTCTTGGGTCATCTCTTTGCGTCAAACTCGACTATGAACGACGGGAACTCCGAGCCACCTATTATTCTCAGCTGTGGTGCTTCCATACCTGAAGTAAAAGTCACGCAACGGGTGGTCCGACGTAATCTTAAATCTCTAGATGTTCGGAAGTCAAATGGGCCGGATGATATACTGGCGATGGTGCTTAAGCACGGTGCCCCTGAGTTGTGGCCAGTGCTTACACGCCTTTTCGCGCTCTCCTATTCCACGAGACACGTCCCGGCTTCGAGGAAGACTGCATTCGTGCATCCTGTGCCTAAGAAAGGCGACAGAACAGATCCATCCAATTACAGGCCTATCGCTATCACCTCACTTCTCTCGAAGGTGAGAGTGGTGGAGCGTATGATTAATACACAGCTCCTGAGATACCTTAGGGGTAACGATCTCCTGAGCGACCGCGAGTACGGTTTTCGTCACCGTCGCTCTACCGGTGACCTCCTATTGTATCTCACTAACCGATGATCGCAAGCCATCGAAAGTCGAGGTGAGGCACTAGCGGTCAGCCTAGATATTGCGAAGGCCTTCGATTGGGTCTGGCACAGAGGTCTTGCGAAGTTGCCACGCTATTGACTCCCCAAAGGACCATGCGTATGGATTGCCAGTTTTTTGTCCAACAGAAGTATTCAAGCCGTCGTCGATGGCAGTTGCTCGAGCTGCATGGACATAAATGCTAGAGTTCTACAAGGCTCCATGTTGTCTCCGACCCTGTTTCTGCTGCATATTAATGACATTCTGTCTGATGGCTCCATCCATCGTTATGCAGATGATAGCACCGGGGACACGTATTACATGGGCCGTGAAAATATCCCTAGGTCAGAAGTGGAGGAGAGTTGCAAACAACTTTGTCCGAAATCGAGACTACTCTTTCTGGAGTATCCTATTGGGGACGACTAAACTTAGTCCAATTCAACCCCACTAAGACACAAGTATGTGTATTCACTGCTAAGAAGGCTCCATTTGTTGTAGCGCCGCAATTCCTGGGCACAGCGCTTATCATTACCACAAGTATCGGGATACTTCGTGTCGACATCTCCAACGACGTCCAATACTGAAGTCATCTGGCAGACAAGGTCAAGTTGGCATCAAAGAGACTTGGGTTGCTCAACAGAGCGAAGAAGTACTTCACAGTGGGGCACCGGCTTCTCCTATAAAAGGCGAAGGTTCGGCCCCACATGGAGTACTACTGACACCTTTTTGCCGGAGCGCCTGCGTGCCAGCTTGACCCTTTTGACTTGGTGCGAAGAGGGGCGTTGAGGCTTGTCGGCAATCCCATACTTACAGGCGATGTAGAACCTCTCAGTCTCAGAAGAGACTTTGCCTCACTGTGTGTTTTCTACCGCCTATATTACAATGGTTTGTGCTCAGATTAACTGTTTGACATGATGCCCACAGCTACATTCTATTCTCGCACCTTTCGCCATAGGCGGGGAATTCATCCTCACACATTGCAACCGGAAACGGTGTGCACTGTGCGGTATGAAAGGAAATTCATCCCTCGCACACTCAAGCTGTGGAATGAACTCCCCGCGGTGGTTTTCCCAAGCGACTAAAATAATATGGGGCTTCTCAAGAAGGACATTAGAAGGTATTTTTAGGGTCGGCAGCACGAGTGTGACGCCCCTGGTGTTGCATACTTCCATAGGCTACGAACCACTTTCCAACAGGTGGGCCGTGTGCTTGTCTGCCACCTAAGTGGTTTAAAAAAATATGGCTGTATGTTAGTTGAATAATGTATTAAATTAAAGAAATAAAAAAATGTTCGTCGCGAAATTAATAATAAGCAGAATCAACTAAAAAATCTATGATAATTCCCGTGGATTTACAGTAAAAAAGTAAAACAAGTCGTATTAATATTCAGTCCATTATAAAAAATTTAAAAGAAAACTGCAATAAGTTGGAAAGGAATTAAAAAAACTCACATTGTTTCATATGAAACAGAATTAAATCGAAAATTTTAGGTACAACTTATAACATTTTTACTAATAAAGCGAAATAAGTTTTAATTAATGCACTTTTAGATTAAATAATAAACAATGTTATAGTTAACTGCCAGCAATGCACCGAATTATTTTGTTTTATTTCACTTTTATTCCTACAAGCAACGATCCGACCTCATACGGAGCTGGCGCATCAATGAATCGTTCACTTTACCGGTACCAACTTTTTCGCGCGCGTTAGTGAGAAAGAGACGGACGACGTTTTATCTTGCTCATTTTGATCGTATTGCAATGGCTGTTCGAGTGAAACCATTCTCCTAGTAAAGTTTATGAAGTACACTTTATGAAGAAATCTCCAAACACATGAATTTTGAGTTATTTCTTTGTTTGAATAGGGGTGCGACATTATCAACTTTTCGCTTGATTCTGGGCAATTCCCTGACTTGTGGCGTAAGGCCTATGTGCGTCCTCTTCCTAAAATCTCTAATCCCTCCCTTCCTAAACACTTTCGTCCTATTTCCATCCTGCCTTTCCTATCCAAGGTGCTCGAAGCCTGTGTGCATCGCCAGCTGTCCAACTATGTGCAATCCAATGGGATTCTAAGTCCGTTACAATCAGGATTCAGACCGGGACACAGCACCACAACCGCACTCCTTAAAGTAACGGGTGATATCAGGGATGGAATGGAGAAGGGTTGGATTACAGTGCTAGTGTTAGTGGATTTCTCTAATGCATTCAATTGTGTGAATCATGACATCCTTTTGGCTATACTGGCCCATCTTGGGATCTCAGCCGACGAGCTGGAGTGGTTCTCTTCATATCTTCGTGAACGTCAGCAGTCGGTTTGCACAGACGAGGCTTCATCTAGCTGGCGACATCTCGACTCTGGCGTTCCACAAGGCGGTATTCTTTCTCCTCTTCTATTTTCTATATTCATTAACCTCATTACCTCTGAACTTCAGTGTGCGTATCATTTGTATGCCGATGACCTGCAGGTGTACAGCCAAGCACGTGCGGAGGATCTTTCAGAAGCCGTTGACAGGGTTAACGCCGATTTGCGCTCAATAGGCAGTTGGTGTGATAGGTTTGGCCTTTCTGTCAACCCCGATAAATGCCAGGGTATCTTAATTGGCAGTAGCCATATGTTGAATAGGGTACACAATGCTACTCTGCCAACAATAACTTTCAACGGAAAAATTATTCCTGTCGCGCCGAGCGTTAAAAACCTGGGATTAAATATAGATTCCACCCTGAACTGGCAAGCTCAAGTTACAAACGTCTGTCAGAGGGTAACTGGAATACTGCGTAGCCTTTATCGGCTCAAAAACTACCTACCAGCCAAAACCAAGGCAATGTTGATGCAAACCCTAATATTCCCAGTCATTGACTATGGTGATGTATGCTATCTCGACCTGAATGCAGATTTGCTCAATAAACTCGACCGCCTTCTCAATAATTGCATTCGATTCACCTTCAACCTTAGGAAATACGATCACGTCTCAGTTCACCGCTCAGAGTTAGGATGGTTGCCGATTCGATACGTCAGCGACGCAGCTTGCGGGCGGTGACAATGATTCATACTATTTTAAGCTCCCCTAATGTCCCCACTTACTTATCATCTCATATTCAGCTAGTTGGTTCTCATCATAACAAAAATCTACGATCAGCTGACAAACGTCTTCTCCACTGTCCTACTCATAGTTCAACCCTAGTACATTCTTCTTTCCTCGTGCAAGCTATTCTCCTCTGGAATGCGCTTCCTCTCGAAATCAGGATGGCCGACAACCGTGCTACGTTCAAGTACAAAGTACGCCAGCTCTACAGTAACCCCTAGTGGCAGCAATGGGTAAAACTAGAATAAATTATATTTCATCATTATGTAGGTACTTAAGTATGTGTGAGTATATATTATATTGGTATATATGAGTATGTATGTATTGTATAGGTAATATATATAGTATATAAGTAATAAGTATATGTAGATGTGTATGTATGGATTTCTTATGTACCTATGTGTGTATGTCTATTGCATGTATTATTATTGTGTACAAGTTAGAAAATTATCCTTATTAAATAGTTCATTCTTCTGCCTGCACCTACCTCAATGTATCTCTGCATCACCCTAAGGTAGACTGTTAGATAATGCCATTGGCATTAAGTCCGCCTTTGTACAAGTGTGCATAAAGTTTTAAATAAAATAAATAAATAAATAAACACACATCCCGCCTGATGGAAAGTGGTTACCGTGGCGTGACGTGTGCAATATGGAATGAAGTTCCTTTTTATAACCCACTGTGCGCACCTGTGCAAAAGGTAGGGTCGTTCATTATATTAAAATTCTAAAAAGATTTTGTTATTCTTTGCGTTTTTGTTGGAAGGAAAATAAAACAGCACCTGAATTTTACAAGCAGAGCGCTAATGAACTTAACAATGACAAGAGTTACTTTTAAAAATAACGGTTTATCTTGGGGTTCGTTAGAATTTGTATTATATTATTTTCTGTTATAACGAGAATTGAAAAGGGCATGCTAAGGTGTTTGAAAGACCCCCCCCCCCCCCCCTTAGACAAGTGGCAATTCGTTACTCGGCGTATCATGGAATAGAATGATGAATGTATAGGATTTGACAGTTATGACATTTGTTGATTGTCCTGCCTGTCATATTATAAGTAAAATGATCTTAATGCCTTGGTTCCGTCCTTCTTGTTGACTGTTTGTTCTGAAATTTAGTGCCTATACAGGTGTATAGGCTGTATAGTATTAACTTGTATTATAATCCGAACTAAAGGTTTAGTTCGGATAATAATACAAGTTAAATTAATAAAATAGTTAGATTTGCTCTTAATACCTTGGTATTAAGATCATTTTGAGACTTTGCAATCAAGATCGTTCTAACCGTTCTAACGCTAACTGTAAAGGAAAGAAAGAAAGAAAGAAAGAAAGAAAGAAAGAAAGAAAGAAAGACAGAAAAATGTGTCTTTTCCGACTACCAACATTCTGTACATAGCAACATCTAGACAACAAGACATAACATTCATAATTATATATAAAGTCCGCGCCAAGTCCCGCGGCAAAACTAGGAACTAAAATGACATAGCCGCCATACTGTGTGTTGATTGGTCCAGGCCATGTTACTGTCATGGCCTGAACCAATCAACACAGTATGGCGACAGCAGTTGCGATTGCTACGCGCCGCCTCCAAAGGACTTATTTCTTGGCGCGTGCTCTTCAAATATTCGAATCGAAACTGCGAACTACAACCTCCAAATGGTCAATCAAATAATCTGCCGCCACGCCACAGAGGTCATCAAAAATTGAAGAGGTAATATTTAAAAAAAACAAGAAACTGTAGTAAGCGAATCCACAAAGCAAAGCTTGTCTCATATAATTTCACTAAGTCCTATCAAAATTTCATCTCACTACTGACATTTCTATAGTTTTATGTCCTTCAGAGGAACACGCGGCTTGCTTTACGACACTCACCCTCTGCCAGTGTTGCATCATCATAAAAATAATACTCCACTCATTCTTTTTTGGGAATATGTTCCTGCAAATGTGGGGGATGTAATATTCCGAATGAAAATAGAGCGCTGCGGGAGACAATGCGGTTTTTTGGTTAATATTTTCGCCTGTTTTTCTGACGTTTTGGTGGACATTACTGAACTGAAAATTGGGAAAATATTATTTTTGTTAATGTTTAATTTACTAAGTTAAGGACCAATGGCCCTAATGCAACCGAAGCTAACGCTGTGATGTTGTAGGTTATTCTACACAACGCTATCTGGACCCAAAGTAAGCACTGCTTATCTAGCTTGTGTGAATGTATCTAACAAAATGTTAAATATAGTAAAAACATAATATAACTCTATTCAAAGTTATGATGAGAATAATTATTATGTAATGACTAAACATAATATTAAGCCTAAATAAACAGTATCATTATTATGCCAAAACATATTATTATACCCGTAGTTTCAAAAGTTATGCAAACAAACTTGTTATACTAAAGTATATTAGGGCAAAAAAAAGTTATACATTTCGAGGGCATCCCCTATTTTAACACACGTGGGTCGTAATTACTGTACCAAGAAAATGAGCACGAATGAATGCCATCTTAAACGTCTTAATATTTCATAAAAATTTAACTTGGACTGGACTTTAAATTCTTTTAGCTGACTTGCTTAACAAACTTACCAGTTTATTTAAATACTAACCTTATTCTAAGAATATAGGGTTGAAAATCTATCGTAGGGGTTCACTCTAACAAAATAGGCCACGGCTCGAGACCACTTGGGAGGCGTAAGAGGCAGCTAACATCGAGGGTTCAGTTGGTTCAGAGGGTTCTTTGTAAATGCAGTGTATGGGGTTTTGTTAAAGGCAGTTCAAGTACTTTGAACATCGCTTGAGATATCCGTAGACAACACTTCAAAACCACGTCTTGATTATAAAGATGCTGGGAAAAAGAATAAATTAATATAAAAAAAGTTTAAAACGAGCTTCAAAATTCGTAAAAAAATTCATGTCTTTTTAATGAAATCTTATATTTCTATCGATTTAGATTGGACAAAGTGAATACTCGAGATCCTTACAAGGGGAATGCTCTGACTACCCCCTAGACAAGTGGTAAATCGTTGACCAGTGTATTGTAAAATAGAATGACGAACGTATGTATGGGTTTTGACGTTTATTAGCTACATAACACGTCTTGAGCATTCGAAATTCTCCCCAACTATCGCCCCACCTTCCCCGACCCATCTTGAACGTTCACTTTTCCCAATCTAATATGTCTCGATAGGAATTGCATAATCTGTATTATGGAAGAGTTCTGATAAGACTACAACAGGGTCTTGTCAGTCTATTACCAGTACTGCTAAGCAGATGAGCTACGTCCTAAAGATCTTGTTGGAATCCTCGCAATACCAATATTAGATTGTTAGTGCATTAGCTAGGAGTTGAGCTAAAATAAGGCTCCAAAGATCTTGGTAAATACTAAAAGGCAACCGATGAAGACGTAACCAGATTTAGAATAATGATCTTTATATTTCCTTAACCTTTTTTATCCTACTAAAAGGAGAAAGTTCTCAATTCGATTGGTATTTCTTATATTAAGACACGTATATATTTGTCTCCACCTCGTTTGATGTTAAATTAAAGGCAAAGTCTCAAGAAAGACGGTCACCATTACAGACACACATACAACACCACAATAGTGGCTATACATCGAAACATCTGTTCAATTTAATAGTTAATACACCAGCGACACAATATTTATGTTCTCTGCGAGTTCTTATTTTTGCGCCAAAATAAAAGTTAATATTTGAACAACTTGCTAGCTATTATTATGTCCCAAGAGGGAAACTTGTCGCAAACAAGTTCCAACTAGATAATTTATAGAATTGCATTATTCAATGAACTTAAAATACGTCTATATAAAACTTGTTTTCCTGTAAGTCTACCCCTCGTTTACACCAGAGGGGTCTAAAACATGTATTTGACAAGTTTTATGACATGTCTTCGTTCAGACATAGACATGTTTATAACATGTTGAAAGATTTGTTGACATGTTTACAACTTGTCGTACAAATCTTGTACGACAAGTTGTAAACATGTCTGTATACATGTTATCCATCAATCATGGATATAG
The DNA here is from genome assembly GCA_914767945.1 of Eilema depressum. NCBI lineage: Eukaryota > Metazoa > Arthropoda > Insecta > Lepidoptera > Erebidae > Eilema > Eilema depressum. Next base: position 20,534,702 of record OU612020.1, read on the forward strand.
TTTAAAACTTGTTTTTGACAAGTCTCAAGACAGAAATTGCAGTAAAATAAACAAGACTAGTCTAAAACATGACAGTGTTGTGTAGGTGTGAACGCGATCAATGACAAAGACAAAGTACAACATGTCGCAGACTTCAGTGTGAACGCAAATGTGTTGTAAACTTGTATGTATACTAGTTGGCGGCACAGTGTGAACGGAAGAGTGTTTGAGACAAGTCTCAACATGTTGTATACGAAAAATTGTGTTTTGACGACTTGTATTTAAACAAGTCTACAACTTGTTTCTTGGTCTAAACGAGGAGTTTACAGAACTTTCAAATGAGTTAGGTAGGTACTTACACAAATAAATAACTGTCACTAATGAAACTGTCTGAAGTTTATGCGATTGACACTCATTGAAATAAGGAAAACCACTTTTTAACGGATTTTATCGCGATTTATTTATTGTTTACTTTTTTTATACTACTTAGATCGCAGACAAACACACGGCCCTCCTGATGATAAGAGGTTACCGTGGCCTAGGGGCAAGTGCAACATGAGGGGAATCATACTCGTGCTGCCGACCCTGTAAGAACAGTGAGATTCTATGCCGTCAGCGCAAAAGATAAGTAGGACAAAGCCTTTGGTTTTCCCACTGACAGCACAAAATCTCTTCAGTGAGATCTTGCTACTCTACTCATCGTCGGAAACACAACACGAGGTTATTAAGCCGCGATCTTCTGTAAGGCGGACGTACTTCCCCAGTCGGACTGCTCGATTGGAACGGATATACCGTCGGGTAATTTCACGATGCCAATTTTTTGCTAATTTCGGTGGCATTTTTCAATCATAGGTTTTCCGATGAAAAAAGTTAATGGAGTTCTTTTAGAACACATCAGTATTCTAGGTATTCTAAAAGAACTTCATTAAATTTTTTCATCGGAAAACCTATGATTGAAAAATGCCACCGAAATTAGCAAAAAAATTGGCATCGTGAAATTACCCCGTCGTGTCCTACCTGCCTTCCTATAAATCTTTTAGCCCAATGCAACAAGTAAATCGATATTTTTCCTGATAATAATATTGTTATAGAGAGTTTAAAAGTTAGGACCCTCATTCAAGTTCACTTCTATAAAACAATAGAAGTTCACAAATTTCGTTCAGAACAAAACCGCACTGTGACAATTCCAATAAAACAAACCAAGGTTTGTAACAATTGTGACCAGGGTGGCTACCACCGTCCCCAGCAATATTATTTCAATTTTACTTTGTGACATTTAGAGCCCGCGAACTTCAGACTTTTTGATCTGCCGATAATTTGATCGGGTTCTGGCCCAACTAAATTATTGGGTTTGTTGGGTTTGCTCGCCGATACTTTAATTTGAAGGCGCTGTCCTGCCCACCTAACTAATTTGTCGACCGATACCAAATCAGTGTATTGTGTGTAGTTTCGTACAAGTTCATACTGGTTTACAGCCCGATTAAACTATCGGCCGATTGAAAGTCTGGAGTTTGTGGAGGCCCTTATAGTGTGAACTTGTGAACTATAGAGCGATTGGCACGCTGCCCTATATCACGCAGCATAGCGCGCAAATAGGTACGTGTTTTTACTCAAACTGCGCGTTTTCAATACATTGAGAGCAATTTAGAAGCGCCGCACAGTGGATCGTTTCATACAAGCTAGACGTCGGAAATTCATTACTTAATTAAGCTTTTTCTTATAGTCTTATTGATTTACAGATAATCAGGGACCTCAAAAACAATATTACTAATGATCTACCCTCACGCCGTTATTAAGCATGACGGTAGAAAAGTTTATAAAGTAAGTTACTTGAAAAAATAATTATTTTGCAATTTTTGTGTCTCTTTTTTGTGATTGATTTTTATAAGTTGTGACTTGTGAGTGTGTGAACGTGAAACAAAAAATTGAGGATATTAATGAAGGTATGTACTTTCTATTTATGGATTTTTACATTATTAATCCACTTAGTTCTCGTAGAAAAAAATATTGAATTGAACCTATGTTATACCTTAAAAAAATCCCAATTCTTAACTTTAACAGAGAATCTAAATATGAGTATACCTTGGTGTTCCTACAGTACCTAGCTTATTTTAAAGCTCCAACCCTCTAAATTAAAAATCAGTCATTGTTTGACTTCGCACGAGTTTGCATCATATTGTTTTATCACGAATATGGAAGTTGATGGGATCTCGCAGGATCTCGCAAAGAAAGGTGACTAACCATTATTTGACTACTTGAAATTCTCATCATTCATCATCATTCTCATGATTGTCCAATGATAAGTTAATAGGTAAGCCCAATGGACTAAATAACTACCCGTTCGCGCTAAGTTTGTAAGCCGCGTCCCGTCCTCCTTCTGTACGATAGCGGCAAAATTAGTGCGAACGAGTATATTATCAATACGTATTGAAGATCACTTTTATTGTTATATTTTACGTAAATACGTAGGAAATAAGTAAATAAAAATACTTAACATATAATTAGAATTTCCGACGTCTAGCTTGTATGAAACGATCCACTGCCGTAAGACCACCAGGCACTGAGCGGGAATCGAACCCAGGTCCACTGCATTCACTGCCGCCATGGCACTGCCAGCTGTTATGCGTTCAATCAGTATCTCTTACTATATAGTCTATGGTGGATATATTTATATGGTTTCATTTGTTAGATTTACAAGACCACTAATAAGTCCTGAGGAGCGACGAGTTCGATTCACACTACAAAAGTAAGTAAGATTGAAATAATATTGCTTTATGACAATAGTAGGCCCCCTGAAAACATTTTCACTCGAAAACTTACGCAGCAGAATTCAAATTAAAAGTTTTGTATGGGTTTGTCGATGCTATGCCTTTAAATAATTATAAATAATAGTGGATGAAAAAGGTTTTGCATTTCTGCTCGGTGATTTTATTAAAATGAATATTTTTTACTATTTTGTGAGTATTTTCGTTCGGAATGGACACAAAAATGGTTTGTATAAATCGGTTTTCACGTCATTATTTTCAACCGATTTCAAAGTTTTTTTTTAATTATTATTTTTTAATTTAGGAGTTACAGAGTTTAAATAAAGAGGAAAAGAACTAAATCAACATCCCCATAGCGACTTCCCATTCAAAGTAAGGAATTGGGAGTCTAGGATCCGCTTAAGGTATGATTCTGAAACCGACCACATACGACAACTGCCGACGCTTGCAGCAGATACAGCGTACCCATTACTTATTAACATACATACATACATACATACAATCACGTCCTTATCCCAGAGGGTTAGGCAGAGGTGAATTAACACCCACATTTAACCAATCATTGTATTAGGTCCCACGTAAAATGGGGTGGCCCAAATTCTACTCTGCCGGGAACCGCGCGGCGGCAATTACTTATTAAACCTGATACAAAATAAAGGGGACCATTAAGAAGGCACAATGAATGAATGAACGACGCGCATGTGCTGCGTGCGTCGGCAGTTGTCGTCGGCGGTCGGCTACATAATCATATCTTAAAGGTTCAACCCCACCAAACGGACGGCATCGGAACGGATTTTACAATCTTTAAACAAAATAAATCTTATATCACAGCATTTAAAGTTTATATTACCAAGTCACGCATGACAGCTTGACGTGCGTCATGCCGCCGCACGTCGCTGTCAAGCTGTTGTGCGTGACTTGGTAATATAAACTTCAAACTCTGTGATAATAAGATTTAATTTTGTTTAAAGATTGTAAAATCCGGGCCGATGCCGTCCGTTTGGTGGGGTTGGACCTTTATTGTTTTGATTAGTATGTCAGGTTTTCCAGGAGCGGCCAATATCTGAACGCCCAATCTTGAGAGGAAAGTCGAGACTTTCAACTACTGTTTAGCTGGTGAGGTAGGCTGGCCCTAAAGGTATTATAGGGCCCCATAAAGGTATTATACACAAACAAATAGTTACAGATAACAGTAAATGAAACTGGTGAAGTAGAATAGGGTCACCCCATCTCTTCCCGTGGATGTCGTCAAAGGCGACTAAGGGATAGGGCTGTTCTCCATCCGACAGTAAACATACAGCTTATTACAAAGTGCCCGCTTAGCGGCAATAGACTCGTCCACTATTACGCACAAACGAAAATATTTCGCGACGAAATATGCGATTTAATACACCCCAGCATACCTCTTCTAGGAGTTCCAGCGGCCTTACCATAAACCTTAAAACAGGTCAATAATTGAACTGCTGTCATTCTACCAACTGCAAATGTCACTTTGTACTGTCATATAAGTCTATAGGATTACAAAGGGATTCCAAAGTGACATTTGCAGTTGGTAGAATGACAGCAGTTCAATTATTGACCTGTTTTAGGAGTTCATGGTATGGGCCCAGGTGTGAATATATGTATGTAAATCTTTTCTATCCAAGGTAATTATTCTCCTATGGCCAGCTCTGTCGCCGAGTCGATTGATATAACTCCTGACACGTATCTTAGACCTAAAATGTGCTCAAAATGTGCTCTATACGCGCAGTACACATTTCTTGGGTGTCTTTTGAGGATATAGCATGGAGTGCTACTGCGGTGGACGAGCTCAAATTCACCAAGAATAGATTATTAGAAAGCAATCCGCGGGCCCAGAGCCTCGTTGTTTTTTTTTATATATAGGACACGTCAATTTGACTTCGCCTCGCCTGATGGTAAGCTGAAGGCAAAGGTCCAAGATACGTGTCCGGAGTTATACACTAAAAACTGGCTACCGTGGTACACACACTAATACAGTCTGTATTATAATAATACAATGTGTCCTTTCATAACGGACTTGATTGATGAGCTCGCTAAGAGTGTTTCACAGTTGCTGACAAAATACTCGAGAGAGGGAGCTGTAGGGAGCAAATATTTATCGTTTTAGTCGCGAGTTATAACGTGTTGGTTATTTTTTTATTGTTTATACCGTTCATACGTAATACTAGTATTATAAAATAAGCTGCTTCCCGCGCTCCGCCCACGTGAATGTCGTTTACCGCAACCAAACATTGCCTTTGTCCTTTCCTAAGCTCTAATCTATCTCTGTACCAAATTTCATCAAAATCGGTTTAGTAGTTTAGGCGTGAAAGCGTAACAGAAAGACAGACAGATAGACATAGTTACTTTCGCAGTTATAATATTAGTATAGTATAGATATAGAAGATATAAATGTGAAGCCCGGGCACAGAACAGGGTCTCGACTCTGCTAAAGCAAAACCACTGCCATGCCACTGTCACTGCAAGAAAATTTCATTTAATTTTAGCTTTTATAACAGTGCTATTAAAGTTTAAAATGAAATGGCTTTTTGTAGAGTGAATGAAAGAGTGTAATGAAACTCTTTTCATTTAATTTTTGACTGTAAGTCTAAAGAAATAAGGTTTAAAATTAAATGCCATTATTTGCAGTCCCTGTGGTGTGCAAGTGGTTGTGCTTTAGCAGAATCGAAGGCCAGGTAATAGTAATAGCGTAGCCCGTGGCTCGACCCACGTGGATATCGTGTTTGTTATTAATATTTACTTGTTCTGCTGAACCGATTATCATCAAACTTTCTTGATTGCGTCATAGTAGTTCAGGCACAACAAAGTTGACACCGACTTCTAACAGATCTGTAAATTCAGTTATTTTTCGCTTTTCAGAGTCAGAATCAGTCACTCTTTTGTTTCTTGAAGTCTGGTTAACTTTTTATTAAAATGTAATTTATTTACACTTATGTTTTCAGTCACAAGGACGCTTATACTAACTTAAATGTCCTCAATAAATCACATAACGAGTCTACTGAATAAAGACTACCCCTATAAAGAACAGAAAAACCCTTTGATGTGTTACCTCCCATTACGTTTACCTAGTTGGGCAAAAACTCGCAGTAATTTGTTCATCTTGAGCAACAGTTCGACGGGTAACAAGGGTTGGATCTGAGAATTACTAAAGTGTGTTTGTATATGAAAGGTTTTGGCCTAAAAAACTAGTGTAAGTAGAAAAACTCTTGAGTATTTGTAGGTACTGTTGATTAATAACACTTGATAGAACTTCTTGTTACAGATAATAATAACACATTGTACTTTTCCGGTTTCGTCTTACGGCATTTTCAAAAGTTACATTGAGTGTTAACCTTTGAGATGTCAATCTTAACAGTCAATATAAACATTTGAGAATGCCGTAAGGCGAAACCGGTCAGTTTCAACAATAAACATCGTGGAAAAGTACTAGTCGGTTTTATTCATTCATGATTTAATGCCCAAGAAAAATCTCACAGCTGAATGAAATGCGAGACTCTAGTACAGTTGCCTCCTAGGGTTTGGAGGTCGGATGGCAGTCGCTCTCATTAAAGCCAAGCAAAACTAACATAACAAGAAGCAGGATGGCGGACCTCGAATTCCAAAGTACGACCTTTGAATGCGACTGGCATTAGCAATCAGGTGAAAAGATTTCATAATTAGTTATACCATGCTATACCTACATATTCATGCACATAAATACAAATTATTTGCCCTAAACTAGCATCGAACCCTCTTACTTAACAACCGAATGATTTACCACCAAGCCACAAATATCTCCAAGGGCTTGTCTTTGTGAATACCTACGAATCCTCAGGGCTTAATCTGCCTAAATATGTTTGATCTTATTTTCTTTTTATCAAAGACACGCACTGAAACACGGCATTTTTAAAAGAAAAAACACAGAATATGTTCGGACAAGGTCTAACAGCTAACAAGTAGGATTTGTTGGAAGTTCATTTACATTTGTAGTGCCTAAAACAGGGAAGAAACGTGTAGGGCTGACTCTGGGGCGTTTTGTACAACCTTCCTAGAATATTCTAGCACTTTAAAAGTTATAAAAAATTCAAAGCTACAACAGCGAAATGGTTAGGATGATAAACTTGTGACCAAGAATATAAAATTAGAAATAGTATATCGAAATAACTTTGGAACTATAGATAATGGTGTTACTGCAGTTGTTTTGGGTAGTTAGAGCCCTAAAAAGTTCAAAAACTGGTTTAACTGCAATGCTCCGGTACAGCCAATGGCTTGTGGAGGCCAGATGGCAGTCACTTCGTGGAACACATTTCACGTGGGGTAAAACTCGAAAACTCGATTTTGTTAAACGGACATTCCCTGATGAAATTCATTCAAAATATTATTTTATAATAAGAATATTTTATATAAAACAGCTTTCACCAAAAAGCGACGAAGCTTAAATATAATTTTCCTGATATTTTAATTGAACATAATCTGGATAATCATGGACAGAGCATCCGCCATCTTTACCCAACTAACAATGGCGGGAAAGTGAATAATTAAAATTAAAATTACCGACTTCAAAAAGAGGATTTCCTGTTCTACCCATTATTTACGTAGTCATGACCAAAATTTGGCGGGAAAAGGCTTCTTTGAAGTAACGGTAAAATCCTTAGCTTAATCATATTTTTAAGATGATCTGCGAGCCTACGGGGATGCGATTCGGTTTGGACAGTTCAGGATAAAATGGCTACAGCGGCGAAGGGTTAAAATTTAGGTTAAAACGGAAGCCAGTAAAAAAACTTACCTTGATCAAGTTTGTCATGCACCATGCGACCCATTGGAAAGCCGTTAGGGATCGAGTTATTGCTACTGTGGAGCCATTATTGGGTGTGAATCGGCATCGGAATCGTGAAGTGAATCGGCTAAGCGTGTCGTGGTACCCGTGTTTTTAAATAGACTTCTTTTAATTATTTCTTAAGGAAAGGTGCCAGAAAAATGTGGCTAGAAGCACCCTTTGCCGGTTATATAACTAGTAGTTTTGTGAACACTAGACCTTACTAGAGTTATTCACCAGTTTCTTTGGATTTGGCCTTTTCTAAAACGACCTCGATTTGATTGATACACGTACGCCTAGGTCGACCTTTACTGGATTACCCATTCGTGTATAGTCTGTACTATTATTACTTTAACTAATTTACAGGACTATTACCTACTACTTTTATAAATTTACTTACACACAATCTATAGCTACGAAGCACCTCCCTAGAATTTCCCTTCCGTTTACTTAAAGAGCACTTAACATCTTTATCCTCACTTTTGTCGCCAACTGTACATCAATTGCTCAACACTTCATCAAGAAAAAGTGTCTACGTTTCTGACAGATACTCCACAATATATTGGAGGGGTATTGATGACGTCACTAAGGGTGTCAGACAGCCGACGACAAAATATTTTGTGAGGGTGCCAATATTTGTTTTGGGACATGAGTCGCGAAACGGTGTTCATTTTATGTTTTTTTTTATATACCTAGATGAGAGAATAAATTGAGGTACGTGTGTGTTTAATATATTTGGTGTTAACCTATTATTTATGAATCTAGATTCAAAGATATCAAACGAGTGTCACCATCTGCTAATGTGAAATCTAAAAGTTTAGGCAGATATTATAATTGAAATTTTTATTTTTCATAAAATATTTTTTTGAATTTACATGTTTTTTTCAATCTATCACTTAGATAATAAAAATATTGAGCTCCAAAACAATTATAAACTCACGAGGTTAACTAGACGTTGCCTTCGCGGTTCCACCCAAGTTTAATTCTGAGTCAGTTTCTAGGATCGAAAGCATATGTGTTATTCCTGAATATAATCTATACCTGTGCCAAATTTCAGCCAAATATGTTCAGTCATTCTTCTTCGCTGACAGCATATAAATCTCCCTTCCAGCACGAGTGTGACTCTCTTGATGTTGCATTTGTCCATAGGCCACGGGAACCACTTTCCGCCAGGTGGGCCGTGTGCTTGTCTGCGACTATAAAAAAAGAATGTGGATCTTAAATACCACTGCTTAACGTTTTGCAGATACAAAATATTCTAAAAAATGCACAGTCGTTAAGTTCTCTGCCCCAATTACCATTTTTTTGTTAAAAACCAAACATCAAACAAAGAAGAAATAGTAATAAAAAAACAATTATTCTAAAAATATGACGTTTTTAGGAAGTTAGCTTACGGCCAACAGCGCTCTTTTTATCCCAGATTGAAGCAATTCATCACGTCAGCTTCAGGCGTGGGCCACACCGTCAGCGAGCGAGCGAACGAGCGAGCTGGGGCCTTAGACAAAGTGACATTCTATTAGCGAAAACGCCAGTGGAATCGCTAATTGTAGTATGAAATTGACATAAATCATTAATATAACTATATTTTTTTATGAAATTTGAGTCATTGTAACTCGAAATACATTATTTAACTTATCATTATTACTATAACCATCGCAATGTCCCGAAATCCATTGTTAAAACTTTAAAAATGGTTCGCTTCAGCGCGATTCCATCAATAGAATGTCAATTCCGGATGGCTAGAGATACCTGCCAGGCACCGAGCGAACGAGCGAGCTGTCGGGCAAACCATGCGACACTTCGGCGATCTAAAATGCGTGAACCGAAAACTAGACGGGCGAGCGAGTCGAGTCCGAATACGATGCCCGAATGTTGCTGGCATTGTCGAATATATATTTTGCATCGAACGCAATGTGAACCAAAAATAGGAATTAGAAAGTTCACGTGTGTACATTATATGGGCCGACTAAATTACTAACAAAAAGATCGATCAATCGGTGATATTGGCGCAGAGCTCAACCTTGCACTCTCCACCAAAGTTACCTAAGAATCCCCTGTATGAAGACAGGTAAAAACTTACGCTATCTTGCTCGCTCGTTCGCTGATTTCGTCAGATTTTTCATTCGCATTACTTGTATCGCTAATATAGCTTATGTCTGTAGTTCGCGGTGTGAACCGAAGTGCGAAAATCGCTCGCTCGCTCGCTGACGGTGTGGCCTGCGCTTTAGGCAGTGTGCTTAAATTATGAATATTATACTCACAGAACTTATTATTCTAGAAAATACTGTTTCTGTTGAGTAGAAGTTTTACTTTATGTGGTACATTGAATTCTGTGCCCTAATTAGAATTAACTTCCAAACTTGTGTAGTTTGTTAACCCCGGCCATAGATATAATTTTCTTATTCTAAAATATTTACTAGCGCACCCGCCCCGGTTTCGCCCGTGACTTTCGGAACCCTTCCTGCAATTTATTCTTCTTCATCCTAGCGTTAATTCCCAGTCGCATCCGAAGCTTTCACCTCGGAGTCTGGGGTCCGCTTTACCAGTCTTAACTAAGGATTTGGCTAGACCTCGATATTTTCCGTGAAGCGATTGCCATCATGACCTCCACAACCCAATGGTAACATTAGGCGATATCGAAGCTTTGCAGCTAGTTCGTTGTTTTTGGACTTTTTATGGTTATTTTATGGCAAATCAAAGACAATTTCACATGATTTCACATTACTGAAGGGAAAATGGCGGCCTCCTTCACTTCGAGGAATTGTTAGTTTTACTATACTCGTACACTCGATTTCAAACATTTTTCATTACACTTGAAATTATACCACACCATATTTTGTTCATAATCTTTATAAAAAGTTTTACTGCTTAAACGAAGATTACGTTAATCCACTTTTGACGGCGACTGTAACTGTTTTATTTTTACGGTCAGCAAAAACAGACGCTCCTAAGAAAAATTTCGCAGATTTTTTACAGACTTTGCCTTGAGTGTCTATTAACAGTTCTATAATAAAACCAATTACAGGGAATTGGCTGTTCGACAGAACTTTATCCACTTACGCCATCTTTCAGCGTAAAACCTTTTTATACACAAGCACTCTAACCCAATTCTCAGATACAACCCTTGTTACCCGTCGAACTGTTGCTCAAGATGAACAAATTACTGCGAGTTTTTGCTCACTAGGTAAACGCAAAGGGAGGTAACACATCAAAGGGTTTTTCTGTTCTTTATAGTAAACACTTTTGTTGATGAGGTCATTAGATAGACTCGTTATGAGAATTTTATTGAAGTGAGTTAGGGTTAATCTGAGCATCTAAGTAAGTGAAGTCATAGGAGCAGACAATATTCCCTTACGATTGAGGTTCGCATCCTGCACATGATACTTAAAACCACTTCTGACGCAAGTAATTTACCTTAGCTAGAGGGTTTAGCAGGATTACTAGCTTACCAGCACTCTGTAGACCTTTTTAGACCCTTTTTTAGACGAAGTGATTCTTATATGAATTCTCTCTTTGGATTTTTTTTAAGTCACTGCTGTTTAGTTATGAAAAGTAGGTATCAAAAGTTAAGACTCGAACGTTCAGGGCATTAGGCGATTGGCAGGGGAATCGCTGAAATATTCGGGCATTGTCGTGCATAACAGCTTCTTAACCGTTACCTTCTTTCCACTTATCCCAGAGATCCAAAGATGGACCGAAAGGCTTTGATCAAAAAATTATTATTATATTACAAAATAATCTTAATATATTTGTAATTGTAATTAATTTAAATAAATAAGAATATTTAAAAACAGAATATCCCTACTAATATTGTAAATGTGAAAGTAACTCTGTCTGTCTGTCTGTCTGTCTGTCTCGCTTTCACGCCCAAACCACTGAACCGATTTTGATGAAATTTGGTATAGGGGTAGATTTGACCTCGAGAAAGGACATAATAGGCTATGTTTGGTCGTGATAACCGACATCCACGCGGGCGGAGCCGCGGGCAAAAGCTAGTATTATTATATATAGTCGAATTAAGATAGGTAGGTATTGTTGAAAAATTCTATTGCGGCAATTTAAAAAGAAAACTACAGAACGTGTGCAGGGAAATCCTGACAGCTAACAAGTAGGATTTGTAGAATCTTCATTTGCATTTGTAGTGACCCAAACATGGAGTATAAGCATAATATAGGGCTGGCACAGGGTCATTTGTTTATATTACGTTTAACTGAAATATTTAAGCACCTTGGTAATGAAGATTCCAAATTTGAAATTAATTATCACCGAAGAATAGTCCGAGCGAGAAATAAGCGACGCCAACGATGAGAACACGCTTGGAACTTCTTTAGAACTCACTGAGAACTCACATGGAACACGAGAATATTAGTGATGTATTATTAGATCCATGTTATTGTACCTATTTTGCGTCGCAGTTCAGTGTCAAGGTCCTAAAAGTCTCAAAAGGTCATCAGCCCATCAGACAAGTGGAAATTTGTTGCCCGTATTGTAGGATGGAATGAGGAATGTATGGGATATGATATTTATGACATACGTTGACTACTGTCATATACGTCAAATTTCATCTAATCTTCTAATATATAGAAATCAATGCCACCTTTCGTTGTTATTTTATAACTCAAGAACGGCTGAACCGATTTGGCTAATTTTACACCCGTATTCACAAACAATACTGTGAGGTCTCATAGTGTGCTCGAGCGCATAGGGCTGGTAAAATTAATTCACAAACATCACGGAGCAGTATCCAACGCAGTGCGTTCCCTCAACGAAGTATTACTTAAGTGTTATCTATTAATAAAAAGGCTTGCCAAAACGAACGCACTGAGAATTTGTCGTTTTTTGCACAGTTTTGGTTCTACGCATAGCGAAGTATTATTTGTGAATACGGGTGTTAGTCTTGAAATATTTGTGGGTGTCCAGGGCAGGTTTAAAGGATGAGAAAATAGGTGCAGCGGGAATGGGAAAAATATGGCGGTACGAAGTTCGCCGGGATAGCTAGTACATTTTTTGTAAGTCTATTCTACAATACGCTGGTCAACGAATTGCCACTCGTCTAGGGGGGCAGGTCAGCACAATCCAGCCATCACATACCGAAGATGTGCAGCGCCGGTTTTCAAAGACCTAAAGTTTAAAAAATACTACTACGAGTAAAACTCTCCTCCTTTCTGGAAGTCGGTTAAAAAGCAACTTAGTAAGTCATCGCTAAATAAGATTGTCTTAAATCTTTAATGAAATATACTGGGATTATAACAGGCGGGATATTAGCCATCCTTAGCCAGACAACAATGGCGGCAAAGTGAATAATTTAAATTAAAATTGCCAACTTCAAAAGGTAATCCTCCCTTTTCTAGCCATTATTTACGTGGCCGCCGCTAAAATTGGATGGAAAAAAAAGACTTGTATAGTAAAGGGTTTAGCGTAATCTAATTTTTTTGGGTGGCAACCCAAGTTTGGACTCATAAAATTTTGTATTCGTCGTAGTTATATTTTGTATACTTACTCTTTTATGACACAAGGCAAGTATATTATTAAAAATACATGTGAGTGAGAATAATTATTTTGAAGTCTCAATAAACCTTAAGCCCTTTAACTAAACTGTGACTAACGTAAACATGATAATGATAATTTAAATAAACCGTAGGAAAGGAGCTTACATAATGAACACGCTTGGAAATCAACAAATTATTTTAATTAGGCTAAGGAGTAAATATTTACAAAATAGACCAAAAAACATTTGCTGAGTTTCATGCCGGAGTCTTCTCAAGCCGCTTTTCGAACCGGTACACGGTGGTTCATTACTAAACCAAATTGTTTTTTGATGTTTCATAATTTCCGTTTAAATAGTTTGTACAGAATAAATAATATTAGTCTGTGACTTAGCCAACTGTGTACAGATGTCAAAAAATATACAGACTTTATTCTTCAAAATATGAAATGTTAGTTTGCACCATTTAACCATTTTTTAGGCTTGAATTGCACAATATATCACTCTAGTAGGATTAGGCCTAATACCTCGGACACCGGGATAGTTATAAATATGAGAAATCGTTACAATCTGTCTGGAAAATATGAAAAATGCTACATTGTTTTGTTTAGAAAAGAATTTGCCGATCCGAACATTATCATCATCAGAATACTAGCCCCGGTTATATCTACAGCTTGCACTCCTACTACTTTCCATAATTTGGTACATCGACTTTTACGGGTGAGACTACAGGCTAACCCCTCAATCCCAAGAGGAAAGTCTTCGCCAGAGCTTCGTCTGTTGTCTTATCTGTTCATCCGCTTCTAAATAGGTAAGAATTTAACAAGAATCAGAGTCATTCATCATCATCTTCATAGAGACTTATTTTCTTAATTGCATCCGAGGGCGAGGCTAACGTGACCTCGGAGCTCAGGGACCGCTTTCCGGCTCTTCCTCCTCCACTTCACACGATCTTGGGCATCCATGGTATGGGCATTCTTGCATTTGCACGCATGTCACCCTCCACGATTTCAAGCCAGGACTTCTTAGGCCTGCCCCTTATACCTGGACACGGTGGGAGCGCTATTGCCAGGCATTTGCTACCCACGTAGCCTGGCTATTGCCGCAAGATGTGGCGTGCAGTGAAGACAGCTCTCTTGCATTTCATCTGCGATGTTACGGAAATGAAAGCTGCTGCGGATATTAGAATCAGAATCGTTAATGTAAATAACCCAAGTGCATCCGAAGTGCAGCGTTAATTCCTGGTGTGCTGGCTGGCAGGCACTTCGATTTTACCTCCGAATCTAGAAAAAACGGACCTCAGATTCCAAGGTCAAAAATCAAAGGGATTAACGATGACGAAGAACCTATAGTCCCGGGTCCTTTAAGCGGCGTGAAAAAGCATCTATCAAAACTGTTAAGTTAGGGATACCTTCCTACCTTCAGGACTGCGCCTTAGCTTTTTACCATCTGTCGTGGTGCAGTCAATTCACGGACGGAATATCTCCAATATACAGACACGACCACTATTAAAAATATCTAATAGTATTATCTATTTAGAGAATGGCATTGTAATATCTCACACTCACAGTAATGTTTGTGAATACGTGTGTCTACCCCCTGTGCGGTATTATTTACTCTACCACAACTTACCCGGGTATTACAAATGGCTGACGTATATTGCTACCATTATTTAAAGGATCTTCTTTCAAAGGTACTTGAAATTCGGCTCGTAATAATGGTAAAACAGCGAGTAAACGACTTGAAAAAACATCAAAAACATACTTGTGATCAGTATGTTAAATATGGACGGATGTATGGAGCCTAGCTAAGCACTTTATTGTCTTAAATACCCTCACCTACAAGCCACTAGAAGTTCAGCCAAACACGTAATTAAGCTGGAAAAAGCGAACCCTGGACTCCGAGGTGAGAGCTTCGGGTGCGATTGGGGATTAACGTTAATAGGAAGAAAAAAGTGATTCCCAATTCAATTGGGGTCGGCTCGCAGCTGAACTTCTATATTTTCTGTGAAGCGAATGCTATCTAACCTCCAGAACTAAATAAACTAAAAAGGTAGTCGAATTTTTGAGAGCTCCAACTACCCGTATCGACTGCCTTAGATGTACATGTTCATGTGACATATGGCAACCGGGACTGCGATGGCTTAACGTGCTCTCCGAGGCTCGACCACACCAATGCCAATACCCATATTCATGCATAAAAATATTTGCACTGAGTGGGAACTGAACCCGCGCCTCCTTCGTAGCAATCACGTTCACTACCGCCACGCTACAGAGGCTGTAAATAATATCACAATGTTTCTCATTCCTACTCGATTCTTATAAGACATATAGGTATTATACCTATAATAGGTATAGGTACCACGTGCGAACCACGGTACCGTGATTCTGTGATATATGAGCAATGTTTCCTTTACGGGTATTAGCACTGTAAGACGTAGGGAGCAGGCACGAATTTGGGCAGGTAAACACCTCTTTAAATCACATCTTATTTTATTTCATTTTTATTTTTTTCTTACTAATATAATAAATGCGATTAGATTGATTGATTTCTGGACAAGCAAGACAATTCACATCGATTAGTAAAGAAAGGGATAAATGGAAAACCAGTACTTGCAACATGCTAAAACAAGTGTAATAAAAAAAAATTGTGCGGAACAATAGAAAGAGAACCAATGGCGTAGGGTACATCTTTAATACATACATAACATAATACATAAACTCACGCCTATATCCCCGAAGGGGTAGGCATAGGTGCTAGCACCCACATTTCGCCGTTTATGTTTAGGTCCCAATGTAATAGGTGGCGAGCCTATTGCCATTAACCGGGCACATATAAGCCTGCGATAAATCTTTAAAAGATTTAAAATATAATATATTATTAAATTATTATTTATAGCTGTTGCTCGTGGCTCCACCCGCATGGAATTCTGATCTCGTTCATAGCTGAGTACGATGATATATAGCCTATGTTGGTACCTTATAATGTAGCTTTCTAATGGCGAAATAATTTTTGAAATCGATTCAGTAGTTTTTGAATTTATTCGTTACATACGAAATTGCACTACCGCTACACCACAGCCTCCGTGGCGTAGCGGCAGTGAACGCGGCCGCTACGCAGTAGACGCGGGTTCGATCCCCGCTCAGTGCAAATATTTGTGTTCATGAAATATGGGTATTTGCATTGGTCTGGTCGTGCCTCGGAGAGCAAGTTAAGCCGTCAGTCCCGGTTGCCATAAGAACATCTATGGCAGTCGTTACGGGTAGTTGGAGCCCTAAAAAGTCCAAAAGCAACAGTCTAGCTGCAAAACTTCGATATCGCTTAATGTTAACAACATTGGGATGTAGAGGTCAGATGGCAATCGCTTCACGGAAAATATTGAGGTCTAGCTAAATCAGTAGTTAAGACTGGTAAAGTGGACCCCAGACTCCGAGGTGAAAGCTTCGATGCGACTGAGAATTAACGCTAGGAGGAAGATACAAAAATACACATCATCTTTCTTCTATAAAATATTAAATAAAAAAACTCTAAACATCTTGGTATCTCTTTTGTTATTGTTTATGCTACTAACTAAATTATTTATTTAAAAAAATATTGATAATTTTGGTATGTATATCTTTTACCTACATATTTTTTTAATAAAACACCCTTCTATTGTACATATATTAGGTACTTCATCCAGTCTCATGGTAAGCTAAAGTTAAAATCTCAAAATCAAAAGCCACCATTATAGATGCCAACCACGATCATTGCTGTAATGTTAAGTTTGATTACCCTCTTGTACTGACAGTAACAAATATAACTAACGGCCGTTCCCAATAACCTATCTAGAGTCTGTGCCAGCTAATAAGTCCCTCCGTAAAACGAGGAACTAAAATGACATCGTCGCCATACTGTGTATTGATTGGTTCAGGCCATGTTACTGTCATGGCCCGAACCAATCAACACACAGTATGGTGACAGCAGTTGCGATTGCTACGCCGCCTGACTTATTTTGTGGCGCGTACTCTACTGCCTGTTTTGACATTCTAAAGATCAAAAAGGTCATCTATCTCTATCCAGACGGATCTTCATTTAACTGCAGATTTATTCAGAACGGCCGTAAGTGTCCTAGTCCGTCCCTGCGTCACCGTGTGCTCCTCCCATTCACTGGCAGCGTGTAGAAATAACCTGACCTTGTCTACACGGTGGCTCAAGTGCCGCTTACAACTAAGTGAGGCTTAAGTGGCTTTTACTCAACAAACATGGAAGCTACACTGACTCCGACTCTTACCTTTTAAGTGCCGAGATATCTTTGCTTCGGATTCTATTACGATTTATTTGGCACAAGCTGTTGCCCGCGGCTCCGCCCGCGTGGATGTCGTTTATCACGACCAAGCATAGCCTATTTCCTTTTCTAATGTCTAATCTATCTCTGTACCAAGTTTTATCAAAATTGGTTCTGTGGTTTATTTAGGTGTGAAAGCGTAGACAGACAGAGTTACTTTCGCATTTGTAATATTAGGTAGTATGAATATGGATTATTTGATTATTTACACTATTACTTATATTTAAGTAGATGAATACAATGTATGCTTCTGGGGCACACAAAAATTTCGGATAATAAATTAGAAATACATATTATAGTAAAATCATGGCTGGCACCTAAATCTAACAAATAAACTGTATGTATAGATTATATATCTATGTTAAAAAGTAACACATAGAACAAGGAATCATGTAGCCCTTAAAAATCCACATACATACTAAAAAGACAGCCTCTGTACCGTTGCACTAGCGAACACGACCGCTACGCAGGAGGCACGGGTTCGATCCTCGCTCAGTGCAAATATGTATGAACTAGCTTCCGCCCGCGGCTGTGCCCGCGTGGTTTGTTGATAAAAAGTAGTCTATATGTTAATCCAGGGTATAACCTATATACATACCAAATTTCAACCAAATGGGTCCAGCCGTTTATGCGTGAAAGAGTAACAAACATCCACACATCCACACATCCATTCTCACAAACTTTCACATTTATAATATTATAGCTGTTGCCGCGGCTCCGCCCGCGTGGAATTCTGATCCCGTTCATAGCTGATATATAGCCTATATCGATGGTCCCAATCAAGAAAGTCGTATCTGCAAAATGACCACTTTTCAGTAGAGCAGTTTGAAGTTTATTTTTACGCCCAAAAGGAAAATACAAATCGCAGGAACCTTAAACTTGGAATATATCATGAACATATGTATAGTTATATTATGTAATAGATAAAATTACATTAACACTTGTATTTTAGGAGAAAATGTACATACAACATTTTATCACGGATAAAAATACTGACTGACTGTCGATTGTGACACTTTCGACATTTTTAATTGGGTTTTCATTGATGAACTTGGTTGGAAGTGGAATATGCGACATTTTTAAATGTTAAGTCGTGAATTAAAAAATGTCGAATATGGGTTAAGAGGTCCGGTGAATGTAAGAAAAAAAAAAAATAAAACGAGCAATATTAGGTAGTTATATAATAATGATATTTAGAGCTTAGCTTGGCTAAATTACTATAAAAACAAATAAAAAAGTATTATTGGACAGTCAATCAATCAACTACTGTAGTCCACTGCTGGACATAGGCCTCTCCCAATACGCGCCACGTTTGCCGATCCTCCACCTTCCGCATCCAGTCCATCCCAGCCACCTTTCGCAGGTCGTCAGTCTACCTAGGTGTCCACCTTCCGTCTACCTTCTTGTGGCAGTATCATACAGGCATCTTAACACCTCGATGTATCGCCAATCAACACGGCACCGCTGCAGGGCATCCGGCACTGCCCAGGTTTCGATAGAGTCGAAGGTTTTTTCGTAGTCCACAAACGCCATACACCGCGGTTGGTTGTACTCCTGCGTCTTTTCTACAATCTGCCGAACAGTATAGATGTGGTCCACGGTACTATAGCCTTTTCGAAACCCGGCTTACTCAGGTGGCTGGAACTCGTCGAGCTTATCCGACAGGCGATTTGTGAGGACTCTCGAGAACAACTTGTAGAGATGACTCAGGAGTGAGATGGGCCTATAGTTCTTCAGCAAGGTCTTATCGCCTTTTTAGAAGAACAGTACCACCGCACTCCCGCTCCATGCCCTAGGTGTTAGCCCTTGCTGAATGAGGGAATTAAAGAGGCTTGCTAGCTCTTTCAGAATTGGAGTGCCACCTGCTTTCAGCAGCTTAGTAGTAATTCCGTCATCACCAGGGCACCTGTTGTTCTTCAGATGCCTGAGAGCCGCCTCTGCCTCGCACTGCTCGACATCTGGCAAATCCTCGGTGTAGTGGCGCTCTGTGGTCCTCATTGCTGTGTCCCGTTGGTTTACACGTCCGTGATATAGAATTGCTCGATCTCTTCGAGTATCTCGAACTTCGAAGTCATCATTTTGTCATCCCCAGTTTTAAGTTTCATCAGATGGGGCCTCCCCAACTGCTGAGCGAACACTTTCGACCCTCTATTACGCTCAATTGCCCCTGAATGGTGCGAGTGTTGGAGCGTCGGAGGTCGCGTATTAGCTTTTTGATTTATTGGTTTAAGGTTAAGGGTAAGGTTGCTCCCATCTGACGAAGACGACTGTGTGGATGGTTGTTCACGTCTCTTTCTCATAAGTTCGAGAGTCTCAGGAGAGAGTTTGGACTCTTGCTGTTTGCGTTTTCCGGGAAACAACTTCCTACAATGTTTTGACCACTATGTCGGCCTTCTCGTCAATGCCCCTAGAGGTTGAACTTTTCGGACCCTAGAGCTACTTGGAGTGGCGGCGTAGGTTGGAGGGTTGACCTTATCATTCAGAATCTTTCTGCCTTGATGTTGATATTTAGAGAGCCTCGGTCGGTGATCGCTTTCAGTATTAAACTTGTTGATCAAAAGACATCTCTAAATATGTGCTTACTGTCCATTACGAAAAAGTCAATCTCGTTCCTTATCGCAGAGTCCCGGCGTTGCCAAGTCCACTTCCTGTGAGGTTTTTCTGAAACTATTCATTAAGAAGAGCTCCTGTGACTCGAGGAACCTGACTAGCATTTGCCCCCTGCGATTTCTGCACCCCACTCCATAAGGTCCGATTTTTGTCTCATCGTGTTCTTGTACTCCCAATTTGGCATTGAAGTCCCCCATAACAACGATGTAAGTGGCCTTGGCGGAGTGATTAATTGCTTTAGCAATATCCTCATATACCGCCTCGGCTGTTTCGTTGGGGTGAGACGAGGTCGGCGCATATACCTGTATCACCTTCAGCGAACGACTGTTCGTGATTTTCAGGATAAGGTACGCTACCTGGTTCGACACACAGCCAATTTCAATCAACAGCGCTGCTGATGAGGTCTTTTTTGACTAGAGAGCCGACGCCTCCCTGGGAGAGCTGCTCACCTTCTCTGAAGTAGAACAGGTCGCCTGACTCAAGGGTTGTCGTGTCCTCCCCATGTCTTCGAATCTCTGACAGTCCCAATATGTGCCAGTTTATGCGACCTAGTTCCACCTGGAGTTCGGTGAGGTGTTCCTCCAGCCGTAGTGTATTGCAGTTATACTCCAACTCGATCTGAAAATAAATAAAATTTATTTTGATACCTGAAAAGGTCAAACACAATGTTCATTCCTAAAACATTGAAACGAAATCGATCAATAGAGATACATCCGTCAAAAAAACACACCCAGTATCCATTTGAAAAAGTCGGTAGTGTCACTTGGGACCGGCCATTTAATATAAGTTCCGTTTAAAAATGTCGTACGTGTTACAACTGACAAATCAACAGATTAAGCAAACATTTAATAATGTCGAATGTGACACTTCGACACCTACTTAATTTACATCTAAGAAAGTAGGAAGTGGTACTTTTGACAATCTTGATATGCTCGTGTTCAGTTAAAAATGACGGATCTACCATTACCTCCATTTTTGAAGGGAACTGACTTTATTGATTTATAAAACAACGATGATTGCTCAAAATCATAATATAACCTACGACTGCTTTGTATAAGAATTGTACATTAATTTGTATAATAAAATTATTATACTACTTACCAGGTTCAGCTTATAATAAGTAAGTAAGTAAGTAAGTATATCTTTATTGTGCACACCATGGAGAAAAACAAGTATCATTAAGTAGTACATTCTAGGTATAAACAATAGGCGGCCTTATCACCTAGTGGCAATCTCTTACAGGCAACCTTTGGATGGAAAAAAGAGTTCGAGTCTTTGTTCGGGTAGTGTGGTGTACAAAGTCTGTTTTTGGTACCATATAGGTACCTACACTTTACATAGGAGTCGGAAAGAACATAAATTACTATACGAGTACATAAAATATATACCTACACACCTAAATATACATCATACATACGAATAACAAAATATATGTACCCATACATATATATACATATATAATACACATACATACACAATACAATATGATACATACATATACTTACTATATATAACTCATTTTGTCGTAGGAGTGACTAAGATATCTAGATGTAGCCGATGTCCCGCAGGTAGTGATCGTTCACGGATTTTTTGAATGCTGTTAAGGATTGTGCGCGTCTAATAGTTACCGGTAAAGCATTCCACAGACGAACAGCTTGGACTGAGAAGGATTTGTCTGTAAATTTTGTGGAATGTCCCGGCATTTTTAATCTCGAGTTCACTGCCGATCTCAGAAACTTTGAATGTGTGGCGTCCAAAAACTCAAAACGTTTTTTAAGGTAGGAGGGAGTAGCAGGATTGAAGAGTATGCTATACAATAGCGAGAGTATGTGAGTGTTCCGGCGAAGACGGATGGGTAACCACTTGAGTTTTTTTCGATAATCAGAAACGTGATCATATTTGCGTAGACCGAATATGAATCTTATGCAGAAGTTTTGGAGTCTCTCAAGTTTATTCAGTTGGTCTTCAGTGAGATCTAAATAGCTGGCATCTGCATAATCAAGGATGGGAAAGAGAAGTGATTGTACTAGCGCAATCTTGGTGGCAATAGGCAGAAAATTACGCAGCCTACGCATAGACCCTGCGGCCGCATACATTTTACGACTCAGGTCTTGTAATTGAGGGCCCCAGGTCAAGCAACTATCAATATATATCCCTAGGTTCTTGACTTTGTCACTGTACGTGATATCTATACCGTCACACGTAACTTGCGGGAGCGTTGACCACTCTATTCTTGCGATCATCCAAGGGCTGCCAATAATGATGACCTGAGTCTTGGTCGGGTTCACCTTTAGACCATACGATTCGCTCCATTTGCAGATACAGTTCAGGTCAGCATTGACAACGTCAACGGCCTTGTCCAGTTCGTTCAGTGGAGCTTGCGAGTAAATTTGGAGATCATCTGCGTACAGGTGGTAGGAAGAAGTTAAATTATTAGTGATGGTGTTTATAAAAACTGCGAAGAGTAGGGGAGATAAAACGCCACCCTGTGGCACGCCAGCAGATGTAGTACACCAAGAGGAGAGGGTATCTTCGATGTTAATACGCTGCCGGCGACCAAACAGGTAACTATGAAACCAGTCAATCGCTGTTGGAGATATGTTAAGAGAGCGTAGTATGCCGAGTAGGATGTCGAAGTCCACGGTATTAAACGCGTTGCTGAAGTCCAACAGAGTTAGAACTGTCAGCTTACCGTTCTCCATACCGGCTCTGATGTCTTCTGCGACATGAACTAAAGTGGTGGTAGTACTGTGTCCGGCACGGAACCCAGACTGGAAGGAATTTAAGAGTGAGTTTCTAGAAAGAAATTTAGAGAGTTGAGTGTGAACTAGTCGCTCGAGGACTTTGGAGAGAAATGGTAAAATAGAGATCGGGCGATAGTCAGAGAAAGAGCAAGGGTTATTCTTCTTGGCAATAGGAGTAATCTGGGCGTCTTTCCAGGCTTCTGGGAACACACCGCAGGTTATTGAATAATTTAGAATATGGCAGATGATGGGAAGAATTTCATCAATGATGGGAATGATCATGTTGCGACTTACACAGTCAGTGCCTACCGCATTTGAACTGATTGACATTATGCTCTTCTTAACATCACAAGCAGAAAATTGACTAAAGAAGAATGGAGAGCAGTCAGGAGTAGGAATAGTTGAAAGATGATTGAGAGTGGTACATTTTGTCATTGTATCAATATTTGACGAAGCAGAGAAAAAAGTATTAAGTGAGTTTAGATTTATGTTTGCAGGAAAAGATTTTTGACGAGGTTTACCTACTCCCAGTGACCTGAGAAATTTCCAGACTTTAGCTGGATCTCCGTTTTGAACAGAGCTATGGATGTATTGGCGCTGTGCGTTCCTACACACCCTACTGCAGTGATTCCTGATAAGAACGTACTTGTCCCAATTCACGGCTGTAGGACAATATTTATGCTTCGTCTTGGCTCTGGCTTTTTTGGTTATGAGAACTTTGATGTCAGCAGTTAGCCAAGGTGCAGGAAAGTGTTTCACTTTAATCTTGCGGATAGGAGCGTGAACATCATAAAGAGAGATTAAATGTGATGTAAGCAGTTTAACCTTCTCATCAATGCAGTTTGAGTGAAGAAGGGATCCCCAGTCGATACCATCGGCATCTTTGCGCAAATTATCCTGACTAATACCACCAAAACTGCGCCGTAGCAGGATTTTGGGTTTGATTTTAGGTAGACGAAGACGATAGGATAGGAAAAGTATATCATGGTAGGAGAACTCATCTGCTGTGCGTTGACCGTGCTTTGCTACGCAATCTGGAGAGGAAACAATTGTAAGGTCAAGCATAGTAGGGACACAGTCTGGTTTGTGGTGAGTTGCCATAGTTGGGAGTATGGATAGATTGTTGGATTGGATAATAGACTGGAAGATAGAGGAACGGGAGTCATGTTTAAGGAGACAAGTGTTGAAGTCACCCATGATTATTGTGTGACTGTAAGTAGAAACGAAATTATCTAAAAGAAGTTCGAAAGAAGAGAAATAGTTTATGCCAGAAGAAGGACAGTAATAGACACCTAGAAGAATTTTAGTGTGGAAAAGTTCCACTTCCAAAAAGAGATGCTCACCAGCATGCGGTGGAGGCGGCTGTGGTGATAGACTAATAACGCTATAGGAAAGATGAGAACGTAAGTAAATAGCCACACCACCTCCTGTGACAGGCGTGCGGTCATTTCTAATGAGGTTGAATCCAGGTAGATTATATGCTGTAGAGGGCAAACATGGTTTCAACCACGATTCTGACATAAGTACAGCATGTATATCCCTACAGTCACAAGATGCCAGCATTTCGGGGAAATGAGCCGGAAGACTCTGGGTGTTTATGTGTACGACATTAAAATTCTCAGGGACGGCAGAGAACTGAGTTGAGAGAAAATCGCCAAGTGAAGCGACTTGGACGCAGGTATCACTGCCTATGGACGGAAAATCATCACTGCTACAATCTAAAGAAGACATAGAATAATATTAAGCGATAAACTAGGTATATAAAAATAAATAAATAATAATAAAAAAAATAAAAAATAAAAATTCAACTTTAAACTCCGTCTGCCGGTTGCGAGTTAACAAAACGTAGATATGTAGATAGTTAACAAAATAAGAACGTCGATGCACAGTCCCAGCTCAAAAATTGTGCAAAAGTCATCAACACGCCATTACATAAAAAGTCAGAAATAAACAAAAATGTTTTGGATCTATGTAAAAAGTATCTATGGCATTATGTTGGTGTCATAGATGGTTGATGTTAACAGTGTTGACATTATAAAATTTGAGTGACAGATCATGACAGATGTCATTAGCTTCTTTCTTATAATCTTATAATGTTGATGTCTGCAATTATCTCAAAGCTAATCATAATAAAAGTTATAAATAAGTGAAATGAAGGTATATACATAACATGAAACACAATAAATATAGTTCTACCTGGACTGTGCAGCGATTGGGAAAGAATAAACTTCACTTTTTGGCGGTAGCTGTGCGTTTGGGCCTCGCGCTGGTTGTCCCCGAAGTATGAACCGAAGATTTGGATGTATCTGTGATGCTGCTTATCTTACGGAGGTCCGCAAGTGTTACCACCCGATGCCGCGAGTTATCAGGGCCCATGATGTAGATGATGCCATCCTTGGTCCAAGTTTTTGTGACACCAAACTTCTCACGGGCTGCCATGAACACATCATGCCTGGGTTTGGTTAAAAACTCCGACATGGTGGCCCCCGTGCCCTTCAGCTTGGTTTTGGCAAACCACAGTTTGTCCCGTGTAACTACATCCTGGAGCTTAAAAAGTAGGGGCCGGGGCTTTTTTGTGGATGTTGCCTGCCCCATCCTCTGGCAACGCTTTATATGGCTGGAACTGAAATCCGGCATGCTGAGCTTTTGTTTCACTAATCTGACCACCGTATCAGTTGGATTCTCGTCTTCTGCCTCTTCCACACCATGCAGCAGCAGAATCTTCCTGCGCCTCTGTGTTTCCACTCCATCCACAGTATGTGAAAGCACCTCCATCTGCTGCTGCAGCATTTTGAGTGCTTGCGTGACGAAGGCTCTGAAGGCAGTGAACTCCGCAGCCAAGCTGGATACGCTAACAGGAACTGGCGACTTTTGTAGTTGGGTTTCAAATGCCTCCATTCGCTTATTGATCGAATCACTCATTTGGTTCAGAGTACTTTGCATCTTGTCCATGGTGAAACGTAAAGTGAAGAAGAAAAGTGAAGTGGTAGTTAGAAAGAGTGATAAAGGAAGGAAATTATTGTGTCCGGCAGATTGGATGTTTAGATGTTCTTTTCTAACATGTAAGTGTTTAAAAAAATCACACATAATACACGTTTTTCATGATTCCCGGTTATTGCTTTTCGTTTTTTTTTTGTTCAACATTCGTTTCTCGTTCTCACAATATCCAAAATGCGCTTAGAATGATGTGACATTGCTGAGTTTTAAATAAATTTAACAGAAAGCACCAAGAAACACAAAGCAACTCAAAACAACAAGGTGCGTACGCTCTGCCCGCCAATAAAGTGCGAAGTGGCAGAATCGACGTTCCCCTCGCCCCTCTACTACCCGTGCGGTACGAGCAAGAGGGCACGATATGCCATATCGCGCTATCTTGTACGGACGCGCGATTACTATCGACAATTTTAATACTGAAAAATGTGTCAAAATAAAGAATTTTAAAGAAATTTAATATGCACATTGTAGAACTCATTCTTGAGAATACATTTATGTAAAAAAGTGAAAATCGACAAAATGAAACTATCGACTTTCTTAATTGGGACCATCGATATGTTAATCCAGGGTATAACCTATATACATACCAAATTTCAACCAAATCGGTCCAGCCGTTTATGCGTGAAAGAGTAACAAACATCCACACATCCACACATCCACACATCCACACATCCACACATCCACACATCCACACATCCACACATCCACACATCCATTCTCACAAACTTTCACATTTATAATATTAGTAGTATAGATATGTCTATTTCCATTGGTCTGGTCGATCCTGGCTGTCATACGAACGTCACGGGTAGTTGGAATAATATCAACGACCAGTCAAACTCTGCCTCTTCTCTCGGTTTGACTAATCTTGGCTTTTATTGAAACAGCTGCCGTATAACCTCCCAATCTCGAGGGCAAAGCCTACACCAGAGACTTATTCGTTGATCGGGCGGCGTACGGTGTATGACTAATAACTTGGATTTAGGAAGTGAGACGGCAGTCACTGCCTTAATCATCAAATTAAGCCAAGCATAAAATAAAAAATTGAACCCCGAACCGGAAGGTTTAAGGTTTACGTTTAGGTAAACCTTTTGATGCAACGTTAAGTTGATGATACTTGCAGTCTTTGCCTAAATTCATTGCATTTAGGCATTTTACCGTTGCATTTAGAGTTCACGTGAACTTAAGTTTACGTTTTTCGAAAGAATAAAAACATGTTTGGATTGCAACGCAATACATACCTACAATCAACACATAGGTACATCAAATAAGTAAAAATTACAAATATAGTTAAACAATACATAAAAATGCGCCTGTAAATCCCCAACGGGATAAGCAGAGATGTTTTAACACCCACATATCGCGAACCATGATTTTTCCCACAAAAGATGATGACTTTTTTGCTAGATATAACTAGTGATATATAACAACCGTAAATCACGTAATATAGGTTTGTCTAACGCAATAAAACCATTCTACCAAATTCTTTCTTTCAACCAAACCGGTAAAGAAAATAAGGAAAAAATAATGAAATAGTACTCCCAACACACAAAAATGATTCTTCAATAAATATAATACGCGATTGTGACGCAATACGCACGAACATTTTCCTCTTCGCGTTTTATTCGCTGTGTAGTCGAATGTAACTGCTAATCTGTGTATTTTTTACATTTATGCAATGCAAGATAAATTTAGCGTGAATACCTACTGAAAAACTCAGGCACAAGAATAATTTTCAAATGATTTACTTTTCTTAATATTCTTATAATTACTTCTTGACATAATTGTAATATTGGGTTCGTGGCTTACGCCCCCAGTGGTCGACGCCCCCGTGGCCGAGGCCCCCGAATTCAAATTTGATGTTCATATGTGCTCTATTATTCTGAATAAACGCGCGCTTATTGCACAGCGGCTTCCTGATGGCGACTCTGAGTCCCTTTTTATGGAAACTAGAACGCGACGATACTTAATTCGTGAGTCATAGGTAGTAACGTGACTGGATACTTGTTTGCAACTTGTGGCTTGTTCGCAATTCGAGGCTCGTACATTATTAATCCTAATGGAAACTAAGCTATATCCGCGATATCGCCTAAGAATATCACCATTCAAATGCTTGTGAGATAGCGTGCGGTTTTAGTCGGTTCAAGTTCGACATAACCACCCAGCGTACGCCGCGGGGGCATCCAAGGGGATTTCTGCACGAAAAAAAGGGATAGTTAAAATTATCCGCCGCCATTTGCAGAAGCAAGTCCTTACCCACTTCTCGAATTTCCTTTACTGTAATTAAGATCTAGATTATTTTGGTAAATGACATCTCTTGGGTGTAGTGACGTCATTAAACTACCATTAAACCCTATACCAGCAGATTAATCCTAATTACTGTGTAGATATAAGCTAGATAATAATTGATAATCGCACCGAGACTTACTATTATTATGAACTAACTACGCAGCGGCTTCGCTTCGTGTAAAATTCCTTTACTCGATGACTTTCAGTTTCACTTTCGACGATTCTCTTTTACTTGCAGATATGAAAGTTACGTAAATACACAGCTTAACGGATTTTAATCCAAATCCGTTAAGCTGTGTACTTTGACCTAAAAATAGATTATCTGTAGCTTAAATGCTACTTATGATCACGCCCAATATGTTCCTGGGGACCGCGGGTACGGGATCAATATTTTTTCACGGGAGAAATATTACCGAGTGGCATACATCCAAACATCTTCACAACCTTTATATTTATATTATAGTGGGATCAAAATCTGTTCAGCTAATACCTAACAGTAGTTACAAACGTACAGTCAAACATATATACAGGTTAAACACCTAATCATCCGTTTTTCACTTCCCCGCAGTCGGGTAAAAAATAAATTAGAAAAAGAGCTCCGCTGAATGAGAATACGAAACAAACAAAAAATAAATTGCCTCTTTCTTGTATAGAAACGAATTTAACCTGAAAAGGTGAAAAGCGTTTGTGGGACAGTTAAGTGATTTTAATGTAAATTATGGAGTGTATGTATGTGTGTGTATTTGAAGTATTTTTATCTATTCTCATACTGAAATGTAAACATTAAAAAATTAAAAACAACACTTTATCATTAAAGTGTTGTTTTTATTTTAATATTCATCGGTCTACGCACAGAATATCAAAATAAATTTTAAAACTTACATTATAATACAGCTCTTCTATAGCCAACTGTATCATAATGTAACTTTTTACCATTACGATACAACTTTAGCTGATTTTTTTCTACATAGTCTATGGTCGTGGTGCAACACGCATGCGCGATCAGCAAAGGGATTTTGGCGCTCAGTCATTTTACGCATTTTTTTAATTTATTTCATGAGATTAGATAAAGTAGTGTATGAAACTGCACATACTCGTAATTTCATCTTGTAACACTTATGTTTGTGATACTCATGTGATACTGATATAAAAAAAACTTGTATTATACGGTTCGTATTTTATAATTCACACTCGTATTTTAAGACTCATTATGCAACAGTTTCATAATAGTAGTTTATAAAACTGTTCATAATATTAGCACCTATATGAACTGTTGCATAATAATCATCAAGTTCAATCTGATACTGACTGTACAATAAAGATTATTCCCTTCTACAGCCTGTCTAGTATAAGTACTATGGTAAGTAAATGTGTGTGTTCTAAATAATTAATGGTCCTTTCTTTCTTCCTATACGAAATTTAGTAAAACAAAAATAAATTCCCATTACTTACCTATTACATTCCTACTATTCAGATAAAATAAGCCCACTAGACTCCAAAACACATTACCCCATTGTGCCAGCCACAATATGTTGCTATTTACGGATTCACAGCTATCCGCGCAGATACGGAACCACTTCCCGCATTTCCCGCGGGAATCAACTATCAAGAATAGCGCTTAGTCACCCGTTTGTTTTGTGTGAAAATATGAGGGTACTTTTCTGCAGTTTCGTATGCTGTAGAAAGGTGTATTGAATGAGTGTATATGTCGCAGTAAGATAGATAAAGCCGTAATATAGTTTTATATCCCTAGGGATATAATTATATACCGTAACATAGTTATAGTGTCCACTCCGCCCAATCAGACTTGGATAGATTAGGTTAGAAGGCTAATGTACGACACCCACGGGAACAGATGGGGTGACCCTATTTTACTTACAACTATAACGTTGTTTAGTATGTCGTAGAGTTTTCTTATTCTACAGTATACATAAAACACGTTTCAAATGTCTTTTTATTTATATTGCATAACACACTTGTACTTTTCCACTTTATTTCATTACTAGCTTCCGCCCGCGGCTTCGCCCGCGTGGTGTGTGTTGATAAAAAGTAGCCTATATGTTAATCCAGGTCCAGCCGTTTATGCGTGAAAGAGTAACAAACATCCACACATCCACACATCCATTCTCACAAACTTTCACATTTATAATATTAGTAGGATTCAATCCAACTGGTTTCACATCACGGCATTCTCAAAGGTAATGTAGGTACCCATAGAGATTTTGAGAAATAAAATGAATAAATAGCGAAATAAAATAAAGCGGAAAAGTAGGAAATAGATATGTGTAGCAAGTTCCACCAAGTGCCATCAACAGTATATAAACGGTCTTTTTGTTTATTTTTCAGGTAAGTTGGCCAAGAGAGAGGTCATTTATGAATTCAAGTGAAAAAAGTATGCCTTTTGCACTTGATAATTGCGTCTCAACTTCAAATAGATGGTATTCAGGTATTTATTTATAAGCTATATGCAGTATTGTTAACAGGAATTATGGACACATGGTATAAGGTCATACATCCTCATTCCTGACGTTTCAGGGTAACTCCTCCTTCAACTCCTATTAAAAATTATGTATTTAACAATCTATTCCTGTGGCTCCTCCCGCGTGGAAGTCGGCTAAAGCTACTTTGCTCATATCTCCGGTTCTACTCAATAGATTGCGATCAAACAAACATGAGATTTTAGGTCTGACTAACACCTTTTAAAGAAAAAATCGTATAAAAATCCGTTCATCAGTGTTTGCGTTCAGTGCAAATAAACATTAAACAGACAAGAATTCCAAAAGAAATATTATTGTTTAGAATTCGCAAGTGCGTTGTGCCTCTTAAACAATCTCTGAGGTCCGAGCTAGTGCGATAAAGAGTCCTAGCACTAACCCTGTGAAGAATAAAATGTATTAAGCTATGACCTAAGGTGAGGGGGAGGTTAAGTGTCAATAAAACCGTGTCAGAGAATCTCTAACACTACCCTTTTATTGGCAACCCCATTAACACCACCCTGGGGAACCTCTGAAGTAGTTAACTTTGTCGTAGTGGAAACGTACTTTTGTGTAACTTTATTACACTACTAGCTTCCGCCCGCGGCTTCGCCCGCGTGGTGTGTTGACCGGGATAAAAAGTAGCCTATATGTTAATCCAGGGTATAACCTATATACATACCAAATTTCAACCAAATCGGTCCAGCCGTTTATGCGTGAAAGAGTAACAAACATCCACACATCCACACATCCATTCTCACAAACTTTCACATTTATAATACTAGCTGTTGCCCGCGGCTCCGCCCGCGTGGAATTCTGATCCCGTTCATCGCTGATATATAGCCTATATGTTAATCCAGGGTATAACCTATATACATACCAAATTTCAACCAAATCGGTCCAGCCGTTTATGCGTGAAAGAGTAACAAACATCCACACATCCACACATCCACACATCCACACATCCATTCTCACAAACTTTCACATTTATAATATTAGTAGGATTATTAGGTACCCATTCAAGATATACATAAATATAAAATTACTAGCTGTTGTCCGCGGCTCCGCCCGCGTGGATGTCGGTTATCGCGACCAAATATAGCCTATGTCGTTTCTCAAGATCTAATCTACCCCTATACCTAATTTCATCAAGTTAAGTAACGCTCCTTGTATTGCATACGCCCATACGCCACAGTAACCACTTACCATCATGTAGCCATGAGCTTGTTGCCGCCTAAGTAGTATAAAAGAACGAAAGTTAACCTTCTGAATGTATTCAGAAGGTCAACTTTCGTTTTTTTATACTTAGTTAGGCTGTGGCCTATTGGTTGATACTTGCTGTGATTGATAGTCTTAATATTATTATCTGGAGGCATTCCTTCTCGCTGTCACAGACTTGCTTTTTATGCTGATACCTGAAATTGGCTACATTTTACTTTTACACAGTCAGCAAAGAAAGCAGCTTATCAGGTTTTAAATTATTTATCTCGTTAGTTTAAGATTAATCGAAAATATTTAACAATCACAATTATTACGCTTGTCCTACTTTGCCCGAAGTTAAAATTTGTAAATCAAACACAACGACTTTTGCCCCATCCCTTGCACGGGTACGCCCGTGCTTCGATGTCGCCAGTGGGTTGTGAAGGTCAGATGGTAGTCGCTTCACGGAAAATGCTGAACATTAGCAGTTCAGTTCGCAGTCAGACTAAAAGCCGACCCCAACTGAGTTGGGGAAAGACTCGAATTATGATGAGGTAGATTTGAATTGGTATTATTGAAATTGTGCCACCAGCCAATATTATTAACTAGCTGACCCGGCGAACTTCGTACCGCCATATTTGCCGCCCGCGTGGTATTCAGATCCCGTTCCCGCTGTACCTTCTATTCAAATTTCCATGTTAGATTCTGATCTCGTTCCTGCTGCATCTTTTATAATTTTTTTATAAAAACCTTGGCCATACAACAACGAACACAAAATAAAAAGAATTATCCAATTTGGTGCGGTCATTTGAAGTTATGCGCGTACATACATTTGGGCGGGTTCATTTCTAACCGACTTCTAAAAAAGGAGGAGGTTCTCAATTCGGATGTTTATTTTCTTTATGTTTGTTCGCTTAAAGCTCCGTTATGCGTAGACGGATTTGTAAAATTCCTTTTTTGTTCAAAAGTAGGTTATTATTTATAAAAATTACAGACAACTGTCTGGGACCATTCTGATACAATTTGAATTGGTTCTTTTCAAAACCCACAGCTAAAACTAAAACACAAATTACAAGCCACCACGACACTAGTTGAACTAACTCGTTAGCGAATAAAATCAACCCTATACGAGTACCGTTCCCGGCTCGTTGGACAAACAAAGTTAGGCTAGCCCACTGCAATTCACAAATTAAAAATAAAAACCTAATTGTTTTAAACTACTGCCTTTCACTGCGGAGCTTTTACGGCAATTTGATGCGACAAGCTCTGTTATTTACATAGTTTGATTTTTATTCGCAGTTTTTTTTAACCGACTGTCAAGAATGGTTATGATTTTCAAGTGTATGTATGTATGTTTGTAATATTGTTGTAAGAATCACGTGTGCAGGCAGAGCGTTCTACTTCTTTACCATGCGACAAAGAAATGTATTCACTTGTATCTCAATAAAGAGGTGGACAGAGGTGTACATTGTTGACAGGGGGTACACTACATAAATACGAAAAGCCTTATTCCGAAAGTTACAATCACGAATTTCAAAATTCCGAATTTCATAATTCCGAATCATTCAAAATTCCGAAAGTCAGATATCCGATGTATCATAAATCCTATTTATTGAAAACCCGAATTTCAAAATTCCTAACGATTATAACTGCGAATATTAAAATTCCGAATTTGAAGATACCGAACCATTACAATTCCGAATTATTAATAATCCGAAATATCACAAATACGAATTCCGATTATCAAAACTCCGAAACAACACAAACCCAATCAATCAACACAATCAAGCGCCTTGTAAACCTGCATTAGGTAAGTAGGATAGTTGCTATTTTCGGGGTACACGAGATAAACAGGAAATAGAATTATTGAACTATTATTTTAATTTATTTATGCTAATGATTACAAAAAACACGTTGCTATACAACTTTCAGAAACAAGCATGCATGCATGCAGGCAAGCATGCATTCAGGCAAGCATGCATTCAGGCAATCATGCATGCAGGCAAGCATGCAGGCATGCATTAGTTTCGCTCTTCTCCGGCGCTACGGGATGTGCAGTTCTTCCGCCCTTGCGTAACAAAGTTCGGGCACCCATGCTCGCTTCCGCAGCTTCGGCTTGCTGGTCCCCTCTGGCGACCAGCCTCAGGCGCCTGAGCTTCGTTACTGCGGGCGAGGACTGCCCTCCCTCCGCGCCTCCGGTTTTTAAATAACACTCTAGTGTAGGGCAAACAAGTACCACGGCAGTAGGACCACGGCAAGTCGGGTTTGGCTTAATTTTTATACGTAATAATTGGCGAGAAAATTAATTTATTATTATATTATAAATCAACTCTAAAATGCGCAACATGTCAAATCAATTTTAACTTTTACCTATTTTTGATACAAATTTTCAATTTGAGCAATGAATTTTCGGAAATTTGAAATTCGGAATAACGTTTTTCGGGCCAATAATACTACGGATTTTTAATTATTCGTAAAAATGAAATTCGGAAGAATGAACATTCGTATTTATAACTGTCGGATAAATAACTATCGTGTTTTTGAATACTCGGAGTTTTGTTTCTTAGGAATTATAATATTCGGAATTTTGAAAATCGGAATATTGAAATTCGGAATTAAGTATTTCGGAATTGTTGGGTGTTCCCGTTGACAGGCACTATGGCGTGGCAAATAGTGAATGCGACCGCTATGCAGGAGGCACGGGTTCGATCCCCGCTCAGTGCAAATATTTGTATGCATGTATTTGGGTATTGCACGGAGGACTGATGACCGATGGGGTCGAAAAGTTATCGTGTGGAGGCCACGTATCGGCAAGCGCAGCGTAGAACGTCCACCCACAAGGTGGACAGACGACCTCATTAAGGCCGCGGGAACGCGCTGGATGCGAGCTGCTTCCAACCGGTCTTATTGGAAATTTATAGGGGAGGCCTATGTCCAGCAGTGGACTTCCTATAGCTGAAATGATGATATGGGTATTTGCATTGACCTGGTCGTGTCGTACCTCAGTCGGTCCCGGTTGGCATATGAACATCTATGGTAGTCGTTACGTGTAGTTGGAGCCCTAAAAGGGGATTGGGTAATCTAGTATGGACAGTGGCGTTCTTAATTTTTTCAGCGGCCATAATTAATTTTGATACCACTTCATTGTACTGTGTTAAACACACGTACAAATGTCATTATTTTCATTGTAAGTAATATCGGAGCTGCGATATACAGGGTGGAACATTTCGACTTTACCTTGAAGGAAAGTACCCTCATACTAAAGATAGCGAATTTTACTTAAAGGAAACTTTACCTTATTTTTTAAAAGAAACAAAACTGCATTCAAAGACTTTTGAAAATGCCACACCCGGTAGTCGAACCGACTAATATTTTACAAAACCTTCTTTTTCATGGACTTCCTTTTATTTAATTTACCAAGTTTGTTAGAGAGATTTGATCCCTATGATCGACCCTATCGATTGATGTAATAAAAATACAGGGTGTTATTTTTTCGAATTGTAGTCGGTTCGATTATAAGGTGTGGCAAACGATTTTTCAGCATTCCTTAAATGCAGTGCTGTTTCTATTTTAAAATCACACTAAACTGTATTCAAAGTTTTCTGAAAATGCCACACACGGTAGTCGAACCGGGTACGAGTACCTACTCTTACTACCAGAGATAGTTAATTTCATTCAAAGGAAACACTCTCTTATTTCAAAAAGAATACAAAGCTGCATTTAAGGAATTTCGAAAGATCGCTTGCCACGCCCTGTAATCGAACCGACTAAAATTCTAAAAAATAACACCCTATATTTTTATTGCATCAATCGATAGGGTTGATCATAAGGATCTAATCTCTCTAACAAACTTGGTAAATTAAATGAAAGGAAATCCATGAAATAGAAGATTTAGAAAGATTTTATTCGGTTCGACTACTAGGTGTGGCATTTTCAGAAAACTTTGAATACAGTTTAGTGTGTTTTTGAAAAAGAAACAGCCCTGCATTGAAGGAATGCTGAAAAATCATTTGCCACGCCTCATAATCGAACCGACTACAATTTGAAAAAATAACACCCTGTATTTTTATTGCATCAATCGATAGGGTCAATTATAAGGATCAAATCTCTTTAACAAACTTGGTAAATTAAATAAAAGGAAATCCATGAAATAGAAGATTAAGAAAGGTTGTTTGAACTTCGGGTGATGAACAATTAATAAAATTGTGGACTGTAGTAATGAGGTTTAATATAGATGATTTAAATAAGGTACATCGATTATTGGTCTGTTGGATGGAACGCGAGTGTCGTGCGCACCGCTCTGTGGTTAAGTTGAAGTGAAGAGGGGGTCCGATCCGAGCTCCCTCGCCCGTCGCCGCGCCGTCTGTCGCGTAGACGATTGTTCACGTGCCTCGTGCGTGAACATCCTCCCGCCCCTTGACCTCTTCAAAGGGAAGAGGGCAAATGTTGTTGAACGCCCTTGTGATGGTTCCTCGCCTCGTCTTTAGCTCCGCCACCCTTGTGACGCCGTCCGGTCCTGGATAGGTGCGCACCACGCGACCCAAAGCCCAAACCAGCGGTGGTAGCGCCTTGTCCCGTACAAGCACGAGCATCCCCTCAGTGAGCTGGCCAGAAGAAGTGGACCACTTGGTTTTCTGCTGAAGCAAGGAAACATACTCATGAGAGAATCTTTGCCAGAAGTGCTGCCGGATGCATTGAATCCTCTTGAAGCGGTCAACGCAGCTGATGTTCTTCTCAGGAATCTGCGGACACGGTATAGACGTAAGTGGTCGTCCAATTAGAAAGTGGGAAGGAGTGAGAGCAGAGAAATCAGTAGGATCAGAGGAAAGAGGTGTCAAAGGACGAGAATTTAAGACGGCTTCGATTTGACACAGACAGGTTGCCAACTGTTCATAAGTGAAGTTAGTGAGACTTAGCAACCGCCTCAAATGATGCTTGGTAGAGCGAACTGCAGCCTCCGCCATGGAATTAAAATGAGGTGAATATGGAGGTGAAAATGAAAACCTGATGCCCTCACGTGACATTTCACATGCAACATCGGAAGTCGAGTCAGCTAGGAACTGTTGAAGGTCATTATTGGCTCCAACAAAATTGGTGCCGTTATCTGACAAGATGCTACGCGGTTTGCCACGACGAGATATGAAACGATTAAGCGCTGCTACGAAGCCCTCTTTTGTGAGGTCAGTGACGGGCTCTAGATGCACTGCTCTGATCGCGTGACAGACAAAGATGCACAGGTACGATTTTGTGAGCCTACAGCCCCGACCTTTCCGGTCGGCAATGAGTACTGGACCAGCATAGTCTACGCTGCAATTTAAAAAAGGATATTCAAGGCTGGTTCTAGATGTAGGTAACTGTCCCATTATGGGTTGTACATTTTGACATTTAAATCTAAAACATTTAATGCATTGTCTGACTATTGATTTAGCGAGATTCCTGCCACCCAACGGCCAATACTCAAGACGCAAATGCGCTAATAGCAGTTGAGGACCTGCATGCAGCATTTTTAAATGTTGCATATGAAATATTGTTTTAGTTAGATGGTGTTTACTACAAAGCAATATGGGATATTTAGTGTTGTAATCGTACGGAGAATTGTCGAGTCTACCACCTACTCGTATGACTTTTTCGGAATCTAGAAAAGGCGTTAGTGAAATTAATCTATTTTTACGCGGTAGAGGTTTTCCCGAATCTAAAAGATGTAATTCCTCCGGAAACATTTCCCTTTGTGCGCTACGTAGTAAACACATCAATGAATTATTTAACTCATCGCTAGAAAGAGCGCCTTGTAATTTAGAATTAGGATTTTTTAAGTTGTAAATAAATCTTTTAATGTAGGCTAAGACTCTTTGCAGGCGATTAAAATTAGAATGATAATTAATTAATGATTGTATGATATTTGGTGAATGATTTGTATTGTTAGATGATTCGTGAATAAAATTTGAAACGACTTCAGGTAGATCTCGCTTTCCGCTAGTAGAAGGCATAGTAGGCCAGTCATGTTCATGACTTTGTAAAAAGCTCGGGCCTGACCACCACAGATTATTTACACCGATGGAATCGGCCCTCGCCCCGCGAGAAACGAGATCCGCCGGATTGTCCTTGGACGGCACGTACCTCCACGTGTGACAGGTAGAATTTTCAAGAATTTCATTAATTCGATTACGCACAAAGGGCTTGAGTTGATTTGAAGGAGTATTCAACCACCCGAGTACGATCATTGAATCACACCAAAACACACATTGACTAATAGGCATAGTTAATGAATCGGAAACAGTTGTACACAGTCTTGACCCCAATAAAGCGGCACAAAGTTCAAGCCGTGGGATTGTAACTGACTTTATCGGTGCTACACGATTTTTGGACAGGAGAAGACTAACCCTAACAGAGTCAGTGTGACTTATGGATCGAACATAAATACATGCGCCATAAGCCTTCTCAGACGCATCACAAAAAACGTGAATTTCGTGTTTCACACACGAATCGATAGAAACCCATCTAGGAATCTTCAAAAGGTTCAAGCTAGGAAGTGTTGAAACAAATGTCGACCACATATCGATTATTTCCTTGCAAACCTCATCGTCCCACTCACACTTATTTACCCATAGTCGTTGCATGATAGTTTTTGCCTCGACAATACAAGGGCCGACTAAGCCTAGGGGGTCAAATATTTGGCTAATAACTGACAAAATGTGTCGTTTTGTGACCTTTTCTACTTTGTCAATATTAATTGAAAATGACAAGGAATCAGAGCTACATAACCAGTTTAGGCCTAGAGTTTTAGAAGATGTGTTGTGGTCTGAAAGATTTAAAAAGGAGGAATTATTCTGCTCATATGAATCGCCCAAAATGGCTTTTAGAATTTCTGGGCTGTTAGATTGCCACTTTCGAAGAAGAAAATGTGCTGACGACAGAATTTTTGTGACCTCTTTAACGAGTGTTATTGTCGCAGGAATAGAAGGACCCCCACCCAGAAAATCGTCCACATAGAAGTCACGTGATATAGCTGACTTCACGTCATCAGACGAAGCCGCGTCCGCTAGGCTCACCAAACATTTGGTGGCTAAGTAAGGAGCTGACGCGGTCCCATACGTGACCGTGTTGAGACGGTACGTTTTCAGTGGCTTTTTAGGGTCGCTACGAAAGATGATTTGTAGGAGAGGCCTTTGTGAGGGTGTGACCTCGATGCAGCGATACATCTTCTCCACGTCCCCGGAGACGACGTATTTATGCTGCCGAAATCGTAACAAAATCGACAGTAGGTCATCTTGTACCTTAGGACCTACCAGCTGTAAGTCGTTGAGAGAGATACCTGAGGAAGATGGCGCTGATGCATCGAAGACACTTCTCAACTTAGTTGTAGTGCTTGACTCTCTTATGACACCATGGTGTGGTATGAAGTATTCGACGTGACCCGATTGTGGTGCTGAGTTGTTGTTGGTTTCAGTCATGTGACCTAGGCGTTCGTACTCGTCCATAAAGTCAACATACTTAGCCCTGTAGTCCGGGTCACGTAAAAAACGTCGCTCAAGAGATAGGAAGCGGTGCTTAGCCATGGTGTATGAGTCCCCTAAGACCGTAGGATTGGCCTTTAAGGGCATCGTAACAGTGAATTTGCCAT
Source organism: Eilema depressum (assembly GCA_914767945.1). Lineage (NCBI taxonomy): Eukaryota > Metazoa > Arthropoda > Insecta > Lepidoptera > Erebidae > Eilema > Eilema depressum. The sequence goes on from OU612020.1 coordinate 20,574,006, forward strand.
CCTTGTTCCTGACTGTGTTCTGTGTGAAGCTTAACTCGCACTCTCTTTCCTCCTGAGATAGTGAATGTTTTGGAGAAATAGAGTCAAGCTCCCAAAATTTTGACAAGTCTGGTTTGTCAATGGGATTGGCAAAATTACAAAAATGTGAGCGATGAGAAGAGGATGAAATTCCTTTGAAAACTGGACCGGATATGATCCATCCAAACTTAGTCTCACATAACTTAGGCATTTTTTGACCTAAGTCGATAGAAGCGGAGCCTACGACAGTCCAAAATATTTCAGCCCCTAAGAGGATGTCAATTACTGACGGAATATTGAATGTGGGGTCAGCTAAACAAAGGCTTGACGGGATAAGAATATTCTCAATATTGACAATAGATGAGGGTAGAACTTTTGTAATCTCAGGCAAAATTAGGCAGTCCAAATTAACCTTATAGTTACCGTTAGAAGACTCAATACTGAGGTGGCAAGACTGTGTACTATAAGAAGACTGTTGATTGATACCTGTCACAGTGGAAGTTGAATTGCGTCGTGACAAACCCAGTTTGGTGCAGAGGCTCTCCGTTACGAAGTTCGCCGTGCTGCCATTGTCGAGCAGTACTCTAGCGTTGAGTTTTTCACCGTTGTGGCTGCCCACCTTCACGATAGCTGTGGACAGTAAAATATTGGGTGCACTAATAAGCTGCCTAGAAGTGTCAGCAGATAAAGCAACACTAGTAGAATTAGATGGCATTGGATCTTGATAAGCCTGCTTAGTCGGTTCAGTATGCAAAAGAGTATTATGTCGGGCCTTGCAATATTTACAACCAGATAATCTACATTTTTTGGTAGTATGACTTGAACGCAAACAATTTAGACAGACCTTGAAATCTTTTGCCTTTTGTAGACGGACTTCAACAGATAAGGCTCTAAATGACTCGCAAGTATAAAGCAAATGATCTTTAGAACATAAAGGACATTTAGTTAATTTATTTTGAAGGTTATTGTTATTATTTTGTGAATTTTTATTTTTTAAATTATTATTGTTTGAATTTTCTTCACTAGTATTAGTTACTATAAAACTTTTTTGTTTATTGTTCTGATTAAGTGTGTTTAATTTAGATTGATTATTTTCCAATGTTTCCAGTAAATCAGCCTTGTTAGATATAAATGTAGAAAACTGCGTTAGAGTAGGCGAACTAGACAAAGCATTGCGATACTCTTCCCAATGCCTGCTAGTAATAAAATCAAGTTTTCTAGATATCATGAATATTATGAGAGTATCCCAATGCTCTGTAGGCTCCTTTAATGTCTTGAGTGCCCGTATGTTTTTATTAACAGAATCAATAAGCCGTCGTAACGATAAAGACGATTCTTTAATAACCGGTTCGACATCAAACAAAGCCTGCAAGTGGTTATTTACTAAAAGGCGACTGTTATTGTATCGCTCACACAACAAGTCCCAAGCCATTGCGTAATTATCGCCCTTAAAATCTATATTTTTGATGATCTCTGATGCTTGGCCTTTAAGTGACGCACGGAGGTAGTGGAACTTGTTGATGTCGTCGATACCATCACTACTGTGTATTAATGAAAGGAAGGTATCTCTAAATTCTAGCCAATACTCATAGCTACCATTAAAGTGTGGCAAATCAATTTTAGGTAAGCGCACAAAATTGTTTTTAAACGATGCACCTGATTTGGAGCCCGCATCAGAACCCGCCACCGAAGCGCGCTCAGCAGCGCAGGCTGCCAACGCCCTGCGAACTTGAGCAAGCTGGGAGTAATATCGCTCCTCAAACTGGACTCGCTCCCCATACTCGCTGTCAGGGGTCTCCGAAGCTGACTCGATCTCCATCTGCAAAGCGTCATAGGACTCGTATAATGCTTCAAAGGTTTTTAAACGAGCTTCTAAGTCTATTTGTTGCAGCTCTGATAGCTCCTTGGAAGATAAGAGGACCTTTGAGTAGTTTTCAAAATTAGTGAGCTTAGCTTTCATGCAACTTCGCCTTCTATATTTTTCTATAGTCGCCATGTTGAAGAACAGGTAAGGAGGTAGGTAAATAAATAACGCAAATAAGCAAATAATGTGCAAAAACGGTAAATGTGGGCACTAAAGTAATAAAAAAGATGGCCTATTGTCTATAACGCACAGCTGTTTGCAACAAAAAACTGTAGTGGGCCAGCTGCGATGTGTAGGTACCAAGTTATCCGCGCCGTTTAGCTGACGATTATGTAAGCGCTAAGAATATTAAGCGCGATAAGAAGTTATAGGCAGCAATAATTACGTGAATGCAAGTAAAAAGGCTAGCAATTACTATCTGGTCAAATGAGAGGCGAAGAATGCGATAGTATGGAAAGTGGAAATTGAAATTATTAGTTTAAACACTGATTTGAAACAATAAACATTGGATAGGAAAGGGAAATAATTGGAACGAACTCACGTATATCTTTAACCGTCCTTATTCCTTTCCTTGTACACGATGATCACGATGACTTGCAACAAACAGGTGACACGTCGGGTCCAAAGTCCAACCACGAAGACACGATGACTTTTTTTTCTTGAAGCGCTCGTATGCTTTTACGGTAGAAGGACCATTGTTTGAACTTCGGGTGATGAACAATTAATAAAATTGTGGACTGTAGTAATGAGGTTTAATATAGATGATTTAAATAAGGTACATCGATTATTGGTCTGTTGGATGGAACGCGAGTGTCGTGCGCACCGCTCTGTGGTTAAGTTGAAGTGAAGAGGGGGTCCGATCCGAGCTCCCTCGCCCGTCGCCGCGCCGTCTGTCGCGTAGACGATTGTTCACGTGCCTCGTGCGTGAACAAAGGTTTTAGTCGGTTCGACTATCGGGTGTGGCATTTTCGGAAAACTTTGAATACAGTTTAGTATGTTTTTAAAAAAGAAATAGAACTGCATTTAAGGAATGCTGAAAAATCGTTTGCCCCGCCCTATAATCGAACAATTCGAAAAAATAACACCCTATATTTTTATTGCATCAATCGATAGGGTCGATCATAAGGATCAAATCTCTCTAACAAACTTGGTAAATTAAATAAAAGGAAATCCATGAAATAGAAGATTTAAGAAGATTTAGGAAGATTTTAGTCGGTTCGACTACCGGGTGTGGCATTTTCAGAAAACTTTGCATACATTTTAGTATGTTTTTAAAAAAGAAACAAAACTGCATTTAAGGAATGCTGAAAACTCGTTTACCACGCCTTATAATCGAACCGACTACAATTCGAAAAAATAACACCCTGTATTTTTATTACATCAATCTATAGGGTCGATCATAAGGTTCAAATCTCTCTAACAAACTTGGTAAATTAAGTAAAAGGAAATCTATGAAATAGAAGGTTATAGGAAGATTTTAGTCGGTTCGACTACCGGGTGTGGCATTTTCAGAAAACTATGAATGCAGTTTTAATTCTTTTTAAAAATAAGGGAATGTTTCTTTTCAGTGGAATTCGCTATCTTCAGTATTTAGAGTACTTACATCTAATTAAAGTTGAAAAATACCACCCTGTATAGCTAAGTCCCGATATAGTTTAGAGAAGTTTGTCCATAGTAACTTTTGATCACTTTATACTGCACTTTCATATTATACCAATTTCATTGATGGCCGCTCAATTCCGACACGACGCCAACATTACCCAACCCCCTTTCCGACTAACAAACAGAACTTCAATGTTGCTAATTGGTTGTGGAGGTCAGATGACAATCGCTTCATGGAAAATGTTGAATTTTACCGTATCAGAGTTAGGGTGCTGACATTGGTAAACAGGCTACCGGTACGGGTGGGTCAGTACAGGTAAACCTATCCGTTGCCATCATATCAATAGGCTATTTGACAACATTAAAAATATACTACAAATTATGGTCATCCTATTAGAAAATAACGTTAAAAGACCTACGAGACTACAATTTATTCTCAAATATGTGCATTTTATGAGAATTTCAATTATAAAAATGTTATATTTTGTTGATTTATTGTCTATGGCAAAAACGCTCGAGATTGGTCAGAGCTCTGGGTGACGTCATTCCTACAAAATATCTCCAGTTGTATGAGCTATTATTGTTTGTTTCGGTGTTATTATTTGCTTTTTCCTTGATTATCGCGAGTTTTATGGACATATTTTGTGATTAAGTTCGAAATGGGTACAAATTTTGTGCGAGCTGTTGATAACAGCAACTTACAGTGACGTCAATACTCACACGCATCGCCATTTTGATGAAATATAGCGTTTTTCGCGCACTTTTGAAAATTTAAACTTTATCATTGATTTTTTAACATAATGCATTGTTTTTTTACAGAAATATTAATGTGATATGTTTATACTGTAATAAGCAACCATTTAAAGTGGTATTTGAACATTAGTCAAATAGCCTATTAATCGTTTGTCAAAAAAATTCGCGCAAATGCATTGCGATTTTTTTTTTTGACATCTGTGGTCGAATTATCACCAGTTTTGTCGCTATGGAAACTTGTCAGTGCATGCAGTAGGTACCTGTAACCTATTCCTCTATGTAAGCATCCTTAGACTAGAAAGCCGACCTTAACTGAGTTAAAAAAAGGGTTAGAGAATGAACCATGTCCTTGTCCTCACTGGGAGCCATGTGCAATACGAATCCATGAAGCTATAAAAATCGATAACACCCGCTCCATTCAGCTGTAAAATCTTCTTTGTCGGTCGAACACCAATCCCGTTTCGAAAATAAATCAATTTAAACTTAATCCCGGCTGAATAGAACTCATTTCTCTTCAGAACCTGTTTACTGAAAACCATACTTTGCATTCCGCGTGGAGGGTAGTATAAAATATTATTTAATGGAAGTTTTCTTCACTGATCTAGTTCGAGAAGGAAAATATAGTAAAGTTGTAATACTGTTGAATGTTTGTTTGATATAAAAACTTTGTGTATGGAAGCTGGTTTCTGTTTTGAATTTTGAGGTTATGAAATGAATGAATGATTGAAAGAATGAATGAATGAATGAATAAATGACTGATCTAATGAATTAATGGATAATTAAATTTTAAGTTGACGTAACTACAAGATTTAAAGAGTTCAATAGTTATGTATTATCAACGACGAAAGTTGCTTAACACTAACAAGTTTAAAAATTAAATATACAGGATTATTAATTTGAGAGTGAGATACGTCTACTATGACCCTTACTGTGTACAGTATAAAGACGCCTATTAGTAAACATTGCTGTACGCAGATCAAAAGGCTTCTTGTTACCGTTAAAAGGCTGTTATCCTGGTGACGTCATTCAATATCGAAATAACACGAACACAATCGAACAAAACAATGGATCTTCGAACTGTTTGCTGTACTTCACAGCTTGTCGGGGTGCCGAAGTTACTTTTATGTTCGAAGTATCGAAGTCAAGGTCGGCAGGCTTAGGCTTGAGTGGGACTTCGAGGGATGATTACATGGCGATAAATGGTGTCTGATGTTACAGTATTATTGTTGAATGGAATTTTGAAGCATTTATTATGCCGATTGTTCAAATCGATTTACAAAGAGAAAAGAGAATCGACTATTATTATTCGCTTTATTCATTTAACAGTTTATTTCCTACTTGATAATTAATTCATAATACAAAAAGCCTTATCATATTTTGCCTAAATAAAGTAACTCGCTTACAACAAGGACTGTAGGTACTTCCCTTAACTATGAATACTAAAATACAGCCATCTTCCCTATTTTTGACGACCACGCTAAAAGACTCCTTCACATAAAGCATCCTTATTTTATACAATGTAATACTGAGGCATGAAATAATATGCAAATTACTTTGCCCAAGTCATATTTTTCAGATTTTAATACCTAATTCTATTTTATGTAAATCTGTCCTGAAATATAAGTAAGTCTGTGTGGCGTGATTATAGAACATTGAACTAAAGAACAATGCCCACTTTTCACCTGTCTAATCAGAAAAAGCAATTTTCCCGTATAGCCTAGATCATAAAATAGCATTATTTTTTTTCTATTTCTAACAAACTAGCTTGGAAAGAAAGTAATGGATTAGAAAATCAGATATCGGTTTTTAATAAATTATCAAAATGATCAGCAGTAGGTAATATCAGTATGCGTGAGACGAAATTACAAATAAACAAAATATTTGTATGCATGAATATGGGTATTTGCATTGGTCTGGTCGTGCCTCGGAGAGCACGTTAAGCCATCGGTCTCAGTTGTCATACGAACATCTATGGCAGTCGTTAGGGCTAGTTGGAGCCCGTAAAAGTTCAATGAGTCTAAAACTACAGAACTTCAACATCGCCAATTGGTTGTGGAAGTCTGAGTAGCGGTCGCGTTCACTACCGCCATGCCACAAAGATGCTACCATAAAGGTGAACCTAGACCTAACCGCACCGCACTCACCACAGTCGCCGCAGTCATCGCTTTTGTATTCGACCGCTTCGGGTACTGCGGCGATTGCGGTGCGTCTAGATATACGAGGTTGCATAGAACTTCATAAAACAACTAGCTGTCCCAGCGAACTTCATACCGCCATATTTTTCCCGTTCCCGCTGCACCTATTTTCTCATCCTTTAAACCTTCCCTGGACACCCACGAATATTTCAAGACTAAAATTAGCCAAATCGGTTCAGCCCGTTCTTGAGTTATAAAATAACAACGAAAAGTGGCATTGATTTTTATATATTAGAAGATATAGAATATAGATTCGGAATGCGGAGCGGTGAGTGCAGTGCGGCTAGGTCTGCGTTCACCTTAAGGCTGCTGTAATGGTTGCAGAGAATATTAATAGGCAATAACTTTGAATATCTTATAGTTAATCAAAGGGCAATAACTACAGAGCACTTAATAAGTATATTTTTTCGTATGCGGCCAAGTTCTTCTACCATTAAGTACAAGGATAATTTTATTTGTAATCTGAACAAATTTCTTTTGAGCATAAAAAGACGTTGAAGATTTTAATGGCATCTTTTAAGAGGAAATTAACTGACCCTTTAAAGGGTTTCCTCAAAAGATGGGTCTAACCTCAAACATGTAAAGGGTTTTGGGTATTTAGTGAAATTGGTTAAAAACTGGCTGAACATTTGCGTTCACGATGTTTCGGGTGATGAGGACTCTCAAATAACAATCATCGAGTCTTATACGTCACATTATAGGTATTGCTCGGGTCATATCTTGGACCTAAACAGTGCTCAAAATGTTTGAGGATAGCACGGGGCGCTACGGCGGTGGACGAGCTCCATACACAAGCATAAATAACATAGATTATTACAACACAATCCGCGCGCGCCAGGGTCTCGTTTGTTTCGCAATTTATGTCCAAGATACGTGTCTCGAGGTATAGAAGTTAACTCATTCAAAAGAACAAAATAGCAGCTTGCTTTTGTATAACTTAAAAGGTTCCGTACCTCAAAAAGAAATGTCACAAAATAAAATTGTATCCCCAAACCGTCTTCTAATATACTTAATACAAAACAGTTCCAATCAGTCACCTCACTGATATCAAAGGGACGCCATTTCCACGAATCAATTGGCTTATTAATTTAAATGTAACAAGTATCGCTTTGATGCAAACGAGAATTGGGTACTTCAATTATTTGATCATTTTTAGAAGACGATTGAAATACTTTACGTAGCGACAGCCTCCGTGGCGTAACGGTGGTGAACACGGTCGCTACGCAGGAGACGCGGGTACAAATATATGTATACAATATTTGTATGCATGAATATGGGTATTTGCATTGTTCTGGTCGTGCCTCGGAGAGCACGTTATGCCGTCGGTCCCGGTTGCCATACGAACATCTATGGCAGTCGTTACGGGTAGTTGGAGCCCTAAAAAGTCCAACAACAGCGTTCTAGCTGCAATGCTTCGATATCGCCTAATGCCACCATTGGGTTGTGAGGGTCAGATGGCAGTCGCTTCACGGAAAATATCGAGGTCCAGCCAAATCCACAGTTAAGACTGAAGATTAAAAAAACAAACAAAAAGTTAAGACTGGTAAAGCGGACCCCGGACTCCGAGGTAACAGCTTCGGATGCGACTGGGAATTAACGCTAGGATGAAAAAGATGACGAGAGCGGAGCCGCAGGTTTCAGCTAGTATACGAATAAAACAAAATCTACCAATTCCCATGTAGGTAACTTCGGGCTCATGTCCAAAACGTTGTCAAAAACTAGTTTCTCCCCAATTACGTGTGTACAGCTCCCCAGAGGTCTTTCTTTGATAGAGACATCGTCTTCTCATTCGCTTTGACTTTCAAATGCGAGCGGTAAAAGCGCTTGATAGTCATTCGTCGGAGGAATACGGCTAATCTAATTGGGGTTGCTTCCGCTGTATTTCCACTATTTAGTTGAGTCTTGATTTTTTTTTTTCATTTAAAAAGTACTTGCTTATGTGAGGCAAACGCAATTTTATACCGTCCAGATTTTTTTATTTATTTATTTACACATGGAAAACTTACAGCTAATACAGTTAGAAAAAAAGCAGATTAAACATCTGAAAGCCAATTAAAAGTTCTCACTTCTAGTTCTGGTATAGTACCTACACTTAAATGAAAGCAAATGCTTGCGAAAAAATTCATATAGCTTCAGTTACCTACATAAAATTTCGTTCACTGATACAATCATCATCTTCGTTGTGTGTTTTTTATACCACAAAAGCGTCTGATGAGGCCAGCAAGCTGAGTGCCACCATTGTAACATGATTCGTGTCTATAATGGTGAAAATTTTTAAAAATATAAGAAAATTTTAACCGTTTACAGTTTTCAAATTTAACATTTAAGGTACCTATATAATTATAATAACTACTTACACATCAAATACTTATGGTTTGTTTCATTTTAAAATATTTTTATCTATTCTAGTGTTGTACAACTCATGAGGAAGTCTTCTCTACCTCATAACAGAAACTGAACATAACTACAAAACTAAATATTTTCACAATAAAACCTTCTCATTACAAAAATAGCATCTCATCACTTAAATTTTTATGCCACTTATGATTTCGCTCATACGATTTTCGTCGTGTGAAATCAAGAATGACTTTTTTCCACAGCCGTGAGCGTAACCAGCGAGACGGAAATGTGGAACAGTTACCTTCGCATCCCAATTCATTGGGTAATACTGTCCAAGCGTAGCTAGAGAAATAGTGAAGTAAGTCGTGTGGGATGTGCTTATGTTAAGGGGTAACCACACATCGGAATATGTTATTTGTCATTTAGAAAGAAGAACATGAAATAAAACATTTTATTTAAAACACGCACAATGATCCATACTTACTAATATAATAAATGCGGAAGTCTGTCTGTCTATCTGTCAGTCAGTCAGATACGGTTTCACGCCTAAACCACTGAACCAATTTTGATGAAATTTGGTACAGAGATAGATTAGACCTTGGGAAAGGACATAGGCCATTTATGGTCACGATAGCCGATATCCACGCGGAGCCAAGGGCAACAGCTAGTTTTGCCTATTTTTGTTTTATTCGCACACCATTATGGTGGCATTTCACAATTTAACAAATATGGCTAATACCACATACGCTTACCGTGGATGGTCGTATTTGCCTGTTTTTGCGTGTACGTCAAAAGTTTGCGAAACACAACAAAAAAGCGAACACAAATAGCCATGTGATGTGCCACCAGCGCAAAAGCACGAATAGCAAATACGCGTATCCTTCGCTGCTAGTGCCAGGACAACAGCAAGTAACACATAATTATATTTGACATGTTTGGCACATCAGCAGGTCCTCGATTCTGCTAAAGTAAAACCACTGTCGTGCCACAGTCTCTGCAGAAATTGACATAAAATTTTAGACTTTATTGCTATGAATTTAAAGTCCAAAATTAAATGACAATATTTTCATTACACGCTTTCGTTCACTCTACAAAAAGCCATTTAATTTTAAACTTTAGATGCATTGCCTTTAAAAGCTAAAATCAAATGGAATTTTCGCGCAGTCTCTGTGGTGTAACAGTGGTTGTGCTTTAGCAGAATCGAGGCCCAGGAAGTTTGGATGACTTGTATTAATTATTTGCTCACATATCGCTCATTTGGGCGAGTGCAACCTAACCACTTATTAATATTAAACATGATGAAATATGGTTTCGCCTTAAAAGGGGATGTTTGAGGAGTTTCCTAAATCGCCTAATCTGGGTAAGATACATTTGGTAAGGATGTAGAAGCAGATATACGATCCGACGACCGCTCTGTTGGATACTGATCCCTTTGTGTTTGAGAAAATTTAAGCCAGATAAAAGATAGTGCTGTTCGGCAACTTTTTGGGATATAACTAAATCTATAAAGTACCTACTAAGCTAAGCTATAAAGTACCGAGTTACTTTAGTGACGCTGTAGTGACGAATGTAAATAGTGTAAATGAGATTCCTGATTCGATTCGTAAGTAAAATATATATATCAGTTTACTTTATCAGTAGTAGTAATACAAATACAGAGGGGTAATTTCACGATGCCTAATTTTTTGCTAATTTCGGTGGCATTTTTCAATCATAGGTTTTCCGATGAAAAAATTTAATGGAGTTCTTTTAGAACACATCAGTATTCTAGATATTCTAAAAGAACTCCATTAAATTTTTTCATCGGTAAACCTATGATTGAAAAATGCCACCGAAATTAGCAAAAAATTAGGCATCGTGAAATTACCCAGAGAACTGAATAATCTGAGATGTTTATCTAATATTACCCGAAACCGGCGAGCATGTATGAAAACAATTATGAACGTAGAAGAAGCGAAAGATGTATGCCAGGATCGTGGCAAGTGGAAAACTGAGGTCTCTGCCTACCCCACTGGCAAAGAGGCGTGACTGTATGTATGTATGTATCTAATATTTGACGTGCAACACGTGTTGCTCAGCAAGTTCGGCGAGGTAGTCAATATACAGGAAGAATTTCCGTTAAGCCGATATACAATATGGATACGACATATAGGCAATAATTAAAACCATATACTTGGTACCCCCTAAGCTTCAAGCAGGAAAAGTTTGAACAAAATTGGTCCAGTATTAAGGGCAGAAACTAGAGTTTTAATTTTATAGAATTTGAACAACTTTGAGCACTCTGTAGAATCGCATGTTGCCGCTTAGCTGTTCAAGTAAATTACCTACTATGCCTATTGTTGTGTGTGTGTGTGTGTGTGTGAAGGTGTGTGCGTATTTATTAATGACTTATGACACAGTCAATGACTTTAAAGCAATGGATGAAACTATTTAATGACTTATACAAGAGGTTGCATTTTCTACATTTATTTTAATAATTATTTTGTTAGAAAATTTCGGATTTTATAAATCAGGGAATTTAAGTTTAAATTTAATTTGGTTCTATTCCTACGGACCAGGATTTTTCGCGGTTTCAGTATTTGCACAATGTCGTATTCATATCGTATTTGTGCTAGAAATGACATGACCCCAACAAAGTTAGTCTGAAACTTAAGCAACAGACCATAAAACTTCAAAACCAGAGTACCTATAGTCTATTGGACATACCCTGACTTTACTGACTGACTACACGACACTGAAGACTAAATGAAACATGAATGGAACATAAAAGAGAAATTTCTCTTAAAACTTTACGCATAACATTCAGCAGTTATGAGTATGAGCAGAACCCGTGAGGCAATAGCAATGAGTTTCAAGTGTCCTGGAGACACGTAATCGTAATCCTGCCGGACGGAACGCATTAAAACGTATATTGCTTCGAGAAGACTATGATTGGTCCAAGGGAGAAGCGATAGTAGAAAGAGCTAATAAATTGTGTAGAACGATCTTTAGTCTACAGATCGTATTCTAGAATTACCCGTTGTCGTAAGTGAGCGACAAGTCAGACAGCGCGATAACGCGACGTGATGCGTGACATATTTTTCCATACATTAAAATAAAGTTTTCACGCGACGCAACGTAGGACACAATGTATGAACAACGACCATTTGATTTTTACGTGCGGCGACTTGTCGCTCACCTAGGACAAGGCTATAAGCATTAGTACTGATTTCATGAACGTAAATCACTTAAGAGTTCGTTAGATTCTCACTTTGTACTGTGTACACTGTAAATCTGTAACTCATGTTGAGATTCACAATTTGATATCGTTCTAAAAAAAAAGAGCCTAGAGTGACATTTAGAGACCCTAGAGACTTAGTACAATCTTATATAACCTAAGTGGTTGTTATAAAGTTGTAGAAGCCAGATCCAGGTATTTGTCTATCGTAATAACGCGATCTGAGAAGAGAGCACTACACTTGACTCAATCAGTAATTTAATTATTATTTGAGGACGGTGCAACACGTCACTCTCGCACCTATTTTCGTTCTTGGGCCTACCTTTGAATAAAAAGCTCTCTACAATCAAAAACTTAACTTTTTTACCAACATTACTATCATCTCATCGTAATATTATCATTACCTTATGCTGCAAGCATTGGTCAGCCGTTCACTTCTTAACTTTTCATTCCCTAGCACAAGTTTCAAACTACCTTCTCCATTCTACCTTATTAGCTTCAAACTCTGATATAATCTCCTGTATATCTCAAGGTCAATTAATAAATCTCCATCCACTTATGCCTTGTGCTATCCTAGGGGACTCGTCGGTCGTTGCGCGTCCCGGATCAGAGCATTTTTATTCCCAGCACAACTCATACCCATTACTGGCATGTATTGCGGTTTGATTGTTCTCGAGTAGGTGTACCCACTTTATAGCAGCATTGTTTTGTTGACACAGTTTTTAGGTTACAACCCTTTTTTTTATGTAACTAGTGCGGAAATCCCTTTGGATACCCCTCCGTCAAAGCCGAGGTTATGTTGGACTTGAGCCGACTAAAGCCGTATGCCATCTTGGGTTATCAATTTTTTTTTTTTTTTTTTTTTAAGAATATTAGCAACCGAAATTACTAATATTCCCGTTAACCCCTCCAACTAAGCTAAATTGCTTGTGCTAGGAGTGGATTCACGTCGGTAGTGTAATGGCCAGGATTCGAACCCGGGACCTCTCGATCGCAAGGCCGACTCCTTAACCATTAAGCTACCGACGCTTTGTCTCCGGCATATCCCTCACGCCTCGGCTGACCCAGGGAGGTTATACCCCTGAAATAATTATTCATCATCATCATCATCATCATTTCAGCCATAGGAAGTCCACTGCTGGACATAGGCCTCCCCTATAGATCTCCAATAAGACCGGTTGGAAGCGGCTCGCATCCAGCGCGTTCCCGCGGCCTTAATGAGGTCGTCTGTCCACCTTGTGGGTGGACGTCCTACGCTGCGCTTGCCGATACGTGGCCTCCACTTGAGAACTTTTCGAAATAATATTTTGGAAATAACAACTTCAGTCAATTAGCCCAATTAATGGAATTAGATGACATATCCATTTATTTAAGTCAATTTTTAAAGCATTTGGTATGCTTAACTATACTTTTGAATGAAATTTTGAAGCATTTATTTATGCTTACTGTTCAAAGTTTCTCTTTCTTAATCGATTTTGAACTATACTTTTGCCTATCATAATCGATTTGTATACAACTTCTGATTCATTCCTTTATTTTTCCCTTTTAGAATAAACCTAGAATAAACTTTGTAAGCACCACCTCCAGCATCGGTAATATCTAACTATTATGTTCCTCCTCGGTATTTTATTGGTATTATAAAACCCGCAAGTAATTTTGCCGGTCTACACACTTCCTTGTCTCTGGAGATTGTAACAAATTCTGCGCAAGAATTCCATACCTTCCTAATCCAAAGTGATTCCCAATCCAATTCCACGATACCATACGAATGTATCTACCTACTAACGAAATAAAGAAATAAATTAAAATTGCTCTGGGGTTAGAAATACGGGACATTAATACGTATTAACTTGAATAAATCAATTGAGTGGAAAGGATTACTGTTTGACGCACTGAAGCGTGCCTACTTTAGGCTGCTATGAATATTGTTTTTTTTCAACACACCTGCTTATAAACAGACTTTTATTTCACCGCAATTAAGCACAGACTGACACCTATTATAAAACTGTGACTTTTTCATTGCTATTATTCACAAAAGTGAATTATAGACTTCTTTTTTTTTTAATTTCATTGATTAAGTTACTTTGTTCTTAAAAAAGTTTTGATACAAAAAAGATCGTGTCCAATATTACAAACGAATTAATATACCTATTGCTTGCTCATTTCATGCAACTTCGTATTTTAAAAGACAATTTCAACTTGTAGTACGTGTTTAATAAACAAAACTTTCACTAAAATGTATTTTTTTTTCTCTGTGAGTATTTACAGAGAAACAAAATCATAATTCAAATAAGTAAGTAGATGACAAGGCAGCATGGTGATAGCACCTTAGCCTGTTCCGAAAAGAAACAAATAAAAAAAATGTTAGATGCGCGCGCATATTTATGACAAGTATGACAACAAATAGATTTTTACAACTGTGTTTTGATTGTGTTAAGTAGTATTATTTTATTCGCAAGTGTGTTGAAAATAATCGTATGCCACTCGCGTGTATGGTGCTTGTACCATAATGTACTATTAAGCCACGGTTCCCATTATTTAGCTGTTATAGGAACGGTATTTCACTGCTTATATCACGGTGAGTGTACTGTCGAGATATTTCAAATAATGTTAGAAAAATAACGTCTGGAACCAAGTGATTCGAAACTTACACGTGTTTCCATTTTCTTACAATTTCGGGTTCTTCAAGCGGAGCGTGAAAAAGCATATGTCAAGACCGTTAAGGCAGGAATCACCATTTTAGATTTCTCAGCATCTGGAATGTTGATCCTTATCATCTGGACTTCACCCTAGCTTCTTACCATTCGGAGTAAAATTACAAATTATGTGACGTCACACTATATGAACTTGATTCCCTTGATCAAGTTTAAAAAAATAAAACGAGAGTTAAACGAAAGTTTTTCTACAGACTACGTATTCCTATTGGTTGTCTATTGTTTAACCGAAGATTATATGCCATAATCATCATATTCCCGAATTTCATTTACCCGAATTTCATTTACCAGAATGTTTTGTTTGACCTAAAAGACATATGACATACTTTTAATTGCCCGAAACTTAGATACCATAACATACGAGTGCCATACGTATTGTTTTACATATTTTTATTTGCCATAATAATTATTAGACATAATATTTAAACGCCATAATGATTATTAGACATAATATTTATACGCCATAATGATTATTAGACATAATATTTTCTTCTTGCTCTTTCTGGCTGTCGATGTCGATGGGTGTGATGGATGGATGGGTTAATGGTCACAGTTCTAACCTAACTCAAATGGCACCTAACCAAACTACTTCTGGGTGGTTTATAAAAAAATAACGAGCGAGTCGGGGTGCCCTAAAGTCCCGATTGCATCCAGTTTCACCTGATATAACAACCGTTACACACAGTCACTGTTACACAATGTCGATGGCAGTTGATGTTATGGCATATGATAATTATGGCATGTGATAATTATGGCATGTGATAGTTAGGGCATGTGATAATTATGGCATGTGATAATTATGGCATGTGATAATTAGGGCTTACAATGATTCTGACAAATGATGTTATGGTAAGTGACTTTATGGGAAACAAAGATTCTAGCACGTGATTAATATAGCAAATAAGAGTAGGGCAAATGAATATTATGTCTGTTAATATTATGGCTGTTGACTATTATGGCGAATGATATTAGGGTAAATAAAATTCGGGCAAACGGCGGTATACCATTCCTATTCAATACCACATGTTTAATACCACTGATATTTCTTTTTAATTATACTGTATTTTGTGTTCCTAACTTGCACTGATAAAACGAGTTTATCCAGAATTAGGGGCCCTAAAAGCATATTTACAGGGCAATAAAACAGATTGTTTTATAGTAGAAAAACGCTATAAAGAACATACTCTGTTCAAATGTCTAGACAAATTCAATTATCAGCGTAAGGGCATCTTTTAGAGCGAATAAAGAATGTATACTAAAGCTTTTATTAACTACATTATATTGTTAGCGTAGGTGAGTTGGCGTAGGTTTTTAAAAAGACGCATCCTTTCGTGTAAAAATAAAGAAAATCTATTATCTAATGTCTGTTGTAGACGTTGGCGAACACAGTGGCGAACGCGTTGACTAAAAACACCTGTTAGCGAACGTGTAGAGTGGTTGTGGAAGGGCATCAGCCCCTCTAGACAAGTGGCAATTCGTTGCTCGGCGTATGATGGAATAGAATGC
The DNA here is from genome assembly GCA_914767945.1 of Eilema depressum. Classification (NCBI taxonomy): domain Eukaryota; kingdom Metazoa; phylum Arthropoda; class Insecta; order Lepidoptera; family Erebidae; genus Eilema; species Eilema depressum. The sequence continues at coordinate 20,590,215 of OU612020.1, forward strand.
CAAATGTATGGGATTTGACGTATATGACAGGCGTCAACTCCTACTACGTCCTACGTCCTATTCCATCATACGCCGAGCAACCAATTGCCACTTGTCTAGGGGGGCAGAAGGTTCTTAAAGGGTTGGCACGTACAGTATCCTTGCCATCTTACCGTCGTAGTCCTGAATCGCGATTACGAAATAACTTTTAAGAATCGACTTCTACCAAAATATAATCTGACTTGTAACAATTCGTCGTTGTTTTTTATTCGTAAACTTTTCCTTTCATTCTATTAATACTATTGGCCTTATCAGACTTCATGTATAGGTTCAGGCCCTTTTAGAACCTTTGAAACGTGAATTCAATACGTGTTCTTATTCTTTTGTTCGAGAATAGGCGTCACGAACAATTTTCTTATATTACTTAAATCTGAAATATGGAACGTTTACACATTAAATAACCATGTGCGACTTTATTCTTTTATATGTAACAAAGCGTATGTACCAAGTATTACGGTTAACAATAAAAGTTATATTATTGTTAAAAATAATAATTAATAATCATTTGTACACTTATTTGTACACTTATCTTTTACCCTTTTGTCGCACTTTTTCCTCTATCCCCGAAAGATTTGCTGGGAGAAAACTTAATACTAAGTTAAGCTCGCCTTTGTAGGTACATCATGTATTTGCTATGACTCTTAGTGTATAATTTTTAGTGTGCAATAAAGAATTAAATAAATAAATAAATAATCTTCTGGCTAGATACTTGAAATTTTGTAAAAGAAACATTTAAAAAAATCTAACGACCGTTTTAAATATACTCGTGTTCACCCATTGTTTAGTGCTAAGTATTACCATGTTTATATTAGTTAGTTCTAACTTGTTCGCTAGATGGCGTTGTTACAATGCATTTGATTTATAGATTGCGGTATCAAGATTCTCCGGAACCATGTTATAAGGTTATTTGAATAAAGTTGTTTTTATCCTCGCTGGGAATGTGTGTTGGTCATTTCACCCCCATTCTAACTGCGATGTTTGGGACTGCGGTCCACCCATTGATCCCTATCCCTGTTTGCCTAACCTATCCTGGAATGCATGAGCATATATAATGTACGAGTATGTACAATTATTTACATAATTATATAATATAAAAACAATACATAGTATACCTACCTATATACAACTGGGAGGGTGGCCAGAAGGCTGGCGGCATTGCCACGTTGAATGGCAATAACAATTCAATTCGTACTGCCATATTTTCCACCCGCGTGGTATTATCTCTATATTTATCAATGTTTCTCTACAATATTATGCATGTATTATACATATAAACCTTCCTCTTGAATCACTCTATCTATTTAAAAAAAACCGCTTCAAAAACCGTTGCATGGTTTTGAAGATTTAAGCATACATTACATAGGGACGGACAGACAGCGACAGCGATTTTGTTTTATAATATGTAGTGAAGTGATAGTGATACTCGTATGTATATGGTCAGTGACCAAACAATATTACTACAAGCTAGTTTAATGAAGTTTTATTTCTGACCAAATGTGAATAGAAATTTGACCTTCTTACTGCGACCAATCCATCTCCCGTGTTTACGGCACATGATTGAGTGCTACTAGAGAACCTTTTCGGCATAATAACATTTTACTTTATCACAAAATCTATGATTTTTTACTACTGCATTATATACCCTAATAGATATATTGTAGTCGCTTTACGGAACATATCGAGGTCCCGCCAAATCAGGAGTTAAGACTGGTAAAGCGGACCCCGGACCCCGAGGTGAAAGCTTCGGATGCGACTGGGAATTAACGCTAGGCAGAAGAAGATAATATTTATGTATGTATTCTAGGATAGGCAGAAGTGTTTTTGCGGTAACCACCAGGTTACACACGCAGATAGCAAAGTAAAGGTACGATTCGTAGCGTACTGTAAAATAGACTTATGTGATAATTGACAATATTGTTTTCTTTTTTAATTCATTGACAAGTAACGTAGGTATGTGAGAGGAGTCAACTCGAAAAATAATCGCAAAATCTCTACTGTAAATACATCTTTAGAATTCCCATAGGTTCAAATTAGATTTTAGCTAGAACCTAAATAAATTGTCCATAAAATTCGCCCTTACTAACATGTAATAGGTAGTTGATTGTGTAATCCGCTCGAGTAATGGTTGCGCGGTAATTGCACGATTATTTCAGATTGGTTCCTCTGGGAATCGTGCTGGCTGCACAGTCCGTAATGAAGGTCTTAAGAGAAACATATACAGACATTTCTGTGGTAAATTTGTAGCAATACCGCTTAATGATATACAAAATTATCCTACTAATATTATAAACGCGAATGTTTGTAAGTATGGATAGAATTTTGTTACTCTTTCACGTAAAAAGTACTGAATGGATTTAAAGAAACTTCACATACTTAATATACAATAATATAGCTACGTTTGGTCGCGATAACCGACATCCACGCGGGCGAAGCCGCGGGCAACAGCCTGCTAGTATCACTTATTTTTATTTTGCTCAGAATATATCTCATTTGTATAGTAAACAATTCTGGAGGTAATATTTTTTGGTCGGTATCTACTGAGTCAGAGACGAACAAAGCAAAAATGGGACACAGTTGCCTAATCTTCTTTATACTAGCGTCAATCCCAGTTGCATCCATTTGATTGGGTGCACTTTTATGAGAGCAGCTGCCGTCCTACCCCCAAACCTGGAAAGCAAAACCTGCAGCAGAGCCTCGTACGTCAAACAGCAGTCCCCGAAGATGTTGGTGGTGAGCATCGACAACCTATCCTATTAGTAGATTCCTGCTCGTCTTCTCTCCACTTCGCTCGTCCATAATTTCACAGAAATGGCCCTAAAAGTTTGCAGAAACCGTTTAACAAGTAAACCTAATTGTGCTAATATTTCTGCATTGAAAAATATTTCTTGTACGCAAAAAAAATCGCTGCTTAATTTTTGTGAACGCAAGCGTAACTACGAAAAATGTGTAATAATCTATTCATTCCCGAGCTACTCACAGCTACTGCTGAAGTAACTCAATCGGATTGAGGCCACAATCTCAAAGAGCAATCAACATCGGCAAATGTTCCGCAAATTGACGACCGACTGAGCGATGCAATCAGTTGTTATTGCTGTTCTCGTAATGAACGCGATTATTAAAACTCGTTTAGGTGATTTATGTGTGAGGAAATTGAACCTGTGATCTTTCTTTTTCTTTCTTTTCGACGACATGTGAGTTGTCGTAAAGCGGTGGATTGCTATGTCAGAGGATTCCATTCCAACTTAGTGCACTAGCATGGGTTTTCCAACCCACTACAATTCTTCGAGGTTCTTCTAGGTCATTAGAGGGTTTCTATATGATTGGCAGCACGAGTGTGACGCCACTGGTAGTGCACATGTCCATTGGCACATGTTATTGGAGATCTAAGTATAGGGGAGGCCTATGTCCAGCAGTGGACTTCCTATGGCTAAAATGATGACGATGATGATGATAAACATAATTGCGTTTTTAATTAAAACTTAAAAGATTTTTTTCACCTGTTTTGAATTAACCCTTATTTCGGGTGTTTCTGCTTCTGTGTGTTTACAAAAAATAAAATCGGCCAAGTGCGAGTCGGACTCGCCCATGAAGGGTTCCGTAGTAGCAAAGGCGAAAATTGCGGTTTATGACGTCGTATTAAAAAAAACTACTGACTGGATTTCGTTCGAACCAATTTTTAGTGTTAGTTTTCATGGCAATTTACATCATATATTTTTTTTAGATTTATCTATCTATTATTTTAGAAGTTAGAGGGGGGGGACACACACATTTTTACACTTTGGAACTATTCAGTTTAGAAAAAAATTATGTTAGAAACCTCAATAGCATTTTTAAAGACCTATCTATAGATACCCCCCCACACGTATGGGTTTGATGAAAAAAAAAAATTTTGAGTTTCAGTTCTAAGTATGGGGACCTCCAAAATTTAATGCTTTTTTTTTTATTTTTGTGTGAAATTCTTAATGCGGTTTACGGAATACATCTTCTTACCAAGTTTCAACAGCATAGGTCTTATAGTTTCGGAGAAAAGTGGCTGTGACATACGGACGGACAGACAGACAGACAGACGGATAGACATGACGAATCTATAAGGGTTCCGTTTTTTGTCATTTGGCTACGGATTCCTAAAAATGGTACCTAAGTTAAGGTACCTAATTATTTTTTTTACCTATATTCATTCCACAATTTATATAACAAGCAAGCTAAGCTTAAGTCTAGATAGCGCGTTCTTAAACATTGCTTCATTTTCGTTTGGATCAGCCTTTTCTGTAGTATTACGTATATTGAGCACTGGCAATTGGCAACTAATCTTAATTGCTCAATGAGATTAAAGTTAAACCTCGAAAGAAAGAGTTATCATTCGAGCTATTCTTTTTACAGTGTGCACCACTCAGCAATCCCCTTATCTAAAAGAGATAGGGTTGTGCGGGTGGGCCGTTCGAATGAAATATTGGTCTGTAACACGCAAGTGTTGCATGGGTTCCATGATACCATGTTTGTTACTGGTTCAGGCAAGAACTGATTCTCGTATATGGATGCAAATTGGTCATTTTCAGCATTAATTAGGTATAAAACCACTTTTAACGAATTTCTATCGTGATTTATTTGCTATTACATATTTACATTTTAGTCTGATGTTTCTGCTACTTTTGAGCAGCCATGGTCGCGGGGTTATTTTTATATTAACTAATAATTATGTCGTTAAATAATCATTTTAATTTTTGTAAATGCTAGCCTTTTCAATGTAAAACTACATGCCCTTATAATTGCAAAATACATACCTACTCGTACAAGTGATTTTTTTCATCACCATCATCCTTATAGCGACTTCTCAACAGTAAAGTCTGAGATTCGTTTATTGTTTTTGATAGGTACTTACCTATTTTGACTTTCTCGGGAACGACTGGCGTTTAACCTGTCAACACCGAGAAGAAAAGAGCCTACTCCGTTATTTATGATCATATAATGTATCTAAGCAAAACCATCCGAAAATTTTACTTATTACTTTTTCAGAGGTACCCATAGGTATGTCCAATATTCGCCTGTTACATGTTGCACCAGATGCCGCCCACGGGCAACAAGTAACGAATTCAAAAAAATACCCAGACCCAAAATTTACATTGCCACAGGATGTCGCAATAATTAACAGATTTAAATTGTAAATGTAAGTAATTCACGAACCTCTGTCCACTGGCTTTCATATTTAAATTCATATTTGCATAGATCTTCTAAAGAGGCCAGTTTTCACCTAAAAAATTTGGCCATTTTTGTTTTCAAAATGTTTTCCATTTCTAAAGGTACGAGTAGCCGACCGCAAATCAGCATAGTCCGCAGCAGCAGACGACGACGGGTCGTCGCCTCATGTTGCTGTAGTAACGATTCGAATGAATTTCAGTTGATTCTGAATGTTGTGTGAGACATGATTCTGAGATGGAGAGAAGAGGAGGAGAACCATACTGATATGCGGTCGGGTGACACTCGGCCCATAACATAGACGACGCGTCGCATTGCTAGCTACGGAAGCTATTTCATGGACAATATCCTCTAGACTATTGGCTATTCGTTGGCCAGCGTACTATAGAATAGAAAGATGAATGTATGAGATTGACACGTATTTTGATGCTTATGACAATCGTCAACGTATGTCAGTCCCATTACATTGATCAATCTATTCTAAAACTGTATTGCCACTTGTCTGGAGGGGCAGTAGTGTCGCAGCGACACGTCGCCGAGTCGTGTGCTGCGGCTGTCTGCAGTCGCCTACGAATTTGTACCTTAACACAGGCAATTCAGCTTGGCTGGATTGATTAACTGAAAGACTAGTAATTTCGGTTACTGGTAGGCAAGCACTTCTTCTTCCTCTTAGCGTTAATTCCCAGTCGCATCCGAAGCTTTCAGCTCGGAGTCTGGGGTCCGCTTTCACCAGTCTTAACCACGGATTTGGCTAGACCTCGATATTTTCCGTGAAGCGATTGTCATCTGACCTCCACAACCCAATGTTAACATTAGGCGATATCGAAGTTTTGCAGTTAGACCGTTGTTTTTGGATTTTTGAGGGCTCCAACTACCCGTAACGACTGCCATAGATGTTCTCATGGCAACCGGGACCGACGGCTTAACGTGCTCTCCGAGGCACGACCAGACCAATGCAAATACTCATATTTCATTCACACAAATATTTGCACTGAGCGGGGATCGAACCCGCGCCTCCTGCGTAGCGGCCGCGTTCACTACCGCTACGCCACGGAGGCTGTAGGCAAGCACTGTTTAATAATAAATAATTAAAAAAATAGCACAGAGACTAGTTATGTAAATCAGTTATGAAAATGGAATAAAGGGAATTTCATTGTATTTCTAAGCTGTCTCATCCAGTAGTAGGATTTCTGTCAGCATGAGTGGGGTAAGACCGCATCCGTCACGCAGATGGAGTGTGGATTGGCAGACTTCACAAACTTTCTAGAACATTATGAGAAGGGTTGAGTTGGAAGTTCTAGCTCACTTTCACGGGTTGGAACTGAGAATTTTACCTCGGTTTGTCGGAATCAGATTCAGACACCTTAAAGTTTCACTCATTCTTGAGCCTGTAAATGCTCGAAGGGGCAAGCAGAGGTATATAGTATTATCACCCACATTTCGTCGACTATGATTTTCGGTCCCACGTAATTGGGAGCGAGCCTATTGCCGTCAAGCGGGCTTAGTCATGAGCTATATGTTTACTGTCGGATGGAGAACAGCCGCCTTCTACGACACACCTTTAGTTCAGACGATAATACAATTTAAAACAATAAAACAGTTTAGTATCATCATCATTAGTACGTTAAATGAAATTTTGAAGCATTTATTATGCTAACTATTTAAATCGATTTAGAAAGAGAAAGAAAAGAAAGAAAGAGTCATTGGTTCCGATAGCTCGTATGAGTAACGGTAGATGGCTCCACCGTCGCCCCAAAGACGGTTGTATAGAGGAATTTGGATCAGCTTCGTGCGGGCTTCGGTAGCTTAGTGGTCAGAGCATTCCCCCTGTAAGGGAAAGATCGTTCGAGTCCCGCCCGAAGTCGATTATCTTTTCCCTTTCTAAATCGATTTTTACTTTGCTAGTCAACATCTATCAGATGCTGACTGTACATCAATAGACATAGTAGTGAAAATATTGCTACATACACGAATCATTACACAGGAAACAGTCGACCGGCAGGCTTATTAGCTAACTTTTCGCGACCAGCGAGCGAGCGATGAGCAGTAAGAATGAGATCACTGCGCGATGGATCGCGATACGTCAAAAAAATTGGTATTACGTAAGGATTTGCGATCAGATCGCCTTTACAATTTTATTATATGCTGTGGAACTGAAAAATAGCGATAGTTTTGTTTCTAAGACTAATTTATATGTGTTTCTTGATTTATCACTGGTTTTTTACAATGAAAATTTCTGTATTTATTATTTTCACAATGGCGGCCATTGAAAAAGGACCTTTGGGTGATCGCGATCTGACATTTCTTATCGCGTCTTTTTCGCTGATCGCTTGCTGTCAAATGTGATACGTAATACCAATTTGCCATTTTTGCGCGATTACCGCGCAAATTTTGCTATCGCGAGTTAGCTAATAAGCCTGCCGGTATCACGTTATCTACATGAACTTTTTTGTGCGAAGCCAACAACAGCGAAGTTAGCAAACTTTTTTATCAGTGGGCTTTATTTATCACTGGCTATACGATTCGTTTGTGGAATGAACTGTCGGCTAACCTGGGGCAGGGGGCTACCATTGTATCCCAAACTTCTTCTTCATCCTAGCGTTAATTCCCAGTCGCATCCGAAGCTTTCAGCTCGGAGTCTGGGGTCCGCTTTACCAGTCTTAACTACGGATTTGGCTAGACCTCGATATTTTCCGTGAAGCGTTTGGCATCTGACCTCCACAACCCAATGGTATCATTAGGCGATATCGAAGCTTTGCAGCTAGACCGTTGTTTTTGGACTTTTTAGGGCTTCAACTACCCGTAACGACTGCCATAGATGCTCTTATGGCAACCGGGACCTACGGCTTAACGTGCTCTTCGAGGCACGACCAGACCAATGCAAATACCCATATTTCATGCACACAAATATTTGCACTGAGCGGGGATCGAACCCGCGCCTCCTGCGTAGCGGCCGCGTTCACTACCGCTACGCCACGGAGGCTGTCTGTATCCCCAAACGTAATTTCGGTTACTAATCACTATCATCACTATCATCACTATCATCATCACTACATATTATAAAACAAAGTCGCTATCGCTGTCTGTCCGTCCCTATGTATGCTTAAATGTTCAAAACTACGCAACGGATTTTGAAGCGGTTCTTTTTAATAGATAGAGTGATTCAAGAGGAAGGTTTATATGTATAATACATGCATAATATTGTACAGAAACACTAATAAGTCGGGATTAGAATACCACGCGGGCGGAAAATATGTCGGTACGTAGTTCACCGGGTCAGCTAGTATTCTTTATAAAAGAAAGAAATATCTCTACGCATCGTGTATAATACAAACGCTACGGTTGGGCAAGCAGAATAAATACCATATTCCTATTCTTGTTTTACCGAATCTTAAATCCAAGAAATATTGCTTTGATTCAGCCTCCAAATCTTGGTATTTTCCTTGATTTGAATTCCTTTTTCTTCACACACACGACAATTGCCATGGATTCTTTCGTCAGAAATTCCCACAATGCGATAATGCCGTCCTTTTTCTATTGATGGAAAATAATCAGAATGTCAACCCGATATTGAAGTATTTCGCCCTTTTTCAGTTGTTAAACTCGAACCGTCTAAAACCGCACGTTGTGGGTCTTCAGATCGTCACCCCGCACTCATAGAGGGCGTAGGTCATTAAGTGAGCTCCGATGTCTGAATCACGCCGCCTGTTTTTCGAGGACACAGCAGGTCGAGAGAGTCCTAAATGGACCTGCCCCCCTAAACAGGTGGCAATTCAATGAAATTTGAAGCATGTATTATGCTAACTATTCAAATCAATCTAGAAAGAGATCGTGTCCCGCCCGAAGTCGATTCTCTTTTCTCTTTCTCTCTTTCTAAATCGAGTTGACAATTCGTTGGTTCGTATTGCAGAATAGAATGACGAATTTATGGGATTTGACGTATATGACAGTTGTCAAAGTATTTCATAAACGTAAAAATCCCATACACTCATCATTATATTTTACAAAACTAGTTGACCCGGCGAACTTCGTACCGCCATATTTTCCGCCCGCGTGGTATTCTGATCCCGATTTATCAGTGTTTCTCTACAATATTATGCATGTATTATACATATAAACCTTCCTCTTGAATCACGCTATCTATTAAAAAAAACGGCTTCAAAATCCGTTGCGTAGTTTTGAAGATTTAAGCATACATAGGGACGGACAGACAGCGACAGCGACTTTGTTTTATAATATTGATAGTGAAGTGATTACCACTTGTCTCGAGGGTATATAATATACCTACTATATCACTAGCTACTGATGATTTTTTTTCTTCTAGTATTTTAAGTAGTTTTTGCCCACATAGGCACGACAACTCCTTTGTTACCGTAAGATAAAATAACAGCATAAATTACGGAATATAAAGTAATTAACCCTAATACCTACTCTAAGTTTATATGATGATACTGATCGATGATATTTTTTGTTATTTACATATCCATTAGGCTCATATCGCAAATTTTTATTTTTATTGTGTAGGTATGTGTATGAACCGCCAAGGAACCAATTTTCTTTCTTTCTTTCAATAATATTGCTAAACAATGAGACACAAGAAATAAATTAAAGGGTGTTATTAATGCACCGTGTGGCAGAAGATCAGCTCTTGTAATTTCCGTTTTAACGCGGTTTTTGCACTTAGGTACGCCAGTGTACGCGAAATTTTCAATCATGGCGGTGAACTCGCGAATAATTTCCTCTCGCGAAATAAAACAAACAATGAGGAATTTGGGTCAAAACCTATATTGAATAAATAGTTTTAAAACTCTTTTAATTTTGAACGGTTTATTTATAAAAATGGGTAAAATACAAGCCGGTTTCGTGAATGAAGGGTTATGTACTTTTTTTTTTCTGTTTTTACGTTATGACATCATCAATGTCAACTGTCTAGCTATCAAGTTTCAAGAAGGGCATTACAAGATTTCTTCAGGGTTGACAGCACGAGTGTAACACCCCTGGTGTTGCATACGTCCATATGCTTCCACGGTAACCACTTCTGATCAGGTGGGCCGTGTCCTTGTCTGCCACCTATGTGGCATAAAAAGTAAGGTTCATGAGATACGGCTTGGTGGCAGACAGCCAGAGGAGTCTTACTAATGGGTTTGCTTATACCCTTTAGGGTACGGAATCCTAAAAAAAATTTCAAATGTGAGTCGGACACGTCACACGACACATCCTTTACAAGAAGGATCCGTAGTATGTATATGATACAAAAAATACCTAACAACTTTTGGAAAAAAGCTAATACTCTATCAGTATTATGCAGTAGACGTCTTTCTGTAGATACCTACGTGCCACAGCACCTGACCGCTCCTTGTGTGTGTGCTCCCAGCAATCAGCTCTTCATCACCTACAGGTTTCATTAGATGATTTTAATAATTCTTTAGTGCCTTCCTATCCTTATCAGTATGTATAGTAGCGTTCTCTTTGTTCTACTCAATTTTAAAAACAACAAAAAATGAACACGTCTATTCTCCACAAAGCCTATACAACACAGAAGGCAGGCAGCCCGCACCGTGAACGTTGCACGTCAAGTATAACTCCGGACACGTATCTTGGACCTAAGCCGCAAGACAAACGAGGCTCTGGCGCCCGCGGATTGCTTTGTAATAACCTATGCTTGGTGAATTTGTGTTCGTCCACCGCAGTAGCACCCCGTGCTATCCTCAAAACTTTTGAGGATAGCTTATGTTTTTTCTCAAGTATATTAATATCAAATTTCATCAAGATCGGTTCAGTGGTTAAAGCGTGAAAGCGTAACAGACAAACAGACAGAGATACTTCCGCATTTATGACATTAGTATGGGTACAGAGGGGTTGTTGTAAATTCGTCTCAGTGAACATTCGTCTTAGTTGAAAATAGTAGTAGACGAGTTTACTGTCCATTTAAAATGATATTTCATGTGCGAAAATTCGTCTCACCTTAAAAAGTACTGTCAGGAAGGTAAGTGTTTGTTGCAACCTGCGAACCTAATCTATCCAAGTCGGAATGAGCAGCTTTCTCACGATCGCTTTATCTTTCTCTATCTATATCTAGAGAGAGAGAGAGAGAGAGAGAGAGTAGAGATAGAAGAGTGGTAATTTATTACTTTGTTTGCTAACAGTATTTATTTATCAAGGTGAAACGAATTTTCGCAAGTTGAATGGACTGAGACGAGTTTACTACTATTTTTAATTGAGACGAATATTCACTGAGACGAATTTACAACAACCCGTACAGAGTAAGCCCGGTAAGCTAGTACTGTTAAACCAATAGGATTAAGCGTTTAGCATGAGCAGAGAAGGTAGAATATATTACGGAGGCAAACGTGGGCGGAATCTGTGAGTGGCACGTAAATAACTGTTTTTATATCATATTTTGAAGAAGCCCTCAGGTGAATTCGTATACTTATAATATTAGAATTTATGAAATAAAACTTTAACGATCAGAAGGGCCCAGGTTCGAATCGAAATCGGGTTAGCAGAATTATATTTGCAACAATCCTACTAATCTTACTTCCTACAAATGTGAAAGATAGTCAATATGTTTCGATGTTTGTTACTGACGGATTTGATTATATATAAGAGACTAGCGGCCGCTAGTGACTTCGTACGTGTAGAGTTTGTTTTACCCCTTTAGGGGTGGAATTTTGTAAAATTCGTTCTTAGCGGATGTCTGCACCCCATAAGGAACCTACCTGCCAAATTTCATGTTTGTAGATGTTATAGATTCTGAGATTTTGTGATTAATCAGTGAGTGGTATTTTGCTTAGAATAAATAGACTAGCTGTTACCTGTGACTCTGCCCGCGAAGATGTCGGTTATTGCGCCCAAACATAGCCTATAATATATCCTTTCACAAGCTAATCATTTCATAATTTAAAAAAACTGCGTTCAAACTGTTTAAACAAAACTGCATTCAAAGATTTTCTAAAACTCGTTTGACTCACCCAGGACTCGAATCAACTAAAAGCCGAAAAAATAACATCCTGTATTTTTATAGCACCAATCGATAGTGTCAATCATAAGGATAAAATCTCTCTAACAAACTTGTTAAATGAAATAAGAGGTAGCCCATAAAATCTTAAAAATTCAATTCCAACAGATAGCACTTATAGAAAGAAAGAAAGAAAGAAAGAAAGAAAGAAAGAAAGAAAGAAAGAAAGAAAGAAAGAAAGAAAGAAAGAAAGAAAGAAAGAAAGAAAGAAAGAAAGAAAGAAAGAAAGAAAAGAACATTTATTATAGGTACACACACTCACATTAACAATGACTCTTTGTATATATATACAGGGCGTCCCACGGCGATGCCACATGGAGGGCAAGTACCTTAAATCCTTAAGTTGGCTCATTTTACTTAAAGGAGACATCATTTTATTTTTAAAAAGAAACAAAACTGCATTCAAAGATTTTTAAAAATTCGCTTGCCACACCCGGTAATCGAACCGACTAAAATCCGAAAAAGTAACATCCTGTATTTTTATGCCATCAATCGATAGTGTCAATCAAAAGGATCAAGTCACTTTATGAAACATGGTAAATTAAATGAAAGGAAGTCCTTGAAACCTAAACTTATAAATTCAATTTGGCAAAATAAAACACTTTAACTCAAAGTTCATCCATCCATCTGATACCATATTAACAATGAAATTCCATATTTAAATCACTTTTCTTTTTTTATCGTGTGGAGACCACTGCATCAATCGTTAGTGTCAATCAAAAGGATCAAATCTCTCTAAAAACATGGTAAATTAAATGAAAGGAAGTTCACAAAATCTTAACTTATAAATCAATGCAAACAGACAGAGCACTTTTACTCCAGAAACCATCAGATAAGGTATCTTATAAGGTCAACACTAGAGATATCTTTGATGAAATTTATTTAGTAAAATAAGTACATACTGAATGAATGAACTTTGTTACCTGTTTAGAATGTAACTTTATTGGGTAACTGCATGAGGTTATGTAGGTAAGGTAGGTAGTAATTTTTAGGTGCTTGATTAGAAACCTGCACGCGGTGTACCCTGGGCAACGAAGATGGTGAGTGAATTGCCCTATTGGATCAACTTATAACCTGTCAATTGAGACGGCGCGGCGTGCGGTTTTAGTCGGTTTGAGTTCGACATACCTAAATACTACTGCTGACCAGCAGCGGTTTCCACACGATAAAAAAAGAAAAGTGATTTAAATATGGAATTTCATTGTTAATATGGTATCAGATGGATGGATGAACTTTGAGTTAAAGTGTTTTATTTTGCCAAATTGAATTTATAAGTTTAGGTTTCAAGGACTTCCTTTCGTTTAATTTACCATGTTTCTCAGAGAGATTTGATCCTTTTGATTGACACTATCGATTGATGCCATAAAAATACAGGATGTTACTTTTTCGGATTTTAGTCGGTTCGATTACCGGGTATGGCAAGTGAATTTTTAAAAATCTTTGAATGCAGTTTTGTTTCTTTTTAAAAATAAAATGATGTTTCCTTTAAGTAAAATGCGCCAACTTAAGGATTTAAGGTACTTGCCCTCCATGTGGCATCGCCGTGGGACGCCCTGTATATAATAAATTAAACAAAACAAAAAAAAGATAAGTACCTGCACCCAATAACAAAAATAAACAAACTAAAATAGAGGGAAAAGAATAACAATAATAAAAAAAATTATACTCAAGGAATTAACAGCCTATCAACAATAAAATTTTGTTTAACGCCATTTATTCATTAAAATAAGTACTAAATGACTGAACTTTGATTCCAGTTTACAATGTGACGTTATTGGGTAACTGCATGAGTGTTCCCGACCAAGTAATAGGGGTAGGTTGGTAATGAGCAGTTTTCTAGTAGGTATTTATAGCGTTCCTAAAGACGCCTTAGATGGCGCAGCCGACACTTTTGGTAAGTAGAGTGTGGTGTCACATCTAGTGTTCCCTAATTTATGGAAAAAATGTTCTTCGGTTTTTTAATGATTTACTTTATGTACATAAATATTTTGTCATTTTTTCTGATAAAATTATTTTAATTATATATAAATATATATAAATAGACTAGCTGTTACCTGCGGCTCTACCCGTAAAGATGTCGGTTATTGCGCCCAAACATAGCCTATATCCTTTCCCAAGCTAATAACTTCTTAGATTATTATCTTCAAAAATGACGAACTTTCAGGACATAACTAAATCAAATAATATGAATCTCCAAACTGCGTATTTAACCTAGTTCGAAATTCTCTAGAGTAATAGAAATCTAACCTTTCCAAATATAATTAACTTGGAGTTACCGCTCTCCTTTATCATACCATCTAAATTACAAGTATACCTTGGGACATATTTTGGAGCTAAAATCTGCTCAAAGTATACGTTTCTTGTGTGTCTTCTGAGGATATCACGGGGACGAGCACAAATTCACCAAGTTAAAAAGAAAACAATCGGCACGCCAGGACCTCGTTTGCCTCGCGTTTTAGGTCCAACATATGTGTCAAGAGGTATACCTACAGAGCACTTGTAACTTATTATAACTTAAAATTGAATACTTTGAAATCAAATACACATACATTCACACATTATTATGCTTATGACGACCTATGTAGTGTGTTTGAATTTGTATTATCATCGGATCGGAACTTACGGTTTTCCAGAAGCTACTGCCAGTTGACCTCCTAACACTAAAAAGAAATCCTTTGCCAGATCGTCGTTAGTTCTTTCGCAGGTACACCGACTAGTAGATGACGTTGGCCCCAAAGTTCATGATTGGGCCATATGGTGTATATCATCATCATCATCATCATAAAGACACATTTTCCTGATTGCATCCGTGACCAAGATAACCTCGGAGCTCTGGGTCTGCCTTTCGGCACTTCCTCCTCCACTTCGCACGATCTTGGGCGTCCATGGTAGTGAGAACATTTGCACGCATGTCATCTTCCACGACCTCAAGCCAGGACTTCTTGGGCCTACCCATTCTACCTGGACCTGGCGGGGGCGCCGTTGCCAGGCATTCGCTACACACGTAGCCCAGCGGTTGCCGCAAGACGTGGCCGCACCAGCGAAGGCGGCTTTCTTGCATTTTATCTGCGATTTCACGGACATGGAGGCTACCGCGGATGCCAGAGTTCCTCATGTGAACTTTACGCGTGACGCCGCACATGGTGTACATACATGGCCCTATCATTATACTCTTGACAACGCAAGTAGTCCAAACTTCCCCTCATTCCTCATTTATTTATGTAAACAAGAGTACCCACAGAGTAATCTACGTGTTTACCAAAAAAAATCTCATTACCTAAAGGTAAAAATGTCCCCATCCCTTCATTAGCCCCGCGCATCGGTAATCTTGTTGCGAAACTTCGTTTGTGACGTCACTTGGGGAGAGTGGGCCCAATTTGATATATTATGCATATTCACGCGACGCTGAATGTCTTTAAGAAATTTTGTTGGAGGTTTATGTCTCGATTTTTGACCACTTTCCATCAGTTGGGCCGTGTGCTTATCTGCCATGATCTACCGCCAAATATGGTAGATCTACCACCAAATGTATCGTTGTCCGCAGAATATACCTAGGTTGCAAGACATTAGCCGATTTCTTCGTATTATTTTTTCATGATGACGGCACAGAATCTCTTTGTTCTTACAGGGTCGGCAGCACGAGTGTGACTTCCCTGTTGTTGCACTCGCCCATAGGCCACGGCAACCTATTACCATCAGGAGGGCCGTGAGTTTTTCTACGACCTAAGTAGTATAAAAAAAATCCCTCGCGCCCTGGTTGACCCAGCGCCATCATCAGCATGCAGAACTTTAGTGATTGTCGTCAAGCAGACACTTTCTCATGGGCTATACATTTACTATCGCATGGAGAACAGCCTATCCCTTTAAGGCCCCGAATCAGATCAGCATCAAAAAATCGGAATTTTCGAAACCGTTTTTCTTTTTAACTATAAAACCTACAGATATGGAATTCACATGCCTGCATACTACAGGATATACAGAGTAACTTCACCTTTTCATAAATTAAATAAAGAAGGAGGAAATAGTTGAAAAGAGGCTCTGAACATCACTCTACTCTTTCTTATGAAACCAAATATTTTCTACAATATGTATCCAAATAACCTAAAATTTCACATGTATGTTAAATAAGTGTATTAGCATGACGTGACCTTCTTAGTTAGTAACCGTCGCCTATAAATTTATCTATTAAAATTAGTTTTACTGATTTTTACGGTTCAAATATGAGCGAATGACCTTGAGCATTTGTATGGTCAAAGTCATTCGCGTATGTAATCACCTTAAGGCTGTTTCAACACAGCAATAACACTGACCGTACTTACAAAAACAATGGGGGCTACAACAAAAACAATACTTCATTCGGTTTATCATTTCATAAGAATTTGCCGTTTGATCCACATAATATTATGTTTATAAACAAAAGCCCTTGTTCCTGATTTGGGAGTTTTGTTTCCGAAAAACGCTTTTCTGATTTGGTGATGAATGTTTCAGTAGGTATCTACTTAAATATTTATTACGAAATCAGAAAAGCGTGAGAGAAGCTGCAGATGTAGCTATATAATGATGACATGATTGCAGCACAGCCAAACAAATGAATTATTGTACGTTTATCTAGAACCGAAGATTTTGGTGGAGCACCCAAGATTGGTATTTTTGAACCCTACCTGAAGGTCAAGTACTCGAAATACTGGAGATAGCAAATTTTACTCAATTATCTAATTAAAATTTCATCATTGTACCAATTAATATTATTAATTTAACATTATTGTGAATTGGACATTAAATAAATATACATTTACTTACCATGCTAGAGAAATTTGATCCTTATGATTGACCCTATCGATTGGTTTGTTTTACCTATATAGGACATTTCAATTTGACTTCACTTCGCCTAATGGTAAGCTGAAGGCAAAGTCTCAGCAAGAAGGCTCCCCATTATAAACACGTACCACGTTACAATGGTGGCACTCAGCTTGACGGTCTCATCAGATGCTTTTTCACGCCCCACAAAAGTACAGGATGTTATTGTTTTGACTGTTATTCGGTTCGATTACCGAGTACGAGTATAATATAACAAGTATGTTATGTGCTAAGTATTGAACAATCCACCCTGTATAATATCGATAATCTCCTTAGAACCACTTATGCGAACCTGAAACATAATCTCAACACCGTAACCCAGTTTAGAAACAGCTTTAGAATAATTAAACGTTCAGAAACTGAGCCGAAATCTTTAGATGGAGGATCTCAATACTCCGGGTACCTATTTCTGCCTAATCCATTAACAAATAAGGCTCGATACCGATAGGAGATTAAATACAAGGCTAAACTGCGGTCACATTAGAGTATTGCCGGTATTATAGCCGGATTACACCGACCACAGTTACGAGTGAATTAAGCTCTTTAAATTGTATAGCAATATTGAATACAATTAACTGTATAATACTCTAAGTTATGGCACTAGCCACTTGCTAACGAATGACGATTGTATGAGAATGACACGTATTTTGACTTATATGACAGTCGTCAACGTATGTCAATCCCATAAATTGATCAATCTATTTTAATCTATTTTAAAAACGTAGTGTCTAGAGGAACAGGACAACAGGTTCACTCCCGCACAAAGAATATTGCGACTTGCTTACGAGTCCAAAGAGCAAAGGTTATCCTTTTTCTCAAGCGGAAATCCCCACGTATGGCGGCAAATAAAACAAATCCTATGCTATTAATATTATAAAACGTGAGAACGACGTGATGTTACCATGTGACTCCACACAAATCGTCATTTTCTGAGCCTTTTTCCAACCCGGCTTTCCGTTGACTTCCACAATCAATTGGCGATATTGAAGTTCTGGAGTTAAACTAGTCGGACTTTTTAGAGCTCCAACTATCCGTAACGACTACCATGACGACACACAAATAGTAGCAACACAATTTAATAACATAACACTTAACTATAATAAATATTGTCTACCGCAATCAATTCGCGACTCCATCTTAAAAATCCATAAATAAAAAGTAGATCATGAACAAACTAAATAATAAATTAATTTGCAAAATTTTCCCGCGCTTCAAAACTTTTACAACACGTCACCGAGCGAGGCCAAGGTAACCAAATTCGTCCAATAAAATATTTACGTGTCTGATTTAATCATCGCGTTTCGGTAGGTATGTAACGTTTCGTTTAAATTATTCGCAGGCATGGGAAATTACACGACGACGGCTCCGTGGAATCGATTTTAGAAATCGAATTAATTCAAAAAAAATGATATGAGATTTTTATAAGTTCAAAAGTGGTTTCAAATGTCAACGTCACGTCAAATGTCATATTGACAGTTCTAGTTTATCCGTACCTGTTGTAAAACCACAGAACAGATAATGTAAAACCAACAATTCCGTATATAGTGAGCACGAAAAACATTCATATTCGTAACGTAAACGTTTCGATAGAACGGAAAATTGCAATTGGTCGTCTGCCTACTGCACCATACACAGAGTGTGTATGAAGCCTGTACATAAATTAATTATCGAAGCTGGGACTTATTTGAATTATTCTTTATAAGCAATTTTGTCTAGAACAATTAATCAGAATTTAACTTCTATAGATGTAGATTGTAGACTGTGTACGGGAAGACACGTCAGTCCTGCACAGTTATTTCAGACATTATAATATCTAAATACAACTCTCAATTTATACATATAATTTTTTAATTTGATATCAATCTGATTATGAATAATAATCTATCCCGCGTGACTGCATCCATATTCGTCAATCTCGAACTCATCAAGCCGGCCAAATGAGGCGTAGAAACGCAATCAGTAATAACTGACAGGAACATTTGTTATTAACGAGTTGCAAACGTAATACGCCACGGGCTGTACGTTGTACGTTTGTTTGTTACTTTATTACAGTCATACACCGGACTTACGCGGTAGGTGCGACCGAGGGGTAATTGTGTAAGTTGAATTCGCGTAAGTCGGGTTTAATCTTGCGTAATAGGTAACTAGTAATAAGTTATGAACCACAAATATAATTTAGAAGAAAAATGTTTAAATAACAATCTATTTTTTGTTTCAGCACTTACATCGATAAAAAAAGAAAATAGGTGTTATTAGTGTAACCTGTTGTGTTAGTCTGTTGCATCATAGCTCTCAAACAGAAGGCTTCATATTAATAATTGTAGGTCTGTATGAAAAATTGTTGCCTGTTTTAATTAATATAACTATATTATGTATAATCGTTTGTAAATAAAAAAATAAAATGTCATCTAAACAATTTGATATTCTTTTTCTCACGTAAAATGCCATCATAGCTCGCCAATAACTTATTGTTCTCTATTTAGTGACTGAAATATTCTGTTAATTACAGTCTGACGCATAACGCTGCACACAGTACCTATCTCCGAATTCACGTATTTTTTATACCACTTAGGTGGCAAACAAGCACACGGCCCACCTGATGGAAAGTGGTTACCGTGGCCTATGGACGTATGCAACACCAGGGGCGTTACACTCGTGCTGCCGACACTGAAGAAACCTTCTAATGCCCTTCTTGAAGTCGTATCGAAAACGAGGTCGCGTAATTCAGGAGTTTTACTGTGTAATAAATAAACCAGTGGGTCCAATTCCTTATTACGATAATGCCCGTAACATCACTCAACTTAATCTCGAATATTTATGATTATTGTCTCACCCTGCAGGAAAGGTCGGCTCAACGTTGTCAAGTGATAAAGGACAGAGTGTTTGTCGTTTGGCTGTCATTCGCGTCACAGCAGGCTTCCTTTTCTCTTTGAAAAAGGGCTCATTTAAAGTCAGGTTCGCAATTTATTCATAAGTATTTGGTATAATTATTGTTGGACATTAATTGTTGTAATTTTGTTTGTATTTTATCGAATTTTCACGTCAGATTTAAGGGTTTATTCTCAGAGCAGATGTTTGTATGTATGAATGATATGTTTATTTACATTATTCTGGGTGTTTTTATGTATTTTTGTCTTTGCCTTCAGCTTACCATCAGGTGAGGCGAAGTCAAATTGACGTGTCCTATATAAAAAAAAATGTGCATTTTTTTGTATAAGGTAGGTACAATGGTACATAGATGTAATTAGATGAATTCTGAAACCACTCTTTTTTGGGGGAATCGTTTAAAAATTGTACTTACTAGAAAAGTAACATCTGAAAGTCACGGTGAAATAACACACATATATTAGCGCCCCTAAATCCCAATGGGGTACACAGAGGTGTGTTATCACCAACGTTTTACCAACACGTAGTAAGGGGCGACGTTATTACCGACGAGTGCTCTTGTCATGGGCGGTATGTTTACTGTCGGATAGAGAACAGCTCTATACCTTAGTTCACAGCCAACCAACACTAAAAAATATTCCCAAAAACTTACTTTTTGTATACTTGTTCCGTCAATTGACTGCACCTCGCTAGATGGTTAAAAGCTGAGTTACAGTCCAGCCCCTCTAGACAAGTGGCAATTAGTTGCTCGGCGTATGATGGAATAGAATGACGAATGTTTAGGATTTGACGTTTTTGACATTCGTTGACGCCTGTCATATACGTCAAATCCCATACATTTGGCATTCTATTCCATGATACGCCGAGTAGCGAATTGCCACTTGTCTAGAGGGGCAGAAGATACGGACCACAATTCCTGATTCTATTGGCCTTAAAATGGTGATTCCTAACTTTAATCAACAAACATTAAGCAAGTTCCCGCTGAATTTCAACCTGTACATCAGTTAGACCTTTAACTAAATGTAGAAACTTTTTCGTTTTCCTCGTAGGCTGTGTGCATAAAAAATTAACCGGAGGATGGACACCTGTGCCTCTGTTTTTCGAGTTTATTTTTTTGGAATCCGCGATGTGCTTACATAATATTTGAATTCAGAAGCAGTGTTCTTTATTTGAATTTAGAAGCAATAAATTATGTGTTGAGTACAGAGTAAATATATCATAGACTAGACAACCCGCCCCGGCTTTGCCCAAGGCATACATCGAAACTCCATATCACCATAAGCCACATAACTATATCCGCAGTTTAGTAATTTCTAAATAACACTGTCTCTGTGGCGTAGCGGTAGTGAACGCGGCTGCTACGCAGGAGGCGCGGGTTCGATCCCCGCTCAGTGCCAATATTTGTATGCATGAATATAAATATTTGCATTGGTCTGGGTGTTTCTATGTATAATATGTATGTATTTACAAAAAAAAAAAAAGTATCTAAGTATGTATATCCGCATTCTAGATTCCATAACACAAGCTAATTAAGCTTACCATGGGTCTAGAAAGCGTTGTGTAGAATGTTGTGGAATATTTATTATTATTATTATTATATATAGGAATTTGTCGCATTTGTTGACATTTATGATTACAGCTCTGCTCCCCTGAGGAATAGCGTGATGATATATAGCTTATAACCCTCCTCGATAAACGGGCTATTCAACACCAAAAATATTTTTTCAATTTGCACCTGAGATTCGTTCAACCAAATAAACAAACTCTTCAGCTTTATAATATTAGACATGAAATCTATATGTACATAGAAGTCGTTGGTTATCCCGCCAAATTCTAGACGTATCACGATTGAAAGGCTAAACGGTATAAGCGACAATCAAAGTTCAAAAGAAAATCGATTTTCACTTAATATTTATGATATAGTTTGGGATCTTTTCCCTGTGAACATTCGATATCACTTACAACCTCTCGTCAGTAAACTGCAGATACCTACTTGTTCAGTTCAATTGTGTTACCTGTGCTAAGCTAACAGTTAATGATTGTTACACAGTAATAAAGCTATATTTGAATCCCACTTCTGAATTAGGGATGGCCAACAATCCTCGTCGCCATTTTTGTACCGAATCATTTGTTTTTTATTCGCTAATTAGTTACTTTCATTCGTTTTTTAAATAAAACGAGTTAATTAACAATTAAAACCGAAACTGCTGACATGTTGAATGAACGAACGAACTGTGAACGAAAGCTTAATTATTTTTTGTCAGTTGCCATATTACAATGATGTTCGTTTCGTTTGCTTTCATTATTTATGGTAAAACTAACAATTTTGTAAACTGATAAAGACCGCCACCGTCCCTTCATTATTGAAAAATCGTGCTATAAATTTGTTTCTGTCTGAGTTGGCTAATCTCTAAAATAGCTAGACCAATTTTGACAGGACTTTCATTAGCAGTTAGTTAATATGACAAAGTGTCACTTAAGCTACTTACTTTTAAAAAAATATTAGGGTTCTGCGCAAAAAATTAAAACCCACGCGAATGAAATCACAGGCACTTTACAATAAAGTTGCCAAAATTATTGCCCTGGGTTTTACCTTTCAAAAATGCTACCAACATATTGAGGGAAATAGGGCATGAAATGACTTCCTATTCGAATTAGGAGTCGCCCTCTGGCAGGAGCTTTTCAGAAAATCGTTGCTAAACAACACAAATTATGTGGTTCGTCCCGGTGATTAATGTCGCCAGAAATCCTTAGGGAGGGGGGGGGGGCACGTGAGTGACACCTATGGTGCTGCCAAGCGATTATGCGCTCTGTTACCTGCTAGCTAAGGTTTGTTATCAAGTGAGTCGCGTGCTTGGATGTATGCTAATAAGAAAAAAATGTGCAATTTTTATTGTCGTTCAAAAGTACATTTTAAACAAGGTTATTTTTGGGTGACATTTAAGATTTAATTCACTAAGTAGCTTCATCTAACAAGCTAGACTGGCTATTTATGCGAACATACATACATAAAAATCGGCCAAGTGCGAGTCGGAGTCACCCATGGAGGGTTCCATAGTAGCAAAGGCAAAAATTGCGGTTTATGACGTATTAAAAAAAACTACTGACTGAATCTCGTTCGAACCAATTTTTAGTGGAAGTTTACATGGCAATTTACATCATATATTTTTTTTAGATTTTAGAAGTTAGAGGGGGCCCCACACACACATTTTTCCACTTTGGAAGTGCCTCTCGCGCAAACTATTCAGTTTAGAAAAAAATTATGTTAGAGACCTCAATAGCATTTTTAAAGACCTATCTATAGATATCGCACACGTATGGCTTTGATGAAAAAAAAAATTTTGAGTTTCAGTTCTAAGTATGGGGACCCCCAAAATTTATTGCTTTTTTTATTTTTGTGTGAAATTCTTAATGTGGTTCACAGAATACATCTTGTTACCAAGTTTCAATAGCATAGGCCTTATAGTTTCGGAGAAAAGTGGCTGTGACATACGGACGGACAGACATGACGAATCTATAAGGGTTCCGTTTTTTGCCATTTGGCTACGGAACCCTAAAAAGGGTAGGTAGAGGTGTATCAGCACCCACTTTTCTACAACTATGATTTTCGGTCCCACGTAGTAGAGACCCAGTCTATTGTCGCCAAGTGGACACTTTGTCACTATGTCAACAAATCTTGGAATTTGTGTTTTACCAACAATAGTATACCTAGTATTACTTGCCGACCTGCCCCGGCTTCACTCATGGCATATTTTGAAGAACCGTATCACCCCTTTCAGCCCGTATTCAGTCTTCAAATAAGGAAATCTGCCGGATTTGCTGACATTTATGATCACTGCTGTGCTCCTTTAAGTTGTAGCGTGATTCTATATAGCCTTCGTCGATAAATGGACTATTCAAGACAAAAAGATTTTGTCAATAGTAGTCAGTAGTTCCTGAGATTAGCGTATTCAACCAAATAAATTCTTCAGCTATATTATATTAGTATAGATTTCAGTATCATTGACAGTCTCACTTAAAATTTAACCCAAGTAGGTATATTTTTCATGCACTAAGCAAAACTTTTGATATAAAAATCATTCGAGAAATTCTGCTTTGCATATTCAATGGACCTCTTGTCAGCAAAATTGTACATAGGTATTCCAAAAAACTACGTCCTACGCACAAGATGTCACTTTGATTCTGAGGCTGTTGTCGCCGCGACAAAATCGCTGATGTCTCTCAAAATATCGGCGACAAAAATTCTTTTGTGAGCATCTAACACAGAAAAGCTTAAATCAAGGGGATTCTTACTTTCAATAAAAATATTATTCAACTAAGTTATTCAAAATTGAACTTTATGTTTTTTTTAATACAGTTCATTATTGTGTAGATTGAACAGTTTAGAAGCCTTAGAAAATAATGATTGTAACTTTTGTCAGCGGCCTGAGAATAGAACCCAGTTAATTGTGATTGAATTCACAATGGCACGAAGTTGATTCAGAAAGTAAGATGAATTTTTAAAAGAAGAATGGAAAATTAATGGAAGAAATAAAAATGTACAAAATAGGAGATCCTATACAAAAGCACAATATGAAGCACGGTGCTTAAGCTCTTTTACGAGCAGAAGCTTTTGCAAATGAACGAAACGATTTGAAACGCTCATCAAGTTCCGTTTACAATTTTTGTTATTAGCTAAGTGCCCCGTTGTTCAGATGGTATAAGATGGAAAGATTGCACCAAATGTTTTTGTTTTGTTTTTAAAAAAGACTGCTAATAATCGAAATTATTAATATTCCTGCTAATACCTCCAGCTGAACTGTTCTTGTACTAGAAGTGGGTTCTCGTAGGTAGTGTAATGGCCACGATTCAAACCCGAAACCTCTAGATCGTAAGGGCGACTCCTAAACCACTGAGCTATGATGCTTTTTATGCGTAATCTGTGCCTGCTAATGAGGTTTCTGGAGATTCTGTTGTAAAGCAAAGTGTTAGCGAATATTTCTGCTTGGAAATTATTAGTAACAGCATAGAATCTCCAAATGTTAGATTAACTCATTTGATTTAGTTGCAAATTTTTCAAGATACTTAATCTAAATATTTAGAAATCTAAAAATCTACTGTGCTTTCAAATTTGAATATAAATGAGAAAATAATTTAGTAATCTGTAACTTGTACCCTCTGTTCACATCTTTCGGTAAATTTTCAAATGCTCGTAACTACTAATATGTAATACTAGCTGATCCCGCGAACTTCGTACCGCTTAACAGTGTTACAAAAATGTGATAAATGAAGAACCGCTCGACCGATTTTGTGCAAACTTCACATAAACCATTTACTAAATAGTCCAAACAAAGCCTAAACATTTGGTTTGGCTAGGTGAGCCCGTTCTTGAGTTACAAAATTACAACGAAAAGTGGCATTGATTTATATATATATTGGTAGAAGAACTACTCAAAAGAGAAAAATTGTAATATTCTGATGTTACCACTGACGAGGTCAAAGCTCCAGACCCATTGTCTATAACTTTAACAGTTCAGCTTTATTCTCAAAAGATAAACAGCCGCAGTACCGTTTTGTATTAAATCCTTTAGAACGTAATTCCAAGCGAGAGCTCCGTCTCATGTAAGAAAACTAATTAAAAGTAAGGAAGCAACATCTTTCAGAACAAAAGCATCAGGTTTGAACAATGACATCGACAACACTGAACAAAATGGAGAATTCTATGCTAGTCTGTCTGATTTGGTTCTTAAAAATGGATGTACTTGAAAGAATTGAACTATTTTAAATGTATAAGGCCCCATCAGGGGCATGGTCCATTAATCACGTGATGTTTTTTAGCAATTTTTTGAGCCCACCTCGCCCATGGTACGTGGTGAAATTTTAGACTACCCCCTTCTCCCCCCCTCCCCACCTAAAATCACGTGTATTTTTTATTTTTTATTTAATGCTAGAAAATTAAGCACCGTGATTACGAAAAAATTAATGCCCCCCTGGTGATATTTCGTGATTTTTTCCGAAGGTAGTGCTGATTTCGGATGATGCTCGGGCAATCAGTCAGTCCCAGAAAAGCAGATACACCAATCCAATACAATGACCGGACGAGGGGAAATGCAAACTTTAGACGCAACTGTGAACTAACATAATATAAAAGATAACCTACATTTTCGGTTAGGGTTTCACTGTGTTTTTAATTGAGCAGATTTTAAAATAACATATTATTGTAAGTTTTCGTAAGTTTTATTATCACACGTTTTAAAAACGCAGATTTACTGAATCGGACTCCACATAATTTTATTATATTAACTCTTCAATAAGTAACTGAGATTTACGTAAAGTCTTAAAAGCGCTTTTACCTTGGCTGTTTCTTAACAATAGCCACCGGTATTGTAAGAAAAGGGGACTTGTAAACCAATTAGTGTTGCCTGATTAGGAATTTCTATAATCCTGTTTATGTTTTCTTTACTTATTAAGTAAACATGTTTGTAAATACCAAAAAGGGAATCCAGCTGAGTTTCTTACCGATTGAAATAAAATCACTTTTTAACGGATTCTATCGCAATTTATTTGTTATTATTTACTTTTTGCCCCTTCCTCTTGCCGATATTTTCTTGATGCCCTTTACAAGAAGTTGAAACGAATATTCCTTTCGACTTCTTTGAAAATATTTTATCTTATCTTTAACTTTGAAAAGATATTGAAATATTATGTCTTCTTTTCAGGATAGTCGGCGCTAACGCCGGCCTGGCATGACGCGTCAACTTCGTCCCGCCTCGCCCCTATACCTCAACACACCCCTTTACGATCCAATCTTGAAGATACTCAACACTCTCCTCTCTCTCTCCTTTCTGCTCCTACCCATCGTCAACACACAAATGGTGACCCCAAACATAACCCACGTTGGCAAAAACAAGAATGTCTCACAAGAAATTAATAATAATTATACCAAAGTAAATGAATATGTAGTAACACCAAATGTAAATGAAGACAGCGAGCTTATTAATACTGTAAGTAGTAAAAACTATCAAACATTAATCGACAGATTTAGAAGAAAAAATGTGAGAACAACAGAAAATTCAGATATAACAAAAAATACTATAGACATTAAAGATGAGTATGACATTAATATTGAACTAGAAGATGAAGGGCTTTCTAATAATTTAGACAACAACTCTATGGAGAAGCTTAGATTTGATGAAGCGACTAGAACAAAAATATTCAATGACTTTTCAAAAACGGTGAAAATTGCAAGTAAAAATCAATCGAAATTTGATATCTCTAAAAACGTTACGATACATGATAGTAAAGTAAAGGTCAATCAGAACGATACAAAGCGGGTCTCAGACGGATCATTAGAGTTTCCTACACAACTTCCAACACCCTATCATGTTTCCTCAATTACGAGAACACAACAAACGCCGAGACCACTGTTTCTTGACGGTAAGTAAAGTTTATCCATATATTTGTGTAGACAATAAGATGATATTATTTTCTCAAAGGTGAAATCTGATTCAAAATTACAATGATACAGAATTGTAGATTAAACAAGAATAAAAACACTTGTAAGGTTTCTAAAGATACATTTTTACAACTATCAATATTAGCCAAATCATTTTGGAATGAATCGTTGAGCGGGAAATGAACCGAGCCCTTCGAATTTTGAGACGTAAAACCCATCTAATCCTAACACAAGCAATTTAACTTAGCTGAAGAAGTATTTTTATACCACATAGGTAGCAGACAAGCACACGGCCCACCTAATTGAAAGTGGTAATCGTGGCCTATGGGCATATGTAATGCCAAGGGTGTCACACTCAGTCTACCGATCCTGTATGAACCTTCTAATGCCCTTCTTGTAGAACCCCATACTGTAGTTGCTTGGACAAACCACGGCAGGGAGTTCTTGCCACAGTTTAAGCGAGCAGGGGAATAAGATCCTTTCATACCTGACTGTGCGTACTGTTTCCAGTCGCAACGTGTGAGAATGAATTCCCTGTTTGTGACGAGGAGTGGAAAGATAGAATGTAGCCGTGGGCATCATTTCTGCGGCCGGGGTGCGAGGGATATGGCTACGACAATCTCACCTCCAGCAACCGACGGCCCACAGACGGCGTGCGTTTTAGTCGGTTCGAGTCCGATATAACCTCCTCCTCCAGTTCCGGCGGGGGAGGTATCCGTGGGGATTTTTCGAACGATAAAAAAAAAGATATCATTTCTAAGTTCTGACGTATGAACACACCATTGTACAGGCGTTGTATAGGCAGTTACAAAATACACTTTTGTAGGACTTAGCCATTACTTGCGAAGCTGAGATTAACATAGAGCAATCGAATTCAAAGTCAAAACCATTCATTCTGTACATATCATTAAAACGGCACTTACAAAACTCAATCATGTAAAAGAAAGGACATTATGTAAAGGTAATTGGTGAATGAAGTCTGAATTGTCAGACTTGTCAAGCCGGTAACTAGGTTTCTCCATCGTAGAACCTCTGCAAGTGATTTGTAAGCATTGCTCAGATTCAATGTGAGCAATTGTATGAGCTCAGAGGAGTGACATTGATGTATAATTACATTTAGGCGACGTCTTTAATATACGGAAGGGGAGACTTGGTAAAATTAAATTTTGACTTCACTTGGGACAAGGCACAGTAATTAATTTAACAGGCTACGAGTATTTATTATATGATTAGGTACTATTCTGAAAATTTTCTTATATGATAATACAATTCAATTTTTAATTAATGGCTTTGTGATTTCAGCATCAATTTCACCATTATCCCGTAGTGGAGTAGAGTGGACCAGAATTTGACGTGTTCACTCGAATTTAGTTTGTAGTGAGTCATGTACTGTGTTAATGGCAGGAAATAAAATACCTGTTTTTTATACTACGAGCAATTATTATAATTATATTACCTGTTTATAAACTATAGTTAGATGCGTTGTCCCTACTCTAAAATGGCAACAAAAATGAGGATAATTTGCCTGATTTACGCACCAATCCGTGCGCTACGCAAAAAAATGTCACAAATAATAAATTCGTAATATCGTATTGTGTGTATTCCTAACATATAAAATGGCTTCGGGACCCAGGCCTTCCAAAGGTCCAGGACACCAAAGTCCCGAGAGGTATGGAATAGAAAAACATAATATTAATGTAATAATTAACAGTATAATTTTATAATGCATATAAATTATTAATAATGACGTATTATTCCTTCACGTGAGTAGTTATATTTTTTTTATACTTGGTGTATACGCCATTGTTGCGTGTCTACTAAATACGTTATTGGTAAAATATAATGCTGATGGCTTCGAATAAAGCAATCTGTATACAAAGTGAATTATAAAAGCAGTATGTTTCTAAAAGCTGTTATTGAAATAAAATGGAATTTGCGAACAAAATAAAACAAAGCCTTTATGAAGAGTAAAGGCTGTTTAATAAAAAATACCATTTTATTTCACAAAACAGTTTGCGAACAGTCAATCAATCCTATTGTTGCCTTTTTATGTGATTTATTTTGATAAGCGTAGTAAAACAACACACCGTTTTGAAACAAATTCATTTGAATCTGGCATTTTTATTGTTCATATTAGCTCTGAGTTTTTAACACACATATTCATGCATGTAAATTAACCGTTTGTAAATTAACTGTACAGAATGAAAACTCCCTAGAAATGTTCAAAATGTTCATAGGGCTATCATATAAATCATATACATAGGGAATCTATTTTCATAGGGCTGTCGCATTCATGACACGCATCATAGCACGCATCCATAGCACACATCATAGTACGCATCATAACACGCATCGATAGTACACATCCAAAGCAGGGATGTTGCTAATATCCGCATCCGCATCCGCAAATGCGGAACTTCCGCATCAATTTAGACATCCGCATCCGCTTCCGCATCCGCAATGATCGATGCGAAGTTGCATGCGGATTTTGTTCGGGCGTTTCCGTACGAACTTCGTGCGACATCGGCTCGAATGCTACCGCGCACGTGACGCGCGCTTCGGCCAGTTCTTCAGCGACCACATTTATTTACTACATGAAAGAAATTTGGTGGGGCCAGCGATCGGCGTGTGCGCGTTGACCAATAGGAGCGAAGTTCGATGACAAGATTCGACGACGCGTTTGTATTGTTTATTGTGTATCATTTTGTTTACCGTAAATTGAACTTTACATATCCCGCTCCGCTTATCGTAAACAGCGATCATTGTATGTTAAGGGAGATTTCTAATATATTTAGGTACAACAAGTAAATGACAATGTCGGCACCGACACAAAGTGATATTTGGAATTATTTTAAACTAAATGAACATGATCGAGATAAAGCGGATTGTAAAATATGCGATAAAACCTACTCTCGCAAGTGCCGTACGGCGCGCGGCGGTCGTCTATAAAACATCACCTAAAATCGATGCACCCAGAAGAGTTTAGTTTATTTGAGAGCTCGAGTAAAAAAACAATTACACAAGGAAAACATTGAAGCAAGTACATAAGTTAAGCGTCATAATAATTAATAATGTTAAGATCCCGTCTAGGTAGCTACACTCCATTCAGCAAATAAACTAAACTAACTGACTTAAGTACTAATAGTTCAATTTCCGTTTTTAGCACTTAAACTAAGTTTCTAAACAGAAAAATATTAATAAGCCGAGTTTGTAAACAAAACCTCAATAAAAAAATACGAAAAACCATTATATTCTAGTAAGGTACTTTATTTCTCCTCTCATAATATAATTTGTTGTAAAAAAAAAAACAAAATCCGCATCCGCATCCGCATCTGCAGATGTGAAGGCAAAATAATCCGCATCCGCGTCCGCGGATGTGAAAATATTGGCATCCGCAACATCCCTGCCAAAGTACACATCTATAGCATGCATCTTATAAAAAACATAGCTTAGCTGAATCCGTAACCACCAATACTATAATAAATGTGGACTAATGAATATGATTGGTGGATATGAAACGCATCCATAGCGATCTCTGGTGGAAATAAATAAATAAATATTCTACAACATTCTATACAACGCTATCTAGACCCATGGTAAGCTTAATTAGCTTGTGTTATGGAATCTAGAATGCGGATATACTTACTTAGATACTTTTTTTTTTGTAAATACATACATATTATACATAGAAACACCCAGACCAATGCAAATATTTATATTCATGCATACAAATATTGGCACTGAGCGGGGATCGAACCCGCGCCTCCTGCGTAGCAGCCGCGTTCACTACCGCTACGCCACAGTCAAGGCAATGCACCATAAACCGGTACAACCAGGTGAGGTAGGTTTATGGGTGTATTTTACCTATACAGGGCGTCCCACGGCAATGCCACATGGAGGGAAAGTACCTTAAATCCTTAAGTTGGCTCATTTTACAGTGTAAAAGTGCTGTGTCTGCTTGCATTGAATTTATAAGTTAAGATTTTGTGGACTTCCTTTCATTTAATTTACCATGTTTCTTAGAGAGATTTGATCCTTAAGATTGACATTATCGATTGATGCCATAAAAATACAGGACGTTACTTTTTCGGATTTTAGTCGGTTCGATTACCGGGTGTGGCAAGCGAATTTAAAAAATATTTGAATGCAGTTTTGTTTATTTTTAAAAATAAAATGATGTCTCCTTTAAGTAAAATGAGCCAACTTAAGGATTTATGTTACTTTCCCTCCATGTGGCGTTGCCGTGGGACGCCCTGTATATCGCAGCCAACAAGTTTAATCAGTCGCTCCATTAACTACCTAGGCTGTTATCTAAGCGGTGGCGCCGTTCGATTAACAGCCTGAATGATATTCAGCCGTATCGTTTTTTATAACATTTAACAAACTGGCTGGCTAATGCTAATGATTTGCCTAGCTGGATAATTAAATGGCTAGGCAAGTAATTCAATGTCATCGACCCAGGTCATTTATCTAGTGGTTTAATTAAATGGCTGAAAATCAATCAGGCCATTCATTAAACGGCGCCGTTTAGTAAACAGCCTAGGCAGTTAATTGAACGGCTGATTAAGTTAGTTGGCTGCGACATGTACCAACTCGCCCTCGGCGACGCCGGAAGAGGGCCAGATCGAGAGATATGGCCCTGGGTCGGCCAGGTGCGAGGGATATGGCTACGACAATCTCTCCGCTGGCAACTGACGGCCCACAGACGGTGTGCGTTTAAAGGTCCAACCCCACCAAACGGACGGCATCGGCCCGGATTTTACAATCTTTAAACAAAATTAAATCTTATTATCACAGTGTTTGAAGTTTATATTACCAAGTCACGCACAACAGCTTGACAGCGATGTGCGGCGGCATGACGCACGTCAAGCTGTCATGCGTGACTTGGTAATATAAACTTTAAATGCTGTGATATAAGATTTATTTTGTTTAAAGATTGTAAAATCCGTTCCGATGTCGTCCGTTTGGTGGGGTTGGACCTTTAGTCGGTTCGAGTCCGACATAACCTCCTCCTCCGGCTCCGGCGGGGAAGGTATCCGTGGCGAGTTTTCCCACGATAAATAAAAAAGAAAAAAAAAGCATATCACTTACACCACATATTTTAAATCACATCTAAGTGCAATCTAATAACTGTAAATATGAGTTTTTGGACGTAATTGTGAATTGCATTGTATTTAGAAATACTTCGGTGTACAAGCGGTGTAAGAAATAGATCCCCACAACATTTCTAGCATGAAATCCGTAAACCTGGAACGCGAGCTAGAACAGACAAATAACGTGCATTCTACAAGTAACTAGATAGTATTTATACGAGAATTTAATCTTGTTCGTGTGCTTTCTGCTCAACTTGTAGATTGCAACGTTGATTTCCGTATTTATTTACAAGCTTTTATGTGGCTTGCCTTGAATATTGTCATTTCAATTGGAAAGTTTTGAACAATGAATGAGTGAGTGAATGATTGAATGAGCAAAAACACCTAGGTATACACCACAGTCTCGTTTGCTGGTTGTGGTCAATTTGGGTTCTGAACATCACAATGGGGTCCCTGTACATAGTGTACATAACCCAACCCTTGCCAATAACACTAGTTAACACCAATTCAAGACAAGCAAAAACCGAATCTCGTTGGTGAAAAATAGAATTGTTTAAAATCTAGGCTGTACAAAATAGTTCTCAAACTAGGTTCTGAACAATTTGTTATAGATTTTTATAAGGGCGTGTACACGTCTGGCTGAAAGGCTCTATGGCGTGGCGTAGTGAAGGCGACTGCTACGCACGAGGCCCGGGTTCAATTCTCGCTCAGAGTAAATATTTGTATGCATTCATATGGCTATTTGCATTCGTTGTGCCTCGGAGAGCACTTTAAGCAGTCGGTCCCGGTTGTCAGTAGGTAGTCGTTACGTGAAGTTGGAGCTGGAGCCCTAAAAGTTTCTACAACTGGTCTAACAGCAATACTTCGACATCGGCAATGGGTTGTGGAGGTTAGATGGCAGTCGTGTCACGAAACCCTGCTAAACCCGCAGTTGGACTTGAAAAAATAGATCTCAGAATCCGAGATGAAAGCTTCAAATGCAAATGGATCGTAGATGATGACATTTGGTTGATTGACAGTGATGTTGGGTGACATTGATTCATGAAGTATTTAAAGCTAGCCTAACCTAAGTACTCTTAATTTTATGAACATTTACAATTTACTTGATATTGGCAAATTGCGGCGATTTGCTGCAGAAGCCATTAAGAAGAAGAAGAAGAACCTAAGTACTCGAAGTTTATTATTATTTCTGTAAGAACCTAAAAGGGAACTACACTATCGCCGTTTATCGGGGTCGTTTCGACTTCGCGAATTTCACGATGCTGCCGAAAGTTTTCAACTTATACTTTGCCTGATGCGACAATCGGGCTTGCCATCTCACAATCACACACAAACACAAAACGCCCAAGCAAACAAGCTAGTTATTCTCCATATTTATCTTGCATAGCAACGACAACAAAACATTCAGCCACTACAAATACGAAACTACGTAGTTGCGCAGAAAGTTTTAACCATTTTAATGAGGTCGAAACTTTTCGTCACTATTTCATTATTATTGTAAGTACGAACTTTGCGGTATTACAAATAATTATTTTAGTCATGCACTGCTGGATTTGGGAGGGAAATTAAATCTAGTTGGGTTTGATTTTGTAGGATTATGTTGCGATTGTTTGTGGGACTGTTATCCCGATGTTTTGTTGCGGAACAATAAATTTAAACTTGGTATCTATTGTAGTGTGTACTGCTTAGTATAAGCTCTAAACACAGATATGTGATGGTGAGGGCCCTGGAACGGCTGAACGGATCTGAATGAAATTTGCTGTAGAGATAAATTTGTAGACCGCATGGTTCCGCAGAGTAGAATTTGGGCCACCCAATCTCCTCCCATGCGGTGTCGTACAAAGGCGACTAAGCGATAAAGCTGTTTAATATCAGACAGATATATAGGTACAGCCCAGACTCAACCTCAGATGCATGCCTCGATCGGTTGAGCTCCCAAATCTTGGTGACGCACTCGTTACTAGTATAAAATCAATCAATCAATTAGCCTATTGCAGTCCACTGCCAGACATAGGCCTCTCAATGTTCGGCCTATTGGCTTTGGCCTATTGTTTCCACGCTAGTCAGATGGGTAGGTACAGTGTTTTATTTCAAGTTTTCCTTCTCTCGCAGTGATATCGTCTGCATATTTTTCCGTTAGTTAGTCACCTCTTACGACACCCTAAGGATGAGATGAGGTGGTGATACTTGTAATCTTTCACTGCCACTACACGGAAGGCACCTATAAAACTCTATGTAAAATCTTCTTCCTCCTAGCGTTAATTCCCAGTCGCATCCGAAGCTTTCAGCTCGGAGTCTGGGGTCCGCTTTTACCAGTCATAGCTACAGATTTGGCTAGACCTCCATATTTTCCGTGAAGCGATTTCCATCTGACCTCCACGACCCAATGTTAACATTAGGCGATATCGAAGCTTTGCAGCTAGACCGTCGTTTTTGGACTTTTTAGGGCACCAACTACCCGTAACGACTGCCATAGATGTTCTTATGGCAACCGGGACCGACGGCTTAACGTGCTCTCCGAGGCACGACCAGACCAATGCAAATACCCATATTTAATGCACACAAATATTTGCACTGAGCGGGGATCGAACCCGCGCCTCCTGCGTAGCGGCCGCGTTCACTACCGCTACGCCACGGAGGCTGTCTATGTAAAATTCAATTATTTTATTTAAACCTACAGCAAAACTCTTCCCTATTTGGATCCACAGTTTTAAAACCTTATGAAGTGCTCGTCGCTGGCTTTGACAGCGAGTGGGAGTCGAACTCATTTGATGTGCTTCAACTAAAACTAAACTTTAATTGGAAAACAAACGGAGTGGAATTGAGATACTTCACGACGCGTTTTTTGTTCATTCTTTTTTTTTTCAAGAATCTTTAGACTACACGCTTGGTCTGAGAGTAAAGTGACGAGAGTGAAGTTTATCTATATTAGAAGAAAATCTTTAATATAAAATGAATCGCTGAATATGTTGCTAAGCGCAATTCTCGAGAACGGCTGAACCGATTTTGCTAATTCTTTTTTGGAATATTCCTTGAAGTACGAGGATGGTTCTTACGCAGAGAAAAATTTAAAAAATTTCTTGATAAGGCCTGAAAAAATCTAAAAATGTTCACTAAAAAGATCATGTAAATGTTCGTAGCATTATTTAGCTCTACGCTTGGCTCGGTTCATTGTTCGGTTCGACAAATTTAAAAACGGCGAAAGCTCGATGTTTTGTTTCAAGTGAATGCTCAAATTTATCAACACCTTTAGGCGGTACGAAGTTCGCGGGGTTAGCTAGTAATGAATAAAAATATAATTCATCATGTTGTTGTAGTTGGCTTTCTAGTCTAACTGTAATGCAGATGAACTTCGATATTACCTTGAAGCGATTACCATCTGACCTAAACAACCAATTGGAGATATCAAAGTTCTTTAGTCGACTAATCGAACTTTTGAGGGCTCCAAATACCTGTAACGACTGCCATAGATGCTCGTATGTCAACCGGGACTGCCACGGCTTGACTTGCTCTTCCGCAGCACGGAAATATCCAGACCAAAAAATAGACATAATTATCATGCACACAAATTGCACTGAGCGTGAATCGAACCCACTCCTTGCGGTGGTGTTCGCTACCACCACGCCACAGCTCGTATAATAAAATAAATATATCTCTAATATATAAAAATCAATGCCACTTTTCGTTGTTACTTTATAACTCAAGAACGGCTGAACTGATTTGGCTAATTTTATCTTGAAATATTCGTGGGTGTCCAGGGAAGGTTTAAACAGTGAGAAAATAGATGCAGCGGGAACGGGAAATATAATATATGGCGGTACGAAGTTCGCCGGGACAGTTAGTACATATTTAAAAATCAATGCCACTTTTCGTTGTTACTTTATAACTCAAGAACGGCTGAACCGATTTGGCTAATTTTAGTCTTGAAATATTCGTGGGTGTCCAGGGAACGTTTAAAGCATGACAAAATAGGTGCAGCGGGAACGGGAAATATATAGCGGTACGAAGTTCGCCGGGACAGCTAGTACATATATAAAAATCAATGCCACTTTTCGTTGTTACTTTATAAATCAAGAACGGCTGAACCGATTTGGCTAATTTTAGTCTTGAAATGTTCGTAGATGTTCAGGGAAGGTTTAAACAGTGAGAAAATAGGTGCAGCGGGAACGGGAAAAATATAGCGGTACGAAGTTCGCCGGGACAGCTAGTTATGTATATTGAAAACATAAAGTTTCTTTATACCTGCACAGAACTATTCAATCACTCGCCGCCGATAAGTTTCCGGGAGTTACGACTTTCTGTGAATAAAGTGCTACGTTTCATGTTACAGTAAAGAATAGTACACTTGTATAGTTATTGAATAAGGGGTGAAGCAATTGGACGTAAAACTATAAGGCCGGTTTTTATAACCGCGTCTTTGAATAACAATATACATTTAAAAAATCCTATTTACAGTATCTACTATATTACAGTATATACTATCTACAACTTAGGTCGCAGACAAGCACACGTTCCACCTGATTGAAAGTGGTTACCGTGGCCTATGGACGTATGTAACATCAGGAGAGTCACACTTGTGCTGCCGACCCTGTAAGAACAGAGAAATTTTGTGCCGTCAGCGCAGAAGATAAGTAGAACAAGCCTTTGGTCTTCCTACTGACAGCACAAAACCTCTCCAGTGAGCTATGGCTACCCTACTCACCACCGGGAACACAACACGAGGTTATTTAGCTACGGTATTCTGTAGGGTGGAGGTACTTCTCTAGTCGGACAGCTCGATTGGGACGGAAATATACCGTCGTGTCCTACCTTCCACTTGCATTTATAAGAGCAACTGCCATTTGACCTCCCAACTCCGACAAGAAATAATCAACAGGTACAGGCTTGTAGATGAAGTTCTTTGGGTCCCAAAGATCATGGTGCTCTAACCTAAAAGTCTCTCTATTAAAGAAAGTAAGGTATAAATTTGAAAGGGGTTGCTTATATTTAAGCAAAGACAGTCAAAGTAAAGTTACTGTTTCAAAACACAGCGCTACCTCCGTAACCGAGATTATAACTTTTAATGAATTTCATCGATTTCGTCATCTTGCGAGTTCTCGCAAAGAATCTTTGTACAAACTTCTAATATATTATAATAACCTCTTAACCTCTTCTGAATGAAATTTTAAATAGGCATATTATTAGGGGAATGGGGGAAATATGAATGTTTGTGAAGTTGTTCCTATGTTTGTTAATAATCATGTTCAATCGGCGGACCAGGATTTGATTTAAACTTGACACTTTAGAAATCAAAATTAATCAATCCCAGATATAATATATCGTATGGGAGATTTTCGAAAATATCCGTTGTGCGAAAGAGATCTCAGTTCTTGGATATTCACTTTATCAGATCTAGATGTGCTTATAAAACTAGAACTTAAAAACAGTAATTTCTCCTATCTATCCTATTAATTTCATCTGTGCTAGATTATTTCATAGATTTTACGAGCTCTGCTGACAATGTAGATATTGAAAGTAGAAAGTTGTTAAAAAGAGCTAAAACTTGCAGTTTTATGGTGATCCAGCGTCGTTTGACTTACAAATTGTGAATTGAAAACTTATTTTAATACCCGACAACTCAACTTTGGTATTAAATATTTGTATGAGGCTTGTGGCAAGACTAATTTGCCTGTCTACTTCTTAGGACTAAAACGATAAGAAATGGTTTTATAAATTCGAGGTTTCTACTCAGAGGACCTCCTTTATTTTTGCTTATACTTAAGTACAGCTTTAATGGTGTGACTGCCATCTGATCTCCCAATCCCGAGAGGAAAACCTGCCCCAGAGGCTCTTCCTTAAATCAGCAGGAGTACCGGTGTGCAATTGAGACTAAACTTCGACCCCCAAAATCTTGATGTGGGCCCAAGAAATGAAGATTGCATCTAAAGCTGGGTCCACATTTGTATCATTTGCCCGATCCGATCACCGTATCCGTATCGGCGACGCGTATCATAATCGCATATGTGGACGGGTGATGATACGCGTATCACTGATATATACATTGTGATCATGATACGTATTAAAGATATTTTAAACATAGGGTATATACATCCAGGGTATGTTTTTTAGTATTTAATCCATACTTCCATACTAATATTATAAATGCGAAAGTAACTGTCTGTCTGTTACGCTCTCACGCCTAAACCGCTGAACCGATTATAATGATATTTGGTACAGAGATAGATTAGACCTTGGGAAAGGACATAGGCTATGTTTGGTCGAGATAACCGATTTCCACGCGGGCAGAGCCACGGGCGAAAGCTAGTTTTTAATAGTTATACTTAATTAGAAGTGCCGTGTTGGTCCTGTAGGAGTAGAATATAGCCACCCCATCTCTTCCTGTGGGTGTCGTAGAAGGTGACTAAAGGATAGGTTATTCTCCATCCGACAGTAAACATACAGCCCATGATAAAGTGCCCACTTCCGGCAATAGGCTCGCCCCCTATTACGTGGGATCGGAAATCAGTTTTTTTTTTTTTTTTTTTTTATATAGGACACGTCAATTTGACTTCGCCTCGCCTGATGGTAAGCTGAAGGAAAGTCTCTGAAAAGATTGGCGAAATGTGGGTACATACGCCTCTGCCTACCCCTTCGGGTATTTACAGCCGTTAGTAAGTACTTAATGAGCTACAAGTACATTATTCAGCCCGTACGATCTATCAAGAACCTAAATCTCAGGAGATTACCCCTCCTAACTCCTTATGTGTGTTCTACCGCTTGTACAATAGTTTGTGTTCTGAGGAATTGTTTGAGATGATGCCCGAGGCTATTTCGTACCATCGCACCCCACAGACAGAGGATCTCGCTCCCACACTTAACGCAAT
This sequence comes from Eilema depressum, assembly GCA_914767945.1. Taxonomy (NCBI): domain Eukaryota; kingdom Metazoa; phylum Arthropoda; class Insecta; order Lepidoptera; family Erebidae; genus Eilema; species Eilema depressum. The sequence goes on from OU612020.1 coordinate 20,629,599, forward strand.
TGAACTTGTACTGTGCGATTCTAAACAAACTTACTTTACACAACGAAATTTTCAATCCCTCTGCAATTTATTGAATAAAGCACTTATAGTTCGTACGAATATCGGTAGATTGCTCCCACCATCGCCCTAAGATGGATGTATTGGAAAATTTGGATCAATCTCGGGCGAAGCTCGGTGGCTCAGTGGTCAGAGCATTCCCCCTGTAAGGGAAAGATCGCGGGTTCGAGTCCTGCCCGAGTATTGATTTCGCTTTTTCCAATTTAAAATAAAGTAATTATACTTTTCTATATTTTTTTTTTATTTTGGAACCTGATCTGTTTTGCATTCTCAATGGTTTATGATATACATACATACATATATAATCACGCCTTCACCCCTAAAGGGTTAGGCAGAGGTGAATTAACACCCACATTTCACCAATCGTTGTATTCGATCCCACGTAACAGGGGGTGAGCCTATTGCCGTATTCCGGGCACTATTTTTGACTCGAGCCCTGCTTCTGAGGCTGAGTCTGGACTGTATACAGGGTGGAAGATTTTAACCTTACCTGGAGGGCAAGTGCTTTAAATACTGGAGATAGCGAGTTTCACTCAAAAGAAACATTCCTTTATTTTTAAAAAGAAACAAAACTGCATTCATAGATTTTTGAAAATTGGCTTGCCACACCCGGTAATCGAACCGACTAAAATACGAAAAAATAACATCCTGTATTTTTATAGCATCAATCGATAGTGTCAATTATGAGGATCAAATCTCTCTAACAAACATGGTAAATTAAATGAAAGGAAGTTTATAAAATCTTAACTTATAAATTCCATTCCGACAGTACTTTTGGTCAAGGAGCCATCACATACCTTATCAACAATAAAGTTATCTTTGACGCCATTTATTTATTACAATAAGTACTAAATGACTGAACTTTGATTCCGATTTAGAATGTAACGTTATTGGGTAACTCCATAAAGTACTCAGTGTATTTTTATAGCATCAATCGATAGTGTTAATTAACATTATGAGGATCAAATCTCTCTAACAAACATGGTAAATTAAATGAAAGGAAGTTCATAAAATCTTAACTTATAAATTCCATTCCGACAGTACTTTTGGTCAAGGAGCTATCACATACCTTATCAACAATAAAGTTATTTTTGACGCCATTTATTTATCAAAATAAGTCTAAATGACTGAACTTTGATTCCGATTTAGAATGTAACGTTATTGAGTAACTCCATAAAGTACTCAGTTCTCCCGATTAAGGTCCAAGATACGTGTCTCGAGGTATACTTGGTTCGGCTTGGAAACCTCTGCGTGGTACACCGCATCGCACCCTGGGCAACGGAGATGGCGAGAGAATTGCTTTATTGGTTCACCTTATAATACGTTAATTGAGACTTGAATTAACCTGACGGCATGCGGTTTTAGTCGGTTTGAGTGCGACATAAATACCCCTGCTGGCCAGTGGTGGTATCCGTATGAAGAAGAGGGACAAGTAATTTAAATATGGAATTTTATTGTTGATATGATATCTGATGGATCCATAAGTTAAGTTCTTTAATGTGTTAAATCGAATTCAAAAAAATCGTTTTCAGGGATTTCCTTCCATTTAATTAACCATGTTTGTTAGACAGATTTGATCCTTATGATTTACACTATTGATTGATGTCATAAAAACACAGGATGTTATTTTTTCGGAATATAGTTGGTTTGATTACCGGGTGTGGCAAGCGAATTTTCAAAAAATTATGAATGCAGTTTTATTTCTTTTTAAAAATAAAGGAATGTTTCCTTTGAGTGAAATTCGCTATCTCCATTATTTAGTGAACTTTCCCTCCAGGTGAGGTTAAAATCTTCCACCCTGTATATCTGTCTGATGTTAAACAGCCCTATCCCTTAGTCGCCTTGTACGACACCGTATGGGAAGAGATGGGGTGGACCAAATTCTACTCTGCCGGGCACCATGGATACAACAATGATATAATTGATTGATTTGATAAGCATTTTTTGTAAATAGACTAAAAAAAAAAAGCCCGCTGAGTTTCTTGCCGGAGTCTTCTCAGGCCGGGGCCGCGTTTCGAACCGGTGTGGTCCATTTGCTAAGCTAGTCTTTAGTACATATATGTATAGGTATTATTGACGTTTTGTAAGTGCCGTTTTGATGGTCTATACAGAATAAATGATTTTTGACTTTGACTTTGACTTTGACTTTGACTATAACCAGGCGAAACCGGTATAATAAGTGCTTGATTCAATATGTGTAGCATGTTCCACCAAGCGCCACTATAAACACCTTCTGCAATAGTTTATGATTAAATTAGATCGAATAAAATGTTTATATTTTAAGGCGGTATCGACATCTGCCATTAATAGAATCGCTTCAAAGCGAATTGTTTTGTTAGTTGTCAATTAATCACACGATATTTCTGTGATTACAAAAATGGTATAATAGATTATTTATTTCGGGTTACAGGTTACATTGTTTATTTCGAGTTAATTTCATATTTTTTCACTTGCCAGGGCAGGGACAGGTTGGCTAAGGCCTTGTCCTAGGTGAGCAACAAACGCGACAGCGCGGCAACGCAACGTTTTTACGTAACGCAACGTAGGACACAATAAAGAACAACGACCATTTCATTGTTGTCGCGCTTGTCGCTCACGTAGGAAAAAGCCAGGGTTTAGCATTATTGAACGTTCCTATCACCATTATCGCTAATATATCACTATGTCCAGATGCCCTGTTATCCCTAGCACACGTCCACGAACTCCACTCTGAGAAACTCTGCTGTAAACCGTGTCACAAAGAGTAACGATGTTGTTTAAAGTTGGCATGTAACAAAGCACTCTCGCGGTCCACACCGCCGCGCACCGCATCGGGCTAATCTCTACCGTTCGCCAAGTTGGGAACGTGGTTAGTTCTCAGTTACGGACTTTATTGTGCAGTTATTTTAAATTAGGTCGATGAGCATTGTACTCATTGTAAAATATCAAGGACAGCCGTAATCGTATGCCACTTACTCTAAAAAAACAATACTTTCTAGGGAAAAGTGGCATACGACCACGGATTATCCTTGATATTTTCTTGTTTAATACTTTTTAGAGCGTAATTTTTCATTAGTCCGGTTTTACTTTTTAAACTTAATTATTTATTCATATCGCATAGTCGCAGCTAGACCAGTTGTTGAACTTTTTAGAGCTCCAACTAGCCGTAACGACTGCCATAGATGTTCGTATGGTAATCTAAATCGATGGCTTAACGTGCTCACCGAGGCACGACCAGACCAATGCAAATACCCAAAATCATGCATACAAATATATTTGCTGATATTAAATTTCTAATTTGCAATTGCATAATATTTGCACTGAGCGGGGATCGAACCCGCGCCACCAGCGTAACGGCCGCGTTCACTACTGCCGCGCGACCGTAGTAACTATTTATTAATCTGTGGCGCGACGCAGAGTATGCATCTACAGATTTAAGTTCTATGATTAATTAATCAAAATTAAAACAGATACGTCAAAATTTACCCATGACTAAGTACCCGCTTGTCGGCAATAGGCTCGCCCCCTATTACGTGGGACCGCAAATCACAATTGGCTAAATATGGGTATTAATACACTTCTTTATTTTACAGACGTGTTACGTAATAAGTTACAGACTAAAAATAACTTTGTCTCCCAAAAGAAAAGTCCCAAGTTTTTCTTCTATCTTTTGCACATTCATCCAAGAAACTATTACCCAATTAATCCAACCCTGACAACTATGTAAGTAGCAAACTTGTTGAAGGTTTTGTGAAACTAGTCCAATATACGCGGGACCAAAAGTTTGTGCGATAAAGACGGTCAATAGAAATTCTGTTCCGACCTTTAACAAGACCTCTTAAGTAGGGTAACAATGTTAGAACGTGTTAGCGGGATATAACTATGTCGTATACTCGTACTAGATGAATCTGTGACAGGCATGGGTACGGGAGATGCGGTGCGTATGTTGTAAGTTAAATTATTTTTTTGGGATTTTTTGGGATTATTCAATCAAAACCTGATTAGAGATACTGAGATACTCCTAACAAGGGGTTAGAGGGAATTAGGGAATATCAGTAATTTCGGTTGCTAATATTCTTTGAAAAAAATCTCAATATATCAAAAATGACGCATTTCATAAGGTTTGACTAGTTTGTTTATATACAATGTTGTGATGTTTATGTCTGTATATGGGTGAATTTCAACAAATGCCATTTTTTTTATCATATCGGTGAACTTGTTCATTTATATGTTTTTTGTATATTTTTCAGGTTTTATGTAATCTTTATGATATCATATATCCCCAAATTTAATATCATCAACGTATCATTTAAGATTATGGAGAAAATTCACTTTGAATTTTGGTTTCCACCGACATGACAAACCAGCACCGATTTATTTTTCTGTACACCGATATGATAAGTTTATCCACCGAAATGATATACATATCCACCAATATGATAAAATATCCACCGAAATGATATAATCTATCCACCTTTGAACATCAAAAAGGAAATAGTAGGTGCCTTATTTTTACAAGGGTGACTTAAAACTGAATACTTGACCTGAAGAAGATCATATCCAACGAGAACTGAGTTCTTGGAGATCCAAATAATATATTTTTTTTGGAATTATATAGGTACTTATTTTATTATATTTTCTTTTTTTATAATACATACTTAATTTAAAAAAAGAACGTTTATAAGCTGGTAACACAAATCAATCAATTAGCCTATTGCAGTCCACTGCTGGTCATAGGCCTCTTCCAATATGCGCCACGTTTGCTGATCCTCCGCCTTCCGCATCCAGTCCGTCCCAGCCACCTTTCGTAGGTCGTCAGTCCACCTGGCTAGGGGGTGTCCCACCTTCCGTTTTCCTCCTCGCAGTCTCCACTCTAGGACTCGTCTGCTCCATTCAAGCTGTGCATCATTTCGCCCAGTTGTTCCAGCGACTCCGCAACTATGACGATGTCGTCGGCGAACCGAGGGTGCGAGATGTACTCACCGTTGATGTTGATACCCCGCCCAGTCCAGCCCAGAGTCTTGAAGACGTCCTCCAATGCGTTGTATACTATAGTCTTTTCAAAACCCGACTTGCTCAGGTGGCTGGAACTCGTCGAGCTTACCTGCGAGGCGATTTGTGACGACTCTCGAGAACAGCTTGTAGACATGACTCAGGAGTGAGATGGCCTGCGTTCTTCAGCAAGGTCTTGTCACCTTTTTTGAAGAACAGTACCACCGCACTCTCGCTCCGTGCCCTAGGTGTTAGCCCTTGCGGGATGACGGAATTAAAGAGGCTTGCTAGCTCATTCAGGATTGGAGCCCCACCTGCTTTCAGCAGCTCAGTAGTAATTCCGTCATCACCAGGGTACCTGTTGTTCTTTAGTTGCCTGAGAGCCACATCCTACCCGCACTGCTCGAAATCTGGCATATCCTCGGTGTAGTGGCGCGTAAGTGGGGCTCTGTGGTTTTCATCGCTGTGTCCCGTCGGTTTACTCGTCGAATTAGAATTTTACTCATAGAATTTCTCGATCTCTTTGAGTATCTCGAACTTTGAGGTATTCGTTTTGCCATTCCCAGTTTCAAGTTTCGTCAGATGGGGCCTCCTCAACTGCTGAGCGAACACTTCCGACCCCCTATTACGCTCGATTGCCTCCTGAATGGTGCGAGTGTTGGAGCAGCGGAGGTCGCGTCATATCAGCTTTTTGATTCGCTGGTTTAAGGCTCTCCCATCTGACGAAGACGACTGTGTGGATGGTTGTTTACGCCTCTTTCTCATAAGTTCGAGAGTCTCAGGAGAGAGCTTGAACTCTTGCTGTTTACGTTTCACGGGAAACATCTTTCGAGACACTACCTGCAATGGTTTGACCACTATGTCGGCCTTCTCGTCAATGCCTCCCTAGAGGTTTCCAGTATTGCGAAACGATTTTGAAGTTCCAGTTGGAACTTTTCGGACCCTAGACTACTTAGAGCGGCGTGGGTGGGAGGGTTGACCTTATCATTCGGAATCTTTCAGCCTTGAAGTTGATATTTAGAGAGCCTCTTATATGTTGGTGATCGCTTCCAGTATTAAACTTGTTGATCACACTTGTTGATCTCTAAATATGTGCTTAGGTACCGTTATGAAAAAAGTCTATATCGTTCCTTATTATAGTCCACTGCCTGTGGGGATTTTTCTTAAAGAAACTATTCATTAAGAAGAGCCCCTGTGACTCGAGGAAGCTGACTAGCATTTGCCCCCTGCGATTTCTGCATCCCACTCCATAAGATCCGATTTTCGTCTCGTCACGTTCTTGTACTCCCACTTTGGCATTGAAGTCCCCCATATGTATGTATGTGTTTATATGTTCCATTTTTTTCTTTGTATACTTAACGAAATCTCACGGGATCAACCGATATGATAAAACGACTCACCGAGATGATAAAATATCTACCGATATGATAAAGCAATCCACCGATGTGACAAAACTGTGCATTGATCATGAATCAAAACACCGATATTAGATGTAAGACACCGATTCGTCTTTTCTTATCATTTTCGGTGTAAATTATCATATCCGTGGTAATAAAGACCACCGATTACACCGATATGCGAACACCGATGTGAGAAATTACACACTTTTTAGAAAATTAGAAAAAATGCATAATATCTAGGTTAAATTCAATAACAATCAATGAAGCTAATTCACTTACTACCCTTATTAGAACCAAACAACAATAATAAAACTGCTTATTACACTAGAAAGATGGAACCACCGATAGTATAAAATAATTGTCCGGGAGCAAAAAAAATGGCATACTTACATTATTGGCGGGAATATGCAGCGATTTGACATACGTCCGTCCTGACTGCGTACTAGCAGGCACTAACGAGAGAAATAAAATTGGGGTGGGGACACTGTCGGACTCGTCGATATAAAGTTATGTGTAAATTACTTTTGGTCACCGATTTGAGAACATTTGGCAGGACAAGTACGTTTGTGCCTCTCAGTAATAATAATCGTTAATTATGTAATAAAATATGCCTTAGATTAATAATAAAACTAATAATCTATGAAATAGAATAATTTATATACTTAACTTACTTATTTTTATTAGTGTATAAGCTTTTTTGTTTGTAAAAAAAGTAGAGGGACAGCACCGATTTGAAAAAAATAGAGGTTTATATATTTATTTCTACCTTTATATATAGTCCTAGCCAAAATATATTTTTGCCACAACCCATTAACAACCTATTGAATACTAAAAAAAATAATTCAGAACAATATTCCTTTTTTCAAATACTAATTTCACCGAAGACAAAAAAAAAAGCCATTTGGGAAATTCACCCATATATTATGTTCTGTATCTGTTTATGGCATCACAATTACCACTTTTTTATTTTTCTAGAATCATTATCTCTTTCCTCGGAGACATAAATGGTGCGTAAAATCCCCATTGATAACCGACCCCATTGTCCGAGCCGGCGGGGGTCGCTATGTTGGACTTGAACCGACTAAAACACACACGCCGTCCGTGGGTCGTAGGTGGCCGGAGGTGCAATAGCCTGAGACATTTCTCGTACCCCGGCCAACCCAGGGCCATCTCTTTCGGCTTGGTCCTCTTCGGGTGTGAGGACCATGGAGTCTCCGTCTAGCCCCTGGGTACATTGACGGTCTTAAAAGCTTGAAACTTTTTCTTTAATTATGATCTAATAAAAAAAGTCCCAAGGTTTTCGAAATCATTGCTACCTTAGTTAGCTGCGAAAGTTCAAGAGTCACTAGTGGTACTCGACAGGATATTGGATGTGGGGTTCCACCAGACGTGTGACGTACCTTCATTATGTACACGTCACTACAGACGCACAGAAAAGAACTGTCAAACAGGAAAATTGTTGGGGACAAACTATTATTGAACTTTTTAATAGGTACCTACGTATATTCAAGCAAATAAATGTATAGGTATACATTCACCATAGACCTTCGTGGTTTTAAGGAATGTTGTAATACTATGTGTGACACATCTATTGGCCCACCAACTTGCATTTTCAGTTTAGTCCTAGCTAAAAATTTATATTAGGTCGAGCAAAAAGTGTTTTATGCGGTTTTGAACCAGGCATATTCAAAATTTTGTCAATAGTCTTTTTTTGAATTTCGAACACAGAATTTAAAGAGAGATGATTCCTCAAAATTTCATAGAACGGTTAGAGTAGAGTTTATCTATGCCTAATCGCATGAGAGCTGTCGTAGATGCCCATGGAGGCAACACGCGTTATTAAATTAAACCTTTATTTGATAAAACATGTTTATTATTCAAAAATCAACTGCCTTCATCAAGGCGCATACCCGACTTGTTAGGCGTAGCTCCATGTCGTGTGGTATTCTGAATTCAAATTTAAAACAATACGATCGAAAAAGATGGTAAAATGCCTCAGGTTTAAAACTGCATCAATAGTTTTTTGTTCAATCTAGCAATCATATTTAGGTAGGGGCCATCGAAACCTAAACTCTAAGGTGGGCCAATAGATGTGTCCACAAGTATATATTCTTTAAATGTAAAAAGAAATATTATAAAAGCGACATACTACTTACTAATAAATCACGAAATATCTCAGAAACTATAACGCCTACAAACTTGAAATTTGGCAGGTAAATTCTTTCTAATCCAGCAGGTAGATTTCCTCTAATCTCCTTCTTATTTCCTTAAATTTGATACCCTACTCGATAAAGTGGAATGACAACTTCTTTTGACATTATGCATTTTAGCACCTCCACTGTATAGTTTTTGTTGACATTGTATGTACCCTGTAACCTTCGGAAGATGTATACTTTTCATTTGAGACCGCATTCATCGAAATCTGTCCAGCCGTTAGGCCTGTTAGAGGGGCCTGAACAAATAAAACTACATACATACATACATACGCGTGTAACACATTACCCTCGCTGGCGCAGTCAGGTAAAAAATTACATCAATACCAAATGGCCGCCACTTACTCCCTGAATTGTCATCGCCCGTATCGCTCGATATTAGATTTCACCCACCTAGTCTGTGAGTTAGGGAGAATGCAGTTCTCAATAAACCGATTTGCCGAGACAATGGAACAAATTATGTTCCGTCTAGGATTCGATTTAGTGTGATACTGGTACCTACGACGGTAGTATTTCATATAGGTTTTTTACCCGACTGTCAAAAAGGGTTATGTTTTTCGCGTGTCTTGTATTTTGTAAGATTCTTTATTACCTCAAATCTGCTGAACCGCTTTACGGATTTCAATTATTCATATCTTAAATTAAAGGTATCCATTGTCCAAGTGTTGTTAGTACATAAAATGTAAAAAAAAAGTTATATGGTGAATTATTGGCGCCAAAATGTGTATTGTCAAAAAAAAATTTTCGGTCAAACTTTTCGGGTATCAAAATGAAGGAAATTAGAAGGCGATTACAAACATATATATTTATGTTTTGTCATAGCATAACTAAAAAGGATAAAATAAAATGAAAGGCCGTTTGAGCGTGATTGAGTACAAACATACAAACATATTGACAGCCTCTGTGGCGCAGCGGTAGTGAACGCGGCCGTTACGCAGGAGGCGCGGGTCCCGCTCAGTGCAAATATTTGGGTGCATGAATATGAATATTTGCATTGGTCTGGGTGTTTCTATGTATAATATGTATATATTTACGAGAAAAAAAATGTATTCAAGTATGTATATTCGCATTCTAGAACCCATAACACAAGCTAGTTAAGCTATGCTTACTTTGGGTCTAAATAGCGTTGTGTAGAATGTCCTAGAATATTTATTTATTTATTTATTTATATTATTGAGTAGATAAGGTATTTTCAGTTTCAGAGATAATTCACTTTCTCATAAACAATGGGGAATATTGTCTAACACAAAGATACTGTAGATAAAATACCTTACAATTACCGCTTGACCTACTTTCATCGTAATGAGGGGGTCATTACCACAAGGCTCCTGGCTCAACCTCAATCAGTAGCAAAACAATACCCGTCAAAATGACTTCGCAAATACATAATATTTAATTCGATATGTTAAATCAAAATTTTATACAACTTCGTATATTTGTACCGCAAAATGACGTCATTTTTTTTGTATTTTGGCTTCAATTTTATCCATGCATATCAAATCGAACAAAAAACTTCATAACAACAAACTACATTAATAAGTGCATTTTGATATTTTCGGTAATGCATGAAACGTCACTATAGGTGCGCTATACCATCGCAAAGTATCTGCTAACACTCTGCTAATATTGTGGAAAAGTACAAGTGTGTTATCAATAATGTACTTAGTCTGTAGTTTTGGTTCTGGTGTAGGCTTTCCATTCAGGGTTGGTAGGTATAATGACATGGACACTATGTCCCCCGTAATAACTTGAAATGGGGACGCAAAATGGAGACTGGGCTACAAAGTTAAATGCTAATTAGTTAATTAAGCGTTGATCAGCCTTTCAGAAACTGTGTGTTAGTATGGATATACTAGTTTTTAATCCAAGAATAAAATTTTTTTTTAAAAAAGACGTGTGGCACTCGGGGACTGCCGCGGTAAAGTTATTGCATAGCATTTTTTATCAACTTATGCAATTATAATTACTTACGTTAAGCGGAGCTACTTCGGAGCAGCTCGGCTCGATTCGTGCGAGCTTCGGGGTGTTAGGTTTTTTTTCGTTACGGAATTTCTGGATTCGGTCTCCACGCTCAAGGTCCGCGATAGAAGCTATGCAATAGCTTAAAAAAATTCATTTATTTGCAGAAATGTGGTCAAACATGATGTTACAAAGATTATTACAGTTCAGCACATCTACTATTCAATGGCATGCAAATAATATTAACTTAGGCTCTATTTAATGCTGCGTTTGCATACTCGCGGCAGAGCGAGAGAAGTGGCGAGAGAAGTGGGCAGAGACGTGGTGTGAATGGTATATTCGTCATGCCGCGAGTACTGCCGCGTATGTTGCTGCGAATGTCGGCTTGGCGGCGCGAGTCAAAGGAGCGGCAATACTAGCGCGATGACTTATACGAGACCGCTAGATGGCGCTAATCAGTAAACACGGCTTTCGTTATTGCTCCTCGAATATTTACTTTTAAAAATATTTATATCGATCTACGGAAAGTGTATAGTAGTTGAAAGTGATAGTTTTTATTAATAATCTATTTAATTAATTCGCTATGCTGTAAAAGCATAATGCGTACACTGCTACAGCGTTGTCCTCCATACGTTTACGTCCGTCTCCATTGCAGGGCGAATACTGTAATGCGGACCAACGCGATGATGGGAGTGTGTGAACACTAGGGTATAATCACGGGAATATTTTCTGGCAACACGATGAGCAATGCGAGCGGCAGTATGTAAACGCGGGGTAAGAATAGGATCCTGTGAGTCGCTAGAAGAGGTTTAATATGGTACGCGGGCGCAGTAGCATGCTCAATAGCTATTTTTGTAAAATAAATACCAAATTTCTTCCTCCACACTTTAGAATTAATACAAAGAATAAACTTCGAGTTGACTTCGTAAACTCGAACAACAACAAAAGCGAAGTTTCGCTTTGTATCGCCTATAATTCCTGTTCAAACAAATAGTTAATAAAAAGAAAATTGTATTCACGAAAAGAAAATAAACAGTTTACGAACTTGTTGAAAGTAATTCTTCTCCATTTGCCTGGTATTTGATAATAATAGCTTTATTTATAAGTTAATCTATCAATAATTATTATTATTAGATTATTAAAGTTGTATAAAATTTTTCAACTCAGTTAGGTATTTTCTATTAAAATTTTACTACATAGATCAATGCGCCGCGTGGTTCCCGGCGGAGTAGACTTTGGGCCACCCCATCTCCTCCCTTGCGGTTTCGTACAAGGCGAATAAGGGATAGGGCTGTTTAACATCAGACAGATATAACAGCCCAGGCTCAGCCTCAGGTATATGACTCGAATCAACAACAGTGCCCGGAATACGGCAATAGGCTCACCCCCTATCACGTGGGACCTAAACACAATGATTAGTGAACAATGGTGGGTGTTAATTCACCTCTGCCTAACCCTCCGGGGATAAAGGCGTGATTATATGTATGTATGTATGTACATAGATCAAATCTGCATCTCAACGTTGTTTCTGCTACCACCAAGGCTTCCACTTCAGAGTTTACGGTATACTTACTCCTCTAAATAAACGAGAGCATTTAATCGAGGTTCTATCGAGCATTCTGGCGAGCAGAGAGCAATCCCGCGAAATGACAGTTCGACTAAAGCGTTTACTAGGAAGATCATTTAAATGTTCGTAGCCTTTAGCTCTATGCTTGATTCGGGTCGGTATTCAGTTCGACAAATTTAAAAGCGGCAGATGACCGAAGTTCTAGTGAATGCTCCAGTCTGTCAGCATCTTTATAGTACGCAATAAGCCTGAATGTATGTACTTGTAACCTTTCGACTTATGTCACTCCATCTACAACCATTTTTCAACTGTCACTTCAACCACTGAATAAATATGTACAGAAAACCAAGTTCATTTATCAACCTCCAAGACTTTTCCCGACTTAGTTGGAGTCGGTCTTCAGTCCAACTATTAAAACGGCCACACTTTGATAGTTCCCGTGAAGCGACTGCTATCTGGCTTCCACAATCCAATGGCGATGTCGAAGTTTTACGATTAGATTAGATACATTTTTTTTGTAAATACATACATATTATACAAAGAAACACCCAAACCAATGCAAATATTCATATTAATATGCACACAAATATTTGCACTGAGCGGGGATCGAACCCACGCCTCCTGCGTAGCAGCCGCGTTCACTACCGCTACGCCACAGAGGCAGTCAACATCAAAGAAACATCAAATCCCATACATTCATCATTCTATTCTACAATACACTGACCAATGAATTGCCACTTGTCTCGAGGCATACTACTTAACTCTCTCGTGTGTGTACTAAACCTGTGATTCCACTCATTTGTTTGAAGTTGTCCTTCTGTACACATACCTATATTTAGCACTACAACATCGCATTCTTATATTAGCACCAGTAAATAATTCACACGTCACAGTCAGTGTTGCCATTAGTAATAGTGAATAATGATGACACAAGAACGGTTCCAGCTATCTAATGTATTAGGGACTATAGAGAATGCCTTTCTTTTGTTTTATTTGTTTTTCTTTCTACCTTTCTATTATACTTACACACACTCTAGAGAAAACTGCAAAAAAACTACCTACTTAATGGCTTTGTGTCTGATGAAGAATGGACGCCAGAGCTTTGTGGTAAGGTTTTTCGCTGCCAAGTTGGCAGACAAGCAAACGGCCCACAGGATGGCAGGGTTTACTGCAGCCTATGACGACGTGTGCAACACCAGTGCCCCAAACACGAAAAATATTCGAATTCGTAATGTAAACGTATCGAGAAAACGAAGCATTGCGATTGGCTGCCTGCCTACTGTGAACCAATCGCAAAGCCCCGTTCTTTCGATACGTTTACTTTACGAATTCGAATGTTTCATTTGCTCGGGGCGCAGGTGCATCATATTTGTGCTGCTGAAGTCGACCCTATAAAATCCTTCTGATGTGCCAATTTCGTGCAAATATACATACAATCTGCACGAAGCAGTAGGTACGCAATTCGGGCACCCGCATACGTGCCTACGCAGTGGACACATTTTTGCCTAGTTGTTTAATCAAATGGCTGAATATAATTCAGGCCGTTAGTTGAACGGAGCATTTAGTCAACAGCTTAGGCAGTTGAACCGCTCATTAAGCTCGTTGGCTGCGACATATTACACTATTAGCTGACCCGGCGAACTTCGTACCGCCATATTTTCTGATCCCGTTCCCGCTTCATTTCTCTAAATTTATGTGTTTCTCTACAATATTATGCATGTATTATACATATAAACCTTCCTCTTGAATCACTCTATCTATTAAAAAAACCACTTCAAAATCCGTTACGTAGTTTGGAAGATTTAAGCATACATAGGGACGGACAGACAGCGACAGCAACTTTGTTTTATAATATGTAGTGATGATGATGATGCCAGTAAGTTTTTAGTTCGAAACTTCCAAATCAAACGTATGGATACTGTATACAAATTGAGTGTAGTCTTCTTAACCATTCCGTATATGCGTGCGATTCTCTCATTCCATGAACCCTTTTGTATCTACGCAGATATTCTATGCTTTATGCTCTCACATCACAGAGCACTGACAGGTTTGCTTAGGACGGGTTTGCACAAGGCTTAAGGATTCCAACGTTCATTCATGGCAGGCGTGCTTTGGAATGTGATACGAACCTCTAGAGTGACCGGCCTAACCCGACGGATAATCTCTGTCGGTTATTTGCAGTGGTTCTGGCATTGTAGGCATTCATATCACGGATGTTGCCCGGTTTTGGAAGGATTTAAGGAAACTGAACAATGAAAATTTGCTTGAAATTACCATAGTTAGTCTTATAATTTGATATTTTGTTATCAGAAGTTCAGTTCACTTTTTGTTCATTTATGCCTTTCATTTTTTTCACTCAAAGCGACACATTTGAACGAAACGAAACTTTAGTGCTGAATGAATAAATGTTGGATTGTTTCACTATTTGACATCCTATCACTTTCTCTTATTTTGATTTTTATAGGACAGACTGCCGTCTGAGTCTCACGTGGAACCCTGACTGTACCTCACCCGTTGACTTAGGCCCCAAAGTTTTTTTTTTTAATGTACATACATACATACATACAATCACGCCTTTATCCCTGGAGGGTTAGGTAGAGGTGAATTAACACCCACATTTCCCCAATCATTGTATTAGGTCCCACGTAATAGGGGGTGAGCCTATTGCCGTTTTCCGGGCACTATTGTTGACTCGAGCCATGTATAGGCTGAGTCTGGACTGTATAATATGTCTGATGTTAAACAGCCCCATCCCTTAGTCGACTTGTACGACACCGCATGGGAGGAGATAGGGTGGCCCAAATTCTACTCTGCCGGGAACCACGCGGCTTTTTAATGTAGGACACGTCAATTTGAGTTCACTTCGCCTGATCGTAAGCTGAATTCAAAGTCATATGAAAGAGGGTCACCATTACAGACACGTACCATGTTACAATGGTGGCACTCAGCTTGACGGCCTCATCAGATGCTTTTTCACGCCCCGCTTAAAGGACTGTAGGAAGAAGGAAACACGTAAGCTGGTAAGGAATTTCGGGTCTTCATGATGCAGCAAAGGAAAGAGTCGCTGAACCGCTTGGTTCTTGATGGAGTATTCTGCACCGTATGCAGGCGCAGTCGCAGCTTGAAGTTTTGGGGGTGATCACTTCGGAAATTCCTTAAGAAATTTAACCCCCCCTTCCTTGTACTGGGACTTTTCAATGTGACGTGCATGGTTTTGGGGGGGGAGGGTCATGTCCCCTGTGACCCCCCCCCCCCCCTCGGACCACGCCTGACCGTATGCGGGTGACATCTAAACCCTGCACATGTTGTCCTGTGTAGGAAAGGAAATTATTGGTAAGGCCCAATTCGCAATAAAATATTATAAGTAAATCTTTCTCAATCAAGCTGCTGTCATGGTTTTAATCCTGTTAATAGTATTAACATCGATTACAACCATATAACTAGTGACCGCACATTAAACACACCGAACACTTGATTGGACCAGTGTAATCGCTATTGGTGTACACTTCACAGCTGACATGTATAATGTACGTGACAGTGTGGACCACAGATTAGAAATTAGTGTACCTACAGTCGAAGCTTGGTAATCAATGGAATGAAATTTGTAGTTAATATGCTGAATGAAAATGTATGAAAGGAAATATGAACTGTGAAAGTTTTGATTTTAATTGCAAAAGGAACTACTGCTCTTTCCATAATTTAAGTTGGGCGTGAAAAAAAAAAAATATACCACTTAGGTGGCAGACAAGTACACGACCCACCTGATGGAAAAAAGCACAACAATGTAGCATTATTGGTGTCTGTAATAACGACCTTCTTGCCTGCAAAATATTTATATTGACTTTCACGGGCGAGACTGTCGTCTGACCCCTTACACCTGAGAAGAAAGTCTATCGATGGATGAGCCTATGGTTTTTGGTGGTGGCTTACGCAAAAACAACTAATCAACTGTAGACCAAATTATGCACATAGATAGATGGTGGTCTGAATTAGGATAAGGGCTACTTTTAGGACTACTTTTTGTCCCGGGAAGGAGATTCCTGTGGGTCGCGGGCATGGGATTAGAATTTCACGCGGGCAGAGCCACGGACAACAGCTAGTTATATAGGGCTACCCCATCTCTTCCTGAGGGTGTCGTAGAAGGCGACTAAGGGATAAGGCTGTTCTTCATCCGACAGTAAACATACAGTTCATGAATAAGTACCCGCTTGACGGCAATAGACTCGCCCCCTATTACGTGTGACTGAAATTTATAGTTGGCGAAATGTGGGTGCCAATACACATCTGCCTATCCCTTCAGGGATTTACAGGCGTGAGTATATATGTATGTATATATATGTGATATTCGACAGCCTCCGTGGCGTAGCGGTAGTGAACGCGGCTGCTACGCAGGAGGCGCGGGTTCGATCCCCGCTCAGTGCAAATATTTGTGTTCATGAAATATGGGTATTTGCATTGGTCTGGTCGTGCCTTGGAGAGCACGTTAAGCCGTCGGTCCCGGTTGCCATAAGAACATCTATGGCAGTCGTTACGGGTAGTTGGAGCCCTCAAAAATCCAAAAAAAAACGGTCTAACTGCAAAGCTTCGATATCGCCTGATGTTATCATTGGGTTGTGGAGGTCAGATGACAATCGCTTCACGGAAAATATCGAGGTCTAGCCAAATTCGTAGTTAAGACTGATAAAGCGGACCCCAGACTCCGAGCTGAAAAAGCTTCGGATGCGACTGGGAATTAACGCTAAGAGGAAGAAGATATGTGATAAAATGATGTCTACAAAGAATTACAAAATATATTATACCTAGAAGCTTTTAGAACATTAATCCGGAGTTCCACAGCGCGAAAGAATCAATACTTGTATGTTTGTACAGTAAACAACGTGTCGGCTGTTTTCCGCGACAATGCCTACAAGAGGATGATTGTCTTGAATGCTGATGTCTAATAACGCCCACCCTGTATCTTATTATATATATATATAAAATTACAAGACACCCCGCCCCGGCTTTGCCTGTGGCATATTATGAAACCCCGTATGACCTTTAGGCAATATACAGGGTGTATTTTTGAAACGGGGCAGTAAGGGCAAGTACCTTAACCGTTGTAGTGTATTTTGTCAATAATCGATCATAGACCCGATCTAATGCCACTCGATTTTTTTGTGGGGGTTCGTATCCCCGAGATCGGGGCTATGAACGATTATTGACAAAATAGACTTAAGTCATTTTTTTACGATTGGAAGACATTTTAGCCTAAATTCTTCATTATTAACTTATACGAATTTTTTTAGCTGAAACTAAAAATGACACAAGAAATTCGAATCAAATTTAGAAATTTATGGGTAATAATTCTTTTTATTTACTTTGTAGTCAACCCTACGGACTTCCTGTCCTAAACAAAAAGTTTGACCATTGTAGAAATTGTATTCTCTCGCCGAAATGTATGGGAAACGTTTTTGGCGAATTCTGTCTTTCCTAGTACTCAAAGCTAAAATGGTCCCTTAGAGTCTTTTGATCCCCACATGAAATAGAATCGATTGGCACTAAAAAAAAAATTTTGGACTTTTTGCATTTTTTTCGCTAACTGTAAGATTTTTGCAAAATCTGTAAATGCAGTTCAAAATTTCTCAAAAAGTTAGGGAAGGTCTCCTAAGAACGTTTTGCTGTAACTACAACGGTTAAGGTACTTGCCCTTACTGCCCCGTTTCAAAAATACACCCTTACATACATACATACATACATATAATCATACTTTTATTCCCGGAAGGTTAGGCAAAGGTCAATTAACACCCACATTTTTCACCAATCATTATATTCGGTCCCACGTAATAAGGGGTGAGCCTATTGCCGTATTCCAGGCACTATTGTTGACTCGATCCATGCATCTAAGGCTGAGTCTGGACTGTATATATCTGTCTGAAGTTACACAGCCCTATATCTTAGTCACCTTGTACGACACCGCATGGGAGGAGATGGGGTGGTCTAAATTCTACTCTGCCGGGAACCAAGCGCCATTTTTCAAAGAATAGACTTTTAAAATCTTTTAATTTAATTAGGCCCTTTCTGCCATCGCAAAGGTCAAGTATCTTAACCCTTTCTTTTTCAATTTTGCTTTCAAAATCAACTAAGTGTATATCTCGTAGCTAAGTCTTTTGGGGTTAAGTCAACCGTTGTGATGCTAACGTTACTTTAATATAGGCACAATAATTACAAGCCTTCGTGAGTACTACCCTCCTGGGGCTAATTGTACCGATTGTACGTAATTACTACACGTTTTATTTGCTCTTTCTTTAAAACGCAAAGACTTTTATACCCATACCTATCTACAGTTATAGATAGACAGATTAGAAGGCTCTCACAAAGTTGTTAGTACGAGTGTGACGCCCCTAGTATTACATCATAGGCTACGTTAACCGCTTCCCATCAGGTGGGCCATGTGCATTAGTCAAAGTTTAGTTAGGGCTAGTAAAGGTTTAGGGATGTTTTTGAGGTCCCACCAAGATCTACTGTTATACCTGTTTTTCAGTTTGTTCGCGATGGACGCATAATCTACTGAACGATTTTTGTTTGAAAGTTTTGGGTAGACTTACGTATGTTTTATCGCAATTGATTGAATAGAACCAGAGATATGTCAAAAGTCGCGACATCTACAAGGACGGATCCACGGGCATTGGCTAGTATATAAATACACATTACCTAATATTTAGCTAGCAATATTGGCCCTCTCTAAACAAAACGATGCTTACGTATACTTGTAGTGCCATTATTCGGTGAGCACGCTCAACGCTCGTGTACAGTTCAACGCACAAACAAACACACGGTTCGTTGGCCATTATATTGGCACTTATGTGATTTTGTTCAGCAATTTTGTATTCAAGTGTATGAGAGTGTGATGTGTATTATATGTTCACATTAAGTGTTTTGTGTCGCTGAAATTAGGTTATAACATTTAAGGTTTTTTCCGTTATTCACTCTGTGAAAAGTAATGTATGTTCAGTCAAAATATCGATGAAAAAGCGGACCCCATACTCCGAGATGAAAGCTTCGGATTCGATTGAGCTTAACGATAGGATGAAGAAGGAACAAGAAAAAAGAAAAAGTAAGAAAGTTTCTACCTTCTCTCTGTAATGTCATCCATTTGGGATTACGAGATACGAAAAAGAATGCGAATATAGCTCAGGCGGGACTCGAACCCCATGACGGATGTATAGAGAAAGATTTGGATCAGCTTCGGCGAGCATCGATGACTCAGTGGTTAGAGCATTCCCCCTGTAAGGGAAAGATCGATGTTTCGAGTCCCGCCTGAGCTTTTTCTACCTTAATCGATTTTAAAGCAGCCAGCTTATACACATGCCGGTATTTACCGAATTAACGATAGATGACGGCGGCGTCAAACCGCGTGGAATCGAATAGAGCGATCGATTCGTTGAGCCGTACACCACTGCCGCTCCGACGGAGCCACCAATGTATTGCTTTATTTATTTTATTAGTTTCGACTTGCTCTTTTGAATGCTTTATTTTTTACTTATTAATACAAGCACACCATTAAGACCTGGAATTCCTTACCAGCTTACATGTTTCCCTCTTCCTACAGTCCTGGGTCCTTTAAGCGGGGAATGCCACCATGTAACATGGAACGTGTTTGTAATCATGACCATTTTTTCTGAAACTTTGCCTTCAGATTACAATCAGGCGAGGTGAAGTAAAATTGAGGTGTCCTATTAAAAAATAACACGTTAGCGTAAGCAGTGACCACGGCCAATCGACGTCTACAACACCAGAAACATCACACTCGTTCTGGCGACCCTATAAGAACTTTCTGACGGCCCTTTTTCAGAACTCCTTATTTTAGTCGCTTGTAAAACCCCCAAGTAGGGTGCTTGTTCCACAACTTAAGCGAGAGCACGTCTATACTCTATACTATACTATCCATCCATACTAATATTATAAATGCGAAAGTAACTCTGTCTGTCTGTCTGTCTGTCTGTCTGTCTGTCTGTCTGTCTGTCTGTCTGTTACGCTTTCACGGTTAAACCACTGAACCGATTTTGATGAAATTTGGTATAGGGGTAGATTAGACCTTGAGAAAGGACATAGGCTATGTTAGGTCGCGATAATCGATATCCATGCGGGCGAAGCCGCGGGCAACAGCTAGTTTTATATTATAGTTCATTAGAGATATTTGTTCGCGATGGACGCAAAAACTATTGAAGAGATTTGGTTGCGATTTTTTTCATTTTTGTTAGAAAGGTATTTATATTGTTATCGGTTAAATAGGACCGGAGCCGGAGATCCGCGGGCCGCAGGCGTATGGCTATTAACTAATATTTGTACACATATTTCACATTACATTTAGCCAGGGCATTTTTGTGTATAATATGTATATGCTTACAAAGTAGGTAAGTTTTTTTTTATTCGTTACCGTTGATATGGACTGTTATTTCTTTGACAAAATTTAGGTTGTCGATAGCGAATAAGTTAGCAAAGTTTTAAAGGGGTCAGAAGACTTCAAAACTTCTAACCTTTAAATTTTTATTGGCGGTAATCAGTCCTCAAGGAAAACCTTCCAATACAGACGTTTAATTAAAATTATATTTAACCATGGCTGTTCGAGTGGAATAATTTATTCGTTGATTAAAATTACGTTTAGCAAGGAAACTTGGATAACTTTGGTCAGATATACTCTTCAATTTATATCAAAGAATACTAAGATATAGGTTCTTACTTTTATTAAGCCGTCTTGAACTTTTACAATTGCAATTTGTTGCGATACTTACGAGGGTAAAGGCATTCACACTACGAGATATGAAGGCCCAGGATGGCGTGCGGTTTTAGTCGGTTCGAGTTCAAGGTATCCGAGGGGTGTTTCGCACGGAATAAAAAATGGGTAAGGTCACTTTCTTTTGATTTCGTTTTACACAAGCTGCTTGTTAGTTTTAATGTTTTGCGTGCAATAGATATTATTTATTTTAAATAAAGTAGAGTAAGTAACATCTTCTGTAAAATTCTGTAAAAAATCGGCCTTCTTATTTACTTCAGAAATTAACCGAAAATTTTAAAAATGGTTGTTTTTTCTTATGTATCGTGTACTCATTCATAATATTATTTTCTATACTCTACAATTTTTTTTTACTTGCATAGATAGTAGGTACAATAATGTAGGTACACACGGTGAAGCAGATAACTGTACGCCTTTTCATACGACTCTATATAAAAGCGTGTATACTTATCGCCTTTACTATGTGTACCTTAGGTATATACATATAAAAGCTAACTTTATACACACAGTCTGTACATAAATTCCCAGAAAGGTCTAGATAGCGCTTAGTTATTGAGGTACTAGTACATACAATATTTACGTAGGAAAGTGGTTAACTGCTAAAGTACTAAAGTTAGTCACTATAAGGTCGTTGTTTTAAACCACCTCAAGGTAGGAAGAAGAGGGTTAATAATATAATGGATTGCGTAAAAACTGCTACGAGTAAGAGAGATAGAACGTCACCTTGAAATAGTCTACTGTAATTGAAGCCATGGTCACGCGGTGACTAGAGATAGTAGTTGTCACTTCAAACTATGTGTGTCAGGGTGTAAAATTGCCTAGAGCATATCCCACGCACCCCGGCTGACTCTGAGCCATCTACGGTTTTAAAATCCCTCGGGTATGGGCAACAAGGTGTCCCTATCGAACCTCGGAAAGGGAGGGGAGGCGAGTGTCATCAACACCGACGGAGTTTAAGGGATGACGCACACACACGCACGCACACACACGCACGCACTCACACACACACACACACACACACACACACACACATAAATAAATAGGTATTATAGGACAATCTACACAACGCTATCTTGACCTAAAGTAAGCATAGCTTAACTAGCTTGTGTTATGGGTTTTAGGGTGTGTTACATTTTTTTTGTAAATACATAGATACATCCAATTACATAAATAAACATCCAGACTAATGCAAATATTCATATTCTTGCATAAAAATATTTGCGTTGAGCGGGGATCGAGCCCGCGCCTCCTGCGTAGCAGCCGCATTCACTATCGAGTCAATGCAAGCAATGAACACATTTGCTTGCACTTTAAGAGTGAGTTTAATAATGAGGGAAAAGTAATTAAAGCTTTGAAAACATTAATGACTAGTTTAATTATTAATAAGTCTGGAAGAATTTCGCTGACAATAACTCATAAATATATTAATTATTCAGCTCCCCATCAGGAGAGTGGCATTAATGCCTGCACCACAGTGTGCACTATAGTCAATAGTGATCATCGATCTAGTCTTTTTTCGGTTTTTATTGTCAAATATCTGACCCTTATCTACCTCATTGGACTTACCGTGTGATGCCAAAACTTAAAAAAATTAAATTTCCAACTCTATTGACTTATTTCGTTTTGTTTTAACAGAAGAGTTACGTTTTGCTTTTTAATCAGATAAATTGGTTGATGTCTGTGGATCTGTGTGTGTGCGTGTGTGTGGACGGTTGTTACTCTTTCACAAAAAGGACTAAACGAATCTTGTTGAAATAAGCACAGAAATGAACTATAGCCTGGAATATATCTACGCCACTTCTTATACAAGAAATAGGTTCCTTTTGGTCACAGGCAAGCTATCAGCACTTTAGACAGGCAGACCGCGGACAACAGCTAGTCTCACAATAATTACCCAACAAAAAAATGTGTTTGGCAGTTCATTTTTAATAATTCTACAGACTTTATGTACAAGGGTCCAACTTTGCACAAAATTCTGTTTAATTTAAATCTGGGGGGCTACTATGAAACATTCCAAACCTCGCACTCTCGCGAAATACTAGCGAAAGACGTAGTATTATAGTCATGTAGACACCAATGACGTCACATCGGTTTTATTACGATAGGGTTAAGGCTGCCTAACACCCAGAGATGTGCTATGCAGCTATGCTACGAGAACGTAAAAGCTAAGCTATGAAAACTAAATGGATGAATGTAGCGTAGCGAGTAAGATTTGCTATGAAACTTCCTACAAATATTCAAAATTCGAATCTATTCTCCATCCATAGCACATATCCACAGCACGCAAGCTATATAAAAAACATAGCTTAGCTGAACCCCTATCCACCAGTGCTACGCTATGTAAACCAATGAATATGATTGGTGGATACCAAATGCATCCATAGCAACGTAGCCTATCACTTCTCCAGTGGAAAGGCAGTCTAAAGCAGAACCGACGGTGAGTAGGGTAGCCAGAGCTCACTGCCTATCTTTTGCGCTAACGGCGCAGAATCTCAGTGCAATCCCCTGGTGTTGCACTCACCCATAGGCCACGGTAACTACTTACCATTAGGAGGGCCGTGTGCTTGTCTGCGACCTAAGAAGTGTTAAAAAAACATATCTGATGGAAAGGCAGTCTTACGCCAAACCGAAGTATCACATATCGTCTTTTGGTCCGATTGTCCGAAACTTCGATCCGCAACTGCGAATGTTTCGTAGTAGCCCCCTTTACAGATAATATGTACAAACAACACATGGGAAGCGGTGTCGACCCGAAGACAATGGGTAATGGGCGAGTTCACCCGTTTTGGATGATAAATCGTCTAAATTGGGTCGGATTACGGTTAATTCATTAGAGTTGTGGAATTATTTTTGTCTTTTTGTTTATCTGATAATTGTGGAAGTTAAAATAATAATTTCGTTTAATTAAAATGGTAAACTATAATAATAATACGTTACTATTATTTCACACAGTGGTATCTAGACCTAAAAAGCAAATACGCTTGCTTTGGGTCTAGAGAGCACTACGCGGCGGCGCGGGCGTGGCGAAGGCGACTCAGATGCCAGAGGTCGCTCAAGCGGCTTGTCATCCCAGCAAGAGCAGTAGGCACATGCTGTAAGAACATTTCGAACGATCGAACGAACTCGACAGCTCAATCCGCGGCGATATTTCCATTCTGCTTGCTGTAAATTTTGTGTCGTCACGTTCTTGAGCATGAGGGTGCTGTATGTTTACGTGTTCGACAACGTGACATCACCAAAACAGCATGCGATATTGAAATATCACTGCAGATTCAGCTTTCGAGTTCGTTCGATCGTTCGAAATGTTCTTACAGCATGTGCCTACAGGGCAGGATGGCTCTGTCCCGACAGTCCCCTCTTTCTGAGACAAAATGAGGATACCGTGGTTCCCAACCTTACTGACTACGGCAGCATATGAGACCCAAGACGGCGTGTGGTTTCAGTCATTCCGAATTCGACATAACCGTCTCCACTGGCCGGAAGCATCTGTGGAAATTTCCACACGAATAAAAAAGATATAGACCTGGTATATAAAACCAGGGTAGCAAGAGTAATAAACTGTTTATCCGACTTTGCAGTGGAATCATCCTAACGTTAATTCCCAGTCGCATCCGAAGCTTTCACCTTGGAGTCTGGGGTCCGCTGTACCAGTATGAACTGCAGATTTAGCTAGACCTCAATATTTTCCGTGAAGCGACTGCCATCTGACCTCCACATCCTAATGGTGACATGAGGCGATATCGAAGCATTGCAGCTAGATCGTTGTTGTTGGACTTTTGAGGGCTCCAACTACCCGTAACGACTGCCATAGATGTTCGTATGGCAACCGGGACCGACGGCTTAATGCTCTCCGAGTCACGACCAGACCAATGTAAATACCATGCATACAAATATTTGCACTGAGCGGGGATCGAACCCGCGCCTCCTGCGTAGCGGCCGCGTTCACTACCGGTATGCCACGGAGGAGTTTGCAGTTAAATATTATAATGTAACCACATCGCAACTGGAAACAATTCAATCTAACTACACCGGAAATCCTTGAAGAAAGTTTCACTGAGAACAAGTGAGTTGAAAGTTTACTTCCATGTATATTCAATTGAAACCTTAAGTAAACAATGGAAATGGTACTTACGTTATAAAAATGACGAAACGTTACAAAATATGGATGAAATAATTAATTGTAATGCAATTTTTGATGGTTACCCGCAGGTCTATCGGTGTGGAAATCTCATTCAGTTCCTGTAGCCCATGCGGGAGTCTGTTCTAGGGAAAAAAGTAGCTTATATCTTATTGAATGTTGCTGTATTATTAGTAATATTATTGTATTGCTGTATTATTTCACATTGTGCAGATAACTCAAATAAAACTTTTTTCTTTCTTTCTTTCTTTCTTTCTTTCTTTCTTTCTTTCTTTCTTTCTTTCTTTCTATTCCAAATTCCAAACTTTATAATCTATCCCCATAACAAATTTCACACAGATAACGCAAGAATGATGATGATCATCATTCTGACGTTTATCCCGGTCACATCCGAGATCTTCCCTAGGAGTCCGGGATCCGCTTCCTCCAGTCCATTCGTGACGCCGCTGAACTTCAATATTTCGAATTTCACACAGATCATTTGACCGTTTTTAAGTAACAAACCCAAAAAAAAGTTTTTTTTTTTTATACCACTTAGGTGGCAGACAAGCACACGGCCCACCTGATGGAAAGTGGTTACCGTGGCCTATGGACGTATGCAACACCAGGGGCGTCACACTCGTACTGCCGACCCTGAAGAAACCTTCTAATGCCCTTCTTGAAGAACCCCATATTGTAGTCGCTTGGGAAAACCATCGCGGGGAGTTCATTCCACAGCCTGAGTGTGCGAGGGATGAACTTTCTTTCATACCGCACAGTGCGCACCATTTCCGGTCGCAATGTGTGAGGATGAATTCCCCGCCTATGACGAGTCTTTATAATACATAGACATAGCGGGTCTTAAATGCAAATTAATATTCCTTTTAGTCTTTTTTATTGAGTTTGGTTGAAATTATAAGTCGGAAAACAGTAGTCACACGCTAACTATAAAGGTAGCTGTTAACGAAAGTAGGTCAAGCAAAATGAAATAACGAATCCAAATCAATTTGAAAATACTTTTAACATCGGCAACTACCTTTTGGTTGCGCTTCTTAAGTCTACGGAGTCAGAGTGATAATTAAAGAGGCCACGACGAGCCCGTAAATGCATTTAGAGAGAAAGGTCACGGGATAAAGGTCAAAGGTCATTGAAGGTTGTTAGTCAGGTGATCTCGGGAATACTTCGACATCGCCAATTGGTAGTCGAGTTGGGATGGCAGTCGCTTTATGTAAAATATTGAAGTTTAGATATGACTCCATAGCCGACCGCATCCGACAATTGCCGACGTTCGCGCGTACATTGCGGCTTCTCAACGGTCCGCTTTATCCGTATAGGAGTTAAACGAGTAATGGGTACGCTGTATGTGCTGCATGCGTCTGTCGTTGTCGTAAGCGGTCGGCTTCGGAATCATACCTATTAGACTGGCAAGTCGACCCCAAATGAGTTGTGAAAAAGCTCAGAGAATGATGACTTTCATTAAAATCTAAAATTAACTGAAAAGATTGGATCCGTAATACTCTTAAAAGTAGACATAACTAAATTAAAAACTATCAAATTATATTCTCAGATAGAACTTAAACGAAAGCTAATCCAACCGAAAACATCCATATAAAAAGTTAAAACAAAATGGCCGGCAGCAATTCACAAACCTCGGCGCGAAGATTTCAGAAACTTTTAACAAAATTAACTTTTAAACGATGTCTACAATGTCTGAGCGAATGAAACGCATTTTATTAGATTCAGGAGAGGCCGACGAATTTACGAGTGGCCAATAAAAATGCAATCTGAGGATTTATTGGAATAAATTGTTACAGGATGAAGAATCCGTTTATAGCCCTCAACAGCTTAAAATTGAGAAATGCTAATTGCGACCCGTATTAATTGGAATGGCTAGCTTCGAAGTACTAAGGCTCCCACACACAGGCGCGGTTTTATTAGTCGATGTTACCGCGCCTACCGGGTGCGTCAATGTGATATCTGCCCCCCTAGACAAGCGGTAATTCCTTAGTCAGCGTATTACAGAATAGAATGATGATGATGTGGGATTTGACGTATATGGGAGTCGTCAACGTATGTCAAAATACGTGTCGTATACTTCAAATCTCATACATTCATCATTCTATTCGACAATACGCCGGTCAACAAATTGCTACTTGTCTAGAGGGGCTGAAGGTCTCTTAATAACAATCTATTCGAAATTTAGCCTCGATCTAATCTCAATCTCTCATCAAAAACAATAGCGATTTCAATGAAAAGAGAGCCAATTCTGTTCAAAGTTCAGTGTCGATCTGATGTCTAAAATGATAATGATTTCAATGTTCTTTCGTGAAAATTGTGTTACAAAAATACTGTTTAGTAGACTATATCGAGACTGAATTTTGAACAAAAAATTTCATTGCGAGACTTAGCCTTCTATTTTTAGTGCATTATATATTACTAGTTTTTGCCCGCGGCTCCACCCGCGTGGATGTCGGTTATCGCAACAAAACATAGCCTATGTGCTTTCTCAGGGTCTAAACTACGCCTATACGAATTTCATCAAAATCGGTTCAGTGGTTTAGGCGTGAAAGCGTAATAGACAGACTGAGTTATTTTTGCGGCAATGTTAGTATTAGTATGGATGATGAAGGCTACGAAGACTCACTACTGCGATAATAACAACGCACGCAGTTGTGTGTTCGTAATAGGCAAGCTTTATCTCATACGGTATTTTCGCCCGATGATAACGCGGTTGTGTGGGGGGAGCCTTTATCACGTAGTTGATGAGAAAGAGCCTTTCAGAACCATTGAAGATTCATTACCAGTAAGCTTCGACATTAAAGACTTTGATGGCTGAAAAGACAAAGCTTTAGGTCCGTTTCTGAATTGAAATTAAAAACTTTTGTGACCAATACAATGTACTCGTACCTACCAAAGTTATATTTCGTGAGCCAAGCGCGATTATTAAAAAAGCTTCCACTGAGGAATATTGAAAGATAAAAGAAAAAGATTGTTCAAATATTTCTTGTACTTTATCGTGTACTTATTTTTAGATGTTCTAACATATTTATGAACTCGAGAATACATGAATTCTAAAGAAGGCCGATTTGTATTGCGTTACTTATACTTTAGTTGGACTTTATAAGAAAATATCAATTTTTTGTATATAGATCTTAAAGTTAGTACGTATAGATAGAGAAAATTATCTTTGGAAATCGTATTTGCCTGCGAATTTTTACGCAGCTAAAGTGCCCTTTTCGTGCTGGAGACAGGTAAATGGAATTTATAAATTGTACTAACTGTAGGTATTCGTAAAAATTAAATTAATAATCATTGCCATACATAACTCCTACAGCTGAACTAAATTGCTTAAGTTAGGATTGAGTTCACATTGGCAGAATACTTAAGTATTTATATTTATTTTTTAATATCGGCGCTATAGAGGCGAGGCGAAGTCAAATTGACGTGTCCTATATAAAAAATACCACTGAGGTGGCAGACAAGCACACCACCCACTTGATGGGAAGTGGTTACCTATGAAAGTATGCAACACCATTGGCATTACACTCCTGCTACCGACCCGGAAGAAACCTTGTAATGCCCTTCTTAAAGAACCCCATATCGTGGTCGCTTGGTAAACCACAGCAGGGAAATGCTTGTCTTTCAATGTTAATAATAATACTCACTTATATAGGTACTTAATACTTAATTAATTGCATTCAAATGCTTGTCAATGGTAAATTGAGTGTAACATTAAGTCAAGTTTGCCAGTAACAAAAACTCAATTCCCCCGAAATAGCTTTCGGAACAGAATGTCAAAAACTTTCACCTATTATTCGAGATTAGCAACTTTTTGAAGAGTTTCGCAAAATGCCATTTTGGTGAACTACACAAAAAGATGAAAATAATGGCTTCCTTGTGATTCGGTGGGAAAAGATGGGTGTGCGTGCTTTCGCGGGATTTTAATAAGAATCCATTTTGTTGGTAAAGTTTTTCGATGACATTGTCGAAAGTTTTTGCAAAGATTGGATACTAGTAAAGTATTGCTCGCGGCTCCGCACGCATCAAATTCTAATTCCGTTCTTACAGGAAACTATTCCCAACACGTAAATTAAAATCTATCAGCAAGGCAAATTACATTCAGCCCCTCTAGACAAGTGGCAATTCGTTGCTTGGCGTATGATGGAATAGAATGCCAAATGTATGGAATTTGACGTATATGACAGGCGTCAACGAATGTCAAAAACGTCAAATCCTATACATTGGTCATTCTATTCCATCATACGCCGAGCAACGAATTGCCACTTGTCTAGGGGGGCAGATCGGTACAACCAGTCGGATGTTAATGAGTAACAAATATCATTATCATCATCTTATTTCTATTCCCCGTTACATCAACGACCTTCTGCACTCAGAACACTGGAGTTTCCACTTACAACTTTTATAGGAACGAATGCCGTCCTACCTCCCAACCCCAAGAGGAAGGAACCTTTTATAACAAAACTAGCTGACCCGGCGAACTTCGTACCGCCATATTTTCTGATCCCGTTCCCGCTGCATATCTCTAAATTTATCAGTGTTTCTCTACAATATTATGCATGTATTATACATATAAACCTTCCTCTTGAATCATTCTATCTATTAAAAGAAACCGCTTCAAAATCCGTTGCGTAGTTCTGAAGATTTAAGCATACATAGGGACAGACAGACAGTGACAGCGACTTTGTTTTATAATATGTAGTGATGATGATGAAAATTTTTACATACAGACATATCTAAATACAAGTGACGCATTTTTTCTCCTTGCTACAAACCTGGCATACCTCATTCGCTTCTTCTACTTTCATAATTGCTTTCACACACACACACACACGGGTTGCAGATACTCTTTTGCATATTTTATTCCACCGCAGATGTAATTCTATACGGAGGTCAAGAATATAACCATAAAGACACGTCCCCAATTCGTCGTAACGCGGTCAAACGCGATGATCCTTTAATATTCATCGTCATAACCACACGTTTGGCTCCTAATGTCGGTTCGTGAATACGGTTTTCACGTTTTAGTGATGGATGGTGAGTTTAGCTTTTTAGAAAGGTATTTTGTATTGTAACTGCTTATCCTTTTTTAGGATTACGGTAGGAAACATACACATGATTGACTGACAATAGGAAGGGACTGCGAGCATGTATGAAAATAATTTATGAATCTTGAATAAACGAATTTTTGCTCGCGAAAATATATTTCAGTGAACGCAAGTATGTATTTATGAAAACAATTGTGAAAGTAGAAGTACCGAAAGGTCTGTTCTCCGTATCCAGAATCGTAGCAAGTGGTACATATGTATTGTGAAGAATGTACTTATTTACGTTTATTCCCAATAGCTCCTTTACTAGTTCCTTTGAAGGGACTTCTGGGACTTTTTTGTCCCCATAGTTCCTTTAAAGGAACTAAAGGAACTACTGAGACTACAAAGTTCCTTCAGTTCCTTTGGCAGTTCCTTTGAAGGAACTACTAGGACTATTTTGTCCGTATAGTTCCTTCGAAGGAACTAAAGGAACTACTGAGACTACAAAGTTCCTTCAGTTCCTTTGGCAGTTCCTTTGAAGGAACTACTAGGACTATTTTGTCCGTATAGTTCCTTCGAAGGAACTAAAGGAACTACTGAGACTACAAAGTTCCTTCAGTTCCTTTGGCAGTTCCTTTGAAGGAACTACTAGGACTATTTTGTCCGTATAGTTCCTTCGAAGGAACTAAAGGAACTACTGAGACTACAAAGTTCCTTCAGTTCCTTTGGCAGTTCCTTTGAAGGAACTACTAGGACTATTTTGTCCGTATAGTTCCTTCGAAGGAACTAAAGGAACTACTGAGACTACAAAGTTCCTTCAGTTCCTTTGGCAGTTCCTTTGAAGGAACTACTAGGACTATTTTGTCCGTATAGTTCCTTCGAAGGAACTAAAGGAACTACTGAGACTACAAAGTTCCTTCAGTTCCTTTGGCAGTTCCTTTTATTTTATTTTATTTTATTTTATTTTATTAGGTATAGAAACAGAAAACAGATTAGGTACATGAGACACAGATATAACATTAATTGATACACTTTTTGAATCTGATGTCCACTTATATCTATACACAGCATTTTTGTGTTAAATGGTTGCGTTAATAAAAGAACAACTGTAGGCTGTAGGGGGCAAACAAATTAATTGTTATGTGACACAAAACTGAAAATAAAGAAAAGAAAAATTATCTAAATAAGACACTTTTTAAAAGTATTGAAGCTATCGGCAAAAATATCAACCTGTGTACAAACCTTATTGTATTAATTGCACATTCTATGGAGCGGGTTATTTTGGGAAACATTATTTTTACATAAAGGTATAGTAAACAGCTGTGGAATACTGTAGGAACTACTAGGACTATTTTGTCCGTATAGTTCCTTCGAAGGAACTAAAGGAACTACTGAGACTACAAAGTTCCTTCAGTTCCTTTAAAGGGACTACTGGGACTTTCATTCCAAACTTCGTTCAGCAGTGGTCGTATTCCACTTGCTCTAACAAAACAATAGGTATATTTTTTTAGGGAAAATTGGCATACAACCACGACTATCCTTGATATTTTCTAATTTAATACTTTTTAGGGCGTGACCTGTTATTAGCCACATTACCTCTTTGGATGGCGATGGCCAGCCTTTGTATTTACCGCACCTAGTTACGATCCGGCGCAGGAGACTCTCCTTTATTGTAACGCCTGATGCCCTCCACAAATCCCTGTACGAGTATTATACAAAATACTCAAGAAGCATAAGATGCAATGACATTTCATAACATAGACATGTCATATGCTTACAAATCAACGTAGAAAAATGT
The DNA here is from genome assembly GCA_914767945.1 of Eilema depressum. Classification (NCBI taxonomy): domain Eukaryota; kingdom Metazoa; phylum Arthropoda; class Insecta; order Lepidoptera; family Erebidae; genus Eilema; species Eilema depressum. The sequence goes on from OU612020.1 coordinate 20,661,502, forward strand.
GCCGAACTCACACACACACATTTTTAATTCATCTACACTTTTGGTGTATTAACTTTAGAGTAATAGTTCGTGCAGTGTCCATAAACATACGATGGCATTTTCGTAATTTTTTTAAGTCACTGATGCTTCCGCTCAACGTCCGACCGGCGCGGCGCCGCTCGGCACGCGGTACTAGAGGCAAACGTTCCAATTGACTCGTTTTCGGATCTTCACGATTTTCGCGCAATAACATATCTACTTCTTTTTATATATCTTTGATAAGATGGCATAATATCAATAATATAACCAAAATCAGCACGATTTGCGATTGCGCTTGCCTTCTCTGCCTTACTTTATTATAGCTTCAGTTCTCAAACGAAATCAACAGAAATATCTAATTAAACGCAACCACTGTTATAATGATGTTCAAACATCATGAATCATAATATCAGCCGGATGACTCGTGGCAATTCGATTAATGATAACAATGTGCTATGGCCGCCATAACACAACTCTAATGTGGGGTAGAATGAAAACAAAACATTGTGTATTGAACCACCCGGTGCGTGGCTTCGGGCTGGATTGGGGTAAACGGTAGTAATCAAGCCAAGTTCGGAAAACAAGAGCTTTGAATGGTAACCGGAAAATGTTGTGTATGTATTTGATTATGTTTAATTTATACTTAATTTCAGACAAAAGCGTTTAATTTATACTTAATTTCAGACTTGGGTTCCAGAATTATGTGACATAATTTATTTTGATTGTATATCTGACAGTGCTATTAAAAATTTAACAATTCTTATTACCTAGAATGATAAAGACAGTATGATCATGACTAGATAAATAAACTATTTATTTGTATATTCACTCAATGTGATCGTAGGGTAGGTACATAATAAGTTTTCATAAATAAAACTATTTCAACGCATTTTATCGTGATTTATTTGGTATTATTTTATTATTTTACACTTAGCCCGATATTTCGGTTGCTCTTCAACGGTCAACAAAATCAAATAAATCGCGATTTAATCCGTTAAAAATACCTAGTTAAATAAATAAACTTGCAAACATTTGCAAATGATTTAAGTTGTATATAAACTGTTACATTTTCCATACTAATAAATATGTTTAATCTATAGTTTTATTACAGTAAATATACATTGAGTCACTATTACAAGCTTTCTTCAATAAATTACAATAAAAGTAATTCTAATTTATCATATTTGGGAACATTTCATTAACATATCCATTCATTTTGTTACTGTACTTGGCTCCCTTTTCTCAAAAACGTTTTTAGTATTTACTAAGTGCGCCATTGTTCGCTTTACCCCAGCCTCCCCAATGTATTGAAGGTATTTGCCACCCGTATAAATGTTACTGTCGAATTCATTGTTTTGATCAATTGTCACGAGTACAAACATCACGCTGTGTGCTTAGGGTGCAATATACTTTTACGATATTGTTTTATACGAAAGGGTAATACGATAATTATCGATATTGATGAGGTTATATTGTTTTATGTATGTTTATTTTTACGGCTTTCCCTACAGTCTCGGGTCCTAAGCATCTGATGAGGCCGTCAAGCTGAGTGTTACCACTGTAACATGGTACGTGTCTATAATGGTGACCCTCCTTTCCGAGACTTTGCCTTCAGCTTACCATCAGGCGAGGCGAAGCAAAGTCAAATTGACGTGTCCTATATTAAAAATGGCGGCGTAGCGGTAGAGCATTTGAATGCTACGCAAGCGGCGCGGGTTTGGTTCCCACTCTGTGCAAATGTTTGTATGTAAGAATATATTTGCATTGGTCCGAGTGTTTCCGTGTATAACTTGTACATATTTACAATTACTATGTATCTAAGTATGTTTGTCCACATTCTAGAATAAACAAGCCAGCTAAGCTTACTTTGCGTCTAGACAGCGCTGTGTAAAATGACGTGGAATATTCATTTATTATTTACTAGCTGACCCGGCGAACTTCGTACCGCCATATTTTCCGCCCGCGTGGTATTCTGATCCCGATTTATCAGTGTTTCTCTACAATATTATGCATGTATTATACATATAAACCTTCCTCTTGAATCACTCTATCTATTAAAAAAACCGCTTCAAAATCCGTCGCGTAGTTTTGAAGATTTAAGCATACATAGGGACGGCCAGTCAGCGACGGCGACTTTGTTTTATAATATGTAGTGATAGTGAAGCGAAGTGATGATGTATTATTGTTTATCTATTAACAATAGAATCCGATTAGGGACGTTCTGAAACTAACTTTCGGATGGGACAATGATGGCTCGTTCACTAGACAAAAAGCAGTGCAATTTTTTGACATCCTTTGCAATAGCAATAGTCTCCTTTTTCTCCGCTTCTTGTCTCCCGCAGGTTACCGCTCACCGTATCACATTATCTTACTATTATATGATAGTATGATTCCGAGGCCGACCGCATACGACAAATTGCCGACGTACGCAGCAGGTACAGTAAGCTTCAGAGAAAAGGGACCCCCCTTGATAGTGGCATGAAAGCATTGCAGTTTTTTGAAACGTCGTGTATATGGAATGTTGGTCTAGTGGTTATGACCGATGCTTTGTGGATATGGTAAGCGGGGGTTCAAATCCTCGAACACAAAGTTCTTTTTTTTATTCATATAATTATTTTTTTATTCTCATAAGCACTTTTTGTTAATTATTATTTAAGAAATCAAATTTTATAGTAGGTCATACACTCATACCTAATAAATAGGTTTGTAAGAAAAGATAGGCTTGTTGCATAAACAATATTAAACACCAATGCAAATTACCACGAATTATAAAGTTACCTTCAATCACAGTTTAGTAAATAAGGCAAAGAAGTATTCTAATTGCAACCTTAGCGCGCTGTCACAGATATTCAAATACTATAGCCGCAACTCATACAGCAGATAAGTTTTTGGAGTAAAACATGACGGTAGTGCAACAATATTGAACTTAACGAGAAATCTATACTAATTTCAACCTTATCTTTTAGTCAAAGTTATTATTATCACATGGTGTAGTTGAAATTTAAACCTTAAGCACAGATTAATAAGGTCTAGAAAATTACACCGTAATCAACTTTGTTCGATAAAATAGGAGTCATATTTTCGCCATTATTATCAAGTGAATCGTTAGCCTAGTGGTATAAGGCACGGTCTAAGTGATCGGCTGGCGCTGGAGATGCGGGTTCGTATCCTCAAATAGCACATAAATTAATGTGGCATCTTTTTGTGAGTATATTGTATCTTGGTATACAATTGAGTCGAAAGACGAAAAATATCAGAAAAATTTCAAATAAATGAACATGCAAATAAAAGGCTGCAGGCAGCTCAGCGACGATCGCATCACGTGACGTCATTGGTGAGTCATGTGACACGGCCGGCGGCGCAGGCGGCAATATTCTTTAAGTATTGAGGGGGTCTGTTTTCTCTGACGCTGACTGTACGTGTAATTCATTGCGGCTTTTCAATGGTCCCCTTTATTGGTATTAGAGATTAACAAGTAATGGGTACGGTGTATCTACTGCATGCGTCTGCAATTTTGTCGTATGTGGTTGGCTTCGGAATGCCTTTAGTTATCTGAAACAGGTTTATCCTCTCGAGATCAGACAGCAGTCACCCCCGTAAAAGTCAAATCAAGATAAGCCACATAAGGATGAGAAAGCATAGCGATATGACGATGATTAGTAATATAAAACGAGTGTGACGCCTGGTATTGCATACTTCCATAGGCCACGGTAACCACTTTCCATCAGGTGGGCGGTGTGCTTATCTGCCACCTAAGTGGTATAAAAAAAACTATAAATAAACATATTTACCCGAAGCAATATGTTGCCAACCTCCTACAAAAGCACGCAAAAGCCTAATGTCGGCAATAATGCCGCCTATTCCCACAAGCCTATCCATTAATCTCAACCTCACGTGTTAATACACGATCCATCACCACGACCTACTCTTATCCTTATATTATTGTGGAGTAGTCGCGATTTATAACGTCCGGTGAGCTTTGCCTAGGATTTAGTCTTCACGTTGATACAAAAATATAGAAAGAAAATGCTATTAAAGATACGTAACAAAAACTTAACGGAAAAATTTATAACAGTAGGTAAGTAAGGTAACTGTACCAATGGTAGACACTTTAAGGAAAAATAAAATTTCAATCTAAAAAATTTAACAAATTAATTACAGCATGATCGTTACATTCTTTTTTAACTGTTACAGCAATAATTAGACATTAACTTTTGCCCATAAAATCTTTAAAATCTATCATACTTTTACTTTAAATTAAATTATTATGCACTTGGTCGAAAACACCAATGCTAGACATCATTGTCCCAATGCTAGACACCTATTTGTACCAATAGTAGACACTTTAATTTCTCTCTACAAAATTGAATATCAGACCGCTAAGTGCCTTGGTATGCCCTATTCCCCCCGAGCGACGGTCAGACGGCGGTCCCCCGACGAGACAAATGACAAAAGGTGGGTTTTACTTTTTAAAGGTTCATTTTGGATCGGGGGTTTTTTAATTATTTTTTTTTATTTCATACTTTTTACAGGTATAACCACTCAACCGATTTCCATAAGACTTGCTGTATCGTGATGAATAAATTATGACCTGTCACTTGATACCCAACACACCATATTTGAAAATATTAGATTTTACATTGCTACTTTCACTCCTCATATTATTCAAATGGCTGAACCGATTTTTATGAAACATAGCTAAGAACACTCTCGACTAAACCATCTTTCAAACAAAAGAAACAGAATCTAAATCGGTTCAGCCGTTTAGGAGCTACGATCCACACACACGCATACACACGCACACATCCATACACACCCATGCACACGTCAAACTTACAACACCCCTCTTTCTTGTCGGGGGTTAAAAATCGGTCCAAGATGGCCGCTACATTTCTTCTCACAACTCCCATAATTGTTGTTGAATCGGAGGATTCCTACCTGATGAAGCTCTTCGACATGATATCGGACCGATCCAAGATCCAAGACAACGCTTGCATTATTTTATTACTGTTATTTATTTTTTTACTTTTCAAAGGTATTTTGACGTCGGGGATTTAACTTATTAATTTAATTTATTTCTTGTAAAGGTATTGAATACTCCATAGGTACTCCCATACTAACATTACATAATGTATTTTAGAAATACGAAATAAAGAGGCTTTGTTATTGTAATAGTAGTATTAGGGGAGGGTGGAAAGGGGAGAAAGGTGAGTAGATAGTCGAATAGAGAGTCAAGTGTTTCAATAGTGTCGACTCAGAGCTCAATGCTTGACTCTCAGCGCTAAAATTTAGAACAATATGCGATAAGCGACATCCACTTGGTTAGAGCGGGCTAGCGCGGGCATTATTAGTAATTTCCGGTACATGTGATGAATCTCAATGTATATAATATCACATTTAGCGTAGGTATAACATCTTATTTTCATGAAAAAAAGGCATTATTCCAAAGTGTCTATCATTGGAACATCTAAGATTTTTTGTACCAATACTAGACATAGCACATAAATGTTACAAAACCTAATCAAAATATGCGGGCAATGGTCCAAGTATGTCAATAACTTCAATATTTATAACGTTTATACAAAAATTAGTAATAATCATAACTTATAAACAAAAAAATCACACCTATAAAAATCAGTACCCTTGGCAAAAATCTTAAGAAATAACACGACCGTGTTCACGGAGTCACATTATTTGCTGTCAACTGTCGTCTTTCTAAATTTACTTGGGATGGTGTTGCGAATATTTGAACATATCTTATAGACACCATTAGGCATCTTCTAAGTTAATAGTCTTATAAAACAAATGGATAATTTTCTCAAAATACTGGGTTTTGTTCGAAAGTGTCTAGCATTGGTACAGTGTCGAGCATTGGTACAGTTACCTTAATTACAGCATGGTCGTTACATTCTTTTTTAACTGTTACAGCAACAATTAGACATTAACTTTTGCCCATAAAATTTTTAAAATCTATCATACTTTTACTTTAAATTAAATTATTATGCACTTGGTCGAAAACACCAATGCTAGACATCATTGTCCCAATGCTAGACACCTATTTGTACCAATAGTAGACACTTTAATTTCTCTCTACAAAATTTAATATCAGACCGCTAAGTGCCTTGGTATGCCCTATTCCCCCCGAGCGACGACGCTCAGACGGCGGTCCCCCGACGAGACAAATGACAAAAGGTGGGTTTTACTTTTTAAAGGTCAAATTTTTTTATTTTTTTTATTTCATACTTTTTACAGGTATAACCACTCAACCGATTTCCATAAGACTTGCTATATCGTGATGTATAAATTATGACCTGTCACTTGATACCCAACACACCATATTTGAAAATATTAGATGTTACATTGCTACTTTCACTCCTCATATTATTCAAATGGCTGAACCGATCTTTATAAAATTTGGTACAGAGATGGATTATTTATTTATTTATTTATTATACACTTTATTGTACACCAGATTAGAGCTCGGGAACGGATATAGGCTTTTTATTGGGGTTAAAGGGCGGGGGGGTAATCTTCTTCCTCCTAGCGTTAATTCCAAGTCGCATCCGAAGCCTTCAGCTCGGAGTCTGGGGTCCGCTTTACCAGTCCTAACTACGGATTTGGCTAGACCTCGATACCTGGGGGTAATACTGGATGAAAATTTCCCTTGAAGATGGTCCTTTCTGATGAAATGATTAGGAAGGACCACGAAGGATTGAGCTAAAGAAGAGAGACGAGGAAGAGGTAGGAGTGGGAGAAGGGGTGGAGGAAATGGAAAGAGTGGGGGAAAATTTCGGGTAGGAGCGTGGGAATGTGTGGGAAGGAGCGAGGGAATAGGTGAGAGAGGGAGGGGGAATCTTACGGTGTGTTTCGGTATGGTATAAGAGCTGAGGAAGAAGGTCATGGGAAGGAGTAAGGAAAGTAGGTGTGTGGGGAATGTAGGGAAAGGAGAGGAGAGCGTGGGGAAGGGCGAAATTGTGGGCTAAATAGTGAGGGCGGAAAGGGATGGGTGGAGAGTTGTAAGAATGTTGGAATACCAAAGTGTCTATCATTGGAACATCTAAGATTTTTTGTACCAATAGTAGACATAGCACATAAATGTTACAAAACCTAACCAAAATACGCGGGCAATGGTCCAAGTATGTCAATAACTTCAATATTTATAACGTTTATACTAAAATTAGTAATAATAATTACTTATAAACAAAAAAATCACACCTATAAAAATCAGTACCCTTGGCAAAAATCTTAAGAAATAACACGACCGTGTTCACGGAGTCCCATTATTTGCTGTCAACTGTCGTCTTTCTAAATTTACTTCGGATGGTGTTGCGAATATTTGAACATATCTTATAGACACCATTAGGCATCTTTTAAGTCGATAGTCTTATAAAACAAATGGATAATTTTCTCAAAATACTGGGTTTTGTTCGAAAGTGTCTAGCATTGGTACAGTGTCGAGCATTGGTACAGTTACCTTAACACAAAGAATTCTACAAAATCTCAAATCTCAAAATGGTGAAATCATAAAAAAGGAAAAAAAGTTTGTCTATGGTTTTCCGAGCCTCTAGAACTAAACATGTAAAAATGTAAAAAAAAAAAACAATCAGATATTTATACTAGACATTTCAAGCTTAAACCCCCTTTTCTCTGAATTTAAAAAGTTAAAAATCATACATACTTACTAAAATGATTAATAATTTAAGATATATCACGAAAAATAATCACGAAAATTAAATGGAATCAAAATTATTAACTAAGTAAGTAGGTATATGAAAAAAAAATTGGGAATCCTTTTTTTCTGCTTACTTACTTACTGAAAGATATTAGTCTAAGAAAAAAAGTATGAAAGAAAACTGAAACCTCAAAATTGAAAAAGTTCTTATTTCGAAATGATACTGGCCGCTTGTTATTTCTGCACAGATTCTATTCTAAATTTAAAAGAGATTACGCGGCAATTTGTTTTTCGATTTTTCTTTTATTTCGCGTTACATAAAATAAATGAATATAATTTTTATAGTACATAAGTAGATTTAATATAACTTTAATGCGATTACCGTTCCGTGAGTGAAGTTGCTTTTGTTTTAATTACCTTTATACATACTCAGTATACATAGTAGCTTAGCAGGTACTTTATCATACAGAAAATATAAAAATACTAACTAAGTCGGTTTGTGTACTTCAAAAACTCATAAAGTTCTACATCTATTCAGTTCATATCCATATACAACCGGCTTGTTTTTATCTATTTTTTGCATCGTTACTTGACTCTGCAATGAGATTATAGGATTTTTCACGAGTTTATTCCCAGACGAAGTGCACGGGCTGTTAGTATTAACCTAGTACATATATACCTTTGTCAGAACTTGTACCAATCACTCTTTTGTTCACAGACCTTCCAAAAAGCAAATCAAACCGAATCGTTTCCATCCTGGGCCTGTTTGAATTGTCCGTGGGAGATTCTCCAAGGGCTGATGGTGTTTCGGAGTTGGCGGCGGCCAGGCTGGCAGTGGACCATGTGAACAAGAGGGGCCTCCTGCCTGGGTACAGGTTGCACCTCATCACGAATGATACCAAGGTACGTTACACGATACGAATTCTGTTCCCGGTTCCGTGACCGATAGGAACGTTTTTTTTTTTAACCTTCCCACGGAACATACGAAAAAAATAGCCGAATAGGTCGAGCCGTTCTCGAGCTTTGCGCTTAGCAACTTCCATTTTTCTTAGAAGATCTGTGCATTAAGAATGAAGCTGTGTCAGCAAAATAGACCGCGGAGACTTAGATTAAGGTTGAATTTTTTTTATTATTTCTTTCAAGTCGCAGATCGGCCCACCTGATGGAAAGTGCTTACCGTGGCCTATGGGCGAGTGCATCACCAGGGGAGTCACACTCGTGCTGCCGACCCTTTAAGAACAGAGAAATTCTGTGCCGTCAGCGCAGAAGACAAGCAGGACAAACCCTGCCTTTGATTTTCCCACTGACAGCACAAAACCTCTCCAGTGAGCTCTGGCTACCCTGCTCATGGGGGACGGAGGTCATTCTGCGACCTCCGACGCCCGAGTTGCCGCCGCTCGTCGCGGACACTGAGTTAAAACCCTCAGATGTAACCTTGGTCCATGGTAAATTAATGATTGTTAAGATGTAAGCCGCGTGGTTCCCGGCAGAGTAGAATTTGGGCCACCCCATCTCCTCCCTTGCGGTGTCGTACAAGGCGACTAAGGGATAGGGCTGTTTAACATGAGACAGATATAGACTCTACAGTCAGTAGAATTGACTGCCTCTGTGGCGTAGCGGTAGTGAACGCGGCTGCTACGCAGGAGGCGCGGGTTCGATCCCCGCTCAGTGCCAATATTTGTATGCATGAATATAAATATTTGCATTGGTCTGGTTGTTTCTATGTATAATATGTATGTATACAGTGCAGACTCAGCCTATACATGGCTCGAGTCAACAATAGTGCCCGGAAAACGGCAAAAGCTCACCCCCTATTACGTGGGACCTAATACAATGATTGGTGAATGTGGGTGTTAATTAACCTCTGCCTAACCCTCCGGGGATGAAGGCGTGATTGTATATATGTATGTATGTATGTTAAGTATTTATAATTTTCTCCAGTGTGACCCAGGAGTAGGTGTGGACCGGTTCTTCCACGCCCTCTACACAGAGCGGGACTCCAGGATGGTGATGCTTCTCGGAACAGCGTGCTCCGAAGTCACTGAGAGCATCGCGAAGATTGTACCGTATTGGAATATAGTGCAGGTAAGCAGTTCTAATAGTACTTACGTTTTTTATATAGGACACGTCAATTTTATCTCACCTCGCCTGATGGTAAGCTGAAGGTAAGGTTTCGGGTAAGAGGGTCACTATTATAGACACGTACCATGTTGGTACGTGTGGTGGTGACATTCAGCTTGACGGCCTCATCAACGTGCTTTCCAAGACACAGAAATATCCTGACCAATGCAAATAGATATCTTCTTGCATACAAATATTTGCACGGAGTGGGAATCAAACCGCCACTAGTTCACTGTCAGCTCGCCATAGAGGCTGTCTATATTATCACCCGGTATTGTCGATAATAACGCGTCTGTATGTTTGAGTTTGAAGTAAATTACGCGCATGCGGTCTTATCTACCGACAAAAACGCGCCAATGTGTTTGTTGCTTAATCGAAATAACACTTGCGGTATTATCTACCGATAAAAACGTGCCCGTATTGCACTGTGAAAACAAGTCGATAATACAAGACTCGGGATTGTAATATCTGTTATTAGTACGCTAAGTACCTACCTCTGACACACTACTGCGATAATAATACACACATATGGGACACATACATACACATACTCACGCCTCTAAACCCCCGAAGGGGTAGGCAGAGGCGTACTAACACCGAAATTTCGCCAACTATGGGGCCGGGCCTATTGCCGTCTAGCGGGCACTTTATCAAGGGCTGTACGTTTCGTGACAGATGGAGAACAGCCCTAGATGGGGTGACCCTATTCTACTCCACCGGGAACTAACACGGCAATATCGCAATAAAGCGTCCGGTTTTATCGATCGATAGAAACGCGACTGTGGATCAGTAGTACTACAGATTAGTACAACCGGTAGTACAAATGATACATTATTGTATCACTAGTACTACCAGTAGTACTGGCGACCCTCTAGTACTACCAGTAGTACTATCAATGAACAAACCCAAAGAAAACTGCTTGTATTTTTTTAGTAGTACTAGTGATACAATAAAGTATCATTTGTACTACCAGTTGTACTAATCAGTAGTACTACTAATCCACAGCGTAAAAACCCGCCTGTGTGTTTGTGTTTAAGGCTAAAGACTTTTCAGTTAACCCACGACCTTAAACAAATCAGATTAGGTCATGTATACACTGTTAAATCCACACACAGTCGCTCGGCTCACTTCCAATCTCTCTCTGAATGACAATCTGTAATCAGTTTACTTTGTAACCGGGAAAGTGAGGTTTTTCTTTTGTCTGTGTGATTCTATAGATGTACGTGACGCGTGTAAGCTAAAATATATCTCTGTGTATCTTTGTGAACACAATTGAATCGTGTTTGGCTTGTGTTGTTGGGATTGGAAACGCTTTTTTAAATAAAGGCTACAAGAACGTGGGCTACACATTACTAGTGTTTTAGTTAAGTTATGCGTTAGAGGCACCGTTCCTGTTTCCTAAAGGGTATGAGACCCCAACGAAGTCATCTGAAACTAGGCCAATGTCACCTGCAATCTGCAAGCCGGTGATTATCTGATTATCGGACGAGCTCTGATGTAGACTGTCCTTTTGGATTGAGGGGCAGGTCGCTTCCGTAAAAGCCAAAACAAGTCAAATATAGAAAGGAGGAGTAGGATAGCGCGGACCTTGAGTACCAAAGTGCGAACTTTTGAATGCAGCTAGAATCAGCGCTCAGCCAGTCTACCACGATGCGCATGCGATTCAATTACAATTTATATTCGGTAGACGTTCAGATAGAGAGAAATTGTTTTTTTAGAGTGGAGATCCATCTTTTTCTCACTGAACCGCTGTCCAAAACTGAATCACATCTGAATCGCTTATTTATGCTCATAGTGGTAGGCTCGCAAATGAAGAAGAATGGATAATGATACCACTAACCTACCGTATGCTTGTTTGTCAATTGCATGCTAGTACGCATATCAAATCGACCTAATTTTACTTAAATGAAAGCCTTTAAATTAAAGCCATTACTCATGTTCGATTGTAACCACTTTAAACAACTTAAAACCGGTTCTAACCGGCCAAATCCGGAGCGATTCGAAGCTTACCAGCAGTTACGTCAACACTGACAAATGAACTAGCCTAGATAGACAACTCGATTTCGACTCTATGGAGGAGCATCTGAGACCTGATGAAGCTACATGTGAAAAGCAACCGTATTATCTTAGTAACAGAGTGTAGTTTTGATTGAAGTTGTGTGTGAATAGATGGCTAGATTGTAAAACCGATACTTGAATTTGTAGAACGTTTGTTTGTATTGACAGTAATCGTGTTAGTAGCTTGTTCAAGAAATTATTTCGAAATTCGAATTTCGATATTTGAATTTTCAAATTCAAACAGTTATTTTACTAGTAAAAAAATGTTTTTTAAATAAAGAATGGAGCGGCAAAAATTACTTTTTTTTTAGGCTCTAATGCAGGATTTTCTATCGGGATCTTATCTGATGGTAATCACTCCCCTAAAACTCAAGACGCCAAAACAAGAGAAGAAGCAGCAAAGTATTGACGCCTTGTTGATAAAATGACATTGTTACAGATTACACAAATACCCAAATCAAAAGATGGTATGGGAAATTTTGAATAGCTTCAGGCGTGGCTCGGTGGCTCAGTAGTCAGAGCATTCCCCCTGTAAGGGAAAGATCGCGGATTCGAGTCCCGCCGGAGCTGATTCGCTTTTTTCTATATTAATCGATTTGAATAGTTAGGGCCGGCGCACATTATCGGCATTAGCAAGAAAAAAAATTCCTTCAGCATCATCCCTAAGGACGTTGCAACATGCCAAAGCGTGGTTTTCAACAGTACCGACGGATGCCGAAGGATCCTTTTCCTTGCCGATGCCGATAATGTGCGCCGGCCCTTAGCATACTACTTTAAAATTTCATTGAATCAAAAGATCTACCATAACAGTAGTATCAAATATAATTTTCTGACAGGTCTCGTTCGGGTCCACGTCTCCAGCGCTGAGTGACAGGACGGAGTTCCCGCTGTTCTGCCGCACCGTGGCGCCTGACTCCTCACACAACCCGGCCAGGATAGCTTTCATCAGGTAAGCTTGAGCCTTTTATTACCAACTAGCTGACCCGGCAATCTTCGTACCGCCATAATAATAACTGAAGCCAGGGGCCTTAGACAAAGTGACATTCTATTAGCGAAAACGCCAGTGGAATCGCTAATTTTAGTATGAAATTGACATAAATCATTAATATAACTAATTTTTTTTCATGAAATTTGAGTCTTTGTAACTCGAAATACATTATTTAACTTATCATTATTACTATAACCACGGCAATGTCTCGAAATCCATTGTTAAAACCTTAAAAATGGTTCGCTTCAGCGCGATTCTATCAATAGAATGTCACTTTGTCTAGGGCCCCTGATCCCGTTCCCGCTGCATATCTCTAAATTTATCAGTGTTTCACTACAATATTATGCATGTATTATACATATAAACCTTCCTCTTGAATCACTCTATCTATTAAAAAAACCCGCTTTAAAAACCGTTACGTAGTTTTGAAGATTTTAGCATACATAGGGACGGACAGACAGCGACAGCGACTTTGTTTTATAATATGTAGTGGTGAAGATTCCGTACCTGCCACTCCTCTCCTTCTTTCACTCTCCCTCGTCTTCTTGATCCTAGCGCCAATTTCCAGTCGCATCCGAAGCCTTCACCTCGGAATCTGGGGTCCGCTTTATCAGTCTTAACTGCGGATTTGGCTGGAATTCGATATATGTTACGTGAAGTGACATGATGACATTAGGCGATATCGAAGCATTGCAGCTAGACCGTTGTTGTTAGACTTGTTAGGGCTCCAAACTAAAGATTGCCATAGATTATAATAAATTGGAAAAAGCGAAATCAATTCTCGGGCGGGACTCGAATGATTTCGCTTTTTCCAATTTATTATAATTTGTTTAGTCTAGCAAACTAATTGCTTTAAAATTATCTTAATAAATTGATTGTGCGGAGTTATCAAAAATCAATGTTTAAAAATGATTGCAACATCATTCATTGATTCCGATAGTTCGTACGAATATCGGTAGATTACTCCTACCATCGCCGTAAGATGGATGTATTGGAAAAATTGGGTCACTCTTGGGCGAAGCTCGGTGGCTCAGTGGTCAGAGCATTCCCCCTGTAAGGGAAAGATCGCGGGTTCGAGTCCCGCCCGAGAATTGATTTCGCTTTTTCCAATTTATTATAATTTGTTTAGTCTAGCAAACTAATTGCTTTAAAATTATCTTAATAAATTGCCATAGATGTACGTATGGCAAACGGGACCAACGGCTTAACGTGCTTTTCGAGGCACGACGAGATCAATACAAATACCCATATTCATGGGTGTGCGTTGTTTTATAGCTAATTGTTTTATAGAATTTCGTTTCACATAAAATTTTTCTCATATTTTCGTTTCATAGAATAATCAATGCACAGAATACTTACTTTGAAGATTTTTAAATCATTGATTTTTGTTTCACATAACGTTTAATGTTAGAATAATCATATCATAGAATAACAAATCAAATATTCTTTAATAACATAACATACATTAAATATAAAATCGTTTCACATACCACTCAAAAGATATAAAACTTATTTGCGCTAAGATAATTCGACGGAGCCCCGCTCCGCGGGGCTCCTATTTCTGGGTGGTTTTAAAAAAAAATAACCACGAAGGCCTAAGGCGGGAGCTCCGCTCCGCTTCGCTCCCGCCTTAGCCTTCTAACCTAACCTATCCAAGTCGGGGTACTCTGAGTCGGGGTGTAAACTATAATGACGTGTTCTAAATTATTAAACGTCATACCAAATTATTTTCGATTATGGTGGTGGTTTAACATTCCTTAAAGAATAATTCTACTGTTTGATAAGTTTATTAAACAAAAAAATGTAAATAAAAATTCATTAAATTGTTTTTCTGTGAAATATGTTTCATTCTGGTAAATTGTCTTTGAAACAATAATATTCGAAATAAAAATATAAGTACCAAATATTATGTGAAACATTTTCTGTGAAACGAAATTCTATGAAATTTCCGTCTGCGAAACAAGGGGCTCCCCATATTCATACAAATATTTGCACTGTTTAAATCAGTAGGTATGCAATATTACTATTAGAACTATCGGGATATTTACCATGTATTATTTCGAGTATCCGATATTTCGGCGCTGTTGCAAGCACCTTGATCATGGAGGAACTGGAGTACTGGGCCTCGATTCTGCTAAAGCACAACCACTGTCACACCACAGAGACTGCGAGAAAATTCCATTTGATTTTAGCCTTTACAGCAATGCAGTTAAAGTTTTAAATTAAGTGGCTTTTTGTAGAGTGAACGAAAGCGTGTAATGAAAATATTGTCATTTAATTTTGGACTTTAATGCTATAGCAATAAAGTCTAATATTTAATGCCAATTTTTGCAGAGACTGTGGCACGACAGTGGTTTTGCTTTAGCAGAATCGAGGGCCTGGCGGTAAACGGTGAAAAAGTTTTTTAGGAGTAAATAATTATGTATATCGATCTACGGATTTAGGAGTAATACGTCAATCCATAGTACAAGTGTTTCGAACTTCGACTGATTCGAATAAATCATTGCGAATTGCAAGTTGCATTTGCATCTTGATTTCGTGCGCCAGCGTCGAGGGAATAGATTGGAACTTATTTCCCTTGGATACTGAAATTGCTATTTCGTACGTCAGGTTGTCTCGCACGTAAGTTTGATAATAATATGGGCAATTGGGCATCATTTATAATCATATTGTATGTGTACTGCCAATGTGCCACTCAATCAAATTTAACCCTAAATTGTGCACGGCAATTTTTTCCAAAATGGTATTTTCTGAAGGAATTTTTACACGTAACCAAAGATCCCCCCCCCCCCCCCCATTTCAGGCTTCAGGCTACGACTGCCTTAAGTATGTTTTTCCGCAAATCCCATAACACAAGCTTACTTTGGTACAAAATAGCGCTGTGTTAAACATCGTGGAATATTTATTTATGTCGCCATACCTATGCCAAAGCCAGCCAAAGCAAACGATTACCATTAAATATACCGTATACATGTTGCTACTTTACCATCCAAAAATTAACCACAACTTTTTTTAAATTTATTCGTTTTAATGAGTCCAATTAGGGCTTACTCTTCATAACGTAGTCGTCAGTAAACCGCGTAGTGATCGTATTTCAATCTCGTTTTACTTTCCTTTACTGCGATCGTTATAAAAAGTAAAATTTGCCTGTGTACAGTCGTTTATTGGTAATAAAACTAATTAGGAAAGAACCTAAGAAGATAATGGTACAATCATTACCTTTGTATGATAATGGTGTACTGAATTATGGTTATTTCAAAGCGTCTTATTATGAAGAAGCTTTTATTTTATAGTCATCATCATCATCATCATCCTCATGTAGATGCATTATCTTGATTGCATCCGTGGCCAAGATGACCTCGGAGCTCAGGGTCCGCCTTCCGGCTCTTCCTCCTCCACTTCGCACGATCTTGGGCGTCCATGGTAGTGAGACCATTTGCACGCATGTCACCCTCCACGACGTCAAGCCAGGACTTCTTGGGCCTACCCCTTTTACCTGGACCCGGCGGGGGCGCCATTGCCTTATAGTAATAGGTGTTTTTAAAGTAATAGGGCCGCGTGGTTCCCGGCAGAGTAGAATTTGGGCCACCCCATGTCCTCCCTTGCGGTGTCGTACAAGGCGATTAAGGGATAGGGCTGTTTAACATCAGACAGATATATTATATACAGCCCAGGCTCAGCCTATACATGACTCAAGTCAACAATAGTGCCCGGAATACGGCAATAGGCTCACCCTCTATTACGTGGGACCTAATACAATGATTGGTGAAAATGTGGGTGTTAATTCATCTCTGCCTAACCCTTCGGGGATAAAAGCGTGATTATATGTATGTATGTGTGGAGGTAATGTCTGTCCAACCAAAGGGAGGATCCTCCGACCAGGAAAGGTGATCACGCCTGGCGGACCGCGGCTCAGCGATTGTCGTTAGGATGTTGTAGATATATTGTACAAGCGCTGGAACTTCGCTTTCGCGATGCAGGAACTGTAGCGATGTAGTAGTTCGGCTTGCTGTCGCTAGATGGCGCTGGGTACATGTGGTATCGCCACATATGTATGTAATAGGTGTTTTTGTTTTTACGCAGAGGTTTTTACCACATTTCGCCAACAATAATTTTCGATTCCATATAATAGGGGGCTAACTTATTGCCTTATTGCGAACACTTTGTTTACTGTCGGATGGAGAACAGCCCTATCCCTTAGTCGCCTTCTACGACACCCACAGGAAGAGATAAGGTGCCTCTAATCTAGTCCACCAGGAACCAACACAGTGACAGCACGACTTGATATAATTAGGGATAAAGTCGCGAGTAGTGTGTCGCGCAAGTGATTTGACTTATCAGCTCATACGAAAGAGAAGAAGTTTGTTGACTTGAGCACTTTTTTTTTTTGGTTTGGCTTATACGCCTTTTATCAGACCTGCTTCAGTCTGACCTCTCATAGGTATTCGAAAAGCAAGTCTACGGCGTAGAAGGTCTACGACATGATGTAGAGCCTCTACGATAAATGCGTAGACACTCTACGAATCTTATAGTAAAATATGTTTAGGTCCATAATTATGTCTATCTGACTTTCCTGGGGACACTCTCCCAAATTAGTTCAGACTCGCGAACTGCCTGTGTTCGTCTGTTGTTTTATCTTATTGCAACACGTATACATGATATTATCAAATTACTACCTGAGCTCGTGAGAAAGGGGCTTACGCTCACAGAAATAGAAGCTTTCGTACTAATTTGATACATATTGGATTCTAGTTTGTTATTTAATAGTGAATTATTCAGTAGTTAATTCGAAACGGTCGGATCAAGGGTCCAAAATCTGAATCCTAAGATCGCGTCTGCTTTTTCGGTTAAAAAGCAGACGCGACAAGGAGGAGGTTCTCAATTCGGATGCTTATAATTATGTTTTTTATGTTGGTACGCTCATAGCTTCATGATGCGTAGACACGGATTTGCAAAATTCTTTTTAGTTTAATTTTCCTAATTAATCTTTCTGATTCTTGATTTTCGGGATTTATATAAGTTTATAGTAACCAGTTCGAGACTTCAGGTAGCTCTCTTTATCAAAGTATTATCTCAACGGGCGACTATTTCCAACAAAAAAAGACAAATTTCATTAATTAATATGCTAACTATTCAAATACACCATATCTTTTGTTTTTATCACATTACTGTCCATCCCAAGGTTGCCTGAAAGAAATCGCTTCCAGCGATAAGGCCGCCCATTGTACATTGAACTGTAACATGCTACCTAATAAATAAAGAATTATCTATCTATCTATCGATTTAGATAAGGAAAAGTGAATATTCGTATGAATATCGGTAGATGCCTCCTAGATTGACCCAAAATGTTTGTATAGGAGAATTTCGAATGCTCAAGACATGACTCAGATAGCTCTGTGGTCAAAGCATTCCCTCTGCAAGAGACCGTTCGCGGGTTCAAATCCCATTTTGAGCATTCATCGTCTTTCCTATCTAAATCGGAATTTCCTTATATCTTCAACAGGCAATTCGGCTGGGACACAGTAACAGCCTTCTCCCAGAATGAAGAGATATACTCCCTGGCGGTGAACGAGCTGGTGACACAGCTGGAGGCCGCCAACATCACCTGTGCTGCGTCCATCACCTTCGCGGAGACAGACTTCAAGGAACAGCTGCAGCAGCTTAAGGTAAGACTCATAAACAACGGCAGTTAGTGGTTAAGGAATCTGTCTTATGATTAAGAGGCCCTGAGTTCGAATACAGGTCATTATACTACCGATATGTGCGGTATGAAAGGAAAGGTTTCTTCAGGGTCGGCAGCACGAGTGTGACGCCCCTGGTGTTGCATACGTCCATAGGCCACGGTAACTACTTTCCATCAGGTGGGCCGTGTGCTTGTCTGCCAACTAAGTGGTAAAGAAAAAAAACTTCGTCAGACTTATGCTCAAGCTGTGGAATGAACTCTTTGCTGTGGTTTTTCTAAGCGACTACAATATTAGGTTTTTGAGAAGGGCATAAGCAGTTACAGTGTGACGCCCCTGGTAGTATACCATAGGCCATGGTAATCACTTTTCGTTAGATGGGCCGTATACTTGTTTGCCACCTATGTGGTATTAAATAAAGCAATTTAGCTAAGCTAAAGGGATTAGGGGACAAACTAGTAATTTAGGTTACTAATCTCTTAATATATAAAAATCAATGCCACTTTTCGTTGTTAGCTTATAACTCAAGAACGGCTGAACCGATTTGGCTCATTTTAGTCTTGAAATATTTGTGGGTGCCCAGGGAAGGTTTATAGGTGCATCGGGAACGGGAAAAATATGGCGGTATGAAGTTCGACGGGACAGCTAGTATTCTTTATAAAAATCGGTGTTCCGTACATCATTTTGGTCCTTCGAGCCGGATCGGATTTAAACTAATAACTACACGATAACATGCAATTATTAATACTAACATACACCACTAGACCAACAGACAGCCATTTCTGAATAATATGTAATCACTTAAATGTAACTAGTATGTCGTATAAACATATTCGTAATCACAGGGACCATTTAAGACAGTCCCTTTAGACCTGAGCTGCCCTTTCCACCCTACACGGCACGACCTAATTAGGCGTAATGACGTGCGACGGCACACGTCTCTGATTTTATTAACTAACAAGATTCAGTCGTAACTGCCAAGTTTCGGATGTATCCCCGTTAGGCAGAATGTTTGCCACAAAATTTCAGCTTGATCATTCAGCAGATTCCATATTCATCAAATTCTAAATTGAAGAAGTTTTTAATTCAACGTATAGTTTCCACGGATTTCTGTAATATTTTTTTTCTAATTGATCTTCTGGACTCAAACTAACCTCACCTGCAAGCCCAGTACATCTTACTATTAGAACTATCGGGATATTTACCATGTATTGTTTGGGAGCAAGCCAAAATAAAATCGCGAGTGGATACAGTAAGCATAGTGTGTCGTGAACGTGATCGAGATCGAGTTCGAGCTTGTAGTGAGAGTGAAACCAGTGGTAGTGTCCATGCGCGTAGCAAAAGAATTCGAAAGAGGGTAGATCGATAAATGTACTCCTAAAAACTTTTTCACCGTTTACCGCCAGTACTACAGTTCCTCCGTGATCATGGTGCTTGCAACAGCGCCGAAATATCGGAAACTCCAAACAATACATGGTAAATATCCCGATAGTTCTAATAGTAATTTGAACGACCATGAAAGTTTAAATACCTATATATCTTGTTGATTGACAGATTAGACTCTGTTGTAGGCTTACCTCATGTGATTAGACAGCAATTGCTCCTACGAAAGTCTAAATAAACCAACTAACGGATTTTAAGACAGCGTAGGTTCAAATAAGCTTCGGGTGCACCCCGGATTAGAGTTATGATGAAAGTTTCCCCACCAACTGCATAAATTATTCGCATAACTACATAATCAAAATAATTAATTTATAGTCTGCCATTCACCGCATATAATTTGCCACAATCACTCAGCCACGATAGTAGTTACCCCAACCAAATTATTCGCATAACTACATAATCAAAATGATTAATTAACGCCACTAGAGTTGGTCCAACTTTGCTTTACACATGTTTATAGGTTGGCTCCAAAGTTGGCGAACACAACTTCTTGTGTTTAGCATAATTTTCATGTATACGAGTACGTTTTAACCCTTGAAATGCTTTTCTACCATAGATTTAGAATTGGCTAGGTAATTTGGGCCACCCCATCTCTTCCCATGAGATGTCGTATACGGCGACTAAGGGATAGGGCTGTTTAACATCAGATATATACAGCCCAGATTTAGCCTCACGACATTTTTAAAGGTTTACATTCAGTTATTATTTCTAAATACAAACTTCATAACTAGAAGATGAAATAATCCCTACTTCCCTACTAATATTATAAATGCGAAAGTAACTCTGTCTGTCTGTCTGTCTGTCTGTCTGTCTCACTTTTACGACTAAACCGCTGAACCGATTTTGATGAAGTTTGGTATAGAGGTAGGTTAGACCTTGAGAAAGGACATAGGCTATGTTTGGTCGCGATAACCGACATCCACGCGGGCGGAGCCGCGGGCAAAAGCTAGTTACTTTATAAGCGACAATGTAAACATTTTGAGAATGCCGTGAGGTGAAACCGATCAAGTACTTAAAATATAAGAAACTAGCTGTTGCCCGCGGCTCCGCCCGCGTGGAATTCTGATCCCGTTCATCGCTGATATATAGCCTATATGTTAATCCAGGGTATAACCTATATACATACCAAATTTCAACCAAATCGGTCCAGCCGTTTATGCGTGTATAACCTATATACATACCAAATTTCAACCAAATCGGTCCAGCCGTTTATGCGTGAAAGAGTAACAAACATCCACACATCCACACATCCACACATCCATTCTCACAAACTTTCACATTTATAATATTAGTAGGATAGGAAGTATCTTAATCTAAATATGCAGTAAATTCCACTAAGTGCCATCAATTAACAGTATAAGAAACAGTCATAGAGAGTATTTTAAATAGGTATCATCGTTAATTGTAAAGTTTGAAACATAAACAAAACATACAGTCCCGGGTCCTATAAGCGGGGCGTGAAAAAGCGTGATGAGGTCGTCAAGCTGAGTGCCATCATTGTAACGTGATACGTGTCTATAATGGTGACCCTCTTTTTCGACACTTTGCCTTCAGCTTACCATCAGGCGAAGCGAACTCAAGGAGGTGAGGTGTCCTGTATAAAAAAACAAATCCTCAAAATAATAGTACATTATGGTACAAGTGAGCAAAGTTGGTGATTACCGCCGAGGCGCCATTGAGAGAATTCTTAAGAGAGCCGAGGACGGTATACTCACGCGTGCCATACGACGTTTTACAACACACTTGCGAATAAAATAATACTACAAATACTAAATAAACAATACTACAAATTAATTCGTTTTCCTATGTGCGCGCATCTAACAATGACGGTCGGCCATATTTAAAAAAAAAATGAGGTTTGAATTTAACTTTTTTTTACTGTTTTTTTTCTGTACTTAGAGAAAAAAAAAGTTAAAATTGAGTGAAAATTTTGTTTATTAAACAGGTATTACAAGTTGAAATTATTTATTTGAATACGAAAATGCATCAAATGAACATACAATTGGCATATTAATTTATTCGTACTATTAAACACGTTCTATTTAGTATCGAAACTTTTTTAAGAACATAGAAACTTAACCTATAAAATTTAAAAAATAATCTATAACTCACTAGTGAATAATAGCAATGAAAAAGTCACCGTTTGATAATAGGTGTCATTACGTGCCTATTTGCGGTGAAATAATAGCACATTTATGAGCAGGTGTGTTGTAAAATCTATTTTTAAATTCAATCTACTTTGTACCACTAAACACTCAAGCACAATATCCAATCAACTCGTCTTCGGGACCAATGGCATCAAACTTAGTTCATTACCCGCCCATCGCACAACTTGTAGTGAATCTATCAATTACTCACCGTGCCTCCCCACTTGCTAATAGCGTTAGTTATTCTTGTACTAATAGTTTCTATTAAGTCGAAAATTGTGTCAAATTGTGCGAACTGGCAAAGAGTGTGTAGTGTTTTGTGCAGAAAGGACAGGTGTTTGATCTCTATGCGGACGTTTTAGTCCTTATACACCGCAAAGTATGGTTAGACTTTTTATAATAATAAGAAGTTTTTATTTATCTAGGTTTTTATTAGTATGGGTCAAATCTTAGTGGCGGTTTCAACCAATTTCTAATAAGATATTTGAAATTTTGAATGTGTCAACGAAAGGAAAATATAGGGACTAATTTGAAATTGAGAATTATTTTTATATCATTACCGGTTCCTCATTTTCATCATTACAAAGGTCTTGGTCAGACTTAAAAATGATTCTTTATTTTTATTGGTTCAGTAGAACCGGAGATATGATCAAAAATTTAATCATCACGATTGGACTTGAACCGACATCCGGGCTCAGCCAAAAGTGGTACCAAAAAACATTAAGCAACTGCGACTTAAAGCTACTTTAGTAGTTCCTCGATTCTACTAAATTAAAAGCACTTTCATACCGCAGGTACTGTAAAAAAATCCATTTATTTTTTTGTAGAGTGAATGAAAAAGTGTAGTGAAACTCTTTTCATTTAATATTGGACTTCAAGTTAATAGCAATAAAGTCTAAAGTTTAATACCATTTTTTGCACCGTGTGGTTTTGCTTTAGCACAATCGAGGGCCAGTTGATATGAACATCTGTACATTAAGTAATCTATGAGACATTTTAACGAACCGGAACTATCAACTAATATGTGATTGAGGTAAGCTTGCAGCTGATAGCTAATCTCTCCGGTATTAGGCGACATTGTCCCAGTTAATAGCACCGTATCGAAAAGCCTATTAGGAGATATGTGACGGACAGACAGGAAAGGTATGTCTGTTGTTGACGCGACTAATAATTCTGTTAGCGAATGTACTTACGGTATTCGATATTCATAACTAAGCTGAATGATTGTATGAATGACCAGTCATACAATTTTTTGAATTGAATAGAAAATTTTACACCTAGCCAACTAAGTACCTTTATTTCGTGATTGATCATCGATCTATACTTTACTAATATTATAGAGCTGAAGAGTTTGTTTATTTGTTTGGTTGAACGAATCTCAGGAACTACTCGTTGGAATTGAAAAAAAAAATGTTTGTATTGAATAGCCCGTTTATCAAGGAAGGTTATAGGCTATAAATCATCACGCTACTTCTCAAGGGAGTGGAGCAGTAATCATAAATGTCAACAAATCCGGCAGATTCCCATACATTGCTAACAAAATGCGGGTATGTCGCAACCCACTTCAAAGATGGTTCAATCAAGTTACAGGTATTTCCGGGTGACACAAGTGCAATCCCATACTTCCCATAGTCTTCATTGTACAATGAAGTGTATAGGAAAGATCATATCTCTCGACAAGATCTTCAGTGATGAAACCAACCTTAACTTCGAATCGACCTCGGACGGGACTCGAACCCGCGATCTTTCCCTTACAGGGGGAACGCTCTGACCACTAAGCCACCGAGACACGTACGAAATCGATCCAAATTCCCTTATACAACCGTCTTAAGGGCGACGGTGAGGTCGATTCTTTTTCCCTTTCTTAATCGATTTGAACAGTTAGCATAGTAAATGCTTCAAAATTTCATTCAACCTTAACTTTTTTACAATTAGTCGCTTCTTTCTCTCAGTCTTCACAAGATAGCATTGGAAAGTCGGCGTCGTGCGATCCAATGACTCCTTATACCTACCTAATGTTTTATAATGAAATCACAAAGCTTTTAATGCTAAACAAGGCCCTAATATCTGTGAAGGGCTTTTTAGAATATTTGAAGCTAGACTTAGTTAAAGCTCTCGTTTGAGTGACTACATAATTCACGTTATTATCATCTTTGAACTCAATTACTGTTTATCTTCAAACTTAATATGACTATATTGACTATAATTCGTGTCACACGATCTGTGCTTAGCTTCATTCACTAGTGGGTGTAGAGGGAATTCAATTTCTGTGTCCACCCACTAAGCTAAGTGTGTTTGGAAATAACAACACCCACGGGCTAGTGGCCTACACTAAATGCCTATGCTAACAAAATCAAATACATTTATTCATTTAGGTTACAAAGTAATACAACATCAATAGTTATATTCATAGATAGATGGAGTTTCTTATTGACGTCCATAATAACTCTTCTTAAACCAAGTTCACCACCGCTTCCAAGGCGCACAAACGGTGCAACAAACTCCACTGTGGCATTTTTAACGGGATCCCATTTTTTCTCATAATGGTTTTTGTCCTAATTTAAATTGTCATAACAAGTTAGGCATAATTTTCTTTGTCATAATAATAGTGTGCCATAATTGGTTTTTAGCATACTATGTTATTAAGCATAAATATTGTATATCCTAATGTTTTTATTCATAACTTTGATATGCATAAAATTGTAAAGCATATTGTTTATTTGTCTAATAGTTATTTGGCAGATTTATTGAGAAAGCCCCTGATTCCGACTTGGATAGATTAGGTTAGAAGGCTAATGCGGGAGCGGAGCGGAGCGAAACTCCCGCATTAGGCCTTCGTGGTTATTTTTTTTTATAACCATGTAGAACTTAATTTAGTCAAATGAACATTCTGGCTTAAAATCGTTATGGTTACGCGTCGTTATGCTTAAGTAAACTTATGCTTTGGGACAGTATGCTTATAAAATATTATGCTTATAGTAAATAGGATTAAAAAAATATGATTAAAAAGTTATGGCAAATGAGTATTATGCGTAAATAATATTAGGACAAGTAACATTATGCAATGTTAAATTATGACATAAAATTGTAGGAATAAAAATAGAGAACCTTTTTAACACGTCAATTTATAATAGGTTATTCCTTAACGTTTAATGTGGACGAATGTACATTTTTCTCGTGTCTGAATAAACAATAGGCATAGGTATAACAAACTTTGTAATCATCATCAGTACATATTATAAAACAAAGTCGCTTTCGCTGTCTGTCCATCCCTATGTATGCTTAAATCTTCGAAACTACGCAACGAATTTTGAAATGTTTTTTTTTATTAGATAGAGTGATTCAAGAGGAAGGTTTATATGTATAATACATGCATAATATTGTAGAGAAACACTGATCAATTTAGAGATATGCAGCGGGATCGGGATTAGAAAATATGGCGGTACGAAGTTCGCCGGGTCAGCTAGTAAAAAGAAGTCACATAGTCTACCACTACCTAATACACAATATAATACACGGAGGACAGAATAATTATAATACTATGATGCGTAATTATAGCATGCATATTTTATGTGGGGCTGCACCATGCTCTCAATATTAAAGCTGTTACATTTACATACACATTCGCGAGGCAATAGTTAGCTGGGAAAACATTTACACACACCTCTCTACACTTATGATATTATACTAAACAAACAACCATCCAAAATTCGTACTATTTAACACCCATACACATCTAAAAGCTTAATTCCAAACTGAACAAAATTAACCAACCAAAGGCAGTTATAAAAACCAACATTGTTCGCAAACCGCAGCAGAAAGTTACAACTTTTCACAGACCTTGTTAATAGGCGCAACAATATACCACTCCGAAATTCTCGTGAAACCATCAAGAATTAATCAATCGAATTTACTTAATGTAATGTTGCCAGTTTTAAATATGAAGTTGTTTGAATTTTAGATTATACTAAGTAATTTTGTTCTAAGTTAATGCTGAAAGGTTTAAAAGTTAAGTAATGAAAGGGAAATTTTGCTTATTAAGTATTTAGACAAAACAGATTAATTTCCTGAAATATTCGCTTGGCTTTGTAATAAAATTCTATTGTGGTATGTATTATTTTAAAGTGCTTATGTAAATCTGTGGCAATCAGATGTAAATGGCAAATGTAATGTTTATCCGACTACACAAAGGATGGATGTGGGTTAACCAGCTCGAGAACTTTTATTGCGCGATTCAGGCTTTTCAACCTCTTTGGGACGTGGTTGGCTTGTTGTTCGCAGCACTTGCGTTGCCGCATGATGTGCTTATCGGGACTATTGGGATGTGGAGATCAGATGGCAATCGCTTCACAGAAAATATCGAGGTCTAGCCAAATCCGTAGTTAAGACTGGTAAAAGCGGACCCCAGACTCCGAGCTGAAAGCTTCGGATGCGACTGGGAATTAACGCTAAGAGGAAGTGCTTATCGGCCATTTTAAAAGATTGTTGCCAGCTGAGACCTTTTTGACAATTGAAATCGACAATTAATTGAATACCACTTCCAAAACTTAGTCATAAATCACCTTGAACCCTGCAGGAAGAAATTGAATGTCAACGTTCCCTCGTTTATAATTCAATTATTTCCAGGAGTTGGACACTCGCATCATCATTGGCAGTTTCTCTCAAGAAATGATCCCGAAGATATTCTGTGAGGTCAGTTTTTATACATTTTTATTTTGCAAAAAGTGACTGAAGTATCTAGTTTCACTTTTTTTTCGTCGGCACACTATCCACTGCAGGCTACCGGGCTTACAGTCCGTATTCACCTGTCTGCCCTCGTGACGGTGCGATCGAGACAAATATTATATGAATTTGATAAGAAATTTATAAGGTTTTTTTCATAAATTAACAGAAGGTCAATGCAGATCAAGCGTAAAAATGTTCCGATGTGTAATTTCATACGTTACGCATTTAGGTATACGCATAGAAATATAAAAAAATATATAAATAATAATCAAAGTTATTCCATTAAGACAAGGCTGTAAACAGTATGCAGCATTAAATGTTATCCAGAATTAATTAGTAATTTAATGGAAATAGGTTCATACTTAATTCCCACTGCTCGAGGATTTTTCTGCCTGATTTAAACTGACCCTTACATAACAAAGGTAACTAAATTTCATTTTCGTGAATGCAGGCATTCAGACTGGGCATGTTCGGAGCGGAGTACGCGTGGTTAGTCTCGGGCATGCCCCCGCGCATCCGCTCCGCGGCGCCGTGTGCGCGTGCGCAGCTGGCGCGCGCGTTGGAAGGACTCGTGACGGTCACCGCGCATCGAGGGATTGTTGGGGACGCTGCCTCTTACTCCGGCCTGGTGAGTTAGATGGTTCACCCTTGTTTGACCAAAAAACGATGACAAAACATCATTTGACAAACAACGTTTGAAAAACTTAATCATTTGACAAACTCTCATTTCGCAAACACTTTACACACATTACTTTAAAAATAATCATTAGACATAATACACGTTTCGCAAATGTATTACTTAGAAAACATTTCGATTGCTAAAATTTTATTTTAAAAATGTTCATTTGACTAAATAAAGTTCTGCATGGTTATAAAAAAAAATAACCACGAAGGCTAATGCGGGAGCTTCGCCCTGCTCCGCTCCCGCATTAGCCTTCTAACCCAATCTATCCAAGTCGCAATGAGCAGCTTTCTCAATAATCTATCACTAACTAACTGTCTGTTTGTCAACTAACATGTTTTTAAAATAATCAATTTGTAAAATGATGTTATAAATAATGATTTTTTTCCAAATGAATATTTTGTCTAATGAGTAGTTAGTTTATTAAACAATAGTTTGTCAAATGATACATTTATCAAGTGTAATTTTGTCAAAAGTTGTTTGTCAAATGAAAATTTGTCATTCGTGTTTTGTCAAATGATAAGATAGGTGCCGAATTAGATCCTACTATTTTATTATAAACGCGAAAGTTTGTAAGTAAGGATGGATGTTTGTTACTCTTTCACGTAAAAACTACTGAATGGATTTGTAATGAATCTTTACATATATTTTTTATACCACTTAGGTGACATGACAAACACACGGCCCACCTGATGGGAAGTGGTCACCGTGGCCTATGGACGTATGCAACACCAGGGGCGTCACACTCGCGCTGCCGACCCTTATACATCAATATAGCTTATACATCAGAATAACACTTATGCTATGTTTGGTCGCGTTAACCGAGATCCACGCGGGCAGAGCCGCGGGTAACAGCTAGTAGACAGATAATTCTTTATGCTACACCAATAGATATACAGTAGAACTAGTAAGTAGGATGTATAAATTTTAATGTACAATACAATTTCTTCCAAGGAACCTTGGGATGGAAAGTTGCCTACTAAATATAGATACCGACATTCTTTACACACAGGTCGTTATTAATATAAATCAACCCCTAAAATCGTGCACGTCTAATTGAAAAGTCTTCCAAAAATGTAGTTTCTGAAGGAATTTCCGCACGTGATCTCAAAATTTCTGACTGCAACCGATCTAACACAAGCAATTTTTAACTTAGCTGATTAGTAGTCACATATTAGTAAAATCGGTTAATGATACACCTTTTAAAAACAAAGGAAAAAGGATTTACCTAACTTATAAAAACTAATTTCGAAAGCCAGTAATTATTTTTTAAATTATATTTCCGAAGAGATACCTAATACTCTCCAACGGTACGTCTCGTCTGCCCCAATTATGTTGACAAAAAAGGCTAAAACCCTCAGTA
The DNA here is from genome assembly GCA_914767945.1 of Eilema depressum. Taxonomy (NCBI): domain Eukaryota; kingdom Metazoa; phylum Arthropoda; class Insecta; order Lepidoptera; family Erebidae; genus Eilema; species Eilema depressum. The sequence goes on from OU612020.1 coordinate 20,690,400, forward strand.
ATTGCTGTACAAAAAGGAAGACAAAATCAAAACTCCTTTGGGACAACATTAATTAATGATGACTTTTGTGTTAGACGAACTTTAATAATGCCTACAATTATATTTAAATATAAGTCTTCAACTTCATCGTCTGACTAAAAAACGATTTTATTGCCATATTAGTCTTCCCGTGGATGTCGTAGGCTGTTTCGCATCCGATAGTAAACATACAGCCCGGTTTACGGCAATGGGCTCTCGCTCTATTAAGTGGGATCGAAAATCATAGTTGGAATGTGGGTGTTCTATTCATACTGTTATTGTACCTCTGCCTACCCCTTCTAGGATTTACAGGTATGCATAATATACGCACGTGGGTATCATCAGCCTTATAAATTGATTACTGTATCTTCGCCTGAACAACAATCCAAAACTTGAACATAAGAAGCTTATGTTCATTTTGGATTTTGTCAAACTCCGAGCAAAGTGGCAACTCCAGAAACTCTTCGATCAATTAGTACCGAGTGATAAATCTTTGGCGTCCAAGCAGTTGACTTGAGTCTCAAAGATCTTGAACTATACACTCTGCAGACTTTAGCAATATTTAGTTCTTTATAATTATATGCAATGCTTCGATATTGCCTAATGTCACCATTGGGTTGGAAGTCAGATGGCAGTCACTTCACGGAAAATATCGAGGTCCAGCCAATTCTGCACTTAAGACTAGTAAAGCGGACCCCAGACTCTCGAGGTTAAAAGCTTCGGATGCGACTGGGAATTAACGCTAGGATGAAAACGCTATATGCAACTAGCTGTTGTCCGTGTAGAATTTTGACCCCATTCGTTCCCACAAACCTGGAGAACCTATTCCCGGCATAGGAAGCCTATGTGTTGTTCCAGATTGTAATCTATAATACATGTAGCAAATTTCAACCAGATCTATTCAGCTGGTTAGAGCGTGATTGAATAGCAAACATCCAAACATCTTCACGAATTTTCACATCTATCTATCTATATAAATAAAAATTAAATCCCCCCAAATGTATGTACGCGTATAACTTCTGAACGACTGCACTAAATTGGATAATCCCTATTGTTTTGTATTTGTTATTGTGTGGCCAAGGTTTGTAACAATAGAAGGTGCAGCGGAAACGGGATCTGAATTCCACGCGGGCGGAAACAAAAAGGGCGGTACAAAGATTGCCGGGTTAGCTAGTTTATAACATTAGTAGGAGTACCTAGGATTAGTAGGCATTAGGGTAACTTTATTCCAGTATAGTGAAAGCAGCTTTAAGAACCTTAATTTTCAGACAAACGAAATGTTCCACCGAGAAATGGAAGCATCAGGAGTTCCCGTGTCTCCCTACGCTCCTCAAACTTACGACGCTGTCTGGGCGATAACCTTGGCTCTCGGTAAAGCTGAACAGCTATGGAGGACAGAACCGAGGAAGACCAATGGAACTAACATCAGCAGATTTGGCCTCAGCCATTTTGATTATGATAGACAGGATATGGCGAAGGAATTCTTGGATCAGCTCGCTAATCTTAGCTTTATTGGAGTTTCGGTGAGTTGGGAATAATTCTTTTTTGTTGCCATTGTTAAACATCTTTTTTGAAGTGCTTTTGTGACGCTTGGTGGTTATGGAGTCGGCTTTATGATCGAAAGATCCTGAGTTCCTGACCATTATACTACGGACGTGAACCCACTGCAAACAAAAGCAATTTAGCTTAGCTGGAGGGGTTAGGGAAAATAGTTATGAATAATTTCAGTTGCTAATATTCTTCATCCGTGTGGTAACTGAGAAAGAATACAAATATTACCACCATATTGCGATTGATTGATTGATTGATTATCTGCTATGTATCCCGCTACTGCAGGTTGTATATTTTATATTTGTGTTATAAACAAAGAATGACTTTGACGCCTAGCCGTATAAGCATAACGGGGCTTTTTGTACTAGGTATATTCTGTATGAGAGAAGAAAGGTGCACATTGTTGCTGATCAAGTAGTGATCATCTGGTAGTAGGCGTCATTGATTTCAAATAGTTTGATTGTTTTCAGGGACCTGTGTCATTTAATGGAGCTGACAGGATAGGCACCTCGGCGTTCTATCAAATTCAAGGTAGGTACAGTTTCTTATATCATAGGTATTTTTCACAAAAAAAAAATCAAAAATATCCGTTTATCGTAGTGATCGGGGCCTATTTTAACGGGACACAAACAGATATCTGATGTTATTAGGAGTAGGTAAATTAGGCAACAGTAACCTTAGCCATTTTAGAAAAAGAATTAGGGTCCGGCGCAAATAGTCAAAACCTAGACCCAAATTCACGCGGACGTAATCGCGGATATTGGATTACACCATTTTCGAAGTTTCCTTCACATATTTAAAATATTCTACAACATTCTACACAACGCTATCTAGACCCATGGAAATATAGCTTAACTAGCTTGTGTTTTGGAATCTAGAATGCGGATAACATTTACTTAGATTTTTTTTGTTAATGCATCCATAATACATAGAGACACCCAGACCAATGCAAATATACAGGTAATATATAGGTATTTCCCCAGCTGAACCATCATCATCCTCCTTAATCCCGGTCGTATCCGAAACCTTCTCGGAGTCCGCAGCCAAGCATACCCTTCCTCCTATTATAACCCGCGACATGTATCTTGGACCTAAAATGTGCTCAAAATGTGCCCTATACGCGCAGTACATATTTCTTGGGTGTCTTTTGAGGATAGCACGGGGTGCTACTGCGGTAGACGAACTCAAATTCACCAAGCATAGACTATTACATAGCAATCCGCGGGCGCCAGAGCCTCTTATGTCTTACCTACGATTTAGGTTCAAGATACGTGGCGCGGATTATACTATAATTTATTTCTCTTGAGGGCAATATAATTTGTCAACTGCGCATTCTTAAGCGCAAATGTTTCGTTTAAGTGCGTCGTTCTCGTACATATTTGGGCCACGTGTGGCAAACATTTGTCGCAACGACCCCATTTGTTTTTATTTGGAGAATGCGACGCCCCACGCGCCCGTTAGTACGAATGGACGTGAGATCATTCGTATACTTTACTTGAGTTTTCTTTTTGTGTTTCTTATCTTTCTTTAGCTTTAAAGTATTTTTTAATGAATAACAAAAAAGAACGGATCCTGATTTTAACAGATAACATTGCATAATTGGATTAAAAAACCAACCCCTTGATTGTGAGGAAAAAAAAACTTGCCTGTATTATTATTACACCATTAGATAATATTACTAATAAGGAACGAATTCTGGAAAGTTATAATAATAATTATACGACGGACTCAAGGAAATAACTGTAGGAGTACCATGAAACATCCGCAGGTCGAAGTATCATACAATTCGGCTCGGCTTAAACCCTATTGGAAGAAAACCTAAATGACTTCGTGGTACGTTGTCATGTTTCCTGTGGACCCGAAGTTTGGATGTATCATGGTAGCTCCTAGTCTGTCCCATATTCCTCGTTACTATAGCGATCCCTACAATCCTAAGAAAGGTGCTCCATTGATAACAATAGGGTCTCTCCCTATTAGGAGCCTACATGGATTCCCCTTCGAAATCATACAAGCTTAAAGATATTTTTTCAGGTGGCCGACCAAAAACAGTAGCGCTCTATACTCACGGTAGAGAGATGACATGTTCCGAATGCAGTAGACCGCAATGGGCTGGCGGTATACCGGCTGCGAGAAGACTACTAGTCCTCAGGATAGACTCCGTGTGGGCGCCTGCGCGGATGGCTGTGGCAGCGCTCGCCGGCCTAGGCGTGGCTTTAGCTTTGTCTTTTTTAATTTTTAATCTACATTACAGCAAACGAAGGTATGTTGTTCTTTAGTACATTAATAGGGAAATAATACTATGCGTAAACTTTTGGTAATATCTCTGCCTACCCCAATGGGAAAGAGGCGGAGAGGGAGGGTATACATATATGTATTGAGCGTAAAAAAATTTCGTGTCTGTGCTGTTGACCGTTGAAGAGTTCCGTTGTTTGGAGCTAATTCTGGATTCGAATTCAGGTCAAATGAAACCTATTATTGTGGGAACTGAATATTAAAATAGAAACTTAAACTCCATAGAAAAAGAGAAGAGAGTCAAGCGACCCAACATGGAGCTGGCCGTAGTTTCTTCTGAAGATTATGATGGTACCTGGTAAATTGCAAGACTTATCAAATTCCAGGTCCCCAGAATCCGAGGTGAAGGCCTCAGATGCGACCGGGATCAACGCAAGGATAATGATGATTTTTTCATTTTGCAGGTCTATAAAACTGTCATCCCCTCGTCTTAACAACATGACGCTGATTGGTTGTGCCCTGGTGTATACTGCAGTCGCACTGCTGGGTGTAGACAACGCCACTTTACCGTCCTATGTGCCGTTTTCAGCGATGTGCACTGTGAGTACTGAGTCCTTAATACCTTAAATTTTATTATCGTAATGGTATGATAGTCAAAGATTATAACCAAATACCATGAAGCTTAAGAGAACCTTTTTCCAAAATGGACTATTTGACAATTTTTTTTTTATTCTCGAAAAATTACCATTTTAAACCGACTTCTGTAATAATATAATGACCTACAAAAGTGAAATACTCTTACGACAAATAGTTTTTGAGATACCACCCCCTCGGCCATCGGGGGTGGTTACATCGGAGTTGAACCGATTAAAACCGCACACTGTCTTGGGTCTCAAATGCCGAGGTGTGACGTGATCCAATAAGGCATTTCTCTCACACCCCATCTGAACCTGTGTCGTCTCCGCCTTCGAGATGGTCCTCTCGGGTAATAAAAGTACCTACAATATGTTTGCAGGGCAGAGTGTACATCCTATCCGCAGGATTCTCACTGGCGTTCGGATCCATGTTTGCCAAAACATATCGAGTACATCGGATATTTGTGAGGTAAATACTATATTATTTGCTAAATTAGGGATTTTCTGGGGTAAAAATATAGATTTTTGACAATTACCATTTACCAAAACTACAATAAAACAGCAAAATAACATAATACTTAATCAATTATGTCCAAAATCTTTCCAATTCCAAATCAAAACCTCCATATTCCAGCAACCGCAGTGGGGTATGCAAAACGAAGTTACCAAATAACCTCCAAAAACTTTCAGTAACCGCAGTGGAGTATGCAAAACCAAGTTACTAAATAACCTCCAAAAACTTTCAGTAACCGCAGTGGAGTATGCAAAACCAAGTTACCAAATAACCTCCAAAAATCTTTCAGTAACCGCAGTGGAGTATGCAAAACCAAGTCACCAAATAACCTCCAAGTTACCAAATAACCTCCAAAAATCTTTCAGTAACCGCAGTGGAGTATGCAAAACCAAGTCACCAAATAACCTCCAAGTTACCAAATAACCCCAAAAAATCTTTCAGTAACCGCAGTGGAGTATGCAAAACCAAGTCACCAAATAACCTCCAAGTTACCAAATAACCTCCAAAAATCTTTCAGTAACCGCAGTGGAGTATGCAAAACCAAGTCACCAAATAACCTCCAAGTTACCAAATAACCCCAAAAAATCTTTCAGTAACCGCAGTGGAGTATGCAAAACCAAGTCACCAAATAACCTCCAAGTTACCAAATAACCTCCAAAAATCTTTCAGTAACCGCAGTGGAGTATGCAAAACCAAGTCACCAAATAACCTCTAAATTACCAAATAACCTCCAAAAATCTTTCAGTAACCGCAGTGGAGTATGCAAAAGCAAGTTAGGTACCAAATAACCTCCAAGTTACCAAATATCTTCAAAAAATCTTTTAGTAATCGCAGTGGAGTATGCAAAACCAAGTCACCAAACAACCTCCAAGTTACCAAATAACCTCCAAAAATCTTTCAGTAACCGCAGTGGAGTGTGCAAAACGAAGTTGCTCCAAGACACCCCCCTCATCTCGCTGGTGTGTGCGCTACTGGTGATCGACGGTATGATAGTGACGCTGTGGGCGATGCTGGACCCCATGGAGAGGCACCTCAAGAACCTCACCACGGAGATCAGCGCCACGGACCGGGGGGTCATCTACCAGCCTCAGGTTAGACTTGGAGTAATTTCAGGTTGTTTAGGCACAAAGATAGTATACATGATTGTTATTTACAATCATGTATACTATCTGGTACTATTGTACCAGATTGTAAACAATTTATTTTTTTATATAGGACACGTCAATTTGACTTCGCCTCGCCTGATGGTAAGCTGAAGGCAAGTCTCTGAAAAGAGGGTCACTATTACAGACACGTATCATGTTACAATGGTGGCACTCAGCTTGACGGCCTCATCAGATGCTTTTTCACGCCCCGCTTAGGAATTCCAAGACTTAATGGTGCGGCAGAAGAAGGAGTCGCCGAACCGCTTGGTTCTTGATCGAATATTCTGCACCGTATGCGGGTGGCATCTAAGTCTTGCACGTGTTAATTACAGGACATAGTGGCGATACCTCATGTACTCAACGCCAGTAGTGAACGCGACTGCTACGCAGGAAGCGCGGGTTCGATCCCCTCGGAGAGCACGTTAAGCGGTCGGTCCCAGTTGTCATACGAACATTTATAGCAGTCGTTATATAGGGTAAAAGGGTGACATGGACCATTTAGAAGGGCTGATCACCCGTCCGGTAAATGGCGTCCCCAAAGGAAGTAGCAGTAATAGTAGTCCTGCAGGTTCGAGCCTAGAGAATGACGAAATAGCACCAATAAAACAATACGACGACGCGAATTGTGATCAATTTTTTTTCAAAACCTTAACAATCCGATTCACAAAGAGAAAAGAGAATTTGACTTTAGGCGGGATTCGAACCCGCGACCTTTCCCTTACAGGGGGAATGCTCTATCCAAATTCCTCTATACTTTCCGTCTTTGGGGCGACGGTGCGGTGGAGCCATCTACCGATACTCATACGGGTGCTATCGGCTTAGCGGTTAGAGCATTCCCCCTGTAAGGGAAAGGTCGCGGTTTCGAATCCCGCTCGAAGTCAAATTCTCTTTTCTCTTTGTGAATCGATTTGAACAATCAGCATAATGAATGCTTCAAAATTTAACTTAACAATCCGAATATCTTTTCCAGATAGAAGTCTGCAAATCTCAAAACACAACAGGCTGGCTATGCGCTCTATACGCGTACAAGGGTCTTCTCCTCATAGTCGGAGTATACATGGCCTGGGAGACGAGGAACGTCAAGATTTCTGCCCTCAACGACTCCAAGTACATCGGCATCAGCGTGTACTCCGTGGTCATCACCAGTGCGAGTGTCGTGGTCATAGGCACCATCATATCTGAGAGAGCGACGCTCGCGTACATCTCTATAACTAGTCTGATACTGATTACAACGACTTCGACGCTCTGTTTGATGTTTTTGCCCAAGATTGTAGCTATTAGGACTAAATGTGAGTATAAATTCTTATTCTTGATCCCGGTAGAACACCCCATCTCTTCCTATAGGGGTCGTATAAGGCGACTAAGGGCTAGGGCTGTTCTCCATCCGACAGTACGTAGGGCTAGGTCTATTCTCCATCCAACAGTAGGCAGTCGCAGCCTGAAATTTTGGGGGCGTCACGTACAGAAATTTCTTCATAACATACCTTTTTGAAAGCTTTTCAATTAGACGTGCTGACGTGCACGATTTGGAGGGGGGGAGGGGGGTTAAGGTCATCAATATTGTTATTTATCACTCCGTAGCATTTATCCATTTAATTAATAAACATAAATTTCCTTGACTTTACTGCCTACCCCGAAACGAGCTCGTAAAGTGAGCTTTTATTAGGAGTCTTAAATATTCAGCAATAACTAAGTAGGTACGCAAATAAAATAAAAATTTGAGTAGCCTAGCGTATAGGTATACCCAAGGGCGGTATTTAAGGGGTCAACGCCCCCCCATCCCCCCTCTTCTTCTTCTCCTTTAATTTTGAAGAGTTCCCTTGTATGTCTGGAGTCCATGGTACAATAGCAGTGAAATTAATATGGGACACCTCCTGGGACCGACACTTAACCCAATGCGTAAAGGATTTTTAAAGTCGGTACATGAAAATTTCACTGGGGATACATAAAAGAAGGTTCCGAAGAATTGAGAACCTTCCTCCTTTTATGAACATACATACATATCGACACCTCTGGGTTCAATTGGCGTATAAACCATTTTGGCCAAAATGAGTTATATACACCGTTTAATTCAGATTTTTTTTCTCTATCAATCTGTATATTTAAAATGTTCAAATTAGCAAAAAAAATGCTTTTACGACCCAAAAAATTTAGATCATCCTACCACAAAAAAGATAAAATATTAATGTAACAGCCAAATTTTTCTTTTTTCAATTTTTAGTAAGACGTTATGACCAAGATTTTTACCAACCCGGGGCGTAAGGTCTGCGTTGATTGTAAATGGATTTTACGCCATGACGAGTAAATATATTTCTTAAACGTAATTTAAGATTGACGTCGTAAATCCAAACATTTAAATAACATGGACGTATAAACCATATCCATTGCAAAAAATGGTATTCAATTTTAGACTTTACTGCTATACAATTAAAGTCCAAAATTAAATGATAGGTAATATTTTTACTACACGCTTGCGTTCACTCTACAAAAAGCCATTTAATTTTAAATTTTACAGACATTGCTTTAAAGTCTAAAATTAAATGTTAAAAATTCAAAAACCAATTACAGTGTCCGTGTTATGACGGTGGTTTTGCTTTAGCTAAAACCACTGCACGAACGGTCATGTGGGTGACAGGTGTGAGGAGTTTGGACATGTGCACGGCGGTTTTGGATACGGTAGCCGTAACCCAGAGGATGAGCACATCCTTAGAAAGTGTACGGTCACCGAACTTTCCGTCGTGAACAGATTCTTCAAGAAGAAAGTTCGATTTCCTACTCACTAGGAGGCACAGCATCAGCAGGGTGGCCAACTGCAAGGTAATACCCGGAGAGAGTCGCACTAGCCAACACCGTCTCCTTGTCATGGACCTTCGCGTGAAACCCAAAGACAAACGCGCCAAGCGTGGCCAACGCAGAATCAGGTGGTCATTCAAAGTCATCGGTGACAAGAGTGCTGATGTTATAGACGAAGCAGTACAGGTTTGCTGGGACAGGATTCAGGCAGCTATCCTTGAGGTGGGGAGGGCAATTCTCGGTACATCTAAGGGTGGATGCAAGTATGACAGGGACACTTGGTGGTGGAACGACACAGTCCAGAGAGAGATCAGGGCGAAGAAAACCCTCCTTAAAAAGTGGCAAGCGTCCAAATCTGCCGAAGACTGCGACGCGTACAAAGATGCAAAACGCGCCACCAGGTGAGTAGTAGCCAGGGCCAAACAAGACCACTTCTTCTTCTTCTATCGTGTCGACGGCGATAAGGATAGTCCAGAGATGTATGGTCTACTCTGGCAAGCATCCCTGTGAGTTTCCTGCACACACAGGATATCACAGCGGGTGTTCTGGCAGGGACTAGAACGTATCTGCCTTGTCCCGAGAGAAACTGTTAATGGAGATGATGCGCAGAGCGCAGAGCGCTGACTTTGAGTGTGGACTAACAGAGTGGTGGGATGGTTTTTAGCCATCGAGACCACTTGCAACCGCTATATAACAACTTGGAATCGTCTGAGGGGCAAAAGCTTATCTATAACTGGGCGCGTTCCAGGGCCAAAACGGCGAAGGCTCTGTCCAAGTGCCGCTGAATTAAAGGCAAAGACCCTGAGGACAATCTGTTGTACGAGGAAGTCGCGGTGAAGGAGAGATGACTGTTTGTTGAGTTACTAAAGATTTAAATAATTGCCTTTTTAAGTTTGATAATCTGATCATGACTGATCATCATCTGCATATAGACGTATTCTCCTGATTGCATCCGTGGCCAAGATGACCTCGAAGCTCAGGGTCCGCCTTCCGGCTCTTCCTTCTCCACTTCGCACGACTATGACATAACATTATCATGACTGATAATGTTATGTCATAATTATAATAGACATAATTATCTGTTTTATTTAATAAAACTAAGTTAATTTTGTTTCTGGTAGTTTAATTTCGTGTATATCGACCATAATTCTGTAGTAAGAGTAATACTAATGTAATTCTGACAAATTCTAACAGTATCGAGATTGTTTTTTTTAAATTATAATTCTATTGATGTGCAAATTAATAGTTTTTACAGCCAAAAAATCTACAGCTACATGCTTTTACATCAGTAAATTTGAACATAATTTTACCAAATATGGATATAAGCTGTAAGCTGTCAATTGTTATCCAATTTTGATGGGGTGTATAAACCATAAATTGATATTTTCTAAGACGTATATCCATGCTAACTTCCAAACCAAAGGGGATAGATATGATTGAATGATTTAGCCTTTTTCATCCCCAAATTCTAAGAATCTTTCCCCTTGGAATTTTTTATGTAGCTTCTAAAATAAAAAAGTTACGATTTTTTTTCTAAAAATAAAATCGTTTTTTTGCTCTCCTGAAAAGTCGTGTTTTGGTTTATACGCCAATTGAACCCAGAGGTGTCGATATACTCACGCCTTTAAATCCCCGAAGGCAGAGGTGTATGAACACCCACATTTCGCCAACTATGAATTTTGCTCTCATGGGGGCGAGCCTATTGCCGTCTAGCGGGCACTTTGTCATGGGCTGTATGTTTACTGTCGGATGGACAACAGCCCTATCCCTTAGTCACCTTCTACAACAATCACAGAAAATTATGGGATGGCTCTATTCTACACCACAGGAAACCACCACGGCTAAAACCTTTTTTGAAGTTGGATAAAAATTTATCTACCCTCAACCACTTTTCAGCGGAAGACGACCCCGTAATTCAAAGTTTAGGACTCAGACTCGAATGCAAGACTCGACGGTTCGTGACCGATGAGACGCAAGAACTGCACTTCAGGATAGAGATCCAGAACAAGGTGTACAGGAGAGAGGTGGCGGCGCTCGACAAGGAGATTGGGAGACTGGAGAAGTTGTTGGCAGAGCCTCTGGACTCCGCTAGTGGGTCTAACGTATCAGTTTCTTTGCATAAAAGAGTGAGTATTTTTTATCATCATTATGTTAGTATTGTTCCCAGTTCTTTTTCGATGTCGGTTATCGTGACCAAACATAGCCTATGTCCTTTCCCAAGGTCTCGTCTATCTCTGTGCCAAATTTTATCACAATCAGTCCAGTGGTTTAGGCGTGAAAAAGTAACTGACAGACAGACAAACGGACAGACAGACAGTGTTACTTTCGCATATTCCATACTCACCTTGAGACCAACGAATTGCTACTTGTCTAGGGGGCTGATGGTACACAGAAGGCCAAGTTCCAATATATGCAAAGTTGCATTAGAGGTCTTCGCTTCGGAGCCTGGGGTCCACTTTTACCTTGTGGTTTGGTTTTTGCGGTTTATATGGGAGCGACTGCTGTCTGTCTTTCGAGTCCAAGAGGGAACACTGTGCCAGGAAGTCATCTATGTGCAGGTGCACCTGTAGGTGAGATTGATTTGTGCCTTAGAGATTTGAGCCTAAGCCACCGAAGTCGTCCCAAAGATGGTTGTATAGAGGAATTTGGATCGGCTTCGTGCGGGCTTCGGCGACTTAGAGGTCAGAGCATTCCTCCTGTAAGGGAAAGATCGCGGGTTCGAGTCCCACCTAAAGTCGATTCTTTTTCCTTTCTAAATCAATTTGACTAGGTAGTTACCATAATAAATGCTTCAAAATTTCATAAAAATATCTTGTTCCCTTTTCCAGACTGAACTAAACACAGTAGAAGAAGAAGGTATCACACGCGCTGACGGCGACAGACGAACACCCAGCATAAGTGGAGGTCTACCGATGCTTCTCCTCTCAGTCCTGCCTCCCGTCATCCCTCGCGCCAGTTGGCCCTCCGCAGAAGCCTACCGAGGAAGAAACTCCGTCAGCTTCAGCTCCCAACCAAAACTCAACTACAGGAAATCCCAACCAGCAATAGACCTATACAATCTCTGTTTAACGAAACGAGAAGAACACACCGGTCTTCTAAGCAGACTGAAAAGCTTCTTCGGCAGTAGACCGTCAAGCAGGAAAGCGTCTACCATGTCTATAGCAGACCCAACTGGTCAGAGTATAGCAGCAGCTTTAAAGATGCATGTTGGAATGATAGCTGGTCTCGTCCCTGGTAATAGGAAACATTCAATGGTCTTATCATGCAATACTCTTCATGTTCCACATCCAGAGTTAAAACTAAGAAGGGAATCCTATGCGAAAAGCGGGCCAATAATCCGCGTTACTGATGACGAACCTTCTTGTTCCTATGACCCTCAACCATTAGCTCCTCAAGCTTTAGGTCCCCAGAAGTATATCGCTGAACCGGAAACAAAAGTCAACTTTGTTTTACCAGCTACTCATAAAAGACCTATGTCCCATCAGAATTCTAACGAAAGAATCAAAGGTTCTCCAAGGTTTCCTCACAGGATTTCACCGTCTGCTGGTAACAGTCTTACAACTCTTGATACGAGAAGAAAAACTAGTGCTGATAGCGTCTTCGGGATGACTGCTAGGGTCTTTGAGGAGCAGCGAAGGTATAGTCATCAGAACGTGAATCAGGATGCTAAGGGGAAGTCGATTTTGGAGAGCAGGTGGAAGTCTACTGAGGATGCGAGACCTGGTCCTTCGTCGGCGAGGGATTAGGTGGAATGGATCAGCAGTAGGTACTAAAAAATTTAGGAGATTTTGATTTGCTATCAATTTACAGATGACCTTAACTTTATCTATATGAAATGCAATTCTGTTAGTCTCGCTAAAACTCGAGAACGGCTGAACCGATTTGACTAATTTTAGTCTTGAAATATTCGTGGATGTCCATGGAAGGTTTAAGCGGTAAGAAAATATGGAAAAAGGATCTGAATTCCACGCGGGCGGAAAACAATATGGCGGTACAAAGTTCGCCGGGTCCACTAGTACTTTATAAAAGTGAAACGACAAAACAAACATATTAACTTTTTCCTTGTGTTCAGCAACTTTTGCTGCTGACTGTACTCATTTAGCGTGTGAATAATTTACAAAATCTACGTAGTAGTGTGTGCTCAATGTAATCGCCAACTATAGAGATGGGTAAATATGAATTAAAAAATGTAATTTTAATTAAATTAAAAAAATCTAATTATAAATAAGTATAAAAGCAATAATAGTTCGCCATATAAATGAGTAAATAAAATATTTATTGTAAATATAGTTATAAATAAGATATAATGTACTTAGCTACTTAATAATAACTAAATTAACTTGGAACTGAGCTAAAACACATAGATAAAAATAAAGTATTATTATTTATTATTACCAACAGTCTCATAAAAATAACTTTTTTTGCTATACATACTTCCTAAGTATCATACATACACTCATTCATAACGCATTTATTTAAAAGCTTTTATTTTAAAGTTATAAACAGATACTTCAATTGTGTTTATTAGTACGTATACATAAATACATTAACATTTTGGCATCTATAATATTGGTAGACATCTTTTTAAAACTAAAGGCTATACTATCGAAGAGTGGCCTATGTATAAATTTTTTCACAAATTATTTTGTAGGGGAAAATTTAAAAACAGTATTTATTTATCAGAAATTCAGCCTTACTTAAAAAAAAGTAAAAGTTAGATATTCGTCATAATATATGTATAAGTAAATGTGTAGCTGACTGTATATAATATATCTAAAATCACGTTGCTATGTAGCAAGAAGGAAAATGGACACCAAAGAGTAGATGATTTTCTAATCGCGGCACTGCCTACAGTATTATACCTATAAGGTGGTTTATTTAATAATGATTTGATTTTATTGTTATTACATACAGGGTCTTTTAAATAATGGTTAATTGGATTAAGTTGTACAGACTTTGTTGCCCCATCACTTAAAGCGAAGGATAAATAAATTTAATTTCAGTTACCCCCAACATAAAGTGGGGTAACTCAAATTAAAGATGTCTCTTTTAATATTTGTTATGGATGCTATACTAACTGCTGAATGAACAACCTCCCTACTTCTAATATCATTATCAAAGTGTGTGCAACGATCGATAGGTCTAGGGTTTGAAACAAGCAATCTAGCTAAGCTGGGGTTAAGGAATATCAACAATTTGTATTACTAATTACCCCAAAAAGAATCAGTTTCCTCCTACGCTAAGTGGGGGAAACCCAAATTAAAGACGTCTATCCTAATTTCGACCATCAAAGTGTGCAAATCCATATTTAAAGTTATGTTATGCTATGGCTAGACAATAGACATATCAGTTTAAAAAACTATGTAGGTACCTATTGACATCAAATCTCTTATTCACCAATATTTAGAAGACCCACATTGCGATTATTGTGTTGATTCTTAGGCAATAATAAAAATACTTGTAAATATTTAAACTTATATGTGTGACAAAACTGTGTTACTAATGATAGTGTATCTTGTAGATAAATAGAAGACATCTTATGAAGTATACAGTATTCATTCAACATTAAGTATGTAGATAATATTTATTAGAAATTATTTATAAATGATATTCATAAATCATAGTCCTGTACCTATTTTCCGTTGCTCACAATATAGCCGGTATGTAGTCATTTAGGTATGTGTTTTGAGTTCTGAATTCACAGTCGCCTTCAGAAGTAGTCTAAACACGTTCTAAGTTACCCCATATTTTTTTTCAATTACGACTCCTTTGTGCCTTAGAGAGCACGTTGAACCATCGGTGCTGGTTGCTATACAAACATCTGTTCGCTTTCGTTACGCGTAGTTGGAGCCCTAAAAATTCCGGCAACTGTGCCCCGTTTTCCCGGGTTCCGCCGGGTTGAGCCCGAAAAAAATCACGAAATACGACCAGGGGGGAGGGAGGGGTATATTGAGATATCACGTGTATTTATTTCTTCTTATAACTCGCGATTTTTGTCATGATTCTTAGTTTTCTAGCATTAAATAATACATAAAAAAACTACACGTGATTTTGGCTAGGGTGGGGGTAGTCTAAAACCTCACCACGTATCACCATGGGGGAGGGGGGGTTACAAAATTGGTAAAAAAACATCACGTGATTAATGGACAGCCCCTAAGTTGGGGTAACTTAGTTGGGAAATAGCTCGGAGGATGACTTTCCTTTACATTATAATTATATCTTTTTTAAGTTCAAGTCAAGTCGTATTTTAATCTCGAATATAAGCAATATCATAGCCATCGTCAGTAAAGACTTTTATCGAGTGTGAAAAGCACTTTATTTTTAGAAGTACCTGTATAGTCTCTACCCTTGTATTAAGCGATCCCAGAGTGTTCAATTGTCTATAATAGGGATCTTACGTGTGTAGTTACCTTAATTGGATGGATATTGTGTGAATAATACTGTGTAATATGCAATAAACTTTTAAATTTAAACTGTTTTATTGGTATCTACTCAAATACATCCCTCCGGTACCATCCGTCTACTTTCCCGATCCGTCCACTTTCCTGATCTATTTTCCCAATCGGTCCATTTATATTTCTAAATCTTCCACTTCCACTTTCCTGATCTAGCTACTTCCCAAAGCACTATTCTGTTTGGTCCACTTTTCTATTCGGTCTATTCTTAACACCCGACGTAACACCCCTATGAGAAATTCAAAATTCTGAAAGTTTTGTTCTGAACAGCTTGTCTTGCATAATGATTTTAGAAACGTATAATCCGTATGTTGACGTTGCGCTCTTTTTTGTGCATCTGTAGGCAAAAAGAGGCGGATAATTGAAATAAAATCACTTTTTAATGGATTCCATCGCGATTTATTTCTTAATAATTTAGCCCGGCGTTACGGCTACTTTTCAGCAACGATATTCGCAGGATTGGCGTAAACTACCCACAGTGTCATGGTGTATTAATTGCTAGTCAAATAGAGGTATTATATCTAAACCAATTTTTTTATTCCATAAAGCCAGTCTTTTGCCGCCAATTGGCCTCCATAAGATGCTTTTTGATGTCCTACTTAAGCGCCTCTTTGCAGCAGAAGGACAGATACGCAAAATCCCGGAATAGCAAAATCCCAGATTAGCATATAGGCAGATAATATACTGTCGTGGTCGTATAAGATACAAACCAAACCCTAATACCACCTCATTATCAATTTGTGACCTCTTTCTTCTAAATGGCCACTTTTCATAAACAGTCAAGACAATCTAAAAAATCAACGTGACATGCACTTGTTTACCTAGGATTTTAGGAAGACATAATTGAAACAAAATATAATACTCACTAATATTTAATATCTTAAATCCTTTCCGTCATGCTAACAATTCTCTCCTCAATAATCCGTCTAATATTCGCATTCACGTTAGGCAATGGCATGTCCCTTCGTACAGAAGTCTCAATCTTCTGTACGAGAGCCACTTCCCTCGGCCAGGCCACGAAGTTGGTGACGTGGCAGCTGGCCGGCGATCCTATCCGTCCAGTACGACCGCTACGGTGGATGTAGTCGGCCGTGTATAAGGGAAAGTCGTAGTTTATTATGTGTTGGGTCTGAAATAAAAGGGGTTTTAGTTAATTTAAGGATTGTGTGGCCTCTAGCTAGCAAACTTCATCTGGTTAGGGGCTATCCATTAACACGTGAGGCTCAAAAGGGGGGGGTTCGGAAAAATCACGAAACATCACCAGGGGGGAGGGAGGGGTATATTGAGATATCACGTGTACATATTTATTTTTTCTTATAACTCGTGATTTTTGTCACGATTCTTAGTTTTTTAGCATTAAATAATGAATAAAAATATACACGTGATTTTGGCTAGGCGGGGGGGGAGGGAGTCTAAAACCTCACCACGTATCACCATGGGGGAGGGAGGGTTAAAAAAAATGCTAAAAAAACATCACGTGATTAATGGACAGCCCCTTATTAGTGCAGCTGGTAAATAACGAATGAAGAAGTAGACTGTCCTCTCAAGGTTTGGAGGTCTAACCTCCGTCTAAGGTCTAAGCTCTGACCACTAACGGCCGTTTCCAATAACCTATCTATCGCCAGTTTTGATATTAGAAAGGATAAAAACTTCATCAATCTTTCTTCTTCCACCTAGCGTTAATTCCCAGTCGCATCCAAAGCTTTCAGCTCGGAGTCTGGGGTCCGCTTTTACCAGTGTTAACCACGGATTTGACTAGACCTCGATATTTTCCGTGAAGCGATTGTCATCTGACCTCCACAACCCAATGTTCATTAGGCGATATCGAAGTTTAGCAGTTAGACCGTTGTTTTTTGGATTTTTGAGGGCTCCAACTACCCGTAACGACTGCCATAGATGTTCTCATGGCAACCGGGACCGACGGCTTAACGTGCTCTCCGAGGCACGACCAGACCAATGCAAATACTCATATTTCATGCACACAAATATTTGCACTGAGCGGTGATCGAACCCGCGCCTCCTGCGTAGCGGCCGCGTTCACTACCGCTACGCCACGGAGGCTGTCTGCAAAATAACAATAGGATTTGACAAAGGAACTATCTGTACCTTTACCTTTATCTGTAGATATGTAATTGGGAATGGCCGTAAGCCACCGAGACGGTACGACGGTGGAGCCATACTCTCGAGTATCGGTAGATGACCGTCGCCCCAAAGACGGATGTAAAGAGGAATTTGGATTGGCTTCGTGCGGTCTGTGGCTTAGTGGTCAGAGCATTCCCCCTGTAAGGGAAAGATCGCGGGTTCGAGTCCCGCCCGAGGGCGATTCTCTTTTCTCTTTCTTAATCGAACTGAATTGTCTAGCCGGTTATCAAGCTTATTTTTAAGTGAGTTTATTAAAATGTCAGAAATAATATCCTCAGGCAGTAAGTTCCAGTTATATACCTCTCTATTACTGAATAAGTGGTGGGGCAACCAGGGTGTCAGTGGAGGCCCACGAAGAATGTGTCTGCGGGAAGGCCGTTGGCTGTCTCTTCTCAGGAGGATGTTCTGGATATCTATTTTTTTATCGTGGAAAAATCCTCACGGATACCCCTCCGCTGGAGCCGTTGGAGGAGGTTATACCTAGGTTGAACCGACTAAAACGCACGTCGTCTGTGGGCCGTCGATTGCCGGAGGTGAGGTTATCGTAGACATACCCTTCATAAATAAATAAATCTTGAAGAATGTTGTGCTTGTAAAAAAACATACAAAATACTTTAAATCAAACTCACCCTTATAGTGTCCAATCCTCTAGACGCTATATCAGTACACGACAGCACATTCGCCTGACCACTCTTGAACTGCTCAAACTTGCCCAGCTTCAGTGCCACTGCCATCTGACCGTTAATATTGATACATTCAATATTGTTCTCGTTCAAGAACATAGACACAAAGTCGCAGGTTGCCGTCTTATTTGAGAATATCATCACTGGACGGTTTTGGTTCACGTCTGCTTTCACTATTTTTAGAAGTTCTAGTGGTTTCTGGGCCTTGCCGAGTCGTAGAAACCTGTAGGCAAATTGGAGAATAATATGTAATTGATTGGCAGCCTCCGTGGGGTGGCAGTAGGGAACCGCGTGAAAGTTATCGCGATCAAACATAGCCTAGGTCCTTTCCCTATGTATAATCTGCCTGTGTACCAAACTTTAAAAATCAAAAAAAAAAAAAATAATTCAAGGGCAGGCCACACCGCCAGCTGACGGACGGAGCGCGCGGAGCGGACGACATCTTTTCATACTTGGGTTCACACCGCCAACTAACGAGCTAAGCTACGTCAGCGATGCGAGCGACGTGAGCGAAGCCAACGAAAGTCCAGCAAAGCTCCTCGTTCACCTCGTTTCGCCTGCTTCGCTAGCTTCGTTCGCCCGCCCGCTTCGCTAGCTTAGCTCGCCCAGTTCGTTCGCCCGGCAGTGTAGTATTTACGTTGCGTATCTATATAATTTATATGCAAATCGATCACCGTCCGCTCCGTTCGCTCCGCCCAGCCAGCCAGTTTTCGGTGTGAACCCTAGTTTGGATTTCGCGTAGTTTCCTTCGCTCGCTGCAGCTCCGTACGTCAGCTGGCAGTGTGGCCTGCGCTTAAAGACGGATGGACCGAGGGACGGATAGACAGACAGTGCTACTTTCACATTTACCATATTAATATAAATATAGATTTAATACTCACTTATGAGGGATATGTGGCATTAACTTGTGTATTTTAGATGTGGTGACAGTCTTCAGAGACTGGGCGTCTACGAAGGAGCTAACCGAATCTGGTAGCTCATGTGGTAAGGTTGCACTTACGAGTGTTAGCTGACAGCCTTTGGGCGGGGTTTGAATCTGGACCATGGGATGGATCTGTGAATTGTTGAATACTTTATGTAACAATTGTATGATATTTTAAGCATTCAGTATGCTAAATATTCAAATCGTTTGAGATAAAAAAAAAACGCTCTCTGTTCTTACAGGGTAGACGGGAATCGAACCCGCGATCTTTGCCTTATACAGGTGGAATGCTCTAACTACTGAGCCACCGAGGCTCGCCTGAAGCTGATCCAATTTTTTTTTATAAAAAATAGATTTTTCATTCAAACAGTATGGGTTCTTCAAGAAGGGCATTAGAAGATTTCTTCAGGGTCAGCAGCACGAGTGTGACGCCTCTGGTGTTGCATACGTCCATAGGCCACAGTAACCACTTACCATCAGGTGGGCCGTGTGCTTGTCTTCCACCTAAGTGGTATAAAAAAAAACAACAAAATACTTATATAGGTGGTAGACTAGTGCACGAAGGGTTCCATATCATTTTACTTATAGTATTTGTTGTTATAACTGCAACAGAAATAAATCTTCTGTGAAAATTTTAACTCTCTCACTCTCTTCCTACTACAGTTCTTTCAGACAGACAGACCGACAGTAAAGTCTGAGTGAACTGGCAATTGACACTAATAGGAGTGAAACCAGCCAGCAGGTGGAGGCTCAACCTGCTGGTCGAATGCCCCATGAACTCGCTGAAAAGATGGGAAATGTGGGGAACAGGCAAACTAGCGTTAGAAGACCTCGAACATCTAAAGGTGGGACAGATCGTAAGTTTTTGCAAGGAAACAGGTAGGTTCTACGGAATGCGGTGACTGTCGGACATCCCTTATCGTCTATAGAGGAAATATGGGAAGTGGGTGAAATGGCCTACATCGGAGGGTGATTTAACTAACTTGAACTAAAAAACTATTGACTAAAAACAAAAATAACTTACAGCAAACTTCTTCAACAAATGTGACAACTTATCAACAAAACTATCATCCAATAACGAATCAGCCTCATCCAAAACTACGTGATGCACATTGTTAATCTTGAAGATGCCCGTTGTAACAAGCTTACTGTACGCCCCGAGAGTTGTGACAAGTAAATCACAATATTCTATGGGAGGGTTCAACATTTTCTGCTTGGTTCGGCCACCGACTAGCGTGGTCACATTCAGGTTTAGATGCTGGGCTATGTTCTGTGCTATTTCACCAACTTGAACAGCTGAAATATTTTTAAATATATATTATTAACTAATCACGGTCGAGTCCTGTCTTGGATGTTCTCTTTCTCCAATCTAACTCGATTGGAATTGAAAATTTAAGAAAAAAAAATACTAACACAATGGTCACAGTATTAGTGACGCCAAGCCTGACCTACCTGTACTGTAAGGCCAATTCTTTAACCAATATGCTACTAATGTCATA
Source organism: Eilema depressum (assembly GCA_914767945.1). Taxonomy (NCBI): domain Eukaryota; kingdom Metazoa; phylum Arthropoda; class Insecta; order Lepidoptera; family Erebidae; genus Eilema; species Eilema depressum. The sequence continues at coordinate 20,710,989 of OU612020.1, forward strand.
AAGTAAAAAATTAGAAAAGTTTTGTTGAAAGTATTTTTCATTAGTGTTTTCAGGCAAAGGCCGCAAAATATAAAAGCAGTCTAAAATTTATTTTGTAACAAAACTGTAGTGTTTTTTTTACTTCTTATATCGTGAAATATTGCGAAAAAAGAAACATATACTAAAATCTAATTAGAACAAAAAGTAACCCACCCAATTCTCTGCTAGGTGTAATAACTACAGCCATTGGACTGTTGAACTCTTCCTTTACTGAGGGTTTCCATTCCAATATATGTTGGAATATTGGTAACAAATACGCCAATGTCTTCCCACAACCAGTCTCAGCAGTAATCACAGTGTTATAACCGTTCAGAACAGCAGGTATGGCTTTCGTTTGTATCAAAGTCGGCAAAGAGAATCCTTGTTCGGACATAACCTCAATCAACGCGGGATTGATACCAATTTCTTCAAAACTCTTCTTATAAACTGGCTCTTCTGGTCGTGAATTTGCATTTCTATAGATCACGAAGTAGTCGTTTTTAGATTTAGCATGTAACCATCCTTGAGAAGCCAGGGGAATAGCTTCAAATTTCGGATATGTTTGACCTTCGTAATGGTTAAACTCTGGCCGTTTACACGTGATTATAGGCAGTTTCTTTTTGGCCTGCTGCACGCTGTAGTATCTACAGTACGACAGGTTCAATAAATGTCGTATTTTAGACATTTTCTGTCATAAATCCCGTTGTATGTATTGTAAAATACTGTTTTTGGAAGATTTTGGAAATTCACCATACTCATACATTTGTTTTGACAGTTTACGTCATTCGGATTTATTTGACATTTGACGACATGACAACGATTATTTCGTTCAAAACTTTCTTAAATAATTTTATTGGTCGATTATTTTAGCCTTCATTTCCATTTCAAATGTTTGAAAACAGTAAAAAAAATACCTATCGGTAGGTCAGTATCGGTATAAGCCCACTGAAGGCACAGAACAGATAATAGTACTAGCTGAAGGTAAGCTGTAATTGAAGTCTACAGTACAGAATTAACTATTTGCTAAAATCGTGGTCATAAATATTACTTGCGCCTCGCGGTAAGTATTTATAATAGAACAGTATTCCACCGATTACCACGCTGAGACCAATCTGTGTCCTTTAATGTACAAAAGACACCACAGTTCTGACTGTTCCGCTGTGTGAAAACAGTTTAAAACTCTTATCTTGTTCATCTTGTTGTAGCTTTCTTGTACCTACATAATCACGCCGATATCCCCGCAGGAAATTTAATTCACCAATCATTGTATTCGGTTCCACATAATAGGGGGTGAGCCTAGTGCCGTACTCCGGGCACTACTGTTGATTCAGGCCATGAATCTAAGGCTGTGTCTGGTCTGTATATATCTGTCTAATGTTAAACAGCCCTATCTATAGATGTAAAAATCCCGAATAATTCCGAATTATTCCATATTATTCGGAATTATTCCCAAATATTCTCAAATATTCCGGAATTATTCCCGCCGAACTCACCTACAAAAAATGAATTAACTGTGCTTCCACCTACCTACTAAGCGAAAACTTAAGTACAGACCTATGTAGGTATTGGTATATAGGTAGGTAGATACCGGAATATTATATGTCTTGACCTCAGTGACGTCACAAAATGTACCTACTTATATGTATTTTTATATGCGCAGTAACACGCGTTTTTTGGATGTCTTTTGTGGATTAGGTGGATTTGAGCTTCTCCGCCACCGTGGTACCCCGTGTGCCATGGTGACTGAAAAGCTCAAATCCACCAATCATAGACCATATCAGTCGATATCAAACCAATACGAGCATCTCTCGCGACTTGGAGTCAAGATGTACGGTACCTACTTATTTTATTATAATATGTAGGAATATTATATAATTTGAGTACAACTTTCACACAGATACTAAAACAGCGACTGTAAGCGATTTTCGACCTTAATGACATTATCTTAATTACGTGTCTTTTTGCGCTAATAGATGACACTGATTACGAATATAAGAAAAAAAACTCGATTCTATGTCATGTCATTAAGGTCGAAAATTGCTTGCACTACGTTTTTTAAGGTTTTTTATCCCTAGCATCCTGAACTAGTCTGTGCTATGGAGCAAATAGCCAAATCGGACCGATTTTATCGGATATTTATATGAAAACAACATAATAATATGGTGTCGGATATCGGATGTCGGCCATCGTCGTCCGATACGGATATTGGATGGTGTGAAAACACTCTTAAAGAGTTTAAAAGTGTATAAGTAGGTACTCAGGAAAACATAAGTCTTAGACTATATTTTCTTAATTATACCGATAGGTATATACACCAACTAGCTGTTGCCCGCGATCAAAATCCTTTCTTAGCGGATGCCTACGTCATAGTAGCTTAATGCATGCAAAGTCTCAACCCGATCGGTTTAAAATTGACAAAGTTTCGTACAAACTTTCATCCCCTATTTTATCCCCTTGGGGGTAGAATTAATCAAAATCCTTTCTTAGCGGATGCCTAAGTCATAACATCTACCTGTATGCCAAATTTCAGCCCGATCCGTCCAGTGGTTTGGGCTGTGCGTAGTGTGCGTTAATAGATCACTATGTCAGTCAGTCAGTCAGTCAGTCACCTTTGAGTTACATATATTTAGATATCTATAACCGTATAAAACGCGAATCATAACTGCATTTCGATTCACAAGACTAACAACAAGAGTCAAGACTCAATACCTACTACATCTATCTACATAAATATCGACCGGAATAATTCCGAATTATTCCGGGTCATTTGGGAATTATTCGGGATTTTTCGTTTTATCCTCATCGGAATATTTGGAATTATTCCGGCCTTACATCTAGTATAGATGTAAAAATCCCGAATAATTCCGAATTATTCCATATTATTCGGAATTATTCCCAAATATTCTCAAATATTCCGGAATTATTCCCGCTAAACTCACCTACAAAAAATGAATTATTTGTGCTTCCACCTACCTACTAAACGAAAACTTAAGTACAGACCTATGTAGGTATTGGTATATAGGTAGCAGGGCCTGATTAACCCTTAGGCTAATTAGGCTGTAGCCTAGGGCGCGAGGATCGGGGGGGCGCGAGAATCGGGGCGGGGCGCAGCATCGGGGGCACGCGCGCTAAAATCGTTTCGTCGCATGCACTAATATTCATCTAACATCAATGCATCCACCCTACATAAATTTCAAATAGGCACTTAAACTAAATGCGTGTTGGTTTAGTGCGCACTTTTTAATATTTCTTAAAATGAACTCTCAAAATTAATCAGTTCGATTATATATAATAACACCGACTCGAATCGAGTCACTCAATTTAAATAGTTTGCAAAAAATCACTTTCTATGGCAGCCGCCCCCCTGGAATTCTGGCAGAAGATGTATGACTCGCGTTAATCACTATAATACTGCATAATCGAGTTATAAACGGGGCCATCTGAACTGACTTTTGAATAAACCCCTGGCGAAATGTTGCATGGTACCTATTTTTAGGCAAGTTGTCCGTTCAAAATAAGTAAACCATTCTTCGGACGCTTCGTTCGTCTACCGGCTCTTCTTCCGCCCCCCTTTGCATGATCTTGTGCGTGATAGTAGTGAGACTATTCGCACGCGCATTTCACCCTCCACGACGCCAATCCAGGACTTGGTGGGGGCGCCATTGCCATTAGTCTGGCGGATTTCGTAAAACGTGACCGCACTTTTTTTTTTATTGTGCGAAATACCCCCAAGTATACCACTCCGCTCCACCCAGGCCCGCGCTCATGGGGGACGGAGGTCATTCTGCGACCACCGATGCCCGAGTTGCCGCCGCTCGTCGCGGGACGTACGGTTTGCGATTCTCCTCCGCTCGTTGCGCTTCCGCTCTGCCGCCGCCTCCTTCACGAGCATTACTTGCTCGCAAAAGGAGGCGCCGGCAGCCCACGCATCCCAGAGAGAACTCTCACTCCCAGGGTCACTACCAGCTCCCTCCTCAGCGTCTCCCACGCTGGACACTCGGTGAGCATGTGCAGCGCCGAGTCCTCGCTCGCGTCGCAGTGATGGCACTTGTTGGCTCTTTCTTCGCGATCATAAGCAGATACCACCCGAAGCACCCGTGCCCGGTGATAATCTGCGTAAGCCAGAACGAGAGGCCGCCATGTGGCCTCTCTAGCCACTCCCCCATGATGAGTCTTACCGCCGCTACTACTCGCCAAACTCGTGGCGGGGTCGCCCAAGTTGTAGCTGCCACTCCGTCACCCTGTGGAGCCGGGATCTCACGGTCCGAATTTCTTCAGGCTCAGGATCGTGTCCCCGCTCCCGCACCTCCTTTTGAAACCGATCATCATCATCTGCATATAGACGTATTCTCCTGATTGCATCCGTGGCCAAGATGACCTCGAAGCTCAGGATCCGTCTTCCGGCTCTTCCTTCTCTACTTCGCACGATCTTGGGCGTCCATGGTAATGAGACCATTAGCACGCATATCACCCTCCACGACGTCATGCCAGGACTTCTTTGGCCTACCCCTTTTACCTGGACCCGGCGGGGGTACCATTGCCAGGCATTTGTTCCCCACGTAGCCTGGCGGTTGCCGCAATACGTGGCCGCACCAGCGAAGGCGGCTCTCTTGCATTTTATCCGCGATGTCACGGACATCGCGGATGTGAGAGTTCCGTACGCGATCTTTACGCGTAACGCCGCACATCCACCGCAACATTTTCTTCTCCGTGACACGCAGCTCTTGCTTGTGTCGCTCGAGCAGCGGCCACGCCTCACAACCATACAAGAGAACAGGCCTAATGATCGTCTTATAGACCTGCCCCTTCAACCTGACTGGCCTTTTTTTCACAGGTGACGCCAGTCATTTCTCGCCATTTGGCCCACGCGGCAGCAATGCGTGCCTTGACGTCGTGGTCGATCTCACCGGTCACATGAAGTACAGATCCCAGGTACTTAACCTGGTCCGTGCGCTCGACCAACCGCTCCTTTCGAAACCGATATAGTGCCGAAAGGGTTCTCGCTTGCAGGATCCACGGTGGCGATCCAGCAAGGAGACTCGCTGCTTCAAAGAATATCGTGCGGTACCTACCCCCTGATGGAGACCATTTTCTAATGTGGTTTACACAGCAGGTCCACGTGCCCGGCCTTTAGATTGTCTGCCTATACTGCTCACCCATATAGAGCCATGGAACGCACGACACCCGCGTAGAGTTTCCTGCAGGATTCCTCCGGGCCCCTCAAATTGGGCAGCAGACGCGTCAAAAAGTTAGCTGTGAGTGCCAATTTGGGGACTAGACTTCGGAAATGCTCCCCGAAGTGCCACCGACCGTCGAGCATGAGCCCCAGATATTTAATCTGGGGCTTGATGTCGATGGGCGAGTCTCCCACTGTGATGCTGGACCCCGCCGGCGGTGGTCCGCGCTGGGGTCCATAAAAGAACATGGCCTCGGTTTTCTGCGGAGCCTTGGGACCCTGGGAGGATGAGGACCTTGCCACCGGATCCGTTCCAGACTTAGGCAACCGCAGTCGCGGCCTTCAGGGTCGCTTCGCGGTGTGTAGCCCCGCTCGCCGTCACTAGCGTGTCGTCCGCATAGCCCATACCACGTTACGGCGGCACCATTCACGAGCTCACTGCGAAGCACCCAGTCTTATCCGATGTTCCACAGGAGAGGCCCCAGGACCGATCCCTGCGGAACACCGCACCACTTCTATCTCCGACCGACACCGGTCGTACTTGGGTAGATGACGGAACGTGACCACACTAGCGAAGGCGACTTTCTTGCCATTTATCTGCCATGTCACAGACATGAGGGCTGCAGTGGATGCGAGAGTTCCTCTCGCGATCTTTACGCGTGTCTCCGCACATCCACCGCAGTATTTTCATGTTTGTGACACGTAGCTCCTGCTTATACCACCAGCAGCGGTCACGCTTCACTGCACTGTAAAAGGACAGGCCTAATGATCGTTTTATAGACCTGTCCCTTCAATCTAAATAGCATTTTAGGGTTGCATATGACGACAGTCGTTTTCAGCTTAACCCACGCGGCTGCAAAACGTACCTTGATGTCGTAATCGATTCCACCAGTTACGTGAAGTCAGATACTCATTCTGGTTCATGCACTCGACTCAGTTATCGCCTATGCGGGCGGGTGTGAGATCCGTTGAGTTTAGCGCCAAGTATTATGTCTTCTCCACATATAGCTTCAGACTGCCGATCTCAAACGCTTCCTTACACACTTTGCACCAATCTGCTCCTGTCCGTGTCCATCAGCGCGATATCATCACCATTAAAGATACATGAGCATCCTGATGCTGAAGAGTGAAGTAGTAAGTAAGGATTAAGGAAGGGTTCTTCGTGTACCACGACAGTGATGGATACGGTTTTCATGTCGCCGACAGGGATCCGAACCACGTAACCAGAATCGTGGTATTTGTCTCGGGTGGTGTCAATGTAAGCCTCTGGAACGCATTTAGACCGCAGTGCCCACTAGATCATCGCACGAGGAATAGGCAATGTGGAGGCGTATTCTTCGCCTTGTATTTCTCCGCAAATCCTTAGGGCATACGTCGGATCCATGGTCCCGTGACCGGAACGAAACTCATACTGACGCTTCGTGAGTGCACTCTCCTGTCAGATCCGGAAGTCTATTATCCTCTGGTAGATTTACATGATGTGAAATATTACCTTCAAAACGCGATAGCTGCCATACTCCTGCGCCAATCCCTTGCCTTTGAAAACTGGCGGATATTGCACCTTGGAACTGGTCTGATGATGGAAAAAAGGTGCTCTGCCTTTATGTACAGTCAGCTAAAAAAATGGTTTCCCACCCTAAGGTTGACTGTCGAGTAAATTAAAGAACAACGTTAGTTTTGCTTGCTCTGAAAACTTTTGTAGTATTATGAATTTAAACCATGTTAAAATTTGCACACTTCTAAACAAAGTCAAAACTGCTATTGTATACTACTCTTTAAGGTGACCGTAACGGTAGACACACTTGATGGGGGCGCGTCTTCAAAATTAGCCTAGGGCGGTCAGAACTCTTGATCAGTCCCTGATAGGTAGGTAGATACCGGAATATTATATATCTTGACCTCAGTGACGTCACAAAATGGACCTACTTATATGTATGTATATGCGCAGTACGAGTAACAGTACGCGTTTTTGGATGTCTTTTGTGGATTAGGTAGATTTGAGCTTCTCCGCCACCATGGTACACGGGGTACCAAGGTGACGGAGAAGCTCAAATCCACCAATCATAGACCATATCAAACCAATTCGAGCATCTCTCGCGACTTGGGGTCAAGTCAAGATGTACGGTAAGTACCTACTTATTTTATTATAATGTAGGTAATATTATATAATATGACTATTAATATTTTAATTTGACATGATTATTTTAATTTGACATGATATTGTAATATTTTGACGTTCATATGTGCTCTTTATGTGCCTAAATTGAATAAATGAAATTGATTCTTTGATTCTTTGATTCTTTGACAACTTTCACACAGATACTAAAACAGCGACTGTAAGCGACTTTCGACCTTAATGACATTATCTTAATTACGTGTCTTTTTGCGCTAATAGATGACACTGATTACGAATATAAGAAAAAAAACTCGATTCTATGTCATGTCAATAAGGTCGAAAATTGCTTGCACTACGTTTTTTAAGGTTTTTTATCCCCAGCATCCTTAACTAGTCTGTGCTATGTAGCAAATAGCCAAATCGGACCGATCTTATCGGATATCTATATGAAAACAACATAATAATAATATGGTGTCGGATATCGGATGTCGGCCATCGTCGTCCGATACGGATATGGATGGTGTGAAAACACTGGAGTTTAAAAGTGTATAAGTAGGTACTCAGGAAAACATAAGTCTTAGACTGTATTTTCTTAATTATACCGATAGGTATATACACCAACTAGCTGTTGCTCGCGACTTCGTCCGCGTTAAGTTCGGAATGTTGTTCATCCCCTATTTTATCCCCTTGGGGGTAGAATTAATCAAAATCCTTTCTTAGCGGATGCCTAAGTCATAACATCTACCTGCATGCCAAATTTCAGCCCGATCCGTCCAGTGGTTTGGGCTGTGCGTTAATAGATCACTATGTCAGTCAGTCACCTTTGAGTTATATATATTTAGATATCTATAATCGTATAAAACGCGAATCATAACTGCATTTCGAGTCACAAGACTATCAAAAAGAGTCAAGACTCTCAATACCTACTACATCTATCTATCTATATAAATATCGACCGGAATAATTCCGAATTATTCCGGGTCATTTGGGAATTATTCGGGATTTTTCGTTTTATCCTCATCGGAATATTTGGAATTATTCCGGCCTTACATCTATAGTCAAGATGTACGGTACCTACTTATTTTATTATAATATGTAGGAATATTATATAATTTGAGTACAACTTTCACACAGATACTAAAACAGCCTATCATGTCATTAAGGTCGAAAATTGCTTGCACTACGTTTTTTAAGCTTTTTTATCCCTAGCATCTTTAACTAGTCTGTGCTATGGAGCAAATAGCCAAATCGAACCGATTTTATCGGATATTTATATGAAAACAACATAATAAATGGTGTCGGATATCGGATGTCGGCCATCGTCGTCCGATACAGATATCGGATGGTGTGAAAACACTCTTAAAGCGTATAAAAGTGTATAAGTAGGTACTCAGTTATATCCCTAACTCGGTAAAATCAAGAAAATGTTGTTATAATTCACCACTTCATTCGTTTTAGCACGGTTGGTATAATATCGGTATTAATAAGAATACATGTAGACTGTATGTTCTTAATTATACCGATATTATACCAATATCTATAACCGTTTATAACGCTAATCATAACTGCATTTCGAGTCATCAAGAGTCAAGACTACATTTTTTCTTAATGGTACCGAACCGAACCGACCGGAATTATTCCGAATTATTCCGGGTCATTTGGGAATTATTCGGGATTTTTCGTTTTATCCTCACGGAATATTTGGAATTATTCCGGCCTTACATCTATAGTCGGGACCCAATTCAAGTAAGTTTTTTTTAATACCTACCTATGTGATTATTATTTCATACCGCGTGATTTGGGCAACCCCTTCCAACGCGGGGTCGTACAAGTGGACTAAGGGACAAGGGGTCCACCATTACACGCTCATGCAAGCGTCATGCATCATGCCGTCAATCATGAATATTATTGATCAATCGGTTATTACTTATTAGACGTTATGTTATTGGTCCATCACGGCGTGATTGACGGTTAAACCATGGCAAAACCTAACGTGTAATGGACCCCTAAGGGATAGGGCTGTTTAACATCAGACAGATAAATAGGTACCTACAGCCCAGACTCAGTCTCAGATGCATGACTCGAATTTACAATAGCCCTCGGAATACAGCAATAAGCTCACCCCGTATTACGTAGGACCGAATAGAATAGGTAGGTACAATGAGTGTTAATTCACCTCTGCCTAACCCTTCGAGGATAAAGGCGTGATTCTTATGTAGTTATGTATGTTTTTATACCACTTAAATTGCAGACAAGCACTTAGCCTACCTGATGGAATAGTTTCATACTCTGGAAAAGTGACAGTCTCTTTCTATGGACCACCAGCCACCTGGAAACTGTTCCAGTGTTCCAGATAGCCTTCATAAAGCATATATATGTATAAACAGACAGAACCGAGATTCAAAATTCATTAAGTGCGTCCACTTATTTTATTTGGCAATTTAATTAGAGAAAGAAATAATACTTTCTCTGAAATGCCAATAAAATAAAAAAAAAATTGTTTAAAACATATTATTATAAGTACCTACATAGAGATCTCAGATAGAGATGTAAATCTCTTTAAGTTGTGTTACGTGTTTTGTGTGAAAATGTTGCGATAAACATGAGCTCTGGATGCGCCTTAAGTAGAAAAAAAATAATAGGTATTATATAAATATTATATAAAAAAAAATAATAGGTATTATATAATAATATAGGTACCTACATTGATGTGACGGAGCGAAAACCGAACCTTAAAAATATTTATAATAATAATAATCAAATTAAGGTGTTATTTGAAGGTAAATAGTGATTAGTGAAGGTCAAACATTAATTTTATTATAAATTATCTACAAGGTACCTTAAAATTTACATCGCTATCCGGAACAACACTGTTTAAATTATAATTAGGACTAAGTTGATAGGTATAGTTAGCGCCATAATATTGTTGGCGGTGTGTGTTTTTGGCGTGTCTTTTGAGGATAGCACTTCGATCTTCCAGGACTTCGATCAGGGTTTTTTTTACACGGAACCACAACATTTTTTTTCTATAATAAAAGTAACATCAGCTAGGTGTAGAGTAGATAATACCTAATCCCGTCAAAATTGGGCCAGCCGCTTCGGGAATAAACTATGTATTGGGTACAAACAGACAGAAAGACTGTCAAATAAGAAGAAATCTGTGCACGCCAGGGCCTCATATCTCTCGCAACTTGGGTCCAAGACACGTGGAATCACAATCAATCTATTAGCTTATAACAGTCTACTGCTGGACATGGGCCTCTCCCAGGTCGCAGAATGACCTCCGCCCCCCATGAGCGCGGGCCTGGGGGTGACGGGTGGGGTCGCCTGTCACCCTAGCAGAAGCAGGCCACGGCGGTGGCACGCATTGCGTGTCCCCCCATACCCGGGGGCGAGTTGGGGACTCCGTGGTCCCCACACCGGAAGAGGGCCATATCGAGAGATATGGCCCTGGGTCGGCCGGGGTGCGAGGGATATGGCTATGACAATCTCACCTCCGGCAACTGACGGCCCACAGAAGGCGTGCGTTTTAGTCGGTTCGAGTCCGACATAACCTCCTCCTCCGACTCCGGCGGGGGAGGTATCCGTGGGGATTATTCGCACGATAAAAAAAAAAAAAAAAAAGACATGGGCCTCTCCCAATGCGCGCCATTGCTCCCAATCCTCTGCCTTCCACACCTAGTCCGATCCAGCCACCTATAGCAGTCCACTGTTGGATGCGCCATTTTCCCAGTCACCTTTTTCAGGTCGTTAGTCGGCTAGGACCCGTTTGCCTTGTCGTGGTCTCCACCTAGACCTCGTTTACTCCAACGGCTCTTGGACCTTCGACAGATAGGCGATAGCAAACCACTAATTGAAAATTAATGTCATATTTAATTCGACATCAAATTAATATTTTACTGATAGAAAAAGGTCTGCTAACCTTTCTTTTTTAAATTATTTTTTTAATTTCTTACTTACAGATACTCGTCACCAGATGACAGAAGTAGCCTAAGAAGTATAGCAAGTACAGCACTACAGGTGCCGCCTTTCTTTTCGTAAGTAATTTTTGCACATAGTAAAGTTGTTAATAATTGATTGTCGAGGTCAGATGGCGGTCGCTTCACGGAAAATATCGAAGATCAGCCGCGAGTCGGCACTCGGCACTCGTGACTAAACTTCAATATTTTCCACTGATGATACTTCGATGCAGTTAGGTACACTGGGAAAAGCGGACTCTGGATTCTGAGATGAAAGTTTCGGATACAACCGGGGGGTTAACGCAAGAATGATGACGATTTTTGTCGCCTTCTTCTTCCTCTTAGCGTTATTTCCCAGTCGCATCCAATCCAAAGCTTTCAGCTCGAAGTCTGGGGTCCGCTTTTACCAGTCTTAACCACGGATTTGACTAGACCTCGATATTTTCCGTGAAGCGATTGTCATCTGACCTTCACAACCTAATGCTAACATTAGGCGATATCGAGGTTTTGCAGTTAGACCGTTGTTTTTTTTTTTTGGATTTTTGAGGGCTCCAACTACCCGTAACGACGCCATAGATGTTCTCATGGCAACCGGGACCGACGGCTTAACGTGCTCTCCGAGGTACGACCAGACCAATGCAAATACTCATATTTCATTCACACAAATATTTGCACTGAGCGGGGATCGAACCCGCGCCTCCTGCGTAGCGGCCGCGTTCACTACCGCTACGCCACGGAGGCTGTCTGTTTTGTCGCCTGAACACGCAAAATAGTAGGTACAGCTTTATTGTACTCTTCTTCTTCATCCTAGCGTTAATCCCAGTCGCATCTGAAGTCTGAAGTGCGCCTTTCCAGTCTAACTGCGGGATTGACTGATCTTCGATTTTTTTGCGTGAAGCGACTGCTTTCATTCTCTTCTCTTCTCCTTCACAGCATCATCTTGCAAGCCATATCCGTGGCCGAAATAAAACTCCTTGTACCTCTCATAAAAGCGCTTGAAGTTGTACTCGTCGGTATTACTTCTATAAAGCTTGGTTTGTCGCCCTATCCACCACATGCGAACATACAAGGTAAGTATTAGCCGTTATCATCTGAGTCACCGTTTATATTATCATCGGTATTACATATCTATGAAGCTAGTTCATTCACGCCCTAGCCACAACATACGAATATGCAGAGTAAGATGAAAATCATAATAAAAAAAATTGTATTCACTGCATAGAATTATACGAGTAAATAACTAACTAAAGAGTTAACATCGCTGCAACAGACCTAAACTCAATTTTAACCACGCGAAGCCTTACAAAGCTCAGCTTTTTGCTAGTGTGCTCAGCTTAGCAGCAACCATGGTCACGGAGTAGCTCTAGTGATATTATTTATACTTATACATGGTAACATAGAATCGATGAACCAAAACCCATAAATTGGTTGCAATGCATTGATCGAACTTTTCTAGATGGCGAGACGTTTGACTTCATCATAGTGGGAGCAGGGTCGGCCGGCTGTGTCTTGGCCAACAGACTGACAGAAGTGTCCAACTGGAGGATACTGCTTATTGAGGCTGGAGATGATCCTCCTGGCGCGTCTAATGTTAGTATGATAGAAGGATTTTTGCGGCAAAGTCGGGACCGCCTCTTTAGTTTGCTCACCTGCAAACTGGTAAACCTGCTGATTGATGAACGAGGCTCTGATAAAGGCTTTTTTCTCGTAGTTTCAACATCAGTGGTTCCGGTAAAAGACAATATATAAGAAATATGGAAAGGAGTAGAGGAGCGGACCCGGAGCTCCAAAGCGCAAACTTTGGATGTAACCGAATTGGACGCTCGGATGAAGAAGGTGGACAGGATCATTGAGGAAAGTACCGCATACCACATTATAAATTGCAAATTGATAATTATGAATGAAACCATATTTCTTGCAGCAACCGGGCCTGTCAATATTATCTTCCCCAGAATTACCCAATTGGAATTATTTCACAGTCAATGATGGCTATTCAAGTCAAGGCCTCAAAGCGAAAAGCATACAACTACTCACAGCTAAAATGCTCGGAGGATCCAGCGGAATTAACTTCATGTTTTATCTCAGAGGAAATAAGGTAGACTACGAATCTTGGGTCCAAAAAGGTAATCCAGGATGGGATTGGGATAATGTCACTGCATACTTCAAAAAAAGTGAACACCTCATCGATAAAGGCATCTTGAAAAGCGAATCCGCCTCCTTACACAACACGAAAGGCTACCTAGTCGTAACAAGACCAAATTGGTACGACAAAATAAGTGGTTATCTCGAAGCCTTCAAACAAAATGGTCACGATATTCTAATAGAAAATAATGGATATCAGCAGTTGGGTTACGCTCCAGCAAGTTATACGTGTGAAAAGAATTTGCGCCAAAGTACAGCTAATGCTTTTCTTAGGCCTTTAAAAGGACGAAGAAATTTATACATTCTTAAAAATACTCGGGCTAGAAAAATCTTGTTTGATGCTCAAAAAAGGGCAACGGGAGTTGAAATAAAGATGCCTAGTGGAAAAGTAATAAAAGTTAATTCCAGAAATGAAGTCATCCTATCTGCTGGTGTTATCAACAGTCCACAACTGCTTATGCTTTCAGGCATTGGACCTAAAGACCATTTGAAAGACATGGGCGTTGATGTATTATTAGATTCGCCCAGCGTCGGTAAAAATTTACAGGACCACCCGCTTGTACCAGTAATTATTACCGAAAATAATCCCTCTTCATCTATCATTAATAATCTAGAGCCTTTCGCACATTTGGATCAATTTCCTTTGCCAGCAATGGTAGGTTTCGGGGCTTTGAATAAATCGCAGAGCTATCCTGACTATCAAGCCACTGTTGTTCCTGTACCCCCTACTCCACTACTGGGCAATCTTCTCTGTTCGACAGTGTTCACGATCAACGACAAGATTTGTATTAACATGGCCAAAGATACTGTTCTAAGAGGAGGCCTCTTTGCTCTAGTAGCCAATATACACCCAAAATCTAGAGGACGAGTCATGTTAAAGACTTCAGATCCCGAAGACAGCCCTCTAATATATTCAGGGTACTTCAGCAACAGTGAGGATTTGGATAACTTTGCAAGATATATCCAAGATTATGTAAGCGTTGTAAACACACCATATTTCCAGGACTTCAAACCTGAGGTAGTTGATGTAAGGGTACCTCAATGTAAAGGTTTAAATTTTCCTAGCCTTGAATATTGGAAATGTTACGTTTTAAATTTGTCGAGCAGTCATTATCACTCAGTGGGGACTTGTGCGATGGGAGTTGAAGGAGTCGGTGTGGTGGATGAGAGACTCAAAGTTCGTAAGGTGAAAGGACTGCGTATAGTGGACGCCAGCGTGATGCCGACGATCACGAGGGGCAATACAAACGGTCCTACTATAATGATTGCGGAGAAAGCAGCTGATATGATCAAGCATGATCATGGAATATACGTGTAACTAGTCGACTAAATACTAAGTCTTATGTAAGAGGAATAAGTGAACGAAGGAGTAACGTGATTTATAACCAAAAATAGCTCACCTAATAGTGTACCTACCTGCTAGCTAATCTAATCTAGCCTAGACATAGAAGAATTAAATAAATGTGACATTGACTGACTTTTATTTATTTGCTAATTAAAATGTTACAAATTCAATGTAGGTACAACGTGTTCCGATCTATCCATCGAATGAAGTTACTTCTGCAAACAAAATGGCTAATTCTATACTTTATAGGACAGCTGAAGTGGCAGTAGGTTGGCAAATCGGTCGAAATACCAGTCCCTCAAGCAAGACAAGTGGCAATTCGTCAGCCGGCGTTTCGTGGTTTCGTAGAGTAGAATGCCAAATGTATGGGATTTGACGTATATTAATATGACAGGCGTCAACGAATGTCAAAATCGTCAATACATTCGTCATTCCATTCCATGATACGCCGAGCAACGAATTGCCACTTGTCTAAGGGGGCTGATAGTCGGTCGCAGTATTTCCTCATGGCCAAACTATGTCGCCAAACTGATATGGACGAATTACATTTCCTTGTGGCTAAACTCGTGGAGCTAATGAGTCCTAGAGTGGAGTCCGGAAAAAGGACGCCTAGCCAGATGGACTGTCGCCCTGAGAAAGGCGGCTGGAACAGACTGGATCCGCTGCAGCTAAGCGGAGCTTTTTATACAATCCTATTGGTTAATCTTTCTCCGCTCCGCGTCAATGGAACCGCAGCCTTAGCCTTCTAACCTAATCTATCCAGGTCTGATTGAGCGGAGTGCACACTGCGCGCCGCCCTCGCCGCCGCGCCGCCCTGCTTAGTTAGTCAATTTGCTTTTTTGCACAGCTTTCATGTTTCTGGTATGCATTCAGTTAATTAGTGGAGTTACGTAGTGTGCCGCTAAATTAAACAGATGTGCATTTAAAAATATCCCAATAAATGCGCGCGTGTCGATCGTCGACACGCGCGCATTTATTGCCTATTTATTTATTGCCCGAGCTCTGAACCTAACCTATGCCTAGGTTAGGTTCAGAGCTTAGGAGATAGCAAAAGTCTTGCAGGGACCTTCGCTAATCTCTTCGTGCATGTAGGTTATTTTGAGATGTGATAATGCACAAAGAAATAAAGGCCCTGTCGACAATGATGGTAATCGACTGTTTTGAAGTAAAAATATAACTGTCTGCTAAGCATTATTATTAAGTAGGTAGGTATGGTATGGAACTATGGATAATCCATCGCACCTCGGGCCTTCACCTCTGAGTCCGGGATCAAGATTTTCGTAAGAGATAGGTATGGGTATGGGTAATATAATAGTGACAAAAATAGCGATATCAGGTTCATAATCATAATGACATGTAACTTTATACGTTTTGTGGACGCGTGTGAACATAATAATAGATAGGTATAACAAAATAACATAAAGAGATTTTATCAGTCTTTTTATGTTAATTTTGTCTCAATGCGTCAATGAAACATTTAATTGTCGTCACATTTTTTTTCTAACATAAGTACCTACGCTTGGTTTGGTAGCTATAAAAATATAATATGCCCTTTATGAAGGCTGATTCGGACCCAAAAGACTTCCTAAAACACCCAATGATAATAATCAATGATATTTTTTTTTTTTTTTTAAAGAATATTTGCAACCGAAATTACTAATATTCCCGTTAACCCCTCCAGCTAAGCTAAATTGCTTGTGTTAGGAGTGGGTTCACGTCGGTAGTGTAATGGCCAGGATTCGAACCCGGGACCTCTCGATCGTAAGGCCGACTCCTTAACCACTAAGCTACCGACGCTTCAAATAATATTATATTATAACTCACACATTGCGGCCGGAAACGGTGCGCACTGTACTGTGCGGTATGAAAGGAACTTCATCCCCCGCACACTCAAGCTGTGGAATGAACTCCATGCGATGCGATGGTTTTCCCAAGCGACTGCAACATGGGGTTCTTCAAGAAGGGTATTAGAAGGTTTCTTCAGGGTCGGCAGCACGAGTGTGACGCCCCTGGTGTTGCATACGTCCATAGACCACGGTAACCACTTTCCATCAGGTGGGCCGTGTGCTTGCCTGCCAACTTAAACAAAAAAAATATAAACTATAGATGCGTTGTCGGCACTTTAGAATTACAACAAAAAATGAGGGCAATTATTATTCTGATTTTACAGACCAATCAGAGACAAGGCAGTACCTATGCTATGCAAAAAAATACCCACGTCATTAACAAAAAAAATCGTAGTACTTAGGTACTTAATAATATCATTATTATTTTATACACATGTACATATATCATTATCATTATTAATAGGTACACAACCGCACGGGCAGTTTGTGCCAAGCTGTTGGTGAGTGGTGACACCTCGTACCCTGATTCTCCCGAGGACTCGGATTCTCCCTCACCTCTTGTGCTTGTCTTTATTGGCTGGTCATGAGTGGATTCACAAGGGTGGAACCTATGCTCCAGGTTGGAAGACTAAAATGTCATAACGCCGGGGGCATGCTGACCGGCATATCTTGCGCCCGCAGACTCACCGTCCTGTCGACAACCTTTTAGCCGCTCAAAGGATATTGCCTCATGGCCGTACTACCGCGTGTGGCTATTTTAGATTAGTGAGCGTTTTGACCGCGGGTGTACCGATCAGAATTCTGTTGATTTCTAACAGGATGATAGTACCTATAGTGTACCTCAGTGTACCTTTAATAGAATTCAGTGTACTTACCTCTTTTAAAGTTAAATAACAAAATAAGTAGGTACACCCGCAGCATCAGCAGAATTCTGATCAGTAGGTAGGTACATCCGCGGTTCAAACGCTCATCTATTTTAATGGGGCCCACGCCCACCGCACATCCAATGAGTTCTGATTCGAGAGAAAATGGCCTCTAAGTCTTGGCTTCGACTTCGGCCCGACGACGCACACCTTCCAAAGGCCCGGGACTCCCTAGTCCTGAGAGTCTATACTTAGTGTTTGCGCCATTTGTATATAAAATAATACGTCATTGATGATAATATAAATATATATTAGTTAGGTATGCTTATAAAAGATGGTTTATTCTCAAGGTCCTATATTCTTTTGTTCGTCTTTTCCCGACGCGACGGTCCAATGTCACCCCGCTATTTTTTGTTCTACATATTTATAAACCTATTGAGATATAGATAAACACATGTCATACATACTTACCTACTACATGATTTCAGCTTCAAGATGCGACGAGGAAAATTAGTTTTATGCATTTGTATTTTTTTTCATTTACTGAAAATAACCACAAAAACCACATACTCCTACGTTGGCTGCGTCATCGCATCCAGTTTTGTGAAGACTGCCGTTGAAGACGGAGTCACTCACTACAGAATACGCGCCATTTTCAAGTGCAGTGATTATCTGTGGAAAACTGTCAAAATGATAAAATATTTCCCGCGTTTAAATTTTTTAATTGTGGGAGCTATTCTCATTGTTGTAATTGGAACACAGTTTCAGTAAGTTTAGTGTTTTCTTTTTTTTAATTACTCACATGTTTGTTTTTTATGAGTTTTATATAATAGCAACTAGCAAGCCTCAAAGACGATTGCATAGAAGAATTTAGGTCCTTGTTGATCAGCCCCCCTAGACAAGTGGCAATTCGTTGCTCGGCGTAGGTATCATGGAATAGAATGACGAATGTATAGGATTTGACGTTTTTAACATTCGTTGACGACTGTCATATAGGTAGGTACGTCAAATCCCATACATTTGGCATTGTAATCTACCAAACGCCGCTGGGCGACGAATTGCCACTTGTCTAGAGGGCCAGATCATTCCTCCTGTAAGGAGGTTCAAATCCCGTCTTGAATGTTCACTTTTTCAAGACTGACTAATTATGAATTGTATTGGCGTATTGCTGAACAGAATAATGTAGGTATAGGTGCTATAAAAACAATTTTATTTTTCATCACCTTAAATTAATTTCCAGATGATTTTGCTATCGTAACTATGCCCAAAATCTTTCGTTCCGACTATAAAATCAGCGTGTATATCAGTGATGAAGGGTGAAATTATTTGAAAAGGAAACCGGAACAAAAAAACTTACCTCGATCTAGTTTGTCATGCACTATGCGAACCATTGGGAAGACGGCAAGAATCGGGTTATAAGGAGCCCTCGCCACTGGTGTAAAAATTCATAGTATACATAGCATAGCATAGCATAGCATACATAACATACATAGCAGTAAAGTCTAAAATTAAATGTCAACTTGTATCTAGGTATACATGTTTCACTAGAGAATCTGTTTAAAACAAAAATTAGCCACAGTTCGGAGATGAGGCGGAGATAGGCGGAAATGAATTCCTGGATTACTACGCGGAAACTAGATTAACGAGTTAATTAATTTTGGCACTTAGGTAATAAATTATAATTATATAAATACCTAAATTATAATTATATAATAATTTTTGTAATTTCGACTGAATAGCTGAACAATATTAGGTACCTAGGTAGGTACAATATTACAAAAAGTTCAGAAGGTTACCTAATCTGACCTTCGACTTTATATTGTTTTAAAATTATTTTGAGATAGGTAAGCTGAAGCATTAAGTTTCACTTTATCGAATTGTACGAGTTTCATGACTAAAAAAATAATTGCGTACAAGTTTAGGGATTAGGGATTTCACATTTTCCTCAGAGTCAGTGTTGCCAACTTGGTGTATTTTCCACTAAAATTGATGATTTCACCAGATAGAACCTGTCAGTGGAGCGGAGAATTTGCCCAGTATATTCCTTTTTATTCTATGGACATAACATAACATAACATAAACTCACGCCTGTATCCCCGAAGGGGTAGGCAGAGGTGCTAGCACCCACATTTCGCCGTTTATGTTTAGGTCCCAATGTAATAGGTGGCGAGCCTATTGCCATTAACCGGGCACTTATAAACCTGCGATAAATACACACATAACTTCGAAAAGCATCGAAAAGTCATTGGTGTGTGCCATGGTAAAACCTGGGATCGAACCCGAGACCTCGTCTCAGCAGTCCATTACCCATACCACTAGGCTACCGCGGAATTCTATGGAATCTATTCTATGGAATCCAGTTTTTAGTGGCTGGTGGTTTTGCTAGTGGATTACCTAGTTTACGGTAGTTAGTGGCAACAAGACACAAAACCACTGACAATTAATTAAGTATGTAATATGTCTTCAAAGTCGATATTATGACGTAGGTAACACTAGAACCCTGAATAATTAGGGGATTTCCCAAATAATATTTCGCATATTTATAGATTCATATGAATATCAAGGTGTCCTATCATTTGACAAAAAAACAAATGACAAATTATCATTTGACAAACAACGTTTGACAAAATTATACTTGATAGGATAATCGACTCCCGGATCCGACAGGAGAGTGCACTCTCGGAGTGTCAGTATGAGTTTCGTCCCGGGCACGGGACCATGGATCCGGCGTATGTGCTAAGGGTTTGCAGAGACTTACAAGGCGAAGAATACGCCTCTGCATTGCCTATTCCTAGACATGCAGACGACCTTCGGCTATGTAACACGTGCGATGATCTAGTCTAAAGGAGTTCCAGAGGCTTACATTGACACCATCCGAGACATGTACGACGATTCCGGTTCTGTGGTTCGGACCGCCTGTCGGCGACATAGAAACCGGCTCCATCACTGCCATCGTTCACCAAGGATCCCTTAGTCATTTGTTCAGCGTATAGTAGGTATATTTAGTAAGTACACATGAATATCCTCAATGGTGATGACATCGCGCTGATGGACACGGGCAGGAGCAGATTGGTAAAACGTGTGAAAGTGTGGAATGAGGCGCCTGAGAACGGCGATCTGAAGCTACGAGTAAATATGGCGAAAAGCCGCCATATCCGCGTTAAACTCAACAGATCCCAAACCCGTCCCGCATGAGCGATGACTTAGTCGAGTGTACGAACCACGTTGAGTATCGGGATCTGTGTTTCACGTGACTTGTGAAATAGATTACGACTGGATTCATATGCGACCCTAAAATGCCAGTCAGGTTGATGGATAGGTCTATAAAACGATCATTAGGCCTGTAATTTTCCACATCTGTGAAGCGTGACCGCTGCTGGAGCGACATAAGTAGGAGCTACCTGTCACGGACCTGAAAATGTTGCGGTGGATGTTTGTGTGGATACGCGTAAAGATCGCGGTCCACTGCAGCAGTGCAGCGCTCATGTCCGTGACATCGCAGATATAATGCAAAAAGTCGCCTTCGCTGGTGCGATCACGTTTTCAAGCTACTAGTAATTGCAATGGTTCCCCCACCGGGTTCAGGTAGAAGGGGTAGGCCCAAGAAGTGCCGGATTGACGTCGTGGAGGGAAACATACGCGTGCGAATGGTCTCACTACCATGGATGCACAAGATCGTGCAAAGTGGAGGAGTACCTACGAGCCAGGTTTTGCCAGGGGTTTATTCAAAAGTCAGCGCAGATGGCCCCGTTTATACTTTGATTACGCAGTATTATAGTGATTAATAAGGTTTAAAACACGGCCAAGTGCGAAACGAACTAGAGTTTGCAAAAGACTGGACGAACAAAGTTAACAAACGTTTCTTAGTAAGAATTCTAAGTAGAAATAATACCGGTTCGGTTGTAACTGGCACAATTACCGGTATCCTTAGTATTTTCATAACCAATGTAATAATTTATCATGGCTTCATATCGATGCGAACGGGTTTTAACTTTTACCAACAAAGTAACGTACCTATTGCACTGCAGTAAATTGATTCAGAGCTACGTACCTACTGCATCGAGGGAGATACGCCCGTGAGAGACTCCCTCTAGCTAGCCGGTCCTCCGTGATGGGAGGTAAGAATGTACAGTAAGGTTCATCAGGGATTATGGCATTAGGGCATTTATTATATCCTTACCATAAGTTGTATAATCCTTTGACAAATCTAAGTAGGTACAATTTATTTACTATTTTACTAGCTGACAGCTGATAGCGTGATGATAATAATATATCCTCTACAACGTCACAAACGAACTTTACCTCTAGATACTCGTGGTAGGTTAGGTATAGATGCTAAAAATAATATTAAATTTTTTTGTTTGTTTAAGACCGTTTTTAACGGGTAGTCTCCGAAGTTGCAAGGCCAATTTTCACGGGATGTTTACTGTAGTTAACTGATGTTATAGTTATAAGACTCCAGATCTCAGTTCTCACAGAATCTCTCTGTTCTAACAGGGTCGACAGCACGAGTGCGACTCCCCTGGTGTTGCACTCGTCCATAGACCACAGTAACCTCTTTCCGTCAGGTGGACCGTGTGCTTATCTGCCACCTAAGTAGTATGAAAAAACTGATCACAAGCACAGCTACCTAGTCACAAATATAAATAGAAAATTACTCATTTTAATTTTATTTTTCTTCCAGCTCAGTCCTGCATGTAATGTCTATAGTTGAGGTGAAACTCCTTGTACCTTTCATACAAGCAGTTCAAGTGGCGATCGTCAGTATTACATCTATAAAGCTCGGTGCCTCGCCCTATCCACCACATGCGAACGTAGAGGGTGAGTAAACAAGGACCTTTGATTGACAGTAGGTTACATACCACAAGTCAAAGACTTCTGTAGATATATACATACTAGTCTGACTGCATGGAACAAAACATTTGGTATCGGATCGGGCTTCGGAGGTCGCTCAATGACCTCCGTCCTTTTAGTTCAATATAAGTCCGCCGATAGTTCAATCGGGCTGTTAATCAGTATGAACATGTATGAATGTGCGCGCACCCCACAATTAGTATCGGCCGACAAATAAGTTGAAAGAAAGAAAGAAGGAAGAAAAAATGAAGTTGAAGTCATGACTGGCTTCAAACTATAAGTGAATAAACACAACCAATCCGATCAAACTATCGGCAAATCAAAAAGTCTGCAGTTTGAGGGTACTCTAACGCAGTGTAGCGCATAAACTGTATAAAGACTTGACTTGACTTGAATAAAAGCGTTCTTGTTCTAGATGGCGAGTCGTTTGACTTCATCATAGTGGGAGCAGGTTCGGCCGGCAGTGTCTTGGCCAACAGACTGACAGAGGTTTCGAATTGGAGAGTACTGCTCATTGAGGCTGGAGATGATCCTCCTGGCGCATCTAATGTAAGTATTCTTCTCCATCTGAGTGCTAATTCCTACTGCATACAAATCTTACATATTGGGCGCTCTTCTAGATATCTTTTACGGCAACAACTACCCTCATCGTTCTGTCCCCATTAGCTTCAAGAGGAAAGCCGGCGGTTGCTTTAGCAGAATCAAGGCTCTGATTCTCTGAACTCAGTGTTAAGGTTCCCTATTGAACAATACAGACAGAACTTCATAAATTACTCGAGCCAGATAAGTATATCATTTCTGCAATCAACGTCTCTTTTATTTATCTGTACAATTTCCTTATTTTCAGCAACCTGGTCTATCAATTCTAGTTACTTCACGATTACCAAATTGGAAATTCGTCACAGTCAATGATGGCTTCTCAAGTCAAGGCCTGAAAGCAAAGAGCGTAGAACTGCTCACAGGCAAGATGCTCGGAGGATCCAGCGGCATGAACTTCATGTTTTACCTTAGAGGTAATAAGGCAGACTACGAATCATGGGTCGAGAAAGGCAATCCAGGATGGGATTGGGATAATGTCACTGCATACTTTAAGAAAAGCGAGCGTCTCGACGACAAAGCTATCATGGAAAGTAAGTCCCGTAACTTGCATAGCACAAAAGGCAACCTAGTTGTCACAAGACCAAACTGGGATGAAAAAATAAGTAACTATCTTGAGGCTTTCAAAGAAAATGGCCACGATATTCTGATCGAAAATAATGGACATCAGCAGTTGGGTTACGCTCCAGCAAGTTTCACGTGTGACGGCAACCAACGCCAAAGTACAGCCAATGCTTTCCTTAAACCCATAAAAGATCGAAAAAATTTGTACGTCCTCAAAAACACTTACGCCAGAAAAATCTTATTTGACACGTATAAGAAAGCAATAGGAGTAGAGGTGAAAATTCCTTGTGGAAAAGTGATCAAAGTTAATGCTAAACACGAAATTATTCTGTCAGCTGGTGCCGTTAACAGTCCACAACTGCTGATGATTTCAGGCATAGGACCTGAGGAGCATTTGAAAGACATGGGTGTCGATGTAATCGTAGATTCGCCTAACGTCGGTAAAAATTTACAAGACCACCCGCTTGTACCAGTAATAATTACCGAAAACAATCCATCGTCATCGATCATTGAAAACTTGGAGCCATTTAAATATTTGGACCGATTTCCTATGCCAGTATCCGTAGGATTTGCGGCTCTAAATAAAACACAGACGTACCCAGACTACCAAGCTAGTGTCGTACCAGTTCCTAAAGCACCTTTACTGCCAACATTACTATTTGCCACAGTATTCACGATAAATGACGAATCTTGTACAACTATTGCGAAAGACACGAAAGTAAGAAGCAGTCTGACCGCGTTACTTACTCTTGTACAACCAAAATCTAGAGGACGAATCATGTTAAAGACTTCGGATCCTGAAGACAGCCCTCTAATATATTCAGGGTACTATAGCAACAATGAGGATTTGGATAACTTTGCTAAATATATTCAAGACTATGTGAGCGTTGTGAACACATCGTATTTTCAGAATTACGACCCGGAGATAGCCGATATGAGATTACCACAGTGTCAGGGTCTAAATTTCGCCAGCCATGAGTATTGGAAGTGTTATATCTTACACTTGTCAAGTACACACTATCACCCAGTTGGGACATGTGCGATGGGAGTTGAAGGAGTCGGTGTGGTGGATGAGAGACTCAAAGTTCGTAAGGTGAAAGGACTGCGCGTAGTGGACGCTAGCGTGATGCCGACGATCACGAGGGGCAATACGAACGGTCCTACTATAATGATTGCTGAGAAAGCAGCTGATATGATCAAGCATGATCATGGAATATACGATTAATTACCTATATGTACTTACTGTTAAGTAGAACAAGAAATGAATAGGTATATGTGGTCGTGTATGCGTGAATATGTATATTTGCATTGGTTGGGGTTATACATGTAAAAATTCCGAATAATTCCGAATTATTCCATATTATTCGGAATTATTCCCAAATATTCCCAAATATTCCGGAATTATTCCCGCTTAACTCACCTACAAAAATTAAATAACTGTGCTTCCACCTACCTACTAAACGAAAACTTAAGTACAGACCTATGTAGGTATTGGTATATAGGTAGGTAGATATCGGAATATTATATATCTTGACCTCAGTGACGTCACAAAATGTACCTACCTACTTATATGTTGTATATGCGCAGTACGAGTAACAGTACGCGTTTTTGGATGTCTTTTGTGGATTAGGTAGATTTGAGCTTCTCCGCCACCATGGTACCCCGTGTACCATGGTGACGGAGAAGCTCAAATCCACCAATCATAGACCATATCAAACCAATTCGAGCATCTCTCGCGACTTGGGGTCAAGTCAAGATGTACGGTACCTACTTATTTTTATTATAATGTGTAGGTAATACTGGGTGGCGCAAAAGTAGTGGCACCAAAGAAAATACCTTTATTTTTTTTATATGAAATTTTCTGTCATTCTGTTGTTGAAATGTTATAGCCGAACCAAATAGGGTCTTTACTTTTGCGCCACCCGTTATTATATAATATGACTACAACTTTCACACAGATACTAAAACAGCGACTGTAAGCGACTTTCGACCTTAATGACATTATCTTAATTACGTGTCTTTTTGCGCTAATAGATGACACTGATTACGAATATAAGAAAAAAAACTCGATTCTCTGTCATGTCAATAAGGTCGAAAATTGCTTGCACTACGTTTTTTAAGGTTTTTTATCCCTAGCATCCTTAACTAGTCTGTGCTATGTAGCAAAAGCCAAATCGGACCGATCTTATCGGATATTTATATGAAACGTGTCGGATATCGGATGTCGGCCATCGTCGTCCGATACGGATATTGGATGGTGTGAAAACACTCTTAAAGAGTTTAAAAGTGTATAAGTAGGTACATAGGAAAACATAAGTCTTAGACTGTATTTTCTTAATTATACCGATAGGTATATACACCAACTAGATGTTGCCCGCGACCCCTTGGCGGTAGAGTTAATCAAAATCCTTTCTTAGCGGATGCCTACGTCATAGTAGCTTAATGCATGCAAAGTCTCAGCCCGATCGGTTTAAAATTGAGAAAGTTTCGTACAAACTTTCATCCCCTATTTTATCCCCTTGGGGGTAGAATTAATCAAACTCCTTTCTTAGCGGATGCTTATGTCATAACATCTACCTGCATGCCAAATTTCAGCCCGATCCAGCCAGTGGTTTGGGCTGTGCGTTAATAGATCAGTCAGTCACCTTTGAGTCATATATATTTAGATATATCTATAACCGTATAAAACGCGAATCATAACTGCATTTCGAGTCACAAGACTATCAACAAGAGTCAAGACTCAATACCTACTACATTTATCTACATAAATATCGACCGGAATAATTCCGAATTATTCCGGGTCATTTGGGAATTATTCGGGATTTTTCGTTTTATCCTCATCGGAATATTTGGAATTATTCCGGCCTTACATCTATAGTTGGGGTATTTCTACATATAAATATGTAGATAAAAAGTACCTATAATAAGTATGTTTATGAGCTTTCTATTTCGATCCCATAACACAAGCTATGCTTACTTTGGGTCTATATATAGTAGTGTAGAATGCCGTAGAATATTATTTTATTTATTATTTATTATGTGCAAGAACGAGTATGTGAAGGAACTCTAGAAATAAATATTAATCCTGATAAATGAATGAATGGTTGATTATTCGTTACTTTTGCACGCAAAAACTACTTAAGGAATCTGGATAAAACAAGGCACAGAGATAAATTTATAGTCTGGAATAAACACATAGGCTACCTACTTTCAGAATGCAATAAAAAAAAGGAAATAGTAAAGCAACTGGTCTGGTCAATGCTTCGCCTCTTTGTTGCCCAAAGGATTGAAATTGTCATCCAACGGGGCAATACCGCCAGCCTTTTGGCTAGTCGACATCGATGGGATGGAATTTTTCAACGCTTTAACTTTTTACCCACTTTTTTATTCTTGTAAATATTTTAGTTTATTACTTCGGTTTTAGTTTATTTCAATTTATTGCAATTTATTTATTTATTGCGATATAGGGGTACAATGATGATACAGGCAATAATTTGAGGTTCCACCATATTTCCTCCAATTAACACTCTTCTAACTCCGAACTTACGAATTCGGAGTTAGAGCAGTGTTCATTGGAGGTATCGATTTGTAATTAATTGATTAGTTAGCCTAGTTTATTTGTTTGTCTAATATGTGTTTTTTAAATAGATTATTTTTTAGATAAAAAAATAAACAAAATCTTAAGTTTCCCCCACTTCCATCATTCACGTTTATTTTAATGTCTTACAACAAGTATATCAGTGTTCAACTAACATTTAACATTA
Source organism: Eilema depressum (assembly GCA_914767945.1). Classification (NCBI taxonomy): domain Eukaryota; kingdom Metazoa; phylum Arthropoda; class Insecta; order Lepidoptera; family Erebidae; genus Eilema; species Eilema depressum. Next base: position 20,738,234 of record OU612020.1, read on the forward strand.
AAATATTAACATCATTTTATACAAGATATTTACAAAAGTTTTACAAATAAGCCGTTTAATAAAACATGGAGTCTTAGAAACTAAATTATCTAAACATAAATACTATTTGAACTTGCCGGGTGATTTACCTTTAGGCGGCCAAGTCCGTGATTTAAATACTTTGACCAATGAAATAAATTGACCATTGATAAAATTCATTTGATCAATGTGAAGTTTTGTATTAAGGTCCAACCCCACCAAACGGACGGCATCGGCCCGGATTTTACAATCTTTAAACAAAATTAAATCTTATTATCACAGTGTTTGAAGTTTATATTACCAAGTCACGCACAACAGCTTGACAGCGACGTGCGGCGGTATGACGCACGTCAAGCTGTCATGCGTGACTTGGTAATATAAACTTTAAATGCTGTGATATAAGATTTATTATGTTTATAGATTGTAAAATCCGTTCCGATGCCGTCCGTTTGGTGGGGTTGGACCTTTAAACTACCTATAAATTACATACAAGAAATGAGAAGGCATGACCAAACGCCTATACTCACTTGACGGAAATTCCGGCGCGGATTTTAAGCCAATACATGTTATTACATTTATATGACCTTTTCATGAATGAATGAAAATAAATCGATTAAGATCAGAAAAAGTGAAATGCTCAGCCTCTCTAGACAAGTGGCAAATCGTTGGCCGACGTATTGTATTGTGGGATTAGACGTATATGACATTACTAGCTTTTGCCCGCGGCTCCGCCCGCGTGGATGTCGGTTATCGCGATATCCAAGGTCTAATCTATCTCTGTACCAAATTTCCTCAAAATCGGTACAGTGGTTTGGGCGTGAAAGCGTAACAGACAGACAGACAGACAGATGCTTTTTTTTATACCACTTAGTTACTTTCGCATTTATAATATTAGTATGGATATGGATGTCATATACGTCAAATCCCATACATTCGTCATTCTACTCTATATTAAGCCAGCGAACGAATTGTCATTTGTCTAGGGGGGCTGATGGGATTTGAACCTGCGACTACTCCCTTACACGCAGCTCTGACCACTGAGCTATCGAGTCACGCCTTGAGCACTCACAAATTCTCCTATACTACTATCTTGAGGCGAAGGTAGTTCAATAGTCAGAGCATTCCCCCGGTAAAAGACTGATTGCGGGTACAAATCCCATCTAAGCATTTCACTTTTTATGATTTTAATCGATTTGAAGAATTAACACATGCTTGAAAATTTTTCATTAAAATGATAACAAAATTGGCACACTACGCAAAAAATTCGTCTTAGACAGATTTATAACCTGTATTGGCGTTCCGACGCAGAAGATCGGTCATGTGTGGCATAGGCATAAGGGTTAATTCAAGTGAGCGTGCATGAGACAGCGGTTAACCTTAACTTTTAGGTTCATGCTTCAATGCACTTGAACTCTGCGCAATCGTGAACCAACCTGTGATGGATAACGAAGCGCCATCGATTGTAAGAAAACCCTGCTCTCTAGACTAATGGCAATTCGTTGCCCGTATATTGTAGAATAGAATAATGAATGTATTGTGCATTGACGTATATGACAGTCGTCAACATTATGTCATAAACGTCAAAATAAGAGTCATATTATATACGTCTAAAGGTTAAACCGCACTGGGCGACGCTTCACGGCAGCGGAACGACGTGACATGCAGCGACAAAATATTCTTTAAAAGTTGACTAAAGGTTCAACCCTACCAAACGGACGGCATTGGAACGGATTTTACAATCTTTAAACAAAATAAATCTTATATCACAGCATTTAAAGTTTATATTACCAAGTCACGCATGACAGCTTGACGTGCGTCATGCCGCCGCACGTCGCTGTCAAGCTGTTGTGCGTGACTTGGTAATATAAACTTCCAACGCTGTGATAATAAGATTTAATTTTGTTTAAAGATTGTAAAATCCGGGCCGATGCCGTCCGTTTGGTGGGGTTGGACCTTATCCCATGAAATCTGTCGCGTCGTGTCGCGTCGCGCTGTCAGTTTCGTTCGTCTTCTTCAGAAATTGTCAAACAGACGGACAAAATTTGCCGCAAACTGTCGCGGCCTGTAGTTTAAGTGCAGTATACCTAATAGTGTCGCTACGTGTCGCGTCGCTCCGCTGCTGTGACGCGCCGCTCAGTGCGGTCCGACCTTAATGCGATACATTCGTCATTCTAATCTACTTGTCTATGAGGGCAGGCAGATCCGGCATGTCTATGTGAACGTAGAGGTATCGTATAATAAACGTGCGGTCAGCCGGATGCGGCTGGCCGCACCTTCATATATATGCTAGTCACAACAGCGTTGTGTGCCTTAGTTGTCGATGTCACTTTAAAAACTGGTTTTGAAACTTGAAAATTGGCTGTACAACAATTTTGAAGCATGAACCGATAGGCTTTCTAGTCAAATATTTTGATGAAATATTTATGTTGGTCCGCTTTACAACGAAAGTCAGCCTCTTGCGCCTCTTTCGTAAGCGACGTTAGGTACAAAATGTAACGCGAGCGATAAAAGAAAGCATGTATATTTCACAAAAAAATAAATATCAACAAAACAAAAATGCACTAAATGTGGACAACGGGTAATATTATCGCGAGGAATACCAGGCTATATGGGGCCGCTCTAGGCTTCATACAGCCTGGTATGGTAGGTAAATACGTAGGTAAACTAAAGAAGCAGGGAGCTTCTTTTTAAAAATGGTCCGAAGTGATAGTAAAATTAAATCCAAAATGACGCTTACTTTTAAATTTGGAACGCACATGGTCAGCGCCATCTTAATTCATGGATAATAAAACCGTTCAATGTTACCATATACATGCTTTCCTATACTCGTATGAGAATATAATTTGTTCTATTATTAAACAAATAACTTTAAATTAAATATTCAAAATTAGAAAATGTACAGTCGCTCCCAAAACTTGCTGAACACTAACTTTAGAAACGATATTTTACCTTGAAATTTTTTTTTTAATGTCCAGAAGAAAAATGTTTTACAAAAGGTTTCTGAAGTAAATAGGTTGGTAACTTAGAATATATCAAGCTACTTTTGAGAGCGACTGTATTTACTGGCCGATGCCATTTACACTTAACTTAGAACAGAGTTTCAATGATATTTGAGTTTGCAACATGCCGGAAAATATAGTCTTGGAAATAAAGATCAAAATATAATCAATAATCAGTCTTCGAAACAGTGGCGTCCCTTTTATAATCATTACTGTTGACGAAAATATTGCAAAAATAATATGATTGAAAACATTTGCGGGTAAGGCTGATGGCTACAGAAGGCCGATTGTCTTAAAAATATATTCAAAATTGAGTCTCGAACTGTCAAAATTAAATGTCAAAAACGGTATTCTGGTATACTATAATCACGCCTTTACACCCCGAGGGTTAGGCAGAGGTGAATTAACCCCCACATTTCCTATGCCGTATTCCGGGCACTATTGTTGACTCGAGTCACGTATCTGAGGCTGAGTCTGGGCTGTATTTGTCTGATGTTAAACAGCCCTGGCAATACAATTTTCAAAAAAGAACATTAACATAGTGATCGGTTTTAATATTAAATCGACACAAAATTATTTAATTGATTTTTAATACGGGAATTGGCCCTCTTTTCATTGAATGCCTGACCGTTTTTGACAGGAAGATTGAGAGTAGACTGAGACTGAATTTTGAATAGGAGAATTATCCTTAACGCCTGTATTTTAATATTTTGTATATTGTCTTGGGGCGTGTTCCCCGCGTTTAAATCCGGTGTTCAAATCGGACAGTGTTATTAAAATTTTAACACCACAGAATTTAAGGAAAAAAAATGCTTCGTTTACGGCTATAGATTTCAAGTCCAATCGAAAATATAGTTTACAAAATGTCAGTGTTAATACATCTCTGCTTACCCCTTCAAAAATTCATTGCCAACACCATCAGCGTACCCACAATCTTATACAAGTACACACTAAACATTAATAACTTTTTATCACAATAAAATCAACATCAATTGACTTAACGACAAAAGATAAAAAATTTAACATTGACGAAATTCTTTAAACATTTACACATCTGTAAAACGGGGTGAATGGAATTTAGTGGTGAATCGGAGTCAGTGGTGAATGGGAGTCAGTGGTGAATGGGAGTCAGTGGTGAATGGGAGTCAGTAGCGAATGGGAGTCAGTGGTGAATGGGAGTCAGTGGTGAGTGGGAGTCAGTGGTGAATAGAAATAACATAGTCGGATAAATTTTGCGCCCGTTTACATTTTAAAGCTTTGGCCTAAGAACCCGGGGTCGGCTTGATATAAGAAGTGGTTAATTTGGTGAATGATAAATACATAGTGAAATCGGCAGGTACATAGAATCAGATGGCGCGTTGTTGTCTTTGCCTATACCGGAGGGAAAAAAAGCGTAAGTATGTACAGTCGACAAAGGAGATAAGTATACACCTTTCCATAAAAAGTTGTATGTAAAAGTGTTGTATGCCGACTGCACTTAAAATTTATTATTTAAAATTATTTCTATTCACCATCTGACTTCTATTCACCACATGACTTCCATTCACCCCGTTTTACGGTACATCAAAAATTCAACTATAAGGTATGTTTATAAAGGAACTTCTTCGTAAACATTGCAAGATAGATCTTTTCTCTTAGATAGTACTTTTGTACAGTACAGACTAGACAGTACAGTCGCGGTCACAAGTGGTATACTACATTCTTATGATTTGATTTATATGGTTAATGAAAATTACGGCTAATGTGATTTTATAAGCAATAACAGGATTAGGTAGTGCAATATACGGGCAATAATTTCAAACATTATATTAGTATAGATACGCAGGCGGGATTTCAGGGTTGTAAAACAATATTGAATGGGTTATTGATAAGTATTTTTTGTTGATTTTAATTTTAATTATGATATCTGATATGCATAAAAAAATATACTATAAAGAATTTGAGAAAATACTTTATAAAACCCATCCAAACTAATATTATAAATGCGAAAGTAGCTCTGTCTGTCTGTCTTTGTGTCTTTCTGTTTGTCTGTTACGCTTTCACGCCTAAACCAATGAACCGATTTTGATGATATTTGGTACAGACATAGATTAGGCCTCAGGAAAGGACATAGGCTATGTTTGCTAATTTGTTACATACACAATTTATTTTAAATACGCTTTAGCATATCGTTTTTTATACATATCTAATTCTCAACAAAAAGCACTTTTACGGCATGTCCACATTATTATTTCATCCCGTGAAATTGCACTACCTAACCCTATCACTGATTATAAGCGAACGAAGCTTATAAAAACCGTTCCACTACCAACCCTATGTCCCGAATATGAAAGGTATTAAAATAGTGATGCGACACACATCAATGATACATTGAACTACTACACATATTTTACTATTGTAAGTTTGCTACAAGTTCGGTGGTAAAAGCTATTGTCTTATGAGCATCTGCAATACCTAATCACCGTATTCTGTAAGAACCTTTACTTATCTCAATATCTGAGGGGAAGGTGCAAACCAGCCCATTCTCAAAACGGCCTGTGTAGCCATTTTTTTATTCAAGGATAAAAGAAAATATATTGGACTATGTGAACAACTCATTTTGTGTATAATAGATAATATATGCGAATATATGCAAGTAACGATTCACGAAAAAACTATTTTTATAGCAGCGGGCCGTTTCGAGAAAGGGACGTAAAAAAACTGTCTTAATTTAATCCACATCTGAACCAGCTATGGTCAAATTTCTTATGGTGAATGTGACATCTCGCCTCGGATTCAGCTGTCGAAATTTAACTCTTACAGAATACCATGATTGAAGTGGCATTCCGTAATTATAAATTCGATTTCTAGTCTCATATAGACACAACTGAATTGAGGTAAACTAGTCATAAAGATGAATGAGCAAACATTTCCAAAGTGAACTATTGAGCGAGACTCGACATCGAATTCGTAAAACAAATTGTAAGTTTATTTTGAAAAACCAATATACTCGTATGTACAGTCGAAGAAGATACGCTCACATTTTTTTATATGTATGTAAAGGTGCAACCTTATCTTCTTTGTTGACTGTACTTACTTAACCCTTAATTACTGACTGAATTAGAAGTTTGTTTTATTTGAAACATGGTTATTGTGTACATTATACGTTGACAGTCACTTGATCAATCGCGGGTTTGATCCCGCTTAGTGCAAATATTTTTATCAGTGTTTGCATTGATCTGGTCGTGCCTCGGAGAGCACGTTAAGCCGTCAGTCCCGATTATCATACGAACATCTATGGCAGTCGTTACGGATAGTTGGAGCTCTAAACTGGTTTAGCTGCTTCGATATCGTCATTGGGATGTGGAGATCAGATGGCAGTCGTGTCACGGATTGACTTTAATTAGTAAATTCGATACTCTGGATATTAAAATTGTATCTATGTAGTAAGTACTCTACTTTTAGAAATAGGAATATACTTATTTCAGTATTCTTTTTTTTTGTAATTAAGTCGAAAGTAAGCGAGTCACCCGGGTCGAAACAGTGCGAGTGTTGTAAAATGTCACATAAATAGTTAAGGGTTAAAAATCGCACTTTATATTAAAACTAGCTAACCCTGCGAACTTCGTACCGCCTAACAGTCGATTCTTTACTTATTTTTTATTTTTTCTTAGCGTAACAACCATCCCCATACTTCAAGGAATATTCTAAAAAAATAATTAGTGAAATCGGATCAGCAGTTCTCGAGATTTGCGCTTAGCAACATATTCCGCGATTCATTTTTATATTATAGAAGATTGCATATAGACGTAAGTAGATGTCTTAAATTAATTTATTGTAACATCTAGTTAGAGCAAATTTCAGGTCAAAAAAATAAGTTAGCAGTTAGAACATCATTTTCCTCTCATAAATAACGACAGATTTAATGTTAGACTTTACAGCAATGCAGTTAAAGTCTGAATTCAAATGGCATTTTGTAGAGAGAATGAAAAAGTGTAATACAACTTTTTTCATTTAATTTTGGACTTTAAACGTGTGGTAATAAAGTCTAAAGTTTAATGGAATTTTTCGCAGTTGAAGTAAGTAATTGTATTTTTTTTTCCATATTTTTATACTAACCTAGTATAATTATTGTAAATATTATTGTAATGTAAATAAATAAACTCATAATAAATTGAATAAAAGGTTTACTAAAATAGCAGAACCGAAGCCGGAAGTGGCACAAAATAAGTCGATATAGAAGGCTAGCTTGTGAAAGGTTAAAGAGCTGACTTGCGATCGAAAGGAACAGAAATAAAAAAAATTCAATAATGTAAGAATATAAAAAATCAAAGAAAATATTTTTTTAACCCGAAGAGTAATGAAATTTTAAAACTAGTATGTCAACTATTAAAATCGATTAAGATAGGAAGAAGAGAAACGTCTTAAGCGGGACTCGAACCCGCGACCAGTCTCTTACAGGGGGAATGCTCTGCCACCGAGTCACTTTTAATTATCTTAATCGACCCCAAGAGAAACTTTCGCGTAAGTAGTACAAATTTTGGACCACCGAGTCACTTTTAACTATTTTAATCGACCCCATGCCAAACTTTTGCGTAAGTAGTACAAATTTTTAACCACCGAGTCACTTTTAGCTGTCTTAATCAACCCCAAGAGAAACTTTTGCGTAAGTAGTACAAATTTTGAACTACCGAGTCACTTTTAACTGTCTTAATCAACCCCAAGAGAAACTTTTGCGTAAGTAGTACAAATTTTGAACTACCGAGTCACTTTTAACTATCTTAATCGACCCCAAGAGAAACTTTTGCGTAAGTAGTACAAATTTTTAACCACCGAGTCACTTTTAGCTGTCTTAATCGACCCCAAGAGAAACTTTTGCGTAAGTAGTACAAATTTTGAACTACCGAGTCACTTTTAACTGTCTTAATCAACCCCAAGAGAAACTTTTGCGTAAGTAGTACAAATTTTGAACCACCGAGTCACTTTTAACTATTTTAATCGACTCCAAGTGAAACTTTTGCGTAAGTAGTACAAATTTTGAACCACCGAGTCACTTTTAACTATCTTAATCGACCCCAAGAGAAACTTTTGCGTAAGTAGTACAAATTTTGAACCACCGAGTCACTTTTAACTATTTTAATCGACTCCAAGTGAAACTTTTGCGTAAGTAGTACAAATTTTGAACCACCGAGTCACTTTTAACTATTTTAATCGACCCCATGCCAAACTTTTGCGTAAGTAGTACAAATTTTTAACCACCGAGTCACTTTTAGCTGTCTTAATCGACCCCAAGAGAAACTTTTGCGTAAGTAGTACAAATTTTGAACTACCGAGTCACTTTTAACTGTCTTAATCAACCCCAAGAGAAACTTTTGCGTAAGTAGTACAAATTTTGAACTACCGAGTCACTTTTAACTATCTTAATCGACCCCAAGAGAAACTTTTGCGTAAGTAGTACAAATTTTTAACCACCGAGTCACTTTTAGCTGTCTTAATCGACCCCAAGAGAAACTTTTGCGTAAGTAGTACAAATTTTGAACTACCGAGTCACTTTTAACTGTCTTAATCAACCCCAAGAGAAACTTTTGCGTAAGTAGTACAAATTTTGAACCACCGAGTCACTTTTAACTATCTTAATCAACCCCAAGAGAAACTTTTGCGTAAGTAGTACAAATTTTTAACCACCGAGTCACTTTTAGCTGTCTTAATCGACCCCAAGAGAAACTTTTGCGTAAGTAGTACAAATTTTGAACTACCGAGTCACTTTTAACTGTCTTAATCAACCCCAAGAGAAACTTTTGCGTAAGTAGTACAAATTTTGAACCACCGAGTCACTTTTAACTATTTTAATCGACTCCAAGTGAAACTTTTGCGTAAGTAGTACAAATTTTGAACCACCGAGTCACTTTTAACTATCTTAATCGACCCCAAGAGAAACTTTTGCGTAAGTAGTACAAATTTTGAACCACCGAGTCACTTTTAACTATTTTAATCGACTCCAAGTGAAACTTTTGCGTAAGTAGTACAAATTTTTAACCACCGAGTCACTTTTAGCTGTCTTAATCGACCCCAAGAGAAACTTTTGCGTAAGTAGTACAAATTTTGAACTACCGAGTCACTTTTAACTGTCTTAATCAACCCCAAGAGAAACTTTTGCGTAAGTAGTACAAATTTTGAACCACCGAGTCACTTTTAACTATTTTAATCGACTCCAAGTGAAACTTTTGCGTAAGTAGTACAAATTTTGAACCACCGAGTCACTTTTAACTATCTTAATCGACCCCAAGAGAAACTTTTGCGTAAGTAGTACAAATTTTGAACCACCGAGTCACTTTTAACTATCTTAATCAACCCCAAGAGAAACTTTCGCGTAAGTAGTACAAATTTTGAACCACCGAGTCACTTTTAACTATCTTAATCAACCCCAAGAGAAACTTTCGCGTAAGTAGTACAAATTTTGAACCACCGAGTCACTTTTAACTATCTTAATCAACCCCAAGAGAAACTTTCGCGTAAGTAGTACAAATTTTGAACCACCGAGTCACTTTTAACTATCTTAATCAACCCCAAGAGAAACTTTCGCGTAAGTAGTACAAATTTTGAACCACCGAGTCACTTTTAACTATCTTAATCAACCCCAAGAGAAACTTTCGCGTAAGTAGTACAAATTTTGAACCACCGAGTCACTTTTAACTGTCTTAATCAACCCCAAGAGAAACTTTTGCGTAAGTAGTACAAATTTTGAACCACCGAGTCACTTTTAACTATCTTAATCAACCCCAAGAGAAACTTTCGCGTAAGTAGTACAAATTTTGAACCACCGAGTCACTTTTAACTATCTTAATCAACCCCAAGAGAAACTTTCGCGTAAGTAGTACAAATTTTGAACCACCGAGTCACTTTTAACTATCTTAATCAACCCCAAGAGAAACTTTCGCGTAAGTAGTACAAATTTTGAACCACCGAGTCACTTTTAACTATCTTAATCGACCCCAAGAGAAACTTTTGCGTAAGTAGTACAAATTTTGAACCACCGAGTCACTTTTAACTATTATAATCGACTCCAAGTGAAAATTTCGCGTAAGTAGTACAAATTTTGAACCACCGAGTCACTTTTAACTATTTTAATCGACTCCAAGTGAAACTTTCGCGTAAGTAGTACAAATTTTGAACTACCGAGTCACTTTTAACTGTCTTAATCAACCCCAAGAGAAACTTTTGCGTAAGTAGTACAAATTTTGAACCACCGAGTCACTTTTAACTATTTTAATCGACTCCAAGTGAAACTTTTGCGTAAGTAGTACAAATTTTGAACCACCGAGTCACTTTTAACTATCTTAATCGACCCCAAGAGAAACTTTTGCGTAAGTAGTACAAATTTTGAACCACCGAGTCACTTTTAACTATTTTAATCGACTCCAAGTGAAACTTTTGCGTAAGTAGTACAAATTTTGAACCACCGAGTCACTTTTAACTATCTTAATCGACCCCAAGAGAAACTTTCGCGTAAGTAGTACAAATTTTGAACCACCGAGTCACTTTTAACTATTTTAATCGACTCCAAGTGAAAATTTCGCGTAAGTAGTACAAATTTTGAACCACCGAGTCACTTTTAACTATCTTAATCGACCCCAAGAGAAACTTTCGCGTAAGTAGTACAAATTTTGAACCACCGAGTCACTTTTAACTATTTTAATCGACTCCAAGTGAAAATTTCGCGTAAGTAGTACAAATTTTGAACCACCGAGTCACTTTTAACTATCTTAATCGACCCCAAGAGAAACTTTTGCGTAAGTAGTACAAATTTAAAATTAAATCTGTGTGCGTGCATATACACTCACTGTATAAAGCTAGTCTTCAATACCTACTCATCTTGTGCCAATATGGTATCAGGCGCGGTCCGAGGGGAGGGGGGGGGGGAGTCACAGGGGACATGACCCCCCCCCCCCAACCATGGACGTCATATTGAAAAGTCCCAGTACGAGGGGAGGGGGGGGTTAAATTTCTTAAGGAATTTCAGAAGTGACCCCCCCCCCCCCCCCCCAAAACATCGAGCTGCGACCGCGCCTGTATGGTATCTAACAAATCCTCTGTCAAAACAACATTTTACACTTACACACAGTATACAATCGATAAATGAGATACGGTTGCACCTTTACATACAACTGTATACTGGGTGATTTTATAGGCGTTTCGGATAAAAAGATTTTGGGCACAGTTTCGTTAGCAAAATCGTCTGGAAGTATTATTTCGGAGAAAAAAAAATTTTTTTTTTACAACCCCCATACAGTATGCATTATACATTATTCCCATACATTATAAAAAAAAATTTCGGCAACTTAATACTTTCAGACGATTTTACTATCGAAACTGTGTCCAAAATCTTTTTATCCGAAACATCTATTCAAAAAAAAAAAGTTTTTTTTTCGCCAACTTATTCCTTTTAGATGATTTTTTCTATAGAAACTGTTACCAAAATCTTATTATAGAAACGACTATAAAATAAGGGTGTATTAAAACGTGCAACCGTATTTCTTTTGTTGAATGTACTATGTCATCGGTTGTACATTCTATTGCCTAATTCAGCAGATGCTCAAAACACAACGAACACTTTTGACCGCGACGGTACAGTTACAATTTATTTATTCGCAATAGCGTTTTTACAAATTTCGATTAGTTCTGTTAGTTGTGAAAACTTGGTGAACGCTTCCTGTAGCATGTTCCTGAAAAAATAAATTATTACATGAACACAATATAGTGATTATATTTTTTTTTAAATCGGGAAGTTAATATTCGGGACGGTACTTGTACAAATATCTAGGTCTGCAGGCAATTTTATACAGTTAATCGATGGCAATTGGTGGTGGCCATGCAGTAAAACCGGTCGGGTTAAAAAATAAAATATTATGGAAAACTATAAGTGTGTGTGCAATACTTGTAAATTCTACACTAACAGATATAGTCCCGTCCAGCACATACCTGCACTTAACACAGAAGACCTTCAGGTTGTCCCTGCCGACGCCGGCGCCGTCCACACCGACGAGCTGCAGGCTGTCCTTGAACACTGTCTCCAGGCGCGTCACGCGATCCTCTATACTGCTCTCCACGGCGTCTGTGTTCAACACGCTGCAACGTTCAACACAAACTTAGTGCTTAAAAAATAGAAAATCATTCGAATTGAAAACGTAATCCTTGTTTAGAAGTCGGTTAAAGGTTCAATATCAATAAAATTAATACAGGACTACCTCAAAAGTAAACCAAAACGAATGCAAAAAGAATTTTTAATTAAAATCAACGCATATACACCGGAAATATAGCTGAATATTCTGAACACTTCTGCATACCCTTTCGAAGGATTCAGGCGTGATGTTATGATGTGTAATGGCAGAGACATTGCAATAATATGCGATTGCAGTAATCGCGGCTGATTTCCTGGTATTTTTTGAAAAGTTCCTTGGTCTAATCTCGGCAACCCATCATCAGATCTTTACGAAATTTAAATGGGACCATTTCGGAATAATCTACTTTCGAACAAAAAAAGAATTTTGCAAATCCGTCTACGCATGGCGGAGCTATGAGCGAACAAACATAAAAAAAATATAAACATCCGAATTGAGAACCTCCTCTTTTTTTGAAGTCGGTTAAAACCTGGGAACGTTCAAGCCGGATCTATTCCCCTAGATAAGTGGCAATTCGTTGAATAGAATGACGAAAATATGGGATTTGACGTTTCTGACAAAATGTTAAGTTAACGACTAACATATACGTCAAATCCTATGGGATTTATGCATGTATGCATTCATTGGGAATGTATGCATTCGACATTCATCTGAGGTACAACCCGAAATATGCAAATACCCATATTCATGCATACAAATATTTGCACTGAGCGGGGATTTGCCCTACTGCGTAGCGGGCTATGATGCAGATGATGTTGATCAAAATTAACAACAGAATAAGTTTAGTATCTATAAAGCTGGCCACTGACCCCTTGATGGCAAGTGCGAATGCGCCGACCTGGTTGCTGAAGAGCCCTAACTTGGTCGTCAGCACCTCCAGCGGCTCGTGGCCCGGGATCTTGTCCTCGATGTTGTGGACCACGCCTAAGCAGTTCGATAACTTGGCACTGGAATCAAAGAAAATATAAAACAAAACTTTTATAAAATAGTACATAACATCAGTCATTATTAGCAATATCATATTAGCAATTAGATACAGATATACATCTGTCTATCTTCTTCCTCCTAGCGTTAATTCCCAGTCGCAAGCTTTTTCAGCTCGGAGTCTGGGATCCGCTTTACCAGTCTTAACTACGGATTTGGCTAAACCTCGATATTATCCGTGAAGCGATTGCCATCTGACTTCCACAACCCAATGTTAACATTAGGCGATATCGAAGCTTTGCAGCTAGACTGTTGTTTTTTGGTTTTTTTTTTAGGGCTCCAACTGCCCGTAACTTCTGTCTATCTATGTAACACAAAATCTCTCTCGTATCACCAAAAAAAATCACAAATAAACTCACCAATAACTCGACATGACAGTCCAGACCCCTTCGAACGCGTCTATGACCACCATCTCCCCACTGGCCCCCTGCTCGTCGCTGGCCCGGCTGCGACACAGGCGGTCCACCGTGAGCTTGGCCAGCTCCATGTACTCCGGGATGATCTGGCACTTCCTGGCTATGTCTAGGCAAAGCTCCTTGAAGTTTGTCACCTCCGACTCGGATAGGGATTTTGAACCTGTAAATGATAGTTTTGTTTCAAAAGTTTCACTGTGCGTATATTTATGAGTAGCTGTCATAATTCTCGCGATCCACAGTAGTCTATTCCCGGGATAACCTATACATTATTTCAGACTATAATTTAACTCTGTGTCAAATATCATGATTCCCGGCAGAGTAGAATTTGGGCCACCCCATCTCTTCCCATGCGGTGTCTTACAAGGCGACTAAGGGATAGGGCTGTTTAACATCAGACAAATCTATACAGCCCAGACACAGCCTCAGATACATGGCTCGAGTCAACAATAGTGCCCGGAATACGGCAATAGGCTCACCTATTACGTGAGACCTAAAACAATGATTGGTAAAATATGGGTGTTAATTATTCACCTTTGCCTAACCCTCTGGGTACAAAGTCGTGATTGTATGTATGATGTATATTCACGCCTTTGTCCCTCCGGTGCAGGTAAAGACGTCAGTCCGTCATCTGCTTCTATTATTAGGATAAATAAAATAGTATGTGTCGTGCCATGTCAGTGAGATTCAACCCTGTGCTGAATTTTATTTATTCTTCTTCATCTTAGCGTTAATTCCCAGTCGCATCCGAAGCTTTTCAACTCGGAGTCTGGGGTCCGCTTTACCAGTCTTAACTGCGGATTTGGCCAGACCTCGATATTTTCCGTGAAACGTGTTATCACATTAAGTGATATCGAAGCTATGAAGCTAGCTAGACCCTTGTTTTTTTTTGGACTTTTTAAGGCTCCAACTACCCGTAACGACTGCCATAGATGTTCTTATGGCAACCAAGACCGACGACGGCTTAACGTGCTTTCCGAGGCTGAAATTTATTTGATAAGGTCACAAATATCCACACACACTCATTCATCCTGATGTCCACCACGTCGCACTTGCCGTGGTCACACTGGTCACTGTAGTTAGGGTGACATGAAACACGAAAGTCCAAAAGTTAGTATCTCAAGAATCTTACTTTTAGTTTCAACACACGCCAAATTATTCTTCAAATCTTTGATCAAATGCTCTATCCTAGGGAACACTTCGTTGAACACGGCTATCCAATGTTTGAGCAAACATTGGAGCACGTCTGCCAACGTCCAAGGTGGCGCTTTGAATAATACGTGTTGCCATAAGTTGTTGTATTTCGCTCGCATTTCATTCTGAAAAAATATTTAAATGTTACTAAAATCACAAAGAAATACAAAAAAATAAGATTGTATAAAAAACTAGCCGTTGCCTTCGGCTTCGCCCGCTTGGACGTCGGTTATTGCGACCAAACATAGCCAATGTCCTTTCCCATGGTCTAATCTATCTCTATACGAAATTTCATCTAAATCGGTTCAGTGTTATAGGCGTGAAAGCGTAACAGACAGAGTTACTTTCGCGTTTATATATTACAGCGGCTGCTCGCGACTTCGTACGCGTGGAGTCAAGTTTCTAGGTGTCATAGTTTCTGAGGTTTTGAATAAATCAGTGAGTGGTATTTCGCTAATTTTTTCAAGCACACGGCCCACCTGATGGGAAATGGTTACCGTGGCCTATGGACGTATGGACGTAAATTGAAAATATTTGCCCGCGATGGACGCCATAACTACTGAACGGATTTCGATGCAGTTTTTTTTGTTAGAAAGGTCTTGTTCAGACTTAAAATCTCACGTTTGTTTTATTACAATCGGTTGAGCAGAACCGGAGATACGAGATCCACGTTCGCGGAGCCGCGGGCGGAAGGCTAGTAAGCTATATTATTGTAAAGTTTCATTAGAATCCATTCATTAGTTTTTACGTGAACTTTCGCGTTTATTATATTAGTAGGATATGGATGGATAAAAAGTCATGAAAGAACAGAATAATTAACTATTTCATCACACTCCATTGGTAGAAGAACAGAGTGTAAAGAGAAGAGTATATATAATTCTCACCTCTAAAATGTTAGCCAGTAACTGATATATAGTGTCCTGGTAATGCTTGAGGTTGTCATACACATCAGGGTCAGACTCCTGGGGTTTGGTCTCCAGCTGGCCCTTCAGTTCATTCAGTCCTATGTTCTTAATGTTGTTTATTAACGCTTTGCTGCAAAGGTTTTTGTCGTTTGATAGTAGAATCTGGAAGGATTAGATGTAGATGAATTAATTGGAAACCTGGAGTCAAAGGTCGACTTCACAACTCACTTTGGAGTTGGAGGTCCACTTTCACAACTCACTTTGGAGTCGGGGGTCCACTTTCACAACTCAATCCGGAATCAGAGTCCACTTTTTGCCTTTTATGTCTCCATTTCGCACGAACTTGGGTATCCATGGTAAAGAGAGCATTGGCACGTACATCATCTTCTACGACGCTAAGTTAGCCCTTCTTGTGTACCCCTTAGGAGCTGTCCATTAATGACGTGATGTTTTTCTTGGAAATTTGGTGAAGGTGAGGTTTTAGACTACCCCCCTAGCCAAAAATCACGTGTATTTTTTATTTATTTTGTAATGCTAGAAAATTAAGCATCGTGACAAAAATAGCGCGTTATAAGAAAAAATAAATACACGTAATATCTCAATATATCCGTACCTCCCCCTGGTGATATTTCGTGTTTTTTTCTGACCCCTCCTCTGTTGAGTCTTACGTGATTAATGGACAGCCCCTTACTACCAGGGCCTGGCAGAGGTGGTATGGCCAGACATTTGTTACCTACATAGTCTGGGGGTCATCGCAGCACCCCATGGCCTCTAAGGAGAATCATCCCATGCTTCCATATCTAAATCTGTGGTAACACCACAGAGCAAAAACAAAGAGGCGGCTTAAATTAACTGTGCACTGTGACTCACGGGATTTTAGACCATAAACGGCAAGAAAACGCGTTTTGTACGACTAAGCTAATGTCAATATTGTTCTTAAAACTGTCAATGTGTGCATGTGGGTGTGAAGATAGCACCGGGTGCTATGGCTGTGGATGAGCTCAAACTCACCAAGCATAGATAGATGATGTTGTAGAATATTTATTATTATTATTATTTATAGATTATTACAAAACAATCCGTGCGCGTCAGGGCTTCATTTGTCTTGTGATTCAGGTCCAAGATACGTGTCTCCAGGAATAGTAGTCATTTTTTACTCCACGTTGAAATGACACTTGCTGTGTCTAGCTATAGAGTTTGTATATAGTCTTAGCTAGGAATACTGATTGAGATTGTGATAAATTAGGACTCACCACAGATTTTCCCCTCTCGGCTTGCTGCAGACAACAGTTCAAGATCTCGTCGTCAGGTGACTCGCAAGGATATATGTGTGAGTTGGCATCTCGGAGTGGTTGCCCTGAATATAAATTACTAAATGTTAATTGAATTATTTTCTTAATTATTTAGTCATTATTTATATTGTAATTGTAATTTCATTATTTTGACCTTAGAACATTGTGACTTGACATAGAATAGGAACTTGACATAAAACAGGTAATGTTAATTCTGATTGGATTGATTAATTATGTTATTCTTATCTTGATTATATTAATTTTTGATTTCAACTAAGGGGGTATGGGTAGTATAATTAGTATATTGATTTAAAGTCTAATTGTTGTAAAACCATTGTATTATATGTAATAGGAATTGTAATAATTGTGGTCTACTACCATTGCATTGGGGGCAACCTGTAATAATGGTAGTATGAGGAATTAATAAATAAATAAATAAATAAAAAAAGACCGCACCCATATGTATGAGCACACTTATTTTATTTGATACTATTTTTGATCGTTTTTAAACACAATAAATATGTGTGTGATTTATCTGTCACCAAAATAATAGGGTTTGTCAGCAAAATAGTAGATCTGCCGTTAATATAGTCTCTAGCGACGTCGACGAGGGTATTTCTTAGTGTATTAATATCATAAAATCACGTCCTAAAAAGTATTAAACAAGAAAATATCAAGAATAGCCGTGTTCGTATGCCACTTTTCCCTAGAATGTATTGTTTTGTTAGAGTAAGTGGCATACGACCACGGCTATTCTTGATATTTTCTTGTTTAATACTTTTTAGGACGTGATTTTGCAGTAGTCGGGTTTTAGTTTTAAACTTAATTTTTATCTATACTAATATACTAATTACTAATTACTAATACTAATAATAATAATAATAATAATAATATTATAAAGAGGAAAGATTTGTTTGTTTGTTTGTTTTTTTGTTTGTAACGAATAGGCTCCGAAACTACTGGACCGATTTCAATAATTCTTTCACCTATAGAAAGCTACACTATCTGGGAGTAACATAGGCTATATAACATCACGCTACTACTAAAGGGAGCGGAGCAGTGAGCATAAATGTCAATAAATCGGGCAGATTTCCATACATTCTTTACTAATATTAGATTTGTATTTTTGTATTCGAGTAAACTCAAGAACTACTGAACCGATTTCAAAAATTCTTTTACCATTAGAAAGCTGCACTATCACTGACTAACATAGGCTATAATTAATTTTCAAAAAAATAGGGATCCTGGATAAAACTTCAATAATGTAACCCAAGGTGTAAAAAAAATGACCTAAAAAATTCCTTACATCGCGTACGCTGCGAAAACTATTGAAGATAGAACAAAATAATGTACTGTAGAAATGTATAACTTAAAAAGGTCTACATAAAAGTCCGCGATAGCATTTATGTCTATCTAATAAGGGTAGCTCACAATAACCATTTTTATCTTTTACAAATTATAAAAAAAATATGTGTCATTTTCGAAGCTATTTTTAACAATATAGTGTTAAGCCTTATCTGACTAAATACGTTAGATACATTGTACATTTAATGTAGATTAAAATTGCCCTTTACACTGTATAATTATAATGAATATTTTAGAATCTATTGCAGTATGAAAGTAACGCGCGACGATATAAATTCAAGCCGAAATGCCGATCAAAGTCAGACCACGGAATCTATACCTTTATATTAATTCTTATCTAAATAAATCGTTTGGTATTTAAGATTGTTTCAATACCTGTTGATTACTTTTTGAATTATTGAAATCGGACGTTCTATTCAAAAGATATTACGAAATAATAATGTCAATAAATCCGGTAAATTACCATACATTATTTGAAAACTAATTATTATTACGGGCATGGGCTAAAAGGGTGCAACCACGGGTGTTCGAAGTATTTCACGAGCGAAGACAGGGAAGGTCAGCTGAACACAAGATGCAACGGTAACGGGATCCGAATGCGGGATTGGAACCTCCATGTGATGCATCCTGGGTAACGGAGGCATTAACGCCCCTCACCCAGGGGAGGCGCTACCGCCTACGGCAAATACATACAGCAACGGGAGCAGCTCTATAGAGGGCTGCTCAAAGGCTTCCCACATGTCCCTCTGACTACGAGGAGGCCCAGTAGAGAGCAGGAAAGGGAAGGGCTGGTCACCGAGCGCGGACGTGAGGATTATAGGTCCGGCCTCCTGTCATCCCTTCACGCCCGTCTCCTCCCTTTCCGGAATTCGATGGGACATCGTGCTTCCCACTTCTGAGAGGGCCATCTTAAAATTGTAGATGGCCCAGGGTCAGCCGGGGGGTGCGGAAAATGCCCTAGGCAATTTTACACTCCAGCAACTGAAGACCCGCGACGGCATGCTGTTTAGTGGGTCCGAATTCCACATGGCACTCCTGATGGCTGACGGGGATGGTATCCGAGGCAATTTTAGCACGAAAGAAAAGTTTGTACGGAATCTGAATTCCACGCGGGCGGAGCCGCGGGCAACAGCTAGTATATATTATTTTGGGGCAAGCAAAACCCAATAATTTATACATATTTGAAATGTGCTAATTGAGCCCTTTAATTTGATACCAAACACGGTCGCTTTATCTTAAGTTTATTTTTTAATTCAGTACTTTATGACCGCTAGAAGGCGCCACATTAGATTTAGTGACACGTGATATAGCCTATAACCAGCGGACGATCAATACGCTTCTAACGATACCCCAATTGTCCAGTTCTAATAAGTAGTTGAAGAGCTATGAGGGAACAAACGAACATACATACATACATACATAGCCTGCCAAAATCATAACCCTCCTTTGGCTTCGCCGTAGTCGGGTAAAAAGTGCCAGGACGCGCGGTGTCATATTTTGCAGACAATATTCGAAATATTTTCCGGAAGATCTAGCTATATTTAGCGGCAGATTTACCATTTTGAATAATTATAACCAATATTAAAAGACGAAATACAAGATTTGGTCACAAAAAATTCGCTTCGGCCGTGTACGTAATTGTAGTTTCGTAATTGATTTCGAAGTAAGAATAATTATTCTTTGTACGAAACTGATTTCGAACAGAGAAGTATTTTTCCGTATTTGTAATCGCGGTTTCGTAGCAGGAAAAAACTTTTGCTGAAGTACATAATTTCGAAAGCGGAATTTCTATTCTTTACACGTAACTATATAACGAAGTATGTACTTGTTGAAAAAGACTGAATGCTTGATATGAAACCTTCATGAAACACTTCAGTCAAATAGCCATTTAATGTATTAAATTGTCAGAGTGTTTTGTTTTCTCATTCTTACCAAGTATATTGTACAAGGATTTTGTATTCTCTTTGATTCTGGCACTAGGTTGTCATCATAATTTATCAGATTTAATTTTAAAAACGTAGTTATTATATGCTCTTTGAATTTTAAATTGATTTAATATTTGATTATTTTCCGAAAATGAGTGCGACGGAAATGGCTTTTGTAGATACTCGTCGTGGAGGGGTTTCTGTGTTGTGCGATGGTCGGCGATATCATCGAAAAAATATTTATAAAAATAAAAATACATTTTGGCTGTGCTACAATAATACCAGATGTGGTTGTAAAGGAAGTATTACATTAAACGAAAGAAATGTAATAGTGAAAAGCAAATCACACGATTCAACTTGCAAACAAGATTTTGCACAAAACAATATACTAAGGGAACTTGACTCTTTAAAAACCAAGACCAGTACCAACTTCGAATCTATCCAGAAGCAATATGAAGCAATGGTTTTTAATCTTGAAAGTGTTGGTTTTAACTTCGTTCAACAAATTCCCCAATTTAACAATATAAAAACTGGCCTATATAATGCACGTAATAAAGTATTAGGTGCTCCAAAGCTACGATACACATCGGCATCTTCAGTTGTTATCCCTGGAAAGTTTCAAGATTTCCTTTTAGCTGATTTTAATGATGAAGAGAATGATACAAGAATAATTCTATTTTGCAACAAAAAGGCTAAAAAATTAGTAGCAGGATTCAAGCATATTTTATGCGATGGGACATTTTCGTCTTGCCCGTGTTCATTTAATCAATTGTATACAATTCACGGATTTGACGATACAACATCGGCAGTTTATCCCTTAATTTATTGTTTTCTACCCAATAAAAGTGCAAAAACTTATGAAACACTTTTTAGACTGATTGAATCACTTTTCCCGAACTGGCGACCAGTAAAAGTGACTATAGATTTTGAGTTGGCTGCAATGAAAGGTATCAAAAGAGTTTTTCCGAACATTACCGTAAAAGGTTGTTTTTTTCATTACAACAGATGTCTAATACGAAAAGCAAAGTTATTAAAGATGAACACAACAGTAAAACGAAGGCACGTGGCAAGGTGTGCAGGATTGGCTCGATTACCTAAAGAATACGTTCAAAGAGGGTACAAGTATATTATGAACAGAAGTCCTAATGGCAATAATGTAAAAAAAATTAATAAGTATTTCACTGAACAGTGGATGGAAAAAACTGATTTTACAAAAGTATGTTGTTGCGAAAAAGAAAAAATCCGCACGACTAATAATCTTGAAGGCTGGCACAGTAGGATCAACCGATTTGTTGGACGTAGAAATCCCACTTTAGCCCAGCTACTCGATACTTTGGTCAAAGAAACTAAAGTGATTGATATTTTCAAAAAGCAAACTAAAAAAAGTCAAAATTATTTAGAGATTGGCTCTGAAATTGATGGTGCCATTAAAGATTTAAAAGACAAAAAAATCACATTAGGGCATTGCCTAGAAATAATTTCCCCATTTTCATTTAAATTTTAATTTAATTTTAAGTTTGTATTTTAAGTTCAGAATAGGATTGTTTGTTTTATTTTGTAATTTTATTTTGTCTGTTATATTCAATTATAATTGACAAAACAACAGATTTTTTGTTTCTCTTTCAATTTCGTCCAAAGAATAATAATTATTACTTTGAAATCAATTACGAAACTAAAAAACTAAAAACCGCGATTACAAATACGGAATAATACTTCTCTGTTCGAAGTCAATTTCGTACAAAGAATAATTATTCTTACTTCGAAATCAATTACGAAACTACAATTACGTACACGGCCGAAGCGAAAAAATTACCCATCAAAAAGGTTTATTTAAATGGGACAAAAGTGGAGAAATTCAAAAAATCTGTCTAAAGATTCTAAAGGGAACAAACCATTTATATGTTAGCTAGCTATGGTTTATTTTTTGGCACCAAATTAGCTTGCTGCAAAACAATTATGTTAGTATAACTTCCACAATGGTTTCCTAAAAATATTTCTGTGTAGGTGTATGTCTTATAATGGATAAGACATCCCCACACCGGAAGAGGGCCAGATCGAGAGATATGGCCCTGGGTCGGCCGGGGTGCGAGGTACCTACACCGAAATATTTAGGCAATTCTACAGTATAGATAGATTACCTCGAATCCTGCTATTCTCTGGAATGGATTTGTAAAGGTAATCCATGGCTAGCCGGGCATGTTTCCATATAGCTCCGTTACAATTGTTGTTGTCCTTTAGCCGGTCCAGCTCGTTCACTACCCTCCATGGAACTAACAACGTTGGTTGCTCTGTGTAACCTGAAATGTAGAATCATTGTAAAACTATACTGTCGGAAATTAATGCGAATATCATACATTGAAATAAAACTATTTTTAAGAGATATTATCGCATCCGGAGGGTTTGGTTACTTTTTAGCAACCATAGAATCACGATAGAATAATCAAAAATAATTTTTAACAGTCAGTTATGAAAAAATCGTTTGCCAAGCCATAAAACTACGCTATTTATTAGAGATGAAACGGATAGTAGTTTGGCCGGATACCGGATACCGGATATTCGGCAAGCTACTAGGCCGGAGCGCCGGATATCCGGCTGCCGGATATTCGGCCCTTTATTGCATTGACGCGATCAGTTTGATTTGAATATTGGCGCGGTGAACGAGATCGGAAATATTCAGGCACATCCGGAAACTGTTTCAATGAAGTGGCAAAGGATAATAGTAGTGATAGTCGCGATCAAAAAAAACAAAATCCAATTGCTAACGAGATTGACTTTTTTTTAAAGACATCTCGAATCGATCGCAATCACGACCCATACATTTGGTGGTCAGTTAATCTAAATCAGTACCCGCAGTTGTCAAGGTTTGCTAGAATTTATCTTTCAGCACCTGGCACTAGCGTTTACAGCAAAAGGCTATTTTCAGAAGCTGGTCTGGTATACGAAGCCAAGCGGAGTCGCTTCTTACCAACAAACACGGAAAATTTGGTATTTAGTATTTATTCATCACAATTTGCCGCTTGTTAATTTTGAGTATTAAACTAATAATTTAATAAAACAAACATTTTTGATGTGCGATTATAAAAATAAACGGTGTCCATAACCTATTGGAGTATGATTTGCCTTGTGTAAAATGAGATTTTTTTTAAATTTTACTATCCGGTATCCGGCCGGATACTGTATTACTATCCGGTATCCGGCCGGATAGTGAAAACAAGGCCGGATAGGCCGGATACCGGATAGTTACCGGATATCCGTTTCATCTCTACTATTTATACAAGGTCAAAATACAGTCATAGGGCACTTCTCGCGTAAATATTTTGAAATCTGTCATTACAATGTGCTTGCAACGAATTTTGTTCTGATTTCAAACCATGACTTGATTGAGTTGCGAGATAGAAGGATTAGGTTAGAAGGGTATGGCGGAGGTCGTATAAATCTATACGCTATTAGTTTGAAAGAGACCTTTGCATTCTGACTTCCTACAGAATGGAAATACACTGCAGCAAGCTAGAAGTGTGTTGTGGCTCAAACAGTTCTGCTATAAATTGATATTCACCTTTAATATTGGAATTGATAACATTCTTGATCACATCCAGCTCATGTATGAATATATTTGTGTCCACAACTAAAACCAAGTTGCTGGTTATATTATCTTTTGTACAATTTATTAGTGGAGTTGGTGCTTGTTTCACTTGCAACTGAAAAAAAACATATTATCTATAAGTAAATAAAAGTTGCAATAAAAAAAGCATTAAGTACTAACTTGTCAAATATGTGGGTATTTGGCGAGGTAGGAAGATAGTTCTAAAAGGTTCTTGTATAGAGTAGTTAAAACCATTCACTTTTGTAAAATATTTAAATTATAGCATTGGTTTGAACTAAAACCGTCAAAATATATCAAGCCCTAGGCTGTTCTCGGACATTCTGCACGATACTATCTAGATGTGATGGATAAACACATATTATTATTTCTTACTAGCTGTTGCCCGCGGCTCCACCCGCGTAGATGTCGGCTATCGTGACCAAACGTAGCCTATGCGTTATTCTGATGTATAAGCTATATTATTGTAGTTTCATTAAAATCCTTTCAGTAGTTTTTACGTGAAAGAGTAACAAACATCCATCCCTACTTACAAACTTTCGCGTTTATAATATAAGTAGGATGTTGTTTCCAACTGCCATTTTATTTTTTTTAATTAATTACAAAAAAGTTGTCATTATCAAACTTGCCAGCCTACAGAAACTTTTAGAAACTAGTGTGGAATAAGCAGCTGAGTATTATACCACAGCCATCTAACAAATTTAAATCATCCAAAAATAAAACTTATGCCCCTTGTAGTAGAAAGAGCCAAAAAAATTGTGTTTAGTATTCTCATTCCAAAAACAAAAAAAAATAGACAAACCTCCTTACAATCCACATCCATAGCTTCAGTCACACATTTTTCTTCATTATTTATGACTAAAGAATTTTCTATCTCATTTGTCTCCATGCTATCATTATTCAAACTTGTCCGTAAGGCTGCCATCCTATCATTTGCTGATGAGAATGTTGTGACTGTAGCATCTTTGGACACCTTTGTTAACCTTGACTTAATGGCTGAGACTAGTTTACTGGCTTCGGAGAACTGAGGAGGCGTGGCAGGATGCTTCATATAAGGATATTCCGATGTCTGGTTGCATATACCATGTTCGATATCCGCAAATGTGTCTTTCGGTTTTGTTTTATCACAGTATTCTTCAGGTAACTGCGCTTTCATCGATGATATGATTTTATTTGCAGCAAAGAATTGAGATGGTGATGGAATTGATTGTAAGCTATCGCTGCTCGGTGATTGTGTTGTTGCCGTACATTTTGTTTCGTTAACATTTGGACTTTCAGTCTTAATGGATTTTACTTCAGGTGGGGGTGGTTTCGGACTGATTTTCTGTTTAGGTTTGACTGGTGATCGTTCAGTACTGTTACTGCTGTCATCTTGAGTATCGGATAACCGGGATCGTAGTTGTGCAAGTCTTTGGTTTGCGGTATTTTTAATAGGTGTCTGTAGGTTTTCTGGAATGACTTTCTTAGCACTAGTAGGTGTAGTTTTTGCACTAGGTTTGGTACTACTCGGTGTGCATTTAGTTGCACTCGGTGCCTGTTTTGCCGTACTAGGTGTAGGCTTTGGAACAGGTATGTGTACCTCTTTTTTGTTTTTATACTTTTGAGGTGTTGTGATGATTGGAGTCTCTGTGTAAATAAAATGTCATTTTATTCATCATGACCACTATAAAAATTGTGATACCTTAAAGTACCTTGTAGTACCATAAATAAAATATGCACTTTATTACAATACATGTAGAGGAAGATAGTAGAAGCTCATGAAGTGTTTAAGGACAAAAGTAGTCTCTGCTTACCCCAGAGGCATAGAGGAGTGACCATTATACAAAAAGTGTACTCTGTTTATATATTGAATAAATCACTTGTACTTTTCCACAATTATTTATTTGAACCTTACCGGTTTCGCCTTACAGCATTCTCCAGTATGAGAATGCCGTAAGGCGAAACCGGTTACCGAATTGTGGACATGTGTTTGCTACACCAAGTGCCATCAATCTCCAGTATAAACAGTCTGTACTCTGTTTGTTACCCTCTTATCAAATGGTCCTGGTACTTATTAATAAAACAATCATAAGTACACCATACTGTTTTTTCTGTTATTTACCTATCTAGTTTATGTCTACCCTCATTTTGCCCATATTGAATCATTACAATTATGTCTTCATATTCAAATCTTTTTACTAGTTATTTGTGATTTATTATTTTTTTGATTTACATTAATAATTCTGAGTAGAACCAACCCACACTTGTTACTAGTAATATCTCTGTGATTATAGCTAGGTACATCAGATATTGAGATTGGATACAAAACAAACATATTTTTTTTATATTTTTTTTTATATAGGACACGTCAATTTGACTTCGCCTCGCCTGATGGTAAGCTGAAGGCAAAGTCTCTGAAAAGAGGGTCACCATTAGAGACACGTACCATATTACAATGGTGGCACTCAGCTTGACGGTGATATATACCAATGAAAACAGACTAATTTTAAATAGCAATGTTGCTAATACTGCAGAGAATATTCTACAATGTCTTAGGACGGATACTTGTGACTTACAATCAAGTTAAACTTAGTGTAAAGTACATCTAGCATAACATTGACTCCATACCCTTTTTCTGTTTCTTATTGTTAGATGTACTCTGTTCTTCAGGCCCATCGCTCTTTCTTTTTAAATTCTTCTTCTGCAACTCTTCTCTTCTACATTTTTCTCTGTGTACTTTCTCTTTTTTACTCTTATGTTTTCTATCACACCTCTCGTTAGCCTTGGGAGCAAAAAAATTGAAATATAACTTCAATGGTGAAAAAAAATACGTGAAATTAAAAAAACAATAATCTAGGATTCTTGTACATCATATTAGAAACCAGTTGTGTTGTAATAAATTAAAGATGATTACAAAAAATTACGAAATTCACCTGTGGTTGAGTCCACGAAGATTTTCCTGTTCTCTTGTTGAAATAATACTTTCTGCCGGGATTTGATTTTGACGAGCAGAGTACCCAGCCGTCTGGCAATTTGACTGCTCCTTTTTTATCAGAATTCATGACGCTATAAAGGGAAATATTAATAAATAAATATCATTTACACATCACAAAACGAAAAATGTAGCTATTTATTTGACAAATCAATTTGAGTTTCGTCTATGATATTACATGAAATCTACTTAACGGAAAGATGATACTATTTACTACTTTATTCTCCAGACATAAGGTTTGCTTTCGCTTTATGAGAAAACATCCCTCCCGAAACCACAGTGAAATTATTTTGTAGAAATTTGTTTTTAATCAAACTGCCGCCATGAAGCCAAAGAGTATAGTAATATACACGAACACGAAGCCTATGCTGAGTATGTAAGTATTACAGCTTAAGTTAGTTTGTTTGGTTAAAAAAATGCTCAGGAACTGGAAAGTTGTTCTTCTTTTGTGTTGAATAGTCCATTTATCGAGGAAGGTTTCATCACGCTGCACGCTACACCGACACCGCTACTCCTATAATTTACTATACAGTATACTCTTTGCGCTACTCTTATGGGTCCATTACACGCTTAAGCAAGCGTCATGCATCATGCCGCCAATCATGAATGTTATTGATCAATGAGTTATTTATTAGACGTTATGTTATTGGTCAATCACGGCGTGATTGATGGTTAAACTGACAGCAAAACCTACCGTGTAATGGACCCCTTATGAAGCGAAGCAGTAATAGTAATCATAAATATCAACAAATCCGGCAGATTTATACATTTTATTGAAAAATTAATAAATCGCAGACCTATCGATTACTGTTCAGTTCAGTTCTTAGTTAATGACTCCGCTTGCTTATTGCTGCGATTCTGCTAGTGTCTACGTCTCTAGACTTATAAATTACTGAAAGGGGTGATATGGAGTTCCACTACGGGGGGTGCCACGACCACGGGTGAAACCAGAACGGGTCGAACTGTAAAACTACGGTGATGCCATCTTGTTTCGGATTGGGATGTCGAGGGTCTCACTGCTCAGCCGCTCAGGCTCCCTTGCTTACTCTTCATTGTGCCATCTACTGACACGTGGAGAACTCTCAAGCCTCAGTTGGAGTTGGCCGTAGGGGACAGCGTCTCCTACATCGTGGGGGGGAGGCGCTACCGTCCCCGTTACCCCATTTTCATTTCAGAAGGACCTCCACTTCAATGTCCTTAATTTTAGTGATAGGTCACAAATTAAAACTAGGAGACTTTAACATCATAATATGTATGTATCATAGTCGTGCGTATATAAACTTAATCATTAAATGCGAACAAACAAAGCATCAAACATGTTTATTTTTTAAATGAACATCACTGTATTCTACTAATATTACAAACGCGAAAGTTTGTAAGTATGGATGAATGGATGGAATGTTTGCTACTCTTTCACGTAAAAACTACTGAATGGAATTTATTTGATGAAACTTTACAATAATAATATGGAATCAGAATTCCACGACCACGCGGGAGGAACCGCGGGCTACAGCTAGTAATTAATAATTTTATTCGGGCAACATCGCTGATGTCAAATGTCATTTCAGTTTTTTAGCTAGGGAAACAGCTGATTTCTAACCTCTAAATTCGTTTATACAATAAATTAAATAAATAAATCTAAAACAATGGAAAGAATTGTAAAATTTGGCAAAACGATACGAAATAATTGGAAAAAGTCTGTTGTAGGTGTTATAGCCCTGTATTATGGTGCTGATACGCTTAAAGAAAAATACGAGTAAGTGTCTTTTTTTCGAATAGTTATTAAATTAAATAAATAACTGAATTATATCGTAACTTTAGTACATTTGCACAGTAATGATTTCTTTCATAAGTTAATTACCACTGTTATCATTCAGAAGAATTTTGCATACAGAAATAAATTAAAATCGATACAATGAACCCTAAAACTTACTCTATCAGTAATATAAGAAATAATGATATAAATGACCTATGGGTCCAATTTGTTGTTGCTTAAGTGTATTTAAATATTGCATCACATTTTTTTTTGTTATTGAGCAAATAATATTATAAACAAATAAATAATAATTGCCAAAAAAAAAAAAAATTGATGCAAAAATCAACTAAGTAAACATATATTATTATTATTATGAAACAAATTACAAATTAGACACAAATTCCTTCAGCGGGATCCATTTTATTGCGTATACTTATATTGGCATTATCGATACATATTTTTTTGTTAATTTCTTTCATATATGTTTAGTTGAAATTGCATCACTATTTTTTTAGCAATAATACACAATGAACTGTGGATCTAATCTATTGCATATCTTTAGTTAAATATTGCACCACTTATTTTAAGTGATACTTACTTAATTGTGAATTAACTATGGGTCTAATTTGTTGCATATTTATGTAGTTAAATATGTTCTTGCAATTTTTTTTTGTTATTGCGTCACTAATTTTTTATTAATAGAGCAACCATAATAGTGAATATTTGTCAACAACTAACATAGTAGGTCTAATTCTAATAGAATAATTGTAAACTTTTTATTTTTTCAATATTAGTACCCAAAATTATTATTAATATTTCTCTATGCATGATTGTAATTAAATATTGCATCATTCAATTTTATGTCCTAATGCTTATCTGAGCATGTAACAATTGGCTCGACATGTAGTCACCTTACCACTCAATGTTAAAATGTTCTTATTTATTTTTTATTTCAGAATTAACTTGCTCATGCGCGCAGCATGCAAAGAAGCTGCAAAATACGGCGACGCCCAGATTCCCCTAGATCGGAATCCTACTCTGGTGACTGTCATACTTAACCCTGTGGCAAACAAACGCAAGGCAAAGCAGGACTTTGAAAATTATTGCGAGCCATTACTACATTTGGCTGGGTTACAAGTAGATGTTATACAGACAGCTGCAGAAGGCAATGCCAAAGAGATTGTAGAGACATTGAGAGGGACAGAAGCTATTATTGTAGCAGGTGGTGATGGGACTTTATCAGAAACTGTTACTGGTGAGTGTGTGCAAACTGTTTACGTTTTAATTTTTACCCTGAAGGTTACTAGACTCCAGGGGGAAATGGATAAAGTGGCCTGCACGTAAAGGTAGATCATCCGCTCGGTCGCCGGTGGCCCCATTTAAAATAATACTTCCCTCCAGAAAAATGTACTTTTTTTTTCATTATATGCCTTACCTTCTTAAATCTTTGCAAAACAAAGACGCGTAGTAACGCAGAACTTTGTTGGGTGCCTACTCATGACCAATGAGGATGAATCACATAATGGAATATTGTATTTTTAATCAGTATACCAGGTGCGCTATACCTTTCTGAGTATCCTATTTTTTAAATAATCAAAATCCGTCAAGAAATGACGAAGCTATTAGGGATTGCTTAACGAGTACTTAAAAACGCCCGCTTACGCTGCGATTTAGACGATGACGTCATCTGTTATGAACGCGTCCCGACTAGCGCAGTCGCCAGTCAGTCAGTACAAATTCTTTCGTGGATCGACTAGTAGTGCTTGTGTCCCTTCGCCCAGCATACTCACCATGGAATCTTGATATTTCATGAATGCCAAAAAATAGTTCTGAAATAGTTTTAAATAGTTGCGAAAGGAAAAAAATAGTTCTCTTATACTTACGAAATTACAGCCATACTTCTATGAGTATGCTGGGCGAAGGTTTCGTCCAGCATACTCACCTCCGTTTGGGGAATCTGCGTACGCTATAAACATAATTCATACTTCAAAAAATAGTTCATAAATAGTTCATAATGGTGTCCAAAAAGAAAAAATAGTGGTCTAATAACTCCGGAGTTATAGGCTTCGTTCACTGAGTATGCTGGGCGTAGGTTCTACGCCCAGCATACTCACCTCACTGCGCAAATACCGAACGAGCTATAGGTACAATTTATGTCTCAAAAAATAGTTCTTGAAATAGTTGTCAACATCAGTCTAATTTTCGCTTGACTTTTGACCTAGAAAACCATTAAATTTGGTTGTAAACTTCTACATACTAACGTTAAATGAGGTACAGTCGTCCACACATGTTTTTATAATATAAAAATATTAAACATTCTAATGGTGGGCGTTGTGATTGGGAATAATATTGTGGTATTATCTCACATTCAAAAACAGTCGAAAAAAATATATTAGCATTTAGCTAGTAAGTATACCTATATTTTTCAATAATAATAAAATAAATGAAACTGTAAGCGTAAATAAATCCTATTACTTCATTGCTTGTAGGGTGAACTATTTGCCAAAAAAAATTGTCTGGACACTAAAGTCTATTGCAGCCTGCCGAGAAGGCGACGGCCTAAGAATACATTGTCGCCTCCCCTTACATGCTTGAGGGGGTCGTAAGGGCCGGCGCCCACTGCCGGCATGGCACGGCATGGCAAAGGATTTTATTACTAATCAAGTTATTTTGAATCTTATTTCAGTGTCTTTAGAATTCATTTTACTTTATTTCGTGAAACGATGCCGCGGCAGGCCGCGACGTGCCACATTCCGTTTGACTGCCTCTTTGTCGGTAGTGAAGGCGGCCGCTAAGCTGGAGGCGCGGGTTCGATTCCTGCTCAGTACAAATATTTTTGTATGCATGAATATGAATATTTGCATTGGTCTAGTTTCTATCCTACTAATATTATAAACGTGAAAGTTTGTAAGATGTGAGGATGTTTGTTACTCTTTCACGTAAAAACTACTGAATGGATGTTGATGAAACTTTACGATAATATAGCTTGTACATCAGAATAACGTATTGGCTATATTAAGCGATGAACGGGATCAGAATTTCACGCGGGCGGAGCCGCGAGCAACAGCTGCTGTATAATCCCTACTAATATTATAAATGTGAAAGTAACTCTGTCTGTCTGTCTGTCTGTCACGCTTTCACGCCCAAACCACTAAACCGATTTTGATGAAATTTGGTATAGGGGTAGATTAGACCTCGAGAAAGGACATAGGCTATGTTTAGTCGCGATAACCGACATCCACGCGGGCGGAGCCGCGGGCAGAAGCTAGTATGTATATATTTACAAAAAAAATTGTATAAAGTATGTTTATAGGCTTTCTAGAACCCATAACACAAGCTAGTTAAGCTATACTTACTTTGGGTCTGTATAGCGTTGTGTAGATTGTCGTATAATATACACCGTGGTTAAACAACTGAACCAATTTTCATCAAACATAGCTAAGAACACTCCCGACTAATTCACCTTTCAAACAAAAAAAAAATCGGTTCGGGAGATACGATGTACAGACATACACACAGATACGTCAAACTTCCATCCGTTTTTGCATCGGGGGTTAAAAAATTGTTATACCTAGTACCTACAAAATGTACCTAAGATACTTATTAGAAAGTTTTGTATCTGACTGTACTAAAATCGAATGTATGTAGAAGTTTACAACCAAATTTAATGGTTTTCTAGGTCAAAATTCAAGCAAAAATTAGACTGATATTGACAACTATTTCAAGAACTATTTTTTGAGACATAAATTGTACCTATAGCTCGTTCGGTATTTGCGCAGTGAGGTGAGTATGCTGGGCGTAGAACCTACGCCCAGCATACTCAGTGAACGAAGCCTATAACTCCGGAGTTATTAGACCACTATTTTTTCTTTTTGGACACCATTATGAACTATTTATGAACTATTTTTTGAAGTATGAATTATGTTTATAGCGTACGCAGATTCCCCAAACGGAGGTGAGTATGCTGGACGAAACCTTCGCCCAGCATACTCATAGAAGTATGGCTGTAATTTCGTAAGTATAAGAGAACTATTTTTTTCCTTTCGCAACTATTTAAAACTATTTCAGAACTATTTTTTGGCATTCATGAAATATCAAGATTCCATGGTGAGTATGCTGGGCGAAGGGACACGTAGTGCTTGCGTTTTATTGGTTTTTCTTAGTACTTTATTTATGTTTTAAGTTCTTTGGTGATTATTCAAATACAGTTTGTTTTTAAAATACTTTATATTTTATAATATACGTAGTTCGTCCTAACGCTTGTACTTATTTACCTACCTTATGATGTTCTGTCGAAAGTTGTACCTACTGTGTTGTCAAGCGAGTAATAAACCACGTTAGAAATGACTTGAAATAACTGAAGCTAGTATAATACAGGTTCAGAAAAGGAAAAGGTATTAAGTTTTATAATAAAATGAAGTAGGTACTTATGTAGGTATTGCCGTCATGACCACTTCAAAAGTATTTAGGAGACTTATTCGTAGTGGTGCAAGTCTGTAACTTTTAAAAATGATAGAATAGTATATAGGTAGTATACGCCTGCAGGATAATCTCTAGACTGAATTTTGTTATCATGTATAGACATAGGTAGGTACGCAATATAGGTATTTAAACTTTCATGGCCTTTCACATTACTATTAAGGTCCAACCCCACCAAACGGACGACATCGGAACGGATTTTACAATCTTTAAACAAAATAAATCTTATATCACAGCATTTAAAGTTTATATTACCAAGTCACGCATGACAGCTTGACGTGCGTCATGCCGCCGCACGTCGCTGTCAAGCTGTTGTGTTGTGTTGTGCGTGACTTGGTAATATAAACGTCAAACACTGTGATAATAAGATTTAATTTTGTTTAAAGATTGTAAAATCCGGGCCGATGCCGTCCGTTTGGTGGGGTTGGACCTTTATTGGAAGCTCCAAACAATACATGGTAAATATCTCGATAGTTCTAATAGTAATAGGTACACAATACCTACTTACGTCAAAATGATCTTCGCAACAATGTAAAACACTTTAGCTTGAAAGAGGAGTTTTATCATCTCTTCTCATTACTTTAACCCATTTTTTTCTTATCTTTGCATCTCTCGGAACATAAAAAAAACAGTTTATTAGGCGTAGTAACACTTGTATTCTTGCATTTTGGCACAATACAATATTTGTATGGGGGCATTATTACCACCGAAACAATAACAAACGTTCCAGTTCCACAGTTCCACTATACACTACAGTGGACTGCGTTGCGTCAGGCCTCCGTCACTCGCTCAAGGCCGCGCGCTATACACCTACCGCTCGGTGAGTCGTCGACGACACAAACTGGCAGAGGGCTGCCGAACGCCCGCCGCTCGCATCACACCGCACCGCACGTTTCCCGCTCTTACGTTTACCTAACGCTGAAGTTCTTCATTGTAATCAAATAGTTTGAATAGCAATTTTAATCTACATTAAATGCACAATATATTGAACGTATTTAATTGGATAAGGAATGATACTGTATTGTTAAAAATAGCTTCGATAATGACACATTATTATTTTGTAATTTTTAAAAGATAAAAATGATTGCTGTGGGTTTTTCTTAGAAGATAGATATATGCTATCGCCGACTTTTATGTAGACCTTTTGAAGTTATATATTTCCGCAGTACATTATCTTATTCTATCATCAATAGTTTTCGCAGCGCACACGATGTAAGAAATATTTTAAGTAATTTTTTTACATCTTGAAATTCATTATTGAAGTTTTAGTAAGGATTCCTAATTTGTTTGAAAATAAAATAAAGTCTATGTTAGTCAGTGATAATGCAGCTTTCTAATGATAAAAGAATTTTCGAAATCGGTCTAGTAGTTTTTGAGTTTAATCGAATACAAAAATACAATATTACTATGTTAACATAGATGTATGGAAGTCTGCTCTGCCGGATTTGTTGACATTTATGAACACTGCTCCGCTCCCTTTTGTAGTAGCGTGATGTTATATAGCCTATAACCTTCATCGATAAATGAACTATTCAACAGAAAAAGAGCTTTTCAATTCGAACCGGTGGTTCCTGAGATTAGCGCGTTCAAACAAACAAAGTCTTCAGTTTCATAATATTAGAAGTAGGTATAGATATAGTAATTTTTATTAAAAAAAATATTGAAGTAAATAGCACAAAAACTATATTAATAGAAGCTTTGTAAATTACTTAAAATCCGTACAAAATTTCAAAAGTATACGTTACGAAATAAAACAGCTATGGAGTCTTAACCCAAAAGAGCCCTAAGTCTTCATACTCTCCATAGCGGCGGCGCGCGCTGTCATAACAGATGACGTCACACAGTATTTTGGCGCGGCGGCGAGCGTTTTTGAGATTACTGCATTAAAATTGCTGTATCTTCGTCATTTTTGATCGGATTGAAATAATTTTTTCACAGTGTTTATTTTTTTTTAATCATTATAAATCTGCATACTCACCTAAAAACGTGAATGATCCTCATTGTCGAGCAAACAACAAGCCGCATTTCATGTTGTGCGTCACCAGGCAACATCCCGCATGTTGCGAAATGTTGCCGGACTTATTAAGAGTTTGTTGCCTAAAGGTCCAACCCCACCAAACGGACGGCATCGGCCCGGATTTTACAATCTTTAAACAAAATTAAATCTTATTATCACAGTGTTTGAAGTTTATATTACCAAGTCACGCACAACAGCTTGACAGCGACGTGCGGCGGCATGACGCACGTCAAGCTGTCATGCGTGACTTGGTAATATAAACTTTAAATGCTCTGATATAAGATTTATTTTGTTTAAAGATTGTAAAATCCGTTCCGATGCCGTCCGTTTGGTGGGGTTGGACCTTTATAGTGGTTACGCGGCTTTACGCCTCAGGCGACGCTAGCCGACGCGACGCTGTGTTGACTGGTTGCTCTTATAAAAACATTTCAAGCAAATAAAGACCTTGTATGTAACTGTTCCAATTCCCTCATAATTAAACCATGCCAAATAATTTACAGGCTTGCTGAGAAGAAACGATGAAGCAAACAGATTCCCACTAGGAGTTCTCCCTCTCGGACGCACAAACTCTATCGGGAATATATTATTTCCCAACGGAGACGGCAGCAATGTTGAAAGAGTCAAGCAGTTAATAGACGCTTCTATGGCAATTATTAATGGCAGCACAGTATGGAAAGATGCCATAAAAATAGAACCAATTGCAGAAGAGGCGGTGCCACCTCCAAAACCAATATATGCCATGTCTTCGGTTGAATGGGGCGCTTTCAAAGATGTCTTTGCTAAGAAGGACAAATACTGGATTTACGGATCATTGAGAGATTATGCATCTTTCGTTTTTAACGGTTACAAGGAATCTCTATGCTGGAATTGCAGTGGAACTATCAAGTACACTCCACCTTGCTCCGGTTGCAGTAACTGCTTGAGAAAACGTCCAGAAGTTAAAAGAAAATGGTTCTTCCTGATGCCAAGCGTTTCTTCTCAGACTAATACGTCAGATCCTACAAATTTGGTCAATCTTGACTGTGCGAAAACAGAGGAGTTATGCTTTAAGACTTGCGATTTCAGAATTTTATCGCCCAATGTCCACAATAGTGATCAAGTCCCTGCTCTAAGCATAGCTATAGGTAAGCCGGGGTATTCTTATACAGAATTTGTCAGCGAGGGTTGGAATCGTATAAAGGATAGCACAATTTCGAAGCCTATTCTAGCACGGACTATAGAACTTCTGCCTAGTGACTCAGAAGCGACGATTGAAATTGATCAGGAGGAGTTCGAAGCGAAGCCTGTAAAAATAACGTTGTTGCCTAAAGTTGTGAAATTATTCTGTAAACCTGCAGTAAATACTGGTTGAAAAGTTAGATATGCTTTTAATTTTATTTATGGAGACACTGCTCACAGAATCCATTTGAAAATGTGAGTTCACTATCCTACTAACACTATAATCCACTAGGGATCCGCCTCGACTTTGCGCGAGTACCTAGCCATTTCTGTTTTACGTCACAGAAACACCCACTGTGTTAAACTGGTGATTGGCTGAAAATTTCATATAAAATCGGCCCAGCAATTTTGGAGTCCATAGGGACATGACATCATATTGAATTGTGTAAACGCTCTGATATCACTTAAAGGAATTGTAACAATAGTGAAGTTTATCACCAAAGAGGCACCATTTTTACCAGTTCTTTTTATCATGTTGTCTGCTGTTGAGGACATGACTTGAGGTCGATTGATGATATCCTTTATGGCCATTAATTTTTTTACAATATATTTTAATATTGTTGTCTATTAGATTGATGTTAATTTACATTTTTTGTTAGAAAATAAAACAAAATCGAAATCATGACAGATATTTATTATGATAATAAATGTTGACGTATGCATCTGCTCTTGCATTTTCAATTTATTTTTCTGTGATTCGATTTTTTTTTACAGTTTTTCGTTAACTGTATAATATATTTGGCAACATTCTACCCGTGCTGTCGCGTGTCGGTATAAGTGCCGGCAAATATATTGAAAAAAAAAAGTCTGAAAACTCGCGCATACAGTTTTCCGACTTTTTTAATACCGGGCTTTAATAAAACAATAAAAGGGCTGATCAACCAATGTCGCGAGCCCTTTATTCCCGGAGTTGATTTAATTTGACCTATGACTGGTTGACGGACGCGCGGGTCGTCGCGTTCGTACTACCACCATAGACCCAAAAATGCTTTCTGCACGCCTAGAGTACATGTTCAAGATGTTTGCCGTTCTATATGCTAGTGTGTATCTCAAAAGCAACCGAGCAAATTACATATTTCCTTTTCTTCTTTCTTTCTGTTGAGTATGAAAATAAAAGTAGTTTTAAAACAAAAAAATACAATTATATTTAGACCATGACCAAAATATATCTTTACTCGATGTTTTTACAGACTACTGTGAGATCATTAAGTTATTTGTTCCTGTATTATTTCCAAAACATTTCACATTACCAATTTTTACCTGTTACCGCAGAAGTTTCAGGAATTGCTTAGATAATCTTTTAGATATCATTTGTTAGGTATATAATTTTACTTGAAATTGTAATAATTATGTTCAGTGATAGCACTGATAGCTTAGATAATTTAACCTGTTTATGATATGTAGTAATATTCTACTTACGTAATTTTACCTGTTTCTGAACTATGGCAATTTTCTTTCAAAGCGACATAAACTACACTTCATAATATTATGGCTATGAGCTATAGTTTGGCCAACGAAAATAGTTCAAGAAAACGGCGGCAAATTTGAAAAATCAACGGGTTGCAAGTTGCAACACTATACACCGAAACAAACGGAGTTGATACTAGTCCGCCTTTGTACACTTATTTTATATTTGTGCATAAAGATTAAATAAAAAAAAAATACTAACTAACAGGAAAACTTGTTGCCATACCTAAGTATATAAGTTTTGAAGAAATGTTTCATTGGTCAAACTATATGAATGTAATACTATTTATTTTATACCATGTAATTATTATTTGACAATACACACAGATCACATATTATTATAAATTAAAACATTTATACAACAACAACAACAACACATAAATCGCCCTACTAACGGAAGAAAGGCATTTAAGTGAACTTGCGGCAATTTGTTTTTTTTTTTTTTTTTTTTTTTTCATATTAGTGTAGAGACTGTAGAGATATTCCATATTATGGAATATACGTCCTGAGCAATAATTTCATATGTAAGGTAACTGTACCAATGCTCGACACTGTACCAATGCTAGACACTTTCGAACAAAACTCAGTATTTTGAGAAAATTATCCATTTGTTTTATAAGACTATTGACTTAAAAGATGCCTAATGGTATCTATAAGATATGTTCAAATATTCGCAACACCATCCGAAGTAAATTTAGAAAGACTGTTGACAGCAAATAATGTGACTCCGTGAACACGGTCGTGTTATTTCTTAAGATTTTTGCCAAGGGTACTGATTTTTATAGGTCTGATTTTTTTGTTTATAAGTTATGATTATTACTAATTTTAGTATAAACGTTATAAATATTGAAGTTATTGACATACTTGGACCATTGGGACAATGATGTCTAGCATTGGTGTTTTCGGCCAAGTGCATAATAATTTAATTTAAAGTAAAAGTATGATAGATTTTAAAGATTTTATGGGCAAAAGTTAATGTCTAATTGTTGCTGTAACAGTTAAAAAAGAATGTAACGACCATGCTGTAATTAATTTGTTAAATTTTTTAGATTGAAATTTTATTTTTCCTTAAAGTGTCTACCATTGGTACAGTTACCTTATATGGCCCAATTTTTTAACCGACTTCAAAAAACGAGGATAGACACAACCAATTTAGATTAAAATTCTTGACAAAAATATAAGCTTTCGTAGGATTGAAATAAAAGTTTTTTTGTGCTCCTGAAAACCACGCGTTTCTAACTTACGACCTTCTTCCAGGAATAGGGTGAAATATATTATTACAATAAATTTTGCCTATCATACTCCCAAACGAATAATAGCCGGCCACATTTTATAAATTATAACATTTATACAACAACACATAAACATATTATTACAATACATTTTGCCTAACATACTCCCATACGAATATAGCCGCAGTGACGTGTACGTTCAGAGATCTGACGTAACCCTGTTGAGGAATCTCGACGCAGTGGTCCATTATGGGCAGCAAGTCGCATGGCACTCCCTCTTTCTCATGGCTGGAAGAAAACCAAAAAATCAAAACGGAACTTATAAAATGTCACATAAGAAATTTTTATGCCTAATATTTAGCAAATAAACTGTACCGGTTCGAATCCTCACCGGGTTAGGTACCTATACATCCTCGCCTTCGCACCTTGTTACAGGCATTGTTCCTGAGATCGGAAGGTAATTTTCGGGAGTAACTACTGTCACTCCCGGAAAAGCTGATACATACATATACCAACTAGCTGCCCCGGCGAACTTCGTACCGCCATATTTTCGGCCCGCGTGGTATTCAAATCCCGTTCCCGCTGCACCCTTATCACTTAGGGGGATGAAAAATAGATGTTGGCCGATTCTCATAGATACCGGATAAGCACAAAAAAAATCATCAAAATCGGTCAAGCCGTTTCGGAGGAGTATGGCAACGAAAACTGTGACACGAGAATTTTATATATTAGATTAAAAAGTTCAAGTCCGTACGTTGGACGCAATCGGGCTATAAGATGATGATATACAACACTACTATTTCTAACTCACCCTAACAACAGAATGGTCTTCTTAGGAAACTTGAAGCTTTGTAGCTTGATACTGGTGGAAGTCTGCTCAGCCGCCACTACGGAGTAACCTTCGGTCTTCTTCTGCATGAGGTATTGCTTCAGTGCGTGACTTGGACGCACCTCCTCGATGTTTATCCAGCGTTCAGCTGATACGCTACACAAAAAAGTGGCTATTGAGGATTTTCAAGATGTAAGTAAAATTGGTTTCCATCCACTTGAATCCTCTGCTTTGAAACCTGACGGATCCATCTGGAATTTTTATCCACTAGAAACCCCTAAGGTATCCATGTGGAATTTTATTTGGCACATGACTTTTTTAGGCGAACATCTTTTGGGTTTTCGCCAGTGAAAATAGTTGCGATACATCAACTATATAAACTGGTTTCTCACGTTTTACTCAGGCTGGACTTCACCGACTTTCTTCTTCATCCTAACGTTAATTCCCAGTCGCATCCGAAGCTTTTCAGCATCGGAGTCTGGGGTCCGCTTTACCAGTCTTAACTACGGATTTGGCTAGACCTCGATATTTTCCATGAAGCGATTGTCATCTGACCTCCACGACCCAATGGTAACATTAAGATTTCACCGACTATAGGAACTGATATTGGCTTACTTATAAATTGACAATAAAACTACTATAAACATACCTCAGCCCCTGGAACTGCTTATCCTGCAAGTGTCTGACGCTGCCAACAACATATGTTTTTACCCCAAAGACTTCACTGGTCCTCGCCATCCCTCCCAAATTCGGCAGCTTGTCGATAAGAGAAGCTACCAATATCAGGTCCCCTTGAGTTTCAGCCTGAAGAAAATAATAAGAGTTAAAATGGGCGGTCCGGGGGGAAGTAAAATACGGGTATTATTATATATAAGGGTAATTGTCATCCATGTGCAAATATACAGGATTTTGTTCAGGGGGAGGGGGAGGGGGGTAAATAAGAATTTCACATTTTCCACATCCAGTAACCAGACGGAATGCCCATTAAGAACTACCCGGTTGATAGCAATAGGCTCATTATAAAGTTCAAATACAGATGATAACTTCAGAATAATACATACCTTCTTCCCAACATCGTATACATTGATATCACTCATATTCTTCCACGGAATATATTTCTTTTGAATAGTACCCATCAAGTCACCATCTTCAACACCATTACAATGTACATTTTCCTCATTATTTTGTTCAATAAACTCCTCATTTGCCCTTTGACAAGACTTCCATTCTGCTTTGAATTCTTCACTCCCACCAACTGACCCGTCATCGATTTTTAAAAGCCTTTTGACTAACTTTATATCGATATTCTCATCGGTATTCAGCTCACAGTATTTCGGTAATAAATAATATATAAAATAAGGATTTAAATTGGAAATTATATCGAAGGTATTGACGAAATAATCCGCTTTTAGTTTTAGATAATTTTTATCGTTATTACACTCATTAAATGTGTTTTTTATAACATTAATCGTGTAGTCAAATTTGTCTGTTTTAGCCGACATATCGTGTAAGATCACTGCTAGGTATTGGGCGTTGAGTCTCACATTGAATAACTGTCCCATCGTATGCGACAGAAGGAAGTCCAATACGTAATTGTATTCGTCTTCAGTGTAAGTATGGTTTGATATCTTATGTTTTAACAGCCAGTACATTATAAAGAATTGGGATGTTAGAGGAACGTTTTTTGATTTTAGTATCTGTAGAGTATTTTCGGTCAGAGTGGTTTTCTGAAAAGAAAGTGTGAACTGTGAGTGCTGTGTTAAGAAGGTCAAACGCTTTGCAAAATTCATCATCATCTTAGTGTTTTTCCTTATTGCTTTCATGGCTTTCACTTTCGAGGCCCTGCACGTACTTATGCTTTCTCGCACTTTTGAATTGACTTTTTCGGGGGGCGACTGCCACTTGATTGACTCTCCCACACCGAAACCTGGGCTACATTCTCGATCATCAATCAGCAGGTGCACCAGCTTGCAGGTAGGGTGGGGTAGGCTTGGATCGTGCGGAGCCTCATATATACATTGTACGACGTTTTAACATATTTTGGAGCCTTGGGTCCACTATCCTACACCTAGCCTGTCGCTTCCAAAAAGTCTGACTTCCCAACCTCTAAAGGTAAGTCTGTGCCAGCACCCCTGAGGAGTAAATTTGTAAAAAATAAAAATACCTTACCTGGATATAAAAATACAAAGCTGCGATCCATTCGAAACATATCCTCACACTCGGCTGATGCGGCAACTTGACCAACATGTTCAAACACCAGTTTAGCAACCAGTCCAGGTCCCCAGGAGCTTTCAACAAGATCATCAGAATGTGTTGAAGAGAGGCAAGTAGTGTTTTATGTACTTGCGAGTTGCCGTGGTACCTTAGGAAACAAAAAGTTGTAAGTATATGAAATGACTAGCTGTTGCCCGCGGCTCCGCCCGCGTGGAATTCGGATTCCGTACAAACTTTTCTTTCGTGCTAAAATTGCCTCGGATACCATCCCCATCAGCCATCAGGAGTGCCTTGTGGAATTCGGACCTACTAAACAGCATGCCGTCGCGGGTCTTCAGTTGCTGGAGTGTAAAATTGCCTAGGGCATTTTCCGCACCCCCCGGCTGACCCTGGGCCATCTACAATTTTAAGATGGCCCTCTCAGAAGTGAGAAGCACGATGTCCTATCGAATTCCGGAAAGGGAGGAGACGGGCGTGAAGGGATGACAGGAGGCCGGACCTATAATCCTCACGTCCGCGCTCGGTGACCAGCCCTTCCCTTTCCTGCTCTCTACTGGGCCTCCTCGTAGTGAGAGGGACATGTGGGAAGCCTTTGAGCAGCCCTCTATAGAGCTGCTCCCGTTGCTGTATGTATTTGCCGTAGGCGGTAGCGCCTCCCCTGGGTGAGGGGCGTTAATGCCTCCGTTACCCAGGATGCATCACATGGAGGTTCCAATCCCGCATTCGGATCCCGTTACCGTTGCATCTTGTGTTCAGCTGACCTTCCCTGTCTTCGCTCGTGAAATACTTCGAACACCCGTGGTTGCACCCTTTTAGCCCATGCCCGTAATAATAATTAGTTTTCAAATAATGTATGGTAATTTACCGGATTTATTGACATTATAATTTTGTAATATCTTTTGAATAGAACGTCCGATTTCAATAATTCAAAAAGTAATCAACAGGTATTGAAACAATCTTAAATACCAAACGATTTATTTAGATAAGAATTAATAAAAAGGTATAGATTCCGTGGTCTGACTTTGATCGGCATTTCGGCTTGAATTTATATCGTCGCGCGTTACTTTCATACTGCAATAGATTCTAAAATATTCATTATAATTATACAGTGTAAAGGGCAATTTTGATCTACATTAAATTTACAATGTATTTAACGTATTTAGTCAGATAAGGCTTAACACTATATTGTTAAAAATAGCTTCGAAAATGAAACATATTTTTTTTATAATTTGTAAAAGATAAAAATGGTTATTGTGAGCTACCCTTATTAGATAGACATATGCTGTCGCGGACTTTTATGTAGACCTTTTTAAGTTATACATTTCTACAGTACATTATTTTGTTCTATCTTCAATAGTTTTCGCAGCGTACGCGATGTAAGGAATTTTTTATGTCATTTTTTTTAGACCTTGGGTTACATTATTGAAGTTTTATCCAGGATCCCTATTTTTTTGAAAATTAATTATAGCCTATGTTAGTCAGTGATAGTGCAGCTTTCTAATGGTAAAAGAATTTTTGAAATCGGTTCAGTAGTTCTTGAGTTTACTCGAATACAAAAATACAAATCTAATATTAGTAAAGAATGTATGGAAATCTGCCCGATTTATTGACATTTATGCTCACTGCTCCGCTCCCTTTAGTAGTAGCGTGATGTTATATAGCCTATGTTACTCCCAGATAGTGTAGCTTTCTATAAGTGAAAGAATTATTGAAATCGGTCCAGTAGTTTCGGAGCCTATTCGTTACAAACAAAAAAACAAACAAACAAACAAATCTTTCCTCTTTATAATATTAGTATAGAAATGGTAAATAACTTTTTTCTGTGAGTTCAGTAGTTGAGTATAAACATATAAAATATCGATTTAAGGTGAAGGCAGACCTAGCTGCACCGCACTCACCGCAGTCCACGCATTCCGAATTCCTTATATGAAGCTCTATGCAAACTCGCACACCTAGCCGCGCCGTAGTCACCGCA
This sequence comes from Eilema depressum, assembly GCA_914767945.1. Classification (NCBI taxonomy): domain Eukaryota; kingdom Metazoa; phylum Arthropoda; class Insecta; order Lepidoptera; family Erebidae; genus Eilema; species Eilema depressum. Next base: position 20,782,246 of record OU612020.1, read on the forward strand.
GTACCCGAAGCGGTCGAATACAAAAGCGATGACTGCGGCGACTGCGGTGAGTGCGGTGCGGCTAGGTCTGCGTTCACCTTAAGATAGGAAAAGGCGAATCAGTTCGGGCGGGATAAAATATGATGCTGTCATTTATTGAAAAGAGTATACCTACTTAGATCAAATACACAACCCTTTTTTCTAGTTTGCGGCAGTCGCGTAAAAGCACTTACCTCTGCTTATTTTGAAACGTTTCATCTATTCTATTCGTGATGAACTTCACGATGACTGTTAATGTTTCAGAGTCATTTACGCCGCATAGGGTTGCTGCTGCCAGCTGTTGTATCTCAAAGTTGAAGTGGGTGTCGATGCTGTAATTTAAAATTCATTATTAATATCCCAGCGAAATTCTAGAAAGCTTACATTCCAGCATTTTCATAGTTTGAATGATTATTATTAAACAATTTAAAAAAAAATCTTACCTCTTCTTATCAATTCCGTATGCTTCATCTTGCAGAATATTTAAGCATAGATTATCTGTTATTCTGAAAATAAAAACTTCATTAACGAAAACCAGCCATGTTATGCAAAGTAGTAGGTACCGCTTAATTCCTTGACCATCCCAATCATCATTCGCCTTGACAGACGAAAGTGTCCTAGCGCCTTCAGGTGCCCATGATTTAAGGTAAATAAAGGCGCTGCTATTATTAGTTGCCACCACTTATCTGAGAATTACTGTTGTGGGGACTGTCACAAGGACTCAATAGTGGGCCTGGTCGGCCAAATAAGAAATCGACTACTGTTCATGGATTTTCCATAATTCAGAGAAAAAAAGAGATAGTACAAACAAGACGTGCATACATTACCTCTGGTCTTTTCTTAAAACAGGACAGTACAGCAAGATCCCACACAATATATACACTAAATGCCCATAATCTTGTACACCTTGTTTATTTATTTTCTGTATCAAATAATACAGAGGATTTGTTTTAAAAGGGCCATATTCAACTATCTTCTTACAGTACGATATTACTACATTGTTGTACATCGCTTTAGATAATAAAGCATCTTGAGTTATCAGCTCAACTAACTCTTCCATGCATGGTGAATATTGGTTACTCGATTTCAATTCTTCAATTTCATACCATACTCGGTTTATAAATTGAACCATATTAAACTTTGATTCCTCACTAACAAGGGGTTCAGCAACTTGATTGACGATCTTCAAAATCCATATCAGACAACCATAGCCACCACATTCTAAGACATTTTCAATATATGATATTATTTGCTTGATATATTTAGAAGGATCCTTCTCATCTTCTATAAGTTCGTAGACAATATGACCCGTCTTCTCGTAAAATATACTTTTCAGTCTACCCACACTTTTATTCTGAGAATCATTGAATTGATAATTAGAAATTATATCTAAAAATGTCTTTAAATCAAGCAACTCATGCTTGAAATTGTATAACAAAATAGTATTTTTATATAGCATTTTAATGGTTAGTAAACTAAGGACAGCTTTGCCCAGTTTTGAATTGTCTTCTAAAAATAACATAGATGTTTTGTGTAGTTCAAGTAACATATCTTCTATGTTTTTGTCCTCAAAGCAGTAGTTATGTTTCTCTAATAATGCTGCAGCATCATGAAAGTTTAGGTTTTCTTCACTTGAAAATAGACTTAAAATATATTGTAATATGACTCTATTTTGTCTGGCTACCACATCATGAAGAACCTGGGCTAAAGAGTTCTTATTATACTCCGTCTTGCTCAATAAATGTAATAAAAATGTCACTTCTTTCAAACAATCTTTTTCATCAGCATATTGCCTGCTTACTATTTCATTTATTTTAGTAACTTTTTCATTTATTACTTCAATAAACAAATTTACATCATCCTCATTGTTATAAAGATAGTATAAAATAAGGTTTATATTTGCATCGTTATTTGATAATGTTTTATAAAAAATATATTTCTCTCTATCTTTAAACATATCTTGTTGAATTACAACTGAGAATTTCTGTGGCTCCAATTGTATAGTAGAGAAAAAACTTGCAGTATCCCTCCAACTGAGATTCTTACAGCAGTTTTTTATAAATGATGCTATATTGATTCGGGCTGCTCTTCTTATTACTACATTGTTACATGGTATCTTTAAAATATCAATAATTGTATCAGAAACATCCTCAGTTGGTATAAATGTTAAATTTGCCAAAACAACTGTTATGTGGTAGAATGGTACAGCTGACCATTTTATATTAGGTATAGCACTGAATACTGCCAAAAATGATGCAGGATCTTTACATTGGTCACCAATTCCAGCTTTGAGTGCCCTATAATTGGTATTGTTATCATAAATATTTATATCGTTGTAAGCCTCCAGTAATATGAGTGCTTCGGACTGATCTTTTATTTTTTTCTTCAACTTGTACTCAGCACATTTTAATCTTACTTGTATATTGTCATGTCTCAAACCAGAATTAAATGCAGCATTCAACCAACATTCACTAATGTCTATGGTTTCAAATAATTTCAGCGATGGCAATACTATATTGCTCTGCTTCTCCTCCAAGCTGTCTATGAGAATAAAAAAGTTGTCCCACATGCTTTTTAATTTTTTGGAATTATTTCTATTCCATGAAAATATAATATTAGTGCCTGATTGGATGCAAACATCTTTCTTTGAAGTTATAACACAGTCTATTGCCCTTTTTGATAAATAGATTGATATTTTTCTAATACCCGCATCATCACACATGAAGCCAAATAATATAATATTCCAGAAGTCATGAAGAAAAATAATTTCCGATTCATATTTTATATTACCTTTTGTATCAGGTATAGGCAAATAGTAATCAGAGAGACAGCTCAAAATCTTCAAAGCACTCTCTCTCTGTTCTCCTTTCAAATACTTTACATGGTTCCATATTCTGTCCAAAATATTGCAACCATCTACTCCTGCAAATAACTTGGGTACTGTGTCAGTCAAAAAGTAAACTTTTAATTTTTCATCCGTAGATTCAAGTATTTTTTCTAAGGGGGTCTCGAAAAATAGCAGTGATAACTTATTATTGGATTTTACTACTGCTTCCAAAATACTTCCACATAATTTTAAATTTATCAACCTCTGTGAACATATTTCATCTTCTTTGGAATCGAATTTATCAGTTAAGAAATCGGTATTTAATAAGATCTGCTGTATCAAATGTTCTGATTTATTGATTATATTCGTCTTGTTGAGAGACAGTACAATATTTATAATTTTACAGATATAATCAACATTTTGATTGTTGACGTTCCCTACAAGTTTAACTGCGAAGTCATACTCATCATCGTTTGGACAATCACTTTCTTCTTGTGTGTTAATTAAATTTTTATATTGTAACAATAGGAGCACATTTTGGAGGTGCGTATTTGTATGGTTGGTTCTCAATATAATAGATTTAAGTCGTTTATCTATAATTTCTTCATCCAAATCTAGTAGATCGAGGAAGGATAGTATATCTTCTTGCGCGTCCATTATTCTTTGAAAGGTTTTAATTCAATTACTTCTAAAAAAAAAAAAATATTAAAAAATTTTACTCTTATAATCAAAAGCAGCAGCCCCCATCGCACTCGTTTGCTCATTAATCACACAGAGTAAGTAATATACTACGTAATTAATCAATTACCTAACGGAACGGAATAGAAATGTCAATGTGACAGTGAGTGAGAGACAGAATAGAACAGGCATTTATCAGGGGAATGAAGCTCTCATACAACAGTGTTTTACATTACTACTAGCGTCACCTAGCGTGCAGCACATCATTTACAAGCCCTTTAATGCTTATTATATGAAACAGATGGCACTGATGCGCAAAAATGTTATAATTAATAATAAGTAATAAAATTTATGTTTCTATTTTTTTTATTTAACTTAATTTTTACGGATAATACATAGGTACCTATCCCATGGATTATCGAATATCCTCTTAAATTTTAGTTATGGTATGAAGTACCCACAAATTAACCATAAATTTAGTAAACCTACCCACAAAGCTACAAACCTCCCTGGAGGGTGGCCGCACATGTACGGTTTCCGGAGACGGTTTCCGTCCACGGTTTCCTGATTTGGAATTCCGTGTGCCGAGCGCACACGTTCGGTTTTTTGCATTAGGTTTTTTTATTATTAGTTCGAAGCGAGCAGTGTTGCCAGTGCCAAATTGTCAAAAGTAACACAAGCTGGCTTAAAAGTTGCATTTTCGGGGGAAAAGTTACGTATTCTTGTTTTTTTATATAGTGTTTCTTGTTTTTTACAAATCCTCTCGGTTTATCTCGGGTATCCGCCCAATTTAGGAGCCGGCCTTCCGAGATGCTCCTTGAAATCCCACTGGCCATTGAGTACGAGCCCCAGCTATTTCATCTGGGACTTAATGCAACTTTCGTCAGGTTTTTTCCGTTCTGCAAAAAGCAAGGACGTGTGCGGCTAGTAGAACATTTTGTATGAAAATGGAGCATTCGGTTTTTTGAATCTGACTTTTTGATCAGGAAACCGTGGACGGAAACCGTACGTTTGCGCGGAGCCTGATGATATCGCTTCTTACGTAATTATTTATTCTGAGTTTTTGGCGCGAACGCGTTAAAAGAAACATAAGCGGTTGTATAGCCCGCGCCACGTATCTTGGACCTAAATCGTAAGACATAAGAGGCTCTGGTGTCCGCGGATTGCTTTGTAATAGTCTATGCTTGGTGAATTTGAGTTCATCTATCGCAGTAGCATCCCGTGCTATCCACAAAAGACACCCAAGAAATATGTAGTGCGCGTATAGGGCACATTTTGAGCACATTTTAGGTCCAAGATACGTGGCGCAGGTTATATTTTACTTTCCAAAATTAGTGTGAGTTCGAGTTTTTATGTGTAACTATGGTGGAATTTTAGACATAACGTCGTGGAAAACGCGCACAAGAGTAGGAAAGTGAAATATTCCAGTGGATTGTGACTTCTCGTGTTGGTTTCAAATCTCCGTAAGAAGCCTTTAGTAAAGTTTCCACCACTTTACTGAGGCAGCAATCATCATCATCGTCGTCATCATCATCAACTCACCATTATCATCATCAATTCATCATCATCCTCATCCTCATCTGTCCTCATCCAAATACAAAGTATAAAAAAGTAAATGTACAATAAGTATAAAAATAACTGATGACAAGGCAGCATGGTCATAGAACCTTAGCCTGTTCCGAAAGAAACAAATTAAAAAAAAAAAAAAATATTTATTCTCTTTGACATGACTAATGACAGTTGATGAAATTTTTAATGAATTCGACGGATTTTTCATTTTAAAACTTTGTGCTGCTAATTATTTTGATTTTCGATATCTCGGCGACTGTGGATTGCATTGAACTTGTTGATACCTTCTATTTACGTTTGACCCCGGCTTTTCTCTATTGGACTTGTGATTTCTACTTTCGTTTGACCCGGCTTTTCTTGGATTTGTGTCTTCTACGTTCTTGTGACCTGGCATTTACTTGGACTTTGTAATTTGTGCTTATAATGGCAAATGCATCTGTTAAGCGTTGTTATTGTGAAGTGTGTGTGTGTGTGTTCTTATTTTTTCATATTATATGAAACGATTATAGAAAAAATAAAAAATGTACTCATCGATTATATTTTGGTAGTTTTATTTTTCAATCATAATATTTTATTATAACAAATAAATAATATATATAATATATATAGGTAAAACTGTATTAAGCCGCCATCTAGTGCGCCACTATAGTAACTATATACGCCAACTGGTGGGCAGCAGTAACAAAATATGACTATTTGTCTCTCACTCTATTGTAGAGTGACTTATCTATACCCTATTTATATATTTCATCTATGCATTTATCTTCATCATTGCGTAAGATGTGAAACAAATTAAAATCATTACCATACATTTCCACTATTCATCTGATTTCATCAAAATCTGGTACTAATCTGAAATGAAATTAAGTATTATTTAATCGTGTAAGTTCGAATATTATAATGGTAGTCCTAAAATACAATAATTCGTAAAGTTAAAAAAGGGAATGAAAGAGATAGCGTTATATATTCGATGCTTAAAGTAATGTACTATGTATGACCCGGGCCAATTTAAATTGACAATGACAAAGACATTGACAGCTGTTTCAAGAAAACAAATTGCCAGCCTACCTGTATCATACATACCACAATGAAAATAGGAAAAAGTTGAATCTATAAAACTGTTTTCTTTTCGTTGGAAATGTATATGAAATGATAAGTTGCGAAATTAGCTATTTAAAAATATTGTCATATCCAATCCAGCTCTATATATGCTTAGATAATAGCGTAATCATTTATTAAACTTAATTTTCCAAATAAAATAATAATTCAAATATTTTTTTGCTTGGCAACACCACTATTTTCGTCCTTGTTCTTGCTGCCAAAATCGCCAAATTTATTAAAAATCCTCCATTGAGTCTCAGATTCCGTTTTAATTTATAATTGTAAATTAAGTTTTAAATCAGCTGGAATTCTATTGCGTTGTCAATCCTCTTAACTATAACTTATACTTCTATTCTAGAATAAATTACCAACGTAAGCAGCAATGGAAGATCCTTCTTCAAGCGATGACGAAATTAAGGACTTCGCTGGAACTCCCAAATCAGGTGGAAAAAAGTTAAAACTGAATGATGGAAGTTCACAAGATAGTTTCCAAGAGACAGGTAAAACTTTGCCCTAATTACGTCCACGTAAAAAAAAATATGACGTTAAAACTCGTGTGTCCATTTTGATGTTTTTATAGTGCTGTCGTCGAAGAAAGATGAGAATGTGGACAGCGGAGTGTCTGCGGATAAGTCCGAAAGCACGAGCAGTGACGACCGTGCTGCGGGTGCCTCTGAAGGCCCCTCGAATGAGGTGGTAAACGCTGCCCCCTCAGGAAGTAACGTCAGAGCTATTCTTCTCAATCTAAGACGTCCGAAATGTACCAGGCTCTATCGAAAACGGAAGACTCCAGACAGAGACTCGGATTCTTCTAGAGATTCTGATGATTTATCTGCTGAGGAAATGGTTCCGACTTCAAGGAGCAATGAAAACAGCTCGGATGGTGACAATGATGACATGAGAAGACTGGCGGAATACCTTACTCCTGACTTAGATTGTGAAGGATCTCACACTAGGTAAGTGAGTGCATATTTAGCCTTGAAAAGTGCATATAAACACACATATAGATGAAAAACACATTCTCAATTCACAATAATATCTTGATAGATAACCTATTTGATAAGATTTATGACCTTTTAGTATTAAATTTGATGGTAAACAATATATTCTATAGGCTGAAACTCAGTATTCATAATACTAATGAATTACATAAGAGATGACCCTGCATCAATCCTTCAAGTTCATTCATTATTATGGAAGAACCACAAATTTGAAATAAAAAAGAATCTTCATTATACCATACTTTTTATGTTGTAGGATATTTCACCTCTATATCCTACTAAACTATGAACTTATTATAATTTTTTCTTAGTTTTTAAAGACTTTATTCAATAGTTGTTACTTTGTGAGGATGAGTGTGTGTGTGTGTCTACACACCCTACCACACCCATCTTAGGGTGGTATTACACTTATCAAATATCTTTGTCCAAATGACAATTTTCAATTTCAATTGATTCAATTGATGTACAATTTTTGTCAATTTCTTTGATGAAATGTACATTCATTGGACAAAGATATTTGATAAGTGTAATACCACTCTTATGGATGTGTTTGATATCCATCAATCATATTCACTGGTCCACATCACATATCATAGTACTAACTTATGGAAATGGGTTCAGCTAAGCTATGTTTTCTATATAGAAAGATGCGTGCTATGAATGTGTGCTATGGATGGAGAAAAGATCTAAAGGAGGATGGGTGTTTTGGGCCCACTTACAATATTGTCCAATCGAAATGAATTTACCATCGTTGGATAGCTCTTATCAAGAGTATAAAAAACGACTATGGCAGCTAACCTGTATCTATTGTCCGTTTTGTAATATACTCCTCAGAAGTTACTTCGAAATAGAATTTAAAAAAAAAAATATATCTGGCTTGACTGATTTTGATGATGATACTATTCTTATTTACGTAAGCAGATAAGCATTAAGTTGGCACCGGTTTTGTGAAATTATGTGCTTGATTTTTTTTTATACCACTTAAGTGACAGACTTAAGTGGTATAAAAAAAACACAGAAGCGATTTTCACTACTTGGCATTACTACTATCTATCTATACTATTATATAATTGTAAAGTGGTCGTGTCTGTACATTGGAGATATTTAAAAAAAAATACTTGGGTTATGTTATGTTATCGATACTGAACACGAAAATATTTTTTTTGAATTTCCTGTCTGTTTGTCTGTTTGTCCGCGATGGACGCAAAAACTACTGGACGGATTTTGATGCGGTTTTTTTTGTTAGAAAGGGCTTGCTCAGACTTAAAATCTTACGTTTGTTTCATCACAATCGGTTGAGTAGAACCGGAGTTGTGAACAATATTGATATTACACGGAATATGAGCGGCAATATAGATGGCGCTTTATAATATTATTGGTCAATTTTTATAGCTTATTACATCCGGGCAAGTATGTAAATTTATAGATTTTATTTTTACATACACAATTGTGTAAACCAATACGTTTTTAATCATGAAATTAAAATTTGAATTTTAATGATTTAGTACTAGACTCATAACTAGATGGCGTTCTCGCGTTTAAATTCAAGCTATCGTTTGGTTTCAAACTCCCGATACACCCGAACCGGTATATTGTACTTAATTTTTTAATTTCTAATTTGTCATTGTGAAATAGATGTCGGTATGTCGGTAGTCTTAAGATCCGTTACGAAATCGTTTTTCACGCAAAGATAAGTAAGAGCTTGGTGAAGTTTATAGTTGAGTAGACAAGGGATACAACGGGAAAGGAGAAGGAGAGGGTGGAAGAAGAAGTCGCCATACCTTTGCCTTTCTTAAGGTATGGGGACTAGAGACTAGAGAGTCGAGTAGATATCCAGGTAGAAAGATTATTTTATACCACTTAAGTGGCAAACAAGCACACGGCGCACCAGATGGAAAGTGGTTACTGTGGCCTATGGACGTATGCAATACCAGGGGCGTCACACTCGCCTTTCTTGAAGTACCCCATCCCATCCTGTAATAGTGAAGTCGAGTATAGTGGCATCGAGTAGAGAGGCGAATACAGAGTGAAGTATTACGTCGAGTAGAGAGTGGAATACAGAGTGAAGTAGACAGCCGAATAGAGAGGCGAGCACAGTATCTAACCTTTTTTTATATATACTACTTAGGTCACAGACAAGCACACGGCCCACTTGATGGTAAGAGGTTACCGTGGCCTATGGGCGAGTGCAACATCAGGGGCGTCACACTCGTGCTGTGCTCTAAGGACAGAGAGATTCTGTGCCGTCAGCGCAGAAGATAAGTAGGACAAAGCCTTTGGTTTTCCCACTGACAGCACAAAATCTCTCCAATGAGCTCTGGCTACCCTACTCACCGTCGGAAACATAACACGAGGTTATTAAGCCACGATCTTCTGAAGGGCGGAGGTACTTCCCCAGTCCGACAGCTCGATTGGGACGGATATACCGTCGTGTCCTACCTCCTCTAAAAAATAAAGGTCCTGTAATCAGCGTTCAACGCGCAATTCTCTGCACAAAATTTATTGCGCCAAGCGATTAACGACATCCACGCGGGCGGAGCCGCGGGCAACAGCTAGTGCATTTATAATATTAGTGTGAATAATAATAAGACGAAGAAGGGCTTTAGAAGGTTTCTTCAGGGTTGTGTGACGCCCCTGGTGCTGCATACGTCCATAGGCCACGGTAACCACTTTCCATCTGGTGGGCCGTGTGCTTGTCTGCCACCTAAGTGGTATAAAATAAAACAAGGAATAAAGTGTATATTCACTTATTTCTCGAAAATCTTACTTATTGTAATTATTATTACTATATTTATAACATGCCATAATCGAGACCAATAATAATAGAAGTGTATGCAGGATGCTACAAAAAAACAAAAAATACTGCTTTCGGACAGCAAATCGGGACTAGCGCCATAGTCAAAGAATCAAAGAATCAAAGAATCAAAGAATCAATTTCGTTTATTCAATTTAGGCACATATAGAGCACATATGAACGTCAAAATATTACAATTGTGTCAAGAAGTATGTGAACAAAAAATAAAATATTAAATAAATTAAAGTAAACCATTTGAAAATGATTCTTTCGCTGGTTCGGTAGTTGGTTCTACTGAGAAGATACCAGCAAGAAACTCAGAGAACTCAATTATCCTTTTTATTTATTTATTTATTTTTTAATACGGTTTTTATACAATTACAATGTGCGGGCAAGAAAGTGATTAGGTTGACCATGCATTTTTATCATTAAGATATTCTTCTACTTTATAATAAGCTTTTTCCATTAGACTTTTTTTCACGTTTATTTTAAAAATATTAAGTGGCATGTCAACCAAATCCTGAGGAATTTTATTGAATATTTTTATACTGTTGCCTACAAATGAATTACCAACCTTATGAAGCCTGAGTATTGGCACTGCTAGTTTATCTTTATTTCTCGTATTATAATCATGTGTGTCCGAGTTCTTTTTTAAAAGATTTAAGTTCTTCCGTATGTATAAAATATTATCGTAAATATATTGACAAGCAACCGTTAATATATTAATTTCTTCGTAATAGTTATTCGTAATCCACACAAAAATACCTTTCCAATGGTGTATCATTTATTCCGATTGGAGGGTGGGACCAAGTTCCATACATTTATGCCCATCATCCTTTGAAAAACATATTTCTTAGTTTTTGAGTACTTTTTCACACAAAAACAAAAAAAAAGGAAAACATTTTTATTGAGCTATATCTATTGTAACATGATAAACAACAAGGATGCTGTTTTTCTTCTTTCTTTTTTTAACTAACCATGTCACATTGCACACAATAATAGCTATAGCTAGCTAATACTAAATTTCTGACATAGTAACAAAGTAATCTCATTTAAATCAAACAGAAATGATATTTTTCTTACGTTATAGGTAGTTAACTCTATGCCAAATTAAACCAATCACAAAGATAAGTGGGCTGACAAGGTTAATTTCTTAATTATGATATTAGTAAGAATTTATTAGTAACTAATTGAGTTTTTTTTTAGTAGTAGCTCGAATGACAGTTCATCGAGCTCATCAGATAGTAATGATGACAGTTATGAATCGGACAACATGCTGGACTTGCACTCCGGTGATACAGACTCTGATGATGAACAACCACGGAATCGAACTAACGAAGAAGAGGAAAGTGAAGAAAATAAGGGGAAACCCCCTAGTGTGCTGCAAAAGGTGCGGCCTAAGCACAGCTATTTAATGCTCAGAGGTGAGTACATTACATTATGTGTTAAGCCTTTAAGTATTTTTTTATTATTATCGTAATCTATATTTTACAGTAATATTAATAACTGTTAAAGTGAATATTCCTACAACAAATAGTTTATAATATATAATAATAATAAATATTGCAGGACATTCTACACAACGCTATCTAGATTGTTTGTATTTTGACCTACTTTGAGAACTGTAAAGTTATGGTTTCAGTTTAGTTATGCAATATAATATTTTGTAATGCATATTTTTTCAGTAAAAACTAAGATATCGGACGACCTTGTTAACAAAAATAAAAAAAAAAACAACCCTATTGTTTGGGAACTCTGGAGTCTGATTTTTGTAGTCTCTAAACTTCAATATTTTCTATGAAGCGACTACCATAATTATGACCTCCACAATCCATTGACTATCGAAGTATTGCAGTTAGTCAAAAATGATTTTACAGCAATAATCTTCTATTTACATCAATTAATTTTCGATTGTTCTTTACAGAAATAATGAATCGTGAGATGGGGCTGACATTTCCCAGCGGTAAAACGACCAAGGAAGATGTAATGTTCGAACAGAGGTTCTACGGATCCCTCCACGCCATATACAGGATGAAGAAGCTTCATCATCTGAACAAACATAGGGGTTGTGTCAACTCTATAAATTTTCACCCAGAAGGTAAGAATATTCGTCAGTTAACTTTGGCTTAGTACAATTTTATTGTAATACCCAGTTGTGGAGTTGAGCTTGATATCTTTTTAGAGTAGTTAAAACCGAAGCTGTAATTTTTATCAACAATTAATTATTTTAAAGTACATATTTTCTACTATCTAACATTAAATTGTTGATAAAAAACTACTGACGTATTTTGATGCGGTTTTTTTTGTTAGAACGGGCTTGCTCAGACTTAAAATCCTACGTTTGTTCGATCGCGATCGGTTGAGTAGAAAAAAGGTCACGTTAACCGAGATGCACGCGGCCGGAGCCGCGGGCGGATGGCTAGTGTTTTATAAAAAACAAACGGTTTTATAATTACTCTATGAAGGTACCAAATCAATAGCTGGGTACTGTAAATTATGTAACCATTACGGCTTTAATGGCGCTATATCATTGCAGTGACTGTGAATAAAAAAATAAACTCATCAAACATTATTTTACTAGCTTTCACTCGCGGCTCCGCCCGCGTGGATGTCAGTTATCGCGACCAAACATAGCCTATGTCCTTTCCCAAGGTCTAATCTATCTGTGTACCAAATTTCATCAAAATCGGTTCAGTGGTTTAGGCGTGAAAGCATAACAGACAGACAGACTTACTTTCGCATTTATAATATTAAGTATGAAGTATGAAATATGATATGAAGTATGAAGGTATGAATATGAATTCTGTTACAGGACACCTCCTAGCGTCAGGTTCCGACGACACAAACGTCGTGGTGTGGGACTGGTCGCGCAACACAGCGATACAGACTATCAAGACAGGCCACAAATCTAATGTATTTCAAAGCAAATTCCTTCATCTGAACGCTAAGAGCCAGTTGAATATCGTTACGTGTGCCCGAGACGGACAGGTGAGCATAAGTTTTGGCAATATATTTTAAATAATTATGTGAAAAAGTAGAGCTAAGTTATATTATTTTCAACAAATTTCAATTTTTTTAAGGAGGTATTATTACCCAGATAAATGATCCGACTATTGTTAATGAGCCATTTTATCCAAGTGCTCTAGGGAAGGTACGGGTGTTCTAGGTCTGTACCTAGAACAACCCTTTGCTTTTTCTGTTATTCAGCTGTGATTTTCAAACAGGATGTGGATAGTTCATCAGGAGTTAGTAACTTAGTGGTTAAGTAGTTGGTCTTACGATTGAAAGGTCCGGGTTTTCATTCCTAGTCATTACATTACACTACCGACGTGATTTCACTCCTAACAGAAGCAATATGGCTTCGGTGGAGAGGTTAGGGTTAAGATTAGTAGTCTGTTTTTTGTTCATTTGTTCCGTCACTAGATGGTAAATAGCTGAAGTGCAGTCCAGAAGATATGGACCACCTATTCAGATGTTATTGATCATAAATTGGTGGCCTTGATGGATGCTGGCTTCACGCCCCATTTGAAGAATCCGGGACTTTGAGATCATTGTGGCTCAGAATGTCAACTTCCCAAAATGTCCCCTGTGTCAACTTCCCATAATGTCCCTCGTTAAATCATGTTTATTTACGTAAATAAATAACCAACCTATCCGAGTCGGGGTGGGCAGTGTCCATTTTTGGGAAAAGGACATTATGGGAAGTTGACATTTTGGTACCAGGGGACATTTTAGGAAGTTGATATTCTGAGCCACAACCTTTGACATCAATATCTGCACATTCTGGATCAATACTCATGTTCCACTTCCAGGTCCGTCTACTCCAGTGCCACCCGTCAGGCGGCACGCCGGTGTCCCGTCGGAAACTCGCGTCCCACTCTCGCGCGGCACACAAGCTCCACGTGTGCGCGTCAGAACCTCACATCGTCATCTCCGCGGGTGAAGACGGGCTCGTCATGCAGTGCGATGTGCGAGCTGAACATGCCTCTAGGTAATTAATGAACGTCATTACTTTCTTCTTTTTTATTTTTATTGGCTTCTTACTTAGCATTTAGCCATTATCAAGTAGTTTATAATCTTATTTGGATGGGTGGATGGATGGATAGATGGATGATGATGATGATGATGATGACGACGATGACGATGATGGCTGCCTCAGTAAAGTGTAGAAACTTTACTAAAGTCTTCTACGGAGATTTGAAACCAACACGAGAAGTCACAATCCACTGTAATATCTCACTTTCCTACTCTTGTGCGCGTTTTCCAAGACGTTATGTCTAACATTCCACCTTATTTACACATAAAAACTCGAACTCACACTAATTTTGAAAAATAAAATACAACCGCTATTGTTTCTTTGATCGTGTTCGCACTATATTTCTATGTTTTTTTAGTATTGGTACGTAAAGTGTCGTAAGTGCATTTGAACAACATTACTGCTCCTCTATACAAATGGCAATTCGTTGGCCGGCGTTTGTAGAATAGAATGATAAATGTATGGGATTTGACGTATATGACGGTCGTACGCCTGCCGGACAGTTTGTCAAACGCAGTTACCTCCGTACAGTGTCGTAACTGGGTTTGATTCACTTTACATGTGATTAAATATGGCTACCTCCTAGTTACAGTGTCATAATTGTATTTGATTACGCGGTATAATGGGTCCCACGTAGTTATTAGCTGGAAACATATAAATCTTGGACCTAACATGTGCTCAAAACGTGCTCTATACGCGCAGTACACGTTTCTTGGGTGTCTTTTGAGGATAGCACTCACACTCACACGTAATTGCATTTGACCAACTTTACTGTACTATTGATCAGGTGCAGATACGATACGACATTATACATACATCTAGATTTATGAGTTCACCACTAGTTTTCACATTCACAAACTTTACAATTACGGTACTGAGCAACTTTACTGTACTATCTACAGTTACGACACTATACGTTCATATCTATTTGTATGTAAATTAACCACTATTTTCACATGTCCGTCCCCTGTAGACTGTTCCAGGTCCGCGAGCGTGGTAACCTGGTCCCTCTGTACTCGGTAAGCGGTCACCCGGTGTCACACGAGCTGGTGGTAGCGGGACGGGATCGCTTCGTACGGTTATATGACCGCCGCAAGCCTACCAAGCCGCAGGCTATGTACTGTCCTGCATTCTTCAATGATCCCACTGTGAGTATGGAGTGTTTTATTAGCTTTTTATGTAGTTAGGTTTATATGAAACTAGCTGACCACGCAAACTTCGTACCGCCTAATAGTCGATTCTGTAAAAAAAAAAAATCTCCGTAAGAACCATCCTCGTACTTCAAGGAATATTCTGAAAAAAGAATTAGCGTAAATAGTTCAGCCGTTCTCGAGATTTGCGCTTAGCAACACATTTAGGGATTCATTTTTGAGACTCGATTTTTGAGCACTTTCATCCGACCTTTTTCGTTTGGGGTATTTTCACCTTACTGAAGATGCCTATGTTGTCAGGAGCTAAATACGTGTTTTCGGAGATGACGTTGAGATTTCATACACACATAATACTCACGCCTGTAAATCCCCGAAGGGGTAGGCAGGGGTGTATTAATAGAGAATTCCTTTCTTAGTATTATGTATGCCTAGGGTCAGCCCTTAATAGGTAGCCCATACGGAACACTCTGTGGTTTTAATTGATTTAATTCCAACGTAAACAGTTCACTGCTCAACCCGGTGAAGTGATTTCTGCTAGACTCCTAGAGCAATAGCTTATGAATGCTTATAAATTACTCGTATTCACATTAAATAACTATAACTTTAACGTACATGAAGTACGCACGTTAGTTCATATTGACAGACCCATGATTTGAATGTAATTTAGTCAATATTTTTTATTGTTATTACAGGCAAACCCTAAGAAGAGGACGCGGACCAACATGCACCTGACGTGCGCGGTGTACAACCACGACGGCACGGAGATACTCGGCTCGTACAACGACGAAGATATATACCTGTTCGACGTCAAAAACGACGTTTATGACAAGTGAGTTTATTTATTTATTTAATGGAACAAAAAACAGATATACATTCAATAAAGTACTTAAACACATTTTCAAATAAATTCGGCCAAGTGCGAGTCGGACTCGCCCATGAAGGGTTCCGTAGTAGCAAAGGCGAAAATTGCGGTTTATGACGTATTAAAAAAAACTACTGACTGGATCTCGTTCGAACCAATTATTAGTGGTAGTTTGCATGGCAATTAACATATATTTTTTTTTAGATTTATCATTCTCTTATTTTAGAAGTTAGAGGGGGGGGGGGGGGGGGGGGACACATTTTTCCACTTTGGAAGTGTCTCACGCGCAAACTATTCAGTTTAGAAAAAAATTATGTTAGAAACCTCAATAGCATTTTTAAAGACCTATCTATAGATCCCCACACGTATGGGTGTGATGAAAAAAAAAAATTTTGAGTTTCAGTTCTAAGTATGGGGACCCCCAAAATTTAATGCTTTTTTTCTATTTTTGTGTGAAATTCTTAATGCGGTTCACAGAATACATCTTCTTACCAAGTTTCAACAGCATAGGCCTTAAGGTTTCGGAGAAAAGTGGCTGTGACATACGGACGGACAGACAAACAGACAGACAGACAGACAGACAGACGGACAGACATGACGAATCTATAAGGGTTCCGTTTTTTGCCATTTGGCTACGGAACCCTAAAAAGTACTTAAGAGTATGGTTTTGATAAATTACCGAGTTGTTTCGTTCATTTATTATACGGTTTTCACCGGCTTTACCTTTGGAGGCATAATTAGGACTAAAACAGTGGTTTACACCTGATAAACCAATATTTGGACTTGTCGGCTTTCCTCTTTAAAATAAACAGCCACTTGCAGTAGTGGCCTGTATACTTCGGAAAGGGTAAAATTACACCCATATTTTATCAGCTTTATTTTTTGGTGCTATTCTGGTCTACCAGGCAATTGGTGCCCAATAAATTGCCGGACTTAGAAATCAAATCGTTTTGTTTCTTACGCGTGGAAACCTTCCCTCAGGCAATGACCTCACCAGAGCTAACGTTAAGGTGGGTATGTCGGATTCGAACCGACTAAAACCTCATGGTGTCTCGTCACTTCGGCCTACTATCACACCTTATGGTGCATTATGAAAAATCTCAGAAGAACTGAATAGGTTTAGGTGGTATCATACGTTTTTTGTTATAATAAACTAGCTTTTGCCCGCGGCTCCGCCCGCGTGGATGTCGGTTATCGCGACCAAACATAGCCTATGTCCTTTCTCAAGGTCTAACCTACCTCTATACCAAATTTCATCAAAATCGGTTCAGCGGTTTAGTCGTAAAAGTGAGACAGACAGACAGACAGAGTTACTTTCGCATTTATAATATTAGTAGGGATGACAGAAAACCGATCTTTCGGATGCTCTCCCCGTGACTCTCGACCATGGCTGCTGTAATACTTCTAAAACGCTTGGATCAGTTTAAATCTATGTCTATACTACATATTATATCATAAAACTGAAGAGTTTTTGGTTGAACTCATTCATCTCAGGAACTGCTTATCCAATTTGACATTCTTTTTGCATTAGATAGTCCGTTTATTGAGGAATCACGCTACTGCCCAAGGGAGACGAGCAGTATTCATAAATGTCAACAAATCCCGCAGATTGCCAGACATTGTATTGTTTGATAACTAAAAAATAGTGGGCGTATTAACGGCAATGGGGGTCTGAAACATGTTACGGGAAGGCCTAGAGCTAGTTATAAAATAACCAAATAAATCGCGACAGAATGTGTTACAAATAGTTTTATTTCAATGTGTAACATTGGCGTTATATTTGTATTTCCAGAGACAACATCAACGAGCTAAAAGAAGGTTACACGCATCGCTACACGGGCCACAGAAACAGTGCGACGTTCAAAGGCGTGGCGTTCTTTGGGCCAAGGAGCGAGTTCGTGGTGTCGGGCTCAGACTGTTCCTACATATACATATGGGAGAAGAAGACGGAATCTATCGTGCAATGGCTGCAAGGAGACATGAATGGTGTTGTAAGTAGCTTTTATAAACACACTACACTACAATAGAAATGAATAAGTTCTTCTCTTTGAGTGTACATTGCTATAGAGCGCACCTTACAAGCATGAACTGCTATCACGGGTACGAACAGTACCGAGGCTCCAGGCTCAACCTCAATCAGTAGCAAAACAATACCCGTCAAAATGACTTCGCAAATAATATTTAATTCGATATTTTAAATCAAAATTTTATACAACATCGTATATTTGTAGTAATAATTGTTTTTGTAATACCCAAAATGTCGCCATTTTTTTTGTATTTTGGCTTTAATTTTATCCATGCATATCAAATCCGTGGCTTCTTTTTTTTATCTCATATAATCTTTAATTTTATCCACGCATATCATGGCCGTGGGGTACCGGCAGAGTAGAATAGTACCCCCTCTAGTACCAGGTGTCGTAGGAGCCGACTGAGGTACAGCGGAACCGACCAATGGTAGTATAACCATTCCAAATCGGCGTAGCTAAAATGGCACAGGGCAAGGATGGGCAGCAGCATCTTCGTCGCGAAACTACGTCCTGCGATTGCCAACACGCCTGCCCAGCGTGGCGATTATGCGATAGGCACTAATGGTCTGGTATTTCTGTGGTCAACATAATTATGGTTTCTCTGCCTACCCCACTGATAAAGAGGCTTGACTGTATGTATACTTATTGTCCAAATAATGTTCCAGGTAAATTGCATAGAGGCACACCCTCGGTGTCCAGTGTTGGCCACGAGCGGCCTCGACAAGGATGTGAAGATCTGGGTGCCACGGAGTCAGTACGACCCCACGTATGAGGGTTTAGAAAGGGTAAGTTTCTACCATCATAGTTTTTAAAGTCTTGTATTTTAGAACATCAGACAGATATACAGGGCGTCCCACGGCGATGCCACATGGAGGGAAAGTACCTTAAATCCTTAAGTTAGCTCATTTTACTTAAAGGAGACATCATTTTATTTTTAAAAAGAAACAAAACTGCATTCAAAGATTTTTTAAAATTCGCTTGCCACACCCGGTAATCGAACCGACTAAAATCCGAAAAAGTAACATCCTGTATTTTTATGGCATCAATCGATAGTGTCAATCATAAGGATCAAATCTCTCTAAGAAACATGGTAAATTAAACGAAAGGAAGTCCTTGAAATCTAAAATTATAAATTCAATTTGGCAAAATAAAACACTTTAACTCAAAGTTCATCCATCCATCTGATACCATATTAACAATAAAATTCCATATTTAAACTGCTTTTCTTTTTTTATCGTGCTGACACCGCTGCTGGTCAGCAGTAGTATTTAGGTATGTCGAACTCAAACCGACTAAAACCGCACGCCATCTAAATTAACAGGTTATAAGTTGATCCATAGGGCAATTCTCTTGCCATTTTCGTTGCACAGGGTACACCGCGTGCAGGTTTCTAATCAAATCAAAGATATCTCTAGTGTTGATACCTTGTAAGAATTTCTTACAAGGTATCAACACATCAAAGATATCTCTAGTGTTGATACCTTGTAAGAATTTCTCACAAGGTATCAACACTAGAGATATCTTTGATGAAATTTATTTAGTAAAATGAGTACTAAATAAATGAACTTTGTTACCTGTTTAGAATGTAACTTTATTGGGTAACTGCATGAGGTATGTGTAGGTAGGGTAGGTAGTTATTTTTGGGTGCTTGATTAGAAACCTGCACGCGGTGTACCCTGTGCAACGAAAATGGCAAGAGAATTGCCCTATGGATCAACTTATAACCTGTTAATTTAGACGGCGTGCGGTTTTAGTCGGTTTGAGTTCGACATACCTAAATACTACTGCTCACCAGCAGCGGTGTCAGCACGATAAAAAAAGAAAAGTGGTTTAAATATGGAATTTTATTGTTAATATGGTATCAGATGGATGGATGAACTTTGGATTAAAGTGTTTTATTTTGCCAAATTGAATTTATAATTTTAGATTTCAAGGACTTCCTTTCATTTAATTTACCATGTTTCTTAGAGAGATTTGATCCTTATGATTGACACTATCGATTGATGCCATAAAAATACAGGGTGTTACTTTTTCGGATTTTAGTCGGTTCGATTACCGGGTGTGGCAAACGAATTTTTAAAAATCTTTAAATGCAGTTTTGTTTCTTTTTAAAAATAAAATGATGTCTCCTTTAAGTAAAATGAGCTAACTTAAGGATTTAAGGTACTTTCCCTCCATGTGGCATCGCCGTGGGACGCCCTGTATACAGCCCAGATTCAGCCTCAGATGCATGGCTCGAGTCAACAATAGTGCCCAGAATATGGCAAAAGGCTCACACCGACCGGGACAGGGACCAAATACAATGATTGTTGAAATATGTTAATTCAACAACAAAAGCGTGATATAAATGTTCTAAACTTTTATCATAGTCTTATTCTTCATCCTAGCGTTAATCCCAGTCGCATCCGAAGCTTTCACCTCGGAGACTGAGGTCCGCTTTACCAGTCTAACTGCGGATGTGGCTAGACCTCGATATTTTCCGTGAAGCGACTGCCATCAGACCTCCATATGACCTCCCAATGGTGACATACATAGACACACTTTCATTATAGTACTTCATAATATCTTCTCACCTTCCAGGTAGTAAGAGAAAACAACATGTCGCAGCTTAGAAGTCCGTTATTCAACGATTTTTTACCTACACTATATAGCGCGTGGCGGGGCGAGAACCAGCTGTTCTCGGACGACGATAACATGCCTATGACGGACGAGAATGTGCCGTTCTCGTACGGCAGCAACATCGAGTTCGATGGCAATGTGTGTACCACCTTCTAGGGTCAGTACTAAACGGATCTAGGATGCAGCTGTTCATTAGTTAGCGGAAATATTTAGTTTTTGCAATAGCCCGAAATGTGTTGTAAGCAATTTTTCAGTGAATAGGTACTAATAGTACTAGGAATTTGGTGTACTTCTTGTTAAGTATACATCTTAAAATGAGCATTTTCGCAATGAGTACTTTGCAAAATGAGCACTTTGCAAAATGAGCCCTTTGCAAAATGTGCACTTTGCAAAATGTGCACATTTTGTTATAATGATTTTAAAATAAAAGTCGTTCGCTTTTCGTTAACTATTAATTGTTTATATATAAGACAGTCAGAAACTCTTTATGCATAGTAATAGTACTTGATATACTTAGAGCGGATTTTTATTTTAAAACTAATTTGAATAAAATGTGCACATTTTGCTAAATTTGAGAAATGCTCATTTGTGAAGTGTGCTTGCGAAATTAGCACCAAATGCAAAATGCAAAGTGTGCACTTTACAAAGTGCTCATTTTACAAAGTGCACATTCTGTGCCTTTCTATTTATTAATGACGTGTTCACACTTGCTGTTTTGTTTCTGTGACTTCTAAGAAAACATTAATAAAAACTTAAACCCACATTTGGATGAGACGGTTTTTACATGGTCCTGTTTTGTACTGTAGGGAACCGGTGCGGGCACCGGTATTGTGGAAATGGCTCCATAATGTCCCATACAAGACCATGGCCCCTATTCTAGAGCGATATTCAGACCTAAATCTCGATTTATTCTAGGACAGATTGTATTGATAGACTGACAGATTTTACAGGTTGTCTATGCAATGTCTTCAAATAAATCTAGATTCAGAACTGGTACTCGGTTCTAGAATACGGGTCTTAGGTGCTTATATAAAGAAACAGATTACCGGTATCGGCTACCTACCCCTACAAGTTTCCATAGCAACAAAAATTATGATAGTTCGTCGTTTACCTTCTAACACCACATATCATCATCATTTCAGCCATAGGAAGTCCACTGCTGGACATAGGCCTCCCCTATAGATCTCCAATAAGACCGGTTGGAAGCGGCTCGCATCCAGCGCGTTCCCGCGGCCTTGATAAGGTCGTCTGTCCACCTTGTGAGTGGATGTCCTACGCTGCGCTTGCCGATACGTGGCCTCTCGAGGACTTTTCGACCCCATCGGTCATCAGTCCTCCGAGCTATGTGCCCTGCCCACTGCCATTTCAAGTTGCTGATCCTCTGGGCTATGTCGGTAATCTTGGTTCTTCTACGGATCTCCTCGTTTCTGATTCAATCTCGCAGAACGACTTCGAGCATAGCCCTCTCCATAGCTCGTTGGGCTACTTTGAGCTTACTCATAAGGCCCATAGTGAGAGGCCACGTTTCAGTGCCATAAGTCATCACTGGTAACACACACTGGTCGAAAACACCACATATGGCAAAAAACAATTGCAACGCATTCGCGCCCTTATATTTAAAAACATACGGGCGCGAATGCTTTGTGAGTTTTTTGACAAACGACGAATTCACACGTTGATTATCATTTTTGTTGCTATGGAAACTTGTCGGTGTAAGTAGCAAATACCGGTAACCTGTTTCTTTTATATAAGTACCCTTAGACCGGACATGGTTTACCGGTTAGTTACGATAAAAAACCGTCATGTTATAATGAGTTTATAGTTGTTTGTAGACAGTTTATTAATAGTACCTGTTAGTACACCCGCCCTCAGAAGTTGCTGAACATTTCACAATGTTTTAAAACGATCTTTACACTACAATAAATAGTAAATAAACATTTGTTTGTTATTCTCAAAGGACAAGTTTAATATTGTATTTCCGAACGACTGCAATTTTGGGTTCTTCAAGAAAGGCAATAGAAAATTCTTATAGGATCGGCAGCATTAGTGCGACTCCCCTGGTGTTGTACACGTCCATAGGCCACGGTGACCGCTTCCCATCAGGTGGGCCGTGGGCTTATCTGCAACCTAAGGAAATTGTAGAATTGTTTTATATAAAAGATTTGAGAATTAACTTGAAATGTGTAAAGCTACTTTTGATGGAGACTGTAGTCATTTGCATAAAAATGTATACACTGATAATGTTTTAAATTTATCATCTCTCACAATTTGAACTTTGTTCAGCAGACAGACTCAATTTATTGATTATATATTATTTATACTACGTTGAACAAGGTGCAGTTTTAAAGATATACAATATGGATACGACATATAGGCAATAATTGAAACCATATACTTGGTACCCCCTAAGCTTCAAGCAGGAAAAGTTTGAACAAAATTGGTCCAGTATTAAGGGCAGAAACTAGAGTTTTAATTTCATAGAATAGTTTTAATTGCACATATGTCGTATCCATATCGTATTATGGTTATAAAATATTGTCAGTTTATTGAATCAATATTATTGAAGTGCGTGGAAACTACACTTTATTCGTACGTTAGGGTCGCTGCAGATTTGACAATAGATACGTTGGGCATAGTTATCTTGAGGCTCTAACACTTGATACTGTGTAAAGTTGAATATTTTAGTATAAACTTATGCTATCCTGACGTTAAGCAACTGATGTGTGGCAACCCTAAACCTCATGATTCTATGTATACTAGTCACTAGTCGCCTGAGTCGTTTCGCTTTTTACCCGACTGCGTGACGCAAAGGAGTGGTAATGTTTTATCAGCCTATTTAAGTATGTATGTTTGTATGTATTTCCTATCGTAATCAATTTAAATAGTTAGCATACTTATTATTTCATTCAGTATCATTTATTATCTCACTCATCTAGTCTCTGCTTCTCCTATTCCATTCGCACCTTCTCATTTTTATTCTAAATAGCTGGTCTAGTATACATAAAAATCATTCCCTAACCTCTAAGATGTATAAAGTTATACTATACAATTGTCTAAGCATACAGTATCGACCACAGCGCTGCGACAGTCTTCATAGAGATTGTCATTAGTCGGATTGCGTGACGTCACTAGAGAGCGACCAATGACAATCTATCAAAGCTGTCGCAGCGCTGTGGTCGACGCTATAATGCTTAGAAACTTGCACAACTGTTTATTTTCTACAGCACAATTCTAATAACTATTGTACAATACGCTGCATTCGTACCTAGATCCGATATATAAATAATAGATATTAATCGTTTTGTCATCTTAAAACAATTTTATCCACGTTTTAGTTGATATTTGTAATGCCAAACGTACTCATGTTATTATTGTACTTTTATTCTTAAATATTTATAGCATTTCGCTGTTGGATTTTTGTCTCTCTATATCTCTGAGATAGAAAGAGATATGACATTCAGTAGCTAAAATATGTAAGTGATTTATGAATAAGAGAGAGTTTGTTAGAAAGGACACTTGAGGTTTTTATTTTTGTATAGTAATTAATATCAGCTACTAAAATATGTTTTTTTTTTGTTCTAAGATAATGTTTGTTTGATTTTTCTTATGTCCATTCGGCAAGCTATAAAAGAGATAGCAGTATCTTTAAAGTAAGATAACAATATCTTTTACTATTATGTTCCTAGTAATTGTACTAAATTGTACCAAATATAATGTTTGACATCTAAATTTACAGTAATTAGTACGGCTCTATTATTATGGTAATGATTATAACGTTAATATTGATATTTGATAATGATAAATCATGTCAGAACTGTCCCAATTATTTATTAATTACATTAATGACTTTTGAACGGCATTGAAGAAACTAGTATTAATTATGATTGGTCTAATGTGTTACGTCATGCAAAACAGTGACGTCATCATTAGAAAGACGTGATGCATCCAAGATCTCCGAGCCTGGGGTCCGCCTTCTGGCTTTTCCTCCTCCACTTCGCACGGTCTTCGGCAACCACTGCTGTGAGACATGTAAAAACAGTGAAAAAGCTTAAAATTCAATGTCAAATTGTAGCCAGTCGTGTGCGAATTATGTTGAATATCTTCACAGTATTGTTTCATCACAAGCAATCATGTAATTGCGGAGTACTTCCATTTCCACCCCACATCCGATCTACAATCCCTTTGTTGTCAGGTGTTCCTATATTTTTAATCAATCAGCTCGTCACAGTCCACTGCTGGACATAGGCCTCTCCCAATGTTGGTAGGCTTTGGCCTACTGCTTCCACGCTGGTCAGACGGGTTGGTACAGGGTTTTATTTCGAATTTTCCTTCTCTAGCAGTGATATCGTCTGCGTATTTTACCGTTAGTCGCCTCTTACGACACCCTTCGAATGAAATTCTTTCTCTTTGGCCACACATATAGTTTCTACATATAGATACCTCCCATTACTGTTCAGAATTAAACCTATATGATTACATATTAATATCCCGAAGTACAATACCGATAGACGAAATACCGAAGGGATTTTGAACTTCAGAAATTTAATACAAAACCCCCTACATAGTTCGTCACGTGGTCTATACATGCCGTGATAACAACAATGGACTAGTAAGTCTATATTGCCAGTAGACAATAATCAAAAATTTCCTGTATGGTAATATTACGTAATATTTTCCCTAAATATTGTGCTAATATTTACCGTATTCATTTCAATATTTTTGGCAGCTTTTTTTCACGTTCTGAATCATCTTCAAAAAATATTTAAGAGAATATTGCAACAAAATAACACGTGGTTTAAGAACGCACCTTAGCGAGTTGCCAGCTTAAAAAATTGTGACGTTTTGTTGTTTTAAGTGACGGAACGTTGTGGTAGATACAAAACACAAATACATTATGGTGATGTAACTATCCGAGATTGCATTAGTCATAATGTATTTAAAATATCCATTGAGTTACGACCTTTAGCACGTAGCGTTGATATCATCATTCTTGCCGCTGTCGATGTTGGTAGAAACTCATTGTTTTTAACCGTATAGAGACCATTCTTCGTACCCTGACCATCATATAGAATTATAGAGGTTAACTCAAATAGTTATTTATCAAACAAATATATTTCTTCAGTCTATTGTGTAATCTCTCTAGTAGAACGTAATATTTATTAATTACTAACATCGGTTATTAATAATAGCGGTACATTATTTCCTATTTATTTTGACATTAGCTGTTTTGAACACTTGTAATATTTGTTATTAGACCATTTTGCGATAGCATGGCGGCACAAGTGATAAGAAAAAATTAGAATTTACACATGACAAGCAACTAACATACCTATTGACATAATAATATCAGACATATTATATAGAAAGGCACAAGGCGTATGGCATAATCAATGCAAAATCGTACGTATCGATGCGATCGCAGAGCAAAATCCAGTCAATTTTGCTTAAAATTATGCGTTTTCTGTAAAATGTAGGCTTCACAGGGGAGGGCGGAGTGTGGGTATTATGTGTTCCAAAATTATGCGAGTTGCCAGCCTACATTTTGCAGCTTACAACCCTCTGATTAGTATAATGCTGATGCTAAGTCCACAGTCGCTTGCGTGAATCTTTTTATACCACGTGGCCGACAAGCACACGGCTTTTAATGGGAAGCGGATATCGAGGCCTATAGACATGTGCAAAACCAAGGGCGTAACACTCCCGCTGTTGACCCTGTAAAAATTTTCCGTCCTTGAAGAACCCCATATTGTAGTCGATTGGAAAAACCACAGCAGGGCGATAACTCCAGTTAGGGCGTTCGTTTTTCAAATAAATGTTACCCTTTTTAATACTGGTTTCTGACATCCAATAATGTGGTGGTTTATTTTAGCATTTTACACAAACTTCATGCATATTAAACAGTATGATAAAAAGCTGTTATCAATCTAGTGTACGAAAAAAAAAACCACAAGTGTCCTCGTGGTATATTATGTGAAATTGTACACTGTGAAACAATGTTATATAATATTTGTATATGTATATGCCTGTGATATACTTATTTGATGGATGTTTTGATATATGTAACTAGAAATTTATTTTTATTCGTTTTGAAAACAACACGTGCTAGTTGACGAAATGGATGGTTTCTATGTATTCTTCTAGACTGGCTGTACTTAATAAAACCACGTGTACATTTTTGTACTTGTCTTATTGTCTGACTACAAAAATACGCCCTATGTCTATATAGATAGACGTCATAATCCATTAATTGATTTATGACTAAATAAATTAATACATTCACCCCTAACCACGACATAGTTTTTCTTCGTAAAAGCATGTCTAGCAGTATACATAGAAATCTTAGATGAAACTGAATATAACACATTTATTTAAGAGTAAGTATGGCAACCCCGAGCGTAAGTAACGGGGACTTTTCATATTGTAATCACTAGATGTAGTAGTTAGTGAATATTCTAGAAATTTATTTTACTACCTAAATTAATTTGAATAGAAAAATCTATATAATCATTTCTCGGAAGAATTTTATCTACCAACTGTAGCTTCCATTTTCTTCCTAAATAATTTAAAAAGCAAGAGAATTCCCGCTTTTTTATTAACGTTTGCCCTGTAATCGATTTATATAACTTCATGTCTTTATAGATAGTTTTAATGTTATTAAATCGTCAAGTCTCTAGTTTTAATACAGGGTAACTTGTACTAGCAATTCATGTTTCTGTCTGTTAGATGTAAATTGCCAATTAACATACGCCGATATCTAAATATCCTTGCGAATTTGAACACATAGGTAGACATTACCTAACTAAATGAACAAATTCGAACGTTTAGTGTTAAATAGCAATTTTGTCATAACACTTCTTACATACAACTTTATTCTCAATGTGTATTAACCATAGTAATACAATAAAAACTTCAGTATCCATTTTTAGACATAATTTTTTTAATTCTTCAGAAATATAATTCAAGGCCGTAAAAAGTTGCTTCGGTCTCAAGTCTTAATCGTATTTTTTGTGTTTGTTATTGATTGTAAATAAGTCAATTTGCCATTACGTCTAAAATGGATAATGTGCGGTACATATTTAAAGATGCAGCTATTTTCTTTTTTCATAATATTATGTTTGCCACCGCATATCTAGGTTATACTATTATATTTTAGTTCGAGTGTATTCGGCTCCAAATGTGCGTGGAGTGAAAAAATGTGTAAATAAATGATTTGAAATATTTTATCTATTTATTTCTAGAGCTTTTGTATAAAGAGATATAAAATTGATAATATTGGAACATGGGATATCTACAAATATTTGCATTCATGAATTCATATAAAATGTTGCATCATGACATTGACTAATGAACATGGACTAATTTAGTATCTACTTAAAACAAAAAAGTACATACAATCATGCGGTACATTTTCGGTCCATATAGACATAAGTTTGCTTAAATAAACAAAAAAATGGTCGGATTATTACATTTTCTTGCTTACATAGCGCTAAATCGTTAACAAAACGAATTTTACTTACATACAGCACGTAATGCTCAATATTTTATCGTTCCCGCTTTTCTCAAATCGATTGAAGCGCCGCCAGGTGCTATAATCTGGCACTAAATCAAATCGACGCGCTCCTATTCTTTGAGATTGTGGGTAAACTATGCAGTTTTAATGAAAATGAATGTTATCATCGCATCTAAAAGTAGTTTTAACATCGATTTAGGTACCCTGTTAGTGGTTAAATACTTTATTCGTCAAAATAAATTTTAACATTTTTACCCACATGCGTTAATGGCGGACGCTTTCGGCCAATCAGAGAGCAGGCGTGCAGAAGCCCGCGCCATCTTCGTTTTCAAACACGGCCGCTCGCTCACTCGCTCAGTCAGTCGCGCGTCGGATTCGGACAGCCGTACAACTTACTAATATTCTAGTAATTAACACCAAAATCAGAACAATCATGAGCACCAATGAAAATAACAGTGAAGTGGCCGTCGACAAGGTCGGTGATGAGAAGAAGGGTGACCCAAAAAGTGACCTAAAAGGAGCCAAAAGGGCAGCAGAGGTGAGTGCACATGTCAAACAAATGTATTCGTTTAATCGCTCGCCATTTTATTGAACGTTATTATAAAGGCCGCATTACACTAATTTCCTTAATTTATATTCAGCTTCATACATTATTTCCACGAGGTAGATGTAGACATTTTGTGTAAAGGCGTGGAAATTATTGCGGTACTAACCGGCGTATTTTTGGAAGTCATATCTGTTGAGTTATGCATTTTAGTAAGTGTTAGGAAATAGTTGAGCCGTTAACAAGCGACCCGGTGACGTATCGACCATCGAGTATATAGTTTTTTGAACGATCTACAAGCTAGCCTATAATTTTTTAGCTTTGTTTACCCGTTTTCGATACGAAGGCATGACCTTGGCGGAAAAAAAAAACATGGCGCGGGAACGTACGCTGTCCTCATTGATGTCGTTATTATAGAAAACTATACATATAGATGTTACAATACATGTTTATAGCTTACTTCTGATTATATCGCGTGTAATTACTATTTTAGACTTTCTCAGGGCTTGCGTTCATCGTAGCGTGACGCTAGATAGATTGGTAACATGGCCGGCGCGAATGTCAGTGTTTGAGTCGGATGGCCTGTCACAAACGCCGCGCAAATGCTCTTCTAGCCTTATCTATTCTCCAAAGATCCTTCAACGTTATCCAAAGCAATATTAAAACGGTCATCAGTAACTTATTCACGCTCAAAGCGTTGCACAATTGTTATTTTATTTCGGCACTTACACTGAAAAGTAGCTAGTCAATGACCCGGCATTATTTGCATGTAGGTGTATTTAGAGCTGCCACCTCTCCGGGTTTGACCCGGAGTTTACGGGTTTGCATGGTTCATGTCCGGGCTACGGGTTTAACATCGATATCTCCGGGTCCGATGGAACGGAAAGCGACAACACGTCATCACGCACCGGGCGCACGGCGCGGAGTGCGTGCGTGCGTGACTGATAGTCTGAGTGAGACGTACAACGTACGGGCGCGGGCGCGGGCGGCCGAGTGAGCGGGAAAGTGGGAGTAGCAGGCAGGGAGCGCGGGCGGGGTACAACAGTACATGCGTACGCAGAACGATCATTAGATTCAAAACAATAGCTAATTTCTGTTAGCGCTTCGTAATAATTGCACACAAACAAGAGTATTTTATGTTTTGTTCATTAATATTTCTATCACAGATTGTTTTCGGTACTTTCTCTTATTAAAAGTACCTAGTGTTGTAGCGTGTGGTCATAATGGAACAAGAAGAATCACAGTCGAAGAAAAAAAAGAAGTACGAATGTAATTTTCAACAAGTGTGGCTAGAAAATGAGAAGTATAAAATGTGGGTGAGAAAAGTCGATGAAAAAAACGCGAAATGTGTATTTTGTAACGTGAAATTTACAGTGAAATGGGATGGTGAAAAGGCGTTATCAACTCATCTTAACAGTGAAACGCACAAGAAAAAGGTGAGAAACATTGACTCAAACTCTTTGATAACCGCTTTTCTGCCCAAGAAAAATTCTTCTGAAGAGCTAAAAGTAGCGACAATCGAAATTGCGTCGATTTATCATGCAATTAGCCACCACCATAGTTACTTGAGCACCGATTGTGGTATTAAATTAAATGCTACTCTTTATTCCGATTCACCACTATCACATAAAGTTCACTGCGGCAGAACAAAAGCTGAAGCCATTGTTTTGAATGTCCTAGCACCGAATTCAATCCAGTCAACAATACAAGACCTAAAAAGGACTCAATCTGGAGGCGGGGTTCACTTTTCGATTGCTATCGACGCCTCAAATAAAGGATCCCAGAAAATGTATCCAATTGTCATCAGATACTTTGACCAAGAAAAAGGTGTTCAGAATAAATTAATGGATTTTTATGAGGATTCGAACGAAACATCTCAAAAAATTTTTGAGAATATTGACAATTTTATGCTTCAGCATGACTTAGACACAACTTTGCTGTCTGCTTTCTCTGCAGATAATGCACCGGTTAATTACGGTGCTCACAATTCCGTGTACCAAAAAATTAAAGATAAATATTCCGATACCAAAGTCGTTAAAGCAAATTGTAACTGTCACGTTCTTCATAACGCCGCCAGAAACGCTATGAAAGCTTTAACATATGATGTGGAAAACTTGATTATGAAAGTTTATGCGGAATTTTCGAACAGCGCAAAACGCACGAGAGAATTGCAGGCATTTTTTGAGGAGTTTGAAATTGAATACAGAAAAGTTTTGAGACATGGGCCAACTAGATGGTTAAGTTTGGGAAGAGCTGTTGACAGATTGATATTGTCATGGCCTGCTGTATCCGCGTATTTCAAAAGTCTTGGTGAAGCAGCATGCCATAAGATAATATGGGAATTCGTAAAACAGTGTGGTGATGATGCTGGAAGTTTATCTGCAAAAATCACACTACAGGAATGTTATTTATATTTCATTCATCATTATATGAATATGCTGACAGAAGCCATACTATTACTGGAAAAAAACACAGTAACAGCTACTGAGTTGCACCCAATTATGAAAAATATAAAAGACAAGGTTGAAAGCCGACTGCATGACGAGTTTTATGGCGCCAAAGTAATGAGAAACATGAAGTTTTTGAGGCCTTCCGAACAGGATCAATTAAAAAAAGAAGCCAATGAGGTTTACAGAAGAACTCTTGAATACGTACAGAAATATTATGATTTTGAGCATTCTGTGTTCAAATTTTTTTCCAAATTCGATCTAACAAGTGCAGTAAGTTACGAAGATGCTGTGGAAGCTTGCGAATCACTTGGTCTGAAAAATGTGGACGAAGATAAACTGTATGACGAGACCCGAAAATTAAACCAAGTCTTTCCTCAGTTCGAACAATCTATTAATTCAACATTATCTGTTGATTTACGATGGGTTCAGCTTTTCAAAGTCACCTCAACTTTCACCGAACTGCCAAAAATAATTGGTAAAATCTTTTCAATCCCTATAAGCAATGCTTTCGTAGAACGCGTCTTTTCTTTAATGGGAAATTTGTGGACAGACGAGCGAAACTGCTTATCAGTGGACATGGTGAAGGCTGAGTTAATTGTAAAGATTAATTACAATATGAATTGCCAAGAATTTTTAAAATTTTTGAAGAAACCTGAGCAAGAAGAAATGCTGAAACAATCCCTGCAGAATAAAAAATATAATTTTAAGTGTCAAGCTAGTTCAAGTCAGCCTAGCACTAGCTAGGTAATTTATATTAAACAAAAAACGTTACATTATGTAACGTATGTAACTTACATACCTATATTAATTTACCATTACTTTGTACTTATTTCATTAAATACTTAAATCTTTAAAAAAATGTTTTATTTTAATAAAAAAAAACGACATTTCTAAAATCTCCGGGTCTACTGTTTTTGAAAGGTGGCAGCCCTAGGTGTATTGTATGTAGTATACATATCCTTTGTTCTACGAGCACTTGTTCATAGCTAATAGTCATGTGAAGATTCATCGAATGAAAGAATTAAGCGGGAATATTCAAGATTGTGTATAATATGCTAAAAACGAAATGTTTTATATCTTCTGTCTCGTTCGCTCTAGTAGGTTATGTGCGTGTTAGAAAACGCATGGCGTTTATGGCTTGGTTAGAGAATGTTGCGTTCATATAGGTTATTGTCGACGTAGTTATTTAATGTAAAACGCTGTTTATGAACGACGCTATAAATTTTGTATGAGTCTTGTTTGAAAAGTTTTTAATTGTGTAAGTATCATGAAAACGGCGTCGCTTCGCGAACAGTTAGGTAGGTATACGCGGTGACCGCGTTCCGTTCAACTTTGCCACGGGAAAAAGAGCCGTATGACGCCGGTCCCACTCTATACATCGCTCTTTCCCCCATATAACGTAACTAATGACCCACGCTTCTTTATCGTACGAATCTTTGTCACCTGCGTCTCATGCTTTATGAAGTACTAATGCCCACGAAATTATCGTATATTAAGATCTCAGTGCATCCAAAATTCAATATTGGCTAATAGCCAGTTATTACTAGTTTGATCTTGTATACGTCAAGAAACACCTCATAATGTCTTTTTCGTAAACAATGAGAAGTAAAATGTTCCCGCCACTAATTTTTGTTACGGTTTTAGGAGAAAACAACAGAAGCGAAAAAGGCGCGAAAGGAAGAAAATGGCGGCGGCGGAGATGATGAACCACACAGTGATGAGGAAGATTTAGAAGGAGAGGGTGAGGGTGAAGAAGACGACGACGAGGAAGTAGAAGGAGAAGAAGATGATGAAGAAATCGTTGGGGAGGGAGAGGAAGACGATCTCGACGGCGAGGGTTAGTAGCGTTTAATCTGTGTGTAAACAAACAACAAACTTCAAGGGTCGTTCGTGCACTTTGCATGATACCGAAGGTTCGTGTAGGTTATCATTAATTCTACGAATCGTAGATTGAATAACTATTCGCTAATTACAGTCACAAAAACCTACTTGCCTTCGTAAAACCTCAATAAAGTTTATATTTTCGTTTTTATCTATTGCTTTTGCAATCTTCGTTCTCTATCGATACTAAATTTGATAATAGAACCGACACGGTACGGCCGCTCTTTTGTAACGGTTTTTTACCTGCGTTTGACAGGGCACGTGCTCACGACTAAATGCACGTTGTATTTTTTGTTGCAGATGAGGAAGTAGAAGAGGAGTTACTGGGTGAGGAGGAAGAGGAGGATGCGTAATACGCCTCGTGCCTCTCTATGGACAATGTCACAGTGATGTGTTAGTGCTCGTGACGCCCCGGACTGGCGCGGCCTCGCCTCGCCCCAACTGCCACAGCGACAGCCCCAACAACAGTGACACTAACAACAGTTGGGAACACGCGGGGCCGACAACGCTCCCACCTAAAACGGGTGCAGTTCTATTTAAATGACAAATGTAATTAATTAAGTCAAATTCAATGCAGATTTTCAATTTTTTTTTTTTTACAATGTTTAAGTTCGGTACTGTTACTGTATCTTTACTTTTCTGCTCATAGTGTATGAGCGTGTATTTAAGACTTAGTAGAATGTTGAATTTTGTCATGAAATGTACAAATGTGTTTTTCGGAAGTAAACTTTATTCTAAGTGAAATCCACTCTGTATTCTAGGTCTACCTGTGAGCCCGTTCAATGGTGAAGTTGTGATATTTTTCTATACAATAGATTACCTATCCGTTAATAATAAAGTATAGAAGTAAGCCGGTTAAGGCGCGTTATAGTAATATAAGCTATAAGTCACAAAGCTCAATTCCTCATTTTCTTGTTGTCGATGAGAGTTTGTGTGTACATATTTAGCGTAAGTGAAGCCTGTGATTTTTATAATCAGTGTGATCGTTGCATTCAGGTTAATCATATTCTTTTACTCAGTACATCCACACTCACGTTTCGGTTACACAATCGCACCCTCGTTCGACTCGTTCGCACACTGGATCGAGTGATAAAATTTGATAACGAAGTAAAACTTAGCAAATAGTCATTTAGCGATAGAATCGATACAGGTCGGCATCGTCCAGAGCCTCTGAGTCGGAACGAGGTAGCGTCACCTGCAGCGCCGCCGCGACCGACGCCGTCGTGTTCCACACGTTAGTTTACTAGAAAAACATCACAATTTTGCCATTATCTCGCGAGCATCGCTCCGGCCGCCCGCTCTCCGCTCGCCGATAGCGCGCGGCCGCCGCGCCGCGATAGATAACGAAAATATTAAACCGGCCTGTCATTTTTGTCCATAACTGTTATTTAGGATAGAACATCCAGCTCGGTAATCCAGTGTCTCACGGTGTGGAATAAGAGATTCCTAGGTTAAAGTGATTAGTATGTAGGATGTACGTCATTTTTTATGAAAGGACGCCACGGGCGGGGTGCGGGGGCCGGGCGGCGGGCGCGTGGCCTCGTTCGACGCCAGCCCGCACCACGGCGCGGCGACGCGTTCTCTCGCGTGGAAAATCACCCGTTGTGCGCCATACATCGCTGCGCCGGCCTCTCTGACCCGCGCCGCGATGTACCGCGCACCCCGTATGCACCGCCTTGACGCCGATCGTCACATGAGCGTTTTGATACTTCTTGTTGAATCAGTTTTTCTCCACGTCCGTTCAGTCTTTCGCGGGGCACCGCGACTTGCAGTCGCCGGCTTTTATGATATGAAATTAATTTCTAAGTATGAATGGCGACGTCGCCGTGCCCTGCGGGAGACGGCGAGACGTTCTGAGAAGCATTTAGCGAATTGTTCCATTGGCAATTGAATACCAAAGGGAGCAAAGATATTTTCATTAGAGGAAATTGACATGGAAATCAATAAAATTATCTTATGAGTAAATCTTATTGTCCCGCCTTTTCATTTTTGTGGTAAGATTGAGCTGTCGCATATTTGTACTATGTACGACTTATGTGAATACCTTAGTACGATTTTATTTATTTGTGATGTTGAACACTATTGATTTTCTACAATGGACGAAATGTAAATACAACCGATTTTAAGTAAAAAGTTATTTTGTTTTCAAGCTTATTTATTTGTCCCACGTTATCAGAATATTATCCCGAATGAAATCCTCCATTTCTAGAGTAGATTATGATGACGTAAAGATAGTGTTACTAAAATAAATATGGCGCATGGTCTCGAAGCGCAATTCTTTGAGCCGAGTTCATACTGAATTATAAATACATTTAGTTCAAGATGTCAATTTTGTTCTTCCGACGACGTGAATAAAATTATTATGCTTTAGCCCTTTGAAGGTTCTTTCTGTAGAAAACGTTGTATTATTGCTTCCGGCGCAAGCCCGTAGTCCACATTTCATAACCTATTTATAAAACTAAGTTCCAGAACAGTGAACAGTGCTCTTATGAAATCATCATGATTGCACAATAACACTACCTACTTATCTAGCAG
This sequence comes from Eilema depressum, assembly GCA_914767945.1. Taxonomy (NCBI): domain Eukaryota; kingdom Metazoa; phylum Arthropoda; class Insecta; order Lepidoptera; family Erebidae; genus Eilema; species Eilema depressum. The sequence goes on from OU612020.1 coordinate 20,817,849, forward strand.
TACCTATACAGTTAGCACTACATTTTATTTCTTTACTATCGTCAATAATCACCTTTTGACTTCACCCCTCGTCCTTCTCACCCCATTTTACCAAACTAAAGTAGGTTACATAAATACCTATCTACATAACCATATTATCCACCCACAGGCTATCTCTTCGTACCTATCCATGGGTATATTTTTATCGATTATGAAAAGGTACCTACCACATGCTGGCTTATAGAGGCTATAGAGAAGCTATAAATATGTAAGCGGTGTTCAGTGCCTAACAAAATTGAAATAGGTACCTAAGTAAACATCCCATGTAGATATCCGGCTTGGGCTAACGGTAGTGTACCGTGTGAACGCAGCCTTGGAGACGCGAGAACGCCATACTAGCGACATCTAGCGGCTGGCATTTGTAACTAGTTCTTATCAAACGATAAATAGATGGCGATACTGTGGCAATAGCATATACGTGGAGGTTGCGTTACGGCCGATAGTACTTGCTGTCAAAACAGATGACGCTAGTTTTGTATTGGCGGGTTTTTTAATTTTTAAATTAACTTGTTAAACGAGTATAATTATCATACAGGACCGTTGTTTAACATCAGACAGATTCCCTAGTAATATAATATATTAATCTATGAGACAGATACAGCTCAAACTCTCTCAAATGCATGACACGAGTTAACAATAGGTTCACTCCCCTAATACTTGCGACCGAATACCGTGTTTGGTGAAATGTAGGTGTTAATTCACCTCTCCTTAACCCTCTGGGGATAAAGGCGTGATTATATGTATGTATGTGTTGTGTAATGTATGTATCTTGTTATAAACTTTTGACTGCGTCCTCGGTCTCGGTCACTATTTTAAAATGAATCAAGCTCTAAAATACAGGCGTGTTATTATCGTTCGATAATGCCGAAGTTACCGAACGCGATATTGCGTTAATGCGTCCCGATTGCTTACACACTATTGTCGGATAATTTTTAGATACTCATACAAAAACTAAGTACCTACAAAAATAGACACGGTAGGTAGTTATGATTTCTAAAAACATCAATGACTAAATTAGGTTATCAAAGTTTAAGTAGTTTTATTTATAGGCAAGAACTTAACCTTCTAAATAACAATATAATGATTTACGGAAGACAAAATCAACGAGCATAATATTTACTAAAACAGGTAAATAAATCAAAATGAGAGAAAAAATAGCAATATCAGAACATTTGGAAATATAATGTACACACGATAAGGGAATAAGTTATATTTTAATGTAGGTACTAACCTAGTTGATATCAAACAATAAACCACTGTTCCAAATTCAAATAAAATTGAACTTCTACAATGCAAGAAAACTTTTATTTATAAATAAAAGAGGAAAAAATATAAACCCGTTGCAGAAATGTCATTTCTTGCGGCACTGCTCATTGGTCGGTCCTTGAATCTCTTTGTCACAAGGTTTTTAAAATGTTGCTATGGATATTGAGATTTTGGCGTTAAATGTAGTTCGTAATTTCGAGATTATTTATTTTTTATATTATTAATGGTTTATTATAGTACCTTATTAATGGCAATAATGTATTTGTAAATTGAAATTAAACTGCTTCCACGGGATTATCATTTATCTCATTTTTTCAAGTGTTATTTCTACATTAATCTCGATATTTAAAAATCTTGTTATGGTCATGTGAACGCAGTCATTACATGCATGATCTCATGAATGATCATCGGGAAACACGGATAGGTTTGGCGATCTTGCTAATACTATTAGCGTTATAGTTTGGCCAACGAAAGATGGTTCATGAAAATGGCGGTAAATTTAAAAATCAACAGATTGCTACACTGGCTAATATACCGAAAAAATGTCCATTTTTGGTGCTATTGCCACCGCGAAGAAGGGCGATCACGTTATTATTTTATTTTCCGAAATTGGTGTGAATTCGAGTTTTTATGTATAAAAATAGTAGCCGGGTTCGGGTGAGCAGTTATTTAAAATGGGTTGTGGTGTGGTTTATGGTACGGGAATTAAATTTCATAAATTCGTAAAATTTTAATTTAGTATTCTTTCCGCCAGCCGTAGAAGCGGTTATGTCAGATACACGGACTTAAACCGACTAAAACGAAAACCGCATGCCGTCTCAGATCTCAAATCCCGACGTGTAAAGTGAGTAGGTACCTAGTTACCCATTGCGGCAGAATTTTATCAAGTAGGTACTTATCTGATTGTAGTTCTAATAATAACCAATAATAACTATCTACATAGCATGATTCACTTGTTTTTAATTATATTTATATTTCGTCAATAGTTTGCAATTGCGAATACCTACTTAGGTATTTAACACGTTGAACGCCGCACGAAAAATCGAGGTTTTCCGTTCAGGCCACAGGACTCACCGGTGAGCCTTCCCTTACTGTTCCGTTCAAGCCACGTAGGTCACCCGTGAGCCTTTTGACAGGTCTAACGAAAACGCTTCCCACAAGCCACAGATTGCAGTTATCAAACAAAACGTATGTAGGAATGAGCCGCGAGGCCCTGCAGCGTATTCGGACGGCGTGGTTTTGAAATCCGGTAAAAACTTGTAAGATTTTTTCGAGGTTCTTGTAAGATGCAAGGGTCGTCCTACGATTCAGTAGAAATTGTTATTTTGATTATGGAGTGTGAATCGAACTAATACATAATTGCGAATATTTTTATTCAAAATATAATAGGATATAATATTTTCTTCTTCACGAAATAAAAATCTCGCATTACGTTTTATATAAAATCTTGTTTACAACATTTTATATTAGAATATTCAAAAAGTCTTGGAATGGAATGGAAAGGGGACTTTTGTCCGCACTTAAACTCCTTTTTGAAGACTGCAGGCTATAGTAGCCAGCCCAGAAGTGCAGAAGCTTACTGGGTGCTTCACAGGCTTCGCGGAGCGACCTCACTGTGCCGAGGATTCGAGAACGTTGGGGGGCTACTGCCTCGCATTCTAATACTACGTGGGCAGTCGTTTCCACGGCGATGAAACACCCCCGACGTAGAGGGCTACCCGTGATCAGGATGGTGTAAAGGTGCTTGTTTAGGTGACAGTGACCTGTTATTGTCCCCAGAATTGTTTCGTAAGCCGGTTGGTTCAATGATGGCAAGGCCACTTTTGACTGGCTGCAATCTGTGGTTTCTGCCCATCTTTGGATGTGTAGTTCGGCAAATCTCTCACGCAACCAGTTGCGGATCTTTGAGAAAGGTATCGGTAGTAATGGTAGTGGGCCATTCAACGACATGAGCCTCTTCACGCCGGTTAAATCACGGCATCGTTGCCGTAGGACCCACTGTGCCCTTTTATCCACTGTAGCGTTACTACGTCGTAGGTGGATAGCTTGTGTAAAGCTGCCTGACACTCCGCTATTAGTATGCTGTTTGGTTATTTGGTGGTCTAGTGCTTTCAGGACAGCTGTGCTGTCGGTGAGGAGTCTTATATTTAAGCCCCTCACCTCCAGTCTGTTTCTTTCCGTCGCAGCTGTTGTTATGACGACAAATTCAAATTGGAAAATCGAGCTGTGTTTGCCCAGTGGTAAGTGGATGTTTAGGCCGAGGTCCAGGGAGTGTACGCCTGCTCCTGAAACATTTTCTGTTTTGGAGCCGTCAGTGTACACGCGTACCTTTTCGAAACCGGAGTAGTCCTTATCCTCAAAAAGTCTCTAAAAATCACATTTATGACAGGAGTCCAGGCTGCCATTCACCGCATGAAGAACCAGAAAGCTGTGGGACCCGACGAAGTCCCCATCGAAGCTTGGAAGGCAATGGGTGCCCGTGGTGTGAGCATCTTCACAAACCTATACAACCGCATACTCTTCCCCGGTAAGATCCCGAGCCAGTGGAGACTGAGTATCATCACGCCAGTCTTCAAAGCCAAGGGATCGGTGCAGTTACCGCGCGCCGCGGTTTAAAGATAATCTCTCCCACCATGAAGCTCTACGAGCTGATAATCGAATCCCGGATCCGAAAGGAGAGTGCACTTTCGGACCGTGGATCCGGCGTTCGCCCCAAGGATTGTGCGGAGAAATACAGGGCCAAGAACACGCCCCTGCACTGCCTATTCCTAGACATACAGAAGGCCTTCGACTGTGTTCCTCGCGCGGTGATACGCGCAATACCCACCAGGGGTATTGCGGTCCAAAGATGTTCCAGAGGCTTACATTGACACTATCCAAGACATGTACCACGATTCCAATTCTGTGGTTTGGACCGCTGTTGGCGACATGAAAACCTTCCCCGTTACCGTCAGGATACACCAAGGATCCGATTATCTGAGCTCCGAGGTCATCTTGGCCTCTGATGCAATCAAGAAAATACGTCTCTATGACGATGATGATGAATCACAACTATGGCAGTTTTTAATACTGATTCGACCAATCCAATGTTCCTTTGGCTTTGGAGGGCGGGTGAGCCGCGGGGTGACCCCGCGGCCCCCGGCAACGGAAAAATTGATATTCCTTCGTAGGAGGCCACGGGACCCTCATGTGAGCCTTTTGCTGTATCACTGAAACTAGACGGTAGAAGTCGCTAATTTTTATTTTCTACACGTTTTATAGCATTTTATTGACTTTGGGATGAAAATCAGAAGTTGTAAAAAAATACGGTTTCGTGATTTTTGGCGTGGCTCAAACGGAAAAGTACGCTAGGCTCACCGGTGGGCCGCGTGGCGTTCAACGTGTTAAGATTACAATAAGATCTCAATAAAAGTAGGTATGTCCATATCCTTTCGTATTTTTAAGCTGTTTCACTTTTGTCGTGCTTAAAACAATAGCCCACTTGCCGAATACGGGTCACATGCCGCTAGTTTAACAACAAAGGATAATAATACACGACAAAGTTATGACGCACTAACTTTACTTTATCATATAACAGGACAACAACGTCCCGTATTATGTCGACTAATATATTGGTCCAAACATTGGTGACAAATGTTTACGGATTTGGCTTTGATTCCGCGCAGTACCACACCATAAACAAATAAATTTAGTACGTTTTATACCGCGCGGGAGGACTTACGTCTTTTCAATTAATAATTGTGGAGCGGAACATTTCGCGTAAATAATTTCAATTGAAACGATCTTCAATTAATTGAGTGTTTATTATTGGTTTTAGAAATAAATGAGTTGGTTTTAAACGTGATTATTATGTGTCTAACTAGTGTTTAAGTTATAAAATGTGATTTATGAATGTGAAATTTCATGAACTTTCAAGGGAATAGCATTGACAATCAATTTTAAAAGGTAAACAAATTTACATTTTTATTTACTTAATAAATAGTTTTTATTATATTACCTATCATCTAGGTATCATCTAGGTATCATCTAGGTATCTTATTCAGTTACCACGAGTCAAACAGCGATGTGATTATTTTAACAGTACTGTAGCAGTCGGAACAAAAATAAGTAGGATCATATCCGGTGGTAGGTATTTTTTTTTTAATAGAGTGTAAAAAAAAAATGTTGAAATCGGTTTCAAGTTGGATTTTTTTTTTACTTTTTTTAACGGATGTTCACGCGGATATTACGCATTAAAATCTTTTTTTAACAGAGTCTTCAATTTATTTGATATTATTTACACTGATTTCACCGTCTCGGTTAATTTTACTTCCTCATTTTAGACTGCTTTGATGCATCAGTCAGTAATCTTTCTTCTCTTCTTTCTGATCTCTGACAATCCTGGTTGCGTCCAAATTTTGCGAAGCCCAGGGTCCGCTGTCCTACTCTCTCTCCAATTCATCATTGATTTGATTGGCTCTTAGCTTCCACGGGAGCAACTGCAATCAGTCTGCGCCGAGGATCGAAAATCAGCCTGTGCACCTGCCAACAAAAAATCGTCATCATTACTAGGTATCTAAGCGTGTTCTAAATACCTATGTAAGAAGGTTGAAAAAATATTGTACATTTTCAACTATTGTATTTAGGGTCCCAAAATCAATCAGAATATTCAATAGTTGTATGTATGGAATAATTTTGGTACAATTAAAATTGGTGCGCAAAAAATCCGAAATTGAATTTAACTTTTTTGAAATTTATTTATGTACTTTGTATGTAGGTAGGTACCTAGGTACGAGTATGTCATGTCATGTTGCAGAGTCAACATCGGGTCTAAAAGGCCTCATTGAGCGATTCCGCTAAAAACGAATTACCTTATGAATTTCCAGTAGATTTCAATAGATTCCTATAAAATTCGTATAATGGTCACTCATATGAGCAGAACCACAATAATTCATTTAATATGTAGACTCCAATTTCGTGTACCTAAATGTCACCGCATGACAAAATGTTATCCTTCCTAATACGATTCCAATAAAGTGACCTTTTTAGACCTACATACCTAGGTACCTACCTTATGAACATCATGGCAGTCGTTATGAGCAGTTGGAGTCCTAACTCCTAAAAAGTTCAACAACTGGTCTAGCTATAATGTTTTGATTGATATGCAAATATAATTGAGATGTAATGATTGATATGCAAATCCGCAGTCAAACTGGTAAAGCGGACCCCAGACTTGAGGAGAGTGGCAACACTCAAGTTGTTTACATAGTTCCCGTATTTAAATTTTATAATTAAATTAATATATTGATAAACAGTGAGAAAAAGTACAAGAATCGATGTAAAAGGCGATAAATGGTACGCGATATTATTAGTGATAATTTTAGACAACTTATAATAAAGATATAGAACTGTGTTACTAATGTGTGACGATATAAAATGTGGTGATTAAAATAGTATTTACAATACCTTTGACACTCTTTAATACACAAAAACAGTGCAGTGATAAATATTATGCAAACACCAATTTGTAGGAATAAAAATAAGTCATTGAAAATAACAACCGTATTATTAAACTAGTTTGGAAAAATACCTACCCACATACACAACAACAATCGTCACTTTTACCTCAAGTGTCAAATAGCATAACTAAGACAATATAATAACAAACAACCACTACTGCCATTATTACTTGAGGTGGACAATAGCAAAACTAAAAGTGTTACCATATGAAAAAATAAAAGAGTACTCAATCTTAATGATATACGACAATTACTGCCATTATTACTTGCGGTGGGGAGTAGCAAAACTAAAAGGATACCATATGTAAAATAAGTGTAAAGATTGGTAGATTTTATTTTTTTTCTATCGTTGAGAAACATTGCCCATAGAGTGTCTGAGTGTTGTTATTCTATTTTTTTTTTTGGTCTACCTGAGTACATTTAATCAGTTGAGGATGAACGAATATGAAAATATTACTTTTAGACGCGAACGAGCGCAGTCACCCCCTGACAATAGCAATGATGACAATTTCCTTGACGATACATTAAATGACACAATGCACAGTGTGCCAGATATATCAAATACTGAAGATGTTGAAACTATTATAGAATTAAGAAAAATTATAGAAAACCTCAAATACAACCTGAGTTGTGCCAATAGTGAAATCGATTCGCTAATACTTGAAAATGATAAATTAAAAAAGGAAAATCAAGATTTGACTCAAAAAAACAATTTAACTATGTATCCCTTATCTACTCCTGTTCAAGTACCGACAAAAATTACCAAAACAATAGGACACGATATTGTGCAGGGAACCGGAACCCTCGACAAGCAAACACAAACAGACCCAGCTAGAGCATACCATTTCACAGATATGCATACACAGATCGAAAATCAACATTCTGATATATTGGGGGCGCCTGAAGCTGTAATGACGGAAAAAAGGAGTGTATTAAAAAATAACATATGTATATTAAGCTCAAATAAAACTAATAAAAACATATTGACTTTGGCAAAAGAATATTTCCAGGAACACTACCATATATGTCACTATTTAACACCAAATGTCGGAATCAAACATCTCTTACGTGATATACAGAAAAGAATAGAAAAATATACATTGAATGATTTCTGTATCATAATGGTTGGTGAGGAGGATTTCAGAACTACAAATAATTATTTTGACATAATAACATACATAAGAGAAATATTACAGGACATTAAAAATACAAATATTATTATTGGTCTACCAACATATAAATTAAATAATAATTACAATAATCTTTTTAACTCTAGACTTGAAATGTTTAACAATATGTTGTACTTGGACATTGTCACCCATGAACATGCTTATATTTTGGACTCAAACCTGAATTTAAGTTATCACCGCACCATATACACGCGCAGGGGTGCACTGAATAACCATGGCATGAAGATAATATTTAAAGACCTCTATTATCTGATCCTGGACATCTCGGAAGATAATTCAGTCAAGTATACAGAAGAAGCACCGTCCCAGGAAGAACCCTCTCAATACGAGCTTTTTCGCGCCTAAATAGCTAACCATTCTCCACCAAAACATAGCAGGGTTTAGATCAAAAGCGAACCAATTAACAGTTTCCGTGCAGAATCTCATGGATAGAAATATGGAAGTGGATGTTATTTGTTTGACTGAGCATTTCATGGTAATGGAGCAGGAAGACTCTTGCGTAATTCCCAACTACAACATGGCTGCAAACTACTGCAGGATTAAAAAGAGAGGAGGCGCTTGTATCCTTGTAAAGGCAGGGCACAAATGGAATAATATATTAACACTATTGAATATGTCTGTTTGTTCTGCTTTCGAATGTTGCGCAATCGAGCTGACAGAGTATAAAATTGTTATAGTCTGTATATATAGAGTTCCTTTAACTAGTAATTTAGACATTTTCTTTGATAAGCTGAATAATGCATTAACTTATTTAAACAAACATTATAAAAAACATAATATTATTATAGCAGCAGACTTTAATATCAATATTCTTAGGGAAAATAAGCTAACACGTAATTTTGAGTGTCTGCTTCTCAATTATAATTTGAAATTACAGATAAGACAACCTACGAGACTAATAAGTAAAACATGTATTGACAATTTTGCCCATAACTTTGGGACAAAATGTAAATCAGAGGTAATTGAGTTTGGTTTGTCTGATCACACTGCCCAGCTTTTGAGATGTACCGTTAAAAAAGTATGTATTTTAAAATATTGGAAAATAAAGCGACGTGATATATGTTCAGAAAATCTTAAAAAGTTTAGGTACTGTATTAGTAAGTTAACGTTTGCAGATACATACGGAGCCTGCGACCCGAACATAGCTTATAATACTTTCTATGATGCATTCTATTTGTTCTATGACCTATGTTTCCCCTATAGAAATATTACGATGCGCGTCCATAAAACACCTAAATGGATATCTCATGGCATAAAGATCTGCTGTGCTAGGAAACGTGAACTCCTGTGGAGTTATAGAAAGCGTGCTAACAGAGCTAATAAAGAAAAATTAATGCAATATAGTAGGAAACTAAAGAAAATTATAAAACTGACACAAAGAGCACAAAATAACCATAAAATAACTACTTCCACGAATAAAGCGAAGACTACATGGCAGATTATAAACACAACAAAGCACAATAACCCTCCAGACACTATACCATGCATTCAACTTAAGGATAACATTATAAGTAACCCTATTGACATCTCAAATGTTTTTAATGATTATTATATTGACAAAGTAACACCGTTGAATAAAATGCATAAGCTCCAATATAGACAATATTTGACTACTCAACTTCATTCTATGTTTATGAAACCCTGTATACCAAATGACGTAAAACTAATTATAAAATCTCTAAAAAACACTAGCAGTGTTGGCCATGATGACATTTGCACTAAAGTAATTAAATACGTTATTGACTATATCCAAACTCCTCTTTGTCACATTATAAATTTATCAATTGAAACTGGCACTTTTCCTGATAGTTTAAAAGTAGGCATTATTAAACCCGTGCATAAAAAAAATAGTAAATTAGGCATTGAAAACTACAGACCTATTGCCCTGCTATCAATATTTTCCAAAATTTTTGAAAAATATATACATAATGCTCTCAACGATTATTTAGAATCTCATAATATTTTAGTCAGGGAACAAAAAGGCTTTCGCCGAGATAAGACGATAAATCTTGCAATTTATGATTTTTTGCAAACAGTTATGTCTAGCGTTGATAAAAGAATACCAATTTGTGGTATATTCATGGACATGACACAAGCATTTGACTATGTGGATCATGACATTATGTTGCACAAACTTGAGACTTACGGTATAAGGGGTAACATCTTAAAATTGATTGAAACTTATTTAAGAAATCGTACTCAATACACTCAACTAACTAGAATTAATGTCAAGACGAAGATGGAGAATACATATCTGTCTAACGGACGTAAAATTCAATATGGCGTACCTCAGGGAAGTGTTTTGGGTCCGTTGCTATTTATAATATATATAAATGACCTCCCAAAGGCGACATCTAACCCAATAACGCTTTTTGCGGATGATAGTACGGTTGCAATCAAATGTAATGGCCCAGAGACTTATGAGCGTGATATAAATACCACATTAGCGGCCATTGTCGAATGGTTGGATGCTAATAATTTGAAGGCTAACATCGGAAAAACTCAGTTGATGCATTTTAGCCAACGTGAATCCACTCAGGTTCCTAAGGTCAACTACAAAAGTGAGCCAGTTGTTGCAGTACAGACAACAAAATTCCTTGGTATCCATATAGATAATAAATTAACATGGAAACCACACATACAACAATTATGTAAAAAGATTAGTAAATCGGTCTACGCTCTTCATGAATTGGCCCAGGTTGTAAATGTAAATACATTGCTGACGGCATATCACGGCCTGGTAGTCTCAGTACTTAGGTATGGCGTAATTTATTGGGGTAACTCCACTGATATAGATTTTATATTTAAGGCTCAGAAACGGTGTATCAGAGCTATGTTTGGGCTGCAGACGACTGAAAGCTGTAGGCCACTATTTGTGAAACATAAAATTTTAACTCTTACAAGTCTGTATATTTATGAAGTCACACTATTTGTCAGACTAAATCCCAACCTATTTGAGTTAGCATCACAAAATAGCAGTAGATCACAGAGAGATAAGTGTCGATTGTGCATACGTAAGACCAATACAGCTTTAATGCACAAAAGTGTATTCCATATGGCTGCTGTGCTATACAACAAACTGCCTAAAGAAATAAAGGGACTTAATTTTAATCTATTTAAGAAAAAATTGAAAAGCTTTCTAGCAGATAAATGCTACTATAGTATACAAGATTACCTAAATGACCGCTTAATGTAATTATAATATCATCCATTTATTTCTTTTTGACATATTATGATAATGTATTATTTGAATTGACTATGACATAACACAATTATTGTTTGATTATTGTATACAAATCTGCCAAATTTTTGCATGCCTATTCTAAGGTCGGAACACTTGGAACTAACTGTATTGTATTGACAACATCATTGTAACAGTGCTTTCTGCAAAATAATAAATGATTTATGATTTATGATTTATGACTCCAAGGTGAAAGTTTCAAATTCGACTAGGATTTACGCTGGGTTAAAGATGAAGACGAAGAGGCTAATCATGTAAAACGGAACATTACGATAGTAAATAATGTATTTAGCTGCTTATGTGCCCACATAAAAATACTGACTAGCTGCTGCCCATGTGACTCATGGTTTATTCCGAATTCGCCCCACAAATTTGCCCCATATTCCTGAAATACGTTAAGTATTATAGCCCCTTTTTTCATTGCTTTTAACATAGTTTTGCATAGAACTGCTATTTTCCGAAATCAAATATATATTACTACTAGCTTTTTGCCCGCGGCTCCGCCCGCGTGGATGTCGGTTATCGCGACCAAACATAGCCTATGTCCTTTCTCAAGGTCTAACCTACCTCTATACCAAATTTCATCAAAATCGGTTCAGCGGTTTAGTCGTAAAAGTGAGACAGACAGACAGACAGACAGACAGACAGACAGACAGACAGAGTTACTTTCGCATTTATAATATTAGTAGGGATTAGAACTATCGGGATAATTACCATGTATTGTTTGGAGTTTCCGATATTTCGGCGCTGTTGCAAGTTCAATATCGGCAACTCCAAACAATACATGGTAAATATCCCGATAGTTCAAATATATAACAGACAGCAACAGCTACTTAGCATTTTATAAGTAAATATTGGTACCTAACTATTCAAAATTCAGCCAATAGAATTGTAAAATCTCCGAGACATGGTACCTACCCAAAAAAGATTTCAGAAGCTTCATAGATTAGAAAACGTATAATATTTTATGTTAATATACTGCAATTGAAAAGAAATGGCCGCGTGGTTCCCAGCACAGTAGAATTTGGGCCACCCCATCTCCTCCCATGCGGTGTCGTACAAAGCGACTAAGGATTAGGGCTGTTTAACATCAGACAGATTATGTACATAAAGCCCAGATCCAGCCTCAGTCAGATACATGGCTTGTGTCAACAATTATAGTGCCCGGAATACGGCAATAGGCTCATCCCCTATTACGTGGGACCTAATACAATGATTGGTGAAATGTGGGTGTTAATTCACCTCTGCCTAGCCCTCCGGGATAAAGGCGTGTTGTATGTAGGAATGAAATTGATTCAATTTCAAACAAAATCCGCGTCGTGTTATTTAATTCGAACCAAAATCGGATGTACCTGCATTTTTATTGATCTATTGTTTTCCTTGTATAAATAATTTCCGATTTCCGTCCATTCTGGCTTTTAGTGTTATTTTATACAGTTGTGATTGTGACCTTGACGAAACGTCTTGACCAATTTGGATACTTTTGGCAGCTTTTAATTTTATTGATAAACAAAAGTTTGGGAAACGCTGTCACGTAGTCACGCACACAAAGTCAATATAAAGCTGTGTGCCTGTGTTTGATACAATTTACTTACCTACCTAAATGCGGAACAAAATAAAACGTAAATTCGTAGGTGTCGCAAAAATGACTAACTGTTATTGTTGACTGTATTCTTTGTTTTCGTTATCGTACAGCGATGATATCACCTATTGCTATTGCCTCATATCATGAAGTGTAGAAAAGTCCTATTCTTTGTTAGCATTCGTAGATATTATTAGAATTAAAATTTTCCTTTATTCATTTTATAAACATATTAGATTATATTTCTAAATAGGTATAAGTACTTAAAAAAACAATTAAATTTTAAAATATAAAAAATAGTGCTCCGCCGGCTTCGAGTACAGGGGCCAAACTACCGCTGGTTAGGACTCCAGGAAGAGGAACTTCCTCACCTTGCGCACCGTGCCTAGCAGAACCGCCTTCTGCATTAAGCCCTTGAGCCTTCTGTCTAACGAGAGCATCTTAAGATGTTGATCCAGGCTCTTTGCGGTAAGTCCGTGAACTGAAACGACTATCAGTACATTATTGTACTGATAGTCGTTTCGCTTATTATCAATCATTATTATTATCTCGGTGGTTATCCCGGTTGCTTCTAAAGCTTGCGCTTTGTACCCTGGAGTCCGCTTTTCTATGATTTCGCCTCATGTGGGTTATTCCCAACCCCAGCCTCGAGAGGGGTGGTCTATTGTGCTATTTTTTATGATGGTATGCTGGATGTTCCACTTAGTGATAAAATTAGGTCTTAAAACTAAACCTCGTCACGAAATTATGACCAAAATGTTATGTATGTACTTCACAAACAATGTATCAAAAGAAAAATCAAAATAACAATAATAAATCTATTCCCGCGCGTAATGAGCGCAAGCGCACCGGTTCATTAGATTCTCCCCTCGCTCGGGTATAATATGATCGTATGAGCGTGCGTCGTGGGTTCACGGGCACCAGATGAAAGGTTGTATGGAAGGTTCAATACAGTCGTATTAAAAAGTTATATAGGTAATAATATTAACGGGAATTAACGCGAGTCAGCCAATAACCACGGCCGGTATAACCTGGTCGAAACGTCAGGTAAGTAAATCAAAGGTATGTATGTATTTACTTATACCATGATCGCGTTAATTCCTGTTAACATTATTGTTTAACATGGAAAGTGAGAGTTTAAAGTTTAGTTAGTACTAAAAAGTTGCTGAACACTAACTTTACAAGCTATCTTCACATTCAAATGATCCAAGAAATGGTGGATGTAATGCGTGAAAGAGGACATGACAAGGAAGTGATAGAGGAGATGACATCTGAGAGGATTTTAGGGAACCAACCACAAAAAAATAAATATGTAATTAATTATGTCCCTGAAGATTACATCCAAAATTAATTATGTTTGTAATCTTCAGAGGAAAATTTTAATATACCTCCATGTTATCTTTACGTTTTGTTTATTACCTTATAAAAGGTTTTATAGCTAAGTTGTTGGCATAGTAGGTTAAGCTACTTCCGAGGGCAACTGTCTGTCAGGCAGTTATAACTACCGTTCTCACGACCCGCCGCCTGAGAAGAATAAAATTATTGTGCCTATAATGAATTACCATTTTTTCCCCTATTTGAATAATGCAGTTTTAATCTGAAGGGTAAATGAATAGACGACTGTGCGATCATTGTGCGTAATTCTAAGGAGTTGAATTATCAATCACCAAGATGTTGGGAGCTCAAGCAAACCTTACCCTGAGGTATTACGAAAACACAGACCCAGTTTCATATTATGTAAGCCATCGACTTACGAGCGCCAATACCAATTGTATCCAAAGCTCGCACTTTGGAATCAGGGGTCTGCTGTCCAATTTTAGCCTCTTTTAGGGGAATAATAATAGCTGTCCCTGTGAGTTCACAATCCCAAAGGAAAGCCACCGCAGAGAATCGTCAGTCAATTAGCTGGTATACCGGCTTGCTAAGGACTTCGAAGGTCTTTGTAGGGCCCATTTAAAAAAAAACGAATAACTTAGCCTCTAATTGGTACCCTGCTTTTATTTTCCATTTTTGTTTTTTTTTTGAGTTTAGAGAAACACCTCGTTTAGAGTTTCGAATGAATTCTTTGTCCATTGTGCTTTGCCGAGTTTATTGCTCAATAAACCTATCTATACTATCAGATACTGTCGGACAGATGCGACCTTGAAGTTATCTGCAACAACAAAGCGACGGCTATTACCTTTTATCAATGAACTCGAAAATCCTCATTGTTGTGTAATAGATGATTGCAGGGGCTTGTAGCCTGCGACTTACGATCTACGCAGGTACCGCAGTCACAGAACATTAAATAAGGGTACAGTCATGAGTCACGATTAACGGTATGGTGCAGCGTTTCTCAAACTTTTATTATGTTTTGGTCAAGTTATTTTTATATTTTGGAAGGTTTATTGGTAAATTCATAATAAATATGGTTTTCAAGGCATTTTAACGTCGAAACCATTCTTTATTATACGTTCAGCGCCAAAAGTTGCTGAATATTAAACAAACAAACGATTTTTACATTGAAATTCATCGTTATTTTAATACTTTTGTTTGATTTGAAGAGATTTTGTTTATTACCTATATTTATTATGGCCTCATTTGCACAAGACGGTTTCCCACAAGTTCGATCAACAGACATCATCCTCCGAGCCACAGCCGAACTTGGATATCTACTATGAAGCTACTGCGGCAGACCTCTACAACGCATTGGTAATTACAGAATTCTGTATTTTGACCGTTTCGAACGATCGAACGGACTCGACAGCTGAATCCGCAGTGACATTTCAATTCTGTATGCTGTAGATTTGGCGACGTCATGTTGTCGAGCACATAAACATACATCACTGTTGACTTGTGATCGACACCGCGGATTCGCTATTGAGTCCTTTCGATCGTTCGAAATGTTCTTACAGCATGTGCCTACACAGGTTGTCGGATATTTAGGGCTCCAATTACCCGTAACGAATGCCACAGACGTTCGTATGGCAATGACCGAAGCGGACGCCTTCTAGCCACGAGAATTTCAGTTATACTGAGAATCATTGTTAAAAATACTTGTCGTAAGTATATATTCCAGATTCCAGATGTTGATGCCGGATACGCTAGCATATGTCACACATGTGTTCATACTTATGTTGTTAGGCGTATAATCACGCCTGTATACTCCCGAAGGGTGAGGCAGATTTAGGTTTCCAGGACGAGTTCAAGTGGCTTAGCAGGTTCTTGCACTAGTATAAACTTCCATTCTGGATATTGATTTTCCTGATTTTATTTAGTACATCCATCGCTACAAACAGACAAAAATTAGGTCAAAATTCAGAAATATTAATTTAACATATACCTATCCCAAGACTTTTTTCAATATCTTCAAGGTACAGACAACAAAAATACAATTTGTGTAGCATAGGTACTAATTGCTGCAAACATTATCTTTTCAAAAGTTCGTACTAAATATGGCATGCATAACAAATAGCACATCCATAAATATTTTTTACATTACCTGTGCAAAAATATACATCTGTTCCAATTTTCCTAGAAACCTCAGGTAGCAATGCTAGCAATGGATGGCGGTGCACGTCCCAGTGATGGGATCCTGATAAAACAAAAATATCGATAAGTTTGACGATATTTTTTTCGGGCGATAATGAATAGGTATAACTTTCAAGGTATCATTGTGATTACTAAAGCTAGCTCAAAATAAATGAAACTCTTAATGCTCTAGTGTCAAAACGATAACTACCTACATTACGGGTTATACTTTTCTTTTCTGGACCCGATTTTACTTATAGGTAATGTACAAAGTTATAATAATTTCTAGGGTCCCTCAAATCAATCATCGTCTCAAATCAAAGGTCTCCGAAGTGTCATAAATGAAATAAAAAAAGTGCTATCAAATTCGTTTTGATATTTTAAACAGCAGTCGGGTTTTCAATTTTTTTTATTAAACTTTTTGTTTTTGGTATTACACCAATTCCAACGAACTTTCGGTTGCTTTGTGCAGCTAGGTATAGTAGTTACTCTTATTTGTACTTAAATTATGTATGTGTAAGCACGTTTGCATATTTTTCTATTATTCTTTGATGGAACGTGACTATACTTCTAAGTAGGTATGTAACGATGACACACCAAATATTCAGAGATGAATTCATGGTCAAAGTTATTGGCAAACAGCATAAACAGTAGCTTGTTAGTAATATTCGCTGCCTTATAAATGAATTAGATAGCTTGGGACAAATAGGCCTTAATTTAAGGTATTGTACAAATAATATGTAAATTGTGACTGCCTCTGTGGCGTAGCGGTAGTGAACGCGGCTGCTACGCAGGAGGCGCGGGTTCGATCCCCGCTCAGTGCCAATATTTGTATGCATTAATATAAATATTTGCATTGGTCTGGGTGTTTCTATGTATAATATGTATTTACAAAAAAAAAAAAAAAAAGTATCTAAGTATGTATATCCGCATTCTAGATTCCATAACACAAGCTAATTAAGCTTACCATGGGTCTAGAAAGCGTTGTGTAGAATGTTGTGGAATATTTATTTATTTATTTATTTATATTTACCATGTTTTTTTTTTGGATTTTTTTGAGCATCCGATATTTCGGCACTATTATAATCGCCATGATCACGAATCCATATCCATACTAATATTATAAATGCGAAAAAAAACTCTGTTGGTCTGTCTGTTACGCTTTCATACCTAAACCACTGAACCGATTTTGATGAAATTTGATATAATCTACCCCATTAGACCTTGAGAAAGGACAGGCTATGTTTGGTCGCGATAACCAACGTTCACGCGGGCGGAGCCGCGGGCCACAGGTATTATATCTATATATTGGATACTCGAAAAATCCAAAAAAGATGGTAAATATCCCGGCAAGTGTTATGCTACTAATGTGAATGACCATGCCAATCTCAAATCATACATAATGTAAATTGTATTGCAAAAAAAATTGAATTTTTATTATAATGAAAATAGCCTTGCTTAGTTACTTGTGTCTCGGTTTACTGTGATAGGTATACTGTTAGAACAAAGAATGTCTTTGACCGACTTCCAGAAAATGAGATTCTCTGTTACCTCCGATAGCTTCGTCAATTGTTTCCAGAAATTGCAAAAGTAATTATCATAAACATTACTCTTGCAATTTTCTGTGTCACTGAAAATTGCACTGTGGTCATTTGAGTATACAAAAACATAACACACATCTATCTTTTGTTTGACTTGTATGAAAATATGTTAAAAACCTTATCTGATAGTAATAAACGCAAATATTTTATGTTCTGGTGTATTTCAACTGGCAAATGGTCAGCGAGATAATTCACATAAATTGCACTGATAAATATATTATAATATTCATCTCTTTTACATACTTACTAAAAATTACAGAAATACGCCTGCATTTGACGTGAGTGGAACAATATTATTCAATGTCACTTATGAATGTTTTTAAACTATTCATAATTGTGTAAGGTGTGAATAATTTCCTAATGACGGCATTTTTTTACGAAGAATGTTTTAAATTTCTATTCGGAGTTGAATTATACGACTTACCGGTATTGTTATTTTTCTACAAAGGTATTGTTCGCGTTCTAAGGAATTCAATTATTTAATATTCTCATTAAAGCATTCTTGATATTAAATTTTTAACCTATCCTATAAATAAATAGTGTAGTGATGTTTTCAAAGTGTAACCACTGGTGCTTAAAAAGAAAAGTTATGAAAAAAGAACGAAAAAAGAAACTAATAGTGGAATGGAAAGAGGTCCCTTTTGTCCGCATTTAGCCTCTTTTTAGGCATTGTGCGTGGAAATTAATAGTGACTACGGATATTAAACATGCATAATAAGACTTGGTACGTATGATTCACCAATTACCTTGAATTTGGACTTCATTAATAGTTAGTGAATTTCGGGCTACAAGTGGGCGATTTTAAAAACAAATTAACTTCAATTACGATACCTTTGACGGCTTGTGGAGTTGCGAGAGAAGTCTTGGGTTCGATAACCGTTCAGAACAAATATTTGTATGCATGACTATGCTATTTGCATTGATCTATTTGATTAGGATTATATTTATGGATATTAGATTTGGTGATTCTATGTGTGAGATATTTGTATTATAAAAATAAAAAAACTCATCGAATTGAGAACCTCCTCCTTTTTGAAGTCGGTTAAAAAGAAATGTACCTACCTATGAGTTTACTTATCCATTTTCTAGAACGGTATGACGAAGTGCGCATAACCCATTAAAAGCCATGCTCAGTTTCAATCTAGATAGCGCTGTGTTATTTGTTACAGAATAATATTATTCCTTTTTATTTCTTAAAAAAAAAAACATAAATTAGATTTTAAGATACATTCTTTGAAACACGAAATAGCCTGCGCTATTTTTTATACATTATGGTCCGTCAAGTGACTGCTCCCAGAAGGTAAAAAGCTGAGGTACAGTCCAGAAGATACGGACCACCATTTCTGATGCTATAGACCTTAAAATGATGGTCCCTAACTTGACGACCTGGGACTGGGACTGTAGGAAGTGTAGGTACAGGCATGCAGGCATGCAAAAAGCTGCGACCGCTGTGGGCAAAGAAGCAACTAGTAAAAACAATTTTCAAAAATTGACAAATTAATACATTATCGATAAAATTATAAACACAATTAGAGACATTACAAACTAACTGGAGTATCGATAACTTTCTCTCAATAATCATCGATAGCGGTACAACACTAATAGCTGCAGTTAGTGCAGTTACAACGACCTGCATTATGAAAGTGCAAGAAGTGCGTTTACCTGTGCGGTATATTGCCAAAGCGTATTGCAAATGTTTGTCTGTTTGTTTACTTACTAGGTACCTATGTTTAATTTATCGCTAACAAAGCTAATATATTTCACCAGTGAAAATCTAACCTAACTTAACTGAGCAAAATGAGTAAAATGTAGCTTGTACGGCCGTTGTAGAAGCTAATAAAGCCATTTGACCTAACCTTGAGAGGAATGCGTACCCCATGGGCCATGGGGTTTGATGTTACCCCATCTTTCAATCATTAGGTAGGTACTGGCATACAGGGGCTAGACCTAAAAACACCACGGTTCGAAAACGTGTGATCTTAATTCAGTTCAAGAGAAAAATGAAAATTTTTGGTATTCAGTAGGTATGATATTTCAAAACAAAACCTACCTAGGTACCTACCTACCCATGTTTTCGTTAAACCTTCTGATACTGAGTGATAACTCATAGTCATAGATGGTTGGGTCTACAATTAGATTTTACTTTAAAAAAATTCATGTTTTGATAGCACTTTTTTTATTGACGTAGACTAGAGTTTGGCTTGAACAACCTAAGTTGATTGTGGCCAACCGATTTTGGGTTGTCCAAAAACACACGCATACATAAAGATGCTAGTAATATTGGTACATTATGTAATTGCCTTAGCCTATACATGGCTCGAGTCAACAATAGTGCCCGGAAAACGGCAATAGTCTCACCATGCATTTATTATGTGGGACCTATGTACAATGATTGGTGAAATGTGGGTGTTAATTCACCTCTGCCTAACCCTCCGGGGATAAAGGCGTGATTGTATGTATTGTATATACCTACCTATGTATTATGTAATTGTCATCAGTTCATCACGAGTTCACCACATTATTTGATATGTTATGCATTTCATGTATGCTTAACATAAAATACGAAACTTGTTAGCAGGGAAATCGTTGTATTGTATAACACACGACACCTACAGCTTACTGCTGGAACTGGAACCCCTATGCATTCATTATAGTCACAAGACAGATTACATTTTCCGCCCGCTAACATAGGTATAGCTAACTGGCATATTTTACCCTATTGTCGTCACAAAATGTACTTTTTATGCACAGTAACTACGTGTTTTTTGGGTGTCTTTTAAAAGGATAATACTGGGTGCTACAGCGGCGGCAGAGGAGCTCAAATCTTAAGCAATATGCGCAAATTGCGCAAGCCAGGGCCTTCGTTTCTTTCGCGATTTGGGGTCCAGATTGGGGCTTGGGGCTGGGGCCGGGAACTACCTATATAACCACTTAACCACACAACAGAACTATATTAACCGCCCAGTAACCAAAGGGACCTAAAAACGCTTACTGCGCAGCTGGAGTACATTTTCAAGTTGTTTACCGGACATCGTACTATTGCCTATATTTGCTGTGTAAGTATTTACTCTATACCTAGTATAAATACCTAGGTTATTTACTTCGAACTTCAACGAATATACAGGTTGTTTACTTTCGGAATAGCGGCTAATCAGCACTGTGTTACAACTTATTTACGAGTGAGTAGCATGGCTGCATGCATGAGGTGATTTCATGCTTACGTGACAATCAATATGTTTCCATGTTACCTGCTACGGATGTGCTACGGCAGGTCGCTTGAGAAGGTAATAAGTGTCAGACTTGTTTATAAACTAGGGGCGAATTTGATCTCTAATCGGAATTGGTGAATTTGGTACTGAATATAGCTCCAGTTTTGAGGTAGACTCCTGATGCTTAGAACATATCCCCTGGTTACTCTGGGAGGCAACGGGCACCCAGTAAGAAAAAAATAGTTATGGCAATTTATTATTAATTATTATTTTAATAATCATCCAGGACCAACCAGCACCTCGTTTCTTCGCTTCACCACAAAGACTTGCAATTCTTTACCAAAATAAATGATTTCTTTTTCCCATAATCCTGAATCCGGCGGGGGAGGTATCCGTGGGGATTTTTCGCACGATAGAAAAAAAAAGCCACATTTGTGCCTACAATGGTGACCCCCGTTCTTGACACTTCTTATTGAGCTTACCGCAGCTTATGATTAGACGAGATGAAGTTATATTGACGCGTCACACCTAAAAAAGTTGTAGGGAGTGAAAGGGGAGTCATCATCATTTCAGCCATAGGAAGTCCACTGCTGGACATAGGCCTCCCCTATAGATCTCCAATAGGACCGGTTGGAAGCGGCTCGCATCCAGCGCGTTCCCGCGGCCTTCCGAAAGAGGAGTACTTAAAGACAATTTCTCGGTTACCATCTCCTAGTTTGGACCCTATCACATAAACGCCCCTACGACCTCATTTCAAGAGATGAGGTCCAAACTTCAGGGTCATACAGGTACCTCAGACTAAGAGAATACTATTCTTCTAGTCTGAGACAGGTACCTACTTAGCATATTTCTCGCGCTGGTTTAACCTCTGGTGATTATCACATCGTCAACGGTTCGACAAAGTATGTTTGACGATATAATATAATAATTATGTGTGGTAGGTAATTATAATGATGAGGCAAACGAAATTTTATTACCATTGAAAATTACTATGTTGTTTTAACGGTACTGGTATTGCAGCAAAAGATTCGATGCGCTTGCGACTCTTGCGACATGGCATCGTTCATTCGACATCATAAACCAAAAAAAATATTCCATAGGAAATATGGATATAAGCTCGTAAAAGTAATTATTCAAAGTAAACATGCAATGACTTTCAACTCATTTTATTTAAAGACCTATCTGTACGTGCCGGGGGCGAATGGGTGCTAAAATCTAATAAAGGGCAAATCTTAGGGGCGTATGGGCTGGGAGCCGTTTACTTCTGCATTTTCAATTATTTATTACTAGCTTTTGCCCGCGGCTCCGCCCGCGTGGATGTCGGTTATCGCGACCAAACATAGCCTATGTCCTTTCTCGAGGTCTAATCTACCCCTATACCAAATTTCATCAAAATCGGTTCAGTGGTTTGGGCGTGAAAGCGTGACAGACAGACAGACAGACACACATACAGAGTTACTTTCACATTTATAATATTAGTAGGGATGACGAAGTCGGCATTTTGTTGAAAAATGTTGACCTTTGTTTACTGTTCTATTTGTGCTTCTTTATTATATTTCGTTTTGTTATTGAGTATTAAAGAACAAAAATTGTTTTATGGTTCAGAGGTGAGGCGGGATTGATTTTTTAATTTCGAATCATAGCTATTTGTGTAGTAATTTAAATTGAATCAAGTGAATAGGTACCAACATAATTAATAATTCTATACTTATTGTTATGAAACAAAATAATTAATAAAATAAAAAATTAATACCCTAAATAGTATTTTGCATTTCAATTTATTTTATATATTATTATGTGGATCAATGAAAACGGAAGTAGATAGTACCTACAGATCTGCTGAGCCACAGATAGATACAATTGCAAACTCGGTCGAATTATAGATATGTTTTAATTTCTTTATTAATATGTTCGAGAGTTTTCTTTATACTACTAAAGTGGCAGACACGCATACGGCCCACCGGATGGAAAATACTAAGTTACCGTGGACGTGTGCCACCCCTGGTAGTATAATACCAGGGGTGTCACACTCACACTGTCGACCCCACCCGACTCCTTCATTTTTAATTACGTACAGATATTCATGTGTTTTTCCACCTTGTTATGTATGAACTACGACTTACTAAAATTAAAAATAGTTAATTTAATAATAACAATTTCTACCAAATAACATTGTTTCTACGATTTATTCTATTTTATAATTAATTTCTTGTTATGCGTAAAATGCTTAATTGTTTCCGTAATTCAATTCAAGTTGCAGAAGGCCTTGTCCCCTTTTAAACCATTTATTTAACGTAACTCACCTAACGGGAGGTATGCAGCCCCACTCAGGTCTTCGGGACCCGCGGCAAGCCCACTTTAAAGTCAATCTGCTGATTTAAGACTGAGATATGGACGCAGGCTTTTCTCTCGGGCTGTAGAGCGAGCTATACTTGGAGCCAGTTTGAAGGATAGGATTCGCAACGAGGTCATCCGACAAAGAACTAAAGTTACCGAACTCGCAACTAAACAAGTTGGAGTGGCAGTGGACTAACCACATCTGATGAAGGACGGATGGCCGTTGGAGCAAACGAATTCTAGAGTGGAGACCATGAGAACCACGAGAGAGAAACGGAAGGTAGGTCACCCCCGGAAGGACGTCTTGAAAAGGGTGGCTGGGACAGATTGGATGTGGAAGCCGGAGGATCGGGAAAAATTGCGCACGTTGGAGAGATCTACGTCCAGCAGTGATTTACTCTCGGAGATAGGGGTGTCAAAAGGCAGTCACAATCTTCATTTTTTTAAGCAATTTTGAAACGAAATTCTCCAAAGTTTGAGGTCGAACGGGTACTCTAAGAATTCTCTCCCTCTAGCTAAGCTAAATTGCTTGTATTAGGAGCGAGTTCACGTCGGTAGTGTATGTGTAATGATTTTCTAGGATTCGACCCCGGGACCTGTTAATAGTAAGATCGACACCACCGCTAGTCTCTTTTAAAATCCAAGATAGGCGAAATACCCACGATAAATAAGTACCTGCCCTATGCCCGACTATCGCGACATTTTGACATGGAGTCTAGTAGGTGTATAACGTCACAGTAACGTCAAACATTTTACCGTTACCATTGACGTACATTAACAAAGAATCATACAACATTTTTCTTTCCTATTATATCGTGCCGGTAAAATATGACGTGGTCATGCCATGTGCTGTCGTGAGGCGTCCACATAGCGAAGAAATATCGATTGAGTGATAGCTTAAGCTTCAAGGTCGGAAAGATGGATGCATTCATTGCATGGAAGATATAAGAAAATGACATGTCATTGCTTGTGATCATTATAGATATCTCTTCTGACTGGTGCCGGTTATCATTTAGAAGCGTTATCTTTGGATTCGAAATATCATGATTAGTAGACGGTGTAAACAGAGTGACAGACAAAAAATCCTCTTATTCACACTAGTGTGACATCCTGTTTTGACTACGAGTCAGCGATAGTTTGCTTAAGTTGCTTAACCCTCGCTAGTCAATGATTACAGACAGCTCATTTGTTTGAACATAATATACCTAGGTACTTACCTATTGAATCTTAATAGTAGTTAGCTTTTCATAAGACCTTACCGTGAACGGCTATACTTAGAGATTTGGCGCTCGATAAAAAGCAAAGCAAGAAAGGAGTTCCATCCCCCTTTCTAGGTAGAAACCTGAGGTATGAGTGACATGACCTGGGTGGTCATGTCTGAAAACACTTTTTGAGTCATCAGTTCTACAGCCCCAGGCCAGCGCTCAAGAAGAACCTATTGGAGAACCTACTTTACGACAATTGGAGAAAACATTCCCCGCTCTCTATCTCCTCTGGTGGTATTGAAATGGTATTTGCCTGGTATTACATGTCATTAAACTTTATAGCTTCAAACAATAGTTTTGTTTATTTGTTCCCCAATCTGCTGTTAGATTGTGATATCGTGCCAGATAATATTTGTTTGTTTACCATTTTTATGATAAAGAACTAGTGTTGGCCCATTGGTCGAGGCAAAATCAATATTCAAAATTTAAAAATAAAATAATTGAAGCGTACAGGGTTGTAAGAACATTCTTGAGGTAAAAACCAACCTCACCTGCAAGTCCGCATCTGCTAAACAACAGACGATGTTCTGCGGGTCTAAAAAGGTCACATTGACTGATTCCGCTAAAAACGAGTACTTTATGAATTCCCAGTAGATCTCATAGATTTCTATAAAATGCTTATAATGGTCACTCATAATATGAGCAGTCACAACAATTCATTTACTAAGCGTTTTTTATATAAAACTTGTTGTATACCTAGTGTAGGGTAGAATAAATCGTATATTTTCTAAATTATCCTCAATCATTAGAGCAAGTTTCCAGAATTTCGCGCATTGGGTATTTTATAAGGAAATTCACGTATGATAAAATGTACCCAATTATTATGAATGTCAATAGCAAAGCAATACGCTGGTATACCCTATACCTACGTATACTTCCTCCTATTGACTGTATAATTTCCTTTTAATCCAATATCTAAAATTTATCTGGATGATGCATGTAGCATAATTATTTTGCGTTGTAAGTTTTACTTCAAACCCAATATATTTTGAAGGTCCAGAAGCTACTAAAAGGTCCAACGTATCCTTTTTCAGTAGTTTAATTTTGAAGATTCAAAAGGTACAAAAAAGAGGTCCAACGGGCCAATTGATTATTATATTTCGTACGAATAGATTCATGTGTTTTCAATATTAAAAACTATAATTTGCTCACACATCATGGTGTTAGGACATGTAAATGTGAACACACAATATAATTATTAGCGTTAGCATAATTATTATGTTTTAGAAATAGGTGTTAAATAAACAAAATATTCTGCTAAGAAATTATTATAGGTACTTACAGCACCATCTAAACTACGTAACGTAACGACCTCCTAGTTTAAACCCTATCAACACACACAAAAACACCCGTACGACCTCAATTTTTTTAAAGACCTTCGTAGATGAGGTGCAAACTTTGAGGTCGTATGGGTACGTACCCACCACCTAGACCCAAATTTTGTAATATTATAATTATTAACGTTTTTACTTACTATTAAAATAAGTACCAGTCACAAAGGCAGCAGTCGGCCTTTCCTGCCTGATATACTCACGTCCTGCGAGCTAATTAGTTCAATTGGTACGTGTACTCGTTCAAAATTTACAATGAGTAAGTACGGTCAGCAACAAAAGTTGTTGACGTCTAACAAATTCATAAACTATATTTGCAGTGATATTCATCAGTAAATATAATTTATGTCATTTGAATTCTAGTGTTTTGGAAATCTTCGAAAAAATGCCAAAGTGGAGTTTGTTGCGCCGCGCACCGCACCGTTTTCTTTCCAACAGCGCTTTAGAAACGGCGATAAAAACTTAATGAGTACCCATAATTATTCCAATGATCACAGAACGAAGTGCTAGAAATGAAATTGAATTATGACTTGGCTAGAAATAGGAAAATATTCTGCACAGAAAAAATACAATCCTGACGCATAAGCCTAAATAAGGAAAGAAAATACGAATAACGCTTCGTTCGCATATTGTAATCAATTACAAAATTCCACAAAACGTCTTTGACAATATCGATGTGCATTTTTTCAACTTTCGGTCACAATTTTACTATTTTAACTGAATGTTTTAGAGCTAAGGTGATCTAAAAATTGAAATACGTTAAGCTACTCTTATTGCTGTCTATATAATCGTTGCCCCTGCGGCAATTGCCTT
This sequence comes from Eilema depressum, assembly GCA_914767945.1. Lineage (NCBI taxonomy): Eukaryota > Metazoa > Arthropoda > Insecta > Lepidoptera > Erebidae > Eilema > Eilema depressum. The sequence goes on from OU612020.1 coordinate 20,844,731, forward strand.
CGGAATTATCATAATTTATTCATATTCATAATTCTAGCGTAATGGCTGAGGCCTTTATTACCTGACTAACTAAATATTAACTACGCAAGTTTTAACCTGTTATATGACCTCAACTTTGCTTTGAATAAGGACATACATACACTCATTACGACAACCGTATTTTTCGGTCCCACCTGTGGATTCTGCTTCGTACGATTTATGGGTCTTAAAATGAAGTTCCGTCAAGTGTTTCTGTGATAGTCTGTTTTCACTTTTCACTAAAAATAAGAGTAGTAGCGAGCGATTACCGTCAATTAATTGTATGGGTGGTGGCCCTATAAACGTTGAGTCAAGCCAACTTCACCTGCTGATCGACGTATGAGACTCCGGAGTAGGTTTTCGCGTTATATAGAGTAGAAGAGCGGACCCCACCCCAGGCTCCAAAGTACAAGCTTTGGATGCAACCGGGACTAACGCTGTAACAATGATTATCCCAATCGAGCAGTCCGACTGGGGAGGTACCTACCTCCGCCCTATAGAATTCCGCGGCTTAATAACCTCGTGTTGCATTTCCGACGGTGAGTAGGGTAGCCAGAGCTCACTGGAGAGATTTTGTGCTGTCAGTGGGAAAACCAAAGGTTTTTGGTTATCCTTTAATATGACGCCACCATAACATTACCTCAATGTAAGACACTATAGTCTATCTATACCCTACGGCCCCTATGGGTATATCTACTATATCGTAGATACTTCCGATGACTCAATGTTTTCTAACACAAATCACGTTGTACGGAAGATCTCATTGTCAATAACATTGCACTGACCAGCTGCGCGTGCGTCGAATTGTTATCGACTAATTTCATGCGTCATTGGCTTTAGTTTAGGGACGGTGTACAATTTCGATCCGGGGTTTGCTTTCGTATTCTTAATATAGTGTATCTTCGCTTTTAAAGGAGCGGCAGCTGTTCCCAACCCCGGGAGGGAAGTCTATGCAAGAACCATATCCATCATTCAGTAGGCGTATCGACTGCAAGCCTCACCTGCTGCAGTTAATTGTCTTGGAGATTTAGTCTCAAAAGGTTCCAGTTGCAAAACATGTAAATCTCATAAGATCTAAATCTCGAAACGAATTGCAAAACATCTTTATCTCAAAACGTTCAAGTTGCAAAATATTCAAGTTTCAAAAAGTCTCTTAAAATTCCTATTTCGTGTTCGGTGTTCAATCAAGAGAACCCTGCTGTGCCCTATTATTTCGTAGGACACCCTAAAAAATCTGACACGAAACGTATGGCGGAAGTCTATACGCCATACCTTCTAATCTAATATATCATATGTCGGGGCGCATACTATCCATTCCTACCTGCAAAGTTTTAGCATTATAACACGGATGAATAAATAAATACTTTACCACCAGTTAGGATCCCCCGACACGACCACTTTACAATTATATAATAGTATAGATTAGCTGATGCCCGCGGCTCCGCCCGCGTGGAATTCTGATCCCGTTCATCGCTGATATATAGCCTATGTGTTATTCTGATGTATAAGCTATGTTATTGTAAAGTTTCATTAAAATCCATTCGGTAATTTTTACGTGAAAGAGTAAGTAACAAACATCCATACATACATCCAACCATCCATACTTACAAACTTTCGCGTTTATAATATTTGAAAAGTATATTGAAGTTAAAGGGCCAACCAACATAATTTGTTTTATTTATTTATTATATACTTTATTATACGCCAATTACAATATTCATGATACAGAAATTAAGAAGACAAGAGCAGTGTTTTCTACTTTTTGGAGGTCCTTTCTTGTGACGGAGTTTTTTAAATATTATTTAGTCCCCCTGAATGGTAAGAAGGTAGGGTGAAGTCCAGAAGATACGGACCAACATTCCATGTCTACCATGAAAGCGACAACCTTGTCATTCAAAGCTGTTATACCACAGATTACCTAATAGTTGGAACAGATAACTCACTGCCTGGAAAATTAACGATCCAACTCAGATAAGTGCCTACAAGTCCACGTGATCAACCACCTCCATACGAATATGTATCTTAACAGACAGCCATACGGTTATTATTACTTTGCAGTCGCTCGGCGTCGTCCTCGTAGTTACGTATAATGACGCTAGGGTTGCCTCGCTTAATAAAGGCTTTACACTAGTTTACAATAGTTTGACATTTTTCTCACCTATTCATCGAATATCGAATAATAGCCGAATATTATTGGACATTCGGTCAATAGTATTTCATCTCAATCACAATCCTACCGGTCAGCAACTCAAGAGTAGGTAAGCTTAGACAAGGCCTTAGATAAACTACTATTCTCAGTGCACAGTGGCGATTATTATATATTTGGTCTGAACGCAAACAATGCAGTAGAGGTAGCGCACCGACAATTATACCTACACAAGTACACGAGAGTCAAACGCCAGCCCGCGACAGAGCGGTGCGGGCGGCGGCGGCCATCGCCGGTCGCTGGTCGCCTCGCGATACCATCCTACGAGTACCTACTTACAATTTTTTATTCATGATTGCATTCAAGTGTTAAGACTGAACCCGAGCCGTTGGCTATAAGTAGGTACTAGGTCAGATAACTACATCTTGTAACAACCAATCTGTTACTGAATAGACTAAGTACTGAATCCAACATTTTTTAAGTCTTTCCGTATAGTAGGTAGCGAAGTGGGTACCTAGGTAGGTACCTATATTACTTTGTACAAGATATGTACCTACCTATGTATATTAAATATTGTCATAGGTAGGTACCTACAGTAACTTAACGAATGTAATTACACTTATTAAGTAAGTACCTACTTGCCGTTCTTCATTAACAGGCAAGCAGAAGTAAGATTTTTACTTGATTTGTTAGATTCGCATCCGTGATATGCTTTCATAATAGCATCATAGATTGAGTATTAATTATATTAATAACAAACAAAAAGACTCAACAAACAAAAAGATTGAAACGTAATAATATAACCAAACCTTAGGTACTTTATTACGCGCGTATGCACGCGCGGCTAGCGACAGCCCGACTGACGACCGAGGACCGTCGGCGACCGGCGGCGAGAGCGCGCAAGTACATAGAGTGAGCGTGGCCTGGTTATACTTCCGTCGAATCGATCAACTAGTCACCCATCTACGAACATTCCGACCTTAACGTTAATATTTCAATGTCATTACTTTCAGATGAACATGCACTTACTGGTGGGGGTGATTTTGTGCGCGGCGGCTGCGCACGCGCTGCGGGTCGGCGTTGGCATCTATGACGTCACTGGCCCACCGGCTGAGATCGGCTTTGTGAGTAATTTGAACGATTTTTTGTTCGTAATCGGATAACAGGTAGGTTTGTTATCAAAAGATGACGTTCAACTATTCGGAGTTCAATGCGTCTTATGTTTTACGAATAATTTGATTGCCTTTCGATATAAATCAAAATTGTTTCTGATCTCTAGATAAAGAAAGTGAAATAAATACCTACGTATAGGTTTACAAAATATTCATAATTAAAAAATATAGGTAGGTATATCCGTAGGATTGAAAATCAATGCTTCTGTAGGACTGAAAGTTGCTTTGAAAATCAGTGTTTGTGCTTTTCTGGGATCATGGGTCAACCTCAAAGTTGAGACTTGGGACAGTAGATAAAAAGGGTCTTAAAAATAAGGTTAATTTACGAGTGTTTTTGTAATTGGGTCCAAACCAAACTTTGAGGTCGTACGGGTACTTATTTAAAACAGCAAGTTTATTTCGTAATTTTTTAAACATTTGTCATTGTTTTATTGAGTAACTGAATTGTTAATTTTTTATACACACTTCATTTGAGATAAGAAATATTTTTTAAGCTGTATACGAGAACTTAGCTAGTTATTTAGTGAGAGAGCGAAGTACAAACTGCGAGGCCACCCGCTTTGAACAGGAATTACGATTAATTGAGAGTAGTCAGTTAATGGACTAACATTCATGTTTGATTGGACGCGCTATGCTCTGGAATTAACTGTACGATTTATCTGGACAAGTTATAGGCTATTTACCTTCAAGCTACGATCCATAGGAGCTACGTTTTTTTTTTAACACGTTGAACGCCAAGGAATAATACCATATATTTTCATTCAGGCCATGTCGGACAATGTTGGGCGACATCAGTATATTCCGTTTGGGCCGTGGGGGACAATGTTGTACGGCAGTCAGGACTATGTTTAAACGTCTGTTCTGAGTTGTCGGTCAATAATACAAGCCTAAATTGTACGCAGAGCGACCCGCGTGGCCCCGCAGTACTTCTTTGCCGCTTGGCCCGAGAATAACCAAAAGGACTTAGAAATTATAGGCTTTTCAATAAATTGTTATCAAATATATTCTAGGTGTGTAAAATAAGTGTTTTGAATTGTTCAATTGTTACAGTCAAGTACATATTAAACAAGTAATGGGTTTAGTAGGTCATATTTTTTTGGAAGAAGGCATTTTTAACAAGAATTTTTTTTAAGGTTTTTTGTAAGAAGGCATTTTTAACAAGAATTTTTTTTAAGGTTTACTCTGTTTCGGTTTATCTGTTAGATATTAGGTTTAAAAAATATTTTTTTATCGTAAATTGTAAAAAAAGCGTGGCGGGAGGGGGCTGACAATGTGACCCGCGCGGCCTCTGCGAGGGAAAAACCGGTTTTACTCTCTCGCAGGCCATGACGGACAATGGTGTCCGATGTATGATATCTCAGGAAATAATGACAATATCGTTATTCCCGTAAGTCGGCCATTAATTTTGAGTTATTTCCTAAGAATATTTACAAAAAAACAACTTGGCGATTTTGGACACTTCATGGAAAAATGTGCTGGCCTCAGGGGAAACTCGCCTGTCGGACAGCATTGTCCGACATGGCGTTCAACGTGTTAATACCACTTAGGTGAAGACAATGTACAGTCAGAGTTTATAAGTGCATTAGCCCAACAAGGCTCAAAATGGCGTGGCGTGCGGCCGCGCGTCGGCCCGGTTTTGTGTTTACATTATGTGTGTGTGTGGCATTAGATACTAATACAGTAATTTACCAACTTAGTAAATTAACTGATAGCTAAGTGGGTTAAGCAAGATACTATAGATGCACAATGATAAGAGGTTCCAGGTTCGATTCCAGCTTATAACGATTTTTTATATTTATGACAAAAATATAATTTTAAATATTGAAAAAGTAATTTTGCATGAAGTTTGCATTCTTTTTACATTTTATGTTGATATTTGCTAAAATTTAACAAATAATACAATGATATTAATTTATAAATGAAACACAAAAAGTGTTATTGCGAGATCGTAGGATTTGAACCATCAACCTTTGCATTTCCATAAACCTCATGCTTTAACCACCCGGCCACGGATTGCTTACGTAGTGTTAACGAAATTATCGATAATATTCCTACGGAAGAACAATTTATGTGTGTGTGTAAATTGTCTTAAAAGAAAAAGGTCACAAGTAGCGCTAGAATGTTGACGCTATAGTTACGTAGGATTGCTACTGCACTTTTGAATTCGACTGTACATGAGAAGTGGTTACCGAGGCCTATATGGACGTATGTGACAGCAGCCCCCCTAGACAAGTGGCAATTCGTTGCTCGGCGTATGATGGAATAGAATGACAAATGTATAGGATTTGACGTTTTTGACATTCGTGGACGCCTGTCATATACGTCAAATCCCATACATTTGGCATTCTATTCCATCATACGCCGAGCAACGAATTGCCACTTGTCTAGAGGGGCAGAAGTAGCACATGGCGCAGTCGTGCTTCCGACTCTGTAAGAATCTGATACCCTTCTTGAAGAACCTCGTATTAGTCGCTTGGGAAAACCACAGTAGGGAGATCATTCTACACCATTGTAGAGGCGGTAGATAGAACACACACAGCGAGGCAAATCTGAGGTCACATCCGAGGTTATCACCTCGGAGCCTGGGATACGATGACTTTCTCTCTCCCTAGCTTGTATTCAACAACATCTGAGATTGGCTGTCAGGGTTTTTACATTTGAGTACTCTAAAATTTTACAGCAGCCCTAGTTGTTTACTATATTGTGTCTGTGCTCTTTGAATAACATGTCAGATCATTGTGCAATATTATAATCTATGGAAATGTCGCAAAATACAATGGGCCAAGGATAATAATCTTAACGCTTTACTATGAAGTATTAATTAGCATTATGTCTTTTAAAAAATTCTAAAAGAACATACTTGTTACTAAAACGTGGTTCGGAAGAATTTGTTTACTACCTAAAGAAGAATACTAAATCTAGTGTATGTACCCGTAACCGGTGTTTGAGTATTTTTTGAAGAGTAGGCAGGTAATCGAAATGACCATTAAAATCGACTTGACTACTAGATTCAGTTTACCCCTCCAGCCAAGCTTGAGTTCACGTCGCGTCGGTAGTATGACAGCCAGGATTGCAACCCGAGACCACTTGATCCTAAGGCCTACATTAACCACTAACTTACTGACACTTTGTAAACTATTTTTTTTGGTAGAAAAGATCCTAGTCTACGAGTTTTGAATTTTTACACAATCGTTATAATACTAATAAAATATTCAATAATTATCTGTGAGGTCTCACAATTGATGACCACTGTCAGATTAAGAAGCTAATTCTGTTATTAGTGTCTACGTGATAAATACTGGTGTCCAAGATATACAATATTCAACCTAGCAATAAAATATTAACATAACAAGCAAGGCAACATACTGATAATGAATAATATAATTGACCATTTTTTCGTGTGAAAATATCGACTGCGTACGCGTCTACTTTGATGTGTTTTTCATGCGCGGCGCCACTAGATTTTTCTTTCAAAAATAAAATAATAAATTGTAGCCTAAGTTTCATCTTGTAAACATCAGCTATCTACCAATGAAAATCCCGTCACAGCAATCCAGCATTTTCCAATAGCCGGAATAAACAGACAGATTGACATTTTTTTTTAATTGTGTTTTGTTTATTAAAAGTATAAGTACTTACCGGTACCGTGTAAAATCTCAATTGGAATTGATAAAAAAGCTTTTTTTTTATTGCAGACAGACAGACTCTTGAATTTTATTTATTTGTGTAGCTGAGTGTATGAGATGATCGGTCAATAGTTATTTATGTTAAGGCTAGGTCGCTACTTATACCTATTTCATTTATCGATGATCAACGCTTGTTGTTTATACCAATATGTCATACAGACACGCAAAATTATAAGTATGCGTACGACCTCAAAGTTTGGACCCCATAACAAAAGCACCCGTACGACCTCATTTTAAAACCCATTTATAAATAAGGCCAAATTATCAGGTCGATACGGGTAAGTAGCTGTAATTTGTAGGAACGACTAGGTATACAAACCCTGCGAGGGATATGGGCGATATGGCTATGAGCGAGGGATATGGCTATGACAATCTTACCTCCGGCAACTGACGGCGTGTGATAGTCGGTTCGAGTCCGACATAACCTCCTCCTCCGTGGGGATTTTTCGCACGATAAAAAAAAGGTATACAAACCCTTGGCAACATCCTCAGCTATACAACGGATTAGGGTCTGGCGCAGGCTTTCCTCTCAGAGTTTGGAGTTCAGACGGCAGTAGCTCCTTCAAAAGATGACATATCAATCAATTAAAGCAATAAAGCCCTGGGTGCGGCTCCTAAGTGTAAATGGAGAAATATAGAATAGAAACTGCAACAGAAGCAAGTTGGTATTGCGTAGACCGGCGATATAGGTAATTCACCTGCGAAGTTTCATTTGGCAAATCGTCTTTCATATCAAGGTACTATAATTACTTATCCGGTTTATAAATCTAGGGCGCCGGACTAAGCTAATGACCTCAATTTCGCATCAATTCTACAAATAATAACGATGACTCGTTTATCTATTAATAATGAATAAAATTTAAACATGTAAATTAGGTAACTAATTTACATTTCATAGTCACGTTTTGTACCCATACGACCTCAATCTTTCGACCCTATCACAAAAACAACCGCCCCGACCTCCATTTGAAGACTGATTTAGATGAGGTCCAAACTTTGAGGTCGTATGGATAACGTACCCGGTTTCTGGGCATATGGGATTGGGGGCCAAACGAAGATATTGAATTATGGATGTAAAATAATTGTCATTTGTTATTCTTTATTTAACTGTACTTAGCCAATCAAATGCCATTATTTGAAATTCGAATGCACTTCTTCGTTTGACAACAACACTTATTCCATTCCATGTTCCATAAATAAACAAGTCGAAAATTTTGTACCGTGGCGGCCGGCCGGGCCCGCGTTTATGGCCGCGGCGGTCACTCGTCCGAGCCCGGGGTCAAGGTGAACACGGTTAGGTAAGTAGGTAGGTAGGTAGGTAGGTACATTAGTTTAGTTTTGGTGACCCGATGCGTTCTGCTCGGGGCGTCGTAGTTTTTAACCGACTTCAAAAAAGGAGGTTCTCAATTCGTATATACCTACGCAATTTTTTTTTTATACTATTCACCATCGATATACAGAATGGAAAAATAAGTCGGGCCCTGGAGGGAAAATACCTAGTTACCTACCTTAAATTCTTAAGTTGGTTCATTTTACTCAAAGGAAACATTCCTTTATTTTTATAAAGAAACAAAACTGCATTCAAGGATTTTTAAAAATTCGCTTGCCACACCCGGTAATCGAACCGACTAAAATCCGAAAAAGTAACATTCTGTATTTTTATGACATCAATCGATAGTTTCAATCATAAGGATCAAATCTCTCAAAAATTGGCTTTAAATTAGATTGTATGCTTTGAATTGACCTATATAGATATTAGATATAAAGTTCAATGACCTCCGTCCAAAAGTTCAAAATGAAAAGAGTTTCATACACTTTTTCATTCGGTTTACAAAAGGCCATTTAATTTTATACCATAAAAGCATAAAGTAAATAGGTACCTAGGTAGAATATTTTTTTTAATGTCCGTGGTATGATACCTACTACCCTAGTGATTTTGCTTTAGCAGAATCGAGGGCCAAGTGGGTCGTGTGCTTGTCTGCGTCTGTGGTAGTTATAAAAAAAAACAGTTCCTATTTTCGCCATTTCACGGAATCATTTGTTACAGTATTATATGGTTAGTAAAGTACCTATTCAAAAGGAAAGCTATTGAGCTTCTTGTTACGAGAAACCTTTGACACTATGCGTAGGTACTTACCGCACTGACCGCACACACAGTACCTACAGTAAGAGTATCTAGTAACAGTATTATGAAATAACGCAGTTATTGCATCGTTTGCATACAGTTGCATTCAAACGAGTAATAAATGATGGCCAACGCATCATTGTGCCCACGTAGTTTCATAATAAACACTTGCATAACAAACTTGTGTTAACTATTAATTATTTTGGCTACAGTTAACATTGAGTGTGAGGTCAGCAAACTCATAGACGTTGGAGGTCACTGAACGACCTCCGCCTCCGTCCTCCATGAGCGTGGGCCAGTCAGTGACAGGTGGAACCTGTCACCCTAGCGTAGGGATGGCGAGTCAAATGGCACGCGTGTCAGAGATGGCACGCAGCACAATTTTTTGGGCATGCCACCACGAAGTACTTAGGTATTAGGCAGAAATATAAATTGCCGGATGCGCCCTTGCCATACCTTACTAGTAGAAGCAGGGTCGGGGCGATGGCGGTGGTGCGATGTGCGGCAGTAAGATTAGGAGTTTAGGACACCGTGGTTCCAGCACCTGAGGGGGGCCACTTCGAATCCGCAGTTGGCCTTGGGTCAACCAGGGTGTGTGAGGCATATGCTTTAGGCAATCTTACACATCTGAAGACCCAAGACGGTGTGCGGTTTTCGTTGGTTCGAGTTCGACATAACTGCACCCCTCGGGCGGCAGCGGCGGGGGGTATCAGAAGTGATTTCTGCACGAAAAAAAAGGCAGCAATCGCCTGTATAGAGAACCTACACCAACTTTAGTATACTGCTGATTGAGGGACGAGGCTACACAGGGGTCGCGGGTTCGGTTCTCACTCAGTGTAAATATTTAGATGCACGAGTGGTAAGGTTGGGTGTTTACAATATATTTAAAAATGGTTATCCGCATTCTGGATTCCATAAAACAAGTTAGTCAAACTACGCTTACACAAGGCTGAAATTAGTTTCTATGCAGCATTAAACTCCTCAGACTAAAAGAATAATTAAACTCTTATCCGATAAGACAGAACCTGATCTCAAATGACCCTTACGGCTATAACAAACGGCAACATTTGCAATGTGTATAATTATTATGACCCTGATGCTAAAGCAATCATCGCGACTATTGACGCTTGCAATGTGCAATAGGTACCTACAGTCAACGACAGATTCTAAAGTACGTACCTAGTACCTACGTAGGTATTTGGTACTGCGGGTTTGGGTGAGCTTCGATATTTGCCGTGGCTTCAACTACCCGTAGTGACTGCCATAGATGTTGGCATGGCAACCGGGACCGATGGCCTAACATGCTTTCCTAGGCACCAATAGACCAATGCAAATAGCCATATTCATGCATACAAATATTTGCACTGAGCGGAAATGGAGCCCGTGCCCCCTGCGTAGCAGGCGCATTCACTACCGCCATGCCACCGAGGCTGTGTATTATAAAATATAATAAAATTATAATATTATATAAAATATGAACAATGTAGCATAATATAAAAATGGTTCAGGGCCAGTCGCCATATTTTTATGATACTAACGCAAGACTCAAAGTGCACAGTATTTTACCTTTTTAAATTATAATAATAACCTTCTGTACCCAAAAAAGGACCTTATCATGCAAGTCGCACATTCAAATCTAGGGTTATGATAATTTAGCCGTGAGTGCCATCTAGCGCCAATGTGTAGAACTATTCAACAATTTTTAGGAAAAGGTAGCATACAATTTGCTTCAAAGATTCAAAATTAATATAAAAAGAAGAAGTTTTATACCACAGCTACTACTATTTTCAATAGATGGTTTCATCGTCACCCTTTTATTCGTGCGGAAATCCCCACGCACGGATCATCATCATATGTGTAACAATAAGTTCCACCAAGTGCCATCAATCAACAGTAAAAATAGTAATTTCTTTACATTAAATATAATGTCGATACACGAAATTTTAGTAACAATGTTAACTGGTCGTGAATTCCAGATGGGCTACGCACAACTAGAGCAGACAGGCCACGGCATCCACCTTCGCCAGTTCTCCAGGGCGTTTGTCTTCGAAGACAGTAGCGGAGAGAAGACGCAGAGGTTCATGTTCGTGTCTGTGGACGCTGCCATGATGGGCTACGGAGTTAGGAAGGAGGTAAGGATAAAAACATTATTACTAGGTCTTAACCTAGTAATAATGAAGCTGAACCCGGCGGGGGCGCCATTGCCAGGCATTTGCTATCCACATAACCCTGCGGTTGCCGCAAGACGTGGCCTTGAGTTATGTGCTGGTAAATGAAAACAAGTACGTCCAAGCTACGCTATGTAATTGACGAACTATATGGGCACGAAGTCATAAGATTGCATTTCTACCATTGTATCTTAATAAGATCTCTACCAACACATTCGGGGCTCAAATCAACCTCAACTGCTAATCTGTTCACTTGAGCTTCTTTCGCATAATAGCCAACATATAACTCCGGACACGTATCTTGGACCTAAATCGCAAGATAAACGAGGTTCTGGCGCCCGCGGATTGCTTTGTAATAATGTATGCTTGGTGAATTTGAGCTCGTCCACCGCAGTAGCACACCGTGCCATCCTCAAAAGACACCCAAGATATGTTTACTGCGCGTATAGAGCACATTTTGAGCACATTTTAGGTCCAAGATACGTTTCCGTAGTTATATCAACAAGCGGACAAAAAATATCTAACCGAAACCCCCTTCTGCAGGTCATCACTCGCCTCCAGAAGCGCTACGGCGACATCTATAACGAACACAACGTAATTATCAGCGGCACCCACACGCACTCCACGCCGGGAGGGTTCCTCATGGACTTCCTCTTCGACCTGCCTATCCTCGGCTTCGTGAAGGAGACCTATGCTGCTTATATTATAGGGATACTTAAGGTAAATATCCAGTTGGACAGTTTAGGTTATCGATGGTGACTAGCAACTACTAACTAGTACTCAAAATGATCTTAATACGTACTAAAGATGTTTATTGATTTAAACTGTAGGTATTATCGTCAGTACTGAAGGTGTGTACCAAATATCAAAACAATCAGTCAACAGGAAGGGTAGATACCAAGGTATTAAAATTATTTTGAGTAAAAATAAGGCCAGCGCAGAAACAGTAGAAGGAAGCCTCCCAGCATTGGGAGAGGCCTATGTCCAGCAGTGGACTGCGATAGGCTAATTGATTGATTGACTGTACTCTTGATAATTTCATTTCAATTCAAAAACTAAGCTAAAATTACAGCTTTTGCACAATCTTTTCAGAGTATAGTGATTGCACACAACAAGCTGACTGAGGCTCGGGTGGTGTATGGAGAGGCTGAACTCTTGGAGGCTAACATCAATAGATCTCCAACTTCTTATTTACGGAACCCACCAGAAGAAAGAGCCAGGTATTTGCTAGTCTCTAAGTAATTTTACGGGGTTCGGGGTTGGTGACTAGTAAAAGTGTTTTTACTAATTTACCAGATAATAAATGCGCAGCGGGCGCGGGTTCGATCACCGCTTAATGCAAATATTTGTATGCATGAATATGGGTTGGTCTGCTCGTGCCTCGGAGAGCACGTTAAGCCGACGACGGTCCCGGTTACCACCATACGAACATCTATGGCAGTCGTTACGGGTAGTTGGGAGCCCTAAAAAGTCCAACAACTAGTCTAGCTGCAATGCTTCGATATCGCCCAATATAGTTATTGGGTTGTGGAGGTCAGATGGCGGCCGCTTCACGAAAAATATTGAAGTCCAGCCAAGTCCGCAATAAAACGGACCTCAGCCTCAGACTCCGAGGTGAAAGCTTCGGATACAACAATAATTTTATTTAAATCCAAATGAAAATGAATCAAACTGCGAGTTTTTTTATACCACTTAGGTGGCAGACAAACACACAGCCCACCTGATAGGAAGTGATTACCGAGGCCTATGGACGTGTGCAACACCAGGGGAGTCACACTCGTGCTGCCGACACTGTAAGAACAGAGAGTTTCTGTACCCTCTGCTCTGGCTACCCTACTCACCGCCGGGAACACAACACGAGGTTATTATGGCCGCGGTATTCTGTAGGGCAGAGGTACTTCCCCAGTCGGACTCCTCATTGGGTTGGAAATGAATGTTTTGTGTAAGCGCGCAGTGTTGGAGATTTTTAGAAGGATTTATTTTCACCAGGTACAAATACGATGTAGACAAAACACTGACCCAGGTCCGCTTCATAACCCCTGACGACAAGATCCTGGGTGTCATCAACTGGTTTGCGGTCCACCCCACAAGTATGAACAACACCAATCGCCTGGTATCATCCGACAACGTGGGATATGCTTCCATCTTGATGGAGAAGGCTTTGAATGGAAATGCTACTCTGCCGGGAAAGGTAAATATTTTTGAAAACTCGTAAGCTAGCATGTGATCATGGTGCATGCCATCGTGAGGTCTTTCAGGTACAATTCCCAGTTTATACTGCAGATTATTTTTAAAGAATTCAATAGTATAGAATTTTGTTCCTGTCCTTTTTTGTACTGGTAACTTGATTGACACTATTAGTTTACCATCCTCACTGGGCTGTTTTTATGATGGCATTTCTGTGCTCGCTATTGAGCGTTTGTTGTATTTTCCAAAATATTTGATCTGTCCTGATGATGATTTGTTAAATGTTCTGTCCTGTCAAATGTTTTGTATGTGGTAATGATTTGCCAAATATGTCAAATATGAAGTGCACCATTAAAGTACATCCCCAACCCTCATCCCCACCCCCTTGCCAACAAGAAAAAGGTATAACAAAAGTCAAATAAAAGCGAGTTTATCCAAATTCTGATTAGTTAAACAGACTTCAGCTTCTACAGACCTTCATCACAACTTTCAGGGCAACATAGTGTGTGCATTCGCTTCTACAAACCTCGGCGACGTATCTCCAAATACTCGCGGTCCACGCTGTGAATTCTCAGGGAAGGTCTGTGACCAAGAGAAGCTCATCTGTAAGCTGCCAAAGGAGAAGTGCTTCGCCTCAGGACCTGGTAGAGATATGTTTGACAGCACCAGGATTATTGCTACCAAGATGTTCAATACTGCTATGGTAAGGAATGAAGTATTTTTTAGTTGAATAATATCAATATTTGTTACAGCAACAAATTTTCTTGATCTGTTGAAAGCGTTTGATTTTGTGAATCAGCCTAATTTATGAAATAAATGCTTGTATTGTGGGTTGAAGGTAATAACTAAAAGAATTAATGAAAGTTTACTCTATTTTAACAAAGGGAACACAAGTATGGTATCCACAGTATGGAAAGCAAAGAAAGCTTATACAAGAGTGCTGCAAGGCAGTATCTTAGAGCCCCTTATATTTATGATGTTATTATATTATGCACCTACCGAATTTAAAATGATTCTATATTTGTTACAATATGTCTCATCTAAAAATTTGGCAACAACCCGCCTTATGCTTAGTTGAAGTCCAAAAGTAATGGTGACCACCCCAGATGCTTTAAAAACGCCTTGTATTTTTTTCAGAAAATCCTAAACCAACCTGGTGAGGACCTAACAGGACCTGTGGGCATTGTCCATCAGTACGTCAAAATGCCTGACGAGGAAGTGCCCTCTTTCGATCCAGTGACGGAAACCTTTAATGATGTGAGTTCGATTTAGAAAGAAAGAAAGAAAGAAAGAAAGAAAGAAAGAAAGAAAGAAAACATTTTATTTATACAACGCACAATGTACAGGTACACATCTTATAAACGTACCTACATTATTTAGTTCATTTTCATTTTGTAAGAGGATGATGTGAATAGTGTCTAATGACAAAAGTCCCGGTAAAGTCCCCAGCCACAATCGGTTTTTATTTATCTAAACAATTGGGTCCTTGACTGTCTAGTCAAATATAAATTGAAATTGAAAATTTCTTTTAATTAAGTGTCAAAATGGTAAGTTCTAAAGAAACTTGTATAAAATGAAGAAGCATGACGTCATACATTTAGTCATTCATTCATATGAATATGCCGTCAATTATCATAATATTAATTTCTATGATCAGATCATATCAATCTCATCAAACCATGTTCAATCAATCAATCAATCCATTAGCCTATTGCTGTCCACTGCTGGACATAGGCCTCTCCCAATATGCGCCACGTTTGCCGATCCTCCGCCTTCCACATCCAGCCCGTCCCAGCCACCCTTCACGGGTCGTCAGTCCATCTGGCTATCTTCAATCAATCAATCAATTAGCCTACTGCAGTCCACTGCTGGACATAGGCTTCTCCCAATGTGCGCCAGGCATCCAGTCCGTCCCAGCCACCTTTCGCAGGTCGTCGGTCCACCTGGCTAGGGGATGTCCCACCTTCCGTTTTCCTACGCGGGGTCTCCACTCTAGGACTCGTTTGCTCCAACGCGTTTGCTGGCTATCTTACCAATATTCTTCTCCTTTAGTCCGTGAAAGTCCGAGGCTGTCTCCCCGCCATGGGGTACAGCTTCGCCGCAGGTACGACGGACGGTCCCGGCGCCTTCGACTTCAAGCAGGGCACCACCACGTCCAACCCGCTGTGGAACGCTGTCAGGGACTTCATCGCCGAACCCACCAAAGAAGACATCGATTGTCAAGCTCCTAAACCTATACTCTTGGCTACTGGGAGGGTGAGTAGATATATCGATTTAGATTAGAAAAAGTTATGAAGTAAAAAAAAATATGTATTAAAAATAGTGAACGCCATTTTTACTCGTCGGGAAACTTTATTATTGGCTAAGTATCTAATGTAGATAATATTTTAAATTAATTCATGTATCATATTACATAAACTCTTAAGTTTCTTAATAAAATAAATAAATAAATAAAGTGTAAGTCCAAGATGGGACTTGAACTCACGACCGGACCTCGATTCTGTTAAAATACAACTACTGTCATACCACAGAGACTGCAAAAAATGGCATTAAATAGACCTTATTTCTATAGACAAATTAAATGAAAAGAGTTTTATTATACTTTATACTCTTTCATTCACTTCTTTCATACAAAAAGCCATTTAATTTGAAACTTTAAGTGCTTTACTTTACAGACTCAATTAAATAGAATTTTCTTGCAGTATCAGTGGCATGACAATGGGTTTTCTTTAGCAGAATCGAGGGCCAGTTCCTTACAGGGGGAATGCTCTGACCAACTGAGCTATACGTCTATCTATATAATGTCCAATGGCCTAAAAAAATGAGCACTGTTTCCCAAAATACAGGGTCTAATTTGGGAATCAGTATTGTCATAATTGTATAAAATATTAAACACAGTATTGTTTGTAAAAAAATATTGTAACAAACAATTTTTCAGTCAAATAAACATTTATTTATTTAGCTACATTGACACATCTAGAACATTCGAAATTCTCCTACCGTCGCGTCGCGTCGTATAAAAAGTAGATAAACAGATTAAAGTATGCGTGAATGCCGGTATGCCGGTATGCGACATAGTGGCGGCATCTATAAATATATAGACGAAATAAAATATCACAAAGCGTCGGTAGTTGCTCACGACTTGATAACAGATGGCGCCACAATGGAATGTACGTCTGGAATGGATGGAATGGAATCGAGTCACGTGCAATGAAATGTATACATGAACAAAATTTTGAATTAATGTTCACTCTGAAAATTTCAGAAATAAATAGTCCCATTATCAATATATTCTTTGTAATCATCGGGATTTCTCGCAATAATGTACATTTTTGTCAATTTGCATTTTTTTTTGCATTTATTGCATTTTGCAAATTTAACACTGTTTACATATCGGTGCACGTGACTGTACTAGATTTTTCTAGTACTTTAGCAGTTTGATATAATTCTGAAACTGCTACGGGTACCATTTCTGGACGACAAGCGACTTTTCCAAATAATAATTAATCGCGATAAGTCCCGAAACATAAAAACGACAAGCGACTTGCTTGATGCAAAAGATTAATATTATATGAAATATGACGGACTTTATCATTATAACACGACACGAATAAAGGTCTCTGCATACGTAACGGGTTTTTTCACGGACGGGACGGGACATGAAGCAAAATGTATGCGGCCCGTCCCGTCCCGTCCCGTCCGTGGCCCAATGACATAATGCATCGCCGCATACATTTTGTATGAAACGATATTTCCAAAACTTCACGTCCCGTCCCGTCCGTGAAAAAACTCGTTACGTATGCAGAGACCTTAAGTAACTCCCTTCTCGAGTGTACTTTCAAGATACCAAATTATTTGTTCCATACAGCTAGTCTACCACTATACATACGCTAAGTCATTTAACCATATTAATTTACTTACCATTTCATCACTTCCCTCACCTCAGGCCAAATTCCCTTATGAGTGGCAGCCAAAGATCGTGTCGTGTGCAGTGGCCCGCATCGGCAGCTTGTTCCTGGCGGCGGTTCCGGGAGAGTTCACCACCATGTCGGGCAGGAGGCTGAGGAGCGTCGTCGCCAGGACTGCTCCTCAGGCCAGGAAGGTGGTCCTCGCCGGACTCTCGAACATCTATTCGGATTATATAGCTACGTTTGAGGAGTATCAGGTAAGATGTTTTATGGTTATCATAACCATAATGGTGGTTATCCTGGTTACATTGGGTCTACTCTAGTACACTTCCTCCTCCTAATTTAGCTTATCTTGGCCTATACGAGATGAACGGTCGTCTGACTACCCAACGTCTAGAGGACAGTCTCTCAGACAGAATATTGGGGTCTCTACAAGTGTATTGGGAGCCCAAACTGGTACTGACCAGTTTGAGTCCCCAATATACTGGTAGGGTCCCCAATATTGTTGTATGCTTTATATTCATCTTTTAATATTATAATCTTTATCCGAACGCCAATTTCCAGTCGCATCACTAGTACCTTAGGGTCCGGGGTCCTTTCTCCTGCTCCTCTTTTTATGGGTTTGGTTTGGTTTTTATGGGAGCAACTGCCGTCTAACCTACAACCTTACGACGAAAAACTTGTATCTCCTCTGTTTATGTTGTGGAGATGACGTTGGCTTGGCTGTAGACCTTGGTAGGTCCCTATACACCCTTGTATACCTATATTCTTCATTTTATATTATAATACGGTATGTTTCTTCGTCTTCCAGGCGCAAAGATACGAAGCTGCGTCCACAATCTTCGGGCCGCACACGCTCGAGATATACTTGAATAAGTACGTAGAGCTGACAGACGCACTCGTTTCGGTGAGTTACTGTATTACAGATAAGTTTGATCGGGCGTCGGAAGTCGCAGAATGACCTCCGTCCGGTCTGGGGTGACGGGTGGAGCCACCTGGCCCCACACCGGAAGGGGGCCAGGTCGAGAGATATGGCCCTGGGTCGGCCGGGGTGCGAGGGATATGGCTACGACAACCTCACCTCCGGCAACTGACGGCCCACAGACGGCGTGCGGTTTAGTCGGTTCGAGTCCGATATAACCTCCTTCACCGGCCCCGGCGGAGGTATCCATGGGGATTTTGCGCACATAAAAAGAAGTATAGACGTTTATATACACCCTCTGTAAAGGTGTATACATATTTCTTAGGCCATGTGTACAGGCTGTCTGGGACCTCCCATATATTTTTGTTTGACATGATGCCCACAGCTACATTCTATCATCGCACTTCTCGCCATAGGCGGAGAGTTATTCCTCACACATTGCGACCGGAAATGGTGCGCACTGTGCGGTATGAAAGGCACTTCATCCCTCGCACACTCAAGCTGTGGAATGAACTCCCCGCGATGGTTTTCCCAAGCGACTACAATATGGGGTTCTTCAAGAAGGGCATTAGAAGGTTTCTTCAGGGTCGGCAGCACGTGTGTGACGCCCCTGGTGTTGCATACGTCCATAGGCCACGGTAACCACTTCCCATCAGATGGGCCGTGTGCTTGTCTGCCACCTAAATAGTAAAATAAATTCGGCCAAGTGCGAGTCGGACTCGCCCATGAAGGGTTCCGTAGTAGCAAAGGCGAAAATTGCGGTTTATGAAGTATTAAAAAAAACTACTGACTGGATCTCGTTCGAACCAATTTTTAGTGGAAGTTTCTATGGCAATTTACATCATATATTTTTTTTAGATTTACCACTCTATTATTTTAGAAGTTAGAGGGGGGAAACACATTTTTCCACTTTGGAAGTGTCTCTCGCGCAAACTATTCAGTTTAGAAAAAAATTATGTTAGAAACCTCAATAGCATTTTTAAAGACCTATCTATAGATACCCCACACGTATGGGTTTGATGAAAAAAAAAAATTAATGCTTTTTTTTATTTTTGTGTGAAATTCTTAATGCGGTTCACAGAATACATCATCTTCTTACCAAGTTTCAACAGCATAGGCCTTATAGTTTCGGAGAAAAGTGGCTGTGACATACGGACGGACAGACAGACAGACAGACAGACAGACAGACAGACAGACGGACAGACAGACATGACGAATCTATAAGGGTTCCGTTTTTTGCCATTTGGCTACGGAACCCTAAAAAGAAATATACACCTGGTGTTTTTTTTAATCGCATCAACTACTCACCTCCACAAAATTCCACGGTCTCCAGGACAAATCCGTGGACCCAGGTCCCGAGGTGCCCGACCTGAGTCGACAGTTGATCTCGTTGGTGCCGCCCGTACTGTGGGACTCCACGCACTGGGGTCACGAGTTCGGTGACTGCCTGGTGCAACCGCAGAAACATTACAGCTATGGAGACAGCGTCGTTGTACATTTTGTGAGTATTGTATTGTTGGTGAATTGAAATAAGTGATAGGAAATTTAATGATTTTTATTGTAAACTAGCCGACCCCGCGAACTGCGTACCGCCTAATAGTCAATTCTTTTTTTTTTTCTCAATTTTTCTCTCCGTAAGAACCATCCCCGTACTTTAAGGAATGTTCTAAAAAAAGAATTAGAGAAATCGGTTCAGCCGTTCACGCGTGATGGCGTGACCAAGGGAAATAGGGATTCATTTTTATATATAGGGGAGATTAAAATTGTAACATTTGTAACAATCATTAGAATCTGGATCCATTTTACTGATTCCTTGTACTGATTCCTTAGTCATAATTTTTAAATTTGTAATTTATATGGTGTACAATAAAGTATAAATAAATAAATAAATAAATAAATTTTATATGGATTTGTTACGGGTTTGTAGTCCCATCCAGAGTGTCGTGATTTTCCAATTTTTGAAATAAAGTCACTTCATAACGGATTTCATAGTGATAAAATCCGATAAACGGCGAAATAGCGATAAAAAGTGGTCTTATTTCAAAGAGTGATATTCGCGTTAACTTCAGAAAGTATCATTATGATTATTAGGTATCTGGCCACCCCCGTAACAGCATCCGCCACGGGAGATGGTACATGGCCGTAGAGAGGCTGGAGTCGGAGGAAGATGACGCCTGGGTCGTTGTAGTCACTGACGCGGACTGGGAGACCAAGTATGTACAAATAGGTTTTGAATTTTACTGAAAGACATACATACGCACACACACACACACATACATGCATGCACGCATGTACGCACACATGCACACACGCACTCTCACACAAACATATTGTAAAGTCATCAACATAAATGTTTATACTGGAGATTGATGGCGCTTGGTGGAACAATTGCAGCAGTGAGCAATTTTACTTTCCACGGTTTTTATTTTTGAGACTGACCGGTTTCGCCTCATGAGCAGTGAGGCGCAACCGGTCAGGTGTCGAGAAGTACAAGTGCCTTAAACACTATAATATCAACTTTAATATTTTGGCACTAAGACTTCAAAATATTTTATTGACATTCTACTTATTTTTCAGATTCACTTGGGTCCGTGAATCTAAAGTTATGGGCACAAGTCACGTGGAAATCGAGTGGGAGATTCCCGTGGGAACTCCCAAAGGCACCTACAGGATCAGTCATTTTGGTAACTACAAGTACATGCTCGGTGGGATCTACCCTTATCACGGATTTACTGATAGCTTCCAAGTGTCATAGAGTTATAAAAAGATGACACCTGGTTAATTTAGTGATGGATGAAAAAGGTGTGAACAAATCTTAGGTGATAAGCTAATAATTGATGATAAAGTGATAGGCGATTAATTATATTATTCGCCTATCACTTTACCATTATAGAAGTAAAAGGTGATATACTATAATAATCTTTTGGGTCTTTCGCTGTCACCTAATTGGAAAGAAAGAGTCATATATTTATATGCCATTGGTTAATACTAAAATGTGATTGTGAAATAATGTTCAATCATTTTGGTGATCAACAGTTTAATTCGGAATTATGTGAGCATGAGCTCTTAGGTATTTAAGGTCTATCATTGTGAAATATTATTGAGTTAAAAAAAAAAAATATTTGTGCTACAGCTGGTCTGTGTAAATATAGAATATTTAAAGGACTTTTTTATTATTATTAAAATAATTTTCTTATAATATTATTGCTTTATGCATGCGTAGTACGAGTGCATCTTTTCCGAAAGAAAAGGTCTTTGTTACTTAGTGTATGTACGAGTATGTATAGTTTCTACTTTAATAAGGATTTTGGTTTAAATTATGATAATATTACCGTTATTATTTTTGGGTAACATTAATAGGTTTAACTTATTTGATAATCTAACTTATATACCCATGCGTTCCACATTACAAAAATTAATATTTCTTTGCAAACAAACATCGGTAGCTTAGTGGTTAGGGAGAGGTCCTGGGTACGAATCCTGGCTATTACACTACCGACGTGAACCCACTTCTGCACAAGCAATTTAGCTGGGTTAGAGGGAATATTAGGAATTTCGGTTACTAATATTCAAACTTAAAATGAGGTACATTCTACATCCCAGATATCGTATGTATTATAAAGACAGTTGTTCACTTATTTTTCATGAGAAAAAGGTTGAAGGTTTTATGGAAATCTTATATTTTTTTAAGTTATATTGCCTATTAGTTTAGTCAAAGACTTTGCCAATATATTTCTGCAAACACGGTATATAAAATCAAGATGGCGTCCCTTCAAAACCTGATAGTATGAGAACGGTGCAGAATATTCCATCAAGAACCAAGCGGTTCGGCGACTCCTTCTGCCGCACCATTAAGTCTTGGAATTCCTTACCAGTTCACGTGTTTCCCTCCTCCTACAGTCCCGGGTCCTTTAAGCGGGGCGTGAAAAAGCATCTGATGAGGCCGTCAAGCTGAGTGCCACCATTGTAGCACGGTACGTGTCTGTAATGGTGACCCTCTTTTCAGAGACTTTGTCTTCAGCTTACCATCAAGCGAGATGTAGTCATATTTACGTGTTCTATACAAAAAAAAGAAACATTGTCGCTAAACTAACTTTACCAACTATCTTTAAGGGATAGCCCTTAAAGATAGTTGGGTACGCCCATGGATGCTGGGTACGCCCACTTGATTCTATATGCCGTGCTCATTACTACATATAAGTAGATTAGGTACATTAGTTATAATTATTGAAAATAAAACCAAAGTGAAATTATAGAAGTACTCTATTAGTTTTAGTGTTTGGATAACTAGTCTTCGGTAGCTTTTTTTTATTGCGACACCTTTGAGGAATAAACCTGTGTCATGAAGTGAGGAGTCTTGCTATTGAATGGTAAAATCTAATTAGAACACCATTTTTTAAATGCGGAATTCACAAACCAATGCAACACCACGGCAGGAGGATATCCGAGGGAATTTCCACAAGTTAAAAAGGTGTAAAATATGTGAAAACCGATAACCGGTTTATTCTCCAGGGGTGTTAATAACTAGTATAGGTACTTTATGTATAGGGGATTTCACCAATGAAATCACTTTTATTCAAGGAATTGAAATTGAGTAAAATATGAGAATTAAATTTAATTCAACGTCATTGTTATCACTGGTGAAATGCGATCTTAATATCATTTGATTATAAGCCATATTTTCATAGTTTTATTTATTTATTTCTTGTTCAAAGAAATTTTGTCTTCATTTTGCCAATCAATGCAAATGCAAATTGAATTGTATTGCATGTATTTAATTAATATTAAATTGAATTACAATGTAAAATTTGTACGCCAGAACCGGCAGAATATGTGATCGGACGTTATAATGTAAAAATTATAACTTTTGTACCATATTCAACATATAAAGACCTTTGAACTTTGAAGTATTTGGTCATATCATATATGAGCTGATCCCATCGCTGTAGATATCCATAGTAATTTTTGAACAAATGTATTATCTAATTTAGATATACCTAGTAATAAAATATTTGCCTGCTTACGTTAGTATATATACCTAATGTGATATAAAGATTATAAACATATTTATATACAAAAATGTATTTTATTTATATCTGAGCCTTTTCCCAACTCAGAAAGGGGCGACCTGCGAAACGGCTGAACTACGATATTTTCCGTGAAACGACTGCCATCTGACCTCCATATTCTATTTTCCACTAGTAGGTAGTCCACTCAATAAACAAGCCAAAAGGGGGTGAAGAGTGCGTGAGCTGGGACCTAAGAAATTTCATCTGAATGTTGTTCAGGGAGCTAAGGGAGTAAACATACTAAAAGAGTGGGGGGAGGATTCAAAGCTCCCATTTTTGAGTTTTTCGCCAATATCTTTAAAACGGTGCGTTGTAGAGAAAAATATATTCTACGTAATGAAAGCTTATAAAATTTTCTACAAAAGTCATATACACTTTTTCCAAATTCTCATAAATTTTCGAGCATAACGCTCCGAAAAGGTGAAAATGAAACTTATTCAGTGTGACGGGCATTACCTGTTGAACTATAAACTAGGTATTTTATCTCTCCAAGCGTTGAAGGCGGTAACAGTTTGACATCTCGTTTTCGACCAAAAGTGGGTATTGGAGCGGAAGCCGGTCATCCCTTTTCATTCCGTGTACGTTACCCCAGCAAGAAAGTACCTCGTAGAGTGACATGAGTGGCACGTATAATTAGAGCGTTATATGCTATACATGTGCGCCGCATAAAAAAATTTGTGCGTGTTGTAGTTTTGGAAAAAAACGGAGAAAATGATTTCTGCTGCGGTAACGTTGTTCCAGCAAGAAAATTCTGAACGAATAATCGGAGAGAGAAATATTATGCATGGGCAGAGAGCTTATATTTGTGCTATGATGTGCGCCGAAAATGAAATTTGTGCCTCTTCAGGTTTTCGAGAAATTGCATTTCTTGCTGGAGTAACGTTTCGCATAATCGTGTATCTCTGAAACCATTCTATGTGCGGCTGTGTAGTAAACATATACGAGAATCTCTTAATTTGTGCTTATTTCTGGCAGAATTAGATTTTACAAAACATTTATAGTTTTCAAGTATTTTCGCTTTTTTGATAATAAAATAAACCTTCGCTGCGCCTACATGATAAAACTTATGAGCTCGCTGAAAACTTTATTCGGTCCTCCTTGGCGTGTATAATAACCATAAATGATTTCAAACGCGTGCATTCACTCGTTATTGAATAATATTACTAAAAGCCAAACCGACGGCACTTCAACTTTGAGGTCGCCGCACAAGAAAACGGCCCAAGCTAAGATCTGTGGGTGTAAGCTAATAAATAGAGCGTCTAGTCAATTAACTTATTGCAAAATATCAGCTTGAAATGTTTCGCATTTAAATTGTTATAAATATAATACTAAACGTATAAGCCACGACTGATTATCCGACCAAATTAGAATGACTACAAAAAAGCGACGGAATAGTACAAATTGATGACCTTCTTAACTTTGTTCACGAACTGGTTGTAAAGTGTTGTTCATGAGTACACTTACGTAGAAAATAACTAACTCAAAGAATAAATTTACTATTGAATAATCTGAATGTTAGTTTTTTGACTTTGCACATTACTAAGTACAAGTACATTCAGTATATTTGTTGATTTTAGTCTTATTAAATACTAACTACTTCGTTTTTTTTTAATACTATTAGTACTACTTAGGTCGCAGACAAGCACATGGCCCACCTGATGGAAAGTGGTAACAATTAATATGCACAAAAATCAATGTGCACTAAAAGTCGAAAATAATTGCGTATTCGTAATTAATTATTCTACAACTTAATAATCAACTTAGTTTTCCTACTTATCAATATAATATTTTTTAGAGTTCTCTTAAGTAAAATGAAATGAAAAAGATATTTGACTACATACTTATAAGTAAATCAAATTTTTATTAAATAGATAACGAATTAAATAATTGAACAATAAAAAAAACCTGTCTTTTATAAATGAAAAAAATAATTAGGATAATATATAAAGTCCGACCAATAAAATAAAAAACCCGTACTGGGGGCGCCAAAAACATCTTGATTATGACAACACCAAGTATAGTGATACACATGTAAAATGCCAAGTGTACAAATATTTTTTCAACACACTTGCTTATGAACAGGCTTTTATTTCCCCGCAATTAAGCACGGAATGACACCTAAGTAATATAAAACTGTGACTTTTTCATTGCTTCTTCTTCCTCCTAGCGTTATTCCCAGTCGCATCCGAAGCTTTCAGCTTGGAGTCTGGGGTCCGCTTTTGCCAGTCATAGCTACAGATTTGGCTAGACCTCGATATTTTCCGTGAAGCGATTGCCACCTGACCTCCACGACCCAATGTTAACATTAGGCGATATCGAAGCTTTGCAGCTAGACCGTTGTTTTTGGACATTTTAGGGCACCAACTACCCGTAACGACTGCCATAGATGTTCTTATGGCAACCGGGACCGACGGCTTAACGTGCTCTCCGAGGCACGACCAGACCAATGCAAATACCCATATTTAATGCACACAAATATTTGCACTGAGCGGGGATCGAACCCGCGCCTCCTGCGTAGCGGCCGCGTTCACTACCGCTACGCCACGGAGGCTGTCATGTTTTTCATTGCTATTATTCACAAAAGTGAGTTATAGACTTCTTTTTTTTAATTTCATTGATTAAGTTGCTTTATTCTTATATAAGGTTTTATTTTTATTTTTTATATACCTACTTGACGCGAGACAAATGTACATACGTTCATATTTAGTCTTAAGAAACCCTTTTATTTTTTGTAAACTGACGTCCTTAAAATGCCGCAGTGGAGTTTGTTGCGCCGTTTCTTCTCCATTAGCGCTTAGGAAGCGGTGGTAAACTTAGTTTTAAGGAGTTTTTGACGTCAAAAAGCTGTAACAGTGTTGCACTATTTTGAGAAATAAAGACTTTGACTTAAAAAGTTTCGATACAAAAAAGATCGTGTCCAATATTACAAACGAATTAATATACCTATTGCTTGCTCATTTCATGCAGCTTCGTATTTTAAAAGATAATTTCAACTTGTAGTACGTGTTTAATATACAAAACTTTCACTAAAATGTATTTTTTTTTCTCTGTTAAAAAGTTAAGTTTTTCTCTCTTAAGTTTTCTGGTTAAAATAGAAAAATAGACACGGCGTGTTATACTGGTTACAAAGACTGGGCACAAATCACAACACAGTAGTATCCGTATAATAGTTTACTGCTTGGAATGGTAAATACAAGTTAGACATACAGTTACATTACACTATGCATAGAACAGGGACCACGCGATATTGTTTTTCGGACTGCATAAAATTCTTGTATTTTATGCCTAACAGCACAGAGATCAAAATAATCGAGCATGATTTTCTCTTTTGCGTTAGGTATATTTTTCTTAGGCGTAGAAAATACATTTGACGTTTGACCTTCTCTTCGTATTTTTATTACAGAAGATCGGGATATACCTAAAAATATGAATAATAATTAGTCAAAGTAAAATCAGTAGTTTAGGCCAATTTCATTGCACGTACTCTATGATGTACCTACCCGTCATGTTGACAACAAGGTCCGTGATGTTATTTAGAGGAACAGAGTCCAATCCTTCCTACTTTTTATCCGACAAATACTTTGTTATATTATTAATTACTTTTCTTAACTGGCTTTTAATAGTTTTCGGCATATTACTATAGTTTTGTAGCGCCCTCAAACTCAACAACACGCACAATTGACACCACACTGACAGATGACCATAATGACATTGTATAGATTGTTACCATATGAAGAAATTAGTTCCAATAGTTTACCGCAATATGGCGAGGTATTTTATTTTACTGGTCGGGCTTTAATTAGTTACAATAATTGTTATTTTTGGAGTCGGTATCAGCCAAGGTAGGTTCGTAACTATATACATACATAGTTACAGGTAAGATGTATCTATTCGTGTCGCACGCGTACCTTGACGGCAGTCAGACCACAGAACACAGTCAGACAGACGAGGCGAACGGCGAGAGCGGGGTCGCGGGGCTGGAGGGGAGCTGCTGGCCGGGACGGGCGCGACACGCCGTGCACGCGCCGCTAGCACTGTGATGTGACGACGGACGGTATCGCTTTAACGCGTTAAATGTTGTTAGTTTTGTTTAAATTAGGTAATTGTTTTTATTTTGGTTTGGTTTATAAATTATTTGTGTACCTAATCAGTGGATTAGGTACACAAATAATTTGATTTAACTATTTGTGTTTTCTTATTTTGGGTAATTGACCTGTGATTTGATGTTATAATATAAGAATGAAGATAATAATTTATATATCAAAAATGTGTGTCATTTGATATCGTCACCTATATGGCAAAGTTGCGAATCTGCTGTTTTCACGAAAATCTGTTTTTTGGTTTAACGTAATCCCAATATCGTAATACACAATGTCGCAAAGTATCAGCTCTGTATCTATAATAGTCTATGAGATATCATAGCAGCATATTTACGTATCCCAAACATTTGTTGTCAGGCACCATGGCAAATTAACTAAGTGTAGATAATATATTTTACCACAACTAAATCAAGTCGCTTTTATCAGAACACCTGAAGTAAACATGCGAATATTGGTTGATTCGTATCTTTACTGAAGTATCATTGAAGCTTACAATGTTAACGGACCATGGTCAAGTTACCTATGTGCACAATTCGCATAATTGCCATGGTATAACATTCTTTGTAAATTATTTAATATACCATGGTAAATTTACCTATGGGTCATATTCGTTTATTTGCCATGGTATTATTTACGTAAAAAATGTGAAACAAACCGCGGATAGTTCCCCTATAAGTTATATTCGTATACTTACTATGGCATTACTGTCAACAAAATTAAATGGTAGACTATAGTCAACTAACTTATGTGTCACATACGCTATAAAATGATATGGTTACTCTAACATAGGGTCTCAGTTATTTCTTCATACGTTAAACTTTTGGTTTATGACAACAATAATAATACGTAAAAAAGCATTTTAAATTGGCTTAAAATGCTTGTATCCAAAATTAATAAAGACAGCGATAAGTGACATTACTTGTCAGTCATAGAGATTGCAAAATTCGATTATTATTCAATTTCGAATTATTCATTCGATTTCCACTTAACCTAAATTCGAATCATTCGAATTTTTCCAAGGTTTTTTTTTTTGCAAAGGAGCATATTTTATTACATTTGGATTTGAGCATACCTACACTGATCAATAAGGGAAAAAAGGCAGTCCATTTTTTTACAATTTGCGTTTAATAAACTCTCAACACTTAAAAAAATCAGTCGCATTAGAAGCAATATTTGCTTGTATAATCTTATTAAGTGAGCATTCGTTCATTCATACTCACTCTCAATTTAATAAAAGTAAATCTTCTTCTCTAAACATAATCGCAGTCTCAATCTGAACTTAATATAAGTAAGGGTTTCGTCTTCTGGTCTTGGAGCTGGACAGACATTGTGGCAGTGTCATATAAGCAATTGCCGACCAATCCGAATAAGCCAATCGACACGGCACCGCTGCAGGGCATCCAGCACTGCCCAGGTTTCGATAGAGTCGAAAGCTTTTTCGTAGTCCACAAACGCCACACACAGCGGCTGATTGTACTCCTGCATCTTTTCTACAATCTGCCGAACAGTATTTCTTTATTTTTTTTATTTGTATAGTATGGATGTGGTCCACGGTACTGTAGCCTTTTCGAAACCCGGCTTGCTCAGGTGGCTGGAACTCGTCGAGCTTACCCGCGAGGTGATTCGTGACGACTCTCGAGAACAACTTGTAGACATGGCTCAAGAGTGAGATGGACCTGTAGTTCTTCAGCAAGGTCTTATCACCTATTTTGAAGAACAATACCACCGCACGCCCGCTCCATGCCCTAGGTGTTAGCCCCTGCTGGATGACGGAAATAAAGAGACTCGCTAGATTTTTCAAGATTGGAGCACCACCTGCTTTCAATAGCTCAGTAGTCCTTCATCACCAGGGCACTTGTTGTTCTTCAGTTGCCTGAGAGCCGTCTCTATCTCGTAACTGGCGTCTCCTCGGTGTAATGGCGCGTAAGTGGGGCTCTGTGGTCTTCATCGCTGTGTCCCGTCGGTTTACTCATCCGTGATGCATATAGCTGTCCATAGAATTTCTCGATCTCTTAGAGTATCTCGAACTTTGAGGCAATCGTTTTGCCATCCCCAGTTTTAAGTTTCATCAGATGGGGCCTCCCCAACTGCTGAGCGAACACTTTCGACCCCCTATTGCATTCGATTGCCTCCTGGATAGTACGAGTGTTGGAGCTTCGGAGGTCGCGTCGTATCAGCTTTTTGATTTGTTGGTTTAAGGGTCCCATCTGACGAAGACGACTGTGTGGATAGTTGTTCACACCTCTTCCTCATAAGTTTGAGAGTCTCAGGAGAGAGCTTGGACTCTTGCTGTTTGCGTTTTCCGGCAAACAAGTTTTGAGACACTTTCTGCAATGTTTTGACCACTATGTCGGTCTTCTCGTCAATGCCGCTAGAGGTTTCCAGCATTGCAAAAAGATAATGAAGTTCTAGTTGGAACTTTTCGAACCCTAGAGCTACTTAGAGTGGCGTGAGTCGGAAGGTTGATCTTATTATTCGGAATCTTTCAGCCTTGATGTTGATATTTAGAAAGCCTCGGATAAGTCGGTGATCGCTTCCAATTGCAAACTTGTTTAGCACAGAGACATCTCTAAATATTTGTGCTTACTGTCCGTTTTGAAAAAGTCTATCTCGTTCCTTATCGCAGAGTCCCGGCGTTGCCAAATCCATTTCCTGTGCGGTTTTTCTTAACCTTATATACCGCCTCGGCACGGCTATCAAGCTGTGACATCTGGGACTCTGGGGTAATAACCAAGAAAGTCCGCACACCACCATCCTCAAACAAGCTCTGGAATATCAGCCTATAATGGCTGCTCCGTGTGATAGGATCTACAAACAATTCTTTTTCACCAAAAATACCATATAATAACAGAAGCCGAGGACAGGGACTATCCGGTATCAAGGAAGTACGCGTCTACACTGACGGCTCCAAAACAGAAAATGGTTCAGGAGCTGGCGTATACTCCCTGGACCTCGGTCTAAATATCCAATTACCACTGGGCAAACACAGTTCAATTTTTCAATGTGAATGTGTTGCCATAACAACAGCTGCGACGGAAATAAGCAGACTGAAGGCGAGGGACTTAAACATAAGGCTCCTCACCGACAGTACAGCTGTCCTAAAAGCACTAGACCACCAAATAACCAACAGCAGACTAATAGCGGAGTATCAGGCTGCTCTTAACAAGCTATCCACAAACAATGTAGTAACGCTACAGTGGATAAAAGGGCACAGTGGATCCTACGGCAACGATGCCGCGGATGAGCTGGCACGTAGGGGCTCTGGCACGTCCGTATATGGCCCGCTACCGATCCCTTTCTCAGAGATACGTACTTGGTCACGTGAGAGATCCGCCGACCTACACATCCAAAGATGGGTAGAAACCATAGACTGCAGCCAATCAAAAGTGGCCATGCCGTCTTTGAACAAACGGCTTACGAAACGTCTCCTAAAATTAGACAGAACATGTCTAAGAACAATTATGGGGACAATAACAGGTCACTGTCCACTAAACAAGCACCCTTACACCATCGGGATCAAGGATAGCCCTCTCTGTAGGGGGTGCTTCGTGGCTGAGGAAACGGTTGCCCACGTAGTACTGGAATGCGAGGCAGTAGCCCCCCAACGTTCTCAAATCCTCGGCGCAGTGAGGTCGCTCCGCGAAGCCTGTGAAGCCCCCAGTAAGCTTCTGCGCTTCTGGGCGAAGTTAGGCTGGCTACTATAGCCAGCACTCTCCACGCACAATGGCCCAAAAAGGAGGCTAAGTGCGGAAAAAAAGAGTCCCCTTTCCATTCCATTCCGCCTCGGCAGTTTTGTTGGGGTGAGACGAGGTCAGCGCATGTACCTGTATCACCTTCAGCGAACGACTGTTTGTGATTTTCAGGATAAGGTACGCTACCCGGTTCGACACACAGCCAACTTCAACAACGCTGCTGATGAGGTCTAGCCTACTATTGCGCCTAACACCTAAAACTGTTTACAACGACAGGTTGCCTATTTCTAAGGCTAAAAAAAGAGATCTACTAAAATAATGTCACGAACTTTTGACTCCAAGAAGTTATCATGAATTCTATGAGAATTTACCAACATCCGATTCCGTTGTGAACCGTTTGCCCGAACCGGATAGCGATGAGGAAGGTGAAAATTTTGACGTTTAGCTTTACCTGATTCCATTAAAATTTTACTTTTTTATCTCTAATAAACCGTTTTTTTATTTCATACCATTAAAATTATTAATATTGTGCTACACTACCATTTGAGATTAAAATAATATTTAAAAAAAAGCAATCGATTTCTGCGTTATTCGCAAGTTTGGTATTTTATTTTTGTCGTACTCAATGAAATTGATTTCATACTTGCGAATCTGACACATACGTGAATTGACTATGGGCGAAAAATGATTTTCTGTTTTTTTTCTTAGAGGTTATAAAGTTGCGATTGTGATTTATTAGACTATTTCACTGTTATAATAGTTTACTGATTAATCAGAAGTCTTCTGCTTATATTTTCATAAAATAAAAACTAAAAAGACGTCGGCTTACTAAAGTGCGCCATTTTAAAAATAAGAAAAAGGAGTTTTTTGGCTCTCCTGTAAAATTCGTAATTATACACATTCGCAACTTTACCATATAGGTGACGATATGGTCATGACTTTAATTTAAAGTATATTTGAATTAGCTTCCAAAACTAAATCACACAGTTGCCAATAAACGTTTAAACGCGACTGTTCGGACAACAGCTTATGATAAAGACGTTAAAAAAGAAGGTCATCGATATGTACTATTCCGTCGCTTTTTGTAGTCATTTTAATTTGGTTGGATAATCAGTCATTGCTTATACGTTTAGTATTATATTTATAACAATTTAAATGCGAAACATTTCAAGCTGATATTTTGCAATAAGTTAATTGACTAGACGCTCTATTTATTAGCTTACACCCACAGATCTTAGCTTGGGCCGTTTTCTTGTGCGGCGACCTCAAAGTTGAGGTGCCGTCGGTTTGGCTTTTAGTAATATTATTCAATAACGAGTGAATGCACGCGTTTGAAATCATTTATGGTTATTATACACGCCAAGGAGGACCGAATAAAGTTTTCAGCGAGCTCATAAGTTTTATCATGTAGGCGCAGTGAAGGTTTATTTTATTTTCAAAAAAACGAAAATACTTGAAAACTATAAATGTTTTGTAAAATCTAATTCTGCCAGAAATAAGCACAAATTAAGAGATTCTCGTATATGTTTACTACACAGCCGCACATAGAATGGTTTCAGAGATACACGATTATGCGAAACGTTACTCCAGCAAGAAATGCAATTTCTCGAAAACCTGAAGAGGCACAAATTTCATTTTCGGCGCACATCATAGCACAAATATAAGCTCTCTGCCCATGCATAATATTTCTCTCTCCGATTATTCGTTCAGAATTTTCTTGCTGGAACAACGTTACCGCAGCAGAAATCATTTTCTCTGTTTTTTTCCAAAACTACAACACGCACAAATTTTTTTATGCGGCGCACATGTATAGCATATAACGCTCTAATTATACGTGCCACTCATGTCACTCTACGAGGTACTTTCTTGCTGGGGTAATGTACACTTTCATTCCGTAGAAAACACGATCTTACTGGCTAAAACTCCCATTATCATCCATGCCTTCGCCAGCCCAGGATCAGCCTCAGATACATGACTCGACTCAACAATAGTGCCTGGAATACGGCAATAGGCTCACCCCCTATTACGTGGGACCTAACACAATGATTGGTGCAGAGTGGGTGTTAGTTTACCTCTGCCTAGCCCTCCGGGGATAAAGACGTGTTTGTATGTATGTATGAATTTACCGAAAAAAAATTATCTTAGTATGTATTATCCGCATTCTAGAACCCAAAACACAAGCTTGTTAAGCTATGCTTACTTTGGGTCTAGATGGCGTTGTGTAGAATGTCCTACAATATTTTTTTTATGATTAAATCAGAATTAGTAAGTAGATTCTGGGATTCTCTGGGCCTCAGATGCAATCGGGATCAATGCTTTGAACATAATGACTAGTAGTATAAGTTTGTTCAAATAAATATTACTTTTAGCAATCTCGCAGCGAAAACAATTTTGATCAAATGACTAGATTTGATAAAATGACCTCTAATGATATGACTAAAACCGATGTACAGTAATTATCAGAGGATTACCTGATAATTCAACTAATAAGTAGATAGTCATATCGACGCTGTGAATCAGCGATGACGTTTAAGGTAAAGGCCTAATGACAACTTTTGTACATTAGTATTGATGTTTTTGAAATAATATTGTTTTCTTGTAATACATAGGTACCTACATCTCTCTGTAGCGTGGCGGTAGTGAACGCAGCCACTATGCAGGAGGCGCGGGTTCGATCCCCGCTCAGTGCAGATAATTATTAGGTAGTATGCATAGCTATAGGTAGGTATTTTCATTGGTCTGGTCGTTCCTCGGAGAGCGCGTTAAGCAGTCGGTCCCGGTTGCAATTATGAACATCTATGGCAGTCGTTACGGGTAGTTAGAGTCCTAAAAAGTTCAAGAACTAGTCTCACTGCAATGGTACGATATTACCTATGGCTTGTGGAGGTCAAATGGCAGTCACTTCACTGAAAATTCAAACCCGCAGTAAGACTGGAAAAAGCGGACCCCAGACTCCGAGTCGAAAGCTTCGGATACGACTGTGATTAACGCTAAGATGAAGAAGAAGACATTATTCATTTATAAATCCTCGAGGGGATGGGTTATTTAAAACCTAAATTACGGCAACTACGGTTTTAGGTTCCACGTATGCTGCGTTTACATACTCGCGGCAGAGCGAGGGAAGTGGCGAGAGAAGTGGGCAGAGACGTGGTGTGAATGGTATATTCGTCATGCCGCGAGTACTGCCGCGTATGTTGCTGCGAATGTCGGCTTGGCGGCGCGAGTCAAAGGAGCGGCAATACTAGCGCGATGAACTATACGAGACCGGTAGATGGCGCTAATCAGTAAACACGGCTTTCGTTATTGCTCCTCGAATATTTACTTTTAAAAATATTTAAATCGATCTACGGAAAGTGTATAGTAGTTGAAAGTGATAGTTTTTATTAATAATCTATTTAATTAATTCGCGATGCTGTAAAAGCATAATGCGTACACTGCTACAGCGTTGTCCTCCATACGTTTACGTCCGTCTCCATTGCAGAGCGAATACTGTAATGCGGACCAACGCGATGATGGGAGTGTGTGAACACTAGGGCATTAATCGCGCGAATATTTCTGGCAACACGATGAGCAATGCGAGCGGCAGTATGTAAACGCGGGGACAGAGACGGCTGTATGTTTACTGTCGGATGGAGAACAGCCCTATATCTTAGTTGCCTTCTACGACACCCACTGGATGAGATGGAGTGGCCCTATTGAACTCCACCGGGGACTTGTAAATGTTTTGAATAAAATTTTCGTCGACCCAAGATGGTTGTTTATGAGAATTTGAAGCGTTCAAGGCGTGACTCGGTAGCCCAGTGGTCAGAGCAATCCACCTTTAAGGGACTGGTCGCGGGTTCGGTCCCGCTTGAGTCGTTTCACTTTTTCTTATTTTAATCGAATTGTAAAGATAAAAAAGGCAGGTGAAAAGCACTCTCTGCCTACCTGAGAGAGAAAAATGGGTGAGTGCATAAAGTTTAGTAGCCTGATGGTGACCTCTGCATGTGGAGCGTTCGACTGCTTAAAGCTCGTGAGCTTATAGCCTTCCTTATAATGTCATTGAGTGATTATGGGCCATTGTTGTAGAGTTCTGTCACGATATATCGACATTTATGTTGCATCTTGGTATCGATTAATCTAATTAACTACTTACTTTGTTAACATGATGATGGTGACTTTAAGGTTAGATGTTTTGTAGGGGTATACAATGCAAACTTACCTCACCTGGTAACAGACTATTTACCAGTAACAGACTTTGCTGTTGGAGTTAGGTGGTGAGATGGTAGTTGGTAAAATGCAGGAATACGTTGCTAATATTCATTTTCATTTAAAAAAATCGAGAATACCTACAAGCTAATCAGGCTTTGATTACTTTGAGTCTAGATGGCTTATGATTGATTAAATGCCTATACGATTTGAAGTCAGGCTTCAATAAAAATAAATTACATGTCCTAAGTGTTTGGTATGTATGTATAGGCTAGTGAATGTATGAATATGTGTGGATCTTGTAATATTGACTTGTTATCAACAGAATAAAGTTATTTGAGTAGTTTTGTTATCTATCTACAACATGGAGTTAAAATAAGGGTAGTTTTCACTTTGACTTCATCATCATTTAGTGTCGTAGTGCAACAGTGCCCCGAACTCGAAAAATATTAAAGTAAAGTAAAAGTAAAGTATGTATATCTTTATTGTGCACACCAAGGAGAAAAACATGTGTCATTAGGTAGTACATTTGGGTATAAACAATAGGCGGCCTTATCACCTAGTGGCAATCTCTTACAGGCAACCAAATATTCACCGTATTCACGTAACATTTTAAACATAAACGTATCCAGACAACGAAGCATTGGGATTGGCCGCCTGCCTACTGTGAAGCTGAGTGTGTACAAAGCCTGCCAATCGCAACGCTCCTTTCGCGAAAATTTTTCGTGTTTGGGGCAGTTTTGTATAGGTTTGCAGATGAGATTGGTTTGGCTCTAAAAGGTCTTGAAAAGGCTTGCAGATTGACTTTATAACTTCGAAATTTTCTAGTATCTAGTGCGTTATCTATGTAGGAATTTGTAGCTAATTTGTAACTGATATGTTATCTAGAAAATCAATTTCGTTCCCAAAAAATCGCGATTGTTCCTACCTTATCGAGATAGCAGTAAAATTTTAAAATCAGCGCCATATAAAATCGAATAGAGTAAAAACAACGTCGATTTTTTGACAAGTAATTAGCAAAGTATTTGTTTTTTTTATTGTGCTGAATTCCCGTTGTTACCGTTATAGAGCTGGATGTTTAGGTACATAATTTTATACGTAAGTAAATAGTCACATCTTCCTTTAAATTTTAGATAGATAGATAGATAGATAATACTTTATTGTACACCGATAGATTTACAGTAATTTTACGCTGATGCAAAGATTTCCTGATTGACAATGTCCTCTGAGGGTCGCCACCAAAGTCAAGAAACAAAAAGCCGGTGCCAGAGCTTGCATTTCAGGTTGACTTGGGTCCGGATTATCTCAATGAAGCCATAAATGTCAAGTCTCTACAATATATTGACTTTTTAAAAATGTATGGCAAGGACAGGCGCAGACAAGACTATGTGGGTGAAATAAAATCTATTTAACTGGACTGCCCACCTAGGCAAGTGACAATTCGTTGGCCGGCGTTACACCTACACACATGGGATTGCCACCTATTTTGACGTGCATGATAGTCGTCATGTCAACCCCATACATTTTTTCTACAATAGGCTTAATTTTCACATGTAAAATGTGCTGCAGTAGTAAGTTAAAGTTAACCGAGTTTGTATATTCATTAGTGAAATCAACGATCACGCCTTAGGTTAACTGATTAAGACATGCGCTTGGTGATATCTTTTAATTTTGTTGTACAATAAAAAATTATCTATCTATATGATATGTGAACATTTTTTCAGATTAACATCAGTTAGATTCAGGTTAAACATGTATAAACACTACTGATTTGAGCCGTCGCGTCGGCAAAGCGTTCAAAATGTCCCGATTTGCAATTTTTGCTCACGAAGCCTCTCTGACTACGAGGTCTAATCATTAAAAAAAAAAATTATCACAAATCGGAATGATAGTGTGAATTAATACCTTTATCAGATTATTTTGATCGATTATTGAATAAGTAATTCGAGTATTATTCTACTTTTGTGACTGCAGGTGGCTGAAATGGTGTGTCGCTGAAGGTGGTTTTTTTAAATAGTGCTCTGTTAATAATAGCCATGTGAGTATTTATTTATTATATTATTATTAGGTACCCGTATTAGTGCCTGGAATACGGCAATAGGCTCACCCCCTATTATTTGGGACTGAATATAAATTATTCGTGTAATGTGGGTGTATTGCGTGCTGCGGGTCAGAATAAATATATTTTTCTTTCTTTCTTTCTTAATTAACCTCTACCCAAACCTCCAGGGATAAAGGCGTGATTATATGTATGTATGTATACATATTATGTATGTGTTAAGTACTATTGACCCGTCTCGACTTGGCTGAATAATTTTTGATTCCCCGTTAGCGTCTTGCACGGTTGCATTTTGAATTTCCGTTTATCAAAGTTTATTAAGGTAAGTAGGAGGAATTATAAAAATCTACGGATGGTAGAAATAATAATAGAATATTACACCGTATTCGTTGTGTGCTTAAAAGAAGTAACTATGTGAATAAATATACAGCCAAATCAGAAGGTAGGAATAATCGAGAAAACGCTTCTTAGATTTCTTAGATATAACGTGAAGAGAGACTTGACGCGTTGAAATGACGCTTGCTCTGTCTAGGTACCTATTGTACCTAAACAGTTTTTAAATAGTCTGAGCACCATTTAAACTTTACTTAAGTATTAGGTAATATGTGACTTACATAGAACCTTTCAAATACCTATTACTGATTGGGTAGGTACTCTCTCCTCTCCTAATTTCATATTCGCATTCGTCCATTTGTGACTCTCACTGCGTCCGGGGTACGCCTTCTGGCTTTCACTCTTCTACTTCACACGGGAATCTAGGATATCCATTACCATGGTATTTAGTGAGACGATTAGCAAGTGACATGGCCAGATATTTGTTAGCCGAGTAGTCTGGCGGTCGTCGCAGATCGTGGTCGCACTAGCGAAGATGATTCTCTTGCATTCTAGACACAGACATGAAGGCCTCTTATGTGTTCACACGATGACCTCTGCCATTTAGCACCAATAAAAAAAGTATCTAAGTATGTTTCTCCGCATTCTAGACTCCATAACACAAGCTTGTTGAGCTATCCTTGTCATGGACCTAGATAGCGTTGTTTAGAATATTGTAAGTAGAATATTTATTAATTCCTTCTCCATCTCTTCCTTCTCTATTCATTTATTTATTTCTTCGCCCATTTCATGACCTTCTTCTACTGTTAGCAAATTTCATTATTTCATACTGAATATTAATTTATAAGGATTAATTAGTCGATTTAAGTTCCTTATCGTGATTTATGTAGGTATTTCTAAAGATATGACTG
Organism: Eilema depressum; assembly: GCA_914767945.1. NCBI lineage: Eukaryota > Metazoa > Arthropoda > Insecta > Lepidoptera > Erebidae > Eilema > Eilema depressum. The sequence continues at coordinate 20,883,415 of OU612020.1, forward strand.
TAGAGCATTCAATTTAGGCGTACTTACATACGAGTATTATAATAACAGTCACAAAATAGATAATAATTACAGTGTAATTAGGTAGCTATCGAAAACGGATATTCATTTTATTAGCTTCTGATGGGTATAAGGGACCCACTAAGATCTTGCCCTACCTCCTGCACTAAAGACGATCTAAACAAAGTCACTGATAGCGCGGTCAAGATGGTAGAATTTTACTTTCGAATCATTTGAAGGAGTGAAAAAGAGGATCATTGACATGAAAGAAGAAGAAAACTTAGATCTGCCGAGCAAGTCAACCTCACCTGCTAGGCGATTCACTTTCTGATTAACGAAAATAACTAGTTAGATGAGAAAGAGCGGACCCCAAGGCTCCAGGGTTTACTGTAACCGTGAATAACTCTTAGATTATGGTGATAGTACCAGCTGTTGCCAGCGGCTTCCGTCATAGTTACTAACCCCTCATACAGTGCGGTCAATTTTGTGGGGTCAGATGGCTGTTGTTCCTATGGAAGCCGTATGAGTCAGGCCACTTCGATGTGAAAGCTAAAATGTTGATGTAACGATGTATGAGTGCCGGAATGGAGGCGGAATGTATTGGGTTGCAGGTAGGGTTAACGTGGCCTGCAAGGTCAGGTATATGCACGCTACCTGCTACTATACCCTGGAGTAGAATAGGACCACCTAATCTCTTTCCGTGGGTGTCGAAGAAGGCGGCTAAAGGATGAGGCTTTATCTCTATCCGACAGTAAACATAAAAACATCTTTTTGACGGCTATAGGCTGACCACGCCGCTACCGGACCGAAAAACGTAGATGGCGAAATGTGGGTATCAATACATTACATAACTGCCTACCCCTTTGTGAATTTATAGGCGTGAATATATGTACCCAAACAAGCTAGATATTGTTTCCCTAAATTGTAGAGATGCGCGACATAGCTGCGCCAATCGCATCCTATAGTTCTTTAGTTGTTTTGGCGCGCACAGACAGACACCATGTCCCATGGCGTGTTCTGATGTATTACTATCTACGAGGATTAAATGTAATTATTATATTATTTGTATTAAATGTCACCATTTTAATCTATTTGACAATCTGTTTGATTCGTAATTTCGAGGTTCGCTTACAATTTTCTGATTGGGATGTCAGCCTTTCCGGGAGTGACTGCTATATTACCTTCCAATCCTGAGAGGAAAGTTTGCGTCAGAGCCTCATCCGTTGTTTAGCAGGAGCACCGACTTGCAGGTGAGGTTGAGTTGGCCTTCAAAGATTTTTGTAGGGCCCTTGCCCCTGTACACCCAAAAACTTAATAAGTATCTAATTTAATATTATGTATTTTTGTGTGTAGTGTTGTGAGTTCAACTACCTCAACGGCTGATAGTTTCCCATAGTTTGGTTGTTATTGATCAATGGTGGTTAATATTTTATAGTTTCAAAAGTGATATCCGTATGAAACACGAAATAAATTAGACTACAAAGGCATACCAATGTTATTAGTCAGTTGGTATTCGATGGGAATAGATCTTCAGTATAATACATATCTCTGCCCAAGCCTAAAAAAACGAAAATTATTTTGGAAGTAGGTACCTATTTATTTCATAAAAAGTTTACTTACCGATATTTATAACGATTTTCACGCCTTTACGGACAGCTAAACAGACTAGAAGTGAAGTGAATAAGTAACAAAAAATCGTAAGTAAATAAATATTCTAAAAATCTAGACCCATAATAAGCATAGCTGCGGCATGGAATCTGGAATGCGGATGAACAACATACTTAGATATAAGTACATAATATTCAATTCAATTCAATTCAATTATTTATTTTGCGTAATATGGGTTTACATGATGTCATTGTACATAATTATTTGTCTCACCATACTCGACCGCCAATGTAGCATGCAAATACAATTTAAGGCAGACATATTACAGTTCCATGCAGTATTCTACCGCTCTCTATCTCATACTTTAGTAACAAAATAACATAAGATAAAATAACATAACAAATTAGCCAATCAAATTCTTCAATATAGCTGTAGGTCAGTTACATCAGCAAATACAATTTAAGGCAGACATATTACAGTTCCATGCAGTATTCTACCGCTCTCTATCTCATACTTTAGTAACAAAATAACATTTAAGATAAAATAACATAACAAATTAGCCAATCAAATTCTTCAATATAGCTGTAGGTCAGTTACATCAGCAAATACAATTTAAGGCAGACATATTACAGTTCCATGCAGTATTCTACCGCTCTCTATCTCATACTTTAGTAACAAAATAACATAAGATAAAATAACATAACAAATTAGCCAATCAAATTCTTCAATATAGCTGTAGGTCAGTTACATCAGCAAATACAATTTAAGGCAGACATATTACAGTTCCATGCAGTATTCTACCGCTCTCTATCTCATACTTTAGTAACAAAATAACATAAGATAAAATAACATAACAAATTAGCCAATCAAATTCTTCAATACAGTAGGTCAGTTACATCAGTCACATACTTTATTCATTATATCGACTCATACATATTAACAATATGTCAATATTTAAAAAATGTCAATGTAAAAAAATGTCAGGTTCATAAATAAATTGTAAATTAAATAAAAAAACAGAAAAATGCATAAAACAAAGCAACCAAGAGTATCACAAATAATTTAGCGTTTCAAAAATTATCTGCAAAGAAATCTATTATTTCGTACCTAGTAACATTTACAGCTTAGCATATCCTTCAAGGTCTTTTTAAATCGATTCATGGGTAAGTCCTTGATGGTTTTGGGTAACTTATTGTAGATCTTGGGGGCTAGGCAGAAGATGCTCTTGTTCATGAGTGTCGTTTTGGCACTTTGTATTCTTAGCCTACTGATATCTCTTTGACTGCGTGTAGAACCATCAGCCAATCGGGGAAACAGTTCTGGATGGGATTTTACAAATATGGCAGTCTCATAAATATATAAATACGGAAGTGTAAGAATTTTATACTTTACGAAATATTCTTTGCAACTATCTGTCTTTTTAAGACTGAAAATAGACCTGATACAGCGTTTCTGGACTTTAAATTTAATTTCCTTGTCGGTGGAATTGCTCCAAAAAATTATGCCATAGCGCAGACGCATTACATAGGAACACCCAGACCAACGCAAATATACATATTCATGCATACAAATATTTGCATTTAGCAGGTATCAAACCCGCGCCCCCCGCGTGGCAGTCGACCGTTCTACCGCTACGATCCAATTGTCCAGTAGTACGAGGGCTGCTACTTATGTATGCGGAATAGAAAAAATAAACAAATGTATATGGCTCAATATGCTTTTATTGTTTTTCAAAGTATTCTCCACTATGATCGATGCACTTTTGCATTCGATAAAACCAATTTTTAAAACACTTTTTCCACTCTGATTGAGGTATCTCCAAAACGTGCTGTTTGAACGCGTCTACGGCATCTTCACGGGTCGAAAATCGTTGACCACGTAATTTATTCTTTACATTTGGGAATAAATAGAAATCATTGGGAGCCAAATCAGGGCTGTACGGTGGATGACCCATTAATTCTATTTTTTGACCATCCAAAAATGTAGTTGTTTCCTGAGATGTATGACAGCTGGCATTGTCATGGTGAAGTATGATTCTGCGTCGCTGGTTGTTTTTGCGTATTTCTTCAAATACTTCTGGCAAACAAATGGTCGTGTACCACTCCGAATTAACCGTTCTGCGATTCTCCAGTGGTATTGTAGCCACATGGCCATTAATAGCAAAAAAACAGGCCACCATTTGCTTTAGAGTGCTTTTTGCACGAGCCACTTTCGTAGGGTTTGGCTCATTTTGAAACACCCAAACTGTTGATTGTTTAGTTTCGGGATCGTACGCGTAGATCCAGGATTCGTCACCTGTGTAGATATTATAAACCGATTTTGAGTCGCCTCCGTTGAATATTTTCAAGGTTTTCTTGCACCATTCGACGCGAGCATCTTTTTGATCCTCAGTTAACTTGTGCGGGATCCAACGCGAACTAATTTTTTTTACAGACAAATGTTCATGTAATATCCTATGAATGCTCGTCATACACATGCCCAGAATGGCCTCTATCTCGCGATACGTAACATGGCGGTCTTGCATTATTATTTTTCGCACAGCTTCAATATTTTGTGGCACAACCACCGATTTCGGGCGACCTTCTTTAACTTCGTCCGTGAGCTTACTCCGCCCGCGATTAAACTCACTAAACCAGTGATACACAGTCGTTTTTGATGGAGCTTCACCACCAAAAGTCGAAGTTAATTGATCTACGTACTGTTGTTGCGTTAAACCACGTCGAAAATCGTAATAAATCATAGCACGAATATTTTCACGAGTGAGTTCCATTTTTTCAGCGATATGACATTTTAAACCCAACAAAAACAAAACACTAACGTATATAAGAAAAAAAATATTAGCGGCCAGTATTTAAAAAAAGAACGAATATGTGCATGGAGGTCAGACATTGCGTTTAAAATTATTGGAATCCCAGATTCCGTATACATAAGTAGCAGCCTATGTAAACATGTCATCATCATCCTCGCGTTTCATTTTTTTCTCGCTTTCATTTCGAAGTCCAGGATGCGCTTCCCAGCTATTCTTTCTTTATTGTAGTGAAGTTTTTAGGATCGGCAGCACAAGTGTATAACGCCCTAAGTGTTGAATACGTCCATAGGTACTTTTCATTAGGTGGGCCGTGTGGTTGTTGGCCACCAAAACACCTTAAATCTTAAATTAAAAACCGAAATCGAACCACTAGTTAATCAGTTTGCCTATGTTTAAGTAATATTTATTTTCATAAAAAATCGCTACAAGATTGTTTGCCTTTAGTTAAATGGAGTAATAGTATGTAATATATACCTACTATTATTTATTCTGTCGTAATAGTAGTTTACATAGCCTATCACATAAACGCATACAAACATAACAGGTAGGTACTATAAACTTAATCAGCAATATACCTACTCATGCGCCACCTGTCTCCAAAATTATTGTAATCTCATCTACTGTGGCTTCGATGAGATTGCACATAGCCATTTAGTGATAAGGCCATCCTTTATGACAGTTATTATCCACAGATTTCGAATAGGCTAGATAATGCAAAGTTAATCTGTTTCGCACACCCGTCTTCTACCCTTCAGGCAGTCAGACATCTTTGATCTATGTGGAGCCCACAGGGGCCCTAGAAAAATGGCAATTCGTTGCTCGGCATATGATGGAAATGTTTAGGATTTGACGTTTTTGACATTCGTTGACGCCTGTCATGTCATATACGTCAAATCCCATACATTTGTCATTCTTTTCCATCATACGCTGAGCAACGAATTGCCACTTGTCTAGAGGGGCAGAACACTAAAGCTATGATTCCGTAGCCGACCGCATACGACATCATGCAGCAGATACAGCGTACCGGTCGGCTACGGAATCACACCTTTAAATGAGGTCTCTCATCATCTCTCATCTAATCTCATTAAGCTGTTCTGTGGTGGAGACTATGGACTACACTACAGCAATGCAATTCTGCAAGTGCAGAACGATGGGCACAACGTTGCGACATCCATGATACAGATTGTCATTGGTCGGACTGGGTGACGTCACTGGACATCGACCAATGACAGTCTATATCAAGGCTGTCACAACGGTGTGCTCGTCGTTGTGCGCTTACAGAATTGCATGGCAGTACTACTATTACTACTCTCTCCGACCGGTTTCGGCCACGGCGTCTACTTCCAAGAACTCATAGTCCTAGTTGGTACGGCGCTCGTGGGTCCGGGCCCATGGCTAATATAACCGATGGACTACAATATGGGGTTCTTCAAAATACTATTAAAAGGTTCCTATAAGGCCACGGTAACCATTATCCATCAGGTGGGTCGTGGGCTTGTCTACCACCTAAGTGGTATGAAAAAGAACGTCACAAAGGTCATCTTAAAAAAGCTTGAATTTGAATCCATTCATCCTACTAGATATAGTTTTGTAATAATCCTGGAGCCTCCGGGAGCATTTGATTGTCATACCAGTTCACGAACTCTTCCTTAAGCTTCACCGCTTTATGATACCTAAGGACCTAAATCGCGAGACAAACGAGACCCTGGCGCGAGCGGATAGTTTTGTAATAATCTATGCTTGGTGAATTTGAGCTCGTCCACTGTAGTATCACCCATGCTAACCTCAAAAGACATCCAAGAAACGTGAACTGCGCGTTTAAGGCACATTTTAGGTCCATGATCGGTCCAAGATCGGGATATATTCCCGAGCAATAACGGCCGTAAGAAGATGGTCACTCTATACTGCACATACGACATCTATCTAGCTCTAAAGCTGCATGACACATAACTTCATCAAAACTGTATCCAATAATGGCGTATTTATATCTCCATTTATCTACCTACCTATCTGTAACAGGTACTGATTGTAACTTGCCTCGTGAAGATACTGATTACGGAATCGATATTTTGGATTTTCTACGGGGCCATCAACATTTTTTCGCGGGTGTTCTACTAGGATCCCCTATTTAAATCACCCAGGGCATCGAAAAGCACTTGCTAACCACTACAATCCCCTGAAAGAGGGGATCAAAGAATATTAAAGCTAATCTCACCTGCAAGTCAGTAGGTTGTCATGTTGATTGACAGACAAGGCACTGGTAATCTGCCTTGATTGGGAGGTCAGATGCCAGTTGCTCCAGTATAAACCCTACAAGTCAAACCAAAAGGTGAAGAAGAAGAAGTAAGCGGACCGTACACCAAAGTAAAAACTGCAAATTCAACTTGTTCTTAGCTTTTGGAAGTTGATAATGATGATTCTTGATCGAAAATTGCGGTGGTTTTCCCAAGCGACTACAATATGGGGTTCTTCAAGAAGGGCATTAGAAGGTTTCTTCAGGGTCGGCAGCGCAAGTGTGACGCCCCTGGTGTTGCTGTCCATAGGCCACGGTGACCACTTCCCATCAGGTGGACCGTGTGCTTGTCTGCCACCTAAGTGGTATAAAAAAAAATCAGCGAAGGATCCAGAAAGTGGAGCCTGGTCGCCCAAAAATCATTGGATTAATATCATAAGGAATAAGCTAAAATAATAATGAAGACATGAAAAAGTGGCTGTAACAGATTGGATGCGGAAGCCGGATTGGGAGCAATGGTGCATATTGGGAGAGACTTATGTCCAGCAGTGGACTGCGATAGGCTAAATTGATAGATGATGAAGATTTTTGTTAACCAAAATCTCTTTTCTTTTCCAGACATAATGGCGATCCCTCTATACGGGAAGATCGCGATGGTGATCCTGACCCTGGGCGTGATAGCAGGAGTCACCACCGTCATCGTGCTGTCAGTGCAAAGTAACAATGAGGAAGAAACAACTACTGTGCAGGATTCAACCACTGATGTCCCCACCACGGAGGAACCGATTGAGGGTTTCCAGGCGGGAGTAGGAATAGCAGATATGACTGGACCATGCGCAGGAATCAGATTTGTAAGTGTACTGACTCATAATTTTATGGGAATAAGTCGGAGATTGACGGACGACGCTAAATTGAAGTTAAATTATATAACTGGAGTTGTTAATTACCTACCAGTTGTGTCCAGAACTTCATACACGTGGATTTAGTTCTGGGTTGATAATATTTACGCGTATAAAATAAAATTAAAAGTAACTTTGTAGAAAAATCAATAATTGAAACTGGCTGTAATTAAAAAAGAAAATCGATATGGCGTCAATGGGCTACAAAGGAGTTTTAGCGCCATCGGGAAACACATTTTTCAGATTCTAAAATTGGTGTAAATGGGGATTGTACTGTGTAAAAGTGGAGGATTTAGACATAATGTTTTCTACAAGTGAACCATCAACCTGGAAAGTGACATATTCAATCAAACTCTATAGAAGCCTCTAGTAAAGTCTCCACTACTTTGACTTAATATGACAGAGCATTATACGTACTTTAATCGAGAGAGATCATTCATGAAAGAAAAAAAAGCCACAGAGTACAATATAGTGCGGAATTATTTTTTTTTTTTGTCCTTTATGGCAAGTAATAGTATATGCCAATTTCAAGTTAAAATTTTATTGGCTTCTTGCTTAGCATTTAGCCATTATCAAGTAGTTTATAATAATTTTATTTGGATGGGTGGATGGATGGATGGATGAATGATGATGATGGTGAGTTGATGATGATGACGATGATGATGATGGCTGCCTCAGTAAAGTGGTGGAAACTTTACTAAAGGCTTCTACGGAGATTTGAAACCAACACGAGAAGTCACAATTCACTGTAATATTTCACTTTCCTACTCTTGTGCGCGTTTTCCAAGACGTTATGTCTAAAAATCCACCATTTTTACACTTAAAAACTAGAACTCACACTAATTTTGGAAAATAAAATAACACCGCGATCGTTCATTCTCGTTTCGGCGGCAAAAACTCGTGCGGACTTTTAGTGAGACTCCATTTTCAAAACGTTTTTTAAATTTTACAGATGGGTTACGCTTCATTGACTCAAAAGGGCGCAGGTATCCACTTGCGGCAGTTCGCGAGGAGTTTCATCTTCGTCAATGGCAACACCAGGGTTGTCTACATCTCCGCAGAAATCCAGTCAGTCGGCATAGCCGTTAGACGCGAGGTACGTTCCGAAATATTGTGGTGGCAATAACTAGTTATTACCCATACATACATATACTCACGCCTGTAAATCCCTGAAGGGGTAGGCAGAGGTATCTTAACACCCACATTTCGCCAACTGTGATTTTCGGCCCCATGTAATAGGGGGCGAGCCTATTGCCGTCAACGGGCACTTAGTTAGTCAAAAGGGCTGTGTGTTTACTGTCAGATGGAGAACAACCCTACCCCTTAGTCACTTTCTACGAGACCCACAGGAAAAGATGGGGTGACCCTATTCTACTTCACCGGCAATTTATACCCACTAGCACCTAATCGCATGTAACTGCAGCCCCCGTGCAGTCCATGGCGCACTTGGTTTCGTGTCCCTTACCTATGTCCTACGGCCTACCTCCTGCACTAAAGACGATCTAAACAAAGTCTCTGACAGCGCGGTCGAGATGGCAGAATTATTCTCGAGTAATAACTATAAAGTAGTGAATACTCGTAATAGGATCCTTGACGCGAAAGTAGGAAACTTCCTAGATAAAATTGTGTCACGGATCTGGATATGGCGGTTACTCATACGCCTCCCTCAAGCTGGTTTGAAAAATTGCACCACATTGAAAAATTTGTTATTCCACTACTTCTCCGGCTGTCACTCCCTCAGTCCCTCGTTCTTTCATTTTCTGCCATGATACTTTCAATTAACCGTACTTATAAGTTCTATCTCCAAATTCTCCAAGCTTCTTGGCCGCTCTGAATGTAGCCGCAAGTTTGTACTGCTATGTGGGAATGATTTTTGAATTTGGAACGAGACGCAGAAATTAGATAACTGAAAGAAATGATTGAATAATTGAATGAAAAAATCTTCACCCCAACACGGATGTATAGGAAAATTTGGATAGTTTCAGGCGTGGCTAGGTGGCTCAGTGGTCAGGGCATTCCACTCTATGGGAAAGATAGCAGGTTCGAGTTCCGCCTGAGCTGATTTGCTTTTTCTCGAAGTACATAATCGAAGCGCCTTTCTCGAAAACCGAAAGTTTCTGTTCAATGATAGGGCAGTTTCTTTGTTTAGAAATTCTCAAGTGAGTCGGAAAAACTATGACTAATTAATTTAAAAAATAGGTCTAACAATTAAGTCAGCTAATCTAAGATAAGATATCCAGCTGGCACAAGCAGGTATACATGTTAGATTACAATATTATTGAAAATCTACATCGATAAGACTAGATTTTTATTATTCGTTAAGCAATACGGTTGCTTTTGTTATACAACATGGCTTATTCAATTTTTATGGTTATACATAGCAAGATAATACAATTAATAGTTGTGAAAGCAGATAGGTGTGCAGACAAGAATATTACGACTGATTATCCTTGAAATGGTAGGCAGATTAGGTCAGTTTTTAGGGTCTACGGGACTATTGAATGAGGTGTAAGTTATATTTTTATAGCGGGACAGCTCCATCCCTTACTTGCCACTTACAATAGTACACTAGTTACACCACTCACAGAAAGACTTAGGAAAGGAGGTTTAGGTTATATCCTCCGGGAGCTAAAAAAATAAAAATTACTAAGTATAAGAAAATTACTAAGAAAATAACCACCTAATCTACCTATCGCCCCGAAGCAAGCGGTAGGTAAGGTATTCGACTCCTAATTTCGATAATCGAATGTATGTATATCATACGGTTGGTGGTACGATACCCGTTCGATACCCCCATATTTTATGTTTGCGTTCTGTTTCATAAACGTGATAAGCACGTATTTAAAAATAAGTTTCAGTACCTACGTTCATCCGCATTCTAGAACGCATAATAGTTACAAGCTATTTGAGCTATGCTCACTAAGTGCACAGCACTGCAATTCACTAAGCGAGCACAACGATGCGACAACGATGCGAGGCGCAACGTAAATTGTCATTGGTCAGATTGTATCACGTCATTGGAAATCGACCAATGACAGTGTCTATCGCGCACATCGTTGCGACTCGCATCGTTGTCGCATCGTTGTGCTTGTTAGTGAATTGCACAGCAGGCCCCTATACGTGGGACCGAAAATCATAGCCGATCGCACTCCACTGCTGAACATGGACATAGGCCTCTCCTAATGTTGGGAGGCTTTGGCCTACTGTTTCCACGATGGCCAGACGGGTTGGTTGGATACAGGGTTATATTTCGAGTTTTCCTGCTCTCGCAGTGATATCGTCTGCGTATTTCTTTTAGGCGCCTCTTACGACACCCTTCGGATGAGATGGGTGGTGATACTTGTATTCTTTCTTCGTCACCACACGGATATTTTATGATTTTGGATGGAATATTAACTAGTTACTATTTATCATCGTTACAGGTAGTCCGACGCCTCCAGAACCAGTACGGTGACTTGTACAATATAAGGAACGTGATCATCGCCGGGACTCACACACACAGCGCCCCCGGAGGACATCTGGTGGACTTCTTGTTAGACATCAGCATCCTAGGGTTCTCTAGGGAGACTTTCAATGCCTACGTCGAGGGCATTACTAGGGTGAGTATAACGTAATAGATTAGTGGAAGGTTTCTGAATTGACAAGTAGAAGTTGAATTTCGTCTACGCCTACTGCGTATTTCATGCAAATGTTAATGAGACTCAAACTAAATTTTGCAATTTAGAAATCCATAATTTGGAAGAAATCATTCGATTTGAAAAGTTATTGCTCCTACCCAAAAGGCATATGGAGTTTTCTGGGTTTATATATAACAAAGTAAGAACCTTGGGCCATCTACGGTTTAAATTCCTCTTTGTGTGTGGGAAGCACGGTGTTCCCATCGCCCCCTGGAAATGAGGGGCTAGCATCGCGCCGGCGAAGTCATGTCACCCCCACGTCTGCGCTCGGAGAATCAGCCCGCTCCTTGTCTGCTCCCTTTGCTAGTTAGACGAGCACATGGAAAGTCGCCGAGCAGACCTCTACGGGGCCGCTTCCGTCTCGACCAGAATTTGCCATAGGCGGCTGCTCCCCTGCAGGAGAGAGGCACTGCCATCTCCATTGCCAAGGTTGCAACATGTGGAGATTCAGGACCACGCACTCCTCTATTAAAAATACCTAACTCCTACTGCTATATAGTTTTAATGAATTCTAAATCAACAATTTCAGAGTGTAACCCGCGCCCACAACAACATAGCCCCGGTGTACCTATACTACGGGAAGACCAAGGTGACCAACGCGTCCGTCAACAGATCTCCTTACTCTTACCTCGCGAATCCACAAGCTGAAAGAGACAGGTAAGGGGAAACCAAATATAATACACCGTAGTAATAAGATTATGAACGTATGGGTAACCTCACACTAAGATCTTTAGGATCCAGGTTAACTTCACCTTCAATTTGGAAGGTGCACTTGCTCACCTGAAAGCTGGCATATATACTCTTGCTCACCAGCAAGCTGGAAGGTATACTTGCTGATTAATGGAAGTTTTTCTCTCGAGGTTAGGAAGTCATTGGCAATCACTGCGACGCGAGCGAGGATTCGGCGCTACACACGCTCACCGAGTGTCCGGCGTGGGAGACGCCGAGACGGGAGCTAGTGGCGACCCTGGGAGTAAGAGTCCTCACGCTCGCCACTTTGCTCGCAGCGATGGTTCGCTGCGCGGATGTGTGGGCTGCCGGCGCCTCCTTCTGCGAGCAAGTAATGCTCGTGAAGGAGGCGGCGGAGCGGGAGCGAAGGAGAATCGCAGACCTTGCGGCCCGCGAGGAGCGAAGGAGAATCGCAAACCGCGTGGCCCGCGAAGAGCGGCGGCAACTCGGGCGTCGGAGGTCGCAGAATGACCTCCGTCCCCCATGAGCGCGGGCCTGGGGGTGACGGGTGGAGCCGCCTGTCACCCTAGCAGAAGCAGGCCGCGGCGGCAGCGCGCATTGCGTGCCTCCCCACACCCGGGGGCGAGTTGGGGACTCTGTGGTCCCTACACCGGAAGAGGGCCAGATCGAAAGATATGGCCCTGGGTCGGCCGGGGTGCGAGGGATATGGCTACGACAATCTCACCTCCGGCAACTGACGACCCACAGATGGCGTGCGTTTTAGTCGGTTCGAGTCCGACATAACCTCCTCCCCCGGTTCAGGTGGGGGAGGTATCCGTGGGGATTTTTCGCACGATAAAAAAAAAAAAAAAAAAAAGGAAGTCATTGGCAGAAGTTTCCATAAAAGCCGTATCAATGTTGCAACTAGAAACGGTGCGCACAGTGAGGTGTGAAAAGGGCTTCATTCCACGCTCAAGTTGTGGAATGATCTCCCTGCTGTGGTTTTCCCAAGTGACTACAATATGGAGTTCTTCAAGGAAATAAGAAGGTTTTTACTGGGTTAGGCAGCACAAGTGTTGCCTTGATGTTGCACACGTCCATAGGCCACAGTAACCACTTCCCATCACTCAGGGTGGTTATCCGACATAAAAGTGGTATAAAAAGGAAATATATCCGTGGCCGTTAGTTTTATCTTCTTTCTCCTTACCTCTCCAGGTACGACTCCGATACAGACAATGACCTGACCCAGGTGCGTATCGAGAAGCGCGACGGCTCCCTCCACGGTGTGATGACCTGGTTCTCGGTGCACGCCACCAGCATGAACCTCACCAACCAGCTCATCTCGTCCGACAACCTCGGGTACGCAGCGTACCGGATGGAGAAGGAGCTGAACCCTGGCGCCTTCGCTGGCACGGTGAGTTGGTTACATAGATTTATGCCTGTAAATCCTCGAAGATATAGGCAGAGGTGCACTAACACCGATTATGATTTTTGATCTTGTGCAACATTGCCGTCGAGCGGGCAGTTTGTCATGGGCTGTATGTTTACTGTCAGATGAGGAACAGCCCTATCCTTTATTTCCTATAGTGCCTTCTACGAGTTTACGAGCGCCTACAGTTATGGGGTATTAGAAGGTTCTTACGGGGTCGTTAGCGCGAGTGTGACGCCCCCTGGCACATGTGCATAGACCACGGAAACCACTTAACATCAGGTACGCCGTGTGCTTGTGCTGGCACCTGAGTGAAGATTTTGTGCGTATACTGGAGTTGATGAGGTGTTTTCTAACCAGGCATAGAAGGTATCCTAGTAGTTGTGATGTCGGAATTACCATCGATCGAGAGGTCACGGGTTCGAATCCTGGCCATTACACTACCGAGACCCGAGACCGACGTGAATCTACTCCTAACACAAGCAATTTAGTTTAGTTGAAGTTTAATTTATTTATTTCATACGGGTAATTTTATTCACCTCACACATACTACATAAATAGGTACCTGCCATTTTGATTTCCTTTTTACTTACCTTTCACCCCACAGGGTGACATTGTAGCCGCCTTCTTCCCCGCCAACCTGGGTGACGCATCCCCCAACTTGGAGGGTCCTCGGTGCGAGTTCTCGGGCAACCCCTGCGACAACCAGTTCGAAGTCTGCGGCTTCCTGGAGAGGTGCTTCGCGAGAGGACCTGGGGAGGACATGTTCGATAGCGTGAAGATCATCGGCACCAGAGTGTTCGAAGGCGCTATGGTTAGTATCAGAGCTGGGCTCATTCAATTAGCCTATCGCAGTCCACAGCTGGACATAGGCCTCTCCCAAAACTCCCAATGTTGGGAGGCTTTGGCCTACTGTTGTAAAAATTGTCAGTCCTTTCCTCCCGGGAGAGAGAGAGATGCACTATTAAGTTCTGACTGTAATGGTAGGTCAAGCATTGACCTCTCAAACACTTAAAAAAATCTGTCATTTCCTCACGGTTGAAAATTCGTCAAATTACATTTAATTCAATATCTTGAAATCTTTACTTAAGTTTGTCAGTGGCCACGTTCTCTTACTGCCTTCTAGTCTGGACCCTATCACAAAATCACCCTTATGACCTCATTGTAAAACCCCTTTACAGTTCAAGTCTAAACTTTGAGATCTCCTTAATCAGGTTTTTTAACTTAGTCATAATTATGTCAATTAATTAAAAAATGAAACTGTTCTGTTCCCCAGGAAATCTTGAAGTCTGAAGGTGAAGAGTTGACCGGCAAGCTCGCCGTGGTGCACCAGTTCCTCGAAATGCCTGAGCAGGTGGGAGCCAAGTACAACCCATTGACCAAGACCTTCGACAGCGTGAGTATCCCACTTTTTTATTTATTTATTTTTATACAATATGGATACGACATATAGGCAATAATTGAAACCATATACTTGGTACCCCCTAAGCTTCAAGCAGGAAAAGTTTGAACAAAATTGGTCCAGTATTAAGGGCAGAAACTGGAGTTTTAATTTTATAGAAATTGAACAACTTTGAGCACTCTGTAGAATCGCATGTTGCCGCTTAGCTGTTCAAGTAAGTTACCTACTATGCCTATTGTTGTGTGTGTATGTGAAGTTGTTGTGTGTGTGTGTGAAGGTGTGTGCGTATTTATTAATGATTTATGACACAGTCAATGACTTTAAAGCAATGGATGAAACTATTTAATGACTTATACAAGTGGTTGCATTTTCTACATTTATTTTAATAATTATTTTGTTAGAAAATTTCGGATTTTATAAATCAGGGAATTTAAGTTTAAATTTAATTTGGTTCTATTCCTACGGACCAGGATGCTTCGCGGTTTCAGTATTTGCACATATGTCGTATCCATATCGTATATTTATTTTTCCAAACTTACATCTATCGTTACAGGCATACACCCAATGCAATAGTGCAGCAATTTTGAACACAAAAATAAATCTTCTATAGTAAAATTTTGCACATAAAAAGAAAAAAGAAATCGTTAAAATAAACCATTTAGGTTCCATAACTAATGTGGAATAGCGCCACCCTTGTGAATTCACTTTATAACACCATCTTCATATAGACGCATTCTCCTGATTGCATCTGTGGCCAAGATGACCTCGGAGCTCAGGGTCCGTCTTCCGGTTCTTCCTCCTCCACTTCGCACGATCTTGGGCATCCATGGTAGTGAGACCATTTGAACGCATATATGACGTCAAGGCAGGACTTCTTGGGAAATTGGTAAATTTTTCGGTATAGCCTCGTCTTCGGCAACCGAGGGCCCACAGATGGCGTGCGTTTTAGTCGGTTCGAGACCGAGTGAGTTTGTCACCGACTCCGGCGGGGGAGGTTTCCGCGGGGAATATTAGCACGTTCTAAGAAACGACAATATGATTTTACCTTGCCTGATGGTAAGCTGAAGGCAGTCTCAGGCCAGAGGGGAGGGACGACTATTTATGTATGGTTTATATATAATTTCAGAGCCAACAAGTGCACGCATGTACTCCTGCGATGGGCTACAGTTTCGCCGCCGGAACTACAGATGGCGCCAGCAACCTCAACATTACACAGGTACGAATACACTGTCGATCTTTTTGATACCACTCAGGCGGTCGTGGTAGACAAGCATACGGCCCACCAGATGGTAAGTGGTTACCGTGGCCTATGGACGTGTACAACACCAGGGGTGTCACACTAGCGCTGCCGACCCTGTAAGAACAGAGAGATTTTATCATATCTTACAATAGTCGATCATTGTCTTACAATATTAATACCTATATTATGTTCACAGGGCACGATCGTGGGTAACCCCCTCCTGGACTCAATAGCTGGTGTCGTCATTGCGAACCCCACGTCCGAGGATATAGAGTGTCATGCTCCGAAGCCTATCCTTTTGGCAACTGGAAGGGTAAGTCATATATTCTCCTGGGTAAGCCCAAGAAATAACATGGATATATTATGATAACGAAAGGAATTACATAACATTTTGATGAACAATAATAATTAAAAAAACTACATTATTAATTTAATGTTTGTAAGCGTCGGTAGCTTAGTGGTTAAAAAGTCGGCCTTACGATCGAGAGGTCTCGGGTTCGAATCCTGGCCATTGAACTACCGCCGTGAACCAACTCCTAGCATAAGCAATTCAGCTTAGTTGGAGGGGTTAAAGGGAATATTAGTAATTTCGGTTGCTAATATTCTTTACAAAAAATAACTAAATAAATAATAGTTATTTTAGTCAAAGTTAAAACTATAATTTAGAAACTATAACTAAAATAACTTAAATAAAAAAATAAAATATTTACATACATAAATGTGTCGTGAAATTCCTCCACATCATCACCGACCGGTAACGTTCCCAGTCCGAGAAGGCTGGCAGCATTGCCACGTTGAATGGCAATGCTTATGTTCTGTGCCAGATAATAATTTACATTTATTTCAAATTAGTCTAAATTAAAATGTAAAACGCCGATTTTTTTTTAATAGGGCACGTCAATTTGATATCACCTCGCTTGTTGGTAAGCTGAAGGCAAAGTGTCTCGGAAAAAAAGGGTCACCATTATAGACACGTACCATTTTACAATGGTGACACTCAGCTTGACGGCCTCATCAGTGCCCCGAGCATGAGAAACTATCGTATTCGTAAGGTAAACATATCGACAGAACAGAGCATTGCGATTGGCCGCCTGCCTACTGTGAACCTGTGTGTGTGAGAAGCCTACCAATCGCAACGCTTCATTCTTTCGATACGTTTATGTTACGATTTCGATAGTATTTTTTATGTGCTTGGGGCATCATGCCTTTTCACGATCCGCTTAAGGCACTTGTCCCACCGCCGGCGAGAAAACGAGTGACTATCGTCTATTTTCTCGCTCAAGAAACGTACAATAAATATACTTTCCGTGTAAATAAAAGAGATGCATATACAAATAGTTGATCGCTGACTGTTCACACTGCCAGCGAGTACTCGCTTTACTAGTTTGTCGCTGAGCGACAAGAGCTATGAAAAATAACATTCGCTCAGCGATACTCGCTAAGCGATTAAAACACACCGAGAGAGCAACCAGCGGTCATTTCTCTACAGTGCGAGCGAGTGTTGCGAGTGTGTCGTTCCCGGTGAGACAACTGCCTTAGGCAGTTGTCTCACCGGGAACGACGAACGAGTAACGAGTAGAGCTAGAGCTACAAACGAGTTGGCGAGCAGCGAGGAGCGAGTGCGTAGTTTCGATCGTTCTGTAGCTCGGCTTTAAGCGAGTGTGCGAGTGAAGTGAGCGATTACTCGCAACACTCGCTCGCGGTAGCCAAGTGTCCAGGTTGTAGAGAAATTACTGGTGGTTGCTCTCTCGACGTGTTTTGATCGCTTAGCGAGTATCGCTGAGCGAATGTTATTTTTCATAGCTCTTGTCGCTCAGCGACAAACTAGTAAAGCGAGTACTTGCTGGCAGTGTGAACAGTCAGCGATCAACTATTTGTATATGCATCTCTTTTATTTACACGGAAAGTATATTTATTGTACGTTTCTTGAGCGAGAAAATAGACGATAGTCACTCGTTTTCTCGCCGGCGGTGGGACAAGTGCCTAAAGGACCCGGGCCATTATTATCACCGAATTTTGTTCTTCCAGGCGACCTTCCCCATACCCTGGCACCCCAACATCACCTCGGCGTCCCTCATCTGGCTGGGCGACCTGGTCATCCTGGGCGTGCCTGGCGAGCCCACCACCATGGCGGGGCGGCGCATGATGGACGTCGTCGGCAGCGTCATGGAGGAGCACGGGTTCGAACCCAAGGTCGTGGTGTCTGGACTTGTCAACGAATATATACATTATCTGTCTACGTATGAGGAGTATCAGGTGAGATGATGATTTCTTAGGCATTTTAACTAAATAGATCTTCTGTTTTTCATCAGAGCGTCACTTCCTTGTATCCAAAACTTGCAGTTTGGAGGCCAAGGCCCCTTCCCTATTTCAGCTTTCCATAATTCTGTTTTGGTTGACTTTTATGGTAGAGACTGTCGTCTGACCCGCCAACTACGAGACGAAAGTCTACTTGAGAGCCTTATCACGGTCATTCTCAGGGAGTGAGATTTTCGAACGTCCATTCAATTATCTACTTCATTTTTAAAATTTTGGGATTAATTCTTTTTCTGGGGGCTAGTTTTGGCAATTATCTAATAAGGAATGATATTATATACATCTACTTTGGTACAAAAATACCTCAGAATAATTGTTTTTGATTCATTCTCCTAATTTCCGTTCACCGTCCAGAACCCAGAATAATACTTTCTGAGCCTAAAAAGTGCAAGACAAGCTTTGATTTATACATTTATTGCCCTTTATTTATAAATTAGATAGATTAATTGAGCTATACTAAAAATATAATAACGTTAACATGGCTACTTATTTAGTTACAACGTAGAATATGTTTGTCCTTTCATTATACCTAATTTCTGTCACCCGCTACAAATTCGTGAAAACAACCCTAGATATGTAAATTGTACCTATCCCTATCGCATGTACGGCAAGCGTTAGTAGTGCCACAGACATCCAGCGAACTGCACGCGTACTACATGTTCTCCGGGCGTCCCAGTGAGGTAAGTACCTAATTTCCGTTCGCATGGTTTACAAGT
Organism: Eilema depressum; assembly: GCA_914767945.1. Lineage (NCBI taxonomy): Eukaryota > Metazoa > Arthropoda > Insecta > Lepidoptera > Erebidae > Eilema > Eilema depressum. The sequence goes on from OU612020.1 coordinate 20,902,410, forward strand.
CTTCTAATTTCTGTTCGCTCATTTAATTAATTACTTCTTGCTCGAAATAACTATCAATCAAACAATTCTTACGTAATTATATATCTTTTATGTATGAAAAGAATTAGTTGTTAAAATTATGTTCTAATTCCTTTTAAAATTAAAAAAAATCCTATTTTCCCTAATTTCAGTCACACATTTCCGTCACGCTAAAAGTGATCGAAATTATAAAACTCCCTGTAATTGTTGTTTCTACCCACCGAACAAAGTTATAATTCTAAATGTATGTTTTTGAACAATAAACTCGATTATTTTCAGATATTATGGGTAAACCGAAGAAGAGCCGAGAGGATATTTTGGAGCAACTAAAACTTAGACAGCAACGGAGAAGACAAAGGTCAGGAATGATCCTGCTTTATACGCGGCATGCAAAGAAAAAGATCGTCTAAGATATTACAAGAGAAAGGATTTACTCATTTTTATCACCGCAAACCTAATTTCCGTCACCCTCAAAAATATATCACTCCATAAATAAAAAACTAAGTGTTTAAATGCAGTGCCAAATATACCAATTCGTAAAGAATGACGTGTTCTTTCAATTAAATTCCTAATTTATAGAATTTAATCAAAATTAAAAATCGTGACGGAAATTATACGAAGAACACCATTTCGTGAGAATGACCGATCAGAGCCTCTGCAAATGATATTGGTTTAAGCCCTAAAGATCTTAGGGGCCCCCAATCAATATTATTGTTGAAATCTACCCCTCCAGACAAGTGGCAGTTCGTTGGTTGGCGTATTGTAGAATAGGATGATTTGACGTTTATGACATACGTTGTTCCCGGACATGACCTTCCCTAGATCAGGTGGAAGTCCCTAAATAGACTTCGAACACAAGTCGGCCGAAGCAGGGAGAATCGGTCTAGGTGGGTTACTCTGATGACGCGGACCTGCGGTGTGGGTGTGGAGTAGCTCCACAGACCATGACCTACCTGCTAACGTGTGCTGCATGCCCATCTACCTGTACACCGTAGGAACCTAATGAGTGCCTCCGAGAATGCGTTCCAGGTAGCAGCATACTGGGAAAATGGTTGCAAGAAGGAGCCTCCCCGCGGCGCAACTGTAAGCAGCTAGACCCGGTAACGCAGGGTCTAGGCTGACCAATCCTATTCACCACAATGGCTCGATCATTTCCTGGCACTGGTCATCTCCCCACTACAGCAATATATCCCAACGGCCCTTTTCAGGGCCCACACAACATGCTCTCCCATTGACTCGAAGAAGAAGATGAAGACTGGGAAAATAGAATTTGAGAGTAGAAGCACCATCGATTCGACAGAAGAAGTTGACAACTGTCATATACGTCAAATCCTATACACTCGTCTAGGATAGTCGGTGTGCCGGCTTGCAGGGGAGGGCTGAGTTGACTTGTGCTCTAGAGATCTTGGTGTATGGGTTCCGCTATGTATATAATAATACTTACTAATCTATTATTATCCTCGTCAGGTACAACGGTACGAGTCAGCGTCCACGATCTACGGTCCGCACACACTCGACATCTTCTTGAACAAATTCCGCGATTTCACAGAAGTCGCTATTCAGGTACGTTAATTTATTCATCCCTTTATTTTTTCCCTGGCTAGTTCCATTACAGGTAGAAAATTACACTCAAAGAATATACCTAAAAAATACCTATATGTTTCCAAGTATGTGGCGATACCACATGTGGGTGTTTCTTTGAAACCGAGTGTATTTGCCTCATTGATATGGCTCAATTTTTTTTTCACTTTTAGACTTTAACTCACATAAAATCGTGACCAGATCATTATATGTTATATCATATTTCGAAGGCACTGATTTGTACCCAGTAGCTTAGGAAATAGACTGTGCTGATAAATTGGTCAACCAGATTAATGATGACCAAGGCAGATGAATGGGCTTTTGCACCATATTAATTAGAAGCATGCAGATAAATGAGAACAACATATTATCTTCAATCAACTTTACTATAAAATATCTCGCAATCATTATCACCATCTGCATAAAGACGCATTTTCCTGATTGCATCCGTGGCCAAGATGACCTCGGAGCTCAGGGTCCGCCTGCCGGCTCTTCCTCCTCCACTTCGCACGATCTTGGGCGTCAATGGCAGTGAGACCATTTGCACGCATGTCACCCTTCATGGCATCAAGCCAGGACTTCTTGGGCATACCCCTTCTACCTGGACTCGGCGGGGGCACCATCCGTGCCATTGCTAGGCATTTGTTACTCACGTAGCCTGGCGGTTGCCGCAAGACGTGGATGCACCAGCGAAGGCGGCTCTCTTGCATTTTATCCGCGATGTCACGGACGTGAAGACTGCCGCGGATGCGAGAGTTCACACATCCATCGCAGCATTTTCATCACCGTGACACGTAGTTCTTGCTTGTGTCGCTCCAGGAGCGGCCACACCTCTCAACCATGTAAGAGAGGACAGGTCTAATGATCGTCTTATAGACCTGCCTCTTCAACCTAACTGGCATTTTGGGATCACGCGTGACGCCAGTCATTTCTCGCCACTTGGCCCACGCGGTAGCAATCCATGCCCTGACGTCGTAGTTGATTTCACCAGTCACATGAAGTACAGATCCCAGGTACTTAACCTGGTCCGTGCGCTCGACCAAGTCATCGCCTATGCGAATGGGTATGGGATCTGTGGAGTTTATCGCTAAGTATTCTGTCTTCGCTACATTTAGCTTCAGACCGCCGCCGTTCTCAAGCACTTCCTTCCACCCTTTCACGCGTCGCATAAATCTGCTCCTGTCCACGTCCATCAGCACAATATCATCAGCATACATGAGCAACCACGGGGGCTGCTCATGCGAGTTTCTGATGCTGTCCAACAAAACGTATCATACTACGCTGAACAGGTAAGGACTAAGGACGGATCCTTGGTGTACCCCGACGGTGATGGGGAAGGCTTTGGAGTCACCAACAGCAGTCCGAACCACAGAACCGGAATGTCTTGGATGGTGTCAATGTAAGATTCTGGGACTCCCTTGGCCCACAATGCCCATCAGATCACCGCGCGAGGAACACAGTCGAAGGCCTTCTGTATGTCTAAGAATAGGCAGTGCAGAGGCGTGTTCTTCGCCCTGTGTTTCCCCACCACAATCCTTAGGGCGAACACCGGGTCCATGGTTCCGTGCCTGGGACGAAACCCGTACTGACAACCCGAGAGTGTACTGTCCTGTCGGATCTGGGAGTCGGTTATCTGCGGTAACTGCCACTCTCCTGCACCGATTCCTTGCCTTTGAAGATTGGTGTGATGATGCGCAGCCTCAACTGGCTTGGGATCTCACCGGGTACGCGGTTATAGAGATTTGCTAAAATGCTTACACCATGGGCACCCTTTGCCTTCCAAGCCTCGGTAGGGACTTCGTCGGGTCCTACAGCTTTCCGGTTCTTCATGCGGCGAATGGCAGTCTCGAATTCTGCAGGCGTTATCGGTGGCACTAGTCCTTGATTCGGAGGGAGGTCTGGTGGCTGCACCTCTATATGCTGCTTATTAAGCAGCTCGTGGTAGATGGGCGCCATCTCTCCTTTACCGCGACTTTCTCGTACAACAGATTGCCCCCAGGGTCTTGAATGCAGCGGCACTTGAAAAGACCCTGTGCCGCTTTGGCCCTGGACCGCGCCAACTTTTGCCCCTCAGACGATTCCACTATAATGTAAACAACATTTTTGTACCATATTCAACAAATAAAGTACATTGAACTTTGAACTTTGAACTTTAAACTTTGAACTTTGAACTTTGAACTTTGAACTTTGAACTTTGAACTTTGAACTTTGAACTTTGAACTTGAACTTTGAACTTTGGTATATAGCCGTTTAGTGGTCTCGTTTAGCCCTGGCTACGGCTCTCCTGGGGATGAATTTGCATCTTTGTACGCATCGCGGTCTTCGGAAGATTTGGACGCTTGCTACTTTTTGAAGAGGGCTTTCTTCACCCTGATCTCTTTCTGGACTGTGTCGTTCCACCAACAAGTGTCCCTGTCACACTTTCGTCCACCCATAGACATATCGAGCGCCGCCCTCCCCGCTTCAAGAATAGTTGCCTGAATCCTGTCCCAGCAAACCTGTACTGGTTCGTCTACAGCATCAGCGTACTTGTCATTGATGGCTGAGACGAGACTTTGGGACTTGACTTCATCAAACAGCCAACACTTAATTCTGCGTTGGGCACGCTCAGCACGTTTGCCTTTGGGTTTCACGCGGAGGTCCATGATAAGGAGGCGGTGTTGGCCACCTAGCTGATCCTGTGCCTCCTAGTAAGTAGGAAATCTACCTGGGTAGACCGCCCTCCGCTCTTGTACGAGTAGGTGTTAAGATGTTCGGATTTCTTTTTGAAGTACGTGTTCACGATGGTATGAACGGCAGTTGCATAGGGTTGCAACTTGCGACTACCGTATCGAAAACCACCGTGGACACGCTCAAACTCCTCACACCCGCCACCCACATGACCGTTCAGGTCACCCAGGATGATTCCCTGCGACAGCGGGATGTCACGAAGCCTGCACTTCCCCGAGTTGGTCCCAGAACGATCTTTTCGGCTTCGCTACGCCTAGCATGAGGCGCGTAGGCACTTATCAGGTGGGTTACAATTCCATTGATAAGCACCCTCACGACCATAAGTCGCAACGTCCGGGAGAGCACCACGAATCAGGTGCACCTGTGTACATCAGCTGGTAGCTCAATGTGCATGGAGCTACTGTCACCCCAACGAGTCTCCTGCAGGAACGCCACGGCCACTCTCTGCCTGCAGAGTACGTCAGCCATTTTTTGGCCTTTCCGGGGACAATTGCCAACCTCCAACCCCGAAGGGAAAGCCAGCGCCAGAGCCTCGTCCGTTCTTCAGCAGGTGCACCGGCTTGCAGGTGAGGTTGGCCTGGGGCCCAAGATCTTGGTGGACTCCCTTGCACCCAAAAATTCTTTTTCATTAAAGCTCATAAAAACGTAAAAAAACTGGTCATAAGTTGAGATTATTGTTGTTATTTTTAATTAATCCTAATTTATCTAGCCCGGTCAAATTCATCTGGGCATAAAAGCCAGATAAAACCAGACTAATGGGAGCCAGACAAATTAGAAAGTTATAGTTAATCGAACCCTGCACCTTTATTTATGAACAGATAGAATTAGAGGTGTAATTAACATGAATAGATAACATTATGACAGACCTTGGTTAAGTTTCAAAACATTACTAAAAACCCGCAATCCATGAAAGAATACAGATTAATTATGCGACATGCGTGACAAACTCCCAAATAACAACTTTCAGTCGTATTTTTTAACAAAATATAACACTTGAACGTGGAAGTGTTCGATAGCTCGCTACTGACTGACGCGACCAATCACGAGTCGGTATTCATTAAGCAAATATTTTGTGTTTACATTGAAATTATGCTTGAACAAGATGCGCCAGTTGAATTATCATTTTCGTCGGGGACATTTTTTAAAGTAATGTAATTACGAAGATATCCAATTATTTTGAATTTCAGTTATAACATATCAAGAAACATATATTCAAATATCGATGCAACATTCTTATTTTAATATAATTGCGTCTTAAGATCGCAAAAAATGTAATAATTCAACAAAAAGCGGCATGGGGACACACCAGATTAATTAGTTTTTACTGTTTTCTGTTAGTTAAATTATTGCTTGCATTAAATAATCCCAATTAATTAATATATGCGTCGATAGACATTTTTATTTACTATGTAACCTGAAATTTTTGTGATAATTGGAGAATAAATTGATGTGTTCTTCAGTCAAAAACATGTCTAATCTGGTTTACAAAGAATCACCCATGTACCCAGCGCCAACTAGCGACAGCACCTCGCTACAGATCCTGCATCGCGAAAGCGAAGTTCCAGCGCTCGTACAAACTATACAAAACATCCCAACAACAATCGTTCATTGAGGATCCTCCCTTTGTGTTGGAGGGACATCACACACCGTTCCTCCACACTAATGTGACTTAAACGAACTAGTGATTTTGGTTACTAATTTCCTCCTCTCTATTCCTGTGTGGACAGACGACCTTATCAAGGCCGCGGGAACGCGCTGGATGCGAGCCGCTTCCAACCGGTCTTATTGGAGATCTATAGGGGAGGCCTATGTCCAGCAGTGGACTTCCTATGGCTGAAATGATGATGATGATGATGATGATTCCTGTGTTAATACTCTTCTTGCCCCCCCTCCAGGAGCAGTCGGTCCCGTCGGGCCCGGAGCCCCCGGACAACCGGCGCACGGCGCTGACGCTGATCCTGCCGGTGCTGCAGGACACGCGCCAGCTGGGCCGCGAGTTCGGCGCCACCAACCGCCAGCCGGCGCGCGCGCTACACAAGGGCGACACTGTGTTCGCTACCTTTGTGAGTATCTTCCTCTTAGCGTTTATTCCCAGTCGCATCCGAAGCTTTCAGCTCGGAGTCTGGGGTCCGCTTTTACCAGTCTTAACCACGGATTTGGCTAGACCTCGATATTTTCCGTGAAGCGATTGTCATCTGACCTCCACAACCCAATGTTAACATTAGGCGATATCGAAGTTTTGCAGTTAGACCGTTGTTTTTGGATTTTTGAGGGCTCCAAGTGCTCCAACTACCCGTAACGACTGCCATAGATGTTCTCATGGCAACCGGGACCGACGACTTAACGTGCTTTCCGAGGCACGACCAGAACAATGCAAATAGTCATATTTCATTCACACAAATATTTGCACTGAGCGGGGATCGAACCCGCGCCTCCTGCGTAGCGGCCGCGTTCACTACCGCTACGCCACGGAGGCTGTCAAATATAGTAAGTATACATAGCACTTAAAGGCCTGATACACGGTCGGACCCAACCACCAACCAAGGTCACCTTAGTTGAGTTGAGTCGACCAATTGGCTACCTACACTGCCTCTGTGGCGTAGCGGTAGTGAACGCGGCCGCTACGCAGGAGGCGCGGGTTCGATCCCCGCTCAGTGCAACTATTTGTATACATAAATATGAATATTTGCATTGGTCTGGGTGTTTCTATGTATAATATGTAGATATGTATTTACGAAAAAAGAACCCATAACACAAGCTAGATAAGCTATGCTTGCGTTGGGTCTAGATAGCGTTGTGTAGAATGTCCTACAATGTGTAGTGCCGCGTGGCTCCCGGCAGAGTAGAATTTGGGACACCTCATCTCTTCCCATGTGGTATCGTACACGGTACAAGGCGACTAAGGGATAGGGCTGTTTGACATCAAACAGATATTTATTATAGACAGACTCAGCCTCAGATGCATGGCTCGAGTCAACAGTGCCCGGAATACGACAAGAAAAAGATTTTCGCACACAAAAGGGGTAGACAGAGACAACCGTTTGGTCCTGTCGTTACACACATCACGAGTAAAAAAATCGTGAACTAACTAATGTCATAAAAGTTTTCATGCAATTTTTTTTAATGAAATTTCAGTATTAAGTATACTTACCTTGACTTTTCTCTACTATTTGATACCTGGCAAGCTTGCGTTAAAATCAGCATTTACAAAAAAAAGAAATTGATCATCATAATACTGTGGTTTCTCCAAGCGACTGCAATATGGAATTCATCAAGAAGGACATTAGAACTATTAGAAGGTTGCTACAGGATAGGCAGCACGAGTGTAACGCCCCTGTTGTTGCACACGTGCATAGGCCACGGTAACCACTTCCCATCAGGTGGGCCGTGTGCTAATCTACCACCTAACTGGTATACAAATAACCTTTCTTGACAGTCAGGTAAAATATGTATTCATCCTTTATTGCAGACGGCTGGTCACCCCCGCCACGATCTAAAGCAGGAGTCCACGTACTTCGTGATAGAGCGCGCCGTTGGCGACCAGTGGGTCCCCGTGGTCAACGACGCCGACTTCGATACTAAGTAAGTATTAGCAGGCGACTTGGAAGATTCTCTGCGATATTACAGTGACCCGAGAACGAAAAATATTCGAATTCGTAGTGTAAACGTATCGCGAGAACCGAGCTTTGCGATTGGCAGGCTTCGCACACACACAGGTTCACAGTCGGCAGGCGGCCAATCGCAATGCTCCGTTATGTCGATACGTTTACGTTACGAATTCGAATGTTTTTCGGAATATGATTGGTGGATATCAAACGCATCCATAGCAACGTAGCATAGCACACCTCTGAGGGAGTACTTAGTTATAAAGAATGGTTGACATGCATGCCGGCATGGCGACAATGCTTTCTCCTTCTGGGTATGCATACGAGCCTAGTCTTACCTAATTATTATACCATTATACCACCACCTCGGAAAGCGCATTTTTGCTCTTCGATATCTGAGTGTAATAGTAGATTACCCAACAAGTGAAAAAAAGGTGAATTCTTTTCGAGGCACCAAGTTGTATCCCGAGAGGAGTGAAGGTTTCTCCGGTAGAATCCCGAGCGTAGCGAGGGGTTCTAGAGAGAAACCTGAGTGGATCGAGGGATACAAGAGCCGAGATGAATTCTTTTTTCACGTGTTAGGTACTCAACTTTTCACCATTGACTACGAGAAAACGATTACATACTCTGTGATTATGAATTACAAAAAGCAGCAAATTATCAGTAATAGCTACCGCGCGAAAAGACTCAGGAGTCTTTTCGCGTTCGAGAATATGAGTTTCATTTTCATCACTAGATGAAGTCATTTTATGATTATGAGACAAACATAAACTTTTACAAAGAAAATTACATAGAAAATGGCGGCATTTTTTTTTTCTTAATTTAAACTGAGCCACATTCTATCCAGCCAGTGATTACATTTAGGTGGCTTTTAGTACGTTTTTATAGTGAGAGTGTGCAACCTCTTTGCATGTTTCACTAGAATCCGTACATTCGCGCATGTTCCAAATTCAAATTTTTTTATTCACTCGGTGGAACAAAGAGCGTTTTATTCACTGTTTTTGATGAATCACGGGCCCTTTTTTGAGTGTCAATGGTGAAAAAGTCGTTTACAACACACCTGCTTATAAAAGTGATATTATTTTACCGCAATTAGGCACGTAATGACACCTATTATCAAACTGTGACTTTTTCATTGCTATTATTCACAAGTGAGTTATAGATTCTTTTTTAAATTTTATAGGAAGTGTCTATAATTGTCTATGTTCTTAAAAAAGTTTTGATACAAAAAATAACGTGTTTAATAGTACGAATAAATTAATACGCCTATTGTATGGTCATTTGATGCATTTTCGTATTTAAATAAATAATTTCAACTTGTAATACTTGTATAATAAACAAAATTTTCACTCAAATTTAACTTTTTTTTTTCTTTAAGTACAGAATAAAAAACAGAGTAAAAAAAAAGTTAAGTTCAAACCTCATTTTTTTTTAAATATGGTCGACGGCCATTTTTTTTTTTTTTTTTTTTTTTTAAATAAAAATATTTTTATTCTCTCAAACAATTAAAATACAAATAAAATAATAATAGCAATAATAAAACTTATTTCTTAGTGAATCTTAGGGGCTATACAAAAAACTGTAATTGTGAGACTGGTGCCTAAACTAGATACAACAGTTTGTATCTGTATTTATAGGTCACCAGGAAACCCACGCAACCAGTAAACACGAGTAGAAAAGGTACAATATATTATGATTTATTATATAAACAAAAACAAACTACATTATGGATTAACAATTTGTAAACACAATTCTGTGCTAGAAAAAGATGGTGAACGGTAAATTGCCACAACAGCAAGATCGCTTTTAAATTTGCACACTAAGACCGAACCTTCATTAAATGTAGGGCATTCAATTTGACATTGCATGTTGCTTTTTACATATATCACTACGCCATCATTTTGATTAATGTTTACATTTGTACTATATGAATCATAGCCGGCCATCGGTGGAATGTTCGACACCTTACTTAACCAACACTCAGACAGTATTATGACGTCGAAAGTACACTTAATGTCCGCTAACAAAACTAAGAGTTGATTAAAATTACGATTTAAGCTACGTATATTCAAATGAAAAATCTTAATACGAGAGTTTTTATTTCCTATTTTTAATTTGCACTCACTAGGCGAACACAAGTACGAATCTCCATCACCTAAGTCCTCAATTTCTTTATGTACATCAACCATAATAGCGTTTAAACTACTGTAGGGCCAGAAAAGTTGTTTGTTACGGCGCTCTAGGTGCCCTCATAGTCTGTTGATTGAAGTAGTCGGTTCTCTGCAATTTTACGGGACGGGCACTGTACGTCACCAGTACTGTGATTGTGAGGCTTCTTAAAGCGCATGCAGGATGCACACTTTGGCGACTGATCGCGAACAGGGCACTCTTTGAGGGTGTGACCAACACATCCACACTGACCACAAGTTGGGTCGTTATCCCGGCAGTATTTAGCCGAGTGTCCATATTGTTGACACTTGTAACACCTGGTTACAAGTGTGAAGTCTCGGACTGGGCATGAAGTCCAATCGATAAAGATACGTTCTTGTTTAATTAAAACGTTCCTAATCTCGGCTGTCACCTCCACAATGTAGTTACTGTAAGGACTGTCTTTTTTACCAGACTTATGACTAAGCTTGATAGAGTTCAGGTATTTTTCACGGGTCAGGCTCGGACGCTTATCAGTAATATTTTGTTCGAAAAGGCAGTTGAACAAGTGTTGTTCTGAGGTATCAGAAGGCACACCTAGGAAAATCAATCTTGGCCTCTTTTTTGAAGTCTCTTCGATTTTAAGGTCCGATAATTGCAACTGCTGTGATGTTTTTAGTTTCTCTAGGTCATCCTTCCCTGCTGTGCTTATAATTACACCACCGTTCCTGGTTTTCCTTAACCCGCGAATATGTAGCTGTAATTTTTCAGGCTTTATGATATTCCGCACCATCTTTATGGTATCCTCACTAGATTTTTCTTTATCGGCTGGATATATGGTTAAGCTAGCGGTTTTTGGAGGGCAAACAAAATTTTCCTTACCCGTCTTTATGATGTCGGCATAGGTTACACAGGACTGAGGAGGTGCCACTTTAGCAGCATTCTGGATACCGGTTTTCAGCTCTCGCAGTTGAATACTAGTGTCGTTATCCTTTTCCAAGGTCTCAATTTCGGCATGGGCTGATATGAGCTTCTGCTTCACTGATTGGTACTGTACTGCCATCTGGGAGACTCCATGCATCACACTTCGACATATATTAGAGATTCGAATTTTGCTCTCGCTGTTTAACTTACCTCCTTCGGTCGAAATAGAGCATACCTCAGTAAGCAGGCCATCAATCTGACTCATCCATTTTTGAATCTCAGGAGTAGAAATCACGGAAAGCTGAGGGGCCGCAGGTGCTGGAGTGTTGTCGTCTTGTGAGTGCGAAGAGCCCGGGGGTGGACTACGCGCGGTCCGGGAACTCCGGATGAATGGCGACGAGTCCATTACGAAATTTTTGTCATTCCTTTTGTGTCAATGACAAACTTTATTTATTTCACTAAACATTAAACACAATGTAGCACAAAAAAATTTGCAGCATCAGAATAATCGTGACCTGGTTTCGTTAAATATTATTTTTAATAGAAATATTACATGAGCACGTCCGTTAACATTCACGGCAAAAACGTCTCTCCCATTGTTAAATGCGCGCGCATAGGAAAACGAATTAATTTGTAGTATTGTTTATTTAGTATTTGTAGTATTATTTTATTCGCAAGTGTGTTGTAAAACGTCGTATGGCACGTGTGAGCATGATGATTACCGTCCTCGGCTGTCTTAAGACCCTCGCCTGGCGGCTCGGGTCTCAATGGCGCCTCGGCGGTAATCACCAACGTTGCTCACTTGTACCATAATGTACTATTTTATCCTCTAGAGGATAAAGTAAATTTGAATTTAGAACATCGTGTGCACTAGGTTTGTGAATTCAAAACATCATTAAACCTACTTACTTCTACCTCTATGGTGCCGAATTTATCATATAACTTTTTTTTAATTTATGAAAACCTCAGACTCGGAACTTCCTTGGTGTACCTTTTTTTTTATTTGCTTTGCGCGCATCATTTTCTTTCACGTCATATTGTTGAAAATTGTTGTTTATTTTTTTTTGCATTTCATTATTAAACATAAATACAGTATACAGCCTCCGTGTCCGTGGCGTAGCGGTAGTCATCGCGACCGCTACGCAAGAGGCGCGGGTTGGATCCCCGCTCAGTGCAAATATTTGTTTGCATGAATATGGGTGTTTGGTGGTCTAGTCGTGCCTCGGAGAGCACGTTAAGCCGTCGGTCCCGGTTGCCATACGAACATCTATAGCAGTCGTTACGGGCAGATGGAGCCCTAAAAAGTTCAACAACAACGTTCTAGCTACAATGCTTCAATATCGCCTAATGTCACCATTGGGTTATGGAGGTCAGATGGCAGTCGCTTTACGGAAAATATCGGTCCAGTCAAATCCGCTGTTAAGGCTAGTACCTAAAGCGGACTCCAGACTCCCAGGTGAAAGCTCGGATGCGGCTGGGAATTAACGCTAGGATGAAGAAGAAGCATTTCATTATTTCCTCGCTGAGGTGGGATGAAAAGTTACGTGTTGCACTCGAGTGCAAAGATTTTTCACCTTGTGCTCTTTTGATTCCCTCGCTAACGCTCAAGATTCTAATTTATGAATCACTCGCTATGCTCGTGATTCAAATTTAGAATCTTTCGCTTGCTCGGTCATCAAAACTGAGCACGCGGTTAAAAAGCAACTTTGCACTCTTGTATAACAAATAACTATTGTGCGCACTCTTGTATAACAAATAACTATTGTTATACAAGAGTGCAAAGTTGCTTTTTAACCGCGTGCTCAGTTTTGATGACCGAGCAAGCGAAAGATTCTAAATTTGAATCACGAGCATAGCGAGTGATTCATAAATTAGAATCTTGAGCTTTAGCGAGGGAATCAAAAGAGCACAAGGTGTAAAATCTTTGCACTCGAGTGCAACACGTAACTTTTCATCCCACCTCAGCGAGGAAATAATGAAATGCTTCTTCTTCCTAGCGTTAATTCTCAGTCGCATCCGAAGCTTTCACCTCGGAGTTCGGGGTCCGCTTTACCAGTCTTAACTGCGGATATGGCTGGACCTCGATATTTTTCGTAAAGCGACTGCCATGTGACCTCCACAACCCAATGGTGACATTAGGCGATATCGAAGCATTGCAGCTAGACCGTTGTTGTTGAACTTTTTATGCATACAAATATTTGCACTGAGCGGGGATCGGACCCGCGCCTCCTGCGTTGCGGCCACGTTCACTACCACTACGCCACGGAGGCTGTATAATAATTATGTGTAATAATACTACGGAGGCTGTATAATAATTATGTGTAATAATACTAATAATAAAATATCAACAAATAAAATTCAACAACAATGTTCAACCATAGGACGTGAAATAGTTATTTGTTATACAAGAGTGCAAAGTTGCTTTTTAACCGCGTGCTCATTTTTGATGACCGAGCAAGCGAAAGATTCTAAATTTGAATCACGAGCGTAGCGAGTGATTCACAAATTAGAATCTTGAGCGTTAGCGAGGGAATCAAAAGAGCACAAGGTGAAAAATCTTTGCACTCGAGTGCAACACGTAACTTTTCATCCCACCTCAGCGAGGAAATAATGAAATGCTTCTCCTTCCTAGCGTTAATTCCCAGTCAGCATCCGAAGCTTTCACCTCGGAGTCCGGGGTCCGCTTTACCAGTCTTAACTGCGGATTTGGCTGGACCTCGATATTTGCCGTGAAGCGACTGCCATCTGACCTCCACAACCCAATGATGACATTAGGCGATATCGAAGCATTGCAGCCAGACCGTTGTTGTTGAACTTTTTAGGGCTCCAACTACCCGTAACGACTGCCATAGATGTTCGTATGGCATCCGTGACCGATGGCTTAACGTGCTCTCCAAGGCACGACCAGACCAATGCAAATACCCATTTTCATGCATAAAAAATATTTGCACTGAGCGGGGATCGAACCCGTGCCTCCTGCGTAGCGGCCGCGTTCAATACCACTACGCCATGGAGGCTGTATAATATGTGTATTAATACTAGTAATAAAATACAACAAAATAAAAATTCAACAACAATGTCAACAATATGACGTGAAAAAAATTGATGCGCGCAAAGCAAATTAAAAAAAAAGTACACCAAGGAGGTTACGAGTCTGAGTTTTTCATGAATTAAAAAAAAGTTGTATGATAAATTCGGCACCATAGAGGTAGAAGTAAATAGGTTTAATGATGTTTTGAGTCCACAAACCTAGTACACACGATGTTCTAAATTCAAATTTACTTTACCTCTCTAGAGGATAAAAACGACTTTTACGCTCAGTTATCGAAGAGCAAAAATAGTCTTTCCGAGATGGTGGGATGAAAAAAAAATTATGCGCGCTAAGCAAATTTAAAAAAAAAAGTAGGTACACCAAGGAGGTTCCGAGTTGAGTTTTTCATAAATTAAAAAAAAGTTGTATGATAAATCGGCACCATAGAGGTAGAAGTAAATAGGTTTAATGATGTTTTGAGTTCACAAACCTAGTACACACGATGTTCTAAATTCAAATTTACTTTACCACTCTAGAGGATAAAAGCGACTTTTACACTCAGATATCGAAGAAAAAAAGTACTCTTTCCGAGATGGTGGGATGAAAATAACTATTTTAATTACCTATCCGTTCGACAGTATATTCAGTACATAGGTACCTGATGTCACAGGTTCGATTCTCGCTTAGTGTAAATTTTTGTACTATAATAAATTTTGTAGCAATTATTAGTTAGTATGCTAATTATTCAAATCGATTAAGATAGGAACAGTCGCCCCATGATGGTTGTATAGGAAAATTGGAAGCACTCAAGGCTCAGTGGTCGCGACTCGCGAGTTCGAGTCCTACCTGAGTCGTTTCTTTTTTACCCGACTGCGCCAGCGAGAGGGTAATGTGTTTCGCGCGTATGTATGTATGTATGTATGTATGTATGTATATGTATGTGTCTATGTATGTATGTAGTTTTCTTTGTTCCCCTCTACAGGCCTAACCCCTAGACGGATTTCGATGAATGGGGTCTTAAATGAAAGGTATTCATCTCCCGAGTGTCATAGGGTACATAAAATTCCAACAAAAACTATATGGTAGATTTTTGATGCTAAAATGAGAGAATTAAAAGGAGAATACAAAAATATATAGATGTCATATCTTAACTAAAAAGGTTAAAATAAAATTAATTATTAAAAAATAAAAAAACCCGACTGCTGTCTAAAAGATCGAAACAAGCTTTTTTGCAAATGGGTACCGCCTGCTATCAAGCTTGTTTCAATCTTTTAGACAGCAGTCGGGTTTTTTTATTTTTTAATAATTATTTTCCTATCATAATCGAATACACAAATTATTAGATACAAATTCTGCAATATTTGTTTATTTTATTTCTAAAGGTTCATATATGAGCGCATCTCGAGGATACTCCGCACCAGCCGAGTCCGTGTCGAGTGGAAGATTCCCAAGGACGCGGTGGCTGGAGAGCACAGGATCAGGTACTTCGGCGCTAACAGGAGCTTGTTGTTCGGCATCACACAACACACAGGACAAACTAACAACTTCACGGTAATAGAGGACGAAACAACCACTACCGATACTACGGAGGGTACAACCGAAATTAACGACGGAACGACCGACTCTGTTACCGTGAATTTTAGAGGCTTATAATATCTTTAATTGTTTATAATTTATAATAAATTATTTACTATTTAGTAATTATTGTTTTATTTATCAGTCCCTATAGTTAGATAGAATTGGAAATATCTACATCAGTACAGTCAAGCCTCTTGCCCGTTCAACGATTTTCCAATAATAGAAGACGAAGTTAATACTCCAATCGACACATATCTTGGACCTAAGTCTATACTTGGTGAATTTGAGCTCGTCCATCGCAGTAGCTATCGGTGCTATCCTCAAAAGACATTATACTAGGTGTTGCCCCCAGCTCCGCCCCCGTGGATGTTGGTTATCGCGACCATACGTAACCTATGTCCATTCTCAAGGTCTAATCTACCCCTATATCAAATATCAAATTTCAATAAAATCGGTTAAAAAGTGGTTTAGGCGTGAAAGCGTAACAGACAGACAGACAGAGTTACTTTCGCATTTATAATATTAGTATGGTTATGGATTATTATATATTTTTCTTTTTCTTTTGATTGATTGATTGTTGATTAAATCTATAGCTTCGGTTTTAACTGCTCTATAAATATATCAAGCTGTAGACGTGCGCCGTGCGATAGAGATAACGCTATACAAATCCGGAGAAAACCGATCTTTGCCGAACACTCATTGTTCTTTCCGATGACAATGTACCTAGCCTACCTATATACTTTTGTTTTCGCTAAAATCGATTTTATTTATTGTTAGTCGTCGAAGATTTCCTCATAATTACAATGCGATGGTAATTACTATAATCTTCAAATTTCTCCATTAACATTAGACTCTAAAATGTAGACTTAAAGTCTGATTTCATTTGCTGCAGTTATAAGTGGTTTAAGCGGGTAATAATAGTAACAAACACCTTTTCTTTGCTTCACAATGAGCAGTTTCCTTTTAGACGGGGCTAGCAGTCCTCTGTATGACATGATATATTTTATAGCTGGAGACTGCGAATCGGTAAACGGAAGGCGGGACTTTACTGTGGCGGGGCGCCCCCCAGTTAGATGAACAGCTCGGGGCATAATATTATTATCTTGGGACTAATAAAAATGTGCTCTTATACGCGCAGTGCCTACACGTTTCTTGGTTGTCTTTTGAGGATAGCACGGGGTGCTACTGCGGTGGACGAGCGCGCGCCACGGCCTCGTTTGTTTCGCGACTTAAGTCCAAGATATGTCTCCCGAGGTATAGCTGGGATAGGCTGTATCGCAAGCCGGAAGATCGAGTGCTATGGTCCATATTGGAAGAGGTCTACGGTCAGCAGTCGACTGCAATAGACTTATTGATTAATACAATTTCCTAGTCAAAAATCTTCATTCACAACAGTTTAAAACAAAGTTTGCACCTTATACCACTGGATCAGTAATTGGAGGTGGTGGTGGTGGAGTTCGGAATCATACCTTAACCCTATCTATCTATTTTCTTCTCTATTCTCACTTTTATTATGTAGGTATAGGTACCTTAATTAGGTATTCTTAGTTCAGGAATTGGCATAGCATGGCACGTTATCAATGACGTAAGAGAACACCACATTTTTGTTATGTATCGATAACTTCATGATACGATGTCCATAAAATCCAGTAGATACCAGTTCGTTCCACGATATGGTTTCCAACAAATAGCGCATTTGTCGCCAACTAGCGCGATAACGCTCCAAATATCTCCACAGATAGTATTAACTACACCCAGATAATATTTGTTTACGTTGATCCAAGATTATTATTGGCATATTTAATAAAAGAATGTGAGAAATTTGGTGCAGTTGAACCTTCTTCTTGTTTCATTCCTTAGTCCCATATCTATTGGAGTCGGGTCTTCTTGTCCGTCTGCGCTAGGACATTCTGTCCCGGGTTGTCTCAAAAACTAGTTTCTGGACCACGATTCTGCTAATTTTGTCCACCACTGTTATTCCACTAACACTGCAAAAAAACCACTTCAACTAGTCTGGTCTGCCACCCAGGCAGACAAGCTCACGGCCCACCAGTAGGTAGCTAGTTGTGCAACACCAGGGGAGTCACACTCGTGCTGTCGAAGCTGTAAGAACAGAGAGATTCTGTGCGGTCAGTGCAGAAGACAAAGTGGGACAAGCCTTTGGCCTTCTCACTGACAGCACAAAAGCTCTAGTTACTACTCACCACTCACTGATTATTTAGAGCTTAGCATATAGCCAGAGTATAGCTCATTGAATGGTACACAAACCTAACGAGCAAGTCGTCAACCATCTAGTGATTCTAGTAACTACAGGACGTGCAGTACAGACTTGAAGCTAGCTACGTATACGTACAGTTATTTTTTAATGTTTGCTGCTGTTCTGAACAGATAACAGAGGTCGTAAACTTTACTCTTGATTATGGAAGTCATTATCTTGCATGGGGTTATATAATTAGTTTGGTCTTTATTGTTATTGTACGCGTATCTTATCAAATAAGTCGGTTTTGTGTCTATCTCGACGTGGTTATGGTAAGTCGTGTTAAATTAACGTGTTTAAAAGAATTAGTGTTGTAATTAAATAGTGTTGTAAAAACGTGCTGTAGGGGTAAGATATGAAAATATGGATGGATTGAGTGAAAGAGGAAATGGTAATATTAAGTGATGAAATCGGCGTTCACCCATGGTCACACCAGTTATAGGGACCACGGGGTCCACTAGTGGGACCACGGGGAATATATTCCCCGTAGTGCCACCGCACCAAGCAAATCTCAATTTTATTCTATTTGACAGTTCCAGTGGGACCACGGTAAATATAGTTTACACCTAGTCCCCTGGTACTTCAGACAGGAATGTGTGGAAGAGAATGACAGGTTGTGGATCCTCATAAAATAGTACAAAATGGTACAAGGGTAAGGTACATGTCCCCCAAGTCAATTTCACTACCTGGTAGCCGGTACACTTACTGATGAACAAACGAGGTTTTGTCGCAGGGTTCCCTCTCGGGTTTGGAAGGTCAGCGGCAGTCACTCCCGCAAAAGGCAAGGGAAGTCATTTTAACGGAAAGCGTAGAAGAGGGCACTTCCAAAGTGCTAGCATTCGGATATAACTGGGACTGATACTGTGATGATGAATGATGATCATAAAAGGGACAAAATATGTTTATCTAACTGTTACCCGCGGTTCTGCCTGCGTGGATATCGGTTATTTATCGCGATCAAACATGGCCTGTGAGTCCTTTCCCAAGATCAAGTTTCTAATCTAGCTAAACAAAATTTCTTCAAAATCGGTTCAGTGGCATAAGCGTGAAAGCGTAACAGACAGACAAAGTTACTTTCGCATTTTTATGATTAGTATGGAGTATGGATTTTCACTCAACTTGAGCCAATGTCCAATGTATGGCGTGATTCTCTTGGTCACGTGAGCATCAGCTGATCGGGAACGGAAGGGCACTGACCTGTGATCTTTTACATTTTTTTTATTTTAATATAAGGGTTTATTTATATTTGCTACTCATTTCTTGATGATAATGACTTATTTAGTAATAATATATAATTTATTTATTTGTAACTGATATTATAATTTGTTCTATCTTCGGTGAATTAGTTAGAAGAATCCTAACCCCTAGCCTAACTAATTCGGAAGTGCCAGGCAAGGCCGAAGCTTTAAATGTTTGGAAAATGTTTTGCCCAAACGCTGATTTGCCAGGTAACCCATCTTCCCAGAGGCAATGGGACGTGCCGCTCTGCAACATGGTAAGAAAACATCTCATTTCTACTTCTACCAATGTTGCGGAGCGTGCTCGCCTTTTGGCTGTGGGGGAATGGGAATCCGGTGTCTGTCTTCAAGCCCTACCATCGCCCAACATTGGTACCATGTTGGACGATAACACCTTCCGTATCGCTGCTTGCCTTCGTTTGGGTGCTCCTTGCGTTTCTCCGTATCGTTGTCGCTGTGGAGAAGAAGTGGGTAGCCTTGGACACCATGGCCTCTCATGCAGCAGGAGTGCAGGACGGCTTTCGCGGCACGCGTACATCAATGACAATCCGTGGGGCTCTTATCACCGCCGCCGGCGCGTTCCGTTTGGCGCGCGACGATGGCAAGAGGCCAGATGGAATGTCGTTGGTGCCTTGGAAGATGGGAAGGCATTTGGTGTGGGATGCAACATGTGCTGACACCCTTGCGCCTTCACATCTTCCAGGGACTGCGGATTGCGCCTGCGCTGCCGCTGCTTCGGCAGAGACCCTTAAACGGAGCAAATATAGTAATTTAACTGGTAATTACATATTTGAGCCGTTTGGGGTTGAGACGCTGGGATCATGGGGTCCAAGTGCCCGTCTTTTATTTAAAGAAATTTTAAAACGGCTTATAGATGCTACCCGTGACCAGAGGGCTGGTTCCTAGTTCATTCCTTGCACAAAGGATTGGCATTGCCATTCAACGTGGCAATGCCGCCAGCCTTCTGGCCACCCTCCCAGTTGACGTCGAAGGGGAAAAATTTTTTGAAGCCTAAACCTGCAGCTTTGTATATAGGTATACAGATATTGTTTTTATACTAGTAATGAATTTATGTAAATAATTGTAATTGTAATTTCATAATAATTATAAAATTTATTTATTCGATTATGTACTATCATAATTTATTTAAATTTTCTAAGATTAGAGCTAGTCACACTATTATTTCATATTTTATATTCAAAACTTTATTGCTGAATTACTAGCACGTTTTTTTTTTCAAATTCATGTTGCATTTCAGATTTTTTTGTGCCATATTTTTCGCTTTCTGAATCTGAATTTACTAAAAAGATATACAGGATGTCCTAGTTCTATTGCAATGTCAAATTTAAATTTTACGGTCAGTGTTACTCGCTTGAGTGTTACTGGAGAGGCTTAAACCAATTTAAGATGCTACGAGTATGTTGTATGTTTTTGTTGTTGTTGTTTTACGATTGAACCTCGATCGAATCGATCAGTATAGTAAAATTGCAGTTTTTTTAACCCCTTGGCAATTCCATACCCGATTGAGACAGGCAATTTATCTAAAATCCTGAAATGTAATGATGCAAATGAAATGCAATTGAAATTTTTATTAAAATTGAAATGAAATCTTTTTTCACAAATATCTACCTAAAGCAGTGGCAAGGGGTTCCTATAATCCGATTGCTGCCGGCTTGCTCTGCAAAGGAAAACCATGCAGATTAAGATAACTCTACTAAATAATATTCTTTACAACGGTTTCCCTTTAAAAAAAATTAGTCCTCACCGCTGATCCATCATAGAACGTCCTGTATATAGCCTATACAGGAAAAAATAAAATAAAATAAATAAATAAATAAAATATACTGCTTTTCTGCCAAAAGACGAAAACAATACAATTTTTAATTTTTAGTTTAGTTCAGTCGTTGAGTCAGTTGAGTGCTGTACACTTTTTAGACGTTTTCAAGCATATACGCATCGATTCATTGGCGCCATTGGCGCAGTTTATATGGTACAGTGTGATCGGAACAATTTCTCGTATACCTCGGGACGGAACACGTATCTTGGACTTAAATCGCAAGACAAACGAGACCCTGGCGCGCGCGGATTGTATTGTAATAATCTCTGCTTGGTGAATTGAGTTCGTCCACCGCAGTAGCACCCCGTGCTATCCTCAAAAGACATCCAAGAAATGTGCACTGCGTGTATAGAGCTCATTTTAGGTCCAAGATACACCTATGTGCCTATGTATCGAGCAATTGCATGTGGAGCGACCCACTAGAAGGAGATAGGTGTGATTACTGATTAGGGTCGAACAGGCCCTTTCATATCAGTCCTACATCGCGTGGTAAAGATTCACGTGAATACGATTGCTCATGAAGACATTTCTTGATAATTATTTCGAGATTGTAGGTATTGGAAAGGGGACTCTTTTTTCCGCACTTAGCCTCCTTTTTGGGCCATTGTGCGTGGAGAGTGCTGGCTATAGTAGCCAGCCAAAATTTAGATAGCCAAGATTTTAGGTATTATGGGGATATTTGGAGATATAATTAGCACATGAACCCACTATCTTTGTAAATGACGTTAATATTACATTATCTAATAATCTTTGGCTTAGATTTTTATGCTCGTTATAATAACAAGGTCTTTTAAGCTGGTGTAATTGGTGGTTACCTACTGTTGTTATTTGAAAATTGAGTTACGACTCCAGGGAGACACGGGAAAGTTTTTTTTTATACCACTTAGGTAGTTGACAAGCAAAGTGGTTACCGTGGCCTATGGACGTTGCCACACCAGGAGCGTCACAAAGGGCAGACTTCAGTAAGCGTGAGAGAAGTACTTTCCTGCGACCCTTTTAGTAAAATTGAAAGCGGGTGATGTGACGCACATAGGGAGTCTCCATGCAGGACTATAGGCTAATTAATTGATTGAACACAACTGCAGCGGTTCCACTTCTGCTGTTGCTTCTGTCGCGAATAATCATAATTCAATTACATATTATCAATTGGCAAATTGGATCTAATGTACCTTATCAACGATTAAAACGTTACCTTTGTAGATATTCGTGTGGATATATCTATGAAAGCGCAAATGATAAACTGTATCCAAGGTATCAGCAGGTATGCCAACCTGCAGGTGTGGATCCCATCCAACCATAGTGGTGGGCACCACCGTGAAGTGCCAGAGGGTCTCATGGTGTTAAGTCCGTTTTTATACTCATCGAAGCATTGCAGCTAGACCAGTTATTGAACTTTTTAGGGCTCCAACTACCCGTAACGACTGCCATAGATGTTCGTGTTCATATGGCAACCGGGACCGACGGTTTAACGTGCTCTCTGAGGCATGACCAGAACCAGATCAATGCAAATATCCATATTCATGCTCACAAATTTTTGCACTGGGCGAGGATCGAACGTGTGCCTCCAGCGTAGCGGCCGCGTTCACTACCGCCGCGCCACAGAAGCCATAAAGACTGTTTTTAGCTAACATTACTTTTATGTTACTAACTCCGTGTTATTGTGTCCCAGATGTCGTCCACCAAGCCAGTAACGAAGAAAGTGATTAACAGTCCGGAGACCAGCGTGGACGACAACCTGCGCGGAGTCATCTCCACCTTCCCGGCGCTGCAGCTGCATCCCAAACACAGAGTCATTACAGTCAGAAATAAGGTAACAAGTGTACCACAACACAATATCTAACCGTCATCCTAGTAGCTAGCCGTCACCCTAACAGGTAGCCCTTGTCCTAACAAAAGAAGGTCCAGGGTGGCGATGGCGGCCCGTCATAGATGCACGGATCTTTAGGAGAGATCCCCAACAAAACGTAGGAGCGACGTCATGTGGTGACTCTGTATTTACAGTGGAGTGAAAATTTAACTTGTATATTTTGCAGAGCGACACGGGCAGAGTGGCCGTCCTCGGCGGTGGTGGCTCTGGACATGAACCTTTCGCAGCTGGTAGGTGACTAATTATGTTTCTTATTACTGCGGGACATAGGCCTCTGCCAATGCTGGGAGTTGCCTATGTCCACGCTGGTCAGACGGGTTGGCACAAGGTTTTATTTCGAGATTCCCTTCTCGTGCATTGATATCGTCTGTCTATTTTCCCGTTAGTCGCGTCTTATTACACCCTTCGGATGAGATAGGGTACGTTTAGGAAAAACGCAGTGTTGGTAGAAGAAAATCCTGGTTGAAGATCCTACGTCAGTGATACAACAGGAGCACCTATTCTCTCTTCAGAGCTCCTATAACTATGTTTCAAATTGCCTCGATGACCACTGCCTTTCATTAACAAGATGGAAGCCCAAGAAGAAGAACAATTTCTGATTAATTACCTTTAGCCCCCGAATAAAGCTAAAAATCGCATGTTGTCTCATAAACCGTGGGGTATTCCACGAGCCAATAGAGACAGCTATATATTGTAATTCCATATACGTAGGAGGTGTAGCCAGAAATCCTCTTAATCAATTGGATAATATTTCAGGATTCGTCGGCACTGGGATGTTGGACGGAGCGGTCGCTGGTGGAGTGTTTGCCTCGCCTCCTACTGGACACGTACTATATGCAATTTCACAGCTCGCCAAATATAACTCAGGTACTATCTCAGTGTGTGTATGACTGATGTGTTAGAGCTCATGGACTTGATCCCAAAATGGAGCAAGTCATACACTCGTATTCACAAACAATACTTCGCTATGCGTACCACCAAAACTGTGCAAAGAACGACAAATTCTCAGTGCGTTCGTTTTGGCAAGCCTTTTTATTCATTGATAACACTTAAGTTATACTTGGTTGAGGGAACGCACTGCGTTAGATACTGCTCCGTGATGTTTGTGAATTAATTTTACCAGCCCTATGCGCTCGATGCGCTGCATGTTACTTAATATTGGGGACATAGCCAGAATTGTGGCCAATACATAAGTACTTGGCGATATGTTCGTATTTGTAAGATTTCGTCTTTCGTAGGATGTCAACTTTCTATTTTGATTAATTGAGGGACTCTTATCTTTATATGCCCTCTTTTTTTAGGTGGAGTATTGGTGATCATTGGCAATTACACTGGAGACAGATTGAACTTTGGAAAAGCTATAGAGAAAGCCAAGATATCTGGGATTAAGGTTGGTACCTTGTGGTTAGTTGGTTTGATTCCAACATATCTATCTTACCATCAGTTCGGTGACGCGGTTTCTGCGATCAGTAAATACTAATCCCATTGACCTAGTCGTATGACAAGGTAGGTAGGATTATTATGCCCCACTGGTCCAGTCCACTACCCTCTGCTCTATAGTTTAAAAAAAAATCTCTGCCTTTCTAAGCCACTTGTACTTCTGTTTTATAGGTTGATAGCTTTATAGTGGGTGAAGATGTGGCTAGCAGCAACAACAAAACTGGTGGACGAGGCATGATCGGAGAAGTCCTCTGCTACAAGGTACCTTATGAAGATTTTTAATAGCCCTAGGTTCCATTCTGTGACTTTTATTTATGTTTAGTCCGTCGCTCACGATATTTCACTGCCATCTGCCTCTCAGAGGGCAGAGACAGAATTCAGCAGGCTTCAGCCTAAGAGGTGCAAAACCATATTCCTTTTCTAGATGTGTGGAGCGCTGTCGCAGAGAGGCTGCGATCTGGCTACTATCCATAAGGTGGCGGTGGAGGCAGTGAAATACATGGCAACATTGGGAGTCTGCCTTAGCGCCTGTTCTTTACCAGGTTTTTTTTTTATTATTTGTTACATATTTTACGACTTGTTGCTTTTAACTTTGAGGTTTCTTTGGTATTAATCAATCAATTAGCACATCACAGTCCGCTGCTAGATATAGACCTCCCCCAATATTTTGAAGCTTTGGCCTACTGTTTCCACGATGGCCGAAATGGGTTTGGCACAGGACTTTCCTTCTCACGCAGTGATATCGTCTTCATATTTTTCCGTTAGTCGTCTCTTACCCAACTATCAGATGAGATGATGTGGTTATACTTGTATTCTTTTCTGTCACCACACGGATATTTTTGGTGTAGGTACGGTGTGTATAACTGGATTATTTTTGTGGTATCTGGGAACTACGGGCAGACGAATTACAAACAAAGAACTAGTTTTACGTGATAGGTACTTGTAGTTAAATGTACCCATAACTTGAAGAGTCTATCTCTATATGTTCTCGTAACTTCTCTTCTACAAGCTAATCCCCGGGGTAAAGTCTCCGTGCTCTTTTCCTTCCTCTATAATTTATTTGACTTATACTTAGCACATTATGATTGGGATTGGGTGTATGGGGGCTCACCTAGATCTTGAGCCCCAAGCCAACCTCACCTGCTAGCTGGTGCACCTGCTGAACAACGGACGAGGCTCTGGCGCTGGCTTTCCCCTCGGGGTTGGGGGGTCGGACGGCAGTCGCCCCCGGAAAAGCCAAAATTGCCAAATTTAAAATTAATATGGCTCGTAATAAAAGGAATCACAATGAGGGTAGGGCGCCGCCGCAAAACGGCGCGCATGAGGGTCGCCCGCCTCGTGTCGCAAGTGGGCAAGGGCTACCGTGCCTGAGCCGGGCACGGCTAAAGATGTTAGGCCAACACTGTGATTCACGAAAACTCCGCTTCGCAACGTGGAACATCGGCACGTTGACCGGTCGCACGAGGGAGTTGGCTGACGTACTCTGCAGGCGGAGAGTGGCCGTGGCGTTCCTGCAGGAGACTCGGTGGGGTGGCGATAGCACCATGCACATTGGGGAGGGCTACCAGCTGATGTACACAGGTGCACCTGACGGGCAGGCCGGGGTGGGCGTGGTGCTCTCCCGGGCGTTGCAGGATGACATCTTGGAGGTGAAGAGCTATAGCGCCCGACTTATGGTTGTGAGGGTGCTTATCGATGGGATTATAACCCACCTGATAAGTGCTTACGCTCCACAGGCTGGGCGTGGCGAAGCCGAAAAGATCTTGTTCTGGGACCAACTCGGGGGAGTGCTTCGTGACGTCCCGCTGTCGCAGGAGATTGTCCTGGGCGGTGACCTGAACGGTCACGTGGGTGACGGATGTGAGGAGTTTGGGCGTGTCCACGGCGGTTTTGGATACGGTAGTCGCAACCCAGAGGGTGAGCACATCCTTAGAACGTGTGCGACTGCCGACCTGGCCATCGTGAACACGTACTTCAAAAAGAAATCCGAACATCTTGTCACATACAAGAGCGGGGGGCGCTTAACCCAGGTTGATTTCCTGCTCACTAGGAGGCACAGCATCAGCAGGGTGGCCAACTGCAAGGTTATACCCAGGGAGAGTCTCACTAGCCAACACCGTCTTCTTGTCATGGACCTCCGCGTGAAACCCAAAGACAAACGTGCCGAGCGTGCCCAACGCAAAATCAGGTGGTGGCTGCTTGATGAAGCTAAGTCCCAAAGTTTCGTCTCAGCCATCGGTGACAAGTGCGCCGATGCTGTAGACGAACCAGTACAGGTTTCTTGGGACAGGATTCGGGCAGCTATTCTTGAGGCGGGGAGGGTGGTGCTCGGCATGTCTAAGGGTGGACGCAAGTGTGACAAGGACACCTGGTGGTGGAACGACACAGTCCAGAGAGAGATCAGGGTGAAGAAAGCCCTCTTTAAAAAGTGGCAAGCGTCCAAATCTTCCGATGACCGCGATGCGTACAAAGATGCAAAACGCGCCACCAGGAGAGCCGTAGCCAGGGCCAAACGAGACCACTTGCAACCTCTATATACCAAGTTGGAATCGTCTGAGGGGCAAAAGCTCATATATAAGTTGGCGCGTTCCAGGGCCAAAGCGGCGCAGGGTCTATCCAAGTGCCGCTGCATTAAAGACCCTGGGGGCAATTTGTTGTACGAGAAAGTCGCGGTGAAGGAGAGATGGCGCTCATACTTCCACGAGCTGCTGAATAAGCAGCATAAAGAGGTGCAGCCACCAGACCTCCCTCCGAATCAAGGACTAGTGCCACCGATAACGCCTGCGGAAGTCCAGACTGCCATTCGCCGCATGAAGAACCGGAAAGCTGTCGGACCCGACGAAGTCCCCATCGAGGCTTGGAAGGCAATGGGCGCCCGTGGTGTGGGCATTCTAGCAAATCTTTATAACCGCGTACTCCTCACCGGCGAGATCCCGAACCAGTGGAGGCTGAGCATCATCACGCCAGTCTTCAAAGGCAAGGGATCGGTGCAGGAGTGTGGTAGTTACCGCGGTATAAAGATAATGTCCCACACCATGAAGCTCTATGAGCGGATAATCGACTCCCGGATCCGACAGGAAAGTACACTCTCGGAGTGCCAGTACGGGTTCCGTCCCGGGCACGGGATCATGGACCCAGTGTTCGCCCTAAGGGTTGTGGCGGGGAAATACAGGGCGAAGAACACGCCCCTGCACTGTCTATTCTTAGACATGCAGAAGGCCTTCGACTGTGTTCCTCGCGAGGTGATCTGGTGGGCACTGCGGGCCAAGGGTGTCCCAGAGACTTACATTGACACCATCCGAGACATGTACTACGATTCCGGTTCCGTGGTTCGGACTGCTGTTGGCGACTCGAAAGCCTTCCCCATCACCGTCGGGGTACACCAAGGATCCGTCCTTAGTCCTTACCTGTTCAGCGTGGTATTAGATGTTTTGTCGGACAGCATTAGAAACTCACATGAGCAGCCTCCGTGGTTGCTCATGTATGCTGATGATATTGCGCTCATGGACGCGGACAGGAGCAGATTGGTGCGACGCGTGAAAGGATGGAAAGAAGCGCTTGAAAACGGCGGTCTGAAGCTAAATGTAGCGAAGACAGAATACTTAGCGTTAAACTCCACAGATCCCACACCCGTCCGCATAGGCGATGATTTGGTCGAGCGCACGGACCAGGTTAAGTACCTAGGATCTGTACTTCATGTGACCGGTGAGATCGACCACGACGTCAAGGCACGCATTGCTGCCGCGTGGGCCAAGTGGCGAGAAATGACTGGCGTGACCTGTGATCCTAAAATGCCAGTCAGGTTGAAGGGGCAGGTCTATAAGACGATCATTAGGCCTGTTCTCTTGTATGGTTGTGAGGCGTGGCCGCTGCTCGAGCGACACAAGCAAGAGCTGCGTGTCACGGAGATGAAAATGTTGCGGTGGATGTGCGGCGTTACGCGTAAAGATCGCGTACGGAACTCTCGCATCCGCGGCAGCCTCCATGTCCGTGACATCGCGGATAAAATGCAAGAGAGACGCCTTCGCTGGTGCGGCCACGTCTTGCGGCAACCGCCAGGCTACGTGGGGAACAAATGCCTGGCAATGGTACCCCCGCCGGGTCCAGGTAAAAGGGGTAGGCCAAAGAAGTCCTGGCTTGACGTCGTGGAGGGTGATATGCGTGCAAATGGTCTCACTACCATGGACGCCCAAGATCGTGCGAAGTGGAGAAGGAGGAGCCGGAAGGCGGACCCTGAGCTCCGGGGTCATCTTGGCCACGGATGCAATCGGGAGAATACGTCTATATGCAGATGATGACTTAGCACATTATGATAATGAAGACTAATATAATTGCTG
The DNA here is from genome assembly GCA_914767945.1 of Eilema depressum. NCBI lineage: Eukaryota > Metazoa > Arthropoda > Insecta > Lepidoptera > Erebidae > Eilema > Eilema depressum. The sequence continues at coordinate 20,931,001 of OU612020.1, forward strand.
ATGTTCCTCAGGTCAACCTCCACTATTCGAGATAGCACGGGATGAAATGGAGCTTGGTGCAGGCGTTCACGGAGAAGCCGGTATTGCTAAAATGAAGATGGGAACCGCTAAAGAACTGGTCACCCTAGTCCTTGATAAGGTATTATTATATCTTATATTAAGTTTAGACATTATACTGTTATAAATAGGGGCCCAGTAATAAATCATATTTTAGGACCAAACGACGTGAAAATTGATACTTGGAACCATTTCTGAAGCTGGTTGTATACCTGTGGCATGCATTCGATTGCTGCAGGGGGCGCGGGTTCGTTCGATTCCCGCTCAGTACAAATATTTTATAGTCTGGGTGTTTCACCCTAGACCTTAAACCATCGTTATTATACGAAGTCGTTATATGTAGTTCAGTCGCATCTTAATTAGAGTGGAAAGCCGACTCCAACTGAGTTGGGAAAAAGCCTCAGAGAACGATGATGAACATTGACTTACACTTACACATATCAACTTCACGCCAAAGCTTCATCCCTCAATCGGCGGGTGTACCGGTAAACCCCCACCACACCACCCCCTCATTATCTTGATTTCTTCCCCAGATAGTCCAGCATTTGAAGCTAGTGTCCGGCGACAGGGTAGTGGCGCTCATCAACAACTTAGGAGGGACTTCCATCTTTGAAATGAACATCATCAGCGCGGAAATCAGTGGATACTTCAGTAAGTTATTCTGGTTTTTTTTTTAAATTACCAAGAACTATTGAGGGGAATCGAATCCAAGGTTTCCACTCTCTTTTTCTTTATCCTGATTTGGTTATCTTGGCTTTTGCGGTAGCGACTGCCATCTGATCCCCTAACGTCGAGAGGACAATTTGCGCCAGAGTTTCGTCTATAAATCAGTAGGAATACCAGCTAGCAGGTGAAGTATGTCTAGTTTTGGATCCCAAACACCCAATTGCTTTTGCCCAATTTCTAAACATATCAATAAAATTATCGAACTTATTTCCAGAAAGCAAAAACATCACACTAGAACGCACATATTCTGGCCACCAGAAGAGCTCACTAGAGATGCACGGCTTCCAAATCTGTCTGCTGCACCTCAACAAGGAACACGGAGACTATTGGTTGGAGCTTATTGATGCGCCTACCGACAATGGCTCGTGGAGTGGAGGGCCTTTGTCTGTAAGGAGTGAGGAACCACATGTGGATGACGAGACGATACTCCGAAGTGATGGACGGAAGGTAAGATTTTAGTGTATTGAAGAATGTTGGTGAAAAGATATGATCATCATTTTGCCGTAAAGTCCCGATTGCATCTGAGACTTCGGACTGAGAGTTCGGGATCCGCTTTTCGGGCCTTCTGCCTCTATTTCATGTCTCTTATTGAATCTTAATAACTTATCAATGTTATTTGTATTTATTTTGCTAAAGTCTTCAACAATTAATAGTAAGTAAGCAAGGTTTTCAAATTTATTAAAAAAATATAAGTATATCAGACACAAAAAGGAACCTTTTTAAATCTTAAAAGATATCGGCAGGTAGCTTACTCTCGACAATTTTAATCCCAGACCTTAATCCGATTCAGACAGCATCAGGTCCAGCTTTGTCACCGGAGTATCAAGAATTATTTAGAGCCAGTTTAACAGCGGCGACTGAGGACCTGATTAAGAGCGAGGAACTTCTCAACAGGCTGGACTCCGGCTGTGGCGACGGAGACTGCGGGATTACCATCAAGAATTTTGGACAAGGTAATGAACCGACCATTCTGGACAGCGTGGAAACAGTAGCCAAAACCTCCCAAAATTGGGACAGGCTTATGCCACTTATGCTCTGCAGTGGACTGCGATAGGCTAATTGGTTGATTGAATGAAGAGAGGAGAAACAAGGAATGAAGTACAATCTCCATCTTTCTTCATACTCAGCCGATCTTATCTATCGATGGGCTACACCATCACATTATCACCGCGACAGCCACCGTCAGCCCCGGTTGCACCGAGTGCTTGCACTTAGGAGCCCGTCTTCAAAATGCAACTTCTGTGACTTATCTTGGCTTTCACGGGTGCGATTGCCATCTGAAGACCCAACTCTGAAAGGCCCGTCAATCAGTAAGGTCAGTTTGGCCTGGGTCTCGAAGATTTTGGCGGAGCCTTATACTGGAAGCGTGATTGGTGCATTAAGCGTACCAATAAATATTTTTTCTTTCATTTCAGCCGTTCAGAAATACTTGAAGACCTCATCAATGGAATACCCGTCCGATGTCCTGTGGGACCTCTCTGAGATCGCGGAGACGGATATGGGCGGAACATCTGGAGGAATCTACAGTTTAGGGCTGGCAGCCGCGTCACAAGCTATGTCTAGGTATGTATTAGAACGCTGTTTCTTTTTCAAATGAATTCCCAGTTAAGTTGCTGTTGCCCAGAGTGGGGACAAAGTTAAGGAGGATAATAGGAATAACTCGTTTCTTCATACTGACCTCATTAAATCTAGGTGATGTCTCTGATGCACTCCGGTGTTCTCGTCGTGCATCCCGGGGTTTCCGTCGTGGTTCCTGTCAAGTGCCCTTGTCTTTCTAAACATCTTATTACTCTTCCAGTGTGGAAACTAATGGCGTTGCTGGTTGGCTATCAGCCTGGGAAGGCGCCATGCAAGCGATAACCAAATACGGCGGTGCGGAACCTGGTGATAGAACAATGGTCAGTATTGAAGTTTCTGCTTATCTCCCAATTTATTCTAGAGGTGGTATAAACAAACAAGAAGAAGTTACTGAGAATACCCCTGACAGGAAGGTGGGTATGTCAATAAAAATATGTTGCAACGACCCAACACACAAGGGCAAGCATCCAAACGCCCCGTAAATTTCAGAGCAAGTATACCGGGGTTCCTGGGGAGTTCTATCCCTAGGGTATATACCCGAGCACTTTGATAAAAGACTCACGAGGACCGAATAGCGTGTGGTTTTAATAGATCTCGACATGGCCACTTCACCGCCAGCCCTGGTGAGGTGGCTTATAAATACCTAGTTATTGAAAGTTGAACTATAACCCAGTTTTGAAAATAACACTTTTACAGCTGGACACGTTACACACAGCCGCTGAGGTGTTCAAAAACAATCTCAGCGAAGACCTGGACACGTTACTGAGGTACACTGACGAAGCTGTCGAATCGGGGACTAGAGCTACAGCGGAAATGGCAGCAAAGTTAGTATACCTATAGACTTTTTACGACGAATGTCTGAACGGATTTGGCAATTTGTTACATACAGGGATAGATTATAATGGGGAATAACACTAGGATACTTCGTATCCCTGGAATAGGTTCCTAAGGGTTTTGGGAGGACGGGGTTCAGAATTTCATTCGGGCGGAGCCGAGGTCCACTGTCCAAGTGCCTTAGGTGGTGATCCAACATAACGAGCACGCGCTATTAACAAAAGTGGTGCTTCTATTGGATTTAGATCTTCAGTTTATAAGACTGCGGCGTGATGTCGTGTCCTAATATTTAATACCTGGCCTCATTTCTAAGTACGTAGTCCATATCTTTTCTAATTCTTCTGTCGAGTCGACGACACGCGACATAATCGTGTCATATTTTGTTGCCCAGCGTGCAGCCACTCCCATAGCATTCTCAGAGGCACTCATAAGTTCCTCCGGAGTACACGTGCCTGAGCAGACAGCACACGTTAACAGGTGGGTCATAGCCTGCGGCGTAGCTCCGCACCACCTCGTCTGAAACCCTCCGAATCAGAAGGTCCATAAGGGAAAAATGTCATTGTTTGCAGAAAGTCCACATGTTTAAACGTCTATTAAATAAGAATGTCTAGAGGACCCCACCTATATATTCCGGTTTTCGTTACTTCGACCGACCTACGTCCGAAGTCTATTTAAGAACAAGGCAAGGTCCCGTTCAAGGGGAAGATTCCCCGATAGCGGGATAAAGGGAATAGGTGGTCTCTTTTCTAATACTAATCAGTGACCGTGTCGACAGGGCGGGGCGTGCGTCGTACGTGTCGGCGCAGTACGCGACGGAGGAGGACGCGGGTGCGCGCGCCGTCGCCACGTGGCTGCACGCCATATTCAACTGTATTCTTGAGCGCTCAAAGTGATATTTGCTATGGCAACATTGTGTGACTTATTTCTTTTACACGACCCGTTACGACTGAATATAAATTACTTGAACTTACTTAATTTTAAGGCGCTGAAAGGCGGCTTACTTACGGTATGAGACGTAAAGGCGACAGTATGAGCTGTGTAGTCTTAAAATTCAGTTGAGTTTGAGTCCGCAATCGGTTGTAAAAGATAAAAATTGGTATAATTTTGTGTGTATGTTTGATTTTGTAAATAATTTAAAACGTTTGTGGTGTCTATTGTAATGTATATTATTATAAAACTGTGTCTGTTTTATTATTTGATCATCACAAGAAACTACTGCACCGATTATGATGAACTTTCCTTCTTGTACTTTTCGCTCTTCCTCTTTTAATCTATATGACAACAAAGTTTGAATTGATTTATTCTTTACGTGTCTTTTAAATTGTCCGTTTCTTTTAAGCCCGTATACGCAGTTCTGAATCTTGAGGACAGATTGTTATTGACAATCTGTTAATGAAAATCGAGATTCAGCACTGAGTTTAGTTGTGGATTACGGGCCTATAAGTGCTGAGGATATTATATAATATTAGTTTAAAGTTTTGCAAAATTTAAAAAGTTATTAGAAAATGTCTAGATACACTAAATGTTTCCACCCTGTATATATTTATCCGCAATCCAGAATACACAACTCAAGTAAGTCCTATAGTCCTACCACTAGTGTAGTTCAGCAGTGAAGGGTGAAAATTTTCAGTAGGGAAACCTATAAAAAAGAAAATCTCACCTCGATTCAGTTGGTCACGCACCATGCGACCCATAGGGAAGCCGTCCCGAGTCGGGTTATAGGGACTTCTCACCACATGTAGTCCTAGTTAATCACGGATAGAAAATAAACTGCACAAATAAACAATAATTGTTCTTTAATGATCACAGTGGCAACATCTGGTCTAATTCAACTAACATTACAATATAAACTCTGTTCATATACCCGGACTATGCGCCTCCACCGCACTCAGGGCCATACCATGAACTCTTAAAACAGGTCAATAATTAAACTGCTGTCATTCTAACAACTGCAAATGTCACTTTGTAATCCTATATATTTATATGACATTACAAAGTGACATTTGCAGTTGGTAGAATGACAGCAGTTCAATTATTGACCTGTTTTAAGGTTTATGGTAAGGCCGCAGATCCTATATTATTGTCAATGTTACGGAGCCTACAATAAAAATATAACAAACCTATTTAGTAGACCTATAGGTTTATAAAAGGAACAAATTGGTCTACCACACACACTAGCTTCACCACATTTTTGTCTGCTCAGAACGGTTTGTATACAGAATAGTCTAGGAGCTGGAACCAACTTTTGGGTAGGCATTTGAGGAAAGCTGAAAACTTATCACACGCCTCTCCTATTATACCCGAACACGGAGCTTTAGTTCTGGTGCGTGAGTAGCGGAGCTAAATCTATTCCTATTCTTGTTAGCCCTTAACTATGTAGTGAAAAATACTCCCGCATCTATAGTTCAAATTGAAATGAAAAACGTTCTATGTACTTATATACCAAAATTTCATTTCAATTCAATTTCAACTATAGATACATACATACATACATACAATCACGCCTTTATCCCCGGAGGGTTAGGCAGAGTTGAATTAACACCCACATTTCACCAATCTTTGTATTAGGTCCCACGTAATAGGGGGTGAGCCTATTGCTGTTTTAAATATAAATATTCTACAACATTCTACACAACGCTATCTAGATCCATGGTAAGCTTAATTAGCTTGTGTTATGGAATCTAGAATGCGGATATACATACTTAAATACTTTTTTTGTTTGTTAATACATACATATTATACATAGAAAAACCAAGACCAATGCAAATATTTATATTCATGCACACAAATATTTGCACTGATCGGGGATCGAACCCGCGCCTCCTGCGTAGCAGCCGCGTTCACTACCGCTACGCCACAGAGGCTGTCCCGGGCACTATTGTTGACTCGAGCTGTTGGTTGAGCCGTGGCTATTATCTGTCTGATGTTAAACAGCCACATCCCTTAGTCGTCTTGTACGACACCACATGGGAGGAGATGGGGTGGCCCAAATTCTACTCTGCCTCAACCACGCGGCAACTATAGATGCGGGAGTATTTTTCACTACTATAGTTAAGGGTTAACAAAAATAGGGATAGATTCAGTTCCACTACTGGAATGCGAGGCAGTAGCCCCCCAACGTTCTCAAATCCTCGGCACTGTGAGGTTGGAAAGCCCCCAGTAATCTTCTGCGTTTCTGGGCGGAGTTAGGCTGGCTGCTATAGCCAGCACTCTCCTCGCACAATGGCCTAAAAAGGAGGCTAAGTGCGGACAAAAGAGTTACCTCTCCATTCCATTCCATTCCAAGGAATTCCAGGTCTTAATGGTGCGGCAGAAAGAGTCACCGATCGCGATATTTATTGCCTGGCTATAATTTGTAAAGGCCCGTGTATACGTAAGTCAGGGAGGCGTATAGTGCGGGTACATAATGACAAAAGTCATTACTTAGGACCGCTAGAAGTCCCACTCTGTTGTTTTCTCAATGTCCATTTCTGATAGCTTCTCTTGTAGCAGTAGTGCAGACATATCATCTGGAAAGAAAAGAAAATAGATCAAAAATAATATAAAGGTAGTGCTTCTTTCCGTGTTGGTTCCCGGAGGGGTAGATGAGCCATTCCATCTCTTACTGTAACCCCGCGTTTACATACTGCCGCTCGCATTGCTCATCGTGTTGCCAGAAATATTCGCGCGATTAATGCCCTAGCATTCACACACTCCCATCATCGCGTTGGTCCGCATTACAGTATTCGCCCTGCAACGGAGACGGACGTAAACGTATGGAGGACAACGCTGTAGCAGTGTACGCAATAAGCTTTTACAGCATAGCGAATTAATTAAATAGATTATTAATAAAAACTATCACTTTCAACTACTATACACTTTCCGTAGATCGATATAAATATTTTTAAAAGTAAATATTCGAGGAGCAATAACGAAAGTCGTGTTTTATTTAGCTTAGCGCCATCTAGCGGTCTCGTATAGTTCATCGCGCTAGTATTTGCGCAACATACGCGGCAGTACTCGCGGCATGGCGAATATACCATTCACACCACGTCTCTGCCCACTTCTCTCGCCACTTCCCTCGCTCTGCCGCGAGTATGTAAACGTAGCATAAGGGCAGTAGAAGGAGAGTAAGGTATAGGGTTTTTCTCCATCCGAAAGTAAACATACAGTGTATGATAAAGTGCCCGCTTGGCAGCAATAGGCTCGCCCCCTGTTACGTGGGACCGTAATCATAGTTAGCGAAATGAAGGTGTACTACACCTCTGCCTACTCTTTCAGGGATTTACAGGCGTGAATATATGTGTGCTTTTTTTTTATACCACTTAGGTGGCAGACAAGCACGTGGCCTATAGACGTATGCAATTCTTTTCACCCGACTGCGCCAGCGAGAGGGTAATGTGTTTCGCGCGTATGTATGTATGTGTCTATGTATGTATGTAGTTTTCTTTGTTCCCCTCTACAGGCCTAACGCCTGGACAGATTTTGATGAATAGGGTCTCAAATGAAAGGTATTCATCTCCCGAGTGTCATAGGGTACATAAAATTCCAACAAAAACTATACGGTAGATTTTTGATGCTAAAATATGTGTTGGCAAAAAATTTTATTCATTCAAATTTATCGAGTAGGGTATCAAAATGAAGAGAATAAAAAGGAGATTACAAAAATATATAGATGTCATATCCTAACTAAAAGGTTAAAATAAAATTAATTATTAAAAAATAAAAAACCCGACTGCTGTCTAAAAGATTGAAACAAGCTTGATAGCAGGCGGTACCCATTAAATTTCTTTCGGTTTATGATTGGCAAATGGGTACCGCCTGCTATCAAGCTTGTTTCAATCTTTTAGACAGCAGTCGGGTTTTTTTATATTAGAGAACACTACCAATCTAAATTACTGGTATCATCTCCAGCTAAGCTAAAATGTTTGTGTTAGGAGTGGGCAGTGTAATGGCCAGGATTTGAACCCAGGATCTTTCGAACGTAAGCCGACTTCTTAACTACTGAGCTATCGACGCCGTACAGCTAGTAGGTCGATCGAGAGAGATGACCCTGGGTCGGCCGGGGTGCGAGGGATGTATCAGATAATCTCACCTCTAGCAACCAGCGACTGTGGGTTCGTACGGCGTGCGTTTTAGTCGGTACAAGTCCGATATAACCAGTGCTGCCGAACTATCGATTGGCCTAGCGATAGTATCGATATTGTCAATACTATCGATACTATCGATAGTACATTGGGTATTGAAAAACGATACTATCGATAGTATTACTGTGTGTCGATAGTATTATACTAACGGTGCTATCGATACAATCGATAGTATCGACAATATCGATATTTTTTTATTTTATTTATTCATTTCATACATACCATGTCATTACAGGCGAACCCAATGCGACATAGTAGCAACACAATAATTATAATAATTTCATTCAAAATGTATCATGCTTCAAAAACTAAATAATAATTGTCACATAATATTAATAATTAAAGAATAATAAAAGTAAATATAATTATCATTTCAAAATAATCAACGAACAAGTCAAATCATAAGAAATAACAATAAAATTATGCAATTAATGATGTCAAAAATAATAATTCAATTCATAAAAAATTTCAAAATGATAATTCCATCAATAATGTCAAGATAATACTTCAATTTATAATGTCAAAATATAAATTCAATAAACAATGTCAAAATAATTATTCAATGTCAAAATAATATTACATACCTAATGTCAAGTTCACAATAATGAATGTCATATGATGAAAATTCAATTCCAGTACATTACATTACACATTATATAAAAATATATTATTTAATTTATTTATTTACTTTCTCCGTCACTATCTATACAGGCTAACCTAATACCATAGTGCGGTCCTTAAATACTATAACATATTACATATAGTGCAACTATTACTATCGATACTATCGATAGTACATTAGGTATTGAAAAACTATACTATCGATACTATCGATAGTATTACTGTGTGTCGATAGTATTTATACTAACGGTGCTATCGATACAATCGATAGTATCGACAATATCGATACTATCGATATTACTATCGATGGTCTAACGAGGGCAACACTAGATATAACCACCCCTATTGGCTGAATTTTGCGCAAGAGTAGAATGATGTACTCACTGGGGTCAGGCTTGATCGGCTTGACTCGTCCGATGAGTCCGGGGAGGTAGTCAGTCTTTCTGATCTGCTTGAAGAACGGGTGGTTCAACATCTGAGTGGCAGATGGCCGCTTCTCTGGGTCCCTGGGAAGAATACATAAGACAACACTTAAAAAATATTTTGTAAAGACAATTCCCAGGATGGGATATGAACCCACGCACGGTACTTAGGGGCTGTCTATTAATCACGGGATGTTTTTTTAGTTATTTTTAACACCCCTCCCTATGGTGATACGTGGTGAATCCTCCCCCCCCCCCCCCTAGCCATAATCACGTGTATTTTTTATTTACTATTTGATGCTAGAAAATTGTCAAAAATCGCACTTTATGTAAAAATACACGTGATATCACAATATACCCTATATACCTCCCCCTGGTGATATTTTTTCCGGACCCCCCCCCCTCCCCCCTGTTGAACCTCACGTGATTTAGTGGACAGCCCCTTTTCAGGGGAATGTTAGACCAACTGAGCTCCCTGAGATTGAGACACTGACATTTTTTTATAATGCGGACATCCCCTCGGATACCCTCCGTCGGAGCCGGCGTGGTTATGTCGGCCTCGAACCGACTAAAACCGCACGCCGTCTTGAGTCATCAATGTCGAGGTCGAGATTGCCTCTGGTACATCTAAGACCAATGATGATGCTTTATGATATTCCTGCTCATTTTTTATCGTGCAATGTTCCCGTGCGATGTCAGGGTGGGTCAGCTGATTCATAGAATTTGTTATACCCACTGACCTCTGCAGCGCCATCTCGCTGAGATGGTGGAAGGTTTCTGACAGTTTCCGTCCGGCGTACACCTGCCGTAGTCGAGACACCGCGTCCGCGCTGTCGCCCACACCACTGTCTGTGTTGTACATGCCTGGGAAGTTAAAGAACTGCTTAACATAACTAGGGATAATGAACGGAATATAAACTCAAGGAAATGTGCTTTTCATCTGCGTTCATGTTCAGCTATTGCTTCTGTACCACAATACTGTTTTGTCCTCATTTTAACCGATTACGGCAAAGACAAAAGGAGGGTTATCGTTTTAGTGGCAATAATTTCAAATAGTTCGGTGCGTCTAGTGCAAAGCTCAGCTGTTTTGTAAAAAAAAATATCATCACTGAGCTGCAATTCAATCTCATTGACTGGCTTTTGATTTTATATTCTGTGAATTAAACCAGTAGTGCGATTTCCAGTATAGTACTAATGAGATCCTGGTCCATACTGGGAACGGAGACTGACCGCTCGCAGCCTGATCTTTTGGGGGGCTACGTGCGGAAATTCCTTCAGAAAATACCTTTTTGGAAGACTTTTCAATTAGACATGCACGATTTGGGGGGATGGGGGGGGGGGAACATATCACTGTGACCCTCCCCTCGGACCACACATGAATAAAACACGATTAGATATTAAAGTGGTGTCCTCACTTTTCATCTCGTCGTCGTCGAGGCAGGGCTCGGGGAAGGTGGAGCAGTCGAGCAGCTGCGGCCGCGAGCCGCGCACCTTCTCCGTGAACATCAGCGTCGACGGCACCTCCGCGAACGGCACCGCGCCGTTGGCCAACTCACAGCTTAGGACGCCCACCGAGTAGATGTCCGACTTCTCGTCGTAACCCTTGAGATTCTGTAAGGATGGAGTAGGTTGGTGTAGGAGATAAGAGTAATGGCCGCTGTAGTAATGAATAAAGAAAAATATTATAAAGAAACATGTGAGGTAGTACAGACTGTGGATCGAAGTGAAAACAGTCTGTATAAAAACATGTGCTTGTACTTCGTGAACTACACAGAGTACAGAACTAGAAACTTCTTGCTCATCCAAGAAGTGTTCAACATGCCTTATGATAACCAAAAAGGCACTGAAAATGCAATTGTTTACAGGTTTTATTCTTACTACAAAAATACGCGTAAGTGTGGGGGCATACGGTGCGTTGCGTCGCCGCACCGCAGAAATTTCGGCCAATCGGCGGCCATACGAGCGGCCCCGCACCGCTTCTGTGGCCGCCGATTGGCCGAAATTTCTGCGGTGCGGCGACGCAACGCATCGTGTGCCCCCGCTGTAAGACTTTTCCGCTAAAGTCGGTGCCAAGTGTCAAGCAAAATCAGAATTATGTCCACTTCCGGTACATCTCCCAGCACAGGCCATGGAATGCATTATAAGCGCGAGTGACGTCTCCACATCTACAGAAACCCTGCTCGAGCCACTCCATTTTTGCCAGAAAACTTCCTACCACTAGTCAGAAGATATAGTACCTGTTCCAGCAGCTCAGGGCTGAGCCACATGAGGTTGGTGTTGTCGTGATCCGCTGGCGGCAGCTGGTGCAGGTGCCTCTGCCGCTTGCCACGCACCATCAGCGAGGCAGCACTGCGCAGACCCGAGAGCCGCACTACGCCATTCGCCCCAACTAACACGTGGCTGGCGCGGACACTCCTGGGAATGGCTATTTGTTAATTTTCTTCATCTTAGCGTTAATCCCAGTCGCATCTGAAGCTTTCACCTCGGAGTCTGGGGGCGCTTTACCAGACAAACTGCGGATTTGGCTGGACTTGATATTTTTGGATGGAATGGCTATTTGTTATTGATAGAACTATGACATTCCTCTTCTTGTTGCGATTTCCCCCTTCTTATTACCATATTTCCCTTCTTAGACCGAGACCGAGACCGCGAACTCAGCGACGAGAGGCGTGGAAGAAGCGAGAGAGGAGAGGAGAGGCTCTTATTGGTTTGCCTTACTGCTAGCGGCCTTATTACGATATATCTACTTATTATTGCGACATTTAGGGTAGGGCAGGATATAGGAGATTTTTGTTTATATCCCACTAGCTATAGCCCGCGGTTCCGCCCGCGTACATGTCAGTTATCGTGACCAAACAATGCCTATATCTTTTCCCAAGGTCTAATCTACCTCTGTAACCAAATTTCATCCAAATCAGTTAACCTTTTTGATATAGATTACTGTAGCCAAACCCATATACTATGACATTTATGACTAACTAGCTGTGCCACTTCATTGGGGTGGCTGCAAGAATGCTGAGTAGAAAGCTGGTGTTGAGAAGTGAGGAAGATAACACACAAAAAATAATATAATAAAAACCCACCTGTGTAAATACAGCTGTTTATGCAAATACTGTAACGCCTGTAGTACATCTCTCAGTACAATTGCACAGGCCAACTCTGATAAACCTTCCTGGAAGTACCGATCTAGGATATCCCGGACAGAGCCGAAGGTCATGAGGGGGGACACCACATAGAGCTCCCGGCCGTGGACAAATGATGTGAGGTATGGTAGTATGTTAGCATGCTGTAGTTCCTTCCTTGTAAGTATATCTTGCTGGAAATATGAATATGGGGTTTTAATAAAATAATCATACAATTTTTTTTCTTTGCTTTCCATCTTATACTTTGTAGATGGCAATGTACATTTGAAGACAGGAGTCCATACACCATTCAACTAATAAATCTTATTTACAACACACCTGCTCATAAAAGTGATATTATTTTACCGCAATTAAGCAAGGAATGACACCTATTATAAAACTGTGACTTTTTCATTGCTATTATTCACAAAAGTGAGTTATAGATTCTTTTTTAAATTTTATAGGAAGTGTCTTTGTCTATGTTCTTAAAAAAGTTTTGATACAAAAAAATAACGTGTTTAATAGTACGAATAAATTAATACGCCTATTGTATGGTCATTTGATGCATTTTCGTATTTATCCAGTCTACCCACGTTAACAAACTCTCACCTAACACTCGCGGTGCCCGGGCACCGGTTGATATTTGAGAGGTTAAATAAATAATTTCAACTTGTAATACTTGTGAAATAAACAAAATTTTCACTCAAATTTAACTTTTTTTTTCTCTAAGTACAGAAAAAAAAACAGTAAAAAAAAGTTAAGTTCAACCCTCATTTTTTTTTAAATATGGTCGACCGCCATTGTTAAATGCGCGCGCATAGGAAAACGAATTAATTTGTAGTATTGTTTATTTAGTATTGTAATGTATTAATATCATTACATGTTCTAATAGTGTGAACTGCATCCGCGGCATTGTTTATTTAGTGATTTTTCCACTCGTTTCAGAAATAGTATCTAGTTTTTGAACGAATATTTTTCTGATGTTGGTCAATTTTTGTTTCGCGATTGGCAACACCCAAGAAGGTACTTGGCTTTTCTATTCTGTGATGGCGCCGTTAAGACGTTCACTATTTTAAATTAAGATTATTAAAGGATAAAATGATATTTCCTTAATTATTTGTATTCGCGTAGTGTGGTCGCTGCTGTGCCGAACCTCAGATGACGTATTTCATGTTTTTGGTAAGCTCTGTTTCGATCATTGCATTTTCGCCACCGCGTGCCTTTTTTTCGACATTTTGGTAAAAATATTTTATAATTGTTCTAGAAGTTTGGTTCGCGTCGGCGATGACCTCGCGTCGATCCATTTTGGCGTTTCGGTGAGTATTCTCGTAAATTCCCATTAAAAATACTCCAATTGGTTAAGAATATTTTTGCTAACCAATTTATTCTTTTTCTTAGGGCCGCGCGATAGAGGGCTCGTTTTTCATCGGGTTTTTCACCGGTTTTTCATCGGTTATCATCGCTTCATCGTTTTCATCGTTTCTCGTTGCCGTGTTCCCCGGATTTTTCTTATAGTTTGGTATCTTACTGGCCGGTAACATGTGCAGATTATAACCTCACTTTACTAGGGTAATGTAAACTATTAGGTATCTTGGATATATTTGGACTCGGATGCAGATGAGCTATATATATAGAATCACTAGAAACCATTTGTTATTCTCTTTATTTTGGCATGGTGCCGTTGTGCACCATGAGTAGGTAGACAAGCCTAGGTGAATAATGGTCACCCCCGGCTCTGAGATTAGAAGCTAATGTTCTATCCTATTTAACTATCCGAATTTATTTCCTGGGTATCCCCCAGGTGGCGCCCGAATTAGAATAAGTATTATCTGGAGAATGAATTAAAACTTCAATATTTCTTATTAATTTTTTTTATTTGCATTTAAATTCCCTACCCATACACAAAAAATACATTACAATTGGCGCCCGAACAGGGACATTGATAGGCTTGTTTTTTGATTGTATAACTTACCATTTTCATACTGACTGCACCTCACCTGATGGTATGCAGTACAGTAATAGTTTCAGAGATTATTGTTATTTGCTCACTAGGATTCTCACTGCATCCGTGGTAATATTGTTCTGTTATTATTGAAGAACATTTTCTTATTGGAATTGTATAAACTTAATAATAAGTTTAAATAGAATTATAATATAGCTTGTTGTTTGTGTATTTGACTAGCATAACAATTAAGTTTGTGTTAAATTGATATCCTTAAGTCTAGGATGATGTGTACAACCAGTGTATTAACGTTTTGAAAGAATTAAGTATGAATAATTACTGTAACATTGAAATTAATTTCTGTTGTTAGCGAGTAAACCTCATTTGTCAATGGAGTTAGTGTAAACATACATACTTTACAACCTGTATTTAACATTTATTACCTAATGTGCTATTATTGTCTGACTGTATAATGTTTATATTGTAATATTTATATTCATTTGCATCCTGGTACGGTTAATTCGGTAAAAAACTCACATTTTATTTGCATAATTTAACATAACCTCACTTCATGAGACCTTATAAAATTTTATAGGTAATAATTTTCAACTTAGAGAATTTCTTTTGCATTCTTCAACTTTGAATAATTTTATCATTCTAGAACTTAGAAAAACTTAGAAAATTTCATAATTTTCACACTTGGAAAATTTTACAACTTTTGAACTTAGTACAACCTCATAAACTTTGAACTTAAATTATTTTTAAAATTTTTCATCAACTTCGAATTTTTTGTGTTTGACAGTGAATTTATTTAGTTGAATTTTAGACAATTCTACTTTAAAAATTTTCTTGATCTGACACTTAGGGACTTTGAATTTTTGACTTGGGACTTTAAAATTTTTTTCTTGACTTTTTATTTCAGTTCATTTTGAATTTAGATTGGACTTTGGATTATCTTTATTTCAGTAATCTTGGGACTTTTGAAATTATTTTTTCTTTTGAAAATTTTAGATTGAGTTGCAACTATGTCTAACGTAGGAGTACAGTTTCCTGAATTGAGTGTGGAGCCGCATGCCCCTATTGAAGACACCAGTCGTACCACAATGGGTACTCAGGTTGATCCTATTGTTTCAGATGTTCAGGATTTCTCTGCTATCCCGAACGCTTTCGTGCATTCTTCGACTATCGCTCCTCCGTTGACTTCATTTAATGCTTCGAATGAAGAAGTGAAGAAGAATATATCTTCGAATTTTAAATTGTTTGATTTAAGGAAAAGTAAGATTAGTTTTGACGGGAAAACTTGTGTTAGGGATTTTATTGTTCAGGTTGAGGAATATTTCCTTCATAGAGGTTTTGATGAGTTTCTCCTAGTAGGTTCCTTTTCTGATTTGCTGGTTAGTACTGCGACAAAGTGGTTTCGCACTGTTAGACCTTCCATAGCTTCTTGGAGTGACCTTAAGTCTGCTCTTTTAAAACGTTTTGATGCGGATTCAAAAAAACGAGTTGGACCCCATCGAGCATCACTTTTGACTAAAAGTCGTAATGACTCGGTGAAGAAAATTATAGAACACTCGTTTAAATCTGACGATTCCATTCGCAAACGCGAATTCCGCGATTAGATTAATTATTTAAAATCATTTTTTGTTGCTCCTGTTTTGTATATTAAAAGTAACGATAATAGACCCTTATTGGAATTTCACCTAAAAGTTATTCGGGTCAAAAATACATTCTTTCAGTTGTTGACGTATTCACTAAATATTGCTGGGTTTTTCCCATGATTAAAGCCACTACTTTAACTATTTGTAAACTTTTCGAAAAAGAAATATTTCTTAAGTTTGGTTGTCCTAAAATTTTAGTTTGTGACAATGGTACTCAATTTGCCTCTAGACACTTCGTCGATTTCATGAAGAGCTATAATATAACTAAAATATTTTATAACACTTTGTACACTCCTCAGAATAATCCTGTTGAAAGATATAATAAAACCATCGAAACTTGCATATCTTGCTATGTTAATACCGATCAACGTACTTGGTCTAAACTTTTGCCTCATGTGCAACTTGCTTTAAATAGTAGTGTAAATCTTTCTACTGATTTCACTCCTAATTTTCTTATGTTTGGTAGAGAGTTAGTTATTGATGCTTCTCTACATCATATTAGTGATTCCATTGAAAATTTGGATCAATTGGAACTTGGAAATAGAAATAGTTTTGCTACTTCACTTAAATCTTTAAGTGAAATTTTTGTTAGTGTTCAATCACACTTAGTTAAAGCTTATAAGCGTAATGCGCGTAGCTACAATATAGGTAGGAAAGCCATTTCGTTTGGTATAGGTGATGTTGTTTGGAGAAGAAGTTTTGTTCAATCCAACGCTCCGGCTTATTTTTCGGCTAAATTTGCTCCTAAATTCGTTAAATGCGAGATAATAGATAAAATTTCTGATAATGTCTATATTTTGAAAGAAATAGGTAAAAATACTTCGGCTAAATATCATGTTAAAGACATTATTAAATATTAGTTAGGATTTCCGTCTTAACTTTTCTTTTTAAATTTTAACTTTGCGATTTCTGCATTTATACTTTTTCTCGAGTTCGATTTTCTTTAGGGAAGGGGGTTGAATGGTGATTAATGAGATGATGTATGAAAGGCTTTCCCCGTGTTTGTTGTATGTTAGGAAAATCCCATGAAGACTTTCAGATTTTGAGTTTAAGGTTTCCAAATTCCCCTTAATGGTTTGACGCTTTGAATTCATTCTCGTTTATACTTTACCAAACGATCTTATTTGTATAAATTGTATTATACTTGGTCTGTATTTTATACAGAATTTGTTTCTTGTTTGTTCTTTGGTGTTGTTTTGTTTTTAGTGTTCGGACTTTATGTTTAGATAATACTCACGGACATGACTCTTCACACCTGGAATAGTTTTTATGAAAACCTTTGCCATGGTTATTCTTTTGGATGAGCTTTTGCTCTCCTTTTGTTTTGAATAGATCGTTCTCCCTTGTTGAGAAAGATTCTTATTTTTGCTTGGAAGTCGTATATTGTATTGGACTCTCCTCTTGGATTTTGTTGTTGCCCATAGGTGTGCTTCAACTTTTAGACTCGGTATTGTTCCGTTTTATTTGGTTCGAACTGTTGTTAAGTGCTCGAAAAGTCGATGGTGTTGTGTCGATCACTTACCCAGTTCATTTGGTTGGGCTGTTGTTCATTATTGGTAACACAGTTCCTCTTTTTGTTGAATTGTTGTATCGTGTTCGGAAAGTCGGTGGAGTTGTGCCGGTCACGTACACCTTTCTTTTGCTGTTGTTCGCATTGGTAACGCAGTCTCTTTTTGAATTGTTGTTTCGTGTTCGGAAAGTCGGTGGAGTTTTGCCGGTCACGTACACTTTTCTTTTGCTAGTGTTCGCATTGTTAACGCTATTTTGGACTTGTAGTTTGTGTCGGTGAAATAGGGCCGATCACAAATTACAAAATTTTGTTTTGATTCGGCGAACTTTCGTTCTAACCGAACTTAGAAACCCTCTAGTAAGCTTGGATCTTTGTAGTAATTTTGGGTCGGAGACCATTGTGTCTATCCGCACTTTATCTTCAAGATTCTTTGCAACTTGTTTTGTTTTGCTCTGCTTTTACCTCATCGTTAACATGAATCTTTGTTGTTTTAATGAGTCGGAGATCTTCGTATCCATCCGTACTTTGACTTCAAGATTTTTGGTGAGTGGTTGTCGTTTTTTGTTTTGTTATCTTTGTTTTCAGGAGTCGGCGATCTTCGTATCTATCCGTACTTTGACTACAAGATTTCTTTTTGTTGGATTGGTAGTAGTACCCTTATTCCGTTTTTATATTAGATTGTTAATAGGTGGTGGGATAGAGGTGGTGATTTGTATGATCCACTCTCACTCTTTTGGGTAATTGGATTTTTCTTTTGTCCTTGTCTTTCTTTTGAGCTTGTTATGGAGGAGGGTTAAGCCTTTGCATCTAGTCAAGTCGGTGAAAATCTTTTCCAACCGCACTTCGCTGCAAGACTTTTTCTTTTTCTCTGACCCCAAGCTTCATTTTTTCCTTTGTTGTTAACAAGTTTGGAATTTGCCTTTTGTTCTTCTTTTCTTAGTTGGGATTTTTCTTTAGAAAAAGAAGGCGTTGCTTCTTTTTTATTTGGAGGGGGTGTAATGTAATGTATTAATATCATTACATGTTCTAATAGTGTGAACTGCATCCGCGGCATTGTTTATTTAGTGATTTTTCCACTCGTTTCAGAAATAGTATCTAGTTTTTGAACGAATATTTTTCTGATGTTGGTCAATTTTTGTTTCGCGATTGGCAACACCCAAGAAGGTACTTGGCTTTTCTATTCTGTGATGGCGCCGTTAAGACGTTCACTATTTTAAATTAAGATTATTAAAGGATAAAATGATATTTCCTTAATTATTTGTATTCGCGTAGTGTGGTCGCTGCTGTGCCGAACCTCAGATGACGTATTTCATGTTTTTGGTAAGCTCTGTTTCGATCATTGCATTTTCGCCACCGCGTGCCTTTTTTTCGACATTTTGGTAAAAATATTTTATAATTGTTCTAGAAGTTTGGTTCGCGTCGGCGATGACCTCGCGTCGATCCATTTTGGCGTTTCGGTGAGTATTCTCGTAAATTCCCATTAAAAATACTCCAATTGGTTAAGAATATTTTTGCTAACCAATTTATTCTTTTTCTTAGGGCCGCGCGATAGAGGGCTCGTTTTTCATCGGGTTTTTCACCGGTTTTTCATCGGTTATCATCGCTTCATCGTTTTCATCGTTTCTCGTTGCCGTGTTCCCCGGATTTTTCTTATAGTTTGGTATCTTACTGGCCGGTAACATGTGCAGATTATAACCTCACTTTACTAGGGTAATGTAAACTATTAGGTATCTTGGATATATTTGGACTCGGATGCAGATGAGCTATATATATAGAATCACTAGAAACCATTTGTTATTCTCTTTATTTTGGCATGGTGCCGTTGTGCACCATGAGTAGGTAGACAAGCCTAGGTGAATAATGGTCACCCCCGGCTCTGAGATTAGAAGCTAATGTTCTATCCTATTTAACTATCCGAATTTATTTCCTGGGTATCCCCCAGGTGGCGCCCGAATTAGAATAAGTATTATCTGGAGAATGAATTAAAACTTCAATATTTCTTATTAATTTTTTTTATTTGCATTTAAATTCCCTACCCATACACAAAAAATACATTACAGTATTTGTAGTATTATTTTATTCGCAAGTGTGTTGTAAAACGTCGTATGGCACGTGTGAGCATGATGATTACCGTCCTCGGCTGTCTTAAGACAATGGCGCCTCAGCGGTAATCACCAACGTTGCTCACTTGTACCATAATGTACTATTATATGGGAATATATCAATAATTATTGATGCACAGGTTCCAGTTATTGTGTTCTACAGGGTTCAACCGAACAGACAGTTTTACATGCTCTCTGAGGCAGAGGGTATTGGACGTCATCCATCTAAAAATGGTCACCCATCCTTACCATCATGGTAAATAGTACCTACTATATAAGTGTCCATTAATATGTAATGAGCTTAACAAAGTGAAGTATTAAAAATAAATTAAAATGTCCTTTAGAAGCCCTTGGTTGACCTATAAGGTTGGTTTTTCGGCTTTTCCTGATAAGGGTTGTGACTACATCATACCTAAATGTAAATACTTTTGTCAACTCCATATTCCAATAAATATATGTAGGATATAACTTATATTACGCAAGTAGGGCTACAATACTAGTTAAAGTATTTATACCTGTATCAAACTAGCATTCTCCTTAGTTTTGTCGACAAAATATCTCTTGATAGCGACATTTTGATTGCTGGGTTTATAAAGCGCTGAGTAAACAACAGCTACGCCTCCACAACACTCCGTTATTATGGAAGTTAGCTGATAATCATTGATATCAGGGTTAAACATGTTTATTGGAGTCAAAACAGCGAAATTTTCAAATATTACTAGTAAGCACTTTATGTACTTGTTAAGAACACATATTGACGCGATATTTTCTAATCTAAAAACTGTAATTATTGAAATGACGAGATGTTTATGTAAATATTTTACAAAATATATTCGTCAATGTTTTTATTGTTTGACAGTATCTGCGTTCCAGGTTCCAGGTCAAATATAAATTATTACTATAGCATTGCTTTTTAAAATCACTATATTATTATTTTAGTTAATATGATTTAAAATGGAAGACTTGATTAGTCGTCATTCAAGTTCAAATTGTTGAGTTTCTTTCTTTTTGTAAATATCATTTAAATGCTAAACTGTAAAATAATAATATTTTATATATTTTTTTTAAGAAGAACTGTGTTGCTGGAACGCAATCAAAGTGTTGTCATTTTTTGTCCAAAATGTAGCCAGTGAATAAAATGTATAATATAACAAAAAAAATACTTTTTATTAAAAACATGTACATAATAATTATGTAAGCTTTGATAAAGTTTTCATCTTATTACTTAAGTACGTAAGTGATCAAATATTTGATGAGATAATTTTAATTTCATTAAAAAAAAATTTTTTATTGATTTTAATAAAATAAACAACTTAATGTCACAAGTGTCATTCAATGATTCATTATGTGTGACATAATTGACATAATTTGTCAGTTGAGTTGAAATAAGCCATAATTCGCCGACCGGTTGTAAACAAAAACAAAGTTTTACAAATATGTTTATTAAAATGGAAAAAGGATGGAAGTTCCAAATTACGGTTGAACCTATTCGTCTGATGAAAGTAAGTCAAATCTAAAGCTACAATAAATGCGCTCTCTATTCCCTTGTGTATTACATCGAGTGTAGATTACGCGCCAAAAATGACCGCTCCTGAACTTCGCGGAATATCGGTTGTTTAGTTTTTGGAAAATGTTAGTTCATAATATTAAAATTAATTAATATAATATTAAAACAAGGCTACATAGTAGGTATACATCGGACATATAGGTATCTTAGGCCTAAAATGTGCTCTATAAGCACAGTACCTACACGTTCTTAGGTGTCTTTTTAGGATAGCACCGGGTATTTTGGTGGTGGACGAGCTTAAATTCACAAAGGCCTCAGGCGCCAGGTCCTCATTTTGTCCTATTAGGTCCAAGATATGTGTGCCGTTCCGAGTTCCTGAGGTAGGTATTAAAATTCGGCCTCTAATGATAATTTTTATTTACTCGCTTCAGAATCGATTTATCGGCTCATGGTTAGCAACATATTCGAGTTGCAGCATGCAGGTCGTCCGAATTTTGAATCGAAATCGGTAAGTCTGTATTCATATTCAAATGATATTCAACGTTAATTTTGTTCCCATTGTTCACACGACACGACATCTCCGATATCCGTTTTTATTCGATTATTTTTTATTAGATTAGATTAGATAAATATTTCTTAAGATTAGATTCGGTGCTGTGTATTACATACTAGCTTTCGCCCGCGGCTCCGGCCAAACATAGCCTATGTCCTTTCCCAAGGTCTAATTTATCTGTGTACCAAATTTCAGTACAGAGATACCTAGGTAGATTAGTAAAAAATCGGTTCAGTGGTTTAGGCGTGAAAGCGTAAGCGTAAGACAGACAGACAGTTATTTTCGCATTTATAATATTAGTATGGATAGTATGGAATTAGTGTGGAAGTATGGATATGGATCTCCATAACAATAATTCAATTAACTTCTGTCATTCTGTGGTGTGGCGGCAGTGAACGTGCCTGCTACATAGCGGACACGGTTTCGATTCCCGAAGTGCAAATATTTGTACGCATGAATATTATGTCTATTTGCAATGGTATTTCCGTGCCTCGAGAGCACGTTAACCCGTCGGTACCGGTTGCCATACGAATATGGCCTCAAAAGTCTGACTAGTCTAACTACAGAACTACGATATTGCTAATTGGTCGTGGACAATATCGAGGTACAGCCCCATCACAGTTAGAATGAAAAGTCGACTCCAACTGAGTTGCGAAAAGGTTTAGAAGATGATGAGGATCGAATTAAATTTTGAAGCATTTATTATGCTAACTATTCAAATCGAATTCGTAAGAAAAAAGAGAATCGACTTCGGGTGGGACTCGAACCCGCGATCTTGTGACGTAGTAATATAATCATGTGTGTGTACCTATATAAAACACAAATGTACTCTTTTAATATACATTCATGTACCAGTCTTTGAGATGTTTCATTCAACCTGATACCCATCCTTATATCGACGGTTAAAAGGCGAATTGATTCAAGCGCCACCTTGGGCGATATTGAGTTATATACATCATTGGAATCGTGGAATTTTTCCGCGTCGTTTGAGCCGGGTTTGAGGTTAATCTGAGCACTTTTTTGGCGCTTGGCTCCATTACGAATTTGGGTATCTTTTCTATTATACGAGGTATCAAGTGTAGCAATTTTGGTTGTTTTTTTCAAAGCATGTATATAGACCCATCAAAAAAAACGTTTTTTCTTACTATCTGTAGTTTAAACCATTAATCCCTGGATCAAATAAAATGGTTTTGACGTTTGAATTGTTTTTACTTGATCTTAAATAATTTAACATGGATGTTAATTCATTTTGCTTCAACCAGATTTATTAATGTATGATTATTAGATCATTTTGCCTTGAACATTTAAACATTTTCTCTGTCGCTTGAATCAATCTTACCTGAATAAGTATAATGGAAGTATATGACTTGTGCTAATTATCCTTGACCAGTTTTTAGTGTTTATGCCATTTAGAACAATTTTCTCTATGCATAAAATAAATATCTGCACGTTTGATTCCTTTATATTAATTTAATAATTAAACTTATGTCATACTTAAATCAGTTTACTTCTTCCACCTCGCATTAAAATTGGCATTTATTATCTCAAGCAACAGAACACAAACCAACGCGGGTAGGTACTTGGACCCACAAAACGCATGTCGCGCGTGGATTCGAGGTCGGTTCAGTCTACTGCGCGATGCCAGATAAGTCGGATGCCAATTTTATCTAAGAATTTTGATTTTTATTTAAGAATATTATACTTAAAATATATAATATGTCTAATAACATAGCCCGTTTCTGACCGTTCCCGGTGGAAAAGTGCCCATCACACTCGCCGCGTTTCTATGCTGGATTGCGATGGCCAGCCTTTGCACCAGGAACGACCCGGATCGATAGTCCCCTGTTGCATTATTCAGTCTTTGTCCAATTTCTTTAGGCTCTGGCCTCCTTGCCCCAACTCCCCAGTCTTTTTTTTTATCGTGGGAAAAATCCCCCCGGATACCTCCCCCGCCGGAGCCGGAGGAGAAGGTTATGTCGGACTCGAACCGACTAAAACGCACGCATTCTGTGGGCCGTCAGTTGCCGGAGGTGAGATTGTCGTAGTCATATCCCTCGCACCCCGGCCGACCCAGGGCCATATCTCTCGATCTGGCCCTCTTCCGGTGTGGGGACCACGGAGTCCCCAACTCGCCCCCGGGTATGGGGAGGCACGCAATGCGCGCCGCCGCCGCGACCTGCTTCTGCTAGGATGACAGGCGGCTCCACCCGTCACCCCCAGGCCCGCGCTCATGCGGGACGGAGGTCATTCTGCGACCTCCGATGCCCGAGTTGCCGCCGCTCGTTGCGGGCTGCGCGGTTAGCGATTCTTCTGCGCTCCTCGTGGGCCGCATGGTCTGCGATTCTCCTTCGCTCCCGCTCCGCCGCCCACTTCACGAGCATTATTTGCTCGCAGACGGAGGCGCCGGCGGCCCACGCATCCGCGCAGCGAACCATCGCTGCGAGCAAAGTGGCGAGCGTGAGAACTCTCACTCCCAGGGTCGCCACCAGCTCCCGTCTCGGTGTCTCCCACGCCGGACACTCGGTGAGCGTGTGCAGCGCCGAGTCCTCGCTCGCGTCGCAGTGATGGCACTCGGACGTTGGCTCTTTCTTCGCGGTCCGATGCAGATACCGCCCGAAGCATCCATGGTCGGTGATAATCTGCGTCAGCCAGAACGAGAGGCCACCGTGTGGCCTCTCTAGCCACTCCCCCATGATGGGCTCCCCAGAGTCTCTACGGCCACCGGTATGAAGTTGTAAAGCGGCTCCAGGTCGGCGTATTAAGCCTCTTCCTTAAGCTAGCCTCTTCCGCGGCCGCACACGGGGCGTTAACGGTGCGACTAAGGTGACTGGCGGCTACTGTGCTGACGCAGGTTGCGTCCCAAATTAGGCACTTGCCGTTCTTCCAGGGCACCAAAATCAGCCCGTCTGGCCTCTTCCCGTCCGACCTACTAAGTCCCGGAGGCTCAAGCACGTAGGGAACGTTCGCTGATATCAGGGCCCTGCGAACGATATCGTTCAGAGCGTGGTGTCGCGGAAACCTCCCAGTGCACCACCGACAACTCAAAGCGTGATGGCCATCTGCTTTCACCGTGGAGCCGCAGGTGCATATATGGGGTTCACACACCTTACAGCCCAGGCGAAAAGCAACTGCCACTCGCAGAGAGTCGTCATCGAGTAGGGTGAGGTGAACCTCACCTGGGTACCTTCAGGCAACGCTTGCAACCACGCTCCGGATTCTGGTTGCGACACCGCCCGCAGCATGGATTTATCGGCCCCCGTAGCATCTCCTAATAGTTTACCCTGGAGTCGCTTCACCCCACGCCCGCTGAAGATGCATTGCTTCAGGGATCGATGCTCCCATGCTGATGGCCGACCAAGCAGTCATAGCACCCGGCACAAAAGGCATGATCCCCCCGTCACTATTAGAATTGAATAAAGTAGTGACAAGGTTCTCAACCCCATGAGCAGACGCCATTCCATTCCTGGCGCCTGACGTCGCATGAGTGATGTGGATCACTCATGCGACGTACCCCCAGACCACCACACCTGATTGGCAAAGCCGCCTGAATCCACTGGGTCTCATTCAGGGAGATATTGAAGACTGACTCAACCACCGACCTCAGCGCAGCATCGAAGGATGAAACTTCCTCAGGGCAGAGCCAAGTCGGGGCGGTTCGCATTGAATAGGTGACCCTAGGGAGAGCGAAACACATCCGTAACAAAACAATCGCGTCGTGCGCGGACAAGCCTTTCAGACAGCAGTTAGGAGAAGTTGCTTCCGAGTAGTGATGGCCTCAGGAACCGCAGTGAGAAATATTGGCGATCCCAAAAGGCTGAAGTTAGAGAATGAAAGTTCCTTGAGGCCGGGGAGAAGGGAATTAAAGTGTGAAAAGTGTGTTCGATCCTCGGTGCCACAGGGAAAGAACTCGCACTTCGAGGGGTTGACCTCCAAACCCAGGTTTCTAAAACTGGGGACTAAGACCTCCAGGTCCTGGAACACGTCTTCTGGTTTGGCCCCGATAGTGCCATCATCCAAGTACCATATGTTAAGGGTGGATTTGAGATCACGGATCGCCTTATGGATAGCCAGGCTAAACACCAGAGGACCAAGTGGATGTCCCTGTTGGGCTCCCACATTTGAGAGGATGAGTTTATAATCTAAGAAAAGATTGGAAGGGAGTCTGTAGGCTTGGTGAAGAAAAGGATAGAGAGACGGGATGTTTTCCTTAACCTCACTCAACAAAATGTCTCTCGCCAAAGTATTGAATGCGTTACGGATGTCCAATTTCAACAATATCGAGCCTTCTTTCCTATGATCCATAAAGATCGCTCGGGTGGCGTGGATTGCGGCCTTGCATCCACGGCGTGTCCCGAAACCCAGTTGGTGTGGCTGTAGGTATTCGGCCATGTCCTCTTTGACAGCACGGCAAGCCACTTCGGCAGTCAAGCGGCGAAAAACGCTACCGACTGCTATTGGTCTCAAGCCTCCATCTTTTTTGGCCAATGCAAAGAGGGTGGCCCCGTACGGATATGGACACACTTGAAGATTTACTTTACCACTGAGTAAAAAGTTTACCAGACTGGTCAAACTTGCTAAGAGACGCCTACCGTTCTCCCCCGCCGACACAGATATCAACTCTTTGAGGTGTCCGGGCCGGATCCCGTCTAATCCCGCCGCCGAACCCGTGTGAAAAGACTCTAGTGCCGAACTCACGTCCTCTACGGCGACATTCACTGCTGTAAGGGGTAAGCCCGGATCTGGTGGGAAACTGAGCGGATGCGAAGGAGCAGGATGCTTATCCTGTAAGGCAGCGAGTGTACCGGAATCCCGCTGTGCGAAGGAACCGTCCGACACCACAAGGCGGACGGCACCTCTCAAATCGCCCTCATAAACCTTCGCTTCTATCCCATTTAAGTTACTTTTCTTAAAATTGATGTGTCATTTCATTCGCTTTCCCTGCATCGTGAAATTTATTTTATTATCTTTGAGCTATTTTCCTGAAGTCAGATTCAAATAAATCTTGCGATTAAAACAATTTGCTATAAATAGTTATTATAACACTGCGTAATTTGAGTCATTCCTCCTTGCACAGTTACAACTAGGTGAGCGGGTTAACTCATTTATCCATGAACAATTGACAAATAGGTAAGTGATTTAAATCATGTATCCGTGAACAGTTGACAAATGGGTAAGTGATCTAAATCATTTATTCTTGATCTGTTCAAGAAGCAAGGGACACATAAACTATTTTGCTTTGAATACATAAATCGTTATCGTGTACATAGACCTTTCTGCCCTGATCAAAGAATTGTGCAAAATGGCTCAAGTTACATCTAACTTGCTTTAAAAACACCTTTTCTTTGTTATAATGTAATCATAAATTAGCATAAAATATACCGCTTTTTAGTTGGGGAGATTTGTACATTTTTATTCAATACTTTAGGAACAGTGATTTTTTTTCTTAAAAAATAAACTTTAAAATGCTCTCCTGTAAAGTTCTCAAAATGGCGCTTGAATCAAGTCGCCTTTTAACCGTCGATATGGCGACCGTGACAGCGAGCACTCTTCAGGCCTAAATCATGGGCGCGTTTAGTATAAACTTTGCTCGGGACGAATACTGTTACACTGTGCCGATTACATTCAATCATGTGTCAATCCAAGGTTAATAACGAAGAGAAGATCGTGAACCAGATTAGTGGCGGTCCAAGTTCGGTGAATATAGAGGACGTCAAATTCCATATATCGACAATAAGTATTGTGAGAAATCGACGGCTAGGTACAATAATAGTAGCAAGAAATTTGTCAACTTTGAATGATGCAGTGCAAGTTGCAATAGACGAGGAAATTTCCATGCCTTCAACTTCAGGAGAAGTATTATTCATGCGCCGTTATAGTAATAATAACGCTTCTAAATATTATAGGAATTATAGAGGACAATATGCAGTTCGGAATAGAGGTGAGACTCTTTCCTTAGGACGGGGACAGGCGCAACACCGGGAAGATCGCATCCCGCAGGAAAGTCGAGGCGGATGGAGAGGCCGTAGCCGTGGAACTACATACCCATACCGTGGATCTAGAGGTAGGATATATTTTAATCAGGCAGAAAATACTGAACATCAGGATGTACATATTTTGACAGACTCGCATGAAAATCAGTCAGAAGTTCCCGACACTCCGGACAAGTTTTTTCGTGAATAACACGATTATGATGTCATGCAGTAGCACATATCATATTACATTACGCTCTGGCTGTAATAATTACTCGTACTCCTGGCTGATTGATACCGGTGCATCTGTGTCAGCCGTCAAATATAAACATGTTCTCGAATTGAACATACCAATCCAAAATGGGAACCTTACCGTCAGTGGCATCGGGGGCAAAGTTCGCTCGATAGGCTTTGTGTACCTTAAATTTAAAGTAGACAGTCATGTTTTAAATCACAAATTTTTCGTATTTGAAACATTACCTTGTAGAACCAGTGGCATATTGGGACAAGATTTTTTGAGCAAGTACAAATCGGTAATCAATTTTGGAACTAGCTCTTTGCACTTATACTACAATAATATTACAATTAAGTTACCGATATCTACACAGGATGATTCATTCATTATACCGGCTAGGTCAGAAAGCATACACTATATAAATACAGACGCAAAGGAGGAATGTTTAGTTTGTTCATCAGAATTACAAGAAGGAATTTATATTGCGAATACATTAGTTAGCCCCATGAATGGAAAAATACCCGTTTTAATCTTAAATACTACTGAAACCGAATTAAGGTTACGAGACATCCAGCCGAACATTCAGATTGCAAATAATTATGATATCTGCATATTCCACGAGACTATGAATAACTCATCGCGGGTTAAGAAATTGTTCCCCTTATTAAAATTAAATCATTTGAATATTGAGGAACAAGACAGTATTAAGGAAATATGTGCCAAATATAATGATTTATTTTATCTTGAAGGAGACCGCTTGACTACCACTAAAATATATAAACATTCAATAACTTTGAAACCCAATTCCATGCCATTGTATAGCAAGCCGTATAGGCTGCCACATTTCCAAAAAAAGGAAATACAGCGCCAAATAGATAATATGCTTAAGCAAGGAATTATTGAACCTTGTAACAGCGAATGGTCGAGCCCCGTTCTCTTAGTACCTAAAAAGCCTGGCGCAAATGGGGAGAAAAAATGGCGCCTGGTAATCGATTATCGTAAATTAAATGGATGTATAGAAAACGATAAATTCCCTCTTCCAAATATTCATGAAATTTTAGACTCGTTATCGGGTTGCGTTTATTTTACTCATTTAGACTTAAATCAAGGATTTTATAATGTTGACCTTGAACCGGAGAGTAGGAAGCTCACTGCCTTCTGTTCAGGTCAATTTCGAATGACTAGGATGCCTATGGGTCTTAAGACAAGCCCTAATTCATTTGCCCGAATGATGACTATGGCAATGGCAGGTCTTAATTATGAAAAATGTTTATGTTACCAAGATGATTTGATAATAATGGGGCGAGGCCTCCTTGATCATAACAAAAATTTAATTGAGGTTTTTGAAAGACTACGTAAAGTTAATTTAAAATTAAACCCAGCCAAGTGTGATTTTCTTAAAAAAGATATGCTTTATTTGGGTCACGTGGTATCGGAACACGGTGTCTTGCCCGATCCTGATAAAATATGCACAATAAAAAATTATCCAACTCCTAAAAATACCGATGAAGTTAAACGCTTCGTAGCTCTAGCGAACTACTACCGGAAATTTATACCAAATTTTGCGGCAATTGCATACCATTTAAATTTATTATGCAGGAAAAATATAAAATTCCTATGGAATACAGATACACAAAAATCATTTGAAATGCTTAAGAAATGTATGATTTCACCCCCGGTTTTACAATATCCCGACTTGTCAATTAATAATCAATTTGTTGTACAAACCGATGCGTCAGGTTACGCTATAGGAGCAATTTTATCTAATGCGGACGGGCGGCCGGTCGCGTATGCCAGTAGGAGCCTTAACAAAGCTGAACAAAATTATCCTACTATAGAAAAGGAATTATTGGCCATAGTATGGGCTGTGAAACATTTTAGACCTTATTTGTATGGCCGTACCTTTAAAATTGTCACAGACCATAAACCATTAATATATTTATTCAGTCTTAAAGACCCGTCAAGTAGATTACTCAAATTTAGATTATTGTTAGAGGAGTACGATTATATAATTGAATATATTAAAGGCCATGAAAATGCAGCGGCAGACGCCTTATCTCGTATCGTGACATCTTCAGAGGATTTAAAAGAAATACACAAAGGTATATGTGTGATGACACGAGCTCAGGTAAAGGAATGTGGAAAAGAGGCTTCACGTATTAATGACTCGGTAGAAAACTATTTTGAAAGACCAAAAGTCGTGGAGACATGCGTAAAACCACAAAATACCGTAGAGCTACAATTTATAGATACCAAATGTCTAAATAGGCTACGAAACTCGAACAAAATAAGTTCAGAAAGTGATACATTCTCGTATAATAGTGAGAAAATGATTTTATATATAAATCCATCGGTTCGATCGCAACTAACGCCAGCCGTATTTGTGAGAGCGATGTGTATGTTTTGTGATAATAATGATATAAATGAAATATATTTTGTTAAAAACGAAAACAATAAAATATTTATTGAGAAGTTAACAAATGAGATTAAACGATATACTATATGGACAGGTCCCCGGCTATGCATATTAAAGGACATAGAGCGCGTTGATAATTTGGACGATAGAAAGGTTATACTGAATGATTTCCATTTATTACCATCAAGCGGTCACGCAGGCATTAGAAGAATGTTTAATAACATTAAAAAATATTATTTTTGGCCAGGTCTTGAGAAGGACATCACTAAATTTGTTAAAAAATGTAATAAATGTCAAAAGCAAAAGTATACCGTGTCAGTAAAAGAACCTATGGTAATTACTTCTACTGCACACACAGCATTCGAAAAAATTTTTTTGGATATAGTAGGACCACTTGACAGGGATTGTAACAATTTTTCGTACATTTTAACACTTCAATGTGAGCTGTCGAAATATGTATGTGCGTTCCCACTTCGAAATAAAACAGCAATTGAGGTAGCACGCGTTTTTGTCAACAACTTCATTCTACTGCACGGCGTTCCACGAGAAATTGGATCAGACAGGGGTGCAGAATTTATGTCCGCAACATTCAAAGAGGTATGTAAAGTTCTTAATATTTCTAACTTGAATTCCACAGCATACCATCATCAAAGTATCGGCGCTCTCGAAAACTCTCACAAAACCTTAGGAGCATTTTTGAGGATATATACAGATAATAGACCCGAGTCTTGGAGCTCTTGGTTACCTTTTTGGGCTTTCGCATACAATACCACTGTACATTCTTCGACGAAATTCACACCGTTTGAGCTTGTATATGGCAAGCCATGTAACTTGCCAAGTAATCTTATAAAAACAATAGAACCACTTTATAATCATGAAAATTATCCCCTTGAGCTCAAATACCGACTTCAAGTTACACAAACAGAGGCGCGTAATAACTTAGTTAATTCAAAAATAGAACGTAAAAGCAGATATGACAGGTATATTAATCCCGTAAAATACAAAATAAATGATCAAATATTAGTAAAAAATGAAACTGGTAATAAGCTTACAAATCTCTATTCCTCCTTATACAGTAATTCGGGATTTGTCGCCTAATGTCGAGGTCACGATTAAAGGAAAACCTGATATAATTCACAAAAACAGAACGAAATTGTACTACTCTTAGTTATAGCCTCAGTAGCATTGTTTAATGTTTACATTACAGTTAAGAGAGAGTAGGTGTCCCGTGCCGTAATATCTCGTATTATACTATTTGTAATAACAAGACAGCTGATATGGTATAGAATATCTAGATACGATTGTTACTATGCTTAAAATAATAAGTTGAATGTTAATGTATAACATTATGCGTATTATATGTATTTAACCGCATTTATTCTTGCATAGAATGATATCTCTGTATGTTAGATATAAAAAAAAAAAAAAAAAAAAAAAAATGTTATCTTATACTGTCACATTTTTTTTTTTTTTTGTTTACCTTGGGAGATGTGACGTAGTAATATAATCATGTGTGTGTACCTATATAAAACACAAATGTACTCTTTTAATATACATTCATGTACCAGTCTTTGAGATGTTTCATTCAACCTGATACCCATCCTTATAATCTTTCCCTTACAGTTCGATAGCTCGTATAACTCGCGCCACGTATCTTGGACCTAAAATGTGCTCAAAATGTGCCCTATACGCGCAGTACACATTTCTTGGGTGTCTTTTGAGGATAGCACGGGATGCTACTGCGGTAGACGAACTCAAATTCACCAAGCATAGACTATTAGAAAGCAATCCGCAGGCGCCAGAGCCTCGTATGTCTTACGATTTAGGTCCAAGATACGTGGCGCGGGTTATACGAGTATCGGTAGATGGCTCTGCCGTCGCCTTAAAGACGGAAGTATAGAGGAATTTGAATTGGCTTCGTGCGGTCTCGGCGGCTTAGTGGTCAGAGCATTCCCCCTGTAAGGGAAAGATCGCGGGCTCGAGTCCCGCCCGAGGTCGATTCTCTTTTCTTTTTCTAAATCGATGATGAGGATATCTTTGAAACCCCGACAGGCCTTGATCGCCAACGTTGGCGAGAGTGGCACTTCACTATTTTGTGCTTTCTAAAAGGGTCCCAAATTACTGCGTTCATTGAAGTGGGCACCTAATTACGTCCATAATAAAAATGATGGATTCATCCCATTGCTGATAATAGTAACCTAAAACGTATAAACTTAAACTAATTCGTGTCTGCAAAGCGCAGCGTCTCGTCCCAACGGATTGCGACTTATGAAACTTGTAACCTCCTGCATTGCGGTAAAATAAAAAAAAATGTCTACGCTATTTTGTAATCGGGATAAGTAGCTCTGCGGCATACGACTGCGTGGCATAAGAGTATTAGAATACGTTACACGTTCGCATAGCGTACGACAAGATAAGACTCAATTTAGATTAAAAGTGGTAGAGGAGTTGATATGAAGACAGTGGCACCCCTTGAAATAAATAATATCTATTATATTAGCGGTTGCCCGCGGTTCCGCCTGCATGGATATCGGTTATCGCGACCAAACATTGCCTATGTCCTTCATCAAGGTCGGTTCAGTGGGTTAGGCGTGAAAGCGTAACAGACAGACGGAGTTACTTTCACAATAATTATAATATTAGTATGGAAGTATGGATCATGGTGGCACCATAACAACAGTAGGCCTGCCATGAAATATAGGACATACGGAGTTGGGGTGCTTGTTCCGGGACATCCATACGGTTAACCCTGACCAACGGTGACACCTGCGCCTCTTTCACGCAGAGGAGACGCTGCCGCCTATACGGTCAATTCCGACCGAGCCGTAAGCGACCCTATAGAAGGCTGCTCGGTAGTTCTCCATGTGCGCCTTTGAAGCATTCCTAACATAGGCAACAGTGGAGAGCTGGTTCACCGGGCGCAGGCCTGTGACAGGTGACAGATACGGTGACAGAGAAGATGTCCAGATCGAGAGATATGGCCCCGGGCCGGCCGGAATACGAGGGATATGTCTACGATAATCTTACCTCCGCCAACCAATGGCCCACAGACGGCGAGCGTTTTAGTCGGTTCGAGTTCGACATAACCTCCTCCACCGGCTCCGGTGAGGGAGGTTTCCGTGGAAATTTTTCGCATGACAGAAGAAGGTGTATATAATGTCACAGTAGAGTAAGTTTGTGTAGTGTGTATGGATAGAAACAGACGGTGCTGCGGGCTGTTGTCTCTACCTCTCTACCTACTCTGGAAGAAAAAATGCATGAGTATGTATGTATGTTGAATTTAGGCGTGTCAATGGTGACTCAACTCTGCTTGTAAGATGTCAAAACTCTTTATTTTTACATCGGATGTGTCATCCATATTATGTTTTAGTTTTAGAGTAATATTATACTGATGTACATAAACCTTGTGACATCCGGACTTTATGTTTTAGTGCAACATTTATATTTCAACAGCAATTACTTATGTTGCTTTTATTTTTGATATGGATTATGTTGTAATATGAATAAAACATAGGGTGTGTTGGGTTAAGTCTCATGACATACAAGTCATGTCCCCTGTGAACCCCAACCTCCTCGGACTGCCGATTCAATTCAACAACACGCCGGCCAACGAATTGCAACTTGTCTAGTGGGCCAGGTGAGTGTCAGGTTGCCAGGTGATGCAGGGATTGGCCCCGAAGGTCTTGTTAAGGTCTCAAACCCCTTGCTCCCCCTGTTCTTGCACGTATTTAAGGGTATGGTCTATTTATAGTCTAAATAATAGGGTTTGTCAGCAAAATAGTAGATCTACCGCCAAAATTTAGTCTTGAGCGACGTCGACACCGCTTCTATTTCTTCCAAAAAGTAACCTAACACGAAGACATGCGCGGAGGTTCCACCAAGACCTCTGAGAGGAAGAGGGGGACTCTTTTATCTATATCTCTACTGAGTAATACCCTCGAGCCTTTGCAGATGCGTAGAGATGTTGCATCCTTGGCAGTATTTTACCGTCTCTATCATGGTGAATGTTCTGATGAGTTCTTCCAATTAGTCCCACCCTCTCCTTTCCTACACAGAACAAAACGTGCAGGACTTAGACATCCGCATACGGTGCAGAATATTCGTATATTCGTGTCGCGGCGCACGGTGTTGTAAATTCTCTGGATAAGACTGGATATATTTCGCAGGCAGATTATTTGGCGGTAGATTTACCATATTTGGTGGCGAATTTATTATTTGAATACCAAAATTTGATGCCAAAGTAGAAACTTAACTGACAAAAAATATTAAATAGTAACCGCCGTGAAACCAATTACTACGAGTACATCACGATGGCAATCCAACGTCATCGTCCACTCGACGGAAGAAGACTGCAAAAACCCACATTTTAATCACTCGCTCACTGCGTACCATTGCCGACTAGAGACATCACTTCGATTTAGAAAGAGAAAAGAGAATCGACCTCGGGCTGGACTCGAACCCGCGATCTTTCCCTTACAGGGGGAACGTTCTGACCACTAAGCCATCGAGACCGCACGAAGCCAATCCAAATTTCTCTATACTTCCATCTTTCTGTACTGTACTGTAGGTATACTTTCTAAATCGATTTAAATAGCTTAATAAATGCTTCAAAATTTCATTCAATAGAGTCATCACTGTTGACCTGAGCCAATTCACGTGGTGTAGACATTCCATCTCTGCAGTACCTATCTATATTTTGCTCTGGGGGTCACCCTAAACCGTTAATATAGTTGGCAAAAAGTGGACATTCAAACGCCCTTCGTCGGACGTGTGTGATGTGATGTGATGACGTTTATTTTGGGTTTATTTATTTGTTTTTTAAATTCTCCATATTGTTGATAAAATAAACAACGTTATTTATTAATCACGTGACGCATAACTTTTAAAAACAAATTTAGTTTCATCATTGGCTTGTCTGATACTTTTTTCAGGAGCTATATTCAAGAAAATAATATAATTAGACTTGAGTTAAAGCACTAAAAGCTTATGCATAGGTTCTTGCTGTATATACCTATGTAAGGTTATTCTGTAAATTATTATCTACAGGTTTTATACAGTCTCTTTTTTTTCATAATATTTTGAATTGATTCCAATACAAATCTCTTTGCAGAAAATCGTTGGCTAAGGTGGCATAATAATAGTTCCTTTTTTATATACTTAAAAAAGTAGGTAAATGTGTCACTGGGCAAGGGCATCTCTGGCTTACTCTTTTTTTAAATGTTAACAGTAATGGACGTCTAGTGCGAAGCTTTGTAATAATTTTAATGTTTAATTTTATGATTATAAACGAGAGGGTTACACTTACAAGAATGGACTGGACTATAAATTACAATTTTTAATATCGAAATGTTAGTAATTTTATAGACAGATCAATTGAATGATTAATAAATGCTTCCAAGGATATACAGTCTCTAGCATATAATATACTACAAAGGATAAACTTGCTTGATGTATGGCTCACTTACCGACTCACTTCATTACAAAAATAAACAACGTACTTGAATTGAACGCGGTGTGAGCCCCTCCCAAAAATATATTTCGGAATATTTTGACTTGGAGTTGAAGGAGATAATTTTGGAGGTTAATTCTAGTTAGTAGTATTTACACGTTACTTAAGAGTGATACCAGCCCCCTTAGACAAGTTGCAAATCATTGGGAATATTGT
Source organism: Eilema depressum (assembly GCA_914767945.1). NCBI lineage: Eukaryota > Metazoa > Arthropoda > Insecta > Lepidoptera > Erebidae > Eilema > Eilema depressum. Next base: position 20,967,044 of record OU612020.1, read on the forward strand.
TCTTTATTGTAGAATATATTGTGGAATAGAATGATGTGAATTTGACGTAAATCAATATGACAGTCGTCAATGTATGTCAAAAACGTCAAAATACCTGTCATATACGTCAAATTCCATACATTCATCATTCTATTCTACACGCGCCGGCAAAGAATTGCCACTTGTATAAGGAGGGTTGGGCAGTGTAGCCCGAAAGTGGATTTTGTAACAGAAATTGAAAAAGTTGGAACTCCGAGAATTTTCTCGAGGTCATTGTAAAAAGAAAACCCCAAGTAAGCGAACTTATGGTAATATTCGCTGACTGGTGGTAGAGCTATTCTTTTTCCAGCACTAATGAGGTGTCTCCATGGTGGTACAAATTGAGAGTCACCCCATTTGTACTCTGCAAATCCCCCCTTAATATGGACTTTTGGATTTCTACCGTTGTTGAGTGCCAGATCTCTTACTCCCCTTCTCTCTAAGTGATCAAGTGTGCGTTTTGCAATCTGAAATGTTCATAGGCTTTCTAGGCCAACATCAGGTAGGTTGTGAGCTTGTTTGCGGTCTTGGTAACATAAAAATAGTAAGAGGTTATCGTAGCAATGGATTCTTGCCAACTCTGTAAAACTGAAAGGGAAAAGAGGTAATTCCCCATTTGATACAATAGAGGAACCTCTCCCATTAGGAGCTTTAGATGAACTACACTACACAATACACCCCAAAAGAACGTAATTATTCTGAACGTAGTTTATTCTGCCGCGTTCTTTTCATTTAAAAGACCTAATTTTATGAGCCGTACAATGAAGATTTTCATGGAGACTTTTGTTACTCTTGATTACTCTTGAATAAATTCCTCAGTTTCACCAAATGTGAACGAATCTGTCGATAATAAACGTCATCACATCATCCATATATATCTATTTTCGCAATATCCACTGTTTATTAGACCTATTTCAGTAAAGAATCATAAGAATTCGTTATATGCAGCGAGTGGGTGAACATTTAGCTAACATTGCCAAAAAAAGTCCCGTCCGCCCAGAAATATCGGCCATCCCGCACCTACGGACGGCATGCAAAAATTTACAATCCACTCAATAAAGAGCCGTAATTCCTATATATACGTACGGTTATATCTACATATACGTATATACGTATAGGTCTCGGATACGCTTTATACGATGTACTCACTGCTATATAAAACCGGGGAGAGAGCCAAAATCTAAATTTAAATGTGGCCGAATAGAGCCGAACGCGTCCGAATCCGCCCGCCCGCCTCAGTCCATCGCTAACTGCCGCTCGAACATTCCCAAACCATCGCAACCGAACGCGCGGTAACGAAACGTTCACTTGGTAAGGTCACACCGTATACGGCATTCGACGGTACACACGAAACATTTTCAAATTCCAAATTTGGAACGCGCCCGCGAAAAAAAAATCCAGTGAATTTGAATTCTGAATCGGTGGTTGAAGTGACAGTGTTGTGGACCTTTGAACGTTGTTCCCTGTTGCCGGTAAAGTATAAATTACTTTTTTAAATATTTTTTTTATCTGTTTCTGTTCTAATGCTTTGCTAACAGTTTTGCCGGCGACTCGCTTATCGCTCTGGAAGCGAGGGTATTGAGTTTCAATATGTCCGCCTGCTGTTCCAAAATTATTTTCTCCGTCATTCCCTGTGTGTTGCTTATCGACGTGATTTTTACTTTAATTTTTGTTAATTTGTGCACCGGTTAGTTTTCTAACCTATAAATTGGTATCGCATGTTGTTGCTCGGTTTGTTTGTATTTTAACAATGCTTTGATTGCATTTCCTGGTTTAATGTAGTAGTTCCCGCAATGCGTCTAAGTTCTGTAGGTTAGTCGGGACGCCGGTAGTCTAGACACAACGGGGCTGAACAGTATTGATTTTTCATCTCACAGCATCTTGTTGATTTGTTCTTTTATTACTTAGTTGTACCTACTAACCGAGTAGGTTATATTCAAAAAAGTAACCCAAGGATTCTCATTCTGTTTTCCGTTATAATGCCATCAAAATGTCATATTGTTTTTCTTCATGTCACTGTTGTCAATTAGAATTCTAGCTAACTTCATTTCGTTCGATTTTGTTATTATTTGAGGTTTTAATTTTTTTTATGTGTCGTATTCACGACGGCGAAAAAAATATCTTGTAATTAAGATTACTCTACACCTCAATACGTATTTTGGGGTCGCAAATCTCGAGAAGTGTTTGATGGATTGACTTGAAATTTTGACATTTCATTGCATATTTACCCTTGACATCTTATTTAAATTATATTGGAGGCTGTGATCAGTTTAGTTATAGGAACTTTCCGCGCATAGCGTCCGCCTACTTTTTTCACTGTAAAAATACGGTATAATTCCATGGATATTCTTCTTAATGGCTTCTGCAGTGAATCGCCGCAATTTTGCCAGTATCAAGTAAATTGTATATGTTTATAAAATTATTAATGGCGAGACGCCAATATCAAGTTTTTCAAGAAATTCGACCACAACGACGGTAGCCACGACAGTAAATTTGTTTCCGTGTGTCCGACCTGCACGAGATTCAGGTGGTTGATAATGTCATGAAAAAATGATGATTGAATGACATTTATTTAGTTACGGCCATTGCTAATGCCTCTTTATGTCAGTTTACTTTGAAAATACAACAAATAAGACATGACATGCATGTCAAATGTTGTGCAATATTTTGTAATAATTTTTATTACTAACTATATTAATTTAACTATTTTCATTTATAAATTTTATTGCTGAATAATTTTCATCCTCCTTGCGTTAGTTCCCGTCGCATCCTAAGATTTCACCTTGGAGTCCGGGGTCTGCATATTCCAGTCTCTTATTTCTGAATACTATCGTACTTTTATCATACGTCTCTCCCACCAGAGTGAATAGAGACGACAGCACCCAACTGCTTTGTTCTTACGCATATCACGAGTTTCTTTTAAGTACACTTGAAATTGATTAATAAGGACTGTCAACCTAGTTTATCATGAAAGTAAATACCAACCCAATCAGTCTAATGAATCGAATCTAGTTAAGAATTAGAGTCCTTATTAAAGCTCGAAAAGCAATTAGATTGTCGTAAAACAGCTTTTGATTGTTTAATGAACCATTTCATTTAGCTAAAGGTTTATTTCGTGTTCCCTAAAGATGTAACTGATCGGTCCAAATGAATGCTATTAAATTTTCACGAGATCCCTCTGACGATAAACCAAATGACTTGTATGAAAGTTAGTTTTTGCGTCTACTTGTGTTATGTGATACGGATACTGGCGATTAGAAAATACTGGCTGTGAGTTTTTATTGCCAGATTCTTTTTTTACAGGCTTTACCTTGTGAATATGGCTGTAAATAGTGACAGTAACACACGACAATAACATAAGTGTATTGTCATTAAAATTAAGAAACCCCATTACATTTTGCCTGTCTAAAATAACAGATGTCTCAATTTGCGACCAGCCCCCCTAGGCAAGTGGCGCCTTGTAATTACCTCAAACTAATATACTCAAATTAATATAAAATCATAGAAAACGACCCCGTAGCTATGAACCACACTGTTGTGAAGATGTTCTATATAATTTGTTGTGGACATATGCAACGCTAGGGGCGTTACACTCATATTGCCGAATTTGAAGAAACCTAATGCTCTTTTTGAAGAACCCCTTTAAGTCTTCTATCATACTCCGTTAATCAAGCATTATTAGTATTCTTGTTTTTGGTAGAAATAAAGGCGAATGGGCGTTTCGTCCCATATGGTGTAACACTTTTTGACCTATATCAAATGAAAGGTCTCAATGAGTGTATTATTTTTTTGTATGGACATAAATCTGTATTTCGTGCAGGGTAAAAGTTGTGGGGGTTTCAGTTACTAAGAAAGAATTTAATTTATTTTAAATAATTAGTGTTTTTATGACAAATTACTTATTTATTTATGCTATTTTTACCCGACTATGTTAAAGCCAAAGGAGGATTATGATTTTGACAGGCTATGTATGTATGTATGAACTATGTATGTATATTCACTAATTCCCTCATAGCTCTTCAACTACTAAGTAGAACTGGACAAGTAAGGTATTGTTAGAAGTGTCTTGATCGTCCACTTATTATAGGCTATATAATGTGTCACTGAATTTAATGAGGCGCCCTCTAGCTGTCATAAAGTACTGCGTTAAAAAATAAAATTGAGGTAAATATACCGTGTTTGATATCAAATTAAAGGCCTTAATTAGTACATTTCAAATATGTATAAATTATTGGGATTTTTGAATGAAAGGACATCACCCATTTTAGTCCAAAATTGAAAGTGCCGGCCAAAGAAAATAAATACAATATTCCGTTAGAACTGGTCCTCGCTAGCATTTTATATTACCACGTCAAAGTTGAGGGACCACTGCGCTTGGTTTTATTTGAATTTAAAAATCTTGGTAACATACATTTTTTATGATACGAATTATTAAAAATAAATGAAATAGTTAATAAAAGCAATAAAAAATAACCCCATATTGCATATCGTTGTATTTCGTCCATTTATTTAGGTCCATAATGGAAAGTGCTGGCCAAAGTACCTATACAAATATGAAATTCCGTTAGAGCTTGTCCTCGTTGGCATTTTTTACTATGGCGTCAAAGCTGAGGGACCACTGCTCTCAGTTTTATTTGAGTTCAAATATCTTGGAACCATAAATTTTTATGATATGAATGATTAAAAACGAATAAAAATCATTGTTCTATATTGGAAGAATAGTCAATAAAATCAATAATAAATAAACCCCATTCAGCACACCGTTGTTTTTCACCCATTTATTTGGTTCCAAAATTGAAAGTGCCGGCCAAAGAATACGAGTATGATATTCTGTTAGAATTTGTCCTCATTAGCATTTTTTATTATGGCGTCAAAGCTGAGGGTCCACTGCCCGACTAACGGAATGTCATATTTGTATTCTTTGGTCGCTATTTAGCACCTAAATAAATAGACGAAAAACAACGGTGTGCAGTATGGGGTTTATTTTTTACTAGTTTTATTAACTATTCTTCCAATGTAGCACAACATTTTTTATCCATTTTCAATAGTTTGTGTCATAAAAAATGTATGTTTTCAAGATTTTCGAACTCAAATAAAACCGAAGGAAGTGGTCCCTCAACTTTGACGCCCCAATAAGAACAAGTTCTAACGAAATATCGTATTTGGCCAGCACTTTCAATTTTGGACCAAAAATGTATGCAGCGTGAATCATGTTCTTTTGAAGCATTTATTATGCTAACTATTCAAATCGATTTAGAAAGAGAAAAGTAAAATATTGGTTTCTGCTTTTAATTTTTTTTGTTTCATGCTTTTTATATACCTATAATAATAGCAGGTTTTATGGAAATCGGTTCAGCGGTTACCACCGCTGAACCGATTTCCATAAAACCTGCTGTATCGTGATGTATAAATTATGACCTTTCATTTGATACCCAATACGGGTATATTTGAAAATAGATTAGATTTTGGATTGATTTTCATTCCTCATAATATATTTCAAATGGTTGAACCGATTTTTATGAAACATAGCTAAGAATACTCTCGACTAATCGAATTGAATTCGGTTCAGCCGTTTGGGAGCTACGATGCCACAGACAGACTGACACACACGCAAACACACACACACACACACACACACACACACACACACACACACACACACACACACACACACACGCACACACACACACACACACTCACACGTCAAACTTATAACACCCCTCTTTTTTTGTTAAAAATATGTGATCGGTACAACCATGAACCATGTCAACCAGTAGGTGAATTAACCCTAGTTGAGTCAACCGTAGTTGCAATGACCGTCGGCGAAATGATACAAAACCGTAGAACTAATACTGCAAAGCCTATTTGCACAAAAAATATTTTTTACTTACACCCTTATAACTTTGGACCTGCACGAATTTCTGATAAAAATCTTTCATTTTTACATATAAATAGACTAAATGAACATGTTTACACTAGTCGCAACTTGTTACAAGGGTTGGGACGCAGCTCATACAAAAGTGCCCGTTCTCCTTTACGTCGATGGTGTACTCGGTTATTGTAATGCGTAAGTGTCCTTATTGTATATCCGTCTTTATTCCGCGTAGTATCGATAATGTTTCAATTAAGACTATTAACTACAAAAGCTAGAGACCTAAAACAGTTTTCATCATTGTTTCACTCAGAACCAGCTAGCAATTCAAGTAACTAAGTATATTTTCAATCCCTTTCGCGAGTGGGGGCCTCCAGTCACGCGAAATCACTATAAACGTCCGTCGCTTTTCCAGCTTTCCCCCTTTATTTTGCTCTTAGTCACCGTATATATTACACATATACATTGAAGACATCCGGTTCCGATTGCTGTTTGTTCATAGTTTTATGAAAAGCGTGTGTGTTGCTTGATATTTTACATAGGCATTATTATATTTCTTAGGGCCTTATAATTTTTATGAAGACTAAAATCATACAATGGTTGGCGTTATGTCCTTAATCCCAATGACCTTAATCTTCTAAGAAAGGTTTTCTTAAGATTTCGTTGATTTTCATTAAGGTTAAGGACTAGTTAAGTCTTTTCTTTTACTTTATTGCAAATTATTGATATGGTGTAAGCTGAATGTTGATTAAACCTAGTAAATGGTGATTTCTTAGTTATCCTAATTGCAACAGCGTAGGTTGTCCAAGTCGAAATAACCTCTTGTATCATAAAAAAGCATCATCTTGTTCATTGTTTTCCACGACAGCTACAGTAAGGATATCTACAGTGTCTACTTATAATTACGTCATATTTCGATATTATAAAAGTTCTCATTGAAAAGTATTATAATGTACATACTGTAAGTAATCACTGAAACATTTTTCATTCTATTACACAACTATTATGCCATCTAGATATTTTAGTTCTCTTGTAAAGTGTTTTAGCTCACAATTTGTATTACTATTTAGTAAAAACTCCCAACCAGTACCTATATACACACTTACATTCTCCATTCCTTTTTTAACAATTTGGTAACATTTTTTGCATAGCAATTCTTTTGATTTGCTTCACATTATAGCTGCGTGACTTCAGCTGCTATCGAATTGCCGTGTGGCATTTGTTTGGTGATTACATTAAATTCTTTTTTTTTGTTTAGTATCTTAACTTAAAGGAACATTTATTTGGTTTGTGTTTATTTCGGTTTTTGCATTCTGAAAAACCTTGAAACTTAGGCCATATACCTACTGTATACACAGCTTTGCTAACAAAATGCATCGTAAAAAACGGTGTGAGAAACGCGTTTTGTCTGAGTAAGCTAATCTGAATATTGTTCTTTAAACTGTAAATGTGTGCATGTCATGGATGGATGTTTAAACGAGTATGTTTGGTATGTAATGTCAGCTCATACTGAAGTAGTAACTATTTTTCACGCCGCGTTGAAATGTCACTTGCTGCTTTTTGGTATAGACTTTGTAATAGTCTAAGCCTTGAAAGTTTCAATGACTCAATCCATGCTGGCCATAGTATGCCATAGTTCTCTATAATATGTGCCATCAAAACTGATTCTCCAGCTCCTGTGTCCAGTCTATCTTAGTTATATTTTAAGGTCGTCTGTTCATCTGATTAGAAGATGTCATACGGTAGGACTCTACCATCCAACCGTTAATATTTAAAGGGCTTATTTATTTACGAGTGCGTTGAGCGAATCTAGAACATCGTCGATTTAAAAAATAGTACCAATTTAGACTGGTACCAGTGTTTGTATAAGATTGCAACCACAGCTGGGTATATTTATAATTCACAGGTAGGTCAGCAATAAATTTTCACGATAGACGCATTAGTCATCAATACCTTTATCGTGAGTTATGGAATTGGGGCATTGGAATACGATTACCATGTCAATGAGGCGAACAAACTTTGTTGTTTTAGAGTTTTGTGGCTTGCATTCTTATATTCAGAAATGCCAATTATAAATGAAGTATTCCATATTGGGCACCCGTTTTAATGGCACCTGAGTTAATGGCACCTAAGGTATTCCACATTGGGCACCTACCGATATTTTTCGCAGGTGCCATTAGTGGAACAATTTATAAATTAAATTTTTATTCCACATATGGCACCTACGGATCAGTAGCTACTAGTGTTGGGAAGTTTTTATTTTATAGAACGTTAAAATAAAATAAAAACGATTGCAATCAGTAATAAGTTTAATAACTAATCTAATAAAAATATAACTTCTTTATGTGTTTAATTATTTTAATATCACAATCAGTTTTTTTAATCACAAGTGTTACAAAATCAGCCTTAAATTACAATCTAGTATCCTTAAAATATATAATAACTATAACAAATAACTAAAAAAAATAACATTATGATGTCAAAAAATCAATACTTGGCACTACAATTTTGTAAAATCAGTCTTATTTCTTACGTAATACAAAAATTAAAAACATTTCAAATTTGCCAATAAAAAGTTGTAAAAAAAAGTAAAAAAAACGATTGCAATCGGCAATAAGTTTTAATAACTTAATAAAAATGTAACTTCTTTATCCGTTTAATTATTTAAATATCACAATCAGTTTCCTTTAATCACATGTGTTACAATATCAGCCTTAAATTATAATCTTATGTCCTAAAAATACAAAATATAACAAATAACTAAAAAATAACATTAATATGATGACAAAAATCAATACTTGGCTCTCCAATAAAATTGTAAAAATCAGTCTTATTTTTTATGTACTATAAAAATTAAAAACTATGATATACTTAGGATAGATTTAAAAAAATCAATAAAATCATATCAATACTTGGCACTACAATTGTAAAAATCTTATGTACTATAATATGATTTACTTGGGATAGATTATGAATCACAAGTACCTAAAAAGGTCAGCGCATAATTAAAATGTGGCTATTTTTTTAAAATCGCAGCTTCTCGATCGTGAGTGATCGATTTATTTTAATATGGCACTGTGGCACAATATTTAATGTGATTAGTAGGAATTGTGTTTGATCTTTTGAAATTGTTATTTTATTTTTAAAATTCCTCGCTTCGTACGTGTACCTATTGTTATGGCGAGTCCCACGCGCTCCCCTTGCCCACACTGCCCGGGCTCGGCTAGGCTTTTTGCCCTTCCTCACGGGCTTAGGGTTCACATTGGCAGAATGCATAAGGGCGTCGAGGCGTCCTTAGCGGCGCGGGGGCTTTGGGTCGATAGTGATGCGGTGCCCGGGGATACCGCGTCTCCGGGGAGAGGGTCGCCGGTGACCACACGGGCGGAGCTTGGCCTTAGCGACTTGCCCTCTCTTGGGTCGAGAGTTCGGGTTCTCAGGCATGTGCCGAAGGGGGCGAGACATTTGGCAGCCGGGAGGTTGTAATTTTTAATCGAGCAGTGTCTTAGCTCTAATCTGGCCCCCGACTGAGCGTCCCTGTTGTCTTTTGCGTTCACTGCCTTGAGACTGCCAGGGGCGGGGGACGGTCGTTCGCTTACGTCGAGGGTAAAGGAAAATATCCAGTTGCAGTACCCAATAGACCCTTTGCCCCAAAGGTCACCGTCTTTTTACAAGTCGGTCCAGGCCAAGGTTTATGAGGGGGACCTTCGGGGTGCGGCGCGCCTTCTCACCTCGGACTGCTCGTTTGCCCCCCCCCCCGCGGGGCTGACACCCTCGTGTCCCTGAGGGCCAAACATCCCGCGCCCGCTCGTCCAATAATTATTCCTCCGGCGCCAGACATCGATTCCTCGCCTTGCCTGGAGGTGAGCATCGGGGACGTGTCGGAGGCAATTAGATCTTTTCCTCGTGGATCGGCTGCCGGTATGGATGGGTTGCGCCTCGACCACGTTAAGGAATAATTGACCTCCCAATCAGCCGGAGATAATGGCCAAAAGCTACTGGAATCCCTTACGCGACTCTGTAATTTTCTGCTTGAGCGACGATGTCTGTCCCTTTTTATACGGGGGATCTCTTTTTGCCCTCCAAAAGAAGGACGGTGGTATCAGACCTATCGCTGTGGGTAGGGGCCGAAGGTTGGTGGCAAAGTTATGTTGTAGGGCGGTCCGAGGCGCAGTAACACCTTATTTGCAACCTCATCAGCTGGGCTTCGGCACGCCTCTTGGTTGCGAGGCGGCTATCCACGCGGCGCGGGCTTCTGTGTTGCGCCAGGGGAGCGATGACGTCCTGTTGAAGTTGGACATACGCAATGCTTTCAACAGCATTGATAGGGGAGCGTTGCTGGCGGAGGTGAGAGACCTGACGCCATCAATTTTCCCCTTCCTGCGCCAGTGCTACGGGTCCCGCAGTTCACTGTTATACGACGGCGAAACGATATGGTCTCAGGTTGGGGTGCAACAGGGGGACCCACTGGGCCCACTTATGTTCAGCATGGCTATTCACAAAGCCATACAGTCGTTACAGAGCCCCCTCAACGTGTCGTACTTAGACGACGGAACCATCGGTGGCAGTCACGACGTGGTACTGCGGGATGTGGAAGCGCTCTTCCCCGCCTTGAAAGATTTGGGCCTGGAGATAAACTCTGCGAAATGCGAGCTTTATCCCTGTGGTTCAATGGCGCAGGAACAGACCGCGAACTTTATGTCCCTTATTCCCGGACTCCGGTTCATGGATCGGGACTCGCTCTACCTCTTAGGCTCGCCGCTTTTCCCGGAGGGTATGCCTATCGACTTGGCCGCCCGGGCGCGGGTCCTGGCTTCACTGGCGGACCACTTTCGCCACCTTCCGGCTCACGTGTCCCTGTCGTTGTTGACGTACGTCATACGGACAACGCCGACATGGGAGTTCCCGGACGAAGTCCTCCGTTTTGACGAAGCGCTCAAAGGCATCGTCGAGGAGATTCTGAATGTGGACCTTAGCGAGTGGCAGTGGTGTCAGGCCAGCCTGCCCATCCGATTCGGAAGGCTAGGAGTGCGCCGTTTGCAGGAGTGTGGCCCGATCGCCTTTCTTGCTTCTTCCCATGGGGTCTCGCGGTTGGTTGGCCGTTTATTATCGCGCGTAGGTACTGACATTGGCTTTCCCTATTTCAGGGAAGCCCATGAAACCTGGACCGCATTGTATCCGGAGGCTGTTCCGCCTGCGAGACCGGGCGAGCAAAGGGGCTGGGATAACGCGTCCGGGACGTGCATACTCGCTCGTCTGCGCGATAGCGCGGTGGGGGTCGAGTTAGCGCGTCTCAATGCCGCCTCTGAGCCGGAGTCGGGTGCCTGGTTGCATGCCCTACCATCCCCTAACCTGGGCACGTCGCTGGACAATGACTCTCTCAGGGTGGCAGCCGGACTCAGACTTGGCTGCACCGTATGCGAGCCTCACACGTGCATTTGTGGTGCAAAGGTGGAGGCGAACGGGCTGCACGGCCTTAGTTGCACTCGAAGTGCTGGCCGAAGGTCCCGGCACCACGCCATAAAGGGGATCATGAGAAGGGCATTGGTTTCCGCAGGCATCCCCTGCATTTTGGAGCCGCCGGGCCTCTCGCGCACCGACGGGAAACGGCCGGATGGACTGACTCTGGTCCCGTGGAGGAGAGGTCGCTCCCTCATTTGGCCACGTGCGTCTGTACCTTCGCGTCGTGCCACCTCGCGGCTACTCAGAGGGCGGCCGGTGCGGGAGCCGAGTCCGCGGCCTTGCTAAAACATAGTAAGTACGCTGCCGTGGAGGCCGCGGGATATGATTTCGTCCCGTTCGCAGTGGAGACGGCGGGTTCATGGGGCCTAGAGGCTAAGAGGTTCGTGGCTGATTTGGGGTGCCGACTGCGGAGGGAGGGGCAGGATCTGCGCTCGGGGCAATATTTGACCCAGAACATATCCCTGGCCATACAAAGGGGAAACGCCGCGAGCCTGATGGGCACGTTTGGGCGAGGGGACTTAAAGGTGACGTGATCCTTCTGATGAAAAAAAAGGAAAGAAAAGAAAGTAAAGAGAGAAAAAAAATTAAATGTTATTTACATTCTAGTTATAAGTTAATGTAGATTTACACGCGTTGAAGAGTATAAAAATGGTTTTATTACTCTTGGTCACTGTATCGAGAAGCTGCGATTTTAAAAAAATAGCCACATTTTAATTATGCGCTGACCTTTTTAAGTACTTGTGATTCATAATCTATCCCAAGTAAATCATATTATAGTACATAAGATTTTTACAATTGTAGTGCCAAGTATTGATATGATTTTATTGATTTTTTTAAATCTATCCTAAGTATATCATAGTTTTTAATTTTTATAGTACATAAAAAATAAGACTGATTTTTACAATTTTATTGGAGAGCCAAGTATTGATTTTTGTCATCATATTTTTAGGATTGTATTTTTAGGACATAAGATTATAATTTAAGGCTGATATTGTAACTCATGTGATTAAAGGAAACTGATTGTGATATTTAAATAATTAAACGGATAAAGAAGTTACATTTTTATTAAGTTATTAAAACTTATTGCTGATTGCAATCGTTTTTTTACTTTTTTTTACAACTTTTTATTGGCAAATTTGAAATGTTTTTAATTTTTGTATTACGTAAGAAATAAGACTGATTTTACAAAATTGTAGTGCCAAGTATTGATTTTTTGTCATCATAATGTTATTTTTTTAGTTATTTGTTATATTATATATTTTAAGGATACTAGATTGTAATTTAAGGCTGATTTTGTAACACTTGTGATTAAAAGAAACTGATTGTGATATTAAAATAATTAAACACATAAAGAAGTTCTATTTTTATTAGATTAGTTATTAAACTTATTACTGATTGCAATCGTTTTTATTTTATTTTAACGGTCTATAAAATAAAAACTTCCCAACACTAGTAGCTACTGATCCGTAGGTGCCATATGTGGAATAAAAATTTAATTTATAAATTGTTCCACTAATGGCACCTGCGAAAAATATCGGTAGGTGCCCAATGTGGAATACCTTAGGTGCCATTAACTCAGGTGCCATTAAAACGGGTGCCCAATATGGAATACTTCTTATAAATGAAGTACTAGCTGACCCGGCGAATTTCGTACCGCCATATTTTCTGATCCCGTTCCCGCTGCATATCTCTAAATTTATCAGTGTTTCTCTATAATATTATGCATGTATCTATATCTATACTATTATAAAATTGTAAAGTGGTCGTGTCTGTACATTGGAGATATTTAAAAAAAAATACTTGGGTTATGTTATATTAGCGATACTGAACACGAAAATATTTTTTTTTCTTTTCCTGTCTGTTTGTCTGTTTGTCTGTTTGTCCGCGATGGACGCAAAAACTACTGAACGGATTTTGATGCAGTTTTTTTTGTTAGAAAGGGCTTGATCAGACTTAAAATCTTACGTTTGTTTCATCGCAATCGGTTGAGTAGAACCGGAGTTGTGAACAATATTGATATTACACGGAATATGAGCGGCAATATAGATGGCGCTTTATAATATTATTGGTCAATTTTTATAGCTTATTACATCCGGGCAAGTATGTAAATTTATAGATTTTATTTTTACATACACAATTGTGTAAACCAATACGTTTTTAATCATGAAATTAAAATTTGAATTTTAATGATTTAGTACCAGAATCATAACTAGATGGCGTTCTCGCGTTTAAATTCAAGCTATCGTTTGGTTTCAAACTCCCGATATACCCGAACCGGTACATTGTACTTAATTTTTTAATTTCTAATTTATCATTGTGAAATAGATGTCGGTACAGTCTTAAGATCCGTTACAAAATCGTTTTTCACGCAAAGATAAGTAAGAAGTAAGAGCTTGAGGTTGGTGAAGTTTATAGTTGAGTAGACAAGAGGTACAACGGGAAAGGAGAAGGAGAGGGTGGAAGAAGTCGCCATACCTTTGCCTTTCTTAAGGTATGGGGACTAGAGACTAGAGAGTCGAGTAGATATCCAGGTAGAAAGATTATTTTATACCACTTAAGTGGCAAACAAGCACACGGCGCACCAGATGGAAAGTGGTTACTGTGGCCTATGGACGTATGCAACACCAGGGGCGTCACACTCGCCTTTCTTGAAGTACCCCATCCCATACTGTAATAGTGAAGTCGAGTATAGTGGCATTGAGTAGAGAGGCGAATACAGAGTGAAGTATTACGTCGAGTAGAGAGTGGAATACAGAGTGAAGTAGACAGCCGAATATAGAGGGGAGCACAGTATCTAACCTTTTTTTACACATATACCACTTAGGTCGCAGACAAGCACACGGCCCACCTGATGGTAAGAGGTTACCGTGGCCTATGGGCGAGTGCAACACCAGGGGCGTCACACTCGTGCTGTGCTCTAAGAACAGAGAGATTCTGTGCCGTCAGCGCAGAAGATAAGTAGGACAAAGCCTTTGGTTTTTCCACTGACAGCACAAAATCTCTCCAATGAGCTCTGGCTACCCTACTCACCGTCGGAAACATAACACGAGGTTATTAAGCCACGCTCTTCTGAAGGGCGGAGGTACTTCCCCAGTCGGACTGCTCGATTGGGGCGGATATACCGTCGTGTCCTACCTCCTCTAAAAAATAAAGGTCCTCTAATCAGCGTTCAACGCGCAATTCTCTGCACAAAATTTATAACACCACGCGATTAACGACATCCACGCGGGCGGAGCCGCGGGCAACAGCTAGTTATACATATAAACCTTCCTCTTGAATCACTCTATCTATTAAAAAAACCGCTTCAAAATCCGTATGTTAACTCTGTTTTATAATATGTAGTGATTCTGTCTCTTTACAAAGATATATAATATTTGACGATTGCGCTAATGTTTGTTTTTTTCCCTGACTAATTTACAATATAGTTGTCTGAAACAAGCTTTCCACCACATTGTCGTTATCCGAGTGCCAAACCCAATTGGATCCAAAGCTTGCATTTGGGAGCTCAGGGTCCGCTCTCATACTACTCCTTTCCTATGGATTGGTTCATCTTGAATATTTCTGCCTGCCTCCTAACCGAGTTGGTCTCCAGTTGAGTAGAATAGGGCTACCCATATCTTCCCGTACGTGTCGTATAAGGGGAGTAAGGAATTGGGTTGTTCTCTATTCAACAGTAAACATACAGCCCATGACAAAGTGCCCGCTTGACAGCAATAGGCTCTAGGCTCGTCGCCTATTACGTGGGACCGAATAGCGAACTGATGATGTTCTAAGGCAGGCTTTCTTCAGTGTACAAGTAGGTACAAGCTTCAGATATAAACTGGACTAACACTGTAATAATGATGAGTGTGCAGTACATTTAGTGAAATGATTTGGTTACACAGTTGCAATATGTTCGTGGTGTAGGCGCCAAGTTTCTTTTCCTCATCGGGTTCTTTCGTCATGCGTGCAGTCATCGAAGAACTAAAGATGATCTAATGAGCGAACCTTGGCATGAATATGATAACAAGATTTAATTGCTTCTCGACAGGAATGGTTTCTATGCAGTTGAGTTATGTTGTTATTTCCGTGTTTTGTATTAGGTACTTGTTACACCTATGTGACCAATAACAAATTGATAATATTAATTGCGTTTCAATTAAGTAAAACGTATAGCAGTACTGCCAGTGCCGGTTGGCTAATTATGCCTTCTAAGGACGAAATTTAAAAAAGTGAATGCTTCACAAGTCATCAACTAACAAAGTTTTCATTTCGTAGCTGCATTGAGGAATCAGTCAGGACAAGTAATACACATATAGACCGTAAATAAACAATGTATGTCAATTTGCGCTTTGTTGAAGAAATTGCGTAAGTGCGTTGCACCAAAATATTAACATGTCATCCTTTATTCCGTTGTAACTTTGTAGTAAGTTTTCTACTTTGTTATTGTTATGTTGCAAAATATCGTACCCTACTTAATTCGCTTTCAGAATCGAATATGTTTGGCTTATTCCGTACCTATTTATAATCAAGATTCTGTTTCCGTATTGTTTCGCGTGTTTTAAGCAAATTAAGTCACCCTTTTATTCGTTTAGTTCCCTTATTGCTAAAGATGCGGCCATAATATTCGCATTCTCTTGCGTTTTTATTTCTCTATAAAAATACTTTATGAACCGTTAACCTAACCTCTTTTCTTAATGATATAGGTAGTTCATTCTTGTTGACGTTATCATAAATCTTCCAAAATTACTAAAGATTCGAAATATTTGTTTAGTAGGTAGGTAGGTACATTTTGTTACCATATCATCACTACATATTATAAAACAAAGTCGCTGTCGCTGTCTGTCCGTCCCTATGTATGCTTAAATCTTCAAAACTACGTAACGTATTTTGAAGCGGTTTTTTTAATAGATAGAGTGATTCAAGAGGAAGGTTTATGTGTATAATACATGCATAATATTGTAGAGCAACACTGATAAATTTAGAGATAATACCACACGGGCGGAAAATATGGCGGTACGAAGTTCGCCGGGTCAGCTAGTTATTTATAATTGGGAGTATATTGTTGACTTTGTTAATATTTACATTTATACAATCATTTCTTTATTGATATTATCATAACTTTAGAAAAGAATTAGCCTATTGCAGTCTACTACTGGATGTCTTCTACAGTGCACCACCATAGCAGTCCAGTCCCAGCTATCTTTTTCAAATAGGTATTCAGTCGACCTTCCGATTGCTGATTATATTAGTTCTAAGTAGGTCTCCACTCTAGGACTCATTTGCTCCGAAAGTCATCGGCTCTACGTTAAATGTAGCCAGCTCATTGCCACTAGGTTAGTGTAGCTAGGTGTAGCTGTAGCAAAAAGAAATTATGCTTCGAACACATGAGGCTTAGATTTTGAGTTTGTTTTCGTCTTATCTATCAAATATTTATTGAAACACTGATATATCGAGTGTCCTAAATGAATCAATCATCGTTTCTTCCCATTTCCTCTCAATGGTAAAGGAAACAAACCAGATACTTTCAATGGTTTTTCCTACAAACACTTTAGAGGTATACCCCAATTCTGAACCGCATGCTATATAAATTTTATGCCTACAATAACAACAATTGGATCAGTTTCACCGAAGAAACGTAGAGTCGTAGAAAAATACTACAAAATCACGTTTGAGAATTTAACGATTGGTTTATAAAGGTTTAGTAAGTTTTATACGAAGTTCAACGGTTCGTTCTTGGCCTAGGTTTGCTGGCAACCAGCCAAACTTTAATACAAGCGCATTTAGGCCCGACTGTCGCGAAAGAAATATTTATGTTCTAAACGTCTAATGTATGCTTATAAATTATCCTCTTCATCTCTAGCTATATATTCAGTTATTAGTATACTCATTTATAATTAAAGATAGTTCCCTCATCGTTTAAACCGTACGTATAATACTTCTCAGTCATAAACGCAGATGTAACGATATTATTGTAATACTGATCTTGAACTGCAAGATTCAAAAGGATTATTATAGAAAATTTCTAAAACTCCGCCAAGAGACCTTCGCTGGATGATGAACAAGGCTGCATTACCATGGATAATGAAGACTTTTTCCTACCTATCACCTTCTCAATAAAAAAGTGCCCCGATGCAGGGCATACCCTTGGAGTAATCGACCTTGAAATTCATAGTGTAACGTGAAAACGTATTTTAGCTTTCAATGATCTCGGTTCTATCATTGGTGAAGTCCACTCTGAAGTCTTTTAACAAGACTAAATCGAACCAGGTTTTCTTGGAATGAAAATAAAAGCTTATGTTAACAAAAATCAATTTTCTTAGAATACAACTGTTTGAAAATAAAACATATTTAACTATGCATTTATATTGAAGCCTTTGAACTGTATCTGGAACTGGGTTCCGTTGATGTTAATGCAATAAATGTGTGCGATGTACAACATGCGCATGATTCATTACATCCAGTCACTAACATAGAAATTGTGCGTATTCTAGAAATCTTTCGATTGTTGCAGCTGAAATAATTATTTTGTTCGATATGGAATCATTTACGTTTGAATCATAATTATGAACAGATAGTTGAAGAATCAAAATAATCAAAATCGAATATTGCAGATAAACTTATGACGGCTAAGGTTGGTAAAAGACTAGATGTAATTGATGAGAATGCAGATGATATACACATACTTACATAAACACAGTTACGCTTCTGTCCCAGTGGAATAGGCACAGCTTTCCACTTACTACGACCCTGGCGTACATCTTTCACTTCTTCCGCCGGTTTCTGGTACTCTTGACATGTCCTTTCTTCAAAATACCTTCGTTCTGATTGACATACGTGTGTCTAGGTCAACCTCTACCGGGAATTCTGTAAATAAATATGAATTGAATAAATAATAAATTTACTAAGGTACTTTAATTTTTGTGGTTAGTTGTACTAAAATAACTTGACCAATAGCGTATTTGGCAAATTTCATAATTGGACAAACAGACGATTTGACGAACTACAGCTTTGACGATTGTCATTTTGGACGAAATGCCGATTTGACGAATATCAGATTTGACCAATGTCGTTCAACCCATAAAAACTTATCGTATCTGCTATGTGTGTGACGCGCTTAGTCAAATGCATAATTTGACTTTTTAGATTTGTTAAGCCATTTTGTTCACAATAAAATAGAAGGAGTAAATCAATCAGACTTTATTTATAATACAATGGATGTGGGCATGAGCGTGGGCATTCATCAAAGTTTCAAAAAAATCGATAGTGTTTATGAAATAAATATCTTACAAGAAGAACCAATAAATATTCAGAATATGCGGATATCGACACATTCTCTTTCTACTGAATTTATGGATTTTTGTTCCAGTTTCACTAAAATGTAAATATCAATGAAGAGTTCGTTAGTTTACTTTCATTACACTGTCTGCTTATGTTTATATGATAGTTTCATGATTTTGCCAACACAAATGGGCTGTCTCGACCACAGAAGACCACCCTCTCAAGTGATAACGACTTTCCATTTTCCCATTCTCTTCCGGTTTTTTCCGTCTTGTTACAAGAACGCGCATTTGACATATAGCCACGGTTCCACTAACATCAATGGTGCTTATATACTTGGTGATGAAAATCATCAGTCATCTGACCTCCACAACCCAATGTTAACATTAGGCGATATCGAAGCTTTGCAGCTAGACCGATTTTTTAGGGCTCCAACTACCCGTAACGACTGCCATAGATGTTCTTATGGCAACCGGGACCGACGGCTTAAAGTGCTCTCCGAGGCACGACCAGACCAATGCAAATACTCATATTTCATGCACACAAATATTTGCAATGAGCGGGGATCGAACCCGCGCCTCCTGCGTAGCGGCCGCGTTCACTACCGCTACGCCACGGAGGCTGTCTAAATTCTATTTATCAAATTAGTTCGTGTTCAATCCCAAAAATCTGGTCTGACAAATCTAAAATAAGTTTTTCTAGATCACTATGTCAATCCCAGCTGGAGTCAATAGACACGTCTAATATCGGCATCACTATCTGTAGCTTCACCGTGATATAATCGACAGAATTAGAAACAAAATCTTATCCAGTCCGAGACGTATTGGCTAATTCGGTTTCTTTACGAGACTTATTTCTCTTTTCATCTTCTTGCTAATATATTTCTATAGACATGCATATACCAATAACTAACGCCTGGAAGAAGAGGCATAGGCTTGCTATACTACCACATTTTTTTAAATACTAAGTACTTAGGTTGCAGGCAAGCACACGGCCCTCCTTACTGTGGCCTATGGGCGAGTGCAACACCAGGGGGGTCACACTCGTGCTGCCGACCCTGTGGTCTGTGTGACTCCCCTGGTGTTGCACAGAGAGATTCTGTGCCGTCGGCGCAAAAGATAAGTAGGACAAAGCCTTAGGTTTTCCCATTGACAGCACAAAACCAAACGTCAACTGTGAACTTTGGGATGGGATTGGATGGAAGATTGGAAGTTTATTGACATTCCTCTGTAACTCTTTGTCTATTTGTCGCCTATTCTTTTTTTTACATAGAATATTAGTAACCGAAATTACTAATATTCCCGTTTTCCCCACCAGTTAAGCTAAATTGCTTGTGTTAGGAGTGGGTTCACGTCGTCGGTAGTCTAAAGGCCACATTTCAAACCCGGGACCTCCGACTCCTTAACCGCTAAGCTACCGACGCTTCTACATTGAATGGCAGTGTATGTAAAATGCTAAAATGCTGTAGGTAGTTTATGTAAAACCTGACTAATTTCTACAAGGGTAATTTATAGGTAACGTACACAATAGATAATGGTATGGGTGATATAAACCTCACACTTCATTTGCAATAGATAAACTAAACAAAATAAATTGAGATTGATATAACTATTTAGACAATTCAGATCTCCATTTTTCTTCCTCTGAACTTCGGCCGTATCTCAATGGCAATTGAATAGCTTATGAGCTGCAAGATGTCATAAAATGTGCATATTAATATTAAGTACTCTTCTATAATAGACTCGGATTTCAGTGTTACTTCCAGAAATATTATGTTTTCAGGTATCGTAAAGTCACCCCCTGAAGGTGGGAAGTAGGAATTCAAATAATTTATGAACGAGCGAAATGTGTTAGCGCCAGTAAAAAACATGCACTAAAAATAGTTACTTACCTACCAGTGGCAAAGTTTTTAGTGGAAACTGAAAACATAGTAGTATCGTGTTTGTACATCTGATAGATAATGAGAATATACACTAGGTTAAAACAGACCAGACAGCAATTGAGTATGTTTGCAAAATCTGCCATGTTCAATAATACAAAAAAATAACATAATTCTAACAAATTATATTATAGACGTGACAAGCTTGTCGGTAAATGATTGTACCTTTATTGGGTTTTGAGTGGCACATTACGAAAATCAGTGAGCGTCAAGCTAAAGGTATGATTCCGAAGCCGACAACTTCACATGCATGCAGCAGGTACAGCATACCCATTACTTGTTTAACTCCGATACGGATAAAGGGGACCATTGAAAAGCCTCAATGAATTACGCGTATGTGCTGCGTGCGTCTGTAGGTGTCGTATGCGATCGACTTCGGAATCATACCTTAAGATTGTCTTATCAAACTACATTAAGATCACAAAAATTTGGAGAAAAATGAAAATTGTTACCAGGAGCGCCATCATTGAGAACTCTCAGAATGCATACAAAATACTGTGACCAAAGGGCTGGCCTGTATTTTGCCCAAAGGATTGGTATTGCCATCCAACGGGGTAATGCCGCCAGCCTTTTGGGTACGTTACCAGTCGATATCGATGGGGAGGAATTCTTCGACACCTGCCTGACCCCTTTTTCCTTTCCCTTTCTTTTTTTTGATCTCGTAAATATTTTTATTTATTAATTTAGTTTTGTTTATCTGTATATATTTAGAATATGAATTGAATAAATACTGTTAACATAATGCAATTTGAGTATTTGCGTTTGGGAATTATTTTATGATGTTGAGCTGATATAGAAACCTAAACTAATGATATTACTAAGAGATAAAATAAGGGTTGAACGTTTGTTAACTATCGCGGTGTAAATTCATAGTTTTTATCGTCGAGAGGTGTGCGAGGAACATTTATTAAATTATTTCAGACCATCATTAAATAATCATTTATTTCAGACCATAGTTCTGTTCTAGTCCATAGTACTAGTGTATTAGTATCATCATCATCATCATCATTTCAGCCACAGGAAGTCCACTGCTGGACATAGGCCTCCCCTATAGATCTCCAATAGGACCGGTTGGAAGCGGCTCGCATTAGTATCAATGTGCCTAAATTATGTTAGTATTGTTAGTATCAATTATTTAATTTAAATAATTACTTTTGTACGCTTACCCTCCATTCACTAATAAGTAAAGTAGGCGCACGAAAAATGTTTCCCGCACGCACCCAAAACGTCGGCAAAAGTAAGTTCCAGAAAAATTAATCGCGAAACCACAGATTACCTAATAGTTGGGCAAAACGTCCAGCTACTACAGAACAGAACATCAAAATGTTATGTCGTGGTCTTTCTCTTTACGAACATAAATAGCGAAGTTTATATCATAGCCTTATTTTAATATGTAATAGTTAACATAATAGTTGATGGCACGGGACCTATTAAATCTTAGTCACCTGCCTTCGTCCGTCATTCTGGTCATAACAACCATTGGCACATCGCCGTCGTTGTGTTTCTCCAGTCTTTTTGTTGTTGGTCTTTACTCTGGCACGGTTGGAGACTGGCCAGTGATACTTTGTCGTTTGTTGTCTGTATTGTTACGCCAAATGTGTTCAATACAAAAATGTTTCTTTGGACTCGGTGATTAGAAGAACAGATAGCTGCAGAATTTGAAAAGTTTGTAAAGTGATTAAAGATACCGTTGTTAGCTTTTGTTTTTTAGCTTTAGCATGCGCGTTCTGTCTGTAATCATGATACAGAAATTGTGAAATAAAAAGACGAAACCACATGGAGTATTGGTTCATTTGACTATTCTTAAACTACTGTTTGGGTCATTGGATCATTCAATGTTGTGGTTTTTCTATGGGGCTATGGGTCGTTTTAAAAAACAACTAAGATGCTTTTCCAACAATTGGCTAAGTCTGTATATTGTGGGTACTTTCATTAGGTTGTGTTTCCTTTATTATAAGACATTGCTTCTTCCCAAATGTCACGATTTCAGGTCACCTTCAGTTTTAATTCCGACTGTCAACATATAAGCAGCATAAGCTTCTATACCTTTTGATTGCGTTGACTTAGAAATATGGTGATTCACATCTCCAAGGGATGGACCTGATTGATATTCTATACTGATTTCAATTTCACAAATTCATGCGAAAAAGACAGACATTCCAATAAAGGCGGACAATAAAGCGATCATAATCTATACGTATGTTCTTCTGCTTTTAATTTTTCCGCTTCTACAGAAAACCTTAGCAACAAAATTCAGAAGTAATTAATTTACCTTTGATTTACTTACATCTCACATGTCTGTTTTAGCTTTGCTCTTGTCATTTCGTGTGTTGTTGCTAAACACTTTTCTTATTTTCCCTGACATTGGCAAATGTCCAATATTATTTATTTAACTGTGGTGTCTTCCAAAATATCGCCATTGCACCGTGCAGCTGACGTCAAGGTTTCCATGTCCGAGCTTAAATATATAATCTAACGAATATATTTGATCCCATCTGGTTAAATTAATGGGAGTTTTCGGCGCTTTGGGAATCTTTTATTTTATAATAAATTGCTTGTTGGTTTTAATTATGTAATTTGAAAATATCTGCTGTTTCTGTTTTTCATTCGTGATTTTTCGTATTTATTTCATCATTCCTATACATCGCTTGACGTTGATCTGTTGATTTACAATTTAACCAAATTCAATTGTATAATTAATATTTTTTAATAGGTTTTTGTAATTTTCTCTTTACTGTTCACATTATAGTCGCATTCGGGTAACCTTGAATTAGTCGTGAATGCCTATCTTTCTTGCTTTAATAATATTTGATTTGCATTTAAGGAATAAATATTTATTTATTTTCATTTAACATTAATATAGGGTTATAGTCTAAATATATACAGATAAACAAAACTAAATTAATAAATAAAAATATTTACAAGATTAAAAAAAAGAAATTGCATTTTCGATCATTAGTGCCTTTGCACATTGTAAGAAAATTTCGTGTGCTTGACAAGAAATTTCTTATAAGAAATGCAGTCGCCTTTGTTGTTATATGAGACCGTGCACATTGTAAGAAATTTTTTCTTGTGTCTGATAAGACACACGCATTTTGGCGGATCTAGACCAGAAATTTCTTACGTACGTGGGACACTCAATTACATCAAGTTTTATTTTGAGAAATTATAAAATTAACTTCGATATATAAAATATTTTTATTAAATCTTTTCTATGGACTCTCCACCAGGCCGTTTCCTCGTGGTCATACTAGTTTGTCATACCACCAGCCTCTACACAAAGTTTCATGCGTCTGAACCAATTTTCGCAAAATCATCGTACGAAAATGTTCTCGATGCAGATCCATTTTTAAATGAGACACTATGGCTCTCAAAAATTGTGGAGGGATATTCAAAATTGGAACATTGCTATTTTTACTTTTAAATATAAGCAAAGTTTTCAAAATAATTACAAGTAGGTAACAAGTACCTTACACAAAAACTCGCAAGACGTTGTTGAACGGCCCACTCGGTACCTATTCATTCTGCGGCGGCGGCGGCGCGGCTGCCGCGGCGGCGGCACCTTTGTGCCCCTCCCCCGACATACCGCACCTCACTCTACACGTGCCGCTAGCGCCTGTCGGGGCGGCGGTGCGGCTTTTGATTTTTACCCGACTACGGTGAAGCCAAAGGAGGGTTATGATTCTATGCCAAATGACTTTCAGTTTGCTAGTACAGTTTAATTTTTAAATGCAGTTTCGGTTGTGAGTTGTAACTGGTGACGTCTCGATGAACTAAATAGGTAGGTATTAAAATCCTTAGGTACCTACCTGAGAGTTACAGCTAGCGTTCCACGTGGGGATATAGCTTCTATAAATTGCGTATTTTGACGATGTAATGAAATCTTCAAGTAAGTACCTATTTTAACAACTCGTCAAAAGTTGTTTGGGACATATAGGTAGGTATGTACGTACGTAGGTCATTAAAAACTTTCTTTCGTTTCGCATTAATTCTGGTACCTACAAGCTTTGTATTATGTCCCATCGCTGATTCTCGAGTCTCGTCATATTATTATTATTATACTAGCTGTTGCCCGCGGCTCCACCCGCGTGGAATTCGGATTCCGTGCCAACTTTAGCCTACCTAAGTTACTTCTCAGTACATAAGCTATCTGCCAGAGAAAGTCACGTCCAAATGGTTCAGCCGTTCCAGAGATTAGCCGGAACAAACAGACAGACAGACAAAAATTTAAAAAATATATATTTTGGTACCTATGTGTACCGTATACAATACATTCATATGCATGTAGTAGAAACCGGTTATTTTAATATTACAAACAGACACTCCAATTTTATTTGTATAGATTTAAAGTTCCCGTCTATGATATAGATAGGTATGCAATCAAAAAAAGACGCTGTCGTCTGTCTATTTTGTACCTACCTAGGTAAGTATATGATTGTGTATCCTCCGTCAAATTATGGTTAGGTACATACTAATGAATGAAGTAAAGAAATAAGAAATTACCTAAGTAGGTACTTCGTTCTGTACCTACATTACGAGGTTAAGTTATACCTATTGGCTAGGAGCAATATTGGCTGAGAGAAAGTAAAAATCAATTTTCTTTCTTTCTTTCTAAGCAAGATTGGCTGGGTCAGGTTTTGGATGGGTGACCGTTCTTTGCATTACGACGTTAAGCAACATTGGGTAAGTGCCCGCTTGACGGCAATAGGCTCGCTCCTATTACGTGGTACCGAAAATAATTTGATGGAATGTGCTGTTAATACACCTCTGCTTACCCCTTCGGGAATTTACAGCACTCCTGTAAAACCCCTAAGTATAATAATATGTATGTATGTATAATATATTTTTTGTTACAAACATGTTTTATCATTCTATACAGAATGATAAACAAAACATGTTTGCAACAAACAGAAATGTTTGTAACAAACATAAATGTTTGTGGCTACGTAAGAAATTTCTGGTGTACGTAAGAAATTTCTTGTCGATAATTTCTTACAGTGTGCAAGGTGTTCTCTTCATTAGACACGAAATATTTCTTGTCTGGCGTACGTATCTTATAATGTGCAAAAGGCCTTATTGGTTTTTCATACTTTCAGTTGATATTTTTTTATAACATAGGATTTTTACAAGTTCTTTTAAGGATTACTATTAGTAGTATATTATTATGTATTATGGGCAATGATATATTATAAACTATAGATATGTTGTCCACATTCAAAAATGGCGACAAAAAAATGATGACTTTTGGTCATCATTTTATGCACCAATCAGAATCGCGACAGTGCTCCACCCAAAAAAAAACGATTTTAATAATAAATTCGTAATAATAAATTATTATTAAAATAAAAAATAATTAATTCATACAAATTAATAACATTGACATATCTTTTTTGGGTGGCGCATTGTCGCGATTCTGATTGGTGCATAAAATGATGACCAAAAGTCATCATTTTTTTGTCGCCATTTTAGAGTGTGGACATCATATCTATAGTTTATAATATATCATTGTAAGTAGCTATATTTTTTTCATACTAAAGTGTTTGTGCCATTTTTGAAAGCCGCCATCTTCTTGTATTACGTATCTATGAATAATAATACATCATTGATTATGGGCATATACTTTATTTTGCGACAAGTTTTCAAGCTAAGGTGATTTGTAAATTGAAATTTGCCTGGCTACCTTTATTGCAGATGTTACATAGACGGTGCATATACATGTTTGTTTATGTTAGGGACTGTAATGTTCTTTCAAACCACTTATTATTTTTGGAGAATGTTTTTAATTTCATCTGGACTCAAAGCTTAAGAAGCGATTCGTACCTAATAAAAGTACCAGGGCATCTGTTTTGTGTGTATATTGTATACAGTGTAAATGTGGGTCGTAACCCCTTCTGGAAGTCCGAAATAGACAGAAGTTACGGACAGGAATAGAATCATCCAGAGAGTGCTTAGCGGCATTTTGTTTTAATGAGATTTTTGTGTTTATTGGTTGTCGAAATCTGGTTCATATTTACTTTTATGACTACCCTCATTTGCTGGTGCGTGAAAAAGCAAGTTTGACTATCCGCTATTTATGTATGAATTGTATGAAATGTGATTGTCAAGTAATCTAATGGTAGGCGTGGTAGGCAGTGACCAACGTTCCATGGTGTAATAAAACATTTGCAATGAGCATCTCGTTATGCCATGTGCTTTAGCGCTATTATACTTATACTCGTACCTATATGAGAATGGGATACAGTGCTACCTCTGTTACGTGTTGCGTAATTGCGATTAAGAGGTCGCGGGTGTGAACCCCGGTCATCATTATAAAAAGCCCTTTACCTATGTCCTAATCAGTGTAATGATGAACGTAAAAGTTTTAATAGTATGTTCTCTTTTGTTACAGCGATGCACATGGTGGTTTGACACGGGGTTGACTTGAATCAACTCGCGAGATGTCGCAACCGCCACCAGGCCGGGGTCGCGCGCGGCCCCCAGGCCCCTCATCCCCACTCCAATACCGTCCACCCTCGCCATGGGCCCCCAGTCCACCACCGCTCATATCCGGGCCCAGGCACTCCACAGCCATAGTAACTCCCCCTCCAGTTCACCCATCTCCAAAACCTTTCAGACCTCTACACTCACCTCACACATTACGACAACATTCACCGTCCCCTAGTTCTCATTTCTCCATTTCTCCTTACCCTATGTCTCCGACCCTGGGCCAGAGTCCAGAGTACTTTTACTCGTCTCCTTACGAACCGGTTCGGGAGTATGATTACGCGGGCGTGCCGTTGGAGCCGCCTCCTCCACCGCGGCCTATGATATACGAGGAGGATGAAGAAGAACGAGGACCGTCGACGGCAGAAATCATCGCCCAGCAGTCCCAGGAAGGCTACGTGGATGAAAAACTAGCAGAGTATCAAGCGACGATTCAATTATTACAAGGTAAGATGAATTTTTGAAACGAAGTTCCTTATCGTGGCTTGCGGTAGGAGTTGCCTGGTAGAAATAAGGAAAAAACGTTATGCTTCCACTCAAGACTCTTGGTTAGGATGGATGACCCCATCCTAACCGAGAGTTGAGTGTTTGGTCAGTAGGTTAAAAATGATATAAAAATTTCAAAACAGTTTAAATTGTTGCGTTGGCAACTCAACGACCTGAAAAAGGAAAAGGTAGACTGGATAATGCAAGGCGAAGGATCGGGTCCTATGGCGCACTTTGGTTAAGGCATATGTCCAGCAGTGGATTGCAATAAGCTAATTGATTGATTGGCATAACAAGCGATATAAACCTTATATAAAGCGATATTCTGTATTCGACGTCGACATCGACGGATCATTTTACATCAGGCGAACGTATGCTCATCTGACAACTTAGTAGAAAACCAATTGCAATTCAATAGGAAAGGTTAGGTTAGGTCTAATAGTGGCCCGTATTCCTGAAGCATAATCAGTTCTGAATCTCGATGTTCATTGACAGATTTGACAGACTGTCAATCACAATCAGTCAGGGTCATCGAGCGCAAACTCACGCAGTTTGCGGTTTGTTTGTTGGGTGTGTTGCTGACAAAAATATTTTTAACCAACTTCAAAAAGGAGAACTACTGGTAGGCGTATATATAGTAATAGTACTTGTTATGAATTGAGATTCAGGAGTCCGGACGCACCTATAGATCTGGAATACGCGCCTATTGTTTGAAAGTTTCATTCATTTCATGAGACTGTTTGTTATAAGACGCGTATTTTGTTTTCTTAATGTATTCAATGCATTTTGACGATACGTTTGTTTCACTACACACTTTAAATACTCGTACATTTATTTCGTGAATCAGCTGTCTGAAACGTAACATCATTAAAAATAACCGATCTAAAAATGAGGTCATTTAATTGCATCACAAAGCTTTTGATAAATAAACGCTACAACTTTATAATGTTTGGTATGTTTATTTTGAACTGCAGCTGTTGTGCACTATTTATATTAAAACGATATGTAAACAGCTTTTTAAATATTTTTGTTATGTGTTAGATACTACTTCCACTAATATTATAAACGTGAAAGTTTGTGAAAATGTTTGTTACTGAATCGCGCTTAAACGGTTGAACGGAACCGGCTGAAATATGGCACCGATAGATTATAGTCCGGAATAACACATAGGCTTATCCTTGAAATAGGTTGCGAGAACGAGATCAGGAATCCACGCGGGGGTAGCCGCAGACCACAATTAATCCAATATTGTAAGAATACATATAATACGGAAACCACTTCGTATCTCGCCCGCACATTTTATTTCTTGAAGTAAGTTTAAGCTGATGCTATCTTAAACATAATTAATTTGTCGAAGTGCAATAATTGCAAAAATGTACACAAGGTATGACTCAACACCATAGTCATCATTCTGCCATGATCCCATATTTTACCATTGATCGCTTGCCGTCATTTCAACATTACTCCCTTTCCGGCCATATCATCTTTCCACAGTCCATCTATCTCTTCTTAGCTCTTCCTCTCCCCTTGTAACCGTCAACATCCTTACTTATGACTTCCTTACATAATAAATTCCATCCCCACACATTACTTGTTAGAACGTAACTTCTGTTATTGGCTTGACTTTAAAACATCCATTACCATAAACAATTTCTTCAAGTAAGTAATACCGCAAGTTTAAAACGTTTGAAACACAGTATGGGCAATAAAATTCTAACAAAACCATACGTTCAAAGCGTCAGCTCAGAAGAGCATATCAAACAATTTCAGACGTAATTCACCACAGGTCGTTCATTTTGCGTTAACTCGATTCACAGCATCCAAGTTTATCGTTCTGGCTGTGAACGTAGGGTACACAGGTACTTTATTGTTATGAACGGGTAAATTTAGACGTTTCTGAACTAATTTTGGAACAACTGGTGATTCAAACTGAAGTACCATCTGGTCTAGGAACTTGAAATGTAATAGCAATTGCGTGGCCGCTCTGAAATGTCTTTAACATCTGGGGTATATTTTGGAATTATGACGTGGCTTTTTAGCGTGATGATTGATCTCAATGATTCCTTTTATTTCCATCAGACAGTATGCAGTTACCGTGCTCACCGGTTGCGGATACTCTTGATTATTCATCATCATCATCATCATCATCATCGATCTGATTGACATACATTTCAACCCTTCCCAGGTTTTTTTAAATTGATTCTTTTTGATTGAGGGTTGTGTAGAATGTTGTCGAGTATTTATTTGATTTATTCTGACTTTTGATTCTGATTCCTGATGGTAAGCTGAACGCAAAGTCTCGCAAAAGAGGGTCACCATTATAGACACGTAATTTACATATAATACAAAAATACATCAAAAATACAAATAACAAAAAGTTTCCATTCATCCTTTAAAATTCCATTTAAGTTCCAGATAAATAAAAGTTAAGTCCCTGTTCTGTAAATTGCTGCTATTGCATTAGTTATTTTTCTCGAAATTGTTTTCACTGAGAAAGTTTTATCTTTTTACTTCGAAATAATTATAACGTGAAATCGGTTTTCTATTTCCGATTTCTTTTTTCAACATCTTTTTGTTCACAATATATTAAATCTTTGGCTATCTCGTCAGATGGCGATCATGTAGAAAATTGAACAGACGCAATTGCTTTTCAAGTACGTCACGCCGCCCACGAAACCTTCAACCTTACGTCTTGTGATAGGGACAGCGATAACGTTTCTTGGCAAGATTGTAATTACATGTGACGTGTAATTATTGGATAAAATAAGACTGGCTTTTTGGGGAGGAGTCTGTGTATTTTCTTATGGATTACAGCTTCCATAAGTAAATTACATTTCAAGGCTTTTAGGCCACAAGGAAATCCCCCCGCAGCTATCGGTTGTGCCTGGTTTGTAAAGATATCCAATATTATTACCAACGTGATGTTCTGACCTGGTATTTATTGGTAGGTTTTGATTGGCTTGGTCTTTAACATTAACATGATAACACTCACCGGGATATTTATTATTTTTATTCGTTCTTTCGAGTGTCCAATTCTGGAGGCCTGGGGCCTTTTTCCT
Source organism: Eilema depressum (assembly GCA_914767945.1). Taxonomy (NCBI): domain Eukaryota; kingdom Metazoa; phylum Arthropoda; class Insecta; order Lepidoptera; family Erebidae; genus Eilema; species Eilema depressum. The sequence goes on from OU612020.1 coordinate 20,997,621, forward strand.
TTCGTTGAAATAAAGCCACTTTTTAAAGGATTTCTTTCCTTTTGATTTTCTGTTCCATATTATAAGATACTTCAATGTTATTATTACTGCTCTACTTTCATTAAACCCTTCATGCAAGCCCATCGGTTTCAGTTGATCAGATGCTTCTGATTGGCACGATTGCATAAAAAGTAAAACAAAAATATTCAAGAGAGATTATGGCTTCGTCGCTGAATATCATGTTTGTCTTCCTCATAGCCTCAGTAGCAGGTGACTTATTTCTTATCGTTTCAATCATATAAACGAGTTATTGGTCCCCGTTCCCGTGCTATCCTGGTATCAAATTTCAACCGTCATCAGTCATGCGATGTTTTGACTTCCCTATTGTTTTTGTTTGTTAGTGTAGTTTGTTTTTATGTTTCACATGACAATGATAAATAACTTTGGTACGAGCTATCAGCGATACTTTGGTTTTATACATATCTGGATTCGATTCCCGCTCGTGTAAATGTTTGTATGCATGAATATGTCTACCGGTAGCGGCTGTAGCGAAGGGTGAAAAATTTTCGTAGCCGATAGAAGAAAAAACTTACCTCGATCTAGTTTCTTATTTGGGAAACCGGCAGAAATCGGGCTATAGGGAGCCACTGATATCTACTCGCATTGATCTTGGTTTTTCTATGTGTAATAGGTACTTATGTTTGTTTGCTTAAAACTTTCTAGAACTCTTAATTACAAGCTATGCTTAGTTGTGCTCGTAGATTGCGACTACCGCTTCTAGGTACTCGTAGTTTCAAATGTTTGCACAAGTGAGTGTTAACATGATACTTAAACTGTAATTTTTTTAAAATTGTAATTCATAAAGTTTGTATAATAAAAACATGATTAGTAAACCTAAGCTGTGTGTGCAGTGCATGCAACTGTCATCAATTTCGGTTCCAGTCGATATACATTTGGAAACTGCTGCTTTATCTATATGTTTATATTTTACTAGTACCTACCTTGGAGACATCTGAAGCTTCTGTAAGCCAGTTTACAAGTGAACTTATAGTGCTTGGTGGTATGCCAAAAACGATAATTTCCGAGGCGGCGTAGTGCATGGACACCCCGTCAATCACTATAGGGGACATGCGCGCGCGTCCGTCAATCAGTTGCAGCTCTAGCTAAATGTGAAATGCTTTTAGCTACATTATGTTCAGCGGGAGCTTGCTCTCGTTTTACGCTCTGTTTACCTAGATTTGTTGGACTAGTTTGTTATGTCTGAAGCAAAATTTAAACAACTTACGCGTTTTAGTTTCGTTTGTATTGATATTCTTAACAATGCAATCATTATTTCGATATCTATTGTTTGTTTAAGTACACGCAGATAGTGCTCATTCAAATGAATGAATCGGAAAAGCAACGGGAATGTGAAGAATACGGTAAAACCGCAATGGAAAATTTTCAATCGAATATTCAAAGATATTTCTTTATTATATTGAGCTCGTCAACTCCCGTTTAATAGTAAGGTTTAGGTTAATGAACGAAAGTGAAGCATTATTAAAACCAACCATGTTAAAGTGATCTTACGCAGCTTGAAAATATATCAACAGCCTCTTTTTCAGCTTATAAGATTCGGAAATGTAGGAAGAAGGAAACAAGTATGTTGATATAGAATTCTGAATCTGTTTAGTAGAGAGACAAAGAAAAAAGGTCTGGAAATTTTAAGTTCTTATTAGATTTTTTTGCATAGTAGCACAATTTAACCAATTCATTCGTTAGATTGTAATGGTAGTATGATAAATTGAAAGTGGATCTCAGCCATGCAGGTGCCAGCAAACATTAATGTTGCACTGTAAAATCATTAAAGTTTTGTGATGCCAACAATTTGTTCACCTTATCAATGAAAGCTCACATGATATAAACGACTCTAAAGATTGTTGCCAAAACTAATATAGCTATTGTAACATGCAAATGCATGTAACACTGACCCGTGAGATCATCCACCTTGCCGGATTTGTGAGCAAATGATAAATGTTTCCCGTCTTACGACATTTCTATTCTAATTCCGGTGTCGTGGAGTTGGACTAGTTTTGGCTTGTTGGCAAGGTCGGAAGCGGATGTTGAATTTGTTATTTGCACACAGTCTTTATTGTTTAGTAAATTTGCGCTCGAGTCTGTAATATTTTCAGGTAATATGGTTGCTTGTTTGAGATTGACGTTAAGGTCATCATGTTTATTGTCGCATTGAGTGACTGTCGCTGTTGTAGTTGTTTCTTTTATACAGAACTAGCTTTTTCCCGCGGCTCCGCCCGCGTGGATGTCGGTTATCGCGACCAAACATAGCCTATGTCCTTTCTCAAGGTCTAATCTACCCCTATACCAATTTTCATCAAAATCGGTTCAGCGGTTTAGTCGTAAAAGCGAGACAGACAGACAGACAGACAGACAGACATACAGACAGAGTTACTTTCGCATTTATAATATTAGTAGTAGTGGAGTTGGACTAGTTTTGGCTTGTTGGCAAGGTCGGAAGCGGATGTTGAATTTGTTATTTGCACACAGTCTTTATTGTTTAGTAAATTTGCGCTCGAGTCTGTAATATTTTCAGGTAATATGGTTGCTTGTTTGAGATTGACGTTAAGGTCATCATGTTTATTGTCGCATTGAGTGACTGTCGCTGTTGTAGTTGTTTCTTTTATACAGAACTAGCTTTTTCCCGCGGCTCCGCCCGCGTGGATGTCGGTTATCGCGACCAAACATAGCCTATGTCCTTTCTCAAGGTCTAATCTACCCCTATACCAATTTTCATCAAAATCGGTTCAGCGGTTTAGTCGTAAAAGCGAGACAGACAGACAGACAGACAGACAGACATACAGACAGAGTTACTTTCGCATTTATAATATTAGTAGGGATTTTAGTTTGGGGTTCAGATTGTTGAGACATTATTATTAATAATTAATAACGGAGACCTGCTAATATTATGATTCAGTCCACATTGAATTGAGCAGTAAGAGGTTGTAAGCATTTATTGTTGGGATAATGATTTATCAATATTAATAAATATTGCCCCTAAGAGATTAAGTCCCTAAGATTTTGGTGGAGTTTATCATGTCTCATGTCTTGGGAATAAGCAATCGTTGTTCTTTATTCTAATTTGAACGTATTACTTTTAGCATGTCTCTTCAAATTGGCGTGGCTTCTAAGAAATGTATGATGTTATCACCGCAACTTCTCATATAGCAATGACATTGACCAGCTCTTTCATCATAACGGTAGCTATTTTTAGCTGAAGTGCAGTGAAGGCAGGTGTAAATCAATCGATGGTATAATAGATGACTCACAACCGTTTGTAGTCTATTAGCAGATGTGTGCCAAAATATTGATGAGGTTTAAATTATTGGCGTTGTTTGAGTATTTACAGAGAAAAATTAAATATAGCATAAACTGAAGTAGGATTTAACTTCATAAAGTTTTGCTCTGCAATCTAATTTTTACGACTATTATAAATGGGGAAGTCTGAAGAGTTTCACTATCCATATCCTGATTCTCATCATCATCTCATGATAATGAGATCAGTTCGATAGTGTCAAATTGATTTATTGTCATCGAAATGTCAAATACAAAGTATCAAATCTAAACGAAAGCTAAAGGTTTGTGAAATTAACTTCTAAGATTTTTTGTTTTATTTGTTCACGTCGCATTTAACATCCACATACCATTTTGTGACATTGCTGGATACCTAATGATCCTTGTGTTCTTTTCCTCTTTTCTTTGTAATTAGTACTTCCTTTTTTAAACGACTTCAAAAAGGACGAGGTTCTCAAATTGATTGATATTTTTTTAATGAATACACCGATTGTACCAATTCCTATGATCTTCTTTTTCCTTCATCTTTGCAGGTAGCGACGTATTCATATCACAATACCCACCCATCATCATTCAGTTTGACCGTTACCGTAAACATGCTATCTTCACAGTGATACCGGCCATCTTGGAAGTTCACATATTCTAATCTTTGGAGAATATGGTATAACCTCGACGAAGTAATCTAGGTATTTGTGCTTTCCATCCCAAAACATAAACCACGAAAAAATCCGCGTGGGTATCTAGTAAACTATATTCTCAAGACGTCACTATATTAGATGTAATCAAACGAAATAAAAAGATCCAATGCCAGTGGATTGGAGCTAGATTGAGAGTTGCATCATCCGTCGAAATAAATAATCGTAAATCTGGAGCACTTGGTCAATGTTCCCTGCTAATAACGTTAGCATATTTCTTCTAGATATTTCAGATTTAGTGTTAAACAGTTTTAGCACCTACGCCTACAGAATTTTAGTTTGTTTTCAATCGACTGCAGTGAAGCAAGAAGACGAGGGTTGTTTTATTTGACCTGTATGTCCGTACTTACTACTACGGTTGAACGAATTTTGATGGCTAAAGTCGAATGTCACTGAAACTGAAAACTTAAAGAAAATAATCTTTTGTTATATATTTTTAAGATTACTAGTAACATAAATTACTACGTTGTATTCCTGTTCTATACCCCGTTGTATACCTCTTCAGCTAAAAGCCAAATTGCATGTGCTAAGAGTAGATCTAATTCGGTAAATTAATGGCCAGAATTTGAACCCAGTAGTACCTCTCGATCGTATGACCGACTCCTTAACCATCAAGTTCCCGACGCTCAAATCATTGCAATACAGATAAAAGATTAATCCATTACCTTCCCTTTGTCTATTATTTGCTACTCAAAGCATGTGTTACTTAATATTATTATTTTGTTGATCCATCCATAACTTTTTTTGCCAACACATCATCTATATACAACAGCAATAAGTTAGGCTAAGTACGCGTACAATTTCTTCATTCGCATTTAATACGTGTATATCTGGATGATCACAATTTAATAGCCCTGTCTAGACAGTATATTGAGATTTAGTAGATAGGGACGTGGTAGGTACTTACGGTGCTGTAGGCTTACTTTGTAATGTGTCGAGGGTAGTTTCACATAAATAACTAACGCCCGGCAGCGTAATGACTTAGAATAAATGTACACTCTCAGGACTTATGGATATTTTATGGTCTAATTTAAAAGTATGGCCATTTGCTTCCCAGACTGGTAGCAATTCGGCGCCAGCGCCCCCCGAATTAAAACACGACGCAACCCTCTGTTGACTGTCGCCTGGCTGGCGGCCAGGAGACGTCTCTTCATAGGTTTCATTCAGTGGTCAAAATAATTTTATAAGACGTGTCACAAAATATTCCTTGTTAGCATCAGAAGTCTCACGTTTATTTGTTTTTATCTTTGCACCTTTTAATTGCACTTTGCTCTCCTTTCTCATTTTGCTTAATTTTCGTAATAAATTGTTTTTGTTCTTCGATCATTTTTAATGTGTATCTGTACCTATGTTTTGTTTTCCATTCATCGTCTGTTAGAGTTTGTGTTGTTCCACATTTTCCCGTTGTGGTTGTTTCCTAAATATGACAATGGATTGGATTGAATACTGTTAATTCACCTCTGCCTAACCCTTCGTGGATACAGGCATGATTATATGATGATGATGATAATAAGACCTGTATCAGAGTCCGAGGCTGCAGACCTCACAAATATAGTTATATCTTTAGGATAACCCTTATTGTCTACTTTAATTTGCTTCAAGTTAGTAATAAAAACAACATTTCCATTCTTTGCCTCAAAAATTTGCAGCACTCTGCAGATTGCCTATACCACATTTTCGTTTTAATCCTCACATCGATCTTTACCACTAACTCTGTTACTTCCAGCGCCATTTGTTATAAATTCGCGAAAATTCTCATAAATGATAATTCGCACGCGCAATTTATTCTCAAACATATCCGTCTTAGCATCTCCAACAGCTGATTCGAGTCTAGTCTTATCGTCATACGCCTTCGCGCTTATAATGCTTACGTCATCTCTGTATCGCTTATATACACGGCGACTGTTAGAAAATTCGAGGTTGATGCACGGATCATTTTTTTCCACGTCATTTCTATTATTGCATTCTGACTTATATACATACGGTTCATATTTGGTTGCTCGTTGCCGTCTATTAGGATTAATAATTGGGTTGTGTCTACGTAGTTTGCACGCGGTTTTTTGTTGCCAGATACATAGCCAAACAAATCATGTCGAAAAGACTTCGACATGATAATGTGTCATAGCTTTCGTTACGCTCATAAGAACGTGTGCAAATTCATGAATTTTACAGACGAACTGTTATTGCTGGAAGTTCATAATGATTAAAGAACATTAAAAAGCAATATGTTCTGTACTTACATTGTTATTATCAGTGGTAGATACTATTGTTATTTATTCATATTAATGGTAAGTACCTACTATTAAATGATTTAGGTAGTAAATGCTACAGAGGAGATGCATTAATATCTAACTGAACTATTGCTTGATTTATAAAGTTTTTACCAATATTTTAATTACTTTAGGTGTTCGTTTTGATATTGGTCTTCCAACAGAACAGTGTAGCAATTAAGTCATTGTAGTTTTTCTTCGGATAATTCGCGGGAAAAGTGTTGGAAATCTTCGATTTTTTTTAAATGTATCACTCGTGTTTTCTCGTCTCGTGTTTTCGATAACTATTTTTTTTGGATTAGAAAACTTATCTAAACGCTTTTATTTGTTTTTAAATACAAAGCCAAAGCTTTCTTTGCATTCATAGATAAAAATACTGGCTTTATAGACTTTCGTAACTGATTTTTGATAACCAGGTACAAGATTGTTTACCTTTAGTTAAGTACCTAATCGAATGGAGTACCTATCTACCCTTGCCTAGGTGAAATAATTACTATATTTATTTGGTTTTTGTGAGAGAATTACCATGTTAGATGTACAATTTTGAGTAACAACATTTGGTGGCAGATGTCCCAATTTCGTACCATAAACCTATTTCCCATTTAAATTATTCCACTATCTAACTGTAGCTATAATGGTCATTATTTGTCGGTCAATATGTTACTACATTACTAGTAATTTCGTAATACATAGTACATTCCGTTACTTCAACAATGTTTGATTTACGTTCCTCTCGTGTCGTGCCTGCTATTTGTGACTGACCTAGATGCGAATCTGCGTATGAATGAGCGCCTTCCAAGAAACTCTCATGTAATCCACCATGGACGTGTTAATTGAAATTTGCTAAAAGTTTGTAAGTTGTTGGTAGGTTCAAGACGTGATGTGAACAAGCTTGGAAATGAGCTGTTCACTGAAATATACTACTCAAGCAAACCATTGTATTTAAACTAAGTAGACTAAGCATTTTTTGTAAATCGACAAAAATAATGCTCGCTGAGTTTCTTACCGGAGTCTTCTTAGGCCGGGCCGCGTTTCGAACCGGTGTGGTCCATTTGCTAAAGTTGTCTTTAATATACATTTTTTTGGTTGTTAATTTTGACGTTTTGCAAGAGCCGTTATAATAGTTCCAATAACCCGTGAATAAATGATTTTTGACTTTGACTTTTGACTTTGATGTAGTTAATAGCTTATACATATAATAATGCTAGCCCCCCCCCCCCCCCCGCTTTCGCCCGTGGAATACCTACTTCCAAAAACCCCGTATCACCCCTTTAAAATATATCTAATAATACCCGCAATTTATTAATTTTCAAATAATATATGAGAATTTGCCGGATTTCTTCAAATTTTTGGTTACTACTCCGCTCCCTTGATGATTTTGCCTATAACTTTCCTCGGTAAAGGAGGCTATTAAAGATTTAAAAAAAAAAAAACAATTCGAATCATTAGTTCCTGAGAGTTGCGCGTTCAAAAAAACTCTTCAGCTTTATAATAGTACTCGTAGTATAGAGATTAAAAATCAGATGTACTATGAGGCCCACTTAAATCTTTAGAACCCAAGTCAACCTCACCTGCAACCTGATTCACTTCCTGATTGACATACGAGGTACTGGCGAAAGCTTTCTCGGGGTTGGAAGGCCAGACCTACAGTCTGACTAGACCTACACTCTGGCCAGATCTGCAGTATGGCCTACATTGGTTCCGTACAGGTCAAACCAACCAAGTCCTGAAACAGAGTCAAAGTCAAAGTCAAAGTCTTTATTTCTCAAAATAGTGCAACACTGTTACAGCTTTTTGACGTCAAAAACTCCTTAAAACTAAGTTTACCACCGCTTCTTAGGCGCTAATGGAGAAGAAACGGCGCAACAAACTCCACTGCGGCATTTTAAGGACGTCAGTTTACAAAAAATAAAAGGGTTTCTTAAAACTAAATATGAACGGATATGAAGGAGTGGAAAAGTAGACCTTAGACGCCAAAGTGCTAGTTTCAATTGAAATCAGCATACGCGGCACTTAGTTCTACTGTAATTTCTGTGGATAAGCTATACACGTCTACAAGAGCAATATAATAGGTTTAATCGTACAACTCGTTATGTCTTTTAGAAGAGATGAAAGTGAATAGATTTATAAATTAAATGGTAATATACGATGTTGCACTAACACCATCAACACAGTTATAAAACTGTTCCACACGATCCCTACAACATATTAATTTTAATACGATTACCAAGAAATTCATATATTTCAAGTCTGATGACATTTATTTGCTGAGAACGGAGTTTCTCGAAGTGCGGTACGATTACCAAGTGGACGTTTTGGTGTCCTATCATTTGACAAAAAACGAATGACAAATTTTCAATTGACAAACAACGTTTGACAAAATTACACTTGATAAATGTATCATTTGATTTCTCATTGTTTAATAAACTACTCATTAGACAAAATATTTATTTGGAAAAAATTCATAAAACATCATTTTACAAATTGATTATTTTAAAAACATGTTAGTTGACAAACAGACAGTGATAGATTATTGAGAAAGCTGCTCATTGCGACTTGGATAGATTAGGTTATTTTTTTTTATAACCATGCAGAACTTTATTTAGTCAAATGAGCATTTTTAAAATAAAATTTTGGCAATCGAAATGTTTTCTAAGTAATACATTTTTGCGAAACGTGTATTATGTCAAATGATTATTTTTAAAGTAATATGTTTGCGAAATGAAAGTTTGTCCAATGATTCGTTTTTCAAACGTTGTTTGTCAAATGATGTTTGGTCATACGTTTTTTGGTCAAACAAGGGTGATCCGGACGTTTTACTTCATATGTTCGAAGTCAGGAAGCATGCATTCAGCCCTTCAAACTCGTCCTCCTTCGCTGGTCGTCGTTTTGTAGAATAGAAACTTCTATGTATGGAAGTCGGCTACGGAATCATACCTTTAAAGACTAAAAAATAATGTCTAAAATTGAATGGCATTTTATACAGTGTCAGTTAACCATGGAGAAGGAAATATTTTGTTCTCCGTGGGTTTAACAGAAAATAGCAGTATCGATACCCTATTTATAAGCAAAGATATCCGCTTTGTGGTACTCCAAATTCCTACAAACCGTATCAGCATTAATATAAATAGCATCAAAGCAATTGAAATGACGGCGACATCATAATCCCGCTGCACACGTCTTGTCGAAGTTGTATACTTAAATAAAGATGAGAATGTTCTATTAATAAAGGATATTTATATAGAAAAGTATCGTCAGCAAGTCGCCTACGTAGGCAAGTCTATTTTTACTACTTACTATAATATTGGTAACTGTGGTCGTGTGGTCATGGTTTTATCATTAGTATTGAGTATTTGTATATTTACGTCTAACTCAGTAAGAGAGAGATGATAAAATACGATTCTTTCGCATTTTGTTTTCAGATTAATGACTATAATTTCAGTGATTTGTTGGAATTTTTGTGTAAAGGCGAGATAAATAGGTACTTGGCTTCCAAAAAAACGGGTTCATCGAACGAAATTCTCAACGTTTTGTTCTACATCTCTAGTTCATTATTTGTGATACTGTCAAAGGGTATATTTGCTAAGAAGTTATAGATTTAGATCGGGATCGGTAGAAGGGGTAGTCGATTATGGACCCATTTTTGGTTAGTTAAGCCTCATTTTAGAAGAAAATCCTGTTTTGAATATACTTAAATGGTCTTTTATTTCAACAATGATATATCTTCATTTACATACTTTTCAGGCTTCATAGGTGGACAGAAAAGCTCAGTTTTCTAAGGATCGTCTATCTCTTTGCCCTATACTCAACCTTCTTTAACTTGTAGGTAGCGTTCAATATCTGAACTACTTTCGTTCACCTCGATTAAATTCAGCTTTCACCCAAGAATCCATTCCTTAGACAATTTTAGATTTTAAACCCGTGCAGGTTTGTACACCCGCATCCTAGTTTCTATTAATATAAACTAGCTGTTGCTCGCGGCTCCGCCCGCGTGGAATCTGATCCCGTTCATTGCTAATATAGCCTATGTGTTATTCTGATGTATAAACTATATTATTGTAAAGTTTCATTAAAATCCATTCGGTAGTTTTTACGAGAAAGAGTAACATCCATCCATACTTACAAACTTCGCATTTTTAATATTAGTGAAAGATTGTGAAGCCCATCAGGTGGGCCGTGTGCTTGTCTGCCGACTGAGTGGTATAAAAAAAAAGATTTTTGTATGTTTGGATGTTTGTTATTCCATTGCGCTCTAACGGCTAAACGGATCTGGCTGAAGTTTGGTACAGGAATAGATTATAAGTAATCTTACTTAACACAGAGGCTTTTTATCCCGGGAATAGGTTCCCATGGGTAGCGGGAACGGGATCCAAATTTCACGCAGGCGTCAGCTTGTTTATTATATTTCACGGTTTCCTTATTGCACGGTTCACTATATACTTATATCTACTGTCTTAAGATCAATCGTAATACTCGTAGTTAAGCAAGTTGACGCAGTAACTTCTCACATACTCGTACATCAGGTGGCAGTCCCAAAACCCTATCTAAACAGTGTAGTGAACAGGTATTTATGCTCTGCAATATCGTAATAGTTTTCCGAGGTATTCCAGCTTCACTGTACCCAAAGGCAAACGCTATACGCACGATACAGTAGTAGTTGTAGTAAAAATATTCTCTATATTATGACAAGAACTTTGCTTATTACAAGGTCTTCAGTATATTCCTCGCAAACAAAGTAAAACTAACATTCATGAATCGTAAGCTCGACACACATTCTGTTTTAATACTATTTTGCACATGCGGCATATCTCTAGCATAGAATTGAAGAGAAAACTCTCCAATTCTATGGTCTCTAGCCTCCTAAGTAAAAGAAAAACAACAGATTTACAATGATCAGCCTTTCGGAAACTGGGCGTAAGAATAAAGAATACTAAAGAATACTATGTGGTTTTTCTTTTACTCAAGCACAAGATTGGTTTTGTAGCAAGAAAGTTACGCATCCGATATTGCAAAATAGCTAAAATTTAAAAACACCAATAGATAACCATTGTAACCGCTTAACATCAGGTGGACCTCGTTCCAGTTTACCACTTAAATCGTATAGGTAAACAGAGGTGAATTTCAAACAGAAAGATGTAAGAATTGTTTCAATCTTTCAACAGTTTATGCTGCGAGAGAATTGGGTTAGTGTGATGTCTGTACGCAAGGTCGTAGGCGGTTGGCGAACCACAAATACTCGCGAAATAAATGTTTTTTTAATAGACGACCTTCTAGAGCAGCGATTCCCAAAGTCCCGCGGAACTCTAACGACGGAACGTTAGAGTCAACGTCAGTGGGGTTCCACGATTCCAATACATTTATCATTGAATAGTTGAAGTTAGGAAATATCGAGGTCCAGCCAAATCCGCAGTTAAGACTGGTAAAGCGGACCCAGACTCCGAGGTGACAGCTTCGGATGCGACTGAGAATTAACGCTAGGATGAATAAGTTGAAGTTTCTTGTATACTATCCTATTATTGTATAGCTGTAAGATTTCTGTGTTGAAATAAATAAATAAAATCCGAAAGTTATATTATGTCACAACTGAGCAGCATAGAAATGGAATGAAAAATATAATTGCCGATAATATCGACTTACATTGGCAAAAGTTAATGCTCAAGACGGGATTTGAACTCTTATGAAGACTAAGTTACGAATTGGTAGTAGATCAGTCTAGTGAGGAAATGTTTTCAAATACAACCCTGCTAGAGAAGTGATTAAGTTAATTGTCGCTAGATGTTCAGATAACTTGGAAATGGTCTGTTAACATACCCAAAACTAAAACTTATTTTTTTTTATTTTTATTTATTAATATCCACAACACATAGTTCATAAGGCATACAATGTACATGGTTGCCATAAAACCCTTTCGGGTTTGACGAGGCAACCGCAGTTCCATTCGACTCAGCTTCTAACTAGGTACTTACATATATTATATAGATCAAATAGGTACTTATTTTCTTTCTTCGAACTAATCGTCTAACTTATACAAAACAATACAAAACAATTCTCTTGTGCAGTATCTCCCATGGAAATGTCACTATCCACAAATACAGTATTGTAAGAACAATTACTGTATGACGGAGGCGTTTACGTAAAAGCCATTACAATACAAAATACATAAAACTTCCCAAACCAAAATGTTTAGACTGTTTGAAGATAATGTTTGCTCATGAAACAGCGCCGGCCTCAACCTTACTTCACGGACCAAAATAAACCATCACACGTCCGCGACTAAACTGTCGCTAATTCTTTGCTTTAGACCTGCCAAATGTATTCTTAGACCGATAACCTGTCTAGTGGCTACCTGATTTCCGATATCGCTGTTTGCAATTCTATATGGTAACTGCATGAATCTTCAGAAATTCTAATTCTCTAGAAACCAACTTCTCTAAATTTTGCTTGTACAAAACTCCACCGTAATGTAGAACTGCATCTAATAAAATAAGGTTCCAAGTAGGAAGTAGGGTTGCCAGATTTCCCTGGATCGGCCTGGGTGCGATGTATATGTCTTAAGGCAATCTCTCGCTCCTGCATCTGAAGACGCAAGACGGCGTGCGGATTAAGTTAATTCGAATCCGATATAAGCGCCACCGCACGAGTAAAAGATTGCCACATTTGTACAATTATTAATGGCCAAATTCTGTTGGCTGTTTCTCCTATTAGATTATGTTGCTGCGAATTTATAAAGGCTGCTTTAAAAAGTACAAACTTGGAACCGGGTTCTGCATACCACCACCATTATAGCAAGGATGTTATTTGACGCGTGGAGTGGGAGTTCATAAGTTTCTGTGGCAATATTTTGCGAGGATATGTCCTTGCCGTTGTCCATATAGGTAGAAAGGAAACGGAAGAGGAACGGGAATATACCTCCCTTCATTAGCAGCACGAAGTAATAAAATTATCCAGGGGTCTTGCAAAACCGAAGCATGCTGATATTAGATAGCCTCTCACTCTTCTTCCCGACATACCTAATCATACTGTAATTTGTAAATGTTTCTCTATCTGTCTGTCCATCTATTACCTCCACATAATTGTTAAACACTGCTCGAAACGTCTAAACACGCTTCAATTTAACTGCTTTTACTATAATGTTGATAGTCGAAGCATACATTCTTTTTGTAACGGCTGAGAAAATTAATAGATATAACTTTATCTTTCTGATAAATACTTTTTGAAATAGTTCAGATATCTGAGTGCTGTTTGGTTGTTTTTGAACATTATTTACCCTGGTAACTTCATCATTTATCAGTGGAAATGGTAATGGAGATCAAAACGTCGATTTTTGAACACGAGGAAGCTCTCGTCTCTCAAAACGCGTGAGTGAGGTAAGAGTACGTCACGTCCTCTGGTCCTGAAAATGTAGTATTCAATTCATTGCCCGTCAGGGTACGGCTGAATCGGTGGTCGGGGTCGGACGGTGGTCTGTATCAGACTCCCGGACAACATCCAGTGGGTAATTTATATTGAGGTTTTCTTCTTCACAACCCCCACCGGTCTTGTTCATTGCCAGCCAAGGTTACGGTTTGACTGGATGATGATTGGTCCGTCCACCCTTACGGTGTATTTTTAATAGAGGTTTTCTTTCTCGCAACCCTGAAAAGCTACTGTACTCACAAGCGTAAAAAATATACAATTTTGGAAAAGTCAGTTTGTATCACGTCATTTAGAGTAGCACGTGGTTTCCTAAAACGCTATAGTAGATGTCAATTGACAATAGTGACGTCACCAGGTCAATGTCCCTGTTCATAGTTATACCGAAATAGCAGTTTCATAGGGCACCTTAGCATGTCAGGTATGCGGTCACGCCCAGTGGTGAGTGATTGGATGGCGATGAACCGGCAACCTTACCTATTGATTTATTACTTTTGTGGAAAAATTTAGGGTAAACTACTTCCTACATCTTTATCTATCGTCTTCACATATAGCATGATTATATTTATTTGCATTCGGCAGACTGTTTCTATGGAGATGGCCCTAAATCAACCAGGGTGCGAGGGAAATGCGTTACTGGATAACCTTACACACCGTTGATTGAGAGTCAGGACAGCGTGCAGTTTTAGTCGGTACGAGTCTGCCATAACCGGGGGTGATTATGGCAGACTAGCATGGCATTGATATCCGTGGGAATTTTAGCACAAAAATAAGTTTGAGAGGCTTTCCTCCTCCTCTTTTACCTTATTTCCTTTTATGTACCCACCATTAGGTAACTGTAGAATACAGAATGACACCTTTGGTGGAGACAAAGACCACTATTGTATCTACTCACGATTAGTTTGATCTCAAATATGTCTGTAATATATAGACATATCTAAATACCTTATAAGGTCTAGGGCATCTCGTTTACATAACTACGACTAACCCTTTCACGAGCTGGTTGCCCTTGACGGGTTCGAAGCTAGGTGATGTCATCGCCGCCAGGGAATACGGCGTTGTTTTCTTGAACAATAAAGATATTACACTCGCACGCAAAGACACACATAAGCCTAAATATGTTCAAAGTCTAGTGTTCGTGCGTATGTGTATGTGCATGGGCTTAAGCCTCGTTTTAGTTTACCTTATACTTACGGAGTTTCAGCGATTTGAGCTCCCAAACCCGAGAGGAAATTCTGCATCAGAACCTGGTCCATCTATTAGCAGGTGCACTGACTTGGAGGTGAGGTGGGTTTGGCCAGATACCCGAGTAGATACTAGCAATATGTAACTTGAGAAAGTTTTATCGCAATGGTAGGCATGAGCTTATAAAAAAAATAGTTTTAAAGTTGCAATGTACTTTCAAACATTTTTCGCCACAATGTTTGTCGCTGCGATGTCATTCGCCCTGGTGGAATTCGCTTCAATGACTTTTCGCTCCAGCGTACCACGCTGAAAGTTTTTCGCCACAACGACCTATCGCTGCAACGTCATTCGCTACTACGTACGGGACCCCTGTAAGACATAGGGCTCCATCGCTTTTATCATATTCTCGAAAGACTCCATTTGTAAAACAGCATATTCTCATAAAATCATTTTTCTCATAATATCAATCTTTTAAGATAGATACTATTGGATAGATAACATTCGCAAAACACCTACTATTTTCATACCCATACTATTCATAGCAAACCATTGCTATCGTATCTCAAATATATCTTCTTTCTGTTTCAGGTACTATTCGACAACACCGTTTAAGTTTTCATTCAGCGTAAGTAAATGAGTAAAATTACGTAGGTATTTCGAACATTTGATATCCCTAATGGGCTGGCAAAGGTATAGATTCTTCCTATAGAGAGATCACAGGTTCTCACGCCTTACCGTATATGCCCTACTTGGTAAGGTTATCCTGCGAACTAGTATTACGTAACTTATGTTAAATGACCTATAAATACAACACATTGTCACGATTTATATAAATCGAAGTTTCTTACAGTCCTACGTAAATAGTAAAATCCGGTGGAAAAAATCTTACCTTTAATAGAACGACCATAGTATGTATGGAATTCTGGCCGTTCTGATCTACCACGGCTTCTCTTTACAGTGCAAGCCGGCAGGAATCAGATTATAGGGACCCCTCGCCACTGGTAGCAACTGCATTTAACCAAGTTTACCACCAATGTGGTCAAATGCCAACTGCATTTGACCAAGTTTAACGCGAATATGGTCAAATGCCAACTGCTTTTGACCAAGTTTACTGCAAATATGGTCAAATGCAGATACACTACACGTTGGAGGTAAACGGTTTCCAAAAAGTATATAATTGAAGTTTTTAGAATTTAGTTAAGACGCCTACACATTTGCTGCTTGCAACATATCACTGATGTACCACGTAGCGAAATCGTTCAGGGTGTAAGTATAGGTGCGGTGTACAACACGCTAGGCGTGTTCACCTTGCCTGGCCGTAGGATCCTCCCTTAGGTAGGCCAATGCTACACTCGACTGGAAATTGAGTTGACCTACTACGAGTACGTAACACCTTTTTTTGCGTGCGGATTATCTTCTCAGATAACCCGCTGCCCCCGGCGGAAGCGGTTATATCGACCTCGAACAGACTAAAACCACATGCCGACTCAGGTTTTCAGATGCCGGGGCGAAAGACTAGGACATATCCCTCGCACCCCAACTGGCTCAGAGCCATCTCCGGTTCCGAGATGGCCCCCTCGGTATCATGTTTGCCCCATCTTGCCCCGGACGGGCATAAACACTCCTTATTATGTGAAAACACAAAAATATTCTCGTGAAATGTGGATTTCTTATCTATCGCTGCCTACCCCAGTATGAATACTTCCGTGAGCATTGTATAGGTAACTAGCTGCCCCGGCGAACTTCGTACCGCCATATTTTCGGCCCGCGTGGTATTCAAATCCCGTTCCCGCTGCACCCTTATCACTTAGGGGGATGAAAAATAGATGTTGGCCGATTCTCATAGATACCGGATAAGCACAAAAAATTTCATCAAAATCGGTCGAGCCGTTTCGGAGGAGTTCGATTACGCACCCCGTGACAGAAGAATTTTTATTAGATTATGCGATAAGTATAGACATGCAATATGGTTGAACACTGTAGAAGCAAGTCATTGCTATAATATTTTAACAGGGGCTATTACTCAGTCGTCAGGCGATATGTCATGTTATTCAATACACGAATAAGCTTTGAAATAAATATTATGTTCCTATAACCGTAAATATAAGTAGTACCTAACTAGAGACCGGATTATACGCAATGTATTTGTGTAATCGTGCGAAGTGGAGGAGGAAGAGCCGGAAGGCGGACCCTGAGCTCCGAGGTCATCTTGGCCACGGATGCAATCAGGATAATGCGTCTACATGAGGATGATGATGATGATGATGTATTTGTGTAATCGTATTTAAACTTCTAAAAGTCTCTACCATACTACCATGTTCTGATGAGGTTTTTCAATTAGTCCCATCCACTCCTTTCCTACCCAGAACAACACGTGCAGGACGTAGATGTCACCCGCATGCAGTACAGATTGTTTCATCACGAACCAAGCGGTTCGGTAACTTTTTGCCGCACCATTAACACCTGGAATTCCTTACCAGTTAGTAGTTTCCGGGTCCTTTAAGCGTGGCGTGAAAAAACATCTAATGAGGCTGATGAGACACTCAAGCTGAGTGCCACCATTGCAACATCTTGTCTGTAGTGGAGACCCTCTTTCCTAAGACTTTTCTTAATTTTTTTTTTTTTTTTAAATTGGAAAAAGCGAAATCAATACTCGGGCAGGACTCGAACCCGCGATCTTTCCCTTACAGGGGGAATGCTCTGACCACTGAGCGAGCTTCGCCCGTGATTGATCCAAATTTTCCAATACATCCATCTTAGGGCGAAGACTTTTCTTTAAGCTAACCGTCAAGCAAATTGAAGTGTCCTATATCTAAAAGAAATATAGAGCGAAAGTTCACGTTCTCACTAGTTTTAAGTTAAAATATGCAATGACCTGGGTGTGGGTTAAACATGCAAATGCATATGCAACATGCAAGTCTCCACTAATAACATACGTATTGCTCGGGACATATATCTTGGTCCTAAAATGTGCTCAAAACAACCTCACGCATTACACATTTTCTTGGGTGTCTTTTGAGGATAGCGCGGAGTGCTACCGCGGTGGACGAGTTCAAATTCACCAAGCATAGATTATTATAGCCGCGGTAGCCATACCACTATGGGTAATGGACTGCTGAGACGAGGTCTCGGGTTCGATCCCAGGTTTTACCATGGCACACACCAATGACTTTTCGATACTTTTCGAAGTTATGTGTGTATTTATCGCAGGTTTATAAGTGCCCGGTTAATGGCAATAGGCTCGCCACCTATTACATTGGGACCTAAACATAAACGGCGAAATGTGGGTGCTAGCACCTCTGCCTACCCCTTCGGGGATATAGGCGTGAGTTTATGTTATGTTACGTTAGATTATTATAAAACAATTTGTGTGCGCCAGGACCTCGTTTGTTTCGCGATTCATGTCCAAGATACGGGTGCCGAGGTATACCTATATACCGCTAGAAATCTGTTAGCATCAAAATTAGTTATTTAAATCCGAGATGCGGCCATGTGTACATGCAAATTCTGCCTATTAGGGGGAAATATTTTCCCCACGCAGGGATGGCTCTGCACCGACCTGATATTAAAACTAGTTGTGCCCGCGAATTTGCGTGTCCTTAGAATTGGTTTTTTTTTTGTAGAACCCTGATTATTATTTTCCAAGATAAAAGTAACCGTGGTGAAGGGTGGAAATTTTTAAAAAGGAAAGCTGGTGGAAAAAATCCTTGCCTCGATCTAGATTTTCATGTGATATACAAACCATTAGGAAACTAGCAGGAATCGCGTTATAGAGACCTGCTGAAAGGTAGCTTAATTTATGCCTTACTAGCTTTTGCCCGCGGCTCCGCCCGCGTGGATGTCGGTTATCGCGACCAAACATAGCCTTTGTCCTTTCTCGAGGTCTAATCTACCCCTATACCAAATTTCATCAAAATCGGTTCAGTGGTTTGGGCGTGAAAGCGAGACAGACAGACAGACAGACAGAGTTACTTTCACATTTATAATATTAGTAGGGATAACATCAGGTATACGTCAACGAAAATTCCAACCAAATCAACCATGTTGAACAGACAGTAATATAGCAACTAACAACGTACGCATCTCTGCCACTTAAGTAGTATAAAAAAAACTATCTTTCTGTCAGACTGACATACAGACAAAAGTTCATGATGCATTTATTAAAACGCTATTAATTTAATAGGTAGACAGACATAATAATTGTAATAATTTCTATAGACGACTAGCTGTCCCGGCGAACTTCGTACTGCCATATTTTTCCCGTTCCCGCTGCACCTATTTTCTCACCGTTTAAACCTTCCCTGCCCCCCTAGACAAGTGGCAATGCGTTGCTCGGCGTATGATGGAATAGAATGCCAAATGTATAGGATTTGACGTTTTTGACATTCGTTGACGCCTGTCATATACGTCAAATCCCATACATTTGGCATTCTATTCCATCATACGCCGAGCAACGAATTGCCACTTGTCTAGAGGAGCTGGACATCCACGAACATTTCAAGACTAAAATTAGCCAAATCGGTTCATCCGTTCTTGAGTTATAAACTAACAACGAAAAGTGTCATTGATTTTTGTATATTAGAAGATAGAGCCATGTTGGAGCTAACGTGATTTATAAAATTAAAACAAGCTAATGACTTTTGCCGCTGCTTAATGCAAATTCTGTCTGCGAGTATGTTCAGCATCCCGACAGCAATATAGAACGGTGAATTTAGAACAAAACAAGACTAACATTAGTGCTCCCGCGCACAGTATTTCCTTTCGGAGCGTGAGTTCTAGCCAGTCGCAGTCACGTTCTGAAACTATATATGCCCACATAGGTGACCTAACTGCTTACCTAGAATTACTGTGAGTTCACGATAGGCTAACCAGTGCTGGTAATTTGGTGTATGGTATTAGAATGCGTTCTTTTATAACTTCTTCTTCCTCCTAGCGTTAATTCCCAGTCGCATCCGAAGCTTTCAGCTCAGAGTCTGGGGTCCGCTTTACCAGTCATAGCTACATATTTGGCTAGACCTCGATATTCTCCGTGAAGCGATTGCCATCTGACCTCCACGACCCAATGTTACAACATTAGGCGATATCGAAGCTTTGCAGCTAGACTGTTGTTTTTGGACTTTTTAGGGCACCAACTAGGCGTTCTTTTATAAATTGATAAGCTTTTACCCCTGGCTCTACCCAACTTACTGCAAAATTTTCTTAATTTTCCTTCCCATAAGCACCTCCTACAGAGTTTTTTTTAACATGCAGCAATACCCACGGATACCGCCGCTACTGGAGCTAGCGGGGGTAATTATTTTGAACTTGAACCGACCAAAACTGCACCGTCGTCGTCGCGCCATCAGTTCTGGTGGTGAGGTATCCTCTGGCATATTTCTCGCGCATCACGGCTAACCCAGGGCCAGCAAAGGACTCCTCGGGTGTGGTTCTATAGTGTCCCCAAAGACATTAACATCTAAAAAAACGCCAAGTTGTTAAGCCAAGATATTGCGTTTACCCTTTAACAAATACCTGCAAAACATACACTTAGAACGAAACAGCTTACATTTAGAACCTATACGTGTATCTCTTGACCTAGCACCAACAAAGGCGGTCGGGTTTCTAGCCCGGCCTGTCGGACCGGTCCGTGGCTATCTGCGTTTGTCTGCTCTTGTTCTGACCGTACCGTTTATACGTAGGCGTTAAGATATATGCGTCCCTTTATTTAAATTGCTTGGTGCGTCGCTGGTATGGGAATATAGAGTGACTATATTAAATATACGACGTCCAATGAAATAGTCCAGTGAAAGATTTGGACCTTTGGAATTTCACTCGAAGGAAAAATGTCCTTATTTTTAAAAAGAGAAAACTGAAAAAAAGTGTCTGAAACACTTTCGAAAACTCGCTTGCCAACGAGAACCAACTAAATCCTAAAAAATAACATCCTGTATTTTATAGCATCAATGGATAGTGTCATCAATCCGTAGCATTACGTGTTTTCTGTTTTCAGTATTTGTTGTTACAGTGGCAAACAGAAATACATCATCTGAAAATTTCAACCGTCTAGCTACACGGTTCATGAGACAATCTTTTTTGTTAAAAAATTTTGCTCACCAATATGGGCAATCTCAACAATGGACAATGTTTCTAAAAATTTCAAGAATGGCAACGAAATACCTTGCAATCAAGCTTAATACATGAATATCACCTGTCAAAGGCAAATAATTATACCCAATAAATAAGGTAACCCAAATCAATCAATATGAGTTTGTCTAGGAACGGGGTCCGATGTTCCTGTGACCAGGCAAGATGATCACGCCTAGTGGACGAGGGTTCCGTTTTTACCCTTTGGTTACAGAACCAGGGTTCTGTGAGGAATGAGGAAAATTTTTGCAACACTCTCCTTCATTAGAGTGCCAATCCTCGTTGCATCCAAAATTCCAAAATTCTTGTAGACTTGTATGAGGTCTATAAAATATGACGCACGTCTGTATAATATAATGGTGTTTTAGAACCAAAGGTGCTTGGTTTTTACGAAATCTATCTCTAAGAAAGCTGTAATTAATTTCCATTAAAAACATTTGCCTATTACTTGAAAATGTTTACTACCCACGCTCCACAATGTGCCTAGAGCCCAGCCCCTCATAACTGTAAATACGAAACCATTGTCTAGTATTTTACTGTGCGAACAATAAATCATATGACTTTTGACATTTAGGAACGCGTCTTTGGAATGTTCTGGAAGCTTTCTGTGAATTATCATCTATGCCATCGGTTCATTGGTTACACTGAAAATCACGGATATGGTAACCTTGTGTTATGCGCCTTTTGCAGGAGCTATTAAGTTATTGTGTGCATGTAAGTACATTGTTGCGGAAGTCCATATACAGCTTCAGATCTTTATATCTTTCGTGCACCTAATATAACAGAATGAAATATAAGTGAAGTTACCTCTGCAGTTCTATTATTTATGCCTCTGCTAACAAAACTAAAAAGCACTTATTATACGAAATTAATAAAATTATTTTTTTAAGAAATAATGCAGCCCACTTGGATGCGAGCCGCTTCCAACCGGTCCTATTGGAGATCTATAGGGGAGGCCTATGTCCAGCAGTGGACTTCCTATGGCTGAAATGATGATGATGATGATGAATGCAGCCCACTTTACCTAATTAGGCTAAGTGGATCATCACATCCCGAAGGACAATTCTCATAATTAACATCTACAAAAAAAAACCCATCGAATTGAGAACCTCCTCCTTTTTGAAGTCGGTTAAAAATACAGCCTCAATCTTAATTTCAATCTCTCAAATGTCAAAAACTGTATTCTGGTAACACAATTTTCAACATCGAACATTGACATCATTGTCGTTTTTCGCATTTGAGAGATTGAATATAGATCGAAGAGTGATTTTAGAAAATATTTTTATTAGAGAATAGACTCTCTGGTTGCATCCAAAGCTTGTATTTTGGAGCTTATGGTTCGTTCTCCTGATTTGGCATATTGGCTTTTTTCGTTTGACCTCGGAACCGAGTTTTGTCTGTCAGTCAGCCGGTTTACCGACTGGCAGCTGAAGTTAACTTGATCCTGAAAGTTTTAAGAGGCCCATACACCCAGACCCAATACCGTAATTTACGCAGAGAAAGTCGAAGGCAGAAGCTAATAAATTGTTGTTATTAAACAAGCGCTGAGTACCCTGGTCATGTGGAGCATCTATCAGCACATCCAACAAACAGACTCATAAACGTAAATACGTATTTAACTCCGACACAACCCGGGAACTGTTTATCTGAGCCTTATTAATCTGAAGCAGAAATACACACAGCACCTTATGCTAACGAAGTTTATAGGCCGTTGACCTCTGTGAGGTACGAAAGTTTAGTCGGGTATTGTGTCGCTAGAACTTCGCTATGCAGATTGAGCTAGTAAGTAAGTTCTGTGTCAAGTTGTCTGATTAGGGAAATACTGATAGAAGTTATTTTATTTAAAGAAGTGCTGAAAAAATTAAGTGATAACTATTAATTTTTGAGGACAGTCGCTCCCTTAAAAGCAAAGATAAAACAATTTAAGGAAAAGAGGGTCCACCTCGCTATACATTGTATAGCGCTATACATTATATATGGAAAAAAGGGCACTTCTGAAGCACTCGAAACCGGCGGGCTTGCATGAAAGATTTAATGACAGTAGATTAAGTTCGTGAAGGATGTAAGAAGAAGATAGAAGCAGATGGCGGTCTCTGTCTACCCCTGAGGAAAACAGGCGAGAATATATGTATGTATGAGTATGGGTGCGGATCTTGGACTCCATAGTTCAGGTTCTGAGTGCAACCGAGATTGGCGCTCGGGTGCAATTTAAATACTGTCGTAACAGGGGCGGTTATATCGAACTGGAACCGATTAAAACCGCACGCTAACTCGGGTCTTCAGATGCCGGGGTGTAAGGTGGCTCATAAGGCGTTTCCCTTACATCCCGGTTGACTCAGGGCCATCTCCTGTTTCGAGACAGCCCCCACGGGCGTGGAAAATGCGAGCAAATAATGGGACATCCCCATTATGTGCTCGCGGAAGGAGGCAGCGGCAGTCTACACGTTTGTGATCTACCTACACCATAAAAATAAAGTGTGATCTTACAAAGACCTCAAGTATCACAGCTTAAATCTAAACGCATACCATGCCATAGTCTATACAATACATATACCTATATATAATGTGGATGTCTTTCAAAAGTGTGCCGATCCAGTCAGGCCGGTTTGCCACACGACACTTAGACATCTTATTGTCTGAGATGTACGTATTGTACATACTACTTATATCTGTTTATAATGTCTATATGTTTGTGTATACTTATAGTCGTATTCTACTAATATCATAAATGTGAAAGTGTTTCAGGATGGATGGATGTGTGTGTGTGGATGTTCGTTACCTACTCTTGCATATGCAAGAAAATTTGTTTGCTTTAATTGCGCCTAGGCGTAGCCAGGGTGCACAGCTAGTATACCTTAAAAAGAGTTAGGTTAATCTGTAGCACAGAATTACTATCTGTAGCATGCCCATACGTACTGAAAATGAGTTCATTATGTGCTGTTTCCACGTCAACAGCCCACGCATACGCTCGTATGCCAAGTGGCGCTAACGTGCCCTACAAAGATATGTCATGTACGCGTAGTATAAAAATAATTTACTGGCCTATTTGTACTATTCTGCAATATTCTTGTAAGTTCTTGATATTCCTGAAAGACCCGGGTCCTTTAAGCGGCGGAATCGGAATCACCATTCTAGGGACAGCATCTGTAATGGCAGCTACTATTCTTTGGACTGCATTCTAGTAGTCAATTTGGCGACCAAAATATTAAAAAAAAATAAAGGAAGAGTAAGGCCAGTTGCTACGTACTGGTCCAACGTATGAAGGTGAAGTACCAGATAAATATGTTTTAGCCAACGGATTGTACGTATGAAAATCTTTTGCGGACCTCATTCACTGATCAGGTATGACATATTGAACTTAGCAATATACTATCTCAACCACTCCTACGTGTTTGATAGGGCATTTTCAAATAGCTAATACGACCATACTTACAAAAATCGTCTTTAAAGTTTAATTGCCAAAGTTCAAAGCTCTTTGCATTTAGTTCAAGAAAACTTAACTATAAGATTTCTGCAAGTATCGTTCTTAAATCAAAGGAATTAGAGTTAAAATGCTGTGAGGGTAGTCTAAGAAAAGTTGGCACAGGCAAAGTTCAATGACCTTGAATACGCTACGTTAGCGTGCGGGTTATAAATTACGAACTTTTTGCAATGTTTCAGCAGCACTACTCGCCATATGAAGTTATTAGTATGGTTTTGCATTCGTAATTGCACCCGTACTTGTTTTTCGTACCTTATGCGTAACGTATATAATATCTAATAATAACAAAATTAGTCGAAATGCTATGTAGGTACGACACAAAACATTTCTTTGTAATACATATTTCTATTACGTTTTTGTTAAATGAAATATGGGGATTTTCAAATGTTTAATGGGAGGTAGGGGGAGAGGCAGGTAGAGGTTGGGGAGATTATTTTAAGATCCTTTTACCTAATACGATTTTAAGAAAAATTGGCGAATGTCTACGGTATGATTTAGAAGAGATTTAGAGAGATTAAATTTAGCACATTCGACGCAAGAAACCCGCACCTTTATAAAATCTCGAATGCAAATCTTTGCCTAGCATGTAGTGTGCATATGTAGTGTTTTATTTACATCAACTTGGTGCGCCTTCACGTAACTATTAATAGACAGCTATAAATATTTTATAGGGATATCTAAGTTTTAGATAACTGAAATAGCTTAGGAATTATGACTACTCATGATTGACCTAGCAGGAATGGATCGACTTGTACTTGCCTATACCTATCTAGGTTTTTGTGGTACACTTTACTGAATAACTATCACGTTTATAGTTTTGTGCTTTAACATAGTATTATCTATAACTAATAAAAAAAAAGAATTTATAACCATTAAAAATGAAAATTTACTATTTTGTATTGATAACGTCGCTGCAACGAAACTAAACTTTAGTTTTAACTACGTGAGCCTTCACAAAGCTCAGTTTTTTGCTAGTCTAACTGTCTAAATAAGATTGCCTAAAAATTTTGCGAAATTCACTTAGAAAGAAAGAAAGAAAGAAGAAAGAAAGAAAGAAATAAAGAAGAAAGAAAGAAAGAAATAATTTACTTAGAACATTGTCATCCAAGTGAAGTCCCCACAAACAGCTAATATCTAATAAAAATTCGCGCCGAAGCTTCTACGAGCGCAATTCTTATTCTATGACCTCTGACGTGACACGATTTTGACATCAGTCTGCGCCAAAAAACACGAGTGACTTGAGGTCATGTATTGTAAATTTTAAAATTTGCCGCTGGATATTCGTAAATTCTTGTCTCCTGTGGTAGATTTTAAATTTGTCTGTAATTGGCTCGTAAATGCTTTTAAATAAGTGAATGCTAAACTTTAATCATTTACTTCTGAGCTGTTTAATTAATATTCGACTAGCTTCCGCTTGCATTCGCATAAAACATTAATAAATATACTTCTCTATCAAGTCTAATTTATATAGCAATATTCGTATACTGAATGAGACATATAATCGCTCTGACGCAGGCTTTTCTTTCGGGGGTTGGGAAAAGTCTGTGCCCAGGGTCCAAAGTGTGAACTTTAGACCAAACAGAAATTATCTAGAAGGATGATGAATGACAGCCTCCGTGGCGTAGCGGTAGTGAACGCGGCCGCTACGCAGGAGGCGCGGGTTCGATCCCCGCTCAGTGCAAAAATTTGTGTTCATGAAATATGGGTATTTGCATTGGTCTGGTCGTGCCTCGGAGAGCACGTTAAGCCGTCGGTCCCGGTTGCCATAAAAACATCTATGGCATTCGTTACGGGTAGTTGAAGCCCAAAAAAGTCCAAAAACATCGGTCTAGCTGCAAAAACTTCGATATCGCCTAATGTTAACATTGTGTTGTGGAGGTCAGATGGCAATCGTTTCACGGATTATGCGGTGTTTTCTTAACATGCGCATAATCCCCACGGGTGATACTAGTTGGGTAGAGGGCTAGATGAGGACTCTGTGATCGCCACACAAGAAGAGGGCCAGCTCCAAAGAAATGGCCCTGCGTTGACCGGGGTGCGAGAGATATCTTCTTTATCCTAGCATTAATCCCAGTCGCATCCGAAGCTTTCACCTCGGAGTCTAGGGTCCGCTTCACCAGTCGAACTGCGGATTTGGCTGGACTTCGATTTTATCGTGAAGCGATTGCCATCTCCTCCACAACTCAATAACGATATTGGGAGATACCGAAGCATTGCAGCTAGATCAGTTGTTAGACTTTTTAGGGCTCCAATAATAATCCGTTGCGACTGTCATAGATGTATGTATGACAACCGGGACCGATATGGCTTAACGTGCTCTGCGAGGCACGACCAGATTAATGCATACAAATATTTATACTGAGCGGGAATCGAACCCGCGCCTTCTGCGTAGTGGCCGCGTTCACTACCGCTACGCCACAGAGGCTGGGGTGCGAGAGATATGTCTCTACCAATCTCACCTCCGCCAAACTGCAACCCACAGACGGTGTGCCCTCGCCGTAGCGTTTTATAGAATAGAATGTCAAAAGTATTGGATTTGACGTATATGACAGGCGTCAACGAATGTCAAAAACGTCAAATCCTATACATTCGTCATTCTATTCCTAGGATGAAGAATACTCTGGATTAGTCAAGCGCGTACACCCGAAAGGGACGACAACATAGTACTTATGATACCAGTGTTGTTAGTCCCTACCAAATTTTACCCCGCGACTTTTTTAAATCCGTTAGGTGGTATATGAATTTAATGTTTTCTGGCATTAGTGGCATTACATCCTTTAAAAAACTCAAATACAAAACAATTTAGGCATCTGGATCTGGATTTGGAAATCTGAAACAACATTTTCATTAATGTGAAGTTTTAATAATAAATAAGAAATACCCCACATTATGGGTAATTTACCAGTACCTCAACTGGTATCCCTAATAATTCTATAACCCGGACAAATTATAAAGTAGATAAAAATGGCGGACAAGTCTGGCTTTTGTTTCGAGTTCGATAATTTTAACTCACCACTTTATTTGGTTGGTTAATACACGTATTATGGTGATAATAAATCAATATTTTGAGCCATTATTTCTACTTTAAAGAACTTGTTAATATGCTACGGCTCTTAATCTATTAATATCTTTACAAAAAAAGGGATATTTTGTCTAAAAATCGTACTTACGTATGATAGGTTATGTCTTGTGATTTCCGCTCACTACGGCTTTTGCAGCCTAATATATAACATATCACCATGTTAAATACAATGAGTTTTAAGCAACAAACTTATGCCACTTAGTTTCACCACTTAAATTACTGTCAATTATGAAGAATTCTCAGAACATTCACGATCACAAAAGATTTGTTGGTCACAATTTTCCACTTGTGACCAACAAAAAAAACTGAAACTCTAACAAAGACAGAGCATATAGTTTTTGTCCTATTCATTCCTTACAGTTTTTGTATGTTGTGTCTCGTTCATACGCGGTATTATTATTTGCGTAGCAAATCCAGAGTATACTTGATCCTAGTTCTATTCCATGATACGCCGAGCAACAAATTGCCACTTGTCTAGAGGGCTTTTTTTTTTTAAAGAAAAATAAAAGAATATTAGCAACCGAAATTACTAATATTCCCTCTAACCCCTTCAACTAAGCTAAATTACTTATGCTAGGTGTGGGTTCACGTCGGTAGTGTAATGGCCAGGATTCGAACCCGGGACCTCTAAATCGTAAGGCCGACTCTTTAACCATTAAGCTACCGACGCTTAAGAAGTATTTCACAGATAGGCCTTAGCAATAAGTAAGTATTGAAAGAAACTGACCTATTTTCACCTCGTGTACTGATAATATCGACAATTTTAACCACAACATTGTAAGTAACAGCTGGTTTTCAGAGGAAAAAGATCTTAAATAACTCTATAACAACTTACCTTCTAAGTGATTTTCCTTTGTATTTATCAATGTTACTAACAACCTTTTACTACGTTACAGTTGATTTGTTAGAGCTGTTAAAAGAACGTACTGAGGTATGAATCAGACACATGTGTTTTGAATTGCAAACGTAGGGGAAGAGTGAGATACAATCATTGTTATGATCTGAAAATGAGGAACTTATGTAGGAGATTGTTTATAGCAGATATGAAAGTTACGTGCAATAGGGAATATGCATGTATTTTTTTTATTTTTTTTTACATTTCTACTAGTTATAACATTACTAAAAATAAATATAACTCATCCGAAATATTAACCATTCGGCTAAAAAAAATATTTTAAAATCACCATAATTTTCGGGCGATTTAAACGCGCCATCTTGGCGCGCTTTTTCTGTGACGTCATAGTACAGACGCGTAGGTACTATGTCAACCATAATGTCAACAGTCAAATGTCAACAAAATCAACAACTTTAAACTGTAAACAACGCAAAGTTTTAAAAGTTAAATTAAAACAGTGAGTTACAAAATCAACTTATTAGCATGGACATGGAGATTCTCGTTCAGATCTGTCACCAAAATAATAACATTAGCTCCCTATGTTATTTACTCAGGTTGTGTTTATGGTATATTTATTAGAACCATGGAAAAGATCATGTATTAAATATATACGACTTATTTACCTCGCAGCTTTAACTCCTCTGAGTTCAGTAGACGTATAATCCGAATTAGATGCGAAATATGTAGTCATCATAAAGACATCAATTTTCGGCAGGTTATCTGATTGTCCTTTGACAAAACCGGACTCAGTCATTGTATTTAGTCTTTTTTACTAGGTAATAATTGTTTATACACAGAAAACCAGAAAACTAACAACTCAATATGGAATAATCGCGTAACAACACACTAGAAAGTAAACAAACAACTTGTTGCGAACTCAGCGAACAAACACTGATCATAGATTAATATTATATACTTACTGGAGATCACCCGTGCGCGCCGCGCGCTCGCATTACTAGTGATGAGTCATGCTACTTTATAGTATTATTATGTAACTATGTTTCTGTGTATTTATTTTAGTGGGTGTTATTTTGTATTTTTTTTCTATTTTTATTTTTTTTATGTGTGTGTTTAATAAACGTCTTTTCTTTCTTTCTTTCTTTCAGCGAAGCGAACTGTCATCAGTGTCATCGGCTGTACTTTGACGTCACATTTTATTTCACCAATAGCGTTGCGTTTTAAAAATTTGCGAGGGAATTTCAAAAAATCCATTTTTTGATTATTAAATTTCACTATCAAGTATTGAAAAAAAAATAAAAAAATTGTATAAGTATGTTTTATAAACAATAAAGATTACAAATAAAAATATTTTGTCCATTTTAGCGTTACATGCATATTCCCTATTGAGATAAAAATATATTTTTGTTGAAAGATTGCACTATTAGGCGTGGCTCTTTAGAACAATATGACATGTGTCACGGTTCCAGTGAGAGACAGGAATAGATCATGAATATGTCTGAGCTATCTTTCGCCAAAATAATTGGGCTTTCTCAGCAAAATAGTAGATCTATCGACAAAATTTAGACTTGAGCGTCATCGACGGAGCCCCGATTCGCTGAGCCCCTATTTCTTCGTATATTTTTACAAAAGTAACAGTAATCCGTTGTGTATCCGTGTCGGGACGCGCGATGCCGTATTCTGCGGACGAATAGTCCACAAAATATATTTGGAGATAGATTTACCATATATGGCGACAGATTTATTATTTTGAGTATTGCTCATGCATGACACATCTCTTGGACCTAAGGTGTGTTCAAAATATGCTCTACACGCGCACTACACGTTTCTTGAGTGTCTTTTAAAGATAGCATCGGGTGCTACGGCGCGGCGGTGGAAGAGCTCAAATTCACCAAGCATAGATTATTACAAAATTCGCACGCGCCCGGACCTCGTTTGTATCTCCATTAAGGTCGAAGATACGGGTTACTAGCATAATGTTTTTTTCGCGTAATGACAATTCAGTTAGGTTGACATGAAAGCATGTTACCTAGATAGCTGAAAGACAATTCAACTAAATGACATAAAAACAGAATACCCAGTTAGCAGAGAGTCAACTCTGCTGGAAGACATAGAAGCACGTGTCCCGAAGTATACCAATATTTGATGACGAATTTGGAATAGGACGTAAAAACTAGGTAGCTAAGTAGATGAGTTAATTTTGACACCTATGTGTACATAACGTAGCGCGTTTTATTGTAATGTATTTATTTTATTTATTTATTTATTTATTTATTCCTCATTTATATAAATTTTTCGGAATAATATTGATTTATTTTCATAGCTTAACTTATAGTAGCGCCAGGAATGTGGATGTCGGTTATCGCGACCAAACATAGCCTATGTCCTTTCTCAAGGTCTTATCTACCCCTATGCCAAATTTCATCAAAATCGGTTCAGTGGTTTAGGCGTGAAAGCGTAACAGACAGACAGAGTTACTTTCGCATTCATAATATTAGTATAGAGTAATGGATATGGATTTCGGTTACTACACTTTAAAACTACGGAACCCTAAAAAAAGTGGTGTACCTACCTTAGAGTATCTATCTTAGCGCGTCTTAGCAAGTATGAACTGCTATCACAGGTGTGAACAGTGCCTAGAATTTTTGACAACTGCAATCAGTAGCAAAACAATATCTGCCAAAGTGATTTCGCAAATAACAGTTTATTTCATTTTGTGGTAATAATGGTGAACTCTGCATTGCCAGGCTCTCAAAACGATTCCCGGAAGAAAAATAAAAAGAATGATAACATTTCATATCACCCGTGAGTAGTATATGACTAATTTATTTGTTTTCATAAAATTTATACGGGTCTCCTAGGGGGATGCGAGAAACGCGACGCGGGTTACAGCTGACGGCTGTCACCGGCCATATTTTCTTTTAAATGAATAGTGATGTAGCACATGCACTTTCGGTTACGATAATTTTCTTTTTGCAGTAGAATTTCATTGTAGGTTTATTTTCTTTTATGTAGTATAGAGTATTTACTGCGTAAACAAATAAATCTGCTCATTTTACTTTTATATATTATGCACTATTATTTTTGTTAGGTTTACAAAAATACTAAGATGCATAATAATAGATGCATGAGTGAAAGCTAAAAGCTATAAAGAGGCCTGATTGGGAGCCGAATATTCGAAGTTTCATCTGTTCTATCTATTTTAAGCTTGATTTCAAATAAGTAACTAAGAAAGGGCTTTGCAAACTGAATGACGATGCAGTACCAGAACTTTACCTCCACGTAGGTAAATGCTTATGCAAAACTTTATATTTCAATTAACCACTGGCCTCTTCCAAAGTGCTTATCCATACTTCAGTGCTTTCCGGTCGTAATGTGTGAGAATGAATTCACTGTCTACTCGTATGGCGAGCGGTGCGGCGATGAAAAGTAACGAAATTCTAGGCATTATGTCGAACAATTCTTCTGAACACAAACCATCGGCGGTAAAACACCCACAGCAAGGAAGTTCCTTCTGAGGTTGAGAGGGACTACCACCCCGCCTGTGAGTATGGGATCGTCGACGATCCTCAGCGTCCGTCTTTGCGCCAAGTTGAAAGGGTCTAGGTAAAAACGTGACAGCAGTACTCCATGTGGGGCCGAACGGGCGCGTTATAAAGAAGAAGTCTTTGCCCCGCAGTGATGTACTGCCTCGTCCTGTTGAGCACTCCTGGTTTCTTTGATACCAGCTTGACTTAGGCTTTCAAGTGACTACGGCGTTGATCGTCACTGAAGATACCAACACCGAGGATCCCTATACTCGAAGAGATGGTAAACGGTGTGTCTAGAAAATTGCGGCGCTACAATAAATGGGGTTTTCTTAGCGGTGAATGCACATACTTGTGTCTTAGCCGAGTTGAATTGGCCTAGGGTTAGTCGTCCCCAATCGGATACTCTAGTGAGAGTAGTCTCGATTTCAGACACAAGTTTGTGACTTACCTCCATCGCTGACTGAGGGATATTTGCCTGTGTACCTAATATGTGTTCCCGATACAGTCGTCCTCGAACGCTCACGAAGGTGTAGGGCAAGGTGTATTATATAACACTTAACACACATATTTCACCACACAAACTTCTATGGTCACGTGACGAAGTAAAAGATCGACAACTGATCTAGCAGCAGTACTTCGATACCAAAGATTCACCAAAGAATTGTGGAGGTCAGATGGCACTTTACGGAAAATATCGAAGCTTAGCCGCGTCGCAATTAGACTGGAAAAGCGTATCCCGGACTCCGAGGTGAAGGGCTCGGATGCGAATCAACCGGACTAGCAACCGGACTACTGAGACTAGAGGGACTAAATTGTATAACTAATTGGTACCATAATGTGCTTGGAACTCGGGAATTGCTCTTCTTTTCTGATTGTCATATTATCGGCTATACTGGGAACGATCAGCGATTAGTTCCCAACTCCGAGAGCAAAGTCGGCACCAGAGCCTCGTCCGTTGTTTAACATGTGCACCGACTAGCAACTGATACATTTTGATGTACAAAGGCGAGCTTAACTCAGTATTGTTCTTTTTTGTTACTTGTATGCCTTATCAAGTTTATAGTACGTATTTATTTACATCGTATGCTATTTACATCAAATGTACCTTGCCACCAGTCAGTATTAATCGCCTAAATAAATCCTATTGAGTTCCATAACAAATCTGATATGTGTACATTTTTCACTTGTAAGAAATGGCACTAGGAAGACAATTCTGATATGTGTATCAAAATGGGAAAAACAATTTATTGTGGATGGACAGTGTCGTTTATGATTTTCACTTATATCTCAGTTCATTCAAAATATTTTTTGGCATCATACTGCATTTTTAGTTTTTTGATACGCTCATCAATTATTTAATAAAACAGCTTATTGTCTCTCCTGAAAACTTGACCAAAAACACATAGAGGTTTTGGCAAGCGCAACGACGTAATATTACCTATATACGACTCTGTCTGTTGATATGTTAGATTTGTGGGATTTTAATTTCTGTAATTCATTAAATGATACTAATATTTGTATCTTGGTTTTAATTTTATCCATTCATCCACGCATGCGTCACACTAAATTCACAACATAACCAACTATCGATAATTTTGGTAATATGTACATGAAACATCACTATAGGCGCTTTATACCACAGATAAAAAACTGCTTACACTCGGCACAATGGACCATAGTGTTAGACTTGCTCTATAGTAATGGATACTCTAAGTGTACCTACCTATCAGGTGTATTAGAGATGTTTAGAAAAAATACTTCCGAGTACTAAACCGAATACTAAAAAAAAATGAATGTATTGTTAATTATACATATCTAAATGTTATGTTATAATTAACAATACATTCATTTTTTTTATACTACTTAGGTAGCAGATAAGCTCGCGGCCCACCTGATGGAAATGGATGAGTACAACACAACCTATGGATGAGTACAAGTACAACCCAGGGGAATTTTTGGAATTCTTGTTTATTTGTTCGCGATTGACGCAAATAGTACTGAATGGAATTTGATGTGGGTTTTTATGTTAGAAAGTCTGGTCAGACTTAATATATTACGTTTGTTTGATGGCAATTGGTAAATTAGAACCGGTGATATGACCAAAAGTCGCAATAGCCGACATCAACGCGGGCGGCGGCGGCGTAGTAGCGGGCGGGAGGCTAGTAATTAGTAAACAAATAAATAAATATTCTGCGACATTCTATACAACGCTATCTAGACCCAAAGTAAGCACAGTTCAACTAACTTGTTGACCTTACGAAAAAAAGAAAACCGCATCAAAATCCGTTTAGTAGTTTTTGCGTCTATCGCGGAAAACAGACAAGAATGCCAAAAAAAATGTATTTTTGGGTTCAGTATCCTTAATCTATATCCATACTTCCATATTAATATTATAAATGCGAAAGCAACTCTGTCTGTCAGAGTGTCGGTCTATCTTCATAGACAGAAAGCGTAATCGCTTTGACGCCTAAACCACTGAGCCGATTTTGATGAAATTTGATACAGAGATAGATTAGACTTTAAGAAAGAACATACCTAGGCTATGTTTGGTCACGATAACCGATACCCACGCGGGCGGAACCGCGGGTAGCAGCTAATATGACATATTCCAAGAATTTAAAAAAATTATTATCTCCGTAAATGTTTTAAAATATAAATGGTATAAATTTCACGGTACGCTCTATCTGCTGCATGCTGTACGCTGCTGCTGTATGCGGTCGGACTCATACGTACTCATTTCTACGAATAAACATCACAATGAACCAATCTAACAATTTAGGAGCCAGCAAATGGGTCACAGTCTGTTGCGTAGAGGTCGCGAATCAAGGGCACTGGGGCTTTGGCCCTCCGGTGTGTGACGGAGACGGATAATTGACAACGTGCCAAGAGAGTGAGAGACGGACGATGATTGTAACAGCTGATTTTGGGGACGGGTGTTTGTTATGGAGGGTGGGTATTTAGGTTATGGGAGAGAGTAAAAAATTTTTGGGGAAATTTAGTGATTTTTACAAATAAACTAGCTGCCTCGGCGAACTTCATACCGCCATATTTTCGGCCCGCGTGGTATTCAAATCCCGTTCCCGCTGCACCCTTATCACTTAGGGGTATGCAAAATAGATGTTGGCCGATTCTCATAGATACCGGATAAGCACAAAAAATTTCATCAAAATCGGTCAAGCCGTTTCGGAGGAGTATGGCAACGAAAACTGTGACACGAGAATTTTATATAGGTATTAGATATTTTAGTACAAACACAATTATTTGCTAATAATTTTAATTGAATTCTTATTCTGGTACATTTTATTTATCTACTTTTTTATTGTACTTACCTAATACTAGCGGAGATTAGTATTATTTTATTATACTAGACCAAAGTTACAGTAATTCTTCCTTTGCTCCTACTGCCATCCGCCTTCATTAATAAAATTTGTCAAGCCTATTGTCATTTCAAGTGACTTAAACTGCGACCTACGAGTATATCGGTACATAATCATAGTACAACGTTATTTAAATTTTTTATTCATATACTAGCTGACCCGGCGAACTTCGTACCGCCATATTTTCTGATCCCGTTCCCGCTGCATATCTCTAAATTTACCAGTGTTTCTCTACAATATTATGCATGTTTCATATAAACCTTCCTCTTGAATCACTCTATCTATTAAAAAAAACTGCTTCAAAATCCGCTGCGTAGTTTTGTAGATTTAAGCATACATAGGGACGGACAGACAGCGACAGCGACTTTGTTTTATAATATGTAGTGATGATAGTGATTGTGCTCTCACACGCGTATTTTCATAAAGATAAGCAGAGGTGTGTTCCGTGTGTTGACAGCAACTTTTCGTTAACTAATTTTGATCCCCAAGTACCAAGTACTAATATCAACTTAGTAACATCCCCAACAAGTAATCTACTGATTACATCGCTCGGCTACGTGTATAACATGTTTTTATAATGTTGATGTCAATATAACTTCACTTCGCCTGATGGTAAACTAAATGAATCTCAGTAACGAGGTTCACTACTTACTACTTACTAGAGATACCATTATTGTTAGGCCGGCCTAACAGTATGACTTAATGAGTCACTCTACACGTACTCTACTATGGTAGAGTAGTACTTTTACAGGGGAAACGCATGCTACAGCTAATTTATCTACAGACTAGCTTTTGCTCGCGGCTCCGCCCGCGTGGATGTCGGTTATCGCGACCAAACATAGCCTATGTCCTTTCTCAAGGTCTAATCTACCCCTATACCAAATTTCATCAAAATCGGTTCAGCGGTTTAGTCGTAAAAGCGAGACAGACAGACAGAGTTACTTTCGCATTTATAATATTAGTAGGGATATACAAGTATCTATTGATAGCTATAGGAACCAGTTTCGTGCAGTTCCGTCGCATGTTACCTGCGTGACTGCACCCCATATACCTCCTATCCCATGGTTCAACGGACGCCTAAATATTCAGAGTATCGTTCGCTTACTGAAATAGTAGGCTTCATGTTATTAGATACGTAGGTTATAGGTAGTATGGATGTTTGGAATTTTGTCGGTTCTATGGGTTATGTTTTGAGTAAATACATCTATTTATAGTACTAGAGAAGGGGTTTAGAACAAAAATAATATTCCAGTTCGGGGGAAAGGAAGAGAGGGGTGCTAGAAAGAGGTAATGCAAATACATCACTATCACTACATATTATAAAACAAAGTCGCTGTCACTGTCTGTCCGTCCCTATGTATG
The DNA here is from genome assembly GCA_914767945.1 of Eilema depressum. Taxonomy (NCBI): domain Eukaryota; kingdom Metazoa; phylum Arthropoda; class Insecta; order Lepidoptera; family Erebidae; genus Eilema; species Eilema depressum. The sequence goes on from OU612020.1 coordinate 21,034,319, forward strand.
CTTAAATGTTCAAAACTACGCAACGTATTTTGAAGCGGTTTTTTTAATAGATAGAGTGATTCAAGAGGAAGGTTTATATGTACAATAAATGCATAATATTGTAGAGAAACACTGATAAATTTAGAGATATGCAGCGGGAACGGGATCAGAAAATATGGCGGTACGAAGTTTGCCGGGTCAGCTAGTAGATAAATAAAAAGCCTTCTTCTTTGTGTCAGTGGTAACAATTTCAAATAGCTAGATGTAAAAAATATAGTATCTACAGGCCTGTTTAGTCAAAATCACCTGCTAAGTAATAGACGGATGCTCTAGCACAGGCTTTCCACTCGAGGTTGGGAGGTCATATAACCCACTGTTGATATCGACATTAAACCTGTAGTTAAATTAAGTTTCAAGTTAAATTAAGTTCTGTCGTTAGACCAGTTTTCGTACTCTTTAGGGCTCCAAGTACCTGTAAGGCTGTAACGACGGCCATAAATATTTGTATGGCAACCGAGACCGAATATTTAACGAGCTCTTCAAGGCACTGAAGATTCTAAATGGAATAAAAATGACCAATCAATCTCAGGAAGGATACCCTAAGGACGTGGCTAATACCTATTGCTAAACTGCAATTTGTCGACCAGCTCCATTACCAGTTAGCCACGAGCGCGAGCCCCTTCTCAATGTAAACTAATTGAAATCCTCCGATAACTCAGGTTACGACTGTGATTAAAGTCCCTTTCCAAACAGACTAATGCCCCTGTTGAACACCGTTCATAGGTCACGATAATCGCTTAACATCAGGTAGACCATATAAACAGTAGCTTATGTATACTTAGCACTTGATAATTTCTAATCTCGTCCTATATATTTGGTGACTCCATCGTCTTGTCAGTTATTATCTACGCATTGATAAGGTGTAATAATAACAATAATGTTTACAAATATACATACATTATAATGTTAAATACTTTTGTACTGTGAAGGTCGGGTTTCACTAGTGTAATTAAACGCGATTAAATAAAAGTAAACTGCGTGACTTATCATGTTTTGCGTTATAAGTTTCATCGGGGTCAGTTTTCTTTAAGGATTTTCACTAAACTGAGTTTCGTCTTATTTAATGAATAGGAAAAGACCTCATTAATGCCTTCGGAGCCCAAGCCACCCTTATCTGGAAGTCAGTACACCTGCTAATTCATGGACAAGGCTCCAGCGCAGGCTTTCCTCTCGGCTTGGCTTTTGATCCCGTAAAACTCCAAATTAATCTAACCATGAAGGAGAAGGAGAGCGGACCCCTGGCTTCAACTGCAAGTTTTCTTTGAATGTACCAGGTAGTTTTAATTGATCTTGACTCTAACATCAGTAAAAGTAACTGAGACCAACTTGAACTTCATTTACCTGTAATTTTTTCCTCAGTATATTTCATTAAGTTAAATGTAAATAAAGACACTACATGGTACAAATTAATCCTCAAGTACGGTATTTCCCGCAACCGTAGTACTCGTACATTTCCCGGAATTTTCCAGCAACAGTAAGGCGTATTCGAAAGCACCCTGTAAGCTTGCCGGCTTCGTCTAGGCGATGTCTACATACACACGTGGACACTTACAGCGCATGCGCGACACTGAGCCTCCAAGTTCCAACTTGTCGGCTAGTATCGAGCGAGCCTCCGTGCGGAGAGGTCATGTCGCAATGTCGGACGGCCGCGACTCCCCGTCGCAAAGCGGTCTTCGGGACCGTGTCTCTTTCTTTGAAAAAGTATGGGTCGGACAATCTAGTAATGATGCGGTGGACGCAACCACCGATGTTGATGAAATAGAAAGACGTATAGAGCAGCGTAAACGGCGACCAGAGTCGCCGAAAATTGAAGTTAAACTCAAACATACTCGTGACACTGAATCTCCTACAAAGACTTTTGAGACGAACTTTCCTAACTTGAAACTACGGCATGTGGAACCTGTGGAGGAGGTGGAGCGGTTCGAGCGGCAGGTCGAGGAGGGCGACCTGGCTGCTGGAGTCCGCCTTGTAAAGTTTGAGAGGGTGGTGAAGAGGACTGTCACAGAGACTCGTAGTGAGGAACGCGCGTCGTCTCCACAACACGAGTGGTATTCAGAGTTTCAGCAGCAGACATGGCAATCATCTGCTCCCAGGAAGGACTACCTGAGGAGCAAATCGGAATATGACTCTCACATCGCTGAAATTCGCGGTAAGTTTTTCATGTTGGAGAGGATATACGCAAAATATTGCAGAAAAATTGTGACTTTTATACAATTAGGTACGAAAATTAACGTTACGCGGTCATTTGTATTGGTTTGTTTATTGACTGACTGACGATTTGGTCAGGTAACATTGGTTATGGTCACAGGCTGCCTGTAAATATAATTGTGCCATTTGAATGTTGTGTGTTTTGATGTTGTTAGGTGGTGAGTTTTTAGTGTTATGGAACAGAATAACATAAACAATTTCCAGAGCACTTGAAGCTTTAGGGATTTCACAAGATAAAACAATTTCGTTAAGTTGAATTAGACTGCTTAATCAGTTTATCACGTTTTACTCTCGATTGTTATCGAGTAAAACGTGAGAATTCTCAGTTGAACTTGAACGTAATTATTTTCAGTGCTAAAATCCAACCTCGGATGCATAATCAAGCATTAAATTATTACGTCTTGATAAAGCAGCGTATATGTATTCAATATAATTATTATTGGTCATAGCAAAGAATATACGATCGATCACAGGAAGGTTCCAATTACATAAGGCTATGTTAGTTCTCGAGACCGGTAAATGTCAAAAGTACGCCTTTGCTGGCCTTAACCTTGACAATCGTCGGTGGTAAACAACTTGATTTGGTATTCTAATTTTAGTGAAGAAAAATCTGAGAACAAAAATCTGCTGGATTTTTACCTATACTCGGCAGTTATGATGCAAAATGATGTCATTGCTTACGAATTCAAAGCTAAAACTGGTTGCTTGAATAGAAATGAGTTGAGGCTTGTCCGCTTGTTTGATTTATAAGTTTTGTCTTTATATGGGGAATTGGGTCCTTTTTTGTAGGTATACTGGTTACTACTAAGTTGTATTTAAGTATCAGCACAGAATAGGTAAAGATACAGACTTTTACATCGGACGGTAGGTTACTGTATCAGGAGATTCTATCGATTGAGATCTTACTAATATTCTTAAAAAAAAACATCACTGTCTTTGAAAATCTTGTCAAATTCATGACGATTAAAATACTTCTTTTCATACTTTATAATAAAGTCATTATTTGTTATGTTGATCATGGATGTTATCTTCGTCTTAATCCGAGCGACAATTTCGGTTGTATCCGAAGCTTGCAAACAAATTCCAATTTGGTTTATTTTGGGTCTATGGACGTCATCCTGACCTGCCATCATGGTGAGTTTGTTTTTGTATACCACTCAGATCAGACATGCACACGATTCACCTGATGGAAAATGGTTAACGTGGCCTATGGACATTTACAACACTAGGAGAGTCACACTCGTGCTGCCGACCTTGTTAGAACATTGTTGCCCTTCTTGAGGAACCTCATATTGTGGTCGCTTGAAAAAAATATTTATAGGTGCAATTGATTGTTCAATAACCTTAATGTTTCTAACTACCGTTGTTCCAGTTTCTCTTCTATTAAATCCGTTTCGCTAATAATGTCATTAGTTATAGTTTAGACACATCAATCTTCATCGTAGGCGGTCTGATCTGGGTCTAAGAAAGTTAAGCTTGCTTCATTCAATTACCCATCGTTGAGTTTAGGTATGACTTACTCAAAAACTAAGTATTACTTGTCTGTACGACTGAACAAAATTTTCAATTTATTTCACTAGTCCTATTGACCCAGTCTCATTCGGTTATACGTAAAGTAAAGGTCATACTTTTGTATGATGAATGACATAGCCTATTCCTACGACCTGGGGACCTAACGAAATGTTTGATAAATAATCAGTCTGACTGTTATTTGCTGCATAAAAATATTTGTTCAATAGTTTCTGGAATACAGATAAACATTGTTAAATAGAAATACTACATGCCTTACAACAAAAAGATATATATGTACCTATTTGCGAACTTAGCGGGAATACAATCTGCGAAGGAAACGTATCCAAAAATGATCTTATAGATGCTCAGTACCAAAGAAGCAAAAATATAGGTAGCTATCGAAATGTAGGTGAGAAACACATCATAGAGTACTATCGCAAATATGCCGGCAGTGAATCATCTCCAACAATTTCGATTCCAGTAACTAGCAGACATATGCTACCTAATTACTGAACAATCATATGTTAACTCCGTAATATTATCCTTGGTATCAATTTAACCCAGGTCTTGTTTTACATTCGCCAATCTATGTCTCAAGTCTATTAAGATAAGGATTAAATTCCTTTACAAATCTGTCTGTAATCTAATCGTCCACTTTTAGAGATATTACTGTATTAACAGAATGATAAATTTTGCACTTGTCCAGTATGTAATTGATTTTAAAATGTCTTGTATGCACATATTTGTTGTTATCAGGGATTTAGCCGTTTGCAATTTATTGCAGATTAGTTGTTTCTTCGAAGTTGTTAGCAAAATATTTGTACTTATCACTGAAAGAATGACAACGGTTGTAGGTAGCTATATAATTTTCTTACGTACGTAGATATGTGTGTCGGTAGGTACATCACTGAACTGTTTGACACTTTCTTCTACCCGAATCGCATCTTTTAAATACTCAGGTTCTCTAGTCTTCCATCTGCGATCTTAGAAAATGACTCTATATTTTATACCTACTTTATAAAATATAAAGAAAATTTAACAATTCAATTATTTATTATAGGAATAAACATATAAGGGATGTTTTGCTGTTAAAGCATTGAAAATCCATAGGCTTCTATGAAATTTTTTTTTTTTTTTTTTATATAGGACACGTCAATTTGACTTTGCCTCGCCTAATAGTAAGCTGAAGGCAAAGTCTCTGAAAAGAGGGTCACCATTACAGACATGTACCATGTTACAATGGTGGCTCTCAGCTTGACGGCCTCATCAGATGCTTTTTCACGCCCCGCTTAAAGGACCCGGGACTATAGGAGGAGGGAAACACGTGAGCTGGTAAGGAATTCCAAGTCTTAATAGTGCGGCAGAAGAAGGAGTCGCCGAATCGCTTGGTTCTTGATGGAATATTTTGCACCGTATGCGGGTGGCATCAGAGTCCTGCACGTGTTGTCCTATATAGGAAAGGAGAGGGTGGGATTGTAGATTGGAGAGGAAATGTAAAATTACGGAAGCTTATGTGGTGTCTACAGAACGATGCTGTCTCCTGCATGGATAATACTGCTCACTGTTTTCTCCCTTCAAAAGAGAACATCTGATAGCATTTATACGATCAAATCAAATTTCTGTAATCACTTTAGTCCTGAGCAAATATGTAGCGTTGAATTTCGGAAGCCCGGTGACACTTGCGAACGTGACAACGGACACACATACATCACTGTCAGTTGCAGTGGTCACGTTGCGGTTTAGTCGCTCGATATAGCAACTGAACGTTATACTGGGGATTTATTTGAATGCCAGTTGCAGCCCGCACTTGTCCATGTGTCCAGGCTTCAACCATACAGTAGTTGAAACGCGCGATAGTCGTCCAAACCATATATACAATTAGTAATGTACCTACGTTGTTGCCTTGTGATATGATATACCGAAGTATATGAAGGTGTAAGTATAAATAGGTTAAAGAGATTCATAGCTACCAGCATAATCTTGACCCCAAACAGATTTCATAATGTACTCTTTAACGCAGTATACGTTTTTTGAGTGTCTTTTGAGGATAGTACGGGGTGTTACGGCGGCGGAGCAGCCTAAATCTACCAATCATAGATTATATCAAACTGCGCGCGCCAAAGGCTCGTTTATCTCAAGATATATGAAGGTAACCAAACACAGTAAGATGCAGGTAATTTACATTATTGACTCGAGGCATGATATACCTATATGAAGGAGTAGGTATACACAGATAAAACGGAGCTAACTTGCGACGATCACGACGATTGTATGTATTTGTTTACAAAATTTACGCCGCGTCATAATCATCAACATTTTAGCGTAGCTCCTTGGTTGCACTCAAGACTTTCATTTCGGAGCCAGGGCTCAGCTGACTTCTCCTCATTTAAGAGGAGCAGGTCCGTTCTACGTCACTATAATTTCCTACTTGGTCTTTCTGGGGTGATTGATCTGACACTTCAATCCTGAAAGAAAAACTTTCACCATGACCATCAGTAAACACTTGTTGACTTCACTCTGAAGATCTTAGTGGATTCCACACTCACAGCTTGTACTAGATAGAGGCGCTAAATTGTCGGTCACTGATACTAAAAATAGCATTTATCGCTGCTTATTATTCACGCTAATTCACGAAGTGACAATTACATCACGCTATATTATACACAATTACACTTGTCCAATGACGTCACGCTCATTCAAGCGGACCACGATGTTTTTGATGAGTACTAATATACCTAATTATAAAGGTATAAAAGATTCTATGTATTAAGTAGTCTGTGAGTCCAGTAGGCTAGAATAGTTAAGAAAAAAAATTCTCACAGTTTGAAAAGTTGCTAGGAAGGATAGGGCCTACACCCTACAAGGTTGTAATGTAGAGACATATAAATGCCAAATGCGTATTCAGATATGATTATGAAATAAAGTCCCAGGTTGGTTTCGGTTTGGCAAGAGGGTCCCGAAGATCGCGGTGGCACTTCATACTCTTACTATAAAGATGCACTATCATAATTATTATGATTGCACTGAATGTATGAGGCTGAGTAACATCAGACAGATATCTCGGCTAGATTCAGCCTCAGATGCATGGCTCGATTCAACAATTAGTGCCCGGAATACGGCTATAGGATAGGCTTACCCACCACGTAATAGACGTGGGACAGAACACAATGATTGGTGAAATGTGGGTGTTAATTCAGCTCTGCCTAAACCTCCGGGGATAAAGGCAATGTATGCATGTATGTATGAATCTACAGGTAGTCTTTAACAAGTGAAGTGTTTCCTTAGTTCTTCAATTACTATCAATGAAGCACTATATTTACAAGTCAAGTGTTCAGTAATCAACTAAGTAGGTACATCATTATGTTGCTACAACATTACTTTTGTCCGTTATCTCACAGTACAGCGATACACTCAAGTTTACAACGCTGTCCTTGAATCGAGAAACAACGCGTCTTCACTTACACGCTTCATTTATATGTACCGGCACGACTTCAGAGTTTGGACAATTAAAATTGGTCCTACGGGTGTTTTTGGAATTGAGGTCGTACGGGTGTTTTCAAGATAGGGTGAGATGGCGTACGGGTGTTTGTGAGATAGTGTGAGATGTCGTACGGATGTTTTTGAGATAGTGTGAGATGTCGTACGTGTTTTTTTTGAGATAGCGTGAGATGTCGTATGTGTTTTTTTTTAGAGACAGGGTGAGATGTCGTAGGGGTGTTTTTGAGGGCGTACGCATACTTATATACCCCATTTATCTTCATGCGTTATAATTTGTTGAATTTCTTTTACGAAAGAGCATTAATATTAAAAACCCGTTAAATCCCTCTATAACTTACTTATAGATCTTAGACTGCCAAGGCACCAGTAAGCTATTTACCCGCACGTATTTCCAGCCTGACATTTCTTAACTCCTTTCCATTATGGGGTAATTTTGACTTTTAAGCGGGAGCAACTGTTGTGAAACCCCCAACGGCCTCAACCCCAAGAGAATAGTCTGCATCATCAGAATGTTCTCCGTCAAGCAAGAGGTGCACTGACATGCAGGTGTGGTTGATTAGGGCTCCGAAGACCTTGATGAGGCCCTATACACCTACAGGGGGGCGAATCTAAAGATTTTGTCTTTAGATTCCCCGCCCTATAGGTGTATAGTGGATTTATTTTCCATCAAACATTTACTCTAGAAATTCAATTATTAAAAGATACCTAATTTGTTTTCAAACAAATAGTCTTATTGACAACTACTACTTGGATTAATTCAATTAAGTTGATTGAACTTTAGGTCGATACATTTGTTACAATTAAGTTTGTCCAATGCCTCTAAACTTTCTCTATAAATAAAACTGTTCAACAAGACAACTCCTTTTACTGCTGATTGAATGAGCTAATTTAAACTTATTCATTACCATTTTAATATAATTCTTAGAGCATCTTAGACTTTCTAGAATTTATTTAAAAACTTTAATGAATTTCTATCCAGATTAAGGAATCTGCGTAGAAATTGATTTAAGATCTGACAATCTGCTAAGGATTATATCAGACTAGCTTCCGCCCGCGGCTTCGCAAGCGTGGTGTGTTGACCGGGATAAAAAGTAGCCTATATGTTAATCCAGGGTATAACCTATATACATACCAAATTTCAACCAAATCGGTCCAGCCGTTTATGCGTGAAAGAGTAACAAATATCCACACATCCACACATCCATTCTCACAAACTTTCACATTTATAATACTAGCTGTTGCCCGCGGCTCCGCCCGCGTGGAATTCTGATCCCGTTCATCGCTGATATATAGCCTATATGTTAATCCAGGGTATAACCTATATGCATACCAAATTTCAAACAAATCGGTCCAGCCGTTTATGCGTGAAAGAGTAACAAACATCCACACATCCACACATCCATTCTCACAAACTTTCACATTTATAATATTAGTAGGAAGGATTAGTAGGATACTGTTTAGTCGCTTCTCGGAAATATCGAAGTTCAGTAAAATCCGCTATTAGACTGGAAAAAGCGGACCCAAGACTCCGAGGTGGCAGCTTCAGATGTAACTGGGATTACCGCTAGCATGAAGAAGAAGAAGAAGAAGAAGAAGAAGTATACTGTTCAGATAGTGTAGTGTACTGTAGTAGATATCAGATTAACAGTTAGGTACCTACTACTGGGTACTCCATGGTACGAAGAATATGCTCTAGGCAATCTTTGTGACCTGCGTGCAAATGGTCTCACTACTATGGATGCCCAAGATCGTGTGAAGTGGAGGAGGAAGAGCCGGAAGGCGGACCCTGAGCTCCGAGGTCATCTTGCCCACGGATGCAATCGGGATAATGCGTCTACATGAGGATGATGATGAATCTTTGTGACCTCAGACGTAGCCGTTCTACCGCCAAACTATATACAGGATAATTAATCAAGACCTATTTAGATTACTATTTGCGCCATGCTCACTCGGCATCGACTCACAGTCGACATTAGATCCGCGGTGAGTCACAATTAGAAACGGACGTTGATCGAATAACTAAGTTGTTCATTCATGTTACCTGTTTAAATGTTATTTCACCTCAGGTAGAATATTTTTCGAACGGGGCTCTGGTGCAGGTTTTCCTCTCCGGGTTGGGTGGTCAGATGACAGTCGTTTCCATAGAAGCCGTATAACTCGAACCAATAAAATGTGTAAGGGCATTCCTTCGAAGTGAAAGCGAAATATCCGTGATACAACCAGTAAGAACGTTAAGATGATGATGATGAGGCTTGATAATATTTTTAAGCTAATCTCAGGAAAAAATCTTTTTGTGCTGAATAGTGTCTTTATCGAGGCAGGTTATAAAATGACGATACCCCAAGGTAGCGAAGCAGTAATCAAAAATGTCAACAAATCCGGCAGATTCCGATGCATTATTTGAAAATTAATAATATCTATCTATCTACGGGCATGAAAGTATGCCTCGAAGTTATGCCACGGGCGGAGCCTGAGATGACAGGCTAGTATTGTATAATAATAATAATGTTCGAACCAGTGCTCTCATATCCTCAGCCCACGCTGAATGCAGGCACATAAACATGCGCATTTTTGTTCTTATTTCTACAAGATGACGCGTTCTGACCTTCACGTTGTATTACTTCGTTATCGGTGTGCCACAAGGCACCGTGCTGGTGCCAGTATCTTTTAACTTGTAAATGTGGTAAATGTTGTCTCTATTTTATCGTAATAGTCTAGTTGTAATCTGTAACTTGATACCTTAGGCGAGAATTATACAGAAGAGGCATAAGACATAAATAAAATATAGATATATAGGTGGTCTGAAACGTGTACCCTTCCAGGGTATGCTAAGGTGGTTTGGGCACATATAACGAATGAGTACGCAGCAAATGACACACCAAGCATGTAAGTCACAGGTGAATAGGTAGGCCAGCCGGGGTCGACTTCACGACACACACATAATTAATAAAATATACCTATAGATAGATAAAAAGATTGGGCGGAAGCACTCGAAACAGGCGGGCTTGCATGAAAGGTTGAATGACAGTAGAGGAAGCTCATAAAGTGTGTAAGGATAGAGGCAGATCGCGAGCTGTTGGCTCTGCCTACCCCAGAGGAAAATAGGCATGAGCATATGTATGTATGTATGAAAAATATTGAAACACTTGAATGAAAATTTTAAAGCAATTTGTAAGCTCACTATTCAAATCAAATTAGATTGGAAAAAGTGAATGCTCAGGTGGGACTTAACTATCGAGAGTTGGCTCCCACCGTCACCCCATAAGTATTGGCTAAGATTCAGCTTGAAGGCATTTTGCAAAATGTCTGTATTGCGTGATTCACATATTGGTCAATATTTTCATTATCTTGTGAGTGACAAATTTTTGGATATCGGTTATAAGTTTTGACAATTTTTGACTAAATGTACGCTTTGGTTTCGTTGAATAATAAAAAAAGATCACTCAATCCAGATGCACATAACCATCTTGGGGTGACGGTGGGAGCCATCTCTCGATAGTTAAGTCCTACCTGAGCATTCACTTTTTCCAATCTAAATCCATAGAAACATGTATAACCATCTATATCCGTATATCGAAATAGCATTCAATACAAAATAAGCACTCTTAAACGACCTCCATAACAGGTACACTGACCACAAAATGGCCAATATCGTCTAATGACCCATTTCATGGAGCAAGATGGCCATTGCCGCCAATGGAGCGTGTCGGGTAACACATAACCGCAACTGTCGAGTGTCGATGCGTTAACACTGCTCACGGCTGTAAACTTGAACACGAGATTTGATCTGTCTAGGGTTGGCAGAAATGACCTTGTGTCGAATATGATTTATAAAGTAGAATATCCATACTAATGTTATAAATGCGAAATTAACTCTGACTGTAACGCTTTCTCGCTCAAATGATTGAACCGACCTTGATGAAATTTGGAACAGAGATGGACTATAGCTTGGGAAAGATCATAGGCTACCTTTTTATCGCAAAAAGGGTTAATCAAAGTTCGTTATTTATGAAGTTAACCTGCGGCCTTACCATAAACCTTAAAACAGGTCAATAATTAAACTGCTGTCATTCTACCAACTGCAAATGTCACTTTGAAATGTCATATAAATATATAGGACTACAAAGGGATTACAATTTGACATTTGCAGTTGGTAGAATGACAGCAGTTCAATTACTGACCTGTTTTAAGAGTTCATGGTAAGGGCCCAGGATGACATTCGGTACACTGTACATTAGGGTTTGAGAAAAAACATGGGATATGTTGGTCGCGATACCTAATCCACATCCACAGGATAACAGTAGGTAGTTTATTTGTATAAATTAAATGATCTTATTAAATTTTAAGATAGTATCAAGAATGAACAATATTTTTCTTGTTCATTCTGTTTATTTATCAATATTCTATGTAATAAACACGTTTTTATAGATTCTTGTCATTTGAATACAGCACATGACATCCTGAATTTATAGCCTTCTATTATATAGTTCCTAGAATTCAAAGACGTGCATAAAAGATGAATTCTCACTAAGAAACGATCTGTTGGTTCGTAATGGTTGTGGTGTTAATGAAATGATGTCATGCTCGTGATTAACCAAGTAGCGGTTATCAGCGCGACCTCTGTGTATCGAGAACGAAAATAAAGGTGATATGTTTGTGGAAAAATCGGTATTTATACTTTTTTTATAATTTTTATACTTACTTTATTTTTGCGTATCTCCGATAGGAGAATGGAGTACAGTCAACGACCTTCCTTGATGATCCTTCGCATGCATTTCCTTTTTAGACTAGTAGCTGATTATCTTTTAGAATTCATAAAACTATAGACCTACTATAGTTTTAGACTTTATGGTGAGGCAAAGAGAGTCAAGAAAAGCGTAGGTACCTACGCTTTTCAGATATTACGCATTATTCTGTCTGAAAACAACAAATTGAGTCCAAGTTATGCCATGATGTCTTGGTCACGTGACACATTTTTCCCGCGATTTCATTGATCAAAGAACAACGAAGAGATAGGTGCTATGTTGCCATGCTGAGGCTGGCATTATACCGCATATTATAACTGAATCACTATATCTAAATTTGTCCGCTCATACAAACATGCATGATTGATCACATTCACGTTACAGATGGTCATTGCGAATAAGGGTCAAGGTCGGACAGCAGATCGTATTAATTGAAAACATGATTCTACTACTAGAAAGAGGCACAGTTAGTAAACTTGTCGCTTTGAAGGGCAATCGCATAATTATCGCTAATTTCATTGAACTTATTATAAAAAAGTAAAACTAGTGTTGCAACATACGATGTGAAGAGATTTGATCACTTAATATTTATTTGAATGATGTTGTAGCGGTTACCTGAGGCTCCGCCCACGTGAATAGCTCGACCCCTTCCCATAACCCACAGGAACCCATCCCCTGGTATACAAGATAACCAGTGTGCCTTTTCAGACTATAATCTATCTCTGTAGAAAGTTTGATCCATATCCGTCTTCGGAAAAAATACGATCCCGCTTGTGTTTACGCCCTGTTCCTTCTGTAGGTATGTCTTTTCAAAGGAAGACACGATGTGTCTGGGATGTTTGCGAGATTTGGAAGTTTCAAATATTTGCGTCTCTTGTAGACACGAAGAGAATTTTTGCTGAATATAATTTAAAACCACTACGTATTATTGAGAGTGTTATTTAAATTATGTAGTAGGTTCTACCAGACGAGACGTTTAGTCCAGAAAGTATATTAAGGACATGTAAACAAAGCCGATTCTACAGACAGTAATGTAAATGAATAATATCGATCGAACAAACTGAGCAGCGTTGTTGAATAGTGTTTTAGTCACGTATTTGTTCCTTATTCCTAGGACTGTGCCCTTGCTATATCATAATATAATCTGTTCAAAATATAAGTAGTATTTTGAGGTATAAGGGGTACCTGGGATTTTAACCTCACCAGGGGCTATGTCGGACTCAAACCGTTTAAAACGGCGCAGTATTTCGTCTTATGATTTGTGTGGCCGGGGAATCTGGAAATCTGTGTAGGTATTTCACAGATTTCAACTGACTTGGGCCACCTATAAAGTGACCTCGACGTGTATTATTTTGGATCAAAAGCCCCTCTAAACCTTTGTTTTGCGCTTTTGCACGTGCCGCCATTCTGGACCTGCTTCTGTATTTTGACCTAACATCTAGCGATATTATTTTTTTACGAATGAATTAGTAAATTTACATTGACTACATGTTGATGGGTAGTAAACACTTCTAAATTAAATAAATGGTATTTAAATCTATCGACTGAAAGACGATACGATGTTGCGAACTTTCAATGTAAATTTTTGATGGAGATGAGCTAACATAATTCAATAGTAAACCGTATTGACAGTAAAATAGATTATATTATTCATTATTTCAACGTGAACAGGATTATCTTACTAAAATGTATCAAGGTTTTACTGTAAATTAACCTTTAATATTACATTCCTTTAGGTTAAAATTAGCATTTTCAATCTTAAAATACATACTTGGCTATCATGACCGGGTAATTAAACTCCTTGCTTTAGTGCCTACCCGTTAGAAAGCTCGACTTCACCTACTGGGTTCCTAGTAGGTACCTTCAGTGCTAGGCAATAAAACGTAATACTTACCGATATGGGTGAACAGAGTAGTTAAGTGAATTGTGTTTCTGTAGAGAATGTCTAGAGGTGGCCATTCGATATTTTAATTTACTAGGCTCTGCAGAATACAAAACTTATAAGCTATTCGTTTTTTATGAATTTGGGACTTTTTGGGACTCATTATGATGGAACTTACTTTTATCGACGCGGTTTCGAATTTTATTAGTTGTTGCGTGTTCAGCATTTTAGTAGTAGGTAATTGGAGCATATGAGTACACATACGCACCTATATGTATACACACAGGTTAAACACATATATAACTCTTATTTATGACTTCGCAACAGCAGTCAGAAAAATGAATCCTGGCGACGAACCCATTGGTCTCCTTAAAATTTTTACCCTGCGTCCACTCGTCTCCTCAAATATTTTACGTTCCCACTTGTCCCCTTGTTAAGCCAGATTTCTTCTTTTAGCCGATTTGCTTTATTAAGTAGCCAACATCCAAACGTACAATGTTTCACATTTACAATATTAGTAGATTTCTCACTATAATCTGTAGGCAATAAATCTTGTCTAGTAACTGACATGTGCCACCTAAATAAGGCGAGACTCGTCTCGGTAATTACGTCTCGAGCTCTCGAGGCTTGACTGATTGGGAAATTCGCCGCGGTAGGCAATATTAATCCTAGAGTTCTACTGTGGTTCTACTGAACAGTTTTATACGATTAATATTATTACCTACGTTTACTGCTACGTTTCTGCTGGCGCCTTATTTTGTAATATTGCGTTTTAAAAACCTACATCTCGTCTCATTGGAAACTGAAGGTGAAATCTCAGAAAAGACAGAAAATGCTCTACAAATCAGCTGGACTCTCATTTGTCTTGCCGATTCCGACTTGCCAATAAGTAGGTATATGAAACTAACTATTGCCCACATCTTCACCCGAGAAGTCCAAAACTTCTAATGCCATTCCCGCACTCCATGAGAAGGTATTTTACGGAAAAAACAAGCTGGCCTAAGAGTTTTATTCTATGTATACCTACCATAATCGTACAGGGATATAAAATTTCAGTCAAATCCGTTCACCTCTCCTAGACAAGTGGCAATTCGCTGGCCTATGGAATTTGAAGTTTATATATGACATACTTTGACGACTGTCATATAATATGTCAAGTCCTATACATTCGTCATTCTATAACGCCACTTGTCTAGGGGGGGAATGTTTATAAACTTTCACATATTATGCCTATTACAAAATTATTGTTGGATTTTCAAAGAAATTTTTATCACCTGTTTTGCACAAATTAACGGTGAATTTCATAATATACGTTGATAAGAATGTTTGCACTTTCACAGATGACAGATAAGCGAAAACTGATGGAGAAGAATTTTATTAACCATAAAAATGGTTGACATCTTTCGATGGTGGCCTTAGTTTTTTATATAGGATGCGTCAATTTGACTTCACCTTGCCTGATGGTAAACTGAGGACATCTCAGGAAAGAGGGTCACCATTAAAGACACATAATATCATGTTACAATAGTGGCACTCAGCTTGACGGCCTTGCCAATTTTTTTTCTTTAATATTGCTGGGTGGATTTGCTTATTTTGTTTATTCCGTTTATTTATTACAGACTAGCTTTTGCCCGCGGCTCCGCCCGCGTGGATGTCGGTTATCGCGACCAAACATAGCCTATGTCCTTTCTCAAGGTCTAATTTACCCCTATACCAAATTTCATCAAAATCGGTTCAGTGGTTTAGGCGTGAAAGCGAGACAGACAGACAGACAGACAGACAGACAGACAGACAGAGTTACTTTCACATTTATAATATTAGTAGGGATATACAAGTATCTATTGATAGCTATAGGAACCAGTTTCGTGCAGTTCCGTCGCATGTTACCTGCGTGACTGCACCCCATATACCTCCTATCCCATGGTTCAACGGACGCCTAAATATTCAGAGTATCGTTCGCTTACTGAAATAGTAGGCTTCATGTTATTAGATACGTAGGTTATAGGTAGTATGGATGTTTGGAATATCCTATGTCCTTTTTCAAGGTCTAATCTACCTCTATACCAAATTTCATCAAAATCGGTTCAGCGGTTTAGTCGTAAAAGTGAGACAGACAGACAGACAGACAGACAGACAGACAGACAGACAGAGTTACTTTCGCATTTATAATATTAAGTAGGGATGTTAATGGAGTGTGTGTTTAATAAATGTTCTTTTCTTTTCTTTTTCTTTTCAAATGCTTTTTCACGCCCTGCTTAAAGGACCTGGGACTGTAGGAAAAGGAAAACACGTGAGTTGGCAAAGACTTTCAGGTCTTAATGGTGCGGTAAAAGAAAGAGTACCGAACCGCTTGGTTCTTGATGGAATATTCTGCACCGTATGCATCTAACACCCGTATTCAAAAACAATACTTCGCTATGCATACCACCAAAACTGTGCAAAGAACGACAAATTCTCAGTGCGTGCGTTTGGGCAAGCCTTTTTATTCATTGATAACACTACTTAAGTGTTGAGGGAACGCACTGCGTTAGATACTGCTCCGTGATGTTTGTGAATTAATTTTACCGGCCCTATGCGCTCGAGCACACTATGAGACCTCACAGTATTGTTTGTGAATACGGGTTTAAGTCCTACATGTGTTGTCCTGTGTAGGGAAGGAGAGGGTAGGACTAAAAATTGGAAGAGCTCGTCATATTATAATCTGTAACCATTATTCTTCTGAATACTTCAGTCCATGAAACAGCTGTTAAACACTCATTAAGAGATGTGTAATGTAAACACAACAATAATAGGAACGTACTCGTTCTGTTTTTGTGTACCCAGTGGCTTTGTCTCTAGTGGGAAATGTTACAAGGACGGATAACAAGTCAATGTTTTTATTTGAACGTTTATATTTTTATGTTTGGACACTAGTTGTTTATGTTTACTGATGGGTTAGTTTACGAATAACGTATCTACTTAAGAAATACTTAACTATGGAGTTGGTGCCGTACCTCATACATTAATGTTAACCTTCAGACAAGTTCCTTTTTATACCCGCGTGGTGCCCGGCAGAGTAGAATTTGGGCCACCCATCTCCTCCCATGCTGTGTCGTAGTCGTACGAGGCGACTTACGGCCGTTCCCAATAACATGTCTACAGATAAAGGTAAAAGTAGAGATAGTTCTTTTGTCAAATCCTATTGTTATTTTGCTAGTAAGAATTGCGTTACCATAGAGATTGATGACGTTTTTATCCTTTCTAATGTCAGAACTGGCGATAGATAGGTTATTGGGAACGGCCGTTAGGGATAGGGCTGTTTAACATTAGACAGATATAATACAGCCCAGACTCACCCTCAGGTGCATCACTCGGGACAACAATAGTGATCGAAGACGTAAGACCTAATATAATGATTGGTGGAATATGGGTGTTAATTCACCTCTACCTAACCCTTCGAGGATTAAAGGCGTGATTATATGTATGTATGTATGTATGATGTAGGTGGCAGGTCTTTAGGTTACCGTGGCCTATGGACGTAAGCAATACCAGGGGAGTCACACTCGTGCTGCCGACCCTGTAAGGACCGAGAGATTCAGTATCGCCAGTGCAGAAGATAAAGCAAGAAGGCAACTATACGAATATGAGTAGGTTTTATAAAGCTGAGTGAACGCGGCCGCTACGCAGGAGGCGCGGGTTCGATCCCCGCTCAGTGCAAATATTTGTGTTCATGAAATATGGGTATTTGCATTGGTCTGGTCGTGCCTCGGAGAGCACGTTAAGCCGTCGGTCCCGGTTGCCATAAGAACATCTATGGCAGTCGTTACGGGTAGTTGGAGCCCTAAAAAATCCAAAAAACAACGGTCTAGCTGCAAAGCTTCGATATCGCCTAATGTTATCATTGGGCTGTGGAGGTCAGATGGCAATCGCTTCACGAAAAAATATCGATGTCCAGCCAAATCTGTAGTTAAGACTAACGCGGACCCCAGACTCCGAGCTGAAAGCTTCGGATGCGACTGGGAATTTAACGCTAGGATGAGAGAGATTATAAAGCTGAAGAGTTTGTTTATTTGGGTGAGCGCGCTAATCTCAGGAACTGTTTATCCAATTTGAAAAAAATATATATATATATATATATTTTTGCATTAGATAGTCCATTTATTGAGGTAGGCTATGTATCATGACGCTAATACCGAAGGAAGCGGTACAGTAATCATAAATGTCACCAAATCCTGCAGATTCTCATACATTATTCGGAAACTAAATAACCATCCGTTCACAATTCACTTCAAAATCGCGTAACAAACATACAAAAAAACATACCTCCTCTTTTGAAATCGGTTAAACATGTTGTACCATGAGATGAAGAAAACCTATGTTACTATTAACTATCAGTATCACAACAATTAAAGCAAATGAATGGGATAGTCAACCATAGTGAACTATTGCGTGCAGACAGGTTGCAAGTTCATGGTCTATGAACACCTTAGAAACCTGCTCGCATTGAAACACACCAGACGGGTTTGGTGCGGCCCATTATGCATTGTAATGTACCTGTAGGCTACTGCCGAGACTAGATTACGTCATTCACTTTGCCCCACCAAGCATCCCCATTTGTGGGGGCAAAGTGGAATGTTCAAAAAATGTAATCCAATTTTCCCCACTAAATTCATTCTTTTGGGGAAAATTATACCCGTTTAAATATCTGGTCCAATGGCTTTTGGTAGCTTTAAATGGGAGAGGTGTTTTTAAATAAATCTACCCTGCCAAATTTCAATGTTTAAAGGTATTATATTTTTTGAGATTTGGTGATTAATCAGTGAGCGGTATTTCGCTTTTATGTATGTATATAGATTTTATTTACGAGATTGGACAGTGTAAATAAAAAAACACTTTGCAAATTAAAATCGTGATAGAATCCATCGAAATTAATTATATTTCATTGTGTAGAAGAAGAAGAAGAAGAAGCTAATATGTAATAATATTCATTCATGCAAATATTACTAAAATAATATTGCTCTTATTACCATAGAAACAACAAATATACTATCAACAATACATATTCTAATGTTTATAAATAAATCGTTTCTTGCTACATTTGTAACGCGATAAACCAAGTCGAGTTGTGCAATATGCGCCTGCGCTGCGTAAACAATTAAAATATTTATATTACATGGAAATCGATTCACATTTAATTAAATTCCTCGCGACGTGAAGACAGTATAATATTGAACGCTTTATCATTAAAATTGAACTTATCATTGAATTTTAATGGTAAATTAATGTTTATTTCGACGTCTTTGGCGTGGCGATAGAGCGTTACTGCTACGTCGGAAGTCACAGGGTCGATTACCGCTCATCATCATCATCATCATTTCAGCCATAGGAAGTCCACTGGTGGACATATGCCTCCCCTATAGATCTCCAATAAGACCGGTTGGAAGCGGCTCGCATCCAGCGCGTTCCCGCGGCCTTAATAGGGATTACCGCTCAAAATATATTTTGTATGCATGATGAATATGTATATTTGCATTGGTCTGTGTATATTTATCAGCCCCTGGGAAAATATTCCCGGGATAAAAAGTAGCCTAGCTATCTGTTATTCAAGACTGTCTATTCGATTCATGTATTTACCAAATTTCAGCCAGATTCGTTCAGTTGATTGAACTACAAATATCCAAACATCTTCACAAACTTTTATCACTCCGGACATATTTCTTGGACCTACAATGTGCTACGATTCTTGGATATCTTTTGAAGGGTGCTACTGCAGTGAACGAGCTCAAATTCACCAAGCATAGATTTATTACTAAACAATCTGCGTACGCCAGGGCGTCAGAGGGGCGTCAGAGGTCCGAGATACGTATCCCGATGTATACATTTATCATAGTAGGAAGTAAATAATACCTAGCTAAGATGATTAGTAACTTAGAAAACGTTACTCCACTCCTGTGCGCTATAACTAAACATAAAACAAAATTTATCTTATTGAATCAACTCCCACGCACGTTTTGGTTTATAATGGTCACAAAAACCATTAAACGTAGCCAACCGGCGCGCGACTCAAGGTTGTTAGAGCCATGTAGGACTGTTTTACAAATTTTCGTCTGTTTTGATAGCCACGCTCATTAGTCTGCCTGGATGAGGTCAGGCGTTAGGCTCGTATTTAGACAACTCATTAGCCATTGCAAAAAGTTGCAATTTTTTTCATAGAAATTGATTAAACACTCAATTAGCCTATCGCAGTCCACAGCTGGACATAGGCCTCTTTCAATATACGCCATTGCTCCCGATCCTCCAACTTCTGCGTCCAGTCACAGTCAATTCCAGTCACCTTTTTTGAGTCGTCGTTCGACCTGGCTAGGGGGCGTCCTACCTTCCTTTTGTCTTCTCGCTGTCTCCACTCTAGGACTCGTTTGCTCTAACGGCCATCGGTCAGCCCATTGCCACTTCAGATGTCGTACCCGCGGAACTCAAGTCCGTACGCTACAAAGATGACGTCATCGGCAAAACTTAATGTTTAAAAAAACAAAAATAGGCTCGAGACTTGTTAAATTATTAAAATAACTACTTCAATATTATTATAACTTGAATTAATTGTTTTTAAACCGGATTTAGAAATTAAAATCAGGTTTTACCAGTTTAGCAGCTGGTCTGTATAATATTATACAGGTGTTTGGTTATATTGTGATTTTAAGTCTGACCAAGACCCTCCAAACAAATAAAACCGCATCAAAATCAGCCTAGTATATCACACAGTAGATCCACCGGCTTGCAGGTGAGATTGACCTGGACTAAGATCTTGATAGGCCCCATCATTCATTTGAGTTGAAGGATCTTCAAGAAGGGCATTAGAAGGTTCCTAAGGGGTCGGCAGCGCGAGTGTGACGCCCCAGGTGTTGCGTTGCATACGTCCATGGACTATGGATGTATGGATGGAAAGTGATTACAGTGGCTCATGAGCCACTGTAATCACTTTCCATCGGGTGGGCCGTGCCTGTGCCACCTCAGTTGTATAAAAAAAATACAGTCCTGTGAAAGTAAAAATAAATCAAATAATGCAAGGGAGGAATGAAAAAGTGGGCCTTAGACTTCCAAAGCAGAATTTGGTCAGCAAATGCAAACCGCCATTTGCTGCTATCGAGGATTTGAATGTTACAGGAATTAGCGCTTTGATGAGAAGGAAATTTTGAAGTAATGTTGCGTTAAATACGCAACATTAGTTCAATATTTCCTTCTCATCAAATATAAAAGAACTGCTTCAATTATCATGACCTTCAATTATGACCATTACAAATTGTAACAATAACCTCAGCGTATATAGAACATTGTTTTGAATCCATGTTTTACATAATTCTATCGTCTTCCGATATGGTTAATTTGTAGACCTTACAATCTTGAACGTGTTCAGACAATCTATACTTAATATTAACAGAGTGAGTGCTTCCACACTCTACCATCATACGCTCATACAAAATCTTACCTTGTACACAGTAAAGCCTTGTGAGTGTTATACCCCGGGACATATATCATGAACTTTGTACTCAAAATGTGCTCATACGCGCAGTACCTACATATTTGTTGGGTGCCTTTTGAAGATAGTACGGGGTGCTACGGCGTTCGGCGGTGGACGAACTCAAATTCACCAAGCATCGATTATTAAGGTGATTACATACGCGAATGACTTTGACCATACAAATGCTCAAGGTCATTCGCTCATATTTGAACCGTAAAAATCAGTAAAACCGATTTTAATAGATAACTTTATAGGCGACGGTTACTAACTAAGAAGACCACGTCATGCTAATACACTTACTTATCATATAATGTGAAATTTTAGATTATTTGGATACATATTGTAGAAAATATTTGGTTTCATAAGAAAGAGTTTCATCACTCTATGATGTACAGAGCCTTTTTTCAACTATTTGCTCCTTTTTCATTTAATTTATGAAAAGAAGAAGTTATTCTGTATATCCTGTAGTATGCAGGCATGTAAATTCCAGTTCTGTAGGTTTCATAGTTAATAAGAAAAACGGTTTCGAAAATACCGATTTTTTGATACTGACCTGATTCGGGGCTTGATTGAATTTAATGGTTAATTAAATTATTTTTGTAAAGCACGCCTCATTTGTTCGCGACTTAGGTGCAAGGTAGGCATGTGTCCCGTTCCCGTGGTATACAACATGTAAACATTGCAATTATCTGAGTACATTTTAAGGTCAAGGTCAAACAGATTCTGTACGAGTATCTTATAAATATCGTAAACGTATTAACATTCAATCTCCTTAGATAACCTTTAAAATACAGTTCTCATCTTCTATTAAAATGAGGTAGATTAGGTAGATTTATCTCAATAGATAAGTACCTAGTAATTTACCTTCTATCGCAGTTTGAAATAAAACTATTTTTAACGGATTCTATTGCGATTCATTTCGTGTCATTTATATTTCTCTCAGCGTGGCGGTCGAACGTTCTATCGCTAGATAGAACGTTCGACTGCTACGTAGAGGCGCAAGTTCAATGCCCAATTCCCAACAAACTAAATCCAGGAAAAAATCATGTTTAATAATGCTGTAGATGACAAGTCATAAGCTGTCATAGCCCTTTTGTTTTGGTAGTAACTTCAAGTAGTAAGTTCAATGAAATAAAACCACTTTTTAACAGATTCTATCGCGATTCATTTGCTATTATTTACTTTCCGACGTTTCGAGTTTCGGCTACTTTTCAACAACCATGGTCGCGGGGTGACTAAAGATGGTACCTAGTTATCATATAGTTTGACGTGTAAATTTTTGCAAAGTACCCGAATCATGATGAATCGAGCTCATTGTGTCATTAAGATTCACTGTATTTTGCAGTTTCCTAGGTCTAAATCAGTGGATAACGGGCTCCTAGGCTGGCGGTACGCTCCAACCATCATCTCTATTCCTATTTTGGTATTTTTTTTTAAATTTCAATAGCCTCCCGGATCATTCTCGGTATAAATCTAGGTACCTAATAATAATAATAAATAATAAATATTCTACACAACACACAACGCTATCTAGACCCATGGTAAGCTTAATTAGCTTGTGTTATGGAATCTAGAATGCGGATATACATACTTAGATACTTTTTTTTTTTGTAAATATGTATGTGTGTATGTCTATTGCATGTATTATTATTGTGTACAAGTTAGAAAATTATCCTTATTAAATAGTTCATTCTTCTGCCTGCACCTACCTCAATGTATCTCTGCATCACCCTAAGGTAGACTGTTAGATAATGCCTTTGGCATTAAGTCCGCCTTTGTACAAGTGTGCATAAAGTTTTAAATAAAAAAAAAAAAAAAATACATATATCCAGACCAATGCAAATATTTTTATTCATGCATACAAATATTTGCACTGAGCGGGGATCGAACCCGCGCCTCCTGCGTAGCAGCCGCGTTCACTACCGCTACGCCACAGAGGCAGTCAAATAAGTTCATTGGCCGGGGTCCAAGGGATATGTCTACGATAATCTCACTGCGTGCGTTTTAGTCGGTTCGAGTCCTACATTCCCTCCGGCACCGGCGTGAGAGGGGGGGAGGGGAAGTAAAAAATTTAGGTACCTATAAGTTCATTAGTTGTGTCCATTTCACTCTCACTGACAGGTTATCTGAGTCGCGACTCGCGCCACAGTGACCTCACTGCGGCGCTTGCGCAACCAGTCGCATTATTGTGATGATCTAACGAAATTTATTATAGTAGTTTTTGCGATACTCATGACCTTGTTTAAGTTCTGTCAGATATGTAGTAGCTATATTAATAATATTCTACGACACAAAGCACACTCTACTCAGCTCTGTCTGGACCTAGGCATAGCTTAGTTAGCTTGTAATTTGAGTTCTAGTTTGTGGATAAACATAGTTACAAAACGATAATCGAAAAACGATATAAGTTTAAGTTACACCTTTTCATACAATACACACGACCTATTTGTGTGCGCTCGAAAGCAATATGGTGTGAGACAGTGCTGGACCTCCGATGGAAAAATTATTGTCCAAGTCACGGATAACACGCGGCATAAGATTGAGTCGGCGGCTGAACTTCAACAACTTTTGAAAAGATATCCCGTGGCCGAAACGAAATCTACCAGTACAGCTTCGCAGAGGAAGCCGCGCAAGTAGACGCAATGAATTTGCCTTCATATGTACTTTATACTTTTGTTTCTTAGTGTTATTTTATTTATTTATAATGGAGGTCAGTTATAATTCTATCAATTTCACATTCACTTTGACGTCTTTGACGTATTTGACGTATGAATGAACTTGTCAACGATTGTGGTATTGTAGCGTTCGTTCGGAAACGTATATAATCTAGGTTTGAATACTAGTATTTTTGCGTAGATTTTTTTTCTCTTTTTTTTTTGTGTTCTCTTTTATTTTGTTTTTAATTTTATAAATTGTGTTTAAATATGCAAATAGCGAGTGCATGGAGGATTCGTTAGAGGTAAAACTTTGGACTTATTATTTAATTTTATATACTCTATAGTTAATTTATATATTATTTAGTTATTTATTTATATATTTTTTTTATATATATATTACTTTTTATATGTCTGAAAACTCTGATGATACTTCAGACTCAGATGATAGTTTTGTTTCTTGTTCTTCTTCGGTTGCGTCTAGTGACAGTTTTGCATCTGGTAACAACAATGGTGTTCAGCTCTGTAACGAACTGTCCTCTATATTCTCAGCCTATCCTGACTATTTTAATGTTGTGCATATAAATGCTCAAAGCGTCCCCGCACACTATTCCGATCTTCTTGCTTCTTTCAATTCTGACTGTGTTCATGCTGTCCTCGTATCTGAATCTTTTCTCAAACCTCCACTCCCTTCCACCCAGTACTCTCTACCCGGGTATAAGCTTGTGCGTGTTGACAGAACTGGAAAGGGTGGCGGCGGGGTTGCTGTGTATCTTCGTGGTGATATTTCACACAAAGTTGTAGATCAGTCTCCAGGTACTTACTCAAACTTTACTGAATATCTTTTTATTGAGATTGAATTCAAGCATACTAAAACACTACTTGGCGTATACTACAGCCCTGTGAGCAACATTGATTATTTCTCTGCTTTTGAATTACAACTTGAAAATTTTTCGTCAATGTACGAGCATAGAATTATCCTCGGGGACTTCAATACTTGTCTCCTAAAGAATGACTCCCGCAGCCGTAAACTCTGCTCCCTTGTCTCTTCTGTGGACATGCACATTCTTCCCTTAAAAGCCACTCATAAGGTTCCCGGAACTCAGCCTTCACTGCTGGATCTCATTCTAGTTTCTAGCCCTCATAAGGTGGCCTCACACGGACAGCTATCTGCTCCCTTTTCATATCATGATCTTCTATACCTTTCTTATAAACTCCGTCCTCCGAAACGCAAGAGTAAATTTCTACTTCTTCGTAATTTTAAAGACATTGATCTGGAGCGTTTGGGGGGTGATGTGGATGGAACTGACTGGTCGTCTGTCTATGACTGCAATGATCTGGATGGGAAGGTGTCTATCTTTACCAGCACATTGCTGGCCATCTATGATATACATGCCCCCATTAAAAAGGTAAGAGTTAGACATCACCCTGCGCCATGGCTTTCTCCATCTATCAAACACATTATGTCTAGGCGAGATAAGGCTAAGCATAAATATATGAAATGTCCGTCAGTAGAGGGTTTGAACCTTTATAAGAAGTTGCGTAATCGCTGCAATCGTATGTGTAGAGATGCAAGACGCGACCACATTCACAATTCGATTGAAAACCTGAACACTTCTCAACAATGGCAGTTCCTAAAATCTCTGGGCATTGGCAAGGTCAGCCACGACAACCTTATTGATATGGACCTCAATGCATTAAATGGCCATTTCTCAGCGCCTCCAACTACTATTCCTAGTAACGTTAAATCTGATACTCTAAATTTTCTCTCTTCTCTTCCACTGCCATTAAATACTTCCTTCTCATTTCAACCGGTATCAGAGGAAGATGTTAAGAAACATATTAAATCCATATCCACTAGGGCGGTCGGGGACGATGGCCTTCAACTCCAAATGCTTCTCCCCATAGTAAATATGATTCTTCCTGTCCTCACCCATATTATAAACTACTCCTTATATTCAAACTGTTTTCCTTCAACATGGAAGAAAGCTTCTGTTATACCTCTGCCTAAAGTTTCCAATCCCACATCACACACTCAATTCCGCCCCATTTCCATTCTTCCCATCCTGTCCAAAGTACTCGAGAGTGTTGTTCATGATCAACTGACCATTTACCTCTCCTCTAATGGCCTGTTGAGTCCTTTTCAATCTGGCTTTCGCCGTGGCCATAGTACTGTAACAACTTTAGTCAAAGTAACCGATGACATAAGAAAGGCCATGGAGAACAAACAACTTACAGTTTTGATCCTATTGGACTTCAGCAGTGCCTTCAACTCAGTTGATTTTGACATCCTCTTAGGTATTCTATCGTCCATTAATGTTTCTGCCTCTGCAACTACTTGGTTTCAGTCTTACCTGCAAGGACGCTCACAGTCGGTCCGAGTAAATGACACTTCCTCCGATTGGTGCAACTTAGTGGCGGGTGTTCCTCAGGGTAGCGTCCTTTCTCCTCTCCTCTTCTCTATCTTCATAAACTCCGTCACTAAGGTCCTAACCTCGCATTATCACCTCTATGCAGACGACTTGCAGATATATCGACATTTCAAAGCCGATGAACTATCTGGGGCTGTGGCTGCCATCAACAATGACCTTGGAAACATTCATTCTTGGGCCCTATCCTTTGGACTGCTGGTCAACCCAAAAAAATCTCAAGCACTCATTGTTGGTGGCAGATACATGCTCCGCCTCCTGGATCATGATTCTCTGCCCCCAATAGTGTATGATTCCGTAGCCATTGACTATTCTAAAAGTGTAAAAAATTTAGGCGTGCACATCGACTCCATGCTTGCCTGGGATGTTCACATCGCGGAGGTAAGTAGGAGGGTATACTGTTCATTTCAATCCCTCAAACGTCTCCAGCAACTCCTACCTTTTCAGACTAAAGTTACTCTTGCACAATCTCTGCTTCTCTCGCTATTAGACTATGCTGATGTCTGCTTTCTCGATGCATCGGAGGAACTGCTGAACAAACTTGAGCGCTTGCAGAATTTGGGTATCCGCTTTGTGTTTGGCCTTCGTAAATACGATCATGTCACAGAATACCGTAAAAGACTGAACTGGCTCCCTATTCGGCAGCGCCGTAACCTTCACATCTTAACTCTTCTCTATACTATACTTCATAATCCTAATGCTCCAACTTACTTGCGGGAACGCTTTGAGTATCTTGTGCCCAGGGGTAAACCTTGTCGTGTTTCTTCCTCTCTTCTCCTTCGCACACCTTCACACAGTTCTAGCTGCTATGATCGATCTTTCACGGTACAAGCTGTACGTCTCTGGAACTCACTACCTCACACCATTCGCGGTAGTAATTCTCTGGACATCTTCAGGAGAAGAACTAGGGAACATTTCCTGTCACAATAGTCTGTATATATCTGTATCTATGTCTATATCTATATACTTATTTATGTATCTATATATAGTTGTATTTTGTATTTGTATGTATGGCATATATATATGGTATGTATAGTATATATGTATGGTATATTTAGGTGTATGTATGTGTATATATAAGTACCTGTTCAGGTACCCTTTTTATTGTCTGTTTTTTTTTTGCACACTTCACATCCCTTCATTACTCTGACTACTTCTCTGCTACTCAAGGGTTTGCTGGTAGAGAACTCATATTGAGTTAAGCTCGCCTTTGTACATATTACTTTTAATTTTCTATATGTATGATCTCTGTATTTTATGTGTGCAATAAAGAATTAAATAAAAAAAAAATAAATAAAATAATATGAAAGGTCTATACTTGTTTATCGTGCGAAAAATCCCCACGTATATTATCTTCCCCACCGGGGCCGATGGGGAGGTTATGTCGGACTCGAACCGCCTAAATCGCACGCCGTGTGTGGGCCGTCGCTTTATAATAATATCCTTTGTTGACTGTACTTTTTCTTTTGTAAATTCATGCAAATCATACGTACATAGGAGCACGAAGATCAATGCAAATAAATATATTCAAGCATACACACTCAAAGAATTGCGAACCTCACCTTTTTGTAAAGTCAAGTGTAGCGTGGCGGTAAAGCGGTCAACCGCTCTACCGCCACGTCGCGGGTTCGATTTCTGTTCACTGTAAAAGTATGGCTACTTACATTGGTCGGGTATATTATAGTATTCTATGTATTTAGAATCTGTATACAAGCTATGTTTACTTTGGTTGTAGATGGAATTGTCTAGGATGTTCTGCAATAATATTATTGTTATAGGAGCTCGCCACCTACACGTGGAACCTTTTGGAATACTCACGCTTTTACGAGTAATAGTATGTCCGTCTTTTTTTTTTTTTTTTTTTTTATCGTGCGAAAAATCCCCACGGATACCTCCCCCGCCGGAACCGGAGGAGGAGGTTATGTCGGACTCGAACCGACTAAAACGCACGCCATCTGTGGGTCGTCAGTTGCCGGAGGTGAGATTGTCGTAGCCATATCCCTCGCACCCCGGCCGACCCAGGGCCATATCTCTCGATCTGGCCCTCTTCCGGTGTAGGGACCACAGAGTCCCCAACTCGCCCCCGGGTGTGGGGAGGCACGCAATGCGCGCTGCCGCCGCGGCCTGCTTCTGCTAGGGTGACAGGCGGCTCCACCCGTCACCCCCAGGCCCGCGCTCATGGGGGACGGAGGTCATTCTGCGACCTCCGACGCCCGAGTTGCCGCCGCTCTTCGCGGGCCACGCGGTTTGCGATTCTCCCGTCTAGATAAATATATATAAACTAAGGCCAAAATTTCTAGCCATTTCATGACAGATTTAGCTCCAAGCCAAGCAAAAAACAGCTTTAAAAGTCAAAGTAAATCGAATGCGGGATCGATATTATTTCTCAACTGTATGTAGTTTATGTTTGAAAATACATTAAGTATTCTCTGCGAGGCAAAATATATCGTCACATGTTAGTTTAAGGTCGATTTTTGTTTGAATAGTAAGTTTCGTCCTTAAACGTCCAGACGCTCCGTAGCCTGTGGCAGGAATGGAAGATAAAAATGGAAGATAAAAGAGGAATGTATGAGTATCTCCTTGCAATGTTTAAGGATAATGCACTTTGGTGTATGATATCTTATTGTATTGAAAATGGTCCGATACCATTGTAGAAATGGTAGGAGCACCAACTCTGAGCTGACTACTAACTTTTACCTTCATTCCCTTATTTGTCCGTAGGTATGGTTGGTTTGGGCTCCGAAGATCTTTGGTGGGGCCCCAAAAATACCCGTTTAAATAGGTTCTCATGTATGTTAAAAGGATATGTAAGAAAAGAGTAAATTAGCAGATTATGTCTGAAACGAAAGTGTGGAAGAGAATGGTATATTGCGTCCAAAGATATTATATAAAAAGAAGTAGATATGTTATTGCGCGAAAATCGTGAAGATCCGGAAACGAGTAAATTGGAACGTTTGCCTCTAGTACCGCGTGCCGAGCGGCGGCGCCCGGTCGGACGTTGAGCGGAAGCATCAGTGACTTATAAAAGTAACGAAAATGCTATCGTATGTTTATAGACACTGCACGAACTATTACTCTAAAGTTAATACACCAAAAGTGTAGATGAATTAAAAATGTGTGTGTGTGAGTTCGGCACATTTTTCTACGTTGATTTGTAAGCATATGAGATGTCTATCTTATGAAATATCATTTATTGCGTCGATCCTAAATGGACGAAGGGGGATGAATAAAAGGACAAGGGCAAGCACTATGATGATTATTGATGATGTTATGAAAAACTTGTAAAGCCTTCATATCCGTGACATTACAGACAATATGAAAGAGACCCTTCTTCACTGGTGCGGTCATGTCTTATGGAAACCGCCAGGCTACGTGGGTAACAAATGCTTGGCAATGACGCTAGCCAGACCACCAAAGCCTTATTTCAGCCACATCTAGACATACATTTCAACAAACAAACTTAAAATATTTTACATCATTTACTTGTACTTGTAATTTCTATGTACTTATTATTGTCAATGCACTTGATACTACTGTATAAATACTAATGCACAATGACGTCATAGTTTCCAGAACTTGATTAAAAAGGCACGTATTGTTGTCTATAACCTAGTTACAAGGAGTAGTGTCCTGTTCATACAATATTCATGCATTACGTACACATAACACACTTACTTACCTTGATGACTTCATCATGTTTATCATTCAGCTAAAGGCGCACCAGTTAGGTTAGAATTATAAATAGAGTTTTTACCCGACCGCGGTGAGAGAAAAGTAGGGTTATGTTATTTTGTTTATGAAGAATATTTGCAAGTGAAATTACTACTCCAGCAGGTTACCACTCCAGCTAAGCTAAATTGTTTGTGTTGGGAGTGGGTTCACGTCAGTAGAGTAAGTTAGGAGTGGCCAGGATTCAAATCTTTCAATCGTAAGGCTGACTCTTTAACCACTAGGTACCGACACTTCCAATTCGCTGGGCATATCAAAATTATATAAATGTCGTGCCCAAGGAATGCTGCCTTATAGTGGCGAAGGGTAAATGAGGGAAGACGTGGGAATGAAACGTTTGTCATGTCCCATGCGACCCATTGGGAAGCCGGCAGGAACTGGGACATAGGGACCCCTTGCCACTGCCGCCTTGTGTCGTAGCCAGTAGGTCATACATACAAACATAGAATAATATTTTTTAGCATAGTATTAAATAATAATAATGTTGACCTTTTAAAATATTTAATCTGCATTACTGCTATCTATATCTAATCTTTATTGCCATGACTTTTATATGGATGTTTTTATATAAATATCTAAAGTAAACATGTCTATATTTAATCTGAGATTGAAATTGCTTTGAAACAAAGACTTAGCTTCATTATTTACACTTACTTACTTACGATGCAAAACCAAGCGGTTCGGTAACCCATTTCCTCTGCCGCCCTTTAAGCGGGGCGTGAAAAAGTATCTGATAAGGCCGTCAAGCTGAGTACCACCATTGTAACATGGTACGTGTCTGTAATGGTGACCCTCTTTTCTGAGACTTTGCCTTCAGCTTACCGTCAGGCGAGGTGAACTCAAATTAACGTGTCCTATATAAAAAAAATGGTTCTTGATGGACTATTCCGCACCGTATGCGGGTGACATCTAAAGCCTGTGTTGTCCTATGTAGGAAAGGAGAGGGTGATTGGAAGAGCTCATCACAACATTCACCTTCACATCTAAGTCTAGGGTGCTATCATTAGCTATACTTACTTACTTTTTAACCGACTTCAAAAAAGGAGGTTCTCAATTCGTACCCTATTGTTTTTTTGTATGTTTGTTACGCGATTTGTGAAGCCAATTCTAGACGAATTTTGGAAATTCTTTTTCTGTTCGTAAGTAGATTATTCCGAATGGTCCCATTTAAACAGACTTACTGATTTATTAGAAGTCGGTGCCAGTCAACTTTGTTTGTTGTGTCTGAACTACTATGATGCAATCAATTGAAACAATATGGCCTCTTGGGTAAATTAAGTTATTTTTCGCTTTTCAGTGCCTCTTTTTGGTTTCTTGAAGTCGGTTAAACTTTTTTGTTCAAATTAATTTATAACACCTATGAATGAATCGTCGAAAAAAGTTTAGAGATTGAAATTCATATCCTATTTAAGTATATTTTGCTATTTTATATTAAGAGGCAGTCTGCCAGTACAGTCTGTGCGTGGGTGATTTGCGATGTCATTGTTTATCTGCTATTGACGGCGGTCCGTTATGATCTGAATCAGGCAGTACACCGATGGATAAGCCATGGGCTTGTCTGTAAAGTTCGCGTGTTTGAATGAGTGATGGGTGCCACCCATAGGTCATTGGTGCCAGGCATTCAAACTATAGTTCTATTACTATTATAAATGCTACTATTTTGGACAGATTGATGAACAGAACACATGCCAGACCCCCTTTTTTTTTTATCGTGCGCAAAATCTCCACGGATACCTCCCCCACCGTCGCCGGAGGAGGAGGTTATGTCGGACTCGAACCGACTAACACGCACGCCGTCTGTGGGCCGTCAGTTGCCGGAGGTGAGATTGTCGTAGCCATATCCCTCGCACCCCGGCCGACCCAAACCATATCTCTCGATCTGGCCCTCTTCCGGTGAGGGGACCACAGAGTCCCCAACCCGCCCCCGGGTATGGGGAGGCACGCAATGCGTGCCGCCGCCGCGGCCTGCTTCTGCTAGGGTGACAGGCGGCTCTACCCGTCACCCCCAGGCCCGCATGCCAGACCCCCTAGACAAGTAGCAATTCTTTGGCAGATGTATTGTAGAATAGAATGATAAATAAATAAATATTGTACGACAATCTACACAAAGCTATCTAGACCCAAAGTAAGCATAGCTTAACTAGCTTGTGTTATGAGTTCTAGAATGCGGATAAATGTTTATCCGCATTCTAGAACATAGATACATTTTTTTTTAAATACATACTTAATATACATAGAAAACACCCAGACCAATGGAAATATTCATATTCATGCATACAAATATTTGCACTGAGCGGGGATCAAACCTGCGCCTCCTGCGTAGCAGCCGCGTTCACTACCGCCACAGAGGCAGTCAATGATGAATGTATGGGATTAAATTTGACGTATATGACAGTCGTGCTCGTATGTCATAAACGTCACAAAATATGTGTCGTATACGTCAAATCTCATATCTTCGATATTTTCCAATACGTTAAGCTAATTTGGATGAAATTTGGCACAGAGATAGCTTGGGCACAGGCTGGAAAAGACAGGTTTTTGACATAATAAGTTTTTAGACAACGAGATCAGTATTTTACGCGGGCGGAGTCGTCAGCTACATGTAGTTATGTAGCATTATGGAAGCATGAGCGTGGCATGAGTGTGCTTCAAATATGTAGGTAGAGGTATTAGGCATACTCGTACCTAGTCACACATGTATATTCATGAAAGGGTTGGCAGTGTTGCCGCCAACCGGGCACTATTACTCAATATAAGCCGCTTCTCATAATAA
The DNA here is from genome assembly GCA_914767945.1 of Eilema depressum. Taxonomy (NCBI): domain Eukaryota; kingdom Metazoa; phylum Arthropoda; class Insecta; order Lepidoptera; family Erebidae; genus Eilema; species Eilema depressum. Next base: position 21,067,283 of record OU612020.1, read on the forward strand.
GATTATCATAAAATATCAATAAATTGCCATTTAACTTTTGGCCCTGCCCAGACTAGCCCCAATAGCTCCAAATATTACGCCAATTATATCAATTACCGCCAAGGCTCGAGGTGAAACATACATGTCCAACATGTTGGTATTACCTAACTCAATTATTCAGGTCACATTAATCTTTGCACAAGGCCGAAGAGCCGAACTGTTTGTGTACTAAGTCTAAACGCTACAACGAAAATTATTTAGGCGGCAACATCGTTCGAAAATGCTGTAGTGAAAAATTGTAGTGAGATTCATGACGATATATCAAGTTAGGGTAACAATGGTTTATGAGGTGTGGCGATGAACGCCTAAAATTCGCCCCCTATAATAAAAGTTGTAGATTCATCCCCTATGTATAATGTCCACTGGTTCCCAGGCAGGAGACCAGCAGGGATGTATGGTATGGGGCCTTACCAGTATCATTAAGTTTCCAAGAACATTACTTTGGGTGCAATCGAGACTAACGCTGTTGACAATGATAAAAATTGTTGATGTTTTTTAACTATGAATATTGTAACTCCACAATGCAGATTCAATTGTGATTCTATACCATCCAGGAATCTACTCAAATACAAATATTTAAATATCAGAACTTACCATAGAAACTTTCAAACTTTAACTCACTCTATTAGATAGAAAGATCCCTACATGCGTGTACATTTATTTTTAACTAGAGCTATTTAGTGCATCTTATTTTGTATATGATTGACTTCCACGTACCGGTTCATTCCATATTTTACCTCCTTAGTGGTAAAATTTCCAGGAAAAATTATAGTCAATGTTAGTAACATTAAAAGGTAACAACTGCCAAAATATCCGTTAGCGAATCAATCTGCAGATATAAAGAATTCTTTGAACAACCCATTAGCCCTTAAAACCTACTTCTGAAGAATCAATATATCCATCAACACCATCTTAGAACACGTCTGTCAAGGTCTCAGAGTGATCGTCACTACACATCGAGTCCTACTGAGAATCGCGAAAATAAACAATATGTTGATTTATTGTTAGTTCAAACAAATCATTCTTGCTAAAAGCCGTTGACAGAGCCAAGATATAAATTTATGTTTCGATTTGTTAATGGCTACTGTAACTACGATAGCTAAAGCTATAAATATGGTATACCTCGGTGGCACAGTGGTTGCGAAGACGGATGCTGTGTATGAGGTTTCTAGTTGGGTTAGACCTGGGTTGTGCAAATTTGAAAGTTATGTTTTATACAAGTAATCCTGTCAATTCCTTCAGCTACAATAAATTGCTTGCATTTGGAGTGGGTTCACGTCGTTTCATTCATATCTGTGTGGTGACGGTGAAAGAATACAAGTACCACCACCCCATTTCATCCGAAGGGCGTAAGAGCCAACTAACGGTAAAATACGCAAACGATTTTATTGCGAGAGAAGGAAAACTCAAAATAAAACCCTGTACCAACCGGCCTGGCCAGCGTAGAAACAGTAGGCAAAGCTTCCCAACATTGGGAGAGGTCTATATCCAGCAGTGGACTGCAATAGGCTTATTGATTGATCACGTCGTCGCTGCATTCTCGTTAGTTCAATGGCCAGGTTCGAACCACTTTGGCTAATTGTTTGGTGCTTGATATGAAGCCATTACTCGCAAAAATTGTTTCATAATCTAATATAATACGATTTATCGTTTTTTCATTCACAAGTGAATAGGAAATGGCAAGTGATAAAACTCTCACTATCCACTCAGTAAGCTACCGCCTTTTGTTCACGTCATACGACGCTTACGTGATCGAGTTCGAGTGTGTAGTGAAACCAGTGGTAGTGGTGTTTGGTGTTACGGGTCAAAGACGATTGCGAAAGAGGGTAGATTGATATATTTACTCTTAAACTCGTTCACCGTTACCCTTACTACTACAATTACTCTGTGATCATGGAGATTCCAACAGTGCCGAAATATCGGATACTTAAACCAATACATTGTCATGGTAAATATCCTGTTGATTCTAGCACTATTAACTGTCATACGACAACCTGCAGACGCACGCAGCAGATATGCGTGTTGCGGCTTTTGTCGAAAGCGGTCAACTTCGGAATTTTACCTTAACGGTATCCCACATGGCGACAAATCCACTGGTCCCCTAACATTCGTCCCCCCATGTAAGTGCCGATTGGTCCGTGGTAGGAGATAAGGCAAAACCTCACTGAGGGCTATCTAGTCTTCCGCTATCTATCTATCAATCCGCACCAGTAGAGTAGGTACTTTATACGATATTGCACCCCATTAAGATATTCGGAGCCTTGGTCAAACTAATTGACAGATGGAGCTCGGGCCCCGGCTCTCATGGTTGGGGTAACAGTCACAGTAAAAGCAAAGTTATACCACATTATAGAAGGGAGGACTCGACAGAAGAAGAAGAAGGGAGGAGCAAGAGAGCTGAGTAGACGCCTTTGACCCCGGAAGGTTGAGTGTTTGAGGTGAATTAACACCTACATTTTTCACCAATCATTGTATTCGGTCCCACGTAATATTGCGAGAGCCTATTTCCATATGCCGGGCACTATTGCTGACCCGAGCCATGTATCTGAGGCTGAGTCTGGATTGTATATATCTGTCTGATGTTAAACAGCCCTATCCCTTAGTCGCCTTGTACGACACCGCATGGGAGGAGATGGGGTGGCACAAATTCTACTCTGCCGGGAACCACGCGACTTAGATTTAATAGGCTTTAGATTTAACCTATATGTGACTGTATGTATCCTTTCGGCCTGTATTTTTTTAATAACTTGAATTAAACGTTTCTCAACCTTGCTTGACTTGTTTAGACAGCAAAAGACCAGTCTTGAGATAGATCCTTATGATATTTATAAATACATTTGTGCAATGTTTTACATAGGTATCTATTTGATCAATTAAGTTTATAAATTACATATTAAATTACTAGTTTCCTTTGCATCACGACCTGTTTTTATCGTTACTTTTTTCTTGTAAACATGTGATGGCCTTATCTAGAATATGAATTAATTAAATCCGGCAATCAATCGTAGGTATTGCTTGGGACCTAAAATGTGCTTTATACGCCCAGTACACGTTTCTTGGGTGTCTTTTGAGGATAGCACGTAGAAGCGACTGCCTTCTGATCTCCACAACCCAACAACGATGTTGGGCGATATAGAAGCATTGCAGCTAGACCAGTTGTTAGATTTTTTAGGGCTCTACCCGTAACGACTGCCATAGATCTTCGTATGGCAAGAATAACATTGGGAACTATCTACGGGGAAATCCCTGTAGAATCATCACCCTCTTTATGTACATCATTAGAAATCTAATTTACCTACTGTGATATCGATACTAGTGGTTAACAAATTCTTTAATACGGCTTCCGATAGTTGATGATGCAATGAGTGTCAACAACCGTCAAGGTCGAGCCAGTTTGTTGGACAAAAAGTTAATTATGCTAACGTACCAGATAATGGAATTGCACGATAACATCTCTACTGTATATAAAAATTATATAATTTTACCATCAAAAATAGAAAAAAAAAATCTTTTTCAAGTACCCAAATCCACTATGACTTTATTATTTTAGATTTAGTTTATTTTCATTTTGTATTATATGTGGAGTTAGATAGATATAAATTTCTCCTAGTTCGTTTTGTAGCCATATGAATTTGTAGAAAGTTTCCTGTCCTAGCGTTTCTTTTTTAATTTAATTTAACTCATAACTTATTTATTCGTAAGAATATTTCATAACTTCTGAATGTATAATGTAAAATAACAGCTAAATGGTATAGTACTGCGTAAATAGTGAAGTATAGTATTGTAATAATAACTAAAAGTCAAATAGGCTGTTTATTAGGATTTAGGTTCCAAAATCAATGCTTGTATTTTCAAAATTACCCCGATACGACGGACGTTGCTGGGCATCATATTCCTGTCAATACTTTATGCCTCGGGGCATATATTATATTGGACACAAAATGTGCTCAAAATTGCGTTCTATACGTACAATACGCGTTTTTTGGGTGTCTTTTGAGGATAGCACGAAATGCTACGGTGGTGGACGAGCTCAAATCCACCAATCATAGATAAATATAATCTCTCGCGACTTGGGTCCAAGGTATTTGCCCCGAGTTTATGTATTTATGTTACATAATTACAATTATATTATCAAAGTATATTTTTATGTTAATTGCTATAATTATATAATCAAATGTACACCGACTTAGTATTTTTTTCGTGTGTCTCATATAAATACAAACGACTTTGCATCCTTTCGACTCGTCCTTATCTGTGTCAATGTGACCGTTGTCAAGGTGAAGATATTGTCAAGCTAAAGGAGAGAAGGTCCATACTTTTACAATTCATTCACCTTAGTCTGATACATCTAAAATGTTTTTTGAATGCTATTCCTATTATGTTACCAAGTTCGTACTGTTCCATATGATTTTGTATTGCACCAATTGCACATTGAAATAAAACTCCGTCCGTTTTATTTATCAATGAAGTACTTAAGTGTTGTCAATCAACGCTAAAAATAGTTGCGCTAACTGGCACTTAAGTCACATTTAAGTTAGTCGTTAGTGTAGTTAGGTAAGTATCTATTGTTATATCTTTAGCGCTATTTCTCTTTTTGGGCGTACCCCAAGGGTGAACCTATATCAGAACTGAAAAATGATTCCAGAAGGTGGTGTGATGTATTCCGCGTATACGTCTCTAAATTGTAAGGGGTTATCCCCCGCACTTCACAGTAAGACCACCTGTTTTACGTGGGGACCTAGTTCCTATACCCAAATTCCCTCGTACTATTACCGGTCATAACCATGCATGCTCTCATAATGAAACACTGAGCGGTATTTCGAGCCATTTCACCGTTAGCGCCGACACCCTTCAGAGGTCAAAAAAAGGTGTGACTACTTTGTGTCATTTGACATCATGGTAGTAGGTACGGCCACGGTAACAACTGTAATAAGGCTCCATTCTCCCACGTTGCGCTAAACTGGGGTTTTCACCAGTCGTATTTTCCTAATTAATATTGAGCTAGCCAGCGGGGGTGACTGTGTCAGAATTGAACCGATTAGAGCCGTACGCCGTCTTGGGTCTTTTGTTGCCGAAGGTGAGATTGCCACTGGCATATCTCTCGCAACAGGCTGACCCAGGATCATCGAGATAGCCCTCGGGTACGGGAGCACAGAGCTAAAAGCTTATTTTGAAGCCGGCTTTTATCTTCTTCGAAGATCGTCACACTTCAAAAACATCTTATCAAAGTAATCTCTCTAATAATTCCAAGAGATTTCGAAACAGAAATTGATCAGTGTTGACGCACATTAATACATTATATTAATAAGTTGTCGTAGTCTGTGCCAAGGCAAGGCTGCGTTAGATCATCGTCTTGTGGTCGGCTTGTTTATGCGTTCTTAATTTATTGTACCGTATATCAAAGAATATAACGGCTGATATGAAAGTTATTTTTAAACATTAAGGCAATGGTTATAATAAAAAAGTAAACATCGGTGCAACTAATTTCTTTTAAGCGAAACTATAAGTTATTTCAGTTTCTATTGGGGTTGGTAGTTACACCTCTTTCTTCTGGACTTCACCCTAGCTTCTTTACATTCACAGCGGCGTGTTATAATAATTGACGGTCTGTATATAACAAAAAAAAACTTGATACTTCTACTCGCTATGATCCTTGCTATGATTTTTTATAGTGCAGAAATCCCCTCGGATATGCCGGCTGGCGGCGGTAGTTATGTCTGACTCGAACCAACTAAAACCGCACATGGTCTTCAGATGCCGGAGTGTGAGAATTTGCTACGATTCTAGTATATACTTTCGTTTCTTCTACTTTCATCATTGTTTTTATACAGGCTTGCTCGCCGGTTGCGGTTCAGTGTAAGCCTTATTCATCCGATCGTCAGCCTCGTTGCATTCAAAGATGGCACTTTTAACCCTAGATCCACTGTCCTACAATTCCATAATAAGGTTTCCTTGATTTTTACAGGCCGAGGCGGCTGAATCTCTAACCCGTCTTACAGTATTCTCTCTTATGCTTTATGTTTTGCTACTTACTTAGTCTCTCATAAACTTCATGTAACGAACACCGGTTAATGTGGCATGAATAATACGAGCTATGGTCGGGTTAGAACCCATAGCCTTTTAATCACTGTACCTACTAGCACCTATGTATAACCCCGCGTTTACATACTGCCACTCGCATTGCTCATCGTGTTGCCAGAAATATTCGAGCGATTAATGCCCTAGCGGTCACACACGAGCATCATCGTGTTGGTCCGCATTACAGTATTCGCCCTGCAATGAAGACGGACGTAAGCGTATGGAGGACAACGCTGTAGCAGTATACGCATTATGCTTTTACAGCATAATAAATAGATTATTAATAAAAACTATAACTTTCAACTACTATACACTTTCCGTAGATCGATATAAATATTTTTAAAAGTAAATATTCGAGGAGCAATAACGAAAGCCGTGTTTACTGATTACCGCCATCTAGCGGTCTTGTATAGTTCATCGCGCTAGTATTGCCGCTCCTTTGACTCGCGCCGCCAAGCCGACATTCACAGCAACATACGCGGCAGTACTCGCGGCATGACGAATATACCATTCACACCACGTCTCTGCCCACTTCTCTCGCCACTTCCCTCGCTCTGCCGCGAGTATGTAAACGCAGCTTAAGTCATGTCATTACGTTGGCTGTGGCCGCTTCTGAATTGGATGCGATTGAATCACTAGAATAAAGATTCAGCAATTATTCGGGTCGATTCATCGCTATTCGATATTCTAATGGATCGATACAATAAAGAACGATTCAAAGATTTTTCGATTCGATTTGAAACGATTCGATTCATTAGTAATTTCATGATAGAAATTGCATGGCGTAAAACGACTTTTCTCACAACCTAATTTTTCTCATTGGACTATTGACTGATCAAAATCGTAGTTTTTGAAATGTGGATGGATGCCAATATAAGTTCTGAGAGTTACCCAATAATGCTTCATTAATATCATTTGTAGTTTAAGAACGTTCGACATCATCGGTAGCGGGTTCGATTATCTCTGTGTGAACATTGATAATATGCATGAGTGTTATAAAAATGATGATGATTTATCCGCATTCTACACAGTGGCGGATCCAGGGGGGGGGGGGGGGTCATGGGGGTCATGACCCCCCCCTGGGCGGGTCACCTACTAAAAATTATCTCCATGTCACTGATAAATTTTAAAAAATAACACGCATAAGCAGACTGTTTGTAACTACTGGTAGCTATTATTATTTTATGAGGCACCAAACATCAGTAGAGTATGAATATTATTCACACGATTGAAAATTTCAATTTATCGTGCAGCGCAGCCGATCAATCGATGGACGAATAGTTTTCGGACCTGACACCCTGTCCGCTATGTTAAAGAAATAAGCGCGAATGACTAACCAGGCCGGCAGTCGAAGGTCTGGAGCTGACAGCCATGAGGTCCTTTTTCGATTCGGGCAACAACTTGACTCGGGCTCGGCGCTTCAAAGGCCCCGTATTTATGTTACTGTTTGCTTACAAAAACTTTTTTGAACTTGGAAGAAGTATTTGCGCGTTATTTCACGTCTGCACGTTCTTTTTTTATCGTGCGCAAAATCCCTATGACCCTTCCCCCGCCGACAGGAGAGGTTATATCGGACTTGAACCGACTAAAACGCACGCTGTCCGTTGTTCGTTAGTTGCCGGAGGTGAGATCGTCTGAGACATATCTCTTGCACCCCGGCCGACCCAGGGCCTTCTCTTTCGAGCTAGTCCTCTTCGGGTGTGGGTACAACGGAGTCCCCACCTACAGGGTGCTCCACCCGTCACTTCGGACGGACGGACGGCGGGTCTCCTCCCTTCCCACTCCACCATCTCCTTCACGAGCATTACTTGCTCGCAGAAGGATGGCGGATCATCCATGCATCCGTGCAGCGCACCATCGCCGAGAGCAAGGCGGTGAGAGAACTCTCACCCCTATGGCCGCCACTAACGCCCGCTTAGGTATCTCCCACGTTGGGCACTCGATGAGCGTGTGCAGCTCTAGAAGTCCTGGCTCACGTCACAGTGATGGCACTCGGACGCTGGCTGCCTGGTAATAACCTGCGTCAGCCGGTACGAGAGGAAGCCACTTCCTCATGGGATGGGATGGGTTTAACCACCGCTATTACGGTGGCCCGGCGATTATGGCCAGTGGCCATCTTCTGCTGCGGATCACGCAGCTGGTTCATATGCCTGGCCTTACATCTGCGCATTCTACGACATCCAGCTAGCACTTTTTGGGGCTACCCCCCTACAGGGGCCCGCCTGGGCACCATTGCCAGACATTTGGTATCCACGTAACCTGGTGGTTGCCGCAACAGTTGCTGTTCGCATAGGCGATGGCTTGGTCGAGCGCACGGACCAGTTTGAGGACCTGGAATCTGTACTTCACGTGACTGGTCACATCAACCGCGATGTCAAGGCACGCATTGCCGCCATGTGGGCCAAGGGGCGGGAAATGACTGGCGTCACATTTGACCCTAAAATGCCAGTCTGGTTGACGGGGTAGGTCTATATAACGATCATTAGGCCTGTCCTTTTAAACGGCTGAAAGGCGTGGCCGCTGTTGGAGCGACATAAGCAGACGCTACGTGTCACGGAGATGAAAATGCTGTGGTGGATGTGCGGCGTTACGCGTAAAGATCGCATGAGGAACTCTCAGATCCGCAGCAGCCTTCATGTCCTACGACATCACAGATAAAATGCAAGAGAGCCGCTTTCGCTGGTGTGGCCACGTCTTGCAGCAACCGCCAGGCTGCGTGGGTAACAAATGGCTAGCAATAACGGACCCGCCGGGTCCAGGTGGAAGGGGTAGGCCCAAGAAGTCCTGGCTTGAAGTCGTAGAGGGTAGCATGCGTGCAAATGGTCTCACCACTATGGACGCCCAAGATCGTGCGCAGTGATGAAGGGGAGGCGCGCATCGCACCACCGCCGCCTCGGCCTGCTTCTTCTATAGTGTCAGGTGGCTCACCCTGTCATTCCCAGGCCCGTGATAATGGAGACCGATATGGAGATAATGATCGGTAATGGGGATGTTGAGTGACGTACGTCGCTCGAGTCCTTCGCGCATTGTGTACTATGCGGAATGGGAAAGAACTGAAATATCTCCAGACCCGTTCTCCTGCCTCCTTCTCGAGTATTACTTGCTCTCAGATGGAGGCGGTGGCAGCCGCGAGCTCACGGTTTTACGCCATCACTGTAAGCAACGTACTGAGCGAGAGAACTTCCATCCCCAGGGCGGCCACAAGGATCCGCTTTGGCGTTTCCTATGCCGGATATTCGGTCAGCGTGTGCAGCCCCGTGTCCTCGCTTGCATCACAGTGATGACGTTAGCTCCTTCTGAATTCGCCGCAGCTAACTTCCGAAACATCTATATCCGGTGATCATTTGCGTCAACCGGTACGAGAGGCCTTTCTAGCCTGTTCTCCATGATCGGTCTTACCACCACTATCACGTCGTGCCCTGCGCTTGGTTGCCAAGTCGTAGTTTCAACTCCACCATGTCCTGACAAAGCTGGGACTTCGTAGCCTCAATTTCTCGCCTTCTGATACCGATTTAGCACCGAAGGGGCTCTGACATCTTCATCCGCCATAGAGTCTTCTGCAGGAGTCCTCCAGCCCCCTCAAGTTGGGTAGCAACCATGCCATAGAGCCAGCTGCGCCCTTCAACTTGGAGGCTAGCAGCTTAACCGGGTTCTGGATCGTATTTAATAACAGTCGCGCATTTATAACCAAGGTGTCTTCCTTTTCTCCTCTCACGTCATCAGAACACGCTTACATCATTATTTCTTCATGAATTTCATACACATTTATTTTCATTGTATTGTTCAATTGACATTATATTGTGAGACGGGGGGGAAAGGGGGATGTCACCCCCCCCCCCCCCTCCCCCGAAACTGAGTTTCGGCTACACCATGACCCCCCCCTGAATTGAAAGCTGGATCCGCCCCTGATTCTACAATCCAATCTAAGTATATAGAGGGCGCTGTGCATAGAATGTTATATGTATCAAGTTCCTAAGATATCATGCCAAAATTATAAACTTTGTTACAGAAGCTAACAGGAATCAATTTTCATGATCTCTTAGCTGCCATACATTTAAAAAAACCTACGATCTGTCACTGAGTTCCCAAAGGGCAAGACAGCGAAACCGTCTCCGTAATCTATAATTACTGTGTCAATAAATTTCCCCATAGCACCTGTTCGTCTAGTTGAAGAGAGCTTTAGAAATAGACTGTTCAAAGTGTTCAACTAATGTTTACGTCGCGTGACCTTGACATCGATGTGTTCGGCTTGTTGGTAAACGTACGGACACTTGGAAACTATTTTATATTTCGGCTTAATATTAGTAGCTGATGAAAACGAGTTAACTGTTGATATGTCTGTTTATTTATTTTATTCATTATTGTGTACGTACATAATATTTAAACAATGTAATGAAATGTGATGTAGTTACAAAGACAAGTTTAACTTAAAGTTGAGTTCACTTCTAGCAAATTCGGAAGTAGGTACCTACACAATGCATTAAGGAAGCTTATATGTAATTCACCACATATATACTTACGGTTACCGGTTTGTTTATGAAGACGTGGACAGAGGTGTATTTAAAAGGATCAGGAAAGTAGACTCTAAACTCCACAAGCTCAACAAAGTTTGTACTGGTTGCACCGGGATTGTCGCTTGGATGATGATGATGATTTCAAGCAAGTACAAAGTTCGCCTGATATCAGTGAAAAATACACTCGCTACAATATAGGTAGGAGTTGGAAAGGGGTCTAAAGGTAATCCAATTAAGAGGAGATTTATAACCATAAATATTCATATTCTCTGTGGCACAGGGGGCGTAACTTTTTATAATTTATGACCAATTAATCGATGCGAAAGATCGGGATTCGATAGCTGGTTTGTTTATTTTTTCAACAGCACTGTGTATGCAATTAGGAAGTTTATACTCTGTACCTATGTAGGGCTAACCTCCTGTATGGAAAATTAAAAATAAATTAATACTACCCGTTGACCGTGGTTCCGCTCGCGTGGATATCGGTTTAATTGGGACCAAATATAGCCTATATCCTTAAGGAAAGGATATTTTGACTCTAGTCTAACTTTGAACCAAATTCAAGCGCTAAAACTTACCTAACAGATAGACAGACATAGAGTTACTTATTGGAATAACTTCACTTTTTAAAGGGTTCTAACGCGATTTCTTTAGTATTATTTTATAATTAAATAAATAAATAAATAAATATTGTAGGACATTCTACACAACGCTATCTAGACCCAAAGTAAGCATAGCTTAACTAGCTTGTGTTATGGGTTCTAGAATGCGGATAAACATACTTAGATACATTTTTTTTTCGTAGATACATACATAGGTATTATACATAGAAACACCCAGACCAATGCAAATATTCATGAAACGTTCTATCGACGAATCTCTCAAAAACGAAACGTCCTGTCGGTGAACAGTCCAAAGGAGAAACGACTGTCGGAGAACGGTTGCAGAATCTCATATTCATGCACACAAATATTTGCACTGAGCGGGGATCGAACCCGCGCCTCCTGCGTAGCGGCCGCGTTCACTACACCCAACTCGACATTTCGGCTACTTTTCAGCAACCGATCGCGGGATGACTAAAGATGGTAGTTGTCATATAGTTTGTAGTGTAAGTTAGCTCTACAAATAATATCAAAGTAACTCTATGAGTTACTTTCCAATGTTTATTACCTTTTACCCGCGGCTCCATCAGCGTGGATGTCACTTATCGCGACCAAACATAGCCAAATTTCATCAAAATCGGTTCAGTGGTTTAGGCGTGAAAACGTAATAGACAGACAGACAGAGTTACTTTTACATTTATAATATCAGTATGGAGTATGGACATCATAAATATTTATTTATCAAACACTACCATCACAACTAAGCTACAATCACAGCTACAATGTCAAGGATGTACCTCTAAGGCACACGAGCACACATAGCACGACTACCAAATACCATTAGATGACGTCACTGACCATGGCGCCTCACAGAAGGCTCACGTGCCTACGTGCGCTTCACTTTATATTCTTATGAATGGGTTTCGTGAAGTCATTTATGTAGTACTTACAACCGTTTTGGAGTTAACTGAAGTTTGTTCTTTGATAGATTGTTACAAAGTAACGTCGTTACATAATTTTACAATTTAAATGCAGGCTGTATGTGGATTTCAGGTTCTCACATTTAATTCGATGAAATTCATGAAGTAAAATGTGGTAACGTGCATATCAATTTGTTCTTGGGAAACCGGAGATAGCCTGGGTCTATAAGCAATTTTTCATGTCGGCATCTGTGGACCAGAGACGGCATGCGTTTTTAGTCGGTTTGAGTCCGACAAACCCGCCAACGCCGCGGGGATTTCTGCACAAACAAATGTATGTACGTCCCGATCAAAATCTTTAGGGTCCAAACCAAGGATATAGTAACATTTTTCATTTTTACCCTGTTCACTAATTTAGATTAGTGTTTGACTTTCAACGAAATGACCTCTGATAAGTAGGTTTCTAGGATTTTGAAAGTAGTTACAGTAAGTTAGGTGCCCTGAATGTTCTAAGTCGCTTACTCGAGTAGAATGAGTCCAATAGAGCTTCGGTACTTAGAGTTACAATGTTGCTTTAACATGCTTGTACGGTAAAGAATGAAAAACAAACACGGTCAAATTACTTTACACTAAAAACTTTTGTTTGTTTTCAATATCTGCGTGCAGCATTGTGCTTTTAGTGCATGTAGTGGGTATTTGCATTTTTTAAATGTACTTTCTAATAAAGATATCTATTCTTTATTTCAATCAAGAGATAACATCCTTTCTCGTGAAGCGATTGTTATATTTAACATTCATACAATAATCACGCCCTTATCCCCAAAGGGTTAGGCAGAGGTGAATTAACACCCACATTTCACCAGTCATTGTATTTGGTCCCATGTAATAGAGAGTGAGCCTATAGCCGTATTCCGGGCACTTTTATTGACTCATACATGTATCTGTGGCTGAGGCTGGGCTGTATATATCTGTCTGATGTTAAACAGCCCTATCCCTTAGTCGCCTTGTACGTCACCGCATGGAAAGAGATGGGGTGGCCCAAATTCTACTCTGCCGGGTACCACGCGGCCACTACGAGTTACTTTGTAAGCCGGTGGTTAAGGTTCAAACCAGCTTCCACCCTGCTTCCACGGGATCTAGAATGAGGATATACATACTTAGATATTTTTTATTATCATAAAACACACATACCTACCTACATATTTTAAATAGAAACATCCAGGCCAATGCAAATGTACCTCGAGCCTTTGCAGTTGCGTAGAGATGTGGCATCTTTGGCGGTTTTTTACCGTCTCTACCATGGTGAATGTTCTGATGAGCTCATCCAAGTAATCCCACCCTCTCCTTTCCTATATAGGACAACACGTGCAGGACTTAGATGCCACCCGCATACGGTGCAGAATATTCCATCAAGAACCAAGCGATTCGGCGACTCCTTCTTCTGCCGCACTATTAAGACTTGGAATTCCTTGCCAGCTCACGTGTTTCCTTCCTCCTATAGTCCCGGGTCCTTTAAGCGGGGCGTGAAAAAGCATCTGATGAGGCCGTCAAGCTGAGTGCCACCATTGTAACATGGTACGTGTTGTAATGGTGGCCCTCTTTTCAGAGACTTTGCCTTCAGCTTACCATCAGGCGAGGCGAAGTCAAATTGACGTGTCCTATATAAAAAAAAAAAAAACATGTTCATGCACTGAGTGGGAATCGAATCTGCGCCCCCTGTGTAGCAGTCGAATGCTCTGCCGTTAAGCCACAGAAGTCTTCAAGCTAAGATGATGATGCCACCTACTTCCCAGGTTGAGTAAGTCTATTCGACCTGGGAAAACCACAGCAACTACCTACTAATTAGAGATAGTTTTGTCTTTCAATAAAGTCTTGCAATTAATTTTGGTGTTCCGAAATATTTCTCCCACCAAATATCAATGGCGGTGAAAGTGTGTTACTGTTGTTTCATGAAACAATAGTCTAGCATAGCTAATTATTTTGATTTCAATTAAATTATATACTTCCTAATATCTATGGGCCTAGCCTGATGGTTGCTTTACATCAAACGAACCGAATGCTCATTCTATCCACTCTACATCAAATTCTATTAGTGTAACACCCGTATTCACAAACAATACTTCGCTATGCGTACTAAAAAAACTGTGCAAAGAACGACAAATTCTCAGTGCGTTCGTTTTGGCAAGCCTTTTTATTCATAGACAACACTTATGTAATACTTCGTTGAGGGAACGCACTGCGTTAGATACTGCTCCGTGATGTTTGTGAATTAATTTTACCAGCCCTATGCGCTCGAGCACACTATGAGACCTCACAGTGTTGTTTGTGAATACGGTTGTAAAACTGTATACAGGGACAGAATATTTTGTTCGTTGTTCTTTCTTATGTTAACGCTGAAAATAAGGTTTCATTTACACTGAAATATTACAAAAGAATGCTCTTAGAACTTGTTCTAGTTCTAGCTTTATGTTCTTTGGTGTAAATCAACCATGAGAGGCCATATTTCAATTAATTGTATAATAGTACCGCCGCGAGGCCGCGTGGTTCCCGGCAGAGTAGAATTTGGGCCACCCCATCTCCTCCCATGCGGTGTCGTACAAGGTGACTAAGGGATAAGGCTGTTTAACATCAGACATATATACAGCCCAGACTCAGCCTATACATGGCTCGAGCCAACAATAGTGCAATAGTGCAAGCAAACAGCAATAGGCTCACCCCCTATTACGTGGGACCGGATACAATGATTAGTGAAATGTGGGTGTTAATTCACCTCTGCCTAACCTTCCGGGGATAAAGGCGTGATTGTATGTCTGTATGTATGTATAATAGTAGTTCAGGAAAATTGGGAACAGATCAGTAAATCTGTAATTTCAGTTATTTTTCTCTTTTTAGTGCCTCTTTCTTGTTTCTTGATGTCGGTTTGATTTTTTGTAATATTTTCGTTTATTTATCAGTAACTAAAGACATATTTCAAGTTCTTCCATTATTAACGTCTCGATACACCGAAATAGCGTTGCTATTAATTCTCCTACCCGAATAATTCTGTCACTAGAGCACTCGATCGGCACGAAAGACCAAAAAAATTGTCCAAATCTCCGCCATTAATATCGTCAAGACACCCACCAATATCGACAGCCTGATTTCCTCTGATACGCCTCTGGTCGTGTCTGGTCGTGCCTGCCGTGCTGGCTCACAAGTGACAGTGTGCGTGACTTATAATTGACGAGAAGCTTTACGGAACCCCTGTCTTTATAGGAAATTGTTCTCCGGCTATGGCGTTTTTACTACTTTGTTATGGAGACTTTGGGAGCCAAATTGACGTAAATATTGATAATATTCAGGTCTTTGACCTGGATGTTATGTAGAATAAATTATTAGGGCAGCTTAATCAATTAAGCTGCCCTAATAATTTTTTAATCTTCTTAATATATATAAATCTCGTGTCACAATGTTTGTCCTCAATGGACTCCTAAACCACTTAACCGATTATAATAAAATTCGCACACCATGTACAGTTCGATCCAACTTGAGAGATAGGATAGTTTAAATCTCAAATTATAGTCGCAATTTTAATTTATCGCGATAACCAACATCCACGCGGGCGGAGCCGCGGGCAAAGGCTAGTTATATATCGATACCTCGGGGCTCAAAGGGCGTAACCGCCATTTTGGCGAAATTGAGTTTTTAATGCAGTCCTACTTATATTTTTCTCCTCTATCGATCTGTGTATTTAAAGTCTTCCAATTCGCAAAAAAATGGTTTTTACGACCCCATTTTTTGTAGGAAATAAAACAGATATTTTTAGTTTTTGTGCCGTAACAGCAACCAGTGTTACTGTTTATAAACGGGAGGGTAGTAAACGACAACGTAGATGATACAAATGTTTTTACGCCTACCATTTTACATCATAAAATATTTAGGTTTGGGTCGTAAGAGCAATCACTCATATTGATCAATAAATTTGAGGGTAGTAAACGACATACCTAGTAACATAATTAGGTACAGGTAAATCAATAATTATTAGTATTAATTCGTTGCTGAAGAACTATAGGCCCATCTCACTCCTGAGTCATGTCTACAAGTTGTTCTCAAGGGTCGTCACAAATCGCCTCTCGGGTAAGCTCGACGAGTTCCAGCCACGCGAGCAAGCCGGGTTTCGAAAAGGCTATAGCACCGTGGACCACATCCATACTGTTCAGCAGATTGTAGAAAAGACGCAAGAGTACAATCAGCCGCTGTGTATGGCGTTTGTGGACTACGAAAAAGCCTTCGACTCTATCGAAACCTGGGCAGTGTTGTATGCCCTGCAGCGGTGCCGTGTCGATTGGCGATACATCGAAGTGCTGAGATGCTAATATGACACTGCCACAATGTTCGTCCAGCTCCAAGACCAGAAGACGAAACCCATTAGCCTCCAGCGTGGAGTGAGACAGGGAGATGTTATATCTCCCAAACTATTCACCAACGCATTGGATGACGTCTTCAAGACTCTGGATTAGATTGGGTGGGGCGTCAACATCAACGGTGAGTACATCTCGCACGTTCGGTTCGCTGACGATATCGTCATATTTGCGGAGTCGCTGGAACAATTGGGCAAAATGCTGCACAGCCTGAATGGAGCTTCTCGACAAGTCAGCCTCGGTGTAAACTTGGAGAAAACCAAGATTATGTTCAACGAACATGTTACACCGAGACCGATTGCCATCGAAGGGGCGACACTCGAAGTTGTTCAAAAATATGTCTACCTGGGGCAGGTTATCCAGCTTGGTAAAAAGAACTTCGAGAAAGAAATAGCCAGAAGGATCCAACTGGGATGGGCAACATTTGCCAAATTACGTCGGGTTTTCTCCGTGCCCCTACCGCAATGCCTCAAAACAAAGGTTTTCGACCAGTGCGTCCTACTTGTTATGACTTACGGTGCTGAAACGTGGCCACTGGAGGTGGGATTAGCCCACGACCTAAAAGTTGCGCAGCGGGCTATGGAGCGAGCTATGCTTGGAGTTTCTTTGAAGGATAAAATTCGCAACGAGATCATCCGACATAGAACTAAAGTTACCGACATAGCTCGCAGAATAAGCAGGCTGAAGTGGCAGTGGGCTGGCCACATCTGTCGAAGGACTGATGGTCGTTGGAGCAGACGAGTCCTAGAGTGGAGACAGCAAGAAGGAAAACGTAAGGTGGGACACACCCCCAAGCCAGGTGGACTGACGACCTACGAAGGGTGTCTGGGACGGACTGGATGCGGAAGGTGGAGGATCGGCAAACGTGGCGCATATTGGGAGAGGTCTATGTCCAGCAGTGGACTGCAATAGGCTAATTGATTGATTAATTCGTTATCAGAGTTGATAAAAACGGTGAAAGTGCTTGAAATGCGTCATTTCCTGAAATGTCTATTCGGTTTCCCACTCGGTCTAATTTTGTCTAATAAACCATCACTCATCATACATCCATTGATTTTTGGGGTGTAAACACCCCAAACATCATACATCCATTGATTTTTGGGGTGTAAACACCCCAAACATCATACATCCATTGATTTTTGGGGTGTAAACACCCCAAACATACAAATTTTCAGGGCGTATGGGAAAGCTATTTTCGTTGCTTTTAAATTTATTCGAAATATAATTTTACAGTGACCTGCATCACAAAAATTTAAGACTTTTGGTCTTAGAATGGTTTATTTAGGTCAAAAATCGAAAAAGTTATGCCGAAAAAAGAAATTTTGTTTTTGTTTTTTTGCTCTCCTGTAAAATCGACTTTTGGCGCTTACGCCCTTTGAGCCCCGAGGTATCGATATATAGTTAACTCTTCGTTTGTGTATGAAGTGCATACTGGAGAAAGTATCTTGACTGAGTCTGCCTTTCTGGAGAGCTATAAACCGGGGACCTTCTATTATAAAAAAAATAAGTTGCTCTAAGGAATCGTTCGTACTTACTTACTAGTCCATAGTCGAACTCTTGCCAACTAAAAACAAACCTAGAGTTAAGTAAAGATGATTTCACAGGACCTTAGAAGTATGACTTTGAAGCTCCAAAGAATTACAGACCTGGGTATTTAATATTAATTTCAGCTTCATTCCTGAAAAAAGACGGTCCTGCCAGACAGACATAAAAGTATGATTTTAGATTGACTTGGTCATTAAGATTTATAGTGTAAGTGTAACACTCACCGGGATATTTACCACGTTTTTGTAATAAAATGGTGGTTACACATACAAACAAAAAACATGGTAAATATCCCGGTAGGTAAGTCCTATAAAAGGAAGATATATATCTTCCTTTTGAAGTACGAAACCCAAAAAACCAATTGCAATTTATGAAATGATGAATTACTTAACAAGAAATGTAACCAAAAAGTCAGCGTTTCCGTAATACATATTGTATAAGGCAGTTCAGTGTATGAACTCATAAAATATTAATAGAATTCTCGTGATTTCGCTCGCGAGTATTTTGGATCGAGTTTATTTCTGTTGTTAATTTATTTATGCAATGCGTAAGGCTACGACCGATTGCAATGTAAAGGCGATTAACCCTTGGCAAAATAGAGAATAACAGATTGTAGATTTCTAACTTGGGATGTGCGAAAAATCGTATGGAGATGTGCTATGGTTTTGTAATAGCGAAAAACGAATAATTGTTTAAATACCCTTAACACTACTGGTGGTGTCATGGCGATATAAGTTTTACTCTTGACACTACCGGTACTGTCATTGAGAAATAATATTACCCTTGACACTACCAGTACCTCGCGGGCCTGGGGGTGACGGGTGGAGCCGCCTGTCACCCTAGCAGAAGCAGGTCGTGGCGGCGGCGGCGCGCATTGCATGCCTCCCCATACCCGGGGGCGAGTTGGGGACTCTGACACACCGGAAGAGGGCCAGACCGAGAGATATGGCCCTGGGTCGGTCGGGGTGCGAGGGATATGGCTACGACAAACTCACCTCCGGCAACTGACGGCCCACAGACGGCGTGCGTTTTAGTCGGTTCGAGTCCGACATAACCTCCTCCTCTGGCTCCGGCGGGGGAGGTATCCGTGGGGATTTTTCGCACGATAAAAAAAAGACACTACCAGTACCTAGTGTCATTGGATAGTGCCATGGGGCAGTCACGTACTAAAAACCCTGAGGTGGCATGCAGCCTATACAATACACCCCAGCACAAGTTCGTTGACACGTACGCGTTCTTCGCGGATAACAATGTAAAAATAAATTTGTATCTACGAATAGCACGTGATAAAAATTTTGATAGGTGCTCTTCGTTGACTTGGCTAGGTGCTATTCTGCTGGGTGCTCTAAGCTTACTTCTTCATCCTAGCGTTAATCCCAGTCGCATTCAAAGCTTTCACCTCGGAGTCTGGTGTCCGCTCTTACCAGTGGACTGGTAAGAGCGGACCCCTGGTAAGTGTCTATCTATACTCTTGGGTAGAAACCATTGAGAGTCCTTTTTTTATCGAATTCAGTTATCTCTATTGATATTTTTTGTTAGTTTTTAGTACTAACACGAATCAGGAGATATTTGCAGATTACTTACAGATATTATTTTGTGTTGTTACAGATGAACAGGAAAGAGTACAGAAAAAGACGTTTGTCAACTGGATCAATTCACATTTATCGAAGGTAAGGGAGTCCCTGCAGTTAACAGATTCCATCATATTCTATCGGATCATTAATGGTTTTCCAATATTCCAATAGTCACATTATCGATATATCCATACTCCATATACTTACTAATATTATAAATTCGAAAGTAACTGTCTGTCTGTCTGTCTGTCTGTCCGTCTGTTACGCTTTCACGCCTAAACCACTGAACCGATTTTGATGAAATTTGGTACAGGGGTAGATTAGACTTTGAGCAAGGACATAGGCTATTTTCGGTCGCGATAACCAAAATCCACGCGGGCGGAGCCGCGGGCGAAAGTTTGTTTTACAAGCCTTACCATACACATATTTTGTATTTTATTTTCCTAAAACCCAAGTTGACCTTGACCGCAACCAAACCAAAATAATAACGTCTTGCGTCAACTTGTTTATCTATATTTTTATCTTTCGGTTACAACTTACATCATAATCTTTGTGTTGCAGCGCATACCGCAACTGCGTATCGATGACCTAATTTACGACCTACGCGATGGAACCAAGCTCTTGGCGCTGCTCGAAGTGCTGTCAGGGGAGAAGCTGGTGAGAAACCCTTTATTTTTTTTTTGGAGGTTCCGTTTTAGAAATTCCGTCGCGGATCCTCTGCGTCAAAACACCAATACGTTTTATTGCATATAGGTAAATAGGTTCGCGATGGAGCGATATTTTTTTCTTTGTATTTAAACTTTCATGGTCGTTCATATTATTGTTAGAGAATTATTAGAAATATCAGACACTCAATACAATAATATATAATATGGTAAATGTCCCGATAACTCTAATAGTAATTGTCTTCTTGGATTTATTTTAAAACAGATGCATAAAAACTCGACATTCGAGATTCATGTATCTAAATATACTACATTTGTATACTACCTAATTTATTGAGTGTTATGATAATATTCAAGATCTCTAATCTCTCTCACTCTCATTAAATCAATCTTTAATAGTCCACTGCTAGACTGAAATCTCTCCTAAAGGTAGACCTCTCTCCTAGATATAACTGGGATAAACTGCAGTGGAAAATCGAATGCTATTGCGCATATAAAAAGTGGCCTACTCCCACACTAAATCATGGTTTTTCCGTAGCCGATGGAGCGCGGCCGGGTCCTCCGACGACCCCACTTCCTCTCAAACGCGAATACAGCACTCCGATTCCTAGCCGGCAAGAGGATCAAGCTAGTGAACATCAACGCAGCAGACCTTGTGGACGGCCGACCTGCCGTCGTGCTCGGTCTGATATGGACCATCATCCTGTACTTCCAGGTAGGAGTTGTAGTTATCTTGGATAGGGAATGAACAGTGAGCTACTGTTGGTTTTTTCTTAGGGAAGATATATCGTTTAGGTAACTAATATACGAGTAATATTTTACGAATTCTTTTAACAAGGTCCGTCCACTTGGGTTCCCTGCCTTAATCCCCTGAGAGATCCTTTTGGATTTTCCGCACCAAGAGCACTTATCAAGTAATTCTAAATCAAAATGAAATAAAGTATCAAACTGTAGAAGATCAGGGGTATCAATAACGTGTTAGGCAAACGTAGGCTACTCCCCAAAATACTCTAGCTTCATTAATCAAAACGTTGTTTAACTGGATCAATCTCATTTTCATAGGCTTACTTCAACCTAAAGATTTGATCACAAATTCTAACTCTGTATATAAAGTTCTGAAGCAAATAATTGATGTCTAAAAAAGTTGGCCTGTAGTATCAGAATAGTTTTTAAAAAAATGACAGTATTTTTTATATCCATGCCAAAATGAACGTAACATTAACTTTCTAAAGATGGCGATCGTGTATTCCTTTTAGTAGACACTGAAAGAAAAGAGGTGCGGTTTTATTAGTCCTATTGATAAATATTTCTGATGCTATCAATACGTGACTATCGTGTCTTAGTCGTGATAAAGCTCTAAACGTATTTAGCATTTTTATAGATCAATGAGAGACGTCTATATGTAGTCATTGCTTCTAAGTATGGACTTATTGCTCATTGATTGAATTGAGCGATGGTAGCAATAAATGCCTGTTTTGAATTTAATTTCTTGCAAGACTGGGCAAGACCCTTAGAGTATCTATTGTACTATAGAGCAAGTCTAACACTATGGTCCATTGTGCCGAGTGTAAGCAGTTTTTTATCTGTGGTATAAAGCGCCTATAGTGATGTTTCATGTACATATTACCAAAATTATCGATAGTTGGTTATGTTGTGAATTTAGTGTGACGCATGCGTGGATGAATGGATAAAATTAAAACCAAGATACAAATATATTAGTATCATTTAATGAATTATAGAAATTAAAATCCCACAAATCTAACATATCAACAGACAGAGTCGTATATAATATCAGTATGGATAAGCATATAAAGTTTTGACGCACTTTGGAAGAGGCCAGTGGTTAATTGAAATATAAAGTTTTGCATAAGCATTTACCTACGTGGAGGTAAAGTTCTGGTACTGCAGCGTCATTCTGTTTGCAAATCCCTTTCTTAGTTACTTATTTGAAATCAAGCTTAAAATAGATAGAACAGATGAAACTTCGAATATTCGGCTCCCAATCAGGCCTCTTTATAGCTTTTAGCTTTCACTCATGCATCTATTAGTTATTATGCATCTTAATATTTTTGTAAACCTAACAAAAATAATAGTGCATAATATATAAAAGTAAAATGAGCAGATTTATTTGTTTACGCAGTAAATACTCTATACTACATATTATAAATAAACCTACAATTAAATTCTACTGCAAAAAGAAAATTATCGTAACCGAAAGTGCATGTGCTACATCACTATTCATTTAAAAGCATAAATGGCCGGTGACAGCCGTCAGCTGTAACCCGCCCCGCGTTTCTCGCATCCCCCTAGGAGACCCGTATAAATTTTATGAAAACAAATAAATTAGTCATATAATACTACTCACGGGTGATATGAAATGTTATCATTCTTTTTATTTTTCTTTCGGGAATCGTTTTGAGAGCCTGGCAATGCACAGTTCACCATTATTACCACAAAATGAAATAAACTGTTATTTGCGAAATCACTTTGGCAGATATTGTTTTGCTACTGATTGCAGTTGTCAAAAATTCTAGGCACTGTTCACACCTGTGATAGCAGTTCATACTTGCTAAGACGCGCTCTACAGGTAAGATAGATACTCTAAGGCAAGACCTTATAAGAAATTGGCAGAAGTGGGATGGGTCATGTATAAGTAAGTTAATAGTTAGAAAGTCGAACTTATATCAAATATTGTTAAGAAAGGAAGAAAGTTAGAAAGAAAATTTGTATCTTTTTAAAAACACGCTCATGGCATAGGTAAATAAACCTTTGAATTACTAGTGCAACCTGGGTGTATCCATCAGGCAATGCGAAAGTTTAATACTAAATACTATATCCATACATAATATAACTTAATCTCTTCTGAAATTGATCCCACTATTTACAATCTATTTACCTAATTACATAACAATGATTACAACAGTGCCTAATATCAGCTTGAAAGTAATAGAATCATCAGAAAACTTTTTAATAATCGATCGTATTACAATAGCAACATTATCTCAAGTTACATTAGAAAGTGATTGGGGTATTATTTCGTGTTATCACCAACTGTGGCTCACTGTTCTTTGTATTTACTCGCACCGTGTGGTTCAAATTAGATACAATTAGGTTTTTAATAACCACAGTAATGTTCTGTAGGTAGAATAGCTCTTCACTATCTTGAACTGCGTTAACTTGTAAAAATAGATGATTGTACACATCTGAATTGATGATCTCATCTGTAATGTATGTTTATACATCATAATGGTCATATACATTATTATCTGCCATAACTACGAGTTTATTCATATTATTAATATATCAGTCTGCTTCATTATATTACTTTGTATGGTCTTCATAATGTTTAGTTGTCTCAGTTTCATTATTTGTTTCAAATTTGAACTAAATTTTATACTGAACAGCCAATAGCAGACCAACTATATCATAATTTGTTTTTTAATGTTCCCATGTATTTGATATTCCATATTTTATTATAACTTTCGATCGATTCCTATAACTTATTGTCCCTATCTTTGACGTAGTTGCACTATTTAGAATTTTATAATTAATGATACCTATGTAACCAAATATTATTTAATTTTCTGTATCTACCATTAAAATGAGGATATACTCTACTGATGTTTTTGAATTCATATCAGTTGGGTAACTTTTGTTTCTTGCAATGTTTATTCTTTCGTAAATATCATTTCTGTTTATCTTAATATCAATTGAAGTTCTAGTTATTTTTATTGTTGAACTAAATTTCTTAGTGTATTCTCATTTTAATCGGCTTGATCTAATTTTGTTTGCGCAAGCTTCGCTCAATGTATTGGACCCACAGGACAGAGGACCTCAGGTGGGTATTCGCAACACAGCTTTTCAAGTAGTCGGGTCTCTTGGCATTTATACGTATATATAATTTTATTGACTGTTATTATGGCTTTTATACATTGTAATATTTGAATATTAGGTTGGTCGAAAATTTTATAATTTTTTTTAGAATCCTTTCCATACAATGAATGAAGAGTGACAAAACGATGATATTTTAAACAAGTTTGGAGAATGAAATACCACTACTACCTATTTATCCGCATGTTCTTAAAATGTAAAATTACCATAATAAAATAAATAGGATTAAGATTTTTTTTTGCCATGTACCAATAAAAGTAGTACATACTTACTTACCTACTAACTTTTTGACCGACCTATTATTTTTGCTGGCTACTTGCTCAGCTTATATCTAACGATCCATTTTGAATGCTGCAAATTTAAAAATACATTTTATTCATGTTAATTTTCATATTGCTGTAGGAATATTATTATATATTTTGAGCCCAGAGACCGTAGACTACGTGTAGTACTGCTATTGGTTGATAAAATTGGTGAAATTGATCACATAATTATATGAAAAATTCACGAATCACATCATCTTTAGATTAATACCATCACTTATGAGTAGATTGAGCGTGGGTGAAATTATAAAATGTACTATTACGTCATTGAAGACGTAGCTGGCACCAATTAAGAGTAAATTAGACTGTAAGCTAGACTAAATATTATAGCAGTTATATTGCTATTCGTAATTAAGTATTAAGGGTTCTACTTCTACATAACGTGTATTTCGGAAGAGCCTGAATAGTTTTGGACACAACTAGAGTCACTTATAAAGGAGTAAGAACGTCCTAATGTCTTGATATACCTACTTATGTCTACTGACGTATCTACATACAATAAGTCAGTGAGCTTCCACCGGAAGCACTAAGCGGATTCGCAGCCTTTTGTAATCCAGAAAATTAATGCTCAGGCTCTGAGTCTGAAGTGTGACAAAATCAGCACGTTATTCACTACATCGCCTTCAAAAAATATCACTGCAATATACAATATGACATAAGCGCAGGCGCCGTCGTTGCATAAATCCACTAAAGCTGCACCTGATGCCTAGCTGCTCCATAAACGCTAAGGGCTACTGTTGGGTCCTAACTAGTCGGACTTTAATGAAATACACGCGTGATTATAACCATACAACCATCTTAGTAAAATGAGATTATAAGATATTATGTTAACTGCTGACCTGCTCCAAAATATATCATTAATATAGTTTAGACATCATAACTCATTTTGATTGACAACAGTGTGAGTAAACCCATATTCGATCTAAACAGGTCATGTATCCAGGTCCAAATCACACTTCATGCTTTAATCAGGTCAGCTCATAATTACAAAATGTACATTTCAGTGCTTTTGGACAAAATTCCCACTCAACATATCATCAATTGGAATAGCAGTTTTTTACCCTGGCACGTCGATTTTTGTGTGTTCCTTTTATCCTAGCTTAATGCCCAAATGTACTTACACAGGGTGTCTTGCCTGGTTTACCCCAGTGCGAAATTCTTTGAGACTATTTCGAGACCAAAACCGTAACACGATTGGTAAACACCCTGAAACTAAGGTTTTAAGATCAATAACATTCTTCACTCTACTGTGTTTGGGAATGCAAGACATTACAGCACATATGCTATTTTTAGCATCGAACATTGGCGATTATGCAATTACATCGATGCTGCATCGCATTTTAGCAACTTTCTGCGATCGATAGCTGCAACTAAATCGTCCAAATTAACGACTTAATCGACACTGTGGCGATCAACTCACGTTTTGGCGATCATGAATTTATGCATCGATTATGCATTGGTGTATGGGGATATGCTGGTCACAAAGCTGGTATCGAAATGTGTGTGCAGAGTGACGTTTAGTCGCTTCATTGAGCGACTAAAACCAATTAACACCGCGACGGGTATTTGATTGTAATTTGTATGCACGACGAACCGAACGCGGTTTTAGCGCGATTTATTGTTTCCGATGTTAAGAGTATCATGTGTGCTTTAACTCTTATGCTTTATGAGGCCATAGAATGTTCCAATTTTATGATGCTATTTAGCTAGGTCCTACACCTTTTAGTATTCGGAAGCATCTTATACAAGGTCAGCATTGCCAAACTAGATCCGTTTTTCAAGTTTGTCGGGTTTGCCCCCAGATCGAAGAGAACAGCCGGGCTCTAGAGTATCTTGGCGGGTCTCGTTGCGCTTCAGTAATGTCACACGAGTCAGGGGCCGCCACCCCGACTCAACGTGCCGAAGACAAATGGAAGCAAGGCGCAAAGAAGACTCTGCTGCAGTGGGTCGCCAATGCTTTGCCGAAGTAAGTGCTTTTATTCACCTTGTTAGAATAGACTTTGCAGAGGGTATATTATAGCCAGATGATGAGCTAGCTCTGCCTCGTATTTTGCAGAGGCGCCCAGCAAATGACGATGGAACTTCTCGTTACTGTTCACATTAGGCATTTTTACGACTAGGTATTAGAGATCTCATCACCTTCTAGGATAGCATATTGCTCGGGGCTAGACGGGGACTCCGTGGTCCCTATATCCGAAGAGGCCCACCTCAAAGAGATGGTCCTGGGTCAGCCGGAGTGCGAGAAATGTGTCTCAGCCAAGGATAACATAGCAATTCTTCACTCAAAAAATCAGAGTATTCCAAACAATTGAGCTAATTTGAAGTAGAACATGAAAGAAACAATAAATTGACTGTGAATTTTACAATAGTTATTAGTAAATATGACGTCAATACATATGTTCTGGACGCCAAAATAAAATAATTATGTCATTAATCGTTTCAAATGTTGCCAAATGAATGGTCCAATTGTAATGCAGATGTGTGTAATTATTAAATTTCATGTCATATTGACTGCAACTAATTGCTCTTGAAAAATAAAAAAGTACCAATTAAAGTGCACTAAAATACGACACCAAACTATTGTTATTCATCTATTTTATGTTTGGTTTATCAATTTGACTCAATTACAACTTAAGCCCGATAGTAGCTGTGAATGAAGTACGTAATTCACCACTAAAGTATACTTTTAGAATAAAATCTGCAGTTAAAACTAGTTGCAAATTGAAACTCGTATTTGAATATCGTCTTAGAATGCGGTCTAATGTTGCTGCCATAACATTTTAATATTGAGAATGATTCCAACAATTAGGTATAATAAAAAGCCTGTACTTAATATCAAAGCCTTACAATATACTTCCTTGCTCCAGGGACTCAAACATACAAGTATCAGACTTCGGTCCATCTTGGCGCGACGGTATCGCATTCTTAGCCATCATAGACGCCATAAAGGCAAACCTGATAAACCTGGCTGAGATGAAGAAGAAGACCAATCGCCAACGTTTAGAGCACGCGTTCGATGTCGCCGAGAGCGAGTTGGGCATCGCCAGACTGCTGGATGCTGAGGATGTGGATGTGGAAAAACCAGACGAACGGTCTATTATGACATACGTAGCACAGTTCCTGCATAAATATCCTGAACCCAAGGTAATTATAGTGTGCATTTAACTATTTTTATCAATCGGAAAAGTCGATATCCAGGGCGAATATTCTGTCGATCGATCTATTTCGAGAGTTCCCATTCCTGGGTAGTAGATCATAATTCAATATCTTATTAATATATCGTTTTTCCACAGACGACAGGACCGGATGCCGTAGCGGCAGTCCAAGAGGAGTACGAATCTCTTAGAATGTGGTTGACTGAACGAGTCACCATAGTTCAAAGGCAATACGACACGCGAACACTCTCACGCAACTACGACGACTACATACGCGCTGAGGGTGACCGACTGGCACGCGAGCCTATCTACCAGAAGTTAGAGAAACTTATGTACACACAGAGTCTTGTTGCCATCGCGCCCAAATCGTGGCGCGAGCTCGTCTCCCTATGGATAGAATTAGAAAGACTGCACAGAAGATGGTTGTGGCTGTTAGACTCTGATCTGCCGGGAGATTTCAGAGTCGTGGGCGAGTGGTTAGCGAGAGCCGAATACCTTTTATACTTCGACGAAATACCATCTAGTTTAGACGAAAGAACTGCTGCCATTATCAGCGAGAAATTAGAGGAACACACCGCATTCTTCGCTGGATTACCAGAGATTATCGACAGATTTGAAGCAGCCTTAAGATCGCCAGATGCTGCTAGGATCCCTGGTGAAAGACTCCAAGACATGAAGGAACGGCTCGAGACTGTAAGTCGAAGGGCGCCACAGAGGAAAGCGAGATTAAAGTACTTGGAGCATAAATGCTGTATCGTGGCGTTCACAGAGTTGACAAAAGCAAAGCTTGCCGCGTGGACCGGCAAGTACGGTCGTATCGACCACGTACGTGCCTTATTAGACGATTACGATAATTTTGTGACTAAGAATAAGATTTTCCAGGAGTTTGATAGAGCTTACGTTGACATTAAGCAAGTAGCTGAAGAGTATAAGCGGGTTTGTGAAGTAGATAGGACAGAATCAAGAGATATTGACTCATTTTTGAAGGATGTTTCTGAGACATGGAGGCGAGTGGCTTCGGATTTGAGATGCGCTAGAAGTGTGCTCGAGGAAGTCATTGCTCACTGGGAACGCTGGAACACATTAGCCGATGACTTTATGACATGGTTGGATAAAGCGCAGCATATGCTGAGGGTATCCGAAGACGAGAGGTTAGAGTTCTTCCAAGATCTGACGGTGTGGAAGGAGAGGCACCGACTCTTGGGTGATGCGGCTGGTTTCTTAGCGGCGACGTGCTCCGAAGAGATCAGTTCAGAGGTGAAGAGAAAGTACGTGGAGATTACGGAGCGGTGGGAGCGAGTCTGGGAAGAGGCTGAGAGGTGAGTTTTTTTTATAATATTCATATCGGGTTATATGACAATTGCTGAACCAAATTACTAAGTTCAGTAACTGTCAGAAATGAAGCAAAACCGATTCTTCTTCTTCTTCCTAGTATTTTACCTCGGAGTCTGGGGTCCGCTTTGCTAGTCTAACTGCGCATTTGTTTGAACTTCGATATTTTCTGTTACACGACTGCCGTTGACCTCCACAACCCAATGGGTATATCAAAACATTGCAGCTGGACCAGTTGTTGGACTTTTCAGAGCTCCGACTACGCGTAAAGACTGCTATAGATTTAGACGTATGGCAACCGTGACCGATGGCTTAACGTGCTCTTCGAGGCACGCCTAGACCATTACAAATACCCATTCACGCGTACAAATATTTGCACTGAGCTCGAACCCGCGCCTCCTGCGTAGCGGCCGCGTTCATTACCGCCACGCCACCGATTTTGCGACAGGCTGTCGCAAAATCGGTTATATGTAGAAAATAAATATTGTGGGACCGCCAGCAAATGTCTGTTCAGCAAATCAAAACTGATCTGCTCCCCAGGTACGTCCGAGGAGGAGACGCTCTCCGCAACCGTCGCGAGCTCGCCCAGGGGATCCGAACTCTGGACTCCTGGCTGACCGAGGCGGACAACCTGCTGAGCCGTCAGCCTCGCGCCACCACACACGACATACAGGCGTACATCGACCAGCTGCTGCAGCTCAATGCGGAGATTGAACAGCATGAGGAACTGTTCAAGACTATTAGCAGGTACGAGACAAATATGTGTTTACACCTTTATATCTCTCGGGACATATGACCTAAAATGTGCTCTATATACCTACGCAGTACACGTTTTTCGAGTGCCTTTTGCACAAATTCACCAAGCATAGATTTTTACAGAATAATCCACGCGCGATAGGGTCTCGTTTGTCTTGCGATGTCAAGGGGTAAGTTCAGATAACCGTTGGGCCTTCCTTTACACGGATAAAATCATAAATCATAAATAGAAACGCCCATATTTCAGAAAGCTCAGTTTTTAAAGGCTGAGATTATTGCTGTCAATTCTAATGTTCTTATTTCTGAAGTTCTATGGTTATTGCGGATTGAAGTTTTTCCTATTCTTTGGTCGCTTTGTGAGATAACCGATAGATAATAGTCTGGGCTATTACTCGTCGAACACCCAGTGGATCACCTCTAGATGTTCCACGGGCACTTTTTCGTACCCGTAGTTCCCCTAGGTGTTCCATGGTAACTTTCTGAAGCCCGTAGTTCACCTGGGTGTTCCATGGTGAACAACAACAGGTTAACTTCACATTAAATTTTCATACAGCCTCAGTACAATTTCATATACACTCCCCCCGCCTCCCACGTGTCAAGTTCTATCTACTATTTACTCATTCTCATTCAGATTTTCATAACTTTTCCTTCAATCTTTCTAGAACGTTCCAAAACGCCATCGCCGAAATGCCTCGCGATGAAGTCGAAGCCAACATGGCGAAGCTGAAGCAACAGAAAGAAGCCCTGGTGAAGGTTCGCGCCTCAGTGCCCGTCAAGTTACACCAGTACCGGCAGCTGCTCGTACAGCATGAGTCGCTGGAGAGTGGCCAGAGGGAGATCGGCTCCTGGCTTGATAGAGCTGAGGAGGCGCTGAGGACCGGAGGGGAGACTAGGCGGTGAGTTAGACTTTTGTATGGAATCTGTGGTATCTTGTGTGGATCCTTGGTGAGGGTGTATGGAGACCCTTTAAGGTCTTCTGGGAATGAGATAACCTGACCTACTGGTTGGTATACCTGCTGATTGAGAGATCAAGCTCTGGCACACGTTCATAACACTGATTATGATGAGGTACATCAGTAAATGTCATTCGGCAATTCCTAGGGAAAATACAATTATGGGAATTCATTTTTTTAAATTTTGCTAAAGCAAAACCACTGTCATACCACGGACACAGAAATGCAATTAAAGTCTAAAATTAAATGGCTTTTTGTAGTGTGAACGAATAGTGTTGTGCAGTTTCATTAAAATTTTCATTCACTTAACAAAAAACCTTTCATTTCATTTTTGACTTTAAATCTATATAAATAAAGTCTAAAATAAGTGGTTTTGCTTTAGCAGAATCGAAGGCCAGATGTAGTGATAAAGTTACAATTTACGAGTGATGAAAATACCTAATAAGATATCAGCTAAGGGTACCTTCCTCCAAAGCCTTGAGTCTGCTAAGTAAAAAAACTGTCATACCACGGACACTGCAAAAAATTAAATTTCAGTTTTGATTTAGCAGAATCGAGGGTCAGGTCTCCGGAAAAGTTAACTAAGCTTACATTTTAGTTCATTCGCTGTTATCAATTGGGAACATCTCTACAATATCTTTTTTATTATTCTCTTACAGCGAAGTTATCGAAGAGCGCTACGAGGTCCACCGAACCTTCTTTTCCCGCACCACGTACTACAGATCTATGCTGGAGAGCAAGAACAAGGTGTTCCAGAACATTGTGAAGTCTGCCGACACTGACAGAAGTGCTGACGTCACTGAGCAAGTTCGGCTGATGAGGGAAATCAATGAAAGGTGAGCATAGCATATCATGGGCATGAAGTCATTTGGTTATATCGGCCTGTTAATTAAATGCCTGAAGAACAACTATAGCAAAGGCGTTGACCGACACGTTTAAATAAATGGCTGAACATCATGTATTGAATGGACTGGATTGATGACTGGATTGATTACTTGATTGTTTCTTCATTTGGTGACTTAGTGAGCGATTTTATACACAGATTAGCCTTCCTCCCTTCTCCATCCCCGGCGAAATTGCTGCGTCATTATTGGGTCCTCATCTTACAGAATCTATTCTGAGAATCAAACAGAGAACCCAATAGTGTACCCTACTCGATTCGAATACAGGACTTTTCACAGACTTTATCTCTGCAATTTAAGGGAACTGGATTCCAAAGGGGATTCCATAGGAGGGGGAAACCAAAAAATTCGCCACAAAGAAGTTTCCTGCGAGGATGGCTGACATGAGGTCACAGTGACATTTAGTATTATACTTCTTCCCCTTACAATATCATCATACCATTTGGTTTGTTTCAGGTTTGCCCATGTATCATCTGAAGCTACGCGACGCGAAGCTGAACTCCAACGTCTCGTCAGAGCTTGGGAGGAGTTCGAGACCAAGAAACGAGCTGTCGAAGAGTGGGCTTCGAGGGCTGAGGCGCTACTTGCCGACAACCGGGTGGACTCCAAGCAGGCGGTGGACTTCCACAAGAGATTCTTCCAAGGGGCTGATGAGAGAGCTGTGTCAGAACTGGTGCGGTCAGGGAGGGAGCTTCTTGAGGTGAGATTGCTACACGATATTTTTATACAAAACACTAACTGTTGCTCGCGGCTCCTCCCGCGTAAAATTCTGATCCCGTTCGTCACTGATAGTGTGTGATATATAGCCCATGTTGGTACCTGATAGTGTAACTTTCTAATGCCGAAAGAATTTTTTAAATCGTGGACTGATTTTAAAAGTTCTAGTAATTTTTGAGTATATTCGTTACATACAAAAATACAAATCTTTACTCTTTATAATGGTTCTTTCAAGCCATCATGCCCTTCGCTTTTGGTGTATATTCTATATTTTTTGTTAGTTTTCTATAATGGTGTACTGCCCAAGTTGTCTGCTTCTTAGCGCGTTCCTACTTTAGTCCACATCAGTAAGTTTAGATGTGATGGCTTCATATAAATATAAAAGTCGAATTCTGTCGAGGGACGCGTTGCGAAACTGTTTCCAATTGGCTCACCCCCTGTTACATGAAATCTGAATCTTAGTTGGCGAATTGCAGTTGTTAATACACCTCTACCTACCCTTCGGAGAATTACAGTCGTGAATATATTCCATCTAGAACAATAAAGGTCCAACCCCACCAAACGGACGGCATCGGCCCGGATTTTACAATCTTTAAACAAAATTAAATCTTATTATCACAGTGTTTGAAGTTTATATTACCAAGTCACGCACAACAGCTTGACAGCGACGTGCGGCGGCATGACGCACGTCAAGCTTTCATGCGTGACTTGGTAATATCTAATATATAAAATTCTCGTGTCACAGTTTTCGTTGCCATACTCCTCCGAAACGGCTTGACCGATTTTGATGAAATTTTTTGTGCTTATCCGGTATCTATGAGAATCGGCCAACATCTATTTTTCATCTCCCTAAAAGAGTGCAGCGGGAACGGGATTTGAATACCACGCGGGCCGAAAATATGGCGGTACGAAGTTCGCTGGGGCAGCTAGTAAACTTTAAATGCTGTGATATAAGATTTATTTTGTTTAAAGATTGTAAAATCCGTTCCGATGCTGTCCGTTTGGTGGAGTTGGACCTTAATTTGCCCATACAACGTGTTCTAACGTACCCTGCACCTTCCAGATGGTATCAGAAGAAGACCGTCCGCGCATCGTACAGTCGGTGGAGCAGCTCCAGCAGCGCTGGCGAGGCCTGCTGGGCCGCGCGCCGCCGCACCTCATGCGCCTGGAGTTCCGCCTGGACGAGCAGGTGTTCCTACACACCATCAAGGACATTGAGAAGGAGATCGTGTACGAGGAACAGGTCGGTACTTCTTCTTCTCTGTCTCATCCTAGCGTTAATTCCCAGTCGCATCCGAAGCTTCACCTCGAAGTCTGGAGTCCGCTTTACGAGTGTTTACCCGTGGTCCCAGTGGGTCGACCCATTACCGGGTCCATGGGTAATTTGAATTACCCGTGGTCCCAGTGGGTCGAACCATTACCGGGTCCATGGGTAATTTGAATTACCCGTGGTCCCAGTGGGTCGAACCATTACCGGGTCCATGGGTAATTTGAATTACCCGTGGTCCCAGTGGGTCGAACCATTACCGGGTCCATGGGTAATTTGAATTACCCGTGGTCCCAGTGGGTCGACCCATTACCGGGTCCATGGGTAATTTGAATTACCCGTGGTCCCAGTGGGTCGAACCATTACCGGGTCCATGGGTAATTTGAAGTACCCGTGGTCCCAGTGGGTCGAACCATTACCGGGTCCATGGGTAATTTGAATTACCCGTGGTCCCAGTGGGTCGAACCATTACCGGGTCCATGGGTAATTTGAATTACCTGTGGTCCCAGTGGGTGAGTAATTTTACCAGTCTAATTGGGCATTTGGCTGGACTTCGACATTTTACGTTTTATTTGATGCTACTATGAGGGTATTTTTACCCGACTGCGTCAGCGAGGGTACCGCCAAATATGTACCGCCTGCTATCCAGCTTGTTTCGATCTTTAGACAGCAGTCAGGTTCTTTTTTTAAATAATTGTGGCTTAAAGTTCAATTTGTAGTCTTCACTTACAGCTCCTTATCATTTTAGCGGGGTGATAACATTATTGATGTGCCCTATATAAAAAAAAGAAAATATAATAATAATAATATAATAATATCTTTATTGGGCAATAAAACAATATTTGTACATAAAGCTTAAGCTACTTACAAGAATTCAAAACAGAGCTGTTTATAATTTGTTAAGTGTCGAGTTACGGGGCAGGTACAGACCAAACCCCAGCACCGTGCTAGGAACTAACCTGTGTTACGGTAGCTGGAAAATGGTTTCGCCCCCGCACCTGCAGTTCGACGAAGGAATGACAGTGGTATTTTAAGCTATTTAAAGATTCTCCGTGTTCCCAAGGTAGGCAAGCCTGTGTATTGGGTACAGGTAAAGCCTGTGTAATGTTAGTTTATTATTGTCTATAGAGTGGTTGTCCCTTTGTGGCATGCGGTAGTGTATTCGACTGCTACGCCAGAGCGCGTAGGTTCGATTGCCGGTCAGTGCAAACCCAAACAAAGCACACTTAATTATGGAAATCTGCTAGACTTACTACTTTTACTACTTTTACTGGTTCGAATTTTTCAATTCGAACCAGTAGTTCCAGAGATTAGCGCGTTCAACCAAACAAACTCTTCAGCTTTATAATATTAATACAGATTCTAATACCACCCACTTCCACCAGGCATACAACCAAAGCGACGACGCCGACGGCATCCTAATCAGAAACGAGGAGTACTTCCGAAACCAAGGCAAGATCATGCAAGTAGAACATTGCCTACAAAACCTAAAGAAAATCGCCACTAGCTACACACACCAAACCAACGACACTTCGCTAGAAGATAGTGTGAGAAAGTGCGAACAGGCATGGGAAAGTACCGTCCAGAGAGTGGAACACTTCAGGCAACAGTTGCAGAGGATTCCGGCGAAATGGGACGCTTACAGGCAAAAGTTCCGGGAGATGGAACGGTGGATGGACCACGTGGACCAGACCATGGATAGTATTGTTAGGGAAGTGGATTCTGCGGAGGCGTTTGAGAGAGAGAAGACGATATTCCAGGTAAGAGATATGGTACAAAAGAGAGTTAGGATTTAACTACTCAACCAATGGAAAAATTTGCTTAAATGTTATTGTAATGTATCTAAATATGTTTATCCGCATTTTAGAACCCATAACACAAGCTAGTTAAGCTATGCTATTGCTTACGTCGGGTCTAGATAGCGTTGTGTAGAATGTTCTACAATATTAGGGTTAAATAAAAGGAGATGGATGGAGTATCTTCTGTTCCCAAAAAATATTATTCCTTTTAGATAGTTTAGTAGATTAGACGTGGAAGTGTAACAGACAGACAGACAGACAGAGTGAGTTACTTTCGCATTTATAATATTACTCGTAGTAGGAATTTATATGGCGTGGAAAAGCATCTGATGAGGCAGTCAAGCTGAGTGCCACCATAGTAAGGTGACCCTCTTTTCCGAGACTTTACATTCAGCTCGCCATCAGGCGACCTGAAGCCAAATTGAAAAATAAGTATCACTTAGTGACTGTGTTCAATTGTAAGCCTAAACTTTTCAGGGTCATAAATAAATACACACGAAAATATAGGTAGGTACTAAATCGGTTCAGATCTTTAGAAGAAATTCAGTGACACATAGAATGTTAATATTATACATCTTTGTAATAAAAGTGTATTTAAAGATTTTATATCTCTAATGCTAAGTTTTTCTCTAATGCCACCATTGGATTCAAATAGTTAAAGGAGCTGATGGTAAATATGGTTTTGAAATTATAAGCAACCCCTAGGCTTGCTTGTTCGATGTTTAAAAAGGGGGCTACCTGGAGTATTTAGTCTGAAATTGGAATTTTGATTAGATTTTTACATGCCTAGTTTTACCTGGCTAGTGCCAGGTAAAACTCGCGATCACTGAACTGAACACCGAACCTGGTGACCAAAGTAAAGAATTCAAGACTGATGTCGTTTACTGCATTCCTTATTCGTCCCTAGTTTTATTTTTGTTAGTGCATTGTAGCTTGAAGTCTACTATAGATCAAATTTGAGTAGTTATACAGGGTGATTTTAAAAGATTTTGGACACAGTTTCGATTTCGATAGCAAAATCGTCTGAAAGTATTAAGTTGGCGGATTTTTTTTTTATAATGTATGAGAATAATTTACAGGTGAAAGACATACCGTATGGGGGTTGTGAAAAAAAAGTATTTTTTTTTTCGCCGAAATAATACTTCCAGACGATTTTGATAACGAACCTGTGCCCAAAATCTTTTTATCCGAAACGACTATAAAATCACCCAGAATAGTATGATGAGAACACATTAAAAAGGATAGTCATAGGCGGGGAATTCATCCTCACACATTGCGACCGGAAATGGTGCCCATTGTGCGGTATGAAAGGAACTTCATCCCACGCACACTCAAGCTGTGGAATGAACTCCCCGCGATGGTTTTCCCAAGCGACTACAATATGGGGTTCTTCAAGAAGGGCATTAGAAGGTTTCTTCAGGGTCGGCAGCACGAGTGTGACGCCCCTGGTGTTGCATACGTCCATAGGCCACGGTAACCACTTTCCATCAGGTGGGCCGTGTGCTTGTCTGCCACCTAAAAAAAAACGTATATTGTGTTAGTTTATCTCAAGAGTATAGTTTCTTTATGTAACCTTGCACAGTCATACCCGTATACCGATGTCACAAATTATTATATCTATTTGAAATTTAGATTGTACTCAATACTTTTATTGTACGAGTATAATTATGCTAGTATAGTTGCACCAAACACACGAAAAACGGTTGTAGCACAACTAGAGCATATCGGTAAAGTGCTAAAGGTAAAAATTATACAAGTAACCAAAAATCTAAAAACAGGAATAGTATAGTAGTAGTATGTCTCTTTATTGTACACCACCTAGTAAATTAAATAGTATTGCCGTGTCCAAATGTCCTACAATTTAATTAATCATTTCCAGAACATCTGCCGCGAAGCCGACAAGAAACGCGAAGATATGAAATGGCTTGTACAAACCTTAGACATGCTCACAAACCACTGTTCAGAGCTCGAAGCTCAGGAAGAACAGGTCAAATTAGAAAACTTAATTGCCAGATACAAAAATCTAATTCCCACTATTGAAATCACTATGATCAAGACTGAGACGTACACACGATGCTACACATACCGCAGAGAAGTTCACGAGGTCATCTGTGTATTAGAAAGTGCTAAGGAACAGGCCATGGTTGAACCTGAGCCCCAGTCTCTCCAACATGTCGAGCAACTAGTCGTCGAACAACAGGCTGCTGTACAGAAACTAGATCGCCACAGACCAGCAGTCATGTCAATGTTACAACGAGGAAAGGAACTTATTAAGGATGCTAATGCACCTGCTTTCGTCAGAGAAGATGTCAGAAACCTCGAAACTGGATGGAATTCCGCGTATGAAACATCTACGGATCGTCTTCACAAGCTTCGTGACACACAGAAGGTCTGGTCTAACTATGAATACCAGAAGGAAGAATTATTATCAGACCTTGACAAAATTGAAGGTTATGTCCACCATCCAGGTCTTGAAATTGGAGTTACAAATATCGGGCGCGAACTCCATGAAACAAAGATAATTAAAACTGACATTGAAAAGGCTCAAGCTGAAAGATTGCCACAGTTGCAACAAGCATATTCTGAATTACGTACTCTTACAGCTAATAAACCTAAACCTGTTATTGAAAAGGACCTTGAAGTTATTGAACGTAAATTGGAGAAAGTCCACGACGAAGTTGATAGTAAAGTAGAACATTTGGAAAAGTTCAATGAAGAATGGGTTAAGATTGAACATAAATTAGAACATGTCAGGCAATGGATAAAACAGGAAAGTCCTATGTTGATCTCACACATTCGGTCAGAGAATATCACTCCTGAGGAAAGAGTAGTGAAGTCACAAGCTTTACAAAAGGTTATAGCTGAAAAACTAGATGTTATACGTGGTGTGGCCGATCAAGGAACTAAATTGGCAGTAGAACATCACGTCCAAGATGCTAGCAGACTTAAAGGGGAGGTTGTTTTATTAGAAAAAATGATGGCAGATCTTCAGAGGTCTACGGAACATCAAACTAAAGTAGTAGAGCATGATTTAGCAAGTTGGCAGAAGTATCAAAAGGGTGTTGCAGAAATCAAGCCATGGATCGAGGAAGCTGAAATTAAGTTGGGCAGTGTGCCTAAACCCGCAACATTACCAGAAGCCCAACAGTTACAGCAACAATCCAGAGCTTTGATAACGGATTGTGATAAACAGCTAATGAATTTACAGATTTTGTCCAGTGTTAGCCATCAACTATCAGGAAAGACTAGTGCTCCTGATGAAGTTGATGCCATTCACTCTAGATGGGCGGTAGTACATGACCAAGCCGATCAATGGAATAATAAGTTAGATAAACTGGTTACTAACTGGGAAAACTTTGAGCGTGACGCTGAAAAATTGGAAAGTTGGATTGAGAATGGTGAAAAGTTACTAAGCAGTAAAAACGTCACCATAGAATCACCCCAAGTAGAAAAATTAGATAGAGAGCTAAATAAATTGAAGTCATTTGGTAATGAAATATCACAACAGCAAGCTAAAATCATTAGTTTGTCACAGACATGTGATAATATCTGCCATAATATTCAGCCTGAAGGTGCTAACGTTCTTAAACAGAAGGTTTCTGATATAAAACAACGGACAAATGATTTGGCTGAGACTGTGAGATCAAGAGTCAATGAATTATCAGATAAAATAATTGTTAGACAAGAGTTCTTGACGAAGTTACATAACTTTGACAACTGGATTACAGACTTTAGAAGAAAGACAGAAAGCTATGACCAGATTGGTGCTGAAAAGGTTGAACCAACACTACAATCCATGCATGTTTTGTTACAAGAGCATGCAGCTAAAGCACCTGAATTCACAGACATTTACAATGAAATCAAGAATATGACACTCGCGTCTCATCCTGATGAATCACGATCATTAAGTGAGACATATTCCAATATTGCCCAGCATTATCAAATAATTGAAAACAACATTCAACAAAACAAAGGTATTTTACAAAAGTGGTCTGATCTTTTGAACTGGTATGAGGAGTCTAAGCAGCAACTTAACCATATTCAATATCAGATCGAAGGTCCTAAACTAACTCCTGAAAGTTATGAAGTCCTTAGACAAGAACTGATGAATGTCATCACGAAAGTACCCGAATGGAAGAGTAATGTCGCTTTATTAGATGGACCCTCAAAAGTAAAAGTGACTGACCAAAACACTGGTCGTATTATGTCTCCAACAGCGCTTGTGAAAGAAATTGAAATGAAGGCAGAAACTTTGCTGAATTCTGTAACTAATAAAAGAGATTTGGTACAGAAAGTTGGAGCAAGGTGGGATAAGTTTAATCTGCAGCACAATGCTTTAGCCGAAGTTTTGCATCATGTCCAATCGATGCTCAATGAAATGTCTCAGAATCCTGTACCTTTAACAGAAGCAACAATTCAAGACATGACGGAGCACCTAGATGAAATAGATGCTGAAATGAAAAATAAACAGAACATAAGAAAAGAGTTAAGAGAAGAGGGTCTTCATTTAATGAGAGAAGACCAACCAAATATGGGAACGATACAAAATGCTCTTTCCGCTGCAGATAATAATTGGGACCAAATTGTAAATACTGTGCGTGATACGAAGAATAAGTATATTTTATTGTCTTCTACATTACAAGAATTGAAAAATTTCACATTAGCGTTTGACAGAGAAATGAACAGAGCTGATCAACTTTATAACGATTGCAAAGATGCTCCAAACGATTACGTGCAAACTGCG
Organism: Eilema depressum; assembly: GCA_914767945.1. NCBI lineage: Eukaryota > Metazoa > Arthropoda > Insecta > Lepidoptera > Erebidae > Eilema > Eilema depressum. The sequence continues at coordinate 21,107,459 of OU612020.1, forward strand.
CAGTCTTTGGATAAAGCGAAAAAATCGTATGAAATTTTGAAGAGATCTAAAGGTTTACTAGACCAAATGGATGTCATCAAGCAGTCGATTCTTAAACAGACTTCGACATTAGGAGGATTTGATACCAGTCCATTAGAAGAGGCATTCTTAAAATCTCAGACACAGTGGGAGAAAACTAATGATGCCGTCATCAAAAGGATACAGGATCTTGAATCGCAACTCATTGTTTGGAGACAAATCGATGACACAAAGAACCAAGTCCTTACTTGGCTAAGCGAAACCGGACAAAATCTAGCTAACGCATGTGACAATTTAGAAATTAGGTTTGGGCAAAGTCATCTTAACAAATACAAAGAGGAACTCCCTATTTATACAGGCCTTAAGAATAGTATTAAAGCCAAATGCGAGCAAATCACTAATTTAAATAAGAACATTCCAATGGGACAGATTTCTTCAACCATTGATTATTTAGACCGTGAGTTTGCTGCTCTGCAGTCTTTAGCTGACAATTTAGAAAGTGCAGTGTCATCGCTAGGCTCAAAGGAAAATAAGCTTAAAGACAAAATTAAAGGTCTCTCAGATAATATAAGCAAAATACGCGATGATATCATAAAGTGCGATGATATGACTGGCGACAACGCTAAAATCTTGGACCGTCTTAAAAAATGTCAGGCTTGTAAAGCTGAGCTACAGAATTTGAGCGATGAGATCGACAACTTATCTGAAAACGTATCTGAAATGAACGAAAATTACCCAGGATTTTATGAATCATTAGTACCTAAAGAACTCAGCACTTTACAAAAGAGATTTGAGAGTGTACTAGTCCACGCGAACAAAACTGAAGTCACTCTACTTACATTCTTGCAAAAACTGTTCACTGACAAATTAGCAATGTTTAATAGAAATCTAAAAATATTAGACGATAAAACAAGATGGTGCGTTCCCGATGTCACCAGTGATAAATATAACTTAGAGGTTAAAAACGCCGCTCTAACCGATGTTGAGAATGGAATTGCAGACTGTAAAGCTAAGGTCGTGGAATTAAAAGAAGCTCGGGACATATTGAAAGTAGTGGCAGAACCTGCATCCGCTCAAGAAGCTGCTCAACAAACTGAAAAAGCACAAAAAAATCTGGACGTACTTACGGCTAATTACCAAGAAATTAAAAACAGGCTAAAAGAAAACATTGACGCTTGGCAAGAATACGAAGTATTGCTAGATAACGTATCGGAATGGTTGAAGGAAAAAGAAAATAGAGTCAGAACGGAAACTGCCAACCTACTCAATTTTGATGAAATCGATAGTAAGATTGCTGATGTTGAAATTCTTAACCAAGAAATTAAAAACTACGAAAATGAGATTAGTAAATTGAACGCAATTGGAGAGAAAATATTATCTCGTAACCCAGACTCTCGTGTCTTACAACATATTAATCATTTGGCTACTAGGTATCAAACTGTAAGTAAATTTATGGATAGCCATCTTAACAGACTCAAAGAATTGAAAAACAACAAAGGAAAATATGACAAATCAATATCCGAATTCAAGACTTGGTTGCAAGATGCTAATAGTAAGATCAAGGATTTGGCCGTCCTCAGCAAACATGCTAAGCCTACTCCAAATGATTTAGAACAGGTGAAAAGACTTAATGAAAACAAGGAAGTAGGCCAGAGACTTTTGAACCACGCAATTGAATCTGGAGAAGCATTGTTCAGTGGCATTACACCTGAAGGGCGTGAACATATAAGAAATGAGTTACGAACCCTGAGAGATTATTTCGAAAATTCAGTGGATTCTCTTAACAATGTCATTAAAGACATTGAGACTACTATTAATAAGAGATCTTCCTTCGACGACACTTTCAACCAAGTTCAAAAATGGATCAGTGACAAAGAACAGGAACTTGGAGATTTCAAATTGTGCCCTACACTACCTGAAAAGAAGGCTCAGCTCCACGCGAACAAAATTTTACATCAAGAAGTTGAATTGCATCAATCAATGATATCCCAGTTGACCGAGAAAATAAAGTTAATGCCTGATGACGAAGCTGAAAAGAGCCTATCAAATACCATCGACAGATACAGAAGTACGTCTAAAGAACTCGAAAAGCGCATAGCAACATGCGAGTCTCATGTTTTAGAACATGAGAAATATGTTCAAATGTTTGAAGACGTACGTGACCGTCTTAACCATATTGTTGCTGAGAACAGTATGCTCAACTACGCAGTAGTAACACAAAAAGAAGATGTCGATGCCAAGGTTGCAGCTATTGAAAAAGTCACTGGAAAGGCAAAAGATATTCAAGATGCCCTTGGTGGCCTTAAGTTACAATTAGACACAGTAATTGAAAGTACTAGCCCTAGTGGACACCCTGTTCTCATCAGTGAGTTTGAACAACTCAAAACATCGTTGAATCAACTATCAGTGCAATGCAAAAACCAAGACAAAAAACTTAAAGATATCCTAAAACAATGGTCTGAGAGTCAAAAAACGTTAGATGAACTTGAAGAATGGTTAAAATTCAAAGAAAATCAAGTTAGAGACCAAAGCCTTAAAAGTAATCTAGATGCTAAGATTGCTCATCTACAAAAAGTTAAAGAGATCCAAAGTGAACTCGTATCTAGAAGCGCTGATTTTACAGCATTAACTGATACTAAGCAAAATGTAACTGAATCTGAGCTTAATAATAAGACATCTAAATTAGCAACAAGGTATCATACACTAAATAATCTAGTTAACGAAATCATATCTAAATATGAAGTGTTTGTCTCGGAACATCAAACATTCGAAAATGAATACACCAATATGGAAAACTGGCTTATGGGTATGCTTGGTGAATTACAGGATCTTAATGAAATTGTTGGTGATTATGCGGTCTTACAAGAAAAACAAAACAAGGCTAAGGAGCTATATGAAACTAGAAATAAAAAGACGCCTGCTTTTGAAGATTTCTTAAGTCTAGGTGAAAAATTGTACACACACACAAGTCCCGACGGTAGAGAAGTAATTCGTCAAAAAATTCGTAAAATCAGGACACTATGGGACAGTTTTGGTGACAGCTTCCAAGAAACTGTTAATAAGTTAGATCAGTGTCTTCTGCAGTTCTCAGATTTCAGCCTCGCTCAAGAACAGCTGACTAAATGGCTGAAGGATGTTGAAAGAGCAATGCAGCGACATACTGAACTCAAAGCATCTTTGGAAGAGAAAAAAGCTCAGCTACAGAACCACAAAATTATGCATCAAGAGATAATGACTCATCAACAGTTAGTTGAATCTGTTTGCGATAAAGCTCAACAGTTAGTTGATCAGACACATGACGCGTCTTTGAATGTTTATTTGCAGTCTATTAAACAGTTGTTCCAAAATATTGTCACAAAATCTCAGAATCTACAAGATAATTTGGAGGACTGTGTGAAACGACACGAAGAACTTGTACGTCTTATTACACAATACAAGGAATGGTTAGGCTCCCAATCTGAAAAACTTCTTGACATCGAGAACGCCACTGGTGAAAAGCCTGAAATCATTAGAAAACTACAATCTGCAGTCTCTTTGAAAGATATTGAAAGAATTGGATCAAGCAAGTTAGATGAAATAAGAGCAGTGTTCGCTAATGTTAGCAAGAGTACATCAGAATTAGGTAACAGTGCCATTAAAGCTGAAATTGACAACCTTCATGAACAACTACGAAGTGCAGTTGAAAGTATTGGTACTTCAGAACAAAAATTAAAACACACCTTGGAAATTTGGAATAAATTTGACAGTTCGATTGAATCTATAACTGAATGGCTTAAGGACATGGAATCTAAATGCCGGGATCAAAGTCTTTGTTCCACACTCAATGAAAAAGAAAGTCAACTGAAAAGATATGTCGACCTCCGCAACAGTATTAATGCAAAGGAAAAGGAAATCGACTCATTTGTTGACGAATCTCATAGTCTTATTCAACTTAGTGGTGTAGAGCGTCTGAAGCCTCTTGTGACTCAAGTAAGCAGTCGCTACCAACAGCTACATCTCATTTCTAAAGAAATCGTTAACCATTGGTCGGAACTGGTGGGAGATCATAAAAAGTATGTGCAACTTCGTAGCGAATTTGATGCTTGGCTGAGACCTCTCGAAGAACAGTTATCCCAGATGGTAACAAAGGAAGACAAACTTAGTATTGAGAGCAAAGGCAATAAACTTCAGGTGTTCTTAATGGAAAGAGAAAATGGTGAACACAAGATTGGTATATTGACCACAGCTGGAGACAAAGTTTTACCTGAAACTGCTGCAAATGGCAGGGAGAATATTCGCGGAGAAATTAGAGCCCTCAGAGAACGATGGGACAAGCTCAATGATACTATTCTACAACAGCAGAAAGAATTTGAATCTCAAACACTGCAGTGGTCAAGTTATCAAGATGTCTTACAGCAAACATTATCTTGGTTAGATGAAAAGGAAAAGATAGTAGATGCCGAAGAAAAAGCAGTACTTAATTCTGCTCAAGAAATTAAGTCAAAGTTGCTCAAGAATAAAACATTGTTGCAAGAAATCTATTCACATAAGAGGGTGATCGAGACAGTCACTGAAAAAGCTAAAAGTGTGGCTGCTACTCTTCACTCCGGGAAGAAAGAAAGTGACGAAACAACTAAGATTATTCAGTCTGTATGGGATAGATATAATGCTCTAACCAACAGATTAACGGGTATAATTGATAAACATGAAAGCACGTTTGAAATCTACCAACAATTTGCTGACCAACAAAAATCACTGCAAGAGTACCAGAAGCATCTTTGGGATCGTCTTCACTTATTATCTGATTTCACCGGCAATAAAGCTGCATTACAGGGCAAACTAGCTAAGATTCAAGAGTTATTAGACGCAATTCCAACCGGCAATAACAAATTGAAAATACTGTCTGATCTCATTGATAAAAATAGTTCTAAACTTTCACCCAGAGGTAGAGATGGTATGTCTAGGGAACTCAGTCTTCTCAGGGCTGATTTAGAAAAGTTCACAGCTACAGTTCACGATGTCAAACGCGGAATTGAAGATAAAATACAACAATGGATCGAGTTTGATAGTGCTAATGATCGTCTTCAACACTGGTTGACCGACACTGAGATGACTTTGAAGACTTACACTCCTAAAGCAACACTGGACGAGAAAGTGGATCAGCTTAGCAAATATCAGGTAAGCATTTTGAATATTAATATCTCTTTAAAAAAATTATAATGTGAAGCATCTATTGAAAGCAAGATCGACGCGACCGAAAAACATCCAGCGGTATGCTAGTAGTAGTAGTATGTATTTATCAATTTTTTTCAATATAAAAATTCATTTAGATGTTTCACATCCGACAGGCGTCTCAATTCGGCTCATTTTTAACAAATTATTTTAATTTTAAATTTTGAAACAGGTTTTATGTAAAGCGATTGATAAACACGAAAATGATTTGAGTGCAGTCATTATTTTGGGCGAGGCTTTGGATCAAGTAAGAGTTGATAAAAGTTAAACTTTTATCGCCAGCACTGTAGGGTATTACCTAATTTTCAGTAGTTATCTAATGTCACGATTATAATATTTTATAGAAATCTAACAAAAATATATACTTTTACTTACATAATATTATGTATTTGTTACGGATACTTCAAGATATGGTTTTATTTCTATATTGTACTAATTTAGAGGCGTTGGTTATTGGTATTTCTAATTCTGACCATTTATTCACTAGCGAAGGTCTAACTATCTAAATGGTGAAACTAATTGTAGTTGTTGTAGATCAGTTTAAATACAATCTCGAAAATTCATTCGTATGTCTCACTAACAAAGAAATATTTTCAGGCTATCTTGGCTAACTTGAAAAAGACTGAGAACGACGTTGATAAGTTAACTGATGAGTTCAGCGATTTAATTGAAAACTGTAACGATACAAGAATTACAATGAACTTGCAACAAATGACGTCACGATTCCAATCTGTACAGTCTACTGCAAAAGAACTCGTAAAGAAATGTGAGCAAGCCGTTAATGATCATAATGCATACCAAGAAAAATATAACCAATGTACCGATTGGTTAAAAGCTGCGCAACACAAGTTTAATGAGTGTACAGAAAACTTATCCAATACTCCTGAAGGCATCAGTAATAAAAGAGAGAGTCTTAATGACTTACTGAGCCAGAGACGTAATGCTACACTTCTTGTCAATAATACTTTTGAACTAGGAGAAAAATTGTATCCTTCTACATCGCCTGAGGGCAAGGAAATTATTGAACAACAATTACACGAAATTCAACAAGCTATTGATAATCTATATGACAACATTACCAAAGCTGAAAGGGACTTAGATTCAGAGCTAAATAAGTGGTCCTCGTTTGAGGATAATCTTAAAATGGTTCAACAGTGGTTGACTGCTGCTGAGAAGAATTTACCAAAGGAAATTGAGTTAAAGGCTACTTTGGATGAAAAACGCAATCAACTGAATGTTTATAGAACTTATTTACAAGATGCCTTAGCTCATCAACAAGATATAACAGAATTAGAGTCTCGTGCTCTGAGTTTACCTGACGTGAATAAAGCAATAGCTAAGGAAATAGACCAACTTAAGCAGAGGCATGAAGTAATTTTAGCCAGAGCAAAATCCTTTGTAGAACAGTATGAAGCAATTGTCAATAATCACACTCAATATACTAAAGCTGTTAAGGATTTGGAAGAATGGGTTGAAGCTACACATAACACGGCACAATTGTGGGGTGATGTGAATCTGGAACGGGTAGCATTGGGCAGCAATTGCGAGAAGCTAAAATCATTACAATTAAACCTTCCTGAGGAGAAGAATCGAATTGACAAAATACGTTCTCTGGGAGAGAAGGTTCTTCCTGGAACAGTGAGTAGCGGACAGTCAAATATTAGAAACCAGATTGATGCTTCTCACCAAGAGTGGGAAGGTCTTGTATCGTTCATTAACAAGACTATCGAAGCTCTGGAAAATAAAATTCAACAATGGAATGAATACGAGAACATGAAAGATCAATGCTTAGCATGGATTAGGAATACCGATACTCAGATTCATGCCGTGGATCTTAAAGCTACGTTACCAGAGAAGCAAGAACAATTCAAAAAGTTCCAAGAGCTTCAGGGTGAAGTACGCGCCAAGGAACTTGAGATAGATAATATCACCGAAAAAGCTCAGCACCTATATACAGGAGTCGGTCCTCGTGGCTCACAAATCTCTGATCTATCTGTAAAGTACCAAACCCTTTCACAAAAGGTAAAAGATCTGACAAACAGGTGGCAGCAGTATGTAAAAACTCACCAAGAATTCTCTAGTAATGTCACTGAATGCTCTCAATGGATCGAAGAATTAAGAGATAAACTAGATTTCTGCGCTGACCTGAGTACTTGTTCCCAAGATGATTTGGAAACTAAATTGGTACTAATCCAAAACTTGATACTCACAAAAGATGAAGGGTTTACAAAAGTTCAATCTCTCGTTGAACTAGCTCAAAATGTTATGGCTAATACTGCACCAGCTGGTCATGAGGCTATCAACAACTCTTTAATAGCACTTCAAGAGCAATGGTCCGCTCTGTTATCCAGAATGATGGAAACTAAAAACATGCTAGATGATTCAGTTACCAAATGGGCTGGATTCCTTGAACAGATACAATTAATAGAAAAGAGTAATAATTACCTTGAGAATATGCTGGCTGAACTTACGCCTTTTGAAACATCCATGTCGGATAAGAGAGCGCAACTTGAGAAATTGAAGGAGGTAGAAGAGAAAGCTCGCTGTGATCGTCTTGATGTAGATACTTTAAAAACTAAAGCAGCTGAAATGATAGCTAGTGGCCAACAAAACCAAGCTGCATCTAAAGCTCAAGAAACTTTAAACAAATTTGATAATCTTTACGATAAGATAAAGAAATTGCTTGCTGATCGTGAAGAGCAATACAAAGATCACAGGTTATACAAAGAAGCACATGATGACTTAATTCAGTGGCTCAGTAGAGCTAGAGAAAAGGTGCCGTCCTTAAAATCAAAACCGTTGAGTGATAAACTCGCTATTGAAAACTCAGTTGCACCGTTGGATGCTTTGATAAATAAACAAGCTCAAGGGGAATTACTACTTGAACATCTCCAACATACTGGTGAGGTCGTTCTTGCCAGTACTTCACCAGACGGACAGACTATCATTAAAAATGAAATGAAGGCCTTAAAAGAAAGTTTCAATGACCTCTTTAATGAAATCAAACAACAGAAGAGTAAATTAGAAGAAACGGTCAGTCAATGGCGTGAATACAAAGATGAATACGAAAGACTATCTGACTGGTTGCAACAAAAGGAAATTCTTATTAAAAATCACAAACTGGCACTTCTTGGTACAGCAAAGGAAAAGGGCTCTCAAGTTAATGAAGTTAAAGAGATAGTTGATCAACTCAAAAAAGGAAAAATTGAGATCGACAATTTCAATGCTTCTGCTGCTGGCCTATTATCCTCACACTTAGACACGTATGTGAATAACCAGTTACGTCACCTTAACTCGAGATACCAAGTCCTGGTAAATATGGCCAATGACGTACTGAAGAAGGTCGAAACAAATTATGAACAACACCAGACTTACGATGACAATTACGTTAAAACAAAGAAATGGATAGACGATGCCTGGGAAATCACTCGTAGTGGCAGTGATGCTGGCAGTAATAGCAGCAAAGACTCGCTCCAGAAACGTCTTGAACAAATTGAGGACTTACTTAAGCGTCGTGAAGAAGGACAGAATTTAGTACACGCTACTACCAATAGTGGAGAAAAAGTTCTCAGAAATACCAGATCAGACGGTAAAGATAAAATTAATACTGAACTAAAGGAACTTCAGAACGAATGGGATCGTCTTGTCAAGAAGATGACTACAGCTAAAGTGCATCTAGAAACAGCATTACTCCAATGGGCTGATTACAGTTCAAGTTATGCACAACTACAACAATGGATATCAGATAGAGAAGCAAAACTCCAAGAAGTGTGTGAGCAAAAAGTGGCCAAATCTAAAAAGGGGCAGGACCGTCTCGCTGGTCTCACGGCGGGTCTTAGCCTAGGCGAAAGGAAAGCCACACTCCGTCAAACAAACAATATTGTTCAAGATATCGTTTCGTTTGAACCCATGATTCAGTCTGTAACTTCTAAGGCTTCAGAACTTATGCAACAAGCTCCGGCGTCTGAAATTACTAGCAAGTATGAAACACTATCTAAGCAAGCTAAAACCTTGTATGATAAGCAGAAGCAAACAGTGGAACAGCACCAGGTGTTTATTGATGCTGGTTCAGACTTCGTCCAATGGATTAGAGCTGCTAAAGAGCGATTAGGAAAGTGCTCTGATGCAACCGGAGACAAAGAATCATTGAGCAGCAAGATCACACAGCTAAAAGTGTTAGAAAGCGAATTACCCGATGGGCAAGCGAAGCTGCAAAAGGCACTCGAACAAGGTGAAATATCTTGTGGCATGGCTGATGAAGAAGATAGAGAAGAAATTGAAGAAGAAGTAGCTCTTATGCAGGAAGAATACGATACTTATGTGTAAGTATAAAAATGCTATTGAAAAAATATGATTTATTATGTTTACCAGTTAATTTATATATATTTTTGTGTGTTTAACAGTGAGCAGTTGAATAATACTAAAGCTTTAATAGAGGGAGGTATCGTCAAGTGGACAGAATACGAAGAGCAATACAAGGAAGCCTTAGATTGGTTGTCAAAGACTGAAAAACTCGTGCAATCCTTCAATAAATTGCAGAATAACTTGGAACAAAAGAAGGTCGTCCTTGAGGAATTCCAGGTAAGGAAAAAGAGACTAATTGCAAGAATTACATTTAGAGGAAATAATTCCACATTCTGCTTATTCCATGTTATATTTTTATCAACAGGGACACTTACAAACTCTATTTGACTGGCAAGGTGAGCTAGATAAACTTAACGTGCGAGCACAGACCTTACTGGAAACGTGTGCAGACACTAGGATCTCCAATGGCATCACCCAACTCACCACCAAATACAACGCCCTGTTGTCGTTGGCTAAGGAGGTCATGAAGAGGCTTGAACTCCATTATCAGGTAATGTATGATAGCGTAAAATAAAACGAAGGTTCCAAAATTATATTATCAGAGAAAGGACATCATTCAGATTGGGCTAATTTTTATTTTGCCGGCCAAAGAAAAAAAATACAATATTCGGTTAGAGCTTGTTCTTACTAACATTTTTTATTAGTGCGTCGAAGTTGAGGGACCACTTCCAATGGTTTTATTAGAGTTTTAAAATCTTAAAAATATACACTTTTTATGATACGAACTATTCAAAATAAATGAAAAATATTGTTATACATTGGAAGAATAGTTAATAAAAGCAATAAAAAATAAACCCCATACTGCATATTGTTGTTTTTCGTCCATTTATTTACGGCTAAAATTAAAAGTGTCGATTAAAGAAAATAAAATCCGCTAGAATTTTTCCTTATTAGCATTTTTTATTATGGCGTCAAAGCTGAGGGACCACTTCCCTCAGTTTTATTTATATTCGAAAATCTTGAAAACATACATTTTTTATGATACGAACTATTGAAAATGAATTAAAAATATTGTTCTATATTGGAAGAGTAGTTCATATAAGTAATAAAAAATAAACCGCATATTACATATCGTTGTTTTTCATCCATTTATCTAGGTTAAAAATTGAAAGTGCCAGTCAAAGAAAACAAATGTGATATTCCGCTAGAGCTTGTACGCGTTTGCATTTTTATTATGGTGTCAAAGCTGAAGGACAACTTCCCTTGGTTTTTTTTTTTGAGTTCAAAAATCTTGGATATAATACATTTTTTTAAACGTATTATTGAAAATGAATGAGAAATATTGATTTATATTGGTTAAAGGTACATTTCCAATTATTGAACTTAGTAAATGTGTTGATCATATTCCACAGTTACAAGGCACTAATGGCAATGCCATAAGGTAGATTCGTGGACGATAGCAATCACGTCATGTCCAGGTTCGTCAACATTATATATACATTATCATAGATAAAACAAACAGGGTTGAGTGCAATGAAACAGTGTTATTGCTCGTGTATTTTATTTTTAATTGCTTATTTTTATTGCTTTATTGCTTTTATCAACTATTCTTCCAATATAATACAACATAATTTATTATTCCTTTTCAATTATTTATTTTATTTAAAATATACGTTTCCGAGATTTTTGAACTCAAATAAAACCGAGAGCAGTATTCCCTCAGCTATGATGCTATAGTAAAAATGTCAATGAAGACAAGCTCTAACGGAATATCATATTATTATTTTTCTTTGGCTTCACTTTCAATTTTTGGACCTAACTAACGAAAAACAGCGATATGCAGTATGGGATTTATTTTTTATTGCGTTAAACAACTATTCTTCCAATATAGAACAATATTTTTCATTCATTTTCAATATATAATATCATAAAAATTATATGTTTCTAAGATTTTTGAACACCAATAAAACTGAGGGCAGTGGTCTCTCAGCTTTGACATAGTAATAAAAAGTGCTAATAAGGACAAGCTCTAGCGGAATATCATATTTGTTTTCTCTGACCGGCACTTTCAACTTTGGATCTCAATAAATGGACGAAAAACAACAATATAAAGTACAGGGTTTATTTTTATTGCTTTTATTAACTATTCTTCCAATGTATAGCAATATTTTTCATTTATTTTCAATAGTTCGTATCATAAAAAGTGTATATTTTAAGATTTTTAAACTCTAATAAAACCGTTGGAAGTGGTCTTTCAACTTTGACGCCATAATAAAAAATGTTAGTAAGAACGAGTTCTAACGGAATATCGTATTTTTTTCCTTTGGCCGGCACTTTCAAAACTAGCCCAGATTTGTATGGAGAGTGAATGTTGTCCTTTGTATAACCTGCAGAAACAGCTTTCAATACTTAAATTATTATGACACTTTTTAGGAACACCAACAACACAACGCCTTATATGGTGAATGCCAAGATTGGCTGGACCGAACTCGCGAGAAACTTAATCAATGCGCCGAAATACCTAACAATCTGGCTGAAGTAAATAGTAAACTTAACACAGTGAAACTGTTGCGTCAATCCTTAGAACAAGGCCAGAACAAATTGAGGTATCTTCTAGAATTGAAAGAGAAAGTCATTATGAATACAGAACAGGCAGGTGCTGCCAAGATTCAGGAAGATACGGATAACCTGAAGCAGGAGTTTGATAAGCTCATTGCAGACCTGCAAGACGTCAGGAACAAGCTGACTAATAGAGCGTCACAATTTGATGATATATCTAAGGTAACTGTAATTGACACACTGAACAAAATGATATTTGACGACACGATTTTGTTTTTAAATAACTACTTGTGCACACAAATTTAAAAAAAAAATAGAAAATATACAATGTAAAATACAATTAATTTGAGGAGACTACGATGCAATAGTTGAAAAAAAAAATTATTGAATGGTTCTAAAGCAACTGAATTATTTTGACATATTCACTATGATGTTTAAACTTTTTTCCTTTTAGATCCACAAACTCCTGGTAGAATGGTTAGATGACATCGATCAGAAGATTCAATCAGACGACTCCTTGCTCAACGATTTATCTGAGAAAAAGGCCAAACTGGAGAAATTCAAGACATTTAACAGAGATATAGATTCTCATAGTGATCTTGTTAAGAAATTGAATGAAAAGTTACAAGAAGACTCGTCTCTTAAGTCTAAGGGTATTGAGGATACTTTGCAACGTTATGATGATATTAGGACAACTGTCAATGAGATGATTGCTGTGAGTATCAGTTACGAGATTAATCTGTTTCAATCAATGATACTATTTTTTTGAAAATTCGAATTCGTTATTAGATTCTTTAGCAGTGGATGCCTTTCATTTGTTTATTTGTTCGCTTTTCATCATAAGTTTATGTTTCAGAAACTGGAAGATTACGTAAACTCTCACATTCAATACAAAGAGTCGTATGATAACTTCTACGATTGGATTAGAAATTGCAAGATTGAAATCCAACAGTGTTCTGATTCCCACGGTGAAAAAGATTCTGTACAGAAGAAACTTAAGAAAGTTAACAAAATCATCGAATCTTTGCCCAAAGGAGAAGCTTTACTCGAAAAAGCAATTAATTTATGCGAGGCAGTGCTTGAAACTACAGGTAATGAAGGTAAAGACAATATCAACCAAGAAATTAAGCAGTTGAAGATTGAGTGGGAGAACCTGCAACAGATTTGCAAAGACACGAAGAAGTTGTTAGAGAAGTGCCTGTCCGCATGGGCTGATTACTTGGAGACTTCAGAGAAGATGAGCAAGTGGGTTAAAGAGTTTGATAGCAAGCTGAAGAATGTACAAAAAGTTGATAAAATTACACCGGAATACCTTGAGAAGTGTCGCGTAAGTATTATTTAAAAATTGTATTATTATATTTTTAATTATTATACGTGAGTAACAGTGGTGAGAGTTCTAAAATCATATTGCAATATCAATAAATGCATATTTTTCTAATTTCTACATTTGCTTGACAGGAGCTGTTATCCGAAGCTCTAGGCCACAAGCACGTCTTAGAAGAGCTAAATGATCGATGCGAGAATCTCATGGAACAGAGCGCTTGTGCTTGGGTTCGTGACAAAACCGTCAACCTTCAAACTGAATACACCACTTTACTTACCAAGATTCAAGGTCTAGTTTCTAATGGCGAAAAGAATCTTTCAGACCACACTGAATTTATTAAGGCTAAAGAAGATCTCCAACAGTGGTTAGAGACTGCTCATGGCACTGTTCAAGATTCGATCGGAGTCGGAGATATTGATACAACTAAAGACAAGCTTGAAACAGTCAAGCTTGTTAGTAACAGAATGACTGAAGGTCATCACTTACTTGTAGTCTTACAAGAGGCATTTAAGAAAGCACTCAATAATACACCACCAGAAGAACAAGATGGCTTACGAAACGATGTAAAAGTGTTGCAAGAAAGTTGGGACCAACTGAAAATCGACCTCAACTCAATCACAGCGCAGCTTAAAGCTGCAATCGGCAAATGGGAAGACTTTGAAGAGTCAAAGAAGAAAATGGACCAATGGATTAAAGATACAGAACAGAATCTGGACAAGGTCCCTCCTACTGGAGGAGAACTTGGTGAAATGAAGACTTTATTAGAAAAATACAAGCATATTGAGGACTCAATCGATAATAAGAAACCAGAACTGGAAAGGCTTAAGAGCGAAGCTGCAGAACTTAGCTCATGGGCTCGGAAACCAGCTGTGAAAGAATCTGTCACCGCCATTGAGAAGAAATGCAAGGCTTTACGCGCTAAATGTGCAGCTAAAAAAGCGGAATTGGAGTCTGAAATCAAAGACTACAATCAGTATCATCAATCTTTACAAGATACTGAGAAATGGCTTCTCCAGATCTCCTTCCAACTTATGGCCCATAACTCTTTGTACATTGCTAATAGAGAACAGACCGAGGACCAGCTGGCCCAGCATGCTGTTCTTCTCGATGACATCCAGAAGTATCGTTCAACTCTTGATGAACTGGAAGGCAAGGGCCAAGCCCAGATTGAAAGATACGAGAAGACCACACCTTCCATTCGGGATACTGTTGGCAAACAATTGAAGAATGTTAACGATAGCCACAAGAGTCTCTTGGCCACTGCGCTACAGATTGAAAGGAGATTGAGAGAAGGTCTTGCGAAGTTTAAGGAGTATGAAGATACCCTTGAAAGCATTCTGAACAACTTGGATGAAATGGAGCCAGCTATAACTGAACTGGATGTGCCGGTTGATGGTCTATCGCATGGGCGTGAACTACTGGACAAAGCTAGGGTAAGTGAAATTAAGAAGCATTATTGACTTTCTGCACACATGCGATATTTGTTCGTTATTTATATACTCGTAATATTTCGGTCGTGGATCGTAGATGTAAAGCTGAAAGAGCCGACTCTTTGGTTCTACTTCATGCGGGTAATGTATATGGTCAAGACAAGTGTCGTGAATACGCCATAATTTCCACTCAGCAATAATAGATAGGATTAGGTTAGTTTGGAGAGTGTATTCAAAGGCCTATATTAGATGACTTTCTAGACATCAATATATTCTTTTTTGTGCAGGTACTGATGTATTTCTGTTAACACATGAACTTCCATTTTACCTGGATACAATTGACTAAGTTATTACCTTATAGTTTACCACCAATTATCTTCAACAGGGTCTTCACAATCGTCTTCAAACAGAAAAGAGCCGTTTGTCTGCCGCGGTAGCAGCCTGTTCGGCAGCAGCAGCCTCTGTCTCCAGACCCTCATCGCCAGCAGACTCCGCACCACTACCGATCCCACCAAGAGAGCTCCACGTCAGAGCCAGACTGGAAGACCTGATCGACCAGGTACTGAAAGCCTCAACATCTATTCTTGGTTCTGATGTTTTAACGTCATTTTGAAGAGCTATGATGTTGATGTCATATGTCATCTGTCTGTCAGTGTTATGTCAGTTTTCAGTCACAGCGACGAGGACTTGTCAGTTTGCTGTTTGTGTGCTGGTTGAGGTAGTGGTTTTGCATTGCTAAAATGTATATAATTAGTATAGCTAGGTCTTCTGATTCTATGTTAGGAAGTGTTCAAATAGTGTCTTATTAGTCTTAAATTATATACATCAGGCAAAGGAAATATGTATACACCTTTATGTGTATACAGTTCCTTGGTCGTAGGTTTGTCTCTTAGGTCGTATTAAAAAAGTATCTAAAGACGTTTATCTGCTTTAAACTGGCTTCTCCTAAGGGTCTTAGCCCTTAGGAGAAGCTAGTTTAACTATACCTACTTCAGGTCTAGATAGCGTGGTGTTGAATGCCCTAAAATATTATTACCCTAACTGTAGATTAATGAATATAATCCATATTTATTTCTCTGTTACAATATAGGTACACTAGGTTTTAATTCATTAACAAATTTAACTTTTTTTAAAAGGCGAGTCACTTTCTTATTAATCGTTGTATGAAAATTCACACGCGTAATGGTGTAACTCTTGGTCGCGTTGGAATCACCCAAAGTACCCTATGTTACTTCTAAATAAAATATTTTTTAATAGTGAGAAAAATCGGATCATTAGTTTCACAGTTTATGGATTACAATCATGTGTAGAATGTTGTACAATATTTAAATTTAAACAAAAGGGACCGACCACGGATTAAAGGCGCGTCCTGAATGTTGACTTTTCTGATCTTAATCTATAATTAATCTTTTCTCTTTATAATATTAGTAATAAGAACAGCAATGCATCTCGACTATCCTCAACCGCTTACTCCAGAATGTTTTTGCAATGGAATGTTTACTAAAACTGTGCTTGAAAGTCCGCCAGGTCAACAAAACGAACAAAACCAACGTATATCATTGTAAAGTATGATCTCTTATAATAAACCTGATAGAATAACAAGTGTAGATAGCTTGTAGTTAGTCCATTTAATGTATATTAAAAGCTTTATCGTTGGCAATGTAACTTTTGTGCACCTGGTTAACATCTGGTCAAGATTATTCAGATTCCCATCGTGATTTACCTTTACCTTTTTAAAACCTTTGCTTATATCTAGTGTCCGAAAGGTTTCTAAGGCCCGTATTTTAGAATGACGCCTAGTCCTGAATCTTGATTTATCTGAGGATAGATTGTATAGACAGATTGACAGATTTGACAGATTGCCTTTACTATACAATCTGTCCTCAGATAAATAAGAGATTCAGAACAGAGTACAATTCTAGAATACGGACCAAATTATAAAATAAGATATAGAAAATAGTACAAAATATCTACCTATTATAACAAAAAAAAAATTCCTAATTTCTATGATTAACTGCTGTAAGCTGAAGTAGACGCACAGCATAATCCATACATAAAGCAGGTTCTAAAAACAATCTATCTAAAATTAAAATACAAACTTATAAACTTCTACATTTAACATTTTGATTTTTGTTTTGTTTAATAATATAAGATTCCTGGAAGATATTTGAGACAAAAACGAATAAAAACAAAAAGTAATAAGAATAACTTAATTTTTTAGTTTTGTTTTGTTCAATACTAATAATAACAAATTATTGAAAAAAGATACAAAAACAAATTTTAATTACATAAGTAATATTTTGGTTTTGTTTTATTCAATAATATAACTAACACTTTCGTGGAAGAAATTTGAGACGAAAACAAATAAATTCTGCAGATTGTGAGTGCAATATCTCATTTTGAGCTATATAACTTTTTTATATAGACTTCCTGTAAATATTATATTAGAGATATTGTTTCGTTTTTTTTTAAAGACGGCCCCAAATTTTATTGCTGGCTATCAACAAGGCTTCTATACGGTAGGTAAAGGTATTACAAATCATTTACAATAAAGATGAACTATTTTAATGAGTGTTCCTGGAACCCGTACATTGGACAAAATGGATTTTTTAAGGCTCAATTAGACGAGAAGAGTTTCACACCTGCAAAATACGATTACCCAAAGGACAGAAAAAAAAAGTTTCTTCGTCTAAACATTCGCAAAAACAATTGCTGCTGGCTCGTCCACGCCTGGCGAGAATCGCCTCGCAATTGAATAAGTCCGTCTAAAAAGAATTTTCAAGCAATAATCGTACTTTGACACAGGCGATATGTCACTTGCGAACCTCGTATGATGTAATCGTAGGCGAGAATTTAGTGTTTGCCTGTGTGTCAACACTTTATAATCCAGTAAAAATAAAGATTTGAGCTTGCATAAATTCGCATACAGCTGAAAATTGGTGGGGATCTTAACTACACCATAATGAAAGAAATATCAAAAGTCCCCATCGATTGGACTTCTGCATTTTTTTTTATTCAAGGTTAAAGGTCATTACATGATCTACAACTTGGCTTAACATATTTTTGCAATAAAATTTACTGATTACGAGAAAAATGCAAGAATCCAATATATTTGACTCTTAAACTTGAATAAAAAAAAGCAGAAGTGCAATCGATGGAGACTTTTGATATTTCTTTCATTATGGTGTCTTTAAGAGCCCCACCAATTTTCAGCTCTATGCGAATTTATGCAAGCTTACCATTTTATTTCGTCTATTTTAACGGGGCTATTAATACGATGGTATGGCGATTATTGCAAGTTATAGTCGCGTATGATATTTCGGACCAAGAAACTCTTCCCGTCTAAATGACGCCTCAATAAAGGTATTATCATATTAAACACCTGAATACACCGACTAAATGCCCGATACATTTGTAAAAACAATGAATGAATAATCTTGGCCCAGACAATGATACTCAGGCACTGTTTGAATAATAATATATTAATTACATAACTGACACATAATATGAACCACTTAGATGTTTAAAAAGCACTCACCAGTACAAAGTAGCTACGATGTCGCTTTTGCAGTCAATTTTCACGTTTGATTGAAATTTTAAGAGAAAATATTTGTGGAGATTAAAGCGTTTATAATGATTAAAAAATGAAATTCTCAATGTGATCGCATGATATTAATGTGATGGGTCTCCTACTCTTTTAAAGAATTCCACCGACAATGTAAACGTGATTCGATTTGAAAGCTGGGTAAACTTAAGATGTATAAGTATAATTCGTTGTTATCCTGGGAACTAACCACGAAATATAATGTCAAGAGGAAACCCCTTTGATCCTTGTGATCATAGAAACTAGTATTGCCAGACCCTTACATACTACGACCAATTATATCACACAATACAGAACATTATTGGTCATAATTTTCATCAGAACTAGCCGTGATGTCGGTTGGTACCACCACCACCAATCGCAATACGAATTAAATTGAATATCTCCTAGATAAGTGGCAATTCGTTGACAAGAAGTGGCAAGTGGCAATATTGTAGAATAGAATATTGAATGTGAATGATTGTGTCAATTATACACATTCAATATTCTTTTGACTTTTTTGACGCTTAAGACAAGTCGTCAACGTATTTCAATCATCAATCATTGTCCAATCTATTCTATTCTATAAATTTTAATGTATTGCCACTTGTCTAGAGCACAGTTGCGATAACTGTAGGGTAGTTTCTCTTAATTTGATATTTCATGAAACTTCTAAACAGAAAATGATCCCCGGGTTTACCACCTCAATTAGCATATTACAACGGTATTCACTATTCACCTTAACCAAAGATGTTATTTTCACTATTTGCAAATATTTTCTCTGAGCCCTTAACAAATTAATTCATAATAACTAATAACATGAAACTAACACGCACTGTGTGTTTTGATGTGCGCCTTCATGCATGGTTTGTTTATAGAAACATGTGACCGATGTAGCAAGCCCGCGCATTGACCTTATACTAAAGAATATCGAAGCACCCGAATTTGGATCGAAAATTTCGACTTTAGAGAATAAGGTAAGGGCCTGCATGGCTATAACACCATATCTTTGCCCGTATTCTGAACGACAGAGTCCTGAATCTCGATTTGCCTGAGGACAGATTGTATAGGTAGACAGATTTGATAGATTGTCTATACAATCTGTCTTCAGATAAATCAGAATTTAGAACTGAGTACCAATCTAGAATACGAACCTTATCGTCACTATATACGAGTATAATAATTTTAGTAGTTATAATTAATCATGAGCTGAAAATAACAAAGTTAATCAGCCAAATAAATTGTATAAATGTGAAAACATACTTAGGAACATTATTAGAAACGGAAATGATTACTGTCTCATAAAATTTGTTTATATCTAAAGTGGAAAGTGATACCTATAAACTTTCCAAAAGTTTTCTAACTAGTCATTTGATGTGCCATGAAACTGTAAGTTAATGGTCGTCCCTACAATCTTTCAAAGAAAGTAATTTAGGATCTTCGTCCACTGACGAACGTGGAACCCGTGAGTGCGCAAGAGTTGGCTCCTTCCAATTTTAGTGCAGCAATTGTTAATAATCATATTTTCTTCAAAAAAATATACTCTATATGATGTAAGGATTCCATATCCATACGTCGAAATTTGTCCAGGAATTTAAATGTTCGGTACATAATAACCCCATTCGAACATTGGAACATTAGACTAAAGAATAATCCAACTCAAAAAGCTTAACCAAAGTTACTACTAAACTAAGTACTACCCTGAGGCATTCTTTTGACTGAATTGACAACCTATTTCTTTTTTTTTAAGTCGGTTGTAATAATTTAAATATCTGAAGGCAGTAGTTTCAAGGTTTTCATCATTTAGTTTCATCTGTAAAACTCATCAACCCATTCTTAGCGTCTAAACCATATATCTGAACTAGCTATACTATTATGGTTAGATAGTACATCTGAGTATAATAATCTTTAACCGGTAAAATCTCATACCAAATGTTTTCAATAGGTACAAAGTCATCTGGAAACGTTAGGGGATGCCGTCCATGGTATGGAAGAAGCTATGAAGCAAGTCTTAGAGATCCAGGAATGGATCTCTGTCCACAATGCGCTGGCCCGTGACTGGCTTGCTAACCCATCTAAGTTGAGGCCTGAAGCAGCTAAGCAGGACATAGCTGCTATGAATGACGCTCTAGTCTCGTTGAGTGAGAAGAGAAATAGGCTTCTAACAGAGATTCCTACTGAAGGTTAGTACCTAGTATTAGATTATTTTTATCCAACCCGTAAAATGATCTTGATATGTAAATTAAGTGTATTCTTTCCGTTCCCTTAGGACTTGAAGATGAAATCAATCTAGAAGAAGAACTAGATAGCCTGGAAGAAGCTATTCTGAAAGCCATCGAGAGGGAAAAGGGTAACCAAGCAATCATTGATGATTTCCGCCACAAATGCCAGGAGATCCACGATTGGTTCGACTCTGTCCTTAAGAAGATGTGCGTAGCTGATAAAGGATCTGGTCTTCCATGTCCTCAGAAACTCAGCGCTTTGAAAGAACTATCTTCCGAGTTTGGACAAGCAGGCAAAGATAAAGTGGCAAATATTAAGACTGTAGGATCTAAAGTCATTAATATCGTTAGCAATTTAGAATCACAACAAGTTGAAGAACAAGTAAGTATCCCTTTTCATATAATAGTAATATACTTAGTTGTAAAGGTTAGGAGCAACCTAATGTTAACTATTACCTAAATGTTTTTCATGATTGATTAAATCAAAATTCCCCAACAAAAGTCCACGCAAATTTAATTTAATTCGGATTTAAATCAGTCTAACGAATATTAATATTTCAGATGAAGTCAGTCGAAAGAAGATACAACGACATCGCCAAGCGTATTCAGCGCAAACTACAAATGCTTGAGATAACGTACAAGGCTATCGATGGCACCAAGAGTGAAGTAAACGCACAAAATGAATGGATGCAAAAGGAAATCGATAACATTCTTCACCCAGAACCACTTGGATACGAAAGCAAGTCCGTTAAAGAACGCCAGAAGAAGGTAGCAAATCTTCTTAAAGAAACTGATGGTAAGAAGACAGTCATTGATTCCTTAGAAAAGAAAGTAAGCAATATCCAATCTGAACTAGAGCCTTCTGAGCAAATGCAATTAGAATCAGAATTATCTGAACTGTCATCTAAACAAAAGCAATTGGCTTCACTCATTAAACAAGAAATTGAAAGATTAGGTACTTGCGCTGAGGATAGGAAGAAATTAGAAAATGATATCGAAAAAGCAAAGAACTGGCTCAAGGCGAAATTAGCTGAGATCAAGAAACTTGGAGGCCCAGTACCACTGGAAGCTGCTAAAGTTGAAAAAGAAATAGCCATCCATAAGAAACACCAAAGTGAATTGTCAGACTTCCATAATGATACCCTAACTGAAGTGATGCGTCAAGGTAACGCTGTATCCAAAGACTGCTCTCCAGAAGAAAGAGCCAAGTTACAGTCTATTCTTGAAAATCTCAATAAATCTTACACTTCTGCCAAAGTAGATATCGATGACAAATTAGTAGCATTGAACAAATTGTTACAAGGACGTAATGAATTTGAGTCCGAAGTTGCCAAATGCCAGAGCTGGCTAAACGAAGCTGAGGTTGCTGCAACACCCGAACTTCGTACTACTAGTCTTCAAGTGTTGGAAGAACAGCTGGCCAAATTTGAAAAATTAAGCAAAGAGGCTGAGGATGTAGACAAGAACATTCGTAAAATCAAAGATAAATCTAAAGATATCATGGATTCGTTGTCAGATTCTAACAAATTACAACTTAAAGAACAAGTCAATGTATTATCAGATAGATTTGCCAGAATAAATGCTATTATAAATGATAAGAAGGGAATCTTACAAAAGAATATTAAGGAGTACAAGGATGCTGCAGCCAAGATTGCTGCTGCACTTGAATTCTTAAATGAAATTCAAAATAAACTAAAAGCTTTAAATAAACCCATTGGAAGCCGAGTAGAAGATGTCCAACCTATTATTCAAGCTTATGAATCAATCTTAGCTGATCTCAAAAAGAATAAGTCTATGCTAAATGAACTACAAGGTGGTAACCTACATGACCTTCAAGATATCTTAACACAACAAGATGATTTAATGAGTACCATTGAAGACCAAATATCTAGGTTGAAATCTCTTCTGCTATTACGTGAACAATTCTTCGCTCTTGTAAAAGAAATCGAAGAATTCGTTACTAAATATACTGACATTACCAATGAGATTGAGAGATCTAACGAACCTTTAGAAGAAAAAATCAAACGCTACGACGACATCATACTCAAAATTCAAGGATGTGAGGCTCTGCTAGCTACAGCTACAGACAAAGGCCAACAAATTGCAGCTGAAGGCACTGTCATTGACAGGAATAACATTACCGAGCTTCTGCAGTCTTTGAAACAACAACTTCTAACTTTGAGAAGAACTGTAGAATCCAAGCGTCAAGAACATGAAAGAGCTGCTGCAGAACATAAAAAGATTGGGTCAGACCTATCAGAAATTCTGCAATGGCTTCATGATAACGAAGCTGCAGTACATTCACGACCACTACTTAACAGGGATGTCGCCAGTGTCGATAAGAAACTCACTGAACACACAACACTCGCTAAGAATATTCAATCTTATTTAGACAAATTAACCAAGATTACTGATATTATTAAGAATGATGATGGAGCTCCCAGCACTTTATTAGAAATGGTATCAGAAGCCAATTCTCTTAAAACATCCCTACCTGCAGAACTTGCTAATAGAGAGAAATACTTACAAGACAACAAGAAACTTCGGCAACAATATCTGCAACTAGTCGAAAAACTCACCATTTGGGTCAATGAAGCCACAATACGTCTAGACATGGGTAAGAACGGAACAGATTTTGAGAACATAGAATCTGATTTAGAAGAACACAAATCATTCTTTAACACATCTGAACCGTCAATGAAAGATCTTGTTGGGAAGCGGATGCAAGATATTGTTGACAAGATCTGGCCATCTCTAGCAGCGTCTGAGCAAGAAGAGCTGTCCAAAGACCATCAAAAACACAACCAACTTTTGAAGAATACTTTGAACTCTGCGAAGTCTCGTCAAGCTCAGTTAGAACAAGATTTAGAGATCTGGAAAGACTTCTGTCAACTCGTGGATAAGATTAAAGCGATACTGGACAAGAATGACATCGAAGACGAGCCCGTGACATCAGTCGACGCGCTGAGGCTGCACTTAGAGAAGCTGAATCATGCGAAGAATGATCTCGAGGTAAGTGCTAGATTTTTCTTTAAATTTCAGACTTGTTTAGTAGTATGATGTGACTAAAGCAATTACATTTCGATTCGCCATCGTGTTAAGCTTTTTATTCTATCAGTATAACACGCGATATCTCAGAATTACTCATTTTCTTCCTTCACAAAACAGTTTCTTTATTTAATTATTTTTGCGGGTTTGTCTGAATTCATAAAAAAATCCAGTCAGATCGGATAATGTGAAAACGCTCTTAGTTGTATGTCGTCATTGCTAAGTAAGTCTGATTATACTGATTAATTTTAATTTTTTCAAACCGTGTTATTTATTGTCCATTGTTCGTGTTCAGTTGACTGGTTGAATTATTACTCATTTATACAATTACAATTCACCAAATTTTTATCTTCATAAGTAGTGATTTTAGACACTGTTTCGATGACTTATGAGGGATGTTAATTTTGTATTTGTTTTTATGCTAGCTAACTATATGACATTTTTAATCAACTTAAAAGAAAAAAAAAAAAAATTGACCTATATTTTGTTACGTACCTATCTCCTAATTGTTTTTCGTCAATATTACATAATATTATCGTCAATATTATTGCTTTCACAATTCTTTTGAACGATTACCTATTTTTCTACTAATTTCTATACTATATATATTTTGCCTATATTAGACCCCAGATTCTCCCTCAGATAATTTTCATTAGTCACCAAAGTAGAGTCCTCATTTCGTAAACCAAGTAAAAAAGTTTCTACCTACATTTAATAAGAGGAATATTACACATGAGTGACAATAACAATGACAAAACAAAAATGAAATAAAATGTTAAAGAAAAATAAATAGAAAATGTTTGCACTAGTGTTTTGGTGGATGGGTTATTATGTCTACCGCAAAAATACATAACTTATTAAAATATGCTCACACCTTTACAGGCTTGAGTGAGTAGAGTTGTATGATATTTGACCTAAATAGAGAACAACAAACGCGCCCCTTTTCCATCCATCTACTGAGAGGTTTTTGAAAAACTTCCATAGGTACTTCTTTTCTCCATATCCATATTTCCATGCTAACATTGTATTTACATGCAAAAATAACTCTACCTGTCTTTTACACTTTCACGCCTAAAACACTGAACCGATTTTGATGAAATACCCGTATATCAAATTTACACGGGTATGAATATACCTCTAGAAAGGACATAGGCTATGTTTGGTCGCGATAACCGACACCCGTGAAGGCGGAGTCGCGGGCAACAGCTAGTAGTCTACATAATGTCTGCTAGGTGCTAATTCTATAACTAACACCCAGCTACGCTACGTCTCTATATACATAAACACAGTATATTATATAGATCACTCAATTGTAGTCAATTAATATCACATTCGAGAAATTAAGTGGATTGCTGATCTATCTTAAGTGTATATATAACTACACTTTTATTGAATTGTCGACATCTTGAATTGGTGGAAATGAATACAAAATATTTGTATCGCCTGTGTTAAATCTATGTATTTGCAAAAAAATGTATGTAAAAATATACATAATAATAATGAAGGTATATATAATGTTTACTTAAGTGGTAGACAAGCACACGGCCCATCTTAGTTACTGTGGCCTATGGACGTATGCAACACAAGGAGCGTTACACTCGTGCTACCGACTCTGAAATATGTATAACACAAGCTAGTTAACTTATGCTTACTTTAGAGATGGTGCTATGTAGAATGTCCTAGAATATTATCTTCCAGACAGTCATATTTGAATAAGATAGGTAATGTATGTCTGTAGGTAATGTGTGGTATATTAATTTGGGATACAAAGGTCATAACTAATTGTATTATTACTAGCTGTTGCCTGTGGTTACGCTTGCAGAGATATCGATTATCAAATCGATTAAGAAAGGGAAAAAGAATTGACCTCGGACTTAATCGATTTGAACAGTTAGCATAGTAAATGCTTCAAAATTTCATTCAATATCGATTATCACTTCACGACCAAACATATCCTATGCTATGTCCTTCCTTTCCTTTGATAGACCCAGGTAGAGTTCGACCCTGACCCACGAAACGACCCTTCAGAGCTGAGTAATATGAAAAATCTTATATATAAAACTCTTAGTCCTGACTGACTGACTGATTGACTTAGAGACAACGCACAGCCTAAACCGCTGGTCCTAGAGACTTGAAATTTATAGAGAATGTATGTTTTGATGCGTGGAGGTGTACTAAGAAACGATTTTTCGAAATTCGGTCCCTAAGTGCCTAAAAAGTGCCATAAACGTACTTTCTTATAACTCAAGAACGGCTGAACAGATTTTTATGATCTTTGGTTTTTTTAATTTGGCTTTGTCGCCGAATAGCAATTATCACAATTAAAATGTGGCAAATTCACGAAATAATGTAATATTAAAGAAAATACGAAATATTATGGCGCTAATATCGCTAGCAAAATTGTTACCATGACAACGGAACTAAAGTGATGGTGTCACATTTTGATCTGTCAAATGATAATATTCTTAAAACGTCACTCTCTGTCACGTATAATAAGCAAGAACGTGAAAAATATTATGTATGTACTGCAGTTTCTTTATTTAATTGATTAGAAATAGAAAAACAATCTAAAAGAAATAGAATCTTCAGTAAGTTCCACGGCCTAAAAGCAATGCTACAACACGTTATCATCCAGTTGAATACTCACTTACAGGCCCTGAAACAGCAAGGTATGTGAATTTAAACCTATTGACGCTGATACAATATAAATGACAACACAAGGGACGCTGGTTCATGAATTGTCTCACGAGTAAGCTCGATGAGTTCCAACCAACGGGGGCAAACCGGATTTTGAAAGGGTTATAGTATTGTAGCCAACATTGTCCAGCAGATCATACAATAACCTGAGAGTACAATCAGCCGCTGTGTACGGTTTTTGTAGATTACAAGAAACCCTTCATCGAGACCTGGGTATTTCTAGATTCTCTACTAAGGTATCGTGCTGATATGACGTATCAGTGCTGAGATGCCTACATGATACCGCCATAATGTCCGTCCAGCTCCAAGCTCATAAGACGAAGCCTTAAAAGCCTACAAAGTGGAATGAAACAACGGAGATACCCACCGCAAGGTCGACACCCGAGGTTGTTCAAGAATAGGTCTACCTTAGATCACCATAAGGATCCAATTGGGTTGAGTTCGCCGAGTTTACTCCATATTATGACTTACGGGGCCGTAACGTGAAAACCGACAATGGGGACATACAACCAGAGAAATTGGGTGGAGGATTGGGTGCTGTTTCACACATTGGACAACAGTGGACTGCAATAGGCTAATTGATTGATTGATATGAACGAAATAGTATAATTTTACGTATTCAAATTTTTTCCTACCAGTCTTTTCTTGCCATTTACTATTCATGTAAAGATACCAATGTCTTACAGTCTACTGTGTCTGTATGACAGGGCCGATGTTTCTTATTTCTTCTGTTTCAGCGTTAATTCTCAGTCGCATCCGAAGCTTATATCTCGGAGTCTGGGGTCCGCTTTACCAGTCTTAAATGCGGATTTGGCTAAACCTCGATATTTTCGTGAAGCGACTGCCATATTCTGACCTCCGCAACCCAATGGTGACATTAGGCGATATCAAAGCATTGCAGCTACACCGTTGTTGTTGAACTTTTTAGTGCTCCAACGGATTAACGTGCTCTCCGAGGCAAGACCAGACCAGTGCAAATACACATATTCATGCATACAAATATTTGCAGTGAGCGGGGATCAAACCCGCGCCTACTGCGTAGCGACCGCGTTCACTACCGCTACGCCACAGAGGCTTTCGATGCTTCTTACATTTTACATTTATTATTTTGAAAAACTCAGTTACTGAGAGGATGAAATAGGCGTTATACCACTTAGTTGGCAGACAAGCACACGACCCACCTGATGGGAAGCGGTCACCGTGGCCTATGGACGTATGCAACACCATACAGAACACAGAACATAGACCTGGAGTGCGGTGGTACTGTTCACCGAAAAGGCCAGAAGAATTACAGACTCATCACTTCTGAGTCATAATATCTACATGTTGTTCTTGAGAGTTGTCATGAATTGTCTCGCGAGCAAGCTCGACGATGCAAATGGATCATGCAAATGGTCTCACTACCATGGACCCCCAAGATCGTGCGAAGCGGAGGACGAAGAGCCAGAAGGCGGACCCTGAGCTCCGAGGTCATCGGACACAATCAGGAAAATGTGTCTATACGCAAATGATGAGCACTGAGATGCTTATGATGCCGCCACAATGTCCTCCAGCTGTGTCCAGCTCCAAGATCAGAAGATGAAGCCCAAAAGCTCATATCGTGAAATGAGACGAGGGAGATACCCATCGAAAGGTCGACTTTCGTAGCTGTTCAAGATTAAGTGTACCTGGGGTCACCAAAGGATCGAATTGGGTGGGCTACATTGGATAAATTCGTCGAAGTTTCTACTTCCCTGTTATGATATGACACACGGGGCCGGAACTTGGAACTGACAGTGGGGATATAGTAAAGCAGACTGATAAATGTAGGATATTGGTTGATGCCTAAGTCCAACAGTGGTATGCTATAGGCTAAATGATTAATTTAAATGACATTGTATAATATTTAGCAATTATTGTAAATTTTTTCTTACCAGTATTGCCATTTACTATTATTAATAAAAAGATGCTAACAATATTTTTATTCTGATATAATGTTCTTAAAACCTACCACTTTTTTGTATGACAGGGCCAATGTTTCTTACAGTTTACATTTTGAAAAATTCACTACTGAGAGGGTGAAATAGGCGTTGAAAGTTTATAACAACAAGTCCGTCAGTTTAGAACAAATACTAATGTGGCGGTAGCCGATATCCACGCAGGCGGAGCTGCGGGCGAAAAGCTAGTATAGTATAATATAGCAGGAGCTTGGCCAACCGAATAGAACCGAGTGTGGCAAGTGAACCCGCGGGGTACAATACATCTCGTAGTTAATAATCCGATTCAGCACAGACGCCAACAGAACAAATTCCGTACTAATTAAGTTATTTTAATTTCAAATGAATCCACGTTCCTTGAAAAAACTGAAATAGCTAAAGTTGTTGAGGTTTTTTTACATATAGAAGTGTACAGCTTGCTCGTAGAAGTGTAACTTATAGGTACCTATGTATAAACATCCTCAAAATACACATATACTTGCTAATTATAATATAATTAGCAGGTACATGTATATATACTCGTATATCATGAACATTTTTTCACGCGATAGAGGCCCATACACGTGTGTCGTTAATATTATGTATACCGGACTAATATATATATTATGTACCAGCTTTCACCCGCGGCTCCGCCCGCGTGGATGTCGTTTATCGCGACCAAACATAGCCTATGTCCTTTCTCAAGGTCTAATCTACCCCTATGCCAAATTTCATCAAAACCGGTTAAGCGGTTTAGGCGTGAAAGCGTACCTAACAGACAGACAGAATGACAGACAGACAGAGTTACTTTCACATCTATACTATAATTGTAAAGTGGTCGTGTCTGTACATTGGGAATATTAAAAAAAATACTAGGGTTATGTTATGTTAACGATAGGTACTAAACACGAAAATATTTTTTTTTAATTTCCTGTCTGTTTGTCTGTTTGTCCGCGATGGATGCAAAAACTATTAGACGGATTTTGATGCGGTTTTTTTTGTTAGGAAGGGCTTACTCAGACCTAAAATCTTAAGTTTGTTTGATCGCAATCGGCTGAGTTGAACCGTTAACCGAGATGCACGCGGGCGGAGCCGCGGGCGGAAGGCTAATTTATAATATTAGTATGGATAAAGAACAAAAGTTGTGGCGGTTGGGTGGGAATTAATTTTGAATTTCGAATTTGGAACGGTACTCAGAAAGTAGAAACAGCCTCAAATACACAGGCGCGTTATTATCGGTAGATAATACCGCACATGTTATTGTTTTGCGTTTACGATGACACACTGCTTTTTTAAAATCTTTATTAGATAATAACAACATCACAATAGTAAATGCTTAAGATAGTAACTGCAATAATAACAGCACACGCAATTGTTTGGAGGAATAGGGATTCGCATGTAGCATACGCGTGCAGTACAACTGTCGACCGATAATAACGCGTGCGGTTTTATCGATCGATAATAATGTATCTGTGTTGATTGAGGCTGTGTAGACTTAGTTATTAGTACGCCTTTTTGCCATCTGCAGCTGTTATAACTACAAAAATTAATGGTAAAAGTACTAATTATTTCCAAAAAAAATCCTTAAAAATAGTACCATTTTTTATATAGATAGGTATAACCCTATTATGTCACATTCATAGATAATGTTATCGAAATTAATAAAAATACGTAATCCCCGATATCAATATGGCTTATTATCTATACAGCGATTAACTTTATTGTGGTCGGTTATCTCGTATCAGCTTTGACTTATATTTGACATGAAAATCTAGGAAGTTTGACTCAGACTGCTGTTATTTTTTCTGGGAACAGCTGTTAGGTGCTATAGTGAACCGACCAAACACAGGGAACCGATTTAATCAGTAGAATTTATTCTGCAAACAATAGTGTGGGTTGTAATTATTATAACCCACACTATTGTTTTCACTTTAGCACCTAACAACTGCTCATAAAAATATATGTTACGAGTATAATATATCACTCTTAGGCAAAAAAAAAATAGTACCTAATGAATGAGGCTATCACACTAGACCCGGAATATATTCGTCAATCGACTTTCACGACATGCCCAGGAAGATACGAAGCTGACGCTTTCTATTATTCTCGCATTCTTGGGTCAGCACAGAAAGAATAACAAACCTTTCAATATTCAATTGACTTGTCCTTCATCCAAAATAGAATGAAGGTTGTTTCCTCGTTAGGGCATAGTATTCATTCAAAGCAGAAGTCTAGCAAAAGGGCCTGTATGACGGCAATGGCTCCACCCTATATCTATCAACCAACTTGGTATCAAGGCCGTCAAGTTAGGGACCACCATTTTAAGTTCAATAGCATCGAAAATGGTGATCCGTCTAGCGGAGTGCAGTTATATTAAAAAGAAAAACCTTTTTCTACGAACAGTTGGCGGAATTTAGATAGGTATTTATCTCTACTTATCCTTCTCTTCTTGCGTTAGACAAGAGAGATATTTAAATAAAAAACTGGTAGAATATTTCACAGATTACAACACCTAACTTACCTTTTCTAGTATGATGCCTAAACTTGTCTATTTTTCTTTAGTTTTGCCAACCTGTATTGTACCGCGCGTGGCTCGTTTTTAGTTAAAACACAGTAGGTTAATGCACCTTACTTCAAGGCCCATTGTTGTGGATTAAGGCTAAGTCGCTTCTTGCATCGACTCGTTACCAAGTAAAATGAAAATACTCGTAACAGAGAGGTTTTGTCCTGTCAGTGGCCTTTGGTCTTCCCAAAGGCTTGTCCTGCTTGTCTTCTGCGTTGACGACACAGAAATTCTCTGTTCTTACAGTCGGTAGCACGAGTGTGACTCCCCTGGTGTTGCATTCGTTCATAGGCCACGGTAAACACTTTCCATCAGGTGGGTCGTGTGCTTATCTGCGACCTAAGTGGTATAAAAAAACAATCACTAACAGAACTGTACCAACCCCAGGGTTTTATTTTGAGTTTTCCTTCTCTCGCAGTGATATCGTCTGCGTATTTTTCTGTTAGTCGCCTCTTACGACACCCTTTAGATGAGATGGGGTGGTGATACTTGTGTTCTTTCTCCATCCCCACACGGATAGTCTGATTGCATAATCTTAAGTGAATTCTT
Organism: Eilema depressum; assembly: GCA_914767945.1. Classification (NCBI taxonomy): domain Eukaryota; kingdom Metazoa; phylum Arthropoda; class Insecta; order Lepidoptera; family Erebidae; genus Eilema; species Eilema depressum. The sequence continues at coordinate 21,138,923 of OU612020.1, forward strand.
GTCATTTCCAATGCTTGCGTATAGAGCAGTGTGACGCGCCCAATATTGTAAAAAGCCAATAATAAATTCATAACACGCACTAGACTTATAAGGAGAGCTATAAAATGTATGGACGTACAAGGCCGGAACATTTATATGCTTAAAATCTATACTAATAATAAAACTGAAGAGTTTGTATGTTTCTCTTAGAATTCTATACTCTCTCTTATAGTTTAAGCTGACCCGGCGAACTTCGTACCGCCATATTTTTCGCCCGCGTGGTATTCTGATCCGGATTTATCAGTGTTTGTCTACAGTATTATGCATGTATTATACATATAAACCTTCCTCTTGAATCACTCTATCTATTGAAAAAACCGCTTCAAAATCCGTTGCGTAGTTTTGAAGATTTAAGCAGACAGACAGCGACAGCGACTTTGTTTTATAATATGTAGTGATGATATCTGTTGCCCATGGCTCCGCCCGCGTGGTGTTTTGTTACCGTACTTGCAAGTCCTGGGATCTTATTACGCACTATAATTTTATCTCTGTAAAAAAAATTCAGCCAGTTCAGCATCACCAGAGTTTGATTGAATAACATAAAAACAATCATCTTTCATAATGAAGACTACCTTTCTTCCTACTTTAGACATTGTCAAACATGGTGTATCATATCAGGCAGTTAAATTGTTCAATTGCTTACCAAATGAATCAGAAGTGAAGAAGAAGTGAATGAATCAAAAGTCTCGGTTTTAGCGCTGCGCGGAGGTCCGGCATCGTGGCGTTTGCAAGGTTAAAAAACAATATTCATAGGACATATATGTTTAAGGCAAAACTTAAAGCATATCTGCATAGTAACTGTTTTTATTCACTGGAGGAATTTATCGCACTGAAAAAATAATGACATAGCAAATAAACATTGACTTATTATTCACATTTTTTGCTTGATATTGCTAATCTATTTAAATAGGACATCTTAATTTCACTTTTAACTTGACTTTCATAAATTTTCCTAGAAATTGACTCAGTATAGTTTGTATTATTTGACATTGCATTGAATTTATCTAGTTTTTATTTTGTTGAATTCCTTTGATTATGTAACTACTAAAAAAAAAATTTTTTTTACTATGTTTTAATTAGATACCTACATTCAGACACGATTGTAAAAAATTGTTAATGAATAAATGAAATGAAAAAAAAATGAAATGAAATAATTTTCACATTTATAATATTAATAGGATGGGAGAAATACCTACATGTTTAATTAAGTATCTAATCATAATGACTATTTGTTGAGAATTTGGACTCGGGGTCCAGTCCGAATTGTTAAGTTTTATTTATCTGTTTTATTTACTGTGTAATCTAATTTAATTATTCTCTATTAGTTATAATTACACTTGAACAGACACAACGTTATCAGTTACTCAATTATTTTCATTTAAAATATGATTAAACCATTGTAATCCTTTGAGAATGCCGTAAGGCGAAACCGGTAAGGTTCAAATAAATAATTGTGGATACACACATAAAAGTAAAGTAGAAGTAAGTAGTACTCGTATGAATAAAATAATTAAAACTAAAAACTGAGCCCGCGGGCTCAATGGGATGTGGGCTCAGTTGACCATGAAAGGAAATAAATTTATGTACTTGAAATTTAAATTTATGTAGTTGTCCAAGAATTCCTCCCCATCGATATCGACTTGCTTCTAATATTGGGTGAACAATGCCGTTTCTTAAATAGCCAGCCCTTTTTTTTTTAATCTGAAACTATGTCTAGGTTAGGTTAGGTTACTTTTAATATTTAAACCATTCACTGAAGATAAATATCAAGGATTTTTTTTTTTACACTTTATGAAATTTTAAACATATGGCGGCAGGCTACTCCGCTTGGAGTAGGAAATGTATGAGTAAACCAATGTGTAAAACCTGAAGAATTTGTTTGACGCATACTTACTTCCGTTCACAAACTTTGGATATTATGCCTGCTCAGATACCTATAATAGCTAGACATACTGTGGGAAAAACAAGGCAAACTTTTAAAGAAAAAAATGTATTTATGAAAAACCGGGAAGTATAGACTCATTTTAATAAAAGAATGTCATTCATCACACCAACTTTGAAACACTATTAATAGAAATTATAAACAGAACTTTCGGGAACATTCGGGAAAACACCGGGCACAGATTGCCACATTTGCATCTGAAGTACAGGAATCCATGTCCGGTACTTCCCCGACTGTAGTCGATCGTTGCAAGATTACATACAGTGATACAGTATTTCGTTGTACGATAATATGTTAGGCTGGCTTCAAACAAGTGATTATGTATGAATGAAAGAACAATGATAGTAGTGTTCCTACATGTACTTATTACAATTAACTGAGTAAAGAACTTAACTACCTACTTAATTGAGATAATTTTAAAGCAATTAGTTTGTTAGACTCGTTCGTTCGTACGAATATCGGTAGATTACTCCTACCATCGCCGTAAGATGGATGTTTTGGAAAAATTGGGTCACTCTCGGGCGAAGCTCGGTGGCTCAGTGGTCAGAGCGTTCCCCCTGTAAGGGAAAGATCGCGGGTTCGAGTCCCGCCCGAGAATTGATTTCGCTTTTTCCAATTTATTATAATTTACCTACTTAATTATTAGTTTATTAAAGGTTTATTAGGTTTGTCAAAATTTAATTGCGCTATCATTGTTTAACTTCTCAAATTAACATTTATATGTAATACCTTATTATTATTTCTTATTTCTCACAACTCTACCTGCTTTAGTGTAAACCATTACACTAAAGCAGGTAGAGTTGTGAGAAATAATCCAATGAAAAAATAAATAAAAATATGACAACGCTGTCAAAAAACGACCTGAATGACTGAAACAAGGTGCTTTCTTGTATTGGGTACTCGTGTAAAAACTTACTCCATTTTTCAAGCGTTCATCTACAAAGTATGGTTTAAAATCATATCAATCAATCAATCAAACAATCAAAAAATCAACCAAAGTGAATAGCCGCAATTCAAAAAATCACAACCGGAACTCAATAGAATAAGGAAACCAAAATTAACCACAAGCTATATAGGACTCTATCAACTCCTAATTGGTGCACCTACTAACAACCACCCACGGTCTGGCTCAGCTTTTTCTTTGGGAGTTGGAAATCTGGACGGTAATTATTATAACAATGCTAAAAATCAATCAAAAATAATTAGCCCAGACCCCAGGCTCCAAATTGTAAAGTTTTGAACGTAATCTGAAAATCACATTTAGGATGACGGAACTAGAATTGGCCAGTATAAAACTAACTTCTCATGATAACACAGCGATGATGACCAATCTAAAAAACATGATGAATGAACACTTCACACGTTTAATCAGTGATTGCACAACATTTAAGTATCAAGGAGCTTCGCCTTAACAGATGATGTCATGCGGTCGCGGGTCTGCGCGCGCTCGCTCGCCAGTCTGTGACTGCATAGCATCGCAATGAGAACTGTATACAAACACAACACTTATTGCATTGCTTTCACATTGTGCAAGTGTTATATTTACGTGCCCACTTAGACAGTTATAAAATAGTATTATTAGATAGTTATTTTTAAGTAATAAGTAAGTAGGTATATCAAAATTCCGCGAAAGAGGAAGGTGAGTTTGTGCCGGTTCAAGTTGAAGTGCTATTGTTTATGTTAAGGTCAAGGTCATCTAATATTGGGCATAATTGGTATTGTTTCGTTTTCACTTTCGTGAAAATAGTAGAATAATGTGTTTTTGTTTTGAACACGTTATTTATGAAACAACGTTTTGATTTTATTTATTTGGAATCGTGTATAATAAACACTGTAAATATAACAGTAGGTGTATTGTTTGTTACCGTATGTAATATAATTGGATGTTTCGTTATTAAACACTATAAGGAAGCACGCTTCTTGATTCTATGAACAAAAAATATATAGGTATTATAGTGTTTTTTTTATTGTTTACCTCAGTTTTATTGTTATTAGGTATATTTTTACCGGCTCTTTTAGTAATCTGTGTAGTTTTTAAAAATAATCTTACATCTAAATGGGTTTAAATAATATAATAGCCAGGTATAGGTATTTACCTAATATACGATTAATAAACAGGAATCCTTGAATTGAAATACGTTATAATAAGTTCCTAAATTACTTATTTTATCAGTAAAATCGAAACAATAATCCATTTAGTTTCTAAACTATAAAAAATTATAGTTATGTGCCGATACCATGAATAGCGTGACCTTCAAGGTCAAGGTCATATACTATTGAAAACCTATTACCTTTATAGCCCATTGAAAGCAAAGAGATCCGATTCTCAGCACTCCATGGATTCACCGTGCGGTCGCCGGGTCCATAGCGTGATACAGAGAGGAACACCGTGACGGCGACTGGGACTTGCGACCCAGATGTAGGTTTAGGGTGGCCACCTTGTGATGCATCAGCGCTCACCTCCACCGTCAGTAGTGTTCCCCCCCCTACCTATCCAAATTTGGTAAGATCCTATCAATGCCGCTTTTGATATTCGATTTAGTAAAGAGCTTACTGAAGCTCTTGGCAATCCGAGGTCTTTAAGTAAGTTGTACAGGGATTTAGCTGGAATTCCCCTTGCTCCTACTTCTACGGCGTAGAGTTTAACCACGTAGCCGTTCTTGGTTAACTCGTTAGTCAAGTCAAAGTATTTGTTTGTCTTTATAGCGTGGTCTTTAGGTATATTAGTTTCCCACGGTACTGTGAGTTCTACAAGCACTGCACGCCTATGCGATCGTGAAAAAAGGAATATGTCGGGTCTGGATGATGAGGCACATATATCCTCCGGTATTTTATAGTGCTTCTCATACGTGTCTACGAGTATTGTCCAGTCAACGGCAGCTATTAAAATTGAATATGGCTTTTGAGGTGATTTCTTTGAGCAGCCTTCCTTTACAAACACAATGTCATTTCTTTGGTTTGTGGTTAATCCTTTTTTCGCTCTAGCTACCGCCAAACTTACAGCCTCACGTATGATTTCTAATACCTTATCATGTCGGCGCGAGTAATGACCCCGGTCTAATAGCGTCCTACAACCCACTAGCAGGTGCCTAGCCGTTCCAGTTGCTTCACCACATGAGTTACATGTTTTATCTGTGGCTTTTCCCCACCTGACTAGATTGCTTTGGTCGGGGAGGGTCAACTGGAATGCATTTAGGTAAAATTTAAGTAAGGCCGGTGACCAGTCGTATATTATGGTACGCCATTTTAAGGCTATGGGAATACAAAATTCACCTAGGGTCAACCATTCGTTTTGCATTTCTAGGTTCATTGCGTGCACCTTATAGGTGTTGTTTTCGTCTGTTTGAAGAAAAGATTTTGTTATTTCTTTATCCAGTAATAAAACATCATAAGCGGTATACCTACCAACTCCGGTTACGGCAATATTGATTGAAATTGGGTTCTTCAATTTGAAAATAAAAAGCAATTTTGTTCTCATTTCAATAATTTAGGTAGGTACATTATTGGAATAATTTCTGTACAAGGAACTTATGTCATTCACCAAAAGTACTCTTGTCTATCCAGTTCTTTTTTCAGGCATTTATGCAAAAAAGACGGAAACGTCCACGTAGGCCCTACTTAATGTACCTATAGTTTTACTTACGTAGTACATACTTACCAGGTTCAAAATGCCACTTTTTTTTTATTTTCCTGGGTGCCATGTTAAAGCCTCTAGAAGTCATTAAGAAAACTTGCTTCAACAAATCTCAAAATGTTTTGGGTAAATAGGTACTAAGAAAGGATGACAAGCAACAAGCAATACTTCACACTCATCGTTTAAGGATGACATTTCTTCATGGATCCTACCATCCAGATCTTATATAAACGAGACTATCCTTAAATTAACTTTTTCTGACAAAAAGGAACATTAGAATTAGACAATATTGCAAAGAATCTTCAAACGTACAAAATAATAAGACAATTGAAGATCCGGCTCTTAACTAAAATTCGTTCAAAGTAAGATTAATTGATTTAACGTCTCAAATCCTTTGTGCCATACCAATTGTTGATATGTCATTATGATCATATCTGCAGTCTGCAGTGTGAATTAAAATACAAGTCTATATTACCCAGATGTTTGTCACTACGTTTGAGGTCTGTCTGGTGTATACATACTTGTGTTCTCATGACAAGTCGGCCCCATAATTGGTGAGGTCATTTGAGTCATTTCAGATTATATTATACATCGTTTTGGCTTGTAGGCTGTAACCATTTATATATTTTTTACATATGAAGTTACGTCACTTCTTTAAAATTCAAGGAAACACGTCGAATTGACAACAGCAGTTTGGTACAAAGCAGGTTTTTTTTAAGTTTTTTTTTGCAGTTTATTATTAAAGGGCTTACATTTTTAATATTATAATAATAACAATCGAAAGTTAAAATATATGCTATTGAAAGTATCATCTTGTATTTATTCCAAAATAATGCAATATTATATTGAGAATACTTACGTAGACAACACTTATAACCGTTATTAAGGTGTTCTCGGATATTATATCTTTTGTTGATCACTGGGTCAAGTAAGATTCATTTTCAGGGCATTAGGTAAGTGATAAAACACCTAGGTTTGGTGTTAGTAGTAAGTACCTACATATAAGAAATTATTTCCCAGGATGTCAATCTGAAACGTCTCCACAAATTACTAGTATCATACCAGAAGAATAAAATTTAAAAGAAATGTCACTCCAGCCTTTCCAGCTTAGTCCAACCTTGCAAAGTAACAACGTGGACCAATAAGCAATTTTTCACATTTCTAAGCACTTATAACATCAACAGCTCGTTATAAATACGTTCATAATTCAGACCTACTCTTAAAACACCTTATCTAATCTCTGTGTATAATCCAACTTATGTAGATATATTTAAAAAAGTTGCAATTGCCGAGACCCACCCATTGTACTGAGTAAGAATTTTCTCAAAGAAGTCTATAAATAGCCACAATGACTCTGCTGAGTCAAGGTCAACTGCTTGTGAAGCACAGCCATGGAATACTTACTTTTATTCACTGACTCGTTTTTCATTCATACAGTAGCGTTACAGACCATCTATCAGTCAAAAATAGGGTTATATTACATAGGTACTTAGGTACACCTGCCGGAAGGACATAATCGTATCGACTTGTCCTTATTGACTGATTCGTCAACACAGATCCTTAATATCTGGTGTTACAAATTTGAAATTTTGACAGTTGAAAGTTTCAGCTAAGGAAGATTTTTTTGGAAATTTCTTTCCTAAGGGGTCATATTAGGTAAGATTAAATTTCAGCCCGTCACTTTTAAATAAGTACAAAATTGTCGCTCATTTCCGTAGGATCCACTGCTAAGATTTACCAGTGGCACCAAACAGTACTCTGGGGCTCACTATAAACCACAGTTTGTCTTGCTTCTGACTAAAAATAAATTTGTCGTATATCAGCGTTTTCCAAAATCATGGTATCCACCAAACTGGAGCCGCGGTAATACTAATAGATAGTAACTGTGCTGGAGCCGTATGAAAAAATTGAGACACAACTATTTCCTATCTAAAAATAGTTTTCCGTATACATATTTCTAAAGCCAGTTAAAGACCCAGTGCTGATGATAACTTGTGATTATATAGATTACATTTATTCCACTGCATTCCAGTATTAAGGCAAGTTGAACAAACGCTCGGTTGTGTACTATAAACATCGTTATCGGACCCCTTATCAGCCATCAGTGAGCTGATAACATTGTAAACAGTGTTGTTCTGCGTCTCTCCGTCAATTGCCATTTGGAGCAATTAAGATTGTTCATGCGAATATTTTCCATTTAATCTTATAAAAAAAAATGTAAAGGTTTGCAAGTGGTGGGGCATTTTAGAATTAGGGCTTTTTGGAAGAAAAAAAAAGGTATCTGTTGTTCGTTAAAGTGGGGTTTGCTGACGATTCAATCAAGAAAGTGAAACTGCAGTAAGTTATAAGTGTAAATTTGCCCCGAAATCTTGTTACAAGTAACCCCGTGACTGTAAATAATAAGTATTCTGTCCATTATTTTTTCATAATAAAAAGAACCTACATAAAAACCTCAATGAAAACACTTACACTTCCAGAAAATTGGTCATGATTGGTTAATAAATTGTTATAATGAAGATCAATTTCATGTACTTATACCTTTTTTATCGTGCGAAAAATCCCCACGGATACCCCCCGCGCCGGAGCCTGTGGGGGAAGTGGTTATGTCCGACTCGAACCGACTAAACGCACGCCGTTTGTGGGCCGTCACTGCCGTCAGTTACCGGAGGTGAGATTATCGTGGACATATCCCTCGCACCCCGGTCAATTTCATGTATATCAATTAATTAGTGTTGAAAAAGCATTAGTGCCAATGTACTCATTCACCATAGTGGTCTATCTATCTAACTACCCATCTACTCGTAGGTGTCAATAATTTAATTCTGTAGTCTATCAATCTACCTTGTGATCGGCCATTGATCGAAACACGACTAGGTATAATTAAGTAAGTATTATGTAAACTATTCACAAGGCCTACCGTTCAAAGCTAGTTTGGGCAAGTTCAAGATTACTGACATTGAAGCGAGCTCATTACGCATTCTCCGATTAGTTTCTGCAAAATGCTTTTCAAATGATTCATTATGGAGATAAGATGGAGATAAGTACTGCATTACCCATTATCGATGTAAATATGGCATCAAAATCAAAACTTGTTAAAAAACCAAGTCTCGCAACTCGGTTCTATTTCTAAAAATTTGTGAAATCCATGTAATAAGTCAGTTATTTTTTTCAGTTCCAACTTAAGGGACCTTCTGTTGTAATTATGATGTAATTAGCTAATCTAACAATGTCTCATAGTGAGCATATCAATATTAAAAATCTTTTATGTTTCTGATCTGATCTGATTTGATGAATCTGATTGACTTAGTAATCTGCTAAGAATTAAGTAGAACTGTAGAAATCAGTAGGGGTATAATGTCTTAGTAGTTTATTCCTGGGAGATAATATTTACATAAATATAAATGGAATAGTTACTGCCAAACTATCAATTTTTATTCATCAAATACAAACCTATTTTTGTCATTCAATCAAAATAACATTCCTCTGAATTAGGCGATCCGGAAACAGCCTCCCCTTGGACCGTATTGTTGTCAAGTATACTTTGTCCGATAAGGATTTCAGGAAAGCTGAAGACTCGTAATTTAGAGTATATTTTTACTTCTTTTTTGTTGTAAAAGTCACTTCAATACCCATCAATGGCGAAACGTGATATATTAACCAGGAATCCGATTTAAAAAAATCTAACTTCGATCTAGATTGTCATGCACCTGAATGGTGCCCATTGGCAATCCGGCAGAAATCGTGTTATAGGGAGGGACCCCTAGCCACTGATGCCATGACTTAAAATTAGCCCCGCCCACGCCCCGCACGGCAAAATAATAACAAATGTATCGCGATAGAATCCGTTAAGAGTTAGCTTTATTTCAATAAAAATAAGACCTGTAAATTTTCTGAATTCCTATTAATTTCCTTCGCAAATATTTTCGATCATTGTTTTGCGACTTCAATTCCTTATCCGGTAATTGTTAACTTTGTTTAATTAAGTTTATATAATAGCAGTACTTTCTTTGTATGCAGAAAGCCTCTTTTGTTTCTTTCTCTTAGTCATTAAACACGTTTACTGAATGAGTCCATTTATAATATTATCGTCGGCCAGTTAACTATAGGTATGGGTCAAATCGCCAACTTCCTTGGAACTTCTCTGTTCATTGTACTTACTTAACAATAAGTCTTCAATAAGCAGTTGTTACGTTGCAACTAAGTATTAAGATACAAATTGTTTGTTATGATTACAATAAAAAAATATTATTATGATAAATATTATTGGAGTTTGTTCCACCGTAGCTAGCTTTACAGGATCGAGGCTCGAAATTTTTCGATAAAATATTGAAATAAACAATATTTTGGTCTTACTCACACATACATAACACATATCACTGCAGTGTCTACACAGTATATGGTCTAAAAACAAGAAGAATTCGGGTTAATTAAAGAGTCAAAGATGTACCTTATTAATGAAATGATAGCATCAACCAGTCAACAATACTCGTATTACCTATAGTTAAAACCTATTGACATATTAATATCTTCTACATTTTGTATGAATGTCCGTCTGACACACGTATCCTCGTAATCTTCAGAACCAGCAGCCGCTCCTGGACGTGGTCCGGGAGCGCGCGCGCGAGCTGTGCTCCGGCGCAGACGCCGCCAGCGGCGAGCGCGTGGAGCAGAGGACCAGGGAGCTCGCGGACAGCTGGAACGTCGCCTGCGAAGGTATCATCACTTGCACATTTAGACATCCACATGTTCTTAAGTTTGTTATTATCTGGGAGAGGCAACAACCCGCCTACTTTTGTCCTTAAACAATTCAAGAGCTTCCTCTACTGTGATTAAATCTTTCATGCAAGGCTGCTGATTTTAGGCTGACGTTTATTTAATACGGCATTAATTTAATCAATGTATGTTCTGCGATTCAGGCTTAACTTCCCACTTACACATACCTCACTTCTTTACCAAATATAATGCATGGAACTCGTGCAAATGAGCACAAACTTGAGGAATCTGCTATTAGCTGTTTGAGGGTTCTGCAATCCACCTTCTCTGTATTGTAACACCCTTCAAAGTATATTGTAACTCAAGCACCAAAACACAGAATTACTATTGATATTTAGACACTCGATTCAAAAAATTCACCGACAAATTTTCGTGTCAGGTCTTGCCAAACGCGCTGCTACAGCAGACCAGCAACTGCTCCGCTGGAACCAACTCCTGGATGTGCAGAGGAGCCTCGGGGCTGCCATCACTGCCGCGTCAGACAGGCTCAGACAGCTGGATGCCAACCCGAGCACCAGGCGACGGGCAGTGGACACCAGGCATGCTTTACAGGTTAGGACTGCTTATATCTCTACTATCATTATCATCAACTTAGCATCGTTCCCCGTGGCGTCAGAGTCTTTCAATTCAGGGCCCTGAGTCAGCTTGTGAGCTGAACTAAAAGTAAGATATCGTTTTGGTTCGGGTCATACTGCTTCTAAGGGAGTGACTGTCACTCCTAACCTTGAGTAGAGTGTATGTGCCACTCTGTCAGTTGACCCAAGAATCTTAGTCCTCACCAACATCTTCGGGTCTCAAGACAACCTCACCTGCAAGTTGGGAAGTCAGACGGCGGTCACTACCATAAAGATCTAAATAAATCAAATCTAGAATAGCAGTAGGAGAGCGGACTCTGGGCTCTGAACCGTGTACGTATGTCTTACAAAAATATCTAACTCTTCTAAATGTGATCTATCGATGAAGTATCTAATCCCAGCTACTTCTTCCTTACCCAGGAACTACAAAGTGAAGTGTCAAGTCTTGAGGAGACCAGAGACGAGTTACTGGAACACGCCGATTTCGTTGTCAACCTTCTGAAGCCACACTCCAAAGACGCCGCGAAAGAAACGGAGAGAAACGTCAAAGAACTTGTAGAAGCCTACGAGAAGTAAGTTGTGTGTCGTGTGTGCTTCTGTGTTTCTGTAGTTTGATTACTTCTGTAGAGAAGCAGTGATTAGTTCGAGAGAGCCGCATCAATATTTTGGTTGGATTCCTGAATAGGGTGAAGTGGTATTGCGGTTTTCTGCTACAGTTTGATTGCTTCTGAAGAGAAGCAGTAATTAGTTCAACAGCTCCGCATCAATTTCTTGGTTCGATTTCTGGATCGGGGATAGTGTTTTTGGGGGTTTTCTGAGAAGAAATCCTTAGTACCTATAAGCTGGGGTGCGGAGAAAGTGACCAGTTGAGGGTAAATAACTCGTGAGAACTGGCAAAACATGGGTGTTAATAAAAATCCGTCCCCGGAAGCGTGAGTATTTAAAGAGAATGTAGTTGTATGTGTGATGGAGACTGTTGCTGTACTGGTTGTACGAAAAATGGTGAGTTTACATAGATAAAAGTTTATTTGTCGATTTTTTGCCACCTTGGAATTTTATCATATTGTAGTGAATCTATTTTTAACGTTTTATCCGTGGGGATGGTTGTACTTTACTTAATTGTGGATAAAGCATTTCAATCTTATAACCTGCGACAAAGAAAGGAGGTACTGACACATTTCGTTTGGTGACCCTCTTACGTACAAACAATACTGTTTGCATCGCATGAGGGTCTTCAGTTTGGCACGTGTTATTCTGTAAAGTAAGGGAGAGGGCTCATCGATGTACAGGCCTGTGTCCTTTGAATTGAAATACATCTCTGTGTACTCCTTAGACTCTCTACAAACTATAAAGACAGTAAGTGCCACTCCAAAGCGGCGTCAAAAAGATCTTCTATTTTGTACAAGTTGACATGAAGAACAACATTGATATATTTATTCACACATAACAGGTATTTCAAGCTGTTATTTGTGATGCATTTTGTTAGACAGCATATAGTAAAGGGTGTACTCCTTCGAGGATATAAAAAAATCAGGCAAATAAGCTTTATATCATGTTAAAGTTTCCTGTTTACCCTTCCAACATCAATAAAGGTAAGTTTTTTCAGTACTATGTCACTCGATATGTGTAATTTTTTGTGCCAAAGACAACATCAAATGCATTAGTATGTTTACTTGTGGGTGTAATATCAATAGACAAACTGTGATCGATGATTCGCTGGACGTCTTACACAATAATAAAAATTCTAGGTCGTACGTTAGTTCATAAGAATTTCGGTAGATGGCGCCAACGTTGCTGTAAATTAATGATTTTGAACTTTTTCAAATTAAATTCTTAGCTAATTTATACAGTTAGTATCAGATCAATCTTGACAAAAGTACTCAAAACGATCTTAATACCTTGGAATTCCCCTCTTCGAGTTAACTGATTGTTCTGATATTTGGTACACACCTTTAGTTCGCAATCGCACGATAATACAATTTAAATCTTCATTCAAATAATAAAAAGTCACGTCTATTTTCGAGATTTAACAATCAAAATAAGCTTAGATTTTGTATTTTAAACCAGCTGTGTGCCCTGACGTCGTCGCCCCGGTTTTACCCGCCCGAAATAGTAACTTACCCATGCACTTTCCAAAACTTTCATAGAAACAACAATAAATAATCTTGACAATAACAAACACGAAAATTAATTATCCAATTTGGTGCAGCCGTTCGGCAGTTATACACGTCTTACATACATTCTTATTTTGCTGTTTTATGGTTGATCGGCTCGCGTCTGACCACTATCTCACCTGTTGGTAAGTGACGATGCGGTCGACAGTGGAGCACGATTGCCTAGAAATAACCTATTCACTCTAGTCATAAAGACACCATTTTTCATTTTTACCCGACTGCAAAGAGGGATTATGTTTATGTACGCACGTATTTTTCATTGATAGATGTGTAATAATTAATTTCATTCAGGTGCAATCAATTTACTTACGAGTATTGCCTAATCAAATGTCTGGATTTCAATAAAGTTAATAAATCTATTGACAATCGTACTGAACTCTAAGCGGAAGAAATAATTGGTCGCCTTCCAGGTTCTGCCTAAAGTCATTAGTCCATATGTCGTACAGGTGCCATTGTAAATTGCCTGTTGCTACCGTGGGGACTGACAAATCGACGGCCCCGGTGGGGTTGCCCTCCTCAATTAGTACTATACAATGTAGTTCCATGGCAAAACCTCTAAATAATTACTTTTTAGGCATATATGGACGGAAGGTTTTTAGGCTTGAGTTTCACCATATTATTTTGTCCCATATGGCGTCAGAGATCTCGGATTCGAATGCAGTTCAGTTTAAATATTTGTGTGCATGACTTATTTGAGACATATACAATATACTTTTATTGTTTACTAGCTGTTGCCCGCGGCTCCGCTCGCGTGGATGCCGGTTATCGCGACTTTTCTCAAAGTCACAAAGGCAGACAGCACTACAGACGGAGTTACTTTCGCATTTATAATATTAGTATGGATTATAGTATATCGTTTGTAGAATATAATAAAATGTTCAATGTATGGGATTGACATACGTTGATGACTGTCATAAATGTCAAACTAAGTGTCAATCACATAGGTACATTCATCATCTGTTCTTTAATACGTCACCCAACTAATTGCCCCTTGTCTAAGGGGTTGATGTTAAATACTGATGTACCTAGTGGTCTACGATGAAATACATTTACCCACAAGTTATCTTTCTAACTGATTCCGATTACCAAATTCTTTTCTAACAGGATATACTTACTTACTATTGCCACACCTACCAAACTGTAAATTGCCTTATGAGTCTGACTGTTACTTTGTGATCTAAATTAATAAATATTCCTCATTATTTAGATTGTAAAAATCTGCCGTAAATGGCTATTTATAAATAATAGTAATCTTACAACAACTACAGGGGTCAATAGACTCACTTCTGCGTAGGAGTCGGTTTTCTCATCTCTAAGTCACATAGAGGGCGCATGCGCTAAACTGGATAGGTACGTGACAGAGAAGCTAAATTGCAATTTATATTGTTCTTTATTTGAAATTTAAATTATTCATTCAACCAACGTATTTTTGAAGTCAGTTTCAAAAATAATTCTATCACATCACAGCTTTTCGATTTTGCTATCAAATGAAAATGAATCTTAACTTCCCTGCTATTAAGTTCAATATAATATGACGTAAGTGAATAGTAAATAGTTTTAATTTACTATTCATTTACGTCATATATTTAAATAAACAATGATGAAGTCATATCAATTTTGAATATCAATGTCACTCGTTTAACATCGACTTCAAGTAGAATAATCAACGGCTTCACGTTCGTTTTTCAAACTTGTGTGAAGATAACACTCCGAATATTGAACGCTGATTGGTCGTCTGTTGATCATGGATCATCTTCAACCAATGAGCATCCATTATTTAGTATTTTATACTGATAATAGCCCTAGCTAGGCTATTCAACACATTTATTTTTTTCAATTCGATCCAGTAGTTCCTGAAATTAGTGCGTTCAACTAAACACACGAACACTCTTCAGTTTTATAATATTAGTATAGATGAGGACATCGGTCATCGGACACTAACAACGTACCCGTGATCCGTACGACCTCAAAATTTTGACCTCATATATAAATGGGTCTTAAAATGACGTCAAACTTATTGGTATTTTGTGATAGGGCTCAAACATTGTCGAACGGGTACGTAGCCGATTTAGGATGGAAGCCTAAGATGCAACCAGCCCCCCTATACAAGCGGCCTTTCGGTGGCCGGCGTATTAGAGAATATAAAATGACAAATGTATGGGATTTGACGCTTAATGACATAACGTTGACGACTATCATATACGTCAAATGCCATACGTTCGTCATTCTATTCAACAATACCAGCCAACGAATTGCCACTTGTCTAGGGAGATTGATCTAACCAACATTTTATGACATTAGCTAGGATTCTTTATACTTGTAAGTTCTCACTATCGATAAAATAAAGTGTTTTCGTCTGAACTCAATGCCAGACAGACCGAATTAAGGTTCGTTGAGTCTCCTTTGTGCAGTAATTGGCCGTGACAGCCTGTGCCGAAGACGGAACACTTCTTAACTGCTTTTACCGTTACATGGTGCAACCTGTTGGGTGGCCATTTTAACTTATTATTCCTTTTTTAATTGTAACAAAATTGTAAAGTGTAAAAAATAGACTTGAGCCTTTTATGTTGAGACTTGAGTCTTTTTTGTTTTTTGTTGTTATATAAAAATAGTTCTTTATATACTGGAGATTGATGGCACTTGGTGGAAATTGCTACACATTGTAAACCTTTTAGAATGCCGTAAGGCGAAACCGGTCAGGTTCAAATAAATAATTGTGGAAAAGTACAAGCGATGCAAAAAATAGTTATATTTTACTATTTAGAGCTATTGAGATATTTACAATATATTGTTTGGAGTTCATGATACATATTTGGGAAATTCGCCGAAATATCGGCAATTCCAAACAATACATGGTGAATATCCCGATAGCTCTAATAGTGGTAATGGTGTACCTAAATACCTATAAATAAATCTAGGTACCCCCTTAGGGGTGGAATTTCGTAAAATCCGTTCTTAACAGATGTCTTCTCCCTATAAGGAACCAATCTAACAAATTACAAGGTGTTTTTGTAGGTGTTATAGTTTACGAGATTTCATGATAAATCGATTCACAACTGAGTGTTGTTCTGGAATATGGAATTTTACACCTTATGTCATTTTCGTTACAATATGGGAGGCCTTTATATATTTTGAGTAAATAAAGCGATATATAGGTAAGTAGGCCAGTTAGATGTTGAACTCTGCCAATAAATTCCGGAAGAACATCTCTGGCATACCATCAACTATCTGACAGCGACGCTCGCGGTTCGAAACAACAAGAATATTTGCTTTTTCTTCCAAATCACCATTATATCTCCTATTACTAAGCCTCAAGCTTCAGTTTCATCTGTTACATCATCGACAGATTTATGTTTTTTTTTTTAAACTGGCGTCCAACATTCTCGGTCGTTCATTTTATTTACAACTTTTGGGTTTGCGGACTTTTCGTTGACACTTTGATGAATGGATTTTGGATGTCTGAGTGAATTAGGGATGTAATTGTTGACAGATTACTGACAATAACTGCCAAAAATTATTTCTCTAAAATATTAGATATTAATACTGTTTATTGACGCCGGCGTCCGCTCTCCTTCTTCTTCTATTGGTTTTCCTTATCCTGGCTTAATGATAGCGATTGCCGTCTCCAAACTCCTAGAGGGAAGCATGTGCCAGTATCTCCTTTGTGAATCAACAGATCAATCAATCAATTAGCCTATCACAATCCACCACTGGACATAGGACATTTTCGCACATGACATAAATGGACTGAGGCGAGTTTACTACTATTTTTGACTGAGACGAATATTCACTGGGGCGAATTTACAATAACCCATTATTTTGGGAGGCTTTGGCAATGATTTGTATATATTTGCAGATGAGATTGGCAAAGAGTCCGATGATCTAAGCGCGTCCCATATACCCATAGAAATTATCGCTACTTGTATTACCAAAATTACCTGAAATTATTTTCAAAGTGAAGATTGCAATCTATTATCTGTTTAAATCGCATATTTTGCTTACCCAAGATTAAAATTCTCTGCCAAAATATCGCAGACCGTGTGACCGACAGACCTGAACGCAAACTTATCTGTACACTTAAACAAGCTAATACAAACCTTATTACAACGCAGTAACAACATTAAAACAGCTCGTAAAATGTTGTACTAAAGTCAACGAGCCGTTGTCACCAAAATATTCTATATTATCACAAAAATGTTTTTAAAGGAAATTGTACCCTCTGTCTTTGTAATACGACAGTTCTTTACAAAAAGTAGATATCTTACAATTTTGGTGTTGCAACATAAGTAAATGATTATAGCGATGTATAGCGGGACATCCAAGGGTAAACGGCATATGGTTTTGGCGGTTTTTAATTGGCAATACGACCAGTGTAATCCATTGGTAACGGAAAAGGTAGCAAAAATAAATAGAGTTGGTTATATTAGACTGAAGTTGACCCAACTGAAATCATCTACTAGTCTCTCACTATCGTCAACATAAACTTGAACAGAACAACCTAATTTCTCTGACTTATATTAATAACTACATAATGTTTGTAATATTTTTATAAAAATATTGCGATGTGAATCTTAAAAAAAATCTATTATTGGTGTCCACATCATGGCGAGAGCATGCGGTCCTGTACACACATGTTTCTATCTTTAAGTGTCGAAATAAAGTCGGTTTTATTTTTACGACGTCTGGGTCTCAGGGGCTCCCGTGTTAACTAGAATGCCGTGATTTTATTATTAGATCATTTATGGTGCACATGAATGAACAATGTGTGCAAAGAAGCTAGACTAGAACCGATGATAAATATATGTGGGTTAGTTTTCGATTTGGACGCTTGTTGCAAACAAGTGACACCTCTGTCCCTCTGGACAATGACAATACGTTTATAGAATAGGTAGAATAGAGATTGATCAATGTATGGTACTGACATACGTTGACGACTGTCATAAACGTCAAAGTACTTGTCAATCCCATACATTCATCATTCTATTCTACAATACGCCGGCCAACGAATTGTCACTTGTCTAGCCGGTGATGTACTTTGATTTGAAACTTGTATGAAATCATTTATTATGACGTCATACTTCATTATTATCAATTAATGTACCGTTAGTGGTTGGGGGCTAAGAGATCCGATTCTCAGCACTCCATGGATTCACCGTGCGGTCGCCGGGTCCATAGCGTGATACAGAGAGTAACACCGTGACGGCGACTGGGACTTGCGACCCAGATGTAGGTTTAGGGTGGCCACCTTGTGATGCATCAGCGCTCACCTCGACCGTCAGTAGTGTTCCCTTCCCCCCTACCTATCCAAATTTGGTAAGATCCTATCAATGCCGCTTTTGATATTCGATTTAGTAAAGAGCTTACTGAAGCTCTTGGCAATCCGAGGTCTTTAAGTAAGTTGTACAGAGATTTAGCTGGAATTCCCCTTGCTTTTGGTTAACTCGTTAGTCAAGTCAAAGTATTTGTTTGTCTTTATAGCGTGGGTTTTAGGTATATTAGTTTCCCACGGTACTGTGATCATCATCATCATAGTAAAATAAAAATAGACGTTTTTTGCCGCTCTTTCACTATTTTTTATTTAAGAAGCTCAGTTATATTATAGGTAATTTGTTAAAACTCTGTAAACAAATCAAAAGAGCACATACTCGTACGATCTCTGTCTCAACCCTCTCATAAATTATATCGTACGACCTCCTTGCACGGATTGGACTGGTTTGGACTCTTAAACTTTTTGCTAAATTGGTTGCATGACAAAATAAAATATACCCAATATATAAGTACTTTGTAGTTATATGTCACTGAAATCAGAATTGATAGTGTCACATACATAAACAAAAACAACAATACAAAAAATTACGAATAATATTTAAAATGTCAATATTTTTGGTTGATGTCAAAATAAATCATTCATCAAAAACAAACAATTTTGTAATAGATTAACTTATCTTTATTTTTCCTTGTTATTCACATCTATACTAATAGTATAAAGAGGAAAGATTTGTATTTTTGTATGTAACGAATAGACTCAAAAATTACTGGACTGATTTCAAAAATTATTTCGCCGTTAAAAAGCTACATATAGATTACATCACGCCACTATCAATGATATCACGAACGGGATCAGAATTTTTTCCACGCAGGCGGAGCCGCGAGCAACAGCTATACTTAATAACTTTACACTCAATATTATAGTGCTTATTACCTTAAACACTTAAACGAACTATACAGCAAAGTAAGACGAATTCTGTAAACAGTAAAAATGTCATGATTACGTATGCACTTGCACATGAGTACTTAATATTTTTTTAGTTAAATTGCCTACTTGTTTTGAAGAGCAAAGCAAAGAAACATACACCAAAAGAGCATAAGTAAACATTTACCGTGGCCTCGAACGAAACAAAATAATTGTGTCAACTATTTTTGTCACTACACTACTATAAGAATTGTATCATCAACATACAATAACAATCGCGTTTATTACCCCATCACGACAAACGACTGAGATTAGTGTCCCACTTTTTAATTTAGAGCTACCAGTCCATGTCACATTTGCTCTCCTGCTCGCTGTGTCCCTTCACCTGAACTACCGAAGACCTTTGTAGAGCAAAGGAGGGCGCAGCTGCAGTTGCTATGTCGTAGGTTTGGGCTGACAAATGTGAGAAAAAAAAGTTAGTCTCTGTATGCCAGATCCAGTCATTTACTCGCAGAAGAAGATTTATAGGTTTCCTCAATCTAAGATGGGAAATTCGAGTGAGTCATCTTTGTAAATACCAGATAGTAACAGAGATTCATTTAAAAAAATAGAGGATGCCCCTACATTTCAAATATTTAACTCTTATAGCTATGGACGTAAGGTGCAGAACATTTCATAAATATTTTATTCTGTAACACAGTTTCCTCTATAGGTATGTTACCGTCATGTCCCATACTGTCCGTAATATGGAAACCCATACTATCCCATACTAAACATAGTGTTGATGTTACAATATACACTGCTTTTACAATCTGTAAAACTAAAATTGTCGTTAAATGGTAAAAAATGTACTCGATTGCTGATATTGCAGGGCTGGCAATTCTATAAGTGTCCCCAAATGTAATAGTCATATTGATACCTTGTCTTATCGAGAAGTAGTCCTAAAGCTTCTATCCCAACCCAACTGAGGTACATAAGTGAAAAAAATATAAATTTTGAGAAATCTACATAAATAGCCTCCATTACAATGTATTTAGGAGAAAATAAAATACGAGTAAAAATGAGGAATTATATTTTACCGTCGTGGTAATTCGTCATTTTCATTCGTGTATCTTGAGTGTTTTCATTTCATAGTCAATGAGATAAGCAACTAATATTAACTATTGTCACATAAATATCTGTGACAAGTCTCATAACGAAGGCCCCAAACAAAAAAAAATATTATGCAATCAATGACACAGGATCTTAAAATGATTTCTTGAGAAAATATTACGCGATTCGCTATAGACTCTGAGATCTAGCGTGTAAAGTGCAATTTACATATTCTTGTATTTGCCTTGGACTGTGACATCACCTTGCGAATAAAGCAGCCGTCTTATTAAAATAACCCTTAGAACTAAGTGACGTAGTTGTCTCCATACAGCTTATGTGGTCATAAAACGTTTTAGACACAGTAAATCACGTGGCTTTGAAACCTGTTGTGGACATGCTGTTAAAGTTTACGTTGAAATTAAACGTCCATGTTAAAGTTCCTTTTTCACTCATCATCCTCTCAGCGTTGAGTCCTGGCATCTGAAGTCTTCATCTTAGAGTCGGGGGTAAACTTTCTGACATTTACTCCCTTTACTTCAACTTCAATGACAGAATGATCAACCTTAAGTATGGTGCAAGCAAGCAAGGGTGAAGTTTCACGGTAAAACCGTATGAGCGTGCACTTCGTCGTAATTATTTCGAGTCCAATGTGGGGCAACTATTAATATGATACTCCTACAAATTGTCCTAAATCTGGGTGTTATTTGTGTCCGTTCATACACACATCAACAGAAATTGCAGTTGTTTACTAGGAATGGAGCTAAAACTAAGTAAAACCGCTGTCCCTGCCGCTGTCAGGACGACCGACCGTCCTACCTATCGCCACAACCTAGACCTAGTTTCCAAACAAACTTTTCATATCGAGCTATAACTATCGAAACATTGTTTTCTTGCCCCTAATTGTGAATAATATTTCAAAGCAAAACTTTGGTGTAGTATTATACGGGCTATTTAGTTTCCAATTAGCCGTTATAACCACACCATGACCTTGGACTGTTACAAATAAACCGAGATTCACGGTGCGTAGTGCCGTGATCGATGTCGCTTCCGTACAGCCTTGATCCAAGCTATACCGATTGCCGACATAGGACATTTGACTGCCAGTCATGAAGTCATGCTTAACAAAGCTTTTGCTAAGACAATGTGTTTGTTTAACAGCTTTTTGCCATTTTAGCTAGTAAATAATGGTTTCACGGATGATGTAGTAATTATAGTAAGCGAAGAATGAGATAATGTGTATTTTGGGACTGTAATTGAGTTAAACATTGTAATTCTTAGATAATCGTGATTGAGATAGATTAGAACTGTAGAATTCTTTAAGTTTTTTTGCAAAGTTATTAGATACATAATTTTCATTGAAATTCTTCCTTCAAGGTGGATTTTTAAATATTCATACATCGTGATTTCATTAACATAATTAATAGATAAATAACGACTATCCACTTCAGGCGTTTATAGTTTTATGAATAGGTACGTCTTGGGTAGCACTTAAATTAAATTTGCAATTTGCGCAAGGATCAGGAACTGCATATCCGTCACTGCCCTTCTAATACATTCGTGTAAAAATAAAAAAAATATTTGAGATCAATAAACCTCACAAAAAATAAAACACATTCATAATTCTTGCACTGTGACATTTTTACCAGATTAAGTGAAGAACGATCAGGATTATACAATATTAATTAGTGTCTGCTGGATTAGTTTCGAAAACTCTGGTTCATTCTGCGCCAAAAGATCCCAGCGAAGACACAATATCCCAGTATTGCTTGAATCATCTGTGATCTGATGATACGGTGTGGTTTTAGTTGCCTCGACTTCAACCTAATCATTTTCCTATACCCAAAGATTCCCACAAACCATAAAGTTATTTTACAACACACCCGCTCATAAAAGTGATATTATTTTACCGCAATTAAGCACGGAATGACACCTATTATAAAACTGTGACTTTTTCATTGCTATTATTCACAAAAGTGAGTTATAGATTCTTTTTTAAATTTTATAGGAAGTGTCTATAATTGTCTATGTTCTTAAAAAAGTTTTGATACAAAAAAAAACGTGTTTAATAGTACGAATAAATTAATACGCCTATTGTATGGTCATTTGATGCATTTTCGTATTTAAATAAATAATTTCAACTTGTAATAAGTACTTGTGTAATAAACAAAATTTTCACTCAAATTTAACTTTTTTTTTTCTCTAAGTAAGTACAGAAAAAAAAACAGAGTAAAAAAAAGTTAAGTTCAAACCTCATTTTTTTTTAAATATGGTCGACCGCCATTGTTAAATGCGCGCGCATAGGAAAACGAATTAATTTTGTAGTATTGTTTATTTGAGTCATTCACCATCTCGCGATCGTCAAATTCGCGAGCGCGCGCGAGTTGGCAATTTTTGATTTCGAATTATTTTTTCGTCATCATCTCGCGCGCATGCTAAAGTACAGTCAGATAAAAAAGGATAAAAAAAAACATGAAAAGGAAACTAAGGTATACTCGCGTCTTTACCTGCATTGGTTGATGCGCTGCGAATGTTTTTTTTTTCATCTTAGATTTCGATATAGACTTGCGAAGTGAGACTACGCCACTAGGGTAGGGTTACCATAAGTGTGGGGACCCAGACCGGGACATTTAAAGAAAAATTAGTAAAGGTAGAAAAATAGGAACTTTTATTACAACAACTTTTAACACTGCCATTAAACAAGCGTTAAACAAGTGGGCAGCGACCCGGGCTTCCTATGTTTTCTGAAAGGCGAAAAATTATCAGAATTAACTTCTGATAATTGTAAAAAATATTTTGACGAATTCAATATTAAGTTAAACATCATCTTCATGTAGACGCTTTCTCCCGATTGCATCCCTGGCCAAGATGACCCCGGAGCTCAGGGTCCGCCTTCCGGCTCTTCCTCCTCCACTTGACACGATCTTGGGCGTCCATGGTAGTGAGACCATTTGCACGCATATCACTCTCCACGACGTCAAGCCAGGACTTCTTGGGCCTATCCCTTCTACCTGGACCCGGCGGGGGCGCCATTGTCAGGCATTTGCTACCCACGTATCCTGGTGGTTGCCGCAAGACGTGGCCGCACCAGCGAAGGCGGCTCTCTTGTATTTTATCTGCGATGTCATGGACATGAAGGCTGCCGCGGCTGCAAGAGTTCCTCACGCAGCATTTTTATCTCCGTGACATGCAGCTCTTACGTGCTTACGCTCTTGCTCTCACAACCATGTAAGAGGACAGGCTTAATGATCGTCTTATAGACCTGCCCCTTCAACCTGACTGGCATTTTGGGATCACCCGTGACGCCAGTCATTTCTCACCACCTGGCCCACGCGGCAGCAATGCGTGCCCTGATGTCGTAGTCGATTTCACTGCTCACATGAAGTACAGATCCCAGGTACTTAAACCAAATCATCGCCTATGCGGACCGGTGTGAAATCTGTCGAGTTTAACGCTAAACTTTCTGTCATCGCTACATTTAGCTTCATACCACCGTTCTCAAGCGCTTCCTTCCACACTTTCACGTATTGCCCCAATCTGCTCCTGTCCGCGTCCTTCAGCGCAATATCATCAGCATACATGATCAACCACGGAGGCTGCTTGCGGAGGTTTTCTGATACTGTCCAACAAGACGTCTAATACCGAGCTGAACAAGTAAGGACTAAGGACGGATCCTTGGTGTACTCCGATGATGTGATGGGGAAGGCTTTTGAGTCACCAAAGGCACTCCGAACCACGGAACCAGAATCATGATACATATCTTGGATGGTGTCAATGTAGGTCTCTGGAACTCCCTTAACCCACAGTACCCACCAGATTCTGCATGTCTAAGAATAGGCAGTGCAGGGGCGTGTTCTTCGCCCTGTATTTCCTCACCACAATCCTTAGGGCGAACACCAGATCCATGATCCCGTGCCCGGGACGAAACCCATACTGACACTCCGAGAGTGTACTCTCCTGTCGGATCCGGGAGTCGATTATCTGCTCATAGAGCTTCATGGTGTGGGACATTATCTTTATAC
This sequence comes from Eilema depressum, assembly GCA_914767945.1. Lineage (NCBI taxonomy): Eukaryota > Metazoa > Arthropoda > Insecta > Lepidoptera > Erebidae > Eilema > Eilema depressum. The sequence goes on from OU612020.1 coordinate 21,163,364, forward strand.
CGCGGTTACCACCACACTCCTGCACCGATCCCTTGCCTTTGAATACTGGCGTAATGAAGCTCAGTCTCCACTGGCTCAGGATCTCACGGTGAGAAGTACACAGATCGTAGATTTGTTAGAATGCTCACACTACGAGCACCCAATGCACCCATTGCCTTCCAAGCCTCGATGGGGACTTCGTCGAGGCCGAGTCTGTACTTCTGCAGGCGTTATCGGTGGCATTAGTCCTTGTTTCGGAAAGAGGTCTGGTGGATGCACGGGATGCACCTCTTGCTGCTTATTCAGCATGTCGTTGGAAGTATGAGCGCCATCTGACCTTCATCGCGTTTTTCTCGTAAAATCATTGGCCCCGGGGTCTTTATTACTCATTAACATATTCATGTATGGAAAAATATCAGCGCTTTCGTCGTTCTATCTACGTATTAATAGCCTAGCTACTTAGTCGCGTTCATTTTAGGTATATTACTGTTTACCAACCAAGTCCAGCTCTCTAATATAATACTAAAAATGTTTAACCGGGACAATTTGCCTATTGGCCGGGACGCCGGGACACCAGGCCTGAAACGGGGACATGTCCCGGCGTACGGGGACGTATGGCAACCCTACACTAGGGGGACACGGCCGATATTATGATATCTGTTATGAGTAGCTATGTCATCTTAATATGCATCGTATGAAATTAGATTTTTTTTTTTGCTTATCTTTTACTTTAGGCTGTATTTAAGATAAATTTCATAATGTTTCACATATTAAACTAGTTAAAATATTTACAAGAATAAAAAAAGTATTTATTGCAATTTTTATTTCATTACATATATTTTTTATGATATTTGTAATTCATTTTAAATTAGTATAATATGTAAGTATATATTTATTATAAAAATATTAAATAAAGCTATTATTTTTGTTGGAATAAAAAATGGATAAATAGTTGGGGTAAGTAGTTCGGGTATCGAATAATTCCTCCTCATCGATTTTTACTGGTAAAGTGCCCAAAAGACGGGTGGCATTGCGCCGTCGGATGGTAAGCTTTTTTTATGGCAAACTAATTTCGTATCTTTTTCAAGGATCGTATATTTTCCACAACCTTTTTTTTATTAGACAGTTTTTATTATTATTTAAGCATCGTGTTGTAAAATATAATTCAAGAATAAAATATACCTAATCGATTACTATAAAAAACGATTATTTATTTCCCACGTTTCCCCAAAAGCGATTTCAGGAGTATTTTTACTGTGAATCCCTTAAAGTAGGTATATATGTTACGGGCAACTTGAGAAATCTGGTCCCTATGAATAGTGACCGGCCTGTATACATAATGCCCTTCTCACATGGGCAATTTGATAAAATTTCATTTCTAATTACTTATCCCGGTCAGTATGAATCCTCAATATTATACCCTTGCCTTGGGCAAAATTATAAAAAAATTAAATGAAGCGTTTTTGTTTATTAACGTTAAAAAAATACCTAACCTAACCTGAGGTGTGGGATATAAACCAGTACAGTGCAGTAAAATGTTATGCATTTAAGTTAAGATTGCCGTTTAGTAAAAATGTGGCAGCCTTTTGTGTTTTTTATGTATTGTGGAGGTAAGTTTTACATTTAGCTTAGGTATAAAAGCTATACAAATAAAGAAAATTGAATGTCTGTAACTTTAAAATAACAGCTTTTTAACTGAAATTGTAACACACAAAAAGATGGATAGACAGAGTTACTTTCGCATTTATGTTATTAGTATGTAGGTATACGAGATACCTACCTATAACAAAATAGTTTTTTTTTTAATTTTGTAATCAGCTGTCTACGGATTGTTGGCTACGGATAGTCTTCAAAGTGGCTGAACCGATTCTGGAAGGACGTCTCGTAATATATTATCTCGTAGTATTTAAAACTCTGCCGAAACAAACTGACAAACTCTCGCAAAACGCGGTAGCGCTTATACCTCGGGATCGGGACCCGTATCTTAGACCTGAATCACGAGACTAACGAGATCCTAGCTCCCGCCGTAGTACCTCATACTATCCTCAAAAGACACATTTTAGGTGCAAGATATAATGTTCCGAGTAACCACTGACCTCCGTTAACGCGCGTTACATGTGAAGCTAGCCTAAAATATCCTGTACATTTAAAATAGGTACCTAATTTAATCTATTACAACGTTTTTGTAGCTGACTGTACACAAATACGTCATATTTTCACAAACGCGCGAGTTGATGACACAAAAATAATTCAAAATCGAAACTTGCCAACTCGCGCGCGCTCGCGAATTTGACGATCGCGAGATGGTGAATGTAGATTATTTTATTCGCAAGTGTGTTGTAAAACGTCGTATGGCACGTGTGAGCATGATGATTACCGTCCTCGGCTGTCTTAAGACAATGGCTCAATGGCGCCTCGGCGGTAATCACCAACGTTGCTCACTTGTACCATAATGTACTATAACCATTATGAACATCTAACCAACATCTGCGATTTGAAATTTCGTTTTTTGGACAATATTTACCGTATAAGGGAAAGCGTTACAAGCACAACAAAAAACTTAGTACAGTTTCTTATGAATTATATGAACCCTTTGATGTTGTCAAGCCCACACACCGGTGCGCATTAAGGGCGTACAACCGTACCTTGCGTACTTTCCGCTCGGCTGACGGATCGCGTGGCTAACACTGCCATCTGCCAACATTCACTTTGGCAACGTTGCAGCATCTATCATTCGGTTCGACGAACTCTTATCAACATTATCACACTGCATAATGTCGTTTCCTCAGTATTTATTTTAAGAGCGGTGTGTTCGCGATCTTGTTGGATAACGTTGGAGTTACTTTCGTCCACTCGAGTGAGAAATTAGGTGATGTTATTTATATAGATTTTGTTAGCGGTTGTTGAGCAATTTTTTATGTAGCGTTAGATATAATGGTAAATATTTTGTGTTTATGTTATAGAATAACTTTAAAATTATCGCATTCCTTAGATTTACATCTCGGGAATATCCGTAAACATGACGGGCTGACTTGTACTTATTTGCAGAATATGCGTCTAATGAATTTAAAATTTACACTTACTAACTATATCATTATACATATAATGTATAGATACTCATTTGATGCTGTATAAATGGTTATTATTTGTACATATTCTTTATACATAGGCACGGAACGACAAAAATGCGCCATTGTTAGGTATACAATGTGGTCACAATATCGTCTTCCTGTTCGCATATAGCGATGAGATAGGCAGCTACGAACACAATGTAGATGACAAGATTGGGTTTTTATGTGTCTACTGCTAAGGTAGCCAACAATCACATAACCTATATGAATCTTCTTTTATATAATTTTAATAATTCGACATTTTTTCAATAACCAAATCTATACAGTACCTACAGCTTGGTTAAAGTTATTACTAACTCAAAAAAATTAAAACGTAATCTTAGATTTTCTGGTGATTTGAGAATCTTCTATCTTTTTGGATCAGCTACAAACGTTTATAAACTATCTAAATTAATTGTAAATTCTCTCTATTTACTTAAAATTGGTCACTTCCTTTCTGAAATTACGTGGAGAAGCAATTTACAAATAATGTATTGAAATCAGTTTACATTAACGTAACCACTATCCATCATGTGGACCGTGTGCTTGTCTGCGACCTACCTAAAAGGTATAAAACATAAAAACTAGAAGGCAATAGGAACGTAATAAAAAAAATATGGGCCTTTCGAGAACTACATGACCAAATATTTCGAAAAGTTTATTTTGTAAAGTGCTACGCAGTAGGTACTACGCACCGCATTAAATAATGAGAAAAATTATTATGTCAAAGAATACACGTAAAAGTGAAAACCGGCTTTTCATAGGTTAACGTAAAGTAGGGTCCGTAATTAAATAACAGGTAACTAGATACCTGGGAAAAATATTTTTCAGCTCTAGAAGTAGATTCGCCTAGAAACTTCACATGGCGCATTTACAGACTAGAATAGGATCAATCAGGGAACAAGACCTGCGTCTGGAAAGCACTACATCGTGGTCTTCGCTCAACAAATATAAAACCTGCCGCCCTAAAAACACGGTTCATTTTCGTCTGAAACAAAAAGCAGACTTCGACAGGGCATGGGGGAGTGTAATCGTTATTCAAACTGGCAGACTACTATTTCCGAGCTTAGTGCGCATGCGGGCGATCGCAGCGCTTAATAGGTCAGGGCCTCACAGTCTGCACTGGAAGCCGGCTACAGAGATATACTTAGACCGATACGCCATTTTAGTAACAAGTAAAATACATTCACTAACATTATAAGAAAGTTACGGCGGCGATATGAAAGTGTATCTTCGTGTAAGAGCGAGTTACGAAACGAATGCCGAAGACAATCGCACCGTCCCCTTCCGCGAACAAGTAACGTTAAGACCGGTCCGAAAATAATTGAAGGACGGGATATTGAGCAGTATCGAATCGAATTTTGTTGTATAAGGAGACCGGGACGTGCCTACGTGGTCGTGCGACTACACCGGCTCTATTGGAATTATGTGATATTACCTAGGCCAGTGTCGCCGGTGTCGCGTGCTTACGTGCCAGTTTGGTGACTCACTTGCTCTGCGTAACCAGCCATATGGCATAGGCAGACTGTCCTACGGGATTTTTCACATAATTGTGTACGTATTCCCTTAAATTGTAATGTCTTCTTGTGTTTACAACATACGTTAAAGCGAATTAGTGCAACGGAATAAAAATCGTCTTGCCTCAGTCGAACATACGGTTGCCGGATGTAATTTTACGATGGTTTTTCTTGCGTTTATTACGCATTTCAATCGGATTTCGATAGTTCTCTCACATTATACAGACACACTCGCGGTTCGAAGTTCTTATTAGTTTAATATTTTGGTAAATGTGTAGAAGCCGGCCGGCTGAAGGTCGCGCGGATAACGTCATCTCGGGCATAAGGTAAACGCGGTTGTGTGAGTGATAAACGTAAACACGGACCGGCAAATGCAACGAAAAAAAACTCGCGCTCTATGATGTCACCGTGCAAACATTAGAGCGTGGAATTTAAAATTAGATGCGTCCAGCGAATCTATCGAGATCGGTTCATTGAGCGACGGGAGGGCGAAGCGAGCGGAGCGCCGCGAGCGAACGAGCACGAACGACGAGGTAGGAGCGCGCCGCCGGTCCGCCTGGCCGCCTGTCCCGCCCGCCCAGCAGGCGCCGCAGCCACGACCTTGCACCGTGACGAGAGTAGCGTCACGCCGCGCCGGATTATTTTCGTCGCGTTTTGGCACCAACACCTCACCCGCGATAGCTAGAACCACAAGCTAATACAATTCCGTGCGAACTGTACGCTTTAATATTACTTTTATTTTTCAGATTGCGACAGACTCTAGCGGCGCGGCTCACGGAGATCGACGACATTGTGTCAGAATTCGATCGCGTGTCGGAAAGGATCGACGAGTTCCGACAGCAGATAGAAGTGTTGACAGCGAAAGTTAGGACTTTCTACGTGTTTGGCGAGGACGAAGCCGATAGTGTACGCGAGCTGACGAAGGAAGTTTCGGATTTAGTGGAGCGTACAAAGAGTTTCACCGAGGAAAGCCGAAAGCGATACGGGGGATCAGCGCCGGCGGACGTCGCCCAGGAGCTGTCCTCCCTAGAACTATCGTCTGAGGCCCTGGCAGCAGCTATGGAAGAAAAGGAAAGGGAATGGAAGCGCGCTCGCACTGCTCGCTCGGAGTATGCAAGTGATGTAGAAGACGTGCAGGCGTGGGTCCGAGCTGCGGAAGTTACTGCCCGAGACAGGACACTGCCCCCTGAGCCTTACAAGGAACGACTGGTGGCCACCAGATCGGAAGTGCCAAACATAGCGGACCGCGTGGAGCGTTTAACGCGAAACGCACGTTCGATAGTCGAGGGCAGTCGGGATGCCGGCGAAAGACAGTTGGTTCAGTCGACTGTATCTGCGCTGACAGAACAATTCGCAGCCGTATGCAGTGAACTAGAAGCACGACAGGCAACCGTCGAGGATGCCTGCGATGCTGTTGCCAGATTCCTAACTTTACTCGAGAAAGTCCTACTGTGGGTGGAGACCCAACGTGCATTCCTTGCGCGGCCACTCCCATTGGCCGACTTGCAGGAGGCGCAACAGAAACAGACTGAATATGGGGTAGGTTGCGCTCGAATAGGCCTTTCAGTATCATTTCAACATCGTTTTATATTTTTGATTTATTTCAGAACGCGCTCAAGAGCTGTAAGCAGCAAGCCAAGAACCTAGCGGACATGGCTAAAGAAATAGAAGCGATAGAACGCGTAACCAGCCCCGGGGATTTGCCCTCGAGGCTAGAGGCGGCGGAGAACGCCACAGTCGATGTCGAAAAACGATTGGCGAAGACAGTCAGTAGCTCAACCGATGCACATACATCTTTATATTCGATTCGATCTCATTAATCTCGAACGTTTATTGCAGAACGGTCTACTACAAGAACTCGCCGAGGAGTGGGAGCGATGCGAGAAGAAATTAAAGGACGTCGGACACTGGCTCGAGGCGACCACTCGAACGCTCGAGGCGCCGCAGAACTCAAAGAAACCACTAAGAGATCGACTCGGTATAAGGGAGAAGATCATCAACGACATATCCACGCAAAAGACCAAGATCTCATACGCAGTGGAGAAACTCAACGTGAGTCGCGCGTCGCGTTTTTTCGTATTTCGAATTTTATCCTGTAGCATTTCAGGTGGCGGTGAGGTGGAAGGGCACGGTCGCACACTAACCGGTTACGCGTGTGCAGGTACACTTCGGGCCGGACGGCGTGGCGGCGCAGTCGCGCGGGCCGGAGGGCGTGGAGGCGGGCGCGCGCGCCCTGGTGGCGGCGCTGGACGCGCTGGCGGCCAGCACGGGCGCGCAGGCGACGGCGCTGGCGGCGGCGCTGGCGCAGCTGGAGGGCTACTGCGCCGACGTGGCGCGGCTGCGCGCGCAGCTGCTGCAGGCGGAGCAGCAGCTGCGCCACGCCGCGCAGCCCAACTACAGCCCGCGCGAGCCCGAGCGCGCGCAGCGCACGCAGCAGGTAAGCCGCCGACCCGACGCGCGTGGCTAGCGAGTATTCTAGTTTTGTTTAGGAGGCTCTCGGTCGGGCGACCCGCCCGGGGCCGGGTGATGGGCACCGCTTCATCGCACTCACCGGCCCTCCGGGTCCCGCCAGTCGATCGTTTATTTATCTTATTTTTTTTTTGTCACCTCTCCTCCTCACCCTCTACTAACACGTCGAACCGGTATCCTCCGCTAGGAATGTCGGGAGCGAGTCAAGTCGCTCCAGAGCAAGATTCAGGCGCGAAACGAGAGAGTCAAACTGCTAGTGCAGCGAGGCAGCCCGGACGCCGATCCGCTCCGCGACGCGTAGTTCGTCTCATTTCGCGTTTAGTTTTAAGTCGATTCCTCCTCATCTCCCTGTATTTTTTTAAGCGTACGAACGTTAAATATACGAGTCGCATCGCAGCCACTGTCGTTTCCTTTCGTTCAGTCCGTTCGCCAAGAAACACCCTTGTAAATCATGTATTTGTCCGTACTTGCGTATCAGGAGATCGGCCGGCGAATCGAAGAGCTGACGGGAGCCATCTACGCGCTGGACCCGTACTTCGTGATGTCGTCGGACGAGGCGGCCACTCTGTCGATGCTCGTGGCGAGCGCGCGCCAGGCGCAGGCGGCGCGGCGCGCGCGCTCGCCCGAGCGCCGCGCCGGCGTGCTCGCGCCGCCGCCGCCCGGCCGCGCGCGCTCGCCCTGGGCGCGGGGCGGCTCCACCTACGCCGAGATAGTCAAGGGCGCGGGCTCGCGCTCCAGCTCGCGGGGGGAACCGCGGCCCCCCAGCCCGCCCTGCTATGATGACCAAGCTCGAATTGAAATTACCCCAGTGCTCGAATCGTGTGTGATCAGTGAGAGGGTTAGCGATGACCCCAGTGACACCCGTGTTTACGAAATCGATACGATGAGTTACGAATGTAGTGTCAGTGAGCCGTGCACTCGCGATGTGAACTTGTACTATGATGACTGTACGGAGCGCTCGGATCCCGAGTCGGTCCAGGAGCACCGTCCGACCCCTCCGATAGAATACCAGGAGCCACCTCTGGAGGAAATCGAACCGATCTATCAGGAACGGGAGGCGACGATCGTTCATAGTATACCCGAGCCACCGCTCCAGCATTTGCAAGTTATCGAGCAGGATAGAGCTCCTAGTCCAAATAAGGATCGCCAGCATGAATTATCATATGCCGAAATTTTGGCGCTTGGACTTCGCAAGCAACCCCGTACTCACAGCGTGACATCGCTATCGAAACCACAAGTAGCACAAGTAGAGTTAGTCAAAGAGATTGTAATAGAATGCGTTGAGAGATCTCCGATAGTACATCAGCATGAGCTGAAGAGTGAGCGGACTGATATCCCGCGCTATAAGCCCGAGAGACAAGAGAGATCAGAAAGAGTAGATAGACTTGAAAGGCCGGATCGTCCACCTACGAGAAGTCGATCTAGAGAAATGCCTAGACAAAGGCGCACTTCGGAGAAGCGGCCAACAAAAGCACATGACGTACAAGCTATGAAAAAGAAAAAGACCATGAAAAAGGCCATAGAAGTACAAGAATTTGATGATACTGAGATACAAGTAGAACTTACTCCAATTTTATCTACACCAGAATCTTTGTCATTGCAATCTTTGCCATTGCAAACTATGCCAAAACTAGACCTTCCTAAAGAGGCTAAAGAAGTTACTAAGAAGCTTAAGCACAGCGCTACAGTTGTTGAAACTGTTACTGAAATTGTTATGGAAGATCCACAACTTGAGATAGCTGTTGGGGATGTTGAGCTTAAAAAACCTAAAAAGAAAAAATCTAAAAAATCTAAAAACGCTGAAGACGAAATACAAAAAGCTCTTAAAGAGATTGAGGAGTTAGGAAAACATAAGAAAAAGAAAAGCAAAGAAGCAAGGGACAATAGTAAAGAAAGAATTATGGATACGTCAGCAATTCAACCAAAATATGAAACCCTGTCAGAGCCTGATGCCACTGCCTGTGACATTAAAAAGACTTCAAATATTGAAGAACACACTAAATCTAAAAAGAAGAAAACTATTAAGGATTCTCAAAGTGAGATAGAAAAGATAGCAAGTGATATAGATATTGAGAGTATAACTCCCGAACCTACAGGGTCATTGAATGTGATACCAAAAGAAAAGCCTAAGAAAAAGAAGGGTCCAAAGCAATCGTCTTCAGTAAAACACGACAAAGTAGATTATCCTACTGACAGTGTGCTCGACATTATAACGGTAGAAACATCTGTGGTTCAAGAAGTATCTGTAGATCCTAAAGAGTCTACAGGTGATGATGTTAATACTAAATCATTTAAAAATGACGATAATAAACAATTGATTGTGGAACTTTTATGTCAACCACAAGTTGAAGACAATAAACAGCTCCCTATGAAACTTGAAGAGTCAGAAAATATTACTACAACTTCCACTGATCTAACTGCATCTAACATACAGGAAGTCACAACAACTACTGAAACTACTACAGAAAGCATGTCCCCCAAGACATATGTTTTTGTTTCACAAGAAAGAATAGGATCTCTAAGTCATGATCCCGTTGCAGAAATATTACCAGAGGGGACTGAAGAAATTTTTGAAGAGCTTAATAGTACAAAAGAACCAAAATATGAATCCATTGAAGAAGTAGATCAAAGTTATCAAGAAGTTGTAGCTGTATGTCCAAAAGGCTTTGGAATATTAGAAAGCACTCAAGAAGAACAAACTCGAATGAACAAAAAAGAATCTAAAAGTAAAAAGAAAGTAAAGGGGCAAGCTCCAATAAATATTTCTGCACAAGTAATTTCTGAAGAGTCGGCTAAAGTACAACAAAAAGATAGACATGACGAACAAGCACTTAAAACAACGCAAACTGATAAACCTGATGAATCTAAAACCAAAAAGTGTAAAAAGCAACAGAAAGTAGATAAGAAACCGGATAATGTTGTCTGTGAAGCGATAGAAACAGAAGAAATAATCGAAGAAAATATCAAAACCATTGAACCTGTTATCAAAGAAATTCCTAACGTAGTAGAGCAAGTTCAAGAATATAAGTCAAATAAGAAAAATAAACATAATAAGGTTAAACTTATGACTGAGGAGCGAGAGATAGCTGTAGAAAGCTCAGTAAATAGAGAGATTGAATCTGTACCAAATATTGAAATAGTTTCAAAAGAGCACGAAAATAATAAGTTACAGGACGAATCAAAGCGATCCAAGAAAAAATCTAAATCGAAAGTCAAAAAAGAAGTTGATGTAAAAGATGATGTTCAAGTTGCAGAATCGACATCTGAAATTTCAATTAAAGATGCAACTGCAGTAGAACCTGTCTTAGAAGATACTAAAATACATAAAAAGAAGAAAACGAAAAAAGTGAAACTTGGTGATGATGATATTGATAAAGCGTTGAAAGAGATCGAACGTTCTGAAGGTTCTAAAAAGAAACCCAAAGAAAAGGGTATTAAGGCTAAAGTGAAGCAAGAAGTGGCAAAACCATGTACTATCAAGACTAACATAGCCTCATCAGTCGAAGATGGATCTCACATATCTTCTACCGCAATGATTGAATCAATGACTTCTACATTGAATATTGACTCAGATACATCACCGGAGGAAGAAGTAGAAAATATTCAACCTGTAGAGCATATTGATTGGAACGATATGTTAGAGGAAGAGGAAGGTGTAATAGAGACTGCGTTTGAGCCTATCAGTCAACCTGCATCTGATTTAACAATCACTGAAACTGAGTATGTAGCTAACCAAGTTACTATATTACAAGAGACTGGCAATGTATATATAGAAGATAAACCGTCTGTAATTAATAAAAAAGCTGATAATTCAGATGATGAACTGGCCCATGCAAGTCAAGCAATAATAGGCCTATCTATTGACGATCAAAAAGGAATAGATGTCCATGCTGAAATTCATGGACCTACCGTTGCTACAATTCCATCAAATGAGCAGAATAATAATGATAAATATTTCTCTCCTGATGCTTTAAAAGAAGGTTCTTTCAATATTGTTGAAGAGATAACCCACTATGAACCAATTACTCAAGATATCGAAACGCGAACAGTATACTTAATAACACATGAGGAAAAGAAACTCCCGCCTATCAGGACTGTTAAGATACACAGTAAAAGTAATTCACTAGAAGAACCTCAACTGATTGAAGATAAGCTAATTTTAAGTAAGGATACGACAAATGACAAAATCACTGATGATAAGTCTTCCATTAATGTTAGTGATAATATTATAGATAGAAAGGTTATTACAGAAGAATTAGTTATTGACAGAAACATATTAGATTCTGAAAGTGATATCATCGAAACTTTACTTGATATAAATCAACCAAATCCTGAAGTTGGTCTAACCTGTGTAGGAACATCCGAGACTGTTTCAGATGCAACAGAAAATATCTCGGATTTCATATCGATTGAAAGTGTGGTTGATGGTTCGACTGGTGAATCGATTGAAGTAACGCAATCAACTATTGAGAATCAAGATGACATAATTGAAGAGGTCCTCGAAAAACCCAGTCAAGAAAATGAACAACAGCTCCAGGAGCCTTTAAAGAATGAGCCAAGCAAGCAATTAACAGAAGCTGAATTTTCGGACATAATTGATGGAGCCATATTTGGCTCAGTTCAAGATCGTAATCGAGTATTAGTAGATAAGAAAGTTAAGGATAAAAATGTCAATATTCCTTACCAAGAGCTAGTTAATGAAATTAAATCATATTCGGTAGACCTCGATACGTATCAGTTAGACTATGAGTACACGCAGCTGATATCAAGTCAACGAAATGATCCACAGGAAAGTGAGAGCACAATTGAACAATTGACTGAAGAAGATTACAGTGTAGAAAAACATCTTCAACAAGAAAAACAAGGAATAAATTTAGAAAAATCACCAGTAATTAATGAAGTTTCTAATATTAACTATCAAAATATCCAGAATGTTGATGTTCCGTTGAATGTCAAAGTAACAGAGTCACTAACTCCCGAGTCAGAAGATAAAGAAAATACCACTCAGGCTGTATTGATTCAAGCTCTTGCTGCGAAACCTGTAAAATCAGACAATGAACAAAGAATTAGTTGTGTTATTACGCAGAGCGATGTGACATCTAGTGATCAAGTTGATGTTTCGAAATCACTGAACGTGACTGAAACTTACGTTATTACTTCTGAGATCTTTGAAGATACTGAGCACTCAGGAAAAGAACAATCACCAATAAGCAGCCTTAATAAAGAAATAGTAGATGTTTTAAACTCTACAACGGAAATTAAAGGTAATCTCGTATCCTCAGTAATAGAACAAGAGCCCAGAGTCAGTTACCATGAAATTAGGGACGCGGAAATGATATTAGCATCACTGACAGATCCTAATGAAATAATCAATTCAGAGAACATTCATACCGATAGATCAGAAGAGCAGAAATTAGAAAAAAGTGCGAGTGATCAAGAAAACCTTTTAACTAAAGATAGTCTACTTCAAGATGACGATATAATTGTAGAGGATGATAGAACAAATAACGTTATTTGTACGGCACAAAGTACAGGCCTTAAACGTAACCAGGAAACGATTGAACGTATGAAATCAGACAGTGCTATTGAGGCTTTGCGCCATGAAACCCCGCGTCACAGCTATCATGAAATTATTGACGCCGAAAAACAATTTGCTTTTATTATCGAGCGCCAGAAGCTTTCAGCTGAATTAGATATTAAAACCACTGAGAACGATAAGCCAGTACTTGACAAAAAAGAAGATATTGTTCATACACTTAAATCTGATAAACCATCAGACTCTCACACTTCTAAAGAGGTGAAAAATGATGAAAAGTTTATTGTTAAGCCAATTGAGACAAGTGAAGCTGCATTAGTTGTTATTGACGCAAACGATAACCTTTTACCATCTGATATACAAGCAGTTGAATATGTAAATTCAAGATTGATTGATGAAGCTCCGCGAATGGATTATCAGCCAATTTCTGATGCGGAAACTTTATTAGCAACGATTTTATCTAAACCTAAAGAAAATAACACAGACTCTTCTCCTAAAAATATTGATATGCAAACGAAAGATAAGCAGCATGTAAGACAAGAGACTACAAACGAGCGAGAAGCTATAACTAAATGTAGCTACCCCGAAGTTTCTACTTCTAATAGAGAATTGAAACCTCATATCCCAGAAGTTTTACCCGAATCTGAGTTCGTCAGATCGTCTATATATGAAGTACCACGATTTAGTTACCACGAGTTACATGATGCAGAGACCTTGCTTGCTTCTACCAGATATTCTTTCCAAGAAGCAGAAGAAATATTAAATGAACAAAAAGATAGTCTTGAAGAAAAACCTATTACAGAAACGTTGATAACCAATCAGAGGGAAAAGATTGCAGAAACCGATAAACTTAAGCCCAACGAGACAAAGTTTTCTAGTGATATATTTGAACCATTACGTCATAGCTATCATGAAGTTCAAGACGCTGAGCGACTATTAGCTACGTTAAAATCTAGAGGAAAGACGCCAGAACTTGAAGTTCAGAACAGAGACACAAACAAAGAGAAAATCTTGAGTGAAACATTAGCACTTCATGATATGAGCGATACTATTATTAAACCAGAAATTGAAACTGAGGAAAGTGTTTTAATAAGTGAGACTAAAGAGCATACTGTTAAAGAAATAGAAGAAATAAAAATAGTCGAAAACATCGTAGAAGATGTTGTACAAGCACAGAAAACTCCTCTGAAGAAGATTGAATTATCCTTTGAAGTCGATGATCTCAGTAATACTCCTATATCTGTTGTTTATGGAAATACGGAAGATGCAACACCCACTTCAGAGTTTAATTTGCCTCTCTTTGACAAGCAGAATAAAACTGATAAGTCTGATGTTGAGTTTAATGAACCTGCTAAAAGTATCCAACAAGATTCCTTTGAAGATACATTTGAAATTATCGATCACAGTGAATTAACTGATACCGTTATAAGTGCACAAGATATTATTGTTACCAAAGAAGAGAAAGAAAATATTTCTGATCCAGAGACTCAAATTGTTGAAAAATCAACATTTAGTCCTGACAATGTTATTAAAGTCGTTTCAGTGAGTTCTTTTACTCCTAAAACTGACGATGATCATAAAGTGGTTCAAGATCTCATTGCAGAAGCTCTTCAAGAACCTGAAATGTTAAATGTACTGGAATTAACACCAACATCTCAACCATTCGAAATTGACGATATAAATGATACTCTTATACCTGTGGTATTCGGTGATATTAAGGAAATTGAACAATCTTTGAAAGACAGGGAACTTAAACTGTCACAACAAAATGAAGAAATTGAAGCTACGGAATGCCTCAGTTCTGATAACGTGAATCTTGATGATGAAGAAAATCTTAAAGTTCCTAAAGCCAGTGAAGATATTATATTATCACAAGAAAGTAACATTGTAGACAATCAGTTAGGGAATGAAACATATTTGGTGTCTGAACCCAAGCCCGATACTATCTCGTCAGAATTCATATCAACTGAAATATTACAATCTATATCGAACCTCCCACAATCAAATATCCAACCTGATGCGCAGCAAATCACGGACGTTATTACGGAAAAAAATAATTTAACTAATGTTACGGATACGGAATTATCTAAATCGGAAACTGTTAGCCGTGTAGAAAAGTCTCCTATACATAGCTTGCATGATCTCCTTCCTGAAATTGACTCCATTCCTGAATTCAAACCCTCTTATCCAAACACTGTATTGTATTCAAAATTATCGGCTGATGCACCAGAATTTACACCTTCTTACATGTATCAGACTATTACTACTGTGTCTGAGAGTAGAAAAGAAGTAGTTAAAGATGCACCTTTACCTTTAATTGTACAAGAAGAAGCCAATAACGCAATTACTGAAGTCACCTCAAACCTACAAACCAAGAACGAATATAATGAACAGACACAAAAGTCTCCGTCATCTGTTGAAAATTTTGCACACAAAGCGGATACTTTACCTGAAGAAGCTCACGAGGAACATATTGAAATTAAATCAAAGAAAAATAAAAAGAAAAAGAAGAAAGACAGGGATGATAAGAAAGACATATCAATCCTCAAACTATCAGGTCATTTGCCAACGCCAACATCGCAACAAGAAACATTAGTACATAAAGTGGTAGTTGATTCAGAGCCTGTTAATGTGTGGCACAAAGCTGCTGAGGATGGTAAGTCGTACGCTGAAGTAGTTGCTGAAGGTTCAGTGCAAGAGGAAGCTGAATTTAAACAGCAACATTTTGAGAATATCAAAAGAAAAGAAATTGTAAAACCAATTAAAATAAGTGAAAAATCGCAAATGACAATTACTGAAAATGTTATAGAACTACCCCTATCGTCAGTCTTGCAATCAGAAGATCCATCTGATACGGTTCCAGAAAGTGATACAACTATTGGATCTTGGGCTAAAATAGTCGCGGCTGGGCGACGTTCACCTGAAAGAGTTCAATACACGGAAGATTCTCACGTGCAACCTGCTCATATTTCAGTAAAAACTCACCCTCCAATGATCCTAGTAGATGAATCAGTTAAGATTGATCATAAACATGATATTGAAATAGACGCGGAAGGTTTCATAATGGTTGATAGAAATAGAAGGTCTAGATCTAGATCTAGAGATACCCTGCCTCAATCCAATGTCACAGAAAAACGTGATACTCGTGAGAAATCTGAAAACAGATTTGACGCTTTGACCAGCACTCTTAAACCAGACGATATTATATCCACACAGAGTCCGTCGGAAAATGAAAAACCTCCAAAGAAACCTGGCCGTAAGAGTCGCTCATCTAAATCCAGAGAAAAAGAAATAAAATCTAAGACACTTGAAACCGGCCCTGGTACTTCCGATGAGGACAAACAGCCGCTAAAAAAAGATAAAAAGAAGCGATCATCTAAATCCAAAGATAAAGTTGCTAAACCCTTAGAGGAGAAGCACGAATCAATCAAAGTAGAGAATAAAGAACCGCCTGAAATTGAAGAGGAAATTGAGGTAATTACCATCTCAACTGTTCAACCCGAAACGAAAAAGAAGAGCAAAAAGAAGAAAAAAGATAAGAAATCTGTAGAGATCAGTAAGGTTATAGAAAAATCTTCGACAGCTGAAATCACATCGTCTGAACAAGAAACAATGCCTCATTCTATAACACAATTTAAAACTCCTTTGTCAACACCTGAGTCAGATCAAACACCTGTCAAAGATAGAGTATTTTCGGAAGCTCAGTATTGGAAAACAGATCCGAGTTGTTTGGATTTATCTGAAATTATATCTGTAGAAATACAACATGCACCAACGTTCTCATCTTCTCAAATAGAAACAATAAAAATTGATATAAAAGAAGGTAACGTACCGAAACATGATACGCTTGCGAGTCCAGTTGAAGTAACCAAAAAGGCAGATGAAATCCAATCAGCAACGCAATTTATCACCCAAGAAATATTAGCAATCACAGCCCAAACACAAGATCTTGAAGCTAAAATTAAAGAAGATCAATCACTTGAAAGCAAAATGGCAGACTTACAAAGGGAAATTGAAGAGATGTTACTCCCCGAAAATGACTCCTCGATGACGAGTGATGATTCTCCTAAAGAACTCACCGATACTCAGACTTCTATTGAATATCAGTACGATGAGTTATTAGATAATATGAGTCCATCGTTAGCAACCCCAGAACCGGATAGTTTTGACCCTAAGTTTCCAGAAGAATCTACGTCTTGTTTTGTTGATCAAGATAAGATACCAAAACATGAAGAAGAATTAGATAACAAACATATTAGCATGAGCATGATTGACTCACTTCTGGATGACACTGAACCCATGTCAATCACTGAAACGCATTCTTTAGAATTCACCGAAGATCTTTTAATCACTCAAGAAGAAGACACACCACGAGAATCTGAAAAACAGTATACAACAATACCAACGATGACTGATACCGATAAGATAATGCCTGTATATGAAGAGGCAACACATATTCCCTCGAAGGAGTTAAATCAATTAGATAACCAAATAAAACCTCCATCTGTAGAAGGCAGTACAACACACACACAAGAATATCAAGCGGAGGCTAAACTGGACTCTAAAGAATACCAAGATACTGATTATTATAAGCCCGAAGAGGGGGAAATACAAACTATTGATACCGAAAAACAAATTATTAAAGATTCGGTTATTACTACTGACATACCTTCATTTAGTGCAAAAGAAGAACTCCAAGAATCAATTCGTACTGATGAAATGAAATTACCGCTTGGTAAAGATAATTTAGATGGTGGTGCTGAAAACGCAACTGAAACAAAGAAAGCCGAACCTGTGTCTTATATTCCCCTACCTAACATTGACATCACTACTAACAATTTCGCAAACCTAAAAGCGGATACATTTTGGATGGACAAACACACAGTTGATGACGCGGAAAAACTACTGATTGAACGTAAATCTGTAGAAAAAACGATAACATTTAAAGACATAGACGAACCTAATAATAAAGAAGGCATTAGCGTTACGGAAAATATTATTCATGATAATTCATTTTGGCCAGAAAAACATTTATATCATGACGCTGAATGTCAGTACTTCCTTTATTTGGCTAGTAAAATCCATACTCCATCTGATAAAACCTCAGAAACTAACATAAAAGATGAACACGATAAGGACAGAGATCAGGGTGGTAGCTCTGGCAATTCTTCCGAGGCCGACGAGCCGAAAGAAGCAACCGGCTCACCTTATAACTCGAGTTACATATCTATGGACCTTCCCGGCGGCATATGTAGCTGGAGAGACAAGTCCTCTTACTTGAGCACCGAAGCACCCCTAATTGTTGACGAAGTGAAAGAACCTATTTCTAGGGAGGATATACTAACAACCCTACCTACAGAACCAGCCCCAACCCTCTCCATACAGGACCTGCGGACGGCGCCCCTGAGGACCACAAAGGTGACTGACCCACAGTCGTATTGTACGATTTTTAAATATATACTTTACGTTTGGCATGATATAATTACTAAATTCTTAATTTCACATATTACGCAACTCTGTATTGCAATGTGTTTAGCTACGCCACGTTCCGTCTTGTAGTGCCACATTTTGGCGTGCACTGTAATTGCAGTCGTAGCATAGTATCGCATTTGATTCGTTAATTTTGTATTGTGTGAATTCTAGTCAACTCTAGTCAGATCTGCAACTTGTCTAGTCTTTGTCAGTGATCTGATATTTTTTTATTGTAATAAACTGGAATAATAATACGTCCATTGTTTTATTTATGTGATTAGATAGTTTTATTTTTATTATTAGTTTACCCCTGTCAAAATTTGGCTACTACGAGACGATAGTCGCTTGAAATAAGTTGTTGTAAGTCTGTAATTGGGCTTTCAAAGTTTATAAGGTTGTAATTCAATGATATCACAACTTCAGATCTGCAGACTGTTAAAATACAAATGTGACGAAGTCTGATCATTTACAATGTTCAAAAATGTTTGCTAAGGTCAGTCATATGTTCTCTCTATTTTGGATTTGCATAGAATTTTGTTTGCAAGATTCCAAATGTTGAATGGTAATTTAATTGTGTCACTTTGAATTTGTTATTATAATTATCATAGCATCCATTATTCTAAAATTAGACTGTTTTGGATGTGAATTATCCTTTTTCAAGTGTTCCGTACCGAAAACTGTTCCGAACGCTTGTCGATGTCTGTCTCACGCTTCACCACGCTAGTGGCAATAAAAATCTAACAAAATTATCATGGCTTGAAAAAACTGTTCATTTGAAACAGTCAAATATGTATTGTAAGATGTTTCACTTTGAAATATAGCTTCTCTTTTAAAATTCATGATTATAATTTCGAAATTCCGTTATGGACGGCACAGGACACTTGGAATTGGTAATACTGACCAGTTTTGTTGACTGAAAGAATGGTAACAGCCCTTTTGCAGCAGACCCCTCTTTGCATGTCATGCCAAGCAACCTTGATGTTATGAACTAATTTTGTTTTTTTTTTTGTTGTATTGTGTTTTAACCTACAGTTCACTGAATGATCACGTGGACTGTACCTCCCTAAAATGTTTAGCGAAATGGAATCAAAATTATGACGAGCATTTTAAAATTGATCAAAATTATGATGAAGTAAATGTTGTGTTAATTGGACACACGTGTCCGCGCAGTAATATTTGAAATAAGTGGGCGTTATTTCCGATTTCTATTTCCTAATATTGTCTCAAGCCAAGTTAAAAATAAATTGTAACGTAATTTAGCAGCATAACATTTGTTTTGCAACAATCTGTGTTTGTTCCTTGAACAACTATGCTATATAAATCTGTTTTCCTGTGTATCTGTACGTAAGCCGTATTGAGCACGTACGCACACACATAGGTACGAGCTTATAATTTATGTCTTGGATATTATCCAAAGCTAGCAGACTTATTTAGTCTTGATTTACTTTGCTCGTGAAATGGTAATACTAATGCATTTGTTTATTAAAAGATTATATTACTAGTACATTTTCTTTCTATAATATTGATTTTGGATAATGAAAGACTTGATTCCATTTCGTTGCTGTACAAAAGTGTGTTTTGCTAATAAAAGCCTGTGTTCTCAGGATGAATTATCTAACGATATAGAAACTCTGCTAGAAGAAATTAAAGATGTACAAACTCGCCTGTCTGATCTCCCAGACGAGAGTCTCGAAGCCATGGACGAAGGCCTCAGGGTAAGTTCTCATTGTATATACACCATTGAACAAAAACTGACTGGAATGTATGACGTCTGTAGTGATTAGTAAACATTGGCATTAGTCAACATCTTCAAAATTGGCCAAATTTTGCCGCCTTATAAACAAAACTAGAACTCTGTTTGAATAGTCATAATAATTACTTGTTCTAACAACTTCGCGTAATAGTCATTTAGTAAATTCTGCCGTAGGCTTAGAAAATTCTCGTTAAAAATAAGAATGAGTATCAATTTATCATTAACCATATAAGGAACCTCATTAAGAATATTATTAAGTATTACGTCGACTTTCACTTCTTTTTTCTTTCATTTATCATTTTCTTCAATTGCGTTATGATGTTATCATTGACGCATTGTTTCTTAAAACACTGCACATATTTATTCAAGTACATAATCTCGTTTATCATAACCAGTACTGTGATTGAAAGAATTGCAGACAAGTGCATACCTACATAAAAATCATATTAAAAAAAAAAGAAAAATACACAAAAAGTGTATTGGTTAATAATTTATTATTATTTTATACAAAGAGAAAACATTTTTTTATCGCATTTGAAAATGAAAACGTAATGCCGCCATATTTTTTCGAAAATATAGCCAGTGTCATTCATTATTACACTTCACACATCCAAATCTGTTTAGGTATCTTAAAGTTATGGTGAAATACACCAACTTTACATACATACGCGAACCCTGAAAACATTAATAATACCTCAGGAAACGTATCTTGGACATAAATCGCGAAACCAACGAGGCCCTGGTGCAAGCGGATTGTTTTGTAATAAGTAATTTATTTATTTATTTATTTATTTATTTAGGTTTACTAACAATTGTTTACATTTATACAGTACATAATAAATACAAGTTCATACTGATCTAGCACAAAGCAACGTAACAATCTCTTAAAAGTAAACACCGCTTGTGAATAATCTATGCTTGGTGAGTTTGAGCTCGTCCACCGCCGCCGTAGCGTCCCGTGCTATCCTCAAAAGAAACCTAATAACGTCTAAAAGATAGTGTCCCGACCAATACAATCCTTTTACGCCCAGAGTGGCAATTCGTTGCTCGGCGTATGATGGAATAGAATGACAAATGTATAGGATTAGACGTTTTTGACATTCGTTGACGCCTGTCATATACGTTAAATCCCATACATTTGGCATTCTATTCCATCATACGCCGAGCAACGAATTGCCACTAGTCTAAAGGGGCTGTTATGTAAATGATATCAAGTCCTTTGATATTCCAACAATGTTGAGCAGTGACGATAACCTTGGCAATGAGTTAGTCCATATTCTCATTGTGGTGGTCCTCTAAATGATGTCACCTGTGCGTTACGACAGAGTTAATAATAATATTAGTGTTTGGCTTCTCGCAGGGTTAGTGAGTGTACGAACGCAGTGCAGTCGATACGAATACGAATTACTCGAGCGAAAATACTCGTTATTTTACGATAAAATCGAATTGAGAGTCGATTTTGTTTTTGTGAATTTGGAAGTGTGTTTTTTGTGATTTATTTTTAAAGGTATCGTTATATTTTATTTATTTTTTGTTATTGTTTATACGTAATTAGTTATTCATTAGTTGTTGTTTAGTAAATTTAAAAAGTTAGTATAATTCCCTATTCAGATATCGTAACCTTTTAGTTCAGAGGTTTAAAAACTAATCTGAACAAATAATTCAGCTATTAAAATGTAATTATAAAATACAGGATTCCTGACTTAAACAATTTAAATCACTCATAGGGGAAGACTTTATTATGTAAATTAACTATTCGCCCTACCCCGTTCCACTTGACATCTAAATCCGATATAAAATACCGTTGGGTTGGGTAAAGGTAGCCAATGAACCAAAACTGTGTAACATAACAATGTATTTACTGCCTCATTCAATGGTTGGCTAGACTCGTTGAATAATATGTCTGACTTTTGACCCAATAGAATAGCTCGATTATGGAATACCTTTAAGTTTATGCTTCTCTAAAAATTTGAATTCGATTAGGTACCTACATTTTTTTCGTTAATTTTATTTTAGTTGTATGCCAGTTGAAAGATGCAGTGTGTTGCATATAATATGTAGGCACTATTACGGCAGCTTTGTGGCTAAAGTGTCGGACATGCGGAAGGGTCGCTAGTTCTTTTTTATATTGAACACGTCAATATGATTTCACCTCACCTGATGATAAGCTAAAGGCAAAGTCTCAGGATCAGTCAGACAGCCTCATTAGATGCTGTTTTACGCCCCCGGAACTGAAGGAAGAAGGAACTTTACAAACAGGCGTTTCACTTAAAAAAAGTTCATTGTGGTTTTATAGATATCGATTCTTATCATTGGTGAAATTCATCCTTAGTCTCTTTAATTATTAGAAAGGCTAATATGAGATATTTCAGTTCAAAAATAACACGCAAAATTCGTTAAAACGTTTAGAAGAAACAAATGATTCGCACATGCGGTATATTTCTGACATCACACAAGGCATGTGGTCCAGTAAAATTGTTAGTAGCCCATACATCACGTTTATGTGTACAGGCTGATGGGTATGGTTATCATTATTTTGTTTTAGAAATGAGATCACTGATCAGCTGCTCCGTTCAGCTTTAGCAATGATCGCGAATCTTCTCTTAGATCATCTGTAAAATTACTATTTAGCTGATCGATTTCAAGATTCAGATCTGTCTTACATCATTTCTGTTTCTATAAATGTGTATAATATTAGATAAATGAGTCTATGAACATTCCTTTTCCTCATTGGAGTAAAGAGATCATGTTTTACTAGCTACGATCTTAGTATACTTAGGTCTTTTGCTTCTTCTACTTTCATGATTGTTTTCATACCATGCTTGCCGGTTTGGAGTACTCTTGAACTGACCTTTCCAAATATTCATCCTTGATTTTATCCAGACCTGATAGGGGACTTATATCATTTTAAAAGGACTGAGTGAGTTTACTATTATTTTTGGACTGAGACAAATATTCTCTAAGGCAAGTTTTTAAAAAACCTCGCCTCATAAGGTTGTGTCGTTAATCTTCTCTACATATCTCTACATATCCGAACCATCTAAGCATTCCTATTTCACTCTTGCTACTATATCTTCCAGTATATGACGATGTTCTTTTATATGTACTGTACCTATAATAAAGCTAAGGAGTTTATTAACTTGATAACCTAATTCTTGCGGGAGCTTAAGGGCTCAGACTTGGACCCTTAGAAATCGAGCAGTAAAAAAATGAGATAGGTACAGGTGGGCTCTACGAAGCTATTAAACGGAATTGAACCGAACACTGCGAATGCAACCGCGGGGTAGATCTAGTAACTTCATAATAAATTTTTGTTTACAGTAAACAATTTAAATCTCATATTTTGAACATTAAAGAGCATTCGCATAATGGTGCACCGAGAGTCGTTAAAATAACTATTACAGCCGGCCCATATAATTAACCTCTCTGTGATAGTTGTCATAAACTTTACGACAGCTATGCATACAAAGTAGTCATAAAATATGATGCATGCACTTGCTATGAATCATTGCATGTAATCAGTCGTCTTCCAGACAACCTGATACACGACTTGATTCATGTTATTCATTGCATTCGACATTAGGTCACGTCTTATCAATGTCATTGAATTTCTTAGAAAGATGTGTCACCAAGGATGCTGTCTTAAAATAAATACTACCTATTTTTGTCGCTTGGCCCCCGAAGACCATGATGGAGCCCAAGCAAAACTCATCTACAAGTTAATATACATGTCAATACACGGATGAGACTATGGAGCAGGCTTACCTCTCGGAGTTAGGGTGAGCCGGCAGTCGCTCCATAAAAGTCAAGCTAAACGAATTATGCAGGCACAAATAAGCTAAGTAATTAACAACCAGACATACCCGTGTTATCTTAAGTATATCCTATTCCATTAAAGAGTAATTTAGTTGTTATGTCCTTAAGTAACGAAGCTTAGTCATTTGAACATGTACGGGTTGTATGTATAGTTATTACTAGTTGTGCCCTGCG
Source organism: Eilema depressum (assembly GCA_914767945.1). Taxonomy (NCBI): domain Eukaryota; kingdom Metazoa; phylum Arthropoda; class Insecta; order Lepidoptera; family Erebidae; genus Eilema; species Eilema depressum. The sequence goes on from OU612020.1 coordinate 21,187,190, forward strand.
GTTTCACCTGCCGTTGTTGGTTCAATTCGTCCGCCCGCCCGTGTCTTATTCGACTTTTTTTTCTCATAATTCGTCTCCTACAGGTCTTAGAGCGATATTTTAATACAGCCTATTTTGGGCTACATCCCCATGAACTAGGCTATTAAATAAAATTTGAATAATTCAAAGAAGAAAAAATTACACGTGTAGTTCTAAAGATTAGCACGTTTAACCATACCAACAACAGCTTTATTATTAGTATAGATACCTACGTACTCTATTATTTACATGCATGAGTTTGAGGAACACAAGCTATTCTGAGATATATTAAAATATTTTGATGTTTATTTTCAGTATGTCCCTCTTAATGAGGTAAAGAGGCATTACGGGAAAACCAATTTAGGTTAATTAAAATAACAACTCGTTTCTATACTACGTTAAACTGTAACTATGCCGGGCAATTTAATTGAGATAAATAAATAGGTCACTGAAAATGAAAAAATTAAAAAAGTAAAAAAAAAAAACAATCTGATAGTTTGCCGGTTTACAAATGACGTAGGTATATTATGATATGATTTTTTTTCTTTTTTAATTTTACACGCATGTATATAATCACGCCTTTATCCCCGGAAGGTTGAGGAGGCTGAGGTGAATTAACACCAACATTTCACCAATCTTTGTATTCGCTCCCACGTAATAGGGGGTAAGCCTTTTGCTGTATTTCAGGCAATATTGTTTACTCGAGCCATGCATCTGAGGCTGAGTCTGGGCTGTAGGTATATCTGTCTGAGCTTAAACAACCCTATCCCTTAGTCGCCTTGTACGACGACGTATGAGAGGCAATGGGGTGGCCCAAATTCTACTCTGGCGGGAACCACGCGCCTTTTTAATTTTAAGAATTTTCAATTGACTTTTGATAAACAGTCATGGCACTGAACAAATACAGCAGTCGATAACTGTCTATATTTTAGTTATGAATCGAGACTACGCAAGCAAATAGTATTATGTATAGGTATAAGTAGTATTACGAGTATAGTAGAATATAGAGGAGCTAAATAATAGTGTCTATGATTCGAACCCGTGACCTTTTACGTCACTCTCGATGACATCCGCTATTCTATTGAAGCTACTATCTATTCAACGTGTAGTATAAATACAACGCACGCCTGATTACTTCTGTATTCATCATTCTAATAAGATATGACATAATTGCTGGGCTATCTTTCAACTGAGATCACAATTATTTTTAGACTCCCAAGAGTATGTTTACTTTACACTATCTCACTAACTAAGCAATCAGCGATGTAATTTGACATCGTTGTGATGTCGTTTTAACGTATTTTGATCAATTTGTATACAGCATGTTCCAAAAGTCGACACCGGAGTCGGTAATGGGCCAAGACGTAGTCATGGTATAACCCACTGTCTGAGATTTACGCGAATATCACTCATTAAATAAAAAACACTTTTAATGGATTCTATCGCGATTTGTTTGTTATTGTTTATTTTTAGCTCGACGTTGTTATAGTACCTAAATAATACGAAATACCAAGTTTTATTCCAACAAGACGTTATCAGTCAAAAAAATATTTAATACAATTTTATATTGGTTATCAATCTTAAAATTGTTAAGCCCTTAAAGAAAATGTACTACACTTTTGTGGTCATCTACCCTTACGACCTCAAAGCTTGGACCTCATCTATAAAGGGGTCTTAAAATTTGATTCAATTTAATTTCCATTTTCTTTCTTATTTTCTTATGTTTCCACTTGATTCATTTTCTAAACATATATTTCTAAATATTAAAAAAAAAATACCTTCAAAAATTGTGCCACACCGGCATCGGCGGTTAGGGCTCTAGGGCCTAGGGAGAGGATAATTTGCTTATGATTTTGAGACTACATAAATAAGCGAATTCAGGCTTCACATTGACTTTTGGGACATCCTGTACGACTCTGAGTGCTTTATTTGACAATCAACACCAGAGCTTATAATTGAAAATCAAATATTGTATTTTCACACTTTTTAGCCGATTTCTTAGTATTTCATCTGTTCTGTGGTATTATTATGCTAGTTCATTTGTAATAGTATTTACTTATTAATATTGACAAAATCTATTGTTACCGATATTTATTATATTTACCTATATGGTGGAGAGGTAGGAAACATGACTGTAGTAGGTATATGGGGGCTCAGGTTCACTTCTCGTATTGACATAACATAACATAACATAAACTCACGCCTATATCCCCGAAGGGGTAGGCAGAGGTGCTAGCACCCACATTTCGACGTTTATTTTTAGGTTCCAATGTAGGTAATATAATAGGTGGCGAGCCTATTGCCATTAACCGGGCACTTATAAACCTGCGATAAATACACACATAATTTCGTACTGACCACTCGTATTGACCAAAATGTTATTATGTTTTTGTTTAAGAAATATCGTAGTAACCGATTGAAGTTTAAAGTTTCCGGTTGATGACAATAGGCTCCTCTCTATTAAAATAATTATGGAATTACTGTAGGCAATTAAAATCTTACTACAGTGCAAGCTCGGTATAACAAATCGGAAGGGAACAGGGTAAATATTCGTTATAATCAAGTAATTTGTTAATCTGAGGCTTTTCGTTATATCAAGGTTTGCACTGTGTACACAAACATTTAGTTTCAATAAAAAATGTGATAAGTATATGACTGTGTTTTCAACATAATTCTTAAGATCAAACAAAAAAGAAAAAATAATTTTATTTTTTATTTTTATTTTTTTATAATTTTATTTTATAAATATTTTCAAAGAGCGCATAGTGTATACAATTAAAACCTTTTATCTCAACATTTCTGTGTAATTAAAGTTAATTTTAGTTAAGTAAAGTTGCTAAAATAATCATTCAAAATATTTTCCAGGAGGGCATCACAGTTTTAGCCAAGTGTGAAGAAGCGGCAGACATCCTGGAATCGAAGGTGATGGAGTACCGCTCCGAGCAGGAGGTACAGTCCCTGCTGAAGGAGCTGCAGTCCATGAAGGCGAGGATCTTAAAGCTGCTGAACCAAGCCCGCGATGGTCTACACATCATCCAGGTAAGGAAGGTAAAATTTTACCATTTCTTAGATGTGTATATGTTGTTTTACTAACTGTCTCCTCGGCTGGGTAATTCCGAAACCTAAATGACACATGCTAGAAAAAAAATAGATGACCTAGATCTAGACCTAGACCATGAAGTGTCGATTTGCATTGTCAAAACATCTGAGGCATAAGAAAAAAGATTATTATATTTTAATACTAGCTGTTGCCCGCGGCTCCGCCCGCGTGGAATTCTGATCCCGTTCATCGCTGATATATAGCCTATATGTTAATCCAGGGTATAACCTATATACATACCAAATTTCAACCAAATCGGTCCAGCCATTTATGCGTGAAAGAGTAACAAACATCCACACATCCACACATCCATTCTCACAAACTTTCACATTTATAATATTAGTAGGAAGGATAGGATTTAATGCCAGACACGATGCTAGAAAACGTAAAATATAAATAAAACTATAAAATTATCATAAAATTTGCCTGTCTCACTTACTAGGTTTTGAAATTACACAGCCGAACTGTTATTGTAAACATCATAATCATCTATTTGTATTTGGAGCATATCTACTTTTGGCCTTTATCATATATATTTACCGTATATTTTTACCACATTTACCATATTACCATATATTTATTTATCATGTATATTTACACCCATCCACGACTATAGACAAATAGAAAAAATTATCATTTTTGTTTTAACCCTTATTTGGTTACTAAAATTTAATTAATCAGGAAATATAACTAGCATGTTCCATTACCCATAACAATCCTATCAAGCGATGTTGTTGTTATGAAACTGGTTGCTATATAACCCTAAACATGGCGTGTCAATGATGTAAGTTAGCAAGAGGTTAGTGATGAGGTAAATATGAAAAAAATTAAAATGGTAACATTGCGGTTTTGCAAATATTTTGAAAATATTTTTATGAAATATTATCAGTTTTATTTAAATCGAATATAATCCAAAAACCAATTGGTTGTGTATGCGATGCCCTATTATTCAATCGCACTAGAATATTTTCCCAATATCTCAGTACTACAAATCATTACTATAATATACGCTAAATTGGACATTTGGGTGAATTTCCCGGGACCAAAAATTGCGTGGCATCGCTGAAATCGGTACTAAAAATCATTGTTACAATACTCTAACATTTTTTTCTGGTTAGGTGAAATAGTGATCTATGTGAAGCACTAAATATTTCATTAAATAGGATTATAGATTCTCCAAAAAAAATATTTAAACCTCGAAATTTTTCATTGCCGTGTTTGTCCACACGTCACCTATTGTGTTGTGATACCTCATTGATAAAAATCTATTGGTTTTTTAAATTAAAACCTAGTTTTATTTGATACGTGAATAGTTAAAGTATTGTTACGAAATACATTTATTCAAATATTTAGACAATACAACGAATGGTTAATAAAAGTTCATTTGTCCTGGAGTTACCTTTAATCGCCATGTTCTAAACATATTTTAGAATATTGTTTTATCTAACGACTTGTGTCCTTCCTCATAAGCGCTAAACGTTGCATATTGGTGCCGCCTAAGTGCTCGACATGGAAGGACGTGCACACGTGCCTGCGTTTTGGCACCATAAATAAAAGTTTATCATTTTTATGTTACTGGACATTTTTTCTTTCATTACTGTGGATAGGTATAACTTTCTATTCCAATAAGTTTATCCTCTTGATTATACATTCAATAGAACGCAATTTCTCTTGTCTATTTTAGTGAAGTGTTTATTACTTCGAATAATTAATAGATTTTTTGTTAAATTATATTTTTGGCTCGTTTTTCACCACCGTGCTTTCATTTCCATGGTTTCCGTGGTCAAAATTTGCTATAGCAATGAAGAAAAAAACGCGGCAATGAAAAAAAAATCATTGCCATGCCTTGTAAAACAATTTAGTCTCATTGCCGTGACCAGATGTTTCATTTCCGTAACTTATGTTCTCATTGCCATAGCATATTACCAAAAGTATATCATATAAATTTGTTAATTTCCCATTTCTTTTTCATCTGAAAGAATTGGCGTCGTTTTGGAATTGAGCGGCCATGAATGAAAATGGTATAATATGAAAGTACCTACAGTATATAGTGAGCAAAAGTTACTATGAACAAAATTCTCTAAACCATATCAGGACTTAGATATAATTTAGTTTATATCTATACAGAGTGGTATTTTTTCAATTTTGCGTGGATGGAAAGTACTCTATTTATTATACTGAAGATATATTCCACTCAAAGGAAACATGACCTTATTTTTAAAAAGGAACAATAAATTAGTCCTATCGATTATAGCAATACAAATACTGGCTGTTATTTTTTCCGATTTTAGTCAGTTCAATTACAGGATGGGCAAGCGATTTTTCAGCATTCGTTAAACGCAGTTTTTTTTTCTTTTTAAAAATGAAGAAATGTTTATTTTGAATGAAATTAGCTATCTCCAGTATTTAAAGTACTTTCCCTTCACATCTCCAATGCAAACGCGGTATCATTTATCCAATACTAGCTGACCCAGCGAACTTCGTACCGCCATATTTTCTGGTCCCGTTCCCGCTGCATATCTCTAAATTTATCAGTGTTTCTCTAGAATATTATGCATGTATTATGCATATAAATCCTCCTCTTGAATTACTCTATCTATTAAAAAAACCGCTTCTAAATCCGTTGCGTAATTTTGAAGATTTAAGCACACACATAGACAGACAGACAGCCACCGATGGGGTTACACTCGAAGTTGTTCAAGAAAATATCTACCTGGGATAAGTTATCCAGCTCGGTAAAAACAACTCCGAGAAAAAACTAGCCAGGATCCAACTAGGTTGGGCAGCAGCAAAGTAAACACTCTCTTAATCTCAAAAAAAATACACTGCGTGCGTTTAAAGATTTCCAAAAAATCATTTGCCACACCCGATAATCGAACCGAATAAAATCCGGATGAATCTATATTTATATTGCATCAATCGATAGGATCAATCTTAGGGATCAAATATCTCTAACAAACTTGGTAAAATAAATAGAAGGAAAGCCATAAAAGAGAAGGTATAGGACGATTTTAGGCGGTTCTATCATCAGGTGTGTTATTTTTAGAAATCTTTGAATGCAGTTTTATTTCCCTTTAAAAATAAGGTAATGTTTCCTTTAAGTAAAATTCGCTATCTCTAGTATGAGGGTAGTTTCCCTCCAGGTAAAGTCGAAATGTTTCACCCTGTATATCGCAGATCCGATATTGCTTACAATAAAAATAACGACACTCATACGCGTGTTTACCACAGTACCGCTGAAAAAATAAATGACGCCACTGTCCATACACGATTGCCTAATTCCCTTTGTATTTATTGTATGTAAGTATAATTACTCATGTAAGTAGGTATATAAAATATTATGTTTTATATTATGTATTTTCATTTCCATGGTTGATTTTTTCATTCCCTTGGTATATTTATTTCATGACCGTGGACGCTTGTTTCATTGCCGCGCACGCATGTATCATCGCCGTGGCGCGTAATTTTTGATCTTGTATATCTCGTTAGGTTTTTTAGTTATCTGCTAGATATTAAGCAAGAATACATATAGTATCAAAACCTATAATAAACGCGATTTGTTTTAATTATAAAACTTAAGGTAAAAAAAATCCACGGAATGAAGATTTTAATGGACCTGTTGAAATTCACCCATTTATTATTTTCAGAACGCCAAGATTGAAATGGCTCGTCAAGCCAAAGAGGTTGAACAACAAAAAGAGCAACTCGCAAAACTGGACAGGTGGCTTGAAACCATCAACAATGGCTTAAGAGAAACTACAGTACAGTCGGAAATACTTGTTGAAGAAGATATTATTAGGTATATTGAAATATATGAACGTTACATAAGAGAGTATGAAGAATATGAGATTATATTAAAATCAATAACTGTGATAAGTAATGATGAATCTAGTCAGTCGTTGAGAGTAAAATTGAATGCAATGCAAAAAGCGTTAGAAGATACTAAGCATCTAGTCATTATAGAGATAGAAAGGTTGAGACAAGTTTTACTACATTTAAGATCGGCACCTGAAGTTGCAGAAGATGATATCTCACAAACTGATAGAACAATCGATTCAACGTCGATGCCAGAAGAAATAGTCTCGCCTAGGGAAGTTGCTAAAGAGATTGCTGAAAAGGTTTCACCTGTTGTAGAGAAGGTTCCTAGTGAAGAGAAAGTATCAGTTAAAGTGCCATCAGTAGAAGACAGTGTTGATAAAGTTCTGACAGTACAAGAAAGTAAACCTAGTCATGGAAAGCCAGAACCAGTCGAGATTCCAATAATAAAAGAAACTGTAGCTATTGAGACGCAAACTGGAAAAAGTCTAATGTCAGAACCTCCTTCAGTATCTGACAAGTCAATTATATGCCAACCTGATGTTATACAGACTTATGACAAATCCATAACCTGTATTCCCCCACAGGAAGTTGAAGTACAAACTAGTGAGCCACATTCCGCAGAAAAGGAAGTTCTTCAAAGTATTCAAATCAAACAGACTGTTTCTGATGGTCACGAAACCATTGAAATTGCCACTCGACCTGTACATAGAGATGAAAGAGTCGATGAACAATCATTACTCATCGATGCTGATTATAGAGACGACAAGTTCAGAAAGGATTCCGAATTAAACATCATTCATAGCCTGCCTCAATCATTTGAGACTGTTATGTTTGAACCTGATGAGACAACTACAGAAGTTGTAGTAGACGCCGATGGTACCAAACGAATAATTGTTAAGAAAATCAGAAAGACCTTGGTCACAAGGCAGCAAATAATGCAATCCCAACAACACGAATCTCATATATTATCCAGTAATATCCCAGGTGACCAAACATACTCTCAGATAGCTCTTTCGCAAAACGAAGGAGCTTCATCTTCTATGCTAGAAGATGGTGGAATACAGCATATTCAATATCAAACATCCCAAGGTCAGATTATATCAAATCTTCCAGGCGGCGAAGTTACTGTGCAAGAGTATGTATCTAAACCTGAGAAGTTTATTACTATGGATAAAGATATGAAACCGGAAGATATTTTACAACTAGTAGAAACGGGAGTCCCTACTCAGGTTCAGACATCTTCATCCAGTGTTACAGCGGTCGTCCAACAAGTCACTAAGAGGATAGTAAAGACACGGAGACGTATCATTCGTCGCATCGTAATTATCGATGGTAAGGAACATGTAACGGAAGAAGTCATTGAGGAACCTGATGATGTTGAAGTATTCGAGGAGCAAATACCCAGAGTTTCTATAAATGTGAAACGGCAAGGGGATGTTACTACTGAAGTAGGTGGAGATGATAAAAGTGACAAAGATGATTATCCAGCACATCCGCCTCATCAACTGGGTGATAAGCCCGATGATACATCTGATCGTAAACCTGGTGATAAATCTGACGATAAACCTGATGATAAGCCTGATGATAAACCGACTGATTTACAAGATCAAGGTCAATCAATCAAAATCACAGACTCTACTCAAATTCAACAACTAGAAAACCTCATGCAGGAATTTATCAAGAAAGAAAGCGGCTCTAGTTCTCATAGTGTAACATATTCAAAGGAAACAAGTCCGGTAAAGACAATAACTGTAGCTGGATCTATCGAAACTTTGCCTGCTGATGAAATGAAATATGAACCTCAGGATATTACTTACATTGTTCAAGAACCACAAGTAGAACATATAATACTCCCAAGTGGAAGTTCACCTCAAGAAATACAAACTATGATAACATCTGAAGGCGCCCTTCATTCAACTTATGAAACTTCTACAAATGTTGCTACTGTCGTTCAAAGAGTTGTTCGAAAGATCACGAAGACAAGAAAACGTATAATCAAGCACATCACTGTAATAGATGGGAAGGAACATGTTACTGAAGAAGTCATTGAAGAACCTGATGATGTTGAGATTATTGAAGAGGAGCCTCAAATCGCTAGTAGCATTACTGAAGGCATTAAAACTAGACGTGTGAGAATAATAAAGAAAGTAGAAATTATAAATGGCAAAGAGCATGTCACCGAAGAGGTTGTAGAAGACCCAACTGATGAGGAAATTGTCACAGAAACACCACTTGATGTCCAAATAAGATCAACTGTAAGGCGTATTATAATTAAGGATGGGAAAGAGCACATTATTGAAGAGGCAGAAGAACCTAATAATGTCGAAATAATTGAACAGTCTGTACTGCCAAGCGATGCAACAAGTAGTATACAGACTAAAGACGTCAAGATAATCAAACATGTGGAAATTATAGACGGTAAAGAAAATGTTACAGAACAGATCATTGAGGAACCTGATGAAAACATCATTAAAGATTCTCACGTTTTACTAACTCAACAAATAGAGGATTTAGGTACTAAGAGTAGTAGGGATATTTACTTTGATGCTCCAGTAACGACGACCAAAACTGAAACTGTTGAAGAACATGTCTCAAGAGTAGATGACAGTCCTTATGAAGCTAAGCGGATCAGAATTGTAAAACATGTAATAATTAAGGATGGTAAAGAGCATGTTACCGAAGAAGTAATTGAAGAACCTTATGAAATAAAATCCTCTACGCATACTTTAGTACCACACAATGTTACAACCGATAGTATACAGATTAATCGAATCAAGGTTATAAAGCATGTACAAATTATAGATGGCAAAGAACATGTTACCGAACAAATCATCGAGGAACCAGAAGAAGATATCACTAAAGAATCTCAATTTTTACATAGTTTACAAACAGAAGGTGTAAAAACTAAAGGCATTATGATTATTAAAAAGGTTCAAATCATAGATGGTAAAGAACACATAACTGAAGAAGTTATAGAAAAACCGGATGATGAATTTATTCCTGACTCTACAATGATCGCACAAATAAATCTAAAACTAAAACAACCTGATGAACCTTCTAATACCGATATTACAAAGAATCTTATCATTAGTGAGTCGACTCAATCAGCAGTTCCTGTATCAGAAAATAAAAATCAAAGCACCACTTTTGAAACTCATGATAAGCCGAGCGTTGTTGACATTACAAATAAATTAATCAGCAGTGAACTTGACCGTCTTCACAACCAAGACGTTAAGAAAATTGAAGGGTCCCTTACTGGAATTGACAACAAAAAATCCGTAGTAGTAATAAGTGAAACTATCAAGACTTCTAGCCCTGACGTAAATATTATTACTGAGAAAATAACAACAACACAAAAAGGTGATGCAGGACCTCAGACAATAGTTTCAATTTCCACCTCTGAAACAGTAGCATTTAAAGATACTCAGGACAGACCTATATCTTCAAAAATATCTGAAGAAACAAGCATAAAAGAATCAGAAAGAGTTATTCAAAAGATTCAAGAATCTGTTCAATCTGCTGAACCTGAGGTTACGATTTCAAAAACGATCAAAGTAGCTGAAATAGACAATGAAGAACCCAGTAGTACTGTGGTCGTAACAGATTTCCCTGAATTAAATTCAACAGATAGACAACAGGATACAAACCGAATTGACATTCACAAAAGTTTTATTGAAAGTGAAATGGGTCACACCATGGTATCTAAAATACCTGCATCTCCAATACAAAGAGAATCTGGATCTGAACTCAAAACTGAAGTAGATATTCCCATTAAAGAAGATTTTAAGGAACTAGCACCTATCACAAACGTTTCGTCAATAACACAACAAGAGACTATGCTCGATACACTAACGAGAAAAACACCTGAGACAATTATAATCAGAGAAACACTTGAAATAGAGCCCCAAATTACTGTTCCCGAAGAGATTCTTACAGTCAATCCTGGTTTAGCTCAAGATGTAGTTATCCCAGAACCAATGCTTTCTGCAGAAGGTAAAGATACGTCTCTTATTGATGTGATGAGAAGCTTCATTGGTAGTGAAATGGATCACACTAATGTTTCTAAAGCACCAACGTCACCAGTTAAAAAACAATCTGATGTAGAAAAACTTACAGTAGATGTTCCTGAACCGTCTCAAGAAATATCAGTAAAAGAATCGCAGGAACCAGAACCTGTGAAAGACGTGTCTTTAGTAATACAACAAGAGACTGAAAACATTATACCTTCAGCACCGGTGGTTGAAACCTCTGAAACAAGTTTAGTTCAAGGAACGACAAAAGTCGAATCTGAAGAAACTCTTACAATTAAACCGGAAATTACAGAACCTACAGATAAGACTATTATTAATGTGATGAAAAGCTTTATTGGTACTGAAATGGACCACACCACTGTTTCTAAATTACCCACATCACCTGTAAAAGGACTACCTGAAGTAGAAAGTGAGAAGGTTAGAGAAGAAAATGTTTCAGAAACTGTTCAGGAAAAAGCTACGGTAGAACCTAAAGAGCCTATTTCTGTCCACGAAGTATCTTTACATGAAATTGAACCTCAAGTTACGGTTCCTGAAACTATAGAAGACATAGGGATTCCATCAACACCTTCAGAATCTAAAGATTCAATTCTCATCGATGTGATGAAAAGCTTTATTGGTAGTGAAATAGACCATACTGTCATTTCAAAGTTACCCACATCGCCGATTAAAGAGCAAGCCAGAGTAGAAATACCAACAGCACAACTAACAAAAGAATTTAAGGAACATATTGAAGATATTCCTTCAAAAATACAACACGAGACTGAAACTGATTCATCCGTTGTATTGACCACGAAAGTGCCTGAAGCAGTATTGGTAAAAGAAACTACAAAAGAACCTGAAATTACAGTTATTGAAGGAAATATCAAAGATGAATATGAGCTACATACCGAACCAAAAGATACAATGCTAGTTGATGTCACGAAAAGTTTTATTGGTAGTGAAATGGACCATCCCACAATTTCTACAACACCAATCACATCGGTAACGAAAGATTCATACAACATACAAAGGGAAGGCATAAAAACTAAACGCATTAAGGTTATAAAACGAGTTGAAATTATTAATGGTAAAGAATATGTCACTGAAGCACTTGTTGAAGGGTCAGATGACGAGTTTGTGCCTGATTCTACGATAACTACACAAATTGAACTAAAATTGAATAAACCTGATGTAATTGAATCTAAACAGAAAATGTCAGAGGAAGCCCCAAATATTCAATATAGTTCTGGAATACTACCTCAACCCGATAATGTTGAAGTTAATGTTATACAACAAACACAAGAGAAACTTGTAGGCAAACCTACTACAGATCTTTTAGAGAAAGAAAAACAACACGCTGAAAGTATTTATTCCCCGATACACACAGAGAAAGACACAACAGAAAAAAGATTTGATGAAGCGATTCCTACTATCGATCTTACAAAGAATACTGTTAAAGAAGTCGTAACATCAAGTATGGAATTTGAAGGTTCGACACAATCTGTGGAAAAGCCCACAGTTATTGATGCAATCATTAAAAAACAACCATTTTCAGCAACAAATGACGTTACAGAGACTACTATTAAAGAAATGACAACGTCGAGTGCTGAACTCGAAAGCGTTATACAACCTGTTAAGGACTCTACAGTAGTTGATGTAAAGGATGAAGAATATCTCACGTCGAGTACCACTGAAGCGATACTCAAAAACAAACAACCCACTACAGAATTTCCATTCCTCCATAGTGAGATTTCTTTCCAGGAACCACAATTTGGTATTGTAGAACTAACTCAAGAACTTATCATTCAAGAAGGAACTGCTAAATACGAACTCCCACCAAAACAAGTAACTGATAATTACCCAGCAGAAACTGAAAGCATAACTAGCCATGTAACTACTGAAAGAGCGCCAACGCAATCTACTGTTGAAGTTGAGCCTTTAAAAGTGGGAACTGTAATCACTGAATCTGATGCGGCCGAATCACCCAAAGCACCCGAAACGTCCTACATAAGACAGTATGAACCTCAAGTTGTGGGGTCTTCAGATAGCGTTAACAAGTTGCTGGCTGTATTTGACAAACTTGAGAAACAAGATGCTCAATTACAAACTACAGAAGTCTCAGGCACTTCTACCTCAAGTTTACCAAAACCAGTTCCTAAATACGATATCACTATGCTTCTTCACTCTGAGCGTCAAGATACGGATCCTCGAAACCCTAAACCGGAGTCCGTAGTTTCGCAATCTGACAAACCTGAACGAACTTTAGACATATCGATGTCTCTAACGGAACACAGAGAACCTAAGAAAGTAGCTCCTAAAGTGCAATTTGACTTAAAGGTTCAAGAATTTGAAAGTGAGCCGATTGTAGTCAAGAAAGACATAGAAGTTATATTACCAAGTGAAATAAAAATTACGAAAGAAGCACCCAAACCACCAGTTGAGGAGATCTTAGAACAACCCAAAGAAATCATAGCTCCTGATTCAGTTGAAAAGCCGAAGAAAAGTAAAAGGAAAAAGAAGCATAAGCCAGGTTCAACCGCGAGTGATTCAACAGAAGTTGAAACTGATAAAAGTATTACCGAAACTGATAGTTCATCTTTAAGTCATTATGTGGAATTACCAACATCGCCTCAAGTAGATTCACCTAAGCCTACTGAAGAAGTTTTAGAGACTCCAATTGAAGAACCAGCTGATGATTTCGAAACACTAGAGCAAGTGGTTAGCGAAGTTAAATCAACAGAATCATCACTCGAGGAAACAGTAGTTCCAATTAAAGAAGAAGTAATAGACTCGTATGTGGAATCAGAAGATATTTCTGTTTCGGAAGGACGAGGTTATGAACCTGAGGATTTATCTATAGGACCAGTAACAACTCCTGACAAAAAGAAAAAGCACAAGAAGCGACGGCCGCATGGTGTCAGTGAAGAAACAACGTACCCAAAAATTACCACCACCGTAACCGAAGACACAACTGTGACTACACCAATTGAAATGCTTGAACCTGTCAAGAAAGGTAAAGATAGAAAACGCAAGAAAAAGACGCCTTCTGAGCCTACTGTTGAACCAAATGTTCAAGAGCCTGAACTGCCGGTAGAACCAGAACCAGTAAAAGAAATAGAACCTGAAAGTCATGGTACTGAAACGGTTGTATCACCTAAAGAAGAATCATATCACACTATGAGCGAGACATCAGATATTAACACCGTAAAAATAGTTGAAGAGTGCGTTCAAAGCAGCCCCGAGGTTGCAGAGAAAGAAGTACCTACAACTGTTACATTCCCTGTTCAGGTGGTTGAAGAAATTACAACACAAGAATATTCTATTCAAACATCACCTGAGGAAACCGAACCAGTTGAAGAGATAGCTAGACCAGAAACCTCCGATATTGAACTTCAAACTACACCAACCTCTATAAGTGAAGTAATTACTCAGACAACTCCTGTGGAAGAAAAAGAGGCTGATACACAAACAATTGAAGAAGTTACTGTAGAAAAAATAATGTCAGATACCGAAATGCAAACTAGCAGATCAGAATCTCCTGTGAAAATTATTCAATCGGAGGCTACTACGCAAGTTATACCACATGATATTGGAAGTCCATCAGAAAAATTCTCACAAACATCACCTGTAGTCGAAGAGCCAATCGTAGTTGAAGAGAAACCAATGTCACCCGAGATTGAAAAAGAATCCCGAGAAATACAGACTTCTCCAGAACCTGAAATACAGACGGATGAAAAGTCTACAGAAATTCTTATTTTGACAACAGAAAGTGATATTCAAACAGTAAAGCAAGAGATTTCGGAACAAGCCACATCTACTAGTCCGATTAAAGAAAAAGAATTATCTGAAATGAGTATACAAACACCTGAAGTTCATCTTATCAGTACTTTTACACAATCTGATACACCGGAACCCGTGGAGCAGAAAGTGGAAGTGGTAGAGGAAATAAAAATGCCATCATTGCCACCACTCAATATTACCAAGCAAGAGATAATCACGGTTGACAGTACACAACAAACAACACCGAGAGAAGAAGAAGTACCTCCTAAATTAGAAATCAAGGAGGTTGTAACTATTGATACATCTCAGCAAACAACGCCAAGAGAACCTGAAGAATTCACAAAAGCTCCAACACCAGTTCTAGAGAAATCTCCTTCACCAGAACCTAGACCTGAATCACCTAAGAAGCAGATTGTGACGGTAGATAGTACACAACAGACATCACCAAGACCAGAACCAGTTTTAGAAACAGCTCCAATAGTGGTACCAGAACTTGATTTACAAAGAAGAGAAATTGTAACTATCGATACCACCCAACAAACAACGCCGAGAGGATATTCTGATGATTCTATCTCGACATCAACTAGTGAGCCATATGAAATTCACTTGAAAGCTCAAGTAACTATACCACAAGCTACCACAGATTTCATAGACAATGAACGTCAGTTTGAAGAACCCCCAATGTCCATTTTGGGTGATAAGTATAAACAAAGAAAACGGAAATCCAAAAAGAAGACGGAATCACCCTTGTTACAGTCTCCTGAAAGTTTGTCAGATCTTATAAATACTGAGTTATCAATGTCCCTCACGCCAACTAGTGACGATGCCTCGCTCAGAGATGCATCCTCGATTGATGAGGGAATTTCTCAATTGACCAGTCCTTTGATGCCAAATCAGTCAATCACACAACATAAATTGACTTACTCGGATGTAGTTCAACGATCAAAATCTAAGTCGCCATCTCCTAGTAAGACGATCATTCCTCATAAATCTGAAAAGGCTAGATTGATCGAGGCACTTGAGAAGCGTACACAAGCAGTGACGGAACCACAGAGAACTATTCCTGATGACTCTTTAACTGTAGCTTTACTGGAACCCTCAGTACAAAAATCATACCAGCTAGTCGTTAACAAAGAATTCGATGAAATTAAGAATGCTATCGAAAACAATAGTCCATTGCAGACAGAGAGAAGTGTTATTATTATCATAGAGACTATTTCTGTTTGGTTAGAAGAAATTCAGTACAAGATTCAGAGGCAAACTCAAACTGGGGTAAGAACAACACAAGAAACTGAACGTCTCGAGGAATTACAAAGAAATATTCTGAAGCTGAAACATATAATTGAGCTCACAGAAGTAAATGAAGAAATAATTACTATGATTGAAATATTAACACGGCAAGTGGATGCAGTTAACACTTTAAGCAATCAAAGCTCCATCAAAGTACAAGAATATGAGAAAGAATGGATTAAATTTTTGGATGATACTGACAAACTCTCCAATTCGGTTGAAGCTGTCAAGGAGGTACTAGACGATGTAATATTATCTGAGATTCCAACACAGCAAAAATTAGAAAAACTTGATAAAATAGAATCAACCAACTTGGATAACGCCGAGTCAGTACGAAAAATGTTCAAACGGTGTCGCAGTCTAATTGAAGCCAATCCTAAGAGGGAATGCCCACCAAAACTTTACGATTGTGAGGATGATACTAAACAAGTAGAAAATGCTATCAATACAGAGCGAGACCGTCTATTGCAACTAACATCGTTGGCTGAAGAGTACGAACAAACTCTACAAGACTTTGGACAAATTACGGATGTCGCAGAAGCACTTTTGGACGGCAAAATCATTGTGACAGATCTAGATCACCTACATGAAGAAATTCAGAAACATAGAAAGTTCTTCGTTAACTTGAGTCACTGTAGAGCCATTCTAGAATCGTTGGAAGACAATTTAGATAACGAAACTAGAGCAAAATTCTCATCTTTACACAATTTATTACATGACAGAGCTACGGTTATTATAGACCGAGCTGCAAGCCGTGCTCAACAAATGACCTTAGCAGCTTCAAGGTGGTCCTTACTGAAACTTGGAATGAAGGAAGAACTGCAATGGTTGGTAGTTGCTCAACAGAGAGTGCCAGATCTAAGTAATGTCACGTCCATCGATCACGAACAATATATCAATTTGTATCAATCTATCAGCCTTGACCTCTCACATCACTATGCTAAGATGTTACGTCTACTATCTATTACAGAGAGTCTCCAGAATTTAATTGTATGCTCTGGATTAGAAACAGAGTGTTCTGTAGCACTCGAAACCTTACTGAAGTTACAAGAAGACGTAGACTCTAGATTGACACGATTAACAGCATTCAAAGAAAATTGGGTAACATACGATTACCTTATTGATAGGATCGAAGGATGGATGAAAGTGGCTAATAGGGAACTAGAGTTTATTACTCCAGACAATATCACAACCACTGGCAACCTTAGAAGGTTCTGGGAGTTAAAGGCACAGCACGAAGTGTATAACAACCTGAAGAATGAATCTGGAGTACAATTTGAGAAGGCGCTGGAAATCCTTCCTGTCTCAGATGAAATGGTACAGCGTAAGTTCTTCTCAAAGATCGAAGATAAATGGAGTGAGTTGGCTTCCAAGATCAGTAATATCCACTCAACAGCCATTCAGAACATCTCAGACCGCGATGTGTCTTCGGGAGAGAAACTAAATATCCTCGAAGAAGAATTAAGAGAGCTTCGCACAGCCGTTGATGGTCTCAAAGGCGTGATCAAGAGTGTAGATGAACTTAACCTTTACATTGAAAGACTACAAGTAATGACTAGCCGCATCGACCGCATCCAGAATGAACTAGGAAGACTTAGTTTACTACCGACAGCTGAGTCTGAACGCCTCGGCGCTTTGCTGACACAATCTGGAATCCTTGACGATCAAATTGCTGAAGAACTTGAACGCAGTATGTTGTTGAAAGAGAAAATAGTCCAAGTTCAGAACGGAATAGCTAGGTGCCAAAAGAGTCAACGACGTGCAAGACTTACGTTGGAGGAATGCGAAGCGGCTGAAAGACTAGGCAGTGATGTAGTGGAACGCGCTTCAGAGAACTGTGATAAATTGATCGACGAGCTGGGTGTCCAATGGAGGGATATTCTGGCGTTGAGGCAGGCACTCCACACGTTGCCGACTAGTCTGAAGGTCGTTGTGTCACCGACTGGAGTCGAGAGAGACATTTCTGGATTACAGGTGAGTTACAAGGTTTTTTGTTATTTTTCATTTTGAACTTAGCGTTATGAACTGAGGCCTAAGGTACGCCATAAGTTTCACATGCATTTATGGAGATCTGTAGAGTGATAAGGGGAGATAATGGAATTCCTGTATTATCTCCCATTTCCCTCCTAACCTTTGATATTAAAGAGGAAAGGAAATAAATCAATATAAGGTCCCTAACGTAGGTTGCTTACACAGAGAAACAGAAAAATGAAATGAAAATAATATGTCAAAAAACAACCGCAACGCATTCGAATTTAATTCGAATACTTTGTAATTTTTTTGACAAACGATACCAATGACAAACGATGACATGATGGCAACACGGATAGGTTTATCCGTACCGGTCTATCCTTACCGGTAACCTGTTTCTCTGTATAAGCACCCGTAGATCTTAAATTACTAAATATGATTAGTTGAGCTCGAAAATATTGCTTCCATCTAAAAATGTTTACTTGTTTTCTTACAAGTATCTTACAAATAAAGGTCATTTCTACCCCAGGGGTAGAAAGGTAAAGTGTAAGTATGTATTTTTAAAGCAACCATACATTTCACAGGAAACTCATGCCGAACTTGAAGCGGCTTGCAGCGAGCTCAGCAGTCGCCTTCGTGCGAAACTCCACCTGTGGCGACGGTTTGAGAGACAACTGGAGATGGTCCATGGGGCTGTTAGAGAGGCTGACTATATGGTGGAGCTTCTCACGGTCCAGGGTCAAGTGGACTATGATCGACTGCTGAAAGCCACTGAGAAATTGGAGGTGAGTTTTTGGTGGAAGTTAGTAACAACAGTGGCGAAGGGTCCTTATAACCTGCAAAGGGCAGCTGCATGCTGCAGTAAAAATGTTTAAATTTATACTTAAAAAATATTCCACCGGCTTCCCTTTTCAAAAATTTCAGCCTTCGCCACTGAGTAATAGTATTGGAATTTCCTAAAACAAATTAATTTTAAAAATATCCACAAGTGACTCGTCTGTTTTTTTATTTTCACATAAATACCTAATAATATTTTTTTTTAATACACATTTCTGTTATTTTTGACGAATTACCGTTGAAAATGAAAACTCTTCTTGATAATTATCTTATGTATAGGAAAATTTGGAGCACTCAATGCGAGATTCGGTGACTCAGTGGTCAGAGCATTCCCCTGGTCTGTCTCACTCTGATTGGTCGTGGATTATAGTCCCGCCTGAGTCTTTAAATTTTTTTCTATCTAAATCGAGCTATTTATTCCTGACTACCCTCTAGCTTTCTACAATATATATTTATTCCACAGACGCTGAGTGAATCTCTCGCCCGTCGCAGCGGGGAGTTGGTGGGTGAGCTCCGCGCGGCGGGTGCCCCCCTGGCGGCGGGGGCGGAGCCCAGCGTGGCGGCGGCGCTGCGCCGAGATCTGGACGGGGCTGCGGCTGCCTACGACCATACTTGCGCTAACCTCACGCAACTGTGCGATAAGTAAGCTTCTTCAGTATCTCCCTTTTGTAGGTATACCTCGGGACACTTATCTTGGACCTTAAATCCTGGCCCGCGCGAATTACATACAAACATACATAAGTACGTACATACGTGCCTATTTCTCTCCAGGGTAGACAGAGGCAAAAGCTCGCCAATACCCGTTTTGTATTAATCTATGCATTTTAGATCCAAGATAATTGTCTAGAGGTATACCTTTTTTGTTATTTTCTATTTTAGGTCATATTTCCCAGCGTCATCTGGTGATTTTAGGTCTATATCACGGGTGACTGCCCTGTAGAATGTAGCTGTAGACCTAAAATCTTGTGACATGTTATAACTGACATTGTATTGAAATATTTGCACGTATATACTATTTACTCATTTAAATAGTCTAAGTGGTCTACATCCTAAAACCTATGTTACAATCTAAATAAATCTATATTTTACGCCTAAATAACACCCAGTAGTAAATTGAAAACTTTTTTAAACCCTCGAAGAAATCACATTTAAACCATACAGTTACCCCAGTACCAGGCCCAGATACGTAACCCAGGTTCTCTCCCAGGTACAACAAGGCAGTGGGCCTATGGAAGCGCTACCGTGACGCGGCGGCGGCAGTCCGCACCTTTGCCGACAGTGCAGAGTCCCGCGTCCACGCGCTGCGGCCTGACGACGCGCCCGCCATGAAACAGGTCAGTCTTCTATCTGTCTTAAGGCACCCACACATTAACAGTCCGCCTGAAGTTTCTGGTCCTTATGAGCGACCTGCAGTGCCCTGCTGCTACTTTTGCGACTACACACTAGCAATTGTTAGTCGACAGTTTAACGTCGGTACGGTCGACTGCCGGCAATGGTCTGCCCCTCTAGACAAGTGGCAATTCGTCGGCCGGCGTTTTGTAGAATACAATAAATGTATGGGATTTGACGTATATGACAGGCGTCAACGAATGTCAAAGACGTCAAATCCTATACATTCGTCATTTTATTCCATCATACGCCGAGCACCGAATTGTCACTTGTCTAGTGGGGCTGATATCGGTTTGACCGTCCACACACTACATTTAGCAGACGTTCATAAGTTATCATTGTCATCATAATCATCATTCAAACTTGGATATAAATTGAAACACCTAACATTATATTATTAGCAAAATATGATCTTTGTAAAACACTCGTGTGTTGCAGGCGCTTTACGTTTCAAACACAAACCTAAATAGTAAAGTCAGCGCCATATGTCTTGTACCCATAATGTGCTCGTATACAGCTTCACGGGCTTCACCACTTTGTATGTTTGGCTTGCATAAATATAATTATTGTGAAAGAAAATTATCTACCTACTACTTACTACATAATTTGAACTGCAGTGAAAACTTTAAATTGGCCGTCTCCTAGTATAAATAAATAATTATGTAACACTAAATTATCAGCTGTAAGTTTTCCTAAGATGTGATAAATATATAAAATAAATAAATACGCGCAGTACGCGTTTTTTGGGTATCTTTTGAGGATAGTACAGGGTGCTACGGCGGTAGACAAGCTCAAATCCACTAATCATAGATTATATCAAACCAATCTACGCACGGTAGTAGGGCCTCGTTTCTCTCGTGACTTAGGTCCAAGATATGTGGCGCAGATTCTACTGTTAATATGTATGAAAATGAAATTCGCCACAATTCGGTAAAAATAAGTTGACAATATTATACGTGTTATCAAACGTACGAGAATCCGCTTTCGCTTTTCGAAGGCTAGTCTAAGGGCTCGGCAAAATACCACACACCTCTAGATCAATACTCGGAGCTGCTCCAAACGAAGCCTTGGAGTCCGTTGAGTCACGCTACTGACCGCACCTAACTCGCCTAATAGATTGGGGTCGATGCTCTTAGCACTTGGCGATTTCAGTAGTGAAATGTTTTCACGTTAGCCACAGAGACAAGTCTTTTTAAATTAATTGAGTTGTTTTTATGGTGCGTTATTGCACAATGGGGAGAATACCATGAGAATACGATCAAAAAAACTGTCACCATCTTTTAAACACAGATTTTTTGTCAACTCGCGAGCTTCTAATTTTACATTTTGTTATGGCTCCACCCCTCAAAAAAAAAACAACCCTTATAGGATCACTTCGTTGTCCGTCTATCTGTCTAGACCTTTTTCTCGGGAATCCGTGGAGGTATTAAGTTGAAATTCATAGCACATACCTACTCAGGTCTATCCCTACTAATATTATAAATGTGAAAGTAACTCTGTCTGTCTGTCTGTCTGTCTCGCTTTCACGCCCAAACCACTGAACCGATTTTGATGAAATTTGGTATAGGGGTAGATTAGACCTCGAGAAAGGACATAGGCTATGTTTGGTCGCGATAACCGACATCCACGCGGGCGGAGCCGCGGGCTAAAGCTAGTAACGTTATATAGCTGTGCAAAAACCAAACTTATCTGTAAAAGGTGCCAAAATTAATTGCTTCCTAAAACTTTCATGTACCTGTATAAGCTCACCATTTTAGAGTGTTTGATTTACTTTACAAATATGGTTCCGCTTCTTCACAATCTCACCACAATATACACGACCGAATATTTACAAAGCGTACTTTTATCACTGGTCGTCGCACTTTTGGTGCTAGTATAGGCGTGGGTGTGGGCGCGTTGTTCAATGTCATAGTTTTTATGGGTACACTGATTTAGGCACTACTTATTCCTAACAATTCAAATCAAACTATAGGTACAATAATATTATGTAAAATCTAGTGTCTGATGGTCCCAATCAATCTTAAACAATAGTCTATTAATTCGTGCCCAATTTCGCTGGACGGTCATCTTTCAACCATTTCTTATAAGGAGAGTGACACACAAATTGCTAATAATTGCATCGCTGTTTAGGTCTTATTCTTTTACGAGGCTGGAGCTGAGTGTAGCGGGGATACCTACGCCTATATATGTCCGAAGGGGTAGACAGAAGTATATTAACACCCACATCTGATGAGGCCGTCAAGCTAAGTGCCACCATTGTAGCATGGTACGTGTCTATAATGGTGACCCTCTTTCCAAGACTTTGCCCTCAGCTTACCATCAGGCAAGGCGAAGTCAAATTGACGTGTCCTATATAAAAAAAAAATCGTTAACTATGATAGATGAATATTTTTTTATTGTACACCAATATAGATTTACAGCAGGACTAGGTAGGTAGCAGGATTTTCGGTCCCAAGTAATAGGGGGCGAGCTTATCTCCAGTATAAACTACTACTACGGCGTAGACTACTAAAACCACTACGTGTAGGTACTATTATATCGGATCGGAATGAATGGTCTGTATTAGCGTGTATAATGTGATATTTGCTTTGACTGTATTGTGTGCTGCGGGTCGAAATAAATATATTTTTCTTTCTTTTTCTTTCTTTCTTTATAAACAGGCGAGCTTATTGCCGTCATTTGTCCCGCTTTGCCTTGGTGCACTTTTTCCTTTTAAAAATTAAACAACATATTTATAAATTTAAAACGTTAGTAGAAAGAGATAAATCTGGATTCTTTGTTATAAAAATATACCTACACTGTAAGATGTGCACTAAGATTTGCATCAGAGGTAACTAACCAGTGTGACCGCAACAATCCCGTTATGTACACGTCTTACGTATTATTCTGCGTAAAAGTTTAGCGTGTTTCAGACTAGCTATAAAAATATAACACAAAAATATTTACATGCACACTTTAGGCATTTGGTTGGCGGCACATAGGTATATAATGTCCTGGGGTGCTTGACCCGGAAACTCCACTCGGTGCGTGGTGGGCTAGGATGGGTACATTTCTCCCACAGAGGTTTCGGCCGAGGACTGCTCGGAGGCTTTCCACCACATGTTCCTGTGACTAGCAAAGGGCACAGGGAAGGAGGGTGGAAATAAGGCAAAGGAAGGGCCGGTGCTCCCGCTCTCTTCCTTTCCGGGATTTGAGGGGGCTATCTTAAAACCGTGAAAACAGAAGTATTTAGCGATCTGTGGTATCCAATCTTCCTCTCATACTTAATTGAGGAGGCTTGGGGAATAATCAAGTAGAATTGCACCCATTGCCTCTCCCTATATCCGTGCTTATTGTAAACAGCAGCACGTGTATCCTACTTGGCTACTGCTTTATCAGCTTATTGTGTGTGCTTGTTTGCCACATGAATTGTATGTAATTTTTAAATAAGACCTAAAGTAGGTAGTAAATAAGCACGTAGTTTCTAAAATTCACTTGCAGCATTTTCAAAGTCGATTGACGGGAAAATCGATGGACCCATGTTCATATCGATGATGATTATAGTTTGACGTCGAATATATAACCTCCTCCTTTTAAAAATAAAACAAATAAAAGATGTTCAAATGTCATAATTATACAAAAATCTGATGAATAGAGCGCAAACGAACAGGGATTAGGGATGTCAATTTGTCGATATTTTTCGCGGGGTTTAATTGATGGGGTGTTAGGTTAGACCGCGTGTGTATAGAATATAGACAGTGCACAGATGCTGTCATCGACTGCCTAATACGACAGTGAGTAATTCTGAATGACACAACTCCGTTGTTATTTGACATTGACATTCGGTGCGCCTGCGCAGTGCGCCGACCACCGATAATGTTGCGCGAACTGTGCGAAGTGAGTGAAACAATTATCCGTTGTGTTATTTTAAGAAAAAATGCGTGATTCCCCGCACGTTGGCAATTTGGGCCACCCATCTCCTCCCATGCGGTGTCGTACAAGGCAACTAAGGGATAGGGCTGTTTAACGTCAGACCGATATTATACAGCCCAGCCTCAGGCGCAGATGCATGGCTCGAGTCAACAATAATGCCCGGGATACGACAATAGGCTCACCCCCATTACGATCTAATACAATGATTGGTGAAATGTGGGTGTTAATTCACCTCTGCCTAACCCTCCGGGGATAATTGATGAATGTATGTATGTTATGTAATTATTTCGGGTTATGTTTTGATATTTATAATTACATATTTATATAATATCTTGATTGATGATTAAAAATGATGTTTGTTTTAAAAGTAATAGGTGTATTAGTAATTAGGAACTACAAACTAATTATGGTAATTATAGATAATTTTAGTATATCAAGATTAGATAGGAAAGCGTAAACGTGTATTTTGTTAAAGATAAAGCGAATAAACAAGGCATCAATATTTAGTGTTGTACCCTATTCACACTAATAAAGAGAAAGAATTTGAGACTTTAAGAGTTAGTTTGAACGATTTTAAAAATTATTTTCGGATTTGATACTGGGCTTATAATTCATAGGGAATACCTACTTCCCCATGAATTGGCTATAAACTTAATGCTAAGACTTTTAGGAGTCGAGCAGATGGAAGACGCATGCGGGTGCGATGTGAAGTGAAATAGAACCAAGTAGGTACCTACCTATTGCAGGTGAAACCGCAGAGCACAGTCAGTTTATAATGATTTAAAAGTGAGAATGATTAGGTGTACTTTACACTTAATTAATACTTAAAACCACTGAAATGTGCTTATGGTGAAAGTAAACATTATTTATAATTAAAAAATACATAAAACACAATTAATTTTTGGTAAAACTCATTTATTATAACTAGACGTGAACATGGATTTTGCTTTCAGTAATTTTAATGTCAATGTCCTAGGTATAGAGTGAAAACATTTTGAAAAGGTAGACATTTTTATTGGCTTTTTCACGATAATAATAATATTAACAGCATGAGATATAGGTACTTTATAGCGCTGATTGGATCCAACCAAACTAAGCATAGCTTGTATGAGTTCTAGGATGCGAGTAAAAATACTTAGATGTATAGGAAGTGTATTGGGAAAAGGCTCTGAGGAGATAATATAGACACAAGCGTAAAAATTGCAAGGGTCTGAAGATGATTTTTTCTAAGCCACCTAGGTAGCAGACAGGTACGGGGTCGGGCAGATGTGCAACGCTAAGGGCGTCACACTCGCACTGCCGACTCGGTAGAAACCTTAGAATACCCTTCTTTAAGAACTCCATTATGGTGTTCGCTCGAATAACTATAGCAGGGAGGTCATTCCACAGCTTGAGCGTGTGGGGGATGAAGTTCCTTTTATACCGTCTACATGATGATGATGATACATGGTAGCTTAGTGGTTAAGGAGTCGACCCTACGATCGAGAGGTCCCGGGTTCGAATCCTGGCCATTACACTACCGACGTGAACCCACTCCTAACACAAGCAATTTAGCTTAGCTGGAGGGGTTAACGGGAATATTAGTAATTTCAGTTGCTAATATTCTTTCCAAAAAAAAAAGAAAAAACAAGAATATAAATATACGTCTACGTACAAATCAATCAGAATATCAATACGTCCTGCCAATTATCTACATAGAAAGGAAACAGATAAACAAAAACAAATAAGATAACAAAGAAACATAACTAATAGCGAGGTTAGTAAACGGTTCTGGGAACACATCGGTGCAAACAAAAAGCTTATTTGCTAATTGTCAAAACACCCGGCCATTATGGAGAACATTCGCACGATTCATGTTTATTAACAACATTACACAGTTGACAGTTTGACACAAAACATTAGTGATGTAACAAGCTGGTCAGGATGAAGCGGTTGAAAACAGGTAACCTGTGGTAAAGGCCTGAAGTCTAAACTTGAGACCACTTCGACAAAAGTAGTTGCCTCTTAGCCGTCGAATTTCAAAGAAGACTAACAGAGAGTTGGTCTAATCGATTTTACCAAATAAAGACGTTCAAGTTTGACTGGGTTATCACATCACGTTATGTGTGTTCAGTTTAAATGAACTTGGGTCACAATTTATTTTCAGTGCTGCGGGCTCTCGCACTAGAGCTTCAGAAAATTGTGAAACGTGCATATGTAAACAAAATGCAACTTGTACTTATGCGTAAGAATGTGTCGTTATATATAGAAACATGGTTTTCGATCGTGTTTCATGCGAACCCAATAAAGGATATAATTATACACCTTTTCATACAACTTTATATAAAAATGTGTAAACATTTCATGAAGGAGCCCCTGTTTTCGTTCCAAAAAAATACAGTAATCAAGTATGAGAGTGTGTGGTAGACAACGGTGGTTCAACCGCTTATTTGCCTGAAACAGTTAACTGGGCCATTACACACATTACATACATACGGAAATTGTCCGAAACAACATTACAGGCACAAAGAAATCTCTCAGTGACGCATTCGTCCCAAATGGGTTAAGCAGAGATGAGTAAATAGCCATAATTAACCAATATGTACCTATTCTGTTTTAGTCTCACTGCTTTGACGTGCAAGTAATGATAATAAATAAACTACTTTATCTAATTTGTAAAAAATCGTAGACCGCAATCGCGTGATACAGACGAATACAAAAATTACTAATTACTTGAAAGAACTAAATTTCAAATAAAAAGTATTTTAACCAATTTAAAAAATTGGAGGTTCTCTAATTCAAAGTTTTTGTAACTATGCACTTTTATACACCTTCTTCCTGTGAGATTATTATTGCTAATATATGACATTAAGAACTTGCTCCCAGGCCAGGCACAGGTTTACGTCTCAGTGTTGGGGCGCCAGACGGACGGACAAATATCGGTCGAAGGTGATGATGAAAGGGAAAATTATAAAATAATTATTGTTCAAAAACCAACTTTAAAATAGTAATATATTTTCAAGATCAAGTTCAAGAAATAAAAATATTTTATAATTTTTATCACGTATATTTTGATGGTAAACATCTGAAGCACGGCTACTCATCAAATTTTAAATACAATTGTATTCATACATGAGCTCATTCCCGGTGCCCACTTTCAAATTACATTTAGGTACCTACCAACTGTACTGTAATATTTAATTAGGTAGGTACTTAGTACGTTGTGCTGTCGTTTTCATATTTTCAGGTTCAACAAAACTTCTATCTGTTTAATTGCGTAATCGTAAAGCTCAGCAGTATTAAGTTCAATTATTGATATCGTAAAAATTGCAAGTTACTTAATGAGGTACCTCCGCTCTGCATAAACATGATAAAGCAATACATTAATGCAGTGAAACTTCATTAACATTCACAATAAAGTCACTGTGATAACGACTGATAATGCGTCCGACCAACCGCGGGCTAGTCGCTTTGCGGGCGTCCGGCACGAAGGACGTCTGCATACAACCGCGAAAACAAACGAACAAGTCGAAACATAACTCGAATATCGAAAATCTAAAACTCCAAGAAGTGTCAAAATCGATAACAGCCAAGGTCACAACACTAGTCCTACGAACGATGTTTAAGTTGTTGAGTGTGCATAATTTCATTTGATCATTAGGCGATAAAGCAACTGCATACAACACCGACCTTGGAACGCGACCGTGACTCCATTTTGAGCTGATGTTCCAAATTTGAATTTCGCGTAAAAATTCGACACAAAGTGTTTCTATTACATTTGGACAGATAATAAACCCGCGAAAAGGACCCGCAATAAAATTAATTATTACGAATACCCTCAAAAGTAAAATAGTTTTTTTTATTATTTATGTCACAGGTGACCTTAACAACTCCGCGTTGAAATTTTAATTATTTATTTTTAATCTGTTTCTCGTAAACACAATAATGAATAAATTAATTAAAATCGAAGGATAAATGTTAATAAATGTAGTGATAAATGTATGATTGGTGCCATTATATCAAATGTGAGAGGTGATCTTGTTTTTGTAGTGAAGTGATAAGGAATATGTGTCACGGGATCACAGTGTGATTTATCAACAATATGTCACTTCACGAGGTAAGATTACACAGATTTGGGTTGAACCGGATTTGATTTTGAGATAAATTGACGATTGATTCTTGTATTATTTATATTCAACTCGGAGATATATAAAACTCGAAAAATATAAAATTACAATATTTTTTAATATTGTACAGATCAATATTAATTCTAGTTTTAAACAGTGTACTGTGAGGGCATCGTTCCCTGTTCCAATGTGCCATTTTTATTTAGATTTTTCGACTAATTTAAATTAATTAATTCTAGTTGTGAACAGTCAAAATTTTCCATTTCTAAAAAATCGTACGCCAAAAAAAAAATTATAGAAATAAGCCCAATACTAGAGTTTTTCCTAATAGTACATCGGAAGATATTATAATTTCCATACACATTTGATCGCGTGGTCGCAGGTTCACCCGGTTATTTTATTACGCTACCGTGAACCCATTGATAACACAAGCATAACTTATCTAGGACGAGCAAAAATAAAATAAATACCGTAGCATTCTATAAGAACATTTAATTTTTTTTTATTACAGTCTAACGTAGACATTCACGGTCGTGTGACATTCATTGATAAGAAGTATTTAATCGAAATTGATGATTATTGTAACGTAAACAGCCGTACATATCGTAGTGTAGGTCTAAATATACAATACTTTATCTCTGTACGCTCGGATACCAAGGCAAAGTTCATTGGAATCGGCGCAAATACAGTGTGATGAGATCATCAGCACTAAATCTAAGAATCTGCGAATATTATGAACACGAACTACCTAATAGTATCCATACTTCCATATTAACATTATAAATGTGAAAGTAATTCTGTCTGTCCGTCTGTAACGCTTTCACGCCAAACCACGGAACCGATTTTGATGGAATTTGGCACATGGATAGATTAGACTTTATATTTTCCGTCCCACGTAGTCTTTGAGCTATCGTCTTCTATCAACACTTCTGTTAATTGGGCTGACATGCTAAAATTGAAAATTCTCTGATAGAAAATCCAATGCACCGTGTCTGACCCGGGATTCAAATCCCGGGTCAGACAAGGTGCATTGGATTTTCTGCCGGATAACATCAGGAATCAATAAACCCATATCATAAGATTCATCTGACGATCGCATCGACGGTATTACTATTAGAGCTATGGTAATGAAAATTTATAAGCTCCTAGTTGAACCAACTAATTTGAAACCATCCGCACTCATACGCATCTAGATGGTATGACGGAAATCGTCCAAAAGGGGCCTCCATTATGGAGTAGTTCCGCTATGAAATCGGTATGGTATGCTATCACGTACAGCCAATTATATTTATTTAGAGACTGCCTGTGTGGCGCGACGGTAGTGAGTCCCGGGTTAGGCAAACAGATGTCAGGATATCTGTTAGGGAATTCTCAGTAGCAATACTGAATCAGGAATAAGTATAATTGACAGCAATAGAAGTTTTTGTGATGTCAGTGGAAAGACCAAAGGCATGTCCTGTTTTGTCTTTTGCACTGACGGCACAGAAACACTCTGTTCTTATGGGATCGGTAGCACGAGCGTAACGCCCCTGGTGTTACACACGTCCATTGACCACGGTAACCACTTCAGATGGGTCGTGGCTTGTCTACCACCTAAGTAGTATACCTGCAGATCGTCAGTGCAGAAGACAAAGCAGGACAAACCTTTGGTCTTCCCACTGACAACAATAAATCTCTCCAGTGCGCTCTGGCTACCCTACTCACCGCCGGGAACACAACGTGAGTTTATTATAGCCGCGGTTTTCTGTAGGGCGGAGAGTTCCTCCCCAGTCAGACTGCTCATTTGGGACGGCCATACCGTCGTGTCATACCTCCTTAATTCCTCCCCTAGTAAAGCCTCGCCTAGGTACCAGCTTATCGGTGAGATATAAAACAAGTTCGAGAAAGAATAGCTCAATATTTATTGATCAAATATTCGCGGTAGGTAGTCGGTCGTCTAAATATTATATGTCAATACAAGATCTTGTGCAAATGGAGTGGGTTAAGGACTTCAGTTAAGCGTAAACAGTGACAGGTCTATAACCCTCCAACGGAACAAAACCTGTTTCCATTGTTTCGTGAGTAAATACGTCTATAAGTACTCCATATTATAGCACTTTATGTTTCTCTGAAGCCTGGAGTTTAACAGAATCTACACCAGAAGGCTTATTCTCTTTCTGTTCAAATTTCAGTCTCAATCTGTCAAAATCAAATTAAATATCAAAACGAAGAATATTTCAGCAGATTTTTTTTCTGTGAAAGCGAATGCTTTTTTGTTGTAAATACGATACTCTATGCCTGTGGGATATATAGGTATGAGGGAAATAATGCCGAGACCAAGAGGTCGACAGTGGTGTGTAAATATATGTTGGAACTAAAATGTGCTCTATACGCGCAGTACACGTTGCTTGGATCTGTTTTGAGGATAGCACGAGGTGCTACGACGGTGGACGAGCTCAAATTTACCAAGCATAAATTATTAAAAATCAATCTGGACGCCAAAGTCTCATTTGCCCCGCAATTCAGGTCCAAGATACGTGTCCCGACAAATACAATATTTTTCTATGGACTGTATTATTTATTACTAGCTGACCCGGCGAACTTCGTACCGCCATATTTTCTGATCCCGTTTCCGCTGCATATCTCTAAATTTATCAGTGTTTCCCTACAATATTATGCATGTATTATACATATAAACCTTCCTCTTGAATCACTCTATCTATTAAAAAAAACCGCTTCAAAATCCGTTGCGTAGTTTTGAAGATTTAAGCATACATAGGGACGGACAGACAGCGACAGCTACTTTGTTTTATAATATGTAGTGATGATGATAGGTAGTGAAGTGATGATAGTGATAGTGATAACATCCTTATCCCCTATTCGTCTTGGTAGCTTGTTCGTGTATTGTATTTCACCCTTTTGTATTTCAGTATTTCTCACAAAATGTTCTCTGTAATTAATTAAAGCTATTTCGTTTATCAGTATACAGTGCATGTTAGGGTATAATTGAATACTGTCTCAGTAATTATCACATGTCGTCGGAGTAATTACACGAAGTTTTGTTATTTTGTCAGCAGACACACAAGGCCGCGGCTATGATAACTGCAGCTACAAATTAGCGAGTTGCCAAAGTCAGTTTATCGCGGAATAATTAGGTTTATACGTAGTTAGGTTTGTAGGGTTCCCACCGATATATTCGGGGCGCAAGTCTAACTACTGCTACACCTGCTGATTCATGAATGAGGCTCTGGGTAGGCCTCTTTTGGCCAAACATAAGTCGCTGTCGAAAAATCCAAAGAATCTAATTTGATTTATTTTATTTCATGGTCGATTTAAATTGTGTTTAAAGAAATATGAAAAACACTACTTTTTAAAGCCATATTGCACATATTGCACTGCTAGAGGTACTGATCAAAATTGTTACATTGCAATAAAATTAATAAAAATAATTTAAATCTAATGAGCCCTCGTTTCTTTAACATGATTATGTACACAAAGTCTGTTATATGGACACACCAGACATCGCAAACAAACATAGTCATGTACGTTGCAGTTGAACACTAAAGTACCTTCGTCAAAGTACCATTGTGGTGCTACTGTGGTACTACTGTGGTAGGCGCTACTACTGTCAATACATAGATGAAACACGTCATACAATGTAACGTAAAACATATGCCACCATTTACCACATGGCATTTTTCGACATAATATTATTTTGTTTTATTAAAAACAGCCATGTTGTCTGTAATCAGTGTTTGTTATAATATAGGTATGTTGTTATTATCAATTGTTAAAACAAATTACCGTTGCTCACCGACTGCACAGAGATATCCTTTAATCTATTATTTAATACGTCTATTGCATGTATTATAATATGTAATTCACTAAAAACAATAATCTAGTACCTATATTTCAATCATTCAATAAGTTGCTAAAGAAAAAACAATATGCTACTTGTAGGAAGTAGGAAAATAGAAATATTAGGAGGAAATAAACCGTACGAAGTCGATATTAGTCTCTCAATTAAGTTGGGTTATTCTGGTTCGTCCAATTTCATAACTGATTTTGGATAGCTAGCTACGAACATAAAACTTTTTTTTTGCTTTGGTAACCAGTTACGAAAGAAGAATTAAATTATGTATGCTGAACTAATTATGTGAGCTTAATTCTACACGATTTAAGCAATGGAAAATATAAAGTTCGTTAAAAATATATTTTGATTATATTCCGGTAAATGTGTTTTACT
Source organism: Eilema depressum (assembly GCA_914767945.1). Classification (NCBI taxonomy): domain Eukaryota; kingdom Metazoa; phylum Arthropoda; class Insecta; order Lepidoptera; family Erebidae; genus Eilema; species Eilema depressum. The sequence continues at coordinate 21,219,650 of OU612020.1, forward strand.
AGTTATACTTAACTTCAACTACAGTCAAGTGTATTGTGTATTTTAATATCAATAGTGCCATGGTATAACAAGTACATATTGTCCTACACGACAGCCTACAAGTCTACAAACAAAACTACGCAAAATTAATTGTAGTTTCCAAAGTCAAACAAATGGAAGATAATTAAAAACATTTGTGGAAGCGATGCCACTGTGATTAGCGTGCTGCTAACTTGCCAAGGGCGAAAAGTACGAGAACTCCTAGCTCTGACTACGCCTCGCACGTAGACCACATAACGCGTAGACGAGGCAGGAGAAAATATATTCGTATAGCCATAGTGCGACCATTGCCTGTTCATGGAAACAATTCACATCTTTTTTTTTAAAGTAAATAAAAATATAATAAACAGTCAGACAGACGATCCACCCATTACCGTCGTCTGCGGATCTTTTCATAGTCTTCATCCATTTCTTCAGGTTTCATTTTTTGCGAAAGGTATGGGTGTTCCAGTACCTATTCACGACACCCCATCGAACTTATCTGTTTCTTCGTGCAATTGCATTATCTATTCCACTGTCAGACCCTCCAGATCTTGTATGTCTACGACTCTATAAGCTCCCGTCTCAATGGTGATTCTTAGAAAGCAGGTGGAAACTTTTTAACTCGCCCCCCGTCCCCTCCCCTCCCTCGTAGAACAGCCCCAGTAGGTAGGTATGTAGATTTCCATGTTTGTTACTCTACTAGTACGAAAATTAACTTATTATTACTTACCTAAATATACGTTGCATTATCTTTTTATCTAAGATCTATTACAATAAATTATTTAACACTTTATCTGATTACAATTTCGATAACACTATGACATAGCGATATAATTCAATAACCGTACTATCATTGCAATGCGTAAACTTCCGCAAGTGTTATCTAACATCTAGTAATTATGTAGGTCTATATTCAGCACTAGATTATATAAGAATAATATTGATATGATTGCGATATCGTCATGGTCGTTCGTCTCAAGGAATCTGACAAAAGGTGTGAATTATGATCGATTCGTATTGGTAGAATAAATATTTCGTAATCGTGACACCGCCGAATCTACCGATATAGAAGGTAATCAGTAGTTGACTACTAAGCTCATCTCAGGCCGGGAGGTCATACAGTGATTGGTGCTCCCAATATAGCCAGAATAAATCTAGCCGCGGACCCCAGACTCCGGGTTGAAGACCTCGAATACGACAGAGACTCAAGGATGATGTCGAGAAAGCTAGTTCAGTAGAACCGCAAGATTTGACAGGAACAGACAGGAACTTTCATTCCGGGCACACAGCTAATGTTGTGTCCAAAAGGAAACCAAAATCTGTCATTATAAGCCCCCCGAAACAGTGAGTTTAAGTAGTAAAATACTGTGGAAAAGTACATGGTTATTATACACACTTCCATACTAATATTATAAATGCGAAAGTAACTCTGTCTGTCTATCTGTCTGTTACGCTTTCACGCCGCAACCCCTGAACCGGTTTTGATGGAATTTGGTACAGAGATAGACGAGACCTTCAGAAAGAACATAGGTAGGCTATGTTTGGTCGCGATAACCGACATTCAAAATGTGCCACAAGTTCCACTAAGTATAACAGCATAAACAGTCTGAACCAAAAGATTTTGTACCTTATGTACGAGTATAAGAATGTTTTTACAGAATGTTTTTAAATTTTTAGTTCTTCAATCCTTAATAATACTGTGTCTCCTCAGTTTGAAACTAGACAACGCTATGTAATATGTATTTCACAATATTATTGTTACTAAAACAACTTTGACGGTTTACTTTTACTTGTGAAAGATACAAGCAGATTAGAAATTAATGCTCAACACATTATACTTATTGCCTGAGTGCGCAAAGTCCGCAATAATTAAAGAGCACAAATAAGATGACAATGACATTTAAATAGACAAACAAATGGACTAATATAGTTAAGATTGTTTGACTAATTATTTAATTTAACAATTATTTAACTTTTGACTGTAATAAGTTCAAAGTTGAATAAGTTTGACATTATTTTAATGTTTGATATTATTAATATTCCCATCAATACAAGTTACATGAAACACAACACACGAATCACGATACAGGATTTCCTGTTAGATAAAATTTCGCGTAAACATTTGCCTAATTAAAATAATATCGTTTTTGATACGTATGTTGTAGCTATTGTACCTAACTAAAAAACGATATTGTATTTTTATTGTGCAAGCTATTACCATATATTGTTTGGAGTTTCCGAAATTTCGGCGCTATTGCAAGCATCATGATCACGGAGAAACTAAATTATCAACGCCGAAATTTCAAAAACTCCAAAAAATACATAGTAAATAGCCCGATAGCTCTAATAGTAAGGTGAACGACCATGATAGTTTAAAAAAACCGATATTAATTAGTAATACTGCGTTATACTGCAGACTGAATATACAATGTACATAAATATCGATTATACCGATTTCAATACTTAGCACAATTACTCAAGGTGTGTGAGAATGTAGACGCTTCATTGAACTAAGTTCTTACAATAGAACTGATTCCAATGTTCAAGAACAACCGAAATTATGAAGTGTATTGTCCTGCTAATTGCTATTGTTTTGAAGGCAGAAGTTACGTGTACTTAGTTTATGCCACATAACATGTGTGTTTGTACTTGAACTGGAGTAAATAATATACCCACAACAATCTTACTGCGTATCTACTACGATTATAACAGCCGTTCCCTATAACCTATCTATCGCCATTTTTGACATTAGAAAGGAAAAAACGTCATCAATCTCTGTGGTAACGCAATTCATAGTAGCAAAATAACAATAGGATTTAACAAAGGAACTATCTCTACCTTTACCTTTATCTGTAGATATGTTATTGGGACACACAACGACAGCCTCCGTGGCGTAGCGGTAGTGAACGCGGCCGCTACGCAGGAGGCGCGGGTTCGATCCCCGCTCAGTGCAAATATTTGTGTGAATGAAATATGAGTATTTGCATTGGTCTGGTCGTGCCTCGGAGAGCACGTTAAGCCGTCGGTCCCGGTTGCCATGAGAACATCTATGGCAGTCGTTACGGGTAATTGGAGCCCTCAAAAATCCAAAAACAACGGTCAACTGCTAAACTTCGATATCGCCTAATATTAACATTGGGTTGTGGAGGTCAGATGACAATCGCTTCACGGAAAATATCGAGGTCTAGTCAAATCCGTGGTTAAGACTGGTAAAAGCGGACCCCAGACTCCGAGCTGAAAGCTTCGGATGCGACTGGGCATTAACGCTAAGAAGAAGAAGAAGATGTTATTGGGAACGGCCGTAAATGAAGGATAGATGGATAGTTTTTTCCTCGATTATCGCAAAACTGCTCGAAAGATCTGGAAGAATTTGGCACAGAGATAGGTAGTCTGGAATAGCAAATTAACTACCTTTTTGTCTTGGAAATAGGTTCCTATGGATCGCAGAATCAATATTTCATAGCGTAACCACGGGCAATACCCAATAAATTTTATAATTCACACATACATTTCGTTTGTAATTAGATTTTGATTATTCTACTAATAACTATACTTATTTATGAGGACTTAACAAGATGTATAAAATACAAGATAATATTATGTCATTTTATAAAAGGCATAATAATAAAATATTACATCATTTGATGTAGACGCATATGAAATATCTTCACTTTTTATGTGACGGCATTCAGTAAAAAAAGAAATAATATCGGCATCTACGTCAATACATCGCTATTACTAAAATTACTATCCATAAACCCCCAAAAATTCTAAACGATAAATCTGCCTACGCGCAATGCAATCCTTTCAGCATCACATCACCAGCTAAAAGCATCTGTTATGAAGTGACGTAACAGCCCGAAAAAATAACGTTCACGATTGGTCACAGATCTTTCTAATTTTAAAAAAATCCAAGGAATTGATGGCGCCTTGGCATCTTTAGAATAAACGTATTAATATTATTTCCATTTCTTAAATTTACTAACGTTAGTTATTAGGCTTTTTGTGTTTTTGCATACAATTCAAAATAAACAATACACTTCTCAACTCGTAAATCCTCTAAACTGAAATTTTTAAAGAGTTCTTGCAATATCTCTTGGTTCAACATTTTCAGCTCAGTGAAGTAAAACTGTTTTTCATGGATTCCATCGCAATTTATTTGGTGTTATTTTCCTATATGCACTGATCCCGTTCCGACATTTAGGTTGCTCTCTTTTGTCTCCACTAGATTCTGGAACGTTCTGTGGCCATAACATTCGTGCATAATTCCTGTCTGAAAAATTAGTTATAATTATCACCTATAAATTTTCTGGACATCTAACATTTTTCGCTTGACCTAATAAAATAGGCAATTCGCCAGCTATCACCTGGTACTTGTACCAATTACTCTTTGTATAGATGGTGCCAACTGCCAACATGTGCTGGTATTCGTATACCTAGATCTCTCTTTCCTATATAAGGGCTACCGTATAAATTTTGCATTTAGATTCCTAGAGTAGCTTACTTTAGTCAATAAAAAGTCTACACATGAGATGTCAATGCAGAAAAAGTTTATATATTAGGTGCTGTCTTACCTTGTTTATCGAGAGAGTTAAACGTACATCAGGAACGATATTTTTTAGACATACGACATTTTACACCCAGTGACTTATTTGTTTTTGATGTAGTTTAATACGATTTCACCTCACCTGATAGTACTTAAGTCAAAGGGAAAGTCGTAGGAGTGAGGGTCACGTAGATACAAACAATGCTACAATGGTGACCCTCAGTTGGACTATCTAACCAAAAGCTTTTTCACGCTCCGCTTATAGGACCCAAGATTGTAGGAAGAAGAACACGTGTGTTAGTAGGGAATTCCACAGCTACCATTAGATGCAATTTCTATGTGTTCATTAACATCCAAATTCACAAGGCATTCTGTGAGAATGGAATCTGGTAATAAAATTTAATTTAATTTTTTTTATTATATTTGCTGTTTAGTATCAGATGGACCCATTCTTATTTCTCAGTTTTGTATGAAAAAAAAAACCGAGATCTTTCAGTAAATTTATGTGATCTTTCAGTGAATTTGTGACATGTAGTTAATTACTAAATATTTAATTCATTCAACTCTTACTCTATTAATTCACGTTTCAGGACAACTAAATAACAATGTACCTGTTTTTACTTTTTAAAATGTTTCAGTTATTTCAACGAAATTAATTACCTATCAGTCTGACATAAATGCATACACTTTGAAGGTACTTAACATTATTACACAAACCGGTTTCAGTATGTGATCATCAGTCGTATAAAAGTCGTTTAAGTCTTTGATGATTAAAACATTTAAATACGAGCCAAAGAGAATAATTACAAAAAGTAAAAACTCGACCTTGGTACTTTTTGAAAACAGAATTTGGCACTAAAATTCTACCACCTTTTCTAAATAATTCTAACGACATATTTATTTATCGAAATTGGTGCAGCTATTTAGTACTTGCGATAGAATATAACGTTGTTATTCATTGCACATCCTTTGCTCTTTTCATGAGACCATGACTTTCCATTTCACGATCACAAAATTATACATATCGCTGGTTCCTATTCATCCCAATTTTAACTTTGAAATGTTCAGTATAAGTATATAATCACTGTCTAACGACTCACTTTAATTAAGATTCATAAAACTAAAAAAGCTTCTAAAAGAAGGCCCCTCTATTCGTGCTTCAGTCTACATCAAAAATAGCTGAAATCGTCTTAATAGCGGGTGGTGCGATAGGGCGTCCTTGCGCTGTGTTGAACAAACTTCGCGATTAGCCACAGACCGCGAGCTCATGTTAATCAATCAATATTACACTTGGCAAATTAAAAGCTTCCGGAGTTAACTTTCACGCTACGATATTACTCACTTTATGGCGAGATATTCGCTTGTTTCATTTCTTGGGCTATGTTACATGAAATCAAGATCTTTATTAGTGGTTTTGAACTCCGGGATTTTCAGTCAAATAAACATTTGGGATTTAGAACATCGGTCTTTCGTCATATGAACATCGGCATTTTATACTTCGGGATTTCAATATGTAGGTAACCCTCTGGGTGTATTAGGCTATATTTCGTTTTAAAAAGTCTTAACTTTGTTCTCCTGTCAAGAGGGCTGACATCCTTATAGAATACATACACTGTCTTGAAGCTGATAGTCGACCTCTCGTATGAAGTGAACTGATGATTTGAATTCAAATCTAATTAATTCTTGCCTCTGAATTTCATATTTCCGCACTTGCCTTTGAAATGATGTTAAAAGTCTAAAATCTATAAGAGCTTTTGCTATGACGAAATTATTCCTAAATATTTGTAACATGCCTCTCCCTGCCACGTCATAACAATTTTGTTAAAAGCTTCCAAGTTCGCTGCACCCAGTTTATTCATAACTAAATTTAGTCATACCGCGTCTGGATTGTTTCAAACATGACCACAATCAAGCGAAATGGGTGCACATGCGAACGGAACCACTCCCGGTAATGTGCTGAAGCTCTTAGCTTTAATTTTAGCAATCTCTATGCCGATATATACAATCCATCACTCAGAGTAGATACCTGGAGTGCATCCATTTTGTTTGGCCTAAAAAACTATTGCTAAACAAGGTTACTGTTACACTGTGACTACGAGTACGAGAATATACAAGCTAAGGAATGAATATGTAAAAGGATGTTTGAAAGTGGCTCTATTGACAGAAACTTTGAAAGGAAATCTTCGTATAGGCATGTTTTAGGTAGGGCTTTTATTAACGTCGACAAAAGTCATAATAAAGGCAATATTATCATTTGGTTCCTTTTATCATGAAACTGCACGTTTCATATTAGTTTTTTTTTTTTTTTTTTTTATATAAGACACGTCAATTTGACTTCGCCTCGCCTGATGGTAAGCTGAAGGCAAAGTCTCTGAAAAGAGGGCATCGGTATCGATGGTCATATTGAAATCGAATAAAACAATAATATGAGATATGAGTTGCAGTTATGAGACCTAAATGGTAGTAATGTTTATGGATGAAGAGAAAGAAGCCGATTCAAGAAAAGATAAAGGAATTTTGTGAATGATAGCACGAAGAATGAATGGGAGGGAGTGTATACGTTGACGACATCTAACTAGGATGAACACATGCATAGGGCACACTCTCTAAATGAATTGGGGAAGGAACAGAGGAGGCAAATGATGACTGGTACACCGCCAAACAGGAGCCTCACAGGCCGAGTGCTTATTCATACTCATGAGTAAGCGAGTAATTTTGATGATTGAAGACTTATTTTGAGGCGGCACTGGAATGTAAATTCCGGATGCGTAAAACTTCAGAATGTTAACCTCCTATTTTTAGTGTTTGAGTCATTACAATGTGTGATAGAAGGAATCAACCCTTATGGTTGTGCAGTTCAAGTGATTCTTTAATCTATAGAAGGTATCAAATGCTTCAGAATAGTAGGGGCTCTGTGATATGATAGAATATTATTGTAATATAGGCTGGAGATGAGGTCTTTCGATACCTAGTCAAAATAATACAAAAAGAATTTAGTCTTCGCGTACTCCAATTGATGAGGGATATGACAACGTCTATGTATTTTAGAACAACATATTTGGAAAAGATAGAGCAAAAGGTACGAGATGGATCGTTTCAGGAAGTGAATTGGAGAAAGAATATCATGCCGATTCCTCCACTGAATGGCACTTAACTTATTAAATACATACTTATGTAATTATGAACACGTAGACTGACTTTCTTTTCTAAGTATACGACAATTTTTTCCGTCAAAGTATAGGCTATAAACAATTATTTATTCGTCTACCGATCGTGATGTTGCAACAGATCTATTCACGAGCGACCATTGTAGTTCACACGCTAAATTACAACAGAAATCATAGTCGAAACATTATTTTCTTCGGCCGTTACAACAATTCTCACGTCCGTCTGTTTGTCCGTTCGTGAGGCGTCCAAATACCGCAGTGAAAGTACGAGGCAAACAATGGTAGACGTAACGATGCAACTTTTACTGTGACCCAAAGTTGATGATTGGTGGGTCGTGGGATCCTGAATCACGATATTGATATATCCTACCTACTCGTATATATTTGACAGTATACAGGATGTATTTTTGAAACGGGGCAGTAAGGGCAAGTACCTTAACCGTTATAGTTACAGCAAAACGTTTTTAAGAGACCTTCCCTAACTTTTTGAGATATTTCGAACTGCATTCACAGATTTTACAAAAATCTTACAGTTCGCAAAAAAAAATGCAAAAAGTCCAAAAATTTTTTTTTGTGCCAATCGATTCTATTTCATGTTAGGATCAAAAGACTCTATGGGACCATTTTAGCTTTGAGTACTAGGATAGCCAGAAATCGCCAAAAAACGTTTCCCATACATTTCGGCAAGAGAATCAAATTTCTACAATGGTCAAACCTTTTGTTATGGGGAGGAAGTAGGTAGGATTGACCATAAGGTAAATAAAAATAATTTTAACCCAGAAATTTCGAATTTGATTTGAATATCTTTATGTGATTTTTAGTTTCAGCTGAGAAAATTCGTATAAGTTATTAATGAAAAATTTTGGCTAAAATGTCTTTTAATCGTGAAAAAATTTACTTATTAGAAGCCAATTTTGTCAATAATCGATGGTAGCACCGATCTAACGCCACTCGATTTTTTTTATGAGGCTTCGTAAAAAAACGACCTGTTCAAGAGCTCAAGGATGCATTAACGACCGTTTTACGGAATATTCATCCCAGAACATTTAGCCGCAATTCGTTCAGGGCAAAAAAGATAAACTTATGTATTTGTGAAAATGGAAGTCATTTTGAGCAATTTATTTCAAAAACTAATTTCATACATGTTTAAATTAAATGAATTTTTACTTACAAGTTCATGCTCTCATAAATCAGGTAAAATTTTTAACTTTGTAACCGTATTTCCGCACGAAATGTATGGGAAAAGATTTTGGCGATTTCTGTCTTACCTAGTACTCAAAGCTAAAATGGTCCCGTAGAGTCTTTTGATCCCCACATGAAATAGAATTGAGTGGCACAGAAAAAAAAATTTGGACTTTTTGCATTTTTTTTGCTAACTATAAGATTTTTGCAAAATCTGTGAATGCAGTTCAAAATATCTCAAAAAGTTAGGGAAGGTCTCCTAAGAACGTTTTGCTGTAACTACAACGGTTAAGGTACTTGCCCTTACTGCCCCGTTTCAAAAATACACCCTGTATATCAAATTTAGACAGTGTATTGGTGAAAGGTGAAAATTTCAGGGAAACTGGTGGAAAAGCATCATATTCCGATCTAGTTTTTCATGCACCTTGCGACTCAGTGGGACGTCGGCAGAAATCATTTACTTATATCATATTCCATACATTTGTCATTCTATTCTACATTAAGCCGGCCAACGATTGCCACTTGTCTAGGGAGCCTCCCTACAACTAGGTTCCAACTAAAGCTTAAACTTTGGAACCCAAGGACCGCTTTTCTAGTCTCCCTTTCCTTACAGATTGATTTATCTTCTGATTCAAATTCATCTCTTTATAAATAAACATCATGACGTAATCTATGTAAATTTATAATACAACAAACAGTTTAAAAATAAAAATCATGGTCATATTGAAAAATTTGCATAACAACTTGGTACCTATTATATTATTGTTATTACCATAATTCATTTGGTTAGTAACCATTATTGATATATATATGGTCATGTCATAGCAGTTTCCGGGAAGGAAAACTCATCAATGGCTAATGATTGATGTTACATTAATTTGATATATTGATCTCAGTCGTTTAAATTGATACGTACTTTGTGTATTTGATTTGTATGCATGAATACATTATAATATTGCATTTTTGGATGTATTCACAAAATGAAACATTTACTAGAATTCGGCATAGGTACTGTGATACATATCTCATTTTGTTTATTCGAATTCAGAACCCATAATTTCAAGTAGGTAACCTAAAGCTTTGCTTACTTTGGATCTAGACAAGGCTGTTTCGTGGAATATGCTATAGGTATGTAGTAGCTATTACATACGATATTTATGTAGTACTAAAAGTGCTTTACCTGCAATTGTGTACCTACAAACATATCTACAAAATGTAGGTACATTTTTAATTTTTTTCAAGACTCTTATTAGGAATTTCGCGAGTTTGTAAACAATTAAGTTATAATCCCAACTAGCTATATTGTTTGTAAGAACAAAAACATCACTAATTGGTGAACGGTGTTTTAAGTAGAAAAATAAGAAATCTTGCGCATTCCTACTTATAAAATAATACACAGATTTCCGAATACTTATTTACATCGCCAGCAGAGAAACGTGCAGCGGGATGTGATCGGTCGCGCGGAATGCGCGTGCGCACGTGCTTCACATGTTCAGATAAAATACCCACTAGGTGCCTACCAACGTTTTCAGTCTTAGCAGTCCTATTTTTATTGATTATATTATTAGTCTCGGAAATAATTTTAGAAACAACAGGGGAGGGGATGGTCCATGTTCTAGATTACTCGGTGAAGTAACTTTTTAATTAGTCAAAGATGCATATATACATACCTAGATCTTCCGGCGTAGGTAGAACCAGCATGTGGTGACGTGTAGTATAATGTAACAGCATTACAACAATGTCTTGGGTACCGATCTAAGTGTCCTTCTTCCTGCAATCACGGGACCTTTAGGTGAAGCGTGAAAAAGCATCTAATGATGCTGTCAAGCTAAGGGCTACCAATCCACCATTGTAACGTTGGTGTCCGTAATGATGACCCTGAGACTTCACCTTTAGCCTACCATCAACTAGATGAAATCGTATATTGACGTGTTCTACATACGATTTCCATGCATATGATAAGGTGTTTAAGAACTTTATCAGCGTATATTTCCATACTTGATACAGTTTTGGGTCATATGAGTCAACATTAGAGCAGTAAAGATGCTAATTTACTTTAAACACCATAAAAATTACAAGTACATTGACAAAGTACCGACATTTCTGAGTCATAGTCATGTAGTAGTAGTACATGATATTAATATGTTATGTTGTTACGATATCTAGACCAAGGACATCTGATCTGAGATTACACAACTTTGTCACTTCCTCGGTGATGTGATAAGGTACAAGATTTCTTCCAAACCTTGGTTAAATAGTAAACATCATGTAGATACCTACCTACATAGTTAATATCAGTTTGTATTTTTATGATTAGGCTCACTTAAGCGTCAAGGAAATACGAGTAATTTAAGAAACACGGCAATCTATTTTGTGACTGTCACATTGACTCCCCTGCCCTAGTGTTGCACTTGTCTATAGGCCATGGTAACCACTTTCCATCAGGTGGGCCGCGTTCTTGTCTGCGACCTTAGTGCTATAAAAAATCTAAAATAGAAAAATGTTGAATTTATCTTCTGAATACCTATGTATTACAAAAATGTTGCATCGATTTATATCAATATTTGCAACTTCTGCGGATGACTGTACAATATTGTAAATATTTCTGCAATATTGCAATGCAGATATGCGTCGTGTTCACTGACAGTTGCAATGCTTGAGTACATATCACGCTTCACTAGGTACATGCGAGTACAAACTAGTCATACTTAATTGCAATTTCTATTCGCTTTGTACAACACTACAAAGTGGTAGGTAGTAATAGACGTTTACTTCCAGTTATTAAAATTTTGTGTATGCATATGCAACTCTTGATTAGTTACACTAGTTATTGCTCGCGGCTCTACTACTAGACTTTTGCGGAAGCGGCGAATAGAATTCTGAACCCATTCCCTCAACTTATCGGAAACTAAACTAGGGATAAAAGATTCTCATGCAAGATTGAAAGAAGATTCAAGAATTCATTCAAGATTCAGATTCCAAGTCTCGTGTCCAAAGCCCGTCCTGGATAGGATATGTTGACTTTCTAATTCATATCTACATTTTTATACACCCATAAGTATAATCACGCCTTTATCCCCGGAGGGTTAGGCAGAGATAATATTACACCTACATTTCACCAATTATTGTATTAGGTCCCACGTAATTGCCGTATTCCGGGTACTATTGTTGACTCGAGCCATGCATCTGAGGCTAGGTCTGGGCTATATAAATCTGCCTGATGTAAACAGCCCTATCCCTTAGGCGCCCTGTACGACACCGCATGGGAGGAGATGGGGTGGCTCAAATTCTACTCTGCCGGGAACCACGCTTTTGTCTTCTTCTTTTTTAAAATATTCTACCACATTTTACACAGCGCTATCTAAACCCAAAGTAAGCATAGCGTAACTATCTTGTGTCATAGGATCTAGAATGCGAATAAAAATACTTAGAAACACTTTTTTTTCCTCAAGAAAAAAATCAAACAAAGGAACTAAATCTAAAACTCTTATCCTCTGATAGTCTATCAGTTTCTACAATTTCGGGTCAGTGATCTCTAGCCTGAATCGCGTTTGCATTGTTCAGCACCAATTGCTTCGTTCGTTTCATAACAGTCGCAAATTAATGTGCCTCAATAGGTTATTGGACAAACAGGTCGCAACGTCCGCCAACGGTGTCATCCTGGTTAACGACACATAGTATGATAATGTGTATGATTGAGCATCAAATGTATTGAAATAGTTTTGTATAAGATATCCATTATTATGGATTCCATATTCGATATAATATTCTTTTAATAATGTTCTTCTATGACGGCAATAGAGTCATCTACTTTTAATGTAGAATCCGAAAATTTACCTTAATATGAATATATCTCTGCCTTATCTTTTTGTTTAGAGCTATATGTACATCGAAGCAATAAAACTCACTAGGCTTATTTTTCTTTCACAGGCATGTCTAGAACAAGAGGCGAGAGTCGTAGAGCTCCGCTCTTTAGCTGCGAGAGTGGCGGCAGAAACAGGCTCCCGCGCCTTGCCAGCGGATGCTGACGCACTGGCCCGAAGGCTACAGTTGGTCACTGGTGCCGTGCAGGCGTTGGCAGACCTCGGTGAAGCCAGGCAACTGGCGAGGGCCAGGGCTCAGCATGCGAAGGAGAAATTCTGTGATATGAGACAGGTAGGTTTCTGCCATATCCCTCACCGTTTGTCATCTCAAAATAGGTTTCTCTCAGGAATTTATAATACGTTTAGATTAACTTGCATAATGCGGATGGGGTTTTAAAAAATACGGAATGACTATGAATATAGCTTAACATTTAAGCGTAATACATAGATATTTCAAATTCGTCAATTGTTCAGTCAACAATAAAATCATCAAGTAAAATATAAAATATAGGTTATTGACCGCCTCAATGATGCTGGTCACAATATATTTAAATTAAACAAACCAAATCAATTAACCCTTGCCTAGATTCAGTTCAGAATGAGTTTTGTTTCATGTTTATTTTTTTTTACAGGATTTGGCTCCCGTACACGAAGATAGTGAAATAGTCGAGGATAAACTGATTGCTCTTCGAGATAACTTGATAGCATTAGGAAAGAGCGAAGCAGATATCGCTCCTGCTAAAGCAGAACTCCCCGACATTGATCGTGATGTTGCTGACGAGCACTCAATCGTCAGAATCTTAGAACTATGGCAAGCCATGTTCAGAGATACCTTCTTCCATTACCACCGATTGTCTACCGCCTTAATAAGGTCCGGAGACGCAGCCACAGCGTTAAAACTATGGCACGAATACTTAATAGATCTGCAGTCGTTCCTGTCAGGTTCGGTGCCTGCTGACTATGAGAACTTGACTGAACATCGTCGTTTGTGCAGGGTGCACAAAAATTTGTTGACGTCACAGAGATCTGTACTCATGAACGAGAATAGAGAAACATCTAACCGAGATCTAGCTGACAAGTTCGATACGCTAACAAACCTGCACAATGAGACCTTAGCGAGAATAGTTGAAAGGCACGATGAAGTCTGCACAAGGATTGCTGCGTGGGATGACTACAAAGAAGTCTACACGGAACTACTGAGGTGGTTAAAGGACATGGAACGGGAGAAAGAAAAGCTACAACTTAGATATGTACACATTAAGAGAATACACAAAATATTAGCTAAGATACAGAATCTCTCTGATAAGGTACCTGACGGCAAAAGGCAATCGGACAAACTACTAGTTGATTTAAAGAAAGTCCTAGAATTTACTGAAGAGGCATATGGGGCATCTGTGAGAATGGAATACGCAGGCATGGCAAAGAGGGTTGATAACTTACAAGCCAGCCTTGACACTTGGCGAGACTTTTTAACTAGGATACTTGGCCTGATAAATGAGTACGAAAACATGTCCAATGAACTGCTTAAACTATACTCAAAGACGCAAGATGACATCATGTCTTACTCTGACGAAGATAAACTATCGAGACCACAGCTCAAAAAAGCCATTGAAAAGTACACAGATCTGAGAGCGAAGATTGTAAAGACTGAAACCCAAATTGAAACTCTAAGCGTTATTCAGGAACAACTCAAAGAATGCTTGAGTCCACAGGATATAAGACTTGTCTATCAAAGAGTATGGCAGTTGCGTCAGCAAAGGGCTGACTTGGAACACCAGTTGTCTATTATCATCCACCGTCTACAAGAAAGAATAGAGGTATACACAATATTCGAATCCCGACTTACACGCTTTGTTGAATGGATAACAACACTTGAAACCCGCCTGGAAACTTCAAACCAAAGTACTGAAATTGGTGCCATTGATCCTCAAGATCTTATCAGGAGGATAAACTCAGAAATACAGGCTGAAACAGCATTGAAAGAGCGTGAATTTGAATGGCTAAGTGAAACTGGCATTTCCCTAATCGAACATTCTAAGAAAGATGAAAAGTCATACAGTAAAAATACATCTAAACACCTCAAAGATGTACAAGAACGTTGGCATAAATTACAAGAAACCGGCAGATCAAGGATAGCCAAGATTAATGAACTTTTAGAAACTATAACTCAGCTAGAAGAACGACTCACTGAAATAAGACTAAAACTACACTCAATAGAATCCCTTCTATCTGCTGCAGTAATATTAGAGACGTTGACTGTAAAATCTGTTGATGAAAAATTCAAAGAACAAGACGATATTCATAAAAGCATAGAGAAAGAAAGTGGAGAAGTAGGGGAAACCCTAAATCTTTGTGAGCTTGTATTCAATGACCCTGATATTGTTCGTGGCAATTTTGATCTCCGCAACCTTCATACTGGTGTCGACATCGTAGAAAAGAAATGGAAGAACATCTGTGACATGTCTGAAAGACGCAAGACGGCATTGAAAGAGATTCGCAAATCGGCTGAACTAACTGTTTCACTCTTACCAAAGGTGGAGAAAAAACTTGAAAATATTGAAAGGCGAGTCGAAAAAATTGAGACCAGAAAACGTCGTGGTGAGCCTGAGGATGAGAGTGTCAGCCAGGCTGTAACAGATGACCTAGAGAATCTTAGTGCTGATATAAAACGTCTAGAAGATGCCTACGGCAGAATCGCAGGGACTCGGGGTATTGAACTTCGTGGTACAGCTGCAGACGATGCAGCAAGATTACGTAATGCTGTCAGATGTTGGCAGAGGTTGTCTGCTCGCTTAGCAGCAGCAGGTGCTGATGCTCAGAGACAGTTTGTGGGTGCTCATGGCGCTGCTGTGGTAGCTTTAGCGGAAACAGATGTAAGGCTCACTAGGGCATTGCATCTAGCTCCGGCACCTCAAGATAAGCTTCTCACACTTAACGAGTTAGACGTAAGTTCTTCAAAATTTTATTTCCATTTTCATCTCAAACGCAAGAAATGAATATGTTTTGCAAATTATTGATAAACCACTTTCCTTCAGAATCTTGTATTATTTTTTGCAGGCTATTGAACAAGAACTAATGGAATGTCAAGCATTAGTAGACAATGCAGACCGCCTAGCGGTAGCTGTGTCCACTATGCCTGGAGTATCAGATATGGTAGCTGAATACCGTGCCTTGTATGCTGACGTCAGAACCAGATTAGATCTGGCAAGGGCGGAGGTTGTTGGGGACGTTGATTCTGCTGTACAGGTAAGAGCTAACAAAACATTTTTTATGTAGATCTAATAAGTTAAGGAACACACGATGAAGTTACCTACATAAGTTATGTAGCATATAGGACTGATTTCGATCTTTGTGTTCCAAACAGGTGGATACTCTAAAATGGGAGACAGATGCTGCTCTCCAAGTAGATACATTAACATCCAAAGAAACATACAGAGCAGAACTAGCAACTGCTGTAAAACAAACATCAGAAGCCTTAGAGGCACTTAGAATAGCTCTCGAAACACAACCAGACGAAAAAGCAGGTAGCGATGCGCTAGCCACAGCCGCGAAGGAAATTGCCAAAGCTGGTGCCAAACCTGGACAGACATTAGAGTTGGCCAAACATTTGTCTGAGCTTCTCTTGACCGAATGCGATTCAAATGAAGAAGAAGCAATGTTAAAGGACGTAGAATCTCTATCACTGACCTATGAGGATCTTCTGAATCAAGCGAAAAAACGGGAACTCCAAATCAACAACTTGAGGTCAGTTTTCAATTTCGCACGATATTATAGACTTTATTGTCCTATAATGATGTGTGATTTTGGCGTATGGTTATATACAATTTAACTTAATGATTTCTTCGGACATTTCATGTAGGTAGATGACATTATTTAGTAGGACGTATGTCTGCTATTCATTACATTTTCATTTTTTCTAGAATGAGCTCCTGCTTATTTTCTTTTATTATGAACTGTTTTTATACAATTTAAATTGAATTCGTAATAAGTGATGTCAAGTTCTAATCATTATTTCTCTCGTCCACTACATGACTATTCATTTCGATTTGCCCATTGTAAAATTTAGTCTTATCTTCGATGTGTACAGTATTTTATTGTTTCTAAATTATTTACGATATTAAATGTTATATGTTATTGCATGTAGCCTTTATATGTACTATAATTGTTAGAGAAGAACACCCCACGATATCATAAGTCTTGATCTTTTCTCACTTCTTGTCTTGCAATTATTCTTCGCACTATCTTGTCGAGATTGTCCCTATATGAAATGTCTTTGTATGAAGTCTTCAATGTTGCTATTCTATTATTATTTGTGGTAGCACTTATAGCACTGTTTGGCAACTGGTGTTGGGGCTTAAAGCTGTCATAGAACAGTGAATTTTGTACGTTATATACAAATTACTCATTTAAACATACAATTTTTTTACACTTTATACATTTGTAGATTCCAAACATATTCTATGTCAGAAATATTCTTTACACGCTTATAAAATACGATCTATTAATTCAGTAGATTTTTGTCTTTTCACAAACATTTAAAGGAGAAAATAAATTGAATGAAATTTTGAAGCATTTATTTCAAATCGATTTAGAATTAATGAGAAAATAAATATTCCAAAAGATAAAATAGTACAAAGACTAAATAATAAAAACAGATACGCTATACCATGTGAGTTGTTATTTTCTTTTTGGGTATATTGTACCTACAGGCGTAAACTGCAGTGCCAATAATAAAGGGGGTTGGGTAATGTTGGCGTCGTGTCGGAATTGAGCGGCCATCAATGAAATTGGTATAATATGAAAGTACAGTATAAAGTGATCAAAAGTTACTATGGACAAACTTCTCTAAACTATATCGGGACTTAGCTATACAGGGTGGTATTTTTCAACTTTACTTAGATGGAAGTACTCTAAATACTGAAGATAGCGAATTCCACTGAAAAGAAACATTCCCTTATTTTTAAAAAGAATCAAGACTGCATTCATAGTTTTCTGAAAATGCCACACCCGGTAGTCGAACCGACTAAAGTCTTCCTATAACCTTCTATTTCATAGATTTCCTTTTACTTAATTTACCAAGTTTGTTAGAAAGATTTGAACCTTATGATCGACCCTATAGATTGATGTAATAAAAATACAGGGTGTTATTTTTTCGAATTGTAGTCGGTTCGATTACAAGGCGTGGTAAACGAGTTTTCAGCATTCCTTAAATGCAGTTCTGTTTCTTTTTTAAAAACATACTAAACTGTATGCAAAGTTTTCTGAAAATGCCACACCCGGTAGTCGAACCGACTAAAATCTTCCTAAATCTTCTTAAATCTTCTATTTCATGGATTTCCTTTTATTTAATTTACCAAGTTTGTTAGAGAGATTTGATCCTTATGATCGACCCTATCGATTGATGCAATAAAAATATAGGGTGTTATTTTTTAGAATTTTAGTCGGTTCGATTACAGGGCGTGGCAAGCGATCTTTCGAAATTCCTTAAATGCAACTTTGTATTCTTTTTTAAATAAGAGAGTGTTTCCTTTGAATGAAATTAACTATCTCCGGTAGTAAGAGTAGGTACTCGTACCCGGTTCGACTACCGTGTGTGGCATTTTCAGAAAACTTTGAATACAGTTTAGTGTGTTTTTAAAAAAGAAACAGCACTGCATTTAAGGAATGCTGAAAAATCGTTTGCCACGCCTTATAATCGAACCGACTACAATTCGAAAAAATAACACTCTGTATTTTTATTACATCAATTGATAGGGTCGATCATAGGGATCAAATCTCTCTAACAAACTTGGTAAATTAAGTAAAAGGAAGTCCATGAAAAAGAAGGTTTTGTAAAATATTAGTCGGTTCGACTACCGGGTGTGGCATTTTCAAAAGTCTTTGAATGCAGTTTTGTTTCTTTTAAAAAATAAGGTAAAGTTTCCTTTAAGTAAAATTCACTATCTTTAGTATGAGGGTACTTTCCTTCAAGGTAAAGTCGAAATGTTCCACCCTGTATATCGCAGCTCCGATATTACTTACAATGAAAATAATGACATTTGTACGTATGTTTAACACAGTACAATGAAGTGGTATCAAAATTAATTATGGCCGCTGAAAAAATTAAGAACGCCACTGTCCATACCAGATTACCCAATCCCCTTTTGGAGGCATAATTCAAATACATGTGGTGTGGCCGGCATTACACAGTATAGTTAGGACAGTATTATTATATTTTGTACATTATTATTTTGGTACATTATTATTTCTGGACATTATTATTTTGGTACATTATTATTTCTGGACATTATTATATTTTGTACATTATTATTTTGGTACATTATTATTTCTGGACATTATTATTTATTGAACATTTTTATCTAATTGACATTATTATACCGACCCGTCAAAACCGCAGTTGATAATTCTGTTTTTCAAGTTGGCGTATCAAAATTTTATTGTTAGTCTTCAAGAGTGTGTAACAGCTTCCTAACCCGGCATGCTCTAAACACATGCATTTTCTGGTCCCATAGGTTGCCCCACTCGGCCTTGTACGCGCTCACGTGCGAACAGTGAGTACTGCTTCTCTAATATTTGAATCTATATTGTCGTATAGTTCTTGCTACATTGATGATGTTGTAATATTATCTTAAAAAAATTGCACTTCAATAATAAAGTATAGTGTGAACATAGCTTATGTATGTGTTGTCTCGTAATCTTTAATTAACATTCATTGAATATCTATTTAACTATGTATTTATAGTAAACACGTACCTACATTTAGAATGTATTGTTTGTTCATTTGCCTTATTAAAATTATAATATTTAATGTAGCAGGAATATAAACGATTTGCATGCGTTAATCCATTCTAGTAGATAGTGCATATTATACTGAGAATAGAAATGATGAAAACACCGAATTGTTGTTGTATTTTCCGTTAATATGCACTGCACTTGTACTACACAGACTTTTCAGCTTTAGGCCCTGCGCAGACGACAGACTATCCGTGACGCACTTTTTAGTCTGTGAAAATAGAACCTATGCAATTATAAGCAGTAACGCACACGACGCGCAAAAAGTCCGGCGCACAAAAAATCCGTGTAATTCGGGCAGACCGCACCGCGCCGCGGCGCGCCGCTCCGCACAAAAAGTGTGTGAAAAAAATTGAACGTTTGCTTCAACGCGCGCTAACGCAGACGGCGCACACTTTAGTCGGCAATCTGCATTTGCTAGGGGTGGACGTAACGCACGCGATCTATTATCATGGCACCAGAGGTCGATGTAACTATGTTAATTCAAGGTCACAAAATAAATAGCAACTCATCAAATGTATTAACAGACATTTTATAAAATTTGAAAAAATTTGCCGGATGTTGTTTCAGAATTGAATGTTTAGTATGGAACTGTCCCTTCAGTAATCTTTCCGAAAGTATAGGATGTACCCAAAATTCTCTATTTCTTCTTCTTTTTCTGTACTTCATGTACAAAATAATACTTCGCGATCTCTGCACGATTTCCATAGCGTCTACGTCCCTACAGCTCTGCCGACAAAATGATCGAAGATGTACGTCGTGTGCGTTGAGTCTGTGAAAAATCCGCGACCGACTTTTTGCGCGCCATGCAGACTTTTTGTGCGCCGCAGACTCGATCGCACAAAAAGTGTGCCGTCTGCGCAGGGCCTTATACCTACATGTGATTATATCTACTTATTTACGTAGTCTTTGTAGTGCAATATTTCATGTAGCAGTATATGTAATGTAATAGTAGTGTATGTACTTATATGTTGTAGTTTTTGGGAGATTAGTAGATTTATTTTTTTGGATGTTAACATGAGAATAACTTACAAATACCTAAAAAAAAAATTACCAAAAACCATTTTTATGGCTGTAAAGATTTAAAAAAGTTTGTTAAAAATAATAATTACGAAGAATTTTTTAAAAATAGTACCTAGTTACATTAAAAATGAGTTTTCATGTGAGCATCTTGACAATATAACATTTAACTAAATTGTAGTTTACCCTATAGCTTTAAATAAAATTATTTAGATACATAATTCAGTGTTCCTTGTATTCAATTAATTTCTAGTAGCTGGTTTCTGAAATTAGAATATAACTAATTTAAGTTGAGTCTCTTCAAGAATAAGCGTTGAAGAGACTCAACTTGAATTTGTCACCGTACAGAAATAGGCGTTGAAGAGACTCAATTTCATAATTCAGAAACTGGCCATAATTTTTATACGTACCTATTTATGTCCTCACATCGTGAACTCCCCTTCCTCCCTACAGTGAATCTGGACGGCTGACGTGCCCGTTATGTTCTGAACGTAACTGGAAGCAGCTGGATAACGACCTGTGGCGGCTGGAGCAGTGGCTGCAGTTCGCAGAGGCCACCGATGACGCCCGGACCGGGCCACCGGAACAGTACGATGCACTCGAAGATGTCATACAGGTATTGCTTACAAAATTTACTATTTATCAAGTTAGTTGTTGCTCGGAGTTGCATTTGTGGCTGTCAGAATTAATAGCGAAACTTGCCTTAAACATAACTTAAAAATCGATTTTTTGTTCTTTACTAGGATCACCGCGAATTCCTGCTCGACCTAGACTCACACAAATCCATCGTTGTATCCCTGAACGTAGTTGGCACTCACGTGGCCGCACACGCGCGTTCTGCCGGCGCGGCCGACCGCGTTCGGGCGCGTCTAGCCGCCGCCAACGCGCGGTGGGACGCCGCCTGCGCTCGCGCTCACACCTGGCAACGCACACTCCAACACGCGTTGCTCCACAACCGACAATTCCATGATGCTGTTGTGGAATTAGTAGCACGTTTGGCCGCTGCGGAACGTGCAGTGCGGGCTCGTGAGCCGCTACGGTTGGGAAGGGAGCCGGATGAGCTGCAGCGTGATTTCCGACGCTTCGCTGAGCTTCGAGATGAGCTGCGGCGAGCTGAGCCGCGCGTCCTCGCTTTACACGATGCAGCGGCCCTGCTGGCGCCGGGCGCGGGCCCGCACGCGCGCCTGGCGGAGCTGCGCCTGCGCCTGCAGTCGCTCCGCAAGCTGTGCGCGGTGTACGCACTGAAGCTGGGCGGCGCGCTGGCGCGGCGGCCCGCGGCGCCGGCGCATGCTCTCGCTGCCGCGGCCGCACTTGCTGCACCCGCCACTCCACAGGTACTAACATTATCCTAGTACACCTTAGTGTTACTCACACGGTCCAACTCTGATCTCACATCGCGGTGTCAAATGAAGCCGCGAATACAGGAACGGCAAGTCAAATGAGCTATGCGATGATGGCCTAACATTTCTATTGGCTATGTCATGTATTCCTGCGCGCCTCCTGGAATTCCTCCCTTGGTATAAGATATCATATTGACTTAAATTAAAAAGTAATCTCAATATACCAAGGGTTTCATAGTTAGAACAGAAATAGTATCAGTACTTAAAATATATATTTGATTTGCGTCACACCACCGCTTCACCCCGCAAAGCACAGTATATGCAGATATTTAAGACAAACACGAAGCAAGCTTAGTTTTATGACGTTACAGAGACTACTGACTCCTCTGTAGGTACACAGTTACATTAGATACTAAAAATAATGACGATAGCTGTAATTTTCATATTGAAACGCAAGCACTGCACGAAAAGAAAATAAATAAGAAGTTATCTTCCAAATACCTTTTTGTGCCCATTATAATATTAGATTTATGCATTGACTTTAAGTTATATGAAAAATTATTTAAAATATAGAAGTATAACGTCATACATCATTATTGCCAAATAATTTACTTTGAACTTTTAATATTTAATGAAAATGGTAAAAATACGAACAGTCATAATTTTTGCTGTTTTTTTTTACTATTTTATTTTCCAAAGCTCTGATAAACCTACCCGATTTTAACACTACAATAGACTAGTTAGTGCAGTGTTTGCAGTAAGTATAGTACCCACGCCCCACAAGTAGTAGCTTCGCACCGTTGACGTATTTTGTGGTATTGTCGTAGCTCTTGGACGACGACGACGACGACCTGGCGGGCTTGCAGCTGCCGCCGCTCGACGAGGCGGGGTGAGTACCGGCTTTGTACAGATAGACACTCGGATATTTGGAGGTTATACACTTTTGGAACTTCTATGAATATGGCCGGTTACGAAATTTAAAATTTTGAATTGAGTCTTTTCACACAGGTTCATACTACTGAAAAGACTCAACTTAAATTTTTTAATTAAAAAACCGGCCGTTAGCGACACAATTTTTTTAACTTATTTAAAAATAACAGATTTTTGATAAAAACTTATACTTGGAATAAAATTATATCTGAAGATTTTCTTTTCACTCTATTTACAAAATCATACAAAAGTGTATAACATCTGCATGCAACTTACAGGCATATAGTTTGAAAGCCTAACACTCTTTCAGTTGCGTAACATACATTTTGTAACGTAGGTAGAATTCTCTAGTATTTTGCTGTAAAAATTAATATTCATGTTCCATAGAAATGAAAAGACTACATCAATTTAATGTCAATAGTATTTTCTTGTTTACTTGTACCATGTTTATCCTTTTATCATTTCGTGCTATTTTTGGTATCTATTTATTTCTTTCTAAACGTAACTTTTTACTGAGTAATAACAATTAACTACACCCAATGACATTTCATAACATAGACATGTCATATGCTTACAAATCAACGTAGAAAAATGTGCCGAACTCACACACACACATTTTTAATTCATCTACACTTTTGGTGTATTAACTTTAGAGTAATAGTTCGTGCAGTGTCTATAAACATACGATGGCATTTTCGTTATTTTTTTAAGTCACTGATGCTTCCGCTCAACGTCCGGCCGGCGCCGCTCGGCACGCGGTACTAGAGGCAAACGTTCCAATTGACTCGTTTTCGGATCTTCACGATTTTCGCACAATAACATATCTACTTCTTTTTATATAATATCTTTGACTACACCATAATAATTATTTCTCTAGTTCTATCAGTCTAATATTTAAAGATTCAAAAATACCCCTGCCACAAAACTAAATCATGTTGTTAGGATCCAAGCGTTGTCGAGTCGGGGGACCCGTAACTGATAAATCGCATGTTATCGAAATTATCCAAGGTCCCTCGTATCTGCACTGACGAAAACCGCACGCCGTCTTGAGTCTATCAAAAGATGTATGATTTATGACTAGATGTTATAAATATTTTATGGGTTCTTGCCATTATCCTCCATGGAAACTGAGATTTCATTTAAAATATCTCAATTGCCCCCACTGGTGACTACAGGGGATTGCCTTCTTCCGCTTTCTCCTTGGTCTAAAAATTTCAAAAGACAAGAGTTTTTTCATCTTTCTAAGAATATACATAGTATAGGATCCTGTGATTCCTTACGTTGTCGTCGAACTAACATGAACATTACTCCTAACAGAATGGTGGGTAGCGGCGAGCCGGAAGAAGAACAGCTGAGCGGCGTACAGCGCGGGCTCAGGTTCGTGTGCCGGGTCGCGCGAGCTTCCCTGCCTTTCCAGGTATGACGCATTTTTGTATATAGGTACCTACCCACAAATGTAAAGTGTGTCCGCAACCGGAGAATTTTTGTATAGTTCTACCCGCAAAAAGACAAAAAGTATGCCCGCAATTGGAGAACATGTATGAAATAATTATGAAATGAAAGTACAAAAAACGGAAGAGGTATGCCAGGAAGTGGACAGTTATTGTCGCTTAACCCAATGGGTTAGAGGCGTGACATTAAGCATGTATTTCTTGTATGTAATATTTATTTTGTGAAAACAGTAGGCTAAAGCCTCTCATCATTGGGAGAGGCCTATGTCCAGCAGTGGACTGTAATGGGCTAATTTATTGATATAGGTAATTATTTATTTTTGAGAATCACGAATCACGATAAAATGCATTAATATTCAATAAACATGCAACAAGGTTTATCCTGCATAGCTTAGATTGATCGAAAGAAAAAAGTATTTGTAACTATGAGTTACGAATGTCACTTTCGCCATAATCTTACAGAATATTACTCTCCCCCAGGCATTGCTGCTTCTCCTGCTGGGTGCTGCGGCGCTCGCTCCGCACGCTCAGACAGACTGCAACTCTAGACCGCTATCGCTCGAGCCGGTCCTACGGTACCCCCACGGACCCCCACCACTCTGAGATGACCCACGACGTAGCTAGGCCCTACTGCTGCCAACTGATCATTTCTCGCCCTCCCAAGGAGAGGTGGTCATTTGGACATTTCCAGTAGGAAAATTATTTAATTTTATTCCTGGGGACGCAACAAAAAATTCTGGGGTACATATCGACCCCAACTCTCCAGTAACAAATAAAATTCCACACTATTCGGAAAGTCAAGCAAAATTTATTTAAAGACATTTTGGGGGTAGTTTAGAATGTATGGGGGTGTAAAGGACCCCGAAGTTTAACCCCCAATATAACTTATAAACACATTCCACGTTGTCCGGCCTGTACATACTTTTTGTATATTTGTTACCGAAAATCACCGGACTGACGATATTTATTGTATTTAAACGATAATGCCTATTAAATAAGGCTTTCGAATCGCATCCACGCTCGCATTGTTACTTAAAACTAGGTAGTAAGGACTGTTTATAGAAGTCGAAAAATAAAGCCTTTGCAATTGATTATAATGTTTGTTTTATTTACATCTTCTAGTCTACGTATACTATAGTAATTATACACAATATTGCACTTCCTTATAAAATAAAGTCAGTAGCTACATTCGTACATAGCAATGTTCGTATCACAGTATATGCATCACGGTCAGATAAACATCACTAAATATTGCAGATGCTTGGAGTGCACTGGCTGTTTCTGCAACAACAGTTAAACGATTATTCTACCAGTTGTTCTATTATACTGTCCTATTAGTTTACGCGTATGTACCTGCTATAGTGGTCATGGTACAAGTAGAACTTTCCGCTCGATTTACAAAGAGAAAAGAGAATCGACTTCGTGCGGGACTCGAACCCGCAATCTTTCCATTACAGGGGGAATGCTCTGACCGCTAAGCCACCGAAGCCCGCACGAAGCCGATTCAAATTCCTCTAAACTTCCGTCTTTGGAGCGACGGTGGAGCCATCTACCGATACTCATACGAGCTATGGGTACCAATGAATGATTTTACAACCATTTTTAAACTTTGATTTTTGATGACTCAATCAGCATAATAAATGCTACAAAATTTCATTCAATAGAACTTTCCCCACATAATTTTTTTTTCTGTTGTCGATGTTTATGCAAGATGTGTCCTTTAAAGTCAAAAATAATTTTCATTAAAGTTAATAAAAGTCACTAATGTAAAAGTAAAGTAAGCACGTAGGAGTGACCCTAATGGTGATTCATGTGGTGACAGAGAGAGAATACAAGTATCACCACCCCATCTCATGCGAAAGGGTGTCATAAGAGACGACTAACCTAAAAATACGCAGAAGATATCACTGCGAGAGAAGGAAACGCTCGAAATAAAATCTATCAACATTTCTGGCCAGCAGCGGGGAAACAGTAGGCCAAAGCCTCCTAACATTGAGAGCGGCCTATGTCCAGCAGTGGACAGCGATAGGCTGATTGATTGGAGAGTGAGCCTCACCACGACAGCTCGTGTCGGTGCGCGCGCCGCCGCCGCCTCGCCCTTCCCGCCCAAGACGGGCCGACCTCTGCGCGCTCGCACATGCGCTCGTACGAGCCGAAATCCGACGAACTGGGCGCCTGCACACGATATAGAAAAATACATTATACGCACTTTTTGGGATACTTCAACACCGTAAGCAGTGCCCCGAGCATGAAAATGATTGGTATTCGTAATGTAAACATATCGAGAGAACGGAGCTTTGCAACTGGTAGACTTCACACACACACACACACACACACACACACACACACACACACACACACACACACACACACACACACACACACACACACACACACACACGCGCGCGCGCGCGGGTTCATATTTTTCGTGCTCGAGACACTGACCCTGGCAGGCGCGGTCGCAGCTTGAAGTTTTGGGGGGGTCACTTCGGAAAACCCTCCCTCCCCTCGTACTGGGACTTTTCAATATGACGTGCATGGTTCGGGGGGGGTCATGTCACCTGTGACCCCCCCCCCCCCCCCCTCGGACCGCGCCTGGACCCTGGGTTCTGAGACGAAGGACCTCGGATGGAATCGGGGAAAAATAATTATGGCAAAATAGGGGTGCATGAAGACCCCATCAAGATATTCGAGGTTTAAGGCAACCTCACCTGCAAGTTGCACACCTACTGATTGACGGACAAAGGCTCTGATTCAGGCTTCCCTCTTAGGGTTGAGGAGTGAGATGGCATTCAGTAAAATTCAAACAAACTCAATGAAAAGAATGTAGGAGTCGATCTCCTATAACTTCTCCGGACTTCAAAATAAAAACTTTGGACGCAACCGGGACTAACACTTCGATGATGTCAATGAACATGAAAAATAATCACACAAATAGGTACCTACTTAGTTTTAATTAGATAATTATTTTGAGCAGCAGCAATTGAACAGAAAGCCAATTCTCGAAATAAAAATGTGTTCAAAATTCAGTCTCGATCTGACCTCAGTATGTCAAAAACGGTATTCTTCACTACATAATTATTATAAAACAAAGTCGCTGTCGCTGTCTGTCCGTCCCTATGTATGCTTAAATCTTCAAGGTTTATATGTATAACATTCATAACATTGTAGAGAAACACTGATAAATCGGGATCAGAATACCACGCGGGCGGAAAATATGGCGGTACGAAGTTCGCCGGGTCAACTAGTGTAATACAATTTCACAATTTTTGATATGAAAGGTACTGATTGCTGGTTCAAGCCCCACCCTAGATGTTGAGTATTTCCGATATAGGTGCATAATGTGTATCAGCAGTACTGTAGTGGTACCTGGTCGAGCGCCAGGTCGTCGGCGGACAGGTCCCCCAGCAGCCCCGCGCGGCCCTCGCCCTCGCACACGCCGCGCAGTACCGCGCCGCGAGCAGACGTGCGGAGCAGCTGCGTCAGCACCACTATCAACATCTGGGGACGGAGGAACCAGGGTTATGGCACTGACAGGTTATTACAAAACAATCCGCGCGCTGAGGTATAGCCACGTAAACGGGCGAGAAGATAGACAGGTTGACCGCTACATGCTGCCGGCTGCGGTATCCCAGTTGATGTCGATGACGTAGATATTAATCGATGATGAATGAGTCATGTCATGTGATGAGATGAACAGCAATGATATGTGATTGAGTCACATCTCATTACTGTAAGACTTGCAACGTTAGATCCACCACTGTGTAGGATTGGGATGTGATATTTCTGCGACACAAAGGGGGTATCAACGAACTAGACCAAGTGATCAGTTGATCACGTTTTAGAAGCCTATCGAGGGGCGCTACAATCGCGCTGCCAACTCCGTAAGGACCTTCTTATGCCCTTCTTGAAGAACCCCATATTTGAGTCGCTTGGCAAAACCATGGCAGTGGCAGAGTTCATTCCACAGTTTAAGTGAGCGAGGGATGAAGTTTCTTTCACATAAATTTCCTAATAGCTTAGTAGGAAAGTAGACTGCAAGGTATACCTGAAACAGGAACACCAGCAAGTTGAAGCACTGCAGCGCGAGCAGGGCTCGAGTGAGGGGGGCGCGCACCGCCTCCACGCAGCCGCGCGTGTGCAGCGACGCGGACAGCAGCGGGGAGTCCTCCGACCACACCTCGCGCCACTCCGACTGCCATCACACACATGATGGAGATACAAACTTTCTGACTAAATAACTGAGTAAATTATTTAGCGGTTGCCATACGACAACTATGGCAGTTGTTACGGGTAGAGCCCTAGAAAGTCCAACAACTGGTCTAGCTGCAAAGCTTCATTTGATAACGCCTAATGTCACCATTAGGTTGTGGAGGCCAGATGGCATTAGCTTCACGGAAAATATCGAAGTCCAGCCAAATCCGCAGTTAGACGCCAGGATGAAGAGGAAGTACTGAGAAAATTATTGAACACCAATAGTCTTTTTTTATCGTTGCCCGAGTCCTCT
The DNA here is from genome assembly GCA_914767945.1 of Eilema depressum. NCBI lineage: Eukaryota > Metazoa > Arthropoda > Insecta > Lepidoptera > Erebidae > Eilema > Eilema depressum. Next base: position 21,248,469 of record OU612020.1, read on the forward strand.
TCGAGCCTCAGAGTGCGCGTTAAAGACTTCAGGGTCACAATGACCACTGCCACCGTTGCACGTTGGCCCCGCTCCCCATAGGAACATCTGAGGCATTTTTTACCGTTAGTTTAAGTCCTAAAATGCCCGAGAATCTGGTATAACTACAAACTTCGATATCGTTAGTGGGTTGTTAGTTAGTCAGTCAGATGGCAATCGATCGAATTGTGGCCGTTTCGTAACATTAAAAGCCAACCCCAACCAAGTTGAAGATACTTACTGGGCTGGTCAAAAGGATTATGCGTCAGTAAATGACAGAACTAAAAACGAGACATTTATAAGGTATATAACCTGGGGCGACCACGAGCCCAGTCCGCCTCTAATCCTACCTACCATCAACCTAACCTACTTACTAGCTGTGGCATTTATGTAGGTACCTGCTGTAATGGATCGTGGTAGCACGGCGCCATCACTCGAGGAGTGCAGCAAGAGTACGGAGACACGGGAGGGAGCACTTTGCCGTCGGTACCCGCCAGTCTAGACAAGTTTTTCTATATTAAGATCGACTCAGCATTCAGCGTCGAGCGCAGTGCTTCGAATGTAGAATAGAATGACGAAATGTATAGGATTTGACGTTTAAGACATACGTTGACGACTGGCCAACGAATTTCCACTTGTCTAGGGGGGCTTGCTAGAGATTGTTATTGGCAGAACTGGGTGACGTCGCTGAAAATGACCAATGACTCCTTTTGGCGACTTAAATCTATCAAGGTCGGTCGCAGCGCTGCGCTCGACGCTGAATGGGAATTGCACAGCTGAAAGTAACCCTATGTGGCATTATGTGTCACTTATAGGAGAGAATAGTAAAATGGGCGATCGATCATAGTCACTTACTTCATGACCAGGTTAGAACTGTCGTTCAAGAAGTCCATATTGATCCACGGTATCTCGTGCCAGTCGGACGGCATGTCCGCTCCGCAGCAGCTCAGTTCTACCTGATGAATTACCAATATTTAGTACCTTTTTTTTATTTATCGTGCGAAAAATCCCCACGGATACCTCTCCGGCCGGGGCCGGAGAAGGAGGTTATGTTGGACTCGAACCGACTAAAACGCACGCCTCCTGTGGGCCGTCAGTTGCCGGAGGTGAGATTGTCATAGTAGCCATATCCCTCGCACCCCGGCCGACCCAGGGCCATATCTCTCGATCTGGCCCTCTTCCGGTATGGGGACCACGGAGTCCCCAACTCGCCCTCAATATTTAGTTCCTATCTTAATCGTAGGTACTTCTTTCTATACTTTTCTGCACAGAATGCTATGATTTCCGATTGTTATGTTATATGTTACACAAGAAATGAGATGAGCGCCATCCTCATCTGTCCATGACTACAGATAGAAATGTTGTCGGAAATAGATACCTACTAAATATAGGTAAGTAATGAATCGCAATACTAGGTGTGGATCTAAGTGCGTTCTCCATTGTCAAAGAACTAATGGCGACTTCATTTACCTGCATTGTGTCCATTAGCGCCTTCCACGTCGGTTCTGTCAAATACTGAGATATGCCGATTCGTAACGACGAAGTAAGTTCCTTCATAAGCGCCTGCAAGTTCAAATGTTTTACAAAAGTGCTAGCAATCACATGTTTGAGAGTCAGATTTATAAACCTTCCCATAGTTTCCTTATTCGAGACCGATGGGAATATTATGGGGAGGGCTTCCTATTCTACAAAAACGGGAACCACGAATGCACACAAAAATAAGCTAGCTTATTAATAAACCGATTTAATAAAGAAATGTGATTTTAGTCCTTCTAATTTACACCCAATTTCGAACAATTTATCAAATATTTCTGAAAAGGTCAGTTTTGTCAGGGTATTCTAGGAGATACCTAATGGCGCATCATTTTTCTGGTTTATTTGGAGAAAAAAAGTTGAAATACTAATAGGGACGTACTTTTAAAGTGCCTCGACAAGCAGCATACACGAGCATCCCATTAGCCGCGACCATGGTCCCAGTGAACAGCCACACACTGCTGACGAAGTTGGCGCGCGTCCAGTACGGGAACTTCACGAGAAGTGTGATGAGGCGCAGGCCGCCCGTGTAGTGGAGCTTCATGCCGTACGCTTGGAAGAGTATCAGACCGTACAGTAAGAGAACTGTCACCTGCAATAGTGATCCTGCTTAGAACTATGTTCTTAGAGTTCTTCTGCCGCACCATTAAGTCTTGGAATTCTTTACCAGTTCACGTTTCACGTGTTTCCCTCCTCCTACAGTCCCGGGTCCTTTAAGCGGGGCGTGAAAAAGCATCTGATGAGGCCGTCAAGCTGAGTGCTACCATTGTAACATGATACGTGTCAGCTTACCATCAGGCGAGGCGAAGTCAAATTGACGTGTCCTATATAAAAAAAAAAAAAAAACCTTTTTCATAACTCAGATGGGTCGACTTTCCAGCCTAGCTATGAAGTGACTGTCACCTGACCTCCATAACCAATTGACGATATCAAAGTTCTCTACTTAGACTAGTCAGACTTCTACGACGCCATTAGTCCAATGCCGCCAATTCCAATACTCAGTTCTCTTGATACATTTACGTTACGATTTCGAATATTTTTCGTGTTCGGGGCACTGTCGTACACAAAACAATCAAAAAAATCCTACAGGTACGTACTTTATGTATATGCTTCAGTAGCATCATGACCCTGAGCGAGGTGTTGTAGCAGAAGATCACCATGCACAGCGACAGCACGAGCTGGGCGATGAGCAGTGCGCGCAGTACTCCGGCTAGCCGCGCGCGCCCGTCTTTAGTGAACGTGAACACGGCCCACGCCATCCAACATTGTGTTGCAGCATGCTGTGGACGATGTGCTGTGATAAATAATCCAACAAACTAGCCCACGGTTCCACCACGCGCTTTACTCGGTTCTATTACGCACGCGAGGCTGTGAAACGATCTCTCTGCTGTGATTTTTCCAAGCGACTACTCAATAGGGCGTTCTTCAAGAAGGGCATCAGAAGGCCCTTACAGGATTGGCAGCATGAGTGTGATGTGACCCCATGTATTGCACATTAAGCCACGGTTAACACGGTCCATCAGGTAGGTGTGCTTGTTTGCCACCTAAGTGGTATAAAAATGAGACCCCGTCGCACCACCCTTCCATGTCTCAGAAAACTTTTTTCTTATTGTTCTGCTCTAAGGGTTATAGATAGCGTTAATATGTTATATTGCCTATTAAAATATAACCTTCCATATGAAGACAAGAACTGAACTATCAAGGAAACAAACTTTTTAAAGTGCCACATGAGATCTTCAGCTTTATTTTACCTACCTGGTATCTAAGTAATTAGTAAAATAGAAAGTTCAAATTGTGGCGTAGCAGTAGAGCGTTGGATTGCTAAGTCAAAGGTGATAAGTTCGATTTCCGTTCTATGCAAAGATTTGTTTGCATAAATATGTAAGTGTATTTGCATTAGACTGTGTGTTTCTATGCATAATAAACAATGCACTTTTACATTATAAGATCCTTGATATGAACCCTAATACCCTAACAAACAACACAGCAAAGTAAAGCTGCAAGATTTAAAAGTTCGCTCAATTTTGAAGCGTTTGCATTTTACGCTGCTTGCAAACCTACATGACTATACGTTACATATTAATGTTACATTACCTACCTGTTATTCGTAATGTTTCAATGAAAATTCTCGTAAACTCATCACAAAACACAGCGTGCTTGACATTTGACACGGTCTTGTCTAATTGACAATAACAGGTTGAAATTTGCGAAAAAAGGTTTTCAAAAATAGGCCAAGCCGAGACTCGTTGATTTATGGATGTTCGCGATTTGGCCTATTTATAAAAATACGCTGACGTTATTATATCACTGCGAGAGGAAGAAAACGCGAAATAAAACCATATACCAACCCATCTGGCCAGCGTGGAAACAGTAGGCCAAAGCCTGCCAATATGGGAAGAGGCCTATGTCCAGCAGTGGACTGCGATGGCTGTGGATGATGATTTCTCTCTCTAAAAACAGCGAACAAAAATATTTTCATTCATTACACATAAAGTTTGTTATAAACCGTTAAAAAAATGTCATGGCTGAAAAAATACTTAGATCTAATGCTGATTTACAGTTTTCTTACGGCGGACCCTGAGCTCTGAGGACACCTTGACCACGGATGCAATCAAGATAATGCGTGTCTCCATGAAGATGATGATGATGATAAACCTCGTACCTATACGGTATAATGTATATTTACCTATGTTTGTTGGCACCGCTTGGGATAGCTGGTTGCCATAGAGATATACCTCTACCTATACAAAAAATTCTCGCCAAAATAAGTAGAGTCAAAAAGTTTTCACTGATCTCAAGCTTCGAGACAGTTTAGGCATTCCTAACAAGCTCCCCAATATAAAATAGATAACTAAATACAAATTAATGAAACAAAATATTCATTCTTCACATAGCCCGGTGCTAGGCGACTGATAAATCAATTTATTACAACGAACTTTTTACAGACTACATTTTGTCGATAGAGCTTTAGCTGACTGGCTGCTAACACAGCGGGAAAATTTATAGTCATTCTATTGTTTTCTATGGTAAACAGAATATCAATTCATTGAGAAATATTGTATATTTTTTCTTGAATTATATAGTACTATAGCTGATATATTAGGTTAATAATAGCTGTTAATTAGTGTTAATTGGCATCCAGCGCCAATATGGCGGCAGAAGGAACGACTCCTAGGAAAAGGCCTAAAGTTGCATGGAGTGATGATCTCAGTCATGATTCTGAGGAAGATAGAGGTAAGACTACAATAGTTTATAATATATCATTGGGTAAGACAACAAGAAATATTACTCCTATGAGTTAATTTAATTTAATATTTCAGTAGTTTTATTGTATTTGATTGATTAAATGTGTCATCTCCTTTAATTAATAAGTCTTAAGTATTTTTTTATTCAGTCATTTTTAGATTAGCTTATTTTTAACCGTATGTTTCTTTGCTAATTGTTCTTTATATTATGTTCGTTTGCCGACTTAAGAATGAAGTGGATATATAAGTAACCCTAACCCTATATCCACGGACATTGAATGATAGAACAACGATGCTACTACAACTCAACCTACACCTATTTTTATAAAGAATGAATTACATACGTTTTACGTTTTTCAAAATTTCACTACTAAGGGGGTAAAATAGGCGAACCGATGAACGGTTGCGTGTAAAAGCCTTAATTGGCGAAATACATAGATTTATAAGATTCCTGTTTTGTTGGAATGTCCAAAGAGTCAGGATCTGACGATGGGATCCAGGGAAATCCTCAAGATGTAGGAAAAATAGTAGATTGTATAACAAGGGAGCAAAATAGTATTTTTACGGCGAGGGCGCACTTTGAACCACGAGTCTAGCGAAGGTTTCTACAAAAGAACCCCGAGCTTTAGCGAGGGGTTCTAACGTAGTAACCTGAGCACAGCGAGGGGTTCAAAGTATATCGCCAGAGGGAAAAATAATTTGCTCCTCGAGTTATATACTCTACTTTTCATCCCCTTTCTATGAGAAAAATACATCGGTACTGATTACTTACATAGAATCATTCTCAAATGATTTATTTAACTTTATTTTTGTCATAATTCTTGACATACTTAATTGTAATTTTTTGACGTTCATGTGCTCTTTTGTGCCTAAACTGAATAAACGAAATTGATTCTTTGATTCCATAATACAAGAACAGAGACGGAATTCGCGCGCTGGTTTTTTTTTTACATAGCACGGGTCACCATACCGCCGTGCAGCCAACACGAACCAGCCAGTAATAAAAAAGAAATTGGTTCCATTTCTATGAATAATATGATGTTCCAAATTCAAATCACTTTTCCGCCCGCTAAAAAGCTCTGAACAGAAAAGTGCTACTTTGCTCCCACTTATAGAGGAACAAAGTGACACTTTTCGAATAGAAGGGATGAAAATACGAGTTGTTACCATCGCCTTCAAATAATTTAATTTGAACATTTGCTTCTGGAAAATCTCATTGATTTGAAAGTGTTTAATTTTTTTATTATTCATTTCAGAAAGGGAACGTCTCGCCCAACTCGAAAGAGAACTCGCAGAAACACCAACGAAACCAATCTACACACCAGAAGATCTGGAGCAGTTGATTCGCTTCATAATGAACATGACTACCCTCTACGATCTTCGGGACGAAGACTGGACTGACGATGCGAAACAGGGGATTGAGGAATGGATCCTAGAACCAAAAAGCTTGATCCTCTCCATTTTCTTCAGGGGGGACAAACTTAAAGCGATGTCAGAAATACCCCTTATTCCTGTATACGACCTCATGTACTTTGTGAGACCTCCTGACCACGTGTTTCAAGTTGCTACCTTCCACGATGAAATTGTGTTTGGAACTTTCGTGGATTCTGTAGAATCTAACATGATACAAATCTTGGAAAATGTGTTTGCGCCGTTTTTCTTTGCTGTTACTACATGGCCTGATAGTAAGTGACGATATTATGTAGCTGTATTTTAATGCCGGATTAAAATAATGCTATTACCGTTTCTGGACCTATCGCGGTCCACTGCTGGACATAGGTCTCCCCCAAAGTTGGGAGTCTTAGGCCTTATGTTTCCACGCTGGCCAGACGGTTTGGTTACTGGAAAAAAATATTGCTAATTGTACCTTATAGGAGGAGGGTTACTTTTCAGGTGTCAAGAGCGAGTTTTGCGGCCGAATCCATACCTTTCTAGCCAAGCTGACTGACATGTACTACAAAATGCTTGGCCTGACCGTTCTCTACATACCCCAGGAAGGCCAACAGCTAACCTTTGAGAATGCCAGCGCTGACAGAGAACTGGTGAAGAGGTTGGAAGGAGTTGTGGTGTACTGGACCCATCAGATGAAATCCTGCTTGGAAGATACAGCATTTGTGGCATCGCAAAAGGAATTGTTATGTCCTAGTGATGAATATGACTTTTGGATTTATAGACGTGAGTTTGAGATCCTTTAAAATGTTTTGCTCTCTTAAATACTGCTCAAAACAAGCAACAACATTATTGCTATGGCAAAACTCCACTTTTTTCCTTCTAGGTGTTGTTGATTCCAGCTAATATTCTTGGTTCTTAGCAATAAGTCGAAGCTGCCGTGTAATGTGTATCTATTATTCCTGATCTAATATACTTTTTCAGATGAAAATCTCAATGCTTTGCTGTACCAAGTAAAAAATCCAGCAGTAAAACACATCACCAAGATCTTAGTAACCACTCATTCGACGTTCATTCACCAGTTCCAAGCATTATGCGATGAAGTGGCGCAAAAGATCGCCGAAGCAACATCTAACATCGAATACTTGCAAGTGATCAAACAGCCTTGTGCTGTCCTAGAATGTGTGGTAGACCCTGACGAAATCTCGAGATACATCCCACAAATTATAAATCTCTTCAGATTCATTTGGATGGAATCGCCATACTATAATTCAGAAACAAGAATCACAAATTTGTTCAAGGCTCTAAGCAATCAGATCATAATTTTGTGCAGAAATTACATAAAATTGGATGATCTATTCGAGGGACGAACGAAAAAAGCGTTGGGAGAGTTCGGCAAATGTATTGACTGCTGCAAAAGGTACAGAGAGATATATGATGTGATGGCTGAGGCTCATAACGAGAGGAAACCTAACAGCTGGGAGCTGGATACAGGAGCCATATTTAACTATATCGACTCTTTTATCCAAAGATGCTTCGATATGCTGGATGTTTGTAACTGTATGATCATTTTTGGGAGGTGAGTGAATCTTTTACAAGTTAAATTTAGTTCATTCTAAATATCTATTTTCCTTTAAAATATTCGATTTGATAGGATTTTTGCATATTCCATTTGCATATTTTGGATAGAATTGTTTTACAAAAGCGGTGTTAATGTATAAAATGGGAGCGATGTGAAATCCTAAGACGCTGGGTTTGATTTCTGCGCTTATTGAATCTTCCTATAAACACCACAGGGGACGGGCTACTGTAATATTAAACTAAAAATATAAATGGTGAGCTGGAGGGGAAACCCCAACCCAATAACCAGACTTGTTAACCATGTCGATGATTATACGTTGCGTATCCGTTCTCTACCAATCTTCTCCCAATCCTTATTTGTGGATTTCATCTCCCTACGAAGGATCGACGAAATGGAAGCGATAAGCAAGTCGATATTCGCTGGCGCGCGCGGCGACATGTTCGAGGCGAAGTGCGACAACATCGAGCGCATCTTCTACGGCGCGCTGATGGGCGTGCGCGGCGTGGCGCACACCATCCTCGACGTGCAGGCGCCCTCCTGGTACGACGACATCTTGCACTTCCGCTCCATCATCAAGGACATCGAGGTGAGGATATGAAGGTTCCCTGCCCGCTAGACGAGTGGCAATTTGTTGGCCGGTGTACTGTAGAATAGAATGACGAATATGTACGGGATTTGACGTATATGACAGACGTCAACATATGTCATTAACATCAAATCCAAGCCTGGGCTTACCAGCTAGCGAATCAATCTCACTCACTCACTTATTCGACCGGTCGAGCACGATATCCTACACTTCCATTTCGTCATCAAGGATAATTTATTGAGGAGGAGGACTTGAGAGTTCCTATGTATCAGAGAACGTCGGTTTTACATGTTCCATCACTCGAGCGTTAAAATAAACAGTGTTTTCTCCATCCAAGACTGCGTTTTTGAGCTTGGGTCCTAGTCTTCTAATTTCCTTTATCTAATTTGGTTTGGTAACGGGATCGATCTTGTGTCAGCGTCTCGTTTGTTACTTCATCAGCAGTTGTGTAAGCTTGTATTTGAGTCTGACTTGGGCTCAGAAGATCTGGATGACTCTGGATGAGACCTCATACATCCAGGAAAGAGCACCTATAACCCTGTCAATTACCACTAGTTTCAGAATCACGTATACCGACTTAGCCAATGTCTTTTCAGATAATAATAGAAAACTTGGTGGAGACAGTATTTGAGGGTGTGAACAATGTAGAAGAGGCTGTGGTGGCACTCTTCTCACTCAACAACTACTCCAAACGTAACAATCTGAAACGGATCTTCAAGAGAAAAACTGCGGAGGTAAGCATGGAAAGCTAGTGATCCCGTTCCTGCAACTCGCAAGACCTTATTCTCAGGATAAAATGTAGCCTATATGCTCTTCCAGATTATAAAAAATCTCTTACGCATTTAAATTATTGGCAAGATTCTGTGGTATCTTATAAGTAGACCCACCATAAAATGCACTTATATCCGAAGTTTATGGCAATTGCATGGCATACCTTTATACCACAATGGGTCCTTAGGCCGTTACGTGGAGTTCAATTCAACCATATCGAAAGAAAACGACAGTAAATTCTCAAAGCTCATTATCTTTCTCCCCATAATTGTTATTCGGCCCAACTACTTCTTCCATTTATGTCAGCTTGCAGTCATCTCAAGATTCATTTTACTTTCACACAGTCCATCTATCTCTTCTCAAGTCTTTCTCTTCACGTGTATCCATCCAACTTCTATACTTAATACTTTCCTCACTAAATTATTTTCATCCCTACATGTCTAAATCGAAGTATCTTCATACCACCTAAATGGTCCGAAGGATCGGATGCATGTATCTCTTAAGCCTCCACCAGAACCTCCCTAGGTATTGTAACACGTGTCGTATGGTAAGTAACCTGGGCGGTGTGCCAGGTGTGGGCGATGTTCAGCGAGGAGGTGCAGGAGTCGAAGAAGGACATGGTGTCGACGCGCAGCCAGCACCCCGCCGACATGCCGTCCTTCGCCGGCCGCGCCGCCGTGCTGCGCATGCGCAAGAACCGCCTGCTGTACCTGAAGAAGGTAGGCAGCACATGCAGAGTAGCATAGATCCAGTGATTTTTATGTGTAGTTTCGAGGTCAAACCTCCAAAAATCTACCGGGATCCAAAATATTATCTAAAAATTCAACCTTGTGAATTAAAATGTAAAGCAGATTTTTTTTTTGTTCCTGAAAAATGTTAGCTTTTTCGGGAAAGTAGGTGTTGAGGAACTCTCCTTGCCCGTAACTATGGTTACAAATTGGTATTCAGCTTTTGATTAGGCATGATGCGAAGACGAGTAAGAATCCAACTAAAATTGACTGGTTTCGAACAATGTTTTTTTTTCTTTTTGAAGACGACACAAAGACGCGATGCGACATACCAAATGAAAGGTCTTGTAAATATGCTAATTCAATAATCCTTACTGACCTCTTCTCCACGAAATAAGTATTAGAAGAAGGTTTGCAAGCGTAGCTGAATACTGACTGGCTGGAATGAGAGAATGATGGATGTTTAAAATACGGGTGTGTTTTTCTATTGAGTTTGTCTGTCATATGTAACATGTGAATTGTTTCGTGTTTAATATTGTAATTGAAATAGAAAAGTTAAATAAACATATATATCTCTTATGTTTACGTTTCTCAATTACCTCAATAGGTTATGGACCTAGCACGGTATTGTTTTCGAGAACATTAACTTTTTTTTTTGCAAGAGTGCAAAAACAAAATTTCAATGATGAGTACGCCGACTACATCGAGTTCCATTGAGAAGCTACGAGGGAGTTCAAATTTTGATAGCTGGAAATTTGACATGGAGTGCATACTCGTCCATGATGATTTGTGGCAGTATGTTGAGAGTCCTCCTGGCGATGAAACTAAAATACGTGGTGACCAGAAAGCAAGGACGAAAATATGTCTTCTGATTGAGAATCAATGCAAGGTACATGTACGTAGAGCGAAGACGGCGCATGAAACGTGGAACAATTTGAGAGCCGCATATGAAGATAAGGGCATTAACAACAGGTGCAGACTGTTATCCAAGTTAGTCAGCCTTAAGTTGAACATGTTTGCGACAATTACAGACTATGTTACGGAGTTGATGAGAGTATCGAATCAGCTGTCTGACTTAGGCAAAGAGATAGACGACGAACTTTTAGCTGCATTAATGTTACAAGGGATGCCACATGAGTATACACCAATGAGATTGGCGTTAGAGAGCACCAATACTATCTTGACAACAGATTTTGTCAAAACAAAACTTTTACAACTCGATGGAGACAACCAGAATAAAGATTTGAGTGCTGCAAGTCCTACTTCTGCGTTTGCTGCAAAGCCTAAGGGTCGGAGGGAAGGTGTTCAAAGGAATGATAACAGGAAAAAGGTTAATAAGACTATTAAGTGCTTCATATGTGCGGGGCCACATAAAGCAATCGACTGTCCTGTTAACCCGAGGAAAACGAGTAAGAAGAATGACGTTTCTTTGGCAACGGCATCGGCACTTGGTTCACAGTATAAAGAAAAGTCTACTCAAGATCAAGATGATTCCTGGATACTCGATTCCGGAGCTTCAGAGAATATGACCTACAAGAAGGATTGGATGCATGATATTGGAAAAGTTAATCGTAAGATAGAGGTTACTTGTGCGAATGGAGGTAAGGTTTATGGTGAAGGATTTGGTACTGTAGCTTGTGAGAAGCTGAATTTTACTGTTGATAATGTAATGTATGTACCTGATATTAATTCAAACCTTATTAGTGTTAGTAAAATCACATCTAAACAAAAGATTGTCGTATTTTCAGATGAGGACTGTAAAATTTATAATGCAAGCGATTGTAAAGTTACAGGTGAACCAGTTTTAAGAGGTGTGGTTGAGAAAGGCATTTATAAACTTAAATGTTCACAAGCGAGTGTGTATGCAACCACAGCAGCTAGTGCTGATATGGAGTTATGGCACAAGAGGCTGGCGCATCTGGGTATGAAAAATCTTTGCTTGTTGAGTGAGAAAATGGCGACTGGGTTGAGTTTTTTCAAAATCGAACGTTCAAAAGTTAGAGTGTGTTGCTTGTCTTTTAGGTAAGCAAACTAGACAACCGTTTGAACGCAATAAGGCTACACGAGCTAAAGGTGTTCTAGAGCTAGTACATTCTGACCTTTGTGGGCCAATGTCTAGTGATTCTTTGGGTGGTAAACGGTATTTTATGACTTTTATAGACGATTATACACGAAAAACTTATGTTTATTTTCTCAAGCAGAAGAGTGAAGCTTTTGAAGTTTTTAGAGAATTTAAAGCTCATGCGGAAACTCAGACGGGCAACAAGATGAAGATTTGGAGGACTGACAATGGATCTGAATTTGTCAATAAGAGATTTGACAGTTTTCTGAAGGAGCACGGAATTAAACACCAACTTACAATTCCGTATACACCACAACAAAATGGGGTTGCTGAGCGTGCGAATCGTACTATTGTCGAAAAGGCACGGACTATGCTGCAGGAAGCAGGGCTACCCGTTTGTTATTGGGCTGAAGCAGTGAATACGGCGGTCTATTTAAAGAATAGAAGTCCAACTGTAGCAGTGAGAAACAAAACGCCAGAAGAGGCGTGGTCAGGTCGTAGAGTCGATCTGAGTCATTTAAAAGTGTTCGGTTGCAAGGCATTTGCACACATTCCAGATGAAAAGAGAACCAAATGGGATAAAAAGAGTGAAGAGTTGATATTCGTGGGATACTGCTCTGAGTCGAAAGGATACAGGCTTATTAATCCAGTTAGCGGAGAACTTTGCAGAGCGCGAGATGTAGTATTTTTCGAAAAGCAGTTATATAAAGATGTGTCAAAAACTCAGAAGAAGATGAGAAGCCACAATAATCAAGAAGAACCGATGCCACAGAGAGCAACTATTCAACTTGAAGAGTCACTTCAGGAAGATGAGTCACGTGATGGTGAAGAACCTGAAATAGTTGAGAATGAACACTGGGAATCTTTAGATGAAGATGACGGTGAAGACAATGAGAGAGTGACAGAGACAGAAGTTGAGAGAGAAAGAAGATATCCTCAAAGAGATAGAAGGCCAACTACTTTCCCTGATTACGTCACTTACCAAACTATGTCGGAAGACAGTGATCCAGTCACAGTGCAAGAGGCATTATCTCGCAAAGATGCGAAATTCTGGAGAGCAGCTATTAAGGAGGAGTTAGATTCTCTTAAAAATAATGGTACTTGGGTGCTAGTTAAACCCGAGCAACGTGTAAATGTTGTTGATTCTAAATGGATTTTTAGAATTAAAAAACAGGGGGGAAATATAACACGATACAAAGCACGTTTGGTTGCTCGTGGTTTTAGTCAAAGAAGAGGAATTGACTATGATGAAACTTTTGCACCTGTCATTCGCCACAGTACTCTGAGGTTACTGTTAGCGTTAGCTGTTAATTTGCAGCTGAAAGTAGATCACATGGATGTGACCACTGCATTTCTCAACGGAAATATAGATGAAGTTATTTATATGAGACAGCCACCACAGTTTGAGGAACGAGGGAAGGAGGATCACTTGTGTTTACTTAAGAAATCACTATACGGTCTTAAACAAGCTCCGCGTTCTTGGAATTTGAGATTGCACTCAGAGCTAGAGAATTTAAACTTCAAGAGATGCAAGAATGAACCATGTGTGTACACAAGAACCAATGGCAGGGATAGGATTATCCTCGCTATTTATGTGGATGATATACTTGTGTTCTATAATAATGAGCGAGAGATGCAGATTATGAAACGAGAACTTATGTCCAAATTCAAAATGAAGGACTTAGGACGAGTTAGCCTATTTTTAGGTATGAGAATCAAGCAAGAGAATGATTGTATTAGTGTTGATCAAGAAGAGTATGTTGACAAGCTTCTAAACAAGTTTGGAATGACCGAGTGTAAATCAGTTTCCACTCCTGGAGTTGCTGGTCAACATTTCAGAAAACAAGAAGGATCTAAGGCAGATGAGAGAATACCTTATCGAGAACTTATAGGCTCACTGATGTATTTAGCAGTCTGTACGAGACCAGACATTGCACACACAGTAAATTACATGAGCCAGTTCTGCAGCCACTACGAAGAGATCCATTGGATGGCCATCAAAAGAATCTTAAGGTATCTTAAAGGGACAAAGAGTATGGGCCTTAAGTATTATAAAGGTGCTAATAAAGAAATTATAGGTTTTGCAGACGCCGATCATGCCAGCGACCTTGTAGATAGACGGTCGTACTCAGGCTGTGTTTTTAAGATGGCGAATGGGGCAATTTCTTGGCAAAGCACAAAACAGAGGAGCATTGCAATTTCAACCGCAGAGGCTGAGTATGTCAGCCTATCGGAAGCTGCTAAAGAAGCAATATTTTTAAAACGGTTCCTGGAAGAGTTGATGCAGACGCCAATGCTTCCTATAATGATATATACGGATAGTCAGTCTGCCATGGCCATATCAATAAATCCAGTCCACCATCAGCGTACCAAGCATATTGACGTAAGGCATCACTTTGTAAGAGAAGCGTTAGAGAATGACTTTATAAAAGTGAATTATTTAGAGACACAGTTGATGGTTGCGGACATTTTGACAAAATCATTGCCAAAGGGCAAGCTGGAATTTTGTCGAAGGGAGATGGGTGTGTGTGTGTGTACGCATGAGTAAGTATGAGGGATACGCTTGAGGAGGAGTATTAGAAGAAGGTTTGCAAGCGTAGCTGAATACTGACTGGCTGGAATGAGAGAATGATGGATGTTTAAAATACGGGTGTGTTTTTCTATTGAGTTTGTCTGTCATATGTAACATGTGAATTGTTTCGTGTTTAATATTGTAATTGAAATAGAAAAGTTAAATAAACATATATATCTCTTATGTTTACGTTTCTCAATTACCTCAATAATAAGGAGGTAACCTTTATAATTCTCCTATGTCCGTATGGATTGAGGAGCCACTTCAGATTTAAAAAGGAAACTTGCCCCCTTATTTAGTAGGGAAGTAAATAATTTTGTAGGCCGAATTCTGAAATTTGTAGTAAAATATGTCTAAAGTTATATCAATGTGAATGTGGCTCCTCAATCCAAACATCTGAATTGAGGAGGCACCTGAAACACGGAAAGTATTTTATGTACATATTTGAAAATTTTGTATCATTTAGTAGCAATTGTGTATAGTGTCTACTAAAAATCTGAGCCCAGTACTGTTTATATTCAAGAATATACAATACTTTTAATGTGGCTCCTCAATCTATACATAAGAGCGTGAATTGCCATGAAAGTTATTGGTCAATTTATATTCCACTGTAAAGATATTTAGTAGCAAGTGTGTTCGAATTTGTAGCATATGGACAAAGTAGTAGAACTGAGTAAATTTAATAAATAAACGCATTTCATTTGGCTCCTCAATCCAAACGTCTGCATAATAAATAATTGACTGTACCTACCTGAGATCAAAACGGAATAAAATACCAGAGACACTAACATTTAGTATAAATGTCTACTAAATACACATACACAGATCAACATTGTATATGTTCGGTATCTGAAAAATAAATTACTTCTGAATATTCCTTACGAATTCGCTATATGGGTGACCATGTTATATGAATTAAACTAGGATGATTCATATTTGAAATGTAATTTTTCGACTATAGGTATTCGGTACAAAGATTCTTCTTAAATTTAGGATATTTAGTACCTAGTCAATTTCAACATAAGTTAAAGAATGAATTAATATTGGTTGGTCGGTGCTTTTAGGAATTTTACAGTGAGAATCATAGTCGTCATAACAAAACATCTCATCATTCGCTGGGTACATTTTATAGTGGCCCATGCCAGCTTTGCTAATCGCAGGGATAAATTCTATAACGCCTATTATAATATATAAGCTACTTGAAGTCATTATAGTTTCTAGTACCAGAAATGACTTAGGAAGAATCTTTGTACCGAATAGGTATATAGTCCAAAAATTAAATTTCAAAAATTAATCATCCTAGTTTAATTCATATAACATGGTCACCCTTAATAGCGAATTTGTAAGGAATATTCAGAAGTAATTTATTTTTCAGATACCGAAAATATACAATGTTGATCTGTGCATATGTATTTAGTAGACATTTATACTAAATGTTAGTGTCTCTGGTATTTTATTCCGTTTTGATCTCAGGTAGGTACAGTCAATTATTTATTATGCAGACGTCAGGATTGAGGAGCCAAATGAAATGCGGTTATTTATTATATTTACTCAGTTCTACTACTTTGTCCATATGCTACAAATTCGAACACACTTGCTACTAAATGTCTTTACAGTGAAATATAAATTGACCAATAACTTTCATGGCAATTCACGCTCTTATGTATAGATTGAGGAGCCACATTAAAAGTATTGTATATTCTTGAATATAAACAGTACTGGGCTCAGATTTTTAGTAGACACTATACACAATTGCTACTAAATGATACAAAATTTTCAAATATGTACATGAAATACTTTCCGTGTTTCAGGTGGCTCCTCAATTCAGATGTTTGGATTGAGGAGCCACATTCACATTGATATAACTTTAGACATATTTTACTACAAATTTCAGAATTCGGCCTACAAAATTATTTACTTCCCTACTAAATAAGGGGGCAAGTTTCCTTTTTAAATCTGAAGTGGCTCCTCAATCCATACGGACATATTCTCCTTAGATAATGACAGACGCGTCTGTATGGATGCTGCCGTGCAGTAGCTCCGAGGAGGTGATCATGCACGTGAACAGGCTCATAGGCGCTATAGACGTGGGCGTCAGGGAGCTCTGGATATCTTGGACGGTATGAAACCAGTGCATTACTTAATATTTGCTCATGAAATTGATGGTTCTTTCCTCATATTGGATTCTGTCATGCATCTGATGCTAATTCCTGCCCGTTCGCCTTTGTTTCGTCAGCCACGGCAAATACAGAGAGGAGGCGTTCTAAGTAACGGTGTACTGTGATTCTCAATGACGTCATCGTGGTGACGTGGATTTATTCAGAGTAGTATCAACGTTCGTCTTATGTACAGCTCTCTTAGTCTCAGTGTGACAGGGCATGGTCTAAAACCAGTATTCACCACACCGTCACCTCCGCAAAGTGCGATACGTTCTTTCACAGGGAAATATAATTCTACAACTCCAAACACGCCTCCTCTCTGTGTTTGCTCCGTGGTATGTACCTAGCATTGAGTGCCTCTTTTTCTGATGATGCCATGAGTTTCTCCATCATTTGAAACTGAATCTCATGCATGGCAACTGTTCTATGATAAATACTACACTGTACTGAATGCAACATGTTTACACAGTACAATTTGGACGAGAAATGTGGTGCTGGACTGAACAGGACCCTGATGAGGAAGAGCGTCGAGAATCCTGGCCTCTTGGAGTGTAACATTGACTCGTAAGTACTGCCTACAATCATACATTATGCTAGTTTGTTTCTGGTTACATCTGAGGCATTCACCTCAAGGTCAAGGTCCACTTACTTGGTTCAATCGGGGTGAGAGATATTACCAGTGGCAATTTCGTCTCCAGCAACTGATGACCAGAGACGGCTTGCGAATTTAGTCGGTTCGAGTCCGACATAATCGTCCCGCTGGCTCCGGTGGAAGAGGGGGGTTAGGTGATTTCTGCACTATAAAAGGGTTCACTCCGCCTTTTGGGTTGGCTAATACTATTTTCATGGGAGTGTATGCCATCTGTATGATGCGCAGCGACGTACCTTTAACAATAATATGTACACCAATAATGGAATTAAAAGTATAGGAAATCACATGCATTTACCCTTTCGGCTTACTGGTACCTATAAAATAATTGTAAATGTTATAATGTTTTTAAATAAATAAATAAAAAAAAATAAAAAAAAAACATGTGAATATAAAATGCAGCTGTACCCCTACCCTATCCCTCCTGAGATACCTTCGAAAAATCGTGTGAATTGTTCCAGAAATATCCTGGATTTGTTCCATGAAGCTGCGCACTGGGAGAATCTGCATATGGACATTCCTCTCCATGCATATCAGGTAATACAAAAAATTTGCGTATTTTTGTTTCCCCTCCGGCTGTATTCGCAACTGTTATTTCTTAAATAGTTGCGAACCAAGAATTTTTTCCGTTTTCGCAACCAGTTGCGAACTAAGACATCCTTTTCCTTTATTATTAGAATCCTTTTCCTTTTCCGCAACTTTAGTTAGTTTACG
Organism: Eilema depressum; assembly: GCA_914767945.1. Taxonomy (NCBI): domain Eukaryota; kingdom Metazoa; phylum Arthropoda; class Insecta; order Lepidoptera; family Erebidae; genus Eilema; species Eilema depressum. The sequence continues at coordinate 21,266,477 of OU612020.1, forward strand.
AAATTTTACAATCGAGAGTCTACATCTCGATGGTAAAATTTCGTAACCGGCAAAATTCTAGTGAATGGTGAAAAAAAATCTCATTTACTGAAAGATGGCTTGTTAACAGGTTTACATGAAAGCTAAGACAGTGTACTATGTGTTTGAGAGTGTATTGGCCGTTGTGAAGGGATACAACAAGATCTTGGACTCCCTGTCGGATGAGGAGAGGTTGCTGTTCAAACCACTTATCACAGTAAGTTCGATTTGAATATTTTAAATGCCGCGTGGTTCCCGGCAGAGTAGAATTTGGGCCACCCCATCTCCTCCCATGCGACTAAGGGATAGTTGTTAGGCTGTTTAACATCAAACAAATACATACAATCCAGACTCTACCTCAGAAACATGGCTCGAGTCAACAATAGTGCCTGGAATACAGCAATAGGCTCACCTACTATTACGTTAGACCTAATACAATACGGCAATAGGCTCACCCCCTAGGCCTATTACATGGGACCTAATAATTGGTGAAACGTGGGTGTTAATTCACCTCTGCCTAACCCTCCGGGGATAAAGGCGTGATTATTATGTATGTATGTTTAATCTTTGCATTAGTATACGCAGCCATGGGATGTTAGCAGAGCATAGAGGCCTATCCCAGTGATTTCGATCCAAAGTTGACCTAAAACTGTCTCATCATCATCAATCTGCTTCCTAAACTTGTAATTTGAAGCCTAGTGGTCTGCTCCCTCTTGGCTTTTACGAGAGCTACTGCCGTCTTACCACTCAATCCCGTAAAGAAAGCCTGCGCCAGAGCCTCTTCTATCAATCAGCAAGTGTATTGCAGCACTTGCAAATGTGGTTACACCCAGTGAGTATGTACCAGCTTGCCATCAGGTGAAGTGTAGTGAATTTGATGGATTTGACCTTAATATTGAAAAAGAAGGTATATGAATTACAAAATTAAATACTTTTTAACATTTATTATTATGAACGAAAGTCATATTATTCTAATATCACATGATCTTATTTTATATCTAGCATGGTTCATTATGACATCAATATAATTAATCAATAACAAAATTAAATGAGAACAAAACTTATAATAAATATAAATTAGTCAGAAGATGGAATGATGCTGGGATGTAAGACTGAACACAATTGAAATAAAATATATTGCAATGTTGGCGTCCTTTAAGATTACAAATTTCAAAATGGTACCTATGTGTCTATAATAGAAACCCTCTTTTCCGGAACGGAGCTGAAGTCAGCTTACCATCAGGCGAGGTGAAGTCAAATTGACATGTTCTATATAAAAAATATGCAATTCTTACGTATAATTAAACCGTTATAAATCAGTGCGCGCCTGCGTGCAAAATTTGCCATCTGAGCAATTCCAATATTATCAGAACAGTGTCTGTATTTTTGTCAGCACCCATAACATCTGCAGAATTCAATACCTTGTCTTTTCCATAAATTATTTTAACATTATAAGCATCATAACAGTACTTGTTCATAGAAAGAAGTTGATCTACAATGAGATTAAGGTCTTTAACACTGAGTTAGCCCCAGACATAAATCCAAATGATCATTCATAGCTGCCTCTTCAACCATTGCCATACAACATGGACAAGGCGTCTTTGTTCCTGTAGCATTAAACTCTTGCGATTCATCAAATATATCGTCTTCATCTTCAATTACGATAGTAGTATTATTACTGGTAGATGTAGTTGCATGGTCTTTAGTCGTTATATTATCGTCCTGAGAGAAAACTAAGCATTCATCTAAATGTTCATCAACTGTTTTATCAAATTTATTTCCACAACATGGACAGGTTTGTTCAAATTCATTGCTTTCTTTACTTGTACTAGGCCCTGGTTGAATTTCATTGGTCTGTCTGACTTGTTCTGAAGCTGGTTCTGTTTTTACAGCACTGTATACATTATTATCTTTATTTGCACTGGATACATTACTATCTCTATTTTTCATTGTAAAATCACTAGATTTTCTTATATTATTAGGTACCGGCTTTTTACTTTCCAATATTTGAACTGTTCTATTTATTTTACTGTCGACTTTGTTAATAAATGATGTCACATTACCGACTTTCACAGATTCTAATGCAGTTGGAGAATCAGTTCTTCTTTTACCTTTGTTGTTGGTTCTTTTAGGACTACCAGTATCAAGATTATTTAAATTTGTTAAGTCTATAGTTGGACTTGCTAGTTTTCCTTTAAATGCAGGTATAGGTGGTATGTTTCCGACTATCTGTGTTAGATTATTACTATTTATGTTACTTTTACTAGGAGTTATATCCTGTACTATTTCATTATCTTGACTGAGTTGTTTTATAATGTCTTTGTTCAGACATTCATCTAAATGTTCGTTTATTTTTCTACTATCAACTTTAACATTACAAGTGGGACAGTCCACTAAGTCTTGGCTAACAGCCACAGCTACTAATTTTGTGCTATTATGATTTTGTGTTATCTTAAAATCTTCTCCATACAAATCTTTCAATAATGATGTAGCTTTGAAATAATCATCTATTTTCTTTATTTTTGCTGGTGGCGATTGTAAGTCTATATCCTTAGCTTTTTGTTTGTTTGGATTAGATACACCAGCAGTCTTACCAGGTTTCTTAGCAATAGTAGTCTCAACTTTCTTATTTGGCGCTTTATTATTAATAACAGTGGGTATTGCTTTATTTGCCCAAATATTTCTCACATGTTCTGTCACGTTTTTATGATCAGAAATATGTTGTTTACTTATGTCTATAGTATGACCACTCCCACTGAATACAGCTACTTCTGACTGCGGTTTAGCCACAGGATTAAAACCAACTCCTCTTTTGGTAACAAGAAATGTGTTTGGACAACTCGACTTAGTATTACTATTACAATCTTTTAGCACACATTTTCCATTATTATTAGTGTCTGACACACTATTAATAGTTTTAATATTGTTAGTAATAAACTTAGTTATATCGCCATTTGATTTTGTAACACCATTCTTCTTGCCATCTGTAGTTTTCTTTCTAGCTTTAAAATTATCTGGTTCTTTAATTTTAATAAATGCACCTCCACATTTCTTTTTGTGATCATTCCACCAGTAATCGGAAGGGCCTGGAGCTCTATTTGCCGTACGTCTCACAATACCAAAGCGTGGTCTTAATCGTTGGCATGGGCCATTACATCGCCACCAATGTGTTTGATACAGTTTCACCTGAAACAGTGCAAATGTTATTATTTCATAACATGGACACCAGAAGTCAGACGGATGATCCATTTGCGAGTCATTTCATCTATTCCCCAATCTCCCCTTGGGAAGAACCACATGCAATGGTCACATTAAAAATGGTTGCAATAATATAAAATTCGATTCTGGCCTTTGACTTCACTTAAATTTCTGCAAATGGGTCGTGCCTGTTATCAAACTTATTGCAATCTTCTTAAGTCCAATGCTTATGAGCTAACTTCTTTGCAGTTAGGGTATTTTAATTGTTGTCTTCACTAACTTCATAGGTCTACTGAACAATTTGAATTATCAACATATTGATAAATTTAAAAATTGTGCATACATAAGAGCACTAAAAAGTCTGACTAGTCTAACTACAGAATTTCGAATTAGATATTGCTAATTGGTGTGAATGTAAGATGGTAGTTGCTTAATGAAAAATATCTAAATTCAGCTGCATCACCACTAAGACTGGAAAGCCAACCCTGACTGGTATGGGAAAAAGCTCGGAGAATGATATTGTGCATACATAAGATTCTCACCTCGTCATGAAAGCTGTGATAAATACTTATATTGAGGCCTGCACTCTTATTGATCCTGTGCATATGCGCTTGAAAGTTAGGCCCATGACCATCCCTATCTTGGTCTCGGTTTGTCACAAACAGAAATGCATGTATCATTTCATGAAGTAGTGTTTCAACCATATCTTTGCGGGGTCGGAGCTTGAGAAGGGGTTCACTGAGTGCAATATCACATAGGCCACCTCTGCCTTCATATCTGAAAAGAAGTTCCATAATTAAATTTATTATTTACACTAAAGGTATCATTCCGTAGCCGACCGCATACGACAACTGCCGACGCATGCAGCACATACAGCGTACCCATTACTTGTCAAACTCCGATACAGATAAAGGGCGCCATTGAGAAGACGTAATGAATTACGCTATGTGCTGCGTGCGTCGGCAGTTGTCGTATGTGGTCGGCTACGGAATCATATCTTTAATGACATCATAAAACTTTGAGTTTAATATGTGGGCTTCTCAGTATGACTGGTCAATGTAACAGGAAAAGTTTTATATATAGCAGTTTCCTATGCTTAAAGTCTTCTATGAATAAAACACTACAATGGATATAGTGCCATGTTGGTTCCCAGTGAAGTAGATTAGGTCCTCATCTCTAGTGGGTGTCATAGAAGGCAACTAAGGGATAGGGCTGTTTTCTATACAACAGTAAACATACAGCATAATTATGATAAAGTGCTCGCCTACAGATAATATGGAGCGAATGACAGCTATAAATGGCGAGTGCAGGAATTACAACAATAAAACTGTATGAATTTTTCTGCCTTAAAGTATGATTCCGAAGGTGACCACATACGTACGACAACTGCAGATGCACGCAGCACATACGCGTAATTCATTGCGGCTACTCAATGGTCCCCGTCCCCTTTATCTGTATCGTAGCTTAACAAGTAATGGGTACGCTGTATCTGCTGCATGCGTCGGCAGTTGCCGGAATCATACCTTTACTTTCGCGTCTATTAGAATATCCTCAATCATATTACTGGTAGGTATAGGATTACTCAATAAAGGCTTTACAAAACAAAGCTCCAGTTTATTTGCCAGAAGTGTAAAGCTAACTGCAACTTGCAAGTATAAGTTAGAATTGAATCTTTGTTATCAGTTCAAGGGCTGAAACCACTTACGAGCATATTCCCGCGCAGGAATACATCCTTTTACTCCACCGCACAACGGCCCTGCTGGCTAATTTCGCCCAAAAAAACTCCTTGTCGAAATGTAGGAATAGCATATGCACATTAGGTGTTGGATCGACCAGCTCTAATTCTGGATCTGCTAGGTTCATCATTGTAATACGCATTAACAGTTTATTATTTTCAATTAATTTCCAAAACCATCTGATCTTTGTTTATTGAATATTTGACATTAACTTGACATGTTGACAAGACATTATTATTTTTTTTTTTAATTTGTTCCTTTCGGAACAGGCTAAGGTTCTATGACCATGCTGCCTTGTCATCAGTTATTTTTATATACATTTACTTTTTTATACTTTGTATTTGGATGATGATGAGGATGAGGATGATGATGATGATAATAGTGAGTTAATGATGATGACGATGATGATGATTGCTGCCTCAGTAAAGTGGTGGAAACTTTACTAAAGGCTTCTTACGGAGATTTGAAACCAACACGAGAAGTCACAATCCACTGTAATATTTCACTTTCCTACTCTTGTGCGCGTTTTCCAAGACGTTATGTCTAAAATTCCACCATATTTACACATAAAAACTCGAACTCACACTAATTTTGGAAAATAAAATAACACCGGCGACCATTCATTCTCGTTTTGGCGGCAAAACTCTGACAAGACATTAGTTCTCTGATATGGGCATAGACAAGAGTAGTGTTTTGCATGTGTTTTGCACACTACTATAAAATCATTTTAATATGCCCCTTTTGAAGTTTCATCAAAATTTGACAACGTAACCTTGTAACGGAGTAACAAAATATTGTATAGCTCAAAATGCATATTTATTGCATTAGGGACCAAATTAGGCAATTTCCAATTTTGCGGTTCAGTCGTGATAATTTCAACAGAGTCAAACATGAAGTAAGTAGACTTCAATAAAAACCCATTTCAATACACGAAAAATATTTTCAAGGAACAGCCTTGAAAATATTTTGCGAGTATTGAAATGGGAAAGCTATATTTGACTGAAGCCATACGAAATGGCTAAACGCGCGAGCCCATACGTAGATCCAAACATCCAAAGACGTATGATCTTCAGATTAATCTTCAAAGTACTCCACCCAACGAAGATGAAATAAACTGTTAAATTAAAAAGAAAACTTCCAAATCTGCCCAGACCCCAACGGCATTCCTTACAAAGTACCTATATAAAAAGTGTCCGACAGTTCGTAAACAATTGAGATAATTTTAAAGCAACTAATTTGCTAAACTAAACAAATTATAATAAATTGGAAAAAGCGAAATCAATTCTCGGGCGGGACTCGAACCCGCGATCTTTCCCTTACAGGGGGAACGCAAGATCGCGGGTTCGAGTCCCGCCCGAGAATTGATTTCGCTTTTTCCAATTTATTATAGTTCGTAAACAGTAGAGTTTGGGCCACCCATCTCTTCCCATGCGGTGTAGTACAAGGCGACTAAGAGATAGGGCTGTTTAACACCAGACAGCTCAAACTCAGCCTCAGATTGCTCGAGTGTATACGTAGTGCCCAATAGTGCCCAGTATACGGTAATAGGCTCACCCCCTATTACGTGGGACCGAATACAATGACTGGTGGCAATGTGGGTGTTGATTCACCTCTGCCTCCCCGGGGATAAAGCCTTAAGAGGATGGAGAGAGAAAATAGGAGAAGAAAATAGGGAAAGAAAATGAAAATAAAACTACTTTTTAACGGATTCTATCGCGATTTATTTGTTATCAGTTACTTTTAGTCCGACAACTAACAAATAAATCGCGATAGAATCCATTAAAAAGTACCTATAACCCGCGCTACGTATCTTGGACCTAAATCGTAAGACACGAGGCTCTGGCGCCCGCGGGTTGCTTTGTAATAGTCTATGCTTGGTGAATTTGAGTTCATCTACCGCAGTACCATCCCGTGCTATCCTCAAAAGACACCCAAGCAATGTGTACTGCGCGTATAAAGCACATTTTAGGTCCAAGTTACATGGCGCGGGTTATAGTTTTATTTCAATGAGTGACATTCGCGTAAACTATAGAAAATATCGTATATATATTCCTCATGTCGCACAGTCGTCATTACAAGGTTACGTTAGTGCACCTTTTTTCTTCATTGACACTAGGGATGATACCCAGAACCGGTTTTTTTATACATAAAAACCTTTCTTCTATAAATCTATGATCAAAACTAAGAATTTATAAAATTTGTATTTAATACAAATTATGCAAATACCTACATTAAAAGATTGATGAACGGTTAATTTAAATTAAATGCTATGATTACTTGCGAAGGAATGTTTAACCTAATTCAGGGATGAAGTTATCCATGATAATCTATACTTAATAAAAATTTAAGGATCATACAATTATCTATAGGGCGGCGGCGTCCTACCCTTCCCATGTTCCAATAATATAGCCATTAATTTTCTGATGTGGTGTTTTTGGCCTTTCCGAGGGCGACTGCCGTCCGACCCCCCTACCCCGAAAGGAAAGCCAGCGCCAGAGTCACGTTTGTTGTTCAGCGGGTGCACCGGCTTGCAGGTGAGGTTGGCTTAGTGCCCGAAGATCTTGGTGGACCCCAAAGCACCGCTGGTCACGTGTCAATGTCAATAATTTGACAAAATAAGTATTTATTCTGATGAACACTATCAGCGTCATAATCATTGTCATCACTGCTATCCGCCCTCAAACATATGATTAAATCATTTTCAATAGTATTGCCTATGCTTAATATAATTCAATATTTCAATATAATGTTTTTCGTTTTCTCGACGAATTTTCTGAAGTCCTATACAATAACATCTGCACACGCAGTTTCTAGCAGTTTCAGCACCTTTCCAGTGCTGAAGGGTGGCTCAGTATTGTTGCGCGCTGCATTTCCTTTTATTTGTGCCCAAATTAGCTTAATAGCGTTATATTGGCAGTGGTAGGGAGGCAAACTTATGACTTTGTGCCCATATTCTAAAGCTAGTTCATGAATTACATAGCGTGGATTGGACGACTTAGTTGCATTTACCAAGTGCAATAAGTCCACTTTCAGTAAGATTGGACTTCTTGCTTCCACTCCATTCCTTTCCAGCCACCCCACTATGTCTTGTTTTTTGTTTGTTTGAGTTGGTAGTTTGTCAACTTACAGGGAAAAGAACGTGGCATTATCCTTGAAAAAATCAGTAATTCTCTTCAAACTCTCTTCAAAATAATATCGTAGCGTTTCAGTAGGATTTACCGCTTGTCAGATTGTTTGTATCTAAAGCCAATTGATTTCAAAACCATTGGCAGAGATAACTGACAACCAGAAAATAACCTGCTTCCTATAAGGAACCCGATAGCTTTTCCGTGTAGGATATTCTTGTGTAGCCATGGGGTCCATATTTTTCTTTTAGAATTTCGCACACAGTCTTGTCCCCTGTTCTTAATGCTATGGATACTGGCCTGTCACTGGTGTCCTAGGTAAAAGTGATTTGATGAATTGTGATTTCAGGTGGGTATGAATTATTATAACCTTGGATTGTGTAAATTTACCGGATAAAATGTACGTGTCTTATTGTTTCCTAAATTTATAACACGATAGAAAAAAAATAAAAGACGGATTTGTATCAATTTTTAATTTGAATTTCAATGTTCAGTTAAAATTATAGTACATACCTAATCTATAAATATTTTTAGGAATAAATTTCAGTTTATTCGATTCAGAGATGTTTGAAATTCTTATCGATTTATCCAACAGAATTAGGTTTTCAAACATGTCACCTCACTATGAAGCTTATGTCAAATGTGGCTTTTTAAAATGATTCAATAATAAGTGAGTCCTTTAAGCCTATTGTGCAATTTATATAATTAGTGCGGCCAGCCCTCATTTTTAGTTTCCCCATTTACTTTAGATAACGAAAATAAAAAGAAAGTATAACTAACAAAAATAAGAACATTTTTTATGATCAACTGCTAAACCAGTTGATCATAAAAAATGTTCATATTTTTATTAGTTATACTTTCTTTTCATATTATTATGTATACCTGAAATCGAAATCACTAGTATTCTTAATGGTTTTAGATTGGTATTTTAGGTACCTACCCCCCCCCCCTCTCCCCCTCAGTACCTACGATTCTAGAGTTCACATCCGTAACCGAGTTCGCATGTCAGACTCCTAGCTACTGGGCTAATTCATTGCATTGAGAAGAGCTGGTCTACCTTTTAATAAAGAACAATCATTACTTTCGTTGGTCCCACGTAATAGGGGGTGAGCCTATTGCCGTATTCCAGGCACTATTATTGACTCGGGTTATAAAAACAGAATAATACATATATTATCTATCCAAATAGTGTAGTCAAGATAAAGCTAAGGTATGAAGTAGGTATATTATTAAGTCAGAAACACGATTATTATTAACAAAAACAGAATTAACTGTAATAATTTCTTTCAGGCATGTGAAAAAAAAGTACAGCCAGGAATATCTAAGCTAACGTGGACGTCAACTATGTCAGACGCGTATATTGCCGAGTGTGTTCAGCAAATAGGAGAAGTGAGTCCTATCCTAATACTATAATAGTAAATTAAATGTTAAATATAGCTATTCGTTAATATTTTTTATAATAAATCATTTTAATTTATTTCTAGTTACAAGATTTTTTGACAACTTACAAAAATTGCAATGTAAATTTAATAAAGATATTTGAAAAAATATGCGCCACACCTTACGTTGAATTTGATATTTATAATGTTTTCGATATAAAAGATTTGCGTGCCAAAATACGAGCAATGGAACATGACACTGCCGAGACAATATTAGAAATGTATAAAGAAATTGTCATTTATATTGTGATTGTGTATGAAGGGTTTGAAGCTCACATAGGACAGGTACGTTTCACCATATATAATGTCACATTTTGTTTTGTTTTATTAAAAGCAATTTATCTTATTTATCTTTTTACCAAAGATGGCAGAACATTGGGTCAAGTACGTCAGAAGATTTGATAAAATAATGGAAGATGCTCTAAGGCTTTCAATAAAATCAACCATGCAAAACATGTACAAATGTGTACATGGAGATGGTAAGCACTAGGATGATAATTTACTGAAATTAACTGAAATAGTTCAATTTACTTACCTCCCGTGACAGCACAGGAATCAGGCGTACCTATTTTTTTTTTCATCCTTACTGCTTAAAAGATAAAACCGAATTCTGATGATCGTAACATATTATGTTAATGAATATAAAATTTAATTTTGTAAGGTACTATGGCACCAGCGCCATTGATCAAAATGAATCTTTATCTCATAGAGAAAGATATACGTTACGTACCAAATAGATATGAGATCATGGACACTTTCACAACGATGCTGGATGAAATTGTGCACATTATGAGTACGGTGCCGCGTTTGTATGAGAAGTTTGGGTTACCTTCTGGTGGCATGAAAAAATTTTATGAGGCTATACAAACGGATGCAGACTGTAATAAGCTGCAGGCATTTATTGACGATGGTAACAAATTGATTACAAATACATGCTTTAATCCCTTAATGATCAGTCCATAGTTTGAACAACCTAAAGTGCCATTTCAGAAATCGAATACAACATTGGACTAGTTAACGAACACTTAAAAATGTGGGATCCTTACGCACATATATGGAAAGTGGACAAAGCAACTTTTTTGGAACAATACCGCGACGAGAAGCATACAGCAGCCGAATATGATGATCTCATTATTAATTATAGCAACCTCGCAAACACTGTTCAGATACTGGAAACGATTAATCAGGTACTTACCTAATATTTTTGCAACACACTACGCTTTATGTTGCACAACTTTTATTTGATTACATTGGTTTGTCAACACAATTTCAGATACATTTTGTTACGCTGAATTCTAGCGAGTTAAAGAAGTCAATTATAGCGCACTGTATAGTTTGGCAAACTAAACTGGGCGAATTATTGAGATCAGTTACAGAAGCTGATATCGATACTGTTTATAATTATATTGAGAAAAGTAGCGAAGAAGCTATGAAGGTTAGTGGTAGTAGTGAGTTGTTTTATTCAACCTAAAAATATGAACATACATTGCAGAGCCCTTTTAATTTTATAGATGCCAGCTACCTTAAAAGAGTTAGCGGCTGCCATGGCCACCTATGAACGTTTAATTGGAGATCTCAACAGAATGGAAAACACCTTTCCACCGATTACTGATCAGATGGTGACACTGGGTATGTATTTGGATGAATATGGGAAGTAGACTTTCTCGAAAAGTTGACGAATGACTTTGGAAAGTTTATGTATATTAAATTTCTGTAGTCGTATCAACAAATCTGCGAACTAAAGAATGGCGCCACAATACTATTAATGTATCAAAGCCTATTAAATAACTTTGATGCCCATTATTACATATAACAGTGAGAACCGTAGTTCTGCTTTTAAATATTACACGGCTTCTGACTAATATTATAATGATTTCATTTTAGGGAAATTCGAGGTAGAACTGAGTTCAGACATGGTTACGCGCCATGAAACTATTCCCGATGTGTGGTCAGATTATTTGGCTTTGTTAGAAGAGGCCAAAAAGGCACTTGAACTTAACAAAGACAAATTCAAAGCTGAACTATTAGAACAAGCCGAGGTAATACTATTGCACTAGTAAAATTGACCATCTAAATCTTGGTTCATAAAAATTTACTGCTTTATTTTATTCGTAACAGGTATTTAAAGAGGCAGCTAAAGATTTTTGTGAGGATTTCTATAAGTCATCTCCCGTTAGTTCTGATATCTCTGGCAAGGATGCACTATCACAGTTGAAAGCTTTTAGAGACCAATTGAATGCTTTGCGAGCTCAAGAACAGGCAATACGAGATGGACTTGCTGTGTTTAATTTGACGTAAATGATATAAACATATTTATAAAACACAACATCCTTACCAAAAATCATTATCATCAAATAAATTTCATGGCCCGTGCTACTTAGGATGATGTATACTAATTCTAAAAATACTACCTACATAGATCCATCCTGAACATATTACATTCCTTTTTGCGCAGTCATGTAAAATGGCTACAATTACCTCAATTATTATAATTTAAAGTATGAAAATGATTTCATTGCGCACCTACATCATCATCATCAACATCATCAGCATCATCTGCCTGCCCTTGTCCCAATTATTTGGCGTTGGTGCAAAATGTATCTGCCATAGGAAAAAATATCATGTGTTGTAATATTAAATGGTTTGAAATAAGAAATCAATCATCATTTATAATTTTTTGTGTGATACAGACAATAATCTTGGGAAATGAATTCATTATACTGGTTCTTGAGTCTAGTTGAAAATAATGAGATCTTTTTGGTTTATCAGGACACCAGTGAATCTAGATCTACAGAAAATGGAAAAGGAACTGGAGAAGCTGGAGGAAGTCTGGGGATTAGTGTTTCAATGGGAAGAGTCTTGGGAGAAATATAAAAATCAAACATTCTGGGAAATGGAGACCGATGAAATGGAAGAAAATGTTACCTTTTTGTTTAGGTAACTTCTCGTGATAGAGCTATTCATGTACCTACTACATAATTTATTAAGACATTATAAAGAGGAACAACTAACGCTTTTTTAAATATTTCCAGAAACTTTAATCGTCTTTCAAGACAGTTGAAAGATAAAGGCTGGGATATCATTGACACAACTCGCGTTAAAGTCGATGCATTTAGAAGAACATTACCGTTAATTGGTGATTTAAAAAATCCTTGTATGAGAGAACGCCACTGGGACAGAATTAAAGAACTAATGGGAGTGTAAGATAAAGTTTGTTCTAAATGTAGTACCACAGCATTGGAGTTTATTATTAAAAAACATATTTTTTTTCTGAAAAAAAAAATCCCTTTAATTACTTTCATCATACTAAGACCTGATTACTTCTACTATAGTATTGCTAAAAAAATATAAACTTTCAAACGATTTTCCTTAAAATTCGCAATGCACTGTATAATTTGCGCAACATGTTTAAAAAAAAAACTTATGTGAACCAATAACTTTCTTTGTATATTATTCCTTTATGTAATTAACTACGTAGATTTTATCATGTAACACTTTAATCACCTACTTTTACATATAATAAGTTTGAATTTTATTAATGTTAGCTTAATGTATTTATTAGTATTTACTGTTTCAAAATCAACTATTACCCAATGGTATATTTTAATTATGAATAAAAACAGTATAATGTCTTCTATAATTAATACCACAGAGAGTTTGATCAAACCTCCGAAGATTTCAAGTTGGAACTCATAATGCGTTTGAACTTCCAAGCATATGCTGATGAGATATCAGAAATATCTAATGCTGCTACAATGGAACTGAATATTGAGAATGGACTGAAAGCTATCAGAGAAGTATGGAAGAGCACATGTTTTGAGATGCAGCATCATAAAGGAGACATGTATAGGATAAAGAATGTGGAAGACGTTATGCAGGTTTCAGGCAGCTTTAATTTATTTAACTTTTTACCTTTTATTTTGAATTTCATATAAACACCATTCAGATTCAGAGATTAGGCTCTGGCTTTGAAAAATTTAATAAAAGACTAAATACCAATATCTACTCGACTTATATGTTTTTGATGTTAACCTTTAGTTTTTCACTGACTATAAATAGCCATTAGCAGTTATTCAATCTTAACCCTGTGGTTTTCGATATATTATTCCGTATTCTATAAAATGTTGCTGATATTTCCTGTCAATAATTATTTGTATTATACGTTCTCCAGTTCCTGGAAGATCATCAGGTTCAACTTTCTTCAATGAAATCCACAAAATATGTTGAACCATTCATAAAAGAAGTAGAATATTGGGAAAAGTCGCTAGGCTATGTGGCAGAGTGTATTGAAGTAAGCCGTTTTATGTGTATGTTATAGAAGTACGATACGACTTAAACGTTTTTATTTATATATTTTCATATGATAATTATTATTGCATAGATTTCATTGCAAGTGCAAAGGCGGTATGTATATCTAGAGGCTATATTTGCTGGAGAAGATATTCGAAAACAATTACCTGCAGAAGTTTTAATCTTTGATGCATTGACGGCCGATTGGACTGACATAACCTTTAAGTGAGTAACGTGAAATGTAGTGTACCTAGTGTTAAAAACAGACAGTACATGTTTGATAGAATTATTATATTTACGTACCTACAGAATGTATCAAATTAATACCACTTATACCTCCAAAACAGTATGAACGCTGGTGCTAATGCAGTTGAAGCATGTCTCTATAAGCCGACTCCATTTCTTTTCAACAAGTTGAATGCAATGGTGGATAACTTAGACGGTATCCTACGACAGCTGGAGGTGTATCTTGAAACAAAAAGACAGTTGTTCCCGAGATTTTATTTCATATCTAACGATGATCTGCTTGAGATTCTTGGCAACTCAAAAAGGCCGCACCTAATTCAAGTACATCTCAAGAAACTGTTTGATAATGTTGTTAAAATTAGAATTGATAAGGTAACTATCTTAATATTGAATACTAATTAATACTGGTATAAGTTCATTACCTACACCTTTTTATTGGACTATTATCTTAGCGTTGCTTCCGTTTCTATTTTAAACTTTGGAGCCTAGAAATCCTCCTTCTATGTTGTTTGGCTTTTTGGTTATTGTAGTATTAGAGCTGACGTCATTAACTCTGGTCTGATCAGATTCCTGAATGAGATGTACATCATTAGACGCGCCTTTAATTGGATAACACGAAATGGCTATGTTGCAAAGCTAAAAACACGACCTGGTTGTGATACCAAAAATTCATTTTGAAAAACTGAAAAAAAATATTGGTATTTAATATGATAAGATTACCAGAAACTTGGCTCATCTGAAAGATCATCAAATTCTGTGTATGAAAAACCACTGCTGCAATTCGGTCTGATCAGATTCTTGAATGTGATGTACATAAATCTTATTCAAGAATCTGATCAGACCAGAGTTAATGACGTCAGCTCTCATACTATTACAGGATTGACTGCCATCTAACTTTTGCTCTGATTCGGCAACATTGTCCGTTGATCAGGGTTGTATTAGCTAGCAGGTAAGCTTGACTATTTGAAAAAGTTAATAGAACTTCTTATATCGACTTTTATTATAGATCACTAAAAATCGTAAACATACATTGCATTCAGCATCTTCATTACAACTAAAAACTCCCACCGTTTGGGGAGTTCCCCATAAGTTTGCCACACTGCTGTTGCTGTATAGGGAATGCAGGGGGCAGGGGGAGTTTTTGGCGGCAATTCTAGGAGACGTATCACGGTGTTATTTTATTTTCCGAAATTCGTGTGAGTTCGAGTTTTTATGTGTAATTATGGTGGAATTTTAAACATAACGTCTTGGAAAACGCGCACAAGAGTAGGAAAGTGAAATATTACAGTGGATTGTGACTTCTCGTGTTGGTTTCAAATCTCCGTAGAAGCCTTTAGTAAAGTTTCCACCACTTTACTGAGGCAGCAATCATCATCATCTTCATTATCATCGTCATCAACTCACCATCATCCTCAACATCATCCTCATCCAAATAATGATAATAAAATATCAAAAAATTAAGACATGGCTCAAAGGTCTTTGAAACCAAGCCAAAAACATTCCAAAAAAAAAATAAAAAAAATAGGGAATGCCATTATGCAACGGCAACACAGCGTATTTTTGACGGTTTCTATTCTCTATGGTTTATGTTTACCAATTTTGTTGACAAGTTAACGGCGCGCGCAAGATTAGGTTATGAAAATTTTATTTTTATATACTGTTTTTAAAGTTTACCAGCAATACAGTTCATAAATATAATCAAGGGCTGTTAAATTAATTTTAATATATAGCTAATAATCATAATAGTTTGTACGACTTTAAGTTTTTACTGAAGTGAAATATACCAAAATGCTGCCACTAGATATGAAGGATGTTCTACAAAATTGCCACTTTGTACCTATGAGCACAATGGTAAGTAAATATATTGTACGTACGTACCAGATATCTCATCAATCATCCACAGTGCCTGATTAACCCAAGGAAATCCACAAGGCAAATTAGGTTGCAGCCTAGGGCGCGAGGATCGGGGTTGGCGCGAGGATTCGGCGCGCGCGCGCTGAAATCGTACTTGTCGCATGCCCAGCATGCACTATTCATCTTGCATCATTGCATCCACCCTACATATTTTAAATAGACACTAAAGCTAAATGCGTTGTGAACTGTGCGCACGCAAAACCAACACCGACTTGTCACTCGAATTTAATAGTTCATAAAATCACTTTCTATGGCAGCTGCCCCTCCCTGGAATCCTGGCAGAAGATGTATGAATATCATCAATAAGATAACGGGAAGGGAGAAAAATTTCAATCACTCAATTTGACCCAGGAACAAGTTGGTCAAACCAAATAAAACATACAATGACATTTAACCTTAACAATATCTAAATTACAACTAAAGTAAGTATACAGGTACTATAAATTTCTTTATATTTCCAGAAAAAAGTCATAGAATTGATGGAGACACCTCAAGAATTCAACCCAATAGATATATATTGTAAAAGAAATCTCTTCAAACTACAGCAGAGTAAACTAACATGTGGTAAAGGCTCATCGTATTATGACAAGAAATTTAAGACTGTGTTTCGGACGGCCTGTTGTAGAGCTATTTACTCTCATAATTGGAACAAACTGTTGTATTTACTGAAGAAATGTCCACCTTGGGAACATGATTGGAAGGATATTAATGAAGCTGCTTTGTATGTGAGGGTTAGTATTTTTCATTTCAACCCCACCTTAATTTCAACCCCACCTTAATTTCAACCTCACCCTAATTTCTACCTCATCCTAATTTCGACCTCATCCTAATTTCAACCTCATCCTAATTTCAACCTCACCTAATTTCAACCTCAGCGCAACGGTCAAATCTACAGTTCATATATTTTTATCATTTTGTTTGTTTCCTACAGGCTCTGCTGATACTTTTGATGTACCATCCAACGTCACAGGCACAGGGGCTCTTGAATGATTACCTACATTTGGTATGGTCATGCCGTTCTGATGGAGATAAAAAAGCTATATTGAAGATCCTTTTGACACTACCGGAGAAGCTACATGGTGTAACTTATGGAAGATACGTGACTAAGGATAAATGAGCTAGGAATAACTACCCTATATTGGTATTGAAATGTACAGAAGACTGACTGACAGATTATAAATAAGATTTATAATCCTTTGAGCACTTAAGTCTTATTTAACAGAATGAAAATAAGCTGAAATTATTTCTGTTAAAAAAATAAAAAGCCCCTATTAAACACAGTGAGAAAAAGAGAAAGAAAGAACTGCATTTATTTACAGTTAATTCATTGGTTACCAATATATTACTTACTGTGTGGAGTCACTTGTCATGTGAATTGAAAGGAATACTATTCTGCACTCACATCATTCCACCCAGTGTAGAATCGGGCTGTGGAAAAGGGCTTTTATGAAATAATTGGATTGAATTATCTGTTCTCTTCTATTTAACATACTCATATTATTAGTTGTGGAAAGTATAATTAACGAAAATAGTTGACCATATTTTATTTTTTAATTGTAATAAAGTGCATAACTAAAGGTCTTCCTTAAAATCTAATGTAAAATGTTATATGGTTGTTAAGTGGGACTTGTTATTGTTAAAGAATTAAATAAGTAGTTGTTCATTAATGTTTGTGTTTATCTATGCTGTTGATCTATGTTTCGTCTTTAGATATTAGGATATACAAATGCATGCAGGGGATGCATCTTCAATATGATGCATTTCATGGGTATTCAATACAAAGAGAGCTGCTTAAAAGCGACGTAAGACCACGCACTCCCACACTACGCTGTGTAATGCGGGGTAGTTTGACAATCGTCCTACACTTTTTCTATGAAAAACTAAATAAAATTGTGATTTTGAGAATATTTACTTTGTAGTTTTTGTTGTACAGATTTATCTTGAAACACCATGTAGAACAAAGAAAATTCATAGTCCTATCGATTTTGCAGAATGCTTTAGGCATACCTGTAGCCAAGGCAATGATGTCTGAAGACGGTGAGTGTGTGGAGTGGAGGTATAACGTGATCTTGGACGGTCCCGCAGAGATCTGGCTGCTCAACCTCGAACATACGATGAGAGTGGTTCTTAGAGATGTAAATATTTACTACTTACCATTATAGCGTTATAGTGACTTGTTACAAGTTGCGCAGTAGATATCTGTAGCAAAACTAAATTATTATCAAGAGAAAGTATCTAGGTATATAGTTATTAGTTATGTATTTACAGTATAGAACGACACTGAACTACAGTGATTGTGTAAACGTATTTTTTAAAGTATACCAAAGTAGGTATCTTACCGGCCGCCACGAGCAAAAAATTTTACTGTCGTTTGGCGATATTCTATCATTTTATTACGAAAATTGAAGGTGATATGCAGAATTTTCAAGTAAGTAGGTATATAAGGAATGATCCCAATTACTTTTAAAGTAGATAGAGAAGGCCTGTCATTATCATATCGGATAATCCAATCAGGATTGGGATTAACCCGGTCGCATCGAAGGCCTTCATCCCGTAGTCCTGGGTCCCCTTTTTGCAGTCTAAATTGCGATGCGGCTGAACTTGGATTTTTTGAAGCGACTGCCATCTGACCTCCACAAAGCATTCTAGTAGTCGAACTCTTTAACAACGTAGCCAGTGATAATTAGATATTTTGATATAGCAAGTGCTTACTTCCCTACCTACCACGGTGTCGCAGGCTGTTACCGCCCGAGCAGTAGGAACTGCAAAGGCGCCTGTTAGAAATAGTGTTGCAATGTATTTATAGTAGATACATGTAAAATGTAAACTTTGCTATTACATTTAAAAGGTAGCCGGCAGGATCATGCTATTGTTTATTGTGAAGAAGCTCCGGGTAAAAATACCCGTGGCACCTGATACGGAATGGAAAGGGGGCTCTTTTGTCCGTACTTAGCCTCCTTTTTGGGCCATTGTGCGTGGAGAGTGCTGGCTGTAGCAGCCAGCCTAACTCCGTCCAGAAGCGCAGAAGGTTACTGGGGGCTTCACAGGCTTTGCGGAGCGACCTCACTGTGCCGAGGATTCGAGAACGTTGGGGGGCTACTGCCTCGCAATCCAGTACTACGTGGGCAGCCGTTTCCTTGGCGATGAAGCACCCCCTACACAGGGGGCTATTCGTGATCCCGATGGTGTAAAGGTGCGTGCTGTGGCACCTGTTCACCTCCTCTCATCATATAAATAAGTGTGTTCATCATTGTAGCAACTGATACTAACGAGGGCAGCGTTGAGAAAGTGTAAATACCAGCGCGAGCAGTGGATCAACGACTGGCCTGGACAACTAGGAATTACTTGCAGCAAGGTTTGTACTGTATTACCTATTGGGTTTTTTGAATGATAACTAATAATACATATTTTTTTGGCGCGGCAATCCCCTCGCATACTCCCCCGCCGTGCTCGGAATACGCTTAATGCACCAGCTATTGGGTGCAGGGTCGCTCCCAAACAAATCCTTCACTGTTTAGGGTAGCCTGGTAGGGCCACCAAAAGCGTTCTTGTTGATGAGTATAGGGTAGGTTTTGGAACTCTGTGAACCGCGTAGCAAGACTGATTTAACAATATGATAAGAACATGGATACCCAGGGCATTATCCCTTCTATGGTTATATCCGACTATCATCTAGGATCATCTAAATTATCTAGGATTTAGCGAAGAAATTTCTAACATCATAAAAGTAGGTAGGTGTTTTCATATATAGTGATCTGTTCCGACTACATCAGATCCAATGGACTTCTGACTGCACCCGTACTCTTGGCCGCTGCGACATGATGCAGGAGAAGAAGCCTCTGAAGAAGTTGCGTAAGAAACAGAACCAGATACTCTCCACGCTCCAGGCGATGTCCCGGAAAGATATCGCCAAGATCTTGCGAGCGAAGGTCAATGCGCTGTGCGTGATTGAGATACATTCTAGGGACACCGTTGAGAGAATGTATAAGATGGGTAAGTTGTGTGATATTGTTCTTCATCCTAGCGTTAATCCCAGTGTTGCATCCGAAGTTTTCACCTCGGAGTCTGGGGTCCGCTTTACCAGTCTGTGAATTTGGCTGGACTTCGTTATTTTCTGTGGAGCGACTGCCATCTGACCTCCACAACTCAGTGGCGGTATTAGGCGATATCGAAGCTAGACCTGTTGTTGGACTTCAACTACCCGTAACGTTTGCCATATAGGCAACTGAGACCGACGGCCTAACGTGCTCTCCGAGGCAAGACCAGACCAATGCAAATACCCATATTCATGCATACAAATATTTGCACTGAGCGGCGTTCGTACCTGCGGCTCCTGCGAAGCGGCCACGTTCACTACCGCCACCTCACAGAGGCTGTCACGCATTATTCTTCAAACTATTCTGTACAAAAGTTTTTTTTTCACGGAATTCATAATAGGATCGCAACTAAACTTTTTTGCACTGTTTGTCTTTTTGCGACCGGGATTATTAAAAAGGAGGATGATGATTAGTACTAGGCAAAATTATTAGTAGGTATTCCCCTAGCCCCTTCAGCTAAGCCAAATTAGGAGGGAGTTTACGTCGCTAGTGTAAGGGCTGATCTTCTGATAAGTTATAGATACCCGTCAAAGTTAGGGAGGTATGTATTAGAAAGAAGATTCTTCTGGGTATCTAGCATTTTTGAATTCGCTATTCCTCTGCAGGCTGTATGACCGTGTCTACTTTCGAATGGTTCTCTCAACTCAAGTTCTACTGGGACCGCGAGAGGGAAGACTGCTACATCAGACAGACAAACACTAACTCTATTTATACTTATGAATATATCGGAAACTCCGGTAGACTCGTCATCACACCTCTAACGGACAGGTAAAAATGGGTTTTTATTAAAAACTACCTGATGCTCGCGGCTAGTATTAAATAGTTTATTTCCTAGCTGCCTCCTCTTGGCTCTTAAGGCATTTTTCTAATTGGGTTTTCTTCGAACCCGATGTGCCAGTGTGGGGTTACTCCACAGATGGTCCACGTGCTAAAGTGTGCTGCTTGCTCACACGCTCATGAGCGCCTCTGAGAAAGCAATC
Organism: Eilema depressum; assembly: GCA_914767945.1. Lineage (NCBI taxonomy): Eukaryota > Metazoa > Arthropoda > Insecta > Lepidoptera > Erebidae > Eilema > Eilema depressum. The sequence goes on from OU612020.1 coordinate 21,287,520, forward strand.
AAGGTGGCAGAACACTGGGCATTATTTGACGAACGATAGGCCATCGACACGAAAGATAAAGAAGAAGGGCATGAAACCTAAGTCATACTCCTCCTCTGAGCCTATTCGTAACTAAGTTGGTTTCAGTTTCCAGTCCGACAGCGATACCGCTGAACTTTAATATTCTCTGTGAAGCAACTACCTTCTGAACTCTGCTCTCTGCTCGAAACCTTTACCTGTACATTACCTTCTTAAAGGACTGATCTGGCTAGTATTTCTAAACCATGCAATGTTAACGCACAAGTTCTCCGATGGCGAACGGTCAAAATTTTCAAAAGGAAAAAGCCAGTGGAGCAAACCTTTTCTCGATCTAGTTTATCGTAATATGCGGCCCATTGGGAAGGAGGCAGGAATCGTATTTCAGGGACCTGTCGCCACTGAGTCCTACAAAACACTATCTACGAACCATGAGCCCCTCTGCTAAACAGCACTCGGATCTTTTGCATAGTTCAGTTGGTTCTCCACAGGTGCTACATAACACTAACAACGGCCTTGAACTTGTTCCGGGGCGGGAGTCCCCAGGGCCCCGCGGGTACTGGTAAGACGGAGACAGTGAAGGACCTTGGCAGAGCACTGGCCAGGTGGGTGGTCGTCACCAACTGCTCCGACGGATTGGACTACAAGGCCATGAGCAAGACCTTTGCTGGTAAGCTTCTATACGATCAGATATTTCAGTCTATGCTATCTATTTCTCTTTCTTCATCTTAGCGTTAATTCCCAGTCGCATCCGAAGCTTTTCACCTCGGAGTCTGGGGTCCGCTTTACTAGTCTTAACTGCGGTTTTGGCTGGACCTCGATATTTTCCGTGAAGCAACTGGCCACCTGACCACAACCCAATGGTGACATTAGGCGATATTGAAGCATTGCTGCTAGACCGTTGTTGTTGGACTTTTTAGGGCTCCAACTACCCGTAACGACTGCCATAGATGTTCGTATGGCAACCGGGACCTGCGGTTTAACGTGTTCTCCGAGACACGACCAGACCAATGCAAGTACTCATATTCATGTAGGTATACAAATATACGGTAGTCGCTTGGGAAAACAACAGCAGGGAGTTCATTCCATAGCTTGAGTGTGGCCGCGGACAGGGGGCGGTGCGTATCGTGCAGTTTTCGGTTTACTGTCTTCATAGCACCTATATTTTCTCAGGAATCTCTCATAGCACCTATATTCTCTCAGGAACCTCTCATAGCACCTATATTCTCTCAGGTATCTCTCAAAGTGGTTGCTGGGGTTGCTTCGACGAGTTCAACCGCATCAACATCGAGGTGCTGTCGGTGGTGGCGCAGCAGATCCTGGCGGTGCTGCTGGCGCTGTCGCTGTTCATGAAGAGGTTCGTCTTCGACGGGTTCGACATCAAGCTGGACGGGAACTGCGGCATCTTCATTACGATGAACCCGGGGTAAGTGCTTTGACGTAATATTATATCTATAGACACGGCATGAAGGAACATTGTGACTTTCAAAAATGGAGCAAAGACAATACATAGTATTAAAAAAATACGTAATTATTATTAATTTATGTGAATTATATATTATTAGGTATTAATTTAGGTTTGTAAAGTATTGAACTTCTCACCTTTTTAGGTTGGTATGTGTGAACCTATTGGCTTAAGCCAAGTAAGTTGGTTCATTTAGAATTGTGGTGGGTGTTTGGGTATTTATATCAATAGGTAATATTGTTATTCCGAATTTATCATGAATGACGTTTTTTCTGTCTCGTCTCTAATTAGTGCGTAAAACCAGGACAATTGTCCACAATTTCTGTTGCTATTATAGAGTGCGGACAACGCATCTATAGTTTATAATATATTATTGGGTAAGTGCCATTTTCTTGTTCTATAGAAGTAGTTTTTAACACGGTATATCACTTTGTAGTTTTAGTTTTAGCAACTGTTATTTTTCTTAATTTTTGGTTTCATAAGAATCTTCTACAAAGTATTATCTTTGTTTATTGCAGAAATATGGTGTACATCATAATATGTATTACAATTAAGGTTTGTCCAGCACGTTTCGCTGTTCTAGAAGCATACCCACAAAATTTCTTTTAATAGCTCATAAGTATTCTACTATTATTGGTATGAATTTAGCATACAAAATAAGTGTACAGTGTGCAACGATATCTATATCTATACTTTTTTAATGTTAGAACACTTACAAAAGACGAATGAAATCCTTTATCAAATGTCGCAACTGAAATTGCTGTTTTAATTTAGACCGCTTCAGAAAATGTTGCATAACTTTTGTGGTAAGTGAAGAGAAAATCTATTATTGCAATCGCCAACGTCCATACCATGTTGAGTACACCGGTTCTCGTCCGATCACCGAAGTTAAGCAACATTGGGCGTGGTTAGTACTTGGATGGGTGACCGCCTGGGAATACCACGTGATGTTGGTTTTTGCCATTTTTAATATTTACATTGGAATGTGTTTAAAAATTGTGTGACGAATTTATTTTTAAATCCGGGGTAATTACGACAAAATGTTTTTGTGACTTTATCGTTTTTAATCATTGGTATGTGATAAAAAGAAATGTGTTTAAAAACTGTGTGAATGAACATCAGAATTACAATCACTATTTATTTGTAATCAGGGGTAATTACAACAAAATCTTGTATTCAAATCGATTTAGAAAGAGAAAAGAGAATCGACCCCAGGCGGGACTCGAACCCGCGATCTTTTACATCTTGTATTACAAAATTTTGGCCCTTATTCTGAGTGACAAACCATTTCGTAAATACGCGCGTTCGTAAAACCCGACACAAATCAAATCAAAATTATTTCCATAGTACCTACGGGGTTACATTACATTACAGGTGTCATAATATTAATTGATTAAGATAGGAAAAAACGAAATCAAGCTCAGGCGGGACTCGAACCCGCGATCTGTCCCGAACCCGCGATCTGTCCCTTATATGGTGAATGCTCTGACCTTACAAAGTTTGACCCAGTTTTACGCCATTTCTCTTCTATGTTAGGTAACTAATTTTAATCCACCGTCTTCTCGCGTTTGAAAATCTATGTGACTCAGAATAATATCCCTAGTTATATCATCATCATCATTTCAGCCATAGGAAGTCCACTGCTGGACATAGGCCTCCCCTATAGATCTCCAATAAGACCGGTTGGAAGCGGCTCGCATCCAGCGCGTTCCCGCGGCCTTAATGAGGTCGTCTGTCCACCTTGTGGGTGGACGTCCTACGCTGCGCTTGCCGATACGTGGCCTCCACTCGAGAACTTTTCGACCCCATCGGTCATCAGTCCTCCGTGCTATGTGCCCTGCCCACTGCGATTTCAACTTGCTAATCCTAATAACTTGATAATAACTTGCTAAATCCTAGTTATATGACTAGGGATATTATTCTGAGTCACATAAATTTTCAAACGCAAACAAGTATATAAATACTTGTCAAAGATAATGATATTGTAGACGTAGCAATAGGTAAAATTAACAGTCGCTAATATCAGGCAGCTCCTTGTCCTTGCACTTGTTTTTCCAACCGTACCACGCGTTGAACTGGTGTCGCTCGTAAATGACCTTGGCGCAAGTACACGCTACGGTGACATCGTCCGTTATCAGATCTGAAAGAAAGGAACGGTTTACAATACTGCAATATAACAAAAGTATACATATCTATAACACAAAGTACCTATGTCAAAGAGGAAATACAAGCATACACTCAAAAGTATGAGACAAGGCTGGAAAATCATCCAGTCAGAAGGCTAATTGATCGATACGTGATTGAAAAAAAAAACCTATCGAGACTATAATAGCACATTTGAAACTCGGGTTCTGTAGGAAACACGACTGAATGACGATTTACCTACGATTTAACCATTTAGCACCAGGAAGTTCCACTTCGGTTTTCTTACGGTAGGGTTTCAGCCGAAGTGTCCCGTACCGTCTTCGGATCGAATTTTATAATAAATGTGTTCCATGAAACCAATTGCCCGCAACATTGATCCGCAACGGATGTCTTATGGCAGACTTATTGGTAGAAAAAGGTCACGTGTTAGACGCGTCGTCCAAGATCTTCTGGGTTCAAGCTAACCTCACTTGCAAGCTGGATGCTTCTGCTAATTGACAAACAAGGCCTTGCGGCTGACTTCCTCTCGGGGTTGGAATGCCAGACGTCGCTTCCATATAAGTGTCCACCTTTCGGCATCGAACGTATCGGACACATCAAACGAATCGTAGTAGGTATTCTTTGTGTAGAAAGTCATACAAGTGCGTCCACCAATCTGCATCGTACGGATCGCACGCAGCTGCTTATTGGCAATGTCAAACCGTTGCTCTGGGAGGCAACGTTTGCGATGCGTGCCGATGACGTCATTCATAATGCTAGTCAGGTACCTAAGCTAAGCGTCCTTAGCTTTAATCGAATGGGGAAAGAGCAAGCGGACATTAGACTCTGAGTTGAAAGCTTCGGATGCAATTAGGAACAACGCAGAGATGAGGAAGAGTATTACCGCTGCATTTGACGTTGCAGTCTAGCCCGGGCGAGTCGCCAGTGCTGCACCAGTACGCGTCGTTGATCTGGAACATGCCCCAGTCCTTCTGTCCTCTACTGTTGGGCGGACTCACGGCGGCTGTGTTGCGATTGCTCTCCGCCTCGATCAGACATACCCCTGAAAATGTACTTATTATTAGTTAGCCTCAAAAAGCTGGCGGTAAAGATCTGTTCTTACCGTACGAAATCATTTTGTGAGTTCTAAATTAGAACTTGAATTTTATTTTTCCGGAATTTAGATTATAATGTTCTTATTAATAAGATTTTAAGACAGTTTTTGAAGATGTTTGTTACTCAATAACGCTTAAACGGTTGAAAGGTCGTTGGGGAAATTTGGTGCAAGTTTAGATAATAGTCTGGAATACCACATAGGCTACTTTCTATCCCTGGAATAAGTTAGCATACGTTGCGGGAACGGAATATCTGCGGGTTGATATTGAAACGTATGTATATTATGTTTATGGTACTTTTACCATGTGTAACATAATATGCAATGTCCCATTGAACTTAAAAATTGACAGTTGTGTACCGCAATGCAAACATTTATAAATTAATCTTGAATACAGTAAAATATCATAAAATAATAAAAGTAAAAATCATATTCAAATAAGAAATATCCTCACAATTTGCTAGTTGATCAGTCGGGAAACCTTGATTCTTTAATTCTTGCACCAATTCGCATCTCGTGAACACTTTCGCTTCGCAATACGAGCAGACAGCTGCCAGAGCGAACAGGAGAACTGCCAACTGGTGCATATTGAGCGCTGGTGCAGGAGATATGACACACGCGAAGGTTGCGGAGTGTGAACCGTGTTTGAGTACTGGACGACTTGCTGCTTCCTATATACGAGTGTGTAAACAGCGTTATGGTACATATTAATATCACGTGTACAATAATTACATGTGTATCAAATTAATTTCCCATTTCTCAAACTGTAAATGTAGCTTGAAATTACCTGAGCATAGGGTGAAATTGTAAAATTTCGTTCCGTCTAAAATTTACTTTTTACTGTTGGCAAAAGAACAATGCACGATGGTCATACAGGGTGTCCCAAAATTCAAGGATAAGCCGGCAACAGAGGGTGGCCCTACTTATGGCTGCTCTGGAAAAAATAAGAAAAAAAATCTTATATATAAAATTCTCGTGTCACAATGTTCGTTCCTGTACTCCTCCGAAACGGCTTGACCGATTCTCATGAAATTTTGTGAGCATATTGAGTAGGTCTGAGAATCGGCCAACATCTATACCCCTAAAGGCCGCTTCCCACCGTCCGCGATTCTGCGGATCATCACGCACAGCCGACGATCGCGGACGGCAACGCACGCAGACAGGGCTCTTCCAACGGTGCGTGTTGGTCTGTGTAGATCTTTTGATAACTTCATTTCAAAATGCAAAGTGAAAGAGAAACGTGACGTCGCTGCAGCTGCGGCTGTGGTATTAATTAACAATTACCAAATTATGCGATCTAGTAAAAGTAAAAAGAAACCACGTCGCTGGTGGATACAACAAAATGTCGTTTAACGTAAGTGTACATAGACATACCTATATCTAATTTTATTTATTTTTTGTTTTGTCACCCATAGCAGTGGAATCACGGTAGAAAATTTACCGAATGACATAAAATACTCCTTGTCCTGTGATCCTACCGATGCGCGGTGGGATTATGATTCGGAAAATGATCGCGCCGCACCGCACCTTTGAAGTTACCGCCTCGCAACGGATACCGGCGCACCGGCACGGACGTCCTCTGCTACCACGGACGAGACCCTTCCCACGGTGTGCCGTGCGAGCTGGTCCGCGTCCGTCCGCGATATCGCAGACCGTGGGAACCGGCTATAAGCGATAAGGGTGCAGCGGGAACGAATACATTTTTACTTTCAACTCACTTTATCTTATCTCTGTGAATAAAAAAGTATGGACACGACTATGGCATCCTTTTTCAAAAATTGGCGCAACTATCCAAGATTTCAAAATGGTATGATTTGGGTATGAAAAGATTTTAAAAATTTAAAAAAAATAAAAAATAGAGATAGGTATAATTTTTTTCTTATTTTTTCCAGAGCAGCCATAAGTAGGGCCACCCTCTGTTGCCGGCTTATCCTTGAATTTTGGGACACCCTGTATATAACAAATCATCATCATCCTTGCTTTTACTCTCGATCGTATCTAAAGTTTTCACCTCTGAGTCTGGAGGGCGCCTTTATGTCCATAGGGTAAGAGCTCGTTCACACGAAGACGAATCGTGTTTTTTCACGAGTCGTTTTTTTTTCACGATTCGTTATTTTTTTTTGACGGGAGCAATGCTTTTTAAATACCCATGTTCACATGCTTCACGAATCGTGAAAAACGACGGATATGGATACGTCTTTTAAAAATCATGATTCGTTAAAAATCACGTATCGGCTTTTGAAAATCTCGAATCGTGAATGCTTTATGGCGGATCCGCTGTTGCGCTGAACTCTGAACTGAACTCAATCACGAAACAAATGTGAACATCAATTCGGATATTTTGACGAATCGTGAAAAATCACGATTCCGTATTCAATGTGAACATCTATCCGTCAAGGCGTATCGTGTTTTATAACGAATCGTCAAAGACGTATCCCGTGTGAATGCGCCTTAAGGCAGAGGTGAATTAACACCCAATTATTGTAATTCGGTCCCACGTAATAGAGGGTGCGCCTATTGCTATTCCGGGCACTATTGTTGACTCGAAGATATGGGGTGGCTCAAATTCTACTCTTCCGGGAACCACGCGATAAATACTCGAGTTATATAAAGTACCAGAGAATACAAAATCAACCAGTAATCAACTATGAAATTTGTCAAACAACCATCAACATTACATGTTAATACAATCTGTGACCTCTGTGTGATGCCTACGAATAGGTTTTGCCATAGAGAATTATTATCGGACAACAGAATTTAAAAAGTTAATAGGTACCTACGAACACTTTTATGTTACAACTAGCTGTCCCGGCGAACTTCGTACCGCCATATTTTTCCCGTTCCCGCTGCACCTATTTTCTCATCCTTTAAACCTTCCCTGGACACCCACGAATATTTCAAGACTAAAATTAGCCAAATCGGTTCAGCCGTTCTTAGCCGTTTGAGTTATAAAATAACAACGAATAGTGGCATTGATTTTTATATATTAGAAGATGAAGGCCCTCAGCTTGACAGCCTCATCAGAATGCTTCTTCACATCCGCTTACAGGACTTGGGACTGAAGGAAGAAGAAAACGTGTGTGCTGGTTTCTATTGTGCAGCAAATAAAAGAGGTGCCAAACCGCTTGGTTCTTGATGAAAAGAACCCAACATATTTCGTTCGTATATTGGTAGGCATCTTAATACAGATTTATCGATACGAAGATGCCACGTAATCACTTTTGTATTCTATTGGGTAGAAATCTATTCCATTAGAAATGACATTTCTGCATAAGCAACTGGTCAAAAAGTCTACTCATGCTGTCACCAACGTCCATACCATGTTGAGTACACCGGTTCTCGTCCGATCACCGAAGTTAAGCAACATCGGGCGTGGTTAGTACTTGGATGGGTGACCGCCTGGGAATACCACGTGATGTTGGCTTTTTGCCATTTTTATTTCGTTTAAGTTTTAATTCTTTGGTGATTTACTTGATTTTAATTTATTATTGTAATTTCATTAAGTTTGATTGCCTGTACAATGAATAAATAAACTTTTGACGTTTCATGTAGTCATGTCCCAATCAGTGCCCTATTCGATTTTATATGAAAATCAACTTTGTTTATTAAGAATCTAAGAAGTTAACCTCAGAAGTGGGATATACAACCCTACTACTTAGGACAAACTGAATATCGTGAACAACCTACACTTATCTGTGCTTACGCTGTAAAATGTGAGGGGGGCTCTTAAGGGAGCCACACACCAAAGCAGCAATCAGTAAACACAGTGAATGCACCATGTTGAGAAGCAAAGGAGACAGCGTTTGCTGTAACCTTACTGCTTTGGTTGAGAAGCAAGCAAGCAGCATGTGCAAGCGTACACAGCAAACACAGCATACGTAATTATTGGAATTTGGCGAGTGTTCACGTTCTACGACACCCACGGGAAGAGTTGGGTGGCTCTATTCTATTCCACCGGGAACCAAAACAGAAATGCATGTGTGTAAAACCAGTAAGTACCAGGTATAACCCGCGCCACGTATCTTGGACCTAAAATGTGCTCAAAATGTGCCCTATACGCGCAGTATACATTTCTTGGGTGTCTTTTGAGGATAGCACGGGATGCTACTGCGGTAGACGAGCTCAACTTCACCAAGTATAGACTATTACAAAGCAATCCGCGGGCGCCAGGATCCTCGTATGTCTTACGATTTAGGTCCAAGATACGTGGCGCGGGTTATACATATTCTTATTCTCTTTAAATACTAGATCGACTAATATAAAGAAAAATAGAATTTTGAAAATATTCTTTATTATATTATAGTTATCACAGACAAAACTTTAAAAGAAATTGAGACGAGATTGAGAAAGAAATTTACACTTAAAAAATGGTTAAAATTTACATTGGCTAATATCAGGCAATATCTGGTTCTTGCACCTTTTGGTCCAGCCGTGCCATGCGTTGAATTGATGTCTCCTAAAAATGATCTTGGCACAGTTGGACGCCTTGGTAATATCATCCGTTATCAGATCTGAAATCAAAAGATCATTGTTCACAACCCAGGCAATTTATATAATAGAAACATTTTTGACATACTTTTGTGTAATACAATGAGCCTTTTTGCGTGAAAACCTCAGGATTTCACCACATTGGAGCTAACGGTAAAGTGGATATGTCGGACTCGAACCGACTGAAACCGTGCCTCGGCCTGTGTGACCAAGGAATCTGACACGCCCTATGGATATCCCAGAGACTTTGAGCGGCATTGGTCACCACAATCACAGTCCGGCGCTTCTTTAAGTCCCCACTTGTGAAGATGGTAGTTGCATCTCCTGTGTCCAGTTCTGAACCGGTTGACCCTTGACCACACCATGCGACAACGATGCATATAGCAGAGGAGTGTCCACTCCGTCGTTTCCCTGGAGGAATGCGTGAGCTACATGACCTCACACCGGCAGCAATTGACTGGCTTCGCCAACTGGACGTTGACATAATGAGGACTCGAGCAAAAGCCATCATCGATGATGATTGGTCACCAGTATTTGTCTGCAAAAGTAAAATATAGTATTACCATGACATCTGACGTTGCAGTCCTTCCCGGGAGACTCGCCAGTGCTGCACCAGTATCGGTCGTTGATCTGGAACAGGCCCCAGTCCTGGGAGCCGTCAGTGTTGGGCCGACTAATTACGGCTGTATTACGACTGCTCTCCGATTCGACCAAGCAGACCCCTGGAAACATAGTATAGGTATTTAGTTACAAAACTTTGAGACACTGGTGGTGTACCGTCACACAAACAATACTTACAATCCCTTAGTTCAGCAGTTGGGAAGCCTTGCCTCCTTAATTCTTGAACCAGCTCGCATCTCGTGAACACTTTCGCTTCGCAATGCGAGCAGACAGCTGCCAGAGCGAACAGGAGGACTGCCAACTGGTGCATGTTGAGCGCTGGTGCAGGAGATGTGGCTTACGCGAAGGGCGCGGAGTGGGAACCGTGTCTGAGTTCTGGACGACTTGCTTTTATATACCTACAAGTGTGTTACCGGAATACATCGCTATCTTGTTTATTTTGTGAATTAAGTAGTTTATGATTGGATATGTGTGTCACATTGATGTATTTATTAATTTGTTAATATCAGATATGATATTCTATTAATAGACATTGTTTTAGCAACGATAATATTGATATTGTGTTATTTAAAATCTATTTTCACCTGCTCTTTTGTATGAGTTAAAATTAGCACATATACGATTTTAAAATGAAATCTATTAGTTATTCCGGCATTGTTTGCCAAGGCAGAAACTTTCTAGTTAGTTAAAGCTATTGAATGAAATTAAAGAGTTAAAGTTTAAAGTTAAAGGTTAAGGTTAAAGAAATGAAGTTAGACGTTAGCGGTTAGACTTTTTCTCCCGTTCGATCAAGTTCCTTTAAATGGGGGCCAGTAAGGACTGTCATTTCGGCAACATAAAACACAAATACGAAGACACAAAAGTGTATTTCCATTAAAAAGAAGGTATCTACATAATTAAGCAATTACAATAGAATAGTACTTTAGATAGATACGTGTATAACTGCGAGGTGTCATAGGGAAGGATACCGCGGTGCGACACGTAGCTAACATTTGCTAATATCAGGCAGCGCCTTGCCCTTGCACTTGTTGAGCCACCCGTACCACGCATTGAAGTGGTGTCGCTTGTAGATGAGCTTGGCGCAGTTCGACGCTTTGGTGATGTTGTCTGTGATCAGATCTAGAAGAAACACGTAGTTTAAACAACAGGACATGAAAGAGAGAATGGCTCTTGTTGATAATTACTACCTAGTCTATTTGTAAATAGCTTTTGTTCGCTGCATGTACTTATAGTGGATATAAAAGAAAATTACCACGACATTTGACGTTGCAGTCCTTCCCGGCAGAGCTGCCAGTACTGCACCAGAACCGGTCGTTGATCTGGAACAGGCCCCAGTCCCTCGAGCCGTTACTGTTGGGGCCACCAACTTTCGCGGTATTGCGACTGCTCTCCGCCTCGATTAGACATACCCCTGAATCAGGATTCAATGTGATATTATCTCTTGTCACAAAATTATATACACGAACAGCTGTGTAAAAGTGGGAATACTTACAATTTCTTAACTGATTACTTGGAAAGCCTTGCCTCCTTAATTCTTGGACCAAGGCACATCTCGAAAACACTTTTGCTTCGCTATGCGAGCAGACAGCTGCCAGGACGAATAGGAGAACTGTTAACTTGTGCATGTTGAGCGCTGGTGAAGGTAGTAAGAACAAGTAGTGGTTGCTGAGTGTGAACTGTGTCTGAGCTACCATACAACTTAATTTTATATAAAAGGTGGTAACTTTGCATTGCACGATACTCACTGTTAGTTATTCAGAACGAATCCCGCTTATCTATACATTATTAACCCTTAACCACTGACGTGTCATTTTGTTACACTACCACTGACGTACGTATAGCATACGTACGTTACTTTGAAGACCTTCTAATGTGTCAATAGAGTGTAACTTTGATGATTATGTACTGCAATTTATTTATTCAGACACATTTAAATGAAATAGAAATAATAAAAAAACAGCAATCATAATCATAGAAAAATATTTATTAATTAATAACCATACAGGCAATCAAAATTAAATAGACTTATAAAAAAAATAACACAATTTTTTTTTCTGACAATAGGAACTGCCTTTTTGGGTTTTATTAATTATGAAGGACGGCTTTAATTATAAAAAAATCACATTTGCTATAAATCACAATACAAGGCACTTTTTAACAACAATTCAGCCATATCAGGTTTTGCGACGTTTTACGAGTACACTTGAAAATATTTAAGAGATACGATTTGACAGATGTCTGGATTCATGGTAGGTAACTAGGCACTATTGAAAGGATACATGAAACTGTTATAAATTAAGTTAAACCATTTCTAAATACGTAATAACTTATAATAGTAAGTATAAAAAATATGGTGTGACATATTTCACTTTAAATTACTACAAATATTTTAAGAATTGCTACAAATAATTTAAAATAAGACGTGATTCTTCATTTTTCGAAATCTCGTGTGACAGCTACGTCATATCGTTCTTATTTTTTCATTTGAGTGTTGCGGCTGTGTTCTCTATGGTTGTTACATTTTAATCGTATGGAGTTTATGTCAACTCGTTACGTTTATGGTCGGTGTTGCCAGAATGTAACTTTTGTAATATTATGTATTTCTTTTTACCCTCTTATGTTTCTTCTAAGTAATACAAATGAAAATATTGCTTAGATTTTTCTTTTATCGTATCGCATACTAGAGACAACGAATTTTTTTTATTTTTTTTCTGATACTGAAATCGAAAGTAGCTCAGACAGTGAATATATAAAAATTATAAATACCCATTTCGTATTTTCATTTACCCTGCTTTATTAACATTATATATCCTGAACCTAATATCAATACTAGATAAATATTAAATTGATTGTAAAAATGCACCTCTTAGATTATTTTGCCTACCAGCATCATCATGCGCATGGAGACGTATTTTCTTAATTGCATCTGAGGCCAAAGCTTGCCAAAGCTATAATTTTTAGGTTTTTAGGTTTCCCGTAGGAGCCGCGTGGTTCCCGGCAGAGTAGAACTTGGGCCTCCCCATCTCTTCCTATGCGGTGTCGTACCAGGCGACTAAGGGATAGGGCTGTTTATCACCAGACAGTTATATAGGTACAGCCACAACTTAGCCTCAGATGCATACCTCGAGTCAACAATAGTGCCAGGAATATGGCAATAGGCTCACCCCCTATTACGTGGGACCGAATAACTACAAATACCTATTTATCTATTATTTTTAACCTATTTATCTATTTTTTTAGATTCCATAACACAAGCTAATTAAGCTTACCATGGGTCTAGAAAGCGTTGTGTAGAATGTTGTGGAATATTTATTTATTTATTTATTTATTTTGTATGTTTGTTATGCGATTGTGAAGCCAATTCTAGACGGATTTTGAAAATTCTTTTTTGTTCGTAAGTAGATTATTTCGAAATGGTCCCATTTAAATTTTATAAAGATCTGATGATGGGTTTCCGAGATTAGACCAAGGAACTCTTCAAAAAGTACCAGGAAATCAGCCGCGATTGCTGCAATCGCATATTATTGCAATGTTTTCATTAAGTCTAACACCTATAGGTACTAATCCAAATATCAATACTAGATATATTACATGATTAATCAGTGTTGCCAGGGCCAGATAGTCTAGTGTAAATGTAAACAAGATAGCTTAAAAAGTTACTTAACAGGGAAAAAGTAACGTTGTTTTATGGTATGGAAATCTTGTCGGATAATTATTATATTGCGCGGTTATGATGAATAGTTTTATTTATTTACAATGTTACAAAAGTTACATTTTGGCAGCTATGCGATTAATCTTTTGTTACTTGAATCGATTATTCTGACAATTGATTTAAGAAGCTCCATCCCTAGACTATAAACGTCAAATCGTATCTTTTAAATATTTTCAACTGTAGTATGTTACACATAATATGTAACAATTCTTCATGGTTTCAAATTTGAGAAACTCGCTACTCGGTTGACTAATTTAATTATCATTGTCCTTGCCAAAATACGACGAAAAAACATAGGCAAATATTCCAAAAAAGTCACACTTACACTGACGCTACGTACCACATACGTCGGGTAGTCAAACTTACCTGCTTAGGAACGTGGCAGGTAAGTTTGACTACCCGACAATTTCAAAGAGTCGGGCAGTATGATATGAGTATTAGGTACCACAGTTGAAAAATCTACCGTTGAAGCGAAGGTTTGGAAAATTACCCTTTAAATTGATTACTAATATTACTATAGTAAACTTTTTTGGTACCCAACCAGCACAGCTCAGCTCATGTGTTGTTTTAGGTAGAAAAAGGGTGGCATTAATCTTTTCCTTTGCTGCTTAAAAAGTACTTCCCGTTTTAAAGTTATTAAATTTAGCAAGAATTAAGGTATAGCACAGTGAAAGGGAATAGTCTGGAAACCGTCAAATTGTAATTACTTTATTATACTAAAAGCTGTTAGAAAGACATTTTTCATACAATAAAATTTCGACCTATTGCAGATCACTGGTTTATATTTACGGTGATAATATCTCTTTTCTGAGTTGATTGGATTACTTACTCTGTTGCTGTCACAGTAAACTCCATAGAGCCTATAGTTTGGTGGTCCACCACGATTTTTATCTACAAGGAAAGTATAGGATATGAAATAACAAAACATACAGGATTAAGACACCACCGATCATGTCTCTGTCCGTCCATCCATCCAGCCATGTCAGAATCCAACACATGTTGGTATTTCCTAAACTCTGTGGATAATTTCCCTCACTTCTGCTGCAAATGAAGAATTGCCAATGCAGGCTAATAACATTTTGGCCCTTTGACTTTGGTGTTTGATAAGGATAGCAATTCTTTAACAGTTTATGATGACTCTTCCTGTTATTTTTCTTTGATAATGCTTAGATAAAATGGATTCCTTTTGAATAATTTACAACACTTTCTATATTTACAACATTCAATTACTCTTTAATCATTAACACCACTTCCTGTTATTTTTCTTTGATTATGCACAGATAAAGGGGATTTCTTTTGAATAATCTGATTAAATAACAGTGATTAATTCAAGGTTCAACCTTTAATATAAAAGCAAGTTGTTTGGTTGCTCAGACACGGTTCACACTCAGCAACCACTACTTGTTCTTACTACCTTCACCAGCGCTCAACATGCACAAGGTAATAGTTCTCCTGTTCGCCCTGGCAGCTGTCTGCTCGCATAGCGAAGCCAAAGTGTTTTCGAGATGTGGCTTGGTCCAAGAATTAAGGAGGCAAGGCTTTCCCAGCAATCAGTTAAGAAATTGTAAGTATGCCCACTTTTACGCAGTTGTTCATGTGTATATTTTGTGACAAGGATAATTTCACATTGAATCCTGATTCAGGGGTATGTCTGATCGAGGCGGAGAGCAGTCGCAATACCGCGGCAGTTGGTGGCCCCAACAGTAACGGCTCTCGGGACTGGGGCCTGTTCCAGATCAACGACCGGTTCTGGTGCAGTACTGGCAGCTCTGCCGGGAAAGACTGCAACGTCAGATGTCGCGGTAATTTTCTGTTATATCCACTATAAGTACACACAGTAAACAAAACCTCATTAGAAATAGACTATGTGGTCCTTGTTGACAAGGTCCATTCCCTTTTCTTATTCATGTTGTATAAACCATGTGTTTCTTCTAGATCTGGTCACAGACAACATCACCAGGGCGTCCAACTGCGCCAAGCTCATCTACAGGCGACACAACTTCAACGCGTGGTACGGCTGGATCAACAAGTGCAGGGGCAAGGCGCTGCCTGATATTAGTAAATGTTAAGTGTGTACTATAGTTATACTCCTGTATTACTCAGCTCTCTATACTATTGTAAGTGCATAATTTATGTACCAACTTCTTAATATAAATAAACTTTTGTATTTTTGTATTTGTACTTCTTTATGTTGCCGAGATAATAGGATCACAGATCTTAATGGAGCCCCTCATCACACCCTTTGAACATAATTATATTAACAACATTTATTTAATGTTGTCGAGATGACGATAAGTAAATAATAAAACGTAATGAAAATCTAAGCAAAATCATTAAATTGAAAACTAACCTCAGAAGTGGGATATACAACGCTACTACTTGGAGTATTATCTTCTTAGAACAAACCGCATATTGTAAGCACTTTGCTTATGGAGTATGTAATCTGTGCTTCATAACGTGCTGTTAGGGGGGCTACACACCTAAGCAGCAAGCAGTAAGCACACAGCAAATGCACCATGCTTGCCCCGGCTGGCCTGCCCTTTCACCTTTCCCTTACATACTTGGTGTATTTTTCTCTCTGTACTCATCCGCTCAACGTGCTCAAACCACCTTAGCATACCCTACGGGTAGTGAACGCGGCCGCTACGCAGGAGGAGCGGCTTCGATCCCCGCTCAGTGCAAATATTTGTGTGAATGAATATGAATATTTGCATTGGTCTGGGTGTTTCTATGTATAATATGTATGTATTTACGAAAAAAAGAAAATGTATCTAAGTATGTTTATCCGCATTCTAGAACCCATAACACAAGCTAATTAGAGCTATGCTTACTTTGGGTCTGGATAGCGTTGTGTAGAATGTCCTACAATATTAATTTATTTATTATTTATTTATTTTGAATTGTCTTTACAACATTCTCCCTAATTATATTTATAGCATGTTAATCTGTTTTTACACACTAGAATATATAAACCTATGAGTAATCATAATATTATTGTGTCTGATTAAATGCACAGCAGCTGATAATAATTTTGATAACCGATATTTTGATTACCTGTCAAACTATGGATAGGGAAATGCACTAACTGTAAATCACGGACTGTGCATAGATAAGAACTTTGTTTTTTGATCCTATAGTTAAAATTATTTAAGAGATACGATTTGACGTTTATAGTCTAGGGTTGGAGTGTCTCAAATCAATTGTCAGAATAATCGATTCAGGTAACAAAAGATTAATCGGAACGTTGCCCGAATGTAACTTTTGTAACATTGTAATTTGTAAATAAATAAAACTATTCGTCATAACTACCCCACCGCGCTATATAATTATCCGACAGGATTTTCATACCATAAAAAAATCTTACTTTTTCCTCGATATGTAACTTTTTAAGCTATCTTGTTTACATTTATATTAGACTATC
This sequence comes from Eilema depressum, assembly GCA_914767945.1. Taxonomy (NCBI): domain Eukaryota; kingdom Metazoa; phylum Arthropoda; class Insecta; order Lepidoptera; family Erebidae; genus Eilema; species Eilema depressum. The sequence continues at coordinate 21,304,480 of OU612020.1, forward strand.
TGGCCCTGGCAACACTGATAAATCATTTAATATAATTATTTAGTATTGATATTAGGATTAGTAGCTCTATGTGTTAAGCTTAATGAAAACATGGGTATCATTATTATACCTCTTTATTTCTTGAAAAATCTAGTAAGATACTATATTTTTAAATTCATATACCTACTTACAATAAAAAACATATAATATATTTAAAAATATAAAATACAATGACCCACCGGTACCAATAGGGTACAGGGACCACGCCTCACAATACGTGCCGTGTCGAAGAATACCGCCTTCTGCATCAAGGTGCTCAATACGGATGTTTAAATATAATATTTTTTTATGTTAGTTCGATCATAGCGTTGACGGATTTGCAAAATTCTTTTTTTGTTCGGTAGTACAGTATTCCGAAATGGTCCCATCTAAATTTCGTAAAGATCTGATGATGGGTTTCCGAGATTAGACCAAGGAACTCTTAAAAAAATACCAGGAAATCAGCCGCGATTGAACATCACGCCTGAATCCTTTGAGGGGGTTCGCAGAATTTTTCAGAATGTTCAGCTATAAAATACATATAAGCTATTGAAGTTTGTAACAATAAAACTTAAATAATTTAAATTGTACAAATCTATTAAGACAGAAAAGCGAATCCACCTTTTTTATTGGCAACTGGCAATTTAAAATGAAGATTTTAAATGGTTCGTGCGAAAAATGTTAGAAACGGAAAATACAGAATATTATGGTTACATTTTTTTTGTCCGATAGTGCACATGCGCGAACATTTCCCTCCACGCCGGTTTAAGTTCAAGACATGTGTCCAGCCAGTACTATACTATATCATAAACGCAACGAATAGAGGAGAACATAATGGAAGTTCCATACGATCAAAATGTAATAACAAAAAATAATAGTTATATAGGTAGGTACTTGTAGATATTCGGTCCCACGTAATAGGGAGTGAGCCTATTGCCATATTCCTGGCACTATTGTTGACTCGAGCTATGCATCTGAGGCTGACTCCTGGCTGTATATATCTGTCTGGTGTTAAACAGCCCTATCCCTTAGTCGCCTGGTACGACACCGCATAGGAAGAGATGGGGTGACCCAAGTTCTACTCTGCCGGGAACCACGCGGCTCCTACCGGGAACCACGCGGCTCAGTAAAAATTGAAACATTAAAATTTGCCTTGCCTTGCCTTGGCCTCAGATGCCATTAGGAAAAAACATCTCCATGCGCATGATAATGATGATAGGCAAAATAATCTAAGAGGTGCATTTTCACAATCAATCTATATAATCTAGTATTGTTGTCTCTAGAGTATGCGATACGGCAAAAGTAAAATCTAAACAATATTTTGATTTGTATTACTTAGAAGAAATATGAGAGGGTAAGAAGAAATACAAAATATTACAAAAGTTACATTCTGGCAACGCCGACCATAAACGTAACGAGTTGACATAAACTCCATACGATTAAAATGTAACAACCATAGAGAACACAGCCGCAACACTCAAATGAAAAAATAAGAACGATATGACGTAGTTGTCACACGAGATTTCGAAAAATGAAGAATCACGTCTTATTTTAAATTATTTGTAGCAATTCTTAAAATATTTGTAGTACCTAATTTAAAGTGAAATATGTCACACCATATTTTTTATACTTACTATTATAAGTAATTACGTATTTAGAAATGGTTTAACTTAATTTATAACAGTTTCATGTATCCTTTCAATAGTGCCTAGTTACCTTCATGAATCCAGAGATCTGTCAAATCGTATCTCTTAAATAATTTCAAGTGTAGATAGCCTTCAATAAAACATTAAAACTGCAAGTTTGTTCGCACTTCTGGGCCATGCACTCTTCTACAACGTCTATACTTCAAGATTGTTTGCACTTTGAACACAGACAAATACTGCGGCCATAAAACCCTCGTGTTGTGTTCTCGGCGGTGACTAGGGTAGCCAGAGTACACTGGAGATTTTTGGACTATATCCTGTCTATTATGTATTCTATATCACCTTATGGGCATGACATTCTTTATATTATTCTTATTTATCTAATTCTTATTTATTCATTTAGTTAACATTAACTAATATCAGGCAGCGCCTTGCCCTTGCACTTGTTGATCCAGCTCCAGCCTCCAGCCGTACCACGCGTTGAAGTTGTGTCGCCTGTAGATGAGCTTGGCGCAGTTCGACGCCCTGGTGATGTTGTCTGTGACCAGATCTAGAAGAAACACATGGTTTATACCCAGTCTCGCTCGCGCGACCATAGATAAATTAGTTAGTTATTCGAATAGAAATTACTAAAATTTTTGAGTAAGTTGTGAATTTATTTAATTTCATTTAAAAATAAATCCCCAACGTTACAAACAGGACTTGAAAGAGACAATGGATCTTGTTGATAATTACTATCTAGTCTATTTGCAAGGAGCTTTTGTTCGCTGCATGTACTCATAGTGGATATAAAAGAAAATTACCGCGACATCTGACGTGACAGTCCTTCCCGGGAGAGTTGCCACTACTACACCAGTAACCATCGTTGATCTGGAACAAGCTCCAGTCCCGGGAGCCGTTACTGTTGGGTCCACCAATTGCCGCAGTATTCCGACTGCTCTCCGCCTCGATCAGACACACCCCTGCATCATAATTCAATGTGAAATGATCTCTTGTCACAAAATAAAGAACAAAAGCTGTGTAAAAGTGGGAAGCATACTTACAATTTCAACTGATTGCTTGGAAAGCCTTGTCTCCTTAATTCTTCACAAACATCTCGAAAACACTTTCGCGTCGCTATGTGAGCAGACAGCTGCCAGGGCGAACAGGAGGACTGTCAACTTGTGCATGTTGAGCGCTGGTGAAGGTAGTACACAACAAGGGAACAAATGGTGTGAACCGTGTCTAAGCTACTAGACAACTTACTTTACATACATTGTTACAGAAAAATGAAATAAAATGTCGCAAGTGCATACCTATTATTATCATAAAAATAATAGGAATGCTCAAATCAAATCTTTATCTATGACAATTTCAAAGAGTCGGGAAGTATGATATGAGTAGGTATTAGGTGCCACAGTTAGAAAATTTACCGTTGCAGCTATAGTTTGGAGAATGACCCTTTGAATTTATTATTACCTACTATAATAATCTTTTTTGGTACCCAGTCAGCGCAGCCCAGCTCATGTGTTGTTTTAGGTAGAAAAAGAGAGGGTGGCATTAATCTTTTTCTTATATAAATATATGCTGCATAAAAAGTACTTCCCCTTGATTTAGAATTATACAATTTTGCAAGAATTAAGGTATTGCACAGTAAAAAGGGAATAGTCTGGAATCCGTCAAATTGTAATTACTTTATTACACTAAAAGCTGTTAGAAACACATTTCATACAATAAAATTTTAACCTATTCCAGTTAGATTATTTTCTCCTTTATGCGCAAAATACCAGATTCGCAAAATACCAGATTCTCAAAATACCAGATTCTCAATATACCAGATTCTCAATATACCAGAAGTACACTTAAATGCATAACTTGTACAATCGGAGATATGGGAAAAAATATTCCCGCTCCTCCTACCAATCGGAGTTCCGATCGGAGGACCGGGAAAAACCCTACAGCACAGAACAGATAATAGTACTAGCACCAATTTCATTACCGCACCCCGCACGTCAAATTCAGTGGCACGATCAAAGGCGCCTAAAACAAGGGATGTGTATTGCAAAGTTGCCTATCGCGACGACTTCGCGACGCGTCGGGGAGGAGAGCGAGAAGATCGGCTTACTTCGATTTTATAAAGCTTCCTCTCTATCGCACACCCTACAGTTTGATTTAACCCTGAAATGCATGATTTTTATATAAATAACTAGAATTCGTGAAAAATTCCTTTATTGTTATTAGAGTGCCATTTAATAAAAATCAGTCAAGTACGAGGGGGAGGGGGGGAGGGGTTATGTCGAACTCGGACCGACAAAAACCACACACCCACTCGGGTCTTTAGATGCTACCGAGGTATAATAAGACTGCTCAGAACATGGTCCGCACTCCCTGGCTGACACTGGGCCATCAACGGTTTGAGATGGCCCCCTCAGGAGTGGTGTCTCTATTGAACCCTGGAAAGGGAGAGGCGGGTGTGAAGAGGTCACAATAGGCGGCCGTACATGTAACCCTCACACCTGCTCTCGGCGATCAGCGCGCCCCCGCCTGCTCTCCACTGTGTCCTCTGGTGGAGGGACAGGTGGGAAGCCTCCGAGCAGCCCTCTACAGGGCCGGTGCCGTTGCGGCCGGCATTTGCCATAGGCGGCAGCGTCTCGAGACAAGCGCTGCCGCTTCAGTCGTGACTTACTTCATACTTTTGTAAAATTTGTTAGATAAATAAAGAGATTTTGACTAACATTGTACTTTTAATTCTACATCAGTATGCATTTAAGGGTTAAATTATAATTTTGAAAAATGGCGGCACCATGTTTTGTTATTGGTGCCGATTCTGTAGTTTGACGGGACTAAAATGTATCCATAATTTAATCATCTCTTTTTCTTCAGAATTGAAGACAAAGACGGGATATGTTTGTATATAGCAACGAAATTGGCACCGCCGTCGGATGTGACGTAAGTCACGTCATTCATTAGGGGTAATCATACTATCTCGTTCAGAAATTGTTTGAAATTTTAAATATTCCAACCATGACATTTTAGAATTTACTCACACATCAACACAACCGTGCATGTGCACGATCTGTGTATGTTGTAATTACAATCCGACTGTTTATTACATTTTTCCGAGAGCTTCCGAGGTGTTGTGAGGTGACTACAGGCAAGAAAAGAGAAGGAACAAAATTGAATGTATTTTATTTAATTGTACCTAATAGCAAAAACAAAATAAAAGTACCTATACAGAAAAACTAAAAGTATCTTTTATATTCGTAAATATACTCCGGGGTGTGACAAGTAAGAAACGGTTTCTTCAAAATCGCGTTATTGTAGCTAAAAGATTTATACAACCGGTAACTGTAATTTTGTTACTCATACAATCAGAAAATTTTAAAAAAAATTAAAAAACAATTATAAAAAAATTAAAAACAATTATGAATAAAAACAAAAACAATTAAAAACAATAAAAAAATAAAATAAAAAACAATTATAAAAAAAATTAAAAACAATTAAAAACAAAATTAAAAACAATTATATTTATTTATTATTTTTCTTTATTGTTATAATTATGTTTACCGCTGGTATAACCGCGCGGAGCTGCTAGTAAGTGAATAAAATAATAACAATTTTGTTTTCGAATGTGCAAAATATGCTATATTGAGAATCTGGTATATTGAGAATCTGGTATTTTGAGAATCTGGTATTTTGCGAATCTGGTATTTTGCGCATAAAGGTATTTTCTCCTGTCCCATCACTGGTTTGTACTTACGGTGACGATATCTCTTTTCTGAGTTGATTGGATTACTCTGTTGCTGTCACAGTAAACTCCATCGAGCCTATAGTTTGGTGTTCCACCACGATTTTTATCTACAAGGAAAGTACAGGATATGAAATAACAAAACATACAGGATTAAGACACCACCGATCATGCATCTGTCCGTCCATCCATCCAGCCATGTCTCAATCCAACACAATGTTGTTATTTCCTAAATTCGGAGGATAATTTCCCTCACTTCTGCTGCAACTGAAGAATTACCAATGCAGGCTAATAACATTTTGTCCCTTTGACTTTGGTGTTTGATAAGGATAGCAATTCTTTAACAGTTTATGATAACTCTTCCTGTTATTTTTCTTTCATAATGCTTAGATAAAAAGGATTCCTTTTGAATAATTTACAACACTTTCTATATTTACAACATTCAATTACTCTTTAATCATTAACACCACTTCCTGTTATTTTTCTTTGATTATGCACAGATAAAGGGGATTTCTTTTGAATAATCTGATTAAATAACAGTGATTAATTCAAGGTTACAACCTTTTATATAAAAGCAAGTTGTTGGGTAGCTCAGACACGGTTCACTCTCAGCAACCACTACTTGTTCCTACTACCTTCACCAACGCTCAACATGCACAAGTTAGCAGTCCTCCTGGTTGCACTGGCAGCTGTCTGCTTGCATAGCGAAGCAAAAGTGTTTTCGAGATGTGGCTTGGTCCAAGAATTAAGGAGGCAAGGCTTTCCAAGCAATCAGTTAAGAAACTGTAAGTATTCTCACTTTTACGCAACTGTTCATGTGTATATTTTGTGACAAGTGATAATTTCTCATTGAATCCTGATTCAGGGGTATGTCTGATCGAGGCGGAGAGCAGTCGCAATACCGCGGCAGTTGGTGGCCCCAACAGTAACGGCTCTCGGGACTGGGGCCTGTTCCAGATCAACGACCGGTTCTGGTGCAGTACTGGCAGCTCTGCCGGGAAAGACTGCAACGTCAGATGTCGCGGTAATTTTCTTTTATATCCACTATAAGTACACACAGTAAACAAAACCTCATTCGAAAAAAACTATGTAGTTATTGTTGACAAGGTCCATTGCCTTTTCTTATTCATGTCGTATAAACCATGTGTGTTTCTTCTAGATCTGGTCACAGACAACATCACCAGGGCGTCCAACTGCGCCAAGCTCATCTACAGGCGACACAACTTCAACGCGTGGTACGGCTGGATCAACAAGTGCAGGGGCAAGGCGCTGCCTGATATTAGTAAATGTTAAGTGTGTACTATAGTTATACTCGTGTATTACTCAGCTCTCTAAAGTATTATACTATTGTAAGTGCATAATTTATGTACCAATTAATATAAATAAACTTTTGTATTTTTGTATTTGTACTTCTTTATGTTGCCGAGATAATAGGATCACAGATCTTAATGGAGCTCCTCATCACACCCTTTGATTATACTTATATAAACAACATTTATTTACTGTGATCAAGATGACGATCATTTTAGTAATAATTTAATGGAAAATCCAAGAAAAATAATAAAATTGAGAACTAACCTCAGAAGTGGGTTATACAACGCTATTACTTGGAGTATTATCTTAGGACAAACTGAATATTGTGAACACTTATCAGTGCTTATACTGCATAATCTGAGTAATGTACACTAAAGCAACAAGCAGTAAGCACACAGTAAATGCATCATGTTGAGAAGGAAAGCAGACAGCTTTTGTTGTAACCTTGCTGATTTGGTTGCGAAGTAAAGCAAGCAGCAGGTGCAAGTGCACAGCAAACGCTGTTTGCTACTCAACATTAAGTATAGTACGTCCACACTTGAAGTTGAAAATTACAAACACGCAAAAAGTAAACAGCCTTTGCTGTAAGCTTGCTTCTGCGATATGTGGCCAGTCAAATTAAACAATAGATTCGTTAACTCTAGCATACTAAACACCAGAAAGTACGGTTAGGTAGACTTACACATACATAACAATTGAATGAAATTTTGTAACAATTAGTATTCTTATTCAAATTGATTAAGATAGGACAAAGTGTAACAACTCAGGCGGAACTGGAACCCTTAACTCCGTACCCATTCGTCCAACCTACCCAAACCACCTTAGCACACCCTTTTCAACGCTTGTTACAACATTCTTTATCATTGTTAATCTGTTACATTCTATATACAGGGTGGAAGATTTTAACCTTACCTGGAGGGAAAGTACTTTAAATACTGGAGATAGCTAATTTCACCCAAAGGAAACATTCCTTTATTTTTAAAAAGAAATAAAACTGTATTCATAGTTTTTTGAAAATTCCCTTGCCATGCCCGGTAATCGAACCGTCTAAAATCCAAAAAAATAACATCGGATCGAAACTCTCTAATAAACATGGTAAATTAAATGAAAGGAAGTCAATAAAACCTTAACTTATAAATTCTATTCCAACAGATACAGTACTTTTGCTCAACGTGCTATCACATACCTTATCAACAATAACGCCATTTATTTAGTAAAATGAGTGCTAAATGACTAAACTTTGATTCCGATTTAGAATGTAACGTTATTGTGTGACTGCATGAGTTTCCCGATTTTTTTTTATAATAGTTATTTGTTATACAAGAGTGCAAAGTTGCTTTTTAACCGCGTGCTCAGTTTTGATGACCGAGCAAGCGAAAGATTCTAAATTTTGACAAATTAGAATCTTGAGCGTTAGCGAGGGAATCAAAAGAGCACAAGGTGAAAAATCTTTGCACTCGAGTGCAACACGTAACTTTTCATCCCACCTCAGCGAGGAAATAATGAAATGCTTCTCCTTCCTAGCGTTAATTCCCAGTCGCATCCGAAGCTTTCACCTCGGAGTCCGGGGTCCGCTTTACCAGTCTTAACTGCGGATTTGGCTGGACCTCGATATTTTCCGTGAAGCGACTGCCACCTGACCTCCACAACCCAATGGTGACATTAGGCGCTATCGAAGCATTGCAGCTAGACCGTTGTTGTTGAACTTTTTAGGGCTCCAACTACCCGTAACGACTGCCATAGATGTTCGTATGGCATCCGTGACCGACGGCTTAACGTGCTCTCCAAGTCACGACCAGACCAATGCAAATACCCATTTTCATGCATAAAAATATTTGCACTGAGCGGGTATCGAACCCGTGCCTCCTGCGTAGCGGCCGCGTTCAGTACCACTACGCCACGGAGGCTGTATAATATGTGTATTAATACTAATAATAAAATACAAAAAAATAAAAATTCAACAACAATGTTCAACAATATGACGTGAAAAAAATTGATGCGCGCAAAGCAAATTTAAAAAAAAAAGTACAGCAAGGAGGTTCCGAGTCTGAGTTTTTCATAAATTAAAAAAAAGTTGTGTGATAAATTCGGCACCATAGAGGTTCACAAACCTAGTACACACGATGTTCTAAATTCAAATTTACTTTATCCTCTAGAGGATAAAAACGACTTTTACGCTCAGTTATCGAAGAGCAAAAATACTCTTTCCGAGATGGTGGGATGAAAAGAATATTAGTAACCGAAATTACTAATATTCCTGTTAACCCCCCAAGTAAGCTAAATTGCTTGTAATAGGAGTGGGTTCACGTCTGTAGTGTAATGGTCAGGATTCGAACCCGGGACCTCTCGATCGTAAGGCCGACTCCTTAACCACTAAGCTACCGACGGCGATGCTACTATTATGTCGATTTAGGTCCAAGATACGTGTCTCGAGGTATACTTGGTTGGGCTTGGAAAGCACTTCTTGGTACACCGCATCGCACCCTGGGCAACGGAGATGGCGAGAGAATTGCCTTATTGGTTCGTCTTATAACATTTTAATTGAGACTTTTGAATTAACCTGAGACGGCATGCAGTTTTAGTCGGTTTGATTCGAGAGAGTAAATACCCCTGCTGGCCAGTGAGGGCCAGCCATGAAAAACAGGGACAAGTAATTTAAATATGGAATTTTATTCTTAATATGATAGGTGATGGATCCTTGAGTTAAGTTCTCTATTTTGTTAAATCGAATTTGAAAATTCAGTTTTCAGGGATTTCCTTTCATTTAATTAACCATGTTTGTTAGACAGATTTGATCCTTATGATTTATACTATTGATTGATGTCATAAAAATACAGGATGTTATTTTTTCGGATTTTAGTTGGTTCGATTACCGGGTGTGGCTAGCGAATTTTCAAAAATCTATGAATGCAGTTTTATTTCTTTTTAAAAATATAGGAATGTTTTCTTGGAGTGAAATTGGGTATCTCCAGTATTTAGAGAACTTTCCCTCCAGGTAAGGTTAAAATCTTCCACCCTGTATAAACCAATAAGTAATCATAATATTATTAGTGTCTGATTAAATGTTTAGCAACTGATAATACTTTTGATAACCGATATTTTGATTATTACCTGTGCCATATGTCAGATTAGGACCCAACTGTGCATAGATTAGAACTTTGTTTTTTGATCTCCTAGATAGTTTCCAATAATTCATTCAAACTACTTCTGTAATATAACATTAAAAATAATTTTATGTAAGGGTTCTGCTGATTTGCTAATCTTGTATCGCGCAAGTTCTTTATTTGTTTTCTGCTCACACAACAAGCTTTTCAAATCAGCAGAACCCTAACATAAAATTATTTTTATCGTTTTAATACAGAATATTCTTAAAACTTATTTTTTATTTTGTTTCTTTTTAAATTTTTTAGTTTTAGTAATATCATGTAGCATGAGTACCTACTTACCAGCCGAATGAACCCAAATCCAACTACTTTATTGTTTAGTTCAGAAATTCTCATGACCCCTACCGCCTCCGTTTTCAGACCCTGAATACCATGTAATATCAGAGAGATTGATAAGACAAAACAAATGAACCCAAACTCGATAGGTTTATCTTGTTTAGTTTAGGAGTTCCTAGGGCCACCTTCCTACTCCATCATCAGACCAGCTCCATGGTGCCATATTAATGCGTTGTCATCCAAACTAAACCTGTAAGCAAAATTTCATCAGAATCGGTTGAGCATATCTGCTTCAAGATCGAGTTGCAAGATTCCACCCGAAAAAATAAAAAAGAATACACAATTGCATTACAAGCTAAGTAAAAGCTTGTAAAATTGTTCACATTAAGAGCGGCTACACACACACCTGCCGCAGGGGCGATCTAGGGTGAAAACGTGAGTATGAGCCTTAATTGACCCTTAATCGCTTCCTAAGTTGTTATGTGTGTAGCCATTTTCTAGATTGTGCCGATATTGCCCCGACCGCTTTGCACCCTAGATCGCTCCTGCGGCAGGTGTGTGTGTAGCGCCTAAGTTGCCCCTGCCGTTGCCGTGTGTGTAGCGCGATTGGAGCAATTTCTGCTGGCCACACACGTTCAAGTATACTTGCGCAAGTTGAGACTTGCACAAGTATACTTGAACGTGTGTTGGATATACAAGTATACATGAACGTGTGTGCCAGCGTTGCGTTCAAGTCTCAGTACCGTACTAGGCGCACGCCTATACGTACGTTTGTTCTGCGATCAATTTCCCGTCAAAATGAGTGAGAATTTCTTCATAAAAAATCATTATCCCTAAATTATATCTATTATTTTTTATAATATAGGACTCGTCAATTTGACTTCACCTCGCCTGATGGTCAGTCTATATATTATGCCAATATTTGAATGCAACATTCAATTTGGATAATAAATTTGATGCGCGAATACCCACGTTTTTTTATACATGGGCAGAGGTGTAATAACTTTGTTTACATTTTGTGTAAATGACAGCAGATCTGTTTTATCCAATTTAGTATAGGAAGCTTTTTTACAGACTGATGTCACTTTCACACTGTCACCGCTATGTACCTACCCACAGATTTATAAATGTAGCGAAGTTTCCGTGGGCTGACTGCGCGGCAGGCAAGTGTGTATAGAGAACCCCCGATATTGGCCCGATATTGCTCCGATATTGCCCCAACCGCTTTGCACCCTAGATCGCCCCTGCGGCAGGTGTGTGTGTAGAGATCTCCGATATTGTCCCAATATTGGCCCAACCGCTTTGCTTCCTAGATCGCCCCTGCGGCAGGTGTGTGTGTGTAGCCGCTCTTAGGCCGTGCACCATTCTAGATCGTTGATTCTTTAAAGCGGCTACACACACACACCTGCCGCAGGGGCGATCTAGGGTGAAAACGTGAGTATGAGCCTTAATTGACCCTTAATCGCTTCCTAAGTTGTTATGTGTGTAGCTATTTTCTAGATTGCGCCGATATTGCCCCGACCGCTTTGCACCCTAGATCGTTCCTGCGGCAGGTGTGTGTGTAGCGCCTAAGTTGCCCCTGCCGTTGCCGTGTGTGTAGCGCGATTGGAGCAATTTCTGCTGGCCACACACGTTCAAGTATACTTGCGCAAGTTGAGACTTGCACAAGTATACTTGAACGTGTGTTGGATATACAAGTATACATGAATGTGTGTGCCAGCGTTGCGTTCAAGTCTCAGTACCGTACTAGGCGCGCGCCAATTCTTTCTTTCATCAACTTCCAATTCTTTTATAATATTCATGTGGCATAACTCACTTCTTTTCTGTAGCCATTTCTTCACCCAGCATCTCCTTTTCCTTTTTTTTGCGGTAGCATCACAGAGAGCGCCAAGGCTACACCAATCTTTTGATTGGTCGATAATATGGGTACCATTTTCAACACGTGTACTCAGAAAGAAAGAAAGAAAGAAGCTTGCTTGCCGCGCAGGCAAGTGTGTAGAGAACCCCCGATATTGGCCCGATATTGCTCCGATATTGCCCCAACCGCTTTGCACCCTAGATCGCCCCTGCGGCAGGTGTGTGTGTAGAGATCTCCGATATTGTCCCAATATTGCCCCAACCGCTTTGCTTCCTAGATCGCCCCTGCGGCAGGTGTGTGTGTAGCCGCTCTTACCTAACCTGAAAGAATAATGATGTAATCAGTTGAACATAAATTACTTCACATACTTAAGTACAGTAGCTTATTTGCTGATATATTTTAGCACTGTATTTTTTTAATCATCAGCAATAAATCCTCAGTTTATTTATGGCCTATGACTGTATTACCTATATAATATTATCTGTTATCGATTATATAGACACAATTATCTTCATAACTTTCGCCTGGCTTCCGTTTTGATAAGAGATTAGCTAAAAATAAATACTACTAATACCGATTTTCCGCTTGTTCTAAAATTGCAAAATGCTGACAAATAACATTAACCATGTTTTCTAAACAATGTACTCATACATATTCATTCATTGCTTTGACATACATATTCAATTCTTTATCTGTCGCTATCTAATTGAATAGATACATCAATTACTAGCGCATCAAAATACGACAACTAAAGATACGATAATGAGGTTATCCCGAACACACCCTCAAATATAAAAGCACGTCGTCCAGTAGCTCAAACACGGTTCACACTCCGCAACCTTCGCGTGTGTCACATCTCCTGCACCAGCGCTCAACATGCACCAGTTGGCAGTCCTCCTGTTCGCTCTGGCAGCTGTCTGCTCGCATAGCGAAGCGAAAGTGTTCACGAGATGCGAGTTGGTACAAGAACTGAGGAGGCAAGGCTTCCCAGCTGCTGAACTAAGAGATTGTGAGCATGTTTCCTGCTTCGAAGATATGTAGCTGTGGGCATTTGTAGCTAGGACTGTGATTTTTTAGCCACACAGATGTTCTCTACTACTACTACTCCATAATTTCAGGGGTATGTCTGATCGAGGCGGAGAGCAGTCGCAACACAGCCGCCGTGAGTCCGCCCAACGGTAAAGGACAGCGGGACTGGGGCCTGTTCCAGATCAACGATGGTTTCTGGTGCAGCACTGGCGCCTCTCCCGGGAAGGACTGCAACGTCAGATGTCGCGGTAATACTCTATACATTCACTATACGTACACGAAGAAACGAATGCACGTCAGAAATGAAATATCCTAGTATCTTTAAATTGTGTGTGTAAACAATCAAACTGTCATTTACTTTCAGATCTGATAACGGACAACATCACCAGGGCGTCGACCTGCGCCAAGCTCATCTACAGGCGGCACAAGTTCAACGCGTGGAACGGCTGGACCAACAAGTGCAGGGGCAAGGCGCTGCCTGATATTAGCAACTGTCGTTAACTCTGCCACTGATGTTGTAGACGCAAACTAGCCTTAAGCATATCATTAAACACTCAACTATAAATTAGGTTTAAGAAATAATGTGATATTTTTATATTTTGAGCTAAATATTACAAATAAAGAATAGGTACTTTTATAAACGAGCTGGTTTCATTATTGTATTGGTACACAAAACAGAACTAAGAACACAAGCTTCAAATTATAATTCTGTTACCTTGCTAGGTATTGGCAATAAAGTTTTATCTCAGACTCTCATATTATGGAGAGCAGACTGATTTGCCATGTCATGAAAGACTGATTTTATTGTGCTACGAATCTATACATTTGCATCTAAAGGTGGCTTTTGACTATGGGATGTAATGTAATATATATTACATCTTGGCATATCGCTCGTCATACATTTTGTACGAGACCGTTTACACTACGCTATAATATATATTACATCCCAAACTATAAATATTTTTTCGAGCGATATTGGAAGGTATATTTTACCTCACGTCCCCGGACACCACGCCTCCCCCTGTCTCGCCCGTTTGAATGGCGACGTTTGATCGCGCATGCGAAATCACGTTGTCATTTTAAACTGAGCAATCAGAAGTCAGGGAATTCGCGCATGCATTCTACACAGACCAATCAGATTCGCGTACGCAGTTCGATAGGGTAACGAAGTTGTCAAATTTTGGTGTCAACTCATGGTAAAGCTACTGAACTATCCCAAATATATATCTTACAGTGAAAACAGCAATCGCGGGATGTAATATATATCTCAAGATGTAATATATATTACATCCCATAGTGAAAAGGCGGCCTAAGAGTCTACAACTCGTAGCTCATTCTTGTTAAGAACAAATATTATGTCATCCCACAATCATTAATATGCCTACGCCTCGTAGCTCACAGTAGTCATCATCATCCTCAATCAGACCAATCAGATTCGCGTACGCAGTTCGATAGGGTAACGAAGTTGTCAAATTTTGGTGTCAACTCATGGTAAAGCTACTGAACTATCCCAAATATATATCTTACAGTGAAAACAGCAATCGCGGGATGTAATATATATCTCAAGATGTAATATATATTACATCCCATAGTGAAAAGGCGGCCTAAGAGTCTACAACTCGTAGCTCATTCTTGTTAAGAACAAATATTATGTCATCCCACAATCATTAATATGCCTACGCCTCGTAGCTCACAGTAGTCATCATCATCCTCATGGAGACATTTTCCTGATTGCATCCGAGGCCAACGTGACCTCGAAACTTAGGGTCCGCCTTGCAGCTTTTCCTCCTCCATTTCGCACCATCTTGAGCGTCCATGATACGCATGTCATTGTCACCCTCGTCGCGTAGCTCACAATAGTAGCTGAAATATTTTCGTAAAGTGCATTCTTGTAGAGGACAAATTATAATATAATACTGAGCAATTATAATATAGACTAATTGTCCTACTATGAAACATACGCAATTGCGGATCAAAGTTTTGGCCAACGAATTCCATGGATTACGGTATCGTACCATGGAATATTGGCTCTGTTTATGTACAGGTATAGGTAGGTACATTCCATCAAAACAAAATATGGCGACCGGGATCTACGGCTTAACGTGCTCTCTAAGGCACGACCAGACCAATGCAAATACCCATGTTCATGCATACAAATATTTGCACTGAGCGGGTATCCAACACGTGCCTCCTGCGTGTAGCGGTGGCCTTTATTACCGCCACGCCACAGAGGCTGTCAAAAAAGTACTTGTAAGCTACGCGTCGAGGGTGACATGCGTATCATGGATGCTCAAGATCGTGCGAAGCGTGAGCTTCGAGGTCACCTTGGCCTCGGATGCAATCAGGAAATATTATTATGTCCCCAAGGATGATGATGACTACTGTGAGCTACGAGGCGTAGGCATATTAATGATTCGGCCGGGGTGCGAGGGATATGGCTACGACAATCTCACCTCTGGCAACCGACGGCCCACAGACGGCGTGCGTTTTAGTCGGTTCGAGACCGACATAACCTCCTCCTCTGGCTCCGGCGAGGGTGGTATCCGTGGGGATTTTTCGCACGATAAAAAAAGGCATATTAATGATTGTTGGATGACATATTTTGTTCTTTACAAAAATGAGCTACGAGTTGTAGACTCGTAGATACAGATGTGTAGATTCGTAGCGCAATAAAATCAATCTTTCATGACATATCAAATCAGTTTGCCCTTCGTAAGATGAGAATCTAAGATGAAACTTTAATGCCAATACCTAGCAAGGTACAGTACAATTAAAATTAGTTGAACATTCGGATTTTTTCGGGTATCATCGCCTAAATTCGGAGACGGAAATGACACGACATACATTACCGCGATTTCTTTTATGTAGCATTCAATTTGAAGTATCATAAACGCAATGTATAACATCTGCCAAGATGACATTACTAACCGCAGACCTAAGAAAATTATGCAGAAGCGACATGAATTTGAAAATTCATTATTTATTGAAGCTATATTTGTATAGGTACATTAAATAAAAAAATACATAGATATGTTACGGCTAAAGGTAGGTATGAACATAAACTTAAGATTAGCCGGCTAAACTTAGATTTATTTTCGACGAGGTGTTAATGTTAGTTTTTTCTATCTTTAGCCGGCTAAACTTAAGTCTAACCGCAGGCCCTTGGCTAAAAATGTAGAAGGAAATGGGAAAGGAATAATCACTCTCATTACAGCTTTTCTATGCCGCCAATAGTGCAAACATCAAAGTGTCCACTCCGCCCAATCAGACTTGGATAGATTAGGTTAGAAGGCTAATGCGAGAGCGGAGCAGAGCGGAACTCCCGCAGTCCCGCATTAGACCTTCGTGGTTATTTTTTTTTTATGACCATCAAGAAATTGAAGTCTCGCAAAGCCATACGTAAATTACGTAATTAAATATAGACTGGCAGCAGGTGTTGCCTAATCAATCATTTGAGCTGAAAGGTAGAACGAATACATTTTTAGCCGTTTCGTTTCGGTTAATGTGCACATTAACCGGCTAAAGATGGAATATTCCGACGCAAACTAACATGTTATCGAACTTTAGCTGCTTCTCGAAGATAAACCTAAGTTCAGCCGGCTAATCTTAAGTTTATGTTCACACCTACCTTTAGCCGTAACAGATAGGTACAAGTCAATATTTTACTGTTTGGTGTACATAAGTAACAGTACGATATTACATCGGATTAATAATAATTGATAATAATCACCAAATTAAAAATTTAAGAAACCGACTTCTATCGATTTTTGTTGATAATTTATCAATTAAAAAAGTAAAAAGTAAATTTTCTTCTTTTTTAAATAAATTATATTCTAAAATAGTTACACTATTTACAATTTCACGAGACTGAGCAACAATTATTTTACCACGCTTTAAATTTGTTGAAGCCATGATAGGTACATAGGTAACTACTGTAAGTTAATTTTGTTAAAAGATGGAATTGAATATGTTCACGAATGAAATAATTAGCGTTCATAATCATAAAATATGTATCATATACATCAAAATACATCAATTATTTTTCTTATTTAAATATTTTTGTGTTAGTTTTGAGCTACAAAGGAGGTTTTGTTGCTCATATCGTGCTTGTATTGTATTCATTATGACAACGGGTAATATAATTAAAGGTCATATCTGTAAATTGATAACTCTATGTGAAAGACGAGGGATTCACGACAATTACCGAGGTTGAACGAATATTCAACTGATTTTAATCGTACTGTAACAATATTATAATTTGAAGCTTGTGTTCTTAGTTTTGTGAACCGATACGGTAATGAAACAAACTCGTTTATAAAAGTATTCTTTATTTGTAATATTTAGCTCAAAATATATAAAACTATCACATTATCTCTTAAGCCTAATTTATAGTTGAGTGTTTAATGATATGCTTAACACTAGTTTGTGTCTTAACATCAGTGGTAGAGTTAACGACAGTTGCTAATATCAGGCAGCGCCTTGCCCCTGCACTTGTTGGTCCAGCCGTTCCACGCGTTGAACTTGTGTCGCCTGTAGATGAGCTTGGCGCAGGTCGACGCCCTGGTGATGTTGTCCGTTATCAGATCTGAAAGTAAATGACAGTTTGACTGTTTGACACACACAATTTAAAGATACTAGGATATTTCATTTCTGACGTGCATTCGTTTCCTCGTGTACGTATAGTGAATGTATAAAGTATTACCGCGACATCTGACGTTGCAGTCCCTCCCGGGAGAGGTGCCAGTGCTGCACCAGAAACCATCGTTGATCTGGAACAGGCCCCAGTCCCGCTGTCCTTTACCGTTGGGCGGACTCACGGCGGCTGTGTTGCGACTGCTCTCCGCCTCGATCAGACATACCCCTAAAAATAGGGAGTAATAGTAGTAGAGAACATCTGTGCGGCTAAAAAATCATAGTCCTGGCTACACATGCCCACAGCTACATATCTTCGAAGCAGGAAACATGCTCACAATCTCTTAGTTCAGCAGCCGGGAAGCCTTGCCTCCTCAGTTCTCGCACCAACTCGCATCTCGTGAACACTTTCGCTTCGTAATGCGAGCAGACAGCTGCCAGAGCGAACAGGAGGACTGTCAACTGGTGCATGTCGAGCGCTGGTGCAGGAGATGTGACACACGCGAAGGTTGCGGAGTGTGAACCGTGTCTGAGCTACTGGACGACGTGCTTTTATATTTGAGGGTGTGTTCGGGGTAACCTCATTATCGTATCTTTAGTTACCGTATTTTGATGCGCCAGTAATTGATGTATCTATTCAATTAGATGGCGACAGATAAAAAAATGAATATGTATGTCAAAATACGATATAGACTGGCTAGACTGCATTGTTAATATAATCTATTAAATAATTAGGCATTTTAATATAACATGGTAAATATTATCTATTTATATGTAGTATGTAATCATCGTTTAGAAATTTTGGAATAACAGAATATGATTCAGAAGTGCCTATTTTAGCCGATATGTTTGTCTTTATTCAATAAGACGATAACCAGATGCTGCTAGAAAAACTATCGCAATCGTAACGTAAATGTATCGAGAGAACGGAGCGTTGGGATTGGCAGGCTTCACGCAAATACAGGTTCACAGTAAGCAGGCGGCCAATCACAATGCTCCGTTCTTTCGATGCGTCTACGTTACTATTAAGATAGTTTTTCGTGCTTGGGGCACTGTATTCTACTTAACACCACCAGTTAAGCTAACTTGCTTGTATGCCGTTTTAATGATCTATACAGAATAAACGATTTTATAAAATAACATTATATAAAAACTTATTTTCACCTGCTTAGACTTAAGATTAGCACGGTCCCAGAATGGGGGCCTATGGGAATGTCTTTGCATCATTTCGGCAACATACAAGTAGGTACAAATACAAAGATACAAAAGTTTATTTACACAAGTAGGTACATAATTATGCAATTACAATAGAATAGTATTTTAGACAGCGGATTAATATACGAGTATAACTGCGAGGAAAGTATCTCGCGGTACGGTACACACTTAACATCTACTAATATCAGGCAGCACCTTGCCCCTGCACTTGTTGATCCAGCCGTACCGCGCGTTGAAGTTGTGTGCAGATCTAGAAGAAACACATGGTTTGTATAGCAGGACTAGAAAGAGAAAATGGATCTTGTTGATAATTACTATCTAGTCTATTTTTCAGGAGGTTTTGTTTACTGCACTCATAGTGGATATAGAAGAAAAATTACCGCAACATCTGACGTTGCAGTCTTTCCCGGCAGAGTTGCCAGTACTGCACCAGAACCGGTCGTTGATCTGGAACAGGCCCCAGTCCCGAGAGCCGTTACTGTTGGGGCCACCAACTGCCGCGGTGTTGCGACTGCTCTCCGCCTCGATCAGACATACCCCTGAATCAGGATTCAATGTGAAATTATCTCTTGTCACAAAATAAAGAACAACAGCTGTGTAAAAATGGAAAGCATACCTACTTACAATTTCTTAACTGATTGCTTGGAAAGCCTTACTTCCTTAATTCTTGGACCAAAGCACATCTCGAAAACACTTTTGCTACGCTGTGCGAGCAGGCAGCTGCCAGGGTGATCAGGAGGACTGCTAACTTGTGCATGTTGAACGCTGGTGAAGGTAGTAGGAACAAGTAGTGGTTGCTGAGAGTGAACGGTGTCTAAGCTGCTAGACAAATTGCCTTTACATAAAGGTGGTAACTTTGCTTTGCACGATACTCACTGTTAGTTATTCAGTAGGAATCCCGCTAATCTATACATTGTTAAAAGGAATGCTGTCCTTAATGGCAATTTCAAAGAGAGAGAGTTGAAAAAACTACCGTTGCAGCTAAAGTTTGGAAAATTACCCTTTGAAATGATTACTAATACTACTTTCATAATATTTTTTGGTACCCAGCCAGCACAGCCCAGCTCATGTCTTGTTTTAGGTAGAAAAAGAGAGGGGGCATTAATCTTTTCCTAGACATATATGCTGCATAAAAAGCACTTCCCGTTGATTTAGAATAATTAAATTTAGCAAGAATTCAGGTTTAGCGCAGTGAAGGGAAATAGTCTGGAAATTGACAAATTGTAATTTCTTTATCACACAAAAAGCTGTTAGAAACAAATTTCATCCAATAAAATTTTAACCTATTGCAATTAGATTATTTTCTCCGGTCTCATCACTGGTTTGTACTTACGGTGATGACATCTCTTTTCTGAGTTGATTGGATTACTGTGTTGCTGTCACAGTAAACTCCATCGAGCCTATAGTTTGGTGGTCCACCACGATTTTTATCTCACTTCTGCTGCAACTGAAGAATTGCCAATGCAGGCTAATAACATTTTGACCCTTTGACTTTGGTGTTTGATAAGGATAGCAATTCTTTAACAGTTTATGATAACTCTTCCTGTTATTTTTCTTTGATAATGCTTAGATAAAAGGGATTCCTTTTGAATAATTTACAACACTTTCTATATTTACAACATTCAATTACTCTTTAATCATTAACACCACTTCCTGTTATTTTTCTTTGATTATGCACAGATAAAGGGGATTTCTTTTGAATAATCTGATTAAATAACAGTGATTAATTCAAGGTTACAGCCTTTTATATAAAAGCAAGTTGTTGGGTAGCTCAGACACGGTTCACACTCAGCAACCACCACTTGTTCCTACTACCTTCACCAGCGCTCAAGATGCACAAGTTAGCAGTCCTCCTGGTTGCACTGGCAGCTGTCTGCTCGCATAGCGAAGCAAAAGTGTTTTCGAGATGTGGCTTGGTCCAAGAATTAAGGAGGCAAGGCTTTCCAAGCAATCAGTTAAGAAACTGTAAGTATTCTCACTTTTACGCAACTGTTCATGTGTATATTTTGTGACAAGTGATAATTTCACATTGAATCCTGATTCAGGGGTATGTCTGATCGAGGCGGAGAGCAGTCGCAACACCGCGGCAGTTGGTGGCCCCAACAGTAACGGCTCTCGGGACTGGGGCCTGTTCCAGATCAACGACCGGTTCTGGTGCAGTACTGGCAGCTCTGCCGGGAAAGACTGCAACGTCAGATGTCGCGGTAATTTTCTTTTATATCCACTATAAGTACACGCAGTAAACAAAACCTCATTAGAAAAAAACTATGTAGTTATTGTTGACAAGGTCCATTGCCTTTTCTTATTCATGTCGTATAAACCATGTGTTTCTTCTAGATCTGGTCACAGACAACATCACCAGGGCGTCGACCTGCGCCAAGCTCATCTACAGGCGACACAACTTCAACGCGTGGTACGGCTGGATCAACAAGTGCAGGGGCAAGGCGCTGCCTGATATTAGTAAATGTTAAGTGTGTACTATAGTTATACTCGTGTATTACTCAGCTCTCTAAAGTATTATACTATTGTAAGTGCATAATTTATGTACCAATTAATATAAATAAACTTTTGTATTTTTGTATTTGTACTTCTTTATGTTGCCGAGATAATAGGATCACAGATCTTAATGGAGCTCCTCATCACACCCTTTGAACATAATTATATTAACAACATTTATTTAATGTTATCAAGATGACGATAACTATAATAATAAAACGTAATGAAAATCTAAGCAAAATCATTAAATTGAAAACTAACCTCAGAAGTGGGATGTACAACGCTGTTACTTGGAGTATTATCTTCTTAGGACAAACCGCATATTGTAAGCACTTTGCTTATGGAGTATCTAATCTGTGCTTCATAATATGCTGTTAGGGTGGCTACACACCAAAGCAGCAAGTAGTAAGCACACAGCAAATATACCATGCTTGCTGCTTGCTACTTTGGTTGAGAAGCAAAGCAATCTGCAAGGTCATGTTGTACAGTTAACGCTATTTGCTTTCCGCTTCTCAACATAAGTTTTATGTTTATACACAAGAGAAGTAAAAAATTACACACACGCAAAAAGTAAACAGCGTTTGCTGTAAACTCGCTGCTTTGGTATGTGTCCCATTAAAGTGAACAAGAGATTCGCTTACTTTGGCATACTACACACTAGAGTATATTTAGAAAGATTGTTCATAATACATTCATACAAATACTCAGGTTTTTTACCCTTTAGAGAAGGCATCACTACGCCAGTTTTGCTCATCTCACCTTACCCATTCTCTGTAAGGCCCCCACTTCCACGTCCATGTCGCTCGACGGAACGATCTCGTATAGCTCTCATTGGCTGCTATAATTGGCTGTACAAATATTTTGGCTGCTGGAGCCTGGCTTCGCCGCCAGGCTACCCAGAGTGCAAGAGGCCTGACCCTTTCATATCTGCCTTTGTGATTAATCGTCTATCAGTTCATACATAAATATGCTCCCGCCTGTTTCCCTCCGGGACAGGCAGAGACAACAGCCCGGCACTTGCTTTCTATCTTTCTGTAATTAAGCCTTTCATGCATGCCCGCCGGTTTCGAGTGCTTCTGACATGTCCTTTTTTCAATACTATGCCAATTTGGTTAGTGTACCCCGGCTGGCCTGCCCTTTCACCTTTTTCTTACATACTTGGTGAGTCTTTCGCTCTGTTCTCATCCGTTCAACGTGCTCAAACCACCTTAGCATACCCTTTGAATCGTTACAACGTTCTCCCTAATTATATTTATAACATGTTAATCTATATTTACATACTATATATAAACCTATGAGTAATCATAATAAATTATTGTGTCTGATTAAATTCATATCAGCTGATAATAATTTTGATAACCGATATTTTGATTATCTGTCAAACGACGGATAGGGAAACGCACTAACTGGTAATCACGGACTGTGCATAGATAAGAACTTTTTTTTTGATCCTAGATAGCTTCCAATAAAACATTATAACTGCAAGTTTGTTCGCACTTCTAGGCCATGCACTCTTCTACAACGTCCATACTTCAAGATTGTTTGCACTTTGGACACAGACAAATACTGCGGCCATAAAACCCTCGTGTTGTGTTCTCGGTGGTGACTAGGGTAGCCAGAGTACACTGGAGATTTTTGGACTATATCCTGTCTATTATGTATTCTATATCACCTTATGTGCATGACATTCTTTATACTATTCTTATTTATCTAATTCTTATTTATTCATTTAGTTAACATTAACTAATATCAGGCAGCACCTTGCCCTTGCACTTGTTGATCCAGCCATACCACGCGTTGAAGTTGTGTCGCCTGTAGATGAACTTGGCGCAGTTCGACGCCCTGGTGTGACCAGATCTAGAAGAAACACATGGTTTATACCCAGTCTCGCTCGCGCGACCATAGATAATTAGTTAGTTATTCGAATAGAAATTACTTAAAAATTTGAGTAAGTTGTGAATTTATTTAATTTCATTTAAAATTAAATCCACAACGTTACAAACAGGACTTGAAAGAGAGAATGGATCTTGTTGATAATTACTATCTAGTCTATTTGTAAGGAGCTTTTGTTCGCTGCATGTACTCATAGTGGATATAAAAGAAAATTACTGCGACATCTGACGTTACAGTTCTTCCCGGGAGAGTTGCCAGTACTACACCAGTAACCATCGTTGATCTGGAACAAGTCCCAGTCCCGGGAGCCGTTACTGTTGGGTCTACCAACTGCCGCAGTATTGCGACTGCTCTCC
The DNA here is from genome assembly GCA_914767945.1 of Eilema depressum. NCBI lineage: Eukaryota > Metazoa > Arthropoda > Insecta > Lepidoptera > Erebidae > Eilema > Eilema depressum. Next base: position 21,328,104 of record OU612020.1, read on the forward strand.
GCCTCGATCAGACACACCCCTGCATCAGATTTTAATGTGAAATGATCTCTTGTCACAAAATAAAGAACAAAAGCTGTGTAAAAGTGGGAAGCATACTTACAATTTCTTAACTGATTGCTTGGCAAGCCTTGTCTCCTTAATTCTTCACACACATCTCGAAAACACTTTCGCGTCGCTATGTGAGCAGACAGCTGCCAGGGCGAACAGGAGGACTGTCAACTTGTGCACGTTGAGCGCTGGTGAAGGTAGTAGGAACAAGTAGTGGTTGCTGAGTGTGAACCGTGTCTAAGCTACTAGACAACTTGCTTTGATATAAAAGGTGGTAACTTTGCATTACATGATACTTACTGTTAGTTATTCAGAAAGAATCCCGCTTATCTATACATTGTTAAAGAAAAATGAAATAAAATGTCGCAAGTGCATACCTATTATTATCATAAAAATAATAGGAATGTTATCCTTATCTATGGCAATTTCAAAGAGTCGGGAAGTATGATATGAGTAGGTATTAGGTTCCACAGTTAGAAAATCTACCGTTGCAGCTAAAGTTTGGAGAATGACCCTTTGAATTGATTACTATAATAATCTTTTTTGGTACCCAGCCAGCGCAGCCCAGCTCATGTGTTGTTTAAGGTAGAAAAAGAGAGGGTGGCATTAATCTTTTTCTTACATAAATATATGCTGCATAAAAAGCAGTTCCTGTTGATTTAGAATTATTAAATTTTGCAAGAATTCAGGTATAGCACAGTGAAGGGGAATAGTCTGGAAATTGACAAATTGTAATTTCTTTATCACACAAAAAGCTGTTAGAAACAAATTTCATCCAATAAAATTTTAACCTATTGCAATTAGATTATTTTCTCCGGTCCCATCACTGGTTTGTACTTACGGTGACGATATCTCTTTTCTGAGTTGATTGGATTACTCTGTTGCTGTCACAGTAAATTCCATCGAGCCTAAATAGCTTGGTGGTCCACCACGATTTTTATCTACAAGGAAAGTACAGGATATGAAATAACAAAACATACAGGATTAAGACACCACCGATCATGTATCAGTCCGTCCATCCATCCAGCCATGTCTCAATCCAGCACATGTTGTTATTTCCTACATTCGGAGGATAATGTCCCTCACTTATGCTGCAACTGAAGAATTGCCAATGCAGGCTAATAACATTTTGACCCTTTGACTTTGGTGTTTGATAAGGATGGCAATTCTTTAACAGTTTATGATAACACTTCCTGTTATTTTTCTTTGATAATGCTTAGATAAAAGGGATTCTTTTTGAATAATTTACAACACTTTCTATATTTACAACATTCAATTACTCTTTAATCTTTTACAGTATTTCCTGTTATTTTTCTTTGGATATGCTTCGATAAGGGGAATTTCTTTTGAATAATCTGATTAAATAACAGTGATTAATTCAAGGTTACAACCTTTTATATAAAAGCATGTTGTGTAGTAGCTCAGACACGGTTCACTCTCAGCAACCACTACTTGTTCCTACTACCTTCACCAGCGTTCAACATGCACAAGTTAACAGTTCTCCTGTTCGCCCTGGCAGCTTTCTACTCGCATAGCGAAGCAAAGGTGTTTTCGAGATGTGGCTTGGTCCAAGAATTAAGGAGACAAGGCTTTCCAAGCAATCAGTTAAGAAATTGTAAGTATACTTCCCACTTTTACTCAGCTGTTGGTGTTCTTTATTTTGTGAGAAGTGATAATTTCACATTGAATCCTGATTCAGGGGTATGTCTGATCGAGGCGGAGAGCAGTCGCAACACCGCGGCAGTTGGTGGCCCCAACAGTAACGGCTCTCGGGACTGGGGCCTGTTCCAGATCAACGACCGGTTCTGGTGCAGTACTGGCAGCTCTGCCGGGAAAGACTGCAACGTCAGATGTCGCGGTAATTTTCTTTTATATCCACTAGGTACACACAGTAAACAAAACCTCATCAGAAATAGACTAGATAGTAATTATCAACAAGATTCATTCTTTCTTTCTAGTCCTGTTGTTTAAACCATGTGTTTCTTCTAGATCTGGTCACAGACAACATCACCAGGGCGTCGAACTGCGCCAAGCTCATCTACAGGCGACACAACTTCAACGCGTGGTACGGCTGGATCAACAAGTGCAGGGGCAAGGCGCTGCCTGATATTAGTAAATGTTAAGTGTGTACTATAGTTATACTCGTGTATTACTCAGCTCTCTAAAGTTTTATACTATTGTAAGTGCATAACTTATGTACCAACTGTTTAATGTAAATAAATTATGTATTTTTGTATTTGTACTTCTTTATGTTGACGAGATAATAGGATCACAGATCTTGATGGAACGCCCCATTACATTAAATATTATTATATTAACAACATTTATTTACTGTGATCAAGATGACGATTATTTTAATAATAATTTAATGGAAAATCCAAGAAAAATAATAAAATTGAGAACTAACCTCAGAAGTGGGATATACCTACAACGCTTAGGAGAAACTGAATATTGTGAACACTTATCTGTGCTTACGCTGCATAATGAACTCATAAGGTGACCACACACTAAAGCAACAAGCAGCAAGCACGCAGTAAATGCAGCATGTTGAGAAGCAAAGCAGACAGCGTTTGCTGTAACCTTGCTGCTTTGGTTGCGAAGTAAAGCAAGCAGCAGCACAGCAAACGCTGTTTGCTTCTCAACATATACCTAAGTACGAGTATAGTACGCATACACGTGAAGTAGATAATTACAAACACGCAAAAAGTAAACAGCCGTTGCTGTAAGCTTGCTGCTTGCTGCTTCAATATGTGACTCCTCAGTGTGAGGAAGAGATTCGTTAACTTTTGCATATGTTATGTTTGGTATTCGCCTAGATTAGGGGCAAGAACACGGCTTTATTAATCGACAAAGTGTAACAACTCAGGCGGAACTCGAACCCTTCACTTAACTTACCCAAACCACCATAACATACCCTTTTCACCGCTTGTTACAACATTCTTTATCATTGTTAATCTGTATTTACATTCTATATATAAACCAATGAGTAGTCATAATATTGTTGTGGCTGACTAAATGTTTAGCAACTGATAATAATTTTGATAACTGATATTTTGATTATCTGTCATAATATTATGGCATATTAGGTGGGTCCTAATCTGCTTTATTATGACAGATAATATGGCAGATTAGGACCCATCTGTGAATAGATTCGAACTTTGTCTTTTGATCTCCTAGATAGCTTCCAATAAATCATTCAAATTTACAAGATTGTTCGCATTCCTTGGCTTATACACTCGTCTACATCGTCCATAATACAATACACTTATTTATAAAAAATAACTTGAAAAAAAAAAACAAAATGCTTTTTTTAAGAATCTTCTGTACTAAAACGTTAAAAATAATTTTATGTAAGGGTTCTGCTGATTTGCTAATCTTATATCGCGCAAGTTCTTTATTTGTTTTCTGTTCACACAACAAACTTTTCAAATCAGCAGAACCCTAACATAAAATTATTAGTATCTTTTTAGTACAGAAGATTCTTTAAAAAAAGCTCATACGTTTTTTTTTAATTTTTTAGTTCTAGCAATATATAGTGATTGCTTTTCAAGACCAACCAAATGAACCCAAACACAACAATTCTATTGTTTAGTTCAGGAATTCTCATGTCTCCTACCGCCTCTGTTTTCAGACCCTGAATACCATGTGATATCAGAGAGTTTGTTAAGACAAAACAAATGAGCCCAAACACGGTAGGTTCATCTTGTTTAGTTTAGGAGTTCCTATGGCCACCTACTAACTTCATCTTCAGGCCCTGAATACCATGTAATACCACAAAGTATGTTAAGACAAAACAAATGAACCCAAACTCGATAAGTTTATCTTGTTTAGTTTAGGAGCTATAAAAAAAATAGATCGTTGATCCTTTACCTAACGTGAAGGAATAATGCAACTGATTATATCTGTTGAATATTACTTCACTGTACTGTAGTTTACCTATTTGTTGATACATTTTAGCACTTTATTTTGTTTTATCATCAGCAATTAATCGGTTTTATGGCCTATGACTGTATTACCTATAGAATATTATCTGTTATCGATTACGTAGTCACAATTATCTTAATAACTTTCGACAGGCTTCTGTTTCGATAAGAGATTAGCTAAAAATAAATACTAATGCCGATTTTCCGCTTGTTCCAAAATTGCAAATGCTGACAAATAATATTAACCAGGTTTTCCAAACAATGCTCTCATGCTTTGACATACATATTCAATTCTTTATCTATCGCCATCTAATTGAATAGATACATCAATTACTAGCGCATCAAAATATGATAACTAAAGATACGATAATGAGGTTACCCCGAACACACCCTCAAATATAAAAGCACGTCGTCCAGTAGCTCAGACACGGTTCACACTCCGCAACCTTCGCGTGTGTCACATCTCCTGCACCAGCGCTCAAGATGCACCAGTTGGCAGTCCTCCTGTTCGCTCTGGCAGCTGTCTGCTCGCATTGCGAAGCGAAAGTGTTCACGAAATGCGAGTTGGTGCGAGAATTAAGGAGGCAGGGCTTCCCGGCTGGTGACCTAAGAGATTGTGAGCATATTTCCTGCTTTGAAGATATGTAGCTATGGACATTTGTAGCCAGGATTGTGATTACTTAGCTGCACAGATGTTCTCACTACTACTACTACTCCATATTTTCAGGGGTATGTCTGATCGAGAAGGAAAGCAGTTTCAACACAGCCGCCCTAACTCAACCTGACAATAAAGGACATCAATACTGGGGCCTGTTCCAGATCAGCGATGGTTACTGGTGCAGCACTGGCACCTCTCCCGGGAAGGACTGCAACGTCAGATGTCACGGTAATACTCTATACATTCACTATACGTACACCAGGAAACGAATGCAGTCAGAAATATCCTGGTATTATTAAATTGCCTTATGCCAAGTGTGTATTAACAGTCTGTTACTTTCAGATCTGATAACGGACGACATCACCAAGGCGTCGAACTGCGCCAAACTCATCTACAAGCGGCACAAGTTCAATTTGTGGAACGCCTGGAAAAACAAGTGCAGGGGCCAGAAGCTGCCTGATATTAGCGACTGTCGTTAACTCTACCATTGATGATGTAGACGCACTGAAGCCTTAAGCATATCATTAAACACTTAACTATAAATTAGGTTTAGTTTAGTAGTACAAATAAAAAATATTTTCATGTAGATATTATCTTGTTTCAGTATCACAATCTTTCACAAAACTACTTTAGAATCCAAGCTTCAAGTTAGACGTTATCTTACTATATAGACATTGGCAATAAAGTTTCATTTCTCAGACTCTCATTTCATGAAGAGCAAACTGATTTATTTTACTACGAATCTATATATTGGTATCTACTATTCTACGACTCGTAGCTCATTCTTGTAAAGAACAAAATCTGTTGTCATACCATAATTCTTACGCTTACGCCTTTACTGCCCCTCTAGATAAGTGGCAATTCGTCGGCCGGCGTTTTGTAGAATAGAATGCCAAATATTTGACGTATTTGACGGGCGTCAACGAATGACAAAAAGGTCAAATAGGTCAAATCCTATACATTCGTCATTCTATTCCATGATACGCCGAGCAACGAATTGCCTCTTGTCTATGTAGGGGGGCTGATCAGTTGGCCTACCATGAAACATGCAATTGCAGATCGAACTTTCTTCCAAGACGGTATATTATGACTTTATGACACTTCGGCTCGGTTTACAAATGATACCCAGACTTAAACCAAACCGAAGTGTCATAAAATTCCATAAAAAAATAATAAAAAAAACACCGACAATAAAAAAAAACATCCAAAAAGTGAACAATAAATCATGTTGTGTGACCCTTACCTTTCATATAGGTACCTGGTAAATATACAACATAATAATAGGTTCAAGCCCTTCTGACGCATACATACTGACCAATCATGGTTCTCACAATGATGCATTCGCATATTGTCACATCAGCATTCAATTCAATTCAATTTTTTGGTGTGGCAAGCTATGCCGAAGTTGTCGGCAAATTACACCATTACAATACTCAAGATGACACTTACGCAAAATGACACTTACGCAAATGACACTTACGCAAAATGACACTTATGCAAAATGACACATACGCAATATGCGCCGTCGTCGTCGGGGGACCCTTGACATGTAAAACGCTTCAACATGTTATCCGAACGACCCAAGGTCCTCCGACATGACACGATCCACGTTTTCAGAACACACTTGAAAACAAAACACAAATGAAAATATCACCATGTTATCCCAGTGTCCCTTTATGGTTATGTGCTTAAAATGCAGCTTAGTGGATTCTTTTTACTTATTTACTAGCTATTGTCCGCGACTTCACCCGCGTTGAATTTTATCCCGTTGCTGCGACCCATAGGGACCTTTTCCCGGGATAAAAATTAGCCAATTAGTTATTCCAGGCTGTATCTATCGCGGTGCCAGTTTCCAACCGGATCTTTTCAGCTGATAGGGTATGATTGAATAACAAACATCTTCACAAACTTTAATATTACTTTTTGCCCTTATATCGTCGCTAGCGATAAATTGTGTAACTAGGATCCTTTTGAAACATAATATATGTTTATTGTGTCCTAATCATGCCAATATCACTCCAAAAACACTTCACTGATTTTGTTTACCAAGTGCATCTACAAGTAACATGCTTAAAAAATTAGCTTAGTAAATTTTCTTTAAATCAAAATTGTATTTATTCATTAGGGGTTCATAGCTCTTGAAGACTAGGTGTCCAGTACTGATTGTGGAATGACATAAATCGTGCTTTCTAATAATCAGGAGGGCCGTGTGCTTGTCTACAACCTAGTAACTCGATATACCGATCTCGATATCGATTACCTTGTTTAGTTACTACCAAGTATACTACCAAGTAGTATATAAGAAATGAGCTACGACGAGTCGTAGCCTCGTAGATACGAATATTTAGATTCGTAGCACAATAAAATTCGGAACATTGCTGTCCTTAAAATGAGAGTTTGATATAAAACCTCCTTGCCAATGTGCCAATGCCTGTGCATGGGCGTATCGAGGGAGGAGAGAGAGGAGGGCAAGTGGGGCGCTTGTCCCCCCCCCCCCCCCTGCTCTCCCGAAGTTGAGATTTCTAAAACACACGACAACACAATCTCCCGGATCCAATTTGTTGACTTTTGCCCCATCCCGTAAAGACAGCTGGTAACGGGTAACTTGAAGCTTGAAGGGTTCTTCAGTAGTTTTGTGGACCATTATAATAATGAAATAAGCACGTATATGATGAAGGTATCTATTCTTTATTTGTAGTATTTAGCCCAAAATATAGAAATATCACATTATCTCTTAAGCCTAATTCTTAATACCTAGTTTAATGATATGCTTAAGGCTAGTTTGCATACATCATCAGTGATAGAGTTAGCGACAGCTGCTAATATCAGGCAGTGCCTTGCCTTTGCACTTGTTGGTCCAGCCGTACCACGCGTTGAACTTATGCCGCCTGTAGATGAGCTTAGCGCAGTTCGACGCCCTGGTGATGTTGTCCGATATAAGATCTGAAAGTAAGAGACTGTTAATACACCCGGAATAAGAAGCAATTTAATAATACCAGGATATTTCTGACGTGCATTCGTTTCCTGGTGTACGTATAATAAATGTATAGAGTACTAGCTGCCCCGGCGAACTTCGTACCGCCATATTTTCGGCCCGCGTGGTATTCAAATCCCGTTCCCGCTTCACCCTTATCACTTCACTTATGGGTTTGAAAAATAGATGTTGGCCGATTCTCAGACCTACTCAATATGCTCACAAAATTTTAAAACGGCTATTAAAAAATAAGGGTTGATCGTAGAAGGGTGAAAATTGAGGATTGTATGTATTTTTGTATGTTGTATCATAAAAAAATAGAAATTAAAAATTTTGTCTAAAAAATAAATAAAAAAAATTTAGGGGTGGACTACTTACCCCTAACATTTAGGGGGATGAAAAATAGATGTTGGCCGATTCTCATAGATACCGGATAAGCACAAAAAATTTCATCAAAATCGGTCAAGCCGTTTCGGAGGAGTTCGATTACGCACCCCGTGACAGAAGAATTTTATATATTAAAAATAAAACTTTTTAATTACCAAATAAAAAATAAGGGTTGATCGTAGAGGGGTGAAAATTTAGGGTTGCATGTATTTTTGTATGATGTATCATAAAAAAATAAAAACAAAAAATTTTGTCTGAAAAATAAAAAAAAAAATTAAGGGGTGGACCACCCTTAACATTTAGGGGGATGAAAAATAGATGTTGGCCGATTCTCATAGATACCGGATAAGCACAAAAAATTTCATCAAAATCGGTCCAGCCGTTTCGGAGGAGTTCGATTACGCACATTTGTGACACGAGAATTTTATATATTAGATATACCACGACATCTGACGTTGCAGTCCTTCCCGGGAGAGGTGCCAGTGCTGCACCAGTAACCATCGTTGATCTGGAACAGGCCCCAGTCCCGCTGTCCTCTACTGTTGGGTGGACTCACGGCGGCTGTGTTGCGACTGCTCTCCGCCTCGATCAGACATACCCCTGAAAGGATGAAGTAGTAGTAGTGAAGAATATCTAAACAGCTAAATAATTACAGTCCTGGCTTCTAATGCCCATTCGGAAATTGTCATTGTACTAAACAAGCTAGCTAATATATCTTCAAAGCAGGAAACATACTCACAATCTCTTAGTTCAGCGGCCGGAAAACCTTGCCTCCTCAGTTCTTGCACCAACTCGCATCTCGTGAACACTTTCGCTTCGCAATGCGAGCAGACAGCTGCCAGAGCAAACAGGAGGACTGCCAACTGGTGCATGTTGAGCGCTGGTGCAGGAGATGTGACACACGCGAAGATTGCGGAGTGTGAACCGTGTCTGAGCTACTGGACGACGTGCTTTTATATTTGAGGGTGTGTTCGGGGTAACCTCATTATCGTATATTTAGTTATCATATTTTGATGCGCTAGTAATTGATTTATCTATTCAATGAGATGGCGACAGATAACGAATATAGGTATGTATGTCAAAATACGATATAGACTGCATTGTTAATATACCTGATCTATAATAATTAGGCGTAATAAAATAACATGGTTAATATTATCTATTTGTAGTAATCAGCGTTTAGAAATTTTGGAATAACAATATGATTCAGAAGTGCCTATTTTTGGGCGGTTTGTTAGTTTTTATTCAATAATACGATAGCCAGCTAATACTATGTAACTCAGATTAACAGTATTTTATTTAACACCTCCAGCAAAATTAAATTGCTTGTGTTAGGGGTTGGTTGACGTTGATGATATAGTAGAAGGAAAGAAGTCCGAAATCGTGACCTCTCCATTGCTAGTCAGACATCTTAGTAGGCTAAAGGTATGAGTTTACAGCTGACCGTATACAGCAGCAGTAGACGACGCCTCGCGTCGTCGCGCCCGGCCGCACAATCAGTATGAGTATGCATTCATTCTGTTTTCTGTGAGACGAGCTCACAGAAAACTCAGAACCAACCGTTACTAAAAGTTACCTTAAAGTACCTACTTACTTAGAAAATTTAGGCAATTGATCCGTAGTCACACCAAATTGCCACACTGGTGTGACTTTGACACCTAGGGTAGGTAATTATTGCTCGGGACATATACATATATCTTGGACCTAAAATGTGCTCTAAACACGCAGTACACATCTTGAGGTCTTTTGAGCATAACACGGGGTCCTACGGTGGTGGCCGAACTCAAATTCGCCAAATATAGATTATTAAAAAACAATCTGCGCGCGCCAGGACCACGTTTGTCTCACGATTTAGGGCCAAGATACGTTTCCCGAGGTATATAAGTGCCCTTTTAAACGGGCTATGTTTTTCTGTGATATGTGGCTGCACTATTGGCAACTCCGCAACTAATTGCCCGGCAACATCAAAAATATTTCATTGCAACTGATGGCCGAACAATCAATGGCTGGGCAATGTGTTGCAAATATATCTGCAATAGTATGGCTCTTGATGCAGATTCATAAACGGGCCACACAAACCGGCAACAATGGCTGACGAAATTTACCACTAATTGCAGTAAAACATTGCCCGTTTAGAAGCACCTTTACAGTAATTTTGGTTTTGAAAGCTTACGTTACTTCAGTAGCTTTACCATGAGGTGACACCAAAATTTGACAACTTCATTACCCTATCGAACTGCGTACGCGAATCTGATTGATCTGTGTAGAACGCATGCGCGAATTCCCTGACTTCTGATTGCTCCGTTTAAAATGAAAACGTGATTTCGCATGCGCGATCCTTCGCAACCGAGTGTACAGTTGAAAATATTTAAAAGATACGATTTGACGTTTATAGTCTAGGGATGGAGCTTCTTAAATCAATTGTCAGAATAATCGATTCAAGTAACAAAAGATTAATCGCATAGCTGCCAAAATGTAACTTTTGTAACATTGTAAATAAATAAAACTATTCATCATAACCGCGCAATATAATAATTATCCGACAAGATTTCCATACCATAAAACAACGTTACTTTTTCCCTGTTAAGTAACTTTTTAAGCTATCTTGTTTACATTTACACTAGACTATCTGGCCCTGGCTACACTGATTAATCATGTAATATATCTAGTATTGATATTTGGATTAGTACCTATATCTGTTAGGCTTAATGAAAACATTGCAATAATATGCGATTGCAGCAATCGCGGCTGATTTCCTGGTACTTTTTGAAGAGTTCCTTGGTCTAATCTCGGAAACCCATCATCAGATCTTTACAAAATTTAAATGGGACCATTTCGAAATAATCTACTTACGAACAAAAAAAGAATTTTCAAAATCCGTCTAGAATTGGCTTCACAATCGCATAACAAACATACAAAAAAAATAGATAAATAGGTTAAAAATAATAGATAAATAGGTATTTGTAGTTATTCGGTCCCACGTAATAGGGGGTGAGCCTATTGCCATATTCCTGGCACTATTGTTGACTCGAGGTATGCATCTGAGGCTAAGTTGTGGCTGTACCTATATAACTGTCTGGTGATAAACAGCCCTATCCCTTAGTCGCCTGGTACGACACCGCATAGGAAGAGATGGGGAGGCCCAAGTTCTACTCTGCCGGGAACCACGCGGCTCCTACGGGAAACCTAAAAACCTAAAAATTATAGCTTTGGCAAGCTTTGACCTCAGATGCAATTAGGAAAATACGTCTCCATGCGCATGATGATGCTGGTAGGCAAAATAATCTAAGAGGTGCATTTTTACAATCAATTTAATATTTATCTAGTATTGATATTAGGTTCAGGATATATAATGTTAATAAAGCAGGGTAAATGAAAATACGAAATGGGTATTTATAATTTTTATATATTCACTGTCTGAGCTACTTTCGATTTCAGTATCAGAAAAAAAATAAAAAAAATTCGTTGTCTCTAGTATGCGATACGATAAAAGAAAAATCTAAGCAATATTTTCATTTGTATTACTTAGAAGAAACATAAGAGGGTAAAAAGAAATACATAATATTACAAAAGTTACATTCTGGCAACGCCGACCATAAACGTAACGAGTTGACATAAACTCCATACGATTAAAATGTAACAACCATAGAGAACACAGCCGCAACACTCAAATGAAAAAATAAGAACGATATGACGTAGCTGTCACACGAGATTTCGAAAAATGAAGAATCACGTCTTATTTTAAATTATTTGTAGCAATTCTTAAAATATTTGTAGTAATTTAAAGTGAAATATGTCACACCATATTTTTTATACTTACTATTATAAGTTATTACGTATTTAGAAATGGTTTAACTTAATTTATAACAGTTTCATGTATCCTTTCAATAGTGCCTAGTTACCTACCATGAATCCAGACATCTGTCAAATCGTATCTCTTAAATATTTTCAAGTGTAGATTTCGAATCGTCGCCTGTCAAAATTCAGAGCCGTATTGGGTATTTTGCTGGCAAGTCAAATTAGTTACTTTTTACTAAACGTCAAAACAGTAAGTTATAAATAAGGTTTGTATGCAATAGGTAAACCATTGTGACATTATCATTTTTATTATATATTTATAGGTTGGGTAGATAAATAAAAATACATAATAAAGAAAATACGTAATAAACAATTAAGGTCTGTCCTTACTGGTCCGTGCCATCCCAGAGCCGACTGAGCAGAGCTGCCCCGCCAGGGCCTTTCTATCTACACACGTCACTAACGTGGATACAGAAATATTAAAAAACGAATAAAATCCTAGTAAAACTTTTTAGTTTTACTAGGATTTTATTCGTTTTATGTACATAATGATCTACAATAATATATGTATACAAATATTATAAAGAGAAAAGAAGATGCAGCGACGGATGCAGCCCTGTGGAGAGGTTCTCTCCATCTGGCAGAAACTTGATACTCCGAAATTCATTAGGCATAACACATTTGACATTATTGGCGGACTGGTCGCCGATTGCAGACCGAGGGTTCAGATTCAGCCACCTGTCACCGCTTCATCCCGCTGGCGAAGTGGTGCGGCATTCATATCCTTCCTTTCCGGAGTACAATGAGGACACCGTGCTTTTCACACCTGAGGGCATTATGGCCCAGGATCAGTCGGGGAGTGCGAGATAGGCGGCGTGCGGCTTTCAGTAGGCGCGATGGCCGACCGGAGTGATATCTGAGGGGACTGCCGAAAAAAAGTTGGAACGGGATCAGAATTCGATGTGGGTGGAGCTGCGGGCAGGGCTATGTATAATATAATACCATTTTGTACAAAAAACTGTAGATAAAGGCAAAACAGCGAAAAAATAATCAAAGTAAAACTTTTTTACTGGTCATTCATTGGAATTTGAAATATCCCTAATGCGGCCCTGCAATTTACGTGTTACGTAGACGTTGGCACGTGTCGTGTCCAACTCATGGTAGAGCTACAGGAAGACTTGTACTTTTCTGAGGGAAAGAAATGTCAGTGTCATAAATTAGGAATGGGTCGTTGACGCTTTTTTAGTAAACGAAACTAGACCGATTATCGTCGACAATAAACTAGTGCATAAAACGATTTTTTTTTCGACTAGTTTACTGCGACTTCATGACATTGAATTGATGACTATAGAATAAACTGCTGAATTTTCGACCAATTTCCTTGAACTAGTTTCGATGAACTTGATTGAATTGATGAATACGTGCTAATCGAACAACGACTATTATTTAAAATGAACTTTCCTTCATACTTTTTCCAGGCTAAGGACTGGCAGGCTAACTAATAAATAATAATAACTATATGATTACATAAATACATGAATTTAGAAACTTTTTTCTTTTTGAGATAATTTTAATGCATTTAGTATGCTAAACTAAACAAATTATTTTAAATTGGAAAAAGCGAAATCAATACTCGGGCAGGAGACTCGAACCCGCGATCTTTCCCTTTTTTCTTTTTGCTTTATTTTTGTTGATTTGAAATAATTGAAATTGTACAATCATGTATTATGCAATGAAGATTGTCCTTTTTCTTAGCACGTGCCGATCGGAAGAGAGAGATAGGTAGTCATAAAATCTATCAAGTGTGACAAGAACGAAGTATTACGAAGTAGGTACGCCTCGAACTATGCATTCACAGATTGTCTGTGTCCTCGGTACTACGTACTTCGTAATCCTTCGGGTTAGTTCGTGTTAACTCGGAAGGCGCGCTTATCGTCGCTTTGCGCTTCGCGTCAACCGGTCTCGTTCGCACTCACAGTGCACAAAATGAATGTCGTTCATGAGTAAACCAGTTTATCTGTATACTATAAACTAGTTTACCGTATATGAGAAATAAACAGTCTAAATAAACTGTTCGTTCATTCAACGCCTATCCCTATCATAAATAGTCTTATTACGAGGAATTATTATTGCGAAGGAAAATAAACCTTATTATATCTTGATGGGCAAATGTACGAGAATCGACCTTATTTTTGTCCACTATACATACTGGTATGAATCGGACACGCGTAGAACCTAACAGAGAAAAATAATCACGTTATTTGACTCCAGGTACGCCGGCCGAACGGAGTTGCCAGACAATTTGAAATCAATGTTTCGTCCAATAGCCATGTGCGTGCCGGACTCGCTCACCATCGCAGAAAACACTCTATTCTCTGATGGGTTCACTGCTTACAAGCTAAACGCTAAAAAGGTGCTAATAATTCTGGTTTTTCTTTTCTAAAAATTGGTTACTACACTACGTAGGTATATTACATTCCCCCCTTTGTCGGGACAAGATGAGGACACCGTAGACTATAGTTTCCATATCTGAGGGATCCATCTCGTAAACCGTAGATCGTCCAGGGTCAAGCAGAGTGCGAGTGAATTGCCGGGTACAACCAGGTTTAGGCGGTTCGAGCCCGACATAACCACCCCGATAGGCTAGTGCCACATGTATGTAGTACGCACAAAAAAGATCAACCTTTGTACAATGGTCTAGCGTTATCAGGGCTCTTACTCAGGTTTATTGAAAGAGTAAGATCTAGACTGCAGGTTTAATTCAAGCACGCAATTCCAGGTGTTCACTCTTTACCAACTGGCTATGCAGCAGCTATCTAAACAGGATCACTACGATTTTGGTCTGCGGTCCATGGTCGCTTTGCTCCGATATGCAGGCGCCAAAAGGAGGGCGTATCCACATTTACCAGAGTCTGAAGTAAGTGGTATTGTGAAGATATCCAATTATACGTTTACGGTTACGATACGTACCTACGTTTGAATACAGAATTACACTTAAACCCGCGATAGTGGCAAGGAAATCACTAAGCAACTTTAACATGTAGGTACGTATGTTATCGTATTCTTTCTCATACGAGACTCACAAGTGACAATAATATCGCCTATGTCACAGTACGATTATTGCTTTAAAATTCTGTTTAGATGATCACCACTATTGTAATATTCAATTGCTAGGGAATTTTCGCTTGGCAATTCTCGCCAGGCGTGGACGAGTGAGCAGCAATTATTTCTGCCAATGTTTAGACGAAGCAACTTTTTTCTATCCTTGCGATAATCGTATCTTGTAGTCTCGCCTGCACCTACCCTCGTCTAAATGAGTCTTTATTCGATAGGAATAATTAGCATATTAATTGCTTTAAAATCCCATTATACATGTTTTTCGTTTTGCATATTATATAACCCTCTCAACATTACAGTTGAAATTATTTAAGAGATACGATTTGACGTTTATAGTCTAGGGTTGGAGCGTCTCAAATCAATTGTCAGAATAATCGATTCAGGTAACAAAAGATTAATCACAACGTTGCCAGAATGTAACTTTTGTAACATTGTAATTAAATAAAACTATTCGTCATATCATAACATTCATTTATTTTTTAACCGACCTCAATTCGGATGTTTATATTATTTTATTTTTTTTATGTTTGTACGCTCATAGCTCCGTTATATGTAAACGGATTTGCAAAATTCTTTTTTTGTTCGAAAGTACATTATTCCGAAATGGTCCTGTTTAAATTTCGTAAAGATCTGATGATGGGATTCTGAGATTAGACCAAGGAACTCTTAAAAAAATACCAGGAAATCAGCCGCGATTGCTATAATCGCATATTATTGCAATGTCTCTGCCATTACACATCATAACATCACGCCTGAATCCTTTGAAGGGTTACGCAGAAGTGTTCAGAATATTCAGCTATAATTCCGGTGTTTGGGCATCGATTTAAAAAATGTTTTTTCTAGTAATATTTTTATCAAAAGTTACATTCTGACAATGCCGACCATAAACGTAACGAATTGACATAAACTTCATACGATTAAAATGTAACAACCATAGAGAATACAGCAACATCACTCAAATGAAAAAACAAGAACGATATGACGTAGCTGTCACACGAGATCTCGCAAAAATGAAGAATCACGTCGTAGTTCAAATTATTTGTAGCAATTCTTAAATTATTTGTAGTAATTTAAAGTGAAATATGTCACACCATATTTTTTACACTTACTATTATAAGTTATTACGTACTTACAAATAATTTAACTTAATTTATAACAGTTTCATGTGTCGTTTCAATAGTGCCTAGTTACCTACTATGAATCCAGAGATCTGTCAAATCGTATCTCTTAAATAATTTCAACTGTAGGAAAGGCCTATGTCCAGCAGTGGACTGTGATAGGCTAATTGATCTAATCACCATCGCCATAAGACGGATGTATTGGAAAATTTGAATCAATCTCGGGCGAAGCTCGGTGGCTCAGTGGTCAGAGCATTCCCCCCTGTAAGGGAAAGATCGCGCGTTCGAGTCCTGCCCGAGCATTGATTTGGCTTTTTCCAATTCAAAATAATTAAAATAATGAATTCTTATTCTATCCAGATGGTGATCCTAGCCATGCGTGACATGAACGTAGCCCGACTGACTGCTAAAGACGTCCCTCTCTTCGATGGTATAATGCAAGACATCTTTCCTGATGTGGATGTACCAACCCTGGACTACGAGGTCCTTGAAACGGCCATTAGCGCCGAAATGAGGATAGTGGGGCTTCAGCCGGTGAAGGCTGCGTTGCACAAAGTTATACAGACTTATGAGACGAAGGTAATACTTTTAATATGTGCTTTCTTGTTTGATGTATAAAATTTAAAATCCTTGTAAAGAGATCATAAATTATGTGGTTATAAGGTTTCGTGATATGGTTATCGTGATGAATATCTATAATGCTATATACCCATTTTGTAAAATTTAAAAAATACCCAGCATTTCGCGATGTCGGCTTTCCGTGAAGTGAGCATTCCGCGAAGTGGGCATTTCGAGAATTGACATTTCGCGAAGTTGGTAATTTGCGAGCAGTTGTCATTTTGCGAAGTTGGCATTCTGAGTTGACACCTTTTTATCACATAATACGCATCTATTTATCGGTGCAGTTTGAACGGTACACTGCAATTACAATTTCTCGTAGCGCTATTAAATTATTCCTGTTTCCACTATAGCACAAAAAATTGTATGATTGAGCATAATAAGTTTTGTGAGCAGTTTTCAAAATAAACGCAATGCTTTCTTTTTTCTCTTTCTACTTCTTCTAATGACTATTCTCCTTACCAGAATTCGCGCCACTCGTCCATATTATTGGGAAATACAAACACAGCCAAAACAGTCTCCTGGAAAATGTTAGCAGCAACCCTCACGCGCCTGCACAGGCAAAAAATGGCTGGCTTCGAGATCGTCAATGTATATCCCATTAACCCCAAGTCTTTGACCCTGGGCGAGTTGTACGGAGAGTATAACCTCGCTACCGGCGAGTGGAAAGATGGCGTGCTTTCGTCTGTCATGAGAACTGTTTGTCAAGGTATGTGTTGATTTACGGTTTAGGTTTAACAACCAATTAAATTTTCTTAGTTGAATGGTACCACTATTATTCTTAGCAAGGGTGCGTCCATTAATTACGTGAGGTAATGACCCCTACTTGATGAGATGTCGTGGGATATACCTTGACACCATTGATCCTTACCTATTCTCACATTATATATTTTTAAATAGGTATTTTTAATTAAGGCAAAATTGAATATTAAAAAATAATAATTTAGATTAATTAGAATACACACCGTGAAACCTGCTAACTTTGGTCTTAATTGCGATTGAGGCCAAAGTTGCTATCGTAAGTAAAGTCAAGGAAAATTATAATTTGAAGCTCGGGTTCTTAGATAGTTTTATAAACCATTATGTTAATGAAACTAGCTAGTATATGAAGGTATTCTTTATTCGTAAAATTTAGCCAAAAAAAAAAACATTTTCATTGTACTCTAATTTTTAGGCAGGTATTTAAAATACTTACACCCGTACACAAACAATACTTCGCTATGCGTACTACCAAAACTGTGCAAAGAACGACAAATTCTCAGTGCGTTCGTTTTGGCAAGCCTTTTCATTCATTGATAACACTTAAGTAATACTTCGTTGAGGGAACGCACTGCGTTAGATACTGCTCCGTGATGTTTGTGAAATAATTTTACCAGCCTTATGCGCTCGAGCACACTATGAGACCTCACAGTGTTGTTTGTGAATACGGATGTAAGTCACTTTGCGTCTACAACATCTGTGATAGAGTTAGCAATAAATTATCAGCAGTTGCTAATATCAGGCAGCGCCTTGCCCCTGCACTTGTTGATCCAGCCGTACCACGCGTTGAAGTTGTGTCGCCTGTAGATGAGCTTGGCGCAGTTCGACGCCTTGGTGATGTCGTCCGTTATCAGATCTGAAAGTAAAAGACTGTTTTACACACCCGAAATAAAAGACAATTTATCATCATTTATATCAATTTGACTGCCTCTGTGGCGTAGCGGTAGTGAACGCGGCTGCTACGCAGGAGGCGCGGGTTCGATCCCCGCTCAGTGCCAATATTTGTATGCATGAATATAAATATTTGCATTGGTCTGGGTGTTTCTATGTATGATATGTATGTATTTACAAAAAAAAAGTATCTAAGTATGTATATCCGCATTCTAGATTCCATAACACAAGCTAATTAAGCTTACCATGGGTCTAGAAAGCGTTGTGTAGAATGTTGTGGAATATTTATTTATTATTATTATTTATAATGGTTATTGAAAAGTGGTACCAGTGTTCTGACTTGCTTTCTTTTTTTGTGCCCCAAGCATGAACTGCCAATCGTAATGCTCTATTCTCTCGATATGTTTACGTAATGAATTGGAATACTTTGCTCGTGCACTTATAGTAAATGTATAGAATATTACCGTGACATCTGACGTTGCAGTCCTTCCCGGGAGTGGGACTAGTGCTACACCAGTATGCATCGTCGATCTGATACAGGCCCCAGTACCGCTTTCTAGTGCCGGGCAGACTTACGAAACCTGTGTTGCGATTGCTCTCCGCTTCGATCAGACATACCCCTGAAATAAAGAGAAAATAGTGCACTTAATATTAGTTTTATCTATTTTTTAAAACTTAGTAATTAGAATTTTTAGTATCGTATATTTGTGCACCTAAATAATTACAGTCCTGCTTTCAAATACACTGATTCCGTTATTGTAATTGTACTAAGCAAGCTAGTTCATCTTCAAAGTCGGAAATATGCTCACAATCTCTTAGTTCAGCAGCCGGAAAGCCTTGCTTCCTTAATTCATGTACTAGTTCGCATCTCGTGAACACTTTCGCTTCACAATGCGAGCAGACAGCTGCCAGAGCGAACAGGAGGACTGCCAACTGGTGCATGTCGAGCGCTGGTGCAGGAGATATGACACACGCGAAACTTGCGGAGTGTGAACCGTGTCTGAGCTACTGGACGACTTGCTTTTACATTTGAGGGTGTGTTCGGGCTAACCTAATTATCGTATCGCACGTGTAATTCATGTATCTATTCAATAAGATGGCGTCCGATAAAGAATTGAATATGCATGTCAAAGTATGTTATAGACTGCATTGTTTGGATAACATTGTTAATATTATCTATGTTTGTTATTATCTGCGTTTTCATATTTTGTAACTAGTGGAAAATTAATCAGATGTGCTAATTTTTAATCAATATTAGTATTCATGTTAACGTCTACAGTTAACATAAAGCCCGACCAGTAAAATAAAAAACCTCGCCATATTGCGGTAAACTATTGGAACTAATTTCTTCATATGGTAACAATCTATACAATGTCATTATGGTGATTATGGTCATCTGTCAGTGTGGTGTCAATTGTGCGTGTTGTTGAGTTTGAGAGCGCTACAAAACTACAAAACTATAGTAATATGCCGAAAACTATTAAAAGCCAGTTAAGAAAAGTAATTTATAATATAACAAAGTATTTGTCGGATAAAAAGTAGGAAGGATTGGACTCTGTTCCTCTAAATAACATCACGGACCTTGTTGTCAACATGACGGGTAGGACATCATAGAGTACGTGCCACTGAAATTGGCCTAATCTACTGATTTTACTGTGACTAATTATTATTCACATTTTTAGGTATATCCCGATCTTCTGTAATAAAAATACGAAGAGAAGGTCAAACGTCAAATGTATTTTCTACGCCTAAGAAAAATGAGCCTAACGCAAAAAAGAAAATCATGCTCGATTATTTTGATCTCTGTGCTGTTAGGCATAAAATACAAGAATTTTATGCAGTCCGAAAAACAATATCGCGTGGTCCCTGTTCTATACATGGTGTAACTGTATGTCTAACTTGTATTTACCATTCCAAGCAGTAAACTATTATACGGATACTACTGTGTTGTGATTTGTGCCCAGTCCTTGTAACCAGTATAACACGCCGCGTCTATTTTTCTATTTTAACCAGAAAACTTAACAGAGAAAAACTTAACTTTTTAACAGAGAAAAAAAAAATACATTTTAGTGAAAGTTTTGTATATTAAACACGTACTACAAGTTCTTTCTTTTTCTTTTCTTTCTATATTAATTCGTTTGTAATATTGGACACGATCTTTTTTGTATCGAAACTTAAGAACAAAGCAACTTAATGAAATTAAAAAAAAGAAGTCTATAACTCACTTTTGTGAATAATAGCAATGAAAAACATGACAGCCTCCGTGGCGTAGCGGTAGTGAACGCGGCCGCTACGCAGGAGGCGCGGGTTCGATCCCCGCTCAGTGCAAATATTTGTGTGCATTAAATATGGGTATTTGCATTGGTCTGGTCGTGCCTCGGAGAGCACGTTAAGCCGTCGGTCCCGGTTGCCATAAGGACATCTATGACAGTCGTTACGGGTAGTTGGTGCCCTAAAAAGTCCAAAAACAACGGTCTAGCTGCAAAGTTTCGATATCGCCTAATGTTAACATTGGGTCGTGGAGGTCAGGTGGCAATCGCTTCACGGAAAATATCGAGGTCTAGCCAAATCTGTAGCTATGACTGGTAAAAGCGGACCCCAGACTCCAAGCTGAAAGCTTCGGATGCGACTGGGAATAACGCTAGGAGGAAGAAGAAGCAATGAAAAAGTCACAGTTTTATATTAGGTGTCATTCCGTGCTTAATTGCGGGGAAATAAAAGCCTGTTCATAAGCAAGTATGTTGAAAAATATTGGCATTTTATATGTGTATCACTATACTTGGTGTTGTCATAATCATAGATGTTTTTGGCGCCCCCAGTACGGGTTTTTTATTTTATTGGTCGGACTTTAAAGTTGCTGGTGTTACATACTATTTGTGAGCCGAGGTTTGAAATGGTGACCCCTCGATTGTAAATTCGACGACACGAAGTCATATTGACGTGTCCTATATATAAAAAAAGACACCTTAGTCAACCTGTTACTACTTACTTGAATATTTTTGTCTATTGTTCAATTAGTAAATTCCAAAACATAAAAAAATCAACATGACAGACGCCCAGTTTCCGAGAGGCTGATCAACGTCAAATTAAGTAATCGGCTGTTAAATCTCTTGTCAAGTAGCAATTGTTGCTAGAAACATAGGCAAATAGTTTTATTTTTATCGTCTTGTCGGTTAAAATAGCTGGTTAACTAACACTATCATCAAATTACACTATTTAGCCATGCTTCTGCTACTTGACAAGAGATTTAACAGCCGATTAGTTAATTTGACGTTGATCAGCCTTTCGGAAACTGAGTGCAAGTACTTGCATAGCCATTATTTATGTTATGTTACTTGTTTGTGCAACCTTGCAAACCGGTAACTTTTACATTTTTTATTAATTTTATTCATAAATATGTTTTTTTTTATATTCTTTAAATATTGTTCCATTCTCAACAATATTATTATAAATTTTCTTGTATTTTTCTACTGTTTCTCGTGAACCCTGCAACGAACATTTCGCCTTAAACGCCTTACATAATTAATGGACACTCCCTAAGTGCGCGTCACGTTACTTTATGAATAAAAGGGCGCAGATTGATCTTAGACTTTGTCCAACAGACGAATCTCCTGAACAGAAATGGATCATCTTCGATGGCCCCGTCGATGCTATTTGGATAGAAAATCTCAATTCGGTCATGGATGATAATAAGTTGCTCACTTTAGTGAACAGTGAGAGAATATCTATGCCAGCACAGGTTTGTTGCATCCACGGAGGACAGAATATGATTAGTAAACGGAGATGTTCCAGTGAAATTTCTCGTAATAAAAACGCGTCGCCAAATGCGGGTGTGAAGAAGACGCGGGGGGCATGACGCCATACCTCGTCCCCCACGCGTCTCTTCTCCTAAGTCTAAGCCCCTCCCACTTTTTAGAATGCCATCTAGTGTGGCATGACGAAACCAAATAGAAATAATGCATGCAATTTCCATTGTAGTTTTACCACTGGCCACAAAGCGCTGCACAGAATTCTAGAATAATCTATGTGTTTAATGACAGCGGGACCACTTACATATTGACCACTATATATACAAGCTGTTGCCCGCGGCTCCGTCCGCGTGGAATTCTGATATAAGGTATATAAGGACATAATGATTGGGTTGCATTATTGGAGTTTTAGCGCCTTCGCTGGCATAGGCGGATGCGGGCCGCGGACGTCCGCGACGGGCGTCTGTCACCAGTATAATTTCAATAGCGTCGGTGTACAGTCGATAACTATGGATCATTTATTGATATATTACTTAGCCAAAAGACGACGACGTGAACAAAGGCGTCAGCCAATTAGCCCATATTATGTCACGTCTAGATTGTTGTGTGGAGAATTTGTAATCAAAGACAATTTTGCACGGTTTGTCAAAACTGAAGAGAAAGAGGCGAACTCCTTTGGTTCACGGAATTTTTGGTTTTACTTTACACAATATACCTATTAGCAGGGCTGGCTCGCGACTCGCTTGGGGGTACAAGTGGTGCAATGCTTCCGGGAGCAGGTTCCTGCTTTTGCATTTTATATTGATATATTATGTTGTTCTATGAATAATATAAGACTGACCTTCAAAATAACATTCTATTTGAGTTTCGTTTACCAAAAAATTTCAAAGGTATTTGCCGTAAAAAAGCTTTCAGTTTGCAGCTAAGGATTATTCTAAGTTTATTGCAACGACTGTACTCCGTCGCGCGGACACACGGCGCGTGCCCCGCTGCCCGCGTGGCGGGCCCCGCCGCCCGCGTCACGTGTGACAGGTATCCGCCTCACGTAGCGCTGCTCTTGAAATAAATGAAACAAGCACGCGAAGCGGACGTCCGCGACCCGCACCCGCCTATGCCAGCGAAGGCGCTAAGTACGGATCCCTAACTTTTTCAAAAAGGAAATTAATAAAGCAAGAAAATAATGTAGAAATATAAAAAAATGATGTTATTATATTGTAAAATTTTCACTTATGTATTTCTGGTGTACGTATATACAATTAGGTATAGCAAATTTAGGCTGTAATTTTTTAAATCACTTTTTTGTTTTATAGAAGTCATCTTCATTGAAGGACCTCGAACAGATTCTGGAATATTTTGTGGGGTACCTACCAGCTGGAAGGTCTATTTAAAATACGTACCTATCCACGCATTTTTTTATTTCTGGGTTACTGGGAAATCTAAAATGATATAATATAATGTTGACAATTTTATTGGCTTCCTAAAAATAATGTGAATATAGTGGTCTCACTACTATGATGCACACCATTTATTTTAAATAAGGCCATCTGTAGAATTATAGCAGAATCATTTAGCCCCCCTAAATGATTTGGGCAGATACCGACAGATGGCTTAATTTTTTTATTTTCAATTTTCAATTTCACCCAAATATAATGTAAGAATTAATAAAATAACAATTGCGGAATTACTAATGAAGTCCGGTGAAATTATTGTGGTGATTTTTTTATAGAATGAATTGAATTGTTGTTCCAACATTATACAAGTAAGACAAGGTTACTTATTTCTTCTCTCCGCTAGATGGTTCTATAAAGACATTTTTTTTTCTAAAAATGAAAATAAAAATATAGCGGACTTACTGATGAAATATTATATCATCAATATATTTAAACATCTTATCTCTACAATTTGTACACCCTTGTACCGCACACTTCATTCTTAAATCGGGTCAAAACTATTTTTATCGTTGAACTTTTAACCAAAAATGACAACCTATCGCAACGACGTGCCACTAGAACTGAGTGGTGACGTCACAGAACTGACGTCTATATATAGGAGTCCTTTTGACAGTATGGAAGCACGCGACTCGATTGCCTTTGCAACAACTCCGCTATCATTTCCTTCTCCATGGTTGCATCTCACTAGCTGAAATTGGTAGACTCTTATACCTACTACTACTATTTGTTTTAAGTTCCTAGTAATCTCATAGCTGATAAATACTATCATCGAACATCTCGTTATTTGATTAACTCTCAACGTTAATTGATTAATTCCATAAGTTTTAATGCTCAGAATCGGGCGATGTATCACGTGTGACCTACGCGGCTGGTGACAAATAAACTGAACTTAATATAGTGCATTCAATGGAAAGCGAACTCGCCGCGATGCAAAGGGTTAAGTAGGTATTCGCTCGCGGGCAGAAAAACTTTGACGATTCCAATCCGCTGCACACTGAACGAAATTCATCCGCGAAAGACAGTATCCGCACACGCGGAAATCAGCGTCGCATTGTATACTCTGCAATGCAATTCTGTAAGCGCACAACGACGAGCACAACGTTGCAACAGCCTTGATATAGATTGTCATTGGTCGATCTCCAGTGACGTCACACAGTCCGACCAATGACAATCTCTACCAAAGTCGTCGCAAACGTTGTGCTCATCGTTATGCACTTACAGAATTGCATTGATATACATAAACATAATACATAAACTCACACCCCCTTCGGGGATATACCCCGAAGGGGTAGGCAGAGGTGCTAGCACCCACATTTCGCCGTTTATATTTAGGTCCCAATGTAATAGGTGGCGAGCCTATTGCCATTAACCGGGCACTTATAAACCTGCGATAAATACACACATAACTTCGAAAAGCATCGAAAAGTCATTGGTGTGTGCCATGGTAAAACCCGGGATCAAACCCGAGATCTTGTCTCAGCAGTCCATTACCCATACCACTAGGCTACCGCGGTATATAGAGGGTGAGATATAGTGCAATGACTCCAGGAAACTTTCTTTCCTAGGTGTCTATTTTGATCGAGACCCTAGATCTAGCCGTGGCGTCTCCTGCCACTGTGTCTCGCAATGGAATGGTGTACAACGACTACAAAGACTGGGGCTGGTGGCCTTTTGTCAATTCCTGGCTTGATACCGTGCCTGATGTCGAGTACAGAGAAATGGTAAGCAGAATTAGACTTGTCCAGTAAACTTTTATGAAATTGTCTTGAATTTTTGCATTACCAACATCTATCATTGTTGTGTAGCTCAGAAATTATCCTAATCTATTTATAATGACTTAAAATTGAAGACTACGCTCCATTATAAATCAATGAAATACTAAAATTTGGACGTGGTTTTTGGAGTATATTCACATTTTGTAATTCATTTATTCATTTATTCATTTATTCATTTATTCATTTATTCATTTATTATTATTTAGCAATATAAGCTTACAGTTTGCACCAAAGCGCTTATATGCTGTCAGCTACATGAAAATTCACAAAATACGTTACATAATTCCAGTATTATTATTACATTAATAGGTTCACATAATCAATTTTATTAGTATTCTCTCTTACTCAATAATGAGGGACTGTCAGATCTAGGGGCAAGTTTGAGCTAGCTATCGCTCTAGTAGAGTCGGTTTTGGTAGACTCCTTCATGATCAGAATTTTTATTTTGCCGTGATGCCCTTGAAAAAACATCGTAGGGTTTAGTCGGTTGGAACACGGATACCCATTTCACTATTAAATTATAAACCCGAAGGGTCTTCCACACGTAATCTCTTCGAACGGGAATGTTAAGTTAACCGTAATGAACTAATAGTGTCTCTGTAGAAAATATTTAGAAGATTAGTTCATTAATTGACTCGGTATTTTGTTCAGCTACGTCGAAACTTTTTGAGCATTCTAACGCCTGTATTGGAACTGAAACGCTTGCACCTTGCTGAGGGCGAAAGCGTGAAGGGTCAAGAGCTGACGGGGGTGAGGTCGATGTGTCGACTGTTGGGGATGCAACCTCCACCGGCGCCCCCAGGACCTGATGAGGAGGACAACGAAATGCTGTCCAAGATGAGATTCCTTTTTGCGTTAGTTTTTATTATCGTACATTTTACGCATCAGTTGCTATTATAGTTTATCTAAACTGAAGTATAGCGCCCCATACATTCACTTCCTCTATGTGAGAACGTCTAGGTGAGGCCTATGTCCAGCAGTGGACTTCCTATGGCTGAAATGATGATGATGATGATGTAAGAACGTCTATATATAGTTTCGTGACATGTTTGTGCATCTTGCAGTCGACTAGTCTCGTGAAAAATCCGAGTACGCTCTGAGTTCTGTCAAAGTATGACTAGTTGATCAACAAATCCGCAAACAATCGTGCGTTATTTGGACTTAGATAATTTCTAACCGCATTATTATTCAATTAAACTAAACCAATATAATATAAACAGTATGATCTGGTCGGTGTGTGCGACTCTTGAAGAAGAGCCTCGAAGGAAGCTGGACAATTGGGTTCGAGAGCACGAGGGGATCTTTCCGCTCAAGGACACCGTATACGATTACTACGTGGACGAAAAACTACGCGTTTTCAAACCTTGGGAGGACAAGTTGCCTGATAACTGGAGATTCAATCCTGCGTAAGTTTCAAATTATATTCAATCTATATTCCTAAAGGAGTAGGCTGATATGTTATTTGGGCAGCTAAATGTTTTTGGTTTCACGTTGGAGCAAGACTGTTTTCGTCTAACGGACACAATTCCAATTTTTGTGCTACTACCCAGAATTTGCGGATAGGAATGTTTCGTAATTGTACGATTCGGAATCCAGACATCACGAGGTCATCGGTCACCAACATTGGTGACCCCGGCATGTTGTTGGGGGACCAAAACCTCTACCCTATAGAGACGTGCGGCAATACGACGCTATCTTGGAGTTGATTCTGCTAGGGCGATGACTCGGCCCCAAGCGTCACCCTCGGACCAGCTCTAATGGAGGACGCAGATCATTTTGCGATCTAATACTATTTTGTTCTAGCCATGGCTTCCACATGATCCTGGTACCAACAGTGGAGTTTATTCGCGTGCAGATTATCTCCCTCGAGATGCTGAAGGCTGGGTATGGAGTTCTGATAGGCGGCCCCACAGGTACGGGCAAAACGTACCTCATTCAGGGCACTCTAGTGCAGCTGGATGGTGAAAAGTAAGTGGCGATATTAGTTTAATTAGACGTAAGTCGCGTAAAAGTAATGTTCCCTTGTGCAATTTGTATCCACGATAAAAAAATATCCTGCGCAAATATTTTGCTATTAGGACCTACCTGTCTAAATCAATATCGAAACTACAGATACAGCACGCAAGTGCTCAACATGTCTGCCCAAACGACTGCAGCCAACGTGCAAGATATCATTGAAGCTCGGTTGGAGAAGAGAACCAAAGGAAACTATGTGCCTGCTGGAGGTAATATCTGAAAGGAGCCTTCATTCCTATGAAGGCACTCCTGTGTAATAGTATCCTCATATAAATATATACTAAGGTTTTAAAAATCCGTAAGCGCTAGGTGAAATAAGCGTAAGCGCTTAGTGTACTAGCTTGGATTATAGTGTGGTCCCTCAGTACAGGCCAAAACATGAACCCAGCCTGCGAGTCGTGACCCTTGTCAGGTCGGGGAATGCTCTTTAAGCCGTAGCCGCGAAAGAGAACGTCGATCGTTCACCTCTTCGCTCTCATTGGTTTGCCTAACCATTCGCACTTCCGCGCCGCTCACGTCTCACAGCAGAGGAATATTACACTCTATTTAAAATTTTACTTCTACAAACTGAATATTTAATATGTCATTGAGGTATATTTTGCCAGGTAAGTTCATGATAGCGTTCATGGATGACATCAACATGCCGGTGCGCGACGAGTATGGCTCGCAGCCGCCGCTGGAGCTGGTGCGGCTGTGGCACGACTACGGGTACTGGTACGACAGGGAGAAGCAGTGGCGGAAGAACGTCAGGGTGAGTCACTTCTACAGTTTTCTTGTTCATGTTCTATATCATCATCGTGTCCTGTCAGCTATTCTTATCAAAACAGCTTAAATAGTCTGGAGCACTTTTGCGCCTGTGGTCCACTTTCTCCGCATTACCAACGTTTTACCGGTTGCATCCAAGTCCTCGCAAGTTTCACTTTTCAGCTTTTCGTTTTCTACTTCGAACAGTCCCCGGTAATTATGTCATTGCATGTTCTGCCAGCACTTCTTATGTCTGTCTCTCCTATCGGTCAACATGCCAGTTCGCGATAAGTACAGTCTCACTTCAAGTTGGTGTGGTTAATGGTCCCAATTAAGCTGGAAAAAGGCTCAGAGTATAGCGATTCCAGAAAGCGTTCAGGTGGTTTCAGCTGTGTATAAACTGTACTCCCACCTCCTTCCCATGGTCTTACCAACCATCTTGGTTATAATGGACCAAATCTTGAAATATGCGCGCCCTACTGGCGTCTGCTCTTTTTCGGGCGCGCATTTCTTGACTCCATACAAATTATTTTTGGTGCCCTATCATTTTCGCTCTCTCCCCTTTCTGGGGCTTCGAGTTAGATACATCATGAGCTTTGCGCCTCTCGTGCCAAAGCGCGCAAACCTCCATCCGAAGTTTTGGAGCGTGCCTACAAAGTCCGAGCAATACATAGGCCAGCCTTTATCTTACCACCCCTTGAGTGGTGTATAGTGTAGTGTACAGTCCGCTCCCCGTAGAACATGGTGCTGTGCGCGTGCGCGGGCCCGCCGGGCGGCGCGCGCTCGCACCTGCCGCCGCGGCTGCTGTCGTGCTTCCACTCGTTCTACCTCACGGCGCCCACGTCGCAGCAGCTCGTCAAGATCTTCGGCACCATGCTCAGCCAGCACCTGCTCGACTTCGACGAGGAGACCAAGTCTGTCGGTAGGACTGCAATTTATATCTAATCTACTATTGCTATTTCTATCTTTATATACTAAAATAGGTCAGGTGAAAAGCACTTGAACTCAGCGGTCTTACATTTGCAAGTAACGAAGACAACAACGCCTCTCTCCCTCATAAAGGAGACGCTGCTGCCCACAGCAAATATCTGCGGCCCTGCTGTACAATTCTCTAAATATACAGCGTCAAGCACAGCGTTGCGATAGCCTTGATAGAGATTGTCATTGGTTGATCTCCAGTGACGTCACCCAGTCAGCCGGGACTACGAGGGAAGTGCTTTATGGACAATCTTACATGTACCTTCATCTGAACATGAAACGGCCTGCGGTTTTAGTCGGTTCAAGTGAATTAATTAATGTTTCGTTTGCAGGTAAGACTGTATTGGTAGCAACAATAGACATGTTCAACAACGTCGTGGCCAAGTTACTGCCGACGCCCAGCAAGATGCACTACTTGTTCAATCTGAGAGATATTTCAAAGATATTCCAGGTAAGTGTTGCATCTACCAATCATCCCCTTTGACATATATCCCGAAGACTTCTATTTTCAAGCTACCCTTCTAATCTAAACTGTCTTTTATAATATTTATATTGCGATACCTTTGGGTGTTGAATAATTACACTCGGACTTTATCCTGCACTGTTGCATTTGCAGGGTTTGTTACGTAGCAACAAGGACTACACTAACACAAAGGCAAGATTCCTAAGGCTGTGGGTACACGAATGTTTCCGTGTATTCTGTGACAGGCTCACGGAGGAGAAGTTAGTGGTTCATTCCTTCCATATTTTATATCATCATCATAATCTTTCTTTCCGTATCTCATAGCAACATTGACTTCCCTTATTTCATTACAAATATTATACCAGGGACCGTGACTGGTTCATGAACCACATGGGCGATATGCTGGGCAAACACTTCGAGTTAACCTTCCACGCGCTGTGTCCCTCCAAGAGTGCGCCCTTGTTCGGTCACTTCCTCAACCCCTTCGAGGTCTACGACGATCTTAACGACCCGGCCGCTTTGCGCAAGTAAGTGCCTGTCTATTTTATTGAATAAATATAGAAATTAGGGCAACATTTATAATTCTAAACTTGAAGCAGAAATTTGGATTATTCTTGAAATTCCGGAACATAAATGCACAGCGAATGTAATCACACAGTCGATTCCAAATCGTTGTTTTTCAAGAAAGTCATCAGATATTTCTGGCAGGCACACATCCATAGGTTACGTCCCTATCAGGTGGGCCAATGAAAATATCTCGATTCTGCCCAATATTGTCTCCTGAATCATCCAGAAATGAAGATGAATCGATTAAAAGAACGATGAAATGCCCGTGGGCATAACAAATATACATTGACTGATAAACGCCTTACCCTACTTCGCGTCATGCAGTTGGATAAAAGGAACAAAACTGTGAATATGTTAGATATTTATATGCCTATTCATACATAAGTTATGTTATTCCTTACTGCAGATACGTTTTGCATCAACTGGAAGAGTACAACTGTTCCCCTGGCGTGGTGAAAATGGACTTGGTGCTATTCAAGGACGCGATAGAACACGTCTGTCGTATCGTGCGGGTGATATCACAGCCCAGGGGACATATGCTGTGTGTGGGCATCGGTGAGTCTTGTCATTAGTATCTGCCTACTATTTCTGGCGAGGGACAGAAAGCTTTAGGAGGCAGCTGTATCATTAATAATGGGAATAATTTGCTAACGCATCAATATTATTTAGGAAATAATCAAGCATATCGATATTTAGCATACTGTTGCTGGGAGGTTAGGTCAGACTTCAGACCTTAGAGTATACATTGCTATAGAGCGCGCCTTACAAGTATGAACTGCTATCACGGGTATGAACAGAACCGAGGCTCCTGGCTCAACCTCAATCAGTAGCAAAACAATACCCGTCAAAATGAATTCGCAAATAATATTTAATTCGATATGTTAAATCAAAATTTCATACAACATCGTATATTTTGTAGTAATAATGACGCAAAAATACCGCAAAATGACGCCATTTTTTTGTATTTTGGCTTTAATTTTATCCATGGATATCAAATCGAACAAAAAACTTCATAACAACAAACTACATTAATAAGTGCATCTATTGATATTTTCGGTAATGCATAAAACGTCACTATAGGTGCGCTATACCATCGCAAAGTATCTGCTAACACTCGGCGCCAAAGACCTGAGTGATAGGCGCGCTCTATATTTATAATGTATACTCTAAGCTTCAGACACTCACTCCCAATATAGTCGAAAAAACCAAGTCAAATCTTACTTTCAGAGGATCCCGATCTCCGAGGTGAAATCTTCGGATGTGATCTGGACTAACGGTGATAGGACTAACGCAAAAATGGAACTCACAAATTGCTGATATTCTTCCAGGTGGCTCGGGCCGACAGAGTTTGACTCGCCTAGCGTCGTACATCTGCGAGTACTACTCGTACCAAGTGGTGGTCACCAAGACATATGGGGTCAAAGACTTCAGGGAGGATTTAAAGGTTCTTTCTATCTTAACATCATTGACAAATCATCCGAACCGAAATATCGGTTATGTCCAAAGCTTAGGAGCCCGGAGTCCACTTTTCTACTTATCTGCTAAGACCGGTCCTGAGAATACGTGGAAAAATTGATACAAATCTACCGGTCAATTCAGGTTTTTCTTGTCCGGCGGAAGCAGCATGGTAAGAACCCGCGTATCTATAGTCGCCGTAAAACGTGTTCGCAAAAGCGAAGGTGACTTTCTTGCAGCCTGCGATATCACCGATATGAAGGCTACTGCGAATGCGATTGCTCCTCACAGTTTTCACTTACCTGA
Source organism: Eilema depressum (assembly GCA_914767945.1). NCBI lineage: Eukaryota > Metazoa > Arthropoda > Insecta > Lepidoptera > Erebidae > Eilema > Eilema depressum. Next base: position 21,359,899 of record OU612020.1, read on the forward strand.
CTCCATATATCCATCGCAGCATTATTCATCTCCGTGACTTCGAAGATAAGCATACCAAGAGTAAGAGAGTAGACCCGGGCACTAAAGCTCTGGACGCGACCGGAATTAAGGTTGCCTTTCCACCAGAGATGTGCTATGCAGCTATGCAACAATACGAAAAGCTAAGCTATGAAACTATGTGACCGTTTCCACTGTGCTATGCTATGTATCGTTGCGAGTAAGATATGCTATGAAACTTCCTCTAAATATTAAAATTCGAATCTATTCCCCGTACATAGCACACATCAATAGTACGCATAGTTTTAGCTTAGCTGAAACACCAAAACCACCAGTGCTATGCTATGTGGACCAATGATTGGTGGATATCAAACGCATCCATAGCAACGTAGCAGAGCACATCTCAAAGGCAGCCTTACGCTGTGATAATGATAATTGAACTAATTGAATATTTAATATGATGTGTGATTCAGGTTTTATACACGAACTGCGGCGTGGACCAGAAGACCACGTCGTTCATATTCTGCGACACGCAGATCACGGACGAGACCTTCACCGAGATTATCAACAACCTGCTCAGCAGCGGGGAGGTCACCAATCTCTTCAAGTCGGATGAGTTTGAGGATGTGAGTCCGTTGTGCCTACCTACCCTGCCTAACTACCTGGCTTCTTACCGACCTAGCTTCCCACCTACCTTAGCTTACTTAGCTCAGTGGTTAGGACCCGGCCTTACGATCGAGAGGTCCCGTGATCGAATCCTGGCCATTACACTAGGAATTTGGCTTAGCTGGAGGGGTTAGACTGTTAGAGGGAATATTAGTAATTTCGGTTGCTAATATTAAAAAAAAGCTCTTTATATTTCAGTGAATTATTAGGTTTCCTGTTAGCCTACGTTTCAGTGATCGACCAGAGATTGACTAAATAATTACTTGCTCCAAAGACGACAATGTTCAATTGGATAAAAGGGTATGCGATAAAAGCCAAGGCGGTGGTGCGGTGCCTCTCTCTCCTTCTCGAGGGTATGATGGGGAGGGGTCACCGTGGTTCCTATACCCGAGGGGGCCATCTCGAAACTTGAGATAGAACTGGGTCAGCCAGGTTTGCGAGGGATATGTCTTGGCAATCTCATACTTCGGTATCTGAAGACCCAAGATGTGTGCGGTTTTAGTCGGTTCGAGTCTGACCAAATGCAAATGACGAGAGGTATCCGAGGGGATTTTCGCACGAAGAATAATGGTATATGATAGAAAACTGCCAATTAAAATTAATCCTTTGTTGTTGGCAGATAAAAACGGCACTGGAGAAGCCTATGAAGGCAGCGAACCTGCTGCAGACGCAAGAGCTCGTGTACTTGTTCCTGGTGGACAGAGTCAGGGCCAACATGCACATCGTGCTCTGCTTCAGTCCTATCGGTGACAGCTTTAGGTAAATACTTTTGAATCCCTGTAATAGAGACCTGAAGGCAGCGTGTGGTTTTAGTCGGTTCAAGTCGAACATAACCACTCCCAGTGGCCTACAAAGCGGTATCCGTGTAATGGTCGCTTTCCACGATTCGCGAATTTACAGACTCTTGCGCGATTTCACGGACTACGCACCGTGGAAAGAGGCCCGTCCGTGATACTACAGACACGTTTGTATCAGTAAATGCGTCCGTGTCTGCGTCCGCGTCCCCTCATACCGTGGAAACCCGTCGTAAGAGCCACATTACCCGTGGGCATTCATAAATTTTAGGAATATACAGGCGTGAATTTGTGTGTATGTACGTAAATCCATGTTATCAGGAACCGTATCCGTCAGTACCCAGCCCTGATCAATGCTACAACTACCAACTGGTTCCTGGAGTGGCCGCGTGACGCGCTTCTAGAAGTCGCCTACAAGTTCTTGGAGGGATTGGAACTGCTAGCCTCCATCACTGGACCTAGGGTAAGTGTTACATTCTTCCTACCAGGATATTGTAGTATAGTATAGTTAAGGGGCTTCGAGATTCTACGAGTAAAAGGAATCTCTACATAGTAGTTCGTCACGTACCTATATGACAGTCGTCAACTCATGTCATAAACGTCAAATCTCATACATTTGTCATTCTATTCTACAATACGCCGATCAACGAATTGCCACTGGTCTAGATGGGCAGCGTGGAAACAGCAGGCCAAAGCCTCTCAACATTGGGAGATGCCTATGTCCAGCACAAACATCTGACAAACAAATCTGTCTAACATGTCGTGTCGTGACGCATCAGATAGATATTGGTTTCATACATTTTATATGGTGGCATTTTTTTTGTGATGGCTTGTATCGCGTCAGAAGCGAGCAGAGCGACAGCGAGAACATCACGACACAACACGATAGACAAATGTGTGTTGGCCGCATAATTCATATGCTAGACCAGCTAAACTATGATAATTATCAATGCAACATACCCTTGCCCCCCTAGACAAGTGGCAATTCGTTGCTCGGCGTATGATGGAATAGAATGCCAAATGTGGGATTTGAGGTATATGACAGGCGTCAACGAATGTCAAAAACGTCAAATCCTATACATTTGTCATTCTATTCCATCATACGCCGAGCAACGAATTGCCTCTTGTCTAGGAGGGCTGGTATCTACAGAAACATTAATATGTGAGTCCTGTTGTTCCTTAAGGTGCGTACAAATCATATAGCATAACATGTTATATAACAATGTTATATAACAATGTTATATAACATGTTTCAGTAATGTGGACACTGAATTTAGTACTACAATGTTGCAAAGTTATAAAACAATGTTAGATAATGTGGACGTGTTATATAACACAAATTAAATTATACAACATGTTACATGATCTGTACGCACCTTTAGATTCGCAGAAAAGAATCTCTGGTAGAAAGTCGAGAGGACATCCTGAGAGCCTCGGTAGCTTCCATCATGTCTCTCATACACTCCTCCGTTGGCAAGTACTCCCTCAAGATGTTCGAGGAGATGAGGAGGACTAACTACGTCACTCCTACCAATTACCTGGAACTGGTGTCCGGGTATAAAGAGTAAGTATATCTTTTGACTAGATATAGCTTGAATGAAATTTTGAAGCATTTATTATGCTAACTGTTCAAATCGATTAAGAAAGGGAAAAGAGAATCGACCTCGAACGGGACTCGAACCCGCGACCTTTCTCTTAAGACGGTTGTATAGAGGAATTTGGATCGACTTCGTACGTGTCTCGGTGGCTCAGTGGTCAGAGCATTCCCCCTGTAAGGGAAAGATCGCGGGTTCGAGTCCCGTCCGAAGTCGATTCTCTTTTCTCTTTCTTAATCGATTAGATAATATAGCTTTTCCAACAAAATGCGTCGAGTGATTGCACGAATCTGTGTTTCCGGATAGCTATAATGGGTATACAGGGTGGAAGATTTTAACCTTACCTGGAGGGAAAGTTCTCTAAATACTGGAGATACCGAATTTCACTCAAAGAAAACATTCCTTTATTTTTAAAAAGAAATAAAACTGCATTCATAGATTTTTGAAAATTCGCTTGCCACACCCGGTAATCGAACCAACTAAAATCCGAAAAAATAACATCCTGTATTTTTATGACATCAATCAATACTATAAATCATAAGGATCAAATCTGTCTAACAAACATGGTTAATTAAATGAAAGGAAATCCCTGAAAATTCAATTTTCAAATTCGATTTAACAAAATAGAGAACTTAACTCAAGGATCCATCACCTATCATATTAAGAATAAAATTCCATATTTAAATTACTTTCATGGCTGGCCCTCACTAGCCAGCAGGGGTATTTACTCTCTCGACTCAAACCGACTAAAACCGCATGCCGTCTCAGGTTAATTCACAAGTCTCAATTAACGTATTATAAGACGAACCAATAAGGCAATTCTCTCGCCATCTCCGTTGCCCAGGGTGCAATGCGGTGTACCACGAAGTGCTTTCCAAGCCCAACCAAGTATACCTTGAGACACGTATCTTGGACCTAAATCGACATAATAGCTTAGTTTTTTTTTTTTTTTTTTTTTTTTATATAGGACACGTCAATTTGACTTTGCCTCGCCTGATGGTAAGCTGAAGGCAAAGTCTCTGAAAAGAGGGTCACCATTACAGACATGTACCATGTTACAATGGTGGCACTCAGCTTGACGGCCTCATCAGATGCTTTTTCACGCCCCGCTTAAAGGACCCGGGACTATAGGAGGAGGGAAACACGTGAGCTGGTAAGGAATTCCAAGTCTTAATAGTGCGGCAGAAGAAGGAGTCGCCGAATCGCTTGGTTCTTGATGGAATATTTTGCACCGTATGCGGGTGGCATCTGAGTCCTGCACGTGTTGTCCTATATAGGAAAGGAGAGGGTGGGATTACTTGGAAGAGCTCATCAGAACATTCACCATGGTAGAGACGGTAAAATACCGCCAAAGATGCCACATCTCTACGCAACTGCAAAGGCTCAAGGGTGTAAGTGATCTCAGGATTCCCAATAATGCGGACCGCACGTCGCTGCAACCTGTCGAGAGCATCTAGTAAGTACTTTGCGGAGCCATCCCAGAGATGCGAGCAGTATTCCACGCAAGAGCGAATTTGTGTCTTGTAGAGAAGACACCGCTGCTCCGGCGTGAAAAAACGTCTCAGTCTGTTCAGGACTCCGAGTTTACGCGATGCTGTTTTGATGATACTCTCGATGTAGTTTTTGTTGTTCAGTTTGCAGCGAACATCCATACCTAGGATATTGAGATTGTCCTGCAGTGGCAGTGGCGTGCTCTGAAGAGTTGGAAGGGGAAGGAAAGAAGATACCTTTGCTGTAAACGCGCATGCCTGCGTCTTCTTGGCATTGAACTCAACCAGGTTTTCAGAACCCCATTGAGAAACGAGGTTCAGGTTAGTTAGCTTAGTGGTTAAGGAGTCAGCCTTACGATCGAGAGGTCCCGGGTTCGAATCCTGACCACCACTACAGACGTGAACCCACTCCTAGTACAAGCAATTTAGCTTACTTGGGGGGGTTAACAGGAATATTAGTATTTTCGGTTACTAATATTCTTTATAAAAAAAAATCGGGAGACTTGACTACCTCATGCAGTCACACAATAACGTTACATTCTAAATCGGAATCAAAGTTTAGTCATTTAGTACTCATTTTACTAAATAAATGGCGTTATTGTTGATAAGGTATGTGATGGCACGTTGAGCAAAAGTACTGTATCTGTTGGAATGGAATTTATAAGTTAAGATTTTATTGACTTCCTTTCATTTAATTTACCATGTTTATTAGAGAGTTTCGATCCTCATGATTGACACTATCAATTGATGCTATAAAAATACAGGATGTTATTTTTTTGGATTTCAGTCGGTTCGATTACCGGGCATGGCAAGGGAATTTTCAAAAAACTATGAATGCAGTTTTGTTTCTTTTTAAAAATAAAGGAATGTGTCCTTTGAGTGAAATTAGCTATCTTCAGTATTTAAAGTACTTGCCCTCCAGGTAAGGTTAAAATCTTCCACCCTGTATATGAGTGTCTTCAAGACTAGAGTGAATGAGTTACTTTTAGGCAAGCGTGCTCCACCTTCGGCCACATCGGCACTTACCAACAGGGGAGACACTGGTCAAATAAAAAAAAATATTGACAGGCATTTTCCATTGGTTTCGGAGGCATTATTTTCATCAATTTATAAAGATTGACGAAACGAATTCATTATTATCAACAGCTGTTTATTTTGATATACAATAAAGAGCTATCTTTCCACCTACTTCCTGCTTTCCTATCTATATAAGTCAAGCATTTTAAGCCTACATGACTCACGAGGTATAAAAATAAATCAATAATAGTATGAACAAACAGTCTTATCTAGCAAAGCCAGACTATTAATAGTACTAATACAACAATCACTATCTATAATAAGCAAATGAATATGTTATCTGGCCCTCGATTCAGCTAAAGCAAATCCACTGTCGTACCACAAACACTGCAAAAATGGCATTTAAAATTAGACTTTATTCCAATAGCTTTAAAGTCCAAAATTAAATGAAAAGACTATACTGTTGATTGATGGCACTTGGTGGAACTTTTTGTTATACATAAATATTGATAACACACTTGTACTTGACAATCGTGGAAAAGTAAAAGTGTGTTATCAATATGTGTAAATGAAAAGAGTTTCATTATACTTTTCCACTCTACAAAATGGGCGGGGAGTTCATCCTCATACACTGCGACCGGAAATGGTGCGCACTGTGCGGTATGAAAGGAACTTCATCCCTCGCACACTCAAGCTGTGGAATGAACTCCCCGCGATGGTTTTCCCAAGCGACTACAATATGGGGTTCTTCAAGAAGGGCATTAGAAGCTTTCTTCAGGGTCGGCAGCACGAGTGTGACGCCCCTGGTGTTGCATACGTCCATAGGCCACGGTAACCAGTTTCCATCAGGTGGGCCGTGTGCTTGTCTGCCACCTAAGTGGTATAAAAAAAAAGTGGTTTTTTTTGCAGTGGCCGCATACCAGAGTGGTTTTGCATCAGCAATGCAATTCTGTAATCGCACAACGACACAACGTTGCGACAGGCTTGATTAAACATTGTCATTGGTCGATCTCCAGTGACGTCACGTCCAGCCCGACTAATGACAGTCTCTATCAAGGATGTCGCAACGTTGTGCTCGTCGTTGTGCGCTTACAGAATCGTATTACAGCAGAGTCGAGGCACTGATTAGTTATCAAGCAGTGACAAAGATATCAAAGAAGAATCAAAGAATCAATTTCGTTTATTCAATTTAGGCACATATAGAGCACATATGAACGTCAAAATATTACAATTTTATTGTATATGTATATTGGAGCACATGAATTTGACAGCCTCCGTGGCGTAGCGGTAGTGAACGCGGCCGCTACGCAGGAGGCGCGGGTTCGATCCCCGCTCAGTGCAAATATTTGTGTTCATGAAATATGGGTATTTGCATTGGTCTGGTCGTGCCACGGAGAGCACGTTAAGCCGTCGGTCCCGGTTGCCATAAGAACATCTATGGCAGTCGTTACGGGTAGTTGGAGCCCTAAAAAATCCAAAAAAACAACGGTCTAGCTGCAAAGTTTCGATATCGCCTAATGTTATCATTGGGCTGTGGAGGTCAGATGGCAATCGCTTCACGAAAAAATATCGAGGTCTAGCCAAATCTGTAGTTAAGACGGTAAAGCGGACCCCAGACTCCGAGCTGAAAAGCTTTGGATGCGACTGGAAATTAACGCTAGGATGAGAGATTGGAGCACATGAAGGTTCTTCACAACAATATTGGTTATCGCTCAGCATCGTCAGCGTATTAATGGCCGGATCTTTCCAATAAAACAACATTCACATTGATAGACTGTCTTATTTGCACATTTCACACTTTAGTACAGAATCAAACGTTACACATAGAAACAAACTCAACTTAAGAGTGCGCATAAAGCTAGAAAAAAATCAGATTTCACCCGCACCCCTCGCACGTCCCGCTCTCGCCTGTCGTCGCTCCGGCAAGTCCGCCACCTATTTTGTGTGGCAGCGACCCGCCATGTATAGTTTGAAGGCGCACAGTATACCCAAAATACTCAGATAAAATTGTCAAAATACGAGTTGCATCATTGCCTATCTACTTTGGAAACACAATAAATTTCTTTTTGGTAAAAAAAATATTTCTGATAAAATGAAAAGGTAAGTAAGTGGCAATAGGCTCGCCACCTATTACATTGGGACCTAAACATAAACGGCGAAATGTGGGTGCTAGCACCTCTGCCTACCCCTTCGGGGAATATGGGCGTGAGTTTATGTTATGTAAGTAAGTAAGTAAAGGAATATGTCGTCGTTGCGCTTGCCAAAACTTCTATGTGTTTTTGGTCAAGTTTTCAGGAGAGACATTAATCTGTTTTATTACATAATTGATGAGCGTATCAAAAAACTAAAAATGTAGTATGATGCCAAAAAATATTTTGCATGAACTGAGATATAAGTGAAAATTATAAACGGTACTATCCATCCACAATATATTTTTTTTCCATTTTGATACACATATCAGAATTATCTTCCTAGCGCCATTTCTTACAAGTGAAAAATATATACATATCAGATTTGTTATGGACCTCAATAGGATTTATATAAGGAATAAATACTGACAGATGGCAAGGTACACACGGCGCCAGACCTCGGTTTACAGGCCACACCAACATAAAGGAAGTGTGCGTGACAGCAATACTATTAATACATTGCTTAAAGATGTGTGTCATAACAAGTAAACCAATCAGGGCCTTTGACGCACTCACACAATTGCTATTTTACTTACATAAAATGCACCAAGGTTATAATATCATATTCTAAACTAATTTTATGAAATGTATGCAGCATTTTGTTTCTATAACTAATAGGAGTTATCAAATTTAGTCACTATACTATCTGTTCTCATAGTCGAGATGGATAAGAATGCAAGTAAGTAAGTTTGGACCTCACCGTTGTCGCCGGTCGTTGGTTCGGAACTTAACAACGGAATTCTCTTTTTGTCATTCGTGCATCTTTATGTCAGTCAATTTAATAGACATAACATTTTATTTTATGTTCCAATATCTTTTTAGAAGTTTATAATAATTATACTTATGTTTTCTTTATATTTTTTATTAAAGATCAAATATTTTTATCTGATACTTAATTAATTATTATCTATAAATAATTAATTATACCCATACTTAAGAAAAATATCATGCTTATAATAGTAAATATATTATTGCATTGCAACAATAAGTTAATTATTTTATTTTCCTTTCCTTTTATCCATTAAGAAGTAATAGTATCATCAAGGAAATATACAAAAAATATATTAAATTATAATATATATATGAATTTTATACACTTAGTTTCCTGTAAATAAACTAGACCAATAGGACTTCAATATATTGAGGAACAAAAAGTGCACCTCGCTCGAGGACCGAACCCGGTATTGATTCTATTGGTTCAGCTGCATATTTAAACCATTCAGCTATATCTACTTATTCGTTTTTCGCTAAATATGCTATTATAACTTGGTGCAGTGGCTATCATCAATACCTATATTTCATGTAAGTAAAATAGCGAATGTGTGAGTGCGTCAAGGGCCCTGAGACACACATCTTTAAGCAATGTATTAATAGTATTGCTGTCACGCACACTTCCTTTATGTTGGTGTGGCCTGTAAACCGAGGTCTGGCGCCGTGTGTACATAACATACGAAGTAAATAAATACCCACTATAAACTTTATTAAGGCATACAAGTAAAAAAAATAAAAGTAGTACAACTGTTCCGTGTACAGGGTCCTACTAACACCTTTGAGACCCAAGCCAACCTCACTTGCTAGTCGGTGCACATGTTAAACAACGGACGAGGTTCTGGTGCCGATTTTCCTCTCGGAGTTGGGAACTAATTGCTGATCGTTCCTGGAATAGCCGATAATACGATAATCAGAAAAGAAGAGCAAATCTCCGAGTTCCGAGGTGCACATTATGCTGCCAATTAGTTATAAACTTTAGTTGCATCTGAGCCCTTCCCCTCGGCGTCCGGGGTGCGCTTTTCCAGTCTTTTTTTTAATATAGGACACGTCAAATTGACTTCGCCTCGCCTGATGGTAAGCAAAGTCTCTGCAAAGAGGGTCACCATTACAGACATGTACCATGTTACAATAATGGCACTCAGCTTGACGGCCTCATCAGAATATGCTTTTTCACGCCCCGCTTGAAGGACCCGTGACTGTAGGAAGAGGGAAACACGTGAACTGGTAAGGAATTCCAAGACTTAATAGTGCGGCAGAAGAAGGAGTCGCCGAACCGCTTGGTTCTTGATGGAATATTCTGCACCGTATGCGGGAGGCGTCTAAGTCCTGCACGTGTTGTCCTATATAGGAAAGGAGAGGGTGGGATTAGTTGGAAGAGCTCATCAGAACATTCACCATGGTAGAGACGGTAAAATACCGCCAAAGATGCCATATCCCTACGCAACTGCAAGGGCTCGAGGGTGTTGGTGACCTCAGGATTCCCAATAATATGGACCGCACGTTGCTGCAGCCTGTCGAGAGCATCTAGTAAGTACTTTGCGGAGCCAACCCAGAGATGAGAGCAGTATTCCACGCAAGAGCGAATTTGTGTCTTATAGAGAAGGCACCGCTGCTCCGGCGTGAAAAAACGTCTCAGTCTGTTCAGGACACCGAGTTTACGCGAGGCTGTTTTGATGATACTCTCAATGTAGTTTTTGTTGTCCGAACATCCATACCTAGGATATTGAGATTGTCCTGTAGTGGCAATGGCGTGCTCTGAAGAGTTGGAAGGGGAAGGAAAGAAGATACCTTTGCTGTGAACGCGCATGCCTGCGTCTTCCTGGCGTTGAACTCGACCAGGTTTTCCGAGCCCCATTGAGAAACGTGGCTCAGGGTCCGGTCTTCTTTTTTCCGCGATATCAGACTGCTTGGCCGCAGGATGTCCGTGATAGCCTCCGTGTAAGGTGCTATCGTCTGCATAGCATAGCGCCGCAAGTTTCTAGACACACCGTTTAACATCTTTTCGAGTATAGGGAGCTATCGCTATCGTCAGCGACGATCACCGCCGTAGTCACTTGGAAGACTAAGTCAAGCTGGTATCAAAGAAACAAGGTAGTACATCACTGCGGGGCAAATACTCCTTCTTTAAAACGCTCCCGTTCTGCCCCTCATGGAGTACTGCTGTCACAGTTTTGCCTGGGCTAGCTAGACCTCTTCGACTTGGTGCAAAGACGGGCGCTGAGGATCGTCGACCATCCCGTACTCACAGGCGGGGTAGTAGTCCCTCTCAACCTCAGAAGGTACTTGCTGTGGTTGTTTTACCGCCTGTATGATGGTTTGTATTCAGAAGAATTGTTTGATATAATGCCTAGAATATTTTTACTTTATATCGCCGCTCCGCTTGCCATAGACAGTGAATTCACTCTCACACAAATGGTGTAAAAACGTCTCACTTTATTCAGGACTTCGACCTTACGTGAGGCTGTTTTGATTTAATCATCTGTCTCGTTTTGTTTACTATTACTTATAAGATTATTTACGTTGTTACAAAGGTAGAACACCAATTTTACAACCAACAAACCGAAGAAAAACAAGCTGTCAAATTGTCTATGTGCAAACCAATTCTGACATGTGCAACATGAGGATGAAAAACTCTTGATGTGAACACATAACCAATTTTGCAGTGTCAGAATTGCACATGTATATTTTGTCAAATCTATTTCTAGAAGGAATTAACACTTGGCTGTTTTTTCAGTTGATGCGCATTTTTTAAGGCCATCTAGCGAATAAAAAAAAAATAGAAAAAATGCACATAACGACTTTGGCAGGCGCACCGACGATTTGACGATTTGGGAAAAACAATGCTTTTACTTTAATTTAACATCTAGCGATGTTCGTCTAACTATATGTGATAAATTACCCAAATATTTTTTTTTGCGAATTCAATTAATTTAATACTAATCCTGAGTCGGGTCATCCAAATAGTCCAAATAATGGTTCAATAATACTGATGAACATTGTGTATAATATGGTTGCCCTATTTTATCATTACGTATAAGAAGCTAGGGCCCTGACATATTGAATCAAGGCTGGCTAAAATATACCGCTCATTCCACTCTGGTGCAAAATTTCCATCACAATTTGGATCTAGTTCTCTCAAAACTTCAACTTTCTCTAAATGTTTAATGGGAGATCTGTAAAAATAATTGCAAATTAATGACAAATCAATCACATAAGCATTGCATTGCTATTTTAATCTACTTGTAGATAATTTGATATAAATGCTAAATAAGTACATAATGGAAAAAATCAAACCCACAATAGGACTTGAATGCCAGGGTCGCGAACCTTGGCGTTCCAGCGCTCTTACTCTGAGCTATCCTTCCACGGGCAGTCGTCCGCTTTCCGTGTGGTCAATTTTTTTTATTAAAATTACCGGGATACTCGTATTTACCATGCCGTTTGAATGTGTGAACATTCAGTACTAATGTGAATGACCATGTTAATCTCAAATCATATCATTCTACTTATTCATGTTTATATTAATTTGCATATTTTACTGAAATGTTTTCTGAATGTGAGAAAAATCAATGAGGATCATTCACGTTTTTAGCTGAGTATGCAGATTTATAATGATTAAAAAAACAATAAACACTGTGAAAAAATTATTTCAATCCGATCAAAAATGACGAAGATACAGCAATTTTAATGCAGTAATCTCAAAAACGCTCGCCGCCGCGCCAAAATACTGTGTGACGTCATCTGTTATGACAGCGCGCGCCGCCGCTATGGAGAGTATGAAGACTTAGGGCTCTTTTGGGTTAAGACTCCATAGCTGTTTTATTTCGTAACGTATAATTTTGAAATTTTGTACGGATTTTAAGTAATTTACAAAGCTTCTAATAATATAGTTTTTGTGCTATTTACTTCAATATTTTTTTTAATAAAAATAACTATATCTATACCTACTTATAATATTATGAAACTGAAGAGTTTGTTTGTTTGAACGCGCTAATCTCAGGAACCACCGGTTCGAATTGAAAAGCTCTTTTTCTGTTGAATAGTCCATTTATCGATGAAGGTTATAGGCTATATAACATCACGCTACTACAAAAGGGAGCGGAGCAGTGTTCATAAATGTCAACAAATCCGGCAGACTTCCATACATCTATGTTAACATAGTAATAAAGAGGGAAGATTTGTATTTTTGTATTCGATTAAACTCAAAAACTACTAGACCGATTTCGAAAATTCTTTTACCATTAGAAAGCTGCATTATCACTGAGTAACATAGACTTTATTTTATTTTCAAACAAATTAGGAATCCTTACTAAAACTTCAATAATGAAATCCAAGATGTAAAAATGTTACTTAAAATATTTCTTACATCGCGTGCGCTGCGAAAACTATTGATGATAGAATAAGATAATGTACTGCGGAAATATATAACTTAAAAAGGTCTACATAAAAGTCCGCGATAGCATATGTCTATCTCCTAAGAAAAACCCACAGCAATTATTTTTATCTTTTAAAAATTACAAAATAATAATGTGTCATTATCGAAGCTATTTTTAACAATAATAAATAAATAATAAATAAATATTGTACGACAATCTACACAACGCTATCTAGACCCAAAGTAAGCATAGCTTAACTAGCTTGTGTTATGGGTTCTAGAATGCGGATAAACATACATAGATACATTTTTTTTTTTGTAAATACATACATATTATATACATAGAAAACACCCAGACCAATGCAAATATTCATATTCCTGCATACAAATATTTGCACTGAGCGGGGATCGAACCCGCACCTCCTGCGTAGCAGCCGCGTTCACTACCGCTACGCCACAGAGGCTGTCAAATACAGTATCATTCCTTATCCAATTAAATACGTTCAATATATTGTGCATTTAATGTAGATTAAAATTGCTATTCAAACTATTTGATTACAATGAAGAACTTCAGCGTTAGGTAAGCGTAAGAGCGGGAAACGTGCGGTGCGGTGTGATGCGAGCGCTCAGGCGGGCGTTCTGCCTCTAGTCATATATTATAGTCATATAGTCTCTAGTATATATATATTAATCTATGCGTTCGGCAGCCCTCTGCCAGTTTGTGTCGTCGACGACTCACCGAGCGGTAGGCGTATAGCGCGCGGCCTTGAGCGAGTGACGGAGGCCTGACGCAACGCAGTCCACTGTAGTGTATAGACTGGAACGTTTGTTATTGTTTCGGTGGTAATAATGCCCCCATACAAATATTCAGGGTCAGCAGCACGAGTCTAACGCCCCTGGTGTTGCATACGTCCATAGGCCACGGTAACCACTTTCCATCAGGTGGGCCGTGTGCTAGTCTGCCACCTAAGTGGTATAAAAAAAAAAAATTGTATTGTGCCAAAATGCAAGAATACAAGTGTTAAGTACTACGCCTAATAAACTGTTTTTTTATGGTCCGAGAAATGCTAAGATAAGAAAAAAATGGGTTAAAGTAATGAGAAGAGATGACAAAACTCCTCTTTCAAGCGAAAGTGTTTTACATTGTTGCGAAGATCATTTTGACGTAAGTAGGTATTGTGTACCTATTACTATTAGAACTATCGAGATATTTACCATGTATTGTTTGGAGCTTCCAATAATGTAATGTGAAAGGCCATGAAAGTTTAAATACCTACCTATGTCTATACATGATAACAAAATTCAGTCTAGAGATTATCCTGCAGGCGTATACTATATAAGTACCTACCTATTCTATCATTTTTAAAAGTTACAGACTTGCACCACTACGAATAAGTCTCCTAAATACTTTTGAAGTGGTCATGACGGCAATACCTACTTAAGTACTTCATTTTATTATAAAACTTAATACCTTTTCCTTTTCTGAACCTGTATTATACTAGCTTCAGTTATTTCACGTCATTTCTAACATGGTTTATTACTCGCTTGACAACACAGTAGGTACAACTTTCGACAGAACATCATAAGGTAGGTAAATAAGTACAAGCGTTAGGACGAACTACGTATATTATAAAGTATTTTAAAAACAAACTGTATTTGAATAATCACCAAAGAACTTAAAACACAAATAAAGTACTAAGAAAAACCAATAAAACGCAAGCTACTAGTCGATCCACGAAAGAATTTGTACTGACTGACTAGCGACTGCGCTAGTCGGGACGCGTTCATAACAGATGACGTCATCGTCTAAATCGCAGTGTAAGCGGGCGTTTTTAAGTACTCGTTAAGAAATCCCTAATAGCTTCGTCATTTCTTGACGGATTTTGATTATTTAAAAAATAGGATACTCAGAAAGGTATAGCGCTCCTGGTATACTGATTAAAAATACAATATTCCATTATGTGATTCATCCTCATTGCAATAAGCTTACAAAGTTGACGAAAGTTTTTTATTAAGCGATTCGACCGGATCGGATTCATCAGCTTGTGTGATATTACGAGCTGAAGCAACTCTGAAATGCATTAAAATTGATAATACAATGTATAAATACTTTCGCAATATATTTAATAATTATATTAGTGCTATATAAATAATATTATACAAAAAACACGCGAGTAGTCAAAAACATCTATTTGATTTGCATATACTATACCCGAGCCGACGTTACTCCAGAGTTACCTAGCAACGGTGGATATTTGGTAACAAACTAAAGAAAGTAAAATAATATAGATACATTACCTTCGAAAATTAGCCATGAGTTGAATTCTTAGTTTCTTATATTCTCTTTTAGAGTGTTTCTTTTATATTTTTTTAATTGGCTCATTTTTAACGAACTTTCTTGACACGGAAAACAGAAATACAGTCCTCCCGTCTCAACGGGGCGAGCCCGACTAAATGATGAAACAACAGATGGCCGACACCTCGGGTCAGGTGCGATAGAAAGAGAGCGTTATGCGCGGAATCAGACCATCGTAAGCGCCAAATTCATTTTTTTTAATTACTCGTAAAATCCACACAATTTTTTCAAAGTGAAAATAGAGTCACTGGGTTACATAATTTTACACTTTGTATTCAAATATTGACTCAGTTGTGTGCATAATATTGGAAATAAATTGATTTTAGTAGTAAATAAGGCATAACTTTGTGATTTTATTCTATCGAAAAAATATTATTATTTTATGTTTTCACCATGAGCAGTCCCTTACAAATATAACGTATTTTCTATTAAAAAAAACCCAGCTCATTTGTGGCTTACTTTCGGGTATAAACATCAAATCTACGATCGGCAATTTAGCTTTATACCCCCTCTTAAGAGCCAATAGGTTAGCACGCGTGCGCCTCTTGCAACGGTTGGCTCTTGACTGTCCGAGTCACCTTGCATTCGACACACGTTACTACCTCATTCGGGTAGGGGCACCCGCTTTTTAATAAAACTACCCTCAAAATAAAATAACAGTCAAATAAAGCTAGACTATGATTTTTATTTACAAAACACTTTTAACACACTAAATTACGTAGGTATTAACAGTATGGTTAAACATAAAGCTCTAAATAAACCACGCGCCGACATGTATATCAGGGATGTTGCGGATGCCAATATTTTCACATCCGCGGATGCGGATGCGGATGCGGATTATTTTGCCTTCACATCTGCAGATGCGGATGCGGATGCGGATTTTGTTTTTTTTTTACAACAAATTATATTATGAGAGGAGAAATAAAGTACCTTACTAGAATATAATGGTTTATCGTATTTTTTTTTTGAGGTTTTGTTTACAAACTCGGCTTATTAATATTTTTCTGTTTAGAAACTTAGCTTAAGTGCTAAAAACGGAAATTGAACTATTAGTACTGAAGTCAGTTAGTTTAGTTTATTTGCTGAATGGAGTGTAGCTACCTAGACGGGATCTTAACATTATTAATTATTATGACGCTTAACTTATGTACTTGCTTCAATGTTTTCCTTGTGTAATTGTTTTTTTACTCGAGCTCTCAAATAAACTAAACTCTTCTGGGTGCATCGATTTTAGGTGATGTTTTATAGACGACCGCCGCGCGCCGTACGGCACTTGCGAGAGTAGGTTTTATCGCATATTTTACAATCCGCTTTATCTCGGTCATGTTCATTTAGTTTTAAATAATTCCAAATATCACTTTGTGTCGGTGCCGACATTGTCATTTACTTGTTGTACCTAAATATATTAGAAATCTCCCTTAACATACAATGATCGCTGTTTACGATAAGCGGAGCGGGATATGTAATGTTCAATTTACGGTAAACAAAATGATACACAATAAACAATACAAACGCGTCGTCGAATCTTGTCATCGAACTACTCTCCTATTGGTCAACGCGCACACGCCGATCGCTGGCCCCACCAAATTTCTTTCATGTAGTAAATAAATGTGGTCGCTAAAGCAGTGGCCGAAGCGTGCGTCACGTGCGCGGTAGCATTCGAGCCGATGTCGCACGAAGTTCGTACGGAAACGCCCGAACAAAATCCGCATGCAACTCCGCATCGATCATTGCGGATGCGGAAGCGGATGCGGATGTCTAAATTGATGCGGAAGTTCCGCATTTGCGGATGCGGATATTAGCAACATCCCTGATGTATATTAGGGGATTTTTTGATTTTACAGAATGTTGAAAAACAAACGCATTGAAGTCGCCTTGCAGGCGAACAAACTACGAAATGGTCTCGGTAAGGTAGAAGAGACGACCAAGTTAGTGGGACAGATGTCTGAGGAACTGGCGATTTCTCAAGTAAGACATGAAAAAGAAATTTTAGTCCGTAGATTTGATATTCTAGCATAATATTGTCCACTTAACAGATACACAGCCTCTGTGACGTGACGGTAGTAAACGCTGTCGCTAAGTAGGAGGCACGGGTTCATTCCCCGCTCAGTGCAAATATTTGTATGCATAAATATAGGTATTTGCATTGGTCTGGTCGTGCCTCGGAGAGTACGTTTAGCCGTCAGTCCCGGTTGCCATACGAACTTCTATGGCAGTCGTTACAGATAGTTGGAGCCTTAAAAAAAGTCTAACAACTGGTCGATATCGTTTAATATCGCCATTGAGTTATGGAGGTCTGATGGCAGTCGCTTCACGAAAAATATCGAAGTCCAGTTAAATCCGCAGTTAGACTGGTAAAGCGGACCCCAGACTACGAGGTGAAAGCTTCGGATGCGGCTGGGATTAACAGTAGAATGAAGAAGAAGGGTAATAAGATGAATCATATCTGTATTCCACCTAGGTGCAAGTAAACGAGTACACAGAACAGTGTATCGAATACATGGGTGTCATCAACGTACAACAACGCAACGCCGACGAGCAACAACGCAGCGTTGCAGCCAGGAGCAAGAAGACGATGGAAGAAGAGGTGCAGTGCAAGAAGCTGGCTGAGGCCGCCATGAGGGACCTCGCCAGTGCTATGCCGGCTCTGGAAGAGGCCATCAAGGTAACGGTTTAGTCACCGCAGATACACGTTCCTCCTAGATACGTCCAACAATGCAACGAGGATGAGGAGCAATGAAGGTTTGCATTGCATATCTTTGGTGCGGTTTTAGTCGGACTTGAACCGACTCAAACCGCACGCCTTATTAGCGTTTAGGTTCATAATGTCCAAATCCCAGAATGTCCAGAGGTTGCAAAACTTCCATATCCCAAAATGTCCATGTCCCAGAATGTCCATATCCCAGAATGTCCATATCCCAAAATGTTCATATCCCAGAATGTCCATGTCCCAAATTGTCCATATCCCAATAGGTCTTCGGGTGTAAGATGATCCGGTCTGGAAGAAAATGGAGAGAAGTGATGGCACTTATGAAAGTTCACGCAGTTTATGAAAACTGCGTGAAATTTGGTACATCTGGGTATTTATTGCTGAATAAGGTATAACTTTTCCAACAATATCCTGTTCATTGTTTATTCTTCTTGTTAGGCGCTGGACGCTTTGAACAAGAAGGACATCACTGAAGTGAAGTCTTACGCCAAGCCGCCACAGAAAGTAGAGATGGTCATGGAAGCCGTACTAATACTGTTACAGGTTTAAAATTTACTCCTTAAACTAGTCAATTGCATGTATACAATTTAACTTAAAACATGTTACGAAAATCTGAGGTGGACAGTACTGTTACAAATTTTCCTTATGATGACACACAATTGACAATGATTACCTAATCTATGTCATGGACATAGATAAGGTAGTCATTTCAGGAAGAAGCTGTTCACGATGTAGTCATTTCAGGAAACGTTTAGGTTCATAATGTCCAAATTCCAGAATGTCCAGAGGTTGCAAAACGTCCATATCCCAGAATATCCATATCCCAAAATGTCCATATACCAAAATGTCCATATCCCAAAATGTCCATATAATTGGCCATTTCAAGATAATGGTCATTTCAAGAAAATTATCATTTCAGGAAGAAGTCATTTCAGGAAGTAGTCATTTCTGGAAATTAGTCACTTTAGCAAAATTATCACTTCAGGAATTAATCACTTTTGGAAAGTGGTGATGTCCGACATAGCAGATAGGACCGTGGTCATTTTAGGAATTGCCATTGAGGGCCTAGGGCCGAAATACCTAAAATAAAACGGTATGCACAGAAAGAGCCAACGTGGGCGGAAGCAAAGCGCCAGCTCGGCGACCAGTACTTCCTGGACCGGCTGCGCGAGTTCGACAAGGACAACATCTCCGACAAGACGCTGAAGAAGATCGGCACGTACACCGTGAAGGCGGACTTCGACCCCGAGATCGTGGGTACGGTGTCCGCCGCCTGCAAGTCGCTGTGTCTGTGGGTCCGGGCCATCGAAAAGTATGGGAAGGTCTACAAGTGAGTTTCTTGACTTTTTATGTTGTATAAGGTGTGAAGTAGAGGAGTAATGGTGAGGGTGATAGAGATTTTTGTCTAATGGAACTACTAAAATGTATTGTCCTAGGGCTTGCAGTTTAGAGGTCAGATTTTTTCATATAAACTCTTCGCGAAGGTATTTTACAAGGCGATTAAGGGATAGGGTAGAGAAATTGCAATCATTCTAAGAGTACCTGATGAAAGGAGCTCGCCCCTTTTATTTAGCCATTAGAATAGCCAGTGAATGTGGGTGTGATTTGATAGAATTAATATCGACTTATGTAATTAGGGCAGGATCCACAGTGCTATAACGTACCTAGTGAGACGCCATTGCCCAGCAATGGACTTCAATAGGCGATAATGATTGATAATGTAATTAGTAACCTTTCAAAATAGGATCGTAAAACCCAAGAAAGAGCGTCTAGAAGAAGCGTTAGAGTCTCTGCGCATGAAACAGCAGATCTTGGCCGAGGCACGCGCCAAACTGCGAGAACTGAGCGAGATGATCGCGCGCCTGCAGAAGGAGTACGACGAGAAGGTGGCGCAGAAGGACGAGCTGGAGCGGAAGGCGCGCCTGCTGCAGCTCAAGCTGGAGAGGGCCGAGGCGCTCATCACTGGGCTCTCGGGTAAGGGCTGACAGGCTGGGCGGGAGTCGCTAGGGATAGAAGAGTAAGAGATAGAGTAGAGAGTATAAAGCGGACAGCCTCGGCGTGGCGGTAGTGAACGTGACTGGTACGCAGGCGGCGTGGGTGCGGTTCCCGCTTAGTGGAAAACTTTGTATGCATGAATATGGCTGGAGCATTGATCTAGCTGTGCCTAGGAGAGAACGCTTTTTTTTTGGCAAATACCTTAAAAAAGTTATCTCCTTGAAAGAATCTGCTGTGCAATTCTCTAAGCGTTCAGCGGCGAGTACAACATTGTCGCAATGTTGTACTCGCCGCGTACAACATTGCGAGAAAAACCTTGATCGAGATTGTTATTGGTCAATGATTTCCAGTGACGTCACCCTGTCTGACCAATGACAATCTCTATCAGGGTTGTCGCAACGTTGTGCTCGACGCTGAACGCTTAGAGAATTGCACCTTTGCACGACTTATATTCAATTATGAAAAATGACCACTAGTCTATAATTGTCCAATCATAGAAATTGTCCAATCATAAAAATGTCCAATCATAAAAATTGACCAATCATAAAATTGTCCAACCATAGAAATTGAATAGTTGATGGCATAAAACGGTACATACTTGTAAATTTTTTTATCGGCCTAATAAAATTCTGACTATTCTTGATAGTGCAGAAGCTATAATCGTATTTCCACCTTCAGAAATTTCTAGATCTGCAGCAGTTGTATTATCCCAGGTGAAAAGGAGCGTTGGGAAGCCACAGTGGAGCGGCTGGACAAGGAGTTCGACAACCTGCCCGGGGACTGCCTCATCGCTACGGGCTTCGTGGCCTACCTCGGGCCCTTCGTGTCGGAGTACAGGGAGCAACTCATGGATGACTGGTTCAATGAGGTCAGTGCTGTCCCTTTCATGTTTAAAGAATAGTTTTCTTGCTAATGTGTTTATACAGGGTTATTTGTAATTAACTAGCATCCTCCCAGGGGTAGGTAGCAGACATCATAAGTAACAACGTTTGTTCTACCACTTTTTATATTTCGTTAAATTTTAGTATCATACAAAAATAAATATTAATTTAGTTTCGCGTCTAATAGTTATTAAATCTACGCTGCAGTTTACGCGCATCGTTAATATTAGTATGCCACAGAGCAAACACTAAGGGGAGGCAGTCATAGTAATTACACTGTAATTCTTAACTAGGTCCTGACATGATAGGAGGAAGTAGCCTAATTGAACAGTGGAAGTTCGTCCTTTAGGTCAAGGCAGATCCTTTTATTGTTTAAAGGAGCGAATCGTCTTGCTAAATCCCTACTAATATTATAAATGCGAAAGTAACTCTGTCTGTCTGTCTATCTGTCTGTCTGTCTGTCTGTCTGTCTGTCTGTCTGTCTGTCTGTCTCACTTTTACGACTAAACCGCTGAACCGATTTTGATGAAATTTGGTATAGAGGTAGGTTAGACCTTGAGAAAGGACATAGGCTATGTTTGGTCGCGATAACCGACATCCACGCGGGCGGAGCCGCGGGCAAAAGCTAGTTGTTTATATACCACAGAGCTAACGCTGAGAGGAGGCGGTCTAAGTAACTGCACTGAAGTTTCCAACTAGGTCCTGATCTCATGATATTATGAAATGGCCTGGAATGTTATTTTTTGGGATTTCAGACGGTTCGATGACCGGGTGTGGCGAGAAGAAAATAAACTTTGTTTCTTTTGAGTAAAATACGACCACACTCTTACCGCAAAGTGTCACGCGTTCTTTCATAAGAAAATTTGATTACAACGCCTCCTCTCTGTATATGCTTTGTTTCATCTGATGATGTTGTTGAAGTCTCGGTGCTAGCCACTATTATAGATGTTAAACTATCACAAATGATTACCCGTTTTCACGTAGGTGTTCAATGAAGCCGTACCTGTAACAATGGGCCTAAGCATGAAGACCTTCTTATTGGATGATGCTGTACTGAGAGATTGGAATTATATGGGACTGCCTGGTCAGTAACAACATTAAGTATAATTATTATTAAAATATTTAAAAACTAAACATCTTTAGAGTAATAAAGAACGAATGCGATACATTTTTACGACAAGTGGGTAGGCATTATGAGACTAACCTGTTTTCGAACTGCTTATAGTTTCGATCGATTTGCATTGTCCGTAGTCACAAGTAGCCAGTCTATAATAAGGGCCAGTTCAACTAGCTGCGTAGGTACTTCAGACTCGCACGATAGTTACTAAAGACTCAACATTTATGTCCTTTGAAGTTACTTCGAAAAGCACTTTTCGTATCTGTAGGCACATGCTGTAAGAACATTTCGAACGATCGAACGAACTCGACAGCTCAATCCGCGGCGATATTTCCATTCTGCTTGCTGTAAATTTTGTGTCGTCACGTTCTTGAGCATGAGGATGATGTATGTTTACGTGTTCGACAACGTGACATCACCAAAACAGCATGCGATATTGAAATATCACTGCAGATTCAGCTTTCGAGTTCGTTCGATCGTTCGAAATGTTCTTACAGCATGTGCCTACTGTTCTCCATTCCCAACTGATCCAGCAACCGCAACAAAATTTTCGTTCCAAATACCTCGTTTATCAGTATACATAGAAGTGTTTGTTGTACAGACGACAACTTCAGCGCGGAAAACGGCATAATCGTAGTGCGCGCAACTCGCTGGCCACTCGCCGTCGACCCGCAGGGACAGGCGCTCATCTGGATCTCGCACCTCGAGGAGCACTGCGACATACAGGTACACCCGCAGGGACAGGCGCTCATCTGGATACTGCGGTACCCACTAAACTCACACAGAGAGGAGGTGGACTAGCTGCACTGTGACATACCGGTACCAATTGCGGGGCGAAAGCAGAGAGGAGGTGGCATAAGTAACTGTGCACTGTGACATACACCATACAGGTACAACCCATAGAGCAAACACAGAGAGAGGTGGCCTTAGTAACTATGTACTGCGACACAGGTATAACCTACAGCCCGGGGCGCCAGGAACATACCTATATATGTTAAATTAACGATACTGGTTATACTAGTATACTGATACTTTGGTTTTCTTGTCTATTTTTACGCTATGGCTATAAAAATTACCGAACGGATTTTGATTCGGTTTTTTGTTTCAAATGTCTTGGTCAGATTTAAAATCTTACGTTTTTTTATATCGCAATTACTTAAGTAGAACCGGAGATATGGCCAAAAGTTGCGCGGACACAGTCGTGGATACATAAAAATAATATCAAGTTCTTTGATCCCATACATACAAATTAAAATATGTATAATAATATACCAAACGATTTGTCAAGGCCAGGCCTACAAGATTGCCAAAGAAAATGTTCAGTACGGTGTATATTCACCAATACACTAGCCTATGAAGTTGAGTACTCGAGGTGTATATCTAGATATACACGGCCTGTGAGCTTTCCACTACGGTGTATATTACCGTATACACGTGGCGCTTAACGAGTTAAACATAATATATCACCAACAGATTGTAGACTTCGGGCAGCCCAACTACCTGAAGATAATGGAGGGCGCGCTGTCAGCGGGCACCCCCATGTTGGTGCAGAACGTGGGCGAGGTGCTGGACCCGTCCATCGCGCCCATCCTGGACAAGGCCATCGTCACCATCGGGACCACCAAGGTCATCAAGTTCAACGACAAAATGGTCAACTACAACCCTAACTTCAGGATGTATCTTACTACTAAACTTGGTGAGTTTTGCTATTTATTAAATCGAGTTATGCATTTTTGAATATCAGTTTGCCGAAACGTGATAGGATATCGTGATTTGAGCGAGAAAAAGAACTAAATACTTAGTGGTTCATCTGACTTCCTTGCTTGGTGGGTACGTTTACAGTCGGACCCGGCTGTCAATAGTCGTTAAGATGTGGATGGTTGATCACTAATCACAACCCAGGCTAGGCGGTCAGATGGCAGTCGCTACCGATATGCTATATATCATGGACCTAAAATGTGTTTTATACGCGCAGTACACATTTATTAGGTGTCTTTTGAGGATAGCACGGAGTGCTTCTGCGGAGCTTAAATTCACCAAGTATAAATTAATACAAAACGATCCGCGGGTACCAGGACCTCGTTTATCTCGCGATTCAGGATACGTGTCCGAGAACGGGAAGAGGGCCGGATCAAAAGACCTCACCTCCGGCAACCGACGGGCCACAGACGGCGTGCGTTTTAGTCGGTTCAAATCCGATATAACCTCCTCCTCCGGCTCCGGCGGAAGAGTATCCGTGGGGATTTCTCGCACGATAAAAAAAAAAGATACGTCTCCCGAGGTATAATGTGCGTATGTGTCAAAATATATCCGGCAACTATAATACACGCCGTTTATAACCCAGGCAACCCGGTGTACACCCCGGAGACCCTGACCAAGACCACGATGGTGAACTTCGCGGTGAAGGAGCAGGGCCTGACGTCACAGCTGCTGGGTATCGTGGTGCGCAAGGAGCGGCCGCAGCTCGAGCAGATGAAGGACAACCTCGTCATGACTATCGCCAATAACAAGAAAACGCTGGTATGTACAGGCGTGAATCCACCGTTGTGGGCACTATGGGCATGCCCACAACATTAATAGACGTGTGACGTCACTTTTTTATGGTTTATTGAAAAAAAAAAACCAAAATGAATCATGAATCACGCGTGATTTGGAACAGCTTAAGGTGCAATAGACGATATGCCAGCATTTGTTTACACTGTCACAATATCAGAAATTATACACTATATTGCTACTTATACACTAAATTTTTAAATTTTTTGTACACCTTTTTAAGGAGCACAGGTCTGAGGTGTACATTCAATCAATCAATCAGTTAGCATATTGCAGTCCACTGCTGAACATAGGCCTCTCTCAATGTGCCTGTCAATCCTCCGTCTTCCGCATCCAGTCTGTTCCAGCCACATTTTTCAGGTCGTCAGTCATCTAAGGGGCGTCCCACCTTCCGTTTTCCATCTCGCGGCTTCCACTCTAGGGCTCATCTGCTCCAACGGCCATCAGTCCTTCGACAGTTGTGGCCAGCTCACTGCCACTTCAGCTTACTTATTCTGCGAGATATGCCAGTAACTTTGGTTGTATGTCGGCAGACCTCTTTGCGAATTCTATCCTTCAAAGAAACTCCAAGCATAGCTCGCTCAAAATCAAAAGTCTCAAGTTGGAGGTGGAATGCTCAAGAAGTGCTCAGTTGGTCAAAACATTTCCTTATTTGAAATGTTTTGAATGAGCATAGATATGGGCTAAAGAGGCGCAATGGGGTTTTAAAGTATGTCACGATCGAAGCTGAAGAAGGATGGTCACCAGAACTGTAGGAGCAGCGTGAGACTAGTTGCGTTGCATTTTATTCATATACAGTAACTCGAATGTAAATAAGCTTTCTTCATCAGTTGGATCTAGAGAACGACCTCCTCCGCATAATGTACGAGTCCCAAGTGCCTCTGCTGGAGAACGAGGAGCTGTTCACCACGCTGCAGATCTCGCAGCGAACGTCGCTTGAAGTGAAAGAGGCGCTCATCACCTCCCAAGTTACGGAGAAAGAGATCGATACTGCTAGACAGGTAGTGTATACGTGACTTTTGTGTAGGCACATTGATTTTCTAGACAAGTGGCAATGTTTGTAAAATAGGATATAATGATTAAAGTATGAGGTTGAGATACGTTGACGACTGTCATCACTATCACTACTAATATTATAAATGCGAAAGTAACTCTGTCTGTCTGTCTGTCTGTCTGTCTGTCTGTCTCGCTTTCACGCCCAAACCACTGAACCGATTTTGATGAAATTTGGTATAGGGGTAGATTAGACCTTGAGAAAGGACATAGGCTATATTTGGTCGCGATAACCGACATCCACGCGGGCGGAGCCGCGGGCAAAAGCTAGTAACGTTATAAACGTTAGAATACGTGTAAATCGTATACAGTAAACGACGATCAATGAATTGCCATTTGTCTAGGGAACAGCTCAGCTTTGCAATTCTCTAAGCGTTCAGCGTCGAGCACAACGTTGCGACAACCTTGATCGAAATTGTCATTGGTCAGACAGGGTGACGTCACTGGAGATCGACAGGTATCGGGAATTTAAATACGGGAAGACGGTCCAAAAATTCTACAATTTGGTTTAACTACTTAGATATCGTCAGTGTGTTAAGGAGGTTAGAATGTAGTTAAATTCACGGAAATATTGAAGTTTGACCGCTTTGTAGTAAGACTGAAAATTCGACCCGAATTGTCTTGGAACAAAGCTCATAGATTGAATGATATTGATAATTATAGTAGTAGGCCCAGGCCTACACCCAGGTGTTACTATGTATGTATTTACGAAAAAAAAATGTATCTAAGTATGTTTATCCGCATTCTATGACCCATAACACAAGCTAGTTAATCTAAGCTTACTTTGGGTCCTACAATACAATTACCATTTCCTCTAGGGCTACGTCCCAGTCGCGGTCCGCGCTTCTGTCCTGTTCTTCGCTCTGAACGACTTGTCGCGCATCGACCCCATGTACCAATTCTCGCTGGATGCCTACATCGATCTGTTCACGTACTCCATCGACCGCAGCCCCAAGTCTCAGGAGTTAGAGGACAGAATCAACAACTTGAATGAGTTTCACACTTATGCTGTGTATAAGTTAGTCATTTTCAGAATTATTTTATAAGTTTTGGTAGATTGCGAGGTAGATTGCAAGTTTTGGTAGATTGCCAGTTTTCGTAGATTGTCAGTTTTGGTGGATTGCAAATTTTGGTATATTGACAGTTTATCATATTAAAAGTTCGAGTAGATTGCAATTTCTGGGACTTTGAAAGGTTATTAGATTAAAAGTTTTGTAGATTGCTAGTTCTGGTAGACTGCAGGTTTCGGTAGATCACAATTTCTAATATATTCCAAGTTCTGATAGATTGCAAGTTCTGGTACATTGAACATTTACTAAATTCGAGTAGATGCCAAGTTCTAGTGGACTGCAAGTAATGATGTATTTTAAGTTTTGGTAGACTACAAATTCTGGTTGGTGTAGGTTGGTGGTTTCGTAGATTAAAAGTTTTATTACATTGCAAATTTTGATATATTCTAAGTTTTGGTACATTGCAAGTTTAGATATATTGTAAGTTTTGGTACATTGCAAGTTTAGATAATATTGTAAGTTTTGGCACATTGCAAGTTTAGATATATTCTAAGTTTTGGTAGATTGCAAGTCTGATATATTGTAAGTTTTGGTAGATTGTCCGTTACCCTGAGCTGTACGTGTTGTACGGTCTGCAGGAACACGTGTCGCGCGCTGTTCGAGCGGCACAAGCTGCTGTTGTCGTTCCACATGGTGTCGCGCATCCTGTTCCAGTGCGACAAGCTCAACCGCAACGAGTACCTGTTCCTGCTCAAGGGCGGCATCGTGCTCGACCGCTCCGAGCAGCCAGAGAACCCCACCAGTGAGTGGACACATGCCTATCACTTGGATATAGGACACTGATAATGTAGCTAGGTGGTAGGATGGGGTGGGATGGGTAGGGATAGGGGGAAATGCGGACGGATGTGATGGGGATAGATTGGATGGGATGGGATGGAATGGAATGGGATGGGATAGGACGGGACGGGACGAGAATGGATGGGATGGGACTGGATGGACATAAAATAGAACAACGATTGAAATTTGTGACCCTCACAATTCTGTAGGTGACAAGGGAGGAAATAATGCTAGGCATTTTGTTTTGTTGGTATTTGTTTGAATATACAGTTTTTTTATACCTACAGTTATACTATTATACAAAGTATTTATAGGAAGAGCTCCTCTTAAATTCTCTCAAATAAACACATTTTATCTATTCGAAATCAATGATCTAACTGCACAAGATCCAGAAATTGGACTGTTTATTCAAACAGTTCCCGAACTTCCACAGACTGGTTACCAGACGAGTGCTGGGACAACATCACTGAGCTGGACAAGTTGCCCGGCTTCCACGGCGTGACGGACGGCTTCGAGGTGTTCAGCAAGGAGTGGAAGGACTGGTACCTCAACCCTGAGCCTGAGCTGCAACCGCTTGTTGGTAAATGCCAAACGGGATCAAAATGACTCGCATAAACTTTTGTTATTCCTTATCTCTGTTTTCCTAAAGATTCGTGTTCATAATCATCACTCGTTTTTCCTAACTTATTTTATGTTGATACTAGCTGTTGCCCGCGGCTCCACCCGCGCTGCTATATTATTGTAAGGCCCAACGCAAACAGGAGACGATACGGCGCAGACACGATATCTGCGCTAACAGCGTGGCGTTTGCGCAGATATCGCGTGGTACTTAAGGAACCTATTCGAAAAAAAAAAACGGATGTGCATTAAGTATTATTTTCACTAAATAGCATCCTATGTAATATTTTTTTAATTATCTTATATAATAATCCGAGCCGTACCATTTCCACGCTGTTTGCGTAGATATCTCGTCTGCGCCGTATCTGCGCCGCGCCGTATCGTCTCCTGTTTGCGTTGCGCCTAAAGTTTACTTAAAATCCATTCATTAGTTTTTACGTGAAAGAGTATCAAAAAATAAATCATCACATACTTGCAAACTTTCGCGTTTATAATATTAGTAGGATATAATATTACACTCTTAGAAAACCGCGAAAACGTTCAGTGAGTGAAAAAAAAATGCTTACAATGCGTTGTGGTTACTGTAAAATGTCCCTATCGAAAATTTATATTGTAGCTCCTATGAAAATACTCCCGTTGTGTCTATTAGGCGTTGTCCTAGATCCAGGTGAACGACAAATCAGGCAAGGTGGCGTGTAAATATCAAGAAGGTAGTCAATTATGTTGTTATTTATTGAGGCCTACATTGTCGCGTTTATCATTCACGTGAACTACATTAAGTATTAGTCGCATTACGTTGCATAACGTCGCACAACGTCGCACAACGTCGCACAACGTCGCACAACGTCGCACAACGTCGCACAACGTCGCATAACGCCGCATAACGCCGCATTACGTCCCATAGCGTCACGCACATAAGACAACGGGTCCATGAAAAAACCATATAGCGACTTTCGTAACATAGCAAGTCATCCGGCCGCAACACATAGTGGCCAATCTAACGAGTTACAGCAGTATTTCTATTGCAGGCGAGTGGAACGACATCTGCAACGACTTCCAAAAGACTCTGTTCGTACGAAGTCTGCGAGTAGACCGTGTGTCGTCTTGCGTCACCACCTTCATCACCAATGTACTCGGCCCGCGGTACATCGAGCCGCCCGTACTTGACATCAAGGTACTCATCTGACCCACACTACGTACCTCGTACCTTCATCAACAATGTGTATCATCAAAATGCAACCGGACCTTGACACATGTGTACGGCACGGCACCGCTACCGGGAGACGTCATGGCATTCTGCCACACGTCACGGTGACGCGTACGGTATAACACGCCGTCACACCATCATTTCCAATACTGCTGCCCCTCTAGACAAGTGACAATTCGTCGGCCGGCGTTTTGTAGAATAGAAATGCCAAATCTATGGGATTTGACGTGTATGACAGGCGTCATGTTGTTGTTTTTCATAATTACTTATCTTTATAATCTCCGTTTGTTTTATCCCCGAGAATAGAATGCGCTTCTTTCTACTAACGAAATTAAAAAGTAGACATCTAAACTGTCCGCCATTTTTATTAACACGTGCGAACTTAGCAATAGCAAAACATAAACTAATGCACAATGGCACTGCACTGCGGCACAACGCCGTATCGTCTTCCGGCTTTAGTGCCGTGCCGTTACCCGGTGGTCGATGCCGTACCGTACCGTAGACACGTATCACGCCCTAACGCTAATGACAATGAGGATTATTGTAAAAAAATGTAGATTTTTCATCGAAGTTCATACTTCCAGGCATCCTGGGAGGAATCATCATTCAAGACGTCCCTCCTGTTCGTACTGTCCCCTGGAGTGGACCCGACGGCAGCGCTGATCCAGTTGTCCATCGACGTGAAGATGTTCGACAAGTTCCAGTCGCTCAGTCTGGGCCAGGGACAGGCACCTACTGCCGAGCGGTTAGATACTACATTCATCAGCTAGTGGGAGTTCTAAGAAATTTATATAGGGATAAATTTCGGCAATATCAGCCCCGTAACTAATTGCCAAGCCCTTAAAAAATACATTTTGTCACAATTACATAACCTAGCGTCCGCGTCAGCTAATAAGTCCCGCGGCAAAACTAGGAACTAAAATGACATCGCCGCCATACTGTGTGTTGATTGGATCGGCCATGTTACTGTCATGGCGTGAACCAATCAACACACAGTATGGCGACAGTAGTTGCGATTGCTACGCCGCCTTTAAGAGACTTATTTCTTGGCGCGTACTCTACATAAGTACGGGTCGTTTTGTTTTTTATTTTTCCCTCGGTCCAGGTCTGATGAATGGGCAAATATTTCTATAATGTTCTAATTTATTGGCTAATTATTCGCCAAGTCCATGTTATGCATGGAAATCAAGTTTTTCTTTTTCTCTTCTTCATCCTAGCGTAATCCCAGTCGCACTCGAAGCTTTCACCTCGGAGTCTGGGGTCCGTTTTACCAGTCTAACTGCGGATTTGGCTGAACTATTTTCCGTGAACCGACTGCCATCTGACTTCCACAACCCAATGGCAATATTTTTAGGGCCCCCAACTACTTGTAACGACTATGTTCGTATGGTAACCGGGAACGACGACTTAACGTGCTCTCCGAGGCATGACCAGACTTCAAAAATACATGTTGTCAAAACAATCACATAGCCTATATTTATGGATTTTTGTTTGGAGTGTTTCCCTCGGTCCAGGAGATACCACAAACAATGTGCAGGATTCAACAGATTTGGCCGCTGATTGTTGTGAAGGAGCAAATCTTTCTATTTTTTCTAATTTATTGCCCAAGTTTCCGTCAAGTTTCCATCTTATCTGTCTCAGTTTCCCATTGACAAAAATAAAGCTGAACCTGATTCAATTCAACATAATATGTTTTTACTTTTATCAACGTCTCGCACAGAATGCTATCCCACGGCATGAAGGAAGGCGGCTGGGTGTTCCTGGCCAATTGCCACCTGGCGTGCGAGTGGCTGGGTGGGTTACGAGGGTTGGACAACCCCAAGATCCACCCGCGCTTCCGCCTGTGGCTGTCGTCCATGCCCGATGACAAGTTCCCGCTGTCCGTGTTGCAGAGGAGCATTAAGATGACCACGGAACCTCCGCAGGTAGGTGATATAAAGAGCTATTAAAAACCCTTCCTATAGATTTATCCGTCCCCAAATAGCCCCAAGGTCGTATAGGAGAATTTCAAATGCTCATGACGTGCTTTTTGTAACTCATTTGTTCAGAGAATTCCCCCTGTAACGTTCCTCCTTTCCTTTAATTTCTTTTTTTCCATATAATATAAAAAAAAGTATTTCTATTTCCATTATGTCCCTCCTCCCCTCCTTCCCACAGATAGGGTAAGTAAAATTTCTATAATAATTGTAAAAGTCCGTAGCTCAGAATTACCACTTATCATCGAAAAAATCATACACATGCAGGCACATACTTTAAGAACGACTCGATCGATCCCACAGACTCAATAGCTGATTAAATAAATAAATAAATAAATAAATTCCGCGATGAGATTTCATTTTCGCATACTGTAAATTTGGTGACGTCACGTAGAGCACATAAACATACATGACGTCACCGAATTTACAGCAATCTCGCCGCGGAGTGGCTTCAGTGGTTCAGAATGACTACTTTTTCAAATTGACCACCTCTCAAGTTGTCTACTTTCTTTTTTACTTACTTTTACTTTCCCAAAATGACCACTTTCCCATTATGACCACTTCGAAACGTTCTTACGGCATGTGCCTGCAGTAGTTAATCATCGAAAAAGATCAAAGTTTTGGAGTGTTAATATCTTCGGTCTAGGGTCTGAAAGGCAACATGGTCCGCATCTTCGCGAACATGAACGAGGAGAAGTTCGACTCGGCCACGCCGATGTACCGGCGCCTGCTGTTCTGCGTGTCGTTCTTCCACTGCAGCCTCATCGCCAGGAAGAGGTTCCGCCAGCTCGGCTACAACGCCGTCTACAGCTTCAACGACGCTGACTTTGATGTGAGATCATTATATTTGTAATTTTTTGTTCCTTTCCTTTATATCCCGCTCAACGCAACGATCTATCTGGGAAGGACATTTAGCTGCTTCTTTGTCTTTATCGGTGAGTGTCTGGTCCTCCGTGAGGAATCGTCCAATGACCATTCTCACTGTCCCTTAGCGAAGCGATTTATGAGATTCGGAACGCTGTTCCTTCTCAGTCTTGTGTAACTTCCAGATCCCCTTAATTTAGCAGCTAGAGCATTGAAGAAGCTTTGGATCCTGGCTGCGATTTCTAATTTCACAGTGTTGATATATTTGTAATAGTTTGGTAAAAGTATAAGTACTTACTTATTGTTTTTACACCGATACTTAGGCGTCATTTTGACGGGGAGAGTTTGTCACCCGCAAGATATGCCGCCGCGTGGTTCCCGGCAGATTAGAATTTGGGCCACCCCATCTCCTCCTATGCGGTGTCGTACAAGGCGACTAAGGGATAGGGCTGTTTAACGTCAGACAGATATATACAGCCCATACTCAGCCTATACATGGCTCGAGTCAACAATAGTGCCCGGAAAACGGCAATAGGCTCACCCCCTATTACGTGGGACCTAATACAATGATTGGTGAAATGTGGGTGCTAATTCACCTTTGCCTAACCCTCCGGGGATAAAGGCGTGATTGTATGTATATATGTGTGTTAATAAAAATTTAACTACTGTTATCAGGTGCTATGGCGCACATTAGGAGATGCCTATGTCTGGGTACACTACATAAATACGAAAAGCCTTATTCCGAAAGTTACAATCACGAATTTCAAAATTCCGAATTTCATAATAACGAATCATTCAAAATTCCGAAAGTCAGATATCCGATGTATCATAAATCCTATTTATTGAAAACCCGAATTTCAAAATTCCTAACGATTATAACTGCGAATATTAAAATTCCGAATTTGAAGATACCGAACCATTACAATTCCGAATTATTAATAATCCGAAATATCATAAATACGAATTCCGATTATCAAAACTCCGAAACAACACAAATCCGACAATCAAGCGCCTTGTAAACCTGCATTAGGTAAGTAGGATAGTTGCCATTTTCGGGGTACACGAGATAAACAGGAAATAGAATTATTGAACTATTATTTTAATTTATTTATGCTAATGATTACAAAATACACGTTGCCATACAACTTTCAGTAACAAGCATGCATGCAGGCAAGCATGCATGCAGGCAAGCATGCAGGCAAGCATGCAGGCAAGCATGCATGCATTCAGGCAAGCATGCATTCAGGCAAGCATGCTTGCATGCAAGCATGCATGCAGGCAAGCATGCAGGCATGCATTAGTTTCGCTCTTCTCCGGCGCTACGGGATGTGCAGTCCTTCCGCCCTTGCGTAACAAAGTTCGGGCACCCATGCTCGCTTCCGCAGCTTCGGCTTGCTGGTCGCCTCTGGCGACCAGCCTCAGCCGCTCCAGCTCGCCCGGGCGCCTGAGCTTCGTTACTGCGGGCGAGGACTGCCCTCCCTCCGCGCCTCCGGTTTTTAAATAACACTCTAGTGTAGGGCAAACAAGTACCACGGCAGTAGGACCACGGCAAGTCGGGTTTGGCTTAATTTTTATACGTAATAATTGGCGAGAAAATAATTTATTATTATAAAAAATCAACTCTAAAATGCGCAACATGTCAAATCAATTTTAACTTTTACCTATTTTTGATACAAATTTTCAATTTGATCAATGAATTTTCGGAAATTTGAAATTCGGAATAACGTTTTTCGGGCAAATAATACTACGGATTTTAAATTATTCGTAAAAATGAAATTCGGAAGAATGAACATTCGTATTTATAACTTTCGGATAAATAACTATCGTGTTTTTGAATACTCGGAGTTTTGTTTCTTAGGAATTATAATATTCGGAATTTTGAAAATCGGAATATTGAAATTCGGAATTAAGTATTTCGGAATTGTTGGGTGTTCCCCCTATGTCTACATAATGTTTTCACAACTCGTGAAGTCCATCTTACAGAAAAAACTTGATTCTTCACCCAAGCGCCAATGCCACAATGTATTAACTTAAGATCATCGTAAAAATCATAAAAATTGATCAAGTTGAATTAAATAATATATGACTTTTAAAAATCGAAAATCCTATATTTTCTGATGACTGTATTTCAAAATGGACTAATATTTGGGTTTGGTCTTCGTAGTATTTTTGTCCCCAAAGAACGTAAAATGGGGTGAATAGGGATCAAAGGGTGAATAGGGATAAAATGGTCGTTAGATTTTTTAAATAATTTCTTTCCCGAATTCCAAGTATTTAACCAGATATTATTGATAACTCTGCTCATTATTACCCTTTCGGTCTCTTAGGTCCAGTTCCTATGTACGTCTAGTGTGTTTGGTACGACTATTTCTGCGAAAGTCTATTAATTTAAAAGTCCATTATTGCGAAAGTCCATTTCTTTGTACGTCCATTTATTTGAACGTCCATTATGCGACGATATTGCAATATACAATATACTTTCAAGTTGAACCGTATCCGCATCCGAACAGCGAACCATCGCTGCTAGTAATGGCGATCGTGAGAGCTCTCACTCCCAGGGTCACCACCAGCTCCCGTCTCGGCGTCTCCCACGCCGGACACTCGGTGAGCGTGTGCAGCGCCGAGTCCTCGCTCGCGTCGCAGTGATGGCACTCGGACGTTGACTCTTTATTCGCGATCCTATGCAGATACCACCCGAAGCACCCGTGCCCGGTGATAATCTGGGTCAGCCAGAACGAAAGGCCGCCGTGTGGCCTCTCTAGCCACTCCCCCATGATGGGTCTTACCGCAGCTACTACGGCGCGCCTTGTGCGTGGTCGCCCAAGTCGTAGCTCCCACTCTGCCACCATGTCCCTGTGGAGTCGGGATCTCTCGGCCTGAATTTCTTCAAGGCTGTATTCCTAACTACCCAACAGCTCCAAACTTAGACTTATCTATAAATTGGGCCTCACAATGAACTGATGCCATATTGTGTATAAATTCGCTTTCTATAGAAATGCAACCACATGCAGGCGCGGTTGCAAACCACGTCGTGACTTCTAGAGAGGTGACGATAGGGAGAAGTGAATAATTCGGAAATAAGCTGTTTCTGAAACTATACATTCACGGAATGGACGTTCCAGAAAGATAGACCTTCACGGAAATGGACGTTTCAGAAGTTAGACATTGACGGAATGGACATTCGAAGAAATGGACTTGAGAGTTAACT
Source organism: Eilema depressum (assembly GCA_914767945.1). Taxonomy (NCBI): domain Eukaryota; kingdom Metazoa; phylum Arthropoda; class Insecta; order Lepidoptera; family Erebidae; genus Eilema; species Eilema depressum. The sequence continues at coordinate 21,395,178 of OU612020.1, forward strand.
GGGCATGACAGGAACTGGACCTAAGAGACCGAAAAGATTATTACATTGAACTAATCCATAATTTCACTTGAAAGAAAATAATTCAGCTGACCATTTTATCCCTATTCACACATTGATCCCTATTCACCTCGTAGCACCGGTATCTAACGATGTATGACACATCTTGATTGGACGGGGTATCAAACTCCCCAAACTCATTTGTTTTGGTCCAGGTATCAGACAATCTTCTAGCCAACTACCTAGAAGAGTACGAGGAGGTCCCGTGGGACGCTCTGCGGTATCTCTTCGCCATCATCAACTACGGCGGCCACATCACCGACGACTGGGACAAGAGGGTGCTCATCGCGTACATCAACCAGTTCTTCAACGAAGACGCGCTCGAGCAGAATTTCTATAGGTTAACTTGCTGATCACACACAACATCCCCTAGCCAGGTGGACGAAAGGTGGCTGGGACGGACTGGATGCGGAAGGCGGAGGATCGGCAAACGTGACGCACATTGGGAGAGGCCTATGTCCAGCAGTGGACTGCAGTAGGCTAATTGATTGATTGAACTTGCTGATGCTGCTTTTTGGTATTTTTTTTTCGTCAAGTCAATTTGATTTCATATCGCCTGATGGTAAGCTGACGGCAAAGTCTCGGAAAAGGGGGTCACCACCAAGTTACAATGGTGGCACTCAGCTTGACGGCCTTATCAGATGCTTCTTTCTACCCCACTTAATGGACCCGGTACTGTAGGAAGATGCAAATACGTGTATTGTTTAGGAATTCCAGGTTTTAATGGTGCGGCAGAAGGAGTCGCCGAACCGTTTGGTTCTTGATGCAATATTCTGCTCCTTATGCGTGTGGTATCTAAGTCCTGCAAGTGTTGTCCTATATAGGAAAGAAGAGGGCGGGACTAATTGGAAGAACTCATCAGAACATTCATCATGGTAGAGACGGTAAAATACCGCCAAGGACGTAACATCTCCATGCATCTGCAATGGCTCGAGGGTGTTGGTGACCTCAGGATTCCCAATAATGTGAACTGTACGTCACTGCAAACATTAGTGCCTAGCCGATCGCATAGCCCATAGGAACCTATTCCCAGGATAAAAAGTAGCATTTATGTGTTACTAGCTTTTGCCCGCGGCTCCGCCCGCGTGAATGTCGGTTATCGCGACCAAACATAGCCTATGTCCTTTCTCAAGGTCTAGCCTACCTCTGTACCAAATTTCATCAAAATCGGTTCAGCGGTTTAGTCGTAAAAGTGAGATAGACAGACAGATAGACAGACAGACAGACTGTCTGTCTGTATGTCTGTCTGTCTGTCTGTCTGTCTGTCTGTCTGTCTACTTTCGCATTTATAATATTAGTAGGGATTCCAAAACGTAATGTAATCCCTGTGCCAAAAATGAGCCACATCCGTTCAGCAGTTAGGGTGTGATTGAATAACAAACATCCAAACTGATCAGATTTCGTCTGATTTGAATAGTTTTGCCTACTGATTGTATATTAAATATCCAAATATCTTCACAAACATTCGTTAAATGCGATAGTAACTCGTCTGTCTGTTACGCTTTCACGCCTAAATTACTAAGCCGATCCTGATTAAAGGTACAGAGCTGGACTAGAGCTTGAGAAAGAACATAGGCTATGTTTGGTCACGATAATCGACATTCACGTAGATGGAGCCGCGGGTAAAAGCTAGTTATTTAATAATTTATTCCTTTACTTGACCTTTAATAGACTCTCGTCAATTCCTGCGTACCATATCCCGCGAGACGGCAGTCTGGAGTCGTACCGCGACTTCCTGGACTTACTGCCGGGGTACGAACGCGCTGAGTCAGTGGGGCAACACGCCTCCGCAGATGTTGCTACTCTTGCACAGGTTGGTATTCTTAAGGTCCAACCCCACCAAACGGACGGCATCGATACGGATTTTACAATCTTTAAACAAACTGAATCTTATATCACAGCTTTTAATGTTTATATTACCAAGTCACGCATGACAGCTTGACGTGCGTCATGCCGCCGCACGTGGCTGTCAAGCTGTTGTGCGTGACTTGGTAATATAAACTTCAAACACTGTGATAATAAGATTTAATTTTGTTTAAAGATTGTAAAATCCGGGCCGATGCCGTCCGTTTGGTGGGGTTGGACCTTTATTGTTTAAATTTTTAGAAGTATTACTACATAAATCAAGTAGAAATTTATATGCAAAAAATAAAGTATTGCAATGCAATGTCTATCATTCTATTAAAATTTATTAGCGAATAAAAGACTTCAAATAAACGAACTATTAAATGAACTATTTTATCAGCGAAAGCTTTTCATTTCTTGGGGGTCGCCGATAAGTTATATTTGGCTTGATACTGTCTGAGGAATATCCCTCATTGAAATAAAACCACTAATTCTTCGCTATTCATTTGGTATTATTACTTACTCAATTATATTGGTAGTTTTGATGTACACCGTGAGATTTTTTAACACGTCGTTCTTTTCGTTTCTCTTTTTTCTGACCGGGTTTAGTAACCAATTGTCAATTTTGTTATACCTACATATTCTAAGGTGTTTTGTAATCCAGGATGCGCTGATCATGTGCTCTACCTTGTTTGCCCTCGCCTCTACCGGAGGCGGCGGAGGTGGTGGCGGAGATGATCAGAAGGTAAGGATTCTGTCTTCTGTGTATACGAGTTTTATTACTAAATACATATTAAAAGGATTAAAGCTCCTTGCGATATCCCTTCTAATCCTGCTGAACGGGTTCTGCCAGAATTACCCATCATCGCGATAAATATTGCGTTAATTAACGTGCTAAATGCAGTGGCAACACTTGAACGGTCAACGTCAATGTGATATACCGCAACGCTACTTGAATTACAAAATAAAAGTATCCTAAGTTACGCCTTAGAACATCAGATATCACACTTGTTGTGATTGTTATAACGATATTTTGTGTTGTCTATGAATAAATGTCAGTTGTTGTCCGGCGCCTGGTGGTTTCATTGAAAACATAACATGGTGACAGCGGTGTACCAATTATTATTGTAATAATTAGGGTTTTTATGCATAATATTTGTGATAGAAATGGAGCACGCCCGACCACCAGCGGAATTAGGTATGGACGGTGCCGGTGGGCCGGCCGGCCGCGCCGAGGTATGGAAAAAATGGAAACAGCAATTTCAATTGTTCGTAAAGGCTTCGGGTGTAGACAAGGAAGCGGCGAGTGTGCAGGCTAGTTTGTTGGTTAACCTGATTGGGTCTGATGGCTTCGATATTTATCAAACCTTTACGTTCGAGGACGAGAAGAAGCGTGATGACGTGAACGTTTTGTTGAAAAAGTTTGATGAGTATTTCGGAACGGAAACAAACGTAACAGTGACTAGATACAAGTTTTTCACCCGTAATCAAGAGGAAGGAGAGTCTATTCAACAGTACGTGATTGCGTTGCGTCTTCTCAGCAAGAATTGCGAGTTTTCATCCTTAGAGGACAGTTTGATCAGGGATCGAATTGTCTGTGGTGTCCGACAGTCTACGGTCAGGGACCGGCTGCTACGGACTGAGCAACTAACACTCGATAAGGCGGTAAAAATCTGTCAAGCTGAGGAAGTTTCACAAGAAAGTAGGCGACAAATAGGTTGTCAAGGTGCTAGTACTACTATGGGTGTATCGAGTGTCGACAGTGTTGGAGTGAGTCACCGCGTGAGAGAGGGCTGGCGCGCGCGAGCGAGTCGCGGAGGTGCCCGAGTCAACGTGGCGGCTACGCGAGGGCGCGCGGGCGCCCGAGGTGCGCTGCGGGAGGCGCCGCCGGGCGGTGCCGCGCCGCGTGCGGAGCCCTGCGACGGCTGCGGCCGCGCGTTATGCTTGGATCAGTGCCCGGCGCAGTTGGTCAGCTGTTTTGTTTGTGGCTATAGAGGACACTTCGCCCGCATGTGTAAGTCTATTCAATCTTTTAAAAGTGGGGCTCGGGGAAGAGTTCGTCGTGTCTATGAAGTCGACTGTGATGATAACGAGGGATATGTTAGTGGTTCGGATTCAGAAGGTCCGTTCTATGTGTCTGTCATCGATTCTAAGCTGAATAAGTCGGAGGACTGGTTTCAAGTGTTATTGTGTAAAGGTGGGCAAGAAAAATTTAAACTGGATACCGGAGCAGATTGTAATGTGTTAGCTTTTAAGAGATTTGTAGAGTTGGGGTTTTCTGAGGATATGATAATAAAGAAAAACATTCCGTTATTGTCGTATACTCATGACGCGATACCCACTAAGGGAGTCTGCGTCTTGCCGTGGATTTATAAAGATAAATTATATGATTTAAAATTTGTCATAGCCGACATGCGCTGTAGCAGTGTATTGGGTCGCGAATCGTGTGAGACTATGGGGCTCGTCAAACGTCTTAGATCTATTCAGATTTCGGACTACAGTGATCTATTTAAAGGTTTAGGTTGTCTGCCGGGGAAATATCATATAGTAATCGACAAATCTGTTCCACCTGTCATTTGTGCCCCGAGAAAAGTTCCACACGGGTTACGTGATCGGTTACAGAGTGAATTGAGTGCCATGGAACAGGCTGGGGTCATCAGAAAGGTCAGTCACCCCACTCGTTGGGTACATCCGTTGGTATTAGTAGCAAAGAAGAATAACGGTATTCGCATTTGTTTAGACCCACGGGAGTTAAATCGTGCGGTACAGCGTGCTCACTTCCAACTGCCCACTGTAACTGAGCTAGCCACTCGCCTGCACGGCGCGCGGTACTTCTCGGTACTGGATGCCAATGCGGGGTTTTGGGCTATTCAGCTGGATGAAGAGAGTGCAGACCTGTGCACTTTCGCTACTCCATTTGGTAGATTCCAATTTTTAAGACTTCCATTTGGAGTATCTTGCGCGTCTGAAGTGTTCCATGCTAAAATACGACAACTTCTGGAAGACCTGGAAGGGGTAGAGAATTATATTGACGATATAATAGTTTGGGGTCCTACAAAGGAAATTCATGATCAGAGGTTAAAACGTTTACTTGAAAGATCGAGGGAAATCAACTTAAAATTCAATAAAGAAAAATGTAGGTTTTTTGTCGAGGAAGTTAAATATTTAGGGCATGTGTTTGATAAGAATGGAATGAGACCCGATGTTGAAAAAATTAAAGCAATCAAAGAAATGTCTACTCCATCGGACAAAAAAGACTTGGAGAGGTTCTTAGGAGCTGTCAATTATTTATGTAAATTTATTCCGAATTATTCAGAAATTGCTATTCCTTTAACAAGATTATTAAAGAAGGATAATAAATGGCGATGGGAAGAGAGCGAGCGTGCGGCGTTTGCTATGTTAAAAGAATGCGTAACTAGTGCAGGCGTGCTGGCGCTATACAATCCGTTGCGGCCTGTGCGTCTCGCGGTAGACGCGTCTGCTTTCGCGGTGGGTGCGGTGTTGCTGCAGGACGGCCGTCCGATAGAATTTGCTTCGCGTACCCTCACTGATGCGCAGAAGAGGTACGCACAAATTGAAAAAGAGCTTCTTGCTATAGTGTTTGGGTGTGAGCGGTTCCACCAATATATATATGGCCAAAAGGGTGTCGTTGTAGATTCGGATCATAAGCCCTTAGAGTCTATTTTTAAAAAACCACTTATGTCAGTTCCAGCACGGTTACAGCGCATGATGTTGAGAATTCAGGCATATGACTTAATAGTAAATTATGTACCAGGCAAGTACCTAAAAATCCCAGACATGTTGAGCCGTGCACCTCTGCCTGATTTATACAGTGAAGAAGTAAGCACGAATGTCCTTTATCAGGTACAAATGGTAGTCAATAATGTGCCTATGTCAAATGATAAATTAACCTTGATAAAAAGGGAAACTAAAAAAGATTTAGAGTTAAGCCCACTTTTAGATTATACACCGTGGCCCAAAATAACGTTGACAAAATTTAAAAAAAGCAAATTTAAAAATGGAACGCGATTTGTTCTCTTTTGTTTGATTATATTATTTGCTAGTTCCTTGGCGCCAAATCTATATTGTTTTTCGGTTGAAAACTTCTTACAATTAATTTATTGCGCAATGTCAGCTAAACGAGTGTCCATACTTACTTTGCATGAGCGTGGAAAAAGGCAGTGTGAGATAGAAAGCATTCTTGGTGTAAGCCGTCAGTTAGTTTCTGCGACAATTAGGCGCTATAATGAGTTGGGCAGCATTGAGGACCGTCCTGGAAGAGGACGTAAGAGGACTGTTCGAACTTCTAGGAATAGACACATCACCAAACAAAGGTTACTACGCAATCCACAGACAAAGGTGAGAAAAATGTCACGAGACTTTGGGATTAGTCGCTCCACCGTGCAACGTATAGTGAAACATGACCTCCAATTGATCCCTTATAAAATTAGAAAAGCTCAATTGCTATCAGATAAAGAGAAAAAAGTTCGTCTTGAGAGGTGCAGATTGCATAAACAGCGTTCCGTAGCTTCAAATTGGGAACATTTATCGTTTTTTCTGATGAAAAATTATTTTCGATTGAGCAAGCCCACAATCACCAAAATGACAGGATCTGGTCAGCAACTCGTCCTGGAGCTACTGCGGTTGTTCCGTATCGTCAAAACGCACAAACAGTTATAGTTTGGGGAGGAATATGTTCCACTGGCAAAACTCCCTTAGCTTTCATAGATAAAGGCATAAAAATCAATCAAGAATATTACCGACAAGACATCCTCGAAACTGTGCTGCTTTCCTGGAGCCAACAACACTTCGGCAACCAACCATGGATATTCCAACAGGACTCTGCGCCAGCTCACAGGGCTTCAAGTGTTCAGCAGTGGTGCATGGCCAATTTACCAGGGTTCATTAGCTCAAAAGAATGGCCACCTTACTCGCCAGATCTTAATCCAATGGATTATAGTTTATGGTCCATCTTAGAGGCAAGGGCCTGTGCTAAGCGTCACCAAAATGTCGACGAGCTGAAGTCCTCCCTCAAGCGGGAGTGGGACAAAATATCCATCGAGGAATTGCGGAAAATTGTATCAAATTTCACGAAGCGTTTGTCGCTCTGTATCAGTGCTAAAGGGGGCTATTTTGAAGATAAATAGAAAATATGGTGCACAATGAGACCTAGTTACGTTTTATTAAACATAATTCTGTTTATAATTGTTATTAAATAAAAAAATGTAAAAACATTTTGTCAACGTTATTTTGGGCCACCCTGTATAAACTCAGGATGGCCCATTAATAAGTATGATGTAATTAATGAGTGCAGGAATTTCTGGTCGTTCAAAGATGAATTATTTACTGTAGACAATGTTATATTTAGAAATGATTTAGTTGTTATACCCAAAAGTTTGCGTTCTCAAATGTTAGGTATTGTTCATGAGGGTCACCTAGGTATAGATCGGTGCAAGCGCCGAGCAAGACAAGTGATGTTTTGGCCACACATGTCTCGTGATATAGAGCTTTATGTCAAACGATGTAAAATCTGTCAGGAGTTTTCAAACGTCCCTGCTAAGGAACCAATGATACCTATTGAAATTCCTAAGTTACCATGGAGTAAAGTGGGTTCAGATATTTTTGAGTACAAAAAGAAATACTTCTTGATCATTGTAGATTATTATTCCAATTATATTGAAGTCTGTAAGTTAAATTCTATTTCTTCTAACATGGTTATTGAAAGCATGAAAGAGGTGTTCTCTCGCCACGGAATTCCAAATGTCCTGATAAGCGACAATGGAACACAATACAGTAGTCGTGATTTCAAACATTTTGCTGAGAAATGGGGGTTTGATCATGTGACATCGTCACCTAATTATGCTCAAGCAAACGGAAAGAGTGAGAGAGCAGTACAGACTGTCAAATCATTATTAATGAAGGCAATTAGAGGGAATGGGGATTTTAATCTTGCACTTCTTAATTTTCGCAATACCCCGAGGGATGGTTTGAGTTCTCCTGCTCAATTACTAATGGGTCGCAGACTGCGCTGCCAATTACCAGTTAATTCTGCGCTTTTAAAGCCTCGACCCATAGACCCACTGGAACATAAAATTATGATTGAAAAACAAATGAAAGCTAAGTGTCAATATGATCGAAACAGTAAGGCATTACCTGATCTAGAGAAGGGTGATTCTGTTATATTTGTAGACGGCAGGAAAAGAAGTAGGGCCACAGTGGTCGGTCATGCAATCACTCCTCGTTCATATATTGTTAAATCTAAATTTGGGGTTAGATATAGGCGCAATCGGCGTCATTTAATAAAATGTTTGCCTGATGAAAATGCGCCAGAGATTTGTGAGGAGGATCGTGATGATTTGTTCAGTGACGCGTGTGAGGAAGCGGATTTCAAGGATGACCAGGGCTTGTCGTTGCCACCAAATCTAGATCCTCCAGAGGCCTCGACAAGTTATGCACCCTTGCCCGCACCACTTGTCCGCAAGGCCAAAGAACTTGCTCGGCGACGAATTGCCGATCAAGCTACAATTTATAGTAAAGTGACTGCTACCCGCGGGTCCGCCTGTGTGGATCTCGGTCATCGCGATTAAAAGTGGCCAATGTCCTGTCCAAAGGTCTAATCGGTCTCTGCACCAAATACAGACAAAGTTACTTTCGCTTTTATACTTAATATTAGTATGGATAAATGTATTTCTTTATTTTTATTTATAAGGGGAAGATGTTGTGATTGTTATAACGATATTTTGTGTTGTCTATGAATAAATGTCAGTTGTTGTCCGGCGCCTGGTGGTTTCATTGAAAACATAACAACACTGAAAAAAAAACCGACAAAATTAGCCCAGCCGTTTCGGAGATTACCTTTTACAAATTTTTTGTTTTTGTCATAGATATCGCGATACATTCATTTTATTTTTAAGGTTACAAACAGACACTCCAATTTAAACTATTCTATCTATAAGTATCTAATATACAGGGTGTCCCAAAATTCAAGGATAAGCCGGCAACAGAGGGTGGCCCTACTTATGGCTGCTCTGGAAAAAATAAGAAAAAAAACATATCTCTATTTTTTTTTTTAATTATTTAAACTTTTTTAAAATCCTTCGAAATTCGGTACCCCTAATGATATTTTCAACTACCAGGCCCACAATTTTGCAAATATTTTTGAACTCTTTTCTGTATAAGCAAGCTAAGAAGCATGACTATCCATCACCACCCTGAAAAATTATAGAATATTTGTAGTTATTTTACAAAAATGAGTCAAAATATTTTTTTGTCGTCAAATTTTCATACATTTTTACTTTCGACCCACTTTATCATATCTCGGTGAAAAAAAAGTATGGACACGACTATGGCATCCTTTTTCAAAAATTGGCGCAACTATCCAAGATTTCAAAATGGTATGATTTGGGTATGATACTATAATGAAATACTAAAAAAAAAATTTTTTGTGAATAAGAATCATATTTCATACATTGCTTTTATTGAAAATCACCAGATTTACTTTGTACATAATGCATTCATCCTCAATAAAAAATCATTGACGGGACTTTTGACTAAGTGGTAACCGAGTAGGTTATCACATTACGAGGTTAAGCAACACAAGCCAGGGTGGTTTTCGGATGGATGACCATTCTTAAGACATTGAGGTACCTCCGTTCCTCAGAGAGTACGTTAGGCCGTCGATCCCGGTAGCCATATGAGTATCTATGACAGTTGTTACGGGTAGTCGGAGCGCTTAAAGGCGAAAAACTAGACTCACTACATAACTTTGATATCGCCAGTGGATTGTGGAGGTCAGGTGGCAGTCGCTTCACGGCAAATTTCACATTTCTGCTGTTTCATAGTTAGCCGGGAAATCAGAGGCTTAGAGTTTTATTGGAATTTTCTTAAGAACAATAGGTCTCCGAAAACAATTGCAACGCTGGACTATCAATGCGGTTGCGGATTATATTTCTGGCAAAAGATACGCACGAAAAATAATGTATTAATGCCAGTGGCAAACAATTAAAACATGTAAAATAAAAAAAATATTAATAATGCAATAATTATAAAATTATACCATTATGTTTGTTTAATTTTTTAACAGTATGGATGTTCAACACTCATCATCCTCTGAGCCTTTACAAAATACAGAGTCGGATTTTATGATTAACTGTGAAACAGCAGAACCGCGAAATTTTCCGTGAAGCGACTGCCACCTGACCTCCACAACCCATTGGCGATATCAAAGTTATGTAGTGCGTCCAGTTGTTGGACTTTTAGGGCTCCAATTACCCGTAACAACTGTCATAGATACTCATATGGCCACCGGGATCGACGGCCTAACGTACTCTCTGAGGACTCCGTTCCTCAGAGAGTACGTTAGCCTCAATGTCTTAGGAATTGTCATCCATCCGAAAACCACCCTGGCTTGTGTTGCTTAACCTCGTAATGTGATAACCTACTCGGTTACCACTTAGTCAAAAGTCCCGTCAATGATTTTTTATTGAGGTTGAATGCATTGTGTACAAAGTAAATCTGGTGATTTTCAATAAAAGCGATGTATGAAATATATTATGATTCTTATTTACAAAAATTTTTTTTTTTAGTATTTCATTATAGTATCATACCCAAATCATACCATTTTGAAATCTTGGATAGTTGCGCCAATTTTTGAAAAAGGATGCCATAGTCGTGTCCATACTTTTTTTTTTCACCGAGATAAGATAAAGTGGGTCGAAAGTAAAAATGTATGAAAATTTGACGACAAAAAAATATTTTGACTCATTTTTGTAAAATAACTACAAATATTCTATAATTTTTCAGGGTGGTGATGGATAGTCATGCTTCTTAGCTTGCTTATACAGAAAAGAGTTCAAAAATATTTGCAAAATTGTGGGCCTGGTAGTTGAAAATATCATTAGGGGTACCGAATTTCGAAGTATTTTAAAAAAGTTTAAATAATTAAAAAAAAAATAGAGATATTTTTTTTTTCTTATTTTTTCCAGAGCAGCCATAAGTAGGGCCACCCTCTGTTGCCGGCTTATCCTTGAATTTTGGGACACCCTGTATATAAAAATCAATGCCACTTTTCGTTGTTATTCTATAACTCAAGAACGGCTGAACTGATTTGGCTAATTTTAGTCTTGAAATATTCGTGGATGTCCAGGGAAGGTTTAAAGGATGAGAAAATAGGTGCAGCGGGAACGGGAAAAATATGGCGGTACGAAGTTCGCCCGGGATAGCTAGTTTATTTATATAGATTAACGGCATATCCTATTATAGTGTGACACTAGAATAAAACGTAAACTTACAAAGAATTGGGTTCCAATCACTACCACAGGTGAGTGAGCTAGCAGCGGAGATGGCCACGAAGCTTCCCAACAAGATCGACGTGGAGACCACCGAGCGTATGATGGGACCAGAGATTGTGATGCCCATGTGCGTCTCTCTTCTTCAAGAGATCGGATACTTTAACACACTTATCAGCTTCATTGTCTTCGGACTGAAGGTAAGTAGCAATCACATTAACATCAGTTTCAGATAGAGTTTTGATCATCCTCATCCTAGAATTTATCCCAGTTGCATTTAAAGTATCTGTTATTGTATACAGGGTCTACTTTCCTGGTATTTCTCCATGGTTTGTTCTCCATCTGGTTTGACATGATGCCAACAGCTACATTCTATCATCGCACCTCTCGCCACAGGCAGGGAATTCATCCTCACACATTGCGTCTGGAAACGGTGCGCACTGTGTGGTTTGAAAGGCAATTCATCCCTCGCACACTCAAGCTGTGGAATGAACTCCCTACGGTGGTTTTCCCAAGCGACTACAATATGGGGTTCTTCAAGAAGGGCATTAGAAGGTTTCTTCAGGGTCGGCAGCGCGAGTGTGACGCCCCTGGTGTTGCATACGTCCATAGGCCACGGTGACCGCTTCCCATCAGGTGGGCCGTGTGCTTGTCTGCCAACTAAGTGGTATAAAAAAAAAATCTCTTCCACTTCGTACAATCTTCGGCATTCCTATTTGTAAAATTATTGACACACATTTATATAGGGTTCAACCTTCCTTTCGGAGCTCTCTGGTATACTTTTATTACAATATGTAATTAAATGATTACTCTCATCATCATTATAAATACAAAAGAGATTCATACCCAGGATTTGCTCGATTAAATGATGCTATTGTGTAGGAATTACGTCGCGCTATCGAGGGCCTGGTGGTGATGTCCGAGATACTGGAGATGATGTACACCTGTATCAACCAGGGAAAGGTTCCCAATTTCTGGATGAAAGGTACCTATACGATTTCTTCCTAAATGTCGTTATTTTAAAATGGTACTACAGAGTACTCAGAGCCATCTAGCGAAATCAAAACACATCTAGGAACTATTAGTTCTAATGGAATTTACCTACTTTGGTTAGGAATAAATGAGATTACGAGTATTTTCCACAGAGCATATAAATAGAGGAAGTATTGTTGTGATTACTGATTGTTCTATGAAGGGATGCGTGATACTTACATAATATAAGATATGGACTTTGATTCACATAGTGTAGTTCTGTGTATGTGCATGTACTAGCCCGCCAAAAAAATCAATAAAAGGACTGATCACCCAATTATACGAGCCCCATGAGCCCCAGATTATTTTAATATAATTTATGATTGGTTGGCGTGAAAAAGCATCTGATGAGGCCGTCAAGCTGAGTGCCACCATTGTAACATGGTACATGTCTGTAATGGTGACCCTCTTTTCAGAGACTTTGCTTTCAGCTTACCATCAGGCGAGGCGAAGTCAAATTGACGTGTCCTATATAAAAAAAAACCAAGAAGATTTAGAGACCCGCTTGGTGAAGCCTGAATACATTGTCCCCAAAGTATTGTTATAGTCCTCTCATTGTCCTCTCAGCTATGTAATTCGACAGCCTTGATAGAGATTGTCACTGGTCGGACTGGGTGACGTCACTGGAGATCGATCAATGACAATCTACATCAAGGCTGTCGCAACGTTGTGCTAGAGAATTTCACTGCTGTACTTGTCCTGTCGCCTCTCTACACTTGCCCACCTCCTCTCTGCACTTGCCCGGCCTCCTCTCTGCAGTTGCCCCATCTCCTCACTTCACTTGCTCCACCTTCTCTCTGCACTCGCCCCGCCTCCCCTCTACACTTGCCCCACCTGCTCTCTACGCTTGTCCCACCTCCTCTCTGCACTTGCCCCATCTCCTCACTGCACTTGCTACACCTCTTCTCTGCACTTGCCTTGACCCCTGCCCTTGACCCTTGCCCTTGACCCTGTCTCCGCAGCGCGTCCGTCCATCAAGCCGCTGGGCTCGTGGTGCCGCGAGCTGTTCCTGCGCGGCGCGCACCTGCAGGGCTGGGCCAACGCGCCGCGCGGCCCGCCCACGCTGTGCTGGCTGCCTGCCTTCGTTGCGCCCACTGGTTTCCTCACCGCCGTCATGCAGGTAAGCCCTATTGTCTGTGCTATACCTTGGGATACATATCTTGGACCTAAATCACAAGACAAACGAGGCCCTGTAGCGCGCGAATTGTTTTGTAATAATTATTATTGATGAATTTGAGCTCATCCACCGCAGTAGTATTGGTTCTCCCTTGTTTGGTATAACAACGTTTGGTCGAATGTTACTAATTCGAACAACGTTTGAGAAAATAATTGCTTTGCATAATATCGATTGACATAATTTTCATTTCATCGAATATTTATTTGCGATAACAACCTTTGCGCTATTGATCAAAAAGTATAATGCTCATTTCATGTAATGTTCAGTTGATATTATTATGTTTTTCATCGAATATTCAATTGGTATAATGTTAATGTAGTGTAGAAATTTATTTATCTGGCCCTCGGCGGCCGCTGCCGCGGCACGCTCGCTTCGCTCGCTCGCCTCGTGCTTGTTGTGGTCACAGTTCTAACCTAATCTAACCCTGCCGATTTCCGTGATGTAAGAAAACCACTAAGAGTATGTTTCATGAAAAACAATACAAGTAAAATTGAAAAACTCTCAGTGCAATCGGCAGAGTTAGGTTAGGTTAGAACTGTGACCACAACAAGCACGAGGCGAGCGAGCGAAGCGAGCGTGCCGCGGCAGCGGCCGCCGAGTGTTTCGATATGATCTCTCGACTAAATCATTATTAGTCTAATGAAGCATTAGTTTAAATAAAATTAATGCAAATGAAAATTCGGTGAAATGATATTATTCCAACTAAATAATTATGCTAAATAAAATTCTACCAATTAAATATTCGGTCAAATGAATAATTATGTGAAATGTCGTGTTGTGGTGCACAGACGACGGCTCGTGGCGAGTCGTGGCCCATCGACACGTTGTGCTGGGAGTTCAACGTCATGCCGCTAGAAGAGAGCGGATTTGTGCGACCTCCGCGCGACGGGGGAGTCTACGTCAGGTCTGACCAGCTTCTTATATTGTTTGACATAAATCATCCGCCATTCATGAGTTCCCCAATATGTGTAACTTTACTGGTGATTATTCTTGTGATTTGACATGAACCTGCCACGAACGTACTGAACATAGTCAATGTAACATTTTACTGAAACTGTAAAGCAAGTCGCATGCAAACCATTCAAATCTATTTAAGTAGATAAGAAAAAGTGAATGCTCAATTACCCCAAGATGGTTGTATTATAATTTCGAAGGCTCAACACGTGCTTATGTAGCTCAGTTGTCAGAGCATTCCACCTGAAAGGGTCTGCTCGCGGGTTGAAACCCCGGAGCATTCACTTATTCCAATCTTAATGTATTTTGTTATTCACTTTTATTGCTACTCTTGCCGTAAATTCATATTAAATTTGTCGATTTACGTTATTATAAAATTTTGGTAATAATAACTCTTTTACTTCATAACCATCAGGGGTCAATACCTCGAGGGAGCGTCCTGGTTCCGTAAGGAGAGTCACCTGGCCGAACCTCTGCCCATGCAGCTGGTGTACCCATTGACTCCTATACACTTTAAGCCTATACGAGCCACCGGCAAAAAACTGCGCAGTAAGTCTATTTGATCAAATTTCGTTTAACTGGGACATTACCACAATCTTTTAAAAGTAATATTTCAATATATAAATATTTATCTCTCATTCTCATTTACTTACTTTTTAATAGTAAAATAAGATTGAAATAATATTGGGTACTTGAATGAAATTTTTAACCATTTAGGCAAATTCTACTACTATACTATTCAAATAGATTAATGTAAAAAAAAGTCGCCACAAGATGGATGTATAGGAAAATTTGGATAGCTAGAGGCGTGAATCAGTGGCTCAGTGGTCAGTCTATTGCTGTGGTCAAAGTTTTGGGCCGACAAAATTTAATAACCCAGATCTGGCCATTGACTCGAAGAAGTCTTCCTCTTCTGGTCAGAGCATTTCCCCTATAAGGGAAAGATCGTAGGTTCGAGTCCCGCATGAGCTGATTCGCGTTTTCCTATCTTAGTCGATCATTAATATTCTTAAACAGATTGCCTAGTATAATATACATAAAATCATAGAAAGTAATAATTCTTTAACCTCAGCTAACTCGTTTGTTCCCAGACCGCTACATTTGCCCATGTTACTATTACCCTCTGCGTAAGGGAGCATTTGTAGTCGCAGTGGATCTCCCCTCCGGCAAAGAATCTGCTGATTTCTGGGTTAAAAGGGGCACGGCTTTGCTGTGCACTCTGTCTACTTAAACAAATAATGCAAGACATGTTCGTGATTATAGTTGAAACTACCCTCTAGAACGTAGATATTTCTGAATTCGATTACTTACTAGCAAAACAGTTCTTTATTTTACCGTTCATATTTTTAAGATTTTAACACAATCTTTGTTTTAACATAGTTTGTTCATAATCAGATAATACACAAGGTTTATTTTCGTAACTGTTCTTTTAAATTGTGTTACTAGTTTATGGGGTTTGTTTCATAGATGGCGCTGTACCGCTATTCTGAATCGCGGTATAGTGACAAAAGTATGAATTCGGCAGTTTACTTAAGTTTCGAGAGAACGTTAAACCTTCTGTAGTATTTAATTAACATAAATAATATGTTTGTTGTGATTTATTTCTTGATATTATTCTGATCAAAACAACGAAGTCAACGAACAGAAATTCAAACCAAATAAGGTGATATTTTAATGTTATTTTTGAAGAGTAAGAATATGATCGTGTGAAACATATTTATTCTATTATTAGAATATTGTTATCATAGTGATAGTTAATTTGATATTGTTTACGAACACTTATTGTAGTTACATTATGTTTAATTTCAATATAATTTAATTCATTATTATTGTGTTTTTCTTCCGAATTGAATTCAAGTCCTACATCAATCTCAATATCAACTAAAGCTGGATCTTTTATGATGCTTATAATCATCATCCTCCTGCCCTTATTTCAAGTTTATTGAGGTCGGCGCAACATGTGTGGTTTTTTTCTATTCATCTCTAGTTGCAGTCATCTCAACATTCACTCCCTTCCTAACTATATCATCTATCACACAGTCCATCCATATCCTTCTAGGTCTTCCTCTACTCTTGTAGCCATCCACTTCAATATAAAAAATTAAAAAAGTACCTGAAAAAATCTAAAAAAAAGAATCGACTGTTAGGCGATACAAAGTTCGTAGGGTCAGCTAGTTATTTCTAAATAAACTTTTGAAGAAATGGGATTAAAAAAAACGGTATAAAAATTGCTCATGAATGTCATCGGTGCAGGCCGCCAGTTAATTAAATTATAAATGGTTTACAAGAACAGATGCTTTATTAAATACTTATTAAAATATAAGTTATAAATTCTTAAATACAATGTATCATAATCTAGCACTTGCTAATGTCAGGGAGGGCCTTCCCCTTACACTTGTTGATCCATCCATACCACGCGTTAAAGTTGTGTCGCTTGAATATCAGCTTGGCACAGGTTGACGCTTTCGTAATGTTGTCCGTTATCAAATCTGTAAATGAACGGAGTTATGATAAAACTGTGAGTAATAGCTTTGTATAACTTGACTTGACAAAAATAAATACCTAATTTCTTTCTTTCTTTCTTTATAACAATTAGTCTATATTGCAACAGTTCCATCGTCATCTACATTGTCTGCTTATTATTAGTTGGCTGACAGGCTGTACAACATTTTATTCTCTTTCAAGCAATCTGGCCCTCGATTTTGCAAAACCTACCTCAGACACTGCGAAAAATGGCATTAAACAGACTTTATCGCTATGGACTTAGTCCAAAATTATAAAAAAATATGTACTCGTACACAATCCATTCATTTTTTCTTGTCTACCCTCTTAATTGATATTTTAAAGTCTGCCAACAACATTTCTTATGTCTTCTTATCCCATGGGAACCTATTCCCAAGATAAAGTAGCCTATGTGTTATTCTAGACTATGATCTATCCCCGGATCAAATTTCAGCCAGTACCGTTTAGAGTACCGTTGCCTTTAGAGCATGATTGAATAACAAACATCCAAACATCTTCACAAACTTTCCCATTTATATAATTAGTAGGATAGGTGAAGTACCTATCTAATCAATACTAACCAGCGCATCTGACATTACAATCCTTCCCGGGTGATCTGCCAGTACTGCACCAGTACCGGTCGTTGATCTGGAACAGGCCCCAGTCCCGGGAGCCGTCAGTGTTCGGTGGGCCAACAGCTGCCGTGTTGCGACTGCTTTCCGCTTCAATCAGACACACCCCTGGCAAAAAAAAATTACAGAACTCACCAGCCTCACTCGCGTTTGGTAATAGATCTGCTTCTTAATAAGTTCTTGTATAGACTTGTTTAAAGAAAATCCTACTAAGCATAAAACAACATATTAGGTGCTAGTTAGGGTTAGTCACATTATCGAAGAGTGGATTCTGGGAATTCCTGGACAACCAAAATGGTAAAGATTTGTTTTTGCTCTGGAAAAGATATTGCAGCTTTTGGCAAATGTTTTGCAAAGTTGGGGAGTAATTCACGTTTCAGTCTATTATTTTTCAGCGTGTTTCTTTGATTACCAGAGCAAAAGTACACAGTACACAGTACATAACAAGGAGTCAGGTGGATTTAAACTCTAACATTCCTGGATTTATAAGGGCAGGTAGTTGCACCAATAATTGTGAATCTAAAATATCCTCTTCTGAAAATTTTATTAATGAACGTGTTCATATTACTGTGAATATCATTAAATTCAACTCCAGACTACTCAAAAAAATAACAAAAAGGCAATGACTACTTACAATTGCGCAGCTGATCTGCTGGAAAGTGTTGGTTCCTCAGTTCTCGAACCAAATCACATCTTCCAAAAACTTTTGCATCACAACTTAAGCAGAGAGCTGCTAAAGCCAAAAGCAGGATTGTAAACTTGCACATGTTGAACACAATTGAGGATAATAAACTTAACAAGTAATTAGTGCTGAATGTCCACCGTGTCTGAGCTCCTCAGGGACTTGCATTTTTATATGATCTGGTGTCTATTCGCAATGTAAGATAACAATTGTTAGATAGTAATGGGGGGGAATCCCTATAACAAAGCCTTGCGAAACAAGGCACAATGACCGGTATAGTGTTATCTCTTCATTTCGCCATAATTGATGCACTGAAATGGCACTTAGTAATTGTCTTTTGTCTCTACGACTCATATTCAACTTCATCTTCTGTCGGATCGACAGTGCTTTTACTATCAAATTCGGTTTTCGCAGTTAGCTGCTGCCTGAATTGCGTATTCGGAGCTGCTCATAAGATCTTCCAGTGTATTAAATAAGCATAAGGGTGGAAGATTTTGATCTTACCTGGAGGAAAGTACTCTAAATACTGGAGATAGCCCTCCGTCCACTAAGATCCATTACAAAAAATCCATTGATGGATCTTTTTACACTTTTATGTCCACTTTAATCCTCGATCCTGGGAACTTCACTCAAAAGATACATTCCCTTATTTTTAAAAAGAAACAAAACTGCGGTCAAATATTTTTGAAAATTTGCTTGCCACACCCGGTAATCGAACCGACTAAAATCCGAAAAAATAACATCTTGTATTTTTATGGCATTGACCGACCAATAAAAACCTTATTTGTCCATATCGATGATTAGGAAATGAAGCAATAAAACCTACTAACTCATATTATAGATTTAGCTATTTACAAAGTAAATAAACAGTATGTTTTCTTTGTGACAGGCATTTGATATCTTTATACATATACGGCTTAGCTTTGATTAGGCAATCATAATAGAAGCCTAGATATCTATTAAATTTATCATATACCTAGGTACTATTTGTAAAATGTAACTTATATTTAAAAAAAATGTTAAAAAGAAATCCTTTTTTTAGACTTCTTACGTAAGTTTGATCGCAATTGATTGAGTAAAACCGGAGAAATAACTAAATCTCTCGCTAAACAACATCCACGCGGGCATATACTTGATAGCAATTCCTATCTATCAAAACCAGGTGAATGCATGACATTTTAGGCTATACCTCCTTTGGGACACGACTCAATCAAGAAGCAATCAATCTTCCATTACGTCGATTTGAACATATTATGTATCTGGTTACCTGAGTACCTGAGTACTCATAGTTTGCGATGCGAAAATCATCATCATCTGCATATAGACGTATTCTCCTGATTGCATCCGTGGCCAAGATGACCTCGGAGCTCAGGGTCCGCCTTCCGGCTCTTCCTCCTCCACTTCGCACGATCTTGGGCGTCCATGGTAGTGAGACCATTAGCACGCATATCACCCTCCACGACGTCAAGCCAGGACTTCTTTGGCCTACCCCTTTTACCTGGACCCGGCGGGGGCACCATTGCCAGGCATTTGTTCCCCACGTAGCCTGGCGGTTGCCGCAAGACGTGGCCGCACCAGCGAAGGCGGCTCTCTTGCACTTTATCCGCGATGTCACGGACATGGAGGCTGCCGCGGATGCGAGAGTTCCGTACGCGATCTTTACGCGTAACGCCGCACATCCACCGCAACATTTTCATCTCCGTGACACGCAGCTCTTGCTTGTGTCGCTCGAGCAGCGGCCACGCCTCACAACCATACAAGAGAACAGGCCTAATGATCGTCTTATAGACCTGCCCCTTCAACCTGACTGGCATTTTAGGATCACAGGTGACGTCAGTCATTTCTCGCCACTTGGCCCACACGGCAGCAATGCGTGCCTTGACGTCGTGGTCGATCTCACCGGTCACATGAAGTACAGATCCCAGGTACTTAACCTGGTCCGTGCGCTCGACCAAATCTTCGCCTATGCGGACGGGTGTGGGATCTGTGGAGTTTAACGCTAAGTATTCTGTCTTCGCTACATTTAGCTTATATTCAAAAATTAATTCAACCGAAAAAAGGGCAGTTCAGAAGTAGGTACCTACTCGAAACCGGCGGGCTTGCATGAAAGGACCGATTAATGACAGTATAGAGGAAGCGCGTCAAGTATGTAAGGATAGAGCATGGAATTATTAAGTACTACGTACAAAGTTTGTACGTAGTACATAATAATTCCATGGGATAGAGTCAAATGGCGGACTTTTGTCTCTGCCTACTCTAGAAGGAAATAGGTGTAAGCGTATTATGTAGGTAATTCAACCTAAATTTTTAAAGACGAGGAATCAATTTTTTTTCTTTTTTTTAAAGAATATAAGCAATCGAAATTATTACCTAATATTCCCGTTAATCTCTCCAACTAAGCTAAATTGCTTGTGCTAGGAGTGGGTTCACATCGGTAGTGTAATGGCCAGGATTTGAACCGGGACCTCTCGATCGTAAGGCCGATTTCTTAACCACTAAGTTACCGATGCTTAATTAGTCCTGTGTAAGGCGAGTGCTGGTTCGCATTTAGTCGATCATTTATTAATAAATTAATAAGGGTTGGTAGACGAATGCCATAAATTAAAAATGTCCAATACGAATAATATCCAAAACAACAGGATTGCATTAAAAACAATTCAATAATATATTTAAAATTTTAGGTTATAACATGAATTCCTAAATACAACAGTTGCTAATGTCGGGTAGGGGCTTCCCCTCGCAGTTAGCGATCCAACCGAACCAGGCTTCAAAATTGTGCCGCTTGTGAATCATCTTGGCGCAGTCTGACGCTTTCGTGATGTCCTCCGATAACAGATCTGTAATGAAAAAAATCACTGTAGTTAATAAAACAATGACTATAATGGCGGGATAAAGGTGTGATATGTATGTATATGTATGTTTTAAGACTGTATATATATGAATAGGCGATGTATAATAAATTGAGACTAACCAGCGCATCTGACATTGCAATCCTTCCCCGGCATGCTACCAGTATTGCACCAGTATCTGTCGTTGATCTGGAACAGGCCCCAGTCCCGGGAGCCGCCCACCGGTGGACCAACAGCCATTGTGTCGGCATTGCTAACCGCTTCTACCAGGCATACCCCTGAAAGAAAGAAAGAAAGAAAATTGATTGTATTAGCATAGACATACATAGAAATATTATTTTTTTTGGGAAGGAATTGGAGGCAATTGTCCCACCCCCCCTCTCCCCTCCCCGGTGACAACTGAGAATCAGACTTCCCATTTGTCCCCTCTAGTCAGTTTTCAAAGGGAACATTCGGCACAAATTGTCACCCCGGTGACAAATGGGAAGACAATTCCCAGCTGTCACCCTGGGGGACAGGGCTAGAGGGGACTACTAACTGGGAATGCTAATTTCGGTGGCATTTTTCAATCATAGGTTTTCCGAAGATAAAATTTAATGGAGTTCTTTTAGAATATCTAGAATACTGATGTTGTGTTCTAAAAGAACTCCATTAAAAATTTTTCATCGGAAAACTTATGATTGAAAAATGCCACCGAAATTAGCAAAAAATTAGGCATCGTGAAATTACCCTCTCGTTTCCACGAAAGACGTCACTGGTACAGGTAAATGTTTTGCCGAGTTTGCAGTAGTTCATATTAAGGGCTTTGATTTTTAGCGAGTCTTTTTGAAAGAGCACACGGAGAAATGGCAAAGAGTTAGGTGGATTTACGAAAAGGTCTATATGAAAATCGTGGAATAGTAAAGAAGGGTGGGTCTTTTAGGTACTGTTACCATAATTATTATGTACTTATTTGCTTAATTCGGTTACAGATTACAAAAAAAAGAAACTATTCGTAGATAATACTTACAATCGCGTAGTTGATCCTTTGGAAAGCCTTGAAGAAACAGTTCCAGAGCTAACTCACATCTGGTAAATACTTTTGCTTCACAATGTAAGCAGAGAGCTGTTAGAGCCAAAAAGAATATTATAAACTTGCACATGTTGAGTAAAATAAATGATAATACAACACAAGTAATTGGAACTGAAGGTAAACAGTGTTTGAGCTCCTCAGGGACTTGAGGTCTTATATAATCTGGTGAATATTTGGCCTGAAAGATAAGGCTTACCTGATAGTAAAGGGGAAACCGTATTCCTTTATCAAAGCCTTGACCTGGAGCAAAGGTACCATGTTGTCTCTTCGTTTTGTCCTAAATCAGCGTGCAATCGTCACTTCCTCGTCTAAGACCTATTTTATAGATACACGACTAAAGATAGGACTTGTGGAACGGCTTTAAAAAGCTCAACTACCTGATATAATTGTTAGAAGTATTTGCACACAGTGCTATGGCCCACATTGGGAGAGGACTATTTAAAGCAGGGAACAAGAAATAAAATTCCTTAAGTATTATATTTTCTTTCTATAATATCACTGCTTGAGGCACCCATTTTGTTCTGGTCAATTAGGTAATAGTAAGAGTTTCTTGGATTTCGTAGTGTTCAGATTAACTTTATAAAAAGAATACTCAAACCACACGCACATAGACATACTACCTAAGTTGCTCTTAAGAATGGGACAACCTGGCGGACTATCGCATGAATAGGGGAAATCTCTGACTGATGGGTGTAAAGCGGAGCAAAACCCATTTTTTTCATACAATTGCCCAGTCACATCTAGCAGAGTAATTTTATGATGATCCCCACATAGCAGAAAGAACGTTCGAACGTATTCGATGAGTAATGCGTATTATATATTCCTAATGTTTTTGTCTATATCATTGAATACTAGAAAATAAAGCAATAAACACATTAACACACATTGATTGTAGGTATATTGATATTTTTTTGTGATAGGTGCTGATACCTATGCTAATACATAGGGGCTTAACTTTGATTAATTATCATCGGTCCTTTGTTCCTCGTGCACCCCCCGGGGCGGTTATGTCGGACTCGATCCGACTAAAACCGCAGGCTGTCTCTGGAATCATCATTGAACCCAAACCCCATTCTGCCCTGTTCTGTACGGTGCTCAAACAATACATTCAGTATGTCAAGCAGACTTACGTGTCTCTTTTTGTCGTTGAATATATCCCCATTTAGAACGATTATTATCTATCTGAACCAGGAGAACGCATGACGTAATGGGGCTGTACCTACTTCGGTCAATCCCGTCTAGATTATTTTCAGGCCCATGCAAAAGTGTCTGAAGCAATAGACAGGAAACTTGACGACCATTTAAGTATTTTAATCTTCTTTTCTTAGATGAGGTGCGGTGTGAATGTGGAGTTACTAGAGATACTATGGTGCTATGGGCCACCTACTGCATGCTCAAATAGGTATAATGTACCTACACACGGAACTAATGCGCCTCTAAGGTAGTGGCATATACTGGGCAGACATTATATGCCATCGAACGAAGAAGAACTATCCATAACCATACATCCATACTTCCATACTAATATTATAAATGCATAAGTATCTCTGTCTGTCTGTTTTTCTAAACCACTGAACCGATTTTGGTGAAATTTGGTACAGAGATAGATTAGACCTTGGGAAAGGACACATGCTATGTTTGGTCGCGATAGCCGACATCCACGCGGGTGGCACGGCGTTTCATAATATATAAGGCAACAGTTTTTATAAATAAATTCAAAACCAAATAAATATAACATTTATTTTGAATATATAATATATTCGACGACGAATAATCACAACGTTAGGTTAATGGTAACGGGTCTTCAGAAACAGTAGGGTCCTATGCGATTGTCATCATGTCCGTGCCGGGTAGTGTGCTAGGGTCGATCTCCATGAAGACGGGCTGGTTGTTCAGACTGCAGGAGCAGTAGCACTTCCCTTTAGGTGTACCGTCTTCTACCATCATCATTTTTAGGCTCAAGTCACTTGCGATGGCTTGTTGCATGTCTGAAAAGTATCAATAGAATTCAATAAAAATGTTTTGACTTGGTTGTCGCTAACGGGTTGCGAAGATCAGATGGCAGTCGCTTCACGGAAAATATCGAGCCAACGCTGTTAGACTGGAAGCGTACCCCGGACTCCGAGGTCAGAGACCGATCTCTGAGTCTGGGTCTTTTTACCAGTTTAAGTGCATATTTGGCTGGACTTCGATATTTTACGTGAAGCGACTGCCATTTGACCTCCACAACCCAATAGCGATAATGGGCATTATCGACTTTTTGGGACTCCAATCACCCGTAATGACAGCCATAGATGTTCATTTGGCAACCGGGACTTTACGTGGTGAAAATTACTATTTAGGTCAAAAGATACTAAATAAAGATTAAAAAAACAATGACTCAC
Source organism: Eilema depressum (assembly GCA_914767945.1). Classification (NCBI taxonomy): domain Eukaryota; kingdom Metazoa; phylum Arthropoda; class Insecta; order Lepidoptera; family Erebidae; genus Eilema; species Eilema depressum. Next base: position 21,419,651 of record OU612020.1, read on the forward strand.
TGGTTGAGGAGACTGTAGAGTTGCCAATCATAGTAGGCGCGACATAGGTATCATCGGCCCATGCTGCGGCCACCTGAAAGTATAATTTGATTGAGGAATTAAACATAGGCTACCTTTTTTTTTATCGTGCGGTAAATCACCATGGATACCTCCCCTGCCGGAACCGGAGGAGGAGGTTATGTCGGACTCGAACCGACTAAAACGCAAGCCGTCTGTGGGCCGTCAGTTGCCGGAGGTGAGATTGTTGTAGCCATATCCCTCGCATCCCGGCCGACCTAGGGCCATATCTCTCGATCTGGCCCTTTTCCGGTGTGGGGACCACAGAGTCCACAACTCGCCCCTGGGTATGGGGAGGCACGCAATGCGCGCTGCCGCCGCGGCCTGCTTCTGCTAGGGTGACAGGCGGCTCCACCCGTCACCCCCAGGCCCACGCTCATGGGGGACGGAGGTCATTCTGCGAACATAGGCTTCCTATGACACTGGTGCTTATATTCCGGTGGTATATCTCCGATGGGTTACCTAACACCTAAGTTACGGCACTATCCTAATGCCGCGAACTAAATATTATGTTTGTTATAAGTCGAGCAGTCCTATCCCTTAGCCGTCTTGAAAGTCACCTTTGGGAACAGTTGATCCTTGTAAGGAACGGATTAATTTAAATATAATTCTTCTGTAACTACTTTTGTTTACCATATATCTAACTCCTAAACAATTGAACCCATTTGGATGATATTTTGTGTCTACATTTTCATGGGTTCCTGAATGATTGGAAAACGCATAAGGACCCTGTAGGTGTCGTTGCTGTTGATGTGTGCACTGCTTTATTAGGTTGAAAGTCAACTGCCGGGCCCGCTAGTATAATTATAAAAATATAAACAGTACTCACAATTAGTAACACAACGAAAGCAACTGACTTCATGTCGACGACCGTAGCCTCAGGCAAGACAATGTAGTCTCTATAGCCTGAAAAATGTCTCGAGGCTCTTGTGCCGCTCTATGGCTATTTATATTAGCCGCACATTTGAGCTAATAAACCATTGCGCGCAGTTTGGCGATACGTCATCGCACTTGTACAAATATTGGGCAATGATTTAGTGTGTGTTTTAACTAGAACCAATGTTTTCCTGATGGACTGAAATGCTCTGCCCGCACACGTGTTTCCCTCTTCCTACAGTCCTGATTCCTTCGATCTCCGTCCTGAAGCGGGGCGTGCAGCATCTAACAAGGCCGTCAACTTATGGACCACGATTTTATGGCCATTAGCATCAGAAATGGTGGTCCGTATCTTCTGGACAGCATCTCAATTTTTTACCATCTAGCGGGGTGTAGTCAACTGACGGACAAAAAAGAGGAAACGAGCAAATCAGTTGTGTCAAAATGATCATCATAGCGTGCCGCAACTATAGTGTTGCATATTACATTGGCAAAATAGGTAGCGCCTACATCTTTGTGATACCACGACCCACGACAAATAGATAAAAAAAATCTGAACACATTTCTAGAATCCAAAAACACTACCAGATCCAGAATTTAATTTAATTTAATTTAATTTCCACTAAGCGTCGGTAGCTTAGTGGTTAAGGAGTCGGCCTTACGATCGAGAGGTCCCGGGTTCGAATCCTGGCCATTACACTACCGACGTGAACCCACTCCTAGCACAAGCAATTTAGCTTAGTTGGAGGGGTTAACGGGAATATTAGTAATTTCGGTTGCTAATATTCTTTAAAAAAAAAAAAAAAAAAAAATATGCTTTAGGATAACAAGGAACTTGGGAAGGCTTTGGATGCGACCGGGACCGTGAAGATGATGATGACTTTGCTTTGGGATAACAAGATACATAGTTCCCTGAAGGGCACTTAAATTCAAATACCAATGACGGGAAATACAAATAACATATTTTTGAAAACGACACAGTAAAATTTGTACAATATGTACATAAAATGAAACTCTGTATAATTTAAAATCATATTTATTTACAACTTAATACTTATCTTACATATATTTGATCTCAATACAGTACTTGGTTTCATATAATTATACTTATAGCTACAAGATATTATGCACTTCGTGTGATAACTTCGTGGTATGAGTCAACCTATCACATTCTAAGAATGTAGTACAGAGCAGTCTGTATTGTACTTACACTGTGTACAGGGGGCATAGTTGATAAGTATACACCTAGATACAAACAACCTTCTATGAAAAGGTGTATACTTATTTCCTTTGCCATGTGTACAGTCGGCAATCAAATGGATATAAGCACCTTCAATTGCATACACACCTATATGAAAATGGTGTATAACTACTTATTTCTTTTGCTGTGTGTACATAATTCACGGTTCAGGTTGGTTAGAAATAGAAAAATCTGGTCACAGACTTATATTGATAATAGTGTTTTATACTTTTATTTGTATATTTTCTTTTATAATTGGGTCACAACAATTTGCAATGATGACCCTCATTCCTGAGACATTCCCTTTCACCTTACAATCATGCGAGGTGAAGTCATATTGATGCACCCACAGAAATAATAATCACTATTGGTTCTGTGAGGCTCTATTGAAAAAAAAACACAGGCATTTTTAGACACAATATGGCACATAATGATAATGTTAACTTAATTTAAATTAGGTGTATGGGGTCACAAAAGGTCTTCGGGCCCCATGTCAACTTGTAAGCAGTTACCTACTTACATCTTCTGACTGGCGGACGAGGCTTTGGCGTAACCTTCCTTCTCGTGTGCCCCGAAATCGTGTACGTCTAATTGAAAAGTTCTAAAAAGGTATTTTCTGAAGGAATTTCCATACTTAAAAAAGCCCTAAAATATCAGGCTGCGCCCGCACAAATTAAAAGTTATGAAGAAGGAATAGGAAGGTGAGTTGGATTACCATCGTGGTGTAGTTATTGGTTTCACGGCGGTGCCGCTACTCACGAGAGGGCTCGAGCATTAGTATCGCTCTTCGGGAAGGGTTACTACGGAGCAAATAGGAGTACGGGGGTGGATCATGGCTTCCAGAGTAGAAGCTTTGGATGCAGCCGAGATTGGTGGTAGTGATCACCATCCCAGAATTAAAGTAATGGAAATGTACATTACATTGAATGAAACTTCAACCATGACCATTGCAAACATAAGAAAAAATCTGCGCGCGGTATGATCATTATGGAGTTTTAGACTCGTATTCTAGAACGACACTTAGTCCTGTATCTGGATTTATCTGAGGGCAGCAGCTTCAGGAAAGGTGTCACGTGACCAAAATGTCATGATATAGACATATGCCATCAACTTCATTGGTCGAAGAGAAGCGAAGAGATATGTCAATAAGGCTGATTTGATACGATTTGATAGATTGTCTATACACTCTGTCCTCAAATAAATCAAGATTCAGAACTGAGTACCATTCTAGAATATGGATGCCTCCCGCCAGTTAAAGCAGGCTTACACGGAAACGCCTGCGTTTTAGCAAGATTTTGTGACGTCTAGGAAATGTTGATAAGTTATAGTAGGTAATAAGTTATTATGAAAAATCTTCAGTGATAGTGCTATAGTGCGTATCTAGCATTGATACAGGGAGTACATCATATAAGGGCTAGGTATAAGTCTGATCGTTAGTAGATCGACTAGCACTAGATCAACTACATACCTACATCAAATTACAATTAACTTTAATTTCTTTCAAGTATGCGGAGACGCGGGTATGCTCTTTCAACTGATGCATGATGTCTTAAACACAAACATCTTTTACTATAGATGTATCAAGTTAAGGTGCAATCACTTTGTATTATTAGAAAAACGAAATTTGCAGCATCTTTAGTACCTGATACTTCCCGATATTTACTAACACACTACCGCACTATCACCAACGAAAATCACCAATTCACATCTAACACAAAATACAACATAACCCTCACATTTGGAATCCTTTCAGTGCTCGCATAACAGGAATCCCTAGCAGTCCCTCATTTCGTCACACCGCATAAGTCTTCTCATGGTACCTCCCCCCTCTGTGGTACCTGACTCTTCGGAACTTCCTCAGGGGGCATCTTCCTGCTGCTCTGTCATAGACTCCATATTCGCAAGTCGGGGGTGTGCAGTTCCCGTCATCTACGCAGACCCGGTCCCGAAGACCTAGGTGTTCTTTCCCTCTGGCTAAAGACTGGCAATCCCGACGACGGGTGATATCAGGCCACTCGCATATACAAGAACAGCGGGCAGTGTCTGTCATGCTGGCCAGGAAAAGTCTTGGACATGTGCACCTGAAAGTAAGGAAGATATGACTTTGAATTATTATTTTTCACCACAAACACGACCCATTTGAAGCCCCAGTTGCCAGCCTATGGCCGGTATGTTATATTTTTATAATTCAGCACATGGTCCAGATAAAACAGCTGGCAGTGTCATTTCGCTCTAGAAAGGAATTATCAGGAGTTCAATTAAAGGTAGCTTCCTGAGAGAGTCTTCGATAGCCCTGGGCAGCCGGGACATGAGCGACAAGTCAACCTCACTTTGCAATTAGCAATTGATGACCCAAAACAAGTGTGGTTTTTAGTCCGTAAGAGTCCGACATAACCACGAGAGGCGAGAGGGGGTATCCTATAGAAAGGGATCCAAGTGACGTGGACATTTCCATGGATTCTACCGAAAACCACATTAAGATGAGGATGATGGCTTACCTGCGCAGTTGCGGAGCGGCAGTAGTTTCCTCTTCCTCTTTATCCATAGCTGGTTCTTCAGTGGGCATTCTCCAGTCGTTCTGCCGTTCCATCACTCTTCGTGGCTTCTGCTCCTGGCTCTCGCTCGAGCTAGGTTGGCTCACACCCATCAGGCCCGCACTCATTCTCGTGATGATGGTACTCTGCAGAGTATCTCTAGAGACGCAGGCGCATTGCGTATGATTGTAGAACTGCATCTTGACCACTTTCATAGAGCCGTCAGCTTTGTGGAGCTGGAAATATGAATTTATGTTATTTATAGGTGTACACATAAACCTTGTTTCCACCACGATCTTTAGAGACCAAGCTAACCTTATCTGCAAGCCGGTATACCTGCTCATTGATGAAGGAGACTCTGACGCAGGTTTTCCTCAATGCATTGGCTGGTCAAACGGTAGTTTGCCTTTGCCTTCAGGTGACTATGAACATTTTAGTCATGTAGATACGATTAAAAATCTTGAGAGCCTAATACTCACATAGAACGGTAACAGCACGTGTGCCCCCGCGATGGGCGCGCAGACATCCTCCTCATTGGTGCAACAACCAGCATCCGGCGCGCAGCGGTGTAGCTGCACGCAGGGGGGAGTGTAGCTGCAGAGAAGAGAGATTTAGTATTCAAAACAAAGTAATTGTAATTGTAATAATTTCATTCATTTAAAAGAGGTGCAGATTTTTCAACACAAGGCCCAATATTTATCCACATCCAAGGGGGCCAGTTCGAAATCGGAGATGGCCTTGGGTCAGCCAAGATTGCGAGAATGTCTTAGGCAATGTCACACGCCGGCACGACAGACCCAAGACGGCGCGCGGTTTTAGTTGGTTCGAGTGCGATATAATCACTCCCGTCGCCACGTATGACGGCGTGGGATATTTGAGGGGATTGCCGCACAAAAAAGTATTGTTTTACAGTTCAGTTTACTTACGCCGTATCAGCGGCGGGTGCCATTTGTTTCACGATGAGCCAGCGCGGCTGCGGCAACAGGCATTCCGCCAGGTGCAGTATTGCGTTGGTCCTCTGCATTACTGCGCTGATCAGCTCACGACGCTCAGGCGGGGACATGTTTGCTAGAAAATATAAGTTGGTACTGTCTATAAGCACATAATAGACGAGCTATAAGTAGACTGTGCTGCTAGTGTTAAAAGGAGACGTAAATTTATGGAGGTAGGACACGAAGGTATTTCCGTCCCAATTGAGCAGTCCGACTGGGGAACTACCTCCCTACAGAATACCGCGGCTAAAATAACCTTGTGTTGTGTTCCCAGCGGTGAGTAGGGTAACCAGAGCTCACTGGAGAGGTTTTGTGCTGTCAGTGAGAAGATCAAAGGCTTGACCTGCTTGTCTTCTGCGCTGACGGCACAGAATCACTCAGTTCTTACAGTGTCGGCAGCACGAGTGTAACTCCCTTGGTGTGTGCAAGTCTAGGTACTTACGGTCTTCTACAATCCTGGGTCTGGCATTAGTAGCGGCCATTGACGCAGCAGCTGACACCACCTTCCTGATAGGCTCCAGCCTGGTGATGGCAGATGGAGTGACTCCAACGATAGAGGGCCTCGTTGTGGAACTGGCATCGGCTAGATCCTCGGTGTCCCAGTCGTCGTTTATTGGGTAGTCTCCATCGGACCCGTCCGGATCGTGGAAATGATCTGGATCCTGAAAATAGGAAAAGTTTGAGTTAAATTATATTTAAAAAGTCAGAATGTGGCTGTGCAGTAGTCGTGAATATTATGTTATGTAATACGTAAGGGCTGTCTACTCTTCAACAAAGCAAACTTATACAGAGAGAGGATTAATGAGTCGAGATCTTGCACGGATTTTGTTGAGCATTCTCTCCATCACGCATGTTCCTGTTTTTTAAATATTCAAATCAAATCAAACCAATCATTTATTTCCTTAATCAATGTAGGTACAATAAATTACATAGGTTCTTAACTTTATCGTGCATTATTAGGTACATTGTTCTCTATTAGAACCACGTTGATTTTAACGTGTATATGTAACATATATAACGTAGAAACTGTCCAAACGGTGGGCTCTAAGCACTTCAGGCCCCGCCGTTCAAATAGACCTCAGAAACTCTCCGATCACACCCAAAAACTCATGGCTAAACGACGCTCACTTCGACTGCAGTCTTCCGATGATGCAGAGTCATATAGGCAGCTCAACAGACAGATTTCCAAATCTCTGCGACACGACATACGTCTCTTTAATACTGAACATATTAAAGAGACAATCGAGCGGAACAAAGGCTCCAAAGTGTTCGCAAGAAACCTGTCTGTTGGGCAAAGCCAGTTGACTAAGCTGAAGAGAGAAGATGGCAGTATAGCGTCGACCAAGGCTGAGGTTTTGGAGGAGATCGAAAGGTTCTATGGACAGCTATACGCTTCGGTCGCTAATCCTGCTGGCAACATGGCGACCGACCCAAGAGCCAAGTTGACCCGACACTTCACCGAGGATATCCCGGACATCAGCCTGTACGAGATTAGAATGGCCCTGAATCAGCTTAAGAACAACAAGGCACCGGGTGACGACGGAATCACTTCAGAGCTTCTGAAAGCGGGTGGAACACCGGTACTTAAAGTCCTTCAGAGGCTTTTTAACACCGTCGTCCTCGAGGGCATAACGCCAGAAGCGTGGAACAGAGGCGTGGTGGTGCTGTTCTTTAAGAAAGGTGACAATACCTTACTGAAGAATTACAGACCCATCTCGCTTCTGAGCCATGTTTACAAGCTGTTTTCAAGGGTCATTACGAACCGTCTCGAGCGCAGGCTTGATGACTTCCAGCCTTCCGAACAAGCCGGTTTCCGAAGAGGCTACAGTACCATAGACCACATCCATACGCTGCGGCAAGTTATACAAAAGACCGAAGAGTATAATTTGCCACTTTGCTTAGCGTTTGTGGACTATGAGAAAGCCTTTGATTCGGTCGAGACATGGGCTGTGCTTGAGTCTCTCCAGCGGTGCCGTATTGACTATCGGTACATCGAAGTGTTGAAGTGTTTGTATAATAACGCCACCATGTCGGTTCGAGTACAGGAACAGAGTTCGAGGGCGATCCCTTTGAAAAGAGGCGTAAGACAGGGAGACGTGATATCTCCGAAACTGTTTACGGCCACTTTGGAGAATGCCTTCAAGCTCCTGGACTGGAAAGGATTCGGCATCAATATTAATGGCGAATACATCACTCACCTCCGGTTTGCCGACGATATTGTAGTCATGGCAGAATCGATGGAAGATCTCAACACGATGCTCGAAGGCCTCAACCGAGTTTCTCAACAGGTGGGTCTTAAAATGAACATGGACAAGACAAAGGTGATGTGCAATGCCCATGTTGTACCTACCCCAATATCTGTTGAGAGCTCGGTTCTTGAAGTTGTTGACTCGTACGTCTACCTAGGACAAGTAGTCCAGTTAGGTGGGTCCGACTTCAAGAAAGAGGTCAATCGCCGAATCCAACTCGGCTGGGCAGCGTTCGGAAAATTGCGCAATGTCTTCTCGTCCGACATACCTCAGTGTCTCAAGTCGAAGGTTTTCGACCAGTGTGTGTTACCAGTGATGACTTATGGCACTGAAACGTGGTCCCTCACTATGGGCCTTATGAGTAAGCTCAAAGTAGCCCAACGAGCTATGGAGAGGGCTATGCTCGGAGTCTCTCTGCGAGATCGAATCAGAAATGAGGAGATCCGTAGAAGAACCAAGGTTACCGACATAGCCCAGCGGATTAGCAAGTTGAAATGGCAGTGGGCAGGGCACATAGCACGGAGGACTGATGACCGATGGGGTCGAAAAGTCCTCGAGTGGAGGTCACGTATCGGCAAGCGCAGCGTAGGACGTCCACCCACAAGGTGGACAGACGACCTCATTAAGGCCGCGGGAACGCGCTGGATGCGAGCCGCGTCCAACCGGTCCTATTGGAGATCTATAGGGGAGGCCTATGTCCAGCAGTGGACTTCCTATGGCTGAAATGATGATGAAAATGATATATACCTACAATTAGTTGATACTACATCGCTAACCACACATTCAGAAATAGTGCGTTCAATTCGCGAGAACGTTTCTCACATGGCCTGACCCACATCTCACTCGTGAACATAAATTATACTGCTGTTTACTATCGCTATTGCAGTATTCATGTCCTGTCTGTGGCTTACACAATGAGTATGGAATAAATAACAGTGATAGGGCTGTCGTATGCCCCGATTTACGTAGTTGTTATATCATGGCAGTGGTGCGCACTGTGTGGTATGAAAGGAACTGTAGAATGAACTCCCTGTAGTGGTTTTCCCAAGCGACTACAATAAGGTGTTCTTCAAGAAGATCATTAGAAGGTTTCTTCAGGGTCGGCAGCACGAGTGTGACGCCCCTGGTGTTGCATACATCCATAGACCACGGTAACCACTTTCCATCAGGTGGGCCGTGTGCTTGTCTTCTCTCTTGTCCATTAATATAAATAGAATATTAACCATTATGACTGGTCTAAATCCGATAGTAGAGTCAACTTCATAAAAGTTCATAATTGACTGTAAAATCGATACGACAGAAAACAGTTAACTAAATGGACTTTAACACAACTTTGCCTACCCCTTTTACGGCTAAACAGTCGTAAATATATAAAAGAAACACTACAAAAGCGTTTCAATATCCCAAAACCAAGATCAAAGCGTCTATATTTATCTCAGAAGGCGATTGATTAAGTCATTACTTTGGGCATGTTTGAAAAGAAACATGCGCGGCTATTTATGGCTATGCTATTCTGGGTAGTGGGTTCGACGCTGCCCGTGGAATGCCATACCCTGAGTCGGTACACGAATCTGTACTTTAGTAAGCTTGTTAGCGATTAAAGACTATATAATTAATCAATTCGTTGAATTGAATTAGAGTTTGTTGTTTCAGGATACAGGCATTTTATAGCTCTGTTGGTATGAAAGCGTAACTTTGGAATGTTGACGGTTTTATTGCTGAAATAAACCTTCTAATTTGGTTAAGACTTACGACTGCAGATTATTATTAGTAGATACAGTGTATTAGGGATATTGAACCCCACTTCTTCGGGATCCACTCTAACCTTACCGTGCAAGGTACCTCTACTACGATCGCATAACTTGCTTTGTAACAGCGAACTTTGACTGAATGTCAGAGTTTTATTCAGTCACAAGACTCACAAGAGGTGTTAAACAGGGATGTGTGCTCGCGCCTTCACTTTTTGCCATCTTTTTATTCTATTTTTTTGTTTTTTTTTGTTTGCTGCAATAATTAGAGAGTCGCTGAGAGACAACACGGAGGGAATTCGAATCCGCTTTAGTACCTACGGATGGCATCGTCTTTAATTTGACTAGGCTGAAAGCACACACAAAGGTTTCCCTCGATATGATCACGGATGATCGTTCATTTCTCGTTCATTCGGATAACCGAAGCAAAAGTACTTAATAATAAATACGCATGGAAAATAAATTATCTATGAAAAAATTGAAGAGAAATAAATGTGTACTATATTTTTCCCTAAATTTTCCAAAAGTACTTACTATATCTTCTTCAAGAATACTATTTTGTCTTCAAGAAAAGGTGGCAACCCTAGTGGCAACCTTTAGCGACACCCCCAAAATGTGCCACACCCAGATATCCATGGTGTCACACCTTTTATTGCGTAAATTGCTTATCCAGCATATCGTATACACATAAATCTTTGCTTAGATCGGATTAGAACCAAGTTCAATAAATTCACTACCATTTTATACCTCAGGACATGTATCTTAGCTGCGTTTACATACTCGCGGCAGAGCGAGGGAAGTGGCGAGAGAAGTGGGCAGAGACGTAGTGTGAATGGTATATTCGTCATGCCGCGAGTACTGCCGCGTATGTTGCTGCGAATGTCGGCTTGGCAGCGCGAGTCAAAGGAGCGGCAATACTAGCGCGATGAACTATACGAGACCGCTAGATGGCGCTAATCTGTAAACACGACTTTCGTTATTGCTCCTCGAATATTAACTTTTAAAAATATTTATATCGATCTACGGAAAGTGTATAGTAGTTGAAAGTGATAGTTTTTATTAATAATCTATTTAATTAATTCGCTATGCTGTAAAAGCATAATGCGTACACTGCTACAGCGTTGTCCTCCATACGTTTACGTCCGTCTCCGTTGCAGGGCGAATACTGTAATGCGGACCAACGCGATGATGGGAGTGTGTGAATGCTAGGGCATTAATCGCGCGAATATTTCCGGCAACACGATGAGCAATGCGAGCGGCAGTATGTAAACGCGAGGTAAGACCTAAATCGTGAGAGAAACGAGGCCCTGGCGCGTGCGGATTGTTTTTTAGTAATCTATGCTTGGTGAATTCCTGCTCGTCCACCGCAGTACCTAGTACCTCGTGACACCCAAGAAACCACCCAAGCCCATTTTAGGACCAAGATATAAAAGTAAGTAAGTAAAAATGTCTTTATTGTACACCATAGATCCCTACTTCCCTACTAATATTATAAATGCGAAAGTAACTCTGTCTGTCTGTCTGTCTGTCTGTCTGTCTCGCTTTTACGACTAAACCGCTGAACCGATTTTGATGAAATTTGGTATAGGGGTAGATTAGACCTTGAGAAAGGACATAGGCTATGTTTGGTCGCGATAACCGACATCCACGCGGGCGGAGCCGCGGGCAAAAGCTAGTATCTATATAATATAAAAATCAATGCCACTTTTCGTTGTTAGTTTATAACTCGAGAACGGGCTCACCTATCCAAACCAAATGTTTAGGCTTTGTTCGGACTATTTAGTAGATGGTTTATGTGAAGTTTGCACAGAATCGGTCGAGCGGTTCTTCATTTATCACATTTTTTGATACTAATGAATTCAATAAATGGCGGATCATTGAGAATGTTATGTCAAATTGAAACTTTTTTCAGTGTTGACAGTACAAGCATGTTGTTATGTCATTCATGCGGGCATCTATTGACATGGCGGTACGAAGTTCGCGGGGTCAGCTAGTAACATTATAAAATAGAGATCTGAGTTATGTGGTAAGTACAGATGGCGGCCTTATCACTCTGCGGCAATTTCTTACAGGCAACCATAGTCTATACTCATCTATAGTATACACATATTCATCGTATTCCCTTATAGCCATTTATGTTGTGGTTTGGCATTTTTTGGCCTTACCGGGGGCAATTGCCAACCTCCAACCCCGAAGGGAAAGCCAGCGCCAGAACCTCGTCCGTTCTTCAGCAGGTGCGCACCGGCTTGCAGGTGAGGTTGGCTTGGGGCCCAAGAACTTGGTGGACCCCCTTGCACCAAAAAATTCTTATGTATACATAGTAGGTATAATGTCCTGAGCAATACCGCCACTATACCGAGTATGTTTATATTGCAAAACTGTTAAACACTTCACAAGACTTTAGCACCCATAATTTGGCATCTAATCTCAGCATGTCGAATATAAAGTGCAGACGCTCGCCATAACAAAATTACCCGCACATATACTACATAACTACATGTAATTTGAACCTTGTTACAAGTAGTTCAAGGTACATTATACCTTGTTATTTTAAAGCAGTAATTTCTCCGCGATTGCTGCTGTATTGTATCGTAAACATCCGCGGCACCTGCTTCTGTTCTTAGAAGCGTTTTATTCATCTTGGCACATGTTTATTGCCTAACTAAAGAAACCATCACATTTAAAAAGCTATTAAGTTTCCAATTCTGTACACTATAACAGTAACATTACATCTAATAAAAGCTATTACTCAAAACTTGAGGCCACTGAAATAGCCAGTAGCTGAAATGGCAGCATAGACAATTTCTCTTCGTTTATCTTTCACCAACGCAGTTGAAGAGAAATATCTAGGTATATCATGATGTTTTTGTCAAGATACCACCTTATTTTAGCAATTTCATTGGTCAAAGAGAAACAATGAGATATGCCTATGTCGCGATGTTAAGTCTGCAGGACGAAATTTTCACACGCTCAGTGAAATGAACTTCCTGCTATGGTTTTTCTAAGCGACTAATATATGAGGTTCTTATAAAAAGGGTTGCTACAGGGTCGGCAGCAGAAGTATGATGCTCTTGGTATTGCACATGTTCATAGACCACGGCATCCACAGGTGGACCGTGTGCTTTTCGGCCACCTAAAAGGTTTAAAATTATCCTAGTATCTGTTCCGTGACACTACTGTACTTTTGCCGTTTTTTTTTTTTTTTTTTTTTTTTTTTTTTTTTTTTTTTTTTTAACGAAGTCAAGAGTCAAGAATCTGCCCAGTTCACGAATCTGCCCAATTCCCGAATCTGTCCAATTCCAGAATCTGATAGCGAAAAATCAGTACGTCTCTATGATATATACCAACGCAATATTATGATGTACAGCCTATAAACACTTTACCACGCAAGGAATTTCGACGTGTATACTTTAGTATGCAGAAACTGGTTACAAACTTCCACCTCAGTCAGTTTTTATGTGACATTCTTGGCAGATCAATGGCGGACCACCTTATAAGTTAACTGTCATGGACACTCGGCTTAACCCGAGGTACGACGAATCGAGAATTTGTGTTTAATTATTTTTGATACCGTCGACGATAATGACGATATTATTAAATTGTGAACTCACAGAGCAAATATAGTTACTATAGAGACGAAATGTCACATTGCGATAGACTTTTTTTTATATGGGACACGTCAATTTTGTTTCGCCTCGCCTGATGGTAAGCATAAGGCAAAGTCTCTGAAAAGAGGGCCACCATTAAAGAAAGACACGTACCATGTTGCAATGGTGGCACTCAGCTTGATGACCTGATCAGGCTACGCTTAAAGGACTTAAAGGACTGGTATAAATTCAAAAGTTAAATCTACATCTCGATGATATAGAAAAGAGAATCGACCTAGGGCGGGACTCGAACTCGCGATCTTTCTCTTACAGGGGGAATGCTCTGACCACTAATCTTTCTATATCTTAATCGATTTAGCATACTAAATGCTTAAAAATTTCATTCATTAAATCTGCATCGTCAGAAATAGAGCTGGCTATGTTGTTATAGGTGCTTGCTTGGATACTCATTAAGCCTCTACGACTAAAGAGATGGCTAGGTAACGGAGTATGTTGAGGAGGAGCAAGCAAACTAAATGAAAAAGGCTGCTCCTAAAGTTCACTACATTCATAATACTTTAAACCTTTTTTTCTTTCATCCCTTCTCATCTATCTCTATAATATAAAAAATTAATACCTAAATGTGTTGCTAAGCGCACATTTCGAGAACGGCTGAACAGATTTCGCGAATTCTTTTTTTAGTACGAGTATGGTTATTACGGAGAGAGAAAAAAAAGCACGACTGTTAGGCGATACGAAGTTCGCGGGGTCGGCAGTACCTAGTATTATATTTTTCATTCACTGGTGCCACTTTGAAACTTCCTCTCATAGGTATACTCATTCCCCTTCTCGTTCATTCTCTGTTCAGCAGCGATATCACCTTCCTTAAAGCAAGTTATTGAGAGAGAGCTAACTATCGTGTCGCATCATGTGATTATAGCGACCGCAACTAACAACTAACCTCAAGGAATGCTAGGATATATCTGTACTTATTTCTTTTTTAACAGATAATTGTTTTTCCTTTTTTTTAAAGGACACGTCAATTTGACGTCACCTCGCCTGACGGCAAGCTGAAGGCAAACTCTCGGAAAAGAGGAAAACGGTTCGGCGACTCCATCCTCTGCCGCACTTAAGACCTGGAATTACTTACCAGTTCACGTGTTTCCCTCTTCCTACTCCTACAGTCCCGGGTCCTTCAAGCGGGGCGGGAAAAAGCATCTGATAAGGCCGTCAAGCTGAGTGCAACCATTGTAACATGGTACCTACGTGTCTATAAGACTAACTACTAAAGAAATTTCAGCATTGCATTGGTTGGAGTTTTTTTGCATAACAAAATATCTATACCTACTCCATTAAGTAGGTACCTGGACCTACTGAACTACAGTTAAACAATCTTGTTTTTTCTTTTTACACAAACACATTTGATTCTAAGCAAATAAACTGCCTAAAGTAGTTTTATTTTTAACGTTTTACTCCTATCTTGGTAGACATATCACCACGCACGATTTATACCTACATCGGGACATATACCTATGTTAAATCTAAAATATGCTCATCTCTCAAACTAAAATAATAATATAGACGGAACGTATAGAACCAGCGTGTGAAGCTGAAGCCACATAAAGTGATACTAAAGTAGCACCATCTCACTCGCACTCTTTGATGCACGCACGAGTGCGAGCGAAATGGTGCTACTTTAGTATCACTTTATTTGGCTTCACACGCTGGTTCTATACGTTCCGTCTATATTATTCTTTTAGTCTGAGGCTCATCTATACTCGAAGTAGGTATACGTTTTTTAGATGTTTTCTGAGGATAATACGGGATGCTACAGTGGTTGACGAGCTCAACTTGCATAGGTTCCCTATCAAACTTTAAAATTGATCAAAGTAATCCCCTGGTTTATGGTATTACAAAACGCCTCGTATGTCCTGCCCCCCTAGACAAGTGGCAATTCGTTGCTCGGCGTATGATGGAACAGAATGCCAAATGTATGGGATTTGACGTATATGACAGGCGTCAACGAATGTCAAATAGAATGCCAAATGTCAATCCCATACATTTGGCATTCTATTCCATCATACGCCGAGCAACGAATTGCCACTTGTCTAGAGGGGCTGAGATATACAAAGTGTAGGTAGATTATACAGAAATCCCCGAGCTCACTCTCCGTATGTAAACATGCATTGTGTTGATAACCTCTTGCCGACAACGGGCGGTGAATGGGAGCTCGATCTTCGGACGTGTGACCTCGAAGCATATCGTTTGGCAAGTGTTGTGTGTAGATTTGTACTTGTTATTTATTATAAATACGTAACATAACATACAATATGCTGTGAGATTTATTTTTTTAAATATTCTCACTTCGGTTTTGGAAGACCTAAAAGGAGATGGATGGACTGTGTGATAGATGATAATATGGTTAAGAAGAGGGTGAATGTTGAGATGACTGCAAATAGAGATGAATGGAATAAGCACACATGTTGCGCCGACCCCAAATAAACTTGGGATGGGGCAGGAAGATGATGAAGATGATGATGATTCTTACTTCGGTTATGTAGCTAGCGTCTTTGAAGCCAACCCAGCGTAATCTTTTGAGTTGTGTGTGAACCGCGTAATTTCGGTCGCTGCGTTCTATTTCATAGAAAGCTATTTGCAGGCAACTTATTTTTCGTCACCGTGTGAATCAAACAGGACTTTTCTATGAAACCGAATGCAGCAGAAATTAAAAAACAGAAGAATTACGCAACTTAAAAAGCAAAAATTACGCTCTTTTGGCTTCAGCCTGAGAGCGAATTTCACAAACGAAAGTCTCTTCAATTCGAGCGCTTACCACAGTTCCTTATAAGACTTGCACTTTGGAGCTCGGGATTTGCTTTTCCGTCAATGAACATTAAGCCTGCATTAAGCTGCTCGGAGGGTCTTCACGTACCTCTCGGACTAGCAGAAGGTTTAGTGGAGAGCAGGCAACTTTATTATTCTGTTTTTTTACTCCCTTAGGTCGCAGACAAGCGCACGGCCCACCTGATGGAAAGTGGTTACCGTAGCCTATGGACGAGTGCAACACCAGGGCTTACCCTGTAAGAACTCTCCGTTCTTACAGGGTCGACAGTAATCACACTGTCGACCCTGTAAGAACGGAGAGATTCTTTGCCGTCAGCGCAGTAGACAAGCAGGTCAAGCCTTTGGTCTTAACACTGATAGCACAAAACTTCTCCAGTGAGCTCTGGCTACCCTACTCACCGCGGTGATCTGTGGGGCGGAGGTAACACACTGTTCGATTGGTACGGCAATACCGTCGTGTCCTACCTCCGTGTGTGAATCCATAGGTATACAACTACAACTACAACTACAACATTCTACACAACGCTATCTAGACCCATGGTAAGCTTAATTAGCTTGTGTTATGGAATCTAGAATGCGGATATAAATACTTAGATACTTTTTTTTGTAAATACATACATATTATACATATAAACACCCAGACCAATGCAAATATTCATATTCATGCATACAAATATTGGCACTGAGCGGGGATCGAACCCGCGCCTCCTGCGTAGCAGCCGCGTTCACTACCGCTACGCCACAGAGGCAGTCGAAACTCGTCGTTCTTGTAAACATATATAATAAAGAGATTTACTTTACTACTCATTTACCTATCACTACATATAATAATTATTATAAAACAAAGTCACTGTCGCTGTCTGTCCGTCCCTATGTAGGTATGCTTAAATCTTCAAAACTACGAAACGAATTTTTTTATTTGATAGAGTGATTCAAGAGGAAGGTTGATATGTATGCATAATATTGTAGAGAAATACTGATAAATCAGGATCATAATACCACGCGGGCGAAAAATATGGCGGTACGAAGTTCACCGGAGATTATGGTGAAAGATGGCTTTCATTACTAAGACTTCTCGTTTTGCTCCATGAGGCCAAGTGAAGTCATATAGATGTGTCCTACATTAAAAAGGACATACGGCTAACCGCAAGTGCGTTGAGGCTCTAAAAAGCATTGATAAATCTATATGAATCAGTTTCGTACCACACTATATTATCATAAGTGACAACTTGCTAGGGTTGCCAAATTTCAAATACTTAAATCAGTATAAATTAAGGTTAAAATATAAATTACGTATCAAAGAAAAAAACTGTGAGACAAGTGTGACGCCCCTGGTGTTGCATACGTGCATAGGCCACGGTAACCACTTTCCATCAGGTGGGCCGTGTGCTTGTCTGCCAACTAAGTGGTATAAAAAAAAAGTTTTTGAGTCTACATAAATCTTGGAACCGCGTCATCGGCGATGATGACGCGGTTCCAAGATTTATGTACGTCAGTCACGTCACACGTCTGAGATGTCACACGTGTGAATTGTCACGATCGATGAATTGTCACAATTTAACAGATTAAGAATTTGTGAATTCTATCGTCGTGACGGGACGTGACGTAACTTCTTCTTCTTCTTCATCCTAGCGTTAATTCCCAGTCGCATCCGAAGCTTTAAGCTCGGAGTCTGGGGTCCGCTTTACCAGTCTTAACTACAAATTTGGCTAGACCTCGATATTTTCCGTGAAGCGATTGCCATCTGAACTCCACAACCTAATGGTAACATTAGGCGATATCGAAGTTTTGCAGCTAGACCATTGTTTTTGGACTTTTTAAGGCTCCAACTACCCGTAACGACTGCCACAGATGTTCTTATGGCAACCGGGACCGACGACTTAAAGTGCTCTCCGAGGCACGACCAGACCAATGCAAATACCCATATTTCATGCACACAAATATTTGCACTGAGCGGGGATCGAACCCGCGCCTCCTGCGTAGCGGCACAGAATAAGTAATAGTACTACGTACAGAAGTTGCACTCCTTTATTATTGACGAAAGCCGCCGTTATATCAACCTACGATATTTTCTTGGAATCGCCCATTGTTCCGAGTATCCAACGCCGCCAACTTGAGTGTTAGGGTTGTCACCTTGTCAGAAAATAAAATAAAACAATCCGATAAAATGTTTACAATCACTATTCATTTTGTAACCCACGACGCAAAAATGGCTGGGTGTTATAATAATAAAATAATGATGAGTGTGGGCGACTGAGGTACGAGTACAGCCGAACCTAGTCGAACACAGCCGAACACACGTTCGCTGTGCCTTGTTTTTTTTATCGTGCGAAAAATCCCCACGGATACTCCCCCGCCGGAGCCGGAGGAGGAGGTTATGTCGGACTCGAACCGACTATAACGCACGCCGTCTGTGGGCCGTCAGTTGCCGGAGGTGAGATTGTCATAGCCATATCCCCCGCACCCCGGCCGACCTAGGACCATATCTCTCGATCTGGCCCTCTTCCGGTGTGGGGACCACAGAGTCCCCAACTCACCCCCGGGTACGGGGAGGCACACAATGCGTGCCGCCGCCGCGGCCTGCTTCTGCTAGGGTGACAGGCGGCTCCACCCGTCACCCCCAGGCCCGCGCTCATGGAGGACGGAGGTCATTCTGCGACCTCCGACGCCCGAGTTGCCGCCGCTCGTCGCGGGCCACGCGGTTTGCGATTCTCCTCCGCTCTTCGCGGGCCGCAAGGACTGCTATTCTCCTTCGCTCCTGCTCCGCCGCCTCCTTCACGAGCATTACTTGCTCGCAGAAGGAGGCACCGGCTGCCACGTTCGCTGTGCCTTGACCTTGACCTTGGTTGAAACGAAACTTTGAATGAAACGATGAAATAAGTACATTTTATGCAAGTTAATAGCTTTTTGCAATAGTATCATGTTCAGTAAATTTTCTACGGCGTTCACCGATATAAATCTTTCGATGATCATCATTCATCATGTAGTAGGTGCGGTACTAATACAAATTAAATAAACTAGGTAGTCATTAAAATAGCAGCACGACGTAAATACATACTTGTTTCAAAATAAGTACCTACAGAACAATTTTTAGTTCTTACGAACTCATTATTATAGGTAGGCCTATAATAGGTAAGTACCAATGTCGTAGGTTCACGACGATTTAGTTATTTAACTACCTACATAAATTATACGAAGGTATGAACTAGAACGTAATGGCTTTGGTACTAATTCATCAAAAGTAATCTGTGCATAAAAATGGTAAAAACTTACATTTTACGCTCTTCTAATTTAAAAAAAGAGAATTTAGAGTTCTTTATTTGTAAATTTCGACATATTTGTATTGCGATCCCAATATGATGCGATCACATTAAGCAAATTACGTCACGCGTGTGCTCGCCGTCGCGCGCCGGCCCCCACTACTATAACAACTCAGGGGTTTGGCGCGTCATAGGTGCTTATCTCCGCAGCTACGGGCGAGTGACGGAGGCCTGGTAGCGGCCGCGTTCACTACCGCTACGCCACGGAAGCTGTTCGTGACATAACGGACGGTGACAATGACGCGAGTACTTACCATGATTTTTGTTGACTTAAAAGTTTTCACTTCATAATTCCTCAATACACACGATTTGAAACGTTTTGCAACTTTTGTTGCATCATAAATGAAAAGAGAAATCTCTTCCTCAACCCTGCGACGCGCATACACCATGACGTCACCATATAAAATAGTGTACAACGACAACCGCAACGGTGCGTGTACCGAGAAATTGTTATATTCGTAATTTTCCTGGTGACTTCATACTACTTGTACCAACTACTGATACTGGGTTGTGTGATGTAATCACAAAAATATGATCTCTATGGGACTATAGCGTCAGTTGTAGTGGTTATGGGGTCGATTTCTGCTCTGTGCAAAAATTTGGATGTATGTATGTCTGTCTAGGTGTTTCTATAATATAGCTACTATATTTATATAGTACAGGTATGCATTTAGGGTACAAAGTCTGTGTGTAATGAGGTAGCGAAGGATGAACAATTTTATAAAGGGAAGCCAATAGGAAAAGGAAAGACCATAGATAAAAACTTAAACCTTTGCAGAGCAAGCCGGTTGGTATCGATTTAGAGAGACCTCTCGCCAGTGTTGTGATTGTAAACTGCCTTAGAATCATCATCATCATCATCTTAGCCTAGCTTGTGTCGCGCCATTAAGACCTGGACTTCTTTACCAGCTCACGTGTTTCCCTCCTCCTACAGTCCCGGGTCCTTTAAGCGGGGCGTGAAAAAGCATCTGATGAGGCCGTCAAGCTGAGAGCCACCATTGTAGCATGGTACGTGTCTATAATGGTGACCCTCTTACCAAGACTTTGCCCTCAGCTTACCATCAGGCAAGGCGAAGTCAAGTTGACGTGTCCTATATAAAAAAATAAAAAAAAAGCTGCCTATTGCATTGCATCCAAGGTTTTCACATCGATGCCCGGGGTTCACTAACTCCTTTCATGTTTAATTTTTATGTTCCAAATAAAGATTTTAGTTCTTTATTTCTTGTTTAACATCAGACAGATATATACAGCCCAGACTCAGCCTATACATGGCTCGAGCCAACATTAGTGCCCGGAAAACGGCAATAGGCTCACCCCTATTACGTGGGACCTAATACAATGATTGGTGCAATGTGGGTTTTATTTCACCTCTGCCTAACAAACACTTTGAACTTTGAACTTCCGGGGATAAGGCGTGATTGTATGTATGTATGTATTTATTTCCTTTAGATTTGGCTTATGCTGCTTTTTTGGGTGCTACCCCCGTTTGACCTCCGTGCCCCGAGAGGAAATCCTGCGACCAGAGCCTCGCAAATTAATCCGTGAACGTACGAGGTTGTAGGTCAGGTCACAGATGTCAGGTTGGCTTGATCCCAAAATTGGTCATTCATATCATACACCCAATCATAGACTAATGTATGACTCTATTAATTTATTGATACTTAAATTGCTAATGAAAATCTTTATGATGAGTGACGAGCAATTTGACCTCATATCCTGAAATGATAGCGTTTAATGGCTGATGTTTCATTCACCGCAAGATAGGCAGCTGGCAAAGAGACGGCTACAGATGTCTATACTTTATAATTATATGGTTGGAAGGTATGCCCATTCTGAACTGCGAGTGCGATTATACAAGCTTAGTATTTAGTAAGTCCGTTATTGGGTAACTTATTTTGTTATGACAGTAAATTTAATCCAGCGGGATCCGCAATTAGACTAAAGCGGACCCAGACTCCGAGGTGAAAGCTTCGGATGCGACTGGGAATTAACGCTAGGATGAAGAAGAAGAAGTAAATGAAATCAATTGTGGCGTGACAGCCTCTGTGGCATAGCGGTAGTTAATGCGGCCGCTACGCAGGAGGCGCGGGTTCGATCCCCGCTCAGTGTAATTATTTGTATGCATGAATAATGGGTATTGGTGTGATCGTGTCTCGGAGAGCATGTTAAGCCGTCGTTCCCGGTTGCCATACCAACTTCTATGGCAGTCGTTACGGGTAGTTGGAGTCCTAAAAAGTTCAACAACTGGTCTAGCTGCAATGCTTCTATATCGACATTGGGTTGTGGAGGTCTGATGGCAGTCGCTTCACGGAAAATATCGAAGTCCAGCCAAATCCGCAGTTAGGCTGGTAAAGCGGACCCCAGACTCCGAGGTGAAAGCTTCGGATGCGACTGGGATTAACGCTAGGACGATGAAGAAGATTAAACTAAATTATTTTGTTAGTTTTCTTTTTGATACCGATCTTATGATTAGTATCTGTGGCCGCTTTTAGTAAGGTGCTTGTACAAGCACATCATTCTATTTGTTTTGTTTCTAAGTTTCTAAGAAACGTGACATTATTAGCATTGTGACATAATTAAAATACAGATTACTCACTCCGAGTACAAACTGAGCTAGATCAAATCTCTTGCGGTATTACAAACTATAAAAGAATGTACCTATCTAATGTGAAAGTACACCTATTTTTTTTAATTTAATACACGTCAATTTGACTTTACTTCGCCTGATGGTAAGTTGAAGGCAAAGTTTCAGGAAAGTGGGTCACCATTAGAGACATGTACTATGTTACAATGGTGGCAGTCAGCTTGATGGCCTTGTCAGATGCTTTTTCACGCCCCGCTTAAAGGACCCGGGATTTAGGAAGAACGAAACACGTGAGCCGGTGAGGAATTTCAGGACTTAATGGTGCGGCAAAGAAAAGAGTCACCGAACCGCTTGGTTCTCGATAGAATATTCTATACCGTATGCGGGTCCCTTCTAAGTCTTGTTCATGTTGTCCTGTGTAGGAATTTGATCGTCCGACCAATCGTTGTCGACCCATTGTTATTCGACTATTTAGCTTTCGGTATTATGTACGAAACCCGGTCTGTGATCAACTCTTACATTTGCCTAACTCCTAACGTATTTTATTTTATTTATTTATTTAGGCGCACAAAACACATTACAATCATTGAAAAACAATAATAGGTAGGTGCTAAAATACAGTTCCGTTATGGATCGTAACATAAGCACATGTGCACACAGCTAAAACAATATGTTAAAAACAGGAAAAGCTCTAAATTTTAAAAAGTATAATAATAGTAATGACGTGTTTAAACATGAGGATGGATGTCTTTCAGAATTTTAATGAATCTATTATAATTGGAATCAAATATGTCTAAGAGTTTGATCTTCCTTGCCACCTCGTTATACTGGCGAGCCATCCTTGTTAAAGGGTTAAAGAAAGAGATATTATTTTTGTAAACCTGAAGGGAAAATAGATTCAGTATTCATAATAATTATACCTATTAGAATGCCTCTAAATCATATCTCAATATAAGTAATTCTAAAAATATTCCTTTCAAGTGTACGATAGAACCAATAAAAGTTATACTGTTGACCGCGTCGAGGTAGCGAACCCGGAACCGCGGCCAGATGTGCGTGCTCGAGCCAAATGGGCCAGCTGGCCACCATTTAGGTCGGTTCCTATTAATTTGCAGCAACCGCCGCATTAATGAAGTCTGCTTTGAGGAACTGGATTAATTATTCACATATATAGGATATATTCACGCCTTTCTATTTGGGGGTACACAGAGACAGTAGTCAGCCATCTGTTTATTTCTTATACAAGCACTAGCGCAGCTGATGGAAAGTGGTTATCATGGCCTATGGACGAAAGCAACACCAGGGGAGTCACACTCGTGCTGCCGACCCTTTAAAAATCCAGAGATTCTGTGGCGTCAGCGCAGAAGACAAACAGGACAAGCCTTTGGTATTCCCACTGATAGCACAAAACCTCTCCAGTGAGCTCTGGCTACCCTACTCACCGCCGGAAACACAAGACGAGGTTATTATACCCGCGGTATTCTGTAGGGCGGGCGGAGATACTTCCCTAGTTGGACTGCTCGATTGGGACGAAAATACCGTCATCATGTCTCGTGTCCTACCTCCTCCGAGATCTGACCTCCACAACTAAGCAATCAAACATTATATCTATGTTTAATATAGGTAATATATCTTGTTAATACTAATAAACAATACTTCTACTTTCTAAATCTTGGCAGACATTCAGATAAACTTTGTAAATTCGTGTTGCTCTGGCGATACAAATGTCAACAGTGCCTACTGTACAATGTACATTGTGTTGTAACTTGTGTGTTGTGTTGTGTCTTAAGTGAATAAACATACAATCTCCAACAACATGTCAATAGTCAATAGGCAGTTAAGTTCGTGCTTAGTTACGTACTTACTCATCATATGTAACGAATAAAAATTAATATCCTACTGATATTAGGTATGCTATGTGTTTGAGAAGATGTTTGGAAGTTTGTAACTCAATCATACTCAAAAGGCTGAACGAATGTGGCTGAGATTTAGTACAGGGGGAGATTATAGTCTGGAAAAGCACATAGACTACTTTTATCCTTGGCAGTCAAGTTTAGTCATCTCTCTCATCCTCATCCTCACCTCTTATCCTCAAAGTCATCAGACTAACGGACGTGACGGAATTTAAAATGGTATTCTAATGCCCGTTTTCACCAACGTCCCCTAAATTTTAGGGGCCACCTAAGGAAAGTTAGGTTAACAAACAAACAAACCTTAGGGGACACCTAACTGCTTAGGTGTCACTTAAAATTTACGTATACGTATTTACATATTTACGCACGTTTTCGTAGGTATATATTTCTAACTAACTATTACAATCAATTTAATAGTATTTTGCAAAAAATATATATTTTGAAAACACTTACGGTTTTCGCCAGCACTACAAAATAGGAGACCCTTTCTTAGGTGTCACTTAGGGTGGTGAAAACGAATTTAGATAAGTAATATATTTAGGGGCTACCTACGTTAGGGGCTCTTAGTTAGGAGATGATTTAAGTATAGTTGGTGAAATCGGGCATTAATCTACTAACACCATTTTAGACACACAAATACGTTTTCTACCATCTCTCAATATAACTAAATATGGACTCGGATTTGAATCTTCAATCTAACATCAATTTTATGACCAATCAGCTCATTTCAAAGGACACTTCACAAGTATTTTATAGCCTGTGGCAGTAACTAGGTACTGGTTTTATTTACAGTGGATTGTAGCAGTGTACCTGTCTGTCAGTACGTTTACCCGTTTGATGTAGATGTGGTCTGGTTTAGTGGGTATGTAATTAGTGTAAGCAAACATGGAGTGCCATGTGGTCTTATGACTCACTACGTTAGGGTTGGCAGACGATTGTTTTGACGAGGTTATTAGAGAAAAAAAAACACTTGAATGGATCCTATCCGATTTATTTGTTATTATTTACTAGTCCAGCCTCCGTGGCGTAGCGGTAGTGAACGCGGCCGCTACGCAGGAGGCGCGTTCGATCTCCGCTCAGTGCAAATATTTGTGACGAATGAAATATGAGTATTTGCATTGGTCTGATCGTGCCTCGGAGAGCACGTTAAGCCGTCGGTCCCGGTTGCCATAAGAACATCTATGGCAGTCGTTACGGGTAGTTGGAGCCCTAAAAAGTTCAAAAACAACGGTCTAGCTGCAAAACTTCGATATCGCCTAATGTTACCATTGGGTTGTGGAGGTCAGATGGCAATCGCTTCAAGGAAAATATCGAGGTCTAGCCAAATCCATAGTTAAGACTGGTAAAGCGGATGCGACTGGTAATTAACGCTAGGATGAAGAAGATTTACTTTCAGTCCGATATATTGGTCAAACCATTTGAAGCATTGGCAGTCGCGTCAAAAAAAACATTGCTGACATAAAACATCAGCGCTCAACATAGTCAGCTGTATGTGAACATATATAAAAAGGTATCCGAGAATATCGTGTTGAGTTGCGCAGAATAAACAAACAATTTCGATATTTAACCGTATAGCTACTGCCATCTGACCTCCACAATCTAATGGCGATACTGAATTAGAGTCCGGACTTTCTAGGTCTTCAACTACCAGATATAAATGCTACAGATATTCGTGTTATCCGAGGTACAGTGAGGTCTAAATGTGTTAAGAATGGTCATCTAGGCTAGGGTTAACTTTGCGCATGTGTCATGTTATTAACTACAAACTATGTGCATAATATACTTAGTAATTATTAAACAGCTTATCATACTCTAGCTGGAAATATTTATTGCAGTGAAGAAATCGATTGATGTCTGCCGTTAAGCAAGATTACCACGAAGGCCTTGGATTATTTATTAATTACTGCACTTTTTATTTGTAGACTGGCAACATTTTATAATTATTATTTATTGTAGTTACTTTAAACGTGATAAGTAATATCAGTAATATTGCGATTGTCATGTAGTTGATGGGCGCTGGTTCGATTCTCGCACAGTGTAAATATTTGTATGCATAAATATGGGTTGGGTATTAGCATTGTCTGGTCGTGCATCAGAGAGCACATTAAGCCGTCGGTCCCGGTTGTTATACGAATATCTATGGCAGTCGTTATGGGTAGTTGAAGCCCTAAAACATCTAACAACTGGTCTAGCTGCAATGTTATCGCACAATATCGCTATTAGGCTGTGGTGGTCAGATGGCAGTCGCTTCAAGAAAATATCGAATTCCAGCCAAATCTGTTGTTAGACTGGTAAAGCGGACCCCAGACTCCGAGGTGAAAGCTTCGGATGCGACTGGGATTAGCGCTAGGATGAAGAACAAACAGGACGGTGCGATGGGCTTGAGCCCTGTAGATCACCACTCTGTGATCACTGATCACCTTTTATGCATTGATATTATGAGGGATCCCTTTCTCACAGATACGTTGAACTACATATCCAAAGATGGGTAGAAACCATAGACTACAGCCACCATCATTGAACAAACGGCTTACGAAACGTCTCCTAAAGTTAGACAGAACAAGTCTAAGAACAATTATGGGGACAATAACAGGTCACTGTCCACTAAACAAGCACTTTTACACCATCGGGATCACGGATAGCCCTCTATGCTCTCAAATCATCGACACAGTAAGGTCGCTCCACGAAGCCTGTGAAGCCCCCAGTTAGCTTCTGCGCTTCTGGGCGGAGTTAGGCTGGCTGCTATAGCCAGCACTCTCCACGCACAATGGCCCAAAAAAGGAGGCTAAGTGCGGACCCTTTCCATTCCATAATGAGTGTCCATGGGCCCAATATCAGTAATATAATTTTCAAATACTTTTATAATAACCTACTAACTCTGAATATCAATAAGCAGCTGGGAAGCCGGTTCCTAACCTTCATTGAATCAGTCTGTCGGGTTGCGGAGCCCAGTGATAGGAGTGTGTATAAATAAATTTGTATTACAGCCCATAAATGGTCGTCAGTGCGATCAGCTAATGCTTAATAGTTAATAATAGACCGGTAACTGGCGCCTGGTGCCGTCAAGTGGACGGTAATACCATCTGTTGGATTAAATTATGAACCAGACTGCTAAACTGGATATTTTAGTTTGCTGACCCGTCAAAGTTTTGCAGGGTTTTAAGAAAACAAGATTTGAAAAAAAAAAAGGAAAGTTATGAAGAAATTATTCTAAAGCATAATGGCCAGGTAATGCCCCTAAAACAGGGTCAACCTGCGAAGGTAATAACCAAGTACATACGTATAATCTAGTACATAAAGTTCAAATGCATTCTATTTCATTTGAACAAGCGATAAATAAAAAAAAATAGTAAACGAGATTTTTTCAAAGTTGTTTCTGTATGGGTTCCAGAAATTGAGTAGTACGAAGACACAATATTATCTTCTTACCTATACATAAGTAGGAACAACCAGGTCAATGCAAACAGAAATATTTACGAATAGTTACTTACTTTTGCACTGAGCGGGCAACAAACCCATCTCTGACGTAATAGTCTAAAATTCCTCTACCACCACGACACACAGGATAAACCATGTATATCTAGTTCTAAGCGACGCCGGGCGCTTAACTAGTTTGTTAACTATTTGACACAATTACCCGCGCTATTTAGGTGTTGCAATAACCAAACTGCGCCCGCGCAGACTACGCAACGTTATACAATTTTTGGAACACGTTATTTCAAATAGTTTTGATCAAAGAATGTCGCGATCAAAGAAACATCAGCATTTAATCTTCTTTTTGTTTAATTCTTGTATTTTATTAATGTTTATTTTTAATGCAACTTATTTCCTAACAAGATTATTAAAAAATCTTTTATATGTTGTATGCTTGGCATAATACATCAAAGATGACTACAAGAGATTTATTGACGAACTAAAGTAGAGTTGTCAGAGTGGTGCAGCGGAAGCTGCTTCAAGAGGATTCGATTTCAGAGTGGTGCAATTTTTTTCGTTCGAAAAATTCTCCGAAGTATCAAAGAGGCTATAAAAAGAGTCGGTATAATCACAAGAGGCTTGCTCGCCCCCTATCAGGTACACATTAGCGGTGGAATGTGAATATACTTAAGGTATGATTCCGTAGCCGACCGTATACGACAACTGCCCACGCATGCAGCACATACAGCGTACCCATTACTTGTCTAACTCCAATACGGATAAAGGGGACCATTGAAAAGCCGCAATGAATTACGTGCATCTGCTGCATGCGTCGGCAGTTGTCGTATGTGGTCGGCTACGTACGGCTTTAACCCTAACCGGCATAAGTTTTTTTGGAATTATATCTACTAATTATTGATCCTAAAATTTTTATTTAGTCATAAGTATATGTAATCAATCAATTAGCCGCAATATTAGCCTATTACAGTTCACTGCTGGACATACCTGTTGATTTGACTGATCGGTCGGACTTTATTTTCCTATTAAATTGTCGTTCAAAAATTACAGGCACTTTTTGAGCGAAAATTTGGCCACCGGGTATTTAGCGGTGCAGCCAGTATCATGGCCGAATATTGGGTCAAGTTTTCGGCCAATATTCGTGCCATAACTATCTAGTGGTAGCCGCAGTTATAGGCACGAAACTATACGAGTAGTCTATTTATTATGAACATGTTGCATTTCCTGTTCATACCGCTTAATATTGTAAAATTACAATTAAATGGTAAATAATATGAAATTAATCCTAGTTATACAGAACTAAAAAAAAACTATAAAATAATATAAAAATTATTGCAAAAAATTCAAATGCTTCGTGGAATTCCTCCGCATCCCATGCCTCTTGTGGTAACGTTCGTTCCCAGAAGACTGGCAGCATTGCCACGTTGTATGGCAATGCTCCCTTATTAAGTTCTACTACGATAGAGGTATAGATAGAGGATAGAGGTAAATTCACTCATTCAAAGAAGAATCAAAGAATCAATTTCGTTTATTCAATTTAGGCACATATAGAGCACATATGAACGTCAAAATATTACAATTGTGTCAATAAGTATGTAAACAAAAAATAAAATATTAAATAAATTAAAGTAAACCATTTGAAAATGATTCTTTCGCTGGTTCGGTAGTTGGTTCTACTGAGAAGATACCAGCAAGAAACTCAGAGAACTCAATTATCCTTTTTATTTATTTATTTATTTTTTAATACGGTTTTTATACAATTTACAATGTGCGGGCAAGAAAGTGATTAGGTTGACCATGCATTTTTATCATTAAGATATTCTTCTACTTTATAATAAGCTTTTTCCATTAGACTTTTTTTCACGTTTATTTTAAAAATATTAAGTGGCATGTCAACCAAATCCTGAGGAATTTTATTGAATATTTTTATACTGTTGCCTACAAATGAATTACCAACCTTATGAAGCCTGAGTATTGGCACTGCTAGTTTATCTTTATTTCTCGTATTTTTTTTTTAAAGATTTAAGTTCTTCCGTATGTATAAAATATTATCGTAAATATATTGACAAGCAACCGTTAACATTAGGTACGGAATTACCACTACATTTAATGATTTTAATTTTGTATACAATCCTTTGGACTATTAAACACCGCCTTGTGCCAGTGGTCATAATGATTATAATTAATAGTAATATAATTATTAATGTTCAATCAGTCAATCTTGTGACGTGCAACTTCACGATGTAAAATTAAGGTCCAAGCCTATACACCGTTAGTATAGAAATTAGTGTCAACAAACTCATATACAGTGAAAATTGGATAAGTGGGACCTAGATAAGTGAGAAACCTCTATAACTGGAACTCATGCTGAGGTCCCTAGACTTTGGCACTGAATTACCTCTATTAGTGGGACGAAGTAAACCTCAATATGTGGGATTCGTTCTTGCGATTTTATCGTCCAAGTTACCTCTATAACTGAGACAGCGAGTGAAATTTATATTATGCATTAACCTCTATAACTGAGATAACACCGATTTTTTTGTTTACTTACTTAATCTTTTCAACCCGAAAATTCCGTGCATAACTAATTTTGAGCCTCAATGACCTTTAGTTTTAGTTTTGCTTTAGGGAATTTCTATCATACAGATGTTTATTTAAAAAATGCCGAAATGAAAAGTATCAATAGGTATGTGGAAAGTTAACATCTTTTTATTAAATTGGGAAGAAAAGCGATGAAATCTGTGTTGAATTTAATATGCCATAGCTACTCTTTGTAGAATAATTCAGAACAAAGATAAAATTTAAAATGAAGCACGCCTTCTGTACATAGTTTATTATTTTTTATAATTCCCAGTGTTGATTTATACTTAGATACACGTATAGTGTTTACACCAAACGTTTTTTATAGAATCGCACCTCTATAACTGAAAATAACCTATATTCTGACCTCTATTAATGGAACTCTCTGTAAATGAGACAGACATTTTTTTATACCTGGATATCTGAGACACTGGGTAAGTAGAATACCTCTATAAGTGAGACAAGTTTGCAGGTCCCTTGAGGTCTCACTTAACCAGGTTTCACTGTAACTATACTGAAATATCAAAGTTCAGCCACACATGTAGAGATTGGAAAAGCGGACCCTGGACTCCGAGGTGAAAGCTTCGGATGCGACTGGGACTAAGGCTGCCTTACCCCGCGTTTACATACTGCCGCTCGCATTGCTCATCGTGTTGCCAGAAATATTCGCGCGATTAATGTCCTAGCATTCACACACTCCCATCATCGCGTTGGTCCGCATTACAGTATTCGCACTGCAACGGAGACGGACGTAAACGTATGGAGGACAACGCTGTAGCAGTGTACGCAATAAGCTTTTACAGCATAGCGAATTAATTAAATAGATTATTAATAAAAACTATCACTTTCAACTACTATACAATTTCCGTAGATCGATATAAATATTTTTAAAAGTAAATATTCGAGGAGCAATAACGAAAGTCGTGTTTTATTTAGCTTAGCGCCATCTAGCGGTCTCGTATAGTTCATCGCGCTAGTATTTGCGCAACATACGCGGCAGTACTCGCGGTATGACGAATATACCATTCACACCACGTCTCTGCCCACTTCCCTCGCTTTGCCGCGAGTATGTAAACGTAGCATTAGGTATGATTACATAGCCAGCCGCATACGACAACAGCCGACGGGTCCATATTGGCTTACATAAACTTTTAAATCATATTCTTTGTCTTACTACCGATTTGTACTCATAATAATCACTCTTCATAATTTTCTTTTTCATATATTTTTTATTCATACATTTTTATTCCTAACAACGGAGTTCATAACCGTTAGTGATCATATTTTTTTTATTCATAACTTTTTTCTTCATAACATTCAATTATCATAATTTTTGTATTAATATAAAGGGTATTACCAAGAAAATATTTTAACTCATATTATCATTTTTCTAGAGTGACAAATTTTGTTTTAAATTTGTTTTTGGATTAAATAATTATAGTTATGCATGGTTATAAAAAAAATAACCACGAAGGCTAATGCGGGAGCTTCGCTCCGCTCCGCTCCCGCATTAGCCTTCTAACCTAATCTATCCAAGTCGGATACGGAAAATACGGATAAAAACACTTATGATTAAGAAATATTAAAACGAATATTAGAATAAAACACCTTTATGAACTGTGGAATGAACTCCCTGCGGTGGTTTTCCCAAGCGACTACAATATGGGGTTCTTCAAGAAGGGCATTAGAAGGTTTCTTCAGGGTCGGCAGCACGAGTGTGACGCCCCTGGTGTTGCATACGTCCATAGGCCACGGTAACCACTTTCCATCAGGCGGGCCGTGTGCTTGTCTGCCATCTAAGTGGTATAAAAAAAAAAGAAGTTATTTATTGAAATGATTATGAGTTTCGATTATTAGTATAAACAAATATATGAAAACAAATATTAGTAACAACAAATTTATGATAAGTGATATTATGAATTTCAATGATTATATATTTCAATATTTATTTGTAAAATTTTTATGAAGAATGATCATTATGACTTTAAATAGTATGAGAAACATTTTCGGAAATCCGATGATAGGAGTAAAAAAGTTATGTAAGAAAATGCGCACCCCAGCCGACGCACGCAGTATATGCGCGTAATTCATTGCGGCTTCTCAATATTCCCTTTTATTCGTATCGGAGTTTAACAAGTAATGGGTACGCTGTATATGCTGCATGCGTCGGCAGTTGTCGTATGCGGTCGGCTTCAGAATCATACCTTTGCCACTAGATGTTATACTACGTTGCTATAGATGCGTTTGATCCACTACCACTACCAATCACATTCAGGATAGTAGTGGTGAAAAATAATTCAACTAAGCTATGTTTTTTACATAGAAAGATGCGTGTTTCTGTCGGAGATGTGCTATGTAGCTATGATACGAAGATATAAGCTAAACTATGAAAATACTAGCTTTTGCCCGCGGCTCCGCCCGCGTGGATGTCGGTTATCGCGACCAAACATAGCCTATGTCCTTTCTCAAGGTCTAACCTACCTCTATACCAAATTTCATCAAAATCGGTTCAGCGGTTTAGTCGTAAAATTGAGACAGACAGACAGACAGACAGACAGACAGAGTTACTTTCGCATTTATAATATTAGTAGGGAATAGGGATGTGACCGTTTCCAATGTGCTATGCTATGTATTATAGCGTAGCGAGTAAGATGTGGTATGAAACTTCCTACAAATATTTAAAATTCGAATCTATTCTCCATCCATAGCACACATCCATAGCATGCATCTTTCTATTTAAAAACGTAGCTTAGCTGAATTCGTTTCCACCAGTGCTATGCTATGTGACGAATGAATATGATTGGTGGATACCAAACGCATAGCAACGTAGCGTAGCACATCTCAGATGAATAGGCAGCCTATTGCTAGGATGAAGAAGAAAGAAGAAACGGGTCGAACGACATTGGTTAAATCTGATATTCGTCAAATCGGCATTTCGTCCAATGTGACAATGGTCCAAGCTGTAGTTCGTCAAATCGTCTGTTTGTCCAATTATGAAATTTGCCAAATACGCTATTGGTCAAGTTATTTTAGTACAACCAACCACAAAAATGAAAGTACCGTAGTAAATTTAATTATTTATTCAATTCATAATTATTTACAGAATTCATACCCAACACAACTGTTTTAAACACTAATGTGTCTGATTTTCCACTCAATAAGTTTTCTATTATTTCTTCTATTTTTGTATCTTTTAAGATGTTAGATGTTCTCCTCTCATATAGGTACCTACGTTACTATGTCTGATCACTTTATAGAAGACCGTGATATGATTGGTTATATTGGACTACCTCTGTGTTGTAGCTCTACTGCTTTGTTTCAAGTCGTCGGTTTGATTCTCGCTGCGTTAAAATTTTTGTATGTCTTGTATGAATATATCCATTTGCATTATAATGTACTTAAATATAATCTCGGTATAGTTACAGACATGACGATCACGTGAAAAAATTTCAAACTTGACAAATAAAAGGAAAGATTTATTAGAAGTAAGTGAGTATATTTTAGAAGTTCCGTTCGCATTACAAGATACAAAAATTAACAAAATGCCGATGTGTGCTTATTTCAACTATCAGTCACATTTCGATTTACTCACATTACAGCAGGTAAGATAGATACTCTAAGCATTACAGTATGTCGGACGTAGAAAACTTTGTTATGAGAACTTGCTTATGACGTTTTGTGAAAATGACTTTAGATACAATCTAAATTTTGGCCATAGGTATATATTACAAGCCCGTGGTCTCGCCGCCACCGTCTGATCTATCTCTGTAACTCACCAAATTCGTTCAGTGGTTTAGGCGTGAAAACGTAACAGATAGACAGACAGAGTTACTTCCGCATCTACCAATAATATTAGTGATATTAGTACCTATGGATTACGAGAATTAACCTCTCAGTTGTTGTCAGCGTTCGTAAACCATGTAACGAACAACCATCAAGTATTTAAATAACTTGACGTGCGCCGGCGCACCGAAGACGTTAATAAGTTAGACCTAACAGCTATGACTCTTAAGAAAACATTGAACAAAGGCAGCTGTTGTGTGCACTCGGCGATTTAGTAACACTGTTTAAGTAACCTGGCAAGCGGCAGCCATCTGCATAAG
Source organism: Eilema depressum (assembly GCA_914767945.1). Classification (NCBI taxonomy): domain Eukaryota; kingdom Metazoa; phylum Arthropoda; class Insecta; order Lepidoptera; family Erebidae; genus Eilema; species Eilema depressum. The sequence goes on from OU612020.1 coordinate 21,453,710, forward strand.
ATTAGATAAAACTTTATCCTACTAAATTCACTCTTCAATTTGTTTTATTGCCTGTCCGTCTGTTTTTCTTAAAATTCTTTTAATCAGACAATGAACACATATTTCAAAGTTATTTGGAAATTTATCAAGAAAGTTTTACATACAAAATGCACACTTAACAAGACGTACCGATGAAAATACAATCTCGGATTTCAAACTGTAAGAGACTGATAGCGGTTTCAGTCCAGTCTTGACCATTCTAAATTGCTAATTGCTTCAAGATTTCATTAAAAAGGCATCGTAAATTAAGTAACTAAAGAATCAAAAATAAAAAGTACTTAAAAAGACTAAAAGCTCGTAGGTAGGTACTAATATAGGATTAAATTACTATAGGATAAAAACTAAGAAACAATTATATGAGTTTGTGATTAGAAAAAAAAAGAATAAAAAAACATTTAAGTTTTTTATTGTTATAAAAAGGGCATAAGTACAAAAATCATTATCGAACTCCCTTCCCTTATTCCACTATGGGCTCAAAGGCTCAAAGCCAAATAAACCATATTATTTTTACCTTTTTAGTTTATTTCTTAAAACTAAAACGTCTTTTAAATTTTGTTAAATGACCTACCTATTGTTTATATAGTAGTTAGTAGTCGTTTTGTAGTAAGTAGTAATTTAATTTGTATCTACCACATAATTACCATAAAATAGGGCACAGGGCCAACATATCTGATGTTAACGAGCTGTTGCCTCGTATATCTTATCTTAAATCTTATCTTACGCGCCTCGTCACATCAAATGATGTCAATCAGCACACGCCTCAACACGAGCTTACAGACGAGAGACACTGGTGTCGATATATTTATGATAATAAGCCATACCTACTAATATTATAAATGCGAGAGTGCGCAGCGACCACTGAACGGATTTTGATGAAATTGGGTATAGGGGTAGATTAGACCTTGACAAAGGACATAGGCTATGTTTGGTCGCGATAACCGACATTCTCGCGGGCGTAGCCGCAGGTAACAACAAGTATGATAATTGCAGTGCAACATGCCGCTCCAGACGGTCACAAAATTGTTCAAAGTCTAGTATCAATCTCGAGTCAAATGAAAATGTCAAAAATGGTTTTCTCGTAACACAACTTTCAAGAAAAAACATTGACAATGATCGTTTTTTTTAATATTTGATAGAGGATTAGTTTTGAAAAAAATTTTATTTAGAGAATTGGCCTTTGGTCTGTGGGGAGACCAAAGACTTGTCAATTTGGGTCACCCCATCTCCTCCCATGCGGTGTCGTACAAGCCCACTAAGGGGTAGGGCTGTTTAATATCAGACAGATTTAAACAGCCCAGACTCTGCCGCTGATACATGGCTCGAGTCAACAATAGTGCCCGGAATACGGCAATAGGCTCACCCCCTATTACGTGGGACCGAATACAATGATTGGTGAAATGTGGCTGTTAATTCACCTCAGCCTAACCCTCCGGGGATAAAGGCGTGATTATATGTATGTATGTATGTATGTATGTATGTATGTAAAGGCTGAGGTGCAGTCCAGAAGATAAGGGCCACCATTTCTGATATTAATGGCCTTAAAATGGTGGAATTTGTTTGCCCATCAATACATATTGACAGGATACCGCGGATCGCGATGCAATATTGACATGACCACGATATATTAAGTACGTTACGGGTCGATGTATAGTATGTACAGCTGCCCTTTTGCACGTATTTATTCATTTGTAACTAGGTGATATTATCGACCATATTAGAATGCTTGTCCCGCATGAGTAATATGTTTTATCGGCTGACCTCCTCACCTTTACCGGATTCTAGCAACAGTTCAATTGCAGATAGCTTTACTCGTTATAAAGTAACTAACTTATTTAACATACATACATACATACAATCACGCCTTCATCCTCGCAGGGTTAAGCAGAGGTAAATACACCCACATTTCACCAATCATTGTATTAGGTCCCACGTAATAGGGGGTGAACCTATTGCCGTATTCCGGGCACTGTTGTTGACTCGAGCCATATATTATCTGAGGCTGAGCCTGAGCTGTATATATCTGTCTGATGTTAAACAGCCCTATCCCTTAGTCGCCTTGTACGACACCGCAAGGGAGGAGATGGGGTGGCCCGAATTCTACTCTGCCGGGAACCACGCGGCGATATTATTTAAAACATGGAACTTATTTAAAACATTTGCAAATTGATGACGGTGACATTTGTTGTTTAATATTTACTTACTTTATGCCTCTGTTGCGTGGCGGTGGTGAACGCAACTATGTACTACGTAGGAGGCGCTGGTTCGATTTTCGCTCAGTGCAAATATTTGTATGCATGATGCAACTATTTGCATTGGTCTGGTCGAGTCTAGGAGAGTACGTTAAGCCATCGGTGCCAGTTACCATACGAACATTATGTAGATATAAGACAGACGTTACGGGTAGTTGGAGCCCTAAAAAGTTGAATAACTGGTCTAATTGCAATACTTCGATATAGTCAATGGGTTGTGGAGGTCAGCTGGCAGTCGCTTTAGGGAAAATATCGAAGTTCAGCTAAATCCGCAGTTAGACTGGAAAAAGCAGACCCCGGACTCCGAGGTGAAAGCTTCGGATGCGACGGGGATTAACGCTACGATTAAGAAGATTTACTTACTTACCTATGTATACATCCATACTAATATATATTATAAATTTGAAAGTATCTCTGGCTGTCCATCTGGCTGTTACAGTTTCACGCCTAAACTACCGAACCGATTTTGATAAAATTTGGGTAGAGTTAGACAAGAGCAATTGGCATGTTGAATCCCAACAACTGACTTACGCGGTCGAGGCCGCGGATAGCAGGCATTCTTCTACGTATATATTGTAATGGGGTGAATAGGGATCAAAGGGTGAATAGGGATAAAATGGCCGTTAGATTTTTTTAATAATTTCCTATTTTCTCCCGAATTCCAAGTATCTAACCAGATATTATTGATAACTCTGCTCATTATTACATTGAACTAATCTATAATATCACTAAAATAACTACAGAATTCAGGTGACCATTTTGTCCCTATTCACCCAATGATCCCTATTCACCCCATAGTAGGTACCGTTTTACAAAACTCACAAAAACAACTGCAATACGGTGCTGTGATCGACTGACGCAGTCTGTCGCGTTCAAAATAATTACTACAGTCAGCTACTAACTACAAACTACAAACCCACTTTCGCATAATTTGATAGAATATGCATTCAAGCAAGCAAATTAGCAATTAAATATTGAAACTTCAACGGAGTAAGCACTTATTTTCCCTCTTAGATGATAAAATATATTCCCTCTTAGATGATAAAGTCAATTAATGTTCGTTGGTTCTCAGAATGATAGAAATAAAACTAGCTTTACGAGTTGAAGCGGCGTTCTTGAGCCTCGCCGATATAGGGATTAAAATACTAATAAGTATTAGGTATAAAGCTTAAGATTTTATATGTTTGTTTGTTTGAAAGCTGTTGAATGCGCAAATATCAAAGACTACAGCCTCCCTAGACAAGTATTGTCGAATAGAATGATAAATGTATGGGGTAGACCAGTAAAAACCTAAAATACGTAGGTACGTTCATGTACTTAGTGTTTTTCTTTTCAAAGAAATTAGTGATAATCTTGAGTAAATACTTATAATGACCGATGAATGTCTTTTCTCGGTAATGTAGCTACTGAGCCACTGAAACTTTATACCGATAGCCTTACATTTACGACAATACAATTTTTACAAGACCTATAAAACATAGAACAAAAAAAGAATAGAACGGTAGCGGTAGAGTGTTCAACTACAAGTCAAAGATTACGGGTTCGATTACCGCTGAATGCAAATAATCGTTGCATTGTTACTGAGTGTTTTTGTATCCATAAAAATATATCTTAAAAAAACATGTTTATCTACATTCTAGAATCCATAATACCCGTACACTGCGAGCATTAAAGTGGATGTCAGAATCTTAGCAAGTAGGTATTCGACTAAAGTAAATTTTTGGTCGAAGAGCAAATTCAAAGAATCAATTTCGTTTAATCAGTTTAGACACATAAAGAGCACATAAATGGACGTCAAAATTTTACAATTATGTCAAGAAATATTACAAAAATGTTAAATACTTTTGTGGTCTCAATGTGGAAACAATTGTGGTGTCTGCCTACCCCATTGGGAAAGAAGCGTGATTTTATATATAATCTATAATACAAGCTAGTTAAGTTACACTTATTTTGGATCTAGATAGCGCTGTGCAGAATGCCCTATACTTAGAGTATACATTGCTATAAAGCGCGCCTTACAAGTATGAACTGCTATCACGGGTATGAACAGTACCGAGGCTCCTGGCTCAACCTCAATCATTTGCAAAACAATACCCGTCAAAATGACTTCGCAAATAATATTTAATTCGATATGTTAAATCAAAATTTTATACAACATCGTATATTTGTAGTAATAATGACGCAAAAATAACGCAAAATTACGCCTTTTTTTTGTATTTTGCTTTTTATTTTATCCATGCATATCAAATAGAACAAAAAACTTCATAACAACAAACTACCTACATTAAAAAGTGCATCTATTAATATTTTCGGTGATGCATGAAATGTCACTATAGGTGCGCTATACCATCCCAAAGTATCTGCTAACACTCGGCGTCAAAGACCTGAGTGATACGCGCGCTCTATATTTATGATGTATACTCTAAAGTCCTATACCTCCTATCTACCTATTTTGTTTGTTGAATGCACTCGTTTATGACAAAAGTTTGTCGTAGTAAAAAGCATGACTAATCTTTATTAAAACGAAATTTCTTTATGATAGCTCCTCCTGGGCGGTAAATGGGCTCGTCCCCTGTTACGGGGGACCAAAAATCATAGTTGACCTAATGTGGGTGTTAATACACGTCTGCCTACCCCTTCGGGGACTTACAGGCGTGAGTATATGTATGTATGTATATATTTCAAAAGTTTTCGGTGTACATATTATGTTAATTAGTTTAATTTTTAACTTAAATATTTAATTTGCGGCTCCGTCGGTTTTCCCTTTTCGATCGTGACTGAATTAAGATTTTTGTTGATTTTTCAACGAATGCTCGATTGATTTCGATAATATTTAATTGGGACCATTTGGCAAGTAAAGGTGCACCCTTGGTGCACCCTTTTGAAACATAAAACTTATGAAAATATTTTTTCAAATCCATCTAGGCACCTAGAGAAATCAGTAAAAATAACATAAAAAGACTTCGATAACTTGAGACCTCATTTTTCGAAATAGGTTAAAAATACAAGCTTTACTTAAAAAAATTAAAAACTTAACAAAAACCTCGAATCTTAAACTTATCACTTGTGAGATTGATAATATGAAACTCTCGCGTAAATAAAGTCAAATAAGACAGCACATCACCTACCTCATCATTCCAATCACTATCACCATATTCTTGATCACTATCCTGCTTCTCAGTCTTGAACCTCTGGAAGTCCTTCACCACCCCATCCATCTGCTTCGTACTCAACCATGACTGCATGGCAGAAAGCAACTCCATCTGGCTAAAATCCGGATCTAAAGAATTCAACTCATCCAATTTTTCGTACAATTTTTCCGGCGTATTAAGATTTTCAATTTTTTTATATATCCGGTCGTATACATTGGGTGAATCTGTGACGTGTGCCGTCCGGATGCTGCGCGCGAGCAAGATCACTAGGAGTGATACGTACAGCATCGTGGGATCGCGGCGGGATTGCTACTGGCGTGTGAGCGACGCGTGCGCATGCGGTAAGCGAGCTATGGTAGGGTGAAAGCGTCAGTTGAGAGTCTGAGCTTTATTTATTCCTAAAATACATTTTTCTGTTGTGTTTTTGGTTGTGTGTGAAATATTGAGGAGTTGAAGGACTCCGGGACTTGAAGTACAGGTATTAGGCGCAATCGAGATGCGACGGATGATGATGACTCTATCTTTCGGTCGAATTTCATCTAGATCTGTTCAGTCGTTTTTACGGGTTAGAGTAATAGACATCTATACAGCAAATTCAACCTCATAAATTTTTGCAATGATATTAGTGGGTTTAGTAGTTTTACATCTGGCTAGATTTACAAAATGAAACACATTTTTATAATTTTTTGGAACGAAATAATTTTTAATGGATTTGCCATGATTTATTTATTTGATTCTTAATTGTTTCGTGTTATAATTTATTTATTTATTGTCAATTGCAATAGAATCTGTTAAAATAGCTTTATTTCAATTATTACGTAATTAAATTGCGTAATAATTGAAATAAAATAAACGATCAACTCGCATATCTTTGCAAAGTTAATTATTACTGATAGCAGACGGCTACACCATTGTTAACGAAATAATAATAATAATATTTATGATAATAAAATAATATACCTAGGTATTCATTTGTACTCTTAAAAATAATTTAATTAAGCTATACCGATAAAAAATAAAATGCATCATCATTATCCTTGTGTTGGTCTCGGGCACATCCGATGCCTTCCTCTGGGGGTCTAGGGGAAGCTACTGAAGTAGCACATGTATTACTAAAGAAAGATCTCTTGGAATCACATCCGTATAGAGACAGGCTGTCTGTCCGTCATCTTTATTTTAGTCTTGTTGAGACTGGAGCTAAAGTGGGCTTAGGCCTCGCTCGCCCCCTGAATCTCGACCCTTGCGATTAAAATGCTTCACTCGCCCCTTTTTTTTATTATTTTGGTGTAGTGACTCGCCCCTTGCCACGGGGCGAGTTAAAAATTGACATTTAAATAAATATTCTGGTGCTGTGAATCGCCCCTTGAGGTATTTCTTTTGAAATAAGCCGTGAAATGGTACAGTCAGACAGAAAAATGTACACTTAAATGAAAATTACCATGTTTGATGTCTGTAATATTATTATCACCAACTACGTACACTAAGTTTTTGCTACCTGGCTTACCTATTAGGTAAAACAAAAGGAACGTTTTCAAGGGTCCAATAAACAAAAGCTTTGTTAAAATAGGTCGGAGTCATATATATAATGCTTTCTCTTTCTAAGTTCGTATTATAATGTGGAAGGTATGTGTTTTGCGATATTTGCGTAGTGGTTTATAGTCTGTTTTTTTTTTATCTTAGATACTAAATTGACAAGTGCAAATGTCAAATTGTGAAATAATGATACCAGCTTTGTATTTAGTGGTGTACTCGAAAGTCGAAACTATCGACAATGTTTGCTGCCTAGATACAGGTGGTTTGGCTATACTGTATTTTAAGAGAAAAGTTAAATATAAAATGTTTATAAGTTTTTTATCCGACTGCGCGACGCAAAGGAATAGTAATGTGTTTATTTGTATGTTCCTTTATTAAACTCTATACATACCAAACGCCTGGCCCGATTTTTAAGATTCACACATTCACTCACCGGACTAAGAGGCATTGATTGCGATTCCTCTTAGTCCGGTGAGTGTCACTAAAGACATGACGTTAGTGAAAATTCAATATGGCGACTATACTGGACGCCTTATTGTGAAAATCAAAAAAAATTAAAGTCAACAAACTATGTCAAGTGGGGTATCGTTGAATAGGTATTTAAAAATCATTTCAGTTTTTTCTCACCATTTTTCGATTTGACTTACCGTTTAGGACCTATATCGATTTAAAGTTGCGCTACAACTCATCATCATCATCTGCATATAGACGTATTCTCTTGATTCCATCCGTGGCCAAGATGACCTCGAAGCTCAGGGTCCGTCTTCCGGCTCTTCCTTCTCTACTTCGCACGATCTTGGGCGTCCATGATAGTGAGACCATTAGCACGCATATCACCCTCCACGACGTCAAGCCAGGACTTCTTTGGCCTACCCCTTTTACCTGGACCCGGCGGGGGTACCACTGCCAGGCATTTGTTCCCCACGTAGCCTGGCGGTTGCCGCAAGCCGTGGCCGCACCAGTGAAGGCGGCTCTCTTGCATTTTATCCCCGATGTCACGGACATAGAGGCTGCCGCGGATACGAGAGCTCCGTACGCGATCTTTACGCGTAACGCCGCACATCCACCGCAACATTTTCATCTCCGTGACACGCAGCTCTTGCTTGTGTCGCTCGAGCAGCGGCCACGCCTCACAACCATGCAAGAGGACAGGCCTAATGATCGTCTTATAGACCTGCCCCTTCAACCTGACTGGCATTTTGGGATCACAAGTGACGCCAGTCATTTCTCGCCACTTGGCCCACGCGGCAGCAATGCGTGCCTTGACGTCGTGGTCGATCTCACCGGTCACATGAAGTACAGATCCCAGGTACTTAACCTGGTCCGTGCGCTCGACCAAATCATCGCCTATGCGGACGGGTGTGGGATCTGTGGAGTTTAACGCTAAGTATTCTGTCTTCGCTACATTTAGCTTCAGACCACCGTTCTCAAGCGTTTCTTTCCATCCTTTCACGCGTCACACCAATCTGCTCCTGTCCGCGTCCATCAGCGCAATATCATCAGCATACATGAGCAACCACGGAGGCTGCTCATGTGAGTTTCTAATGCTGTCCGACAAAACATCTAATACCACGCTGAACAGGTAAGGACTAAGGACGGATCCTTGGTGTACCCCGACGGTGATGGGGAAGGCTCTCGAGTCACCAACAGCTGTAGCTGCAGCAGTCCGAACCACGGAACCGGAATCGTAGAACATGTCTCTGATGGTGTCAACTATTCTAACATATTAATTTAGACAGTAGAAATTTACGATGAAAAGACGAAAACTTCGCGTGACTGTATGGAAGAAAATTGAAAACGAATACAAAAATTATAACTAAAAAGTTTTAAATAAAATAAATTATTGAAACTTGTGTTGATCTTTTTAGTATCAGTCGAATTCTTGTTTTTATTTTGATTTTAAATTTAAATTAGAGTACCAAAAAATTTAAAATACCGTAATTTACATACACCTACAATTTTCAGATTCTAAGACTAGTATAGCGTCATCTTTATCGATAGTCTCTGCAGATCGATTAAATGTAAGTTAGATTTTTACAATGACAACCCAAGTGACGCAAAATGGACGCCATTTTGTTTCAATGACAATATACCTATTTAAGTTTTGTTTCATTTAGGTAACTTACATACCGAATTTAAATTAGTATTTTATAAATTTTATAGATTAACCTACAAATATTTGTACTAAATTTAATTTATCGATAAATTTCGATACTGGTGGCATGGCACATGACTATTTTTTAATTGCAAAAAACCGACAACACAGGTAATGTCAAATTAGTATCTGAGATTAAAAAACAGACTATAGTAGTGATTAGTGACATCTAAGTGCAACAGAATATGGACAATATTTAAGAGTATTGTGATATTGTGTATATGTTATTAGGCAATGTGTATAATGCAGGCATTATTATACAATACCTAGGAAATGTATAGAATGCTGGGGTCGTTCAGGCAATGTATGAAATGATATTCAATGTTTAAACTATTTTACACTTTGCCTAGGAAATGTATAGAATACCTAGGCATTGTATAGAATGCCGGTCGAAGCATAGGTAATGTATGTAATCTATTTTTCTTCTCTATGATTTAATTAGATACCTAGATAGGTACTAATCTTTTGAGAACTAATCCTAATTTCAACTTCCACCAGCAGGCAGTGCTGATAAGACATTTGTGTTCTATTGGTAGGTATGCCTAAGTACCTACGTGTTTTTTGCGTAGAATGTTTCTCACATAGCAGTGAATTTCTATTGGCCACGGCAACCACTCTCTTACCATCATCCCTGTGCTTGACAGCCACCTAACCTGATGGAAAGAGAGTTGTTACCGTGGCCTATAGAAGTTCTGCATGGTTAAAAAAAAAATAATCACGAAGGCTAATGCTGGAGCACCACTTCGCCTTCTAACCTAATCTATCCAAGTCGGAATGAACATTTTCTTTCAGCAGTAATATCCATTTTTCAAATTCATAGAGGGCTTCTTAAAGGATCGCAAATAAATGACGCTTTGTTAATCTATTACTTTGTTTGCTAACAGTACTTATTTATCAAGGTGAGACGAATTTTCGCACATGAAATATCATTTTAAAGAGACGAATTTACAACAACCCGTCCATTATACACATTGCCTGATGCGCTTCGGGCATTTAATACAACACCTAGGCAATGTATGAAATTAATCGTATTATACACATTGCCTGAACGTTTTAGGCAATGTATAGAATGCCTAGGCATTCTATACAATGCCGGATTATACACATTGCCTATAACATATATAAATTTTGGATTGAAAGTCAGGTAAGTTTGTAGGTATTACAATCGTATTATGATATTTTATGTAAATTAAATTTGCAAAATAGTTTTATTCTTTACTTTTTGTTTGGCTTTTATTTAGTATTCGTTTTAATATCGCTTTCCGCTTTATTCACAAATGAATATTCCAAATTTTGACTTAAATACTTCTTTAGTCGGCAAACTAAATCGTATTCTGCCTACTAAAACAATAGTATCTTGTTGGTATTGATAGATTGAAATAATGTGAACGTTGAAAAACGTGACGTTAAAAAAAGGATAAACAATACTACAAATTAATTCGTTTTCCTATGCGCGCGCATATAACAATGGCGATCGGCCATATTTAAAAGAATGAGGTTTGTTTTACTCTGGTTTTTTTTCTGTACTTAGAGAAAAAAAAAGTTAAATTTGAGTGAAAATTTTGTTTAATATACAAGTATTACAAGTTGAAAATATTTATTTAAATACGAAAATGCATCAAATGACCATACAATAGGCATATTAATTTATTCGTACTTTTAAACACGTTATTTTTTGTATCGAAACTTTTTTATAAACATAGAAACTTAACCTATAAAATTTAAAAAAGAATCTATAACTCACTTGTGAATAATAGCAATGAAAAAGTCACAGTTTGATAATAGGTGTCATTACGTACCTAATTGCGGTGAAATAATAGCAATGTTATGAGCAGGTGTGTTGTAAAACTCTTTATTGCTGACAGTACTTTTAACTTACTAACAATCGGGGGCGATTTGGGGTATCTAATGTTCAAGGGGGCGAGTTGCAACATTAAAGCAGTCGGGGGCAAGATCCACGGGGCGAGCGAGGCCTAAGCCCTAAAGTGGATTGTATTTATGAAATAAACACCATATCATCAACGGGTAATCTTTGGAAGTAGTTCTAGTTAACTAGAAATGGTTATGATAATGCTGCTTATTAAATAGAACTATCAAATAACCTTCCTTTTCTTGAAGACCTTTATGATATTGTCGGCGTACCTAGACATCCATTTATTGACAAAATAATATTATTTATCATTATTTATTATTTATTTTTTTACATTTGAAACATTTGTATTCAAATTTGAATTATCATGAGTACTATTCATTTCTAAATTATCATGAGTACCTACTATTCATTTATTAATTATTAAAATTATTATTGAAAATTACTATTAAAATAGAAGTTATTTTGGCACTCCACCAAGAGCTTTGGAACCCCGGTATACCTTTCTTTTATACCACCAAGGTGGCAGACAAGCACACGGCCCACCTGGTGGGAAGTGGTTACCGTGGCCTATGGACGTATGCAACACCAGGGGCGTCACTCTCGCGCTGCCGACCTGTTAATAGACAGATGAGTTTCATCATCATGTTAAAATAAATTGGTCTGAACTCAGAATACAGAATTGAATTCCTGAAACGCTTCAAAGCATAACTTAATGTCCATTTGGAACAAGAATATTATTCCTACAGAAGCTAAAAGTATACTAAGCTCAAAGGATACATATATCTACCTATTTATAATATGTACAAACGAAATACCGTTTCATAAAGATTTTTAATTTCTCTGACCAATATTGAGGACACATCATAAAGGTGGTTGCAAACTGAGGTGGATGGATATGTAATAAAGAATATCAAAAGATCGCCTCTGTGCCGTAGCGGTAGTGAACGCGGCTGCTACGCAGGAGGTGCAGGTTCGATCCCCGCTCAGTGTAAATATTTGTATGCATGAATAAAAATATTTGCATTGGTCTGGGTGTTTCTATGTATAATCCTACTAATATTATAAATGTGAAAGTTTGTGAGAATGGATGTGTGGATGTGTGGATGTTTGGTACTCTTTCACGCATAAAAGGCTGGACCGATTTGGTTGAAATTTGGTATGTATATAGGTTATACCCTGGATTAACATATAGGCTATATATCAGCGATGAACGGGATCAGAATTCCACGCGGGCGGAGCCGCAGGCAACAGCTAGTATGTATATATTTTAAAAAAAAGTATCTAAGTATGTATATCCGCATTCTAGATTCCATAACACAAGCTAATTAAGCTTACCATGGGTCTAGATAGCGTTGTGTAGAATGTTGTAGAATATTTATTTATTATTTTATTATTATTTATTTGCCCAAATGACACCATGCAAGCTCTAATCTCGTTTTGTAGAATAGAATGCCAAATGTATGGGATTTGATGTATACGACAGGCGTCAACGAATGTGGCAATACCGCCAGCCTTCTGGCCACCCTCCCATTTGACGTCAATGGGGAAGAATTCTTTGACGCCTGAACCTGCAGGTTCATAGGTATATGTATTATGTATTTTTTAAATATAATTATGTATGTATTATGTATATAATTGTACATTATGTAAATAAAACCTGTATTTTAATTTATGCTCATAAAATAAATTTTAATGCTCTATCTTTGACTTTTGAGTATATCTTACAGCTTATCTCAAAAGTGTCTTAGTGAGTTCAAACCCTAAAAATTTCGTAATCAAACAAATGCAATTTGCCTTCGAATTCAATGAAGCGAAAATTCTTTCACTGCAATTGGTACGTTGAATGCGATTCAAAACGAATTAACTTACATACCTATTTATTTACAATTTATGTATTTATACCTTTACGCCAGCTCAGAAATCTGACTCATGGTGTAATTTAGAGTCTTATTCATTCAGGATATATTATGGTCATAATAATAAATCAACAAATTCGAAATTTTTCATTTACAAAATTATGTCGGTATTTTTTAATCATCTACGTTGGATAATAAATATGGAGTTTACAAAATAAGACTGCGTTTCCAGTAGAGATGAATGTGGGCTAAAAACCGGTCAAGTGCGAGTCGGAGTCGGTTCCGTACAATTCTGTTTTTGTATTTGTTTATTAAAGCGATAACAGAAATAAATGATCTGTAAAAATTTCAATGGCCTAGCTATCACGGTTCATAGATATAGCCAGGTGACAGACGGACAGTAAACTCTTAGTAATAGGTTTTTACCCTTTAGGTACAGAACCCTAAAAACGAAATAACCAATCATAATAGTTGTTATTCATGTCTCGTCTCCATTTATAAATGTGATTCGTTGATTATTGCCGCGTGGTCCCGGCAGAGTAGGATTTGGGCCACCCCATCTCTTCCCATGCGGTGTCGTACAAGGCGACTAAGGGATAGGGCTGTTTATCATCAGTCAGATATATACAGCTCAGACTCAGCCTCAGATGTATGGCTTGAGTCAATATTATTGCCCGGAATACGGCAATGGGCTCACCCCTATTACCTGGGAACTGTTTGACATGATGCCAACAGCTACATTCTATCATCGCACCTCTCGCCACGGGCAAGGAATTCATCCTCACACATTGCGTCCGGACGGTGCCCACTGTGCGATATGAAAGGCACTTCATCCCACGCACACTCAAGCTGTGGAATGAACTCCCTGCGGTGGTTTTCCCAAGCGACTACAATATGGGGTTCTTCAAGAAGGGCATTAGAAGGTTTCTTCAGGGTCGGCAGCGCGAGTGTGACGCCTCTGGTGTTGCATACGTCCATAGGCCACGGTGACCGCTTCCCATCAGGTGGGCCGTGTGCTTGTCTGCCACCTAAGTGGTATAAAAAAAAACACAGTGATTAGTGAAATGTGGTTGTTAATTCCTCTGCCTATTCCTCCGGGGATAAAGGTGTGATTTTGTATGTATGTATGTATGTATGTATGTATGTATGTATGTATGTATGTATGTATGTATGTATGTATGTATGTATGTATGTATGTATGTATGTATGTATGTATGTATGTATGTATGTATGTATTGGTTGATTACTGCAAGAGAATATGTAAACACGCTTGTAAGTACAGTCAGCATAGTACTCAAAATGATGCTTTGGTTTTTTCCCTTCTTGTTGATTGATTGTTCAGATAAAATATTTGGTACACACCTTTAATTCGGACGATAATACAATTTAAATCAATAAAATAGTTTGATTAGCTCTTAACACCTTGTTATTATGATCATTTTGCGACTTTGCAATCTAGATTGTTCTGACGCGGTCTGTACGTAATGTTATTATTTCGATGACAATTACGCACTGCTGATAAGAACATTTTAAGAAATGATAAGTGTTGTCCGTTACTAAGACGTTAATTATTATAGTTTTAATTCAGTTGTATCCTTCCTTTCCTAAGACAACTTGATTTAATTTGAACACTTTAAATTGTATGTCTTTGACAACTATTGTTACACCCTAAGGTTCTGATAGCCTCACTTGTTATAGATATAGAACATTGAACATTCGCCTTTTTTAAGTATATCGAACTGAACAACGAAATCGGATCCGAAGACGATAGGTACGTGACATTTCGGTCCAGGGGCCCGATGCGCTAATTTTACGTTTTAGTTTTTGTAGTTTTGGTAACTTACTAAGACGTAACGTAACATTTCGATGAGTAAAACTGTAGTTTTCTTTGTGGGTTTTCGGTAAAAAGAAAACGTAAGTATATATTGACATGCTTGTCATATGTCATATATGACATGACAAACATGCCAGACCAAAAAAAATAACTACAATTTTTTTTTTGCAATAATTACATACGTTAGTCCGTCGAGAAAGTTGTGACGATTGAGGGTGGCGCTGCTTTACATACGTTAGTCCGTCGAGAAAGTTGTGACGATTGAGGGTGGCGCTGCTACGATTAACCTGGTATCCCTGTAATATCGCGACTTGACCTCTTATTTTTTGTGAATGCCGTAAGGCGAAACCGGTTAGGTGAATAATAAATATCGTAGGCGCGGGCCACGCGGTTTGCGATTCTCCTTCGCTCCTCGCGGGCCGCAAGGTCTGCGATTCTCCTTCGCTCCCGCTCCGCCGCCTCCTTCACGAGCATTACTTGCTCGCAGTAGGAGGCGCCGGCAGCCCACGCATCCGCGCAGCGAACCATCGCTGCGAGCAAAGTGGCGAGCGTGAGAACTCTCACTCCCAGGGTCGCCACTAGCTCCCGTCTCGGCGTCTCCCACGCCGGACACTCGGTGAGCGTGTGTAGCGCCGAATCCTCGCTCGCGTCGCAGTGATGGCACTCGGACGTTGGCTCTTTCTTCGCGGTCCGATGCAGATACCGCCCGAAGCATCCATGCTCGGTGATAATCTGCGTCAGCCAGAACGAGAGGCTGCCATGTGGCCTCTCTAGCCACTCCCCCATGATGGGTCTTACCGCCGCTACTAAGGCGCGCCCTGCGCGTGGTTGCCCAAGTTGTAGCTCCCACTCCGCCACCATGTCCCTGTGGAGCCGGGATCTCACGGCCCGAATTTCTTCAGGTGTTATCAATATACTTGTTTGTTTGTTTAGTGTATCATCAACGCATAATGATTTAGATTAGAATGTGGCTGTTAATACACCTCTGCATAAAAACCTTTTTTTCTTTAAACCTTTTTTTCTTTAAAACCGAGGTTTCATAAGGGAAAATGCATACCCCGGATTCCAAGGATGTAAAAGAAGACTGGGACTAACGCAAGGAGGATGATGATGTTGTTTAACATTTATAAAAATGAAATCAATAGAAGTAATGAAATTATGAAAGAATGAAAGAAAGTATAATATAGGTATGATATAATTTAATAAATGTTACATTATATTCTTTTATAAGAATAATGTATTCACAACAATAAAGTAATGGTCTAAGTCGAGGTACCCGAAATGCTGCTTGAAACTCCTGCTTAATTTATTTGATCCTCTTCGATCTTTTCCGATATACTTAAATGATATGGCATGGTATTTCTGAAAACATCTGAAAGAAATATAAACGTAAGTACTGAAAAATGGATCAAGAATGTTCAAAAACGTTTAATTGTTGTAGGTTTTTTTACAAAATCGTAGGTAAATGACAACCACAAAAATTGAAATAATGCTTTGAAACAAAGAATATTCACTTAACACTAATAGTTTTTAATAGATTACACTTTCCATATTGTGTTTAACATTAAGTATATGTACGTACCGGTTAATTTGACCATAACATCGTCCAACTCGGCAAGCAGCTTGCCGGCCTGAAATTGGGCCATATATCGCAATAACTTTCACTGGTGGTAGGACTTTGATGACACAAAATTGTCACTAAATCCGACCGGGTAGGTACCACCGTGCACTTTGCGAAAAGCCCTTAAATAGTAACCCAATTTCGGTTGGATTGCGTTCAGGGTTCAGCAGGTGCATAGCCGGGCTGAGGTGATCGTGGTCGCAGCATTAGTGTGACCAGTGGGTCTTGGCGGAGTCTAGTGGGGATGGCACGGGGCGACACGCCGGGCAGGGAGACCCGTAGAAACGGTGGTGCCGCTGGCCGCCCGCGGCATAGTACAGGGGCCCAACTGGGGCTAACCACCCCGGGAGGCTGCCTCACCAGGCCGCGCATAATCCCGATATGGCTCGTCGTGCCGGTTGGTGACCGGATACGGGAACCCGGCGACCATATTCGGGGGGGTACGGGGGCCCTTCCGTTCGGCGTGTCGGCTCTCGCCATGCCTCACGTTAATAGACGAAACCAAAATCCCGCGCTTTGTCACGCTGTGCTGCGACGACAATTACCTCTTCTTCACGCCCTCTCCTTTCCGTTCTCATTAAGGCAGCGCAGAACAAAGAGCATAGACTCACAGCGGCTCTTCAATTTCCCGTAAGCTCGCTTTTTGAGGTGGAGTCCACTAACATCTGTGGGCTCCATACAAACCTCAACGCCGTCCACCAACACCTCGAGACGGCGAATCCAGCTATGCTTTTTCTGACGGAGACGCAAATACGCCGCCCTGACGACACGTCTTACTTGCTCTACCCCGGCTACGTTATGGAGGAAAATTTCCGTGCAAAGGCCGGGGTGTGTGTGTTTGTTAGGGCGGATGTTTGTTGTCGCCGTCTGCGCTGCCTAGAGGACCCATCCTTTTCAACCCTTTGGGTACACGTAGACCATGGCTCAACGAGTCAGATCTATGTGTGCCTCTACCGTTCCCATACAGGAGATACCGAGACAACTCGACTCTTCGATTATCTGAGTCAGGCTGCAGATGATGCGCAGGAGCGGTTTCCGAACGCTGAATTGGTTTTTTTGGGGGATTTTAACGCCCACCACGAGATCTGGTTGGGCTCCGCCAAAACAGACCATGCGGGAAGAGCCGCCCATGCATTTGCTCTGGCGCACGGCCTGACCCAACTGGTACACGAGGTCACCAGGATACCAAGAAGGTCGGGCCTAGCACCCTCTCTGCTGGACCTTCTGCTGACGAGTCAACCAGACCAGTACAGTGTTTCGGTGCGAGCCGCCTTAGGCAACTCCGACCATTGTCTGGTTTGTTCCAAGGTGCCAACTATAGCGCCCCCACGACCCGAACAGGGAAAGCGGCGTCTCTGGCACTACTCGTCAGCGGACTGGGATGGGATGCGTGAGTATTTTGCATCCATCCCGTGGGTTGCGCGTTGCTTTGAAGGTAAGAACCCCTCGGATAGTGCTACTGCTGTCGCCGGTGAGATCAGCTTGGGTATGGAATACTATATCCCCTACACTGATGTCACCGGTGCCCGCAGAGCGCGCCCTTGGTTCGGCCGCGAGTGCGCGGAGGCTGTTAATCAAAAGCAGTCTGCGTACCGCGCCTGGGTAAGGGCGTGCGCCACGCGCGATCCTAACGTGGGTCACTTCAAGGCAGCGTACAACAAAGCCACAAAGGTCTGCAAGAGGGCTTGCGTTAGAGCGGATGCCCAGCGCATAGCGCGGCTTGGCCAAGAGCTTGCGGCGCATCCCACGGGTAGCCGTGGCTACTGGCGATTGGCCAAAGCCGTGCAAGCCAACTTTTGCCAGCCTTCGCTGCCCCCGTTGCGCAAACTTGATGGATCCCTGGCCCATGAGCCGCAGGAGAAAGCTAACGCAAGAGCGAATTTGTGTCTTGTAGAGAAGACACCGCTGCTCCGGCGTGAAAAAACGTCTCACTTTGTTCAGGACTCCGAGTTTACGCGAGGCTGTTTTGATGATGCTCTCAATGTAGTTTTTGTTGTTCAGTTTGCAGCGGACATCCATACCGAAGATGTTGAGATTGTCCTGTAGTGGCAGTGGCGTGCTCTGAAGAGTTGGAAGGGGAAGGAAAGAAGATACCTTTGCTGTAAACGCGCATGCCTGCGTCTTCTTGGCATTGAACTCAACCAGGTTTTCAGAGCCCCATTGAGAAACGAGGTTCAGGGTCTGGTCAAGTTCACTAACAAGAAGCTGCCTCCTTTCCGCGATATCAGACTGCTTGGCCGCAGGATGTCCGTGATAACTCCCGTGTAAGGTGCTATCGTCTGCATAGCAGTGAATGCTGCCAGTGGACAGCATGTCGTTGATATGCAGAAGAAAGAGAGTGGGTGATAAGACGGACCCCTGCGGCACGCCAGCATTGTCATTCATTCCCTGTTGTTTTGCCAGACATGAATCTATTTTAATTGGTACCTGCAGGAGTATTTGCATTCCAAGAATGGGTGTGCACCAGGACATGACAATTTATTCTGGTTTGTACGATGCGCTTGCGGCGATATTTATATGAATGAGTCGAGTGCTTTTTCATGGTTTAAACATAAGTCATTTGTTGATTAATTATGCAATGAACTTTCATTTGCTGACTGATTGATTACTTTCAGTTTGTCAGATTATATTCGATTTCGCTTTGATTATGCCGAATGGTGGAACACCCCCTAGCCAGACGGACTGACGACCTGAGAAAGGTGGCTGGGACATACTGGATGAAGAAGACGAAGGATTGGGAGCAGAGGCCTATGTCCAGCAGTGGACTGCAATAGGCTAATTGACTGATTGATTGATATGCCTTATGCCTTTTCTGTAGAATTCATGCTTTAAACCAGGAACGATCGTCCATATAGTGCGGTGTTTCTGCAAATTCTGCTGATTGACGAAAATCTGCACAGTAGTTTTTGCGTTCTTCGCAGACAAACAGACAATAATTTAAAAATGTGTTCAGAATCATTGATATATCGTGGCAGTTGGTAATGCGACTGCTACGCAGGGTGCGAAGGTTCGATTCCCGCTCAGTGTAAATATTTGTATGCATGAATATGTCTATTTGCATTGGTATTGCCGTGCCTCAGAGAGCGCGACAGATCGTCGGTCACGCTTGCCATACGAACATCAGAATCTATGGCGATTGCCATCGAAGTTCAGGTATCGCCAATCTTCTTAAATACCTCCAATATACAGACAGACTACTTTACAATGATATAATAGTATAGATAAACATCTCTTATTAAATACCAGCTTGGTGCCTGCTATTAGTTAGTTACGAGCCTATATTAGTCACACCTAAAAGTCTAGCTGTGACTGCTTAAATTGCGAACTGTGTAGGTAATCGTGTCTTACCTCGAACTGTGACAGTTAATTGGGCTAGGCAACCTGTATTAGAATAACTTACTCGTAGGTTAGTAAGTTTATGGGTAGATACTTGCACCAGTACCTACTAATCACACACAAATCCGAAGTTGCAATAGGTAATTCAATTCAATTCAATTTTTTGGTGTGGCAAGCTATGCCGAAGTTGTCGACAAATATTGCTATTAACAGACCTGCGAAGGAGCTGAGTCACTTAAAAGGCCGCAGTATATATTTTGAATAGGTAGGTAAGTCACATCCTTAGAGTATCTAGTAAGATAGATACTCTAAGGTCACATCCAACTGAAAGTTGGCAGGAATGTTCAAAACACCATCATAAAATGTAATCTAAAGAGTCCTCATATCGATCCGATACCTGGATTTTCTTTTAATCGTGGTCAAAGGTCACAAAAACGGGTATTTCGCGATTTTCGGCTAAACCGTAAGTTTTATCATAAAAATATGTGAGACAAAATTAAAGATCGTGAACTTATCTATAAAAATCCGTTCAAGGGCGAGTCGGGTTCGCACATTAAGGGTTCCTAACTAACTAAAAGCAAAGAATAGAGTCACCAAACCGATTGGTTCTTGATGGAATTACGAAACTTATCCAATTACGAGATGAAAACGGGCACTCAACCACAACCTGTGTCTAAAATCTCAAGTCAAAACCTTACAGCAGTTCTGTCTGATTGAGCTAACAAGCAGACACAGCACTTAAGCATGTATAATAATATTAACACCTCAAAAGCTACCGCGCGTCGGCGTCTCTCCGTCTACGTGACAAAACACCTCTAGACGTGCTGAACTTTTTTTTCTCCGTCTGGGAACAAACCAGGTCGCGCGTTTGGGCGTGACACATGGATAAACAGTTTCGATGCCAACCGGTACCGATATAGAACTAGTTTATTTATTTTGTATTCACGCCACACAAATCATGGGAACGACTAGAAAGATGCGTCCGCGAATGTGTTCTGTAGAAATTCCTGGAAAAAGCTAATGAGGGATAGTTAATTAGGACTGAGATTCTGAAATATGATATTCTAGGACAGTCAGCATCAGTTCGATCATGACTAGCAAAATACTATTTTTTTTTTATACTACTAAGGTGGCAGACAAGCACACGGCCTGGGATAGAGGGTAACCACTATCCATCAGGTGGTCGTCCATAAGAACGGTTACATCACTTATGGACGTGTGCAACACTAAGGGTATCACACTTATACTACCGTCCCAGTAAGAACAGCCCCCCTAGACAAGTGGCAATTCGTTGCTCGGCGTATGATGGAATAGAATGACAAATTGATTTGACGTTTTTGACATTCGTTGACGCCTGTCATATACGTCAAATCCCATACATTTGTCATTCTATTCCATCATACGCCGAGCAACGAATTGCCACTTGTCTCGAGGGGCCAGGTCTTCCCACTGGCACTACTGGCAGCACAAAAACTCTACAGTGAACTCTAGATCTGATATTGGCCAAGGTATCTTACTTTTTGCTTGGCTTGCTAGTGAAGATCGACTTGATGCTGACTGTACATATTACAAAGAGCTTTATCGCGTGTTTAGAATACAGTAGATGCAGGAATCTGGACGTATGTGTTCTATATCGGTTATCAAGTTTATAAACGATTCTGCTTACAGTGAATTTTATCTTTAGTGATCTGGTTATTATGCAACATAATCTATAATATTAAAAAAATAATCCCTAAATGTGTTGCTAAGCGCAAATCTCGAGAACGGCTGAACCGATTTCGCTAATTCTTTTTTTACAATATTCCTTAAAGTTCGAGGATGGTTCTTACAGCGAGAAAAATAAAAAAAAGGCGGTACGAAGTTCGCGGGGTCAGCTAGTAAGTAATATAGAAGAAATGCCAGAAAAAAATGCACAATATGAGGGAAAATATGAGTGCGAGCCAATGCGAGGAATCTGGCCCATTTCCATTCTAAATGGCGCGCAGACATAATGCCCATCTCAGGCCTGATTCTGTTAAGATTGCCTCTGTGTTACCGTGCCTATATTACAGCGTAGGAGGCGTGGGTTCGATTCCCGCTCAGTGCAAATATTGTCAGTCAACTATTGTAGAGTCAGGTGGTCTTGCGGACCACCTTGTGTTGTTTCCTGAAGAAGTATGTAGTACTCAGAAATGTTTCTAGACTCTTGGTCACAAGTGAGATCAATCTCTGAGTTTTTTTCCCAACTAGTTAGGGTCGACTTTCTAGTCTAACTTCATAGTCAGACTAGAAATAATGCAGTTCACTCGCATTTTGCTATCTTACCTCCACAATCAATTGGCGACATCGAAGTTCTGAAATTAGACTACTCGTACTTCGACGGCGGACCCTGAGCTCCGAGGTCATCTTGGCCACGGATGCAATCAGGATAATGCGTCTACATGAGGATGATGACTACTTGTACTTTGAGGGTCTAACTACTCGTAATGACTGCCATAGATGGTCGTATGGCAACCGAAAGTGAAGGCTCAACGTGCTCTTTGAGGTGCGAAAACACACAGACCAATGCGAATAGACATAAATGGTTTATACATATAATCACGCCTTTATCCCCGGAGGGTTAGGCAGAGTTAAATTAATACCCACATCCCACATTTCACCAATCATTGTATTCAGTCCCACGTAATAAGTGGTGAGCCTATTGGCGCATTCCGGGTATTGTTGACTCTACAATAGTTGACTGACAATATTTGCACTGAGCGGGAATCGAACCCACGCCTCCTACGCTGTAATATAGGCACGGTAACACAGAGGCAATCTTAACAGAATCAGGCCTGAGATGGGCATTATGTCTGCGCGCCATTTAGAATGGAAATGGGCCAGATTCCTCGCATTGGCTCGCACTCATATTTTCCCTCATATTGTGCATTTTTTTCTGGCATTTCTTCTATATTACTTACTAGCTGACCCCGCGAACTTCGTACCGCCTTTTTTTTATTTTTCTCGCTGTAAGAACCATCCTCGAACTTTAAGGAATATTGTAAAAAAAGAATTAGCGAAATCGGTTCAGCCGTTCTCGAGATTTGCGCTTAGCAACACATTTAGGGATTATTTTTTTAATATTATAGATTATGTTGCATAATAACCAGATCACTAAAGATAAAATTCACTGTAAGCAGAATCGTTTATAAACTTGATAACCGATATAGAACACATACGTCCAGATTCCTGCATCTACTGTATTCTAAACACGCGATAAAGCTCTTTGTAATATGTACAGTCAGCATCAAGTCGATCTTCACTAGCAAGCCAAGCAAAAAGTAAGATACCTTGGCCAATATCAGATCTAGAGTTCACTGTAGAGTTTTTGTGCTGCCAGTAGTGCCAGTGGGAAGACCTGGCCCCTCGAGACAAGTGGCAATTCGTTGCTCGGCGTATGATGGAATAGAATGACAAATGTATGGGATTTGACGTATATGACAGGCGTCAACGAATGTCAAAAACGTCAAATCAATTTGTCATTCTATTCCATCATACGCCGAGCAACGAATTGCCACTTGTCTAGGGGGGCTGTTCTTACTGGGACGGTAGTATAAGTGTGATACCCTTAGTGTTGCACACGTCCATAAGTGATGTAACCGTTCTTATGGACGACCACCTGATGGATAGTGGTTACCCTCTATCCCAGGCCGTGTGCTTGTCTGCCACCTTAGTAGTATAAAAAAAAAATAGTATTTTGCTAGTCATGATCGAACTGATGCTGACTGTCCTAGAATATCATATTTCAGAATCTCAGTCCTAATTAACTATCCCTCATTAGCTTTTTCCAGGAATTTCTACAGAACACATTCGCGGACGCATCTTTCTAGTCGTTCCCATGATTTGTGTGGCGTGAATACAAAATAAATAAACTAGTTCTATATCGGTACCGGTTGGCATCGAAACTGTTTATCCATGTGTCACGCCCAAACGCGCGACCTGGTTTGTTCCCAGACGGAGAAAAAAAAGTTCAGCACGTCTAGAGGTGTTTTGTCACGTAGACGGAGAGACGCCGACGCGCGGTAGCTTTTGAGGTGTTAATATTATTATACATGCTTAAGTGCTGTGTCTGCTTGTTAGCTCAATCAGACAGAACTGCTGTAAGGTTTTGACTTGAGATTTTAGACACAGGTTGTGGTTGAGTGCCCGTTTTCATCTCGTAATTGGATAAGTTTCGTAATTCCATCAAGAACCAATCGGTTTGGTGACTCTATTCTTTGCTTTTAGTTAGTTAGGAACCCTTAATGTGCGAACCCGACTCGCCCTTGAACGGATTTTTATAGATAAGTTCACGATCTTTAATTTTGTCTCACATATTTTTATGATAAAACTTACGGTTTAGCCGAAAATCGCGAAATACCCGTTTTTGTGACCTTTGACCACGATTAAAAGAAAATCCAGGTATCGGATCGATATGAGGACTCTTTAGATTACATTTTATGATGGTGTTTTGAACATTCCTGCCAACTTTCAGTTGGATGTGACCTTAGAGTATCTATCTTACTAGATACTCTAAGGATGTGACTTACCTACCTATTCAAAATATATACTGCGGCCTTTTAAGTGACTCAGCTCCTTCGCAGGTCTGTTAATAGCAATATTTGTCGACAACTTCGGCATAGCTTGCCACACCAAAAAATTGAATTGAATTGAATTACCTATTGCAACTTCGGATTTGTGTGTGATTAGTAGGTACTGGTGCAAGTATCTACCCATAAACTTACTAACCTACGAGTAAGTTATTCTAATACAGGTTGCCTAGCCCAATTAACTGTCACAGTTCGAGGTAAGACACGATTACCTACACAGTTCGCAATTTAAGCAGTCACAGCTAGACTTTTAGGTGTGACTAATATAGGCTCGTAACTAACTAATAGCAGGCACCAAGCTGGTATTTAATAAGAGATGTTTATCTATACTATTATATCATTGTAAAGTAGTCTGTCTGTATATTGGAGGTATTTAAGAAGATTGGCGATACCTGAACTTCGATGGCAATCGCCATAGATTCTGATGTTCGTATGGCAAGCGTGACCGACGATCTGTCGCGCTCTCTGAGGCACGGCAATACCAATGCAAATAGACATATTCATGCATACAAATATTTACACTGAGCGGGAATCGAACCTTCGCACCCTGCGTAGCAGTCGCATTACCAACTGCCACGATATATCAATGATTCTGAACACATTTTTAAATTATTGTCTGTTTGTCTGCGAAGAACGCAAAAACTACTGTGCAGATTTTCGTCAATCAGCAGAATTTGCAGAAACACCGCACTATATGGACGATCGTTCCTGGTTTAAAGCATGAATTCTACAGAAAAGGCATAAGGCATATCAATCAATCAGTCAATTAGCCTATTGCAGTCCACTGCTGGACATAGGCCTCTGCTCCCAATCCTTCGTCTTCTTCATCCAGTATGTCCCAGCCACCTTTCTCAGGTCGTCAGTCCGTCTGGCTAGGGGGTGTTCCACCATTCGGCATAATCAAAGCGAAATCGAATATAATCTGACAAACTGAAAGTAATCAATCAGTCAGCAAATGAAAGTTCATTGCATAATTAATCAACAAATGACTTATGTTTAAACCATGAAAAAGCACTCGACTCATTCATATAAATATCGCCGCAAGCGCATCGTACAAACCAGAATAAATTGTCATGTCCTGGTGCACACCCATTCTTGGAATGCAAATACTCCTGCAGGTACCAATTAA
This sequence comes from Eilema depressum, assembly GCA_914767945.1. Lineage (NCBI taxonomy): Eukaryota > Metazoa > Arthropoda > Insecta > Lepidoptera > Erebidae > Eilema > Eilema depressum. The sequence continues at coordinate 21,479,094 of OU612020.1, forward strand.
AATAGATTCATGTCTGGCAAAACAACAGGGAATGAATGACAATACCAGGATTGAAGTCACGTGGAAGCCACATGGCGAAAGGTCGACACCCTTTTCGACAACCCTGTTTCTTCACACGCCTACCACCTTATTTCTATTACAATAAAGTTCAAATTTGCGTGTCTTGTGTGTGTTTTTGTTGGTGCTAGGGCTGCTAGCAATTTAAAGTTTTTATGCAATATCAATTTTATTTCTTGTAGCATAAAGTTCATATTTGTTTGTTTGATATTGAGTTAATACTGGTTCTGAAGGCGCATTGAGACAATGAAAATTATAAGAAATTAGTCGTTAAGTTTTGTATTGATTAAGAGTCTGTGTTTTATTCTTGACCTTAAACTTAACGACTTGTCTCATGATTCAAGTGTGGAGGCGTTGCACAATACCATTAGGTTTCCCGCACTTATCGGTCCGAAAAATCGTACACGACTATCGCTCGCCATTTCATTATCGTATTAAATTGTTTACACACAGGCAAATACAAAATTCTCGCTCACGAATTATACGAGATTCGTAAGTGACATTATGGCCTATGTCAAAATTTGATTATTGCTTGAAAATTCGGTTCAGACGGACACTATCAATATTCAATTCTCGCCAGGCGTGTATGAGCGAGCGGCAATTAATTTTGCAAATATTTAGACGAAGCAAGTTTTCTGTCCTTACGATATCGTATCCTACAGGCGAGGAACTCGCCTCGTCTGAATTAGCCTTTTTAAATACTGTGTTGGTTGTTGAAAGAGAGATTAACTGCAGTCGTGTTTTATACGTGTGAATGAAATTTTAAGTATCTGTTGGTTGTTTAGTTAATCGACGATTTTGTTGTATGACGAACGACCGTTGCGTTCAAAAGAGATTAACATATATAAGAAACTTTCTCGTTGTTAAAATGTTTATTGCAGTGTATTAATAGGTAGGCATGTATTTGCAGTATTGACAACTTTAAAGCAACACCGGTTATTGTTCGCAGAATACGACACCGTGCGCTCCGACACGGATAGGAAAGGGGCCCAACCGGGGCCCCGTCGAACTATCTATGCAAAGTATACCTTTAGGCTAGCCCTTTTAACCAAAAATTTTGATCAGATCTACTATGGTGCGGATAAACTTTGCTATTTTTAGCGACAGCTTAAATCACACCCTTTAAAAAGCTCAGGTAGTTCAGACCATTTTGACGCACATCATACTACCATACTACGCACAACATACTACGCACCCATACACATATGTACCGTGACTTACGGGCAGAATAAAGACCATCAACTGTGCATTTTCTCTGAATTCCATATGAAAGTTACTGAGAAACCTTAGTATTTCTGCTTATCTACTAAAAACTACTGAGAATTTCTCCGAATTTGTCTGATCTACGATACCAGTTCCCTCGGAATCTCACGCACTCTGCCACCATCTGTCTCTCGCAAGGAAGTTTTGGATCATATCATTTATACTGAAACATTAACTGCACCTATCTCAGAAACTATGAAAAGCCTCGTATCTAATGCTTTGAACCTTGGTTATTAATAACTGCGAGAGAGAGTCTCTTTGTCTTCAGTTGTGGTGATTTCACCACTATAAATAACCCATAACTGACATATACAACGCAATAGTTGGAACTTAAAAGCATTTTCTAGAATTCCTTGGAAATGCTTTATACTTGGATGATTTCATTACCCTGTGACAATGTTTATTAACTAGTAAAGTTCGGGTTATTGTACAATTCTTCTCCTAAACTAGTTTACCAAATTCGATGTTTTTGCAGTTATGAGGTCAATCAAAGCCCATCGTAATCCACTGCTGGACATAGGCCTCTCCCAATACTGGGAGGCTTTAGCCTACTGTTTCCACGCTGGTCAGGCGGGTTGGTACAGGGTTTTATTTCGAGTTTTCCTTCTCTCGCAGTGATATCGTCTCCGTATTTCCCTTTCCCCCTTCGGATGAGAATACTTGTATTCTTTCTTCGTCGCCACACGGATAATGATATAAGGTCACCTAGATTAAATTCTATCAGGCGGGCTACATGGCTAATTCTGACCTTAGTAACAGAAGAAGAAAGGAAAGCTTATTTTTCTCCACAAGGTTAGAACCAACAAATGGGGTAAATTGCCGTACATTTAAATAAATAATAACACGCGATTCATTGATAAAGCACAGAAAATGTTTTGCTTCAAACGTTTCCTCTTAGGTATATAATGTCACTCTCAAAGTTAAGAACTGCCTTTATCGCAGGAATATCGAAATAAAACGACACATCAAATAAAATAAATATTATAGTTTATTTAATTCTTTTTGGTATCAGGTGGAGGAAGGTGGAGCTTAGCTGCCAGCTCCTGTGGCACATCTAGATACGTCCTCTCTAATCCTACGGTGAGGATCAGAGCCCGCAGACGGTCTACCTCCACGTGGTCTCCCTCGCTGGACCAGACCGTCATTGAGGAGTTTAAGGAAGAAGTTTCTCGAAGAAGGTCGAGGATGACCGGCTGGCTGTTAGCTGCTAGGCCAGCACGGACCTGGAAAAGGCATAGGATCCAGTTAATTACTTTAGAAGGTAATACAAATTCTAGATGGTGTGGTGGGTAGGAGATAGTGTCACACTTTTACATACAACTATAAATGAAAAAGTGCAACCGTATCTTCTTTGTTGACTGTACATGGCGCATGCTATCAAGCTGTCGACGCATGTAGAGTAGTTAAAACAGAAGTTGTTTTTAAAACTAATTTAAAATCAACCGGTATTAACTCCTCTTTAAAGATATTAGTTCGATGTACAAAAGAGAGAACGCTCAATACTGAATACCCTCGTACTCTCATGACTCTCACTCGACTTTCCAACGAGCCATTTCAAAAGAGTAGCTGTCAGTTAAAGTTGAAATACCCTTCTAGAAAATATTCTTATTATATTTTTCCTACGCTTGTACTTACTTTAGTTATGTTTAGAAGACCGTCGAGTAGTTCTCGAGGCACATTTTAAGCAAGCCTGTCGTCTCTTGCGCACTCTCAGGCATTCCTTCGTCATAGATCAAGCAAAGATATGATTAAGTCTCCATCATCAGCTGAGCTTGTATTTTGGAGCCCTTTTTCTCTTTTGATTGGTTGATGATTGGGCGAATATCATACCTCCAAACTCAGACTCTCATGCTCCAATCAATGTAATTTATATAACCATCATCTTCTTAGCGCTGTTTTTGTCTAAGACTTTCATTTGATAGGACAACAGGACTCGCAGGGAGGTACCTCGGGCCCGGAAGATCTTAGTGGAGCTTTTACACCCAAAGTTTATAAAAAGTGAAATCACTGAATTATATCATCGGCATAATGATGCCTCTGTTTCCAGTAGCTAAAGTACCGAGGAAGCTATCTCGAACCGGAGATGGCTTTGGGTCAGCTGGGCTTGCGAGAAATATGCCTTAGGTAATCTCAGACCCTGGTATCTAAAGATCCGAGACGGTATGCGGTTTCAGTCGGTTCGAGTCCGACATACAATTTAAACTTACTCTATTTCATAATCACCGATAAGCTCCAACCAGGATCAAAGACGTAATCAAATTTGAACTCTAAATACTCACAGGGAAAGTAACAGTTTGATTGATATGATGCTCGTTGAGTATCCTCAGCATGGTACCAATCTGCTCCCCGCTGTACTCCCCTTCAGTAATGTTCCCACCATACTTGGTGGTCCACCCGACTGACAGGACTGCGCGAGGGTGCTTCTTGCCCAGTTCTAAGAACTTGGCAGGGTCTACCGGCTTCGTGTTGGAGTCTACTGGGCCTGGTAGGATATCTGCGTTCAGCCAAACTGGGAAAGTCTGAAACAAAGAGATTGGAAAGTGATATTATGCGTTAGATTAGATTCCCGCTCTGTGCAAATATTTGTATGCTTGAATATGACTTTTATGGTCTGGTACCTCGTAGAGCACGTTAAGCCCTCAGTCGGAGGGGTCCTGCCCCTCTAGACAAGTGGCAATTCGTTGCTAGGCGTATGATGGAATAGAATGCCAAATGTATGGGATTTGACGTATATGACAGGCGTCAACGAATGTCAAAAACATCAAATCCTATACATTTGTCATTCTATTCCATCATACGCCGAGCAACGAATTGCCACTTGTCTAGGGGGGCCGGTTGCTATACGAACATCTATGATAGTCGTTACGGTAGTTGTAGCCTTCAATAGTTCAATTAGTCTAACTGCAAAACTTCGATATCGCCAATTTGTGGAGGTCAGTTGCAGTCGATTCACGGAAAATGTCGAAGTTCATCCCCAACTGAGTTAGTACCTATAGAGCCAACCCATCTCTTCTCGTGGGTATCGTAGAAGGCGATTATGGAGTAAGACCGTTCTATCCAACAGTAAACATAAAGGGCCTGTTTAATAAACTCGCCCCCTATTACGTGGGACCGAAAATAATATTTGGCGATATGAACTGTGTTCATACTATTAATACACCTCTGCCTACGCCTTCTGAGATTTACAGACGGGCACATATATGTATATATATTAAAAATCGGCCAAGTGCGAGTCGGACTCGCCCATGAAGGGTACCGTAGTAGCAAAGGCGAAAATTGCGGTTTATGACGTATTAAAAAAAAACTACTGACTGGATCTCGTTCGAACCAATTTTTAGTGGTAGTTTGCATGGCAATTTACATCATAATATTCTTTTTAGATTTATAATTCTCTTATTTTAGAAGTTAGAGGGGGGGGGGGGGGGGGACACATTTTTCCACTTTGGAAGTGTCTCTTGCGCAAACTATTCAGTTTAGAAAAAAATTATGTTAGAAACCTCAATAGCATTTTTAAAGACCTATCTATAGATACCCCACACGTATGGGTTTGATGAAAAAAAATATTTTGAGTTGGGGACCCCCAAAATTTAATGCTTTTTTTTTAATTTTGGGTGAAATTCTTAATGCGGTTCACAGAATACATCTTTTTACCAAGTTTCAACAGCATAGGCCTTATAGTTTCGGAGAAAAGTGGCTGTGACATACGGACGGACAGACAGACAGACAGACAGACAGACAGACGGACAGACATGACGAATCTATAAGGGTTCCGTTTTTTGCCATTTGGCTACGGAACCCTAAAAAAGATAATTAACAAAACAAATAATATATTTAAGCGAACATATTGACCTTCAGACGGTTAATGTTATACTACCGGCCTATCTCAGCAAATAAAAAACATATTTTGATTCAATCTGCAATCGCATTACAGTCCAAGTTCAATAGTGGTTCAGCAGCGATATTAAATGGGCGTATCACCCGGAACCGACGCAGCTCAGGGATGATTACGAATGATAATGGCACGCAGAAGATGCCGTTGCACATGTGCGCATCGTCAGGCATGTGCTTTATGGAGACAAAAGCTATAAAATATATTAGGCGATCGTGCTTGATATAGTATTATTTACACCACTTTAAGTCGATTTGAACAAAAGAATATAGAGTTAAATGCGATAATAGTTGCAATGCGATATCGCCTTATGTTACCATTGGTTTGTGGAGGTCAGATGGCAGTCGTTTCACGGAAAATATCGAGGTTCAGCCAAATCCGCAGATAAGAATGGTAAAGCGGACCCCAGACTTCGAGGTGAAAGCTTCGGATGCGACTGGGAATTAACGCTAGGAGGAAGAAGAAGAATAAATCTATCGCTACGCCTGCAGTACAGCATCACTAAGAAAAGGGCATAATGGCCGTGAAACATTCCTTTGTAATGGAGACATCTCTCCGATTACAAGCAATTGTAGTTAATTAATCTAGTCTTACGTTCCGAGTGGTTGACGAAACCGACTTATTTGTGGTGTCAGTAACTATCAGAATTGTCTATATATTCACACTCATATTTATAAATGCGAAAGTAACTCTGTCTGTTACGCTTTCACGTTAAAATCAATGAGCCTAAATTTTTGGTCACGATAACATCCACGGACTTGAACCAACTACAATGCACGCCCTCCTTGGGTCGATGGTTGACGTAGGAAAGATTGTCTGAGAAATATCTCTCGCACCCCGGCCGAAAGTGATGATCCTGCCAGTCTCTTTCTCTAGCATTTTGGCACTTTCGTGAGAATATGCACACAAATGTTTTTTGTCATTTTCATACCCAAAGAACAAGCTAATAAAAATTAACAAAGTTTGATATTTCTTCCTTACCAATGTTTTGTCACAAGGACATTCAAGAACACACATCTGCCCAAATCACATGGGTATTTCGTAATTTTTTTCATTAGCTCCCTTGCTCATTGCCGGCGTCTAACAAATGTGCGCACCCTAGCGACACATGCTGTGCGGCCGTCTCTGTTATGTTAATGAGGCCATGAAAACAGCGACGGCAAGTGTAGGCTAGAGAAATTGCTAAGGACATTTATCTTGGACCATGTATTGTGTTCTATATGCACAATACCCAATTTTGGGTGTCTTTTCAGGATAGCGCGGGGTGCTACTGCGGTGGACGAACTCAAATTTACCAAACATAGATTATTACAAAACAATCCGCGCGCGCCAAAGGTGAACGCAGATCTAGCCGCACCGCACGCACTGCAGTCATAGACTACTGGCCCGTGTAGAAAAATGATGGGTCATCTGAACCACCAGGTGACCTATATAGAACGATATAAGAGCATAAAATAATAAGATTCAGTACTATGCCGTCACTTGTAAGCTGTCCAACTGAGTGCAGGTGAGCATTCAAAAGCACATGTAGAGTGAGTACATTTTGGTCATATATTTTTGTACGGCATTCTTAACCATCGATAGATCCATGAAAATTAACAAGAAAACGCGTAGTGCCGTACAAAAATGGTGATCCACAAAGTCGGAATTTTTATTTTATTTTCCGACAATTTTCAGGGTAAATTTGGTCATTTGATTTTGTACGGCATCCGTTTCATACTATTTCAATACTGCTTCTAATCCATTATTCCGCAACGCCGTACAAAAATCATGATCCAAGGGGAAATAATCGAGGGTTACAAACCCCTCTCTTTCCGTGGTCCACGGGGTGATTTGAAAAAATACGGCTTTGGTTCCAAAACATTAACTGGCATTCAAAAGTACTATTATAAATAATGCCGTCAAAAAATGATTGTTCATTTGAATGTATTATCAATAATTATGTTAATTTCATCGTATTCTTGATTTATAAAGCTGTAAAATCATTTGATCCTGTACGGGAACTTTTTTTTTTAACATGATATTGTAAAATACAATTGTTATATAGTATTGCCGTTCAAAAGAAACCGTTCTAAAAAAATTATAGAGAAATACAAAAACTGAAATTTTGCTAATTATTGTAAAACTTTAAATATCATAGATTAATGAAATATAGCAGTTTTCTACATTTTATCCCTTGTTTTAAATAGTATTAACATAGATAAATTAGGAAAATATGATGCCGTACATTTTTATGCAGACTATACAGGGTGATCAATCCAAATGGGTCAGTAGGGAGAAGTCAGAAACTATGAGAGATAGCAAGATTTGTTCTTAGGAACCATGGCTTCGATTTTAGATTTAATAATAATGGCATTCAAGTTTTTCCTCAAACTCTCATACATAACCGGGAATCAAACCTGGGTCGAAGTGACTGTGAACAAACAAAAATTTTTTTTTTCGTTTTTTGTCGTTGTTATATTGTTGATGATGCTAATCATAAGTCACATAACATAATAATAATGTAAAAGTTATCTAAAATAATATAAAGTGGTTTTGAAAAGGCTCGTTTGATTTGAAACATAACATTCATTCCAAGAAAACAAAATGTTATTAAGTGTTCCATTTTCAAATCCATATCCATACTAATATTCTAAATGCGAAAGTAACTCTGTCTGTCTGTCTGTCTGTCTATTACGCTTTTACGCCTAAACCACTGACCCGATTTTGAAGAAAATTGGAACAGAGATAGATTAGACCTTGGGAAGGGATACAGGCTATGTTTGGTCGCGATAACTGACGTACACGCGGGTGGAGTCGCGGGCAACAGCTAGCTTTAAATGAATTATTATTCTTAACAGACAGACAGACAGAAAGACAGACAGATAGACAGAGTTATTTTCGCATTTATAATATTAGTATGGATTTGAAAATGGAACACTTAATAACTTTTTGTTTTCTTGGGATGAATATTGCGTTATAAATCAAATGAGGCTTTTCAAAACCACTTTGTGTTAATTTTAGATGACTGTCATATATTATTAACCTTATTAACCTTATTAACCTTTCGATCTCCTCCAAAACCTCAGCCTTGGTCGACGCAATACTGCCATCTTCTATCTTCAGCTTAGTCAACAGGCTTTGCCCAATAGACAGATTTCTTGCGAACACTTTGGAGCCTTTGTTCCGCTCGATTGTCTCTTTAATATATTTAGTATTGAAGAGACGTATGAGAGATTTGGAAATCTGTCTGTTGAGCTGCCTATATGACTCTGCATCATCAGAAGACTACAGTCGAAGCGAGCGTCGTTTAGCCATGAGTTTTTGAGTATGATCGGAGAGTTTCTGAGGTCTATTTGAACGGCGGGGTCTGAAGTGCTTAAAGCCCACCGTTTGGACAGTTTCTACGAGCCTGTTGTTGATCTCGTCCACCGACGCATAGTTCTCTAGGCAATCAAAGCTATTTGAAAGCTCAAGCTGAAAGTTCTCGGAGTTTTGGATTTGGGCACGAGCAGGTTGGAGTGTAGACTTCATCAGGCGGGACCTTTGGAGTTTAACTTTAATACCCAATGTGCCTCTTACGATTCTGTGATCACTACCGGTTTCACCCTGTGGATCACGGAGACATCACTGAATATTCGTTTCTCGTTGGTCATGGTCAAATTTTACAGGTGTCTGCTAACTTCAGTGTCATGAGTACTTCTCAAAAATATGTTGTATTTTGGAATTATCAGTGACAACATGTTTATATTTTGGTATAAATCGATAGTATATAAACCCACATTTAACATGGTTTCTAGCTAGGAACGTAGAATCACGAAAAGACTATGAAAATCAGTACAATTAAACTATCTAAATGCCGTATCAAAAAAAAATTACCTTACATTTCGTTATATGGATTTTTTCTTTTTGATTTTTTCTTTTTCAATTTTTTCCCCTATGGACCAACAAAAATGTACGGCATATGAAAAAATATTATCTATGCATAAAATACTTTATTTCATGTTGTGTCAAATCACCCCTTGGACCACGGAAAGAGAGGGGTTTGTAACCCTCGATTATTTCCCCTTGGATCATGATTTTTGTACGGCGTTGCGGAATAATGGATTAGAAGCAGTATTGAAATAGTATGAAACGGATGCCGTACAAAATCAAATGACCAAATTTACCCTGGAAATTGTCGGAAAATAAAATAAAAATTCCGACTTTGTGGATCGCCATTTTTGTACGGCACTACGCGTTTTCTTGTTATTTTTCATGGATCTATCGATGGATAAGAATGCCGTATAAAAATATATGACCAAAATGTACTCACTCTACATGTGCTTTTGAATGCTCACCTGCACTCAGTTGGACAGCTTACAAGTGACGGCATAGTACTGAATCTTATTATTTTATGCTCTTATATCGTTCTATATAGGTCACCTGGTGGTTCAGATGACCCATCATTTTTCTACACGGGCCAGTAGTCTATCACCGCATTTCGAATTCTTTATATGAAGTTCTACGCAACCTCGGACACTTACGACGGTCGCTGCAGTACCCGAAGCGGTCGAATTCCCCAAGCCGCAGCTGATGACGTTTTGATGAACACTATCAAGACCCAAAAAAAGGAAGCTTCACTAAATTTAATATTTACAGCCCGATACCTGCTGGCTTTACTTCGCAGAAATGGTAGAAATGTTCAAATTTGACAAAATAGATCGACATCTTTCCACCACAATTTTTAAAAGAGAAGTCCTTTTAATTTTTTTCATCCCTCGCCACTGGTAAATCCATACTACTAGGTATTTCGCAGTCTTTTAAAAAAATCAAATAAATCTATGCCTTGTTGCCTTTACAGCTACTTATAAATTGCATTCAAATATTCCATTACAATATTTACGATCATCAACTATACGTTTTGTATATAGGTCAAGGTTATAAAATAGCGATATAAAATAATGTCTCAATATTTTATTACATAGCATTAATAATATTAATAAATGTGACAGTTCTCGGAGTACTCGCATAACACTATTCTATTGCGATAGGTATATTAATATATTTTATTGCGATTTACTAATTATTAATATGTATCAATGGTCGCACTAAGTCACTACAATGGATGTTTAAGATCGTGTGAAGTGGAGAGGGAGAATCAGACCAGGGAACGCCGACCTCCAGGGGGAAGACCTCGAATGCATTAGAGACACCGCACAACGACCATCATCATCATTATCCTAGCGCTAATCCTAGTCGCATCCGAAGCTTTCACCTGGGAGTCCGGGGTCCGGGTTTTCCAGTCTAACTGCGTGTCTGGCTAAGCTACAATATTAAGTTGTCTGACCTCCATAACCCAACTCAATCGAGATATATAAGCATTGCAGTCAGACCAGCTGCAGCAGCAGCTGTTAACCTTTTTAGGGCATCAACTACCGTAATGATTGACATAGATTTTCGTACAGCTTAATGTACTCTCCGAGGCACGGACATTTCCAGAGGAACGAAACGGGACGAAACAAAAGAGAATTCAAGCGATTGCTACACGAGGTTGGCACCCGCTGTGTTCCTGGCCCCACATTCAAACACCGACCACACAAGATGTTGTTTTAAATTCTTGATTATTCACACGCTATGTCATTATTATAATTAAGATGTCTACAAACAACTATTCAGAGCAATTTCTTACATAATCGTATGAGGAATAAGGTCTATATTCCGGTAATACATTGAAATAGCTGAAGTTATTTCAAATTATTAATGCAAATTGATCTTTATTTTTAAAAGAATATAGTTTATTGTTTATTGATAGCATTACTTGCAGTGTTTAGATCGCTATATGAGGTCCTGGGTACGATTCCTGAATGGGGAGTGCGGTAAATTGCTACTGAGTTACCTGTTAAAAATGCCTTAGTACTTAGTTCCCGCAGAGTGCCCAGTAGACACAATCAATTTAGCCTAGCTTTAGCTTCTCCTAAATCCCCACAGATTGAGGAGAACGCAGAATGCTATCTAGTAATTTCGGTTACTGATATCAAAAAAGTCAGGGTTTTTAAATAATACTGCTTATTGACGGGAGAGACAGATCACTCACGGTAAGGAATGCCCACTAGACCTCTGCAGATCTTGGCTATCAGTAAACCCACGGATCCGCTCTCTCCCTGACAAAAAAATGAAGGGAATCAGGGGAGCAGACGTGGGTAGGACGCGCGTCTCCCAAGATTTGCCCGGATGGATGGTTGGTGGGGCCATGGGAATGAGGTGAGAACTCCACTGTGATTCATAGTCACGACTCACTAGGCTCTGGAGCAAACAGCATAGCTCACTGCGAACCAACGGCCCAAATCTTCGGATGTATGTCTCATGATAGGCATAGCTTAGTAGTACATGGGTATTTGCATTGGTCTGGTAGTGCCTTGGAGAGCACGTTAAGCTGTCGGTCCTGGTTGCCATACAAACATCTATGGTAGTCGTTACGGTTGTTAGAGCCCTACAAGTCTAACAACAACGATCTAGCTGCAATGCTTCGATATCGTCCTAATGTCCAACTATTAGGTAATCTGTGCTAATGTCACCATTGGGTTGTGGAGGTCACATGGCAGTCGCTTCACGCAAAATATCGAGGTTCAGCCAAATCCGCAGTTAAGAATGGTAGAGCGGACCCCAGACTCCGAGGTGAAAAGCTTCGGATGCGACTGGCACTTAACACTAGGATGAAGAAGAAGTTGTCAGAGCATTCCCCTTGTAAGGGACGGGTATTGTTGTGGGTTCGAGTCCCGCCTCAGTCATTTCACTTTTTCATATCTTAATCGATATAAATACTATGTTTTTTTTATACCACTTAGTTGGCAGACAAGCACACGGCCCACCTGATGGGAAGCGGTCACCGTGGCCTATGGACGTATGCAACACCAGGGGCGTCACACTCGCGCTGCCGACCCTGAAGAAACCTTCTAATGCCCTTCTTGAAGAACCCCATAAGATAAGATAAGATAAGATAAGATATTCTTTATTGTACACCATAAAAGTATTAAAAGATAACAAACAATTTTCACATATATAATGCACAATGGGCGGCCTTATCGCTAATAGCGATTTCTTCCAGGCAACCTTTGGATGGATAGAACCATAAGAGATGATAGGGTATCGTACAATATTTGTTATACACAGATTAGACATAATTGAAATATATACATAGTATACTACATAGCGTGTCAATATAATATACCAATACAATACATAATACTTACAATATACTAATTATACTACGCAGTATCCATAAATATATACTACACAACAGGTACACAAAAATAAAATAGCATAGTTACTTCAGAGATATATAATCAGAGAAGACAGATAATGTTCTTTTAACACTTTTTTAAAGGACTCCAATGATTGTGCTTGCTTAATATGTAGTGGCAGTGCATTCCACAGGCGAACCGCCTGGATAGTGAACGATTTATCGTAGTAACTTGTAGAGTGCAGTGGCATTGCTAGCCTCAAATTCTCCGATGATCTCAGAAACCTCGTATGTGTGTCACCAAGGAACTTGAAACGTTCTTTGAGATAATGGGGAGTACAAGGATTAAACAGTACGCTGTATAATAATGAAAGTATATGAGTATTCCGACGAAGGCGAATCGGGAGCCACTTGAGTTTGTACCATATTGTAGTCGCTTGGGAAAACCACCGCAGGGAGTTCATTCCACAGCTTGAGTGTGCGTGGGATGAAGTGCCTTTCAAACCGCACAGTGCGCACCGTTTCCGGACGCAATGTGTGAGGATGAACTCCCTGCCTGTGGCGAGAGGTGCGATGATAGAATGTAGCTGTTGGCATCATGTCAAACAGTTCATCTGAGCACAAACCATTGTATAGACGGTAAAACATACACATAATATATGTTTATATAGTATATGGTCCAAGCCTACAACTTATCTAAGAAACTTGGTTCGTAATTACATAGGTACCTAATTAAACTCAGCCGTTACTACCTGAGCACGGCGGGCAAAGCCTCCATCGTGGCTTACGAGGAAGATAGAAATTGGTAATGACAGTCTAGGTGGTCTGTCTGTATATACTAAATGTATTATTACCCTGAAGAGGTAGGTGGAGGTGCTACAATCGCTTTACATATATTATATATGGTAGATTTTTACGTTAGCTAACTCAAAATTTGGTTAGATTATGTATTTTTGAAAGAATAATATTAACCATATTAACTACTCTCCTATAAGGTGGGAAACTCAGTAGGTACTGTCAAGACTAACTTGTAAATAATTTATTTTATTTTAGGTATTCTTTTTAATATAACAAAATAATTTGTATAATATTTTTGGAATCGTCTTCTAATTTCCTTCATTTCGATGGTGGCGAATCACTGCTTTTTGTATATGTATTCTGACTATGCGTTGAAATAACTGCATATTGTGAAAGTTACCATTAAGCATTGCACCCCGTCTTCTTAATTGAGTCTTAAGTGCCTTAATGTGTTTGAATTGTCGTCTAAAGGACTGGCTTGTTAGTTCATTGATTTCAGTACGAGTTTTGCATGTGACCTTGAAGGAAGATGGGTCCTTATAAACCGATTCCTGCCGGCTTGCACTGCACTGGTAAGCCGTGGTAGAAATAATTAAATTTATAGTATTGCCTCTTGAAAATTTTCGCCCTTCGCTACTGCCGGCTAGATCAGCCCCTCTAGACAAGTGGCAATTCGTTACTCGGCGTATGATGGAATAGAATGCCAAATGTATGGGATTTGACGTATATGACAGGCGTCAACGAATGTCAAAAACGTCAAATCCTATACATTTGTCATTCTATTCCCTCATACGCCGAGCAACGAATTGCAACTTGTCTAGGGGGGGGGGGGGGGGGGGGGGGGGGCAGACAGCATTACGCTAACAGGCGGTCGTTGCATTGCATGTGGCTATGTGCAACACTATGTAACTGCCTTAGTTAAGTTCTATGTGCTTTTTGTATGGTTTTCGTGCAAAATAAAAAACTTTTCTTTCTTTCTTTCTATTGTGTAGCTGCTGACCGATAGTCTAGGGAGTTTGTTTGTTTAAACGGACACGTATCTCTGGAACTACCGGTATGATTAGAAAAATCTTTTTGCGTTTGTTAGCTCAATAATTGAGCTTACCAGAAATTATTTCTGGTCTAACTTTTAGTAATACCCAGGCATTGGCACAGGCATCTCCAATGTCGATTTGCTTTGGCTAATTGACGAATATTTTTCGTGCACGGGTACTGATCAGTAGGACAGGAAATATGAACAAAAGTCACATTTTAACCGACATCCGAAGGCTAGTATTTAATAAAAATTCAACTCAATTTCCTATATAGGACAACACGTGCAGGACTTAGATCCCACCCGCATACGGTGCAGAATATTCCATCAAGAACCAAGCGGTTCGGCGACTTCTTCTTCTGCCGCACCATAGACCTTGAATTCTTTGCCAGTTCACGTGTTTCCCTCCTCCTACAGTCCCGGGTCCTTTAAGCGGGGCGTGAAAAAGCATCTGATGAGGCCGTCAAGCTGAGTGCGACCATTGTAACATGATACGTGTCTATAATGGTGACCCTCTTTTCCGAGACTTTGCCTTCAGCTAACCATCAGGGGAGGCGCAGTCAAATAGAAGTCAATTGAGATAATTTTAATGCATTTAGTATGCTAAACTAAACAAATTTTTCCAATTTAAAATAAAATAAATAGAAGTCAAATTTAAAAACAACACTTACCTGAGTCTTACTGTATTTTTCAATTACTTCCTGACTCTTCTCATACGCTTCAATACTCTTGAAGTCCAGCTTCACCCCTTTGACCTTCGTGTTCGCAGTATTGTAGACCTGGACACTATTGAGGAACTGCGCGAGTGAGAGATCGGAGGTGGTCGCTGGTGGATGTGCCATCACCGGTATTATGTCCTCGTCCCCCCCTATCAGGGTCCCCATTACGATATCTGCCTCCAACATGCAGATATCACCTGTAAATAAGTAGGTAACACTGTATGTAAATATTTTATTTAGTTATATTATTTTAATAGGTAATATAATTTATTCTTAATTAATTTAGTTTTTTTAGTGTTAATAATTTTTAGCTTAATTTAGTGTTATTTAAGTTTATTTAACTTAAATAACACTAAATTAAATTTAGACTCGATTAGATTTATAGATGCAATAAATCAATTTCTATAGTAAACTAGCTGTCCGGGCGAACTTCGTATCGCCATATTTTTTCCAACCCGCGTGAATTTTTGATCCCGTTCCCGCTGCACCTATTTTCTCATCTTTAAATCTTCCCTGGACATCCACGAATATTTCAAGATATATACTGTATAGTACCTAACACTTATTTTAAAGGTGTTGTTCCGGATGTGACCGCATACGACAAATGCAGACGCACGAAGTAGATACGCGTAATTCATTGCGGCTTCTCAATGGTCCCTTTTATCTGCTTCGGTGTATAACAAGTAATGGATACGCTGTATCTGCTGCATGCGTCGGCAGTTGTTGTATGCGGTCGGCTACGGAATCATACCTTAACAGGGCCGTTTAGGAAAAATTAAAAAATGATCGTTTCTGTACATTGCAGATGTTTAAAAAATATTTGGGTTATGTTATATTAACGATACTGAACACAAAAATATTTGTTTTGGAATTCTTATCTGTACCTATGTCTATTTGTCCACGATGGATCATCTCAGTCTTTACATCCATCATGGATGTAAAAACTCTGAACCGATTTTGATGCGGTATCTTTTGTTTGTAAAGTCTTGGTCAGACTTAAAATCATAGGTACGTTTATTTGATCGCTATCGGTTGGGTAGAACCGGAGATATGTCCAAAAAACGCAAAAACCGACGTCCAAGACGTAGTAACTATTTATTAATCTGTGGTCCAAGCGAGCGAAGCCGCAGGCAACAGCTAGTCTAATATGTATTAAGCGTATTCAAAGCCAATTCTATTCATATCCAAAAATACGAAACTACCAAAACTTACATTGTTCAATTTTATTTACAATATTGTTCACACTTTGTAGTTCTGGCAACATTTGTGATGTTAATATACAAAATTCAACCATATTTTCATCGAAGTGAAGTTTATTTTCATTTGACTCGTTACAGCAAATATTTTCTTTGAAATGTAGGAGAGACGCCAATATTACGTCAATACTTCATAATAAAATAATGTTTTGTTACTGAACGAATTATTTTCAGAAATAACTTACTGAATCTATTGACTGTTTTTGTACATTTAATTTAGTAAGGAAATTCAATTTATTTGAAATACATACAATCACGCCTTTATCTCCGGAGTTAGGTAAAGGTGAATTAACACCTACATTTCACCAATCATTGTATTCGGCCCAACGTAATAGGGGGTCAGCCTATTGCTTCATTCGAACATTATTTGTTGACTCGAGCTATGCATCTGATGCAGAGTCTGGGCTGTATTGTATACTAGCTGTTGCCCGCGGCTCCACCCACGTGGAATTCCGATTCCGGTCCAACTTTAATGTATGGAAATCTGCCCGATTTATTGACATTTATGCTCACTGCTCGTTCCCTTCAGTAGTAGCGTGATGTTATATAGCCTATGTTACTCCCAGATAGTGTAGCTTTCTATAGGTGAAAGAATTATTGAAATCGGTACAGTAGTTCCGGAGCCTATTCATTACAAACATACAAACATACAAAAATAGGTACAAATCTTTCCTCTTTATAATATTATATTATTATATTTGTATATTATTATTGTATATATCTGTCTGATATTAAACAGCCCTATCTCTTAGTCGCCTTGTACGACACCGCATGGGAAGAGATGGGGTGGCCCAAATTGTACTCTGCCAGGAACCACGCGGCTAATAGTTGAAATATTCGTAAGTAACCCTAACCAGTCGTTAAGTAACCCTAGCCAAGTCGTTTTCAAGATGGGTGACCATTCTTAAGAAATCGTAACCTCTCCGTACCGTGCCGTTACGGACAGTTGGAACCATAAAAAAATTCGACAACTGGTTTTATTGCAGAACATCTCCATACTCCATATCACCAATGGGTTGTAGAGGTCAGATGGCAGTCGCTTCACAGAAAATATCGAAGTTCCCCCGCAGGATAGTTAGACTAAAAAGGCGGCCTTGGAGTTGGGAAAAAGACTCAGAGATTTATGATTTAAGTATACAATCACATACTCACGCCTGTAAATCCCCGAAGGGGTAGGCAGAGGTATATTGACACCCACATTTCGCCAACAGTGATTTTCGGTCCCATAGACTGTTTACTGTCAAATGGAGAACTGCCATAGGCTATTCCTTAGTCGCCTTCTACGACCCCACAGGAAGAGATAGGGTGGGCCTATTCTACTCAACCTGGACCAACAATATAGGAGTTTGTATAATACTAGCTTTTGCCCGCGGCTCCGCCCGCGTGGATGTCGGTTATCGTGACCAAACATAGCCTATGTCCTTTCTCAAGGTCTAATCTACCCCTATACTAAATTTCATCAAAATCGGTTCAGTAGTTTAGGCGTGAAAGCGTAACAGACAGACAGAGAGACAGACAGACAGACAGACAGACAGAGTTACTTTGGCATTTATAATATTAGTATGAATAGATTATTTGTCGTCAGTAGCCATTTTGTCGCGCAACATTTCGTTGCTGAAGCCTAAATCTGTCAAATGCAATAATTGTTATAAATCATCCAGTTCCATGAACGTAGGGAACAAGAGATGGCTATTTTAGACGGCGTGTGGTACAAGTTACAAGCGGTGATCGTGTCGGAGCGGAGCGAATGCTCATCGTCTCACCCATGAGTGATATTTTCACGTTTAAAAAGAGTTTTTGTACCTAATTAATGGGCTGTTGCTCGTAGTTCCGCTGACGTGAAATATCATTAACATATCGAATAGAAACCTAATACAGAAACAAAATATTTGCTATGCTTAGATAGCAAATATTTTGCACTATGAAAGTAAGTTATAATTCAAGCATAGAGTTGGTTTCAGTAATTTAGTTGTAATAATAATAAATAAGAAATATTCTTTATTGTATATCAAAAGAAACTTATTAAACAGCAAAGTTATACATTCTAATGGGCGGCCTTATTGCAAATAACAATTTCTTCCAGGCAATCTTTGGATGGACAGGAGTATTATAAAAATCACACGTTACATTGGTTACAAAATACGGATTGTACATTAGTTACAAAAATATCATCTAATATATAATATCTTGATATAAAAAACTTCAAAATTTTGTATGCATTCAAGTACATTTGCTTACTCGCTTTAAATTGAAGAGTTTCTTTTTATTTTACATACAACTCTTCAATATAACACAAATTGCTTTCCTCTTAACACTTGAACCACAATCTTTTATTTTTAGTGTTGCCACACGCAATTAAATTAGGTACATTATTCTCGCGTTAACAGCCTCTGCCCTTTCTGTCCCACACTACAAATACGATAGAGACAAAAGACATTGTTGATTGATAGGTGGCGCAGCTGGTAGAAATTCTCGGTAGGAATCTTGTTCAGTGGTAATATTATGAAGTTTTAATGTATGTTAGTAATTCACGTGTAATTGCGTACCTACGTATTAGGTAAATTTCTGCTTTATGACTTGAAGTTGTTTCAGTGATTTCACGGATTTATTATGTACTTCAATGATTCCGATTTCTTTTTATTTTTATTAGCTACTTCCTGTATGTCGTCTAGAGGAATTTCCAAAAAGTTTATGATTTGAAAGTTTTACTTAGAAGTGAATTAAAAAAAAAAGTAATCGAGCAAAAAGCATAGAAAAGCAGACTCCGGGCGCCAAAGTACAAGTTATGGACACAACTGGGTTGAAATAGCCGCTGTGATGATGATAAGTGGATGGTATTCACACTTTTCACAGTTTAAATAAACGGGGTCAATATCAAAAATACTAATAAACAACTTAAGAAGTACGAATTTTCAATTCCTACCCATTTTATTATCCTTATAGTTATTTTTTCTTTAAATAGAATTAGGAGCGCTTTTTGTGTAGTCTATTCCTTAAAAAAATGGCTAATTACAATTCCAAGTTATAAAAATATCGCGTTGGCAACATTAACTAATGCAAAAACAGTGAAAGAACGTGTTAAACTGTCTGAAAGTTTGACAGTATGTAACGTTTTACTCACGCGTCGCGATAGGAGTAGGTACACTAGAATTTTTCAGAAAAAGTAATGATATTGCTGCAACAAATAAAGTGAATTTAACAGACTGATAGTACTTACTTGCTAAAGCCGCTTCCAAATATGTTTTATTATTAACGGCATGAGCCCAGGTGACGGTAGTCAGGTTCCTCATTATCTCCTCGTCAGACTTCACCACAATGGCTGCAAAAAATTACATTACATATATTTTCTACCAAAATAGTAGTTAATTTTATTTCAATAAACTGGCAACATTCACTATCTATTGTCAAAAGATAGAGTTGAATAAAGTGATTATCAGCTGTTTTTATTATCTCTAAACTCTGTACTTAGACAGTGAAATTATCATTATAATAGTAAAATGAATACTTTACATTTTAACTATCGAAATACGGCCTTTCACTTAAGTTTTAAAACTTAACTTCACTCAAACAATATTGTACACAAAACACAAACAAAAGTAAATGACAACTAAAAAGAACAAAGTGAAAAGTACAGGTGATCGTGATAGTGGCGCTAGTTGTCAGCTTGTCAGCAAAAATCATAGCAAAAATGATCACTCTTTTGTTGGCAATATTAGTTCGCAATTTCGCCACACGTAAAATAATGTGGTGTTTTTTTTTCTATACATTAAAATGATGATAAAATGTACAGGTAGTGGCGCTAGTTGTCAGCGAAAAGCAATCACTCTTTTGTTGGCAGTATTCGTTCGCAGTTTCGCCACACGTAAAAAATAATAACGTGGTGTTTTTTTTAGCTCGACGCAGTGAGTTGTGCTTCATACAAGTTTAAAAATTTAATATGATAATCAATTTATGTAGGTACCTACTTTACTATTAGTACTTTTTATTAATAGCATTTTTCTAACAATTTATAATAAATTTTGGAATAAGTAATTAAGAATTTACTAATCTATATTTTTTTTTTATAAATTACAGTATCAATGATTTATATTAAGGCTATAAGCAATGACTATCTGTTTATTTCCAATCACAACCGCTGAATATTTTATAAGAAACAGCGCCCACAATTTCCACATAGCAATACGACACTGCTACTAGTCATTTTAACTCACGTAAGAATTCTACAGGCGTTTCTTTTTTCTTCTGTGGAATTAAAACCTAAACCTTTCATGCCTTGACCTTCCAGGATAGGAGAAGATAGTATTAAGACCATACAGCCTCTGTGACATAGCAGTGGTGCATTCAACAACCACGCAGGAGCCGCTGGTTCAATTGTATGCATGAATATGACTATTGGTGTGGATATTTCTGTGCCTCGGAGAACATGTTAAGACGTCGGTTCAGGTTGATACGAACAGCTATGGCAGTCATTACTTATTTATGGGATAAGTGAAATGACCCACATAGAACTGATCTCTCGTCCGATCAACGGACTCCCCACTAGCAGTAATAAGTAGTAGTAGTATCTAGTAGACCATACCGCTCCGAATGATGTTGGTGAGTTCTCTAAAAACCCATCGTCGCCATTGCGAGATTTCTCGAAGTCTTTTTTGCCAGTTATCTGTAGGTCCCATGAGTGCGAGCAGTGGTTCGCTGTGTAGTTACCGAGACGCGGTTTTTATTGTAAATAAACACTTGAATAAAGAAAAGATTAGTAGAGTCACCAAATGGGGCAAAATATAACTGTGAAATTATTGACAGACTTCTGTTAGTACTGCACTGACATTTATTTACTGTCAAATGCAACGACAATGAAAATTTGCAAGAAGCTGCGTTTCAAATAATAACTTGCTTGACGATGATAATCACAAACTTCGCGCCATTAATAATTTTAAATAACAATTTACTTGGCATTGACAAATTTGCAGCTATTTGCTGCAGAAGCTTTTAAGAAGAGTAAGAAGAAAAAAAAAATTTGCATATAAGCCGCGGTAGCCTATTATAGTGGCAATGGACTGCTGAGACGATCTCGGGCATGGTAAAACCTGGGATCTCGGGTTCTATCCCAGGTTTTACCATGGCACACACCAATGACTTTTCGATGCTTTTCGAAGTTATGTGTGTATTTATCGCAGGTTTATAAGTCCCCGGTTAATGGCAATAGGCTCGCCACCTATTACGTTGGGACCTAAACATAAACGGCGAAATGAGGGTGCTAGCACCTCTGCCTACCCCTTCGGGGATAAATAGGCGTGAGTTTATGCTATATTGTGTTTGCACTCAGATGGTCAATTAGGTACTGAGTGAGATTTTACACAGTTAATAGTTTGTAAACACTGATCTCTCCCAATGAAGTAAGCTGAGCGATCTTTCTTACATAATACAATCCTTTTTTTCGTACGGAAATTGAATATCTCTCCGCTGCCCGGTAGGGGCTGTTTTTCTGAATTCGAACTGACTAAAACCGCACACTGTCTTGTGTTTTTCGATGCCGGGATATAAGATCAGCCGGGGCCCAGACTCAGGGCCATCTTCTATCATTTGCTACGTTCCTGGCATATACGGACACCTCTCACTTCTTTTACTGTCTATGTATGATCCTCCCATCCCCACTCCCATGCGGTGTCGTACAAGGCGACTAAGGGATAGGGCTGTTTAACATCAGACAGATATATGTATACAGCCCAGACTCAGCCGCAGATACATGGCTCGATTCAATAATAGTGCCCGGAATACGGCAATAGGCTCACCCCCTATTACCTGGGACCGGATACAATGATTGGTGAAATGTGGCTGTTAATTCACCTCTGCCTAACCCTTCGGGGATAAAGGTGTGATTATATGTATGATATGTATGTATGTATGTATGAAAACCCTTAGGTTTTCATAGATAAACTTCGATTGCGGGTAAGTACTCGTACTTAACTTACAATATTGTCTGCCACCTAAGTGGTATAAAAAAAAAAAAAAAAAAAACAATTAGGCAATGAATAATTACCTAGTAAAAGTAAATAAATAAATAAATAAAAAATAAAAATAATAAATAATAATAAATAATAGAATAAAAATAAATAAAATAAATAATATAATATAAATAAATAATAAATAAATAAAATAATAATAATTAATATAAATAATAAAAATAATAAAATAATAATAAATAAAATAAATAAATAAAATAAATAAAAATATTTTTATTCTCTCAAACAATTAAAATACAAATAAATAATAGCAATAATAAAACTTATTTCTTAGTGAATCTTAGGGGCTATACAAAAAACTGTAATTGTGAGACTGGTGCCTAAACTAGATACAACAGTTTGTATCTGTATTTATAGGTCACCAGGAAACCCACGCAACCAGTAAACACGAGTAGAAAAGGTACAATATATTATGATTTATTATATAAACAAAAACAAACTACATTATGGATTAACTATAGGTAGATTAGGTACTAGGTACAGTTAACTTAGAACTGGACTGGAAAATTACATAAAACTTCATACAAACAATTTGTAAACACATCTGCAGGCGTATTGGCTATCTTTCGCGTTGTTCACCTTGTGACCTTCACTGCTTCAAGAGTCACCGGTGACTTATTCTAATTTTGGTATTACGTATCACATTGAGTCGCCATGGCGTAACCGTGTCTGTAAATGTTCTTTAACCATAGATGTTAGCACCTCTATTTCTTATCAGCTATTATATGACTAAATTAAGTAATGCTGTCTAACCGATACTTTACTAGATTTTAGACTACTTTTCATTGTGTGCGGCTTATAATGGCCATGATATGTGAAACGGGAGGCAAAGTTCATGGGGATCATATTTCATTCTTCTTTGGGTGTATGGAAACTAAATAGTCGAATCAAATGTCGAAATTTTTGTTTTGTTACAATGAGATTAGAATGTGCGTGTAGGTAATGAATGATAGTAGAAAAAAAAATGGAATAATCTCGCAGGGTGATTTATTTATTTCATTTATTATACACTTTATAAGTACACCGGTAAAAATACGTAATTAAAATCTATACGGGATGAGAGATATGAGAATGCCTGGGTAAGCCAGAACACAAGGTATATGCACTTGGCAATCCAAGACGACGTGCGGTTTTAGTCGGTTCGAGTTCGAAATAATCACAAGTCGGTGCGGGGGGTGCACTATAAAAAGTTCGAAATGGCGTGCGGTTTTAGTCGGTTCGAGTCCGACGCATCCGGATATATCCAATTTCCACACAATAAAGATTCATTTTCTCTCTTAACTTAGTGTAAAATATCTTGGAGTCGAGCCATGATATTTCTCGCTTTTTCTATATTTGGGCATTTTTTTAATATTTATAGAGTGTATTTCACATATAAAACACTGTACAAACACAAATTATAATTTATAGCACAAACAAATCATTTAATTTATTTAATTTTACACGTAAAACACTACTCATGAGTAGTGTTTCATAATAAATAGAGTGGCTTTCATTTTCATTGTCCACTATGCTTACGCAATCGCAATATTTACAATATCGAACCGAAAAACTTTTTAACCGTGACCTTCAGTGCTAATCGGCCTCATGACGTCATCTTAGTCGGTCATTGTTTATGCACTGGTAGATAGACAATACCAAATTGGCTGTTTGACAGCCACGAGGTGAGCACTTTCACAAAGTGCTAAGCACTCGAGCTGTCAATGGAGATACGCAATAGCCCTGCTGTGCTAGAAAAAGATGGTGAACGGTAAATTGCCACAACAGCAAGATCGCTTTTAAATTTGCACACTAAGACCGAACCTTCATTAAATGTAGGGCATTCAATTTGACATTGCATGTTGCTTTTTACATATATCACTACGCCATCATTTTGATTAATGTTTACATTTGTACAGTAAGCTTCAGAGAAAAGGGACCCCCCTTGATAATGACATGAAAGCATTGAAGTTTTTTGAAACTTTGTGTAAATGTCATGTTGGTCTAGTGGTTATGACCTATGCTTTGTGAATACGGTAACCGGGGTTTCAAATCCTCGGACACAAAGTTCTTTTTTTATTTCGTATAATATTTTTTTTATTCTCATAAGCACTTTTGTTAATTATTATTTAAGGAATCAAATTTTATAGTAGGTATGAGGTTTGTAAGAAAAGATAGGCTTGTTGTATAAACAATATTAATTTATTTCTCGAATTACATTTCTAGGACTACACGGAGTCCATTTCCTGGTTGAGTATACAGTTTTTCTATCTGAGTTAAATTGGGGTTACTTATTTTTAGATTTACTTATTTTTAGAACGTAAATTTATTGACAAAACACAATACCCTAAGTATAAAATGTTTACTTCACTTAGGGTCTAAGTGAAGTATAAAATGTTTAATATTATACATAGTTCTAGCTAGAAACATAACTACAATATTTATTTACTTATTTATTTAAAGTTACAAACATTAATTTTTTACACTCTGTATAATCTTTGAATATAAAAGAATGGTTGAAAAATGAAATGTTGTTTATGCCTGTGAATCACAAAGAAAGAACCAACATGCTAAACTATAACAGTATAGCAATATACATCTTCCTCTTTGATCACATTTTCTGATAAGTAACCCTTTTAACACAACATTAGAAAAATATGTGAGTTCAGATAGTGCATCGTTAACACATTAGAAGATTACTAAACTTGTAAACAAGAGTAATGGGATTAGGTATTAATAATAATATAATATTATTATTATGAATGTTAGGACACTATTTCGCATTAGTTCCCAAGTTCTGTTTACCTTAGTTCCAGTTTAAAACCATCTGACCCCACAAGTTTTTTATAGGATTAAGATCCGGGCTTTTAGCCGGCCACTCAAACACCGTTATATCTTCTTGTGCATTTAGCCAGTCTTGCACAATTCGGGATGCACTAAAGGGTTATCCTGAACCAGGTAAATTTGTCCTTCTGGATATGCGACCCGCACTGATTATGCGCAGCATTACGTCTTTCAACACTTCAACTACCACTAGCTCGCCTGGGCCCATTGAGGACATCCATCTCCAGTAACCTAAAATAATAAACCTTTTCAAATCTGTTTTTTTTTTTGTGATTTTATTTTAAAGAATATTATTATAATCATTTACTTACCTACCTAATGTTAACCGCCCGCTTGTTCTTAAGTCTTATACGTTTTTAGGGTTGAAGGGTGCCACTGAGTGAACTTCCACAATATCATGGCGCCGTTCTGATTCATGAGTGTAAGCAACTGGGCGAGGTCCTTGGCGTTCACATTTTATATCACCCGTCGCTTGATACCTTCGAATCCATCTACGCACTGTATTTCTCTGTAATGAAAATGATAATAAATAAAAGAAACTCCAAAAATCTAACTTGTAAATGAAAATGTAACATGATTAAGCAATAAATAGGTATATAATATATTTTTATCGTAACTCTTACCGTTATGCCTCTATTCTTGCTCCCAGAGAATAACAATTTTAGCTTTCAAAAATGTTGTTATTCGAACCATACTTTCAATTTACTCAAAAAACTGATAAACAACTTAATAAATTGAATAATATTACGAGGAGGATTAACACCAATGCAAATTACCACGAATTATAAAGTTACCTTCAATCACAGTTTAGTAAATAAGACAAAGAAGTATTCTAATTGCAACCTTAGCGCGCTGTCACAGATATTAAAATACTATAGCCGCAGCTCATACAGCAGATAAGTTTTTGAAGTAAAAAACAAAATGACGGTAGTGCAATAAGCTGTATCAAGCGTAATCTATTGAACTAAACGAGAAATCTATACTAATTTCAACCTTATCTTTTAGTCAATTGAGCAGTTATTATTATCACTGGTGTAGTTGAAATTTAAACCTTAAAGTCTACAAAATAACACCGTAATCAACTTTGTTCGATAATAGGAGTAGGTAATGTTATTAATATTTTCGCCATTATTATCAAGTGAACCGTAGCCTAGTGGAGTAAGGCGCGGTCTAAGTAATCGGCTGGCGCTGGAGATGCGGGTTCGAATCCTCAAACGGCACATAAATTAATGTGGCATCTTTTTGTGAGTATGTTGTATCTTGGTATACAATTGAGCCGAAAGACGAAAAATATCAGAAAATTACAAATATGAACATGCAAATAAAAGGCAGATGAAGCTGTTTGCAGCTTAGCGGCGATCGCATCGCGTGACGTCATTCGTGAGTCATGTGACGCGGCCGGCGCAGGCGGCGATATTCTTTAAGTATTGAGGGGGTCTGTTTTCTCTGACGCTGACTGTACTATATGAATCATAGCCGGCCATCGGTGGAATGTTCGACACTTTACTTAACCAACACTCAGACAGTATTATGACGTCGAAAGTACACTTAATGTCCGCTAACAAAACTAAGAGTTGATTAAAATTACGATTTAAGCTACGTATATTCATATGAAAAATCTTAATACGAGAGTTTTTATTTCCTATTTTTAATTTGCACTCACTAGGCGAACACAAGTACGAATCTCCATCACCTAAGTCCTCAATTTCTTTATGTACATCAACCATAATAGCGTTTAAACTACTGTAGGGCCAGAAAAGTTGTTTGTTACGGCGCTCTAGGCGCCCTCATAGTCTGTTGATTGAAGTAGTCGGTTCTCTGCAATTTTACGGGACGGGCACTGTACGTCACCAGTACTGTGATTGTGAGGCTTCTTAAAGCGCATACAGGATGCACACTTTGGCGACTGATCGCGAACAGGGCACTCTTTGAGGGTGTGACCAACACATCCACACTGACCACAAGTTGGGTCGTTATCCCGGCAGTATTTAGCCGAGTGTCCATATTGTTGACACTTGTAACACCTGGTTACAAGTGTGAAGTCTCGGACTGGGCATGAAGTCCAATCGATAAAGATACGTTCTTGTTTAATTAAAACGTTCCTAATCTCGGCTGTCACCTCCACAATGTAGTTACTGTAAGGACTGTCTTTTTTACCAGACTTATGACTAAGCTTGATAGAGTTCAGGTATTTTTCACGGGTCAGGCTCGGACGCTTATCAGTAATATTTTGTTCGAAAAGGCAGTTGAACAAGTGTTGTTCTGAGGTATCAGAAGGCACACCTAGGAAAATCAATCTTGGCCTCTTTTTTGAAGTCTCTTCGATTTTAAGGTCCGATAATTGCAACTGCTGTGATGTTTTTAGTTTCTCTAGGTCATCCTTCCCTGCTGTGCTTATAATTACACCACTGTTCCTGGTTTTCCTTAACCCGCGAATATGTAGCTGTAATTTTTCAGGCTTTATGATATTCCGCACCATCTTTATGGTATCCTCACTAGATTTTTCTTTATCGGCTGGATATATGGTTAAGCTAGCGGTTTTTGGAGGGCAAACAAAATTTTCCTTACCCGTCTTTATGATGTCGGCATAGGTTACACAGGACTGAGGAGGTGCCACTTTAGCAGCATTCTGGATACCGGTTTTCAGCTCTCGCAGTTGAATACTAGTGTCGTTATCCTTTTCCAAGGTCTCAATTTCGGCATGGGCTGATATGAGCTTCTGCTTCACTGATTGGTACTGTACTGCCATCTGGGAGACTCCATGCATCACACTTCGACATATATTAGAGATTCGAATTTTGCTCTCGCTGTTTAACTTACCTCCTTCGGTCGAAATAGAGCATACCTCAGTAAGCAGGCCATCAATCTGACTCATCCATTTTTGAATCTCAGGAGTAGAAATCACGGAAAGCCGAGGGGCCGTTAAAGTCTTGTTTAGTCCATCCATAAGTAGTGAGTCTTTGTGCAAATAAATGTGAGTATGAGCAAATATGTGAGCGCGTACTTATGAATGACTGTTTATGTGTGTGTACATAAAAGTCTATTTTAAATAGACAAGGGGCCGATTCATCCAAGTTGAGGTCTTTTATTACTTGAGTGATGCACAGAGACGTGATTCACAAATTGCACTTATCCGCCTCCTGACACACGCCAACAGGAAGAGCGAAGAAGGATACTCTACCTACGCTTGTTGGACGCACAATAGATTCGCTAAATCACTGCAAATATAATCTAAAGCTAGGTCTGCAATTTCTTTGTATTTACGGTGAAATAATTATGAGGCCAAAAACGGACATCTTATACCATAATAATATATTATCATCATTATTATATGGGGACAATGTCACTGTCCACTAAACAAGCACCTTACATCATCGGGATCAGGGATAGCCCCCTATGTAGGGGGTGCTTCGTCGCCGAAGAAACGGTTGCCCACGTAATACTGGAATGCGAGGCAGTAGCCCCCCAACGTTTCCAAATCCTCGGCACAGTGAGGTCGCTCTGCGAAGCCTGTGAAGCCCCCAGTAAGCTTCTGTGCTTCTGGGCGGAGCTAGGCTGGCTGCTATAGCCAGCACTCTCCACGCACAATGGCCCAAGAAAGAGGCTAAGTGCGGATAAAAGAGTCCCCTTTCCATTCCTATATAATGGTAATCGGAACCGGAATGTCACAGGAATGGTCATCCATCCTAAGACCTAACCTAATATTGCCTAACCTTGTAATGTGTTAACCCACTCGGTTTTGATTATCAAATACCAGGTACCCTGCATACTGTGCAGAGTAGAGAAGAAATAGTAGGCAAGCTAGAAAGCAAAAAAATAGTTGAAGTGGGCTGGCCACATCTGCCGAAGGACTGATGGCCGTTGGAGCAGGCGAGTTCTAGAGTGGAGACCGTGAGAAGGGAAACGGAAGGTGGGACACCCCCTCGCCAGGTGGACTGACGACCTGCGAAAGGTGGCTGGGCCGGACTGGATGCAGAAGGCGGAGGATCGGCAAACATGGCTCATATTGGGAGAGGCCTATGTCCAGCGATGGACTGCAATAGGCTAATTGAGTAGGCAAGCGTACCTACCCCGGACTGGTGTGGAACCTTCGGATGTATCGGAGATAATGGCGTAGAACTAAGCGGGTTTTTATTGGAATTAATTGGCAAAGCACTATTGAAACTTATATATATACAAAAATGAAATATCACTGATTAATCACGAATTCTCAGAAACTATAAAACGTACAAACTTAAAATTTGGCAGGTAAGTTCCTTATAGAGTGTAGACATCCGCTAAGAACGGATTTTACGAAACTTCACCCATAAAGTCGTAAAACGAACTCCACGCGTACGAAGTCGCAGGTGGCCGCTAGTTATTGAGTAGGTAATTGGGAAAATATTCCTATCATTGCCACTATAAACATGTAATAAATATTTTTTTGTGAAAACAGTCTCCGTGGCGTAGCGGTAGTGAACGCGGCCGCTATGCAGGAGGCGCGGGTGTGTGCAAATGGTCTCACTACCACGTCCGAGATCGTGCGAAGTCGAGGAGGAAGAGCCGGAAGGTGGACCCTGAGTTCCGAGGTCACCTGACCTTGGCCTCGGGTGCAATCAGGAAAATACGTCTTCATGAAGACGTATTTTCCTAATTGATGATGATGATGCTACAAAATCATTTGAATGGGAAAAAGGCCAAGGTCAAGGTCAAGTCAGAAGAGCCTGGGTAGAAAAGCAGAAGAGTCCAGAAGTTTCGCATCCCCGGTGACCAAGGGCCATCATCTCATTCAAGATGACCAATCGGATACTCCTTCTAAATTTAGAAATAAAACTGTAAACTTACTGTTTACTTTAAGTAAAATAAATTAAAAGTTGCATGTCTCTCGTGTCAATTGTGAAGTTTGCATTGAATATCCTCTATTTTTATTTTATTTTAAAACTATATGCACAGTACATTGTACAAAGGCGGACTAAATGCCAAAGGCATAATGCCTTTGGCCTAACAGTCTGCCTTAGGGTGATGCAGACGGACAAACAAAAATTTGTAAATCTAGTCAGCGCCGGTGTTGACAACCTACATTTCCCCCCAGCAAACCTCAAAGCCACGGACTTAGATCACTACACGGACAAGATCACCTCAATACTCACTTCTAGTTACGAGCAGTCTTGTCCTCTTACCACACCCACATCCGAGAGGGGGCGGCACTGGTGGTGTTCATCCCTCGAAAGACTAAGGCGAAAGCTGAGGAAGCTTTTCAACAGGGCTATGAACACCAGGGAACCCTCGGACTGGGAAAAGTACATCAACACGAGGAAACACTATAAAAAGGAAATCCGTCAGAGAAGCGTAGACAGCTGGCGACGCTTCTGCACGAATATCGAAACCAGCAACCAGGCATCAAAGGTTAAAGCCTGCCTGTCCAAAGAACAGGTACACTCTATCGGCTGCCTTAAAAAAGCAGACAATACCTTCACAACCAACGACGCTGAGACAAGCGAAATTCTACTGACTACCCATTTCCCCGGCTGCAA
Source organism: Eilema depressum (assembly GCA_914767945.1). NCBI lineage: Eukaryota > Metazoa > Arthropoda > Insecta > Lepidoptera > Erebidae > Eilema > Eilema depressum. The sequence goes on from OU612020.1 coordinate 21,509,666, forward strand.
ACTTGAAGCTGAACGGATATGGGTACACACAAACGAACGACCGACAACCAACCAAGACTGGGAGGTTGCTCGGGAAATCATAAACAAAGAAAAACTGCTATGGGCAATCAACACTTTCCTACCTTTCAAAGCAGCGGGCCTGGACGGCATATTTCCGGGTCTCCTAAAATGGAGTGGCCCGATCATAGCGGACCACCTGGTCAGGCTGCTACAGGGCTGTCTCGCACACCGCTACATACCCTTGAAATGGAGGGAAGTCAAAATAATATTCATTCCCAAACCAGGCAGAGGCGACTATACCCAGGCCAAATCATTCAGGCCCATTAGCCTCACCTCGTTTCTATTAAAAACTCTTGAGCGATTAGGCGACAGAGCAATTAGAAACAAGGCTCTAGTCCTAAAACCTCTACACCCTAATCAACATGCCTATAGCGAAGGCAAATCAACAGAATCAGCACTCCACCACGTGGTATCTCGCATCGGTGGAGCTCTAAAGTCAAAACAACCTACCCTCGGAGCCTTCATTGATATCGAGGGTGCTTTTGACAAAACCAACTTCAACAGCATCAACAAAGCACTACTCAACCAGGGAGTGCCACCAACACTTATCGACTGGATAGGTAACATGCTCAAACTAAGAGCTGTACAACTCACGGTCAACACCACAACGAGAGGCATCGTAGGTAGGGGATGCCCTCAAGGCGGGGTACTCTCCCCTCTTCTATGGAACCTAGTGGTTAACGAACTTATAACAGATCTGAACGCCAATAACCTTTATACCATAGGTTACGCGGACGATATCACGATCATATCGGGTCTATTCGAAAGCGCCATATGCGATCGCATGAGACAGGCTTTCAAAATAATTGAAACCTGGTGCGCAAAGCACGATTTATCGGTCAACCCCCAGAAAACCGAAATAGTAATGTTCACCAACCGTAGAGCACCGGGCCCATATAGGCTTCCGAAGCTCTTTGCAACCGAACTAACACTCAAAGAGGAGGTAAAGTACCTAGGAGTTATTCTAGACAGTAAACTACTCTGGAATAAACACCTCGAGTATAAAATCAATAAGTGCACTATTGCCTTTTACCAATGCAAAAGAATGATGGGCAATAAATGGGGACTCTCACCCAAAATAACCCTGTGGCTATACACAGCGCACAGTGGATCGTTTCATACAAGCTAGACGTCGGAAATTCATTACTTAATTAAGCTTTTTCTTATAGTCTTATTGATTTACAGATAATCAGGGACCTCAAAAACAATATTACTAATGATCTACCCTCACGCCGTTATTAAGCATGACGGTAGAAAAGTTTATAAAGTAAGTTACTTGAAAAAATAATTATTTTGCAATTTTTGTGTCTCTTTGTTGTGACTGATTTTTATAAGTTGTGAGTGTGTGAACGTGAAACAAAAAATTGAGGATATTAATGAAGGTATGTACTTTCTATTTATGGATTTTTACATTATTAATCCACTCAGTTCTCGTAGAAAAAAATATTGAATTGAACCCATTTTATACCTTAAAAAAATCCCAATTTTTAACTTTAACAGAGAATCTAAATATGAGTATACCTTGGTGTCCCTACAGTACCTAGCTTCTTTTAAATCTCCAACCTTCTAAATTAAAAATCAGTCATTGTTTGACTTCGCACGAGTTTGCATCATATTGTTTTATCACGAATATGGAAGTTGACGGGATCTCGCAGGATCTCGCAAAGAAAGGTGACTAACCATTATTTGACTACTTGAAATTCTCATCATTCATCATCACTCTCATGATTGTCCAATGATAAGTTAATAGGTAAGCCCAATGGACTAAATAACTACCCGTTCGCGCTAAGTTTGTAAGCCGCGTCCCGTCCTCCTTTTCTACGATAGCGGCAAAGTTAGTGCGAACGAGTATATTATCAATACGTATTGAAGATCACTTTTATTGTTATATTTTACGTAAATACGTAGGAAATAAATAAATAAAAATACTTAAAATATAATTAGAATTTCCGACGTCTAGCTTGTATGAAACGATCCACTGTGCAGCGGTGATTAGGCCCATGCTAGCCTATGGGGCTTTGGTATGGTGGACTCGAACGGAGTTGTCCACCGTGATCGCCAAACTAAAGTCTTTCCAGAGGCTGGCCTGCTCATCAATCTGTGGATGCATGAAAACCACTCCAACCGCAGCGATGGAGGTAACGTTTAACATAACACCGCTTGACCTGTATATTCAGCAGGAGGCCACTATCACGGCTATCAGACTGTGGCATCTGGGACTCTGGGGCAATAACCAAGATAGTCCGCACACCACCATCCTTAAACGAGCTCTAGAGTATCAGCCTCTAATGGCTGCCCCGTGTGACAGGATCTACAAGCAATACTTCTTCACCAAAAAGTACCATATAATAACAGAAGCCGAGGACAAGGACTACTCTGGTATCGGAGAGATACGCGTCTACACTGACGGCTCTAAAACAGAAAATGGCTCAGGAGCTGGCGTACACTCCCTGGACCTCGGCCTAAACATCCACTTACCACTGGGCAAACACAGCTCGATTTTTCAATGTGAATGTGTTGCCATAACAACAGCTGCGACGGAAATAAGCAGACTGAAGGCGAGGGGCTTAAATATAAGACTCCTCACCGACAGCACAGCTGTTCTGAAAGCACTAGACCACCCAATAACCAACAGCATACTAATAGCGGAGTGTCAGGCCGCTCTGAACAAGCTGTCCACCAACAATGCAGTGACGCTGCAGTGGATAAAGGGGCACAGTGGGTCCTACGGCAACGATGCCGCTGATGAACTGGCGCGGAGAGGCTCTGGCACGTCCGTGAATGGCCCGCTACCATTACTACCGATCCCTTTCTCACAGATACGTACCTGGTCGCGTGAGAGATCCGCCGAACTACACATCCAAAGATGGGTAGAAACCATTGACTGCAGTCAATCAAAAGTGGCTATGCCGTCATTGAACAAACGGCTTACGAAACGTCTCCTAAAACTAGACAGAACAAGTCTAGGAACAATTATAGGGACAATAACAGGTCACTGTCCACTAAACAAGCACCTTCACACCATCGGGATAACGGATAGCCCCCTATGTAGGGGGTGCTTGGTCGCCGAAGAAACGGTTGCCCACGTAGTACTGGAATGCGAGGCAGTAGCTCCCCAACGTTTCCAAATCCTCGGCACAGCGAGGTCGCTCCGCGAAGCCTGTGAAGCCCCCAGTAAGCTTCTGCGCTTCTGGGCGGAGCTAGGCTGGCTGTTATAGCCAGCACTCTCCACGCACAATGGCCCAAGAAGGAGGCTAAGTGCGGATAAAAGAGTCCCCTTTCCATTCCATTCCATAGGGTGATGCAGAGATACATTGAGGTAGGTGCAGGCAGAAGAATGAACTATTTATTATAGGATAATTTTCTAACTTGTACACAATAATAATGCATTATATGTACATACACACATACATAAGAAATCCATACATTGCAAAGTTTTTGCCCGATATTCAACAATGGTGGATAAAACGTAGGGGAAAGACAAATAGACGCACTAAATCACTTCATTCAAAATTCTACTTATCCAATATTTCGCAAAACTTAGCATACCATAGGAAAAGTTAGCATGCCAATTTGCTTTAAATTCGAAAAAAGCGGTTTATACTACTTAGTATACTCTGACCTTTACTAATAAAAAAATACTCAGGGTATTTACAGCTGTATAACAATAATTTCCATACAAAATTCAGCAGATATGCCAAAATTTCATTCAAAATTCAGCTGGTATGCCAAAATTTTCATACTAAATTCAGCTGATATGTCAAAATTTCCGTACAAAAGTTTGATATAACAGCTGTATAGGTATACCAGTGGCGAATGGCGAAGGGTGAAAATTTTCATAAGGGAAACCAGTTGAAAAAAACTTACTTCTTATAGAACGATTATAGTAATTTTTATTAAAAAACTGAATTTCAAAATCATCTCTACCACGGGTTCCTTTTGCAGAGTAATCCGGCAAAAATTGGGTTATCAACACCCCTCGCCACTGGTAAAATCATTTTTAATCGATATTATCGACAAATTAATCTTACCTGTGACAGCCAATAAGAAAAATCGAATCATGATTTTTTTTTCTAGCTTTACTGTTATTTTTTTCACTTAGGGACTTTTCATGTCTCGGTGTTGTCTGGTCCAGTCTCGGTGTATACTGGAGCACCCTAGCACCTGTTTATTGCTCAATTGGCCAATCATACCGACGACTTGATTGCCTGTAAAGTGCTCTAGAGATGATCTCAAGGACAGAAAATGACGTGAAGATGTTAGGGTATGTTCACAATGAGAAGGTCTTATAGATTAATCATATTTGGACATGCTAACACCCTAGTTTTGTGAAGTTTCTCTGATTTCTTTTATGGGTGATAGGCTCGCGTTTACTTATGGACTTACGGTGCCGAAACGTGACCACTGAAGGTGGGGTTAGTCCATGACGTAAAAGTCGCGCAGAAGGCTATGGAGCGAGCTATGCTTAGAGTTTCTTTGAAGGATAGAATTCGCAACGAGCTAGCTGAGTTACCGGCATAGCTCGCAGAATAAGCATGCTGAAGTGGCAGTGGGCTGGCCACATCTGTCAAAGGACTGATGGCCGTTGGAGCAGACGAGTCCTAGAGTCCACTCTAGGACTCGTCTGCTCCAGACCGGGAGAAGGAAAATAGAAATAGGCACCTAAAAACGGTGGCTGGGACAGACTGGATGCGGAAGGCGGGGATCGGTATACGTGGCGCATATTGGGAGAGGCCTATGTCCAGCAGTGGACTGCAATAGGCTAATTGACGCGCGTAGCGAGCCACCTCTGTTGCGCAGTGGTAGAGCGATAGATTGCTAAGAAGGGCGCGGGTTCGATCCCATTCAATGCAAATATTTGTATGTATGAATATGAATATGTGTATTGTTATTGGTTGGGATGCTTCGATGCATATATTCACGAAAAATAAATGTATCTAAATAACGCCAATATGAACCAAACGATATTAGGGAAAAAAATGTGTACCGACTAGCAAACTGGCTTAGGTCGAGAATTTTTTTTTTATACCACTTAGGTGGCAGACAAGCACACGGCCTACCTGATGGGAAGTGGTCACCGTGGCCTATGGATGTATGCAGCACCAGGGGCGCAATGCCCTTCATGAAGAACCCCATATTGTAGTCGCTTGGGAAAACCGGAGGAGTTCATGGGTGGGCGGGATTCCGTAGGTGTATTGGGTTCATTGATTCTAAGGCGAAACGGAGTTTACCGGGCCAGTTAGTAATATAAATAATCTACTAAAGTGTATTGTTATGAAGTCCGTCTTATTCGCTATCCGTATCTTATTGTGAGACGCATTATCTCTATTATATCTGCCGGGCTCATCCAGCCGCTCTGTCGGATATTCGAATATAATAGCTATAGATAGGATTTTATCTATTTCTCTCTGTAGGTGACATACGAAGGTGAGGTATTTCTTACATACATTCATATAATCACGCCTTTATCCCCGGAGGGTTAGGCAGAGGTGAATTAACACCCACATTTCACCAATCATTGTATTCGGTTCCACGTAATAGGGGGTGAGCCTATTGTCGCATTCCGGGCACTATTGTTGACTCGAGCCATGTATTTGAGGCTGAGTCTGGGCTGTTTAAATCTGTCTGATGTTAAACAGCCCTAACTTTTAGTCGCCTTGTACGACACCGTATGGAAAGAGATGGGGTGGCCCAAATTCTACTCTGCCGGGAACCACACGCCTTTTTAAACATACAGACTATGACTCAGTGCCCGCTTGATGGCAATAGGCTCGCCCCCTGTTACGTGGGGCCTTTTTTCATAGTTAGCGAAATTTTAGTGCTATACACCTCTGCTTACCCCGTCGGGGATTTACAGGCGTAAGCATAATGTATGTGTATCACAAAGTCAATATCAAGACAACCAGTTTGCAAAAAACGTTATTTTTTTTTATTTGTTTTGATTGGTACCTTTTTCGCAAGCTTTTCGCGGAAGTTTCATTATAGAGATGTTATGAATTACAATATTTAGATAGATTATATAATTATACCTAACAGTTACCAGGAAATATACTACTTTTTATATCAATAGACAGTATAAATCATAAATTATAATAGGTACTGAGAATTGATCCAAGGAAATTACGACAAAAACTTTGTATTAGCTTGATACCGTTATTTACCAGAAATATATTATGCATATAAGAGTTAATAAACTGTGTTAGACACTTTTATTTTTGATTTTAAATGTCAAATGACGACCTCCCTGTTGTGGTTTTACCATGCGGCTGCAATATGGGGTTCTTCAAGAAGGTTATTACAAAGTCGGCACTTGGTAGCGCGTGCTAGCAACTCCTTGGACATTCCCCACAGGTGGAGGTTATTCAAATTCTAAGAAATTCATAAAATTCAATCGATTCAAGATCATAACATTTAAAACAAAATTAGAATTATTTAAATAAGTTAAAAATTTAATAATTGTCCATAATTTAATGAAATTTTGAAGCATTTATTATGCTGATTGTGCAAATCACGCCCGAAGTCCATAAAATATGTAGGACAGAAACCGACTTATACCGCACGCCGTTTGACGCCCCTGGCGTTGTCCAGCGATATCGGCTTCCCATCAGCCCCCCTAGACAAGTAACATTCGTTGGCCGGCGAATTAGAGAATAGAATGACGAATGTATAGCATTTGACCTTAGAGTATACATTATTACATAGAGCGCGTCTATCACTCATGTCTTTGGCGCCGAGTGTTAAGTAGCAGATACTTTGCGATGGTATAGCGCACCTATAGTGACGTTTCATGCGTTACCGAAAATATCAATAGATGCACTCATTAAAAAATGTAGTTTATTGTTATGAAGTTTTTTGTTCGATTATCGATGGATAAAATTGAAGCCAAAATACAAGTACAAATATACAATGTTGTATAAAATTTTGATTTAACATATCGAATTAAATATTATTTGCGAAGTCATTTTGATGGGTATTGTTTTGCTACTGATTGAGGTTGAGCCAGGAGCCTCGGTGCTGTTCATACCCGTGATAGCAGTTCATACTTGTAAGGCGCGCTCTATAGCAATGTATACTCTAAGGATTTGACGTTTATGATATACATTGACGACTGTCATAAACGTCAAATCCCATACATTCGTCATTCTATTCTACATTACGCCGGCCAACGAACTGCCACTTGTCTACAGAGGGCAGGAAGGCCGTATGTTTGTCTACTACCTAAGTGGTATTACAAACAAAACTGGATACTACCTACAAACGAAACCGGGGTTTTCTTAACACATTTTACATTTTTGGTCGGTCTGTCTTACCATCTGTCTCTCTGTTCTGTTAATTTAGAAAGAGAAAAGAGAATCGGCCTAGGGTGGGACTCGAACCCTTGATCTTTCCCTTACAGGAAGAACGCTCTGACCACTAAGCCACCGAGTCTCCATACCCCGAGAGTGTCTCTCTGTTGTTACGGATAATCTCCAAAACGGCTAAGCCGATTATGACAGATTTTTTACTGAAGATAGCTGATGTTATAATATAAGTCGTAACTTAGGATACTTATATTTTAGAAAAGAATTAGAGTACCGCGCAAAAAAATAAAACCCAGACCGAAGTCCTCGCAGACAAAACACACAGCTAGTATTTTATAAGATCTAGATCTTTATTGAGATTGTCACCTAGTTGGTAGATAACGTAACCGAATATCAAGTTTACGTATGCCGTTGCTATCACCTCTATTTACTAGTCAATAAAGCTGAGAATAGCTTGAACTATATGTGAATACCATGTAATATTTGCATAGAGTGAGACGATCTTGAATGAGAATTAGGTGGCAGGATAATCTGATGTTCCTACCTTGCCTTGATAGTCTCGTGGCAATTTTGTGTGTTCGTGAACTCCTAGAATCGATTCCCAGGTTGTAATTTTGTTATACAAAATCCTTTACCTAGGGAAGCCAATAAGAAGAAATTTTCTTACTTCGATCTATTTTGTGAAATTTAAACTCTCTACAGTCTCTACCATCTTTGTAAAGGGAAGCTGGCAGGAATCGGGTTATAGGGATCCCTCGCCACTGGTACCCTGTACCCTGAGTGTTAGGGGCTCCAATCTTCATTGTTTAAGTCAATCTGCAAGCCGGTAAGTACTATTTAAGCTGATTGATGAACAAAGTACCTATACTTCGACTTTTAATTAGATGCAGTAAAATGACGTTTCAAAATGTCATTGCGTAAAATAATGTTTACAGCCTAATCTCAATAGGGATGTGATTCAGTTCACAGAAGATCATTCTAATCGTTCCTTCCATAACTTACTCATAATGATCATAATTCTATTTATTATTCATATAAATAAAAGGCTGTATAAACGTTGATCCTTTTACACATTTCCTTTTTGAGTGTTTCGAGGTGTGGTTCGCCGGCATTCTACCCAAACTCAAGCCGAATGCAGTAGCAGTAGTCGTAATTGAGCGTTTTCCAAAAAAAAATTGTACCTACCCTCCACTTTTGAGCCCCTGTCACAGATTACTAAATAGTTACTACCCCTGTGTTTGAATTTTTATACACCGAGACACCATTTTTTGGCGTTGACTCAAGTTATTGAATTTATGTATAAGCGATACTGATTTCCCATTGAAAGATATCTTAGACACTTATCTTAGCAGCGTCCTAAGTTTCTAATTCGAGTCTTATGCTGTTTAAATATAGTACAATCTCAAATAAAAACGTAATAAGTGGTATCTTCCGGACATGTCGGTTATGACACGGCTAAAACGGTCTATCTATTTCACGAGAATTTTTTTCACTTCTTGTAATGGTAAAATAACGTTTACATGACAATGACAGCTATTTCAAAAGTGCTAGTATCAAATAAGTTTCAAACTTAATAGTTGTGTTTTGTGTGGGTGCCACGGCGGTCAACATTTCTTCGGGTCAGTTTGAGACACTTCTATAAGTATTCAGCTTAGTTTACATGATTTAATTATTCACAACGCTCAATTATATTATCAACGCGCTCTAATTACTCTCGATCGAAACAATCCCGGAGTAATAAGATGTATGAAATGCTAGAAGTGAAAACTGTTTTCCAAGAAGTAATCAACAATGTGACACCGGCTAAGTGGAGTGACTTTTGTGTCTCACACTATAAAAGAGGAACACAATATGTACCTACCACCTCGATCATATTAGATGATGAATAGACAGACAGATTTGTCATTAGTGTGACTGAAAGCCACAGCGACAGTGATTCCGAAAAATATTGATTATATAACATTAATTACTTATCATGACATTTTTGATTCGTTTTGAATGTACATTCCTATACTTTCACTGAAAAAGATCAATTCTTTATCATATGTAATAATAATAGAATAAAAAAGTACATTACAACCTAATATTGAATCTTTAAAACAAAACCAAAGATCATTCATTTATTGAATGATTCACTTACTCGCTTAGCCACATCCCTATTTATTTTTCTTCAAAAAGTGGTATCCCACAAAACTTCATTTTACTGCAGCCAAACTGCAGCTAATTAAAAGTTCGACAGTCCAGTTTCATCAGTATGAAAGATTTCCTTCCGGGATTTGCTATCTGACCCGCCAGCGAATTGATCTAAGAATTATATTTTCTTATTGAGGCATGGAACTCTAAAATCGGTGAAAAACCTTTGAATGAAATTTTGAAGCATTTATGATGCTAACTGTTCAAATCGATTAAGAAAGAGAAAAGAGAATCGACCTCGGACGGGACTCGAACCTGCGATCTTTCCCTTACAGGGGGAACGCTCTGCCCACTAAGCCACCGAGACACGTACGATCTAAATTCCTCTATACAACCGTCTTAAGGGCGACGGTGAAGCCATCTACCGACATTCATACGAACTTTTCTCCGGTGCTTCCTCGTAGTCAAACTTTTTGGTCAAACTGGTTTGACTATGAGGAATTACGTTTCCTCGTGGTCAAACTTCATTGACATTACACCTTTTTATCTCGCTCTCTTTCTTAATCGAGGTGAAAAACCTTTTATAAAACCTGACTGCTGTTGAAAAGGAAGATAGATACAAGTTTGATAGCAGGCGGTACTCCATTTGTAAAACATAAATCGTGCTATCAAACTTGTTACGATCTTTCAGTATCAGACGGGTTCTTTGTATCCTCGTTTTCGAAAATACGCTAAAAAAACAATAATGTGTGGATCTTAAAGATATTCTTGTGGAATTGTGGATACGTATAAATTGAGACAATAAGGCGTGCAGTGCTTGTAGAACTCACAGTACCGTGGGAAACTAATATACCTAAAGACCACGCTATAAAGACAAACAAATACTTTGACTTGACTAACGAGTTAACCAAGCGAGGAGCAAGGAGAATTCCAGCTAAATCCCTGTACAACTTACTTAAAGACCTCGGATTGCTAAGAGCTTCAGTAAGCTCTTTACTAAATCGAATATCAAAAGCGGCATTGATAGGATCTTACCAAATTTGGATAGGTAGGGGGGGGAACACTACTGACGGTGGAGGTGAGCGCTGATGCATCACAAGGTGGCCACCCTAAACCTACATCTGGGTCGCAAGTCCTAGTCGCCGTCAAGGTGTTCCTCTCTGTATCACGCTATGGACCCGGCGACCGCACGGTGAATCCATGGAGTGCTGAGAATCGGATCTCTCTATCCCTAACGTTCAAACAAAAATCCAGTTTTCCCTTAATTTTACCACTTTTATCACCATTATTTATTATTGACATCATTTTGAATATTTTCAATAGGTACATTATGACGGTAGTGGTAGGTATGGGTAATGGCCTGTTGAGACGAGGTCTCGGGTTCGATCCCAGGTATTACCATGGCACACACCAATGACGTTTCGATGCTTTTCGAAGTTATGTGTGTATTTATCGCAGGTTTATAAGTGCCCGGTTAATGGCAGTACGCTCGCCTCCTATTACAATGGGACCTAAACATAAACGGCGAAATGTGGGTGCTAGCACCTCTGCCTACCCCTTCGGGGATATAGGCGTGAGTTTATGTTATGTTAAGTTACATTTTATGCTCAAGTTATTTTTTGCAGAAAAGTTTTTCTTGGAATACCTACATACCGCTAACAATTACTGAACCAGTAGTCCAAGTTTACCAATTCAATGAATTGTCTGAGTTCCTTGTATTTATCAGATTTGCTAACCTTTTTAAATAAATTTCCATTTTATGGTGCGAATTCGGTCTCTTCTTGGAATGTACCAAAAACGATTAATTTCCAATGTATTCGGAAAGGTCAAAGGAAAGTCAAGAGAGACAGCAGGATACAAGCATTTCATTCTACTGTATCTCACAAAACTAAAAAAAAATATTTGCATTTTTACATATTGAGTAATTCTAGGCACTGGAATAAATTGAACTTTACTAAGAAATAATTAAATTTGAATTTTGATATTACGTTTACCCAAATAAATATTCTCTAGACCATTCTACATGACCGCTATCTAGATCCAAAGTAGCATAGATTCTTGTGTTATGGAATTTCAAATAGGTACGGATATATTTTTGTACAAATCTAATATTTGTACATCGTTCTACGTTCCGTTCCTAATTAGAACCTACCTGAAGGCATAACCGAAGGGGTAGGCCTAAGAAGAAAGTTAGAACGACCTAGAAGTAGAAGACAGGTAGAAGTACCTGGAGCCAACGGGGGTGCCATTGTCAGGCATTTGTTACCCACATAGCATGGTGTTGTAAGACGTGACCGCACCAGCTGGCAGCTCTCTTGCATTTTTACGCGAAACACCGCATATTCACCGAAGCATTTTCATCTCCGTGACACCCATCACCTGTTTGTGTCGCTCCAACAGCGGCCACACCTTCCAGCCTGTAAAAGGACAGGCTCTCGATTCTGCTAAAGCACAACCACTGTCACACCACAGAAACTACAAAAAATGGCATTAAATTTTAGACCTTATTTCTATAGAATTACAGTCACAAAATAAATGAAAAGATTTTCATTACACTCTTTCTTTCACTCTACAAAAAGCCATTTAATTTTAAACTTTAACTGCATTGCTTAAAGGCTAAAATCAAATGGAATTTTCTCGCAGTCTCTGTGGCGTGACAGTGGTTGTGCTTGAGCAGAATCGAGGCCCACGCCTGATGATCGTGTTATTTACCTGCCTCTTCAACCTGACTGGCCTTTTAGGGTCGCCTGTGACGTCAGTCATTCAACGCCCACGCGGCGGCAATACGTGCCTTGATGTCGCCGTCGATGTCACCAGTCACGTGAAGTAAGGTAAGTATTGTAATATGTGGTTTATGTGTACAACATTACAGATGATATTTCTACAAATGTTACCTTTTTATGAGGACCGAGCTGCCGTTTTTTTACCTAAGATTTTACCTCATACAACTGGTTTTTTATCATTGAAAATAATTATGTAAAACAAAACTAACTCATACAATGACAGCTAGGAAGCAATTATTACGTAATAGAATAATATCATCATCATAGCGTTTTGCATTGAGATAAAGAGAGATATCATCACACCACCCGCCACAAGCAGGGAGTTTATCTTCACACGCTGCATCTGGACATGTGTAAAGAACTAGAACTATGAGTTAGAAAACTATGATCTGCGTACGGTAGCTTTTGGACTGTCAGTGGGAAAAACAAAGGCTTTGTCCTACTTATCTTTTGCGCTGACGGCACAGAATCTCTCTGCTCTTACAGGGTCGGCAGCACGAGTGTGACTCCCCTGGTGTTGCACTCGCCCATAGGCCACGGTAACCTCTTACCATCAGGAGGGCCGTGTGCTTGTCTGCGACCTAAGTAGTGTAAAGAAAACTGCTTAAGCTGTAATTATTGCAAACGACTACAATTATTAGAAGGTGGGTGGGGTGAGTATGTCAACCCCCAGTGTCATACACGTAGTGCCGACCATGTAGGAACCATATCCATAAAATATATCTACTCTTTATGTGCAGTAAGTACAGTCAGCATCAAATCGCATCTAATCAAGATCAATTTGATGCTGACTGTACGTATATTTTGAGTGTCTTTTGAGGATAGCACGGGGTACTATAGTGGCAGAGGAGTAAAAATCCAAAAATTATAGATTAATAGCTGACCCGGCGAACTTCGTAGGAACCGCCATATTTTCTGGTCCCGTTCCCGCTGCATATCTCTAAATTTATCGGTGTTTCTCTACAATATTATGCATGTATTATACATATAAACCTTCGTCTTGAAATACTCTATCTATTAAAGAAAACCGCTTCAAAATCCGTTGCGTAGTTTTGAAGATTTAAGCATACATAGGGACGGACAGACAGCGACAGCGACTTTGTTTTATAATATGTAGTGACAGTGATGATGTAGCGATGTAGTGATAGTGTAGTGATATCAAACCACAGATAATATAATACTAAAGTAATCCAACCAATCCGCGCGTACCAACACCTCGTTTTTCTAACTCTTTCAGGACTTGGTGTCACAATAAACTTAGGACAGGTCGACAGAGTCATTCATAATGCAATGCGGCGCGTTGCATTATGAGTGACTCTGTCAACGCCGTCTCCATTCTGCTAAGCATAACCACTATCATTCCACTGTCAATACAAGAAGATTCCATTTAATTTTAGCCTTTAAAGTAATGCAGTTTAAGTTTAAAATTAAATGGGTGTTTGCCGAGTGAATGAAAGAGTGTAATGAAACTCTTTCCATTTAATTTTTGACTATTCTGAAATTCTATAAAAATAAGGTCTAAAATTTGTAGTATGACAGTGTGACAGCGCACACAGGACCCTTATTCGGCTTGACAAACTGTAACGTAAATACACGCCTTCGTATTACCCAACATATATAAGTTGATTTACTATTACACCACTTCTATCTTTTATGTTAACCTTTTGAAATCCACCGTCTAATCTCGTATTGCGATTGAACTGTCAAGTAGAATAATACCCCAGCGAGGAATTTCCAAGCGATGAATTAATGACGTAATATGATGTTTTGGTACATATGTTTGAATGTTTTCCTTTAGTTTTGCATTGCGATTGAAACTTGAAGGACTTGGCTTTACGAGTATAGTTGTTAAGAGAAGTTAAATAGTTTAGTATAAAATTGATTTTTGTGCATTGTGTGTTCGTTTTGTGTTGCTTTTTTGTTTAGTTTATTTGAAATGGAAGCGGGAAGTTATGATAAAGGTAAGTTTTTGAAAGATGAAAATGAGAAGAGATGTAAATCATGTGAAAGTGACTTTATTTATTTATATTTTTTGGTGAAGCCGGTTTGGACATAATAGAATAAAGCTCTAGGGCTGGGAGTATCTATTAATAACGAAATGCTGGAAAGGTTTCAAACAAAGTTACTAGTAGTACCTACCTACTTATATTCAACATTTAAAAAAAAAACATCCCTCACATAATATATTCTGAATGGTATGGAGCTCAACGCAACGAAACTACCAACAAAATTTAGCCACACAATTATTTATTTATTTGCTATACTTTACATGCTTTTATTTGCTCACCTCCTTCTCATGGCCCTACCAACTTGGCTTTAACGGGCCGATCTTGGGAGATGTGCAGCTACTAGATTACTAGGAGCAGGGTTCTGAATCTCATAAATAAATTCCCATAGGGAAGAGAGATCGCTCAATCGGAAACGGGATCGAAATTTCAAGCGATAGAGCCGCAGGCAGCTGCTAAAAAAATAAATTACACGCGTATGATTACAACTGAATATGACCTTGACCTTGGTAATAAAGAATATCAACTCTTATGAATAATGAGCGATTATTGTCCGAAATACGCAATACCTAGTTTAATATTTATGCGTGATAAGAAATATTGTGACCTTGTAGGCTTAATTTTTGACTTCTGTTCTTGCAAATATTTAATAGAATAACTATGGAATAGCCTATTATTATCATAAAAATGGCCTATGTCCAGCTTACGTAGTAACTATTTAGTAATCTGTGGTTCAGCAATGGACTGCACTAGGCTAATTGATTGATTGATGATAAAAATAAGGTCCTTGCAATTATCATAATCAGTTGCATAATAGGTAAATGACCAACGACTTTTGACTTTATAGCTTTAATACATATTTTTATCTAACCTAACCTTTATTGGATGCTTCCGTTTTCTACCCACGAATTTCCGGTTTCAACCCAAATGTTATTTGACTTTTTACCCACGATCTGTTTGTGAATAAAAATAATATTACACATTGTTATGGAATACTGAGTGACTCAGCACTCAGTGCTAATTGCACCTATTTCATGTTATTACGATTTATTTCATGTTACTAGGGTCACCACGCCACACACGGGCCACATGCGTCAGCCACAAACGCCGCTACAAGAAGCTTGAAGTGGCCACAAAAGTGTTTTGTGTCGGCGTTTAGTGGCCGGCACGGGCCACAAGAAGCGAGCAGCGACGACTGTAGCAGGTAGCGGCCACCGGCGTCAACCGTGTGCGGCGAGTCCATATAAAATGTATGAAAACTACAAGAAAATAAATATGCCGGTGTCGGCGTCTTGTGGTTGTGGCCGGTGGCCCGTGTGCGGGAGCCCTTAGGCTGTTTTTCTGCTATTCAGCACTCTCCGTCACGTCACGAGTGACTGCCATGCGGGTTGTCTCATAACTAGAAGTGTGTTATCATTATCACATTAAAGTTAATTCTATTCATTTAATTTTATTTACGTAGTATGTGTTTCCAACAATTATTTACTTCATTGTTTTTATTTTTCTATTTCCGTAGAATAAGCTAAAATATACTAGAAGTCTTGCTCTTTTTGCATGGTTGCATTTTTAAGTGATTCTGTACCTAGACTAAATTAGAATTTGCATTAAGCTTCATTGATTTGTGTTGTGAGTAGGTAAAGCTTGCTCATTCACCCTCGTTTCTTAAACCTGGGCCACGATTCTGCTAAAGCATAACCACTGTCACACCACAGAGACTGCGAGAAAATTCCATTTGATTTTAGGGCTTATTCCCGTCCGCTCCACGATTTTGCTCCCAAGCGCTCCAAGACTAAAATTAAATATTATTGTTATTTTATAAAATCGTTCCCAAGAGCTCCAAAAACTTATGAAAGCTTTTTCCTTCATAACTTCTTATCTCTATACATCAATTCCCAGGAACTCCAAATTATACTACTTAAATTAGAAAAGATTCATTAATACCTACTGCTACCCCAACAGCTCTAAAACAAAGTATACGGTTAGCAGAATTAAAACAATTTACAACACACCTGCTCATAACAGTGATATTATTTTACCGCAATTAAGCACGGAATGACACCTATTATAAAACTGTGACTTTTTCATTACTATTATTCACAAAAGTGAGTTATAGATTCTTTTTTAAATTTTATAGGAAGTGTCTATAATTGTCTATGTTCTTAAAAAAGTTTTGATACAAAAAATAACGTGTTTAATAGTACGAATAAATTAATACGCCTATTGTATGGTCATTTGATGCATTTTCGTATTTGGGTGAATTTCAACAAATGCCATTTTTTTTATCATATCGGTGAACTTTTTTATTTATATGTTTTTTGTATATTTTTCAGGTTTTATGTAATCTTTATGATATCATGTATCCCCAAATTTAATATCATCAACGTATCATTTAAGATTATGGAGAAAATTCAGTTTGAATTTTGGTTTCCACCGACATGACAAACCAGCACCGATTATTTTTCTGTACACCGATTTGATAAGTTTATCCACCGAAATGATATACATATCCACCGATATGATTAAATATCCACCGAAATGATATAATCTATCCACCTTTGAACATCAAAAAGGAAATAGTTAGTAGGTGCCTTATTTTTACAAGAATGACTTAAAACTGAATACCTGATCTGAAGAAGATCATATCCAACGAGAACTGAGTTCTTGGAGATCCAATTAAAATATTTTTTTTTGGAATTATATAGGTACCTATTTTATTATATTTACTTTTCTTTTTTTATAATACAAAATAAATTTAAAAAAAGAACCTTTGTTTTAAGACATTGCGGCAAGGGGGAGGAGAAGACCCGACGTAATTTGCCAAATGCTGCCCACCCCAGTTGAATTCTTCTGGATACTTCTTTCTCGAAGTTGTTTTTACCGAGCTGAATAACCTGCCCCAGATAGATATACCTATTTTTCAACAACTTCGAGTGTCGCTCCTTCGATGGAATCGCTCTCGGTACAACATGTTCGTTGAACACAATCTTGGTTTTATCCAAGTTTACACTGAGGCCGACTTATCGAGAAGCTCCATTCAAGCTGTGCATCATTTCACCCAGTTGTTCCAGTGACTCCGCAACTATGACGATGTCGTCGGTGAACCGAGGGTGCGAGATGTACTCACCGTCGATGTTGATACCCCGCCCAGTCCAGCCCAGAGTCTTGAAGACGTCCTCCAATGCGTTGGTAAATAGTTCACGTTGGAGGCTAATGGGTTTCGTCTTCTTCTTTGGCAGTGTCATACAAGCATCTCAGCACCTCGATGTACAATCGAGACGGCACCGCTGCATGGCATCCAGCACTGCCCAGGTTTCGATAGAGTCGAATGCTTTTTCGTAGTCCACAAACGCCATACACAGCGGCTAGTTGTACTCCTGAGTCTTTTCTACAATCTGCCAAACAGTATGGATGTGGTCCACGGTACTATAGTCTTTTCAAAACCCGACTTGCTCAGGTGGCTGGAACTCGTCGAGCTTACCTGCGAGGCGATTTGTGACGACTCTCGAGAACAACTTGTAGACATGACTCAGGAGTGAGATGGCCTGCGTTCTTCAGCAAGGTCTTGTCACCTTTTTTGAAGAACAGTACCACCGAACTCTCGCTCCATGCCCTAGGTGTTAGCCCTTGCGGGATGACGGAATTAAAGAGGCTTACTAGCTCTTTCAGGATTGGAGCCCCACCTGCTTTCAGCAGCTCAGTAGTAATTCCGTCATCACCAGGGTACCTGTTGTTCTTTAGTTGCCTGAGAACCACATCCTACCCCGCACTGCTCGAAATCTGGCATATCCTCGGTGTAGTGGCGCGTAAGTGGGGCTCTGTGGTCTTCATCGCTGTGTCCCGTCGGTTTACTCGTCGAATTAGAATTTTGCTCATAGAATTTCTCGATCTCTTTGAGTATCTCGAACTTTGAGGTATTCGTTTTGCCATTCCCAGTTTCAAGTTTCGTCAGATGGGGCCTCCTCAACTGCTGAGCGAACACTTCCGACCCCCTATTACGCTCGATTGCCTCCTGAATGGTGCGAGTGTTGGAGCGGTGGAGGTCGCGTCATATCAGCTTTTTGACTCGCTGGTTTAAGGCTCTCCCATCTGACGAAGACGACTGTGTGGATGGTTGTTTACGCCTCTTTCTCATAAGTTCGAGAGTCTCAGGAGAAAGCTTGAACACTTGCTGTTTGCGTTTCACGGGAAACATCTTTCGAGACAGACCGACAGAAGTGTCGGCCTTCTCGTCAATGCCTCCCTAGAGGTTTCCAGTATTGCGAAACGATTTTGAAGTTCCAGTTGGAACTTTTCGGACCCTAGAGCTACTTGGAGCGGCGTAGGTGGGAGGGTTGACCTTATCATTCGGAATATTTCAGCCTTGATGTTGATATTTAGAGAGCCTCGGATAAGTCGGTGATCGCTTCCAGTAACTTGTTGATCACACTAAACTTGTTGATCTCTAAATATGTGCTTAGGTACCGTTATGAAAAAAGTCTATATCGTTCCTTATCATAGTCCACTGCCTGTGGGAATTTTTCTTAAAGAAACTATTCATTAAGAAGAGCCCCTGTGACTCGAGGAAGCTGACTAGCATTTGCCCCCTGCGATTTCTGCATCCCACTCCATAAGATCCGATTTTCGTCTCGTCGCCTTCTTGTACTCCCACTTTGGCATTGAAGTCCCCCATGTATGTATGTGTTTATATGTATGTTCTTGTATGTTCCATTTTTCCTTTGTATACTTAATGAAATCTCACGGGATCAACCGATATGATAAAACTACTCACCGAGATGATAAAATATCTACCGATATGATAAAGCAATCCACCGATGTGACAAAACTGTGCATTGATCATGAATCAAAACACCGATATTAGATGTAGGACACCGATTCGTCTTTTCTTATCATTTTCGGTGTAAATTATCATATCCGTGGTAATAAAGACCACCGATTACACCGATATGCGAACACCGACGTGAGAAATTACACACTTTTTAGACAATTAGAAAAATGCATAATATCTAGGTTAAATTCAATAACAATCAATGAAGCTAATTCACTTACTTCCTCTATTAGAACCAAACAACAATAATAAAACTGCTTATTACACTAGAAAGATGGAACCACCGATAGTATAAAATAATTGTCCGGGAGCAATTAAAATGGCATACTTACGTTATTGGCGGGAATATGCAGCGATTTGACATACGTCCGTCCTGACTGCGCACTAGCAGGCACTAACGAGAGAAATAAAATTGGGGTGGGGACACTGTCGGACTCGTGGATATAAAGTTATGTGTTAATTACTTTTGGTCACCGATTTGAGAACATTTTGCAGGACAAGTACGTTTGTGCCTCTCAGTAATAATAATCGTTAATTATGTAATAAAATATGCCTTAGATTAATAATAAAACTAATATTCTATGAAATAGAATAATTTATATACTTAAATTACTTATTTTTATTAGTGTATAAGCTTTTTTGTTTGTAAAAAAAGTAGAGGGACAGCACCGATTTGAAAAAAATTGAGGTTTATGTATTTATTTCTACCTTTATATATAGTCCTAGCCAAAATATATTTTTGCCATAACCCATTAACAACCTATTGAATACTAAAAAAAATAATTCAGAACAATATTCCTTTTTTCAAATACTAATTTCACCGAAGACAAAAAAAAAGCCATTTGGGAAATTCACCCATTTAAATAAATAATTTCAACTTGTAATACTTGTGTAATAAACAAAATTTTCGCTCAAATTTAAATTTTTTTTTTCTCTAAGTACAGAAAAAAAAACAGAGTAAAAAAAAGTTAAGTTCAAACCTCATTTTTTTTAAAATATGGTCGACCGCCATTGTTAAATGCGCGCGCATAGGAAAACGAATTAATTTGTAGTATTGTTTATTTAGTATTTGTAGTATTATTTTATTCGCAAGTGTGTTGTAAAACGTCGTATGGCACGTGTGAGCATGATGATTACTTGTACCATAATGTACTATAATACTATAATATTACCTTTTTATTAGATAACGGTAAACATGGTTTTATAAAAAAAAATTAACCACGAAGGCTAAGGCGGGAGCTTCGCTCCGCTCCGCTCCCGCATTAGCCTTCTAACCTAATCTATCCAAGTCGGAATGAGCAGCTTTGGGAACGATTTTTATATTGAAGAATTGGCTTTTTCTTGGAGCTGCTGGGAATAATATCTCAAAGTACCTAGACAATATTTTGGAGCTCTAGGGAATGAAAGTGGTAAATGTGGCTTTGTTTATTATTTTAATACAAACATCCTTGGAGCTCCTGGTAATCAATGTATGAAATATGAATTTTAGAGAACAATAGATTTGGAGCGCACGGGAATAAGCCGATTTTAGCCTTTAAAGTAATGCAGTTAAAGTTTAAAATTAAATGGCTTTTTGTAGAGTGAACGAAAGCGTGTAATGAAAATATTGTCATTTGATTTTGGACTTCAATTCTTTAGCAATGAAGTCTGAAATTTAATGTCAATTTTTGCAGAGACTGTGGCACGACAGTGGTTTTGCTTTAGCAGAATTTAGGGCCTGTTTTGTCAATCTTCTTTCGTCCATCCTCTCTACGTGTTCTATTTTCTAACCATATAAGCATCCCTTTTTGCCACTAGATTTTCAACCATACCAAACGTTCCCTTTTTTTTTTTTATCGTGCGAAAAATCCCCGCGGATACCTCCCCCGCCGGAGCCGGAGGAGGAGGTTATGTCGGACTCGAACCGACTAAAACGCACGCCGACTGTGGGCCGTCAGTTGCCGGAGGTGAGATTGTTGTAGCCATATCCCTCGCACCCCGGCCGACCCAAGGCCATATCTCTCGATCTGGCCCTCTCCCGATGTGGGGACCGTAGAGTCCCCAACTCGCCCCCGGGTATGGGGAGGCACGCAATGCGCACCGCTGCCGTGGGCTGCTTCTGCTAGGGTGACAGGCGGCTTCACCCGTCACCCCCAGGCCCGCGCTCATGGGGGACGGAGGTCGTTCTGCGACCTCCGACGCCCGAGTTGCCGTCGCTCGTTACGGGCCGCGCGGTTAGCGATTCTCCTACGCTCTTCGCGGGCCGCAAGGTCTGCGATTCTCCTTCGCTCCCGCTCTGCCTCCCATTTCACGAGCATTATTTGCTCGCAGAAGGAGGCGCCAGCGGCCCACGCATCCACGCAGCGAACCATCGCTGCGAGCAAAGTAGCGAGCGTGAGAACTCTCACTCCCAAGGTCGCCACCAGCTCCCGTCTCGGCGTCTCCCACGCCGGACACTCGGTGAGCGTGTGCAGCGCCGAGTCCTCGCTCGCGTCGCAGTGATGGCACTCGGACGTTGGCTCTTTCTGCGCGATCCGATGCAGATACCGCCCGAAACACCCATGACTGGTGATTATCTGCGTCAGCCAGAACGAGAGGCCGCCGTGTGGCCTCTCTAGCCACTCCCCCATGATGGGTCTTACCGCCGCTACTACGGCGTGCCCTGCGCGTGGTCGCCCAAGTCGCAGCGCCCACTCCGCTACCATGTCCCTGTGGAGCCGGGATTTCACGGCCCGAATTTCTTCAGGCTCAGGATCATGTCCCCGCTCCCGCGCCACCAAACGTTCCCTACCCCATACTTTCAGACTTCTCAAACTTTAATATAGCGTAACGTAACGAAATTCCTGTATAAAAATCATTGCATCATCTTAGATAAATATCGCTCGGAAGAAATATGGAAGGTCGAAGTAGTTAGTTTACTCATTGAATCACCCAATATTGTGTTTTGTTAAGTACTATAATTTCTTTCTATAGCTATATTGTATAGTGTATTGTACAGAATTGTACTCAGTATTCAGATGGACCTAAAAATAGGAATGCTTGCTTATGCCTGTTGTAGCTGTCGAGTCGGATTCGTGCACGAAGAATTGGGCTTAAATATTTTTTTATTATTTTTTTAGTCTTTGTTGTCATAGTAGCAACAAAGATATATCATCTGTGAAAATTTAAACTGTCTAGCTATGATGGTTTACAGATGGATTAACAGATAGACGGATAGTGGATTCTCAGTAATAAGGTTCCGCTTTTACCCCTTGGATACGGAACCCTAAAACGAAGCGTGGAATACTCCGTGGAGAGATACGGGCGGGTACTGCGTCAGGGTGAAATAGAGCCGCAGAATGACCTCCGTCCCCCATGAGCGCGGACCTGGGGGTGACGGGTGGAGCCGCCTGTCACCCTAGCAGAAGCAGGCCGCGGCGGCGGCGCGCATTGCGTGCCTCCCCATACCCGTGGGCGAGTTGGGGACTCTGTGGTCCCCACACCGGAAGAGAGCCAGTTCGAGAGATATGGCCCTGGGTCGGTGGAGGTGCGAGGGATATGGCTGCGACAATTTCACCTCCGGCAACCGACGGCCCACAGACGGAGTGCGTTTTAATCGGTTCGAGTCCGACATAACCTCCTCCTCCGGCTCCGGCGGGGGAGGTAACCGTGGGGATTTTTCGCACGATAAAAAAAAGGGTTAAATAGAGCTGAGTACTGCGGGTGAAACCAAGGACCACAGCTAATATGTAATAGTGACTGTTTCCCATAATGTATACTATTCTTTGTTGTAGATGAGGCGAGCAATAAAAAACCCTATGTGGAAATAACCGAGCAACCAGCTGGCAAATCGCTTAGGTTAGTCATGGAAATACTATTTTTGGTTTAGTTGCATCCAAAGCATGTACTTAGGAGCCCAGGGTTCGCTCTCCTGGGGCGGGGGTAAGATGACTGTAATTCCCAAACCCGAGGGGACTATCTCGAAACATCAGAAGTGCCCTGGATCCGCCGGGATGCGAGCTATATATCTTGGCCAATCTTACGCCCAGGCATCTGTCTTGAATTTAAAGGTCAATTTCCACGAATTCTGGATGAAAATTGCTACTGGGGCTATTTTCCAGGTCACCCTGATTCGACAGGGTTAAGTGCCTTTGATTGAAGTTGGTATTAACCGACTTCTAAAAAGGAAAAGGTTTATATATATAGTTCTTTATGTTTGTACGCGCATAATTCCGTCATGTGTGGACGAATATGAAAAATAATTTTCTTATTTGTTAAAATCTTATAATTTGTCTACAGATTCCGGTACATAAGCGACAAAACACCAGGTAGTGCGATCCCTGGTGTCAAGAGCACTGCCGAGAGAAAGACATCCCCTACCATCACAATACACAACTACACTG
Source organism: Eilema depressum (assembly GCA_914767945.1). Taxonomy (NCBI): domain Eukaryota; kingdom Metazoa; phylum Arthropoda; class Insecta; order Lepidoptera; family Erebidae; genus Eilema; species Eilema depressum. The sequence continues at coordinate 21,533,135 of OU612020.1, forward strand.
GACATGTCATTTTACTTGTCTTTGGTGTCACCAAAGAGGAACCTTATAGGTATGACTTTATGGTACATTTCTGCAGAGCAACTCAATGAGGGAGAACTTTGATGTCAGTCTCATACGGCAATCGATACTGTCACGAACCAAGCGGTTTCCCAGTCCTTTCTCGTACGATGAAAAACTGAAACATTTTACCCGAAATAGAGTTCAACGAAAATCAAGTTCCATTTGATATTACATACTAGCTGACCCGGCGAACTTCGTACCGCCATATTTTCTGATCCCGTTCCCGCTGCATATCTCTAAATTTATCAGTGTTTCTCTACAATATTATGCATGTTTTATACATAATAAACCTTCCTCTTGAATCACTCTATCTATTAAACAAAACCGCTTTAAAATCCGTTGCGTAGTTTTGAAGATTTAAGCATACATAGGGACGGACAGACAGCGACAGCGACTTTGTTTTATAATATGTAGTGATGATATACGCCTGTAAATCTCCGAATGGGTAGACAGCCATGTCAACCCACATACGAGTAGGTATTGCCAACAATGATTTGGAACGTGCAACATCGTAATAGGAGATGAGTAGGTAAATTACCGTCAAGCCTGTACTATAACGTGAGCTATGTTATCATAAGTCCAGCTATATAGCACCCAACGGGGAGAGATCCCGGGATAATTATATCCAACTAGCTTTTGCCCGCGGCTCCGCCCGCGTGGATGTCGGTTATCGCGACCAAACATAGCCTATGTCCTTTCTCAAGGTCTAATCTACCCCTATACCAAATTTCATCAAAATCGGTTCAGTGGTTTGGGCGTGAAAGACAGACAGACAGACAGACAGACAGAGTTACTTTCACATTTATAATATTAGTAGGGATTTTTTGAACTCACGAGTAATTTATTTGAAGTAGCCACATTTCATGAGGTTCATCTCCCATAGGCCACATCCGCACTATCTAGTTAACACTCGTAAAGAGCGATGTCACAAAGGAGTCTGGATCACCCATCACTTCGTCACGGAAACGACCAAGGAGTACCACTTGAAGCACACTGGCATCCAGTGCGTCAGAAAATTGGATGTTCTTGGAGCACTGAGAGACAAAAAGAAAATATTCGATAAATATAATATTGATGGTAAGTTTATAGCATATGATAGCAATAACGTTTATGTATTGCATGAAATTTTAAAGCATATTATGCTAACTATTCAAAATAGATTTAGAAAGAGAATAGATAATCGACCTCGGGCGGGATTCGAACCTGAATCATAGAGTCCGCAACTCGCCCCCGGGTATGGAGAGGCACGCAATGCGCGCCGCCCCCGCGGCCTGCTTCTGCTAGGGTGACAGGTGGCCCATACCCGGGGGCGAGTTGGGGACTCTGTGGTCCCCACACCGGAAGAGGGCCAGATCGAGAGATATGACCCTGGGTCGGCCGGGGTGCGAGGGATATATGGCTACGACAATCTCACCTCCGGCTACCGACGGCCCACACACGGCGTGCGTTTTAGTCGGTTCGAGTCCGACATAACCTACTCCTACGGCTCCGGCGGAGGAGGTATCCGTGGGGATTTGTCGCACGATAAAAAAAAAGATAACTATGCTTTTTGGTAAAAATTGGAATAACACAGGCTACATTTTATTATCCCTGGAATAAGTTCTCATGGATAGCAAAAACACAGGATACAGACAGAGTTTGTGAATACTTAAAGCAATTTTTATGTTTTTCAGCCGACTTCTCTCATATGAACAGTTACCAGAACATCGACTTGAGCGCCCTCCGCCTCTGTTTCCAAGTCATAACCACCGATGAAAAGGGCCTCAGCACCTGTGCCTTACCTCCAGTGGTCTCCGATATCATGTACAACAAGTTGTCTTTATGCAATCTTAAGATAGCAAAGACTATGCCGTCTTCTGGTCCAGTGGGCGGTGGGACTGAAGTTATTCTACTCTGTGACAAGGTATGTATAAATACGACTTTCTTAATAACCTATGCTAGCGTGTGCTGTCTACTCAAGCACGTGTACACTGAAGGAACTCATGAGTGTCTCTGAGAACGCTGCCGAAGTGGCTACACACTGGGCAAATAAAAATGACATAGATGATCTGCTGTTGTTGAGAGGTTATTCAACCTGTCAACTTCTGCATTCCTGCTCCGATCCTAGTTGCATCTAAAGATGATTAATTCCTTTGGATCCAATTTCCTATTATTACCTTCCGAGCCCTTTTCTCAGTTGAGGTCGGTTTTTCAGACTGACTAAGTACGAAGCGGCCAAACTTCGATATTTTCTGTGAAACGACTGCCACCTGCGCCAGATCCTCGTCCATCAATCAGCAGGTTCAACTGATGAGGAGGGTTTTTAGGCAACAGGTTTAGCGGATGAGATTGGCTTGGGCTCCAGGCCAAAAAGATATTAATAATGAGGTCCAACGGGTCCTTTCATAGGTAGTAGTCTTATAAGTTGAGGTTGAGGTTCAAAAAGAAAGGTGTCCACAGGAAGATCCTAATGAGGTTGAAGGGGCATTTTTGTGATAGGGTTCAAAGTACCCTCGGCCCCTCCCCAATCTCGGTGGGACCCAAAAACACCTATTATTTATTTATATACTTTTCATATACAGCTAGTAGGAGATGACACAAAAGTAGTGTTTTATTTAGAAGACAACGATCGACCGGTGTGGCAGGCGACCGCGAAGACGACTCTCGTGCACAAGCACGTCGCCGTTGTCTTCGAAACACCAGCGTTCAGGAACCTGGGTATCAAGAAAGACGTTACAGTAAGTTTTTTCTTACGCAATATAATTTTATGGACATTCTTTGGGGCTGTCCCTTAATCACGTGATGTTTTTTTTAGCAATTTTTTAACCCCCCCCCCCCCCCCCCCCTTCCCCGTGGTGAGGTTTTAGACCACCCCTTCCCTCCTAGCCAAATTCACGTCTATTTTTTTTTTCATCATGATAAAACTAAGAATCGTGACAAAAATCGCGAGTTATAAGAAAAAATAAATACACGTGATATCTCAATATACCCCTCCCTCCCCCCTTGTGATGTTTCGTGATTTTTTCCGAACACCCCCTCTTCCCCCCCTTTTGAGCCTCACGTGATTAATGGACAGCCCCTTTGGTGTATAGGGCCTACCAACAAGCGAATCTCATCTAGGTCTACAGTGAGGTATTTTAAAACGAACGTCATCTCGCGCAAGCTTAAATTGTTGAACGTCCTTGCTGTGGTTTTTTCAAGTTCAAGTTCAAGTTTTATGTACCTACTAAATTTTTTTACTATGTTTTAATTAGATACCTACATTCAGACACGATTGTAAAAAATTGTTAATGAATAAATGAAATGAAATGAAAATGACTCATGCTGCTAGCCCTGTAAGAACCTTCTAGGACCCTATTTGGTAATAAATAGGGTTCTTTAAGACCGGCATTAGAAGGTTCTTACAGGGCTAGCAGCATGAGTCATTTTCATTTCATTTCATTTATTCATTAACAATTTTTTACAATCGTGTCTGAATGTAGGTATCTAATTAAAACATAGTAAAAAAATTTAGTAGGTACATAATCAAAGGAATTTAACAAAATAAAAACTAGATAAATTTCTAGGAAAATTTATGCAAATAAAATTTAAAGTGAAGTGAGAAATAAAATTTATGAAAGTAAAGGTAAAAGTGAGTGTGACGCCCCTGGTCTTGCATACATCTATAGGCCACGGTTACCCTTTTCTATCAGGGACTCGAGTGTTTGCCTGCCACCTGAGTGATATAAAAAAAAATGGCTAAACATAAAGGATGAGGTGGTGGACGCAGGCTCCGTGGTAAAAACCTCGTAGCAGCTGAGAAACACCCCTAAGATAATGTCAATTTAAATCAAACTAAGACCAATTTCCATGATTTTTAGGTTCACTTCCGGTTGGAAAATGGTACAGATACAAGCAAGGCTTGTGACTTCGTCTACATCCCCGACTATAGAGGTACTCATACTAACTTTAAAATTTGTATTCCATACTAGCCTTCCGCCCGCGGCTCCGCCGCGTACATCACGGTTAACGCGACCTTTGCTCATATCTTCGGTTCTACTCAACCGATTCCGATAAAACAAACGTAAGATCTTAAGTCTGAGCAAGCTCTTTCTAACAAAAAAACCGCATCAAAATCCGTCCAGTAGTTTTTGCGTCCATCGCGGACAAACAGACAAACAGACAGGAAATTAAAAAAAAAATATTTTCGTGTTCAGTATCGTTAACATAACATAACCCAAGTATTTTTTTTTAATATCTCCAATGTACAGACACGACCACTTTACAATTATATAATAGTATATAGAGTATAGATAGAGTATAGATACCCAGCGATTCAAATTAATTAGTACTTACATCACTTTTTCAGAATTGCAGTTAAAAAGCAAGACGATTTCCGAGATATTGGACCTATATTCAACAGGTGAGTTGTTGTTGTTTTGGGAGACTTTCTCATATTCATTTACATTTTGACACACAGCTGTTCAAGTTCCAAGTTTGCCTTGAAAAAATTGCTTCCAGCGATAAGTTCACCCATTGCATATTGAACTGTAACATACTACATAATTGTCTCTACTGTAATTATATTATATAACTAGCTGACCCCGCGAACTTCGTACCGCCTAACAGTCAATTCTTTTTTTTCAATTTTTCTCTCCGTAAAAACCATCCCCGTACCACAGCCCGTACTTTAAGGAATGTTCTAAAAAAAGAGTTAGCGAAATCGGTCCAGCCTTTCACGCGTGATGGCGTGACCAAGGGAAATAGGGATACATTTTTATATATAGAGATAAATCTATTTGGTATAGATACATACATACAATCACGCCTTTATCCCCGGAGGGTTAGACAGAGGTGAATTAACATCCACATTTCACCAATCATTGTATTAGGTCCCAATTTATATTTGGTATACAATAAAGAAATATCTATCTATTTATCTTTCTCATACATTCATATCACTTATCACTTTCCTATCACCTGTTGTAACTTGTTTTTTTTTTCTTGCAATAGATCCAGAACCATCACGCTTGCAACTGCAGAGTAATCAGGTAATTGAGATTTAATCAATACACTATGATCATCAGCAACTTAATCTACTGTTATTGTCCTATTAGGTCCCTGACCACTTCTGCTTTCTCCTATAGACCTATAAAGCAACTCCCAAATGAATATTTTAATCCATAGATTACTGTAACCACAAAATTCACTTAGAATTATTATTTTATTTTCAGTACCCATTACAAGAAAGCAAACATGGTAATGAACATATGGCTAGAGAAAGCAACGGCTCTAACACACAGGAAATGTTAGAACAGGACCAAAAACTACAATTCGCATACGAATATGTGCAAGATGTGCAAGCAACGGCGCTTGGTTTGAAACAAGAGCCGTATGCGCAGGAAATAGATGAGCGACTTCTACAGCAAGCCCATCATATGCAGCCGACTAGAAATACGCAGGTAGTTCCTTTATTTACTACCCAAATTATTATTATAAAGACGAGAGATTTATATTTTTGGATGTTTGTAACGAAAAAACGTCACCCAACGGGGATATTATACGAGTACTCTCAAGATATAGTTATGAAAGTAAGTTCTGATGTCTCCCTAGGGGAGCCTAGGGGATACAACAAGACTGGAAAAATCCTAATATTTCCCTGAAGAGCGCCATCAGGGAAGACACCAGACTTAAGCTAAGAACATACAAAGATTTCACAAGCATTTCAACAATTCTGCCGCCATTAGAATGCTACATTGTCCCTCAGTAACATACACTACATTTTATTACTAGAATTAAAATGGAGATCCCTACTAAAACTTCAATAATGTAATCTGTGCTTCGAAAATTGATTAAAAATTCGTATCAAAATTGCTCTTTACAGTGGCCATTACAAGGAAACGAAATGCCACGGACGAGATACAATCCAATCACACAATCTGATCTGAGACTTTTTATTCCGAATCCCGTGCAACAATGGACAACTCTGCATCACGGTATACCTGGACAGTCAATATCACCGCAACAAATGACATCAATGCAGAGAGTGACAAATATGCAGCAAATGTCACCTGAACAGTCACTATCACCTCCGCAGCAAGTGAGATCTATGTCACAAGTAACAACTGTAGAGCCCATATCACCTATGCAGCAAATGACAACAATGCTGCAACCACAAGCAGCATCTATACAGAAAATGACAGCAATGCAGCATATGATGCCTGGACAGTCCACATCACCAATGCACCAAGTGATACCAGGACAACCAACATCGATTATGCAACATAATATGACGTGTATGCAGCAAGTGATAGCTGGGCAGTCAACATCACCTGTACAGAGAGTGGCGCATATGCACCAAGCAACAAATGTGCGGCAAATAATTAATACACAGGTAAGTGATACCGATTGTATCTATCAGCAACAGCTTGTCACATATTGTATGACGATAGGCAAATAAGGTTCCCTTCTATTACTTGTTAAACTCCGACACGAATAAAGGGGACCTTTTTTTTTATCGTGCGAAAAATCCCCACGGATACCTCCCCACCGGAGCCGGAGGAGGAGGTTATGTCGGACTCGAACCGACTAAAACGCACGCCGTCTGTGGGCCGTCAGTTGCCGCTGGTGAGATTTTCGTAGTCACATCCCTCGCACCCCGGCCGACCCAGGGCCATATCTCTCGAACTAGCCCTCTTCCGGTGTGAGGACCACATAGTCCGCAACTCGCCCCCGGGTATGGGGAGGCACGTAAATGCGACCTCCGACGCCCGAGTTGCCGTCGCTCGTCGAATGAAGGGGACCATTGAGAAGCCGTAATGAACTACGCGTGTCTACTGCGTGCGTCTGCAGTTCTCGTATGCGGTCACCTTCGGAAACATACCTTTACTCTTGTTACCACAATTTGATGAACGTATATCCTCTTTTCAGTGGCCACCGAGAGAAAACGAAATGCCTGGCACAAGTTACATGTGGCAGACATATTCATCACACTCCTGCAATGAGCCGAAACTTAATGGGTTCCAAACTAATTTCGATCACAACTTGTCTAACACCATGCTGCCAGAGTCTATGGTGCCAGGGCAGCAAACCACTAACACAGAACAGGTAATTTTAACATAATTCATTGATTTGCATAATACAATACAAAATGAGCGATCTTCTCTTTTCATTGCCGCATCATAAAAAACTCTTTACCAACATAATGTAATTTCATATTCTTCTACTTATATGGTAGAGCATGTTCAATGGGGTAGGCTTGAGGCAGCCTGCGATTATCCTACATGTGTCGTTTAAAGCTACGTCGACGTGTTTGGCATGGGCGGATCGGTGCCACACTGGACAGGCGTACTCTCCCTCAGTGAAAGACAACGAGAGTCCGGATGTGCGGAGAACATGAGGTGCTGCCCCCTACCTTCTCATCTTCTAGTCAACATTGGTACGCACCATATAGCACAACATTGTTGCGCAACTTTGCAATAGAAAGATACCCAGCTGAACGAAATGTTGTAGTCCACGCATGATCAATCGGTGCCACACTGGACAGGCGTACTCTCCCTCAGTGAAAGACAACGAGAGTCCGGATGTGCGGAGAACATGAGGTGCTGCCCCCTACCTTCTCATCTTCTAGTCAACATTGGTACGCACCATATAGCACAACATTGTTGCGCAACTTTGCAATAGAAAGATACCCAGCTGAACGAAATGTTGTAGTCCACGCATGATCAATCGTTGAACACACAAAAAACCCTCGTGTCATGTTGCGCAACTTTGCCGAAATTGTGGATCATCAAAATGTTATGCGCCAATTGTTGCCTAGTGGAGCTTTAACTTTCCTATACCCAGGGGCGGATCCAGCTTTCAGTTCAGGGGGGGGGGCATGGTGTAGCCGAGACATAGTTTCGGGGGGGGGGGGAGGTATAGTCTCCCAATAAAATGTCATTAAACAATGCAATGAAAATAAATGTGTATGAAATTCATGACGAAATAATGGAGGAGGAGAAAAGTATGATACCTTGAACGACTGTTGTTAAATACGATCCAGAACCCGGTTAAGCTGCTGGCCCCCAAGTTGAAGGACGCAGCTGGCACTCTGGCTTGAGGGGGCTGGGGGACTCCTGCAGGAGACTCTATGGCGAAAAAAGATGTCAGAGCACCTTTAGTAGTAAATCCGTATCAAAAGGCGAGAAATCGAGGCTACGAAGTCCCAGCTTTATCGGGACATGGTGAAGTTGAAACTACGACTTGGATAACCAAGCGCAGGGCACACCGTGATAGTGGTGGTATTTCTTACCACCACTATCACGGTGAACTAGCTAGCCGCAGCTAACTATCACCCATCATGAAGAACTGGCTAGAAAGGCTTCAATGGGGAACTCTCGTAGCGGTTGACGCAGATGATCACCGGATATGGATGTTTCGGAAGTTAGCTGCGGCGAATTCAGAAGGAGCCAACGCCCGGGTGTCATCACTGTGATGCAAGTGAGGACACGGAGCTGCATACGCGGACCGAATACCCGGCATGGGAAACGCCGAAGCGGGTCCTTCTGGCGGCCCTCGGGATGGGAGTTCTCTCGCTCAGCACTCTCTCTCGCTTGCTTACAGTGATGGCGTAAAACCGTAAGCTTGCGGCTGCCACCGCCTCCATCTGAGAGCAAGTAATGCTCGAGAAGGAGGCGGGGGAACGGGTCTGGAGAAGATTCAGTTGTTTCCCATTCCGCATAATACACAATGCGCGAAGGACGCGGGCGACGGTCCCCATCAGCACGGGCCTGGAAATGACAGGGGGAACCGCCTGACACTCTAGAAGAAGCAGGCCGCGTTGGTGGCGCGATGCGCGCCTCCCCTTTCATGATTATCGTTCATATTTTCCTGATTGCTTCCGAATCCGAGGTGACCTCGGAGCTCAGGGGCCGCCTTCCGTCACTTCCTCCTCCACTTCGCATGATGTTGGGCGTCCATGGTGGTGAGATGAGACCATTTGCACGCATGTCACTCTTCACGACTTCAAGCCAAGACTTCTTGGGCCTATCCTTTCCACCTGGTCCCGGTGGCTGTGCTACTGCCAGCCATTTGTTACCCACGTAGCCTGGCGGTTGCTGCAAGACGTGGCCACACCAGCGAAGGCGGCTCTCTTGTATTTTATGTGTGATTTAGCGGACATGAAGGCTGCCGCGGATCTGAGATGCGATCTTTACGTGTGACGCCGCACATCCACCGCAGCATTTTCATCTCCGTGACACGTAGCTCCTGCTTATGTCGCTCCAGCAGCGGCCACGCCTTACAGCCGTGTAAAAAGACAGGCCTAATTATCGTTTTATAGAAAGAGCCAACGTTCGAGTGCCATCACTGCGACGCGAGCGAGGACTCGGCGCTGCACACGCTCACCGAGTGTCCGGCGTGGGAGACGCCGAGACGGGAGCTGGTGGCGACCTTGGGAGTGAGAGTTCAAACGCTCGCCACTTTGCTCGCAGTGATGGTTTGCTGCGCGGATGCGTGGGCCGCCGGCGCCTCCTTCTGCGAGCAAATAATGCTCGTGAAGTAGGCGGCGGAGCGGGAGCGAAGGAGAATCGCAGACCTTGCGGCCCGCGAGGAGCGGAGGAGAATCGCAAACCGCACGGCCCGCGACGAGCGGCGGCAACTCGGGCGTCGGAGGTCGCAGAATGACCTCCGTCCCCCATGAGCGCGGACCTGGGGGTGACGGGTGGAGCCGCCTGTCACTCTAGCAGAAGCAGGCCGCGGCGGCGCGCATTGCGTGCCTCCCCGTACCTGGGAGCGAGCTGGGGACTCTATGGTAACTACACCGGAAGAGGACCAGATCGAGAGATATGGCCCTGGGTCGGCCGGGGTGCGAGGGATATGGCTACGACAATCTCACCTCCGGCAACTGACGGCCCACAGACGACGTACGTTTTAGTCGGTTCGAGTCCGACATAACCTCCTCCTCCGGCTACGGCGGGGGAGGTATCCACGGGGATGTTTCGCACGATAAAAAAAGAAGGACCAGGCATATGAGCCAGCTGCGTCATCCGCAGCAAAAGATGGCCACTGGCCACAACCGCTGGGCTTGCGGTAATAGCGGTAGTAAGGCCCATCCCATCCTATGGGGGAGTGGCTAGAGAGGCCACATGGCTGCCTCTCGTACCGGCTGACGCAGGTTATTACCGGGCACGGGTGCTTTGGTGACTACCTACGTCGGATCCAGAAAGGAAGGCTTCTTCCAAGTTCACAAAAAAGCCTTTGAAGCTGAGCCCAAGTCAAATTGTTGCCCGAATCGAAAAAGTACCTCATGGCTGTCAGCTCCAGACCTTCGACTGCCGGCCTGGTTAGTCTTTCGCGCTTAATTCTTTAACATAGCGGACAGGGTGTCAGGTCCGAAAACTATTCGAGTCCATCGGTTGATCGGCTGCGCTGCACGATAAATTGTAATTTTCAATCGTGCGAATAATATTCATACTGATGTTTGGTGCCTCATAAAATTATAATACTATTAGGGACAAAGAGACAGTCTTCTTATGCGTGGTATTTTTTTAAATTAATAGTGACATTGGGATATTTTTTAGTAGGTGACCCGCCCAGGGGGGGGTCATGACCCCCACGACCCCCCCCCCCTGGATCCGCCACTGCCTATACCTATGTCAAACAATATTCAACATTCTCCCTAGCGATTGTCCGATTGCGTTCTAAATTTGCACTTCGGAGCCTAGAGCCCGGAGCACAGAGGAAATACTAGTAATTTCGGTTACTTTGAAAAGAAAAAAGTGACTTAACTTTACTTTCTGTTTTTCAGCCAAATTACAGTGAGATGGATACAGATAGTTCTGGGTGTATATCCGTATCAAAACTGCTCACACCAGAAGAACTCTCCGACATTTTGGTGGATCACCACCTATCGGTGGACAATAGTTCTCATAGAATTTAAGATTCCTTGAAGCAGATAAGAAGTACACAAAATTCTGAGTCGGTTGGACAGTGAAAGGATGGAAGGATTAGGGCCACCCAATTTCTTCCAACATCTTTATACTATCACTTAGATGGGAAACAAGCACATGATGGTAGGTGATTACCGTGACTAATGATCGTGTAACGTGTGCAAAATCAGGAGCGTCCCACTCGTGCTAAGGCTACACGGTGCCTTCTGATGTCCTTCTTGCAGAACCACATTGTTATATTCGTTTGGAAATAACACAACAGGGAGATCATTTCACAGCTCAAAGGTACGATTTGGTAGCGGGCGACGTGAGGCAGCAGCGGACGACGACGTGTCGCAGCGACACTACTGGTGCTACCAATTTGTACCTTATTTCCATGAAATAGTGGACGACATGAGGCTGCAGCGGACGACGTTTCGCAGCGACACTAGGTTTCAATGTATTTCCATTATAGCGACGACACATCGTCCGCCGCCGCCTCATGTCGCCCTCTGCCAACTCGTACCATAAGCGTGCGCGGAATGAAGTTCCATTAATAAGTAACCTCGATAACACGAAAGGTATTATTCCCTTCTGTTGTCATATAGTTATGAAAGAGAAAACGAGCAACAGATGGCTAAGAAGATTTTTTGGCCACAGTGAAAGATCGTAGAAGAAGAAGAATAAATTCACTGGTAGTCTAGCAGATTCAAAAGGCCGTCTGCTGGATTGAGTGAAACCTGACCTGAGATGGCTATAGTCTTGACAATATGCCCTCGAAGAAGGAACTCACTGGATTGCTAGTGAATCGAATTCACGAGACTGATAAGTCATGACTGGCTACATGTGAACTCACTCTTACTCTATCAGACTCAAACTTCTGGTCAGAAATGAGATCCAATGGAACACGATGTTAGATAGAAGGTCTACCGAACGGTAAGATTTGGCAAAATCCAAGTTGAGGCAAGGCCAAACCAACGCGTTCAGCTCGCGTCCGCGGTGGCGATCAGTTGCTGGCCAATCGCAGGCCACCGCCGCGGCCTGCGATTGGCCAGCAACTGATCGCCACCGCGCACGCCACCGCGCACGCCACCGCGCACGCCACCGCGCACGCCACCGCGCACGCCACCGCGCACGCCACCAGGCACGCCACGCAAGTTGATCGCGTTGGTTTGACCAAGCTTTTAGAAGGTCCAAACCGTTCAAAGGGGTCATTTATATTTATAGATGAGGTCGTACGGGTATCGTACAGGTATAGTCAACAATAAGACTGGTCAAATATGGCTTACAATATTTTGGCCATAGGTGTAGCTACTAAAATTCTAAACTGGTTTATTTATATAGTAGATTATTGTTCGTTTTCTGACGTTTGTGCCACATTGTTTATGGAAAATAGACTTCAATACTCATTACTTTAAGGTATAGAATTGAAATATTGTTATAAGTAGTTAGGTAATATATTTTTTGTGAAAAAAAAAACATGTTTTTTTAACTTAATTTTTCCTCATTTTTTTGTCGTGTGTAGATCTCGTGGTTTGATCACTAGCGTCGATAGCTTTGTGTTTAGGGAGTTTAGCATTACGATTGGGAGGTTCCGGATTCAAATCCTGGCCATTACACAACTGACGTTCAGTGAACCCGCTCACAAACAATTTAGTTTTTTTTTTACCAACTTTGACTTTTTTACAGTGGTCCAAAGAGGAGTGTGAAAGGTTGGTAAGCTATGAAAGTTAAAGAAACCACAAAAATTAATATTCATGTTGTTTTTAATCAAGTTTTTTTTTATTCAAAATATCCCATAATTGTCGTACTAAGCACACGTAAAATTTAAAAAGGTACGATTGTAACGGATAGCGTTTTTCACGCCCGCGCGCCGTTTTTTTGCCATACATTTTGTTAGCAAAACTGTGTCTATCAATCCAAATAATATAAAAATCAAAGCCACTTTTCGTAGTAATTTTATAACTCAAGAACGGGCTCACCTATCCAAACCAAATGTTTAGGCTTTTTTCGGTATACACAAAGGGCCTAAAAGGGCCATGCATAGGGTCGCGGTGCGGTCGCCGTGTCGTGTGAAGTAGAAATAATGTAAGTATGAGCTACATAGACAGCTTTCACATACACACGGTCACGGCACGGCGACCGCTCATACATTTCTGCTTTGCACGGCGCGGCGACCGTGCCGTGACCGTGTGTATGTGAAAAGGGCCTTTGGCGGTACGAAGTTCGCGGGGTTAGCTAGTACAGTTATATGGTATAAGGTAAGGTGGGAATATAATAAGTGAAATTCGGCTACTACTTAATATTAATAATATTCTATAATCTATACCATTATAACAAAACTATTTACAATGTTCCCGACATACCGGTTGCTTTTCAGCTCACATGGAGAAATAAAATAGGTAACATAAAATAAATCGCTACAAAATATTTAAAAATTATTTTTATTTCAATATTCATATCACAATTTTTCACATACACAATTAATCACAAACGTAACAATAGCATTCGACTATTGAATTTATCTTTTAATAATAAATCGCCATAATTAAAATATAATGACAATGTTGAGTTTTTTAAACTAAATACACTTAAGACCTTGTTTAGTACCAAGTGTTTACTCAATAGATGTCGTTGTTAAATTTTGACTGGCATTGTTAAGATTCTCCCCGGATAGTTACCAAAATTTAAATGAAAAATGTTTTTCTTAATTCTCTTTTGAAAGGGCTTTTGTTGGCTTGAATTTTGATGCCCCTACTTGGCCCTCTTTTATTGAGAGGAGGAACAGAGGTCTCCACGCACCCCTTAACGAATACAATATTTTTTTTACAATGTTTGAATGGATTCTTCGGATACCTGTTTAATTTATTTACTTCACGTGGTTTTGGGACTACAAATGGTCCTTCGAGCAGCTTTTGAATTTCATTTATTTATTATTATTATTTTAATTTAAAAAAAAAACAAGTTATTACAGGTGGTACCTACTTACAAAGTAATATACAAGAAATATCAATTATTTAATACAAGACTTATTCTACTGCCATTAATTAAAATATCAGAAAACGAATGTTACATTGATACTAAAATATTAGTTACAAAAATATGTTTCACAAATGTCAGTTACTAAATGCTACATCACAGCAAAATTACAAGCTGTACTGTATAAAATATATTTAAATTATGTTACATACATACATGCTTTCTTTCATTTATAAAATGAATTGTCAGTCAGGTTTTAGATACTTCTAGAAGGGGCGGGGGTAAAATTCGGGAGACGGGGTAAAATTTGGGATGCCGGAGAGGGGTAAGATTCATCATTGAAAACGTGTTATTTTTTACTGAAACGGGCACGTTTGTTGATTTAAGAAATGCGTACAAAATTAATGATAATAACTATTATAGTTAATTACTGATAAAGTTTTCACTTTTTTATTACTAATTGAAATCTGGAATGATATAGTTAATCACAATTTTTAAAACACTTTATACACATTTTATACATATTTTATACAAACACACATACCTACACACAATATCTCTTTGGTGTAAAATTAATAAAGGTGCGTACAGATTATGTAACATGTTGTATAACTTGTGTTTTATAACACGTCCACATTATCTAACATTGTTTTATAACTTTGCAACATTGTACTAACTTCAGTGTCTACATTACTGAAACATGTTATATAACATGTTATGCTATATAATTTGTATAACCCCGGACACGTATCTTGGACCTAAAATGTGCTCAAAATGTGCCCTATACGCGCAGTACACATTTCTTGGGTGTCTTTTGAGGATAGCACGGGGTGCTACTGCGGTGGACGAACTCAAATTCACCAAGCAAAGATTATTACAAAGCAATCCGCGGGCGCCAGAGCATCGTTTGTCTTGCGATTTAGGTCCAAGATACGTGTCCGGAGTTATACGCACCTTAATACCTACATGTAAGTTCTTCGTACGTACAGTTAGCATAACAAATACAAAAATATAATTTTTTATTGGATAGATTGTTAGTTGGAATCTCACGCTATACATTATATGCAAGTTTTTTGGCTTATTGCTCGGGACGAATATCTTGGACCTAAAATGTGTTCTACACGCTCAGTACACGTTTCTTAGGTGTCTTTTGAGGATAGCACGGGATGCTACTGCGGTGGACGAGCTCAAATTCACCAAGCATAGATTATTACAAAACAATCCTCACGCGCCAGAGCCTCGTTTGTCTCGCGATTTAAGTTCAAAAAACGTCGATAGGTACTAAGGTTTGCATTTCACTGATGAGTTTATTTAGTCTTTACTCTTTTCACTGATGAAATCAAGCTTTTTCGGGCCGCTGCCGGCCGCTACTCTTTCAGTGAAAAATTACCCTAGTAGATAAAATTTAAATAAAATGTTATTTTATTAAAAATGCCTGGCAATGGCACCCCCCGCCGGGTCCAGGTAAAAGGGGTAGGCCAAAGAAGTCCTGGCTTGACGTCGTGGAGGGTGACATGCGTGCAAATGGTCTCACTGCCATAGACGCCCAAGATCGTGCGAAGTGGATGAGGAAGAGCCGGAAGGCGGACCGTGAGTTTCGAGGTTATCTTGGCCACGGATGCAAGAAGAATATGTCTCTAAGCGGATGATGTTATTTTATTAAAAATACTTATAAAAAAATAGGATTTAAATATTTCATAACTGGCGTGCTTTATGAATGAAGAGAATTGTACAGAATCTATAATAGTGAGTATTATAGACGCTATCATCTAGTTACTGTTACACAGTGACTATTATATAGCCACTATTATGCTAATGCACTGCGTTCTGTATCGTATGTATTTTTTGCACGGAATTTACAGCATATTATTTGCACGAGACAAGACCCATGCAAGAATACGCATGAGGTGCTACCTCCATAGCATGCCATTGAATTAATGCATGCTATATATTTATAACATGGCATATTTAATTGTGTATACATACTATATCTATACATGGCTGTAAAACCTGAATTTACTATTATTATATTACATATAATTTGAAGCACAAAAATACATTTACTCTGACAGTTAATACCTATTTATTCATTAATTAACTACATTTTATTCTATTATGGCAACATTTTACGTACGATATAAAACATATTAACTCACATGCACAGCTTTTATAATATCACAGAGTATTTATTATACTCGTATTCGTTGATTACAATATTATAGAGATAAACAGCCATTACGCTATGTTGCAAGAAAAAAAACTGAACTTGAAAAGAGAGCAAGAGAATGAATGTATTAGAGAGAGAAAGGCGAGAGAGAGAATATAGAAGAATAAGGCCAGCAGCTGCTGCATTATATGTGTGCACGCATGGGGCACTGTTTCGTGAAATTCATAAATATGTATGTACATTTTATCTTTTTAGACGATATTCACATATTTTCATGAAACAGGCACATGAGGCAGCGGAGGATCTAAGAATGACCTCATTACCTCTCCAGCGCGACCGAGAAGGAAGGTACCTTATTTAACTACAAATTACATATTTTATGTTTTCGTTAATGACATGAAGAATAATATACTTTACTTTCTGTACTTAAGTTGACCTAGCTTACGAAAATACTGAGATTATGAGAGAGTTATTTGGTTCTGTGGCAAGAATACGAAAGTAATTGAATGTGATAATGTATTTTGAACCTTAAAACTATTGAGTGATTCAGTGTGTCGTCCATCGCCCGTTCGTCCTAAATGGGGCGAATCACATAAAAAGAAAAATTATTAAGATTCGTGTCTCAATAATTTGTTTTCTTTATTGATTAATAAAAATTGCATATTTTTTGCGGTTTTTTTTTATTATGTTTACTTGGATATTTTATTTTTATTAAGATATTATATTATATTTTATACATTATGTATATAATTATACATAATTATTTAAAAAAAAAGGTAAAGGTAAAGATTTATGAATGGATATAAATAAATAAATATAATAAAAAAAAACCATCAAACTTTTTTTGTTAATGCTACTTTGCCCATTGAGATGAAAACGTAGAACGGAACACTAAAACACTCATATTATTCACAATAAAGTTTTCTATTTATAAAAGCAGTAGGTAATAATAATATCATCTTATCTTAAAAAATGTTTATTCTGTACAAAAACATAAAAAAAAAGTTTTCACAAAACACACTTTGATTTGTCACCACTGTCATGGCACTTTTTTTCACTTCTTTTGGTCTTTTCGTCTATTAGTCTTTTCGTCTTTTAGTCTATCACATGGATTCTTTCCACAGATTAAAATACTGTTCATATAGGGTTTAGTTTTAATTCCGCGTCGTCTTTCGGTTTTTCGAAGGGCGTGAGGAGTTCGGACTTCAGGTATTGTGGTTTTCTCCCCCAGCAGGTTGCTATGGTGACTAGAACTGCGAATATTAGCGCTGCGCACGCGCATACAATGGCACCCCAGTCGAAGATCGCGCGCACGTATCGTAGTTCTGAGAGTACGCTGTCTTGGATTCGAACTTTTTGTTCTAGCCAAAATATTGGGAATAACATTGTTGGTACGTTTTTGTAGAGTCTGTGGACAAAAAAAAATGTTTTAGGACATTCTCTATATCTAGATATCAGTGGAGTAGAATAGGACCACCCTATCTGTTCCTGTGGATGTCGTAGAAGGGTAAGACTTAGGGACAGGGCTGTTCTTCATACAATAGAGTCGCCCCCCTATTACACAGGATTGAAAATTTTAGTTGGCGGAATGTGCGTTTTAATTTAATCCAGACCAGAATTAGTACATTATTTTGTGTTAACTGTTCATGGTAATTGTTTGTGATAATCCTTATTCATAACACGAGATTCTCCCCCTGATAACCAGATGCTGGCATCCGCCATACATACTCAAGTTTCCTAGCCATAATATGGTTTTGTATGTTCTAAATTTACGAGTAGCTTCCTCAAACCGCATTTGTAATCTGTAGTATTTCAGTTTTATATACGCAACTATTTGATACTTAATCATCATCACTACATGTTATAAAACAAAGTCGCTGTCGCTGTCTGTCCGTCCCTATGTATGCCTAAATCTTCAAAACTACGCAACGGATTTTGAAGCGGTTTTTTTAATAGATAGAGTGATTCAAGAGGAAGGTTTATATGTATAATACATGCATAATATTGTAGAGAATCACTGATAAATTTAGAGATATGCAGCGGGATCGGGATCAGAAAATATGGCGGTACAAAGTTCGCCGGGTCAGCTAGTCTAAAATAAATCATCAGCGTATTGGGAATTGATTAACGATTAGAGAAAATTTGCGCCATCACCATCATTAGAGACTTTAGTTCCAATTTCATCCAAAGTCCGCTATCCTCCATTTTTTTTTATTTGACTTTTATATTAACGACTGCCATCTGTCCTTCCCGGAGTAGCAGCTAACAGGCGAGGCTAGTTTGCAACTATTTTGCAAAATCTTGGAGTCCCATACACCTGTTGTGAAGGGTCAACCTACTAGAGAGGAGACATTACTTACTCTACATTTTCATTGGATTCTATAAACATGTTGAGCTGGAACCTCGCTGACACTTCGAGGGGTATGCCCAGTTTCTGGAAATAAAAAAAATAAACAACATTATTTTGGTATCTACATTTAGAAATTTTTACGTAAGTAAAACGTCATGTTCTTACAAAATATGTACCAAATAAAAAAAAGTTAATTTCTGAATGAATAATCCCCTTTTTTTTCACCTTCACATCACAAAATGGGCGTCACTACTGTTTATAAAATCATAATCTTTTCTTACTGATAAAAATTGTACATTTCAAGAATTGGTCATTTATAGACTAATATAAACAGTTAAAAGTTGTGTATCTCTCCTAGTTTTGTCTCATACTTTTAAATTACCTACTGCGCAAGTAGTCTTTACCACTTGTGGTAGTGACAAGAAGGCAGAGGGACCATACCAACATACGGTGATCACTGATCAGGGTCTTCGAGACCCATGCCAAATTCGATTGTACGATGTACCTACTGATTGACAGGTAAGCTCCAATAAAAGAAGGAGCATGAGAATGAACCCTTCTTCCCCTGGGCTACAAAATAAGAATTTTTGAAGGAGGAACTAGAATATACCGGTTCAACAGCAAACACAGAACCCCATGAATGGAACCCCTCCATGGAAGTAAAAGATTTATGTACAAGTCTTTGGTACAGCTCTTCCTCTTGGGGTTACGGATTGGCATTCACTCCCTTATAAACCAATACACGAAGTGGCAAGGCAGCGAAGCCCTGAATAGCAGACACTGACTCCAAAACTTTGGAAGTAGAAGGTAACTTACCGGTTCAACAGCAAAGTAGAACTCATGCTGCTCTGGATCTGGGTTCATTCCTTCCACGAGACTCCTCGGTTCGTCTGCGTACAGGAAATGTGGCAGTGACAGAAAGGCCGGGGAACCGAACCGGCATGCTGATACATTCATGACGCCATTCCACGCGCATGGGCCGTTGCAGAAGCAGGTGTTTGCTGTAGACTGGGAAGCTGGAAAGAAGATGAGAAGGGTTTTAGTCTATAATTAATCAATTAGCCTATTCTTAATTTCTTGCTGGATATCCTCGTTTTCGAGATGAAATCCTCACAGATGCCACCCTGCCGGCCACTGGAAGTGGTTATGTGGGACTCGAACCGATTAAAATCACTCGCTATTTGAGGTTTCAATTACTGGAGTATAAGGTTACCCCATCATAAGTTATTTCTCTCGCATCCGGGTTGACCCTGGGTCATCTACCTCTGAACTAGTCCGCCCCTTGCCTACTTTCCACAATGCCCTCTACTAGGAAACCTTCGCAGGCACACGAGAGAGCCAGCTGGAATTGGCAATTGGTCATGAGGCCTGGGGATTTTCTGGACATTACCAGGCATTGACCACCTATAGTCCTGCCTCCCTTCATTGAGAAAGGCACGCGTGGAACAGCTTCTACTAGGAAGATGATGATAATGCCACTTACAGTTGTCGAACCCGCTCTCCTTGAGCGCGTACCGCTGGTAGGGCAGGCCGCCCACCTCGCCGCTGTCGGTAAACTCCAGGTGCACCGTGCGGCACAGGTCGGGCAGGAACATCGTCAGCACGGAGTCTTCGGTTAGGTTCCTGGGCATGAACTCTCCTGCGCTGCCTGAGATCTGGAAGAAAGTTTTCGATAAAATACAAGTACAAAGAGTATCCACATTTCCCCAACAATATTTTCAGTCGCACATAATTGAGGGTTAGTCTATTCCCGTCAAGCGGACACTTTTTCAAGGGCTGTATGTTTACTGTCGGATGAAGGACAGTCCTATCCCTTAATCGCCTTTCACGATACCCACGGGAGATGGTCTGGCCCTATTCTACTTCACAGGGAACCAAAACGTGCGGGAACAACATGTAATTTGGTAATGGTCAGTTATTTGAAAAACAAAATGTTATTTGGTATTTGAATTACAAAATTATGTGGCATATATAAATATTGTTCCATCTTTTATATAAAACTGTACCTTGGAGCACTCCCCCTCGTAGTACGGCAGGTGGTCCTCATAGTTCCACCTCCTGATCTCCCCCGGGAGCGTGCCGCTCTGCTTGCCCGTCGTCACCTCCATGTAGCCGTCAATCTCCATGGAGTTGTTCCTCTGAAATTACAATAAAAAACATGATCCAAAATAGTTCAATGTTCCCGTAGCTACTTTATGTTCTTCGACAATCTACGTATAATATCGTAACAGTAAAAATAATGGTCCACGAAAGGGGATTTTGTTTCTGGCCATACGGCCCACCAGGTTAAAAATGGTTACCGTGGCCTATGAACAAGAGCAACACAGGGGAGTCACACTCGTGCTGCCGACCCTGTAAGAACAGAGAGTTTCTGTGTTGTTAGTACAGAAGACAAAAGCAGGACGAGCCTTTTGTCTTCCGACTGACAACACAAAACCTCTCCAGTGCGTTCTGGCTACCCTACTCACTGCCAGGAACACAACACAAGGTTATTACGGCCGCGGTATTCTGTAGGGCAGAGGTCCTTCTCCAGTCGGATTGCTCCAGACGTTTACGAGGAGTTCAGTGACATACACACGTACAGTAGAATTATATTATGTAGATTACTTACCCCAAAGAACCACCCAAATCTGTCGACCTGGGGTGCTCCACCGGTTGTGCTGGAAGGCAAACTCTTGGCGAGATCCAATAGGGGGTCGGTGTAACCCTCGAAAAGCAGTTCATCTGCTGTCTTAGTGACGGAGATCTGTTGGTTGAACATCGACAGACCCATGGAGAGACCCTTCTGTCGGAGGAAACCCCAGTCTTTAGCTCGGTAGACTGCTGACTGAAACATAATCAAACTTAACATTATAAACGCGAAAGTTTAGATGGATAATAGATGTTTGATGACTCATTCACGCAGAAATCGCTGAACGAATCTGGATGAAAATTGGTACAGGGATAGCATATGGTTTGGAATAGGATATAGGTTGGTTTTTGTCCCGAGAAGTAGTTTCAGCCCCCGTGGCAGCCTCCGTGGCGTAGCGGTAGTGAACGCGGCCGCTACGCAGGAGGCGCGGGTTCGATCCCCGCTCAGTGCAAATATTTGTGTGCATTAAATATGGGTATTTGCATTGGTCTGGTCGTGCCTCGGAGAGCACGTTAAGCCGTCGGTCCCGGTTGCCATAAGAACATCTATGGCAGTCGTTGTTGGTGTTGTTGGTGCCGTAAAAAGTCCAAAAAAAAAACAACGGCCTAGCTGCAAAGCTTCGATATCGCCTAATGTTAACATTGGGTCGTGGAGGTCAGATGGTAATCGCTTCACGGAAAATATCGAGGTCTAGCCAAATCTGTAGCCATGACTGGTAAAAGCGGACCCCAGACTCCGAGCTGAAAGCTTCGGATGCGACTGGGAATTAACGCTAAGAGGAAGAAGTAGTTTCAGCCCCCTGACAAGAGGCTCGTTGGCCGTTGTATTAAGAATGACAGTCAACATATACGTCATAAACGTTATTCCCATACATTCGTCATTCTATTCTACAATACGCCTACATATTGCCACTTATCTAGGAGGGCTGTGACTCAAGAGAATGAAGAGGGCGAAAAAAAAAGTACCTATATGAAAATATTTAGTGTATGTCATTGAACACCTCCTAAATGGCTATACCTATTTTGATAGTAATTCGCTCGTGTGTTTGAATAGTTCCTTGGAAGGTTTCACTAGTAATTCATCATTGGTAGGTGGCTCTAGGTGGCGCTAATATTCTTATTAAAAAAAAAACGAAAAAAAAAAAAAGAATTTTAAAAAGGCAACCTAAAAGTCGTGGTTGCTGGGATCAGTCTATACTTACTTGCTTACTAATATTATAAAGCTAAAGAGTTCGTTTGTTTTTTTTTTATTGTTCGAATGTTTGTTCGATTGAACGCGCTAATCTCAGTAACTACTGGATCGAATCGAAAAAATATTTTTGTGTTTATTTAACATTTTCAAAAATCATTTTCAGTTCATTAATCAAAGAAGGTTATAGGCTAAATTTCATCACGCTACTACTTAAGAGAGCGGAGCAGTAAACATAAATGTTAACAAATCTGGTAGATTACCATACTTTATTTGAAATATAAAGGCAGCCACCCACTTACAGTCCGCCTGCAGTTTTTCGTCTGTCCGGCGGCCTGCAGTCCATAAGTCATCATAATTTTATAACCTCAGACTAAAATAATAACGTTATTTTATTCTTTTAGTCTGATGTTATTACGTATAAAATGCCGACGCCCATAGACTGTCCGGCCTTTAACTGTCTTTGCTGACCGGAATCGTCAAGCGGCCACACACATATTAGCCGTCAGTCCAAAATTGTATACGAAACTGTAAGTGTGTGGGCTATTGCGATGAACTGACAGACCGATATCATCCGGTTGTCGTTCGATAAACTGTTAGTGGGTGGCCGCCTTAATAAATTGCGGACCTATAGATGACTGAAAGGGGTGATAAGGGGTTCGAATGTGCCACAGGCGAAGCTGGGCGGGTCGACTAGTGCAAGTAATAAAATAATACAAGTTATGTAACTAGCTAAAAATAAACCGGGACGCACACAAGGCTAAGTTACTGGCGGAATATATTTCCGAATAAGATAGGAACATTATTCATATAAAATATACTACATGCCGTAATATTCCACTTCATATTTGCAACTCTAGGCACGCATAATATATCATGTCAATTAAAATGTTATTTATTTTTTTCATGTAAAAAGAGTAAGAAAAGTATACAACCTGCGTGCTGTCAAATTCAGGTCCATATTTTTAAGTCTAGGCACACATAATATATCATGTCAATTAAAACAAAAACTTTTTTTCAGTTTAAAATTGGATTTAGGATTCTAAATTCAAAATGTAGTCGGATTACACGTAACTTTTAATGAACATTTTTTTAATTGGTTCGTGTTCCGGATTTAAATCTTTTTCTATTCGAATCCCTTCTACTACTTCTTGTAATCATAATATTGTCTGACTTTTTAGGGTTCCAACTCCCCATAACGAATGCCGTAATTATTGTTTTGACCCCTCCGTGCCTCCGAGAGCACGTTAAGGTGCTCTCAGAGGCATGAAGAACCCTTACTGGGATCAACTGATCTGATCTTGGATTTTATCGATTACTTATGAAATGCAATAAGCAATGTTACGAATTTTTTTAATATTAATATTTCAATTTAACCTACAGCTCGCGCACGGACGCGTGAGCTGAAGGAATCGGAGTCAGAGGCAAAATTAAAAATAGGGACTCTGGTCTCCATAGCGGCTCCATCCTCCATTGATACTCCATCATCATTCACACCCTAGTGATAGGTCTGGGTGCATCTAAAGCCTAGCTTTGGAGGCCGTAGTCCCCAATTTTTTTCTTCATATTTAGTCCAGAATACCTTTTTTTACCACGGAAACCTTCTCTCCACATGGATACCACCCCTGCCCGAAGCAGTGGAGGTCATTTCGGACATGAACCGACCAAAACCACACCTTTTGGGCCATCAGTTGCGGGGAGCCCCGACTCCTTGGAACTCGCGCAAGAATTGCTTGTTTTACCATGGGAACCTCCTCCCCCCCTCCCCACCCCCTACGGATGGCACCCCTGCCCGAGGCAGCGGAGTTGGTCATGTCGGACTTGAACCGACCGAAACCACACGGCCGTTTCCGACCATCAGTTGCTTATACCATTCCTTGAAGCTCGCATGAGGACTGTAGCTATCTGAGTAATAAAAAACTGAAATAAGCTATAACTCACAGCAGCAATAGCATTCAAAGTCGTGATCTCATCTTCCAGGCTCCCATTAGACCTGTCCTCGTCGAAGAACCACTTCCTCCGCGTCCTGTACGAGACGGTGCCGTTGTGGTCGTTGAATATGACGTCAACGTGATGACGCTCCTCACGGAAACTGTACGGACCTGAAAGAAATAGGAGATTCTGAGAACCCTGGAGATGGTACTTAGAACAGAAGTTTTAGCTACTAGGTACAACTAAGAGGGTTATATGTTATGTTATAATAAATAAATAAATAAAAATAAAAAAGCCTTACATTTCTTGCAACAAGTTACAATAAGTAAATCAGTAGTTACTAATCCTATTCCTAACCTAGTTTGTATATATTATATAAATGTAAGTTTAGTAATGTAACTTTAAATTATTTAAAAAAAAAATATGAAAACTATGATGTTATACATCAATTTGGTCTGCAAGAACCCCTTTTCGGGTGAAGGCCTCCTCCAAAGAGTTCCACTTGTCCCTGTCTTGGGCGACGTATAGCCACAGAGAGCCAGCCGTCTTTGATAAGTCATCGTCCCATTTCGTGTGCGGTCTGCCTCTGCGACGTTTGCCAATTGGGCCGGTCCATAACGTCACTCTCTTGGTCCATCTCTCGTCTTGTAGACGATGTTATGTTATATCATATTCATAACTAAAAGGTTTAAAAATAAAAACCCGACTACTGTCGAAAAGATCGGAACAAGTTTGATGGCAGACCTATTAATTTCCTTTCACCTGCTATCAAAGTTGTTTCGATGTCTTCGACAGCAGTTGGATTTTTTTTTATTTTAACAATTTATTCAATTTCTATTTCTATTTTGTATTAACCAAAATTACTTTTTACTTACATATTTTCAGAATTTACTGTACCTAACGCATTTATAACCGGATTTTTTTCCTTATAAAATAATGATAATGTATTATGGACATCCACACTCTAGAACCCATAGTAGTCAGTCAGTCATATAACTAAATATAAGCAATGCACACATAAAGATAATTATATAACTAAACAGTACACTCACCTAACTCAACTAACACAGGTTTCTCAGGAAACTGGTCAGCATTGGTCCAGTTGAAGAAGTATATGTCGAAGTACAGAGGCACTGACGGTGACACCCAGTCTTGGAACGATCTCGAGGTTGGTGTGAGTGCCAGTTGCTGTAACAAGGGAAGATCAGATCAAAATAATATTCCAAGTCGTCATGAATCAAAGAATCAATTTCATTTATTCAGTTAAGGCACAAAAAGAGTCCGTGGCGGCAGCGTGCATTGCGTGCCTCCCCACACCCGGGGGCGAGTTGGGACTCTGTGGTCCCCACACCGGAAGAGGGTCAGATCGAGAGATATGGCCCTGGGTCGGCCGGGGTGCGAGGGATATGGCTACGACAATCTCACCTCCGGCAACTGACGGCCCACAGATGGCGTGCGTTTTAGTCGGTTCGAGTCCGACATAACCTCCTCCCCCCGGTTCCGGCGGGGGAGGTATCCGTGGGGATTTTTCGCACGATAAAAAAAAGGCACAAAAATAGTACATATGAACGTCAAAATATTACAATTACTTATTATGTCAAGAAGTTAAAATAATAAGATATATTATTAAATAAAGTAAAATAAATCATTTGAAAATGATTCTTTTGCTAGTTCAGTAGTTGATTCTACTGAGAAGATACCAGCAAGAAACTCAGAGAACTCAATAATTAGGTACCCTTTTTTTTAATACAGTTTTTATACAATTTATAATGTGCGAGCAAGCAGTGATTAGGATGACCATGCATTTTTATCATTAAGATACCATGGGACCCGGCTTTCCCCTTGGACCCCGTGGTATAAGGTGCGGGGGAAGGTCTTGGGTAGGTACTCATCATCGCTAGCTTTTTCTCTTTCTTAGTGGCAGACAAGTAAACGCCACACGTGATGGAAAGTGGTTAGCGTTGCCTAAGGACGTGTGCGACAGCAGAGGCGTCACATTCGGGCCGACCCCGTAAGAGAACCTTCTAATGCCCATCTTGAAGAACCCCATTCTGTAGTCGCTTCGAAAAACCATGGCAGGGAGTTCATTACATAGTTTAAGCTTGCGCGGGATGGAGTGCCTTTCATACCGCACATAAGAGAGAAAGAAAGAAAAGAAAGAAAGAAATGTTTATTAGCAACCTCCAATTGATACAATTAATGTTTTATACACTTATATATTCTATATAGATTGCTAAAGGGTTACAACTCAGCATAATGTGGGGTAGCACCCAACGCTGGTTTTCAGTCGCAACCATGAGTATAAAAATGTAATATTTTCACAATAAATTAAAACAATGAAAAATCAATTGAAAACAATATTGCATACATAATAAATAACTTAGAACAAAAACACTTAGAAACAGAACCAATAACTTAGAAATAAAGTCAATAATTAGGTCAACATTGAGTCAAAAATTAACTATAACCAAGAGTTATACAAACAAAAGACGAAAGAAGTATTAAGATTCAAGTTAATTAAATTAAAATTCAATTAAAGCCAATAAATAATATAATTGAGTTAAAACTCAGTCGGGTGTAACATTCAAGAATTAAAAAAAATTAGAATGTGTTTAAGAGATAGTTAAATAAATAAATATAAAATTGAAATAATATAATAATTGAGAGTGACTAATACCAATAATAGAAATCAATACTGGTTTGGCACAATTAATTAAAAAATAAACTTCTTCTTCTGCCGCACCATTAAGACCTGCAACTCCTTGCCAGTACACGTGTTTCTCTCTTCCTACAGTCCCAGGCGCGGCGTGAAGAAGCATCTGATGAGGCCGTCAAGCTGAGTGCCACCATTGTAGCATGGTACGTGTCTATAATGGTGACCCTATTTTGCGAAACTTTACCTTCTTTCTTATAATCACTTTTTTACCAGTGCCAACTAAGCAGATAAGCACACGGCCCACCTGATGGAAAGTGGTTACCGTGGCCTATGGACGTGTGCAACATGTATTGTGTGAAGATGAATTGCCTGCTTGAAGGAAATAAAGTTGATATGGTATAATTAAAGAAAGAAATGCAAATATTCATCAATTTTGAAAGAAAGAAAGAAAGAAAGAATTTATTTGCTCATAAACATGGTAGGTACGATACAGATCTTAATGAGTAGGTATATATCAGTTATAGCCGAACATGTTTAGCCACGGCATGTGACATGCAAATATTTTAATTTTTATACTAAACAATTATTATTATCCAACTTAACATTATTACATTTGTAATTAAATAAAAAAAAAAATTAATATACTATTCATTAATACAAGTCTTAGGAGAACTTTAAAAATCTATTGCAAATAAATTATAACTATGATTACAATCAAATCATGGTTACCTATCTTAATCCCGAATTTTAATATTCCGAATATCATAATCCCGAAAACGTTTGGCCATTTTTTCATAATCCCGTTTTTTCAAATTCCGAAGTTTTATTTGCCATATAATCGCAACTCCGAATTTCATTTGCCCAATTATTCATTTGTACGACGTTTTATAATCCAGACGAACGAGTTCCAGACACACGAAATCTAAATGCACAAAATCCAGATGACCGTAATCCATATGCATGAATGCCCAAATTTTAAAACACAATTTTTTGAAATGCATTTAATTGATAACCAGACAAACAATATCCAGATTTTTAAAACCAGCTAGCATCAGGCATGCAGCATGCAGCAAGCATCAGGAATTTAGCATGCAGCAAGCATCAGGCATGCAACATGCAGCAAGCATCAAGCATTTAGCATGCAGCAAGCATCAGGCATGCAGCATGCACCAGGCATGCAGCATGCAGCATGCATAATGCATGCAGCATGCAGCAAGTATCAGGCATTTAGCATGCAGCAAACATCAGGCATTTACCATGCAGCAAGTATCAGGCATGCAGCATGCAGCAAGCATCGTTTCTGTCACAGCTCCGGCGCTGCGGGGCTCCAGCGGCCCCACACGAGCTTATCGTCGCAGATGGTTGTAACGCCCACCACCGCAGCTTCGGCTCCTGCTCCTCAGCTCGTGGGCCGCCTCACCCCTCCGCGCCTACGCGGGCTTAAATAACACTCTAGGGGTAGGGCAAACAAGACTACGTGAAGTCGGATTTGCGGCAATTCATTTCTTTCACTAACTTTTTTGTGTCAATTTTTGACTTTTCAAACCAATAATTTAAGGGTTAAACTGTTAATTTTTCCGTATAAAATTACACGTACGTACAGGGATAAATAAAAAAATAAAAAAAAAACCTAACCTATCCGAATCGGATTGCACTGAGTCGCACCCCGACTCAGTGCATAATTTTAATAATTTCGACATTGATTAATGTACGGCTTAATTTCTAAATTACTTACGGTACCTAATAAATGAATCACATAAATTTACTGAATTTTACTATACTTGTATATAGTTTAGCTGGAATACGATTGTAAGGGAACCAAATAAAACGATTATGAAAATTTGGTAAATGGTACGATGGGAAACAAAAAAAAATATTTTGAGAATCTGGTATAACTATATTTGGATTATGACAATATGGGAAACAAAAAAAAGCTATTTGAAAATTTGGTTTTAGTGCATCTGGTAATTGATTTATCTGGGAAATGAAAAACGGAATTATAGAAAGTTGTCATTCATTACATCTGTCTTTTAAAAGTTCTACCAACCGTTTTCGGGGTTTTAAGATTCGGGTAACAGAAATTCGATATTTCAATAGGTTAACTCAAATCATATACAAATGTCCAAATATCTAGTAATGATCTAGAAACTCTCCAATGTCATAGAAACACACGTGCACAAGCCATTTTTTTAGTTTTTTAATGAACAGACGTTGCGGCAGTTCGCGTAGTTCAATCTCATAGACATTTCCTAGTAGCCTCCAAAATTTGCATTTTAGACCAACCTCGGTAGTTAAAAGTAGATAAAAAATATAATATACGAGTTTGATTTATAAAAGTTTCATAACATGAAGTTCAACCTCCTAATGAACTAAAATGAAACTATAAACCCGAAAGTTTGTAAGTATGTGAGTACCTATGTTTGTTACTCTTTCACGTAAAATCTCCGGAATGGATTGTAATGAAAGTTTACAATAATATAGCTTATACATCAGCATAATACGTAGGCTATAAATATTATATCAGCAATGAAAGGGATCAGAATTCCACGCCAGCGGAGCCGTGGGCAACAGCTAGTCGTATTATATAGGAAACATTCACTTATCTATCCAGTTTCTGAGATTGATCACATTCATCTGTTTTCTACTGTAGTTATTTATTTTGAACTAGCTGACCCCGCAAACTTCGTACCGCCTAACAGTCAATTCTTTTTTTTTTTTCAATTTTTCTCTCCGTAAGAACCATGCCCGTACTTTAAGGAATGTTCTAAAAAAAAGAATTAGCGAAATCGGTCCAGCCGTTCACGCGTGATGGCGTGACCAAGGGAAATAGGGATTCATTTTTATACATAGAAGATGTTATTATGATATCCATATTAATACCTATTATCTAATAATTAATTATATTATCGATGCGTTAGTGTATCTGTCTGTTACGCATCGACGTCTAAACCACTAAACCGATTTTAATTAACCTTGGTACACAGACTAGACCTTAGGGAAGGATATAGGTACGAATACAATATTTAGGTACTCGCGATAATTGGTTGGTATCTACAGGGGTGGAAACGCAGGCAACATCTAGTATAATTTTTCTCCTGCCTTTAGCTGTTATCTGTGCTTCAGCTACACCCACAGGTTTTTATTAAAAAACACACACACATAAATGCCTGTAAATCCCCGAAGGGGTAAGCAGAGGTGTGTTAACTCCCACATTTTGCCAACCGTGATTTTCGTTCCCACGAATAGGGGGCGAGCCTATTGCTGTCAAACGGGCACTTAGCCATGAGCTGCATGTTTACTGTCGAATGGAGAACAGCCCAATCCCTTACCCCGCGTTTACACGCTGCCCATCGCATTGCTCATCGTGTTGCCGGAAGTATTCCCACGAATAATGCCCTAGCATTCACACGTACCTATGCATCATC
Organism: Eilema depressum; assembly: GCA_914767945.1. Classification (NCBI taxonomy): domain Eukaryota; kingdom Metazoa; phylum Arthropoda; class Insecta; order Lepidoptera; family Erebidae; genus Eilema; species Eilema depressum. Next base: position 21,563,392 of record OU612020.1, read on the forward strand.
GTGTTGGTCCGCAATTCCGCATTACAGTATTCGCCCTGCAACGGAGACGGACGTAAACGTATGGAGAACAACGCTGTAGCAGTGTAGGTACGCATTATGCTTTAACAGCATAGCGAATTGATTAAATAGATTAATAATAAAAACTATCACTTTCAACTACCTATACACTGTCCGTAGATGGATATAAATATTTTTTAAAGTAAATATTCGAGGAGCAATAACGAAAGCCGTGTTTACTGATTAGCGCCATCTAGCGGTCTCGTATAGTTCATCGCGCTAGTATTGCCGGCCTTTGACTCGCGCCGCCAAGCCGAAATTCGCAGCAACATACGTGGCAGTACTCGCGGCATGACGAATATACCATTCACACCACGTCTCTGCCCACTTCTCTCGCCACTTCCCTCGCTCTGCCGCGAGTATGTAAACGCAGCATTAGTCGCCTTCTACGACTCCCACAGGAAGAGATGGGCTGGCCCTATTCTACTCCACCGGGGCCAACTCGGTTAATAGTACATTAAAATAGGTTTAGTTTACCTATATTCCTAAAGTTCCGTTCAGAGCTCATGTTTTTCGCAACATTTTCACTAACACAACACAACAATACATTGAAATCTCTTCGAATAGGTATTAGTTAGCCTAGTTCATTTGTTTAATGTGTTTTTATAAAATTCGCTACAAGATTGTTGAACCTAACCAAATCATCACTACATAATTATGAACAAAGCCACTGTCGCTGTCAGTCCTGTCCGTCCCTATGCATGCTTAAATCTTAAAAACTACGCAACAGATTTTGAAGCGGTTTTTTTAATAGATAGAGTGATTCAAGAGGAAGGTTTATATGTACAATACTGAAAAATTTAGAGATATGCAGCGGGTACGGGATCAGAAAATATGGCGGTACGAAGTTCGCCGGGTCAGCTAGTGGAGTATAAACGTTTAGCACCTTAGCAAAAGTATTTTTCTCTAAAGTGCCAATTATAACAAAAAAAAATGTTAAAAACCCTAGAGGTAATGTTGCGAAAACCATGAGCTGTAGCCGTACCTTAACAAATTATTTGAATGTTTAGACTTTAGAGCATAATCGCAAATTTTCCTCCAATTAAACACATTTGACCTTAGGTCAACTGATACGCCAGCAGAATTAAAAGGTTTATCCAACAATTATGTTAAACAAGGTCATCGATTCGCGGCGCATGTCATTAATTATCGATCAATAGAGATGATTGGTGAGGTCGTTAATAAGAACAAACCAATTGATCTCGTAGATTTATTGATCTAGCATGCAGCTGGTACTGGTGTAGTAGTCATAGCGATTTGCGTCTATTACGTGGGACCGAAAATAGCTGGAGAAATGTGGGTGTTAATACACCTCATGCCTACCCCTTCGGGGCTTTGCAAGGTCAAAATCGTAAGTATATGTATGTGTGTATGAATAGCCCAAATAACGCTCCTTACCAACCACTTAATGTACCAAGCAAATTATTGACGACCAAGTTCATGAAACAATTGACGTTTTTAAACATGATGTGAATGTATGGGGCATTCCTTGTCAATAAAGAAGGCCACTTTGACACGAAGGTCTGTTTAGATAACGTGGATTTGACAGCTACTTACACAGTCACGATACAACAAGTAATCGTGACGGCACTCTCCAATGCCGGCATGATTACTTTGAATGAAAAATATCTTAATTTTGAGAACGTAGCCCGAGGGCTTATTATACGCCTGATGCCTGCCACACTGACCACAATCTCAACTCCTTACCCTCAGCCTGTTCTTAATGCCCGCGTCATAATTTCTGGGACCTAAAATGTGCTCTACACGCGCAGTACACGTTTTTAGGTGTCTTTTGAGGATAACAAGGCACGGGCTGCTACACAGGGTGCCACGGCGACACAAATAAATAAATAAATAATAAATAAATATTCCACAACATTCTACACAACGCTTTCTAGACCCATGGTAAGCTTAATTAGCTTGTGTTATGGAATCTAGAATGCGGATATACATGCTACAGTTATTTATTTATTTATTTATTTATTTATTTGGCACACAAAACAGAAAACAATCAAAATTTTACAAGTTATCATTTTCCAAGGTTCGGTTTTAGATTGAGTTCCAAAACATGTGTACTCAGCATGACAATTAGAAAGCGCACATTATTAATACCTACCTTAAATAATAATTATAAACTAAAAATAACAACAAAACAAAGCAAAAGCAATAAGACAATTAAGAGATATTATGGTTAATAAATTTAGACATTCTACGGATGTTGTTATGAATGATGTAATGTTTGTACATCGTATCGCTTCGGACGAAGTTCATTGATAGTGAGAATTGGTTGCACAGACCATTGGTACAATAGTAGGGTACTGGTGTATATTTTCCCATTGTCCCCAGAATCTCCAGGTCTGAATTTAATAGCATTTTTTGGAGTATCAGTGGTGTGTGATAATAGTGGTTAACAATTAACCAAATCAGGGTTCAGGACAAAAATGCAGACAGCCTCCTTCATCCGCGATCGCGGTATACCTCCTCAGGCTGCAGGCTATAGAAGGGTGGGACTTCCCTATCCTCAATATTAAAAAGTTTCATACAATTAGGTCAAGCTATTTTTGTTTCAACGACATAAATTGTACACGACTTTTGAGAAGTTTCCCTTCACCCTTATGATATGAAAGGTTTCGTTTCCTGCTGCCAATTTGTTTTTATTTTATAACAGGAAAATGAACACCGAATATTGACTTTCGTCAAAAGAGAATCCAAAAATATGTTCCGCAAAACTTTCACGTTTGCGCAAGTCGTTTGGTTTGAAACAGGGGAAAAATTTACATACCTAAAAAGTTCAATAAAAAAAATATCAAAAAATATTTAAAAAAAATATTTTGGATACCGATTCTCAGTCCTACTAGTACAATTTCATAAGAATTGTTTCAAGTGGCGAGGGGTCCATATAACACGATTCCTGCCAGCTTGCAGAGAAGCCATTGGTGAGTACCTATGTCTAATAATGTATACTCTAATAAATAATGCAGTACTTATCTAAAACTAAGCTGAAATTCTGATTTTTTCCCATCGGTTTCCCCTTTGAAGATGTTTTCCCACCGGCTTCCCTTTACAAAATTCATACCTTACGCCACTGCCGCCTGAAGATAATTTGTTTTGTTTTACCATATTTTATTGAAATAAAATAACTTCCAAAATATTTTAGTTTATTCTTTTAGTTTTAGTAATAGTAATATTTAAAAAAAAACTTCTCAAAATTGGATTTGATATTTCTTAAGACTTCATTGAAACAAAAAGAAATTTACTTCACCGCCGAAGCCTTAAGGAGCTCGAAATAAATTAGAACGAATAGGTTAAGAGCACAGATTATGTCACTTGTAGGGATTCCCCTGTATGTCACGAGGTTCGTTAAGGCGACTAAAACATAATTATTGGCTTTGAAATTAATATAATTAGGGTAGAGCAGACATGTTTAAAGATGTTGCATCAGAAAAAAGAGAAAAAGGGAAGGTGGGACTAATTGAAAGAGTTCATCAGAACATTTACCATATTGAGACGAGATGGTTCCCGGCAGAGTAGAATTTGGGCCACCCCATCTCCTCCCATGCGGTGTCGTACAAGGCGACTAAGGGATAGGGCTGTTTAACATCAGACAGATATAATACAGTCCAGGCTCAGCGTATACATGGCTCGAGTCAACAATAGTGCTCAGAAAACGGCAATAGGCTCACCCCCTATTACGTGGTACCTAATACAATGATTGGTGAAATGTGGGTGTTAATTCAATTCTGCCTAACCCTCAGGGGACGAAGGCGTGATTGTATGTATGTAGAGTATGTAGAGACGATAAAATACTACCACGGATGCTACATCTCTACGCATCTGCAAAGGCGAAGGCTCGAGGGTGTTGGTTCGGAAAATTCACGCCTAAAACTGCGTTTACATACTCGCGGCAGAGCGAGGGAAGTGGCGAGAGAAGTGGGCAGAGACGTGGTGTGAATGCATATTCGTCATGCCGTGAGTACTGCCGCGTATATTGCTGCGAATGTCGGCTTGGCGGCGCGAGTCAAAGGAGCGGCAATACTAGCGCGATGAACTACACGAGACCGCTAGATGGCGCTAATCAGTAAGCATGGCTTTCGATTGCTCCTCGAATATTTACTTTTAAAAACATTTATATCGATCTACGGAAAGTGTATAGTAGTTGAAAGTGATAGTTTTTAGTAATAATTAATTTAATTAATTCGCTATGCTGAAAAAGCATAATGCGTACACTGCTACAGCGTTGTCCTCCATACGTTTACGTCCGTCTCCATGGCAGGGCGAATACTGTAATGCGGACCAACACGATGTTGTGTGAACGCTAGGGCATTCATCGCGCGAATATTTCCAGCAACACGATGAGCAATGCGAGCGGCAGTATGTAAACGCGGGGTAAAAGTAGAGAGAAAAGTACCGACTTCAATATTCACGGTCATAAAGTGTCAATCACCGGCGATAATACTGTTTATGTTTACAATTGTATCAGAACTTATCGTTATTGGCCTATATCACTTATCACGACATAATATTGCTCAGCGACTGCGTTCATCCAAGTTAGCTGGTATCGTCTAATTGAAAATACGTGGCTATACAGATTATAATAAACAAATTTGATATTCGATCGATTTACCAGTTCGATCCCCGCTCAGTGTAAATATTTGTACGCATGTTATATCGGATTTGGCTGGACCTCGATATTTTCCGTGAAGCGACTGCCACTGACCTCCACAACCCAATGGTGACATAAAGCGATATTGAAGCATTGCAGCTAGACCGTTGTTGTTAGTCTTTTTAGGGCCCCTAACGACTGCCATAGATGTAAGTTTGTATGGCAACCTGGACCGACGGCTTAACATGCTCTCCGACCACGCTCTCTACCCATATTCATGCATACAAATATTTGCACTGAGCGGGGATCGAACCCGCGCCTCCTGCGTAGCAGCCGCGTTCACTACCGCTACGTCACGGAAGCTGTTAGTATCAATTCTACGTTCAAGAGTACGAAGAGAAAAAATCAACTAATCTGACTTTAGTTTTATTAAATTTTTAACGAAGGATTAAGGCTTACATCAGCTAGACCCTTTGTTACGGAACCCGAAGGCACTGAAAATTAACGAAGCGTTTGAAACTTTTGCTTTGAGTAATTACAAATTTTAATGATCAAAGATATTATGTTTCATGTGAATTTGAGGGATAAAGGAAAGGTCAATTGTATACCTACAGGCTGATATTTATTTTGGAATAGATAATGCTGTTTACATCTGTAATGACGTGAAGAGCAAGTCGCCGGAACCATGGAGTCATAAGTTCATGACGTCAAGATATTTCTAGATCAATTGACAACTTTTATAAGCACTTTCAGTATTGTAACAGTTCGAATAAACTTGTCAACAACTGACTTACATTACTTTAATTTCAAGTTTCACCTATCCAGGATAGAAGTTGCTCCCGGTCAAAATAAAGGGCTACTGTCCGCAACTTGATCAACCGTCAAGTTCATCTAGGTATTCTAGGTAATCTAGACGGAATACTTTGGTAAAGTACAAAAAATTGGGCCACCATTTTGAAATCTACGATGATTTATTTCCACTCCTCGCTTAAAAATCCCTTAAGAGTCTTCCCCCCGGACATGATCTTCCCTGTATCAGGACGAAGTCCCTAAATAGACTTCGAACACAAGTCGACTAAAGCAAGGAGAATCGGTCTAGGTGGGGTTTCCCAGATGACGCGGACCTGGGGTGTGAGTGTGGAGTAGCTCCACAGACCAGGGCCCACCTACTAACGTGTGCTGCATGCCCATCTACCTGTACACCGGAGGACCTAATGAGTGCCTCCGAGAACGCGATCCAGGTAGCAGCATACTGGGAAAATAGAATTTGAGAGTGGAGGCGCCATCGATTTGACAGAAGAAGAAGAAGAATTCCTACAAAATAGGAAGAGGAAAAACAAGTGTGTGATTCCCGCCATCCAATGGCTATGAGTCAGCCGGGGCCAAACCCTCAAACCGAGAGGACAGGCTTTAGAGTATGGAATCCTAAAAATGATACTTACAGAAGCTAAAACCGAGTCAAAGATGGTAGTCCAGGCAATGGCTCCGACGAGAGACGCAATAGCCAGGAGCGTTGTGGTCCCAGCGAACACCCACAGCCAGCGCGGCGTGCGCCCACGCATCTTCCGCGCCACTGGCGACACTCTGCGGAAAAAAGAAATAAGTTAGTCTTATGAGAAGGTATTGTAATGGCGACTATAATATGGGGTTCTTCAAGAAAGGGCATTAGAAGGTTTCTGCAGAGTCGGTAGCGCGAGTGTTAGTCCCTGGTGTTGCACTCGTCAATAGACCTCGGTAACCACTACCCAACAGGTGTGCCGTGTGTTTGTCTGTGACTTAAGTGATATAAAAAAATAATTGATGGGGTTTGGGTTACGAGAATGAGACCAGACTTCCATTGGGGACTCCGTGGTCCGCACACCGATAGAGGGCCAGATCGAGAGATATGGCCCTTGGTCGGCCGGGGTGCAAGGGATATGTCTACGACAATCTCACCTCCGGCAACCGACCGCCCACAGACGGTGTGCGTTTTAGTCAGTTCGAGTCCGACATAATCTCCTCCAACGGCTCCGGCGGGGGAGGTACTGTGGGGATTTTTCGCACGATAAAAAAATAGACCAGACATTCACGCGGGCGAAGCCGTGGGTATCGCTAGTAACTCATAATGAACCATTGCTGGTAACTGGATTATCATCCTGTCTTACCTCGACCCTGACCCAGTGATCTGTAGCTGTACAGACGGCTGTGACCGCAGGTACGTCGTGTGTTCGGTAGCTGTATCGCGTTACGAATCGATAAATGTAATTATTCTTACAGTACTGTGTATGTTTGTTTGTAATTCATCCTTCAGGCAACATCTATAATATAAAAAAGGCGTATCATGTGTTGCTAAGCGCAAATCTCTAGAACGGCTGAACCGATTTCGCTAATCCTTATTTTAAAATATTGAAGCACGAGATGGTTCTTACGCAGAGAAAAATTAAAAAAAAAAAATGGACTGTAGGCGGTACGAAGTTCGCGGGGTCAGCTAGTTATCCAGTAATTATTTACCTACCTACCCGGGAATCAGCCGGAATAAATGATTTTTGACTTTAAAAAATATCTTTTCAAATTGAACCAGGTATTCGGTACATTGCAGCTCAGCCAAAAAGGTTCATGGTACAAATGAAAAACCTGCCAGGTTAGGTGCCAAGTTGAGCTGCCCTGCGCTTGGCAGTTGAAGCAAAAGTTTAATGTCAAGGGTCCAGTAGTTCTTGAGATTAGCTTGTTCAACCAAACAAAGAAACAAATTCTATAACTTTATGATATCAGTATAGATTCTATCAGCTTAAAAGAAAGATCTAAATAGGCACTATGTAAATTCATTTATTACTAGCAGATGCTCGCGGTTACGCCACCGTGCGTAATTCCGTTATCGTGATTTAATTTTTTTACGTAAAAGCATTCCGTGAAAATAAAATAGCTGAATCGGTCGAATTATGCGCTTAGTAACGGCCACTTTTATTATGTAGATATAACATTATTATTATACAGGGTTATTGGCAACTCGACGTATTCCTGTCAGGGGGTGTTAGGGGACCCAAAATGCTACAATTAAGAGCCTAGAGCCCACATACCTATATGTATGGCCGAAAATCAATAGTTGACTTTTTTAGTTTTTTCCATAGTAACCCAAAATTCAGCCTTCAATTGCAAATTTTAAAAAAATTTTTACAAAGTGACACATATTCTAATTTAATTTTATAGGTAACACTTGTACTAACCTAAACTAGTTAATAATAAAAACTAAACAAAACTTTTAAATAGAGAAATTGTGGAGCATTTCATAAAAAAAAAAAAAAATCACCTTACTCTCCAGTATATTGTTGTTTGTCTCAAAAAAATACTATGGCAGTGAGCATACAAATATCAAGAAAAATGTGTACGTTTAATCAGCTTTTCAAAAAGGTAATGACATGCATAGAATAATATTGTATTTATGAAAAAAAGTGTGTTTTAATAAACGCGGATGAAAATGCGCCGGGGACATTTTCGTTGTCGGATCGGCATAATATTGGGTATCAGGTCATCCGTTTGTCATTTTACCTGAGTTCGAAAGTGTCAAATGCACTGTGTCATAGTATTAATTAGTTACAATTTTGACATTATATAAGATATAGACAAATAATATTTATTTATAGAGCCCAGACCCCCAGACTCAGCCTCAAATACATGGTTCGAGTCAACATTAGTGTCCGGAATACGGTAGGTAAGGCTCACCCCCTATCAACAGGGACCCAATATTATGATTGATGCAATGTGGGTGTTAATTCACTTCTGCTTAACCCTCCGGGCATAAAGGCGTGAGTATAGGTATGTAGGTATGTAACGCATATTATTTATATTATTCTTATTATCTGTTCATATCCCTGTGGAGGTAACGTTCCTCCAACCAAAGGGAGGATCCTCCGACCAGGCAAGGTGATCACGCCTGGCGGGCCGCGGCCCAACGATTGTCGTTGGGATGTTGTATATAGCTTGTACAAGCGCTGGAACTTCGCTTTCGCGATGCAGGAACTGTAGCGACGTAGTAGTTCGGCTTGCTGTCGCTAGATGGCGCTGGGTACATGTGGTATCGCCACATCCCTTATATTAATTGTTTTATACTATTCTGTTTTATAAATAGTAGGTACTATTATAACCCGCGCCACGTATCTTGGACCTAAATCGTTAGACATACGAGGCTCTGGCACCCGCAGATTGCTTTGTAATAGTCTATGCTTGGTGAATTTCAGTTCGTCTACCGCAGTAGCATCCCATGCTATCCTTAAAAGACACCCAAGAAATGTGTACTGCGCGTATAGGGCACATTTTGAGCACATTTTAGGTCCAAGATACGTGGCGCGGGTCCACCATACCTTTTCATCATCTACCTACATCCTACATACCTACCACAGTATATACTATGTGACGATGTTACCACAGATGTTACACCATATTTTGCAACAGATTACGCAACATTTATTAGCATAGACAATACATTTCCGTAGTCTATGGTAAATAGTGATTCGTCATATCTTTATTTGTACCTACCTTTTATAGATATATTATGACGTGTATGTCACTGAACTCCTCGAAAACGATTAAACCGATTTTGATAAACTTTAGAGTATGAGTTGCCCAAGCAACTAGGGGGCAGGAGTGTGACTCCCCTTTTGAGTGAAATTTTAAAACAATTACTTAGTAGGTATGCTAAATATTCAAATCAATTAAAAATGGTTAAAGTGGATCGCTCCGGTGGGAGTTGAAGTCGTAACCAGTCCCTTTAGGGACACTTCAGGTGAGGCTCGCTAGCTCAGTGGTCAGAACATCCCCCTATAAGGGACTGGTCTCCTATTCAAGTCCCGCCTAAGCTATTCACTGTATCCATTCTTAACCAATGTGATACCCCTGTTATTTCACACGTCTATACGCCACGGTAATCACTTTTCATCAGGTGGGCCTTGTGCTTGTCAGCCACCTAAATATATGTTCCGTAGCCGACCGCATAGGACAACTGCCGACGCACGCAGCAGATGCACGTAATTCATTGCGGCTTCTCAATGGTCCTCTTTATTCGTATTGAAGTTTGACAAGTAATGGGTACGCTGTATCGCTGCATGCGTTTGTCGTTGTCGTATGCGGTCGGCTTTGTAATCTTACCTTTATTGGTATAAAAAACTGGTCTATCTTTGATGATATCATTAAGATAAAAAAGATCATGTTCTAAGATTGCCCCTAGTTTTGATACCCGTTTAGATAATTTTTAGTGCTTAGTTCGACGAGTTTACGTGAAAAAAAAACTTAGATACACGACATGGGAACCAAACCGGTCACCCTACTTGTATCACTATGCACAAAAAAACTATTTATGTCGATATTTATGCATAGAAATTTTGCATTTCAGGGTCAAACAGGGTCGTCAGCACGAATGTGGCTCCCCTAGTGTTGCACACGTCCATAGGCCACGTTAACCACTTTCCATCAGGTGGGCCTTGTGCTTTTCTGAAACATAATAGGCCGTTCTGCACAGGCAATTAGGCCTGTCAAAGATGAGGGAATTGGGAAATAATGAATAACAGTCATTGTTTTATATATACTACTAGCTGACCCAGCGAACGTTGTACCGCCATATATTTTCCCGCCCGCGTGGAATTCAGATCCTTTTTCTATATTTTCTCACCTTTTAAACTTTCCCTGGACATCCACGAATATTTCAAGCCTAAAATTAACCCAATCGGTTCAGCCGTTCTCGAATTTTAAACAGAATTGCAATTCATTTTTATATAATATAAGAAGATTAAGTTGTATCAAAATATAAAAATTGAAATCATATATTATTCTAGCAAAAAAACATAAAGTTTCACATAATTACAGTTAACTAGAATCACCTAGTGGTTTCACCCTCATAAGCCCCGGTTCCGTGGGAACTTAGGGAGTAAAAGTTACCTATGTTACTCAGAGATAATGTAGCATTATAACAGTGAAAGAATTTTTGAAATCGGTCCAGTAGTTTTTGAGTTTCTTCATTACTAACAAACAAATTTTCCTTCTTTACAATATAAATGCAGATAACTGTTATTATTTATGTTTTGTTGGTTTTAGAATTTTTTCCACTAGCTTATTACTTTTTGTGCCCGAATCCATTATAATCTGATGTTTAATTGTTGATATATTAACTATTTGCGCATATTTTTAGAAGTTACTACTATTATGTAGTTGATTGGTTATTTATAACATAATTTAATAATTTAACGTCATAAAATAACTTTATAAACTAAATAATGAATAATTCCATAATATTTTAATTGGCATGTATTTAAACGAGCGAAAATAAATTCCATTTATGGGTGTCAAAATTACTGAATGTGGTGTACAAAAATACTAAGTGAGCGAAAAACTTAGGGCGAAAGCAAATATTGAAAAAGGTGACATAAAATACGAATTTTAATGTGCTTTTAAAATTAAGTATTGTGTGAAAATGTCATTTTTCTTCACAATATATAAAAATAGACCATAGCCATTGTAACCACTTTCGATCACGTGGGCCGTGTGCTTGTCTGTGACCTAAGTGGTATATAAAAATACAAATAGATATTTGGACTGAGCGGAAATTGAACCCCACTAGCAAAACGCTCTACCACTACGCCACACATGTATTCACACAATACTATGAATCAAAACTAAGTTTAGTCAAACGTAATTCACTGATAAAATCCGTTAGTCATCGTCACTTCGCATCAATCAGTGATACAAAGCATTTGTTTACTATGTTGTATGCTAACATTGTATGCGTGTGAAGTATGCGCGATGCCACGAGCCGGTATATGCGTCTCATCTTTGTATGACCTTGAGTGGATATAGCATGTGTCGGTGACGGTCTCTCATGTTCCTTGAGCAGATGCGTCGTATCTATAAACGAAGATTTATTAGGTACCTACCTAGCTAAATATGGCGGTGGTGGTGTAGACGGAATGGAAGTGATCACGCGTTCGATTACCGGTCAGTGCAAATATTATAAGTATAATAAATAAGTAAATCAGTAACTAAGTACATATATTATATATACGAATCGTCGGCAGCTCAGTGATTAAGGAGTCGACCTTACGATCGAAAGGTCCTAGGTTCGAATCCTGGCCATTACACTACCGACGACGTGTACCTACCCACTCCTAACACAAGCAATTTAGCTTAGCTGGAGGAGTTATAGGGAACTAGCTTTTGCCCGCGGCTCCGCCCGCGTGGATGTCGGTTATCACGACCAAACATAGCCTATGTCCTTTCTCAAGGTCTAATCTACCCCTATACCAAATTTCATCAAAATCGGTTCAGCGGTTTAGGCGTGAAAGCGTAACAGACAGACAGAGAGAGTTACTTAAGCATTTATATTATTAGTATGGATATTAGGAAAATCGGTTGCCAATATTCTTTAAAAAAAATACATAATATTATACTCACGCCTACAAATCCTCGAATGGGTAGGCAGAGTTGTATTAACACCCACATTTCGCCAACTGATTTTCGGTCCCACGTAATAGGGGGCGAGCCTATTGCCGTCTAGCGGGCACTTAGTCATGGGCTGTATGTTTACTGTCGGATGGAGAACAGCCCTATCCCTTAGTCGCCTTCTACGAAACCCACAGGAAGAGATGGGGTGACCCTATTCTACTCCGCCGGGACCAATACGGCACAACTTGAAGCTGACTCTGGACTGTATACAGAATGTATTTTTAAAACGTTTTGGGCGATTTCTGCCTTTCCTAGTACTCAAAGCTAACATGGTCCCATAGAGTCTTTTGATCCCCACATGAAATAGAATCGATTGGCACAGAAAAAAAAATTTGGAGTTTTTGCATTTTTTGCGAACTGTAAGATTTTTGCAAAATCTGTGAATGCAGTTCGAAATATCTCAAAAAGTTAGGGAAGGTCTCGAAAGAACGTTTTGCTGTAACTATAACGGTTAAGGGGCTTGCCCTTACTGTCCCGTTTCAAAAATACACCCTGTATATCTGTCTGATGTTAAACAGCCCTATCCCTTAGTCGTCTTGTACGACACCGCATGGGAGGAGATGGGGTGGCCCAAATTGTACTCTGCCGGGAACCACGCATTCATGGATTTGCAGTAAACATTGTTCGTGCCATTTGCCATGCATGTCCTGATACAATGATTGGTGAAATGTGGGTGTTAATTCACCTCTGCCTAACCCTCCGGGGATAAAGGCGTGATTGTATGTATGTACGTATGTCACCATTTTGCTCTAAAACTACTAGTTGACTGTACTACAAATAGTGTGGGTAATAAGAGTAATAATATAGGATAATAGTTATTATATCGTCTAGTAACTAGTACCTACATTGTTAACTAATGCTAATACCTAGTACATAATCATAATTATATTATTTATTGGTTCATAAGTCAGGCGATCAATCATTTTATTATAATTGATCAAACAAGTAATTGCAACTAATTTAATTGCAATTAGTTATATCGCCCACGCAGATATAATTTTTTGCTTTATCCAAATTAAAAAACTGGTTTTGTGTGAAAATTCCTACGGATATGGTCTCAGGTCTTCAGTTGCCGGGGTGTACGTTGTACTTGTAAGATAGCCCATAGAGCACTCTCCTCCCCCCCCCTGGCTGATCCAGGGCCATCTCCAGTTTCGATATAACCCCCTGGGGTTTGGGAGCTACGGTGTCCTTGCCGGTTTCCCAATAAGTCGCATGATGCATAACATCATTCGTCACGTCTTCCTCCCTCCGGGACATGCGCAGTCCGAGGGGTCACAGGGGACATGCCCCCCCCCCCCTTCCCCGAAATCGTGCACATCAGAAAAGTCTTCAAAAAAGGCATTTTCTGAAGGAATTCCCGCACTTTAAAAAGACGTAACACTCCCCCCCCCCCACCCAATCTCATGCTGCGACCGCGCCTGCTCCGGGATAGGTAGAGACAACAACCCACCTGACAGCCTCCGTGGCGTAGCGGTAGTGAACGCGGCCGCTACGCAGGAGGCGCGGTTTCGATCCCCGCTCAGTGCAAATATTTGTGTTCATGAAATATGGGTATTTGCATTGGTCTGGTCGTGCCTCGGAGAGCACGTTAAGCCGTCGGTCCCGGTTGCCATAAGAACATCTATGGCAGTCGTTACGGGTAGTTGGTGCCCTAAAAAGTTCAAAAACAACGGTCTAGCTGCAAAGCTTCGATATCGCCTAATGTTACCATTGGGTTGTAGAGCCCGTAGAGGTCAGATGGCAATCGCTTCACGGAAAATATCGAGGTCTAGCCAAATCCGTAGTTAAGACTAGTAAAGCGGACCCCAGACTCCGAGCTGAAAGCTTCGGATGCGACTGGGAATTAACGCTAGGAGGAAGAAGACGAACAACCCTTACACACTTCAAGAGCTTCCTCTACTATCATTAAACCTTTTATGCAAGCCTACCGGTTTCAAATGCTGCTTATATCCAAATAATTAACTCAAAGGTGATTGACTGACTGACTGACATAGTGATCTATCAACGCACAGCCCAAACCACTGGACGGATCGGGCTGAAATTTGGCATGCAGGTAGATGTTATGACGTAGGCATCCGCTAAGAAAGGATTTTGATTAATTCTACCCCCAAGGGGATAAAATAGGGGATGAACAACATTCCGAACTTAACGCGGACGAAGTCGCGGGCAACAGCTAGTTATTGAATAAACAAGTATAAAAATCCCACGAGTATTTACGAATCATGTAGGTTTAATTTATACATTGAATTTATATATTCTAATCACGGATGAAACATATTCATACGTTATGGGCTCATCGTGCCCCTTAGGACCATAACCTATGATCCATAAATTATAAATTAAGTCTATGATGTAACTCACAATCATTTCCCTGAAGACTATGTCGAAACGGATGAAACATACCGTATTTAACGTACATACATACAATCGCGCCTTTATCCTGGGAGGGTTAGGCAGAGGTGAATTAACACCCACATTTCGCCAATCATTGTATCTTTATGAATTATGAAACTTTGTCAATTTTAAACCGATCGGGCTGAGACTTTGCATGCATAAAGCTACTATGACGTTAGGCATCCGCTAAGAAAGGATTTTGATTAATTCTACCCCCAAGGGGATAAAATAGGGGATGAACAACATTCCGAACTTAACGCGGACGAAGTCGCGGGCAACAGCTTGTTATCCTATATAAGGAAGGAAATGTATGTATAACCACAGATTACTAAATAGTTACTACGTAGGTATAACTTCGTACACGTATCTTGGACATTTTTTTTTTCTTTTTTTTTAATTTGCTCAAAATGTGTCCTATACGCGCAGTACACATTTCTTGGGTGTCTTTTGAGGATAGCACGGGATGTTACTGCGGTGGACGAACTCAAATTCACTAATAGATTATTACAAAGCAATCCGGGGACGCCAGAGCCTCGTTTGTCTTGCGATTTAGGTCCAAGATACGTGGCTCGGGTTATAACATGGTACGTGTCTATAATGGTGACCCTCTTTTCCAAGACTGCCTTCAGCTTACTACCAGGCGAGGTGAAGTCAAAATAACGTGTCCTATATAAAAAGCGACCCAATGGGAAACCGGCAGGAAATGGGACCCCTCGCCACTGATGTACTATGTTGTTTTATCTCACATCATTAACTTAGCTGCGGTATTTGCGCAGTTCTCGTCCATGTCGGTCAGAAATTGACTCATCCGTTTTATTTTCCCATTTTTATTCAAACTAGCATGCACACCGCGTCTCGGCGCAGGACCGGAGTGTCTCTCAATTGGAGCAATCTTTTAATAAACCGGCATATTGGACTGATGGACGTTTCCGTTCTTGGGCGTAGGCGCCACAGACAGACTTTCTTTCGAGGAGTAAAGAACAGTGAGAATTGCATAAAGAATTCTATGAACAACGAATACCGGGGTCATAAGATCCTCATGTTGTGTTCCCGGAAGTGTGTAGGAGGTAGAACTCGACGGCATTTCCGTCCCTATCGAGCAGTCAAGTTTTTTTTAAGCTATTGCATAGCTTCTATCGCGGGCCTTGAGCGTGGAGACCGATTCCAGAAATTCCGTAACGAAAAAACCTAAGCTGACACTCCGAGCTCGCACGAATCAAGCCGAGCAGCTCGGTTCGATTCGTGCGAGCTCGAAGTGGGGGGATAATTGCATAAGTTGATAAAAAATGCTATGCAATAGCTTTACCGCGGCAGTTCCCGAGTGCCACACGTCTTTTTTTTATCGTGCGAAAAATCACCACAAAGCAGCGACTAAAACGCACGCCGTCTGTGGGCCGTCAGTTGCCGGAGGTGAGATTGTCGTAGCCATATCCCTCGCACCCCGGCCGACCCAGGGCCATATCTCTCGATCTGGCCCTCTTCCGGTGTGGGGACCACAGAGTCCCAACTCGCCTCCGGGTAACTGGGGAAGTACCAGAGGTACAGAATACCGCGGGTATAATAACCTCGTGTTGTGTTCCCGGCGGTGAGTAGGGTAGCCAGAGCTCACTGGAGAGGTTTTGTTCTGTCAGTGGGAGGACCAAAGACTTGTCCTGCTTCGACTTCTGTGCTAACGGCACAGAAACTCTCTGTTTTTACAGAGTCGGCAGCACGAGTGTGACTCTTCTGGTGTTGTACACGTTCATAGGCCACGGTAACCACTTTCCATCAGGTGGACCGTCTGTTTGTCTGCCATGGAGTATGGATATGGATTTTACCGCCTATACAATGGTTTGTGCTCAGATGAATTGTTTGACATGATGCCCACAGCTACATTCTATCATCGCACTTCTCGTCATAGGCGGGGAGTTCATCCTCACACATTGCGACCGGAAACGGTGCGCACTGTGCGGTATGAAAGGCACTTCATCCCTCGCACACTCAAGCTGTGGAATGAACTCCCTGCGATGGTTTTCCCAAGCGACTACAATATGGGGTTCTTCAAGAAGGGCATTAGAAGGTTTCTTCAGGGTCGGCAGCACGAGTGTGACGCCCCTGGTGTTGCATACGTCCATAGGCCACGGTAACCACTTTCCATCAGGTGGGCCGTGTGCTTGTCTGCCACCTAAGTGGTATAAAAAAAAAAATTATTTAGTGAATTAGTTCAATAGGTTCTGATATGAAGCGTCGGTAGCTTAGTGGTTAAGGAGTCGGCCTTACGATCGAGAAGTTCCGGGTTCGAATCTGGTCATTACACTACCGACGTGAACCCACTCCTAGCACAAGCAATTTAGCTTAGCTGGAGGGGTTAACGGGAATATTAGTAATTTCGGTTGCTAATATTCTTTAAAAGAAAAAAAAATATGTAAAGGTATGATTCCGAAGCCGACCACATACGACAATATGACGCATGCAGAAAATACAGCGTACCCATTACTTGTTAAACTCTGACACGAATAAAGGGGACCATTGAGAAGCCGCAATGAATTACGCGTATCTGCGTCGTCTACAGTTGTCGTATTCGGTCACCTACGGAGTCATACCTTAAATCAGACGTCATTCAAAAGGTAAATAAATAAAAGTAGGTACCTACCTGAGTCTCTTGCCAATCTTCTTATTCAGTCCACTGGGCAAGGGTGCGATCTGTGGCATTTCCTTCGTCAGTCGCGTGCTGCAACAAAGAAGGTTATTGTAAGTTATTGATACGTAATATTACAATTGTATAATTACTTATCTAAATCCTACTCCTACTAATATTATAAATGTGAAAGTTTGTGAGAATGGATGTGTGGATGTGTGGATGTGTGGATGTTTGTTACTCTTTCACGCATAAACGGCTGGACCGATTTGGTTGAAATTTGGTATGTATATAAGTTATACCCTGGATTAACATATAGGCTATATATCAGCGATGAACGGGATCAGAATTCCACGCGGGCGGAGCCGCGGGCAACAGCTAGTATGTACTATTTTACGATTATTTTTTATATAATAAAAGTCAAAAAAGTCAAACAAAGATTTACCACTTTTTGGGGTATAAATCAAAAAATATCGATCCTAGTCAAAAATTAATAAGAGTTAGACTGTAGAAAATTTAATTCTAAACAACTTTGTAGTAACAACTTTTTGTGTAAAATAAGAACTAAACGATTTATTCAATAAACAAAAATGTATCCTTAAATCCAAGATCACGGAGAACGCAACGAACCGAATACCACGCAAATCGAAACTTAGACTACCAGGGACCTCCTTCAACGAATTCAGAAAGAAAATTGCTACTAGGAATTATTTCTAGGTTAATAAATAAATAAATAAATAAATATTGTAGGACGTTCTACACAACGCTATCTAGACCCAAAGTAAGCATAGCTTAACTAGCTTGTGTTATGGGTTCTAGAATGCGGATAAACATACTTAGATACATTTTTTTTTTTAAATACATACATATTATACATGGAAACACCCAGACCAATGCAAATATTCATATTTCATGCACACAAATATTTGCACTGAGCGGGGATCGAACCCGCGCCTCCTGCGTAGCGGCCGCGTTCACTACCGCTACGCCACAGAGGCAGTTTGCCCCTTAATTGAGCTAAATCGGTTGTACTATTGTCGCGGCGATTATTTGTAAAAACGTTCTTATTTCAAACAAAATTATCTCGATCGGTGATAGCGAAACAACAGAAATAGGTATGTGTATGGGAAGGTAAGTTGGGATTCTGGGATCGACATATCAGAACAGAAAACATTGTAATAATGATAGATCGAAAGCACTACCACACTATGTAGGTTTATAGTAAGAACAGATTCAGATTGCGGGATGTTATCTTCTACCTACCCGGGATGAAGAAAGGTGTAAGTATATGTACCTATGCATTCAATTGTTCCTTTTTTGCAATACAAAGCATAAAATAGCAGACTTTAAATGGGTCAGTCAGTTGAAAAGATGCCGTGTTGTCGCCAGTGCGGTCAATGATCACGAATGTCTCGAGAGCTCCACAAGTAGGTAATGACTGCGTCCGGAGAGCGACAAGCAACACGACATGACAGAATTGGACTCAAAGTAGTCAGACTGGGATCCCCTGGGAAAGCATAACTATTTTGTCCTAATATCCTCTGGCATAACAAGTTAAGCATAACTATACACTACAATACTTTGCAGGTTCGATCCCCGCTCAGTGCAAATATTTGTGTGCATGAAATATGAGTATTTGCATTGGTCTGGTCGTGCCTCGGAGAGCACGTTAAGCCGTCGGTCCCGGTTGCCATAAGAACATCTATGGCAATCGTTACGGGTAGTTGGAGCCCTAAAAAATTCCAAAAAAAACGGTCTAACTGCAGAGCTTCGATATCGCCTAATGTTAACATTGGGTTGTGGAGGTCAGATGACAATCGCTTCACGGAAAATAACGAGGTCTAGCCAATCCGTAGTTAAGACTGGTAAAAGCGGACCCCAGACTCCGAGCTGAAAGCTTCGGATGCGACTGGGAATTATCGCTAAGAGGAAGAAGACTTTGCAGTGGCGTGGGGTCCCTATTACACATATCACCCGATTCCTGCCGGCTTGCTCTGCAAAGAATTCCATAAGAGAATTCTTTGAAAATTTGTTATGGTCGTTCTATACCAGGTAAGATTTTTGCCACCGGCTTGCCTTTTGAAAATTTTCACCATTCGCCACTACTATAACTTGAGACACGCATCTTGGACCCAAATCGTGAGACAAATGAAGTCCTGCCGCGCACGGATTGTTTTGTAATAATCTATGCTTGGTGAATTTGAGCTCGTCCACCGCAGTAGCACCCCGTGCTATCCTCAAAAGACACACAAGAAACGTGTACTCAGTGTACTGCGCGTATGGAGCACATTTTAGGTCCAAGATTATGTCACGAGCAATAGAACTTGTCAACATTTTTATATCAATCTGTTTCTCTAAGCAAAATTATCATTTACATTCATTTTTTTCTGGTCTAATTTCAAACCGCAGTAGCCTAGTGGTATGGGTAATGGACTGCTGAGACGAGGTCTCGGGTTCGATCCCAGGTATTACCATGGCACACACCAATGACTTTTCGATGCTTTTCGAAGTTATGTGTGTATTTATCGCAGGTTTATAAGTGCCCGGTTAATGGCAATAGGCTCGCCACCTATTACATTGGGATCTAAACATAAACGGCGAAATGTGGGTGCTAGCACCTCTGCCTACCCCTTCGGGGATATAGGCATGAGTTTATGTTATGTTATGTATATGCTAATTTCAAATCGCAGATAAAATAAAATTATATGCCGTCGGACCTTCTACATCCAAACCTATCCAAAACCAGCTTTTGGTTAAAGTAGCATGAATCAGTCGCAAAAGAATGTAATGTAAGTAAAGGAGAACATTCACTCTCCATACATATCTGGGCTAATTTTGAAAGTGCCGGCCAAAGAAAAAAAATACGATATTCTGTTAGAGCTTGTTCTTACTAGCATTTTTTATTACTGCGTCAAAGTTGAGAGATCACTTCCAACGGTTTTATTTGAGTTTAAAAATCTTAAAAATATACACTTTTTAAGATACGAACTATTAAAAATAAATGAAAAATATTGTTCTACATTGGAAGAATAGTTAATAAAAGCAATATAAAATAAACCCTATACTGCATATTGTTGTTTTTCGTCCATTCATTTAGATCCAAAATTGAAAGTGCCGGTCAAAGAAAACAAATATGATATTCCGCTAGAGCTTGTCCTCATCAGCACTTTTTATTACGTCGTCAAAGCTGAGAGACCACTGCCCTCGGTTTTATTGGCGTTCAAAAATCTTAGAAACATATAATTTTTATGATACGATATATTGAAAATGAATGAAAAATATTGTTCTATATTGGAAGAATAGTTATTAAACGCAATAACAAATAAACCCCATACTGCATATCGCTGTTTTTCGTTAGTTTATTTAGGTCTAAAATTGAAAGTGCCGGCCAAAAAAAAATGATATTCCGTTAGCGCTTGTCCTTATTGGCATAAGCATATAAAAATAAAATACACGAGCAATAATACTGTTTCATTGCACTTCACCCTTCTTGTTTTATCTATGATAATGTATGTATAATGTTGACGAACCTGGACATGACGTGACTGCTATCGTCCACGAATCATCCATAAGGCATTGCCATTAGTGCCTTGTAACTGTGGAATATGATGAACTCATTTACTAAGTTCAATTGGAAATGCACTTTTAACCAATATAAATCAATATTTCTCATTCATTTTCAATAATTCGTAAAAAAAATGTATATATCCAAGATTTTTGAACTCAAATAAAACCGAGGGAAGTTATCCTTCAGCTTTGACACCATAAAAAAATGCTAATGAGGACAAGCTCTAGCGGAATATCATATCTATTTGTTTTCTTTGACCGGCACTTTCAATTTTTGAACTAAGTAATTAAATAGTCACACTTTATACTAAATATTGAACCCTAAATAAAATCTCAAGGAATCGATTTAGAACTTTGGTGTAGTAATAAAAAATGCTTACAATGTTGTGTTCTATCAAAATCAAGCACTTTTTTTTAGTGGCCGGCAAAATATTTACTAAGTTCAATTGGAAATGCACCTTTAACCAATATAAATCAATATTTCTCATTCATTTTCAATAATACGTATAAAAAATGTATAAACCCAAGATTTTTGAACTAAAAAAAAAAAACCAAGGGAAGTTGTCCTTCAGCTTTGACACCATAATAAAAATGCAAACGCGTACAAGCTCTAGCGGAATATCACATTTGTTTTCTTTGACTGGCACTTTCAATTTTTAACCTAGATAAATGGATGAAAAACAACGATATGTAATATGCGGTTTATTTTTTTTTACTTATATGAACTACTCTTCCAATATAGAACAATATTTTTAATTCATTTTCAATAGTTCGTATCATAAAAAATGTATGTTTTCAAGATTTTTGAATATAAATAAAACCGAGGGAAGTGGTCCCTCAGCTATGACGCCATAATAAAAAATGCTAATAAGGAAAAATTCTAGCGGATTTTATTTTCTTTAATCGACACTTTTAATTTTAGCCGTAAATAAATGGACGAAAAACAACAATATGCAGTATGGGGTTTATTTTTTATTGCTTTTATTAACTATTCTTCCAATGTATAACAATATTTTTCATTTATTTTGAATAGTTCGTATCATAAAAAGTGTATATTTTTAAGATTTTTAAACTCTAATAAAACCATTGGAAGTGGTCCCTCAACTTTGACGCACTAATAAAAAATGTTAGTAAGAACAAGCTCTAACCGAATATTGTATTTTTTTTCTTTGGCCGGCAAAATAAAAATTAGCCCAATCTGAATGATGTCCTTTCCACGATATTCGGTCTCAAGATAATGCTTGCTAATCTTAGAATATCCAATACAAACTGAACTTATTTTTGATGAAGTATCATTGATAATGTCTGACTCATAGTCTAACAGCTTCGAGAAACATCGCTAGTAGACGGATCATCGATAGTGTCACGATAAAATATCATAATACGTCATCTTTATCATTGTCTTAGCATATTTCCTGGTTACATTCGAGACTTTCACCTTAGAGTACGGGGTGACAGAAGGCCGTACCAGTAACCCCCTAGAGAGGCTTTGAAGCCACGCGATGCTTACCTCCCCATACCCGGAGTCTAGATGGGGACTCAGTGGCCCCCACACCCAGGGCTAGCTTAAAACCAGAGATGGCCTTGGCTCGACTGGGGTACGAAAGATACGTTACTGGCTATTTCATCTCCGGTAACTGAAGACACAAAGACGGCGTGCGTTTTAGTCGGTTAAGTCCGACATAACCTCCCTGCACTATAAAAAACATTAACCTCCTTACTTCGGCAGTCGGGTAAAAAGGTAGGCTTCAGAGAGGTACGAGAGAGCTTCCGAGTAGCCCTCTACAGGGCCGCTCTGACTATAATTGGCCGTTTGTCTCCCCTGCGTGAAGAAGGCGCTGCCGTCTCCGTTACCCAAGGTGCACCGCGTAGAAGAATCGGGCAGTGTACCTATTCTGATAAAGTTTGATGCGGTAGGTATCTGATAAAGATGTTTTATGCGAAAACATTCATGTATTTCAGATAATTACTAATGTTTTTTTGAACTTAGATAGGTATATTTATTTCTCATAAGATAAATGAAATAAAGACCGACTGTATAATCAACCCTAATTAGTTGTCGTGATTATACAATGTTGTATCTTAATTGTTATTGGCAATGATAAATAATAGGTATATTATAAAATATTACATAACAACGTAAATGCACGTGGATAGTTTATAATTACCCGACTGCGCTAGCGAGGGTTATGTGTTACGCGCGTATGTATGTATGTAGTTTTCTTTGTTCCTCTCTACAGGCCTAACGGCTGGATGGATTACGATGAATGGGGTCTGTAATGAAAGGTATTCATCTCCCGAGTGTCATTAAAAGGGTAAATAAAATGTCAAAAAAATATACAGTGGATTTCAGGTGCTGAAATGTGTGTTGACAAAAAACTTTTTTTCTCAAGGTGATTACAAAAAAATTATAACCATTCATAACTCAAAAGATTGAAATATAATGAATTATTAAAAAAAAATCCCGACTGATGTCGAAAAGATCGAAACCAGTTTGTAGCAGACCACCATTATAGACACGTATCAGTTAAAATAGTGGCACTCAGCTTGACAGCCTCATCATTATGCTTTACCACATCCCGCTTAAAGGACCCGGGACTGTAGGAAGAGGGAAACACGTGTAGGTACTGGTACGGAATTCCAAGTCTTAATGGTGCGGCAAAGAGTTCCAAGTTGCAAAGCGGTGCTTCCGAACCTTCTATGTTGGGTGTAGCTTCGATACCCACAGTGGTGCTAGTGAGCATGGGACCCCTTGCCCCTTGCCCGCTAGTCACAGGAGGTAAAAAAAGGCAAGATTTTTGCTGAACCATTCATTTTTATTTTAGCCGTTTTAACTTTTGTAGGAGCGACTTCTCTTCAATTCCTCAACCTTAGAGGAAACTCCTAGAGCCTCGTCTGCAGAGACAATCAGCAGATGTACCATTTTGCAGACTATGATGGAATAGAATGCCAAATGTATGGGATTTGACGTATATGACAGGCGTCAACGAATGTCAAAAACGTCAAATCCGATACATTTGACATTCTATTCCATCATACCACAATGTGATCATACGCCGAGCACTTGTCTAGAGGGGAGTGGTGTCACTATGCAGGTATTTTAAAGAGTATATGTAACTATTTACGTAAAAACTTATTTTCCTTAATTTTTGCATTAAGTATACCTATTTGAAACAGTATACCTGTGATTTTATGGAAATTTCAAAGCTAATGTATGCTAGTTATTCAAATACATGCATTTCTTCCAATCTTAATCGTGTAGGTATACCTATCGCAAAGATAAAATCACATGTTCTCAAATGTCAAAGGTATTATTTTAGATAAGACAAGATCAAATTTACATTTGAATATTACTTTTATTGTAATATTGATAAACTATGCAACACTTAAGGTAACTGTACCAATGCTCGACACTTTAAGGAAAAATAAAATTTCAATCTAAAAAATTTAACAAATTAATTACAGCATGGTCGTTACATTCTTTTTTAACTGTTACAGCAACAATTAGACATTAACTTTTGCCCATAAAATCTTTAAAATCTATCATACTTTTACTTTAAATTAAATTATTATGCACTTGGTCGAAAACACCAATGCTAGACATCATTGTCCCAATGGTCCAAGTATGTCAATAACTTCAATATTTATAACGTTTATACTAAAATTAGTAATAATCATAACTTATAAACAAAAAAATCACACCTATAAAAATCAGTACCCTTGGCAAAAATCTTAAGAAATAACACGACCGTGTTCACGGAGTCACATTATTTGCTGTCAACAGTCTTTCTAAATTTACTTCGGATGGTGTTGCGAATATTTGAACATATCTTATAGATACCATTAGGCATCTTTTAAGTCAATAGTCTTATAAAACAAATGGATAATTTTCTCAAAATACTGGGTTTTGTTCGAAAGTGTCTAGCATTGGTACAGTGTCGAGCATTGGTACAGTTACCTTAGTGAATTTTCCGACGGATTATGTATGTAAATTTTTAGTACTTAATTTTAATTTCTAGATTCAATTTAGTATGTATTAGGTATTTATGTTATGACTAGGTGCGGTCAAAGACTGAAATAGTAGAGTCACTTTTTTTAAGTGCGGAAATTCCTTCAGAAAATACGTTTTTAGAAGACTTTTCAGTTAGATGTGCACGATTTTGGAGTATGAGTCCTGTCCCCTGTAAACTAGTCTAGCTGCAATGCTTCGATATCACCCAATATCGCCATTGGGTTGAGGGGTTCAGATAGCAGTTGCTTCACGAATAAATATCAAAGTCCAGCCAAATCCGCAGTTAGACTGGTAAAGCGGACCCCAGACTCCGAGGTGAAAGCTTCGGATGCGACTGGGATTAACGCTGACGAAGAAGAAGATAGGTTTTTAAACAGCCCAGACTCAACCTCACTTGCATGGCTCGAGTCAACAATAGTGCCCGAAATACGGCAATAGACTCACCCCCTATTACGTGGGACCGAATACGATGATTGGTGAAATGTGGGTGTTAATTCACTTCCGCCTAACCCTTTAAGGATAAAGGCGTGATTATATTATGTACCAGCTTATGCCCGCGGCTCCGCCCGCGTGGATGTCGGTTATCGCGACCAAACAGTCCTTTCTCAAGGTCTAATCTACCCTTAAACAAAATTTCATTAAAACCGGTTCAGTGGTTTAGGCGTGAAGCGTAACAGACAGACAGACAAAGTTACTTTCGCATCTATAATCTCAAGTATGTAGTACTAGCTTTCGCCCGCGGCTCCGCCCGCGTGGATGTCGGTTATCGCGACCAAACATAGCCTATGTCTTTTCTCAAGGTCTAATCTACTCCTACACCAAATTTCATTAAAATCGGTTCAGTGGTTTAGGCGTGAAAGCGTAACAGACAGACAGACAGACAGACAGAGTTACTTTCGCATTTATAATCTCAAGTATGTAGTACTAGCTTTCGCCCGCGGCTCCGCCCGCGTGGATGTCGCTTATCGCGACCAAACATAGCCTATGTCCTTTCTCAAGGTCTAATCTACCCCTATACCAAATTTCATCAAAATCGGTTCAGCGGTTTAGTCGTAAAAGCGAGACAGACAGACAGACAGAGTTACTTTCGCATTTATAATATTAGTAGGGATTATCATATATATTATCTTGCTCGTTTGTGTTTCTACTCAATTTATTCCGCGTCTGGTAGTCCCACTAACCCATTAAAACAAGTCCCAAGTCCCAAAGGATCTAAATCCAATTTCCATACAAATGTTCCACGTTCCAAGAAGTTCAAGGGTATCTTCACGTCGCTAAAGGATCCTGAGTTAGTATCACTGTCACGTACTAATAAAACGAGTCGGTAGACTGGGTATACCTCGGGTCACGTATCTTGGACCTAAATCGTGAGACAAGCAAGGCCCGGGCGCGCGCGATTATTTTTGTAATCTATAGTCTATCTATAATATTACTAGCCGTCCCGGCGAACTTCGTACCGCCATATTTTTCCCGTTCCCGCTGCACCTATTTTCTCATCCTTTGAACCTTCCCTGGACACCCACGAATATTTCAAGACTAAAATTAGCCAAATCGGTTCAGCCGTTCTTGAGTTATAAAATAACAACGAAAAGTGGCATTGATTTTTAACCGACTTCAAAAAAGGAGGTTCTCAATTCGTACCCAATTTTTTTTATTTTTTTTATTTTTTTGTATGTTTGTTACGCGATTGTGAAGCCAATTCTAGACGGATTTTGAAAATTCTTCTTGTGTTCGTAAGTAGATTATTCCGAAGTGGTCCCATTTAAATTTCGTAAAGATCTGATGATGGGTTTCCGAGATTAGACTAAGGAACTCTTCAAAAAGTACCAGGAAATCAGCCGCGATTGCTGCAATGGCATATTATTGCAATGTTTCTGCCATTACACATCATAACATCACGCCTGAGTCCTTTGAAGAGGTACGCAGAAGTGTTCAGAATATTCAGCTATATTTCCGGTGTATATGCATTGATTTTAAAAATTCTTTTTGAATAATGATTTAATTTTTTTTTTGTGGCCGGTTCGATCTGTATTGCAGCGTCAGCAGCGCATGTACAGTCAGGTCACTATACATGCGATGTACAGTCGCGAGACTCACTAAAAAGAGAAAAATAAATTCATTTTTAACAAAAAAGTTTAACCGACTTCAAGAAACGAAAAAGAGGCACTGAAAAGCGAAAAATAACTTAATTTACAGACTTACTGATTTATTAGAAGTCGGTGCCAGCCAACTTTGTTTGTTGTGTCTGAACAACTATAATGCAATCAATTGAAATATGGCCTCTCTTGGGCTAGGTACCGACTTCTAATAAATCAGTAAGTCTGTAAATTAAGTTATTTTTCGCTTTTCAGTGCCTCTTTTTCGTTTCTTGAAGTCGGTTAAACTTTTTTGTTAAAAATGAATTTATTATATATTAGAAGATAAATGCGAAAATAACTCTGTTTGTCTATCTATCTGTCTGTCTGTCTGTTTGTCTGTCTGTCTGTCTGACTGTATGTCAAGCTCTCACGCATAAATTACTGATTACTATGAATACTGATACGATTTTGAAGAAAGGGGGTTGGGTAATGTTGGCGTCGTGTCGGAATTGAGCGGCCATCAATGAGATTGGTATAATATAAAAGTACAGTATAAAGTGATCAAAAGTTACTATGGACAAACTTCTCTAAACTATATCGGGACTTAGCTATACAGGGTGGTATTTTTCAACTTTACTTAGATGGAAGTACTCTAAATACTGAAGATAGCGAATTCCACTGAAAAGAAACATTCCCTTATTTTTAAAAAGAATCAAAACTGCATTCATAGTTTTCTGAAAAGGCCACACCCGGTAGTCGAACCGACTAAAATCTTCCTATAACCTTCTATTTCATAGATTTCCTTTTACTTAATTTACCAAGTTTGTTAGTGAGATTTGATCCCTATGATCGACCCTATAGATTGATGTAATAAAAATACAGGGTGTTATTTTTTCGAATTGTAGTCGGTTCGATTATAAGGCGTGGTAAACGAGTTTTCAGCATTCCTTAAATGCAGTTCTGTTTCTTTTTTAAAAACATACTAAACTGTATGCAAAGTTTTCTGAAAATGCCACACCCGGTAGTCGAACCGACTAAAATCTTCCTAAATCTTCTTAAATCTTCTATTTCATGGATTTCCTTTTATTTAATTTACCAAGTTTGTTAGAGAGATTTGATCCTTATGATCGACCCTATCGATTGATGCAATAAAAATATAGGGTGTTATTTTTCCGAATTGTTCGATTATAGGGCGGGGCAAACGATTTTTCAGCATTCCTTAAATGCAGTTCTATTTATTTTTTAAAAACATACTAAACTGTATTCAAAGTTTTCCGAAAATGCCACACCCGATAGTCGAACCGACTAAAATCTTTCTAAATCTTCTATTTCATGGATTTCCTTTTATTTAATTTACCAAGTTTGTTAAAGAGATTTGATCCTTATAATTGACCCTATCGATTGATGCAATAAAAATACAGGGTGTTATTTTTTCAAATTGTAGTCGGTTCGATTATGAGGCGTGGCAAATGATTTTTCAGCATTCCTTCAATGCAGGGCTGTTTCTTTTTCAAAAACACACTAAACTGTATTCAAAGTTTTCCGAAAATGCCACACCCGATAGTCGAACCGACTAAAATCTTTCTAAATCTTCTATTTCATGGATTTCCTTTCATTTAATTTACCAAGTTTGTTAGAGAGATTAGATCCTTATGATCAACCCTATCGATTGATGCAATAAAAATATAGGGTGTTATTTTTTAGAATTTTAGTCGGTTCGATTACAGGGCGTGGCAAGCGATCTTTCGAAATTCCTTAAATGCAGCTTTGTATTCTTTTTTAAATAAGAGAGTGTTTCCTTTGAATGAAATTAACTATCTCCGGTAGTAAGAGTAGGTACTCGTACCCGGTTCGACTACTGTGTGTGGCATTTTCAGAAAACTTTGAATACAGTTTAGTGTGTTTTTAAAAAAGAAACAGCACTGCATTTAAGGAATGCTGAAAAATCGTTTGCCACGCCTTATAATCGAACAGACTACAATTCGAAAAAATAACACCCTGTATTTTTATTATATCAATCGATAGGGTCGATCATAGGGATCAAATCTCTCTAACAAACTTGGTAAATTAAATAAAAGGAAGTCCATGAAAAAGAAGGTTTTGTAAAATATTAGTCGGTTCGACTACCGGGTGTGGCATTTTCAAAAGTCTTTGAATGCAGTTTTGTTTCTTTTAAAAAATAAGGTAAAGTTTCCTTTAAGTAAAATTCGCTATCTTTAGTATGAGGTTACTTTCCTTCAAGGTAAAGTCGAAATGTTCCACCCTGTATATCGCAGCTCCGATATTACTTACAATGAAAATAATTACATTTGTACGTGTGTTTAACACAGTACAATGAAGTGGTATCAAAATTAATTATGGCTGCTGAAAAAATTAAGAACGCCACTGTCCATACTAGATTACCCAATCCCCTTTGTTACAGGGATAGATTAGACCTTGAGAAAGGACATAGGCTATGTTTGGTCGCGATAACCGACTTCCACGCGGGCGGAGCAGCGGGTAAAAGCTAGTAATCTGTGCTTGGTGAATTTGAGTTCGTCCACCGCAGTAGCACCCCGTGTTTAAGTCATAAGTCATTTATTCATAAGGATGATCATTACACGTCAAAGTATCATTCACAGTCGTTACAGTAAGTTTGCTAGTTATCATTCCACTCTTAAATTACTATGTAATAAATATTCTTTTGTCAAACGTAAATTATAAGTGTAAACATCACAATATACAAATGTCACAATATTTTCGATGGTTTATGAATGAAATCCCAGAACCATTCATCTAGAATTATTAAACATGTCAAATTTTAATAGGAGATCACATTGTACAGTCATGGCTAAATATTCTACATAATGTCAATAATAATAGTTAATTAATTAACTTAGTCATTTCACTGTTCTTAGTTCTTCCAATGATTAGGATTGACGTTCCATTAGTTCAATTCCTCAAAAGACACCCAAGAAAGTGTACTGGGTGTATAGAGTACATTTTAGGTCCCAGATATATGTTCCGAGCAATACTTACTCAAGTTCACAGCGTTATCAGACACGTACTGTGAAACTGGTACAACAAATTAGTTGTAGCTTTTGCACGCGTCATAATAATGACGTCATAATTGTGTGGTGTTTGGAAAATGGTTGTTGAGTTATATAATTGTGAAGAGAAAAGATAAGGCAGTTTAGTATTTCGTTATAATTATGTGTGTGTGTTTGTGGGGGTGGGTGTGGGTGTGTGTACAGGGCCTTGATTCGGCTAAAGCACAACCACTGTCACACCACAGAGACTGCGAGAAAATTCGATCTGATTTTAGCCTTTAAAGTAACGCAGTTAAAGTTTAAAATTAAATGGCTTTTTGTCTTTTTGTAGAGTGGACGAAAGCGTGTAATGAAAATATTGTCATTTAATTTTGGACCATAATTATATAGCAATAAAATCTAAAATTTAATGCCTATTTTTGCAGAGATTGTGGCACGACAGTGGTTTAGCTTTAGCAGAATCAAGGGCCTGGATCTCGATTCTGCTAAAGCACAACCACTGCCACAACACAGAGACTCCATTTGATTTTAGCCTATAAAGTAATGCAGTTAAAGTTTAAAATTAAATGACTTTTTGTATAGTGAATGAAAGAGTGTAATGAAACTCTTTTCATTTAATTTTGTGACTGTAAGCCTATAGAAATAAGGTCTAAAAATGTCATTTTTTGCAGTCTCTGTAGTGTGACAGGGGTTGTGCTTTAGCAGAATCGAGAGCCTGTTTGTTACCATACATCCTCTTCAGAAAACACTCAACCCGCTGAGAGCCTACCATCTGCAGTGCAATTCTGTAAGCGCACAACGACGAGCACTACGTTTCGACATCCTCTAAGGGGACATCCTTGAGATAGATTGTCATTGGTCGATCTCCAGTGACGTCATCCAGTCCGACCAATGACTATCTCTATCAAGTTTGACGTGTTGCGCTTACAGAATTGCATTATGAACCACCTAGAAATCCCTAAAGGTGCGTACAGATTATGTTACATGTTGTATAACTTGTGTTTTATAACACGTCCACATTATCTAACATTGTTTTATAACTTTGCAACATTTAACAATACTGTACACATTAGATTTAACAATGTCATATAACAATGTTGTATAACAATTTCGTTGGACGTTGCAGTGCTTTTAAAATAAAAATAACGTGTTATATAACTCACTAACATGTTTTATAACTTCAGTGTTTACATTACTGGTTGCAAGTCTCACTAGACTGCTTTAAGGCGAACCAGAGAAAACGGGGTTACATGGAAGGGGGAATAGTAGCTGTGACTCACCTTTGCCACGGTAATACTATCCATATGTATATTTATTCTGTGCCTTTGCAGTCTTGACAGTCTTCAACCTATGTCATAAAAGTCAAAATACGTGTCATAAACGACAAATCCCATACATTCATCCTTCTATTCTACAATACGCCACGAATTGCCACTTGTCTATGGAGGCAGGTGTATACACCTTGGTCCTATATAGTCCTAAATAACAATATTTGCTACAGAACCAACTATCACAACAACAGTCATTCACAAACTGATAAGATACAAGTCCATACCGGGCAAACGAAATTTATCAGTCGATAAAATTATCAAATCGAAAAGGCAACGTCCTGTGTCAGACATTATTTATTAAGTATTTTGATTAGGGTATTATCTAATAAAGTAAATAGAATACCGTGGCGGCTCGAAACGTTTATACCCGAAACTTTGGGCCCTAACTGCTCTAGGTCTAATGGGGGATACCCCACTAGACTTACAGACATAGATGGTAATCTATGTGTGGTGGGGTAACTTCGGTTTGAGGCTAACTGACTTTTCGTGACATCCAAGTGCGAACGCAGCCTTAAATTTTAGGCGGGGATGGGGCCACGTGCGGAAATTCCTCCAGAAAATACCTTTTTGGGAGACTTCCATTAGACTTGCATGATTTTGGGTGGGTTATGTCCAGAAAATGGCGACAAAAATGGAAGACAATTTGCTCTCATAAAGTACATACTTCAAACTCGGCTTTAACGGTTCGGTGTCCGTGTGTCACTGCCCAATCGGGTTCCAGTTGAAAACCAGCGTCAGGCTTCTACCTGGCACATGCTGAACTGGACACCCATTTGGTGCACTAGTGTGTCGCATTGCTAATTGCTACTTTGAGTTTGGAAGTACGTTCATTACTACTGCGTGAACGTGCTTCCAAAACTTCAAATGTCATTGTCATTATTGTCTGCTTGTTTAATTGCTTGTTATTGTGTGGCCACTTTGCACTGAATAAATGTTTCTTTCTTTCTTTCTTTCTTTCTTCTTTCTTCTCTCATTTTATGTACCTCATCTATCATCATTTTACATCTGAAATTTCGGACCTAAGCCTACTGAGGCACCATTCTGTGTGAGGTAACTTTGATTTAAAGCTGATATTTCTTGACTACCCCATCAATTTAATATGCTCGCCCTATTACGTGTGATTGAATGTGACTTCTTCGTCCTAGCGTTAATTCCCAGTTGCATCCGACTTTTTTCACCTCGGAGTCTGGGGTCCGCATTACCAGTCATAACTGCGGATTTGGCTGGACATACCCTTTGCCTTGACTGTGGTCTACCCTTTGCCTCTGTTTTCTCTACCTAGTCTTAGGAAATATAGGCGTGAAAGTAATTAAATATACAGAATATACTAGATGCCAATTAAAGCATCTAGACCCTTATCGCACACAATCTCAGATTAAGCACTCTTTTGGTAGATAATAATGTAATGATCCAACAAAAAACAGGTTTATTACTTAATAATCAGCAAATCATTCTAATCGCCAGGACTACTTAGGTATCTGGTGTCTTGAAGTCTAGACAAACATGAGATAATTAAGATAATATTGAAAAAAAAAAGCTAAAGTACCAATAAAAAAAAACAAGTCTTGTATGCCATATAAACATAAGTCCATGGACACAATTAATATTTCTTTAACTAATTATACAATTACTAGCCGTTGCCTGCGGCTCCGCCCGCGTGGACGCCGGTTATCGCGGCCAAACATAGCTTAAGTCCTTTCCCTAGGTCTAATCTACCCTTGTACCAAATTTCGTCAAAATCGGTTTAGTGAATTCGGTGTGTAAGCGTGACAGACAGACAGACCGAGTTTATAATATTAAGTATGAAAGTATGATTATGGAAGTATGGATATGAATGTGCAAAAATATACATACAAAAAAATATTAGCTTACCCCTTGTGTAAGTGTTAAAAAAATCAGTCCCAAAAAAAATCATACCTGACCATGATACGAGTTCCTACGTACCATTGTTATACCTATAAACATTACCTAAAAACCTGTAATCTTGTATTGTTATGAAGTCGATTACAAAAGTACAAAGATCGGTTACAAAAGTACTTGATATCGTACTACTAGCGCGCAAAAAAATCTGATAATTTTAGTAAATCTTGCATTTGGAATGCAAGTCACTGCAGATAGCCATATCTTTCTTTATCAGGTCCTTGTTATCTATCGCATTCATAATAAATAGGTTTGTTATGTTGAAAAATAATAACAAAACGTCGCTCAGCACTTATCAGAAAATATGTAAAACCTAACTCATGTTTCTTCAAAACATTTTTTTTTGTTTTTCTAAAGTTGAAGTTCTTACAGGGTCGGTCGGCAAATGTATAGGATTTGACGTTTTTGACATTCGTTGACGCCTGTTATATACGTCAAGTCCCATACATTTGGCATTCTATTCCATCATAACGCCGAGCAACGAATAGCCACATGTCTAGAGGGGCTGGTGCTGCATTCGTCTATAGGCCACGGTAACAACTTTCCGTCTGGTGGGTCGTGTGCTTGTCTGCGATCTAAGGGGTAAAAAAAATCAGCAATGTAGATAACTGCGATCAAATGAAATTAAACTTAGATAAATTAGTAAAACGTGACTTTAGATAGGTAACGTTTTAATCAGTAGGTAGATTTTTTTTTTACTTTTTTTTTTCGATTCAACAATGCGGATTTGTAGTAGGTAGTAAATTAAATAGATAAGCAAATTAAATACATGTAAATGCTATAATGACCAGTGATATACATAGATATTATAAACTATAGATATGGTGTCCACATACCTACTAAAATGGCGAAAAAAAAAATGATGACTTCGGTCATCACATTATGCAGCAATCAGAATCGCGACAGTGCGCTACCCAAAAGAAAAACGTTTTTAATAATGAATTCATAATAATAATATTGAGGATGGTATCCGTCGGCGTCATGTGTATAACCCGCGCCACGTATCTTGGACCTAAAATGTGCCCTATACGCGCAGTACACATTTCTTGGGGGTCTTTTGAGGATAGCACGGGGTGCTATTGTGGTAGACGAACTCAACTTCACCACTTCACTTCAAATTCACCAAGCATAGAAGAATTCCAAATAATAATTAATCGCGATAAGTCCCGAAACATAAAAACTATGAGTTTACACCGCGATAGTTTAAAAATAACGTAAGCATAGACTATTATTTAGGTCCAAGATACGTGTCGCGGGTTAGGTATATCAGCTACGGCCTCTACGTCTTGGCTTCGGGCTACTATGCATGCCAGAATCGTAGCAGGTGGAAACGTGTTGTAGTCTCTGCTCTCTGCCTACCTCACTGATAAAGAGGCGTGACTGTATTATATATAAACCAAACTATCACGCACAATGATTCAAATTTTCAAATACTTTTACCACTCGCGTTGTACTGTGCACATATTGGATACACCAATTCAAAAAACCCTGAGTCAATTTTTAACTTTTTCAGAATAAGCGAAAAATGCACAAAAAAATCTTGAAAAAGATATAAAAATACCGCGAAATCATAAAACAATTTACGGGTGAATTCATGAAAAACAGTGATGGAAACTTTCACACAGAGAGCTAAACAAACTCAAAACTCAATAGAATAACAGAATAACAAAATGTACTAACTAAATCAAAAAAATAATTATAGAGTGCTGGTATAGTAGTAGGTATAAGTACATAAAAGTCTATGAATAAAAAAAAAACTTAAAAGTTTCCCGCGTAATCTCAAAATGCGCGCCACCTGCCATTTTTTTTTAATCTACGGAATCTACCATTGACTAAATTTTATTTTTAAAATGAAAAAACCGGAGGAGGCCACTTACCTTATAGAGGGGTTTTCATTTGTAAAAATAAAAATTATTGAATAAGTATGTAAGTACATAAGCAAACGTTTTAAGAAATAGTAAAAAATTTAATTTAAATAATTTTGTAATTCTAATTTTCATAACAAAAATTTTGTACATGTTACTAAACTTTTTTAGTAATTAAGTAAAGTGAATAAGTACTTAACATACTTTTTATTTGCATGTAACAAGCATTATTGTATTTAATTGAATATGCATGAAAAAAAATTATATTATTACATTTTAATATTACAAAGCAGTACTTACTTAAATCCAAACAAACTTTTTATGTACCGTAAAGCTTCCTCTTACAAAATCACTTTTTATTCACTTACAAAAATTATGTAAATAATTTAAGTAAAATAATGTATTACCACTTTCAACTTACTTGTACCAATATGTACCAAACGGGTACCAATCATAGAATGCTTCACCTTTAACCTATAACCCTACTATGGCCTAATTGTTTTTATACCACTGAGTTAGCAGACAAGCACACAACCCACCTGATGGAAAGAGATTACCGTGGCCTATAGGTGTGTGCGTATTGCACAGGGGAGTCACACTCGTGCTACCAACCCTGTAAGATCAGAGAGATTCTGTCAGTGCAGAAGACAAGCAGGACAACCCTTAGCTCCTCCCACAGACAACACAAAACCTCTCCGATTGATATCGCGGCATGAGGCATACTACATAATTATGAGAAGGGTTAAAGTCTATCGCTGTTAACTAAGCTGCAGCATATACTGTTAAAGTACATAACGATAATGCAATCATTGATAAACTGTATCAGTTTGATATCTATACATATGCGCGTTAATACGAGTATAATCTGTACGCCTTATTTACTGACTTTTTCACGCTTACATCTACCTCAGATACACTTCGGAGAAGTTGCTGGATTTGCATAAACTAATTCCTCCAAGCCCCTTCCACCATCGAACAACCAGACGCACGGTGACCCGCTACCGATACACCGTGGATATTCCACTCATACGTACTAAATGATTCGGCGATACCTTCATCATGCGTACTGCAAAGGAGTGGAATGCCCTGCCCGAATCTGTGTTTCCGGATAGCTTTTTTTTTATCGTGCGAAAAATCCCGGCTACGGCGGAGGGGCCTAAGGCCATATATTTCGATTTGGCCCTCTTCCGGTGTGGGGACCACAGAGTCCCCAACTCGCCCGGCTCCACCCGTCAGCTTCAACTAGAGCTGGTATACTCTTTTTTAAAAGTACCCACACATAAAATATTGTAGTTTTTTAGTTTAAACCATTGTAAACCTTTGATAATGCCGTGCCGTAAGGTGAAACCGGTAAGATTCAAATAGAAGCTATATTATTTTAAAGTTTCATTAAAGTCCATTCAGTAGTTTTTACGTGAAAAAGTAACAAACATCCTCACATAAGTACATCCTTACATAGGTACTCACAAACTTTCGCGTTTATTATTAGGACGTTGGGAAATTCCTATAAGGAATGACAATTTTCTCTAATCTTATACTAGCTGTACCTTCGACTTCGCCTTCGTGGATTTAGATCTGGGTGTAATTCTTTTTGACAGATATTTTATTAACTTTTCACTTAGTAGGCACGTTGGATTAACAGACATAATTGACGAAATTTGGGTGTTAATTATTATCTATTATGTTAATTACTAGCACCTATTAAGTATTAAAATTTTCGGCAATATCAATTTTGTCGTAAACAAGTATAATAGCTCACAAAGTTCAACATAAACCATAAACAAAATGATGAACAAAAAATAACACCATAGATTACAGATGTTTAAACACAGACCTTGTAATAATTACAATCAACCACAGATTTGATTGTTTTTTTTTTTAAATTTAGAGCACGTGTTACTAACGAAGGTCACAAATTATACAAATATAGATGCTATGTTACAATGGTAGTCTTCAGATTAATGGCGTCATTAGATACTTTTCACGTCCTGCTTAAGGACCCGGGATTGCAGGAAGACACGTGTGTTGGAAAAATCGAGAAAAAGTGCCCCTAAACCAAAAACTTATATGGCTAGCTTTTGCCCGTGACTCCGCCGGTGTTTAATGGTTGTCAGTTTATCGTGTCCAAACATGGTCTATGTCATTTCCCAAGGTCTAATTTTCATCTTCAGTTCAGTTCAGTGGTTTAGGCGTGAAGCGTAACAGATAGACAGACAGTGTTACTTTCGCATTCATAAAATTAAGTATGGATTAGTATGAAACAAAAAAAAGGAAGAAAATATTTTTATTCAAATCTAGCATACATAAGATATGCACATTTCAGGAACACAAAAACTACAACATTGTGCTTATATATTAAACTTAAAATGAAAATGCATCAAAAATAGCCAGGTAGAATAATGGTCACCTCTCAGCTTAATGCTGTCCGCGTTGTAGTGCAGGCTGACAGCGCTGGTTTTCAGAGACGGCCGGACTGTGGGTTTGACATCTATGTATTAGACATTGGTATGTAAGTATTGCTGGACA
Source organism: Eilema depressum (assembly GCA_914767945.1). Classification (NCBI taxonomy): domain Eukaryota; kingdom Metazoa; phylum Arthropoda; class Insecta; order Lepidoptera; family Erebidae; genus Eilema; species Eilema depressum. The sequence goes on from OU612020.1 coordinate 21,600,861, forward strand.
TAGGCCCCTCCCAACGTGGCCATAGATGCTCCCGAGCCCCCACTTTCCGCATAAACAAAAAGTTGCTCATTTTTAGTGGTCGATTGGTTGTCTTTCGTGATATAATTTTTTTGTTTTGTACAGCCAAACAGTAGGTACAAGCGGTATGTACCTTTACGACTATTGCATTTAAAATTACCTACTTACATAATTAATAATTACAAATTATTAATTAGATTGCCTATTTAAAATAATAGTCCCATTGTTTTCTAAATATATTTGAGGATATAATATTAGTGCGTGCATAATATATCGATACTACGATATGTTGGTATACCTCAAGATATATATGTTGGACCCAGTACACGTTTCTTGTGTGTCTTTTGGGGATAACACGGGATGCTACGGCAGTTAGATGAGCTTTTTACCAAGCATAGCATTACAAAAAAAATCCGGGACCTCGATTGGTATACCTACAATATATATCAATGAGAGACACGACCTTAGAATTCGGCGTCGATAAATTTACGTAGAAACACCCAGAGCAATGCAAATATACATATTCATGTAAACAAATATTTGCAATGAGCGGGTATCGAACTCGCGGCCTCAGTGTTAGCAGTAGAACGCTAAACCGCTACGTCACATCCACATCCTAGTTAATCTTATCGTCAAGTGCGATATCTTTCTAGGAATAGTCAAAAAACTAGTAAAACAAATAGTTACTTATTACCTTCTAAGGCACGAAAATGTAACACGCCTTGATAGATGGCAAATACTGGACTTAGAAACATATATATACTAAAATAGCTTTTGCCCGCGGCTCCGCCCGCGTAGATGTCGGTAATCGCGACCAAACACAGCCTATGTCGTTTCTCAAGGTCTAAACTACCCCTATTCCAAATTTCATCAAAATCGATTCAGTGGTTTAGGCGTGAAAGCGTAACGGCCAGACAGACAGAGTAACTTTCGCATTTATAATATTAGTATGGATTCTGCCACCCAATGTGGTGTCAATTAATGTCATAATAATGACACCTTCCACCAATTGATTAGATCCCATTTGCCCCCTTCGACATGTGGTAATTGTTGAATGGAAAGACGAATGTTGTTGTTGACAGCCTCCGTGGTGTAGCGGTAGTGAACGCGGCCGCTACGCAGGAGGCGCGGGTTCAATCCCCGCTCAGTGCAAATATTTTTATGCATGAATGTGGGTATTTGCATTGGTCTGGTCGTGCCTCGGAGAGCACGTTAAACCGTCGGTCCCGGTTACCATACGAACATATATGGCGGTCGTTACGGGTAGTTGGAGCCCTAAAATTCCAACAACAACGGTCTAGCTGCAATGCTTCGATATCGCCTAATGTCACCATTGGGTTGTGGAGGTCATATGGCAGTCGCTTCACGGAAAATATCGAGGTCCAGCCAAATCCGTAGATAAGACTGGTAAAGCAGACCCCAGACTCCGAGGTGAAAGCTTCGGATGCGACTGGGAATTAACGCTAGGAGGAAGAAGAAGAATGACAAATGTATCGGGGTGACACATATTCTGAAGTTTATGTAAGTCGTCAACGTATGTCAATCCCTTAGGTCAATCCCATACATTGATCAATTTATTATATTCTATTCTACAAAGGTATTGCCGGTTGTCTAGAGGTGCACATTGTAGCTAAACAGCCGATTGCAGATTAAATAAATCGGCCAAGTGCGAGTCGGACTCGCCCATGAAGGGTTCCGTAGCAGCAAAGGCGAAAATTGCGGTTTATGTTGTATAAAAAAAACTACTGACTGGATCTCGTTCGAACCAATTTTTAGTGGTAGTTTTCATGGAAATTTACATCATATATTTTTTTTAGATTTATCATTCTCTTATTTTAGAAGTTAGAGGGGGGGGGACACACATTTTTCCACTTTGGAAGTGTCTCTCGCGCAAACTATTCAGTTTAGAAAAAAATTATGTTAGAAACCTTAATAGCATTTTTAAAGACCTATCTATAGATAGGTTTGTGAAAAAAAAAATTGAGTTTCAGTTCTAAGTATGGGGATCCCCAAAATTTTATGCTTTTTTTTATTTTTGTGTAAAATTCTTAATGCGGTTCACAGAATATATCTTCTTACTAAGTTTCAACAGCATAGGCCTTATAGTTTCGGAGAAAAGTGGCTGTGACATACGGACGGACAGACAGACACACAGACAGACGGACGGACAGACATGACGAATCTATAAGGGTTCCGTTTTTTGCCATTTGGCTACGGAACCCTAAAAATGGAACAAGAAAATATTTTGTCTAATGCCAGCCACGCCACACTGGTCGTCCTAATTACTCAAATTATTGCATCATCGAGGGCTGAACCCCATAGACATATAAATAGATCAACAAGTACAGCACATCTGGTATCTGCGCCTGACCCTCATACACACACATAAGTCGGGCATATCGTAACGACCGCAAAATACACCTTCCTTGACGAGTGATCCACTTTTTTTAGGTCGCAGGCAAGCACACGACCCTCCTGATGGCAAGTGGTTACCGTTTACCGTGGATTATGGGCGATTGCAACACCAGGGGACTCACACTCGTGTTGTCGACCCCGTAAGAACAGAGAGATTCTGTGCCGTCAGTGCCAAAGATAAGTAGGACAAAGTCTTTGGTTTTCCCACTGATAGTACAAAACCTCTTTTAGTAGATTAGACCTTGAGAAAGGACATAGGCTTTGTTCGGTCGTGATAGCCACGCGGGCAGAGCAGCGGGCAACAGCTAGTTTTATTTTATAATTTTAGGAAAACTTACAGCTAAATAACCTAATACATAAGAATATCCTGGAAGCCTTAAAATCTAGGGATAGTTTGCGCAAGCGTGCTCCGTCATCGACATCATCACTAACCAACAGGTGAGATAGTGGTCAAACTCCGACTTTATCCTTAATCAATGGCAATTTTTTTGTGCCTCCGAGAATGCGATTCAGGTAGCAGCATACTGGGAAAATAGAATTTGAGAGTAGAAGCACCATCGATTCGACTGAATGAAGGAATGGCAATTTTCGTTGTAATTTTATAACTCAAGAACGGCTGAACCGATTTGGCTAATTTTAGTCTTGAAATGTTCGTTGATGTCCAGAGAAGGTTTAAGCGGTGAGAAAATAGGTGCAGCGGGAACGGGAAAAATATGGCGGTACGAAGTTCGCCGGGACAGCTTGTCTAATATATAAAAATCAATGCCACTTTTCGTTGTTATTTTATAACTCAAGAACGGCTGAACCGATTTGGCTAATTTTAGACTTGAAATATTCGTGGATGTCCAGAGAAGATTTAAACGGTGAGAAAATAGGTGCAGCGGGAACGGGAAAAATATGGCGGTAAGAAGTTCGCCGGGAAAGCTAGTATAGGTATAAAAATCAATGCCAATTTTCGTTGTAATTTTATAACTCAAGAACGGACTCACCTATCCAAACCAAATTAGGCTTTTTTCAGACTATTTAGTAGATGGTTTATGTGAAGTTTGCACATAATCGGTTCTTCATTTAGGCGGTACAAAGTTCGCGTGGTTAGCTAGTTATAAAATATAAATTAAAAAACATCTTAGTTCCGCGTCATCATTGTTAAAAATTCGGCATAAACACAGTTAACAAATATGACGAAAAAGTTACCTATAACTTGAATTTGGTTGAGGTTCAAATCACAAATACGTACACCTGTACATATTTACAAATACCAAAGGGCCAAGGACGACCTCATGCCTACGCTGTTTGAAAAAAAAAATAACGCAATAGATTATCATGTTGCCGATATTCGTTAATAAAGGAGTATCTACTTGTGACGAAACATCGACTTTGTGAGCTACTTCTTAAAATAGGCGTATAGTGAAAAATGCCACGTAATGTTACTAATTACTAGGTACATATGCCATAATTATAGGATTTTTTTTACAGCACTTAGGTCACAGATAAGCACACAGCCCACCTGATAAGAGTTACCGTGTCCTATGAACGAGTGCAACATCAGGGGAGTCACACTCGTGCTGCCGATTTAAGAACAGAGAGATTCTGTGCCGTCAGCGCACAAGAGTAGGATAAGCCTTTGATCTTCCGCTGACAGCACAAAAACTCTCCAGTGAGCTCTGGCTACCCTACTCACCACAAAGACAACACGAAGTTATTATACCCGCGGTATTCTGTAGGGTGGACGTACTTCCCCAGTCGGACTGCTCGATTGGGACGGAATTTCCATCATTTCCTACTTCCTCTAAGAGGGCATGCTCAAGTCAGACATACCTTCATTTGAGATAATTTTAAAGCATTTAGTATGCTAAACTAAACAAATTATTTACCGATAGTTCGTACGAATATCGGTAGATGGCTACCACCGTCGCCCTAAAGATGGATGTATTGGAAAATTTGGATCAATCTCGGGCGAAGCTCAGTGGCTCAGTGGTCAGAGCATTCCCCCTGTAAGGGAAAGATCGCGGGTTCGAGTCCTGCCCGAGTATTGATTTCACTTTTTCCAATTTAAAATAATAGGTACCTTCATTTATTTAAGAGGCACATCCCTTCGATCGTCGGGATATAATATATCTTGAACCTAAATGCTCTATACGCGCAGTACCTACACGTTTCTTGGTTGTCTTTTGAGGATATCACGGGGTGTTACTGCGGTGGACGAGCACCAAGCATAGATTATTACAAAACTATCGGCTCGCGTTAGGGTCTCGTTAGTCTCACGGTTTGAGTGGTTCGGCAACTCGCTCGGAGGGATCTCGCTCGGTCGAGCCAGTTAGCACCTTTTGATTGTAATACCTACTTTTCTTGTCGTCAACTCGCTCGATCGTGATATTATCTCAATTTAAGTACAGTTGGCTTCAAAAGTTTTAATACATTTATTTATTAAACCTTCTTAGATACGTATCCCGATCCCGAGGTACTAACAAGAGTTACGTGTCTGTGTATTCTTCCACGAAGCATACAAATAGGATTAAATTTGGTTACATTTTCATATTAATCAAGTGACCATATAAATAGTCACACTATTCATTTATAACGTGTGTGTTCATTTAAATATGTTATTGATATGTAATGCGTAGTACTCACTACTCGCATTAAGGTCAATAATTTGCTGATAACAGTAAATGACATTATAATATATCGACGGATTAGTACCAAAGTCCTAATTCACCTTTCGTCGGAGTTAATCTTCGCTTTTATTATGTACTAGCCTTCCGCCCGCGGCTCCGCCCGCGTGCATCTCGAGTAACGCGACTTTTGCTCATATCTTCGGTTCTACTCAACCGATTGCGATAAAACAAACGTAAGATTTTAAGTCTGATCAAGCCCTTTCTAACAAAAAAAACCGCATCAAAATTCGTCCAGTAGTTTTTGCGTCCATCGCGAACAAACAGACAAACAGACAGGAAATTAAAAAAATATATTTTCGTGTTCAGTATCGTTAACATAACATAACCCAAGTATTTTTTTTTAAATATCTCCAATGTACAGACACGACCACTTTACAATTATATAATAGTATAGACTAGCTGTTGTCCGCGACTCCGCCCGCGTAAAATTCTGATCCCGTTCATCGCTGATAATATAGCCTATGTTTTATTCTGATGTATGCGGTATGATTCCGTAGCTGACCGCATACGACAACTGCCGACGCATGCAGCACATGCAGCGTAACCATTACCTGTCAAACTCCGGTACGGATAAAGGGGACCATTGAGAAGCCGCAATGAATTCAAAGTTTCATTATGATCCATTCAGTTCAGTTACTAAATCGAATATCAAAAGCGGCATTGATAGGATCTTACCAAATTTGGATAGGAAGGGGGGAGAACACTACTGACGGTGGAGGTGAGCGCTGATGCATCACAAGGTGGCCACCCTAAACCTACATCTGGGTCGCAAGTCCCAGTCGCCGTCACGGTGTTCCTCTCTGTATCACGCTATGGACCCGGCGACCGCACGGTGAATCCATGGAGTGCTGAGAATCGGATCTCTTACGTGAAAGAGTAACAAACATCCTCACGTACATCTTCACATACAAACTTTCGCGTTTATAATATTAGCCGCGTGGTTCCCGGCAGAGTAGAATTTGGACTACCCCATCTCCTCCCTTGCGATGTCGAACAAGGCGACAAAGGGATAGTCAACAGCTCTATCCCAGGCTCAGTCTCAGATACATGGCTCGAGTCAACAATAGTGCCCGAAATACGGCAATATTCTCACCCCCTATTACGTGGCACCTGATCAATGATTGGTGAAATGTCTGCCTAACCCTCCAGGGATAAAGGCGTGATTGTATGTATGTTATAATATTAGTAGGATTAAAGCAACTGCCATAATATAACCTCTCCCCTAGACAAGTCGCAATTTGTTGTTCAGCGTTTAAATAGAATAATGAATGTATGGGATTTTAAGTTTATAATATGGCAGTCGTCAGTGTATGTATGTCATGCATAACATAACCGTCAAAATATGAGTCATATACTCATTGATGAATTATATGTATACTGTACGCCTAATCCCTACTTAATATTATAAATGCGAAAGTAACTCTGTCTGTCTGTCTGTCTCACTTTTACGACTAAACCGCTGAACCGATTTTGATGAAATTTGGTATAGAGGTAGATTAGACCTTGGGAAAGGACATAGGCTATGTTTGGTCGCGATAACCGACATCCACGCGGGCGGAGCCGCAGGCAAAAGCTAGTTCCATATAAATAGTTGCATTTTTATGGTTCCGTAGCCAAATGGCAAAAAACGAAACCATTACAGATTCGTCATGTCTGTCCGTCCGCCTGTCTGTCTGTCCGTCCGTATGTCACAGCCACTTTTCTCCGAAATTATAAGGCCTATGCTGTTAAAACTTGGTAAGTAGATGTATTCTGTGAACCGCATTAAGAATTTTACACAAAAATAGAAAAAAGCTTCTCAATTTTTTTTTTGTTTTTTTTTTGTTATATTATAAAATGTAAGTATCATTATCGGATTAGGAATCGTATACCTATACATAAAATGTTATTATTTAATTTAAAAACTTTTTAGGAAGTGCCTATTTTAGTAAACATCCGACCTCAGCAATATTTATTATAGTGATAGGTAGGTACCATGGAGAAGGAAATGATTCTGTCCTCCGTGGTAGGTACCTATAAAAAAATATTTGCAAGGAAAACATTTCTTGCGATTAAAAATTACAAAATATAATTCCCTTTATGTTTATCTTCGTAAACTAAATTGTTTCCCGAAATTCATAAAAACGAAATTTATAGTTTTTAATTCATAGTTAAAAAAAGATTGAATATTAAATTTCATACTTCTAAAATGCTTTAAAAGTTAAGCACTTTTCCTACAAGTAACGGACTTCCATACAATCGCGCGCCTCTTATTCTTTTTTATACCACTTTAATTGCTCCCGGAAATTTTAATAAACACCGATACACTTTCTAAACAGCCCTCCTAGACAAGTGGCAATTCGTCGGCCGGCGTATTATAGAATAGAATGACGAATGTATGGGATATGACGTATGTGACAGTCATCAACGTAATGTCATATACGTCAAATCCCATACATTCCTTACATACAACTTCATCCCTCGCACACTCAAGCTGTGGAATGAACTCCCCGCGATGGTTTTCCCAAGCGACTACAATATGGGGTTCTTCAAGAAGGGCATTAGAAGGTTTCTTCAGGGTCGACAGCAGGAGTAATAACGCCCCTGGTTTTACATACGTCCATAGGCGTCCCCGTTAACCACTTCCCATCAGGTGGGCCATGTGCTTCTCTGCCGCCTAAGTGATATAAAAAAACCATGCAGTGGTTCAGAAGATAATAAAGAATTTTACAAACATACATACAAGGTACGCGCGAAAAACATAACCCTTTAGTCGGGTAAAAAGAGCACGTTTTGATTACGTAGTTAGTCTAGAATTGTATATAGTACCACGTCGTACTATTATTTATTCTGTGCTAGTACCTACAATACAAACCACAAAGATGTATTTATGCACAATGACTCACGCGCAGATCACGTTTGTTAACTTTATTGCATATTTTAATATTGTTAATTACCAATACCTTCTAAGAGAATTATCGTAATTACGGTTATGAGATTCAATTGAATCTACCAGTGTAGAATTTAGATCGGAAAAAGGGAACGTCTTCTAATGGGACACTCACGACCGACTCTAAATGTACAGGAAAAAGTTAGTAACTGCTTTAAAATTTGATTACATATACAGTAGAAGAAGCAAAAGGTGTTATTATGTCCGGTTCGTAGTAAAAGACTGAAGAGCTACTAGTCGGTACACCTACTAAAAAAGAAAGAAAGGAAGAAGCTACGAAAGAAAGAAAGAAGGAAGGCAGGAGGGAATGAAGTAAGGAAAGAAAGAAAGAAAGGAGGAAAGAAAAAAGGAAAGAAGGAAAAAGAAGGAAGGAAAGAAAGAAGGATAAAAAGAAAGAAGAAAGGTAGGAGGGAATGAAGGAAGGGAACAAAGAAAGAAGGTAAGAAAGGGGAAAAGAAAGAATGAAAGAAGGAAAGAAGGACAGAAAGAAAGAAAGAAATTATTCACACAAACCTACACCTACGAGATACAAGTAACAGAACAATAACGAAAGGGAAAAAACAAGAGCCCTCTTAGACAACCGACGTACTGTGGCATAGAATGATGGATGTATTGAATTGACACGTGTCAATTAATATAAATGTCTGTATTTGGACATTTATGATATTCGTCAATGTATGCGTTGATCGATACTTATATCTATTATATTTCTATTCCACAAACATATTGTCTCTTTTGTAGAGGGGCCGATCAGTTGACAGCCTCTGTGGCGTAGCGGTAGTGCATCTCCCCTAGACAAGCGGCAATTCGTTGCTTGGCGTATCATGGTATAGAATGACGAATGTATAGGATTTGACATTTTTGACATTCGTTGACGCCTGTCATGTCATATACGTCAAATCCCATACATTTGGCATTCTATTTCATACAAAACGCCAGCTGACGAATTACCACTTGTCTAGAGGGGCATATTTTACATTCAAGACATATATATGTCTCAAACAATAACAAATCAAGCATGCGTGTATAGACTAATAGAAAGACAATATATTCCCTCGAGGAGGCGAACTTTTAATCTCGCTAAGTGGGCAACTCGAAACGGTACCAATAATAAAATGTATTGCAATTACATCAATGACCGTTTGGCATTGAAGACGCAATTTGTAATATTGTGAAGAGGTATGTGACACAGATCGCGGGCATTTTACTCTTAGAGGTCTTAGAGCACGTGTTTAGGCATACAGTCCCACAGCCTCGTGGCTAAGTAGTATAGTTACGGCATGAGCGGTCCGGGGGAGAAGAATGTGTAATTGAAAAGTCTTAAAAAAATGGTATTTTCTGAAGGAATTTCTGCACTTCAAAAGTGACCCTTCTAAATTTCAGGCTAAGTTAAACGAGGCAATAGATGACACGCGCAGTTTGGTATGTCCAGCCCAATATGATCTATGATTGGTGGATTTGAGCTCCTCTGCCCGCAGCACCCCGTGCTTACCCCAATAGACACTCTCAAACGACCCATCTGCACTTTCTTTTTACCGTTTGCGAAAGATCCCCACGGATACCTCACCCACCGGAGCTGGTGGAGGAGGTTATGTCGGACTCGAACCGACTAAAACGCACGCCATCTGTGGGCCGTCGGTTGCCGGAGGTGAGGTTATCATAGACTAGGGTTGCCATACGTCCCCGTACGCCGGGACATGTCCCCGTTTGAGGCCTGGTGTCCCGGCGTCCCGGCCAATAAGCAAATTGTCCCGGTTAAACATTTTTAGTATTATATTAGAGAGCTGGACTTGGTTGGTAAACAGTAATATACCTACAATAAACGCGACTAAGTAGCTAGGCTATTAATACGTAGATAGAACGACGAAAGCGCTGATATTTTTCCATACATGAATATGTTAATGAGTAATAAAGACCCCGGGGCCAATGATTTTACGAGAAAATCGCGATGAAGGACAGATGGCGCTCATACTTTCAACGACATGCTGAATAAGCAGCAAGAGGTGCATCCACCAGACCTCTTTCCGAAACAAGGACTAGTGCCACCGATAACGCCTGCAGAAGTACAGACTCGGCCTCGACGAAATCCCCATCGAGGCTTGGAAGGCAATGGGTGCATTGGGTGCTCGTGGTGTGAGCATTCTAACAAATCTGTATAACCGCGTACTTCTCACCGTGAGATCCTGAGCCAGTGGAGACTGAGCTTCATTACGCCAGTATTCAAAGGCAAGGGATCGGTGCAGGAGTGTGGTAGTAACCGTGGTATAAAGATAATGTCCCACACCATGAAGCTCTATGAGCAGATAATCGACTCCCGGATCCGACAGGAGAGTACACTCTCGGAGTGTCAGTATGGGTTTCGTCCCGGGCACGGGATCATTGATCCGGTGTTCTCCCTAAGGATTGTGGTGGGAAAATACAGGGCGAAGAACACGCCCCTGCACTGCCTATTCTTAGACATGCAGAAGGCCTTCGACTGTGTTCCTCGCGCGGTGATCTGGTGGGTACTGTGGGCTAAGGGAGTTCCAGAGACCTACATTGACACCATCATATGTATCATGATTCTGGTTCCGTGGTTCGGAGTGCTTTTGGTGACTCAAAAGCCTTTCCCATCACCATCGGAGTACACCAAGGATCCGTCCTTAGTCCTTACTTGTTCAGCTCGGTATTAGACGTCTTGTTGGACAGTATCAGAAAACCACATAAGCAGCCTCCGTGGTTGCTCATGTATGCTGATGATATTGCGCTGAAGGACGCGGACAGGAGCAGATTGGTGCAACACGTGAAAGTGTGGAAGGAAGCGCTTGAGAACGGTGGTATGAAGCTAAATGTAGCGATGACAGAAAGTTTAGCGTTAAACTCGACAGATTTCACACCGGTCCGCATAGGCGATGATTTGGTTTAAGTACCTGGGATCTGTACTTCATGTGACCAGTGAAATCGACTACGACAACAGGGCACGCATTGCTTCCGCGTGGGCCAGGTGAGAAATGACTGGCGTCACGGGTGATCCCAAAATGCCAGTCAGGTTGAAGGGGCAGGTCTATAAGACGATCATTAAGCCTGTCCTCTTACATGGTTGTGAGAGCAAGAGCGTAAGCACGTAAGAGCTGCATGTCACGAATATAAAAATGCTGCGTGAGGAACTCTTGCAGCCGCGGCAGCCTTCATGTCCATGACATCGCAGATAAAATGCAAGAGAGCCGCCTTCGCTGGTGCGGCCACGTCTTGCGGCAACCGCCAGGATACGTGGGTAGCAAATGCCTGACAATGGCGCCCCCACCGGGTCCAGGTAGAAGGGATAGGCCCAAGAAGTCCTGGCTTGACGTCGTGGAGAGTGATATGCGTGCAAATCGTCTCACAACCATGAACGCCCAAGATCGTGTCAAGTGGAGGAGGAAGAGCCGGAAGGCGGACCCTGAGCTCCGGGGTCATCTTGGCCAGGGATGCAATCGGGAGAAAGCGTCTACATGAAGATGATGTTTAACTTAATGTTGATTTCGTCAAAATATTTTGTACAATTATCAGAAGTTAATTCTGATAATTTTTCGCCTTTCCGAAAACATAGGAAGCCCGGGTCGCTGCCCGCTTGTTTAACGCTTATTTAATGGCAGTGTTAAAAGTTGTTGTAATAAAAGTTCCTATTTTTCTACCTTTACTAATTTTTCTTCAAATGTCCCGGTCTGGGTCCCCACACTTATGGCAACCCTATCATAGACATATCCCACGCACCCCAGCCGACCCACGGCCATTTCAAGGAAATCTTATCTTATGCAAATTTTGTATTAATTTCTTGTATTTTCGCATCAATATAATAAAACGCTACATTTAAAAAGTAGAGCTGTTAGCAATCTCCATAGATCGGCCATACGAATACGAATACCAAATAACAGAAAAAATAAATAAAAGAAAAAACTTGAGTTGGCCAGTGTATTGAATGCTCATTGGTTGATTCTGACACATCGATCCTATGTAACCAATCAGCGTTCAGTATTTACCCGCCAAGATAACATATCGCAGATTTAACGACATATTTATAATTTACAGATTTAATAATATATATTATTCTGCTATTAAAATGGCATTCTTAAATCTTATCAATAATGCTTATCTTTATATCAGTATTTATGTTATTTATAACATTTTAAGAGGTGTTAAATATGCAGACAACATTAAAACAAGTATTTCAATTACTATTTAGTTAATAATAGCGGTGCACTCCTTTCACATTAACATGGATTCGTATTAAAATACCGAAAATCAAAATCCGTATGATTTTATACATTCGGTACTTTGAACATTCGGTCAAACGAACATTCGGGATTTTGAATTTCAGTCTTTCGTACTTCGGTATTATGAAATTCGGTAGTGTAAGCTTCGAGATTTTGATAATGTAACCCAATAGCGTTCCAAGAAAAATATCGCACTAGCTTTTGCCTGCGGCTGCGCCCGCGTGGAAGTTTAGTCCCGTTCCCGTAACCCGTGGAAACTTATACCCAGAATAAAAATTTGCCTATGTGTTATTCCAGACTATAATACCCAATGATATATTATTATAAACTATAGAATGATGTGTTGTCTATACTCTAAAATGGTGACAAAAAATGATGACTGATCATCATTTTATGCGCCAATCCGAATCGCGGCACTGCGCTACTCAAAAAAATACTTTTTTAATAGTAAATTCGTAATAATAGTATTGTTATGGGTGAAAATTATCAAAAAGTAAACCGGTTGGAAAAAAAGCTAACTCGATGGTTTGTCATGCACCGTGTGACCGTGTGATATGCATCGGCTTGGGATGGGAATCTCTAGCCACTACCACACACACACACACCCCTACACGTCATATAGATTAGGTTATTAATAAATCACCTACTTATATCAAACTATTTCAATGGCAATGACATTGATAACACCAACTCTAAAATGTAATGGTCGTAAACCAAATAAACAAATGATAAAACATTATGTAATTACATGTTAACGAGCCATTGTGTTTTAGAATACCACTGTGATGCGAGTACTACACAGTAATGGACTGTATAATTTAAGTGATACTCAAAAGCCATGTTGCGTGGCGGTAGTGAACGCGACTGCGAACGGACCCTGCGCAGCAGTCGAATGAAGGCCACGCCACATCCCCTAAACAAGCACCTAGCCCTCTATATAGGGAGTGCTTCGTCGCCGAGGAAACGGCTGCCCACGTAGTACTGGAATGTGAGGCAGGAGCCCCCCAACGCTCTCAAATCCTCGGCACCGCATACGGTGCAGAATATTCCATCAAGAACCAAGCTGTTCGGCGACTCCTTCTTCTGCCGCACCATTAAGTCTTGGAATTCTTTACCAGTTCACGTGTTTCCCTCCTCCTACAGTCCCGGGTCCTTTAAGCGGGGCGTGAAAAAGCATCTGATGAGGCCGTCAAGCTGAGTGCCACCATTGTAACATGATACGTGTCTGTAATGGTGACGCTCTTTTCAGGGACTTTGCCTTCAGCTTACCATCAGGCGAGGCGAAGTCAAATTGACGTGTCCTATATAAAAAAAAATAAATAAAAAAAACAGTGAGGTCGCTCCGCGAAGCCTGTGAAGCCCCCAGTAAGCTTCTGCGCTTCTGGGCGGAATTAGGCTGGCTGCTACAGTCAGCACTCTCCACGCACAATGGCCCAAAAAGGAGGCTAAGTGCGGACAAAAGAGTCCCCTTTCCATTTCATTCTATTCCAGGTCACGCCACAGATGCTGTTACTGTCTCTACATTCCTTCTAAAACTCAGGCATCCTGGGAAAATGTACGCCATACATATCTCAAACCACTGCGGTAAAGTCCCGGATATTTCAATAAATCTTAACGATAATTCAATTAGCCTGACCAGCGGCCGTCACACGAGATCGACATAATTGAGCCATATTCTGTCAGGGTCCATTGGCCAGCCCCAGACGAGCGAATATTATCATTGTTATGATACCAATTTGTCCATTAAAGCATCAATAGAACAATGAATCTCATATTAAAAATGGTTGTCTCTAATTTGATATATTCACGAGTGTTTATCTGTGAAGAGGTGGGCTGAGTTGTGTTCACATTCATATTTTATTTGTCGAATTTTATATCACAGACAAGCACACGGCCTACCTCATGGAAAGTGGTTATGTGGCCTATGAACGAGTGCAACACCAGGGTAGTCACACTCGTGCTGTCGACCCTTTAAGAACAGAGAGATTCTGTGCCGTCAGCGAAGAAGACACGCTGGATAAGTCCCACTGACAGCAAAAAACCTCTTCAGTGAGCTCTGGCTACCCTACTCACCGCCAGAAACACAACACGAGGATATTATACCCGCGGTATTCTGTAGGGCGGAGTTACTTCCCCAGTCGGACTGCTCGATTAGGTCGTAAATACCGTCGGTTTCTAGTTTCGTCTTGAACGTTCACTTTTTTTTTCAATATAAATCGATTTGAACAGTTAGCACACTAATAGCTTCAAAATAAATAAAAACTATCAAAAACAAAAATGATTATTTACAAGTTTTATCTCTAAACATTTAAGAGAGTCAACAAGTTGTACTATTATCTACATTAAATATCTAAAAATCTAAACAGTTTGTAACTACGCTTGCGCTATTCTTATCTCAGAAACTACTTGTCCAATTTTAATAATTCTATTTGCATTAGATAACCCCTTTAGTGAGCAAAGTATTAAGAATAATAGTTTGTAACCTTGCTCAATCGCCACGTGTTCCGTTACTCTATAGAACGTACCTAGCACGAATGCGCTATGCAAGATTCATAGGATTGAAGCATTAGCAGGTAACTTTGCATATTAATCCATATTCATACTAATATAATGCGAAAGTAACTCTGTCTGTCTGTTATGCTTTCACGCCTAAACTACTGAATTGATTTTGATGAAATTTGGTATAGAGATAGATTAGACCTTGTGAAAGGACATAAGCTATGTTTGGTCGCGATAACCGACATCCACGCGGGCGAAGCCGCGGACTACAGCTAGTAATAAAATAAATAATCAACGATTTTTAAATTTTAATTACTAAGGGGGTAAAATAGGTGACGAATGATGATTCGTCATTTTCAAAGCTAGAAATTTCATATAGGTACCTACCTGCACCTTTTTAAACATAAATGAATACATGTATCAGTTTGTTTACAACTAATGGGGTAAAATGGTTATGAACGGTTGTATGAAAAATCCATAATTTGCGAAGTAAGAAGCGCGACATTTCATATACTTACTGATGGTGTATCGGTGTTTAGTAAAATTTCCCTCCTAAGGGAGCAAATAAAGTCGTATAAAAAAAAGGTACGCGATTGTATGGAAGTCCGTTACTTGTAGGAAAAGTGCTTAACTTTTCCGTTACTTGTAGAAACAGTGCTTAACTTTTACGTTACTTGTAGGAAAAGTGCTTAACTTTTAAAGCATTTAAGAAGTATGAAATTTAATATTCAATCTTTTTTTAACTTTAAATTAAAAACTATAAATTTAGTTTTTAAGAATTTAGGGAAATAAATTAGTTTACGAAGATAAACATAAAGGAAATGATATTATGTAATTTTTAATCGCAAGAAATGTTTTCCTTGCAAATATTTTTTTATACCTATCACTTATAATAAATATTGCCGAGGTCGGATGTTCACTAAAATAGGCACTTCCTAAAAAGTTTTTATATTATTAAAAACATTTTTATACGATTCCTAATCCGATAATGATAGAACATCCTATCTATAAAATGAATCGCGGAAAGTGTTGCTAAGCGCAAATGTCGAGAACGTCTGGCTGGACCGATTGCGCTAATTATTTTTTTAGAATATTCTCTTCGGGTTTAGGGACCACGGAGACCCCATCTAGTCCCCGGGTATGGGGTAGTTACCCACGCAGCCTGGTGGTTTTTAAAAGACATCTGTCTGTGTGGAAATAGACACGTGTAAAAATTCAGCCATGAAGCTGATTTCATCGATGGTTACTTGCCAAATATAAATAGTTATGAGATCAATCAATCAATTAGCCTATTGCAGTCCACTGCTGGACATAGGCCTCTCCCAATATGCGCTACGTCTGCCGATCCTCCGCATTGCGCATCCAGTCTGTCCCAACCACCGCTTTCAGGTCGTGGCTAGGGAGCGTCCCCGTTATGAGAATACAAAAATAATTTCCTCATCATTATGAAAAACCGGTTAAGTGCGAGTCGGACTCGCGCACCAAGGGTTCTGTATAAAATGTGATTCAGGGACGAACTTATCACTACATATTATAAAATAAAGTCGCTGTCGCTGTCTGTCCGTCCCTATGTATGCTTAAATCTTCAAAACTACGCAACGGATTTTGAAGCGCTTTTTTTTAATAGATAGAATGATTAAAGAGGAAGGTTTATATGTATAATACATGCATAATATTGTAGAGAAACACTGATAAATTTAGAGATAATGCCACGCGGGTGGAAAATATTGCGGTACGAAGTTCGCCGGGTCAGCTAGTGTTACATAAACCGCAATATATTTGATTGCGTTGATTTAGAAGTCTGATTTTTTCAGTTTCAAGACGTTACAGAACTGAAGGCCTATGTAGTATGATTCGGATACTATGAGATAACCTATACTACTTATATTTCAAACTATGTGACATCTACCATCTTTAGTCACCCCACGACCATGGCTCCAGCTGAAATGCAACTGAAACTTCAGACTAAAAGTAAATAATCCCTACTAATATTATAAATGTGAAAGTAACTCTGTCTGTCTGTCTGTCTCGCTTTCACGCCTAAACCACTGAACCGATTTTGATAAAATTTGGTATAGAGGCAGATTAGACTTTGAGAAAGGACACATAGGCTATGTTTGGTCACGATAACCGACATCCACGCAGGCGGAGCCGCGGGCAAAAGCTAGTAACAAATATATTTGCGATGGAATCCGTTAAAAAGTAGTTTTATTTCAATGTAGTATGAATTTCGACCTCCACACATTCCTGAGAAAGACGTCGACAGATAGACAAACAACGAAGTGATCCTATAAGGGTTTCGCGTTTTTACTATTGAGGTACGGAACCCTTAAAAATTAAAGATCCCACTGCTGGATATGGGTCTATTCCAAAGAACGTATTCAAAATTTTACTATACATACAACACACACATATACCTATTCATGCCTGTAAGTCTCCGAAGGGGTAGGCAGACTAGGTGCAGAGGTGTATTAACACCCACATTTCGACAAGTATGATTTTGGATCCCACGTAGGTAATAAGGGGTGAACCTATTGCCGTCAAGCAGGCACTTTATCACATTTACTGTAGGATAGGTATGGTGGACTAGATTAGGTAGTCCTAATTGCACTCCACCGGTGACTATATTTAATAAAAATAAAAATTTAAAAACTAATTTCACAGTTTAATTCCACTGACATAAAAAGATATAAATCACCTAAATAAAACGATTATAATATAACTAGGTTAATTACTAAATGATAAAATATTTCACCAAATAAATAAGTAAGATATCGAAAAACTTACCGAAAAATTCGCGTAATATAAACTCAAATTCAATTTTAAAATCCTTAATTCTACACTGTATAATCCCAGCACTAATTTTAAAAATTAACACATAATTTTATTTATTTACACTATGTATACGATTTTATTTATTTTTCCGATATTCTACGATAGACAAAGGAGAGCGTGCGTGCGTCCGACACGGATCATAACACGGTACTGATATGAGTTCTCTATGACTGAAGGGCGACAAACCGACTAATATCTATGATAATCTATTAGTACTAATATATAGATAAGAAGTGTCTACACTACATTTTTTTGTCGCTTACCGATATTAAGTAATTAAATAGTGTCTAATAGGTTTGTATTGAAATAAAACTACTTTTTAATGGATTCTCACGCGATTTATTTGTTACGACTTGCGGTGTTGTACAAGGCGACTAAGGGATAGGGCTGTTTAACATCAGACAGATATATACAGCCCAGGCTCATCCTCAGATACATGGCTCGAGTCAACAATAGTGCCCGGAATACGGCAATAGGCTCACCCCTTATTACGTGGGACCTAATACAATGATTGGTGAAATGTGGGTGTTAACTCACCTCTGCCTAACCCTCCAGAGATAAAGGCGCGATTGTATGTATGTATTTACTTTTAGCTCGACGTTTCGACTACTTTTTAGCAGCCATGGTCGCGGGGTCACGTCGGATTGAATCCGTTGAAAATGGTTTATTTAAATGAGTGATATTCGCGTAAACTTCAGAAAGTATCAAATAGGTTTGTATATAGGTATTAAAAAACCGAAACGTGGCCACTGACGGTAGGGTTAGTCCGTGACCTAAAAGTCGCGCGGCGGGCTATGGAGCGAGCTATGCTTGGAGTCTCTTTGAAGGATAAAATTCGTAACGAGGTTATCCGACATGGAACCAAAGTTACCGACATAGCTCGCAGAATAAGTAAGCTGAAGTGGCAGTGGGCTGGCCACATCTGCCGAAGGACCGATGGCCGTTGGAGCAAACGAGTCCTAGAGTGGAGACCGCGCGTAGGAAAACGGAAGGTGGGACATCCCCTAGCCAGGTAGACCGACGACCTGCGAAAGGTGGCTGGGACGGATTGGATGCGGAAGGCGGAGGATCGGCAAACGTGGCGCACATTGGGAGAGGCCTATGTCCAGCAGTGGACTGCAGTAGGCTAATTGATTGATTGATTAAAAAATATTAATTGTGCTCATTACTGTAATATATTTAATTTTCTTTTTTATTAAAAAGTATTGATTTTTGACACAATGAACATACTTAATATTATTAAAATGTAAATGAAACATAAAAAATACATAGTATTTATAAAAACCTAAGTTTCAGAATCAATGGTTTCAGGCATCAAAGATCTCCCCATCGAAAATCTCTGTAGTGTGGTGTTAGCGGTTCGACTGCTACGTAGGGGGCGCATGTTTGACTCCCGCTCTCTTTTCCAGGGTGTAATCTAGCTCTGTACCAAATTTCATTATGATCGGTTCAGTAGTTAATAGGCGTGAAAGCGTAATAGACAGACAGAATTACTTTCGCATTTATAATATCAAATCGGCGGTTCGGAAACTCTTGCTCGATAAATTGTAAGAAACTTCATAGTAATTATATTTAAATATCTATTGTTATTATTATGTCTATGTATATTTTATTCATATATTTATGTATATATTTATATGTATATCATCATCATCACTTCACTATATATTAGAAAACAAAGTCGCTGTCGCTGTCTGTCCGTCCCTATGTATGCTTAACTTAAATCTTCAAAACTACGAAACGGATTTTGAAGCGGTTTTTTTTAATAGATAGAGTGATTCAAGAGGAAGGTTTATATGTATAATACATGCATAATATTGTAGAGAAACACTGATAAAGGAGACGGGGACTTCTGGGCCAAAATTGTAATGAGTTGAGATATGACTTAAAAAAAGCGGTATTTTTTTCTATTTCAAAATATTAAAAAACCAGCTCAATTGAAAGTCTGGAAGACGAGTAATCTTAAAACTAATTTTATTCCACTAGCAAAATAAAATATCGATTACTAAAAATTATTTAAACAATATTGCATATTAAAACACTTGCATCACAATTTGATATTAAATCAATCAGAGTGAACAAAACTTAATCATTATAATAATAATAACCATTTAAAATACCAAATAATAGTGTAATAAAAATAAATTCTGAATCGATTTCCGTTAATCGATTAATTATTTCTTGTGTTTATCAACTGTATTTTTAAGCTGTGACAGCTGACAGCTCCATTTTCAGTCAATCAGTTTATTTATTCAATCTTCAAAATTAATTATTTTATCGAAAAATTGTATATTTACACGGCTTATGGGATATACAATTGTTTATAAAATATGTACAAAAGTATGCTATATCAGTATGCTGTATCAGTTTATTGGTTTAAACCCAATGATCAATTGACTTCTGCGTTTTGAGTATTTCCAGTTGATTTCTTGATTATATTCCCATAACAGTGATTTCTCTTTACGGACTTCTCAGCTTGCTCCTGGTTACCTTAAAGTACAATGATAAACTTGTTTACTTGTTTGAGTTTTGCTCGGTATTTTGGATTTTGACATGGATCTCTGTGTGAATTGTGGCATAGAAAATGAAGTAAATAAGGTAATATATTTCCACCTGCGCACTTCTTAGACAATACTTTAATTATTATTGAAGAAGAATAAAAGATAATTATTATTTAAAGTGTTTTTTTTTTAACATAACATCCTTGTACTCATATCTTTAAAATCTCTTTGTAAGTTTTCGTACATTATCCCTGAGTGAAATATAATACAGTACAATTTAAAAGTATTTTAAGATAAAAAAAATGACCACTTTCTATTAAAACACCACAGAAATCACAGTTCTAAAATGTCAATTTCTTGCATAACCTCACTTTTACTAAATCTCTTATAACTCTGCTCTCAGATATCCAAAATCTGCAGAATTTTCAGGGATGGTTTAATAATTTATATGCTCTTAATTGATACCACCCTCATCTTATTACATTTTTGGCCCAAGAATGTATGAAAGCCTCCCCATCTCCTTTAGAGATAATACCACGGGGGTGGAAAATATGGCGGTACGAAGTTCGCCGGGTCAGCTAGTATTGTATATAGTACCTATTACATAAATGTATGCGTATTTGGTATCTACTATACTATACTACTATTTTTATTATGTAGTAATGGTTTTTGTTATCTTTCATAATGCACCTACTTTTTTAATCTCTGCACCACCAGGTTGGCTGGTAGAGAATGCCTGTGGCATTAAGTTCGCCTGTGTACATGTGTGCATGAAGTCTTAACAAATAAATAAAAAATATTAGTATGGATTATCCTTTTCTATTAGACAAGTGAAATAATAAGCTATACAATAACAAAACTGTCGACTATTTTATCTCTACTACGAGTGTAGCCAACATTGATAAAGCCGTCACGTTGGGGCCCACCGCGCGGGTGACAACGTGATACTGTCATACCTCAGCTGATCACTATTTATTGCTGCTGTCGATAGACTTATCTCAAATTTAATCCAATAACAATACCTTTAGTGGCTTTAGTGTATTGTACACCTGGCTGAACCTATTTTGTTTCAGCTAGAATATCCGAGTCTCGACATTCTGTTGGCGAAAACGCCAGTGTAATTGCTAATTGTAGTATGAAATTGACATAAATCATTAATATAATTATATTTTTTTTATGAAATTTGGGTCTTTGTAACTCGAAATACATTATTTATTTTATCATTATTACTATAACCACCGCAATGTCCCGAAATCCATTGTTAAAACCTTAAAAATGGTTCGCTTCAGCGCGATTCCATCAATAAGTAGAATGTCACTTTGTCTAGGGCCCCAGGGTGCGCTCGCTGTTTCGGGACTCCGTGGTCCCCACACCCGAAAAATGTTTGAGCTAGAATAACCAAGTCTACATTTTTGGTTTGGGATATTCGGGGAAAGAGTCCGGCAGAGACTAGCTTGCTTCAGTTCTGCAGAGCATTCCCTAGCGTCCACGATAGCTTACAACATCGCCATTTTGATTTCCGGTTGGAGTAGAAATGTAGAAGACGATTACGGGAGAGGGCTATTCTCCATCTGATAGTAAACAAACAGCCCATGATAAAGTACCCGCTTGACGGCAAATAGGCTCGTTCCATCTATACGTGGAACCGAAAATCATATTTGTCGAAGTGTGGGGTGTCAACACACACCTGCGTAAGCAGATGTTTACACTTTACAGCATCAAGACTGGCGGCTACTATTTTTGGAGTGCATCTCAGCTTACCATCAGGCGGGCGGGATGTAATCAAATGGACGAACTAAACATTGTAAAAATGTTATCTATCGTATCGATATAAAAAATAATTATCGCGGTCAACAATCGATAGCGAATTTATCGATAGTACAGCATCACTAGCAATGAACCCGTCCCACTCCTCAGGCTGACAGGGGGCGCAGAAACACGTGCTATTTCCACCCTTGAAGATTGTCTAAAGATCTGTCTTGATGCAACATGGCGCCTTTATTCGTCAATCGTGGTTTAACTAATGAAAAATAGGTATCTACGTTTTATATAAAATGTGTTATTTTTACGACCCAATCCAAAAAAAATTGTACCGCGAATTATATGAAATACATAGAGTTACGGCATGTTTATTGACCCCAAATTATGCTCAAAACGTGCTCTTTGCACAGAAGGTAGGTACGGGTTTTTGTGTGTGTTTCGAAGATAGCATGAGGTGCTACGGCTGCAGAGGAACTCAAAATCACTAATCATAGATTATATCAAAACAATCCGCGCGAACCAGACAGCCTCTGTGGCGTAGCGGTGGTGAACGCGGCCGCTACGCAGGCGGCGCGGGTTCGATCCCCGCTCGGAGCAAATATTTGTATGCATGAATATAGGTATTTGCATTGGTCTGGTCGTGCATCGGAGAGCACGTAAAACCGTCGGTCCCGGTTGCCATAAGAACATCTATGGCAGTCGTTACGGGTACCTAGTTGGAACCCTAAAAAGTTCAACAATAATGGTCTAGCTGCAATGCTTCGATATCGCCTAATGTCACCATTGGATTGTGGCGATCAGATGGCAGTCGCTTCACATAAAATATCGAGGTCCAGTCAAATCCGCAGTTAAGACTGGTAAAGCGGACCCCAGACTCCGAGGTGAAAGCTACGGATGCGACTGGGAATTAACGCTAGGATGAAGAAGAATCCGCGCGAGCCAGCGGTTCGTTTCTCTTGCGACTTGTGGTCAAGCTAGATATAATATACCGGGAACTATACCTACCTACATTGTTACGGTTGTAACACTTGTAACCCGTGGTCCATCTTTATGGTTGACTTCACTATCTAGAAAGTCATATTTTCGTGCATTTTACAAATTGCAAAGAATGCAAGCTGGTACCAAGAATGGTCCGCGCAATTCAGGGAGGCAACGCTATGGACACCTTTTCACCGGGAACGATACCGGGTGGGATACCTACTTGACGTGAGCTAATCAAGGAGGTGCTGACTCCTGCTTCTGCTGGGCACCGTTAAACAAATAGTTAACTTCGTTAATCGTTAATCCGCTACAAAAAAGTTAGCGTCGTTAAACGTTAAAGCGTTACATTTTGGAAGAATTAACGCAAGTTAACGTTAATCGTTGATCCGTTAATATCTGTAAAATTGCATCTCTAAATCGTTGTCAAGACGTTCAATTGCAGCGCTTGAGGGCATAGCAGTATTGTAATTAAATGAATAGATTTATGAATATCTGTTCCCCGAGGAATGCAGCATCGTTGAACGAGTCTTTTGATTTCATGTCCAGCTACATTTTAACGAGACTTTGCGCTTTACTCTTTAAAGAGTTAAAGTTCTTTGGTTTTTCCAAAAGACTGAGTGACAGAATTGAAACAGTCTTCTTCGTCATCATCGTTGTTACTCGCATTGCTCCTTGCACCACTTAAACTATCGCCTTCGAATTTTCCCGTAAGGCACCTTCTATCTTTTTTTCCATGCACTGTTTTACTGCATCTACTGCTGTCATACGTTTCCAGCCATATCAACCGGAACTTTAGGTGAAATGCCGCGGTAAGTTACCTATTGATGGCTGGAGGCAAGACTGGCGTATTTATTAGAATGAAATAATCATACGAAACAAATCTCTTCGCAGTTTTCTTTATAAGTAGTTTTGTTTTTGTTTCACTCGCTGCCACGCGCCGCCCAGCACTTGTCTAACTATTAGGCATTGGATGAACGATTAACGGACTTCTGCAAATTAACGGAAGTTAACGTGTCCGTTAACATTTTTAAATGTTAACTTAAAAGTTAATCCGTTAATCAAAATGTTAACTTCGTTAATTAACGATTAACGGATTAACGAGTTAATGCCCAGCTATGCTTTTCTATTATCTTGGTTGTTACCAGAGCGACCGGTAACCAATTTTTTGTCTATTTCTATGCATAGGAATATGATAGACATAGGAGTCTAACTGATAACGTCTCATCGTCGCGACGCATGTCCATAAGTAGTACGATGTTAGACACTGATAAAGAATTCAAGAAGAATTACTAAGTCGTCTATTACTAGATAATATTTTGTATGTCATTGTTTTTCTTTGTAATCTATTTCTATCTATAGATATTCAACCAAAGACTATAAAATTTGCTCTACATTATGCGCAGTAGAGAGCTACGAATTTTTTGGGTGTCTTTTGAGGATAGCACGGGGTGCTACAGCGGCGGAGGAGCTCCAATGGTCACTTACTTACACAGAGAATGCTCCCCCTTTAAACCACATCCAACCCACCGAAAACCTACCACCTGGGCATGAAATGCAATGAATGCCCTGGAAGTACCTTGAAATAGGAATATGAGAGGTAGGACACGACGGTGTTTCCATCCTAATCGAGCAGTCTGACTGGGAAAGTACCTCTACCCTGTAGACAACAACAGGTTATTTAACCGCGGTATTCTGTAGAATACCGCGGTTAAATAACCTTGTGTTGTGTTCCCGACGGACGTTACGTAGGGTAGCCAGAATGTTAGTAGTGTCATTGGGTAGTGCCACGGTGCAGTCACCAACCAAACGGGGTGTGTGACGAGGCTCGGCACATGCCTTGTTCTCGAGGTTCGGAGGTCAGGCGCCAGTCTTAAGACCACCCACATCTTAGTGATACATATTACGCGTAATATTTTATCTGTGCACCTTTTAGATATAGCATAGACAACGGCGTTCTATTTCGATATCTTATCTTAAAACAGATAACTAGTGTTTCGGATGTTTTTATAATATTTGCGATGTTATTCATACTTGTAATGTAGGAAATACTTATCTACCTCATGGTAAGTGGTTACCGTGCTATACGACAGGCCTCACTAGTATCTACCTGTAGGTACCTGTGTAGAAGAGAGGAGAAGATAAGTGAATGACTATTGACTAAAGAAAACAAAGAAATTGAAAGGATCAAGGATGTCTTCAGAATTGTCACATAGGTCTAATAGGTTTAATACCTACATCCTACATACCTCACATACCTATTTGTCGCAAAATGTAGTCTCGAGCGACGTCGACAGGCTTCCTAAAGCTATTTCTTCGTGTATCCTATCCTATATAAAGCAATAAATAAATAAAACAAATTAATATTTCTACGGCAACGAATAAAATATTCTGCTGCTGCGGACAATAACTTGTGTAATATATTAAGCAGCAGGTCTACCACTCCTACCATAATTGGCAGCAGAGCTACCATATTTGGCAGCAAATCTGCCATATTTAGCGGCTAATACAGATAATATTAATAATCTAAAGCCCTATTAACATCACGCCATCTATTTTCGTATAGCGAAACCAAAATATACTAGGTATTATTTATTCACATTTTAGTATCTAACTATAGATATATTTAATTGTAAGTTGTTTAAGCTGTGTCTAGACTATTATTACTGTCATATCATTCATACACAGATTCCATATCTCTAATACTATAATCTTAGATATTCAAAGACTATAATGTGTAAACTGAAACGTGATGCTGAATGTCAATGACCTCTGTGGCGTAGCGGCAGAACGTTCGACTGCTACGTCGAAGACCACGGGTTCGATTGCCACTATAAGTACAAATATTTCTATGCATGCACTTTATGTCTATTTGCATTAGTTGGAATGGTTTTATACGTATGTATGTATTACGGTTGTCTCAAGCCGACTCCGGTACGCATGCTGTATCCACTGGCTGGTATTGCACCTCCCAGTGTGCGTAGAGAGGTGGCTTCATCCATCGAAATGTGTAAACTCCAGATGGATCAGCGACACCCCATGCATAATCACTCTGGTGTGACACAGTGACTGAAAAGCCGCAAGAGCTTCTTCGCGTGCGTCGCTCCTATTATCTGCGAACCCTCTTCAGCCAGAGTTGACCTATGGGGAGCACAGAGGCCACCTATCCCCTTCGTCCCGCTATCAGAGAATCTTCCTCCCGGACGGTACCTTGCCTGGACCACCTGGAAGTCCTTAAATAGACTTCGGACGCAGGTCGGTCGAAGTAAGGAAAACCGTATTAGGTGGGGTCATTCAGACGAGATGGATCCACGGTGTGAATGCGGTGCTACTCCGCAGACTATGACCCACCTGTTAACTTGTGCTGCCTGCCCAAGCACGTGCACTCCGGAGGAACTTATGAGTGCCTCAGCTGACAACGTTATCGGAGTAGCTACACACTGGGCAAACAAAATATGACAAGATATGCCATCGACTCGACTCGACAGAAGAAGTTGGGATGTTTCTGGCTTTAGGTATCTAATCCACAAACTACTAAACTCCAAATTCATAAAATACAAAACTACACACACATTGCGACCGGAAACGGTGCGCACTGCGCGATATGAAAGGAACTTCATCCCACGCACACTCAAGCTGTGGAATGAACTCCATGCGGTGGTTTTCCCAAGCGACTACAATATGCGATTCTTCAAGAAGGGCATTAGAAGGTTTCTTCAGTGTCGGCAGCACGATTGTGACGCCCCTGGTGTTGCATACGTCCATAGGCCACGGTAACCACTATCTAACAAGTGGACCGTGCACTTTTTTTATATCACCTAAGTGGTATAAAAAAAACTAGAATGTGCCAAGCTACTTTTATTGCTCTGTGATAGTGCTAATAACCTCATGGAATAAATTAACTTTTTCTAGACATAACTCACTCATAAAAGCACCGTTGTACCTGCAGGGTTCTTCTATAAATTACTGAGTAATCAGGTTTTGATCTTGTACCGTTGCTTTTGTAAAAATGTTATCTATTAGGGTAGACTGGGTACGGTTGAAACGGTGGACGGTTGAAACAAACCAAATATCTCGTGAACAGTGCGTGATGGGGTGAGGGGTACAAGGGGAGAATGAAGCGGGCGACTAGTCGAAACACGAATTTTAGTTTTACGTCGGGCTTCGGGCGACGTGCTTGTCAATAGGAGGCCCCATTGTGTTTTTTGACGGAAAAGTAAGTATTTTTGTACCTACATTTTTGCGATTATTAGGCTTTTCTTTAAAGTTACAGTATTGAAAGTTTTATTTCGTTTTAATTAAAGCTTGTAGAATATGGCAGTATGAGTAGTTTTTATTTAAATTTATTATTATTTTTACTGTGAACCGTTTTATATCAAGAGGCGTATTGGGGACAGTTGAAACATTATTTGTGGGTACGGTTGAAACAATTTATTTATTTAGTTTTCTTGTTTCTTAGATGCCAAGGGTACGCCAAAGAATCCAATATTCAAGTTAGCTTTCGCACAACTGGTATTGTTCCGTTTAATCAACATTTGTTTACAGAACTCGGATTTTGCACCTGCGTTTGGCCTATCAGATAGGCCAAATTCAATCGAAGCAGCTAATGGTCCTATTCAGAACATCACAAATGGATACAAACAACGCACAGTATGTAAAATGCATGGGCACATGAAGAGTTCACAGAAGGTGGCCTTAGTTATGTTTGCCACAATTGTGACTCCGAATGAACTCGTAACTCGTAACCATGCAAGTATGTATTTTTGTTTAAAATATTAATTGTTATGAAAATAATGTATTTAGTTTTATTAAATATTATTAGATGATTATTAAAACATGATAATTGATTATATTTTGTATTATTTGCATGTGTTTCAACTGACCCCAGGCACTGTTTCAACCGACCCTGGCATGGGGACGGTTGAAACAAAAGACAGATTTTTTTTAATATGATCTTACACAGAAAATATTACACACTGATCTCAAATAACATTGCCCATTAGTAGACAGATACAAGGTCTTTTATTTAATATATTTCCGTCATCGCTCACTTAACAAATCCCGATGCTATGCACGATAAACGCTAAAATGTTTCAACCGTACCCAGTCTACCCTATATTGGCTGACCTTAATGGATATGGCGTCTGTACTACTATACTCTCCTTCCGACCGTGTTCGGTCACAGCGACTGGCTTCTGGTTAATGAGCGCTTCGTTGATGTGCTCTCAGGTGACTGACGTCTTTTTTATACCACTTAGGTGGCAGCCAAGCACACAACCCACCTGATGGAAAGTGGTTACCGTAGTCTATCTTTGAAACATGTACGACCACACACACTAAAGTCAGCACCTCCGACGTAATTGTAATGTATGGCCGCAGGAGGGCGGGCCTTGACCTCGTCTCATCTTGAGCTCCTCTCTCCTTCTCCTCTCAAATTCAGGCACCTGGGAGAGCACTGTGTTCCTCCGCCATAATCGGTCTGCTGCCATTGCCTCTCACCATGACGGATCGAGCTCATATCTCTTCATGTCTGTCTTGAGCATATCTTGGTACCGCAGGAATTGGCCGCCTTGTTTTCCTTTGCCATCCTGCAGTTCGCAGTAAAAGATGGCGTATAGGTGTATAGGCCCACCAAGTTCTCAGGGGCGGCTAGGTACCTACCCATACGGTTTCAAAGTTTGAACCCTTTTTTTAAGTGTGGTAATCCCCACGAGTACCCCTCCCCACCGGTGTCAGAGGAGGTGGGTTATGTTACACTCGAACCATCTAAAACCGTACTCCCATCTCAGGACCTCGTAGTCACATCAGTTGCCGATGGTAAAATAGCCTCTGACATATTCTACATCGCCACTTGCGGTGACGTAGAAAATGACGTCACATACTGTCCATCGTTGACAGAGAGGAGCAGACTTCACCATTTGAACAAGACGCCTACGTTTCCTTGAAGTGGCTCCAGCTGGAGACACATCTCCAGCTGGAGCCACTTCAAGTGCGGGGACGCCCATTGACGTCATTTCCTTCGCATCATAAGATTTCGTGCTTATCCGTAGGGCACCACGGATCACGCTCGAAAGCCTCCAGCAACTCCTGGCCGATCTCTATTTAAGCTCTGGGCGCAAGCTAGCGCAGGGCACACCCATCCAAATAGCTACCGCGCCTACGTAGTTTGACCGAACAGTGAACACACACGGCCACGAGTGCTTCACAAGTGGGCTTCACTTGGAATGAGTAGCAGTATAAAGAATCGGGGGTAGAATAAAAAAGAATGAAAGATTCTTCAATTTTTTTATTAAACTTATAAAATGTCTTAAGAAAAACAGTTTTTACATTAACAAGACATTATACTTATAAGTACAAAACATATTAATATACTTAAAGATTAGAGTAAGCACAATGGCATCATGAAACTTATTACAGATATAGATCTAGATCTAACATGTCAATCTTTTTTTTATTGCTTTTTATTTTGGCACAGCTCGGCAATTAGGCCCATTATACTCAGTTCTGAATCTTTATTTATCTACCCCGTTCAGACAAGTAGCGTATCGCGTAATAGAATAAAAGAATGTAGAGTACGCACCAAGAAATAAGTCCCTTGGAGGCGGCGGGCGTAGCAATCGCAACTGCTGTCGCCATACTGTGTATTGATTGGTTCACGCCATGACAGTAACATGGCCTGAACCAATCAACACACAGTATGGCGGCGATGTCATTTTAGTTCCTAGTTTTGCCGCGGGACTTATTAGCTGGCGCGGACTCTACCTATTTGGATTTGACATTTATGACGTTAGTTGACGGCTATCATATACGTCAAATCCCATACATTTGTCATTACTTTTTACATTTTGTATTTGGCCAACAAATAGCCACTTTTCTAGGACGGCTGAATCTTGATTAGTCTGAGGACAGCGGATCGGCCTTAGCATGGCGGCGTAGATATATCTCTTTTCACTTCGACCAATGAAATTGATGAGATATGTCTACACCATGACGTTTTGGTCATATGACATCTTTTTTCAGCGATTTTATTGGTCGAAGAGATGTCTTGATTTTGTCGATGTCCGCCATGCTGAACCTGCTGTCCAGATTGACAGATTTGACAGATTGTCTATACACATTCTCTCTCTTGCACATTGGACTGTCACTTTAGTACCTCTATAGAGTATATAAAACCGTTTTTGTTTACAAATTATTAAAACTATAACATCGGTTTTAAGTATCCTAATTATCATTATCCTAATGATATTATAATATGATTATTAATTAATGCTTCGTTCATTTGCAACTTATTATTAATTAGGATCTTTAACATTTCGGTCTGACATGCTTTATCTAAAAGACAGTAATTCATTAATGACTCTAGATGCTTTAAATTACGAAATAAAT
This sequence comes from Eilema depressum, assembly GCA_914767945.1. Classification (NCBI taxonomy): domain Eukaryota; kingdom Metazoa; phylum Arthropoda; class Insecta; order Lepidoptera; family Erebidae; genus Eilema; species Eilema depressum. The sequence goes on from OU612020.1 coordinate 21,631,090, forward strand.
GACATTATTTTTGTATGTAAGTTCGTCCTATATTAATATGCTTTTACAAAAGGTACAATCATTAACTATAACTAGAGTAGGTACATGGAAAGGTACTTCAATATTTGGTTTAAAACAAAATATAATATCATGAAAGTGAAAACGGTCTATTTAATAATGGTATGTTTTAATTTATTGACTAATTGTGTAATTATATAGAGAACTTAATTTACCGTCATCACCTTAATATAATCTCGGTCATAACCAAGGCCTGCCTAAAGAGCTGGGTACGCCCATGTGACGAAGACATGGGCGTACCAAGCTCTTTAAGGGATGGGGCAAATGTCAAATCGGATCTGTCTGTCGTGTGTTTTGAAATTCTTAACTTCGGGCCGAGCAGAGCAGGGTAGGGGTGGGGCAAATGCCTTACCTCGAAGTCCGGGTAATTAAATTACCACTTCTATGATTCAAGTTTAATAGAAATATATATTTTTCATTTTAACGACGTCTGGCTCCATCTGTCGATACTTTTCGGTACTAGCTTTTCTAAATAAATATAAGTTTCATATAAATATAATTTATATTTAAACTTAACATGTTTGCGTAAGGTAACCATATAAACAAAAATTAACAACAGCTGTTATTAAAATTAATGGCAACTAAAGTTATTTATTTATAATTATTTAACGAGAAGTTATAACTGGCTTTGTTTTAGGAAGATTTTAAACAACAATCAAATATGAACTATAATGACATCATCAGTTCATATTTGTTTACATCTAGTACAGGTACTTAAAGAAAATAATTAGACTGATAAGCAGGGTGAATAGAGATCAAAGGGTGAATATAATATTTTCTATCAAGTGAAATTTCAATGTAATAATGAATAGAATTCTTTAATATCTGGTTAGATATTTCAAATTTTGTAAAAGAAATGATTTTAAAACCATTTTATCTCTATTCACCCATTGATCCCTATTCACCCCGTTTTACTCGGTACAGTTAGTGACAAAATTATTTGTTAATCAAGTACCATAGGAAATAGAATTACAAAAAAGCTATGAACAACTTGAAGTTTTTTTAACCCGGAAATAGGTCGACAACAAAATGGCATAGTAGCCATTTTATTGTCGACCTGTCAATAAAGAACAATAATTTCATATTTCATTTTTTTTTTTGTATTCTACAAAATTTTTCGAGCTTAGATTATGCTTTTGCAGAGCTTTTCTCACTGACTACATTCATAAAACAGTTGGCATCTACAAATAAACGTGTACTATAAAAATACCATTATATCTTTGGCTGTATGAAAATAAAATCAGCAAAGCAAGTACATCTAATAAAGATAGTTATTAATGGTTGGTGGACCAATAAAAAAAATATATATAAATACAGCTGTGTATTCGGTGCAATATCAATACAAATAATAAAAATACTGAATATATACAGTATTATGGGCGATAATACACCTCTGCTTAACCCTCCGGGGATTTACAGGCGTGAGTATATGTATATACATATACAACATATACCCTTTAAAAATAAATATAAGTATTATTTACTAATAAACACTTTTGGAAATGTTATTATGAGGCTTAAAAGATAGCAATTGAAACTTTTTCAGTCAACATTTAATTTTATTTATATTATTACGCATTGTATAAACGTGATTTTTATTATTTTTAACATTTTCATAAAAAAGGAAGCTTTATGGGCTATCGTATATAAACTATTTAACTTCAGAAAACAATGAAAAATCTTCATAATATTATATTTTATATTATGCTTTATAAAATAAATTATAACCACTTTGAAAAAATCAATAAATGATTGAGTTTGTATAGAAAATGGTAACTTTTTTTATAAAAATATTATAAAAAAATATTTGGAAACAAACAAAAATGTGAATTAGTAGGTATAATCGCGGTGATTGTCACAAATACCTCTATTATGCATGCCTCATTCTTTACAGTTAAAGAATTCAATGCAAATTATACTTCGTTCGTATAAAAATATAACTTATACAAATACCGGCAAACATCTCTAACATGGCGGCGTAGTGGGGGTCACTTCCCAATATAGTACAAGGACAAAACATAAAACCAGTAAGGCCCGTTACGAGACCAAAAAATGACGAATCTGTAGTCGCGTATTTCCCACCGCGTGGTTACCGGCATAGTAGAATTTGGGCCAGCCTATCTCTTCCCATGCTGTGTCGTACAAGGCGACTTAGGGATAGGGCTGTTTAATATCAGACAGATAATATACAGCCCAGACTCAGCCTCAGATACATGGCTCGAGTTAATAACAGTGCACGGAATACGCAAAGAAAGAGAAGGAAGGCTCCTCGTCTAAATTAACCTAAGGCGTCATTTAGACCGAAAGGGTTTCTCGCCAGCAATATACGATTATCGCAAGGACAGAAAAAACTTGATTCGTCTAAACATTCACAGAAACAATAGCCGCTCGCTCAGCCACGCCTTGCGAGAATTGCCTTGCATTTGACATTTGGTAGTGTCTGTCTTCTTCCTGCTAGCGTTAATTCCCAGTCGCATCCGAAGCTTTCAGCTCGGAGTCAGGGGTCCGCTTCACCAGCCTTAACTACGGATTTGGCTGGATCTCGATATTTTCCGTGAAGCGATTGTCATCTGACTCCACAACCCAATGTTAACATTAGGCGATATCAAAGCTTTGCAGCTAGACCGTTGTTTTTGTATTTTTTAGGGCTCCAACTACCCCTAACGACTAACTACCATAGATGTTCTTAAGGCAACCGGGACCGACAGCTTAACGTGCTCTCCGAGGCACGACCAGACCAATGCAAATACTCATATTTCATGCACACAAATATTTGCACTGAGCGGGGATCGAACCCGCGCCTCCTGCGTAGCGGCCGCGTTCACTACCGCTACGCCACGGAGGCGGTTGGTAGTGTCTGTCTAAACAAACAATAATTAAACATAGGCGATTATGTCACATACGAGTCTCGTATGATATCGTGGGCGAAAATTTAGTGTCTGCCTGTGTGTAAACACTTTGATGCGAAGATGTTATGGCGATTATTGTTAGTGATAGCGTATGATTTATGGGACCGAAACGTGCGAGAAATTCTCGCCATCTAGGTGACGCTTTAAAAAGGGGGTTGAAGGTACTGGTCAATGACGCGAGCTGTTGGTGATGTCTGCCGGTCGATATACAATTCACGTACTCGCAGAACTGAATATGTATCGAAAAGCAATTCAAAACTGATTCAAAGAGGGTAGTTTGATATTACCAGCTTCTTTCCTCACAGGCTGTATAATTAATTCAAATTTTCATAAGTTTTTCTTATTCATAGAGCTAATATTTATTTTATTTTTAATTTTTTTGACCTTTTAAGTTCTTTTTTTTCAGATTGAATGTTTAATATTCAGTTCTTTACTTCTTTTCTTTATCAATAAGATGAAATCAATGGTCATCAATGTTTAGTCAATATATAAGCTGTAATCCCTACTAATATTATAAATGTGAAAGTAACTCTGTCTGTCTGTCTGTCTGTCTGTCACGCCCAAACCACTGTACCGATTTTGATGAAATTTGGTATAGGGGTAGATTAGACCTCGAGAAAGGACATAGGCTATGTTTGGTCGCGATAACCGACATCCACGCGGGCGGAGCCGCGGGCAAAAGCTAGTATTTAATATTTTCAATACCTACTTCTTCTTTATTTTATTTTTTCAATCATTTGCGTGAAAACACAGTAATAATCTCAATACTCAATATGTTTGTCGATTTCGACATTTTTTTTAAATAATAAAAATATAATCTAATAAGTAGGTATATTATACTCAAATTTAGAAGCTGTCAATGGTCTTAGATTGTTTTCTACTATATTTTTAGATAATTATATTGCTTAATGCACAAGGCACTTAAGAATAAATATTGAGCAGTGCTTTACTTTACAATATTTTATATATGTACAATTATTATATTTATATAATACATACATAGTGATTTTTGGTCTTAACTGAAAACCACAACCTGTATACGGAATTATTAGTGATATTTATAATAACACTTCTGTCGTTAAGGCATAGTATGACTTGTAGTTTGAGGTCATTATGAGAAATCGCCCTGTACGTATTTATATTATAACGTATTTGGAATAGTTCGAACTATAATATATATAGCTATTTATTTCACTATATGGGAAGCTCGATTTTATAATTACAATATTTATAATTATAACATTTATTTAATTTATAATTTTAACGTACAGTCATTGTCAAAAGTGGAATGATTAAACCGATTTAAAAATAAAAAATCTGAATGCAAATTTCTAATTATATGAATCGAAATTCTAAAATATACAAAGTAGTTAAACGGCATTTACATTATTAAATATAAATTACTTCGCAAAAAAAATATTTTTCAACTGCAAATGACCATTTACTTTTGACGCTAACTATACATTATGTGATTTTTATATTATGCACATATAGTCTTAAACCCCTTAAAAGCATCATTATGATATAAATATAACGACATGCTTTTAATCCAAATATAAATATAAAACTTATACAATATTATATTTTATACTTAAATATCTATTATATTTTATATTTTATTAGTTATTCTATCACCAGTGTTCTTATTCGTTTGTCAGATACATGTCAACGAAATACTGTACGCTCATTGGTTGAAAATTATCAGTAACCTACAGCCAACCAATCAGCGGTCAGTATTTATTTGTTACGTTGACACAAGTTTGACAAGTTTATCAGAATCCGGAGTTGATTTTGTGAAAAGATTTTAGTTACTGTCAAATAATATCATCGATGAAAGAAGATAAATGATAAGTGACGAGATTTTGTCAAGCTACAAGCAATATCTACTATCTAGGCCAGTGATACTCAACCTTTTCGCTGTGACTTACAATTATTTCATACACTTCTTCATCATCGCGGTAAATCCCAGTCGCATCCGAAGATTTTCGGAGTCTGGGGTCCGCTTCACCAGTCTAACTGAATTTCGATATTTTTCCGTGAAGCGATTGCCATCTGACCTCTACAATACAATGGTGACATTGGGCGATATCGAAGCAATGCAGTTAGACCAGTTGTTGAATTTTTTATGGGCTCCAACTACCCGTAACGACTGGCATAGATCACTGACCTAGAAAAACTTTGAGAATGTCTGCAAAAATATTACAAGGTATGGTAACAAAGTTCATATACCCTAAAGTACTAATCTAAACACAAATACAAACTTGTTTGTCTGTCATTCAGACTGTTACGTCTGTGCGGTTTCTTCTTCCTCCGCCAATATGGGAGTGGTGTCAGGAGATTTTAGTATCCTCCTCAATAGTAATGCTATACCTGCTAGTATTAGGACTACGCCAATTCCCTGTGGATTGAAAAAATAGGATATCATTGACTGTCGTGTAAGCGTGTGCAATATACAATTATACATAGAGAATGGCTGATATCAGAAGTGATTGCTTCATTTTTCTATCAATCTATGTTTACACGGCTAATCCGGAATGGAATAGAAATGAACATCTTTTCTTTTAAGATATCATCAAATGAGGTCGTGCGTTTGGAATGAAGTTATAGGCGGATCTGAATTATACATATTTTTTTTTTATTCTCTGGACGACCCTGGGTCATCAACGGTTCCCTGGGTCGGCCGGGTTCGAGCGACATGTCTCAGACAATCTCCCCTCCGGCAACTGACGACCCATAGACGGCGTGCCTTCTATAACCTTCCCCAAAAAAAGGGTCATCAACGATTTTGAGATGGCCCCATCATATCCCGGAAAAGGGGGGGAGGGGGTTCCGCAGCATCTTCCCTGCCATTGCCCGCTGCCGCTAGCTGTTTCAAGCCAACCATCGCACAACAGATGCAGTTTCAGTCACTTCGAGTCCGATATATCCACTTTATTGTTGGTTCGGACGAGTGAAACATGTAAGGGCTTTTTACTACTACTAGAAACGATAACTACTAAAAACTACTTCTACTAGAAACCATTACTACTAAAAACTACTACTACTACCAAAAACCATTTCTACCAAAAACCACAATAAAATTATAATCAACTACTAACCGTGAGCGCGTACAGTCCGTAGGGTACCCAGTACCGCATCCGCAGCGCGAATTGGGCGAGCGCCGCGTACTCGGGCGTCACCTCCAGCTCCTGGCGGAACCACATCATGGGCACCATCGTGTCCTCGTCCGGGAGCGCGTTGGCGATGCTGTACACCATACAGGAAGTTGTAGTCAGGGTAATGGGAGCAATGTGGGAAATAGAGGTGAAGCTACTCAAAATTAATAGCTGGATATATTTTAGAAATAATATATTCTTAGATACCGTCAAACGGGGTGAATAGAGATCAATGGGTGAATAGAAATAAAATGGTTGTTAGATTTTATAAATAACTAGCCTTCCGCCCGCGGCTTCGCCCGCGTGGATCTCTTATCTCCGGTTCTACTCAACCGATTGCTATCAAACAGACGTAAGATTTTAAGTCTGATCAAGACCTTTCTAACAAAAAAACCGCATTAAAATCCGTACAATAGTTTTTGCGTCCATCGCGGACAAACATTTCCAATTTACAATTATATAATAGTATAGATAGATAGAAGATAGATTCCTTTTACAAAATTCTAAGTATCGAACCAGGCAGTTCAATTTTATAAGCGCACAACGAGTACCAACTCACCAACCTACTTCTAGCACAAGCACTTTAGCTTAGGAGGGGTTAACGGGAAATATAGATTGTCATTGGTCGATGTCCAGTGACGTCACCCAGCCCGACCAATGATAAACTCTGTCAAGGTTGTTGCAACGTTGTGCTCGTCGTTGTACGCTTACAATTTTTTTTTTCTTTTTTTTTTTAAAGAATATTAGCAACCGAAATTACTAATATTCCCGTTAACCCCTCCAGCTAAGCTATATTGCTTGTGTTAGGAGTGGGTTCACGTCTTTTTTTTTTAATTGCTGATCTTTGATAATTCATTGAACATTGAACTTGTCCACAGTTTCACTTAAAACAAAATTACTACAGAATTTGGTTGTCAATTTTATTTCTATTCACCCTTTGATCTCTGTTTTACCCGGCACTGCTTGAAGTTTACGTGAATATAATTGCTTGAAGAATATAAAAATGCTTTTTAACGGATATTCTAAGAGCCGTGATCGCGTCGTCCGACTGATGGGTCGACACGACTTATTCTGTTTGTCTGATTGGTCTGACAACACCTATTCGTCTAACTGACCAGTTGGCGCAGTTTTTTTCCTGTTAAGTCAACTGATCGGTCAATTGTTTCAACTGATCGGTCTAACGTGGACTACTTTTCCCATTCACATTGACTTAACTAAACTTCCGACAATATTAGTATCTAACAAAAAAAAATATTTTAATCAATAATCATTAAGATATTCTCAACCAACCTTGGTATGAGAACAAAAACAAAACAAAATAGAGCAATCTAAAAACAAAACAAAAGCAAGCAACTTACGGAATGCCTGTGACGTGTCTGATGAGCAGGTTGATCTGTAACTGCGCGCTCACTGCTAACGGCATGCCCGTGAACATCTCTAGCACGAGACGGAACCTCATGTTTCTAAAACAATATTATAGATAGGTAACGTTTTTTCATTTAATGTGACACTCGACACGATAGCCAAAAAAAAAATTATTACAGGGACCGGCGACAAACCCACTATTTATAAAAATAAAACAAAGATTAATTCAATTTATACGAGTGTTTATAACTAGAAATTAATATTTTTAAGCTATCACGATGTAAACTCATACAGCCTTATTACAAAACACGGACTAACTCTAAACCCAGGTCTAAATCGTCTTTGGACCATGGTCTAAAGAAAATGTTATTACAAAAAGCGTTTTAGTACTAAACCAAGGACTATCTCTGGTCTAAAGATAAACCTGCGTGACCCCTAGTTTAACGTTGGTCTAAAGTATAAATCACAATAATAATACATCAGACTTGACATACGTCATATTTTGGCATAGGTACTTTTTTTTCGGAAGTCCAATTTTCGGCTCTCTTTTTCTTTTCTCGTTCCAACTCGTAAAATAACTTGCAATAGGTATATTATGTATACTAAACTAAATTTAAAAGTGGGTATAAAAATTGGAAAAATTTTAGAACAGAACGCGCGAGCTCCGGCAAACTACGTTTCGTTCCATTTAACGTCTTATAACAATGATAACAATATTATAACAATGATTGCTAAATAATAGCATAATAATGATATTATATTATAAAATAAAGTATAACTATTATTCATGCAATTGAATTTAATGAAAATATTTATGATTAAATATTTTTTTCAGCATTTTTAGTAAATATTATTTATTAGTGATTTCAGAAATTTTAGAAACGAAACGTTGCGACCGAATGATATCATAATGAACGAACAATAGTTGGAGTTATCTGTGGTTGTTATTTAGGCCAAGGTCTAAACCAGTCTAAACTAAGGTACTAAGTAGTCTCCGGATTATTCAGCTTTTGTAATAAGGAGAGGTTTAAACCATGGTCTTGACATTAAGCCTGGACTCTGTAGTTCGTGTCTAAACCAGACTTTGTTCCGTTTTTTGTAACAAGACTGATAGTTTTTGTGATTTCGGGACTGTTCGCGATTAATCAACATTTTCGAACTTATTTGTGACGACGTTTCGGGTGCGTTGCAGCACCCGTGGTCACTTGACGACAACGTACCCGAAACGAGACGATTCAGATGACAGTGGCATTACTATAGCAATTACCCACTTACTCATTGGGTTTGAGTCCGTCCACCTTGCGAACGTAGTGCGGGTCGGACAGCAGGAAGTGCGGCAGGGACACGAAGGCGGGGGCCCCGAAGCGGCACGCCGACATGTTGAGGGCCCCGGACGGCACGCAGTCGGGGGACGACTGCGGCTCGTCGCAGAAACATTTCTGAAAAGGTACATAGGTTTTAAATTGACTTAACTTAAAGGAGGGAGAAGGGAAATTTTTATTTTAGTATTTATGTGGGTAAGATGGTATATTGGAGCGGGTAGAATGATATATTGGAGTGGGTAGAATATGTTGGAGTGGGTAGAATGATATGTTGGAGTTGGTAGAATGATATGTTGCAGTGGGTAGAATGATAATGTTGGAGTGGGTAGAATGATATATTGGAGTGGGTAGAATGATACATTGAAGAGGGTAAAATGAAATTATATTGGAGTTGGTAGAGTAATATTATATTGGAGTGGGTAGAATAATACATTGAAGAGGGTACAATGATATTATCTTAGAGTGGATAGAATGATATATTGGAGTGGGTATAACGATATATTCTACGCATAGGGTGACCTGTCTATGCCACTGAGAGTTGAGAAATGGAGCTGGCAAGGACAGACAAAGAAAATCACGAATAAATTTTAAACATCAAATATATCAAGACCGCAAAAAGCTCGCGGCTCAGTGATAATCGAGTAAGTTAACACATTCCAAGGTTAAGCAATACCTGCCAGCCCCCCTAGACAAGTGGCAATTCGTTGCCCGGCGTATCATGGAATAGAATGATAAATGTATAGGATTTGACGTTTCTGACATTCGTTGACGCCTGTCATATACGTCAAATCCCATAAATTGGCACGCGGTACAATTTTTTGGGCACGCCACCAATGCCATCAGTGCCACCTGGGTTATTAGGTGGGCATTCTGTGCCTATACCTGTTTCTTTTTTTCTTTCTTTCACAAAGTAAGAACGAACAGACGGACATTTTCCAGAAAGCATGATATAAAGAGAGGAGAGGAAATAAATATTCCCCCAGCCCCAAATAATCATGGGATAAAACAGACAGAGCAACTTCAGCCAACAACACGCCCCCCCCCCCCCCCCCCCTCCCCGTCGGCACGTCTAGGACTTCATTGAACTTTTTTTTTTTTTTTTTTTTAATATGGCATGTTCATGCATGAAGGTTCGCCACCCCTGATCTACCCCAATAAATTCGACAACCTGTGCCCCAAGCACGAAAATATGCGTATTCGTAACCTAAAGGTATCGAGAGAATGGAGCATTGTGATTGGCCGCCTGCCTACTGTGAACCAGTGTGCGTGTGAAGCCGGCCAATCGCAACGCTCCATTCTCTAGATGCCTTTACCTTACGAATTCCAATATTTATCAACCTCGGGGCACTGGTTGAGACATGAATTGAGTTAAAAATGGGCATCCATCCAAGACTTATTTCGCTAGTATTGCTTAACCTTGCAATGTGCTAACCTCGTTGGCTCGATCGTAAAGATCTTCCTGAGGCTTCATATACACCAGATTGATATCTTTATAATGGCCAATAAATTGATACAAAGACTGCAGGAGCAAAGGTCGGCACGATTTTAAGGGCACGCTCAATATCCTATCTATTGGATTTTTCTCTATAGATTAGTTTAATCTATCAATGATAAGATAAATTATTCGTAAGGACTGATTAATTACTCTGTAAGGAGGCCCTTTTTACTTTTATATTTTTTATCTGACATAGAAAATTCTCGTATAACAGTGTTCGTCTGCAAACTCCTTCGAAACGGCTAGAGTGCTAGACCGATTCTTATGACAATTTTTGTACAGGCATAGTGTTTGTCTGAGAATTGGTACCCCCCCTTCCCCTTTTCTGCCACCTCAGTGAAATAAAACAAGCCTTAAGATAAGAAGGGGTATGAGAGGTTCCCCGGCTCCGAAATGCAAGCTTTGGTTCTGGAGATAGCTGTGTTGATGACAAGTGGTACTTACCATGCGAGGGAAGTGGTGTCCATTGTCAAAGGTCTCTATATTGGCCGCGTACTGTACCCCATCGACGCCGAGGATGTTCACGTTCTTGTCTTTGGCCAGGATTAGGTATCTGAAATAGAAATAATAGGTAATAGTCAACCCGGGGGCGAGTTGGGGACTCTGTAGTACCCACACCGGAAGAGGGCCAGATCGAGAGATATGGCCCTGGGCCGGCCGGGGTGCGAGGGATATGGCTACGACAATCTCACCTTCGGAAACCGACGGCCCACAGACTGTGTGCGTTTTAGTCGGTTCGAGTCCGACATAACCTGCTCGCACGATAAAAAAAAGGTACTATAGGTCAAAATAATAAATCAATCAATCAATCAATTAGCCTACTGCAGTCCACCGCCGGACATAGGCCTCTCCCAATATGCGCCACATTTGCCGATCCTCCTCCTAAGTAAATATTCTAGGACATTCCATAGGTTTCAAGAAATTTTAAAAACCATCTCTCTTTTCTGAGAAAAGTTAACATCTCGCGACCAATGCAGACCTTACAGGGGGAATGGTCCGACCAACTGAACCACATGGACCAGACGTGGACATTCGTAATTCTCCTATACATTCGCCTTGGGGCGACGGTGGAGCCATCTACGAGCGGGTTCAAGTTCCGTCTTGAACGTTCACTTTTGCCGATCTAAATCCACATTATATTTTTCCAATCTAAATGCACATCCATACCTACTTTATATTATAAAAATGCGAAAGTAACTCTTGTCTGTCTTGTCACGCCTAAACCACTGAACCGATTTTGAAGAAATTAGGTACAGAGATAGATTAGACCTCGGGAAAGGACATAGGCTATGTTTGGTCGCGATAACCGACATCCACGCGGGCGGAGCCGCGGGCAAACGCTAGTTCTACATAAGTCAAATTTATTAACATTAGTACAAGACAAAATGAACACATAATAGAGACCTTAATTTGATACTTAAATTATTCCTAATAGGTACCACTTAATAGCTTAGTATTTTTATTTACCACTCTGTCATTCCAATATCAATATACTCACGAGCAAAGATCAGACGAGAAGATGAAGACCTCTTCTTGTCCATACTCTGGCGCCCACAGCTCCCCAGTAGAGCCTCTCACGACGCCGCATTCGTCCCTAAAGTGGGTCCTGTTGCTGTACTGCCACATCTGGACGTTGCCCAGTTCTGAGAAGTCTCCAGCTCCCGTGTTCATGTTGAAAGATCCATCGAATTCGGTGGAGCCGTTGCGCTGAAGAAGAATGTACAAAATGTTTATTCAAGGTACAAAGTTTCGTGACAATACTAGCTATTGCCCGCGGCTTCGAATTGATCCCGTTTCCGCAACTCATAGGAACCTTTTTGGGATAAAAGTAGTGTGTTATTTCAGACTGTAATCTATTCCAGATTAGAATGAGTTAGAGCGTGATTGAGTATCAAACATGCAAACAGTCTGAATCTCGATTTATAGCTAGTGCTAGTACTGCCCTTCTAGCCAAGTGGCAACTAATTGGCCAGAGTATAAAATAGAACGATGAATGTATGGGATTTGATGTATATGCCACGTCTTTTGACGTTTATGACATACGTTGCCGACTGTCATATACGTCAAATCCTATACATTCATCATTCTATTAGAGTCCGCGCCAGCTAATAAGTCCCGCGGCAAAACTAGGAACTAAAATGACATCGCCGCCATACTGTGTGTTGATTGGTTCAGGCCATGTCACTGTCATGGCCTGAACCAATCAACACACAGTATGACGACAGCAGTTGCGATTGCTACGCCGCCTACAAAGACTTATTTCTTGGCGCGTACTCTACAATACGCCGGATTGTCAAATCTGTCAATGTAAATCGAGATTCCAGATTGAGTATCGTTCTGCTGTGCAATACTCTAAGCGCTCAGCGTCGAACACAACGTTGCGACAACCTTGATCCAGATTATCATTGGTCGATCTCTAGTGACGTCACCCTGTCCGACCAATGACCAGCGTTGTGCTCGACGCTGAACGCTTAGAGCTCTGCCTCACTAGGACGCCATAGCTACGTCACCGGCTACGTATGGAAGCAGTTAATATTTAAATGAAACTTTGCCAAACCGTCGCCAGGTGAGTTAGATACCATGTATTTCAATATTAACTGCTTGGATACGCAGCCGGCGACGTCGCTATGGCATCCTAGTGAGGCAAAGCTCTTAGAGAATTCCACAACTGAAATACAGGCCATAGTACTTAGTACATATACTAGCTAGTATCGTTCCACTGCCCGCAAAACTAGGAAAAATCAGGAACATAACTAATTTTAAATATGATACAAATACGATAAACCCTTGACCGTCATAATTAGATTAGGCACAGTTGATAAAAAACTATGTAATTATCGCCTAAGTACCAAATAAAATTAAGATAAGATATATTAGCTATATTAAAAATGGCTGTAATAATGAAATATTTATCCTTATCTTACTTAAGTAACATTTCATCACTGATGACTTGATGACACATATTGGTAACAAAATTACCAAAGAACTAATAACCTTGAAAAACCGTCGCGTCGGTCCCGGTTGCCATCTGTAGCAGTCGTTGCGGGTAGTTGGAGCCCTAAAAAGTCCAAAAAACAACGGTCTAGCTCCAATGCTTCGATATCGCCTAATGTCACCATTGGGTCAGATGGCAGTCGCTTCACGGAAAATATCGAGGTCCAGCCAAATCCGTAGTTAAGACTGGTAAAGCGGACCCCAGACTCCGAGCTGAAAGCTTCGGATGCTACTGGGAATCAACGCTAGGATGAAGAAGAGAAACTTGAAATAATTCGTCACCATTGTACTATAGATCTGAGTGCATCCTAAGCTCGAACTTCGCATACGGATCGCTCTCCTAGTCCTCCATTATTGGTTTATCTTAGCTTTTATATCAGCGAATCCAGCCCCAATTCGTTCAATGGCAATTCGTTGGCCGGCGTATTATAGAATAGAATGACGAATGTATGGGATTTGACGTATATGACAGTCATCTACGTATGTTATAAACTTCAAATCCCAAAACCATTCCGTCGTTCGTCAAGGGGGGGGGGGGGGGGGGCAGGCATATTCACAATGAGGTGACGTCCAAGCACCACTGCTACCGTACTGGCTACCGCTTCGGCCGCGTATGAAGCTACAGGTTCGTAACCAGTTTCGGTAGAAGAAAAATAGATCTTCGTAAGAATCGTAAGATACCAGTTACTAAACAATTATTTTTTTCTTTATACGATACCACTGGCTGTAAGGTTGGCTTGAACTCCAAGGATTTTAGTTCCCAAAACAACGTATATGACGTTTATGACTTTTTTTCACAAAAATTATGAATTGCCATTCATCTAGGAGGATTGTGTCGCTATAGAAATATTCTCTAGAACAATTTCAGACCCCTCTGACAAGGCGTAGAGAATGATACACCACATGCGTTTTAGTGTGTAAGAGCCACACTTTAGTGGGCCTCCTCACGAAACAAAAGAACCCTAAACCCTGTATGATACCTACAAACTTGAATATAACAAATGAAAAGTGTGAAAATCGACAAGAATAGCAGTTCGTGTCGTTACACAAGAGGGAAAGTTACTACGTGTGATCCATGAAGGAATTCTGCTGATCGTAAGTGCGTGACGCAATTCAGTAACGATCGCTGTGTTTGTATTATAATCGATGCGACAGGTAGGAAAACTGTAGTAGATAAATATTAGTATTTATTCGTTTTCACCGGTGTTTCTCTTCTTCTTATTAATAATGTGATTTGTTATAAGAACAACATAGCGTGTGGCGCACTACAGTAATAGTGTCCATTTTGAAATATGAACGAAGCGGGAATGAATTTTGAATTTCGAATTTGGAACTGGGTACCAGAAGATTGTAAAATCCGTTCCGATGCCGTCCGTTTGGTGGGGTTGGACCTTTACGCGCCAATTTTTAATGTCTATGCGTTCTATGATATATAATTTCATAATTTAAAGATGACTAGTGGTCTTTTGCGATACTAATTTTTTGAAGGGAGAATCTCTTTAGGCTCGTTCGGCATTTTTCGTAGAACATTTTTTGATATCGGAAAAAAGACATTTAATTAGCAACACCGTTACCAACACCTCTAATGACAGTTACTGTTTTTTTATTCTTACGTACAGTCAGTATAGTCGTATTCATTGCTCTATTGCTTGTTGAAAATTATATCTATCAGCAAAATGTTGCTGTAGATACCGCGACCTCGAAAATGTTGCATTTTATTCAAATTTGCAGCAATATAATGCTGATTAGTGCTAACACTGCTAACAGGCAAAATAACCGTGCCGTGACATTGACAACTCGGTCAGTAACTGTTGGACGGTTACGTAACGCGATGCGTAATGTTATTGAGGCACTAGCACTTTTGATAGAATCTGGTAGATATTGCTCAGGACATATATTTTGGACCTAAATCGCGAGACAAACAAGGCCTTGGCGCGCGCGGTTTGTTTTTTAATAATCTATGCTTGGTGAATTTGAGCTCGAGAATCGCAAACCGCGCGGCCCGCGACGAGCACCGGCAACTCGGGCGTCGGAGGTCGCAGAACGACCTCCGTCCCCCATGAGCGAGGGCCTGGGGGTGGCGGGTGGGGCCGCCTGTCACCCTAGCAGAAGCAGGCCGCGGCAGCGGCGCGCATTGCGTGCCTCCCCATACCCGGGGGCGACTCCGTGGTCCCCACACCGGATGAGGGCCAGTTCGAGAGATATGGCTCTGGGTCGGCCGGGGTGCGAGGGATATGGCTACGACAATCTCACCTCCGGCAACCGACGGCCCACAGTCGGCGTGCGTTTTAGTCGGTTCGAGTCCGACATAACCTCCTCCTCCGGTTCCGGCGGGGGAGGTCTCCGTGGGGATTTTTCGCATGATAAAAAAAGAACAAAAAAAGGTGAATTTGAACTCGTCCACCGCGGTAGCACCCTGTGCTATCCCCAAAAGACACCCAAGAAACGT
This sequence comes from Eilema depressum, assembly GCA_914767945.1. NCBI lineage: Eukaryota > Metazoa > Arthropoda > Insecta > Lepidoptera > Erebidae > Eilema > Eilema depressum. The sequence goes on from OU612020.1 coordinate 21,646,836, forward strand.
GTACTGGGCGTATAGAGAACATTTTGGGCACATTTGAGGTTCAAGATATGGCCCGAACAATACAAAAAGTATTGCAGTTTTTGAATGTAGTGACGTAGCAGTTTATTTTGATTACATGTCACAAATCGATTTAGAAAGAGAAAAGAGATTCGACTTCGGGCGGAACTCGAACCCGCGATCTTTCCCTTACAGGGGGAATGCTCTGACCACTAAGCCACCGAAGCCCGCACGAAGCCGACTCAAATTCCTCTATACTACCGTCTTTGGGGCGACGGTGGAGCCATCTACCGATACTCTTACGAGCTATCGGAGCCAATGAATGATTTTGCAATCATTTTTAAACATTGAATGAAATTTTGAAGCAAGCCCGCCCGAAAGAGAAGTTGAGAAGAGATGAATTTGAATAGTCAGCATAATAAATGCTTCAAAATTTCATTCAAATACATGTCACAAATTAAGTACCCAACTTACTATGAATATATTGCATCTAAAGACATGAAATGCCGCGCGGTTTTAGTCGGTTCGAGTGCGACATAACCGCAGGAATTCCTGCACAAAAGAAAGGTACCATGAAAATGATTTTAGATCCACATTTTTCTTGCTTTATACAGAAATAGTAACCGACATTCGCCTGACATTGACTTTATAATTGCGATTATTTATTCTCATTTTAATATGCAAACTCAATGCGAAAAAATTGCATATATTATAATATTTTTTTAACTCTTGCATTATTAACTAAATTTGAAATTGCTGTTCTACAATAAATTAATATTTCAAACTCAATGTAATTTTTAAGAAATAAGGAAATATAATTATTTATTTATGAGAACATTTGCACTTGCATCAAAGTTTTAAAATAGTAGAGGAAGCTTATTTTAAATAAAGATTATGAAATTATAATGAAAGTCGGGGGTCACCTCAAGTCAAGTCAATGTTTAAGTAACACCCGTATTTACAAACGATACTGTGAGGAGTGTGAGGTCTCATAGTGTGCTCGAGCGCATAGGGCTGGTAAAATTAATTCACAAACATCACGCAGCAGTATCTAACGCAGTGCGTTCCCTCAACGAAGTGTTACTTAAGTGTTATCAATTAATAAAAAGGCTTGCCAAAACGAACGCACTAAGAATTTGTCGTCTTTTGCACAGTTTTGGTAGTACGCATAGCGAAGTATTGTTTGTGAATACGGGTGTAAGTCAATTTATGAAACTGTCTGAAGTTTACGCAAATGTCACTCATTGAAATAAAACAACTATTTATCGGATTCTATCGCGATATATTTTTTATTATTTACTTTTAGCCCGACGTTTAAGCTACTTTTTAGGATTTTTTTTAATTTTTTCTCTCCGTAAGAACCATCCTCGTACTTCAAAGAATATTCTAAAAAAAGAATTAGAGAAATCGGTTCAGCCGTTCTCGAGATTTGCGGTTAGCAACACATTTAGGGATCTCTTATCTATAAGAAGAAGATATTACATATTATAACAACAACAACTACCATCTTTAGGCACCCCTCGTCCATGACTGCTGAAAAGTAGCCAAGATGTCGGGCTAAAAGTAAATAATAACAAATATATCGCGATAGCATCCGTTAAAACTAGTTTTATTTCAATAAGTAAGTCGGTTTTTATATTTTTATGACCTCATGCCCAGTTTATCATCAGTATAATAAACTACATATAAGTACACACAGATCAAAGTTTACATGACTCATTTAGAACAATAAAATCTTTTATAGAAAAACATTAGCCAAGTTGAGTTTAGTCATGAACAATGTTACTTTGCAAGAAGATAAGACATGTTGAACTCGGTTGACTTCAGCTTACGAATGTAGAGAACCGGTTAAGAAAGGCGGAATATTATCTAAATTAAAACATAAATCAATATTGTAGGACATTCTACACAACGCTATCTAGACCCAAAGTAAGCAGAGCTTAACTAGCTTATGTTATGGGTTTCAGAATGTGGATAAACATACTTATATACATTTTTTTTCGTAAATATATACATATTAAACATAGTAACACCCAGACCAATGCAAATATTCATATTCATGCACATAAATATTAGCACTGAGCGGGGATCGAATCCGCGCATCCTGCGTAACGGCCGCGTTCACTACCGCTACGCCACAGAGGCACTCGAGAAACATACAGTCAGACATAATGCAATATTCGATCCTATTGGAGTAGAATAGTGGTAAGTACCTCCTAATGGCACATGTGCCTAGCCTTCAGGGTCTCTATCTCTACCCATACGGGACACCCGTATAGGGCCATAGACCGCATGATTCCCGCGTAGAGTCTTTTTAAAGGAGTCCTCCAGTCCTCCAAAGGTGGGCAGCAGCCGTGCCAAAGCGTTAGCTATGCCCAGCAGTTTGGGAGCCAGACTTCGGAGATTGCCGTCGAGCACGAGCCCCAGATATTTCATCTGAGGCTTGATGCCGATGAGAGAGATAGGGCTGTTCTCCATACGACAGTAAACATACAGCCTATGACAGTATTCGCTCACACAATGTTGCCAATCGCGGTTCTTCAGCTCGTTTCTATAATTTCAATAATCATCTTCTTTATATATAAAACTAGCTGTTGCCCGCGGCTCCGCCCGCGTGGAATTCGGATTCCGTACAAACTTTTCTTTCGTGCTAAAATTGCCTCGGATACCATCCCCGTCAGCCATCAGGAGTGCCATGTGGAATTCGGACCCACTAAACAGCATGCCGTCGCGGGTCTTCAGTTGCTGCAGTGTAAAATTGCCTAGGGCATTTTCCGCACCCCCCGGCTGACCCTGGGCCATCTACAATTTTAAGATGGCCCTCTCAGAAGTGGGAAGCACGATGTCCCATCGAATTCCGGAAAGGGAGGAGACGGGCGTGAAGGGATGACAGGAGGCCGGACCTATAATCCTCACGTCCGCGCTCGGTGACCAGCCCTTCCCTTTCCTGCTCTCTACTGGGCCTCCTCGTAGTCAGAGGGACATGTGGAAAGCCTTTGAGCAGCCCTCTATAGAGCTGCTCCCGTTGCTGTATGTATTTGCCGTAGGCGGTAGCGCCTCCCCTGGGTGAGGGGCGTTAATGCCTCCGTTACCCAGGATGCATCACATGGAGGTTCCAATCCCGCATTCGGATCCCGTTACCGTTGCATCTTGTGTTCAGCTGACCTTCCCTGTCTTCGCTCGTGAAATACTTCGAACACCCGTGGTTGCACCCTTTTAGCCCATGCCCGTAATAATAATTAGTTTTCAAATAATGTATGGTAATTTACCGGATTTATTGACATTATAATTTCGTAATATCTTTTGAATAGAACGTCCGATTTCAATAATTCAAGAAGTAATCAACAGGTATTGAAACAATCTTAAATACCAAACGATTTATTTAGATAAGAATTAATATAAAGGTATAGATTCCGTGGTCTGACTTTGATCGGCATTTCGGCTTGAATTTATATCGTCGCGCGTTACTTTCATACTGCAATAGATTCTAAAATATTCATTATAATTATACAGTGTAAAGGGCAATTTTGATCTACATTAAATGTACAATGTATCTAACGTATTTAGTCAGATAAGGCTTAACACTATATTGTTAAAAATAGCTTCGAAAATGACACATATTTTTTTTATAATTTGTAAAAGATAAAAATGGTTATTGTGAGCTACCCTTATTAGATAGACATATGCTGTCGCGGATTTTTATGTAGACCTTTTTAAGTTATACATTTCTACAGTACATTATTTTGTTCTATCTTCAATAGTTTTCGCAGCGTACGCGATGTAAGGAATTTTTTAGGTCATTTTTTTTACACCTTGGGTTACATTATTGAAGTTTTATCCAGGATCCCTATTTTTTTGAAAATTAATTATAGCCTATGTTAGTCAGTGATAGTGCAGCTTTCTAATGGTAAAAGGATTTTTGAAATCGGTTCAGTAGTTCTTGAGTTTACTCGAATACAAAAATACAAATCTAATATTAGTAAAGAATGTATGGAAATCTGCCCGATTTATTGACATTTATGCTCACTGCTCCGCTCCCTTTAGTAGTAGCGTGATGTTATATAGCCTATGTTACTCCCAGATAGTGTAGCTTTCTATAGGTGAAAGAATTACTGAAATCGGTCCAGTAGTTTCGGAGCCTATTCGTTACAAACAAAAAAACAAACAAACAAACAAATCTTTCCTCTTTATAATATTAGTATAGAAAATCAATTGCTGTTCGTTAGCCTCGCTAAAACTCGAGAACGGCTAAACGAATTTATCTTATCTTGGTCTTGGAATGTTCGCGGATGTCCAGGGAAGGTTTAAACGGTGAGAAAATAGGTGCAGCGGGAATGGAAAAATATGGCGGTACGAAGTTCGCCAGGACAGCTAGTAGTCAATATAAGCCTCATCCAGAGGAGAAAATTTAGGAAAGCGGACCCTGGGAAAAAAAGGTATTCCTAGAGTCCCGAATCCTGGAAAAAAAAGGTTTTCCCAGGATAGCAAAGCTTACACTTTGGAACATAAGAAAAAGATTACCGCTAGGATGATGAAATCAGTTGCAAACACCCGATTTCATCGTCAAACACATCAGGTGCAAATGCGTTATGTGCATTACACTCGAAACCAAGTTTAGTATTGTAACTACTTGTTCTTACGCGAATACGTGCCTATCAGAGCGATACGGCGATATAAAACGTCATTGCGTACGAGTTTCGTTTGAATACTCCGCAAAAATGTGTAATTGCATCGCATAATTATACAAAATACTTTATTTTTTATATATTTCGCGGTCACAACTCACACGTGCGTAAACGTGAGCTCGTTACCAAATCTGCAATCTTTTTAAAAAGATTACTAAAACCAATAAACTAAGCTGATTATATAATCTAATTTTGTGTAAGAAACTTTTGAACCATTTCATTTTATTGTGTAAATTAGTTATACGGTCACCCAATGGAACATAATTACAGAGAAAAAATAAATTACTTTTTTGATAAGTTCATTTTCTAAATATATAGCTAATGTAAGAAAACATTGTTGGAATTATTTTCGTATGGTATTCTTTCGCAAGTGCATAACAGAATCCTGCGGGAATAATCGGTGTGGTTAGATTTCGCATGCGGGTTTGGTCTTCTACAAGCGTTTGCAGATTAAGTAGATACAAAACGTTATTACAAAATAGAATAATTAGACCACCATTAAACAAGAACGTATTTTTTAATTTTCCATTGCCTGGAAGATATTCCTCGTACCGATAAAGACGCATATGCATGTACAATTAGGTAACTTAAAGTATTCATGCAACTGTCTTTAAAACTACGGTTAGTTTAAATGTCTATCTGTCTAGATAGATATACCAACAATTGGTTGATTTACCAATCTACATAGATAGATAGTTAAACCATGATGTGTGTTAAACATTATGTGATTTTTTTTGCTTTATTAAGCAAAAAAAATCACATAAATAAAGTGGTTTCCGGTGGAGTAGAAATAGGGTCACCCCATATCCTTCTGTGGGTGTCGTAAAAGGTGACTAAGGGATAGGGCTGTTCTCCATCCGACAGTAAACATACAGCCCATGACAAACTGTATCTCGACCCTTATTACGTGGTACCTCAAAATTATAGTTGGCGAAATGTGGGTGTTAATACACCTCCGCCTACCCCTTCGGGGAATTACAGACGTGAGTATGCGTATGTATGTATATATAAACAAGAAAATATCTAGGATAGCCGTGGTCGTATGCCACTTTTTCCTAGAATAGAATGTATTGTTTTGTTAGAGTAAGTTGCATACGACCACGGCTATCCTAGATATTTTCTTGTTTAATACTTTTTAAAGCGTGATTTTTAAGTAGTCGGGTTTTAGTTTTAAACTTAATTTTTTATTTTTTTTATTTTGGGGCACCCAGCAGCTATAATTTATACATATTTGAAATGTGCTTATTGAGCTCTTTAATTTGATACCATACACGGCGTATTTATCTCAATTTTATTTTTTAACGCAGTACTTTTTGACCGCTAGAGGGCGCCACATTAGATTTAGTGACACGTCTTATAGCCTATAACCAGCGGACGATCAAGACGATTCTAACGATATGTTATATGTCCAGTTCTAATAAGTAGTTGAGCAGCTATGAGGGAACAAACGAACAAACATACATACATACATAGCCTGTCAAAATCATAACCCTCCTTTGGCTTTGCCGTAGTCGGGTAAAAAAAGTATGACTTACTTCGTAAAACCATCCAAATCTGTCGAATGGTATATCAACCGGCAGATCTGGAATCCTTTCTGCCGCGTCCAGCAGGGGGTCCACTAAGCCGTCAAACACCCACGTCGATACGTTGGCAGACACGAACATGTTCCTATGGTACGCTCTGATGAACAGGTCGACTCCAAGCTTCACGGCGAATGAGGAATGGCGCATTATGTATGCTACCGTCTGTGGGGAGAAAAATAATTGTTAATTGTACTGCATTCATGTGGTGAAGGATAAAGAATACAAGTAGGTATCACCGTACATACATACCATAAGTATACATCGCAATAGTTTAAAAATATCCATCCATACCCCCACCCATCCATACATCCATCCATCCATACATAAATCCATCTATACACACAACCATCCATACATACATCCATCCATACATACTTACATCCATCCATAGATACATCCATCCGGGCATACATACTTACATCCATCCATACATCCATCCGGGCATACATCCATCCATACATCATACATCCATCCATCCATCCATCCATCCATCCATACATCCATCCATACATACATCCATCTACTCCTGCTACCATCCTCACTTGTTGATGTTTGTTTTTTATATGTGTACATGTGTGATCCGCAATAAAACGATTTTTCTTTCTTTTCTTTCTTTCTTTCACTTTATACATTGAGGTATAATCTGAACATTATCTATTCTGTGTCTGCCATACTTACAGCGATGACTGGGTTGACGCTCGTAATGTTGTCGGACAACGAGCCGACCGACCTGTCAGGCTGGAAGTGCCACCACCTCTGGTTGTAGAACGTGATGGTGTGATTGTGGTCGTTCCATGTCAGGTTTGTCTGCGGGCAAAAAATATGTTAAGTTTTAGATACAGTTTGGTCAGTTGTCAGATCTTAGCTATACCTATACTAATATTACAAAGCTGAAGGGTTTGTGTGTTCGTTTGTTTGAACACAATAATTTCAAGAACTACTGGTTCAAATTGAAAAAATATTTTTGTATTGAAAAGTCCGTTTATCGATGAAGGGAGCGGAGCAGTAATCATTAATGTCAAATCGGACAGATTCCATACATTATTTGAAAAGTAATAAATTGCGGGCATAATTATGGCTGGCCACGGCGGCGGCACGCATTGCGTGCCTCCCCATACCCGGGGGCGAGTTGGGGACTCCGTGGTCCCCACACCGGAAGAGATATGGCCCTGGGTCGGCCGGGGTGCGAGGGATATGGCTATGACAATCTCACCTCCGGCAACCGACGGCCCACAGAAGGCGTGCGTTTTAGTCGGTTCAAGTCCGACATAACCTCCTCCTCCGGCCCCGGCGGGGGAGGTATCCGTGGGGATTTTTAGCATGATAAAGAAGGCATATTATGGCTTAAATGGGTGATACCGGGCTTCTAAATATGCCGCGGACAAAGCCGGGGCGGGCTGGCTAGTTTTTTATAATCGTCTTCATCCGAGTACCGAACCCAGTTGCATCGCCCAGTTGCATCCAAAGTGTAAGCTTTTTGGAACTCGGCGTCCCCTCTACATTTTATCATCATTTTCATCTTTGCGTTAGTTCCTATCGCATCCAAGGTCTTCACCCGGAGTCCAGGGTTCCACTTGCCGGGCTTTTACTTTTTCACTTCTTACGGTCTTGGGCAGTGGTGGAGAGACCTTTTGCACGCATGTCATCCTCTACGCCGCCAAAAAACCGTAAGTAATTTATGATTTATGCTTAATATTATTAAGCTAACGAGTATGTTTGTATATTTCTTTTAGTGTTGAAGAACTATCGATAGTTTGACTATCGATAGGTCTATCGATATTGTGACTATTACCAATACAATCGATACTATCGATACTACTATCGATAGTTCGATATATTGTTGCAACACTAATTTCTTTGTTTTTTGGTAATTTTATTTTAATATACCCACGCAGGACAGAATATGATTAGTAAATTACCTAACTAATGAGACTTTTTGATCCAATTAGTTACATCTTCTGTTTCACCAAAATCTAGGAAGTACGAGTATCCAACTGCAATGTTGTAAAACGTAAAGAGCGGTCGAGATATTGTGCTCGTCACGGCTATAACATACGTGGCGTTTCATCATTTCAATCAATCAATCAATTGCAGTCCATTGCTGGACATGCGCCTTTGCTCAACATTTATGAGATCGTAGGTAGGTATATAGTCGTAACTTCTTCATCCTAGCGTTTATTCCCAGTCGCATCCGAATTGATCCGAAGCTTTCAGTCTGGGGTCCGCTTTACCAGTCGTAACTACGGATTTGGCTAGACCTCGATATTTTCCGTGAAGCGACTAGCTACCATAGGTAGGTATATAACATTGTATTATAAATACACAATGTTTCAATTCATCTGTTATCGTAACAAATCGTTGACATAAATTCGTTTATCTACACACGTTTTTATTTAATTACTAGATTAGGTTGGGTAGTAAATACATTAATCGTATTATAATTATATACATTCATCAACGTCATAGCTATTTCCCTACGCAACTGTCCAAACTTTGGACATTTCTTGGACTTCTTTGGACATTTCTTTGAGTTCCTTGGACATTTCTTGGACTTCTTTGAACATTTCTTGGTCTTCTTTGGACATCTTTGCAACTTTCCGAGGTTCGCTTTTCATGAATAACATCCTCTTACAAGTATACTGGCAGACAGATAGGTTATTAATATAAGGAAGGTCGAACAAGGTAAAATAAATAATTACGATAAAATACGAGTAATTTATTCATCAATCTATTGTGTGAACAAGTTTTATGTGAAGAACAAAATATAAAATGCTGGAAAATGCACGGAAAATGCGGTGCAATTGATATATAATTGATATACAATTGAATACAATTGATATACGATTGAATACAATTGATATACAATTGACATACAATTGACATACAATTGACATACAATTGACATACAATTGACATACAATTGACATCATTTATTTGGTCACAATTTTTAATCATAGGTTGGCGAAATGTGTGTAGTGTGGTATGTTGAACATAAGTAATTATTATTTACATAATTATGAAATCCATCTCATACAAGATAGAGTCTTGACATCGGATCAGCTCAACGATGACTAATTAATTTATTATTATCATTTAGACGTGACGTATGTAATCCTATCGAAATTGTTTGCAAGGTCAACGATAGATAGGTACATCAACTATCGATATTAGACAACACTGTAGCCCCCCTAGACAAATGGCATTTCGTTGGCCCGCGTATTGTACTTTGTAGAATAGGATGATGAATGTATGGGATTTGACGTATATGACAGTCGTCAATAAATGTCATAGACGTCAAAATATTTGTCACTTTTAAGGTCTCTGCATACGTAACGGGTTTTTTCACGGACGGGACGGGACGTGAAGCAAAATGTATGCGGCCCGTCCCGTCCCGTCCCGTCTGTGGCTCCGTGACATATGCATTGCCGCATACATTTTGTATGAAACGATATTTCCAAAACTTCACGTCTCCGTCCCGTACGTGAAAAAACCCGTTACGTATGCCCTTTACTGTACCTATATGTTTTTTTTTTTCAAAGATTGCCATAATAAAAATAGAAATGTTTATTTTTGTATGTACGTTTTGTTAGTTTTTACACTTGCCTTGCAATGCAAGATATAGTACACAAATATCCACGGAGGACAACGATCCGACTCCGTGATATCAAACAAAGCAAGTGATCTTTCTCTGATAGCTATCTCTAGACAACAAAGAAGAGAATATTTGTGGATTTCTCAAAGACTTTTGATACAGTTCAGTCTCCATATTTCTTAGAAACCTTTTTTTCTTTCAATTATAAAGGACACGTCAATTTGTCTTTGCCTCGCCTGATGGTAAGCTGAAGGCAAAGTCTTGGAAAAGAGGGTCACCATTATAGACACGTACCATGTTACAATGGTGGCACTCAGCTTGACGGCCTCGTCAGATGCTTTTTCACGCCCCGCTTAAAGGACCCGGGACTGTAGGAAGAGGGAAACCTAGAGAGTTGCCATGAACCCCCCCCCCCTTTCCTCCCCCCTTTCCCCCATTAGCTCTTCAGCCCCCAAAATAGCTTAACAGCTTGTTTTATTTCATTTTTGGTATGCTCTATAAATCAATCATGATAGGAAATAATGATATTCAGACGGCTGTGATTAGTCCTTCAGATTACAATTACACTCAACATAACGTGACCGATAAGATTTCACAGCTGTTGTTACGAATTTGGCACATACACTTGATTAGTATACTGATCACCACCAATTTACTATGCAGCCCCATCCTGACAAAGGCTGGATGGATTGCAATGACATTTCAAATGTAGATGATTATGTTAGCTTATCTTACCTAAATGAATTGGTCAGCTAATTATATTATAATAACTCACTAAAAAAGGTAGGTAGCAACTTCCTAACCAATTAAGGAAGGCATGTATTGTACAGTTAATGACAAAATCAATTTAACTTTTTCTAATTTACAGATTAAAATTTTCATTAAATAATTAATACTGAAACAAATATATTAACTTATGTGTTCCTATTTAATGAAAGACCGATCCGGTTCGTACTTGGGACAAAGGTAGACCATTGCATTCAGTGGGGCAATACCGCCAGCCTGATGAGCATCTTTGCCTTTCGCTGTGAAGGGCGAGCTCTTAGAATAAATAAATATGTGGAATAATATTATTTAAAAAAAAGGTTTGCAAATTGCTGGCAGCTACAGCAACCTAGTGATTATATAATGTTGCTTAAACCCATACAACATACATCCATACATCACACAACCCTACAACCTACATTATATAAAACCTCACTCATTACTATAATGGTTTATAATAAAAAAAAGTAATCACTACACCGTTACATGGCTTCTGTTTACGCAACTGCCTACAAACGTGGAAGCCGTAAAACACTTACAACTTTGCTAGCTCTTAAATGAATTATATTCTGATACTAGCTGCCCCGGCGAACTTCGTACCGCCATATTTTCGGCCCGCGTGGTATTCAAATCCCGTTCCCGCTGCACCCTTATCACTTAGGGGGATGAAAAATAGATGTTGGCCGATTCTCATAGATACCGGATAAGCACAAAAAATTTCATCAAAATCGGTCAAGCCGTTTCGGAGGAGTTCGATTACGCACCCCGTGACAGAAGAATTTTATATATTAGAGATTTTTAATATAGGACACGTCAATATGACTTCAGTTCTCTGCCTAGCCAATGCAAATATACCGACATATTGATTCACACAAAATAATACAAATATTTTCACAGAACATGCATCGAACCTTCGACTTCTGGTTCAGCATTCGAATGCTTTACCGCTACCCAACGTCATCACTAGTTGTATAAGATAACGGCACATACAACATTCCGATGACATTATACATTCTAAATGTCACTGCAAGTTTATACTAGGTGACATTCACAAGTAAAATCATCAATTCCGTAAACTGTAGGAGGCTTAGAGTATACATTATAAATATAGAGCGCGCCTATCACTCAGGACTTTGGCGCCGAGTGTTAGCAAATACTTTGCGATGGTATAGTGCACCTATAGTGACGTTTTATGCATTACCGAAAATATCAATAGATGCACTTATTTGATTTGATATACATGGATAAAATTAAAGCCAAAATACAAAAAAATGCCATCATTTTGCGTTAATTTTGCGTCATTATTACTACAAATATACGATGTTGTTTAAAATTTTGATTTAACATATCGAATTAAATATTATTTGCGAAGTCATTTTGACGGGTATTGTTTTGCTACTGATTGAGGTTGAGCCAGGAGCCTCGGTACTGTTCATACTCGTGATAGCAGTTCATACTTGTAAGGCGCGCTCTATAGCAATGTATACTCTAAGGTAGGAGGCCACCACCGTCCCTTCAATAATGTCTAAGCGTGCTAAATTGTCTTCGATTTGCAATAAAAAAGTATGTATTTGACAGTGACAAAAATTTCACGGAACCGTTGGTTTTACTATACATACGTCATACACTTTTTTTCACTATCATGCTTAATGAATGATAGAAAAACATGAAAGATAATAAAAGGTCGTACAAACGAATGAAAAACTAAAACGCCACAAAACAAACCTTTGCATGAAAAGTCAAATGAAGTTCATACTGACGATGTTAAATCATTGAACGATTGTACAAGGTTTATCGAACCCAATAAAAAGGTTTAAATGAAACAACATAAAAACGAAATAATACGAACTAAAAAAATATTGCAAACTAAGTTTCGTTAACCACGGCTCCGTCGGCGTGGATGTCGGTTACCACGACCAAACATAACCAAGGTCCCTCCCAGGGTCTAACTAGGTACCTACCTAATCTATGTCTGTACGTACAATTCCATCAAAGTGGTTTTGGCGTGAAAGCGTAACAGACAGACAAGTCGACAATTACTTTCGCATTTCTATTATTAGTATGGATTAAAATCAAATTAAAAAGAAGAGAAAAAATAAATAAATTATGTTCTGAATCATTGAAAAATAAAGTGTTTAGAGTCTATGAAAATTAAGTTGCGAATTAAAACGACATTACAAGACAATAAAATGTTGCAATCTAAAAATATGCTAACTATTCCAAGTTTGAATAACGATGTAATTATGACGGTATTGCCTCAATACTTAATAGTCATTTATTTCGAGCGGTAGTACCGGTTTCTATTATAGACGACTTGATCTTCCAAACCGGTGATACAAGTTCTTTTTTTAATTTGGAATTATAAATCTCTAAAGATCAATCGCCTTTAGTGAAACTTATTTCACGTTTTTTGGTAAAATCTTTGGGAAGTCTTTAGGAAGAATAACTTTACGTCGACCGTGTCAAAACCTTGAAAACATTTTTGCAGAACTACATATTTGTAATTATCATCATTATAGATCATCAGAGATCACATACTGCTCAACATATTGATAGTTTGATATAAGGGTCGATTCTTACTGATATAGGAGAGGCGTCCGGAATTTGGATTACTCCCCCTCCCCCCATCGACTGTCCTCCCAATGGGGAAACTGCGATTTTTTAAAAATGTCGCAATACTTTGTTCTAAATACGAAAGTAACGCTTTCAAACCTGGACCACTGAATCGATTGTGATAATAGTAGATTACCCAACAAGTGAAAAAAAGATGAATTCTTTTCGAGGCACTGAGTTGTATCCCGAGAGGAGCGAAGCTTTCTGCGGTAGAATCCCGAGCGTAGCGAGGGATTCTAGATAGAAAGCTGAGCGTATCGAGGGATACAAGAGCCGAGATGAATTCTTTTTTCACGTGTTAGGTACTCAACTTTTCACCATTGACTACGAGAAAACGATTACTCTGTGATTATGAATTACATTTTGTTATGGATAGTACACAAAAGAAGCAGCAAATTATCAGTAATAGCTACCGCTTTAGCGCGAAAAGACTCCTGAGTCTTTTCGCGTTCTAGAATATGAGTTTCATTTTCATCACTAGATGAAGTCATTTTATGATTATGAGACAAACATAAACTTTTACAAGGAAAATTACACAGAAAATGGCGGCATTTTTTTTTCTTAATTTAAACTGAGCCGCATTCCATCCAGCCAGTGATTACATTTAGGTGGCTTTTAGTACGTTTTTATAGTGAGAGTGTGCAACCTCTTTGCATGTTTCACTAGAATCCGTACATTCGCGCATGTTCCAAATTCAAATTTTTTTATTCACTCGGTGAAACAAAGAGCGTTTTATTCACTGTTTTTGATGAATCACGGGCCCTTTTTCGAGTGTCAATGGTGAAAAATTTATTATTTTTTTATACAGACATAGAGCTTGAAGAAGAACATAGGCTTTGTGGTGTGGCATGTAAAATATGAAGATGAAAACATTCAACGACAAAATCAAAATCGTCGATACACATTATGCAACAATTTACCTACGTACAATGTATTGTTTTTTGTTCATGCATGACGACAAATCACTTGATAACTTTGTATTTAATCTAAATACCAGCTTTTTAGAACATTAGGCTATTAATAGGTATAATTATTAATACCAACTCAATCATTTTTCATATGACATCAGCCACGACCACTAAGCAAGATTAGGTTGGGTAAGGTTAGTCACTAAGCAAGGTAATCTAACACCCGTATTCACAAACAACACTGTGAGGTCTCATAGTGTGCTCGAGCGCATAGGGCTGGTAATATTAATTCATAAACATCACGGAGCAGTATCTAACGCAGTGGCCAGTGCGTACCCTCAACGAAGTATTACTTAAGGTGATTACATACGCGAATGACTTTGACCATACAAATGCTCAAGGTCATTCGCTCGTTTTTCAGCCGTAAAAATCAGTAAAACTAATTTTAATAGATAATTATATAGGGGACGATTACAAACTAAGAAGGTCACGGCATGCTAATACACTCATTTAACATACCTATATCTGAAATTTTAGATTATTTGGATACATATTGTAGAAAATATTTGGTTTCATAAGAAAGAGTAGAGTGATGTTCAGATCTTACCAACTATATCCTCCTTTTTTATTGAATTTATGAAAAGGTGAAGCTACTCTGTATATCCTGTAGTATGCAGGGATGCAAATTCCAGATCGTTAGGTTTTATAGTTAAAAAGAAAAACGGTTTCGAAAATACCGATTTTTCGATGCTAATTTGATTCGGGGCCTTAAGTGTTGTCTATGAATAAAAAGGTTTGCCAGCCAGAACGAACGCACTGAGAATTTGTCGTTCATTGCACAGTTTTGGTAGTACGCATAGCGAAGTATTGTTTGTGAATACGGGTGTAACTCACTAACTCGTTCAATAGCTGTTAGTCCGTCATTCCATCGGAAGCATTGCATATCCCCGATTATGCCATATCCTGAAAGGGGTAGGCAGAGGGGGTTAGTAGCTGTGTATTAACAGTTAACACCCACATTTCGCCCATCCATTTTCGGTTTCACGCACGGAGGACAGAATGATGGTCCCACGTAATTTGGGGGGGAGCCTATTGCCGTAAAGCAAGCACTTTCTCATGATCTGTAGGTTTACATAAGCTAATGGTAACCATTTCATCTAATGATACCGTTATTTCTATAACTATTCTGGTTAGGATAATGACACGTAAGTGCTACATGTCCGAACAACAGTGTTTTACATGCAATCATACGTCTATCATGATTTGATTATAGTCTTGTTATAAATATTGTTACAAGGAAAAGATAGCTTTCTTTATTATATAAGACACTAGCTGACCCGGCGAACTTCGTACCGCCATATTTTCTGATCCCGTTCCCGCTACATCTCTTAATTTATCAGTGTTTCTCTACAATATTAGGCATGTATTATACATATAAACCTTCCTCTTGAATCACTCCATCTATTAAAAAACCCGCTTCAAAGTCCGTTACGTAGTTTTGAAGATTTAAGCATACATATAGGGACGGACAGACAGCGACAGCGACTTTGTTTTATAATATGTATAGTGATGATGATGATGAAGTGATGATGATAGTGATTACTGCAGTGTGCGTTAGTTTATCTATAGAAAAACAATTGAAGTGTCTGTCTGTAATATTAAAATGAGAGTTCACATTCATACAAGAATAACACGATCAATGAGATAAGTATACAATAGTCTATTGAATAGACCTTTATACTGTTGAGGAGCTCGTATGTAAGTACTAAGTGGTAACTCAGTAGGTTAACATATCGTCTGTATTCATGTCCCCTATGAGTATGACCCAGCCCGCTTCCCTCCCCTCGGACCGCTTATGGGAGGCGAGGTGTCCCTATAACCCAATTCCTTCCCAATGGATCGCAAACTACACAAATGTGTATGTGTGACAAGTCAATTTATTATATTCAAAACATAAAAACTTATTACGTAATAACTTAGGACAGAAGGTATCTGAAGTAGGGACTGAATAAATTAACCGACTTGGTATTACATGGATCTCACAACTTTTTGCGGTAGAAGAACCGAGGGCGGCGAGGCTTGGCATTTTTTTACAAGTATTGTTTTTGATGGGATTTCAGTTCTTTTTGTAGATTTCCTTTCCGGTTTCTCTGTGTCGGACAGTCCCAGTCCCACTCGCACTCCTACTCCCACTCCCACTTATTCACTTTTCGTCATCATCAAGTTTATTCAGTTACTAGTTTAGGCGTGAAAGCGTAATACTAACAAATAACAGATAGTTACTTTCGCATTTATTATAATACTTCGTTAGACTGATATTAGTATGGATGGATTCATGTACAGTTGTACACTGAAACGTTCACTGCAAATGTAACTTTGTAATCCCATACATTTATATGAGATTACAAATTTATTTATGCAGTTGGTGAAATTGCTGAAATTGAAGAATATTTTAATTTTCCCTTGAGTTGTACACTAAACACTACTTATCTTCTAAATTTGAGGCTTCTACGTCTGCTAGAAGTGCCTTAGAGTTTTGATGATCGGTCAGTCAGTGAGTGACAAAATTTGCAAAATTTGCAAACTTTGACTAGTTATAATTCTTAAACTACTGGTTCAAATTGAATTAAATTTGAAATATAAAGTGTTTTTACAGTGCCTATTTGGTAACCGAAGATTCAGGCTTCTAGGTTTATCCACAACGAAGTTCTAGGGGGTCGAAATTGGCCTGAAGTGCTTCGAGAAAATAGTGTTACGGCCGTGCCGCTCTTTTTTGCTCGACTTGGCGGGGGCACTCCCGTGCCCCCAGATCGAGGTAAGTTTATTTTTCCATCGGCTCCCTTTACTTTCCATCGTCACTGTTGCTCGTGTATATGTATCTGAAATTTGAACTCACCTTTAGATGCAGTTCTCTAAAGACATAAGGCCCAATCTCTTGAACTTTTAGCTTGACACCTGGTTTGGCAGCGAGAATGTCGTCCACATTGCTGATGTTGAACAAATAAATTTCCAGGTACATAGGGATGGGAGTCTCTCGCCAGATGTCGAAAGACTGGGATTCGTTGGTTAGGATCATCATCTGAAAAAGAAAAGAATAGCTTGTAGATTCTGGGGAGGTTTTATTAAACACAATGCTCGCGAAAGACGCGTGGAAGGCGACTCAGACGTCGGAGATCGCTCTACGATCTCCGTCTTCCATGAACGCAGGGTGACAGGTGGCTCCACCTGTCACCCTAAAAGAAGGAGACCGGGGCCTCTGCCCCGACCCGAGGACACTCGGAAGACATTTTTTAAAAAAAAATACCAGTTCCTACCTACCGAAATTCCTATTATTCCCTCTAACCTCTCCAGCTAAACTAAGTTGCCAGCAACTTAACTGTCAGGAGTGGGTTTACGTCGATAGTGTAATGGCCAGGATTCAAACCCGGGACCTCTCGATCGTAGTGATCGTGGGGATTCAATTAGCAGAATCAGGGTGATGGTATTCACATACCAGCACCCTGATTCTGCTAATTGAATTTGAACTGCTTAATTCTACGAACTGATTCTGCTAATTGAACATTTTTGAGGCCTAGGGTCACCCTAGGCCTCAAAAATGACGATGTGCACTACCAAGCATCATGAGTACACCCTACACCTACATACATTGTTAATAAATAAAAATACTTACATTTTGTAACTGTGTCGTGAATATTACCGGCCAAAACACCACCATGACAGCTCCAATCACCACTGCCACGGAGCCGCAGCCCATCAACATCCCAGTTTTTACATTTGGTGAACAGCAGCCCATTTTGAGGCGTCAGTACCTGTGAAGAGAAAGAATACGGTCATTCTCATGCTCATCAGCTTTTTGATTTCACGAAATAATTTATTGATGCGACCAAACATAGGCTATGTCCTTTACCTAGGTCTAATCTATCTCTATACTAAATTTCATCAAAATCGGTTCAGTGGTTTAGGCGTGAAAGTGTAACAGACAGACAGACAGAAAGACAGACAGACAGAGTTACTTTCGCATTTATAATATTAATATGGAAATATGGATGGATATGGATGTTTTTACCTGATAGTTTTCTAATGGCGAAAGAATTTTTGAAATTGGTCCAGTAGGTTTTAGGTTTATTTGTTACATCGTTACATACAAAAATACAAATCTTTCCTCTTTATAATATTACATAGTTTAGACTAGCCTTCCGCCCGCGCGGATATCGGATAATAAGACTTTTGGTTATATCTGTGGTTCTAATCAACCAAACGCGATCACAAAAACGTAAGAATAAAGTCTGACTAAGACCTCTCGAACAAAAAAAAATGTATTAAAGTCCGTTCAGTATTTTTTGCAGCTTGTAGCAATCGCAAACAACAAGAATTCCAAAAAATATATTAATGTGTTCAGTATCGTTAATATAAAATGACCCAAGTATTTTTTTTAATATCTGCAAGGTATGTACAGCCACTTTACAATTATATATAGTATAGATAGATAGACAGATAGATAGATAGGTGATACCCACAAAATTTCAACTCGTCCTTGGTTAACGAGACGGCCAAATAAATGTAAGTGGATTAATTACAATGCAATCGCGATAACTCCCGCCGCCGGCCGGTACCTACTAATAAAAATGTAGATTATGAAGTAATTAATTTTTTGCACGTGAATTTTATAATTATTATGAAAATCTTGAGCGTATTGTTCACTAATTAGTTGAATATTCAGTAGTCATCGTATATTCGCATCGTGTTCAAGCTATTTCGCTTGCGGTCAATTATTGACAATAGGCAAAATATGGCTTGGGTCCAATACAGGAATAATGCCGGGAACACACCAAGCAAACGATGGTTAACGAACAAACGTGAATTTGTTTCGCCCGCGTGGAATTTTATCCTGTGCCTGTAAACCGAGGGAACCTGGGAGCGTTGCCGTTGCCAGGCGTCCGGATAAAGCCGGACATAATTAGGCCTTTTAGTGTGTGTCCGGCCAAAATAAACTGTGTCAGGGTTTTTGTTAAGCTTTTTAACTTTTTGCAAACGACAACACAACGCATCTGCAAAGACTTATTCGATCAATTGCCTTTCATTACAATTGAAGAGGAAATAATTTAAAAATGTTGATAACGGTTAAGTTCGAATTGAACAATATTTATGATTGCCCGCGGCTCCGCCCGCGTGGAATTCGGATTCCGTACAAACTTTTCTTTCGTGCTAAAATTGCCTCGGATACCATCCCCGTCAGCCATCAGGAGTGCCATGTGGAATTCGGACCCACTAAACAGCATGCCGTCGCGGGTCTTCAGTTGCTGGAGTGTAAAATTGCCTAGGGCATTTTCCGCACCCCCCGGCTGACCCTGGGCCATCTACAATTTTAAGATGGCCCTCTCAGAAGTGGGAAGCACGATGTCCCATCGAATTCCGGAAAGGGAAGAGACGGGCGTGAAGGGATGACAGGAGGCCGGACCTATAATCCTCACGTCCGCGTTCGGTGACCAGCCCTTCCCTTTCCTGCTCTCTACTGGGCCTCCTCGTAGTCAGAGGGGCATGTGGGAAGCCTTTGAGCAGCCCTCTATAGAGCTGCTCCCGTTGCTGTATTTGCCGTAGGCGGTAGCGCCTCCCCTGCGTGAGAGGCGTTAATGCCTCCGCTACCCAGGATGCATCACATGGAGGTTCCAATCCCGCATTCGGATCCCGTTACCGTTGCATCTTGTGTTCAGCTGACCTTCCCTGTCTTCGCTCGTGAAATACTTCGAACACCCGTGGTTGCACCCTTTTAGCTCATGCCCGTAATAATAATTAGTTTTCAAATAATGTATGGTAATTTACCGGATTTATTGACATTATAATTTCGTAATATCTTTTGAATAGAACGTCCGATTTCAATAATTCAAAAAGTAATCAACAGGTATTGAAACAATCTTAAATACCAAACGATTTATTTAGATAAGAATTAATATAAAGGTATAGATTCCGTGGTCTGACTTTGATCGGCATTTCGGCTTGAATTTATATCGTCGCGCGTTACTTTCATACTGCAATAGATTCTAAAATATTCATTATAATTATACTTTGTAAAGGGCAATTTTGATCTACATTAAATTTACAATGTATCTAACGTATTTAGTCAGATAAGGCTTAACACTATATTGTTAAAAATAGCTTCGAAAATGACACATATTTTTTTTATAATTTGTAAAAGATAAAAATGGTTATTGTGAGCTACCCTTATTAGATAGACATATGCTGTCGCGGACTTTTATGTAGACCTTTTTAAGTTATACATTTCTACAGTACATTATTTTGTTCTATCTTCAATAGTTTTCGCAGCGTAAGCGATGTAAGGAATTTTTTAGGTCATTTTTTTTACACCTTGGGTTACATTATTGAAGTTTTATCCAGGATCCCTATTTTTTTGAAAATTAATTGTAATCTATGTTAGTCAGTGATAGTGCAGCTTTCTAATGGTAAAAGAATTTTTGAAATCGGTTCAGTAGTTCTTGAGTTTACTCGAATACAAAAATACAAATCTAATATTAGTAAAGAATGTATGGAAATCTGCCCGATTTATTGACATTTATGCTCACTGCTCCGCTCCCTTTAGTAGTAGCGTGATGTTATATAGCCTATGTTACTCCCAGATAGTGTAGCTTTCTATAAGTGAAAGAATTATTGAAATCGGTCCAGTAGTTTCGGAGCCTATTCGTTACAAACAAAAAAACAAACAAACAAACAAACAAACAAACAAACAAACAAACAAACAAATCTTTCCTCTTTATAATATTAGTATAGATAATAAAAAAGCTAGATTTTTTCGTAGGTACCTTTTAATACTGAGACACAAAATTCTCAATAAATCCAGCCAAACTGACTGGTGTCTTAGGTTTGGCGACCTGGCAACCCTGCCTGGAGCTATCGCTATCTATCGCTTTCCCATCAGAAACTAATAAATAAATAGATCTTTCTTTCATGAGAGGCTGTTTAAAATGTACAGTACATGCGTATAAAATTACCATTAGCAACCTATTTACACTCAAGTAAAAAGCAAATTATTATAATAAGTGTTTTAGACACGTGTTTTTCTTTTTATCATCTTAAAAAAGTTAACCATCATTTAGCGCACTATTCTGAAACGCGGAGTTGAGGATAATAATTGTACCTACCTACTATTCTACTCCACGTGCAAATATTTCCAACCTATCGTCTATCGTACAACAATTTATTAATATATTATTCAGTTAATTGCTGTACTCAGACTGAAAGAACAATACAATATCAATTAAGGATAATTTAGTTAATTAAAATAAATCTGATATATTTTCCGATAGATTGCAGCGACGTTAGTTCGTATCATTCGTGATCCTGAGGTTAATAACACCTTGGAACCTGTGCAGTTGCGAAGAGACGTTGTCTCTCTAGCCGTGTTTTACCGCCTTTACCACGGCGAGTGTTCCAAGGAGCTATTTCAACTGATCGCACCCTTTCCCTTCCTGTCCAGAACAACTGGTGCTGGCCTGCGATGCCATGCCTCCCACATACGGTGGAATCGATAATGCTGCGTAGGCCTATGGAAACGTACTTACTACGTACCTAACTTTTGTTTTGTTTAGTTATGAATGCCTCTAAGCTAATCATTAGATGAAAGAAGGTGAAAGTAAGAGGTTACTTTGTCAACGAATAATTACCGAATGAAATCATTTTATGCCTAGTACACACCAAGCAAATGAGGGCGAACAATGGGTAACGAATTGCTTTTTCTTTTTAATTTGGATAAACAGCCAGGTATTGCTCTTTCTCACGCACTATTTTAGGTATTTACTCTTTACATACTCGTATTATAGTATTATTATCCGATCCATTCCACTCGCTGCTGTTTCTCTATACCTTTAACTTCTACGAACATCTAAACTTTTAAAAGCCTCAACGTTGACACTAGTAATAGAATAGAATTGACGTTTTGTAAGTGCCGTTTTGATGGTCTATACCGAATAAAATAATGATTTTTGACTTTTAGAACAAACGGAAATGTATTGGCAGCGCGGTCTCCACTCTAACACTCGTTTGCTCCAACGACCAACGGTCCTTCGACAGGCACAGCCACTTCAGATTGCTTATGCTGCGCTTCGAGCTATGTCGGTAACAATAGTTCTTTGCCTGATGACCTCGTTGCGAATTCTATCCAAAGAAACGTCAAGCATAGCTCGCTCCATAGCCCGCTGCGCGACTTTTAGGTCATGGATGGACTAACCCCACTGTCAGTGTCCTCGTTTCTGCACCGTAAGTCATTACAGCTAGGATGCACTGGTCCTTTGTTTTCAGGCATTGCGGTAGGGGTGAGGAGAAGACCTGGCGTAGATTGCCAATTTCTAGCCAACCTAGTTGCCTCCCTCTGGCTGGTTCTTTCTCTTAGTTTTTTTAGCGAGCTGGATAACTTGCCCCAGGTAGACATATTCTTGAACAATTTTGAGTGTCTCCCTTTCGATGGCCATTGGTTTCGGTACGACATGTTCGTTGATCCGAGTGGAGGCCGACGCGTCTAGAAGCTTCATTTAGGCTGTGCAGCATTTCGACCATTTGTTCCAGCGATTCCGCAACTATGGCGATTTCGTCGGCGAACGGGCGAACCGAAGATGCGAGATGTACTCATCGTTTATGTTGATACCCCGCCCAGTCCAAACCAGAGGGACCACGTACCCCAATGCGTTGATGAATAGTTTGGGGGGATATAACATCCTCCTGTCCCACTCCACACTGAAGGCTGATAGGTTACGTCTTCTATTCTTGGAGCTGGACGGACATTGTGGCAGTATCATACAAGGATCTCAGCACTTCGATGTATCGCAAACCGACGCGATACCACTGCAGGGCAACCAAAACTGCCCATGTTTCAATGGAGTTGAAGGCTTTTTCATAGTGTCCACAAACTCCATACACAGCGGTTGATTGTACTCTTGAGTCTTTTCTACAATCTACCAAAGAGTATGAATGTGGTCCATGGGGGCCTTTTCGAAATGTGGCAACCATTACCAAAGCCTGTACCAGCACCTGATCCGTTAATGAGCAGGTGTACCGAGTAATCAAGCAAGATAGGTACTACCATACAAGTATTTCAGTTTCCCAAACAATTGTTTTGTATCTCAGAGTACTCCATATTTATAAATTATGTATTTAATAATACGAAATCATATTTACGTGACCACAAAGTTCAATATCCGAACCCAACAATAATAGACACAAATGGTTATTTTTCCTTTGGATGACATCAACTTTTTATCGTCACAGCCAGATGTAATTAGGTCACAAGATAAACATACTCCGTTTATAGATTCGTTCTTTCCTATTTAATTATGGATGCACAGATTTGGCTTTGAAATTTATATTACTTAACTGGATTATTTTTCCTTTGTTAAGTATATTTGTATAGTCTAAAATATATAGTTGATTAATTTCCAAGTCGGTTTAAGTTGACATGGGACTTCCTTAAAGTCATTACTCCATTTTTTGTTGGTCACAGTAGTGACAATGGGCAATGGGACTACCTACTCCTATAAAAAAATCTTACTATACAGGGTGTCCCAAAATTCAAGGATAAGCAGGCACTAGCTGGGCCATCCTTGCCGTCTTATCCTTGAATTTTATGTTAATTATATAAATATAATTAACTTTTTTTTTTTTTTTTTTTTATCGGGCGAAAAATCCCCACGGATACCTCCCCCGCCGGAGTCGGAGGAGGAGGTTAAAAATAAAAAATATAATTAACATTAACTAGAATCACTCTCAACTTCGCACGACTTTTTTATATCTTCTGTAAATATAACATGCCTGTATCATACCTACAAATAACCGGAAAAAAATCATCGCATTAAAACGAAAACCACATTCCGTTGCATAGTTTAGAAGATCTAAGCGTGCATAGAGACAGATAAATAAATAAATAAATAACAAAACCTCATAAAGAAATATGACATTGAACAAAATACACTCAGTGATAAATCATGATGGTATAATCGGTAGGTATAATGAATTTACTTACGTCTATTAGCTTAACAAAACACTTATTCACGGCCTAAAATCATCCACAGATAAAATTGTACGTCTATTAAAATCATTCACTATTTATTGTTTGTTAATAATCACATTTCACACATTTCTAAATGTCTAAGGAGTCATAATTAAATCACTATTAAATTAACTTCAATATATGTATGAAAAATAATGACACAATATTGAAGTCTTACGTCTACAAAGGACGTTTTGCGATTAAATTGAAATGAAAACAATAATTACATTAAGTAACACTTAAAATACAATACAAATAATGACAAACTTCTGTCAAATGCAAATGACGTTTGTGATAACTATGACATTATCAGAGTGAACAGCACACTACTTTAAATTTCTACCGTTAAAGTATTTATATTTTTAAAATTTCTACGAATCAATAAAATGCTTTTATTAAATTTTAAAGTATACATTCTACTGTACTAATACGACAGAACACTAATACGCCTACATTACTTGTGCTTTCTGGCCATTTCCATATGATAATTATTATGACTAAGACGAAATGTGACGTAGCGGTTAGTGTTCGGCTGCTTAGCTAATCCTGGTTCGATTCCCACTCACTGCAAACATTTGTAAAAAATCACTTTTGTTGTAAGGGAAGCCTCCTTACAATGAACGCGATTTTTCACATGCCATACAGGTGACAGATAGATGGACAGAGACTTAGTTATAGAGTTCCGACTTTACCCTTTGGGTACGATACGAAACCCTAAAAAGTTTGTTTATTATCATTGTAGAACCCGTAATGCTTTTCTTAGGGTTCAAATAGCGTTAAAAAGTTTTATTTTTGTCTACCTGCTCAGTATTTAAAATGCTTAATTATTATAGTCTCCTTCATCTGCCACACGATGAAGAGCTGAAATGCTCTGCCCGCGCACGTTCTCCTCTTCCTACAGTCTGTCTAGTGGTGGTCCCTAACCACCATTTTAAAGTCAATAGCATCAGAAATGGTGGTCCGTACCTTCTGGGCTGCATCGCAGCTTTTTACTATCTAGCTTAGTGCAGTCAATTGATGTATCAAATATAAAACAGTAGAAACTGTGCTTTAGGGTGCTGGACTTGGAAAATTCTTTGTGCACCTTAAACATCGACCATGAGAATCGTCTATCTTCTTTTATTAATTAACCGACTTCAAAAAAAGGAGGAGGTTCTCATATTTTATGCACCTTGTACGACATTTATGGAAGAAAATATGGTGAATAAATGAATTCCAGGAAAAATAAATAACACAACATTGCCTACATACTTCTTTATTGAATAAATTACAAAAAGTGCTATTAATGTAAATTCCATATTCGGGCAGTATATCTGCATAAACTAACTCTTCAAATTAAGTAGGTATGCTATATTAAAACCTAAAACGAAAAAATCCAAATAGCATCATCTTAATGAAAAGCATACTTGGAATGGTCCAGAAGCCTACAATTCGAGACAAGCATAAAACGTTAACTGAGTAAAATCACAGTAAAAAAGCGACGACTTTAAATACTTAAGTTTTAACGTTTGGTAGACATCGTTTTCAATACATTTACTCGATATTTCCACATATATCCAAGATGGCGAGTCTCGTTAATTCGTAACTGAATCGATTAGAAAAACTGCAATCATTGGTCATGGAATTATTTTGTGTGTCACAAGCTTAATATAAAAATTAAAATTTAGATCGACACTTAGCATTTAGCTCGCCCCCTGTCGTGTCGCTTAAAATTAGGTAAGTTTAAAGTTGTTGCTTTTCAACAGTATAGTTCTAATGGTCGCCAGCACCATATTAAATCTACTAAATTAGTAGTTTTTCTAATCGAACCGGGTACTAATTGATATATTATATTCCTAATCGCCAAAGGCGTCAATTGATTAGTGAATAGCGATGAGGCCAGATTCTAGAAGTTTCTGGATCTTGGCGGCAATATCTGGGTTCTTCAGGTGATCCTGTAAAGCCTGAGGGTCTTGCTGCATCTGTTCGAGGATGCATCGCATTGCGGGGTCTCGGAGGATCTGTTGGACTTCAGGATCAGCCATAGCGCGTTTGCGAACCTGTAGATAATAGAGCATTAAATATGTAAATGTTTACTATGAGATTAATTTGTAATGATGTGATGATATACAAGTAATTAAAATTCACAATTAATTTCACATGCCATTCTAGAATATTTCTGAGCACATTTTTGTTGTACGCATAAAATATCTACAAAAAATCATTAACTCAACTATGACAAACTTACAAAATAATAGTCTATGAATTAGCAGTCCACCTCTTTACCACCACATCAAAAGGTATAATATAACATAACAAATCTTTCGATTTAGTGCCTTACCTCCTCAGGATTAGAGTTGAGTTGAGTGGAGCACGCGCGGTACCCGTCAAGCGCCTCCCCGTTGCTGGGGTCTAGCTCTAGGGCCTTCTGGTACGCGGTCAGGGCCTTGGAGTGTTGCTGCATACCCTGAGGACAAAGGAAAACAATAAAGTGGGTGATAGACGTACGTACTTTAAGCACGCGGTTTTTAAGTTCGCGAACTTACTCGGCTCGCCGTCGGTGACAGACGTCAAGTGTACTTGTTTTCTTAAGTTAATTATTCAAGGAATATTTCCTTTTTTTTATGTTAATATTTATTCGATTTTATCCGTCTAAATGTATAAATATCTAATTATTTATTTAATGTTTTCAATGTCAATACTAGTTTTGTTTTATCACAATATTATTGTGATCTCTATAAATTTCCTATGGCTTCGTTATGGTTTCTTTTTCGTGTAATATCATTTGACAGTTTGTCTTTCTGACACATGACATTGGCGAATTGTGGTGGACTTCCACAAAAAGCCACTCTTAAAAGTTGAAGTTGAAGTTGCCATGTCGTCGAGAGAAGAGGCTTTGTGCTATCTAGGAATTCTATCATTTCATATTATAAAAACTAGACAAATACACACAAATTACATAATAGCCTCGAATATTTTGTGTAACAAATTCCGCACCGGTGCACAGATTAATAAATAGTTACTACGTAACAGATACATCACTCCCATACAAAAGTGAAAATATCTACGCTATATTCACCTACAAAATTTTAATAATAATACCTGCTGCTCAGAACGAGAAGAATTGTACCTTAAACCCGCACTCATAGAGTCGAGACTGTGTTGCCCGCCGTGCGGGTGACGTCATCGTAAGAATGCGCTAGGGTTATATATCTATGATGATTATTGTAATAAAACGAATTAACCACATTTTTTATTAGTCAATCCAATATGTTTTAGTTTTATATGATTTTTTTTTTCTCTTCTCGGAATTTATTACATTTTATACCTATTGAGATAATTTTAAAGCAATTATTTGCTAAAATAAACAAATTATAATAAATTGGAAAAAGATGGATGTATTGGAAAAATTGGATCACTCTTGGGCGAAGCTCGGTGGCTCAGTGGTCAGAGCGTTCCCCCTGTAAGGGAAAGATCGCGGGTTCGAGTCCCGCCCGAGAATTGATTTCGCTTTTTCCAATTTATTATAATTTTATACCTAGTCGAAAATATCTTTAATCGCGTAAATAATTTGAATACATAATATAAATCAACGGTTTATAACATTTATAATACGGTGCTACTTTATAGGCCTTAGTGTACCTATAGGTAGGTATACAGTAAGGTATACCTACTGTATTTATAGTTTTCTCATAAGATTTTTTCCAATTTTAATGCATTTAGATTAATCATTTTGTTCAAATCAGTTTGGTCAACCATTGGTATAAAATTACGAAATAATTTACAGTAGGTATAACTATTCTATTAGTCTGAGTAGGTATAGCTTATAGACGCTTATTCCTACCCTAAAATTAACGGACATTACCTACTATTCTATTACGTAAGTACTAGGTAACTTCAGTTAGTATTAGAATTACCTATAAAACAACACTTATAATAATACCTGACTCAAAAAACGTTTTAATTTACGATTTACATACTTATTACTTAGGTAGTTACTTATGTTCAAAGAAATAGACTTAGGTATATACCCATCCACTGCACATTAATTACGTGGTTTCGGCATTTCGAAGCGTAAGCGCGGGAAACGTGCGGTGCAGTGTGATGCGAGCGCTCAGGCGCGCGTTCGGCAGCCCTCTGCCAGTTTGTACAGTCGACTGTACGCCAAGCTGTAGGTGTTTATCGCGTGACCTTGAGCGAGTGACGGAAGCCTGACCGGTGCAAACCTCTAGGTAAGAGCAAAATTTCAAACTTGCTAGATTGCCAAAGAACTTACTCGGCGGTTTTAAAGTACGCGAACTTATGGTGACTGACGTACGAGTAAGGTCGCCGAGCCATAAGTCCGCGTACTTACTCGCACGTCTGTCACCCACTTAAGAGTTTGTTCGGAGCATCGAAAACGCAAGCTGATGTCCCCGGCGCCGGTCACGTGGACGTCGATTATATGATTCTGTTTTTCTGAAACGGTTTTTTTATACCACTTGGCACACAAGCACATGGCCCACCAGACGGAAAGTGGTAACCGTGGCCTATGGACACCAGGGGCGTTAAACTCGTGCTGCCGACCGTGTAGCAAATTTCTAATGCCCTTGTAAAACTTGGTGTGTTGTTAAAAAATTAAATCCATACTAATATTATAAATGCGAAAGTAACTCTGTCTGTCTGTTACGCTTTCACGCCTAAACTACTGAACCGATTTTGATGAAATTCGGTATAGGGGTAGATTAGACCTTGAGAAAGGACATAGGCTATGTTTGGTCGCGATAACCGACATCCACGCGGGCGGAGCCGCGGGCAAATGTTTGTATATGATAAAAAGCTCTTGTATGAAATGCAAGGCAGTCATATGTAGGAGACTACAGAATATGTAATATACATATTTTTTTATTTTAACGCAATCTCTCAAAGCCCGTCTGATGAGGCCGTCAAGCTGCGAGCCACCATTCCAACATGGGACGCGTCTGTAATGGTGACCCTCTTTCCTGAAATTTATATTTTCACTAGCTGTTGCCCGCGGCTCCGCCCGCGTGGGATTCTGATCCCGTTCATCGCTTATATATAGTCTATATGTTAATCCAGGGTATAACCTATATACATACCAAATTTCAACCAAATCGGTCCAGCCGTTTATGCGTGAAAGAGTAACAAACATCCACACATCCACACATCCACACATCCATACATCCACACATCCATTCTCACAAACTTTCACATTTATAATATTAGTAGGATTGACAGAAGCTGACTTTCTACACATGAGGGGACCATCGGAACCGTAGTCTAACAACACGAAGAGCTTCACAACACATACCTGTAATATCTTCCCCTTCCGGATCCAGCCCTTGATGAACTTGGGGTCCAGTTTGCAGCACTGGTCGCAGTCCTTGAGGCCCAGGTCGAAGGCAGCCAGCTTGGTGTAGCAGGCGGCGCGGTTGGAGTACAGCTTGGGGTCGTCCGGGTTGCGTTTGATGGCTTCAGTGTAATGTTTCACCGCTGTGCTGTAGTCGCCTGAAAGGGTAGTTTATTTTTGTGTTTAGAAACTTATTTTGGTGGCTAAAAACCGAAATCGAACCACTGGTTAGTCAGATAGTTAGCCTAGATTATCTGTTTAATATGTGTTTTTATAAATTAATTATTCAAAAATAAAAAACCGCGACTGCTGTCTAAAAGATTGAAACAAGCTTGATAACAGGCGGTACCCATTTGCCAATCATAAACCGAAAGAAATTTAATGGGTACCGCCTGCTATCAAGCTTGTTTCAATCTTTTAGACAGCAGTCGGGGTTTTTTATTTTTTAATAATTAATTTTATTTTAACCTTTTTAGTTAGGATATGACATCTATACTTATATTTTTGTAATCTCCTTTTAATTCTCTTCATTTTGATACCCTACTCGATAAATTTGAATGAAAAAAAATTTTTGCCAACAGATATTTTAGCATCAAAAATCTACCGTATAGTTTTTGTTAGAATTTTATGTACCCTGTGACACTCGGGAGATGAATACCTTTCATTTGAGACCCTATTCATCAAAATCCGTCCAGGCGTTAGGCCTGTAGAGGGGAACAAAGAAAACTACATACACACATAGACACATACATACATACATACGCGCGAAACACATTACCCTCTCGCTGGCGCAGTCGGGTAAAAAATCTCTAAAATATTGCTTACCTTTAGTTAAGTACCTAACCGAATGACGTATAGATAGCGCTAAGTAATTATGTGCTATAAAAAAAAGAAAGTCTTTTTTTATACTGCTTACGACCCCACCTGATGGTCTATGGGCAAGTGCTACACCAAGGCAGTCACACTCGTGCTGTAAGAACAGAGATTCTAGGCAGTCAGCGCAAAAGATAAGTAGGACAAGCCTTTGGTTTTCCCACTGACAGCACAAAACCTCTCCAGTGAGCTCTGGCTACTCTACTCACCGCCGTGAACACTACACAACAAAGTAATAGAAAACATAGCAATCAATTCCTCCATAATAGTTAGAGATATTTACCTTTTTTAAAGTAATCATTGCCAAGTTCCTTCTCCTGCTCGGCTTTAACGGGATCCACGTAAGCCTTCTTCTCCTCCTCAACTATCCGTCTCTCCACCTCGCTCAACAGAGTTTTGATCTCCGGCGTTCGGTGCTCAGACATGGACTTCTCAAAATAGGTTTTCGCTAGTTTGTACTGTTCCATTTTCTTGTATGCGTTACCTGAATAAAGAAATAAATAAATATGTATTGTTAACATTTTGTTTAACGTATATTTGAGCTAATCTCAGGGTTCAAATTTAAAATATACTTTCTGCGTATAGTCCGTTTCTCGAGGAAATTTATAGGCTATACAACATCACGCTGCTTTCTAAAGGTGCTGATAGACTTGAGCATTCACTTGTAACAGAACATCGAGCATTCGTCGTTTTTATATTTGTCGAACTGAACAACGAGCCGAGCCAAGCATAGAGCCAAATATTGCTACGAACATTTACATGATCTTTTTAGCGAACGCTCTAATCGAAGCCAATATACAGACGTTTTGCAAGCATGCTCGCCAGAATGCTCGCCAGAACGCTCTATAGAATGCTCGCTAAAATGCTCTCGTTTATTTTTCTGTAATGTAACATTCGCAAGAATGCTCATTACAAGAAGGGAACGGAGCAGTAATAATAAAGGTTTGCGTGGTAGCAGCAGATGGTATCGTTAAGCATCTCGGAATTAGCACCCACATTTATTCCGTTTATTCCCCCTATAAATATGGCTTGTCCGGCTTTTATGGGAGAAAGTGCTGTATGACCTCCCAACCCGCAAGAGGAAAGCCTGCATCAGAGACTCGTCCATCAATCAGTAGCAAATTATATTCAATTACAAAACGAAATTCAATTATATATTGTTTAATCACAACCTACTCATTTAATGTATATAACCCGGTTGCCTACTGAATAAAAAAAACTAAATATTCACGACCCAACGTACCTAGTTACAAAAGTAAGTGCCATTTAATTGTATTTGATACTGTAACCTTTGATAGCAAGTTGAATACTGTATGGCCAATGACTTCTACCAGACAAGCTGTTTATAACAAACTAGCTGTCCCGGCGAACTTCGTATCGCCATATTTTTTTCAACCAGCGTGAATTTTTGATCCTGTTCCCGCTGCACCTATTTTCTCATTTTTAAACCTTCCCTGGACATCCACCAATATTTCAAGACTAAAATTAGCCAAATCGGTTCAGCCGTTCTTGAGTTATAAACTAACAACGAAAAGTGGCATTGATTTTTATAATATAGACTAACTGTTGCTCACGTGATAGTAGCGTGATGATACCTTATAGCCCTGATGCTAATTCCCTGTACAACTAGCTTAAAGACCTCGGATTGCAAAGAGCTTTAGTAAGCTCTTTATTGAATCGTTTATCCAAAGCGGCATTGATAGGATACTAGCAAATTTGGATAGGTAGGGAGACACTACTGACGGTGGAGGTGAGCGCTGATGCATCACAAGGTGGCACCCTAAACCTACATCTGGGTGGCGACCCCGCGGCCGCACGGTGAATCCATGGAGTGCTGAGAATCGGATCTTTGACAGCCTCCGTGGCGTAGCGGTAGTGAACGCGGCCGCTACGCAAGAGGCGCGGGTTCGATCCCCGCTCAGTGCAAAATTTGTGTGCATGAAATATGAGTATTTGCATTGGTCTGGTCGTGTCTCGGAGAGCACTTTAAGCCGTCGGTCCCGGTTGCCATAAGAACATCTATGGCAGTCGTTACGGGTAATTGGAGCCCTAAAAAATCCAAAAAAAAAAAAACGGAAAATATCTAAATCTAGCCAAATCCGTAGTTAAGAGTGGTAAAGCGGACCCCAGACTCCGAGCTGAAAGCTTCAGATGCGACTGGGAATTAACGCTAAGAGGACGAATCGGATCTCTGTATTCTTTCTACGCTAAAGCCTCTAGTGAAATCTGCTGCTACAAGGGGAGGGGGGGTACACAGAAAGGCTGATCACCCGTACGGCTAACCGGAGTCCGCACTGGCAGTAATAATTAGTAGCAGTAGTACCAGGATTCCATAGTGCAGGAGTTGTCTAGTAACATAAAATATTCAATTTTATTGAGCGGTAGGTACCGGAAACCACAATACCAGGATGGACGTAATCTTGAAAATATAATGATAAGCTAACCGCAGTAATAATCATTCTGCTATGCATTAGTTTTGGTATGTATGTAATCGATAAACTCACAAACGACTAGACGAACAGTAAACAACAAAATAATAGAATATTGTGGCATGGCAGGAGATGTATTTACCAAGATAGAGTTAGGGTACTTGAATAAAGAAACAGGTTACCGATACTAATTATCCCGACAAGTTTCCCTAACAACAAAAATTATAATCATCATGTCAATTCGTCATTTGCAAAAAAAAAGCCACAAAGTATTCACACCCTTATGCTTTTAAACATACGGGCGCGAATGCGTTGCACTTGTTTTTTGCCATATGTAGTGTTAAAACGTAAACGACGAACCATCATCATTTTTGTTGCTTGTCCTTAATACCGGTAATCTGTTTCTTTATTTAAGCACCCTCTGGGATGCTTAAATGCTTGGGACTCGTAGCGAAGATGGACGGAAGATTAACGAATCTGGTGAAGTCGACCTACGACCAAGGTAATGAAAATAAGACATTTCAGGAAGAACCAGGTCAATAGTAGGTACCTACAACTGGTTTGCATACATTATATAAAAATAATTTTCTAAAGTTGAAGGGTCGGCAGCACGAGTGTAACACCACGGTAACCACCGCCCGTTTCGATCAGGTGGACAGTGTGCCTGTCTGCCACTAAGTGGTAAAGAAAGTCATATGCCAGGATTGTTGGAAATGCAAAGATGTTGTCTCTCTCTCATCCTAGCGTTAATTCCCAGTCGCATCCGAAGCTTTTTAGCTCGGAGTCTGGGGTCCGCTTTTACCAGTCTTAACTACAGATTTGGCTAGACCTCGATATTTTTTCGTGAAGCGATTGCCATCTGACCTCCACAGCCCAATGGTAACATTAGGCGATATCGAAGCTTTGCAGCTAGACCTTTTTTTTTGTAGGGCACCCAACTACCCATAACGACTGCCATAGATGTTCTTATGGCAACCGGGACCGACGGCTTAACGTGCTCTCCGAGGCACGACCAGACCAATGCAAATACCCATATTTCATGAACACAAATATTTGCACTGAGCGGGGATCGAACCCGCGCCTCCTGCGTAGCGGCCGCGTTCACTACCGCTACGCCACGGAGGCTGTCGAATGTTGTCTCTGTCTACCCCAATGAATATGGCAAAATGTGTGAAAATAAATCAAAACAGAGATAATGATGTTTATATCTAGATATGAATCTTTATCTAACTAAGTAGTTTCATAATCAACACTAGATTATGTAAATGTAAATTCCTTTGCGAAATATTTGAATTGGGCCTCTCAGACTAAAAGAATAACATAGACGGAACGCATGGAACTAGCGTGTGAAGCTGCGTAAAGTAATACTAAAGTAGTACCATTTCACTCGCAATATCTGTGGGCAAGCACTAGTGCGAGCGAAATGGAACTACTTAACGAAGCTTCACCCAGGCGAGACGGAAACGTCCGACCGCACGTCAGTGTGATTACGGAATACGTAAGACATCTTGCCTCACAGAATTTTAGAACCAACTGGAATTCGGTACTGCCATCTGCTGTCTGTGGTGAGATTCGAAATCATTACTAACGAACGACGATGAAATGACGCAACGACGCGTCATCTGCTGCTGCTCGTACTTCTACTCTCAGGGTTAGGCGTCAGACGACAGTCGCTCCTATTAAAGCAGAACCAAGAGGATCTGCACCCTAGAAGTGAGCGGTTCTGATAAAAAATAAATAAAAAAATATCACTTACCAATCCTAGTGAAAGCCTTAGCTATTAATTTGAAGTCCGCCCTATTTTCTCTGCCAACTTCAATAGCCTTCTCACATTCTTTAATACATTTCTCGTATTCCTTCTGTTCAAAATGTACGGCGGCCATGTTTGTATAAAAAGTTATATCAGTCGGATCATTGTCTATGGCCTTTTGATAATGCTTGAGAGCATTTTCAAAATCTTTTTTCTTATAGCTTTCATTTCCTAGATCCTTTTCTTGGAGAGCCTGTCTCCGGTTCTCGGGTAAGTCATCATATTTTGGTTTCTGTGGCTCTTCGGCTGGCTTTGGAGGCTCAGCGGGTTTTCGTTCTGGGGCCGGTGGGTCTACGTCCATGGGCATGTGAAGGTTCAGATCAAACATGATGCTGATTGTGGTTAGAATGCGTTTGTCTTCTATCTTATTGCCGAGGTTCTCAGCATCAAATGGGTTCTGGGCTAATCTCTGTGGATTGGGAAAGAAGTTTTCAATATAACAGTCACTCATTGTTTTCCCAAATAAAATGTGTAAATTTTTAGAGTATTACATCATTGGTACACAAAATTTACCAAAATATAAACTGTTCAAAAATGCTTTTTATGTCTGTACATTGTACATTGAGGATATCTACACTAATATTATAAAGAGGAAAGATTTGTACCTATCTACAATAATATTATAAAGAGGAAAGATTTGTACCCTATTTTTGTATGTTTGTAATGAATAGGCTCCGGAACTACTGTACCGACTTCAATAATTCTTTCACCTATAGAAAGCTACACTATCTGGGAGTAACATAGGCTATATAACATCACGCTACTGCTAAAGGGAGCGGAGCATAAATGTCAATAAATCGGGCAGATTTCCATACATTAAAGTTGGACCGGAATCCGAATTCCACGCGGGCGGAGCCGCGGGCAACAGCTAGTTGAAAATATTTCAGTTTTTCAAATTTTTTTTTTTTTCAATTTTATTATAATTTATTTACATCTTATTTTTCTAATCTATTTACATTTTTGTCTGAAAGGTCTTGGGCAGACTTAAAATTAATGAAAAATCAGTGCAATTGAATCAGTAGAACCAGAGATATGAGCAATGCTAACTGATATGATATCCACACAGGCAGAGTTGCATGCATAAACTAGTCTAATCATAAAATTTTAAACAAAAGCTAATTAAAAGCAGCTATGTAGTTGTTATTGGTTCCATAATTGACTATGATGTACAACAAAAACATTGATTACCATAAAAATGAGTAAGCAACAAAAAATACTAGGAATAAATTATGTCAAAACAAAGAAATATAAATGGTTCTTTTTTTATCTCACATTGTGTAGTAAAGCAGTTATAGTTCTAAAATAGGCTGCATTTCACTGATGAATAAAAACATGAGTAATTCAATTTATTCAACTCAATGAATAGTTTTTCTTATAAGTTATGTCATTTCCACCTGATGGAAAGTGATTCCCGTGGCCAATGGTGGTTACATTTATGTGCATATAGGTAAATTTTTACTTTTCAATATCAATAACTAATAAACTAAAACTAAAGTATTAAACTAAGATATTAAACTAAGATATTTACGAGAAAGGAAAGAGAAGGGATTATTTTTATTGGTGCATATTGGGAGAAGCCTATGTCCAGCAGTAGACTGCAATAGGATAATTGATTAATTTACAAAAATAAAAGGAGAGGTCAAAAAGTTCAGGCATTGAGAAATTAATGAATTAATTAAAAACTGTTGACTCACCTCTACAATTTTGACATATTCTGGGTCCTTCAACCACTCTTTGGTAACTGGGTTCACCCTTAGCTTCTGGAATAGTTGTTCAGTCTTCAATTTGAGTTCTTCAACCTGTTTCTTGACTTCTACTAAGCCGGCGGCCAATTGTACGTTTCCCGGTTCGAGTTCCAGACCTTTCTCGTAAGCCGCAATAGCTTCGTCCAACTTTCCCAGGTAAGCAAGCGCGGAGCCTTTACGTGAGTAACCTTTACTCCATGTAGGATTCAACTCAACAGTTTTGTTCGCATCTTCAAGTGCCGCAGCGTAGTTTTCACCCTTTGCGTAAGCTGCGGAGCGGTTGCTATACAGAACGTGGTTGTTAGGGTCCAAAAGGATCGCCTGCGAGTAATGTGAGACAGCAGTGTCGTACTGGCCTAAAGATAACGCCGCATTACCCTTTTCCTTCAACTGATTCACCTAAAAATCACACCAACATTCGAATTATGCTACTCCAACCAAAATCTTATCACAAAGCATCGGTATAACCTCTTACCTGTTCCATGATTGTTTTCTGTTTTTAACTTAAAAGTCAACGACACACTTAGGATAGGATAAAAGAACCGATAATATTATTTAAATACAATTCTTTCACAATGCTCTTCTTTTCACAAGTTTGTTCTAGCTCGCAGAACTCAAACAATAAAATATGAACGAATTTTGTGAAGACTCACGAAGTCTACAAATGACACTTCAAATTCGAGAAATTTCTTGACAAAATGCGATAGGTAGAGCGTTCCAGAAACTGCTGAGCGGAGTTCTATTATTGAAGTTGAAGCATTAGCTATGGATAGCATAAAAATTATATAGTATTGACGTGAATGAACTGCGAAGAAGACGATGAACTTTTCATTTCTCTGTTCCACTTGTGCGCTTTATATATACCTGTCTCAGTTTTGTAAGAACAAAACTGCTATCATTGAAAACATAAACATTCAAGTAGGAGCCTTTGAATATCTAGGTAGGAGCCATTAGAGTTCAATCGTTTAAATAATAAAAAGGAAAAATATCTATCTAAAACATTCTCTTTCATTTAAAAAAAAATTAATAACCGATTATAATATTATGCCTTGAGACTCGAGGGCTCGAGACTGACACACACGATAAATTATGAAAAATGATTGTAGGCATGGGTGTAATCATGAAGCTGTAGCTTCATAGGTGTAACCTATATTAAATGTCTGTGTGTTTAACAAATAAAAGCTGTATAAGCCAGTTTTTATTTTTATTTTATCATAGTACAAAAGACGAAACAAGGATTGGCCTTGTATCGTCTTTTGTGTGAAGGAAACTTTTATTAATTTACGACCACGACATTTATCATCGAATGAAAATCACGTGGACCGTTGATAATATAAAAGCGTCTAAAATATAGAAGATTCTTTTTTTTTAAACTGGTAACACAAAATGCACAAATGATTTATTTTATTATCTGTGCGCTGCAAAATGTCTCCTGAGCTGTCCTGTATTTTTTGACGAGTGGTATTTTATTTTGCTCCGTTTTCCTGCTCATAGCTTTCACAAATTCGTTTCGGTGGTTCACACAGAGCTGTAAAATTCGTGAATATCACTAATAGAGTCATGATATACGTATAAACCTGCGCCTTATATCTTGTGGTGAAACGACGCCTGTCACGCTATTTTGTAGTGTTCGTAATTGGTTCCTAGACTTCGTGGGGAATACCAAGTGTTGTTTGTGATCGATGGTGCTTTAAGTGGTACCGCGGAGTAATTACTGGCGGGAGAAGCGCGCTCCCGGTTGTCGGTGACTCATAAACGGTACGAGTGCGGCCGTAACCATGGACACTGATGATGGCGAATCGTCCAGCAGTGGGCCTATGTCCAGCTTGAACAGCCTGTTCTCTTTTACGAGTCCTGCTGTGAAGAAACTATTAGGATGGAAGCAGGTAAGATTTTTATCATTGTTAACTTTGGAAGTATATTTTTTTACATTGTTTCCTTGTAACAATATCTTTGAAGAAGTTTGAATGTGGTGATTTCTAAGAATACCTTTAATTGTATTTTTTTTTTATTTGATCTTGAAGATCTAGTCTTAAAAGTATAAACCTTTTGTAGTATTCATTTTGCTAATTCTGTAGTACTAGCTGATCTGTGCGAATATTTCACACAATGTTTAATGAATCTATACTTCCATATCCATACTATTATTACAAATGCGAAAGTAACCCTGTTTATTTGTCTTTCCGTCTGTCTTTCTGTTACACTTTCATGCCTAAACCAAGGAACTGATTTTGATGAAATTTGGTTCAGAGACAGATTAGATCTTGGGAAAGGACATAATTTATGCTATGTTAGGTTGCGATAACCAACATCCATATGGGCAGAGCTGCAATAGTACATAATAAATTTAAGAAGTAATGATGAAATAAAGTAAAGGACTCAAACTCTCACAAACTGGTTGAAATACAGCATTTTTAATCCCAGGTGACAGTAGGCTGTGTGGACAAGATCAGTATGGCATGCTGAGAGAGCCTCAAGTGCCAGCTATGTCAGCTTATAAATTGGTCTGAAGAAGTTTGGACTGTACCACCAATTTAATTGCATCTGCTGTAGAAGGCAGAACCTGACTTGCT
Source organism: Eilema depressum (assembly GCA_914767945.1). Taxonomy (NCBI): domain Eukaryota; kingdom Metazoa; phylum Arthropoda; class Insecta; order Lepidoptera; family Erebidae; genus Eilema; species Eilema depressum. Next base: position 21,685,789 of record OU612020.1, read on the forward strand.
GTGCGCATGCACATGCTGTGCAAAGCATGATTCATAAGTGCTACAGCATCTAAAACTTGAAACTTTTATGCTCCTTATTTATAATGTAAGTGAAGGAAATGAGGCTGAAAATGGCAGCCAAAATCCACAACTAAATTAGCAGTGGAGATGTTGGTGATTAGACCCAAATGGCAAGTTTTCCAGCAGCAAATTGTCGTATAAGGGTTAACCTCTCAAATATCAACCGGTGCCCGGGCACCGCGAGTGTTAGGTGAGAGTTTGTTGACGTGGGTAGACTGGTTAATAAGAGTAAAAAAGAATGTAGATTTATCATATTTCCTACCTCCACACAGTGGTATGGCATGGTATCATGGGCTGGTTTTCGCAACTCCACATCAAGGCTCAGTTTTTGCATGAGGGTGGGCCACACAACAGGCTGTTCTGATCAGTGACAGTGATGAAAACTTCTGTAAATTATCTGACTCCACGAAAATCTTCACCCTGTACACCTACTGATTGACAAGGTTGGGGTACAGGTTTTCCTCCATGGAGTTGTAATGGGAGAAAGAGTAGGAGACCAGGGTTAACTCCAGGATCCAGTGATCCAATGATCCATTGAACACCGATGATTACTACATAGTACATGAAGTTTCTTGTCCCATACAGCAGTTCTAGTGGTATGATACATAGAAGTCATTTAATTAATCAATTTCAATATTATAATACCCAGTTTAATTTGATTTGTAACTTAAATCATAAAATGTGATTCCAGTTACAATAAAATAGTAAATAATTGTAACTGTAATCACAAAATAAAAAAAAACATAGAAATGCAATAAATTACTACATAATGTATGTTTAGACTATTTTCCAAAGCATGTTCATTTTTTAAAAATGAATGCCGTTCCACATTTAAGTAAATATTTTTAGTAACAATTCTTTTCTCGTTGACTTTTTGTGAACCCTTATCCTGTTTATGATAAAAAGTTTATTTTTACACATTCAAATATAATAGTTATTATGGATTATGATGACTCATGGACTAACAGTCAGCGGCTTCTAAGAAATAGTGACTCATAGCCGTTGTTTACTATTACATTATATATTGGTTTCTTTCAATGCTGTTATGTTCATATTCGACTCCCACACTGATATGAGAATTACAGGAATATGTTGAAGGTATCACCTGCTTTTATTTGTTATGACTTCACACTGGCAAAATATTTTTTACAATTCTGACAACTGAAGCGAAATATTTGTCGAGGCTGTCAAGATAGAGGTCGCCATTGTAAGGACAACATCTGTAATGCCGCCACTATTCTTTGGAGTGCATCCTAGCTTACCATCACGTGGGGTGCAGTTATTTGGGGACCTAGATATAAGAAAAATGACTAATACTTCAAATAGGGTGGTGGCACCAATTATCGGCCATGTCAACATTTTTTGACCTTTGATTGATTGTAATTTTATGGTTTATAGCATTTGCTTTCTTGCAATGCCTTTTTTGGGTAGAGGGATACTGAAACTCCATTACTACATTCGCAAAATTACCAATTCTTTGTTATTTTTGAAAATATAGATGTTTTTTTCCGAGTATGTCGATTTCCCTTAATATCGGCCTCTAACACCCTAATTTCTGCCGCCTGTGACCCTAATATCGTCATACCTTTTCCAACGTGAATTTAGGTCAATAAAACTAAGTAAAGTAAAAAATTATTACGTTTTATATTCCAATTCAGGTTGAAATATTTTTTTTAACGCTTATCTATCATTAATTTGTCTTTTCTTTATATCTCAGCCTTAAAAATTACAGTAATTGCTGTTATTATAAACTAATGATCACAATGATTAAAAAAATTTAAGATAAATAAAGATTTCCAAAATATATTATTATAAAGAAAATATATTATTAGATAAAGTCAAAAGAAAACTTGACTTTCTTTGAAGGCTTTTCAATTTAAATGCACTAAACAGTGACGGCAAGTAAAATCTTCTATAGCCACATCAATATAATTTTGCCCACGATTAACTGTATACTTTAAGGCCGTGGAGCATATGTCACATTCAATATTTTTTGGCTTCATCTGCTTCGATATCATTAATTAGTTCTACTTCACAGCCACCACAATAAAAATTCTCTTTTTCTTTTTGAGAAGGTAAATCATGAGGTCAGTTACGCTGTCCTTTAATATTCTCTTCTATTCTAATACTCTTCTTCTTTTATCTAATAGTTTTGTTTTATTTGACTGGTTTATGTTTTATATTCTATTTTCCAGACTTTTCTTTCTCTCTGTATCTATTCTTCCAGGAAGTCTATCTTGTAAAGTGGTGCTGGGAATTTCGTATTGTCAAAATGCTACTCTTCTTCTACTTCATCCTATCATTAATTCCCAGTTGCAACCGAAGCTTACACCTTGGATTCTGGAGTCCGCATTGCCAGTCTTAACTGCGGATTTGGCTAGACCTCAATATTTTCCGCGAAGCGACTTCCATCTATACTCCACAACCCCAATGGTAACATTAGACAATATCGAGGCATTGCATTACTGCCTGCTTCTTTGAACGGCATTTACTCCATCTCTTATTCTACTACGGTCATAGAAACTATAGGGGTCATAGAACCTATAGGGGTCATAGAACCTATAGGGGTCAAAGAACCTATAGGGGTCATAGAACCTGTAGGGGTCATAAAACCTATAGGGGTCATAGAACCTATAGGGGTCATAGAACCTATAGTCATATAACCAAAGGTTTGAAACGTTTCTCTTTTTGTAGGGACGACATGATTATATTATTGATTAAATTAAAATACAAAAGTATTTGTTCATTTTGCACCACGTTCCTGTTTATTGTAAAGTTTGAAGGTTGTAGGAAAGTAAGTACCCTATACAAACTAAGGTGGCCGTTATTACGCATCGACTTTCTAGATATCGGCCGTAGCTGGCAAAAAAAGTTTTTAGGCGGCCGATTTTAGGATCTGGTGCTCAAACAGAGCTGCTATTTCATTTTTAACCTTATTAATGTTACTGCTAACATATAAAATAGCTAAACATACAGTTTAGTGTTTTCATGCATTTCCCCAATATCGACCAGGTGGCCGATATTGAGATTTATCCAAAATAAAGATCCCTAATCTCGACCCCGCGATTATTTCATAAAAAGTAAAAATAAATTTAAAAACACACTACCTAAACGGTACTTCGACTGATTTTCTTCAATAAAAAATAATATAAAATACCATAGGTATATTTAATTCCTTTCAAATACTTTCCCACTCAGTGCGTCGACTCCGGGATTTGACTCGGTATTGCCACAAAATCACACCCATCGATACCTGCACGTGCTCTATTGCCACCTGAACGTTCAAATGTGGAGGTACCCGCACCAAAATATGGGATGTTATTCGTACGGATATAGAGTCGCTTTTTGCATAAAAACTATCATAATTTTAGTGTTATTTTCATAGTTATGTTTCATTTTCTCGAAAAGGCCGATATTAGGACGTGGCCGATACTAGGAGACTTCACCCTACTTGCCTGTTAGTGGTAGTGCTTAGTAGAGGTATCAAATGTGTTTTTGCAAATTTTTGGTGTGTGTCCAACAAGCCTATTACCGGCAACTAGGTGCTTTTGGTGTGTCTCCAACAAGCCTATTACCGGCAAGTAGGTGCTTTTGCATGGGCCAGTGTTTACCCATGGGTTTCTTTGGGCAGAACAAGTTACGTCTTTTAAGGTGCCTCCTTATTTAAATCGTGCGCAAAATTCCCTTCTACTGTGGAATCGACGGCAGTTCTACTCGCATCGAGGGCCACCATGTCATATTGTTGGTGTCTGTAATGGTAACCCTCTTGCCTGACAATCACGAGAGAATCACGAGAGCAAGTTTTTCTTATAGGGTCGACAGCACGAGTGTGACTCCCCTGGTGTTGCACTCGCCCGTAGGCCACGGTAATCTCTTACCATCAGGAGGGCCGTGTGCTTGTCTGCGACCTAAGTAGTATAAAAAAAGGTGAATTCATATTGACGTGTCCTATATAAAAAATAAGCTTGTGATGTAGGCATGTAAACAAATCTAAGAAATCAATTATTTCTTTGATTTGTCAACGAACAAATCTAAGAAATCGAAAATATCGTAAATTTGTTTCATTACAGTCACAGACAAAACAAATAAAATCGTATTTAAAAAAAACGTTTGCAAATCTAAGAAATTGACGTATTGGAACTGGTTCCGCTTGCACACGCCGAGGCCCCTCGCGTGATTAGAATCTACGATTGCAGATAGACATTACCGTTTCCTGCCTTAATTAGAGCTTACATTGATACTTGTTTAGTGCACTTTCAATGTCGTGCACGCACGATGGGGAGAAATCAGCCTGGGACTTTATGCTGCTTGCAAAACGGGGTGAATAGGAATCAAAAGGGTGAATAAAGATAATATGGTTATTAGATTTTTGCGGTGCCGTGTTGGTTTCCGGCCGAGTAGAATAAGGCCAACCCATCTTTTCCTCGGGTCTTCTCCTCCCTCCTGCCGCAATGCCTCAAAACAAAGGTTTTCGACCAGTGCTTCCTGCCTGTTATGACCTACGGTGCCGAAACGTGGCCACTGACGGTGGGGTTAGTCCGTGACCTAAAAGTCGCGCATGGAGCGAGCTATGCTTGGAGTCTCTTTGAAGGATAGAATTCGCAACGAGGTTATCCGACATAGAACTAAAGTTACCGACATAGCTCGCAGAATAAGCAAGCTGAAGTGGCAGTGGGCTGGCCACATCTGCCGAAGTACTGATGGCCGTTGGAGCAAACGAGTCCTAGAGTGAAGACCGCGCGTAGGAAAACGGAAGGTGGGGACCGACGACCTGCGAAAGGTGGCTGGGACGGACTGGGTGCGGAAGGCGGAGAATCGGCAAACGGCGCACATTGGGAGAGGCCTATGTCCAGCAGTGGATTGCAGTAGGCTAATTGATTGATCTCTTCTTATAGGTGTTGTAAAAGGTGGCTAGGGGATAGGGCTGTTCTCCATCCGACAGTAAACATACAGCTCATGATAAAGTGCCCGTCTTGCCTGCCTACTGTGAGCCTGTGTTTGTGAAGCCGGCCAATCGCAATGCTCTTTCGATACGTTTACGTTTACGTTACGAATTCCAATATATTTCGTGCTCAGTGGGGTGAGCACGAACTACTATCGTAATCGTATCGTGAACGTAACGATAGCACGGAGCATTGCGATTGGCAGGCTTCAGGCAGGCGGCCAATCGCAATGCTCCGTGCTCTCGTTACGTTCACGATACGATAGTTGTTCGTGCTCACCCCACAGGGCACAAATGTGAGAACTAAACACTTGGAGCTATAGCCACTGGTCTCGGGGGAATGGCGACACTAAAACGAAGATCAAATCAAGAGAGAAAGAGAGCAGGCTCTCAGGCATGGACGGAGAAGCTAAATAAAACGTGTTTATTTTATTTCAGGGTGATGAAGAAGAAAAATGGGCGGAAAAAGCGGTGGATAGTTTGGTGAAGAAGCTTAAAAAGCGGAAAGGAGCGATTGAAGAATTGGAGAGGGCGCTGTCGTGTCCTGGCACACCGTCCAAGTGTGTCACTATACCCCGCTCACTTGATGGAAGGTTGCAGGTCAGTACATCACAAAATGTTTATGAAAGGCGTCATTTAGACGGGAGAGTTTCTCGCCTACCAGATACGATTATTGAAAGGATAGAAAAGATTTGCTTCGTCTAAAGATTCGCAGAAACAATAGCCGCTCGGTCGTCCACGCCTGGCGAGAATTGCCTCGCAATTGAATATTGTTAGTTGGTAGTGTCCGTCTAAATTTCAGATAATAATCGTATTTTGACATAGGCGATATATTACTTGCGAGAATTTAGTGTTTGTCTGCGATAATGGTATGGCGATTATTGCTAGAGATAGTCGCGTACGATTTTCGAGCCGAAACGTGCGAGAAACTCCCCGTCTAAATGAGCCTTAACGTGCACAAAATCCCCACGAATAATTCACTCAAAGTTGCTAAATACACTAAAATTCAGTTCACAATAAAATGCAAAATAGGCAGTTCCTTTGCGAATAAGGTAAGATTTACGCGGATGGTCGCATCTAGTCGAGTTGCGTTTGAGCGGATGCGCGCGCATGCCCCGGTTGTCGACGCGTCCGCCGGAGACGCACGCCTCCGCCGCAAGTTCCCACGCGTTTCGGTCCTTCCCTTCATCCAAGTCGACCTTTTGCTGCCTTAGGAGTTAAAGAATACACCAAAACTACATCAGTTTAATCGTTTTTTTTTTTTTTTCAGTTTGTCCAAAGTTCCTTTAAAATACTGGAACTTTTGTAGATATATCCCATTAAAAAGAATTTGGTTCTATTTTCAGGTGTCACACCGCAAAGGCCTCCCACACGTGATTTACTGCCGAGTTTGGCGCTGGCCTGACCTTCAGAGCCACCACGAGCTCAAACCCTTGGAGATTTGCCAGTACCCCTTCAGCGCGAAGCAAAAGGAAGTGTGTATCAACCCTTACCACTACAAACGTGTCGAGAGTCCTGTTCTACCACCAGTTCTAGTACCTAGACATTCAGAATTCGCTCCTGGACATTCTCTACTACCGTTCCAAAGAACTGCTGAACCTTCAATGCCTCACAATGTTTCGTACTCAGGATCAGGGTTCCCACCTTCAGCTAGCTCAGAACTCCCTGATACGCCACCACCGGCTTACTCCCCACCCTCAGACGATACAGAACCTCCTGGAGAAGTCGCTCCTGTGTCATACCAGGAACCTTTATACTGGGCTTCAGTTGCTTACTACGAGCTGAACTGTCGTGTAGGAGAAGTCTTCCACTGCAACTCTCATTCTGTCGTCGTCGATGGCTTCACGGATCCTTCCAATAACAGCGATAGGTTTTGCCTTGGCCAGCTTAGCAACGTGAACAGAAACTCGACTATAGAAAACACGAGACGCCACATAGGGAAAGGTGTTCATTTGTATTATGTAGGGGGAGAGGTATACGCTGAATGTTTGTCTGATGCAGCGATATTTGTCCAAAGTCGCAATTGTAACCATCACCATGGTTTTCACCCATCAACCGTCTGTAAAATCCCCCCTGGATGCTCCTTAAAGATCTTTAATAATAGAGAATTTGCGCAGTTGCTGTCTCAAAGCGTGAACCATGGGTTTGAAGCTGTTTACGAGCTCACGAAGATGTGTACGATCCGAATGTCGTTTGTCAAAGGGTGGGGGGCAGAGTACCATCGACAGGATGTGACGTCGACGCCTTGCTGGATCGAAATCCACCTTCATGGGCCTCTCCAGTGGCTTGATAAAGTCCTAACGCAGATGGGGTCTCCTCACAACGCTATCTCCTCCGTGTCCTAGCCGCATTCTGAACACGCGACGAGCCCCACCGTACATTCGTTTCCCGTATTAAAATTCTTCTCAAAATCATTTGAACCGTTGCATTTTCTATTTTATATGACAGATTTACTTTTTAATAGTCTTATGTTAATGTATTGTGAAGCCCCAATTGGCATTTTACAATTATGCAGCTCAAACCATGTGTCCAATTTATTGAAATATAGACGTAATGTAAGGATAAAGACATTAAGGTTATATACATACTCGTCAATATAATTTATGACAAGGTATTGAGATATTATTGGTGTAAATAATGCTTTTTTTTTTGGTAATGTGAAGCACAAAAGTGTATGTTCGCCATAAATTCGTTAGATATTGATGATATTATGTAATTAAGCATACAAATATATTATTCTATAAGACATATTAGTAAGTTTCATATATTTTACATGGCTTAGTTTTAGTGTAATGCAGTTTTTATTATTAATTAACATATTATTTTTATTTTTGTAGCTCATTGTATATGTTGTATATGTACGCGGTTTATATGTAATATGTCATATATTTGTGTATTTGTTGAATGCTTATACAATTTGAGCTACATCACATAACATAAGGTAGTGATGGATATGTAAACTATATAATACATTTATGTCAATCGAATTATGTTTTTTGACCTTGCAACACTGTGGTATAAGAATTCCTTGACAGATGAAAAGGTCTGCATTTTTAGAGACGATTTAAATGAATTAGTTTTAAAGATATACATTATCGTATGACGATTTGAATGAGAATATTTTCTAGACTAACTTTTGACCGCAAAAAACCTTGAATATATTTATATTTGCAGATATATAGCAAATAGCTTTTCTCATTGAAATTAATTCATACTCATACGTGTTTCATGATAAAATCTTTCTGTGAATAGCAAATTTAAAAAAGAAGGCAGTGTTGCAAGTGTTAAAAATAGTGTTCACTTGGTAGTAATTTTAATCGTGCCATCTAACGTTGACGGAGTTTATTGTCATGTAAATTATAAAATCTGAATGTTGCAATTTTATTTGATTGTAATTTTTTTTTATACTCTAAGTATATTTTTGTATTAAGAACTCGAACCTAAAAATCAGATGCGAAAATGAATGCAACTTTTTAAAGAGTAGTATAGGAGTAACAGTTTAAAAAAAACCAAATCAGGGGACATTGTACAGAGTATAGATGTGATTGATCTCAAAATATTAATAAGAAAATATTTAGTTCCTCAAAAAGAGCGATTGTTAAATGTCCCAGCCTTATAGTGCAATTAATTAAACTTTATATATTTTTTATTAAAATATTGCATCGACTAATGACCCTGCTTTGCCTTGAAATAACTTGGAAACTAGATTTGCATTTCTTAACCCTTTCAATGCCGACGTGTGAGATTGTATCTAACAAAAAATATTCTGTTGTAATAAATGGTCTCCATAAAGTAACAGATAGGGTTAGCAACGGATTATTGGCGATTTTCGCAAGCGTGTTGTGTACTTATTTGGAATCTTAGTAGTATATAATAATAATAATATAATTCCTGTGAGATATTTTAAAAGAGTTTTCACTTTTTGAAATAAAATTATTTTTGCCAGATTCTACAGCGATTGATTTTGTGTTTACAAATACAAAAATAACACCAAATAAAACGCGATTATATCCGTTAAAAGTGGTTTTATACCAATGAATTATATTATTTTATTGTATCTGCATATTTTAATACTTTAACTGTGCATGTATTAAATTATTATAGAAATTGCGAATATTTACATTTTAATTTATGAACACCTGTGCTTTAATAGTCGCATTAGATACCTTATATTCGACGTTACCCGTATTTTCTAATTCATAAGTGCTTTGTTTATTGGGTCTATGAGATATTAGGAACTCAATTTGTGGGCATAGGCAATAGATATTAAACTTATTAATAATTTAAGCGATCGATATCGCCTTTACAATCTGGAGAACCATAAAAATCACGTCAGCATTTAAAGGGTTAAAATATTTATAACACCAAAAATGCCCCATTCTTCAATTAATTGCTATTCTAACTTAATAAACGAGAAAAATAAAGAGTCACTAAAATTTTGTGCCATAAATACATAGATTTATTGCATACTTTATTAAAAGTGTTAAAGTGACATAAAAATTGATAAACAGTGATGAATATATTGTGGTACTGTAATTATAACAAGAAAGGCCAAAAGAGCGTATTTGTTCGGTTTTAATGTTTTCCGAGTTGTAATCTGTACAGGGCGATTAACCATTAAATTACAAAACTTCTTCTTCATCCCAGCGTCCATCCTAGTCTTATCCGAAGATTTCACCTCGAAGTCTGAGGTCCGTTTTACCAGTCTAACTGCGCATTGGGCTGGATTTGAATATCTTCCGTGAAGCGAAGCGGCTGACCTCCACAACCCAATGGCGACATTGGGCGATATGGAAGCTTTGCAGCTAGATCAGTTGTTGAACTTTTGAATGCTCTAACTAACAAAAATCAACAAAAAATAAAATAAAAAGGAAACTTAGCGGGCTTTTAACACTTCAGACGCTCTAGTCAAAATGTATGAAGCGGCTGCAAGTGTATGAATTGAGACGCACACCGACGTACATACGTAAAAGCTTAGAAGGGTAAACTTCAAGCTAACTTGGTTCTCTATGTAAGCACCCTTATTGTCAATACATACCGTCAAAAATATGTATATAAATCCAATGATATATTATAAACTATAGATATGTTGTCCACACTCTAAAATGGCGACAAAAAAATGATGACTTTTGGTCATCATTTTATGCACCAATCAGAATCGCGACAGTGCGCCACCCAAAAAAAACGTTTTTAATAATAAATACGTAATAATAAAATATTATTAATATAAATAGTAATGTAATTCATATAAATTAATAACATTGACGTATTTTTAGAAGTAGCTAAAAATGTTGTGGTTGCGCCATTTTTGAAAGCCGCCATCTTCGTGTATGACGTATCTATAAAAATAATACATCATTGTATAAATCAGACAATAATACGGACTGCATACATACTTGGCAATATTATTGCGCATGTGCGGTGTCGTTACATGCAATAATATAACGTAGCCCCTGCACTACTTGCTGTCATGAATTTTATAGGCGTTCAATATTATGTAATTCATCAATTATTATAACAATACAAAACACAAAATCTCGTTCTTTTGGCCTCATACGATATCCGTGCTATATAAAAAGATCTCGATTATCCCAATGACATATTATAAACTACAGATATTATGTTGTCACGCTCTAAAACGGTGACAAAAAATGATAACTTTGGTGCACCAATCAGAATCGCGTAATTTTTTTTGTACTCAGTGTTGCCGCCATTTTTAAAGTCGCCATATTCTTGTATGACGTATCTACTAATATAATACGTCATTGGATTATCAAATTACTTTCCCCTGGAAGAAAAATAATAATATACACTATGTACTATTTTTAGAAGTACGTAATAGTATTATGATAAATTGTACATTGAGATCGAGTTGTACGGTACTTCACTGTTTTAATCACCTTTGTAGAACCATATGGCCTGTCGAGTGTGCCTAAAAATATAACCGTCCATGTAGATAGCTGAAATTTCGCATGGATACATTAAAATCTCATTATTTGCTTACAATGGGTGGGAAAACGGAGAGGGAGGTATTAATATGGATACAAGGGTCGCCAAATTATTATATTTTATGACGTTATACAATTTGGTGATGTGATTAGTTGTAATTTTCAACAGAGAACAAATATAAGAGCTGCAGAAAAAATTGATGTGTATTTTTAAAAAGCGCGCTAAAATATAATTTTTTAAATGACCATAAACTAAAATTTTAAGACTATTTTTCATGTGAGGTCTTTTGAGCCAATCAATAGTAGGTATTATAGTAAATCCAATCGAAATTTCAGCTGTTCTTATACAATATACATAATAATATGTAAACAATTCATATTTTCATTTACATTGTTATCTCATATAGACGATGTATAAGCTTGTTAAATATATACGCAGTTATATAATTATATTATAATTATATAGTGCCTTTTCAAACTTGAATTTCGAAGATTGCCTTATTGTTTTAGTTTTTTAACTAAATAATATTCATATATCTATTTGGAAATATGATGTTGCATTTTTGGATTATTGTTTATTATTAATTGACCATAAATATTGATGTCTACTTGTAATTTAGTAGAAATACAGTTTATATACATAAATTTTTCGAGATCGTACTATTATAAGTTGTGTAAAAAGTAATAAAAGTTGCTATTCACTGCTTTTCATGTGTTTAACTGACCCCTAACACTGAGAGGAAAGCCTGTGCTATGACCTCTTCGGTTAGTAAGCAACTGTACTGGCGGTGAGGGTGGATTGGACCCCCGAAAATTTTAATGGGGTTCAATATACCCATGTACAGAACTATACCATGAAGTATAAGATTAGAAAGACAGGGTTCAAGTACAAATAGCTTCTCCTTGACATTATGAAGTCGTCTTTACAATCATAAAAAATATACAAATTAATCAATTCTAAAATATTTCACGACACAAAATAACACTTCACGTATTTTTTAAAGTACACCAGAATAATTTCGTACTTCGTACCATGAAACGAATCCCTTTCTCTGATGGTAACGTCGAGAAATGACGTGTACGGTGTTGTGGGTCTACAGGACCCAACCAACATCTTCGTGGCCTAAGTAAATTTCTCCTGCAAGTTGGTGCACCTGCTAAACAAAGGAAGAATCTCTGGCGCAGGTTTTACTCTTAGAATTAGAGGACAGACACCAGTTGCATAAAACTTCATCAATCAAAAAGATATTCGGTTCCGGTCTGGGCCCAATCGCGATATTGCCATCTATGACCTAAAACTGCTACTAAAATTGAGCGAATCCAATGCGAGACTATTGACCGCTACCTCCCTCGCTACCGTTGTGCCATTAAGTGTAATGAGAAATTTGAAATGTGTATTATATTCCTTTTTTACACAACTTTTATATATTTGTCTATTAAACATTGTTCACATGCGTACCTAGTGCGACATTTCACATAAAGTTGAACCTATGATGAAAATATGAAACTACGGATATAAAAATCCAGATGAAGTGACCTTACTTCGTTAGCATGGATACTAGTGTCGTCAATACGTCACATAGCAGTGACGTATTTGGATTATCAACGGAATTTTAGTAGTCAATTACGTTACAATGGCACACAGGCGATAGCTGCAGGATATCTTGATTTTATGTTCCGTGATTTGTATGTTCTTATCAGTGCCATCTAGCGACTAAGTTATGAACTTTTTATTTCATCTATTTATTTGTGTAGTCGTTAGATCATGTTTGTTGAACTTGCGCTAGGTACTGTGTGAAATATTAATAAATGATATTAAATTGTATCTATATTTACCTTGACTTTGGACGGGATTGTGCTAAATGGAGTTTGACATGAATGGTATTAAATGCTACGTCATTTAATGATTGTGAATTTTATTGACGCCTCTGTGACATGTAATATACTGAAGAAACTCTTAACCACAAAATGGCACCCAACGTGGGGCCTGTGAAGTTTGAAAATAAATATCTTACTACCAAAGACATTTCATAACATAGACATGTCATATGCTTACAAATCAACGTAGAAAAATGTGCCGAACTCACACACACACATTTTTAATTCATCTACACTTCCCTACATAACCAATGGATTGAAAAGAGAGGACATGAAAAATACAATATAAAAGAAGAAGACAGCTATTGTTTGTCACTTGGACTGTAATGATAACAATGTACCAATCACAGTGCGGTTGCTAGTTGGTGACATAGGCTAACAAAATTATTGAAAAAGAAGGTACAGAGCTCTCTGAATTGAGGTTATTGCCTAATTTTGTTTAGACAAAGATGTTTGTTTAACTTTGTTAATGTATTATGAAAAAGCTAGGTAGGTATAATTTTTAAATTTCATAATTTTGTTGCTGTCAGTAGTACAATTTTAACAAGTACCAAGTATAATAGTAGTAGGTACTTGCCAGTAAAGTGAAGTTTGAGATCAAAGATATTATATATAAAAAGAAGTAGATTCGTTATTGCGCGAAAATCGTGAAGATTCGAAAACGAGTCAATTGGAACGTTTGCCTCTAGTACCGCGTGCCGAACGGCGCCGGCCGGACGTTGAGCGGAAGCATCAGTGACTTATAAAAATAACGAAAATGCCATCGTATGTTTATAGACACTGCACGAACTATTACTCTTAAGTTAATACATCAAAAGGGATTTCATATCACATGGAAATAATACATATTTCGACTGATAAAGACCAAATTTCTGACTTTCATAATATTCAAGTTAAAATTGTTAAAAAGAGACAGTATGATATAATTTGGTGCGTGAGCGACAAGGACGTGTGTGATCCGAACATAGATTAAAGTACAGATGAGAATATCGTAGGCATTAAACTCACTACATACTACCTCCCAATTTTAATTTGTTGTTTTCTATAATTGCCTACTAATACTATGTGGTTCAAGTAAGTTAATAAGTGCGAACTTCACTTCACTGGCAAGTATCTACTTAGGTAAGTACCTACTTGTTAAAATTTGTAGGTACTATTGGCAGCAACAAAATAATGAAATAGAATAAACATACCTAGCTTTTTTATACTTAACTAGCTGCCCCGGCGAACTTCGTACCGCCATATTTTCGGCCCGCGTGGTATTCAAATCCCGTTCCCGCTGCACCCTTATCACTTAGGGGGATGAAAAATAGATGTTGGCCGATTCTCATAGATACCGGATAAGCACAAAAAATTTCATCAAAATCGGTCGAGCCGTTTCGGAGGAGTTCGATTACGCACCCCGTGACAGAAGAATTTTATATAGGTATTAGAAGATACAATAACAATGACAAACAAACATCTTTGTCTAAACAAAATTACGCAATTATCTCAAACTTCACTTTACTGGCAAGTACCTACTTAGGTACTTGTTAAAATTGTACTACTGACAGCAACAAAATAATGAAATTAAAAAATTATACCTACCTAGCTTTTTCATAATACATTAACAAAGTTAAACAAACATCTTTGTCTAAACAAAATTAGGCAATAACCTCAATTCAGAGAGCTCTGTACCTTCTTTTTCAATAATTTTGTTAGCCTATGTCACCGACTAGCAACCGCACTGTGATTGGTACATTGTTATCATTAAAGTCCAAGTGACAAACAATAGCTGTCTTCTTCTTTTATATTGTATTTTTCATGTCCTCTCTTTTCAATCCATTGGTTATGTAGGGAAGTGTAGATGAATTAAAAATGTGTGTGTGTGAGTTCGGCACATTTTTCTACGTTGATTTGTAAGCATATTATTATGACATGTCTATGTTATGAAATGTCTTTGTTTGAGATAATTGCGTAATTTTGTTTAGACAAAGATGTTTGTTTGTCATTGTTATTGTATCTTCTAATATATAAAATTCTTCTGTCACGGGGTGCGTAATCGAACTCCTCCGAAACGGCTCGACCGATTTTGATGATATTTTTTGTGCTTATCCGGTATCTATGAGAATCGGCCAACATCTATTTTTCATCCCCCTAAGTGATAAGGGTGCAGCGGGAACGGGATTTGAATACCACGCGGGCCGAAAATATGGCGGTACGAAGTTCGCCGGGGCAGCTACTTAAGTATAAAAAAGCTAGGTATGTTTATTCTATTTCATTATTTTGTTGCTGCCAATAGTACCTACAAATTTTAACAAGTAGGTACTTACCTAAGTAGATACTTGCCAGTGAAGTGAAGTTCGCACTTATTAACTTACTTGAACCACATAGTATTAGTAGGCAATTATAAAAAAACAACAAATTAAAATTGGGAGGTAGTATATAGTGAGTTTAATGCCTACGATATTCTAATCTGTACTTTAATCTATGTTCGGATCACACACGTCCTTGTCGCTCACGCACCAAATTATATCATACTGTCTCTTTTTAACAATTTTAACTTGAATATTATGAAAGTCAGAAATTTGGTCTTTATCAGTCGAAATATGTATTATTTCCATGTGATATGAAATCCCTTTTGATGTATTAACTTAAGAGTAATAGTTCGTGCAGTGTCTATAAACATACGATGGCATTTTCGTTATTTTTATAAGTCACTGATGCTTCCGCTCAACGTCCGGCCGGCGCCGCTCGGCACGCGGTACTAGAGGCAAACGTTCCAATTGACTCGTTTTCGAATCTTCACGATTTTCGCGCAATAACGAATCTACTTCTTTTTATATATAATATCTTTGCTTACTACTCTCAATAAATTCGTTATTAAATATTGTATGGTGCCCAATATAGAGCTTGCAAAGTTTTAATGTTGTAATGATTTTTAACACCCTTAAAATGTGGTGAAGATGGATTTATTGTTGAATGAAATTTTTTAAGCATTTATTATGCTAACTATTTAAATCGATTAATGCTTCGGTCGGGTCTCGGTGGCTTAGTGTTCAGAGCATTCCCTGTAAGGGAAAGATCGCGGGTTCGAGTCCGGCCCGAGGTCGATTCTCTTTTCTCTATCATAATCGATTTGAATGGATTTATTGTTCAAAATTTAATGGCGCCCAACGTGGGGCTGGGCCCTGTAAAGTTTAAAAATATTAAGTTTAAATATTTCTACTACATTTATACCCAATGTTTAGGACCAAATTAGGGAAAATAAAGATTAGACTGCCACTAAAACGTAGTAAAAATAATAATTTTTTGAACATTAAATGGCGCCCACCGTGGGGCTTGTAGCAACAATAAAATATTGTATTACCTTCAAAATGTGGTGAAAATAATTAAATTTTTGATATCCAGTATGTTTATTTGGTACAATCCAGTCCAAAATAAATCTAATAATATTTACATGTACATGTAAATGTGACATATATTATCTTTGTCTAAGAGTGAAATGTATTGTACATAATGTTCGTTCGTGTGGTATGTTTGTTATAGTTTTGTTAGCTTATTTTGGATTTGACATCTTTCTGCACTGTACTTGTTTTATTGGTTAATTACTGCTCATTATTAAAGACTGCTCTATCTATCACCAGGCTATATCTTAAAAACCCTGATAGCTTGGCTTTTGAAATTTCACTAATGATCTATTTCGGTTGCCGTTGTAACAACAAATACTAAAAATATAATATTACGGACGGAACCCTTCGTGTGCGAGCCGGACTCGCACTTTTCGAAGATAAAGTTCAGCAAATTAGAAACAGCATGTTCGTTTGTGCGTTCATTCATCTATCCAACCATCCATATATTGAATAAAATGGTGTCAAATCCAAAATGTCTGTTGATTTCTGCGAAGTTATAATTGTCGTGTTGGTATTTTTGGAGTTATATTGACTATGTATTGGCCTTAGACTCTTCATCTACTGTGACTTGAAAAATGTATTATAATAGGCAGTCGAAAACACCATATTACATGATTATATCAATACATACTAAAAACTAATGTGTGCGTAATTTTATCCATGTGTAGTTTTATAAAACGAAAAAGTCATGATACTCTGGGACTGCCAACAGAAGTAAAAAAAGTCAATATAAAAAGTGCAAAGTCACAAAGAAGTGCACGTGTGAATTCTCACAATTTGTCAAATAGGTACTACTGGCCGTATAGAATTTAAACACATAACTTACGAATTGTATCGTTGGTTGGAGCGCGGCTGGTGCTGGTGTCGCAACGTCAGCGTCTAGTCAACGCAACGTCAGATATCTATAAAAACTGCACAACACATATTTTGCAAATAACCCTAGGAGTTAACCCTCTTTGTACTGAATCCTTGCAGGGATAGGCAGACGTGTATTAACACCCAGCAGTAATAGGTGACGAGCCTATTACCGTTAAGCGGGAACTTTATTCTAAACTTGTATAATGAGCTGTTCAATAAGTGTAAAGTCTGAAAATGTGTTGACTGGCTGAGGTCTTTTGACCTAATTTATTCTCAGAAGACTTCCATTAGGCATGTAGTTTTGAGGATGAAATGTTTCTGAATCTCTTTCCAATTTTAAAATAATAACTGACGGTTTTTTTTCCAACACTATTGTAAACTTATTTTTAAAACCCTAAAGGTGCTGTTAAACTTGAACATTCATTTGAAAGGAATATTCCTGCGAATGTTACATTACAGAAAACAAACGAGAGCGTTTTAGCGAGCTATCTATCAAACATTCTGGCGAGCATTCTCGCGAAAGGACAGTATATTTTCATCCACTAGTGCGTTCGCTAGAAAACTCATGAAACCATTCGTAGCGATGTTTGACTCTATGCTTGGCTCGGTTCGTTGCTCAGTTCGACAAATTTCAAAACAGTTGATTTACACCAAACGAGCGAATGCTCATTCTATCCGCTTTACGTCAAATTCTATTAGTGTAAACAGTGACAGGACAGAACATATTTTATTCGTTGTTCTTTGTTATGTAGACGATGAAAATAAGGATTCATTTACACTAAAATATTAAGGAAGAATGCTCTTAGAATGCTCTTGTTCTAGATCTATGTTCGTATGGTCTAAATCCACAAGTGAATGCTGAAGTTCATAAGCACCTTTATATGAAAAATGAGTTTTTAATGACGTAGACGGCTGCCAATGACGTCACAGTACATGAAGAGTGTAGTGTACAATTGTGAACATTTCCTTTCGCTCTGTTTCCAATAAGATAGGTATAAGCGCATAGAAGCCATTGTTCATGTAATTTTTTAGTACCTATATTTTCTCTGTTTAGCAATTAATAAAGTTTCTTTTATTGATATTTTTCAGCTTTTTTTTCTCTCTATCTCTTTCCTAGTCTGTCCTTATATTATAATTTGTGAAAGTAACTGTCTTACGCTTTCACACCTAAACCACTGAATTGATTTGGATGGAATTTGGCACAGGACGGAATGGAATGGAATTTGGAAAGGACATATACCTACTATGTATCCCTACCAGGGATAATCTACATCCACGCGGGCGGAGCCACGGGCAACAGCTAGTTATATTTAAATATAAGATAAATCTCTAGGTACTTCTTCCGGTTGCATCCAATGCTTACAATATGGAGTCACACTATCATCATGGGTGATTTTAACGCGTGCCTACTTAAAAACGACAGTCGTGCTTCATCCTTCCGAGCTATTTCTAACTCGTGTAACTTGATAACTCTTCCTTCTAATGCAACTCACCATGTTCCAAACTGTATTTCCACACTAATTGACCTTACCCTCGTTTCTTCAGGAGAATGTGTCGCTAAATACGGAACATATCCAGCTACCTCTTTCTCCTGCCATGACCTACTCTTTCTGTCGTATAAAGTTCGCGTCCCTAGGGCTAAGCGTAAAATCCTTTTGCAGCGAAATTTTGGTAGCATGAATGTTGAGAGCCTGCGTGAGGACGCTGGCAATGTTGATTGGACTCCACTTGTTACTTCCGAGTCAGTTGACGAGCAAGTGCGTATATTTTCGTCGAAAATCATCCCACTATACGACAAACATGCGCCCATACGGGCAGTTAAAATAAAGCATCCACCATCGCCATGGCTTACCGAGGAAATAAAACAACTCATAGCTAAAAAAGCAGCAGCTAAATTTAAATATAGGATTAAACCAAATGAGACTAATCACAAAAAATATGTGATAATACGAAATCACTGCAATAGGGTGTGTAGGAACGCACAACGCCAGCACATTCACAGTACCATTCAAAATGGAGATTCAGCAAAGGTCTGGAAATTTCTGAAAACATTGGGCGTTGGGAAATCACGCGTAGACACAATCCCTAGAAATTTGAATATTGATCTACTAAATCAACATTTTGCCGCCTCGTCCAACCTTGATGGGACCACGAAAGCGCAGACTTTGGCTTTTCTTTCATCTCTTCCAACGCCCAGCTACTCACCTTGTGTTTTTAATCTTTTCACTGCTTGTGATGTTAGGAAGAGCATAATGGCAATCACATCAAATGCAATTGGAGACGACAGTATCAGCCGCAAAATGATTCTACTCATTCTTGATGAAGTTCTTCCTATTATATGCTACATCCTTAATTATTCCATATCCAGCTGTAATTTCCCAACCACATGGAAAGATAGTCTAATTGTTCCTTTACCTAAAAAACCAAAACCACAATCTTTTACTGACTATCGCCCCATATCCATTCTCCCATTCCTCTCAAAGGTCCTTGAACGTCTCGTACATAGTCAAATTAGTGCATTCGTCACTAAAAATAACATCCTCAATCCCTTTCAATCAGGTTTTCGTCCTGGGCACAGCACTGTGACTGCCTTAGTCAACATTACGGATGACATCAGGTCTGGGATGGAGTGCGGAAGGCTGACAGTCATTGCTCTGCTTGACTTCAGCAATGCCTTTAACACGGTTGATCCTGATATTTTGCTCTGCCTATTGCACTCTCTTAACATATCTCCGACGGTGATTGATTGGCTTCGCAGTTACCTGTGTGGTCGCCGACAACGTATACGCAATGAACATATTTTGTCTAGTTGGTGTAATGCTTCTGTTGGTGTACCCCAGGGTGGCGTTCTATCTCCTCTACTTTTCGCAATTTTTATAAATTCTATCTCAAATCATCTTCGTTGTTCCTACCACCTCTATGCAGATGATTTACAAATATATTCACAGGCGCCACACGCGCAGTTGGCGGAGGCAGTAGAACTGGTCAACGAAGATTTGGCTCGTATAGCTGCATGGAGTAAAAACTATGGACTTAAAGTCAACCCCGTGAAAACCCAGGTAACCATTGTAGGCAGTTCCTTGATGGGAAATAAAGTTGACTATTCGCAGCTCCCGCCGGTTGTATTTGATGGTACAGTAGTCCCTATTAGTGAAAGAGTTAAAAACCTCGGGATATATTTAGACTCCAATCTTTCTTGGGATCCTCAGCTTCAGGAGGTAAGCCGTAGGATGTTTGCGTCGATGGGATCACTTCGAAGGCTGCAATATTTCCTTCCTATTGCAACCAAAATTTCGCTTGCAAACACATTGCTGCTACCCATCCTTGA
Source organism: Eilema depressum (assembly GCA_914767945.1). Taxonomy (NCBI): domain Eukaryota; kingdom Metazoa; phylum Arthropoda; class Insecta; order Lepidoptera; family Erebidae; genus Eilema; species Eilema depressum. The sequence continues at coordinate 21,706,195 of OU612020.1, forward strand.
TTATGCGGACGTCAGTTATCTTGATTTAACCGAAAGCCAGCTGGATAAACTTGAGCGCCTCCAAAATGTCAGTATAAGATTCATATTTGGTTTACGCAAGTATGATCATGTTTCGCAGTTTCGAAAAGAGCTTAAGTGGCTACCCATACGACTTCGCCGGAATGCCCACATCCTTTCTCTGCTGTACAATATACTATTTCATCCTTCAACTCCAACTTACCTTAAGGGACGTTTTGAGTTCCTACACGATAACCATACGAGATATTTAAGGTCATCGGAGAACTTGCGACTAAGGATGCCGTCGCACAAAACTACATTTTATGACAACTCTTTCACCGTTACGGCCATCCGTCTATGGAATAATCTACCAGTTGATATAAGAAAAGCTCAGAGTTTAAATTGTTTCAAGTCTATGGTAAAGGAACACTATTTGTCACTCACGCACAAAAATGCTCCTTTATAGCAGGTTTACTGCATCTAGACTTGTGTATTCTTTGTATAATATTTGTGTTATGTATGTATATGTATGTGTATACGTGTATGTATGTATTTGTGTATAATTATATGTGTGTGCGTATGTATGTATTTGTGTATGTATTGTGTAATATATATTAGATATGATACCCGTGTATTATGTATTACGCCAAAACGACTACCACTCAATCCTGCAACTGTTCTGACCATCCAAAGGTTGCCTGGCAGAAATCGCTTGAAGCGATAAGGCCGCCCTTGTACTATTGCCATAGTGATTACTTTTATGTTTTAAATGTTATATTTTAAATGGTGTAAGTACAAAAAGTGTATATAAATAAATAAATTTCCTACTTCCCTGCCCATAATTCGATTTTACAGGAGGGACTTCAACGGTCAACCTTCTGACCTCTCAAGTGTAAAGTGTACGCCAAAGTCTTATCCGTCAACAGTAGGTGTACCGCATGCAGGTGAGGTAACTGATCGAAGTTTTGCTGGGATCATGGGTCCCATAGACCCATGGTAACTTTGGTGACAAAAATCTGTTTAGTACCTACCTAGGTACTACTTTTGTAACTGCTACAGAAATTGTCATAGAATTACAACAGTTTGGGAACAGCAAATTGTGTCATTAATCATATAACGAAAGAAACGTGTAACAAGTGAAATAATATGCAATTATCGGTTACCGTTTCATATGTGTCTCGAATATAAAATGGCGCTGGTGTGTCATGGCCGTTCGCGCACGCGCGGTGCTCTTCAATTTGGTGAAAATTTGGCGCGTGAATACGATAAAACGTTTTTTTTTTGTAAATTGTTAGTTTACCTGTACACAGGACACTAATTGCCTAGGTAGACACATCAACACTATTAAGTCGAATTTACCTTTCGTCTAATTACTATTCACGCCTGTAATCTTCGAAGGGGCAGGCGGAAGTGTAATTAACACCCATATTTCGTCATCTATAGGACTTTTTCACGGTCTGTATGTTTACTATTGGATGGAGAACAGCCCTATACCTTCCTTAGTCGCCTTCTACGACACGAACGGTACAATCATATCATTACAATTACTAAAGTACCTATGTACAAAAGACCTATTTGCTTTTGATTCATAGGTACCGGTCACCCTTCTTTTAAAGCTTCGCCACAGTCGGACGATAAATATCTGTCACAAAGGTAAAACGTAGTAGGTAGGTACCTACCTACTGCAGTAGGTGCCTATTGCTCGGTACATATATTTTGGACCTAAAATGTAGGTGCCTGCTTAAAATGTGGTCTATACGCGCAGTACCTAGGTACACCTACACGTTTTTGGGTATCTTTTGAGGATAGCATGGGGTGCTATGCTACTTGTGGTGGACGAGCTGAAATTCACCAAGCATTATTATAATATATATTACTAGCTGACCGGCGAACTTCGTATCGCCATTTTTTTCTGCCCGCGTGGTATTAGGTATCTCTAAACAGTGTTTCTCCACAATATTATGTATGTATTATACATCATATAAAACCTTCCTTTTGAATCACTCTATCTATTGAAAAAACCGCTTCAAAATCCGTTGCGTAGTTTTGAAGATTTAAGCATACATAGGGACAGACAGCGACAGCGACTTTGTTTTATAATATGTAGTGATTACAAAACAATTACGCGCGTCAGGGCCGATCGTTTGTCTCGCGGTTGAGGTCCAAGATACGTATCCCGAGTTATACCTACTTAAGTATTTCCAATTCACCAGATTGCCGTTAAAGGACATTTTGTGTGCTGAATACAATGAATACTGATCAAGTGTAGTTCCCTTGTGCGTATCCTCTACCTACAGTCTACACTGATTTGCATTTCGTTTCACAGTTCGCATACCGCACAGCGCAGCGGATTTTTGAATTTAATTTATTGTTGTGGATATTTTCGTAATTACTTAGGTAGGTACGTATTATTAATAAAGATTTAAAATTTTAAAGAATTTAGTTAGTAGGTAAGCTAACTAAAATCGATTATGATAGAAAATAGCGAATCCACCTCGGGCGGGACTCAAACCCGCGATCTTTCCCTTCCTTAATCGATTTGAATAGGTACACACTACACTGATTAAATTTATCATATACTAGCTTTTGCCCGCGGCTCCGCCCGCGTGGATGTCGGTTATCGCGACCAAACATAGCCTATGTCCTTTCTCGAGGTCTAATCTACCCCTATACCAAATTTCATCAAAATCGGTTCAGTGGTTTGGGCGTGAAAGCGAGACAGACAGACAGAGTCACTTTCACATTTATAATATTACTAGCTTTTGCCTGCGGCTCCGCCCGCGTGGATGTCGGTTATCGCGACCAAACATAGCCTATGTCCGTTCTCAAGGTCTAATCTACCCCTATACCAAATTTCATCAAAATCGGTTCAGTGCTTTAGTCGTAAAAGCGAGACAGACAGATAGGCAGACAGACAGACAGACAGACAGACAGAGTTACTTTCGCATTTATAATATTAGTAGGGATAGTAGGGATTGAAATCATGCATTTGAATTCGTCTGGAAATCCCCACGGATTCCCTCCCACCGGCCGGCGGGGATCGTTATATACTCGAACCGATTAAAACCGCACGTCTCGAGTATCAAATGCTGGGGTGTAAGGTTTCCCAATAAGCTTCTACAGTATGGGGTTCTCGTTCTTCAAGAAGAGTAGTAGGTTTCTACAGGGTCGGAAGCACGAGTGTGACGCTCCTAGTATTGCACACGTCCAAAGGCCACGGTAAACACTTTCCATCGGGTGAGCCCTGTGCTTGTATGCTACCTAATAAACTCATAAACTCACGCCTATATTCCCCGAAGGGGTAGGCAGAGGTGCTAGCACCCACATTTCGCCGTTTTTATGTTTAGGTCCCAATGTAATAGGTGGCGAGCCTATTGCCATTAACCGGGCACTTATAAACCTGCGATAAAAACCTAAGTGGCATAAAAATGCATTTTCCTTGTCCCCTGACTAACTCTGTGCCATCTCGGTACTTCCGCGTCGCTGCTTCGAGTGCATTTCACGGGCTCTGCAGACAGGGAGACTCCTAAAGGTATGATTCCGTAGCCGACCGCATACGGCAACTGCCGACCCACGCAGCACTTGCGCGTAATTCACACCCGTATTCACAAACGATACTGTGAGGTCTCATAGTGTGCTCGAGCGCATAGGGCTAGTAAAATTAATTCACAAACATCACGGAGCAGTAGGTATCTGACGCAGTGCGTTCCCTCAACGAAGTATTACTTAAGTGTTATCAATGAATAAAATGGCTTGCCAAAACGAACGCACTGAAAATTTGTCGTTCTTTGCACAGTTTTGGTGGTACGTATAGCGATGTATTGTTTGTGAATACGGGTGTCATTGCGGCTTGTCAGTGGTCCCCTTTATCCGTATCGGAGTGTAACAAGTAATGGGTACGCTCTATCTGCTGCACGCGTCTGTCTTTGTCGTATGCGGTCGGCTTCGGAATTATACCTTAAGTCTCTCCCGGGCCCGCACTGCCGTCTCCTTCTTGAATATTACTGGCATGTATGTACCGGTCTGTGCATGAGTCAGAATATCACAGTAATATTTAACCTGCATCCCCAGACCATGTGGAAATGACTCATGTACCACTGCGTACACGGAAACGCTCTCACGAACCTTGGAGCTATTATTTCTTTTTTATTTGTATACTTGTACACGTCACTAAAAGTATCCCGAAATAAAACACCACATTCAGGATAGCAAAATCACTAATTTATTTTAGAATATAAATACCAGTTCGCGAATCTTAATACCGCGATTCAGATAGACGCCTTTTAGAAGAAGCGCCATCTATTGACAAGTTGCGAAACTAAAGTTACAAAAACATAATATTGATAACAACATAATTAGACAATACTGGTTTAGTATATCTTCTGAGAGGATATGAAATGGTATCTAAACAGGTACCTAAGAACAAGTAAGTACCTAAGTAGGTACTTTATTTAACTACTAAACTACTTAGGTACCCAATTAGTCATTGGGCTTATGCTAATAGAGCTGAGTAGGTATGCCAAGTAGAATGTGGACATCGATTTTATATGCGTTGCTAAAATAAGGTAATGATATAAGTACCTACCTAAGTGTAAGATTTGGAGGGCAGTCGGTAAGTACATGATATTTCGTAATTTTAGTTAAGTATATAGATAAGGTGCTGTTAACGTCAGAACAAACTTCACTGCAGTCTCAACATGATCTATAAATAGTATGAAGAGCAAATCCAAACTGTTTTATTGATTTGAAAGCGTCGGTAGCTTAGTGGTTAAGGAGTCGGCCTTACGATCGAGAGGTCCCGGGTTCGAATCTGGTCATTACACTACCGACGTGAACCCACTCCTAGCACAAGCAATTTAGCTTAGTTGAAGGGGTTAATGGGAATATGTATTAGTAATTTCAGTTGCTAATATTCTTTAAAAAAAAAACATTTAAATTGTATTATTGCCCGAACTAAAGGTGTGTTCCAAATGTCAGAACAATCAGTCAACGGGAAGGGGGGAAAACCAAGTCATCAATAAAAAGCCGGTAGGAATCAGGTTATAGGGAACTTCAGATGACATACGTTGACGTCATAAACGTCAAAATACCTGTCGAATCCCATACATTCGTCATTTTACACCCGTATTCACAAACAATACTTCGCTATGCATACCACCAAAACTGTGCAAAGAACGACAAATTCTCAGTGCTTTCGTTCTGGCAAGCCTTTTTATTCATTGATAACACTTAAGTAATACTTCGTTGAGGGAACGCACTGCGTTAGATACTGCTCCGTGATGTTTGTTACCAGCCCTATGCGCTCGAGCACACTATGAGACCTCACAGTATCGTTTGTGAATACGGGTGTTAATCTACAATACGTCGTCCAACGAATTGCAATTTGTCCAAGGGCTCCCCCTTTGAGGGAGGGAGGGCAGCTTGTCTAGTATACCTACATATAGGTACATCATCGCAATAAATGAATTTCAATCAGGTTGTACTAAATCTGAAGGTTGCTTTTACTATAACATATAGACTGGAACATTGGACATTACGGTAGACGTAACAACTATTTCTAACTATTATCCAACCATATACTTATTATTTAATATTTCCTAATGTACTTAGTTAACTCCGTAATTAAGGAAATAGTGCAATTTCTTTGTTTGGGCAATCTAGAAATATTTTCTCTAATACCTACCTTGTGTAATCTTTTTTTATAACTAAAGTTTGTGAGCGTTTGCGTGGAGAATTGCCAGAGTGCACCTAATGAAAAATGATAGCATTTTCAGTTAGGGTCGGCCTTCTAATCCAACTGTGATGCGGTTGAACGTAGATTTTACTTTGAAACGACTGCCACCTGACCTCCACAACCATGTGACGATTACGAACTTCTGTAGTTAGACTAGTCGGACTTTTGAGGGCTCCAACTACCCGTAACAACTGCCATAGATATTCGTATGGCAACCGGGACCGACGGCTTAAAATGCTCTCCGAGACACGGAAACACCCAGATCAATGCAAATAGACTCTTCTTCCTCTTAACGTTAATTCCCAGTCGCATCCGAAGCTTTCAGCTCGGAGTCTGGGGTCCGCTTTTGCCAGTCTTAACTACGGATTTGGCTAGACCTCGATATTTTCTGTGAAGCGATTGCCATCTGACCTCCACATCCCAATGGTAACATTAGGCGATATCGAAGCTTTGCAGCTAGACTGCTGTTTATGGATTTTTGAGGGCTCCAACTACCCGTAACGACTGCCATAGATGTTCTTATGGCAACCGGGACCGACGGCTTAACGTGCTCTCCGAGGCACGACCAGACCAATGCAAATACCCATATTTCATGAACACAAATATTTGCACTGAGCGGGGATCGAACCCACGCCTCCTGCGTAGCGGCCGCGTTCACTACCGCTACGCCACGGAGGCTGTCGAAATAGACTCATGTACGAATATTTGCACTGAGCGGGAATCAGACCGCGTTCACTACCGTCAAACTACAGAGGCTTTTTTTTAAATGAAAATATTATTTACCAGGATACAAAGTTTATTATGAGATACTCTAGGTTTAAAGGTATGTGTCACAGCAGGCCAAACTAAAATTTATGTTAGTATTTATTTCATTGCGGTGTTTGCCCATTGCCCATGGACACAGATAACATAATACTAAAGTACCCATGGAACACCTAATGGATCATTGCTAAAAGACGTGGGTCTCGATGATGGTTGTTGTATGCACCCCACCCCACGCATTTTACTTTTTACCTTACCAAGCTCATAAATGCGTGTTAGATAGTAAAATGGTATGAGAGCATAAATTAATATTTGTACAAAGGACACGCGTTGCGTATACGCATACCACGGGTGCGTACGCGCAGACCGCGTCCTTTGTAAGTGTGCTCTTGCTATGTTGATTTGTAACCGTCTTAAGACTCTTAATTTGTTAGTATAGGAGCTAGTCGATCAATTATATTATTTATTTATTTGCAGACAGGCAGAGGCTGATAACATTTCCGTGCCTCAGAGAGCACTGTCGTCGATATTCGCAATACGAATATTTGTGGCACTTCTTGTGTCTATGGGACTCTCTCATTCGGTAATCGGATGCGAGATGTAAGACTCTCGCAAACCTTCAGGCTTAAAAAAAAAATTATACATTTCAATTCAATCCCATAAATTGTATTATTTCATAATAATGACATAAATTCTTATTATTTCATTGCGTATTTAACTTGATATTGCTTTTCTATTGCGTATTTATTTATACATATTTAAATTAAAGTAATTTAAATTTTTGCATGAGACAATAAAGTATAATTTTGCATACTGTCACCGGTGAGACATATTGCAGATAGACAATACTATATAAATAATAATAGAGCTAGTGGTTGTATTATGGGGCCTTTCAAGGTTATTGTGGCCCCACCTACGAGCCGAGCTGACTGACGGACAAAGCTCTAGTTCTTAGCTAAGCAATATTTCTTCTATTATGCAGTTTTGCTTCAAAAATATTGAAAGACACACATGAAATTAAATAATTAAAAATAACCCGTCTTTTAGGAACACGTTTCTTTCTCAATTTCTTGGTAGTCTTAATCCAAACCAAAAGTAGGAGTAGGCAAGCAGAGACTGTACTTCCCGCCCAAAGCTTCGTATGCAGTCCTATTCTTGGTTGTCTTAAGCCAAGCCAAACTTAGCTACAACGCTACTATGATAATTTACGTCGATTATAATATAACCTCTTCTTTTTTACACGCTAAAAAATATCGAAACAATTTCAACGTCCAGCTCTTAGACTATGCGCAGTAAGGAACTGGTTCCACTCGGCCTTGCTCGAGGCATCTAGATCAGGTTGTGGGCGCTTCGAAAGACCGACAGATATTTATGTATCTCTCATTAACTATGTTACTTACTAATTTTAACTGTACGTTTTTATTAGTAACGTGAACGTGAGTACCTATGTTTATAAATATAACTGAATTTTGGAGCTGAAACCAAGCTTAAATGAAATTTTAAAGCATTTATTATGCTTACTATTTACCTACATCGATAAAGATCGAAAAAAGTGAACTCAATTAATCATTCAATTAAGATAGATATGGCTAAGAAGATCATGCCCAAGTGGAAAACTCTCAAACAGGGCCGCTGATAGCGGGGGTGCAACGGGTGCACCGCACACGGGCGGCACGTCCAGGGGGGCGGCAAATCCCCAGATTTGCCGCCCCCCCTTTTTTTATTTGCCGCCCCCTTGTACGTATACACACCCCACATAAATACCTACTATTAAAAATAATTTCGTTTCTATTATATGATTAACATCGCCATCTATTAGTATCCCTTAAAACTAGAACGCAATACATAATAAAGCGTCTGCATGTTGAACCATCGCCTCGCCGCTACGCGGCGCCCGAAATTCGATACAAAGTAAGTAGGTAAATAGGGATGTGGACTATTTTTATCTTATTTTTATACTATTTAATTTCGTTTCTATTAGATGATTAACATTGTCATCTATTAGCATCCCTTAAAACTAGAATGCAATACATATTAAAGCGTTTGCATGTTGAACCAAACCATCGCATCGCCGCTACGCGGCGCCCGAAATTCGATACAAAGTAAGTAGATAAATAGGGATGTGGACTATTTTATTTGTTGTCGACAAATGTACATTCTATAGTAATATGATGTTTTGCTAAAGTAAAATATTCTAATGACAAATAGGTTAAAGAAAATATATGTATATTTTTAATATTTATTTTGCTTGAATTATAACAATATCATTATACAATAGGTATATTTGATTTTGATTATTCAATTTCTCAAGTCTTCTTCATCCTAGCGTTAATTCCCAGTCGCAACCGAAGTTTTCACCTCGGAGTCAAGGGTCCGCTTTGCGGATTTGGCTCGATATTTTCCGTGAAGCGACTACCATCTGACCTCCACAACCCAATGGTGCCATTAGGCGATATCGAAGCATTGCATTGCAGACCGTTGTTGAAATAGGACACGTCAATTTGACTTCGCCTCGCCTGATGGTAAGCTGAAGGCAAAGTCTCTGAAAAGAGCGTCACCATTACAGACACGTATCATGTTACAATGGTGGCACTCAGCTTGACGGCCTCATCAGATGCTTTTTCACGCCCCGCTTAAAGGACCTGGGACTGTAGGAGGAGGGAAACACGTGAACTGGTAAAGAATTCCAAGACTTAATGGTGCGGCAGAAGAAGGAGTCGCCGAACTGCTTGGTTCTTGATGGAATCTTCTGCACCGTATGCGGGTGGCATCTAAGCCCTGCACGTGTTGTCCTATATAGGAAAGGAGAGGGTGGGATTAATAGGAAGAGCTCATCAGAACATTCACCATGGTAGAGACGGTAAAATACCGCCAAAGATGCCACATCTCTACGCAACTGCAAAGGCTCGAGGGTTTTGGTGATCTCAGGATTCCCAATAATGCGGACTGCACGTCGTCGCTGCAACCTGTCTAGAGCATCTAGTAAGTGCTTTGCGGAGCCATCCCAGAGATGAGAGCAGTATTCCACGCAAGAGCGAATTTGTGTCTTGTAGAGAAGGCACCGCTGCTCCGGCGTGAAAAAACGTCTCACTCTGTTCAGGACTCCGAGTTTACGCGAGGCTGTTTTGATGATCCTCTCAATGTAGTTTTTGTTGTTCAGTTTGCAGCGGACATCCATACCTAAGATGTTGAGATTGTCCTGCAGTGGCAGTGGCGTGCTCTGAAGAGTTGGAAGGGGAAGGAACGAAGATACCTTTGCTGTAAACGCGCATGCCTGCGTCTTCTTGGCATTGAACTCGACCAGGTTTTCAGAGCCCCATTGGGAAACGTGGTTCAGGGTCCGGTCAAGTTCACTGACGAGAAGCTGCCTTTTTTCCGCGATATCAGACTGCTTGGCCGTAGGATGTCCGTGATAACTCCCGTGTAAGGTGCTATCGTCTGCATAGCAGTGAATGCTGCCAGTGGACAACATGTCGTTGATATGCAGAAGAAAGAGAGTGGGTGATAAGACGGACCCCTGCGGCACGCCAGCATTTACCTGCAGGAACTCCGAAGTTCGACCATCACAGAGGACGCGAATACGGCGCCCCTGCAGGAAGCTAGACACCCAGTCGCACAGTCTGGGAGGCAGACCAAAGGCTGGTAACTTGGAAAGAAGCGACTTGTGCCAGACTCTATCGAAAGCTTTGGCGATGTCAAGACTAATTGCCAGTGACTCGCCATGCTTGTCCATAGCCTCACCCCAAAGATGGGTTACGTACGCCAGAAGATCACCCGTTGACCGCTTCGGTCTAAAGCCGTATTGCCGGTCATTGATTAAGGAATGATCCTCTAGGTGACGCATGAGCTGTTTGTTTATTATGTGCTCGAATACCTTGCACAGCACTGAGGTGACGGCTATGGGCCGATAGTTGCCTGGGTCCGAGCGATCCCCTTTCTTGGGGATCGGCTGCACATTCGCCTCCTTCCAAGCCGATGGCACTGTACCTGAGATGTACGACATCCGGTACAAACGCGTAAGCATTGGAGACAACTCCGCTGCGCATTTTTGAAGAACCACCGCTGGAATACCATCCGGTCCGCTGGCTTTCCGGACGTCGAGTGACTGCAGCACACCACGGACATCGCGCTGCCTGATGCGGATCTCAGGCATTGCGTGGTCACATACGAGTAATGTCGGTGGCTGCTTCCCGCAATCATCGATTCGGGAGTTTGCCGCAAAGAGATTAACCAGCAAATTTGCTTTCTCTTGCGGCTCATGGGCAAGGGATCCATCAGGGTTGCGCAACGGGGGCAGCGAAGGCTGGCAGAAGTTGGCTTGCACGGCTTTGGCCAGTCGCCAGTAGCCACGGCTGCCCGTGGGATGCACCACTAGCTCCTGACCAAGCCGCGCTATGCGCTGGGCATCCGCTCTGACGTAAGCCCCCTTGCAGACCTTTGTGGCTTTATTGTACGCTGCCTTGAAGTGGCCCACTTTGGGATCGCGTGTGGCGCGCGTCCTTACCCAGGCGCGGTACGCAGACTGTTTTTAATTGACAGCCTCCGCGCACTCGCGGCCGAACCAAGGGCGCGCTCTGCGGTCACCGGTGACATCAGTGTATGGGATATAGTATTCCATACCTAGACTGATCTCACCGGCGACAGCAGTAGCACTATCCGATCAGTTCTTACCTTCAAAGCAACGTGCAACCCACGGGATGGACGCAAAATACTCACGCATCCCATCCCAGTCCGCTGACGAGTAGTGCCAGAGACGCCGCTTCCCCTGCGCGGGTCGTGGGGGCGCTGTGATTGGCACCTTGGAACAGACCAGACAATGGTCGGAGTTGCCTAAAGCGGCACGCACCGAAACACTGTATTGGTCTGGGTGACTCGTCAGCAGAAGGTCTAGAAGGGAGGGTGTTAGGCCCGAGTTAGGCTACTTGGTATCCTAGTGACTTCGCGTACCAGTTGGGTCAGGCCATGCGCCAGAGCGAAAGCGCGAGCGGCTCTTCCCGCATGGTCAGTTTTGGCGGAGCCCAACCAGATCTCGTGGCGTTATCCGCTTTTTTATCATGGTCTGCCAGAAAAAATATGTCGGTTCGAGTCCTATATAACAACCGGCGGGGGGGGGGGGGGGTGTAAGCGTCCTTAGACCTATTTAGGGGGCGGCAAAATCGACTTTGCACACGGGCGCCCACATAGCTAGCGGCGGCCCTGCTCTCAAACTGCTGGATGAAAGGAGTTGGAGGCGAGCGCTGCGCTGTTTTACTCTGACCAGCGGCCTTACCACAAACCTTAAAACAGGTCAATAATTGAACTGCTGTCATTCTACCAACTGCAAATGTCACTTTGTAATGTCATATAAATATATAGGAATACAAAGGGATTACAAAGTGACATTTGCAGTTGGTAGAATGACAGCAGTTCAATTATTGACCTGTTTTAAGAGTTCATGGTATGGGCCCTGAATCGATGACAATAAAGTTAAGAAAAACAAAAATAAATAAAAATATAAAAAATAAAAAGCCGATCCAGCCAGTGTCGTTTTCCTTGTCCTTTATAGTTTCTTTTCCATAATTTCTGAAGTGAGAAGAAATTGAAAGAAAACATCTATCATACTTATGTATTGTATTTAATTTAAGTCTTGTGTGCTTAAACTAATTACCTATTATGTAGATAGGTATATCTTTCAGGTACAATCTTGTTACACTATTACTACTACACAAATTACACTGTAAACAGTGTAAACAAACATTAAACAGTCTTATAAAATTGTTTCCACAATACCTACACATTTTAAAGAGTAGGTATTACATTGTTGAATAAATTCTAGTAATCCTTTGTCTGAAATAATAAAATAAATGAAACTTAGTAGGCACAGTAGCCGGCTTTTAATTTGGCACATCCATCCGGAAGAAAAGCGAGAATTCGGTTAGGTTCGGCTTGCCTCGGTTATTCGTTTTCTCTGAGCCTTTCCCCAAAACAGTTGGAGTCGGCTTTCTAGTCTTACATGATAGGACTGTACTTGGATATTTTCCATGAAGCGACGCGCGACGTTAATCTGATCTTAACAACCACTTGGCGATATCGAAGTTCTGTAGTTATGCTAGTCGGATTTTTTAAGGCTCCAATGACTCGTAACGACTGCCATAGATGTTGGCATGGCAACCAGGACAGGCTTAACGTATGCTCTCCGATATCAATGCAAAAAAACATATTCAGTATTCATGCATACAAATATTTGCACTGAGCAGAAATCGAACGAGCCCCCACCCCACGTCGTAGTATTTGATTAGGTACCTACACTATCGCCACCCCACAAAGTGGATGTCGGTTATCGCGACAAAACATACTTTATGTCACAGAATAGATAAAATAGTAGATACCTACGTTCTTTCCCAGGATCTAATCTATCTCTGTACCTACCAAATTTCGTTAAAATCGGTTCAGTGGTTTAGGCGTACATACAGACAGACAGTTTTACTTTCGCATTTATAATATTAGTATGGATTAAATACGTACGATTTTGCCCTCATTATGCCTCGCCTTGCTCGTATTGCCTTTTTTATTATGATTCACACCTAAACCGGACTCAAACTCTCCTTCTCGATGGACTAAATCATAAGCCGTGCACTGTACACACATTTAATTTATTTGTAGGAGGTTTTAGATTTTATAATTAAATTTATAAAAACTTACTTAAGTCAGTAATGCAATTAAACATGAATAGTGTTTAAATCTCAAGTTGCATTATTATAAAACGTAGTTTTGTAACAACGAATTATATCCTTCGGTATCTGTTCATTTAAATAAATTATTTCTGGTTCAGTTCATAATTTATCAACAAATATTAATTGGTAGAACCTACAATGAATGACTAAATAAAGTTTAGATAATAATTATTATACTTACTTTTGCAATTATATTTTTGTTGCATAATAGGTGCCACCATTGTAACATGGCACGTGTCTATAATGGTGACCCTCTCTTTGCCTTCAGCTTACTATCAGGTGAGGTGAAGTCAAATTGAAGTGACCTATAATGTAAAAAAGGTTTTTAATAGTACCAATTCCACCAAGAACCAAGCGATTTGGCGTCATTTTTCTTTGTTCTTTGTCCAAAAAGACTTACAATTCTTTACACAGGTTTCCTTCTTCCTACAAGTCTCAAAAAGCATCTGATGAGACCGTCAAATTGAGGGCCACCAATCGTATACCTTGGGACACAACATATCTTGGACCTTAATCAGGAGACAAACGAGGGTCTGCTGCGCGCGTATTGTTTTGTAATAATCTATGGTTAGTCCGTAACCTAAAAGTCGCGCAGCGGGCTATGGAGCGAGCTATGCTTGGAGTTTCTTTGAAGGATAGAATTCGTAACGAGGTTATCCGACAAAGAACCAAAGTTACCGACATAGCTCGCAGAATAAGCAAGCTGAAGTGGCAGTGGGCTGGCCACATCTGCCGAAGGACTGATGGCCGTTGGAGCAAACGAGTCCTAGAGTGGAGACCGCGCGTAGGAAAACGGAGGGTACGACATCCCCTAGCCAGATGGACCGACGACCTGCGAAAGGTGGCTGGGACGGACTGGATGCGGAAGGCGGAGGATCGGCAAACGTGGCGCACATTGGGGGAGGCCTATGTCCAGCAGTGGACTGCAGTAGCCTAATTGATTGATTCATTGAATCTATGCTTGGTGAATTTGAGCTTGTCCACCGCAGTAGTAGAACCCAAGAAACGTGTACTGCGCGTATATTTTAGGTCCGAGATATTATTAGGTAAATGTCCTGAGCAGTATATAGTGTCTGTATGTAATAGTGACTCTCGTTCCATTTTCAGTCTGGAATGAATCCGTTTTACGAAAATAGAAGAAGTGTAGCAAGTGGCGATATCATAGTCTCTCCCTACCCCATTGCGAAAGAGGCGTGACTGTATGCATGAATCTCAGGAAGTAGGATCAAAGTCAAAGTCAAAGTCTTTATTTCTCAAAATAGTGCAACACAGTTACAGCTTTTTGACGTCAAAATATATAGGCAGGATTTGAATTCTGGCCATTACACTAGGTATTAGGTACTTATTACACATCAATTATGTGGGCATTATACATACATATAACCCACGCCACGTATCTTGGACCTAAAATGTGCTCAAAATGTGCCCTATACACGCAGTACACATTTCTTGGGTGTCTTTTGAGGATAGCACGGGATGCTACTGCGGTAGACGAACTCAAATTCACCAAGTATAGACTATTACAAAGCAATCCGCGGGCGCCAGAGCCTCGTATGTCTTACGATTTAAGTCCAAGATACGTGGCGCGGGTTATATCTCTGCATGCAACTTCGAGAATACATAGATAGATTCTTAAATATACTTATCGTAAAATTGAATGATCTTCGTGTTTTGAGGAAATTTTACAGAAAATAGATGGAAGGATGAAAACCAATGGACATTGAAATGCAACACACACATATACTATCTCCTTTGACCATGCTCTCAATAGAAACAAATAACCTAGGCTTGATGAGAAATACCCGAACTAAACGTTTGTTTAAAAAAAAACTAAGTTTGTGGTACTCATTAATATTTTCTATTATGTCGAAAATATTGCGAAGTGGAGAAAGAAAAAATAGTGCGAAGTAAAGTGCCTCGGGCTCCGAGACTCACTTCCCTATCTTTCCATTTTTTTTGCTTTCCCTGCTGGATGCCGTCGGCACAAAACGCTAAGATTATGATGAAGATTCATATGCTGTATCCAAAGATATTATATATAAAAAGAAGTAGATTCGTTATTGCGCGAAAATCGTGAAGATTCGAAAACGAGTCAATTGGAACGTTTGCCTCTAGTACCGCGTGCCGAGCGGCGCCGGCCGGACGTTGAGCGGAAGCATCAGTGACTTATAAAAATAACGAAAATGCCATCGTATGTTTATAGACACTGCACGAACTATTACTCTAAAGTTAATACATCGAAAGGGAGTTCATATCACATGGAAATAATACATATTTCGACTGATAAAGACCAAATTTCTGACTTTCATAATATTCAAGTTAAAATGGTTAAAAAGAGACAGTATGATATAATTTGGTGCGTGAGCGACAAGGACGTGTGTGATCCGAACATAGATTAAAGTACAGATGAGAATATCGTAGGCATTAAACTCACTACATACTACCTCCCAATTTTAATTTGTTGTTTTTTATAATTGCCTACTAATACTATGTGGTTCAAGTAAGTTAATAAGTGCGAACTTCACTTCACTGGCAAGTATCTACTTAGGTAAGTACCTACTTGTTAAAATTTGTAGGTACTATTGGCAGCAACAAAATAATGAAATAGAATAAACATACCTAGCTTTTTTATACTTAACTAGCTGCCCCGGCGAACTTCGTACCGCCATATTTTCGGCCCGCGTGGTATTCAAATCCCGTTCCCGCTGCACCCTTATCACTTAGGGGGATGAAAAATAGATGTTGGCCGATTCTCATAGATACCGGATAAGCACAAAAAATTTCATCAAAATCGGTCGAGCCGTTTCGGAGGAGTTCGATTACGCACCCCGTGACAGAAGAATTTTATATATTAGAAGATACAATAACAATGACAAACAAACATCTTTGTCTAAACAAAATTACGCAATTATCTCAAACTTCACTTTACTGGCAAGTACCTACTTAGGTACTTGTTAAAATTGTACTACTGACAGCAACAAAATAATGAAATTTAAAAATTATACCTAGCTTTTTCATAATACATTAACAAAGTTAAACAAACATCTTTGTCTAAACAAAATTAGGCAATAACCTCAATTCAGAGAGCTCTGTACCTTCTTTTTCAATAATTTTGTTAGCCTATGTCACCGACTAGCAACCGCACTGTGATTGGTACATTGTTATCATTAAAGTACAAGTGACAAACAATAGCTGTCTTCTTCTTTTATATTGTATTTTTCATGTCCTCTCTTTTCAATCCATTGGTTATGTAGGGAAGTGTAGATGAATTAAAAATGTGTGTGTGTGAGTTCGGCACATTTTTCTACGTTGATTTGTAAGCATATGACATGTCTATGTTATGAAATGTCTTTGGCTGTATCAAATTATAAGACACTAAACAAAGTAGTGTTTAGTGTCTTATACTAGAAAAACAGTATAGATAAAAAAATGGCGTCACATTTCGGGGATGGGCGCGGGGGGGGGGGGGGGGCGAAGTCTTAAAATTATTATTGAAAATTAGAAAAACACGTTTAAATAATCTAATTACTAACCTAAACCAAACTTCTAATAGGTGTTTCAAAATCTTAAACACACTTTTATTACTAACTTTGCACAAATTACAGTGAAATTGAAAACTTACATTTATATTAATTTTCGCGCCTTCGCAGATCACAGATAACTTTTTTTTCTGTAGAGCTAGTCTAGCAGCAGGTATACCTACATAGAAACCTTTTTACATAATTTTATTGATTGAGGCTTTGTTAGAAAAAGTAATCCAGTTTAATATGTATTCGATACAGTAAAACTCAATGAATAATAAGTAAGTGCATATATTTTCTCAATGAATCATTATTAAATATGTCAACGTATCAACGGGGGTGTTACGTTACGAAGGCTCTGCTACGAATAACAATATCAGAAACTACCACTGTTGTAACCTGGCGACATTATAAATACAAGTGGCAGTGTGGCTGGCCGCAGACGTGTATAGTGATCGTTCTGTGCCGACGTGAAAACGCGGGAAATTTTGACAAGCAGCCATGTTCGTTTTGAAGGTAAGCTTCTTGACGTAATGTTTTTTTTAGGTTATATTTAGGCGGGATATTTTAAAAAGATGAGCATTTTTTTTAATATAGGTAAATAAAAAAGAATTGTGTAATTTATTTTTGATAATTACTTACTTTGTTAATTATAATGTTTTGTATATTTAAATGATGCAATAATAATAACTTTATGGTTATCGCCACATTCCTTGACTTGTTTTCCTTCAATAACTAACTTAGAGATTTATACGTATGCTAATTGCTACAGTAAGTATAAGCTTTTCCAGTCACGAGTTCTCGATAGTTTTTTTTTTTAGTTAAGTTATTATTTTATAAAGGATCCATTTAAGTGAAGTAATTTCTGCATTTTTTGAAAGAATGTTAGCAACTGACCGAAATTACTAATATTTCCTTTAACTCCAGTAAGCTAAATAAAATTGTTGATGGTAGGAGTAGGTTCACGTTGGTAGTGTAATGACCAGGATTCGAACCCGGAACCTCTCGATCGTAAGGCCGACTCCTTAAACACTAAGCCACCGCCGCTTTATTTTCTTTACAAACTAGGTAAATTATAATATCTAATGTTATAACCTTTGTTTATATGACTGATAATGTTAAATAACAAAGGATATAATTATGTTCCTAACTAGGGTCACGACAGCTTCGCATGGGAAAAAATCGTAAAAATCCACTACTGGGTTCAAATTGTATTGTGAATCTAAATCATCAAGGAACTTACTCAAACGAACACGAAATTTCATCAGCGTCACTATTAAATTTATGCTTTTTCTTTCAAATGTATACCCTTCCCATATAAAATGTCAACCCTTATTTCACCCTCTTGGGGGTTTTAATGAAACATATGTGTACATTTATTTATAACCCGAAATTGGTATGTTGGTACCCACATACCTACTTATATGAATACTAGCTTTTGCCCGCGGCTCCGCCCGCGTGGATGTCGGTTATCGCGACCAAACATAGCCTATGTCCTTTCTCAAGGTCTAACCTACCTCTATACCAAATTTCATCAAAATCGGTTCAGCGGTTTAGTCGTAAAAGTGAGACAGACAGACAGACAGACAGACAGACAGACAGAGTTACTTTCGCATTTATAATATTATAGTAGGGATTTCATAAAGTTTTGGAATAACATACAATCAATCAATCATTAGTCTATTGCAGTCCACTGCTGGACATAGACCTCTCTCAATTTGCACCTTTTCTCCCGATCCTCCGCCTTCCGCATTCAGTCTGTCCTGCCACCTTTTTCAGGTCGTACTTTTATTACCTTTAGTGGCCTACTATTTCACTGTTTGGTGATAAAACACCTCGGTTATAGAAGTTTCTCCTACTTGGATCAGTCTTTTTGGCTATAGGGTGTCCTACTTTCCGTTTGCCTTCTCGTGGTCTCCACTCCAGGATAAGTTTGCTCCAACAGCCATCGGCCATACAACTGCTATATACCTAAACCCTTTTTACCCTCACGGGCTTTATTTACCAAAAGCCTTCTTGAATGCATTAAACAAAAAGGACTAAGGTTATAGGTTTGTAGCCCCAGTGGCATAAGTTCTATTGTCAATGAATTTGTTACTTAGATCAGGAAAAGTAATTATCTTGACTGACCAGGGGGGCTACCGTGAACCATACGAACCTTCGAGTTTGCACGAACGAAAGTTACAGCATTTAACCATGTAGGAACCATGAAGTTACTACGGTTTTCTGATGTAGGGTTTTTAGCCTAACCGAAGTGTCGCGTACCGTCTTCGGATTATATTCAAAGACCATGGATTCCCCGCAGTCCACAAATGTTTCATGGCGGACCTTGGATATATGGCCTACTTACCGGATTCTCATTCATCTTCTCGATACGCCAAATTAAAAGGCGCGTATCATAAAATAGAAGTTAACTGTTTGTTCAGATGACATTACAAAAAGGCGCCCTATTTTTATAACGACAGGTGTCAAAATTCACAGACCCATTTATCCCGTTCGAAATTCGAAATTCAAAATTAATTCCCGCTTCATCCAGGAACCGTGACACAATTTTTTGACGTGAAAATTATTTAGGAGCGTTGAGCAGTTTCATAAATATTTGGGTAAACTGAAATCATTTTTAAATTCTATATGGCCAGTAGTAACTATATAACTGACGAATCACATGGCAGTGAATGTGATTCACTTCTATAAACGCGTTGAACACGTTTTTTTTGTAAAGTAAGTAGTACTTTTTAATTTTTATACAGACGATTTTCATTTCTTTTAACTCCCGGAGTGCTCCAACTTTTTTTCTAATTTGCTAGGCAGGTCAAAACGAGGTCCTTTACAAAAACTTGAACCTCTGTCTTAACGTAAGCTCGCCATTTTGGACACAGATCAAAAATTGCGGAAAGCATTTCGTTTATTCGTAAAGAGTTTATGACCTTGAGGTTGCCAGCAACTGCTTACATGTCCCTTTTAAGTATGTAAGCTTAAGAAATATTCACCTACATTTTAAATATGGTTACATTAACAAATTACTTACTGCTTACCTACTTAGTTATGAAATTCTGTACTCATATAGTCTATACTTTCATAACATATATGCGAAAGTAACTCTGTCTGTCTGATAATAAACTACAAGTTGACCACTAACTTTTTGTAGCTGTAATGATACTAACACCCGTATTCACAAACAATACTTCGCTATGCGTACTACCAAAAGTGTGCAAAGAACGACAAATTCTTAGTGCGTTCGTTTTGGCAAGCCTTTTTATTCATTGATAACACTTAAGTAATACTTCGTTGAGGGAACGCACTGCGTTAGATACTACTCCGTGATGTTTGTTAATTAATTTTACCAGCCCTATGCGCTCGAATTTTACCACACTATGAGACCTCACAGTGTTGTTTGTGAATACGGGTGTAAGAGCCCGAGCAGAGTGTATAAGATGAATAAGACGTTGATATCAATCAATGAATCAATTATCCTATCGCAGTTCACTGCAGGACATAGGTCTATAGGCTACTCCCAATGTTGGGAGACTTTAGCCTACTGTTTCCACGCTGGTCAGACGGGTTGGTACAGGGTTTTATTTTGAGTTTTCCTTCTCTCGCAGTGATATCGTCTGCGTATTTTACCATTAGTCACCTTTTACGACACCCTTCGGATGAGATGGGGTGTTGATACCTACGTGTATTCTTTTTCCGTCACTAGGTACACGGTTTACGCTTACAATATAAAAGGCATCAACTGCTGAAATTTCTAGCATGTTCATATACATTGAACATACAATTACCTACATACTCGTAGGCAGAGTCGCATTATCACCTGCACCGCATTTCATTATCTACGATTTTCGGTCCCACACAGGTAATAGGAGACAAGCCTATTGCCGTCAAGGGGGAACTTAATTATGGGTATGTTTACTGTCGGATGAAGAACAACCCTTGGATATACATTGGAATTTTCGATAAACATATTTTTATTGTATTATAGAGATACCTATTTTTATTTTGTTAAATATGAAGAAATTCTCTGCAACCCAATTTAAATATAAAACAAAGCCTTAAAACTTAACACTGTACCTATTAGTTTAGTTGAATTACTCCACCGCAGTCGTGAGAAATTTCGAGTGAACTTCAGTAAGCTTAATTAACTGTACAATGCACACATGAACAGTTAAATCCTCGTAAATTATTCTCCGATCTGATAATAAAGCTATTACTGTACACGTGTAATGATAAGTTTTGATTGTATCTAGTGTAAATGGGGAGCAATCTGGTAAGCACCTACTTGCGCAACGTGCAAAGGGTTACCTACATGTTGAATGAAGCGCTTGAGCCCAAGGGCGCTTACTATTTGGTAAACGATTTAGTGGGTTAAGCAATTTAGACGAGGTTATTGCCCGAGAAATGTATATTGGACCTAAAAATGTGCTCTATAGGTACGTGCAGTACGTATGTTGGGTATCCTTTAAAGATAGCACGAGGTTATTGCGGTGGTCGAGCTCAAATTACAAAACAATCCGCGCCCGCCAAGGGTCAAAGTCAAAGTCAAAAATCATTTATTCTGTATAGACCATCAAAACGGCGCTTACAAAACGTCAATAATATACATATATGTACTAAAGACTAGCTTAGCAAATGGACCACTGGTTCGAAACGCGGCCCCGGCCTGAGAAGACTCCGGCAAGAAACTCAGCGGGCTTTTTTTTTTGGTCTATTTACAAAAAATGCTTAGTCGTAGGGCCTCGTTTGTTTCGTGGTTTAGGTCCAAGATACGTGTCCCGGGGTATACCATTTGGATGGGTGATAGCTCAGTGATATTTCATCATAACGGCTTAAAGTTCCAACTATCAATTGTCGTAAGGTCAAGACGAAAACCCATATGGGCAACCGGAACAACTTGGTCAGTTGTGGCCACTTACCACAACTCAGGCTACGAGGCCAGATGGAGGTCGTTTCCCATGCCTATAGCCGAAAAAATCAAGCCTGCAAGCATGTTCTAGTGGATTCCAGACTCTGAGGTGAAGGCCTCGGATGCGCCTAGGACTAACGCAAGGACTATCTTGAAGAACATTTTGCCCAACCCAAGAACAGTATCCAACAGTCAAACTACACTTATCTTCTCGTTATTGAATACTAATGAGGATTTTTGGACGGTATTTCCTGCCCAAATGAGTAGTCCGACTTTGGAAGTACTTCCACCCTACAGAATACCGCGGCAATCATAACCTCGTGTTATATTCCCGGTGGTAAGTAGGGTAGCCAGAGCTCACTGGAGAGTTTTTGTACCTTCAGTGGGAAGACCAAAGGCTTGTCCTGCTTGTCTTCTGCGCTGACGGCACAGAATCTCTCTGTTCTTACAGGGGCGGCAGCACTAGTGTGATTCCCCTGGTGTTGCACTCGTCTATAGGCCACGGTAACCACTTTCCACCGCGTGGGCCTTGCTTGCCAGTAACCTAAGTGGTAAAAAAAAAGAAATTATTTGCGAAAATGCGCAGATGTGTCGAAACCTTGTCAATGTATTCTATGCAAATAGTGTAGGGTAATATACGCCCAATCCTGTCCGATAATGGGTCTATATTACATTGCTATTACTCTACTGTCTACACGTGTAATAATAAGTGTTGATTATATCAACTGTGACGTAATCCGTAAGTACACTATTTGACTAGAATACATTGACAAGATTTCGACACATTTGCGCTTTTTCGCAAATGACAACATTAGTATTCAATTATTATTACAAGTACCTAGTTTAAATTTTAGGTACGATTCCTGACGGTTAAGGATTAATTGGGTTTTTTTGTAGCATTATTCTCCATAATAGCATTGTCCCTCTAAACGAGAGATAGTGTATATCTATGGGTCCTACGTATATGGGCCAAATATAAAAAGTAGTGCCCCAACGGCATCGGGTAGAGAGACCAAGCTATCGGTGGTTAGCTTAGAGAGAGGAATCTCGCCTCACAATACGTGCTGTATCGAGGAGCACCGCCTTCAGCATCAAGCCCTTTGATCCAGCTGACTAATGAAAGCCTTTTAAGGTGCTGGTCCAGGCTCTTTATCATGAGCCCATCGGCCGAAATGACCATCGGGGCTATAATTTGCCGAATCAATTCCACATGTCAACACTCAAGCATGAGCGAGATTCAAATATTTGTTTCTAAGTACCTCTTATTATATTATTAGTTCTTTGGTGTCATGCCCAATCACTCAGTGATCTCAATCACACTATTACTCCATAATAGCGATTCATAATAAACAGTAATTCCGTACAAACTCGATACCGTTTCACAAGCGGAATGTAGAACTTAAAATGGTGGGCGCGGTGGTTTGTGCAACAAATTATTGAGTGCTGCAGTTGATATACATTATATATAAGGTATTTGCTGCTTACCTTGTTGAGGTAGAATCTTATAGACTTTGTAATATTTACGAAGTGATGGATTTTTTGATGGATCAGAGATAATAATCGGGATATATAATTTGGACCTAAAATGTACTCAAAATGTGTTCTAATACGCCCAGCATATAGTCGTCTTGGGTGTCTTTTAATATTTACAAAAAAATATAAGTAAGTTTTATCCGCATTCTAGATCCCATAACGCAAGCTAGTTAAACTATGCTTACTTTGGGTCTAGATAGCGCTGAATAGAATGTCGTTATTTTTTTTTAACTCGAACGAAATTCTAACTCGGCTAAATTCCATTAGATTTAATTAAAACACATCATTAGTAATACATAAAAAAAGTAAAGTGGCACCGGCTAATATTAAATCTTGCTTAAATAATAATATTATATTCTCAAGCGATAATCACTGATGGATAGTGATTATAGGAAATGTCAAATTGATTGATGAGCCCCCGGAGTATAATATTCTGTTTTTGCGTAAACGAATAATTATTTTATTAATAGGATGATAACAGAACATACATAATCTCACGCTTATTTCCGCGAAGGGGTAGGCAGAGGTGAATTATTACGGCCACTTTTCGCCAGTAACTTGTTAGACCTACGCGCTACGTAGTAATAACGCATATTTCTGTCAAAGCGAAATCTTTGTTCAAATCAGGTTGTTCAAATCAACTTTCTGGATGTCTGTCAATTTACTTAATTGTTAACACAAAGTAAATTGACAGACATCCAGAAAGCTAGCTTCAGGACCAGTGTAGAAAGGCTAAAATTTTCAAAAGGGAAGTCGGTGGAAACTTACCTCTCAGAGAACGATCATAGGCATTTAGTATGGAGTTCTGAGCGGTCTGATTTCAGACACTGAATTTTAGATTCTGAGTTTCAGAATCATCTCTTCCACGGCTTCTCTTTGCAGAGCAAGCCAGCAGGAATCGGGTTATAGGTACCCCTCGCTACTGTTATCAGGACCCATTTCGTCAAAGTGTGAGAACGGTGCGGATGGAAAGCAGATAAAATGTTAATTCTTATAAGGAGATAATTTGTAAAACTGTGCACATTCTTACTTTAAATTGGGAAAATTTTGAATCCAGGGCGCGTTTAGAACCCGTGACAATTAAGTTCTTTTATCATCAACCTCCAAGGTTTTTCTAACTCAGCCAGCTTTCAGTGCAAGTACGAAACGCCCAAACTTAAAAAAAACTGTTTAAAATTTAGTCTCGATCTAGTTTCAATCAACCAAATGTCAAAAACGGTATTCTCATAACACAATTTTCAACATAGAAAATTGACATCGTGATCATTTTTATTATTAGATCGCGATTGAATTTCGAACTGATTTTTATTACAATAATTGACCATCTTTTCTTTGCAATCTTGATCGTTTTTGACATTTGGGAGATTGAAAGTAGATCAAGACTGAACTTTGAACACTTTTTTATTAGGAAAATTGACGTTCGCGACCTTTGTGGGCTTTGTATGGCTCCAACTATCCTTAACGCAGGTAATGCACAGTGTGAATACAGCTCGTATTTTTTGGATAACTTATAATAAACTTATTCCGTGTTCTTTATTATCTTAGTATATCAGATTATTACATTTATATCTCATTGTTATATATTTCCTGGTACGCTTAATTCTTGAGCAGTTAGACTCGGGTTGTGAGTCAGTCCCATATCCTTTCCGTTTCTGTTGAACGCCAAGGTTCCGCTAAGTTCTGAAGGCCAGTCTTACATTTATTGATCCTGTCTATAATAGGTTCTTATAGGTAGGGTCTAAGGTTGTGGCAATACCTAGCAAGGTCATAGGTTTAGGAAGGATGTGGTTATTAGGTAGTAGAGTTTTGTGGCCTCGTGATACGGTCAGAAAGACTCCGTGGCGTAGCGGTAGTGAACGCGGCCGCTACGCAGGAGGCCCCGGTCGGTCCCGGTTGCCATAAGAACATCTATGGCAGTCGTTACGGGTAGTTGGAGCCCTAAAAAGTCCAAAAACAACGGTCTAGCTGCAAAGCTTCGATATCGCCTAATCAGCAACTTATCAAGCTTAGAATCGATTTTGAAACTTACAGGAATTGCGTCATTATTCTATTAGCTAAGCGATATTAGTTAAGGGTCAAGGTACACTAGCATTCTTACAGTTTAGTAACAATTAAATAACATTGTTATCAACCCAACTGTGTCCGTTTAAATGATTTGTAATATAACGACATCGTTATATAACTAATAAATAAATTAACATAATTTTGTTTAGTGCAACATAATAGTTATTTGTTATACAAGAGTGCAAAGTTGCTTTTTAACCGCGTGCTCAGTTTTGATGACCGAGCAAGCGAAAGATTCTAAATTTGAATCACGAGCATAGCGAGTGATTCATAAATTAGAATCTTGAGCGTTAGCGAGGGAATCAAAAGAGCACAAGGTGTAAAATCTTTGCACTCGAGTGCAACACGTAACTTTTCATCCCACCTCAGCGAGGAAATAATGAAATGCTTCTTCTTCCTAGCGTTAATTCCCAGTCGCATCCGAAGCTTTCACCTCGGAGTTCGGGGTCCGCTTTACCAGTCTTAACTGCGGATTTGGCTGGACCTCGATATTTTCCGTAAAGCGACTGCCATGTGACCTCCACAACCCAATGGTGACATTAGGCGATATCGAAGCATTGCAGCTAGACCGTTGTTGTTGAACTTTTTATGCATAAAAATATTTGCACTGAGCGGGGATCGGACCCGCGCCTCCTGCGTTGCGGCCACGTTCACTACCACTACGCCACGGAGGCTGTATAATAATTATGTGTAATAATACTAATAATAAAATATCAACAAATAAAATTCAACAACAATGTTCAACCATAGGACGTGAAAAAAAAATTATGCGCGCAAAGCAAATTTAAAAAAAAAGTAGGTACAGTCAGCATCAGATAGATATGTGCTTCCAAAGTAGTCAAAATTATGTAAAGAATATAAATTCAATTTTATGTTCGCAGACATAGCATTCAAATAGTTGTAAGCATCCAGAGTGTTCAAAACATCTTCGATGTAAGTTGTCAATATTATGTTAGCTGTTACAGTGTTCATATTAATGTTGTCAAATAGGTCGTTTAATGGTATCTATGCATTCATACTAGTCAAAAATATCTTCACAATTAGGAAAGTCATCTTTAATATCCGTAGCTAGAGTGTATATTGGAATAAAATGTTAGTAATAAATATTTTGTTTCCCTTTTTCCTTGATTATCCATCCTGCTCATTTCGTGCATGACGTAATTGATATGTCTTTTGTTTATTAGAAATTTTGATTATTAGAAAGGAAACATAGTTTAGATATGTTCTAACATCCCTAAATAGGATGGAATTTTCTTTGAAAAGGAAACTCTTTTAAGGAAAATGTCATAAATAACAAACTTTAATAAAATTATATGAATGTCACGGAATAATATGTCATGTTGTCTATGTGTATTACATTGCAAATTTAAATGAAATAGTTGTATTATTTTATTAAATTAGCATGCCTCCATATCATTTAGATGAGCAAACCAAGCATCGTATAATAAATTTACATCGGGGAAAATGTTTCTGTTACTGACATAGCCGATGAACTTGGCATAAGCGTGAATATTTTTTTATTACCGAGATTATTAACATTCTCCTTTTAATTTATATTGCATACAATGTCCGACTAACGATTTTTATAATCTTTTAGAGAAACACTGTATCTCTCTGGATATCGCACTGGCGTGAAACAGGAGGGATTTCACGCCATGTTACAACAGGTCGTCCGCGTATTAGTAACATCCAACAAGACCGTGCACTGATACAAAATGTGCGAGTGGACCGTTTTGTTAACACTTCCCAATTGGCGACTACTCATAGCATGTCCCAAAGTACAATACGTCGAAGGCTTAAGGAATCGGGCCTCCATAATCGTGTGCCGGCAAAAAAACCTCATTTAACACCCAGGCATAAATTTTTAAGACTCCAATTCGCACTAAGCTATTTAGATTACGATTTTAGTAAGGTTGTTTTTGTTGATGAAAAAGTGTTTTGTAACTCTACGCATGGTCTCGCATATCATATCTCCACAGGGAGATACAATAATACAAGATATAATGAAGAAAATATCTTGCCCAATAACAGAAGTGGACGCATATCGCTTGGTTTTTGGGGATGGATTTCGGAAGTTGGACCCGGTGAGTTAATCGAAGTTGGTGGGCGTCTAAATGGATTGACTTATAAAGATATTTTGGAAGAGGTGTTGTTACCCACAGCACAAATATTTTATCCCTTTGAAGAGGCGATAACTTTTATACAAGACGGAAGCTCTATACATAATTCAAGAGTGGTTCAGGATTATATTTCTGAAAACGGAGAGTTAAATTTAATAACCCTACATCCCAAAAGCCCAGACCTTAATCCTATTGAGAACGTCTGGGGTAGAACGGTCCAAATGTGGGATCATGAACAGGCTCGCAGTACCGAAAATTTACGGATGCATGAATGCAATTTGGGAATCATTGAGGGGAAGTTCATTCTGTTTTAACACAGTTAGATCAATGAGACAACGCCTACTTGATGTAATCAATGCCAACGGTGGTTACACTAGATTCTAAGAAAATATAAGTTCTTTTTTACAACTCGTTGTTTTGATTTATTTTATTTAGATTTTTTTTTTTATTATACAGTATTATATTTATACAGTCAGTGCAATAAATATGCCCCGAAATATTACTAGAAATGGATAACGCAGCGATTTTTTGCGTTAATATAATAACGTTGACGTAGTTTATGTGAGTTCTTACTAGACTAGCTGTTGCACTAGTTTTAAGCCATCAGATTTTAAATATTCATTTAACACACCTGGTGAGCGAACTAACAATGCACTATGTGTGGCAGGCCTTAGTTTTGAGGAACATGACTCAAAAGGGGATTGTAACCGGCCTTAATGACTTTTGGCTCTACGGTGCATAGATACCATTGAAAGTCCTATTTGACAACATTAATATGAACACTGTAACAGCTAACATAATATTGACAACTTACAGCGAAGATGTTTTGAACACTCTGGATGCTTACAACTATTTGAATGCTATGTCTGCGAACATAAAATTGAATTTATATTCTTTACATAATTTTGACTACTTTGGAAGCTCATATCTATCTGATGCTGACTGTACACTAAGGAGGTTCCGAGTTGAGTTTTTCATAAATTAAAAAAAAGTTGTATGATAAATCGGCACCATAGAGGTAGAAGTAAATAGGTTTAATGATGTTTTGAGTTCACAAACCTAGTACACACGATGTTCTAAATTCAAATTTACTTTACCACTCTAGAGGGTAAAAACGACTTTTACACTCAGATATCGAAGAAAAAAAGTACTCTTTCCGAGATGGTGGGATGAAAAGTCAATTTTACGCGTCTACCTATAACGTTCTTTATTTAGTTCTTTTAAACACGACAACAGATTTTATACATAGTATGTAACATAAAAGACCCCCAAGAAACGTGTAAGGTAACTGTACCAATGCTCGACACTGTACCAATGCTAGACACTTTCGAACAAAACCCAGTATTTTGAGAAAATTATCCATTTATTTTATAAGACTATTGACTTAAAAGATGCCTAATGGTATCTATAAGATATGTTCAAATATTCGCAACACCATCCGAAGTAAATTTAGAAAGACTGTTGACAGCAAATAATGTGACTCCGTGAACACGGTCGTGTTATTTCTTAAGATTTTTGCCAAGGGAACTGATTTTTATAGGTGTGATTTTTTTGTTTATAAGTTATGATTATTACTAATTTTAGTATAAACGTTATAAATATTGAAGTTATTGACATACTTGGACCATTGGGACAATGATGTCTAGCATTGGTGTTTTCGACCAAGTGCATAATAATTTAATTTAAAGTAAAAGTATGATAGATTTGAAAGATTTTATGGGCAAAAGTTAATGTCTAATTGTTGCTGTAACAGTTAAAAAAGAATGTAACGACCATGCTGTAATTAATTTGTTGAAATTTGAAATTGAAATTTTATTTTTCCTTAAAGTGTCGAGCATTGGTACAGTTACCTTACTGGTATTAGAGCACATTTTGAGCACACTTTGAGCAATAATAGTAGACTATAAAAGCATAGACAAATTAATTATTATTCTGTATCTGTGCCCACAGCCACCTAGTTTTGGTTACGCAATGTTGTTTATGAATAAAACAATGATATTTTAGCCTCGCCTTGTTAAAAACCAAGCTCAATTATGATTTAACATGACAATGTTTGCAGTACTATTGTCATGAGACACCGAGTATGGTCAAATACTTCATGGTGCTTATGACAGTGACATTCTACGGCTATTAAAAAGAATAATAAGTGAATAGAGAAAGGAATACCTAGTTTCGGGCTTGACGAATCGTACAATTAGATAAAGAACAAAATAATTCTTTATTATACCTGATTCTTCATCATTCTCAGACTTTTCCCAAGCGGTGGTTTTCCCAAGCGACTACAATATGGGGTTCTTCAAGAAGGGCATTAGAAGGTTTCTTCAGGGTCGGCAGCGCGAGTGTGACGCCCCTGGTATTGCATAGGCCATGGTGACTACTTTCCATCAGGTGGGCCGTGTGCTTGTCTGCCATCTAAGTGGTATAAAAAAAACTTAGTTGGGGTCAGCATTTCAGTCTTAACTGTGATGTGGCAGAACTTCGATATTCTCCGTGAAGTGACTGCCGTCTGACCTCCTATTGGTGAAACCGAAGATCTGCAGTGAGACTAGTCGGTCTTTGGTGGGCTCCAACTCCAATAACTCGTAACGGCTGCCATAGATATCGATATCGCACCAAGACGGACGTATAGTAAAATTTAGATCAACTTGGGGCGAGGTTCGGTGGCTCAGTAGCTAGAGTATACTCCCTGTAAGGGAAAGATCGCAGGTTCGAGTCCTGCTTGAGCTATATTCGCTTTTTTCTATCTTAATCGATTTGATGGCTTTCAATTTAGCAAATCGTTTTTTAGTATTCAGCAACTTTTTTTTAATTTTTAATTTTTATTTAAGTATTTATTACACACACAAATTTTACAAGCATTAGTCTTGGTCCTGCAAAACTGTTTACACAGTTTGACTGCGGGATCGGGTGAGTCTCTAAATACATTTAAGAACTAATTATTATCTACCTTAAATACTAGCTTACAATATAGTTGAAAGTAGGTACTGTTTGATCTTTCTTTTAAATATATTTTTATCTGGTTCCCGTCTTATGTCCCGTCTTCTGTGAGTGACTGTATGTACAGTATGTAGTACATAGACAAACAAAGAATCTCTCGCCCTACTTGCTGATAAAACCTCGTATACACGGAACAATTAATAAACCAACATCTCATAAAAGTGACAGGTGTCATAGAAACAATGTTACTTATTGTGATTTTATCAATTACCCTAAGTGAATGTTATAACAATTAACAATAAACGCATTGTGCTAACGAATCGTATAAAATTGCTCGCACTAATATCACCATGTAATGGAAAGCAATTGTACCTTCAGATTTATTACTATACTCGTAGAGCGTTTATCCGCTGCTTTGCTCAAGTGGTTATTATAACCCCGGACACGTATCTTGGACCTAAAATGTGCTCAAAATGTGCCCTATACGCGCAGTACACATTTCTTGGGTGTCTTTTGAGGATAGCACGGGGTGCTACTGCGGTGGACGAACTCAAATTCACCAAGCATAGAATATTACATAGCAATCCGCGGGCGCCAGAGCCTATCGTTTACGTGTCCGGGGTTATATCAGCGGGAGTCCCGGTGGCATTCAAAGATGCATTCTGGAGTCCACTCTTTGAGGCAAAGCGATAAGTGTTCGATTCCTGCTCAATGCTAATATGGATGCATAAATATGTCTATTTGCTTAGATCATCATATATACCATACATATAGGTATACAAAAATAACCGCGGTAGCCTAGTGGTATGGGTAATGGACTGCTGAGACGAGGTCTTGGGTTCAATCCCAGGTTTTACCATGGCACACACCAATGACTTTTCGATGCTTTTCGAAGTTATGTGTGTATTTATCGCAGGTTTATAAGTGCCCGGTTAATGGCAATAGGCTCGCCACCTATTACATTGGGACCTAAACATAAACGGCGAAATGTGGGTGCTAGCACCTCTGCCTACCCCTTCGGGGATATAGGCGTGAGTTTATGTTATGTTATGTTATGTCATCATATATGTTTTTACAAAAGAAAATGCATCTAAAGTATGTTTATTGGCATTCTAGTATAAGCTAGTTAAACCATGCTTATTTTGGGCCTAGATATCGCTACGCAGAATGTCCTAGAATATTATTATTCTAAGTATTATTATTATCTAAAAAAAAGATCTTAAATTTAATTACTTATTCAACCGAAATATGAGAAAACTGCGTGTGTGGAAATCGTCTTAATAATAGATATCAATCTTCTGATTTCGCCATCATAATTAAAAAGCATAGCCGACCGACTTTCGGTAATGGTCTTGTCATTTATAATTAGTACATTTATATCATCTGTGCTACCAAACCATAGATTATATAGCAAGATTTGAAAGGCCCAATTCGTACTTTATGATGTAAAAAAATGACCTTATAAGATATAAAGTACCTAAATAGATCAATGCTAAGCATAACTTGGTTTAATTTTTTATATTAACCAATGCTGCATCACTATTTGATTATATGGGTAACTATAATATATCAGGCCATGCTGCCTCCATCAGACCCTGGTACAAAGAATACTTTAGAAGTGCTGGTTTGGCGTCGTAGAGGATGACATGCATACCAATAGTCTCACAATCTTGTCTTCATCCTAGCTTTAATCTCAGTCGCATCTTTTTCAGTCTCAGGCTCAGGCTTTCACGTCTCAGGCTTTCACCTCAAAATCTGGGGTCCGTTTTACCAGTCTAACTGCGGATTTGGCTGGACGGATATTTTCCGTGAAGCGACTGCCATCTGTTCTCCACAACCCAATAACGATATTGAAGCTAGACCAGTTGTTAGACTTTTTAGGGCTCCAACTACCCGTGACGACTGTTATTGATGTTCGTATGGACCGACGGGTTAACGTGCTCTCTGAGGTATGACCAGACCAATGCAAGTAGCCATATTCATGCGTAAAAATATTTGCACTGAGCGGGTATCGAACCCGTACCTCCTGCGTAGAGGCCGCGTTCACTACCTTCATGCTACAGAGGCTGTTGAGAGTCCTACATAATGATCTAATAAAAAAAGGGGATATTTTTAAATGCACATCTGTCATTGATATATTTTTAAATCAATGACATCTGTATAATTTTTCAGAAAACTACGTAACTCCACTAATTTACTGAATGCATACCAGAAACATGAATGCTGTGCAAACTGACTTGCACACTAACTAAATCAAATGATAGATTTATTGAAAAAGGTGTGCAAATCCGACTTGGATAGATTAGGTTAGAAGGCTAATGCGGGAGCGGAGCTCCCGCTTTTGCCTTCGTGGTTATTTTTTTTATTTAACCAAAGGAATTGTTCTGCAAATTTCATTAAACAGTATATTTAATTTGATTTAGTTAGTGCGCATAATTAGTGTGCAAGTCAGTATTTTTGATATAGCTTTGAAATATTTTGTTAGAAAAAAGGGACTATACAAATATCGATTTAAATACATGCCTAAAAAAAACAATTGACTAATAGTCTAGCGATAAATAATAATTAACCACAAGTATAAACCTACCTAAATATGTAAATACCTCGACATATCTCGTGTCAATTCATAACCGATCACGTCTCGTTCGATCACGGCCTAACATCTCATTTGCCGGCACCGGACCACATTCTTGGCCCAGTATGCAGTGTGCTATAATTATATACAGGGTGTCCCAAAATTCAAGGATAAGCCGGTAACAGAGGGTGGCCCTACTTATAGCTGCTCTGGAAAAAATAAGAAAAAAAATGTATCTCTATTTTTTTTTTAATTATTTAAACTTTTTTAAAATCTTTGGAAATTCGGTACCCCTAATGATATTTTCAACTACCAGGTCCACAATTTTGCAAATATTTCTGAACTCTTTTCTGTATTAGCAAGCTAAGAAGCATGACTATCCACCAACACCCTGAAAAATTATAGAATATTTGTAGTTATTTTACAAAAATAAGTCAAAATATTTTTTAGTCGTTAAATTTTCATACATTTTTACTTTCGACCCACTTTATCTTATCTCAATGAAAAAAAAAAGTATGAACACCACTATGGCATTCTTTTTCAAAAATTGGCGCAACTATCCAAGATTTCAAAATGGTATAATTTGGGTATGATACTATAGTGAAATACTAAAAAAATTAATTTTTTTGTAAATAAGAATCACATTTAATACATTGCTCTTATTGAAAATCACCAGATTTACTTTGTACACAATGCATTCATCCTCAATAAAAAATCATTGACGGGACTTGTGACAAAGTGGTAACCGAGTAGGTTATCACATTACGACATTACAACATAAGCCAGGGTGGTTTTCGGATGGATGACCATTCTTAAGACATTAAGACACCTCCGTCCTCTGTTTCTCAGAGAGTATGTTAGGTCGTAGATCCCGGTGGCCATATGAGTATGTATGACAGTTAGTCGGACCCCTAAAAGTCCAACAACTGGACTCACTACATAACTTTGATATCGCCAGTGGGTTGTGGAGGTCAGGTGGCAGTCGCTTCACGGCAAATTTCGCATTTCTGCTGTTTCACAGTTAGCCGGGAAATCCGAGGCTCAGAGTTTTATTGGAATAGTTTTAAGAACAATTAGGTTTCCGAAAGCAATTGCAACGCTGGACTAGTTTCATTCAAATATCAATGCGGCTACGGATTAGATTTCTGACAAAAGAAATGCACGAAAAATAAAATGTATTAATGCCGGTGGCAAACAATTAAAAATGTAAAATAAAAAAAATATTAACAATAATGCAATAATTATAAAATTATACCATTATGTTTGTTTAATATTTTAACAGTATAGATTTTCATCCTCTGAACCTTTACAAAATACAGAGTCGAATTTTATGGTTAACTGTGAAACAGCAGAACCGCGAAATTTTCCGTGAAGCGACTGCCACCTGACCTCCACAACCCATTGGCGATATCAAAGTTATGTAGTGCGTCCAGTTGTTGGACTTTTAGGGCTCCGAATACCCGTAACAAATGTCATAGATGCTCGTATGGCCACTACGATCGACGGCCTAACGTACTTTCTGAGGAATGGAGGTGTCTTAATGTCTTAAGAAGGGTCATCCATCCGAAAACCACCCTGGCTTATGTTGCTTAACCTCGTAATGTGATAGCCTACTCGGTTACCACTTTGTCACAAGTCCCGTCAATGATTTTTTATTGAGGATGAATGCATTGTGTACAAAGTAAATCTGGCGATTTTCAATAAGAGCAATATATTAAATGTGATTCTTATTTACAAAAAAAAATTTTTTTTTAGTATTTCATTATAGTATCATACCCAAATTATACCATTTTGAAATCTTGGATAGTTGCGCCAATTTTTGAAAAAGAATGCCATAGTGGTGTCCATACTTTTTTTTTTCACCGAGATAAGATAAAGTGGGTCGAAAGTAAAAATGTATGAAAATTTGACAACAAAAAAATATTTTGACTTATTTTTGTAAAATAACTACAAATATCCTATAATTTTTCAGGGTAATGATGGATAGCCATGCTTCTTAGCTTGCTAATACAGAAAAGAGTTCAAAAATATTTGCAAAATTGTGGACCTGGTAGTTGAAAATATCATTAAGGGTACCGAATTTCGAGGGATTTTAAAAAAGTTCGAGTAATTTAAAAAAAAATAGAGATATATTTTTTTTCTTTTTTTTTCCTGAGCAGCCATAAGTAGGGCCACCCCCTGATGCCGGCTTATCCTTGAATTTTGGGACACCCTGTATAGGTAGATACCTATATAAACAGTGGACGACCCTCACAGTTCTTACGCACCCCACAAAAAATATCGTTGCTTTTTGCTTGTGGTGACAAATAAAAAATACGTGGTAAAAAACACAATGATAAATATTCTAGAATACATACACTACATTATATCCTATTTTTTTGTTAACTAGACCTAAGTTTAGCTTGAATTATGGATTGTAGAGTGGTATAATGTAATTCAGAATATATACGTGTTCTTTTTGGTGAAAGATTTAAAACAAAAGGTTCGCTGTAGTGTTGAAATAAATTATCCATTTAACACAAAGGTTCAAACCTGCAGCGCCAGATCGCTTCTATGGAGTAATTTTCTCGAGACCACCAGGCGATTCAAATAAAAAAATTGCAAGAAACTACGAAGAGTTTTCTAGTAGCTATTGTAAATATACGAGTATAAGAGCACATAGCAAGATTTGATTTAACAACGATCTTTTTAAACATTTTTTAAATCGGTTTAACAATTAACTGAAAAAGAAAAAAAAGCTATTTATCGAGGTCTTGTTGAATC
Source organism: Eilema depressum (assembly GCA_914767945.1). Classification (NCBI taxonomy): domain Eukaryota; kingdom Metazoa; phylum Arthropoda; class Insecta; order Lepidoptera; family Erebidae; genus Eilema; species Eilema depressum. The sequence goes on from OU612020.1 coordinate 21,741,817, forward strand.
AGACAGACGGACCACAGATTCATCCTATTTTTCCTAATGAGGTATTCAACCCTAAAAAGCTACGAGTAAATCCCTGTCATTAGCGTCAAATAAATCCTACAAAGTGTCTTAGAACTTGTTATTACCATTAGTTAACCAGCGAAACCTGCACCAATTTAAATATGAAAAATCACCCTACTTCACAACGGCAGCCACTTTCTGTGCAGGAAGCTTGGCAGGCTATAATATATCCTGGCACTTACATAACCCCATCAATTGAGTTACGTCACACTAGATTATGCGTCAACTTGTTCGGTAGCCATACTTAATAACAATTATAAATCAAAGCCGCACCTGATTAGTCAAGAAATGGATTGAGAATTTATGCTATGCGGTTATAGGCTAGAAGAATACGAACCGGTTTTTCAGATAAGACTAGTTGTGCCTTACAGATTCACCGAATGTATCTACAGTCAGCATCTGTTCCATCTTGACCAGAAAAGTCCTCAAAAAGATCTCAATGCCATGTATTGTATCATACGTACATGTATTAAGATCTTTTTGAACACCCTGTCAGTCAAGATAGATCTGATGCTGGCTGTATTTAGTTCTGCTGTTGCATAGCAAATCTATCCGCTTCTTTGTCTTCTTTTATTCGTATTAATCGGCTCCTAAATGTCATAGCGTGATGTTATATAGCCTATAGCCTTCCCCAAAAACTGAGCTGTCAGGTACTGGAACAATTTTTCAAATCGCACATGTGTTTCCAGACTTTAGCTTGTTCAAACTCTTCAGATTTTTGCAATTTGTCCTCATTTTGTGAAAAAAAATCTTTTGCAGTTACTATTATAACTCAGGACACGTAGGTACCTAACTTGGACCTGAACTGCGAGACAAACGAGGCCTTGGCACTCGCATATTGTTTTAGAAGAAAGAAAGAAAGAATTCATTTAAGAACACACAAAACACAGAGGATCAAATCAATAAATAAGTAATCTATGCTTGGTGAATTTGAGCTCGTCCACCGCCGTACTATCCTCAGAAGACATCAACGTGTACTGCGCGTGTAGAGCATATATTATTTTGAGCACATTTTAGGTCCCGAGCATTACCTATAAGGAAGTGATAAACCTGAGGCGGGGAGAGGGTATCTTCTAGAATATTTAGTTACCTAACTAGTAGTTAAACACGTTTATCAGTCTCAAATCAGTGCATTCGTAAATAAAACATTCTATTTTGCAAACTAATGCGGTTTTTACTCACAGTTAATTGGTTCAAACTAATTCAATGTCATTCAATCGCGCTGTATAAAGGCGAGACCGCATACTTCGACTCTTTATGTAAGAGGTACGCGCGATTTAATTAGGTAAATAGATCAATGCTAAGAATTAGTTTAATTTTTTTGTTAATCAAAGTTTATTATTGTATCAATGAGTGGTAGGATATTAAGCATTTGAGGTTATTAATTGGGGTTACTAGCTGAACCGAGGTTACTGGAAACTTTGGGTCGCTGGTGAATTTGAAGTAGTACCTATATTTCGAGTTCAGTCAATAAGTTTATTTCAGTCTACTGCTGGACCCCAACGGACACCATTGTGTCCAGGCTCGCTCAAACCTGATCCAATTTTTTCTATACATCCGGCTCGGTGGCTCAGTGACCAGAGAATTCCCCCTGCAAGGGAAGGATCGCGTGTTCGAATCCCGCCTATTCGCTTTTTCTATTTTAATCAAGACAATGATATTCCTAAGATCGATTTAAGATTATTTGCGTTCCGAAACATATTGTTCTACCAATATTACTTTTATAAAACTTCCTTAATGCAGCTCTAAAACTAAGGAAATTTTCGGTGCAAGCAGTTAAAATCCAATTATAATAAGCAATTATGTATTTATATTAATACCTACGTAGTTACACGTTCGTGTTTGACCACAAGGCGGCACAAGGCTGAGTGCGGACATTCACTTATTGGCGTCAGGTGACTTGTCTCATTGTTTCTTGTGCCACAGAGGAATTTGAGAGAAAAAATCTTGTTTAGTTAAGAGATTGATTGATTCTCAATTACTTATTTATAGGTATGTATACTAGCTGTTGCCTGCGGCTCTGTCCGTGTGGATGTCGGTTATTGCGATCAAACAAAGCCTATGTCTCAAGCTCTAATCTATCTCTGTACCAAATTTTATCAAGATCGATTCAGTGGTTTAGGCGTGAAAGCGTAACAACAGTAAGACAGACAGACAATTACCTACTTTCGCATTTATAACATTAGTAAGGATTAGTACTTACTTAGTAAGTAAGTAAAGTAAGTAAGGATTTATAAGAAAGTAAGGATTGCTAGACTGATTGCCTGGAATTAGATATTGCGAAATTACGAAAGGGCACACCGCCTATAGGTAAAGTGCACACAGATTTTAAAACTTAATGACTCTTTTATGCTTCATATCCACTTGGCGACCTTCATCAGCGTTTCCAATGACACCAAAATTTTAAACAGTAGCAATTTTCTACCATTCTTACAACTTTTCTACTTTTTAACAATAAATACGGTAACACTAATGAGCGACCATTAGTAAAATATGCGTCTGCAGCATGGCCCTACAAGTGTAACGAAATCGCAATTATGTCTTACGCGCACAGATTAAAAATAATTACCTCAAAGCGCGCTCATTTTCACTTTAAAAGTAAAAAGAACAAGAGCCACAGATTATGCAAGCGCAAGTTCAAGGCCGTGGTTTACTTTTTAAATAAAAAACCGCGAAATAACTTGCCGCTAAGTTATGGTAGTGCTCGGGACTTAAATCTTGGACATAAAATGTGCTCTTTACGCGCAGTTCACGTTTCTTGATGTATTTTGAGGAAAGCACGGGGTGCTACTGCGTTGCATAAGCTCAAATTCACTTCTTCTTTCTCTTAGCGTAAATTCCCAGTCGCATCCGAAGCTTTCAGCTCGGAGTCTGGGGTCTTACCAGTCTTAACTACGGTTTTGGCTGGATCTCGATATTTTCCGTGAAGTGATTGTCATCTGACCTCCACAACCCAATGTTAACATTAGGCGATATCGAAGCTTTGCAGCTAGACCGTTGTTTTTGGATTTTTTAGGGCTCCAACTACCCGTAACGACTGCCGATGTTCTTATGGCAACTGGGACCGACGGCTCAACGTGCTCTCCGAGGCACGACCAAACCAATGGAAATACTCATATTTCATGCACACAAATATTTGCACTGAGTGGGGATCGAACCCGCGCCTCCTGCGTAGCGGCCGCGTTCACTACCGCTACGCCACGGAGGCTGTCACGGAAGCTCAAATTCACTAAGCATAGATTATTACAAAGCAATCCGCACCGTCCAGCCAGAGCCTCGTTTGTCTCGCAATTTAGGTCCAAGATACGCGTCTCGAAGTATACTACCTTTTTTGTATTACGATTGGGTAATTTTTAAGTGAGTTATACGCTCCGTTCCACGCGGAGACTTCCAGTATTGTTGGTTTATTTCACTTCCGAAGGATTTTGAGGTTTGGAGATGAAAGCTGTTTTATTTAGTTACTAGCTGACGCTCGACTGTTTCACCCGTGACATATTTCGAACCTTCGTTTCACCCGTTTAACCATTTATTCCCCTTATTTTTTTGGGTTTTCAAATGTATGGGAATCTGATGGATTTGTGGATATTTGTGATTACTTCTTCGCTCCCCTGAGTACTAGCGTGATGATACATAGCCTATAACTGGGCAACGATGACGGCAGCCCCTCTCCCAAGACGGGGGAGACGCTAGCGTGTACGGGCAATTCCGATCAGAAAATTTGTATGCGTACCCTACTTGTAGGGAAAATGACGGACGAGGGTGAAAAACTGGGAACTTCTCTGGGTTCAGACAACAATCGCTATCATAAAAACCGCGTAAGAGAAACCAAAAGGAGTACATAAATCCTGGAGGTGAAAGACTCGGACGCTGATGATATTTTACCGACTTATTCTAAATCATATTTATTTCTTTCCAGACTCTGATCCTGTGCGCAGCGTACCTGGCAATCAATTGCCAGCACCAGGGCCCAACAACCACCCCAGTGCCCATCCTCAAGCAGGTCAATAAACAGAATGACGACGGCTCCTACAGCTTCGGGTACGAGGCAGCTGATGGCTCCTTCAAGATCGAGACCAAGTATCCTAACGGGGACGTAGCTGGGAAGTACGGATATGTTGACGCGAACGGGAAAACGAGGGAGATTTCGTACGGAGCTAGCAGTCAGAGAGGATTTGAACCTCAAGGTGAGATTTTTTTATACCACTTATATTTTTGTACCACTTCGGTGGTGGGCCCCCTGGTGGAAAAGTGGTTACCGTGGCCTATGGGTGAGTGCACCACCAGGGGAGTCACACTCGTGCTGCCGACCCTGTAAGAACAGAGAGTGCCGTCATCGCAAAAGATAAGTAGGACAAAGCCTTTGGTTTTCCCACTGACAGCACAAAACCTCTCCAGTGAGCTCTGGCTACCCAAGTCACCGTCAGAAACACAACACGAGGTTATTAAGTCGTTGATTAAGTCAGTTAAGTTATCTTTGATATGTGTGCCAATGCTTCTTCGCTCGGTTATTTGCCTGATGGGCTACCATACTGACCTGAAAGAAAGAAAGAAAGAAAGAAGCCATGAAGTCCTTCTTTTACGAGCAAGTAATACTCGAGAAGTACTAAGTCACTCAGATCTCCGCCCTCCATGAGTGCAACGCCGAGCAATGAATTGCTAAGCAGAATAGCAGAAGTAGGCTAGGGTTGTGGTGATAATGAACCGAAGGGGATGATAATGGGCTAACTGTGAATGTGAGTGTGGGGTGTATTAACAGTTAACATCCACATTTCGTCAACTTTTTTTTATCCAAAAAATCTAGGTAGCCAAAAACATTCAAGTATAACATTTACCTACTGCAATTTCCTGACTCAATACAGGAAAGTTAAAGTCAGTATTACAATAGCAAATTAGTATAATTCTCACAAATTAACTAAAACTACGCTTCTGATTAGATCCTGAACTAACCAACTGAAAAAGTGGGTCAATTGTGTCATACCCAACTCTCTCCATCACCACGACGGTTGGGAAACCGATACATGTGTAATAATGATTATTATAGTGTACTAATGGTACTTAGTGACCAGAAGTACTAATGTTACAACAATATAATAATGTGTAAGTTGATCAAAAGATCAATGCGATACCATTCATGAGGAATGTTGATCCATGTTATTCAACAATATTTTGTAAGTTTTTGGGTAAATTGACAAGTAGAGGTGTTAGAACCCACATTTCGTCAGTTATATTTTATGTCTCCATGATTAAAGACTTTTGCGAGTGTATGGGATCCCACCGATGTCAAGGCTCGAACATATATTATTTGTAAGTCTATATAAAAGTTAATTTTCAGGGTCGGCAGCACGAGTGTGACGCCCCTGGTGTTGCATACGTTCATAGGCCACGGTAACCGCTTTCCATCGGGTGGGCCGTGTGCTTGTCTGCCACCTAAGTGGTATAAAAAAATAAAAAAAATTGACGCGCCTCTGTAGCGTGGCGAGGCGTGGGTTCGATGCCCGCTCAGTACAAATATTTGTATGTATAAATATGGGTATTTGCATTGGTCTGGTCGTACCTCGGAGAGCACGTTAAGCCGCCGGTCCGGTCGTTACGGGTAGTTGGAGCCATGAAACAAAAAGTCTAGGAACTGGTCTAGCTGCTAAAATATCGAAGTGCAGCCAAATCTGTAGTTAGACTGGTAAAGCAGACCCCAGACTCCGAGGTGAAAGCTTCGGATGCGACTGGGAATTAATGCTAGGATGAAGAAGAAGATAAAAGCTAATTGACGGACGAGGCTTTGGTGCAAGTTTCCTACAAAAGGTTGGGTTGGGTGGAGACGGTAACCAAAGTCAAAGTCAAAAAGTCAAAAATCATTTATTCTGTATGTATAGACCATCAAAACGGCCCTTACAAAACGAAAAAAATATATATAATGTACTAAAGACTAGCTTAGCAAATGGACCACCGACCGGTTCGAAACGCGGCCCCGGCCTGAGAAGACTCCGGCAAGAAACTCAGCGGCCAACACCACCACACACAACCTTTATAAAAAATCCTTTGAAGAGGTACAAAATCGTTTACCTCCTAAGCTACTCTTCAGTTGGCATTAAGTAATGTAACGACTTAATTTATCTTGTTAGATAAGTTATCAGTGCATGAAGGTTGGTGCTGTTAGACAAAAACTTACAACACCTAAACATGTTGATTAGATTTTAATAACTAAGTTTTCTTAACTTTTTTTCATCCGGGCGATAATCATAGTAGCATACTTGCACTTTGGAACCCAAGGTCTGCTGTCCTCCTTAATTTATTTGGGTTGGGTTTTGTGAGATTGACAAATCGAACCTTTTCTTAAGTCAGTTGGGTTCGACTTTACCTGCGGACCCAAGTTGGCCGCTGCAGGAAAAACATGGTAAAATTGGGCTTTATCGATCGGTCGCAAGACTCCTACGATTGCGGAGCCCAATCCCAGTCCAGTCCATGTCATATGTTACGAAGTTCGACTTCCAGTCTGACTGTGAAACGGATAAGCTTCAACATTTTCCATGAAGCGACTGTCATGTGTTTTTCACAATCTACTGACGATTTCGAAGTTCGATAGTTAGACCAGTGTCCCGTGCACGAAAAATAGAACGAATAGAGAAGACGGAGCATTGTGATTGGCCGCCTACCTACTGTGAACCTAGGTATGTGTGTGTGAACACTGTGGACCCCGCCAATCGTAATGCTCCGTTCTTTCGATACGTTTACGTTGCGAATTCGAATGGTTTTTTGTAAAATTAGAACGAAAAACATTCGTTGGAAACCTTAAAAATCTAACAACTAGTGGGTTGTTGGATTTTTAGGGTTTCAATTACCCGTAACGAATACTATAGATGTTCGTATGGCAACTGTTACCAACGGCTTCATGTGCTCTCCGTGACACGCTAAGCCGTTGGGGGCAATTACCATCTGCAACCTCATTCCCAAGAGCAAAACGTGTATCAGATTATCATCTGTCAGTCAACAGGTGCAGAAAATTCTAGAGCATTAAACTCCTCAAAGCAGTACAGAGTAAGAAGCAAGTAATTAACAATATTCTTCAACTTTCAGGTACTGGTATCCAAGTGCCACCTCCAACTCTGCACAACAAGTCACCTGCCAGCGCCCTCGCTGACGGCCAAGAAGACGACGGACAGTACCGCGAAGACCCCAGCATCTACGAAGACCCTAAGTACAACGGCCGTACCTCATCGAAAGCAAACCGCCAATATCACCAATATTCTGTCCAGGCTACTGAAGCACCTCAATACGAGCCCCAATACCAACAAAAATCTGCTCCAAGCCAGTTCAGGTCTTCTCCTGTATACTCCCAGCAGACCAGTCTCTTCAAACAATCACCACAACAATTCGCAAACGATGATTACCGTCCCCAGAGCCAGGTTTACCACCAGCAGCCCGAGTTCTCCTACCAGGGTTACACTTCGCAGCCAAACCAAAATTACCAGTCAAATTATCAATCCCAGCCAGCTTATCAATCAAATTATCAATCCCAGCCAGCTTACCAATCCCAGCCAGCTTATCAAGCCAGGCAAGCTTATCAGCCACAAACCGCTTCATACTCGAATCAGGACTACAACCCCTTCTTTGGTCACCCTGCGACGAACTTTGACCCTAGCACAGGATCATACACCATCAATTTTACTGGTTAAGGGATTAAGTATTGGTATTTGACGATGTTTATTTGTAAGTGGTAGGGTAGACGAACCATGAACAATAGAATTGCATTGCAGTAGTATTTAAAAGATAATTTAAAATATAAACAAAAAAGAACAAAAACAAATGATTTGAAGTGGTGGTTATAAATTAATAATATATGTATTACATAAATATTAAGGTTTTTGCAAAAAAAGTTAAAGGCATGATTATTCGTGTTCTAGGACTGATTAATATAACTTTTGCTTAGTTTGGATCTAGATAATCTATAAATAATTGTACTTAATTGTAATTTCTTAATAAAAGACAAGATCTATAATATTATAGTATTTTTAAAAATATTGAATGGATTGTATTCATTCCATGAATGATTTTATATTCAAAAAATCTATCCTCTTAGGTAGGACTATCAGCCGTATAATGTGTATGATTTTATGCATATAGATTCTAATAATCTCTCTACAAATTAAAATTAAAAAATTAAAAAAACATTAAATTTTATATCAACAATAAATCGAAACTAAAGTCATCACAAAATAAAATGCCCGTTTTGACATTTGCTTTCGCGACGTAACTAGTGATGTAACCATACACCTCGGTAGTCGATACTCACGATAAATCGATTCAAGTTTGTATGCGTATTTGATCGATTAGAATATTATGTATTGTATTGTAAAGTGCAATACAATACTGCGAAAAATCAATTTTCTTTCATTTAACATTTTTATTACAATAAAATTCACTCAATTACCAATAGAAATCGCGTAAAAGTAGTAAATCATTTTTTTGATACTCTCTGAAGTTTACGCGTATATCACTCATTGAAATGAAAGTGAAACCACTTTATAACGGATTCTATCGCGATTTATTTGTCACTATTTACTTTTAACCCTACGTCTCGGCTACTTTCTAGCAGCCATGGTCCCGGGGTGACTAAAGATGATATTTGAAGTTTAGGAATTTAAAAAAACTTAGTTAACAGCAAACACAACAAAGTCACAAATTGGGATAATATCATATTTGTCGATGAGACTTGGCTGAACTCGAATCATACCGTGCCGCAGTCGTGGATGGATGATACCAAGGCCTCTTGCTCAAAAGTGCCAATAGGAAAAGGTGGACGCTTAATAATCTGCCACGCCACCCGGGTCAGCTGGTGGCGGTTTTGTGAATGATGCCTTGCTCGCATTTGAGTTTCTAAAGAATATCACGGAGTGGTTTACTAACCTGTTTACAAACCTCCCTGAACAGTGCATAATTATTATGTACAATGGCACCGTAACCACTCAGTTCAAATAGATAAAGCACCTACTCAAGCAAACAAAAAGGCCGATTTAGTAGCATGGATACAAAGACCAGGCGTTGAAGCTGATACGAAATAATTAAGAGCTGAATTGCTGCAACTGGTTAAAGAAATTAAACTTGCAAAATTAAAATATAAAAAATATATCGTGATCGATTTATTTTTTCCTTAACCAATTTTATTATTCTCTTGTCTATGGACAGTATGAAAAAATTATTATGGACAGCACTGAGCGGAGTGGGCGGTACCCATCAATGAAAAATGTCATTCTACGTTTGAAAAATGTCATTGTTTTACGTTCTCAAAATTGAGAACTTCATGGACTTGAACTGTCAAAGCGGGCTTTTTATTTTGCGATTACTATAATAAATATATTTATGTATTTAAACATTATATAAATTCTGCTGCACATTTATACAATATACATTCAATAATCTATTGTACATGGTTCATCTATGTTGGCACTTATAACAAATTTTGTACAAAATATTTAATATTAAGGTAACCCCAAAGTGACGAACGACACCTTTTTTACGATTTTGTATAATATTAGTGCTAGTCAAGACTATCGAAGTGTGTGTTGGAAAGTAAATTTTTCTGGTATAAGATGTATATTTCTAACAACTTATATTTAATTATTATTATTATTTATTTGATTATTTTTCTTCACATTATTAATAGTACGTGAAAAATATAGTTAAGTCTTCAAACAACAAAACAAGTAACAACAAAAAACTACAAACAAAAACAAATAAACATGGTAAATAAATAAATATTGTACAACATTACAATACAACAATATCTATTAAATATCCCATTAATTGTTAAAATAGTAAAGTATTTTTAGTGTTCTGTATTCTATTATTATTACTCCAATGTAGAAATAATAACATGTTAATAAGCATATTATTATATAAGTGTATATAATGTCTAAATTTACCATTTAAGTACTGCTAAGAAACACTGTATATTTCTCATCCTTATTTTAATTTACTTATACATATTTGATATTTACGAATGTATAAAAATATAATCGTGTATATACAAACATTCTACGTACGACATATTCGAATTCATTAAAATAAATGTACAATTAAGCAAACCGATAATAAATAATCACAACGATCGCAAACATAATTATACTAAATATAATGGATATAGGTAGTATCCACCTAGCGAATTATTCCGAAACTATCCTGCATCGCGCAATGGAAGTTCTCATTTCGATTATTTTAAATTCATTAGTTTTTCTTGAATAAATAATATAAAATATATTACGTATCACTGTTGTTTAGCCTTAAATACATGTCGATATAGCTAAGTACTTACCTTTGATTATTTATCTGATCAAAGGTAACTTATAAATCTTATTTATGTACTTTTATTGATTATGTAAACTTACTTCAGGTGAAAATGTTTTAACATTTTATATATTTTATATATCACGCTCCAAGAGGCGTCTTATGACCACATATTGCCAGATATAATATATGTTTATATTCTTAGTCTTCTTTATTGAAAAATATATTGTATCTAAAAAGGGATTGGTAATCCTAATGAAATTAACAAAACAAAAATTTTATGATAAAATTATAAACCAATTTGTAAGTATACCAGTTTTTTCATAAATTTTATGAGATGTCGTAAGTTTTGAAATCACACATTTTGAAAGCGCAATCGGCTTGCTGGATATTGACTTTTCGATTCAAATTTAATATTAACTAATTGCTCAAAAATCTAATGTAGTCATTATTAATTGGTATAAAACTTATTACGTTGGCTTACATTGACCTTAGGTATTCATTAAAATAGTACATTATGGTACAAGTGAGCAACGTTGGTGATTACCGCCGAGGCGCCATTGAGACCCGAGCCGCCAGGCGAGGGTCTTAAGACAGCCGAGGACGGTAATCATCATGCTCACACGTGCCATACGACGTTTTACAACACACTTGCGAATAAAATAATACTACAAATACTAAATAAACAATACTACAAATTAATTTGTTTTCCTATGCGCGCGCATTTAAAAATGGCGGTCGACCATATTTAAAAAAAAATGAGGTTTGAACTTAACTTTTTTTTACTCTGTTTTTTTTTTCTGTACTTAGAGAAAAAAAAAGTTAAATTTGAGCGAAAATTTTGTTTATTACACAAGTATTACAAGTTGAAATTATTTATTTAAATACGAAAATGCATCAAATGACCATACAATAGGCGTATTAATTTATTCGTACTATTAAACACGTTATTTTTTGTATCAAAACTTTTTTAAGAACATAGACAATTATAGACACTTCCTATAAAATTTAAAAAAGAATCTATAACTCACTTTTGTGAATAATAGTAATGAAAAAGTCACAGTTTTATAATAGGTGTCATTCCGTGCTTAATTGCGGTAAAATAATATCACTGTTATGAGCAGGTGTGTTGTAAAAGTAATTTAATTAAAAAATAAATAGCCGTAAACTTAGTACCCAGAACAAAAATAATATTACGAAATTGTATTTCAAGGTTGACGACCTTACATTATTAAATATAATTAATAAAAATAATAATGTATTTCAAGATTAGTAATAAACAAATTGTATTGTTATAAAATGTAGCAATTTGTAATGTAATAGACTAGTAAAATTAATAACTTCTATCTAGACAAGCTGGTTAAAATAAAATTTGTGTCATAGCACCGTTCTTTGGCGAAGCAGCAATAGGCTTTAAGAAGAGCATTAGGTTTCTTCTGGTAGATAGCGCGAGTGTGGCGCCCCTGGTGTTGCATACCTCCATAGGCTACGGTAATTATTTTCCATCAGGTGGGTAGTGTGCTTGTCTGTTACCTAAGTGGTATAAAAAAGGGTAGAGCACGGGCCTCTGAGTGTAGATAATGAGCTAATGAATTTTGACGCCTATTTGTGAAAGTATAGTGCGTCTTTTTGTAGTGTCTTCTGTATGACAGTTAAAAAAGTATGGCTAATCATTTTCTTTTTTTATACCACTTGGGTAGCAGACTAAGAACGGCCAATTGTTACCGTGGCATATAGATGTGCGAAACACCAGAGGAGTCACACTCGTGCTGCTGAGAGTTTCTGTGCTGTCAGTGCAGAAGACAAAGCAGGACAAGCCTTTGATCTTCCCACTAACAGCACAAAAGCTCTCCAATGAGCTAGTGTTTCCAGTCAGTCTACTATCTAGTATAAATAGAATTTATTGAGTAAAGAAATTGCAGTCTAAAAAGTTATTTTTTCTACCAAGGTTCGATCCTCATTTATTTCTAATTTGTTACAATAGATTCGTAAAATTGTGTCATGATTTAATAAAATTGTAAATAATTTTGTGTGATATGTTTGATTATATTTATGTACTATTTCTTGAAAAGCAACAACATTTTAATTATTATAGCTACATATATAATATTATGTATATTTATTAAGGTAATAACATTCGAAAACAAAATATTTTTGACACATTTTTTATTAAATTCTATCTTCATTATTAACTTTATATATGTTTAATATAACTCTTATTAATTATATTTATGTACAATTATATACTAGTCCATTGAAATTTCCGTAATAAAAATTAACCTTATATTAATTAATTAATTAATTAATTGTCTACATACTTGTATGTCATAACAACTATTTTTATATTATTTTTATTACTATAATATAATTATGTGAAAAAGTAGGTACTTTTATCACTTAACATTGACAATACAATCCCAAAAAAGTTATTCATAGACTTGCTTCAGCTTTGTAGAGCACTCTCTCCATTGCATACGCATGTCTACAGCTTGATAACTTATTTAGAGTGGTTAAAACCGGAGTCATAGCTCTAATATTGAACAAACAGAAACGGTTTTAACCACTCTGTAAAGGTAAAATCTGTCAGTCCGATGTATGAAAGAGAGAACGCTCTACAAAACCGGAGAAAACCGATCTTAGCCGAACTATTACTCTTCTACCCGATGTACCTACTAGTTCAAAAGTCAAAGGTTCTGTACGTTTTTCCGTAAGTTTCTTGATCTTATAATGTATAGGTATACTTGAATTAAAGAAAGCATCCAAAATCATGTGCAGTTCTATTTGTGAATAATATTAATATTAATGTGGTTAAGTTAAATAAGTACAATAATAATGTTACTAAAGCCCGACCAGTAAAATAAAAAACCTCGCCATATTGCGGTAAACTATTGGAACTAATTTCTTCATATGGTAACAATCTATACAATGTCATTATGGTCATCTGTCAGTGTGGTGTCAATTGTGCGTGTTGTTGAGTTTGAGAGCGCTACAAAACTACAAAACTATAGTAATATGCCGAAAACTATTAAAAGCTAGTTAAGAAAAGTAATTTATAATATAACAAAGTATTTGTCGGATAAAAAGTAGGAAGGATTGGACTCTGTTCCTCTAAATAACATCACGGACCTTGTTGTCAACATGACGGGTAGGACATCATAGAGTACGTGCAACTGAAATTGGCCTAATCTACTGATTTTACTGTGACTAATTATTATTCACATTTTTAGGTATATCCCGATCTTCTGTAATAAAAATACGAAGAGAAGGTCAAACGTCAAATGTATTTTCTACGCCTAAGAAAAATAAGCCTAACGCAAAAAAGAAAATCATGCTCGATTATTTTGATCTCTGTGCTGTTAGGCATAAAATACAAGAATTTTATGCAGTCCGAAAAACAATATCGCGTGGTCCCTGTTCTATACATGGTGTAACTGTATGTCTAACTTGTATTTACCATTCCAAGCAGTAAACTATTATACGGATACTACTGTGTTGTGATTTGTGCCCAGTCCTTGTAACCAGTATAACACGCCGCGTCTATTTTTCTATTTTAACCAGAAAACTTAACAGAGAAAAACTTAACTTTTTAACAGAGAAAAAAAAAATACATTTTAGTGAAAGTTTTGTATATTAAACACGTACTACAAGTTCTTTCTTTTTCTTTTCTTTCTATATTAATTCGTTTGTAATATTGGACACGATCTTTTTTGTATCGAAACTTAAGAACAAAGCAACTTAATGAAATTAAAAAAAAGAAGTCTATAACTCACTTTTGTGAATAATAGCAATGAAAAACATGACAGCCTCCGTGGCGTAGCGGTAGTGAACGCGGCCGCTACGCAGGAGGCGCGGGTTCGATCCCCGCTCAGTGCAAATATTTGTGTGCATTAAATATGGGTATTTGCATTGGTCTGGTCGTGCCTCGGAGAGCACGTTAAGCCGTCGGTCCCGGTTGCCATAAGGACATCTATGGCAGTCGTTACGGGTAGTTGGTGCCCTAAAAAGTCCAAAAACAACGGTCTAGCTGCAAAGCTTCGATATCGCCTAATGTTAACATTGGGTCGTGGAGGTCAGGTGGCAATCGCTTCACGGAAAATATCGAGGTCTAGCCAAATCTGTAGCTATGACTGGTAAAAGCGGACCCCAGACTCCAAGCTGAAAGCTTCGGATGCGACTGGGAATAACGCTAGGAGAAAGAGAAGCAATGAAAAAGTCACAGTTTTATATTAGGTGTCATTCCGTGCTTAATTGCGGGGAAATAAAAGCCTGTTCATAAGCAAGTGTGTTGAAAAATATTGGCATTTTATATGTGTATCACTATACTTGGTGTTGTCATAATCATAGATGTTTTTGGCGCCCCCAGTACGGGTTTTTTATTTTATTGGTCGGACTTTATATTGTCGCATTGGAAATACCTGTAACGACTCTGATGTATATAAATAAACAAAAATAATAAATAAACAAAAAAATAAATAAATAAACGTTAGATTACAGAATAACAAAATGACTTTGGGTGCTATTTTTTTTCTAATTTATATCTTATCTTAATTTATCTTATCTGCTAGTTTCTTTCTGTGTGAAAAATGTATAGGCCAATAACGCATAACACTCTATTTTCCCGACTTTTCGATGGAATTTCAGTTCAATTGAAAATTCGGGTATACAACAATTTTCACCTCCGATTATTCCGATCAGTATCTATATAAATGTGTATAAAAATTAATGCAACTTAATATTAAATTACTATAAAAAAAAAGTTAAAATTGTATTTCTTGTCATTGTATTGTCAATAAATAGTTAATGTAAGTATATCACAATGATTATATAACGATAAAATATGTATTCAAAGTGGTCAGATCGATTGCGCGCGCGCATGTCGGCCGCTACGAAACAATACGTGTACCGATTGTAAATATATGATTAAATAAACTGTTACTTAATGTTATTGTTTCATTTTATTGTTTTTAGAGAAAGTTTGCACTTGTTACCGATTGAGTGCTAGTTATATGAAGCTGATTCATTTGTATTGGGTAACTTACTTATAACACAGAACATATAATAGTGGCGTAGCGGTAGAACGTTTGATTGTACGCAGGGGGCGCGGGTTCGATTCCCGGTCAGTGTAAATATTAGCATTGGTCTGGAACAAGTGAGAAAATTATTCTCATTAGTTCAGTCAACTGAACTAGGCAACTGAACTAGTCAGAATAAAGGGGTGATTCCTATGTATATTTACAAAAAAAAATCTCTCAGTATTAGGCTATTGCAATAGGCTATTGCAGTCCACTGCTGGACATAGGCTTCTCCCAATGCACGCCATTTTTTTTTATTTACGATGCGTCAATATGTCTTCACCTCGCCTGATGGTAAGCTGAATGCAAAGTTTCGGAAAAGAACGTCACAATTACACGTACCGTGCTACAATGGTGGCACTCAGCTTGACGGCCTCATCAGATGCTTTTTCACGCCCCGCTTAAAGGACCCGGGACTGTAGGAGGAGGGAAACACGTGAACTGGTAAGGAATTCCAAGACTTAATGGTGCGGCAGAAGAAGGAGTCGCTGAACCGCTTGGTTCTTGACTATGACGGATATAGTGCGTGTACGGATAACGAATCTATAGTTTACTAGCTGTTGTCTGCGGCTCCGCCCGCGTGGATGTCGATTTTCGCGACCAAACATAGCCTATGTCCTTTCTTAAGGTCTAATCTATTCGTACCTATACCAAATTTCATCAAAGTTCATTCAAGTTCATCATTCAAGTTCAGTGGTATTGGTGTAGGCGTGAAAGCGTGACAGACAGACAGACAGAGTTACTTTCGCATTTATAATATTAGTATGTATATGGATTAGTATAGAAGTATGGATATGGATTGTAAAATACCTATAAAAATATGCATAAAGTTATTATAATTTTCCCACGATCCATCGTAAATTTTGTAAGAAAACCTTTGAAAAATTAAGTAGCCATACAAAATCAAGGTGATCTATAAAAGGACGGTAAATTGGGAAGTATGAGTAAGGTTCTTAAACTGGTATATCAAGTACTGAGAGGAAATGTCGTGGGCTGGCGTCTGTATCCGGTTTGTCAGCAAGCGGGCACAAGAATGTATATCGATTTGGTAACCGACTTCAAAAGGGAGGAGGTGCATTTGTGTTGTACTGATATGGTTATGCAGAGCATTTAAAATTCCCTTCAGCCACTTTGGTAACTATAATTATGGTTATACTTACATTGTAATTGTCTGTAAATAAAAATTATACGCTTACATTCCTTAAAAAATAAATAAACAAAATTAGACTTTTTAAACAAAACATATTTAAACTACTATTTTGCATTGAGTTGGAGAAACCAGTCCGCTTTACAAACTACTATTTTTAATCAGTCTTTAAAACAAACTTAAAGGAACTATGTCTTACATTGTAATTGTCTGTAAATAAAAATTATACTATTACATTCCTTAAAAAAAATTAAACAAAATTAGACTTTTTAAACAAAACATATTTAAACTACTAGTTTGCATTGAGTTGCAGAATCCAGCACGCTTTACAAACTACTTTTTCAAATCAGCCTTTTAAACAAACTTTAAGGAACTATATCTTACATTTTAATTGTCTGTAAATAAAAATCAACATATTTCACATAAACTTTTCTTACGAAATAAACTTTAAAAAATCAACTTTAATGATCTGACATTTGTGTTTTATTCGCCTGTTCTACTACTACTACTACTGTATTCTTCTTTTTGATATTTATCACTCTTTCCAATAGCCTTTAAAATATCCTCCTTGCTTAAAATAAATTCATAAAAATCAATACAGTTGTATTCTTTGAAATTATATTTTATTTTAATAATGGACGATACTGTCTCTATTTTTAATAAATTTCTCTCTTTCGTCCATTGCTGAGTAATTAGGGAGAATATTCTTTCGATGTTCGCATTATGCGCAGGAATGCAAAAAAAATATTGGGCAATTTTTAATAACTCCGTACATAAATTAGCATTCGGTGTTCTAAAAAATTTTAACCAAAGTTCATTTGCATTTAGAAGTTTATCTTGCTGGCTCAAATTTTGACTGAAAGATTTTAAATTCACCCACTCGTCTATCATTTTCGTATCGTCAATTTCTATGTTTTTGACTTTTAAGTAAATAATAGTTTCTTCAATAACACTCCATTGAGTAGATATTCTCATTTATATTTGGCAAAAACATCCAGTCAAACTTATCGAATTGTGTTAAAGGCTCTATCCAACGTTCAATGTACGATTTTATTTCGTTATAGAATTTTAGAATACATTTTTTAATCTCTTCTTTTGTGTTCTCATCTTCTTTGCTCAAAATGCTCTGAATATTCAACGGCAAGAAACTTTCCTTAATTCGGTCATCTAAACTTTTTGTGATGGATGTAAGTATGGATCTTGTTTCAAGGGCAGAATTATCACTTTTTTCTAGCTTCTCTATTTTTGAGTGAGTGATGTGCATAATAGAGTGTATTAGAAACAAATACACCTCCGAGAGGGGATTTTCAAAAAACTGTTTAATTAAAATAGGTGGCCTTTCAACGCTTTCAAAATAAGCCTTTAATGGACGGTAGAGCTTCAGAAGTCGTTCGATAGCTGGAAACAGACTTAGCCATCGTGCCTTTGTGTGATAGAGAAGCTGTTTGTATTCGACATCAGCTGTTTCACAAAAGTCCGCGGGGTGAGTGCGAGTCGAGACGAGCGTCCCGAACCGCGCGCGTATTTGAATCAAAACCCGGACTACAAATAAAAACCCGGACTACAAATAAAACCCCGGCCGGACGCCCCCCGGACGCCTTCTAAACTAGGACAAATCCGGGGAAACCCGGACGGATGGCAACCCTATAACCAGCTACGAAACAGTAATTTTTTTCACTGTTTTGTAACTAGTTACTTAGAGGAATTGCTACCCAGTCATCACCAAATTTCAGTCCGATTCAGTCAGCCGTTTGAGCGTTATTGAGTACCAAACATTTGAACACTTCATGAACTTTGTAATATTAGTATAGTAACCGCCATATATTGACCAAGTCGCAAGAGAAACGAAGCCCTGGTGCAAACCGATTGGTTTGATATAATCTATGGTTGGTGGATGATGGTTAGTGCTATCCTCAAAAGACCTCAACAGGAGGTAGGACACGACGGTATATCCGTCCCAACAGAGCAGTCCGACTGGGGAAGTACCTCCACCCTACAGAAGACCGCGGCTTAATATCCTCGTGTTGTGTTTCCGACGGTGAGTAGGGTAGCCAGAGCTCACTGGAGAGATTTTGTGCTGTCAGTGGGAAAACCAAAGGCTTTGTCCTATTTAGTTTATCTTTTGCGCTGACGGCACAGAATCTCTCGGTTCATATAGGGTCGGCAGCATGAGTGTGACTCCTCTGGTGTTGCACTCGCCCATAGGCTACGGTAACCTCTTACCATCAGGAGGGCTGTGTGCTTGTCTGCGACCTAAGTAGTATAAAAAAAAAGATATTCCCCAAAATGTCAAGAGTGAGTCGCAAGGTAGTTTAGTTGCGACATAATATGATGTCTTTGATATACTTTAGGACGAAATTACATTAAAATTACGCACATTAATGGATCCATTCAGTGATTATTATGTTAAACATAGTAATTCACCTACATACTTCAAAATGTCAAACAGTACTACTGGTTTAAATATTAGTTTGCTCTTTAATATCGCCTGAGGACAGGTCATCTCATGGTCAACTCATCGCCTTCTGCTGTCATCATTAATTTGAGTTATACCGCTTTTGTGTGGAGCGACTACCTCCCTACTAGCAAGCTACTGACCCCCCCAACCCTGAGAGGAAGGCCTCATCTCTGAGATAGTAGCTGTACCCGCTATGAGGTTGACTTGAGTTCCGAAGATCATCGTGGAGCTCTATCAAATCAATCAATCAATCAATTTAGCCTATTGCAGTCCACTGCTGGATATAGGCCTTTCTTAATGTGCCCCATTTCTGCGGATCCTCCGCCTGGCGCATCCTATCCGTCGCAGTCTCCACTCTAGGACTCGTCTGCTCCAACGGTCAACAGTCCTTCGACAAATGTGGTCAGCCCTCTGCCGCTTTTGCTCATTCTGCATAACCAATCAAATCATTTATTATATCTTATAGGTGCATGATACACCTACAAGCGATGCCAAGAATATTATGGTACTAGAACCCGCGACCAGTGCCTTACAGGAGGAATGCTCTGACCAAGTGGGCTATTCAGACGCGTTTTGGACATTTTTTTATACCATTTAGGTCGCAGACTACCACACGGCCCACCTGATGTAAAGTGGCCTATGGGCGAGTGCAACACCACAGGAGTCACACTCATGGTGCCGACCCTGTAAGAACAGAGAGATTGAGCGCAGAAGACAAGCCTTTAGTCTTCCCAAAGACAGTACAAAGCTGTATGTGTTTACTGTCGGATGGAGAACCGCTGTATCTGACCCATCAGAGACAGGGACTAGCTAGACTACTAAATACATATACATAACAATTACTAATTTAAATTAATTCAATATACCTACGAGTATATGAATGAAATGAATCTCTGCTATCAATATGACATGTCCGACCTCAGTAAAAGGTCTCAATAAGCAATCACATACTTGTAACTTGTAACACAAAACTAATCGCATTGGTAAGGTCGCGTAGACCTCCAAATTATTAGACCCGATTCAATTCGTCGCCGAAGTAACGCGACCACACCCTGTATGTATTACATAGAGTAGTGAATTGTTTTAGAGGTTGATTAAAAATAATTATCTACTAAGGTGTTGGTTTGCGGGGTCTGTAAATGCTTGCAACTAATGTAGTGTCAAGCATTATCAGTTGTCACCTACAAAATGGATGGAGAGGAAAAGTGAAGATCGGTTGAAGAAAACGCAGAAAGAGTAAAACTACCAGCACTAGTCGTGGCTATTCCACGACTGAAGCTGCAATTAAATAAAACAAATGAGACGAAGGGTATAATTCTTCTTTAACTATTGGGCTACAGACGTTACAGTATACGGTTAGTTACCTTCCACATAGTTACCGATCAGTCAAGTGCTTGCTACGTGGGGCGTTCACCACAATAAAACAACTTGAAGTGTGTTAAACATACATTGCGCCTAAATGAATAGACCATTGAAACTGCAGCATCGTTGGATCTGCAGAGTAGAGGATTGTACTGCCTTGGTTAACCTCTCACCTCATAACATTAGTATCTAGAAGCTTTATGATAGATTATATAACACGCTTTACATCCTTTTTAGACGCGAGTAACGTCTCTGGTGTTACAAACATTTATAGATTTTTTTTTCATGGCATGTTCACAATATATTCTCCCCATTACGATTCACGATGTGTTCGCTTACTAACCTAAGTCGGAAAAGTAGTAAGCAACAATAATTCTCTGTTTCCTCACCTACTCTGTACACACTATACAGTCATGCACCAGTTACAAAATGTCACTTCCTTATGTGGAACGTCGGGAGGTAAGCAGGGTCGTCGCACCATCGTCATCCTCGCGACGACCCGTCACTTGTCACCATAATATTACGCCTACGATTTCCGGACGAGGTCTCAAAAATATGTTGGTTCCGGAAGAGTTGACATTTGTTTTTTTTAATTTATTGAAGTAAAATGATATTTTTTGGTTGTCAATATTCAGGGTCGGCAGCGTGAATGTAAAGCCCCTGGTGTTGCACACGTCCATAGGCCACGGTAACCACTTTCCATCAGTTGGGCTGTGTACTTGTCTACCTCCTAAGTGGTACAAAAATTATCTTAATTTATTTAGTAACTGGTAACGAGGGCTAGTTCAGCTCGCTTAAATCTAATTCCTTTAGAGAAGTTGAGTAGTGAACCCACTCTGGGTTCACGCTCACGTATTCGTGGTAAGGGATTAGTAGATCCGGGGGCACGGTAATTCAGTACTAGAAAGTTATTTAAATAGATAATATGCATCTCGGTCAATTTACGATGGGCATTTTTTTTATCTAACCCTTCTTAGTGCAATTAAAATGCAATTTTTAATTGAGTTTACATTGGTATCAAATATTTTTTAATTTAATTTAATGGTAGTGTTCGCCAACTTTAGTTACTGACTGTACAACACCAACATATTGTATGGTATTCAATCACATTTTATTGCAAAATAATAATTACTTATTGATTCCGTGATAATAAGTATTGATTGATATTGATTTTATGTCCCAATCGAAATTTTATAATTAAAGTTAACAATTCTTTAACTATCTAAATAATAATGGATAATAATGGATTAATAACTACCTACTGTATTGCAATTAATGCAAATGGCCCCATCTTTTCCCATGCGGTGTCGTACAAAGCGACTAAGGGCCGGCGCCCACTGTCGGCATGGCACGGCATGGAATTTGGCAAAAAACGATGCCGCGGCATCGTTTGACGAATAAAGTAAAATGAATTAAAAAGCATATGAGATAAGGTTCAAAATAACTTGATTAGTAATAAATTCCATGCCGTGCCATGCCGGCAGTGGGCGCCGGCCCTAAGGGATAGGGCTGTTTAACATCAGACAGATATATACAGCCCAGTCTCAGCCCCAGCCAGATGCATGGCTCGAGAGAACATAGTGTCCGGAATACGGGAATAGGTTCACCCCCTTTTATATAGGACAGAATATTATGATTGGTGAAATGTAGGTGTTAATTCAATTCTACCTAACCCTACGGGGATAAAGGCGCGATAATATGTATGTATGTATTCGGTGCGTAAAGTAAAATACCTACTTAGGTCTTATATTTTAACTATTAAAGCCTGACCTCGATAGTCTGCAGTC
Source organism: Eilema depressum (assembly GCA_914767945.1). Classification (NCBI taxonomy): domain Eukaryota; kingdom Metazoa; phylum Arthropoda; class Insecta; order Lepidoptera; family Erebidae; genus Eilema; species Eilema depressum. Next base: position 21,763,981 of record OU612020.1, read on the forward strand.
TGCATCCGTTTGAGTATCTAAAACTCCACAAAGCAATTCCATTCGCATACATATCTAGGTAGGTATATTACACTCGTCAAGAATTTTTTTTAGATAGAATCCGCCTTCTAGAAACAAATATGCAGACCGGAAACAGTTCAATACTTACGTGTAGCGTGAAATTATATAGAGGTATACCTCTTGACATATTTATCTTGGACTTAAAATGTGTTCTATACGCCTAGAACACATTTCTTGGGTGTCTTTTGAGGATAGTACCGGGTGCTACGGCAGTGGACAAGCTCAAATTCACCAATCATAGATTATTACAAAACAATTTCCGAGTCTGGGGTCCGCTTTACTAGTCTAACTGCGGATGTGGGACTTTGATATTTTCCGTGAAGCGACTGCCATCTGTCCTCCACAACCCAAAGGCATATTTGGCGATATCGAAGCATTGCAGCTAGATTAGGTGTCGGACTTTTCAGGGTTCTAACTACCCGTAACGACTGCCATAGATGTTCGTATGGCAACCGGAACCGACGGCTTAACGTGTTCTCCGAGGCACGACCAGACCAATGCAAATACCCATATTCAGGTATACAAATATTTGTACTGAGCGGGAATCGAACCCGGTCAGATCTTCCATACACCATCGTCTAGTGAAAACTTTTATTTCAGGTCAACGTACTTTATTATCCCTGCCCATGACAAAGTGCCCGCTTGACGGCAATAGGCTCGCCCACTATTACCTACATGGGACCGAAAATCATAGTTAGCGAAATGTACCAGGTATTTGTATTTGTGACCGCGGTGACCGCGGTAGCCTAGTGGTATGGGTAATGGACTGCTGAGACGAGGTCTCGGGTTCGATCCCAGGTTTTACCATGGCACACACCAATGATTTTCGATGCTTTTCGAAGTTATGTGTGTATTTATCGCAGGTTTATAAGTGCCCGGTTAATGGCAATAGGCTCGCCACCTATTACATTGGGACTTAAACATAAACGGCGAAATGTGGGTGCCTAGCACCTCTGCCTACCCCTTCGGGGATATAGGCGTGAGTTTATGTTATGTTATGTATTTGTATTTGCATTTGCATAAAAATATTAACCATAAAACATTTTGGCATATGGTAATTTAGACTAATGATCTTTTGGCATAATTACATAGTAAAATTTAATGATGCCAAGTATAATTATGCCAAAAAAATTATGCCAAAACATTTTAATACAAAACATTTATGTTAAATATGATTATTCTAAAATATGATTATAACTTAAATATGATTGTGCTAATTTACAATGCTGCTAAAAATCAATTATGCTCAAGTATAATTATGCCCAAAAAGTATGCCAAATTCATTGTGCCAAAACCAGGGGCGTATTTAAAGATTTGGCGCCCCGGGCCACTTAGGTTTGCCGCCCCCTATGCAGGCGCGGTCCGAGGGGGGGGGGGGGTCCATGTCCCCTATGGGACATGGACCCCCCCCCAAACCATGCACGTCATATTGAAAAGTCCCAGTACGAGGGGAGGGGGGGGGGGAGTAAATTTCTTAAGGAATTTCCGAAGTGACCCCCCCCCCCCAAAACTTCAAGCTGCGACCGCGCCTGCCCCTATGTGACGTTCGCGTTCACCGTTAGCCTGCGCCCAAGGGGCTGACACAAAATAGGGGTCCGTCAGAAATTGCTGGAGATTTTCAAGCCTGATTCGTGAGATCTCTATCTTATGGTGCGAGGGAAGTGACTTCCATCGATCTCTCCACTAACCCAGGCTCCCAACCAGAATCCCTTCAAGGGGAAATATTTGCAATCCATTCCATTAAAGCGCCCTACGTAGAAGATGATATCGCAACCAAAAATCATTTGAGTACAGCAATAGCTTGTGAAGAATGATGTTTTATGGCTCAAAGGCAACAGCAAAAGCACCGCTTTGGGACCTGGCAGCACTCTAGGCTCTAAAGGCACTCGGATCCCGTTTTGAAGGGCTCTATAACATATGCCTCAAGTAGAGACGGAATCCGAAAATTTGAAAGACAGGAAAACTGGTCCTCTTCTGCAAAGTTACCGTCCGCCTATCGGCTCATTGTATTGATGGACAAGGTGTGCAGTCATGCAGGTGTTTTAAACGAATTATTCCTCGTGAAGTGCCACATCGAGCGCCTTACAGGAGTGAGGCCGGATTTGGAAGACAATAAATTTGGTTATAGTCGGGAGCACCGTGGATGCCAACACGCGCTTGAGGGCCCTGGTGGAAGAAGCAGTGGCACGGCGAGTTGATGCTGGCAGTGTCTATTGTTGCCTACGTCTTTAACACCTTGCCATGGAGCTGCATCAGAGCTGCACTCTTTCAGCACGGGGTGCCTCTCTATCCTCGCGTCATTGTCGGGGCTTACTTATCGGTGAAAGCCAGTATCTACCCAGGGCTTGGTAAGTGAGATATGTGACGGGGTGTTCCGGCTGGCGCGGATCTGGGGCCGCTTCTGTGGAACATCGGCTAGGACTGGATGGTGACGGCACGAAGTCAAAAGCAGCCAAGTAAGCCACAGCTGGAGTTACCCAAGTCCTTGGACGCATTTGGTGACTGGATCTGAAGTGGGCATACCTGATTCTCTTACTTACGAACCCTTTCTGGCCAATTGATGTGTGGGAAGCACAGAGGTTGCCCATACACCACCTGGCAGTCCTTAAATAGACTTCGGATGCAGGTCAGCCGAAGTAACGAAAACCGAATTAGATGGAGTTTCTCAGATAAGGTGGACCCAGGCACCACAGTGTGAATGCGGAACTACAGTGAGGTAGGCGCTAACGTGTGCTGCATACCTAAGCACGTGTACACTGCAGGAACTCATGGGTGCCTCTGAGAACGCCATCAGGGTGGTTGCACACTGGGCAAACAAAATATGACATATGTCGTCGACTCGACAAAAGGAGAAGATTAGCTCGGATGAGGTGATGCTGGAAGGGGGTTCTCACACGTCTTCGCTGCCGATAACGCGATAGAGGTATCACAGTAGCTTCTCCTACCAGCTGACGCAATGCGCCCAGCTATGGCTGCTTCGGTGAGTTCCTGAGACATACAGATCAGGAGCCGACCCCTGCAATGCCACCTCTGCCTGGGCTCCTCCATGTATATGCCACTTCACGCGTTGTATTCTTTAAGCAACCGTCAGAGCGGGAAACCTCTCGCCGCAGGTCCTGGTGCTAGTTATGGCCGTCTGCGAGGTGTGATTATTCCTCGTGAAGTGCCACATGCGGACTCGGTTTAAAACCGCACACCGTCTCTGTCGGGTCTCAATTATCGGGTGTAAAGTTACCCAATTAGATATTTCCCTCGCAACCCGGCTGACCTTTTAAGATAGCTCCTTCGGGTGTGGGTAGTCAGTGTCCCCATTGAACCCCGGAAAGGTACGGGTTTCACCGCCGCGTTACCGGTCTGAATATATTGGAGTAACAGGCGACCGCACCTGTCGCCCCCAGAACTCGGGGAACCAGCCGCCCCTTAGCTGCTCTTATCTGTGCTCTCTGCTAGTCATAAGGATACGTGGAAACCCTATGAGTAGCCATTTACAGCGCCGCTACCACCTCGGCCGGAATTAACCGTAGGCGGTAGCGTCTCCCTGCGAGAGAAAGGCGCTGCCGTCTACGGCGCCCAAGCTGCTTGGCCCCAGTTACACCGTACTTGTACGCAAATGTTATTTAGGGTTTTCTAATTTGAATGCAATTAAAATAATGAGTGACATAGTCATATTGTAACTAAGTAAGCTCCGAAAAATTAAAATAAAAAAAAATATACGTAATATAAGTTTACTCTAATATGCGCCTTTTAGAGTCAAGATTAAGGCGCCCATAGACATAGACATTCAGGGCGGCAGGTTGCAAGGGGCGGCGGAACCGCTCCGAGCGTCCATCTCTGGGCGCCTTTTAGAGCAAGATTAAGGCGCCCAGAGATAGACGTTCGGGGCGGCATTTTGCGAGGGGCGGCGGAACCGCCCCGAGCGTCTATCTCTGGGCGCCTTTTTGAGTCAAGATTAAGGCACCCAGAGATAGACGTTCGGGGCGGCACGTTGCTCGGTGCGGCTCTGTCGCCCCGAGCGTCTATCTCCGGGCGCCTTTTAGAGCAAGCTTAAGGCGCCCAGAGATAGACGTTCGGGGCAGCAGGTTGCGAGGGGCGGCGGAACCGCCCCGAGCGTCTGTCTCTGGGCACCTTTTAGAGCAAGATTAAGGCGCCCAGAGATAGACGTTCGGGGCGGCAGGTTGCGAGGGGCGGCAGAGCCGCTCCGAGCGTCTATCTCCGGGTGCCTTTTAGAGCAAGATTAAGGCGCCCAGAGATAGACGTTCGGGGTGGCAGGTTGCGAGGGGTGGCGGAACCGCCCCGAGCGTCTATCTCCGGGCGCCTTTTAGAGCAAGATTAAGGCGCCCAGAGATAGACGTTCGGGGCGGCACGTTGCGAGGGAGCCGCCCCGAGCGTCTATCTCCGGGCGCCTTTTAGAGTCAAGATTAAAGCGCCCAGATCAGATCTTCAGGGTCGGCAGCACGAGTGTGACGCCCCTGGTGTTGCATACGTCCATAGGCCACGGTAACCACTTTCCATCAGGTGGGCCGCACCGTGTGCTTGTCTGCAACCTAAGTGGTTTAAAAAAAAATTAGACGCTCGGGGCGGCTCCGCCGCCCCTCGCAACCCGCCGCCCCGGGCCATGGCCCCCTTGGCCCTAGGGTAAATACGCCCCTGGCCAAAACATTTTAGGAGTAAATATATTATTATGTTAACAAAAGGTATCCCAATTCCCAATACACCTCTGCCGGGGTAGGCAGAGGTGTATTGGTATTCGGTGATTTACAGACGTGAGTATATTATGTACCTATGTATGTATAAAAGAAGTTGATAAGTTTACATTACCATAATGCTTTCATTGCATTTAGTTATCGAAGACAATATCATATTACTACACCGACGAACATGAAAGTTGTCAAGGCCGCCGCCACTTCCTGTTCGGCTTGCATGCGGCTTGCATATAACATGTTTTTAAAAAGCCAACTTGTGTGTTTAGCTATAGCTATACGGTTAACTAGTGGAAAGGTACTAGTAGCGACATCTAGTTCGTAAAGTTGGAACGTCGAAGTATATTCGCCTAGACAAGTGGTAAATGATTGGTCGTTGTTTTGTACAATAGAATGTTCAATGTATGGGAATGATAGGTAATCATTTTATTCTATTTCATTCTACAAACGTATTTACACTTTCCACACTGACGCTAGGGCCGTTAGCTAAAAATCCATATCCATCCATACTAATATTATAAATGCGAAAGTAACTCTGTCTGTCTGTCTGTTAAGCTTTCACGCCTAAACCACTGAACCGATTTTGATGAATTTTGGTACAGTGATAGATTAGATGATGGGAAAGAACATAGGCTATGTTTGGTCGCGATAACCGACATCCACGCGTGCGGAGCCGCGGGCAAAAGCTAGTGTTCAATATATGGGAATAATACGTATTTTGACGTTTATGACTGGGGTAAACTTACGCTAATACCATGCGTTTAACATTCTATTCTATTCCATTCTACAAACGTATTTCCACTTTCCACACAGACGCTATTATGGGCCGTTACCTGAAAATCTCTTCAATATATAAAAATCAACTGCTGTTCGTTAGTCTTGCTAAAACTCGAGAACGGCTGGACCGATTTGGCTAATTTTAGTCTTGAAATATTGGTGCATGTCCAGGGAAGGTTTAAACGGGCTAAATAAATATGGCGGTAAAAGTTCGCCGGGTCAGTTAGTAAATACATAAAACCTAGTTTATATAAGCTAAATGCTTTGATAAAAGTTTTTGAAATAGTTTATGCAACGAAGTTTGTAAGCGACCTTAGACAAAAGAATGCGAGCCGCCCGCGCCGAGGCTGACGTGTCTGACAGACACGATCTGACGTCATACAAATTACCTACTTTATGTTACATATAACCAGTAATTAGTACTAGTTACTATCCGTGTGGTGACGGAGAAAGAATACAAAAATATCGCCACCCCATCTCAACCGAAGGGTATCGACTAAAGGTATGATTCCGTAGCCCACCGCATACCAGGGCCGGTTGCAGCTTGAAGTTTTGGGGGGGGGGGGGGGGGTCACTTCGGGAATTCCTTAAGAGATTTAACCCCCCCTCCCCTCGTACTGGGACTTTTCAATATGAAGTGCATGGTTTTTGGGGGGGGGGGGGGTCATGTCCCCTGTGACCCCCCCCTCGGACCGCGCCTGCCGCATACGACAACTGCCGACGCACGCAGCACATGCGCGTAATGAGTAGTTTTCCAGTAAGTATTTATAGCGTTCCTAAAGACAAGCTAGATGGCGCAGCCGGCACTTTTGGTAAGTAGAGTGTGGTCTCACATATAGTGTTCCCTAATTTATGGAAAAAATGTTCTTTGGTTTTGTAATGATTTACTTTACATAAATGTTTTGACATTTTTTTTTTGATAAAATTATTTTAAATATAATATTATTTTAAATTACAGACAGTGACGCGAAAAGAATTAAGCGTTTTATCATATTTTATCTATTGTAATATGGGTAAATGAAATTAAACTTTGGCAACATCGCACAAATAAACCACAGAGTACATTAATATTACCAAAACCTATGCTAGCGCCATCTCTTGATGATTTAAAAACCAACTGATTATTATACCTACTGGAAAACTGCTCATTGTTTGTGGCTTCTCAATGGTCCCCTTTATTCGTATCAGAGTTTGACAAGTAATGGGTACGCTGTATCTGCTGCATGCGTTGGCAGTTGTCGTATGCGATCGGCTGCGGAATCATGCCTTTACGAAAAAATACGCAGACGATATCACTGCGAGAGAAGGAAAACTTTAAATAAAACCCTGTACCAACCCGTCTGGCCAGCGTGGAAACAGTAGGCCAAAGCCTCCCAACATTGGGAGAGGCCTATAATATAATGATTAGTTACTATAAAACTTGTGACGTCATAATGGTTACAAGACGCAAAGGCTCCAAGTGCTGTAGTCACCGAAGTAAAGAATGAAACCGCAGAACCGGAAAAGAAAGAAAGTACTGAACCCGAGAAAAAAGAAGAATAACTTAAACGCCGATAACGCAATGTAACAAAAGTGTACTATTGTTTAATGCCTAACTAATGTCATATTGACATTGACAGACTATCTATAGTGATGTTCTCATTTTGGTTCATAAAAATGCTTTTGCGTTAAATATCTTTTGTTACAAGAGTCAATGGGATGAAATTTATTGTGGATGAAGCCCTCAGTGTGGTAAAGAAGACTGTTTTGTAAGCTATGTTTCACGAAAATAATGGTGTCTTCTTCGTCATCTTAGTGTTAATCCCAGTAGCATCCGAAGCTTTTTACCTCGGAGTCTGAAGTCCACTTTATCAGTCTGATCAGTCGATAAGGGTGGGATTCAAGCTATCGCACTAATAATAGTTAGGATTCGTCCGCAAAATAGGCAATAGATCTGCCGTTAAAACATTTGACGACATACCTATTTTTATCGTGAGCAAATTCGGACGCATACAGGGGGTATCACCCTCCAATTTTAAAGGGATCAATAGAAATAGTTGTAGTAGCCTTATCAATCAAAATTGATAGCTCTAAATGACATAATAATATACCGATAGATTGTTAGCATATTACTTTAGAGTTTTATTAGTAAACAGTTACTAAGTAAGCAAGGGTACTATTACCACAGTGAAGAAAAGTAACACAGTGAGCCAACGCCTTGGTATTTGCGTAAAAGTCATTGTAAGACAGATACAAAATAACATAATCATTTTCCATATTTAAAATCATGTAACAGTGTTACCAATGTAGATAATGTTACTTATTTTTTAACGCATCATAAACTAACTGGGACGTGAAGTAAGAAGGTTTTCTTCCAATTCCTAAACGTAACTAATTAGGAATTTACTAGAATTGGTAACTTTCCTATTTCCTACAGTTGAAATTAATTGTTTTGCGGAACTAATTAAATTAAAAAGTAAATTCTTGATCTTTAAATTATTTTCCGGCATAGCGAAGTGGCAAATATGCTGGACACATCTGTCTAAGGACGACGGTTGACGTAGCAAACGAGCTCTAGAGTGGAGACTATTGGAAGGCAAAAGGAACGTGGGACGCCCCCTAGCCAGATGGACTGACGAACTTAAACAGGTGGCTGGGTTGGGATGGACTGCATGCGGAAGGCGGAGTATCAGGATTTAGATTTCACCCGCATACGGTGCAGAATATTCTACCAAGAAAAGATGCAAGCGGTTCCGCGACTCCTTCTTTTTTGGCATTAGGACCTGGAATTCCTTACCAGATCACGTGTTTCCCTCTTCCTACAGTCCCGGGTCCTTTAAACGGGGCGTAAAAAGCATCAGATGAGGCCGTCAAGCTGAGTGTACATGGTACGTGTCTATAATGGTGACCCTCTTTTCCGAGGTTTTGCCTTCAGCTTACCATTAGGCAAGTGAAGTAAAACTGACGTGTCCTATAAACTACAGTAGGTATAGTTATTTACCGTGCCTCTACACTATTTCTAACGGATTTGTATATTATATACCTTTTCGGTTGGATAATCAACAGTAGCAGTATTTATTTAAATATCATTAAATTCACGAACCCCTTGAAAACAATGGTAAGCTTTACGTAATTTGTTAAAGTTACCTCATTTATTTGAAGTTCAGGTCGCGTATTCGTGTCTCGGTCACAGTGTGCACGATTTGACAGTTGCGCGGACGCACGGCCCGCTATGCAAGACGATCGATCGATAAAAAGGGGTTTTTGTCGACAGACACATCTCTTACTGGGGATCCCTTTCGTGAACATAAAATGCTTTGTCCTAAAATGTTTTGGCATAATTTTTTTGGCATAATTATACATGGCATAATTATGCCAAAAGATCATTAGTCTAAATTACCATATGCCAAAATAGGTTATGGTTATTTTTTTATGGAAATGGATAGTGAACCCTCTTCCTGACCTCACTTATTATGCTAGATACTGACATCCCGCTGGACGATTAGAACGTGAAGTTCAGAAGGGTAGACAGAGGAGAGACACCCACATATCGCCAACTATAATTTCGGTCCCACGTAATAGGTGGCGAGCCTATTGCCGTCTAGCGGACCCTTAGTCATGGGCTGTATGTTTACTATCGGATGGAAAACAGAGCTATCCCTTAGTCGCCTTTTACGATACCCACAGGAAGAGATACCCCATCTCTATTCTATTCTACTCCACCGAGAATCAGCACGGTCAATCAATCAATCAATTAGCCTGTCGCAGTCCACTGCTGGACATAGGCCACTCCCATTGTGCTCCATTACTCCCGATACTCCGCCTTCCGCATGCAGTCCATCCCAACCACCTATTTCAGGTCGTCAGTCCACCTGGTTAGGCGTCTCTCGTTCTGTTTGCCTTCTCATGGTCTCCACTATCGTGTTGAGCTATGTAGGAAAGGAGAGCTACCCCTCCTGACTAATTAGAACTTTCACCATGGAAGAGACGGTAAATGATTTTTGTATTACCAGGGGGTATGTGTATGTTGGATAGAAGTCCACCATACCCCTGGTAGCAGTGTGGTGGCACTACGTGTTCCGCATGCACCTCCATGTGCTGTACTGCCGCTCCGTTCTCCTGTTGCTCTTAAAGTTCTCTGTAGATGAATGACGATAGAGTGTTGAAGACTATTAAGTATTTAATATAAATTAAATTCGAATGTAGGTATACAAGTCGAATTCAAAGAAGTCCTGGCTTTACATCGTGGAGGGTGACATACGAGCAACGGTCTCACTACCATGGACGCCCAAGATCGTGCGAAGTGGAGGAGGAAGAGCCGAAAGGCGGACCCTGAGCTCCGAGGTCATCTTGGCCACGGATGCAATCAGGAAAATACGTCTCCATGAAGATGTTGATGACAAGTCAAATTCAAATTACAATTTATACAAATTAAATCAAAATTTGAATGAACTATTCATAAATAATAATTAAATTATAGTGAATGTGCTGTAGCTACACTATAGGTAGATACCTACACAACACATCACTAAATACTAATTTATTTTAAGTAATTTATTCATTTGACATTTGTTGTGTCAATTGTATTGTTAAATTTTGTTTAAGAATTTCTTTTATTTAACTGTTGCATTATTAAATCAAATGTCAAACTGTTATTCAGTGCATATTTCAAATACAATAAAGTGTTTTTTAGAGATGTGCCGACTAGTCGCCGACTAGTCGGTAAAGCCGACTATCCGGCCAATTTTGTAGTCGCCGATTAGTCGGCGACTAGTCGGCAAAGAGCGCCGACTATCCGGCTTCATACCGGTTTACTGGTTTGTGTACCTTAGATAATAATGCATTTTAGTAGTATCCAATTTCTAGTAGTCTAGTAGCTATCCGATTTTAAGCGGCTGAAGTTCTAAAGCTATGAATAGGATTCTGCAACTTATTTTTATCCATTACAGTAAAATTTGGCATTCCAATGGCATATAGTACAATGGCATATAGTACAATGCCAGATAGCATATATTTTGTTTGCTTAATCATATGTTTGATTGGAGGGTGATAAGCATCAAGCTGATTGAACAAAATCTCCATATTTTTTGAGCACTGTTATCTAAAAAATCACAAACTTTGTTCAAGAAGGACAAAAATGGGCAAGAAAATCCCATTAATTATAATAGCTGAGGGTTGGGTGGTCCTAAAGAACCAAAAGTTTCTATTTTCCTATATGTTTCTGTAAAGATAATGGTCTGAGAAACAAAAATAGCTTAATAATTTGTATACGTACACCTTTTTTATTGAATCTCTCAGTAAACAACTTACACTACAAGAGACAATCAACTGGACTAGATACATTTCGTAAAGAGAAATTTTATCTACACAACTTGCGAAGTCGGTACCTTTGAGCTTTATTATCTGATGAAACAAATAATTTATTGAAATAACAAATTGTAGCATAACGTGTACAGAATAGTCCTAAGCACGTATCGATAGCTTTTTCTAACTAGGTATTTTCATTATGAGAAAATTGAATTTCGTCCACCTAAAACTTGAAAATTGATCAGCGTGTGCGGCTCGCGCGAAAGATCTGTAAACGAAACGTTCCGGAAATACCCGTAACCATGATCGGCTTGGCCGACTAGTCGGCCGATTAGTCGGCTGTTTAGAAACCGAATAGTCGGCTAGTCGGCTAGTCGGCCAAAGTTATGATCGGCACATCACTAGTGTTTTTGTAATAATATAATTAGACATACTTCGACGCCATCTTTCCGTTACTAACAGATACAATTTGCAGAACAATTGCATATAGATTAAAATATACTATCTAGAACTAGCTGTTGCCCGTGGCTCCATCTGGGTTTTCGCAACCATATTATAGCCTATATCCTTTCCAAAGCTCTAGTCCAGTAGTAGGCAAACTTTCTTAATGGGGGGCCAGAAAGTTTAAGAAATTTCAAAGGGGGGCCAGAATCATAGGAAAATGCACAGCGATAGACACCACAGAACCCCACTAAGGCACCACTATACCTTGGCCCGATGTCGACCAGTGTGAAAGTAAGAATGAAAAGAAAGAAAAGAAACTGTATACTATAGACGGTCAAATATAATTAGTAGTGATGTGCCGATCATAACTTTGGCCGACTAGCCGACTAGCCGACTATTCGGTTTCTAAACAGCCGACTAATCGGCCGACTAGTCGGCCAAGCCGATCATGGTTACGGGTATTACCAGATTGTTTCGTTTACAGTACATTCGCGTGAGCCGCACCGCCGCCGCCGCACGCTGATCAATTTTCAAGTTTTAGGTGGACGAAATTCAATTTTTTCAAAATTAAAATAGTTAAGCTATCGATACGAGGACTATTCTGTACATGTTATGCTACAATTTGTTATTTCAATAAATTATTTGTTTCATCAGATAATGAAGCTCAAAGGTACCGACTCTGCAAGTTGTGTAGATAAAATTTATTTTTACGAAATGTATCTAGTGCAGTTGATTGTCCCTTGTAGTGTAAGATGTTTACTGAGAGATTCAATAAATAAAATCGGCCAAGTGCGAGTCGGACTCGCCCATGAAGGGTTCCGTAGTAGCAAAGGCGAAAATTGCGGTTTATGAGGTACTCGTATTAAAAAAAACTACTGAATGGGTATCGTTCGAACCAATTTTTAGTGGAAGTTTGCATAGCAATTTACATCATATATTTTTTTTAGATTTATCATTCTCTTATTTTAGAAGTTAGAGGGAGGGGACACACATTTTTCTACTTTGGAAGTGTCTCTCGCGCAAACTATTCAGTTTAGAAAAAAATTATGTTAGAAACCTCAATACCCCACACCGCCCACACGTATGGGTTTGATGAAAAAAAAAAATTTTGAGTTTCAGTTCTAAGTATGGGGACCCCCAAAATTTGATGCTTTTTTTATTTTTGTCTGAAATTCTTAATTCTTTTCGGAGAAAAATGGCTGTGACATACGGACGGACAGACAGACGGACGGACGGACAGACATGACGAATCTATAAGGGTTCCGTTTTTTGCCATTTGACTACGGAACCCTTAAAAGATGCATATAATTTATCAGATAAAAAATAATTAGTACGTATACAAGTTTTTACGCAATTTTTTGTTTCTCGGACCATTATCTTTACAGAAACATACAGGAACATAGAAACTTTAGGTTCTTTAAGACCAGCCAACCCTCAGCTATTATAATTAATGGGCTTTTCTTGACCATTTTTGCCCTTCTTAAACAAAGTTTATGATTTTTTAAATAACAGTGCTCAAAAAAATATCGAGGTTTTATTCAATCTGCTAATGTATCATCCTCCAATCAAACCTATGATTAAGCAAACAAAATATACGCTATCTGGCATTGTATCATATGCCATTGGATTGCTAAATTTTGCTGTTATGTATGAAAATAAGTTGCAGAATCCTATTCATAGCTTAACTTCAAGCATAACTTCAGCCGCTTAAAATTGGATAGCTAATAGACTGCTAGAAATTGGATACTACTAAAATGCATTATTCTCTAAGGTACACAAACCAGTAAATCGGTATGAAGCCGGATAGTCGGCGCTCTTTGCCGACTAGTCGCCGACTAATCGGCGACTACAAAAGTGGCCGGATAGTCGGCTTTACCGACTAGTCGGCGACTAGTCGGCACATCTCTAATAATTAGGTATACGGGCCGTGTTATTCAAGTCGAAGGACCGTCGGCGGCGGGCCGAATGGAATGCTTTCGAGGGCCGAATCTGGCACGCGGACCGCTTTGCCCATCACTGCCTAGTCTATCTCTGTACTTACCAAATTTCATCAAAATCGGTTCATTGATTAAGGCGTGTAGGTATAAAAGACAGACTGACAGAGTAACTTTCGCAAAACAGGTATTGTTAGTTGTTTGTCTAATTTAATAATTAGGCAATTTAATATACCTATATTAGTTTCTAGACTATTCTTTGAGCGAGTGAGCCCGCGGTTGCCCCCGCGTAAATACGACAAGTAATGAGCTATGCATCCGGTTTGCGACACAGTAGATTTAAAATTAGTTAGGTATTGATTTGTCTAATTATAATCAAATAAATGTTTTCGCAATAGGGTGTTAGTTATTAGGTCATAAACCCTATTGACTAATAAAACCTTACTGCATAAATATGGTCACAATAAAAACCTTACTGCATAAATATGGTCACAATAGGGGTCTTACTTTGGAAGATTGTTAGAGGTAGATGTTCTTTTTTCATAGACTGATATTTTTGACAGACTACTTTTTAAATACCAATTAGGTGACATTCGTGTTTTATTACATAAAAGCCAATCAGAAGTTTAGCTTTAATAAAAAACTAGCAGATACGATAGGTACCTGTGTTTCCGATCGGCTGATGGTGGCGGCCAAGAGATGACATTCTGACAAGAATGCACAAGGTGCGGTCCTATTGTACTTTCTTTCCGCTGTACCATGAAGGCTATGTGATGTAGCCAACGACCATACAACCAATAGACACCGCATTACAGGCGACGCGCTTCTGGCAATGGTTACGGCGAAAACAGCGTATACACAGCATATTCATATCTCTTTCTTACACACGTACATTTAACACTATCCCTTTCGTTCGGTCAAGCGCTAGGGATGTGGGTAAATATGAAAGTGCTGCTGTCGATAAATATGTTGCAGATCCTAAAATTTCATAAGAAATTTCCGTTTCATTATAAATATTATAATCCACCGCGATGAGAATGAGAATGATGTGACCTTTTGGAACTGAGATGTATGTATGTGGTCCTGTGGTAATTTGGTATAGGGGTAGATTAGACCTTGAGAAAGGACATAGGCTATGTTTGGTCGCGATAAACGACATCCACGCGGGCGGAGCCGCGGGCAAAAGCTAGTATATAAAATATATAACAGTAGTAGTAGTACTAGTATATAACCAGAATTTTTTGTTCGTAAAATATGAAACATTAGGTGTCTATTGGTTGTATAGTCGCTGGATGTAGCCTTTATAGTTAATCAACAACAGCTTTAAATGTAGTTAGAGCAATGTTAAATACTGGTAAAAGTGTGACAATTTCATGAATTTGGGACTTCAGCTTTATTCACATGCAAGGTACACTTCTGCTAAGGGGCTGTCCATTAATCACGTGATGTTTTTTTAGCAAATTTCTAACCCCCCTCCCCCATGATGATGCGTGGTGAGGTTTTAGACTACCCCCCGCCCCCCAGCCAAGATCACGTGTATTTTTCTAATTATAAATTTATAATTTAGTGCTAGAAAACTAAGAATCGTGACAGAAATCGCGACTTATAAGAAAAAAGAAATACACGTGATATCTCAATATACTCCTCCCTCCCCCCTGGTGATATTTCGTGATTTTTTCCGAACCCCCCCCCCCTCCCTGTTGAGCCTCACGTCATTAATGGACAGCCCCTAATTGGTAGGCGAGGTTCCGGTGCAGGGTTTTCCCTCGCCTTTGAGGGTCCTCAAAAGATAGCCGCTCCCATAAACGCAAATAAATCAAACTAAAAGGAGGTAAGTAATAGGGTAAGCGGATTTCGGACTCCGAGCTGAAAGCCTACGCCAACCGCAAAATGATAATGATGACTCAAGACACCTTAAAGCTGCAGTGACAGTTCAAGTCTAGGCACGTCTTAAATTCACATCGTCAGTACTTAGCCGTATTAGATCCAGAACATTTCCTACCTGATTATGTAAGTATGTATCTCTTTCTCATGGTTTTATACTACGTGATCCAGATTATTTGCAATCTCATTAGTGCGCAATCCTACATTTACTTAATTTATAATAATACTAACCATTGTTCGTGTATGTTATTGGTTCTTCTTCTTCATTCTAGCGTTAATCCCAGTCGCATCCGAAGCTTTCACCTCGGAGTCTGGGGTTCGCTTTATCAGTCTGACTGCGGATTTAGTTGAACTATTTTTGTGAAGCGACTGCCATCTGACATTCACAACCCATTGGTGATGTCGAAGCATTGCAGCTAGACCTGTTGTTAGACATTGTATTAAAAGTAACGGCTGCTATAGATGTTGGCAACCGGGACCACGTCCACGGTCGACCACGACCGGGAGCGATGACAAATGCAAATACCCATATTCATGCATACAAACATTTGCACTGAGCGGGGATCGAACCCGCGCCTCCTGCGTAGCGGCCACGTTCACTAGAACCACACCACAGGGCTGCCGCATGGTTACCTATTGGTTATCGCTACCAATAGCTCACGCTGTTCATAGCCATGTGTATCATTTATACTATGCATAAAGAGCGTGTCCTAAATAAATAATTTTTCCCTCTTATGTACTTTCCCAAGGTCTAATCTACTTGTATACCAAATTTCATCAAAATCGGTACAGTGGTTTAGGTGTAAAGCATGACAGACAGACAAAGTCACTTTTGCATTTTATGGATACAATTTTTTCACAATTTTTTGACTCTGAGATGCCGATGATGTTGTTTCTAAATGCCTCCATTATAGTCATGTCATATTGTATACATGTATTGTTCTTTAAACTATTATAACAAAACAAATCTCTTTGTATGAACGTGAAAACTGTGGAATATAATACATAATGATTTAGTTATAGGATGTCGAAAAGGATATACTAAGGTTGTTTGGTCACGTAGAACGTCTGGGTATGTCCACCACTTAGGTTGTAAACAAGCACACGGCCCGCCTGATGGAAAATGGTAACCGTGGCATATGGATGAGTGCAACACCAGGGGAGTCACACTCGTACCTACTTCCGACCCTGTAAAAACAGAGAGATTTAGTGCTGTCAGTGCAGAAGACAAGTAAGACAAGCCTTTAGTTTTCTCACTGACAGCACAAAACCTCTCCAGTAATCTCTGGCTACCTTACTCACCGCCGCGCGCCGGGAGCACAAGACGAGGTTATTATAGCCGTGGTATTCTTTAGGCCGGAGGTACTTCCCCAGTCGAACTGCTCGATTGGGACGGACATACCGTCGTGTTTTCCCTCCTACAAAAATTAAGGTGACTTTACACGGTGCGTGATTATACAGTAACAGTGGAAAGAGTCTGTGAACATCCGTAGTTTACTGTTTATGGAGACCAACGATTGTGGGGTTCGAATCCTGGCCATACAGAAGAAACAAGCGGTTCGATGACTGTTTCCTTTGCCACACCATTAAGACCTGGCATTCCTTACCAGTTCACGTGTTTCCCTCCTCCTACAGTCCCGGGTCCTTTAAGTGGGGCCATCAAGCTGAGTGCCGCCATTGTAACATGGTACGTGTTTGTAATGGTAACCCTCTCTGAGACTTTACCTTCAGCTTACCATCAGGCGAGGTGAAGTCAATTTGACGTGTCCTTCATAAAAAAAAGGTATGTTAATACTCATATTTTACTTCGTGGAAAATCAATCTCTGCTTACCCCTTCAGTGATTTATTGGCATGAATTATTTATATATTTATTAGGCGAGTCTATAAACAAGGTTATTTATAATTGAGTGACGAAACACAACAAATGCTCAACAAAGTTATTGGAGCTGAAAAAACTAACTTTTTTTGTACATTTTTTATATTTATTCTGTTTAATTATTGCAAATGAATGCTAACTAAAATCTAACTATTCAATGTCAAGGTCAAGTGGTGGCAGTTAGCCTAGATAAGACCTTCAACGAGGTCTTTTGATATACAGGTCTTTTCGGAGACTTATAGGGTTGTGGGGAGAGGGAATGATAGTTTTTTGGTTTAGGATACCTTCAGAATTTCTTATGCCTAAAATAAATAAATAATGTAGGACATTCTACACATCGCTATCTAGACCTAAAGTAAGCATATCTTATCTAGCTTGTGTTATGGGTTCTAGAGTGCCGATAAATAACCAGAATAGCCGTGGCCGTATGCTACTTACTCTACAAAACAATACATTAGGTAAAAGTGGCATACGACCACGGCTATTCTTGATTATTTTCTGGTTTAATACTTTTTAGAGCATGATTTTTTCGTAGTCGGGTTTTGGTTGATAGACTCGCGTTTGACAGAGTTGTCAAACGTGTTGGGAAGTAACGATGTGGTCGACGGTAAAGCAAACTTGGATGAATTTACTTTCAGTTAGATTTTTAAACTTTAGTACGCTAGTACTATTAACTATCTGTTCTGTGCCTTTTGTTTTAGCAAGCCGAACTACTACATCGCTACAGTTCCTGCATCGCGAAAGCGAAGTTCCAGCGCTTGTACAATATATCTACAACATCCCAACAACAATCGTTGAGCCGCGGCCCGCCAGGCGTGATCACCTTGCCTGGTCGGAGGATCCTCCCTTTGTGTTGGAGGGACATCACACCTCGTTCCTTCACATATTTTTTCATGATTTTCATCGATCTCCTAGATAGAAGGTTATACTTAACGTTGCTGGTGGTACCCTTACCCTGTAAAACTGTTATACCATACCTCAATATAAGTAGGAGGACACGACGGTATATCCGTCCTAATCGAGCAGTCCGACTGGGGAAGTACCTCCGCCCTACAAAAAACTGCGGCTTAATAACCTCGTGATGTGTTTCCGACGGTGAGTAGGGTAGCCAGAGTTCACTGGAGAGACTTTGTGCTGTCAGTGGGAAAACCAAAGGTTATCTTTTGCACTGATGGCACAGAATCTTTCTGTTCTTACAGGGTCGGCAGCACGAGTGTGACTCCCCTGGTGTTGCGCTCGCCCATAGTCCACGTTAACCTCTTACCATCAGGAGGGTCGTGTGCTTGTTTGCGACCTAATATAAAAAAACTGCAGAATACGCTAGTCTGCAGTACAGTCCATATACTGGTTGTCATGAAGAAATGGTAGACTGTGCGATAAGACTGTCCATTATACAACTCACTGTCATATAGAACATGTCAATATGACTTCACCGCGCCTGATGGCAAGCTGAAAACAAAGTCTCAGGACAGAGAGTCACCATTACAGACACGTACCATGTTACAATGGTGGCAGTCAGCTTGACGGCCTCATCAGATGCTTTTTCACGCCCCGCTTATGGGACTCGGGACTGTAGGAGGAGGAAAACACGTGAGCTGGTAAGGAATTCCAAGTCTTAATGGTGCGGCAGAAGAAGGAGTCGCCGAACCGCTTAGTTCTTGATGGAATATTCTGCACCGTATGCGAGTGACATTCTGCATGTGTTGTTTCAGTTTATAACGAAAATTGTGTCGTAGTTCGATAGTGTTGCCATATTCCGATGTGATAGTGAAATGAGTAATTGCAATAAATTTTTCACAACAGTTTTTTACTTATAACTTATTTTGCATAAGTTTCATGAAATACATAGGTAGATAAGAATTTAGCGGTTGTACAGATGACACAAGTTAAACGAAATAAACTAATATTCAAGGACAATTTCAGTACTTTCCTGTAGTTAAAATAAATTATTTAACTGAGTTTATTAAATAAAGAATAATAAAAGAGCGATAAAAGTTGCATCTGTTCTTATTTTATCGTTTTAATTTATTTTTAATCATCCACTCAACCTATAAATAGCAGAACTTATTTTTGAATTGTGAATTATAGCTGTGTGCTGTGTGCTGTGCTCAGATGAACTGTTTGACATGTTACCCACAGCTACATTCTATCATCGCACCGCTCGCCATAGGCAGGGAATTCATCCTCACACAAACATTGCGACTGGAAACGGTGCGCACTGTGCGGTATGAAAGGAACTTCATCCCTCGCACACTCAAGTTGTGTAATGAACTCCCTGCGGTGGTTTTCCCAAGCGACTACAATATGGGGTTCTTCAAGAAGGGCGTTAGAAGATTTCTTCAGCACGAGTGTAACTCCCCTGGTGGTTCATGGTTCATATAATAAGGAAGGTTATAGGCTATATCTAATATATAAAAAGTGGCTGTGACATACGGACGGACAGACAGACGGACGGACATACATGACGAATCTATAAGGGTTCCGTTTTTTGCCATTTGGCTACGGAACCCTAAAAATCAATGCCACTTTTCGTTGTTATTTTATAACTCATGAACAGCTGAACCGATTTGGCTAATTTTAGTCTTGAAATATTCGTGGGTGTCCACGGTTATAGGATTAGAAAATAGGTACAGCGGGAACGGGAAAAATATGGCGGCACGAAGTTCGCCGGGACAGCTAGTATTATATTGCTTAAAGGTACATATGTATTACGGGGTTTTGAAACATGTCACGGGCGAAGTCGGGGCGAGTCAGCTAGTTTATTATAAATACATATCCATAGAAACACTCAGATCAATACAAGGTGCAATATGGTCATGAGTGCAGATATTTGCTTTGAACGAGAATCAAATCCCTGACCTCTGATTCAGCTGTCGAATACTCGACCGCTGCGCCACAGAGGTCGTCATTAATCATTTACATTTCCGTACCATTGTTTCTTCGACTATTTATACCGGACAGTATACACGGTAGGATAATGTCGAGACCGTAAACTATAACGTGAAATAATCTCACGGTAGCGATGGGTAGAGATGTCAAAAATAAATTCATTTTTAACAAAAAAGTTTAACCGACTTCAAGAAACGAAAAAGAGTCATTGAAAAGCGAAAAATAACTTAATTTACAGACTTAATGATTTATTAGAAGTCGGTACCTAGCCCAAGAGAGGCCATATTTCAATTGATTGCATCATAGTAGTTCAGACACAACAAACAAAGTTGGCTGGCACCGACTTCTAATAAATCATTAAGTCTGTAAATTAAGTTATTTTTCGCTTTTCAATGCCTCTTTTTCGTTTCTTGAAGTCGGTTAAACTTTTTTGTTAAAAATGAATTTATTTTTCTCTTTTTAGTGAGTTTGTACAGTCTTACGACTGTACATCGCATGTATAGTGACCTGACTGTACATGCGCTGCTGACGCTGCAATACAGATCGAACCGGCCACGTCACAAAAATTATTAAATCATTATTCAAAAAGAATTTTTAAAATCAATGCATATACACCGGAAATATAGCTGAATATTCTGAACACTTCTGCGTACCCCTTCAAAGGACTCAGGCGTGATGTTATGATGTGTAATGGCAGAAACATTGCAATAATATGCCATTGCAGCAATCGCGGCTGATTTCCTGGTACTTTTTGAAGAGTTCCTTGGTCTAATCTCGGAAACCCATCATCAGATCTTTACGAAATTTATATGGGACCACTTCGGAATAATCTACTTACGAACACAAAAAGAATTTTCAAAATCCGTCAGGAATTGGCTGCACAATCGCGTAACAAACATACAAAAAAAAAAAAAAAAAATTGGGTACGAATTGAGAACCTCCTTTTTTGAAGTCGGTTAAAAACACGGAAACGAACGACTCCCGTCACCGTATTCGACTCTCGGTTAAAAACTGCCTACAAATTCACTATCTTTTTAGGGTTCCGTAGCCAAATGGCAAAAAACGGAACCCTTATAGATTCGTCATGTCTGTCTGTCTGTCCGTCCGTTATCACAGCCACTTTTCTCCGAAACTATAAGGCCTATGCCGTTGAAACTTGGTAAGTAGATGTATTCTGTGAACCGCATTAAGAATTTTACACAAAAATAGAAAAAAAGTATTAAGTTTTAGGGGTCCCCATACTTCGAACTGAAACTCAAAAAAATTTTTTTCATCAAACCCATACGTGTGGGGTATCTATAGATAGGTCTTTTAAAATGCTATTGAGGTTTCTAACATAATTTTTTTCTAAACTCAATAGTTTGCACGAGAGTCACTTCCAAAGTGGAAAAATGTGTCCCCCCCCCCCTCTAACTTCTAAAATAAGAGAATGATAAATCTAAAAAAATACATGATGTACATTGCCATGCAAACTACCAACGAAAATTGGTTTGAACGAGATCCAATAAGTAGTTTTTTTTTTAATATGTCATAAATCGCAATTTTCGCCTTTGCTGCTACGGAACCCTTCATGGGCGAGTCCGACTCGCACTTGACAGAATTTATTTATACTACTTAGATCGCAGACAAACACACGGTCCACCTGATGATAAGTGGTTACCGTGGCCTATGGGCGAGTGCAACACCAGGGGAGTCACTCTATGCTGTACCCACACACTCTTATCTTATTGTAAACTACTTAGCTGCTGTCCGGGAAGCTGCCAACTGATGCCGATTCGATCCCGCAGCCCGTGGGACCTTATTCTTGAAATAAAAAGGTAGCCCATGTGTTAGACCAGACTATGTAATAGAGATCAGATTATCTATCCCTGAACCATCAACAGCCGTTACAGCGTGATTAAATGACAAACACAGCCGGTTTCTGAAAGGCCTGTCAAATCATTGATCAACTAACACTGCTGTATCAGCCTTTCGGAAACAGGGCGACAGTCAGACATCACAAAATTTCACATTTATACACACATACCGTAGGAAGTAGGATAAGCTTCCACCTAGTTCAACCGAGTGCCAATTGCGATAGAGTTCATAACTTGTGTGATTTTGAAGCCGAAACTGACTTAAAAAAAGCATGTACATTGTACAGTCTACACAGGAGATACGAATGCACTTAAATTGGAGTGTTTTGGGGCCCACCAAAGCCCTAGCCAAGACGGAAACCTGCGAGATACCTACGCGTATCAACGAGAACGGTCGATCAGATGGAGCTCTACGAGATACGCTCGTTCAGACGGATATCTACGCGCGATCAGGCACAGATCTACGAGATACACGTATCAGACACAGATCTACGAGACACACGTATTAGAAGGGGATTAACGAGATACTGGTATAAGACGGACGGAGATCAACGAGATACGGTCGATGAGATGGAGATCTGTGCGAGTGATGATCTGCCTTTTCCATTACACGGGTTTAGTATCAGATTTTACTGCTATCAAAAAATTACAACAGTAAGGACTAACTTTTAAACTCTCGCGTTCCATGATATACAATAATTTTAACGGGAATTAACGCGATCATGGTATAGGTACATACATACCTTTGATTTGCCTGACGTTTCGACCAGGTTACACCGGCCGTGGTCACAGGCTGACTGGCTCAGCGGTGCACGCCCGCCGTCTTCGAATCCGTGAGGTAGTAAGTTCTTCATCTACCCGCACATCTTCGAGATTTTTCACATTTTGTTGTCGCCATGTACCGTCACATACTACACTCACTGTGTCCCTATTCCGCAAGCCAACTGTCCGGTGTCTATCCGACTGCGCAGAAAAGCGAGGTTGCATGTTGTTTATCACTGGATTCCATGTTGCTGATAATTTAAACCCATCTTCCCGATTGAAATTTTTATGTTAGGTATGTATGTACCTATACCATGATCGCGTTAATTCCCGTTAACATTATTGTATAACAGTAAGGACTATTTATAATAAATTGGAAAAAGCGAAATCAATTCTCAGGCGGGACTCGAACCCGCGATCTTTCCCTTACAGGGGGAACGCTCTGACCACTGAGCCACCGAGCTTCGCCCGAGAGTGACCCGGGAGGGAAAGATCGCGGGTTCGAGTCCCGCCCGAGAATTGATTTCGCTTTTTCCAATTTATTATAATTTGTTTAGTCTAGCAAACTAATTGCTTTAAAATTATCTCAAGTAAGGACTATTCTTAGAATTTTTTTTTCGAATCCTATTTTTTATTTAGAGTTTAAACCATTCAGCTCCAAAATGACTAATATCACGGTGCTTAGATTGTTGTATGTAAAAATGTTATTTCGTCAGTTGGAAACTGCAACGTGGGGCTATATCGCACGCCCAACTGAACCGGTTTAATTAGATCAAGTTCAATTCTATTTAAAACCGTAACTGTGCAGGCTGTGTCGGTTATTTTACATTTTTTACTTACATACAATACAAGCAATCACACCTTTATACCCGGAGGGTTAGGAAGAGGTTAACTAACAACCACATTTCACCAATCATTGTATTCGGTCCCACGTAATAGGGGGTGAGCCTATTGCCATATTCCGGGCACTATTGTTGACTCGAGCCATGCATCTGAGGCTGAGTATGGGCTGTATACAGGGTGGAAGATTTTAACCTTACCTGGAGGGAAAGTACTTTAAATACTGGAGATAGCTAATTTCACTTAAAGGAAACATTCCGTAATTTTTTATAAGAAACAAAACTGCATTCATAGTTTTTTGAAAATTCCCTTGCCATGCCTAGTAATCGTACCGACTAAAATTCAAAAAAATAACATCCTGTATTTTTATAGTCTCAATCGATAGTGTCAATCATGAGGATCGAATCTCTCTAATAAACTTGGTAAATTGAATGAAAGGAAGTCAGGTGGTGTATATCTGTCTGATGTTAAACAGCCCTATCCCTTAGTTGCCTTATGCATGTCAAGAGATGGAGTGGCCCAAATTCTATGCTGCCGGGAACCACATACTTTATTTACCTGTTATTATTTTATTACCTATTATTATTATTATTATCCTGCAAGCCGGTATACCTACTGAATGATGGATGCGATCCTGGTGTAAGTTATACACTCTGGGTTGGGAGGTCAGAGAAAAAAAAGGTGACAACTTTGGAATAACGCTGTGATGATGATAATGATGAAGTGGCGAAGGGTGAAAATGGTTAAAAGGAAAGCCGGTGGGAAAAAACTTATCTCGAGTTTGTCATGCACTATGCTACCCATTAATAAGCCGGCAGGAATCGGTTAAAGGACCCGGGACTGTACGAAGAGGGAAACATGTGCACTGGTAAGGGATTCCAGGTCTTAATGGTGCAGCAAAAGAAGGAGTCGCCAAACCGCTTCGTTCTTGATGGAATATTTTTCACGATCGCATAGGCGTGCAGTGCTTGTAGAACTCACAGTACCGTGGGAAACTAATATACCTAAAGACCACGCTATAAAGACAAACAAATACTTTGACTTGACTAACGAGTTAACCAAAAACGGCTACGTGGTTAAACTCTACGCCGTAGAAGTAGGAGCAAGGGGAATTCCTGCTAAATCCCTGTACAACATAGGTAGGGGGGGGGGGGGGGGGGGGGACCACAACTGACGGTGGAGGTGAGCGCTGATGCATCACAAGGTGGCCACCCTAAACCTACATCTGGGTCGCAAGTCCCAGTCGCCGTCACGGTGTTCCTCTCTGTATCACGCTATGGACCCGGCGACCGCACGGTGAATCCATGGAGTGCTGAGAATCGGATCTCACCGTATATGGGTGACATCAGCCCTGCACGTGTGTGCACTATATAGGAAAGCGGTTATTTACCATCGTTCACCTGCTGAGACCTCCTTGGTGGACCGTGGAAAGTTTTTTTCTGACATAAAACATTGAATGCCCCTAACTTTATATTGGTGATGGTACACCTCAGAAAGATACTGGCCATAGTAACTTATCTATGGATATTGACTATGCCAGTAAGAAAAATTTACAGATTATAAGAACAGTTAAGAAGAAAATCATCATACTTGAACATATTTTTAATCATTGATAAAATAAATTAAATTAGGAGAAGTTGGGACTAATTTAGAAGAGCTCATCAACCAATCGTCTATTTATTTCACTTCATATATTTCTTTTACATTGTTGAACAATGATCTCATAGATAAGTCACTCAATGTTCTGAAATTCTTAGACGGAAGCTCAGTGACCATGAAAAACCCGTCAATAGCCAATAGTAACTTTGTCTAATCTTTTCCCGCGCAAAGGTCAATGGCATGGAGTATTTTTTTTATACAATACTTTTTATTGCATAGGTATACACTGAAATGCCTATAAATAAAACATTTTTTTCTTTCACAGTAGACACAGGAAACCGAACAAAATCGTAGTCATAGTTATACTTATACATATTGTTATTAGTAGTTTAAAAAATATATTAAATCAATACCAATCAAGGAATTTAATCCTTAATATAAATATTAGGTATTGCAACCCCCTAGTTTATAAAAAAACTTATGAGCCCGGTGAAAGGTCGCCCCGTAGTGGATATAAAAGGGGCATGCGCAAGCGCAGCGCCTCCGACTTGCCGCCATGACACCGTACGCGCGATTGGTACGTTCATTTTCTTATCATTTTTTAGAAAGAAAAATTAGAAAATAAACTTAAAAAGAAAGAAAAAGTTACTTATAATTTATTATTTTGTTCTAATTTTGAAACGGTACGACTTTTTCTTTTTTTGTGAGAATACATTTCATTTAAATAATAACGTTATTATTTAAATGTAAATGTAATTTTCTTTAAATTCATTTAAATTTAATTAACTGAATGAAGTTAATTCCATTTAAATGTAATTAGTTTAATTTAGTTCCACTGTAGTTCTTAAGATGTTCTAACTTTAATTTGAATTTGTTCTATTTAATGAATTTTCAGTAATTAAGTGAAAGTTATTTTTCATTGACATAAGTGATTTTGCGGAATGACTGTTGCTATGCAGTTATTGGTAGTTTACAGTGACGTGTTGGTTAATAATCTCGACAGTGTGAGTGATAACAGCATTACAAAGTTAGGCTATGTGCAGTGGTACTTAAGTGATAATAGTGTTCGTCTTTGGTCGATAATCGACCAATATTACAATTATGGTCGAATATCGATCAAGGAAATTTGAGGAAAACATGTGTCAAGGTGATAAAAAGGAAAGTTAACTATTTACAATAATATGATAACTATAATCAATAGTTAATAAACAAAAGAAAAGTGAAAATCGCTGAACAGAGGAGATTTTTCATGACAGTGGGCCATTTGTTTGATAACTATGACGCCATAGATATATACACAACCAAAAAAGTTAAACTTACAATGGGGTTGAAAAAAAAAAGTCATAATACTTAAGTTTGTGGTCGTAAAACTCAAAAAATAGTCAATAGATTGATTTGAAATTTGGACAGCTCGTTGCATATTTACCAAAGAGCGTTTAAGCATACTTTGGTAAATATTTTCAATTGAAAATATTTCACTTCTAACTTTTATGAAGATTTATTCTTGTGCCAAATCGAAAGGAATCGGTTAGTCAAATAAACAAAGAAAGACTTTAGTAAATTAGGTTAATTCATAATTGCGAAATATTATTTTGACTTAAGTGCTTTCGGAAGTAGTATATAGTCTAGTATTATATTAATTAGTGACAGTGATTTAGTTATTTTGTAAATGAAACAGCGACCTTCATTTAATTATAATCAAGCTCTTAATTGCACCAAATTCTAAAATGTTTTAACAAGGTCGTGTAATATGACTGTCGCAATAGCGAAGTGTTACCGAGTGTGACTGTTGTGCATAAGGTTCTAGGTTTGATATCGGGATCGTTAAAAAGTTGTAGGATTTTTCAGAACAGTGGCAAAAGGGGAAAATTTTGAAAAGAGAAACGGTGGAAAGAATCTTGTCCCTATAGAATAACCATAGCAATTTTGTATAGAATTCTACCACGGCTTCTCTTTGCAGAGCAAGCCGGCAGGAATCGGGTTAAAGGAACCCCTCGCCATTGTCTCTGATTCTGATAAATGTGTCCAGTTGACAATTATAATAGGCTTGTCACCTATTGTCATATAATGCATATTATTACCATTTATATTTACCAATCAAAACTCGTAGATATATCATCATCATCATCATCATCCCCGGGACTCAAAAGTAGGATTAACCCTCGCCTATTCTTTCAATTATAACTTTATCTTGGTTTTGGTGAAACTGACTACCTAACTTCCTAATGGCCGACCACGGCCACAAAAATAATACATACATACATCACGCCTATAAATCCCCTAAGAGGTAGGCGGTATTAACACCCACATTTCGCCAATTTTATTATAATTTTCGGTCCCACAAAAGTAATAAATACCAAAATTAACCTAAATTATCACTGATCACGTTGTAAACTGCAATAAAGTTGTTATTATTGATCTGTGACATACCAGTACACTACCGGGGCTGCGCGGGCGCCGCAGTACAAATATAAACAGTATTACAACTCCTATAGTGCGGCTATAGCGAAAACAATACAACCATTGTTCGAAGTGTTGATAAACAAATATTTTTGACAGTTATTGCTTCCGCGGCTAACAATGCTATTGATAAGTAGTATGACCTAATAATAATGATCTAGACCAGCAAATAGAATAGATAACTTTGTGGGTGTAGGACATGACGGAATTCCCGTCCCAATTCAGCAGTCCGACTGGGGAAGTGCCTGGCCCAACAGAATACTGCGGCTAAATAAGAGCTCTCGTCGACAGGCTCATGAGGCTGTCGATATCGTGAATGTTGATTCAGTACTCGGTGATCAACCGACATGAATTGTTTACTAAAAATCTCGATCAATACTTGAAAGAGACTTAATATATTATTTGATTTACGTTAGTTGTGCTTTTTTCTCTCTCTTTCTTTTCTATTATTAATCCTTATATCTAGTTTATATGATAATTACATCATATCTTTTGTGTTTTCTTATCACCGTCCATCCCAAGGTTGCCTGGAAGAAATCGCTTCCAGCGATAAGGCCGCCCATTGTACATTAACATGCACTGACATGCATAACTGACATGCATGTTTCTAAAATAATTAATACTATGACTTTGGTTAATAATCGCAATTTATTAATAATAATAATAATGTGACTATCCCTAATACTTATAATGTATCCTACTGAAATGAGTCTTGATACTTGAAATAAATGATATATAATTTAATTAGTATCCTACTGAAATGAGTCTTGATACTTGAAATAAATGATATATAATTTAATTAATTTAATTAAACTGTATACATGCTACCTACTTGTCTCTACTGTAAATCTTTTGGTGTAAAATATTGTATTATCTATCTATCTAGAGGCTTGAGTTAATGCCCTAATGTACAGGGCAGTTCACCTCAACACGGCACCTATTGTGAGGAGGTTACTGTCTCTGGAAGCCTAACCACCGTCGATATACTTCCGGGGATAGGTCAGACGGTAGTCGTTTCCGTATAAGTCAAAATCAAGGAGGATTAGGAGAGAGAGTGACGTTTTGCAAGTTTTGCTTTTTTGGCTTTGAGAAAATTCTTATCTGCATTGCAGTAATATTTTGATCCAAGCGTAAATTTTCTTTCGGCTTAGATATTATGCAAATCTAGTTAACACGTTCACTGCGGGAGGATTTTTAGTGTACTTTTATCTGGTGCGTGTGAGGTCATATAGACTCATGGAGGACTTTTTAACTGTGCGTATGTGGTCATATTGACCCATAAAAAGTTCAGTTTTAATATAGGTTTTATTCAGTGGTGGTAGCGATTTTTGTCTGTTTTTTTTTTGCAGTACATAGACCTTTATATGGTGTATATGTGACTACCGGCGTTTTTGGCTCTCATGTTTCGTTTATGCTATAGAAGAGAAACAATTTGTGAGTTCATTTTGACCACACAACGCACTGAAGATATCAAAAAGCTAGTGATGGGGAACACTTCTATTAATATTCCTATCGATAAATTGACGTAGAGCTGTATTACTTATAGGTTAAACTACATAATACCATTGGAATCTTAGAGGCTTAAAATGAAAAATCAAAGACTTAGTAACGGTTTATTTTAATATGATGGCACCTATGGCACGTTCCTCAACAGTGCTGCCCTCCTTCCTCAATAAATTATTCATATCAAAACATACATGATAATTCAAAAAATTCTATCGAATTTGAGTAGATGATCCATAAAACTATTTTATTAACTTTAAAATCAATCCCTATGATAAATAACCGCTTCTATCTTGTTCATTTTTAACAATTTTTTTTTCCATATTCTGGGTTTTTCTTCTCTTCTATTCTGCTCTTCTCTTCGTTTTCTACCTCACTGTCATAATTTAGTTTTTTAGGCATTTCTAACACTTGCCGAGAACACCACACTACCTAACGAGTATTAAATACTAAAATTCAACGATACAAGAAAGATCGAAAATGTAGGCACTCAAACGACGTGACATCTACGATGTCGCTCTGCATTACAACACTACCCGCACAAAATGACGCCAGCGCATCGTTCAGTGCGGATGTGAGGTGCAGAGAGTGTGTGGTCATATTGAACTCACACCGCACTGGAATGAAATATTTTTCTTCTGGTGCGGGTGAGGTCATATTGGGTCACGACTTTAAAAAAATGCTGGATTGTTCACATTAAAGCGGTGAATATAATGGTATATTCATCTCTTTCCTGTAAAATATATTCTTAAAGTTATCCCTCTCGCACCAGGGGAAAGTACGCTATTTTCGTCCCGCACCAGACAAAAGTTAGCTATGAGCCAAAATGACCTCACAACGCAGCGAACGTGTTAACCTAGATACTGACTTGAGATAAACACTTATAAACTGCCTAGTTACCAATAGGCCTAGTATTACGGCACGTTATCTTACACGATATTAGAATAAATAAGATTGCTTAGAAAATTATTCCCAACCAGATTATAATTTAGCTAAAGATATTTGAATTAAGTTTACTACTTTTCTAACAAGCCTCCAAGACAGCAGCTTGTTGGCCAGCGTATTGCTGAATAGAATGGTGAATGTATGCGATTTGACGTCTTTGACTGTAAACGTCAAAATATGACACATACGTCAAATCCCATAAATTCGTCATGATATTCTACAATACGCCGGCCAACGAACTGCAACATGTCTAAAGGGGAGATTCGGATAGAATTTAACTTGTATTCCACTTGTTCTTTCTTTTTACTTTGTAATCCGGTTCTTAGATAGTGTAATAGTTCTCTCCGCTCAGGTCATGATGAGGCGACAATAATTAGACCAATGAAATGGTAGTTGTAGTTTTTGTCTTCGATTTCCACGGAGAAATAAATACTCTTGATTTTATTCGGATTTTGCAATTTTTATAGAAATATTCTTCATTTGAATGTAATTATGAAGCAATTAGTAACTATTCAAATCAAGTCCCGCCTGAGTCTTTTCACTTTTTCCTATCATTATAATGTTCTTCATATTCACATCTATTTATTCTTTTAAGGATATACAGATACAGTCGTATATAGGAAATAGTATAATAGTATTTAAAAGTTGAATGCTAACTACCTATTAGGTAGTTAAATAAAATTGAAAGTAAATTATATATTTTATCAAGTTCCTGACTGGATTAATGAATTTAAAATAATAAAAAGGAGATACTGTCTGACCTTTATCTCAACCTTGGTGGATAGATCACGTGCTTTGGAACCGTTACATATACGCGTGCAAGCATTTCCGCATAATTTCATTGTTCAGGTATTACAGTCCGAAAGCAATCATGTGGTGATTGCATAAGATTCAAATTAGTATAACACCAAATAGACAAATGTAATTACAGCTGTCAAACTTAAATCACCATATTTTGACATTGAATGTCAATCTTAAACAAAGCCTAAACTTTAATGGTAATCTTGTAAAGTAATCAACGATTCTATGAAGTGTTTTAGGCCGTCACATGTTGCAAAGTCTATTAATCTTTGAAAATATGACAACAACGGACGAATGTTTCATCGCAAGCAAATAGTTATAAGGAAACTAACTTGAAATACTTGATATGGGTCCTTTAATATTTCAGTCAAATCTATCCAGTCATTTTTGCGAGATTAAAGTGACAAACAAACATTACTAGTACGGTAACGGTACAGTAATGCATACAAACAAACAGACATAGAAATTTCAATTTAAGATATTAGGAAGGCGGTAATCGGATGCATACTATAGGATTCATTAAACTTAAATGACTGCCAGTGAATTCTAAGGGCGCGGTGTAGTAGTACTACTGTTTTATTTCTCCTATGGCCAGTGAATGGTCCGTGGCCTCTAACTACGACTTTCCTATCTGGTCCCTTTGTGCAGAGTTATTATAATAGCGGTCCACCTCTATAGGAAATAAAAATGATAACAAGTTTGCAATGATTTTGTTTCAATAGGAATTTATGCGGGAAAGTTGATTTCTGCACTACTGACCTTGCTGAGTTGCTAGGCAGAGCTGTTGAGTGGTACTTGCTTATGTTGAGTTATGGTGATTCACAAGACGATTTTCCCAGCATCAATACCGACATACAACAGGTTGAGATGATTTTCCCAACATAAAAACCTACCTATACCAGTTGAATGAAATTTTGAAGCATTTATTATGCTAACTGTTCAAATCGATTACGAAAGGGAAAAAGAATCGACCTCGGACGGGACTCGAACCCGCTATCTTTCCCTTACAGGGGGAACGCTCTGACCGCTTAGCCACCGAGACACGTACGAATCGATCTACCTATACCAGGTTGACCTGAAAACTATTAGATTCGCTATTGGAAGTGAAGATGATATGATATCCCTAAAGTGATTGTGATGCCAATACATTCACTGAGTAAAATTTCTTCCTTGAATACCTACCTTCTCAATTAAAATGAATGTCATTGAGAAAACTACGATTTTTTATTAAAATTGGTCACATTACAACCACATACTTCTAATGAAAGAACATTAGGTAAAATAATTAATAAGGTATATTAACAAAAAGGATTCGAAGGAAAGTAAAAGAATTGCATGTAAGTCACATGTAGATTTCAATTTCATTACAATAATGGTAAAATAAGACATCATACCTACATTATTCATTGCAAAACTGAAAATCGAAACGAAGCTGGGACAAAGCTCTCTAGTGCATAAATTACTTGTGAATAATAGAATATTATGCTCCAAAACATATAAGATTATGTCGAAAATATCATTAATTCCCTTATACTTAACATTTCGCCATAGAAACTATGTTAAGACACAAGCACGGCTAACACAATGTTAATAAAAAACAATAACTGGGTCACTAACCATTTTTATTTGAAATCGTTTACGTTAGCGCAATAACACTTTACTGTAATTAAAGTTTCAACTGAGAATGTAATATACATACATAAATCACTGATGGGGTAGGCAGAGGTGTTAACAAACACATACATAACATACATAACATAAACTCACGCCTATATCCCCGAAGGGGTAGGCAGAGGTGCTAGCACCCACATTTCGCCGTTTATGTTTAGGTCCCAATGTAATAGGTGGCGAGCCTATTGCCATTAACCGGGCACTTATAAACCTGCGATAAATACACACATAACTTCGAAAAGCATCGAAAAGTCATTGGTGTGTGCCATGGTAAAACCTGGGATCGAACCCGAGACCTCGTCTCAGCAGTCCATTACCCATACCACTAGGCTACCGCGGTGATCAACACATTTCGTTAACAAACACATTTCGCTAAATAGTCCGACTGACGAAATGCCTCCGCCGCCGTACAGAATACCGCGGTCATAGTAACCTCGTGTTGTGTTCCCGACAATGAGTAGGGTAGCCAGAGCTCACTGGACAGTTTTGTGCTGTCAGTGGGCAGACCAAAGGCTTGTACTGCTTTGTCTTCTGCGCTAAAAACGGCACAGAAACTTTTTGGGTAAGCCCAAAGGTCGGCAGCACGAGTGTGACTCCCTTGGTATTGCACACGACACGACCATTACATAGGCCCATAGGTCCGCCACCTAAGTTGTATAAAAAAATAAACTAAAAAAAAAACACTCAAAAGTTCG
Source organism: Eilema depressum (assembly GCA_914767945.1). Classification (NCBI taxonomy): domain Eukaryota; kingdom Metazoa; phylum Arthropoda; class Insecta; order Lepidoptera; family Erebidae; genus Eilema; species Eilema depressum. The sequence continues at coordinate 21,796,964 of OU612020.1, forward strand.
ACTCACACTTGACCGCTATTTTTTTTTAAATTTGAAGTACTATCTGAATCTCGTTTTGTAACTCTAGCTCTACTCGTTACTCGTTCATCGTTCCCGATGAGACAACTGGCTAAGACGGCCTAATAGAACACCCACTTCGTCATAGCTTACAGCCTACTCAATTTTAGTCCCAATATCGAGTTGTTCAACAATTGCAACATTCTGCGACGTATTGCAACAAAGCCTATAGCTAATGTCGCGTGGTTCTAGGTAAGTTTAGATCAACATTGTGACAGGCTGGCCAACAATTTGGCACGTAAATCCATCAATGCGTGAACTGTCGACATTGGTGTGTGGTGCAAGTCATAGGCTTACGATTGGTACGAGTTTATGGCTATAAAGTGGTTGCAAGTCACAGACTTACGATTGGTATGACTTTAATGTTAAAAAGAATTCTAACTCCAAAAAAACTGTATCTCATAAGCTGTATGCTACTTAAAAAACTGTTAAACATGTCTAATGGTTATGAAAGCTGATTTAACCTATAATTATTTTCAAAAAAATTGCTGATTTGAGCAGGGCTCGGAGATCCCAAATTGTTTCGTTCCAAAGTTCTTAATGTCAAAAGTCAAAGTGCCAAGGAGCTTCGTTCAGTACAAAAATAAATCCGTCCAACTCTCTTACAACAACTTATTTTCTGCCTCGGGGTCACCGAAGGCAGGACGGACGATCCACCCGTGATATCAGTGAGTCGCTTCTTCCATTTCTCCATCTTTCCTTGGAGAAAGCTTGATTGAGCCAGTTTTCACGATGTATATTCAAACTTCCTTGTTTCCCTGCAAATCTTGCTATCTATACATCCTTTAGATTTTCATACCTCCTTTATATCCAAGCGTGTTTAACTCTACAAGCTCTCATTTGAGCAGTAAAGATTTTGGCCAGTATGGCATATGTTTTTTACCACAAGACAGCGTTTTCTCGCCGCTATATCTTGTGTATTAGACCTTATCGCTACAACTAGTCTAACTGAACACATTACCGTGTAATATTTCGATGCGAGTGTCGGGGGCTGTTGCGCGATTGACCACCGTAACGGTACCGCACCAGAAACTTTAATCGACACGTTCGACCTAGACCAGGCTTTTAATTCACTTGTATTGTCTAGGCCACCATAATTACACCACAGCCCCCCTAGACAAGTAGCAATTCGTAGGTCCGCGTATGGTAGGATAGAATGAAGAATGTATGGGGCTATCCATTATGCACGTGAGGCTCAACATTTGTTCGGAAAAATCACGAAATATCACCAGGGCGTAGTAACTATTAATCTGTGACCAGGGGGAGGGTGGTGTGTATTGAGATATCACGTGTATTTATTTTTTCTTATAACTCGCGTTTTTTGTCACGATTCTTAGTTTTCTACCATTAAATAATAATTTAAAAAATACACGTGGGGGGGGGAGGGCAGTCTAGAACCTCACCAGGTATCACCATGGGGGTGGGGGGCAGGGGGGGGGTAGAGAATTGCTAAAAAAACATCACGTGATTATGGACAGCCCCTATGGGATTTGACGTATATGACACGTATTTTGACATCTATGAAATTCGTTGACGATTGTCGTATGGTGTACATTTGCGAACTTTCTGACGGCTGTTTAATGTATTTGCTGGAACTTGAAATATGTCACGTATGTGTGATTAAGCGCCTTCGCTGCGTTTAACGGGCGCGGACGTCCGCTTCGCGTGCTTGTGTCATATTATTTCAAGAGCAGCGCTGCGTGAGGCGGATACCCGTCACACGCGACGGACAGGCGGACGCACTGCGCGCGCATCCGCGACCCGCACCCGCTTAACGCAGCGAAGGCGCTTAAATTCTCATTTTTCGTAAATTTATCTCATTTTAAATTCTCATTGCCGCGTTGGTTCCCAGTGGAGTAGAATTGGTGCCATCTCTTCCCGTGGTTGTCGTAGAAGGTGCCTAAGGCTGTCTTCCATTCCACACTAAACATACAGTTCATCACAAAGTGCCTGCTTAGCGGCAATAGGATCGCCGCGAAAGTAGCGAAATGTGGGTGTTAATCGGTTAATACACCTCTGATTACAGGTTTTACAGATTTGAATTATGTGTGTAGGTATGTCATTATATGTATGTAATCGTACCTATTGAATCATTTATGAATCATTTTCCACGATTCACGAAACTCATAAATCAAATGTGTAACTGTTTTTTCTTTTGATTTTCGCGATTGATTACACACGTTACGTTGTTATTGATGCCGATTGTTTTGTTACACAATACTTAGCGAACGACCTATTTCCATTTCTTTTTCTACTTTTTAGTGCAGTCAAACATGTTTAGTTACGTTATGGCGTAACACAGTCGAGTCGTCATCATTATGTCAATCAATCATTATTCATCTGTTACGGATTTGGACTTGGGGAACTTCGGGGATGTAATATTTACACAACAGATATAACCTGAAACACAGGTTTACAAAAATCTAGAAAATGTAGGTCGTAAATTTTTAAATGTTAGAAAAATATTTTAAAATACAAGCAATTTCCTTTGGGTTTGTTCATTGAAACGCTTCGGCCGTCTAGGAAACCGGAGTTTCGTAACCGGTAGTACAACTGGTAGTACAAATGATACAATTGACGTCTCTCCGAATCGTAGTACTACTGATCCAGAGCGGCAATGTTACGAGTACTTACCCTTTAGTTTAACCCTTCACCCTTCATTTTTGCAGGCCCTACTGGCACTAGTGGCGTGTGTGACCGCCCAAGACTACGACGACCGCGCATCGCGCTACATCGCCGCCGAGTCCAAGACTGTGACCCCGCCCGTGTCTATACTCAAACAGATTAACAGGTAAGGAAGCCATTTTTATGTTTTTATACCACTTAGGTGACAAATAAGTACATGACCGATGGATAACGCAGTCTAAAGGGTCATTACACGTGGACAGATTCATCTGCGGATGTTAGCGGCGGACACGTCGTCGCAACGTGTGGACGGAATGATTTGTTCGTCTGTATGTAATACCTACGTATTTAACGTAAAAAATTTACCATAGACAAGCAAGTCACCCCGTCTGCACGTCAGTGGACGAATCTGCGGATGAATCTGACTACGTGTAGAGGAGCCATAAGAACGTGTGCAACCTGCAAAGACCCTTCTTGACAAATACTGTAGTCACTTATTAGTATTCACTTGAGAAAAATAATTGCAAGAAGATCATTCTACACTTTGAGCTTACACATTGCAAGGTTGAAGACCATTCTAAAGACATTGATTCCTCCCTTTCTGTATCTTGAAGAACATATTAAGGCGTATAGGCCTCTACCAATGTAGGGAGGCTTTGGCCTACTGCTTCGTAGTTAGTAGCCTCTGACGATACCCTTCGGATGAAATAGGGTGGTGATACTTGTACATATTATAATAGAGAATAAAATTCCTTATAAATTTTGGCTTAAATATCACAGAAGTCAATCCAATAATTGTAACTTTCTCGAACTATTGGTAAAGAGTTCTGAATGTAATTCCAGACACAACGAGGACGGGTCTTACACGTACGGGTACGAGGCCGGCGATGGATCCTTCAAGATCGAGACGAAGTCACCCACTGGAGAAGTCAGGGGCAAGTACGGATACAAAGACGACACAGGCAAGGTGAGGGCTAACTTACCACGAGTATATTCACTGTAGTATACCCCCGTTTTTCTTTTTTTTTTTTTAAAGAATATTAGCAACCGAAATTACTAATATTCCCGTTAACCCCTCCAACTAAGCTAAATTGCTTGTGCTAGGAGTGGGTTCACGTCAGTAGTGTAATGGCCAGGATTCGAACCCGGGACCTCTCGATCGTAAGGTCGACTCCTTAACCACTAAGCTACCGACGCTTCGAAGTTTGTAAAGATACAGCACAAAAAATTGGTAAGAGTCGCAATTAACCACGCGCAACTTTTGTTGCTGACATGCAGATGACATTAGAAAAAGGGGCGCTATGCCCTTTTTTGCTTGTGGGAACCCTTCCGACTTTACCACACTGGAGCTTATAATGAGGTGAACCGACTAAAACCACACAGCGTGAAAACAGGGTTGAATGTGGAATCACATCAACCTATGCGGACGGGTAATTCACAGTATCAGTATATGAAAGGAGCTCTAGGAGGCGAGAATGGTGAATATTTGCAAAAGGGAAGCCGGTGGAAAAAAAACTTACCTTGATGTAGTTTGTCATGCACCATACGACCCATTGCTAAGCCAACAGAAATCGAATTATAGGGACCCCTCGACACTGTGCGCTATGCATAGACAGATAGGCGTCAAAATCAGTGGTTAAGGGTGAAAATTGTAAAAAGGGAAGCCGGTAGGAAAAATCTTCCCCCTATAGAGCAACTTTGTATGGTATTTTTACTACAGCATCTCTTTGCAGAGCAAGCAGGTAAGAATCGGGTTATAGGAACCCCTTGCTTCAAATTTCATTAATATCTAGTTTGTATGTATTTACAAAAAAAAAGTATCTAAGTATGTATATCCGCATTCTAGATTCCATAACACAAGCTAATTAAGCTTACCATGGGTCTAAATAGCGTTGTGTAGAGTGTTGTAGAATATTTATTTAAGTATTTATTTTATTTATTTGTGTCCTGTATCCCTCTGTTATGCCTGTTTCTTTAAACTGAAACACAATTCGATTTACAAAGAGAAAAGAGAATCGACTTATGGCGGGACTCCAACCCGCGATTTTTCCCTTAAAGGGGGAATGGAAAGGGGACTCTTTTGTCCGCACTTAGCCTCTTTCTTGGGCCATTGTGCGTGGCCCTTAAAGGGGGAATGCTCTTTGTAAATCGATTTGTACAATCAGCATAATAAATGCTTCAAAATTTCATTCAACTGTAACACAATTTTCATAACATGTTGTTATTTACATTTCAGTTGCGTGTAGTCGAGTATGGAGCTAACAAATATGGCTTCCAGCCCGCCGGTGAGGGTATCACCGTCGCACCCCCCACTCTGGTAGACGAAACTACCAGGGACCAGCCGCCTAAGCAACAGGTAAACGTTTATTTCCTTATATTCAGTCCCTCCATTGGATGGACCTTATTAACATCTTTGAGGCACCAAGTCCGTGCCCTGCTAAACAAAGGGCTCTGGAGCAGGCTTTCAATTCGGGATTGGGAGGTCAGATGACGGTCGCTTCCGAAAAAGCCGACATACCAATCGAAAATAATAACCGGACTTCTGTAAGATTTGAACGTAACTGGGAAATCGCTAGGATATTGCATCCTGGTAGGAAGCCTGGTAGGAAGATAATATGAAGTCTATAAGATACAGGGCAATATTAGTAAAACAATCAAACTTCCCAAGCGACTACAACATGGGGTTCTTCAAGAAGGATATTAAAAGGCTTCTTTCTTCGTGGTCGGCAGCACAAGTGTGACGCCCCTGGTATTGCATACGTCCATAGGCCACGGTAACCACTTTCAAACAGCTGGGCCGTGTGCTTGTCTGCCACCTAAGTGGTGTTAAAAAAGTCTTTCAAATCCGTGTCTCAGAGAGCACGTTAAAAGGTATGATTCCGATGTCGACCGCAGACCGCAGCAGCAGACGCAGAGCGTACCGTGAAATACGAGTAGACTTGAATATGATAATTGTGTTCATTGTTAATTCATTGCATTGCATTGCATTGTATAGAAATGGCTTCTCAATAGTGAAGTTTATCTGTATCGAAGTTTAAAAAGTAGATTCCAAACTACGGATGCGATCGGCAGGCTTATTAGCTAACTCGCGATAGCAAAGCGATAGCAAAATTTGCGCGGTAATCGCACAAAAACGATAAATTGGTATTACGTACACACGGCGCCAGACCTCGGTTTACAGGCCACACCAACATAAAGGAAGTGTGCGTGACAGTAATACTATTAATACATTGCTTAAAGATGTGTGTCATAACAAGTAAACCAATCAGGGCCTTTGACGCACTCACACAATTGCTATTTTACTTACATAAAATGCACCAAGGTTATAATATCATATTCTAAACTAATTTTATGAAATGTATGCAGCATTTTGTTTCTATAACTAATAGGGGTTATCAAATTTAGTCACTATACTATCTGTTCTCATAGTCGAGATGGATAAGAATGCAAGTAAGTAAGTTTGGAGCTCACCGTTGTCGCCGGTCGTTGGTTCGGAACTTAACAACGGAATTCTCTTTTTGTCATTCGTGCATCTTTATGTCAGTCAATTTAATAGACAATTAATAACATTTTATTTTATGTTCCAATATCTTTTTAGAAGTTTATAATAATTATACTTATGTGTTTTTTATATTTTTTATTAAAGATCAAATATTTTTATCTGATACTTAATTAATTATTATCTATAAATAATTAATTATACCCATACTTAAGAAAAATATCATGCTTATATCATGCTTATAATAAATTGCATTGCAACAATAAGTTAATTATTTTATTTTCCTTTCCTTTTATCCATTAAGAATAAATAGTATCATCAAGGAAATATACAAAAAATATATTAAATTATATTATATATAATATGAATTTTATACACTTAGTTTCCTGTAAATAAACTAGACCAATCGGACTTCAATATATTGAGGAACAAAAAGTGCCCCTCGCTCGAGGACCGAACCCGGTATTGATTCTATTGGTTCGGCTGCATATTTAAACCATTCAGCTATATCTACTTATTCGTTTTTCGCTAAATATGCTATTATAACTTGGTGCAGTGGCTATCATCAATACCTATATTTCATGTAAGTAAAATAGCGAATGTGTGAGTGCGTCAAGGGCCCTGATTGGTTTACTTGTTATGACACACATCTTTAAGCAATGTATTAATAGTATTACTGTCACGCACACTTCCTTTATGTTGGTGTGGCCTGTAAACCGAGGTCTGGCGCCGTGTGTACCACATTTGACAGAAAGCGATCAGCGAAAAAGGCGCGATAAGAAATGTCATCGCGATCACTCAAAGGGTCCTTTTTTAATGGCCGCCATTGTGAAAATAATAAATACAGAAATTTTCATTGTAAAAACCAGTGGTAAATCAAGGAACACATATAAATTAGTCTTAGAAACAAAACTGTCGCTATTTTTCAGTTCCGCAGCATATAATTGTTAAGGCGATCTGATCGCAAATCCTTACGTATTACAATTTTTTTTTGACGTATCGCGATCCATCGCGCAGTGATGTCGTTCTTACTGCTCATCGCTCGCTCGCTGGTCGCGAAAAGTTAGCTAATAAGCCTGCGGGATGCCTTTTCACCCGGAGATGTGCTATGCAGCTATGCTACGAAGATGTAAAAGCTAAGCTATAAAACTATGTGACCGTTTCCACTGTGCTATGCTATGTAGCGTAGCGAGTAACATGTGCTATGAAACTTCCAACAAATATTCAAAATTCCAATTTAATCTCCATTTCCATAGCACACATGTTTCTATATAAAAACATTATAGCTGGACCCCTTTCCACCAGTGCTACTATGTAGACCAATGAATATGATTGGTGGATATATAACGCATCTATAGGAACGTAGCATAGCACATCTCCTGTAGAACGGCAGCCTAACGCAAGGAGGATGATGATTGTTTAAAAAAAAAGTGATTCTCAACCAATCAATCAATCGAAGAATCAATTTCGTTGTTATAAATTGGAAAAAGCGAAATCAAGCTCAGCCCCTCTAGACAAGTGGCAATTCGTTACTCGGCGTATGATGGAATAGAATGCCAAATGTATGGGATTTGACGTATATGACAGGCGTCAACGAATGTCAAAAACGTCAAATCCTATACATTTGTCATTCTATTCCATCATACGCCGGGCAAAGAATTGCCACTTGTCTAGGGGGGTAGGCAGGACTCGAACCCGCGATCTTTCCCTTACAGGGGGAATGCTCTGACCACTGAGCCACCGAGCTTCACCCGAGATTGATCCAAATTTTCCAATACATCCATCTTAGTTTAGCATACTAAATACTTTAAAATTATTTCCATCAATTTCGTTTATTAAGTTTAGGTACATACTTAAAGAGCACATAATATGAACTCAATCTAATGTTCTGTTCCAGGGTGGCCGATCTCAATATCGCGCTCAACAAGATTACGACTACGAGGAGCCCGCCCCCGCCCCCCGCCCCGCGCCGCGCCCGCAGTACAAGGCCGCTCCCCAGCAGCAGTACCGGCCCGCGCCTCCCCCGCCGCAGCCCCAGCAGCAGTACAGGCCTAACCCTCAACCACAGCAGCAATACAGGCCTAACCCTCAACCACAGCAGCAGTACAGGTCTTCTTCGTCGGGACCTACGCCACCAAAGGTGAGTTTAGACTGCATAACCGATACTAGGCTCGGTCTAGCTGCATTGCTTCGATATCGCCTAATGTCACCATTGGGTTGTGGAGATCAGATGGCAGTCGCTTCACGGAAAATATCGACGTCCAACCAAATCCGCAGTTAGACTGGTAAAGCGGACCCCAGACTCCGAGGTGAAAGCTTCGGACGCGACTTTGAATTAACGCTGGGATGAAGGCCGATACTAGGCTATTCCGTAATGCTAGAGTGAACATGTCAGTCTGGTCCATACAGACCATATTCTGTCCTCCGTGATACAGACGGATGTAACGAAAATTTGATTTGGCGAACACCACAAATCGAACACTAGCTGTGTGTCGAAAGCTCTTAATTCAGTACCTTTCATAATTCGAAATAATAGTTAATACCCACCTCAAACGGCAGTCGCTCCTAAAAGTCAAAACAAACCAATAAAGGAACAGTAAGGCTGAAGCCAAACGAGCGTAATTTTTTGTGTCGTACTCTCCAGCAGGGGAACACCCAACAATTCCGAAATACTTAATTCCGAATTTCAATATTCCGATTTTCAAAATTCCGAATATTATAATTCCTAAGAAACAAAACTCCGAGTATTCAAAAGCACGATAGTTATTTATCCGAAAGTTATAAATACGAATGTTCATTCTTCCGAATTTCATTTTTACGAATAATTAAAAATCCGTAGTATTATTGGCCCGAAAAACGTTATTCCGAATTTCAAATTTCCGAAAATTCATTGCTCAAATTGAAAATTTGTATCAAAAATAGGTAAAAGTTAAAATTGATTTGACATGTTGCGCATTTTAGAGTTGATTTTTTATAATAATAAATTAATTTTCTCGCCACTTATTACGTATAAAAATTAAGCTAAACCCGACTTGCCGTGGTCCTACTGCCGTGGTACTTGTTTGCCCTACACTAGAGTGTTATTTAAAAACCGGAGGCGCGGAGGGAGGGCAGTCCTCGCCCGCAGTAACGAAGCTCAGGCGCCCGGGCGAGCTGGAGCGGCTGAGGCTGGTCGCCGGAGGCGACCAGCAAGCCGAAGCTGCGGAAGCGAGCATGGGTGCCCGAACTTTGTTACGCAAGGGCGGAAGGACTGCACATCCCGTAGCGCCGGAGAAGAGCGAAACTAATGCATGCCTGCATGCTTGCCTGAATGCATGCTTGCCTGAATGCATGCTTGCCTGAATGCAAGCTTGCCTGAATGCATGCTTGCCTGAATGCATGCTTGCTTGCATGCATGCTTGCTTGCATGCATGCTTGCCTGTATGCTTGCCTGCATGCTTGCCTGCATGCATGCTTGCCTGCATGCTTGCCTGCATGCTTGCCTGCATGCATGCTTGTTACTGAAAGTTGTATGGCAACGTGTATTTTGTAATCATTAGCATAAATAAATTAAAATAATAGTTCAATAATTTCTATTTCCTGTTTATCTCATGTACCCCGAAAATAGCAACTATCCTACTTACCTAATGCAGGTTTACAAGGCGCTTGATTGTCGGATTTGTGTTGTTTCGGAGTTTTGATAATCGGAATTCGTATTTATGATATTTCGCATTATTAATAATTCGGAATTGTAATGGTTCGGTATCTTCAAATTCGGAATTTTAATATTCGCAGTTATAATCGTTAGGAATTTTGAAATTCGGGTTTTCAATAAATAGGATTTATGATACATCGGATATCTAACTTTCGGAATTTTGAATGATTCGGAATTATGAAATTCGGAATTTTGAAATTCGTGATTGTAACTTTCGGAATAAGGCTTTTCGTATTTATGTAGTGTACCCCTCCAGCAGAGCCACCTTCATGATTAGCGCTCAAATTTATCTCGAAACAATGTACGTCGAACGTACATAGTGTACATGCATTGTATATAACTGTACGCATACGGAATAGAGGAATAATGTCCGTTGAATGTGGCTCTGCTGCAAAGCATACTCCCTGGCAGCGCCACCTAGAACAAGTACTTAGGATAGATGTGGAGGAGTGGTTTTCATGAAAATTGATGTACGTACGCTGTTTATTATGTACATGTTAAAAAAATACTTATCGATGTAGTCGTTTTATTTATTTTTACTATTCTTAAATTTTCATACAAAACGCCTGATAATATTTGTTAGCAAACAATATTATTATACCGGTGCTATATTACAAGGTTTTGGCACTCAAGTATCACTAACGACCCTAAAGGTGCTGATAAACTTGAGCATTCACTTGTAACAGAACATCGAGCATTCGCCGTTTTCAAATTTGTCGAACCGAACAACGAGCCGAGTACGCTTGGCGTAGAGCCAAGCAATGCCACTAACATTTACACGATCTTTTTAGCGAACGCTCTAGTTGAAGCAAATTAAGAGGGTGCGCATTTTCTTACATAACTTTTCAATTCCTATCATCGGATTTCCGAAAAATTTTCTCATACCATTTAAAGTCATAATGATCATTCTTCATAAAAATTTAACAAATAAATATTGAAATATATAATCATTGAAATTCATAATATCACTTATTATAAATTTGTTGTTACTAATATTTGTTACTACGCAATGTGTGAGGATTTATTCCCTGCCTGTGGCGAGAGGTGCGATGATGGAATGTAGCTGTTGGTATCATGTCACATAGTTATTCTGAGCACAAACCATTATATAGACAGTAAAACACACACCGTGAGGCAAAAAGACAAAAAGCACGCAAAAAGCTGGCAATCCATACGCATAATCCCTCGGGGAGTCCATAAGATGGTAGCTTTGCAAGAAGGCCACTGTGCCAGACCCGATCAAAGGCCTTTGCTATATCGAGGCTAACCGCCAATGCCTCACCTCGAGTCTCGATGGCTTGCGCCCAACGGTTTGTGAGATACACAAGAAGGTCACCGGTTGAGCGACGGTGGCGAAAGCCGTACTGTCGGTCGCTCAGAAGATCGTTACCTTCAAGGTATCCCAGGAGCTGTGTATTAATGACACGCTCCATCACCTTCGAGAGGAGGGAGGTTATAGGAATAGGCCTGTAATTGGACGGGTCTGTTGGCATTGTTTGGCTCTACACCAAGTGTACTCGGCTTGTTGTTCGGTCCGACAAATTTAAAAACGGCGAATGCTCGATGTTCTGTTACAAGTGAATGCTCAAGTTTATCAGCACCTTTAGGGTCGTTAGTGGTACTTGAGTGCCTAAACATATAAAATAGCACCGGTATAATAATATTGTTTGCTAACAAATATTATCAGGGGTTTTGTATGAAAATTTAAGAATAGTAGAAATAAATAAAACGACTACATCGATAAGTACTTTTTTAACATGTACATAATAAACAGCGTACGTACATCAATTTTCATGAAAACCACTCCTCCACATCTATCCTAAGTACTTGTTCTAGGTGGCGCTGCCAGGGAGTATGCTTTGCAGCAGAGCCACATTCAACGGACATTATTCCTCTATTCCGTATACGTACAGTTATATACAATGCATGTACACTATGTACGTTCGACGTACATTGTTTCGAGATAAATTTGAGCGCTAATCATGAAGGTGGCTCTGCTGGAGAGCACGACACAATTTTTTGAGTTGTGAGTCGCGTAATTTCGGTCGCTGCGTTCAATTTCATAGAAAAGTTCTGCTTGCAGACAACTCATTTTATGTCACCGTGCGAATCAAATAGGACTTTTGTATGAAATCGAATGCAGCAGAAATTACAAAACCGAAATTACGCAACTTACAACTCAAAAAATTACTCCAAAGTGCTTTGGATGCCTTTGAGAGCAGCGGTCAGATGAAGAGAAATTTATTTATTTGATTTAATTATGGAAAACTTAAAGCTACAAAAGGATAACGAAGTAGGCTCTCAGATGATTAATCCGAGAGCTTTTATTTCTTGTTTTAGCAAAATCAAAGATTTCACTTCTGCTTTTAGCAAAATAAAAGATTATTAAGATTAATAAGTTAAAAATTTGGATTAATAAATATTCATAAAGGTTAGCAAAAAGAAGTAAATCAATGGTAACTCTTTTCCCAGCCTGCCTTCTTCTCTGGTGCCGCCCCCGCCCCCGCGTCAGACAACTTCTTCAGCCCTGAACCAGCTCAGCCAAGACACACGCAATTCAAGCCTTCCAAGCAGGACTTCAGACCCACCCCATCCTTCGAGCAGTTCGGAAACCAGGACTACAACGCTCCCGCGGGCGCGAGAGCAGCGCCGTCCAACTTTGGCCAGCAGAGGAACAACCAGCAGTACTCCATGTTAGATGAGCTCCTTAAAGAATACTCCTTACCCAGGAACGGGGCTGCCCCCCTCCACGATATCACCTTCGGATCCTATTAGTTTTAGAATCTCATTAGTTCTAGAACTCTTTTTGTAAATATGTAGATTATATTTTTTAATTAATTAAAAATTAATTGCTAAATTTTATTTTTTGTTTGTTTTGAGAATATTGCCGCTTAGTGCAAATATTTGTATGCATGAATATGGGTATGCATTGGTCTGGTCGTGCCTCGGAGAGTGCGTAAAGCCATCGGTGCCGGTTGCCGTACGAACACCTATGGCAGTCGTTACAGGTATTTGGAGCCCCCCAAGACAAGTGACAATTCGTTGTTCGGCGTATCATGGAATAGAATGACGAATGAATAGGATTTGACATTTTTGACATTCGTTGACGCCTGTCATATACGTCAAATCCCATACATTTGGCATTCTAGTCTACAAAACGCCGGCCGACGAATTGCCACTTGTCTAGAGGGGCAGAAAAGTCGTACTTGGTCTAAACTGCAATGATTCGATATCTCCAATGGTGGATCCCAGATTTCGAGGTGAAAGCTTCTGATGGCACTGGGATTAACGCTAGGATGAAGAAGAACCCATGTAAAACTCTATGTCCTAGGCAATGGCAAGTTCTACAAAATCCATTTCAAAAAAATATATGAACCATATCGGTAGCTTAGTGGTTAAAGAGTCGGCCTTACGATTGAGAGGTCCCGGGTTCGGATCCTGGCCATTACACTACCGACGCCGACGTGAACCCACTCCTAGCACAAGCAATTTAGCTTAGTAGGAGGGATTAACGGAAATATTAATAATTTCGGTTGCTAATATACTACCCATGTTTACGTGAGAATCGCATTTCACTTTGTGTGAATATTTAAGTTTGACTTCAGCCTAATAAAACTTCACCTCGCCTGGCAACAAGGCCTTATCAGATGCTTCTTCATACGCCGCTTAAAGGATTCAGGATTGTAGGAAGCAGGTAACGTAGAAATATACTATGTGGGTGAATTTCCCGGGGCCAAAAATTGCGTGGCATCGATGAAATCGGTACTAAAAATCATTTTTACAATACTCTAACATTTTTTTCTGGTTAGGCGATATAGTGATCTATGTGGAGCACTAAATATTTTATTAAATAGGATTATAGATTCGCCAAAAAAAAAATTTGAACTTCGAAATTTTTCATTGCCGTGTTTGTCCACACATCACCTATTGTGTTGTGATACCTCATTGATAAAAATCTATTGGTTTTTTTAATTAAAACCTAGTTTTATTTGATACGTGAATAGTTAAAGTATTGTTACGAAATACATTTATTCAAATATTTAGACAATACAACGAATGGTTAATAAAACTTCATTTGTCCTAGAGTTACCTTTAATCGCCATGTTCTAAACATATTTTAGAATATCATTTTATCTAACGACTTGTATCCTCCCTCATATCCGCTAAACGTTGCATATTGGTGCCGCCTAAGTGCTCGACATGGAAGGACGTACACACGTACCTGCGTTTTGGCACCATAAATAAAAGTATATCATTTTTATGTTACTGGACATTTTTTCTTTCATTACTGTGGATAGGTATAACTGTCTATTCCAATAAGTTTATCCTCTTGATTATACATTCAATAGAACGAAATTTATCTTGTTTATTTTAGTGAAGTGTTTATTACTTCGAATAATTAATAGATTTTTTCTTATATTATATTTTTGGCTCGTTTTTCACCACCGTGCTTTCATTTCCATGGTTTCCGTGGTCAAAATTTGCTATGGTAATGAAGAAAAAAACGCGGCAATGAAAAAAAAATCATTGCCATGCCTTGTAAAACAATTTAGTCTCATTGCCATGACCAGATGTTTCATTTCCGTAACTTATGTTCTCATCGCCATAGCATATTGCCAAAAGTATATCATATTAATTTGTTAATTTCCCATTTCTTTTTCGTGTAAAAGAATTGGCGTCGTTTTGGAATTGAGCAGCCATGAATGAAAATGGTATAATATGAAAGTACCTGCAGTAACAGGTTTCTTAGACAGATTCAAGTCTTATAATTAATCCTATCGATTAAAGCAATAAAAATACTGGCTGTTATTTTTTCCGATTTTAGTCGGTTCAATTACAGGATGTGGCAAGCGATTTTTCAGCATTCGTTAAACGCAGTTTTTTTTTCTTTTTAAAAATGAGGAAATGTTTCTTCTGAATGAAATTAGCTATCTCCAGTATTTAGAGTACTTTCCCTCCACATCTCCAATGCAAACGCGGTATCGTTTATCTAATACTAGCTGACCCAGCGAACTTCGTACCGCCATATTTTCTGATCCCATTCCCGCTGTATATCTCTAAATTTATCAATATTTCTCTACAATATTATGCATGTATTATGCATATAAATCTTCCTCTTGAATTACTCTATCTATTAAAAAAACCGATTCTAAATCCGTTGCGTAATTTTGAAGATTTAAGCATACACAGGGACAGACAGACAGCCATCGATGGGGTTACACTCGAAGTTGTTCAAGAAAAAATCTGCCTGGGATAAGTTATCCAGCTTGGTAAAAACAACTCCTAGAAAAAACTAGCCAGGATCCACCTAGGTTGGGCAGCAGCAAAGGAAACACTCTCTTAATCTTAAAAAATACACTGCGTTTAAGGATTTCCAAAAAACTCGCTTGCCACACTCGGTAATCGAACCGAATAAAATCCGGATGAAGCTATATTTTAATTGCATCAATCGATAGGGTCAATCTTAGGGATCAAATATCTCTAACAAACTTGGTAAAATAAGTAAAAGGAAACCCATAAAAGAGAAGGTATAGGAAGATTTTAGGCGTTTTGATCATCAGGTGTGTTATTTTTAGAAATCTTTGAATGCAGGTTTGTTTCCCTTTAAAAATAAGGTTATGTTTAACTTATGTAAAATTCGCTATCTCTAGTATGAGGGTACTTTCCCTCCAGGTAAAGTCGAAATGTTCCACCCTGTATATCGCAGCTCCGATATTACTTATAATAAAAATAACGACACTCATACGCGTGTTTAACACAGTGCCACTGAAAAAATAAATGACGCCAATGTCCATACACAATTGCCTAATCCCCTTTGTATTTTTATTATGTAAGTATAATTTCTCATGTAAGTAGGTACATAAAATATTATAAATCATAAATCATAAATCATAAATCATTTATTATTTTGCAGAAAGCACTGTTACAATGATGTTGTCAATACAATACAGTTAGTTCCAAGTGTTCCGACCTTAGAATAGGCATGCAAAAATTTGGCAGATTTGTATACAATAATCAAACAATAATTGTGTTATGTCATAGTCAATTCAAATAATACATTATCACAATAAATTACGCCATACCTAAGTACTGAGACTACCAGGCCGTGATATGCCGTCAGCAATGTATTTACATTTACAACCTGGGCCAATTCATGAAGAGCGTAGACCGATTTACTAATCTTTTTACATAATTGTTGTATGTGTGGTTTCCATGTTAATTTATTATCTATATGGATACCAAGGAATTTTGTTGTCTGTACTGCAACAACTGGCTCACTTTTGTAGTTGACCTTAGGAACCTGTTTTATATTATGTATTTTCATTTCCATGGTTGATTTTTTCATTCCCTTGGTATATTTATTTCATGCCCGTGGATGCTTGTTTCATTGCAGCGCACGCATGTGTCATCGCCGTGGCGCGTAATTTTTGATCTTGTATATCTCGTTAGCTTTTTTATTTATCTGCTAGATATTAAGCAAGAATACATATAGTATCAAAACCTATTATAAACGCGATTTGTTTTAACTACAAAACCTAAGGTAAAAAAAATCCACGGAATGAAGATTTTAATGGACCTGTTGAAATTCACCCATGTAGGATATAATGATATAATGAAACAACCATACAAAAACAACTTTAATACATTTTCCAACGAATATTTCATTTGGATGAAAGTTTGAAGTTTTCCCAGCATGAATACCGACATACAACAGGTTGAGATGATTTTCCCAGCATAAAAACCTACCTATACCAGTTGAATGAAATTTTGAAGCATTTATTAAGCTAACTATTCAAATCCATTTAGAAAGAGAAAAGAGAATCGACCTCCGGCGGGACTCGAACCCGCGAACTTTCCCTTACAAGGGGAACGCTCTGACCACTAAGCCACTGAGACCGCACGAAGCCAATCCAAATTCCTCTATACTTTCGTCTTTGCGGCGACGGTGGAGCCATCTACCGACACTCGTACGATACCGGTGGCTTAGCGGTCAGAGCGTTCCCCCTGAGGGAAAGATTGCGGGTTCGAGTCCCGCTCGAGGTCGATTCGCTTTTCTCTTTCTAAATCGATTTTAATATTTCATTCTATTAAAAGACTAGTGTTTTTTTAAATACATTATTACGGACTTACACCCGTATTCACAAACAATACTTCGCTATGCGTACCACCAAAACTGTGCAAAGAACGACAAATTCTCAGTGCGTTCGTTCTGGCAAGCCTTTTTATTCATTGATAACACTTAAGTAATTCTTCGTTGAGGGAACGCACTGCGTTATACTGCTCCGTGATGTTTGTGAATTAATTTTACCAGCCCTATGCGCTCGAGTACACTATGAGACCTCACAGTATCGTTTCTGAATACGGGTGTTAGACTGTGTATAGGTAAAGATTTTGCTTTAGTTAGAGTTTAGAGAATGAGTGAGCCTCGCACCTATAGGTAAGATTTCGAAGTCAACCGCATACGATACAGTGTATCCATTACTTGTTAAACTCCGATACGGATAAAAGGGACCATTGAGAAACCGCAATGAATTACGCGTATCTGCTGTGTGCGTCTGAAGTTGTCGTATGCGGTCACCTTTGGAATCATACCTTATTGTAGCCGGTATTCCTTAAGGGTAGGTCGGTTCAGACCCCGTAGATGTTAATATTCCACAATTCCACAACATCCCACACAACGCTATCTAGAACCATGGTAAGCGTAGCTCAACTAGCTTGTGTTATGGAATCTAGAATGCGGATAAACATACTTAGATACTTTTTTTTAAATACATACATAGAAACACCCAGACCAATGCAAATAGACATATTTGTGCATACAAATATTTACACTGAGCGGGGATCGAACCCGCGCCTCCTGCGTAGTGGCCGCGTTCACTACCGCCACGCCACAGAGAGGCCCAAATATGAAGTAGGTACACATATAGAAAGACCTTGAAACCGCAATTAATTACGCGTATCTGCTGTGTGCGTCTGCAGTTGTCGTATGCGGTCACCTTTGGAATCATACCTTTATTGTAGCTGGTATTCCTTAAGGGTAGGTCGGTTTGGACCCCGTAGATATAAATAGGACCCCATATATGAAATAGATACCGCGGTAGCCTAGTGGTATGGGTAATGGACTGCTGAGACGAGGTCTCGGGTTCGATCCCAGGTTTTACCATGGCACACACCAATGACTTTTCGATGCTTTTCGAAGTTATGTGTGTCTTTATCGCAGGTTTATAAGTGCCCGGTTAATGGCAATAGGCTCGCCACCTATTACATTGGGACCTAAACATAAACGGCGAAATGTGGGTGCTAGCACCTCTGCCTACCCCTTCGGGGATATAGGCGTGAGTTTATGTTATGTTATGTTATATGAAATACACATATACATAGAAAGACCTTGAATCCACAATAAATTACGTGGATCTGCTGTGTGCGTCTGTAGTTGTCATTATGCAGTCATCTTCGGAATCATACCTTATTGTATCCGGCGCCTTACCCTTATGGGTCGGTTTGGACCCCGTAGATATTAATAGGACCCCATGTATGAAGTACTCTGGTATATGTATGAAGAGTAGCCGCGTGGTTCCCGGCAGAGTAGAATTTGGGCCACCCCATCTCTTCCCATGCGGTGTCGTACAAGGCGACTAAGGGATAGGGCTGTTTAACATCAGACAGAATAATCAGTCCAGACTCAGCCTATACATGGCTCGAGTCAACAATAGTGCCCGGAAAACCGCAATAGGCTCACCCCCTATTACGTGGGACCTAATACAATGATTGGTGAAGTGTGGGTGTTAATTCACCTCTGCCTAATCCCTTCACGGATAAAGGCGTGATTGTATGTATGTATGAAGTACACATATAGAAAATAGAAAGACCTTGAAAATGGAATTCCACACATAACCCTATCGGAAACCCATTCTTACCATTACACAAGCTATTACACTTACACAGTACACACTAACAGTGTAGTTGTCATATTTACGTGCAGTCACATCGGGGACGTGGGATCGGTTCACATTATTATACGCATGGGAATTGTCTGTCCGTATGTGTGTTATATCTTGGGAACATTGCGTAATTAAACTATTGTTATGCATTACTTTAGAACGTGGTGCGTTTACAGGTGTTTGTTTAAAGATGGCGTTTTGTTTTATTTTTGGTTAACGATATTGTAGGTTATTAATAGTTTGGTATTGTTTGTTGTGTGTTTATGTCTGTAGGTCGTTAAGGGGTAGTCAGAGGTTTATTATTTATACCTTCGCTAGCTTATTGTATAGGATTTCTCAGACAGCGCATGGTGTATTGATTTCAAGGGCCATAAAAAGGGGTTTTGCTTTTCTGGAAGGATTTCGGATTGCAATCGTACTGCTACTGGCTTTTCCCGACAAAGTAACATCTCCTATTTATTAGTGTAAAGTAAAACTTAAATAATTAAGTTCTACTTTGAGTTGTAGACTATCTTTGGTCAGCTGTCTAGCGTGACAATGTAACAAATAGATTAACAGTAATAAGTAGGCGTAAATAATTGGGATAGCTTTTTTTAATATACCACTTAGGTGGCAGACAAGCACACGGCCCACCTGATGGGAAGTGGTTACCGTGGCCTATGGACGTATGCAACACCAGGGGCGTCACACTCGTGCTGCCGATCCTGAAGAAACCTTCTAATGCCCTTCTTGAAGAACCCCATATTGTAGTCGCTTGGGAAAAACATTCCACAGCTTGAGTGTGCGAGGGATGAAGTTCCTTTCATACCGCACACTGCACAGTGCGCACCGTTTCCGGGAAAAACAGCAATTTATTCGCGATAAAGGGATGTCCATAGACAACAGCTAGATAGTGAAATGCAAGTTTTATTTCTAAATATTTATATTGAAGTATTAATAATAATATTGTGACTATTCTGAGTTTACTGATTTAATGATTTTTGACTTTGACTTTTGACTTTGACCATTTTATTATTTTGAAATTACAAAAATACGTTTGACCTTATGTAATTTGAGCACGTAATAAAATTAATGTCTCAATTTAAATGTATTATTTACTTCATTTGTCCTGAGACAATGGAATCTGTGCATAACATTAGTCTACTTAGATAACATTAATAATACTAATTATATCTAAATAATAAGCCTCAATGGCGTATTTCATCTTATTTTTTTTTATCTAATGCAGGTCTGCCTACCCTACATATACACTTACTCACAGATTACATAGTCACTTATAAGACATCCAATCTGTTATAAATGCACTGTAACTTTATTTTTATATAACCACAGACATAATAAAAGATACTGTAGGTACGAACTGAGAACGTCCTTTTTCGAAGTCGGTTAAAAATATTTAAAATTATTAAAAATGAAATCTAAAAGTCGCGCAGCGGGCTACGGAGCGAGCTATGCTTATTTATTAGCTATTATTTATTAGTATATAAATTTTGACAAAGAATTAAAGTTACCGACATAGCTCGCAGAATAAGTAAGCTGAAGTGGCAGTGGGCAGGCCACATCCGTCGAAGGACTGATGGCCGTTGGAGCAGACAAGTCCTAGAGTGAAGACCACGCGACGGTACACGTAAGGTGGAACGCCCCCTAGCCAGATGGACTGACAACCTAAAAAGGTGGCTGGGACAGACTGGACGCAGAAGGTCATGGCGCATATTGAGAGAAGCCTATGTATAGCAGTGGATTACAACAGGTTAATTTATTGATTGATAAAAATAAAATACCCGACTGCTACTGAAAAGATGGAAACAAGATTGATAGCAGGCGCTACCGTTTGATTTTTATTGGGTTTATCATTTGCAAAATATGATCCTGTATATTATGTTTTGCTAACACAGTCCATAGTACATTTAATTACTATGGGAAAAAACGCCATACTGTTTTATAAGTAGGTACAACTTATATTGCACGCATATTGTCATGTTTCAAGGATTTCTCTCAAAATATTACTCACTAGGTGCAAGTATGAGCCAAACAATGGCCAGCCTTCACGGGTGCGACCTGCGACTGTTGGCTAACAAAGGGTATAGGTAGAGAACTATTGTCGTAATTCGGTAAGAATGTATGAGATTCTTTTCGTAGGCTTAAGTTTGTTTAATGGAGCGCTTAAATGGCGCTTTAGATTAAACGGATTTACAGGCAAAGTGGAGATTACTAATAATAGGCAATTTGACTAATTTCCTACCACCTACAGTCCCGGGTACTTTAAGCGGAGCGTGAAAAAGCATCTGATGAGGCCATCAAGCTGAGTGCCACCATTGTAACATGGTACGTGTCTGTAATGGTGACCCTCTTTTTAGAGACTTTGCCTTCAGCTTACCATCAGGGGAGGCGAAGTCAAATTGACCTCGAAAAATTACCACTTTATAATGATACTGATATATTGTCCGCGGCTTCACCCGCCTTCATGTCGGATATCGTGACCAAACATAGCCTATGTCCTTTAGCAAGGTCTAATCTATCTCTGTACTAAATTTCTTCATAATCGGTTCAGTGGTTTACGCGTGAAAACATAACAGACAGACGAAACAGAGTTACTTTCGCATTTACAATATTAAGTATGGAAGTATGGATAATGAACTTAAATAGGTTTAAAGATATTTAACTTAGAAAATTCTATTTAATAACACGCCCGAAAAATTTAAAAAATTGTACTTGCATGTGACGTCATTCGCTAGTTGCAGTAGTTGCGCGTACCTACTGCAAATGTATGAATAGTAAGAGAATATTACATTTATATACATTTATATACGTTTATACGTTGCGTTTATACGCGTAGTTCATTAAAGTAACTAATTTGGAATTTAATGAAGAATCTAAAAGTTATGAATTTAGACTTGATTTGACTGTTTACATTTTGACTTGCTTTGGGAATTAAAAATAATTAAAAGTCGTAATTTCAGTTTAGTTAGGCAATATCTTATTTTGCAAGGGATATTTTTTTCAGAACAAACTAAGATATTAAGCAGTACTGGGGAAGAACCTTTTCGAATAGCCTATTGGGTTAATAAAGGGTGAGTCTATGGTAATATAGGGCTTTACAAAGATCGCCCGACTGATGATTCATTGCCTTTGATGACCTCTGTGGCGTAGCGGTAGAGCGTTCGACTGCTACGCCGTAGGTCGCGGGTTCGATTCTCGCTCAGTGCAAATATATCGTATGCATGAATATATAATTATCTACATTTATTATCTGGGTGTTACAATATACAATTATGTATGTATTTACATAAACAGTATTTAATATTTTTAATTGCATTCTAGGATCTATGTAAGTTACGTTATAGGTAGTTCGGGTTATATAGCTATGTGTAGATTGTCCTGGTTTGTTTTTTTATTACACTTAGGTGACAGACAAGCACACGGCCCATCTGATAGGAAGTGGTTACCGTGGCCTATGGACGTATGTAACACCAGGGGCATTACACTCATGCTACACCCTGAAGAAACCTTTTAATTCCCTTATTGAAAAACCCCATATTGTAATCGCTTGAGAAAACCACAGCACGGAGTTCATTCCATAGCTTGAGTGTGCGTGGGATGAAGTTCCTTTCATACCGCACAGTGCATGTAGTAGAGTAGTGATATTGTGAACTATAAACTACTAGCTTTCGGTTATCACAACCAAATATAGCCTATATCCTATCCTAAGATCTAATATCTTTACCAAATTTCATCTAAATCGGCTTAGTGGTTTAGGCCTGAAAGCGTAACAGAACAGACAGACGGAGTAACTTTCGTATTTATAATATTAGTAATGGATCATTGGACTGCGTCTGTGACGTAGCGGTAGTGAACGCGGCCGCTACGCAGGAGGCGCGGGTTTGATTCTCGCTCAGTGCAAATATTTGTGTGCATGAAATATGAATATTTGCATTGGTCTGGGTGTTTCTATGTATAATATGTATGTATTTACGAAAAAATAAGTGTCTAAGTAGGTATGTTTATTCGCATTCTAGAACACATAACACAAGCTAGTTAAGCTATGCTTACTTTGGGTCTAGATAGCGTTGTGTAGAATGTCCTACAATATTTATTTATTTATTTATTATTCCTCAAAATGTCTACAAACACACGACAGTCAAACCGTCCGTCTGTCGCCACGAGATAATGCGTCTACACGTTGCGTAGTGAGCGGATGTTATGCGTCAGTTTATTGTATTGCACACTGTAATTACAAAGATTTGCGACAATTCCTGAGTCGCGCAAGCGATGTTGTCGCTCACAAACCGTGTCTATCAGAGTTAACCTTACTGTTAGACATGTGTTTTGGCCTTAACAGGGCTTCTATATCAGGCGAAACTGTATAATTTTCATAGACTTTCTTGCTTCTTCTTACTCTTAGCGTTAATTCCCAGTCGCATCCGAAGCTTTCAGCTCGGAGTCTGGGGTCCGCTTAACCAGTCTAACTACGGATTTGGCTAGACCTCGATATTTTCCGTGAAGCGATTGTCATCTGACCTCCACAACCCAATGTTAACATTAGGCGATATCGAAACTATGCAGTTAGACCGTTGTTTTTTTGGATTTTTTTAGCCAACTACCTGTAACGACTGCCATAGATGTTCTTATGGCAACCGGGACCGACAGCTTAACGTGCTCTCCGAGGCACGACCAGACCAATGCAAATACTCATATTTCATTCACACAAATATTCATGAACGGGGATCGAACCCGCGCCTCCTGCGTAGCGGCCGCATTCACTACCGCTACGCCACGGAGGCTGTCAACTGTCTTGCTATAACAAGTTTTGACTGAATTGTCAGAACCTTTCTTCTGTCTATTCTTCTGTCACACCTTTATCTCCGGAGGGTAAGGCCGAGTTGAATTAACACCCACAATTCACCAATCAATATAATGATTCGGTCCCACGTAATAGGGGGTGAGGCTATTGCCGTATTCCGGGTACTATTGTTGACTCGAGCCATGCATCTGAGGCTGAGTCTGGGCTGCCCCTCTAGACAAGTGGCAATTCGTTGCTCGGCGTATGATGGAATAGAATGCCAAATGTATGGGATTTGACGTATATGACAGGCGTCAACGAATGTCAAAAACGTCAAATCCTATATAATATTTGTCATTCTATTCCATGATACGTCGAGCAACGAATTGCCACTACTTGTCTAGGGGGGCTGTTTATAACAATCTGATGTTAAACAGCACTATCACTTAGTCGCCTTGTACGATACCGCATGGGAAGACACGGGGTGGCCGAAATTCCATTCCATTCCATCCGGGAACCATGCGGCAATCAAAACATATATCTACCTACATACATACATATAGCCACGCCTCTTTCCCATAGAGTAGGCTAGCGTGTTTTATGAAATCTAGACTGCGATTAAATGCAGTTTTTGCTCCAAAGTATTAGCTTTGGATGCTACCGCATCTGATGTTATGTTGTATGAGTAATTTACGAGAAAAAAAAATTTGTTTTCAGACAGATGAACGACTTTTTAAATATATTATACTAGCACCCACATGTTCCAGTTGGGTTGGCAGAGGTGAATAGCACAACCATTTTATTAAGTAGGTATACTTTTCAGTCCCACGATATAGATACATATCATGTCAGTCATGTGCTTCAAATAAAGATATACCAGAAGGTTAACTATAATTTGTCTTTAGAGCTCAAGATTTGTAAAAAAAAAAACAAAGTTATCATATTAAAATACTTTATGTTATCTACTTCTTTTCAAAAAAAGAACACAGACAAATCAAACTACAATAATTAACTTAAAAATCGTTTCATTACCAGAAAATGGCCTTAAAAAATCTATTTACAGTACATGAGTATTATTTAAAAATAAACTTTATTACAATAAGAATAAATACCTTAATGTCTCTTCTCATCCATCGCGTGCGTGGAGCCTTCCTCTCCAAGGATCTGGACATTCCTCACCTGCTTCCTCGTAGGAGCTGCAGTCGTCAACTCCGTTGGTGGAACCGGCGTCGGTGTGAAGTCAGGACTGATGGCCAGTACCAGCATCTTCAACAACAAAGCCTCTCTTATTTCTGGAGGAAGGAACTCTGGCATCTCTTCGACATGATTCGAAGAAGACCCAGCTGTATCATACGGTCTATTGTACCGTCTTCTCGGCATATATCTCTGACTCTCATACTGATTGTCATAACCTTGGTTCTGATACTCCTGTCTGTACTGGTCGTACCGATAGTCGTATCTGCCGTCGTCTTGGTACCGTTGGTTGTAGCGGTAATCATTCTCTGGCCGGTAGACTTGCGATGGCATCATGTCGTCCATCAAGGTCTGCAAGCGACTCTGTCTGAAGATTAGAATGTTTAGCAAGCGGCGAAGATCTCTGGTACTCACAGGGGCAGCTATTGAGGACATCTCATCTGATGGGTTGTATCTTGGTTGGAACAACGGAGCCTGAGTTGGTGGTCTGTACGGGTTTACGTATCTTGACTGGTAACCTTGGAGAGGGATTCCTCTTTCATCTACCGGTATTGGTATAATTCTTGTGACTGGTCTGACTTCATAAGGCTCTTGGGGGTTTTGGGACCTGACAATATCCTGGGATGGTTCCTTCACATAGTGTTGTTCCAATACTTTGTTTTGGAACTCGTACTGGTGATAAGGCCGTTGGTTTCCGATGGGTATGGCAGCACCAGGATTGTCTTTCAGGTACTCTCGTGTCCTGAAGTGGACAGCAGCTGGTGGTCTTCTATATATAGGCTGTTGATAAACCCTCTCATCAGGCTCTCTTTGAGGTTGGATATGAACGACTGGCACTGGATTGGTAGTCACCACACTATCATGATCAAAAACACGTCCTGTACTAGCTTCAATGGTTGTCTCCTGTTCTTGTATAGGCTCCTGGTACTGCTGCTGGATTTTCTCTCTGGCAGCAACTAAGGAGTGAATAGGCACTAGTCGTGGTCGAGGCGTTGTAGTTGTGAATAAGGGACGAACAGTTCCCATGGCTAAATGGCTTCCATACACGTCTGTTGAATCATCTCCGACTGATTGCTGCAGGCTGACCATACGTGGGTTAGGGCTAGTTCCATATAACTCTCTACGTATCGTGTTAGCTTTATTCCCTTCGCTATCTTGATCATTCTCCGTAATATGTTCGTAGACTGGTTTTACTGTCACAGGAATTTTAGTTGTGGTTTGTCTCGCAATCAAATCATCTTTCGCCAGTGCTGACATTGGTTTCAGAATCTGATTTCGCGTTTTCATATCATCCACTTTTGTTTTGTATAAATCCAATATATTACTTGTCGTCTCCTCAGCTTTTTGGGCTTCTGTAGTAGTTTCTGTGTGTGGTATTCTTGTGGAACTAGCATGAAGTCTCCTTCTCGGTATGGCTTGAATCACTGTACCTCTAGTGGTATACGACCCTCTGGTGGGATACACAACTGTGGGTAAAGGCCGTCTAGTAGTCGAAGACACTGTTTTATTCACTCTCACAATCATTGTCGGAGGATTTGGCGTCGTGGTGGTCACTGGTACTGGTGTGCTGTCACTCGAAGATGTATAGGTCACTCGTTTCACTTCACCATCCTGATCTATATACCCGAAAGTACCTTTCACATTGCCATGAGGGTCCCTATTTTCGATTTTGAAGGTTCCATCATCAGCTTCATATCCTATAGTATATGATCCATCGTCGTTTAGTCTTCGAATTTGTTTTACAATTTCAACTTTTTTCGGATCAGCAGTTTCACTGGCTTTGAGGATTTCTTTGGTGGAATTGTTCGGTGATTCTGTTGTCGCATCTTTGGTGGAATTCGTAGCTGATGCTGTAGTGATACACGCAATGATGATGAAGATGATCATCTCGCTGAGGTTGCTGTCGGCATGTCGGCGGTACGGCTGCGCCGGCGTCGCGAGTCCTCTATATAAAAATATCGCCCCACTCGCACCGCCGGCGTGCGAATCTTGCGCAAGCAGTGCCATTGTTGTCATTTCATTATCTGAAAAGGAAAATCTTTTTCTGACTAACTAGATTTGTGCTGTAAGTTCTCGATTGTTTAATTGTCCAAATAGTTTTGTAAAACAGTATGCCTGTGGACGAATTTGGCTTTAGGGCGATATAGATTCGTTAGTTATTTTAATTGTTTGATTGTTAGCATGTTTGTGTTGGTCTGCCGGGCTCCCACGATAGCCAAAGTCAACTTTGTAATAACTGTTAATTTTAGGTCACGTTTTTAATTACTATTTTGTAGTACAACATTCAATAGTTTCTTGTTTTGTAAGGATATTAGATCTCAATTAAAATGTTATGAAGATGCTGCGTCGTTTCCGGTCGAATGGCAGAGATTGCATCTCTTTCCGTGGGTCATATAATGAGAATAGATACATGTCAGTGCTCCATCAGATATTCATCGCTCAACATACTTATATATTTAGAAAATAACTTCTAGACACCTACCTATAACCTACAACATAATAGTATCGTTGTAAAGTAGTCGTGTCTGTACAGTGGAAAGTCATTTAAAAAAATCTCCTGGGGTAAGTATGTTATTTTACAATACTGAAGATTTTTTTGAAGTCTTGTCTGTTTGTCTGTTTGCAATGGACGCAAAAACAAAAACAACTGGACAGATTTTGATGCGATTTTTTTGTTAGAAAGATTTTGATCAAACTTAAAATTTTACTTAAGTTTGATCAGAATCTCACTTTGTCATGGGCTGTATGTGTACTGTCGGATTGAGAACAGCCCTATCTTTTAGTCGCCTTTTACGACAGCCACAGTAAGAGATGGGGTGGCCCATTCTACTCCACCGGGAACACTGCATATAAATCCACATGAGTGGTAAGAATGCAAATGTTCAAAATGTTGCTACAGTAAATTTGTTTCCAAAAATAACTTGCCCATCTCAGGAATAAACACGGAACTTCATACACAGCTGCTGCACACAGAACCACTGAAAGATTACAACCCATTAAGATTGTTTGATAAAGATAGATCTCACCGTGCAATTAAGTCTAGTAAATTCACCTTGCAGGCACTGAGTGGCAAGCAAAATAATACACCAGTGACAGATGAAGGTCCAAGTACCAGGGTATCAGAGGTCACAGTTTACCTGATCGATGGGCACCGTTGTAAACTCTAAACTGCAGATATTAACTCATTGCTATCAATAGGAAAAAAACTGGTTGGTGTATGAGGTTCTAGTTCTACCAGGAATGCCGCCTGGCCTCCCAATTCTGAGAGTTAGTCCATCAAGGACCGTTAGAGCAACCGACGGTCTACAGACGGCGTGCGTTTTAGTCGGTTCGAGTCCGACATAACCTCCTCCCCAGGCTCTCTGGGGTTATCCGTGAGGATATTTCGCACGATAAAAAAATCATACACTTTGCTTTGCTTTTTATTGTATCAACCTGTGACGACGACCTGCCTATGCCATGATCCCGTTTCCCGTTAACATTATTGTACAGTACGTATCTTATCATTGTAAGTTTACCAGCAGAAGAGGTGAAGTGTTAATATTGACGTGCTAGCTTTAGAGTGACACATTGAGAATTTTATGTGTCTACTCATATTTAAAAATTTGAACCAGTCACGTAGGTTACGAAACAAAATAACCGCAGGACCACATACCTTAATGTTAGAGAATGATTAAATGTAGTCTAATTTACGAAATGACGAGTTGATGATTATATTGTACCCTTATATGTATAGTTGAAGTTAACTAATCTTGTATTAAGACCCTTTCATCACAAGTTTTGTACATTAGGAATTAGCTCGTGGGAAGTTCTTGTGAACGACAAGACACTTGTAAAGGTGGATACACACTGCGTTATGTGTTATTCGAAAGAAAGAAAGAAAACTTGTTTATTGGGAATTAAAACGCATAGAATCAAATGACAATAATAATAAAATAAAATACAAAGAACAGAGAAATCTAATATATAAAAATCAATGCCACTTTTCGTTGTTAGCTTATAACTCAAGAACTGCTGAACCAATTTGGCTCATTTCATATAAAATATGGCGGTACGAAGTTCGCCGGGACAGCTAGTCTAATAATATAAAAATCAATGCCACTTTTCGTTGTTATTTTATAACTCAAGAACAGCTGAACCGATTTGGCTAATTTTAGTCTCGAAATATTCGTATCCAGGGAAGGTTTAAAGAATGAGAAAATAGGTGCAGCGGGAACGGGAAAAATATAGCGGTACGAAGTTCGCCGGGACAGCTAGTAATACTTTTTTTTTTTTTTTTTTATCGTGCGAAAAATCCCCACGGATACCTCCCCCGCCGGAGTCGGAGGAGGAGGTTATGTCGGACTCGAACCGACTAAAACGCACGCCTTCTGTGGGCCGTCAGTTGCCGGAGGTGAGATTGTCATAGCCATATCCCTCGCACCCCGGCCGACCCAGGGCCATATCTCTCGATATGGCCCTCTTCCGGTGTGGGGACCACGGAGTCCCCAACTCGCCCCCGGGTATGGGGGGGCACGCAATGCGTGCCACCGCCGTGGCCTGCTTCTGCTAGGGTGACAGGCGACCCCACCCGTCACCCCCAGGCCCGCGCTCATGGGGGGCGGAGGTCATTCTGCGACCTCCGACGCCCGAGTTGCCGCCGCTCGTCGCGGGCCGCGCGGTCTGCGATTCTCCTTCGCTCCTCGCGGGCCGCAAGGGCTGCAATTCTCCTTCGCTCGCGCTCCGCCGCCCACTTCACGAGCATCACTTGCTCGCAGAAGGAGGCGCCGGCGGCCCACGCATCCGCGCAGCGAACCATCGCTGCGAGCAAGGTGGCGAGCGTGAGAGCTCTCACTCCCAGGGTCGCCACCAGCTCCCGTCGCGGCGTCTCCCACGCCGGACACTCAGTGAGCGTGTGCAGCGCCGAGTCCTCGCTCGCGTCGCAGTGATGGCACTCGGACGTTGGCTCTTTCTTCGCGGTCCGATGCAGATACCGTCCGAAGCATCCATGATCGGTGATGATCTGCGTCAGCCAGAACGAGAGGCCGCCGTGTGGCCTCTCTAGCCACTCCCCCATGATGGGTCTTACCGCCGCTACTACGGCGCGCCCTGCGCGTGGTTGCCCAAGTTGTAGCTCCCACTCCGCCACCATGTTCCTGTGGAACCGGGATCTCACAGCCCGAATTTCTTCAGGCTCAGGATCGTGTTCCCGCTCCCGCGCCGCCTTTCGGAAGCGGTATAGCGCCGAAAGAGATCTCGCTTCCAGGATCCACGGTAGCGATCCGGCGAGGAGACTCGCTGCTTCAAAGGATATCGTGCGGTACCCCCTGATGGCCCTGATGGCCACAATCCGCTGCGGTCTACGCAGCAGGTCCACGTGCCTGGCTCGCAGGTTGTCTGCCCATACGGGGCTCCCATATAGAGCCATGGACCGCACGACACCCGTGTAGAGTCTCCTGCAGGAGTTCTCCGGGCCCCTCAAATTGGGCAGCAGACGCTTCAGAGCAATAGCTGTTAGCACCAATTTGGGGACCAGACTTCGGAAATGTTCCCCGAAGTCCCACCGACCGTCGAGTACGAGCCCCAGATATTTCATCTGGGGCTTGATGTCGATGAGAGTGTCTCCCACTGTGATGCTGGATCCCGCTGGTGGTCCGCGCCGAGGTCCATGAAAGAACATTGCCTTGGTTTTCTGCGGATCCACCTCGAGACCCAGCCGCCGGATCCTTTCCACAACTTGGGCAACCGCGGTCGTGGCCTTCCGGGTCGCTTCGCGGTGTGCAGCCCCGCTTGCCGTCACTAGCGTGTCGTCCGCATAGCACGTAACGGCGGCACCATCTACGAACTCACTGCGAAGCACCCAGTCGTATCCGATGTTCCACAGGAGCGGCCCCAGGACCGATCCCTGCGGAACACCGCACGACATCTCTCTCCGACCGACACCGATCGCACTTGGGTAGATGACGGCTCTCTCCGTCAGGTAAGCCCCGACTATGCGGCGGAGGTATAGAGGCATCGTTGGAGAGGACAGCTAGTAATACTTCGAAAACTGTGTATACCTGTGCAATGCAATTCTACACATCAGTGACTATGACATACCTGCTTTTCGTCATATTCGGCCGCATTCTGATGAAGTGTGGAGGGCTCATCATCATCATCATCTTCATCATGGAGACGTATTTTCCTGATTGCATCCGTGGCCAAGATGACCTCGGAGCTCATGGTCCGCCTTCATTCCTCCTCCACTTCGCACGATCTTGGGCGTCCATGGTAGTGAGACCATTTGCACAACGTCAAGCCAGGACTACCTGGACCCGGTAAAATTGTAAGCATACCTCAAAAGGTTATTGGTTAATAAATAATAATACTATAGCGGAGTGTGGCTCCGCCTTAAGGCACAGACGTCATTTTATTGTTCTTATTATTATATACTTTTAATAATCTGCTGATGAGGTTTTAATGGGGTGCTGTATGCTCTTAATTTGGTAACATTTTCAGGTATACCTAAGTATGTATTAAGTAGATTTTTTAAGGTTAATATTGGCTACGAAATAGCCACTTTCTAAACTTATGAACTGGCAAAGACGAACGATGAGGATCGTCGACAATCCCATACTCGCAGGCGATGTGGAACCTCTCAGCCTCAGGAGGGACTTTGCACGCACACTCAAGCTGTGGAATGAACTCCGTGTTGTGGTTTACCCGAACGACTACATAAGGGGTTCTTCAAGAAGGTCATTAGAAGGCTTCTTCAGGATCGGCAGCACGAGTGTAACGCCCCTGGGGTTGCATACGTCCACAGGCCGCGATAACCACTTACCATCAGGTGGGCCGAGTGCTTGTCAGCAGCTTCCATAATAGCTCGCCACAAGCAATAGCAAAAAGCTAAAGCAGCAGCAGTTAAGGTTGGCTAAGATCTCGAACACATTGGTGTATGTGTATGCCGGGGAAAAAAATCTACGTTGTGATAACGTGACACAGTTACTAAATTCAAAAAAACAATACGTTGTGGCGACACACCATCTCGTGTTATTCACTGGAACTAAGATGTGAATTTATAAGTTACAATTAACATAACTAGTCAATGTAAAAGTTCTCAATAAATACGCTAGAGGTCTCTTCTACAAAATACATAAAAACCTTAAAACATAAAGTCCTTGCATTAATCCTGGTCGCCTGTAGCCTTCACCTCGGAGTCCAGGGTCCGCTTTTGCCATTCTAACTGTAATGCGGCTGAATTTCGATAATTTTCGTGAAACGATTGCCATCTGAGCTTCTCATTTCATTGGCGAGTAGGTATTGCATACGTCCATACGCTACGGTAACCACTTCCCACAAGGTGGGTCGTGTGCTTGTCTGCCACCTAAGCAGTAGTTATAAAAAAATACTACGCCATTATGTAAGGCTGATAGTTTATTTCATGTATCAAAGTAGATCAGCCTGTAGATGTATCAGCTTGCGAGTGGCTGACTTGCGCTTTCAATATCTGGGTGTGGCCCCACACAGTCCACCTATACGGAAGGACCCGTATTCACAAACAATACCTACTTCGCTATGCGTACTACAGAAACTGTGCAAAGAACGACAAATTCTCAGTGCGTTCGTTTTGGCAAGCCTTTTTGTAATACTTCGTTGAGGGAACGCACTGCGTTAGATACTGCTCCGTGATGTTTGTGAATTAATTTTACCAGCCCTATGCGCTCGAGCACACTATGAGGCCTAACAGTGTTGTTTGTGAATACGGGTGTTAGTCCTCTTCATCGGCTTTTCTCAACTCAGTTGGGGTCGCCTTTACAGTTTGTGATGCGGTTGAACTTCAAAATTTTCCTTAAAGTGACTGCCATCTAATCTTCACACCTTCCTTTCTATGCCTAGGTACTAAAATTTAAGTAGTATGGAAGACTTAGTTGCCAAGAAACGAAGTGAAGAAAATTAATTGGTTTATAAAGGTTTCTCCGATAAAAATGCGGAAGGAGGCAGTTGTTCTGCTGTCGTATACTTTACACTAGTAAGTTATGAGTATAGTAATCACTAGGTGGTTACTTACGATCTCGATAACTGATCTAGTTATGTAAGATTGTAGTTTACAAGTTTGTTGCATGGTAATTAATTTGTAAGACGTTGAACTATTATATCCGTTTTACTAACGGCCTGTCTCACTTTATCGTACGGGCAAATTCCATCTGATTGTAGCGCCACCTAACAGCCCCCCTAGAAAAGTGACAATTCGATTGTCCAGCGTATTGTGGAATAGAATGACGAATGTATGGGACTTGACGTATATGACAGTCGTCAGCATACATCGTTCGATGTTCTATCGTGGTGGTAATAAATGATCTTTTATACCTACTGTCACGTTTTTCAATATCCTATCATCCTCATCATCACGGCGAGTCCAAGTCAAAATACACGCTGTGGATGCAACCGGGGCTTACCTACTCTTCGTCCGGCTTATCTTGGTAGTAATCTGTTGCCATCAGATCCCAACCCCGAGAGCAGAGACTAGCGGTTACAGGAGAAGTTGTTTTGGCCTCAAAGGCCTTGATGGTGCCCCATACACTCATATAGTAATGTCCTACCAATATGATTCTAAATGCGCTGAGGTTTCTTGCTATCCAAGACTTACAAGGTCTCCATCTATGCTAAGCGGAGTAAGAACAGTCCTATCCAGTAGTCATCTTCTCTCGCCCTCTGGATCCTCCTCCTCTCTCGATCTCCTGATGGGGTTGGTATCTTCTACTTGGTTGGGAACGTGGAAACCTTGGTAAGTAACGGTTACTTACCAAGCACCAGGAGGTTTCCACGAAAAAACGTTTATATCAGAGTCGAACTGAATAAAACGACTTGGTGTCTAACAATAGGTCAAATGTGTTGCTGGGAGAGGCAGTGCCCTCGTCTCCTACCCTACGATAGGTTTCCCTCTTGCATCATCTATGTCAGTTACTGGTAATTTGGGTATTTTTAATTAAAAATGGAAACAAACTTATAAAAATATAATTTATTATTTAAAACAAAAATATTACAAATCAATCATTTGTAAGTTTTCTTTTACAAAACGCGTGCAAAGACTGTCACGCACAAAACTCTTTTCATACGTTACAATATTTTATACTTAACGCTAATCACTAAAATTACATTAAGGTACTGATTAGACACAGCGATTATGTACACGGCGCGGGGGCGCCACTGTCCATCCATAAACTTTACATTTAAGCATACACACTTTCGCACTCGATTATACCTATCGACCAATCGAAGACTTGTACGTAGTATATGGCCTTACCTCATGAGACTGGACTGATTGGTCGAAAGCGATTAACTAGCTCAGCTACGTATCTATATAGACTAAAACTGGATGCCGTGCCCTCTGAGGAAGGCGTCGATCTGTCCGGAGGATGCGGACTCTCCACGAGGAGCCACGTAGTAGAACTGCGCCGGCGCCGCCTGCCCCTGGGGTGCCACGGACAGCCTCTGGGCCTGAGCCCTCGCCGCAGCCCTGTCCCTCTGCAACTGGCTTTGCTGAATCTGCTGCTGTTGAGCAAACAACTGCTGCGAGTTCTGGAACTGGCTCTCAGATTGCTGTCTCTGGTAAACTTCTTGAGGAGCCTGGATATTTTGAACTTGGTGCCTGTATAGAGGACCAGAGGGAGCGGCAGAAGACGGTATCGAAGGCAGCTGAGGAGACGATACGAATGGTCTAGGTGATTGTGGTGTAGCTACGAATGGCTGCAGCCTCTGGTTCAAGTTTAGCTCTCCCTTTGTCTGAGGCAGTGACTGGAACAGCTGGGTGTTATAGGATCCACTTGAAGGATCGTAAACGAGCTCAGTGGAGTATAGAGGGTTGCTGCTTGGGGCTGGAGCGTTGGGAGACGTCGCTTTAGTCGGGCTAGCGATGCCACCGCTTGAACCCTGTTGGCTCTCACGGTGGAACTTCGCGAATTCAGCGGCAAAGTCGATTGCACCTGGTCTGAGAGTTGTGCCGATAGAAGGAGCAGGAGATGGGGAATAGTTGGGTGCTGGGCTGTACTGAATTTGAGGTTGGGGCTTAGCAGTCACTTGGATGAGTTGCGGTCTGAATGTAGTCGCTGGAGGCAGACTTCTTGGTGTGGATCCTTGTAACGGACGAGGAGTGATGTTAATAGGTTGGTTTTGGTAAGGTCTTCTAGGAGTAGGAGCAGGGCGTTGAACAACTCGTTGCCTGATGTGCTGGAGAGGTTCTTCTTCAGCCTCGTCATCATCGGCGTCGCGGAAGTCGTTTTGGTAGAAAGTCGTGGGTGGTCGTGGGGTCGTGGGTCTTGGCGCTGGTCGAGTAGGATAGTTTGGTTCAGGGTCGTCTCTTTCTGCGGAGTCAGGAGCTGCAGCTTCTTGTTCATCGTCATCAGGTTTGTTAGGGTCACAGGGG
Source organism: Eilema depressum (assembly GCA_914767945.1). Classification (NCBI taxonomy): domain Eukaryota; kingdom Metazoa; phylum Arthropoda; class Insecta; order Lepidoptera; family Erebidae; genus Eilema; species Eilema depressum. The sequence goes on from OU612020.1 coordinate 21,832,136, forward strand.
TTGCCGGAGACGTAGGTGAACTCTCGTTTGTTACCGTCGGGGTCAACATAACCGTACTTCCCGCGTACTACGCAATCTGTTCCCCTGGTTTCTTCCTTGAAGGAGCCGTCAGCCGCCTCGTAGCCGAATGTGAAGCTACCGTCATCATTCACCTGAAATTAAAGTATAGATATTTTTACTTAATCAGCATATTAATGTGTGTCCCTCCAAGTCCAAGGTCTTTGGGGCCCAAGCCAACCTCGACTGCTAGCGAGGCTGGGGGGTCAGCCAAATCAAAAGGAGAATACCCCAGGTTCCGATGTGACGGCTATGTAACCGGGAACCGAGTTAAAATTTTATTGATGTTGATTTAATTATCAGGTATAATTTTATCTAAGAATATTTCAGTGGCTTGGCAAATTCTTAGAAGCCTCACTATTGCATACATAAGGTTTTTATGGATTTGCTACATAGGTAGGTACATAAATGATTCGTTTTAGTACTAAGATACTAGCCATTAACCCATGGCGAAATTAAATTGCATTGTATAATAAAACTGAATTTAGAATTTCGTTATCCCAAAACCTTGATTTGCAAATTTATTTTTAGCCATTTCCTAACATACTGTTCTGAATTCTATGAATTGGAGAAGAACTTTCAAGACTTGCACCTGTGACAGTCCCTTTCGTTAAATGCTAAGTAGTAGAGGCTGTTGTATCTTTCTCCCTAAAGGGCGTAATGTTCACCCCAGGGAATACCATGCTACACTTAGCACGAGTTTATTTTTATTTTTCATTTCTAAACGATTCCATCGTCTAAGAAGCTTTTTTAGTGCGGATCACAGGAGCTGTCGGACTCAAACCGAATAGGAATTCGTCACAACTGGTGGCTGGATCAATCAATCAATTAGCCTACTGCAGTCCACTGCTGGACATAGGCCTATCCTAGTGTGCGCCACGTTTGCCGATCCTCCGCCTTTCGCATCCAGTCCGTCCCAGCCACCTTTCGCAGGTCGTCGGTCCACCTGGCTAGGGATGTCCCACCTTCCGTTTTCATACGCGCGGTCTCCACTCTAGGACTCGTTTGCTCCAACGGCCATTGGTCCATGGCATTCTCTAGGGCGGAGGTACTTCCCCAGTTGGACTGCTCGATTGGGAAGGAAACACCTTCGTGTCCTACCTCCTGTTGTTGTGTTGACTCCAATAATAAATGTATCTTTGTCTGTTCAAAATTCTATCCTCACCTTATTGTAGTTTCTGATGGTCTGTACCGGCGGCTGCTTATTGGTCTCGTGAATTTGCTGCGGCTGTTGCTGCTGCTGCTGCTGTGGTTTGAACCTCGAGGGCAATGGCTGACGCTGCAGGGTTCTGGGCTCGTATTCTTCGTCTTGGCGGTTGTCGGCTCGGTAGAGCCCCTCATACTGGTCTGCTATAAGTAGCACCTGGAAAATTTGTCAGAAGACTGTTAGAGATCAGAGAATGACTGTTTCGAGATGTAGGGGTGTTTGGGACCCATCAAGATCTTCGGGATCGTGGGATCCCCTTGATTTCCACTAAAGAGATCTATACGCTGTCTATGAACAGTCTCAGCTGTGGCGTGATAGTAGTGAACGCGACCGCTACGTAGAAGGCGCGGGTTTGATCCCCGCTCTGTGCAAATATTTGCATTGCTCTGATCGTGCCATGGAGAGCACGTTGAGCCGTCGGTCCTGGCAGTCGTTATAAGTAGTTGGACACTTAAAAAAGTCCAATGACCGGTCTAACTACAATACTTCCATATTGCCAATAGGTTGTGGAGATCAGATGGCAGTCGCTTCACAGCAAATAGCGACTATCAGCTAAACCCTGGATTGGAAAAAGCGGAACACAGACTTCGAGGTTAAATCTTCGGATGCAACTGGGATTTACGCTAGGATGAAGATAATGAAGAAGAGTAGCGAGTCCTTACCTGGTCTCCAGATGCGCGTGGCTGCGCTTGAGGTTCATAGTCGTATTCATCAGCTATGGCCTGTTGGTAGCGAGGTCGCGCGCGGGCACCAGCCGCTACTCCTATGCATAGCACTAAACACAAGACCTGCAACAAAAATAAATAATTTTATGAGTAACTAAATAATAGATCAATTCGTAAACAGCGCTGTCTAGAACCAAATTAAGCGGAACTTGTACAATGGATTGTAATGACGTATGCCAACAAAATATTTTAGATTTTTTTAATAAAATGCATAGAAACCCCCCCCCTAGACAAGTGTCAATTCGTTGCTCGGCGTATGATGGAATAGAATGACGAATGTATAGGATTTGAAGTTTTTGACATTCGTTGACGCCTGTCATATACGTCAAATCCCATACATTTGGCATTCAATTCTACGAAACACCGGCCCGGCACTTGTCTAGAGGGGCAGAACACAAAGAGGGGAGGATTCACCGGGTGTTCGAGTAGCTCCCTGGGCTATCTTAAAATTTGAACCTACATGCATTCTTGACGGTAATGTTTTGGGTTATCCACTGTTGGCAGGCGCGGTCCGAAGGGGGGGGGGTCACAGGGGACATGACCCCCCCCCCCAAACCATGCACGACATATTGAAAAGTTCCAGTACGAGGGGAAGGGCGGGGGTTAAATTTCTTAAGGAATTTCCGTAGTGACCCCCCCCCCAACTTCAAGCTGCGACCACGCCTGACTGTTGGATGACGGAAAGGGTAGGTTTGCACAGAACGGCAGTCGAAAGTTCTACCGTCATATCACACAGGACACGAATTCGATCATTTTTCGTGCTAGAAGTACAGAGCTCTACAGTACGCCTAGGTATAGACTTTCGTAAACAGATCGACTAGAGTCTGACCCCCGAAACCGAGTAAAGCCTGCCTCAGAGGCTTGCAGGGCGGATTGATATAGGCCCCTAAGATCATTGAGGGCCTCATAGAAACCCTCATGCTGTGTGTGAAGGCACAACGGATTCTAAACTTTTACGAATTGAGTTTAAAACAAAAATATTGCATAAGTATTTACTATGCATTCAAAAGGTATTGACATAACTGCATTCTTGGTCTACTTATGTAAATTAATTACAAGCAATCAAATCTATTTTAAGATCGCATAGATTACATAGGTACTATTACTCTGAATAAATATTTATTTTAATATTATTAAAATGGTATTTATTTTTAGTCCAAGATACAATTTTCTATGATTACCCTGCGAGCCATCATCATCATCCTTATAGATTCCCCACTTGCATCCAAACTTTACGCTTCGGAGCACAAGATTCGCTTATTGTTTTGATTGCTATGAAGACTATTCTAGTAGCAACTGCCATCTGACCACCTACCCTAACAGCAAAGCCTGTGCTAAAGGCTCGACCATTGTTTAACACGTGCACCGAATTACATGACGTTTATGACATGCGTTGACGATAGTCATATACGTCAAATCCCATACATTCGTCATTCTTTTCTACACTTAGAGTATACTCTAAGATTCTACACTACGCCGGCCAGCGAATTGCCACTTGTCTAGGGAGGCTGAGGTCATCTGACTCCTCAAGGTTGTTAGCAGACAACACCCAAGAACATAAAAGAGTGCCTATAACCGTATAATAGAATTGTTTATGCATTCCGAGCCGATTGCCAACAACACGCGCAACATTGAGAGCTATTAACCGCAGCACACACAATCAGTTCCGCCAATATCAACTTGACCACAAGAATTCAGTTGCTAAACTAGCCACAGAAACATATTGCTTAAAGTATACGCTTCAATTAGTAACACCTACATTTTTTTAACGAATTTTAGCAACCGAAATTACTAATATTCCCTTTAACCCCTCCAACTAAGCTAAATTGCTTATGCTAGAAGTGTGTTCATGTCGGTAGCGTAATGGTTAGGATTCGAACCCGGGACCTCTCGATCGTAAGGCCGACTCCTTAACCACTAAGCTACCTATCCTTACCAACTCACGTGTTACCTCTTCTTCCAATTTTGAAATCGCGATATTTCCGAAACAGTGATCCGTACAAAAAAAAAGGTCACCAATTTTGTAGGTATAGGCTCACCCCCTATTACGTGGGACCTAATACAATGATTGGTGAAATGTGGGTGTTAATTCACTTTTACCTAACCCTCCGGGGATAAAGGCGTGATTGTATAAATGTATGCTACAGATGAATCTCTAAATCCTAATACAGATTATAACAATTATTTATATTGAGCTTAATACCTATCATTATATTCATATACACACGCATTATATCTCTTAAGAGGTAGGCAGAGGTGTATCTACCTATTATACGCCCACATATCGCAAACCATATTTCGGTCCTACGTAATAAAGGGTGTTGCCAAACTTGTAAGCAATGTCAGTGTCAACCTGTCAAGATATGTCAATTAAATATTTCACATATCATTGGAGTAAGTAATAAAAATGTCATTAAAATATCATTTACTTAATTTTATTTAACATTGCGATATACAATTTGTATAAAAATTTTAAGGAGTAACCCAATTACCATAATAAGTGGTACTTGACAATCCAGTAATGGGAATTAGGCAATAATTAGACTATTTTAAAAGATTTTTAATGCCCAATTGTTAGTTAAATCATGCATCATCTAATCTAGAATAAAATTATACTAATCATTTTAGAATAGGTATCATAATTTGTACATATTATTAGGTGGGGTGCTTATCCGGATTAGAGGGCTGCTTGTCCGAATTTACTACTTCAATTGTTTACAATTTTAAGCCAAATTTAAATGGCCAAGATTAGATCCTTTCGAATCCTTTAGGATGTAATCTTGGGCATTGAAATAAGATTTGGCCGAAAAACCTACATCAATTTTCGATATTAAATTCGCCCAATAGTGCGACATTTTGTGTCCTTGTTTCCCCCTAAGCCACCTGATATGTCACACCCGTGACGTTTAACCACTATTTCCACCACACCCTGTACATAGATCCCAAAATACAACTGTTTAAGTCTTATTTAACAAACAAAAGCACTATTCAGGTTTACTAGAAACGCCTCTGTGTTAAGGCTCATCATGTAATATCTACTCATCTCGTAACGGCTGGCCCTTCTTTGGTCATGACCGCTGCAAGGTTGGAAGGTCAACCGTCGTGCATTCACCTCGCTTACGTCATCTTTATTATAAACGCTGAGATGAGCTGAACTGAAGATGAGATACGTAATTACTTGAGAAGTTGAAGCAAACGGTAGTCTCAATTGAGCCTTCAAGTTACATTACAAGTATTGGTTCGGACATTGATAAGTAGAAATGGAAGTAATCTCGTAAGGAAGGCATTATCTGTGGAATTGCATGGTTTACTAGGGGAGAGGAAATTTTAAGAGGAGATGGATGGAATGTGTGAAAGATGATGGGGATGCCGGGATAAGAGTGAATGTCGAGACTACAAGAAGAGAAGAATGAATAAATATGATATTTATAAATATTATAAATGCGAAAGTAGCTCTGTCTGTCTGTCTGTAACGCTTTCATTTGTAATTTTGATGAAATTTAGTACAGACAGAGGTAGGTTAGACCTTGCGAAAGGACCTAAGCTATGTTTGGTCGCGATAACCGACATCCACGTGGGCGAAGCCGCGGGCAAAAGCTAGTTTGGCAATAAATTTAAATAAAAAAAAAATACATCCAAGAAGTGACTTGAACACGAGAACACCTTCCTAGCATCGCAATTTCAATTACAACTGCGCCTTATACGTGCCGTGCCGTCTCTGTATAATTCACGCCTTATTTTTTTTTTATACCACTTAGGTGGCAGACAAGCACACGGCTCAGCTGATGGGAAGTGGTCACCGTGGCCTATGGACGTATGCAACACCAGGGGCGTCACACTCGCGCTGCCGACCCTGAAGAAACCTTCTAATGCCCTTCTTTAAGAACACCATATTGTAGTCGCTTGGTTACTTGACTAGTTAACCTATACAAAACCATACTTACTTTCTTTTGCGCCGAATAACGCACAAAACTGGGCTAAGAAGTAATCCAATAAGATAATCATTATACAATTGCAGTAATTGTATACGTACTTAATTACAAAAGTTGGCCGCATTCCAACCGCTGCGCCGGGCACGTAACGGTAGGGCGCACATGACGCAAGACGAACGAGACACTATTTAAAAAAAGAATATTTCTAATTTCTTCATAGATATGATGAGTTGTTTTTTTATTTATACAAGTTTAGTTTTTTATTTTCTACTTTATTTTAGGTGGCAGACAAGCACACGGGCCACCTGATGGAAAGTGGTTACCGTGGCCTATGAACGTATGCAATACCAGGGGCGTCACATTCGTGCTGCCGACCCCGTAAAAATCTAAGCTTGGAAAAACCGCAGCAGAGATAAACAAATAGCGAGTTCCACAAACTAAAACAAGATAATTATATAACAGAGATGCAATTTCTATGTTTGGAGTCCTAATTCTGGTTCTTGATGAATCACTTACCGCAGTTGTAATTAAGTGCTATATAAGGCATGCAAGATGTCTTCTCACAGTTATTAGTTGTACCAAAAGGGGCTGTAGATTAATTAACTAAATTGGGTACCCATCTAGAATGAAAATGTTGCGATAAATAGACTGGTTGTACGAGGACAAGGGTTCAGCTACAGGGTTAGTTGTTATTAAATATGGCTTTGTATTGAATTGGCATCATCATCATCAACATCATTGCCTTCGGTGGTGCGGCCACGTCTTGCGGGAACCGCCAGGCCACGTCAGTAACAAATGCCAGGCAATGGCGCCCCTGCCGGGTCCAGGCAAAAGGGGCAGGCCCAAGAAGTCCTGGCTTGACGTCGTGTAGGGTGACATGCGTGCAAATGGTCTCACTATCATGGACGCCCAAGATCGTGCGAAGTGGAGGAGGAAGAGCTGGAAGGAGGACTCTGAGCTCCGAGGTCATCTTGGCCAAGGATGCAATCAGGAAAATGCATCTATATATGTAGATGATGTATTTATTTATTTAATTTTTTTTATTTTTTTATTTATTTATTACATGGAAAACTTACAGCTACAAAAACATTATAAACATTATTGAATTGTGTATGAACATAAATCTCTTCCTGTGGGTGTAGAAGGCGACTAAGGGATAGGGTTGTTTTCCATCAGATAGTAAACATACAGCCCGTGACTACGTGCCCGCTTGACAGCAATAGGCTCGCCCTATATTTGGGACCGAAAATAACAGTTTGCGAAATGTGGGTGTTATTACACCTCTGCCTACCCCTACGGGGATTTATAGTGTATTCACGTATTATGAAATAAAGGTTATGAAATCTTAAATGAAAGTGTGTCCTAATTCAGTCAAACCTATGTGCACACTACAGCGAAACGCGACCGTTGACAATTCTCAAAACTGATATTACACATTACATTTTTTTTGTGCCCAATGGACTTTAGATTGCCGTGAAACTATTTTTATTATGTCACAAAGTTTTGTAAAAATACCTATGTACATATTACGTAAGTGTAATGTAAAGGGAAAAATGATTAAAAAATATAAAATGACCAATTCGTCATCCTAGAATAAATTATAGATTTATTCTGCATTTCGTCAGTCAATATGCTTTAAACTAAACTGAGTTTCCTTTTGTGAAATGTGCTAAATGCTAAACACGTTTTATTCATTGGTGAAATACAGACTTAGAGATTCAGTAATACAGGTTCCCAATATTGATAACGTCTGAATCAGCACCATGAGATTTCGCGTTGGAACTTTGAAGTTATAATAATAATAAAAAAATATTTATTGCCAAAAACGATACAATCAAGTGGAATATCCGTTGACCCCACACTAGGCAAGTCTGTCCTGTGGGTTGCCTAACTGAAATCATATTTTCTATGTCGGTTTCCACCCTAGCTCAAGAGGATTTTATGAAAGGTTTCATAACTCTAGTGGAAGTTCGTAAGACAAGAATTAGACAGTTATTAAATACTAGCTGTTGCCCGCGGCTCCGCCCGCGTGGATGTCGTTTATCGCGTGGTGTTGTAAATAGGCTGAAAGTTGAGCGTTGAACGCTGATTAGACATTGTACTCGCCTCTCTATTCGACCCGAGGAGGTAGGTACACGACGGTATATTCGTCCCAATGGAGCAGTCCGACTGGGGTAGTACATATCTCCGACGGTGAGTAGGGTAGCCAAAGCTCACTGGAGAGTAGCTTGTGCTTTGTGCTGTCAGTGGGAAAACCAAAGGCTTTGTCCGACTTATCTTTTGCGCTGACGGCACAGATTCTCTAAGTTCTTACAGGGTAGGCAGCACGAGTGTGACTCCCCTGGTGTTTCACTCACCCATAGGCCACGGTAACCACTTACCATCAAGTAGGCCGTGTGCTTGTCTACCACCTAAGTAGTATAAAAAAACGCGGCACAATTTTTTGGGCACGCCAGCAGTGCCACCACAAAGTAGGTATTTAGATGCGCCCGTGTTAGGTATACAATAGCCACAAAAAAGGTTCACCATCCCTGCTCTTAGTTCTTACAGGGTAGGCAGCACAAGTGTGACTCCCTTGGTGTTGCACTCAACCATAGGCCAAGGTAAACACTTACCATCAGGAGGGCCGCGTGCTTGTTTGCGACCTCATTACTACAGTACGACTCCCGACTATAGTATGAGGTACTTCAAGAAGGGCGAGTGTGACGCCCCTGGTGTTGCATACGTTCATAAGACACAGTCTAAACCACTTTCCATCAGGTGGACCGTGTGCTTGTCTGCCACCTAAGTGGTATAAAAAAAACTTTCTATTCTACCTGCATAATCTACTCGACTCTACTCCCAATACCTTTGCCCTTCCCCACCCTCTACGGTCTACCCTACTCCTTCGATTCCCCGTTGTATCTCTTGTCTACTCCTCCAGTATATATATTAATCTATGGTCTACTCCACTATATCCTTCTAAGTAAAGTAAAGTAATCTGTCTTTGTGTGGAAAACGATTTTGTAACTGATCTTAAGACAGTACCGAGTACCGACATCTTCTATTTATCATTTAACCTGACAAATTATAAATTGAGAAAAAAAAAAACAATAAAAAATGCTTATATAAGTACGTCCAGTTGAAACGAAACCATAGTAAGTTCAAAACCGCGTTAACGCCATCTAGTTACGCATGTTGAAATAAATTCATTGATAAAAAAATAATAATTTCATGATTAAAATCGCATTTGTTTACACAACTGTAAATGTAAATTATAGTCTATTTATTTACATACTTGCTCGGATGTAATAAGATATAAAATATCATCCTTAAGAATAAAAAAGCGCCTTCTATATTCCCGCTCATATTCCGTATAATATCAATATTGTTCACAACTCCGGTTCTACTCAACCGATTGCGATCAAACAAACGTAAGATTTTAAGTCTGACCAAGTCCTATCTAACAAAAAAAAACCGCATCAAAATCCGTTCAGTAGTTTTTGCGTCCATCGCGGACAAACAGACAAACAGACAGGAAATGAAAAAAAAAATATTTTCGTGTTCAGTATCGTTAATATAACATAACCCAAGTATTTTTTTTAAATATCTCCAATGTACAGACACGACCACTTTACAATTTTATAATAGTATAGATAGCGATATTGCAATTCATGATAGTGCACACAACATTAGATCGTGATATTTATCGACTATCTAACCGTTGCCTAAGATGTTTAGAAGCAAATCAGAACACTCTGCTTACCCCTTAGAGCTAAAAATATGTATGTATGCAAATATATTTAATTAGCGCATAGTTATTAATTTGCACTTAAGTATGACATTAGCATACTATGACATAAATAATTTGAAATGACATAAAATGTGTTTCGTAATGAAATTAACATAATGTACGAATGTCAATGTAACTGGGTTACAACTGGCCATCATGTCAACAAATGTCAAATAATTAATTTATCATTTAAGTTATCAATACATTTAAATCAAAAATTAAATAAGTAATTTGAGATTTTCAAGTTTAGATTGCACAATTAAAAGCTAATATTTTTTTGGTATTGTATTTATTTTACCTACATAAAGTTCATATTTTATTGTATAACTAGCTGACCTCGCGAACTTCGTACCGCCTAACAGTCAATTCTTTTTTTTTCCAATTTTTCTCTCCGTAAGAACCATCCCTGTACTTTAAGGAATGGTCTAAAAAAAGAATTATCGAAATTGGTCCAGCCGTTTTCATGCCATGTCGTGACAACGGAAGACGGGTTTCATTTTTATATATATAGATTTAAATATTATTTAATTTACTTTTGGCATATTAATTGAAGTATTCAAATGAAATAAGAAATTATTCAAATTCATTACACACATAAATACATACAGACACATCATACTTATAGTACCCCGTCTTTTTTGCGTCGAGTGTTAAAATAGAAGATACGATAGGCTAAAAAATACTGTCTCTACCTATGTATTTATTTTTCTTCTTCTTCTTTATCCTAGCTTTAATCCCAGTCGCTTCCGAAGCTTTCACCTCGGAGTCTAGGGTCTGCTTCACCAGTCTGACTTCGGATTTGACTGAACTTCAATATTTTCTGTGAAGCGACTGCCATCTGACTTGCACAATCCTGACATTAGGCGATATCAAAGCATTGCAACTAGACCGTTGTTGTTGGACTTTTTAGGGCTCCAACTACCCGTAACGACTGCCATAGATGTTCGTATGACAACCGGGACAGTTTAACGTGCTCTCCGAAGCACGACCAGACCAATGCAAATACCCGTATTCATGCGTACAAATATTTGCATTGAGCGTGGATTGAACCCACACCTCCTGCGTAGCCAGTTGCGATCAACCACGCCATAGAGGCTGTCTTATTTGACCCTGATAATTATGGTTAATAGATAGGGCTGTTCTCCATCCGACAGTAAACATACAACCCATGAATAAGTGCCCGCTTGACGGCCATAGGCTCGCCCGCAATTACGTGGGACCGAAAATCATAGTTGACGAAATGTGGGTGGTAATACACCTCTGCCTACCCCTTTATTTACAGGCGTGAGTATATGTAGCTATGTATGTATGTCATTTATTTACAATTTTCATCTTCAAGCAAAACTTGTTAGACAGGAATGAGCAGTTTTCCAGTAGGTATTTATAGCGTTCCTAAAGACAAGCTAGATGGCGCAGCCGGCACTTTTGGTAAGTAGAGTGTGGTCTCACATCTAGTGTTCCCTAATTTATGGAAAAAATGTTCTTCGGTTTTGTAATGATTTACTTTACATAAATGTTTTGACATTTTTCTTTTGATAAAATTATTTTAAATATAATATTATTTTAAATTACAGACAGTGACGTGAAAAGAATTAAGCGTTTTATCATATTTTATCTATTGTAATATGGGTAAATGAAATTAAACTTTGGCAACATCGCACAAATAAACCACAGAGTACATTAAAATTACCAAAAGCTATGCTAGCGCCATCTCTTGATGATTTAAAAACAACTGATTATTATACCTACTGGAAAACTGCTCATTTCACCTTAACAGATCTAAAAGGACATATGACGAATAGGCATATAAAATTTCGTCATAGTGCATACGAACCTTAACACGATAGAACAAGGACAACTAGGTAAGCCTTCGGCTAACGTGGGAATGTAACGCGGTTAATTGTTAGGTCCAAGGTTTGGTACTCGGGTCATGTCGATTGAAAGCGTTGATGGATTAATTGGTGTATAAATAGTGGATATCTGCCACATTGGCGTGACGGTAGTGAACGCGGCCGCTGCGCAGGAGGCGCGGGTTCGATCCCCACTCAGTTCAAATATTTGTATGCATGAATATGGGTATTTGTATGGTCTGGTCGTGCCTCGAAGAGCACGTTAAGTCATCGGTTACCATACGAACCTCTATGGTAGTCTTTACGGGTAGTTGGAGCCCTAAAAAGTCTAACAACAACAAAAACAGAAAAAAAGCTTCCATGCTTCAATATCGCCCAATATCGTTTTTGAGTTGTGGAGGTCAGATGGGAGTCGCTTCACGAAAAAGTCGAAGTTCAACCAAATCCGCAGTGAGACTGATAAAGCGGACTCCTGACTCCGAGATGAAAGCTTCGGATGCGACTGGGATTAACGCTAGCATGTACAAGAAATCCACGGAAAGAGATGGACTGTCCTTCTATCTATACTATTATATAATTGTAAAGTGGTCGTGTCTGTACATTGGAGATATTTAAAAAAAAATACTTGGGTTATGTTATGTTAACGATACTGAACACGAAAATTTTTTTATTGAATTTCCTGTCTGTTTGTCTGTTTGTCTGTTTGTCTGTTTGTCTGTTTGTCCGCGATGGACGCAAAAACTACTGTACGGATTTTGTTGCGGTTTTTTTTGTTAGAAAGGGCTTACTCAGACTTAAAATCTTACGTTTGTTTGATCGCAATCGGTTGAGTAGAACCGAAGATATGAGCAAAGGTCGCGTTAACCGAGATGCACGCGGGCGGAGCCGCGGGTGGAAGGCTTGTTATTCTATATAACTGAGCATCGAAACAGGACACCTATCAATTTCAAAAACTCCATCAAAACATAGCCAGTCCCTTCTTACTTAGAAAGCCATGGCCCTACCTCGTACACACCTTCAATACGTCATAACACTCATAATCAACTGACAGTTACAATTGTGTAACTATAGTACATTACGCCTACCCCTAAGGGGGTAATAAACATACCCATGTTTAGAAAAGCGAATACATTATAATGTGACTTACATTACAGAGTTACTCAATCAGCGAAAGTTTGTTCGCGGTCGCCATATCAATTAGATCGCTATGAATAGTTTTATAAAAAACTGTGAATGGTTACAATTGTGTTATTAAATGGGATAGTTGGCTCTTTGACTGTTTATAGTCTAGGAGTTGACTCTTAAGTCATGTTATTGGCATTTAAAAGTTTTTTTTAAGTAAAAAGGCATGACTTTACTCGTCGTTTACTATTTCTTATCCTAGTACTTATTGCTAATCTTATCTGGGTATCTTTCTCTTTTTCTCTTCTTTTTCTTTTAGATTAATTTTCCTTGACTTTTACGAGAGCGATTTTGACCTGACCCCATCAACCTATGAAGACAGTCTGCGTCAGGACCTCATTCATCAATCAGCAAGTGTATTTTCTTGCAGATGATGTGATCTTGGGCCAATTGAAGGCCCATATTGGGTGTATGTATACTTGTATAGGTAAGTTGCATGTAAAGGTGCAACCATATCTCTTTTGTCGACTGTACACACGACAAAGGACATAAGTACACAACTGTATACAAAAGTATACTTATCTCATTGCCGTGTGTACAAAAATGATCATCTAGTCGCAACTAGTGTTATTCAAATCCTTTTCCGAACAGTTTGCATTAAGGGTATAGAATCGATTCGTCGCATCTAGTTAGAAAGGACCCCCGTCCTTAGATCGTTGCCCAACAAACAACATTAACAGTATCTTGTTAGATAAATAATTGAATGAGTGAGTCAATGCGTGTACTAAACTATAGATTATACCTGCTGTTTGTTTCATCTGAGAATAGGACTCTCAGACGCCATGTTGTTTAAGTAAGCTTGTCAAGTTCAAGACCTTTGTCCGTCCGCCGACGTGTGGACTGTGCACTGAATCAATCAATTAGACTGACATCACTTCATTGCCGAACATAGGCCTCTCCCAATATGCGCCGTCATCATCTACATATAGACGCATTTTCCTGATTGCATCTGTGGCCAAGATGACTTCGAAGCTCAGGGTCCGCCTTCCGGCTCTTCCTCCTCCACTTCGCACGATCTTGGGCGTCCATGGTAGTGAGACCATTCGCACGCATGTCACCCTCCACGACGTCAAGCCAGGACTTCTTGGGCCTACCCCTTTTACCTGGGCCCGGCGGGGGCGCCATTGTCAGGCATTTGTATTGCAATATGCGCCGTATTTAACGTTAAATATTTGTCGCAGACGAGCAAGTCACCTCGTCTGCACGTCAGCGGACGCATCCGCCGATGACATCTGGGAATGAATCTGTCTACGTGTAGAGGAGCCATAACACAAATTGTAACAACAACAGCCCTATCAATTATGAAAATCTCGAACATTCATCATCACATTTCATCACGGCTTGTCGCCGCGGGCGCAGAGTCGTGACCGTGGGTTACTTAACTTGTAATTATGTCTTTATGAACCTGAGGTACTTAGACCAAGCCTTGATACAGCTTGATTAAACTTATCCATCTATCTATAAACAACAGATGCTTATGTATAGGTATCTGTTTCTGTGATAGAGTCAGTCCCTTCCTGATAGGGACGGTATTTCCGACTGGGGAAGTACCTCCGCCCTACAGAATACCGCGGATAGTTACTTCTTGTTGCGTTCACGGCGGTGAGTAGGGTAGCCAGAGCTCACTGGAGAGGTTTTGTGCTGTCAGTAGGAAGACCAAATGCTTGTCCTGCTTGTTCTCTGCGCTGACGGCACAGAATCTCTCTGTTCTTACAGGATTGACAGCACGAGAACAGAACAGTTAATAGTACTAGCGGCACGAGTGTGTTTGGGCTCAAAACGTCAGGTAAAGCAAAGGTATGAATTAAACCTATACCATGACGGTTGTTAATTCCCGTATATGATTTGAGATTGACAGGGTCATTTTTATTAGTGGTATGGTAATAATAATACTTGCTGGAATATTTACCATATTTTTTTGATACATTGTATCTAAATTTCCCGGCTAGTGTTATACTAAGTACTAATGCGTTAATGCCTCTATCATTACTGTAGTTTCTTGTTTGTTTAATCGCGATAGACGCAAAGGTATTGATACCGTATTATCCACTATAAGTAAATATACTATTACTATCTCGTAGCTCCTGTTTGCATAATTGCCATGCTGGAATGTTTGCCTTCATCACTTCTAGAGAAAGCTCGGAAATGTATCAAGTTTCTCTATAGGTAGCTGAACTGCGAAGGCATTACAATTTAGTGCAATGACGACATTATTAAATGAGGCATGCAGCATACTTAACTTTAATAACAAATGCATTATATAATCACACTAACTATGCTCAGTGATTTCACTCGCCAAACTTGCGTCTATTCAAGCGACCGCCCGCGACGTGCTTGCTATTTCGTGTTATTGCTCAGCCCCTAGACGTCATAGCGTGATGTTAATTAGCTTGTTACCTTCGTCAATAACTGGGCTATCAAATGTAGAAAGAATTTTTCAAATCGTGTTGGTAGTTTTAGAGATTTATGCGTTCAAACAAACTAACTGTTCGGCTTTGTTGAGTAATTATACTCGTAGTAGGTATACTCGTATTAGCATGTAATGCTTTATTATGAGTTGATTTATATGATGTCTGGTCTAGTTCTTTTTTGTTCAACAGGTGTTTTGTGAAATGCAATGTAAACTTGATGAAATATGGCAACGTATCACGCTTCGTGTTTTAGGATTGGTTTATGACCTGCCCCTCTAGACAAGTGGCAATTCGTTGCTCGGCGTATGATGGAATAGAATGCCAAATATATGGGATTTGACGTATATGACAGGCGTCAACGAATGTCAAAAACGTCAGATCCTATACATTTGTCATTCTATTCCATCATACGCCGAGCAACGAATTGCCTGTTGTCTAGGGGGACTGGACATGAAATCCTAACCTGAAACTGGGTTAGGTTAGGAAGAAGCAAAATTTTATTAAATATCTACACACGTACATACAATATCATCCCTGAAGGATTATGTGCGCAGAGGTGAATTACATATCAGTAAAATATAAAAACTTTTTTTAATGATAACAAGGCAAGCTTGTGAAGTAGACAGAGAACCAGATGGCGGGTTTTTGTCTCTGCTTAACCCGGTGGGAAAACAATATGAGCATTATTATGTAGTCCACAAGAAATAGCTACCTAATTGAACCGTCAAATTGAACTTTAGACCGAGTTCAAAAGTGTACATGTGTAATACACATAGTCGTGTCGAAAGCTGTCGCAGTCGGTGCAATGTGTCTGCGCGGGCCCACAAACGACAAACAAATGGCAGTAATCAAATAACAATTTCGAACACTTTCGTCATTCTTATATTGATGTTGTAAGACGCCATTAAAATATTGAGTTTGTGTGTTTTTCTTGGCGTATTAATATTGTTTATATGTTTAATTTTAGCTGTTAGGACTTTCTCTAGATGTGTAGATAGTATAATTGTTTGTTTATTGATTTGAAAGAAATTGTTGAATAGTCTTTTCACTTGAGTATTTGGTTTATTGAAGAAAAAATTGTTTTGTGTTTTTATTATACATCGCATCGATTTTTATTAATTCCGATGAGCTGTGCTTTTTTCATTTTGATTTAGTGGTTTTTTATAGATTCTAGATGCGTACAGGTTTTAACAAATGATAGTAACCACGATCAAATCCACGAGATTTTCCGTGATGTCTTCATGTAGTCTAAATACAGCTTAATCGAGCTCATGACAATAAAAGAAAACTTTAAAAATCACAGCAAGATTCGTTCTAACATCTTAGGATTGACCAAGATTTTTACAAAATTTCAGTACGTCTTTCCAAAATGTCTGAAGACAGCCATCTTAATCGCCCCTAACGCAATAAAATCAAAATAGAACATTCAGTTTAACTGTAAATTTTATCAATTGTTTGAATAAACCGAGATTTTACAAAATCTCCATACTTTTGCTAAATCTCGTACTTTTGCAACGTAGCGGATGTTACGCATGTGCAAAAAGATTGAATTTTGTTATCAAATTAACTGTAACCATATTAGGTATAATAGGTATATAATAACTTCTAGTTGTGCCTATTAGACTTAATTTTAGTTAATAATGGATATCAGACTGCGTTATTGGGCATATTTTTTCAAATACTATTGTATAGGTAAAGAAACAAGTCTTGCATTAGAGACTTGTAATGCAGTGAGATTTTTTCAATGGTAATTAGGTACCTTAACCACAGTTCTCGCTGATATGATTTGATTTGTGTGATTTGTGTGATTTGTGTGATTTTTGTGACTTGTGTGATTTGTGTATATTTATGTGATTTGTCTGATTTGTGTGATTTTTGTGATTTGTGTGATTTTTTTTATTAGTGTGATTTTTATGGCTTGTGTGATTTGTGTAGGTGTACTCTTCACGCAAAAAAAGCTGTATGGATATCTGTTATATGTTCATCCCCATTTCTAAAACTCGTAACACAAGCCATTTAGGCTATGCTTGTTTTAGGTCTAGATAGCGCTATGTAGAACGTCATTAATACTTTTTTCCCGAGACTAGGGTTTCTGCGGCCCGTGAGAACGGGATCACCATGGAATGGATTATAATGGAAAGGGGACTCTTTTGACCGCATTTAGTAAACTTTTTGGGCCATTGTGCATGGAGAGTGCTGGCTGTAGCAGCCAGCCTAACTCCGCCCAGAAGCGCAGAAGCTTACTAGGGGCTTCACAGGCTTCGCGGAGCGACCTCTCTGTGCCGAGGATTTGAGAGCGTTGGGGGGCTACTGCCTCGCATTCCAGTACTACGTGGGCAGCCGCTTCCTCAGCGACGAATTACCCCCTATATAGAGGGCTATCCGTGATATCGATGGTGTAAAGGTGCTTGTTTATGAACGGGATCACCATATTACGCCGCTTACGTGGGTAACAACTAGCTATAACTACAGAATTAATATAGTTCTGACGATAACTCTCCCTCAAAAAGTGATTGACACTTGCAAAAGGGTCAATTCCGTCATCATGTCAGTTATCTCGATATCAACTTGACATTATTCGGTCTAAGCGTTTAACTGGCAGCACGATAAAGCTATTTCACTTCGGTTTATACTCCATCTATTGGGTATAAAGACGGTAAATACCCACGATCGTTGTAAATTACACCTTTTGGCTTACTAAGTCCTAACTACTGTGGGCATGAGTGTTACCAGGTATTTGTTTCGGATTTTATGAAAACATATTTAAAAAAATCAAGATAATCTTCTGGTTTTATAAAAAATAAGCCTGAACTGATGATGATAGATGAATATGATAGATACCATGATCTAGATTTACATACCTATGTTACTTAACAAAATATGTTTAAAAACAATAGATACTCAAACAAAACTGTGTAAGAATGTTTGTATTATATTTTTTAAATAAATAATTTAAAAAAAAAACTTAAAAACAATCTACTAAGTAAGTCACTAAATGTGGTAAAAGCATTCTACATAATTTATGAAGATATAAAAATACCTAAGGTAACTGTACCAATGCTCGACACTGTACCAATGCTAGACACTTTCGAACAAAACCCAGTATTTTGAGAAAATTATCCATTTGTTTTATAAGACTATTGACTTAAAAGATGCCTAATGGTATCTATAAGATATGTTCAAATATTCGCAACACCATCCGAAGTAAATTTAGAAAGACTGTTGACAGCAAATAATGTGACTCCGTGAACACGGTCGTGTTATTTCTTAAGATTTTTGCCAAGGGTACTGATTTTTATAGGTGTGATTTTTTTGTTTATAAGTTATGATTATTACTAATTTTAGTATAAACGTTATAAATATTGAAGTTATTGACATACTTGGACCATTGGGACAATGATGTCTAGCATTGGTGTTTTCGACCAAGTGCATAATAATTTAATTTAAAGTAAAAGTATGATAGATTTTAAAGATTTTATGGGCAAAAGTTAATGTCTAATTGTTGCTGTAACAGTTAAAAAAGAATGTAACGACCATGCTGTAATTAATTTGTTAAATTTTTTAGATTGAAATTTTATTTTTCCTTAAAGTGTCGAGCATTGGTACAGTTACCTTACCTAGATTAAAAAATGTAAAATAATAAAAAAAAATCTAAACCATACTTAACATTCAAAAGTAACCCAAGATCATCATAACACACGTAATTACGACCACGTCACCGTTACGTATGCAAAACCAGAGCACCACGTAACGAATGTGACCACAGACCAGCTGATTATGTGGTCTGTGGCGCATTCCAAATGAGGTCCGACCACATTGTTCGGTAGATGACACGCTATACTTATCATTTGGCGCGGATTTGTAACGACACGCCTACTTTCGATTGGAAAAAAGTTACAGCTGAAATTCTTAGTGAATATTGCCCGTAAAATCGTGTATATTGTCAATTACCATTGATTTCAATAAGTAATGATTTTTTTTTTGTATACTAGCTTAGCTATTTGGAACAAAAAGACTGCGCGGCTGCAAAGTTTGGACCCTATCACAAAATCCACTGTATGACCTCCATTACAGAAACGATTTAGAGATGAGGTTTAACTTTGAGGTCGTACAGGTACGTGGCTCAAAAAAATTGTACGGTTCCTGGCTAGTTGAGGCAGGAACGAATTTTGAATTTCAAATTTGGAATGGGGCGCAGAAGCTTGATATACTATTCGCATACTCGTAGATAGCGTGACTTTTTGTTATGTTATCTGTATGATAGCTTCAAAACGTAAATAGAACCAATGTCACTGATCAAATAGGTTCTTGCCAGTCTAGCCAGTCTTATTATTTAGGTACATAGGAGTTAAGTACTGTACGGGACAAAAAAATGGTGTTGCCAAATTCCCAATGCCAATTGCCAATTATGATCTATATGAGCTACCAGGAAATAAAGACCTGTCAATCTAAGCGCTAGTGTAGCACTGACCATTGGCAGTGAAATGCAGCTTTCTACGACGAGGCCGCCGCGCATGCGTAATAGTCGCATAAACTCGCGCCGGACGCGGAATCTAGCGAAAGTGAGAATGATTTATAAAGTCAGTGCAAGTGATACAATGTTTTTTTTTAAATTGAATAGACACTATTTACTACTAGACAAGCTGTTTAGAAAAAAAATTGCGTGATAGATTAATTTGAATTTGGAATAGATAGGTAAGGTGTCAGTGTCATGGGTTCTGATTGAGGCGGGAATGAATTTCGATTTTGGAACGTGATGCAGTTTTATTTTTTATTTTTCGATTCGATTCGATTTGATTTGAGTAAAGTTTTTGATTAATTTTGTTATCTATTAGAGCGCCTTTTTGTTCTGTACCATCGGTAGTTTTGAAGATTTAAGCATAGGTACATAGGGACGGACAGACAGCGACAGCGACTTTGTTTTATAATAATGTACCCTAGTGAAGTAGTTCGCGAATTGC
Source organism: Eilema depressum (assembly GCA_914767945.1). Taxonomy (NCBI): domain Eukaryota; kingdom Metazoa; phylum Arthropoda; class Insecta; order Lepidoptera; family Erebidae; genus Eilema; species Eilema depressum. Next base: position 21,852,233 of record OU612020.1, read on the forward strand.
AACAATTACTATTCGGACAGCGTATAAAAATATAATTACCGCGCAAATTATACCCGGAAATGTAAAACAGGTTTGAAAATAGATGTATAACGTTGTATTACATTAAAAAATAACATAAATATTATCTCAGTATTTGCATACAATACACTATTGCTTTTGAAGATTTGTATCGAAAATACACGAATTCATATGATTTATTGAAGGTTCCTTGTATAGCATTATGATGTATTATTTGCAATATTTGCCACGCCTAAATGGTCAGACTCGCACTTGATAGAATCACATGGACCATGGTCATGGAACATATTTCTGTGTTCTGTGGTTATTGCAAACTAAAAGTATCATTCTATACTGTGGAATCATTCTGAAGGTGACCGCATACACCTGCAGACGCAAGCAGCAGACACGCGTGATTCATTGCGGCTTCTCAATGGTCCCTTTATCTAAATCGATTTTAACAAGTAATGGGTACACTGTATCTGCTGCATGTGTCTGCAGTCTGCAGTTGTCGTTAGGATCAAAGTTACAATAGATTATTGAATATTATATTGAGTCTTAATTATGTCAAACTGCAAATGTCATTTTTGACAGTTAATGGTTTCATTTTTAGATCGCCACCAGCTTATGTCTTTTGAGTCCTATTGTGTCAATCAAGATCTAAATGTCATTTTTGACATTTATTGCCTTCATTTTCTGATCGACGCTTTTTCCATGATTATTATCTAAACATTCTAAGCCTCTAAGCAGGCTGCTATTAAGTGCTTAGTATCTTATGATTGCTCCGGATAGAAGCCATTAAAGTAGATATCATAATTTAGATCTCAAACTCATGTAGAAATTACTTAAGTACTTAATTAAATTTGTCTAGTATCTATTAGCATATCGTTTGAATAGTGAGAGTTCGATAGAAATCTGATAGGTAAGCTAGATATAAATCTACCTAAGTGTGGTCAGATTAGAATTGATATTGGGAATGTGTACGAATAATGTCCGCTCTACATATAGATAGATGCTTCTGCCGATATCTTCTGCGGACGCTGATGTGGTGATTTGCTCGTCTGTCGTAAGTATTAAACGTCTGCAGATGCATCTGGCACTAATCCGTTTGTTGTCGGTTTGTCAGTTTTTGTGGCACGGATCAAAGGGAGTCGGTGCGAGCGAGTGCGGAATGTCCACACGTCTGAAAGACATCTGCGGATGCATCTGCCGATGTCTGCAGATGTATCTGCCCACGTGTAGAGCGGGCATAAGATGAAGAGTGATCCTTGAAAACCGATGCTTTAGTTTTTAATTCTTCGCCAGTTAATCCCAATCCCAATGAAGTCCCAATGGGGGCCAATCACAGAATATTGAGATAAGTATTATTTTCTTTTAGTAACTGATCTGATTTATGGTTTACTTTATTTATTAATCTGTGGTAGTTTACAATAGTCTATTGCCTAGTGTATGTTTCTTGTAATAAAAATTTTACCGCCAAAACGTCAACCTTCAAAATATAGAATCGATAAAAACCGGATAAACGAATTCTTTATTCAAACATTTGAATTTGGCACACACGTCGATTACGTCGATAAAAAACAAACGAGTCGTTGAATTGATTCATGCGCGCGCAGTCAATAGTGCGTAACGTTGCCACAACGATGTTGTAATATCTACTGTTATTCTGTTATTTAATGTTTTTGTTTAATGTATATGGTTCTCACGTGCAAAATGGTTTTACCTGTACCTAAATATATCATAGTCATTGTTTTTTTTTATAGGGCACGTCACAATGGCTACCTCTCCTGTTAGTAAGCTAAAGGTGAATGAGGTATAACCACGGAGGACAGAATCCTTCTCCATGGGTATGACGGTGTATCTACCCTCATTCCGAGGACTAAAGTGCATTTCAATTACTGCCCCAATGCAACACCACCCATATCCATACTATAAATGCAAAAGTAACTCTGTTTGTCTGTTTGCCACGCTTTTACGCCTAAACTACTGAACCGATTTTGATGAAATTTGGTTTAGAGATAGATTAGAGTTTGAGAAAGGACAGGGTTATTTTTCATCGCGATAACTGACATTCAAGCAGGTGGAGCCACGGGCAACAGCTATTACCAACCGTAAGATCAAATTTAATCCTGCAGATGACCAAACTCATAATAAATCATAATAATACCTAACTTGTTAACATTAATTTGAATTTGATGCTACCAACCATTGCACATTTTCAGTTATTCAAAATAAATAAGGCTTCAATTCTTAAGAAGATGAAACAAGCTATCTTATTACAACAAAATCATCGACAATAAAAAACTAATTGCAATGCAATACCGTTTGAACTTGACAAAATAAAGCTAGGTCTACACGACAGCAACTTGAATCGACAGTGACGACAATATGGACGTGAATATTAGCTGAGATTTACTTCACAGCGACAAAGAATCGCTGATCGTCCACGCGCTGATTTTGAGGTAGCTGGCGAGTCGCTATTGACATAAAAGCTGATTTAGACGGGGAGATTTTCTCGCACGTTACTATCACTAGCAATAATCGCCATACCATTTGATTATCGTTAAATGTCACACCCAGGAAGATACTAAATTCAAGCCTACGATTATATCATATGAAATCCGCAAGTGACATACCGCCAATATCAAAATACGATTATTGCTAAATACTGTTTTGACGGACTCGCCATGCGTTGACGAACGAGCGGGTATTGTTTCTGTGAATTTTTAGTCGAAGCAACTTTTTTCTTCTTCTTCTTCCTCCTAGCGTTAATTCCCAGTCGCATCCGAAGCTTTCAGCTCGGAGTCTGGGGTCCGCTTTTACCAGTCATAGCTACAGATTTGGCTAGACCTCCACGACCCAATGTTAACATTAGGCGATATCGAAGCTTTGCAGCTAGACCGTTGTTTTTGGACTTTTTAGGGCACCAACTACCCGTAACGACTGCCATAGATGTTCTTATGGCAACCGGGACCGATGGCTTAACATGCCCTCCGAGGCACGACCAGACCAATGCAAATACCCATATTTAATGCACACAAATATTTGCACTGAGCGGGGATCGAACCCGCGCCTCCTGCGTAGCGGCCGCGTTCACTACCGCTACGCCACGGAGGCTGTCGTTTTTCTTCTTCATCTTAGCGTTAATCCCTAGTCGCATCGCATCCTTAGTCGCATCTGAAGTTTTCATCTCGGAGTCCGAGGTCCGCTTTACCAGTCTAACTGCGGATTTGGCTGGACTTCGATAATTTTGATGCAACTTTTTTCTGTCCTTTTGATAATCGTAACTTGCAGGCGAGAAACCCTCCTCGTCTATAAGAGCCTTAAGTCGCTCTCATGTGGACCGAGCTTTACACACATCCATCAAAATAGCAGTTTCAAGGGTGGTCAGTTAAAAAACGATTGTCTTTATGTTTGTAGGATGGCAACATTAATCATTTTTGTGAACTTTCGATGCTCGACGAGGTTATCTGTGTTCACCTTGTGAGGAATCCAGTTTGATTCTCAGAACATGCTTACGAAAGATAGAGTACCTTTAACTTTATTGTTTCGTTAATCGGTTAATAAAATATTAGATTCTATCTAACATTGAATGGTATAAGGGTCAATATAAATCAAGTGGCAAACTGCTTGAACAGTTTTTGCAGCTTTTGCTCAGCTGTTTGCAGCGGAGTAGGTTGTAGATTTAGGAGTGTGAATTGTGCATTACTGGCCCTTTAATAATATTTTGAAACCCTTTTTATGACCCTTATACAGTATATAGACTCTTAGGATAACCCAAGGAGATTATTCAAATCGATTTAGAAAAAGAAAAGAGAATGGACCTCGGGCGGGACTCAAACTCGCGATCTTTCCCTTACAAAGGAGAATACCCCATAAGCTCGTACGTTTAATAAGCTTACTCGTTCTCTCGAAATAGTCTTCTTTTCAATTCGTTGATATAGATAAATTTTACATAACTCAATGGTAAAGTTAGCTAAATAGTTTAATACCTACATCAGTCGGCACTATTTAATTTTAATTTCTGTAATTACACTACTAGCTTAACAAGTTAAAAAATAATTGAAGGAAACAAGTTTATGGAAAGTGTTAAACTTCAAATTAAAATCTCACACCTGGCAACACTTTAGTTAAATTCGATTTGTAAGCGGATAGGCCTATTCCGAAAAATAATACTTATTATGGTGTTAATCACACTTTGATTTTAAATTCATTAAGTATCAATAGTCTGCAAAATGGATGTCCCCCAGCAAGATAAATGGACAACATGAAAAGGGTGTCTGAGATAGACTGGGGGATTAAGTGCTATGACGCACATTGGGTGAGCCCTATGTCCAGCAGGAGACTGCAATAGGTTAACTGATTGATTAATTGTGTCTCCAAAAGACTAGATGAAAGCCCCGAATGCAAGACGAAAACCGCTGATGTACTTTTTCCCTGCCTTTCTTTTTTATCTTTTTGTTTACCTTTTACTTTTTTCTTTTTCTCTTCTCATAACTCTTTGTGTTTAACAATCACTTATCAATAGTTGATACAGTGATGGTTAATGAAAAAAAGTCACACAGTCACCGATCACTTAGTCGAATTGAGTGAAAAGTCTCCTTGACTTTTGAGCTAGTTAAAATGATAACTACCGACCGGAAATGTCAGCCTTCAATTCTAAAAATAAAATATCTTTCATGCAATAACTGCTCATGCAGCTCCAATTACTTTGTTCACTGCATGTACTAACTAAATCTGTTCTAGTTAATTTAAATTCCATTATGATATAAAACTAATCGCCATCAATATCGACCCCGACCTTTAACCAAATCAATTGAATAAAGTATCGATTCCGATAATCGCTCCCGTTCTCTTCCCGCCAAAACTTTCACATGACAGCTGTCACCTTGACAGTTTACCGCCATATTGTAATTATTGTATTTTTTATTGATTATTTGGCTGTGTAAGTGGCCTATCCTTCGTAGGGTTTACGGAGGTTTATCATGCAATGTTATGTTATTGATTGTTATGATATTGTTACGTGACCTATAATATAATGTTATTAATTTTCTAACATTTCCATCATTTCAAAACGTAGAATTAATTTGAAATTCAAAAGATTATATTGATTATGAGATGACAATATAATCTTTTGAGCAGTTGTTAGTATTTTTGAGATTTAAAAATAAAGTTAATAAGAATATAAAATCATTTTATTGTTAACAAAACGTTATGTGTTTTATTTTCATCAAGCACCCTACACCTTTTAACAACAAAATGAACAATGTATTTTTTTAACTTTATTTTTTGAAAGGTTTTCCTCGCAATATGTTTTGTGTTGCACTACATTAAATTGCTGTTAGTTGCCTGCTGTGATTTGAGTTCAAAAACTTATTACTTACGTGATTGCTAGTGCAGCAATTACACATGGTTGTCAGTTTTTTTTGTCTCGTAGTATTAAAAAAGTAATAAAAAAACTCGTTTAGTATTTGACAAGTCTATATTGCTATGTTGTTATACGTTAAATAATAAAATGTTTTTATTTTTATTCAGGAAACCTACTCATACCTATTAAAAGCTCTAAGTTAATAATGGATGCTGATTATCACGATCAAACATGTCCTTTGCCAATGTCTAATCTATCTCTGTAGGTACCTACCAAGTTTCATCAAAATCGGTTCAGCAGTTTAGGCGTGAAAGCGTAATAGGTAGACAGAGTTACTTTCATATTTGTAATATTAGCTGTGATAAGTATAAATACTGTAACTTTTGTGAGAGAGGCTTGCTATCTTTTCTTACCATTTCTTGTTCAAATTTTCCTCATTTCCCTAGCTTTTTCCTCTACAGGTGGCAACTCCAGTGACATATATATCGACCCCTGGCAACTATTTTTGTATCTATTTGATATATTAAGATATGTTATCTATTTGATATATTAAGTAATTACACTAAAATATAGATACTTATATAAATACAAAATGCCATGTAAAGCAAGTCCAGAAGTGGTTGAACTTGGACTCTCGTGATCAAATATATATCAAATAAATTTCGGACATTATTAATATTCTAGAAATGATGGTCTATGTTCTAAGGCCGTATTCACATTAAGCTTTTTGTCTGCTGCCGACTGTGATCAATCTCACTGGGAGGGTCAGTTCCACTGTTCTGAGTACACGCCAAGTATGTAAGGCATAGGTTAATGAGCAGGCCAGCCGGGGACCCCGGGGACGAACTCGCAATACAAATTAGAAAAGGATTTAAAAAAGGGCAGGACACAAGTACAAATCGGAATGATAAGTTTAATGACAAGAGAGGAAGCTCGTGAAGAATTCAAGAATACATAGAGAGTGGCAGGTTGTCTATGCCTACCCCGAAATTGAGGTGAGCATGTAGATTATTTGTATGTAAATAGTTTGCAACAAACTATATAATGTCCGCTTACAATTCGCCGCCGACAATACGCTAAGTCTACACATGCACAAGACTTCTACATATGCGGTAAAGTTTAATGCCTTCTAGATAAATTATGACACTCTTGAACAGGTTCTGACTCCCACGAGGTCAAGTTCCAGCGAAAGTCGACTGCATCATTAAGTGAATCGTAGCAGTTCTATTTGATTGATTGAACATTAAGATTGATTTTAATGGTCCACGGTATTTTGCGTTTGAAGATGTGAAATGAGAAATGACAGGGTAATTTGTACTTACTTAGTTGTCATAATATTTTGTGTTTAGAAAGTTTATGCATATTATACATCTTCTTCCTTATAACGATTTCCCAGTTTTTTTTGTGTAGGCCGCGGCTCCGCCCGGGTAGATCGATATCTACCCATACACACTCAATCGTATCGTATCTCTTTGATTAATAACTGGCAACGAACATGGAGGTTCTGGTTACACCCCGCATGCGGGGTGATCATCGACTAATGAAAACGGTTCCTCGAATGCGGGCTCCGTGGCACGTGTTCCAGAAATTCTCCGCACCCCGCATGCGGGCCCTATCGACTAATGAAATTGCGCCTTAATGGGTTATATTGATTTTTATAGAACGACACTGTGGTTTGACCATCAACCTTGAGCCAAGACCAGAGCTGACCAGAGACGCTCTAACGGTTTTCAGATGGATGAGTTTGGCTTGAGCCTCAAAGTTATCATTAGGACTTCGTACGTCAAAAAGTTTTTTTTTTATACTAAGTATACCCGTCACAAATCACAGACTATCATAATTTGTCGCTTACGGCATTATTTGGTCACGGGCCCGTATAAACTTTCTCTATCATACAATCATATTATATATTTAATCTGTGTATCTATTATATAAAAAAGAAACAATTATAAATTTGTATTCAAAAATAGAACAGCGTGAAATTAATGCTTGTCGGCGCGTGCGCATACAATGATCTAAACAGAGCAAGCGAAAGTGAAAATGATTTGAATGTTTTTTTTATTGAGTTGTCTAGGTCGTCTTGAAGAATATACGATATAAAATGGACTATATTTTGAAAAATGGTAGGTCAAATATCCTAAAGCCAGTGTGTATGTATGGAAAGTGGACATAGGGGATAAAATATGTGATGAATGGGTGTATGCGGCTTAGTGGTCCCGTGTTCGAATCCTGACCATAACACTACCAATGTATACCCACTCCTAACACAAGCAATTTCACTTAGCTGGAGGAGTTGGAAGAAATATTAGTAATTTCTGTTACAATTTTTTTTTAAATACCTCGGGTCTCGGGGTCCATTTACTCTATACTCTCTTTGACTTGGTTTACACGACTTTTGTGAGAGCGACAACGATCTGACCTCACAAATCTAAGAGGAATGCCTACGCTAGAGCCTCATCCTTCTATCAGCAGGTGTTCTAGCTTACAGAGGAGATTGGCTACATAACCATACGGGTATGTAGCCTATTCCTTTGCTTTTATTCTTGTCTCATGGGTCTTAAAACGTGGGTTGTACGGATGTTTTTGTGATAGAATGGAAACTTTGAGGTCGTATAGGCCGTGATTTTATCTCCAAAGATCTTGATAGTACCCAAAAGTCCTAAAACCTGCGAGAATATATCTGGGGCATATATTTTACATAAAAATAGCATAAGTATAATAACAACAATATGTATATGCAAATTATAAAACGAAAAAACTAAGTCATCCTATATTTGTGACAATTTGCATGAACTGTCAGGGTTAATTCATACTAAAAGAGCAGCGGCAGGCAGCGGCCAGAATATGTTACTAGAAATAGTTGTGATAGTCTCTATGGCATGTCACGTATAGTTGGAGCCCTAAGAAATCTACTTGAAATACTTTGATATCGCCAATGGGTTGTTGAAGATCAGTGACAGTTGCTTCATAGAAAATATCGAACTGATAACTAGGGTTGAAATAGACTGAAAAAAGCGGACCCCAGACTCCAAGGTAAAAACCTCGAATGCGACCGGGGTTAACGCTAGGATGATGATAATGAAATATTTGAGAGAAGGCTTTTTCTCATGGAGATAAGATTCATAATGACTTGTTAAATTTTGCCTCCAAAAGCCGCTACCAGCCGCTGATCTTTCAGTGAGAAATGAGCCTAACGCGATTGCGTAAGCGCAGTCATCGCGAGCGTGAGCGCACACGGATGTGTGTCTGCCTGCGTGCCGTGACCGAGCGACACGCGACCGTTTCCAACTAGGCTTCGAGACACTGGTGTCTTGGCGTGAAGCTCACCTAGTTAAAACATTGTGTTTCTGTAACGTACACGAAAGAAAAAGTAAGTATCCAAAATAGTCGCACCGCGATACGTTTTTTCGGGGTAAGATGTGGGTACCGTGGTTCTGAGACACAAGGAACCGATGAACCAATCAAAACTGGACATCGTTCAGGGTCAGCCAGGGAGTGAGGGAAATGCCTTATTGAGTCTCCTTACACCATTGTATTTGAGACCCGAGAGAGCGTGTGATTTTAGTCGGTTTGAGTTCGATATAACCGCGCCATCGAGCTTGAGGTTCCGTAGGAATCCAAGAACCCTCAGTTGCATTGCACCTTTGCACATTACATTGCAGTTAAAACTTTTTAGGGCTCTAACTACCCGCAACGACTGCTAGGGCCAACGGCTTAACGTGCTCTCCGAGGCACGACCAGACCAATGAAAATACCTATATCCATGCATACAAATATTTGTACTGAGCGGGGATCGAAACCGCGCCTCCTGCGTAGCGATCGCGTTCATTACCGCCACGCTGTCAACTTCAGAATTTCAGTAAAAGATTATTTTGTTTGCTAGCTGAGTTCAAATAATCACCAAAAAATTTAAAAATTTAAAAACCGACTTCAACCGATTTTTGTTGATATTTCATAAACTGCTTTACCGAATTTGATAAAAAAATTATGGGACCACCTGGGAAGTATAACCTATCAAACAAAAAATAGTAGATTACCCAACAAGTGAAAAAAAGGTGAATTCTTTTCGAGGCACCAAGTTGTATCCCGAGAGGAGTGAAGGTTTCACCGGTAGAATCCCGAGCGTAGCGAGGGGTTCTAGGTAGAAACCTGAGTGGATCGAGGGATACAAGAGCCGAGATGAATTCTTTTTTCACGTGTTAGGTACTCAACTTTTCACCATTGACTACGAGAAAACGATTACTCTGTGATTATGAATTACAAAAGAAGCAGCAAATTATCAGTAATAGCTACCGCGCGAAAAGACTGAGGAGTCTTTTCGCGTTCGAGAATATGAGTTTCATTTTCATCACTAGATGAAGTCATTTTATGATTATGAGACAAACATAAACTTTTACAAAGAAAATTACACAGAAAATGGCGGCGTTTTTTTTTTCTTAATTTAAACTGAGCCACATTCCATCCAGCCAGTGATTACATTTAGGTGGCTTTTAGTACGTTTTTATAGTGAGAGTGTGCAACCTCTTTGCATGTTTCACTAGAATCCGTACATTCGCGCATGTTCCAAATTCAAATTTTTTTATTCACTCGGTGAAACAAAGAGCGTTTTATTCACTGTTTTTGATGAATCACGGGCCCTTTTTCGAGTGTCAATGGTGAAAAATATTTTTAAAAAGGTTTTTACGTACTAAAAGCCACCTAAATGTAATCACTGGCTGGATGGAATGTGGCTCAGTTTAAATTAAGAAAAAAAAAACGCCGCCATTTTCTGTGTAATTTTCTTTGTAAAAGTTTATGTTTGTCTCATAATCATAAAATGACTTCATCTAGTGATGAAAATGAAACTCATATTCTCGAACGCGAAAAGACTCCTGAGTCTTTTCGCGCTAAAGCGGTAGCTATTACTGATAATTTACTGCTTCTTTTGTGTACTATCCATAACAAAATGTAATTCATAATCACAGAGTAATCGTTTTCTCGTAGTCAATGGTGAAAAGTTGAGTACCTAACACGTGAAAAAAGAATTCATCTCGGCTCTTGTATCCCTCGATCCACTCAGGTTTCTCTCTAGAACCCCTCGCTACGCTCGGGATTCTACCGGAGAAACCTTCACTCCTCTCGGGATACAACTTGGTGCCTCGAAAAGAATTCACCTTTTTTTCACTTGTTGGGTAATCTACTATTGCAAATCGATCCAGGCGTCTTTAAGTAATCGGTGAACATACATAAAAAAAAATATTCCGACGAATTGAGAACCTCCTCCTTTTTTAAAGTCAGTTAAAACTAATGATTCTCAATTCGGATGTTTATTTCTTAATTCTTTATTGTACACTGAAAATATTACATTAAAGAATCATAACTATTACATTAATATACGTATACAAAGGCGAGCTTAACTCAATAGCTTTTCTCCCAGCAAACCTTTGGAGGATAGAGGAAAAATCAAAACAAAATGGTAAAAAACAAATGTACAGTGTGATGATCTTCACATAATGGTCAAACATTAATCTAAGATTTAAATGAATTAATACCATCATTACGCAAGATACATTTCCATTCTTTAATAAGCTGCCTTCTTCGTAGGCTGCGCAACATGATGTTGTTAAGTACAAAATTATCTGCTGATATATGCTCCGATAACGTTCTCATTTACGTCTAATTTAGAATACAGTGTTGTCTGTGAATATTATTATTTATTGTTGCACAACAGTAGCTAACCGTACGTACTGTTATTGAGAATTTTTCTAACAAAAAATCTTATAATGCTGCTCGACCTCGAAATCGAACCTAGAGCCTAACGTTTGCGTAGATTACAAGCAACTGTAAAAATATTTCACGGGACTATTGATTCATTTGAGGTTTTCAAATAATATATCTTACTAACTTTTGCCCACGGCTCCGCCCGCGTGGATGTCGGTTATCGCGACCAAACATAGCCTATGTCCTTTCTCAAGGTCTAATCTACCCTTATACCAAATTTCATCAAAATCGGTTCAGTGGTTTAGGCGTGAAAGCGTAACAGACAGACAGACAGACAGTCAGACAGAGTTACTTTCGCATTTATAATATTAAGTATGGATATGGATGTTATTATAAGTTACTGAGTTTATAAAGAAACATTATTTGTTTTAAGATACCATTCATATAATTAAAAAAAGTACAGATTGATTTATTATTTTGGATTCCTGCTCAATGCAAATATTTGTATGCATGAATATGGCAATTTGCATTGGTGGTTGTCATACGCACATCAGTCGTTACGGGTAGTTGGAGCCCAGAAAACTCCAACTAGTGTAACTGCAGAACTTTGATATCATCAATTGGTTGTGGAGGTCAGATGGCAGTCGATTCACGGAAAATATCGAAGTGCCGCCCGAGTTGGTAATAAGGCTGAGAGGGAGATTGATCTATTAGGTATTTTAGTAATAATGTTTTTTTTATTTATTATTAAACAAGTACAACCACATTATAATATATTATGTATTACACAATTCATACTAAATTCAGTTGTCGGTAAGGTCTCCGATACATATAACAATAACGGTGTACATAACATTTACAAAAATATCAGACGTGAGACATACAGTGTATCAGTCAATTAAGACACTTTAGCAGGTAAAACATAGTAGCAAAAACACATCGTAAAGATAACAACGAAATAAAATTCATTAATTTATGTTATTTTTGTTATCTTTTTTGTTATCTATAAGTTCTCGAACTGGCGGGCTTTTAAGGTTTAATGACAGTACAAAAGCTCATGAAGTATAAGGATACAAGTATACAGCGAGCTGGTGTCTCTACCTACCCCAGAGGAAGTAAAACTAGCATGTACTCAAATCAAATAAAAACACACTCATACACCTAGTAACAGGTTTTAGGCCCTACAACCACTTCTATAACGCCACGAGTAGCGCGACTATGCGCGTACGCAGGTATGGCATTAGAAAGGATACCAGCAAGGTTACAGCGTGTCCGCTATCGCATTGTCTAGTACTGCATCTTGTAACTAAGGACACTATGTTCCTAGGCTTATTAAGGGCTATAAAATAGGGCTATCCCATCACTTCCCGTGGGTGTTGTAAAAGATGGCTAAGCGATAGGGTGGTTCTCCATCCAATAGTAAGAAGACCGGCAACGGTGCGCACTGTGCGGTATGAAAGGAACTTCATCCCTCGCACACTCAAGCTGTGGAATGAACTCCCCGGGAAGGTTTTTCTAAGAGACTACAATATGGGGTTGCTTCAAGGAGGGTATTAGAAGGTTTCTTCAGGGTCGGCAGCACGTGTGTGACGCCCCTGGTGTTGCATACGTCCATAGGCCACGGTAACCATATTCAGCCCATAGAAAGTGCCCGCTTGATGACATCTTGCCCCATATTACGTGGGATGAAAATTATATTTGGTGGAATGTGGGTGTCAATACACTTCTGCCTAACCCTTCGAGGAATTACAGGTTTAAACTCTTATGTAGCAACTGTTTGCCGCGTTGTACATTCAGTCAATAATTATGTAGACTTACTGGCTTACTACATAAAGTACTAGCCTTCCGCCCGCGGCTCCGCCCGCGTGCATCTTGGTTAACGCGACCTTTTGCTCATATCTTCGGTTCTACTCAACCGATTGCGATCAAATAAACGTAAGATTTTAAGTCTGAGCAAGCCCTTTCTAACAAAAAAAACCGCATCAAAATCCGTACAGTAGTTTTTGCGTCCATCGCGGACAAACAGACAAACAGACAGGAAATTCAAAAAAAATATTTTCGTGTTCAGTATCGTTAACATAACATAACCCAAGTATTTTTTTTTAAATATCTCCAATGTACAGACACGACCACTTTACAATTATATAATAGTATAGATTTCACCTTTTCGCAGTGCTATATGTTTTATACTCGTATATAATGTAATAACTTACTTGTTCATTCAGACAAATCTAGAATGCCAATCGAACAGTTAACCAATGTCGCTTTCGGGTACTTACCTGTGAAAAAACAAAAGAAAATTGTTAATAAAGTACTAAAACACATACAAAAGCAATTCTTCCTCCTCACGGAGGACAGAATATGTTTTCATAAAGTTCCTCCTTTATTTTGAAGTCGGTTACAAAGAAATTGCCGAGTCAATTATATAAAATTATTAAAAACAAAAACCCGACTGATGTTGAAAAGAAAAGTTAAATAAATAAAAAAAAGTAATAAAAATAAGATAATTTTAAAGCAATTAGTTTGCTAGACTAAACAAATTATAATAAATTGGAAAAAGCGAAATCAATTCTCGGGCGGGACTCTTTCCCAAGGGAAAGATCGCGGGTTCGAGTCCCGCCCGAGAATTGATTTCGCTTTTTCCAATTTAGGGGGAAAGATCGCGGGTTCGAGTCCCGCCTGAGAATTGATTTCGCTTTTTCCAATTTATTATAATAAAAATAACTTTAAAAAAGTTAAAATTTTAAAAAGTTACTTATAACTTGTTGTTCACAACTGTACTAAATCAACGGATTTTATGTAAAAAATATAGCTGTTGGTGTATGATGGGACATAGGGGTCGAATCTATTAATTAAAATTCATTTTATTCCAGAGGACGAATGGGTGCCTTAAAAATTAATTAATAATATTATTGGTCCCCTACCGAAGGACCAATGGGCGCCTAAAAAGGGGTCGAATTTACAACTTTTATGCTAGGGGTCGAGTTTTAGAGGACCAATGGGTGCTGACCCGATCGAAAGCAGTTTGATAGCAGGCGGTACCCATTGATTTACATCCTGTTTATGATTTCTTTTTTAGCAGCAGGTTTTCATTTTTAATAATTTATTTATCTTTATGGTAGATACGACATTAGAAGAATCGAAAGGTGTGTAAGTAGAAGGTGGAAACATGTGTTCTCTGCCTACCCCACCAGGAAAGAGGCGTGACTGTACCTATGTATATGTGGTAGGTACGCTTAGATCATAAAAGGTAATGTAGGTGAACCACCACCGCCGGTGACCTTTCTTCCATCTCGAGTACGGTTAACGAGAAAACTGGTTTATCAAAAATAAATGTAAATAAACATAATTCAATGCGGTTAGTATTTATGACTAGGTTACTTTATAATTCGATTCCCGCTCAGTGCAAATATTTGTGTGCATGAATATGAATATTTGCATTGGTCTGGGTGTTTCTATGTATGTTTATCCGCATTCTAGGTTCCATAACACATGCTAGTGTGGATCGATATCACTGGCCAAAAGTAAATAAAGCTTGTAATTACTTTGGGCATTAATATCTAGATACACAGCGCTCTCTAGATCCATAGTAAGCTTAGTTTAACTAGCTTATGTTATGGAATCTAGAATGCGGATATTGTTTATCAATATACATTTTTGTAAACATACATACAAACAGCAAGATCAATGCAAATATACAACCTCATCATCCTTTTGCCCTCTTCTCAAGTTTATTTGGGGTCGGCGAAACATGTTTACCTACTTTTTCCATTCATCTATATTTGCAGTCATCTCAACATCCACTCCCTTCTTAACCATATCATCTTTCACACAGTCCATCCATCTCCTTTTAGGTCTTCCTCTCCCCTTGTAGTCATCGTACTTTCATAGATAATGCCGACTTACGACATTACTTTCTTCCCTACGCATTACATGTCCGAACCAGGACAAATGATTTCCAAATTACATACATACATACAATCACACCTTTATCCCCGGAGGGTTAGGCAGAGGTGAATTAACACCCACATTTCACCAATCATTGTATTAGGTCCCACGTAATAGGGGGTGAGCCTATTGCCGTATTCCGGGCACTGTTGTTGACTCGAACCATATATCTGAGGCTGAGCCTGAGCTGTATATATCTGTCTGATGTTAAACAGCCCTATCCCTTAATCGCCTTGTACGACACCGCATGGGAGGAGATGGGGTGGCCCAAATTCTACTCTGCCGGGAACCACGCGGGAACATAATTACAAATATTTGCCCTGAGCGGAATCAAACCCACGATCACTGACTTACCATTCGAAAGATCTATCGCTATAGAGGTAACGTAAATAAGCTATTAAACATTGCATTAATTTTATAACCAATAAATCATGTAAAATCTACCATATAAGTGAGAAATCTTCATCCTTAACCTTATCACAAGTAAATTAGAATCATCAACTACAGCTAATCAGGTCAGTCTGTACGCCTGTTGCAACTGAACTAGTTCAGAACCAGTAATCTAAGGTTAGATTACTTGTATTAACTTTATGAGCTTCTGCTTTCGATATAAATGTTAGTTTTAATTATGATTCAAGGATTTTCGCACCAATTTAAGTAATATTATGCTATTACAACTGATGATGACTTTATAAAAGGTAATTTCGTTATACATGTCGTAAAAAAAACTGATGTTGCATATGTCCTTAAGCTACGGTAACCGCTTAACATTTCAGCTAGCTATACCACATGGAACCGCGTCTTTATAACTCTTCTTGAAGCTTGGCTCCTAAGTGTTGTAGGGTGATGTTATATAGCTTATAACCTTCTCCTAGAACTGGGCTAGCGAATATAAGAATTATTCAAATTGCACTGGTAGTTCTAGAGATTAGCGTGCTCAAAGAAACAAACTCTTCAGTTTAAATCTGTAGCTGAAATGTATTTAACTATGCGTTTAACTGCAGAACGACAGTATTAAATTGGATAAATCTTTTGTGTTCATTATCGCCTCCTTGAAAACGGGATCAGAATTACACGCGGGTCAAAGTCAAAGTCAAAGTCAAAAATCATTTATTCTGTATAGACCATTAAAACGGCACTTACAAAACGTCAAAAATATATAATTATGTACTAAAGACTAGGTTAGCAAATGGACCACCGGTTCGAAACGCGGCCCTGGCCTGAGAAGACTCCGGCAAGAAACTCAGCGGGCTTTTTTTTTTGGTCTATTTACAAATAATGCTTAGTCTACTTAGTCTAAATACAATAATTTGTTTGAGAAGCATGCATGAGTGAACAGCTCATTTCCAAGCTAGTTTATCATCTAAATATTCTTGTATTTTAAAATATAGTTATTTTTATTTTTCTTTTTTCTTTTTTATTATGTAGGTACAGAGATGCACAAACAAATATGTCTATTTAAATATTTTCTATCTTGCACACAGCCATACATAACATAGTTAACTATGATTATGACAATTTCCACGAACCTTTTTACAACGAACCTCATAACAGTTTTTATTACACGCAACATTACAAGCAAAATGTGAAAACTTGACTATAATATTTCATACTGGCAACTCTACCCTCGTCTCATTACGAAAATAAAATAATATATTGTTGACATTAGTTTGAGAAATTCATTCTTTTAACACTACAATGAGGCACTAAACATTAATTAAGAGTTTTAATGTGTACATTTAGTGTGAAACCACGAATAGCTGAGGTTGTTGCAGCCATTGTTGTGTGTCGTAGTGTAGTTCGCACTGCAATAAGACCGTATTGTGTTTATTATTTATTGATATAACATGAAAAGCTTTATGTAATAAGCAATCAAGTAAGCAATTAGTATTATTATGGAGCCTCAACCTCAGATGCAGCCTCCGTGACGTAGCGGTAGTGAACGCGGCCGCTACGCAGGAGGCGCGGGTTCGATCCCCGCTCAGTGCAAATATTTGTGTGCATGAAATATGAGTATTTGCATTGGTCTGGTCGTGCCTCGGAGAGCACGTTAAGCCGTCGATCCCGGTTGCCATAAGAACATCTATGGCAGTCGTTACGGGTAGTTGGAGCCCTAAAAATCCAAAAACAACGGTCTAGCTGCAAAGCTTCGATATCCCCTAGCTAACATTGGGTTGTGAAGGTCAAATGACAATCGCTTCACGGAAAATATCGAGGTCTAGCCAAATCCGTAGTTAAAACTGGTAAAGCGGACCCCAGACTCCGACCTGAAAGGTTCGGATGCGACTGGGAATTAACGACCTCCTGGTACGTCGCAACTTGTATCGATCTTCCGAAAACACCTAAATCCATCTTTTCACCAATGAATCTTATCAGCAGCAATAAATCATTGATATCTGTGTACCCATCGCGATCTGGCCACAATAACAGACCCGCAGCAAGGTCGCGGGAACGTGACGCAAGCAGTCACTACCAGCTGACGTGTTGCCTCATACACATGCAACTTGTAAGGCTGCCCGCTGCTTTGTACGGGCGCGCAAATAAGTGGAAAAATGACGGAGATATCTAGGTGCTCGTATGCGTGAGACGTATGAGGCAGTGGATGGCCTAATACGTTGTTAGTGTGTCATTTTTGGTACGAATGTTGTGAAAAAATGACGGAGATATAATGCACCTATGCGTGATACGCATGTGGCAGTGGATGGCCTAATATGTTGTTAGTGTGTGATTTTGATGATTTTTAATCGATTACGCTTATAGATTTTGGAGCTGCCCACCCGTGGGAAATACTGATCCCGTTCTGCCCAGAGGAATCTTTTTCAGGAATAAAAGTAGTATGTATGCTATTCTGAGTATATTCTATCTTTATGTCAAAATTCAAGATCCTTTCAGCAATTTTTGCGTTTTAACAAGCTCCCTAATGAAATTAGGGATTTACCTATAAATAAATTTAAAAATGTAGTTAAGAGGAAATTGTGCCAAAAAGGCTATTATAAAATACAAGAATATTTAGATGATAAACTAGCTTGGAAATGAGCTGTTCACCCATGCATGCTTCTCAAACAAATGATTGTATTTAGACTAAGTAGACTAAGCATTTTTTGTAAATAGACCAAAAAAAAAGCCCGCTGAGTTTCTTGCCGGAGTCTTCTCAGGCCGGGGCCGCGTTTCGAACCAGTGTGCAGTGGTCCATTTGCTAAGCTAGTCTTTAGTACATATGTATAATTTTGACGTTTTGCAAGTGCCGTTTTGATGGTCTATACTCTATACAGAATAAATGATTTTTGACTTTGACTTTAAAGAGTTAACATCTGCACCCCAACGTTCACATTTATAAATATTAGTAAGATAATATGTAATATTATTAGGATATAGTAGGAGTAGTAGGCGGATATAATATTAGTACGATTTAATATAGTAGGAAATATTAGCTACACCACAACTGTTTCATACAGTAAAGAGTATTTATAAATTTAACTCGAAAAAAATCAATATCCAGCACGGGAATTAAACCCCTGATGAACCCCTTTCTGAGAAGAATACTTTGACCAACTGAGTTGCTTGGACAAGTCCTGAATATTCGAAATTCTCTCACTCGTATATCTTGGGACGTATGTGTAATAAAATTTCTCTATAAGAATATGTTATAACTGTAGATCTGAAAAGCGTAACTCAGCCTTAACAATCAACGCCATCTAGTGAAGCCAACAACAGTTAAAATCCAAACAATTTTTATAATAGGCTTCGAGAAAGAGATGTACTTAAGTTTTTAGGTCATAACTATAAAACATTATGTTATATGTACACACATAGTACTAAGTAAACCGAGCTCTATATCAAAATACATAAGTGTGAAATTCCTTTAACACGTGAACGGTAGTGTAAACATATTCTTGTTAGTAAGATTTCCTTATTCGGATGTTCAGTAGTTTGTACACAATTTCTATTGTTCGTGAGTTACGTAGGAAATGTCATATTAATGGTGGTTATGCAAATATTGCGGCTTATACCAATATAGCTGCTAATTAGACAATACAAGAGTACATATCATGTTTATTACTTTTAGAGTTGGATAGTTCTGTAGGACCCATCAAGATCTTTGGAACCCAGGTTTTTTTTAAAACCACTTAGGTGGCAGACAAGCACAAGGCCCACCTGATGGGAAGTGGTTACCGTGGCCTATGGACGTATGCAAGGGGTGTCACACTCGTGTTGCCGACCCTGAAGAAACCTTCTAATACCCTTCTTGAAGAACCCCATATTGTAGTCGCTTGGGAAACCACCGCAGGTTAGGTCAACCTTTTTTAAACTTCTATACCCAGATGTTATAACGGAGCCCTGTTACATAGACTCAGCTGTCTGCCTATTTATATAGTCGCCTTATACAACACCTGATTGTAAGAGATGGGTTGGCTATTCTACTCCACCGTGAACCAATCTTCTTACTCCGAGCGTTAATTCCCAGTCGCATCCAAAGCTTTCAGCTCGGATTCTGGGGTCCGCTTTACCAGTCTTAACTACGGATTTGGCTAGACCCCGATATTTACTGTGAAGCGATAGCCATCTGACCTCCACATCCCAATGGTAACATTAGGCGATATCGAAGCTTTGCAGCTAGACTGTTGCTTTTTTATTTTTTAGGGCTCCAACTACCCGTAACGACTGCCATAGATGTTCTTTTGGCAACCGGGACCGACGGCTTAACGTGCTCTCCGAGGCACGACCAGACCAATGCAAATACTCATATTTCATGCACACAAATATTTGCTCTGAGCAGGGATCGAACCCGCGCCTCCTGCGTAGTGGCCGCGTTCACTACTGCTACGCCACGGAGGCTGTCCACCGGGAACCAATACCGCAAAATATGTAAAAAAGTATTTACTGTGTTAATTGTGCGTATCATCACGCTTCATAACTAAGTGGAACATGATACACTAATCATGAATCAATTATGTAGTTCGCGCTGCGTGTAATTGCAATTCAATTGTACATTGTTAGCAGATTGTAATTATTTCTATTATGTATTAAACGAATTAAATTTTGTATCAATTAGCATGCTTATTTAGTCTGTGAATTTCAATGCGAAATAGTCAATATTTAGAATGGAAATGAACTCACGATATATTTGTAAGTTTCATATACAACATACGTCTTAGAATGCTGAGAGAGATGCTGGATCTGCAGGAAATTCTTAGGCCCTTATTGTATTTATGAGACTTTGTAAATTCAACGACGAGTCGAGTTTGTACATTAGAGATATTACTTAAAAAATATAATTGGATTATGTTATATTCGTATAGACTATTCGGAATATTCTTTTTTATTCTTGTAAACATATCAAATATAATAATTGCATTAAGATGTCAATTACAATCAGTATATGTCAAGTAGCCAGCCAAGCATTTGTCATGAAGATAACCCGCCAGGGACCGTGTCCGGTGCAAAGGAGCCCAGCCTAGACAAGTGTTAATTCGTTGCTCGGCGTATGATGGAATAGAATGACAAATGTATAGGAATTGACGTTTCTGACATTTGTTGACGCCTGTCATATACGTCAAATCCCATACATTTTGGCATTCTATTCCATCATACGCCGAGCAACGAATTGCCACTTGTCTAGAGGGGCAGAACACTGGCCATATTTCCCAATCGGATCGCAATGGCTAGCCTGCACCAGGCTTGCACCAGGTCGAGAGTCTTGCATGTTTGTCCGAATCTCAAATTATCAACTAGTTAGCTTGTAATAATAAAAGAACATGTTCTATATTGTTCGGTGTGTAAAGTGACCTAATTGCTGACAAAGAAAGTGACCGGCCGCTCGTAACACGATCCAGGTGAGATTGCGTGTAAACCGGTTCAAAAGGTTTTTGTAGGTACCTTATGTCACAACACGTGGCAGTGTTTGATCTAAAATATAACTGGATTAAGTACACAATAAGTATCTAGGTATATACGAGTGTTGACAGCCTCTATGGTGTAACGGTAGTGAACGCGGCCGCAACGCAGGAGGTGCAGGTTCGATCCCCGCTCAGTGCAAATATTTTTATGACGTACGAACGCCTCCCTTAGCATCCATTATGTTATTTACTAAAATTTATTTTATAAGAAAACAATGACGGATTTTTGGCCAGCATTTTTTTTAAAGTGAAGCCATCGGTTATATTTAATTAGCGGATTAAATTTGTTGTGTTCGAACATAACAACTTATTATAGTTATTTCGTTTTATTTACATTACATTACAGAGTGGTTAGCAGGAATGCTTACTAGTAATTCGGTTCAGAAACCGTTCGGTATAAAAAGAAACAGTATTGAAGGACGACAAGTAAAGCAATGTGATAGCAACAGCGTGCAACAGAAAGTGGAGCAGGTTAACAATGCCCGGCGATGTTTGTGTTTAATACTTCAGTCCACTTTCGGACGTTTTGTAATGTTGCCACACTTTTAGGTATTTTAGCTGTAAAGTACTTACCGTGTAAAAGTTCATATGTTTATTTATGTTCCAAGGTAACTTAAGAAGGTGGTTGAATGAAAGAAACCAAGTATATAAATGATTACAAAAATCCATACTAATATTATAAATGTTAAAGTAACTCTGTCTGTCTGTCTGTTACGCTTTCACGCCTAAACCACTGAACCGATTTTGATGAAATTTGGTATAGAGGTAGATTAGACCTTGAGAAAGGACATAGGCTATGTTTGTCGCAATAACCGACATCCACGCGGGCGGAGCCGCGGGCAAAAGTTAGTAACAAATAAATCGCGACATAATCCGTTAAAAAGTGGTATGAAACTTATAAAGTATTCAGCCCGCGGCTCCGCCCGTTCTACTCAACCGATTGCGATCAAACAAACGTAAGATTTTAAGTCTGACCAAGCCCTTTCTAACAAAAAAAACCACATCAAAATCCGTCCAGTAGTTTTCGCGTCCATCGCGAACAAACAGACAAACAGACAGGAAATTAAAAAAAAATCTTTTCGTGTTCAGTATCGTTAACATAACATAACCCAAGTATTTTTTTTTTTTTTCAAATATCTCCAATGTACAGACACGACCACTTTACAATTATATAATAGTATAGATATTAGTATAATAGTTTATTACAACGACCGGCTACGACATTACAATAAGCGAAGTGACAACGGGGTTTGTTTTTTATTAATACGCAGTGAAATTTCTTCGAGGTGTTTATATTCATAATCCATCAGGATTTATGCAATATAAAAAAACTACGTTTAAAAAAACCGACTTCAATAAACTATTCCAATAAAAATAAAAAGCACTAAAAAGTTGAAAATAATTGTGTATTCTTCAAAAACTTTATTACAAATTATTGTCAGTTTTGGAGTCGGTGTCGTGAGAAGTTACAAACCTACCTTGGTTTTTTTTTATGTATGTACACCGATTACTCCTAGTATATACATATATATATACTATATCAAATTGAGAACCTCCTCCTTTTTGAAGTCGGTTAAAAAGAGATTTGATTCCTGGCCCTGCTAGACAAACAAACCTACTAATGTCCTTCTTGAAGAACCCCATATTGTAGTCGCTTGGGAAAACCACCACAGGGAGTTTATTCCACAGCTTTTATTATTTAGCTTTACCTGGAGGGGCCAGCTAAGCTAAATTGCTTGTGTGGAGGAGTGGGTTCACGTCAGTAGGGCCAAGATTCGAACCCGGGACTTTTAGATCGTCTTAACCACTAAGCTACCGACGCTTCCAGTATTCCAGGTGTAACCGTAAGTATTATCTATACAATAATTACGTCATTTGTTAAGAGAAAGTTTGTTCGTGTGATAGTACTTATCTACAGAACCAGGAAGTATTTTTCCATCGCTTAGGTAACTGACACCGGACGAACAGCAGACAGTTGTAGTATTAGGGAAACATTAATATCTTTTATCTTTCTTTGGTTAGACACTTCCGAATGTGTTCTCATGATATAATACACTTTGTTTACACGTTTGCTGCGACAGTAACTTTTCAATACTTTCCATTCCTTTGATACAAGGCCTATAGACCTGGTAATAAAACTTCCATTGTGGCGGCACAAGGCTTATAGACCCTGTAAAATGATTGGATTCTAATTTAATAATACATCTTAGATATATATTCATCTTTTTCCTATACCGAACTAAGTTAAAGTTAGGCCTTCCGCCCGACAAGGAAGTCTATTTTCTTAGCTGCACTGTAAACGTGTCTACGTTTATACAAGTCTATCTCTAGTTTATGTCTATACAAGGTGTTTAGACCTGGTTTCGCTGTCAACGTGTTAAATTTATTAGTATGCTTGTGTTTGGACTGGGTTTACGGTGGATAATAACCGAGATTCGAATCCAAGACCGCACGATTGTAAGATAACTACTAAGTTACTGACGGTAGCTAGTGAAGTTAGCTGGTTTAGTTTGTATGTTTGTATGTAACGAAATGTGTTTGTGTGAAAACGAAATTAATATCTAATAAATAATATATTTTTGAACTCGATTTTGGAGCACTTCATTGAATTGGAATTTTGTTGATTCTGGACCGATGACATAAAAAACATAACTATGTACTTATCATAGATACAATTCATGCTTCAATAGAAGACCAAACTAACAAACATAAAATATTTATTAATAACTAATTAACTAATTTGTATTGTAAAAAAGGGTGGAATGCTTATAACAATCATTATCGAGTACATACCCTACTCTCTTTATAATATTCACAGTTCCCAGAAAGACCGCGTAGCAGCTAAAGCGCGAACAAAAGACATCAACGCGCGCAGTTTCGTTACAGCTACGATTTGGTATAAACTTTACTGTCAATAGACTAGTAACAGACAGAGACAGTGGTTCTTCTTTGTAAAGTGTAATATGTATACAGTGTATGAAATAGCAGACAAACATTGCAATTTGATTAAGCAAACATGTCGAAAGTTTAAAATCAAAAATCATTTATTCTGTATAGACCATTAAAACGGCACTTACAAAACGTCATGTTTGTTAAAAGACCGATAAAACTCTGTGAGTTTGTTGCCGGAGTCTCCTCCGGGTCGCGTTCTGAACCAGCAGTCAATTTTTTAAACGTTAGTCTAGTTGCTTACGTTTTATAAGTTCCTATTCAATAGCCAATACAAAACAAATGACTTTAACTTTCACTAAAAATTCGAATCATGACACAACCTGGGTATCGAACTTTACACCAAACACTCACAATCACTACACCATTGGAATATTCAAAGCTACAATCTCACACATAGTTACGTAGGTGAGCCGTGGGCTTCAGATCGACACAGATAGACAGACAATAGCGGTTAGCGCTATCTGTCCGCCGGTAACCGCTTAACCTCGACCCGATGGACAATGTACATTAGTTTTGTTGTAATCGACAACCGTGTGGTGAAGCTGATTTGCTTGTAAACCCATGTTTTTACCAGAATGCATGGAATTGCATTCATTTTCATGCATTAAATTCAAATTAAAATAAAATTAATTTCGAAATTTTGAATTTGAAATTACTAGCTGACCCCGCTAACTTCGTACCGCCTAAGTGAAGAACCACTCGACCGATTTTGTGCAAACTTCACATAAACCATGTACTAAATAGTCCGAACAAAGTCTAAAAAATTTGGTTTGCATAGGTGAGCCCGTTCTTCAGTTATAATATTACAACGAAAAGTGGCATTGATTTTTATATATTAGGATGGCGTAGCGGTAGAACGTTCGACTGTTACGCAGAAAGTGCGGGTTCGATTCCCGCTCAGTGCAGATATTTGTATGCATGAATATGTCTATTAGGATCGTTCGGGATGTTTCTTCTTGAAAGTCTAGAATTGAATGAAATATTCTTGCAGTTTTCTTCTGTTCTTACAGGGTCGACAGCACGAGTAGGCCCCATAGGCCCCATAGCGCCCATAGGCCACGGTAACCTCTTACCATCAGGAGGGCCGTGTGCTTATCTGCGACCTAAGTAGTTTAAAAAAAACGAGGCCTAGGTTTATTATTCATATCGTCGGACTATAAGGCATTCAATCTTCGTCCTTTCCAATTATAACACGAGACTGCAGACAATAAATAACATTGCTATTTAATCTGTGGATCAATCCATCACTTGACGGGTGGTGTAACGATGCTGCACCCTTCTTGATACGATTTATTATGTTTCATAAACTTATCAAATATATTTTGATATATTGATATATTTTGAACCGCCTTTGCACCCATTTAACCCCCAACCTACATTATTTTAATCCATAAGTATAATTAACTTCTCCGAAGCAACTTTCAGGATTTAATGGCATTTATGATTACTGCTTCGTTATCTTGGGCAGTAACGGGATGATTCCTATGTTCAAATAACAAAGAACAAAAAACCCAAAATCTATCAAAAGATTTATGAACCACCTTTAACATTGCAATAGCCATATTTATGCATAAAAATATTTGTATTGAGCGGGAATGAAGCCCGCGCCTCCTGCGTTTCTGTCGCGTTCACCATAACCACATCTTCAAAAACTTTCACATTTACAATATTAGTAGGATTAGTAACATTGACTTAACGTTCACGGGAATTAACGCGATCATGGCATAGGCAGGTCGTGATCACAGGCTGACATACTTAATAAAAAGCAAAGAGTGCGGCTCTAAAATGTTCTTGATAAGCTGCCTGCCTGACAGCCTCCGTGGCGTAGCGGTAGTGAACGCGGCCGCTACGCAGGAGGCGCGGGTTCGATCCCCGCTCAGTGCAAATATTTGTGTGCATTAAATATGGGTATTTGCATTGGTCTGGTCGTGCCTCGGAGAGCACGTTAAGCCGTCGGTCCCGGTTGCCATAAGAACATCTATGGCAGTCGTTACGGGTAGTTGGTGCCCTAAAAAGTCCAAAAAAAAAAAAAAAACAACGGTCTAGCTGCAAAGCTTCGATATCGCCTAATGTTAACATTGGGTCGTGGAGGTCAGATGGCAATCGCTTCACGGAAAAATATCGAGGTCTAGCCAAATCTGTAGCTATAACTGGTAAAAGCGGACCCCAGACTCCGAGCTGAAAGCTTCGGATGCGACTGGGAATTAACGCTAAGAGGAAGAAGTAAGATTGACTTAGTAACATGTGTCCACACCCTTACAACAAACAAACAATAACTTACTATATCGTCGACTTTCTAATCTCATCAACATTTGATTGATTTACTCAAACAATCGACTATCATCGACTGCGTGATCGTACTCGATAATAATACGATAGATTATCGTACTCGGTACTCGTTTCACAATATTTGGTTATTCGATTGTGTAATGTTATGTTTCTATGCGATTTATATCTCAAGAAAGAATTATCGATTACAATTATTCATTTGTAGCGTGGCTTGATCACTAGCTCTTGCTTGCGGCTCTGCCCTGAATAATTCTGACCTAGTTGTTTTTTTTTATATAGGACTCGTTAGTATGACTTCACCTCGCCTGATGGTAAGGTGACTACAATAGGCTCACCCCCTATTACATGGATCTAATACAATGATTGGTGAAATGTGGGTGTTAATTCACCTCTGCCTAACCCTCCGGGGGTAAATCGCGATAACCGACATCTACGCGGGCGGAGCCGCGGGCAAAAGCTAGTTATATATATCTTTCACCAAAGACAAAGCGTCAATAGATGATGGTTATCGCTTACCATTGGGCAAGTCACCGCAGTTAGATAAGTCAGTAATAACTATATAACCGAGACATGCGCCCGCGCATGCCGTAATCCGATTACTATAATTACGTTTTCCTCGAGATAGCGAGTAACTGACCATGGCGGCACTCTTGCGCACTGTATTGTACACCACGCCTACGGTAGAAAAGTGAGATTACTTCCTATTCTTCACGCTAGTTAAATGTACGGGTATGGGCACAGTTCTGCCCCTCTAGACAAGTGGCAATTCGTTACTCAGCGTATGATGGAATAGAATGCCAAATGTATGGGATTTGACGTATATGACAGGCGTCAACGAATGTCAAAAACGTCAAATCCTATACATTTGTCATTCTATTTCATCATACGCCGAGCAACGAATTGTCACTTGTCTAGGGGGGCTGGACGTATTGATGTTTTTTTTTAAATTATGCTGTTTAGATTACTCTCCATAGCACAAGCTATGGATGTAACTGGATAAATAAATAGTTTATCTTGTCTTTTTTGGGAGTCCCGAGAAGAAAATTAGCAAGAGAATCTCGTCCGTCAATCTGTACTTATTAAGTGTACCGACTTAGCAACCCTAAAAAGTAAAAAGTATTTTTTTTAAAGAAGTTTTCACTTCAAAGAGGTGTCACATGTGAATTGTCATAATTTGTGGAGTAGTTACTACTAGGGCCCTAGACAATGTAACAATCTTTTGGCGAAAACGCCAGTGGAATCGCTAATTGTAGAATGAATATTGACATAAATCATTAATATAACTATTTTTTTTTTTTGAAATTTGTGTCTTTCTAACTCGTAATACATTATTTCACATATCGTTATTACTATAACCACCGCAATGTCACGTAACCCATGTTAAAAAATTAAAACGGTTCGCTTCAACGCGATTCTATCATTATATTATACCGTATAAAATTAAAAACTATATCCTTGTATCGTCATGACAAGCGTATATGAAAGTGACGTGCGGGATGTGAGGGTGATACGAATTCCATGAGTTTAGTTCACCCAAAAAAAAACTAAATCTAAAAAATCACCAATTATTTCATTGAGAGGTAGACAGTATAGTTAGGAAACAATGTGTCTGCAGACATCGTCAGCAAGGCTGATATATGCAGATAGCCTGCAATTGTGCACCAACACAATGGTCGCTAGGTATACAATAATTTTGGATACGTCAAGGTTAATTTTGAAAGTTTAGTAATTTCAATTAATATAAAGTTTAATTTGGTCTTGGCAGTGGGAGTAGGCGAGGAAATATAACACTATCTAGCGTTGGTAGAATACATTCTAGATGTATGATTTTTGCTAGCTGCTTAGTGCTGTATAGTGCAAATAAATTTACACATAGGTACATACAATCACGCCTTTATCCCCGGACGGTTAGGCAGAGGTGAATTAAGACCCACATTTCACCAATCATTGTATTAGGTCCCACGTAATAGGGGGTGAGCCTATTGCCGTTTTTCGGGTACTATTGTTGGCTTGAGCCATGTATAGGCTGAGTCTGGGCTGTATATATCTATCTGATGTTAAACAGCCCTATCCCTTAGTCGCCTTGTACGACACCGCATGGGAGGAGATGGGGTGACCCAAATTCTATTCTGCCAGGAACCACACGGCGAAATTTATACACACATAACCTTTACTGACATTGATCTGGGTATTCCTATGTATAATATGTACAAGGCATGTATCTTGGTATGTTTATCTGCATTCTAGGTCCCATAACACAAGCTAGTTAAGCTACGCTTAGTTTAGATTTGGATAGCGCTGTGTAAAATGTCGTGGAATATTTATTTATGCAATAACATTATTTTGTAGATGCTTGTGTATGGGTAATGGGTTCATATCCACCATCGAGCCTATCTAATTACGAAACCATTGATTAGTTACGTCATTAATCAATAATTTAGATCCGATTACAAACAGTAGGTACAGTCACCATCAAAAGATGAATCTTGAAGGCTCGTCAATCTCAAATTGAAATCATTCGAGATTCAAGATGACTCTTCGACTATTTCTCCTCCATTTACCAAGTCGTTGGTATCATTGACTATGATGCTCACATGCCAATATTTATGATATCAAGTCAGTACTTCTAGGATGTACTTTTCTCACCCTGGTCCATCTGAAGTGGCATGATCAGATGTTTGTTATGCTCATTACAAGTATATTAGAACTAAAACGTGCTCTATACGCGCAGTACACGTTTCTTGGGTGTCTTTTGAGGATAGCACGGGGTGCTACGGTGGTGGACGAGCTCAAATTCACCAAGTATTATTACAAAACAATCCGCGCGCGCCAGAGCCTCGTTTGTCTCGCGACTGATGCACATAATTAAGCATTTGCCGCACAATGTAACCTCACTAGCAAAGACTCTATCTCTCTCTCTCTCTCTCTCTGTCTCTCTCTCTCTCTCTCTCTCTCTCTGTCTCTCTCTCTCTCTCTCTCTCTCTCTCTCTCTGTCTCTCTCTCTCTCTCTCTCTTTCTCTCTCTTTGCAGTTTGTGGTTTGACAGCGTTATTATGGACAAGGACAAATTTAGTATATTTATTACTAGCTTTTGCCCGCGTGGATGTCGGTTATCGCGACCAAACATAGCCTATGTCCTTTCTCAAGGTCTAATCTAGCCCTACACCAAATTTCATCAAAATCCGTTCAGTGGTTTAGGCGTGAAAGCGTAACAGACAGACAGACTTACTTTCGCATTTATAATATTAGTATGAATATGGATTTTACAAAACATCATAGAGATAAAATGATCGCTAATTTCCAATATGTTAAGCTACTTTTTACGCCAACCGTACACACAATATCTTGTTGTTTATTTCAATTTAAAGCTTATAATTAACTAAACGTGGAAGCCATTCGTGTTTGTCGTCACGCGTCACGCGGCGCGGGTCAGACGGAAGAGCCTTAAGTACAGCCTCTGCTCGTGACCTTTCGGCTACGTGCCGCAATTATACGGCTAAAGAGCATCACGAGCTGGCTATAAACAATTGAGAGAGTTGAGTGGCGTAGCGGTTGAGCGGCTGCTACGTCAGAGGTCGTAGGTTCTATTCTGGCTTGAATTTAACTTTAATATAATATATCGCCAATCATTTAGTTAAACTAGGCAGGTAAATGAATACTGTGCAGGGCCCATACCATGAACTTTTAAAACAGGTCAACTGAACTGAACTGAACTCTTTGGAATCCCTTTGTAATCCTATATATTTATATGACAGTACAAAGTGACATTTGCAGTTGGTAGAATGACAGCAGTTCAATTATTGACCTGTTTTAAGGTTTATGGTAAGGCCGCAGATGTCTGACTCCTAGACGTGTGAGATATCCACATTACCCTTCTAACCTAGTCTATCCATTTCGGAACATGCGGTATATCTATATATATATTGCGGAGGGTTAGGCAGAGGTGAATTAACATCCACATTTCACCAGTTATTGTATTAGGTCCCACGTAATAGGGTGTGGGCCTATTATCGTATTCCGGGCAGTATTGTTGACTCGAGCCATGTATCTGAGGCTGAGTCTGGGCTGTATATATCTGTCTGATGTTAAACAGCCCTATCCCTTAGTCGCCTTGTACGACAACGAATGGAAAGAGATGGGGTGACGCAAATTTTACTCTGCCGGGAACCACGTGGCATACATTTTATGCCTCAAAAACATATTTAATAATAATGATTGATTAAATGAGAACCTCATTAGATGAGATGAAAACCCAACTAAACGATACCTCAAAAACATAATCTCAATGATAATGAACTATAACAATAGGAGCAAAAGAATCGCCAAAATAAAGGGAAAAATCTAGACTGAAAGCCAACGTGCGATGTCCCAACATTGCCAAATATACATGTATATTGTATATGGAGTACGTAACATATGCGGGCCGTGGGAACAGCTCAGGCCTTGCCACCTCGACAGCGGCTTACGAAAAACGGTATGAGATTGTTGAATGTAAAGCGTAAAACTATAAAGTAACTAAATAATATGGCGCATATTAAGAGGCCTATGTCCAGCAGTGGACTGCAGTAGGCTGATTGATTGATTGATTGATTGAACTGGGTAATTTCACGATGCCTAATTTTTTGCTAATTTCGGTGGTATTTTTCAATCATAGGTTTTCCGATGAAAAAAATTTATGAGTGAATGAATGAATGAATGAATTATTTATTTATTAAAACAACAGTGGTTCATCTTTGTTAGTATTACTTATATCTAGGTTAGTACATTCTTTATTATTATTTTATTTATATTAAAAGGGCCATTGCTGTACCAACCCTTCCGCTATGGCACAGCAATTGTTTAATGGAGTTCTTTTAAACACATCAGTATTCTAGATATTCTAAAAGAACTCCATTAAATTTTTTCATCGGAAAACCTATGATTGAAAAATACCACCGAAATTAGCAAAAAATTAGGCATCGTGAAATTACCCAAATAAATAATTCTGTTGGTTATTTTAAAAAGTGAGAAATAGAGTCTTATGATCGCAGTAGTTCATCTATTTATCTATCCATACTAATATTATAAATGCGAAAGTAACTCTGTCTTTCTGTTACGCTTTCACGCCTAAACCACTGAATTTTGATGAAATTTGGTATAGGGGTAGATTAGACCTTGAGAAAGAATATAGGCTATGTTTGGTCGCGATAACCGACATCAACCGGCAGGGTGGAGTAGAACAGAGTCACCCCATCTCTTCCCATGAGAGTCACAGAAGATGACTAAGGGATAGGGCTGTTCTCCATCAGACTGTAAACATACTTCTTCTTCTTCTAGATGGGAATTATCTTCTTAATGAAGGTTGATAATCATCAAGACAATTTAAAGATATTTTAAAGAAAGAACATGTCAAGAGTACCCGAAACCGGTGAGCATGCATGAAAGCAATTATGAAAGTAGAAGAAGTGAAAGTTGTATGCCAGGATCGTAGCAGGTGGAAAGCTGTGGTCTCTGCCTACCCCTCTGGGAAACTGTATGTATGTATGTATGTATGTATGTATGTATGTATGTATGTATGTATGTATGTATGTATGTATGTATGTATGTATGTATGTATGTATGTATGTATGTATGTATGTATGTATGTATGTATGTATGTATGTATGTATGTATGTATGTATGTATGTATGTATGTATGTATGTATGTATGTATGTATGTATGTATGTATGTATGTATGTATGTATGTATGTATGTATGTATGTATGTATGTATGTATGTATGTATGTATGTATGTATGTATGTATGTATGTATGTATGTATGTATGTATGTATGTATGTATGTATGTATGTATGTATGTATGTATGTATGTATGTATGTATGTATGTATGTATGTATGTATGTATGTATGTATGTATGTATGTATGTATGTATGTATGTATGTATGTATGTATGTATGTATGTATGTATGTATGTATGTATGTATGTATGTATGTATGTATGTATGTATGTATGTATGTATGTATGTAGGTATGTATGTATGTATGTATGTATGTATGTATGTATGTATGTAGGTATGTATGCATGTATGTAAGACAATTTGAACTTTTTATTCAGCAGCTCTGAAGATAAAACGGGTACTTTTATAAACATACAGCCGATTACAGTAACAGTACATAAAAGTCCCCGCTTGACGGCAATAGGCTCACCCCCTATTACGTGTGACCGAAAATCATAATTAGCGAAATTGTGAACACACCTCTGCCTAGCCCTTTTTACAGGCGTGAATATATGTACGTATGTAATAACATTTAATTCACACGAACAGTGTTCACTAGAAAAATTAACATAAAAAGTAGAACAATAGTAAATACATCTTACAGAACAAAGATGGTGAAACAAAGTATGTACCCAGTGAATGCTTATTACTTTTTTTAAATTCTTGTAAGAAGAGTTAACTACAGGTCAATGACACTTATGGGCCGGTGACCTTAAGTCGCTGAACAGAGTGTATAATGTTTTAGGCTGGTTATACACATCCAGAAAGTCTTTATAAACTCATAATACGAATCCATATTATTAATTCAGAACACCTGCCCGTAGACATTCTTATTTTGTAAATCAGTTTGAGTGACATAATTGACTTCTGTTTTATTTATTTTGTAATTTCTTTGAAAATTTGCATACCAATTAGATGGAATATGGAATGAACAAACTTACAAATCTATGTAATATCTCACTGTACCTGAATTCGCAAATAAAGATTATGATTATTATGATGATTATGATTATGACAAGTGGCACATCGTTAGTAGACTGTAGAATATAATATTTAACGTAAGGGAATGACATTGTGAACTTTATAATATGTCAATCCCATAAATTGATTCTTTTAGTTTACTAAAAATGTGCCAACGATGTGTCCCTTGTTTATGAAGGGCTGGAATTCCATACTAACTCAAAATGTTCCAAACACATTCTGTATAAATCAGATTATGATTTTTTTTTAATACGAGGCTTAAGAGTGAAATCTATAATGCGTTCTTACCACAAGCTTAGCATAGGTAAATTTAGGATTATTATTACGTAAGCTATTCTTTGCTTTGTCTATAAATTTCAATATATTATCGTTAGTCAATATAACAGACAATAAATATCAAAGTGAACAACCTTCGCTAAATTTGAGCAAAGTCAAAGTACATGTTATAGATTTCAATATAAGTGATCATATTGAATAGACACTTGTACTTTTCCACATGTATGTTATACTTATAAGTGATCAATGATCATCTGTACTCAGTCTGAATTTAGGATACGAATTCTTATTATGAATTAAAAGAGATATTCCGAATGTGTGTAGCCAGCCTTAAAAATCTCTCGGCGACTTATTGTCGCATCGTTTATGAAACGACATCAAAATTATGTTCTTACAGCGATTCTCTCCTTCCTGCACTATCCACCTTGTATAAATGTCAACGATATTATAATAATATAGGACATACTTGAACATTGGACATACCACCCACCCGTATGGGTGTATGTACCCACCAAGGCCACTGATTTGCCCCTGAATTGAACCATGCATTTTTATTTTTACCCGACTGCGTCAGCGAGGTTAATTTGTTACGCGGGTAGATATGTATGTAGTTTTCTTTGTTCCCTTCTGCAGGCCTAACGGCTGTACGGATTTCGATGAATGGGGTCTCAAATTAAAGGTATTAATCTCCCAAAGGTACCTACATAAAAATGTCAACAAAAACATTACGGTCGATTTTTGATGCTAAAATTCAAATTTATCGAGTAGAGTATCGAAATGAAGGGATTTGTGTATGATATTGCAAAAAAGTTTAATGAAAGTGAAGGCAGTTCGTACCTAATAATTAATCATTATCCTATGATGATGACAGGCTATTGTCTCAGTCTATATCAGAAGGAAAATGTTACTGAAATTACTATATAATTCCCTCATTTATCAAGTAATCGCGCAGTTAAAAAATATGTTATCAGCCTTCTGTCAATCCCATCAGTAATATAAACAGCCGTAATTATACATTATAGCTTCACCGAAGCAAGCTTGCAATTACAATTTCACCAGCACAAAACAGTGATGTGCCATCCCCATTAGCACTTAATGATTGTAACAATTTAAATCATTTCTGATCAATTATGTTGTAAGAAGAATGATAGATGAACGCACATTTACATAAAGTGAATGTTTAATATCAGAACCGATACAAAATTGCAGCTTTAGGAGATTAGTAAGACAGTTTCAAAATATGCCACTTAATTAGGCTTGTATAGGCTACTAGTGTACACATATTGGTCTCAGGTAGTGGTAGCTAGATGGTGTTTTCGTCTTTAAACGTATTATTGGATATACAGAATATAGAAAGAACAAAAAAGTGTACCTTAACCGAGTTAGGAAGGGACTGTCCTTTGGGATTTGACGTAAATGCCAGGTATTTTGACGTTTTTGACATACGTACGACTGTGATGATGTGATGAACATGATGAATGTATGGATTTTTATGTATATGACATAAAAATCCATACATTCATCATTGGGTAATTTCACGATGCCTAATTTTTTGCTAATTTCGGTGGCATTTTTCAATCATAGGTTTTCCGATGAAAAAATTTAATGGAGTTCTTTTAGAACACATCAGTATTCTAGATATTCTTTTAATTAGGCATCGTGAAATTACCCCATTATATCCTACTACATTACTACTAGAGTCCGCGCCAGCTAATAAGTCAGGTGGCAAAACTAGGAACTACAATGACATCGCCGCCATACTGTGTGTTGATTGGTTCAAGCCATGTTACTGTCACGGCCTGAACCAATCAACACATAGTATTGGGGACAACAGTTGCGATTGCTACGCCACCTCCAAGGGACTTATTTCTTGGCGTGTTCTCTACTTAGATTCTGCTAATTCGTTAGCCCAAGATAACGATCTGACTTTTGCAGAAGCGATGCTGTCGGATCCCCCAACCACAAGAAGAAAACTCGCATCAGGGCCTTATCGGACGGTCGCATAGGAGGCCTTTCTTACCGGATTCCGAGGTGAAGGCCTGATACATTCGTCATTCTTATCTACAATACGCCGGCCAACGGAATCTCTAGGTGGGACCCCATATACGACGCCACAATATACCCAAACAACAAATCTAATTATAAAATGTTACTAATAAATTAATAATATCGAAAGCCAGAGCTAAAAATGAACACTATAAGATTATTCGCTCAATAGACCAATTACATCAGAACAATCATTTTTAATCGCCAAAAATCCATGAACGGCGTGTGAAAAAAAGGGCTTTTAAATCTTACGACATTGAACAAAATACCAAGAATCAGTCCACAAGTTTGCAAAACGTACAATGTAAAAGTCTTATTGCACAAGTAGGTACGGTAATTCGCCGATAATTATAAAATTACGGGTAATTGTATTATATCGTAATAATCGAGTTATTGGTAATTCGATACTAGTTCGATAATATCGATTGTTGAGATTATTCGATTGATATCTTTATTGTCTTATATTATGTTCCGTAAGTAAGTAGAGCCTCTTTTCGTAACGAGGTCATATGACAAAGAACTAAAATTACCGACATAGCTCGCAGAATAAACGAGCTGAGGTGGCAGTCGGCTGGCTTCATTTATCTAAGGACAGCTGGAGTAGACGAGTTCTCGAGTACAAATCACGAGAAGGCAAACGGTAGGCGGACTCTGTGACAAATTTCATCCAGATTCGTTCAGTAGTTTTTGCGTGAAAGAGTAACAAACGTACATCCATCCAACCAAAGTTTCATATAATATTTGTTGGATTTTCATCTATCACCTCCACAGTATGCTATATCTTCTCTCCTACATCTTAACTATTAATTGGGAAAGAGTTGTTAAAAGTTCTTCTACAATCTACAGGCTAATAACATGTTAGTGAACGCAATCCATGGCATGGCATTAGGCCTCGTCATACGCAACGATAATGTTCTAATACGAAGTGGGCGTCTAAGTAAATATTAGATTTCACCCGCACAAGAAGGATTTACACCCGTATTCACAAACAATACTTCGCTATGCGTACTACCAAAACTGTGCAAAGAACGACAAATTCTCAGTGCGTTCGTTTTGGCAAGCCTTTTTATTCATTGATAACACTTAAGTAATACTTCGTTGAGGGAACGCACTGCGTTAGATACTGCTCCGTGATGTTTGTGAATTAATTTTACCAGCCCTATGCGCTCGAGCACACTATGAGACCTCACAGTATTGTTTGTGAATACGGGTGTTAGTCCAATAGAGTATTGGTATTGTGTTTATTTACCCTACGTACACTATGTACAGTGTGGAATTTATTCTACTAGAGGGGCAGCACAGATAATAGATTAACAAGCTTAAACAACTTACTGTATAGACACAGCAATTGTTAGAAAATGCATCGGAAATAACGGTGAGAATTACGCGTTATGTGTTTGTCAATATCAATCAGATTAGAACCACAGGACAAGTTTGCCTAGCGTGGGACTGGACACGAATTTATTTGTAAAAATATGTTACGGAAATAAACGATTTTTTTTTCTCTAATATTGTTCTTTAAACTTTCAATGTGTGCATGATAAGGGATGTATGTATGTAATCATTTTTTACGCCGCGTTGGAGTAACGATCACTGCGTCTGTAGAGTTTGTTTCTTACAGACTTAGGTAGCAAGTAACGATATCACTGCCATTCCCACCTAAACGTAATAACAATTTATAAAAAAGCCACAATTATCAGTCCGAGCCATTGGGAGCTGACCCAAATCCCACGAGTCTACTATACCTACTAATGTCAAATATGATTGTTCGTTTAATACTAGCTGAAGGTCCATTAATACGTCGATATGTAACTAAAAGGTCACTTCAATCGTTTAATATAGACTTATATTTTGTGAATAAAACAAAAGACTGACGCCCAGTTTCCGAAAGGCTGATCAACGTGAAATTGACAGAGAGCTTACTGGAGAGGTTTTGTGATGTCAGTGGGAAGACCAAAGGCTTGTCCTGCTTGTCTTCTGCGCTGACGGCACAGCATCTCTCTGTTATTAAAAGGTCGGCACCCGAGTGTGACTCTCCTGCCCCTCTAGACAAGTGGCAATTCGTTGCTCGGCGTATGATGGAATAGAATGCCAAATGTATGGGATTTGACCTATATGACAGGCGTCAACGAATGTCAAAAACGTCAAATCCTATACATTTGTCATTCTATTCCATCATACGCCGAGCAACGAATTGCCACTTGTCTAGTGGGCCTGGTGTTGCACTCGTCCATAGGCCACGATAACCACTTTCATCCCGGCAGAGTAAAATTTGGACCACCCTACTTTCTCCCATGCGGTGTCGTACAAGACATCTAAGGGCTGTTTAACATCAGACAGATATATACAGCCCAGACTCAGCCTCAGATACATGGCTCGAATCAACAATAGTGCCCGGAATACGGCAATAGGCTCAACCCCTATTACGTGGGACCTAATACAATGATTAGTGAAATGTGGGTGTTAATTCTGCCTAATCCTCCGGGGATAAAGGCGTGATTGTATGTATGTAAAATATTAAATGCGAAAGTTTAGACAATCGATTTTCATTACTCAATCGGTCCAATTCTTTCAAGTTTATTCGTTACAAACATACGAAATCTTCCCTTTTTATAATATACCACTCATCGGTGCATGGTAAAATGTAAAATTTGCATGTAATACCTACTACTATTATTAGAAATTGTCAAAAATAATGTAAAAATTGTTCATGAATAAAAATATACTGAAATATTAGTATAGATAAATGAAATATCTGCAACAATTGTGCACAATCGTTACGAATAAATCTGATTTGCGTAGTCGTAGGTCAGGTCGCGAGGTGCTAGGAGTACGGAGAGGGGGGGTAGAGGTGCTAGGAGCACGGAGGGGGGGGGGTAGATCTGCACGCGCACGCAATCGCCCCAGTTCTCATAGAGGACGCGGAAGTATCAATGGGATCTAGAGGACAGTTTACGAAATAAATGGCTGCATTTGATACCAAGATTGTGGTGTGAAGTTTGCATAATTTTAGTAGGTGTTTTTATACTGTTGACAGGCCATCTGATGGTAAGTGACTATCTAGGATCACGATCATTTGCAAGAACAGAGCTGGCTAGCTGTTTTTTTTTTAAATAATCGACGAAATTACTAATATTCCCTCTAAGCTAAATTGCTTGTGTTAGGACTGTTAGGAGTGGGTTCATGTCGGTAGTGTTCCTTTCGATCGTAAGGCTGACTCCTTAACCACGAAGCTATGGGTGTTTCAATTTCTTTGTGCCCAGCGTCAAGCGTGTGTCCATTCTCCTAAAATCTTTCATACCAACCCTGCCCTGACAATTACAAATATTAACACGTTCACGGACACATCGTCGAGAGACGTAAGTTAGTACCCTCATAATATGGCAATACGGCTGTGGCCGGTGATTTAAAATACGTCAAAACTCGAATTACGTCCATAGCCGGCAGTTTCCCATTATATTTGTAGGAAGGATATGACTCTGTGCCATTTTAGGCTGTAATACAGATCGCTAGTGTCACATCAAACACTCTTGCACGTGCACACAAGTTACCTCTGTCACGCACACATTGAAGAACATCGTGCTGTGACACCCCGTCTGTGGCCGGACGATCTACCTACACTTTCGACCGATCTGTCGCCCCGCGCCACAGCGGGAGGAAGTACGTCCTTGAGGTACACTGCGGCGATTTTTTGTGACTGCTACGTACTATTTAACTCATAATTCATGATCATAATTACGAAATATTTATTTGCCGATCATTTCAATGTATAGTGAATGATGTTTGTGTGAATTTGGTGCTGATAAAACCATGTACTCGTAGACAAAAAGTATTATAAAATTTAATTCAATTTTCGAAATTGAAGTATGTTATACCTATGAACTGATGCTATTCAATTAGTCAATCAGCATATCGGAGTCCGCTGCTGGACTTAGACCTTTCCTAACACACGCCATACTGACTGATGCTATTATTATTACTATTTTTCAAATTGTAATCGCATAATCTTATTACAATGGCGTCGGGTAAAAATACCACACCTTTTAACGTTCGGCGTAGTTTGTTTGACTCCGACTCTGACTCGAGCAATGAAAATCAGGATCCGCATAGTGATGTAGATGGTAAATATGGTTCTGATGGAAATTATGAAACTGTAAATAAGGCTAACTTGAGTACTGGTATGTATGTCCGTCTACAGGCGGTTACGTCTCTGGCCGTTAATGCCGCAACACACACTTTGAAAATCGAATAACGTGGCAATCCGTCCGCAGACGTGATACTATTTTGTATGGGAAATTTGTGTGTCATATCACAAATTTTTGAGAATGGTTTGTGTCCGTGAACGTGTTAAAAAAATCCATATTGGTCGAGTCATTCTCAAGTTCTATGCAAGGAAAATAGCGATTTATTTTTATTAATAGTCTACCTCCTAGATAACTGTGTAATATTTATATTTTGCGATATCGGGACATAACGCGATAGAAGTCCCGATATCACAAAAGCTATGAGTTTACACCGCGATACTTTAAAAATAATATTTAGGTATTAATGTGCTAGTCTGAATCATACTCAAACGACTGAACGAATCTTGCTGAAATTAGCACAGATTGGAGGGAACAGGGACAGAATTCCGCTCAGGTAGAGCCTCGAGCAGTAGCTAATTTAAAATAAGTTCTCTTGACCTCCAAGCGAACGCATAACCGATAATCTCCCACAGCCGATAGCCAAATGACTCACAGTACAACTGCTAACCATAAATATGAAAATGTCATGTTGCAATGGAGTAATACATGTTCTAAGTTGAAGCAGTGCCCACGCGCAGCATACCCGATCGTGATAGCGAACCAGTTTGAGTACTTGTGCCCATAATTTGGAACTCTTACAAGATTGATAAGGTTAAAGTAGTGGGGTACGTCCCACACTGGGTTTGGATATTCGGAAATAGATGGGACTAATATTTAGGTATACACTCAGGGCTGTAAATACTCGAAGGGGTAAGTAGAGGTGTATTTACCTAACCTCATTTCACCGACCAAATTTTTCAGCATCTTGTAATAGAAAGTGAGCCCACTGGTATCAAATAGGTGCTTTTTGTATTACAGGACATACATACCTACATACATACATACAATCACGCCTTTATCCCTGGAGGGTTAGGCAGAGGTGTATTAACACCCACATTTCACCAATCATTGTATTAGGTCCCACGTACTCGTAATAGGGGGTGAGCCTATTGCCATATTCCAGGCATTATTGTTGACCCGGGTCATGTATCTGAGGCTGAGTCTGGGCTGTATGTATATATCTGTCTGTATTAAACAGCCCCATCCCTTAGTCGCCTTGTACGACACCGCATGGGAGGAGATGGGGTGGCCCATATTCTACTCTGTCGGGAACCACGCGGATTACTGGACAAGCAGAATAATGTTGTACATAATCAAAAAATTGAAACTCCTCACGCATAGAAGTCGCATTGGCTATAACTGTACCAGTTTGCAAGCACCTACTATTTTTGACGCTAATTATACATCCAAAATTGAAGACCGAAGCTTCGTTCAAATATAAAATCCGACTCGAAGACGGCACGTGATACCTACTTCATTCGGTATACCGAAAGAAATCCATATTACCTACCTAACTTCATCCATACATTATATTAAATAGTTTACAATTCTTAGGTGTGATTTACTATTATTGACACAACTTTTTTATTTATGAACCGATTTTAATTAAAAAAAACACTAAATGTTAAGTGAAGCCTATCACAATCAATTAGTGACAACCGCAACCAAATTGGTTCAGCCGATTCTGAGATTAGCGTGCACAAACGCACAGACAAACAGACAAAAATTTCAACGAACGTTGTTTTGGCTTTTATTACGTTAATAAAGTCCCCCAATAATAGTTTTTCCCATTTCCATGCCATGTACAGACACCGATCGGTTACAATTTTATTATATATATATAGATGTATAGATGAAAAGCAACACTGTCTTTCTGTCTGTGTAAACCACTGAACCAATTTTGATGAATTTTGGTACGGAGATAGATTAGACATTGGGAAAGTGGTACATAAATGCTACTTTTTCATTCGTATAACGTGCGGACCCGAAATGTCGAACCCACAACGCGACGGTGTCGTAATGTCAATCAAATATCATACCGTATCTAAATTATATGTATTTTGAGCTGATAATTTAACAAGAAATAATTTTTTGTGAGCCTATACAATACATAGTTTATCCAAGGCTACTGAAGGTCGAAACCTTTCTTAGGAAGTTAGTTAATCGGCAAGGCCAATGTCATT
Source organism: Eilema depressum (assembly GCA_914767945.1). Lineage (NCBI taxonomy): Eukaryota > Metazoa > Arthropoda > Insecta > Lepidoptera > Erebidae > Eilema > Eilema depressum. The sequence continues at coordinate 21,893,750 of OU612020.1, forward strand.
ATATTCTGACCTACCATTACTACGACTATATAACACTTAATGAACTTTAAACTATCAAAAAATTAATGGGTTGTTGACTATATCGCAATTTTTTTTTAAAATGTCCCATAGAAACTTATTCCGTAAATAAAAAGTAACCTCTATGATATTCCAAGCTAAAATCTATCTCAATTACAAAGGAGAAATCTGACTCCCATAGAACTTCATAGAAGCGTGAACTTGGTAATTAGACTAATTAGAGTTTAGAAAGATTTATATAACTATCTATCTATACTAACCATAACTAATATTAGTACCGTGTGGCGCGCGCAGACTTAGTGAATTCAAGCAGGTTCATCATCATCATTTCAGCCATAGGAAGTCCACTGCTGGACATAGGCCTCCCCTATAGATCTCCAATAGGACCGGTTGGAAGCGGCTCGCATCCAGCGCGTTCCCGCGGCCTTAATGAGGTCGTCTGTCCACCTTGTGGGTGGACGTCCTACGCTGCGCTTGCCGATACGTGGCTTCCACTCGAGGACTTTTCGACCCCATTGGTCATCAGTCCTCCGTGCTATGTGCCCTGCCCACTGCCATTTCAACTTGCTAATCCGCTGGGGTATGTCGGTAACCTTGGTTCTTCTACGGATCTCCTCATTTCTGATTCGATCTCGCAGAGAAACTCCGAGCATAGCCCTCTCCATAGCTCGTTGGGCTACTTTGAGCTTACTCATAAGGCCCATAGTGAGCGACCACGTTTCAGTGTCATAAGTCATCACTGATAACACACACTGGTTGAAAACCTTCGACTTGAGACACTGAGGTATGTCGGACGAGAAGACATTGCGCAATTTTCCGAACGCTGCCCAGCCGAGTTGGATTGCAAGCAGGTTACACGTACCGAATTAAGTCAGATTTAGTTAAAAAAATTAGGCCTTAAGCCGAGTTTCTCCTATCATCCAGATCCTCATTTAGTAAAAATTCATCTGTCCATCCAAACTTTTGCATTCAAAAGCAGTAAGATCTTGTCTTTCCTAACCTAAATTCATAATTTAGAACGTACTGCTAAGCAATTCAGAATCAAATTTACATTGAGGCTTACAAGTATATTGATAGCTGAGGTCAGCGCCGATCTTATCAGGTCTGACCTGACCTGACTGTTACGTCAAGCTTTATCAGAACGATCAGCAATACTCAGAATAGGCTTATGATTATGATACATGATTATACAGAGCCTCAGGTTTATAAAACCCCACCTAAATGACCTTATTTGCAAGCGAAACAAGCGGCGAAACTTTGATATTTTCCGTAAAGCGATTACAATTTGATCTCCAAAACCTATTGGCGATATCGAAGTTATAAAGACCAGGTTTCCTTTAAGACCTGGAATTCCTTACCAGTTCATGTGTTTCCTTCTTTTTACAGTCCCGGGTACTTTAAGCGGGGCGTGAAAAAGCATCTGATGAGGCCGTCAAGCTGAGTGCCACCATTGTAACATGTTAAGTGTCTCTAATGGTGACCCTCTTTCCTGAGACTTTGCCTTCAGGTTACCATCAGGCGAGGTGAAGTTACATGCTTTTTCATGCCCCTCTTACATAAACTCTACTCTACTCTTACTAATGTAAAATAAGGGATGTATATTTGGTCCAAACGTTCATCCTTGTTAAGTATAGAAATTTTTTACGAATTTATGCCAGGACAAAGTCAAAATACAGGCCGTTAGTCTGTTATAACTATGTTGTTATACCTTGGAACACCTATCTTAGACCTAGACAAGACAAATGAGGCCCTGGCGTGCGTGCGTTTTTTGTAATAATCCATGCTTGGTGAATTTGAGCTCGTCAACCGCAGTAGCACCCCGTGCTATCCTCAAAAGACACTCAAGATAAGTGTTCTGCGCATATAGAGCACATTTTTTTTTTGTTTTGTAAGAATATTAGCCACCGAAATTACTAATAAATACCCCTCCAACAAAGCTAAATTGCTTGTCCTAGTAGTGGATTTTGAACACATTTTAGGACCAAGATATATGTACCAAGCAATATCAATTGAACAGTTACATGTATAAAGCTATTTGTTTAGCGCGACCTGAGATTTCACTTTCTGTGCTCCATTACTTTGAACACTTTCGTTGTTTTCTCTGCCGGGTTAGGTAATGTATATTAACTGATACATGGTTTTGTATGTAAACAGTGAGCAGATTCGTTGTTTTAACACAAAAGTTAAAAAAGTAAAAGTGTTAGTGCTATGTTAATTACTATGTGTTAATTACTATTAGTGTTAGTGTTAAAAATATGTGTAGGTACTGTTTGTATATTTGTTGCGTAGTGTTTGTGTCCGGTTACATGAAAAATTTAAATTCTTTCTCTTGATTTGGTTTATCTTAGCTATTACGAGGGCGAATGCCATCTGAGCTCTCAACCCCGAGAGGAAAGACCAATGGAGATTGGCTTGGGACTCAAAGATATCGGATGGGGATCCACAAATCCAGTCACCTTCTTGGTGGCGCGATTTGCGTCAACTATTGAAAGCGTGAAAAAGTGCTTGGCCAATTATATTAGGGACCAAAACAAGTGGTGAAAACTGGGTATTAGTACAACTCTACCTACGCATTGAAGGTATTTAAAATATTTAGAGCAATAATTGGAGTGTAAAAAATACAAACTGTACTTGATGGACTTGAGATGTTCAAGTTGTTGCAATTTAAAATTTGGAATTAAAGTAGGTAAAAAAAATAGTCAACATGATACTTTCTGAAGTTTACTAGAATATTACTCATCATCATCATCATTTCAGCCATAGGAAGTCCACTGCTGGACATTGGCCTACCCTATAGATCTCCAATATATTACTCATTGAAATAAAAATACTTTTTAACGGATTCTATCGCAATTATTAGTTATTTATTTTACCGACTTTAGCGCAATAAAATAAGAATTTATTACTTAGTTTTTTTTATTGATGCTTTTAATATTGATTTATACTTAGGTTTTTCTAATGTTAAACTTGGTAGTGTTTAAGTTATAAGGGACTAAAAGGTACTTAAAATAAGGTTATCGACCCGTGCAACCAGTTGTCCTTTCCGAGAGCAGCCAAGTCTAGACCTAGGCATTAGTCCTATTGCCTAACATTACTAGTATATATCACATTTGTTAACTTTCATTTTGTTTTAAGTCCTTGAATGTGGATTAAATGTTTGCGGTTTAAATGTCAGCCCCATTGTCCGTAAGTAGAGATTTATGTAATTAATTAGTGGCACTAATAAATACAAATAAATAAAAATATAACTTAATTTTTTTTCGGAGGTCAAAAGTGTAGTATTAATAAATTCGAATGTAAAATTAAAAAGTAGCTAAATGTTCCACATTTTTTTTAAATTATGTAAAATATTGTTTTTAATAAAAAAATATTTTTCAAGTAAATATACAATTAACAAATATTGCAAGATTCATTTAAATTTAAATGAATAATAAAGAAACCATAAGGAAATCAGTTAACTACAAAAATGTTGACAAAGTAAAAAAAAAATTTAAAACAACTTCACCAAAGATAAAACAATAATTCACATGCAAAACAATAGACGCAGATATGTGGCTAAGAACCACCATACGATTGCAGACCTTTACTTTAAAAAAATCACTGAAAATAAATAATTTAAAAAAATCCACTGCATCACTTGTGCGTATCCGAAATCCGGGGTGCGTTCTAAAACCACAAATCTGACACTTAATTTTGACACTTACGTAAAATTTCGCCATTTTGAGAGAGAACTGTCACTACTGTCACTCGCGAACACGGGCGCATGCGCGAAGGGTATGCGCGGCGAATGGCCGCCGAGCTCACGCGCCCAATATATAACCTCCCCCCCAAACTATTATTATATTAATTACATTCAATGTTTTCACTACACGGTGTTGATCGTGGATCGATCCAGATTTCTCGTTTCCTGCATCGATTTAATCCCGAAAATGGGAAATTAAATAATAGATATAGAAAGTTTCTGAATTAATATAATAATATTCTTTTATTTTCAGAATTTCTTTCATCGATTTGTTAGTAAATAACTTACTTACAAGTACCTAATGTTACTAGGTAATAAAATTATTAAGTTTATTTTGTTAAGAATTATTAAGAATTAAGTATAGGTAGGTATTCTTACTGCAGTCCCGGTAGAATTTCCAATATATCATTTCAATATTATATAATTTAATAGTTAATGTATTTAATTTATGATTTTCTTATAGTAATTTATTGTTTACAATTATTTTTGATGGGCACTTACTTATAGCATTTATAGTTACTTTGTGTCGCAGTGTTAGAAGAAATTTTATGTTAGTTTGAAATGACATAACGCGTCTAATAGTTAAGTATGTTTATGTTCGGAATTCTTATGTTTGTTATGACTTACGTAGTCATTATTTACATGAAATATGTTACTCAAAGAATTTTTCTTTCATAAGAGTGGAAAGAAAAGCTGTTCTTGTTGATTTATGTTCTGAAAAAATCACGAAATCTCTTTACAATATTTAAATACTTGAAATAGTGTGCTTTAAAAGCTCATGTACGATACAATGAACATAATGTAATTCGTATTTAAAATAAAATATGAGCCAGTATACTATGACAATAATAGTAAATATTAAAATGAAGAACAAAATATGAAATTAAAAATAAACATTATAAAACGAATCACACTGTGAATTTCTAAAGTACTTTGTTCTTAATTCAAAACAAAAATGTATATTTTTGAAACAACTATTAACCGGCTTGGTTTACGAAATTAAATTAAAATTCTTTAATTTCAACACGCGTACTAACATTTTGAATTGAATAATTTCGTTAAATTACTTAATTAAAAATATTGTAATATTGCAAAATTGTAATTTTATTTGTTATATTGTACACATAATAATGTAATGAAATTATATAGGTATTATGTAAAATATATACATAGATGGACTTAATCCATAGTTTTAGTTAATCCTACTAATACAATTTAAATATGTACAAAATTAACATTACAACTAAATATAATCCATAGTTGAATTTTTATTTCAGCAAATCCCAAGAGCGCTCATATGCTAGTAACCCATCAAAATTAATAGAGGCAAAATCTTGTATACATAAACATAAATAAAAAACTAAACAAGTTTACAGTTTTGTAAAAAAATGTGTAGTACCGTTGTGTAAAATTTAAAAAAAATATATAACGATAATATTGTCTATTCTACAAATAAAAATGTAAGAACCCAAATGAATGTAATAAGTAACACGCGTAACTTCCGAACGATTGCACTAAATTAGATAACTGTTTATTTTTGTTTTCGGTTCGATAGTGTGGTCAAGGATTATCTAAAAAAATTATAGAAGAACCAGCGGCAACGGGAATTGTATATCACGCGGGCGAGAAAAAAAAATGACGGTAGGTACAAAGTTCCCCGGTATATTTTCAACTACTTTTAGTCATATTTATGAAAACTGTTTATACTGGAGATTGAGGGCGCTTGGTGGAACTTGCTACCCATACTTAGTGTGTAAAGCACTTGTACTTTTCTACAATTATTTTGTTTTTGAACCTGACCCGTTTCGCCTGTATCGGTTGTGAAAATGTCACAAGAATGCCGTGAGGCGAAAATAACAAATGTTTTGGAAAAGTACAAGTGCACAAATTGTACAAATAAGTACTTAAAAGGAATCCAAAATTACAAATTACTGGTAATTTTTATAAGTTTACTAGCTGACCCTGCGAACTTCGTACCGCCTCACAGTCGATTCTTTAATTTTTTAGTTAAAAAAAAATAAAGATTTTTTTTTACTTTTTCAGGCAATTTTTTATTTTTCTCTGTGTAAGAATCCTCGTACTTCAAGGAATATTCTAAATTATAAGAATAATATAAAAAGAATTAGCGAAATCGGTTCAGCTGTTCTCGAGATTTGCGCTTAGCAACATATTCAGCAATTCATTTTTATATTATGGAAGATTATGGTCTCTGATATTTTTTGCGGATTTGCAAAAGAAAGCCAAATGTAGAGAATCAACCATGAAGTGACTAATCGATGCTTGTCTTACCGACGAGCATATTTATTAATATCGATTTATAACATTTCACTGGTTTTTTTAGATATCAAACTAGATTTATTGGCCTCTTTAATATAATGTGTTTAAATGTCAGATTCGATTTATTTATTGACACCTACCGCAACGAATAAACTTCGAAATTTAAATTCATTATTTTTTTTTTCTTTCTTTTTATGGCGCGAATGTTTGATGCAATCGAATTTTAATTCAAAATGCGAATTACCTCGATGCAGATACTAAAACTTTAATGAATTTTGAAAATTGTAGGTTTACTCTGAAACTTGAAACATCTGCAGTTAGACAACTAAGGTTCGGGCATCGGTTCCCCTTCGTGGACTAGGCTAGGTACCATTCACGCTGGTGCCATCGGCTGGGTGCTCTAGGTTAACTACTTCGCATTTATCCCGAAATCACATCCGAAGTCTTCAGTTAACACTCTACGCCGTAGAAGTAGGAGCAAGGGGAATTCCAGCTAAATCCCTGTACAACTTACTTAAAGACCTCGGATTGCCAAGAGCTTCAGTAAGCTCTTTACTAAATCAAATATCAAAAGCGGTATTGATAGGATCTTACCAAATTTGGATAGGTAGGGGGGTAACACTACTGACGGTGGAGGTGAGCACTGATGCATCACAAGGTGGCCACCCTAAACCTACATCTGGGTCGCAAGTCCCAGTCGCCGTCACGGTGTTCCTCTCTGTATCACGCTATGGACCCGGCGCTATGAATCCATGGAGTGCTGAGAATCGGATCTCGTGCGGTTCCGAGGTTTCGGATGTTCCATGGTAGCCCTTCTGTTACTCGTCAGCCCCTCTAGGCAAGTGAAAATTCGTTGACTGGCGTATTGTACAATAGAATAATTAAACCATTGAATAGCCACGTATTCTGACGTTTATGACAGTCGTTAACGTATGTCAATCCCATACATTAATTACTCTATTCTATTCTAATTCACAAACGTATTGCCAGTTATCTAGAGTGGCAGGTAGACCGTATATATCTGTTACTATTTTTTTTTTCCTTTATGGACAGTAATAGTATATGCCAATGTCAAGTTAAAATTTTATTGGCTTCTTGCTTAGCATTTAGCCATTATCAAGTAGTTTATAATAATTTTATTTGGATGGGTGGATGGATGGATGGATAGATGATGATGATGATGGTGAGTTGATGATGATGACGATGATTATGATGGCTGCCTCAGTAAAGTGGTGGAAACTTTAGTAAAGGCTTCTACGGAGATTTGAATCCAACACGAGAAGTCACAATCCACTGTAATATTTCACTTTCCTACTCTTGTGCGCGTTTTCCAAGACGTTATGTCCAAAATTCCACCATATTTACACATAAAAATTCGAACTCACACGAATTTTGGAAAATAAAATAACACCGTGATGTGTCTCCTAGAATTGCCGCCAAAAACTCCCTCTCTATTATATTCTAATTCACAAACGTATTGCCAGTTATCTAGAGGTGCAGGTAGACCGTATATCTGTCACTTACTCGCTACCTTAGAATTAAAAAAAAAATGAGCACAGACTATAAATAAAATGTTTAATTGTGACTTTGAAATATAGGTCGAGTGTATAACATTGGCTTGTCATAACTGGCCGGTCAAGAATCAGTGTTGCCACTTATGTTAAAAGCAAGCATTACGTTAGTAATTATAGGGGAATTCATGATAATAACTTACATAATAGATTACGATAATTTTAGAACGAACTATTTAAAATGCAGTGGTATTTTTATGACTGTACTAAGGTAACTGTACCAATGCTCGACACTGTACCAATGCTAGACACTTTCGAACAAAACCCAGTATTTTGAGAAAATTATCCATTTGTTTTATAAGACTATTGACTTAAAAGATGCGTAATGGTATCTATAAGATATGTTCAAATATTCGCAACACCATCCGAACTAAATTTAGAAAGACTGTTGACAGCAAATAATGTGACTCCGTGAACACGGTCGTGTTATTTCTTAAGATTTTTGCCAAGGGTACTGATTTTTATAAGTGTGATTTTTTTGTTTATAAGTTATGATTATTACTAATTTTAGTATAAACGTTATAAATATTGAAGTTATTGACATACTTGGACCATTGGGACAATGATGTCTAGCATTGGTGTTTTCGACCAAGTGCATAATAATTTAATTTAAAGTAAAAGTATGATAGATTTTAAAGATTTTATGGGCAAAAGTTAATGTCTAATTGTTGCTGTAACAGTTAAAAAAGAATGTAACGACCATGCTGTAATTAATTTGTTAAATTTTTTACATTGAAATTTTATTTTTCCTTAAAGTGTCGAGCATTGGTACAGTTACCTTAGTTAAGTTAATGGCCTGAATTGAATATTTTTTTAATATACAGTCTACCAATGGACTACACTCTGCTGAATGGTAAGAAGGCTGAAGTCCAGATGATAAGAATATAATAATAATAATAATATCTTTATTGTACACCAAGTATATAGCAATCCAATATACATACAATCAATCACGCCTTTATCCCCGGAGGGTTAGGCAGAGGTGAATTAACACCCACATTTCACCAATCATTGTATTCCGTCCCACGAAATAGGGGGTGAGCCTATTGTCGTATTCCGAGCACTATTGTTGACTCGAGCCATGTATCTCAAGCTGAGTCTGGGCTATATATATCTGTCTGATGTTAAACAGCCCTATCCCTTAGTCACCTTATACGACACCGCATGGGAGGAGATGGGGTGGCCCAAATTCTACTCTGCCGGGAACCACGCGATATACGGGAACCACGAGATACAATTTATGTGCGTACTTGCAGATGGTCAATTGGCAATTTCTTACAGGCAAGCATAGGGTGGAGAGAAAAAAATAGGAGAAGGGTGTTTCAGGGCAGAATAGTGCTAACATTCCAGATGCTAAAAACTCAACTTATGCTTTTTCACGCTCCGCTGAAAGAGCCCGAGTTCGTAAGAAGAGGGAAACACGTGTGCGGGTAAATCATTGTAACTTTCTTCCTACATTCCCGGGTCTTTTAAGTGCGGCATGAAAAAGCATCTGATGTGGCCGTCAAACTGAAGGCCACCTACATTATTAGTGTCTGTAATGGTGAACCTTTCCTGAGACTTTACCTTCAGCTCACCATCAGGTGAGGTGAAATCATATTGACGTAAAAAACGACGTAAAAAAATCAACACGAGAGCACACAGAATTGTAAAACCTGCATAGGTAGGTACATTAGGATATTGACGTGTTCTATATAAAAAAACAAGTATGTAGGTGTTTGCATGGAACGGGAAACGAACCCGCAACCACGGACATAGTAGCAATCGGTCACTACCACTACGCTACACAGGTCATCAACCCTACCAAGCCCGCGTAATAGTCGTAATATCCTCTTAAACGAAGGTGTGGTATTTCCTACCGAGCCGGCTTTCCTGCCGAGAAAAGTGTGGTCACCTTTAGAAATTTCAATGTCAATGTTCGAAGGTTTCTTCAAGGCTGCAGCGGCATTAGCAATGATGCACAGCTTCCGTTCACGTCGATAATTAAGTTATTATCGAAATTAATTAGTCGGTCACCTTTAGAACTGTTAACCTTCCGATACTCGTGGCAAATAGTGAAAGAAATATTGAGCATCGGTCTGATAGACCGGTAGTGATGTTGATTGGGATGGTTAAACATATGGACTCCATCCAGTACGAACAAAGTGAACCTACGCCTAAAATAAGATATTTAGCAGGGGCAAACGAAAATATTAGTAACTAGCTGTTGCCCGCGGCTCCGCCCGCGTGGAATTCTGATCCCGTTCATCGCTGATATATAGCCTATATGTTAATCCAGGGTATAACCTATATACATACCAAATTTCAATCAAATCGGTCCAGCCGTTTATGCGTGAAAGAGTAACAAACATCCACACATCCATTCTCACAAACATTCACATTTATAATATTAGTAGGAAGTAGGATTTATAATATTAGTAGGATTACATGTACCTAAGTGTCCTTAAAATAGAAAAAGAATTCTCACGTAGTCGAGAAGCGCGAAATGATAGTAAATCCCACTGTCTAGACAGATCTACACAGAACAACACTTACAGGCGTTATTACCAACATACGGTATATAAACAATAACCTTTTAAGTCAAGTGGTTTAGTACTGCTTTTCTTTGTCGCATGATACAAGTACTGGAATACTCTAGCCACACGCGAGTTTCCTTCATCTTATAATCCAGGGTTCTTTAACCGAAAAGCATCTGTCGAGGTGGTGGCCAGTAATTTCTAGACTTCATCCTAACATTTCCATTCAGCTGAGTAAAGTCAATCGACGGTCTGAATATAAAAGGTCATGAAAAAACGTCGTATATAGGGGGTCTGACAGACCCATGCACAGTACATGAAGGTTAAACTACTTGTAAATACATCAAATTATCATTTAGACATATCTATAACACTGTGTTAAGGTTAAGTAGGCTACGAAATCAACATGAGATCATTTTCCCCCTTAATCACTTTACTATTAGTGTTGCAAGCTTTTCAAGTGATTTAATTATTTGAAAACGAGTTGATGATTGAATAATATTTATGTAATTATTATTTTATTGATATAACGTGTATAGGCAAGGTTTTATCAATATGCCTACAAATATTTCGGGTATAAAAGTAGCTAATTAATTACATTACAATTATCAACTCAGAGGGCTTTACCAAGGTCTTTAAGGGCCAATATAACCTTAAGCTGCGTTTACATACTCGCGGCAGAGCGAGGGAAGTGGCGAGAGAAGTGGGCAGAGACGTGGTGTGAATGGTATATTCGTCATGCCGCGAGTACTGCCGCGTATGTTGCTGCGAATGTCGGCTTGGCGGCGCGAGTCAAAGGAGCGGCAATACTAGCGCGATGAACTATACGAGACCGCTAGATGGCGCTAATCAGTAAACACGGCTTTCGTTATTGCTCCTCGAATATTTACTTTTAATAATATTTATATCGATCTACAGAAAGTGTATAGTAGTTGAAAGTGATAGTTTTTATTAATAATCTATTTAATTAATTCGATATGCTGTAAAAGCATAATGCGTACACTGCTACAGCGTTGTCCTCCATACGTTTACGTCCGTCTCCGTTGCAGGGCGAATACTGTAATGCGGACCAACGCGATGATGCGCGTGTGTGAACACTAGGGCATTAATCGCGCGAATATTTCTGGCAACACGATGAGCAATGCGAGCGGCAGTATGTAAACGCGGGGTTACGTGCAAACTAACAAACAGATTGACAAATGAGGCTTTGGTTCTCGGAGTTGTGGGTAAGACGGCAGCCGCTCCCGTTAAAGCAAACCTTGTAATTTGAAGCCCAAAATCTGTTCTTTTACTATTTTTTTATACCACTTAGGTTGCAAACAAGCACACGGCGTCACACCCGTGCTGTCGACCCTGTAAGAACAGAGAGATTCTGTGTCGTCAGCGCAGAAAACAAGTAAAACAAGTCTTTGGTCTTCCCACTGACAGCACAAAACCTCTCCAGTGAGCTCTGGCTACCCTACTCACCGTCGGGAACACATCACGAGGTTATTATACCTTTCGTAAATATTTATATTGTGGTTTAGACTACCTTATTTACAAGCGACAAGTATTTTCTCATACATAACATACATAACATAAACTCACGCCTATATCCCCGAAGGGGTAGGCAGAGGTGCTAGCACCCACATTTCGCCATAATAGGTGGTGAGCCTATTGCCATTAACCGGGCACTTATAAACCTGTGATAAATACACACATAACTTCGAAAAGCATCGAAAAGTCATTGGTGTGTGCCATGGTAAAACCTGGGATCGAACCCGAGACCTCGTCTCAGCAGTCCTTTACCCATACCACTCGCGGTTATCTTCTCAGTAAGTCAACAATATATTCTAACAGTGGCGAATTCTGACCACAATATTACAACTTACAACATACTACATACTACCTGTGGTTTACCATTCATGCGTCCGCATGGATACTGACAGAAATAAATCAAGATAGTTCAGGTCTTAGATAGCTTTACACTGCGGTTTCGCTTGATGAAAAGTACCTAAGTCATTGAAAAGAAATAAATGAAAAGTTTCAACACTGATAAGCAGCGGAACAAAACATTCCCTGTTGTTAATAGGGGATTGTTTTCTACCACATCCATACTAATGGAATGCAATTCAAAATTATAAATGCGAAAGTAACTCTGTCTGTCTGTCTGTTACGCTTTCACGCCTAAACCACTGAACCGATTTTGATGAAATTTGGTATAGGGGTAGATTAGACCTTGAGAAAGGACATAGGGTATGTTTGATCGCGATAACCGACATCCACGCGGGCGGAGCCGTGGGCAAAAATTAGTATGTTATATAGGTATGTAAAGTGTGAACGAGTGGGAATAAAATATCGCATTGGTCAATACTGTCAAAATTGTGTCAAGCGAAAATGACCTTTGCCAGAGCTCACTGGAGGGGTTTTGTGCTGTCAGTGGGAAGACCAAAGGCTTGTCCTGCTTATCTTTTGCGCTGACGGCACAGAATCTCTCTGTCTTACAGGGTCGGCAGCACGAGTGTGTCTCCCCTGGTGCTGCACTCGTCCATAGGCCACGGTAACCACTATTCGGTGGGCCGTGTGTATGTTTGCGACCTAAGTAGAATAAAGAAATCGTGTGCAAAAGCTAGTCGATATCCATACTAATATTATAAATGCGAAAGTAACGCTGTCTGTATTTTACGCTTTCAAGCCTAAACCACTGAACCAATTTTGATGAAATTTGGTATACAGATAGATTAGACCTTGGGGAAGGACATAGGCTATGTTTAGTCGCGATAACTGACTTCCACGCGGGCGGAGCTGCGGGCAACAGCTATTATAAAATAAATGGGGATATAATAAACCGTGCGACAAAAATAATAAATGTACGACTGATAATGATTTACTTTAAATACTGAGTGGGCGACTAAAATACTGAGTGACCCGTGATACAGAAAGTGTGTTGCTAAATTTTGAAGTTATGAGGATTCGAGTATAGCGCGCCCCAAATTGGATAGGTTAGGTTAGAAGGCTAACGCGGGAGCGGAGCGGAACTCCCGCTTTAGCCTTCGTGGTTATTTTTTTATAACCATCCATAAATAGTGGCTTCGCAATTCAGTAATCTAGACACCCATACATTGAATAAAATGATTCTTCACTATAGCTGCCAACCTATTATTTTTACTACCTGCTTTTCGGATTAATTTGTGGACGCGTTAAATACAACCCAAATAAATGTGTTTGTACAACTGATGATGAACAAATGATACAACAATTTCTCGCGCTCATTTATTCAGTTAATACTCCATAACAGTGCCCTAACACGCAAAGCATGAAGTAGTCTAACTAGTGTTTAGTGATTGACGGTTGGCTTACGTAAATTGGTAACAGGTTCGATGCCAGATTACGAGTTGATTGTACCGTGACGTTTAATTAACAGCGTTATGATCAATGATGTACCTATTATTTATTAATAGATACGTCATAAAATAACATCGCAGCTTTCAAAAATGATGCAAACATGACAGTATAAAAAAATGTAGCTAACTTACTCGTGTGAAAACATAATACGTCAATATTATTAATTTATATGAATTATGGATTATAAGTAGCTGACCCGGTGAACTTCATACCGCCATATTTTCTGATCCCGTTCCCGCTGCATATCTCTAAATTTATCAGTGTTTCTCTACAATATTATGCATGTATTATACATATAAACCTTCCTCTTGAATCACTCTATCTATTACAAAAAAACCGCTTCAAAATCCGTTGCGTAGTTTTGGAGATTTAAGCATACATGGGGACGGACAGACAGCGACAGCGACTTTGTTTTATAATATGTGGTGACTTCAAGATTGTTTACTTTTAGTTAAGTACCTAATTAAATAGAGTAGCTATAGGTATAGTAGGTAGGTACAAGTAAGTATATAAAGTGCAAACAAAATGTCTTTTCAAAACGGTTTTAATTTATGAGCTACCCCTCTTTCCCCCCTTTAGTGGCAAATAAGCGTGGTGAGTATATGTATTGTATACCTATTCAGCGTCTGTCACATTGTTGGTAAAACAATGAAAGGAAACCTCCCAATTAAGACCTCCGGCGAGGCCCTGAAGACGATAGGTTATCATTTTCCTTGACAATGTCACTCAAATCGCTCGTATATCCGGTGAATCCGGAGGTAATTTGAGTCAAATATAATCATCTGAATTTATGTGTCACATAAAGCACACAGTCTGTTTAATGGTTAACAGTTACCATGGTCTATGAAGGAAGGAGAAACAAGAAATTGTATAGGGAAAGGAAAATTGGAGATTAAGGTCCGTATTCCAGAAAGATAATCAGATCTAGATTCAGATCTGAGTATCTTGGACAGATTGGATTCTAGTTGACAGTGTTTTAATGTCATTGTGAGAGTCGATTCAGCGTTGTTTTGGAATACGGGCCTGAGGACCGTATTCTAGAACGACTTTCAATCTTGAATTTATTTATTTAGATTTGTCTGAGGACAGATTGGCCTAAATGAAATAAACTTTTCATATTTACATCATATTCTTAGTATGGATCCCGGTTACAGTTGGGCTCTCACTACGGAGCCCAGGGCCTGTTTACTCCTTTTCCTCCTTTTTATTTGGATTATACGGCTTTATACAGGAGCGACTGCCCTCTGACCTCTGTATCTCGGTAAGAAAGCCTACGCCAGAGCCTAATCCATCAATCAGCAGGTACCAGCTTGCAGATAAGCTTGACTTGGATCCTAAAGTCTTTGTATTGTCCCATACACTTAATGTACTTCTTCATACCCACCAGCCATACATCACACACACAAGGTTGCCCTTTCATACGGTAGTAAATAAAACAATACTCATTATTTCCCAACAGCTCTCCACGACACGAAGGCTGCTCTAGATGACAGCAGCAAGGTGTTATTATGTACATTTTTGTGAGGTAATAAAATTGGTTCGAGACCATATTGTACCATTAGTGCTTCCTCTAATTTTGTTGAGTAATAAGTGGCCTTGATTTCTAGCTGTCATGTCACAGATTGAGGCCTTCTATACATACATATGATCACGGCTTTATCCCCGGAGGATTAGGCAGAGATGAATTGACACACACATTTTACCTATCATTGTATTCGGTCCAACTTAATAGGGAGTGAGTATATTGCCGTATTCTGGGCACTATTGTTGTCTCGAGCCATACATCTGAGGCTGTCTAGTGTCTGTGCTGTATAGATAGATAGATAATACTTTATTGTACACAAATATATTTACAGTAGAGACAAGTAGGTAGTATGTATACAGTTTAACGTACAATGGGCGGCCTTATCGCTGGAAGCGATTTCTTCCAGGTAATCTGTCTGATGTTAAACAGCCCTATCCGTTAATCGCCTTGTACGAAACCGCATGGGAGGAACCACGCGTCTTCTCTACAGTCGAAAGAAATGCCTTCGCAGACCTCCTAATCAAAACCGCAAGAGCCTCGTTAGTATATTTAGCAGCTACCCTAACTTCCAGATGAAGTTGGTTTGGGTCTCAAAGGATCCTGTACCTATACCTCTACTCCTGAAGGTAAAGCATTCTAGTTCTTTATTGTACAGCAAACAAAAGCAGTATTGGTGTCAGGGAAGGCGAAGGAGCGGTAAACACAATAAGAAGATAGTGATATGAGTGGAAATGATCACATTGCCATGAATGCCCAAAACCCCGCGAATTGGAGGCGGAAAACGAACTCCAGCCTCCGTGAGGAAGGGTTCGGATGTAATCGGAATGTAATGCTGTCGTGGTAATGATGAGAAAACAAAGGAAGTATTGTAGCAATCAATCAGCCTATCGCAGTCCACTGCTGGACATAGGCCTCTCCGAATTTTGACAGGCTTTGGCCTACTGTTTCCACGCTGAGCAGACAGTTTGGTACAGGGTTTTACTTCGAGTTTTCCTTGCCTCGCAGTGATATCGTCAGCGTATGTTTCCGTTAGTCGCCTCTTACGACACCCTTCGGAAGAGACGAGGTAGTGATAATTATATTCTTTCTCCGTTACCACACGGATAATATTGTACCACATGATATCTTAATTGTTTTATAGCCAGAGCGCACTGGAGAGGTTTTGTGCCGTCAGTGGGAAGACCAAAGGCTTGTCCTACTTATCTTCTGCGCTGATGGCACAGAATCTCTCTCTTCTTACGGGGTCGGCAGCACGAGTGTGACCTGTGTGACTCCCTTGGTGCTGCACTCGACCGTAGGCCACGATAACCACTTTCCATCAGGTAGGCCGTGTGCTTGTCTGCGAGTCTAAGTCGTATAAAAAAATTGTACTACTTGATATCTTTATTATTAAAATATATGAAAATGATACTGTCATTAAGTAAATACTATTGGTAATGTGTACGCCTTTTTTTCGTGCGGATAACGGTTACGGCTCAACACCTATCTACACTACACTGCCCTGACGATTGACAGGCACTCACGGCCATTGTCAAAATTATTGATACATTTTAACATGGTATTATTACTGTAATAAACCCAAATTGAATTGTTATGACCTCAACAATATTATTGTCAATATCAATATTAATAAAATGTTTTAAGGTTGTGTTTTAGAAAGCTTTTTAAGGCCTTTTAATTACGATATCATACAAATACTACTCGGCTGTTGGGACACACCTTTGAGGTGCTGAGAGATACCCAATTAAGGTTTCGGGCTATAAAAAATGCTGATTCACCTCCGGATTAATGGACGAGGCACTGCCGCATGCTTTTGTCTCGTCTTTGGAAGGTCAGACGGCAGTCAACCCCAGCAAAGCCAACATAGTATGTTGTAACGTTGTGGATTTTATTCAAAATTTTATTTAATTAGTTCCACAACTTACTCAATTAATTCTAGTATTTCGATATTAAATCGACTAATTGTCTATGGTAGCGCGAGCGAGACTGGACATCACTAGTACACTACCTCAAGTGTCAAAACTATGGCACTTGATCGTCCCTTTCTTTTGGCGAACTCCGCCAAGGCAGGTCGCATTTGACCCCGGGCCTACTGCTGTCGGCTACGGGTAAGTCCTTGAGATCAACATTTCCAACTTCTTCTTACAGGTGAAGCCTTCTCAGCGGTCCAGCCTATTGCCTGCTAAAATGCATGGCCTTATTATTTTAATGAATATTTTTTGTATGTGCTTTTACAGCCTACCCTACTTAGCGCCACGAGCCGATGACCTCTACGGTCAGAGGTCGCGTCGCCTGCTTGCACTCTGCTGCATTATTTTTCTTTTATTATAGCTTTAGCTACTGCTGTCTTGCCGCTGAGGAGAATCTCTTCACCTGCTTTATTTTAGCGGGTCACTTGGACGAAATTACCTAGTGACAAACTGACCCGCACTTTATTCGTTTTCCAGGGTCTTCGCACCGGGCTTCACGCCATCATTCGGTCGTGAGGCACACCAGCGAGGACCCTGGCACGCCGTCAACAACACCAGCTCCGGTGTCACCAGCTAAGTGCTACTACCATCTTGCACAACGGATCAAGCAACGCCACGGCAGAATATTTTTATACCGAACCTACCCCTGAGGTTCCCTTCTTAATTACCTTCATACAAATTCATGTAACGCCCTTTTTATCATCAAGATTATAATTGTTTAATTGTAGTCATATTTTATTTATCTCTTGCGTCTCCAATAGCTAGCCAGGTAGACCCAATTACATTCACTTTCTATAATTAATTTTTAGGCTCATATAGCCACTTTTTTAATTACATTATTTAGGTTACATACAAACCCATCAACATACATTTTTTTCGTTACATTGGCGCCCAACGCCCTTCAAAGGTATTATTCTGCCGTAGGTATTGTGTGTTTGATCCGTAAGTACTTAGTTTCTTATTTCTCTCTTTACTTTACCAGTGTGGTGAATTCTTCACCAATTTTATTGATATTTTATTTTTCACCCAAATGTGGGTAGTTGAACATTTTTATAATTTCAACTTTATTTTTATATTAAACTGAATAATGTACACATATCCCATTATATCAGTGATATTACATTATAATATGCATCATAATACCTTTGTTAAATATAATAACAAGGTTTATTAACATTACTTTTACATTTTTTTGCATTAACTCATCTGGTTAAAGAAAACTAGGTTCTAGTTAATCTAGACAAGTTTATCACTTTTTACAGTAAGTTCTATTGTATACTACTATCTTATACCACTGGTAAAGTAAAGACCTATTTTCTTCTTTTTCTCTGGACTTGTTGATCTCACTGTACTGTACTTCTTTTTACTTACCTTTTTATAATTTTTGTGCAAATGTGTTTATTGTACACAGTTGTACCCCGTCAGTGAATTTTATTATTTACTTACCTTTTTATGTGCATATTATTATATGCATAGTAATAACTTTTATAGTTATTATGACTCAACCTATTGCTGGTGGAATTTTTTATTTTGATACTATTTTGTTGTAATGTACACAAATAGCTTACTGTTCACTGACAGGATACTTTTATTCTAATTGTTGCTATCATATAGGCATAGTTCCTTATATAGCAGTACATTACAATTTTTTTGTACAGCCTCGCTCGCACCATAGTTTTCAATATTACTTTCTTTGGGTTAATTTACCTTTTAAATTCTATACTTAACTGTTTTGTAGTCAGTGTCGCTTTTTGTTGGATCTCTGTATCTGATTAGCTTGTTTATTAAAAAAAAAAATACCCTAACATTCTTTGAAAAGAAAAACAAAGAATAATAAAAGATCTCTAAATATATTATGTATCTTTGAAAAGAACAGCAAAGATTATTCAAATGTTTAAATTGTAGTCATCGTCTGGTTCTGCATATGGATTGTTGAGTCTGGCATATTTTCAAGTCGTTGAGAGCAATTCCCTTAATATTTAATTATTATCCCTTCAAACTAAAATAAATACAAGTTAATTAAATTTCAACTTTTCCCCGAGTCCTCTTAAATGACTGTTGTCAAAATATATAGCAGTGTCACTTAAAATAATCAATATTCAATAAAATATTAAACAAACATAAAATAAAACAATGTTCCAACTTATTTATTTAATAAATTTAAAGTTTAACCTACAACTTAACTTCTTATGTATGAACAACATTTGTCTTGTTCCAATTACCACAATTAATTAAAATAAACTCCTTTTCCAAGACTTGCTTTCAGCTTACCATCAGGCGAGGTGAAGTCAAAAACAAATGTACACCTACAAATATTTGTAAATTATAACAAACCTTGTATTTTGCACTAACATTATTTGCATTTGTTGTTATTGCACTTTGGTAATACACTGCCTATACCACAACACAACAATGGTCGTAATGATATTCTTTTACCTGTGAAAGGGTTATCAGTAAAAACTTTTATTCCATGTACCCAACTTTGTACAGTTGTTGGTGAAAACTTTTAACACTTGAATTAACTCATATGTATCCTGTTGTAGACATGGTCTACAGGTCAATTGTCTTCTCAAGTACTAATGTACTAACTTTTCAGTTGTTTTCGTTCGTATAATTTAAACATTAAATTATTTCTTTCAAGTTTGTTTTGAATGTTCTGAAAGAAAAATATAACTGCAACTTGTCAAACGTCATATGGTTTTGACAATCAAAAGTGTTGCCAGTGTTGTAATTTAAATTACTACTAAATATTTTTTTTAAAATTACTTTGTTTTTTTCAAAACAAAATAATATTATTATTATTCTTTTAAGAATAAAATCTTTCGGACCTTTTAATTAAATTTCAAATATTTTTTTAACCTTATGGTTATTTCCGTACTTACACTTGTATGACTTTTCCTGGGATGATTGTTTCATTATCTTGGTCCTGTTTGTTGTAAACAACATTCACTGTTTTATTGGTGAACAATAATATTAAATATGTTGGACTTGTTCCAAAAAATAAATAAAAATAAAAATTAAATATTTTTTTAAATTCTGGTTCTCGATTCATTGAGACTTAAAAAAAATTCATAAATAAAAATGTTAAATGTTTTGCCTTGTTGCAAACAGTTTATTGATCCGTTGGGTTAACCCTAAAATGCCTTCATGGTGTTATTTTTAAATAATTTTTTTTGGAACTTTTTGCCACTAAACATAGTAAACATTTCAACATAATACAAAACGACTACAAAACATTAAATAAATTGCTTTCTATGTTGAACCTTGGGTTCGTTAATTTTTTGATGTTCAACTTTGTTGAAACTTTTGAATTTTTTTAAAACTTTTTGGAACATTAGTGTTGTCCCAATTGCAACTGATGTTTGCTATATACTCACAGTATGTGGGTCAAATATTATACTAATTTAACATAAATAATAACTCTTTTAATAATAAATTGACTTGGTCATTACCTTTAAAAGTTATTAATTACACTTTTTGACAATTTGATTGTCTTTAATATTTTTAACCCTTAAATGCATATTGTATCGAAATCGATACATGCATTTTTGTAGTCAATAAAGTAGTTTATTTATATGGCAATGATATTTTTGACACAACGAAAACCATCGATATTATATTCAAATAAAAAAAAAAACTGACAGCTGGGATTCGTGGCGCCATTTTCGACTCAGGAAGATTTTTTGTGCGTGGTGTATGAATAAAAGATTTTCTTGCAAGATCGATAATTTCCATCGGTTTTCTACGTGAAAATCGTTAAAATATTCTTGTTGGAAAATTAGTAGCAATAAGGTAAGTTCTTCAATTTCTTTTCTCTGCTATTATTTATCAACTATATTCACAAACACTGTTATATTTGAAGAGATTTTTGTTTGTATCGAAAACGATACATTATGCATTTACTGCATGTTTTATTGAACAAAATGCTTATTTTGTGATAGTAATGTGATGGACTTTGTATAATAATGTAAAGGCAATGAAAACCACTAAATTATCAGTAGTTATGAGACGATTTAAAAAATGTATAAATATATTTTAATAATATAACAAAAAACCATTATAATTGCAATAAATACGGCTATTTGCTAGAGTTTTAGCCAATTTCATACTGTGTTTCATACTTTCGCTTTGCATGTGTGGTGTATGTGTTATTTTTATTCATTTTCAGTCATGTCTGCAAAGAGAATTGAGGACTATTTGCGGCAGCTAGAAAACGGAGAACTCTCTTCAGACGGTGAGGAATCTGACAGCGATGATCTAGATTTTTATCCTTCTCGTGAAGCATTGGAGGCCGAGTTAGAAGGCGATATTGATGACAGAGCCGAAGTAGACACCCAAGACATCGACCAGTCAACAAACGTAGAAATGGTTCGTATTGACAACACTGACAATGTTGATCCACCTCTAATCAGCGACGCTGAGAATTCTGCATCTGGGAATTCGAGTTTCAATGCTCCCAGCACAAATAGACTACCCGGATATACTAACAGAAGAAATCTTATTTGGAAAAAAGACTCTTTGATATTCAATGCAGACAGGTTGATATTCACTGGAAATACTTCTTTTGACACACAAATTAGAGAATTTAGAACTCCATATGACTTTTTTACTTATTACTTTACCAAAGACTTCATGGATAGAATTGTTTCTGAAAGTATAAAATATTCCATTCAAACACAACCAAACAGACCTGAAAATTTGACTGTTGATGAACTTAGAAAGTTTTTAGGGATTTTAATATTTATGTCTGTCTACCACTACCCTAGTGTAAGATCGTATTGGGGAAAATTTGGATTTCTTCCTATCAAAGAAGCCATGACGGTGAATAGATTCGAAAGGATTAGAAAAGTGCTGCATTTCAACGACAATAACGACCACCTACCCGTCAGTGATCCAAATCATGACCGACTTCATAAGCTGCGTCCAGTCATAGATCATATGAACGACAAATTTTCTTCTATCCCAATAGATCAGAGATTATCCATCGACGAGCAAATGTGCGCGACTAAAATCGGCCATTTCATGAAACAATATTTGCCAAACAAGCCCCATAAATGGGGATTCAAGCTCTTCATGCTATGTAGCCTGCTTGGATACGCGTATAGATTTATCATCTACTCAGGTAAATCGGATACAGAGAGATTACCAGGTGAACCAGATTTAGGACCAGTTGCTCAAACTGTCATCAAATTAGTACGAGTTGTTCCCAGACATCAAAATCATATTGTGTACTTTGATAACTATTATACGTCGATTCCACTCATGGTATATCTGGCAGGAGAAGGCATTCACACCTTAGGTACAATTCAGAGGAATAGGTTGGGAAAAGAATGCAAGCTCATGGCGAAGGAACAGTTATTGAAGCAGTCTCGTGGCACCTATGAAGAGAATGTCACTAGTATCGATGGTGTAGATGTAACAGCTGTATCTTGGAAGGATAACAAGCCGGTCACTTTGGCTTCTACTTACGTGGGTGCAGAACCTGTGGGACAAATTCAAAGGTATGACAAGAAGGAGAAGAAAAGAGTAACCATCGCGTGTCCTAACTTGGTAAAGGAATACAACGCACACATGGGCGGCGTTGATCTTATGGACTCATATTTAGGGAGGTACCGGATCCGGATGAAAAGTCGCAAGTGGTACATGAGAATTTTTTTCCATATTTTGGATCTCTCTGTAATTAACTCTTGGGTACTCTACAAGAAAGTTTCTTTAGAAAGAGGAGAAAACCCCAAGTGTATAATGAAACTTGCAGATTTTCGGTCAGAGTTGGCAGACTGTCTCTGTAAGTATACTGCTCCACCTACCAGGGGTCGCCCAAGTGATAGCGTTGAAGAAGGACCAAGAGCCAAGATAAGAAAGGGTGTGGTATGTCAGCAGAAACCGCCAAGAGAACTTCGGCTTGACGGTTTCGAGCATGACCAAAAACGAGGGGATACCAGGATGAGATGTATGATGCCTGGGTGCACTTTACTTAGTATAATATACTGTAGTAAGTGCAAAGTATATTTGTGCTCAAAAAAAAGTAAAGACTGCTTTACTTCATTTCATTCATGTACAGATTTCTAATACTCGTAGAACTACCTATCTTAACCTACTTATAGGACTATACAGTACCTAAATGCATAATGTATCGAAAACGATACTTAGTTTATATAAATAAATATATATACAAAAACATGAATTGGATTTTTTTTACTATTTTTCCTATTATCTAGACCTAAAAACCTATCACATATATTTTTTTCCCGAATTTTGAAAGTTCTATGCATTTAAGGGTTAAACCTTATTACCCTACCGCTGCTATATATTTTCTTCTTCTCCTTCCTCTCTTTGAGAGGGAACTTTGAACTTAGGTTCTTTTTCCTTTATTATTAGGCTTTGCCTAGTAATGGTTGTTGTGGGTCGGTTGGCGTTTTAAACCAACCGACGTGTTTTTGGGTCCGTTGGCGTTTTAAACCAACGGATACCGTATCTTGGCGCTGGGATACTAAACCAGTCGCCGGGAGTTTTTATGGTTTTATACCATTATTCTTGTTATGTCTTCTTCCGAGCGGTTTGCAAACTCGTAAAATAAGCCTTATTGCAGATGCGGTAATGTATACATCTAAAATAAGCCCTATACTAAAAACATAACACTTTCTCTTCTTTTAAGTCGAAAATATATAGTGGTATTTCATTGCTCTCTTTCTTCCCATTGAAGTTGTTGTCTAAGACACTTCAATGTTTACCATCTTGTTCGATTTACGTCTGAGTCTCCAGTGCCTATTATCCTGGAAACTCTTTTCGGAAGGAACGCGTGTGCTACAATATATAAGTGGTAACCGCAAAGTATGGATGAACATGATTGGGGAGGTATGTAAGGTGGTATGTTTGTGTAAGCGTAAGTCAGGCATTTTCTTGAGCAATCCAGTATCGGGTTTTTGGGCAACAAAAACCCAGAACTAATTGGGGGGGTATTGTAACGTTGTGGATTTTATTCAAAATTTTATTTAATTAGTTCCACAACTTACTCAATTAATTCTAGTATTTCGATATTAAATCGACTAATTGTCTATGGTAGCGCGAGCGAGACTGGACATCACTAGTACACTACCTCAAGTGTCAAAACTATGGCACTTGATCGTCCCTTTCTTTTGGCGAACTCCGCCAAGGCAGGTCGCATTTGACCCCGGGCCTACTGCTGTCGGCTACGGGTAAGTCCTTGAGATCAACATTTCCAACTTCTTCTTACAGGTGAAGCCTTCTCAGCGGTCCAGCCTATTGCCTGCTAAAATGCATGGCCTTATTATTTTAATGAATATTTTTTGTATGTGCTTTTACAGCCTACCCTACTTAGCGCCACGAGCCGATGACCTCTACGGTCAGAGGTCGCGTCGCCTGCTTGCACTCTGCTGCATTATTTTTCTTTTATTATAGCTTTAGCTACTGCTGTCTTGCCGCTGAGGAGAATCTCTTCACCTGCTTTATTTTAGCGGGTCACTTGGACGAAATTACCTAGTGACAAACTGACCCGCACTTTATTCGTTTTCCAGGGTCTTCGCACCGGGCTTCACGCCATCATTCGGTCGTGAGGCACACCAGCGAGGACCCTGGCACGCCGTCAACAACACCAGCTCCGGTGTCACCAGCTAAGTGCTACTACCATCTTGCACAACGGATCAAGCAACGCCACGGCAGAATATTTTTATACCGAACCTACCCCTGAGGTTCCCTTCTTAATTACCTTCATACAAATTCATGTAACGCCCTTTTTATCATCAAGATTATAATTGTTTAATTGTAGTCATATTTTATTTATCTCTTGCGTCTCCAATAGCTAGCCAGGTAGACCCAATTACATTCACTTTCTATAATTAATTTTTAGGCTCATATAGCCACTTTTTTAATTACATTATTTAGGTTACATACAAACCCATCAACATACATTTTTTTCGTTACAATGTAATTACAACTAGTAAGCGAACTGTACGTACGTTAATCAAATCTTACTTCTTCGCGTTCATTAGATTCAGTTTCATGCGGTTTTAATAGAAGCAACTGCCGTTTTACAAACTCGAGTCGAAAGCCTGCGTCAGGGTCTCGTCTGTAACTTAGCAGATGTACCAGTCAGCAGGTAATATCGAGGTCTAGTCAAATTCGTGGTTAAGACTGGTAAAAAGCGGACCCCAGACTCCGAGCTGAAAGCTTCGGATGCGACTGGGAATTAACGCTAAGAGGAAGTAAGAAGTACCAGTCAGCAGGTAAAGTTGACATTAGTCTCACTAGAAGAAGACACCTTGGAGAGCGGAGCGGAGGCGGTGGTTTTCCCAAGCGACTACAATATGGGGTTCTTAAAGAAGGGCATTAGAAGGTTTCTTCAGGGTCGGCAGCATGAGTGTAACACCCCTGGTGTTGCATACGTCCATAGGCCACGTTAACCACTTCCTATCAGGTGGACTGTGTGCTTATCTGCCACCTAAGTAATATATAAAAAAGAGCGGACCCTCGGCTCTAAAATTCTAGCTTTGGATGCAACCAGAACTAATACTGATGATGACAATACCCAGGTTACCAAAAAAGGCTATTTTTAGCCAAACAATCGATATTGTTATATCTCCATGGCTTACAAACAGTGTTATACCGTGACCGCTGAGAAAAGCATGGGTTCTTTATGCCGTCTTCACAGCGATTCCCATTGAATCGTCGTCCTAACAATGTGCCTATTGTCGTTTTCATTACATTTCACTTTCGCTGCGCGTGCGCCGCCGGTCAGTCAAGGTCGCGTCGTGAACCAATCGTGAGCTTTCGTGTTTTACTTCGGTAACATTCGTGTTTGGTCCTTTCACGGTGTGTACGCAGTGGCAGAAGTTGGTTAACATCAGTTTTGTACCTGCTCGGTCACTTAAGAGGGCTCCTAACTAGTTCAGTTTATGCAACGAGCTAGTTCAGCATAATAATTCTATTAGTTCATGGAACATGATATGTAGTTCAAGTTCTATTAGTTCATGATGACGTTTTCAAGCTGAAGTGGCAGTGGGCTGGCCACATCTGTCGAAGGACTGATGGCCGTTGGAGCAGACGAGTCCTAGACCGCGGAGACCGCGAGAAGGAAAATGAAAGGGACGCCTCTTAAGGCGGCCACCCACTTACAGTCCGCCTGCAGTTTTTCGTCTATCCGGCGGCCTGCAGTCCTTATGTCATCAATGTCATCATAATTTTATTACCTCAGACTAAAATAATAACATTATTTTATTCTTTTAGTCTGATGTTATTACGTATAAGTAAAATGCCGACGGCCATAGACTGTCCGGCCTATAACTGTCTTTGCTGACCGAAATCGTCAAGCCACACACAATTATTAGCCGTCAGTCCAAAATCGTACATGAAACTGTAAGTGTGTGGGCTATTGCGATGAACTGACAGACCGATATCATCCGGTTGTCGTTCGATAAACTGTTAGTGGGTGGCCTTTAGGCAGATGGACTGACGACCTGATAAAGGTGGCTCGGACAGACTGGATGCGGAAGACGCAGGATCGGCAGATGTGGCGCATATTGGGAGAGGCCTATGTCCAGCAGTGGACTGCAATAGACTAATTGATTGAGGCTGTCAAGCTAAGTGCCGCCATAGTAACATGGCACGTGTCTATAATGGTGACCCTCTTTCCTGAGGCTTGGCTTTCAGCTTACCATCAAGCGAAGTGAAGTCAAATCGACATGTGCTACATATATAAACGCCTGAGAAACTGCATTGTCATCGGAACTGAACTAACATTTATAATTTCAACTCCCTAAGATAAAAGGAAGTGGTTCTAATTATATCTAGCAACATTGACCTTCACAAACTAAAAATATTGCCAGTGAAATAAAAGCTCAGAAAAAAAACAGGCACAAAAAACTCATTGCGACTATATTTCAATCGCCAATGATTATAATAAATCGTGTAGAATTGTATGAGTGAGATGCTACTAATTTATTGCATTATGAATGGTAGCACCTTGTATATTATAAAACTAAACATTGTGACTAGGGTTGCCAACTTTTAGTTCATATTGTTCAGCTGTATGGTTCTCGGTACAGTAGAATAAGGCCACCCCATCTCTTCCCTTGGGTACGTATCGTAGAAGGAGACTAACAATAGGGCTGTTCTCCATCCGACAGTAAACATACGGCTGTAGGCACATGCTGTAAGAACATTTCGAACGATCGAACGAACTCGACAGCTGAATTCGGGGCGAGATTTCAATTTCGCATGCTGTAAATTTGGTGACGTCACGTTGTCGAGCACATAGACACACATCACTGTCGAATTTTGCTCACTTCACCATGAAATCGCTCACCGCGTATTCAGCTGTCGAGTTCGTTCGAACTGTCGAAACGTTCATACAGGATGTGCCTGCTGATGAAGAGCCCATTTGCAGGAAAATCTGACAATCTAGTCTGAAGAATGTGGTAGAGGAAGAACAGAAAGGTGGAGATTGCAATGTTCAGTCATCAAGCCTAAAGTCATGAAGTTCACCTATAAACTTGTGCATAAATGTATGATTCCGAAGACGACAGCTGCAGACAGCACGCAGCAGGTACGCGTACCGCGAAATTGACTTGAATATGACTATTTTTATTTCATTGCGGCTTCTCAATGGTCCTCTTTATCCGTATAAAAGTTTAACAAGTACCTAATGTATCTATTCACATACATTAGGTACTTGTTAAACTTACATATGGATAAAGAATGACAGATCATCTGACCGCACATATATGGTCCATACCTAGAATTCTAACCATGTCTATTTCTCTGTACGCTTTGCATCTGCAATTAAAGTTCAATAAATTGATAAAAAATACTAGATATTATGTATACAGTACGGTTGGCAACCCTAACAGTGATAGATAAGCTAGTTTAATTTTAATTTGACTCCGGAAATTGAGAGTAAATCGCATAATAGTCTTATAACATTATTTCACGAACGCAAATGGAATATTCTTTGGTTAATAGACCTTTAAATCTTTTGATAGTGAATTCTATTCATTGCAAATTAACTGCTACCGTAAAAGCGTGATCGTAAGAATAATTGGATCAACGTTTATATTTCTATGATTCGTGGATTGCGGAAGTATGAATTTGTCCGACTTTTTGCTAAAAGAGTATCCGGTTACCTAAGGCCGTCTATCAAATTAGGTTCTAAGTGATAAAATTTATATTTATCATTTATGATACTGTCTGAAGTTTACGTGAATATCACTTATTAAAATAAAACAACTCTTTAATGGATTCTATCGCGATTTATTTGTTATTATTTACTTTTAGCCTGACGTTTCGTCTAATTTTCAGCTGCCATGGTCGCGGGGTGACTAGAGATGCGACTTATTATTTTTTTTTAGAATTTGACACTTTTTATCTTCATGTAGACGCAATTCCCTGATTGCATCCGTGGCCAAGATAACCTCGGAGCTCAGGGTCCGCCTTCCGGCTCTTCCTCTTCATCTTCATCTTGGGCGTCCATAGTAGTGAGACCATTTGCACGCATGTCACCCTCTACGACGACGTCAAGCCAGGACTTCTTGGGCCTACCCCTTAGAATTTGATATCTTTGTATCGACATGACGTGACAGTAACGATGGTGCGATTTCCTTTATTCTTCTTGACCCAAGTTTTTCTGTAATAACTGCCCAACGAAGAACGAACGAAGCAAAGCTAACTTTGCTTCATTCGTTCATTGACTTCTAAAAACAGAAGTTACTGTGAAACAGATGCTTCGATATGTTCTGTAAAGCACAGATTTCCTTGTAATTATAAACCGTATGGGATTCAACCGCAGTGAAATTGCACATGATGCGTTATTATGTTCCTTTGTCTGATGCTGCAGATTAGGCTAATTACTAATTCGATCTAGAAATTAAAGAAAATAGCCTGGAATTATGTATTTAGGTTTTGTCGAATGGATTTCACGCTTGAATGGTAATATCGGACGTAAGACGTACATACATACATACATACAATCACGCCTTCATCCCCGGAGGTTAGGCAGAGATGAATTAAACCCACATTTCACCAATGATTGTATTAGGTCCCACGTAATAGGGGGTGAGCCTATTACTGTATTCCGGGCGCTATTGACGACTCGAGCCACGCATCTGAAGCTGAGTCTGGGCTGTATATATCTGTCTGATGTTAAACAGCCCTATCCCTTAGTCGCCTTGTACGACACCGCATGGGAGGAGATGGGGTAGTCCATATTCTACTATGCCGGGAACCACGCGGCTATCTTGTTTAACTTAATAAAGCAATTAATTAGCCATTTTGTGCCCTAGTTTCGTCTCACCATTCTGTCAAGAGAGGGCGTGGTGTTCTACAAGGTCGCTCGACTCGTTAGTCCGTCTGTGACTCATGTGTAAGCTTTAATATAAATTGTATTAGAAGGCCATAGAGCCGTAGTATGCTAATACTTGTTTGTGAAGCTGTTACTTTGTAGGTCATCTCTTCTATAGGTCAGGTAATATTGAATGGGTCCTGTCGAATCAAAAAGGCCACCAAAGAGGGCACTCTCCCTTTCCCTTGAGAGAACGAGCGAGGCTTCCGTGAGTGAGAGTCTGAGGGCGAGGGGAAACTTAAGCTTTTTAGGTACTTGGATACACACTGGTAGCGCAATGACCGGGGTTCGAGCCAGTAATCTCTCGATCGCTAGTCTAATACCTTTACCCCTGAACTACCGCCACCGTATGCCAGGCGGGATAGAATTTGACGTACCTATATGAAAGTCGTCAATGTATGTCATTAAACATCAAATCCCATACATTCGTCATTCTATTCTACAATACGCCCACTTGTCTAGGGGGGCAGATGTACAAAAAATAAAGCCTCATTTTGAGTGATCCGGTGAATAAAAATTTGGAAATCGCGGAGCCCGCCACCAACCCCTTTCGTCCCGCTCTGTCGGAGAGTCTTCCCCCCGGACATGACCTCCCCTGGATCAGGTGGAAGTCCCTAAATAGACTTCGAACACAAGTCGGCCGAAGCAGGGAAAATCGGTCTAGGTGGGGTTACTCAGATGACGTGGACCTGGGGTGTGAGTGTGGAGTAGCTCCACAGACCATGGCCCACCTGCTAACGTGTGCTGCATGTCCATCTACCTGTACACCGGAGGACCTAATGAGTGCCTCCGAGAATGCGATTCAGGTAGCAGCATACTGGGAAAATAGAATTTGAGAGTAGAAGCACCATCGATTCGACAGAAGAAGTGATCCGGTAAACAAAACCGGACGTCGCGCGATTCTACTAAAGCAAAACCATTGTCACACCACAGAGACTGCAAAAAATGGCATTAAATTTGTGACTTTATTTCTATAGAATTAAAGTCCAAAATTAAATGACAATATTTTCATTACACGCTTTCGTTCACTCTACAAAAAG
Organism: Eilema depressum; assembly: GCA_914767945.1. Taxonomy (NCBI): domain Eukaryota; kingdom Metazoa; phylum Arthropoda; class Insecta; order Lepidoptera; family Erebidae; genus Eilema; species Eilema depressum. Next base: position 21,924,145 of record OU612020.1, read on the forward strand.
CCATTTAATTTTAAACTTTAACTGCGTTACTTTAAAGGCTAAAATCAAATGGAATTTTCTCGCAGTCTCTGTGGTGTGACAGTGGTTGTGCTTTAGCAGAATCGAGGCCCCGGTAGGCGGTATCACATACAAAGGTGCAAGTTGCCATGGTAATAGTTATTTTATTTAGACTCTTAATTAAATTTCATGAACAAGTAGGTACATAAGCACAAGTACATAGCCACAATACATCGTACGAGTATCGGTATATGGCTCCATCGTCACCCCAAGACGAACGTATAGAAAAATTTGAATCAACTTCGGGCGAGGCTCGGTGGCTTAGTGGTCAGAGCATTCCCCCTGTAAGAGAAAGATCACGGGTTCGAGTCTCGCTTGAGCTGTATTCGCTTTTTCTATATTAATCGTCGGTACTTAGCTTAGTGGTTAAGGAGTGGGCCTTACGATCGAGAGGTCCCGGGTTTGAATCCTGGCCATTACACTACCGACGTGAACCCACTCCTAGCACAAGCAATTTAGCTTAGTTGGAGGGGTTAAAGGGAATATTAGTAATATCGGTTGCTAATATTTTTTATTAAAAAAAAAATTATTAAAAAAAAACGATTTGAATAATAAGCATACTAAATGCTTTAAAATTTAATTCATTATAGAGATTGTTGTGATTGAGATAATGTTAAGTATATTCAGAAAAACTATGTATGTATGTAGAGTAGTAGGTACTTCATCAGACTTCAAGAAAGTACAAAAATATTACTATCTACGCGGAAGTAATATAAATAGCACTTCGGACCGTTCAGAAACTGAATACGAGCTGCTTATGATAGGCTGAAGGCCACGCACGCAGGTCCGGCTCATTTGTGGTCCAATGAGTCATTGCTACTAGTTGTACAATACAGTAGTGTACTGCATAGGGGAGTCTTACCCAATACATTTATTTACTACTAGCTGACCCCGCGAACTTCGTACCGCCTTTTTTTTTAAATTTTTCTCGCCGTAAGAACCATCCTCGTACTTCAGGGAATATTCTAAAAAAAGAATTAGTGAAATCGGTTCAGCCGTTCTCGAGATTTGCGCTTAGCAACACATTTAGGGATTCATTTTTATATAATAGACTAGCTTTTGCCCGCGTGGATGTCGGTTATCGCGACCAAACATAGCCTATGTCCTTTCTCAAGGTCTAAACTACCCCTATACCAAATTTCATCAAAATCGGTTCAGCGGTTTAGGCATGAAAGCGTAACAGACAGACAGACAGACAGTCAGAGTTACTTTCGCATTTATAATATTAGTATGGATATGGATATGTATGGATACGGATTCTTCACGTGTATATCCACAAAAAAACTTCTGTCAGCCTTCAACAAGCGTATCTATGAGGCTAAAATCATTCGGTTTAGTGAACTGCCACCTAGATCTAGGAGAAGCATCCTCAAAAGCATCCTCATCCTCAGCTAGTACCTTTCCTTTTATCATGCGAAAAGTCCCTACGGATCCGGAACCGGTGGGGGAGGTAAAACCGACTAAAACGCACACCGTCTGTGGGCCGTCGCGTCTGTTGCCGGAGATGAGATTATCTGGCCTATGCCACTCTAATCCACTGAGAAAATCCACCAGTGGATTCATTTCCACTTATTATGCCACTCTAATGCACTACAAAAGTGGATTAGATTTTAGATTCCATTTGATATTAATATTTTACTCTAATCCACCGTTACATATTATGATGTCCTTGTTATTTAAGAAGCTAATTATATTTATGAGAAAACAAATGTCATGAGTTAAAAGTCAGAGAGATAATCTGCGGTTTATCATGTGAATTTGCGATGTAATATCACTATCACTACATAATTATTATTAAATAAAGTCGCCTTCGCTGTCTGTCCGTCCCTATGTATGCTTAAATCTTCAAAACTACGCAACGGATTTTGAAGCGGTTTTTAAGCTATTGCATAGCTTCTATCGCGGGCCTTGAGCGTGGAGACCGAATCCAGAAATTCCGTAACGAAAAAATATAACATCCCCCACTCCGAGCTCGCACGAATCGAGCCGAGCTTCTCCGAAGTAGCTCCGCTTAACGTAAGTAATTATAATTGCATAAGTTGATAAAAAATGCTATGCAATAGGTTCACCGCGGCAGTCCCCGAGTGCCACACGTCTTTTTTTTTAATAGATAGAGTGATTCAAGAGGAAGGTTTATATGTATAATACATGCATAATATTGTAGAGAAACACTGATAAATCGGGAGCAGAATACCACGCGGGCAGAAAATATGGCGGTACGAAGTTCGCCGGGTCAGCTAGTATAACTATAAATACACATAATAAATTAATTAATATCTAAATATATCGATAATGCAATCGACGTCCGAGACAACATCTTCAAATGATGATATAAGTTTCATAAAAAACCCCCCGACCTAAAAAGAACCTATAAAAAGTAAAATAATAACTATTACATTATGACCTAGGTACCCTAAGTATTGACTCTTTTGTCATTTGTCTCGTCGGGGGACCGCTAAGTACCTTGCTCTATACCCCCCTGACGGTCAGACGGCGGTTCCCCGACTAGACAAATGACAAAAGCGTCATTACTTAGGGTAGGTCATAATGTAATAGTTATTATTTTACTTTTTATAGGTTCTGTTTAGGTCGGGGGTTTTTTTAATTTTTTATTTATTTATTTTTATTTCATGCTTTTTATTGGTAACCGCTTAACCGATTTCCATAAAACTTGCTGTATCGTGATGTATAAATTATTACCTTTAATTTGATACCCAACACAGGTATATTTGAATATATTAGATTTTGCATTGCCACTTTCACTCCTCATATTTATCAAATGGCTGAACCGATTTTTATGAAACATAGCTAAGAACACTCTCGACTAAACCATCTTTCAAACAAAAGAAACAGAATCGAAATCGGTTCAGCCGTTTGGGAGCTACGATGCCACAGACAGACTGACACACACACACACACACACACACCCCCATACACACGTCAAACTTATAACACCCCTCTTTTTTGTCGGGGGTTAAAAACTATGGCCAGTGTTCGGTGAACAACACCGTACAAATAATAACTAAGAAGCATGGCATTTTAAATTAAAGCGAAGAGCAGGCAAAAAAAAACCTAACATACTTAATTCATTTGATTGAAGTATTACAACGAGATGCAGCATTTTATGCAGTTAGGCATCAATCAGTTAGTAAGTAGTCTTCTAATGAAACATCCACGACTTTATTGGTACCTAAATAGATTTCTCAAATGGAAATTTGCCAATGGATACAGGAAACTCAAATGTCAATAGTAAATGGGGATATTACAGTTGGACATTTCCTGGAATAGGTTAAATAATGTTTTAAGTGCTTATTAATCTCATTTTAGAATGTAAGTAATAAATTAATGAATTATTGAGATAACATTTGTAGAGTTTATGGACTAAACATTTTAACTTTAAAATCATTGACAGTATGTAGGTAAGTATATATACCTACTTACTAAATTCGAGAGCCACTGAACCGATTGAGCTGAAATTATGTATGGTAGGATAGAGTATGTTTGACACGTGGCGCGTGGCTGGAAAGTGTGCAAGCCGCGTGAGACAACCTTCAGTCTTCAAGTCAGAGACTTTACCTTCAGCTTACCATCAGGCGAGGCGAAGTCAAATTGACGTGTCCTATTTTAAAAAAAACCTATAAAAGAAATCATCCAAGAGATTAAATGGTTTATGGTGGAATGACCAGTAGAATCAAATCCACCAACGGATTAGAGTGGAATAATAAGTGGAAATAAATCCACTGGTGGATTTTCTTAGTGGATTAGAGTGGCATAGGCCTGATTATCTTAGACATATCCTTCGCACCCTGGCCGAGTCAATGCTATATCTCTCGATCTGGCTCTCTTGAGAAATAAGGTTAAGTCCCGGCTCCAAAATAAAGTCTAGATATAACCAAGATAACCGCTGGGAGATGAGAATAAAATCTAATCAAAACGACACTTGCTAAAAAGGCTACCTACCTATACCTACTATGAAATACAAAACTCTTGCAACAGCGCCGAAATATCGGACACTCAACACATGATAAATATCCCACGAACTATACTTAATAGTAATCTAGTCTGTTTCGTTTAGCTAAGAATTATAGTGCATAGAAGATAATACATATATTGCATCTGAAATGTCATACAATGTAAAGTGACCTAGCGGCGACAGCCATGTCTGAGTGCATTCCATAAATGGATAGTTAGTTACAAATCTTGTGGAATACATCAAGTTTATTTTTTTAATAGTTTAACATTTTTAATAGTTTCTTCAGGGTCGGCAGCGCGAGTGTGACGCCCCTGGTGTTTGCATACGTCCATAGGCCACGGTGACCGCTTCCCATCAGGTGGGCCGTGTGCCTAAATGACTGTCTGTAGAGGGAGAGTGTGAAAAACAAAATGGGAAACATAGTGGAAAAAATTAAAGGAAGTCAGGACTGAACCCCACGAAAAAAATCTTTTTTAGAATGAATGAGTGAAGTATTTGTTGAAAGAACAAAGGAAATCCTTTGTTTGCCAGGTACAAAAGACCCGATTTTAGTACAGAAGTGTAAAAACAAACAATAATAAGATACATTTAAATGAATCTGTTAATATTTATAATGTGCAATTAAAGTTCAGACAGTTTTTCAAGTTTATAATTTATTTATCTGATTGAAACGACTTCCATTTAGGCACTCAAGTATAATATATCACCATATTGCAGGTTGAATATTAACATAAATGTTTAGTAACTAACAAAGGTATATTCCATGCACGACTTGCCAAAATTATTGAAACAAAACTATAAGAAACTTTCTTGCAAAATGCCAGTATTTTGTAAATGACACACTGTCTGGTGCATCTTTTATTTCTGTACAATACAATAATTATTATTTTTAGAATAAAACATGTGATACCTAATTACTTGCCTACATAGTTGTTAGGTACATCTTGAGGTCCGCACATTTTGATAGATTTCTAATGACAAATAGTTTAATCAATTGTAGATTTATAATAATCCTGTGGTCCGTAAATTCGTGTGGTGAAGGAAAAAGAATATAATTATCACCACCCATCCCATCCGAAGGGCATTTCTCTACCGGTATTCACCAAACTGGGCACACGTGATTTAAAACACAACTTTTATCTAGAATTTTTTATGATAGGAGTGAAAATAGAGGAGGAAAGAGGGGAAGTTTGGTGTCGCGTTATTTATGAACGGATCTTGATGACTTTTGGCTGAAACATCAAGGACATGATTCTTCACAGGTTGTTGCGAAAAAAAATCAAAGTACCTACAGATGAACTTTGTTTTATAAAAGAGAAAAAAGCGGGAGAAGATAGGTATCGTTTTTTTTAAATATTTTTTTAAGGATACTAGATTTGATTACGGGTACCAAATAAGAAGTGGCAAAGTGTGCTCGCGAGGTGTACTGTCATAGTAGTTCTGGGAAGGGAACAGTACTTTACTGTGGTACTGTTCCCTTCCCAGAACTACTAGTTATATTACTAGAATTGACTAGAATAGGATATATGTTTGGTTCCGCTTCCTATTATAAGGAACTATCAATAACAGTGAATTTAATTGTAAGAAAATAATACCTACTACATCTTTTTTTTTGTGTATTTTTTTTTACACATCCAAGGCCGCAATCTGACCGGTCGGTTATGCATCGTAAAATATATGCCACTCTTAATCTGATCGGCCTCTGCAATATGATACTGAATATTTTTAGAATGTGAGAGTTCACAAAGTCCGCTATAATATTTCTTTTGATTTATTGCAATAAAACCACTTTAAACTGATTCTATCGCTATTTATTTGCTATTATTTTATTATTTACTTTTAACCCGACGTTTTATTTACATACATACATACAATCGCGCCTTTATCCCCGGAGGGTTAGCCAGAGGTGAATTAACACCCACATTTCACCAATCATTATATTAGGCCCCACGTAATAGGGGGTGAGCCTATTGCCGTATTCCGGGCACTGTTGTTGACTCGAGCCATGTATCTGAGGCTGAACCTGGGCTGTTTGAATCTGTCTGATGTTGAACAGCCCTATCCCTCAGTCGCCTTGTATGACACCGCATGGGAGGAGATGGGGTGGCCCAAATTCTACTCTGCCGGGAACCACGTTTTATTAAAGTGGGTTTATTTGAGTGGGCTGGCCACATCTGTCGAAGGACTGATGGCCGTTGGAGCAGACGGGTCCTAGAGTGGAGACTGTGAGAAGGAAAACGGAAGGTGGGATGCCTCTAGCCAGATGGACGACCTGAAAAAGGTGGCTGGGACAGAATAGATGCGGCAAACTGAGGATCAGCAGACGTGGCGCATATTGGGAGAGGCCTATTTCCAGCAGTGGATTGCAATAAGCTAATTGATTGAAACAATAACATAACATAACATAAACTCATGCCTATATCCCCGAAGGGGTAGGCAGAGGTGCTAGCACCCACATTTCGCCGTTTATGTTTAGGTCCCAATGTAATAGGTGGCGAGCCTATTGCCATTAACCGGGCACTTATAAACCTGCGATAAATACACACATAACTTCGAAAAGCATCGAAAAAGTCATTAGTGAGTGCCATGGTAAAACCTGGGATCGAACCCGAGACCTCGTCTCAGCAGTCCATTACCCATAGGCTACCGCGGTGAAACAATAATAATAATCATAATGGATTGTATATATTTACAATCATTTATCAATCAATATGCATATAAAAACGCCGCAGGATTCTTCTCACGGGTCGTCACCTCGCTTTTTGCGATAAATGTACAATTAAATCGTGATCATTGGGCTTAATTCGTGACGGAACACAGTTTTTGCTTGCATAAAAACTTATTTATTTTATTTATCTCATTTACATTTATTTTATGATTAGTATTAACATACTATTCCTAGGGACATAAATCTTGGACCTAAAATGTGCTTCATACTTAAGGCAGCCACCCACTTACAGTCCGCCTGCAGTTTTTCGTCTGTCCGGCGCGCGGCGGCCTGCAGTCCTTATGTCATCATAATTTCATTACCTCAGAATAAAATTATAACATTATTTTATTCTTTTAGTCTGATGTTATTTCGTATAAAATGCCGACGGCCATAGACTGTCCGGCCTTTAACTGTCTTTGCTGACCGGAATCGTCAAGCGGCCACACACAATTAGCCGTCAGTCCAAAATCGTATACGAAACTGTAAGTGTGTGGGCTATTGCGATGAACTGACAGACCGATATCATCCGGTTGTCGTTCGATAAACTGTTAGTGGGTGGCCGTCTTTACTCCATACGTAATTTTTCGTACAACAGACTCTTTTATATACAACACTCACTTTTATTACATGCTTTTCATTCCTGTCCATCCTAAGGTTGCCTGGAAGAAATCACTTTTAGTGATAAGGCCGCCCATTGTGCATTTGTAACTACATTATATCTATTACTAGCTGACCCGGCGAACTTCGTACCGCCATATTTTCCGCCCGAGTGGTATTATCTCTAAATTTATCAGTGTTTCTCTACAATATTATGCATGTATTATACATACAAACCTTCCTCTTGAATCACTCTGTCTATTAAAAAAACCCGCTTCAAAATCCGTTGCGTAGTTTTGAAGATTTAAGCATAGGTACATAAGGGACGGACAGACAGCGACAGCGAATTTTATAATAATATGTAGTGATGATAGTGATGTACAAGAATCTGTAAAATATTGATGTACAATAAATAATGATCTATCTATCTATCACACGCGCAGTCAAAGATATTATATAAAAAGAAGTAGATATGTTATTGCGCGAAAATCGTGAAGATCCGAAAACGAGTCAATTGGAACGTTTGCCTCTAGTACCGCGTGCCGAGCGGGGCCGGTCGGACGTTGAGCGGAAGCATTAGTGACTTAAAAAAATAACGAAAATGCCATCGTATGTTTATAGACACTGCCCGAACTATTACTCTAAAGTTAATACACCAAAAGTGTAGATGAATTAAAAATGTGTGTGAGTTCGACACATTTTTCTACGTTGATTTGTAAGCATATGACATGTCTATGTTATGAAATGTCATTGCGCGCAGTACACGTTTCTTGGGTGTCTTTTGAGGAAAGCGCGGGGTGCTACTGCGGAGGACGAGTTCAAATTCATCAAGCATAGATTATTACAAAACAATCCGGGGCTCCAAGGCTTCGTTTGCCTCGCGATTTAAGTCCAATATACGTGTTCCAAGGTATACTAGCCAACATTCCTCAGATCCATATGTATTACAATGCTAAGAATATTTTTTTAATGAGAAACTTTCACTTTCATGCCTACCGATGAATAACTACTGACCGGAATCAAGCCGTAGTAAGGGTTTCCGTACTAAACGTACATAACATACCGGATAGGCGCGGCAGAGATGGGCGTGCGTTTTTAGTCGGTTCGAGTCCGCCATAACTACCCCTGCCAGGTCCTGTGGGGAGGGTATCTGAGGGAATTTCCGAACTATAAAAAATTTGGTATCTCTACCAAATTTCTCGAATGAAATATTTTAAAGATTATGATTCCGAAATTAACCTGCCGAAGGTAAAACGACAACTACTTATATACGCACGCAGCAGATACGCGTAATTCATTGCGGCTTCTCAACGGTCGCATTTATCCGTATCGGAGTTTAACAAGTAATGGGTACGCTATATTTGTTGCATGCGTCTGCAGTTCTTGTATGCGGTTAGCTTCGGAATTATACCTTTATATCTCAGACAGAATGCGAGTATTTTTACATCTCTGAAATATGATATAAATAAATAAAATGTTATATAAAATCATCTTATTTATAATATTATATAATTGTAAATTGCAAATGTTTGTCCGCGATGGACGCAAAAACTACTGGACGGATTTTGATGCGGTTTTTTTGTTAGAAAGGTCTTGGTCAGACTTAAAATCTTACGTATGTTTTATTGCAATCGGTTGAGTAGAACCGAAGATAAGAGATCCACGCGGGCGGAGCCGCGGGCGAAAGGCTAGTATATAATATTACCTGAACCGCCCCCGATTCGCTCGGATAAGTTTTATTAAACACATTTTATATTATGTAATCCCATTATAGATATTCAAGCCTTTAAACACTCATAGGAGTAGGTAATTAATTCTTCCCATATTTTCACCAGCTAGAATTTCGGTCCCACGTTATAGAGGGCGAGCCACTAAACATATGTCTTTTACCAAGGTCTAATCTATCTCTGTACCAAATTTTATCAAAATCGGTTCAGTGGTTTAGGCGTGAAGCGTAACAGACAGACATACAGAGTTACTTTCGCATTTATAATACTAGTATGGATTAGCCTATTGTAGTCTACTGCTGTACCTCTCCCAATTTACCTATGCATAGCTCCTGATCCCCCGCCTTTCGCATTCAGGCCATCTAAACACTCGCGTTATACTTATGGAAATTAATCATACACACGACTGCTTAAACTATTTCGCCTCACATGAAGTCATATTATACAACACTAATTATATTAAATAAATATGTATAAAAGCACAAAAAGAAAGCAGACTCTTATATAATTAAGTACGTATATTGTTCGCAGTTAATTAAAATATTACTTACTAAGTATATTGCGACAGATACTACACGCGTTAATTACGCCACGCTTCTTAAACGGCATCGTAAAATTCTTGAACGAAATAATATTTTTCAACACACTTGCTTATAAACAGGCTTTTATTTCACCGCAATTAAGCACGGAATGACACCTATTATCAAACTGTGACTTTTTCATTGCCATTATTCACAAAAGTGAGTTATAGACTTCTTTTTTTTAATTTCATTGATTAAGTTGCTTTGTTCTTAAAAAGGTTTTGATACAAAAAAGATCGTGTCCAATATTACAAACGAATTAATATACCTATTGCTTGCTCATTTCATGCAACTTCGTATTAATTTAAAAGATAATTTCAACTTGTAGTACGTGTTTAATAAACAAAACTTTCACTAAAATGTATTTTTTTTTCTCTGTGAGTATTTACAGAGAAAAAAATAATAAGAATTCAAATAAGTAAGTAGATGACAAGGCAGCATGGTGATAGCACCTTAGCCTGTTCCGAAAGGAACAAATAAAAAAAATGTTAGATGCGAGCGCATATTTATGACAAGTATGACAACAAATAGATTTTTATTATTGTGTTTTGATTGTGTTATATAGTATTTTTAGTATTATTTTATTCGCAAGTGTGTTGAAAATAATCGTATGCCACTCGCGTGTATGGTGATTACCGTCCTCGGCTCTCTTAAAACCCTCGCCTACTATTACTATTGCTCGGAACATAATCATGGACCTAAATGTGCTCTATACGCCCAGTACACGTTTCTTGGGTGTCTTTTGAGGTTAGAACAGGGTGCTACTGCGGTGGACGAGCTCAAATTCAGCAAGCATAGATTATTACAAAAGAATCCGCGCTAGAGCGACGTTTGTTTCGCGATTTAGGTCCATGATACGTGTCTCAGGGTATATTATAACATAATACTGAATGCTGTTATAAGTTACTGTCTGTATTATTCGAGTATTTAAAAAATGTAGAAATTAGCGCCAAAATTATCGAACCCAACAAGTAATTCAGTCTATAATTTAACTTTTTAAATTTATTTCGGTCATGGATGCAGGCCCTTAAAGCCTAACTCTATCATTTTATGTAGGTAAGTATATGCCAGAGGGTATAAGGTAACTGTACCAATGGTAGACACTTTAAGGAAAAATAAAATTTCAATCTAAAAAATTTAAGAAATTAATTACAGTATGGTCGTTACATTCTTTTTTAACTGTTACAGCAACAATTAGACATTAACTTTTGCCCATAAAATCTTTAAAATCTATCATACTTTTACTTTAAATTATATTATTATGCACTTGGTCGAAAACACCAATGCTAGACATCATTGTCCCAATGGTCCAAGTATGTCAATAACTTCAATATTTATAACGTTTATACTAAAATTAGTAATAATCATAACTTATAAACAAAAAAATCACACCTATAAAAATCAGTACCCTTGGCAAAAATCTTAAGAAATAACACGACCGTGTTCACGGAGTCACATTATTTGCTGTCAACAGTCTTTCTAAATTTACTTCGGATGGTGTTGCGAATATTTGAACATATCTTATAGATACCATTAGGCATCTTTTAAGTCAATAGTCTTATAAAACAAATGGATAATTTTCTCAAAATACTGGGTTTTGTTCGAAAGTGTCTAGCATTGGTACAGTGTCGAGCATTGGTACAGTTACCTTAATATAATACTGAATGCTGTTATAAGTTACTGTCTATATTATTCGAGTATTTAAAAAATGTAGAAATTAGCGCCAAAATTATCGAACCCAACAAGTAATTCAGTCTATAATTTAACTTTTTAAATTTATTTCGGTCATGGATGCAGCCCCTAAAGCCTAACTCTATCATTTTATGTAGGTATATGCCAGAGGGTATATTATTAGGTGCGTTTTTTATAATCATCCACCCAACCACTATTTGAAAATTGAAGAGATCCGATTCTCAGCACTCCATGGATTCACCGTGCGGTCGCCGGGTCCATAGCGTGATACAGAGAGGAACACCGTGACGGCGACTGGGACTTGCGACCCAGATGTAGGTTTAGGGTGGCCACCTTGTGATTTGTGATGCATCAGCGCTCACCTCCACCGTCAGTAGTGTTCCCCCCCCCCCCCCCTCCCTACGTATCCAAATTTGGTAAGATCCTATCAATGCCGCTTTTGATATTCGATTTAGTAAAGAGCTTACTGAAGCTCTTGGCAATCCGAGGTCTTTAAGTAGGTAAGTTGTACAGGGATTAAGCTGGAATTCCCCTTGCTCCTACTTCTACGGCGTAGAGTTTAACCACGTAGCCGTTTTTGGTTAACTCGTTAGTCAAGTCAAAGTATTTGTTTGTCTTTATAGCGTGGTATATTAGTTTCCCACGGTACTGTGACTTCTACAAGCAATACACGCCTCTGCGATCGTAAAAAAAAGGAATATATCGGGTCTGGATGATGAGGCACAGATATCCTCCGGTATTTTATAGTGCTTCTCATACTCATTATTTGACTATTATAAACGTAATATAATATTTAATTGGGTACCTTCATTGTTCGAGTCTTTAAAAAAACGTATTGTTACGAATTGGCGCCAAATGAGCAAACCCACAGATAAATGTCAAACAAACAAATCGAAGCAAAGGACACATTGGTTATTCAGCCAGTAGAATGTTACGATAACGCGCTATACGTTCCGACACCGAAACGAATAATTCTGCCGCGGGCCGCATCACAAACGAAACAGTACAACCTAACAGTTACCGCCGTATAAATCGATTATAAACCTTATTGTCTTGTAATAAAGGTAGTTTTAAGGTGAATTGAGGTTTAAAAATATACAATCATCGCACATGCAGGTTGCCACAGAGTATGACTTGTTCCAGATATGTCAAGGACTGTTGTTTTGTAAAAATACTTTCTTTCAATACTTATCTGAATCTTGGACTTCGGTTTTTTTCCATTAGGACAATGTAATGTTAACTGATGGTTATGAGGAGGCCATAATTGAATATCGTCGCGTGGTTCCCGGCAGAGTAGAATTTGGGCCACCCCATCTCCTCACATGCGGTGTCGTACAGGGCGACTGAGGGATAGGGCTGTTTAACATCAGACATTTTAAGATACAGCCCAGACTCAGCTTATACATGGCTCGAGTCAACAATAGTGCCCGGAACACGGTAATAGGCTCACCCCCTATTACGTGGGACCTAATACAATGATTGGTGATATGTGGGTGTTAAATGTGTTAATTCACCTCTGCCTAACCCTCCGGGGATAAAGGCGTGATTGTATGTATGTATATGTATGTATAATTGAATCCTACTAATATCCTACTAATATTATAAATGTGAAAGTTTGTGAGAATGGATGTGTGGATGTTTGTTACTCTTTCACGCATAAACGGCTGGACCGATTTGGTTGAAATTTGGTATGTATATAGGTTATATCCTGGATTAACATATAGGCTATATATCAGCGATGAACGGGATCAGAATTCCACGCGGGCGGAGCCGCGGGCAACAGCTAGTTCTTAATAACTATGTACTCGATTTGGCACGTTGGGAAGGAATGTGAATGTTTGTGCTAATATCGGCTATTGCTACGGTTTCGTAGAGAGCGTCCTCTCTATCGGTCAGTGAGGTCTATAGCTTGACAGGTACCTTAAACCTAATACATGGTTTTAAAGGGAAGCCATAGTAGAGGTGATTCTGAAATTCAGAATCTGAAATTTGGTAACTAACATGCTATACCTAAATGAAATTCAGTGTCTGAATTCAGAACACCCGCTGCTAGAATTTATCGTTTTATAAGAAGAGAAGTTTTTTTCACTGGATTCCCTTTTCGAAATTTTCAGCCTTCGCCATTGCCTTGCATAATGAGGCTAGCTTAGTCCCCAAATATCGCCATGGAGCCCCATACTCCCCAGTTAGTGTTTATTGCATACCTACTTACTCAAGGCGCTAGGCGTAATACCCTGCCTGGGCGGAAAATTCTCCTTTGTATTGGAGTAAAATCACACCTCGTTCCTCCACGTATTTATTATCGGAAACGGCAATAGGCTCGTCACCTATTAAGTGGGGTTAACAAAGTGACTGGAGAAATGCGGGCGTAATAAGCGCCTCTACCTACTCCTTAGGGGATAAAGGCGTGATGTGTGTTTACACAATAAGGAAATAAACTTCAAGTTTTGAACTAGCCAACGTTATCTATTTCTGTATTCAGGTCTTCCCACAACTCGCACACAATGCGCTATAAAAATTAAGTAAACAAAAGTAACAAACTGACTCACCGGCCAATTACAGGCTAAAATTTAAATTTAAAACATAAAACAAACATCAATTGCTACAACAATCTCAAAATATAACATTTTATTATTAAATAAAAACATATTAATTACGTTAATTAATTAAAAACATCTTGGACTAAAACATTTACAGTTAAACAACTTGACGGATAGCATAGTACAGTCAATTAAAATATTAAATTAAAAATTAAAATCTTTATCTATACATATATACTTACTAGCCTTCCGCCCGCGGCTCCGCCCGCGTGCATCTCAGTTAACGCGACCTTTGCTCATATTTTCGGTTCTACTTAACCGATTGCGATCAAACAAACGTTAAATTTTTTAGTCTGAGTAAGCCCTTTCTAACAAAAAAAACCGCATCAAAATCCGTCCAGTAGTTTTTGCGTCCATCGCGAACAAACAGACAAACAGACAGGAAATTCAAAAAAAATATTTTCGTGTTCAGTATCGTTAACATAACATAACCCAAGTATTTTTTTTTAATATCTCCAATGTACAGATACGACCACTTTACAATTATATAATAGTATAGACAGGCAATTTACAGATATATTATATTTCCACTTACAGTTTACATTTGACTAAGTATATTGTAAAGGCATTTCGGTTAAACTTTGGTATTTCCGACACAACGGTGTCCCAATCGAGCAGTCCGACTGGGGAAGTACCTCCGCCCTACAGAATACCGCGGTTATATTAACCTCGTGTTGTGTTCCCGGCGGTGAGTAGGGTAGCCAAAGCTCACTGGAGAGGTTTTGTGCTGTCAGTGGGAAGACCAAAGCCTTGTCCTACATATCTTCTGTGCTGACGGCACAGAATCTCTCTGTTCTGACAGGGTTGGCAGCACGAGTGTGACTGGTGTTGCACTTTGATTTGGATTTGGCTGGAATTCGATATTTTTCGTGAAGCGACTGCCATCTGACCTCCAAAATACAAGAAGCTGAGTTCACTCTTAAGAATGGTCATCCATCCAAAAACTAACCTGGCTTGTGTTGCTTAACCTCGTTATGTTTTAACCTACTCGGTTACCACTTAGTCACGAGTCCCGTCAATGATTTTTTATTGATGATGAACGCATTGTGTACAAAATAAATCTGATGATTTTCAATAAAAGCAATATATGTATGTATGAAAAGTGATTCTTATTTACTTTCAAATTTTTTTTCAAGTTTTTTATTGGATTGTTATACCCAAATCATGCCATTTTGAAATCTTGTATAGTTGCGCCAATTTTTTTAAAAGGATACCATAGTGGTGTCCATACTTTTTTTTTTCACTGAGATAAGATAAAGTGGGTCGAAAGTAAAAATGTATGAAAAACGACAAAAAAATATTTTGACTTATTTTTGTAAAATAACTACAAATATTCTATAATTTTCAGGGTGGTGATGGATAGCCATGCTTTTTAGCTTGCTAATACAGAAAAGAGTTTAAAAATATTTGCAAAATTATGGGCCTGGTAGTTGAAAATAACATTAGGGGTACCGAAGGATTTTGAAGGATTTTGAAAAGTTTAAATAATTAAAAAAAAAATAGAGATATATTTTTTTTCTTATTTTTTCCAGAGCAGCCATAAATAGGGCCACCCTCTGTTGCCGGCTTATCCTTGAATTTTGGGACATCCTGTATATAAAGTCAGAGAACTATAGCACACTATAGCTTCTATCTTTTATAGCTAGATCAATCGGTAACCAAAAAGCCGGATACCGTGCCAATTCTTTAAAAAAAAAAAAGAAATTCCATCCATAAATAATAAATATTATGTACAGTACATGTTTGACATAGTTCTACTTCCCACTATTACGGAATGCGCACAATAATAGCCATTTTTCTTAGCCATATGTAAATATATGATAAGTTTTGTCATTATTTAAACGTAAATATTAATAATATTAAATTTAACTGTACAATAGGAATTAAATACAATTAAGGTTGCTTAAGTATGCCATTTTAATAACTTCCTATGAACATGCATTAATGTTATGAAAATTATTTAATAGTTAATAGTTAGTTGAGAAGAACGACATTTGAGTAGTAGGTAACTGAGCTATAAGTCATTAATATCATCATATTATTCACGGAGATGAAAATGTTGCGGTGGATGTGCGGCGTTACGCGTAAAGATCGCGTACGGAACTCTCGCATCCGCGGCAGCCTCCATGTCCGTGACATCGCGGATAAAATGCAAGAGAGCCGCCTTCGCTGGTGCGGCCACGTCTTGCGGCAACCGCCAGGCTACGTGGGGAACAAATGCCTGGCAATGGTACCCCCGCCGGGTCCAGGTAAAAGGGGTAGGCCAAAGAAGTCCTGGCTTGACGTCGTGGAGGGTGATATGCGTGCTAATGGTCTCACTACCATGGACGCCCAAGATCGTGCGAAGTGGAGAAGGAAGAGCCGGAAGGTGGACCTTGAGCTTCGGGGTCATCTTGGCCACGGATGCAATCAGGAGAATACGTCTATATGCAGATGATGATGATCATCATATTATTATTAGTTTACCTTTGTTAGGTACTATAACGCACGAGCCGGCCCATCCGGCTTTGCCCGGGCATACTTAAGCCATACATGCTCGCAATTTATTGATTGTCAGTTAATGTTATAGCAGAAGGAATTTTGGGTTTGGGCCGTTTGGGAAGGAAGTTACTGAAGCGCGTCAGATTAATGCAAGGGAAGACACATTAGTGACAGGTTCCTCCAGCCAGTATAAGCTTTTAATATGGAGGAGTGCCTATGAAAAATACAAGATAAGAGAGGTTAGTTACTAACTAACAAGTGTCAATTTGCCAATCTGACGATTTAAGCGTTACCTATACCTACTCTATTCATTTGGCCGTGAGACAACCAAAACACTAGTATAAACAAACAAAACACTAATTGTCAAACTTTAGGATACGAACCTTTGGGCCGAGTCTCTTCTACGTCTTTGAATATATTAATAATAGTCTCCTTATCCGTAGAACGCATTAGAATATGCTTGGAACGGTTTTTCTTCGGCAAAATAAGCAAAATAAAAGTTCAAGCACCGCTCGGACCAAGTTCATTTATTTTCGCCGATATCAACGTTCAGATAACAGAAACTGCACAATAACTAAATAAAAAACTTAACACAACTATACAACATAACAAGATTAACAACTTTAACAAAGAATTATCAGGAATTAACGAAAATAATCCGCGCAGAAAATACTCATGTCAACCCGTTCATCAAAAGTAAAAATGGTGGGTATAACCCGGCTAAATACGGAAACTATTAATTCTACTTTCATTACTTAGAATTACTGTTCACCTTCATTTAGTAGTATTAAAATGCGGTTAAAGTTTGAGATTCACAACATTTTTAGGTCTTTTATAAGGTCAATTCTGATAAATATTTAAATATTACTTATAAAAATATAAAAAGTGTTAAGCTAAACGAATTCTTTAATATTCAGCTTGTGATAAAGAATATCACCTAAAATATGCAGTATTGTTTATAGTTTATCTTGTTCCTTACATAGTAAAAATATTTATTTGTTATTATGTTCAATTATTAATTAAAAAATGACACCTAAAAGAACCTTTTATAAGGTTTGTTTACATTTTGTCTCACGGCCAAATGAATAGAGTATAAGGCCGTTCGCTGGCATCGACGGGTGCGGGTCGCGGGCGTCCGCTTCGCGTGCTTGTTTCATGTTATTTCAAGAGCAGCGCTCCGTGAGGCGGATACCCGTCACACGCGACGCGGGCGGCGGGGCCCGCCACGCGGGCAGCGGGGCACGCGCCGTGTGTCCGCGCGACGGAGCACGCGTGCGGGTCTGTTTCAACAAAATCATCGTCCGCCGCTACGTTATCCGTGTCACACGCGCCGTGCTTGTACAGTCGTTGCAATAAACTTAGAATAATCCTTAGCTGCTTAAAACTACGCAACGGATTTTGAAGCGAGTTTTTTTTTTAGATAGAGTGATTCAAGAGGAAGGTTTATATGTATAATATGTCTATCACTTAAGAATATAGATCAATATGGCCCTGTACAGCATCTAATTTAAATGAATATTTCCGAAGATATTACATTTAAAATGCAGGGACATAGCGGTGCGGTGGAACCGGACCGGCCCGCGGGCGCGGCGTAAATAAAAATGAAACCCTCAAATGTTCCCAATGACTGCACCAAATTGGATAATTATTTTTGTAAAATTTTTTGCCCATTTTCTCTTAATAACGAAAACTTGGTTACAAATTCTCCACACAACAATCTAGACGTGACATATGGACTCATTGGCTGACACCTTTGTTCACGTCGTCGTACTCGTCGTCTTTTGGCTAAGTAATATATCAATAAATGATCCATAGTTATCGACTGTACACCGACGCTATTGAAATTATACTGGTGACAGACGCCCGTCGCGGGCGTCCGCGACGGAGCAGCGGACGCCCGCGACGGACAGGCGGGCGCACGGCGCGGGCGCCCGCGCCGGACGTCCGCGACCCGCACCCGTCTATGCCAGCGTACGGCCTAAGGACGTGGAAAGGTAGCAAAGTTGCAAAAAACGAAGTCTGAATTTATTCGAGAGCGGTCGTTTTTTATCGTACTAGAATATCTGAAAAAAATTAAATAAAACCAACGTAACGTAAAACTTAATTAAGATGTATGACATATGTATGTATTTATTATGATGTTATGCAGATGTTTATTCCACCACTAAAAGTTTACTTATATAACCATTATTCTTTCTATCATCTAATCTACCCATTCTATTAGGTTTCCGCGACACTCGAGTAACTACACATTTAGCATCATGGGCTCCCCTACTACTACTATAGGAATCTACGGATTCGTTGACATTTAAGATAAGTGCTCCGCTCCCCTGGGTAATAGCGTGATATTATATTACCTATAGGTTTTCTTGATAAACGAACTATTCATACAGAAAGAGTTTTCCAATTCCGAACCTTTTCAATTCCTGAAAATAGCGCGTAAAGCCCGACCAGTAAAATAAAAAACCTCGCCATATTGCGGTAAACTATTGGAACTAATTTCTTCATATGGTAACAATCTATACAATGTCATTATGGTCATCTGTCAGTGTGGTGTCAATTGTGCGTGTTGTTGAGTTTGAGAGCGCTACATAACTACAAAACTATAGTAATATGCCGAAAACTATTAAAAGCCAGTTAAGAAAAGTAATTTATAATATAACAAAGTATTTGTCGGATAAAAAGTAGGAAGGATTGGACTCTGTTCCTCTAAATAACATCACGGACCTTGTTGTCAACATGACGGGTAGGACATCATAGAGTACGTGCAATTGAAATTGGCCTAATCTACTGATTTTACTGTGACTAATTATTATTCACATTTTTAGGTATATCCCGATCTTCTGTAATAAAAATACGAAGAGAAGGTCAAACGTCAAATGTATTTTCTACGCCTAAGAAAAATAAGCCTAACGCAAAAAGAAAATCATGCTCGATTATTTTGATCTCTGTGCTGTTAGGCATAAAATACAAGAATTTTATGCAGTCCGAAAAACAATATTGCGTGGTCCCTGTTCTATACATGGTGTAACTGTATGTCTAACTTGTATTTACCATTCCAAGCAGTAAACTATTATACGGATACTACTGTGTTGTGATTTGTGCCCAGTCCTTGTAACCAGTATAACACGCCGCGTCAATTTTTCTATTTTAACCAGAAAAATTAACAGAGAAAAACTTAACTTTTTAACAGAGAAAAAAAAAACATTTTAGTGAAAGTTTTGTATATTAAACACGTACTACAAGTTGAAATTATCTTTTAAAATACGAAGCTGCATGAAATGAGCAAGCAATAGGTATATTAATTCGTTTGTAATATTGGACACGATCTTTTTTGTATCGAAACTTAAGAACAAAGCAACTTAATCAATGAAATTTAAAAAAAGAAGTCTATAACTCACTTTTGTGAATAATAGCAATGAAAAACATGACAGCCTCCGTGGCGTAGCGGTAGTGAACGCGGCCGCTACGCAGGAGGCGTGGGTTCGATCCCCGCTCAGTGCAAATATTTGTGTGCATTAAATATGGGTATTTGCATTGGTCTGGTCGTGCCTCGGAGAGCACGTTAAGCCGTCGGTCCCGGTTGCCATAAGGACATCTATGGCAGTCGTTACGGGTAGTTGGTGCCCTAAAAAGTCCAAAAACAACGGTCTAGCTGCAAAGCTTCGATATCGCCTAATGTTAACATTGGGTCGTGTAGGTCAGGTGGCAATCGCTTCACGGAAAATATCGAGGTCTAGCCAAATCTGTAGCTATGACTGGTAAAAGCGGACCCCAGACTCCAAGCTGAAAGCTTCGGATGCGACTGGGAATAACGCTAGGAGGAAGAAGCAATCAATAAGTCACAGTTTTATATTAGGTGTCATTCCGTGCTTAATTGCGGGGAAATAAAAGCCTGTTCATAAGCAAGTGTGTTGAAAAATATTGGCATTTTACATGTGTATCACTATACTTGGTGTTGTCATAATCATAGATGTTTTTGGCGCCCCCAGTACGGGTTTTTTATTTTATTGGTCGGACTTTACAACAAAAACAAATTCTCAGCATTAAGTAAATACTTTTTATTTTAGTACATACTGTAAAACCCAAACCCATAGACAGGAAACCAAAGCCTATGTCACTATGTCATAAGGTGTCATAAAACACAAAATGTCTACCATAGAGTAAAGTAAACATAAACTGTCACCGACCAACGCCACCAAAAACTCCACAATGATACCATAATTTAACACCATATTTATAGAAAACAGAACAATAAAAATGTGACAAAAACATTCGTTCATGCCCCCGCAATGTTCAAGCGTGCCCTCGTGAAATGCATCCATGTAATTAAGACATCAAAACGAGAGATAATAAAACATGAGAAGTCGACATATTGTGCCATTGAGGCACTTTGTGAGATGTTAGCCTGGACGGGGGCATTGGCAATCACCGTTGTAATCTTTAGATCACTATATTTGATGTATAATATAAGGGATGAATTGCGATAAGGTAAGATTTATAGAGAGCGGATTGGTAAGTACCTTGGTACTGCAAGCGCGGTCCTCACACCGGATGAGGGCCGGATCGAGAGATGTGGCCCTGGGTCGGCCGGGGTGCGAGGGATATGGCTACGACAACCTCACCTCCGGCAACCGACGGCCCACAGACGGCGTGCGTTTTAGTCGGTTCGAGTCCGATATAACCTCCTTCTCCGGCTTCGGCGGGGGAGGTATCCGTGGGGATTTTTTCACACAATAAAAAAAAGGTACTGCAAGCGCAGGCTTGGGGATGACAGAATGGCCGCTTGTCACCCAGGCACTTAGTTAAGGGCTGTATGTATACTTTTGGATAGGAACACCTTTATCCCTTGGTCGCTTTCTATGACACCCACAGGCAGAGGTGGGGTGGCCCTATCGAAATTCGATATCGCCAGTGGATGGTGGATGCTTGCAAATCAATTGCCGAAATTTCATTTTTCTAGCCACAATTTAGGCTCTGCGTTGTTGAAACAGGTAAACAGGATAAGTAATCATATTGTGGGTAACTTTTTTTCGTGCAGACTCAAAGCAACTAAAACAGCACGTGCTCCATGTCTTTCTTCAAATGCCGCAGGATGTAAGGTGGCCCTAAAACCCTATTGACTCATAAGGACCACTTCTCAAAACGCCCACTTCCCAAAACACCCACTTTCCAAAAGGACAATTCCCAAACCGCTCACTTTCCAAAACAACCATTCCCAAATCGCCCACTTCCCAAAACGACAATGATAATATAATGGCATTACTTCTAAATGGAAATTCGATTTGAATGAGTCAAAAGGCCTAAAACATTTCCCTTGCACCCCATCTGAATATTGTAGGTAGGTCTACCTATAAATACTCATAATAAAGAATCCTTTATTACAGAAAACCAACCGCACATAGAACTTCAAATTTTACACACCAAACTGACCAAGAAATAAACTATACTAAATGTTATTATTTCGAGTAAAACGGGATCGAATCGCCCGTCTGAAAAAGACACTTCATCTCAAATCGGGACGCCAGCGCC
This sequence comes from Eilema depressum, assembly GCA_914767945.1. Taxonomy (NCBI): domain Eukaryota; kingdom Metazoa; phylum Arthropoda; class Insecta; order Lepidoptera; family Erebidae; genus Eilema; species Eilema depressum. Next base: position 21,946,095 of record OU612020.1, read on the forward strand.
GCGGTTATTACACCGTGGAACTCTACAAAATCGTGCTGATGTCCGCTTTCCTCTTCGTCATGCTGTTAATCCTTAGAAGCCTTTACTTGAAATTTGAGGAGAACCGCACAAAAGCTCTTACGTACGAAAGGAAGATCGCAATACGAAAATGCTTGGCTTGTGGGCGGCATAACTTATTAGATAGCGAATAGCGTGCTAAAAATAACGGTTTCGTTTTTGATGTTAACATAAAGTTTGTCAGTGATTTTATGTCTTTCATTATGTTTATTGTTTAAAGTTGTGGTTTTGAAGGTGATCGCTTTCAACTGCAGATGCATGCAGCAGATACGCGTCATTTAATGCGGCTTCTTAATGGTCCCCTTTATTCGTATCGGAGTTTAAAAAATAATGGGTACGCTGTATGCTGCTGCTTGCAACTGCAATTATCATATGCGGTCGGCTTTGAAATCTCACAATAATTTAATATATTATCTAACCAAGGAAATAGCTGTGCTTGCTAAACAACAGGCATAAAAGGATCAAGTTAACAGCAATTCTCATTTCAATACTCTATACTCCTAACATTACCTAAGCATTATATTACGTTTCATATAATATTCTGCTCTTCTCGATACGATACTGAGACTAAATAAACGCGTTATTTATAACGTTAATTTTAGCAGTAGCAGTTAGCATACACCGAGTTATTAGCGGGTCAGAACAGCGCTATTTGCACCCGTGTCCGCCACACGAATTGTTGCGGTACCTCCGTTAAGCAACACTTTCGGTATGTCACCCTGATTAAGGCTAATCGTGTAATAAATTAAGGCATTTATTGTCTTGTGCGGCGGGAATAGAATTGTACCTTTATTGCCCGTGGACCACCTCGTAGTTCACCCAGGTGAACCACGGGACTTTTTTTTTACCCGTAGTCCACCTGGTGTACCACGGGAATTTTTTTGTTCCCCGTAGTTCACCTGGTTGTACCACGGGAAATAATTTTTACCCGTGGTCCACCTGACACTTAGTTGAAGTTCGTGGATGCTTCTATCACTGGCATAGAGCATTATGGCGAAAAGCTAAATTTCTAAACCTGAAATCTAAAGGCCAAAAAAGAATTGTGGGCCTTACAGCAGCTCTGCCACTTCTGCCAGATAATAAAATGCTAGATGGCTTACATTACATCATTTCTGAAGGTTCTACTTTAAATATGGACAAATTTTTGAAATATGTGGAAAGCTTTTGGAAAATCAGATATTTTAAGGCCATCCTATGTGTTTTCGGTCAAAGGTTTCGAACTACTAACGTTTTGCGTTTAGTCGCATAATGCCCAATTCGCAAAATGCCTACCGTGTCTCAAAAGGACTAATTCGCGAAAGGACAAATTCTCAAAAGGACTAATTAGCAGAATGCCTAATTCTCAAAAGGACCAATTCGCAAAAGGACTAACACTTGATTATCTTAGATAATAATGGTTTACTAATGTTTGCCATAATAGTACAAGCGCCTGCAATTTTTATGTTAATGAGTAAGTTAATATATTTTTTGCTATTAACATATTCACTGTTAAAGTAATAGTATGAGGGTAAAATAAAATAAGTCTGGCATAAATAGACAGTCCTTATTAACATTAGTCGTCAATTTACTATTTGTCGACGGAGCCCCGCTTCGCGGGGCTCCTACTTCTAGGTGGTTAAAAAAAATACCACGAAGACTAAGGCGGGAGCTCCGCTTCGCTTCGCTCCCGCCTTAGTCTTCTAACCTAACCTATCCGAGTCGGATTGCACTGAGTCGGGGTGTTATCAAGTGTTAGTCCTTTTGCGAATTGGTCCTTTTGAGAATTAGGCATTCTGCTAATTAGTCCTTTTGAGAATTTGTCCTTTCGCGAATTAGTCCTATTGAGACACGGTAGACATTTTGCGAATTGGGCATTATGCGACTAAACCACGTTTTGGAAGTCTTTCATGCCAAACTAAGTAAAAAAATTAATAAAAACAGCACGAATTTATTACGACTCTTGACTGTCTTAAGCACAATAACTATTGCTAAATCAAAAAGGCGCAAATTAGATGTTAAAAACGATGATTATATAAAAGATATTCAGATGCAGTTAATTAATAACGATATTTCTGTAGGCGTCGCTTTAGAAAAATTACGCTAATAATACTATGTTTATCAATTAAGTAATAAATGATTTAAAAAAATATATTATGATTTATTGGTCACAGGTAGATCCATAATTTTATTTTATAATTTACTGTTAGAAACATATGGCTATGCTGGTGGACTACGGGTAAAAAAAAATCCCCGTGGCTCACCTGGGTGAACTACGAGGTGGTCCACGGGCAATAAACGGAATGTTCGCGACCTTGTCTCCAGTAACATGTACGAATAAGTTAAAATGTACATTACTATGCGATGCGGATTCAGACATTTCGCCAGGTATGATTTTCAGTGCCACGTACCTAATAGGTTAGGCTGTTAATGTCGAGCGGGCTGTATATTTACTGTTGGATCAAGAACAGCCCTATTCCTTAGTCACCTTACCACGCATACCCGCATACCCGCATACCCACAGGAAAAGATGGGGGGCTTTATTCTACTCCACCGAGCACTAACACGGCATTGGAAATTTAAGCAAAAATATTCTTCGACATCTTCAATCTCGGGCTGGACAGAATGGGTCGAGCAGGCTGTGGTGGCATGCGGAAGGTACAAAAATGGGAACGGTGGTAGGGCAGTCTTGCTTGGGGGCGTGCTACGGAACCTGTACGCGACGCGCCCTTCTTTTCTTTATCGTGCGCAAAACCACCACGGATACCTACCCAAAATCCCCAAGATAACGCGACGCACCCTGGGCAACGGAAGGTCATCATCTCTTTCACAGAGAGGATGGAAGGAGCAACCCAGCTGCTCGGAGGCTTTCCACGTATCTATCTGACTGTATTTATCCTTAATCTGGCGCTCGAAAATACATTACTTTATTTTTTGATAGTATATAATGTATGCCTTGAAATTTGAAGTTAAGGAAAATAAATACTAAAAAGAGGCTTGGCAATAATAGGCGCGAAAAAAATATTCTCATGGCAAATAGGAACACAATCATGCAGATTCATAATTATAACGCCTGGAAAGGTAAAATAATTATAATAATTGGAGTCCTAGACCGTATAACTATTGAAGACCATGTTTAGTATACCAGGATTTTAACACTTAACGCCTTTAAACAAAAATTTTATAACAAATTCGTGCTCAAACAGTTATGAGTCCATAATTTTGGCAACAATGCCCAAAATTGCAACATTTTAAAGGAAGTACGATGTTATTATTAGTGCGGGCATAATAGTTAGTTTTTAACAAATATTACCTGTTATTAACGAGTATTAATGCGCTATAGCAGGTGTTTAAAGTTCAAGGCGCTATGTGATCTAATCTTGTGTTTACAGTACTTACAAACATGATTTAATGTTATTATTTTAATATATTGTATTGTTTATTTTTAAACGACGGATGAGAGATCGCTGCCTGTACCCAAGATGCGAATGTTGAGTGACAAGTATGGATAAGATTAGGAATAAGTACGTAGACGAAGTTTGAAAGTAGTGCCAATCACAGAAAAGTTATGAGGAAATCGTTTGTCGTTGTCCTGGTTCGGATATTATATGCGTAGGGATGAAAGTATCAATCAATCAATCAATTAGCCTATCTAATTGCAGTCCACTGCTGGACATAGGCCTCCCCCAATGTGCGCCACGTTTGCCGATCCTCCGCTTTCCGCATCCAGTCCGTCCCAGCCACCTTTCGCAGGTCGTCGGTCCATCTGGCTAGGGGATGTCGTACCCTCCGTTTTCCTACGCGCGGTCTCCACTCTAGGACTCGTTTGCTCCAACGGCCATCAGTCCTTCGGCAGATGTGGCCAGCCCACTGCCACTTCAGCTTGCTTATTCTTCGAGCTATGTCGGTAACTTTGGTTCTTTGTCGGATAACCTCGTTACGAATTCTATCCTTCAAAGAAACTCCAAGCATCCAAACAAGAAAGTAAGAAAACAAGAAAAAAAGAAAGAAAGAAAGTAATGTTGTAAGAAAGGCATGACTAATAGGAAAAAGGAAAACCGAAAAGGAGATGAATAAACTGTGTGAAAGACGATCCGGCTAGGAAGAGAATGAATATTGAGATAATAATAAATATCCTACAACATTCTACACAACGCTATCTAGACCCATGGTAAGCTTAATTAGCTTGTGTTATGGAATCTAGAATGCGGATATACATACTTAGATACTTTTTTTTTGTAAATACATACATATTATACACTAGCTGTTGCCCGCGGCTCCGCCCGCGTGGAATTCTGATCCCGTTCATCGCTGATATATAGCCTATATGTTAATCCAGGGTATAACCTATATACATACCTACCAAATTTCAACCAAATCGGTCCAGCCGTTTATGCGTGAAAGAGTAACAAACATCCACACATCCACACATCCACACATCCATTCTCACAAACTTTCACATTTATAATATTAGTAGGAAGGAAGTAGGATAGAAACACCCAGACCAATGCAAATATTTTTATTCATGCATACAAATATTTGCACTGAGCGGGGATCGAACCCGCGCCTCCTGCGTAGCAGCCGCGTTCACTACCGCTACGCCACAGAGGCTGCAACCAGAGATGAATGGAAAAAGCACACACATGTTGCGCCGATCCCAAATAAACTTGGGATGAGGGGATAATTATAAGGAAATGACTCTAATTCATAACTAGTTGATATCTCTGCCTACACCCGAAAGAAAAAGCCGTGGGACCTTATGTATTTATCCATTCTGTGCTATTATCTAATCCAATTTTTCATATTAATGAAATTTTAAAACAAATATTATGCTAACTATTTATATTCTACAAATGGGACTTGAACCCGCGAGCCTTTCCTCTAACCACTGAGCTAGTGAGTCATGTGTTTGTTGAACAATTTGAAATTACAAGTTACAATATACTAAACTTCAAACGGTTCAATTCAAAGCCATCTTGTCAAAATTAAACTAAGCTTATCACAAAAAACACAAATAAATACAATACTAATATGTCTGTTTGTAATAACCGTAATCTTGTCAAAATTAAACACAAATACTTAAACACAAATAAATACAATATTAATGTCTGTTTGTAACATTAAAAGAATTTAATTTATATGTCTACTAGCTTTTGCCCGCGGCTCCACCCGCGTGGATGTCGGTTATCGCGACCAAACATAGCCTATGTCCTTTCTCAAGGTCTAATCTACCCCTATACCAAATTTCATCAAAATTGGTTCAATGGTTTAGGCGTGAAAGCGTAACAGACAGACAGACAGACAGACAGACAGACAGAGTTACTTTCGCATTTATAATATTAGTAAGTATGGAGCATGGATATGTATAACAAAAATACAAAACCCAAAACTGTGTGACTACAATATGGCGTTCTTCAAGAAGGGCATTAGAAGATTCTTCAGCATCGGAGCACGAATGTTACGCCCCTGGTATAACGTAGGCAGGTACGTCTGTGGGCCACGGTAACCACTTTCCATCAGGGCCATATGCTTGTCTGTCACCTAAGTGGTATAAAAAACTATGCGCGGACAAAGTCACGGGGTCAGCTAATCGCATATAACTATTTTGATTTACGATTTTGCAACGTGTTCTACTAACGAACTCAATGGCATGGGGGCGGTGCAATAACTCACTAGAACTGTTACAATTATTGCAAATCAAAGACAAATCATTTTTTATACCAACGTAGGTATTCGTTACGTGCATTGCCTTAATAAGCACCCTAATTTGGTGTGAATTCAATAAAATATAATCAAGTCGTTGTTTGTGTGTGACATGACATCTGTTTTATGCTATTTTTGTTTAGCATTAATTATTGCTATTGTAGTAAAAAGGCTATCTAAAACAAGAATTCGTTACAAATAGCTTTTTACTGCCATATTGCATCGTATACCCACACCCACAGGCATTCTGTACCAGTCAATCAAAGGTGGTGTAGAAATTATACAGCTTTAGGCCACCTAAATATGATATAGCTTGGGTTTTTCGACTGTATTGGAACCGACTAACGTCTGACCTCTCAGCCTGGGCCTCGATTCTGCTAAAGCACAACCACTGTCGCACCACAGAGACTGTGAGAAAATTCCATTTGATTTTAGCCTTTATGACAATGCGATTAAAGTTTAAAATTAAATGGCTTTTTGTAGAGTGAATGAAAGAGTGTAATGAAACTCTTTTCATTTAATTTTGTGACTGTAAGTCTATAGAAATAAGGTCTAAAATTCAATGCCTTTTTTTGCAGTCTCTGTGGTGTGACAGTGGTTGTGCTTTAGCAGAATCGAGGGCCTGATTTGTAGATAGTGGCCCGAGTTGTTTTGTACCCATTAGGTCTTGTCCTACCGACTATTGACAACAACCCATATAGGCCGCCGTCTTGATAATTTTTGTGGCCCAAGCCAACATTCGCATTTGATTAATTAACTAGGCTCTAGTGCAACCTCTTGAGGTTAGGAAAGGCAGGAGAAAGTGTACCAGGATAAACTCCAAAACGATGAGATGACTGGTGTCATCTATCGCAGAGTGGCCACCTCTGAAAATCAGCGCTATCCATTTGCACCGTCAAGCGGGTAGCATAATGCTGAGAGGTGACCTTTATTCTGTTGCAGATGTGTCCATGGGTTTAATTTACTCAAAGTTTGTACTTCATATTTTAAATGCGCAGAATAATAAACGATTTTCCTTTCTTTCTTACTTTCTTTCTGGTGTATGTTCAGAAGAGTTGTTCGAAATGATGCCTACGGCTACATTCTATCATCGCACCGCTCGCCATAGGCAGGAAATTAATCCTAGCACGTTGCAACCGGAAACGATGCGCATAGTGCGGTATGAAAGAAACTTCATACCACGCACGCTTAAGTTGTGGAATGAATGAATGATATACTTACTGTGGTTTTTCCAAGCGACTACAATATGAGGTTATTCAAGAAGGGTTTCAGAAACCCCTGGAACACCTGGGGCTTCTGAAACCCTTCTCTAACCTAGCCACGGTTAGAGAAGGGTTGTTATGGACCTGTGCACAAGTCTATATAGACCACAGTAACCAGTGGTATAAAAACACAATGGACTGTAAAAAGCCGGATATATCCGGCTACATCCGGGCACCAGACAACCCTACCTACATATTCAACCTCATGTTTCTCTAAAGCGTGGGCAGAGTCCTTCAGACTGTATCGCATAATTAAACAAAATGGTCGGTCAGCGAGTCTTTATAGCGTGTAATTGTTTGGCACAAAGGTCACAGGTCAAGGTATGCCATTGTTCAGGTAATCTGATCGGTGCCTGACATGATCAACTCGAGTTAGTGAGTGATATGTTCGAATTGACAGCCTCCGTGCCGTAGTGGTAGTGAACGCGGCCGCTACGCAGGAGGCGCGGGTTCGATCCCCGCTCAGTGCTAATATTTGTGAGCATGAATATGAGTATTTGCATTGGTCTGGTCGTGCCTCGGAGAGCACGTTAAGCTGTCGGTCCCGGGTGCCATACGAACATCTAGTGCAGTCGTTATGGGTAGTTAGAGCTCTAAAAATTCCAAAAACAACGGTCTAGCTGCAATGCTTCGATATCGCTAATGTCACCATTGGGTTGTGGAGGTCAGATGGCAGTCGCTTCACGGAAAATATCGAGGTCTAGCCAAATCTGCAGTTAAGACTGGTAAAGCGGACCCCAGACTCCGAGGCGAAAAGCATCGGATGCGACTGGGAATTAACGCTAGGATGAAGAATATGTTCGAATTAACCACCTCGGAGAACACGGTAAGCCGTCGTCGGTCCCGGTTGCGATACAAACATCTATGGCAGTCGTTACGGGTAGTTGGAGCCTTCGAAAGTTCAACAACTGGTCTAAATGCAATACTTAGGTATGTGCAAAGGGTTGTGGAGTTGTGGAGGTCAGATAGCAGTCGTTTCACGGAAAATATCGAAGTTCAGCCAAAACCGTAGTTAGAATATTGATTCTAACTTTTTTTTTCCATTCGGAAAAAGCGGACCCCGGACTGCTAGAGGTGAAAGCTTCGGATACGACTAGGATGAAGATCATGGGCGCAGCCGTCACCGCTAGGAGGGGTAGACCCAAGAAACACTGACGTCATAGAAGATGATATGCGTGCCTACCCGACTACCATGGATGCCCAAGGCCGTACCAGGTGGAGAAATAAAAGCAAGAAGAACGCATAAGTCAACTGAGACCCTTAATTAAGCAAGTTAGGTGCCATTGACATCCTGAATGGCATAGCAGTAACAGTCGGTATTTGATCGCGAAAAAAAAAATTGATCTAGGTCTTAGTGTTTCTATGGATATATAATGTGTAGATACTTTTTAAAACCCATATTAGAACCTATAACTATTTAGTTCTTTTTTTGGCCTACTATATTACATAGCGCCATGCTATGTAATATGTTCTAGAATAATAGGTAATATTCGATTAAGAAAGGGCTCGTCTCGTCTCTCTCTCGTCTCGGTGGCTTAGTGGTCAGAGCGTTCCCCCTGTAAGGGAAAGATCGCGGGTTCGAGTCCCGTCCGAGGTCGATTCTTTTCCCTTTCTTAATCGATTTGAACAGTTAGCATAGTAAATGCTTCAAAATTTCATTCAATAGGTAATATTATTGTCATATTCATTATGTCGTAGTCATATTATTCTACTTGGCTATTTTGATGCATTTACCATCAGTATTTATGCACAATGTTGTAATTCTGGGTTGCTGAACTGTGCATATTTTATGTATGCTAGGTTGAATAAAAATATTTTCTTTGCTCTATGAAAGAAAGAAAGAAATCTTTATTTTATAGCTATCTCGCTCTACTATTACGACTTTATGTATGTACAAGCGACACCAGATGCATAATGCATATATCAGCATACATAATACTATATTATTATAATAGGTATTATGTATTATTATGACTAGATGATATGTTCTATTTAAAACTTATTTGCATTCTAAAGTCCAAAATATTTTTAGGGTTCCGTATCCAAAGGGTAAGAAACGGACCCCTATTACTGAGATTCCGCTGTCTGTCTGTCCGTCTGTCTGTCACCAGGCTGTACCTAATGAACCGTGATACCTACACAGCTGAAGTTTTCACAAATTATATATTTCAGTTGCCGCTATAACATACATACATATATAATCACGCCTTTATCCCCAGTGGTTTTGGCAGTGGTGAATTAACACCCACATTTCACCAGACATTGTATTAGGTCCCACGTAATAGGGGGTGATCCTATTGCCGTATTCCGGGCACTATTGTTGACTCGAGCCACGCATGAGGCTGAGTCTGCGCTGAATACATATATCTACCTGATGTTAAAAACAGCCCTATCCCTTAGTCGCCTTGTACGACACTACTTGGGAAGAGATGGGGTGGCCCAAATTCTTCTCTGCCGGGAACCGTGTGTTTTAATTTTATGCACGGTATTAATAACGACAACAGAAAAGTTCCTGAAATATTTACGGAATATTTAGTTTTATATTCAACTTATATAATATTAAACTTACTATATTGACAGCCTACGTGGCGTAGCGGTAGTGAACGCGGCCGCTACGCAGGAGGCGCGGGTTCGATCCCCGCTCAGTGCAAATATTTGTGTGAATGAAATATGAGTATTTGCATTGGTCTGGTCGTGCCTCGGAGAGCACGTTAAGCCGTCAGTCCCGGTTGCCATGAAAACATCTATGGCAGTCGTTACGGGTAGTTGGAGCCCTCAATAATCCAAAAAAAAACAACGGTCTAACTGCAAAGCTTCGATATCGCCTAATGTTAACATTGGGTTGTGGAGGTCAGATGACAATCGCTTCACGGAAAATATCGAGGTCTAGCCAAATCAGTGGTTAGGACTGGTAAAAGCGGACCCCAGACTCCGAGCTGAAAGCTTCGGATGCGACTGGGAATTAACGCTAGGAGGAAGAAGATTTAGTTTTATATTCAGAGAATGGTAGGGAACCATTTGTGCGCGAGTCCGACTCGCACTTCGCCGATTTTTAATTTAATTAGCATAGATAGATAAGTAGTATCTATAGTGAATCCTACATTCAAGAAAACGTAACCAGGTTTATCTATAAAACAAAAGATTGCAATGAAGGTTAATATATAAGTAAGTAAAATATATATAAGTAGGTAAATGTAGTTTTTGGAGCAAATCTTATTCATATGCAATCTGTGCAAATTGCTCAAATATTGCAAAACTATTTAATGAGGTGTGTGGCGGCCTTGCTGACGTACTCGTGCTTGCATTTCTTTTAACAAGTGTCCACTAAGTATATACAAGTTTTATTCTATAGGGGCTACTAGCTACTAGCCTGGGAAAATTATGACAATATTTGATGTAGACCGGACAAAATTATGGAACAAAAAACTTACTCAAGAGCATATAGGTTGGAAGGTAAACTGCATTAGAACAAAATGTATTATTCAATGAAAAGAATTAATGAGGAAAACGTTAAAACTCAGTTTGAAGTAGGTACCTTTTTTATCGTGCGAAAAATCCCGATCTGGGGGGACGGGTGGAGCCGCCTATCACCCTATCAGAAGCAGGCCGCGGCGACAGCAACGCGCGCCTCCCTATACCCGAGAGCGAGTTGGGGACTCCGCGGTCCCCACACTGGAAGAGGGCCAGATCTATAGATATAGCCCTAGGTCGGCGGGGGTGTGAGGGACATGTCTATTAATCTCACTTCCGGTAACCGAGACGGCTCACAAACGGCGTGCGTTTTAGTCGGTTCGAGTCCGACATAACCACTGTTGGACTGCGGGACTTGCAAATGAGATTGGTCTTGGTCCCGGCATGCATGGTGAACCCCATATGGGGTTGTTAAAGAATCTTCTGTATACCCCTTCAGAGGTATGCCTACAGGTGTGAGTTATGTATGTCGGTCTGTGATCAAGTCTTGCACAACTATTTAATTATATCACTAGTCCCTACGCGCGTAGGTATTGACGTAAGAAAGAAAGCGATGTCCTTAACCGGAGCTACGCGCCCGCGCCTGCGCAATGAATTAATAAGGTCGGATTTATTTTGAGTTGCTAGATCAAGAATTAAATTACCCGGGTAAAAGTTAAGTACTCGGGTGGTCCTAGAGATTTTCAATCAGAAAATCTGTGTCTTGGAGTGTCTTTGGAGACCGGAATTGGTTTATCATTTTTAATTGGTTTGTTGACTTTACGATAGCGTATGCCGTTTGACCTATATAACCTGTAATTGCTAAGAACTAGAACCAACTCCTAAATCTATGTTTTCGGAAAACTATAGATAACCTGGGCATATAACGGAGATAGGACACGACAGTATTCCTGTCCCATCTAGGTAAATAATCGACTCAGAAATTAAATAGGTAGCTACCTCCACCCTACAGAATACCGCGGCCATAATAACCTTGTGTTCCCGGCACCGCGCGCCGGCGGTGAGTAGGGTAGCCAGAGCTCATTGGAGAGTTTATGTGTTGTCAGTGGGAACATTAAAGGTTTGTCCTACTTTTTCTTCTGCACTGACAGTACAGAATCTCTCTGTTCTTACAGGGTCGGCAGCACGAGTGTGACTCCCCTGCTTAACAGCACGTCCATAGGCCACGGTAACCACTTTTCATCATTTGGGACATCCCTACTAATATTATAAATGCGAAAGTAACTCTGTCTGTCTGTCTGTCTGTCTGTCTGTCCGCTTTTACGACTAAAACGCTGAACCGATTTTGATGAAATTTGGTATAGGGGTAGATTAGACCTTGAGAAAGGACATAGGCTATGTTTGGTCGCGATAACCGACATCCACGCGGGCGGAGCCGCGGGCAAAAGCTAGTAATTAATATGTTTATCTATCACCCAAGTTGTAGGTATTAAAAACCCTTCAGAAATAGCTTTACAGTCGTGCATGAGCACCTATCTTCTAGCTATCGTGACAAATCAAAATATCACAATTACTATAATTAATCTTAGATCGTTCGTCTGGCAACACTGCAAATGCGTGCGCGCACCAAAGGAATGCAAGGTACACACTATTGAAATATTTTGATGTAGGTCAAAAATTTGGATTTATGGAGAGAGTGACTAATATAATAGTAATTTGATTAGTATCTATCGAGATCGTGACTCAAATGGGTAGGTATGTAATAACAAGATTGAGTTATTCAATTGAGAGGTACCTAATGATACATGCTTTAAGTATTGTATGTGCATGTGTTGAAGCAGTTTGAATGGCATATCTACTCTTGACCCTGATATGCGATATACCTATTAAATATTGAAAGATTAATATCGTCCATTGAAAAGTTATCTATATTTGGATTTGCAAACGTCAAAGATCGTAATTTTAAGGTATGATTCCGAAGTCAACCGCAATTACGACAACTTTATATAAATGTGGCAGAGGCAGCGTAACAAAAAAAAAGGTGGTAGAGCGGACCACGGGCTATAAAGCGCCTGTTTTGGATGCAGCTCGGATTGGCCCTCATCCACCAAGAAGGACTTATCATCATCTTCATGGAGACGCATTATCCTGATTGCATCCGTGGCCAAGATGACCTCGGAGCTCAGCGTCCGCCTTCCGGCTCTTCCTCCTCCACTTCGCACGATCTTGGGCGTCCATAGTAGTACGACCATTTGCACGCATGTCACCCTCCACGACGTCAATCCAGGACTTCTTGGGCCTACCCCTTCTACCCGGACCTGGTGAGGGCGCCATCAAGAAGGACTATTATTGTAAAATACATTAACTTGAGCAATAACATGCCTCAAGTTAAATACTAAACAAAATAGCTCGAGGCGAGCACGGACCACGCAATATAAATCGTATCATAGAATACTAAGTAACTCAACAGGAGGTCCGAGGAGGGCCATCTATTCACAGCGAATGCTTATCAGCATGCCAACCATAGCCTACGGTCGGCCCAATGACGACATGTGGCGCAACAGTGCCAAATTCTGCCAACATCTGGGTCTTGTAACACTTACGAGTAGGTATTTTTTAGTACATTGTTAAATCTAATGTGCTGCGAATATGTAAGGCCATCTGATACTTTTACTTTATCTGTTACTTTACGTAGTCGCCTGGCCCTAGGTCAGCTGAAGACCCGAGACGGCGTGCGCTTTTAGTCGGTTCGAATCCGGCATAACCCTGCCGCATGCCGGCTGAAAGGTGTGAGTATCCGTGTTCATTTCCAAGCTTGTTTGTCGTCTAAATATGCTTGAATGGTTTAATAGCCTTTTTGGCCTTTGGGATAAACGGAGCTAAGGTCACAAGTAGGTACTCTCACACTTTGTGTTATGTAAAATATAGATACCTAGTAGGTACCTAATCACAGCTTAACGTCTATATTAAGTAAGTGAATGGGGGTTCCCCTTTCTATCAGTCCATGTTTGCAGACAGTGCGACTGACACGATAGGTATATTACAGTCTGAACCTGCCTCTGCACGACAACGTTCAGCAATAGCAGCTTCGTGCGTACTTGGACTCCGAGCAACCAACGCTATTTCAGTAAGAATCTTCTCTTTCCCCTAGTTAATTCACTCTGTTTAAATTTAATATGAAGTTTAATTGTTTGAACTTCTACGCTATTGCTCACCAAGTTTTGGGCCGACAAAATCTAAAAATCTAGTCATATGCCATTGACTCAAAGAAGAAGAACTCCTATAAAAGCAGTTTCAACTCCTATAAAATATGGAAATATACAGAGTCATACAGAGTTTGGTTTGTTTGACAATCTATATATAGGTAATAATCCATGACATGACACTTGCATTTCCGCAAGAAGGAACGTAAAATGTATCATGCAGTTTCATCTTTGAGTATGGAAGTATACTCAAAGTAGTATATAGTAATCTTTAATGGATACTCTAAGTAAAATATAATATACATATTTTATTATTATTTTATTAAAATACATATATTATATACATAATACCTGTCGGATTATTATTTAGGTTACTTAATTTGGTGTCTATTTGAATAATTATTGTCGTAATACACTTTGTCGTAATCTGTGGCATATCGAAATATTTTAATTCGTCTGTGGTTGATATAAAAAAATGTGACAGTGACAATCATAATTTGTATTGCTCGTGCAGAAAAATGTTTGAAAATTTGAAAATAGATATTGTAATAAATTACCAAAAACTGTATAAGCTTCTCTAATGCATCTCCTATTTTAATGAAACACGTAATTACTCATTTTCTTCATCCACACTTTAGCTGTTAGAAGTTTTAATTTTATAAAAACAAGTTCCGTAACAACGCATGGTAACACTTTTAACTTTTTGTCATTGATTCTGTCAAATGCATGAAAATAATGCTTTTGGCCATATGTAGCGATTTATTTTATAAATAAAGTGAATTTTACGACTTTTCCAAAAGTTAAACACATACCGTATAAACTTGTAGGCAAACATTTGTCCAAAACTACATCTAAAAAGTCTTTCATTCATCTTGAAAAGAGGTATATTTACAGCTTGCTCGTGATCTATTTTGGACTAATTTTGTGCTAAATTCTCGATATTACACTACCGTCATTGATAAAATGGTTTATATACTATTCGCAATCCCTGTTAACCAACAAAAATGACCCGTCGACCGTGTTTTCTGCGATATGCTGTATCAAAATAATAGTGTTTATTTTTTAGGTTCAGTTCAACCTATCTAGCATCATGTCTATGCCACATAGTAGCTCAAGCACCACAAGTTCGAGCACTAAACGCAAAGAAATCTATAAGTAAGTATTTTTCTGTTCATTTCCACACTGATTTGTCAATATTCAACACAGTAGAAATTACAATATACTTAACAAATAAATAATAAACAAAACAGAAGGGTATTTTTCTGCTTGACTGAATACAATTACTATAACAGTCCTATTACTAAGCCAATATCACTTATTCTATAAGCAATATAGTAAATAATGTGCTATAACTTGGAATTCACCTTCCACATTATATTTCTTGCATATTTTTTATAGCATACACAATAAAAAACCCAATAATAGCCATAAATTATGTTGCATAGCAAGTGTAAGTATGCCACAAGGCTGGACTCTTTGTACTAGATATTATTATAAATTATTTTTAACAGGTACCAGGCACCATGGCCCCTGTACTCAATGAACTGGTCAGTACGACCAGACAAGCGCTTCCGTCTTGCTCTCGGCAGCTTTGTAGAAGAATATAACAACAAGGTATGTATTTATTTGAACTGTAAAGTGCAAATAGCAAATGCTGTACATTGACTTCAATGGTTTATAAAACATAATAATTACCATAAATGGTGAAAATTCTTAACACAGTGACAACTGGTCTAAATAAAAAACACATTATTTATTTATTTTTTATTATTTTATTATTTATTTATTTATTATTTATTTATTATTATTTATTTATTTCTTATTTATTTATTTATTTCTTATTTATTTATTTATTTCTCAGAAAATATTGGAATTCTGCAACATTCAGCTAGTCAGCTATGTAAAAAAAGATCAGAATGTGTTATATAGAAACACTTTGACCTGTATATGTGGTGGTTTACTTAATTTTTTCTTTGATGTGCAGGTTCAGATTATATCACTGGATGAAGATACAAGTGAGTTTAGTGCCAAGAGCACTTTCGACCACCCATACCCAACCACGAAGATAATGTGGATCCCAGACAGCAAAGGAGTGTACCCAGACTTGTTGGCAACAAGTGGTATGTATTACTGCTTCTTCTTCTTCATCTGAACGTTAATCTCAGTTGCTTCTGAAGCTTTCACCTCAGAGTCTGGGTCTACTTTACCAGTCTAATTGCAGATTTGGCTGGACATTGATATTTTCCGTGCAGTGACTGCCATCTGACTTCCTAACCCAAAGGCGATATTAGGCGATATCGAAGCATTGAAGCTAAACCAGTTGTTGTACATTTTAGGGCTCCAACTACCCATAACAACTGCCATAGATGTTCGTATGGCAACTGGGACCGACGACTTAGCGCCTTCGCTGCGTTTAGCGGGCGCACGGCGCGGACGTCCGCTTCGCGTGCTTGTTTCATGTTATATCAAGAGCAGCGGTGCGTGAGGCGGGTACCTGTCACACGCGACGGACAGGCGGACGCACTGCGCGCGCATCCGTGACCCGCACCCGCGACACGCAGCGAAGGCGCTTCATGTGTTCTCCGAGGCACGACCAGACCAATGCAAATATCCATATGCATGCATACAAATATTTACATTGAGCCAGGATCGAACCCGCGCCTCCTGCGCGTTCGCTACCACCACGCCACAGAGTATTTTTCCTTTTCAGGTGACTACCTCCGTATCTGGCGAGCTGGTGAACCTTACACACTCTTCGAATGTGTTTTGAACAACAACAAGAATTCCGACTTCTGCGCCCCCCTCACATCCTTCGACTGGAATGAAGTAGACCCGAATCTCATTGGAACCTCGAGCATTGACACCACATGCACTATCTGGGGTCTAGAGACTGGACAAGTCTTGGGAAGGGTCAATGAGGTGTCGGGACATGTGAAGACTCAACTTATTGCTCATGACAAGGTAAGAAATATTGTAGAACAGCTTTGCCCGCGACTTTTCCTGTCGTTCTGTCGACTAGTTTGACCCTGTTTAATTATATACCATTTCTTTATCTGACGTTTTGATGTGATAGAACCATAGAGGAAAATACACAGAGAAGGTGGTGCAATAGTCATCGCAGTAGGCGTGGCACAATGTACTGTTGGCATTCGTCCTGTAGACAACTCTTTTAAACTTCAGTGATATGTATTTTCCTGATTTCATCCGGGGCCAAGGTGAACTCAGAGCTCAGGATCCGCCTTCTAGGTCTTCCTCCTCCTCTCCGCACGATCTTGGGCATCCATGGTAGTGAGACTAAAGTGTACCCTGTGGTGGCCGGTCCGCAGGAGGTGTACGACATCGCGTTCAGCCGGGCAGGAGGTGGACGCGACATGTTCGCGTCGGTGGGCGCCGACGGCTCCGTGCGCATGTTCGACCTGCGACACCTCGAGCACTCCACCATCATCTACGAGGTACGCACCACGACCCACCACCTCCATCCCCTTACTATAACTCTGTGCACGTCTCTTGGACCTAAAATGTGCCATATACCTACGCGCAGTACTCATTTCTTGGGTGTCTTTTGAGGATAGCATGGGGTACTACTGCGGTGGACGAACTCAAATTCACCAAGCATAGAATATTACAAAGCCATCCACGGCCGCCAGAGCCTTGTATGTCTTACGAATTAGGTCCAAGATACGAGTCCGAAGTTATACCCCTCGCCGTGCTCGATTGGAACGGAAATTCCGTCGTGTCCTATCTCCTAGGATTATTCCCCTCACCACTATTATGCTGAAAGTGATTTGACTATATTATGGTTTTAGAGTCACGCTGACCATCGGCGCTGACAGCTCAGCGCTGAGTTTCAGCGCGAAACGTTTCAGTATCGTGCTGATCACTACGGAGTAAAGACACACAAAAATGCAAAGGGCATTAGGGCTGACGGCGTCCGCTCGGCTCGACACCAGAACGCTCCATGAAGACAGAGGCGCGGATGTGTCGGTGAACGCCGACGATCAGCGTCTCTAAAACCGCCAGTCTCAAGTCTGACCCGTTACTTGGTATCACCAGGACCCGCAGCACACGCCGCTGCTCCGCCTGGCGTGGAACAAGCAGGACCCCAACTACCTGGCCACCGTGGCCATGGACGCGTGCGAGGTCATCATACTGGACGTGCGCGTGCCCTGCACCCCTGTGGCACGCCTCAACAACCACCGCGCCTGCGTCAACGGTATCGCCTGGGCGCCGCATAGGTCAGTACTACAGTACACTACTCAACAACACCGCGCCGCATAGGTCAGTACTACAGTACACTACTCAACAACACCGCGCCGCATAGGTCAGTACTACGGTACACTACTCAACAACCACCGCGCCGCATAGGTCAGTACTACGGTACACTACTCAACAACCACCGCGCCGCATAGGTCAGTACTACAGTACACTACTCAACAACCACCGCGCCGCATAGGTTAGTACTACAGTACACTACTCAACAACCACCGCGCCGCATAGGTCAATACTACAGTACACTACTCAACAACCACCGCGCCGCATAGGTCAGTACTACAGTACACTACTCAACAACCACCGCGCCGCATAGGTCAGTACTACAGTACACTACTCAACAACCACCGCGCCGCATAGGTCAGTACTACAGTACACTACTCAACAACCACCGCGCCGCATAGGTCAGTACTACAGTACACTACTCAACAACCACCGCGCCGCATAGGTCAGTACTACAGTACACTACTCAACAACCACCGCGCCGTATAGGTCAGTACTACAGTACACTACTCAACAACCACCGCGCCGCATAGGTCAGTACTACAGTACACTACTCAACTACCACCGCGCCGCATAGGTCAGTACTACAGTACACTACTCAACAACCACCGCGCCGCATAGGTCAGTACTACAGTACACTACTCAACAACCACCGCGCCGCATAGGTCAGTACTACAGTACACTACTCAACTACCACCGCGCCGCATAGGTCAGTACTACAGTACACTACTCAACAACCACCGCGCCGCATAGGTCAGTACTACAGTACACTACTCAACAACCACCGCGCCGCATAGGTCAGTACTACAGTACACTATTCAACAACCACCGCGCCGCATAGGTCAGTACTACAGTACACTACTCAACAACCACCGCGCCGCATAGGTCAGTACTACAGTACACTACTCAACAACCACCGCGCCGCATAGGTCAGTACTACAGTACACTACTCAACAACCACCGCGCCGCATAGGTCAGTACTACAGTACACTACTCAACAACCGCCGCGCCGCATAGGTCAGTACTACAGTACACTACTCAACAACCACCGCGCCGCATAGGTCAGTACTGCATTAGTTAAACGGGTACCGCCTGCTATCAAACTTGTTTCGATTTTTTCAACAGCAGTCGAGTTTTTTATTTTTACTATTTTATATTTTTTAGTTATGACAAATATACGTTTTTGTAATTGTCTTCTAATTTTCAAAATTTTGATATTCTACTCCATAAAGAATGAAAATATTTTTTGACAACTTACATTTTGGCGCCAAACACCATCAAATTTGTTTCGACCTTTGATCATCAGCTGGAGTTTTTATTTTTAATATATTTTTTGATAACTTTATGCCCTATTTATCCAGTTCGTGCCACATCTGCACAGCGGGCGACGACCACCAGGCCCTAATCTGGGACATCCAACAAATGCCCCGCGCCATTGAAGACCCCATCCTGGCCTACACGGCCGCCGAGGGAGAGGTCAACCAGATCCAATGGGGGGCCACCCAGCCGGACTGGATCGCGATATGCTACAACAGGCACACCGAGATACTGCGAGTTTAATAATTATGTTATTATGTTTTCCCGTAGAAATAGCGATAAGATATCGGTAGGAGTAGTTCTATCGATATGTCTAACGTCGATAAAAAGGTATCGATATGTCAAATGTCGATAAAATAATTTGTTGGTATGTCAAACATCGATAAAAACTTGTCGATGTGTCAAACATTGATAAAATATTTATTGTCGATATGTTAATCATCGATAAACTATTTTTTTCGAAATGTCAAACGTCGATAAAATATTTTTATCGATATGTCAAACGTCTATAAAATATTTTTGTCGATATGTCAAATGTCGATAAAATATTTAGGTAGATGTCAAACGTCGATAAAATATTTTTGTCATTATGTCTAACGTCGATAAAAAAAAATTGTCAACAGGTATGTCAATCATCGATAAGAATATTTTGTAGATATATCAACTTTTGATGCGATTTGTGCAATGTTCAAAAAAAATCTATTTATTTCTTTGATGTGAACAAGTATTTTTTTCACAATTTTTTTTATATTAGACCAATCGCGCCTAAAGTATAATATCAAAATCTCAATTAAAATAACTTTATCGATGTTTGGAAATATCAGTAAACCTATTTTTATCGATATTTCCCTAATTTTTGTTCTATCGATTCTGATGTAGGTCAATATTTGACCTTAAAATCATGTCACTGACTGTCCTTGTACGTTTTCCCTTTAGATTTTTACCCCTAAACTAATTTAGACCTGTCCCCCTATACAAGTGACAATTCACTGGAAATATTGCAGAATAGAATGAAGAATGTATAGCATTGACACATTTTTTGACGTTTATATGACAGTCGTCAACGTATGTCATATACGTCAAAGCTCTATTCTACAATATGCCAGCGATATGCCACTTGTCTAGAAGGGCTATAGTACGCGCCAGTTAGTGTGGCAATACGAGTGGAACAAAGTCTTACGAATACGAAGTAACAAGAAAGGTAAATCAAAAATATTAAGAAATAAGAATTATTACATTATCTTTTAACATTGAAACTGTCGTTTTTGTAAATTTCGTATACCTACACCACTGTATGGGGGAATGTAAATGACTCGTATTGCCACACTAACTGGCGCGTACTATAGTATTTTTATTGGACATCGTAATATAAGGCATTTTCCTAAGTTATGATGGTAATTCGATTTCTTTTAATTGATAGTGGCGCTCAAAAATTTTTGCATTTATCTGTGAGGAGGTCCTTCGAAAACTAGGGAGCTGCTATGAAGCATATATCCGAAATTTCAGGCACGATCCATGGACGAAAGACGTAATATTTACTTACTTAAAAGAGTCGTGCTGTTTTCAGGTGCGGTATAAATATGTTTCATTGTAGCAATTTCCCGAAATTGCGTTCTGCAATTTCCCGAAATTGCGTATCTGCAATTTCGGGGAATACTTCTGAAAATCGTCAAAAATTGCGAGTAGTTTTTCACTATGGACAAATAATATCAGTTTTTATATTATAAGATATGTAGATTAAAATATTGAGACACCAATTGACTTCCAATTTCCGAAGTAAGGCTTTTCTTTAGAATCTTTAGTAGTAATAATACATTTTCGTGATGGTTCATAGGTATGTAACTGTAGGTACTTATATCCTGTTCGGGATTATCGTGAAAAGATATGATGACGTCAAGACCACGAAAAGTAAAAGTGCACGATTTTGTGCAAAATTTCGTGCATATATTTTTGCACAAAATCGTGCAAATAAATCAATACGATATGCACAACGTGCGTACGTTGATTGTTATATTCAACGAGTAGGGATTGTCTAATACCAAATGATTTGCCCCACCCTTATTATACACCGGGCTGTTACCGCAATAATTATGGCATTAAATTTACCATTTAAATTACTGCGTTAAGTGGTGTGGCTACACTACATTATACCATATTTATATTATAATAATATACATTATATTTAAGCGTAGGTGGCTCTGTGCTTAAGGAGTCGGCCTATCGATCGAGAGGTCCCGGGTTCGAATCCTGGCCATTACACGACCGATACGCGCACTCTATACTATACTCTAATGGTGGGGCCATCATTTCAGTTTAGACAAACTATAAAACCGTATATGTATAAAAACGTATATTGTAAATGGAAATAATATTTAAAGACGCGTGAGTTGATGTATAAACTTGTATTAAGTAAATTTAGGTAGTGTGCTCGTATATTGTATCGGTTTGGTAGGTACAGCCAACAACAAAAGTAGCTTGACACATTTTAATTTACACACCTTAGCTTTTAAACTTTTTGTAAAATAATTAAAAAAATATCCTTTGAGGATGACAAAAATATTTATACATAATTTAATGGTAAGATCGTTTGTAATTGTTTGTGTTCAGCTACTTTTGTCGTTGTATGAAATAGTATGTAATTTCAAAATGTACAGTGCGCCAAAGAATATAATGAATATGGTTAAAGAGAAATTGTTTGAATTTAAAATTGGTTTTAAACTTTTATATACCCATAGAGGGGTTGTGGTGACCGAGTAAGTTAGTACTTTTCAAAGTTAAGCAATACTAGCCAGGTCAGTCTTAGGATGGGTGACCATTCTTAACACAGTAATACACGGTATCTAGGAGACCACGCTAAACCGTCTTAACAGCTTACCATATGAACATTTATGGCAGTCATTACGGGTAGTAGGGAGCGCTAAAAATCCGATACCTGGTCTAACTATACGAAGAAAATGTTGCCATATTTATTAATATTTTTTGTTGTACTGTACTATCACCATTTTAGATGTATCGCGTAATTATTTCATTAGCTATGCCGCTCATTTCATATTATTGTATTGTAGCATTTATTGATACTGACACGGAATTTAAAATCGTGAGAAACTGTCTTTAAACGGCGTTACTGTGAATACCAGTATCACCATACTCAAACATAATATGAGGAACGGCCATTGTACGAAAAAAAAAAACAGTGACGTAATTAGTAATGATGAATAAGGCCTACGCTACACTATACAGTAATGCTGTCGCGGCATTACCGTGTTTGGAACGCCAATACATGTTATTGCATATAAATGACTAATAACGGACATACTACGAGATAACGGTATTCCGGATAATGTACCCGTTATTAAACGCGGAAAAAGCGAAGATCCGCGACCGCATTTCTATTTCCGTTAAGTGTAGCGTTGACCTTAATGTCAGTAGCCAATCGCGTTGCTAAATATGTTGAACATGAGTACAGCATTGTGACGCGAGACACTTTCCTCGTGATTTTATATTCCGTGTATACTAACCAACATCATCTCTTAAGAAAAGACTGATTGAAAATTATTAAAAAAAAATTATACTTCAAAATCCCTTGATGTTTGAACAAAAAGAAAAAAAAAGTAGGATGGCACGTTTTATGTCGAGAGTGGAAAAGAGATGAGTATAGTCAAAACGGTGGTCGGTGACACAACTCTGAGCTGAAGTAGGCTAATTAGCATAGTTTTATTAAAATAATGTTGCTCTGGTAGTACAGTAGTGGTGAGTGCTACTGCTCTTCATGACGTCCCGTCTTTGACTCTTGGGCCAGGCAAAGTAATTGAATGTAGCAATTGGACAACTCATCATACTCTATCGAGAAAAACTCAATGTAAATGTCACAATGAACATTCACAATCTCCGCAAGATGGACCTGGATTGGTGGTTCATATCACCTGCAGGTCTAAAGTGGCCACAATGAGCGATTCTGCTAAAACGAATAACTATAAATTTTCAGTAGGTCTCAATAATTTCTATAAAATTCATAAAATGGTCACTCATATGAGCAGAATCACAACAATTCATTTACTAAGCAGATTCTAATTTTGTGTAAATAACGCCAAGTGACAAAATATTATTCTGATACGGTTCCAATAAAGTGGCCTATTTAGACCCTGCTGGTCTTCTGGAAAATCGCGCACCATAGAGCTCATTTTTATCTATATCAGCTGATGAAACGTTTTTATTGTCTGTATCGCTCGCTCTCGTTGTTAGGTAGCGCCATAAAGTGCATTGTGACCTTTTTGGCTGTCCAGAGCCTCGATTCTGCTAAAGCACAACCACTGTCACACCACACAGACTGCGAGAAAATTCCATTTGATTTTAGCCTTTAAAGTAATGCAGTTAAAGTTTAAAACTAAATGGCTTTTTGTAAAGTGAATGAAAGAGTGTAATGAAATTATTTTCATTTAATTTTGTGACTGTAAGGCTATAGAAATAACTAGGATCAAGTATACTCTGGATTTGCTACGCAAATAATAATACCGCGTATGAACGAGACACAACATACAAAAACTGTAAGGAATGAATAGGACAAAAACTATATACTCTGTCTTTGTTAGAGTTTCTGTTTTTTTTGTTGGTCACAAGTGGGAAGTTGTGACCAACAAATCTTTTGTGATCGTGAATTGTTCTGAGAATTCTTCATAATTGACAGTAATTTAAGTGGTGAAACTAAGTGGCATAAGTTTGTTGCTTAAAACTCATTGTATTCAACATGGTGATATGTTATATATTAGGCTGCAAAAGCCGTAGTGAGCGGAAATCACAAGACATAACCTATCATACGTAAGTACGATTTTTACACAAAATATCCCTTTTTTTGTAAAGATATTAATAGATTAAGAGCCGTAGCATATTAACAAGTTCTTTAAAGTAGAAATAATGGCTCAAAATATTGATTTATTATCACCATAATACGTGTATTAACCAACCAAATAAAGTGGTGAGTTAAAATTATCGAACTCAAAACAAAAGCCAGACTTGTCCGCCATTTTTATCTACTTTATAATTTGTCCGGGTTATAGAATTATTAGGGATACCAGTTGAGGTACTGGTAAATTACCCATAATGTGGGGTATTTCTTATTTATTCTTAAAACTTCACATTAATGAAAATGTTGTTTCAGATTTCCAAATCCAGATCCAGATGCCTAAATTGTTTTGTATTTGAGTTTTTTAAAGGATGTAATGCCACTAATGCCAGAAAACATTAAATTCATATACCACCTAACGGATTTAAAAAAGTCGCGGGGTAAAATTTGGTAGGGACTAACAACACTGGTATCATAAGTACTATGTTGTCGTCCCTTTCGGGTGTACGCGCTTGACTAATCCAGAGTATTCTTCATCCTAGAGAAATAAGGTCAAAAATTTAATGCCATTTTTTGCAGTCTGTAGTGTGACAATGGTTGTGCTTTAGCAGAACCGAGGGCCAGCTTAAATGTCAACGGCGGCGGTACTATACGCACTCGGTTGCTATTTCTATGTGATAATATTTAATCGTGTATTTTTGTTGAGGGTTTGTCTTAGAATTTTGTGTGCGGTGAAGATCTATAGAGGAATTATTTAGTAAGTAAAGTAACTTAAGTGCATTTAAAATGATATATTATGTTGTAACATTGGCGTAACTTGGGTATCATGTGTGAAATGAATTGATTGTACTGATAGCGCCATGGTATGAATTATAAAGAAAAAGCGAGCGCGATCGCAGAGCAGGGGCCCTAAACAAAGTGACATTCTATTGACAAAAACGCCAGTGGAATTGCTAATTATTGTATGAAATTGACATAAATCATTTATATAACTATACTTTTTTTATGAAATTTGAGTCGGTGTAACTTAAATACATTATTTTACATATCATTACTATAATCACCGCAATGTCACGTAATCCAGTGTTAAAAATGTAAAAAGTTCGCTTTAACGCAATTCCATCAATAGAATGTCACTTTGTCTAGGGCCCCAGAATTGCGAACTTTGATTATACCTTCCGTCGCTCGCTCATCAAACTGATAAGGGCCTCGATTCTGCTTAAGCTAAATAAAAACCACTGTAGTAGGTACCACGGACTCTGCAAAAAATGCATTTAATAGACTTGAAAGTAATGCTGTTAAATTAAAAAAAATTAAAGAGCCAATTGATTTTTACTTTTGTAGAGTGAATTAAAAAAATGTATTGAACTCTATTCGTTTAATTTTGGACTTTGAAAGTCTACAACAATGCAATAAATAAAATTTAATGCCATTTTTGCAGTGTTAGTAATATGATAGTGGGTTTTGTTTTCGCAGAATCGAGGGCCTGCTGTTTGTTAGCGAGAGACGCGCCAAAAAAAGTTGTAGATTTGACTAAGTTATGATCAATGTATGCAAGTGTAACCTAATTACTTATTTATGTTTATAATGTCGTATTTGGGACTGTTTATGTATTTTGCCAATGCTTTTACGTAGAATTTCTGGTTTTTGGAATTTATGAAATTAATAAAGCCGATGGCTACTTACTGTCAGACCGTATCATAAACAAGAAATGTCCTCAAGTTAAAAGCCTATGCTACACTTACTACACGCGAGCGCCGGATTTTCCGCGTAATGCGCCCGTTAGCAGTCATTTATATGCAGTGACGGCGTTCGGAATGCGGGAGATCCGTGACGGCATTTTCGTAAGTGTAGCTTAGAAATTGAGTCATAAACTAGAGTTAGTTAAATAACTCATCTCATCTCCACATTAGATGTCTTCCTCTACTAAATATTAATACACAAATATTCCTAATTGATACATATTACTTGGTAAATTCCAAAGACCAGTCATCTTGTTATGGGAACTAGTAGAGGTAAAACGTGTAATCAAGCAATGTGATTAATAAATATGGATTATATTAGGTAATTCTTAATTTATGTTCAATAGTTGTAAGAATCTTATAAAATAAATTTTGACTCGAGAGATGACATCTGTTTTTTTATTCCAATGCCTCGAGGATCTAACTGATATTGGTGATATATTCACGTTGTTAATTTGTTCATTACGTAACCGACTACTGGGCTGTTCGTTGTTGAAATTATGGCGGTAATTTTCGCATATCACCCACCATGCATTGTGTAGACTTTTAATTACTCACGTCATTAGTTAAGTCGTAATCTTTAGAGGTTCGGCTACTAAAAAAAATACATAACAACAACATAATTTATTTTTTCAATATAACATTTAGGCACACATTCAAGCCCTTTGTCCCAAAGCAAATTCTTCATAAACTTTCAACAAATTCGCAGGAGTTCGTGGTTTGTAATCCTTTATAATAAGTTCAAAATGCTCCATGGTGACTTCTGGACTGTCCAAATCTAGTTCTAAAGCCTTCAAAGCTGCTTCATTACAAAGTGCATCAAGTTCTGCTCCCGAAAATCCATCTGTCCTTACCGCAAGACTATGCGTGTTCACGTCATCGCTCGTACTCATTTTCGCTAGTTTCAACTCTATGATCTGGAGTCTAGTTTCAAAATTGGGTAACGGCACGTAAATGAGCCTGTCCAGCCGACCAGGTCTTAGTAAAGCTCTATCCATCATGTCAGGTCGATTAGTAGCAGCTAAAATTGTGACAGAATTCAAAGGAACAACTCCATCCAATTCAGTTAAAAGTTGGGCTAAAACTCGCTGGTGGACTCCACTGTCCCCGCCAGACCCTCCCCTCTCAGATCCTAAAGCGTCCATTTCATCAAAGAATATTATAGACGGCGCCACTTGGCGAGCTTTCGTGAACAAATCGCGAACCGCGCGTTCAGAATCTCCGATCCATTTAGAAAATAATTCAGGGCCTTTAATTGATAAGAAGTTTAGACCACTTTCAGTAGCTAAAGCTTTTGCTATCATCGTTTTTGAGCACCCTGGCGGCCCGTACAGTAAGACTCCACTAGGAGGCTTGACGCCAAGTCTTCGGAAACTCTCGGCATGCTTTAGTGGCCACTCGACAGCTTGTCGTAGCTTCATCTTTAAGTCTGCCTGTCCGCCAATGTCTGTCCACCTGACGTTAGGAACTTCTACCAGCAATTCTCTCATAGCGCTTGGTCTGACTACCGTAAGAGCCGCAATCAGATCCTCATGTTCAATGAACTCGCTAGAGCGTTTTATACATCTCATAGTCGCGTGAGAGCATAGATTTACCAAATCAGCGGCAACATAACCGTGCGCCAAGTCTGCTATACTATTCAGATTGGATATTTTATTTGGAAAATTCTTGAGCTGACTATACAGGATTTCTCTTCTCCGTAACCTATCTGGTATAGGAACTTCTATTTCTTTGTCGAGTCGGCCAAATCTGCGCAACATTGGATGAACACTTTCCGACTTTCGTGTTGTCGCTAGCACGAAGACTTTGCTATCTTCTGCATGTAATCCGTCTAGTGCAGATACAAACGCTGAAGTGACTCTACGTTCTTGTTCTGTGCTGTTAGGTGATTGTTTTGGACAGATAGTATCTATTTCATCAACAAATATTATGCTGGGTGCATTTCTAACAGCTTTCTCAAACAATGCTGTGGTAGTGCTCTCTGTTTCTCCAAAGTATTTACTGAAGATTACTGAACCATTTACCTCCAAATGGAAGCTACTGGAACTGTCCATGATATATTTGCAAATGGCTGTTTTACCTATCCCTGAGTGTCCGTGAAGTAGAATTCCCCGTGTAGGCTGAAAGCTTACCGACATCTTATCTGAATTAAAAGCAATATTTATATATGTTTCAATTTCTTCTAAAATGTCATCATATCCCCCAGGACGGGGGACTTTCTTCTTCACAGAAACTTCTTCTCTTTCCAAAATCCAAACAGTTTTTTCGCTTAAAAGATACCATTCCTTAGAGTCTACAATATCTGATTTAAGATCTGTTACTTCGATTTCCAATTTTCTACCAAAATAGTAGAAAATTAAAATACTACCAATAGAAACAAAATTATTACAAAAACTATGTTTAACAACATCGCAAATATCAGTTTCAAATGTATAATTCTTGATTGTTATTCTAAGTAGAGTTGCCTTTGGAATTTCTTCTTTAACCAGTGAGACTGTGACCTCCTTGCTGTCATTACTCCAAGCTTGTGACAATGCTGAAAGGCAACAAAATATATAATTTAATACAGTATTTACATAATCTAAATATTATATACTACTAGCAGCATAAGAAGCTCTCAAGCTTATTTTCTCTGCTTCACACTATGGTGAAAAACCAACATAAAAGAAAATTTCTCACTGATTTTATAGATTTGTACAGTCAGCAACAAAAATAGTTTAACCACTTGGCACATTAATTAAATCATAAACAAAATTAAATTGATGTACTAACATTATCCTCCGAGGATGGTAAATCCACTACAATTTATAAAAGTTAGTGAATATTATAGTGTAAAGGCACTTTTATCGTTGACTGTAACAAAAAACTGAATGTGTTTTGTAGAAGTATTAATGAAAATTAGAATGAAAATAATCATTTGAAAAATAAAAGAAAGTTTAAAAAATTAATTAACCTGCTGCTGGCAGTATGACGGCTGCTGGAGCGGAGGAATTCGACGGCCACATACGCTTGACCATCGTAGGAGCACCTTCCCTGCTCAGCAGCAATGGACATCCAATCACAGCGCCTATCAGAGCTGCAGCCGAGGGGTGCATCATCACAGCATCTGCGGGAACTCCGTCAGGCACCACGGCTGTTCTCTCCAACCAAGTACACAGTTGTCCGTCAACAACATAAGGGCATTTCACTTGATCTCGTTTACAACCCAATTCAATATGTGCGTTCTTGGAGTTGGAAGTTATAACACAGCCACAACGCTCACAGTCTACCCAAAGTGTTTTCTTAGTTTGTTTTGGCGCCATGTTAACGGTAACGGTATACTTGATTTATTTAAATGTATATTTTCGTTTATTAAAGCTCAGAGTTGGGTTAAGAGCATGCATGAGCGCGAAGTTATAAATAAAATTGTGAATTTGACATCTGACAATCAAAACAACAACATGCCGAACAACGAAACGTATTTATCTTTATCAACGTTTAGTTAGTTGCTTTCAACTTTGAAATTGATTTAATTAGCTTTGGCAACAGCACTTCCATTGTTAATGAAATTACAAATGAGTTAATCAGTTCCGTAAATAAAGACAAAATAAAATGAACTACATACAACCTATCTTATATTTTCGTTATGTTGTCGAATAGAATGCTTCTCATTCTACATGTTCATAAAACTATTGTCAAAAGACTGTCACTCACAGTTACCAAAACGAATCTGTGATTCATTTCGTCCATAGATTAATATATATACTGGAGAATTTCGTCCACAGACGGAACGTAAAAAAATATGATCGTGTTTTTTACACCAAAACATCTTACATATTCCGTTTTCTATATCCCTACTTTAGTTAACCATATTAAGCTTAACTTTTAGTTGTGCGGTGACATTCTTGTTTAAGTCAAAGTTAGATTTTATTGTTATAAAAACTGTGTAGGATGACTCTCGCAGAATTCTTCAGTTGTTCGCTCCTAGCGTTCGGGGCTCCACTGGTCATGTTCGCCCTGACCGTGGCTAATGACCCTGTTCGCATTATCATTATGATAGCTGCAGCGTTTGGGTGGTTACTATCATTTCTACTCTCATCGCTGGTATGGTACGCAGTAGTGCCTTTACGGTCGTACCTAGCGTTTGGAATGGTTTTCGCTATCCTATTCCAAGTAAGTAACCTATGTATTGTTCTTTCTTTCAATCTTTTACCAAAGATATTGTACAAGGTGACTGAGAGACAAGACTGTCCTCCATCTGACAGTAAACATGGATCTAATGAAAGGGTATGCGATATTGAAAAACATTGTTAATGAAACACTATAGGAATAAACAGGTGTAAATATAATGTAGTAGTTATTCAGGCTTTGAGGTACAAGTATTAATTTGCTTCGAGGATGATGATTAGAGCTGTGCTTTTATACTTTATAAGCATAAAGAGAGTGAGGAAGTTAAGAATGTACCACTTGCTGCTTGCTGGGTGTGCCGTGTTCCTATCTACAAGGAAGTGGCATAAAAAATAGTAGTTGCATACTGAGCATATGCCTTAAGATAGTACTGGTGGCTTTTCTCTGCTTTTCCATATACCAAATGCCTTCAAAGGTTGCGATTTTCAGCGGGTTTCCAGATACAAAGAAATGGGCGGTGTTCATTAATTTTTATTATCAAAACAAAAAAATAAATAAAAAATTGCTGCACTTTAATTTGCTTATTGTGTTCATTAAGGAGGTCAAATTTAATATTATTTTTACAAAAAAATTCAGGGTCAGCCATTTAACTTGTGCTTGTCAGATGGCATTGACACAGAGATCTAGTTTCGATCTATTTCTTAGGACTACCAAGGTTTTGAAGTGTTGGTAGCTTTACGGTTAATACAGATTATCTTACGATCAAGAGGTCCTGGGTTCGAATCCCGACCATTACACTACCAATATGAATTCACTCCTAGCACAAGCAAATAAGCTCAGACAATGGAAATACTAACATCTTCACGTCAAAAAGAAGTGATTACACAATTTTGAGAAATGGAGAATTTGAATTTGACTAGTAATTTGTATGAAAATCAAAGGTCTATAATTTTTTACTTTTACCCATTTCTAGGAAGGATTCCGATATGGCATGTACCTATTGCTACGGAAGACTGAGGCAGGTCTCAAGGAGATATCCGAGAACCACAATATTGGCAACAACAAACTGGAGATGGCATATGTGTCGGGACTCGGATTTGGCACTATGAGTGGAGCGTTTGCACTCGTGAATGTGCTAGCAGACTCTGTGAGTATAGGAACTTTTTTGATGAACTTTTGAATTTTTTTATGTGAACGCATCTTGAAATTAACTTCCATAGTATAGTAGGATAACAAAATCAAAGTGTTGCAACTACATACAAAAACTAAGAATTCGGATCAGCTTTGAGCGGGCCTCGGTGGCTTAGCAGTCAGAGCATGCCCTGTAAGGGAAAGATCGCGGGTTCGAGTCCCGCCCGAGGTCGATTCTCTTTTCTCTATCTTAATCAATCCTAAATATTTTTCAGGTTGGTCCAGGCACTTTGGGTCTGAAATCCGGCACCGAGTACTTCTTCGTCACAAGCGCAGCCATGACACTCTGCATGATACTCTTAAACACTTTCTGGAGTGTTATTTTCTTCAGTGGTTTTGACGACAAGAATTATTTCAAGGTTGGATGGGTCATAGTCTCACATTTCTTCGTTTCTGGACTCAGTCTGCTGAACAGTAAGGAGCTATATGCAGCTACAATTCTACCCTCGTATATAGTGTTACTTATTACTGCTTATGTGGCATTCAGGTCTGCTGGAGGTTCAAGCAAAACTTTCATTGAGAGTTTCTCAAGGAGATCATAGTAAAACTAATTGATTGTTAGCTATGAATACTGAATTTATTTATTTTTATTAGCGCTCAGATGAAAACCAATGTGTACACTGTTAAAGATTTACTTGTAATTTTACTGATAGGCGAAAAGTTAGCCGTTATTTATTGGTTTTTTGCTAAACTATAAGAGCGGGGGCACACGATGTGTTGCGGCGCCGAAACGGTGTCGCTGCGTCGTTTTACATAGAAATTTCTGTGGCATGTCACACGATGCGCTGCGGCGCCGCGCCGGATTTGCAACCACCGAGACGAGGCGGGGAGGGTAGAATGCGTTGCGACGCCGGAGCGGCACGACTCAGTTGTTTGATAACAACGCTGCGGCGCCGCACCGCTCGTGTGCCCGCCAATGCGGCGAAATTTCTGCGGTGCGTCGCCGCAACGCATCGTGTGCCCCGCTCTAAACAATGAATTTGAATCGGGAATACCTATTGTTAATTTTTTAATTGGCTACTATTTTGTAAACTATAAACTCATTTTAATAAATTTTCCTCAATATTTACAATAATTTGTAAAGGTTCGTCCATAGCTCATGTATTTAGCAAATTTTTCAGTAAAGACACGCAAAGTACCAAATACAATAAAAAATGTTGTGAAAAACCATAGAGATGTAAACCTCTATCTATTCTGATGTTTTGTTGCGCGCCTGTAAAAATGTTGCGAAAAACATGACCTATAGCCACACCTTTATTTATTTTCGAAAATTAACAGTGTATGTAGGTAATATTGTCATAGTCGAATGCATTTAGAAGTAGGTAGTATTTATTGGCTTATTGAGTGCCTACTGGGGATGAATTTTGAGTTGTAGACTTTGTCTCAAGTCTCAATTCACATATTAAGGGTCCAACTACACATGCTACTCTTGCAATAGCAACTGCTGCGCGTTTCGGCGACCGTTATGTAGCATGTGTAATTTGGCCCTAATTGCAATAGTAAAATTTGAAATTATTTATAATAATTTATGTTCATGCACTAGTTATATTGCTGTAATATCGGATATACCAAGCGGGTTAATATACATCTTTATTGACATGAGGGTACGAATTTAAGTGTATTTGTGTGTTCTTTTTACTAAAATAAATACTGTTATTAAAATTATGGAGCGCATTTGGTTAAACGAAATGGTCTGTGTATCGAGATAGACATGAAGTCTTACGTCACAATCTCCACAATTCATGCTCACACGTTGCAAATACAACGTTATGCACTGTGCGGTATGAAAGGAACATTCATCCCGCACACGTTCAAGCTGTGGAATGAACTACCCGCTGTGGTTTACCCAAGCGACTATAATATGGGGTTCTTCAAGAAGAGCATTAGAAGGTTCTTACCGGGTCGGCAACGCGAGGGGGGGGTCAAGTCCCCTGTGATTCTTTACTTTAAAAAAAACTTATCCCTACAATATTGACGTGCATTGAAATTAATAGTTCCATCGCTAATTGTAACAGAAATACTCTCTTTAGTTATTAGGTTTAAAATTGAAGTAACCATGCCAAATAATTGGGCTAACAATGTGCATTATAGATTTTGATCAGAAAAGTAAACATCGGACTTGAATTATGTGTGTAGTGGGCGGAGTAATCAAAAACAATGTTTAAAAATTAATTGCTTTAAAATTTTATTAAATACGCATTACGTAATATTATGTTACAATAATAATAACGATGATTTTAATTTATATTTTATTAATCTGTAAGAACAAACATTCCTTATTCTATGCTAATTGGACGGAACTTGTTGGAATGACTGTTAGAAGTAACAGTATTTAAAAAAAGTTTTTTTTACCAAATAAAATTATGAAAATACTTAATATGTCGCTTTTATTTTGTACTTTCCTATACGTAATAGTTACTTAATTCTAGTGAGTGTATATTTATTTATCTAGGGGCCCATCCCTGTTTCAGAAGGGAGAAAAATGTAAAAAATTTCCTATAACCATCATCATAAGTGATGCAGAGGTACTTCCCTGTTCCCGGCCCATTTCCACGGAGAAAACTATATTTTAATAAAGCTGGGAGCTACCAGGATCAACCATTTGTTGAATTTTTCTATTTCATTTCTCTCTAATTTCATGAACGAACTATGTCATCTAGTTTTACATTTAGTTCACAAGAGCTGGGACCCGAGGGGGGCCCGCGCAGACTGGGGCCCGTGCGGCAAATGCCGCCCTCAATGTATGGCCAGTCCGACCCTGTGCTACCATGAAACGGCCATCCAATAACTTCAGGTCGCAAATTTCTTTCGATGGAGTTTAAGGGTCAATCCCCACTGAAGGAGCAGCGGTCAGAATTTTTTTACTAGAAATGATTGGGAGAAGGCTCGCACGGCCGCTATGATCTTTTCAAATGACCATGATCTTTTTCTCCCGTAGATATGATTCAAAATGGTTTGTGATATTTTGCATCAAAAAGCCGCTGCTCTTTCTTGCTTTTGGGTGCTCTTTCAGTGGGAATTGACCCTAAGTCGAACGGCAGGAAATACCAGGTCTACTGCAGTAAAATATACAATCCTTGGATGATCTAAAACACTGGTTCCGATGGAGTCTCCTCCTCTAGCTCTTGTAGTAAGGAGTCTACCGTCCACACTGTGTCAGCCGAATCCATTTCTTCTTGAGGAATGTATGAGTTCAGCACTTCTAACACTGCCTCTACGCTGTCAGCACTGCCGGAGATGCCTCCACCTACTTCTGATAAGGCGCTGACTGTTTCAATGTTTTTGTGATCAGATCTGCAATTACAAGGATTTTATTTAAAGACTTCACAGTTGACAGCCTAAGGTGTGTCTTTAGTACACTACTGAGCAGTATGGAGAGGAGCGGACCGTGCGCGGGAACCGCAGGAATTAGATAAGGATCACATATTGATAACACACTTCTACTTTTCCACGATATTTATAACCTAACCGGTTTCACCTTAAGGCATTCTCAAAGGTCTACATTGACAGTTGACTTCCATAACTGTCCACAAGTGCCATCAATCAACAGTATAAATGGTCTGATAAGGATCAGTAGTTTTGTGGTTAAGGAGTCGGGTTTATGAATAAGAGGTCCCAGGTTCAAATCCTGGCCATTACATTATTGATGTGTATTTACTGGTAATTAAGCAATTTAGCATAGCTGAAGGGGTTAACGAGAAAGGGAAAAAGTTACCAGTTAGATTACAAAAAAATACGAATTTTTGGAATAAGCATTAGTAGTGTATGTTTTAAATTCATCTTGTTCTTATTATAGCTATCTAGTGTTCCAGTGCTATTTATGTAGGCAGTGAATGCCAATTTTAAACACGTATGGGGAACAGGGAATACCCAATACAGATTAATTCTCAGTAACCTTATCAGTTTCATTGCTATTGCATCATTGGGTTTTTTTGTTATGATCACAATATAGATATAACCCATTCTTTATGAATCTTTATTGGTCAGTAGCCGTCTATG
Source organism: Eilema depressum (assembly GCA_914767945.1). Taxonomy (NCBI): domain Eukaryota; kingdom Metazoa; phylum Arthropoda; class Insecta; order Lepidoptera; family Erebidae; genus Eilema; species Eilema depressum. Next base: position 21,981,175 of record OU612020.1, read on the forward strand.
ACTGTCTGGAGTACTAGGAGTAATTTTAGAGATGTGTCGAGGATGTGCAGATCAGTGTTAATTGTGAGATAAAATTAAAATTTGGATATAAACACTTATTCACCAGTTTGAGAATAAGAATAGACTGCAGTGGAGATGGGTGTCTAACAAACTAGATCAAGGTAAGTTTTTTTTTTTCACCGGCTACTCATGAGACCATTTTCTCGTTTGATCATTACTAAAAATAGCAAATAGCCTATATCCTGTCCTAAGTTTTTGTCTATCACTGCCACAATTCATGAAAATCGTTTCACTGGTTTTGGCGTGAAAAGTAACAGACAGAGTTACTTCCGCACTTATAATATTAGTATGCATGACTTACACAGGGGGCAAAGATATTTCTTTCTCTAATATATCCTGTAGGTCGTCTAGGTCCGGTATCGTTGGTATATCTTCACCAGGGTCTGGTGACTTTGTAGGAATCATAAATTCTCTGAAAAGTTATATTAGTTAGCTATAATTATGTTATTGAAAAAAGAAACAAGTTTGGTAAAAGTATGCATTTCAAAAACATATTACTTCGCTTCGATATGTGTGCCTTCTGCCCATACACCAATTTTCTTCGGCTCCGGTATACCTGAGTCATTCATTTTTGAAACAAAACACAGTAACTTCGGTTTTATGTGAAACAAAGTTTTATTTGTTTTTGTTTACGTTTTGTATCGTAGGTAACGAGGCGTTCCAATTCCAAAAAACAACTACTTTTAGCATTTCATATTCTTGCTGTCTTTGTCTTTCCTTGGCCTTAATAAGCATTCTTTCTTATTTTAGGGGATAATAGATGCTTAAAATACGCAATAAACGCATTCGGTTATTCAGTTTGAGTTGAGAGTTTTGACAAGTTTTTTTTTATATTATTTGACATTTTGGATGCGCTCCTTTACACGAATGCGCTACTTTATTTTATTTTCCTTTGTTTTATTTTACGCAGTCTGGTTTTTTTTACTATTTAAATGTGTTTTTACATCTTACTTAGTTTTTTCATAATCATTTATTGTAATGGCGTTAGTCCTGGTTGCATCCTAAGCTTGTATCTACTTCGTGAATTATGATGTAGTAACTGTCCGACTCCCAGTCCCCCCCAAGCTCCTATACGAGTATATTACTATACTCTTTGGCCCCAAGAGGAAAGCCAAACCGTGTCCGTTAATCTCTGGTGTACCGGTTTGCTTTGCTTGCGTGTTATCGTTGAGATTGGTTTGAATCCCGAAGATTTTGATAGAGCGAGAGCCTCAAGTTACTCTAGTCCTAGTCTCCTCACGTCTGTGTAGTGAAGGGGTCCACGGGCGAGCCTGTCGCCGTAGATGTTTTGTTTTACTAGTAATTTTGGATATTAGTAATCAAATTACTAGTAGGTATTGAAAGATCATTGGTATGCCCCCATAGACCCTCCAGCATAAGTGAGTGAATTACTTGTGAGAGCAGTGGCTGGAGTAGTTTCACGTCAGTAGTGTACCTAATGGCGAGGATTTGAAGTCGGGGCCTATCAATGGTAAGGTTAACCACTGAACTACTGACTTTTGATCGTAATAACCATCAACCCACCATCATTTACGCGCAACTTAGTCACAATATCTGTATATTTTTTTTCAAACCACACCCCTAAATTAACTGGCTATCAAGGGAACCAAATGAAAATCAAGATACAAATAATATATTTTTATTGCATTTTTTTTTCTCAAAAATATAACAAAATTCATACATTTTTAATGCATGTTCCTAAAATACTTCACATCATTGCTTGTTGATATAATTATCGCTCTATACGTTGGCGAACACAGTGGCGAACGCGTTGTCCAACATCTATTGGCGAACGTGTAAAGTGAAGATTTGTGATGTGCCATTCTTGATGTGTTGGTGTTGGGATATGATGTGTTGGCCAACATGTTCGCCAACGTGTAGAGCGGACATAATATATCCTTGTGATGTTTCTTTCACTTAATAAACTATTTATAATTACATAGAACAAATGAGGTTACTTATTTTAAAAATCTTTAAAAATAACATGTAACAATTTTTTAGCACCTTTAAATTTCATAAGGCAAATCTGAGTTATACTCAAGGCTATATTTAGCTTTTTGGGGCCCAGGGCACTAAAATAACAAAAATGACATAGGTTGTTCATTAAGACATGTATTTTTATTCTATGCACAGATTCATTTGTTTGGCCTCGAACTTGCCATAAATAAAAATTAAATTGACAAAATAGGGAGCCCCATGCGACTCTGGGCACAATTTATCCAATGTCGTAAGTGAAAATTAGACAACGGTGCTGAAAACGGCTACATACGAACTCATCGGAAAATGGGCCTTAAGATTGACGTGGTAAAGGCGTTTTTTGCGTAAGACCAATTAATGGCTAGGTATACTATTGACTTAAAACTAAATTAAAACCTCTAAACCTAGCGGCTAGGTCAATATCATGTCAACATTCATATTCTAACAATCCGTAATAACACGTTTAACTCACAACGACTTCTTTCTATGTATACTATTAGAGGTACGGAACAAAAAATAATTATCAAACCTCTATAGACTTGAATAGACTTAGGTTAGAAGGCTAAGGCGGGGGCTAAGACTCTACCAGTACCGCCCGGTGGATCTACACAAATTGTTCTAAACAATCCATCTAATAATATACACAGACGTCATTGATAACTCGCAATAAATATATACTTATAAACGTTTTTATTATATAAACAAACTGCCACACCATGGAATCAATGAGCAATAGGGGTTATACAATGAACCACAGCTATCTGTTGGTTAATACGACGAAATACCCCCCAATATGCAATACTCAGGCAGTATATACTGCTGCAATCAGGTCATATTGGTGCCGATTCTGGTGCCAATCTCACTAAAATAAACTTAAAATGAATTTAGAATTAATAGACTTTAAATTGTACTAATATTTTGTAAAGTTACAAGACTAAATATTTATTTTGTTTGGTAATTATTAATTAGCCTTATTATTTTCGCTTCTGTAGCAATATCTCTCTGCAATTTTGTTAAGTTATACTAATTATATTTATGAAATTTATTAATAGTGTCCAAAGTATAGTCTTGTATCTTATCTAGGATCGGCAATCGTGGCGCATATTGGGAGAGGCCTATGTCCAGCAGTGGACTGCAATAGGCTTACTGTATCTGATATCAAACTGGCGGTTTTTTTTTGAAAGAATATTAGTAACCGAAATTATGTATTAGTATTTCCCTAACCTCAGCTAAGCTTGTGTTAATAGTGAGTTCACGTCGGTAGTATAACGGCCAATATTAGAACCCAGGACCTCTCCATCCTAAGGTCCACTCCTTATCCACTAAGCTACTGATTTAGTCTAGTTTATGGAGATTTATTTCAGCAGAATCGGCACTTCCTAATTAAGCACATTGAAGAGCTTACTCACAGAGAGACTTACAAGTACTCCCAAACGCCCTTTGAGATCTAAAGATACCTTCTAACTCATAAGTTATTTTCATAAAACGTTTTGATTTAGTCGTAAAATCTAGTATAAATATGTATATAGAGATTCCGATAATTAAAATTAAGTATGTACTTATGTCAAGACTGAAAGTCGCTTTTCTCCAATCAACACCAAAATGTGGGGAAAACACCGAACTATGTGGGGAAAATACCGAACTATGTGGGGAAAACACTGAACTATGTGGGGAAATTTTTTCCACCACCGCCTTTTTTTCCGGGAAAGGCTCAGAGGATGAGGACCTCAAGAAAAGAATTAGAAAGAAAGAAATAAATTGTTTATTCGTTTTTGTAACTGCACCAAGGTATACAGCACAGAATTTTATGTTAGGGTAGAATGGAAAAGACTGCGCACGCAGGTCAAAATTAAAAAAAAATTAAGCTACATATTGAGACTTCTTTACTGCCTAGGTGGCAGGCAAGCACATGGCCCACCTGATGGAAAGTAGTTACCGTGGCCAATGAACGTGTACAACACCAGGGGCGTCACACTCGTGCTGCCGAACCTGTAACTACTGAGACTGCATAGCTTGTGATATATCCTTGAAAATATCGTGAAAATGGAATACTGTGCTATTTTAAACTGTAGAAATAAAAGTGGAGAAGAAAATTTGATAAACAGAGGCATTTCTTAACTCTCATGAGTATTTATAGTAATCAAGAAATTTATTGAAAAAAAAGGCAGGTCAGAAGCACTCGAAAGCGCTTGCATAAAGCGTAAGGATTGAAGGTAATGGCGGAGTAGTCTGCCTACCCTGTAGAGAAATAGGCGTGAGCAATGTATGTATGTGTATGAAAAAGTCGCCATGGGTGACATGCAGGTGAACACTGCTTAAAACCCTCTAAGTTCCTTATAATATTTCTGTGGTATACAATATGCTATGTAAGGCGCATGTTTAGAGACCTATTTCTTCATAACATTCTCATTTATCTAATTTTCACTCATTCGTTACAGCAAATTCAACAATTTTTAAACACTACTAATAAAGAATTTGGTAATGAATCATATTCAAAAGCATTTTTATAACAAACTTAGACAAGCAAACCTATATAAACCACATTTTTTTGTCATTAAAATTAAGATTTACGAAATCTCGTCGTTAAGTCATGAGAAAACTAAGGCTATCTGTCGTGCGTGTACGCATACGGGCGTCTTGTTATACGGTTAATCGACGGAGCTATATCCTTATAAAATTTACTCCTTCGAGTAAATTTTATAAGGATATAGTTATGATAAAAACTCGTTTTTTAATATGATAGTCTCATAATTTTGGGTTTTATTTATTATATCTGGGTAAAAAATATTCAATAACATAATTAAATTGGAAGTATAAAAGATCTGATTTCGAATTAAAATAATGTTGTATATTCATAATTCATAACAAATTCATAATAAACATAGTGTACTAGCAATCTCTTAAAGAAATTTCATTCAATTAGTTAATTTTTCATTAAAAATGTACAACGGTCTTAATTTTTTTTTCAAAAGATAATAATATGTCAAATAGTCATTTCTATCAAGTAGAAACGGTATTGGTCGAGAAAATTATCAAATTATTAGCAAATGTTTCTTTTGTAAAAATATAATAATGTACAAAATATCTATACATTTGGGCTTTCCTAGTCAAATATTATGAGAACTGTGTGGTAGACAGTCCGGTTCATAACGAAATATACAATTCTTATACTCAATCTCTACTAACTACAAAATATTGCTTCAGTGCCACAATGTTGCTCGAATGTTCAGTATAAATTACAACGCGATTGGAATAACTTGCGTTGCGGATTATGTAAGCATACATAATGAACTGACATTCGTTTTTACCGTCTACATAATACATGTCACGCATACGTACCGTACGTCGTGCATATCGTATGTTCTGCACGATTTTGTGCAAATTATTTGCACGACTATGTGCAAATTTTCTGAACAATTTTGTGTAGATTATCTGCACGAAATTAACTTAGTATTATTTGCACCAAACAGACTTCCTTATACAAGTACACGCACAATGCGCCCAGGCGTGTTCTCTGTTGAAAATTATATCATATCGCTATTTTGTGTGCTATGGTCGTAAGTCATAAGGGTTTGGGACTACTCTTGACCTTAATATCGTACCTATTTCACACTTAGTTGAGTATATGCCTAACCCGGGGAGATATAGGCGTGAGCTGAGTCTGAGTGACAATTTACGCTACCATATAAACATGAGTGTATCGTATTGCTCTTATAATGTTAACATGAGGTGCCGTTACGCAGGAAGCACTTCCTCATTCGAGGAGTTAGTCTCCGAGCAGCGCGGACAGTTCCCCGGAGTACAGCGTGAGCCCCTCCCCTCGGTCCAGGAGCAGGTTGGAGAGGGAGGGGGTGCTATTCGCGTCGGTGTCCATCATTCCTTGGTTTAGCTGTAATAGGAAGAGAATGTTATCACTATTGTTATATAAATTCAGCTATACAAGGTGATTTTGTAGTCGTTTCGGAGCGAAAGATTTTGGGCACAGTTTCGATAGCGAAAGCGTCTGGAAGTATTAATATGGCGAAAAACAATTTTTTAAGCTATTGCATAGCTTCTATCGCGGGCCTTGAGCGTGGAGACCGAATCCAGTAATTCCGTAACGAAAAAAACCTATCACCCCCAACTCCGAGCTCGCACGAATCGAGCCGAGCTGCTCCGAAGTAGCTCCGCTTAACGTAAGTAATTATAATTGCATAAGTTGTTAGTTTTCAAATTCAAACTCAGACGCAGACTCAGATTCAAATTCAAATTATATTATTATTTATTATAATTGCATAAGTTCATAAAAAATGCTATGCAATAGCTCTACCGCGGCAGTCCCCGAGTGCCACACGTCTTTTTTTTTTAAAATAATGTATGGTAATAAGTTGAAAGGCATGCTGTATGGGGATGTAAAAAAAAAAGTTTTTTTACATCCCCCATAATACAGTATGCCTTTCACCAATCAAAATATTTGCCGAGTCGGATTTATTTTTATTTATTTTCGAGGATGATACGTCAAAGAGCCCAAAATAATAAAAAAATGAATACATAAAAACACTTTCAATTTGGACCTTCCTTCATCCTAGCGTTAATTCCCAGTCGCATCCGAAGCTTTCAGCTCGGAGTCTGGGGTCCGCTTTACCAGTCTTAACTACGGATTAGGCTAGACCTCGATATTTTCCGTGAAGCGATTGCCATCTGACCTCCACAACCCAATGTTAACATTAGGCGATATTGAAGCTTTGCAATTAGACCGTTGTTTTTTGGACTTTTTTTTTAGGGCACCAACTACCCGTAACGACTGCCATAGATGTTCTTATGGCAACCGGGACCGACGGCTTAACGTGCTCTCCGAGGCACGACCAGACCAATGCAAATACCCATATTTAATGCACACAAATATTTGTACTGAGCGGGGATCGAACCCGCGCCTCCTGCGTAGCGGCCGCGTTCACTACCGCTACGCCACAGAGGCTGTTTAAATTTGAACCATTTCGTATTATTTTAAATTTTCACCTTTTCCTCCAGTCATTTTTGTTTTTCTTAAAACAAATACTATGGCACTTAGCGTACAAATTACTGCAATAACTTGTACGTTTAATCAGCTTTCGAAAAAGGTAAAAATATCCATAAAATATCACATAATTCGTAAAAAAATATGAGTTTCAATTAGTGCAGGCAAAAATACGCTAATAAGGATGTGTATTGTTTAGGTTCGGCACTTTGGGCCTGAAATCATCCTTTTATTATTTTACCTCAGTTCAAAGGAGTTTAATTAATGTATGCTGTGTCCTATCATTAAATTAAAAAACTATAAGGTAATCTGAGGTATGAACTAGTTAGACATTTTGTAGCTGTCTGAAGAACAATTACTTTCTCAAAAAACACTATGAGAGTGAGCATACCTAGTATATTGGGGGTTAAAGTTTACAGGTTCTGCGTGAGAACCTGTAAACCTTAACCACTAAAATACTGGCACCTACTCTAGCCTGTCCTAAATCTGTGAAAATAAATAACTTAATCTGTGTAAAATTAAATAAAATTAATAACTCACTTGTGCCTGAGTTGGCTGAATATGCTGAACTTGCTGCACCAAATTAGGAGATATATGCCCCAAATTCGCTTGAGGATGTTGCATATTGGGGGATATCCGCCCCATATGCTGAGGCGACATCACTTGTAAGTTATGGGTCATTGTTTGCCCATGGGGAGACATAACTTGCCCATGGGGAGACATAACTTGCCCATGAGGAGACATAACTTGTCCATGGGGAGACATAACTTGCCCATGGGGAGACATGACTTGCCCGTGGGGGGACATAGCCTGCCCGTGAGGAGACATGACCTGCCCGTGAGGGGACATTACTTGCCCGTGTGGGGACATAACCTGCCCATGGGGAGACATAACCTGCCCATGGGGAGACATAACTTGCCCGTGGGGAGATAAAACTTGACCCTGCGGGGACATGACTTGCGCATGGGGAGATAAGGGCATGTTGGGGGACATTGGTTGCATGTTAGGTGACATGGCGGGCACAGAAGATGTGAGCACATGTAAATTTTTAAGTTTATTCCCCATTTGGGGGGACAACGGCTGTAGGTCGTCGGGGGTAGCAAAGGGCTCCCAAACGACTTGTCCGAAGGGGTTGGTGCTTGTTCCTGGGATCTGGAGTGCACCTGGGATGTTTTCTCCTAACCACTGAAAAGAAAATTAAATTATGTAATTAAAATATATTTTTATACAAATTTTGTAATTACATATTAAAGTATGAGGTTGACCACATGGAGTCGCTAAATAATTATTAATAGCATGAATAAAGTTATTACCTGTTCGCCGTACTGGGGCAGGTATGGTGGCGTTTTGTCTGTAAAAAAAAATAGATATAGGTACTTTCTGACTTACAAGTAAGTAAGTATAGACATCTATACTAATTTATAATTGTAATGTGATCGTTTCTGTACATTGGAGATATTAAAATTTAATAGTAGTTTATGAAACTGTTGCATAATAAGGGTTCTTAAAACACGAATGTGAGTTAAAAAAAACGAGCCGCAGGCGATTTTTTTTATAGTATTACACGAGTGTTTTCAAGACCAAATTATGTGCAGTTTCATACACTAAATTTCATGAAATAATTAAGATTATATAGAGACAAACTGCAAGTTGAATTTGTACCGTAATAGCAAAAAAGTTATATTATGATACAGGTGGCCATAGAAGAGCAGTATCATTATTTATTTTTTTAAATGTATTTTGATATTCTGTGCGTAAAGACTAAAGACCGTCATAAAGTTGTTTTTATTTTTTTAATGTTGACTCACCTTTTGGTTCCGACTTGATCTTCTGTTCCGCGTGGTACAGGATTCCTACAAAACATTACAAACTATTAGTCCTTTTATCTCGTTTGCAACACTAAAAGTATTAGTTCAAAACATTACAACAGCAACAAGCAGGTTTATATTAAATATTATTATTATTATTTTTAAATAGATCTTTAGACAGGCGTATCAAGATAATCTTCTAGATAATTAATATTAGGTTCGTGAAATTAAATATAATTATTCATTTATGTTACAAATGTAAATTTATATATGTAACATAATATGAACATCAAAAAAATCTCAAAGCATTATTGACTTGTCTAAATATCTAGTTAATTTTTAAAACATAAAGCGATAGTAATTCAAATGTCAATGTCAATTATTTCATTATGTTCAGCTGTCAGGTCAATTATGTTTGACGTTTAGTCGACAGAGTAACTGACATATAGTTATCTCTTTTTATACCACTGCGGTGCGATAAGTTAGACGAGTGTAGGCATAATGTTAACATGTAAATTATTACCGCTCTATTTGAACACATTTTCTAAAATTTAAAAAACGAATGAAATTTCAATGGTCAGAATCTGGTCATAAGTTAATATACTTTTTTACTGGTAATTGAATAACGTTAAAAGTAAAAATTATCATATTCAAATCTATTTATCTAATATAATAATCTGATCAGATTCCTTCCATCTTTTTATTACACGAAGAACTTTGAAGTAGTTATAACGATGAATAGCAGTAAAACAGGGTGAATACAAGATGAAGGGTGAATATGGTTGTCATTAGAGGTTTATTTCTTGTACAAAAAAATCGAGTGCCTTGTAAGTTACATATTAAATTTAAAAATAGTTTAAAAATATCTAACATTTTATTTCTATTTGCCCCTTGTCTTCTATATACCCCGTTTCACTATAATCATCGTAATTTAAAGTCCCTCTGTGTAAATCTTACAACAAACAAACACAAACAATGTCGCAAAATAATATTAGACATGCTTAAAAAAATAAAAACAAATGTGTACTTAGTACGTAAAAGCTAACATGAATATGTGTGGAAAAATAAAAAAATAAGTATTAAAAAAAAAACTTAAAATGTTCTAAAACTAAAAAAAAATACAATGAATGTAAACACAACCATGCCAAACGAGTGAATTCGTACCTTTGGCGTCTTTTATAGTTTAGGAGTCGGCTAACAAGAAATAAAACCCATAGATTTTTATTAGCATATTAATATAGAATTTCGCATCAATCAAGCTTCGCTATTCAACCTTACTATTTATAAAAAACGTTAAAAAAAAAACATATTTTTTTACAACAAATGTTTTAGAAAAATACTACAAAAATGCAAAGTCGTCGAAACTATTCTGGCCCTGTAGACAAATGACAATTTTTTAGCCGGCGAAATTGTACAATAGAACGATGAATGTATGGGATTTGACGTATATGACACGTATTTTGACATTAATAACATACGTTGACAACTGTCATAGACGTCAAATCCCATACATTTATCATTCTATTCTACAATACGCCACTTGTCTATGGAGGCTGTTAGGGACAAGTCCGTCATCTTACAGCTTAGCTGTGCCTAATTCGACTTTATAATAAAACATTGTTATATATATTTGAGATATTAGTTTCTTTTTTCATAAATTCATCTAAAACGTTCACTTAAAATTTGCCATACACGTCAAAAAGATATGTTCGTATCTTACTACTTAGAACAAGCTTACACAGAGTATTTTTACAGTCAATTGAATATATTAAACAATGAAAACACCAAACACACATTTATCGTATTTTGAACTGTTAACAACACGCTGTGTATTTTTTATATAAATTATTACCAAAGCACACTGCTTTGTATTACTTTTGTAGCATACTTCTCATGTATTTAATGTCTTCTCTGTCTGACCTCTGCCGAACCATCCGGGGATAAAGGCGTGATTATATGAATGTATGTATGTATTTAATGTTAAAATCAAGTAATGCAAAACTCAATTTACGTCGTTTTCATAGTATATGCTCAACGATAAGATTTCAAAAACCATCGCTTGACCAAATTAAATTGAAATTGACAAATGGACACATATTTTTTGTACGAAGTGGTCAACCCAACCAATGTGGTCTAGTACCCCCTCTCGTTTTATATCAGATTTAAGTAGCATTATATTTTACAGAGCTAGTGAGAGAGCCAAAGGAATTATTTCCCTTTCAGAGTTCTCATCCCGATTTTTACTCTTTCCCTCTGCACCTCTAGACAAGTGGCAATTCGTCGGCCGGCGTTCTGTAGAATAGAATGCCAAATGTATGGGACTTGACGTATATGACAGGCGTCAACGAATGTCAAAAACGTCAAATCCTATACATTTGTCACTCTATTCCATGATACGCCGAGCAACGAATTGCCACTTGTCTAGGAGGGCAGTCTCCGTAAGCGATCACTATGTAATCCACCACTCTGTTACCTTAGTTTCATAAAAGAAATCTTATAAAACTAGCAGTGTGCTTCAGATTTCATATCAAAATACAGTTTAACTCTATCCTACCAACATTTCATGTCCTATTACAATTTAGTAGTGTTTCATACAATACTTGTAATACCGCTAGCCTTCTTCAGACACACATATCCACATTAGCTCTATGAATATATTGTACTATAAGCACGATTTGAAAGCTATTCGCTATTGACCATAGTGACACTTTCTAATCAACTCTTGAATGTAATATAAACTTTTTACTTTTTAATCTGTCCTCTTTCGCGTAGAAAGATTTTCCCGTCTTTTTTGTTTCGAAAGAGACGTTCGAAATTTAAAAAAGCGTTTGTTACACTACCCCTTAAAACCATCTCACTCAAAGCCCGCCATAAAATTTTTACTTCCCCAAACAACTAACATTATTATAAATTAATAACATTTTCAATATTGTTAAATTAATAATTTAAAATAAGTAACAATTCGAAACGTTAACTATAACAAAAAAAAACGACTAGATTCGCGATAGGAAACGAAAAATATAAGTAGAAATATAATTATTTTTATGTACTGTACTACTAGTTACTAGACAATATAAAATAATATAAAATTTTGATCCTACTAACTTTTTGTAGCTATCATCTGAGCATTACGTAGCTCATTATTGTATTACTATTATATAATTATTATCCCTACTAATATTATAAATGTGAAAGTAACTCTGTCTGTTTGTCTGTCTGTCTCGCTTTCACGCCCAAACCACTGAACCGATTTTGATGAAATTTGGTATATGGGTAGATTAGACCTCGAGCAAGGACATAGGCTATGTTTGGTCGCGATAACCGACATCCACGCGGGCGGAGCCGCGGGCAAAAGCTAGTATTACTATATAGTCTCTACGTCTCTACGAACGTCAACCATTTTTAACCGACTTCAAAAAGCAAGAGGTAAAAGAGGTTATCAATTCGATTGGTATATTTTGTTCTGAACCGTTTGTCTCTAGTAGTACACATAAGTAGAAGTAATTTACAAACAGTGCTATCTATACAATTAAGCTCTCTGACTATAGACACTCAAAGTTGACTAAACAAGGCTTATTGTTAATCAACTAATTTGAACCTAAACATTAAATGCTACAATTACATCCATAGACAATGTAGTACTCCTGTCAAATGTTACCAAGTAAGGTAAATACCTAAGCTTAACTTAGGTATAAGGTATATACCCACCTTTACCTTAACTGGTAAAAATTGACAAGGGTACCATAGACAAACATTAATTCAAAATCTAACAGTTAGACATGTCGCCTTATATTTAAAATAGTGTTAGTTTTATTGTTTAACTACTTAAGTCTAACATTTGTTAGTAAAATCGTTACAAAATCATATCTAGACTACACGTTACAATATAAAACAAATACTTAATAGACTAGCTTATTACATAATAGGGTGATCCAGACATAATCTATAGTTGACCATAGAGTTACATTTGGATGACCATAGATAAATATATAAACATTATCGATATCGAAAAAGATTTTAATTACTTACCTATATTTTTATTGTACACATATTTACCCCGTCCTATAATAAGATAGGGTGGGATAAATTTTCTTGAGTGCTTATTATAAATAAGATTAAATATTTATAAATAAGTTTTAGCTGCCTTAAAAATATTCTCTAAAGTATTCGTATTCTATAAAGAATTTGAATTAGTATTCTTCTTTTAGGATATCGATAATTATTTCTCCGAATATTACCCATACATGAATACCAATACCAGAGACATCGTATAGAATACACATAACATAGTAATGTATACGATAATACATATAAAATGAACTTACTGTCATTTTCGTACGATTGCAATAAACTCGAAACTTTCTTCCTTTTAAATGGCGCATCTAAAACATTTAATTTAACATATTAGACATAGTTATAATTACACCCATTCTAGCTTCACTCGTTGCACAAATTTTTCCTATAGAGGGTATTTCTAAAATTAGTTGCTTATTAAACTACAGAGTATAATAAAGAAACCATAGATAATGTAGAACACACAGTGCAAGGTGCTTAGTAGTGTAACTTTGGCCAAACTTTGGTGTATTTCTTATGCTATTTGTAAAAAATAACCCTTCATTGGTAGTCGGGTATAAAAGCAACATATTTTTCAATATTTCTGATTATTTATGCTTTTTGTTGTATAGCTGACTTATAAAAACGTGTGACCAAAATTCATAATGACAATATTTTTTATTTTTCTTGATAATTTCGTCAAGGTCGCTCGTTAATTTCATTTGTAAGGATTCAAGATGTTTAAAAAAAAGTAAATATAATATACAAACTAATGAAGAATTAACGGAAGTATATACAGTTGTGCGAAATTGAACAAAATAGCAGATATAATTATTATTATAATAGTATATGAGAGCTCGTAGAAAAATTGTAAAAATGTTTTAAAATTTGGCATTTAGGGCGGACTATGTTATAATTCTGGAGGTACGGACTGATATTTTTAAACCTCTTTAACCTGACTACAAAAGTCACGATGGGCATAGACAATTATATCTGTAAACGTCACACAAAATTCAAAATTCCAAACCGTTACTGGTTATTTTGAAATTTGCTGCCATCTACCGGCGAGTAGTAGCAACTCGTCTCATCGAATTCTGACACCGTGGCGTGTGGAGCGACCGCCATATACAACGCATAATGTTCTGCATCAGTAAGATCTAAGTCGTCTTGGAGCTTTTTGAAGGCGTTAGCGTCAAGTGCGAGCACACTTTCTGCTACAAGGATAGTACCTCCATCTGTGGGAGGGAGAGGGGCGAGGCTAGCAGGACGACGGAGGGAGGTCTGAGAGGCTGACTTCTCATTGTCATCACCGTGAAGTGATATATGAGTGATGCTATCTGCGTAGCTGAGTCCTGTACCAGAGGCATTATCTTTCAAAGAGGTATGAGACACAGAAGATTTGAATTTTGAAGGGCGCTGTCCTGAGACGCTGCTTACAGAACGACCAACAGGTTTACTCTTCTTAGAGTCTCTCTTTCCTTCAGATTTCACGCTAGGTGCAGGAGATTTGTCCTTTCTCCGGAAAAGACGGGAGAAGAATGACCGTTTTTTGACTGGAGGTAAAGCTGGCTCGCTTCTAGCTACAGACAGAGGTTTTTCTGTAACTTTTATGTGGTCTAGATTACGAGTGACAGGTAATTGGCGACCTGGTTTGAGAATACTATCTACAGAAGTCTGGCTAGTTTTGAAAGGTTCTGTGGAAGTCGCTTTGCGAACGCGTTTGGGAGGTAATGGAGGTGCTCGTTCGTCATCAGTGTCGCGTTTCAGAGGGCTGAATTCTATGATGGGACCTCGGAAAGTCTGAACTTGAACGTCCTCGTAAGACATAGGATCAGGTTCGGTTATTACTACAGGGTTTTTGAACGCGAGCTGAAGGCTGGTGTAAGTGCCTGCATCATTGAAATCCTCCATATCAACGCTATCGTGATTCAGAGAAGTGATATTTTCGAGGCGAGTGCGGTTTTCGGAGTATATTTCGTCTAATTCGGCGACCTGGTCTAGCAGTTCGTTGAGACTTTTCTCATTGGTGTCGATTTCGACATCCATTGCGACGTTACCGTTTACGTCAGTTATAGTCGCGGAGCCGCTTTCCTCAGAAATGTTGACACTGGGGGTGTCGGTAGTCGAGGAGACAGTTTCTGTTTTGTCTTGCTTGTTATTATTTGTATCTGTTCGTTTCTCTGTGAGGAAGAGGGAGAATAGGGAGAGGTCTGGGAGGGGCTTTCGCGCAGTACCTATAAATTCGGGTGTGTATTCGAACGGCACGGAGTTGCTGCGGGCGTTGTCTGTCACTCTCTTCAGTTGGAAGTGTACCTGGAAAGTGAAAAAGAGTCTGTTAGATCCTAAAGTTAAAACCACTAAAATCTAAATGCTATGGGCCGGCAGACCTACTATGAAACGTAAATCCGATGTTGTGCACCAAAGTTTCGGGCAATTGAAACCATGGAACGCATTTATCCCGCAATTGGGCCCGATGAAAACACGTATTGGGCCCGAAGACCACAACGTGCCACTCCTTCAGCTTAAAAAGTTCTGTCTGTAAAGGATATTAGTTCCATAGAAGTTCTCCTATTTCCAATGTCAGCAGTACAAAGTGTAACTCACAGTGACGTGGTCGTTGGTGCGCGGCTCGCGGAAGGCGGGCGTCTCGAAGGCGATGGCGACCTGCTTGTGCACGAGGATGGTGTTGGCCGTGGCCTCCCACACCACCATGTTGTTCTCCTCCAGGTAGAACACCACCACTGTGTCTTCGCGCGTCACCTGCAATTCATAATAGTCAATTGAGCTATAGGCCGACCGTAACCACTATATCGCGGTTCGAGTATGCGCGCGTCCCTCAGATTTGGTCAGTCCGCCGCCAACTCTCACGGCGGTATCTCGCTCGCTCTCAACTCATACTCTTTCTTTGCCTCGTCCCCCACCACGTACTTTGGGCGCGGTACAGCAGTCACGATATAATAATAGTAAGCTTAGTCAAAGGTTGGGCAGTATGTTGATCTTCAGGACCAAAACCAACCTTAGTTGTTAGTCGATATACCTGCAGATTAACGGATAAGGCTCTGGAGTAAGTTTCTGTTGAGAGCTTGGCGATCACCCGGGGTTGCCAGTTATATGCCTTAGGCAATTTCACACCCCAGCATTATGAAGAATCAAGACGTTTTGCGGTGCGGATTTAGTCAGTTCGAGTAGAGAAACAATCGCCCCGCCGCCGGATCGCGGGAGAGTATCCGAGGGGTTTGCCTCAGTGAAGTTTGTTGCACTTTTTCTTCTCCTGTAGCGCTTGGGAAGCGGTGGCAGAATCTGACGTCAAAAAGATGTAATTACGTTGCATAATTTTGAGTAATTAAGAATTTGAATTCTGCACGAGAAAAAAAGGGACTGGGGATCAGACCAGACGGTACCCTCTCTCAAAAAGTCAAAATAAATCAAATCAAGAGAATGATTACAAGATTCCAGGCTCTAAAGTACAATATTTAGATTCCACATACCTTCTCACACAGCAGAATGACTTGCGTCCCTCCTCTGGCAGTCCCAGAGCAATGGCTGGCCCTGACGATGAGCAGGTCGCTCATGGCCTTCTTGTCGTAGATGATGTCCGAGACCACGGGCGGCAGCGGCCGGCGGCAACGCCCCGTGCCGTCCGGCAGGAACACTTGGAAGCACAGCCTGACTGCATTTAGGTCTATACTCTGCGGCTGTTCCATGTGGTTGAAACCCGCTGCAAAGAGTTATAGCTTCTTTAATATACAAGGTGATTTTGTAGTCGTTTCGGAGCGAAAGATTTTGGGCACAGTTTCGATAGCAAAAGCGTCTGGAAGTATTAATTTGGCGAAAAACATTTTTTTTTTAATAATGTATTGGAATAATGTATCCCTTTCAGCCCGAAGATTTTATTTTTGCAATTTTATGTTTTTTATTGTTTGAGTCGACTAAGTAGGCGATAGAAGACCAACGAAAAATAAAATAAAAAATCTAGGTATTCTAGGTATTGCACAATAGTACCCGCACGACCGTGAGCTCTCGGCGTAAGTGCTCAACACGCACGCTCGTGCTTTCTGAATTATGCAGGACATAAATGAAAGAAACATACATATTTTGTCATAAATTTTAATCATATATAAACAAAAAAAAACACTCCTACATACATACAATCACGCCTTTATCCCCAGAGGGTTAGGCAAAGGTCAATTAACACCCACATTTCACCAGTCGTTGTATTTGGTCCCACTAAATGGGGGGTGAGCCTATTGCCGTATTCCGGGCACTATTGTTGACTCGAGCCATGCATCTGAGGCTGAGTCTGGGCTGTATACAATCTGATGTTAAACAGCCTTATCCCTTAGTCGCTTTGTACGACACCGCATGGGAAGAGATGGGGTAGTGCAAATTCTACTCTGTCGGGAACCACGGGGCCTCTCTCACTCTGCCGGGAACTCACTGTCCACTTATGAAGTGATAATCAGTAATAGGTACAGTTTTTACTTCTGGAAAGGCATAAATATACATTGCACTTGGCTCACTTTCTCTTCGACCTACTACAGCAGGTCTCCAGTTTACATACTCTTGGAGATGTAAATTTAACATTATTGTACCTGTACCGTGTAAACCCAACTGTGTTAACCTTTCCAAAAGAAAACACTGGTAAAAAAGCTATCATTTTGATAGCTTTTTTACCAGCGTTTTTCAGCAGCTGACGAAGGCACAGCTTGGGCTAAATGTACGATTACTGATGCACCTACACCTAGCGCCCGTTCAGTAAACGCTGTTTTAGCCCCCAGATAGATGTCGAAGTCGATCATTAGCCCTTCACTGGTGGTTATCACGATATTCTTAAGCCCGACAGGTCTTGGCTTATTTATGACTACTTGACGTAATGAGCACCTTCCAGTAAACGGTGTCATTTGCTCGGCTATTGAGTAGTTTCCTGGTACTCTCTCTAATTTGCGGTAGGTATCTTCGACTCGATTCATAATAGGCTGCACCTTCCAGAGCGGATTAAGTCTACCCTCAGCAGAACTGGGTGATCTTCTGGGACAAAATGAAGAGCTGTTCCGGTTCACTAAGCTGCTAATGTTCACCTTAGTCCCTATCCAAATCTCACATTAAGGCATCTTCATTAAAATATTCTTCGATAATGTCCGCGCGTAGGAAAACGGAGGGTAGGACATCCCCTAGCCAGATGGACCGACGACCTGCGAAAGGTGGCTGGGACGGACTGGATGCGGAAGGCGGAGGATCGGCAAACGTGGCGCACATTGGGGGAGGCCTATGTCCAGCAGTGGACTGCAGTAGGCTAATTGATTGAATGTCCTCAATGTCAGAATCGTTCCCATCTCCTTATATGGATAGTATTACATCATCCGGTATATTTGCTCCTAAAATAAATATATTGTATTTAAATTAAATACGAGTAGGTACTAAATTATCATTAAAAGCAAGTAAATAATAACACGCACGAGCGTGCGTTTTAGTACATCAAAACATGAATAAAGACCGAACTGCTCCGATCGTGCGTGTTGTTTTTAACTGCTCAAAATCAAATAAAAAACATTATTGAATCAAATACTAGTTACGTAATCAGTTAAATAATAATATAATCTTTTAAATATTATTAATAATATAACATTATAATAATAAATAACATTATTTATTTTTACGTACCTGTCGCGCTTTGAGCGCCAAAAAACGCAGCCATCTTTCCGGTCACACCTGGTGCGACTGACTGATCGTACGATGCCTATTTATTTTTTAATACAATGCGCCAAGCCCGCACGAGCGTGTGGCATAGGTTTCGTCTCGCAAAACAGATATTTAATACTTAAAAATTTTTTTTTCGCGTTGGCGCACGCTCGTTCAGGCCAGGTTTGAAAGGGGTATAGGTGAAAGGCATACTGTATGGAGGATCGCCAAAGTAATACTTCCAGACGATTTTGCTATCGAAAATGTGCCCAAAATCTTTCACTCCGAAATGACTATAAAATCACCCAGTACATATACATAGTAATCTATACTAATGGTTTAAAAAAAGTGTTTTTTCACAAGTGGTTGATACATATTGTCCTAACTCCCGCCCTGAGATCCGTAGAGGAGGTTCGGATCTCCCTGAATTTAAAAACATTGTTTCCCCTAAAACATTACTGAGTATTGTGGAAGTGTGAATGGCGTCATCACGCTACTATCAGCGATGAACGGGATCAGAAATCCACGTGTGAGGGGCCGCAAGCAACAGCTAGTATATTGTAGAGTCATATAGACATGAAGGTTCGTATTCATCTTTAGAGCTCAAATCAACCTCTCCACCAAGTTCTCATCTCCTTCGACAAGCTCGAAGCAGAAAAATAGTTCTGTCACCACATTGAGTTGTTGCTATTAAGGGCAATAGGTTCGCTATATTACGTAACAGCAAAAATCATAATTGGCGGATATGTGGGTGTTAAATGTGTTGTTACACCCACATATCGCCTACCCTTCGTGATCCCCCAGGGTATCAAATACGGGTTATCCAACCGGAATAACTCGGAGATTTACAGGTGTGAATATCCATATCCATACCAATATTATAAATGTGAAAGTAACTTTGCGTCTGTCTCTAACGCTTTCACGCCTAAACTACTGAACCGATTTTCATGTAATTTGGTACAGAGATCACGATAACCGACATCCACGCGGGCGGAGCCGCAGGCAACAGCTAGTTCAAGATATATGCCGGGAACTATAACTATAACCTGTATAGATACAGGAGATCGCTCAGCATTAGCCGCATTAGACATAGAACAAAAATCGCTCAGTCACCCACGTAGCTGTTAACGAAGTGAATCAATTGATACACTTGGTTACGTTACATTTTCCTGTTACATTGTGGATTTGTGGCCTTCGCTCACTATATTTACCTTAATATACCTTATGGGTATGCGTTTAAATGTATTAGTTATTGGATTCGAACCTACCTACTCCTTATCATTGCGTTAATCACGGTCATGTCAAAGGCCTTCACCTCGGAGTCCGGGGTCCGCTTTTTCCAGTCTAACTGCGATGTGGCTGGACATCGATATTTACCGTGAATCAACTGCCATTTTTTTTATAGGACGCGTCAATTTGACTTCACTTCGCCTGATAGTAAGCTCTTTAGCTTGCCTTTGCAAAGTCTCAGAGAAAAGGGTCACCATTATAGACCTTGTCACAATGGTGGCACTCAGCTTGACGGCCTCATCAGATGCTTTTTCACGCCCTGCTTAAAGAGCCCGGGACTGTAGGAAGACGGGAACACGTAAGCTGGTAAGGAATTCCCGGTCTTAATGGTTCGGCAATAACCACAAGTACCACAACCCATTCACGATATCGAAATATTGCAGTAAGTTGTTGCACTTTTTAGGGCTCCAACTCTCGGTAGATAACGACTACCTGACTGTGGTAGATATTCGTTTGAAAAGGGACTTAAGAGGGCTTAACGTGCTCTCCGAGGCACGGGAATACTCAGACCAATGCAAATATACATATTCATGCATACAAATATTTTGCACTCGTTTACTGGTCACAGTTTTTGGAACAGTCAGACAGTCAGTCTCGTTTCGATTAAGATAGATACTTAATGCTTTAAAAGTTCATTCAAAAGTCTACCTCGAATTTAAAAAAAAAAACCCTTCTTCTTCGTGTCAATGGCAGCAATATAAAATAAAAATTAGATGCGCCCAGCCCAAAACTCGGCGACATTGGCTGCACCTTCCGTCGCTTCATTTAGGTCTGCAATTGTGCAGGTGTAGGGGCACAAAGGGCACGACAGGAGGTGGTCCATCGACTGCAGAGGTGCACCACAGTTACAACCACCACCCCTCGAAAACACCCTAATTTGATTAGACTTTTACATTAATCAACAGGCAGATGTCTAATTTCATTAGAGTGTTTATATGTGCTGGTTACTCTATACCTACAGTTATTGTATCTAAGTAATTATCGAAGAAACTATAATTACAACCTCATTAAGTATATAAAAGTATTCATAACTACATTCATATCGATTCCGTGGTCGGTTACATAGTTTCGTCGTTTCGTCTGGGGATTCCCCGCGCAGATGCGTACTTTCACTTTTGGCGAACGTTCTTTGCACTTAACAGTGTGATACAGATACTACCGAAAATAAATAAGTAAAAATGAGTATTCTAGGAAATATCAAAAGAGGTGTATGGGCCCGACCTCACCAGCTAGTTGGTACACCTTTTGATTATCAAGCTAGGCTCGGCCGCAGGTTTTCCTCGCTGGGTCAGGACTCAGGAGGTCAGAGGAATGGATTTGAATGAAACGAGGAAATCGCTATGGGGATTAATTATAGGATTAGTATCTATCAATATTAGTAGATACGAGAATCGATGTCCTGGCGCGCAGGCATTGTTTTGATATAATCTATGGTTGGTAGATGAGCTCCTCAGCGGCCGTAGCAGTCTGCTATCCTCAAAGGATACCCAAAAAACGCGTACTGCGTTTAAAGGGTAAATATGACGTGATTAGGGTCAAGATATGTACCGATCGCTATAACATAACCAGTTATTAGAAGATATTAGTCGCACTTAGTTCGCTAGTGTTTGTTTACTTGAAGTGTGCGACAAAGAAGCATGTTGTATCTACCTATCTCTTTCTAACACGCGTTAAAATAACTTGCTATAATTAAAATAGTATAATGTATACAAAGTGCTAATTAAATGGGTGTTTAATTTCGTTTGGCTACAATATGTACGAATTATTATTGCAAACAGTAATTAGGTAGGTAATTTTTTTTTCATGTTTAAGATCATTGCCGTAGGGAGCTTATAAACGAGTTTTTCTTTTTTCAACAATGATAAGTACCTGCATACCTACAGTAGCCTTTACAGCTTTTGATTTGGTATTTTATCGTTGGAAAAAAGAGTAGAGGTACCTACGTACTAGTTCGTAGTCGACTGCATACAGCAGCAGCATAGAGCATGCAGCAGAAACGGCGTATACCTACCTCAGGACACGTATCTTCGACCTAAATCGCGAGACAAACGAAGGCCTGCCCCCCTCCCCCCCTTTGTTTTGTAATAATCTATGCTTGATGAATTTAAGCTCTAAAAATGGCGACAAAGAATGATGACTTTGGTCATGCTTTGATCATAATTTTATGCACCAATCAGAATCGCGACAGAGCACTATCCAAAAAATACGTTTGTAATAATAAATTCGTTATATCAATTATTTTTATTGATTTATATAATAACATAATTCATATATATTAATTTAATATTAACATAATTAATTAATTAATAACATTGACGTATTATTAGTAAGTAAAGTAAGTGGTAGCTATAATTTTTTACACTTATTAGTGTTTGCGCCATTCTTGTAAGCTGCAATATGGCAATATGCAAAATACAAGCAAACAAGAAATCCCTACTAATATTATAAATGCGAAAGTAACTCTGTCTGTCTGTCTGTCTGTCTGTCTGGCTGTCTGTCTCACTTTTACGACTAAACCGCTGAACCGATTTTGATGAAATTTGGTATAGAGGTAGGTTAGACCTTGAGAAAGGACATTATGTTTGGTCGCGATAACCGACATCCACGCGGGCGGAGCCGCGGGCAAAAGCTAGTAATATTATATTGCAATATGCCATAACAATATATTTGTCATAGGTATGACGTATCTATTAATATAATACGTCATTGATTCTACCAAAACAAACATGTTAGCTAAATACAATTTTGCCTAAACGTATTAGTCACACATAAACAAATTAATTTTAGTAGGTACAAGCACATCGCATCAAAATTTTTACGTTACCTGCTAATGTTTTTAATACGTAATCAATTAGTGTAAACATTTCGAACTCATAACTGGTATCGCACTAATGTGTTGTCAATAACAACGTTAATTACAACAATATCAATGATCACTCAACACACGGTGAAGAATATTTAGAATATGTAATGAAATCAGCGCCAGTTGCCAAGGAAACGATAGGCCTGGTCCACACTGTAACACACTTGCACGGTAGCCAAAATGTTTTTTTTTTTTTTTTTTTTTTTTTTTTTTTTTTTTTTTTTTTTTTTTTTTTTTTTTTTAAAGAATATTAGCAACCGAAATTACTAATATTCCCGTTAACCCCTCCAACTAAGCTAAATTGCTTGTGCTAGGAGTGGGTTCACGTCGGTATATTTGAATAACTGTCCAGCCCTCCTAGTATACCTATTCCTATGCAGTAACACCCAAATAAGTAACACTGTTACTGGTTGGGAAAAAAATCCAATCAGTCACAGGTGTTACTGGATGCAATGCAACACTTTTTGTCAGGTACAGTTGCAGCCTGAAATTCTGGGCACGTAAGGAAATTCCTTCAGAAAATACCTTTTTGGAAGACTTTTCAATTAGACGTGCACGATTTTGGAGGGGGGTGTCATGTCCCTTGTGAACGACCCCCTCGGAACGCGCATGCTTTTTGTGCATTCTATTCTACAATACGAATTGCCAATTATCTAGGGGGGCAGGTGTATCTATGTAAACTATGATGTAAATATCACAGAGAAAAAACTGATAGCATCCACAACAAGGCAAGATTAAGGTTTATTTAAAAGTAGTCATGGCTTTTAATCGGGTATATGTGTATTTGTTATCAACTTATCATGCATTGCACAATGCATTGAAAATTGCAGTCATAGAACAAAATTAATCAAGGTCGTGAGTGCCGCTACAGTGTGAATCTGGACTAAACGGGTTAATAGGTTGGCGGGCCGGGCGCGGTTTATGAATATTTCTGGTCGCTCAGCTATTTCTGGCGCCAACGTACTACTTCATAATAAATATCGATTTCCAGACGTATTACGAGGGAGTAAGGTGTATTTTTGATTGACTTCCAGTCTGTGGCTAGGTAGCAGTGGTTTTTTTTTTTATTAAAATCAATCGGTCAGACTCGAGCTGGTCTTTTATTGCAACCTCGTTGTAAGGTGAATAATATCATTGATATGATGAATTTATTAATAATTCATTTGATCGTATTGACACTAGAAGTATAATTTATTATGCTTCTTTGTCTATCTACATATATATCTACTAGCTTTTGCCCGCGGCTCCGCCCGCGTGGATGTCGGTTATCGCGACCAAACATAGCCTATGTCCTTTCTCAAGGTCTAACCTATCTCTATACCAAATTTCATCAAAATCGGTTCAGCGGTTTAGTCGTAAAAGTGAGACAGACAGACAGACAGACAGACAGACAGACAGACAGAGTTACTTTCGCATTTATAATATTAGTAGGGATCTATACTATTTTATTATATATTATACGTATAATTGTATATTGTAAATGTTTCTACGCGATGGTCACAAAAACCACTGAACAGATTTTGATGCGGTTTTTTTGTTAGAATGACTAAGAAGTCAGACTTTAAATCTTATGTTTGTTTGATTGCAATGGTTAAGTATAACAAATATGTTAATCCTGACTTTGCGAGTCAGTCTGTTTGTTTATTATACAATATGCAGGCACTACAAAAGGCAAATTTTGCACTCGGGGCAACATGAGTGTGACTCCCTTGGTGTTACACTCGTCCATATAACCACTTTCCATTAGGTGGGCAGTGTGCTTGTCTGCGACCTCAGTGGTATAATAAAAAAAGATTATTTGTCGTCACCACAATAGCATCCGTTTATATTATATGATGCTCTAGTTAAGTTGAACGTTTTTGTAATGGAAATTTTTGTTACATCATCCTTGCTAAAACAATAAAGAATAATAACCACGAAATGTTGTGCATTGACCTTATTATGCTCCCGGATCTTACACACTACACACGTAATGCCTGGTACACATCAAGTGAAAGGTGACGTTCGCGAATAAACCTTGTAGAGGTCACCATGAAATTAAGATAGTACAGTCGTATAATAGTTATAGTTATTGTTGTGTATGTTATTATAGCTTATAGTTATCACTTCAATTTTGGAATATAATAATATTGACTGGGATAAGAAGACCCATAGATCACAGTGTCCTAGAAAAAATTATATGAGCAAAAGGAGCCTGGACTTCTCATAATTGCCAAATCTCACTAGTTCGCTCCTATTCCGTTGATGTATACTTGTCATTAAAGAGCAGAAAAACTTAGCTGTAGATAAATCTATTATCGTTTCTCCTTCGCCGACGCGTTGGGAAAGCGGTTGGGTAACCAGCTACACTTCCGGCTACGTATACGACCATTTTATGGCTTTGGACGGAGTTTGATTGAAATTAGTGAGTAGTTTAACGGACAGGCTTTGTAGCGGAACGGTAGTGACCGCTCGCGCGGTAGGAGGAACGTGTTTGATTCCCGCTAAGTGCAAATGTTTATATGCATCAATAATGGGCATCTGCATTGGTCTGGTCATACCTCGGAGAGCAAATTAAGCCGTCGGTACCGGTTGCCATACAAACATCTATGGCAGTCGTTACGGGTAGTTGGAACCCTAAAAGTCTTACAACTGGTCTAGCTGCAATGCTTCGATATCGCCCAATATTGTTATTGGGTTGTGGAGGTTAGATGGCAGTCCTTTCACGAAAAATATCGAAGTTGATATTGGGCACAGATGTAGATAATTGTCTTGAATAGGACATAGGTACACGATAAGGAGCAGGATAAAGGGCGGGAATGCTCTGCCCGCGCACGTGTTTCCCTCTTCCCATTATCCCGGGTCCTTCTAGCGGGGCGTGAAAAAGCATCTATCAAGTCCGTCAAGTTAGGGACCACTATTTTGAAGCCAATGGCATCAGAAATAGTGGTCCGTATCTTCTGGACTGCACCTCAGTTTTTTGCCATGTAGCGGGGTGCAGTCAATTGACGGACCAATTGAGGAAGCGTCGGTAGCTTAACGGTTAAGGAGTCGACCTTACGATTGAAAGATCTCGGGTTCAAATCCTGGCATTCACACTACCGACGTGAACCCACTTTAACACAAGTAATATAGCTTAGCTGGAGGGGTTAGAGGGAATATTAGTAACTAGCTTTTGCCCGCGGCTCCGCCCGCGTGGATATCGGTTATCGCGACCAAACATAGCCTATGTCCTTTGTCAAGGTCTAATCTACCTCTATACCAAATTTCATCAAAATCAGTTCAGTGGTTTAGGCGTGAAAGCGTAACAGACAGACAGACAGAAAGAGTTACTTTTGCATTTATAATATTAGTATGGATTTCGGTTACTAATATTCTTTGAAAAAAATAAGGCTACTCTTTATCCCGGGATTAAAAGTTTTGGGTCTAGATAGAGCTGTGTAGAATATCATGTCCTATCTTAGAAAGATACTCCGTCGTAAAGTATCGACGCTGGTCGGAAGGTAAAGTTCTGACCAGCGTGTCTGTAAAAACGTATCACAGGGCATGTTTACTTTACTAGCGAGCAAACTTTCATATCGCGATTCAGGATTCCGCTTATCTTCGTTAGGTGGCACCGGTTGTATAGGCATATTATAGTATGGCTATAAAAGCTATCCATTTCTCGCATCTGCTAGGACAAAAACGACGTTTGTTTGAGAATATCTCTAATAAATCTGAGTCTGCGAAGTCATATTTATTTAACGTCCTGTTTATAAAACTGTTTATAAAATATGACATGACATCTATGTAGGTGACTGACAGCTGACAGCTGACGGATGGGTGACGGAATTGACGGATGCGATGTTTAAACTTCATAGCTGCGTTCCATTTCTAGCAATTTCTATTGCCATAATAAAAATAGAAATAGAATAGCGATTTCTATATTTTTTAGTAATAACAACAAAAGTTTCTCATCATATCATGCTTCACTCCATAGCTTCACTCCTTCGGTTGTTAGTGTTGCCACGTTGTTATATTATTATATGTATATAAAGACACTTTTTTTATTGAGTTTTACCTGGACCAAATTTGTGCCTGTTGTGAAAGATGTTTATTACTGTTATTAATTTTTATTTTGTTTTAATTTCGTATTCTTACTGTGTTCACTATAATTTTATTTTATTTACTTTTCGTTAACCTAAAATCAATTTTTAATTTGTTACTTGCCACCGGCAGATGGAGCTAAACACAACTTCATCTTCTATATAAAATTTAGTATTTATATTTATATTTATCTTTATCTTAGGTTCTTACTAAAAGCATAAGTACTTACAATTTGAAAATGACACTATCTGACTGCAGTGACGATAGTGATGGTGAATATTTTTCTCTAAGTAGTGATGTGAGCGATGACGAAGGTCCATCACTTCCTGAATTTCTTGTATCTCAGTTCTCTGACGTTCCCGGGAATTTCAACGCAGTCCACATAAACGCTCAAAGCATTCCGGCCCACTTCCCAGCAATACTGGCAACATTTGACTGTACAAATATACACGCTATTCTTATTTCAGAGTCGTGGCTGCACCCTTGTCTACCTACCACTGCATATTCTATACCTGGCTTCAATCTCATCAGAAATGATCGCGCAGTTGGTAGGGGCGGCGGTGTTGCCATATATCTACGGACGCATATTCCTTACACTGTCATCAGCAAGTCTCCACAGCCACCAGTCTCTGGGGAACATCTCTTCCTTGAAGTTGAACTCCTCCACACTAAAACTCTTCTCGGCGTTTTCTACTGTCCCTCAGCTAAAATAGATTATTTCCCTTCGTTCGAACTCATCTTGGAAAGGTTCCTACCTTTGTACAGTCAAAGCATAATCATGGGTGATTTCAATACCTGTCTGCTAAAAAACGATTCTCGTTCTTCTACCCTACACTCTATTATCCAATCCAACAACTTGTTCATTCTTCCCTCTGACACTACTCACCATTTCCCAGGCTGTGCACCTTCTTTACTAGATCTCATCATTGTCTCTTCCTCAAATAGTGTTGTGAAGCACGGTAAACGCTCAGCTACTCAGTTTTCCTATCATGACTTACTGTATCTATCCTATAAACTTCGCCCACCTAAATCTAAACCTAAAGTCCTTTCGCAACGCAATTTTCGTGACATGGACCTCGGCTCCCTGCGCGGGGATGCTGGTGCCATTGATTGGAGCTCACTATTCAACTCTAGTTGCATAAATGAAAAGGTCGAATTGTTTACAAGTAACTTAACGCAACTGTATGATCTGCACGCGCCTATACGCAATATCAAAGTGAAACATTTACCATCGCCTTGGCTAACTGACGAAATTAAAAGGCTCATATCAAAAAAAGCTGCAGCCAAGTCTAAATACAGAAGTCGCCCTACAGAACTAAATAGGGAGAGATACGTAGCGATTAGAAATCAGTGCGGTAAGGTGTGTAGGAATGCTCAACGCCAACATATCCATAACTCTGTTCAAAACGGTGACCCAGCTCACGTCTGGAAATTTCTAAAATCATTGGGAGTTGGTAAGTCTCGACAAAACACCATTTCTAAAAATGTAGATATAAATTCTCTTAATCAACACTTTTCTGCCCCGTCAACTTTTGATGCGGCGACCAAACTTAATACTCTAAACAATCTTTCATCTACTGTTACTCCCGACTGTCCTTCGTTTGTTTTCACTCAATTCACTAGTTGTGATGTTAAGAAGAGCATAGTGTCGATCACTTCCAATGCGGTCGGAACCGACTGTGTCAGCCGTAATATGATCGTACCTATCATTGACGAAATCCTTCCCATAATCACTCATATTTTTAATTTTTCGGCAGCTAGCAGCACCTTTCCATCCGCATGGAAAGATGCTCAAATAATTCCAATTCCTAAAAAGAACAACCCCTCATCCTTCTCCGAATACCGCCCTATCTCTATACTTTCCTTCCTTTCCAAAGTCCTTGAACGCCTGATACACTCACAATTAATTAGTTTCTTCTCCAAAAATTCTCTTTTGAACCCCTATCAATCCGGATTTCGTCAGGGTCACAGTACCGCGACTACTTTGGTTCATATTACGGAAGACATTAGATCTGGCATGGAGAACGGCGAGCTGACAGTCCTAGCGCTGCTAGACTTTACCAATGCCTTCAACAATGTTGACTTTGACGTATTGCTCGGGATATTGTGCTCCCTTAACATATCTCCGGCAGTGATTGACTGGTTTCGAAGTTACCTGTATGGTCGTCGGCAGCGTACCCGTATAGAGGACACTATGTCCTCTTGGTGCTTAACGTCTGCTGGCGTCCCTCAGGGTGGCGTTTTATCTCCTCTACTCTTCGCTGTCTTCATAAACTCCATATCAAACAATCTCACTTCTTCCTACCACCTATACGCAGACGATCTACAAATTTACTCAAGAGCTGCTCCAGATAAACTGTCGGATGCTATCGGCACCATCAATAATGATATGGCCCGTATATGTGACTGGAGTAAATCGTATGGTTTGAAAGTCAATCCATCTAAGACCCAGGTCATTATCATTGGTAGCCCAAGCTATATATCCAGAATCGACTGGTCACTGCAACCTCAGATCTCATGTGACGGGACCATTATACAGTATAGCGATAAAGTGAAAAATCTGGGGATATATATGGACAGCTGTTTGTCCTGGAGTCCTCAGCTTCAAGAGATTAGCCGCAGAATGTTTGCCTCCGCGGGATCCCTGCGTAGGCTTCAAAATTTTCTACCCATTGCCACGAAAACTGCGCTTGCACAAACACTTCTCTTTCCCATCCTTGATTATGCCGATGCCAGTTATCCAGACCTCACTGAAGACCAACTAAATAAACTTGAGAGACTTCAAAATCTTTGCATACGATTTATATTTGGACTTCGCAAATATGATCATATCTCCGAATTTCGCGCAAAGCTCAAGTGGTTACCTATACGCCTTCGCCGGAATGCTCACTTTCTTTATCTATTGTATAATATTTTATTTCATCCTCTTTCTCCTATCTACCTAAAGGAACGCTTTGAATTCCTTGGCGACTCGCATTCTAGGGTTTTGAGATCGTCGGAGAATTTGAGACTGAAAATGCCAGCGCACTCCACAAGTTTCATGGATAAATCTTTCACTGTCCAAGCTGTCCGATTGTGGAATGCCTTACCCATTACAATAAGACGTGCGCAATCTCTGCCCGTCTTCAAAAAACTGGTTACAGCCTACTACTTACAAGAGCCATAACCATTATCTATCTATCACTGTATATATTTCCCTTATTCATGTCCACGCTGTTTTTAGTATATTAATATTATGTATTTTAGTTTATTATGTATAAGTAATTAGGTAGGTACCTAAAATTAGGTACCATTTCATTATAAATTATATATGTAGTAAGTACTTTTATAAGTATTATGTAATTAGTATGTATGTAGATGTAATCTATGACTATATAATATATCAGAGCATAAATAACTATATATAAGTAATATATTATGTACACCGGAAACTGCCCGCTATACCTATCTATCAAACTGACTCCATCCCATGGTTGCCTGGTAGAGATTGCCTTGTGCGATAAGGCCGCCAATTGTATTTACTGTATTTTATTTTTTATGTTTTTTTTTTTTTTGTATTCTTCTGTATCTGTGTACATACAATAAAGAGATATATTATTATTATTATTATTATTATTATAAAATCTAAAACCGTAGCCATTGTGGTATTTACAGCCCATCTCTGTTCAGTTGGCCATACTAAATGTGTTGTTGTTTTGACATGGGATACGTGAACTGCTTCCAAAGGAATAATTGTATTGCTAAAATGTTTAGTTAATAACGCACAAATTAATAAATAACAAAGATAAAGCGCAACGTGGCGCATATTGGCTAATTGATTGATTGATTGAAAGAAAAAGTCCTAAATAAGGGAAGGGGATGCCTAGGAAGCCCAACTATACTATGAGGATAGGTTTCAGAGTTGACTATGAGACTTTTACGCCAGAGCCTAGGGTCTACTAACTCTTTTCCCACCTCCCACCCCACCACAACATATTAGTGTTTATAAAAATATAAACTCTAGCTAGAGCCTGCAAATATAAACTTTCGCTAGAGCCTCATCCATCCTCGCTGATCTAGTATAAGACCTCTCATCTATAAATTGGTCTTAAAATGAAGGATTTTGTGATACGGTCCAAAACAAAACAAGCTGTGGAATGAACTCCCCGCGATGGTTTTCCCAAGCGACTACAATATGGGGTTCTTCAAGAAGTCAGCAGCACGAGTGTGACGCCCCTGGTGTTGTCCACACGTCCATAGGCCACGGTAACCACTTTCCATCAGATGGGCCGTGTGCTTGTCTGCCACCTAAGTGGTATAAAAAAAAACCCGTAGGGGTACGTAGCCATCAAATCCCGTCGAAGATGTTGACTTTT
Organism: Eilema depressum; assembly: GCA_914767945.1. NCBI lineage: Eukaryota > Metazoa > Arthropoda > Insecta > Lepidoptera > Erebidae > Eilema > Eilema depressum. The sequence continues at coordinate 22,012,321 of OU612020.1, forward strand.
TCCGATCTAAATCTAATGTAAATAGCGCTTGTTAGTCTTAACAAACTTTTGAGTATGACTGTACAAAAAACCTAACGAGATAGTCGCATAATCAATCGATCAGGCCCTCAATTCCGCTAAAGCAAAACCACTGTCACACCACAGCCACTGCAAAAAATGGTATTAAACTTTAGCCTTTATTGCTATAGAATTAAAGCCCAAATTTTAATGACAATATATTCATTACACGCTTTCGTTCACTCTACAAAAAGCCATTTAATTTTAGACTCTAATATCGTTGCTTTACAGTTTAAAATTAAATGGTTTTTTTTTTTTGCAGTGTCCGTGTCGAGGCCCAGTACCTATAACCTGCGCCCGAGTGCACGGTAGGTCGATCGCATTCATACACCAGGCGCTTGCGATCATATCAAGCGAGCGACACACAAGTCATTGTCCGGCCTTGAACACAGACTGGTCTAACGAGGGCTTCATTATGCGACAACTCGCTAAGTAGGCAATTTGTCTCGTGCATAATAGTGTAGAAAGTGTGCGTGATTTTAATAGCATTATGTTACATAGAGTTCGTTAGTTGAGATTTTTGGATGTTGCTTTTGTAGAAGGCGTTGTAAGCTCATATCTATCAGGGGCATTATTCTGAATGACAATGAGTTGCAAACGCACTCTCTACATTTTGAAGTTGAAAAACCTGGAGAAAAGTTGTCCAATTTGTTCAACCGCTTAAACAGACAGTTGAACATACTGAACTTATTGTAATTTTCAGTCCAGCTAGTTCAACTACATTTTGAAGTTGAAAAACCTGGAGAAAAGTTGTCCAATTTGTTCAACCGGTTGAACAGATAGTTGAACATACTGGAGTAGAGGCTGTAAACGCTCTTATCGTGGTAATACGGTAGATTTGTTAAACGATTTTACTTTTTATTTTGCTAGTCATTGACAATGAACGATCAAAACACATCATCATCAGAGCTCCAATCTCGGGCACATTCAGAGCCTCCACCTCCTTTCTATAAGCTTTTAAGGGAGCGACTACTGTCCGACCCCCCACTTTATGAGGAAAGTTTCGTCAATCACCAAGTGAGATTGGTTTGGGTCTCTAAAGATCTATTTTTAACTCCGGACACGTATCTTGGACCTAAATCGCAAGACAAACGAGGCTCTGGTGCCCGCGGATTGCTTTGTAATAATCTATGCTTGGTGAATTTGAGTTCGTCCACCGCAGTAGCATCCCGTGCTATCCTCAAAAGACACCCTAGAAATGTGTACTGCGCTTATAGGGCACATTTTGAGCACATTTTAGGTCCAAGATACGTGTTCGTGTACGTAACATACGTTCTTTCGCGAGAATGCTCGTCAAAACAGTTGATAAAATGCTCGCCAAAACCAAAACGCTCGATAGAATGCTCGCTAAAACGCTCTAATTTATTTAAAAGTGAATATGTACTCAAGTTTATCATGAAGCACTGAAAAAATTTCCAAATTCTAGGAAGGTACTTACTTCTGAAGGGGTCAACACGCAGTCCTTGTCTGACGCGCAGAGCCTCAGCTATGTCGCGTCTCTTCACGCACTGGATGCCGAGGTTCTTGAACTGGTACTCGTTGGACTCCTCCGTGATGCGGTAGGGTACCGTGCAGACCCCTCGGTCGCATCGCTCCCGGCCCACCAGGTTGTGGGGGTGCGGTCTGTGGAACAAACGCTGATGTTAAGAGAGTAGGAGTACTAACCTAACCCTTAGGTAACTGAATTAAAAGTGTGCCGGGTAGTGGCGAAGGATCGCTATAACCCGATTCCTGCCGGCTTGCTCTGCAAAGGGGGGCTGTAGAAAAATTCCGAAACCTACTGCTATAATAGCCTACTCCGTCGCATCAGCAACCACTGCATGCTAAAATGTGCCTAAATGCTTAAGCGTACAGTTGACTGAATTTGGTTCGCAAACGGCCCGAGGCCGCTCGGCCGGGCGGTAGGTAATTATAGCGCGCATGTATATGGAGTGAAGGAGGCCTGTCGTTGTGCTTGCTTATGCACAGCAGCTGTCGAGTTCATTCGAAGTGTTCTTACAGCATGTGCCTGCAAGCAACCATGGCATGGAGTAAGATTGATAAATAGATAGGTACAGCAGGTAGATATGTGTATTTATAACTACAAGTACAATACTCTATTTTGTTACAAGGAAAAAGGATTGTTATGACATTTGGTTTCCAACTTTTTACTTAAGCATATAAATAGACGGGTTTTTGTGCGATTTTTAAAAATAACTTTTTTTATACTCAATATCTATGGGTCAAGGATAATGTGTATGATGAGTGGGGTATTCCACACACACATTATTATTAATAGCATAGGTACGATATCGTCATGTATAGGAATGCACGCGTTATGGTATGATTCCGTAACCGACTGCATACGAAAACTACAGATACACGTAATTCATTGCGGCTTCTCAATGGTCCTCTTTTATCTGTATCGGAGTTTAACAAGTAATGGGTACGATGTGTGTGCTGCACGCCTCGGCAGTTTGCGGTTGGCTTCGGAATAGTTCCTCGCCTGCAAGATACGATTATCGAAAGAGCAGAAGAAACTTGCTTCGTCTAAATATTCGCAGAAACAATCGCCGCTCGCTCGTCCACGCCTGCTGAGAATTGCCTCGCAATTGGTTATCGACAGTGGATACCGTTACACATCACAAAACACGCGGAATACACTTATACACGGATATATAGGCAGTAGGCCTATCTCACAAAACCGATGACATTGTTTGCGCAAGTTACGTCACGCGTGTGCTCGCCGTCGCGCGCCAACCCCCACTGTTCTTACAACTCAGAGTTGTAGCGCGTCGTAGGTACTTATCTCTGTAACTATGGGCGAGTGACGGAGGACTGCCTACGCTCGGCAGCACAGACCTGAGTGATACGCGCGTTCTATATAATTATAATGTATAGGTACTATAAGTAACAAATAGACACTTCAATTTTATTTATTTGTATCAATCAATCAATCAATCAACTAGCCTATCGCAGCCCACTGCTGGACATAGGCCAATCCCTCCCAATGTGCGCTATTGTTTCCGATGCTCCGCCTTCCGCATCTAGTGCAACTCAACCACCTTTTTCAGGTCGTCAGTCATCCAGTGAACAGAATACATATATAGATAGATAAATAACAAAATATAGATATTAGATAACTGGGCCACTACACACACAGTACACACACTACCCCTATACACCACACACACACTATGCCTATCGGGTTGCCCATACCCGGTAGGGGTCGACCCACCTCCGGCAACTGACGGCCCACAGACGGCGCGGCGTGCGTTTTAGTCGGTTCGAGTCCGACATAAACTCCTCCTCCGGCTCCGGTGGGGGAGGTATTCGTGGGGGTTTTTCGCACGATAAAAAAAAAGGTAGGGGTCGACCAAGATATACGTATATCAATCAGATCGAAGACATTTTAAAGAAAGGACATGTCAAGAGTACCTGCAACCGGCGAGCATGTATGGAAACAATTATGAAAGTAGAAGAAGCGACAGATGTATGCCAGGATCGTACGGTAGCAAGTAGAAAACTTCTTCGTCGAGTCAATGGCTTATAAAAAAATTATATATCTTTTTTTTTTTTAATTTTGTCGGTCCAATATTTGGCCACGGCTACAGCATTGTCCGTTGCCCTACTCAGGTCTTCGATAGTACAGGTGGAAGGGCACAGTGGACAAGACAGCTAATGCAGCATGGACTGGGATGGAGCGAAAACTGTCCGGCGTATTGTAGAATAGAATGACAAATGTATGGGATTTGACGTATACGAGTATTACAGGCGTCAACGTATGTCATTCATAAACGTCAAATCCCATACATTCATCATTCTATTTTACAACTAGCTGACCCGGCGAACTTCGCACCGCCATATTTTCGGCCCGCGTGGTATTCAAATCCCGTTCCCGCTGCACCCTTATCACTTAGGGGGATGAAAAATAGATGTTGGCCGATTCTCATAGATACCGGATAAGCACAAAAAATTTCATCAAAATCGGTCAAGCCGTTTCGGAGGAGTATGGCAACGAAAACTGTGACACGAGAATTTTATATATTAGATATGCCACTTGTCTAGAGTGTCTGTGGTCTCTGCCTGTCCCACTGGGACAGAGGTGTGACTGTATGTACGTATAACTTACTTGTAAGGGTCCTCTTTGGTGACGCATGACACTACGATGACGACCTGCCCCACGTAGTGGTTTATTTTGATAGTGGGGTACGTTTTGTTCTCTGTGGTGCTGTTGACGCCCGGGATCGAGCCCGCTGACCGGCCCTCGCACTCATACCGGAATCTGTGAACAACGGACACACATTTAGTACAAAATTAGCTAGAGCGAAAAAAGGATTAACTACAAACCAAAGAAATGACATTGTGTTTGTAAAGGAAGGCGGCTCCAAGAAATCATCTCAAAAGCCATATTCAATTTTAATAACTGCCGTTGACTGGACAATACTCGTAGACACGTATGAGAAGCACTATAAAATACCGGAGGATATCTGTGCCTCATCATACAGACCCGATATATTCCTTTTTTCACGATCGCATAGGCGTGCAGTGCTTGTAGAACTCACAGTACCATGGGAAACTAATATACCTAAAGACCACGCTATAAAGACAAACAAATACTTTGACTTGACTAACGAGTTAACCAAAAACGGCTACGTGGTTAAACTCTACGCCGTAGAAGTAGGAGCAAGGGGAATTCCAGCTAAATCCCTGTACAACTTACTTAAAGACCTCGGATTGCCAAGTGCTTCAGTAAGCTCTTTACTAAATCGAATATCAAAAGCGGCATTGATAGAATCTTACCAAATTTGGATAGGTAGGGGGGGGGGGGGGGAACACTACTGACGGTGGAGGTGAGCGCTGATGCATCACAAGGTGGCCACCCTAAGCCTACATCTGGGTCGCAAGTACCAGTCGCCGTCACGGTGTTCCTCTCTGTATCACGCTATGGACCCGGCGACCGCACGGTGAATCCATGGAGTGCTGAGAACCGGATCTCGCATTCGAGGCTTGGAACTCTGATTCCAGGGTCCACTTATGGTGTCTTCTCTAGTTTTTTTTTATATTACATAGGTCGCAGACAAGCATATCGCTCATCTGATAAAAAGTGCTTACCGTGACCTATGGACGAGTGCAACACCAGCGGAGTAAAGGTATGATTCCATAGCCGACCGCATACGACAAGTGCCGACGCACGTAGCAGAATGATGCGCGTTATTCATTGCGGCTTCTCAGTGGTCCCATTTATCCGCATAGGAGTTTGACAAGTAATGGGTACGCTGTATGTGCTGCATTCGTCGGCAGTTGTCGTATGCGGTCGGCAGTTGTCGTATGCGGTCGGCTACGGAATCATACCTTAACACTCGTGCTGCCGAGCTACAGAGAGATTCTGTGCCGTCAGTGCAGTAGATAAGTAGGACAAGCCTTTGGTCTTCCCACTGACAGCACAAAACCTCTCCAGGCTGGTTACCCTACTTCCTACAGTACTATCCTAGAAAATTCTCTGTAATATCCTTGCTACTCTATGGCGGTTTTAGTCGGTTCAAGTCCGATAGCCCGAGGGGGATTCTGAACACAAAAAGGTAGGTGGATAAAAGTGTGATTATTTATGTAGATACGATACGCCCACGGATATCTGTGAATACGCCCATGTAGATCCAAGTATGTTTATTGAGAGAGTGATGAAGGCCCACACTCTGAAAATGAACATACTAAAATATTTACAAAACATGATTTACAATCTGCTTTCGAAAGGGAAAATCCGCCCAATAGTTTTTCGTGGGCTCGAAGTGCTCAAATAAACAAACAAATAGACATTTACAGTTTTATAATAGTGTTAATTACGTTTTCCGCAACCAGAGGGTACAAGAAGGAAACTAGAATCACTTAAGGCCCCGAATCAGATTAGCATCGAAAAATCGGTATTTTCGAAACCGTTTTTCTTTTTAACTATAAAACCTAAGGATCTAGAATTTACATCCCTGCATACTAGAGGATATACAGAGTAACTTCACCTTTTCATAAATTCAATAAAAAAGAAAGTAATAGTTGAAAAGAGGCTCTGAACATCACTCTACTCTTTCTTATGAAACCAAATGTTTTCTACAATATGTATCCAAATAATCTAAAATTTCAGATATATGTTAAATGAGTGTATTAGCATGACGTGACCTTCTTAGTTTGTAATCGTCCCCTATAAAATTATCTATTAAAATTAGTTTTACTGATTTTTACGGCTGAAAAACGAGCGAATGACCTTGAGCATTTGTATGGTCAAAGTCATTCGCGTATGTAATCACCTTAAACGAGATTTATTATACTTATTTAATGAAATCTAACTAACCTAAAGGTGGTGAATGTACTCGATGTTAGAAATACATTACACCGTACTAGCCTAAAGGTGAATGTATTCGATATTAGAACTACATTACACCTTACTAACCTAAGCGAATGAGTTCGATATGAGAACTACATTCTTAACTATACTAACGACTACGTTCGATGCTAGAACAGAAGTGAATCTTTATTTTAATACATGATATAGGCCAGTTCGCATATTGATACAATCGATTTCCGATCACGCCACTATTCTGCTGACGGTGCGGCACGAGGCGAAGACACGGGGCCGCTCGCTGCACGAGGCGCTGATTCTGCAATATCGAAGTTCAATCTTGCGCAACTCCACGACACGAGGCAAACTTGCGGGCTTGTGGAATTGGTGTAGGCAGAGTATGTAACACCTCCCCCCTCAGACCAGCAGCTATTTGAGAACTTTGAGCGAAAATGATGCTGGTGGTAGCTCTTGGCTATTTGATACCTATGCATCTTCTGCCTGTCGGTTACCTGGCCTTTTCTCTCTCGGTTTCTGATTCTTAAACAGCTTACATATAATACATCGTCTTCTTAGAGCAGTGGTTATAGCGAATGCAGTTGCACGTAATGTAATAATGCACACTGGTATGGTTGTGGAATAGTGAATAGTCAATCCTAGTTTGACTCGGGATCTGTATTGGATGCTGCGTTAATATTTTATCTTCAATCTCACGTAGGTTTTCCATATTGACTGACTTCAATTTCAGATGTGCGATGGTTTCCTCGATGGTACTTGGCTCTTTTGGTATCTCAGCTATTTTCAGTGGCTGACCCTTGATGCGATCATTAGCGTTAGTAATGGTGAATTCTATAATGTGTATCAGGCAGTTTTATGGTATAATTGCTAGGTAGCTTCCACGGCATGCTTTCTTGTTAGTGTGATATTGACTGGAGCGCATGAGTTATTAGAGGGCTGATTAGAGATGATTCCCTGGATACGGTCGAGAAGTTCTCCCATTGGATAATTCATCTCTTCCCCGCAGAGATGATACTGGTTCAACTTCGGGCATTCAGCCTCTATGTAGGTACTTAAAAGCTTTACCATTTGTTACTAGGAAGGGATACGGAGGGATCAAAGTAAATTGTTAATTAATGCATTACGAATGCCTATCCGACTCTTCAGTATTCTGTATGCATTTATAGCCGTAACTTTATCTAATACAAGGCTTTGTATATAGTGTCTGGATCGAATGACATACTGGGATCATTACATTCGATACTAAATAATATATCTATATAAATTATCTGAGTCCAAGAACCTATTGCTATCTAATTCTTTACGTCTATTTATCTGTCTAGAGGAGGCAGATTTTTCACAGAATCTTCGTAGGTGAAAAATTTTTATATACTAGGTAAAACTGGTAAAGGAAAGACAAGGGACCAACACTTTAGGAAAGTTTCAAGTACTTACAAATACATTGGGTCTTCTTGCGTATCTATAGTTTATTTCAGTTTTTGCTTAAACTGCAAATGTTTTATAGTTCACTCGCCTGTGGTGGTAATATGAGTATGGTAGTTTTGATTTCGTTAATTTGCTTTGACTGCATCTGTTTCGTAATAGTAATGTTGTAGTATTTATTAATAGATTCGTAGTACAATCGTATCCAGTCTTCTGTCTCCTTCCACGATTGTACTATTGTAATAGAACTTTGAACAATGGAAGTAGTAGGCATAGAGAACTGTACTCTCCTCTTATCGTCAGTGGTCTTATTTTGTCCCAACCGGGGCCAACGGTTATTTCTGGCGATCTTGAAGATTGGTGCAGAAGGCCTGGCGCATTATGATGCCGTCCAATGGATCCATGCCATGGGCATCGGTCCCGCTGACGTTCTGGTGGATGGACTGTTGCCAGAGCATGGGTATCTGATGGATTTTGGAGGCGGTTCGTTCCGACTGTTCGCCAACGCTTCGGGTTTGTTACATTTACACCAGTGCTTCCAACTGCTTCGTGCCTGCCTTGGAAGAAGTAGAGCTGGACGTTCTGGATGTTCTGGATGAAGCGGCGTCTGGAGGATAAACTCTTCTTTTTCTTTTTCCTTTAAATTTTTTTTTTTTTTTTTATAAAGTGAATGCGTCTTGTTGAACAAGTTTTTTTTTTTCATTTCCTTTTCGTTGAATTGATTACATACTATATTCCGGATCCTTCCTGTGCTATCAATGTTTGGATAACCTCCCCTGCGGCTTCACGTAGATTCTGGATATTCGATGAGGTATTAGGATACCGACAGCGACTATCGGAGTCAGCACTCACCAGGTTAACGATTTTTGGAAACCTATGCCGCGCCGCGCACTGCCTCGAATATCCTACCGACTGCGCCAATTACGTTTTCCGCAAACAGAGGGTACAAGAAGGAAACTAGGATCACTTAAACGAGATTTATTATACTTATTTAATTAAATCTAACTAACCTAAAGGTGGTGAATGTACTCGATGTTAGAAATACATTACACCGTACTAGCCTAAAGGTGAATGTACTCGATATTAGAACTACATTACACCTTACTAACCTAAGCGAATGAGTTCGATATGAGAACTACATTCTTAACTATACTAACGACTACGTTCGATGCTAGAACAGAAGTGAATCTTTATTTTAATACATGATATAGGCCAGTTCGCATATTGATACAATCGATTTCCGATCACGCACGCCACTATTCTGCTGACGGTGCGGCACGAGGCGAAGACACGGGGCCGCTCGCTGCACGAGGCGCTGATTCTGCAATATCGAAGTTCAATCTTGCGCAACTCCACGACACGAGGCAAACTTGCGGGCTTGTGGAATTGGTGTAGGCAGAGTATGTAACATGTTGATAAATAAAACGTAATGTACGTCAATAACAAACATTCACATTGTTTATGGTTTCATTAGTTTTAGCACTGTTAGTGCGCGCCCATTGGTCGAAATTCAATCTTAATCATTATTGAAAAATTGGGGAAAACATTAACGAAGGTGCGGAAAATCCAACTTTTTTATTGATTCCTGCTGTCCATTAATCACGTGATGTTTTTTAGCTAGTTTTAAATCCCCCCTCCCCCATGGTGATACGTGGTGAGGTTTTAGACTACCCCTCCGCCCCCCACCCACTAAAAAATCATATGTATTTTTTGGTACTAGTAAAAAACAGATCATTCACAGGCACCGTGTATATAACTATACATAAATAACTACACATGATATCTCACTATACCCCTACCTCCACCTGGTGATTTTTTCGAACCTACTCTTCCCCCATTGAGACTCCCATGATCAATAGCAGCCCCTAGTATAGCACAAGCACGTCAATACTTAATCACCATATCGGTGTTGTTCGCGATGGCATCAAAGGGGTGTTGGGGTGTTAGGGAAACGCTCCCGAAGCTAAGGCACCTTGTAGTACTCCGGGCACACTATGTATTGGCATCATCATCATTATTTCAGCCATAGGAAGTCCACTGCTGGACATAGGCCTCCCCTATAGATCTCCAATAAGACCGGTTGGAAGCGGCTCGCATCCAGCGCGTTCCCGCGGCCTTGATAAGGTCGTCTGTCCACTTTGTGGGTGGACGTCCTACGCTGCGCTTGCCGATATGTGGCCTCCACTCGAGAACTTTTAGACCCCATCGGTCATCAGTCCTCCGTGCTATGTGCCCTGCCCACTGCCATTTCAAGTTGCTGATCCTCTGGGCTATGTCGGTAATCTTGGCATAAAAAATTACAATTCGTTTTTTTTATACACTTTAATTAACATTGTTCACTCTCCATCGCGTTAATGAAACGAAACATTAATTTCACAAAAAACATCAATTCCCATCTATTTGTTTTGTGTGCTGAGTTATTTTTCTGTATAGATGCTTGTTAAAGAAATTATCGTTTAAAAAAAATTAAAGGTTATACGTAGATTACGTAGTGTCCCCGGAGTAGTACCAGGTGCCTTCGGCTTCAGGTTCGTTTCTCTAACATCCTGTATACCGGTGTCTATATGTATGTGTCTGCCTGTACATAGAAATACCACTGAAACCGCACAGATGATTTGTATTTCCTCTCGGCGCTGACGTGTTAATTGTGAAATCAGTCCGGTTGTTAGCGTGTTCTGTGGGAACAGTTTTTTTCACGTAAATATTTGTTCTGGCGTGGAGGCGAGTCTGCTATTTCTATTAGATTTCTGGATATCACTGTTTTAGAGGCGTTTAATTACTAACTGAACTGAAGAAATGTTAGTCACTGATGCTGTAGGGGTGATATGACGAAAATTCTGGCGTGGACAGACTGGATGCGGAAGGTGGAGGATCGGCAGTCGTGACGCATATTGGAAGAGGCCTATGTCTAGCAGTGGACTGCAAAGGCTAATTGATTGACTGATGTACCTTTACTGTACGTCCTCTAAGTTTGGATCTCATCTATAGGTAAATGGATCTTGACATGAAGGTGGTACGGGTGATTTTATGATAGGGTTTAAACTGCAGCGCCGCGGTCTTTGAAGCCCACCAAGACCTGCAAGCCGGTACACCTGCTGATTAACGGACGAAACCCTAGTGCAGGGTTTCCTCTCAGGGTTAGGAGGTAAGACGATAGTTGCTCCTATAAAAACCAAGATAAGACTAATCGATGTATGCCTTAGGACACATATCTTGGACCTAAGTCGCTAGAAAAACGACGCCTGGCGCGGGCGGATTATTTTGTGATAATCTATCTATCTATACTATTATATAATTGTAAAGTGGTCGTGTCTGTACATTGGAGATATTTAAAAAAAAAATACTTGGGTTATGTTATGTTAACGATACTGAACACGAAAATATATTTTTTTTTTAATTTCCTATCTGTTTGTCTGTTTGTCCGCGATGGACGCAAAAACTACTGGACGGATTTTGATGCGGTTTTTTTTTTTGTTAGAAAGTGCTTACTCAGACTTAAAATCTTACGTTTGTTTGATCGCAATCGGTTGAGTAGAACCGAAGATATGAGCAAAGGTCGCGGGCGGAAGGCTAGTCTATGATATGATTAGTGAATTTGAGCTCGTCCAGTGCCGTAGCACTCCGTGCTATACTCAAAAGACACCCAAAAAACGTGCACTGCGCGTATAGAGTACATTTTGGTTCAAGATATATGTATGAGGTATAAAGACGTTAGTGCCACTTGTTCTTGATTTTCTATTTCGTTCCGTAAACCATGTCTCTTTATGAAAAACTGTGATTATGGCACTTATATCTCATGAATTTATTACGTTAATCTTAACGGCATAAACACTGAAGTACAGTCAGCGTCAGAGAAAACAGACCCCCTCATGCTTTCATATCATTAACAAGGGGGGTCTCTTTTCTCTGAAGCTTACTGTACCAGCCGAGCAATAAATAACGTGAATGATGTCGAGATCGAAACCAAACCATTTAGGCCACAGTTTATTTTAATTCAAGTACGTTTGTGAAGTTGAGTCGTAAAATAATGAGTATCTTCAGGTATTATATATGATGTAGGATGTAGGGTAATCACTTCTAATTCTAATCTAATCTAATCATATAGATTTTTAAATGATATGCATCAAATCGTGCATTTCAAATTGAAAAGTCTTCTAAAAAGGGATTTTCTGAAAGAATTTCCGCACTTATAAAATACTCAGGTATTTTTTAATTTATATTAGGGGGTTCGAAAGTCTCCTATCCGAGTATGACCGCTTCTTTAAGACTGAAAAGCCGATCTTAATTTAGTTGAGTAAAGGCTCGGAGGATGATGATGATGATAGGTTTGTAAAACCCGTCATCATGGTCATTGCAACCTTGTATTCCACCTATCATACAGTTTTATTGTATGTTTAATGTCATATATTAATAACGTTTAATATGACAGTGTTCATTCAAAAACGCCAACTCATGTACCTACCAGCTTAGTCACACTAACCACAAAAACTAGCATTTCATTAGCATAGTTTAGAAAATTGCAAACATTTGAGTGTTTTATTTACGTGGTTTACCACGTTTTACGATTTATGGCTGACATGATTCTAGTTTACTTCTTCCTCCTAGCGTTAATTCCCAGTGCGCATGCGAACCTTTTTCAGCTCGGAGTCTAGGGTCCGCTTTACCAGTGCTAACTACGGATTTGGCAAGACCTCTATATTTTCCGTGAAGCGATTGCCATCTGACCTCCACAGCCCAATGGTAACATTAGGCGATATCGAAGCTTTGCAGCTAGACCGTTGTTTTTGGACTTTTTAGGGCTCCAATCCAACTACCCGTAACGACTGTCATAGATGTTCTTATGGCAACCGGAACCGACGGCTTGACGTGCTCTCCGAGGCACGACCAGACCAATGCAAATACCCATATTTCATGCACACAAATATTTGCACTGAGCGGGGATCGTATCTACCCGCGCCTCCTGCGTAGCGGCCGCGTTCACTACCGCTTTGCCCTATGAGCTTCAAACGCAGTCGTAACGTGAGTATACTTTAGTTTGACGACGGAGTGGAAGCGAAGGAGAATCTCACCCTCAGGCGTCGGAGGTTGCAGGATGAATTCCGTCCCCCATGGACGCCTGGGAGTGACCACTAGAGCCGGCTGTCGGCGCAAATTGCGCGTCTTCCCATACTCGGCGGCGAGTGGTCTCCGGGGACACTCTCGAAGAAGTCAGATCGAGAGAGATGGCCCTTGGCTGGCCGGGGTGTGAGAGGTAATCCATGGGTATTTTATTCGCAAAAAAAAAGTACCTATACATTGGATTTCAATTGATTAATATCAACAGGTGGCCGCAGAACGTAGCCACACCAGAGCGTCTCTTCTGCATTTTATCCGCGCTTTTCAGACATAATCATGTAGAATCTGGCCTCTTTATTCTAAGGGGCAAAAGAGGAATCTACCGTCTTCACAGGTTACGACTGCGTTGGAAACCAGGCGCGGTTCGAAGGAGGTGGTCACAGGGGCCCCTCCCCCCTCTCCCCCCCGACATTTTCTGAAGGAATTTCCGCACTTGAAAAAATGTGCTCAGCCCTTCCCTAAATCTCAGGCTGCACGCGCACCTGTTTGAAACTTGATGTCACTCAGAATAATGCTTCTATCTCACAATGAGTACTTACACATAATTATTATACTAACTGTTAAACAGTCTGCCACTAACAGGAAAAACAACAGAGGCATCCGATCACTAATGCATACAAAAAACGCAGTACTTACGAGCAATAGCGTAATTACTGCAATGAAATTATACGTAGACACGACAGCTTTGTTCACTGGCATACGTCGGAGTTATTCATAACTGATACTATTTTGTTTACCTTATTAGTCATTATCATTCTCTGAGCCTTTTAATAACTCAGTTGAGGTCGGCTTTCCAGTCTCAACTGTAATGCATAGGTACTACAACGTGAGATATAAAGTCAAGCTGACTGCTGGAGGTATTGACACATGAATCACTACACATTATTGTACCACTGAGTGGTACCGGATTGAGACATACATCAAAATACCTAAGTTTATTTTGTTGTGCACATGTTGCACTAAATATTTTGGCTCAAACAGTGACTACCTACTTTGTTGAATCGAAAGCAATGATTTATGGAATCGTGAATTTCAATATTAAATGAGAGTTTGCGTAAATTTTAATGTCTCGGATCCTGAGGCTTTCAGGTCAATTTTCCGGTATCGAGAAAAACTGTTCTTACAGAGTCAGCAGCACGAGTGTGCCTCCCCTGGTGTTGCACACGACCATAGGCCACGGTAACGAATTTCCATCAAGTGGGTGGTAAGCTTGTCTGCCACCTAAGTAGTACAAAAAATAAGTTGGCGATTGCACGGAACTAAATTACTAAGTCTATCACTAGACTGTATCTAAAGGTGCTTCTAAACGGGCAATGTTTCACTGCAATTAGTGGCTGCAACACTGTAGCCCGGCAACATTTCAACTATTGCAAGCAATACCGGCCAGTATTGCAGTAATGTCCCGGAAATATAGCCAAATATGTTTTGTGTTGCCACATATGGCCGATATTGCCGCAATGGGTTGCCGGACGATCGCTAGGCGGTCGATTTTACTGCAATATTGCTCGGCCAGTTCTATTGTTGTTTCAGTCGCTCTCCTTATTATGACACAGTCTATACTTTTCTACGCGAATTGTTAAATAATTTACTATCAGGGCTTATTTCTAGACTTAAATTATCTAAAGTTTCACGCCTATTTAAGTAAGGTCGAATCCACAATCTCTTCTTTTTCTGTTTATTTTTTAATAAAACAACATAAGCTGCTGCAACAAGTGTGATTTCGTCAGCCATTGTTGCCGGTTTGTGTAGCCCGTTTATGAATCTGCATCGAGAGCCATACTATTGCAGATATATTTGCAACACATTGCCCAGCCATTGATTGTTCGGCCATCAGTTGCAATGAAATATTTTTGATGTTGCCGGGCAATTAGTTGCCAATAATGCAGCCACATATTGCAGAAAAATATGGCCCGTTTAGAAGGGCACTTATGTACCGTGATAAGTTGAAATTTTTAGAGATGATATATTTCCGTTGCCGCTATAACAACAAATACTAAAACCAGAACAAAATACATATTCTTCGAAACCTGCCATGTTCCCTAATATGATTGAGAACCCTTCGTGCGCGAGTCCGACTCGCACTTGCCCGGTTTTTTTTAGATATTTCGATCTTGCTCTCCGTGGTATGGAGGGATCCCAATAGTGTTAAAAATGTTCACCCATCCTAAACCGACCTTACAATGTGCTAACCTACTAAAAAAAATTAGGCTACTATACAAAACAGATTTGGCAGATTACATCATAAGATCCAAATTACTCATATGACTAACATGTAGTGAAGTGTATTATAGTTCATTTTTAAGTACAATCCCTACTAATATTATAAATGTGAAAGTAACTCTGTCTGTCTGTCTGTCTGTCTGTCTGTCTGTCTGTCTCGCTTTCACGCCCAAACCACTGAACCGATTTTGATGAAATTTGGTATAGGGGTAGATTAGACCTTGAGAAAGGACATAGGCTATATTTGGTCGCGATAACCGACATCCACGCGGGCGGAGCCGCGGGCAAAAGCTAGTACTTTCATATTTATTTTATTCTGTTTTTAGTAGCACAAATATAATCATCTTTGAAATTTTTTACTGTCCAGCTGTCACGGCTCATAAGA
This sequence comes from Eilema depressum, assembly GCA_914767945.1. NCBI lineage: Eukaryota > Metazoa > Arthropoda > Insecta > Lepidoptera > Erebidae > Eilema > Eilema depressum. The sequence continues at coordinate 22,027,848 of OU612020.1, forward strand.
TACAGCCTGGTGACAGACGGACAAACAGACGGACAGTTGAGTCTTAGTATGTAATAGGGTTCTGTTTTGTCCTTTGGGTACGAAACCCCAAAATATGATTAACTAACTGATGCCCGCGGCTCCGCACGCGTGATTGTCAGTTATCGCGACCAAACATAGCCTATGTCCTTCCCCAAGGTCTAATCTACCTCTTTACCAAATTTCATCAAATTCGGTTCAGTGGTTTAGGCTTAACAGCGTAACAGACGGACAGAGTTACTTTCACATCTATACTATTATATAAATTGTAAAGTGGTCGTGTCTGTACATTGGAGGTATTTAACAAAAAATACTTGGGTTATGTTATGTTAACGATACTGAACACGAAAATATTTTTTTTGAATTTCCTGTCTGTTTGTCTGTTTGTCCGCGATGGACGCAAAAACTACTGGACGGATTTTGATGCGGTTTTTTTTGTTAGAAAGGGCTTACTCAGACTTAAAATCTTACGTTTGTTTGATCGCAGTCGGTTGAGTAGAACCGAAGATATGAGTAAAAGTCGCGTTAACCGAGATGCACGCGGGCGGAGCCGCGGGCGGAAGGCTAGTACAAACATAATCAACTAGCCTGATGATTACGATGTGGTCGAAGACGTCATTCTTGTTAAGTATATACCTACGTAACTAACAGTTTTTATTACTATAGTTAGAGGTATCGGGGTATAAACCATCATCACTTGTTGTAAGCCGGTAGATTTACGGATTGCTGGACGAGGCTACTGCAGGCTTGTAGGCTGTAATCCATACTAATATTATAAACTAGCCTTCCGCCCGCGGCTCCGCCCGCGTGCATCTCGGTTAACGCGACTTTTACTCATATCTTCGGTTCTACTCAACCGACTGCGATCAAACAAACGTAAGATTTTAAGTCTGAGTAAGCCCTTTCTAACAAAAAAAACCGCATCAAAATCCGTCCAGTAGTTTTTGCGTCCATCGCGGACAAACAGACAAACAGACAGGAAATTCAAAAAAAATATTTTCGTGTTCAGTATCGTTAACATAACATAACCCAAGTATTTTTTGTTAAATACCTCCAATGTACAGACACGACCACTTTACAATTTATATAATAGTATAGATGTGAAAGTAACTCTGTCCGTCTGTTACGCTGTTAAGCCTAAACCACTGAACCGAATTTGATGAAATTTGGTAAAGAGGTAGATTAGACCTTGGGGAAGGACATAGGCTATGTTTGGTCGCGATAACTGACAATCACGCGTGCGGAGCCACGGGCATCAGTTAGTTAATCATAATTGGGGTTTCGTACCCAAAGGACAAAACAGAACCCTATTACATACTAAGACTCAACTGTCCGTCTGTTTGTCTGTCTGTCACCAGGCTGTATCTTATGAGCCGAGACAGCTGGACAGTAAAAAATTTCAAAGATGATATATATTTGTGCTACTAAAAACAAAATAAAATAAATATGAAAGTATAACCATACTAGGGAGCTAGATAATGGTACGGATTTTTTCTGCAGTCTTAAAGATCTCTTCAAGATAGCTATTATACTTGTTTACCTACATAAAGTTCCTTCACAACCGCACGCCAACGTGTTTCGAGGACCGTGATAAAATTGTATAAAAAAACTGAACCTAGACCGCGAATAAATACTTTAAAATGTTACGACTGAGTCATTAAAAAGACTAACCGCATCAATTGAATTAAGTAGGTACTTATTGCATGATTCATGGATACAAGTCTTTGAGATCTAACCGACAATACAATACATTCTAGAAACAAACAACTAATTATATTCCTACCCTACTAGCAGTTGCCTGTAGCTGTAGTCCTACAAAACGCCTGGGAAGAGGAAATCCTCTCGCCACATGGTGGTCCAATATCAATAGGGAAATTAACAGAACCTAGCCCTTGCGACAACCTAGGACAGAACATCTTGGCGCAGACGTAGGTACAAGACCTGCCCCTAGCCCCTAGATAGATATGGGACTAAAGGATGGAAGAAGTTGCCTGTAGCTCCGCCCTATGGAATACCTACTGATCGAATACCCGCAACCTGTTTTACCCTGCGGAAGTATTCACTGAATAAACTCAATGTACTATTTCGTATTCAATGAGCAGTTTTCCAGTAGGTATAATAATCTGTTGGTTTTTAATTCATCAAGAGATGGCGCTAGCATAACTTTTGGTAATTTTAATGTAATCTGTGGTTTGTTGTTGTTCTTTTCGCGTCGGTCTGTAATTTAAAATAATAATATTATAATTTAAAATAATTTCATCAGAAAACATGTCAAAACATCTATGTAAAGTAAATCAATACAAAACCGAAGATCATTTTTTCCATAAATTAGTTACCAAAAGTGCCGGCTGCGCCATCTAGCTTGTCTTTAGGAACCCTATAAATACCTACTGGAAAACTGCTCATTCCTGTGTCGGCCCTATCAAGACAATTGGAAGTAAGTCAATCTCACCTGCCCCTCTAGACAAGTGGAAATTCGTTGCTCTGCGTATGATGGAATAGAATGCCAAATATATGGGATTTGACGTATATGACAGGCGTCAACGAATGTCAAAAACGTCAAATCCTATACATTTGTCATTCTATTCCATCATACGCCAAGCAACGAATTGCCTCTTGTCTAGGGGGGCTGCAAGCCGATACACCTGCCGATTGACGGGCGAGGCTCTGGTGTAGATTACCCTCTCTCTTTCCCTCTCGGACTTGGGGGGCAAGACGGTAGTCACTCCCATAACCGTATGAGTCAAACCAAAGCCAGGGCACGGAGCTAAAGCCTCGGATACAACCAGTAACAACACTTCGGTGATGATGATAAGATCCTTCATAAAATTGACATAATCATTGACAGTATAACATCAGTATCAGCCAAATAAATCATGAAGAATCATTTGTTTAGTGGATGTTAACATAACATAAAATATTTATGGGCAATTGTAAATAGAGAAAAGAACATTGAAGAACGTCATAGATGTACTAGAAGTGAAAAATAGCTCGTAAATATAGATACAGTTATAAACACTGACGCACGCGACAGGCTATCTCTATGTGGAGTTTAATCATCATCATCATCATTTCAGCCATAGGAAGTCCACTGCTGGGCATATGCCTCCCCTATAGATCTCCAATAAGAGCGGCTCGCAGAATACCTGAGAGAAATCATTCGTACATACATACTGTTGGTCACGGCCCCGGATTTCGGTTATCGCGACACAACATAGCATATGCCCTTTCCCAGGGTCTAATCTACCCCTGTACAACATTTTACAAGAATCTGTTCAGTGGTTTGAGCGTCAAAGAGTAACAGAGAGACAGACACACAGAGTTACTTTCGCATTTATAATATTAAAAGTATGGATACATTCACCACGCCATTTTCTTGCCAGGATAGGCAGACACAACGACTCACCATCTGCACTCTACTTCCTATCATAAGTTTCATGTAAACCTGCGGTTTCCAGTGCTTTTGTTTTGACGTGTGATTTTCGTGCATGTCTGTGCAGATAAAAAAACTTTTCTTTCTTTCTTTCTTTTAGCATACGAACTCTTTTATCATGGGCTTACAGCTTAGTTTCAGTCCATCTAAGTATACCAAGGAAGGACTGGTATGACTTAATCGTTATAGGCACTTAGCATATACTAAGGCTAGGAGAGATTTTACAGGTGTATGATGAGGGATATGGGAAGGATCCTTCCTGTCGATGTGCAGTGAGATGCGCTGGTTGGGACAACAGAAGAAAATGTGATTTACATTGTCCTCAAATCTATCTATAGCACTCTTTATACCTCTATCTATACCTTCTTCTTCTTCTTCCTCTTAGCGTTAATTCCCAGTCGCATCCGAAGCTTTCAGCTAGGAGTCTGGGGTCCGCTTTCACGCACAATGGCCCAAGAAAGAGGCTAAGTGCGGATAAAAGAGTCCCCTTTCCATTCCTGGGGTCCGCTTTACCAGTCTTAACTACGGATTTGGCTAGACCTCGATATTTTCCGTGAAACGATTGTCATCTGACCTCCACAACCCAATGTTAACATTAGGCGATATCGCAGCTTTGCAGTTAGACCGTTGTTTTTGGATTTTTTAGGGCTCCAACTACCCGTAACGATTGCCATAGATGTTCTTATGGCATGGCAACCGGGACCGACGGCTTAACGTGCTCTTCGAGGTACGACCAGACCAATGCAAATACTCATATTTCATGCACACAAATATTTGCACTGAGCGGGGATCGAACCGGCGCCTCCTGCGTAGCGGCCGCGTTCACTACCGCTACGCCACGGAGGCTGTCTATCTATACCTTCTATCTATAACATATCGATGAGGGTACCGTTTTAAAAAATATAGCGAAGTATTTTTATCCGTGGCGTTATTGGCCTTGAAAAATGAGGAAGTACAATGAACTGACCCACACCGTTTCGCGAGTTCCTAGCGGGGAATTACCTAAAGTATGTGACCTTAGTATTGAACTTATATAACACATTTTTGACACTAATTTTCCTGCCTAAATATTGAACGTTTCACTGCTGAGTCACTTTTAAAACCGGATTATACGCGAATAAGATGTGAAGGAATTTTCTACTGATTTTCCATGAGACTTGGGAAGATTTAAGTTACTAAGGCAGCAAATCAGGCACTCGGGCAACTCGGGTCACGTGATGATAACCGGACACCGGTATTAGTTTAAAAAAAAAAGCTGCAATCGTTATGATGCTGACTGTACACCATAAAATGGTCGTTCGATTTTGAAAATAATTTATTTTACAAAATTTCAAATTTAAACATTCTATTCATCATTTATTACATTGAACCACGCCCTCGATTCTGCTAGAGCAAAACCACTGTCATGCCACTGACACTGCAAGAGAATTCTATTTAATTTTAGCATTTAAATTAATGCAGTTAAATATTTAAAATTAAATGGCTTTTTGTAGAGTGAATGAAAGAGTGTAATGAAAGTCTTTTCATTTAATTTTTGACTGTAAGTCTATAGAAATAAGGTCCTAAATTTAATACCATTTTTTGCAGTCTCTATAGTATGACAATGATTGTGCTTTAGCAGAATCGAGGGCCAGTTCATAGTTTTACTTCAATCAATCAATCAATTAGCCTACTGCAGTCCACTGCTGGACATAGGCCTCCCCCAATGTGCGCCACGTTTGCCGATCCTCCGCCTTCCGCATCCAGTCCGTCCCAGCCACCTTTCGCAGGTCGTCGGTCCAGTTTTACTTAAAAGAAAATAATTACATAATTTATCTGACCATTTTATTACTATTCACCCTTTGATCTCTATTCACCCCTATTTATCGATATCTTTCGTTCTATCCTACTTGCTAATGTTATAAATGATTTGTGTGGATGTATCTGTGAAATGTCTTGGATGAAAGTATTTGAATACAATTTGCCACAGAGGACATGGCATACTTTTTATTTTAGGGTCCTTTATGGCGTAGCGGTAGTGAACGCGGCTGCTACGCAGGAGGCGCGGGTTCGATCCCCGCTCAGTGCAAATATTTGTGTGCATGAATATGAATATTTGCATTGGTCTGGGTGTTTCTATGTATAATATGTATGTATTTACAAAAAAAAAATGTATCTAAGTATGTATATTCGCATTCTAGAACCCATAACACAAGCTAGTTAAACTATGCTTACTTTGGGTCTAGATAGCGTTGTGTAGAATGTCCTGCAATATTTATTTATTTATTTATTAAATCTCATTTATTTAATTAAGGACCCTCTCTCAAATCCTTGGCATAAAAGTATAAAAATGGCGGGCATGCTCCAGTCGGTTTCTGCCATCAACCTTGAGTTGATATGAGATAAACAGGGCACAGTAGCTCGGCATCTTGTTACTTAACGACTCATTTGTGATAACGTACTTCGCAGAATTCAATTAGCTGATATTATAAATTGTTGAATGAATATTTATAATTAGACAAAAGTATCTGAATGTTAACTTATTTACAAAAGACCATTCACAAGCGTAGCATTGCTTACAAAAAAAGTTGTTTTGGTTAGATCACGCTGAACGACAAAGTTTTCTAGAGTTTTTCTTTCGTATCGAGTTGAAATCACACGTTTTGGAAACCCAATAGTCACCCTGTGTTACTTTACTGGGTACCATTCGGTTCGATAACATTTCTACTGTCTTATTTCAAATTTAACATTTTTAATGTGGGTCAAGCGGGAATCAGTTAGTTGATATTATATATTTGCAAGTACAAAAAAGACATGAACATCAAATTATAATATTTGATCTTCATTAAGTACAAAAATGTAGTTATATTTAAGTAAATAAAATAAATAAATAATGTATAACACAATCAGCGGTCAGTGCCAATGTCATTACCTCACACAAGGTACTTAATATTGTAAACTAGGTACGTTATGATTATTATGATTGTACATATAGGGAAAATATTGTGATGCTCTATATTTTTAAGTGCTGCGATGACGCGCGAGATGAACCAATTAGTTCAACAATAACTCAAATTCAAACTGTAAGGTAAAAATGATTAAAAAATAAAAAACCCGACTGCCGCTGAAAATACTGAAATAAGTTTGATAGCAGGCGGTACCTATTTGCCAATCATAAACCGAAAGAAAATTAATGTGTACCGCCTGATATGAAACTTATTTCAATCTTTTCAGTGGCAGTCGGGTTTTTTATTTTTTAATCATTTGTTATCTCCTAATTTCCTTCATTTTGATACCCTACTCAATAAGTTTGAGAAAAAAAATTTTTGACAACATACATTTTTCGCATGTGATAATCCGTCAAGCCGTTCAGGTTGTAGGGCGTGCCAAAGAAATGGACATACATACATACAGTCTCGAAAAACATTATCCTCTTTTCTTCGGCAGTCGGGTAAAAACAACCCTTCTTGGTTGTCAGGTAAAAAGACATTTTAAAAGATTTTCTATTCATTCAATTTATTGTATGTTTAATTTAATGTTTGCTCAGGCGCGAGTAGATTGCTTCTACACTACGATGCGGAAGCGCGCTGCCTCACTCGTGCGCAGGGTCAGGGCGAGTTCCAACTCCCTCCTGAAAATGATTGCTGATAGGGTGGATTGCTTGTACATGAACCATTGCTGCAATCTACACCTTCCAATAGTTAACAATTTAAGAAAATATTGATATTGATGTCTATAATTATAATATTCTATGAGTGTATTTGCTTGAAATAAATGATAAATAAATAAATAAATAAATTGTATTCATCTAAAAGTACAGATATAATATATGTTAGGGATACTTTATCCGTGTAATAGTTCATATCACCTGCAATTACCTGGGTATTCGAGGGTAGTTACAAGTGCCATCTGAAGTCAAACTAAGCATTACTTGTAATACGGGTTTTAGAATAATATATGTAATTACATTTTCTTTAATATTTCAATTTCACACCCAGGCCATTCATGAATCCGGTAATACCGCACTGAGCAGGAGTTGAAACCGCAAACTCTGACGTTGTAGTTCAACCTTTTACTCGTATGTACATAATATGTAGGTAAAACCTACTTTACTATTCATTCATTAAATTTACTATGAATGTAGTACAAGGAAACAGAACCACAATTTCACTGAGAGACTGAAAGCCCTGCACATGATACCTAGCGCTGAAATAGACGCCCGCGTCACCGTTGGAATTAGAACTGATTCAAGTGACCGAACGATTTCGTACGCTCCTACAGACATCGCTAAATAATCAGGTACAGAAGTTTAGCTTCGTGTGAGTTAAAACGTACGCTCACTCATTCATTATTACTCATTAGTCCATTGGCCCCACGGCCACGATCTTGGAAAAAGAGGTTCAAAATGGGTTTTTTTATTTATCTGACGAATTTATATAGATCTCATAAAAAATAATTGACATTATTTGTTGCAAATAAGATTATCTATAAGTATTGTCAGTAATACTACGCCAGTGGTCGAAAAGTCTACTGATACCATGCGCCGCGGTCCGAACACGTCCCACAATCGTGCACATCGAAATAAAAAGTCTTCTAAAAAGATATTTTCTGAAGGCATTTCTGCACGTGACCCCACCTTATAATTTCAGGCTGCTGCTGATGCAACTGACTGATACGCCACATAGGTCGTCAAATGGTACTATTATTCATTTGTATCTATCTCCAATTCTTCACTACTGTAGTAGCTCAAAGCGTGTAAATGAGCGTGCACTTACGTTTATTTTACGAAGCTGGCCTTCTGTAGTAATTTATTTTGTGCACGTTGTGATTAGAGGTATGCCCATTAATTAATCTTACGATGATAGACGTGGACTATATTTAAGATGTGTTGTACAAATACTTTAGTGGTGCAGCGTAATAACTATGGATGAGACTTCTTCGCATGGAAATTCAGATCGATTTCCGTGTTGGACTAAGTAAGACTAGCAAAACAAAGTCTAGGTTGAGTACCCAGATGCATTATTTGAGAATCACTTCCCCCCTTATTAGCTACCCATTTTCTTGTCCATTCAAATATTTTCTGGAAGAAAGCGCAGATTGCGATATGACCGCCTATCGCATAACACATTCCTGTATGTTCCTTCCTTTGTGTCATTTGTTTCGTATTAAAGAGGAAGAATTTGTATTTTTGTAGGTAACGAATAAACTCAAAAACAACGATACTGAATTCAAATATTCTTTCGCCATTAGAAAGTTACATTATCAGGGGCCCTAGACAAAGTGACATTCTATTGATGGAATCGCGCTGAAGCGAACCATTTTTAAGGTTTTTACCATGGTATTCGGGACATTGCAGTGGTTATAGTAATAATGAAGTTAAATAATGTACTTCGAGTTACAAAGACTCAAATTTCATTGAAAAAACATAGTTATATTAGTGATTTAAGTCAATTTCATACTACAATTGGCGATTCCACTGGCGTTTTCGCCAATAGAATGTTAGGCCCCGGCCACAACTCCACGGCACGGCGCCGTCCGCCGTCGCCGTCGACGGCGACGGCGCCGCGCCGTCGAAATTCACGGCGCCGTGCTACAAAAAGTGGACGGTGTGTTGCAGGCGGGCGATTCTCAATCGAAATTTCTCAGATGGCGAGCGCGCAATGACATATAGTGTCTTACTAAAAATACGTCAATGTTATGAATTTACATGAATTATATTATTATTTATATTACAACATTTTACTTTAATATTTCAGTGATATATTAATAATATTTCATAAAATTACGAATTCATTATTAAAAACATATTTTTTGTGGGTGGTGCATTGTCGCGATTCTGATTAGTAATTAGATACGCAATTGACGCGAAAATCCGCCCCAACACAACATAGGATCACGGTCCTATGTTTCGAATCGCGTCTTTCAAAGACTAATGATACGTCAACCAAGAAGTGACAGTGAGACAACAAACGTATTAAATATATGATGAAAGAGTGCGTTTTTCAGCCTCAAATATCAAAGAACAAACGGAACTACACTTCACGCTTAATTTTATTTTTTCTATATTTACATTTCTTGAAATAAGATTACGAAATGTATTATAAAAATTACAAACTATGTCAAATTTAGGGTTGTCAATACAAATAAAAATTAGTTTTCCCATGCATTTGGAAGATTTTAATTAATGAGGTGAACTTCTTTGCTAATATCAAAAATGAACTATATACCCCTTTACACCCGAGAGATGAAGTTCTTCCATATCGTGTTTAAATGTTATTGCTTATCTTCCATAGTGTTCAAATATTATGAGTAAAATGTTGAAAAAATTCCTGGTACACCTGGTTTCCAGCAATCAGACCCTCACGATTGTGAGTTTCAGGAAATAATTGTAAGTCGCACGATCTTGAGTCTGTGTTATTGTATGGCAATATAACAAGGAAAATAGTAAAATAACGATTGATTATTATAAACATTATATTTATTTTAATAAAATATTATAAAATCAACGCTTTTACATTTACTGGCGATCTCGATCTGTCACTTGTAGATGGCGAACATCTCGATTCTCGTACAGTAGATCGTGATTTTCGCGAAGTCGTTCTTAAATTTGGCGAGACTGGCAATTCACACAGCGGCGGTGACGGTAGTGGTACTATTGCCATTGAGGAAGATGGTATTTCTTCGTCATCCTGTTCTTCCTCTGACACGTCGTCTGCAGTGTACCGGAACAAGACGTCTGGATCGAATTCAGTTTCATCTTCGTCTAAATCCTCAAAATCTGAGATATTTCCGTCCGCCAAAAGGTCACAAATTGTTTGGTCCTTGAGTGACCGCTCTGAAAGTAAAAAAAAACATGCATTTAAGAATAAATTATGGTAAAAGACAAAGTAACATTTGTTATTAAGTTTACGTAGTACAATCGAGGTACCACGATCGTGCGAGTTTAAATTTTGAGGAACAGTATCAACCGATAAATAAAGTAATGTTCAAAAAACACATGTAGTATTGTTTAACAACTATTAAAGTAGCAACTTACATAAAAAAATGTTAGTAAACCATTAACATTACGAAAATATCAAATACTTACTTGTTCGAGCCGCGTGGTCAAAAAACGCAGCCATCTCTTTGGTATCTTCCGGACCACTGACGCGTTTCGACCTGTCCTTATAGTAATAAAGTGTGTTTTCGCGGGTACTCAGATAGTCTCACGATCGAGCGACGACGGTTGCGTCCGCAAAAGTTGTTTTGTGTGTAGTGTAGATTTTTTCAAAGTCAAAACTCACGATTGCTTAAGCTCGGGTGCAAAGGGATACAGTAATAATAATTATGTATAATTTAAATCATGTTACATATTTTAGCTATCTGAAGATCTAAGATGCGCGTTGGCGTACACTTTTAAGCATTTCGAGTATATAAGGTACCAGCCATCCTGCTGTACTGTTATGTCCTTTTTGTGGGCATCCGAAGGGATACCCACACGATAAAGAAATAACAGACTTATAGTTTGGATGACATTATAGGCTAAATTTTATCCCTGTATAGGTTCCTCTAGATAATTTTTATAATGACTATCGCATTGAGATTAAAAAACCCGACTGCAAGCTACTTTCGACCTTAATGACATTTCTTAAAAAATACGTTTTTTGACATTTTATATTGTATAGATGACGTTGATCACGAATACGAAAAAAAAAAACTGGGTATTAGTTGCCGTCGATAAGGTCGAAAATGGCTTGCACGTATTTTTGGAGTCTCTGGGTTATAGTCAATGTAAAAAATAGGCGCAAGCCATTTTCGACCTTATCGACGGCAACTAATACCCAGTTTTTTTTTCATATTCGAGATCAGCGTCATCTATAGATGTCAAAAAACATATTTTTTAAGAAATGTCAATAAGGTCGAAAGTAGCTTGCGATCGGGTTTTTTAATCTCAATGCGATAGTCATTATAAAAACTATCTAGAGGAACCTATACAGGGATAAAATATAGTCTATATTGTCATCCAAACTATAAATCTGTCCTTTTTGTTGAGCGAAAATCCTCTCAGATACCCATAAAAAAGGACATAATCGCTAGGCAGGGAGATAGATCTTTTTTCTATACGATTTAGGTGGCAGACTAGCACACGGTCCACCTGATGGGAAGTGGTTACCGTGGCCTTTGGAGGTATGTAACACCCTCTTAATTTGAAATAATACAATTTAGGTATCCCAAATTAGATTCTTGGGGATTGCGGAAATAGGATCTCTTTTATTTCATGCAAGCGGAGCCATGGTCAACGTCTTGTTTTAATATTTACATAAAAATAGAAACAATAATAGAATACGTTACAATTCTTTTTTTATTCTAATTTAAGTTCAAATTGCAATTTAGTTTTTATTCTTATCCTTATTTTTTGGTATAGCTTCACTTTCTTCTCACATTTGCGTTATTTTATCCGAAAAAGAATTAATCGTGAAAGACATTTCAGATGTAATTTAACAATAATTATTTAGGGAAAATTTTCATATGGTACGCCACACTGAATTTTTCTCTGAATTAATATCGCCATTTCAATCAAACCGAGACGTGTGAAAGGGATAAAATATAAATGTTTACTTCAGAATTTTTACGTTCGTAAAGCTTCGTAAAGTTTCGTTTTCAGGTTACAGTTTTTTTGACGTCGAACTATGAAGTCGACTACTCTAATTGGGGAATTGCCCTCCCTTATGTCACACTTTCCACGGCGCCGTCGCCCGGCGCCGTGAATTTCTACGGCGCGGCGCCGTCGCCGTCGACGGCGACGGCGGACGGTGCCGTGCCGTAGAGATGTAGCCGGGGCCTTTACTTTGTCTAAGGCCCCAGGTCGATTCGGAGTGAAAAATTTTGGGCACAGTTTCGTTAGCAAAATCGTCTGTAAGTATTATTTTGGCACACATTATGCCTTTCACCTGTACATTATTCCCATACATTATAAAAAAAAACTATTTTTCGCCAAATTAAGAGGGGGTATAAAGCTAAATTGCCGATCGTAGATTTGATGTTTATACCCGAAAGTAAGCCACAAATGAGCTGGGTTTTTTTTAATAGAAAATACGTTATATTTGTAAGGGACTGCTCATGGTGAAAACATAAAATAATAATATTTTTTCGATAGAATAAAATCACAAAGTTATGCCTTATTTACTACTAAAATCAATTTATTTCCAATATTATGTACACAACTGAGTCAATATTTGAATACAAAGTGTAAAATTATGTAACCCAGTGACTCTATTTTCACTTTGAAAAAATTGTGTGGATTTTACGAGTAATTAAAAAAAATGAATTTGGCGCTTACGACGGTCTTATTCCGCGCATAACGCTCTCTTTATATCGCACCTGACCCGAGGTGTCGGCCATCTGTTGTTTCATCATTTAGTCGGGCTCGCCCCGTTGAGACGGGAGGACTGTATTTCTGTTTTCCGTGTCAAGAAAGTTCGTTAAAAATGAGCCAATTAAAAAAATATAAAAGAAACACTCTAAAAGAGAATATAAGAAACTAAGAATTCAACTCATGGCTAATTTTCGAAGGTAATGTATCTATATTATTTTACTTTCTTTAGTTTGTTACCAAATATCCACCGTTGCTAGGTAACTCTGGAGTAACGTCGGCTCGGGTATAGTATATGCAAATCAAATAGATGTTTTTGACTACTCGCGTGTTTATTGTATAATATTATTTATATAGCACTAATATAATTATTAAATATATTGCGAAAGTATTTATACATTGTATTATCAATTTTAATGCATTTCAGAGTTGCTTCAGCTCGTAATATCACACAAGCTGATGAATCTGATCCGGTCGAATCGCTTAGTAAAAACTTTCGTCAACTTTGTAAGCTTATTGCAATTGTTTTTTCTCACATTCAGAAAACATTTCAGTAAAATATGCAAATTAATATGAACATGAACAAGTAGAATGATATGATTTGAGATTAACATGGTCATTCACATTAGTACCGAATGTTCACACATTCAAACGGCATGGTAAATACGAGTATCCCGGTGATTTTAATAAAAAAAATTGACCACACGGAAAGCGGATGACTGCCCATGGAAGGATAGCTCAGAGTAAGAGCGCTGGAACGCCAAGGTTCGCGACCCTGGCATTCAAGTCCTATTGTGGGTTTGATTTTTTCCATTATGTACTTATTTAGCATTTATATCAAATTATCTACAAGTAGATTAAAATAGCAATGCAATGCTTATGTGATTGATTTGTCATTAATTTGCAATTATTTTTACAGATCTCCCATTAAACATTTAGAGAAAGTTGAAGTTTTGAGAGAACTAGATCCAAATTGTAATGGAAATTTTGCACCAGAGTGGAATGAGCGGTATATTTTAGCCAGCCTTGATTCAATATGTCAGGGCCCTAGCTTCTTATACGTAATGATAAAATAGGGCAACCATATTATACACAATGTTCATCAGTAATATTGAACCACTATTTGGACTATTTGGATGACCCGACTCAGGATTAGTATTAAATTAATTGAATTCGCAAAAAAAAAATATTTGGGTAATTTATCACATATAGTTAGACGAACATCGCTAGATGTTAAATTAAAGTAAAAGCATTGTTTTTCCCAAATCGTCAAATCGTCGGTGCGCCTGCCAAAGTCGTTATGTGCATTTTTTCTATTTTTTTTTTATTCGCTAGATGGCCTTAAAAAAATGCGCATCAACTGAAAAAACAACCAAGTGTTAATTCCTTTTAGAAATAGATTTGACAAAATATACATGTGCAATTCTGACACTGCAAAATTGGTTATGTGTTCACATGAAGAGTTTTTCATCCTCATGTTGCACATGTCAGAATTGGTTTGCACATAGACAATTTGACAGCTTGTTTTTCTTCGGTTTGTTGGTTGTAAAATTGGTGTTCTACCTTTGTAACAACGTAAATAATCTTATAATAGTAAACAAAACGAGACAGATGATTAAATCAAAACAGCCTCACGTAAGGTCGAAGTCCTGAATAAAGTGAGACGTTTTTACACCATTTGTGTGAGAGTGAATTCACTGTCTATGGCAAGCGGAGCGGCGATATAAAGTAAAAATATTCTAGGCATTATATCAAACAATTCTTCTGAATACAAACCATCATACAGGCGGTAAAACAACCACAGCAAGTACCTTCTGAGGTTGAGAGGGACTACTACCCCGCCTGTGAGTATGGGATGGTCGACGATCCTCAGCGCCCGTCTTTGCACCAAGTCGAAGAGGTCTAGCTAGCCCAGGCAAAACTGTGACAGCAGTACTCCATGTGGGGCAGAACGGGAGCGTTTTAAAGAAGGAGTATTTGCCCCGCAGTGATGTACTACCTTGTTTCTTTGATACCAGCTTGACTTAGTCTTCCAAGTGACTACGGCGGTGATCGTCGCTGACGATAGCGATAGCTCCCTATACTCGAAAAGATGTTAAACGGTGTGTCTAGAAACTTGCGGCGCTATGCTATGCAGACGATAGCACCTTACACGGAGGCTATCACGGACATCCTGCGGCCAAGCAGTCTGATATCGCGGAAAAAAGAAGACCGGACCCTGAGCCACGTTTCTCAATGGGGCTCGGAAAACCTGGTCGAGTTCAACGCCAGGAAGACGCAGGCATGCGCGTTCACAGCAAAGGTATCTTCTTTCCTTCCCCTTCCAACTCTTCAGAGCACGCCACTGCCACTACAGGACAATCTCAATATCCTAGGTATGGATGTTCGCTGCAAACTGAACAACAAAAACTACATTGAGAGTATCATCAAAACAGCCTCGCGTAAACTCGGTGTCCTGAACAGAGTGAGACGTTTTTTCACGCCGGAGCAGCGGTGCCTTCTCTATAAGACACAAATTCGCTCTTGCGTGGAATACTGCTCTCATCTCTGGGATGGCTCCGCAAAGTACTTACTAGATGCTCTCGACAGGCTGCAGCGACGTGCGGTCCATATTATTGGGAATCCTGAGGTCACCAACACCCTCGAGCCTTTGCAGTTGCGTAGAGATATGGCATCTTTGGCGGTATTTTACCGTCTCTACTATGGTGAATGTTCTGATGAGCTCTTCCAACTAATCCCACCCTCTCCTTTCCTATATAGGACAACACGTGCAGGACTTAGACGCCTCCCGCATACGGTGCAGAATATTCCATCAAGAACCAAGCGGTTCGGCGACTCCTTCTTCTGCCGCACTATTAAGTCTTGGAATTCCTTACCAGTTCACGTGTTTCCCTCTTCCTACAGTCACGGGTCCTTCAAGCGGGGCGTGAAAAAGCATATTCTGATGAGGCCGTCAAGCTGAGTGCCATCATTGTAACATGGTACATGTCTGTAATGGTGACCCTCTTTGCAGAGACTTTGCTTACCATCAGGCGAGGCGAAGTCAATTTGACGTGTCCTATATTAAAAAAAAGACTGGAAAAGCGCACCCCGGACGCCGAGGGGAAGGGCTCAGATGCAACTAAAGTTTATAACTAATTGGCAGCATAATGTGCACCTCGGAACTCGGAGATTTGCTCTTCTTTTCTGATTATCGTATTATCGGCTATTCCAGGAACGATCAGCAATTAGTTCCCAACTCCGAGAGGAAAATCGGCACCAGAACCTCGTCCGTTGTTTAACATGTGCACCGACTAGCAAGTGAGGTTGGCTTGGGTCTCAAAGGTGTTAGTAGGACCCTGTACACGGAACAGTTGTACTACTTTTATTTTTTTTACTTGTATGCCTTAATAAAGTTTATAGTGGGTATTTATTTACTTCGTATGTTAAGGCCGCTTCCCACCGTCCGCGATTCTGCGGATCATCACGCACAGCCGACGATCGCGGACGGCAACGCACGCAGACAGGGCTCTTCCAACGGTGCGGGTCGGTCTGTGTAGATCTTTTGATAACTTCATTTCAAAATGCAAAGTGAAAATGAACGTGTCGTCGCTGCAGCCGTGGCTGTGGTATTAATTAACAATTACCAAATTATGCGATCTAGTAAAAGCAAAAAAAAAAACCACGTCGCTAGTGGATATCAGCATACATTAAAATGTCGTTGAACGTAAGTAAGACATACGTCCTATATCTAATTTTATTTATTTTTTGTTTTGTCACCCATGGCAGTGGAATCACGGTAGAAAATTACCGAATGACATAAAATACTCCTTGTCCTGTGATCCTACCGGTGCGCGGTGGGATTATGATTCGGAAAATGATCGCGCAGCACCGCACCTTTGAAGTTACCGCCTCGCGACGGATACCTGCGCACCGCCACGGACGTCCTCTGCCAACACGGACGAGACCCTTCCCACGGTGTGCCGTGCGAGCTGGTCCGCGTCCATCCGCGATATCGCAGACCGTGGGAACCGGCTATAATGTACCTTGCCATCTGTCAGTATTTATCCCTTATATAAATCCTATTGAGGTCCATAACAAATCTGATATGTATATATTTTTCACTTGTAAGAAATGGCGCTAGGAAGATAATTCTGATATGTGTATCAAAATGGAAAAAAAAAATATTGTGGATGGATAGTACCGTTTATAATTTTCACTTATATCTCAGTTCATGCAAAATATTTTTTGGCATCATACTACATTTTTAGTTTTTTGATACGCTCATCAATTATGTAATAAAACAGTTTAATGTCTCTCCTGAAAACTCGACCAAAAACACATAGAGGTTTTGGCAAGCGCAACGACGACATATTCCTTTACTTACTTACTTACCTTTTCATTTTATCAGAAATATTTTTTTTACCAAAAAGAAATTTATTGTGTTTCCAAAGTAGATAGTTAATGATGCAACTCGTATTTTGACAATTTTATCTGAGTATTTTGGGTATACTGTGCGCCTTCAAACTATACATGGCGGGTCGCTGCCACACAAAATAGGTGGCGGACTTGCCGGAGCGACGACAGGCGAGAGCGGGACGTGCGAGGGGTGCGGGTGAAATCTGATTTTTTTCTAGCTTTATGCGCACTCTTAATACTTCCAGACGCTTTCGCTATCGAAACTGTGCCCAAAATCTTTCGCTCCGGAATGACTACAAAATCACCTTGTATATCATCACGCTACAATCAGTGAGGAACAGGATCAGAATTCCACGCGGGTGGACATGCGAGCAACAGCTAGTAGGCAATAATGAGTAACCCATGGAGGACAAAATATGATGAGTAACATAATATCTATCTATGGGTTTACGTCAGTCGTCTAATAACCAGGATTTGAGTTTGTGACCTTACCTCCTTCCTTACCCACTACCGCCGTTCCCAATAACATATTAGGTATTTACAGATAAACGTAAAGATAGAGATAGTTCCTTTATCAAATTCTATTGTTATTTTGCTACTATGAATTGCGTTACCATAGAGATTGATGACGTTTTTATCCTTTCTAATGTCAAAAATGGCGATAGATAGGTTATTGGGAACGACTGTATGCAACCAACGTTTGCACATTTGGACAGTTTCAACTCATCGCCGATATGATATCAGCATCACATACTCTACAACGCTTTCAAACAATCCCGATAGTCTCTCATCCATTACGAATGTCTGCAGCACAACACATCACAGAACTAAAACATGGCATCCATCCAAATCGATATGTGACTGCAGAGCAATCAAACTACTAAAACATATACAAACTGCCGAAATAATTGGATGGAATCATTGCTATTTATTTGCATCTCCAATGACTAGTATGTTACATATATCTCGGACCTAAAATGTTCTCTATACGCGCAATGAACGTTTCTTGGGTGTCTTTTGATGATAGCACGGTGTGCTACTGCGGTAGACGAGCTCAAATCCACCAAGCTAAATAATCCGCCGGAGCCAGAGCCTCATTTGTCTGGTGACTGCCTCGTGGGACTACCCAATGGCACTACTAGTGGTGTCATGGGGAATAATTTTTACCCTTGACAATACCGGTAGTGCTATGGGGAAAGAATTTTACCCTTGGCACTACCAGTAGTGCCTTTGGATAATGCCACAGGGCAGTCACCATTTGTCTCGCGATTTAGGTATAAGATACGTGTCTTAAAGTACCTACACTACGAGTACTAGACGTTAGTCAAGCTATTATGACAAAAGGTCAGAGGAGACCGGTAGGCTACGTAGGTGATAAATGTCGGGCTTGGAACCCGCGCCCATGAATGCACAGAATCGCCTCGATCTAAGCGTAGATTGGTAGTACAGTTAAAAGTAGAAGAAGCTATATAAATCCTACTACTGACTAATTTGTAAAGAAAAAAAGACATGAAAAACCTCCATTACCTATGATTTATTGGTCATCAAATATCAATAACACCAACATAACATCTTAAGCATAAAATACACGATGTAACGAGCAATTTATCTCAAATTCAGACGCTGGACCAGCGCGCACTAGATTATAAACAATATTCGGTGGCTGACCTCATAAATATACGGACGGACGAGTGATGATCCCAAATATTTGCCAACTAGTGCGAGCTTACAGAATTAGACAACGCTAGGTGCCGACTGCTACGTAGGAGGCGTGGGTTCGATTCCCGCTCAGTGCAAATATTTATATGTGGCTAAAAGATATGTGGTGGTAATGGTCTCATTACCATGGACGCCCAAGATCGTGCGAAGTGGAGGAGGAAGAGCCGGAAGGCGGACCCTGAGCTCCGAGGTCATCTTGGCCACGGTTGCAATCAGGAAAATGCGTCTACATGAAGAATATGAAGATGATGAAGAGATTTATGGTGGATATCGGGCGTAGAATCAAGGGAAAGTCAGGTAAGGTATTTGATTTGATTATTGTGAATTAACTTTTTTTTATACTACTTAGGTCGCAGACAAGCACACGGCAATATAACACTTGACATTGTTCATTTTTATATGCACGAATATAACTACATAATTATATTTGCATTAGTAATGTCGTGCCTTGGAGAGCACGTTAAACAGTCGGGCCCGATTGCCGTCGAACATCTATAGCAGTCGTTACGGGTAATTAAACTAGTCAAACTGCAATGCTTCGATATCGCCAATGGGTTGTGGAGATGGCAGTCGCTTCACGGAAAATATCGAAGTTCAGGCAAACTCGCAGTTAAACTGTGAAAGCTTCGGGTATGACTTGGACTACCAAAACATTCGTCAGGGCGACCTTTCAGGTACAATGTAAGCCCTTGAGAATGCCATAAGACGAAACTGGTCAGGTTAATTAAATAATAATAATAATAATAATAATAAACGTCTTTATTGTACACCAAATATAATACAATACATAGTCACTCTGCGGTAATCTCTTACAGGCAACCATGGGATGGAGAGAGAAAATAGGAGAAGAAAATTTTAGGGCAGTTTGGCGTACATTGGATGAAGAAAAGTAAATAATACTATTGAGAAAAAAAAAAAAAAAAAGGAAACACAAACATAATAGCTACCTAAGTATAGGCAAATCTATACTATTATAAAATTGTAAAGTGGTCGTGTCTGTACATTGGAGATATTTAAAAAAAAAAACTTGGGTTATGTTATATTAACGATACTGAACACGAAAATATATTTTTTTCATTTCCTGTCTGTTTGTCTGTTTGTCTGTTTGTCCGCGATGGATGCAAAAACTACTGGACGGATTTTGATGCGGTTTTTTTTGTTAGAAAGGGCTTGCTCAGACTTAAAATCTTACGTTTGTTTGATCGCAATCGGTTGAGTAGAACCGGAGTTGTGAACAATATTGATATTATACGGAATATGAGCGGAAATATAGATGGCGCTTTTTTATTTTTATGGATGAAATTTTATATCTTATCACATCCGAGCAAGTATGTAAATAAATAGACTTTAATTCACTTTATAATTGTGTAAACAAATGCGATTTTAATCATGAAATTATTATTTTTTTGTCAATAAATTTATTTCCGTATACGTAACTAGATGGCGTTAACGCGGTTTTGAACTTACTATGGTTTCGTTCCAACTGGACGTATATAAGCATTTTTTTTTTAATATTTTTTTTTTTCAATTTCTAATCTGTCAGGTATGAAATAGATGTCGGTACTGTCTTAAGATCAGTTACAAAATCGTTTTTCACATAAAGACAGATTACTTAGAGCGTGGTGAAGGATATAGTGGAGTACTGGAGTAGACAAGAGATACAACGGGGAAGCGAAGGAGTAGGGGAGAGGGTGGGGGAAGGGTAAAGGTATGGGGAGTAGAGAGTCGAGTAGATACGCAGGTAGAGGGTTTTTTTTATACCACTTAGGTGGCAGACAAGCACACGACCCACCTGATGGAAAGTGGTTACTGTGTCCTATGAACGTATGCAGCACCAGGGGCGTCACACTCACCCTTCTTGAAGTATCTACCCCATACTATAGTCGTGAGTCGTACTGTAGTAATGAGGTCGCAAACAAGCACGCGGCCCTCCTGATGGTAAGTGGTTACCGTGGCCTATGGGTGAGTGCAACACCAAGGGAGTCACACTTGTGCTGCCTACCCTGTAAGAACTAAGAGCAGGGATGGTGAACCTTTTTTGTGGCTATCGTATAGCACGGGCGCATTTAAATACCTACCTACTTTGTGGTGGCACTGCTGGCGTGCCCAAAAAATTGTGCCACGTACCACCTTTGGCACGCGTGCTATTGGTTCGCCATTCCTGGATTAGAGCTTGGTGAGGGATATAGTGGAGTAGACAAGAGATACAACGGGGAAGGGGAAGGAGTAGGGGAGAGGGTGGGGGACGGGCAAAGGTATGGGGAGTAGAGAGTCGAGTAAATAATGCAGATAGAAGGTTTTTTTTATACCACTTAGGTGGTAGACAAGCACACGGCCCACCTGCTGGTGAGAGGTTACCGTGGCCTATGGGTGAGTGCAACACCAGGGGAGTCACACTCGTGCTGCCTACCCTGTAAGAACTTAGAGAATCTGTCTGACAAAGCCTTTGGTTTTCCCACTGACAGCACAAAGCACAAGCTACTCTCCAGTGAGCTTTGGCTACCCTACTCACCGTCGGAAACACAACACGAGGTTATTAAGCCGCGGCCTTCTGTAGGCCTTCTGTAGGCCGGAGATACTTCCCCAGTCCGACTGCTCCATTGGGACGAATATACCGAGTATATGGCGAGTAAAATGTCTAATCAGTGTTTAAAGCTCAACTTTCAGCACTATTTACAACACCACGCGATAAACGACATCCACGCGGGCGGAGCCGCGGGCAACAGCTAGTATTATATATAAACATACATAGGTACATACATTATACATAAATATCCCAGAAAAAACAATAATATAATAATACACACACATAAATTACACAGAATCACACTATTAATCAGTTGTTCCAACATTGTCAGAGAGACAGGTAGTGGTCCTTGACTAGTTTTTTGAACACAGCCAAGGACTGAGCAAGCCTGACAGTCACTGGAAGAGCATTCCACAACCGAGCCGCTTGAACCGAAAAAGATTTATCGGCAAAGTTAGTGGAATGGCTAAGTATTTTCAGTCTCAGATTCTCTGATGATCTCAAAACCTTCGGGTGAGTGTTGTGCAAGAATTCGAATCGCTGTTTCAAGTAAGAAGGAGTTAATGGGTTAAACAAGATATTATACAATAGGGAGAGAATATGAGCATTCCGGCGAAGGCGTATAGGTAACCACTTGAGTTTTCTTCGAAATTCTGAAACATGATCGTATTTACGTAATCCAAATACGAATCGTATACATACATTTTGGAGTCTCTCAAGCTTGTCAAGTTGGGTTTCGGTGAGATCTAGATAGCTGGCGTCAGCATAGTCAAGAATGGGAAAAATCAGAGATTGTGCAAGCGCAATCTTAGTGGCAGTAGGTAGGAAATTTTGGAGCCTACGCAGGGACCCCGCCGCAGCAAAAATTTTACGCCTTAGTTCTAGGAGTTGTGGCCCCCAGGATAAGCGACTATCAATAACAATGCCTAGATTTTTTACTTTGTCACTGTAAGGGACTGTTGTTCCGTTGCAGGTCACTTGGGGTAGGGTTGACCAATCTATTTTATCAATCAACCTGGAGCTGCCGACAATAATGACAATAAACATATCGTGGAAAAGTACAAGTGCGTTAGCAATACGTAGAGATCCGATTCTCAGCACTCCATGGATTCACCGTGCGGTCGCCGGGTCCATAGCGTATACAGAGAGGAACACCGTGACGGCGACTGGGACTTGCGACCCAAATGTAGGTTTAGGGTGGCCACCGCGTGATGCATCCGCGCTCACCTCCACCGTCAGTAGTGTCCCCCCCCCCCTCCCCTACCTATCCAAATTTGGTAAGATCCTATCAATGTCGCTTTTGATATTCGATTTAGTAAGTAGTAGTAGTTAAGTAAATTTAACAGGAATTACCCTTGCTCCTACTCTACATACTAAAATTCAAACACCGAAAAAACGCATCAGATACAATGCGTTCAGTGATTACCAAAGATACAAAAGGTCGTGAGAGTGAGAAGGTCGTGAGTTCGTGACTCGAACACAATAATACACTTTTCAATACAAATAAATAAACTATGGTTATAACTATTTGCTTACGGCTCAATATTTGCGTTGTAATAATAAAAAATGCACTCAACATACAACTGCATTTTTTCGCTTCGCACCAACGTAAACTAACAGAGTGTTTTCTAATGAAATTCTTTTGTGGTTCTTAAGGTGGGTCTACACTAGACGAGCCGAGCACGAGCCTATGCTAGCATTGTATCGGAATTGCAGTTTTAGACAAAGAAATGTGATGATGAGGCAGTAGATAGCTGCCTCAGCTGCCTCGTTCGAGGTTCGTACGTCGGTCCACACTACACGAATTTTGACTCAGCTCGTGCTCGACTCGTCTAGCGTAGGCCCACCTTTACGTATTTACGTCTATTTCTCATTATGGTTGTCTATGAAATATAAAACTAAGTCTGCCATCTCCTTAATACGTTAACCAGGACAGGAAGTTAAAACCCCGGACTTTGGTGCTTGTCTTTTGTGGATAGCACAGGGTGCTACAGCGGTGGACGAGCTCAAATTCACCAAGCATAGATTTTTACAAAACAATCCGCATGCGCCAGGACCTCATTAATCTCGCGACGTAGGTAGTTCCAAGATACGTATCCTGAGGTAATTAGCAGCATCGGGGTAAAACGGGTGATGACTAGCGTTGAAAAAATAGGTGAATTCACGCATATGGTGTAGTCAGTCAGTCCCCAGATCCATAACAAACCTGTTGTTAAATTTCACTAACGCACAGTTGGATGTCTCAAGGGTTTTGGAAACCGTCCAAGGTCTATAACAGTATTACATATTTTAGATGAGGACACTCGGTTCACATGTCCGCGTAGTGCACGGACGGGTATCGACCTGAGCGTATACACAGCGGCAAAAGTTGCTTAACAGGTTGTAATTTGCATAGATAGATAACTCTTTATTGTACACCGAGAGATTTACAATAGAAAAAAGTAATACGTAAACAGTTGTATGTAAGGCGACCTTATCGCTGAAAGCGATTTCTTTTAGGCAACCTTGAGATGATCTTTTCAATGTCTCATGAAATAATGAACAAAACTTTTCCTCTGGGGATCATAATTTACGGTGAAAGGCTTTTACGTTGCGCAAAGACGTATGTAAACGAGAATTTCAATTATTGTCCTAGGCGCATTTAGGATGCTCAGCTGACAGAGCATTCAGGCTTCAATTCATGTCCTGAATGTTGGCTTTATCAGATTTAAAACGGGTAAAATTAGCATGAAAACTTCAGGATTCCATTCACAAGCATGACTGTACTCTGTACTAAATGCAGTGGCGAGCGGTCCCTATACCACAATTCCGGCTGGTTTGTTTTTGCAAATATGGTAGAGACCATTTTAAGGATCCTAAGGTCCATGATAAACGAACCCTTTTGAAAATATTCACCCTTCGCCACTGCAGTACAGAGTACAGTCTTGCTTGTGAATGGAATCCTGAAGCTTTTCATACTCCTTTTTTAAATCGGATGAAGCCAACACTCAGGACAGGAACTGAAGTAGTGTGTAGTGCTATATTGTAGTGGTACTCACCTGAGAGCCTTGCTAGCTGGCTGCTCAATGATCTGCACGTAGGGCTGCGCCATTGCGCCGAATGACGGATCAGCCAAGGTGATCGCGTCAACTGAAACAAAAAGTACTTCGTTACTACAGAATACTCTACAAATTACAGCCAGGGTGGGCTCAACAAGTCCTGGCACTCCTGACTTGTGGTCGTGGAGGGTGACATACTTGCAAATAGTCTCACTACCATGGACGCCCAAGATCGTGCGAAGTGGAGGAGGAAGAACCGGAAGGCGTACCCTGAGCTCTGAGGTCATCTTGGCCACGGGTGCAATCAGGATAATACGTCTCCATGAAGATGATTTATTTATTTATTTATATTTTTAAAGAAGGCTTTCGACTTTCGACTAATAATTAAAATTGAGTACACAATTTATATTGTCACTTGTCAGATCGGCAATTACAAGCCCCCACATTTAGAGCCTCCTAGAAATTACAGCGGGACTTCACCAAGATTTTTGGGATCCGTTTGGCCCTTTTAGGGGCAGGCAGGTCAGACGGCAGTCACTCTCACAATGCTATTACCTATCATTGAGCAGTGTAGAGGTAGACGTGTGATAGCGTGTGTGTGTGCTGTGGAACATCATTATTATGAGCCGGCCAAAGTAATTTTATTAATTTAGCGCGAATGTGATTGTTTCTTGACATAATATGGTGTTATTGGAGCAGGTAGCTGATACCGGTGATACCGGTACCTCTATGTAAGCACCCTTATGTTAATAAATAAAGATATGTACACACAGACATACGACAGACTGCGTACAACTCGTATTACGCTAGGACTATAAGATTTATTGCCAAATTCATGTTAAGGACACTTACACACATCACTAATATTCAGCGGCTCACCATTCTGGCCATCGTCTATAGGTAGAACGTTTTCTGTAAAAAAATAAAACATTTTTATAGACATGATTCATTTGTTTTTGGGAACGAATCGCTAATTTACATAATTCATTCCCGTCTTATTCCCGAACCGTGACCTAATATTCGTTCTAAACAGCTGATTTAGTTATACATACATTACACCTGTATACTACATCTTTACTTCATTACATTACATTATTAATTTAAATTAATTCATAAAAATACGGAACTGAAAGAGCACACTGACTAGAAAAATACGGTTTCAATACATAGCTCTGGGTGCGTGGATATGATCAATCATATTTTTGTGACTTTCATGCGACTTACTAGGAGAGGCCATACCGCCATGCTTAGCTTGTAAGTAAAGTCAGAATCAGATCAGATCGATCTTGACGAAAAACGTACTACGTAAACGTATTTTGAGACTTTGTAGTCAAGATAGATCTGATGCTGACTGTACCTACTCGTACTTATAGTTTTTCTCGCCCGCCAGAAGGCCAATTCTCCTAATAAAAATATGTTACAAATTCAGTTTCGAGTTCGACTCGATCTGTCAAAATCAAATGAAATATATATCAAAAACATTTTTTTTTTTCGTTTCACAATTTTCAAGAAATAACAATGACACCGTAGTCTTTTTTAACCTTTCATCGATTAGTTTTGAAAAAATCTTATTACGAGAATTGGCCTCTTTTCATTTAAATTCGTCATCGTATTTGACATTTGAGAGTTTGAGATTAGAGTGAGACTGAATTTTGAATAGATATTATTTTAGGACACAAGGTATTTAGCTCGCTAGCTCGCTCGCTCGCTAGCTGGCGGTGTGGCCTCTCCTTAAAGAATGATATCATTATCATAATATTGAAAGTGCCAGTGAATGCAAGTTGAAAGTGAGCAGTTGAAGAGATGCGATCATCAGCTCTATTGTGATGACAGAAAAGTTCAAAGTATGAATTAGACGGTTTTAGGAGCAAAGGCAGACCCGAAGTAAGATGGATGAACTGTATGAGAGTTAATAATGAGTCATTTAGGAGGTGATGTATCACGGCTTTTTTTCATTGCCACAACACAACGCGTTGTGGAAATATGACATGACAACCAAATTAGAGAAAAATAATTTATTTTGTATAATCATTAAAACGGAACTTAAAAAACGTCAAAAATTATAAAGACTTGTTTAGCAAATGGATCACCGCAGGTTCAAAACACAGCCCCGACTTGAGAAGACTCCAGCAGGAGACTTTGGAGTAATCGCTACTGATCCATACTAATCCATACTTACTAATATTATAAATGCGAAAGTAGCTCTGTATGTCTGTCTGTTACGCTTACACGCCTAAACCACATAACCGATTTTGAAGAAATTTGGTATAGGGGTAGATTAGACCTTGAGAAAGGATATAGGCTATGTTTCGTCGCGATAACCGATATCCACGCGAGCGGAGCCGCGGGCAACAACTAGTGTTAAATATTTGCATACAAACATGTTTATCTTTTGGCTCGCGTTGAAATTTTTAATAAGCATTACAATGTAGCCCCCTATATGAATGACCACAACACGACAGGGTTACTTGTAATAAATTTGCGAATTTCTTACGTTACGTAATCTCATAATCTGCTACTGATAAGGAGTCCTTATGTGTTTTGTAACTTTAGCTTCACAGTTACTTTATTATAAACTAGTTTGTGTCCATGTTCTATCTGAATGAAAAATAGCTACGAAAGTGTGAAAGGCATCATCAATAATTATACTAGCTAAGTATACCATTTCTAATTATTTTCTGTGTCTTAGCTACAATAATTTTGCTTAGTTAATTATATCGTTTCTATAGAAAAACATTATGTAAAACAACACGAATTAATTAGTTTCATTGTTGTTGTCCAGTTCAGTGTGTTTATGTGTATTGACTATCTCTGTGGCGTAGCGGTAGTAACGCGGCCGCTACGCAGGAAGCGCGGATTCGATCTTAGTGGGTATTGGGGATCATAATGCAAATATGCATGAATAAGAATATTTGCATTGGTCTGGGTGTATCTATGTTCGTATAATATGTATGTTGTATTTACCAAAGAAAATGTATCTAAGTACCTACGTTTATCCGCATTGTAGAACCCATAACACAAGCTAGTTAAGCTATCCTTACTTTGGGTCTAGATAAAGTTGTGTAAAATGTCCTACAATACTTATTTATGTCCGTTTGTTTATTAACAAAAGTAGAAGCTCATAATGAAATTTAACTTGAGCAAAAACATTCATTCATTCTTAGTAGGCAGGTTCTTCTAACCTTGCTATTGAATGTAACTTCATAAATAATCAGCTTGGTAATTAATTAGTTCTCTTATGTAAAACCGATACCTCTCGCATTGTTTAGATCGTTATCGTAGGTTATCGTGTATTATTTACCGTTAAGGCTTAGCCACTTTGAACAAAACTGTGTTCGAGGTAGAAGATTTTGCAAATTATTCGGAATGAGTAATATAATTACAAAAAAAGTCGAAATGACCGCCGGAAAAAAAATTGTAACATGTCTTGAAACTTGTCAGTTTCACTGCCAAAAGTTTTTGCCAAAAATTGTTTCTCATTCAAAAGGAATTTGTTTTTGAGATCAGCAGAAATATACTACAGTAACAAGTTTAGATCATTGACACCTGTCCGTTTGTTGGCGCTTTTAAAATTGTTAAAAATATTATTTTTAAAAATGACAACCTTACATCATCTTAGTCACTGACATCCACGCGGGTTTAGATTGTAGACAATAACTGCTAAAAACATGGCGGGCAGTCTTTGCGGACTGTAGATAGAAATGAAATCTTGCAGGGCAGTCTTTGCAGACTGTAGATAGAAATTAAATAATGACGGTAACGGCCCAAACATTCGGTGACGATGACGCGTTTTCTACGATTTCTGTTTATCTAAAACGTGCTCAACGCGCCTAAAGAAGTTTTCACTTCCATTATAATGACAACAGCACTATACGACTTACTGTGGAGAACTTCCAAAAGTCTTCTCCGACATGCTTCTTCCGGTTCGGAAGCGCTTCTTCTATAAATACGATGCACATCTACTTGAGGCATCATCATTCACGCACAAAAAAACCAAATATCCTCTAAAGATTTAACAAGGCAGTGCTTGATCACAGCTACCAAATACTACATGGTTTGAATACTTTTAGAAATCACAAATAAGTGATGAAACTGTATTTTTTAGGTTTCTTGAGACCACTGTTCCACCCAGAGTGGATGAACACGGACTGGAGAATTTGTACAGCTATGAACGAATATTCGGTCGAGATTAATGTAAAGAAAAGATAATGCAAATAAATCATGATGTACATGCAAAATACAACTCAATATTGTGTTTGATAAAGTTTGTAGCAAAAATTTGGGGTGTTTATTTTTTTTAGCCGCGCGATTGATACATTCTGGACAAACGTGACCAAGTAAATATGTTTGTGCCTTGAAACAACCGTTTTGGCTCAAAGTACAAGTGAATAGGCTCCCTAATTTGATCCATAAAAAAGGTTATTTATGTAATTTATGTTAGCCTAAAAATGTTTTTTTTTTTTTCAATATACATAAATATGTAGTATCTTATGCAATAGTTTATTTATTACAATAAATAACCGTTTTAGCTCAAAGTACAAGTCAATAGACTCCCTAATTTGAATAAGAATAAGAATAAGAACTTTCATTTCCGAGAATATGGTAGGTTACAGGTGTTGGGGTGATTAGGAGTATACAGCATGTTGATCTATAAGAAAGGTTATAATATGTACCTAATTATGTTTTGTTTTGTTGTAATTTTTTTTTTTTTTCTAATAAAGTATCTTAAAAAAAAGGTTAAAAGGGAGAGGGGGTTAAAAGGTTTAAAGATTATGTTAAGTTAAATTATTTTTCTTATATATTTATTTAGGCTGTAATGCCTAGCCTTTTAAATGTTAAGTAGTATAAGTACATCATTTTCACCTAAATGACTACGTAAACTTAATCTAATAAAATAACTAATAATCAGTAAAAATTTAAAATAAAATTTACTTAGCTTCTGTTAAGGCGAAGTTTCTTTGTATGCAGCAGTTATAACTATATTTGTTTATTTGATTAGGTATGTACTACAACCTAAAACCCTCATCATCCTCCGAAGCTTCTATAAATTTAGTTGGATTCGGCTTTCAGTCTATGGAATCAGCCGAACGCCCATATTTTCCCTGAAGCGACTACCCTGACCTCCACAACCCACTAACGACATCGACAGTTGTGGGACTTTTTACCCGTAAAGAATGCCGTAGATATTCGTATGACAACAGGGTTCAACGGCATAAAATGTTCTCCAAGGTACAGAAGGAGTATCATACCTATCACTATGTTATTGACCACCCATCGTAAGACTAACCAGCAAGTATTGCTTAACCTTGCGACGCACTAGCTTACTCAGTTACCACTTAACCGCGAGTGGCTCGTGCGAGTTTCTAACTGCGTAATTCATATTTACTTTATAATTTAAATTTATGTAAATGTGTATTTAATCGCGCACTCGGCATCTGGCGCGCTCGGTATGTCTGACTGCAGAGCGCAGGCGTAAGTGGACAGATAGTTAACTTATTTTAAACTAGCCTTTGCCCGCGGCTCCGCCCGCGTGGATGTCGGTTATCGCGACCAAACATAGCCTATGTCCTTTCTCAAGGTCTAATCTACCTCTATACCAAATTTCATCAAAATCGGTTCAGCGGTTTAGTCGTAAAAGTGAGACAGACAGACAGACAGAGTTACTTTCACATTTATAATATTAGTAGGGATTTATTAACATAGATAAAAGCCAATACAAATATCGAGACCTAGCCAAATCCGTAGTTAAGACTGGTAAAGCGGACCCCAGACTCCGAGCTGAAAGCTTCGGATGCGACTGGGAATTAACGCTAGGAGGAAGAAGAAACAAGCAAATACAGCTCAGGCGGGACTCGAACCCGCGATCTTCCCCTTACTATATGTAGTTAGCATATTAAATGCTTTAAAATTTCATTCAATTATTTGAAAAGCAATTTCTCGACCGATTTTGAGATTTTGTTTAGATACAAAGGACAAATAATTGAAAAATAAAAGAAAAGTCACATTTCGTAAAACTTTAAATCTGAATAAATCTTAATTATGTAATAAAATAACGAAAGCCGACCGCATACGACAACTGCAGACGCATGCAGCAGATACAGCGTACCCATTACTTGTTAAACTCCGATACGAATAAAGGGGACCATTGAGAAGCCGCAATGAATTACGCGTATCTGCTGCGTGCGTCTGCAGTTGTCGCATGCGGTCACCTTCGGAATCATACTTTTAACGAAATTTGTTATTCTAGTACATTTAATGCAAATTAGTATATATTATCCTAAACGATATGCTTCTTGTCTTGTTCAAGGACTTTGAACATTTAAAAATTTCAATTTGTAATTATATTATTAACAATTATACTTTTGAACCGCAAACTGAAAACACGTTCACTAGATCAAAACAGAAAAGTAAACAAACAGTATTTTTATCTTCATACATGCATACAGTCACGTGTATTAACCATTGGAGCAGGCAGAGAACACTATTGTTTCCACTTGCTACAATCCTCACACATTTCGCTTCTCCTACTTTCGTAATTGTTTTCACACATGGTCTTCTCTACGAGTATTACTATTTATTGTCAATGTTTATACATTTTAAATGTTAACCTAACGAAATAGTAAAATTTCTTTCTGGAAAACTACCTATAGCAATTGATAATTGAGATAGAAAAAAGCGAATACAGCTCAGGCGAGACTCGATAGCAATGTATACATTTGTTGCCCGTGGTCCTACTACCTGGCCCTACTGGTAGGACCACGGGCAATTTTTTTTTGTCCCTAGTTTAATCAGTAGGACTGTAAAAAATCATCTTTATTTTGTATGGGCAATGGTCCTACTAAACTGTGGTAGGACCATGAGTAATTTTTTATTGTCCGTAGTAAAACTGTTAACTTAAATGCTACATCGGCAAAGAAAAACTATGTTATGATGACAAAATATACGTCTATAAACCGTTTTCCAATTGCGTCACTATTCTATTCGAAACGTCACACGACGTACAATTATTATAATAATAAATTAGATATCAAATGGTTTATTTACGTCATGAATAATTCACGTTCCTACGTATTTCCAAAGAATTTATGATAAATGAGTCATTTCCTTCACGGACGGTTTTTATTAAGTAGTCTTGTCAGTTATTGGTTTTCGTTGTTATTGTGTGATTTACAGGTACTTGGCTGGTCTAAGATTCAAGTCAAATACAACGACATTATAAGAAGTCCTGACTGACGTCGTGGAAGGTGACATGCACGCAAATGGTCTCACTATCAAGGACGTCCAAGATCGTGCGAAGTGGAGGAGAAAGAGCTGGAAGGCGGACCCTGAGCTCCGAGGATATCTTGGCCTCGGATGCAATCAGGAAAATACGTCTCCATGAAGAAGATGATGACAATGAACAACCGGACCCAATTGCCTATTGATGAATAACGCTTCAGTGCCAGACCAGAATATGGTCTTATGCTCCATATTCTGGTCTGGGATTGGGGGTCAGAAAAAGTCAAATTAAACTGAATAAAAGTAGGAGAAAGAGAATAGAGCGGACTGAGCGGACCTCGGGCTCCTATTTGATCATCACCAGGATTGACGCCGGATTATGAGGATTTATGTTCGTCAACAATAACATAATTTGTTTTTGTGTACACAACGTTTAGCTCTAAGCCCTAACGTGAACTCTGTCGCCTGACTCACTGAGAGACAGGACCTTTCACCAGGATGCACATTCTATTCTTATTATGAAGTATAAATATATCTTATTACTACCTTATTAGATTACGAAAAAGAGAAAAAAAAAACATACCAACATTATTTAGTGGTATCACTAACATTCTTCAAAAAACACATAAAACTTGATCACTAATAGTAACTAAAAAATAAACAAAATGGCGGGAACTATCTCCGTACAGTTTCACAATAGGACACAAATCCGAGCACATACCTCGATGACACGTGAATACAAACTAAAACGTTTATTACAGGAAAGTCGAAGTCATACCTTTGCACTGTACATACAGTGTATACTTAACATAATCGTATGTATACTAAATCAGTTTAGGAAAAACCCAGGTACCTGCATCTTTACCGTTGTACCAAAATAGTATCAATACTGTCAATACTATATGGAAGTATTGCTCGGGAGATATATCTTGGACCTAAAATGATCTCTATAGCGCAGTCACACAGTACACTTTTTTAAGCTATTGCATAGCTTCTATCGCGGGCCTTGAGCGTGCAGACCGAATCCAGAAATTCCGTAACGAAAAAAAAACCTAACACGCCCAACTCCG
This sequence comes from Eilema depressum, assembly GCA_914767945.1. Lineage (NCBI taxonomy): Eukaryota > Metazoa > Arthropoda > Insecta > Lepidoptera > Erebidae > Eilema > Eilema depressum. The sequence continues at coordinate 22,060,600 of OU612020.1, forward strand.
AGCTCGCACGAATCGAGCCGAGCTGCAGGCACATGCTGTAACAAACATCTCGAATGATCGAAGTGAGCTCGATAGCTGAATCCGCGGTGAGATGTCAATTTGTATGCGAAATTGACATCTCACCGCGGATTCAGCTATCGAGCTCACTTCGATCATTCGAGATGCCAGTTACAGCATGTGCCTACTGCTCCGAAGTAGCTCCGCTTAACGTAAGTAATTATAATTGCATAAGTTGTTAGTTTTCAAATTCAAATTCAGACTCAGACTCAGATTCAAATGCAAATTCAAATTCAAATTATATTATTATTTATTATATATTTATTACTAGCTTTCGCCCGCGGCTCCGCCCGCGTGGATGTCGGTTATCGCGACCAAACATAGCCTATGTCCTTTCTCAAGGTCTAATCTACCTCTATACCAAATTTCATCAAAATCGGTTCAGTCGTTTAGGCGTGAAAGCGTGACAGACAGACAGACAGACAGACAGAAAGACAGACAGAGTTACTTTCGCATTTATAATATTAGTAGGGATATTGCATAAGTTCATAAAAAAATGCTATGCAATAGCTTTACCGCGGCAGTCCCCGAGTGCCACACGTCTTTTTTTTATTTAGGACATGTCAATTTGACTTCGCCTCGCCTGATGGTAAGCTGAAGGCAAAGTCTCTGAAAAGAGGGTCACCATTACAGACACGTACCATGTTACAATGGTGGCACTTAGCTTGCCGGCCTCATCAGATGCTTTTTCACGCCCCGCTTAAAGGACCCGGGACTGTAGGAGGAGGGAAACACGTGAACTGGTAAGGAATTCCAAGTCTTAATGGTGCGGCAGAAGAAGGAGGTTTCTTGGGTTGTCTTTTGAGGATGGCACAGGGTGCTAGTGCGGTGGACGACCTCAAATTCAGCAAGCATAGATTATTAAAAAACAAACCGCGCGCGCCAGGCCCTTGTTTGTCTCGCGATTTAGGTCCAAGATACGTGTCACGAGGTATACGAGAATATCTTTGGCTGCTAACTTGCCTTGATACTCGTATTTAATCACTATTGATAAAAAATATACATAAATATTAAGGTAACGTTATCAGAAGTTAGATTTGATACTGTTTACTTAACGTAACTAATAACCATGCGTAGTTTGAGCGGGACAGACGGCCAGCCAAACATCTAAAGTGGGTGACAGACGTGCGAGTAAGTACACGGACTTATGGCTCGGCGACCTTACTCGCACGTCTATCACCTTAAGTTCGCGTACTTTAAAACCGCCGAGTAAGTTCGTTGGCGATCTAGCAAGTTTGAAATTCGTAATTAGAGGTTTGCACCGGTGCGGAATTTCGTGAACCGGTGAAAAACACCGGTGTTTTAGCAAGATCTTAGAAGAATATGACATGATAGAATTCCTATATAGCACAAAGCCTCTTCTCTCGACAACATTGCAATACAGTGTGAGCAAGCTTGCCGTCTGTCACCGACGCGACGGCGAGCCGAGTAAGTTCGAGAACTTAAAAACCGCGTGCTTAAAGTACGTACGTCTATCACCCACTTAAAGGATAGTGTCATACATAGCTGTCATGAGCATGACACTTATGACAAAAAATGAATTATTTTAGGAGCGTATTTTTGATCCTAATTCATTCGCGGCCCGGTTGAGTTTAAAACGCATAATTTATGCTGTTTCGATAAGACAAATAAGCGTTTTTTGTTGGTTTTCGTGAGTTTATGCGAAAAGTACAATTTGAATTAATTATTATTTAACAACATTACATTTTAATTTATGTAAAATGTATAACTATATGTTGTAAAATAACATAATATGTTGTAACAAAAAAAAATTATGATTCAAGAACGGACTGCGCCTTAATATAAAAATTAACACCATATATTTTTTTTTCTAGTTCTATTCCATGACCCTCTTAAGCTTTTATGCTAAATAGCGTACCATTTTTTTCCATCATCTATCGATCTATAAATCGATATTTCCATCTTGTTACTCTCTCATATAGATGCGATTGTTTGAAAACCTGTTATACCAGCCATTGAATCACTTACTGTAAGAATGTCGTAATACATAGATCAGATGGAACTTCATCAACGATTACATTTTTATTACACAATGTTGAAAATATTACGGAATTTTACCGTTTTAAATACTATTCGCAAAAAAAAAATTAGATACATAACATTGTTGAAATGTAAAGCTTCCTTATATATTTGAGTCATATTAGGTATATTGAAAATTATTCTATCTAGCCTCCCGCCCGCGTGCATCTCGGTTAACGCGATCTTTGCTCATATCTTCGGTTCTGCTCAACCGATTGCGATCAAACAAACGTAAGATTTTAAGTCTGAGCAAGCCCTTTCCAACAAAAAAACCGCATCAAAATCCGTCCAGTAGTTTTTGCGTCCATCGCGCACAAACAGACAAACAGACAGGAAATTCCAAAAAAATATTTTCGTGTTCAGTATCGTTAACATAACATAACCCAAGTATTTTTTTTTAAATATCTCCAATGTACAGACACGACCACTTTACAATTATATAATAGTATAGATGTTGAAAATATTACGGAATTTTACCATTTTAAATACCTACTATTCGCAAAAAAAAAATTAGATACATAACATTGTTGAAATGTAAAGCTTCCTTATATATTTGAGTCATATTAGGTATATTGAAAATTATTTTAACTAGCCTTCCGCTCGCGGCTCCGCCCGCGTGCATCTCGCTTAACGCGACCTTTGCTCATATCTTCGGTTCTACACAACCGAGTCCGATCAAACAAACGTAAGATTTTAAGTCTGAGTAAGCCCTTTCTAACAAAAAAAAACTGCATCAAAATCCGTCCAGTAGTTTTTGCATCGACAAACAGACAAACAGACAAGAAATTAAAAAAAAAATATTTTCGTGTTCAGTATCGTTAACATAACATAACAAAAGTATTTGTTTTTAAATATCTCCAATGTACAGACACGACCACTTTACAATTATATAATAGTATAGATTAAGTATTCTAATGTATAAAATTAAAAATCAGCAAAAGTTTTACGATTTTAAATATTTCATTAAATGTTTATTAAATTAAATAACCTTACCGCCTATAGGCAGTAAAACTATTTAAGCTATATTGGCAAAAGCAACACAGTTTTGTTATCAAAATCAAAACATGAATTTTTGAAAAATCGATCAATTAATTAGCTTGAGAACCCATAATTTAAATGGCTATATTTAATTTAATAATGAAGTCAATTTATCACTGGAGTTGAATCCAAAGCGATTATCGACAATTTACACAAAAACATGCAATATCATTTTTATTGCATTTTTCAATCGTTTTCAGTAAAAGCGCGGCGTATTCAAATATGTCCCCGATAGACAGCAAAAGGCTCGCCCTCTACCAATGTAGAACATTTTTTTACATTGATGATGAAATGTTGATAATATTAATTCCTGGTACATAACACATACATGTATAACACCTGACACATTATTTTTTTTTAATTTTTTTTTTATTTATTTATTTATAATCGTGCAAATTAACTTCATACAAAATAACTCACCTTCATAACTGTATATGTGGAGCCCATGAAAATCCGGGCTTAGTAAGACCAACGTCATTATTAACGAAATTAAATAACCGTCTTTTTACACTGTTTAAATTATAATTTATTATTATCCGTATCACCCATATTCTCTCATCGCGGCCGAGCGAAATAGAGGACGCTCTAAGCAGTACTAGTTTTACAATTATAATTATAATATCTGTAGACTGTATGTGCGACGCGGTATAGGTATGAACGTCATCTGTGCCTGGGTAAAACCCATTCCCAAGTTTTATAACAACGAGTGATGATAGGGTTGACACTTTTTGAAAAAAGAAATTCGATTTTGATACACCAATGAAATTAATATTTTGGTCACTAGATTGTTTACCTTTGTCGAAGAGACAGAAAAGACACGACTCTTCCCAATCATGCTGAGAGTGTCTTGTGTAGAAGATACAATACGTGTCGGGAATTTACTTAGCGGATTACCTTTTTTATTGATTTGATTGTATGCGCCTTCGGGCATTCGGGGTCTAAATCAAGTTACTAATTACCAATGATGCAGGTGCAGGTTTAACTGTATGGGAAGTCAGGCGGAACCAATGACTTCATATTTCACATTTACTAGCTAAGATAAAAAAAACTGTGAAACAGTTGTTCACCATTAACTAAAAGCTGAAGATTATTATGTTTTAGGTATCACGTAAAAGTAGTAGGCGAACTACTGTTGAAATGAAACTAACGTTAACGGGATTCTATCGCGATTTATTTCTTTATTTTTGCACTATTTCCAACGTTTCAGTTACTTTTCAGCAACTATGGACTCGAGGAGACGTTACACAGTATCTAATTTAGGTAAAGATAAGGAAAATAAATAAACAAATAAACAAACAAAAAAAAAACAAATAAATAAATAAATAAAATTCTAATTCTATTACATTATATCACTAGCCAATGTTGCGTTTGATGATAATATTTTTCACGGAAAATAACATATTCATTGAAAAAGAATAATACCATACTATGAAATGTCCATGTCGCTATGTTGACATCGAACGCAATATTAGTAAGGCAAAGCCCTTAAACCGCGATGTCGTCCATACAATCAAATAGTCAACATGTTGTTTTTTTTTAAGACGGAAAAACCGTAGATTTATCCACAAATTAGGGTTGACACTTTTCAAACAGTGGAATTTATATTCTCCAAATAAAATAAGAGACTGTGGAACGAACTCCCTGCTGTGGTTTTTCCAAGCGACTACCGTATGGGGTTCTTCAAGAACGGCATAGAAGGTTCTTAAAAAAAAAAGAGAAATGGTCTGTGAGGAAGACCATTGAAGATGTAGTTTACAGTATGATGTAGGTACTTCTGTTCCTAAAGGATAATGGGTTCACTGATTTATTTAATGGTACTCAGAAAATTATTGCGATAACTTCGAACTACGAAAACTATACAGAGATTAAATGTTTCATTCAATGTTAACTGCTGCTGTTAGGGGTCGCAGGTTCAATGCCCGCTCATGGTAAATTTGTATGCGTGAAGCTTGTATTGGTCAGAGCTTATCTATGTAAGCAGGTAAGAATTTGTAAAAAAAATGTATTTTAGTACCTACGTTTATCCGAGGACCCATTATTATAAGCTCTCCTTATTTGGAATCTAGATGGCGCGCACTGTGTTATGCTTGTATTGCATGTATTATATTCTTGGTGTACAACAAAGAGGAAGGTATAGATATACTACTGTTGCCGGCAGCTGCGCTCGCGATATATGTCCTTTCCCAAGGTCTAATCTACCCCTGTTCCAAATTTCATCACAATCGGCTCAGTGGTTTAGGCGTGAAAGCGTAAGACAGACAGAGCTACTTCGCATTTATAATACCTATTAGTATTGATATTAATGTACCGATTGTAAGGTGTCGGGTGTGTCGACACATATTATTGCAATTAGTAAGCAACGTGGCAACCCTATCATATCTAGTTATTAAACGACTGTGTTATTATAGTGTGAACTTTGACAGGGGCAGGTTGGATTCAGCTCAGTACAGCAATAGACACAGTAGCATTAGGACCAAAAATCAAATCGTGTGGTAAGATGTTAATAACTATAGAGATTATTTTTTGGAACTGTTTTAGTTCTTTTCGAAAAAGTTGTAATTTATTTTCAAATTTTAATGATCGTTTTTAGATATACATACTTTAAATAGTTTTAATTCATTTCATAGTATTAGCGTTGTTTCTGGTTGTATTTAAATATTTAAAATTTTAGATGGTCGAATTAATAAAGGGGGTTGGGTAATGTTGGCGTCGTGTCGGAATTGAGCGGCCATCAATGAAATTGGTATAATATGAAAGTACAGTATAAAGTGATCAAAAGTTACTATGGACAAACTTCTCTAAACTATATCGGGACTTAGCTATACAGGGTGGTATTTTTCAACTTTACTTAGATGGAAGTACTCTAAATACTGAAGATAGCGAATTCCACTGAAAAGAAACATTCCCTTATTTTTAAAAAGAATCAAAACTGCATTCATAGTTTTCTGAAAATGCCACACCCGGTAGTCGAACCGACTAAAATCTTCCCATAACCTTCTATTTCATAGATTTCCTTTTACTTAATTTACCAAGTTTGTTAGAGAGATTTGAACCTTATGATCGACCCTATAGATTGATGTAATAAAAATACAGGGTGTTATTTTTTCGAATTGTAGTCGGTTCGATTAAAAGGCGTGGTAAACGAGTTTTCAGCATTCCTTAAATGCAGTTCTGTTTCTTTTTAAAAAACATACTAAACTGTATGCAAAGTTTTCTGAAAATGCCACACCCGGTAGTCGAACCGACTAAAATCTTCCTAAATCTTCTTAAATCTTCTATTTCATGGATTTCCTTTTATTTAATTTACCAAGTTTGTTAGAGAGATTTGATCCTTATGATCGACCCTATCGATTGATGCAATAAAAATATAGGGTGTTATTTTTTCGAATTGTTCGATTATAGGGCGGGGCAAACGATTTTTCAGCATTCCTTAAATGCAGTTCTATTTCTTTTTTAAAAACATACTAAACTATATTCAAAGTTTTCCGAAAATGCCACACCCGATAGTCGAACCGACTAAAATCTTTCTAAATCTTCTATTTCATGGATTTCCTTTTATTTAATTTACCAAGTTTGTTAAAGAGATTTGATCCTTATGATTGACCCTATCGATTGAAGCAATAAAAATACAGGGTGTTATTTTTTCAAATTGTAGTCGGTTCGATAATGAGGCGTAGCAAATGATTTTTCAGCATTCCTTCAATGCAGGGCTGTTTCTTTTTCAAAAACACACTAAACTGTATTCAAAGTTTTCTGAAAATGCCACACCTAGTAGTCGAACCGAATGAAATCTTTCTAAATCTTCTATTTCATGGATTTCCTTTCATTTAATTTACCAAGTTTGTTAGAGAGATTAGATCCTTATGATCAACCCTATCGATTGATGCAGTAAAAATATAGGGTGTTATTTTTTAGAATTTTAGTCGGTTCGATTACAGGGCGTGGCAAGCGATCTTTCGAAATTCCTTAAATGCAGCTTTGTATTCTTTTTTAAATAAGAGAGTGTTTCCTTTGAATGAAATTAACTATCTCCGGTAGTAAGAGTAGGTACTCGTACCCGGTTCGACTACCGTGTGTGGCATTTTCAGAAAACTTTGAATACAGTTTAGTGTGTTTTTAAAAAAGAAACAGCACTGCATTTAAGGAATGCTGAAAAATCGTTTGCCACGCCTTATAATCGAACCGACTACAATTTGAAAAAATAACACCCTGTATTTTTATTACATCAATCGATAGGGTCGATCATAGGGATCAAATCTCTCTAACAAACTTGGTAAATTAAATAAAAGGAAGTCCATGAAAAAGAAGGTTTTGTAAAATATTAGTCGGTTCGACTACCGGGTGTGGCATTTTCAAAAGTCTTTGAATGCAGTTTTGTTTCTTTGAAAAAATAAGGTAAAGTTTCCTTTAAGTAAAATTCGCTATCTTTAGTATGAGGGTACTTTCCTTCAAGGTAAAGTCGAAATGTTCCATCCTGTATATCGCAGCTCCGATATTACTTACAATGAAAATAATGACATTTGTACGTGTGATTAACACAGTACAATGAAGTGGTATCAAAATAAATTATGGCCGCTGAAAAAATTAAGAACGCCACTGTCCATACTAGATTACCCAATCCCCTTTATGTAGTTGCTTTTTAAGTTTTATTTTTCATTTAAAAAAATATTGTCGGAAGTCTCCATGAAAAGCAACTGAAACGTCGAAATCAGTGTAAATGTAAATAAATAAAAAAATATCGCTAAATAAATCGATAGCATTGTAATATAACTTGTGTTGTCATTTTCGTGTTATTTGAGACGTCATTCAGTGTAAAAACACTCAAAACCTTAGAGTATCCATTACTATAGTATAGATACTCTAAGCTCAAAACCAATTTCAAGTAAGCATCAATCTTCGTGTATTTATTATTATTAAGGTGATTACATACGCGAATGACTTTCACCATACAAATTCTTTAATTTTTTTTTTTTCTTTGATTAAAAATTAGTGAAGTAAAACTAATTTTAATAGATAACTTTATAGGCGACGGTTACTAACTAAGAAGATCACGTCATGCTAATACACATATTTAACATACATGTGAAATTTTAGATTATTTGGATACATATTGTAGAAAATATTTGGTTTCATAAGAAAGAGTAGAGTGATGTTCAGAGCCTCTTTTCAACTATTTGCTCTTTTTTTATTAAATTTATGAAAAGAAGAAGTTGTTCTGTATATCCTGTAGTATGCAGGCATGTAAATTGCAGATCTGTAGGTTTTATAGTTATTAAGTAAAACGGTTTCGAAAATACTAATTTCTCGATGCTGATCTGATTCGGGGCGGGGCCTTAAAGTACCTAGTTGTACATTTAAAGCAGTTTTATTTCTCAGAGTTTATCCATTAAATTATTATATTCCCCGTGCGAAGCCACGCAGGCCGTAATAATGATAATGATAATATGTAATAATAATCTTAAATGAATAAAGAAGAATAATAAAAATGTATTTACTAAAAGTAAACTGACTTTAGCGCAGACGCTGTCCGTCCCCAATCTAGCTATCTTATAATTGCTACAGTTACATTACATTGATTAAGGAAATAAATGATTTGATTTGATTTGAAATGATTTGAGTATTATACTCCATTCGGTTTGATACTTAACTAAAGGTAAAACAATCTTGTAGTAATATATAGTGACTTTTTATATAAACACATATGTACTAAACAAATAAACATGCCTAACAAACTGACTAATTACTGGTAGAGCTTTACAACATGTTTGCAAATTTCGATATCGCTCTAATCCGGGGATGTAACTCAGTGGTAGAGTGTCTGCTTCGCATGCTGAAAGTCCTGGGTTCAAATCCCAGCATCTCCAAAGTTTCTTTTTTATGGTTAGATTTCGGTTTTTAGTCTTCAAAATATTTATAAACTGAGTTTTTAAATAAAACATTTTAAATAGACACATCAAGATAGTTTACGTTTATTTAGTACCTTTAGCCTCTGTGGCGTAGCGGTAGTGAACGCGGCCGCTACGCAGGAGGCGCGGGTTCGTACCCCGCTCAGTGCAAATATTTGTGTGCATGAAATATGGGTATTTGCATTGGTCTGGGTGTTTCTATGTATAATATGTATGTATTTACAAAAAAAAAATATCTAAGTATGTTTATCCGCATTCTAGAACCCATAACACAAGCTAGTTAAGCTATGCTTACTTTGGGTCTAGATAGCGTTGTGTAGAATGTCCTACAATATTTATTTATTTAAGTACCTACCTAACAGAATGTAGTCGAGAGCATAGCTGTCGGTTATCGCGACGCGACCAAACATAGCACATGTCCTTTAAAGACCAACGTTATAGAAAACAACGAAGCTGCATATAATATAAACGTTCCTCTCTTTCGAACTTTCGAAAAATATGGTCGCTTTGGCGAACTGCCAAAGTGTACTACTATATTTGACGTGGGATTCTTTAATGTGCCCACTGAACCACTTCCGTATTACGAACCAGCCTTACTTTTCTTTCTTTTCATATAGGTATGTAATCCTACTTCCTACTAATAATAATACTCGTATAATGCAACATCTTGTGAAGATGTTTTTGATCCGTTTTTGACTCTTGATTCTGATCACGCTCAAACGGCTGAACAGATCTGGCTGAAATTTAGTACGGTCTAGCAGTTAAATATGTTTATCCGATGTTCCTATCCCAGGCTCCCAAAAGGAAAGTCCTTATGGAAAGATAAATACAATTTTCTTAAAATTGTAGGTACAGAAAATTTTAACATTTCAAAAACCACAACACACGAATTTGGCTATTGGCTCACATTTAACACGTTAAATAAGCTACCTATTGTAGTATTTGGTTCTGGGCTAGGAACAAACTTTTTACTGTACGATTAGAGAATTACATCAAAATTTCATAACGCACTAAAAATCTATATGCACTTTCAATTCTCTAAAGCAGGGCTGTCCAAACCAAGGCCCGCGGGCCGCATGCGGCCCGCGGCCTGAATTGTTGCGGCCCGCAGAATCTTTTTTATCATCTTTGTATATAATATACATTAATGAGCAAATTATTTTTCTCGCGACGTAATTCAAATGTTTTGGGCATTGTTAGTCACTTGTCAATCTTGTCATTCGACGCGACGAAAGTTTTTATTACGCAAGAATACTCTCAAATTATTAAAGACTTTTCCATTATTTTTAACTTACTTATTGTGTTGTTCGCTTTGTGTTTAACTATATTAAACTTAATCTCATCATGTCTGCAAAGAAGAGGAAGTTAAGTGAAGAAAACCGTACATTCAATGAGAAATGGGAGTTAGACAGAAAATTAAACAGAAAATTTAGGGACTTTTTAAGTGAAATCGATGCAGCCTATGGAGATTTATTATTACATTCAGAAATCAGATGGCTAAGTGCTGGACATTGCTTGCAACGCTTCTTCGCTTTGAGAAAAGAAATACCTTTATTTCTAAAAAATGAAATACCATCTGATACTTCCGAATTACAAAATAAAATGCAAGATCCTCAGTTTCTGGCCGATCTGGCATTTTTAACTGATGTGAGGCAACACTTGAACGACTTGAATTTAAAGTTGCAAGGCAAAAACCACAATATAGCCAACTTGTACGGACACGTGAATGGATTTATGAGCAAACTGAAATTGTTCAAAACGTCTTTACAACAAAATGATTTTTCTTTTTTTTCCAAGTTGTAAAATTATTTAGAGATGAAGCAACGTTTTTGAGCGTATTTGAGCAACGTTTCGCAGATTTAAAAAAATTTGAGAGTGATATAGCACTCTTCACTCATCCATTAACGATTGCAGTTGAGAGTGTGAAGATTGATTATCAACTGGAACTGGGTGATCTGCAATCAGACCCCTTTTACAAGGGCAGAACAGAAACAGGAATTGAGTTTTTTAAGCTCCTTATTGAACGTTTCCCGAAACTGACGAATTTCGGGCTAAAAATGGGCTCGATGATGGGCAGCACCTACCTTTGTGAAAGAGCATATTCAACGATGAAGTTTATAAAATCAAAATACAGGTCTTCATTGACAGACATTTAATCATGCACTGCGTCTAGCTACTACTAATATTGAGGTTGATGTTGACAGAATTGTAAAAAACAAATTAATGAAAAAGTGAATAATGAAATGATGATACCTATTATACCTACTTATATTTTACTTTTTAGATATTTTGTGGCCCCCCAATGTATTTAGTTTTTTTTGTTGGCCCTGGGTCCCATCTAGTTTGGACAGCCCTGCTCTAAAGCACAAAATTTTGGTAGGGTAACGCACACTACTTCACACGCTACGCGCTAAAATTAGCAAATTATTTAATATATAATATAATAACCATCTGTGTGGGGAAGGAGAAAGAAAACAAGTATCACCACCCCATCTCACCCGAAGGGTGTCGTAAGAGGTGACTAACGCGAAATACGCAGACGATATCACTGCGAGGGAAGGAAAACTCGAAATAAAACCCTGTACCAATCCGTCTGGCCAGTGTGGAAACAGTAGGCCAAAGCCTCCCAACATTGGGAGAGGCCAGCAGTGGACTGCGATAGGCTAATTGATTGATTGATTGATGGGAAAACCAAGGCAGGGAAGTCATATCACTAGTTATTAATGGCATTTGTATGTAAAAACGATTGTATTAAGTGCTAATTGACAACATTGTACACGAACATAATCTAAGCACTTTTCCTCACATTGTGTGAATGTTTGTAATGCGCGTACGTAACTGTTACTTAGATAATATGGTAAGGTATACTATAACACTTGACATCAGTCGATGTAAGGTATATTTATTCTAAATATTTCGTAACGTATCTACTGCTGTAGAGGTAGTTTAGTGGGTAAATAGTGCGATTTGTGTACAAGAGGACGCAGGTTCGGGATCGGCCATTACCACATGATTTTACATTCAATGTTCGACAACGACTAACTTCCAAGAACAACTAAACACATAATAGTGAACACACTACTTGTTCTTCTAATAGACCGTTGTTTGCTATTCGGGCAAAGACCGCCAGCCGTATAATGTCAATAAACAATGAAGGCTAGTCTCGTTTGCTCGTTAAGCACGACCTGTCAATAAATTATTTAAATTGGCAACCCTAACTGGAAATGACTTCTTTAACCACGTGTTGGCTACGAGTACTATAAAGGGTACTTATTCGCGCGATTGTATAATTGATGGTATTGCTCGGATTGAACCTAAAATGTGCACTGAACGCGCAGTACACGTTTCTTGGGAGTCGTTTGAGGATAGCATGGGGAGCAACTGCGGTGGACGAACTCAGGGCTTCGTTTCTGTCGGGATTCAGGTCTAAGATACGTGTCCCGTGGTATAGTAGAGTCCTAGGGGCCTAGACAATCGGCATTCGCTCCGAGGCGATTCTGCCGTTACACTCGCCACCGCATAATGGTTCGAGTAGACAGTGGTTCATTAGTTCAGTGCAGATAGATTTTTGCGAGAAAAAAATTAATAACAGCACGAGGCCTGTTGAAAATGAAAGGAAATGTACATCAAAATGTGTTTATGATTGTTAATGTATTAATTTCAGTGTACAATAAAAAATTAAGAAATAAAGGAAATACAGTTAAAAGTGCTAAAACAATGTAAAAACTATATTAAACTATGGCCTACATTTGCGCATTGCAGAGCATGGCTGAGCATTGTCTACTGTGTAGTAGAGCCTATGACACGTGCACGTGACATGTCGAAAAATAATGTCACTCCCATACATTTTAGAACTTTCCACTGCCATAGCCAATAGAATGTCACTTAGGCCCCCTGGTTATAAATCAAATGGCATTGCAAAAGAGCCAACCCTTATTCATTTACTAGCTTTCTTCCGCGGCTCCACTCGCGTGGTTCCCAAGGTTTAAGCTATCTCTGTGCCAAATTCATCACAATCGGTCCAGTCCAGACAGACAGTTACTTTCGCATTTATAATATTAGTATGGATTTGTACACAGGCGAACTTAATGCCACGGATATTCTCTCCAAGTCAAACTGCAAATGCAGAGAAGAACAAAAAACGACCTGACCTGACCTAGGTTTGAATCCGAATATTCTAGATTTACAAGATAGATTGTAGCCATTACGCATCCAGTCGCAATTAATTACAAAACGTGATTCGGAAACTGGTTTGAATAGACATGTTGATGTTTAAAATTATTGTTTTTGTTTCAAATACGCCTTAGGCCCTAGGTATACAACGCCATTAACAGATATAACTGGTAGGTCAATCGAATGCTACATATACATACTCTTGTTTATTAGTACAAGTCATAAAAATATCTTCCGGATAGACTGCAGGCGGTAAGTAAAGAACTTTGAGAGAGGCTATGTCCAGCAGCTTCCGCAAGACACTTTTTTTCATCGATGTCATTGGTCAAAGAGAAAGGAAGAGGTATGCCTACGTCACAGTACTCACAGTGCATCGTCTAGTCTAGGCTGATTGATTGATTGATTCATCTTGATCTAACATAAAGTAGAAGAATTATAAAGTAGAAGAATATCTTAATGATAAAAATGCATGGTCAACCTAATCACTTTCTTGCCCGCACATTGTAAATAGTATAAAACCCTATTAAAAAATAAATAAAAAGGATAATTGAGTTCTCTGAGTTTCTTCCTGGTATCTTCTCAGTTGAACCAACTACCGAACCAGCGAAAGAATCATTTTCAAATGGTTTACTTCAATTTGTTTAATATTTTATTGTTTGTACATATATTTTATTTTTTGTTTACTTCTTGACACGATTGTAATATTTTGACGTTCATTTTATGTGCTCTATAAGTGCCTAAATTGAATAAACGAAATTGATTCTTTGATTCTTCTTTGAATGACATTTTATTGATTTTAGATCGTGAAACCATATAATGGCCTGGTGTTTAATGGCGGACTGATCAAAGTGCTTTCCGAAGACCTTCGGGCAGTTATGGTGAAATAGCAATGGACAATTATTTATTATGTACTCGTACTACTAAAGTCTAATTTTATCGGAGAAAGCAATGGCGTCACAACAACCATATAAGTAGTCAAAATTACTTGTTTAGTACGGAGACAGATTTCATTACAGTCTGGAATAACACATAATGCTTCTTTTTACCTCCTACGGATACCTCTCCCGCCGGAGCGGAGCCGTTATGTCGGACTCGAACAGGCCATCGGTAGCCGGAGGTTAGATTATCTTAGACATATCCCTCGCACCCCGGCCAATAGGTACCCATGGGTTGCGGGAACGGGCACAGAATTTCACGCAGGCGGAACCGCAGGCAAAAGTATCCCAAATCTTTCCATAATACATTAAAATTAGCATTGGCATTTTGACACTGTTTTCATGAGGAAAAATAATTCCATATTAAAATAACGGTTTGCAAGATTAAAGCGATGCGCATACTCGAGCGTGTGCGCCGCTTTCGTTCTATCAATGTAAGTGGGCTGGTGGACGCAACATCGACTAGCTAGCGTTTTCCTTATAATTCTGCAGCGTGATATGGACAATTCGTCGATAATTCTACAGTTTATTAGCCGTTACCTATGGTTCCGCCCGCGCGAAATTGGTAAGTACTGATACTGTGGTACTGATCCCGTTCCCGCGACCTATAGGAACATATTCCCCAGATGAAAAGTAGCCTATAAATTTATAACTATGCTAAAATTTAAGCAAGATTCCATGCTATCATTTCCTGCTGACGGGTATGCCTGCTAATTAAAGGACGACTCTGGCACGTGCTTCCCATATAGCCAAGATAACTTACATCGAAAGAAAGATAAATGAATAGGCAGAAAAATACAGAGAAAGAATGGGCAGATGGGTAAGTTTTGATTTCCCCGTTCTCGATTCCCCCCTAAAATGTTTGCCTTATACCTAGTAGCGTGAATGTGATAGAACTCTATTTTGAAACTGAAAAACCGAAAAATGTCAGCAGGAGTCAGGACAAGTAATTTCTTGTATGTGTATTAGTTTTTCAAAGACTTTTACACTCAAATAGAGTAAGAGTCAGTGATGAGTACTTATTGTATGCCTTCAGTGACTTATGTCTATAAATGTTTTGTGTCCGTTGCGTTTTTGTAGCCTAGTGTTTACAAAGTTTACCACTAAAGTTCATCAACAGCTAAAAAGGCAATATGGGCGTTGGTCAATAAAAAATTGGAAACAGTTTTTTTACCCACATTGAATCACGTTTTCCTTCAAATTTCCATAATGATTAATCTCAACTAATTGGCGAATATAATTTTGTTATTTCAATACATCACTCAAGTTTGGTCACCAGTCTATTTTTTTTTATATTACTTAGGTCGCAGACAAGCACACGGCCCTCCTGATGGTAAGTGGTTACCGTGGCCTATGGGCGTGTGCAACACCACGGGAGTCACACTCGTGCTGCCGATCCTGTAAGAACAGACTTCTCTGTTCTTACAGGATCTGTTGAGGTGACCAAACTTGTAAGGATGTATTCAATGATGGAGCATGTTTACATTGTTTACCTAAAGGCGCGCTAGATGGGGACTCCGTGGTGGCCACACCCGAAGAGGGCCAGCTCGAAAGACGACTCTCGATCTATTTTGAGCTGGCCCTGGCTCCGTCAGGTGCGAGAGATATGTCTCAGACAATCTCACCACCGGCACCGTTTTAGTCGGTTCAAGTCCGATATAACCACCCCCGCTGTTGCCCCCCCTCCCACAACGGCGGGGCCCTACAGCTCTATGGGTCCATAGGGATTTCGCGCACGATAATTAAAGATTATACGTGGTCTACACACACGCTACAAAATCGTTACGATTGCACTGTACAGTTATAAAAACTGTTGTGCGATAAAAACTGTACGCTTTTGTGAGTTTATTTGAGCGGTCTTCTGGATTTTCCGTAGCGTGTAATATTACACTAAGACAAACCCAATCGAAGCCGGACGTAGTTCAACTACTGGACGGGCTTATTTGCGCAGGATGCCATGTTTGCGCGGTAAACATCATACCAAAAAGTAATTATAGAAAAAAACATTGCTAATATACATAGTTGTCTCTTGTCTCATACGTATAAACTGCTATGGAAATAAACAAACAGATTGCCCATCTGGTGACGAGCTGTTACAGAGATCTATAAACACAGAATATAAATTGGTACAAAGATAGATTAGGCGTAGGGAAAGGACATAGGCTATGTTTGGTCGCGATAACCGACGTCCACGCGGGCGGAGCCGCGGGCAACAGCTAGTTTTAAATAAATTGGTATGCGTAACAGACAGACAGACAGAAAGACAGTCAGATAGAAAAAAAAAAAAGACAGATAGACGGACAGATAGATAGACAGACAGAGTAACTGAAGACATATGTCTTGGACCCTGCGCAGTAGACGATTTTTAGGTCCCCTTTGAGGAAAGCACGGGGGTGCGACGGCGGAGGAAATACGACGCATCCACCAATCATAGAGCTGCGTGCCAACGTTTTAAACCAATCAGCGGGCGCTAAACTCCCGCGTCCTTCTCCGTACAAAAATAAATTTGAATTTATCACCACAATAATTATTTCGAATTAGTATATACAATATAATTTTTTAAGATATCATATAAGTTTTTTATTTTGCGATTTATATGTTGATCTTGATTTATACGGTTTTTGTTTACCCTAGGAAACCTACTAGCTTTTTTAACGCGAGCGTAGGCACATACTCTTTGTGATTATTAAACTATTTTTATCATCGGGAGCTTAGTGGTTAAGGAGTCGGCCTTACGAGCGAGAGGTCCCGTGTTCGAATCAAACTCGGGACGGGTTCAAATCCTACGGGACTGCTGACGTGAACTCCTAACACGCAATTTGGCTTAGCTGGAGGAGTGAGGGGTTAATGAGAATATTAGTAATTTTGGTTACTATTTTTTTATACTACTTAGGTCGCAGACAAGCACACGGCCCTCCTGGTGGTAAGTGGTTACCGTGGCCTATAGGCGAGTGCAACACCAGGGGAGCCACACTCGTGCTGCCGACCCTGTAAGAACAGAGAGATTGTGTGCCATTAACCGAAAAGATAGTAGGACAAAGCCTTTGGTTTTCCCACTGACAGCACAAAACCTCTCCTGTGAGCTCTGGCTACCCTACTCACCGTCGGAAACACAACACGAGGTTATTAATTCTGTAGGTTAGTACCTATCTATTGGTATAGTTAATAAATAAATAAATTGACAGAATAAGATACATTTTTTATACTGTTGACAATTAAATATATTCTAATTTCTAACCATTAAATTATAGCGTTTCATGATATAATACGCCTACAATCATGTTGACGGGGATTAACTCGATTCTTCTTCCTCTTAGCGTTATTTCCCAGTCGCATCCGAAGCTTTTTCAGCTCGAAGTCTGGGGTCCGCTTTTACCAGTCTTAACCACGGATTTGACTAGACCTCGATATTTTCCGTGAAGCGATTGTCATCTGACCTCCACAACCCAATGAAAACATTAGGCGATATCGAAGTTTTGCAGTTAGACCGTTGTTTTTGGATTTTTGAGGGCTCCAACTACCCGTAACGACTGCCATAGATGTTCTCATGGCAACCGGGACCGACGGCTTAACGTGCTCTCCGAGGCACGACCAGACCAATGCAAATACTCATATTTCATTCACACAAATATTTGCACCGAGCGGGGATCGAACCCGCGCCTCCTGCGTAGCGGCCGCGTTCACTACCGCTACGCCACGGAGGCTGTCAATGGAGTGGGATTAACTCGATTAACTGTTAAATATTATTACGTAACAATTTCTACATAATACCTAAATAATTTAAATAGGTAATTTAAAATGAAGATTTTTAATAGTTCGGGCGATAAATGTCAGAAACGCTAAAACACAAAATAGAGTAGCCATTTTTTTGTCCGGTAGTGCACCATGCGCGAACTTGCCGATTTAGGTCCATCACTCGTATCCACAGTTTATACTTTCGCATTTATATTATTAGTATGGATTTGAAAATGGAACACTTAATAACTTTTTATTTTCTTGGGATGAATGTTGTGTTTTAATCAAACGAGTCTTTTCAAAACCACTTTGTGTTAATTTTAGATAACATTCACATTATTATTGTGGTGATCTTTTTTTTGTATTCAGAAGTTACAAATATTTGTTTAAGTACTTAAATTCTTTTATTTAATGACTGTACTCTGTCCAGTTGCTAATTGGTCCACCTGAGAATCTGTCCAGCTGAGAATCTGTCCAGTTGCGAATCTGTCCACTTGCTACGGAGGGCTATGTACTGTGAGTTATGATTCGAACCATCAACAATAACAACGAAAGAAAAAAAACGGAAAAAGAATTTGAATTTGTTTACAGACACTTCGACCAGGTTCGATTCCCGGTTATATATACGAGTTTGAAGAAAAATTTGAATGTCATTATTATTAAATCTAAAATCGAAACCATAGTTCCTAAGAACAGATCTTGCTATCTCTCATAGTTTCTGACTTCTGCCTACTGGCCTATTTAAATTGATCACCCTGTATAGCTAACGCGTGGAAATGAAGGGTATTTCCATACGCACAAACAAATACTAGAAAGGAGTCTCGCCAATTTCAGATTTGGTAGCAAAGAAAACCAATTGCAACAGATAACATTATCTAAAGTAAGTACATAATCAAAGGTAATATGTAAACTCTTGACCGATAAGGTTTGTCGATATGGTGATTCATAGCGTATTATAGCAACGCGCCATGACTCACTTAAGCGGAGTAGTATTTATTTACTTTAGGCAAAAGAAAGGCGGAATGTAGGTGAAATTATCTATGCCTAGCCAAGACAACTTTTCTAATACCATTGGTAATTTTTAATTTTCTTTTATATCGATAAGGTAGCCCAACTGACGGCTGGAGTATTTCCATGAGACTCAGGCGTAAACTTTCCTCAGGTTTGGGAGGTCAAGAGGCAGCCACTTTTATAAAGCTGTTAAGCCAAACAGAAAGGGGGAGAGTAAGCGGATCCCGGACTCCAAGGTGAAACCCTCGGATGCACCCGGACACAACGCTAAGATGATAATGACGAGTGTCTACAATGATGTCTACAACGGGGAAATTGAATAGGGCTACCCCATCTCTTCCTGTGGGTGCCGTAGTAGGCAACTAAGACTAAAATAGGGCTGTTCTCTATCCGACAGTAAAAGACCACCAACTTGACGGTGAAAGGCTCGACCCTATTATTTCTTATAATACTTTATTGTACGACAAATTACAATATTTGTGATACAGAAATCAAGAAGACAGGAGTAGTACAAAGGGCGGCCTTTTAGCTTTTTTATTTTTTACGTGGGCTCGAAAGCAAAGTTGGGGGATTTCCAGGCGTAAATTTATATATTCTCGTATGTCTACAATTCTACATTTTCTACAATGAGTGAGCGTACATTTTCGCTCATGTACTTATACTGTTAGTGGCATCGCGAAGCTATTTAACTACTGGCATTAATCCAAATCATACGTTATTATAACTGAACGAATGCGTCTATTAGTTCTGTACGTACGTTTTTATTACAAACAAATGAAAAATTTAACTGAGACGAATAGTTAAATTTTTAACAGACTACAAAAAGGGTTTCGATTTTGTCTGTTCTCAATAACCCTCAATTTTTTTGTTTCAATTACCCTGAAAAAACTACAGTTACTCTCGAAACCAACTGAGTTGGGTTGGGTATTGGTTCATAGAATAAATAGCGTGAAAAAATAAAATTAAAACCGATTTTAAATTCTTCGGATAATTTTTTTAAGGATTTTTTATTTTGACTACCTCAAAGCGTTAGTCTAGGTCTGATGATGGGATCCATGATCCAGTAGAAACTCTAGAGAAAACAGTTCAGGCATCACAGAGCCTGTTTTTGGTCTATTAAATGAGGAAGCCAGTGGCGGATACTCTGTCTACCCCGTAGGTAAACAGGCGTGAGCATAATGGTATGTGTATATTATAAGGGTGCGAGCTTAGCGAGCGAGTGACGACTAACCACCACTGTGACTTGGGTGCAAAGCGTTCGACTTCTAATGCCAAGATTGCGGGTTCGATTGCCGCGAAGTGCAAAATATTTATATTCTTAGTCTGGGCATTTCTATGTACAATATGTATGTACAGTCAACAAACGAGATATGGTTGCACTTTTTCATATCAAGTTGTATGTAAAAGTGTCACACTATCTCATTTGTCGACTGTACTTAAATATGTTTATTCACTCTGTCCTCCGTGGTTTATTCGCATTCTAGAGTCTAAGTTCCCAAACTATGCGTAATTTGGGGCTATATAACGCTGTGTATCCTAGATTATTATTACGTACTATTAAATAGCACCGTGAGCCAGTGGCGAGGAGTACCTATAACCCGACTCTTACCGGCTTCCTAATAGATCGCAAGGTAAACTTCACCTCAACTTAAAAAAAAAGCTTGAAAAAAATGCTTCCCTTTTACAAAATTTCATCCTTCGCCACCACCGTGTACTTACATAACATACAAGACATACATATACTTACGCCTGTAAATCCCCGAAGCGGTAAGCAGAGGTGTATTATCTTATCAAGTTATCACCCACATTTCGCTAACTATATGTATATAATTTCTTAACAGAAATCGCCGACAATCTTTCCAGGGCCTCTCCATTGTGAGCTTTATTTTTAGACACGTACGTCAATAAACGGGCGAAAAGGTTCTATTTATGCCGAGACCCGAGACACTCCAATGACGTCAAACGTCTAAGAACGCTCCCTCTCTCTCACACTTAAGGGATGCGAATCTCATATTTTACGTACTTAAGGTCGTTATTAAAATATCTCTTTATAGCCTTTATTATGTTAATACATACTCTGAGCGAAAGCTTCGGATTCTATTAATATTATAATACGAGTAGAAGTGGATTGCTTTTTTTTATTTTTCTATTAAATAGGCTCCGAAACTATTGGACCGATTTGAAAAATTCCTTTACAACACACCTGCTAATAAAATTACTATTATTTCACCGCAATTAGGCACGGAATGACAGTTTTTATCAAACTGTGACTTTTTCATTGCTATTATTCACATGTGTGTTATAGATTCTTTTTTAAATTTTATAGGTTAAGTTTCTATGTTCTTAAAAAAGTTTCGTTACAAAAATGAACGTGTTTAATAGTACGAATAAATTATATGCCTATTGTATGGTCATTTGATGCATTTTCGTATTTAAATAAATAATCCCATCAAAAACAATACTTGTAAAAAAATGCCAAGCCTCGCCGCCCTCGATTCTTCTACCGCAAAAAGTTGTGAGATCCATGTTATACCAAGTCGGTTAATTTATTCAGTCCCTACTTCAGAGACTTTCTGTCCTAAGTAATTACGTAATAAGCTTTTATGTTTTAAATGTAATACATTGACTTGGCAATCGCACTAAACAATCTTATTTAATGTAATTATTGTGATGTGCGATACATTGTGTTTTCATGCGATGGCCAAGTCAATTTATTATATTCAAAACATAAAAGCTTATTACGTAATTACTTAGGACAGAAAGTCTCTGAAGTAGGGACTGAATAAATTAACTGACTTGGTATAACATGGATCTCACAACTTTTTGCGGTAGAAGAATCGAGGGCGGCGAGGCTTGGTATTTTTTTACAAGTATTGTTTTTGATGGGATTTCAGTTCTTTTTGTAGATTTTCCTTTTTGTACCTTTCCGGTTTCTCTGTGTCGGACAGTCCTAATCCCGGTCCCGGTCCCTGTCCCAGTCCCAGTCCCACCCCCCACTCCCAGTCCCAGTCCCACTCCCACGCGCACTCGCACTCGCGCTCCCACTCCCACTCCCACTCCCACTTCTTCACTTTTCATCATCATCAAGTTTATTTAGTTAGTATTTTAGGCGTGAAAGCGTAATACTAATAAATAATAGACGCTCAGATAGTTATTTTCGCATTTATTACAATACTTCGTTAGACTGATATTAGTATGGATGGATTCATGTACACTGAAACGTTCACTGCAAATGTAACTTTGTAATCCCATATATTTATATGAGATTACAAAGTTATTTATGCAGTTGGTGAAATTGTTGAAATTGAAGAATATTTTAATTTTCCCTTGAGTTGTACACTAAACATTACTTATCTTCTAAATTTGAGGCTTCTACGTCTGCTAGAAGTGCCCTAGAGTTTTGATGATCGGTCAGTCAGTGAGTGACAAAATTTGCGAAATTTGCAAACTTTGACTAGTTATAATTCCTAAACTATTGGTTCAAATTGAATTTGTGTTTACAGTGCCTACTTGGTAACCGAAGATTCAGGCTTCTAGGTTTATCCACAACGAAGTTCTAGGGGGTCGAAAATGGCCTGAAGTGCTTCGAGAAAATAGTGTTACGGCCGTGCCGCTCTTTTTTGCTCGACTTGGCGGGGGCACTGCCGTGCCCCCAGATTTCAACTTGTAATACTTGTATAATAAACAAAATTACATTCAAACCTCTTTTTTAAAAAAATATATGGCCGACCGCCATTGTTAGATGCGCGCACATAGGAAAACGAATTAATTTGTAGTATTGTTTATTTAGTATTTGTAGTATTATTTTATTCGCAAGTGTGTTGTAAAACGTCGTATGGCACGCGTGAGTATGATGATTACCGTCCTCGGCTCTCTTAAGACCCTCGCTTTACGGCTCGGGTCTCAATGTCGCCTCAGCCGTAATCACCAACTTTACACGCTTGTACCATAATGTACTATGTATTACCAATAGAGAAGTTACATTATTTATGAGCGACAGACGGGGAAGGTCAGCAGAACAGAAGGTGCAGCGGGAAGGAAACAGTAAAGTATTAGGTGTTTAAAATACCTCTGCTTATCTTTTAACAGGTATACAAGCGTAAACATAACATTATGAGGTATTTAACTAACAATGTGCGCAATCAATACCACTGTGGGTGTAAACTCGTGTACGTCTGGCAACATTGCTTACCTATTCTGAAGGAAATTCGTGTAGGCGACGACGCAGACGGCGCGGCGTGTACTTGCTATGTTATTAACTGTTGCTTGAATATAAATAGACTTAGCAGTTTTACCCCGGGGATATTACGACCTACGTTTGTTTTAAGTTAAAGGTACAGCTGTTGAGCTATCCAGCTTTTTTCAAAAGATGGGGCTAAAGTCAATAGGAAAAAAAGTCAGTCGATCGTATTAAAAAATAAATAAAAAGGATAATTGAGTTCTCTGAGTTTCTTGCTGGTATCTTCTCAGTAGAACCAACTACCGAAACAGCGAAAGAATCATTTTCAAATGGTTTACTCTAATTTATTTAATATTTTATTTTTTGTTCACATACTTCTTGACACAATTGTAATATTTTGACGTTCATATGTGCTCTATATGTGCCTAAATTGAATAAACGAAATTGATTCTTTGATTCTTTGATTCTTCTTTGATCAGCCACTAATGATTTTTGGTTTCACGTAATAGGGAGCGAGCCTATTGCCGTCAAGCGGGCACTTAGTCATGGGCTGTATGTTTACTGTCGGATGGAGAACAATCCTATCCTTTAGGGACTACTCACCCGTTATGACGGCTTTTCTCATTCTTACGACGCCGTACGCGGCTGATAGAAGCAGAGCTGTATAAGTGTGACCAAAATCGTTCAGCGAAACGCAAATGGAGCTGAATAAGGGTGCGTAGTCCCTTAGTCGCCTTCTACGACACCCACAGGAAGATATGGGGTGGCCCTGTTCTACTCCACCGGGAACAACACGCAACACGGCTTAGGGTGAAAGGTAGTGAACTGGTATATAGGGTGCTACGTCATGGGCTGCGAGTTCAATTACCTCTCAATACAATTATTTGTAAGCATGTACAAAATATTCACAAATAAAGGAATGAATCCAAGTTTATTTATCCGCTTTCTATAACCCATATCACCGGCAATACTTATTTTGGGTCTAGATCACGCTAAGATATCCTAGCATATTATTATAGACGCGAACCAGTAGCACAGATAATAAAAGATGTTTTTTTTGTTACGCACTTAGATGCCTCATAAAACTTTTAATGCATACAAAGCATGTAATAATGTTGGCAGCATAAACTGCAACTAAAGAAGTGTTCACACTGTTTATGACAAATATTACTACGAGGATATATCGATTATTATACAACGTGTCCTGCACTTCAAGCACGAATTCGTAACGTAAGCTTATCAATAGAACGGAGCATCGTGATTGGCCGATTGCCTACTGTGAACCTGTGTGTGTGCGAAGCCTGCCAATCGCAATGATCCGTTCTTTCGATACGTTCACATTACGAATTGGATTGTATTTCGTGCCCGAGACATGATGGGCCTTTCCTCACAACCTCGATGGGTAAGCGTGTACCAGGGTATGAAAATATACAGTACAACATGCTTAACTTAGGTCTAGATAGCGCTGCCAGGGTGTGTTGGATAATCTTACACACGGTCTTAGGTAATCTTACACCCGGGGATCTGAAGACCCAAAACGGCGTGCGGTTTTAGTAACCGGGCTATCCGAGGGGATTTCTGCACGAAAAGTCTTGATAGCGCTACATAACGGCAAAAAAGTTGCATAGGGCAATGAAAAAATGAGCTAAGTCATGAATTATTACTCTCAGTAACATCGAATTGGCTGCAAAGGTCACCGAATATAATGATATGTCTATTTATTATGTTTTTATTCCATTGACGGATTATGATTGTCTACATACAAAGGATAGCTAATGATGAAGCAAGTTCTGCTCATCTAGTTTTACCTAGCAACAGGAATTTTATGAAAGCCCCTTGCCTCAGGTAAACTCTTTTAAAACATGCGAAGCCTTTTTTTCGTGCGGAATCTTCTCGGATATTCCCATGAAAACATCCATCTTACCCGGAAAGGGAGGGGGGTCGTACCATCGCAGTAGGCCAATGCTTCTACTAGGGTGACAAGCGGCTCCACTGTCACCCCCAGAATGGATGTCGGAGCTCATGAAGGACGGAGCGGATATGGAGAACTGCGGAACGGGAGAGACCTGTGTCTTTCCAGGAACTCTCTGGTTGGTTATGGAGCGCCACCAAGATCTCCTCCAAGGCAACCTCGCCTGCAAGCCGGTACAGGTGCTGATTGAGGGACGATACTCTGGCGCAGGCTTTCCTCTCGCGTTTGGTAGGTCAGACAGCAGCCGCCTTCTTAAAAACCCGTTTTTATAAGTCAAATCAAAAGGAGATGGAATAGCAGACCCCTGACTCCGAACTGAAGATAGACAGCAATTTAATTCCGAACCTACGTATCCATTATGAAAACGTCCTAAGCCTAATCTAATAAACGACTAAAGATTAGTATGTGTGAGAGATGAACGTAATAACACGTAAATACATAATAACATTATATTTATATCAGCTCAGTTGCCTGTATACACAATGGATCATTAGTTAATTATATCAATTAGATGAACAAAGTTTTACTCGAGGTGTACCTGAACGTCAATTCTGCTAATAAAAAATACGTTCAACATTCAGTCTCGATCTAATCTGAATTTCGCAAATATCAAAAACGATCAAAATGTCAATGTTCTTTCTTGAAAATAGTGTTACGAGAATACCGTTTGTGACATTTGAGAAATCGCGACAGAATTTTGAACAAATTTTTATGTATACCTCAAGCCACGTATCTTGGACCTAAACCACGAGACAAACGATGCCCTGGAGCGCTTGGATTGTTTTTTAATAATCTATGCTTGGTGAATTTGAGCTCGTCCACCGTCCTAGCACCCCGTGCTATCCTCAAAAGACACGTAGAAGAAACGTGTATTGCACGTATAGAGCAAATTTTAGGTCCAAGGTTTATACCCCGAGCGATATGGATTGGTCTTCTAGTTTACTGTGACAGATCACCGATATGGTTTTAGTGGGTTTGATTTCGACATAGCCATTTAATAGTTAGCCCCGTTGAGGTGATACTCGAAGGGATATCTATACGAAAAAAAGTTTAAGTAACAGGTTACTGCTGCCGCTTTCCTTGGATGATACTTGAAGTTGAATTGATAATAACATAATATTACATGATACTACTACAGGATAATAAGAATAACATATTAATAAGAGTTTAGTCATAATAAATCCCAGTCTAAACTAAAATTTAAATATGAATCATAAATGACTTTCCCTGTGTAGAGTGTAGAGTAGACACATATAATATAGTAGCTTTTGCCCGCGGCTCCGCCCGCGTGGATGTCGGTTATCGCGACCAAATATAGCCTATGTCCTTTCTCAAGGTCTAATCTACCCCTATACCAAATTTTATCAAAATCGTTTCAGTGGTTTGGGCGTGAAAGCGAGACAGACAGACAGACAGACAGAGTTACTTTCACATTTATAATATTAGTAGGGATACTGTCCGATGCGATGTCGGGATGGATCATTCCACTTGTAGCAGACATCATTCTACTTGTTACGAGCTCAAGAAAAAATATTTAAATGAAAATTATTGTTTTGTACACCAATCAACAATATCAATCAATTTAGATTGGAAAAGTGCATGTCTAAGGCGGGACTTGAACCCCATGAACTGGTGTTGCACTCGCCCATAGGCCACGGTAACCACTTACCATCAGGAGGGCCGTGTGCTTGTCTGCGACCTAAGTAGTATATAAAAAAAATGGTCCGGTGTGGTCCCATGGGGAAAACTTAATCATTTTCTTTCCTCCGTGGGTGGTAACGGTCTATCCCTACTAATATTATAAATGCGAAAGTAACTCTGTCTGTCTGTCTCACTTTTAAACCTAAACCGCTGAACCGATTTTGATGAAATTTGGTATAGAGGTAGGTTAGACCTTGAGAAAGGACATAGGCTATGTTTGGTCGCGATAACCGACATCCACGCGGGCGGAGCCGCGGGCAAAAGCTAGTACAGAATAAATGATTTATGACTTTGACTTTGAAACTGAGCTACTTTGAATTCGCCTTAGACATTCGAAATTCATCTACACAAGCATCTTCTTGGGCGCATGGTAAATCGATAAGAATAATTTAGCATACTTAATGCTTTAAAATATTAAACAATTATCAAGATGAGTAAAAAATCGATGTAAGTTAAATCGATTTAGAAAGAGAAAAGAGAATCGACCTCGGGCGGGACTCGAACCCGCGATCTTAACCTTACAGGGAGAATGCTCTGACCACTAAGCCACCGAGACCGCACGAAGACAACTCAAATTCCTTTATACTCCCGTCTTTGGGGCGACCCCCAAAAGGGCGACTATTCAAAGTCAGCATAAAAAATGCTTCAAAATTTCATTCAATCAGATGTAAGTTAATTTCTGGATAGCTATAGCCCACGTCACAAAAGTTGCCAGTGCAAAATATCAATTCGGTCTAATCGTATCATCGTAGATAGCATGACGCATTGAGTATAGTGCCAAGACCCCGCTTCTGTAGGTATCCTAAAGACATGTTGATGACTCGATTAAACAAAAATTAGAATGTAAAGTGTGTGTCACTTTGTATGTAGGTGCGCACAAGGTAATGAACCTATTAGCGGTTTTTTTTTTAAATAGGACACTTTACGCAATGATATCTAGATAGATGAGTCCTAAAGTGGAGACCGCGAGAAGGAAAACCGAAGGTAGGATGACGAATTTCATAACAGTTGCCAGAGCACGTAATTGAGTAATCTAGGGCCTTCTTCAACAAGGGCATTGTTACAGGGTTCGCAGCAAGAGAATAACCCCTGCTGATGCATACATCCGTAGGCGTCGGTAGCTTAGTGGTTAAGGAGTCGGCCTTACAATCGAGAGGTCCCGGGTTCGAATCCTGGCCATTACACTACCGACGTGAACCCACTCCTAGCACAAGCAATTTAGCTTTGCTGGAGGGGTTAACGGGAATATTAGTAATTTCGGTTGCTAATATTCCTTTTAGAAAAAAAAAAAAAAAAGTGTGCGGTAGCCGCTTCCCATTTTTTTTATACCACTTAGGTGGCAGACAAGCACACGGCCCACCTGATGGAAAGTGGCTACCGTGGCCTATGGACGTATGCAACACCAGGGGCGTCACACTCGTGCTACCCCATCAGTTGGGCCGTATGTTTGTCTGCCACCAAGTGTAAAAAAGTCTATCTACACTGTTAGCTTGTATTGTCTTAAATGAATAAATAAATAAATAAATAAATAAATAAATAAATAAATCTAGATGGCAAAACTGAGTTAGTCCAATTCGTCCCGATTTTTTTGCCTTATAATAGTGTTATAAAACGCTATTCTATAAAGACAGTAAACATACAGCCCATGACAAAGTACCCGCTAGAGTGCTAGACGGCAATAGGCTCGCCCCCTATTACGGGGGACCGAAAATCATAGTTGGCGAAATGTGGGTGTTAATACACCTCTGCCTACCCCTTCGGGGATTTACAGGCGTGAGTTAATGTATGTATAACCGAAATTTTGTTAAGGGGAATCGAGAACGGGGGAAATAACGACAAGCCCGCAAACCCTCACTGCGTATATCTCAGTCATATTTATGACTCAAGTAAATAAATAATAATATAATACAGTCCCGGATCCTTTGAGCGGGGCGTGAAAAAGCATCTGATGAGGCCGTCAAGCTGAGTGCCACCATTGTAACATGGTACGTGTCCCCTTTTTTTTTTTCGAGACATTGCCTTTAGCTTACCATCAGGTGGGATGAAGTCAAATTGACGCGTTCTATTTATAAAAAAAAAAGAAAAAAAAATAGAAAACTGGACTGGTATGCACCGCGTGTATCTGTATCACTTTGCATGTGGGTGCGCGCGAGCCAATGAACTCAGTCGCGATTTCATAAATCAAGTTTGTTGTGCAGAACACGTATGCAGATATACCTTAATAAGAGAAAAATAATAATTGAGAGAGATCGGTAAAGGTTGAACTGATAAAAAGCGCGTTTGAACGAGTGGAATATTAAACACCAATAGGTTTAAATTAAGGTCTCATCATTTACAAAAATGCGTCCTAACACAAACACTTTAGATTAGCTGGAGTGTCGTTTACGGAAATACTAGTAATTTCGGTTATTAATTAGTAATCTTACGAAAAAATATTGTAAAAAATTACAGTAATTTTTAGAACACAGCTATACAACAGAAGTATAAACCTGAGCCTGACATTCGTACAAATTCTAGTATAAAGGTGAAAAATAATAAATAGGTATGTATGAATTATTCTAGAGCATAGCATACTATGCAGCACGATATAGTCTATGCCTGAATAAATTATAGTTTAACTAACTTGTAATATGGGTTCTAAAGTGTGGATAAATAACAGATACACTTCCTTGTGCAAATAGATACACACAAAACATTATACATAGAAACACACAAAAAGATACTTAAATACTATAACTACTTACAGTGAAAGAAATGTTACCAGTTGTAATCAGTTTTGTGAAACAATTAAAAGAAAAATCAAGAACGACAAAAAAAATTATGAAAAAAAAATTTCAAATTGTGTTGAAGTGTAATTTGTTTGATTGAAGATATTCTAATTGGGAACTAAACCCTTTTTATTTATTGCAGAATCTGGTTTAAAATGTCTTTCATAAAGAAATACTACCACTTCAATTAATATCATTCGCTATTGCAATTCTGAGGGGTGACAAGCTGAGGGTGCATAAAGTAGAAGGTTTCCCTCTTCACTAATTACTTTATAGAAACATACATTATAGTATATGACCACTTAAATAGTGAAGGGTGAATATTACAAAGAAGGGGCAGTAAGCAGTGTTCAAGGACCTGCAGGTAGGGGTTGTCCCTACAATGTACAAAGCCCTACCTGTACGTAGTCTACAAAGTTCAAAACCCTACCTGTACTGTACAGCAAAAATACACACATCTGTAACCTATGGAAGGTATTAAAATTTATACCTTTCATAGGTTGTAGATGTTAATGTAAAAGTATTTGTGGATGTTTGTTACACTATCATGCAAAAATGGTAGCATGAATTTGGATGAAATTTGGCACAGATATAGATTATAGTTGGGGTAGTATGTGGGTCATGAAGAGATTCCTATGGGTTGTAAAAATGTAATAAATATTTAAAGGGAGACGGCAGTATGAATGGGGTCAACATTTAAAAGGTGCCGTCATCAGCTTTACCCTAACAATATATAAATATGTATTTTTTTTTATATCATCATCATCATCATTTCAGCCATAGGCAGTCCACTGCTGGACATAGGCCTCCCCTATAGATCTCCAATAAGACCGGTGACAAGCTTTTTTATATAGGACAAGTCAATTTGACTTTGCCTCGCCTGATGGTAATAATTGATGCATTTAGAAAATAAGTAAGGAAGTCACAGTACAAGCTTTTTATAAAACAATTTCATTACCTTTGAACTTTTAAGTGCAGTAGTTAAGTACTTTAATTATACTTAAAGACTTTGAAAAACAGATTATGGTCATTTCACATCATTTAACTGCTTCTACATCTTGTTACATCATCATCATCTTTGCGTTACTCCTGTTTGCATCTGAGACCGTCGAAGACCGGGGTCCGCTAATTAGTTAAAAATGTATGTGGATCTATTCTATGCTACTATCTTCTTATTCATCCTAGCGTTAATCCCAGTGGCATCCGAAGTTTTCACTTCAGAGGATGCGGTCTACTTTTTCCAGTCTAACTGCGTATTTGGCTGAAATTTGATATTTTCCCTGAAGCAACTGATCTGACCTCTATAAGCCATTAACAATATCGAAGCATTCTATAGTACTAATACAACATAGAAAACAGACACCCACAATGTCCTGTGCAGTCTGTTCTATCTAAATATATATAACTCAAAGGTGACTGACTGACTGACTGACTGACATAGTGATCTATCAACTCACAGCCCAAACCACTGAACGGATCGGGCTGAAATTTGGCATGCAGGTAGATGTTATGATGTAGGCATCCGCTAAGAAAGGATTTTGATTAATTCTACCCCCAAGGTCATAAAATAAGGGATGAACAACATTCCAAAATTAACGCGGACGAAGTCGCGGGCAAAAGCTAGTAGCAATATATTTTAGAATAAAATCTATAACCTAGGTAGTTTGGGTAGTTTGATAGTGTATTGGACATGATAATTCTAATTAGTTATACTCTCTTATCAAACATTTGGGACCTACTGGTTTTATGTGAGATAAAATAAAATGACCAAATATATTGTTATTTATATTATTACCTTAATGTTGTCATAATTTCTATTTTTTAACCGACTTCAAAAAAGGAGGAAGTTCTCAATTCGTCAGAATATTTTTTTTTTTTGTACATTCACTGATTACTCAAAGACACCTGGTCTGATTTGCAAAATTATTTCTTTTGGCTTATATTTTGAAATGTAACTGTAGGAAAGGATCCATTGTTAACAGGTTTATCTTAATTGAAATATAATGTCTTGATATGGTTTTGAGATATACATAATATAAGACATAATGTTAATATAATAATATTTCCATCCATCTCATACTTTTTGCTATCGGGAAAAAGGCTTTTTTGCAACTGGATGGATGATCAAATCAAAAATGTGTTGTCATACACTCTTTTAGGGTTTTAATTAATTAAGGTTATACATTTTCATGCTCAATAAATTTGTATTCAAGGTTTTCACTAAGCTAATAATATGAGAAAATGCTTTCCTAGCTATAGTTTTCTACTCTCATACCACCACAGGGTCACACCAATAACCACTACTAAAACTATTTTTTTTTTTAAACAAAACTGAGTAGTAAAACAATAACCTACACCAGGAATGCTTATATTGGACTTATTTAACTTTACATAAAATAATTCCAATATAAGCATAAACTTAGTATCAATACGGTTGAGTTCAACGATCTTACGACATACACTTATCCCAAAAACCAACAAAAATACGATCAAGATGCTGCCATCTAGATTTTACACAAGTTTTGTGTAGCGTCTATAAGTACTGTGCATGCATTCTACGTACTACAACTAACATAACCTAAAAACAGTGAAAATACAAATATTCTTTCATATTGTTCGGTCTATACTTTTGTTATGGTAATGTTAGCTTATCAGCTCTTTACCTCCATCATCGCCCATGGGAAATACTATGTTAACTTCTCAAGGAAAAACATTTAAAATTGGGGACTTGTTATGCTTCATGAAATACCTGTGGGAATTCTGTAGATCTAAATCCTACGTAATGACATCACGGTACTACAGGGTCAATGTCAGAACTATTTGTGACTTTTTCATGTGCGTTATCTATCAGACAAAAATAGTTATGTATTATACGTATTACATAATATTTTAAATGTTTACTCCACTTATTAGCTTTGTACTGTAGTGAAATATGTGCACCTTATTACAATAAAAATGAAAAACACAATGAAATGTGATAATTTTTTTGTGTGTTCGAAACCGTAGATAACAAATATGCAAATAAATTTCCATACAAAGTAGGTTGTGGCAGTCTTTTTGCTAAAAATAGATCTACTAACAAGAAATTCAAGTGTACCTCGACCCCGAAAGATGCCAAGCAGTGCAAAAGTTAAGGAAATGTGTAAATATAAATGAGGTAGTATTACATTGCAGTAACTAAACGTACATCGAAAGCGTATTTTGTATTTCCAGTGTGCGGCCAGCTTAGATATAAATAGAACATACAGTCAACCACCCAGCTAACTAGAATGTTGAAAAGACTCATTGTAGTGGCTGAAAATGCACCGGAACTAAACAGTCAGCTGCATGATCCGATTACGTTACCTATAACCGATTATACGTGCAAACAGCTATGCTATGTGAAGTGACTATGCGCCAAAAACAATGTATGGCATATTACATGCATGTCGTACACACAGTTACCTCCGACGATGTCCATGGCACTGTACGAATTAGCCGCGGCCGAGGACACCTCACAGCGGTCCTTCCGCACGCGACAACATCAAAACGCACATTTATAATAACTTCGTCATAACTCGTTTCGTTTTATAACATAACACTTCCCACTTTCAGAGAGTACTTTTGAACTTTTGACTGCACTAAATCTCACTTTTTTAACTTATTAGCGATAGAGAAACTCGCAAACACACACGGCGTACTTCACAAATTGTAAACTATACACGTACCTCCAGCATGAATGATCCTATAATAATAACTGTGAACTGTTTCTTCGCTCTCGCTCGTCCAAGGAACTAGTTATCAAGGTCTCTGGTCTGGATTGTAGTTCCAAGAATTGTACGGATATTGTAGCGAACTCGGACACTGTTTCACTAACACGCAGTACGAAATTAGACAACTTGTTAAATTGATTTACCGGATTATATTTTAATATTACACGCGTAATGAAGTAACACTACTCCTCCGGTGAGTGAACGTCAAAAACTCTAATGATAAATCTCATTAGTGTGCACCAGTCCTCAACACCACACCAGCAACGACTGATCGCGATTGGCCATTAAAATGTCACATGGTGGTCGGCGCCCGGGTGACGTACACGGACATCGCGCATGCGTATAGCGATTCAAAACTTTTTTCGTTAGTAAGAGCGAGAAAGAGTTATTCTCTGCACGCGTTACTCTAATCCAATGAATACATTTCCCGCCAAAGTTAAAACAAAGATTTTGATTGATCTGTCAAATTCAATTTTATGAATTGAACTTGTTGAAGTAAATTCTGATTTCTGTAACTTTAACTTCTATTCCATCGTATAAATTTTGCGAGGTAAGTATGTAAGAAATAATAAATATTTAATTATTTAATTTACGTTACCAACACTATGTAGGTATACCTACGCTACGTACTAATTCTTTTCACAAATCAACTTCGTTTTATATCCGTCCATTATTTTAGTAGCCGTTTCAAAGAGGATAATACAACAGTAGTTAATACATTATTTACGAGCCCAATTTTCCGCGCTGCGTGAGTCATACTAAGGTCTGTATGCTCTGAATAACGAAGCGTGGGCGTCTGAATTTCATTTGAGAATGTTTCAGTACACTCAGCCGGGAACTGCGGTGAGTCATCGACTTACGCACTGCGCACCCCATACCAACCTTCAGTATAATTATGAGCTTCAACGCAGTATCTTTTTGCAGGAGATTCTAGTGACAGTAAAACTGGCATCAAGGGATTAGAATACATATTATGCGAAGTAAGTACCTACCTCAACTCAACTCCATGATTCGCATTCATAGGTAGTTATCCAATGATAGGTACTTTATATTATACATATAAACACTACAAATATACAAATAATACGTCATTGTAGGTATCACGTTAAAATATATATAGGTAGGTAATATTATTATTAATTAGGTACAGTAAGCTTCAGAGAAAAGGGACCCCCCTTGTTAATGATATGAAAGCATGAGGGGGTCTGTTTTCTCTGACGCTGACTGTACGTAGTTTATTATGTGCTCCGTGCTCGTCGACTGATTCAGTGACATTTAGAGAGCATCGGATAAGTCAGTGATCGCTTTCAGTTTGAAACTTGTTGATCACAAAGACATCTCTAAATAATTTATCTTGTTCTTTATCGCAGAGTCCCGGCGTTGCCAAGTCCACTTCCTGTTGGGGTTTTTCTTAAAGGAACTATTAATGAAAAAGAGGCCCTGTGCCCTTGACTCGAGGAAGCTGACTAGCATTTGCCCCTGCGATTTCTGCACCCTACTCCATAAGGTTTGATTATCGTCTCGCCGTGTTCAATTCAACAGGTCAATGTGAGACCAACTCCGCCAAAGACACCCCCCCCCCCCCCCTCCCCCGGGCGTATTTAACATGCTTGACATGAGTTCGCACTTTTCACACATTTTCAGGTACCTGTGCCCACAACCTAATTCCGCGCCTGGATCCGCGCCTGCCTATACCTACCTTAGTCGCCTTCTACGACACCCACAGGAAGAGATGGGGTTGCCCTATTCTACTCCACCGGGAACCAACATCGCCACCCTAATATAGATCACATATTAAAAAAAAAATAGTCTAGTAAGTACTTACAGGTAAAAATAAATATGAATGAGTCAGGGGGCCAGTGGCGGCAAAGCGACGCGCCCTTACGGCTCGCGTGAGGCGCCGCGCCGCGCGATAGTACGCCATTCAGCTTATAGCCGAAGTTAATTTTAGACGCCAACCCTTCGTGTGTACCACCCCTGTTGCTGCGCACTATTATTTAATATTTACGCAATGAAATTAATGATGTGTCAGTACTTCGAGTAATTAGTTAGGCCGAGCACGCATTGTGATATTTCACCACGTGACACGCGACTATCCGAATCCAGGAGCAATGGTACTTACGCAATTGCCTAAAAAAGCGCGGAAATAAATTCGCTATCAAAGCTCAAAGCTGTTTTGCTACAGAATTCACCACTTCGCTATAAATTCATAGAGCATGTTTTGTTAAAACACAGTAAAACGCTGAAAAGAATTGCAGTGCGTGTCAATCAATCAATTAGCCTACTGCAGTCCATTGCTGGACATAGGCCTCTCCCAATATGCGCCACATTTGTCGATCCTCCGCCTTCCGCATCCAGTCTGTCCCAGCCACCTTTCGCAGGTCGTCAGTCCACCTGGCTAGGAGATGTCCCACCTTCTGTTTACCTTCGCGCGGTCTCCACTCTAGGACTCGTTTGCTCCAACGGCCATCAGTCCTTCGGCAGATGTGGCCAGCCCACTGCTTGCAGTGCGTGTAAGATAGCGTTAACAAAACCGCCAAACAAACAATCGCGGCGACAAAATTTCGGTGTGGGCACGAAAAGTTACTTGCAGGGTTCGCAGATCCATGACCTTCGTTATAAGGAAAGAAAATTATATTTCTAAGAACGATTTTTTAGGTTGGGGTAAAAACTTTATGTAGATTAATAACCCCAGATAAAAGAATTGTGGCGAATGCAAGGGTGAGGGTGCAACTGCTAATTAGTTCAAGGACGTTACCACCGTCTAACTAATCAAGTGACGGACAGGAATGGTGGCTTTTCAGAGGCAGTTTTCCTTACTGGTGTGAAGTTGAGCTGATTAGTGAGTTGACACCGGACGAGTTCCCAAACCCAAACTTGTAGTAAGGAATTTAGGAGTATGATCTATATCGTTCGAGCATCCTGTGCCCAATGAGTTCTACTTAATTCAGGTCAGTTAGATAAGAAATTGAACAACACCTTAATAGAGGTTTCTTCTACCACACCTTAGATTTCATCTCTCAGAAATCTAACTTTAACTTCCATCTTCACTAACTACTTATAAAATCACTACATATTATAAAACAAAGTCGCTGTCGCTGTCTGTCCGTCCCTATGTATGCTTAAATCTTAAAAACTACGCAACGGATTTTGAAGCCGTTTTTTTTATAGATAAAGTGATTTAAGAAGAAGGTTTATATGTATAATACATGCATAATATTGTGGCGAAACACTGATAAATTTAGAGAATACCACGCGGGCGGATAATATGGCGGTATGAAGTTCGCCGGGTCAGCTAGTAGAAAATATAATGAAAACAAACACCGCACCGTGTATACTTCGAGAATCTTAGACCTAAATCGGAGACAAAGCGCTCTGGGACGCGCGGAATGTTTTGTAATAATCTATGCTTGGTGAATTTGAGATCATCCAACGCAGTAACATCCCGTGCTATCCTCAAAATACACCCAAGAAACGTGTACTGCGCGTACAGACCACATTTTAGGTCCATGATATAGCTAAGCTAAGTATGTCCCAAACAATACAAAGATCGTTCAATAGGAAACATACACAATGGTGTGTGTCGCTTCTGGTGAGGGTCCTTGGCCGATGCGTCACGCAGGCATCGTCGTACAGGCGTCATGAGGGCTGGCGCCTCGCCGCGCCGTACCTCCGGCGTCGTCGCCAGGCGTCCGTCGGCGCGTCGCCGCACGCCACCACTGCCTGAAACACACCCTAACTGCACGGAGTGATTAACTAGCATATCAGCCACATTAACAGTACGATAAGTTGACTATACTTTCATAAAGTTTGTTTTATAAATAAGGTTTCCTTTCCTAGTGAGGTTTACTACGGCCCCCGCCTTTACCCGCCTCGGGCTCGAGCTTTAAATCGCGAGACAAATGAGGTCCTGCGGATTGTTTAAATAAATAAATATCCTACAACATTCTACACAACGCTATCTAGACCCATGGTAAGCTTAATTAGCTTGTGTTATGGAATCTGGAATGCGGATATACATACTTAGATACCTTTTTTTTTTGTAAATACGTACATATTATACATACAAAAACACCCAGACCAATGCAAATATTTATATTCATGCATACAAATATTGGCACTGAGCGGGCGTCGAACCCGCGCCTCCTGCGAAGCAGCAACGTTCACTACCGCTACGCCACAGTATAGTAATGTTAATTTGTGTTTGATGAATTTGAGCTCGT
This sequence comes from Eilema depressum, assembly GCA_914767945.1. Taxonomy (NCBI): domain Eukaryota; kingdom Metazoa; phylum Arthropoda; class Insecta; order Lepidoptera; family Erebidae; genus Eilema; species Eilema depressum. Next base: position 22,098,091 of record OU612020.1, read on the forward strand.
CCACCGCAGAAGCACCCCGTGCTATCCTCAAAAGACACCCAAAATACATGCATGTACTATGTATGCGTATAGAGCACATTTTAGGTCCAATATAATTATGTTCGAGCCATACCTTCTACAGCCCGATCTTTACACACTTCACGAGTTTCAGAAACTGGCGCTTGCATGAACGGTGTAATGAAAAGGAAGCTCGTAAAGTATAAGATATGGTTCTTATAGATCCACCATACACCCTTGGTTCGTCAGGCAGGCCGCAGGTGAGATTGGTTTGCTTGTGAGCCTGATCTTGGTGGGCCCCAATCATTGTGGCGTTGTCGCACTTGCAAGGCCATAGACGTACGTACGATACGTGGTCATGATATCACCTCTTCCGAACAAAAGTGGACACTGGACGCCAAAACGTCAAAGGGTAAAAAACCAAAGTTCAAAATTGATTTCGAACTCGTGCCACCGAGATTCACTCAATCATCTGTCAATAGTTGTTATTGAAAACTACGCCATTTTTTTTATCAATACATTTATTTGCAAAATAAAATACGTTTAGCTGCAACGAAATAAAGAGACATAATGCCAGAGCAATTACTGAAGGTGCCGCGCAGTGTGTCCCCCGTGGCCGGGGCGGGTGCCGGAGACATTTCGGAGCGGGAACTATCACGGGAACGGTATAACTTGCAGACTACGCCGCCTGCGTGAGTTTTTACTTCGTTTACATAATTCCGCGCGGTTCCCGGCAGAGTAGAATTTGTGCCACCTCATCTCTTCCCCTTTGGTGTCATACGAGGTGACTAAGGGATAGGGCTGTTTAACATCAGACATATCATAATATACAGCCTAGACTCAGCCTCAGACGCATGGCTCGAGTCAGCAATAGTACCGGAATATGGCAATAGACTCACCCCCTATTACGTGGGACCTAATACCTACAATGATAGGTGAAATTTAATTTTGGGTACTACCGAGTTCTTACAATACGAGTTCTTAAAACACAGTCATAGGACCCTCCATCCGAGATAACCCGAACCATGTGACTACACGCTACAACTGCTACGAGTAGGATGATCTCATATTGTCGCATCGCGTCGGTGAAAAGCGCTCCTACATAACTACGGGAACCACTACGGTGAAAGCTACGCCGTAGACGCGGGACGCTTTCGTAATTCGTCAGCTTTTTGATAGATGATGACTCCTACTACGTATGTCGTCACTCTAAGGACTCTAAGCTAAGACATTATTTTATGTAACTAAATAAATGTAGTTATGTTGGCAAAAAGTTATTACATTTTACCATGAACAGTAATTTCAATGAATAATGGAAAAAGTGAAACGCCCAGGCGGGATTCGAACCCGCCACCAGTCCCTTACAGGGGGAAGCTCTGACCACTGAGCTACTGGGCTCCGTCTGAAGCGTCGCGGGTTCGAATCCCGCCTGGGCAATTCACTTTTTCCATTCTTAATCGATTTGAATGGTTATCATACTAATTGCTTTAAAATTTCATTCAAACGTACAGTTTTTATTAAATCCGGGTTTGGGTCGAGCCCACTTGAACGTAACGGTAACGCAAGACGTAGTATTACGTTACCTACGTACCATCAACTCAGTCAACTCTGGCTTTTCGTGGCTTTTGCGGGAGCAACTGCCATTCGACTCCATACCTCGATAGTAAAGTCGGCACCAGAGTCTCGTTCATCAATCATCAGGTATTCTAAGTAGCTAGCTGCACTATCTGACTATGGACATGGTTGGCTTGGCACTATTTTTCTTTACAATGTGTGACGTAAAGGAAATAAATCAGGTTTATTAGTAACTCGGTAAGTCCGCGACGTCAGAACGAGATAGACGATCGTTCGTTATAACCATTCTTCGTCATTTAGGGTAAATAGAGAGAGATAGGTACTACGATGTGCTACGTCACGGCTTTTCTATGGCTCGGAAAGAAGGAAAATAGCGACATTGTGGTCTTTTACGTAACGAATGCTTTTCTAGGATAATAATATGTTTATTGTATAATGTCGTACTGCAATGGAGCACTATTAGTTAACTTTGTTATATAATAGCTGTTGCCCGTGGCTCCGCCCACCATGTGGTATTCTGATCCTGTTCCCGTAAGTTATGGATACCTGTTCCAGGGATAAAAAGAAGCTTATGTGTTATGTTCAAAGTAACGAACATGCTAATATCTTTACAAACTTTGATATTTAGATAGTATAATATTTTCCGAGGCTATCTCGAAACTGTAGATGGCCCAGGGTTGGCCGGGTTTAGTCAGTTCTAGTCCGATATACCTACTGCCCCCACCGGCCGGCGGGAGAAGGGAAGTATTCATAGGGATTTCCGCACGAAAAACAGATAGTATGTATAAGTACTATAAGTATAATATTAGTAGGATTTAATTTCTAAGACACTAACACTGAAAATAAATTTCCTTAACCATTCGTATTCTCCAGTCGCCTCCAGCCGGTCCACCCCAAGAAGCAGCTATTCCTGACTCCAGTGAACAAGTTCACGGCCAAATGGAGCTCTCCCAGCCCCAACTTGGCGAGGATCCGCAGCTGCCTGGAGGAGTACAAGCGCCAGGACACGCCCACCAGGCCCGTGAACAAAGCCAAGGCCGTGTCTATGGAAGACTTGACGCCCACCAAACGGATCAAAATTGACAAGTAGGTGATTTTTTCCCACTTAGATAGCAGAAAAGCACACGGCCCGCCTGAAAGGAAGTGGTTATCATGGACAGGGGAAGTATGCAACACCAGGGGTGTCAGACTTACGATGCCGACCCTGCAAGTTCTGAAGCCGACTTGAAAATCGTCATATTTTAGTCGCTTGGAAAATCCGCAATCAGGAAGGAGTTCATTGCATAGCTTGTCCTTTTATAAGGCTTTATCAAAACGCTAACAAAACTTTTGTTCGCAAATGCAATGTCTTAACAGGAAGTTAATTAAAAGAATCTAATTTGCATTACATAAATATGAATCACTACTTTATAAAAATGGGGCATGTCATCAACAAAATTAGATACATCGTGATTAGGTGAGTGTAACGCCACCGACAAATGTGGCTACTACGAGTATGCAACGTACCTACTGCATTTACCTACATCTGAAACTTCAAAAGTTTAGGACTAACTGTCACGTGTCGTTTACGCCCGGATAGACCATTGGGATTGGGACCAAGCCAATCTCATTTGCTAACCGGGAGCACCTGCTGACGAGTCTTAGGCTTTCCTTTCGGGTTTGGGAGGTCCGGTTCTCGCTTCAAGATCGTGACGAAATGTAGGAGGAAGAGCCGGAAGGTGGAACCTGAGCTCCGAGGTCATCTTGGCCACGGATGCAACCAGGAAAATGCGCCTCTATGAAGATGATGATGCGTCCATCAAAGCCGTTTAAACCAAATAAAAAAGGCCCCGACTCCAAGTGCAAGCCTCGGATGCTACCCTGAACAACCCTAAAACTATGATGATAGTCTAAACTAAACCCACTTTCGCAGAAAAGACGGCGATCTGCCTGTATTAAGGTCTCCGGGAGTGAACGGGGCCGCTGAACAACTGGCAGCTGTCAAGATCTGCCGCTTCATGGTGATGGTGGCGTGGCGGCGCCGGCGCGAGGACGTCCGGTGCCTCCGGAAGACTTTGGAGACGCAGGTGAGACATGCCCTCAAATTCCCTCATCATCATTGCCCTCGTAGCAATTTTCTAGCTGTGTTCAAAGTCTGTACCTACTTTGGAGTCTGGGATCCGCTTATTGGTTTAGAATAGTATAATGTTTGTTTTTGCGAGAGCCGGCTGACCTGAGTAAAGCCGAACCTCGTCCGTTATTTAGCAGGTGCGCCGTTAGCAGGCTGACTTAGGTCACTAAGGTATTGGGGTTATGCGCACTTCGTCCCATTCGCACTTCGTCCTCCGTTCGCAAATGGTCCCATTCGCGATTAGTCCCATTCGCAGTTGGTCCCATTCGCGGTATTGGTAGAGAGACAGATAGATAGAAGATGGGTGTACCTCTGACACCCATCTTCTATCTATCTGTCTATTATATAAAAATGAATCCCTAAATGTGTAGCTAAGCGCAAATCTCGAGAACGGCTGAACCGATTTCGCCTTTTTAGAATATTCCCTAAAGTACGAGGATGGTTCTTACGGCGAGAAAAAAAAAGGCGGTACGAAGTTCGCGGGGTCAGCTAGTTTTCTATACTGCATAATGATGGTCAATTACTGGAACCAGAAGTGTACTAGCAGTCTTGGATGTCGAAGAACTACGTCCATCAGTCAGCAGGTGTAGTGACTTAAAGGTGAGGTTGACCTACAAAAGATTGCAGAAGAAATCTTATTTCCAGGTCTCGTACTCGGAACGTCTTCGTATCCAGATTTGCGCACTGAAATCTCTCCTGGATTCGGACAACGCTAAAGTTCGTATGGCCATGCGGGAACTGGAGAGACTAAAGCAGTTGCTGAAAGAAAAAGAGATTGAGAAGTCTGTGTTGGACCGGGTAAGCATTTCCGGCCGTCTACTGCTTCATAAAAGATTTGAGGAAATCTGGTACAGAGATAGATTAGACCTTGGGAGAGGACATAGGCTATATTTGGTCGCGATAATCTATACGCGGGCGGAGCTGCGGGCAACAGCTGGTTTTATATAAAGCTCGATTTAGGAAGAAAAAATAACTAATCGACCTCGGGCGGGACTCCAACCCGCGATCTTTCCTCGTAGAGATAGCTCGTACGAGTTTCGGTAGATGGCTCCACCGTCGCCCCAAAGACGGTAGTATAGAGGAATTTGAGTCGGCTTCGTGCGGGCTTCGGTGGCTTAGTGGTCAGAGCATTCCCTCTGTAAGGGAAAGATCGCGGGTTCGAGTCCCGCCCGAGGTCGATTCTATTTCCTTTCTAAATCGATTTGAGAAGTTAGCATAATAAATGCTTAAAAATTTCATTCAATCTTATAGCTGTATGTAAAGGTGCTACCGTATCTTCTTTGTCGACTGCACCTTGACTATATTCGAGAAAGGGGTGAATTTCAACAAATGCCATTTTTTTTATCATATCGGTGAACTTTTTCATTTATATGTTTTTTGTATATTTTTAAGGTTTTATGTAATCTTTGTGATAATCATGTATCCCCAAATTTAATATCATCAACGTATCATTTAAGATTAAGGAGAAAATTCAGTTTTAATTTTGGTTTCCACCGACATGACAAACCCGCACCGATTATTTTTTCTGTACACCGATTTGATAAGTTTATCCACCGAAATTATATACATATCCACCATTATGATAAAATATTCACCGAAATGATAATCTATCCACCTTTGAACATCAAAAAGGAAATAGTAGGTGCCTTATTTTTCCAAGAGTGACTTAAAACTGAATGCCTGACCTTAAGAAGATCATATCCGACGAGAATAGAGTTCTTGAAGATCCAATGAAAATATTATATTTTTTGAAATTATATAGGTACCTATTTTATTATATTTACTTTCTTCTATTCTTTTTTTATAATATATAATTAATTTAAAAAAGAACTTTTATAAGCTGGTAATACAAATCAATCAATTAGCCTATTGCAGTCCACTGCTGGTCATAGGCCTCTCCCAATATGCGCCACGTTTGCTGATCCTCCGCCTTCCGCATCCAGTCCTTCCGAGCCACCTTTCGTAGGTCGTCAGTCCACCTGGCCAGGGGGTGTCCCACCTTCCGTTTTACTCCTCGCAGTCTCCACTCTAGGACTCGTCTGTTCCAACGGCAATCAGTCCATCGGCAGATGTGGCCAGCCCACTGCCACTTCAGCTTGCTTATTCTGCGAGCTATGTCGGTAACTTTGGTTGTAATGTCGGATGACCTCGTTTCTAATTCTATCCATCAAAGAAACTCCAAGCATAGCTTGCTCCCATAGCCCGCTGTGCGATTTTTAGGTCACGGACTAACCCCACCTTCAGTGGCCACGTTTCGGCACCGTAAGTCATAACAGGCAGAACGCACTGGTCGGAAAACCTTTGTTTTAAAGCATTGCGGCAAGGGGGAGGAGAAGACCCGACGTAATTTGCCAAATGCTGCCCACCCCAATTGGATTGTTCTGGCTTCTTCTTTCTCGAAGTTGTTTTTACCGAGCTGAATAACCTGCCCCAGATAGATATACCTATTTTTGAACAACTACGAGTGTCGTTCCTTCGATGGCAATTGCTCTCGGTAATTCGTTCGTTCGTTCGTTTTGGATAAAACCAAGATTATGTATCTTGGTTTTATCCAAGTTTACACTGAGGCCGACTTGTCGAGAAGCTCCATTCAAGCTGTGCATCATTTTGCCCAGTTGTTCCAGCGACTCCGCAACTATTATGATGTCGTCGGCGAATCAAGGGTGCGAGATGTACTCACCGTTGATGTTGATACCCCGCCCAGTCCAGCCCAGAGTCTTAAAGACGTCCTCCAATGCGTTGGTAAATAGTTTGGGAGATATAACATCTCCCAGTCTCACTCGACGTTGGAGGCTAATGGGTTTTGTCTTCTTCTTCGACAGTGTAATACAAGCATCTCAGCACCTCGATGTGCAATCGAGGCGGCACCGCTGCAGCGCATCCAGCACTGCTCAGATTTCGATAGAGTCGAAGGTTTTTCCGTAGTCCACAAACGCCATACACAGCGGCTGGTTGTACTCCTGAGTCTTTTCTACAATCTGCCAAACAGTATATGGATGTGGTCCACGGTACTATTGTCTTTTCAAAACCTGACTTGCTCAGGTGGCTGGAACTCGTCGAGCTTACCTGCGAGGCGATTTGTGACGACTCTCGAGAACAACTTGTAGACATGACTCAGGAGTGAGATGGCCTGCGTTCTTCAGCAAGGTCTTGTCACCTTTTTTGAAGAACAGTACCACCGCACTCCCGCTCCATGCCCTAGGTGTTAGCCCTTGCGGGATGACGGAATTAAAGAGGCTTGCTAGCTCTTTCAGGATTGGAGCCCCACAATGCAATGGTTTGACCACTAGTCGGCCTTCCCGTCAATGCCTCCCTAGAGGTTTCCAGTATTGCGACCCTAGAGCTACTTGGAGCGGCGTAGGTGGGAGGGCTGACCTTATCATTCGGAATCTTGATATTTAGAGAGCCTCAGATAAGTCGGTAATCGCTTCCAGTATTAAACTTGTTGATCACACTTGTTGATCTCTGAATATGTGCTTAGGTACCATTATGAAAAAAGTCTATATCGTTCCTTATTATAGTCCACTGCTTGTGGGGTATTTTCTTAAAGAAATTATTCATTAAGAAGAGATGCCTGTGACTCGAGGAAGCTGACTAGCATTTGCCCCCTGCGATTTCTGCATACCACTCCTTATGATCCGATTTTCTTCTCGTCGCGTTCTTGTATTCCCACTTTGGCATTGAAGTCCCCCCTATGTATGATGTGTTTATATGTATGTTCTTGTATGTTCCATTTTTCCTTTGTATACTTAACGAAATCGCACGGGATCAACCGATATGATAAAACGACTCACCGAGATGAAAAAATATCTACCGATATGATAAAGCAATCCACCGATGTGACAAAACCGTGCATTGATCATGAATCAAAACACCGATATTAGGTGTAAGACACCGATTCGTCTTTTCTTATCATTTTCGGTGTAAATTATCATATCCGTGGTAATAAAGACCACCGATTACACCGATATGCGAACACCGACGTGAGAAATTTCACACTTTTTAGAATATTAGAAAAAATGCATAATATCTAGGTTAAATTCAATAACAATCAATGAAGCTAATTCACTTTCTACCTCTATTAGAACCAAAAAACAATAATAAAACTGCTTACTACACTAGAAAGATGCCACCACCGATAGTATAAAATAATTGTCCGGGAGCAACTAAAATGGCGTACTTATATTATTGGCGGGAATATGCAGTGATTTAACATACGTCCGTCCTGACTGCGCACTAGCAGGCACTAACGAGAGAAATAAAATTGAGGTGGGGACACTGTCGGACTCGTCGATATAAAGTTATGTGTAAATTACTTTTGGTCACCGATTTGAGAACATTACGCAAGACAAGTACGTTTGTGCCTCTCAGTAATAATATTCGTTAATTATATAATAAAATATGACTTAAATTAATAATAAAACTAATATTCTATGAAATAGCATAATTTATTATACTTAATTTACTTATTTTTATTAGTGTATAAGCTTTTTTGTTTGTAAAAAAAGTAGAGGGACAGCACCGATTTGGAGAAAATAGAGGTTTATGTATTTATTTCTACCATTATATATAGTCCTAGCCTAAATATATTTTTGCCACAACTCATTAACAACCTATTGAATACTAAAAAAAATAATTCAGAACAATATTCCTTTTTTCAAATACTAATTTCACCGAAGACAAAAAAAAAAGCCATTTGGGAAATTCACCCAAAGGCTGAACAACGAACGCAATGTACGGATAACCTTTCTGGTTTTTGTTACACGTCTAGTGCATAAGAAATTGTTATTAAAAAAAAAGACGTGTGGCACTCGGGCTTAGTATATGACTCGGGGACTGCCGCGGTAAAGCTATTGCAAAGGATTTTTTATCAACTTATGCAATTATAATTACTTACGTTAAGCGGAGCTACTTCGGAGCAGCTCGGCTCGATTCGTGCGAGCTCGGTGTGGGGGGTGTTAGGTTTTTTTCGTTACGGAATTTCTGGATTCGGTCTCCACGCTCAAGGCCCGCGATAGAAACTATGCAATAGCTTAATAAATTTAAAATTTAAAAAATCTGTTAGCCCAGCTTTTTCCTCGAACGAAGGAAACTTTAGGCACTACATGTTGCCTCCTTACGTTGCAGGAAAAATCCGCTTTAGAAGATGACGTTTGCGCCGCAGAAGACCGTGCGTCAGAAATGAGTATTGGTAATTATACCTACTCCTAATTACGTACCTACTTTTTATTCCAATTAGGTAGGTAACAAGTACGCACAATCGCACATGGTCCACCTGATGGGAAGCGAATATCGTGGTCTATTGACGTGCGTGCAGTACTTGGAGCGTCAGTCACACTCGCGTTGTTGACCCTGAAAAACTTTCCAAAGAAGAATTCCAAATTCAATGCCTGGGAATACCACTGCGTTAGCATAGAACTTCTTTCCTGCAGGAGACTATGCTTGTGCGATCCATGGAATCTGTGATCATGGAACCAATGATCTTTAGAAATTAGGTGGTTGGTCCGGAATTTCCACCCGGTGCTCCCGCTCTAACGGTCGGGATCAAAGAGCAAATTAACTATACCCATTAATTTGGTATATTATCCGAGATAAGCGCGAATCCAGCTTTTGTATAACTATATCGAGGTTTCGTCACAGATTACCTAGTAGGTAGTTGGAAGTTTCGTTTAGTAAGGATACACTAATTCACTAATTTAAGTACCTCCTAATTAAAGGACCAACCTAGTGTCCCCTGACATCTCTCGACTCTTCTGAACCCCTCCGCCCTTGATATCACTATCAGTAAGGTTCTATCGTCAGGGTGGCGCAACTGCCGCAACGAGTTGGAGTGCGTAAGGGCTGCCGCCGCGGCGTGCGAGCGCGCGCTGTCTCTAGAGCGGGCCGCCGCGGCCGAGACGCGCAGTCAGAGGGACCACGCCTACGAGCGAGTACGTACTATATGTCGCGACGCTACTGGGGCCTCACCTACTTATTCTGGACTGCGATGTTGAATTTGTAAAATGTTGAATTCGCAAGACGGTGAATGATTGAGGAACCTGTTGAATCGTATGGATGTGAGAGGCGTAGGACCGGTTACGGTGGAGAGTTTTGGGGGAAGCCTATGTCCAGCTGTGGAAGTCTTTTGGCAAAAATTATGAGTACCTACGCTTTTATTTCACTTGTTCAACATACTGATCCGAATAGGAAATTCAACTTTTTACAAATTCTACCTCCTAGTCCAGAAAGGCCTCACTTATCTACAGTTAACTTGCAACATTGTACTCTTGCCGCCGCGTCCCCTTTCTGCCTGCTAATGTAAATCTTGCCATAGTTACCACATTTTAATCTTAACGTTTTCGCCTTGTCACTTTGCCAGCTTGTAACATTGTCGCTTTATCGCTTTAACTTTAGCATCTTATAGATTTTCACCCTGTAAATTACCACCTTTTTGCATAAGGAAACCACCTCATCAGAGCCAGTGATGACATGCCGGGTATGTCGGATTCCAACAAAACCGCACGGTGTTCCGTTTTATCAACCTGACTAAGAAATTATTTGTAAATCAACCACCTTATAAACTTTGCACTTTGTTAGTAACAAAAGTTATTCTGGTTCATTTTGCACATCTCTCTACCGTACTCCAAGAAAACGCATTCTCATGATTAAATGGACCCAAAAATATTTATGGTACTACGAGCCTTATCATAGGATGCACCTATTGAGGCACATGTATTCTTAAGTAAAATTCTAACACTTGTAAGAACTAATATTACTTAAACAAATTGTTATTTTTTAGCTAGCAATACTAGAAGAAGACCTCGTCCAACATGAGAACTTGTTACTGAACGCGGAGACCGAAGTGGCCGAGCTACGGCGTGACGCCGACGAGAAACGCAAGGAACTGGACGATACCGGCGAACGACTGCGGATTGAACAGGAGTTAGTTTGGATTCATGAACTAATAAACTGATATTTAAGTACTCTTTCTTAATACGTGGAACCCGTTTGGTGGATTAGGGTCGCAATTTTATTGATACAAATCGCCTGTGAGCCGGCTATGGTGGATTAGTACATTTAACCGTCTTACCCTAAAGTTCATTGTTTTTTGAGGGAAACAGCCGCACAGCAATGGCGAAGGGTGAAAACCTTCAAAAGGGAAGCTGGTGAGAAATAATCTTACCTCGATCTAGTTTGTCATAATAATTGTGTGACCAATGGGATGCCGGCATGGTTCGGGTAAAGGTCCAACCCCACCAAACGGACGGCATCGGCCCGGATTTTACAATCTTTAAACAAAATTAATAGTACATTATGGTACAAGTGAGCAACGTTGGTGATTACCGCCGAGGCGCCATTGAGACCCGAGCCGCCAGGCGAGGGTCTTAAGACAGCCGAGGACGGTAATCATCATGCTCACACGTGCCATACGACGTTTTACAACACACTTGCGAATAAAATAATACTACAAATACTAAATAAACAATACTACAAATTAATTCGTTTTCCTATGCGCGCGCATTTAACAACCATATTTAAAATTTGGCGGTCGACCATATTTAAAAAAAATGAGGATTCTACTGTTACAAATAACAGATCTGTCAAATATCTGACAAAATATACAGCTATGTTGCTTAGACAAATATTCAACTTTTTTTTACTCTGTTTTTTTTTCTGTACTTAGAGAAAAAAAAAAGTTAAATTTGAGCGAAAATTTTGTTTATTACACAAGTATTACAAGTTGAAATTATTTATTTAAATACGAAAATGCATCAAATGACCATACAATAGGCGTATTAATTTATTCGTACTGTTAAACACGTTATTTTTTGTATCAAAACTTTTTTAAGAACATAGACAATTATAGACACTTCCTATAAAATTTAAAAAAGAATCTATAACTCACTTTTGTGAATAATAGTAATGAAAAAGTCACAGTTTTATAATAGGTGTCATTCCGTGCTTAATTGCGGTAAAATAATATCACTGTTATGAGCAGGTGTGTTGTAAATGTTATTATCACAGTGTTTGAAGTTTATATTACCAAGTCACGCACAACAGCTTGACAGCGACCCCAAGTAGGTAACACAGACGTGCTGAATAAAGATCGAGTAAGAGCAAACGTGCGGCGGCATGACGCACGTCAAGCTGTCATGCGTGACTTGGTAATATAAACTTTATGGGCTGTGATATAAGATTTATTTTGTTTAAAGATTGTAAAATCCGTTCCGATGCCGTCCGTTTGGTGGGGTTGGACCTTTAGGGTATGATTCGGAAGCCGACCGCATACGGCAACTGCCGACGCATGCGGCACAATTACTTGTTAAACTGCAATACACATAAAGGGGACTATTGCGAAGCTGTAATGATTTAACCTTTAAACGAATATACTCTCTCCCCCAGGGCTCGCGAGCGTTGTGCTCGAGAATGCCGCTCGCTGAGCGCGCGCGTAGCAGCGGCGGCCCTAGAGACGAGCACTCTACGCGCTGAACTGGACGCGCTGCGGAGCGAGCTGGCGGGGTTACGGGACGAGCTGCGGGTCACCAGGGAGCGGCTAGACTGGTGGCCGAGACCGCTCGCCAAGTACGGGGCTTCATGTTTATATACTATTTTTTAAGCTATTGCATATCTTCTATCGCGGACCTTGAGCGTGGAGACCGAATCCAGAAATTCCGTAACGAACAAAACCTAACACCCCGAAGCTCGCACGAATCGAGCCGAGCTGCTCCGAAGTAGCTCCGCTTAACATAAATAATTATAATTGCAAAAGTTGATAAAAAATGCTATGCAATAGCTTTACCGCGGCAGTCCCCGAGTGCCACACGTCTTTTTTTAAACTACTCAGGTCACAGACAAGCACATGGCCCTCCTGGACGTCGATTCTGCTAAAGCAAAACCATTGTCTTAACGCAGAAACTGCAAAAAATGCCATTAAACTTTAAACTTTACTGCTGATTCAAAGTTTATGGAAGGAGTTCCATTACACTATTTCATTCACTCCACAAAAAGCCATTTCTTTTTTGACTTTGGAAGGATTATTTTGAAGTCCAAAATATGGCATTTGTATAGAACAGCTGATTTCACTTTAATAACTGGTACTCCCAAATAGAAACCTTTTGGAAATCTGATGTCCTAAAAATGGGACTTGAACCGCTCACGCACCTCTAAGGTTAAACCACTACTGAATTTAGAGATGCGATGGCACAACAGCCTCTCCTGATCTTCATCCTCCAAGATTCTAAGTTATTAAAAGTCTTTTCCATTTATTAGTTAAATGACCGACCACGTTCTTTGTTCTTCCGCAGAATGTTGGGAGCGGCACGTTCATGGTTCAGCTACTCGAAGGCGGTGCCCGAGGCCGTCATGTGGACACTCATACCCGCCAGGCACGGCTGCTAGCCTTAGGTACGCGTATAATATAGGGCTTGTGGTAGGTGCTTTATAGAAATCCAGGTGATATAGGTTCAACTTTTATCCTCACAATTATAGGTACAGTCAGTTTGGTTTCAAATTGTTTTTGGTTCTAAGTTGTTTTGGTCCCAGAAATTGCATTTGGCTCCAAGTTGATTTTGGTTTCAAAAATTCCATTTGGTCCAAGGTGTTTCTGGTTCCAAGGTGTATTTGGTTCCAAGGTGTATTTATTTGGTTCCAAGGTGAATTTGGTTCCAAGGTTACAAGGTGTATTTGGTTCCAAGGTGTATTTGGTTCCAAGGTGTCTTTGGTTCCAAGGTGTCTTTGGTTCCAAGGTGTCTTTGGTTCCAAGGTGTCTTTGGTTTCAAGGTGTCTTTGGTTCCAAGGTCTCTTTGGTGCCAAGGTCTCTTTGGTGCCAAGGTCTCTTTGGTGCCAAGGTCTCTTTGGTGCCAAGGTCTCTTTGGTTCCAAGGTGTCTTTGGTTCCAAGGTCTCTTTGGTTCCAAGGTTTCTTGGGTCCAAGGTCTCTTTGGTTCCAAGGTCTCTTTGGTGCCAAGGTGTCTTTGGTTCCAATGTGTCTTTGGTTCCAATGTGTCTTTGGTTCCAATGTGTCTTTGGTTCCAAGGTGTTTTTGGTTCCAATGTCTTTGGTTCCAAGGTCCTTTTGGTTCCAAAAATCAGACACAGTAATGTAATACTAATTCTCACAGAAAAACTACATTTTTGATTGTTTACAAGGTAAGTTTGGTAAGTATATGTTTATTTTTTTTGTATAAGGTGTAAATTTAGCGATATACCTAAATGTTACGGTTTTAAATACTAATTTATAGGTGTTTTGTTATTTTAGTAAGTTTTAGGTTTATAAGTGATTATTGGTTACTAATAAAGTTCTTAAAAATATTTACTTAGTTTTATTTCCCCACTTCTCAATCAGTTGGGCAGCGGGTTATTTCTTTGTCTGAACATTTTGTGTCCTTATTGCTCAACTAACATTGTTCGGGAAGGGTGATATATGTTGAAATAAAATAACTCTTTCTCGTCATCAGTTTATTTTCAGTCTTACATTTCTAATCAACAATGTCTCGACTACAAAATATTAACACTTGGAATGGTTCCTATCGCTGGGGGCGGGCCGCTTATACTCATAATATTTTAGCCAAAAATTAATACATAAATATGTACTTTGCGAGGGAACACTTTAATTTCAAATTAATAGCAAATCCAATTAATATCAAAACCAACAATTCCTTACACTGAAGGCCGCCACCGTCCCTTCTATATTGTGAAATCGTGCTAAATTGACTTTTATGTAGGTACAATATAAAACGGTATATATTTGATAGTGACAATCGTAGTTCCGATTTTAGCCATTACACCGAATTTGGTTTTACTATAGAAGTCATTACTGACAACACTAAATAACATAATAATTTCCCTTTCTACATTTCATTGGAAATCCATAGCATATAATTACTGAAGAGTTAACCTGCCATGCACCGTTCAGTGTTGTGCACCCTCGGCTTGTCAGACACCGACAGCTGGTGGCTTCCCACATCAATAAATATTATTTGAAATTGCAACATTATTCCATAGTACTGGAGTTTTGGCGCCGACGTGAAGAAGGGCGCAACGCGGTTTTATTATTTTCTGAAATGAGCAGTTTTCCAGTAGGTATAATAATCAGTTGGTTTTTATATCATCAGGAGATGGCGCTAGCATAGCTTTTGGTAATTTTAATGTAATCTGTGGTTTGTTTGTAGTATTTTTTCATGACATTTGCGATGTTGCCAAAGTTTAATTTCATTTACCCATATTATAATAGATAAAATATACTAAAACGCTTAATTCTTTTCGCGTCACTGTCTGTAATTTAAAATAATAATATTATATTTAAAATAATTGTATCAGAAATAAATTCTTTTTAACAAAAAAGTTTAACCGACTTCAAGAAATGGCAAAGAGGCACTGAAAAGTGAAAAATAACGTAATTTACAGACTTACTGATTTATTAGAAGTCGGTGCCAAGCCCGAGAGGCAATATTTAAATTGATTGCATCATAGTACGAGTAGTTTAGACACAACAAACAAAGTTGACTGGCACCGACTTCTAATAAATCAGTAAGTCTGTAAATTACGTTATTTTTCACTTTTCAGTGCCTCTTTGCCATTTCTTGAAGTCGGTTAAACTTTTTTGTTAAAAAGAATTTATTTTCCTCTTTTTAGTGAGTTATAATCCCACCCTCTGCTTAGGTTCCTATCATCAGCAGCTTAAAAATCACGTGAAGATGATTTTAAAAGGCAATTATTGAAATTAAATATGTTAAAGCAGCAGAAACAGTGTTTTGTCATCATTTTGAGGATTTCCCTAGATCCCATAATCCAATCCTGACTTCCTGAATCCTGTCATACGATTCTGGCTCCCTGAACCACCTTTCTCTCTCCAACAAAACGAAGATCATAAAATCCGTTTCACAAAATACGGATTTTACATACAACGGTTCGTCACCTATTTTACCCCCATAGTATCAAAATTTTGGAAAATGCTGGTACACATAGGTATTCATCTATGACTACTATTACTCGTACTACTATAATATATTATATTATATTATAGATACTCCCTAGCATAGCCATGTAGGACGCGTACTTATGACTATTAAGTCACTGTATTTCATAAATATTGATTATTACGTACGTACTGTAAAGTATCATTAATAAAGTTGTATTTTTTATATTATTTTCGCTATACTGTAATTTTAAGAGCAACGCCTGCATGTTCTTTGAAAATAAAACAACATTCATCTGATTGCTAATATAAACGAGTAGGCGCTTGAAGGCGCATCAGTCTGGTTTCGGAGGATTTCCCTTGATTTCTCCAGGATCATAGCATTAAATCCGGACATCTTGGATATGGGACCACTCTGAAAGTATCCTCTATCAAACAAAAAAAGAATTTTCAAAATCCGTCCAGGATTGGCTTCACAATCGCGTAACAAACATACAAAAAAATAAAAAAAATAAAAAAAAAAAAAATTGCGTACGAATTGAGAACCTCCTTTTTTGAAGTCGGTTAAAAATGACAAATTATTTATGTAAAGTAAATCATTACAAAACCGAAGAACATTTTTTCCATAAATTAGGGAACACTAGATGTGACACCACATCTAGTGTTCCCTAGAGATGGCTGCGCCATGTAGCTCGTCTTTAGGAACCCTAAAAATACCTACTAGAAAACTGCTCATTGATTGGTGTGAATTCGAGTTATGTGTAAAATTGGATTTTTAGACAAGAGTAGGAAAGTTGCATATTACATTGAATTTTGACTTTGTGTTGGTGACAAATCTCCTTAGAAACCTCTCCATCACTGTACTGAGACATCAACACATTATCATCAACACCATCAACAATCATGCCAACAAAGATAATACAATGATACACAAATTAAAGAAACGGCTTAAAGGTCTTATAACCAAGCCAAAAAACTTCAAAAAAAAAACTTATGGTACTGTTAGCAAAGAAGATAGTATAAACCTTTTGGTATAATGTTGTATGAAAAGATGTATACTTATCCCCTTTGCCGACTGTACGTAAAAATGCTGAATTATCCTGAGTGACGTAATTAAACTTTTTGTTTATGGGGATTATCACTAAATAGCTTGCGTGACGTCATAAGTTTTCATGCCTAGCACGTCCCGCCCCCGCGCTACAGTTAACATGTATGTTACCTGGGCTTATGGCACACACGCCATGGGGGTATTATCAGCTGTAAGCTGGGATCCAGGCAAGAGGAATATAAAAAACTCGATCGTTCTATGGGTGTCTTACAAGACTTATCAAATAGGGATATTCTCCACTCGACAATAAACAAATAACCCGTGATAGTGTAACAATAGATTGCCTATAAAGAAGGGCCGAAAGGAGACGGGGACTTCTGGGCCAAAATTGTAATGAGTTGAGATATGACTTAAAAAAAGCGGTATTTTTTTCTATTTCAAAATATTAAAAAACCAGCTCAATTGAAAGTCTGGAAGACGAGTAATCTTAAAACTAAGTTTATTCCACTAGCAAAATAAAATATCGATTACTAAAAATTATTTAAACAATATTGCGTATTAAAACACTTGCATCACAATTTGATATTAAATCAATCAGAGTGAACAAAACTTAATCATTATAATAATAATAACCATTTAAAATACCAAATAATAGTGTAATAAAATAAATTCTGAATCGATTTCCGTTAATCGATTAATTATTTCTTGTGTTTATCAACTGTATTTTTAAGCTGTGACAGCTGACAGCTCCATTTTCAGTCAATCAGTTTATTCATTCAATCTTCAAAATTAATTATTTTATCGAAAAATTGTATATTTACACGGCTTATGGGATATACAATTGCTTATAAAATATGTACAAAAGTATGCTATATCAGTATACTGTATCAGTTTATTGGTTTAAATCCAATGATCAATTGACTTCTGCGTTTTGAGTATTTCCAGTTGATTTCTTGATTATATTCCCTTAACAGTGATTTCTCTTTACGAACTTCTCAGCTTGCTCCTGGTTACCTTAAAGTACAATGATAAACTTGTTTACTTTTTTGAGTTTTGCTCGGTATTTTGGATTTTGACATGGATCTCTGTGTGAATTGTGGCCTAGAAAATGAAGTAAATAAGGTAATATATTTCCACCTGCGCATTTCTTAGACAATACTTTAATTATTATTGAAGAAGAATAAAAGATAATTATTATTTAAAGTGTTTTTTTTTAACATAACATCCTTGTACTCCATATCTTTAAAATCTCTTTGTAAGTTTTCGTACATTATTCCTGAGTGAAATATAATACAGTACAATTTAAAAGTATTTTAAGATAAAAAAAATGACCACTTTCTATTAAAACACCACAGAAATCACAGTTCTAAAATGTCAATTTCTTGCATAACCTTACTTTTACTAAATCTCTTATAACTCTGCTCTCAGATATCCAAAATCTGCAGAATTTTCAGGGATGGTTTAATAATTTATATGCTCTTAATTGATACCACCCTCATCTTATTACATTTTTGGCCCAAGAATGTATGAAAGCCTCCCCATCTCCTTTATATTTACGAAATGCTAAAGTAATCGCTATGTAAAAAGCCCGTTTGGACATTTCAAGTCCATGAAGTTCTCAATTTTGAGAACGTAAAACAATGATATTTTTCAAACGTAGAATGACATTTTTCATTGATGGGTACCGCCCACTCCGCTCAGTGCTGTCCATAACGAGTTTTTTATACTCTCCACAGACTATTAATAAATTGGTTATGGTAAAAATAAATCGATTAAGATATTTTTTTTAATTTTATCATAAAAATGTCTAAGACAAAGTTAAAGATCGTACACTTATCTGTAAAAATCCGGTCAAGTGCAAAACGTGTGTTAATGCGCAAACACGACTCGTGTTTGCGCATTAAAGATTCCTCACGATCAGTTTCGTGCGAACTAATGCTACATGACTGGCAATATGCTACATGACCGGCAATATGCTACAGTACTGGCAATATGCTACATGGCCGGCAATATACTACAAGACCGGCAATACTTTGATTGCGTTGAATTAGAAGTTTGATTTTAGGGTACTCCTCGTTGAGCGAGAATCCTGAAATGTGAGACGAAGCAAGGTCATAGAGCACAAATAAAAGGAAGCGTTTGCTGTTTTCTAGGTCTTTATTAAATTTTAGGCTTGTAGACTTCAAGATTTGTAGGTTTAATTATGTCTAGAAGCCTGGAAGCCTAGAAACCTAGCCCTGGACCCCCAGAACTATTACCCAGTCTTCTTTAGTAATTTTGGCACAAGCTTCATTCAGCAATGTCATCATTTTCTTAGTGGAGAATGGCCGCTTTGTATTGTGGCGTGCTGCATATCCTTTCATTTGAGCCCAGATCAGCTCAATAGCATTGTACTGACAATGGTATGACGGCGTTCTTGTCACTTTATGTCCATGCTGAAGTGCCCATTCATCAATTTAATTTTTTAATTTTGCAGGTTTAATTTTTTTACCAGTTACAGCAATTCAACTCTTAACTATTTCGTATCAGCTTCAACGCCTGATCTTTGTATCCATGCTACTAAATCGGCCTTTTTGTTTGCTTGAGTAGGTGCTCTATTTATTTGAACTGAGTGGTCACGGTGCATTGTACACAATAATTTTATTATGCACTGTTCAGAGAGGTTTGCTAACAGGTTAGTAAACCACTCTGTGATATTATTTTGTACTTTTAGACTCAAATGCGAGCAAGGTATCATTCACAAAACCACCACTAGCTGACCCGACGACGTGGCAGATGATTAAGCGTCCACCTTTTCCTATTGGCACTTTTGAGCAAGAGGCCTTGGTATCATCTGTCCATGACTGCGGCACGGTATGATTCGAGTTCAGCCAAGTCTCATCGACAAATATGACATTATCCCAATTTGTGACTTTGTTGTGTTTGCTGTTATCTAGGTTTTTTTATTCCTAGGCTTCAAATATCATTTTAAGTCACCCCGGGACCAGGGCTGCTAGAAAGTAGCCGACGCGACGTAGGGTTAAAAGTAAATAGTGACAGTTATATCGCGATAGAAGCCGTTAAAAAGTGGTTTCATTTCAATAAGTGATATAAGCGTAAACTTCAGACAGTAGGTATCAAGAAAATGATTTACTAAAGATTCATTTTCATGCGATTTCTATTGGTTATTATTGAGTGAATATTATTGTAATAAAAATGTTAAATGAAAGAAAATTGACTTTTTGCAGTATTGTATTGTTTAAAAATACCTACAATATCAAAGTTTAGATTAAATTTTCTAATTAGAACTTTAAGCCAATGAACTTTACACTACAATACAATACATATTCTAATCGATCAAATACGCATACAAACTTGAATCGATTTATCTTGAGTATCGTGTACCGAGTGGTGTGGTTACATCCCTAGTTACGTCCAAATGACAAATGTCATAGTGGGCCTCTTACGTTGAGACTACTTTAGTACCTATTCATATTTATTTATCTATCAATCAGTCATCCTTCCCACAGAGACGTAGAAAGAGAAGATTATCTTTATAAGTCTGTGATCCTTCCAACGGTCTCAGCCGGGCGGCATAGACATTATCTTCGCTTCTCTTCGACCAATTTGGTCACCTGACACTTTTTTTCAGCGATTTCATTGGTCGAAGAGAAAGGAAGAGATATCTGTCTATGCCGCCATGCGCTGCAGGTTAAAGAGGCGGTTGGGTATTGTAATCCTCAGTGGTAATATGTCTGCCATAAGCCCAATGTTGTCACAATTTTGAAATAAATATATATACAACAAGTATCTATTGACAAATTACATAATTATTACTTGTATATAGCCATTGGACTCACTAGAAGGTAAGCTAAAGAGTGCCATATTTACCAAATATGCCGGTGAAATAAATGTTGATTTTACTAGTATTTCAAGTGTTTATTTTATATGGTACTATCCACACGTACATAAATACGTAGAAATGGCATAAAAACGAGTGATATTATTATGAATGCAATAGAAACAGTGGCTTTGTAAGGTCGCAAAGTAAAAGCAATCGCCCTATTCGTGAAAGAAACGCATAAGTTAAAAATCATGCAATGTTCTAACTTATTAATGATTCTCTTCTACGAATAGGGCGAAATATCTCAGTATTTTAATACTTGATAAATATGGCCCTACACGAAAAATGCAAATAAGCTATACATTCGCAATGTGAACGGAAGGACTGAGAGTGGCCTTATGACTGTCTTACATTTAAGTACTAAGTACAAGTTAAAAGCAATAAAGCACTAACTCAAAAAAGATCAATCTAAAAATAAGATGACCACTCCCAAATTTTGCGCAATTCGCGTTTATTTCAAATCTTTAACCTTAGTGTTACTTGACTAGAACAATAATGAAAAATGTTGAAACTTAGTAGCTAGTGTAAAACATCACAAATTGAAATAATACCATATTATACATTGAACACTAACATTTTCTATATTCTAATATAATCAACAGCATTGTTTACGCTAAATGAAATGAGTTCTATTCAAATATCTATATGGTATTCCACAAATATAAAAATAACGTTGTTACGTTATTTTTGATGTTCTATAAATAAATGTAATAATAACACTTTTCTGAGAACACATAGTATGTAAGGTATTCTACGTTCCATATTGATACCATACTCACTTATTTTAGCGTAAAATATGTATATATTCAATTACGATCACACATAGAAGTATACATTCACTAGAATTATTACAATAATTTATTTATATTTATTATTTAATTAGTTCTTAAAATGCAACATGGAGTTTGCAGTGGAGTTATAGTTCACATTTTAGGCCAATATGGTTGTCTACTAAACAAATACGAAAAAATCTTTTTTTTACTGAAAATGTGTTGCTTAGTAGTGAGATAATATATAATGTATGTTGCATACTATGCATATTTTAGGTACGTATTTTGTGCATTTAGAACAGAAACTTATAATGTAATATAGGTATTTAAACTTTCATGGTCGTTCACATTACTATTAGCACTATCGGGATATTTACCTTGCAAGAACGCCGAAATATCGGAAACTCCAAACAATACATGGTAAATTTCCCGATAGTTCTAATACTTATAATGTAATTTTATAGACTAGATGTCTTTTACAGTACCTAATAAATGTAATACATAATGTATTAGTAAAAATAAGTTAAGATCGGTGCCGCTAAATACTAGTAAATCATTTAGGCTGGATCACATCTCTACAGGGAAAGAGGTCCCTTTCTTTCAGATATTATTAGTTTATAAGTATTTATTAACATTAAAAAATGCATTTAGTAATTATTATAAAAATTAAATAAAAAACAGTGATAATAAATTTCGAACACAAATGTCATTTAAGTTTACCTACTGTGTTTAACTTTATTTATTGAAATACAATAATGTATATAACACATCTAGGTTATAACCACTACGATAGGCCACTTATTGTAAAAAAGAAAAACCGATCTTTTTAATCCGTTATTCTTTTTAATAAATTTTTAATAAATATAAAATCAGATAAATTGAAAGTCTGCTTCTACTTAGTCGGTTAAAATGATATTTGTGTTCAAATTTCAGTCTACTTTAATAATACATTGTAAATGCGTTTCGAGAAATAATTCTACAGAATAATAGCCTCGGGCACATAGTTTCACTAATTTAAAATCAGATCTACGTTTAATCATAGAATAACTATCTATGTGGTTTTGAATCATGAGCTATGTTTAGCCTCAATTTGATTTTAAGTATTCAATTTAATTCAATTCAAATATTCGAACCGTTAGGTTTAAGGTGTTTATATTAAAAAAAAAAAATTATAATACAATTTGCGTGTTGCTTACGTATCGAAGTTTGTTTTCACATTACGTAGATACATAAATATTTTTATTTTCGCACATTTTTCTTCATTATAACATACTTTTGCACAATTTTCCTTGGCAATACAATGACATTTTGAGTTATGCCATTGTATTATTATAAAAGTTTTGTCCATATTGCATCACACCATCCAAATTTAAATTTTAAACATTAATTACAAATTTTAACTTTCCAATTTATACTTTGTCACTTAAACTTAACGTTACGTAACAGTGACAATAATCATAGATGTTAGTAATCGTTATTGTCATACGTTTATCAATTCCATGTAGATGGCTTCTCTTTGGCAGGATTCCGTTTATTAACCGAAATATTCTGTCGTATGACGACAATATGACGTAGTTATGACTAGCTCAGTGACGTTTGATATTGCTCGAATTATAAATATAATATTATGGTCATTGGAAGGTGCTGTACACCCTATATAACAATACTAACTTGCTATGATTGGTGAAATATATTCATATTGTTTTCTTTTTTTCGATAATCTTGTCAATTATTTGCGATTTATCTTTTTTAAGTATATTTTCTGGGTATAATTTTATTTTTACGTCTAATAGACTAGAATGTACATTTTTAAAATCATGATATTACAGTGTAAAACTTTTTTAAACATAGCTTGTTTAACTTAAAATCTTTGGAATGCCTCGGAGATCAGAGTAGATATTAGTCTATTTAAAAAGTGTTTACGGACACTGAAATAAGATTGGTCTTACATTTTAGCTGCATATACAAAGTAAAATCAATCTCATTAATTTATTTATTACCAGCAAGAGCCACCAATTGCGTTACACGTTCTATCCACGTTGGATAGAACCCACCTCGTATTGCTCGGAACACATCGCTCGACCGGCAGTTGGACCAATCTCGCAGGAGAGATATAATGTGTAATGCTGAGGCCGTGCCTAGATCATGCCAAAGCCCTCGCCTCCCTCGTTGATGGCCCAGAGCAATGCGTGTACTAGCTGCTCGTAGGAGTCGTAGTCAGGCAGGCACAGCTGGTTGAAGCACGTGTGTGCTGTCGGTAAAGCGCCGAATACTGGCGCCGCCGTGATCTGGAAGCGCGGGTTCAGCTCCTGGCCGGGAAAGAAGGTATCAGTTGGACAAGTGGAAGTAATACCAGGGGTAATACATCTGTACCTTAGAGTATACATTACATATAGAGCGCGTGTAATCACTCATGTCTGTGGTGCCGAGCGTAGGCAGATACTTTGCGATTTTATAGTGCACCTATAGTGACGTTTCATGTATTACCGATAATATCAATAGTTGCACTTAGGAATGTAGTGTAATGTTATCAAATTTTTTGTTCGATTGGATATGGATGAATAAAATTAAAGCCAAGATACAAAATAATGGTGTCATTTTATGTATCACAAAAACAATAAGCCTACAAATATACGATGTAATATAAAATACTGATTTAACACTCTGACGGGTATTGCTACTGATTGAAATTGAGCTAGGATTGTCGGCTCGTTCTATAGCCATGTACACTCTAAGATCTGTAGCCCCACGCACCTGGAACCCGCCCGAGGGTAGCTGCGAGCAGCCGGTGGTGAACTGCAGCAGGCGCGCGCGCTCCTCGGTGCTGAAGTTGGCGAGCGCGGCCCACAGCCACGACAGCAGGCGCTCCCAGTCGCGCCCCGACCCCGACACCAGCGCGTGCGCGCGCCAGTCCGCCACCGACACCTCGCCCGTGCCGCACACCAGCAGCTGGCCGGGGAACAACACGACGTGAGCGATAGCCAGCTATACAACGTGATTTTGTAAGCGTTTCAGAGCGAAAGATTTTGGGCACAGTTTCGATAGCAAAAGCGTCTGGAGCCTTAGACATAGTGACATTCTATTGGCGAAAACCCCAGTGGAATCGCTAATTGTAGTATGAAATTGACATAAATCATTTAATATAACTATATTTTTGTATGAAATTTGAGTCTTTGTAATACGTATTATTTAACTTATCATTATTACTATATCCACCGCAGTGTCCCGAAATCCATGGTTAAAACCTTAAAAATGGTTCGCTTCAGCACGATTCCATCAATAGAATGTCACTTTGTATAAGGCCCCTGGAAGTATTAATTGGCGAAAAAAAAAAATTATTTTTTTATAATGTATGGGAAAAATGTACAGGTGAAAGGCATAATGTATGGGGGTTGTAAAAAAAAGTTTTTTTTTTTCATCAAAATAATACTTCCAGATGATTTTGCTAACGAAACTGTGCCCAAAATCTTTCGCTCCGAAACGACTATAAAATCACCCAGTATTTATATAATAACCTCGGGTTGTGTTTCCGGCGGTGAGTATGGTAACCGGAGCTCACTGGAAAAGTTTTGTGCTATCAGTGAGAAAATTAAAGGCAATGCTTGTCCTGCTTATCTTTTTCACTGACGACATAGAATCTCTCTATTTTTAAAGAGTCGGCAGAGTAAGTGTGGCTCTCTTGGTGTTGAGCACGTTGATGAGCCATGGTAACTGCAAGGTCTGCAACCTGAGTGAAATAAAGGAAGTAGGCGGGGCTAACCTCGAGCTCGTTCTCGTCGAAGATGGCGAGCAGGTTGTCGGGCACGAGCAGCGTGAGGCCGCGCAGGAAGGCGTCGGTCTCGGGCCGCACGCGCGCCGCCAGCCGCCACTGCGCCAGCGCGTCCAGGTACGACACCTTGCAGCTGTTGCGCACCTACGCACATTACACACTCACTTACTACCATACCCCCCTTCTATAATACCCCATATTCAAGGACAGAGGGGGAGCTACCTACCCCTACGTAAGTTGGTACGTGGTCTGTAAGAGAAAAAAGTCTGAAAAGCAGAGAGCACACTGATACTATCTCAAAAAATACGAAATAAAACGAATTTAATAAACCATTCAATACCAACACAATCGAAAATTTTGCCTTTATTTGCCCAAATAAAGCTCAACCTAGCCAGATCGATACTCCTTAATGACCTTAATGTAACAAAAATAATCACCAGATGACCTTCTTTACTAAACTAAATACTCACCGCCTCTCAAGGTGGTCAAGCTAGGCTGACTTATTCAACAAAGAGGTGTAATGTGTAATTTTCGAAAAGTAAAAACTGTCATTATATTATTAAATTGTTTTACTACTTCTATTATAACTCGATTTTTACTTTTGTTATGATTGAAAAGGGTGATTTTCCAACCAAAATAAAACAAAATTAGTTTAATTTATGTATGTCATATAAACAATATTGAAATTTTCCTAAATTGTAACACTATTGTTTTTCAACGCTTATTTTGCTGTTGTAGTACAAGTGGCACTTTTCTATAAATGACACTAAAAATATCGTAAAAAAATAAACTGCAGTAGGTGGTCAAATTATTAGGGACAGGCAATTTTTTATACAAGACTTTTTTGAGTTGTGTTAGTATTGTACATAATAATGTTGATTTTTTTTTAACTTTATGAAGAAACAGCAAAAATTAATCTATAAAAGTATTGTAGCACCGCCCTTTGGTACCCTACACGGTAGATTGACATACAGGGTGGTAGATTTTGACCTTACCTGGAGAGAAAGTGCTATACTACTTGAGATAGCGAAGTTCACTCAAAGGAAACTTTCCTTTATTTTTAAAACAAAACAAAACAGCTTTGAAAGATTTTTGTAATCTCGCTTGCCATACCCGGTTATCGAACAGACTAAAATGTAAAAAAAAAAAATCTTCCACCCTGTATACATACCCTTATGGTACTCCCATTCTTTTTGATCCTAGTGTTAATTCCCAGTCGCATCTGAAGCTTTCACCTCAGATTCTGGGGTCCGCTTTACCAGTCTTAACTACGGATTTGGTTAGACCTCGATATTTTCCGTGAAGCGACTGCCATCTGACCTCCACAACCCAATGGTGACATAAGGCAATATCGAAGCATTGCAGCTAGACAGTTGTTGTTGAACCTGTTAGGGCTCCAACTACCCGTAACGACTGCCATAGATGTTCGTATCGCAACCGGGACCGACGGCTTAACGTGCTCTCCGAGGTAAGACTTGACCAATGCAAATACCCATATTCATGCACACAAATATTTGCACTGAGCGGGGATCGAACCCGCGCCTCCTGCGTAGCGGCCGCGTTCGCTACCGCTACGCCACAGAGGCTGTCAGTTAACCGAGAGGCACGCGGACGGAAGGCTACAAGTAATCACAAAATAAGAAGTCCGTTTGGACAGTTCAAGTCCATGAAGTTTTTTACCGTTCGAAATTTTCTGAACGTAATGACATTTTTCATTGATGGGTACCGCCCACTCCGCTCTGTTCCGCTCCGAAAGAAAATTGGCTTATCGCAGTATTGTATCGTTTCAATATACCTACAATATCAAAGTTTAGGTTAAATTTTCTAATTAGAACTTTAATCCAATGCACTCTACAATACATATTCCTAATCGATCAAATACGTATGCAAACTTGAATCGATTTATCTTGAGTATCGCGTACCGAGTGGTGTAGTTACATCACTAGTTACGATATGTCATAGTGGATCTCGGTTAACGCGACCTTTGCTCATATCTTCGGTTCTACTCAACCGATTGCGATCAAACAAACGTAAGACTTTAAGTCTGAGTAAGCCCTTTCTAACAAAAAACACCTCATCAAAATCCGTCCAGTAGTTTTTGCGTCCATCGCGGACAAACAGACAGGAAATTCAAAAAAAATATTTTCGTTTTCAGTATCGTTTACATAATCATACACACAAATATTTTTATTTTCACCCAAGTATTTTTTTAAAATATTTCCAATGTACAGACACGACCACTTTACAATTATACAAGGTGATTTTGTAGTCGTTTCGGAGCGAAAGATTTTGGGTACAGTTTCGATAGCAAAAGCGTCTGGAAGTATTAATTTGGCGAATTTTTTTTTTTACTATTATTAATGTATGGGAATAATGTACAGGTGAAAGGCATACTGTATTGGAGGGTTGTAAAAAAAAAAGTTGTTTTTTGCCAAAATAGTACTTGCAGACGATTTTGCTATCGAATCTGTGTCCAAAACCTTTCACTCCGAAACGACTAAAAAATCACCCAGTATAATGATCAGTATAGTTGTTACATGAACAGACACATACCCGTATGGTGCTCCCGTTGGGCACCAGGTCGTGGGTCTCCCTCAGGCGCCCGTGCGAGTCGTACACGTCTTCCGAGAAGTAGATCTCGGGCACGCCCTCGGCGCAGTCCAGGTCCGTCTCCAGCACGTACTTGATCTTCGACAGGTACAGCTCGGGGTCGTCCTGCTCGAAGTACTGGGGGGTAGGACATAGGGGGTATCTACCTAGTGTGGTATATCTCGGGACACGTATCTTGGACCTAAATCGCGATACAAACGAGGCCCTGGCGTTAGTAATGTAGTACACGTATTTGGAGAACATGTTTTTTCTAATATTGTTATATCAGTCGAACAGGATGCTGAGTTCGGTGCAATATCATTCGATGAAATCTTTATTCAGTCTTTTTTTTGTCAATGGCTAGAACTGGTATATAGTAACTAGATTTTAAATAGTAGATTAGCAATTTAAATCTGTTCTAGCTTGGAATTTTACTCTATTCCACCATGCATTTTTGGGATTGTTAACCAAAAATTTAGAAAATATTGCAACTAATCTTATAAAAGTGAAATAGTTAATTGATTAATTCTTTATTGGCACTATAAATCTAGGTTTCCATAAACGTGGTTGCACAGAATAAATAATAGTACGTAGTTCACATCCGGCTCGAAGGACCAAAAAGGTCACATTTTTGGTCCTTCGAGCCGGATTATTTTTACAACGTAGAACTCTTAGTATATCCACTGAGGTGTGCCACAGCTACTTTGCCATACCCATCGGATCATCATCATTTCAGCCATAGCAAGTCCACTACCGGACATAGGTCTCCCCTATAGATCTCCATTAAGATCGGTTGGAAGCGGCTCGCATGAGGTCGTCTGCCCACCCGTCGGAGCTACAAGAGAATGTGTTACCTTATAGTGTACCCGCAGACCAATGATCTGCGCCAGGAAGGAGCGCGTGAGCCGAGCGCGCACCAGCTGCCGGTACGAGCCGCCCAGCGCGCTCTCGTACAGGCACTTGCCCACCAGCTTGCCTGCCAGCTCGAAGTGCTTCAGCTGGAAACAAAATGGAGGGAATGTATAGAGCAGTTTTGCTTAACCTCACTTAGCTTACAGCGAACAGCCCCCCTATACAAGTGTTTGTATTTGTTTGACGTTTTTGACATTCGTTGACGCCTGTCATATTCTATGCATTTGTCATTCTATTCCATCATACGCCGAGCAACGAATTGCCACTTACTTGTCTACAGGGGCAGGTGGTTTTCCCAAGCGACTACAATATGGGGTGCTTCAACAAGGACATTAGAAGGTTTCTTCAGGGTCGGCAGCGCGAGTGTGACGCTTCTGGTGTTGCATACGTCCATAGGCCACGGTGACCACTTCCCATCGGGTGGGCCGTGTGCTTGTCTGCCACCTTAAGGAATCGTATCGTTGTAAAAGAAGACATGAGTAGGCCCGAGCCAAATCCATCTGTAAATTGGTAAAAACGGCATTGATGATGATTGATGACGGAGGGTTTGGTGCAGGCTGGGAGCTCAAATGACAATCGTGCTCATAAAAGTTAATACATATTTATAAACCAAATTACTATGAGTGGTAGGTACTATGAGTGGGCCCCGAACTCTAAAGTAGAAGTATTAAATAGCGTTTACGCGGGCTATGTCTAATGCGCAGAATGACTACATCGCGTTTTGCCTAAACAAATCAAGAGTTAGGCAAAAAGAGAGTTAGACCTACTACAATATAGATCGAATCGCTCGGGATTGGCACTCAAAGATGAATCAAATGCTATAAAATATGCGTACAAGTAGCCTTGTATATAAAGCAGACGTACCTTCAAGTGCGGCGGGCGGTCGGGGTTGGGGTGCACGAGGCCGGTGGGCGAGTCGTGGAACGACACGAACAGCCCGAACTTGGAGTCGAACAGCTGCGCGCACAGCAGCGAGAACCACTCGCGCCGCACGCCGCCCCAGTCCACGCCTGCCACAACCAATGTCACCGTATTACGCTCGACTTATGTACTATGAACATGTTTATATACCTGGTATAATGATCGCCAAACAAAACTCTCCGTTGTTCGAAGGGGTCACCGTACTTCCATCATCCGAAGGGACCACCTTAAACTTGTAAAGACCTAAGGGAACAAGTTTAAGATGGTCCCAGTCGGGGTGCGACCCCGGTAATTGAAACCCAAAACTGTGTGCAGTTTTAGTCGGTCCGAGTCATATATAACCACTCCGATGGCCAACAGGGGGCATCCTTGAAGATTTCCACACGAAAAAAAGTACATTGGTATCTCAAAATTTATTTTAAGGTTGACAGTACTTCTCACCTTGCTCTCCTTGGAAAGTAACGTCGAAGTTCTTGCACCAGTCGGCCACGGTGAAGTGGCGCGTGGCCTTGAGGCTGCTCCTCACCAGCTCGGAGCGGAGCACGCGGATGGCTAGCTTCTCGTGAGGGTGGCGCGAGTGCGCCTTGCGGATCTCGCTGTAGAAGAAGTCTTGCTTGTTCTGTAAAACGTATATCAAAAGAATATACAAACAGTTAGCTCTAGGATATCTTATTTACTATCTGACCGAACGCTTCATGCCTGCTCTCCACTGCGACCTCAGCTAGCGAGGGTCATATCGACAAGACACAAAATTGATGCACAACACGTGACAATCATCAAGTGTGGCAACGTTGCATAACAACGCGCGACGTTGCCACCTAGCACATAACGTCTATATCTGCTATGCAGGACATCGATACCTTGAAGGAGTCCTCCCCGCCGCAGTTGGCGATGAGCAGCTGCGTGAAGGTGGCTGCGATGAGGTCCCGTTCGGCCGACACCAGCTCCAGCTGTGGTTGTACTCCGTCCTCCAACGTGAACTCGCCCTCTCGAGGCTTCAGGATCAACTGGAACACAGTATAATGATCTGGTTAGTACAAATTATGGCAATAAAGGAAATTCTTATCTACTCGTTTTTTTTTCATCATCATCATCATCATCTTGGCCTGATTTCTAGTTGTATCCGAGACTTTCACCTCCTGTTGCTCGGAATCAGTTTACTCCTCCTCCTTACAGTTAGGGTTATAAGAAAGTAAATTTCGCCCGACCTCCCAATTCCGAGTTGATAACCTGAACGCCAAAGCCCTACAGCTTGACGGGTGTCGTCAAGCTGTAGGACTTGCAGGGAAGGTCAGCTCGGCCCCGAAGATCTCGATGTGGCCCCATACAACCTTCGTCTTCTATATTAGCAAAATCAAGTGTCATTAATTTCGTGCTCAAATCCCACGGACCACACGCTGTTTCGGATCGTACCCTGGCTAACCGTAGACCGTAGGCTATCTCCGGGTTCGAGATGGTCCCCTTGGGTGTGAGAATCACGATGTCCACATCTTTCACATCCTGGAAAAGGGGGGTGCACGCATCGTACCGCTCCGCATTAGCAGTTACCAAGTTACCTTGGTGGAAGGACACAGGCGGAAGCTGGTGATCCTCTTGGGGATGAACTTGAGGATGTAGTCCTTGAGCGTGAGCTGCTTGGGGCTGAGGCAGCAGAGCACCCGCCGCGGCTTGCCGCTGGTGAGGCGCGCCTCGTAGCAGATGTTGTGGCGCCGGGACGAGATGTTGCGCTGCACTGTGGCCGTGTCACTCGCTAGGGAGGGGGAGGTCAGCCTTATTTGTTATATTTCAGTTAGCTGACAAAATCAAATTAAGTTATTAAACGCGTAATAAATGTATTTATTTTCACTAGTTGCAATGAATAGCTGAAAAAGTGAAATTTCACGAAAGGTGCATTATGCAAAAGAGACATTGTGCGAAAGCAGCATTGTTCAAAAGGCACAGTATGCAAAAGGGGCATTGTGCAAAAGGGATATTGTCCGAAAGGTACATTGTGCAAAAAAGGCATTGCACGAAGTGGACGTTTTGCGGCTAATCCGCATATCCGGCTCAAATGGACCATGTTTCAGTCTAAATAGGTAAGGTCCATTTTGATCTAGGATTTTTTAATAGACGAGTGCTCTCTTGCATATTTTATTTTATTGGACTAACCGAAGTGCTAAATAGGTTCTTTGGAAACTGGATAAAACAGATAAAAATGGCGAGTACCCCATTAATTGCTATAATAGTATTATAAGTTTCAATAAGAATTCCGCACCTGTGAGTACAATGCAGTCGAACTCCCCGTTCTGTAGCAAAACATCTTCGTAGAAGACCGAGGCGCGGTACACGCCCGCCTTTTCAAAGCACAGGGTAAGGATGACGCGCTGGTTCACGGTGTCGTAGGAGAAGACGGCGGAGGACGCCAACTCCGTCTCGTCCATATCACCTCCTAGGGCATTGATCTTGATGGAGAAGCCCTGTGAAACAGTCACAGTATCTTTTTTTTGGAATATTTGGCACTGGAACTAAATTTGAAAAAATTAACACATTGGATATGCCGAAAGCACAGTATGTCATGTCATGTCATGTAATCCCGTCTAAGAGACTGTAGGGACATTAGGTACAGGGATAGATTACAGCATGGAATATCATATGGGCTACTTTTTGTCCATGGAATAGCTTACCACGGGTTGCGGAAACTTGATCAAAGGTCGACACGGACTACGCTGTGGACATCAGTTAGTTTATATTGCTCGGGACTTATGTCTTGGACCTAGTGCTTGTGCTCGCTTAGTGAATTGCAGTGCAGTACACGTTTCTTGGGTGTCTGAGGTTAGCACGGGGTGCTATTGCGGTGAACGAGCTCAAATCCACCAAGCATAGATTTTTATAAAACAATTTAATTTAAATTTGGTGTACAATAAAGTTATTTCTATTCCACGCGCGCCAGGGCTTCGTTTTTCTGACTATTTTGGTCCGAGATACGTGTCCTGAGGTATATCATTAGTGGACTCACCCGGGGCGGGGCCTGGTCGGCGGGCGGCAGCGGCGCGGGATTATCGTAGTGGTCGCGCGGGTGCACGTGCAGCGCGCGCGCGTGCGCCGCCGCGAACACCAGCGCTTGGTGCGCGCGGCCCACGCGCGAGCGCCGCGCCTCCACGCGCCCCGCCGTGAACCACTTGCGGAACGGCGCGCCCATCACCGACACGCCGCCTGTGCAGTGTGCACCACCCTTATCAATATTCTGTCCTACGATTCTTCACAGCACTGTCCAGAGAGATTGTCATTGGTCGATCTCCACAGATATCACCCAGTCCGACCGATGACAATCTCTATCAAGGCTGTCACAGCGCTGAGCTCGACGCTATATACTTAGAAAACTAAAAATAGTATTTATTACACATATGGCCCCACCGAGACCTAAAGGAGCCAATATAATTTCACCTGCAAGTTGGTATACCTGCTAATTGATGAACGAGGTTCTGGAGCAGGTCTTTCCCTCGGGCTTAGACGGACAACGGCAGCTTTCGATTTCACTCCCACAATATAAGCAACACCAAAAGGAGAACAAAAATGTACTCGTCATAAAAACAATGGAAACCTTACCAATCATGATAGAGACGATGTAAATGCCAGCTGTTCGAACGGTAAATTTGACGCGCGCCGTATTCGCCTGTGCCGGGTCACCAGATCCTAATTCTATAACCGCGGTCGCCTGGAAATATAAACATTAAGCAAATGACCGCTATTTTTAGAAATACACCAAATCCACATTCGGGGAAAAAAGTAAACAAAAAAGAGACAAGAATCGGTACTCACCTTCCTTGTGCCATAAGAAATAGAAACGGCAAGTTCATCAGTATCACAAATGGGGTATGGTTGTCCGTTGCGCTGAAAGCAGTGGACGGTAAAGCACAACGTTTCGCCCACAGCCTGCGGCTCTTCCCAGCCCCATTCCACCTACGACGAAGGAATCAACTATAATAACAGGTAATCCCACGTTGGGCGCCATTATACATAACTATGTAAGTATGTACAAATGTCACCTTTATAATATGGATAATACATAAATAAAACTATTAGGGTATCAACAAGTGCTTGTTGAGTAACAGGCACATTTATCAACCCAAATGGCATATATTGCAATTGGAATCTACTAAGTCAAAGAAATATAAAAGACAGACTTAAATCTATCCTTTTTCTGTACCATCAATATCTGCCAAAAAGCTTTTGATGAGGTCTATGCTGTTTAGGCATTTGGCGTCTCTAAGTTTATCAGTGTGTACAAGCATAGTTAGCACATTAAGTTATGTACCTACCCTACAACTAGGCGCATGTAAATATTTTCCGGTGACATACTGCAGCAGGGAATGCTTAGCCTCAGGCGTCAAGGAGGGCTGTGTCATCGCTGCTAGAGTCACCAGTCCGCAGACCGATACTGAGACAACCAACATGCTACCTGCAAATAACACAAATTAAATTAAGTTTAGCGTTACCTATCCAGTTAAGATTTTAGTTCTCTTAGTTTAATGGTGTTTACCCCAAGTCCACGCATCCTGGTGTTTGCTAGTCTTCACAACAGCGTTCCAAAGATCTGATTTAAGGGTCTGTAGCGCCTCCTTGCCGGTGGGTAGACTCTGCCGCGCGGCCGACCAGGCACCGAAGTCTTTAGGGTCCAGCACGTGGCGCGTCGTCGAGTCTTCCAGCCAATATACGTCCTCGAGTGATGATACATCGAGACTGAGGAGTCTGTAACAAAGATAAGGATAATGTAGTGTTATTTAAAGAAAGCACATATAAATTAAAGCTAGAAGAAGTTTTTATATTGCATACCCTATAATAAACTGTCAAAAATTCACCGGTAAATTGCCATCAATTCACGGACAGCCCTTTACTATCCACGGTCCATTAGCTGACCCTATTTGAGCAGTTTGAGACAAGAAACAGAATGTATTGGCAGGCAGTTAGGGCCGTGACCTCGAGATTGATAAATGAGCCGCGAACGCCATGCGATCACGGAGGGTAAATGACGCGATTATACCGTGATGGTGTTTATACAGACCTGTATTACGAAATATATTGTTTTTATATACTTGTGTCGGTATATTAGCGAAGGGATCGGCTGAGGGATACTAACATCCACATTTCGTGAAGTTATTTGGTCAGTTGTAATATGATGTGAGCATATTGCCGTCAATCTATATTTTATACAGAATCAGACTCCAAGTTAACTCTAGGTTACAATGTTGGGCGTTCAATTTTATGGGATTCAACATTCCGGAAATTAATTTTTATGGAATGCAACTTTGCGTGAATTCAACTTGATAGCGCAAAACGGAATATTTCTTGCAGAAAACCTAACGATAAACCCGATTTGGGAATTAAACTGGGTCCTTAATTGATTTGCAATACAACTTGTTAAACCGTTTTAACTTGCAGTAATTATACCGATTTAGCTCTGTAGCCTTTTTTTTCGTGTATTTTTGGTGTTTTGACGTCAGTTCGTAAGTTCAACCAATAAACAATTTCCTCTCTTCAAAAAAGTTGTTCATTTCTAAACATTTGAACTTCCCTTCAGGTGGGAAATTTCCGTCGATTTGTGAAATACTGTTTCTCGAGTTCGAAAGGTATTGTTCATAAGTTTGATGTATTGCTTAATTACAATAAAAGGCTCGGCTGGGGCTCGGCGTGCTAGGGCTGCACTGCACCAATAATATAACAACACAGACTGGCAGTGTGAGGCAAAAAACATTATTTATCTGAGACCACTACTTGGACAGTACCAGTTTTTTGACATCAAAATTTTTTTTTCATTTTTTTTTTAAATGATACTATTTTTCAACGGATTCTACCGCGATTTATTTGTTATTATTTATTTTTAGTAACAGTTTGCAACTTTTTTGCTTTCATACTGATTGTTTATACCACTTAGGAGGCACACCAGACAAAAATACGGCTCACCTGACGGAAAGTGGTTACCGTGGCCTAAGGACGTATGCATCACCAGGGCCGCCACTTCACACCCGCGCTATCAACCTCGTAAGAAGCTTCTAATGCCCATCTTGAAGAACCCTATACTGTAGTATAAAAAACGGCACGCTATACCATACAGATAGACGTTAAGACTCATTAACTCATCTAACTAGTTTCTGCGCCATCCTAATTATGATCCTAAAAGACGTTGAATGACACAAATTCCACTAAGAGAGATGTTAGGCAACACATATTAGCTAGCACTAAATCCGATAATCTCGGAACATATCGCAAATCCGTGGACTGTCGCCGTAATAATTACATTATCTGCACACTCAACGATATCGTAGCTACCGAGTACCGTCAGACTCAGTGATCGCGTTAACGGATTATCGCGCCGTGAGTGGCGGCTTTAATTTAATCGTGCCGTGCATGTCCCGATTATTCTGTTGGCCTAATTCGCCATGTTCCAACTCTGATAGAACTTATACAACTGTTACTTTTGCGTGTTTTTGTGGGTTTTTTTCACGGTGACAATTTTTTTCGCTTTCGGGCTGTTGGTCTTCCTCTCCCTCTGTAATTAAACGCAATCCTTACGACTTTGCTTTCATCCCTACGCATCACATGCCCAAACTTGAACAAGCCATTACCTCGTAACTTTCTGTGATTAGCGCTACTTTCAAAGTTCCATTAATGTAGGTACATTAATGGAACTTTACTAGGTACTAGTAGGCACTCTTTCCTAATCTCATTAATTTAATGCTACTTGGTGTATATATTACCGTATCGTTGGTTATAGGTCTGACAAGGTGAGGAAGAATTATGGCTGTTAGTGCCTTCGTTGCCAGGCAACTGGCCATTACTGAAGTGTTGCATGAGCAGTGCAGCATTGCAATGCATCGTTATAGTCGGCACCTATTTTACCGTAAATGCCTGAGAAAAGTACACTTCGATAAAAAATTTACTAAGCAAGTGGTCGCAGGTGGAAAAAGAAGTGGGACTTAGGAAGTGTCGAAACTTGGTCATTGTATGTAGATATACAATTAAATCCCATCAAAAACAATACTTGTAAAAAAATGCCAAGCCTCGCCGCCCTCGATTCTTCTACCGCAAAAAGTTGTGAGATCCATGTTATACCAAGTCGGTTAATTTATTCAGTCCCTACTTCAGAGACTTTCTGTCCTAAGTTATTACGTAATAAGCTTTTATGTTTTGATGATCGGTCAGTCAGTGAGTGACAAAATTTGCGAAATTTGCAAACTTTGACTAGTTATAATTCCTAAACTACTGGTTCAAATTGAATGAAATTTGAAATATAAAGTGTTTTACAGTGCCTACTTGGTAACCGAAGATTCAGGCTTCTAGGTTTATCCACAACGAAGTTCTAGGGGGTCCAAAATGGCCTGAAGTGCTTCGAGAAAATAGTGTTACGGCCGTGCCGCTCTTTTTTGCTCGACTTGACGGGGGCACTGCCGTGCCCCCAGATACAGAGGTGTTGGTGACGGTACCGGTGTCGCGAGACCAATATTGTTTATAAAGTTTTATGGTGATGGAAAGCCTGTCAGTAATTACTATAGGACCTGGACCTGACTGTATCATGTAGTGTTCATGTAACTTCGGGTTAAACTACTCTAAAAATAATCTTTTTAGAGTAGTTCCTCTTCTTTCTGAAAGATATCAATCACATGCGCTGTGCGACAGAGAGAAGGCTTCATAAAACCTAAGCAGGCCTTCTTCTTCTCTTCTTTCCGACATAGCAATAATGCGCAACGTACCAAATCAATAGGCGGTAGGAGAGAAAAGTGAGACGGGACACCTTTCTCTGGAATTTCCGTCACACAGCTGACTCTGGCCCTCTCCGGTATCGAGACTCCCTTGGGTGTGGGAACCACGGTATCCTTACTTACCCCGAAAAGGAAGGGCGCGCATCGTGACCCTATCCCGACCTACCATGCCTGGATCATATCAGGGGATCCAACCGGAATAACTCCCTCTATCGACCTAAAGATGTAAATTCTGTATTCATCATTTTTTTTCATCATTTCAGCCATAGGAAGTCCACTGCTAGACATAGGCCTCCCCTATAGATCTCCAATAGGACCGGTTGGAAGCGTCTCGTATCTAGCGCGTTCCCGCGGCCTTAATGAGGTCGTCTGTCCACCTTGTGGGTGGATGTCCTACGCTGCGCTTGCCGATACGTGGCCTCCACTCGAGGACTTTTCGAATTCTGTATTGCAATGCAACTATTCAAAGTTTTGGATATTTAATCGTATACTGTTCTAGATTGTATGCTGTCAGCTACATTCCGACCAACGGATGCTTAAACGTGGATAAATGAATCAGGGGAATAATTCATGCCAGCGAGCGCCTTCCGGCCGCGGCAGTGATGTATGAGTACGTGGTTGGTTTTAACGTTCATATACTTTTAAGAGATATTAATAGTGTAGTTTGTGCGATAGTAATATTGTTAACGTGAGAGCTGCTTAACAAAATCATTACATAGTATAAAATTATGTCATTTTAACGAGTGTCATCTGTTTTACGATTTCTTCTAAACCACGTAGCAGCGTCGATATGTATTTCAATGTGATTAAATGAATTTATATACGTATAAATAAATGGATGTTCCCCAACTGATGTCCGAAACTCGAAAACGGCTCGACCAATACGACATTTTTTTTTCGTATGTTCCTCAAGTCCCACTGAATGTTTTAATGCAAAAAAGCTCACGGGATCATGAACAGATTTCACACAAGTGAAGCCACAGGCATTAGCTAGTATATTTATAAAGTATTTGTGCTGATTTCCAATCGATACACCCAAGAGATACTATTCTTTAACCCAACGAGAAAAGATGTTTCTCGTAAAAAATGTACTCGTAACAAGTTAGTACCGACATTACATTGCCTAGTCGCTACAGGCGTAAAGCCAAAGAACTCCTCTAGCATAAACTACAATTTGATATAGAAAAGATACATTTATTTCCCCATAAATACGAAATCATCTCTCTATGTTGAAATATAAACACCAATAGGTACCTACTAAGATTGACCAGGCTGAGAAGGACATTAAATAGGTAGCAGTAAATAGGCACCGGTCTACGGATACGATGGCGGTTTACTACTGAACTGAAGCCATCCCATGAACTCGTAAAAGAGGACCCTATAATATTGTATTATATACACTACTAGCTGTCCCGGCGAACTTCGTATCGCCATATTTTTTTCAACCCGCGGGAATTTTTGATTCCGTTCCCGCTGCACCTATTTTCTCATCTTTAAACCTTTCCTGGACATCCACAAATATTTCAAGACTAAAATTAGCCAAATCGGTTCAGCCGTTCTTGAGTTATATGCTAACAACGAAAAGTTGCATTGATTTTTTCGACACTGACCAATTTTCGAATAGTGGTTCATGAAAAGAGTAGTGATTAAATCGGAGTTATTGTTTTTGCCCATCACTTTGTATATGTATTTACATAGGTTAACTCAGTAGTCTGAAGGCTTTATCTACATGCTTTGAGAGCAACCATTTTGAATAGACCAAGCGATAATCCCCTCATTCCTGTACCAAACCGCATCCTAATTGGAGTTCCCATTTATGCAAATACGGCCTGTCCGTTAGCCGACATCGCCGGACGATGTGTACACCAGTCAGATGCACGAAATATTAATTAATTTGGCCGGAGATCGAGCCGTCAGACCCCGTCCGGGTTATGAGATCCTCCCATTGTATATTTGTTCGGGTGGGAACACTGGGAACCATTTAACCCTATAACAGTGTAAACGATCCATTATTGCGTGTTATGACTTGTAGGATATTATTTATTTTTTAGGGTTAATGTGGAAATAAGAGTATGAAAATAAAGCAAAGGAATGTGTAAAAGTTTTTGATGAATGGAGTTTCATTGGTTCGGTCTTTTTTTTTTATCGTGCGAAAAATCCCCACGGATACCTCCCCCGCCGGAACCGGAGGAGGAGGTTATGTCGGACTCAAACCGACTAAAACGCACGCCGACTGTGGGCCGTCGGTTGCCGGAGGTGAGATTGTCGTAGCCATATCCCTCGCACCCCGGCCGACCCAGGGCCATATCTCTCGAACTGGCCCTCATCGGGTGTGACGACCACGGAGTCCCCAAGTCGCCCCCGGGTATCATTGGTTCGGTCTTGGGATTTCACCACCTAAGATAGGTTCTACCGTTTTGTTTCATGAAAATCCTGGAAAAGCATAATCATAGCGTAATATTATTGTTTACAACTAGGTACGTTCGTAAAGTTTTAATTGATCCTAGTTCAATTCGCTCTAAAGCGTTGGAATTGCCATAAGACGATGAAGATTGAATGATTCTGAAGTTTTAACGGACTGAAAAAGCTTATCATATCGCCTTTGCCTATACTTTCGTAGACATAAAGGCTGATTTTCTGATGTTACTGGGCTGACTGGCGCATTGCAATATTATCTTGTTAGCAACTCATTTGCATAAGTCGTTACGGTGGCCATCAATTTAGATTTAAATGAAAATGCAGCTCTCGAAACGGCTCTAGGGACTGCACTAATAATTTCAACTATCTATAGCAATGTTTCTCAAACTTTACGTTCCCCTAGTGCACTTTCCGGACCACGGTGAACCACTTTATATGTAAGTTTCGGACATTTTCCTGTCTTGCTACTCACATAATTACCTAATTATATACAATTTTTTTTTTTTCATTTTTCAATCTAATTTCATCGCGTACCTGTACAATAAACTGGCATACCCGTATAATAGCTAACTCATCGTCAATAATGCTCATAAATTATTTGTCATCTTTGTACCTACTTGCCACATTTCAAGCAAATAAATCTATTCTATTCTATAAAAAAAATCTTAACAATGTTTTATTAACTCCCATAGCTCTTAA
Source organism: Eilema depressum (assembly GCA_914767945.1). Classification (NCBI taxonomy): domain Eukaryota; kingdom Metazoa; phylum Arthropoda; class Insecta; order Lepidoptera; family Erebidae; genus Eilema; species Eilema depressum. The sequence continues at coordinate 22,138,411 of OU612020.1, forward strand.
ACCTTTCATAAAATAATAAACGAAACTTAGTGGAGCGCCTGGTAATTAATGTATGGAACAAAATATTTTGGAGAACAATAAGAGCAGATGGAAATAAGCCCTCCCATGAAGATAACAAAACTACATATAAATCAATTTATCGAAACATATCTCAATGTAAAAAGGGTTTGTAAATATTTGAGTGTCGATCAACTTTTGTCGTCGCGAACCCCACTTTGAGAACCCTTGATCTATAACATCCACTCAGTGAAGGTGGAATCAAATAAACATGGCGGGACAGCCGGCGACCGGCGAGCCTCCAGAAGGGTATCTGGGTCAGCCCATCATCTCTGTCGACAGCTTCGACTTAATTAAATATTGTTCTTGAAAGACAAACTGAAATTTTCATAGCCTTTTGTCTTCGTGAGTCAAAGACTTTTATTTATAGGCGAATTGTGTGGCGGCGTGATAGACGTAGAGGGGAGATAAATACGGTAGAAGGGCTTGTATCTACATGATACTGTATGAAGTTTACGCGAATCTCATTCATTGAAATAAAACTACTTATAGCCAGACTCAATGACATAGTGAATAGTAAGCAACTGCGATAGTAACACCAACAATTCATCATGATTACGTATGTGACAACGACCATCTTCAGTCACCTCGCGACCATGGCTGCTGTAAAGTAGCCGAAACTTAGGGCTAAAAGTAAATAATAACAAATATTTAGAGGTTTCAAGAGGTTGTATCTAGATTATTGGACAGTTGGATCCAAATTATTTTTAATTGGAAAATTGTTTAGTTTAGCATACTAAATGCTTTAAAATTATCTCAGTTGGATCCAAAGTTTGCATTTTGGAATTCGGAGACAACTTCCCTACTTCTCTATACCTTGGGGATTGATTTATCTTGGGTTTTACGGAAATGACTGCCATCTAACCACCAACTAAGACTCTCTCTCAAGCCTCGTCCATCTATTACTAGGTGTACCAACTTGCAGATTAGGTTGGTAAGGGCTCAGAAGATCTTGATGAGCCCAATACTAAGTGTATAGTATAAATTCCTACAAGTCTCTCTATATGACTGAACAAGGACGTTAGGGTACTTAGAAGTCTTATTATAGTAGCTATAATAAATGAAAAATGTGTCGCAAACACTCAACTTGTCAATGGTTTATAAATCACTCATCTTCGATCAATATATCAAAACTTACGTCCTGTCCTGACACGTCCTCAATGAAAAATGTTTCTCTCCCACGATAATAAAAAAAGTAGGGCGCCACTGATGTTATCGGTAAGTAAATCAAACTACCCTCACATGAGGAAAATATTTGCAGTTGCCAAATATTCAATGGAGCGTGAAAGATTACAATACGTCAGTTTGGATATATGAGTCTACGTGAGCAGATAGCTTGAAAAGCTTGCGCTTTGCAATTTGCTTCTGCTAGCTTTAAGATAATTCAACGTCGAGCCTGCCAAGAATGTAGACGTCCGTTACAGACTTAAATAGCATGCTATAGACAAGTCTAAATAAGATATTGTCATTTATAAAGAAGATATTTTAAACTTTGGAAAAAAGGTGGTCAATTCAATATCAATTGTTTAATCTTCGGTAGCGTCGGTAGCTTAGTGGTTTAGGAGTCGGACTTACGATCTAGAGGTCCTGGGTTCGAATCCTGGCTATTACACTACCAACCGGAACTCTTAGCACAAGTAATTTAGCATAGTTGGAAGGGTTAAAGGGAATATTAGTAATTTCGGTTGCAATATTCTTTCAAAAGAATCAAGTGGTGATTGGTGGCGGATCCAAAGATCTACTTTGGGACCCAAACCAACTTCGCAGACTGGTAATTGATTACCCGGCAATTGACAAACGAAGTTCTGATGCAGATTGCAGACTTTCCTTTACTGGTCGCGTTAAGAGTTTCTATGAAGAAACTTTTTCATTCGAAGAAGTAAAGACTTTCAGCTTCAACAAATAAATTTCCTCGCTTTTTCGGATAAAATCGTGACGAGGGACGATATTTTATATAAATCGCATCTGCTAAGTGAAACTGCGAATAACTCTCAGCCGGACGTCAGCGTGGGTCCGAAGATATCTGTCCCTTGGGTGCAGTAGAATCTGGACCACGATATAATAAATGACCAGGGGCGGCGGGATTTTGGGAACAGAATTACTTTCGGTAAACCGACGGTCAGGATGAGGTTCTCGATAATTCAAAGGTAATTTAATGTTAAGGTATGATTCAGTAAACGACCGTATACGACAACTGCCGACGCACGAAGCAGATACGCGTAATTCATTGCGGCTTCTCAATGGTCCTCTATATCCGTATCGGAGTTATACAAGTAATGGGTACGCTGTATGTGCGGCTACGGAATCATACTTTTAGTCTCAAGTTTGTATTTCCTGCTTGCATATTTACGCTACTGACGAAATACCTGCCTCTATTGTACTGTATGAAATTCGTGAAGTAAGAATGATAGTAAAACTACTTATAGAGTTTAGTTGGAATTGAGGACCCTTAGTTTGAAAAGAAGAAGAAAAGAAAGCTTTACATTCAACTTGAAACCTCAATACGGTGTTGTTAGTGTATATAGAAAAGACTACAAGTGGACCTATACAGGTAGCTGTTGACCTAGTTGCGAACAATGCCTCGCCAGCGGCAGGTGAGAATTTATTGATAGCTAGTGTTCAATTTTCGCTCGCGTGCGGATGTGTAAGCATGATCTATGGCTGAATCATCTCAATCTCATTGGGTAATTTCAGACGGAATTTTGATTAGAGGAATATAAATTACTACCGACTCATGGACTTCAGTATTAAAAGGGAGCCTGGGTGTTATTCCATAATCCATACTATAATCCATCCCTGTATTACCATCAATGCCAGATCCGTTCAGCACTTTGAGCAGCGTCAGCTTAACTTGCTCTTTGATACATGGAGGGATCTAGCTATGTCAAGAATGGTCACCCATCTAACAGTCAGGAAAGTGTGGAAGAGAATGACATTGATGATAATTAAACTAACATACAAATATGACCAGTACATAGCTGTTGGAATGTTTTGCCGAAAGTATAATTTTTGAAGTTTTATGAACAACGGTTTACGGTTATGTTGTCGCGTACAGAGATATAGCTTTCATTTGTACGAACGTATACTTTTATTGCAGCAATATACATGGCTACAGCGAGATTGCATCCACGTGAAACTTATACATCCATATTCAACTCCTTTTTTACTGCCGTCACTCTGTGACTATCCCGGTTACTTCCAAAGTCTTTTTCTCACCCTTTGGATATGGCTTTATGAGTTTTATGAGTGCGTCTACCCCGTCCGAACTGATCCCCCAACACCGACAGAAAAACTCATCCCAGAGCCTCACCCGTCAATCAGTAGGTGAGCCGCAGATAAAGTTGTCTTCGCACGAAGAGCCTGGTGCGGCCTAATACATCCATATCCATTTCCTTCGAGTATCGCGATTTGCGTACCAATTGCTGACTAGGCTTTTACCAGTGCTATCATCAAGTGAAAGTAATAAAAGTAAATAGCAGCAAAAACAACCGCAGGTTAGGTAACCTGAGCACTTGTGCTCCAAAATTAGATCTGGATTCGAGAGATAAAAATTTCAATACCCTTTAGTTGGAAGCGGATGGGCCGCCATGAATATGGAAACGCGCCGGGTCGTTAAAGGCATCGAGCCGGGATTGTGTTTTGTTGTAAATATTAAATGTAATAATCCGAAAAGCCAATCAAAAGCTCGCCCGAGAGCTCTGTTTATTTAAAAAGAATATTTCATTCGCAATTGTAAGCGGAAACATATTCGAAAAATCGACAGAGGTAAGTACAAAATAAATCTGATGAGATACAATCTGAAAGTGCTGTTAATAATAGATTTTAATTTTTACCTGAATTAACATACTAAAACCCTATACTAGCTGCGCCCTACGGTTTTGCCCGTTTACTTGGTTCTAATCCGCGCTGCCTCCAACCGGTCTTATTGGAGATCTATAGGGGAGGCCTATGTCCAGCAGTGGACTTCCTATGGCTGAAATGATGATGATGATGATGAATCACACGATCACCAATCGTGTCCTGTTGGCTTTTATTTATCACTAGCTGTTGCCCGCGGCTCCGCCCGCGTGGAATTCTGATCCCGTTCATCGCTGATATATAGCCTATATGTTAATCCAGGGTATAACCTATATACATACCAAATTTCAACCAAATCCAGCCGTTTATGCGTGAAAGAGTAACAAACATCCACACATCCACACATCCATTCTCACAAACTTTCACATTTATAATATTAGTAGGAAGGATAGTAGGATATATCGGTTCTAGGGGTCGTAGCGTAATAACAAGAGCCTTCCCAACCTTTGCCGATATGGAATTCTATTAACGCAACCATTCGAAACCTATTTCAGGGACAAAAAGTCTAGTAGCCTGTGGGTTATTCAAGACAAGACGAAGAGATCTATCATCTATCTCTGTAACAAATTTCAGCTACAACCATCCAGCTGTTTCCACGTGACTGAGGAACAAACATCCAAACAGGATAGTGAGTGTGATGGGCTTAGGATTTTAGGATAAATTCCGGAGTGTGAACATGAATAACTTGAAAGTATTAAAACTTAGGAATTTTATCTATGATTCCGTTATTTCAAGTTTTGCAGACAAAGTTGCGAGCACAGTTGCCGCACTCCCCGCGGGATCGATACACAGATGCACCACATAAGTTGGTCCAACAGCACCGATAGGACACCACCAAACGAACGGCTAGAGCTGAATATGGAATGTAGGTATTGAGATTTTAGTCAATTTTCAATTTGTTTGCAAGTGGTGCAAGTTTCGGGCAGGCTAAGGAATATTGCGGAAGATTAGCATTTTCATTACCTACCTTTAGCTGATATTGGGCAATTTTGTCTAGAGTTTCAGTTCGTATTGAATACATAATCTAGACCCGAAAAAAGCACAGCCTTCAATATCGGTCTCAGAATGTGACAGTACATATTTATTTAGATATAAATTCTTTCTTCAGTATATATCATACAAAGAAACTCCCAGACCAATGCAAAAAGTCATATATATTTGCACTCAGCGGGATTCGAACCTACAATCTCTCGTGCGGCGTTGCAATCGAACACTCGACCGCAACACCACAGAGGTCATCACATGGATGGTTTGGATATTAAAACTGGTATATCTTAGGTAGACCCCGTCTTGAATGTTGGCTTTTTTGGACCTAGCTATAAGAATTAGCATAATATTTTCTTCAAAATTTCATTCAATTCATCTATATTAATAATTTCGTGCAGGTCTACGGTAGACCCGAACGAAACCTTATATGAATTACGAAACATGAAAAAATATTGATTTCGAGTCGACAACATATATCCGCAAAATTCGTATTATGGAGTTTTTCGTTAAATTCTAATGGCACTGACAAACAAACAAATCGCAGTCGTCATCTTGGGTAGTCAATAAACGTTCCGTTCCTCGCCAATCAACACATCGCGTGCGTCGCGCCAAAAAAGTATTCATCACAGAGAAATTATTGTGACTCATGTGATTGTTGTTATGTGTAAAATTGTTATTGTTTCTCATTATATGATCATGTAAGTCTTTGGAGAAATAAATTCATTAAACCTAAAACGAAACGTCTTGCTGGAAGCATTGAGTGAAATGAAACAAAACTAAATTGTCTTAGGGATGCAGAAATGCAATAAAGTATCGATATTTATATTTTTATAATTTAAATATCGATATATCGGTATGATTCGCCAGAGAATATTGACACTCTGAATATACATTTTATATTTATATTTTACACATACAGTACAGTACATGTAGTAGAGTATGCAAGCTTAAATCTTTATTTTCATCGACTAAACTCTGTATTTTTTTTTATTCAAAGTTATTCCCGTGTGGTTCCCGGCCGAATAGAATTTTGGCCACCCCATCTCCTCCCATGAAATACTAATCAACAGAAATCATCTATACCTGTACTAATTTTATAAAGAGGATAGAAACTACTATTATTGGAAAAATCGTCTGCCATTAGAAAGCTACATTACAGTATCAAGTTAGGGTTTAACGGTATCAGAATTCTACGCGGGCGGAGCCGCGATGTTAGTAGAGAAGCATTCCTTTCAGGACTTTTTATACCTATTCGATACTTGGAATTTTATATCGATACATCGATGAATCGAAGATTTAAATAAAAATTATATCGATATATCGATTACTTTACTCTACTACTACTATCACTATGTATTATTTGACAGTGACAATCATTAATTTTAATTCTTTTTATTATGTATGGCCGCCGGCCGGGATTATTCACAGCGTATAATATTGTATCGACCACATATTTTCATATTTTTGTTCGGCAATACTTACATTTGGCAAAGGTTGTCACAATTATTATTGTGGAATGTGGATGCAGTCCCTTCGCTGCTCTTCGTAAAGATGGTGAGTATTTACCCTGTTCCCTTCCGATTCGTTATACCGAGGTTGTATTGTATTTTAGTAGGTATGTATAACCCGCACCATGTATCTTGGACCTAAATCGTAAGACATTAGAGGGTCTGGCGCGCGGATTGCTTTGTAATAGTCTATGCTTGGTGAATTTGAGTTCGTCCACCTCAGTAGCATCCCGTGCTATCCTCAAAAGACACCCAAGAAATGTGTACTGCGCGTATAGGGCACATTTTGAGCACATTTTAGGTCCAAGTTACGTGGCGCGGGTTATAGGCAGGTTGTGTTAAGTGAATTATGTTCTGTTTTCTTCTTAAAGTGTGGATTGTAAGACTTTCTGCATTCAAATAAAATAAGTACCTACCTACTTATTTACTTCCAGTGACATGCAATTTTTATAATGGCAAAATATTTGCAGTCGATGTGTGGAATGCGACAACTAAACTGTTTGGTAAGTAGCTCAATATTTTTTCTCTATAACCCAACAAATAATAATAAATGACCACATGCATAGCCTGTGTGAACACATACAGAAACAGACACTATTTTTTCATGTGCAATTAGAAGCAAGTAGAATTTGGGCCATCCCATCGGTGCGGTGTCGTACAAGGCGACCTATGGGATAGAGCTGTTTAACATCAGACAGATATATACAGCCCAGACTCAGCCTATACATGGCTCGAGTCAACCATAGTGCCCGGAAAACAGCAATAGGCTCACCCCCTATTACGTGGAACCTAATAAAAGTTTTTCTTGATAATGGAATGGACCTCTTCATTATTTAGACATTATTATTAAGTGTATAATATATTTTTGCAGATAATTTCAATTATTGCGAGTGTTGTGGCCTAGAAACAATTAGGCAGTTAAGAATGACGAAGGCTCCGGCACTTTCAAACCTTTTCCAAAAAACCAAATTTCAAGATTTTTTTGATGAAAACCTTTTAAAAAAAAACCAAACTGCTAGCTGTTGCATTTATTAAATCACTGCTGCCAGCTGTGCAGCAGTGATTTAATACAACCTGAACCTCTACAATACAACCTGACAAATCTCAAGATTTGTTTATTGACTTCCGGGTAAGTTCATGGTGCAGGTCATCGAATACAGTATTTGTCTCATATATTTTCTCCTTTATGGTCGAAATGCAAATGTGCCGTCGCTTCATGTGTAAGTTCAACTTGAACTTGGCTGGTTCTTATTATACAATTAGACATTATTAATTTTTGCAGATAATTTCAATTATTGCGAGTGTTGTGGCCTTGAAACAGTTAGGCAGTTAAGAAAAATCAAGGCTCGGGCACTTTCAAACCTCTTTCCAAAAAACCAAACTGCTCCTGTTCAATCTATTAAATCACTAGCTGCCTCTACAATACAACTTGACAAATCCCAAGATTTGTTTGATGACTTTTGGGTAAGTTAATTGTGCAGGTCACCAAATACAATAAAATGAAAATTAATACTTATTACCAGATAGAGGTGTGCAGATATACCTACATACATACACATTACTTATTATTATCTGAATTTTTGTCTCATATATTTTCTCCTTTAAGGTCGATAACAAAGAGTTGACGCTAATCGAAGAGTCACCGGTGACTGAAGATGGTGTTTCTTCGGACAACGAGAAAAAACAAGAATCAATGCTGTCAGTCAGCAGTGATTATATTTCTTTACAAGAAGAGGAGAAAGAGAACATACCAAATGGCAGGCAGACCCCCGAAGAAACGTAAATATTCAAGCAGGTTTGGTACAGAACATCATCCCCCCAGGACCAACTATGTATATTTAGCACTTTCAAATAACACCATTCAAGTATCAGTACATTCAGTTGGTTCTATGATTTATGAATGTGTACAATGTCAAGCACTTCATTTTTTAGGTGAAAAAATTAAAAATCATTTTAAAAATTGTAGTCATCAATTTTTTATATTTTTCAGAGCCAATTAAATTAAAAATTTAAATTTTGTGTAGGGGGACCCAAAAAGAACAAAAGGGTCAGTACTTAGTATTTTACTTTTTACAGGTTCTTTTTGGATCGGGGGTTTTTTAAATTTTTAATTTAATTTTCTTTTATAATGAGAACTCACCCGAGAATTTCAAAGGTACTTTTAAAGGAATATTATCTATTATACATCACAGGTTAATTATCATAAATTGAATGAAATTTTGAAGCATTTACAATGCTAACTGTTCAAATCGATTAAGAAAGGGAAAAAGAATCGACCTCGGACGGGACTCGAACCCGCGATCTTTCCCTTACAGGGGGAACGCTCTGACCAAAGCCACCGAGACACGTACGAAATCGATCCAAATTCCCTTATACAACCGTCTTCAGGGCGACACACACACACACACACAGACACACACACACACACACAGACAGACACACACACAGACACACAGACAGACACACACACACACAGACACACACACAGACACACACACACAGACAGACACACAGACACACACACACACACACACACAGACAGACACACACACACACAGACAGACACACACACACACAGACAGACACACACACACACACACACACACACACACAGACAGACACACACACACACACAGAGACAGACACACACAGACAGACACACACACACACACAGAGACACTACAAATTTATATACTTCCTAATATTATTTTTGATTAGCCGAAAGAACAACAATTTTATTTATTTTCATTAAAATTAGTAGTATGAGAGCTGACGCCACTAACTCTGGTACCGTCAGATTCCTGAATAATATGCACAACATTAGACGCACCTTTAATAGAACATTTTTTTTTTCTAACCAGATATTTTTTTTATAAGCACCAAAAAATCACTTAATGCCATTGACCACCGGTGGTAAGCCTAGAAGTGGCAGATGGGTATAAACGATCTCATCGTTTCAGGAATCTGATGGTACCAGAGTTAGTGACGTCAGCTCTCATACTATTATCTACGTGCCAAAGTAAAAAAAAAACTGAGTGCTTGAAATAAAAATTATGCGTAAAAACTTTTGCAGTTTTTATTTACAGGATCTATGCCTTGCTTTCCTTTAATATTCCTTGAGAACCGTTGACTACAGAAATATCTACCTACATTTTTGTACCTAGATGTGTATAGTCAAATTCCACCCGAGCGGAGCCGGGTTTTCATCTAGTTAAATATATTTTCAGTCAATTTCAAATTCAAAATCGCTGATAAAAAAGATTCCTTCAAACGAGCAAGTCGCTCAAAACTATTACCACCCCTAGTAGCAATGTCATGTCAAGGTCAGGCTTATGTCCATGTTGTTCCACTTGGCACAAGTCTCCAATCTACAGTTGCCAAATTAGTAATCGAATTAAATGATATAACTAGTCGTCCTAAATTATCACCATTAATTCTTTATAAGTCCATAGTCTCACTACCAAAGGATGGTGAAGACCGGGCAAAGTGGATGAGGAAGAGTTGGAAAGCGGACTCCGGATTCCGTGGTGAAAGCCTCGATTGCGATCGGGGACAACGCTGAGATGATGTTAATTAATTGTTTATACCTCTACTCTATGTTTCATAAGCTGTTGATCAATAGGTGTACCATTTAGCAGTTCTATTTAGCCTGGGCCCCGAAGACCTTATTAGGATCGTGCCATAAATGTTTTATTTTTATTATTATGAATAATTCCAACAAAATTCAGTCTCCAGTCTCTAATAGGGCAGATAAATCATGTTCCGCGCATAAAGCTGCAATTACGCAAATTGAGGGCACAACTTCTAAAGCTTTTAAGTCGGCGTTCAATCATTAAACTAATATATAGACTCTAAACTTGGAAATTTCCAGATATCTGGACTTTTGTAATAAAGTGGTCACAGCCAAACAGCTAAAGATATTTTATTCTCATCATTGCGGAACCCGCAGGATTTTCTTTATTGACTCGAACGAGCGAAGCGTCTCCATTCCCGAATCCACTTCAGTGAGCCTTGTTTTCTAGGCGAGAAAGAGAGACGAAACTGTGCACCCTATATAACTCCATCCTTCTTGTCTTCTAGAAAATGGACGCATGTCATGGTAGGCGTTGACCCTACTGGAATAAAGACACTTCGTTCGCTCGATTTGCTTTCCACTGGTAATAAGTCTTCTGTTTACAGGTTCATCTCTCAACCGCTTGGGATAAAAAAATACTAGATAACTATGAGTAGTGATGTGACTCATCTTACTTGGTATATGCGTGCTGCAGCTTATGTGTGCCAAGCCATTGTCGCAGGACCAGGCGCTGCTGCAGTATTTGAGCGGCCCGCCGGAGACGCTTCTCTTCGGCTGCCGGCAGCTCGGGCAACCGATCCAACTGGTCTGGAGATCCACATCCGGATAGCGTGGATATTCCTAAACAAAAAAAGAGACTTACTTTAGAAGTATAAATGTAACAAATCAAGATGAGTGACGCATAAAATTTGGAGAAAAATGCCGCAGGGAAATATTTTTATCATAACATTTATATAACCTCAACCTTCAGCGAGAAAATGAACTTTTGTATTTGCATAGCCATTGAATAATTTATTAAAGCGCTTCCAGAAATATTGAATACTTAAAACTAAACAACTGTTATCAGCACCAACCAACAACCAAGGTATTTTGAAAACCTCGTACTTCCGGTACGAGAAAAGAAAATTAATTGACAAATACTGGTTACATTAACATCAACCAATCATCATTAAATACACAAACAGCGAAAGATTTACAAACTTGTAAACATCACATCCCGAAATGCGAATTGTGGGAGGATAATGGCGCCCAACGTGGGACCTTAACACAATCACTTAACATTTATTTACATAAAAAGCTGTTTATTCCAGCTAATAACATTTAAAGCATAATTCATGTTCAACGATCATTAATAACGTTAAATTACACTAGAAAAGGTTTGTTGTCGACAGGTTGCTTGGAAACGGTTCGGCCGCGACCTTGGCGCTAATGGCGGACTCTAGAACGACAAGAAAGTTGTTGCTCGCTTTTACGTCAATAATGTCAGAATTATGTTTCTAGTATAATTTTGGTATATTAAGATAATTATAATAACCATAATAAAGTATGTTTACACTATCTTCAATATTAATTGCGTGTATAAGTGAACACTATCTTCCTACCCGCAACTAGTACGTTACAGTAACATATGTGCTTGAAACTTAATTATACCTCGGGACACGGATCTTGGACCTAAATCGTGAGAAAACGAGGCCCTGGCGCGCGCGGATTGTTTTGTAATACTAATAATCTATGCTAGATTCATTTGAGCTCGTCCACCGCAGTAGCAACCCGTGCTATCCACAAAAGACACCCTAGAATCGTGTACTGCGCGTATAGAGCACATTTTAGGTCCAAAATACATTTCATAAGCGATATTTATTATGTTTCAGGTTAGTAGTCTCTTTATAAGTAACTAGCTTTCCGCCCGCGGCTCCGCCCGCGTGCATCTTGGCTAACGCGACCTTTGCTCATATCTTCGGTTCTACTCAACCGATTACGATCAAACAAACGTAAGATTTTATGTCTGAGTAAGCCCTTTCTAACAAAAAAAACCGCATCAAAATCCGTCCAGTAGTTTTTGCGTCCATCGCGGACAAACAGACAAACAGACAGGAAATTCAAAAAAAATATTTTCGTGTTCAGTATCGTTAACATAACATAAGTCAAGTATTTTTTTTTAAATATCTCCAGTGTACAGACACGACCACTTTACATATATAATAGTATAGAAGATAATTACATAAATAAAGTCATTAAACAAGACCAAACAAACATATTTCCGAACAAGATAATTCAATCTTCAACGAGAACTTTTTTTTAACAGACGATGACGATGAAAGCTATAATTTACTGAGTAATTAAGCTGGAATAATTTTACATTAACCCTTCAGCTGCAGGACAAAGGAGTCAAGGTCACAAAAATGTTTGTTTCGAGAATAAATTGATCGCGCGACCTTCGGTACAACACTGAAAGGGTGTTCCGGCACTTAAATGTTCGAAGAGACAATATAGATGGATATATGCGTAGATTTATCGTTTATAAGCTAATATACGGCTCCAGCTGATATTAAATAGCGATTAGTGAATTCAACACAGAAGAAATAAATACCCGTTAAATATAGACTTAAGTAAGTTAGGCTTGGTTGGATGACCTGAAAAAGATAGCTGAGATAGACTAAATGCGGAAGATACTCGGGTATTATACCGCACATTGGCAGAGATAGGTAGTAAATATAGGATAGAATATTTATTTTTGTTTGTTGTTCAACATTTGCTAAGTACCGTTCATATAATCTATACCTACAGAATGAACTACATATATTTACTCGACTTTATCTTGCTTATCATGCAGCCAAAATCTTTTCTAAAAACTAACTGGTAGATAATGTGTTATTTATAGCGTCCATATTCCAGATGAGAAAGAGAGATGGAGCTATAGCCTATAACTCTATGCCACTTACTCGCCTGGATTACGAACGTCTTAATACGTCATGGTAAGACCTTTGATAGGTCGTGCTGCAATCTGTTTATAGTATTTATTTTTACCATAATATTCTTGTGGGAACGCGGGATGTTACAGCTTGTTTCTTATAAAATTATGAGTAGATAGCTACTAAAAAATACTTTGCGCAGTATTTTGCTCGGGGACACCCTTAACGGCAAGGGAACAATACATTATGTCGACGACTAACCATATTTAGATATTGATGGCACCCATGACCTCGAGTGCGTGCCTCACGCGACCTGCCACCGAGGATATAGGAGCAACAAATATTTAGAGTGACAGTACTCGTATACAAAGTACGTATAGGAGCATAATATACTCGCACTAATATCGTGAATAAAGATTGTATTTTATACTATTTATAACTGTTGATCGATGGCACTTGGTGGAACTTGTAACACATATTGACGGTAATGTAAACCTTTGAGATTGCCGTAAGGCGAAACCGGTTAGGACAATAATAAATATTGTGGAAAAGTACAAGTGTGTTATCAATATATTGTATTTTATTTTTATGTCAGTTTTTCTTGTGTGGTTTAGCAGCCGAGCTTTTTTATATTACTTAGGTTAGACAAACACACGGCCTACTTGAAGGTAAGTGGACCGCCTATGGATGTGTACAACACCAGGGGAGTCACACCCCCAGACCCTGTAAGAGCAGCCCTAAATGCGCTCAGCTGCAGTCAGCTACGCAAGATACGTCTTTTCGCATTGGTCTTGGTGTAACAAGTACTTCAAAAATGTTTCGTATCCATTGAAATAAATCCACTTTTTACGCCCGTAGCACATCTCCGCCGTTTCGCGGCGGACAGCGGAACTGCTAGTTGAGTTTCGCTGTGTTCAAGTGTAGCTGGAGCAGCGGAACATGAGCGAAACTTGACACTTGTTATCTAATATGGAGCGCGTACCCGAATCTAACTGGTCCGTGTAGAACGCATGCGCCAACTACCTGACTTCTGATTGCTCCGTTCAACATGATAACGTCTTTTTCGCATGCGCGAACTTGATACCGTGCGTCAAGAACTTTCAAAATCAACAGGGCCGAAATTGGGTAATTGGCTGTCTAGTTAAATTATTAGTTAGTTTATGGTGAGTGATAGGGAAAGGAGATGTTCACTTTTTGTATGGACAATGGGGACACTAATTTGCACAAATATAATATATATAAATTAGTTTTATATTTGGTACCATTATACGTTAACATTACATTTAGATAAATATAATATTAATACAATTAAAAGTCTATTATTATAATAAAAAGCGTACCTACCTTCCACATTTAATTCTCTCTGAATTTCTGGCCATGCTTGCAATTTTTTCACGTTATTTTTATAATGTGGATGGCTTATTAAATAAATAACGGGTCTATTTCTGATCTCTATGAGAAGCTTTTCGGTATATTCCACGTCCATCATTTAAAAAAAAACGTAGTTACGCGAGGGTTCAGATTCAGCCACCTGTCACCGCTTCACCCCGCTGGTGAAGTGGTGTGACATTCATATCCTTCCTTTTCGGAGTACAATGGGGACACCGTGCTTTTCACACCTGAGGGCTCTTAAATTATGGCCTAGAATCAGTCGGGGAGTGCATAATAGGAGGCGTGCGGTTTTGAGTAGGTGCGATGGCCGACCGGAGTGGTATTTGAAGGGACTACCGAAAAAAAGTAGGAGCATGATCAGAATTCGACGTGTGTGGAGCCGTGGGCAGCAGCTATGTATAATACTAGCAGTTGCCCGCGGCTCCGCCCGCGTGGAATTCGGATTCCGTTCCCACTTTTTATTCGTGCTAAAGTTCCCTCGGATATTTATTTATTTAGAAACTCATAAGATATGGTCAGGAGTGATTGTCGAACTGAACTGAACTCTGAACCACTAAAAACGCATGCCGTCGCGGGTCTTTATTTGCTAGCCTATGTTACTCCCATTATTGAAATCAGTCAACAACAAACAAAAAAAAACAAGAAAAGGACTTTCCTCTTTAGAGTATTAGTGTACCTAGATGTAGGTAATACCATCCTGTACAAAAAACTGTAGACGGCGAAAAAATAATCAAAGTAAAACTTTTTTACTGATCTTGATTCATTTGGAATTTAAAAGACCCCTAATGCGGCCCTGCAATTTACGTGTTACGTAAAATTGTCACGTGACAACACTGACAAAATAGCGGACGAAGCGCGGAGGTGTGAACGGCATAAGCGAAACTGCGCGGCGAAAGAGATAGAAGATAGGTAAATCTATGCATTAGAACATGCCGTTTCGCTAGAGTTTCGCTCCTCGTACAACTGACAGAACATGGCGAAACAACCGCGGTTCCGCTATACGCGGTTTCGCGGCGGAGATGTGCTACAGGCGTTAACGGACTCTATTACGATTAATTTGTTATTATTAATTTTTTCGTATTCTCCGAAAATTATGACTGAGGTGTCATTCGATTCGGAATGGCATCTAGATATAATTATGTAGGATAGCTCACAAAAATTTTAAAAGTTATCAAGAATTAAGTGAAAAAAAAAATGCTTCGGAAAAAAATCTCACAATTTTTAGTTACCCAACTCACAAGCTATGCTAAAGCTGGTAATATGTCCTAGAATATTTATCATTGTTACTAATAATTCTTAAAGGGATTCTTTTCATTATCCATCATCATCATAAAGACATTTTGTCTTGCATCCCAGACCTTCACTGCCCACTACATAGTGTTAAAATAATACCTAACCAACACAAACATCACAAACAATAGTGCGTGCGACACGCCAGCCATTAGCCCTGAATGAAAAACTTTAAGAGATATGAAAGGCACCAAGCTAAAACGGAATCCATTACCAGCGGATCAGTTTACAACATGCCACTTACACGTACCCTTTAATAATGAAACCTTTCACAATGACGTCACACAGCGAAGGGAACACAACAGCTGTTGATGCCCTATCAAGGTTGGAGCGCCGCCCACACAGTCAACTTCCTTTTTCATCAAAAGACTTGGATTTATACTATACGGAACAAAAAAATTCTATTAGCTAATCTGTGCATTAGCCGTCATCTGTAAAGACTTTGAAAACCTGAAAATGAAAATTATAATTGCCGTATTTTTACATATTTTTAAAGGGTTCTATTTAGTTTGGCCTGTTCGGTGGGTCAAATTTAGTAATTAAATAAATAAATAATTATTCTACAACATTCTACACAACGCTATCTAGACCCATGGTAAGCTTAATTAGCTTGTGTTATGGAATCTAGAATGCGGATATATATTATATGTACTCTCTTTGCCGATCCTCCGCCTTCCGCATCCAGTCCGTCCCAGCCACCTTTCAGGTCGTCGGTCCACCTGGCTAGGGGATGTCGGATCGGCAAACGTGGCGCACATTGGGAGAGGCCTATGTCCAGTAGTGGACTGCAGTAGGCTAATTGATTGATTGATTGTCTCTCTTACTGACTTATTGTATTGAGATTTGGTACACACCCATGACAATCAATGATACCGTTTAACTTAAAAAAAAAAACAATTGTATCCAAAAAACGCATTTAAAAATGTGTTAGAGAATTCAGAAAACTTATTTTAAAATTCAATAGTTTTTAGGTTACTAATACGAGTATTCTTTCCTCAAAAAATACCATGGCATGGCACAGAGTTTTCGGGTTCGGGCGTAGCGTCTTGCCTACAGCAGTCGAACGTAGCTCTTTGCTACACGAATCGGGCGTAGCGACTTGCTACAGTAGTCGAGCGTAGCACCTTGCTACACAAGTCGGGCGTAACAGCTTGCTACACGAGTCGGGCGTAGCATCTTGCTACACGAGTCGGGCGTAGCGTTTTGCTACTCATGTCGGGCGTAGCATATTGCTACACGAGTCGGACGTAGCGTCTTGCTACACGAGTCGTGCGTAGCATCTTGCTACACAAGTCGGACGTAGCATCTTGCTACACGTGTCGGACGTAGCGTCTTGCTACACCAGTCGGACGTAGCGTTTTGCTACACGAGTCGGTCGAATCTCCTAAGCGCTGTTTTGCGACACCTCGCTCTTACTGATCTTTTCGATTTCTAACCATTACCATAATATGGTATCTAGCGTACTATAAATCTAAGATTTCACCCTTATCTTTTCATAACTTCTATTTATGGAATACGGCATCATTCTAAAAATTGATTAGGTAAAAAGAAGAAAGCTCTAAAATGGCACAGTTACATGTCTCACGCGATGTTCCAATCTAAGTTATGGCTGAGACCAGAAAGATATAGGTAGGTATACTAGGTAGCTTAGACCTGTACGTTAAACACGAACACCCAGCACGCCACACTCGTGTTGGCCGATGTTCAGGATAACAGAAAATTGCTCGTTCTAAGTAAGTTGCTCTAACTAAACGCTTCTTTTTGTTTTCATGTGTTTAATTATTTTTTTTAACTCATAAAGAGTAATTAAAAAAATATTCAAACGTTAACTTAATAGAAGTAAGACGGTTTTCTTTGTATGCTTTTTATTTTTCTAAATGATTCAGTAGTTGGTAAATGTAAAAAAAAAACTATAACTCTGTTGACTGTAGTGCATGTGTGTGCATCACACGGTACACATTATTTTGTAGCTATTTCGTCGTAGACAATCACATGGCAGGTCGGCAAGTCATACTCGTGCTGCCGACCCTTTAAGAACAGAGAGGTTCTGTGCCGTTAGCGAAGAAGACAAACAGAACAAGTATTTAGTTTTCCCACTGATAGTACTCAACCTCTCCAGTGAGCTCTGGCTTCCCTGCTCACCGCCGGGAACACAACACGAGGTTAGTACTCTGTAGGGCGGAGGTACTTCCCCAGTCATTAATATAGCAATGAATTAAAAATAATCAAATTGTTCTCTACAATGTTCTGTTTAAATCTTTCAATGAGACAATATACACAAATTTTCTATGTAGGTGAAGTAAAAATAAAATGCTAATGTGAAATGTGACACGTTCATTTTTAGTACTCTGTACCATCGTAAATGGATCGCGTCGTCGACAGTCTATCCGCGAGACCATTAGCACCATTAGCGCTAAATTATACTTCCACGATACTACGATGTATTTCTACATTGAGATAATTTTAAAGCAATTAGTTTGCTAGACTAAACTACATATCTGTTATCTATACTATTATATAATTGTAAAGTGGTCGTGTCTGTACATTGGAGATATTTAAAAAAAATTACTTGGGTTATGTTATGTTAACGATACTGAACACGAAAATATTTTTTTTGAATTTCCTGTCTGTTTGTCTGTTTGTCCGCGATGGACGCAAGAACTACTGGACGGATTTTGATGCGGTTTTTTTTGTTAGAAAGGGCTTGCTCAGACTTAAAATCTTACGTTTGTTTGATCGCAATCGGTTGAGTAGAACCAAAGATATGAGCAAAGGTCGCGTTAACCGAGATGCACGCGGGCGGAGCCGCGGGCGGAAGGCTAGTACATACATATAAAAGGGAAATGGAATTACATAAACTATGTATGGTATGATTCCGGAGCCGACCGCATACGACAACTGCCGCACTGCCGACGCATGCAGCAGATACAGCATACCCATTACTTGTTTTGTTAAACTCCGATACGGATAAAGGGGACCATTGAAGCCGCAATGAACTACGCGCATCTGCTGCGTGCGTCTGCAGTTGTCGTATGCGGTCGGCTACGGAATCATATCTAAACAAAACCATAATAATAATAAACGGCGGGTGATTGCCAAGAGTCTCGACCAACATCTCAAGAAGCTCGCGTTAGATAGTTGGGTCAAGACCCTGATGCAGAAGGCGGTACTCCTCGACACGGCACGTATTGTGAGGAGGTTCCTCTCCCTGGAGCCCTAACCACCGGCAGTTTGGTCCCTGTACCCGATGCCGGTGGGGCACTATTTTTTATATTTTTAAATATTTTTTTTTTTATGGATGTATTTAAAAATGTAATTTATATGTAATTTTAACGAATAAAGAGATAATAATAATAATAAGAACCATTGCAATTAAATGAGTAATAGAAAAAAGCATCGCCTTGTCTAAACAAATATAGGTTGTATTTAAACTATCATGGTCGTTACTCAAAACAATACATAGTAAATAGCCCGAAAACTCTAATACATGATGTATTAAATACACACCGTTCGAATAAAGTGTGTTAGAAAAGTATTTCAAAACGAAATTTGGTATTTTTGGTCCGGAAAATGTGTTGAAAAACAGATATTTCGACGTGGACCCCTATATTCATCTACAGCGAGATAAATATGTAAAGCAAACTTCCAAATCATATCAAAAGAATCTTAAAAAGAAATGTAAGAACAAATCATTTTCAATAACAACGAATTATATGAATTCTAAATATAAACTGGAAAGAGCAGCGAGCCTCAAATTCTCAGTGCTCGAACTCAACAAAGCGGCTAAGTTTCCTTATGCTTCGTTTGATCCAGACTCGAGCCTTCCCACTCACTTCGGAATACTTCTGCTAACTTATAATTCGTATCATTCAGCATAATTGGCAACTGTATTGAACAAAAAGAGTAGCTGAAGCACGCAGTTTATTTTTCGAATAAAAAGTACATAAAACTTTTCAATATGTTTCATCGATGTTTATAACACTGTTTGTTGTTACAAGATTGTTTTCAATAATTGCTTCAAGTCTTATAACAACATTGGTGTTTGGCATTGCTACCTACAGCTACAGCCTCACTAGTGAGGATATAAAGAGGAAAAAGGAATAAATTAAGAACTACATCACGCCTTTATCCCTGGAGGGTTAGGCAGAGGTGAATTAACGAGTCCTTCGGCTTTTCACACCACAACGGATTCACACCGCGGCCGCGGTGCGAAACGCCCCAGAGCTCTTTTTGAAGGTGGCATTTCACACCGCGGTGGTTGGAGTGGTGCGAAAAGCCGAAGTATTTTTTAGAAGGTGGTGATTCGCAACGCTCATGAAGTTACTAGATTTCTATAAACAACTTGACATTATTTACTCGTACAGATGATTCGAATTCACCCACATTTCACTATTCATTGTATTAGGTCTCACGTAAAATGGGGTGAGTCTATTGCCGTTTTCCGGGCACTATTGTTGACTCGAGCCATGTATAGGCTGAGTCTGGGCTGTATATGGGATGTTAAACAGTCCTATCCCTTAGTCGCCTTGTACGACACCGTATGGGCGGTGGGAGGAGATGGGGTGGCCCAACTTCTACTCTGCCGGGAACCACGCTGCACGGAACTAAGAAGATAGAAAAGGTCTCCTGCCTGTGGAGCACATTACTATAGATAGGTATTTGATGTTGAGCCTCTGTATATCGATCTTGTGCACGACAATCAATGTGCTGAACAGTAGGTGAAAAGGAATGGGCCGCAGGCCAGCAAAAAACGATCGGACCGCTGCACACGCCACCTACGGCCAGCTTGAACGCGAGTTTGCCGGTGCATGGAGCAAGGAGAGAGAGAGAGAGCGCGGCGGCGGTGTAGGAGAGAGAGAGAGCGCGGCCGCAGTGCAAGCATTAGAGAAAAGTAGTTAGATTTCAGTACAGTCCTCTGAAGGATCGCGCGAACAGTAACGTAAAGGGGATTGGGTAATCTAGTATGGACAGTGGCGTTCTTAATTTTTTCAGCGGCCATAATTAATTTTGATACCACTTCATTGTACTGTGTTAAACACACGTACAAATGTCATTATTTTCATTGTAAGTAATATCGGAGCTGCGATATACAGGGTGGAACATTTCGACTTTACCTTGAAGGAAAGTACCCTCATACTAAAGATAGCGAATTTTACTTAAAGGAAACTTTACCTTATTTTTTAAAAGAAACAAAACTGCATTCAAAGACTTTTGAAAATGCCACACCCGGTAGTCGAACCGACTAATATTTTACAAAACCTTCTTTTTCATGGACTTCCTTTTATTTAATTTACCAAGTTTGTTAGAGAGATTTGATCCCTATGATCGACCCTATCGATTGATGTAATAAAAATACAGGGTGTTATTTTTTCGAATTGTAGTCGGTTCGATTATAAGGCGTGGCAAACGATTTTTCAGCATTCCTTAAATGCAGTGCTGTTTCTTTTTTTAAAACACACTAAACTGTATTCAAAGTTTTCTGAAAATGCCACACACGGTAGTCGAACCGGGTATGAGTACCTACTCTACTACTACCTATTTCATTCAAAGGAAACACTCTCTTATTTAAAAAAGAATACAAAGCTGCATTTAAGGAATTTCGAAAGATCGCTTGCCACGCCCTGTAATCGAACCGACTAAAATTCTAAAAAATAATACCCTATATTTTTATTGCATCAATCGATAGGGTTGATCATAAGGATCTAATCTCTCTAATAAACTTGGTAAATTAAATGAAAGGAAATCCATGAAATAGAAGATTTAGAAAGATTTTATTCGGTTCGACTACTAGGTGTGGCATTTTCAGAAAACTTTGAATACAGTTTAGTGTGTTTTTGAAAAAGAAACAGCCCTGCATTGAAGGAATGCTGAAAAATCATTTGCCACGCCTCATAATCGAACCAACTACAATTTGAAAAAATAACACCCTGTATTTTTATTGCATCAATCGATAGGGTCAATTATAAGGATCAAATCTCTTTAACAAACTTGGTAAATTAAATAAAAGGAAATCCATGAAATAGAAGATTTAGAAAGATTTTAGTCGGTTCGACTATCGGGTGTGGCATTTTCGGAAAACTTTGAATACAGTTTAGTATGTTTTTAAAAAAGAAATAGAACTGCATTTAAGGAATGCTGAAAAATCGTTTGCCCCGCCCTATAATAGAACAATTCGAAAAAATAACACCCTATATTTTTATTGCATCAATCGATAGGGTCGATCATAAGGATCAAATCTCTCTAACAAACTTGGTAAATTAAATAAAAGGAAATCCATGAAATAGAAGATTTAAGAAGATTCAGGAAGATTTTAGTCGGTTCGACTACCGGGTGTGGCATTTTCAGAAAACTTTGCATACAGTTTAGTATGTTTTTAAAAAAGAAACAGAACTGCATTTAAGGAATGCTGAAAACTCGTTTACCACGCCTTATAATCGAACCGACTACAATTCGAAAAAATAACACCCTGTATTTTTATTACATCAATCTATAGGGTCGATCATAAGGTTCAAATCTCTCTAACAAACTAGGTAAATTAAGTAAAAGAAAATCTATGAAATAGAAGGTTATAGGAAGATTTTAGTCGGTTCGACTACCGGGTGTGGCATTTTCATAAAACTATGAATGCAGTTTTGATTCTTTTTAAAAATAAGGGAATGTTTCTTTTCAGTGGAATTCGCTATCTTCAGTATTTAGAGTACTTCCATCTAAGTAAAGTTGAAAAATACCACCCTGTATAGCTAAGTCCCGATATAGTTTAGAGAAGTTTGTCCATAGTAACTTTTGATCACTTTATACTGTACTTTCATATTATACCAATTTCATTGATGGCCGCTCAATTCCGACACGACGCCAACATTACCCAACCCCCTTTGTGCCTGTTCATCCTTTCTTTTATTTCTATTCCTTTAAGAAGAAGTCCTTGAAGTATCGCGCGAACAGATCTCAAAGTAAACCACCAATAAAATCAAGATTGTTTTGATTTACGATGACAAAGTTTTTACGAGCCCCGTATTTTTATTGCTACAGCCCGATTTGGCACAGGTTGCTGGTTGCAGGTAGTCGAAAAAGTCATTTGGTATTTTTGTAGGCATATAGGTAGATAACTGTGGGGTGAGCACGAACTACTATCGTAATCGTATCGTGAACGTAACGATAGCACGGAGCATTGCGATTGGCGGGCTTCAGGCAGGCGGCCAATCGCAATGCTCCGTGCTCTCGTTACGTTCACGATACGATTACGATAGTTGTTCGTGCTCACCCCACTGATGTGTATAAGCAAAAACAAACCACAAGGGGTACAAGGTTTAACGATGCCTGGTACAATCTTAATTATTGCTGTTACCGAAAGTCACGTGTTTGTCAAATGAACTCCTATCAGAATGTCCTCTCTCTTCACATGCCAGTCTGATTAGCAAAGGATATAGTGACAGAACTGTGATAAGACAGTCTCAATCAGTATCTTCATGAATTCTATGGGAGTAGTGGATATGCTCTATCTCTAATACAGATCTCCGCTCATTCTAAACCGTAACGATGACAAATAAGATTGAAGCGGTTAAAAATACCCATTAAATATTCAAATTCAATTAAAACAAACAATCCTTGCTACTCATTGTAAGGTCAGTTTCGCCCCAGACTATTTCGCATCAATCTTATTTCAAGCAAATACGAAATGCTTACAATCTTCCAATCTTGCTGTGCAAATATTGTTTCTTCCAACGCCTTTCAACTCGGGGTCCGCCCCCGTCCGATTATCGCATTTTCCTAAATACGGTTGCTTTTATTGTATTTGGTATCATGGCTGAAACGATTTGACTTTGACCTTTGGATTATTATGTGCCGACTCATGTTTAAAATGGTTGTTACGCCACAATGGTAGCAGATAAATAGGGAGCTGGCCCGATGACAATCGGGTTAGGTACATATTTATATAAATAAATAAAATAGAAGTGTATTTGTTGTAACAACTTTTAGTAAATACATATTGACTATATGACTGTAAGCGTATCGGGTACTTTTATAAATAAGGATTTTTTAGAACTTACTGGAACGGTTAGGCCGATTTTGATGGGACCTTCACTGGCAAATAGCTTATTTCATACTGCGTATCATAGAATACCTATAATTTAAAATATCTCCGGGCAAATAAATTAAAGGCGAGATCTAAGTCCACGTCCAGATGTCGCGGATGCAGATCTACATCACTAGAATGCCGGCTTCTTACATTATCGCCTTACCCCGCGTTTACATACTGCCGCTCGCATTGCTCATCGTGATGCCGGAAATATTCGCGCGATTAATGCCCTACTGTTCACACACGCGCATCATCGTGTTGGTCCGCAGTATTCGCCCTGCAACGGAGACGGACGTAAACGTATGGAGGACAACGCTGTAGCAGTGTACGCAATAAGCTTTTACAGCATAGCGAATTAATTAATTAGATTATTAATAAAAACTATCACTTTCAACTACTATACACTTTCCGTAGATCGATATAAATATTTTTAAAAGTAAATATTCGAGGAGCAATAACGAAAGCCGTTTTTACTGATTAGCGCCATCTAGCGGCCTCGTATAGTTTATCGCGCTAGTATTGCCGCTCCTTTGACTCGCGCCGCCAAGCCGACATTAGCAGCAACATACGCGGCAGTACTCGCGGCATGACGAATATACCATTCACACCACGTCTCTGCCCACTTCCCTCGTTCTGCCGCGAGTATGTAAACGCAGCTTTATGTACGTTCTCTAAGTCTTATCGCACATACTACTCGTAACTCCTGCATATCAATGCGGCAATGGCATGCTGTCCGCCGGCAAAATACATTATTATGCAGATAGGAGAACTCTGCATGAGCTTTATTAGCGACACCCTGCGGCTGCGGCTAAGCTGACAGTCATTTAGATTGTGCAGAAAATTCTGACATGGCTCAAACGTCAGTATTACCTCGGTATTTATTACCCCTTTTGAGCGAAGTACCTAAATTGCACGATGCCTATGAAGCAAATTTGCTGCCAAAGTAATTTATCTCTGCAGGTGTGAATGTAAAGATCAAATTCGGAGGGTGTCATGGGTGATCTTACATTCCCTATAGATAGATAGGTAGATAAATACTGCTGCTGCTAAGGCTTTATCGCTGGAAGCGATTTCTTCCAGGCAGACTTAGGATGGACAGTGCTGTGACAAAACAAGAGATATGGTGAAGTTATCATACATTAGTGGTAGTATTGGCCGTATGGAGTGTCACCAGCATCAGCAAGGCGGTACACCTGCCTGATTGACGGACGAGACTTTGGCATTTGGGGATCTGATGGTAGATGCTGCCGTGAAAGCCAAGATAAACCAATCCATAAGTGGATTAGGGGGGTAGATGGATACTAGGTTACAAACCAATGGATGACATGATGCGTGACGAACTAGATCGAGGTAAAAAAAAATTACCGGCTTCCATTTTGAAAATTTCCACCCTTCGTCACTTATGATTAGGTATGTAAATAAAGAACACAACCCTGTTCAATTATATTTTGTTTTTGCTAATTGCATTTGAATAGATCCCGCCGCATTGTGGCTCTTGACTTGACCCACGTTAGTGACAAAGAGCATTTACAGGAGTGTGAATATTAAAGCCTCTTAATGGAAAATTGCGGTGAATAAATGTGTCAGCACTTTTATTAAGGCAATCTTTAATTTCACATAGATATGTTGTGATTAAAATTAAAGATAATTAAAATATATTTTCACCATTGACACTCGAAAAAGGGCCCGTGATTCATCAAAAACAGTGAATAAAACGCTCTTTGTTTCACCGAGTGAATAAAAAAATTTGAATTTGGAACATGCGCGAATGTACGGATTCTAGTGAAACATACAAAAAGGTTGCACACTCTCACTATAAAAACGTACTAAAAGCCACCTAAATGTAATCACTGGCTGGATGGAATGTGGCTCAGTTTAAATTAAGAAAAAAAAAATGCCGCCATTTTCTGTGTAATTTTCCTTGTAAAAGTTTATTTTTGTCTCATAATCATAAAATGACTTCATCTAGTGATGAAAATTAAACTCATATTCTCGAACGCGAAAAGACTCCTGAGTCTTTTCGCGCTAAAGCGGTAGCTATTACTGATAATTTGCTGCTTCTTTTGTGTACTATTCATAACAAAATGTAATTCATAATTCACAGAGTAATCGTTTTCTCGTAGTCAATGGTGAAAAGTTGAGTACCTAACACGTGAAAAAAGAATTCATCTCGGCTCTTGTATCCCTCGATCCACTCAGGTTTCTCCCTAGAACCCCTCGCTACGCTCGGGATTCTACCGGAGAAACCTTCACTCCTCTCGGGATACAACTTGGTGCCTCGAAAAGAATTCACCTTTTTTTCACTTGTTGGGTAATCTACTATTTCAATGACAGTAGGTATGTCGAAATTATAGACGGAAAATTGCGGTACCTGTCAATCCTCTCATCTTCAATAAAAATAAGAAAGTTGGTTTGCACTTCAAAAACTTAATAAGTTCTGCACCCGCATCAAAGATGTTTTATAGTTTTTTTTTTTGGTGTCGGTGCATGGCGCTGCGATTGGGTTTAAGGATTTTTCCTTGATTCCCGGGCAGAGAGAGATAGCTCACAGATGGAATGATGAATAAAAATTCAAATCATTCCTATTTGGACACACTTTCAGACAAATAGGCTAAGACATGCGCTTAGCCTGGAGGACTTTGCTGTTCAACCTTCCCCCAACCTTGGGGTTATCAGAAACAAAATCCGCTATTTACTAAATTTTCATACGCATTTTCATATGCTCGCCAGTGTTGTAAATCAAACATATCCTGGACAGTAGAACCACTAATTAACTTGTCAATATCATGACAAAATTATCGATCTATAGTCAAGCTCAAGTTAGGACACAACATGTCATCTGAACACAGCAGCATCAACGTTACATAGCGGCGCAGTACTTGTTGCGCGGGCCGGCGAACTAGGCCGCAGAACTGGGCCGACGACCTGCGACCGGGCCAGCCCGGGCCACAGGTGGACCTGTAAGTGTAAATACTAGTGCACACCACAAAACACGGCATTCATATGTGAAACTTTGAAACATCTCTCTTTGTACCAAAGAGCAGTGCCCTTTTTACCTGACTGTCAAGAAGGATATTATTTAGTCAGGTAAATTAAAGTAAAAGGAAGTTTTCTTAGTCACGCGATAACTTAGAATGACTTTGCCAATTCTATTAATTAAGTTTTCTAGTAGTCTGTAGAAGGTTCTTATTAAGAAATTAAGAAAATTGAGCAGAAAATTTAAAAAATTCAGAAAATGTTATGATTATTTCAGTATTTCACGCGAGTTACTGATCTATAAAAATGACTAAAGACTATTGCTAATTCTGTGCTAACGGTTCAAAAAACTAGGATTATGGTCTCTGATATTCAACTCTGATCCGTACAATTGAAATTTAATTAAAAGTGTCATTATAATGAGCTATGGCGGTTGACTACGTCACCGACATTACTATGTTGTGTGAAATAAAGATCCTCTTTATACGAGTATGTTACCAGTCAGTTGTATTTCTGTGTACCAACAATGCCTTCCTACCCTCATCATCTGCCTGCCTTTGTCCCAATTACCTGTTAGGCGTCGACACTACCTGACATTTTCGTCCACGATACATCTGTCAGACGTCATCCTCTGTCACTCTATCCCTTGCCATATCCTGTCACACGATGCCTCCACTTTTTTTTTTACATTCATACTTTGAACCTTTGTAGCAATATAAAAAGAATACCAGTACCCTTATAAAAAAGAAGTTCGAAATATCGTGACTACGCAGATTATAATCAGCAAGATCGAATATTACAGAAAGAGACGTTTACTAAAAAACTTTAATGCCTACCTTGCCTTGGCTACTTTTCTTTCTTATAGTTACTTAATTAAAACAGACGGCAAAAGAAAGGCACTTTTCAAGTGACAAAAACCTCTGCTACCTATAAAGATATTTTTTTTTGTTTATTTACATTATCTACCAAGTCAGTGCCAAACCAAATAGGTATGTAACAGCCCTCACTTGCTATATCATACTGTAATTGATTATATCATAGCTCAGGTACAGCAAGCAATGCTAGCTCCGTCTTCATGACACTGTCTAATATCTGGCCGCTGAAATTATACGTCCTTATCTGTAGGAAATCCGCCTCTGCTATGCTATAATGTACGAAGTCATTAGACGCTGACACTTTACGTATTTTCCCATATAATAAACTGATACATTGGCTCATCGATTTAGTAAGGGTCGAGAGTAAAAACGTGTTTTGGAAATCCACAGCGAACTTTGTCAAACGTCGGCGAATGATAGGACGCTTTGGCGTGTATCCAATGCGCTATTGCAGATGGACGCGCCGAGAACTTTTGCACCTTTGAAGTTGGCGGGAACGGTAATTACATTCTGAGATTGTTTGTGTTGAATAATTACGTCGTTATGGAGTGGATTAACTTGAATACAAAATTAATGGCATTGTTCTTTGCAACCGTTGTGGCACGCGGTTTAATTTGCCATAAGTGCTCGGTTCTATTCGAGCTGCCCCCATCGCATGGCGTCGTCGCTCGCGTCTTTTTGAACTTGTTTCAAGTATTATTCGGCTCCTAAGGTAAATGTGATGTCAAAGAATTCATAACCTACTCGATATAAGTTAAATGGCACTGGTAGTTAGTCTCAACGAACAAACTCTTCTGTTTTCTTTTTATAGATATTTGCTAAAATACCTAGGTACTATAGTTCTGTTTTTCCCAGCTTTGATGAGTCTTTAATAATGGTATGGAGGTATATAAAAAAATTACAGGCCTCAATTCATATTCTTTCATTTTTCCTATTTGCTTCTCTTCCCTTTCCCCCTACAGATTATATTGACGCGCGACGCGCAAGTTACACTTTGGTTGTTCAAAACGCAAGCATTAGATAATAGGTCACATCAAGTCCACTATATACTTGTTTGCTATTCAAATAATATAAAAAGACTAACCCAACTCCGATAAAATTGCAAATTTTCCTCATAAATTGTCAGAATGAAGACGAGAGCGATAGTCCTCAGCTTTGACAGGGTGATGGATGAGTGCCGCATAACATTTCAACTTAACGTTTAACTAGCTCCCCGCGATACCTGCATAATGTAACGAGGAGTCTAAGTAATGGCTTGCCCCCATTTGGTTACATTACTAAAAGCACAGAATACTTTTTATGCAGATGTATATTTTAATGACTTCACTTCGTCATAAGTCACAACTCTCAGGAATGTGGGTTACCATTGCTGACACAATGGTATGCTACAATGGTGGTCCTCAGTTTGACGCCCTCAT
The DNA here is from genome assembly GCA_914767945.1 of Eilema depressum. Lineage (NCBI taxonomy): Eukaryota > Metazoa > Arthropoda > Insecta > Lepidoptera > Erebidae > Eilema > Eilema depressum. The sequence goes on from OU612020.1 coordinate 22,167,335, forward strand.
TCGATGCACCCCTGGGATGGTCGAAAAACGTGTGTTGGTAAATTTGAATTCCAAGTGTTTATGATTCAGAAAAGAAAATAATTTCATAAAGGCAAAAAATAGCAACTCCGTTAGCAGGTTACTTAAGATTAAGATTCACGCTATACGGTATGAGGAGAGGTAGAGTGTTAGGTTTTGGGGTGTGAAGAAATAGAGTAACTTAGAACTTTAGGAGCTTGCCTATCCATAAGATCGGATAACTTTTTGCAAGCAATAAGTACAGTGCGGATATTTTGCATGCAAATGTTTTGGTGGGATGTTGAATTTCAACAGGAGGCCATTATATTTCATTGGTTAGCTATCAGCAACGAATGATTTAAAGCCTGCAAGCACTGCTATTTAAAATGCTCTGGTTGGTCGACAGCACAGCTTTCATTTCCTTCCATAAAACAATGTATATAAATTTCTCCGTCCATAAATTTCATTTAATCTCACGTAAAACTGAAAATGGAGAGAGGGAATAATGGATGCGCCACTATAATGTAGATATAGGTAAATGAGATATCATTTATTTTTATGTCCATAATGTACATATCTAGCCGGTAATTGGTTCCTGTTAGTAAAATGAAATAGACTCGCCTTCATTGGTGCAGACACTTTTTGGTCAGTTGCCTGTCCGGTCTGCCCCCCTAGACAAGTGGCAAATCGTTGCTGGGCGTATGATGGAATAGAATGCCACATGTATGGGATTTGACGTATATGACAGGCGTCAACGAATGTCAAAAACGTCAAATCCTATACATTTTGTCATTCTATTCCATCATACGCCCAGCAACGAATTGCAACTTGTCTAGGGGGGCAGGAGAGGAAGACCCAAAAAATACTGACTTGACGTCGTAACTCGTAAGTAATAACATTTATTTACAACACACCTGCTCATAACCGTGATATTATTTTACCGCAATTAAGCACGGAATGACACCTATTATAAAACTGTGACTTTTTCATTACTATTATTCACAAAAGTGAGTTATAGATTCTTTTTTAAATTTTATAGGAAGTGTCTATAATTGTCTATGTTCTTAAAAAAGTTTTGATACAAAAAATAACGTGTTTAATAGTACGAATAAATTAATACGCCTATTGTATGGTCATTTGATGCATTTTCGTATTTAAATAAATAATTTCAACTTGTAATACTTGTGTAATAAACAAAATTTTCGCTCAAATTTAACTTTTTTTTTTCTCTAAGTACAGAAAAAAAAACAGAGTAAAAAAAAGTTAAGTTCAAACCTCATTTTTTTTTAAATATGGTCGACCGCCATTGTTAAATGCGCGCGCATAGGAAAACGAATTAATTTGTAGTATTGTTTATTTAGTATTTGTAGTATTATTTTATTCGCAAGTGTGTTGTAAAACGTCGTATGGCACGTGTGAGCATGATGATTACCGTCCTTGGCTGTCTTAAGACCCTCGCCTGGCGGCTCGGGTCTCAATGGCGCCTCGGCGGTAATCACCAACGTTGCTCACTTGTACCATAATGTACTATTATTCATCCAAACTAGGTACATGTGCGATAACGGTCTCACTGCCAGTGATACTGAAGATCACGAGAATTGAAGATATACAATCCAAAACACATAAATAACACTTTTCTCATTGACTGTACCACCTTGATTTTAAAGCTGATAAATTTTAGGAGGAATCGGTAAAAGGGGGCATCGGGATTAAGTCGAAAAGCGGACCTTAGAGGTGAAGGCCTCAGGCGCAACTGGGACGGAACACTTTATTCCTGTGAGTCACGGTACTGGGCATAGCACCTATATGAAATGCTCAGATCTGCAAGTAACTACTGTATCCACAGCAGATACTCATTTCTAACTAGCTATACCATTAGCCACAGCTGTTATCCACGAGCAGAATATTGTTAAACCAATATAACAAGTCTGAAACGGTGCAATGTTAAAATAAGTAGTGGTCCAGCGACGGTGACCTTTTTGAATTAGTTCCAAGTGGTGCTCGCACCGAGTAGTGCAATGATGCTGTCCAAGTGACAGGCGGTTTATGACAAATTATTAACTTTTTTACCGTGCCGAAAGCTCCGCGAATACCGCTCCGCCGCGCCGGCCGGTGCAGCGGAATTTATGTTAAACTGTCTGGAAAGCTTTGGTGGATCATTCTACCTTCTTATTCTTCATCCTAGCGTTACCGGTGTTACTCCCAGTCGCATCCGAAGCTTTCACCTCGGAGTCTGACGTCCGCTTTACCAATCTAACCGCGGATTTGGCTGGACTTCTATATTTTCCGCGAAGCAACCGACACCTGACCTCCACAACCTAATGGCTATATCGGGCGATATCGAAGCATTACAGCTATGTCAGTTTTATATTTATAGGGCTCCAACTACCCGTAACGATTGCCATAGATGCTTACTTATAGGTAAGGTACCATAACTTCCAAAACTGTCAAACTTTTGAATGAATTTTGAACCATTTATTTATTTTATTTTTTTATTTAATTCTTTATTGCACACATAAAATACAGAGATCATACATATAGAAAATTAAAAGTAATATGTACAAAGGCGAGCTTAACTCAATATGAGTTCTCTACCAGCAAACCCTTGAGTAGCAGAGAAGTAGTCAGAGTAATGAAGGGATGTGAAGTGTGCAAAAAAAAAAAAAAACAGACAATAAAAAGGGTACCTGAACAGGTACTTATATATACACATACATACACCTAAATATACCATACATATATACTATACATACCATATATATATGCCATACATACAAATACAAAATACAACTATATATAGATACATAAATAAGTATATAGATATAGACATAGATACAGATATATACAGACTATTGTGACAGGAAATGTTCCCTAGTTCTTCTCCTGAAGATGTCCAGAGAATTACTACCGCGAATGGTGTGAGGTAGTGAGTTCCAGAGACGTACAGCTTGTACCGTGAAAGATCGATCATAGCAGCTAGAACTGTGTGAAGGTGTGCGAAGGAGAAGAGAGGAAGAAACACGACAAGGTTTACCCCTGGGCACAAGATACTCAAAGCGTTCCCGCAAGTAAGTTGGAGCATTAGGATTATGAAGTATAGTATAGAGAAGAGTTAAGATGTGAAGGTTACGGCGCTGCCGAATAGGGAGCCAGTTCAGTCTTTTACGGTATTCTGTGACATGATCGTATTTACGAAGGCCAAACACAAAGCGGATACCCAAATTCTGCAAGCGCTCAAGTTTGTTCAGCAGTTCCTCCGATGCATCGAGAAAGCAGACATCAGCATAGTCTAATAGCGAGAGAAGCAGAGATTGTGCAAGAGTAACTTTAGTCTGAAAAGGTAGGAGTTGCTGGAGACGTTTGAGGGATTGAAATGAACTGTATACCCTCCTACTTACCTCCGCGATGTGAACATCCCAGGCAAGCATGGAGTCGATGTGCACGCCTAAATTTTTTACACTTTTAGAATAGTCAATGGCTACGGAATCATACACTATTGGGGGCAGAGAATCATGATCCAGGAGGCGGAGCATGTATCTGCCACCAACAATGAGTGCTTGAGATTTTTTTGGGTTGACCAGCAGTCCAAAGGATAGGGCCCAAGAATGAATGTTTCCAAGGTCATTGTTGATGGCAGCCACAGCCCCAGATAGTTCATCGGCTTTGAAATGTCGATATATCTGCAAGTCGTCTGCATAGAGGTGATAATGCGAGGTTAGGACCTTAGTGACGGAGTTTATGAAGATAGAGAAGAGGAGAGGAGAAAGGACGCTACCCTGAGGAACACCCGCCACTAAGTTGCACCAATCGGAGGAAGTGTCATTTACTCGGACCGACTGTGAGCGTCCTTGCAGGTAAGACTGAAACCAAGTAGTTGCAGAGGCAGAAACATTAATGGACGATAGAATACCTAAGAGGATGTCAAAATCAACTGAGTTGAAGGCACTGCTGAAGTCCAATAGGATCAAAACTGTAAGTTGTTTGTTCTCCATGGCCTTTCTTATGTCATCGGTTACTTTGACTAAAGTTGTTACAGTACTATGGCCACGGCGAAAGCCAGATTGGAAAGGACTCAACAGGCCATTAGAGGAGAGGTAAATGGTCAGTTGATCATGAACAACACTCTCGAGTACTTTGGACAGGATGGGAAGAATGGAAATGGGGCGGAATTGAGTGTGTGATGTGGGATTGGAAACTTTAGGCAGAGGTATAACAGAAGCTTTCTTCCATGTTGAAGGAAAACAGTTTGAATATAAGGAGTAGTTTATAATATGGGTGAGGACAGGAAGAATCATATTTACTATGGGGAGAAGCATTTGGAGTTGAAGGCCATCGTCCCCGACCGCCCTAGTGGATATGGATTTAATATGTTTCTTAACATCTTCCTCTGATACCGGTTGAAATGAGAAGGAAGTATTTAATGGCAGTGGAAGAGAAGAGAGAAAATTTAGAGTATCAGATTTAACGTTACTAGGAATAGTAGTTGGAGGCGCTGAGAAATGGCCATTTAATGCATTGAGGTCCATATCAATAAGGTTGTCGTGGCTGACCTTGCCAATGCCCAGAGATTTTAGGAACTGCCATTGTTGAGAAGTGTTCAGGTTTTCAATCGAATTGTGAATGTGGTCGCGTCTTGCATCTCTACACATACGATTGCAGCGATTACGCAACTTCTTATAAAGGTTCAAACCCTCTACTGACGGACATTTCATATATTTATGCTTAGCCTTATCTCGCCTAGACATAATGTGTTTGATAGATGGAGAAAGCCATGGCGCAGGGTGATGTCTAACTCTTACCTTTTTAATGGGGGCATGTATATCATAGATGGCCAGCAATGTGCTGGTAAAGATAGACACCTTCCCATCCAAATCATTACAGTCATAGACAGACGACCAGTCAGTTCCATCCACATCACCCCCCAAACGCTCCAGATCAATGTCTTTAAAATTACGAAGAAGTAGAAATTTACTCTTGCGTTTCGGAGGACGGAGTTTATAAGAAAGGTATAGAAGATCATGATATGAAAAGGGAGCAGATAGCTGTCCGTGTGAGGCCACCTTATGAGGGCTAGAAACTAGAATGAGATCCAGTAGTGAAGGCTGAGTTCCGGAAACCTTATGAGTGGCTTTTAAGGGAAGAATGTGCATGTCCACAGAAGAGACAAGGGAGCAGAGTTTACGGCTGCGGGAGTCATTCTTTAGGAGACAAGTATTGAAGTCCCCGAGGATAATTCTATGCTCGTACATTGACGAAAAATTTTCAAGTTGTAATTCAAAAGCAGAGAAATAATCAATGTTGCTCACAGGGCTGTAGTATACGCCAAGTAGTGTTTTAGTATGCTTGAATTCAATCTCAATAAAAAGATATTCAGTAAAGTTTGAGTAAGTACCTGGAGACTGATCTACAACTTTGTGTGAAATATCACCACGAAGATACACAGCAACCCCGCCGCCACCCTTTCCAGTTCTGTCAACACGCACAAGCTTATACCCGGGTAGAGAGTACTGGGTGGAAGGGAGTGGAGGTTTGAGAAAAGATTCAGATACGAGGACAGCATGAACACAGTCAGAATTGAAAGAAGCAAGAAGATCGGAATAGTGTGCGGGGACGCTTTGAGCATTTATATGTACAACATTAAAATAGTCAGGATAGGCTGAGAATATAGAGGACAGTTCGTTACAGAGCTGAACACCATTGTTGTTACCAGATGCAAAACTGTCACTAGACGCAACCGAAGAAGAACAAGAAACAAAACTATCATCTGAGTCTGAAGTATCATCAGAGTTTTCAGACATATAAAAAGTAATATATATATAAAAAAAATATATAAATAAATAACTAAATAATATATAAATTAACTATAGAGTATATAAAATTAAATAATAAGTCCAAAGTTTTACCTCTAACGAATCCTCCATGCACTCGCTAGTTGCATATTTAAACACAATTTATAAAATTAAAAACAAAATAAAAGAGAACACAAAAAAAAAAGAGAAAAAAATCTACGCCAAAATACTAGTATTCAAACCTAGATTATATACGTTTCCGAACGAACGCTACAATACCACAATCGTTGACAAGTTCATACGTCAAATACGTCAAAGACGTCAAAGTGAATGTGAAATTGATAGAATTATAACTGACCTCCATTATAAATAAATAAAATAACACTAAGAAACAAAAGTATAAAGTACACATGAAGGCAAATTCATTGCGTCTACTTGCGCGGCTTCCTCTGCGAAGCTGTACTGGTAGATTTCGTTTCGGCCACGGGATATCTTTTCAAAAGTTGTTGAAGTTCAGCCGCCGACTCAATCTTATGCCGCGTGTTATCCGTGACTTGGACAATAATTTTTCCATCGGAGGTCCAGCACTGTCTCACACCATATTGCTTTCGAGCGCACACAAATAGGTCGTGTCTGGGCTTTGTGAGGAATTCCGACAATGTTAGACCAGTGCCTTTGAGCTTGGATTTATTTCGCCATACTTCACTACGGGTTGCACGATTTTCGAACCTCACTAACAGTGGGCGAGGTTTACTGGTATCACTCCCCAGCCGATGGCAGACAGCTATATCTCTGGATGTAACATTAATAGCGTTCATTTTCTCAGAAAATACATTAATGACGCTGCCCGTGAGATCCGCTGTATTTTCTTCAGAGAAGCCATGCAGAAGAAGAACCTTGGCTCTTGACGCCATCTCATGCCTGTCCAAGCCCTTCACCAGTAACTCCATCTGGGACTTCAGGGCACCCAAGGTTTTCCATACAAGGCCCTTAAATTCAATAAAGTCCCGAGAGATGCTTGCAATGGTTTTGTGGATTGTGGACTCACCTCCAGCACTCTTCAAGTCCTCTTCATATTGTGCCATACGCCTCGTGAAAGTGGTTGACAGCTCTTCCATGCAGTTAAATAAATTTGTGTATAGGTCCATTCTGTTTATTGAATTTATGATGCAGTTGGGTGATGATAAATTAGATTTTGATATGTGAGAGGGTGCAATAGAGGATAGAGAAGGATTTAACTATTATGTAGCATTCAATGGTAAGTTATATATATTATTTAAATTAAAAATATACAAGAGCTTTTTTAAACTAACCGAAGTCGATTCTTTTTCCTTTCTAAATCGAATTTTAAACTTGCCAAACTCCTTTGACTTGCTCCAGCGATAATGTCGCTCATTTACTACAAGTGTAGTTGGCAATTAGTTTCGTTATATTTTTTGACTTAGTTTAAATAACAGAGAATGATAAGTATAATGATCTAATTCTTGTCGTCTGTTGATATTCTGTGCAAATATGTTGGCACATAAGGATAACTAACGATACCCACGCCTAAAAGCTCACATACATACATATACTCGCGTTTGTAAATCCCCGAAGGGGTAGGCAGAGGTGTATTAACACCCATATTTCGCCAACTAAGTATTATTTTCGGTCCCACGTAATAGGGGGCGAGCCTATTGCCGTCTAACGGGCACTTTGTTATGGCCTGTATGTTGAATGTCGGATGGAGAACAGCGCTATACCTTAGTCACCTTTTACGACACCCACAGGAAGAGATAGGGTAGCCCTATTGTACTTCACCGGGAACCAACACGGTACCAACCCAAGCTCACATACAGTACAAATACAATCTAAACCTTTTATTACAGTTCTTTTTTGAGCAGTCTTGTAGTAAATACCGTCAAATAAGGCCTTCGTTATACTGGGCGGAAATGCCGTCGCGACATGTATGCATTTATATGACTAATAACGAGCAAACTACGCCCAAGATCGGTCGTTCGTATAGGGTGCCCGTAACCGGCCATTTAGCCATACTAATTGATAGGATCTTACCAAATTTGGATAGGTAGGGGGGGGGGGGGGGAACATTACTGACGGTGGAGGTGAGCGCTGATGCATCACAAGGTGGCCACCCTAAACCTACATCTGGGTCGCTAGTCCCAGTCGCCGTCACGGTGTTCCTCTCTGTATCATGCTATGGACCCGGCGACCGCACGGTGATCCATGGAGTGCTGAGAATCGGATCTCCTGAGACTTTGCCTTCAGCTTACCACCAGGAGGAGGTAAGATACGACGGTATAACCATCCCAATCGAGCAGTCCGACTTGGCATGTACTTTCGCCATACAGAATGCCGCGGATAAATAACCTCGTGTTGTGTTCCCAGCGGTGAATAGGGTAGCCAGAGCTCACTGGAGAGGTTTTGTGCTGACAGTGGGAAGACCAAAGGCACAGAAGAGATAATAGTGCTCAAAGGCTTGACCTAGACCTAGGTAGGTAGGTACTTATCTTCTACGCTGACGGCACAGAATCTCTCTTTTCTTACAGGGTCGTGAAAAACGTGTTCCAAAATCAAGTGAAAGTGCCCTTAAACGCCTTTGCCACATGAGTAGATAATAGGTATTTACTGCTGAGATTAGTGACGCTCCTATCAAAAAACAATCATAAATGTCAGTTCGTAGCCGTTCTTGTTACAAAATTGAACATCTTCACAACGTTGTGAGGTTGTGACACAAGCCACGACTGCAGAGCTCTTCCTCTTGTATTTATATTCTGTGCCTCCAACTAAGGGATTAACCAGGCAATGGACTACGAAACCTTGTTCGACACACCCTACAATGGAATTATGAGGTTTATTCCCATACATCAAGGTTCAATTTACAATGCCGATAGCTGCAGGATATTAGTGTAGCTAGACTAGAACCTCGTTAAGCACTGAATACTGACGCCAAAAGAATACGGTCTATTTTTGTGTGCGTAGAGAGCTTTTGAAGACTCGATTAGAGTCGCATGAAAGAGTTCTTTATATCCTTATTTCCATCTTTAGATCAACTATATAATGTTACTAACTCTTTTTATATGGGACACTTGAATTTGACCTCAGCTCGCCTGATGGTAAGCTGAAGGCAAAGTCTCAGAAAAGAGGGTCACCATTTTAGACACGTACCATGTTACAATGGTGGCATTTAGCTTGACGGCCTCATCAGATGCTTTTTCACGTCCCGCTTTAAGGACCCGCTTAAAGGAATAACGCCTGAAGGAAAGAAAGGAAGGAGAGTGGACCCCAGACTCCGAGCTGAAAGCCTCGGATGCGACCGGGACTAACGCCAAGATGATGATGACGATATAGTTACCATAGCACGTACACATGTCTGTTATCCGGTATTATATTTAAATCTAAAAAAAATTGCATGTTTCTTTGTCTGTTTGTCCTCCAACCGTGTCTATATAGGTACCCATTTCTTGATTAGAATGAAACTTTGGTATGTTATTGTAAGTATACCCGAAAAGGTTTGAGGCCAGATTGCAAACACGAATGAGTTATATTATCATTATAAAGAACCTGTTGAATTATTTTAATTATTAACAAAAAAAAATATCTTCTACAAAACACCAGTAGTACAATATCGTACCTGAGAACTGCGATACTCCGGACAGCATGGACAGCCCCGAGTGCCGACTGTGCGAGGGATGTATCATCCCTATCGAGTATATCTCAGAGTCCTCGAACTGCCACATCGTGGATCAAAGCTGAACTTTAAAGACCAATTGACATTAATTATCTAAACCGAGCTATACGCCGAACAACAGTCGTTACTCACGAACAATGGAAAACGCTGACTCAAAAATATATCAAGACCATTGAACACGAATTAAAAACGAAATTTTAATTGATATTGACTGTGTTATTCATCCCGATTTTGATTAAAACGAGCATATTAATATGATGTATTTTGATATGCATGGGTGTCGCGACGTCTGCACGGCGCGGTGGGTGCGACGCGACTGAGCCGGCCTTTGTATTTGTTTGGCGGTAGGAGGGGGGTTAGGTCGGCGGGTGGGGTGGCGCTACGTCACGACCGCCCCGCAGCCCAGGGCCCGCGGGATCGGTACAGATACTGATATAATTTTTCTGCCGCGGCATTCTCACCCTTCGTCATGTTAATTGGGTTGTGATTAGAATCTCAGTGCCTACGAGGCTTAGCGTTATTCTTCTTAGTTATTATAGATTAATGATGTTACGTTGGAAATGTGCAAGATGAACTCAGCTGCAAAAGGTCGATGAACTGTAGTATGCCATTATAATGTCTTCTTCATCCTAGCGTTAATCCCAAGCGCATCCGAAGCTTTTCACCTCGGAGTCTGGGGTCCGATTTACCAGTCTACTGCGGCTTTAGCTGGATTTGATATTTTTCGGAAAGCGACTGCCATCTGACCTCCACAAGTTCCACAACCCAATGTTGGGCGATATCGAAGTATTGCAGCTAGACCAGTTGTTAGACGTTTTAGGGCTACAACTACCCGTAACGACTACCATAATGTTCGTGTGCCATTATAATATACAAGGTGAATATTTCAGATGGACGTGGATGATCAAATCCAACACTATGAGAAATAGCAAAAGTTCTAAAGCAAATAAAGTCTTGGGCTTGATTTTGATGAAAACTAAACATGTAGAACTTTTGATGAAAAACACACACTGTATTACTTTTAACAATGAGTCTATGATAGCTATTAAGATACAGATCTGTTCCCCTATTGCAGTAAGCAATACACAAGCAATCTTAAGAGACATTACCCATAAGTAGGTTGTATGCTTGTTTGTTACCTTAGTAGAAGACAGTGGCGAGGAGTTCCTATAAACCGATTCCTGCTGGCTTCCTCCATGAGCAACTAGATTGAGTAAGTTTCTTTTCCACTAACTTTTCCCTATCAAAACTTTCAGTCTTTGCCGGAGAAATACAGGTGCCAGGTAGAGAAATATAAGTGAGTGGTGTGGCAATGTGGTAGTGGTAGGGTTTATTGACAAAAGTTCAAAAAGTAAAATAATACTTAATAAAAATAAAATTTAGTCTTATGTAAGTTTGCATAATCATAAATAAATAGCCCAGGGTCCATCTTAATATATATAAATCTCGTGTCACAATGTTTGTCCTCAATGGACTCCTAAACCACTTAACCGATTATAATAAAATTCGCACACCATGTACAGTTCGATCCAACTTGAGAGATAGGATAGTTTAAATCTCAAATTATAGTCGCAATTTTAATTTATCGCGATAACCAACATCCACGCGGGCGGAGCCGCGGGCAAAGGCTAGTTTTCCTATATATTTAATTTAATCTCCTATTCTGTATACAACCCTGATTGTAATTGGATTGAAGAGCCCTGTGCCCAAGCTTCATCTAACAATCAGCTTGTGTACTGGCTACCGCTAGTATGGTTGAATTGGTTCAGGAAGACCTTGGTCTCACTTCTAGGAAAACCATAGTTATGCCACCATCTATATTATACAATTTATTTAGGTCATGCCTATAGATTAGCCATAAAATTTTTATAAAGGTTCCTGTAGGTAGACCGAGGTTGTTATCAAGATGATTTAGTTAATTTAAAGAATAATTTTTTATTATTAAATAATTGAGGCAGTATAACTAATCACAAGCTGAAAAAAATGTAAAAGATAAATAAAATTGATTTCATTTTGAAAACCGCGCCAAACGCAGGTATTAGCCGTCACGTTTCACGGAACGTCATTCTAGTTTTTAACACTTGTTTGACAAATTAACAAGGTATTAGTAAATTCAATTAAGGCAAATAAATTATTATTAAAGAAAACTTACCCTGAACTCAATAAATAGTAGATGATTAAAAATAACTGATTCGATTAATTTGTGCGTATAATTATGCTCCTAATGTCAACCTTAGTGCCTGGAACGCGCCCAAAATAATTCGTCAATATCATTTGAATTACAAATAAGTGAAAATATCGGCTATTGATTAAAAGCAAAGATTATATAATTTAACACTCACCGTATTCTCTGAATAACTTCTTGTATTCACCAAGATCGTTCTGATCCAGCCATTCGTCGACCAGTGCAGTTTCATCTTCAAATATCTCGGTAAACACAACTCGAACTAAATATATGAGAGAACACAAAAATAGTATTGTACCACAGTAATGCACTCGTAACATGTTTATTGTCCTTAGTCATAACGTCATGTTCAAGTAATATTATTCTTACATCTCTAAATAAAAATATGTTTGAGGACGGCCTCAATTTGTTTTGATTGTCATGTGAATGTAGGGATGTTAAAAAATAATCGATTTTTAAAAAAATCGATTATTTTTTTCTTATAATCGATTTTTTTAACGCGATTTTTTTAGTAATATTAATCGATTTTTAAAAAATCGATTTTTTTAGCTTACACGTTTAAATCGATTTTCGTAAATGCGAAATTTTCGTAACATTTTATGAACACTTTGTATGATATATGACTTCTCGGTTCTCGAATCACTCACACTATGGTTACGCTAGTACTATTATCTGTTCAGTTTATAGTTTTATTTAATTTATAATTTTCTAAAAGAGTTACAAAAAAGTTTGTTCATATTGTTGTGATAATGAAAATATGATACGGACAAAATTGACTTCGTTGACTTATCTTTGACGACAAACTAACAGTAAAGGTCTAACCCCACCAAACGGACGGCATCGGAACGGATTTTACAATCTTTAAACAAAATAAATCTTATATCACAGCCTTTAAAGTTTATATTACCAAGTCACGCATGACAGCTTGACGTGCGTCATGCCGCCGCACGTCGCTGTCAAGCTGTTGTGCGTGACTTGGTAATATAAACTTCAGACACTGTGATAATAAGATTTAATTTTGTTTAAAGATTGTAAAATCCGGGCCGATGCCATCCGTTTGGTGGGGTTGGACCTTTACACCGCTGCTTGTGTCATTATAACAATGACAGCGAATAGCGTGACGATTATAATTTTCTTCCCTAACCGTCACACCAGTGCCAGTATGACACAGCGGCAGCGGTGTTACGGAGCGGTCGTCGTTTCTTTTAGTGTTGCCGGTAAAAAAAATAGTTTTGCGGAAATCAATTTCTACATTTTTTATGAAATTGAAATAGTTACCTTGAAAGTTTAAAAGAACATTTATTTTCTTTAAGATTTAGTTATAATTGGTTATTATTTTTATTAATGATATTATTTTATTTTATTTTTAATCTGATAATTTCGTAATGTCAGTAGGTTTATTATTAGAATACGAAAAGCATGCACATTTTTAAAAATTAGGAAAAAAATCGTTTTTTTCAAAAAAATCGATTATTTATTTTCATAAAATCGATTTTTGACAAATCGATTTATATTGAGTAAAGAAAAAATCGATTTTTATTTAATCGATTTTTTTCCTTTAATGTCACATCCCTATGTGAATGTCATCTACTGTCATGATTTTGACATTTAGGTTGGGTTGGGTGATGGGTGGGGTGGTGGACATTCCAGTCTGCTATTTTATATAATATTATTTTAAGCATGAAATTATTAAATGACTGTCTTTATTCCAAAACTTCTAAAGTATTTTTTTTTTCTTCAAAGTTATTACTTATTTCAAAACATTTAATAATTTTGTACTTTCATGTAAAACTATACTCGTAGCTATTGATTAATCGCGAAAAAGCCACGACTTGTGTTAAGAGTAGGTTCAATTCACGTCGATTTTATAATAACTGGGTAGGTTTTGAACCAGAAACTACTTAATTTTAAGTGTATAAGTAAAAGTAAAAACCTACTGTATTTATGTTATCGAGTAGAAGATAGTGGTTCTTCGAGCCGGATATGAACGCACCAGCGACCTTCACTATGCCTAAAGGGATCAATAAATTACTCTGATGAGATGTATTTACGTTACCAGGTTTTAAAACCGGGGTTTCCCTTCGAAGTACGGCGCTCTGATACGAGAAGACAATACTTGCAAGCATGATACGTACTTAGAAGCCCTGGTATGGGATTTTGCCAGCATATCTCTATTTCTGACTGGTGCCACCACCTACAAAGAGGGAGCAACTGGGCAAAAATATATTTTTAGCATACCGTAATCATTGAACAAATAATTTGTTATTCCACATTACTTAGCTGTTGTTGCTCCTTACCCAGGGGCTGTTCCACTCATAGATGAAATATATAAATAGGTTCCACTTGTCCCTACCAACTAATACCCCCTGGTAGGCAAGAGTGGAATATTATTCCACATTCTACTGTGTTATCTTAAAGGGCGATAGATGGAAATGAAATGCCACTTATAACTACTGAGACGGCCCATTCATTGGTATCGAAGTTAAGATATGGCCATGTCAGCGAACTCATTTTAGATTAACAAGTAATGCCTTTTTTATTTTTTGCGTGCGGAATCCCCCTCGTGTTTCAGCTCATCAGAGCTCATGATGAGGTGGATATGGCGGACTCGAACCGACTAAATTTGCACGATGTTCCGTTACTTTGGCTTGTGTGGCCGGAGTAGAAAGGATACCGACCTTGGCCACCAACATTAGCGACACCAACGACATGTTGTTGGCGGTTGTCCTGGGCCTGCTTCTGCTATGGCAAACTAGCCTCGAACCGTTGTCACCACCAGGCCTGCACTTATCCAAATCATTCCGTGATATCCAGCAATGCCTGTTTAACTTACTTTTGGTTTCCTAGGACACTCTTTCGTGAAATATTTCGTAGCCTGCGATAGTTGCCTAGTCAATCAAATAATTTCTCTCACAAAGGAAAGGAAATGAAAGGAGACGGGTAAAGGGAAATATTGTATATTTTATAATAAAACTACGACGCACGACATTACTACAACATAAATATGTTAAATTACAGCTACATTCACAAGAAATAATATAAATACGGAAAACATTTTCGTTCATTTAACAATTAAATTGTAACATTGAATTGAAAAATTTGTCCGACTGCGGCCTTGTGGCGCCACATATACTGTGGCATAATCTAATTGAAGCAGATAGGTTAACTAACTCATCTGAAATGAGCTACCTACATAATGTGTTCTGCCAAGGTCTAAAGTTACCCACAATTATACCTCGAAACAATTTAGAACCATACTAGACGCAATCGGGCAAAGGTATCCTTTAAAAAAAAACTAACTATTCGTTTAAAATAAGAATGATTCATTTAAAAAAAATAATTTAACAATATTACGTAATAGTTAATGAATTATCACTAGCCATACTAAAAACAAAACATCTTGTATTTTATATGCAGGAACTTCATGTGCGTCGTGCCACTAGAAAAAGTTATTGTTCGACGATAATACTGTAAACAGATTATATAAAATAAAACATACAGAAATGATTAAATGCTATTTATAAATTGATTTGTTTTCAATATCACAAGGGAGTGCTCGATTAGATTTGGAGCTTTATAGCTACGTGAGTAGATCACAATTTCCGAAAAGGGGGAATTCGAGTCTAAGGTATGTAAAAGGTTTACTTTTTGACTTTAAGTCTATCGGCGAGGGAGCATGAGAGACCGGTGCCGTCGGGTTCCACGTTCAGCTCCACGACTTTGCTGTCTTCGATGACCATGGAGAACCGCTTCGAACGGAAGCCACCGAGGGGGGGAAGGTTAACGCCGAGATCCAAAGCCTTGATGAACACTCCGCTGGGGTCTGCCAGCATTCGAACCTGTAAATAAAATTAAACGCAGGTCAGGGCTGATGTGGAGTATGCTAGCGGGTGTTTGATACATTCTTACACCTATTGGTTGGTTGGTGGTAGACACACAATGTGTGCTTACATAACGCAATTGTCTTTCAATAGTTAATCAAATAATGGAACATAGTCGCAATATAATCAGCAAAGTATCCAATTATATTCGTTCGAGGTCAAGAAAGGCCAATACAAGTCACAATAATACAATAAACCACTCAGAAATATTGCTCCGTTCCCTCCTTCGGACCAGTCGGCCGTGATTGTTACTCGTATTTGTTTGTTCAACGTGTTTCACAGTTTGATAACCGTATTACGAAATATTTGGCGACTAATTCTTAGGTACTCAGCTCAGATACAACTTTATTCAACAAGAAGATAAGACTGCTGTACACTGAGTTAATCAAAGGCACGAGACTTAGAAAATTGTTCGTGTGCATTACAAATTGTGAAAGATACAAGGACTGCCGCAATAAATATTATTACCCACATCGTAACGAGTTGGTACAATAGTTATTTGTTATACAAGAGTGCAAAGTTGCTTTTTAACCGCGTGCTCATTTTTGATGACCGAGCAAGCGAAAGATTCTAAATTTGAATCACGAGCGTAGCGAGTGATTCACAAATTAGAATCTTGAGCGTTAGCGAGGGAATCAAAAGAGCACAAGGTGAAAAATCTTTGCACTCGAGTGCAACACGTAACTTTTCATCCCACCTCAGCGAGGAAATAATGAAATGCTTCTCCTTCCTAGCGTTAATTCCCAGTCAGCATCCGAAGCTTTCACCTCGGAGTCCGGGGTCCGCTTTACCAGTCTTAACTGCGGATTTGGCTGGACCTCGATATTTGCCGTGAAGCGACTGCCATCTGACCTCCACAACCCAATGATGACATTAGGCGATATCGAAGCATTGCAGCCAGACCGTTGATGTTGAACTTTTTAGGGCTCCAACTACCCGTAACGACTGCCATAGGTGTTCGTATGGCATCCGTGACCGACGGCTTAACGTGCTCTCCAAGGCACGACCAGACCAATGCAAATACCCATTTTCATGCATAAAAAATATTTGCACTGAGCGGGGATCGAACCCGTGCCTCCTGCGTAGCGGCCGCGTTCAATACCACTACGCCATGGAGGCTGTATAATATGTGTATTAATACTAGTAATAAAATACAACAAAATAAAAATTCAACAACAATGTCAACAATATGACGTGAAAAAAATTGATGCGCGCAAAGCAAATTAAAAAAAAAGTACACCAAGGAGGTTACGAGTCTGAGTTTTTCATGAATTAAAAAAAAGTTGTATGATAAATTCGGCACCATAGAGGTAGAAGTAAATAGGTTTAATGATGTTTTGAGTCCACAAACCTAGTACACACGATGTTCTAAATTCAAATTTACTTTACCTCTCTAGAGGATAAAAACGACTTTTACGCTCAGTTATCGAAGAGCAAAAATAGTCTTTCCGAGATGGTGGGATGAAAAGTATATTTCCGCCTTTCAAACCTCCACTTCATAATACTTTTGTGACTGAAAATAGCGATGTGTTAATGAACGATAATGAACGCGGTCAGTCTTTGGCACTCTCATCTTTAGTCACAAGTAATTTTGCAACCATTATTCAAGTTCTATTACTACCCAGTGAATCCGTTAGTAGACTGCACACATTTATAAGCAATACTCCTTCTTCATCTGAGCGCCAATCCAGGGTGCATTCAAAGCCTCACCTTGGAGCCTGGGGTCCGCTCCCCTGCAAGGCTCGCCTGTCACCTTATACGTACGGATCTAAAATACGCCTCAGTTTCCCCATCTAGGATATGCGTTATGTTTGTAAATGGGCCACAAACGCGTTTCTTGATGGAGCCGTTTCAGGACGGAGATGCGTTACAAACCAGTGTTCCGTAATCTACATATTTCATTTTATATAATGTTTTTGATTGTTTGGTCTATTGTAAGGTCGGAACACTTGGAACAAATTATATTACGAGTATATTGACAATATCATAGTACTATTTTAAGGAACGAGCTTTATTTAATTATAATTGAGTACTGACATGGGTTATTAAAAGTTATACCCCAACATGTCTTCAAAATTTGAGGAAGGCTCATCAATCACGAAGTTGATTACCTACAGGATATTAATCATACTCTCGCAGATTACGTCGGAACATTTACCAATATTAAGCCTAAATATTAAACACTGTACATAGTGTTTAATATTAAGAAAAGAGCGCAACGGGTGAAGATTTACGTTACTCTTATGTTCTCGAAAGCGTATTAATATTTCATAATATTTGGAACATAAATCCATTTTGAGTTTTGTAGCATGACATTCGGTCGTAAAACTGCTCCGTCAGATATTTCAGCCCGGTGAATATATTTAATGCTTGAATATTTACCTGTATTATGTTAATCAAGGTTTTAGGAACAGACATACAAGTTTTGATTAGTTTAAGTCTAGATAACTATGTGTAATTTTATGTAGGAACCAGAAAATATTACCTACATAAAATTACAGTAAATATATATAATAGTACAGTATTACATCAGAACATCTTATTGGAGAGGACGCCTTGAGCGAATTCGGAGTATAATTTTAACAATGAATTGAGACAATATAATAAATCAACTTTATTCTAGATCAACGGGCTGTGCAATAGGTACGCAAGAGGTCGTATTTTTTCTAAAACATAACAGGTAATTTAGATTCAAAATTTATCAGCCAGATGAGTATTTTTTTAACTGTTGTCTCAAGGAGTTCTGGATGAAGACTTATTATGGAGATAGCTATGCTCATACCATAAAATTAGTTCTGGGTGGATCCCGCTCTTATCTCACACGTTTAAAACTATCAGACCCCAAAATAATAAGATTTCGTGTTTTGGCACGTGAGATATCCTCACTATTAAACGAGGTTTGAATAGTAAGTTTGTCTATTAAACAACTTAGATTGGCTGTTAATCAACCCACTCAAGTTGGGATTGAATTTGGATAAACTTTGTACAGTCAGTGGGAAAACAAACGCTATACGCGTCGTCGCACTTGGAGAATCTTGATTATACTGCTACCTCTATACTATATAACTACTAACGGTAATAGATCCGATATTCTTTATGAAGAATACAAAAACGTTTTAAGTCAAACATGATGCCTGTACTAATATTCTCATAAAGTTCACTTCAAAGTAAAAAAAGTAATGGCATTTTATATGTGAGCATTTATCCCAGTCCCTACTTTACAGGTTGTTACTCTGTAAACCCTATATTTTGGTCAAAAAGAACTAATTGCTCAGGGCAAATATCAAAGAATTCAAATGCATCCATTAACTCCATATTTTCTGACCAGAATAAATTTCATTTTGTATGAATAAGGACTCCTACCTACCTTAAGTAACCTTAGTTGACTAGCTACTTCCGCATTTTATGCCGCTGATTACGTATTAAGAATATAAAAGTCGACATTTTTCATAATTACCCAAAAAGGGTTTTGGTGAACTGACATTGAAATTCCTGAGGCAAGCATTTTATAAGCTTCCGCACGAATGCCTTTCAAATATATGAAAGGCGCCCTTTGATCTCGTGTGCAAATTGCTGTAGGACGAGGACCTCATATGCCCACCGGGGCACTTTTTGGTTGAATGTAATCTGATTTTACGCGCTTTGCACGCACGATAAAGACCGTATTAAGTTTTACAGCCACCCGAACATTAATGAGAGTTTAAAACGAACACTGGAATGAAAAATCAGAACTCAAATTGTTATTGTAGGGGAATAGTACGAGTAACTTAATTAATTAATAGAGCTGTTGCAAGTTCATTCATTACATCATGTGCAGAACAGTGTACCAGAATTCGAGCATAACTTTTAAACAATTGAATGTAGACTTATAATTATAACAATGGTATCAGAAAGCTGCGTGCTGTTTGCATCATTCGGAATCCGCAGGTCATAAATACCAAGGATAGCATTGCAGATGGGCAGACACAGCCTTATTGCCAGTACATATTTCACCATCCCTTTTTTTTGTATACTTTGAACTAATAGGGAAGAACAGATCTTTGCCGTAACATTAGCCTTGAAATTCTTTAGCAACACAGTATGCTTCACTTATGTAATGTATGGTTCCTCCCTAATGCGTGAAGAGCAGAGACATATCCCAGTCAATAAATTCAAGCACCATTGGTTTAATTAGGTAGTTGCAAGATTTGCGTCACAAACTCGTTGAGGATAAGTGACGTTGAGTGGAACTGTGAGTTACTGTTGGAACTGATATCGTGAACTGGGCAAACAATGGAATAACGAGTTTATTAACTTTTAAGATAACACTTGTGTTTGTTCCATAAATTGATAAACTAATACTACTTAGTACTTATACATAGTTTATTCAATTACAAAAACTTGTATGAACAAAACCTTACAAATCGAAATTAATCAGCTTTTACTTGAGTGTGTTCAGTCGTGACAGTCGTGATTCGCCTTTTAAATTAAAAAATATTCATGTCCCAAGCTGTTAACAATCTGTGACATTCTAATGAGGGTTTAATACCGAATTTGCGGGAACCGTTTGGCATTAAGGGTAACAAATATCTGGCCGGCATTACCAGACATTCTGAAGACAATCGGTTAGAATGACAGACCTCAGAAATGCTGGCTCGTCGATGCAAAATATGACATGCGTGCCAATGAAAAAAGGGACGGTAAAGGGATGATTCCAAAGCTGACCGCGTACGACAACGACATAGGCATGCAGCAGATACAGCGTACCCACTACTTGTTAAACTCCGATACGGATAAAGCGGACCATTGAGAAGCCGCAATGAATTATGCGCATCTACTGCGTGCATCGGCAGTTGTCGTATGCGGTCAACTTCGGAATCATACTATGAAGATCTCGTGAACTGGTGAAAAAGAAGTAGGAAACAGGCACTCAGGCTGAAAAGTAAAAGCATTCAAGCAACCGAGATTCAACGCTGGGCTGATGATGATAGTCAGAATTACGGTTAAGCTAGACGTTGGTTTACTAAATGGCAAACGGTTTCATTTCTGTGGCTTTTTGAACAGCCTGAAGTTAATATTATTTCCATAATATTACTTATGATACAGATGCCTGAGTGCGAAATTCGATATGAATTCTAGCCGAGTTCTACCAATACTCTATGAATATCTTACCCTTGAAAAAACACCTGTTATTTATCGAACTGTACTCAAGTTTCAAGTCGATGAATAATTTAGCGAACTGGGGTCGGAGGTCGTCGGAAGTGGAGCGTATTGATTTCGTAATGAAGCAACCACTAGCGATATCATTGTTTTTGTACACTAGATCGATTCAGTCAGACATGGAATTATTTAATAGATTTTATGAAGCACATACCACACACATACTGAGCTAGGATAACTAAGATCGGGTAGACAAAAACTTGGGTATGTTATAATTATACGGAAGGCAAGAAGTGCGTAAAGAATGAAGCAATTCTATTTGAAAGGAATCAACTTACTACCAAAGTTTACAATCAGCAAGCGGCAGTTTTGGGAATGAATCGATACTGCCATCGGGTTTTCATGTCTTCCTGGATACAGTCACTGAATGCCCTCAGTGGCATAAATACATGCAGGCATGTGAAGAGCCGTTAGCTGTGATTGGTATTCAAATGAGAGCAATTTTTTAACGGTAAACGTCGTTGTGGCTCAGAATGTCGACTTCCCAAAATGTCAACTTCCCATAATGTCCCTTTCCCAAAATGTCGCTTTCCCAGAATATCCCCCATTCTTAGGTTTAAAGTTTTTTTCAATTTGATCAAGCGATTAGATCGCCGCAAAAGTAGCATGTGTGCTTTATGGCTATAAAATAAAATAAATAAAATAATACGTAAGATAACAAACATCAAGGCATTTACACGTAAAGTACTAAATGAGTGAAGGTCCATTATATAATATTATTACACAGGAAAAAACAACACGCAGTGATTTAAGAATAGAAAATTAAAAAAAAGGCGCGGCAATGGTCACAGGCAGGTAAACGTGTGGGTTTGGCTCATGCGGCGAAACGTGGTCAACACGCACCGATCTAAAGAGTGGGTAATATTCGCGTGAGAAAACCATTTTAATATTTTTTTTCTCACACAAATTATTACCTAATAATCTTTAGAATTTATTAGCCGTATCAGCAGGCATGTTAAAAGGTCATTAATGTCATTATATTGGGGTTGTTTTATTATTCTCATTACACGTTTTATTAGATTTAGGAGTTCAAGGTCTTCATTCAATGTTAACAGGCAAGTTTTAGTAAATCAGAAGAATTACTCTTTTTAAATAAAAGAAAATTTAAGCACAACACCTTATTTGCATAATGTCCCAAAGGAAAAAGGGCATATTAGCATAATGTCCTAGTAGCAAAAATATGGACAAAGTTTTAGGAAATCAATGGGACTTTCTCCTTTTTAGAATTTGAACTATAAACAAATAAAGTATGTAAAGGTAATATTGAGAAGCGAATGGTTGTCATGGAATGGAAAATATGGTCATAGTATGAGAAGAGATGAGGGTAACTTTGATATAAAGGTACAAAGTATGAATGTAGAGGTCTTTAGGAGTAGAGGTAGACACAAGAAAATATGGATGGATTGCATAAAGAGGACCAGGCACCACTGATACCACTGCCAATTCAAAAACTGTTTTGTGCTGTATCTGTATATGTTCACAAATAAATTAAAAAGTAACCTTTGTCAGTTAATTTAATTTACATTATCTACATACATATGGATTAAACTCATCAAATGCTTCTAGAAACATTTATGCAATACTAGCTACTGCCTGCAGCTCTACTCTTCTTTGGGTTTAAACTTTAGATTGACTGGAATAACCTTTAGACTGAATATGGAGTGACTGTAAGCTCAAACCATTCAGCAGTCCAGGAGGGAACAGATAACAAATAGGCAGATTCAATTTACTTTTGAATTTATAATTTAAAAAAATATTCCAAGCATATTTTTAATTCAAATAGTCACTCATTAAATATTTAATCAGTAATTTTAGCTTCTCAACAGTCAGTGCCATATTTGGAACATTTAATTATTCATATACTGCAGTGTTCCAAATCTGTCACTTTATAAATACAGTATAATTTAAAGCTGCAGTTTAGCTTCATATTGAATATGAATGAATAATGAATAGATAGTGTTGGCTTAGTTTATCTCTCTTATTTAAGAGGTATTCTTATCAGTATACAACACTGTTCTATGACCATTTTGACCTCATCAAACTACTAGTTTCTTAATTTCCTCTTTAATGTGATTTTCTTTTTTAATTTTAATTTGACAATGACCTTTAAAAGGGTACTTGTTGTCTGCCATTGTTATATTGAAATGTTATTGTTAATACAATTTTGTTATTTATATTGTACTAGCCTTTGCCCGCGGCTCCGCCCGCGTGGATGTTGGTTATCGCGATAAATTAAAATTGCGACTATAATTTGAGATTTAAACTATCCTATCTCTCAAGTTGGATCGAACTGTACATGGTGTGCGAATTTTATTATAATCGGTTAAGTGGTTTAGGAGTCCATTGAGGACAAACATTGTGACACGAGATTTATATATATTAAGATAGGAATTTACTTCAAGTCTAAGATTTTTTCATGTCAATGTGACTAGTTTTAAACACAATGATCTACTCACATGGAGTTCTGATACCGTTCCCACTTCCCATTGGAGCATTTTCCAAGGATAAAAAATGTGTTTTTTAGACTACAATCTGAACAAGCCTTTAGAGTGTGATCGAGTCAAAACCTACACATTTATAATATGTATTTATAGGATAAATACTTATTGGTTTCCACTACTTTATTGACTGAAATATACACAACTTAAAAAAACTTATAAGAATTATATGAATCAATATTTTAAGTATTATTTTTTAAGTTGCTATTTTAATAAATATGTTGATGATGATTTACTTTAAAAGGACAAAATAATTCTTTTCTGCCTTAAAGTTGAACTGAAGTCTCAAATAAAATAAAATAAGATTCAACTCACCTTTCCCTTAGTGTTGTGTTGTGCCCCCCATGCAGCCATCACATACGGATCGTTAACCGCCACACAAACGAGCTCATTGACACCTTCCGCCTTCAGCTTATCGGCATTCTCCACATAGCCTGGCAAGTGCGTCTTAGAACAACCCGGGGTGAATGCCCCTGGCACAGCAAACAAAACCACCTTCTTGCCCGCCGTTAGTTCGCACACACTCACTTTATTTGCCGGCGAATCTTCAAATAAATCCGCTACTGGTAGGTTCTCTCCAACCTATCAAAATACCAATAATTAATTACAAGGGTTATGATTATTATGTAATTTGACATAAATGCGGCAATATTACCTGTATGGGAGCCATGGCTAAATGCGATGTATGCAGCGGTCGACCGGACGCTTGCTTAGTCAACGCAGTTATACCGCGAATAAAAGACGGCCGCGTGAGAAACATTTGAACCCGGTTATGTATTTTTTATTATCTTTGTTTTATCGATCCACCGGTCACCGTCAATAACAGATGATAAAATCATATGGTTTGTTTTTGCTACTAAAAATTCACTTGACAGGACAGTTTCGTTCTTTAACTATATTTTTTTTATGAAAAAATAAATTACTAAAGTAATTCATATTTATTATTCCCTGAAACAAATAATGAAAGTGTAATTGTACACTATTTTTATTTTATAAGCAAGTACTTACTTACATATCACATTTATTTTAAGTGTGCTCAAAAGCCAGATATAAATCATGGCCGCTTTTATATTATGAGCGGCAACGACACGTTTTACTTTCACTGTAAAAATATATTTTTTGATTGTAATATCCATCTTCGAACAATATTAGATGTTATTTTATTATTTTGTTTAGTCAATAATGTATTGATTTCAAAATAATAATAAATATTAGGCAATAAATTATTTTTTGAAAAATTATGAAAAAAATACCACGATTATTTGATGCATCCAATTAAGTAACGTGGCAACATTGGCAAATGGAATGGCAACATTAATTTGTCTATGGTTTGCTTTCAGTCCAGCATTTCTTCGAGTTATCTTGTTTGTTAATTATTTGAGTTTTTTTAGGTCATTTTCCACGTTTTTAGATATGATAGTGTATGATATAAGTGTTACGGTTGTGTGGCGCTGATATTAGTTAGTATATTACTGGTCTATCAATATGGATACCCCAACAATGGACACTATTTACCAGGCCATAAGCGCCTTGTATGATAACCCTAACGCCACGGAAAAAGAAAAAGCCTCACGATGGCTAGGCGACGTACAAAAATCTGTGAGTATTATTCTTCTAAAGATATATATTTATGTTGAAATCTCCAATAATATCAACAAACTGAATAATATGACTTCCTTTTCAGATACATTCGTGGAAGATAGCCGACGAACTTTTACAACAGAAAAAGGACTTAAATTCTTGCTATTTTGCTGCTCAGACAATGAGATCGAAGGTGCAGCACAGCCTCTCTGAACTGCCCCCTGAAGCACACGTATCTCTTAGAGATTCTCTAGTGACACATTTGGAGCATACCTCGCCAGAAACCAGTGCTTCGATCCTCACGCAACTTTCTCTAGCACTCTCTGACTTAGCCCTACAAATGCCTACCTGGCAAAACTGTGTTAGTGATCTAATTAAATCATTTTCGAATAAAAATGACTTTGCACTACTAGAAATATTGACAGTGCTACCTCAAGAAATTGATTCGTCTAGTTTAAAACTCGGTGAGAATAGAAGAGAAGATATTAAGTCTGAATTACGGTCTAATTCTCAACTAGTTACGTTATTCTTAAAGGAGAGTATCACGAATTCACAGAACACACATGTTGCACTTAAAATTATAAAGTGTATGACGTCTTGGATTCAGGTGAGAGCCGTCAATATACAGGAGGTTCCACAGAATGCGGTAATAGGGTTTAGTCTACAAGTTTTACGTGATCAAAACTCAATTAACACGCTGCACGAGGCAGCATCTGATTGTATTTGTGCATTACTGCATTGTTTAGAAGAAAATAATAACAATGAAAATGTTGAACGACTACTATTTGAAAGTGTATCTGCTCTTGAAGAGAGCTATCACATGGCAGTGGCACATGAAGAAGATGAGAAAGCTACCAATTACGCAAGAGTGTTTACCGAACTAGCTGAAACGTTTCTAGAGAAAATTGTGGTGTCTATGTCTGGTGGAACCACGCATTTCGCTATACGATCCTTGGAGCTGGCACTAGTGTGTGTTGGACATCACGATTATGAGGTAAAGATTACATTGCTCAATATTATTTCAACACCTGCATTAGCGGATTACTTTTAAATTATAATGTTGTAATTTTTTGACTACTTTGTTGTAAACAATAAGTATAGATTTAGATAGTATTGTAATAAATTAAATAAAAATATAACTTTTACAAAGCATTGTTAAACTGAGTATTCAGTAAAATCCTTTCAAAAAGGAGCAACAAAGACAAATACATTAAAAAGAGATAAAAAATAAATGAAACAATAAATAACACATCTAGACATCTGTTGAATGATTCCATTTGAACTTATGGTCAACACTTGCTATCTACATTATAATATAGTTGAATGATTTTTATTAATTTTGAATGCAGCACACAATAATAACTAGAATAATATATTATAATCAAGTAATAAACATTCAATTGTGATTCATATTTGTTCTTAGTTTAACTTGCAGTGAGGTAATTGTCATCCATATAAATATCTACCATTCTAAATCCCATTATTTGCACTAGTTGGATAAAATTAATGTAATTGCCACCACTATCCTGCTGAGAAATGAGTAAACACTATCCATTTCTTGACAGGTTTCCGTCAATTTCCAAGATTGGCCGCCTATCCTACTCAGCCTAGTCTACCCGTCTTCTGATGCCAAGCGCAGTTTCCACCACAACCTTCACTGTAAAATCGTCTCATCTAAGCTGATCTCAGATCAACTGGATCGCTTTTTCACGCAATGTTGATGTCTAGGCCCATCAACATATTTATCAGCCATCGGCTTCGGTGCGTAGACCTCATGAGGTGGGCAGCCTGTGCTGAGCCTCAGTTTCACCCTTCACCCCAAGGTTCCAGAGACTCTACTATGTTGAGTAACTAGTTTTTTATGGGCCCCGAATAAATTTTTCCATTGGCGACTGCTAGACTGTCAATTTCTGTCGTAATTAGTGATCAAAACCATTCATTACGTTCCCCATTCATTGACGGAAGACCTGAAATTCTAAATTTATTATTATTAATTTCAAATATAACAATATATAAGCTTACTAATACTTCCCATACATCATATAAACACACTATATCTCATAAGCGGGTTGATCACAAATCACGACCGACATTGAGAGGCTAGCGACCGCCGGCCGCTAAACCTTAAACATCACTTTCATTGCCACCAGGTAGCAGAAATAACCTTCAATTTGTGGTACCGGTTGTCTGAAGAGGTGTACCAGAGGGACTACCAGCCTCTGACGGAGTCCTTCAAGCCTCATATAGAGAGGCTTATTGAAGCGCTGGCAAGGCATTGTCAGTGTGAGCCTGATCTGTCACAGCTGCCGGAGGAGGGAGATGAATTCTATGTAAGTGGATAGTTTGTAATTTATTATTAGATCTGATTCTGGAAGTATTAGCTTTTACTGCAGTATGCTGAGAAACTGAGCTGTGTAAAAACCTTTTTGTTTGGCAATGTATTGTATTTGTTCTTCGTCATAAAACTTTGTCAACTTTTATTGCTTGCACAAGTTAAGGTTCGTTCATAGCACAAAACGCCTTAAGAGAAAGTATTATTTTTCTAAGGTCCCAAATAAAACACAAAATGTTGTGAAAAGCCATAAAGACACTGGCGTAGCTATGGGTGGGCAAGGTGGTGCGGTGCACCAGGGCCCTCAGGCTCAGGGGCCCCCCCAAGCCCGAGCCTGAACTAGCAAATCTCATATTGAACTACCAAAAAAGTCTTAATTTTGGAATGCGAAAATAGGTTGTAGCACAACTCTAATCCGTGCTACTCATTTGTTGGGAATTTTGTACAGTATTGTCTCGTTGAAAGATTCGCCATCACATTTGCAGCTAGCTTGGAGGCCCCCTGAGCCTATGCTCGACAGCCGACGCTGCGGCCTATGGCCAACTATGAACTTTCCACGTGTAAGTTGTAACTCTGATTAGCAACTGTCGCAGTGAAATGAAAAGCAAGTAAAGGGGTGGAATGGTTCAGGGCCAGATGGAGATATCGTGGTTCCCATATTTGAGAGGGCCATCTCAAAGTCGTATATGGCCCAGGGTCTGTCGAGGTGCATTGGAATTTTCTTATTGGTCCCGCTTACACTCCGGCGCTTGAGACCCGAGACTGCATGCAGTTTTAGTTGCTTTGATTCCGGCCTAAACACCTGCACCGAATGTTTATGTCGATTCGACATAAACACGAAATCATCATCATCTGCACGTAGACGCATTTTCCTGACTACATCCGTGGCCAAGGTGACCTCGGAGCTCAGGGTCCGCCTTCCGGCTCTTCCTCCTCCACTTTTCACGATCTTGGGCGTCCATGAAAGTGAGAAAAAATCGCACGCATATCACCCTCCACGACATCAAGACTTCTTGGGCCTACCGCTTTTACCTGGACCCGGTGGGAGCGCCATTGCTAGGCATTTGCTACCCACGTAGCCTGGTGGTTGCCGTAAGACGTGGCCGCACCAGCGAAGGCGGTCCTCTTGCATTTTATCCACCATATCACGGACATGAAGGCTGCTGCGGATGCGAGAGTTCGTCACGCGATCTTTACGCGTAACGCCGCATAGCATTTTCATCTCCATGACCTCCGTGGCCTAATGACCTCCCCCTAATTGTGTATTGTGTAATGTGCGTTGTGTTTTGCAATAAATGTATTTTCTTTTCCTTCAACCTGACTGGCATTTTGGGATCACACGTGACGCCAGTCATTTCTCGTCACTTGGCCCACGCGGGAGCAATGCGTGCCTTGACGTTGTAGTCGATTTTACCAGTCACATGAAGTACAGATCCCAGGTACTTAGCCTGGTCCGTGTGTTCGACCAAATTATCGCCTATGTGAACGGGTGTGGGATCTGTAGAGTTTAACGCTAAGTATTCTGTAGGCACACGAAAATAAATTTAATGGAAATTTACGTATGCATGCGCGGAAACAAGCTAGATGTATATCTAGATTGTTTCCGCGCGCCTCTCTACAAGGGAAGGAGGATTGGGGTGCGGGGTCCGCAGTTATCACGCGGTGTACCCTGGGCAACGGAGACGGCAGCGCTCCTCTCTCGCGGATCTGTTGAGGGCTGGTCGGAGACTTTTCACATGTCCCACTGACTAGCAAAGGCCACAATGGAGAGCGGACCGGTTACCGAGCGCAGGCGTGGGGGTTACATGTGCGGCCGCCTGTCACCCTTTCACCCTCACTGGCGCCGCGGTTCGATGTTCGTCCCTCTTTTCAGAGTTCTATGGGGACACCGTGCTTCTCACACCCGAGGAGGCCATTTTAAAACCGTAGATGGCCCAGAATCAGCCGGGGTGCCAGTTATATCCTCTCGGTAACCTTACAACCCGGCAGCTCTGGTATCTGAAGATCCGAGACGGCGTGTGGTAAGCGGTCCGAGTCCGACATAACTACCCCGATGGTACGAAAAAGAGGGAGAGAGGAGGGATTTGATCCCCAACAGCACGTTAGCGAGCGGTAGGAGATATGCCTACCTCATCGTTTACTTCGGTAAGGCGACGTGCGACGCCCGAAGGAATTTTCGGAACCAAAAAAAAGGGGGGGCCCCCTGTTTCTTTTTGCACCGGGGCCCTTGGTCACCTAGCTACGCCACTGCATAAAGACGTAAATCTCTATAAGTTGAGTTGCGTATTTTTAGTGAAAATGTTGCGAAAAACATGAGCTGTAGCCGCACCTTTATTGGAGCCCGTTAGTGGCGCTTCATACAAACACGTTAATTTGGCAGAAATATATTACAAAGTCAACAACAAAAATAATTTATTCTGTAGTGTCTGTGTGGAACATTAAAATGGCACTTACAAAGTGTTAAACATTTAAAAAACTGCACTAATCCTAATCAAATGGACCACCGCGCACCGGGTTCTAAACGCGGCACTGATCTGTTCTTAGAACAAAACGACAGAACTAGACAGAGATAGCCTGAAATAGCACATGGGCTTTCATTCCGGGTCGCGTTTTGTATACCTCGGCACACATCTTGGAACTAAATCGCGAGGCAAATCAGCCACTGGCGCGCGCGGATTGTTTTGTAATAATCTATGCTTGGTGAATTTGAGCTCGTCCACCGCAATAGCACCCCTTGCTATCCCCAACAGACACCCAGGAAACGTGTACTACGCGTATAGAGCACATTTTTGGTCCAAGTTATATGTCAATATGTAAACACCCAGATAGCAAATGTATATATTTGTGCATAAAATATTTGCACTGGAGCCCCCACGCCCACGGCTCGACCGCTACGACCATCAGG
This sequence comes from Eilema depressum, assembly GCA_914767945.1. Classification (NCBI taxonomy): domain Eukaryota; kingdom Metazoa; phylum Arthropoda; class Insecta; order Lepidoptera; family Erebidae; genus Eilema; species Eilema depressum. The sequence continues at coordinate 22,197,390 of OU612020.1, forward strand.
TTATCAAATCAATTATAAAGACGTCACACAAAATGAATATTTACTTATCTGGTTTTCTAGAACTAATGTTCTCGATTGAATTTTAAACGGTTCTCAATTATTCACACTATGGCATGTTTAATATTTTATTATCATAAAACATACATTATTTCTGGTTATTAACATAATATACCAATAATAAATTGGAACTGCAATCGCAGTGGGTGCTGTGCCTGAGACTTCGGTTCGATTCCACCGTAATCGAACTGGCGATTTCGAAGTTCTGTAGAACTAGATGTCGGACCTTTTAGGGCCCCAACTACCCGTAACGTCTCCGGTCTACGGCGAAGCTTCATAATGCGCGAATTAAAGTTTATCACGATGTATATTATGTAGAATGACCTGGATTACTTAAGGCTGAAACCAAACGAGCGTATTTTTGAGTTAAAAGTTACGTTATTTCGGTCGGTGCGTTCGATTTCAGAAAATTTCTGATTGCAGACTACTTATTTTACGTCACCGTGGGAATCAAACAGGACTTTTTATGAAAAAGAATGCAGCAGCAATTATAAAACAGAAATTACGCGACTTATAAACTCAAACATTACGCTCGTTCAGAACGATACTTATCGTCAGAACGTTTGGTTTCAGCTTAAAGGTATGACGCATGCAGCTGATACAGTGTACCCATTACTTCATTCATTGAGGCTTCTCATAGGTCCCCTTTATTTTCCCTCAATGAATTACGTGTATATGTTGCGTGCGTCTGCAGTTGTCGTATCGTCGTACACCTTCAGAATAATAGAATCAAAGAATCAATTTGGTTTATACAGTATATAGGCACATAAAGAGCATATGAACGTCAAGCACAATATACCTTAACCGCACTAAGTGCTAACCTGCCCGGTTGCCGGTTTTACAACGAGCCGCTCTAAGTATGGTATAATATCAGGGTAAAATCATAAAAAATAGTCTATTAAAGTATTGGGTACCAAAAATATACCAATACCAATAATTTGAGTTTACCCCTCAGGGCGTTTTCCGGCGGACGCTTTACGATTTCGTGTCTAAATACTGTTATGATTACGGTAAATATATTTTTATTCTGCATTAATAAATGTGCTACACGCGAATCTCTCCACAAATAAAAATAACTGTACTGCTAAATCAGGTATTTAATTAATTGAGAACTTGTTTTCCAAAAGATCACAACATGAGTAGTAAAAAATTATTTAGGTATTCTGCATAGACTCAGAAAACGTAAAAATAAAACTATGTCATTTTTTTCCTCAATCTAAATCGATATAATGTAATGAACAACTTAAGTATGTCATACTGCTGTATTGCCGCGGCTCCGCCCGCGTCGAATTCTGATCAGTTCCCGAAACAAATGGAGCCTATTAAACCCATGATAAAAAAGTCTATGTGTTACTCCAGACTAGAATCTATCTCTGTACTTATCAGTCAGATCCGAAACATCCGAATGTTGTCAATACAAAATTAACAGGAACTACCACTGGTTTGCAAGGAACAAGGAAGCACTTCCTACCGTTAACTAAGGCTGGATGTGTGTGTGCTTTCATGTTTTTCTCAATGAACAGACGTTTCCTTAGGCTGTGTTTATTCTAGCTGTAGAACAGTCCCATCCCTTATTCGCCCTGTACTATACCCACGGGAAGATTTGCCTCAATTTAGTATTTCACATCACCGGCAACAACTATAATGTTCTACTTTTCAATATCGTGAGTCAGTTCTGAAAATTTTGTGCAGACATGATGGCGAAACCATCTTCTCCTTCAGGAATTTCGCAGCAAAGTGATGGGTCTGATCAAGGATGTCGTGTTCATCGTCGGAAGCAGCTCCGTGTTCAGGCAGATGTTCGCAGCGCTGCAGGCCGACATCTCCTGGGAGCAGACAGAGGCCGCGTTGTTCGTGATGCAGTCCGTCGGCAAGAATATACTTCCGTGAGTATTCTATTTATTAGATGGTAGCAGCAACGCGAAATATAAATAACTGAACAAAAGATATTGCTACTTCAATTGCGTAATATCTATTTTATTGTCTTTTTACGTGAGGGCAAGGTATAATTGAAGCAAAGTCGTATATATCGATGATTTTGCTCTGATTTTGCCTTTTTATTACGATGATATAATATGTACGATATTAATGACATCGCGCATGCATGCAATAAAAGATATTGCGATAATACTACACAAGACTCCTTGTTTATAACTTTTTTTTTGGAAAAAATACTTGATGTTACAAGGAAATAGACAGTAATACTTTTGTCCAGTTTATCTCAAAAGGTATTACAAAATAAAAGGTATATTCCACTGAACTAATAATGAGAGGCGTAGAAGTGTTAGCTCTTGACTTTGTTATCAGAACCGATGACTCCGCTTACTTGTAAATAACACAATATATACAGAACTAAAACTCTGTAAGTGCTCTTTCAAATAATGCATATGTTGTGGACCAAGTGATAAATTGGGCATAATTCATATTGTCATCACCTTTTGGGCAAAATAGTAAAAACATATTAAATAACTGTTTTTGGGTTTATTTAACTATAATTTCGCTAACCTACGGTTGATTGAACACAGTATCCACGTGGTTATTATTAATAACCACGTTAATACTGCACGCCTTGACATTGATAGATATAGGTTAGAAGGTTAAGGCGGAAGCGGAGCAGAGCGAAGCTGCCGCATTATCCTTCGTGGTCTTTTTTTAGCCACCCATACTTACATGAACCGTAGGTGAATCGTCCATTAGTTGAAATAACCAATATCTTAAACAACCATTACATGAGTCGTTCAATAGTACAATGAAATATAGTTCAACCAAATCAAATGTAGGCGAATGAACCAGTAGTTGAGTCGTCATAAGCCGGTAACTATATTTCCATTAAACCCTCCACCTAAGCTAAATTGCTTGTGTTAAGAGTGGGTTCACGTTGGTAATGTAATAACCAGGATTCGAATAATCTTAATCGAAAAATCTTGAGATCTCGGTGATCTCAAGATTTTTTTTATACTCAAAGATTGGCTGAATAGAAAGATGAAGAAGACAAATAGAAAGAAAGAAAGTTTTTATTGAGCTTAAATAAGGTAAATACCTTATTTAATTAGCTTAATAAAAAACTATGAAAAACTTTCTGTAATGTCGAGTACCTACTTGCTTGCTTAGCAACAAGTCGGGCGATGCGCGCGCCTCACGGCGCATGCGCGCCACGCCCTTACACCCCCCGTCTCCCGCGCACACCCGACAGCGTCTCGCGCGACGCTCGCTCGACGAACGCCAGTCGGCCAATAAACGCATTTGTAACCGTACGTGTCGCATCTTACTTGTCCATCCTTACCTACCAACTGTAGTACTTAACACTTTCTTTATTAGGAATGTAGGTACCTACATAGTGTCACATACAGCCATGCAAAACAATGGCTGCCTCTCAGCGTAAATAATGTTGAAGTCTTGTTATATCCTTACTATTTTTGTCCCCACAGAGAGGAATACACATACGTTCCCATGGTTGTTGAAGCCATCCTCTCCATGCCCGAGGGTACTCACCTCGCCGTTCGCAAGACCTGCATCCTGCTACTGGGAGAGCTCTGTGAGTGGATAGAGCGCCACGGGGAGTGCCTGGAGCCCTGCTTGCGGTTCCTCATCAAAGCCCTACAGAACAAACATCTGGCGTATGCTGCTGCGACTGCCTTACAGGTCAGGAGAATAATTTGGATTCACATGCTAGTCAAGTTGATCTATTTCTTACAATATTTATTGGTTAAATCTGTGTTTGGGCAGCTTTAAGTCTAGTATCCAAATAGATTTTTAACGCTCAGTTGTGCTCAATAATTGATCTTACAATAATCTTAGCAGCAGTACTTATGCGTAAGAAGAAAGGCGTAGGTCCCAGAACGCTGCCTTGTGGTACACCGTATCTACTTTCTTCAATTTACATCGATACACTGTACGCACTACTCTAAACAAATCTGAGATGATACTAAGCTTAAATCTCTCATCTGAATCTAGTAATTTCAGTAGCTTTCAAAGCTTTTGGGGTAGCAAGTGCTCGATATGTAGTGTCGAAAGCTTACCGCAAAATAAAAATAAAATTAACAGCTTAACTGAACACACTATCATCATTATCTTAGAGTAGGTCTTGGTTACATCCAAGGTTTTCATCTTAAGTCCTCAGTTTGCTTACTCCTAACTGAGGACTTTTCTTCTTTCCTGGTTTTGGGTATTTGACTTTTTGAGTGTGGTTATCTTTTGATCCCAACCACGTGAGGTAAACCTGCGCTAGACCCTCGTCCGTCAATTAGCAGGTGAGGTGAGGTAAGCTTACACATACCCATGCTAAGTCAATAAAGTGGAGTATCGCGTGGTCCGCAGAACATCTGCAAGGCGTGCAAGTCGCAGGCGTCCAACCACGTGAGCGCGCTGATGCTGGCGGCCGAGGCCACGGACGAGATGTCGCTGAGTCCCCTGGCCGGCGCCGCGCTCATGCGGGCGTTAGCTTCAGCCATCGGACGGCTGCCGCATCCGCAGGTATGAATACTGTCTTCATATCCATGTATAATAATGTTTCTTAAAACACGAGTGTGATTTTTTTATAGTATAACACAAGTTTACTGTTTTAAGACCAAATTATGTGTAGCTTCATACACTACTTTATCTAATCTCATGAAATAATTAATATAAAATTTGCGTAAAATGACAAATGTTGAGCGCCAAAATGTTCGCGCATGCCTGTTTCGCCGCGTCCACAGACTATGTAGAAAAAAATCAGCTGAACTTGTATCGTAATGGAAAAAAAGTTACATTAAAATACATGTTGCCATAGAAGAGCTGCATCATAATGTGACTTATTTTGATGTTCTGTGCGTAAAGACTTAAACGTAAAGTTTTATTTTTTAAATGTTTACATAGTATGGGATTAGATAAAAAGAGTTATTTGACAATTAGATGTTTTAAAGTGTCATCATGTTTCATCAAAATGACTGTTCCTTCCCCCAGTTAGCGGCTGCCATGCGCTCCGCCGTGGCCTTACAAACAGCTGGTCTAACCGCACTGCTCAAGACGGGTGCAGAACCCCGCAAGGGCACGGCCAGCGACCCGTGCGTGTGGTTGGACCGCATCGCCGCGCTGTTCCGCGACGTCGACGTCATCATCACGGTGGGCGAGGACGACCACCCGTGTGTACCGGCGCTGGCAGACGCCTGGCCCGTGCTGCAGCAGGTGCTGGACAAGTGAGTGGACCACTGTGCCGCACGAAAACTATCATAAATGTATGGGGAGCATGGAGCATTGCAATTGGTAGGATGTACAGGTTCACAGTAGACAGGCGGTCAATCGCAAAATCTTTCTGGATGATAAGCTGATACCAACCTAGAATAATGTACCTTATTTTTATGACACAAAAAAATGCAACTAACCAAATATTTATCTGTAATTCTGAACTGACATCTAGGAACTATTACTAGCTGCCCCGGCGAACTTCGTACCGCCACATTTTCGGCCCGCGTGGTATTCAAATCCCGTTCCCGCTGCACCCTTATCACTTAGGGGTATGAAAAATAGATGTTGGCCGATTTTCATAGATACCGGATAAGAACAAAAAATTTCATCAAAATCGGTCAAGCCGTTTCGGAGGAGTATGCCACGAAAACTGTGACACGAGAATTTTATATATTAGATATAATTGTAAAGTGATATTGGAGATATTTAACATTGGAGATATTTAAAAAAAGATATTTAAAAATAAATATAAAATAAAATATGGTTATGTTATGTTAACGATACCTGAACACGAAAATATTTTTTTTGTCTGTTTGTTTGTTTGTTCGCGATGGACGCAATAAGTGATGATTAACATGTTTTTAATATTTGTATGCCTAAATGGTAGAATGTACCAGAAACCTTATTGTTAAAATGTAACACCTCATGTAATACCTACATTCCATGCAAATAAATACATATTCTATTCTATTCAGGTACGGGTCGGACGGGCGCGTGATGGAGCGCTGGTGCCGCTGCGTGCGCTTCGGCGTGCGCTGCAGCGGACGGCGTGCGGCCGCCCTAGCCCCCGCGCTGTGCGACGTGCTGCGTGCGGCGTACTGCGCGCGCGCACACTCGTGCGTGCTGTACCTGGCGTCCGTGCTGCTGGACGAGCTGCACACGGCGGCCGCGGCCGTGGCGCCGCTCGTGGCGCTGCTGCGTGACGTCATGCCACGCGCCGTGCAGCAGCTGCAGCGCGCGCGCGGGCCCGCCGACAACCCCGACACGGTGGACGACCTGTTCCGCCTGTGCATACGGTACGTACCCACTGTCACGTCACACTGGTGGCGCTGCTGCGTGACGTCATGCCACGCGCCGTGCAGCAGCTGCAGCGCGCGCGCGGGCCCGCCGACAACCCCGACACGGTGGACGACCTGTTCCGCCTGTGCATACGGTACGTACCCACTGTCACGTCACACTGGTGGCGCTGCTGCGTGACGTCATGCCACGCGCCGTGCAGCAGCTGCAGCGCGCGCGCGGGCCCGCCGACAACCCCGACACGGTGGACGACCTGTTCCGCCTGTGCATACGGTACGTACCCACTGTCACGTCACACTGGTGGCGCTGCTGCGTGACGTCATGCCACGCGCCGTGCAGCAGCTGCAGCGCGCGCGCGGGCCCGCCGACAACCCCGACACGGTGGACGACCTGTTCCGCCTGTGCATACGGTACGTACCCACTGTCACGTCACACTGGTGGCGCTGCTGCGTGACGTCATGCCACGCGCCGTGCAGCAGCTGCAGCGCGCGCGCGGGCCCGCCGACAACCCCGACACGGTGGACGACCTGTTCCGCCTGTGCATACGGTACGTACCCACTGTCACGTCACACTGGTGGCGCTGCTGCGTGACGTCATGCCGCTCGAATTTGTTCGAGGAGCCTGTAGAAGAACAGGGTGATGTTCCGCCGACGAAAGAGATCCGATTCAATTGTTACATTGTAGTCATATTATTTTAAATTATTTACAGGAGTGTTTTTTGAATTTGGAATATTACTACAACGCTTCTATGAAACAGTGTGCTGAGATTTTAATAATGTTCCAAATTCAAAATCACACGTAATCCGCGCGCTTTTTTTTTTTTTTACTTAACGTGAATCGACACATACCAGCCAGTAATTCATACAATTTCGTTCGATTTCTATGAATGATGTGTTCCAATTTCAAAACGCAATTCCGCGCGCTAAAGAGTTCCTTTGCTCTTATTTATAGAGGAACAAAGCGACACTTTTCGACTATATACGTAAAAAAAATGCAAAAGCGCGCGTATTCTATGTTCTTGTTATCAGTAGTACCTACCGCCATAAAAATACTATTTTGCTCCCTTGTCATACAATCAACTATCGCAATCCCGACAAGAACCCCCATCATAACATTATGTTTGTTGTCGCAGCTTCCTGCAGCGCATCCCGCTAGAATTCCTGTCGTCGGGCGCGGTGCCGGCCATCTTACAATGCGGCGTGCTGTCCTGCTCGCTGGACCACCGCGACGCCAACTCGTCCGTCATGAAGTTCCTGTACGACTTCACGCGCACTGCCAATAAACCGCGTACGCAGGACAAGCAGCAGATCAAAGGTAATAATGTATTCAATAAGGTGGTCAACCTAATCTTGATCTAACATAAAGTAGAAGAATATCTTAATGATAAAAATGCATGGTTAACCTAATCACTTTCTTGCCCGCACATTGTAAATTATATAAAAACTGTATTAAAAAATAAATAAATAAATAAAAAGGATAATTGAGTTCTCTGAGTTTCTTGCTGGTATCTTCTCAGTTGAACCAACTACCGAACCAGCGAAAGAATCATTTTCAAATGGTTTACTTTAATTAATTTAATATTTTATTTTTTGTTTACATACTTCTTGACACAATTGTAATATTTTGACGTTCATATGTGCCTAAATTGAATAAACGAAATTGATTCTTTGATTCTTTGAATACACGCTTTATATTCTACATTCTTTCAATTGATCGTGGATCCGATTCAAGGTATAATGTGGGTAGTACGAAAAAAAACATAATATACTTGGGTGTCTCGTACATGCATTGTGGTCGTTGGAACTGTATTTATAAGCTACGACATGTTATATACCATATTATGTAGGAGGAGATTATGTCGGAATCGAACCGACTAAAACGCACGCCGTTTGTGGGCCGTCGGTTGCCGGAGGTCAGATTATTGTAGATAATATATCCCACGCACCCCGGCCGGCATGCTTTGTTTTTAGGTCATTCTGCTAATAGAGCGTTGTACTTATATATCCTTTCGATACGAAGCGTTACATACACCTCGGTACACGTATCTTGATCCAAATCGCGAGAAAAATGAGGCCCTGGTGCGTGTAGATTGTTTTGAATAATTAAATGTATGCTAGTGAATTTGAGTATGCCCCGAGCAATACTTATGTACAGATGTGTATGTTTCGCTGCACTGGTAATCTCCATTTGCATCTGTGACGTTCGTACAGTTCAAACCTGATATATCCTGACCAAGTTAAATTTTTAAATAATTTACCGAAATATTTATTTCGTTAGTTCCCCCATAACACTTGATATATTATTTACAACACACCTGCTCATAAAAGTGATATTATTTTACCGCAATTAAGCAAGGAATGACACCTATTATAAAACTGTGACTTTTTCATTGCTATTATTCACAAAAGTGAGTTATAGATTCTTTTTTAAATTTTATAGGAAGTGTCTATAATTGTCTATGTTCTTAAAAAAGTTTTGATACAAAAAATAACGTGTTTAATAGTACGAATAAATTAATACGCCTATTGTATGGTCATTTGATGCATTTTCGTATTTAAATAAATAATTTCAACTTGTAATACTTGTGAAATAAACAAAATTTTCACTCAAATTTAACTTTTTTTTCTCTCTAAGTACAGAAAAAAAAACAGAGTAAAAAAAACAAACCTCATATTTTTTTAAATATGGTCGACCGCCATTGTTAAATGCGCGCGCATAGGAAAACGAATTAATTTGTAGTATTGTTTATTTAGTATTTGTAGTATGATTTTATTCGCAAGTGTGTTGTAAAACGTCGTATGGCACGTGTGAGCATGATGATTACCGTCCTCGGCTGTCTTAAGACCCTCGCCTGGCGGCTCGGGTCTCAATGGCGCCTCGGCGGTAATCACCAACGTTGCTCACTTGTACCATAATGTACTATTTCACCATTGACACTCGAAAAAGGGCCCGTGATTCATCAAAAACAGTGAATAAAACGCTCTTTGTTTCACCGAGTGAATAAAAAAATTTGAATTTGGAACATGCGCGAATGTACGGATTCTAGTGAAACATGCAAAGAGGTTGCACACTCTCACTATAAAAACGTACTAAAAGCCACCTAAATGTAATCACTGGCTGGATGGAATGATGTGGCTCAGTTTAAATTAAGAAAAAAAAATGCCGCCATTTTCTGTGTAATTTTCCTTGTAAAAGTTTATGTTTGTCTCATAATCATAAAATGACTTCATCTAGTGATGAAAATGAAACTCATATTCTCGAACGCGAAAAGACTCCTGAGTCTTTTCGCGCTAAAACGGTAGCTATTACTGATAATTTGCTGCTTATTTTGTGTACTATCCATAACAAAATGTAATTCATAATCACAGAGTAATCGTTTTCTCGTAGTCAATGGTGAAAAGTTGAGTACCTAACACGTGAAAAAAGAATTCATCTCGGCTCTTGTATCCCTCGATCCACTCAGGTTTCTCTCTAGAACCCCTCGCTACGCTCGGGATTCTACCGGAGAAACCTTCACTCCTCTCGGGATACAACTTGGTGCCTCGAAAAGAATTCACCTTTTTTTCACTTGTTGGGTAATCTACTATTCTCCAGCCTATAAAAGACAATATTGCTCGCGACATAATATTGGACCTAAATGTGCTTTATACGCGCAGTACACGTTTCTTAGGTGTCTTTTGAGGATAGCATTGGGTGCTACTGCGGTGGACGAGCTCAAATTCTTCAAGCATGGATTATTAAAAAACAATCTAAGGGCGTCAGGCTTCGTTTATCTTATCTTGCGATTTAGATTCAACTATCACTAACTGGTACCTTTCCCCAGCCCTCGCAGACGCAGCGTTATCAGAACACGGCGAGGAGATTACGTACGCGCTCATAGAAGCTGCAACGCTGCACCTGCACTCGTACATGCTGTCGGAATTGGGAGAAGTGCTGCTAGAACTGCTGCAGTGGCAGCGCGCGGCCGGCGTGGACTGGCTGCAGGCGGCGCTGCAGCGCCTGCCCAAGGACCGCTCGGCCACTGCCACGCAGCACCAGTGCTGGCAGTTCCACCAGTACGCCATGAGGTAATGTGTAATGTGGCACGGGTTATACTACGACATACCGTGGACTGGCTGCAGGCGGCGCTGCAGCGCCTGCCCAAGGACCGCTCGGCCACTGCCACGCAGCACCAGTGCTGGCAGTTCCACCAGTACGCCATGAGGTAATGTGTAATGTGGCACGGGTTATACTACGACATACCGTGGACTGGCTGCAGGCGGCGCTGCAGCGCCTGCCCAAGGACCGCTCGGCCACTGCCACGCAGCACCAGTGCTGGCAGTTCCACCAGTACGCCATGAGGTAATGTGTAATGTGGCACGGGTTATACTACGACATACCGTGGACTGGCTGCAGGCGGCGCTGCAGCGCCTGCCCAAGGACCGCTCGGCCACTGCCACGCAGCACCAGTGCTGGCAGTTCCACCAGTACGCCATGAGGTAATGTGTAATGTGGCACGGGTTATACTACGACATACCGTGGACTGGCTGCAGGCGGCGCTGCAGCGCCTGCCCAAGGACCGCTCGGCCACTGCCACGCAGCACCAGTGCTGGCAGTTCCACCAGTACGCCATGAGGTAATGTGTAATGTGGCACGGGTTATACTACGACATACCGTGGACTGGCTGCAGGCGGCGCTGCAGCGCCTGCCCAAGGACCGCTCGGCCACTGCCACGCAGCACCAGTGCTGGCAGTTCCACCAGTACGCCATGAGGTAATGTGTAATGTGGCACGGGTTATACTACGACATACCGTGGACTGGCTGCAGGCGGCGCTGCAGCGCCTGCCCAAGGACCGCTCGGCCACTGCCACGCAGCACCAGTGCTGGCAGTTCCACCAGTACGCCATGAGGTAATGTGTAATGTGGCACGGGTTATACTACGACATACCGTGGACTGGCTGCAGGCAACCAACACTAACACCACCAAACAACCACCCCACGGCTGATTAGCGCTAGCATATTCCTGATTGCGTCCAAAACTTTTCCTTCGGAGCTCAGAATGTTATGGTTATGCAAACGGCTGCCATCTAACCGCCCAATCCCTAGAGAAAAGCCAACACCATACACTCTTTCATTAACCCCAACTAGCTGATGAGGTTGCTATGAGTCTCGAAGATATTTATAGATACTTAATAGGTATGTACTTCATTACTTATTTATTTGTTCCAGGGCTGAAAAGAACAAAGAAATGACGCGACTACTCCGCGACTTCGCGAGACTGTACCGATAGACCGCACATTATACAAAGAAAAGAATATTCTACTATAAAAGACCCAAGTCGCTCCTACCGAGACGTGAAGACTGAGCGAAGCTTCCGATCAATTGTCGACCTTTCTACGCTAGCAATAAGGTTGATTTTATTTTGGTTTTTTGATCAAAGACATTTTGTGCTGAATTCTAATCAATTAATGGATAAATACAGATATTACGTTAACTGTTGTGCGAGTAGCAATGTGTCTATAGCTTGGACTAGTGACGGCGGGGCTTGTAGTCTAGAACCATTATTATCATCATCATCTGAGCATCAGTCCCGGTTGCAACTAAACTTAAGTTTTGGAGTTCGGGATCCGCTTGCCAAACTTTTTCCTCCTTTCCATATTTGGTGTATCTTGGCAATCAGTAGGCTGCAAAGATCTTGGTATCGCATACTTTCTTAGAAACAATATTATCAAAACTTTGTAGATTACAAAAGTCAATTTCTTTGTATTGAATTAATTCCGAAAACGGATACATGTTCAACGCAAGCTTCTTCAAAATCAAAATCAAATCAAAATCAATTTATTGTTTGTCACAGGTAATAGCTAACATTACAATTGTATTTAAATTCGTTTATTTACATGACTTCTCACGATCTGTCCGCAATCTCCTTTCCACAGTATACCTAAATAAAATCGATTTTTTTCTCACTCTGACAGTGAAAAAAAGCGCCTGGTTAATAACAATAGGTTCAATATGGTATAATATGAGTGTGTGTTAGGTGTAGAGTCCAAATAAATCGACTCACAATCTATTCAAACATCTAGAACCATATTCAGAATCATCCCAATATCTTTCAAAGCTTGGTTAAAATAATACATTAAATAATATTTTTTATTACTTTTATATCAAAATAACTACTAACCCAAAACTAACAGTATATTCAATATCTCATAGTCAACAATGGTTGCAGGCTCCCTTCGCCACGTCCAAGCATCACGTAATGTGATGTAACCACGGGGTATATAATCAAAATCACTACCTACTGCTACCCGTGACTGCCCCATGGCACTACCCAATGACACTACTGTCATGTGTGTCAAGGGAATAGAATATTACCCTTGACACTATCAATAGTGCTACGGGGCAGTCGAGGCAGTGCTATGACAACCAATAAGATATCCTACTAATATTATAAACGCGAAAGTTTGTAAGTATAGATGGATGTTTGTTACTCTTTCACGTAAAAACTACTGAATGGATTTTAATGAAACTTTACAATAATATAGCTTATACATCAGAATAACACATAGATTACGTTTGGTTGCGATAACCGAGATCTACGCCGGGTGGAGTCGCGGGCAACAGCTAGTGTATTATGAACTATAGATACCTTGCCTGCACTTCAAAATGGCAACAAAATATTCGGCTGAATATCCTGATATTATCCACGAATCAGCGACGCGACGTGAGCTACGCAAAAAATACGTCAATATTAATAAATTTGTAAATTATAATAAGATTATTCATATAAATTAATAGAAATGACGTACATATTATTTTGTTCACGCGAGTAAGTAGCTATAATTTTTTTATACTATTGAGCCATTTTTGAAAGCCGCCATGTTCCTTCATGCCGTCTCTATATAATAATATGTCATTGTACTATGCTATCAATACATTCAGCTTCATTTGCAATAGGATTGGCTACTAACAGCTATTTCTTTCTAGGCGTGCACCATTTTGTGTAACATGTTTAGTTTGGCTACACTGATAGCCAGACTAAGGTCTTTTTGATTGTATATTCCGTGGTGATAAACAATATAGTAGTTAGTGATAACTATGAGAATGACGTCATTGTATACGTAGATGTGTCTGTTTACTTGGTACAACTGATTTGACATACAATACGTTGGGTTTTCTTGTAGTTGAAAAGTAGTAATATCATTTTTATTGGTTAAGAATTTTTATATTTTCTGTGTTTGCACGAGGACAAGATAACGCTATATATTATATATTATGCCGGCTACACATTAAAACGTAAACGAAGACGCTCGCGATAAATAGGTACTACTAGCCAGAATATAACCGAAATATCAAGTTCTTGTTCTAGGTTCGCCTTTTGATGTGTACCTGATATAAAATTGTGAATTTGAACTGTCTTGTGTAAACGCATCTTTATAGTGTAAGCGCAGATGAGAAAGGTTCTTAAGCACAGCAATAATGTATGTACGCGTCCCTAAATACTCCGAATACGGCTTTTTTACATCAAAATATACAAAATTGTATTTTCTTTTTATCATGCTTCTAGAAGATTATAGTAGACACCTCTTAGCACAAAATAGCGACATATATAGTCTGTTGTCTGTTTTCAATAAGCGAGAATCTTACTAGGGAAGAGCCACTTACGGAATCGTTAATTCAAATGACCACGCGTGTTAGTTCGTTAACGAAGTACGGCGTCAGAAAACGTAGCTATTCATATTCGAATCTCACTTTTCAATATAAATGTTTACGTAAATTATTTGCTATTATGAAAATGAAGTGGCATCTGCGTGTTGATTAGGGTGAATTCATGTCAAAGCGCATCGAAGCGGTAATCGTAAAAGTAGCAAATTCACCCTAATCTCAACAACGTAATGCTCATATCTCAGCTGAGGTAGAATACGCGCGAATTTAGCTTTGATTTGCTTCGAATCTATGCTAGCTAAGTTGGCCTTTAAAACATCAGATTAGCTATCTTGGGAGGGCTCATTCTGAACCCTTACGCTACTAATGTAATATTATGATCCCACTTCTGCTGTAAGCTTTTTGAGGGTAAGAGAATATTTATAATGTGAGGTTGTAAAAGTTTAAAAAATGTAAATAAATAAATAATATTTTGCTAGCAAATATCTCACGTCTGCGCTTACGCATGAAAATTATTGTACAGAGGTTGTTTCCTTAATAGCAATTATGATTGAACAATATGTGAAAAGGAGTGTTTTATTATTTACATTGAGTTCATGTGTGATCCGAATTGTCTTCATGTAAGTCCTACTATAATGATAATAATATAGTTTAAATATTTAGTTTATAACTACAAGAAAATGTAACGTACTTTATTTTGTTCTTTTCTCTGATCAAACGATGTGTCGCATCAGGAGATAGGTAAGTAGTACTTTCGATTGACGGAAATATATTTTGTTATATACTCACCCTTATTTAAAATGTGATAAACGCATTGAATTGTAAATATTTATTATAAATGTTTACTTTTATATTTTTGTTTTATTTTTTAATTATGGTACGCATCGCTATAGGGAGACGTGCAAGTGTGTAAAGGCCCCATTACTAGCAGATAAACTAAATATTGAAGTTCAGCCGTTTCATTTCTCTAAAACGTAGTGGGTCAATCCGAGAGCATTCGGTACCAGAGGTGGACAATGCACCCCTTTAGACAACACCCAGCCCGCTGAGAGTCTACTACCCGGGCATTAGCTGAAATGGACCACCTGGAAGTCCCTAAATATTGAGGTTGAGATCTCAGGTCGGCTGCTATAGAGTGAACCGGGTAAAATGGGGTTACCCTGGACGCGAGTGGTGGTTGTGACTGTGGTGCACCTCTGCAGTCGATGGATCACTTCCTGTCGTGCCCGTTGTGCCCCCACACCTGCACAACTGCCGACCTAAATGAAGCTACGGAAGGTGCAGCTAATATCGCCGATTTTGGGCTTTAATCCCACTGAGTTGGAAAAAGGTTCAGAAGAGGAGGTACTTGAGTAAGGTAGAAAATGATAAATATAAAACGGCTTTATTAAATAAACCTTGAATAAACATATCTAATATTTATCAATGATTACTAAAATATATCTTACAGTGGAGTTGCAATAAATATTCTAGAAACTACTTTTTCTTCGCGTTCTTGGGACTGGATAGCGTCACGAAAGAAACTCTGCGAGGTGCCGGACCGGGTCCGGGGGCCGCATGAGCCGCCGGTTCCGGAGAATCACGGACCTTGGCCTGCTTCAGGAAGGCACTACTGTCTAATGTTGTCTGACTGACTCTCGGACTACTCGTCTGGCTTTTTGTCTTCACACTCTTCGGAGTGTGAACTGTGACTTTGGAACTACTTTTAGCAGTGCTCTGTTCTTTATCTGCTTTAGGAGTATTAGTTATAGATGCTTCCGGGGATTGAGTCTTCTCTTGAGTTTCTTCGTAAACTAGTTTCATGTCTTCACTGTCATCTATGATCATCACTTCAGCATCCCTACTGGTATCCTTAGGTTTTATGATTTCATTGTTGCTGTTATCAGACCAGGATGGCATGGCCACTTCTTCTAGAACGTCTATTTTCACAGGAGTCTTCGCTTGGGGCTCTATCTTCCGTTTCTTGGGTGACTTCTCTCCGGGTGCTTTGAATTTGATGAATGAGTCTAATCTGTTCACTGGTTTTTCCTTCTGTTCTTTTGCAGGTTTCCCTTCCTTCTTTTCTGGTTTTTGTTCGGTTTTCTTCTCTTCTTTAAGTGGTTCAGCCAATTTTTCTTCAACTTCCATAGGCTCTGTAAAATTGTAACGAAATAGTGTAAAAGAATTAAAATTCTTGACAAAAAATGCCTCCAAAAAGTAAAAACAGGATGTTGGTTAGCCTAATAACTTTGATATACCTAGTAATATTTTGATTTATTAAATGTATTGTTGTAGGACTGTCTGGATAAGCACTCTGAAGTTAAAGTGCTAACCAAGACATCTTCATCACATAATAATATTACAAAATTACTGTTTATTTACCTGCAGCTGGAGTAGGAGTCTCGGGTACATCATCTGGCAGCACCTCGCCGAGCTCTCCCTTAGTGAAGGTGATCACTGAACAGTATCCATCTGTGCTGGAAGCCACCAGGGTCTGGCCGTCCGGAGACCATGTCAGGTCTGTCAGCCTGGACAACATACATATCTAAATTATTTCATTTTCACATTAGAAAAGAAGATTTTAAAGCTTGTAGGTCATGCAGTAAATGTGCTGAAACTCATTGTACAGGTTGTTCTGCATAGCAAAAGTAAGAGAACACTACATCTCTAGGCACATAGAGGAAGGTAAGGTAAGAGTGAGATCTTGTCACATTAAAGCTCCCATTCTGTATAACAACAGTTTGTGTAACCTGTGTGCGTTTGATCAGTTTTTGTATCTTGGAGTCAGTCAGTTCCCGCCAGTAGACTCACTTACCTGGTGTAATGTATATTAGAGATGATGGCGAGCGGAGTCTTCTGCTGCGTGTCGTAGATGAGCACGGAGCGCTTGGTCCCGATGGCCAGTACATAACGACGAGGTGTGGGGAAGGCGGGGGCAGGCCCGCCGGGCCTGGGGCGGAGCGCCCGCGGGCTCCAGCGCGTCACTAGCGCGGGCTCGCCGCACGGCAGTACACACGCCGGCCTGGTGTGGAGGAATGAGTGGTTATAATGGCACTGTGAGTTGTTCGGTTGGGTAATTAGGACGAGGTTTTCACTGGTACCGATTTGAAAATGCTACATGTGCGCAACACGCGCCCTTCTTTTTTTTTTATACCACTTAGGTGGCAGACAAGCACATAGCCCACCTGATGGAAAGTGGTCAAAGTCAAAAGTCACACTTGTGCTGCCAACCCTGAAGAAACCTTCTAATGCCCTTCTTCATAATCTAATCTCCTTATGAGAATGGAATGGAAAGGGGACTCTTTACCCTCAGCCTCTTTTTTAGGTGATTGTGCGTGAAGAGTGCTAATTAGAGCAGCCAGCTCTGCCCAGAAGCACAGAAGCTCAATCAATCAATTAACTTATTGCATGAAATTTTGAAGCATTTACTATGCTAACTGTTCAAATCGATTAAGAAAGGGAAAAAGAATCGACCTCGGACGGGACTCGAACCCGCGATCTTTCCCGTCCGAGGTCGATTCTTTTTCCCTTTCTTAATCGATTAGCTTATTGCAGTCCACTGCTGGACATTGGCCTCACCCAACATGCGCCACGTTTGCCGATCGTCCGCCTTCCGCATCCAGTCTGTCCCAGCCACCTTTCGCATAATCTTACTACTTGCAATTTATTATTTAGTAATATGTATTTGTCCATAATGTATAACATCTGATAAATTGTAGCCATCTTAAATAAGCTACCTACGTAGTCATTCTACTTACACTTTCAAAGAATATCTCGTATAAATATACACAGCATTCATAGGCTTCATATCCACTTTGCCCTGCTCGGGTTCAATCTTGCCGGCTGGCACAGCTATCAACAACCCATCAGGACTGAACTGCAGTCTTCTGTAGTAGGTCTGCAGCGTATCGTCGTGGTACAGTCGGACTTTCGTGTCGTGAAGGGGATGCTCTGAAGAGAATGGTAGGATGGCCTTGCTGCTACGGGATGTAACTTTCTTTGTGGCTACGTCGAATGTGCGGAATACTCTGCAATATATTTCATTTAATATTTAAGGCTAGAAAAAGGCAAGCTTAAACTCCGTTATAAAAATCGCATGTCATAAGAAAAAGAAATACACAAGGTATCTCCCTATACCCCTACTTCCCCCCTGGTGATATTTCGTGATTTTTTCCGACCTCCCCCCGATTTTTCCCCTGTTGAGCCTCACAGCCCCTATGCGTATTTATTAACTAAAAACAAAATAATGAAAATTGATGAAACCCAGCAGTTTAGGCGAATTTCGAAACCTTTCGTTTTAGTTCTTTTTCAAATGGAATGGAATAATAAATAGTGGTATTATTACTATGTATCATATTAACACTAATTTTTAAGGTCGTTCTTTTCAGTGATTCCAGTCATTTTAAATGCATTTTAGTTTAGATGAAACAAATATAGTCACACACAAAAAAAATATTGTTTATCTTATATTTTTTGAGTTGTTGTTCTATGATTCTGAAGATGTCATAAAGCCAAATGTTCATTGGAAACCATTACATAGCATTCTAGTAAATTAAATATTTGGTTTACCTGTCAGTACTGGCCGAGGCAATCATCTGACCCTTAGGGTCCCACGACACACCCTGTACAAATCCTTTATGATCGGTCAGTATACAGCTGTATTTGCCTCTTGTCAAGTCCCACACCAACAACTTATTGTCTACCGAGCCTGATGCAAGATGCAGTGAGTTTGCACTCCATGATATGTCGAGAACATCTTCCATGTGGCCACGGAGAGTCTAAAAATGTGACAAGGGTTTATATGATAAACTATAGCAGTTTTTCTGTATCTTAGGATCAATAGGACAATAGTAAGCATTAGAAGCTCAGTGGTAGCGCCTATGCCCATAGCCATATGCCTTACTATTGAGGTTCAAATTCTGTCATTACACTACTGATGTGAACCCACTTTTAACTCAAGTACTTTAGCTTAGCTGGAGGGGTTGGCAGGAATATTCATTTTTGTTTTATGTGGTAACACCTTGACATAAAGAACAGACAAACAGAGGAAGGGAGAAAACAACTTCTCACTTAAAATGGACTTGCTAGTACTGTACTGTATTTAGTGCAGTTTCTGAGTATGCTGGATGGGAGGTCAACATCCTCTTTCTTTCTTTTACCTTCTCTTACTCTTATACAGACTGACACCCGTATTCACAAACAATACTTCGCTATCCGTACTACCAAAACTGTGCAAAGAACGACAAATTCTCAGTGCGTTCGTTTTGGCAAGCCTTTTTATTCATTGATAACACTTAAGTAATACTTCGTTGAGGGAACGCACTGCGTTAGATACTGCTCCGTGGTGTTTGTGAATTAATTTTACCAGCCCTATGCGCTCGAGCACACTATGAGACCTCACAGTATTGTTTGTGAATACGGGTGTGAGACTTATTTGAGTCGATTAATAAACGCTTTTGGTCAGGCATCTTTGTATTTACAGTGGCAGCCACCATCATCTACCTGCCCTAGTCCTAATTATTTGGTGCATGTCACTCTTCCCCACACATTCCTATCAAATGCCATTTCCTCAGTGACTCCCTTCTTTGCCACCTGCTCTTTCACATGCTCCATTTATCTATTTTTGGGCATACCACTGCTCCTAAAGCCCTCTACACTCATACCCTGAACCTTTTCTACAATATTATGGTAGTTAACATCAGTCATTACAATACAAACCTTGTGAATAACCCATGATTCCTTATACTGTTCCTCAATCTGGTCCAATACTGGTGCCGGTTCTTTATCAGTCTTTTTCCAAATAAATATAATAGATTCATCATCTCCTGAAGCTAAATATTGGCCGTTTGGAGACCATCTCACTACATTTACAGCTTTCTGGTGTCGCGTGAGGTCTGCAGCTACTTCAAGGTTCACAGAACCTTTGTCTGTTGTGGATATGTACCAGATCTGTAAGGTAATTGCAACTATATTATAAAATATTATTTATGGTAGAGTAGAGTTATAGTTATTGACATCATTCTGTATGTAATATAATAACTTAATAACACTAAAAGCTTCACACTATATAAGTCACAAAAACTTGAATTATGATTATTTGTGTAGTTTGTATGAGGATCTGGAAATCTGATCAGTAACCTACGTCAGTACCAGTATTTTGCGGTCTTTGGATTGAAACCGTGCAAAACCACTTATACTGGAAGCATAGGTATAAGGTCTGATAATCAGATTCAAAGTTAACATTAGAATTATTTTTACCAAAACATGGGAATCGGTTCCTCCAGTGGCAAGTCTTAATGGTTCGTTGCCCTCAGCTTTGGGTTGAAAATCAACACTTAACACTGGATCGCGGTTGTGCCAAGATATTTCTGGGATTGCGAATTTCATATTTTGTAATGCTAATAAACTTTGATACAAGTTAGTTAGTACATAAATATTGAGAAAGCTGAATAAAGTATCCCCTTTGAGTATATAGTACTAATATTATAATACTAATTAATACTCTAAGAGTATCCCGTTTCAGTATCTGTCACTATTGGCGCCAATTTTTTTTTGTTTTAAAATAATCTAAAAACTACCACTGGTGGGAACTGGTCTTTTAAGAGATACAAATATAATATATCAAGGGATTATTATGTACCTACTATTGCCATTAAATATTATTACCTACTTTGCTTTGCTATCGAGATCAAGAGATCCTAGGTTCGAATACTGGACGGGCCGTTGCGCTATCAAAGTGAACCTACTCCTTTGCAAACGTAAACCTTTTTGTTTCAATTTTCGTTTTATTGAATGAATTTCAGGGATTGTGGATTGTGGGCTATGTCTAAAATCACACATCCTATAAATAAATAAATAGTAAAACAATCAAATGGAAGTGATATATGATGAGTATTCTTCATCCTAGGATTAAGTAGAATGACACAGATCGTGTCGTGTCAACTCGTGTCGTGGTCGTCGTCGTGTGTCATAGACAATCTAGTCTGCTAGTTTATCTGTGTAAAACAGACCAAAAAAATCCCGACTGACGGTCATCAATATGTCAATTCTGTCAAATCAAGTGTTTTGTTTTTAGGTTATATCACATTCACATTATCACGTTGCGTTATTTAAAACTTTAAAAGTTTACCTAGTTGCTTGTAAAAATGGAAGATATTGAAGATACAGACTACGTAGCTTCAGAGCATGATCGTTTAGTGAGTGCTATAACAAAATTGGATAAAACACAACACATAACAGAGCCGACAAGGAATGAGCCGACTAATTTGAACTCGGAATTTAACCTTATAAAGAAAGCGAATCAATTTAACCTTAATAATGTCGCTAAAATATTGGAAAATACTTCACACCATGTACAGATAAGTAAAAAACTGAAGAAAACTCACAAAGAATCCAGAGTGTTGAGTAAGCCTCTCGAGAAACCGCAAGCTGAACGTATCAAGAGAGCTACAGGCTACGATGATACGAAAAAAAGGGTAGGTCGATGGGACCCTGTCGTTGCAAGAAATCGTACCGTGGATTATGTATCTTTCCCTCTGAAACATGCATCTTCAAAGCTCCAACCAACTGGGGAGTTTCTATCAAAACTTAAGTTAAAGTCGGATCTTGAAAAAGAATTAGACGAACTAGAGCCCCCTGTTGTTGAAGAGAATGAGGAAGATGAGGAACAGGTTTACCCCATGAGTTATGAAGAAATGGTAGCACACAGACAGAATCTGGCAAAGCTAAGAGCACAACAGTCTTATAAAGCTGCTAAGGCTAAACAACAGAGCAAAATAAAGAGTAAAAAATACCATCGGTAAGTATGATTTCATTTTTTTTGTTATGTTGTCCCCAAATAGTACCAACATTGGCAGTAGACTCTATGGGGACCGATAAATGGGTAATATCCATAGACTATGGTAACCAGTCCCAATTAAGGGGGCTGTGTACTTGTCTGCTACCTAAGTGGTATAAGAAAGGCTCATTAATAGTTCAACATATTATGTACAGAAATTGATAAGTTTGATATTGCAATCACTCATTTTTGCATACCTGCAAAGTGACCAATCAATTCATTCATGATACCATATTTTGTATAAGATTATTCATCATTTTGTTCATGATTTTGCACATTACACTAAGGACTTTACCTGTGACTAGGAGCATATCTACTGCCATCAGAGTAGACTTGCTTTATCATTCTGTTTATCTTATACAACATTATAATACATACCTAGATCTATTTTAACACATAGTTTTGTATTATCGGCACCATTTGTAACAACAGTATTCAATTCCAGGGTTCTAAGGAAGGAAAGGTTAAAACAACAGCTTCATGAATTTGAAGAGTTACAAAAGAATGATCCAGAAGAGGCATTAAGAAAATTGGAAATCCTTGAAAAGGACAGAGCTTTGGAAAGACACACGTTGAGGCATAAAAGCACAGGCAAATGGGCAAAGAACAAATTGATTAGGGCTAAATATGACAAAGAGGTAAGACAGTCCCACTGATTGAGGTGTACAGGGTCCAATCATTGCCTATGGGGCTTGAGGCTGAGATTGGTAGATCAGATAGCAGTCACCTTAGGAAAAGCTGACATACCAATCTAAACAATAAGTGGTTTGGTCATAATAGGGATTCCTCAGTTAGAAGATACTGATTCCTGAGGATGATGATCATGACAGTCTAGTTTTTTAAAGTCTTTGTTCCATTTTAAAGGTCTATACTCATTTAATGTGCCTGACTTTGACAAGGGTCCTTACATTTTCTAACATTGAAATTATAAAAAAAGTAATATAAATAATCATAATAAAATATATGGTATAATAAATTGATGTCACAATGTGGGTCTCTTCAGCATTCATGAAAATTATTAATAAATTAATTGTTTTATTATTTTGATTACAGGTCAGACAAGAACTAGCTGAACAATTGGCTGTTAGCAGAAGTTTAACTCAAAAAGTTCAAAATGTTGACAGTTCTGATGATGAACCAGATACTCAAATAATCCCAGATATAAATTTAGTTCAAGATCCCATGAATCCATGGGGGACAAAAACTGTAAATTCCGAATTTGATTTTGGATATAAAAGGTTTGTTCAAAATAGAAATAATAAAAATGTTGACAGTGATAGTGATTCTGGCGATGAAAATACAGAAGATAAAGCTAGTGATGAGCCAACTGCTCTGAAAGTAGAGAGTATCACTGAACCAAAACCCAGCAAAAAATTTAAAAAAGCAACATCAAAAACAGTGAATCCTATTGCCACATCTAATTGGGTGGTAGAAAGTGTTAATGACATTGAAACAAATGTTGTAGACGAAATATCCACAGCTTTTGAAAGTCATGAAACTAGTATAGAGAAACAAGTAGAAAGGAAACTAAAAGAGATAAGATGGAACATCGAAAAAATTGAGAAAGCCTCTCGCTTAGAAAATAAGAAGAGTAAACAGAAATCCAAAGAGACTAAAGAGAAGGACAATTTGGAATATCTGGGATTCAAACCTAAAAACGCCAAGGCGGTTATTGATGAACAATTAATTGAAACAGCTTCAAGAACAGTTAGCAATGAGGTTGAAAGCGAGCCTTCTACGGTATTAGATGGCGCTCAACTGCCTGCACAAGAGTCCACAGTCTCAAATATAGACCCTATTGGATTCCCTGAAATAAAGCGACAATACTTAAACACAGCTTTATCAAAGATTCCACAACAATATGATCAACTAGATGATGATGATGAACAAGTTGTGCCTAAAGTAAATATGGAGGAAGTATATGAAGAAGATGATGTGGTAGACAGCTTCAGACAAGAGAAGGAAGACGAAATTAATAAAGACAAACCTGAAGATACAAATGTTACTTTGCCAGGCTGGGGTGCTTGGGGAGGCAAAGGTGTGAAGCCACAGAAACGTAAAAGAAACAGGTTTATTACCAAAGCAGCGCCAAAAATGCCTCGGCGAGATGATAATAAAGGCGATATTATTATCAGAGAGCACAAAGATCCTAAACTCGCTATCCATAAAGTTAAAGATGTACCATTCCCGTTTGAGAGTGTGAAAGATTACGAAGCCTCAATAAGAACACCTTTAGGCAACACTTTTATACCGGAGAAAGCACATAAAAAGCTCATTCGTCCTAGTGTGATCACTAAAGCTGGTACTATTATTGATCCGATGGATGAGGAGGAATTACTGGTAGCAAAAAACCAGAACTATAAAAATAAATCTGTTCTTAAAATTTTAGGACGTAAATAAATGATAATATTAAAGTATTTTTTTATTAAAACTTATGTTTATTTTAATCCTCCTACTCCTACCTACTCTAATAGGTGGTGACACTAATATAACATCATCATCATAATCCTTCATCCTTGCGTTAATCCCGGCTCCTTTTTTTTGTGTTAGCAACCTTGGAGACGGGTCGGTTTTTTCCAGTCCAACGGCGATGCGACTGAACTTAGATATTTCCCGTAGCACGACTGCCATCTGATCTCCACCACCCAATGGCGATATCGAAATATTGCAGTTAGACTAGTTGTTATACTTTTTAGGGCTTCTACTACCCCTAACGACTGTCATAGATGTTCGTATGGGTATGATATCCGGGACCGACGGCCTCATGTGCTCTCCGTAACGGAAATACCCAGACCAATGCAAATAGATATATTCAGGTATATTAACATTTGCACTGAACTGGAATCGAATCCGCTCCTCCTGCATAACAATCGAGTTCACTACCACCACGCCTCGAAGTCTGCAGTGGAGGAATATTAGCTAAGGCTAGGATTTTGTTAATAAAGTAATCATAGGTAGGTTTCTTCAAGGTCGGCAGCACGAGTATGACGCCCCTGGTGTCGCATACTGCTTGTCTGCCACCAAGTGGTATAAAAAAAAATCGTCGATCTGGCTTTTAATTTTTTTAAGCAGAACTCGTAGTTTTTTTTTTTCTAAAAAGACGTTAATCATTCTACGTCTTTTATCACCAGTTATGTACAGTAAAAATTTGGTCGAAATCGGCCTAGTCGTTTCTTTACCAGTTTTGTATATAATACTCCAATTTCATTTATTTGTATAGCGCTTAGTATTCTGTGGCCACTTTTATAATTATATGGTAGATTTAGTAGATTATATTGTTGCTTGACTGACAACATTTTCCTATTATTGTCATTATCAAACTTTGACAGCTTTCTTTCTTTGACGTTTGTGAATAACGAGCAAGGAGAACGCCAAAATGGTTTGTGTTTTTATGAAAATTAATCTTTACGAATCATTATAAACGTTTAAGAAAATGGCAAAAACTAAAGTGGAAATTCTAGATAGTGTTATGGTGCTCTTAATCAGAAACTTATTTCAAAGTTAACTTCGAAAATTTCAGGTTAACGTACCGAAACAGCGTAGGACCTACTGCAAAAAATGCAAGTGCCACAAAACACACAAGGTGTCACAGTACAAAAAGTCCAAGGAAAGGCACGCTGCCCAGGGCAGAAGGCGTTACGATCGTAAACAGCAGGGTTACGGTGGTCAGTCCAAACCCATCTTCAAAAAGAAGGTAAGTTTTCATAACCTTACAGATTGTGTTCCTATCGGCGACCTGGCTATCAAACTAGTATGATAAGTTAAAGCTATAGGTTAGTATATTATTTAAGTTCCCACCGGCATCGTAAATCATTTTGTATCGGTAAAACGTGTATTGTCAACGGACAACATGCGTATTTGTTATTATGTATTTTGACGCTGTATAAAATCACTTGTGCAATGATTGCTTATTGTTCAGTCACTTGAATACACACTATTCATGTTGATATATCTGCAAGGTGTAGGCAGAGGTGTAATAACAGTAGGCCAGCTGATTATGGCTTCTAAGTTGGTGCAAACTATCTGTTCTTGAGCATGGTGCTAATGTACTACACCCCAAGTTATGCAGTGCTTATTGTTAGCAACTTAGTACTGTGACAAAGAACTAAAGAAAAGAAGACAAAATCTCTAATCATTGGGTTAGCGGTGTAGAGAGAAGAGAGTAGTAAGGATTTAAAGATCTTGTAATAATCCATATGCATAAAAGATCTATAGCTGCTTTCCAAAATATATAATACATAGGTATATAGGTATTATATTATTAGGTAATTTATTAATTTGATATTATGTTATTTATGAGATTTAAGCTAGGAATATCAAGCTAAAGACCAGTTAGACATTTTAGAATGATACTCACATGTACCTGACCGACAATACCAATGCATAGTTTGTGAAATGCTGTACAGTATTCATTCTATTTGAATCAAAATATAATCACAAAATAGTGTTTCAAACATTCTTATTGTAATAAATTCTTTTGTGAGAGCTGAGATTGTTTAAGAAGCAACTAATATGACTTGTTTGTATCCAGAACTGTTTTTTTATTAAGTCTTGTTTCACCTAATAAGCATTCATTCTAGATGGCTCTTTGCATTCATGCTAGACTCTAAATCACACATTTCTCTTTCACAGGCGAAAACTACCAAGAAAATTGTACTCCGTCTTGAATGCGCCGATTGCAAGGTCAGGTCACAGGTGGCACTGAAGCGCTGCAAGCACTTCGAGCTTGGTGGTGACAAGAAGAGGAAGGGACAGATGATTCAGTTCTAGGCTGGATAATAAATAAGAACAACCAACTTTGCTTCTTTTATTTTGATACCTTTATTGAGCACACCTTTATTGATCACTGATTAAAGTGATTAATCACGAAATCTTTACTATGACACCTAAAAACAGCTCCATCTTGAAATTTGGCAGGTAGGTACCTCGACCCCTAAGGGGGTAAAAAGAACTCCACGCGGGCAGCCTCCGCCGTCGCGCCCCGCATACCACCAGAGACCTAAAAACGCGTTTTGTGCAGCCTGAAGTACCTACATTGTTATAAATCCAATGGGTCTATTACTTGACTGCAGCAGTGTAGCATAGCATGTGGGTGCCAATGATGAACTCCTTATGTGCTGGACTGATATTATTATTAGACAGTGAGATATTTGAAAAAGTTTCACCAGTGATAGGCCGTCTAATGTTTCGACGCATACCGGCGGTCATTTCGTGCAAAAATATGATTTGCGAGGTGTGGGCCCAGGCAGTAAAACCTTTTTTAGCGGAATAAACGGCTTGTTTCAAGCTTGTTTCGCTCAAATATTGTGATAATTGCTAGCAAAAAATACAAACCCCAATAACTGAGGATTATACTAGAAAACTTAATTTTCGCAAGTAACTCAGTGGGCTACACTTAGCAACTAAGCAGGGTGCTAAAAGAGATTTTGTAAACTGAGGATTTGTACTGTAGGTACTTACTAAAAACATGCATCATTTTTTAGGGTTCCGTAGCCAAATGGCAAAAAACTGAACCCTTATAGATTCGTCATGTCTGCCTGTCCGTCCGTATGTCACAGCCACTTTTCTCCGAAACTATAAGGCCTATGCTGTTGAAACTTGGTAAGATGTATTCTGTGAACCGCATTAAGAATTTCACACAAAAATAAAAAAAAGCATAAAATTTTGGGGGTCCCCAAGTCCCCATACTTGAACGAAAACTCAATTTTTTTTTTTTCATCAAACCCATACGTGTGGGGTATCTAATAGATAGGTCTTTAAAAATGCTATTGAGGTTTCTAACATAATTTTTTTCTAAACTGAATAGTTTGCGCGAGAGACACTTCCAAAGTGGAAAAATGTGTGTAGAAAATAAGAGAATGATAAATCTAAAAAAAATATATGATGTAAATTGCCATGCAAACTACCACTAAAAATTGGTTCGAACGAGATCCAGTCAGTTGTTTTTTTTTAATACGTCATAAACCGCAATTTTCGCCTTTGCTACTACGGAACCCTTCATGGGCGAGTCCGACTCGCACTTGGCCGATTTTATTTTTCATAAAGGACAGATTTTTAACCGACTTCAAAAAGGAGGAGGTTCTCAATTCGATGAGTTTTTTTTTACGCTATCATCTCGCCTGATGGTAAGCTCTTCCTGTTAGATTGACCTTGTATAGCACGCATGAACAGGAAAAGCTATAGAGTACAATAAAATCAGTTACGTATTTGGTAAATTTTATTTTTTACAAGCAGTTTGTAGTACCCAGACTAATAGAATAGTCTGAGGTTGGCATATAATATGATAACAAGCTACATAAATAAGTAGGAGACGATTAAATATATTCTAAACCTTTATAGAACTTAGGTTTGCTTAATTAACTATCACATTAATATGATGATAGAAAAAATATAATTATTTCAGAGAAACCAGCTAGTTAGAGTTATCCGAAATCCGGAAACATGCATCGCACGCACGTGTGCACGCTTGCATTGCAAGTGCCTGTTTCGTGTAAATATTATGGAGCGAGTTTAGTGCAAATCATTTGTAGGTAGGTACGAAAGTTTTACAACTACGACTTATTTTTTTTCATGTCCTTCACTTCTTTCCATGAAAGAAGGAAGGAAATGAAAAAAAAAAACATGAAAAAGTAAGCCTCTACCACACGCGCGTTATTGTCGGTCGATAATACCGGACGCGTTATTGCGATAATGCGTTCCAGTTCCGCGTCTGGTTTTATCGAGCGATAATAACGCACCTGTGTAGGAGAGGCTTTACTGCTAAAGCAGTAAAGGATTGGAGCAAAAAAGATCCAGAACCCAGATCTAGTCCACTCGGATGAATTCGCGGCAACAGCTATTAATATGAAAGCCTGATTTAAAGAAAAACCGTAACTACACAGTCAGTCTTGCCACCCTGTAAATTCAATTAAAATATTTAGTTCCTTTCAACAAAGTTATAAACTCTTTTATACATTGTTAAGGTACGGCTACAGCTCATGTTTTTGCAAACACTTTCACTAAAAACACGCCACAAAACATGTAGCGATTTACATCGCTATGGTTTATCATATTTTATGCACTTAAGAAAAAGTATTCTTTAAAGTGCCAAAATATCATAAATATAAATATCTACATGTTTTATTGCAATTTATTTTATATATTTTAGTGACAATGTTGCAAAAAATATGGATGAAGCTTTACATATACATACTATATTCTATATTATGTACTATATTCTCTTAATATTATTTACCTAACAATTCATCTAACACGCTAGGGTCTAGACCTTCTTGAGCAATTTTTAGCTTGACTGCTGGCAATGGGACGCCAACATTTACCATTTTTATGAACCGGTCATACTCTGCTCTTGACTTACTCTCTACAACAGTTTCTGCCACTTTAGCAGGAGTCTCAGTTTGCGAATCGGGTTTCTCTTTGGAAGGAGTTTTTTGGACTTCTGCTGAGGGTTTTGTGACACCTAAATTTGGTGGTTTTGAAATGTCTACATCTGGTTTTGCTGGAGTAGTGTCTGGTGGTCTTGCTGCAGCAGTATCTGGTGGTTTGGGAACCCCTGCATCTGGTGGTTTAGCAGCCCCTTCATCTGGAGGTTTAGGAGCAGCTACATCTGCAGGAGTGTCAGTAGTTGGTGTGCCAAGTTCTGGTATGGATGATAACTGAAAAACATAATATTCAAATATAAAGTGAGTAAACTATTATTTTTGCAATAATTGACATGATTTTTCCCATCAGGTAGGCCGTGTGCTTGTCTGAGACCTATGTGATAAAAAATTACCTGCCATTCACAGAGTACTTTGTTATTTGCACTTACTGCCCCATCTCAAAGATACACCTGTATAAAAAAGTTGTGGTTTTTGTAACCTAGCTTACCCTGGCTTCCAATAAAACCATAGCAGCATTGATTTTCTCTAACTTCCTCTCAAAGTTCATGAGATTTTGTTCACATTTCCTCAAGAAATTGTTGAAAAACTGGACATTGGTGAGAACAAAGTGGTTGATGAAAGCTATTGTGCGTTTTTGTTGGAGAGCAGTAATCTGAAATGGACACAAAATTATGAGATTAATTGCTAGCTAAATCATGTTTAAATATATAGCTAACAAACAATAAATATAAACTATAGACAAAATGATTTTTGGGTTACTCAAGGCTCAAAAAAGCAATGATACTTTTCATTATGGTAGTGTCACAAGGTTCCTAAATAACTACAGTTTGGAGTCACTTTATAATGATTTATAATAAGGTTTGTAAGTATTGGCAGATGTGCACAGCATTAGGTGATTGTTTTCATGCTTGTGGCAACTTGAGTGGTTTTAAACACGGACTTTTTATGATACTTACCTTAGATAAATCAACATTCTCAAGTTCTTGATTCAGAATAGTTTCTTCAAAAGTCATTGAGCCCATTTTAAAGTGTGCTATAACAATATTTATATACTTTCAATGATTGATTGAATATATTATGGTTCATAGGTGGTAGGTGATATACACGTAGGTATTCAATTCATGAAACATCAGATACTGTAGTAGTCTGTAGTTGATAAGAGTTGGGGGCTAATTTGCATAGCAGTAATTTTTATACTGCTTTAGGATTTTTGACATGTGGTGCAGCGCAGATTTTACATTAATAAATGTCTGTAGTAAATTACCAATGCCAATTAAAATAAAGTTTTTCTGTAAAACAAAATTTCCCAAAGCAATATCACAATCAAAAGCTGTCAAAACAAAACAAATTACAAAAGTCAATGTCACGCATGTCAATCTTTATTTTTTAAGGATACTAGCTGGTGCCATTGGCCTTTTGAGCTATTAATTTGCAAGTAGACGCTTTTATATTATCCACGTACACGACTCAAGATACTAAAACGTCTAATCATGAAATATCTTGTCTATTAACAGTGTTGCCATGTGTGATGTATAGTCTGTGGATCTATATTATCATCTGTTTTCGTTCTAAAAAAATGACAAATGTCAAATACACATTGTAAACAATTTGTCAACAAAATTACAAAATAATTAAATTATCTCACTCTTCTTTTCCCTAAAGTATAAGTAATAAATGAGGAATTAGTTTCTGTTATCATTATAATTTGGAACAATACAAACAATGTCTGGAGAAGTGATAGTAGATGCCCTACCTTATATTGACCAGGGCTACGATGACCCGGGCGTTAGAGAAGCTGTAAGTAAATTATAATCTTACCTTTGATTTTATTTGGAGCTATTTTTCATTATTATTACTTATTACTTTCACGGCTTTAACTTTTTTATGTAGGTACTTGTTTGGTTAGCTGGCCTCGGGCTCCAAAATGAAGACTGAAAGCAGAAATTGCTTTGAGGATGATGACTGATTTGGTTGTTTGTACGAAATGTAATTTTCAGGCACTGGCTATGGTAGAAGAAGAATGTAGGAGATACAGACCGACAAAGAACTACCTCGAGAATGCTGGCCCTGAGCCGAGTACAGCATTTGAGACTCCAGCACTACAAAGGGAAATGGAAAGAGTGCAGCAGAGGTTGCCAATGGAACCATTGTCTATGAAACGGTGAGTTAGTGACTTTAACAACACAATTGAGTACAACCTTGGTACCTGTGATACAATGTTTTAATACATTAGTACAGGTGCCAATGTTCCACCTTAAAATATTTTCTCTGCTCTGTAATATTTATATGATAACGCTGTATGTACTCATTTGTCTGAAAATAAATTATTATTTATTAAATAAAACATCACTATTTAGTGTGTATGGGATCTTCCTCAAACCATTGTCATCATGCCACCCTTTCCTATTAGCATGTGTACCTGCTGTTTGACACATAAGCCTCTAGTAGAAATTCTTCTCTAGGGAGCAGACGGTAGTCACTCCCACAAAAACTGTACAAGCAAAACCAAAAGCAGGTGTAAATCTGAATGAATTTAATATGCATAATTTTTTTTAGATATGAGCTCCCTCCACCACCGGCTGGTCGTCTCGGCGAACCTACTGCATGGGCTGAGTCTGTAGACAACTCCCATGCCCAGCTCTCCCACCAAGCTATCCGAGTGTTGAACTTGGAGCTCCAGCTGCAGTACGGCTCTGAAGCCTGGAGGTCTTACCTCAACACCCTGCAGGCACTTGTGACCAGGGGCCAGAATGTGCATAGTCAGTTAAGGTGAGTTTACCAGTCTCTAATAAAATCTTATAACTCTCTAAAAAATAAAGAACCTAACATGTAGTTGGCCTTTAAACTTTGATATACTTGCCTAGAAATACTTTGATTCAAGCATCAAGGGGTACCCCAAACTAGTAAAACATTTAGACATGTTAGTGGGACATAATCCTCGAATCATAATATTTATTGTAATTCTTGGTGGTCTATTTATGGTACCTACATAATTTCTTAGAGGTAATTTTTTAACAGTTACTTCTTTTATCCTTTCTTGAATGTACAGTCAGAGCTCATAAGTGCATTAGCACAACAAGGCTCAAAATGGTGTGGCGTGCGGCTGCCGCGCCGCATTTACATATGTGTGTGTGTGTGTGTCATTAGATAATAATACAGTAATTTACCAAACTAGTAAATTAACTGATAGCTAAGTGGCTGAAGCAAGATACTATTGATTCACAGTGATTAGAGATATTTGTGGTTTGATTCCAGCTTATTATGATTTTTTATATTTATGACAAAATTTAATTTTAAATATTAATAAATTAATTTTGCATGAAGTTGGCATTCTTTTTACATTTTATGTTGATCTTTGCTAAAGTTAACTAATAATAAATTCCACTTAAGAAACATATTTTATTAATAATGAAACACAAAAAGTGTTATTGCAAGATCGTAGGAATGGAACCATCAACCTTTGCGTTTTTAAATCTCATGCTAGAACCACTCGGCCACGGGTTGCTTAAGTAGTAACAACCAAATTATCGATAATATTCCTACGGAAGAACAATAAAATTTATGTGTGTGTAAATTGTTTTAAAAGAAAAAGGTCACAAGTAGCGCTAGAATGTTGACGCTATAGTTACGTAGGATTGCTACTGCATTTTTGAGTTCTACTGTACCTCAGCTTCTTTTTGGAATTCCTGGGTTGACTAGTACTATAGATTAAAAACATATATTAGCTTTATTTTATTTATGTGTGAAATTGTAACAAATTGTATTGCTTTAACAGGAAACAAATAGCGGCAGTCAACTGGGAACGCAAACGGTCCCAAACTGCGAGCGGCGCGAGACTGCGAGCGTTGCGGAGGCGCTGGGCGCAGCTCGTGTCCGACAACTACCGACTTGAAAGGGCGCTCATGCAGCTCGAGATACAGCTGCAAAAGGTAAGATACTGTTATGTGTGCAAAAAATCAGGTGTGTACTTTATAAGTAGTGTACAATAAAGGTGAACGCAGACCTAGCCGCACCGTACTCACCGCAGTCTTAAGGCTTCGTCTCTCAATGTAATAGATACTTGGAACCTATAGAGCCTGTGTAGGTGAGGGTCAGTGGCAGGCTAAATGCCCGCGGTGCGCTTATATTTCTTTTTGTTACAATAGATTATAGATGAATGTTTCTTTTCCAGGCAAGAGGAGAAGCTCCTTCTGACGATGGTGAACCAGCCGACTTAGAATCTGTTAAGAATTTGCCTGACAAACTTAACTCGGAGACAGAAAAAGAAGTTCAGAAGAAGATAGAGGATATGTTTGCTGATTAGTTTAATAATATAGTATCATAAGTACAGACTATTTGTAAAAATAAATGACAAATGATTCAAACGAATTTCATTGTTTTCCTCTTCAGCCCTATTTTGTGCTGCTAAAGAACTTGAATTAATAGTGCTTAGGCACGGAACAGATAATATGGCTTAGTAGGGCTCAGTTATCTAGATGTTCATTGTGGAATTATAGCAAAACGGATTTTTTTAATTAACAAAGGAGTATAGAACATAGCTAGCCTACGCCACTGGATTCTGGGACATCTGAGGGTGCGAGGGCTGTCACGCCCGCGCCAGTGTCGCTGTCTCCCCACAGTCTTAAAACTTTATGACCGTACTGAAGAAATTTATTATTTTACTCGGAAAAACCACGGTGCGGTGTAATTTCGACAATTTGGAAGTCTACAGAATGAAGATCGTTTTGATAATAAAATTGATCGTGTTGCGTTGAATGTGTCCGTTACAACTTCTTATTCCTGAACGCATTATTTTTAATTTGATTGTCATTTGTCGTCGGCTGTCAGTTTGGTTTTTATTTTATTGGAAAAATGGCGGACGATGCGTCGAGCAGTAGCGCTTGCACCGGCAATTTAATAGATAACTCAATAAATCAAGATGAGTTGATCATGAAGCAGCAGCGGGAAATCGAGAAAGAGGTAAGCTTGCTAAAAACAAGGGTGCCGACTGAAGGGCAACTCTTTATTTTGCGTAAATTTGACCCTGTAATTTTGACATTGAGTTGTGTTTGTTTTGCAGATATCTGATGCGATACCGCTCGTTGGTGATCTCGAGGCATTGTCGTCATTAGAAAAAGAATACAATGAAGATCCAGTGTACCTTTTAAAAGTGAAAGACTTGTCTTCTAAGTATAAGAATATCAGGCGAACTCGTCCGGATGGCAACTGTTTCTTCCGTGCGTTCTCATACGCGTATTTAGAACATCTACTGACGGATAAAAGTGAATACGACAAATTTTATGAAATAGCGAAAAATTCGAAGGATATACTAGTCGCTCTCGGTTTCTCACAGTTCACAGTAGAAGACTTTTATGAAACGGTAAGTTTAGAGGTTATGGCTGTTTTTGTTATTGTTTTTTGTCGCACGTTACGACGAGTATAGCCATTATGTACTCGTATATTTACGTTTTACTCGAACTTATTGCCGGCTTATCGAGTTATTAACAGATTACTAATACTGTACAAGTTACAGTCATGTGGTATTCTAATTTTCGTGTTTTTTCATAGGAAATTCGTATGCATTCAATCAGATTGATAATAATTTGTGTAGACCAAATCAGAATTCGTGATTAAATACATTTGAAATACAGATCGGTGATGTCATAATGTAGTTAAGCATTATTAACACTCATTATGTTAATTAAATGCAGGTAGTTACTCATTGCTAACATACTAAATAGTGATTACTAAAGTCTTGATTACATTACGTACATTGGTAAGTTCCAATAAACAAATACAATGTGTGTATTGGAACTTACCAAATGTCACCATACCAATCCAATATATTTTAATGGAAAGTTGTTATTATTATTATAATGCCTATCTCACTGTCTATAAAAAACATTTTAATAGATTCTTTACTGATTCATCAAAATATGTCTGACTCTTGTGATTTATTCACTATACAATATATTTAAGTGTAATTCAATTGATTTCTTTCACTTTTGCAATGAAAAAGTAAGACAATGTTATGTATAAACAACATAGCTTAGTACAACTTAAGTCTAATATTCTACCCAGCTAATATAATAAGATCTAATAATCTACCCAGCTAATATGATAAGGTTTAATATTCTACCCAGCTAATATGACAAGGTCTAATATTCTACCCAGCTAATATGATAAAGTCTAAAATTCTACCCAGCTAATATGATAAGTTCTAATACTCTACCCAGCTAATATAATAAGATCTAATACTCTACCCAGCTAATATAAGGTTTAATATTCTACCCAGCTAATATGATAAGGTTTAATAATCTACCCAGCTAATATGATAAAGTCTAATATTCTACCCAGCTAATATGATAAGGTTTAATATTCTACCCAGCTAATATGACAAGGTATAATATTCTACCCAACTAATATATGATAAAGTCTAATATTCTACCCAGCTAATATGAAAATGTTTAATATTCTACCCAGCTAACATGATAATTTAGAAGTGTGTAAGTTTCTTCCTTTACTAGTTTCACTGAAATTTGGATGAGGAATTGAACAGTGAGGTTCTGATTATGGGATATTTCATGGAAGTTCTACAGTGTATGTTTATTCTTGTTTTTAAATTCCTTCTAGTTTATGGAAGTGGTGCAGAGAGTAGGTGAGCAAGCGGGCACAGCTGGTTCACTAGACTCCATCAGGGCAGAGCTCCACGACAAGTTCAACAAGCAGGGCTACTCCGACTACATCGTGGTGTACCTCCGTCTGGTCACGTCCGGCCAACTGCAGACTGAGCAGGACTTCTACCAGAACTTTATTGAGGGTCCACGTACAGTCACTGAATTTTGCAGACAGGTGAGTTATTTATCGTGTTTTGTTATGCATTTATTTTGAATGGTTTACCAATACCTTATGAAAGAACTCTTTAAATCAAAATCTGCCAAAAAGGTCATTAAAATTTATCACAAGGGACTGAGCAGAACTGAACCATGTAATATAAATTAAAGAGGATGCTCCTAAAATTAGTCTTGCCAGTGAGAGAATTGCTGGCCATCCTATGATTTTAGTTGATGCTAAATGGTGATAGTTTGTATCTGTCTGTATGTGTCACTACTACATTTTGTGATATCTATAAATAAGTTTTAAGTTCATAGTAACATGAGCATACATCGGAATCAGTAGTTGTTTCTACTGACCAGTCGATGAAGAATAAAGTAGTGGACAGACGAAAGAATAAAAAAAGAAATATTTTAAATTTTTTTTATGATGTAGCTTTGACTTCTGTCTATCTTGCAGGAAGTGGAGCCGATGTACAAGGAATCCGACCACATTCACATTATAGCTTTGAGTAACGCACTCAATGTTGGCGTCAGAGTCAAATACATGGACCGTGGGGAGGGCAGCCAGGTATGTATTGATAACTACCACTACCATAATCTTAGTAAGTCGCCCAGAAATGGCAATTCATCTAGCGCAGAGTTGAATGAAGTTTCATTCTTCACAATGAAAAGCTAACTGACTGTTATTTGGTCTACCAGACTCGCGCATATTCAGCAGAATGGAAATCTGGCAGTAAATGTAGAATGATGAAGAAGCAAACAATTTTTTGTACGATCGATTCTGCGGGTTCAAAATGTCCGTCGCGGATTTTCACAGACTAAAATGTACGCTGTCTGCGTTGGCTTTAAAACGACCGTTTCGGTTCATCGCGCACGTTTTATGCCGCGCGATGCGGCTGAAGCCACCAGAATTACGCCATTTTTTTTTGTGTGGAGGCTTTTAGCGCTATTACTGTATAATGGCTATGGTCTGCGCTGCACCTAAGAGCCCCCGCAAACTGCTGACTTTTTTGATCTGCGGACTAAAATTGTCGAGTTGGTTGTTATTAGCCGATAGTTTAATAGTAGTATATAGTATAGCATAGTAGTATATAATATAGTAGAGTAGATAGTGTCACCCATCCAACTTATTTGTCGACCAATACCAATAGATGTAGTGTGCGCAGTTTGTACATGTTCATACTGATTAACGGCCCGATTAGACTAACGGCCGATAGAAGTGCAGTTTGCGGGGGCTCAAGTGTTACTATGTGACCAACATTGACTGAAGATATTTGGCTTGTGTTCGCAGGTGATGGCGCACGACTTCCCCGAGGGCTCGAAGCCGCTGGTGCACCTGCTGTACCGGCCCGGCCACTACGACATCCTGTACGCGTGATCCGCGCGACCCGTACCATAATAAACGTTAATTATCTTACTTATCTTACGACTTTCATTTATTCCATCCCATTGATTAATATGTGAGTAGGTGGATTAAACATTCCCATAAATATTTAAAAAGAAGTAGCTTGGATGAAAGGAGATAGGACACGATGGTATTCCCGTCCCAATCGAACAGTCTGACTGGTGAAGTACCTCTGCCCTTCAGAATACCGCGGGTATTATAACCTCGTGTTGTTTCCGGCGGTGAGTAGGGTAGCCAGAGCTCACTGGAGAGGTTTTGTGCTGTCAGTGGGAAGATAACTTCTTGTCCTGCTTGTCTTCTGCGCTGACGGCACAATCTCTGTTCACAACGTCGGTAGCACGAGTAAGACTACTCCCCTGGTGTTGCATTCGTCCATAGGACACGGTAACATCTTTCCATCAGGTGAGCCGTGTGCTTGACTCTATGAACCAAGTGGACTTAGTGTCCTCGGGTCCCTTATTTTAAAAGCCTTTTTAAAATTGCCTGGCATGATGGACCAGAAAAGTGTACTGAGATCCTCGTATAAAACTGGACTTTTAGGATCCATTTTTTTAAATTGCTTAGATCATGAACTCAGGTGGAGAAATAAATGGAATCCGTAGTAGCAGAGCCACGAAATCTTATTCAGTGCATCCTAAGCTTGCACTATGGCGTCCTGCGTCAGCTGTACCACTTCTTCCACAATTTGGATGACTTGACTTTTATGGGGCCTAGAGCAGGCTACTGCAGTCTACCTCCCAAAACAAAGCCTGTACCAGACCGTCGTCCGGCAATCAGCAGTTGTATAGGCTTACAGTTCTTTGCTGGGGCCCTATATGCCCAGGTGTGGATATAATAAAACAACATGGTAGCTAAAATTGTTTTTATATTGAGAAATCAATAACCATGTGCCTAAGAAACACGGAATGCGGTCAAATAAAAAATAAAGTAGTCCTTATCTACAGAGTGGTAACGTTATATGTCCACACGATTATTTCGTCAATTTTCAATACCGAGGAAAACGGCCAAAATATTTCAACCCAGTCGAGGATTTCGAATTTGCAGTTGCATTTTGGTTGTGGTTTTTAGAACATACATCGAGCATCCAAAGTTCAAATGTTTGCGTAGCCTGCCACATATCACACGTCTGTATAAAATGTATAGGTATACTGCGTCTATTAAATCTACGTCCATCCTGTTTGTTGTATATTTCAATACTGAAGCAAATGCGTGTGCAAAACATGTTAAGCAGGTCCTGCAAACATGTGTTCAATTCTACAAGAGTACTTCAAAGTCTTTGTTCAAACGTTTCTCAATATCTGGTGCTCAATAAGTTCTTAGTCGCCACAGTAAACGACGATTTAAAACTTATGCCACTTAGGTTTTTGCGATATTCTTAAAATTGACGAAATAATCGTCTGGACACTCTTAACGTTTCCATCCTGTATATCACTATGCAGTTATCTGCAGAAATATACACCATCAGGTTCTCGTTTAGGCTTCATGCCAGCAAAGAAAGCCTTAATATCCTCCTCTTTGACAATCACCTGCCTGTCTTTAAAACTCTTCAAGAAGTCTAACAACTTATCCCTCATTTTGTTGTACTCGGTTAGCGCATTGATTTGTTGTATCCTGTCTAAAGACGAGAGCGCTTGAAGTCCTTTCTCATACTGTGAGACACCGCCATCTACATTATCCTTACCTAAATTCTCATAATATGACACTGTATCTTCTGGGTCAGTTAGAAATAGGACATGTAAATCTTTGTACATCGATATACATGCGCCACAAGTACAAAGCTTTTGACGGAAGTTCGATGGCCAAAATGTAGCTCCTTTGTGAACCTTGTGTACTCCCTTAGGCCTGCGACACGTAGAAAGATCAAATTTGACCTTCTTAGGAGATGATTCATCTGTTATGCTGAGTTTTCTTTTGTTTTCACTCGAGTTAGAAGCCTGATCTTCTACAGCGACAGGTTCCTTTTCACTTTTGTCGTCATTCACCACTTTGTCTGTTTTCTCTTTCTCACTTTCTTTACTTAGATCATCATTTTCTACTTCTGCATCTGCAGATTTCTCTTCAATATCTTTTGGAGTTTCATCTACAGATTTGCTTTCGGTGTCAACACTCTCAGATTCTTTCTTTTCAGTATCAACTGTAGCCTCATTATCAACTCCATTTTTAGCCATTTGCACGTCAGTGTCACTTTTTTTGTTATTATCAGAAGTTGAACTATCGTTTTTCTCAGGTACGTTTTCACTGTCACCCATATTTACATCATTAGGTTCTTGTGTTTCGCCATCCTTTTCATTAACTTTTTCACTGGATTTTTCAGTTTCACTGTCCTTTGTTTCTGTAGAAGATTCTAAGAAGGCATCAATGGCATCCATTACGTCATCAGTTTTATCGTCTACATTTGCTTTTTCAGATGCCTCTTGAGAAGTGTCAGGTACTTCGTTATTGCTACCCTCAAGTGAAGACTTTGCTTCTGGACAATCTGGCAATTCATTTGTTTGTTCTAGTGGAGCATTTTCCGTTTTTTCGATATTTTCATCGGATGTAACACTGTTTTCTGCTTTCTCCAAACTCTCTGTTGAATTCTCTACCTTATCTTCTGTCTTTTCCTCCTCTGTAGTTTTTTCAGACGTTAATGCTCTAATGTCGTCTATAAGCTGGTCTTCTGTTTTATTGGCGTCAGATTTATCATCGCTTTGTTCTTCGGGTACATCACTGGTTTTATTAGCTTCATCAGCACTCTCCATTTTATCATCTGTTGAGGTATCTTTGTTTTGTTCAATGTCAGGGACATTTTCTTCCTGAATTTCGTCAACTTTCGTACTATTTGTTTCTTTGCTTT
Source organism: Eilema depressum (assembly GCA_914767945.1). NCBI lineage: Eukaryota > Metazoa > Arthropoda > Insecta > Lepidoptera > Erebidae > Eilema > Eilema depressum. Next base: position 22,237,585 of record OU612020.1, read on the forward strand.
CAGTATTTTCTATGGTTGTAGCTGCTTCACCATCTTCCTTGCTATCATCTGCAGATTTTTCAACATCTGTAGAATCAGACACTTGTTCTTTTTCATTGTCAGCATTATCTGTTCTAGCTTCGTTTTCTAATTCACTACCATTAGTTTTTTCATTGTTATCTGCCATTTCCACATCACCTCCATTTGGTACCAAATTTTCATCTTTTGCAGTTGCAGCATCTCCATTACAGAGACTAGTATCAGCAATATGGTTGCCATTGACTGTTATAATATCAACAACCTCAACATTAACAGCTAACTTACTATAATCATGCAAGAACTCATTTTTCTCCATACATGCTTTGCAGATCATTTCTGAATATTGATCATTGGCAGGAACAACAGCATCTAAGTGAGACGCATGGAGCCAGTCCTCACAAATGATGCATTGAATCATGTCATCTTCGAAATTCGTTTCAAGATCAGGGTAAGGTCTTTGACAGGTGCAGTAGACTCCACTAAAGTTCTGATTATAAAGGTTGTCATTGTTGAGGTCAGTTTTGCTGGGGGTGAATTGGCAGGGGTGGGAATTAAAGTTAGGGTTACCACAATCACACCGGAAGTTCCTCTTGGTGTACAGTTCAACAAGTTCATGGTTCTCATGACAGTTCAAGCTGCAAGCGAGGCATACTCCAGCTCTTTTGGTGGGGTCAGTTTTGGCATCTGGACAGCATGTCACACAAGCATAGATTGCCTGTCTCTTAATGTAGCCCTGTGAACAAAATGAAAAAGAAAATTTAATATTTTCTCCAAGCTCAAAATAGTATAATAATGGGTACCACCAATATTCTGATGAAAATATGTGGAAAAAATATACTGTCTGCCTACCCTTGGGGGATATACACGTGTTTATTTAAGTGCTTGTCTGCAAAATATGTGAAGATTGATGTGTTATCGCATTTCCTTGACATATTTTCACTCAAAAAATGAAAAAGAGAATTTGTTTGACTTGTAAATTAAATAGTATATAGCTGTTGATATGTCCTACTTCTGAGCAACTACTGCGCTAGTTAACAGTTGTTAGGAAAATATACCAATATGTTATATTCTTTTATTTCTGTTTCATTTCATTGTAATCCTTTTTACATATCACTGTAATCCGCATTATAGGATTAATATTTCATTTTTAATATTATAATTCATCATCATCATTCATTTTGAATAATAAAAATGAATCGTAAAAAATAAAATACAGTGATTAGATATTTTATTTGCATTTCTTTCTAAATCGATTTAAATATGATTATGATTTTCATTCTTTACTATCTCTCACAATGACTGGTGTCAACGACTCTCGTTGACTTGCCAGTCATTATGAGACAGAGACACCGGCCATGGTGAGACACATATTTTGCATTTTTAAGGCAATTCCAACCCTATCATAACTGAGCGAATGGACTTGCATCAATAAATTATTCTACCAGTCTTATAACGATGACAAAAATTTCAGACTTAGAATAACATAGACAGAACTTATAAAACAAGCAAGTGAAGCCGCACAAAGTAACATTAAAGTCAGAAATTCCATTTCGCTCACACTCTTTATATGCATGCCCATATTTTTTATATATTTGTACTGAACAGAATGACATTAAAATTTTGGTATATTAATGGATGCCAAACAAAATCGCCAATGATAGGAAACATAAATCAAAATTTAATGGTAAACTTAGGTTAAGTAGAATTGACATCAATAAGACATAACCGTGTTATTTTCTATTAACGAGAATAAAGAACATAAAAGAATAGAACTATTAATAATCTGTAAAATCACCCAGGACTATATGACAAGGCAGCAGTATTTAATGCTCAAAGTACACCAATAAGTGTTCAATGGTCCATTTATTGTATTGTCTGCACAAGTAATGGCCAATTGGAAACTAATTAGTGTCATGACATTGTCTATTTTTGTTTTTTTCTCTTTTAAACTTTTCACTAGAGCTTAGGAATCTCAATTTTTAAAGGTATGGCTCTACTATGTGTAGTGTAAGTAAGACAAGACACCTTAAGTTTTGAATGATATTGATAACCTATGTACCAGTTTTGTTCAACTGTATTAACTTTGTGTGAACAATTAGAAGTATTTTTTTTATTCATTTAAATTTCATTAATGTGTTTGTATGTAGCTAATACTATTCCTGACTTCTTTTAAGCTGAGACGTACATTCCACTCATTAACATACACAGGGCGGAAGTCTTAGCAACTTCGTCGTAAGTTAGAAGTTTCAACTTTATTATATGACTACTGGCAGTGCTATTTTTACATACTAAACAGAATATAGTATAGAGAATTATCTGTGTAAGTGATCTATAATACAGATGTAGGTGAACGGACAGAATAACGTTATTATTCTGACTGGTGCAGTGTCAGTTTCAAGATCGCCATGTTTGAAGTAATTAATAGTCTCCTATAACAAAGGCGTATTCTTACCTTGGCGTAAGTGCACTCCTTATCGTCAGAAGCACCCAGAACAGCGTTGGCATCTTCTTCGAAATCTTGTTGCTCTTGTAAAACATCCATCATCGTTACAATTTTATCTCCATCGCATTCCGCCATTTCTGTATCTTCTGCGATACTGATGCCTTCCGTAGCCATATCAACATTTGAATCAGCAATTCAAGCGCAGTTTTAAAATGTGAAAGGATATTAAGTTAAGAAAAGCCGGTTATAATCGGCGCGAAGAATTTTTTTTATTACGCACACGACAGGTGAGCGTAGTTGAATGAAATAATTCAAAACTAAACTAAATGTGTGTTGCCAGCTGTCAATATTACGAACTAGATAAAAAAAATCTTTGGTCGCTTTTATATTTTGAACAGCAACGCCACGTTTACGGTTACGGTACAATAGGAAGGTATAATAATCAATCAATTTTCCCCTTGCAGCTTAGACTCAGGCCTCTCTTAATGTGCACTATGGTGCTTAATCTTCTACCTTGTGCATGTAGTTCATCCAAGCCACATTTTAGGGAGGCAAAATATATGGCATTGTTTGTAGACGCTTTTATTTCTAGAGACGGCAATTTTAACGCGCTATAAAATACGCCAAAAAATCTTTGGATGGATGTCACCGACCTACTCGATATCTTACTCATCTCTGTCTGCGCCTCACGAGTTATGCGGTTCGGGCGATACCCGTGTCTCTCCCGGGTCCTCTACGCTGCCTCCTTCTCGAGCATTACTTTGAGCAAGAGGACTCGTTCTCTGAGGGCCCGTGTCAGAGTCTTCCACTCCGAGCACCCCACCAGCGTGTGCAGCCCTGAGTCCTCACTCTAATCACAATGACGATCCACAGATGTTCACTCCTTCCTGATCCAAAACAAGTGGTCCACGAAAATCCCACTCCCGGAGATCACCTGCATTAGCCAGTGCGGCAGGTTCTGTACGTGTCGCCTCTTTAGCCAGTCCTCCATAATGGGTCTTACCGCCGATAACACGGTGAGCGTGCCCTGCGCTTGGTTACCTAAGTCGTTCCTTCCACTCAACCATGATGTCCTGGCGGAGCTAGAACTTTCACCAATATAACAATTTGGAGACCAGACGTTGGTGATTTACCCTGAAGTCCCATCGGCCTTTGAGTACCGTACGTGCTTCAAATATTTCATTTAGAGCTTGATGCTAGGAATGCCTTCCATTAAGAGGCTGGATCCCTCGGATGGCACACTCCAAGGCCCATGGTAGAACAGTCTTGGTTTTATGCACCACGACTTGGGCTACCGCTGACTTTGAAGGCCACCTTCAGTTCTTGGTAGCGCCGCACGCCGTCACGAGCATGTCATTCACATAACACGTGATGGGAGCACCGTCTGTGAACTCATTGCGAAGCACCTTGTCGTATTCGATGTTCCACAGGAGCGACCGCAAGACGGAATGCTGTATGATATTTCACGACGACCAAGGTCAGTCACTGCTGTGTAGATGATGACTCTCTCCGTCAGATAAGCCCCGACGATGCGGCGGAAGGAGAGAGGCACATAACGCGTTGACGGTGTCCAGGGACACCGCTAATATTACCTTACCCTGGGCAACCGTATCCTTCGCCAGAGCCCTCATGCGCATGATGGCATCTACGGTGGAGTCCCTCGCCATATCCAGCCACACTCGGGCCATGTACACGATGAGGCACTTCGCTATAACTCTTTCAAAGAGTTGAATTGAATTTTGAAGCATTTATTATGCTGATTGTTCAAATCGATTTACAAAGCCACGCACGAAGCCAATCCAAGTCAACGGCGGGGTCTAGAGGCGCAGCTTGTTGCTTACCAAGAGGTAAGGCCAGTAAGGTTGATTTTGCCGCCCTCTGATGTTGCCGCTTGGGGCACGTGCCCCGGCTTGCTCCCCCCTAGATCCGGCCCTGGGTATGGTCCATTTTATTAATTTTTCCCTTATATACTGGGTGGCGCAAAAGTAAAGACCCTATTTGGTTCGGCTATAACATTTTTTCTAAATTAGAAAACTAGATTTAGGTTTTTTTAAATGTATATTTGTACCATTAAATTTCGTACCATTAGGATTTAAAGATGATGTCTTTTAAATGGTGACCTCCAGAGTTGATACACATTTGAGCCCTATTTATGACATTTTGCATAACTTGCCGTAACACTTCCTGCGATATGTTCGTTATTTCTTGACGAATGTTTTCTTTTAGAGCTGCGAGAGTCTGTGGCTTGTTCACATACACCCGAGATTTCAAAAAACCCCAAAGAAAGAAGTCTGGACTGGTCAGATCGGGTGATCTTGCAGGCCAAGGCAAATCGCCAAAACGAGAGATAACTCGGCCTGGAAAAGCGTCCCTCACTAAGTCCATAGTGTCGCGCGCTGTGTGTGCCGTAGCGCCGTCTTGTTGAAACCAGATGTGCTCCAGCCCCAATTCGTCCAAACTGGGTATCAAAAACTCACGGAACATGGTTCTGTAGCGTTCTCCAGTGACAGTTATCGCATTGCCTCCAGCGTCTTCGAAAAAATAGGGTCCGATCACTCTGTCAACACAGATGCCACACCATACAGTAACTTTTAGTAGGTGTAGAGGTGTTTCTTGAATAATGCGCGGATTATCAGTGCCCCAGAACCGAGTATTCTGCTTATTGACATGCCCTGAGAGATGGAAATGCGCTTCGTCACTCATAACCAATTTTGAAGGAAAATCATCCTCTTCATGGTTGAGGTTTATGACGCGCTGGCAGTAATCTAGACGAGCTCGGTGGTCAGCAGGCAGCAGCTGATGAGTCATTTGAGTTTTATACGGGAACATCTTTAAGTCTTTCACCAAAATACGCTGCAGGGTCCGTCTGGAAATGCCCAATTGCGTGGCACGTCGCCTCGTTGATGTTTCTGGACACTCTTCCACATCTTCGCGCACAGCATCGATATTTTCAGCTGAACGGCCTGTTCTTGGTCTCCCAGACTTAGGTCTATCCAATGTTGAGCCAGTTGCTTCAAGGCGTGTGGCAAAGCGTCGAATTGTGCGACCAATCGGTGCCGGACGGTGGGGAAATCGTCGACGAAATTCACGTTGTGTTCTTATCACTGATGAATTATTCCGTAAGAACATTGACACAATTATTCCACGTTCTTGGGGAGTAAAACGGTCCATGTTTATTTTCAGTGTATTTTACATTTGTTCACTACACAATTTTCAACAACAGAATGACAGAAAATGTCATATAAAAAAAATAAAGGTATTTTCTTTAGTGCCAGTACTTTTGCGCCACCCAGTATAATGAATGCCATAGATGGTCGTATGATAACTGGGACTGACGGCTTAACGTGCTCTCCGAGGCACTCCACCACCCAGATCACTACAAATAGACATATTTAGATATGCATACAAATATTTGCACTGGGCGGGAATCGTACCCGCGCCCCCTACGGCTACGCAGCAAACGAATTCACTACCGTCACACAGCTGTAAATAAGCATTAAGCATCCACTAAGAAGTATAGTTTTAGGACATTTATTATATTATTAAAGGGGTAAAATAGGAGATGAACGGTTGTATGGAAAATATGAGGTCAACAGGATCAAAATTTCAAGCGGCCGGCCGCCGGAGTCGTGGGAACTGCTAGTAAACCTAACTATAATAACTTTTGGGAATAATTAATGTTGGCATAGATTAAAGTCATTAAAATTGCGCATTTAAATTACTAATATCTATTACATAAAGAACGTAAGCAAAATGTAGAAATATTTTAAAATAAAGTATTAATATTAAGTATTAAAGTAAAAATGGCACATCCAAATTTTTGCGACCATTGCCGACGTATAGGAACCCAGCGTCCGGCGTCCGTATTTTATGGAAATACGACATTCCTGGCCAATAGAGGCTCTTTAAATACGCCACAGTCCCTCCATTCTCCAGGGAGAGATTCCAACAACCATTAGGTATGTCTTGATCTACAGAATCCAAGAAGTCCATACTGTAGTTGTAGTCTGGTCTGGTCAGAAGATTCGTGTTCCAGCGATGTTGCGCAGTCCTGATGTGCAGGTAAGATTTCAGCTGCCTCCCTTCTGAAGCAGTTAGGCCGTAGAAATTTGGGTTGATAACAACCGTACCAGAAGGTTCCTTGAGTAATTGCCCACGAGCACATATCTCAGCTTCCTCGCATATATTGGCGATGGTTGCAGACAGACGGTTTTCTTCTGTCATTATATGGCACCTATCAGGGTTGTTTTCTTCCATTTGTTCATCAAGCACTTTAAGTTTTAAAGAAGGTTCACCTCTAAAGGGAAATGTTGTAAGAAGAGATAGGTGTTTGTATTTTTTCTTAGCTTTAGGCAATAGTCCCCAAAACTTGAAGTCTGTTGTGTAGAAATATTTTCTGTCTAGTATAATGTCATCGTTGAGGCCAACAGCTATATGGTAGTCGACATCCACAGCGTACAATTGTCCCCAGTACTGCATGTGCTTGAAATGGTTCTCGACTTGCAGCAAAGTTAGTGAGTTTTGAAGTATCGATATTAGTTCGTTTGTCAGCATCATACCATTCACGTTGATGTAGTCCTTGTACTCCCATAGTTTGTGAAGATTCATCTTTATAAATTATTTTATTAACAAATTGCGGAAAATAAAATGAAATTATTGAACTGACAATGTCAAAGTTTTTTTTTATGGATCTCGAGACCATCGACTGAGGTTCGTTTTTTAAAAAGTAGGGTTGCTACACAGGCTATAGGTACTCTTGCTACATGTCGCCTTCTCTCTCGTGTTTATTATTGATGTCAGTCATAACAGGGGTTTAAGCCCTGGTTCTTGGCAAGGAAGGTCCTCCACCTTCCGCATCTTATTTCTTTTAAAGTAATAAAAATACAAACTCTAATTATAAGAATCAATTTTTTAAGTCTTATAAATTATAGGCTGTTCTGTTACGCAGCTGTATTAGGTACTTGAAAGGACACAATTTTTTTTAGATATTTCGACGTAAATTGCATAGATGTCGCAGACAGAGTTACTTTCGCATTTGTCATGTTAGTATGGATTGATGACACCTCATCTACACCGTCTAGACGACAGTTTTAATTTCTAAAATATGTATGATTTATTAGTATAATTAGCACCCAAACAGATAATTAATAATGTCCTACTATAAATCTTGTCGTCCAATACAGAATTATCTATCTATCTAACATGCAATACGTAAAATTGAATAGGTAGTAAATTTTAAAATGGAAGCCGATGAAAATCTCTACTATGGCTTCCCTTTGCACAGCAAGCCAATAAGAATCGAGTTATAGGGACTCCTCGCTACTACAATGATGCCAACTATATTATGTTATTGCTATCAAGTGCAAATACATTTATTTATTTATATACCTACTTAGACTAGCTGACCCGGCGAACTTCGTACCGCCATATTATTTTCCGCCCCCGTGGTAGGTATTCTGATCCCGTTCCCGCTGCATCACATTAGAAATCTCTAAATTTATCTGTGTTTCTCTACAATATTATGCATGTATTATACTGGGTGGCGCAAAAGTACTGGCACTAAAGAAAATACCTTTATTTTTTTTATATGACATTTTCTGTCATTCTGTTGTTGGAAATTGTGTAGTGAACAAATGTAAAATACACTGAAAATAAACATGGACCGTTTTACTCCCCAAGAACGTGGAATAATTTTATTGTGTCAATGTTCTTACGGAATAATTCATCAGTGATAAGAACACAACGTGAATTTCGTCGACGATTTCCCCACCGTCCGGCACCGATTGGTCGCACAATTCGACGCTTTGCCACACGCCTTGAAGCAACTGGCTCAACATTGGATAGACCTAAGTCTGGGAGACCAAGAACAGGCCGTTCAGCTGAAAATATCGATGCTGTGCGCGAAGATGTGGAAGAGTGTCCAGAAACATCAACGAGGCGACGTGCCACGCAATTGGGCATTTCCAGACGGACCCTGCAGCGTATTTTGGTGAAAGACTTAAAGATGTTCCCGTATAAAACTCAAATGACTCATCAGCTGCTGCCTGCTGACCACCGAGCTCGTCTAGATTACTGCCAGCGCGTCATAAACCTCAACCTTGAAGAGGATGATTTTCCTTCAAAATTGGTTATGAGTGACGAAGCGCATTTCCATCTCTCAGGGCATGTCAATAAGCAGAATACTCGGTTCTGGGGCACTGATAATCCGCGCATTATTCAAGAAACACCTCTACACCCACTAAAAGTTACTGTATGGTGTGGCATCTGTGTTGACAGAGTGATCGGACCCTATTTTTTCGAAGACGCTGGAGGCAATGCGATAACTGTCACTGGAGAACGCTACAGAACCATGTTACGTGAGTTTTTGATATCCAGTTTGGACGAATTGGGGCTGGAGCACATCTGGTTTCAACAAGACGGCGCTACGGCACACACAGCGCGCGACACTATGGACTTAGTGAGGGACGCTTTTCCAGGCCGAGTTATCTCTCGTTTTGGCGATTTGCCTTGGCCTGCAAGATCACCCGATCTGACCAGTCCAGACTTCTTTCTTTGGGGTTTTTGAAATCTCGGGTGTATGTGAACAAGCCACAGACTCTCGCAGCTCTAAAAGAAAACATTCGTCAAGAAATAACGAACATATCGCAGGAAGTGTTACGGCAAGTTATGCAAAATGTCATAAATAGGGCTCAAATGTGTATCAACTCTGGAGGTCACCATTTAAAAGACATCATCTTTAAATCCTAATGGTACGAAATTTAATGGTACAAATATACATTTAAAAAAACCTAAATCTAGTTTTCTAATTTAGAAAAAATGTTATAGCCGAACCAAATAGGGTCTTTACTTTTGCGCCACCCAGTACATATAAACCTTCCTCTTGAATCACTCTATCTATTAAAAAAACCGCTTCAAAATCCATTGCGTAGTTTTAAAGATTTGAAGATACATAGGGACGGACAGACAGCGACAGTGACTTTGTTTTATAATAATTTCAATATCCCTACTTCCCTACTTAATATTATAAATGTGAAAGTAACTCTGTCTGTCTGTCTGTCTGTCTGTCACGCCCAAACCACTGTACCGATTTTGATGAAATTTGGTATAGGGGTAGATTAGACCTCGAGAAAGGACATAGGCTATGTTTGGTCGCGATAACCGACATCCACGCGGGCGGAGCCGCGGGCAAAAGCTAGTTATTTTATAATAATGTAGTGAAGTGATAGATACATCGCCTTTACAGTAAATAACCAATGCGACAATGCTCTTACAAATTGCGAAAAAGTGTACGCGAAATAAAATCAAACCTATCTTCTTTACCACCAGTAAACTTTTACTCACAAGGGACGCAGTAAAAGGATATTTTCTTCTCGTATGACAATTACCCGACATCAAATATTTGCTGGCCCTCTGTCGGTCGTAATGCGTAACTTGACCGCAGATGTATCCAGTTTAGTGAGACCCCTCGTGTCGTAATGTTTTTGTGTGTAAGTAGATCAAGATATATTTTGGCACTCACCATTTACGTATTTTCCCAGATTATGGGTGATCGTGTTGCTTGTTTGCAGACTCGCGGGTGACATCTCCAAGAAAATATTGCAGGAACTAAATAAAATAATAATTGGTGGGGACTTTTTAAGTGGAATCTATATCTTATCTTATAGACATTATAGTACCTACCTAACCTACCTAGTATTATAGTAGGTAACAGGATTATAACAAAAATATTTTGATACATTTGTGCATAGTAAAAATTATATTATGACCGATTTTTATGAATATTTTTGACTTCACTATTCTTATTATATGGTACCTACCTACTTAGATTGGAACGACAATTACATAAACTTTCAAAAATACTGATTACTTGAAATTAATAATCTATTTAATATCCCAATTCTAAGATAAAAATATAATCTTCGTTGTTATTAAAATAATTTATTGTAAAAAACTTAATTATTAGTGTTGCTATTCCCTACTAGATGGCGCTGCTTGTATTTAATTTGAAATTACAAATAATTAAAATATAATAATATAATAATCAGTACGCACCTAATTAAAAGTTTATTTAAATAGCAGGCTTTTCTCAATGAAGTTCGACACCCAGGAAATAGAAAACGGATTTGCTCATCCATAATTTAATAATGAATATAATTTTACAGAATTCCTTTCATACAATTTTAAAGTCCCATAATAAGATAAGACTAGCTTAGTTTAATCGCATTTCTTGGTTTGGCTGAAGATGAGCTTACCATCAGGCTAAGTGAAGTCAAAGTACCCTACAAAAAAAAATGTAGGAATATCATAGTACCTATAGAAAAGAGTCATAATTATGTCAAGTTATGCGCATTATGATGGATTTAGGTATCGTAGTAGGTAATTAGCTATCGTAGTCCACTGCTGGACATAGGTCTCTCCCAATGTTGGCAGGCTTTGGCCTACTGTTTCCACGCTGGCCAGACGGGTTGCTACAGGGTTTTATTTCGTGTTTTCCTTCTCTCGCAGTGATATCGTCTGCGTTTTGTTCCGTTAGTGGCCTCTTACGACACCCTTCGGATGAGATGGGGTGGTGATACTTGTATTCTTTCTCCGCCACCACATGGATTTAGGTTCACGGGTTGCGAATAACCTCCCTAAGCCCCATTGCTAGCCTACACATACTACACAAGTAACTAAATAAATAAATAAAATAAAATGGCACGCGGCTTGCTATAGAATCAGGTGGGCCGTGTGCTTGTCTGTTACCTAAGTGGTATAAAAAAAAGAATAAATCCAAGTGTTGTTCGTGTAGGAAATCGCCTTCAATTTTACACGGGTAATTATAGTTACTAACCTCATGTGGCCGGTTGCGGTGCGGCCAAAGTCGAATACTATCCAACGAATTGAATACTATTTGGGGCTTGCGGCTTCAGTCACCTGCGGCCTAGCCGAATTCTCGTTTACTGTTCGATTTTCACCGTGTGGTAAAAATCGCGCGTCTTTAGCCTCCCGTGTAAAATGTGTAAAGCCCTTTATAGCTAGGTACACTACATACATGACAGCAGTTGCATCATTCAAGTAGGTACTTAACTACATCTTTATCTGTAAAACTGTTTATCAATCCCTCAAATAAAAAAAATCAGGAATCGTGCTGCAGTAGCGTCGAGATAATGCATAAAACACCGAAGATCAAGAGCTTTATATTTAAGCGCCATTATACTATTTTACGTTATCTATGAAACAATAGGGCTTTGCCAACACGTGCGTCAATTACCCTCTCAAATCGTTCAGGAATCATTGAGTGTGGCGCGGGCGCGATTCGGCACGCGCTGGTCCTCTCGGCGCAGCTGAACGTGCGATACGCGCGATCAGGCTCGACAATTGTAAACTTGTAAATCGGGCTCATATTTGAGGGTCGTTGGTGTAAGTTGATAATGTTTTAGTGGTTCTAATTGAGAGGGGTGTCTTTTCTCTTGGGGTATCATGATGAGGACGCTGACAGATTTTAGATTCTGTTATAATATAAGTTTGTTAGTTTGACTTCTGCATGTTTGTTTATTGTATAGTTTGTTTTAAAACTATGGTTATATTGGTATTCGAACTCATGGTCACTAACATTGGATACTACAAGAGTTATCGGGATATTTGCCAGCTCTACTTTAAAATGTAGAGGTCAGGCTTAGTATTATAATTACTTCATTCTTAGTAAGGGCTACACATAACGACCGTTAGGTATCATGTCTAATTTAGTGAAAAGCCTACGCTCATATACCTACTTAACAAGAGTTACAGAAAAAAGGACGATTCACCTGTCACAAAATTTAATTAAGGCTTAAACGATAAGAACGTCTGCAGCATCTGCACTACTAATACAAGCCATAGTGCCGTATTTGTTTTATTATTTTCCGCTAAAAATCACAACCTCTGAGGTGGAAAAATTCTCAGCTCGTTGAACATCCATGAGCAGACCAACAAAAACGCCATATGTGCGGGCCGATTGAGTCGCGAATTAACATTGCATTGTTTTCAATCGACACCGGCTGTCTACAGCCGTGTGAACATCAATGAGATCAGAAACAATACGACCGTTCCCACAACCGCGCCCTGTGCCCCGGGCACCAGCTACCCGCCATTTTTCTTTGAAATTTTTAATTGTTTTCGGCGAGAGGTTGGCAGCACTGCCCCCGGGCGGTGCGTTTAGTTGGTAACTGATACCGTTGCACAAACAAGGTTAATTGAGAATATTCAAAAGCAATGTTTTTGTATTTCGCTACAGTTTATTTTTGTATTATAGAGGGATTAGTGATTTTTGTAACTACATTGGGTTTGTTTAGGATCTTAATATTGGTATTGTTACGTGGTGTAACGTTATCAAAGCGGGATTTTGAAATATGAGTGACGGTTAATTTGAATATTACTTATTAGAATTAAAAATCACAAAGAATTTTATTTTGTACGATTAATATAAATAATAGTGCCTCTGTGGCGTAGCGGTAATGAACGTGGCCGCTACGCAGGAGGCGCGGGTTCGATCCCCGCTCAGTGCAAATATTTGTGTGTATGCATATGAATATTTGCATTAGTCTGGGTGTTTGTATGTATACTTAATAACATAATTATGTATATATTTACGAAAAAAAAATGTACGAGTCAACGAATCGAAAATCCTCCTAGTGTGTTAACACCCTAAATACTTAATTAAAATGTCTAGATGAATTTAATAACGGACTATCAGTGTACTACTCAGTTGCAATTCGCAATACTTACGAAATACCCAACAGAGAAAGTTACTTGACAAAATAATTGCCACAAACTGAACCAGAACAATGGTTTCAGAACGCAATATGAATTCACAAGAATTAAATTCAATCTGTCGAAAACCAATTAAGAGTAAGAAATACGTTCTCACAATTTATTAAAGCGCAGAAATCCAATAATTCCCACAATTTTATTGTGATCGACTGGCGAATCTTAGAACACAATAGAGGGTATTATATTAGACGCTTAATCGACTGGACCGCGCGTAAACAGGCGCGACAATGGCGCGAATTGCAGATTAAGGTTATTTATTAAAACATGGCGGCCTTTGTACTTGTTCGCGCGCTCCGATGGACGGTCGCGAAATAATTGCTCAAGTTTTTGTAAGTTCAGTGATTTTTGAGTACAACTAATATGTATGAGAAAGAAATATTTAAGTATGCAGTGGGATACAGTTTGAATGGTATTTCTTGAGCGTATGTTCGGTGATTTGTAGTGGCTTGAGAATTTATGCACCCAACTTTTCGGCTTTAAGTTGAATATTTCGATTGTCTTGTAGATTTCTCAATGGACTGTAAATGTGAAGTAGGTACCTACGATTTTTTGTTAAGGGTATCTGAAAGTTTTGTGTGAAGTAGAATAGGTACCACTTCTAAAATAATACCTATGTATATTGTTGCAAGTATTACATACTTTGCTTACTAGTTAATTACAATTATATAACGTACTTGCTGTTACATAGTTGTAACAAACTCTGGCGAATATACTCAGTCCCCGGGAACAGCAATAAGCTTGCGTCCTGTGACTGGCGAAACGTGGGCGTACCTAATAAGCGCTTCTGTCTACCCCTTCGGGCATAATACGTGATGTGATATGTGTCGGTTAACTAATATCTACATTAATCAATATATTATTATGAACACATAATATTCAATTTTTACTGTAAATACTCCATGTTTATTTAAAAGGAATAGTCTCGTAGCACTCTCGTAGCAGTAGATCTATTCTCGTAGACGTTAGGGTCGTGCTCATTACTTAGATTATTAATAATCTAAAGCTCATTGGTAGTTGGCACAATAATATCAGGCATTCTGGGAACTTCTAGTGAATCGAAATACGTTATGTTTGTATATGGGGCCCCACCACTATCTTCAGGTCCGAAAGCTGCGAACCGGTGCATCTGATTAACGGATGAGGGTCAGGCATTCACTATCCTCTCGACATTGAGCTGAAGCCAGTCAGGGGGATATGTCGCAGAAGAGCGATCTCGAAAGTGCAAACATAGAAAATGCAACAGGGACTGACGGTCGGATGACGGTGACGTGCGGGAACCCTTGAACATTTTTCCCCACGAAAAATCGCTGATACGTGTAAAGAAGTTCTCACTTCAAAAGTAACGAAAACACTACATGGCATCAATGTTTTTAAAAGGCTGAGCTCCCATGCCGCCGCGTGTCGCGCCGCAGTCCGCACGCGACTGACCCATGATAAACGAGTGCAAGTGTTGCCAACGTAATCACTGCGGGATGGGGTTGCAACTAAAATAATTGGCGTCCCGCTGGCAGACATGCGTTAATGTTTTCGTAATGATGAGTGCCATTGTCCGTGCGCGGATTATTTTTTTGTTTTCAGATTTGTATATTTTTCAAGCGACGTCCGCTATTTAAATAAAGAGTATAACAAATAAACAATTGCGATTGTTATTGTTGTAGTGGTAGTTTGAAAGTGCAAATTGGAGTGTCGCGTTTGATTTATGGGCCTATTTTTTGCAATTGATAATGAAGCAACACATTTCTTTATCCTTAACGAGACTAACTGATTGTAAACAACGAGACAATACTGTCACTCCGTGAAAACTTGGCACCTTGCGATGCGACCCATTATACAAAACTATTTATATTTTTAGTTCTATGCGACCCACAATTATAGGAAACGACAGTAGGACATTCTACACAGCGCTGTCTAGACCACAAAAGTAAGCATAGTGTGCTATGGGTTCTGGAATGAGGATAAAAATAGTAAGATACATGTTTTTTTTTGTTATAAACATATTCATACATACATGTACTCACGCCTGCAAATCCCCAAAGGGCGAATAAACATATTCACTCACACATTTACACTGAATGGGAATCAAACCTGCGCCCTCTGCGTAGCAGTCGAGCATTCTACCGCTACGCCACAGAGGCTAGGCAGCCTAAAAGACTCCCGGCAAGTCATGAAAGACTACTGAGATATATTTAGGGTCTAGTACTACACTCACTGTGTGGGATAGCCTCCTATTTTTTTTATCGTGCGAAAAATCCCCACGGATACCTCCCCCACCGGGGCCGGAGGAGGAGGTTATGACAGACTCGAACCGACTAAAACGCACGCCAGTTGCCGGAGGTGAGATCGTCATAGCCATACTCCTCGCACTCCGGCCGGAGTGGGATAGCCTCCCTTTGCTCCCTCTACGACTATCCACCAACCTAGGCTACAAGATAGTCGAGCTTACTGATTTATTATCTGTCCTATAATGACAAAAGGCTCGCACCCCTTTATAAGGAACTTAATGCAACTGGCGAACTGTGGGCATTTGATCTGCCTCTACCTACTTCTTCTGTAATATTGGCGTGAGTGTAGGTATATCTGTATGAAAAATATCAGCAATTTGCGGCAGGTGGCCGACAATCACACGGCCTACCTTTTGGAAAGTGGTTATCGTGGCCTATAGACCCGTGCAACATATATTATTATTTACAGTACAGTTTTTTTACAGTGACGGTATTCAAAAGCGGCGATGTTCAAGAAATACCGATTGAAATAAATGATCCCTACTAATATTATAAATGCGAAAGTAACTCTGTCTGTCTGTCTGTCTGTCTGTCTCACTTTTAAGACTAAACCGCTGAACCGATTTTGATGAAATTTGATATAGAGGTAGGTTAGACCTTGAGAAAGGACATAGGCTATGTTTGGTCGCGATAACCGACATCCACGCGGGCGGAGCCGCGGGCAAAAGCTAGTTGACTTATAATTCTTCTCCATCAATCTCTTTCTCAATACATTCTTATTGTACACTTGTGCGACACATCAATCTAATAAAGATAATTTTATCAACAATATCTAGTTCAAAATGTTGCTAGAAATATCGTCAATTGTGTGTTGTAACAATGGTGGTAACGGTAGCTCTCTGTTCTCGAGTTCTCGAGCTTCCAGCGGAGCCATTGACAGACGGACGTACACTTTGATGGATGACTTTAGGCTCAGTTTTGTAAAGTTGCGATGTTTTATTGTTAAATAGTCGTCTCTTTTATTTAATTTTTATTTACATGAGGCTAAATGATGATCTAGTATCGGTAGTAACTCAGTAAGTCACAATGGCTACTATTATACCTAGTCTGGTTGATTTTTTTTATTAATATCTACTGATATTATAAATGCGAAAGTAACTCTGTTTGTCTGTCTTTCTGTCGTACGCTTGTTAGGCGACACTGAAACGATTTTGCTGAAATTTGGTAAAGAGATAGAATAGACCTTGGGAAAGGATGTAGGCTATGTTTGGTAGCGATAACCGACATTTAAGCGAGCGGAGCCGCGGGCAACAGTTAGTTCTAAATAATTTCTAATAGTGTCTCATAGAAAATAATAAGGTCTTTCGTTTACTATTGCCACCTTTTAGGAGGTACAGTAACGTGCAATGAAATGTATACACGGACAGAATTTTGAATAAATGTTCACTCTGAAAATTTCAGAAATAAATAGTCACAATTATCAATATATTCTGATGATTACCATCAGGATTTCTCTCGCAATAATGTAAATTTTGGGCATTATGCATTTTTTTGAAATTTATCACTGTATACATATCAGTGCACGTGTCTGTACCTATCTATCAAAATTCACTATATGGGAGGAAAAACAGAGGTCAGCATTCGAGGAGATAGGAAGACGACTGTGAGCCTATTTTTGGCTCGTGTAGCAGGAAGATAGAGCGCATTAGAGGGTGTTAGAAGACTATGACAAAAGCCACACAGACTATGTACAGACTTGATAACATGTAACCCTACCTAATTAACTAGGTACTCTATATTAAGTTCATTCTAATCTTCCTAAGAATGTATCCTAGATACTTAGGTCCTAACCACATTGCAAAACTTTTAATTTGCTTACGAAGGGCTCTCAAGTCTAAACGTTCACTTTAAATGACTACAGCATGTCACCCCCTACTGATCTGTGTCATACAAGTTCCGAGTTCTTCAAAATTGGTTTATCTCCGCATCTGCTCCAAAATAAACTTAATTACAACTTCATCGTGTTCTAAGAAATTTCTGAACGTACCTTCTAACTGTCAAACTATTGACTGACCGTATTTCGAAGTGATCAAATTCTATTTTAAACTGTTCTGTTATATAAAGACATAATAAAAATTGTCTTATGTGTAGCAAATAAAGGGTGCGCCGACATCTGCATGAGACGACACGATCAATTATCACCATTGTTACAAATCTACAATAAGGTTAACACGTCGACGCGCCATATTGAGATGTAGAGACAACTTTATCACACGTTATGTAATGTGACGTAATTTCAGATGGATATGTGAATTTTTAGCAACATTAAACTAGTATTACAATTATCAATTTTGAATAAGTACCTAAAATTGATTTGGAGTATTTTGCAGTGCCCATCTAATTAAATATGGGACACAGGCTTAGTTAAATTAATTTAGGTTGGATTTTATTGGTGAAAATCTATATCCACAACTAAACTGGGTTTTCACAATTAGGTAAGTTTTAATTGATCTCGGTTACCATCATTGCTGAAATCGGCTCTATGTCTTGACTATAATATTACTCAGAATGTGCAAGAGATAAAAGAAAGAAAGTTTATTTAGTCCCTTTTTATTTTTTACTACTTAGTTATACAGTGCTTCCAAAAGTGTTATTACTTGTTTGAATAAATGTAAGGAAAGCGTTAATTACACCATTACTAAGTAATGAGATATTATTATACATGTGCAATTTTTGACTTCTTTATAGTTCTTACTATAGGTAATTATGAATTGGTAATCATCAATCTGATGGGTACAGCAAGCTCATAAAGTATCTAGTATTTCCCAATTAAGTAGATACTGAACATTTTTCCTAAAGTTGTTATATCGTGAATCGTGATCAAACGCAGTTGGCATAGCGAGTACTGAGTATGTTTCCTCTTTTCTTCTTCAAGACCCACGCCGCAAGTATTCAGGATAGACTAATTCAAACTTTAGCATTCCAATTTTAAAATTGAATTTCGAATCCACAGTGACGTCGACAGGTGCGTTCGGAAACCGGGCCAACCTCCCACTGCTTGCCAACAATACGACACTAGTCGTTCACAATGCAAAGGCGCGCTGCCATTGAGGCTCACGTGTCGCAAACGACTTAATTAAATCGGATACATGTAAGAATGTGGGCAGATGATTTATATAACAATTGATTTTATGCTCTCTAGAGGCTTGTTTTGATATAATATGTTGAGAAAGCTTTCAATTGCAATTCTCACGACTTCACTTTTGTGTAGAAGTCAAAGTCGGTACAAGAAACTTATTAGTACGAGGACACAATATTTTAGTGATATCTATTAACAGACAAAGCGAAAGTGTGTTAGTGGGAGAGTGATACGAATTATTGTTTTGCATATATTTAATGGAGACGGGGACTTCTGGGCCAAAATTGTAATGAGTTGAGATATGACTTAAAAAAAGCGCTATTTTTTTCTATTTCAAAATATTAAAAAACCAGCTCAATTGAAAATCTTGAAGACGAGAAATCTTAATACTAAATTTATTTCACTAGCAAAATAAAATATCGATTACTAAAAATTATTTAAACAATATTGCGTATTATAACACTTGCATCACAATTTGATATTAAATCAATCAGAGTGAACAAAACTTAATCATAATAATAATAATAACCATTTAAAATACCAAATAATAGTGTAATAAAAATAAATTCTGAATCGATTTCCGTTAATCGATTAATTATTTCTTGTGTTTATCAACTGTATTTTTAAGCTGTGACAGCTGACAGCTCCATTTTCTGTCAATCAGGCCCACGAATGTATGGAAGA
Organism: Eilema depressum; assembly: GCA_914767945.1. Classification (NCBI taxonomy): domain Eukaryota; kingdom Metazoa; phylum Arthropoda; class Insecta; order Lepidoptera; family Erebidae; genus Eilema; species Eilema depressum. Next base: position 22,256,882 of record OU612020.1, read on the forward strand.
GTATCCATCTCCTTTCTGTTCTTGCTAAATTATTTTTGTAAAGATAAGTAATAGACCAAGATATTTAATTAATTATTTAACAACATCCAACTAAGCTCAAAATGTCTATCGCAACTTTCGGACGAACTCAAAGAAGACACCCAACAGAGAATATTAATATGACAACATAATACTAAAAACGTCAAAAAGGAACTTTTTCTTGAATTATCTTAAGCAGCATAACGAACTGACCATAACAACCTAATAATATTTGTTCACAAGTTTGTAATCCACACCGTCCATTGTCGGCTGTTCATTTCTAATCCTCTTTGCTCAAATGGCATTTCCTGAATAGCGTCGCAAATCCGTCACATTCGGACAATCAAAGAGAAAACGTGCGACAACCTCAACAGGACTCGTAAGCAATCGTTAGTGGTACAATCCCGACCCCCCGGAGACAAATCCGATCGAAACTGCAAAAGGAGCGCGGAAAAAAAAATTAAAAAAAAAACCAGCCGAATGGACACGAGGCCGCGACAGATGTTGAAAAAAGTTTGGTATGTAGAAATCTCGTTTATGGCTGGCTGAGGGATTGTTTGCAAATTGGGAGAAATCGTGCAAAGGGGTGAAAGTGGAATTATTGTCATTAGAGGGTTAATAGTGTAACCCTATTAGTGCGGTGTTGAGTTCGGGTCGTTGTGGAGATAACAGTGGTACCTAATCTTTTATTTAGCTCGTCTATTTTTGGTGAGCTTGTGTTTATTTTGTGTAAGGACGTAGCAAAAGTTCTCACCTCACATATCTGGAGCGCCAATGAATATACCTATCCGTTTAAATAATTGAGTATTGTTGTTTAATAAAATTAATTGCATAAAATTATATTCTTGCATGATGAAATCTACGTATACAAAAATAGTGAAAAAAGAAAAACTATAAAGAGTATCTAAGTAGATTTTTCGAAAACCAACATTGTATCAAATTTTTGCCAAACATTGTATCAAAATAATTATAAAATATTTTCTACAGATGAAAATATATCTATATATCCATAATATAGACAACAAAGAAATCATCAGCATCGAAGTTTAAAAAAAAATTGTGCGTTTCCGAACGAACACGGTTTCCTCGAAAACTTTCACAAATTGTTAGCAGTTAACATCTCATTGTAAGTAATCAGTAGGCTTGTACAGAAGTTGACACGTAAAGACTATTTAATAATGAAATATCTCGCAACCATCAGCTGCTTCTTCCATTATGGCTTTTTTTATCTGTTAACAGCTCTCAAAGCGCCTTGTGGTCAAAATGTCAGTGACATTCGAACGCACCTGTGCACGTGCTATAGATAAAAAAGATTGCTGTTTTTGCTGCAAAAGATGTCTGCATTGTTTAGGTAATAATTTTGGGTATCTACATAAAACTTCTATTAGAAATTCTCGTGTAACCAAACGCCTACGAAGCAGCTTGCCTAATTTTTATAATTTCTTATGCGTATTTTTTATTTTTGAGTAGGTATTTAGTATGTCTAAGAATAGGTTTTAAGTTATTATTTACATCTCTAAGTGATAAGGCATATCCACTCTATATATTTTTGTTTTATTTTTTGGTAAATTTTTGTATAAGTAATTACTTTTTTTATGAATTGGCATTAAACATACCTCTACATACAGTGCCTACATGTATTGGTAGATAACATCGGTAGCTAACCCTTAGTTTTTAAGCTTCTACAACCAACCCTATTATGTTTAATTATTATCTAATCTACACTAATATTATAAAGAGGAAAGATTTGTACCTATTTTTGTATGTTTGTATGTTTGTAATGAATAGGCTCCGGAACTACTGTACCGATTTCAATAATTCTTTCACCTATAGGAAGCTACACTATCTGGGAGTAACATAGGCTATATAACATCACGCTACTACTAAAGGGAGCGGAGCAGTGAGCATAAATGTCAATAAATCGGGCAGATTTCCATACATTAAAGTTGGACCGGAATCCGAATTCCACGCGGGCGGAGCCGCGGGCAACAGCTAGTATATAATATATCGATGACAAATATTTTCTATTTACATAATTTTTATTTCCTGTCATAAACTAAATTATATCATCAACACGAGATTAAAAAAGAAACTGTTAGATATAAATAAATTTGATTCCTTTCTATATGACAAATGAAATCACCTCACATTTAGGTACCTAGGTACAAAGACTAGAAACACTGTTATGTGACCCTTTTAAATTATAATTTCATATTTATTGTTTAATTCAAGTGTATATTGAAAGTATTGAAAGCTCTCGCATGTGCACTCTAAAGTCCAGGTGTTCATTTATTTCAAATACCACTTACATTTGAACCATTTATGTAATAAATAAGTTCCGTATCTAATTTGTCACGATACATGCTAAAATAAGCTCTAAACTACGGTATTAAAGATCTTAATCGTGTGCATTTCATTTACTTTTTTTTCAGCCACCTAAAGCACCCGTTCAAAAATCAAACAATAACCATAGTCATTTAAAAATATTTGCACAACCTTTGTTTAATAGTTGCTCAATTGATTTACTTATAAAAATAAAACAACATAAAGGTAATATTTTTCGTTTTAAAAATAAAGGGACAAAATATTTTACAAGAGTGCTTATGTTAACAAAAGGAGGGAAAGTATCTATTGGAGACCGGAACGTTATTCGGAGGGCTTCCGGGCGCTCTCTTGGCGTTTCCGCGCGCTCGAGTGGCGGGCCAACCAACATGGCGACAATATTAATCAATATTTCAACAACATTAGCTGCGACGTTGGAGAGGCTCTCAAGATGAGACAGCTACTTGCTGAGTTTCATTTTGTGTCTCAAGATATGTAAGTAGGTGTATCTGACTCTTGGGTATTGAGAGGGAAATGAGGAAATGTTGAATTTGAGTTTTGAGGGCGGAAGTTCAGTTTCATTTATATTTTAAAGATATTTTATCGGCATTTTGGGTTTAAACCTTATGTAGATCATACCAACCTAAAGATTATTCGAACATTTGCTACCTAACCTATGCATCTCACACGTATATGTAAAGTTAAAAAACGATTTTCTCTTATGCGCCTTCATAATTCCCTGCAAGTGGGAACGCAAAGTACCCATTTGATACCTTAGTCGTAAAAAAACATTGCGTTTAAACATATCCTCTGAGGCGCACAAGAGTCCTTAATCTAAAAACGTTGATTTCATTCCGCCAAGTTTATTTTCAATACAAAACAACACGACAATAGATTTTCAAACAAACGGTTGAACAAATTGAGCTTGAATGCGCACGCGCACCCGTGGCGCGGACGCTGGAGGGCGCCACTGGGCGGGTGCCAACCCCGGCCTGCCTATAGTACAACCCTGGGCTGTCTAACCGTGGTTATTGAGTATTACCACTGGGTTAATGAGAATTCACGGGATGCATGTCAGGACAATATGCCTCGAATACTTTTGCTTAATTAAGAGAGACAAATGTGAGGGTTATGACGCGGAGTCATGACGTTCATTTTTGAATTACTAGCTTTTTCACAGTTCATGTATGTATACATACTTTAAGTTTGGACCAGCTGTGCAATTCTCTAAGCGTTCAGCGTCGAGCACAACGTTGCGACAACCTTGATCGAGATTGTCATTGGTCGATATCCAGTGACGTCACCCTGTCTGACTAATGAATGACAGTCTTCGATATTCGACAGGTCCAAACAAAAGTAAACGGGCTAATTATGTTTGTTGATTATTACTTACGGACACGAAAAAGTTCCTGTGGATTACTTAAGTTATCAACTAGGTGTTCCACAGGTATATCTCAATACCTCATGACAGCACAAACACTCGCTTTGTAACAAGTGTAACAACTCGTGTCTCGTTATGTTACGGTTGCGTTGCGGTATGTAGATTCAACAAGATCTGACGAAGACGAAGAAGAAGCCAACGATACCAGCTAATTGACTGATGAGGATAGAGTAGGATTTCCTCATGGGATTGTGGGGCCAGCACCAGTCGGTCGTCGCTATCCGAGAATCCTGGGATCCAAAGTGTACCTAAACTTTGGATTCCACCGGAAATGGCGATCGTATGATAACGTAGACATTACGCATGGTAACGCCATTCAGTACGCAGACGCGACTATAATATGGGGTTCTTCAAGAAGGGCATTAGACGGTTTCTTCAGGGTCGGCAGCACGAGTGTAGCGCCCCTAGTGTTGCATAAGTCCATAGGCCACGGTAACCACTTTCCGTCAGGTGGGCCATGTGCAGACAAGCCACCTAATTGGTATAAAAAAAAAGGTATAGGACCGAGGACCCTGGGCCCCAAAGTGTAGGTACCTAAGTTTTGGATTCAACTGGAATTGGCGATCGTATGATAACGTGCATATTACGTATTGTAAGGCCATTCAATTCGCACAAGGCAAGTTAAATCAAAGCGTGTAAAAATAGCGCTAAGGTCGACAAGAAGCCACACGACCCATCAATACCATCAACACATCGGAAGCCATGGGATCGCTCCAATCAGGGGAAGCTGCACAAATAACAAATAAACATTCAACCCTGTACAAAAACAATCGTATTTGTTTAGCGGTGGGGAGCGACACAGGGTTTTGAATACAATTTTACTATAGCACCACTGCACTGTAGCACACTTTGTGTCGTTATAATTTTATTTATTCTGGTAACTCAGTCTCAGTAACTGACAATTATAACATACTAGCTGTTGCCCGCGGCTCCGCCCGTGTGGATGTCGGTTATCGCAACCAAACAGCATAATGTCCTTTCCCAAGGTCTAATCTATCTCTGTACCAAATTTCATCAAAATCGGTTCAGTGGTTTAAGCGTGAAAGCGTAACAGACGGACAGACAGATAGATAGAGTTATCTTCGCATTTATAATATTATATTAATATAGATTTGTCAGTTACAGGCTACTCTGGATAAAATCGGCAATTTTAGAATTTATTTTAATCTACAAATAATTACAGGTTTTTAAGCGAACTTGTAAAGAAAATAAGTAAGAGCGGTAAGGTCTTTGGTACCTGCTCTAGAAAAAACTGCCAAATATTGTATAATTTTCGAGAGCACCTACACTTTAATCACTACCTATCCTCGTTCCATTATTTCGTTTGTCATCATTTCACGCAATAAATGCATCTTACCATGCCGGCCACTTGCTTTCTCAGATTCCTTATTTTATCCTTTTCCGTCTCATCACACACGCCATCCTACACCAAATCCCAAAATAATGGAAGAACGAGAACTGTTTTACAAAGGAAACTTTGAAAGGACGACATGGACTCTTTTAACCGAGATTGGTGTAATGAGATAGAGAGACATGGGAAGATTAAGTGAGTTCTCTGTTCAGGAAACAAACAAAACAGACTAGAAAATTCACAACTCACACTTTTAAAAATCCCAATATTCTAAAGTACTTTCCTCAAAAAACGTTCAGAAATGATTGTGACTCGCCAACCAACAATCCGAAACATTGTTTCGCACGTTGGCGTCGCGCAGTCGTTCAGTAATTGCTCCAATCGCGGCGGAAACACGCGCCGACTCGTATTTATTTATTTACTTAGTATTTACAGTAACGAGTGCCGTTGCCCGGGGCTGGCAACACTGCGAAACTGTTTTTTGGCAGCGCTCGTCGGTTTTGTACCGCCATGCTGTATTTACTAATGACTTTGTGATTCCCGTTTTAATAAAACTTTTGGACGATTTCATTATTATTGTGACTGGATTTTGATAAAGTTAAATTACAAAGTAGTGGTACCTTCCTAATACCAATGTGTACCCACTGTGATACAAAGTTCATCCCTTTTCCTGCGAGTGTCATATATGGCAAGAGTGTAGAGGTTTAGGTGTTAGAGTAACGATTGAGAGATCGACTCCGGTTTCCTAGACGGCCGAAGCGGTGGGTTACAACAACACCACCAACGTGAACCAAACAAGCTATTTAGCTTAGCTGTAGGGTTTAGCGAGAATACTAGTGATGTCGGTTTTGCTTATACAGCTGTTATAGAGATAACTGCCATTTGATCTCCCAATCCAGAGAGGAAAGTCTTATCCGTTAATCAGCAGGTGTTACCGGACTACCGGTTTACAGGCGAAAGGTTGGCGTGGGCCTTATTCAATCTGTTCATAGAGTCCAGGGTGTCCATTGTCCACCCTATTCTAGTCCTAAATCCGTTAACTCGTACAATCTGGAAATCAAATCCGATGTCTGTTGCAAAGCTGTGGCACTGGCGCTGTTCCTTATGGTCAGCTAACGATTAGATTTTTTAAATTGCTAGTACATAAATACGTGCCTTTGAAAATACATGTAATTCATGTAAAGCCGTCCTTTGCTGTAGGTTGTTAAATATTTGTGAGCCAGTACTAAAAACAGGCGTGGACGACAAGGTCCATAGAAGGGGGACTGTATCTCTAGTGTTCATTGGGACAATCCTATTTGTGTTAGAGTTACGTACTAAAGTTCACTTGTTAGTCGATTGACGAAAGAGGTTCTTCAGCGCAGGCTTTTCTTACGAGTTTGGTGTTAGACGCCAGTTCTGATAAAGTCAGGATAAGCCAAATCAATGATGATAAGAAGGAGCTGAGAAAAAATGTAAGCTGGATACAACAGGGCTAACGCTGTGGTCATGATAATGATATCTTTGGAAATTAGAACTTGGCAGAAGAAGAATCGAGCGAGACCTGAGAGCGTTATTTCTTCAAGACATTGCTGTTACATACCAATTATTTTTATTTTCCACATTAAATGTGAGAAATTCTGTTTTTATACTCATAAAAACGCCGTGCTTACTTTGGGTCTAGATAGCGTTATGTAGAATGTCCCACGATATTTCTTTATAACTAGCTGACCCCGCGAACTTCGTACCGCCTAACAGTCAATACTTTAAAAAAAAAAATCTCTTCGTAAGAACCATCCTTCTAGGAAAATATTCTAAAAAAAGAATTAGCGAAATCGGTTCAGCCGTTCTCGAGATTTGCGCTTAGCAACATATTTGGGGATATCATTTTTATATTATAGATTATTATTTTGTAAAATGTCCTAAGACTACAAAAGTATGGTCACAATAGTCATTTCGTATCAATTGGCTCAATCCTGCTATAAACACGCGCCGCGGTCGCGCCCGTCAGCGCGGATCGCTCTACTCTCTACAGCTCTATGCTCAATGTAGAGTTCGTGTCGGGAAATAAAAAATGTTTTGTGAATTTTCTGCACGGCTCTCCGAGTGGAGGGTGGCGGCAGAGGGTGGCTTTTGATTGTTGGGTTGCTAGTGTTTTATTTCACTATTTTGTTGTATTTTATTTTATAAGTTACGACTGTATTTCGTTAAAAAAGTAGACAGATGAGTTAGTGCAATTATATATGCAATGTTTTTAGATCTCACATACATATTTAAAGGTGTGAATGATACATAATATGTATACCTATGTAATGTAAGGCTTTCAATATTTTTTTCTATACTACCTGTCAAGGTATTATGGTAATACCTAGGTGTCACCGGGTGCTTATTCAAGCGATGCTCTTGTTTGACGAGGTTGCGACTGGAACCAGAATGCACAGTTGGGTATGAAAGGAACTTCATCCCTCGCACGCTTAAACTGTGATATGAAGGTGCTGCGGTTTGTCCAAGCGACTTTAGTAGAGGGTTCTTCAACAAGGACATTAGAAGGTTCTTACAAGCAGGAAAGTTCGGTAGCGCGCGAGAGTAACGCCCCTGGTGTTGCACGTATCCATTTTCTCTAATCATATAGTTTTCTTACCGTTCGAAAAATCCCCGCCGGATACCTCCCCGCCGGAGCTGGTGGGGGGTTATGTCGGACTTGAACCGACTAAAACGCACGCCGTCTGTGGGCCGTCGGTTGTCGGAGGTCGTAGACATATCCCTCGCACCCCGGCCGATCTCTAATCATATACCTAGCAGTTTGTAGATACATATAGCAATAACTGAAAGCTCACTATACGTTTGTATACAGGATGGTGTTAAGATAGCAACATAAAACAAACAGGCACACACACGCACGAGCCGAGAGAGACGGGGCGTGGCGCGGGGGCGGAGTCCCAACGGTGGCGTTTCAGGCTCTCTTTGTTCAACGAAATCTGGCGTTCATGAGCACTTAAGACTTAAGGACAGGACAAGAACAAAGGACCTAGGTACGTAGCTTTGTTTAGTATACCTTATGTTTAGAATACCTTTTATTTTCAAGGAATATAGCTTAGTTGATAGAGCTTTTTAGCCTTAGATTATCGTGGGACCTAATAATGATTGGTGAAATGTGGGTGTTAATTCACCTCTGCCTAACCCTCCAGGGATAAAGGAGTGATGATGTATGTAGGTATGTATGTATGTTAGATTATGCTAACTATTCAAATCGATTGATATTGGAAAAAGTTGAATGTTCAGGCGGGACTCGAAGCCGCGAGCAGTCCCTTACAGGGGGAATGCTCTGACGTTGACTCTGAGCGTTTGAAATTATACTATCATTTTGAGGTGACGGCATTCCCGTTGTAAGACACTAGTTGCAGGTTCAAGTTCCGCCTGAGCATTTAATAGTCTCAGGTTTCTGAACATTTTTTTTGTACTAAGTACTTAGGTCGCAGACAAGCACACGGCCCTCCTGATGGTAAGAGGTTGCCGTGGCCTATGGGCGAGTGCAACACCAGGGGAGTTACACTCGTGCTGCCGACCCTTTAAGAACAGAGAGATTCTGTGCCGTCAGCGAAAAAGACAAGCAAGACAAACCTTTGGTCTTCCCACTGACAGCACAAAACCTCTTCAGTGACCTCTGGCTATTGTACACACCGCCGGGAACACCCGCGGTATTCTGTAGGGCGGAGGTACTTCCCCAGTCGGACCGCTCGATTGGGACAGAAATACAGTCAGACCCGTCATTTTATAGTTTCTGTCAATACGGTATTACACGTCGTGGTGGCAAACGGATTGTTCGATATGGATAATATTGGCAGATATTTATAGAGTTAAGGATGTGTGTTGTAGGTACATAATGGCAAATCGTCTTCAGACCTTTGGGGTCGAGTGAACCTCACCTAAAAGCTGCACCTGCTGGTTAACGGGCTACGACAAATTATAAGAAGATATACTAAATTCTACGTAAAATGCCAGCAGCATTATCTAAGTAGCTATCCTCCGCTTTAATTGTGGGATAGCTTCTTGACAGTTCAGAAAGCTTTTCTGGTATAAAAAAGTAGTTCAGGCCTTTTAAAATATGATTGAAAAAGAAAATATAACAAAGACATACAAATAACTACCTAATAGGTAAGTAATTTACCTTCCTACTAACTGTAAAAGTATCAAATACAACTCCAAAACTGTTTTAAATTTTTCGTGGTTTTAATCGTTTTACCCACTGAAGAGCTTTGTAGATATGCTTAGCTCAATAATTGTAGAATATAACAAATTACAAGGGTTACCTATTTCTAATGGTGATATTTATTTCTTATTTCTATCACACTACTCTGCTGGCAACTCTGAAAGAGTTTCACTCGACAAAAAAACAGTAGATGAACAACACATTAGTAAATAAGTGAAATCACACTCACACAATCACACAATTTGGCGACATGTAGGTGTAAAATATATCCCTGCTTCTCCCCTAGAGGAGTAGTAATAGAGAGAATAATTAAATAATTTGTCAACTTATTAAACAATGTAAAGAAAAGTTTACATAGGTATGCACCTCTTTCAAAACAATATTTCTTTACTAACCAAATAATCATAAATAATGACTACACCATCTTTTTACAACAATGTTATATAATTAATTACGTCACATCCTCACAACACATTTGATGACGTCACAATTAATTTGTCAACCATAACTAAACGATAAAAATATTATAAAAAAAAGCACGAACATCTGCTTCTGCTGTTAACTGTTAACAATTACAAATAACCCACTAAATAAACTTCTAAACAACGCGTGAAATATTAAAAAAAAAACTGTTTACCAACCATGACGGATCATTTTAATTTCAATGTTTAACAACCCTATGAAAAATTCCCTTAGTAACTCCATAAGCGCATACAACCAAAAATGTACTCTACATACCCAAAGCTAAGATTCAAAATCATCCGTGGGATTGGTGATGTCACCCCACGAGCAGAAGTAGGAGGTCCCGCAGTATGGGAGGTGTTGATAGGCGGGGCCGCCAGCTCGCTCAGTTCGCCAGTCGAGTGCGAGCGGCGCGCCATGCCGCACCACGATGACACCTCCGCACAGCTTCGCCATCAGAAACTTACTCCCCGAAGCCTCCTCGCGATCTCCGTCACCATCAGACACGGAACTAGACGTCACAGGAACAGAAACTCCACCACCAGGCTCGTCTTCAACAACACCAGAAAAGAAAAACGAAAAGCCAGCGTACAGCTACAATGCTCTAATCATGATGGCAATCAGAAGCAGTCCAGAGAAGAGACTCACCCTCAATGGCATATACGAGTACATAATGAAGAATTTTCCATATTATAAGGAGAATAAACAAGGTTGGCAAAATTCTATAAGACATAATTTGAGTTTGAATAAGTGTTTCGTGAAAGTTCCGAGACATTACGACGATCCGGGTAAAGGGAATTACTGGATGCTCGATCCGTCTTCTGACGATGTGTTTATTGGTGGGACTACTGGGAAACTGAGAAGACGGTCTACTGCAGCTTCTAGATCAAGATTAGCAGCTTTTAAACGTGGAGCTCTTCTACATCCAATGTTTGGGAATCCCTACGCTTCGCTTGTGGGATTGTATCCTCCTTTACTGTCTGTCTACGGGAGGTATGCCTTACCAAGTCCTCTGCTGAGGTTACCACCGCCTCCGCCCAGTCCGTACCACCAGTTGTACAGAAGAATTCATGGTATACCACCTCCGGGGAGCCCGCCTTCTCAAGAAGATCCTCCGTACGTGAAACACAGTTGATGAGTGGATTGCTAGCAACCTTCTCCGAGATATAGCTGGTATATTTCTGAGAAGGCATGTGACTGTGATATCCTAGAGTGTACAGAATAAAAGTGCTACCTTATTTATTATTAATGTAAGATTAATATTTAAATTTTAACTTAATGAGGCTTAATTTTAAGTTACGAAGCAATAAACGATGTTGTCGAAACGATTTTATAGTTGATTTATTGTTTTTTTGAACTGTTGGTGAAGTATGTTAGGCCTATATTGTTCTGTAGTTACATTCTTGTTTATCGATATGAATTAAACAAATATAATATAGTTTAATTCCGATTAATTAGTTGAGTAAAACGTGGTCGGTTTATTTGGAATTGACCGCGGTTCTCACATGTGTAAAATCCACGCTAAAAGTGTTGTTACTTGTGGTAACCTATTTGTTTGTCAGCATAGTTGTATAATAAATAGGAATTTGACTCTGTGGTTCCCTGGCATTATTTTGAGCTTATATTTGCGAATCGTGCGAAGTGGAGGAGGAAGAGCCGGAAGGCGGACCCTGAGCTCCGAGGTCATCTTGGCCACGGATGCAATCAGGAAAATGCATCTACATGAGGATGATGATTTGCGTACGACTATGAAATGTGTTCGATTCTTGGGTCGGGCAAAGGGTTTTAATTTATCTATTTTTGGGAATTTGTCAATGGCAGTCCGGAATACGGAAATTATGCCTGATAGGTGCACTACTTGTCTGATATCTATTGAGTAATATAACATACCCTAGTCTATCCTTCTCGTGATATAGAAATCAGTTGAATAAATATATACATATTTTAGGATATAGGGTGACACAGGTACCTATTACACAGCCCCATCTTGTATTAACATTGCTGACAATATGGATTCTAGAATACGAATAAAAACATAGGTCTGTACTAAGTATTACATTCTCTTCATCACAGCGTTAAACCGGTTCGGGGATCCGGTTAACCAGTCTAAATTCGCTAAATAGGTACTAAACGTACGTTATTTTCTTTTAAATGCATGCATTACTGTAAGTAGATACTTGGCCCAAAGAACACAGGCAATTTGCCTGCATAAAATCCATCCATCCCCACACGTTGTGACTGGAAACAGTACGCACAGTCAGGTGTGAAAGGAACTTCATCCCCCGCGCACAAACTGTGGAATGAACTCCCTGCGGTGGTTTTTCCAAGCGACTACAATAATAATATGGGGTTCTTTAAGAAGGGCATTCGAAGGTTCGTGCAGGGTCGGCAGCGCGCTTAACACCCCTGGTGTTGCACACGTCCATAGGACACGGTAACCGATTTCCGAGGTGGTCTGTATGCTTGTCTGCTACCTAAGTAGTATAAAAGGGTTATTGGACGATTCGCACGAATTGAACTCGCACGAAACGTGCGAATCGACTCCTTTAATTTTTTAATTTTATTTCTGTAGGCGATTCGCACTATAAGTTAATTTATTGGTGTGCGAATCGCCACCTCCAAAATTATGTAGTAGGCTATTGGCACACATTTTATGTTATGTTTATTTTGGGAATAAAAAAAATAAAGTACAGTCGTACTCAACGACTAATTCCCAGTCGCATCCGAAGCTTGCACCTCGGAGTCTGGGGTCCGCTTTACCAGTCTAAACTGCGGATTTGGCTTGACTTCGGTATTTTCCGTGAAGCGACTGCCATCTGAGTACGACTGTAATAAAACTAAAAGTAGTCGAAGTTCAAATAACAGATATTTACTTAAAAGTAAGAAAATGTGCAATAAATCAATAATCAATAATTTTGTTAAAAATGAAGGTTTCCAAGATTAGAAAAAATTTAAAAAATTTCCGTATAAAAAAAATCTTTGCACTGAGCGGGAATCGAACCTGTGACCTCATTTTTAGTAGCAGTCAAATACTCTATCGTATCTAATTAGAGTATACTAATATCTGGGCTAATATTATAATGGAAGATTATTATTTTTGTATGTATCGAATAAACTCAAAAATTACTGGACCGATTTCAAAAGTTCTTCCGCTATTAGAAAGCTACATCATCAGGTACTAACATAGGCGCTACCATCAGTGATGAAAGGGATCAGAATTCCACGCGGGCCGAGCCGCGGGCAACAGCTATATCGTCACTAGTAATCTTATATCAACGATAACCTCGGTGTGGTGGTATGGTCCAAGGTGAATAGCTCTGGGGACCTGGGATCGATCCCGGGTGGGGTCTAGTGAAACTGTTTCTGTTAGGAAGGCCACAGTAATAGAAGTTTACAAATGCAGAGAAAAGTGGCAGCTAACAACAGCAGGCATTCTCCATGTCACGTGGAGGCCAGAAACTGTTGGCGAAAGGTGGATATATAATACCTATATCTCTGCCTTCACTTTCAAGGATCAGAGGAACAGGATCAAAAAATTCACGCAGACGAAGTCGGGAACAACAGTTAGTTGCGAGGGATATCGCTATGACAATCTCACCTCCGGCAACCGACGGCCCACAGACGGCGTGCGTTTTAGTCGGTTCGAGTCCGACATAACCTCCTCCTCCGGCCCCGGCGGGGGAGGTATCCGTGGGGATTTTTCGCACGATACAAAAAAAAAGGGAACAACAGTTAGCGTCATACTTCCTTTTTTTTATTTAGGACACGTCAATTTGACTTCGCCTCGCCTGATGATAACCTGAAGGCAAAGTCTCGGAAACTCGGAGGGTCACCATAATAGACACGTACCATGTTACAACTTACTTTTTACGTCCCGCTTAAAGGACCCGGGACTGTAGGAGGAGGGAAACACGTTCGTACTAGTATAGGGTCTATATTTCATAAATATCATAAATGTGAGTTTGTGAATCTGTTTCGATGTTTGTTGCTCAATCACACTCAAACGGCTGAACAGATCTGGCTGAAATTTGATGCAGGGATAGACTATAGTCTGGAATACCACACAGGCTTTTAACGGGATCAGAATTTCACGTGGACGGAATAATAGGTAATTGCTAATTTATTGATATATTGAAATTAATAAAAATATTATAAGATACACTGTCATGTGTCTGACACACACAAATATATACACAACTAGTGTACACATACATACATATTCATATAGGCGCGGCGTGAAGGCTTGTAAATCCCCGAAGGGATAGTCAGAAGCGTATTAACACCATTGCCTACTCTTATGATTTTTGGTCCCATGTGATATCTAATATATATCTAATATATAAAATTCTTCTGTCACGGGGTGCGTAATCGAACTCCTCCGAAACGGCTCGACCGATTTTGATGAAATTTTTTGTGCTTATCCGGTATCTATGAGAATCGGCCAACATCTATTTTTCATCCCCCTAAGTGATAAGGGTGCAGCGGGAACGGGATTTGAATACCACGCGGGCCGAAAATATGGCGGTACGAAGTTCGCTGGGGCAGCTAGTAATATATATATATTGCCTGCCTCTGTGGCGTAGCGGTAGTGAACGCGGCTGCTACGCAGGCGGCGCGGGTTCGATCCCCGCTCAGTGCAAATATTTGTATGCATGAATATGAATATTTGCATTGGTCTGGGTGTTTCTATGTATAATATGTATGTATTTCCAAAAAAAAAAAATATGTATCTATGTATGTTTATCCGCATTCTAGAACCCATAACACAAGCTAGTTAAGCTATGCTTACTTTGGGTCTAGATAGCGTTGTGTAGAATGTCCTACAATATTTATTTATTTCCCCTGTTAGGTGGAGGCCAGAAACTGTTGGCGAAAGATGGATGTTTAATTTAATTCCTATAACTCTGCTTAAACTTTCAAGGATCAGAGGAACAGGATCAAAAATTCACGCAGACGAAGTCGGATACAACAGTTAGCGTCATACTTCCTTTTTTTATTTGGGACGCGTCAATTTGACTTCGCCTCGCCTGATGGTAAGCTGAAGGCAAAGTCTCGGAAAATAGGGTCACCATTATAGACACGTACTATGTTACAATGGTGGCACTCAGCTTGACGGCCTCATCAGATGCTTTTTCACGCCCCGCTTAAAGGACCCGGGACTATAGGAGGAGGGAAACACGTTCCTACTGTCTATATCTTATAAATATCATAAATGTGAGTTTGTGAATCTGTTTCGATGTTTGTTCCACAATCACACTCAAATGGCTGAACAGATCTAGCTGAAATTTGGTACAGGGATAGACGTAGTCTGGGATACCACACAGGCTACTTTTTAACAGGATCAGAATTTCACATAGGTGGAACAATGGGCTACAGCTAGTTGTATATAGTTGAATTAATAAAAAAAAATATTAGATACACTGTCATGTGTTTGACACACACAAATATTACACAACTAGTGTACACATACATACATATTCATATAGGCGCGGCGTGAAGGCTTGTAAATCCCCGAAGGGACAGACAGCAGCGTATTAACACCATTGACAATTGCCTACCCTTATGATTTTTGGTCCCATGTGATATCATATTGCCGTCAAGCCAGACCGAAATAAAAAGGAGGGAATAAAGTAAAATTTCTTGATGAAAGAACTTTACTATCTTTTTTTTTAAAAAAAAAACAAGAATTACGCGCGAAATTAGACCACCCCACGGGTCACTAAATAAGCTAGAAATAGTGTTGAAAAGAGTTAAATCCTACCGAGACCCGGAAGACGTGAAATAATGTCTAGATGTCAATAAAATAAATATATATAAATAAATCCAACAACAATTACTCGTTCTGAAAAAAGAACAGTAAGTATAAACCAAGCAATAAAACAGAATGACACATAATGCGAAATTTTTACACGAATAAAACGACACATTATTAGCAATACCTTAATTATTTAAAGTATAATGGCCGTCTTCATTAAAATATACGACAATTAAATAGTCTTGTGGCTTGTTTTTTTTAAGATTTATTTATAGTAATGCGAATTGGCGGAGACACGCTAAATATTTAATCGTCGGACTAACGATTGTGGTGCGCCGTCTAAACATTCGCGCACTAAAAACTTACGAGACCAAAGTGTGTATTAATGTGTGTATTAATGTGTCAATGTGCCCGTTTGTTTGTAACGACGTGGTTTAATTTAAATGATGGTGTAAACTCAGTAATATTTCTTTAGTTTTATGAGCGTCAGTCGCGTTCAGAATCTTCTGAAAGTTAAGCTGAAATAGAAGATGGTTTTGTATTTATAGCGATAGGTTTAGATTATAGAAAATACATAGATGTGGGAAATGGAATGCAATTGTGTGAAAGAGAAGAATGTACAGGAGTGAAAGGATTAGCGAGACGGAAGGGGACAGTTAATTATAAGATAGCGGTTGTATCAAGTTGTTAGGCCTTTGCTCTGATGATTAAGTAACTCTATTATAATATCTATTAACTGGAATATAACATTCTCTCCGAATGCCAGGATGTACAGGATCCTCGAAGGCCTTACCTTCACATAATTTTCGCTACGTTTCGATGAAGAGAAATTTGAACGAGGCTACGAACTAAATCCAAAGGAAGGAGAAGGAAAAAGCCTAGTAAGTAACTGGGAAGAAAGCTAAGACGATGATGATGAAAATAAATTAGATTAGTAGGTAACATAACAGTATTTACAAAAGCTCAACCGCAAGTGACAGCTAGTCGCGACAAAAAAAAATGTCACGCTTTTTAACAATCTTTAATTGAACCTCACACAGGACGAGCAACCAACACATTTAAAATAATTATCCAATTCTAAACTTCAAATACACATTTAGTAAATTAATAGCCAAAAAACTTCTATAAACACGGTTTTTTTATCAACATTATCACAATTCCTTGTGAAATGAAGCTATCCGGCGCTTTATAATTTCGTTCACATCAAAGCGCATACCGGTTCCAACATGGCGGATTTGGCGCCATTGAACTGTGACAGACGGAACTGGAAATGACGTCATTAAACTATGTTTTCTGTGACGAACGGAACTGTGAGATCGTTAGTTGTCTAATTTGGCAAATGCTGCTATTATAATGTTTGTCTATGGAATACAGTATCTAACGACTATTAGTAAAATGTCTTCATTTGAACTATCGACCCACTAATGTGCATTATAGTTTGATTTTCCGTTAAATTTAAATCAGAATGTCAACATTCTGGTGGGGTCTTGAATCCGTCATGGTAAGAACGAAAAGAAGAAAAAATAATGTTGCTCCTACTTCGCATGCATAAATCAATCTATAGAAAGTAGAAGGGCAACCTCGTACCTACTCCTTAACGGCCGTTCCCAATAACCTATGTGGAAGCTTTGGATATTGCATACCTACCTAGCTTCTCGGATTGACGCAAGAATTGGCGAAATTTAAATAAATATTTTTATATAAAGAAGGAAAAGTCTTGGAAAAAAGGGTCATCATTATAGACCATGTTACAATGGTGGCACTCAGCTTGACGGCCTCATCAGATGCTGATGCTTTTTCACACCCCGCTTAAAAGAGGGGAAAGGTCTGTAGGAAGAAGGAAATACGTGTGCTGGTAAAGAGTTTTAAGACTTTATACTGCTATGTAGAAAAGAGTCACCAAACCGCTTGCTTCTTGATGAAATATTCTGTACTATATTCGATATTTTATTCACTTAATTCTGCCAACTATTTCAATTCCCTTCAGAAATCTTGCTTTAACATTAACTAAGTAATTTGTTTCATCGTTACAAATAACTTAAAGTTTTTAATTTTACTTGACGGAGTAATGTTCTCAAATACTAAATATAAGGGATGATTATTTTTATTTATGAGCAAATTTTCTTTCCCATTAAGCATATAAATCTAAAATAACTTTTGATTCGCGCACCGAACGACAAGAAACGACAGATATATCGCGCTGAAGTATTGCACCAGACGGAATAACAGCAAACAGACAATGGTCTCGTCTACGAGCACTGAACCGAATGTTTCCGATCTTAGAGGCTAAAGGTATGCCACCAGTCGCTGCCAACAAAAACAAGAAACCCGATACAGAGATAATCCGACCGCACGGTCCATCTCTCATTCGACACATCTTGCTCTAGAAATATTATGAAAACCACCAAACCCGCATAAATCACGATCGCCATTTTGTCCCCGCGTTCCCGCGCTTTTTCCCGACCACAGACAATTAGGCGGGTGACAGCGCACCATAAACAAGACGCGAGTTAATCCGCGGATTATTGTGAGCGCACACAACCGGCGTGCAGCGAGCATTTCTTGTAAATAATTGTAAATCTATGTCAAAACGCAACGACAGATACATATGTTAGAGGATTATGTAGCGAAGATTAACCCGTTTTATGCTGTTTTATGCGGCGCGTTCGGTTCGGCTATGTTCGGTTACTGACGACTTCCCGCCAAAATGGTAGTGTTAATCTGTGGTTAAATATGGTATCGTCACTGAACAGTTTCGGGAAACGATATCTAAATATGGATTCTTTTTGTAAAGTTTAAAAAAAAGTTTTCAGCTTGAAGGAACAGGACGACCTCTGTGGTACCGCTACGGTAGAGTCCGTAGAACGTTCGACTGCTAGGAGTGTTAGATCCGGTGTAACAGGTTCGATTCCAGAAATATCTGTAGGTATGCATTGGCCTGAGTGTTTCTATGTATAATATTTATCTATGTGTTTATAATAGAGAATGTTGCGATACTCCCTGACGTATAGTTTTCTATAGATGAAAGAATTTTTAAATCGTCTAGTAAGTCTTGAATTTATCCATTATGTATACAAAAAATACAAATCTTTTCTTATCATTATACGGGTATAGATGCCACCTGTATTTTAATTGCTACATTTATTCGAAGGAAATTGCTAAATAGCTCACATACGGTATTTAAACTTATAATGACAACAGCTTATGACAAAATCGTCAAGACAGAATCGTCATGAATTTCAATATAGACCATCGAGATCTATTATTGCATTTTTCATTGTCGTTGGCTAATCTTAGAAAGGGTTCACTCGGACAATCGGGACACAGTTCGGATATTTTCATATTTCTTTTGTTAAATTGTTTATACACATTATATTTATTCACAACTATGAATATTTGCACACATTGCTGTTTTCAAATCCGCTTTACCCTTCAAAACGGATGTTTTTCTTTTAAATTGTGTCTCCAAAATAGGATTTGTATATTATGGTATTTAAAAAAAATGTTATAATTATTGAAATTGTCGCTGGTTTCATTCATATGTCTGAAGCGAATGCTTTTGGATATGAATCAATTCCTTTTATCGAATGCTCTTTTGAATTCTCAATAATGGTTCAACAAATAGATTATTGAAATAAACTGCCCTAATATTTATTTTGTAAATGTCTTTTTTGAAATGTCCATTGAGTTTTGCTACGAGAATAAGTTATTATTCTCGTAGCAAAACGTTTATCCCGTTTAATGTTTGGTAGGGAATTTTCACTGTCCGTCGTTTCAAAAAGTCTGTCATCAGAGACTATGATGGTGCAGGGTCGTGTCGGGTATAAGTCGAATATAAATTGGCTCAGAGTGTATGGACTTCAAGGAAACCAACTTTCACCTAATGATTGCCAGACTCACTGGACATTGAGGACCTGAGGTGGAACATATCATAGTCTGTTCCGGAACAGATCATAGACTGCAAAGCAGCTGGAAGGCTCGACCTTAAGAACCTAGTAGTTCAGCGACTTCTTCTTTTGCGCACCATTAGGACCTGGAATTGCTTACCTGTACGCGTGTTTTCCTCTTCCTTCAGTCCTGGGCTCTTTACGCGGGAGTTAAAAAGCATCTGATGAGGCCGTCCAGCTGAGTCCTACCATTGTAACATGGTACGTGTTCATAATGGTGACCGTCCTTTCCCAGACTTTGCCATAAGCTTAAAAAAAATCTATACCTACTTAATCTATGCGTATTAATATTTGTACTGAGCAGGTATCGAAGTAGTAACCTATAAAGTAGAAGTTGAATGGTCTACAGACCGCTACGTCACACATCTACGTCACTACATAATCCGGTAATGCGGTTAAACTTTTTTGAACGCATGTTCAGCTACTTTTGACGTTGACTGAACCAAACCAGACCCCTTCAGTTCACTAATTACCCTCCCATTTCCCATTGTTTACCGATTTCGTCATTATTACCTTTTGAACCGAACTTCTAACGTTCACTCCTAAACTGCTAAGCTTTGATTGTACATCAAGAGTTGTTCATTAAACGCTATACTAATGTATGCAGTAGGGCTGCCACGAATAGATAATTATTTTTTGCTTTTTTTTTACTAGCTTTTGCCCGCGGCTCCGCCCGCGTGGATGTCGGTTATCGCGACCAAACATAGCCTATGTCCTTTCTCAAGGTCTAACCTACCTCTATACCAAATTTTATCAAAATCGGTTCAGCGGTTTAGTCGTAAAAGTGAGACAGACAGACAGACAGACAGACAGTTACTTTCGCATTTATAATATTAGTAGGGATTTTCTTTGTATTTTTTTGTGATTCTTTGATTCCTATTTTTTATTAATTTTTGAATGCTAGAAAATTAAGCACCGTGATAAAAGTCGCGCGTTATAAGAAAAAATAAATATATGTGATATCTCGCTATACCCCTACCTCCCCCCTGGTGATATTTCGTGATTTTTCCAAACAATTTTGAGCCTCACGTGAATAATGGACAGCCCAGCCCCTTAAACTGTTTGAGTTGTTACTCGTATTGGACTGAGGTAGCGTCTGTTAACACTACACGAGGAAGAAAAAACGACGAAAGTATTAAAAAAAAGTTAACCTTATCATGATAGCACCTCTATCATGATAAGGTTAACTTTTTTTTAAAATACTGTCAATCTTTGCGTAGGTTCTGCAAAGATTCGGAAGTAGGTATTTGTCGCCTTAGGACGCCCAATGGTGCAGTATACCCTAAAATGTAATCCTGCCAACCCTAGCGCAGTCTATGCACGTTGTTTATAAAACAATTCCCGAAGTTATGAACTCTTCTCGCCGCTTCATAACAATTTACACGAGATTTTTGTGTTCCTAGAAATGTTGGCCATGTTTTGTTTGAGAGCCTGTATTTGTACATGTTTCTTTATATACCTACTAAGTACTAGACAGCAAACAAGTATGCCTTATTACTTGCTGCGATAGAACTGTGATTCACCATAGATATATTCTCCTCCCCAAGGACTCGCCTTCATAGATATAACTGCAGTTTTCTGCAGAGTGGGGACTTCGCTGCAACCGGTGTAGCTACCAAGATATACCTATGCGACCTAAGCCACCTGGGCATACCTGATGGTCAACGAATGAGGCATTGGAGCAAGTTTCCCTCTCGGAGTAGGGAGGTCAGATAGCTGTGGCTACCTTCCTAGCCATAATTAATCAACTCTCAAATCAAATCAACAATGGTCCGAAATGAAAGTCGTGGATGAGACTGGAATTACCATTAAGATAATGATATGAAACTAAAAAGCACACTCAAGCTGTGGAATGAACTCCCCGCGATGGTTTTCCCAAGCGACTACAATATGGGGTTCTTCAAGAAGGGCATTAGAAGGTTTCTTCAGGGTCGGCAGCACGAGTGTGACGCCCCTGGTGTTGCATACGTCAATAGGCCACGGTAACCACTTTCCATCAGGTGGGCCGTGTGCTTGTCTGCCACCTAAGTGATATATAAAAAAAAAAAGTATAACTGCCATTTCTATCAGCCATGTTAACCCCCTTAGGGGTATACGAATATAACCCCTAAGGGGAAAAGACAGAGATGTAGGGGATATACCTATGTGTATATAGGTGCCAAAAATATTTCAGGCACAGACTCTTTAGCGATTTCTCGCTATTCCAACAGTCTTGTACACCGCAATATTTCTAACAGTTAACACGAACCAGCGACGGCGGCCACATCAAACGAACAATCGCTTAGATCAAAGCCGCCGCCGTAAAGGTGGGTAGCGACTGTACCTATCTGCATTGTGTTGCTTCAGACTGATCAATTTGTAGATACGTTTTATTGCTGGAGTATTGTTGGAGATAGATTTTAGGAGTCGGAAATGGACATAATTTTTTAGATTGTAGATCTTAAAGCATCATCATTGTCATCACAGCATGTTCAACTCCATCATCATCATCATCATCATACCATAACGCCTTTATTCCCGGAGGGTTATGCAGAGGTAAATAAATAAATAAATGTTTATTTCATAGAAAGGTTACATGCATTCAAAGATTATTATATATGTCTTTGCATGCATTGTACATAATTTTCCTACTAATATTATAAATGTGAAAGTTTGTGAGAATGGATGTGTGGATGTTTGTTACTCTTTCACGCATAAACGGCTGGACCGATTTGGTTGAAATTTGGTATGTATATAGGTTATACCCTGGATTAACATATAGGCTATATATCAGCGATGAACGGGATCAGAATTCCACGCGGGCGGAGCCGCGGGCAACAGCTAGTATTTAATAAGTTTCATAATATTCAATACAGCATTAGAGTGGGTGACCAGCTGCTTTCCTAGATAGGCTACATACAGGTAGCCTGTGATAAGGTTAAGCAGTGCCCTTCCCTTGTATGGTAGACAATGAATTACTACTTGACCTTTTATCACCATTGTCCTAGTCCCAGTTGCTTCCATCTCGTTGGTTCCCGATGAAGTACCATAGGGTAACCCCATCTCTTCCTGTGGCGACTAAGAGATAGGGCTGTGCCCCATCCATCAGTAAACATACAGCCCATGAAAAAGTGCCCGCTAGACGGCAATAGGCTCGCCCCCTATTACGTGGGTCCGAAAACCATAGCTGGCGAAATATGGGTATTATTACACCTTTACCTACCCCTTCGGGGATTTACTGGCGTGAGTATGTAATCCGACTGTACGTTGCATGAATTGACCAGTTAGAGAAATTGATGAATGAAAGAAATTGACCAGTTAGGGAAATTGACGAACTAAAGAAAATGATAAGTTAGGGAAATTGACTAATTAAATATTTTGATGAAATGACGAATTAACGAAAATGGTGACTCAGGGAAAATGACGAGTAGTGGACTAACGCCTCAGCTTTTATGGGAGTGATATCATCATTCAATTAGCCTATCGCAGTCCACTGCTGGACATATAGGCCTCTCCCAATATGTATGTATTTACCTACTGTTTCTGCATCTGATGAGGCCATCAAGCTGAATGCCACCATTGTAACACAGTACGTGTCTAATGGTGCCCCTCTTTCCTGAGACTTTGCCTACAGCTTACCATCAGGCGAGGTGAAGAGAAGGATCCCGGGCTACGCAGTGAAAGTGGTTTTCCCAAGCGACTACAATATAGGGTTCTTCAAGAAGGGCATTAGAAGGTTTCTTCAGGGTCGGCAGCACGAGTGTGATGCTGCTGGTGTTGCATACGTCCATAGGCTATGGTAACCACTTTCCATCAGGCTGGCCGTGTGCATATCTGCCACCTAAGTGGTATAAAAAAAAGGTTTTTTTTAAAATTCTATTATTTTAAGTTAAACACAAGTGCAAGACACAGCGGTGTGCACTTAACCTAACAGCTAGCTGGACGGGCACCTGCGCGTGCACACGTGAGATGAAGACGTCATTCAAACAACGAGCGTGTTTAACAGATTCCCCGAACTGTTGTTCTGGTACACAGCGCTGTGGTGGAAATAAACCTGGAGTTTGCTAACAAGGAGTCCCAGACAAGAAGCAATTCGTTGGCCAGCGTATTGTAGCATAGAATGACGAATGTATGGGATTTGACGTATATGACAGTTGTCAACGCATGTCATAAACGTCAAAATACGTGTCGTATACGTCAAATCCCATTCATTTATCTTTCTACTAGCTGTTGCCCGCGGCTTCGCCCGCGTGGATGTCGATAATCGCTTAGTGTTTATATAGCCTACATCTCAAAAACCTTTCTTAGGGGATGCCTACGTCATAGTAGCTTTATGCATGCAAAGTCTCAGCCCGATCGGTTTAAAATCGACAAAGTTTCATACAAACTTTCATCCCCTATTTTATCCCCTTGGGGGTAGAATTAATCAAAATCCTTTCTTAGCGGATGCCCACGTCATAACATCTACCTGCATGCTAAATTTCAGCTCGATCCGTCCAGTGGTTTGGGCTGTGCGTTGATAGATCACTATGTCAGTCAGTCAGTCAGTCACCTTTGAGTTATATATATTTAGATTCTACAATACGTCGCGTCGGCCGACGAATTGCTACTTGTTTAAGGGGCAGTTGTGAGATATACAGTTCGGTACCGTTGGAAGGTGGCATTAAGGAAGAGTAGGGCGAAGTGGCTCCTTGAAAACTTACCTCGTGTTACCAATCGCTATACGTCATTTGAAGTTTTGCAAGTTGCATCCGAAGTTTTTACCTCCTAGTTGATTCGCAAATTTAGGTACGGCTATTACTGCTTTTATGGGGCGACTGTGGTCTGAATTAACCACCCTGCGGGGAAAACTTACGCTAGAGCTTCGTCCGTCAGTCCACAGCAGGCCCTCGATTCTGCTAAAGCACAACCATTGTCACACCACAGAAACTGCGAGAAAATCCCATCCGATTTTAGCCTTTAAAGTAATGTATTTAAAGTTTAAATTCAAATGGCTTTTTGTAGAGTCAAAGTCAAAGTCAAAGTCAAAGTCAAAAATCATTTATTCTGTATAGACCATTAAAACGGCACTTACAAAACGTCAAAAATATATAATTATGTACTAAAGACTAGCTTAGCAAATGGACCACCGGTTCGAAACGCGGCCCTGGCCTGAGAAGACTCCGGCAAGAAACTCAGCGGGCTTTTTTTTTTTGGTCTATTTACAAATAATGCTTAGTCTACTTAGTCTAAATACAATAATTTGTTTGAGAAGCATGCATGAGTGAACAGCTCATTTCCAAGCTAGTTTATCATCTAAATATTCTTGTATTTTATAATAGCCCTTTTGGCACAATTTCCTCTTAACTACATTTTTAAATTTATTTATAGGTAAATCCCTAATTTCCTTAGGGAGCTTGTTAAAAAAGCGTATACAGTTACCCTGGAAAGAACTGCTAATTTTTTGGAGTCTGGTATCACAGACTACAAGATTGTTTTTATGTCTCGTATTAATGTTATGCCTGTCACATATTTTTGGAAATTTGGAAATATTTTTCTTAACATACATTAGGTTCTCGAAAATGTATTGTGACACTACGGTCAGAATGTCTATTTCTTTAAACTTTTCTCTGAGGGAGACTCTTGGGCCCAAATTATAAATAGCTCGCACAGCCCGCTTTTGTAATATAAATATTGTATTCAAATCCGCGGAACTACCCCAAAGGAGAATTCCGTAGCTCAAAATACTATGAAAATAACTGAAATAAACTATTCTAGCCGTATCCACATCTGTCAGAGTCCTAATCTTTTTTTACAGCGTAGGAAGCTGAACTTAATCTATTGGCTATTTTTTCAATATGTGATCCAGAGTGAGTGAATGAGTGTATTGAATCTCTTTTCATTTAATTTTATGGCTGTAAACCTATAGAAATAAGGTCTAAAATTTGATGCAATTTTTTGCAGTCTTTGCGTTTTGACAGTGGTTGTGCTTTAGCAGAATCGAGGGCCAGGTGTAAAGGCTTACAGAGGAGGTTGATTTCGTCTCCGAAAATCTTAGTTTTGTTTTATAACTACCAGTCAGGTGGCAGACAAGCACACGGCCCACCTCATAGGAAGCGGTTACCGTGGCATAAGGACGTATGCAACACCAAGGGCGTCACACTCGTGCAGCCGACCCTGAAGAAACTTTATAATGCCCTTCTTGAAGAACCCCATATTGTAGTCACGAAAACCATCGCGAGGAGTTCATTCCACAGCTTGAGTGTGCGAGGGATGAAGTTCTTTTCATACCGCACAGTGCGCACCGTTTCCGGACGCAATGTGTGAGGATGAATTCCCCACCTGTGGCGAGGGGTGTGATGAGAGAATGTAGCTGTGGGCATCATATCAAACAGTTCCAGCTAGTGGGGCCCATACGCAATTAGGTTAAACCCTCCAACTGTATTAGGAGTCGGTTCATATTATTCTTCTTCCTCCTAGCGTTAATTCCCAGTCGCATCCGAAGCTTTCACCTCGGAGTCTGGGGTCCGCTTTACCAGTCTTAACTGCGGATGTGGCTGGACCTCGATATTTTCCGTGAAGCGACTGCCATCTGTCCTCCACAACCCAACGGTGACATTAGACGATATCGAAGCATTGTAGCTAGACCGTTGTTTTTGAACTTTTTAGGGCTCCAACTATCCGTAACGACTGCCATAGATGTTCGTATGGCAACCGGGACCGACGGTTGAACGTGCTCTCCGAGGCACGACCAGACCAATGCAAATACCCATCCCTACGCATACAAATATTTGCACTGAGCGGGCATCGAACCCGCGCCGCGCCTCCTGCGCGTAGTGGCCGCGTTCACTACCGCTACGCCACGGAGGCTTGGTTCATATTATTCGGCCTTAATTGCAAGTGTTAGGTTTAGATTGTATTTAGGTATTATATTATTCTCATTTGTATTGTCGTGATAGTGTAGTGACTATACTGTACGTAATCGATTTCACTCTTAGTCGTTAACAATCGATAACAATCGAATGGACTCATTAACGATTTATTTGATCACAATTTAGTTCCGGTTCCATTCGTTAATTGTTATTATTGTAATATTTTTATGTAACTAAGTTGGAAAGCAAGCATTCAGTTTACTCACGCTTTAGATAGCTGGCTCTCCCCGGGTGACATACTTTGATACCCCGTGTCGCCACATTTTTATGGCTGATAGGCTCGCATTTGACCACTTCTCACCTGTTGGTAAGTGCTGATGTGGCTGAAGGTGGAGCACGCTACGCCTAGAAGTAACCTATTCACACTGAAGACACCCAAGCTATAGCTATTCGGAAACACAGATTCGGGCAAGGCATTCTACCCCTTGGCGGTATGCATGATAAACTTATCACCGAATCTTTTGGTACTTACGTATAAGTGGAACGTCCAGTCGTCCACGGTGTATCGGGTCACCGGCCGTGCGTCTGGTCGTACGAAGGTGGAAGGGGCTTGGAGGAATAAGGTTGTGCAAATCCTGCGCACACTTCCCAAAGTGCGTCAAAATACTTTAACACCCGTATTCACAAACAACACTGTGAGGTCTCATAGTGTGCTCGAGCGCATAGGGCTGGTAAAATTAATTCACAAACATCACGGAGCAGTATCTAACGCAGTGCGTTCCCTCAACGAAGTATTACTTAAGTGTTATCAATGAATAAAAAGGCTTGCCAAAACGAATGCACTGAGAATTTGTCGTTCTTTGCACAGTTTTGGTAGTACGCATAGCGAAGTATTGTTTGTGAATACGGGTGTAAGATAACTGCTCTGCTTCCTTAAAATGTTAAAGCCTCAAGTCGCCATCTTTTTCAAGTTGGCTAGGTTTGCGGTATTGTCTGTATTGTTCAGCACTTTTTGTTTTTATTTTAGAAGCAAATATTTTTATCCACCACGGAGTTAAATACAACAGTTTTAATCGCTCTTACCTCCAAAACTACTCGACCGTTAACAAGCAAACTTTGCAGACGATCAGATAATGTCATTGTTGGGTGTAATTATCGTATCGCTCTGTTTTGGTGTCGTATTACTAGTAATACAAGTAATACTCAAATATTTGTACAACAAATGCAGTAATGCGATATTTTATTTGAGTAATTACTGTCTGGGAGGGTATTAGTACAGGTAATTTGGTATAGGTTATTAAATAAGGTTGGGGGAAATATTTGAGAAAATGAAAGCGTTTTTATAGCTATCACTACGGTAGCAAAAATCTGTCGGTGGAATTTTTTATTTTTTATTTATTTAGAAACTCAACAGCTTATTTACATTTTACATGGTATATAACAATAACATTAGAATCTTAAGCTAATTCATATAGGCACTAAAGATTGGAAGTGGCAGCAGTTAAATCAAAATATTGTTTTGAGAACTGTCACCTTTAATAAGCCACTTTTGCCTGACTCTATGCTTGTACTAAGAATTTCCTGCTAGAAAAGTCTGATACGTAGCACTTTGTTTGACACAAGAATCGAAGCCTCATAGACTCATATACCTCATTGTACAGCACACTTAATTCCCCTGAACCACAGAGGACATCTCAACTTTTATTTTAATACTACTTAGGTTGCAGACAAGCATACGGCCCACTAGGTGGAAAGTGGTTACCGTGGCTTATGGACGAGCGCATCACCAGGGGAGTCACACTCATGCTGCCGAACCTGCCAGAACAGAGAAATTCTGTGTCTCACGACACGCAGAAGATAGTAGGACACGCCTTTGGTGTTCCCACTGACAGCACAAAACCTTTCCAGTGAGCTCTGGCTACCCTACTCACCGCCGTGAACACAACACGAGGTACTTCCCCAGTCGGACTGCTCGATTGAAACGGAAATACCGTCGTGTCCTACCTCCTACAAAATGCCCATATTCATGCATACAAATATAATATTTAAACCGAGCGGGGATCTAACCGCGTCTTCTGCGTAGCAGCCGCGCTCACTGCCACTACGCCACAGAGACCTGCATAGGTACTTGTGACATATATAGTAAACTAGCTGTCCCGGCGAACTTTGTACCGCCATATTTTTCCCGTTTGTTATTCGCTGCACCTATTTTCTCATCCTTTAAACCTTCCCTAGACACCCACGAATATTTCAAGACTAAAATTAGCCACATCGGTTCAGCCTTTCTTGAGTTATAAAATAATAACGAAAAGTTGCATTGATTTTTATATATTAGAATATTAAATCATATAATGTATCATCAAATAAACATACGTATCTACTTGTGAAATAAAACTAACTTTAACGAATTTTGAAAACAAATCTCACGACATAATTTCAAAAATACCTATCCAATCAAGCTCCCAGACTAGACAACGCACACTCGTGCACCCGCCGCGTGCACCCACACGGCCCACACCCACAGACAAAGGTTATTAAATTATAAAGTGACCCTCTCGGAAGGTTAACTCGCGTAATTGGAGCTCTAGCCACTTGCCGGGAGCCGGGCTGATTGTTATTGGCCCTGATGCGGTGCCCTGGCCATTATCGGCGCGGTCAGATTCTTAAATGATAAAGAAAGAGACATTTTCTGTCTTAAGGCATTTTTGTTGTCTTGTGATTTTTTTTTTTTGATACGCTTCTGATAACTTTAACAATTTACGTTTACTATACATACATACAATCACGCCTCCATCCCCGGAGGGTTAGGCAGTTTAACTATAGGTATTAGAGTAATCATCACTACATATTATAAAACAAAGTCGCTGTCGCTGTCTGTCCGTCCCTATGTATGCTTAAATCTTCAAAACTACGCAACGGATTTTGAAGCGGTTTTTTTAATGGATAGAGTGATTCAAGAGGAAGGTTTATATGTTTAATACATGCATAATATTGTAGAGAAACACTGATAAATCGGGATCAGAATATCACACGGGCGGAAAATATGGCGGTACGAAGTTCGCCGGGTCAGCTTAATTAATAAATTCGATACTTATGTTAGGTACGAGTATAACACCCTGAGTTGGGATGTGAAAATCCTAACTGCACTTTGGGGCCCAGGGTTCCTCCTTTTCGTAGTTCCAACGACTTTGACCCTTTGATTTCCCAACCTCGAGAAGTAAGCCTCAGTCTCGACCATCATTCAGCAGATGTACCGAATTAGAGGTGAGGTTAGCTAGGGTACTGAATATCTTGATTGACTACCTACTGTGGTACGTGTTACCACAGAATAAGTAATAGTACTACGGAGTTACAGACGAATGCTACATACGACAGCGCGGTCAATATGCAGTTTACAAAAAGTGCCTGGTCGTCATAAAAATCCAGGTTGTTGCAATACGAGTAGATACTAAATTACACTCCTATTCTGTATGGATCTTAGAGTATCTATCTTAGATACTCTAAGGTATGGATCTGTGGAAAACTTTGTACCTATGTCGGGATTTTATTACAAAATAAAAAAACTTTTCTTTCTTCTTTCTTTCTTTCTGTCACCCCCTTCGGAGACATAGTTAAATGAAATGAAATATTTTATTTGCCTATAATATTATATAATACTAGCTTTTCGCCCGCAGCTCCGCCTGCGTGGATGTCGACTACTGCCATCAAAAGTATTTTTTATAAACTGACGGACTTGTTGTATAAACGTTTGACGCCTTATTTTGCTCTCTCAGTAGTGAGTTTTTCAAAATATTAAATGAAAACTGTAGGCCTTGTCATAAAAATAAGTGGCAGATTTTTAGAATAATAAGTACATCGAAATAAAAATATTATTAATAGGTATCTTTATATCAATAGCTAGTAAATGGCTAGAAAAAGACTTGTAGGAAAAACATACTATTATCTAACATTTCGTTCTTATGAATCAATCAATCAATTAGCCTATTACAGTCCACTGTTGGACTTAGGCCTCACCCAATATATGCCATAGCACTCAATCATCCACCGTATTTCCCCACTGTCAGTTCCCACATTTCGGCCCCATGAGTCTTAACAGGGGAGTAGAAACCTCGATGACTTTACCCAATGCTGCCCAACCCTTGTCGACCTTTCGACGTATATCTCCTTCTGGGCTTCGTCTTCTAATCTAAAATTAGCATTTCAGCAATGAAATATCGTATCAGCACGACACAGTCGTAGACAATCCAGAAATGCCCAGGTCTTGATGATGTCAGAAAGCTTCTCGTAATCTACAAATGTGTTACATCCCGGATGATTATACTCTCAGGTCTTTTGTATAATCTGCTGAACAGTATTGGCTACAATACTATAACCCTTTTAAAACACAGCTTGCTCCAGTGGAACTCACAACTATTCATGACGACTCTCAAGAACAACTTGTATAGACATAATTATGACTCAGGAGTGATGGGTCTATAATTAATTCTTCTTCGTCTTCTTGGAGAACAGTACCACCGCACTCCAGTTCCATGTCCTAGATGCTTCCGCTGGATGACGGAATCAAAGAGGTTCGCAAGCTCTGTTAGAACTGGAATATCCCCTGCTTTTAAGAGCCCTGTCCGCCAGTGCGATATTAGCAGTATGAAGGTTGCTGAAGTATGCTGAGGATACAATAAATCACCTATTGGCCTATTGCAGTCCACTGCTGGACATAGGCCTCTCCCAATATACGCCATGTTTGCCGATCCTCCACCTTCTGCATCCAATCCGTCCCAGCCACCTTTCGCAGGCCGTCCGCGTCGGTCCACCTGGCTAGGGGGTGTCCCATCTTCCGTTTTCCTTCTCGCGGTCTCCACTCTAGGACTCGTCTGCTCCAACGGCCATCAGTCCTTCGGCAGATGTGGCCAGCCCACTGCCACTTTAGCTTGCTTATTCTGTGAGCTATGTCGGTAACTTTGATTCTATGTCGGATGACCTCGTTTCGAATTCTATCCTTCAAAGATACTCCAAGCATAGCTCGCTCTATAGCCCGCTGCGGACGGACTAACCCCACCTTCTATGGCCACCACCGTAGGTCATAACAGGCAGGACGCACTGGTAGAAAATGTTTGTTTTGAAGCATTGCGGCAGGGGGGAGGAGAAGACCCGACGTAGTTTGCCAAATGCTGCCCACTCCTGTTGGATTCTTCTGGCTATTTCTTTCTCCGAGTTGCTTTTACCGAGCTGGATAACCTGCCTTAGGTAGATAATATTTTTGAACAACTTCGAGTGTTGAACATAATCTTGGTTTTATCCAAGTTTACACCAAGGCCGACTTGTCGAGAAGCTCCATTCAGGCTGTGCAGCATTTCGCCCAGTTCTTCCAGCGACTCCGCAACTATGATGATGTCACCGGCGAACCGAAGTGGGTGCGAGATTTACCTACTCCAGAGTCTTGTAGACGTCCTCCAATGCGTTGGTAAATGTTGAGGAAATGAATATAAATAAAACAACATATCATTTGTGGTGGTTTAGTTTTTCATAATTATCTAAAAATATAGTAAGAAAATAAACATTTCGTATTATATTCCTTGTCATCTAAATCAGAAGTGTACTGTGCTTGACTAATAGAGCCCACAGCTGATAAAAGGAAGTTATTGTGTTCTGCTATCTCTAATAATTATTGGCTTAGTATACTTCTCGTCAAGAAAGGAAGTGAAGTTTTCTAGAAGGCAGGCGTTCGCCCCTTTCGCCCATTTGGTAAAACGTTTTGAGCCATTGATATAAATTGTAACTTTGTTTCTAGCTATGAAGCCGCCTCTTGTGTTATATCTGCGTATAGATTTAAATTCACGTACCTTACTGTGTGAGGGCTTATAAGTTAGTATTCATCTGAATGATAACGTGCTGTATTACTTTTAGGCTTTCTTTCATATACGGTACATCTATAGCTATAATCGCTGTGCTATCATGTCGTGTAGTCAATGTGATGAAATACTATGGTATCATGGTAGCTGGTAGCTGACGCAGTATATGCTCTAGTACTTATATTATTTAATGCTCGATGCCAATACTACCAATAATGGGTCTGATATGTAGTTCCGAATGTTGTCCTCGCGACGCACGCTGCTATTCTACTATAATACCACTCGCAGTCCGTGGAACTTAACTGAAGATTGGATACTCCATCGAAGTGAGCCAGTCTCAAAAACTTCTTTTCTATTTCCAATCAATTAAATAAAGAAACCGCAGTACACAACTCTTACATAGTACATAAATTAATATTTTTCACATTCTTTGTAATTATACGTGACAGAGAGTGACGTTTTATGAATATTATCATTTGACAGATCAAAATGTGACCTAGCGTTGACACCATCACTTTAGTACCCGTTGTCATGGTAACAAATTTGCTAGCGATATTAGCGCCATAATATTTCGTATTTTCTTTAATATTACATTATTTCGTAAATTTGCCACATTGGAATTGTGATAATTGCTATTCGGCGACAAAGCCACATTCAAAAAACCAAAGATCATGAAAATCTGTTCACCCGTTCTTCAGTTTTAAGAAAGTACGTTTTTGGCACTTTTTAGGCACTTAGGGACCGAATTTCGAAAAATCGTTTCTTAGTACACCTCCACGCATCAAAACATACACTCTCTATAAATTTCAAGTCTCTAGAACCAGCGGTTTAGGCTGTGCGTTGTCTCTAAGTCAATCAGTCAGTCAGGACTAAGAGTTTTATATATAAGATATAGTTAGTGCTAGTACGACAATACGAATCTGAGGTCTCTAGTACTCTCGCTATCTGCACTAAATGCTCACCACTCACACTTCACACTTCAAGTGAGAGGGTGGTACTTTTTAAGCACTAAAACGTTGCACAAGTGCCCGCTGCCTGGCCCCCAACAAATAAGTTTAAACAAGAATTTCTTTGTTGGTCAATATTCATAATTGAATGGTTTCAAAAAGCACTCGGAGCGATTAGTTGTCGCCCTCCAATCTAGCGCAGAAACTTGGCGACAGCAGGGGTGCAGCACTGTTGCCACTTATTCAAAAGATTAATAAAGTGTCTAGCTAGTAGCTAGTTTCGTTGCAAATTTTTGTGGTAATTAGAAAAATGTTTGTGAACATAGGAGCAACACGCAATCTGTAAACGCTTTACCCGGTAGACGGTACCTACCAATAACTAGGTGGTGAAATCAATCGGAGATATCTATGAATGAGACTAGGTTGATATGTAAGGCACTAATAAATATATAATGTAATGTACATAGACTTGAGAATCACTACACAACGGAGGTGACAATCGATATAGTGGGTGATTCACTTTTCCATTCTTAATCGAATTGATTAAGTGAATTTTGAACCTGGGCTCAAGCGGCTTTTCCTCCTCCACTTCATATAGTCTTAGACATTACTCGCAAATTATATTCATAGATGACTAACCTGAAACTTGTGAAAAACAAAACCCTATAAAATGTTGCGCACCTCTGCCATGACCGGCAGTCGCCCGCATGAGCTGCAGTAACACGGCAATTATAATAACTCGCCACGCCGTCCGTTTGCGGCCATTACTGTCCGCACTCCCTGCCTACCCCACGACGCTACCCCACTAACTGCTTGCATGGTAATAGACACTCACTGTCATATTGACGAGAATGCTAAGTCAGATGACGCAGGTTCGAATCGGCAAATATTTGAGTTGTCTATTTGCAATGCTATGTGTGTATGAATAAAGTCTAGATTCAAAGTGAGCTCTGTTTCACAATTGATAGTTCTAGATTCGGATATATGTAGGTACTTATATAGTTCCTGAGATAATTTTGAGTAATTTAAATTAGTGTATTATAGGATGGTGTACATGGCCCTTCTTCATCCTAGGCTAGGATGCGACTGGGATTAACGCTAGGATTTAGCTAGATTAGGCGTTAATCCCAGCCGCATCCGAAGCTTTTACCTCGGAGTCTGGGGTCCGCTTTATCAGTGTAATTGCAGATTTGACTGAACTTCGAAGCGACCGTGAAGCGACTGCCACCTGACCTCCACAACCTAATAGCGATATTGGGCGATATCGAATTGTAGTTACACCAGTTGTTGGTGTGTGCCTCAAAGTAACATACTAAAATTGGACGAGGTTCTCTCGTAGGCTTTCCTCTCGGGGTTGGAACCTCACACAACCAATCAAAAACCATAAGCGGGCCCTGGGCTCTAAGGAAAGTCTTACCTTTGGAAGCTCGCTACAATCCTATTAATACTATAAATGTGAAAGCTTGCGACGATGTTATGTTGTTGGTTATTCAATCACGCTCTAACAGCTAAAATCTAACTAAAATTTGGAACAGGGATAGTCTGGAATAACACTAATTTTTCTTTCGGTACTAGGCTCTGGATTGCTCTGGGCTACTGGGTTGCGGGAACGAGATCCAAATTACATGTGGGTGGAGCCGCAGACAACAGGTGGTCTTCTTTAAAATTAAATAAGTACCTTAGTTGGAATTTCTACCTTCAAAGAAATGCAGACGCAACCATGGTTCACCAGAAATAATAAGAGGACGACAAAACCCTATTACCTACAATAATATCAGTGGTAATAGTTCATGTTATGGGAACTGGCAACCCTGTCGTCCATCACGGCGTGTCATGGTGGTCACCGGCAGCGGAACGGATTGCTTTGAGCGTACTTTGCTGGCTAACAAACCACTGAGCAGTCGTGTGTGTGGTACAAACAAAAGTTGGAAGCGGATATTCAAGTATCTACTTATATAAGTACCTACATTTTATGAGTATAAATATCTTTATTGTAAAAGGCTATCACATTGAAGTGAGTGATATCTTAATTTAACCACGTAAGATTCGAGACCGTATACGAGAGCGTTGCATAGCGTTGTTTGACAGATCATGACGGCACTTCCTTTCTAGTCCAATTGTATTCTTCATCCCATGCACGCTCAAGCTGTGGAATGGTGGTGGTATTCCCAAACGGCTACAATGCTCGTATGGGGTTTGTAGATGACGTAGGGCACTGGGTCCAGGTAAGTACACAAGTTAAACACAATTTGTAGGCTTTGTCGCTTTCGAGTTCGCAAGTGTGCCCGTCGCGTCCGTAGTTCGTCGGCAACTGCCGGGGGCGCGTGCGACCCCCCGCTCCCCGCTCAATGGTTTCGTTTTGACTCGCGCGAGCGGCGCACACACACACGACCTCTGTCGCACATTTATTAAATCAAACCAGTAGGTACATGTTTCAGCGGTAATAATACGTATTAATTATAACTAGGTATAGCACAGGTAAGTAAGTAAATAGTATAGAAAATAGGTTATTGTTTGGTAAATTTAAATTACAGTAGGTAGCAAGCTTGTCACCGTATGCAACACCCGGGTGATACCTACCAGTTTTATACGCGTCGTTTACACTCTCCGCCCCATTGTCCGTGAGGACAATCATCACCCGTAGTAGGTAGCACGGCCAGGCGAGTGGCGGGTCGGGTAAGTGTACCGGTCTGAGTTTTTACATCGGCAATGCGCACACGACCATCCGCTCCGGGATGAACCCTTTCCACTAGGCCTCTTGGCCAGGTATTCCGAGGCAAGCTGGGATCCACAATCACAACGACATCTCCCTTTTTCAAGTTATTTCCCTCTTGGTGCCACTTCTGACGCGGCAAGAGGGTGGGCAGTACCTCACGAACCCAGCGCTTCCAAAACATGTCCGTGAGGCGCTGAGCTACTCTCCACTGCTTCTTCCTGTACAGGTCGCAGTCCGTGAATTCTCCGGGCACAGGTAGGTTTGACGAAGACCCAATTAAAAAATGGTTTGGTGTGAGTGCTTCTGGATACCTATGGTCGACGGACACGTGAGTTAGGGGGCGACTGTTTACCATATTTTCAACTTCGATCAGCAGTGTAGTCAAGACTTCTACTTTGGGAGCCCGCTCCTTCAGGACGGCTCTAAGTGCTGTTTTTACACTGCGAATCAATCGCTCCCAAGCGCCACCCATGTGGGGACTTCCAGGTGAGATGAATTTCCAATCTACACCTTTGTTGATCAGCTCGTTCTTTAGTAAGTCAGACTGATTTATCTCCTGTATAGCTCTTTTCAGTTCACTCGCGGCGCCTTTAAAGTTGGTTCCGTTATCGGAGTACATTTTAGATGGCCAACCACGTCGTGAGGCCATTCTTCGTAGTGCCATTATAAATGAGTCCGTCGAGAGGGACGGCACCACCTCCATGTGGATTGCTCTGATGGTTAGGCAGGTGAACAGCACACCATACCGTTTCTCTCGGCGGCGACCGACGACGACCTCCATCGGTCCGAACAGATCAACGCCGCAGAATGTGAAGGGTCGTTGGCTATGGGCAAGTCTTGCCGGTGGAAGGTCTCCCATTCTCGGGTTGGACGGCGTAGCTTTCCTGATTCGGCAGACTAAGCAGCGCGAGGCCACGGTGCGCACAGTAGGACGTAAGTGAAGTAACCAGTATTTCTGACGTATCTCATTGACCACTAGTTCATTGCTTCCATGTGCGGCCATCTCATGATAGTATTTGACTATTAATTTTGCAGTTGGATGGCGGCCCTCTAGTATAACGGGGTTTTTCACGTTATGGTCGACGTCGCACAGCGCTTCGAGGCGCCCGCCGACGCGCAGTAGTCCCTCTTCATCAACACGCGGCGTTAAGGTACGCAGTCTACTGTTCTGTTCAATAGGTTTTTTATTTTTCAGCAGGTGAAGTTCTTCGGCGAATGATTGCATTTGAGCGTGTCGTAGAATCAAATTTTCAGCGTGATGCATTATTTCGGTATCAATTTCAGCTTTTCCAGGCCGTCTACACTTCCTTATAAATAGTAGCACGTGCGCCATACTCCTTACCAATCGAAGCCATGAAGAGAACCTCGACGCATCGGGAACCGGTAAGTCAACACTTTCCTCACTCTGTATAGTGTTAACCTGTAATAATTCGGCGTCAATGTTATCATTTTCAGGTTCATACTTCGGCCAGCACTCGGGCGTCGTGTACAGGAACCGCGGACCTCGGAGCCATTCGCAGTCGTCGGTTAATTCGTACGAATTTAATTTAGTAGCTTTATCGGCTATATTCATATCGGTAGGTACATAACGCCATTCGTGCGACTGAGACAACTCGTCGATCTCACCCAATCTATTAGCCACAAAAACTTTATAGTTGCGAGTTTCATTCTTAATTTGATGCAAAACGATTGAAGAATCCGTCCAGAAGTACCTTTTATCTATAACTAAGCGGTTCTCTCGCGTTATTGTCTCAGCGAGCCGGCATGCGATAACAGCTGCTTGCAGCTCAAGTTTAGGTACCGTTATATATTTGTGAATCGGCGAGACTCGATACTTGCAAGCTATGAATGAGATGCACATATCACCTGTTTTTGTTATCTGCCTGTAATAGGCGACAGCGGCGTATGCGGCAGGGGAGGCATCACAGAATACATGTAGTTCCATAATACTACTCTCCGTCCCCGGTACGTTACCTATTTCACTCAAACGCTGAGATATTTTTGTATAAAAATTATATCTAGGTATGCGCAAGCATTGAAGGTCCCGTAAACAAGCAAGCCAGTCTTGTATCACTTTGTTTTCTGCATTAGGTATCGCTTCGTCCCACTTAGTCTTCGTTTTCCAAACGTTTTGAAGAACTATCTTTGCGTTAACTGTGAACGGCGCGAGGAACCCAAAGATGTCAAAGATAGACATGACTATTCGCAGTAGCTCTCTCTTGGTCGGTACTTTCTGTGAGCTAAGAACTTCGTCGGACATGCGCTTGAATGATAGATCGAACCCAAACGTGTCACTCAATGGAAACCAAAGCAGCCCAAGGGTTCGTTCGGGTAACTCGTCGCTGCCAGTTTTCATTTTTATGGCCTTATCGCTAATGGCGTCTTCCGACGTGCCGTTCAGTACTCCTGGTTTATTAGATGTCCAGTTTCTAATTTCGAATCCGCCCTCGCTATGAATTTTTGACACTTCTTTTATTAATTTCAAGGCCGTTTGCTCATCGTCCACAGATTCTATATAATCGTCCATATAATGAGATTTCAAGATGGCTTCAGTCGCTTCAGGCATCTCCTCTTTGAACCTCAGGGCATTTTTGTTCTTAACATATTGCGCTATGAACGGCGAACAGTTGGCGCCAAATATTAAGGAAGTCATAACGTAAGTATCAACGTTGCATTTACTGTTTTCTCGCCACAGGAACCGAAAGGCGTGCTGATCTACCTCTCTTATTTTAACTCGAAGGAACATGTCTTTAATATCACCTATAAATGCAACAGGCTTTTCTCGGAATCTTAGCATTATACCTAACAAAGACTGTAACAAATCTGGGCCCTGCAATAGGTAGTTATTCAACGAGTGACCTTCGGAGGTGGCAGCGGCATCAAATACTAATCTCAATTTATTTTTGTTAGGATTATCTACACCAAAATGCGGCAAATACCAAATCCGCTTTCTATGCACAGAAATTTCATCATCAGTCAACTTACGGGCATAACTGTTTTCTAACAAATGATTAATTCTGTCTTTATATCTTGAGGCATAACTCTCATCTATATGCATTTTTCGTTCGACACCTAAGAATCTTTTGTAAGCATTAGGATAACTATTAGGCATTACAAGTTCATTTTTCCATGGCAAACCAATCTCCCAGCGTCCATCAACCAACTTAGCTGATTTTTCAATACAGTCGCTCGCGTAAAGGTCATCTTTGTTTACGCGCGGTGAACAGCTGACGCCGATTGCCTCAAATGCGAATGATCGTCGCACTAACTCGTGCAGTTGTAGGCCGTCTGCGTTATCAATTATGTCTATGTGTGCATTACCTTTGTAATTCCTCGGTGGCTGCATTGTGTGGGGGCTACTCACGGGCGTGGCTGCGGAGAGGCGGGCGGCGGCGCGGGTGGTAACAGCGGCTGACGTTGGCGGGCCAGCCAACGTCGTTGTTGCAGCTAAGCTATGGCGCGGAAATGTACTGGCGGCTGTGGCGGGAACGATGCCGTGCAGACACCACCCTAGCGGTGTGAGGGTTGCACACGGTTCGTTCTTGCTACGATAGACACTTTTTAATGACATTAACAATTGGTAATTATCTTGGCCGATTAGTAATTTGGGTTTTACATCACTGCGACAGAGATATTGCTTAATACTACGCAAATGTTCGTACGCGTTAATGTTCACTTTAGAGAAACACTGCGTCGGTAAGTCCAGTTCTTTAATCTTTCGTGCGCGCACCTCGTACACTTCATCGTTGATGTTCGATATTTTAAAGTTCACAGTTTCACTACGGCACACCAAATTGGAGTTAAACGCGCCGCGAATACGAATACTTTCGGACTGACCTTTTAGGTTGATACAGTTCGCGAGATCAGCTGACACTAGGGACACCGTGGCTCCGTCGTCTAACAAGGCGTACGTACCTATCGTACCGTTAGGTCCATGAATGTTCACTCGCACGATTTTTAGCATTACACTCGCGTTCGGCGACGTTATAGTAGTGTTCGTAACGGTTTCGTTATTTTCGTTAGCCGCGTTGACTTCAGTTTCACTAGTAGGTGTTAAGACGTTGACGTTGTTCTCGCTCGCAGCAGTCGCGACGTCGCTGGGTGAGGCTGCGTTCCTCGCGGGCCAATGTAACAGGCGATGGTGGGCCAGGCCGCACTCGTCCACGTCGCACGGTGATGCAGAACAGCTTTCCTTGCCGTGACCGGGTAGCAGACAATTGTGGCATAGTCTGTTTACTTTTACAATGCGCCACCTGTCTCTTCTTAATGCTCGTTTGAATTTACTACATTCTGAAAGCGGATGGGTGCTCGTTCGGCAGATGATGCACTGCGCACTAGTCTCACTGTTGTGCAGCACGGAATGAGCTTGAGTCCTGCGGTCTTCGTTGTTTTTCTGCACTCGGGGTTCTGCTTGACTGTGAATATAGCTTATTCCGGCGGCGGCTATTTTGGTGGCTTCGTAGTGTAAAAATTCAGCGAAAATTTGTAGCTTAGCTCTGCTGTCCTGGTGCTCATATAGATAATCGACCCACTTGCTAATTAGCGTGCTGGGACACTTGGCTACCACCGAGTTCAACAGCTCAGGGCCAGGCGCGGATCCACTAGGGTGGGCAATATGGGCATGCCCACCACCTTAATAGACCTGTGACGTCACTTTTTTATGATTTATTGAAAAAAAAAAAAACCAAAATTAATCATGAATCACGCGTGATTTGGAACACAGTGTATAGTGCAATAGACGATATACCAGCATTTGTTCACACTGTTACAATATCAGAAATTACACACTATTATTGCGGCTTTTATGTACACCTTTATAAGGAGCACACACAGGTCTGAGGTGTACAGTCAATCAATCAATCAGTTAGTATATTGCAGTCCACTGCTTCTCCGAAAATGCGCCACGTCTGCCGATCCTCCGTCTTCCGCATCCAGTCCATCCAGCACCGTAGGTCATAGCAGGCAGGACGCACTGGTTGAAAACCTTTGAGGCATTGTGGTAGGGGGGAGGAGAAAGTCCGACGTAGTTTGCCAAATGCTGCCCACCCCAGTTGGATCTGGCTATTTCTTTCTCGAAGTTGTTTTTACCGAGCTG
The DNA here is from genome assembly GCA_914767945.1 of Eilema depressum. Taxonomy (NCBI): domain Eukaryota; kingdom Metazoa; phylum Arthropoda; class Insecta; order Lepidoptera; family Erebidae; genus Eilema; species Eilema depressum. Next base: position 22,297,801 of record OU612020.1, read on the forward strand.
GATAACCTGCCCCAGGAGATATATTTTTGAACAACTCTGAGTGTCACCCCTTCGATGGAAATCGACTCGATACAACATGTTTGTTGAACATAATCATGGTGTTGTCCAAGTTTACACCCAGGCCAACTTGTCGAGAAGCTCCATTCAAGCTGTGCAGCATTTCGCCCAGTTGTTCCCACTGGAACAACTGGGCGAAATGCTGCACAGCTTGAGAGGCCCTGTGCCCCTGACTCGAGGAAGCTGACTAGCATTTGCTCCTGCGATTTCTGCACCCTACTCCATAAGGTCTCATAAGGTTCGACGACGACTTCGTCATAGTTACTTAGTCACTACTAAGCAACTATGACGAAGTCGTCGTCGAACCGAAGATGCGAGATGTACTCACCGTGGATGTTGGTACCCCGCCAAAGTCCAATCCAGAGTCTTGAAAACGTCCTCCAATGCGTTGGTGAATAGTTTGGGTGATATAACATCTCCCTATCTCACTCCACGCTGGAGGCTAATGGGTTTCGTCTTCTGGTCTTGGAGCAAGATGGACATTGTGGCAGTGTCATACAAACATCTCAGCATCTTGATCTATCGCCAATCTACACGACACTGCTGCAGGGCATCCAGCACTGCCCAAGTTTCGATAGAGTCGAAGGCTTTTTCGTTGTCCACAATCGCCATACACAGCGGCTGATTGTACTCCTGCGACTTTTCTACAATCTGCCGAACAGTATAGATGTGGTCCACGCCACGGTACTATAGCCTTTTCGAAACCCGGCTTGCTCAGGTGGCTGAAACTCGTCGAGCTTATCCGCGAGGTGATTTGTGACGACTCTTGAGAACAACTTGTAGACATGGCTCAGGAGTGAGAGAGTCTTATCACCTTTTTTGAAGAACAGTACCACCGCACTCCCGCTCTGTGTCCTAGGTGTTAGCTCTTGCCGGATGATGGAATTAAAGAGACTCGCTAGCTCTTTCAGGATTGGAGCGCCACCTGTTTTCAGCACCTCAGTAGTAATTTCCATCATCACCAGGGCATCTGTTGTTCTTCAGTTGCCTGAGAGCCGCCTCTACCTCGCACTAATCGACATTTGGTATCTCCTCGGTGTAATGGCGCGTGAGTGGGGATCTGTGGTCTTCGTCGCTGTGTCCCGTCGGTTTACTCATCCGTGCTGCATATAGCTCAGTTGTAAGTTTCGTCAGATGGGGCCTTCCCAACTGCTTTTAACCCCCTATATCGCTCGATTGCCTCCTGGATGGAGTGAGTGTTGGAGCGTTTAAGGTCGCGTCGTATCGGCTTTTTGATTTATTGGTTTGAGGCTCTCCCATCTGACGAAGACGACTGTGTGTATGGTTGTTCAGTGTTCACGCTTCTTCCTCATAAGTTCGAGAGTCTCAGGAGAGAGCTTGGACTTTTGCTGTATGCGTTTTCCGGGAAACAACTTTCGAGACACTGCCTGCAATATTTTGACCACTATGTCGGCCTTCTCGTCAATGCCGCTAGGTTTCCAGCATTGCGAAACGATTTTGAAGTTCCAATTGGAACTTTTCGGACCCTAGAGCTACTTGGAGCGGCGTAGGTCGGTTGACCTTATCATTCGGAATCTTTCAGCCTTGATGTTGATATTTAGAGAGCATCGGATAAGTCAGTGATCGCTTTCAGTTTGAAACTTGTTGATCACAAAGACATCTCTAAATAATTTATCTTGTTCTTTATCGCAGAGTCCCGGCGTTGCCAAGTCCACTTCCTGTTGGGGTTTTTCTTAAAGGAACTATTAATGAAAAAGAGGCCCTGTGCCCTTGACTCGAGGAAGCTGACTAGCATTTGCCCCTGCGATTTGCACCCTACTCCATAAGGTTTGATTTTCGTCTCGCCGCGTTCAATTCAACAGGTCAATGTGAGACCAACTCCGCCAAAGACCCCCCCCCCCCCCCGGGCGTATTTAACATGCTTGACATGAGTTCGCACTTTTCACACATTTTCGGGTACCTGTGCCCACAACCTAATTCCGCGCCTGGATCCGCGCCTGCTCAGGGCTTCTCAAGTAGTCCGTCTGTTGAATGGACTCGGCGGCTACAACATAATTTTTTATTTTTATGGCGAACGTAATTAACTCCGTATGGTAAGTTAGTGGCAAGGGCTGTAGCTTTTTTAATTGCGTAGCAATTTTGTGTATAATGAGCTCTGGTCTGCCGAACCGAAGTTCTAGTGCTTCTATAATGATATTAGGTTCCGTACCACATATAAGTAGTGAAGTAACTGCTTCTTTAGCGTCACCGTGCAGACTTTTTGTAAGTCGTGATATATTTTCGTTATGGCTGAAATTACACATTTTTGTCGTTTCTGTGTAGCTATTTTTGTATTGTAGCCATTCAAATGGATCGCCGGAAAATAACGGTAGGTCCTTGGGCGTGGCCAGACGGGATAGTAGCTTGTTATGTGCGCTGGTGGTGGCGGTGGCGATCTGCTCCATAGCTTGGACCAGGGGCTGGAGATCGGGTGTGCAGGCCACAGCGGGGGGCGCCGGCGGATAAGGTTCCGCGCGCTGTTGCTGTGACTCACTTTGTTCCAGCCATTCTTCCACCTTCTCCGAAGCGCCAGCGAGAGAATCTGTTCTGCATCTACTGCTTCGTGATGACCGTGATGACCCTCCTAATTCCGCGAGTTTCGCTTCTAGTCTCATTTTTATAAGTTTTTTATCTATGGCGGCCTCTTTCTCAGCTGCCTCCAGCTCCAGCCGCTTCTGGTGTGCTGACGCCGACGATATCGAACTTTTCTTCGATCGCATAGACGGGACGCCGGTCAGCTCGACCTTCAGGCTGCTTTCCCTTTTGGGTTCCTGGGCGACGACGGTGCTCTTGAGTTCGTTGTTTGGCACTATTTCGGACTGCACTTGACGCGAAAGCGCTTCTTTTGCGAGTCTGCCACGTGTTTTCATTGGGCGTGGCGGCGGCGGTGCACTCGCCATTTTTTATTATAATAACCTGCAATTTACAACTTTCCCTGGATAATCCGGCTGAAGGACCACTTTGTAGATGACGTAGGGCACTGGGTCCAGGTAAGTACACAAGTTAAACACAATTTGTAGGCTTTGTCGCTTTCGAGTTCGCAAGTGTGCCCGTCGCGTCCGTAGTTCGTCGGCAACTGCCGGGGGCGCGTGCGACCCCCCGCTCCCCGCTCAATGGTTTCGTTTTGACTCGCGCGAGCGGCGCACACACACACGACCTCTGTCGCACATTTATTAAATCAAACCAGTAGGTACATGTTTCAGCGGTAATAATACGTATTAATTATAACTAGGTATAGCACAGGTAAGTAAGTAAATAGTATAGAAAATAGGTTATTGTTTGGTAAATTTAAATTACAGTAGGTAGCAAGCTTGTCACCGTATGCAACACCCGGGTGATACCTACCAGTTTTATACGCGTCGTTTACAGGGTTCTTCAAATCGGCATTGAAGCTTTCTTCAGAGTCGGCAGCAAGAGTATATACGCCCCTGGTGTTGCATACTTGCATACTTGCATACTATACACGCTTATCTGCCACCTAAGTGGTATAAAAAAAATTCACGCATTTAGAAAACATACCAAGTGGAACGATGTTGTTTCTACCAACTCGAAAATGAAATACCAAGAGTTTTGACTCGCTTGCTGCGCTATCTCGCTGTAAGTATATCCTCTGTACCATACCCCACAGTTACCCCTTTAGAAGTAAGGGTCACCGGTCACAGCATCTTCAGTTAAATAGTTTATAGCGATCGGGTCACGGCGCACGCGCATCTCCTCAATTAATAACAATCACACCGCACTTAGCCACATAAATCAACATTAAATTAATTAGTTTTAATTTTGTGATGATCTATGGTTTAATATCAAAATGTATTTGTAGTTATTGTAGAATTACTTCCATTGTTAACGTTCATAGAAAGATTTTTAAGCTACCTAAGTGGCAAAGAAGCACACGGTGCACCTGATGGAAAGTAACTGCCGTGGCCTATAGACATGTACTATAGGTACCAGGGGAGTGACACTCGTGCTGTCGATCCTGTAAGAATATTCTAATCCTTTTTTTGAAGAACCACGTCGCTTGGCAAGTTCTAACTTCAGTTTTCGATCAGTAAAAATTCGTTCAACTAAATCGAATCCTACATCTGGGTCGCAAGTCCCAGTCGCCGTCACGGTGTTCCTCTCTGTATACGCTATGTACCCGGCGACCGCACGGTAAATCCATGGAGTGCTGAGAATCGGATCTCCCTGATTTTCCACAACTCCGAAGAAGATTAGTTCCACGTGATTACGGTTTCTGTAATAGGTGATATCTGTTCTATGGTAACAAGCAGACGACCCATTAACTGGCAAACAGTTTTCCGATTAACATAACATAAACTCACGCCTATATCCCCGAAGGGGTAGGCAGAGGTGCTACCGATTAAGGGGAGAGGAAAATAGGGACAATAGACAAAATACGTGTCTACTGGGAAAATAAATCACAAACTCCACCCCGTATTTTCTCGTGGGTGTCGCACAAGATTTCTATGGTTACTGCCTACGTCAGAGTTTCGTCTGGTTTGACTCTGAAGGCCTTGGTGGTCTACTCTTCTAAGCATAGCCGTCAATAAGCCTATAATCGGGTCATAGGATAGGATTTATTCCTATGCCAAACCTCGCCGGGTCGCTAGTAATTATAGTTAAATAAACTGGATAAACTAAATATAATTCAATTCGTTTCAATTTACCAGCTCAATCAAACACAAATAACGAATAACAGACCTCTAAACAGGATGTTATTAGTACAAATATATACAAATACAGTGTACTAGTGGTACAATAGCTTAATCTGGTTAATACAATTTGTCCACAAAGCACACACATCGGACATTGTGCGAACAGAATGGGCCTTTGTCGCCGGCAATTGGTCGGCAATGCGCCCGTATGACTCTGAGAATTATGTGTCTTGTAGATGAGATGTTTTGAATCAAGATTATAAGTTTTTAGTCACACGATTTGATCTTTTGTTGATTTAGCTTTACCACACACTGAGACTGTGCCTCGGAGACACGATAGGTCGCCATACGAACATATTTGGAGCCCTAAAAAGTACAACAAACTAGTCTATGCTACAGAATTTCGATATTGCTATAATTATGTTGTGAAGGTCAGTTGCAGTCGCTTCACGGAAAATATTGAAGTTCGGCCCTTTATTATTGTTAGATTAAAACACTTCCGAGGCCTTTGCCCTTTGCCCAATTATGTTGGCTCGGAAGGGGATGGTTCAGCTTGCAAATTTTCTTAATGAACTTGGTTTTTTAAGTAATGTTAACACCCAATCTAAAAACTATTGACCATCAATAAGACTCAGTAGACAAAATAGACTTCTTGAAATATTATCATTGATTTAGATTTATCATGCTATATGCCCCAAAGCTGTTCCTCCCAACGTGTCATCAAACTGATACTCGAACAGTGATTACACGGCATGAACACTTACATGACTAAACTGAAATTAATTTTCTCCTACATCCATTAGTGATTGATTTTCTATCATCATTCTTTTCCGGTTTTCCATTTCCCTCTTCCCAACTCAGTTGATTGATTCTTTGATTCTTGGATTCAGTCTAACTCTTATAACTGCCATACATGTTCGTACAGCAACCGGGACCGACTTTTTAACGTGCTTTCATGGGCACAGAAAACACCCAGACAAATACAAATAGACATATTTCACGCATACAAATAATTGAGAGGAGTTTTATTTTCAATCTTTTTTCATCCTAGCGTTAATTCTCAGTCGCATCCAAAGCTTTTCAGCTCGGAGTCTGGGGTCCGCTTTACCAGTCTTAACTACAGATTTGGCTAGACCTCGATATTTTCCGTGAAGCGATTGCCATCTGACCTCCACGACCCAATGGTAACATTAGGAGATATCGAAGCTTTGCAGCTAGACCGTTGTTTTTGGACTTTTTAGGGCTCCAACTACCCGTAACGACTGCCATAGATGTTCTTGTGGCAACCGGGACCGACGGCTAAACGTGCTCTCCGAGGAACAACCAGACCAATGCAAATACCCATATTTTATGAACACAAATATTTGCACTGAGCGGGGCTTAAACCCGCGCCTCCTGCGTAGCGGCCGCGTTCACTACCGCTACGCCACGGAGGCTGTATTTTGTAATGTTATATACCAACAAAAATGTTAATAAAAATTGGTTTATTTTCAATATTTTATACAAATTGAAACAGCCCTTCGTTAAATACGAGACAATATAGGGTCGTACACAAATACAAGGAAATCCTATACTTACTTCTGTCACCTTCGGGTTTCACCGCAAGCGACTAAAAAAATTCTCATTGAATGAAAACGCAACTAAATATGTAGTATACTCCTTGCTACCAACATTTTAGTCAAGCTCGCATTACTCACACAATATCATAATTTGTATTGATGTCCCTCCGGCCGCTGCCCTCTGACCTCCCGCATGCCTCCCCGCTCTGGGAGTTTACCGGAATCTACAAGAATTTTATTGTATCTTGTTACAATGTCATAAAGCTGTGGATACATGACACTACAATATTATGTTAATGTTGTATGACACGTTGAAATAGAAAACAATCGTGTGGCTGGCCTGATGGTCACCGTAACCAATGAACGGGGACCAGACAGGCTTTGATGTGATGAATTTCTGTTTTACCCATGAAATTCTGGACTTTTGATACTGCCGAACTAGAAGATTAGCCTTCGTTATACCTACTTTGAATTACAAATTGGAATAAATTTTATAAAAAATCTATACTCGACAGTTGGTCCCCGGTTGATGTGGTGAATTTTTTTCTTACCAATGAAATTTTAGATTTATTAATACTGCCAGACTAGAAGAGTATCTAATTCTTCTACCTACTTTGAATTTCAAATTGGACTTAATTTTATGAAGAAACTATTTTAAAATATTTTTTAAACTCAGTCGTCGTTGTCAGACTTTCTTTGGTATTGCAGTTCATCACTTCATTTATTTTATAACATCGGAATGTATACTAGTGAAATCTAATGAGTGTGCACTACGCCTAATGTAATAAAATCTATTGACACAAAATATTAATTCACGAAAATTGTTAGAATTGTTACAAATGGCGGCGGGTCGATTCCCGTTTTGTAACTATTTCTAAACAATTAACAGTGGGCCATTTGATTTTATTATGCGGGATGTTTGTGTACGATTTACTTGATTTTGTCTCATTTTGTTAAGTGTGACTGATTTTGTGTTCAACATTCATTTGTCGTAATAGTGATTGGACTTGGGAATTGAACGCCGAAGTTCTGATTATTGTAGAATCCATTATTATAAGTTATGCTTAAGTAGTTTGGGTAAAGTAAAGATGGCTTTGTGTTATTAATTCCTGACGTTTTCATAGCCTCTGTGTTATAAGTTGGTAATGAAAACGACAATTTAATTTTTCTTTTCTTTTTTTTTTGTTTAAAGAATACATATCTATTAGCAACCGAAATTACTAATATGCCCGTTAACCCCTCCAGCTAAGCTAAATTGCTTGTGCTAGGAGTGGATTCACGTCGGTAGTGTAATGGCCAGGATTCGAACCCGGGACCTCTCGATCGTAAGGCCGAATCCTTAACCACTAAGCTACCGACGCTTCAACCGACAATATTTTTTTCGTAACAGGTGCCGATATTCTAGAATATTTGACTTCATTATTTTTCGTAACTGATTTGACTTCATCCTTTTTCGTAACTGATTTTTCATAACCAGCTACGAATGCGGTTTTTTTTCTTGCTATGAAAGCAAAATATTCTAGGATATCTACACAGTGCTATCTAGACCCAAAGTAAGCATAGTTTCACTAGCTTCTATGGGTTTTAGAATGCGAATCAACATACTTAGCTGCCTTTTTTTTGAATACAAACATATTAATACACATTATCCCTACATACAAAACACTCAGATCAATGCAAATGAACGTATTCATACATATAAATATTTGTGTTGAGCGCGAATCGAACTCGCGACCTCCGTCGTTGCAATCGAATGCTCTAACATGAAATTCGATCTTGTTGATGTTACATTCTCATATCATTGTACACACAGGAAGGACCAGGGTGGTCGCCTAACTCGAGAACCAAACCCGCTACGGCTGTCGCTTCCTCAGTGGCTAATAAGGAAATTAGTGCGGCATATAATTGTGGTAATTAGGTTAAGTGGCTCGCTGGCAACAAGTCGTGCGCTGTGGGCGGTTCGGTCCCGGGCTGGGTATTGTTAAATAGAGGTTTTTGAACTTTGTTGTTTAAGATGTTTGTTGTTGTTCAGTTTGTTTGTTTAGATTAATAAGAGACATTAATATAGACGTGTGTAACACCAGGGGCATCACACTCGTGCTGCTGGTCTTGTAAGAACCGGCTAATGCCTTTCCTGAAGAACTCCAATGTTGTGATCGCTTGGAGAGACCACAGTATCAAAATATCAAACTACTATGGGTTCAAAGATAGGAATAAAACTTAGTTTTATTATACCACTTAGATTACAGATGGCAGAGGCCCACCTAAGGGAAAGTGGTTACCGTGGCCTATGGACGAGTGCAACACCAGAGGAGTCACACTCGTGCTGTCAACCCTGTAAGAACAGAGAGATTCTGTGCCGTCAGCGCAGAAGATAAGCAGGACAAGGCCTTTGGTCTTCCCATTGACAGAAAAAAACCTCTCCAGTGAGCTCTGGCTACCCTACTCACCGCCAGGAATACAACACGAGGTTATTATAACCGCGGTATTAGGGAGGAGATACTTCCTCAGTAGGACTGCTCGATTGGGACGGAAATAATGTCTATCTTTGCAAATAATACGTCTGTTTAGCTCTTCAGAAATATTCATGCCTGATGATATAACTTAAACATTATCCTGAAACTCAATCGGCTGAGTCAGAGATCGATTGGTCCCATTCCAAATAGCTTTCCAGGTCAAATCTCACTTCTAGGTAATGGAGTCGAGAGGACCACCGCGTGCAAGTGTTTACTTCCAGCGCCTGCTACTCATCAGCGTTTTGACACATCACAACAGCTCTCATTACCTGCCAAGAGTATTAAGATACGCCAACATGACCTTCAAAACTGTACCTTATTGTATACCCACTAAATTGGAATTCCAACGCATAGTTTTAAAACTATAATACTTTTTGGATAGGAATTAATTATAAAATGTATTATTCTAGAATGGTTTATGTTTAAATTGTGGTAATTAATATTCAGTCTTATTTAGATGTGGTTGAGTTGATTTTAGATTTGGTTAATATGTTTTCTTACGTTTAGATGTTAGTAAAAATGTAAGTAATATAAGTAAAGGGCGCGTGATTCGAAAGATCAAAGAGGATTTGATCAATCCGCTGATGTGTGCGTGAGCGCGGATTAACAGTCTTGATCGTTTCGCTTTTGTTGTACAGTAAATTAATTAATCGAATTAGTGATAGAGTTACAAATAACTGTTTTATTATTTAGAGTTCTACTACTACTACTACTAAAAATATCGAGTTCACCAAACTAACTTTAAATTCAACTGGAATATCATGGACTACATTTTGTTCATCAATTTGAAAATAAAGACTATCACTTTCTCTACGCTTTGTAGTTGCAGAGACGTTGCTTTTTGCCAGTAATTAACTGCAGTTGCAGCCTCAGTATGCGAGTCCATCTTGCACTTGATTAGTTTTTCAAATTAGTTGCAACCTCTTACCACTCTTACTCAGGTGTACAATTTATAATGATGCTCATTGTACTTATAGGTCGAAAAATTATAGGGGTACGATTTTTTATTCGATCTTAGTGGGGCTAGTCCACGATCTCAAAATCGCGCAGCTATGCTTACAGTTTCTTTGAAGGATAAAATCCTTAAAAAATCATTCGACGTTTTGGAGCAAACGAATCATATAGTGGAAACTGCAAATCGGCAAATAGTAGATGGGAAGACACCTAGCCAGATAGACAGGCAACCGGAAAACGGCAGCTGGGATACACAGACAAGGCGGAGGATCGGGTGTTATAGCATACGCTAGGAGAAGTCTATGTCCAGCAGTGGACTGCAGTAATAATTAATGATAGATCTACCTTGTGAATCTCTCTGTAAATCGAGATATAGAAGCAGTTAATCCTGACGTTATTAATAATCTTATTATATACATATTATGGGCATACGTCAGCTCAAAAATTGTTAAAGATGTATAGACGTAAACGATCAAGTAGTGGCGCGTGCGCCATCCGCGGATGCTCTTTGATGTGGCCGATGTTTACGCTCCCGGCCCGCCTGTGTTTGCTATTAAACAAACCCACTCGTGTTCACCAACAACCAATGTTGGAGCCATGTTGGCTGATCATGGTTCCGGGAATTTGGTGCGAGGATTCAGGAGGAAAATATTCTAGGTTTTTGAGATCAATCCTAGTTCTTACTATCACAGTAGAACTACATACATAGTCCATTCGACTCTATACAAGTAGTATTTCGTTGGAAACGTTTTTGTCGTTTATGACATACGTTGTCAACTGTCATATACGTCAAATCCCATACATTTCATCATTCTATTCTACAGTACACCGGCCAATTGTCTAGGCGAGCAGATATTATTTAGTCAGAATATTATTCAGTCTTTTATACTGTATTCAGATATCAGGTTATTTCCCATGTATTGTTTTGTTGTTGTTTGCAGTTCCTCCATAGTCATGGCGCTTGCAACAAAACTGAAATATCAGGCACTCAAAACCGTATGTGTAAACATTCGGATATTTCTGATGGTTATTTAGTCTTATTACAAGTACCAGTATCCACTGTCCAGTTATTCAGTACCGTTGAATGTAGGGGACAGTCGCCTTCATGATGCGGGGAAGTCAAGGAAATTTTCTTGTTCTTTTATTTTTGCAGAAATAACTGATGCAGAATGAATGCAGGTTGTAAAAGAAGTGTGCTAATGGTCTAGGAGCGAAGCAAATACTGTTGACTCTTACTACGATGCTTCGTAACCGGGATTTGCCACTAGCATGATCAAGATTGTAATGATTGAGTACAGATGGATGTATGTTGTCTGGGAGCTCAAAAATAATGTTTAATGACCTTTAAGCGTCCTTTAAGCGGGGCGTGAAAAAGCATCTGATGAGGCCGTCAAGCTGAGTGCTACCATTGTAACATGGTACGTGTTGTAATGGTGGCCCTCTTTTCAGAGACTTTGCCTTCAGCTTACCATCAGGCGAGGCGAAGTCAAATTGACGTGTCCTATATAAAAAATAAAAAATAAAAATAAAAAAAGAGACCAAGTTAGGAGGGATAAAAAGGATATTAAAAAATATCTCAACTATAGGTATTAGAAATGTATACAAGTATCGTATAAGATCGTGATCTGCCTATCCTTAGGACTATACAGCGTGAGGTTATCTTGTGTAGTGTATTAGGATCATTATTCAATTACTCACTTGCTATGAGGCCAATGTTGGCCCAAGTGTTGGCGGTAAGGTTGGTGTTATGGAGCTGGTGTTTATTACAGCATTCGTTCGGTTTAGCCCAATGAGCGATATTGTGTGTAAACAAAACGACGCTGTGTGAGGCACAAGCGAAAGCGGGTGATTTCTTTATAATTGTTTTGTTAAAAATAAATGTTAGAATTCCTAAAATATAATATCCATTATTATATTCATTGGATCATGTTAAAAAAAGATTAGATCATGTCAGAATAAGTTTTCGTATCTGCGTATTTTAATTTACTGACGATATTGCCAGTTTCTGTGCTAATAATAAGAATTTCATAGCAAAAACCTAATAATTATTTGAATTTCCTTGGAAATCTTGGAATTGTTAACACTAATAAGAACCTCACTTATTACGTACTTTATTAGGCGAGTGAGAGATCTAGGATGCCTTTTAATCATAGTTCGCAGTAGAAAAATATTTGGCAATGTTACTTAAGAGGTAACGACCAACGACAAGACGAATTGAGAATAGGTGAAAACTAAACTCTCCCAAGATACAAGATAATATATGAGAAATAAAGTATCAAAGTTCACGGGAACTTAAATCTTTAAAATTTATAGCTAAAATAGTACATTAGTACCTACATAATAGCTTGCGAATAATGACCACACAATCGCTACCTCCTATACCTCACGCCGGCCCATCTCGGCGCACTTCGTTTGAAGTGGTCCCACGTTATTTACGTACTGCTTGTATATTTTCATATTCGCGGCCAGACCATCCACTCCCGCACCACTGGATGGACTGAGAACTGTTGCACAACACGTATCATTACATATCGATATACAATAACAAGCCCACTATTTGATTTAGGAGCTTTTTGTCTTGTTTGTTTTGTTGCTTTGTTGTAAGTACTGGGCAAATGGTGGCTTACTACATTTATGAAATGAATTATTTTGTACCTAGACTGAAGGCTATAAATTCTTCTTCTAAAAGTTCGGAGGAGTCGACTTTTGTACCTATTTTATAGTAGGTAGGTATTTTACCGCCTAAGTGTTTCAAATTCAGATTTCAATTCAAATTCTTTATTCAAAATAGTGCAACACTGTTACAGTTTTTCGACGTCAAATTCTGCTTAAAACTAAGCTTACCACCGCTTCCTAGGCGCTAATGGAGAAGAAACGGCGCATTAAACTCCACTGTGAACTGTGACTGTGACACTCAAAGAGCTCTTCCAGTTAGCTTCATCATCTTCTTTCCTATACAAAACATCACAGGTAGGCTGAGAGGCAAACAATTCCATCAAGAATAAATGGTTCTATTCCATACATAATTATAATTATGTTCTGTTTGTCAATGCGCCTTGCCTTGCGGATTTTTTTTGTATATGCAGCAATATTCTTGAGAGGTCTTTTGACCTAGGTAGGAGATGGTCTTTATTTCTTTCTTCTAATGGACATAGGCACAACAGGCGCAGTCGAATTTTTATATTGCATGAAAATTGGCATTTTCTTGAAGTGAAAAGTGTTTTCTAGTTTCAGCTATCTCTGTGCCAAATTTAAACAAAATAGGTTCAGTGGTTTATACCAGAAAGGATGATAGACAAGACAGATATACAGTGTTACCTACTTTCGCATTAATAATACTAGTATGGATGCGTCTTATTATAATCGTACAAGTGCCATTAAAATTAATATATCATTCAAGCGAGCGCTAATCCTCTTAGATTGTAGCTGGCAACACTTGCAGGGCTGCAATAAGAAGTAAAAAGGAATTAATTCAATATTGCCAGTACGCAGCACTGCGCCGGCATCCGAAACCTTGCAGGGCTTATTATCATAATCTTAGAATCGTTTATTTTGAACGACAACCTTATGTTTGAGTTAGGTGGTTTTGTGACGATTTTGGTGTAAATTTTAAATGTTATTCAGTATTTTGAGAGGGGAAGAGAGAACTAACAGAGGACTAGGTAAGAGAGGAACAATTTTTTTTTTTTTTTTTTTATATAGGACACGTCAATTTGACTTTTCCTCGCCTGATGGTAAGCTGAAGGCAAAGTCTCTGAAAAGAGGGTCACCATTACAGACATGTACCATCTTACAATGGTGGCACTCAGCTTGACGGTCTCATCAGATGCTTTTTCACGCCCCGCTTAAAGGACCCGGGACTATAGGAGGAGGGAAACACGTGAGCTGGTAAGGAATTCCAAGTCTTAATAGTGCGGCAGAAGAAGGAGTCGCCGAATCGCTTGGTTCTTGATGGAATATTTTGCACCGTATGCGGGTGGCATCTGAGTCCTGCACGTGTTGTCCTATATAGGAAAGGAGAGGGTAATCTCACCTCCGGGCCCTCCGGCAACCGACGGCCCACAGACGGTGTGCGTTTTAGTCGGTTCGAGTCCGACATAACTTCATCCACCGACTCCGGTGGGAGAGGTATCCGTGGGGATTTTTAGCACGATAATAAAAAGGGATAGAAAGGGGTATAACCTCTATTATACTAACTACACTTATAAGCTGCACAAATGATAGTAATTTGTATTTTATCATTTTTTCTGCATTTTTATATATGGTCCATAAATTGGCTCGGTATCCGACTTGATGGTAAGAAGCTAAGATGAAATCCAGATGATATGGACCACCATTCCAGATGGTGGTAATCCCACAACGGTGTTTCCTACCTAGATGGCACCGATATAATGCTTTTTACGACCCGCTTAAAAACTCGGAATTGTGAGAAGAGGAAATCACCCACAGGAACCTATTAAAGTGGGATAAAATATAGCATAATAAACGCTACTCTCGATCGTACTATGCTTGTGTGCAAAATATAACTAATAAACCTCCTTGAGCAGTTATAATATCTTCACCTGCGTGAAATACTGATCCCATTTCCATGACCTATAAGAAGTTACGTTTGGGATAGCCAACTGCTATTCTAGACTACGTATGTATACCTAATCACCTAGTCAAACTGCATCCAGATTCCAGATCGCTTTAGCCGTTCTGTCCCACAAGACAAGTGGCAAATTCGTTGGCCGGTTTTTCGTTTTCTAGTTTTTTTTCCACTTAGTTGGCAGACAAGCACACGGCCCACCTGATGGAAAGCGGAGTTTTGACGAATGTATGGGATTTGACGTTTATGACACACGTTGACGACTGTCATACACGCCAAATCCCATACATTCTTCTAGTCAACAAATTGCCACTTGCGGGGCTGATTACGTTCACAATCATTAATTGATTTGCGTTCGTCGAACGAATGAGTACAAAATACTCTTTATAAACTACTCGGTATCTCCAACCGCTGTGGGCAAAGCATCGATAAAAATGGGCTAAAGTAATACGCACGCGATCAAACGGCCGGTGGCCCGTCAAAGAACGCCGACGTAAACAGCCGCCTGTGCCTACACTTCCTGTAATGATTTCATTACACCTGAAAAACATAAACAAATGTTTCCGCTGTCTCTAAGCATTATTTTTATATCAAAATGTTGGTTTTTTATCTGTGGTTTAATTGCTGAAGCTGTTAATGCGTGACCTTTGATGTAAGGGATATTAGGAATAATATCATAACATTATCTAACTTTTTTTAAAGTTTTATGAGCTGAAGGCGAATGGGTTGTCCGATGAGGTTCGACCTACGTGTTCGTTTGTCAATAATTGAGTGCAAAATGCATTAAATACACCAATTGGGCATCCATTCATTCATGGCAGTGAGACATAGCTTCTACGGTGACGCATCTTATGGCTCCTTTACACGTAGACAGATTCATCCGCAGATGTCATCGGCGGACGCGTCTGCCGACGTTCAGACGGGGCGACTTGCTTGTTGGTGGTAGATAATTGACGTTAAATACCTACGACAGACGAGCAAATCACCCCGCCCACACGACGGCGAATATCTGCCGATGAATCTGTCTACGTGTAGGTATAATAGTCCTCCTACCGGGGCCCTGAAGCCGAATGGCACAATTTGTTACCCACGTGGTCAGGAGATAATTCCATAACGTGTCAGCACCAGCAAAGGTAACTCTCCTGCATTTATCTCCGACGTCACGGAGATGAAGGCTATCCTGCACGGTGGCTAGCTATATGTTCCACTAAAGAAACGCCAAAACCATAGATACATAAGGTTCAGAGTCTGAAAATAAATAGAACCACCTTTACATATTACAGATTATTTATTTAGCATATCAACCAAACCTCGTAATTATAAAACCGCCGGAATAGCAAAAATATTAATCAAATACCAGCTCTGACCAGCGGCCACCAAAATGATACATTTGGTGGTAGAACAACGTTAGCTTACGATACACCAGTCTATGATAGTCTGTGGGATAATGAGACGAGTACTGTAAACTGCATCGACCACGCTTTCCCTCCGTCTTCATCATCATCATAGATTTGCCCCGGTTGCATCCAAAGCTTGCACTTTGGAGATTGGTCTGATTTACAGCCGTTTGACCTTCAAACCCTGAAAGAAAAACCTGTACCTGATTCTGGTCCGTGAATCTGTAGATGTGCTGGCTTGCGGGGCAGGTTCGCTTAGCTCCAAAGACTTTGGGACCCCATAGACCTAAATTCATCACACATTACGTTTCGTAGAAGGTTCAATAGTAAGAATAGATTAAGTTAATAGTGCTGAAAGTTACAATTTCCCATTACTATCATCATCATCATCATCATGTTCATAGGTACGTCCCGTACCTATTTTCCTGATTGCATCCGTGGCCAGGATGGCCTTGGAGCTCAGGGTCCGCCTTCCGGCTCTTCCTCCTCCACTTCACACTATCTTGGGCATCCATGGTAGTGAGTGAGACCATTTGCACGCATGTTACCCTCCACGCTGTCAAGTCAGGACTTCTTGGGCCTACCCATTCTACCTGGAACCGGCGGGGGCGCCATTACCAGGCATTTGCTACCCACATACCAATTTCGAATTAGTTAGTATATCAGTGTAGATCTAGCAGTGTAAGCTAAGTAGAACATTTGTTCATCATTTGATTGGCGATCGAGCTGCGCGAGCGCGTCCGGTCGCGCCCTTTGATCGCTGGAAACATTCATCATGGCGTGCGCGTGCGCTGAAAATCACTCCTGTATTGACAGATTTACGACCCAGAAACGCGTGCATTTGGAAAAATATTCATTAAACGTAACGTTATTATGGTTTTTCGTTTCGATAAACATTATTTTGTTTATGATTTATTCGATATCAAAAGTTTTCTTTGATGGGTTCGTGGCAGTCTGTTGTAATTCGAAGTTTCTTGTGATGTAAATATTGGTCTAGTGATACGGGTACGTGTGTACTGATGTACCTACAGTTATATTCTGATAAGCTCTCCAAATGGTAGAGTAGCGGCCGTAGCGGGGAGTAGTTCGTTGTTTCGTCCTATAATAATTTCGGCCCATGGGACGAAACAATATTTTTCTATAATAATAATTTTCATTCGTTGATTCGTCCTATTCCCATTCAGAGCAAATGTTTGTATGACAATCATAATATAACAAGTAGAGATACGACTTAAACAGCTCCAGCCACACTGTGCTTATTATTATGTGCATACTGTTTCCAGTCGCAACGTGTGAGGATGGATTCCCTGCCTGTGGCGAGAGGTATATAAAAATGACATTAAATAAATCATAACGATTGAATCTGTAATTTTTTTTGAAGTCGGTTAAAACACTTTTAAAACACAAAATTCCTGTACCTCTATTAAAATGTAACAAAAACACAAATAAACAAATTATAAGAGCTCCTCATATCAGCGGTGTCGGCCACATTTCCGCGTGGGTGCGCCGGCGCATGTCACGCGCTGACGAGGGTAACCACTGGCCAGATCGGTGATCAATCTACACAATTTTAAAACAGATGGATGATGTTATAATTTTTATGTCAAAGTTTAGGTAAGCTTATGAGAAAAGATCTTCTTTTTTTGTATAACTAAGGTGGTAAAGCTCACGGCATGTTTAAATGGCAAGCTATGTAAGTGTGACCTATGAATGGACTATATATACTATGTAAACCAGATATTTTACTCGTACTTAGGTATGTTGGTGCTGAGGAGAAATGTACCTACACGTATTTTACCCTGAATACGAGTAAATGGGAAAATGTGTGTTCTTTTATTTGTAATCAGAAGTATGAAATGACTGGCTGGGTCGAGGATTGGGCGCTATGGCGCAAACTAGGAGGGACAGGCCAATTAATTTGATTGATTGGGAAGCATGAAATATCGTGCTATTAATTTGAAAATGATAAACTTCCACTAAATCGATATTTCGTCTCTTGTCTTACCCCTGTAGGGATAGCATTTTCAAAAATCCTTCCCTAGGTAACTTTAAATCTGGTTTGTAATTATTTTTTTATACCACTTAGATGGCAGACAAGCATACGGCCTACCTGATGGAAAGTGGCTGGCCTATGTACGCAAGAGCATTTCTTCAGGGGAGTCACACTCGTGCTGCCGACCCTGAAGAAATGCTCTTCTTGAAGAATCCCAAAGTGTAGTCGCTTGGAAATTGGGGGGCTTTCTTGTAGAGGACCATGTGTTTGTTTTCTACCTTAGTAGTACAATAAAACGTACTCTGTACTAATCAGTCTTCAGGCAGTAGGCTGTACCGTGACTCCTCCCGACAATGGCATGTTATTAGCACACTATTAAGTAGATGGTGCCGATAAGTGGACGGAAGGCCTGTCCGTTATTTCGCTACATAAATATTTTAGTGGCGGCTTGATGGATCGGTCGTCGGTTCGGTTCCCGGCTGGCGCTAATCTACCTGTTTATCAATATTATTGTGTTATTTAGAATATTTCTTTTTGTGGTATTATTATAATGTGGTATTTTGGGAGTGGTGTGGGAATACCTTTACATTAATATTGTGAAGCACGTAATTTTTTTTTATATGACTTAGGTGGCAGATAAGCACTCTGTCCACCTGATGGGAAGTGGTTACCGTGGCCTATGGACGTATGCAACACTAGGGGTGTCACATTCGCGCTGCCGACCCTGAAGAAACCTTGTAATGCCCTTCTTGGAGAAACCGTTTGCTTTTTTGGTTTTGGTATTAGGGATGTGATATTTCTAGTACCTACGAAGGACCAACCTACGCGGGGGAGTACCTAATAAATAAATAAATAAATAAATAAATATTGTACGACAATCTACACAACGCTATCTAGTCCCAAAGTAAGCATAGCTTAACTAGCTTGTGTTATGGGTTCTAGAATGCGGATAAACATACATAGATACTTTTTTTTTTGTAAATACATACATAGAAAACACCCAGACCAATGCAAATATTAATATTCATGCATACAAATATTTACACTGAGCGGGGATCGAACCCGCGCCTCCTGCGTAGCAGCCGCGTTCACTACCGCTACGCCACAGAGGCAGTCAAAGCAATGTAAATGCAACAAAGAAAATATTATCAATTTTGCTTCTTATTCCGTAGAAAACTTATAACATTAACTCCAATAAAATAGACAAATGTACAAAAACATCGCAGTTATACTCTTTAAGGAGAAGCTACAGCCGACCGTGACAGGACTCGAACCTGCAATCTTCGGATCCGAAGTCCGACGCCTTATCCATTAGGCCACACGGTCTTATTGTTTTAGGTCGCATTTAAGGTTCGTTTTCTTTAGAGCTTTTCATCTACAATGCTTACTTAACGGTTTAGACAACCACTAACAATGGCCAAATAGTTTTAGGTTTGAATTCATCAGTGAACTACTGTTTTCTTGATGAGATCCTTTCACTATTCTTTGGACTGCACCCTAGCTTACCATCAGGCGGGATGCAGTAGAAAGATGGTACAAACAATTTAGGTACAAAAAATCTGGTTACCACATAAGATGGGTCATGTGCTACCAAATATTGATTACTACCAAATGTGTCACAGACCCAACATTTCAAACATTTGTTTTCAAATTTAATAAAGGCAGACAACTAACAAATTAATTTTATACGCTTGACAATTTTCACAAGATTAATACCAAATTACATAACACAATTAGAAATAATTCACTACACCTTATCCAGTCGCATTAAGGTCTAAAATCGTGTGCCAGAAGCATTTACGAACAGCAAAATGTATCTTGGTTCCGAAAAAAGTAAATTTTATGATGGATCTGTAGCGTTGAGATGGTTATCGGCCTGACGTATAGATGTCGCTAGAGTGATGGGATGGCCGTTGTCTATGGGTTATTTATTAGTATTGATTGTGAAGATATTCATGGTAGCTGAACATTTGATTGGCTAACGGCTCCTCGTCAGGAGCTGTTGCTTTTTTTTTTATAAAACTGAGCTGAGTAATGGATAGTCTGCCTGGTGGCAAGAGGGCTGATACCAAGTGGGATACAGCTTTTGTAATGGTAAGTATGAATTCAAGAGCGCTGTATAAAATTCCACCACCCTATGCATTCCTGTGGGTGTCCTAGAAGGCAACTAAGGGATATAGCTGTTTCTATCCGACAGTAAACATTCAGCATAATTATGAAAAAACGGACGACGGCTATACGTCAAGCGGGAACTTTTTCATGTGCAAGTGAAGCCGAAAATGACTTTTAAACACGTTATATTAAAAAAAAGGAAATTTACTGGAAGAAAATACGTAAAGAGAGTTATATCTACTGCCCCATTAACCAATAAAGATATTTTAAGTTTATAATAAGTACTCATGTTTGTTAAATGGCGTGGTTCCTGGCAGAGTAGAATTTGGGCCACCCCATCTCCTACCATGCGGTGTCGTACAAGAGGGATAGGGCTGTTTAACATCAGACAGATAGGTATATACAGAACAGATTCAGCCTCAAATCCATGACTCGAGTCAACAATAGTGCCCGGAATACGGCAATAGGTTCACCCCCTATTACGTGGGACATAATACAATGATTGGTGAAATGTGGGTGTTAATTCACCTCTACCTAACCCTCCGGGGATAAAGGCGTGATTGTATGTATGTATGTATGTTTGTTAAAGTTAGTTCGCACTTATGAAATGTTATACCCATTGTTAGATACAAATAAAAGATATAAACCTTGTCTTTGTTCTTCTGACTTTTAAATATTACTCTCGTTGTCAACTTCGGAACAGGAGGCAGTGACAAAACTGTCCGAAGTCACCGCGGGAGCGATGTTATTGTTTTTAATTTCAATTTGGTACATAGAACAAAGACTATTGTCAAAAATAAACTAATTTGACTACATTCAGGCTGATGTATTTTGTTAAATATTTCATGTTATTTTGTAGCCGTGTCCTATTGTTTGAGAGCTCTCATTTCGTAATATGTAGGTTGAATTCATGCTGGTCTGAAACACTGACGATTGTGTGAGCACCGGCGGCGTTGTTTGTTTCCCATTTGACGTAATGCCAGTAATACTTCTGCGTCACTTCAAACTGGCTAACTATTTGACAGCGATTATTCTAGACTCTATGAAAGGATTAATGGTTTGTGAAGTAGGTATGTAAGAATAGAAGAAAAAGAGGAGCGAATATTCTTTGGTCATGCAAAAAGGAAACTACTTATCTAGTTTTATAGACAATGACAATGATTCCGTTCCCGCTGCCCATGGGAAACTATTCCCAGGATATATATCTATTTTTGCACCAAACTTCAGTCAGATCCATTCAGCTGCTAAAGTGTGATTGAATAACAAACATTCAAAAAACTGCACAAACTTTGACATTTATAATATCAGTAGGATTTGATCCGATGACCCGCGAAATTAGGCCAGTGTTAGCAAAATATCCTACAAATCTGAAAGACTAATTTAAGATGTTACTTGAACGTAGCTATGAGGTGAAGCAGAAATAAAACCAGGAGAAGAGTCCTTCAAAGATGTTCTCCTACATATCTGTTGCCTACTCAGTTGCAAGGCTATTTCCATATTAGGAACGTGACTTTTGAAATGCAATTCAATAGCTACCAGCTTCAGACAATATACTTTTTTGAAAATATAAAATTCTGTAATTCCATATTCAAAGTGTCGCGCCACTCATTGTCTCTGCCTAATAAATATGGCGACTAATTTTGACAGATACGCGCGCGCTTCCACGGCGCCACTGTTGACTAGATTTACTGTTGCTCCAACCCATATTGTTGCACTTTTGTCTTTAACTCGTTCGGAATTCAAAATAAATGAGCTGAGCTACTGATTTGAATGTCAATACTGAGTTAATACGGTTAGGTGTTTTTGTTTCTGACCAAATGTGTGGTAGAAAGACCACTCGAGAGCAGTTCGAAGCGTTTCGTCTCACGTATTGTGTACAGACGTATACATATTATAAGAAACATTATTCATGATGATGTGTTACACGAGGTTTTGTCTGTTTTATGACCTTTTTATTTGTATGTAATTTAAATAATAATGTTTGTTAATTTATTTTAACGCATCCGCATAATTTTCGTTCACGGTGTATTGTTGCGGAGGTAAGTTACACAATTGTGATTGTTATGATTTTATTGTTAGTTCAAATTATACTTGAAATATGGTTCTTTATAATGTTAGTTTTGAAGTAGACAAACAGGATGTTAGTTTTAAATGCTTTACTTAAGAGCGTAGTTTACGCTACACAAACTGTACTATAGAGTGATTCTTTATGGTACCAACTGACGTAGGTAGGTAGGTACCAAACAAGCGGCGGTAGTCTAGCGGCAAAATTATCGGACTTTGCCATCAAGAGGACACATGTTTAAACCCCAGATGTAGAGTCAGTCTTTGCAGAGATTAACGAGAAAGAATGAGAACGAGAACATAGTTCTTCTGACTAACACCGCTTGCAACACCAGTAATTTAACTTGAGTGTTGTCATCTTTAGAAAAGCAATAAGAGAAGAATGAGTGAAAGGAAAGAACTGAAGACTGGTCCTAGATCGAGCCTACACTAGTCTGTCTTGCTTGTCGTGAGATCTAAGTGAATAATTTGGAATATTACTTGCAATCTTTATCATCACGTCAATATAAACGAATCGAATAATTTTATAAAAAATATTGTTTGCAAAGGTACTTTTATTTAAGTCCTCAACGGGTACCACAGCATGGAGTTAAAACACCATTAAGTAGTCCGCAGGCGATTTTTAATCAAACAATAATAATTTTTCGATTAAAACTGCGATTTTAATCCAAAACAACATAAATATAGACATCACATGCATTTTAATAAAACATTATAAGTAATCAATTCGCAGTCAATAGAATACCTGAGGGCTATTATACTTTGCAAGATAATTTACCGGTAATTTTTCGAGTTAGGACCCTATTGCTTTACGATTAGAGTTGAATATCCGTAAAATGTGTTATATTATGTGTAAGGAAGATAAAGGCAGGTTCACACTCGCTCGATGTCGTGTCTGCGGGCAACAAATCGCGCGACAAACAAGTGCGCGGGCGCACGCGGCGACGCTCATTACCTATTTGATTTATAACGATCGCAGATTGCGAATAACCTGTAATCGAGTGCGATGTTTTTGGTAACAAACATATAATTTTATTGTATTTTTATTTTAAGATACGTTAATTAAAGGTGTCTTGGGCTTACAAACTTGCGGGCGATATTAATTTTTAATAATTGGTAGCTTATCGTGTTTATAAATAGGTATGGTTTAAGCTATTGCCAATAAAATTGGTTTTGTTTTTTCCAAAATAGTAGGGGTTGTTCGCAAAATGCTTAGTAGATCTGTCGCCAAAATGTAGAAAAAGTATACCAACCAAACAATTAAAAGGCATAGGTAATCATGATATGTCATAAAGATCATTGGGATTTATTTTCATCTATCAAATAAATAGGTTTGTATTTAATATATTAACAAGTTTGTACTGATAACTGTATAATTAAATTGACATAAAATGTTCATTAAATTATGAAACATAAAAACATTTGCTAATGACTTTATGGGACCCTTATTTCTTAGTCATTATTTAGGAGGGTATGTATGACAGAGGTTTTTGCGAGTCCTCTGCCTATTTATCTAATATCTATACATAAGAAAACAACTCCATTAAATCTAAATTTAGACAATCATAGTATATTTTTATCCTAGTAACCTACATGACCGAGACGCAAAGTAATTACAAATACCTACCTAAGTTTTATCCGTCTTCTTATCTTAATTGTTGTGATAATTTAGTCAGTGTTTTAATAACTAATTTATATGTTTATATCTATGAAGAGCGTGTTTTATAATAAAACCATTAGTTTCAAATATTAGAAACTAGATGTGAGATTGTTTTTTTTTGTTTCAACACATTCGTCCATCATTCGCTTTGCTGTTTCTGAACGCATTCTCGATTAGTCGCGCTCCCGCTACTTGGGTGTCTAATGTAATGAATTTCATGCATCTGATACTAAAACTACTTATTTTACTTGTTATATTTTTTGTTCTTTAAACAGTACGAACCATTGTGCGATTTTTACGTTATTTTCTTTGACTATGCTTAATAATTGGCGTAGCAATGAGCGTTAGGCAGAATGATCAGTTTCCTTTGTCAACTTGTATGGTAGCTGATGGTGTCAGTGGGTGGTAGTTATGGACAATTCGAAATTTAAAATGTGACTGCCGTATTTCTTTTGTTTCGTTGATCTTTTTTTGGTAGCAATGTGCTCTTGCTCCATACTGTATGCAACTAGCCTTTTGATTTATTTGTAAGTAGTACGAATACGCTTTGAGAACAAATATAAAAAATGTCAAGTTAACGTTAGTTAACGTTATATCTAACAGAAATCCTAGCTTAATTTAAAGGACTGATCAGTTCGTGGGTCATCAAAAAAAAGTTAATACAAAAGCCTGTGCCAAAGTCAGTGACATGACATCTATCGGCTAGTGCATAAGCTTTTTTTCTTCGACATAAGCTCCCCCGCCGAAAAAAGTGAGGTTTACTTGATCAATCATTATGGACTCCCATATACACGTAAAAATATAGGTAACGAAAGGTAGGTATAAATACATTTCTACTTACCCATTCCGGGTACAGAAACATCATATACCAAGACAGGTATATTCCATATGACAAGGGGATATCTAAATCAGCAAGCCTTATTAATGTGGACATACTGGACGCATTTATTTATGTGTCACTCCTCCGGGCGAGGGCTACCGGCGCGGCGGCGCGGCGGCGGGAGACACAGCTTCTTGTGATACATATTATTCATTACTCAACCGAGTAGTAGAGCTCCTCTAGACAAGTGGCGGTTCATTGGCCAGCGTATTGTGGAATAGAATGACGAATGTATGGGATTTGACGTATATGACATACGTTGACTACTGTCATATACGTCAAATCCCATACATTCGTCATTCTATTCTGCATTTACGCCGGCCAGGGGGGGGCGCTTTTCTAGGGGGGCAGGGTAGGAAAAGAGATAGATATTCTTTTGGAATTCTTATTAGAATACGGTTGCTGTTACCTAAAATATGCTGAGAATTTGGGCGATATTGTAGTCATTCAAAAGATATATTCAAAAGATATTGTAGTCATGAAGATATTTTTTAAGTATCTAAGTATAAACTTAAACTGAATTTAATTGAAGTCAAGTTATTCCTAAACCCAGTAGATTGCGGCACAGCTACCAGGGGCCAATTGCAAATCTAAACCATGTGGTACCTATAAAACAGAAACTCATGAATATGAATGGATGGCATGCTAGAGTTGGTACCTTTATTCATTACCAAAAGCAGGTGTAGGAAATTCGTAATCGTCACTTTGAAATTATGAACTCCAGTCCCCATTTTCCATATCCTTTATTTGTCAATTTGATTTTACCCCAAATTTCCAAAAATCCTTTATTTTGCAGAAGTCGCTAACTGCCAATATTTTAAGTTTGAAGCACAAGTCCGGTCGTAACCGAGGCTCTCACACTTTAGCTCCCAGCAGTTTAGGCTTTGAATCAGTAAGTCAGCCAGGACAAGTAATTCATTCGCATAACTAAACAAATAATGACAAAAACAACAAAAAGACAAATCTTACCATTCTCATTTCTTTCTTTCTTTCTTTCTTCTAACAACGAAATCTACTCGTAATAGCAATCATAAACTTGGACAAAACAACAGGCCAGCGATCCTGCCAAGTGCAATAATTACAACAATCCTTCATAGCACCTTTTTATTTTATATAAAACACGATAATATCCAATTTGCGTATGCAAAAGGACCCAGACATCAGCTGGACCATTTGCTCGTTTGATTTACGCTACCCCCCTGTGCGTCGAATAACGATGTCTGAATACTCTCAAATTGTACAAATGCGTAAACTTCCCAACTTATGCAGCCTTGGTAATATAAGGAGAATTCGGGAGTGATGTGTACCGCTTCCTGTAGTGATAGTCTATAGCTTTCGGGGAATGATGGCTGTTGTTTGAAGGTGATGGATGGGTGGATGTGTTTTGAAGGGCTTTGGTTGCTAGTTGTTGTTGTGAAAGGTTGCAAAGGAACAGTAGGGTATGATTTGTTTTATTGCTGTTGTTTCTGTATTTTGTTTAGGTGTTGCTATGTATTTAAAAAAGTATATACATATGTATATTTATCTGTATTCTAGAATCTATATTACAAGTTATGCTTCGAATGAGTGGTGGGGGACTAGATGGCATTGTGTTATATGTCTCAGTATATTATTATCAAGGAATAAGAAACTTTGCTCCTGCAAAACTGCATAATCTTATGATTAAATTAGGAACTCAATTAGAAAAAAAAATTGCAAATCTGGTTGGAATATGGCAATAGATCTGACCTTGCCAATTTGGCAAGTTTTAACATTTGTAATAAAGCAACACCTTGTGGTCGTGTCAATGTCTTTAACTAAACATTTTTTGCGCTTTTTTTATAAGTATGCGAGTAATTATTTAGGTAGCTAAATAGCCAATGCACAAAAAAATGTCCTTTAACGATAATGTCTTCGTCTCATCCTTTTATCTTAATGGCTATTAATGCAGATGGTGTTCACTTAACATGAGCCATTGTCTACACATCGAAATGTCCTCTTTTATTAATGATTAATGGTAGAGCCCTATGAACGGAAGCCAAAATACTTGAAAAAGTCAACATTGCGACTATTATGTAATTATGGTAACACTTTGTCGGCGGTTCTGGGAATGTATCAGATGCACCGACTCCTGCGTCGAACATTCGATCCCTACATTAGATATACCCAGACACCGACTTTAATAAAAAATCCGCCGATAGTTAGCCATGCACGGTGAACGGCAACACGGACAAAATAATAAAAACATCACAGTCAAAATATATGTTGGCGTTCACAAAAAAAGTAAAAGAGATGTTGACTTGTCTACTTTGTGACATACCGCGGACCTCTGTCCGACTATCCAACACTAGTTTCGACTGTATCCCACTGATGTAAGATCGGTTTTCGATTTCCAAAATCAGGCGTCAAATATTTTTTTCCGAGTTCGATTCGAGAAAGGGCGTGGTCCGTCCCGAATGGAAACATTTGCCAATATTATCGTGAAAGGTCTGAACAGATGAAATAATTTATTTCCCTGTGTCGTATTGTGTCCAAAACTTTGTCCTTTTGTGATGTTTTTTGCACCGGCTTTGCTCAGTGTGGTACCGACATCTCATTTATCCCTTTAAGGAAAAAGGAGGCCGACTTTTGAAATTTTGTTGGATGAAATCGATCTTATTAATTTAGGGTGAGGATATTTTTTTGATTTTCGATTGGTTTAGACTTGTTACCTTTTTCTTTGGAGGATAGTTGACGTATTTGGTGGATGCGTGTTGATGACAAAGGCATTAGAGTGTTGGTAAGTGATCCGTTGGTTTTGTGCAAGCCGCCGACGTCCGTTGACTCTAATGATTTGACTTAAATAAATCTTTGGACTTTGAATAGATTAATATTGTTCGTGTGTTTAGCGTGTTATTTTTGTGTTTCGTCGATAACAGTTAATACTATTGATACAAGTTTTTGAATGATTATTTTTGGAGGGACTTGTTTAGAGATTTAGGTAGTTACCGCGCCCTTTGATCCAGAGTAGATTTCCGTGTGTAGATTTCTAAGATTTCTATTGTCCCTAAAAAGAGATATATACGCTCTGCCCCTAACACCCTCAAAGAATCCTCATTCTCACAGAGATTGCACAGTTGCGTCCAAATTTATGCTCTTTGGGGACCCAGGGCTCCAGGGCTTACTCTTAGATACTTACTCAAAGACAAGAAGAAGAAAAACACAGCAAGATTTGTAAAGATAAGATATTGTAAAGAGACAGAAGAAAGGTTATATTTTTATTTGGAATATTCCTTTAGCAGAAAATAAAGAATTGCAAAAATTCTCCCTTTAAATGTTTTAACAAAACTATTCGCTGTTATTTTCCAAATTTGCCACAGGCTTTTAACCAACTTTTCTGCAAACAAAGACAGCCACCGGCAAAGTAACCCCCAGAGACTGCAGCAAACTGCAAGCTAATGAACTAAACATTAACTGTACATAACTAAAATAGTAACTAACCCTTGGGATGGCTTCTGTGCAGGTACTGCAAAGTACTGCCGCTGCGAACACTTAGTATTATTCTCTAGAGGTTATGTTATTTGTCAACATGCGGTCAAAATTTGCAAATCATTTTGTTTTTTCGATAGTAGCGATGACAGCAAACATGTTTTGTCTAAACAATTTAGACTTGGAAACACCGGGGTGTAGTGCCGTTTTTTTTAAACGGCTACTAGGAAAGGCGGTACAGAAAGACCGTGGCAGGATTTGTGTTAAAAAGAAAATCCCACGAAAAGGGTTTTTAAATTCTTCATATCTCAACATTGAACAGAGCTTCGAAGCATTGACATCATATTCAATATTAATTCGATTAAGAACCAATTTTACATTTTTAGGTGTTGTTTGTCTAAGGCACCGGTTACCTAGAGAGGTTTAGATTGGGTTAGGCAGGCAGTCTATCTGTGACTGCAAATCATAAATAAATCATAAATCATTTATTCATTTGTTAACATAGGTATAGGTTACAGTTGCCAGAGTTAAATATAATGTCCGCTATGTTATGCCATATGGCATACAAATGCAGTAGTGTATACTGATAACAAACAATATAAATTAAATTGCATCATAGATAATTCATTTCAATGTCATTAATTAATGAGTCAAAAAAAAGTATTTCTAATATTGCTCATGAGGATCAGTTGTTGAGTTCAAAATTAACTATTGTGTCTGAATACTTAGTTCATTGAAAAGTTCTACGACTATTTCTATCTCAACTATGTTCCTGTGTATTTTTTATTCAGTTACTCTTGCCTGTAACATTTTGCAACTTTTAGGTATTGTTAAGATAAAATTTTAAAAGAGACTTGACAAGTGTCTTTCCAATCAAAAGACAGCAGAAAGTGAGTGTGACACATTTTTATAAAACCTTTAGTCGTTTAAAAACCTCACATTATAGTTTTACAGTTCAACAATAACACAACATTAGTGGCCAAGACCATTGTTCAAAGAAGAAAAGTTAAACCAATAACGAGCTATTACCAAATTCTTTAGCCACTGATCACACCCCAAGAGCCCCACTGGGCATGACGACGTCCTACTCGGCACAAACCAACCTTTATACATTTAAAAAGAACACTCATTATTACAAGTCGCCTGTGGTCGCAGCCACACCAAATTTCAATAACGTTTAATACAACATCATGGTTTTACAACACCATTGTTGAAGTGTGACTAACCGCGTCACATGGGGTCGGAACAAAACACGAAAACCACGAAAACTGTAAACAATTAGATTTTATTTATTGTTTTACGGCAGCCATATAACTCCGTCACAGAAGAATGAGAGGCCAATAATTTGTGAAATGCACCCACAATAAAACCATCATGGCCAGTGGTTTAGTTCGTCGAGGTGTGGACAAAAAAGTGCAACGTGCATTCTGAATAGATTTGGCACGCTCGGAGCGAACCGGCCGATCCGATCGGCTTTGCATCGCGTGATGAATGTGCGGAAGTCACATTTAAATCCCTTACAACTTAATAATAACGATAAACATGAGTCCCCTGTTTAAATAAATGTTTCGCAACATTAGCGCGGCCATTTCCCGAAAGCTGCGCACACGCAGTTGATTGTACAAACATTAGGATTAGAGTGTTTGTCATTTATTGTTGGATATGATAGATCGGTTGGATTTTGGATGCGTAAAATTAAAATCTTACGTTATCTAATGTTGTATATTGTAGTCTTTAATGTTTACTATGATGGATAACTGTGGCTGTTCTACTTAAACGGTAATGGCTTGGTCGGCAATCACACGCTTGCGAACTATGAAGGGTATTTCACACATGTGGGATTTCTAAATAAATTCATTACCAACTTACCTCACCGTCGCATCGCTCGCGTTACTGTATAACTATTTATATAGTTCAATGTCCTATCTCTAAGAACTACTTAGTGTCGTTTTAAGATATTTCTAATCGTATCAACAATATGTTCGGATAGAAAAGTCTGAATTGCATAGTTTATCACATTGAAATATAACCACTTTTTAATGGATTCTATCGCGATTTTTTGTTATTATTTATTTTTAGCCCTACAACGTTTCGGCTACCTTTTAGCAGTCATGGTCGCGGAGTTTTATTTCAATGAGCTATATTCGCGTAAACTTTAGAAAGTATCACATAATTTTATCTAATTTGCGAGCTTAGGTTTTAATATAGTTAGGCCCTGTCTGTGTGCTTCTTCTATTTCCATTTTGTCTTCAATTGAGATTTTTTATTATTTGCTGTATGAAACTTTATCTTGATTTTTCTTTTTTAAAAGTATCGTTAAAAAGTTATTGTTGTTTAGTATTTAACTGTCTCATCTCAATCGTCAATAAATATTTCTTTATTTATCAATCCCTCATCAATCCTATCGATCTTCGCTGGCCTCCTTTCATACATTTTAAATCTTTAGCAGTTTTTTTTCTTTTATTTTAATGTTCACATTTCGCAGCCACAGCATTGATACCGATATTTTTTTAATCTGTTTTTAACATGTTACTAGATAACTATAATTGATTTGAATAATAATTGCATTGTATTATGTATGCAAAACTAATATCCAATCATAATAATAAAAAATATTTACATACACGGAATTTATTTCAAACTCAAATATTCTCACTTTCATGTTGTATTTATGGTAATTAAATGAGTATCGAATGCCTAATTTATTAAAATTCGACATTAGGATTCTTCTATGAGTTACACAATGTGACCTCGAAGTAATTTGCTCTGTGTCGGTTCTTTTGAGTCACTCTCTCAACAAAATAAAGCTATTTCAACGGTTTCTGTAATTTTACTGAATTCAACGTTTTGGTTGTTTTCAGCAGCAGCAAAAATAGCACAAAACTAAATCGCGATAGAATTTGTTAAAAATATTATTTTATTTCATTTTTTAAAATACGCGTAAACTGCCAAAATTATTAGTCTCATAAGTTTATATTGAGTTATCACTGTTATAATAATATCCTAGAATGGACTACATAGCGTTATCTAGACTCAAACTAAGCGTAGCTTGTGATGTGAAGTTTTTATGTAAATACATAGGTAGGTAAGTTTATAGATAAGCCTCGACTAATGCAGGTATTTATATACGAACAAATATTTGAATTCAGCTTAATTCGAATCGGTGAACTCTAACTTTGCAGTCGACTCTACCGCTACGACACTTATGTAAAGATGACGTTACTCTTTTTTTCCTTTTATGTTAAAGATACATATAATGCAATTTTCACAATGCATGTAATAAAAATATGTTCACAAAGTGATGTGCTGAAACTATTACATAACATAACATAAACTCACGCCTTTATCCCCGAAGGGGTAGGCAGAGGTGCTAGCACCCACATTTCGCCGTTTATGTTTAGGTCCCAATGTAATAGGTGGCGAGCCTATTGCCATTAACCGGGCACTTATAAACCTGCGATAAATACACACATAACTATTAGGTACCCTTTGTAATTGTGGCACTAACATACCAAGGATGGAGGTGTGTTTATAACTGCTACTGGTAGTTCAGCGCGCAACTTCCTATGTTATCAAACCATTTTCAGTGAAAATTTGTAATGACTTTTGTAGCAACTAAAGCGGCTAGTGGTACCCATATTTGCTACCATTCAACACTACAGACCTAGCTCACTGCTTACCACAAAAGTAGGTACTTACTAATTCTATGTATGATTTAAAGCTGAAACATCTAAGGTAGCCGTGCGTGACAACTTCAAACTGCACTTACATCCATTTACACTTCTTATACATCGACTTATTTCACGCACATGCTCCGATTTTTTCCTTTACAAGATTTACGATGCATGCAAACAATAACTGCAGCAGATGTCTCCATACATTATTAATAATGGTAACGCCGACGTTTACCACAATAACCGCTATTGCAATAACAAACACATCTACGTGATAAATGATTATATTTTATGGCATTCGCCCTTGATCTGACTCTTGTGTCTTTATTTCACCGACTAATCTTCTATACACTCTAAAATCAACTTTATTTCCATCCAAAAAGGTTGGTTTTAGCATGAGATGTTGTTATAGTTAGAACTAGAACTTGGGGTGTACAAATGGCATTGATGTTGTTCAATCGCACGTAGCAAATTGTCGATAGTCGCTCGAGTCATTAGCGGCGCGTTTTTGTCCGCGCTCCGGATCATTCGGCACACTGTGCGGCCTGCGCGTACGCACATTTGGATGCTTTTACAAAATTCACTCGAGTGTACTGCTTTGGTTTCGTGTAAAGAATAGATTCGATATTGTTGGTACTTAATATGGGAATTTATTTTTGTGTTATTGTAATAATTTAGGTAAAAAATGCTAATATATAAAAATATGAAAGACTACCTGTTGATAAAAAAGTAACTGTCAGACCAGTTTATCTAAAAACTATCAAGATTTAGATGTTGATAAATACTTATCTTTTGAATTACAACTTTATCTAACATAGTATACATAATCGAAATATTATTTAAATGTAAAACCGTGACAGTTCTGTTAAACAACAACGTTATCACAAAATTGGGGTTGTATCTCCCAAATCTGTGCTATAAATACGACATCTAACATTTACAAACATAAATCTCGATTGAATTGTAAAACTCAGTTCCCACATGTCCCGTGAATTGTAAACATGATCATGCTGTTTTATACGTCAACGCATTCACAACCAACTTAAAAAAATACCTCATAAATATTACACACCTTAACGCAAAGAGATAAAGTTTAAAGTCGTACAGCAAAGTGTAAAAGATAAGTTGGTATATGAACCGCACAGTGGGTCGAACAATGCACCCTTGGTGAGCACAATCGTGCCTAATATTTGTAGATAATATTGTTACTGGGTAGGTTCTGCTCATTTTATATAGGGCGGTGTCAATAAACATCTGCACATACGGACGCGAGGGCTGTGATTGAATGTTGTCCGCAAACTGATCGTGATGTGAACGATGCAATCTATATTTTTATTAAAATTATAGTATAAGAAAGTGTTGGATAGAGGGTAAGACCTCTGCGGGTCTAAAAAGGTCACATTGAGCGATTCCGCTAAATACGAGTAACTTTATGAATTCCCAGTAGATATCAATAGATTCCTATAAAATTCGTATAATGGTCCCTCATGTGAGCAAAATCACAATAATTCATTTACTAATTAGTCTAAATAGCCTTATAAGATGTTGCGAGTTCGATGCAAAAATGTATATTTGCATTGGTCTGGGTGCTTTTCTATGTAAGGTTAATACATTAATAAGTCAAGATTAGTTTGTTCAGTAAGTGCTACCGATACAACAGAAAATAAATATCATTTTTAATCTAAAATATGCATTAAAGATAACAAAAATATAATCTTTGCTCTTTTTCTTTTAGCAATAACGCAATGCAATAGAATTATATTTTGATCACAGTGCAAAATATATTAGGGAGTTGACATTTGTATCCATACCGGTGCTTATGGCCCCTCCAATCTATGGGGCCCACACCAAACTGCTAGCTGGTACCCCATTGATCTTCGGATGGGATCCTGGCGCTTTTTTGTTTAAGATTTGGGCTTCATTCACCTCACTGGAGATATCGTTGAGTTAGATAAGTAGGTACCTATATAGAATTAGGCTTGAATCTCTGTCCTCGCGTCAACCACATAATACAAAAACCCTAGATCCGGATAAGACATCGTCAGAATTCCCGACTCCAACGACGTCTTTTTGAGGATCTTCTTCTCCTCCCTTCTACATTCTCCTCCCTTTACAGAGAGGTTTGTGGCAACACTAGGCAAGAAAATAAGTTGAATTAAACTATTGTGTATTTAACCAAAATCACAATTATTAATAAAAATGATATTTTCAAAGTCGCATGTGTGTCAAGCAAGTGTGTGACACAGGCCCTGAAATACATAAGTGCTAATGCTAGCGCCAATGTATTTCAGGACGAAACCATATAAGTACTTATATCTAATTCTAGAGATAAGTGAGTATGCACTTTACTTATCTCTAGAATTAAACATCTATGGTTTCGTCTCCAGAAATACTTTAAACAAATTACGTAATTATAATATTGAATTACACACTACCTGAAATAAAAAACTAACAGATACTTATCTGTACTTGTAATATAATATAAACAGTCGGCTAATCGTCTGGCCGTAAGTCTGCGCATGCGTGCCGTACCACCGTTATACACTCCATTGGACGTACAAACAACACACTGCACATACAATAATGTAAGTATTCCATAAACAAATCGCTATTTTTTGCGTCGGCGTCGTTCGGTTCGCTTTGATGCGCGGGCGCCGATATTTTGAAAGCTCCGGAGTGTTTCAAGTTGAGCAGAGATGAACAAAATGTGATGTTTTACGTGAAGATAATCTAAATACTTACGTCGGGGTGGCCCGTCTTTAAGATTAGTTTGTTCTCAAAAAGATGGTATTTTGGTTGGATTGTTGCGGTACTTGCTAAACACTTGGCAATAGAAGTTTTTAATAATACTTAAAGCTTTGAACAAAAAATTCGTGTGTGGCGGTAGGACGGGCGATTACATTAGAAGTTTCGGGTGCAGTTCCGTCTACTATACTATAGGTGCCCGTGCTTATAGGGGTACAGGGCTTTACCAAGACCTACGAACAATCATCACCTGCAAGCTGGCACGGTGCATCTGATGATTGACGCAGGTTTTCCTTACAGGGTTGGGAGCTGTGATGCCGGTAGGAGTCGGTTTATAGATCCCTATAAACCGACTCCTACCGGCTTGCTCTGCAAAGGGAAGCCGTGATTAAGATGTTATAATTTTTATATTTCAAACAATGCATTATCGAAACTGAATTTATCTGAAACTAGCTTTTGCCCACGGCTCCGACCGCGTGGATGTCAGTTATCGCGACCAAACATAGCCTATGTCCTTTCTCAAGGTCTAATCTACCCCTATACCAAATTTCATCAAAATCGGTTCAGTGGTTTAGGCGTGAAAGCGTAACAGAAAGACAAACAGACAGACAGACAGACAGATAGACAGACAGACAGACAGACAGACAGACAGACAGACAGACAGTTACTTTCGCATTTATAATATTAGTATGGATTCAGTACCTATATGAAATTCAAACAACCCTCAGAATTTCATACAACATTGCTGTCGTGTTCGACTTTTTTCCCACCGACTTTCCTTTTGAAAATGTTCCCCCTTCGCCACTGATTGAGAGGCTAACCTCCCAATCAGTGGCGAAGCAGTCGCTCCTGTAAAAGTCGTATAGTTTAATAAACAAGAAGAATTTGGCACACAGATTACGCCATTCCAGACTATAATCTATTTGTGTGCTCGTATGTTACTTTTTATCTCAGGAAGCTTCCTGTAGCCCACAGGAACAGGATCTCCACCAGTAGACTATAAATAACCATTCCTTTAACAACTAGAAAAAAACTATAGCGAAAAAAAAAATACATTGACCAGAGAAGAATTTTTGGATAACCCTCTAATGCCGCTGGCTACCATCTTACGCAAAATCTCTAGCCATTGCCAAAAAAATCGACCCATCAAGTTTGGAATAAAAACACCAATCAACCTCCATAGATAAGGGTAAACATGGTGGTGATTGGCGCCATGTTATGGTTCGAGCGCTAAAAAATACCCGCCACCCACGACAGCACCTATGGGAAAAAATGAGAGCTTTTGAGTTATGTGGTAGGTTCCGTATAATTAAAAATGGTATAAATAAGGTTGTTATTTGGTATTTAGCTTGTTGTGCTTGTGTTTCGCAGGTAGGCAGGTATAATAAAGGTACCTATTAGATTTCTCATAAATTATGGGGTAATTATGTAGGTTTTAAGTGTAAAAATAATAATTATCCAGTTTTAAGACAAGGCTGATTGCGGAAGGCATAGGATCGGGAGCAATGTCGTACATTTAGGAGAGGCCTATATCCCGCAATGGACTGCATTAGGTTAATTGATTGATAAAAGAGTTTCATTTAATTATTGAAGCGGCAAGGGCTAAAAATAGGTAAATAGTACACTACACATGGAAGGTATTACATATACAATACCATAATAATAATGTGAATAGCCATATATAGGACAAAGCCTAAGTATTTATTGGCGTTCATGTGTAGGTATGTTAAAGATTTTTAGTAAATTTAGGCTTCAACCTTTAGGCGACAAAGATATTAGATTTTAGGTTCCATCATATTTCAGCCAGATTGAATATCAATAATGTCAGATATTACGACAATATCAAGAAGAATTTGAAAATTATTAATTAAAAATTTAGAATTTGCAATGCAGTTACCGGCATGGGCTTTTTGGAACAGAATAGTTAATTAACTATTCTGTGCTTTTTGGGTTACTTTGCCAGAGAATCCTAAAAACGAACGCGTCATGTATAACCCCGGACACTTAGCAAAACGACGTCACGTTATCTGCCGACCGCCTCGACTTGGGTGGTGTCAGCGAGCTCAAGTGCACCCACAGCTTGTCTCGTAAATCTTCAGCCCATCATAGATAGCAATGCGATTTTAATTGGCTTGCAAACACATGAACATGGTTCTATCTAAAGCACTTGATGTTGTATAA
The DNA here is from genome assembly GCA_914767945.1 of Eilema depressum. Lineage (NCBI taxonomy): Eukaryota > Metazoa > Arthropoda > Insecta > Lepidoptera > Erebidae > Eilema > Eilema depressum. The sequence goes on from OU612020.1 coordinate 22,334,283, forward strand.
CTCCGGACACGTATCTTGGACTTAAAATGTGCTCAAAAGGTGCCCTATACGCGCAGTACACATTTCTTGGGTGTATTTTGAGGATAGCACGGGGTGATACTCAGCGGTGGACGAATTCAAATTCACCAAGTATAGATTATTACAAAGCAATCCGCTGGCGCCAGAGCCTTGTTTGTCTTGCGTTTTAGGTCCAAGTAACAACGTATCCGGAGTTATATTCCTTCACGACTTGTGTTTAAGTTATTGCATCCTAATTAAAGTTAATAGTAATTTTCAATAATTATTAAGCTATTGCATAGCTTCTATCGCGGGCCTTGAGCGTGGAGACCGAATCCAGAAATTCCGTAACGAAAAAAACCTAACACCCCGAAGCTCGCACGAATCGAGCCGAGCTGCTCCGAAGTAGCTCCGCTTACCGTAAGTAATTATAATTGCATAAGTTGATAAAAAATGCTATGCAATAGCTTTACCGCGGCAGTCCCCGAGTGCCACACGTCTTTTTTTTTGTATTATTTAATAATACGTAAATTCTATTACTAAATATTATCGCAAACCCATCCAGCAAAGCTAAATTGCTTGTGTCGTTAGTCGGTGTTCGAACCTGGAACCTGATCACGATCGTAAGGCCGACTGCTTAAATCACTAAGCTATCGAGAATTAGAGAATAGACCTCATCCTTGGTCCTCATCCATTTCTCTGCAATGTATCTCTCATATACCTATACTTTGAAATTGTACTGACTGGGAATCTACAACATTCGAATGGAACCATTGTACTCCCTTCCTCATTAACAAAATGTTTATGAACTATGACGAAAATATCTCAATTTGTTACTTTTTTTCTCTAAACATGACAGAAGATACCCAATTTGTCATCACCATTTACGGAAATAACACACATGTACAAATTATAACGGGCAAAGACACGTGTTGATATGCTCACGTAATTTGTCTTATTTCTTTGATCTGTAGACCTCCCAGCATCAGTAACCAACCTCCATCAATCCTTCATACCACCTCTTAACCTCCCAAGTGTTAATGAGGCTGAATAACCTGAAAGAGACTGTTCATCATTTTAATTATAAATGTATAGCATTGACAGGTTAAGTTTAGAGTAGGTTTTAATTGATCGTTAATTAATTTTGGAAGTTAATTGTAGTTATAAATAGGTGTTAATTTCTTTGTGGAGAGTACGTCAATATGAATTTATCCCGCTATATGGTTAGGGGGTGTAAGTGAAGTCTGATAAATAAAGGCTATCGTATCGTGACAACATCAAAGCTAAAATGGTGGTCCGTTAGTTTGAAGAAAGCAAACAGCAAATGTTTTTTACGTCTTACTTTAAGAACCCAGGGAGGCAGGAACCCATATTGGAAGGGAGAAACGCAGACGGAAATCTGGAGGGATACAGCAGCAGCGGAAAAGTCAACGAACTAACCAAAAATCTAAGTGGACCTCGGGCTTCAGTGGGAAATTTGGACGCAACTCGGCAATTGTTAGACGATTGAAATTTCAATTTTCGAATTCTTTATTACTCAAAATTGTATAACGTAATTACATATTATTGACATCACATTCTGCTTAAAACTAAGTTTACCACCGCTACCTAGGCGCTAGTGGAGAAGCAGCTGTGAAAGTGAAAATGAAGAAGGAAATTCTAGCGTTGGTTAAGAATACTGAATCCTAATGGCGTACAATAAAGGCGCTGAACCGTTTAACTCAAGATGAAATGTGTTAGAAATACTCGAAATTCAAGCACGCTTCGTTAAAATTCGCTTCCCCTTCCCAAAGTTCACGGGTAAGTACAAATTGTTCACTTCGGAACGGATTCCGTGCATGCAGCCGGCTCCTTCAGGGCACACCTACCGCAAGCTCGTTAGAAGGCAAAGTGATAAATGCATTGCAGGAATTTTAATTATTATCTTAACAGATAAGTTGTCGTAAGTAATTTTAATGTTCCACATCTATACCTACGCGAAAGTCACTCTGTCTGTTCCTTTGCACGCCTAGGCCTAGACCGCTGATAGAGATACTTAGTTTATGTCTTGAAGAAGAATATACTCGTATTCGTAATACACTTTTAATTTCACATACTTATACCTAATGTGTGAAATATCCGAGTTCTGTGCCAATATTTGTATGCTAATGAGTATTTGCATTGGTCAGGGTCTGGCCGTGCCTCGGAGAGCAAGTTAAGCCGTCAGTTCCGGTTGGCATATTGTTTTGTAGGTAATAATGTTTTTTTTTTATACCACTTAGGTGGCACTATGCTTGGTGAAAATGGGGAATTTGAACTCGTTCAGCGCCGTAGCACCCCGTGCTATCCCCAAAAGACACAATTCTTGTGTGTCTTTTGGGGATATAACGGAGTACTGTGCACTGCTCGTATAGAGCACATTTTGAGTACCGTAAAACGGGGTGTACAGAGATCAATGGGTGAATAGAAATAAAATGGTCGTTAGAATTTTTTTAATTATTTCTTTTACAAAAATTTAAGTAGGTATCTAACCAGAAATTTGTTAATTCTGTTCATTATTACATTAAACTTTTCCATAATTTCACTTGAAAGGAAATAACTGCAGAATATAGGTGACCAATTTATTTCTATTTGACAGCCTCTGTGGCGTAGCGGTAGTGAACGCGGCCGCTACGCAGGAGGCGCGGGTTCGATCCCCGCTCAGTGCAAATATTTGTGTTCATGAAATATGGGTATTTGCATTGGTTTGGTCGTGCCTCGGAGAGCACGTTAAGCCGTCGGTCCCAGTTGCCATAAGAACATCTATGGCAGTCGTTACGGGTAGTTGGAGCCCTAAAAAAAATCCAAAAAAAAAACAACGGTCTAGCTGCAAAGCTTCGATATCGCCTAATGTTATCATTGGGCTGTGGAGGTCAGATGGCAATCGCTTCACGAAAAAATATCGAGGTCTAGCCAAATCTGTAGTTAAGACGGTAAAGCGGACCCCAGACTCCGAGCTGAAAAGGTTCGGATGCGACTGGGAATTAACGCTAGGAATAGGTGACCAATTTATTTCTATTCACCCATTGATCTCTATTCTCCCTGTTTTACCCGGTATATTTCAGGTTCAAGATAAATGTCCGGAAGTCCTTGTAAGGTAGGCAGAGGTGTCATTACAAAAAAAAAACTATCAATTTCAAACTACACAATTATCTCTGAGATTAATACACAAATGACACACTCAGCTAATTATCACTTCCCAGCGCCATCTGGCGGGCTCCCGTGCCGTTCCCGGGATGCCGCCACACATTCCCGTCATACTCGACACTCCCTAATGAGTTGAGTCCCGCGCCGCTGCACAGGAGGAATGGGATACAGTTTGTTACTCATATAAATAGGACCACCTGATTTGTTGCTTTTTATTTTATTGGTACCTCATACAGGCCATGAATAAGTGCCCGCTTAACGGCAATAGGCTCGCCCCCTATTACGTGGGACTGAAAATCATCGTTGGCGAAATGTAGATGATAAGACACTACTTGCGAAAGAGTAGTGTCACGGTAAATGCAGTTTTACCCATGGCACTACTGGTAGTGTCACGGGAAATAGAAATCTCCCGTGACACTACTAGTAGTGTCACGGTAAATGCAGTTTTACCCATGGCACTACTGGTAGTGTCACAGGAAATAGAAATCTCCCGTGACACTACTAGTAGTGTCACGCAGTAGTGTCAAGGGAAATGGAGGGATAATACCTACACCTCTGCCTACCCCTTCGAGGATATAACATGTATGTTACCTAGTGTACCTACTACTATTGTATGAGTAGGCACTAAGTTTTCTATTAGGTATCACCATTTGAGTAATGATTCGAGTTGAATTCAAAGGTTACACTTTGTATCCTGACTTCGGTTTTTCTAATCCTCCTTTCTTTTCTTAATCTTGACTTTTACGTGTGTGACTGTCGCCTGAATCTGCTACTATATTATATCACACCACACGTATCTTGGACCTGAATCGCGAAACAAACGAGGCCTTGACGCCCGCGGATTGTTTGTAATAATTTATGCTTGGTGAATTTGAGCTCATCCACCGCAGAAGCACCCCGTGCTATTCTCAAAAGACAATCAAGAAACGTGCACTGCGCGTTTAGAGCACATTTTAGATTCCTAGATATATGTCGTGAGCAATATCCACTTTAGGCAATCGGTATTCTTATTATATCGAACATCTTCACAGCATCGTTTTTTTTATACCACTTAGGTGGCAGGCCCACCTGATGGAAAGTGGTTACTGTGTCCTATGAACGTATGCAACACCAGGGGCGTCACACTCGCCTTTCTTGAAGTACCAAACAAGCACGCGGCCCTCCTGATGGAAAGTGGTTACTGTGTCCTATGAACGTATGCAATACCAGGGGCGTCACACTCGCCTTTCTTGAAGTACCAAACAAGCACGCGGCCCTCCTGATGGAAAGTGGTTACTGTGTCCTATGAACGTATGCAACACCAGGGGCGCACAGTGGATCGTTTCATACAAGCTAGACGTCGGAAATTCTAATTATATTTTAAGTATTTTTATTTATTTATTTCCTACGTATTTACGTAAAATATAACAATAAAAGTAATCTTCAATACGTATTGATAATATACTCGTTCGCACTAATTTTGCCGCTATCGTAGAGAAGGAGGTCGGGACGCGGCTTACAAACTTAGCGCGAACGGGTAGTTATTTAGTCCATTGGGCTTACCTATTAACTTATCATTGGACAATCATGAGAATGATGATGAATGATGAGAATTTCAAGTAGTCAAATAATGGTTAGTCACCTTTCTTTGCGAGATCCTGCGAGATCCCATCAACTTCCATATTCGTGATAAAACAATATGATGCAAACTCGTGCGAAGTCAAACAATGACTGATTTTTAATTTAGAGGGTTGGAGCTTTAAAATAAGCTAGGTACTGTAGGGACACCAAGGTATACTCATATTTAGATTCTCTGTTAAAGTTAAGAATTGGGATTTTTTTAAGGTATAAAATAGGTTCAATTCAATATTTTTTTCTACGAGAACTAAGTGGATTAATAATGTAAAAATCCATAAATAGAAGGTACATACCTTCATTAATATCCTCAATTTTTTGTTTCACGTTCACACACTCACAACTTATAAAAATCAGTCACAACAAAGAGACACAAAAATTGCAAAATAATTATTTTTTCAAGTAACTTACTTTATAAACTTTTCTACCGTAATGCTTAAGAGTGCGCATAAAGCTAGAAAAAAATCAGATTTCACCCGCACCCCTCGCACGTCCCGCTCTCGCCTGTCGTCGCTCCGGCAAGTCCGCCACCTATTTTGTGTGGCAGCGACCCGCCATGTATAGTTTGAAGGCGCACAGTATACCCAAAATACTCAGATAAAATTGTCAAAATACGAGTTGCATCATTAACTAAGCTATCTACTTTGGAAACACAATAAATTTCTTTTTTGTAAAAAAAATATTTCTGATAAAATGAAAAGGTAAGTAAGTAAGTAAAGGAATATGTCGTCGTTGCGCTTGCCAAAACCTCTATGTGTTTTTGGTCAAGTTTTCAGGAGAGACATTAAACTGTTTTATTAAATAATTGATGAGCGTATCAAAAAACTAAAAATGTAGTATGATGCCAAAAAATATTTTGCATGAACTGAGATATAAGTGAAAATTATAAACGGTACTATCCATCCACAATTTTTTTTTTCCATTTTGATACACATATCAGAATTATCTTCCTAGCGCCATTTCTTACAAGTGAAAAATATATACATATCAGATTTGTTATGGACCTCAATAGGATTTATATAAGGGATAAATACTGACAGATGGCAAGGTACATAACATACGAAGTAAATAAATACCCACTATAAACTTTATTAAGGCATACAAGTAAAAAAAATAAAAGTAGTACAACTGTTCCGTGTACAGGGTCCTACTAACACCTTTGAGACCCAAGCCAACCTCACTTGCTAGTCGGTGCACATGTTAAACAACGGACGAGGTTCTGGTGCCGATTTTCCTCTCGGAGTTGGGAACTAATTGCTGATCGTTCCTGGAATAGCCGATAATACGATAATCAGAAAAGAAGAGCAAATCTCCGAGTTCCGAGGTGCACATTATGCTGCTAATTAGTTATAAACTTTAGTTGCATCTGAGCCCTTCCCCTCGGAGTCCGCGGTGCGCTTTTCCAGTCTTTTTTTTAATATAGGACACGGCTGATTGACTTCACCTCGCCTGATGCTAAGCAAAGTCTCTGCAAAGAGGGTCACCATTACAGACATGTACCATGTTACAATGGTGGCACTCAGCTTGACGGCCTCATCAGAATATGCTTTTTCACGCCCCGCTTGAAGGACCCGTGACTGTAGGAAGAGGGAAACACGTGAACTGGTAAGGAATTCCAAGACTTAATAGTGCGGCATCTTGATGGAATATTCTGCACCGTATGCGGGAGGCATCTAAGTCCTGCACGTGTTGTCCTATATAGGAAAGGAGAGGGTGGGATTAGTTGGAAGAGCTCATCAGAACATGCACCATGGTAGAGACGGTAAAATACCGCCAAAGATCCATATCTCTACGCAACTGCAAAGGCTCGAGGGTGTTGGTGACCTCAGGATTCCCAATTATATGGACCGCACGTCGCTGCAGCCTGTCGAGAGCATCTAGTAAGTACTTTGCGAAGCCATCCCAGAGATGAGAGCAGTATTCCACGCAAGAGCGAATTTGTGTCTTATAGAGAAGGCACCGCTGCTCCGGCGTGAAAAAACGTCTCACTCTGTTCAGGACACCGAGTTTACGCGAGGCTGTTTTGATGATACTCTCAATGTAGTTTTTGTTGTTCAGTTTGCAGCGAACATCCATACCTAGGATATTGAGATTGTCCTGTAGTGGCAGTGGCGTGCTCTGAAGAGTTGGAAGGGGAAGGAAAGAAGATACCTTTGCTGTGAACGCGCATGCCTGCGTTTCCTGGCGTTGAACTCGACCAGGTTTTCCGAGCCCCATTGAGAAACGTGGCTCAGGGTCCGGTCTTCGTTTTTCCGCGATATCAGACTGCTTGGCCGCAGGATGTCCGTGATAGCCTCCGTGTAAGGTGCTATCGTCTGCATAGCATAGCGCCGCAAGTTTCTAGACACACCGTTTAACATCTTTTCGAGTATAGGGATCCTCTGTGTCGCTATCGTCAGCGACGATCACCGCCGTAGTCACTTGGAAGACTAAGTTAAGCTGGTATCAAAGAAACAAGGTAGTACATCACTGCGGGGCAAATACTCCTTCTTTAAAACGCTCCCGTTCTGCCCCACATGGAGTACTGCTGTCACAGTTTTGCCTGGGCTAGCTAGACCTCTTCGACTTACTGCAAAGACGGGCGCTGAGGATCGTCGACCATCCCATACTCACAGGCGGGGTAGTAGTCCCTCTCAACCTCAGAAGGTACTTGCTGTGGTTGTTTTACCGCCTGTATGATGGTTTGTATTCAGAAGAATTGTTTGATATAATGCCTAGAATATTTTTACTTTATATCGCCGCTCCGCTTGCCATAGACAGTGAATTCATTCTCACACAAATGGTGTAAAAACGTCTCACTTTATTCAGGACTTCGACCTTACGTGAGGCTGTTTTGATTTAATCATCTGTCTCGTTTTGTTTACTATTATAAGATTATTTACGTTGTTACAAAGGTAGAACACTAATTTTACAACCAACAAACCGAAGAAAAACAAGCTGTCAAATTGTCTATGTGCAAACCGATTCTGACATGTGCAACATGAGGATGAAAAACTCTTGATGTGAACACATAACCAATTTTGCAGTGTCAGAATTGCACATGTATATTTTGTCAAATCTATTTCTAGAAGGAATTAACACTTGGTTGTTTTTTCAGTCGATGCGCATTTTTTTAAGGCCATCTAGCGAATAAAAAAAAATCGAAAAAATGCACATAACGACTTTGGCAGGCGCACCGACGATTTGACGATTTGGGAAAAACAATGCTTTTACTTTAATTTAACATCTAGCGATGTTCGTCTAACTATATGTGATAAATTACCCAAATATTTTTTTTTTGCGAATTCAATTAATTTAATACTAATCCTGAGTCGGGTCATCCAAATAGTCCAAATAGTGGTTTCAATATTACTGATGAACATTGTGTATAATATATGGTTGCCCTATTTTATCATTACGTATAAGAAGCTAGGGCCCTGACATATTGAATCAAGGCTGGCTAAAATATACCGCTCATTCCACTCTGGTGCAAAATTTCCATCACAATTTGGATCTAGTTCTCTCAAAACTTCAACTTTCTCTAAATGTTTAATGGGAGATCTGTAAAAATAATTGCAAATTAGTGACAAATCAATCACATAAGCATTGCATCTATTCAATCTACTTGTAGATAATTTGATATAAATGCTAAATAAGTACATAATGGAAAAAATCAAACCCACAATAGGACTTGAATGCCAGGGTCGCGAACCTTGGCGTTCCAGCGCTCTTACTCTGAGCTATCCTTCCACGGGCAGTCATCCGCTTTCCGTGTGGTCAATTTTTTTTATTAAAATCACCGGAATACTCGTATTTACCATGCCGTTTGAATGTGTGAACATTCGGCACTAATGTGAATGACCATGTTAATCTCAAATCATATCATTCTACTTGTTCATGTTCATATTAATTTGCATATTTTACTGAAATGTTTTCTGAATGTGAGAAAAAACAATTGCAATAAGCTTACAAAGTTGACGAAAGTTTTTTACTAAGCGATTCGACCGGATCGGATGCATCAGCTTGTGTGATATTACGAGCTGAAGCAACTCTGAAATGCATTAAAATTGATAATACAATGTATAAATACTTTCGCAATATATTTAATAATTATATTAGTGCTATATAAATAATATTATACAATAAACACGCGAGTAGTCAAAAACATCTATTTGATTTGCATATACTATACCCGAGCCGACGTTACTCCAGAGTTACCTAGCAACGGTGGATATTTGGTAACAAACTAAAGAAAGTAAAATAATATAGATACATTACCTTCGAAAATTAGCCATGAGTTGAATTCTTAGTTTCTTATATTCTCTTTTAGAGTGTTTCTTTTATATTTTTTTAATTGGCTCATTTTTAACGATCTTTCTTGACACGGAAAACAGAAATACAGTCCTCCCGTCTCAACGGGGCGAGCCCGACTAAATGATGAAACAACAGATGGCCGACACCTCGGGTCAGGTGCGATAGAAAGAGAGCGTTATGCGCGGAATAAGCGTCGTAAGCGCCAAATTCATTTTTTTTAATTACTCGTAAAATCCACACAATTTTTTCAAAGTGAAAATAGAGTCACTCGGTTACATAATTTTACACTTTGTATTCAAATATTGACTCAGTTGTGTGCATAATATTGGAAATAAATTGATTTTAGTAGTAAATAAGGCATAACTTTGTGATTTTATTCTATCGAAAAAATATTATTATTTTATGTTTTCACCATGACCAGTCCCTTACAAATATAACGTATTTTCTATTAAAAAAAACCCAGCTCATTTGTGGCTTACTTTCGGGTATAAACATCAAATCTACGATCGGCAATTTAGCTTTATACCCCCTCTTAATAACGGCGTGAGGGTAGATCATTAGTAATATTGTTTTTGAGGTCCCTGATTATCTGTAAATCAATAAGACTATAAGAAAAAGCTTAATTAAGTAATGAATTTCCGACGTCTAGCTTGTATGAAACGATCCACTGTGGGGCGTCACACTCGCCTTTCTTGAAGTACCAAACAAGCACGCGGCCCTCCTGATGGAAAGTGGTTACTGTGTCCTATGAACGTATGCAACACCAGGGGCGTCACACTCGCCTTTCTTGAAGTACCAAACAAGCACGCGGCCCACCTGATGAAAAGTGGTTACTGTGTCCTATTAACGTATGCAACACCAGGGGCGTCACAATCGCCTTTCTTGAAGTACCAAACAAGCACGCGGCCCACCTGATGGAAAGTGGTTACTGTGTCCTATGAACGTATGCAACACCAGGGGCGTCACACTCGCCTTTCTTGAAGTACCAAACAAGCACGCGGCCCACCTGATGGAAAGTGGTTACTGTGTCCTATGAACGTATGCAACACCAGGGGCGTCACACTCGCCTTTCTTGAAGTACCAAACAAGCACGCGGCCCACCTGATGGAAAGTGGTTACTGTGTCCTATGAACGTATGCAACACCAGGGGCGTCACACTCGCCTTTCTTGAAGTACCAAACAAGCACGCGGCCCATCTGATGGAAAGTGGTTACTGTGTCCTATGAACGTATGCAACACCAGGGGCGTCACACTCGCCTTTCTTGAAGTACCAAACAAGCACGCGGCCCACCTGATGGAAAGTGGTTACTGTGTCCTATGAACGTATGCAACACCAGGGGCGTCACACTCGCCTTTCTTGAAGTACCAAACAAGCACGCGGCCCACCTGATGGAAAGTGGTTACTGTGTCCTATGAACGTATGCAACACCAGGGGCGTCACACTCGCCTTTCTTGAAGTACCAAACAAGCACGCGGCCCACCTGATGGAAAGTGGTTACTGTGTCCTATGAACGTATGCAACACCAGGGGCGTCACACTCGCCTTTCTTGAAGTACCAAACAAGCACGCGGCCCACCTGATGGAAAGTGGTTACTGTGTCCTATGAACGTATGCAACACCAGGGGCGTCACACTAGCCTTTCTTGAAGTACCAAACAAGCACGCGGCCCACCTGATGGAAAGTGGTTACTGTGTCCTATGAACGTATGCAACACCAGGGGCGTCACACTCGCCTTTCTTGAAGTACCAAACAAGCACGCGGCCCACCTGATGGAAAGTGGTTACTGTGTCCTATGAACGTATGCAACACCAGGGGCGTCACACTCGCCTTTCTTGAAGTACCAAACAAGCACGCGGCCCACCTGATGGTAAGTGGTTACCTTGGCCTATGGGTGAGTGCAACACCAAGGGAGTCACACTTGTGCTGCCTACCCTGCTACTAAGAGCAGGGATGGCGAACCTTTTTTGTGGCTATCGTATAACACGGGTGCATCTAAATACCTATTTTGTGGTTTCACTGCTGGCGTGCCCAAAAAATTGTACCGTGTGCCGCCTTTGGCACGCGTGCCATTCCTGGATTTGAGCGTGGTGAGGGATATAGTGGAGTAGACAAGAGATACAACGGGGAAGGGGAAGGAGTAGGGGAGAGGGTGGGGGAAGGGCAAAGGTATGGGGAGTAGACAGTCGAGTAAATAATGCAGGTAGAAAGTTTTTTTTTATACCAATTAGGTGGTAGATAAGCACACGGCCCACCTGATGGTAAGTGGTTACCGTGGCCTATAAATATAAATAATAAAATATAAATATTCTACAACATTCTACACACAACGCTATCTAGACCCATGGTAAGCTGAATTAGCTTGTGTTATGGAATCTAGAATGCGGATATACATACTTAGATACTTTTTTTTTTGTAAATACATACATATTATACATAGAAACACCCAGACCAATGCAAATATTTATATTCATGTATACAAATATTGGCACTGAGCGGGGATCGAACCCGCACCTCCTGCGTAGCAGCCGCGTTCACTACCGCTACGCCACAGAGGCAGTCTATGGGTGAGTGCAACACCAGGGGAGTCACACTCGTGCTGCCGACCCTGTAAGAACTTAGAGAGTCTGTGCTGTCAGCGCATAAGATAAGTCGGACAAAGCCTTTGGTTTTCCCACTGACAGCACAAAGCACAAGCTACTCACCAGTGAGCTTTGGCTACCCTACTCACCGTCGGAAACACAACACGAGGTTATTAAGCCGCGGCCTTCTGTAGGGCGGAGATACCTACTTCCCCAGTTTGACTGCTCGATTGGGACGAATATACCGTCGTGTACCTACCTCCTCGAGTCGAATAGAGAGGCGAGTACAATGTCTAAACAGCGTTCAGCTCTCAACTTGCAGCACTATTTACAACACCACGCGATAAACGACATCCACGCGGGCGGAGCCGCGGGCAACAGCTAGTAAGCTATATCTGCGTGTCAACGATTTAGCTACCGACTCCATACACCATGACAGAACACACTAACTCATATAAACGCCTACCCACTAAAACAGAAGTCCTCATTAGTACAAATTTCCCACAAAAACTCTTCTACAAAACGCCGCGGTTGTGCCGGCATGGTGTGAACTACATTCTCCTGTCCTCCCTTAAAGGCGGCTCCTCACATCTTTAATATTTATTAATCGCAGCCGCGACAGGAATGTGACGAGCCCTTGAAGACTCCACCGCCGGGAGAGCCGTCGAAGATTCCTCTCGGTAATTAAACCCGGAAGGAGATGGAACGCAGCTATGTCGACGATTGCATACGACGCTGATTTTGTCACAAAAACTGCCACACAGTACGATTTGAGATTGTGCTGAACTTTGAGATAGAATTGTTTTGTACGGATTCTATTGCGATTTATCAAAGTATTTGAAAGTGTATGGGACTAGTGATGAGTAGGGTAAATAATACATAAGAAATCGCAATGGAATCCGTATATTTGCTAGCCAAAGAATTATAGCTTAATTCACTTAAGTAGGTAGGTATGTATGGTCAACAAAGAGATGACGATTCTCAGCATGGATTCACCGTGCGGTCGCCGGGTCCATAGCGTGATACAGAGAGGAACACCGTGACGGCGACTGGGACTTGCGACCCAGATGTAGGTTTAGGGTGGCCACCTTGTGATGCATCAGCGCTCACCTCCACCGTCAGTAGTGTTCCCCCCCCCCCCCCCCTACCTATCCAATTTTGGTAAGATCCTATCAATGCCGCTTTTGCTTAAGATACGGTTGCACTTTTTCATATAAAGTTGTATATAAAGGTGCAACCGTATCTCCTTTGTCGACTGTACATAATAATATTCTTATTATAGAGTAAACTGTCGACAGCATCTGTCACCGTACCGGCCCATAGCCACTAAGCAAATGCCTTGTTGTAACAAAAAATTTGGTAATATTGAAACAAGAAATCTTAAATTACAACGAATAATCAAAAGTAGGTATAAGATGAAAGTGCCTTCATAAAATCTCATCAACACTAAAACCGTCTTAACAACCCAATTACACCCCCACAAATCACTTTTACAAGCAAAAATACTTTTAAAGACATAAAAATCTTGCAAAATACCTTTCAAGATATAAAAATCCTGCAAAAAACTTAACAAGATGTCTCAACAAGTCGGAAAGTGGAATCGTCCCTATTCCCGACAAAGACACATCTGAATGGGATACGATATCTTTGGACTATTGCTAGTTTTTAGAAGCCGTTGACAGGCGGGTTAGTGAGATAATTAGAAGCCATCGTGGGTGGCACTAATTAGCAAAAAAAAAAATGCTTTGTTTGTTGACAAGGATTGCAAGCCGCCGTAGGTACGTGTGCGTGGGTAATAAGGACTTGAAAGTTAAGGCTAATAGTAATATTCTTGGACATACAACAAAGTTATTAAAGTAAGCAAGTCAAAGTCAAAATTAAATTAAAATTCCGTATTGACGATTAAATAAATGCGACCCAGTCCTGAGTCCTGTTAATTAGTCAAATGTTAGTTTGATTTTCATTACGCAATAATGTGCTGCACTAAAAATGTTGCACTCGTCCATATGCCACGTTAACCATTTTCCATCAGGTGGGCCGTGTGCTTGTCAGTGACCTAAGTAATATAAAAAAATAACATAATGTGACGTCATGTATTACCACATTTCCGTAAATAAGTAAATTTGAATGAAAGAGTCTGTTAATAGGTTCTAAAATGCAGTTTGATTTTCAAATATGCCAACAATAAAATATCGATTGATAAGTGCGAGACCACTTAAGCACAACCAGGGCCTAATTCATAGATAGGTATATCATCACTTAATTCCTCTAAAATATCGTATTACCAACAAAACATCCGATACATCCATTATAAACTAACTACGACACTTAAAACGGCAAATCTGTCGTCTCAAAGGACCATTTTATCTCACCCGATTAAGTTCCTAAAAAAGATGGAGATTTAAAAAAGATAGGAAAATAAACAAAAATGTTCAATGTACCGTGTTGTCCACTAAATTACGTTTTCCGCAGCCAGAGGGTACAAGAAGGAAACTAGAATCACTTAAACGAGATTTATTATACCTATTTAATTAAGTCTAACTAACCTAGAGGTGGTGAATGTACTCGATGTTAGAAATACATTACACCGTACTAGCCTAAAGGTGAATGTACTCGATATTAGAACTACATTACACCTTACTAACCTAAGCGAATGAGTTCGATATGAGAACTACATTCTTAACTATACTAACGACTACGTTCGATGCTAGAACAGAAGTGAGTTATATTTATTTTAATTAAAGATGTAAAATCAGTTCGCGTATTGATGCAATCGATTCTTAAATCTGCTGACGGTGCGGCACGAGGCGAATGCACGAGGCTGCTCGCTGCACGGGGCGCTGATGCTGCAACTCGTACTTGCTCTCCTTATAATCTGGGTCGTTATATGTATAGCGGGTTCATGCGGGTTTGCCTATGTAATTCCTCCACCCTCAGAAAAGCAATTATTTTCCAACTTTCAGTGAAAATATTGCTGGTATAGTCGGTTTTCCAGGTTCTTCATGTGTCTCATTTTGTTGGACGCTGGGATTCTTTTCTGTTGAATTTTGTTGTTTCTTTCTCCAGAACCGGCGAACTATGATGCTTGAGATAACTATGATTGTGCCAGTTATAATATAGAGTGGTATAGTTGTGTGATAAATTGTTCCAGAGGAATTTTCCAGTTGCAGCGGAGGCTGGGTTATAATTTTATCTTGACTAGTATGTAGTGATCTTGACTGGAGCGCATGAGTTATTAAGGGCTGATTAGAGATGATTCCCTGGATACAGTCGAGAAGTTCTCCCATTGGATAATTCATCACTTCCTCGCAGAGATGATACTGGTTCAACTTCGGGCATTCAGCCTCTATGTACTTAAAAGCTTTTGACATATGTTGCTAGGAAGGGATAAGGAGGGATCAAACTATATTCTAGTTTGTTGGGAACTATAGTTAATCTGTATAAATCGAACTTGGTGGGAGAGATTATTGGTAATTTGAATATAATAACTATTCTTTTTCCTGTATAATAGTAACCGGGTTTTATTATAAGGTAGTATTCTCTCAAGTCTAGATCTAAAATCTGTTCAGAGCTGTAAATTAGTTTTAATATGTTAACTATGATGTAGAGTTACCAGGAATTGTTTCCTGAAACTTGGGTAATTTATATTGGTACAGGTGAATAGGGATTCTAGTACAGTCAGTAATTAAATAATTATCTTTAAGGTCTATTTGAGCGCCATCTAACTGATTTAATCCTATTTAATCGTCGAGATGGTTATGGAATTTATAGATAAAAAACTTTACATTAGACTGGTCATTAAAAATTTTGATATACTAGGTAAAACTGGTAAGGGAAAGAAAAGGAAGCAACAGTTTAGAAAAGTTTCAAGTACTTACAAATACAATTCTTCTTGCGTATCGATAGCTGGTTATTCTCCCTTCTTTTGATGGCTGCAGCTCTCGTAGGTAATAAATTAAATTCGTTTTATATAACTAGTTTTTTTTCTTTTTTATACTATATTCCGGATCCTTCCCGTGCTATCAATGTCTGGATAACCTCCCCTGCGGTTTCACGTAGATTCTGGATATTCGATGAGGTATTAGGATACCGACAGCGACTATCGGAGTCAGCACTCACCAGGTTAACGATTTTTGGAAACCTATGCCGCGCCGCGCACTGCCTCGAATATCCTACCGACTGCGCCAATTACGTTTTCCGCAGCCAGAGGGTACAAGAAGGAAACTAGAATCACTTAAACGAGATTTATTATACCTATTTAATTAAGTCTAACTAACCTAGAGGTGGTGAATGTACTCGATGTTAGAAATACATTACACCGTACTAGCCTAAAGGTGAATGTACTCGATATTAGAACTACATTACACCTTACTAACCTAAGCGAATGAGTTCGATATGAGAACTACATTCTTAACTATACTAACGACTACGTTCGATGCTAGAACAGAAGTGAGTTATATTTATTTTAATTAAAGATGTAAAATCAGTTCGCGTATTGATGCAATCGATTCTTAAATCTGCTGACGGTGCGGCACGAGGCGAATGCACGAGGCTGCTCGCTGCACGGGGCGCTGATGCTGCAACTCGTACTTGCTCTCCTTATAATCTGGGTCGTTATATGTATAGCGGGTTCATGCGGGTTTGCCTATGTAATTACTATTAGGAGCCTTGTGTACTTTTGTGTATTATTTGTGTACAAAGAGGGAGAGTGTCCGTTTTCACCCTCGAGTGAAACTCAAAGGGATGTTGGGATAGTTTGGATGTCTCACGTTGGATTATTATTTATTTATTGCAATAGAGAGGAACTAAGTACATTTTAGAACCATCATTCTCATAGAGACGTATTTTCCTGATTGCATCCGAAGTGTACTCGGAGCTCAGGGTCCGTCTTCCTCCTCCACTTCGCACGATCTTGGGCGTCCATGGTAGTGAGACCATTAGCACGCATATCACCCTTCATGGCGTCAAGCCAGGACTTCTTGGGTGCCCCTAATGTTTGTTGTACATGTCTACAGGCTACGTACGGTAACCATTTTCCATCAGGTGGGTATTGTGCTTGACTGCCAACTAAGTGGTATAAAACCATATTAATGTTTAAATTAGCTTTGACACTCTATGTTGAGATAATTCGGCAAAGTTTCACTTATACCACAGAACTTTTAAATAATACTGAGATAGGGAGTCACTGTTATTCGAACCCCGGGAACCGGGAATTAAACACGGGAACCTCACTTCAGCGGTCGCATTCACTGCCACTAAAATAAAAAATTCTAATAAAATAAGTAGCTCATCATTTTCTTCACAGATCACAATCTGTAACAAAATCTCAGCGTCCCCTCACTCGGAGGGATCTCTTCACGTAATTGATAGGACCCTCGTATTCTCGCCGGCGAGTATTGTACTCAAGGTCTCAGGTGCTGTTAGAGCTTATTTGTATTCAAGACTCCGTATTATGTCAATCTTGAGTGATATTGTGCCAATTTGGATAATCTTTCATTGCTTTCAATTGCATACTTATACATGTAAGCATGAATATAATATTGGCGGCAACTGCTCAGTGGGTGAGGTGTTAGGATAGGACACAATTTGATTTCACTTTACCTGATGGAAAGCTGAAACGCGGTTAAATAAGTAATTTAACTCAGGCGGAAAAGTTCTTAAAAAATAAATCAGAAAAATATCCTTAAGGTCCTTCAAAATAAAAAACATACCGATCGAATTGAGAACCTCCTCCTTAAACAGGTTAAAATATTTAGTACCTATTCATACTCGTATTTTATCTATTTTTCATTTAGGTTACGACTTCAAGCAAAAATAACACATTTCACTAGATTTGAAGCCATACTACCGCCATATTGACTTAAAAGTCTAACTCAGATTCACTATTTTAGCATATGGAATGGTGGACCTTCGCTGTTTGGACTCTACAATGGTTTACCATCAGACGAGCTGCGGAAAAATTGACAGGCTAAACATAAAAAAGAAACTGCACATACCCACCCTGAAACATAAAAACATAATACTCCTTTTTGCAGCTGTGCAGAACCATCTTGACTGATGGATGACTCAAAACTAACGAGCAGATATTCCCATAAAATAGAAACGACATATTTGACAGTATAATCCACAAAATACGTGTTTAGGACCAATATTTTTGGCATAAAACCGTTACGCTTCACGACTGTGAAGTGTTACCACATGCGCAGGAGTTGGCGGCTCGGTACCACTCCTGCGTGTCATGCGCAGAACACGTGTTTTCAGTTCGTTTTGACGTTTCTGTCCTCATTGACACGTCGCGTGATAGCTGGTTTAAGATTACGTAGGTATACGGAGTATGACATCAAGGGTAAGCACATACTTAGTATTTTTTTCATACCACTTAGATCGCAGACAAACACACTAGCCACCTAATGGAAAGTGGTTATCGTAACCTATGGACGAGTGAGAGTGACACTCGTGCTGCCTACCCTGTAAGAAAAGAAATTCTGTGCCGTCAGTGCAAAAGACAAGCAGGACAAGCCTAATAACCTCGGTGTATGTTCCCGGCACCGGCCGTGAGTAGGGTAGCCAGAGCTCACTGGAGAGGTTTTGTACTGTCAGTGGGAATACCAAAGGTTGGTGCTGCTTGGTCTTTATAGTGTTGACAGCACGCGTGTGACTCCCCTGGTGTGCACATGTTCATAGTTCATGGTAACCACTTTCCAGGTAGGCCGTGTGTTTATCTATCAAATATTTTGACTATTACGCGAACGATTACCGTCTGACCTCCAACCCCAAGCCACGCTAGAGCTTCGTACAACCATTGGTTTGGCTTTTAAAAATCCCCATACACTTATCAACTAAGTGTAAAAACAAAATAAAGTCATCAAAATAATATTTATAAACTTAAATTAAAAAAAAAAGGTTTTAAAAGCGTAACGGTATGGTAATTAAGGTGCGTCCACACCGGCGGATTACCGCGCCGCGATTGGCGTGACCAATCGCCGCGATTGACGTGTTTTTTTTTTCGTTTTATCCACGGCCCTTATAAAGTCATCTGCAATAATAATATTTTGTTTAAGGTATGGTTCTGATTAAACAAATGTCCGACTGTAAGTGGCATCGTGTATTGTACTTGAAAATTACAGTTTGTTTTTTAAAAGATTATGTTGATTGAAACTGTTGGGGCGATGTGATAAAACGTCATTGCTGTTACTGTGATCACGTACCTAGAGATCTATTTAAAATAATTGAAGAGCTTTTAATTCTAAGGCTGGAACTCACTAGGTAGTGAAAGTCAATACTCAATACATTTATTACTTTCAATAATGTAGTCCGTGTAAGTACCTTAACGTGGTTTTTACGTTTTATCCAATGCAATTCACTGGGTTAGATGTTATAATTTAGTTTGAGATAATCTCGGTTCTTGTTATTGGCAAAATCTACTCAAGTACCTACTAAACCTAGTATAGTAAGTAATATGAACGTGTAGAATACCGATATAACACTTATGCGTTTCTAATCTTTTAAATTATACCTTTTGACTTTCACGTTGCTCTAATGACGTAACTTTACTCTTATGTTTATTGCAGGGTTTCCATGGGTAACCAAAACTGCAGAACTTTTGCCGCGCGGCGAAAGTCAATCATCTAAATGGCAATAACGGCCTAAAGTCAGCGGCTTGGTGAGGCGATTAGTGAAGCCGCCAGCCATGCGGCGAAAATCTCCTCGTGTAAACACCTCATAAGCATGATCCTAGATTCGAAGGTCCAGGAAAAATTCTGTAACCAAATTCTCAATAGCAATTCCGACAATATTCGCATAACATCGCGTCTAGCCAATTATATAGAAGCTCTGACGATTCACACATACAGTCACGACTACATAAAAACAGTTAATAACTGTGGCACGAAATAGAAATAATATTTCTTAGGCACAAAGCTGTCTATAAAGTTCCTTTTATCCAAAGTGCCGGTAAACCCCGAATTACGTCCAAAGCGGCGCAACAAAGAAGAGCATTTATTACACACTGTTCTACTAAAGAATAATACATTATTATAACACTGGCCGGGATATGAACCGCCTACGACCATTATCTTGTCCGCGGGTGTGTATTTTGCTTATTAATTCTAACAATGGAGCTCAGTGTATCAATGTTTCCAAATTATTTACTATATGTAGTACTGGTGACGAGAAAATTGTTAGCTTTGGGGGTTTCTGTGAGAATATTAATGTACATATATTTGTGTATGTTTCTGGAAATACGTTATGGATGGGCGGGTGAAAAAATTGTATAAATTGTGACAGTAGGTTCTAGGATCAATACGGTATAATAATGGGGATGAGTTAAGATATTTCGAATTGGTACGAGGTTAAGTAATATAATGTCATGACGAATTGTTTGGCGGTAGAGCGTATTACTGTCACGTCACAGGCCGCTGGTTTGATTCTTGTTCAGCGCAGATACTTGTATGAATCCATACTAATAATTGAATGTGAAAGTAACTCTGTCTGTCTGTCTGTTACGCTTTCACGCCTAAACCACTGAACCGATTTTGATAAAATTTGGTATAGGGGTAGATAAGACCTTGAGAAAGGACATAGGCTATGTTTCGTCGCGATAATCGACATCCACGCGGGCGGAGCCGCGGGCAAAAGCTATAATATATATGATTCATGAGATATTTAGTCTTGAGGACCATGCTAAGGGGGTTTAACTAGTTAAATTCAGAGTAATCATACTAAGGTGGGCTTTTTTTATGTTGCAATTAAAGCTGGATATGAATTAATTCATAATTCATAATTCATTTATTGCTTGTATGTGCGAAATGCAAGAAAGAAGAGCTGCAGCAGTGAAAGATATTTTTACGTCCGCACTTTTCTCCGACAGTGTACTTGGTTTAGAAGTCACAGGTGCGCGGGCGCACAATAATAGCCGCGCGAATCGTACCGCGGCGGCTCGGCCGGTAGGCGGACGGCTTGCAATTATGGCCGATCACACGGATACGCCGCTACCGGCTTATTAGAGCCGATGACGTGGTAACACCGCCGTGTGTAGACCAGGCGAGGGCGCAGACTGGACGCTGAGAGAGGTGAGAGTTAAATAATAGGTAATAGTAGATATTCTAGGACATTCTATACTGCACAACGCTATCTAGACTGCGGATCTAGAATGCAAATACATAGAAACACTAATACAAATAGACATGTCCTAGCATATAAATAGGTACTTGCAGTGAGCGGGAATCGTATCACGACCATCGATGACGTAGCAGTAAAACGCTACGGCTACGCAGAGAGAGCTATCGCCACAAAGATCATCAATACAGTTTTTTTTATACAACTTAGGCGGCAGACAAGCACACGGCCCACCTGATGGAAAGTGGTCACCGTGGCCTATGGACGTATGGGCACCAACACCAGGGGCGTCACACTCGCGCTGCCGACCCTGAAGAAACCTTCTAATGCCCTTCTTGAAGAACCCCATATTGTAGTCGCTTGGAAAAACCACCGCAGGGAGTTTATTCCACAGCTTGAGTGTGCGTGGGATGAAGTGCCTATCATAGTGAACCTTTTAGGGTAAGTTCTTGTGAATTCAAACAAAAATTCTTTTATCCTACTAACATTACGAACCCACTGGTCTCATAAAAATCGTTCTCCGGAATATAAAGTGATAGATTCATCCTTTATGTTTGTGTACATTGGTCCCCTAGTAGAAGAACTGTTGAAATTATTTTGGTTATTAGTGACGGCTTCAACTCTATGCCTAGCGTGCCTCAAGCGACAAACACCTTCTATGAGGTATTTCTTCCGTAGGCATAATACCTATTCCACATTCCCTATTCAGGTATAACAGTACACTTCACGAGCCGTCACACAGTCCCGCCCCTCGCGTTCATAATGCACATATCAACTTCACAGGCCCCTCCGCGGCACAAAACAATAGCATCGTGATATAATAGTATGGAAATTAATTGTGATGAGAAGTGATGAAACAGTGCCGGAGAAAGAACTGACGAGGAATTTCCAACAGTAGCAACACTATCAACTATCACAGGTATATGTATTTACCGCTATTTAATTATGAAATATATTTAGGTAAAACCACTTTTTAACGGATTCTTTAGCGATATATTTGTTACTAGCTTTTGCCCGCGGCTGACCAAAGCTTTTGACCAAACATAGCCTATGTCCTTTCTCAAGGTCTAATTTACCCCTATACCAAATTTCATCAAAATTGGTTCAGTGGTTTAGGCGTGAAAGTATAACAGACAGACAGACAGACAGAGTTACTTTCGCATTTATAATATTAGTATGGATATTTAGGTAAAACCACTTTTTAACGGATTCTATCGCGATAGATTTGTTAATAAATACTTTTAGCCTGATGTATCAGATGTATTCAGACAGTATTGACTGTCCAATTTCAGGATCCGTTCAGTAATTAGATTTAGAGCGTAATTGAATAACAAACATACAAACATCTTCTTAGGGATGTGATAAGTTTATTTCTATAAAAGCAGGGTCTAAATACCGTTAACCTTTCCTTACTGATTGCCACAGCAGGGTCACCATAGATGACAGAATGTGACCTGGGTATCATATGGAATAATGCTCTCGAACAAGAAATTTTTCTTACATGTTAGTATGGAGATATTTTTTCATCTTTCACTACTGAACTTTTGATACCTCCCAACAAATAACTTCTATTTTTAGATCCAATAGTACACTATCATCAAATCATCATCAAATTAGGTTATATAAGTGTCCAAAGACAAGTGAGATACGCCAACAATATATTCAAAATGGCAGACACAGTTAAACGCACAAAAATATGCTTTGTCATAACATATCTATTTATACATTCGTATTGCAACCTTATAGCATAACCGACGATAATTGACTTTCACTTAACTAAACAAAGAAAATATTACTTTCTACATCTCGTATTGATAATCCCCTTTTCTGTCATCAAACCTTTCCAAACATATTCTTGTCTGTTTACGTCTTAAAGGATTAGACGAAAGTGAAAACAGCGTTGACAATGCCGACAATAGGACACAATAGTTGGTTATTATGGACAATAATGGTCGCTACAGTTTCGAAGACCACAACGAAGGCCCACCCACAAGTCTGAACCATCTGTCCTAAGCGAACGCGCTGAAAAAACTATACTTGAAAACATCAAAACTAATCGCCGACGGATTATAGGACACAGATTTTGCATTAGAAGACATGACACAATTGATTTTGATATCTAAGAACTTAATAATAGAGTACATTTTCCTAAAATTTGAATACGAATTTAGTTGGAATTGATTTGCGTATCTTTAAAATTTTAGGGACCAGATTTTGGTTGATATAAAGTTCCTTTTAGCCTGAAAATGGTTTTTGAGGTAAATTTGTCAATATTATACATGGCAGATGACAAAACGACTAACTAATGCCAGATATTTATTCATAGTAGATTATTCGGTGCGGATTATTCGCTGGCATGGAAAGCACAAAGTCGGTAAACATTCGCTCAATAAGACGTTGTTTTGTGTGCGCTTTAGGCTCGGAATGATCCCGTTTCGACAAACTTGAATAATCGTAAATAGTTCACGCTGATTGAGTAAGTAATGAAAAGATTTGTTGTAAATAAGTACTTGAGATTTAGGACCACCATGAAAATTGATTTTTTTTTGAAGAATGGAGAGAGGAAGAGGATTGAATTGATCCTTCAGCTGTCGTTTAACAAAGATGTGAATGTATGAAATGTGACGTGGTTGTATCTAATGATCTGAACATAGATCAAACGGTATTGTTAAAGATAATCTTGATGATCTATTAAATATCGATTGCATTGATTGATTGTTTTTTGGTAGCTAATTATACAATTTTAGTTTGTACCAAAACTAATGCAAGGGTCGGTCCCTTGCATTAACCTGCAAGAATGGAACATGAAAACAAAGCAGACAAATTTTTCTAGGAGATGGGAAAATGGGATAAACGGAGAGACCTTCAGGACTCCTGCAAATAGTACGAACATCTTCCAGTCCTGGGTACTTTGAGCGGGGCGTGAAAAAGCATCTGATGAGGCCGTCAAGCTGAATGCCACCATAGTAACATGGTACGTGTCTATAATGGTGACTCTCTTTTCCGAGACTTTGGCTTCAGCTTACCATCAGGCGAAGTGAAGTCAAAGTGATGTGTCCTATATAAAAAAGCAATCAATATTAAAAGCTAGTTGGATTTTAAAATAACAACTTCTCGAAGATACTTCCCGGTCATGCAAGCCTAATGTCGGGTAAGCAATAATTCCATTATTTTTATCTATCCTTAACCACCCAAAATTGAGCAGTTCTCCCATTAATTAGTCCTAATTCACGATTTTAATACTTCCAAACATCTGATGATAAAGAATAGTGGTAATTCCAAAGTAACTTCGATATAAAAATTAATGCCTCCATCATAATTAACATGTAGGTAACAAAGATAATTTCAAAGCCTAATAAATAAGTATTAAATGTTGAACATAATTGGAGACGGCGTCGGGGCTTAATGTTAATAATAACTACAATAACATATTAATTTTTCTTGTCAAATGTAACGCAAGATGGTAATCTCGGCGCACGGGCCGTGGGTGGACTCTGGGGACCACGATTGTGGACCGGTAAGAGATTAGTCTATCTACACTAATATTATAAAGAGGAAAGATTTGTACCTATTTTTGTATGTTTGTAATGAATAGGCTCCGGAACTACTGTACCGATTTCAATAATTCTTTCACCTATAGAAAGCTACACTATCTGGGAGTATTATAGGTTATATAACATCACGCTACTACTAAAGGGAGCGGAGCAGTGAGCATAAATGTCAATAAATCGGGCAGATTTCCATACATTAAAGTTGGATCGGAATCCGAATTCCACGCGGGCGGAGCCGCGGGTAACAGCTAGTTGTATATATATTTTTTTTCTCCATATTTTTATAATAACCATGTAAAAATTTCCCTCTTGGAATGTATTAGTAGTTCTACTGTGTAGTGTAATAGTAGTTCTAAAACGGCTAAAAATTTTTCGCTCTTCAGGTAGCAAGGTACGAATGAACTAGACAACGGAACTAGTTGAAATAAAGGTTATTATTTAGTGTATTTTCTTATAGGCAGTCATTAATGAACCTGCAGCTGTAAGCGTTAGTTATATTAAACAATTATTGGAAATTAAAAAATCAAGGCTCAGAATTCTTAACATGAATTTATTGAAGAAGTAAAAAGAGCGTTTTTCGAGAAACAATTTCTTTTTAGACAAGTGCCAATCGGTTAACGAATTGCCACTTGTCTAGGGGGCAGATACATTTAGAAATACAGGTAATTTACTGTTTATCACCAACAAATGGTACATGCTATGACAAGAAGGGACAACATTAGGAATGAGTTGCTTGAATGTTGAAATGAGTTACATTAAAGAAAATTTTGACGTAACGGCAATCACATAGAAGAATTAAAGTTAGAAATTTTTGCTTTTTGTATCTTTGGTCTGTCAATTTACTGCACCTCGCAAGTTGTTAAAAAGCTGAGGTGCAATCTATAAGAAACGGACCACCGTTTCAGATGATATCGACCTTAAAATGGTGGTCCCTAAATTGACGGCCTTGATAAATGCTTTTTCACGCCCCACTTGAAGGACCCGGGACTGTAAGAAGAGGGAATCCAAGTGTGGGCAGAGGTTTTCAACTCTTTATCGTGCGGCAGGGGAAGGAGGCCTCACTGCTTAGGTCACTAACGTTTATGCAACGCGTCGATGCGTGACTTCTGCAAAACCATCACAATATATAACCTTAAGCAAATGTAATTAATCCGTTAGACAAACGCCTCGTTGCCTATATTAATTTCCACGCAGTTGGCGAGGTTATTCATCACTTCAATTATACTTAACTACTGAGAACAGAGGAACAGATATTAATACAAGCACTTATTTCTTTGTTTTACTAACACACCACGCGACGATAACATCTAGCGGGCTGTAAAGTATTTTGGGCATTATATAACTAGCTATTACCCGTGGTTCCGCCCGCGTGGATGTCAGTTATCGCGACCAAACACAGCCTATGTCCTTCCCCAAACTCTAATCTATCTGTGTATCAAATTTTGTCAGGCTATTTTCAAAAAATGACAAACTTTTAACCCCTTTAACTCCTTTTTCGCGATAATAGGTAGCCTATATCCTTTTCTAAACTCAAGTCTTTTTATGCGGAAAAATGGGGACGCCGCGCAGTAGTGTAACACCCGATGGGGCCTTCTTTGGCTCTGGGTCAGTCGGGGTGCGCGAGGGTTATACCAGAGGCTACCTCAACCCTGGTAACTAAGGGTATGACTTTTGGTCGATTTTTATCCAATATTCCTCCGCCTGATCCGGCGGGGGGAGTTATCCGATTGTAATTCCGCACGTTAAAAACCAAAGTCATTTTCGTAACAAACATCAAGATCGATTCAGTGCTTAGGTGTGAAAGCGTAACAAACAGACAGTTATTTTCGCATTTATAATATTAACTATGGATATGGATTTATACATTTGTAAGTATTAAGATAAAACATTTATCAAAACACGGAAATGGTGTGATTATATCCAAATATTGGCTTGTTATTTTCCATCACCGAACTAAATTATAAAGATTAACCTGTTTGGTTTTGAATATAAATAGTTATTTGCTTACTGTCGAGATTAATGCGATCATTTAACAGTAAGTTTGAGTTTGTTTGTAATTAGCTGAGTGCGTAAGTCATTACTAAGCCATATTAGATAAAGGCTCTCTCCGCTACCGGTGAAACGAGTTCATAGTCCGAGAGCTGGTACGATTTTTGAGTACATGCTTGAGGCAAGCTGAAAACTTGCCACACAACTCTTCTGAACCCGCCTGGCAATGGTAAAGCCCCCACCAAGTCCTCTGTCTTTTATTTTATGTATTCCGCAAACATTAAACTACAACATTATAAAAATTGAGTTGTTCCGTCTTCATACCACGACAACTCATACCATTATTGCTTCAAACATGATTTTTAGATTTCTTTTTTAAATTTCAAAAATTCAGGGCTTCATTTTTAGCCAGGTCTGTAGCTTCGTGTTGGAGTATAACAGTAGAGCTGTGTGACAAGTTTTCAGCTTGCCTCAAGCATGTACTCAAAAATCGTACCAGCTCCCGGACTATTATTATCGGTCCGAAACTTGGTCAGGCCGTGGAAATGGGCTGAAGCTCTTAGATTTCGTACATTATTTACAAATATAAAGATAGTGGTTATTTGGACAGCAATATTGAGTAGTAATAAATACATTTGATTGCCGAAGGTCCCGTTCGAATTGCATTTTTATTTCATGCTTAATTTGTCTGTTTCATTAGTCGTAAAATTACTAATTCTAAAAATATACTGTTAGCAATCTTATACTGTATGGTGGTTAGACGGCTAATCAATAATTTTGCATTTATTTCACATGATTAGTTTGATTTTTAAAGATTTATTTAGGGACTGGTGACCATAATAAGATTGAAGTAATTAAAAATGTAAGTAGTCTAAGCTTCTCCTATATAATTTGTGTACGAAACGCTAAAAAGATAGATTTAGAAAGACTGTTATTGTTAATTTTATGGAGTCCTATGAAGGTTCTCACGGCCCCAGCTCACCCTAGTTGGTCGACCAGGGGTTCAGTCTAAGGCGCCAATAAATCGTCATCTTCTGGCGCCTCAGACTACAATAATAACATAGACATTAGACGCGGCTCCACACGTGAACTCTATGCGTTCCGTCTGGCGCATGCCTCCTCTCGGAGTTCAGAGATCAAACGGCAGTCGTTCACATAAAAATGGTTAAGAAACTTTACAGGAAAATAAGGAGTAGATAGCTAAGTAAACCCTGGGCTTTGTGGTGAAATCGATTAAGAAAGGGAAAAATAAATGCTTCAAAATTTCAATTTGTGGTGAAAGTCTCCAGATTACAGTGGTTACTACGTCTGCTGGTAAGATTCTACTGCATCGTACAAATAATTTCTAGCGTAGCCAATATTCAAGTTGTAAGGACAGAGGTGACGTGTGGTCACCGTGGTCGGCACATAAAAGGCGCGCCGGTGTCGCCCGCGACACAACATGATTACGATAATCGCGCCGCCTGTCGTCGCGCGTCGCGCGTCTTTATAAATTGAGCTTAGGATGCGCATTCACGGTTCGATCGGTATGCTCTTTGATCCGATCGGCGTTGACTGTGACATACTGAATGTGGTTAACGGAATATGCCGGATGAAGTACAAGCCGGGCAGCGGACCCCTGGATTCGGAGATGAGAGCTTTGGATGCGATTGGCACTTACTCGAAGATGATGACAATGACTCCGCCGAATGAATTGTGATAACTATTAGAAAACTATGAGTGGATTTCTAATGAACTAACTACACGAAATCGAATTAAGCTGTGGTAATAACACGTTAAAAGGTCTAGTTTAGTTAAACTTTATCGTAACTAATTTCACGATTGATTACCGGCATAAATCGATGGGTAACATAGATTGTTCAATTATATTGTATTATTATATGTACGTAGTCCTATATTCTAATTAACTTAATATAGCTATATAACTTACATCTATATTAGAAATTGTAATAGGATCGGGAGAATAGTCTAACCGTGAAAAGCACAGAGAAACTGACAGCCTTTCCATCAGGCGAGGCAAAGTCAAATTGACGTGTCCTATATAAAAAAAAAAAAAAAAATTTTTCAAAATTAGTATGGACGTGTTCAGATACAAATTATTTCGGTATTATTTAGTAGCATCTTCCATTTCATGCTTTCCAACTTCAATTAATTTTCTTTCACTCTTAATAACATGAATTCATTCGAATATAAAAAGCAGTCGTCCCGTGAACAGCCCGCCGTAACACTCCACGATCTCTTTTATAAAACTGTTCTTTATGCGTTTTATCGAGATTGAAATTAAGATGTTCTAATGTGCGACACATCGTGCTCAGATTATTACGGGCGTTAATGCCCCGCCTTAGCTTACACTTAATTGTTATAGTGCACAGTTATTGATCGCTTTTATAAAAGCTGCGTCATTTGTATGGTATAGAAGGTAGGTACGTATTCTCGGTCAGGGTTTAGTCCAGGGGTTTCGAGGAATGGGCTTTTTGAAGTATTGTTTGAGAGCTAACTTTAGACCTCAAGATAAACGATTTGCTTGTAGTCTAGAATGCAGTGCTTATTTATGTAACTAAGTTCGACTTTCAAAGGACCGATGGTCGTTGGAGCAAATGAGCACTATAGTAGAGAAGAAAATGAAATGGAAGGTGGGGATCACTCAGTCAGAAGGACTGACAACCTGAGAAAGGTAACTGGGATATATCGGGTGCTATGATGTATATTGGGGCAGGTCTATATCCTGCTTAAAAATTTAAAATTCATTGATTGTTTTTCCACTTTAGACTGTAAAACCAATAACATACATACATACATACAATCACGCCTCTATCCCCGGAGGGTTAGGCAGAGGTGAATTAACACCCACATTTCACCAGTCGTTGTATTAGGTCCCACGTTAGGCTGAGTCTGGGCTGTATATATCTGTCTAATGTTAAACAGCCCTATCCGTCCCTTAGTCGCCTTGTACGACACCGCATGGGAAAAAATGAGGTGGCCCAAATTATACTCTACCGGGAACCACGCGGCACATCAATTTTTTTTTAATTTTTTATTTTATTTATATAAATGTGTTACAAACATGTTTCTTAATTCTAATTACTCGCCAAGCTATTACGCTTGTTGGCGAGATAAGCGCTCACAAACATATAAATGCGAAAGTATCTCTGTTTGTAACCTTTTCACTTTAAGACGACTGAAATGATTTTATTGATATTTGACATTAAGATAGTCAATCTACCTATATCCTACAGAAAACAGAATACTTTTGGTTTCGCTGATCGTTTGCTATTGTTGCTATTGCTAGTAGGTATACTTGTTTACAACCACTATACCGAACCCAATTTACGTTTTGTTCGTTTTAACAACGTACTTAAGAAGTCTGATCATTTTAAGGGTCTCCACACTTAATTTGGTGTTGGCATAAATATGTTTATTATGTTATAAAAACTTATTAAAAAGATGGTCGTTGTGATGGCCGTGTCAGTTTGAATGTTGTTTACGAGATTGATATTGATGTGTAGGCTGGGAGTTATAATACTAATAGGGTGCTGATTCACTGGGACCATGGTAAACCACAAGCTGGGATAATCGGGTGTCATTCGTATTTTGTCTTTATAAAACACTTTGGGGCTCGATTCCCGGTCACTGCACAGTGCAGATATTTGTATGTATGAATATGTATATTTGCATTGGTCTGGGTGTTTCTAATAATATGTACGTATTAAAAAAAATCCAAGTATGTTTATCAGCATTCTAGATTTCATAACACAAGCTATGCTTACCGTTTGTTTAGATAGCGCTGTGTAGAATGTTGTAGAGTTTTTATATAAAAAAAACATCTGCATTGAATACCAATTTAAATTGTCTGCACTCCGCCTGATGGTAAGCTCGGGTTTAGTACAAAGAAAAGTGGCTACCTGGTTGTAAACCTTTGATAATGCCGTAAGGTGAAACCGGTAAGGTTCAAATAAATAAATAATTGTGGAAAAGTACAAGTGATTTATTCAATATGTGTAGCAAGTTCCACCAAGTGCCATCAATCTCCAGTATAAACAGTCTGTATTGTATAGCCTCAGTGAACTAGTAGCCTAAACTGCATAACAGCATAACGCATGGTGTGCTACTTCTAACTGGATAGGATCGATACGTGAAGTAGGGTTCAACGCGAATAGTGGGCGGAATGACCACCACAGTAACTTTCAACGGTCTGGTAATGAACCAAACTCTGGTTTTGTATGCAATTGTCATCAGAACTCCTTTTTACATTATAAGTTGGATAAGAAGAAGTGATTCTAATTCAGTTTGCAAGTTTCGAGCTTCATTAATTATAGCTCGGTACAATATCTTGGAACTAAAAATGTGCTCAATACGCGCAGTACACGTTTCTTGGGTATCCCGTAAGAACCTCTGGAACTCTTTCAGGGCGGTGGACATGACGATGACGGACCAGGAGCAGATTGTAATATCTTATAGGTACTTACCTATGCTTTAAGGAAGAAACCATTTATAACTTTAAACTTCATCTTGGCGAGATGTCCAGGAGTCAAAGGTAAACTCTTCTCCAAGAATTCGTTGTCGCCAGTAATGATGGCCAGGTTACACGTGGCTGGTGGTGGAGGTCCCTATACCGCCTGTTCCGGCAATAAATTCGTTTTTTGAAGCTCAGAAAGTTTATAGTACCCTCAACATTTGACATCCTTGATTTTTTCCCTTCTTTTCCTTCCCTTCCTTTAACATTCTGTTTTCACACGGTAAAAAAGGTGACTACATAAAACTTGTATACAGGAAATTCTAGCACAAAATTTGTACAACTGTTCCTTTTCACTAACAGTCATTTATGTTCCCATACACGCAGCAGTCATGACGTCACTCGGTTAAAATAACAATTTCCCCAATTACTCCACTCCCGTGAACTCTTTTTTACCATACCCAAGCAGTTGACACTCGACACAAAAATATTCCTCCCGTCACAATACAGGGTGGATGCGTACGCGCAGTGACACGTCATCCTGACACGTCACGTGACAATGGAGACACATCAATGCCAACTAATTTCTTACGGTGCATCGCTTTTATTCAATAGGACAACTCTATATCGTAATAAAAAAACTAGATCATTGTGTACAAAACAATTTATAATAGTAGACCTTAATTCTAAAGAAATAAGGTTCAGTTTTCAATGAACGGGAAAGTGCTAGGGTGACAATAATTTTGACTTCCGCACGGACAGATTTACCCACACATTAGCGGTGTAGCGAATATTCTGAATGAGTTTAAGTACATTATGTTGGAGTTACGGCCGGATTGATAAGGGTCGACTTGATTTTGAATGTTAATTTTTGTTTGGGAATAAATTGTATTAAGATATGGTGTGTGTAGGTGCTGGATCTGCTTTTAAAAAACAATATATTTGGTTTTATGAGATTTTGTAATAAATTGCGAGATGCGATGTTTTGCATAATTTATGTTTGACAATCAGTCTGTAGGCAGTGCAGGTGTGACGGTGAACCATTTGATTTGATTACTTTGGAGATTATGGGTTCATTACCACTCTGTGCTTATATTTTATACTTATATATGTGTCTCGACAAAAAGTATTAACAAAAAATACGTACCTACTCGTATCTCAATAGTCTGCTTTCTAGAGCCGATGCTCCGAGCATTTTCCCAACTGATTTGGGGTTGATTTTCAGTCTATGAAATCTATTAATAACAATTTATTATAATTAAATATATTACCGGTCTTAAACTAATAATAGAAAGGTCTAATATCAGTCATTTATAAATGCCTACCGATCGAAAGATCAAGGCAGTCATTAGCAATTTGCAATTGTGTTCTAAATTATACGTAACGATATTGTAACATACATTACAAAGAACTCTTATTTAGTTATATTATAATTATATTTGCGTAGTTTAATTATTAATGTTTTAATTTTTTAAATTTTTGTAAGTAACTATAGCACAGACTATAGGCTGATGTGGGCAGTAGTTATTTTGGAGGGATAAGAGCACACATATCTTAGTGTATCATAATTGGTTGGTTACTATATCACTAAGAAAATTAGAAAATGACGATGTGCAATATATTTTTTTTTTTTCCAACATTTTATTTATTAAAAGTGGAACTACTAACAGCTGTTAAGAGGTCCGGGTAGCAGGTAAGAACCTTAGGAATCTCTGAAGCAAATTACGTAAAGCTAGATGGACAAATGGAGTTCCGTGCTGACAACAATAATGTACAACTCTAAAAACACCTCCAGTGACCAACTTGGAAAACAATTATTCGCCCGCGGACCCGACCCAAGTTGGCCGCTGCAAGGTGAACATGGCAAATTGGGATTGTTTTGCGATTGATGTGCCCCATCCCGATCCATGTCTTAATTTTGGTATCCACTATTGAAGATCTTTGTAGGGTAACGGACAACGCTGTGGCTGATTGACATAAATTCTTTATCAATGACATCAATGACCAAAAATGAAATGACAATATTCTTTATAAAAACTTTTTTTTCTAAAGGACACGTCAATTTGACTTCGCCTCGCCTGATGGTAAGCTGAAGGCAAAGTCCCTGAAAAGAGGGTTACCATTACAGACACGTATCATGTTACAATGGTGGCACTCAGCTTGACGGCCTCATCAGATGCTTTTTCACGCCCCGCTTAAAGGACTTAACAAGAACTCGGAATGATCTTAGCCATTTTTTTTTTGTTTTTTTTTATTGATTCGAACAAGAGAAAAATAACTCTAAAAACAGCGTTATCGTCACTCTATATGCAAAATTCTTTCAATTTCCATATCATATGTGCCACAATGAATTAAAAACAGTTTTCAAAATGCGTTCCGTGACATTAAATCCGTTTAGTGCCCTCCATCTCGGCAACAGCGTGTATATTATTATATAAGCATGTGTGCAAACATAATTCGATGTATATTCTTACAAACTAGCAGTGCAGCATGGCGTTGTTCGACATAGGGCGAGTACAATAGGGCTAATTTGTAATGGACAAGTTATAGGAGGTAGCGGGAACGATTTGCTCAAACTCAGACTTTATATTTAACAATTTAAGGTTCCATATTATACTAAATTCTTAAATATAAAGTTATAGAAAAAATGATGTCAAATGTGATCTGCGGACATTCGTAGACTGATTTAAGTCTATAGCGAGTTAGGTAGGTCGCTATTGGAATGAGTTAATACGTGCTATAAGTTTGTAACTGAGAGTTACTGCCAACTATTTTCAATAATGTATTGGTTTTAGACACAGAAATTAGTATGTAATATAATACTCAATTCTAAAGACGTTACTTAAGTTATCAAATTAAGTCTCCAATAAGATATTATTACATATTAATAAAAATAAGTACGTATAGCTAGGGATAAGATGAACATTAAATACTTTTTATCCCGTAAAATATATTTTCACAATTCTAAATTTTAAGAAAATCGGTGCAGTGGCTTAGCAGACAGACTTTCGCATTCATAAGATTAATAGTAAGTACGATTACCCGCTTTCGCTTCTCACTTGTGCCAGTACCATAACTCGGTCACATGATCCCTCGCGGCTCAAATAAAACATTTATAAATATTTGGCGCGTTATTATTCGCGGCCTGACATGTAACATCTCCGTTAGCGGGGTGCGCCCGCGCAGCCCGCGTCCTACCCGCACTAATGTAGTAATTTATGTCCCCCTAACTGTGATATAATTTTTTGCTATTGTAATTTTTACAATAGAATCAATGTGACATTAAAAAAAATATCAGTGCTCTGATTTTTAAGGGTTTGAAAAATACAATTCGTTGAAAATATTGTGGTTGGAAAATAATTGGATAAGAGAGTGTGAAATATAGAGAAATAGAGAAAAATGTAAACGCGACTGCTACGCAGAGGGCGCAAGTTTGATTTCCGCTCAGTGCAAATATTTGTACGCATGAATGTCTTGCATTGATTTGGTCATGACTCGGAATACACATTAAGCCATCAGTCCCGGTTGTCATACGAACATTCATGGCAGTCTTTACGGGTACTTGAAACCCCTCAAAAGTCCGACTAGTCTAACTGTAGAACTTCGATATCCCTAATTGGTCCAATTGGTTTTCGAGGTCCGATGGCAGTAGCTTAACGGAAAATATCGTTCTAAGTTCACCCGTTAGAACGGAAAGCCGAACTCAACTGAGTTGGGCAAAGGCTCGGAAAATGATGGTGATATAAACTAATATTATACCATGAAATGTAAAAAAATTAAGACGAGATAATTATTCTGATTATAAAAACCATACCCATTATTAATTTCTACTAGGTAAGTACTTAAAAACTCATTCCTTGTCACTTTAGCCACAAGCTACTTACATCATTACGCTTAATTGTCTCAACAAAAATGTTTTGGACCTAATTAGTAGAACCAATCAACATGGAACCATCAAATTGATTCGTTTTAATGTTTTCCAATCGATTCGACAGCTGCTGTTATCGATTACTTTAATTGAATTAATTAAAGCAATGATTTCCTCAGGTTACTTAGCTGGTGGGAGGCTAAATAGCCAAATGCCAAATGGACACTTCTCTAAAAATATTATAATTAGTGATTACTATCTTTATTTCATGCTATAATATGTATATTTCGTCTAAGACGAGATTAAAATCTCTGAATTTGATAATATGTAGATCATTACTGAATAAGTTGATAAAATAAATGTTCAAATTGTGGCGAGGTGACATTTTAAAACCTAAAAATAACGGAAAAAATATTCCGTTTGTTACTAAAATTTAAAAAAAAAGTATTCTATAAACAAAAATGTTTTCTTTTTCGGAGAGAAGTTTTTAAATAACATAGATTAAATGATTCGGTACAGATTGACAAGATAAGATTT
Source organism: Eilema depressum (assembly GCA_914767945.1). Taxonomy (NCBI): domain Eukaryota; kingdom Metazoa; phylum Arthropoda; class Insecta; order Lepidoptera; family Erebidae; genus Eilema; species Eilema depressum. The sequence continues at coordinate 22,369,446 of OU612020.1, forward strand.
TTACAGAGTTGGATAATTTATTAGACACTTATTTTTTATTATGATGAATTTAGACTTGTTATAAGTTAATGTAATGTTTTAAAATTAAATAAACATTTGCATGGCTAATATAGGCAAAATGAGATGAGAATTTTGTATATATTTATAATATTTATTTTATGTTTCAAGTAAATAAATATTAATCTTTTTTTATGTCTAATTTGCAATTTTATCTATCTCAAAGTTAGTTTATTGCTCACAATGATGTAATGATGTTTTATGATGTTTCTGCTTAGTTAGATAAAAGCGGTTTTATAGGTATTTTTACGAAATATTTAACCACCAAAAATACAGACCTAAATTCAGCCATATTAGAATATGTCAAAACATATTTATAAAAACAGTTCAACTTCTACATTCATTCATTAGACACGGCATAGCATTGGCTCAATAAAATCTAACCAAACCACCGTGCGCCATATCAACCATATTTGTAACGTTAGCTATGGTTATTGTTAAAAGTAATAAAAAAAACAATCCTATGCATGTGTGCGTATGTGAAACGTGTTCAACATTTAAAAATGGAATACTTCTTACTTGTGTGCGTGTAAAACGCGGGTCGAAATCAACATGGCGGATGAATTCATATTTCAAAAACGGGTAAAATCTTTTGTTATTAATGAAATAAAAATAATTCAAATTGTAACTAGGGGTGGGTCACGGGTCCCTCGGCGTGTATTGTAGTTGCCATGTTGGGTAACATTGCCAGCGTGACGAACGGCAGAAGGAATAGTTGTAGATAAACATTTAGGTTTAATTTATAGAAACTTTTTTTTTACTGTTATGTTAATTTTAACAGTAGGAATAATGATGTACATAATGCAAAGATTAACTAGTTATTAATTTAATGTTTCGTAGGATTATTATTGTAACAGCTGCGTTTTATGCTAAGCAATTTAAGACTACCTATAATTACATCGGTATTAAACACATTTAAACTTACTAATATGGGTACCGCAAAATGGTATCCGTCCACAGGACACATCGATACCTCCTACGTAAACTGTTGTAACTTCTAAACTGTGATTTTACAGGAGAGCGTTTCAAAGGTACTATTGGCAATAAAAACCGCAGTTTTCAACTAATCTTCATAAAATTCAATATGTGACTTCAGTTAATAATACTTTAGCGTTTACCTCATGGTATTATTCAAAAATACCAAAGGTTTTAGAGATTTTGCTGTTACAACACTTTACCGCGGTATATGACCTTTACAAATTGTTGTATCAGTCACTTACAATTATGTACACCGGAACACATGAGTCGCATTTAGTCGTATGTACCAGATACAACAATTTACGCCGAAAAGCAAGAGAGAAAAAAGGTGTGGTATGTTTTATATTTACCACTTAGGTGGCAGACAAGTACACGGCCCACCTGATGGGAAGTGGTTACCGTGGCCTATGGACGTATGCAACACCAGGGGCGTCACATTCGCGCTGCCGACCCTGAAAAAACCTTCTAATGCCCATTCTTGAAGAGCCCCAGAGATCCGATTCTCAGCACTCCATGGATTCACCGTGCGGTCGCCGGGTCCTTATGGACCCGTGATACAGAGCACACCGTGACGGCGACTGGGACTTGCGACCCAGATGTAGGTTAAGGGTGGCCATTTTGTGGTGCATCAGCGCTCACCTCCACCGTCAGTAGTGTACCCCCCTACCTATCCAAATTTGGTAAGATCTTATCTTTGGACATTCGATTTAGTAAAGAGCTTACTGAAGCTCTTGGCAATCCGAGGTCTTTAAGTTGTACAGGGATTTAGCTTGAAATCGTCTTGGTCCTACTTCTACGGCGTAGAGTTTAATCACGTAGCCATTTTTGGTTAACTCGTTAGTCAGGTCAAAGTATTTGTTCGTCTTTATAGCGTGGTCATTAGGTTAGGTTATGTTAGTTTTCCACGGTACTGTGCGTTCTACAAGCACTGCTCGCCTATGCGATCGTGAAAAAAGGAATATATCGGGTTTGGATGACGAGGTACAGACATCCTCCTTTTATAGTGCTTCTCATAAGTGTAGTCTACAAGTATTGTCCAGTCAATTGATAGCTACCGTGCTATCAATTTATCAATCAATTGTAGTCGCTTGGTAAAACCACCGCAGGGAGTTCATTCCACAGGTTGAGTGTGCGAGGGATGTAGTTCCTTTCATACCGCACAGTGCGTACTGTTTCCGGACGTTGTGTGTGACGATGATTTCCCTGCCTGTGGCGAGATGCGATGATAGAATGTAGCTGTGGGTATAATGTCAAATAGTTCATCTGAGCACAAACCATTGTATATTCGGTAGAACACACACAGTGAGGCAAAGTCTCTTCTGAGACTGAGACGTTCCACATGACCTGCGAGTATGGGATGGTCAACGAGCCTCAATAGTCGTCTTTGTACCGAGTCGAAGGGGTTGACCACTTCAAGTTTCAAGCTGGCACGTAGGCGCTTCGACAAAACGGTGATTGCAGTACTCCAAGTGGGGCCGAACCTGTGCTTTATGTAGGCGGAGTCGTTGCCCGACAGTTAAGTATTCACCCTGTTGATCACTCCAAGCTTCTTTGATGCTAGCTTCACCTTGTCTTCCAATTGACTACGGTATTGGACGTCGCTGGAGATATCGATATGAAGGATCCCAATACTCAAGGAAATGGTAAGCAGTGTGCCCAGGAATTGCGATGCTACAATAAATGGGATTTTCTTAACGGTGAATACACATACTTGTGTCTTAGAGGGGTTGAATTGTACTAAATTCAGTCTGCCCCAATCGGGTACTCCAGATAACGTAGTCTCGATTTCAGACACAAGTTGTTCGCGGCTTTCCTCCATCTCGGACTGAGGGATATTTGCACGGTCCGTGTAACAAGCGTCTCCGGTACTGTCGTCCGCATAGCGATGAATGGAGTCATCCGACAGCATGTCATTGATATGCAGCAGTAACAAGGTCGAGACAACATGGAACTTTGTGGGACACCAGCGTTTTATGTCCATGCGGTCCGAGCAACTGCCATCAACGACGGCTTGGATACTTCTGTTGGACAAAAAGCTGGCAATCCATTCGCATAATTCCTTGGGGAGTCCATAAGAGCTTTGCAAGAAGACGTCTGCAGGACCCGATCAAAGGCCTTTCCGATATCGAGACTAACCGCCAGTGCCTCACCTCGAGTCTCGATGGCTTGCGCGCAACGGTTTGTGAGATACAAAAGAAGGTTAAGATAAGATACACCGGTTAAGCTACGGTGGCGGAAGCCGTACTGTCGGTAGCTCAGCAGATCATACAGTTCAAAGTACCCCAGAAGCTATGTATTAATGATACGCTCCGTCACCTTCGAGAGGAGGGAGGAGATTAGCGGAACAGACAGACAGACCGACCAAAGACATCTAAATTATGTTCTTGTTAATGGTACCTGATATACATTTACACCCATTTAGTAAAAATTTGTTATTTTGAATATGATGATGATGATTGATGATCAAAGAAGAAGATTTGATGAAAAAGATGAAGAAGATAAGATGATAAGATGATTAAGTTAGCATAATAAATGCTTCAAAATTTCATTCAACTTCTTATTTTTTTCAGGTTCAAATGTTTATTCACTTGTTATTTTGACATTACAAACAGACACTACAATTCTATTTATTTCTATAGATTTTTGATCACATCTATAAACCGCAAATGTTACTTACAACTTACACAATGTCAGTGATAAGCGAAGTAGATTGTTGTATGTGTTACTTAGTAACCATAAAATAGTTAATTTGACCACGTAAATCATTGTAAGTCATCTTGCTATGTACTTTAGTATAACTAATTCCGAAGTAAAATGTTGTATGTATTACTTAACACAAAATACTTGTAAATTCAGGAACGTATATTGTTGTATGTAATCAATACCACATTTTAAATAACCAATATTTTAAATACAGAAAATATGTGCTAGTACTATTACGTAATAAATATCAAATCAACACATAAAATACGCGCGTGACATGCAACCTACAGCGAGTTCCAACGTAGTCTGTTTTATGTTACACATACGCGGGATGAGCGCGCTCGTCAGACTCACACCTCCCGCCGTAAACTATTGCAAGTAATAAATACCACAATATACGCCGGGATACTTCGGAACTTACGATGTTATACTTCTGAAAACTACCGAAATTAATAGATTTTTAGATTTGATCTAATTGTTACAGGATACTATACATAAAATTATACACTTTTACGTGAAAAACACAAAATGGCAATTTTGTGGGTTACAACAACTTACGTGGGAGGTATCGACATTCATGTTACGTAAGTTCAAGTAAGTAAACCTGTTTAATTACATTTTAGTAACATTAAGAAATTAAAAAAAAAGGTTAAAAATTACTTAGCATCTTCTGAATTTCAGTCACAATAAAAGGTGAAAACCTCACAAGAAATTCCTTCACTAAATTCCTAACCTACTGCACACAATAAAAACTCGTTTTTATATTATCTGTATAACATTCCCGCCTTAACCACCGTTTGATTACATCGAAGAACATTTCTAATCTTTGTTAATCCTGTATAATCTGTGGCTTTCCTCACTCCAGTTTGTTTTAAATAGACTAAATTAACAAACTGGCAATACCGTGGATTTGTCTCTGGAAAGGTTTAGAATAGAATTGTCTATATACGGAGACTATGGACTTAATGAGTTTCAAAATATTTGTGTGTATATCTAACGGGGGAGTAGACTGTTTAGTTTGGCAGGACTTAACTTTTTTATGACGTCATTACTTCTCTGGATAAGTTAAGCTAATGAGATATTGGTTCTTAATATCAGAACTCTCGAATCCATAGATAAGTATATATGTTATAAAAAAGATAACTTAATTTTATGATGAATTTAAATCCAATTCAGTTATACTGTCAGTAATGCCATTGCATAGTTCAAAATAGTTCTGAAAACAGGCACGTCGCGTCGTAAATTGTACTTGTAAAGAGTTACTTATCTACTCGACAGTTTGGTTAATAAGTCATTTTCACCAACTGGTCAGTTTCTGCAATTGGTCAATTTCATTAAAATCCTTATTCGTTACTATCCCTAATTCGTCAGTCGGGTTATCAGGTCAATGTACCGTGGTTAGCTTACTTAGCTAGACGTTTCGTAAACTGCCAGATATGTCCAGAAATAGGTTACGGGTCCTTAATTTCAGGAATGTTGGTATTTTATGGCCGGGGTTGATAGATATTTTTTTACTTAGCTATAAATCTCGACATGAAAATCAAGTCTTTGAGTTTTAAACGTCTCCTGACAAGAAACTGACAGAACTCTATGTCACAGTTATCAAAAAGAAATAAAAATAACATTCCATTACGCGAAATAATATCGTAAGCCCTCTTTGTCGCCGCGGCAAAGCGGCATGTTCGTCAAACAAATAAAAACCTCTAATACATATTTTCGTGTTCTTATAAAACATAAAACTTAATTTATTATACGCAGGTATTGTCGGATCCCTTAACGAAAAGCGCGAATGATATACGACGTGTTAAACAAACTTGGCCCTTACGCTGTGTAAAATGTATGTAGCTTCTATCTGTGTGTTATAAGGTCGAGGTTTCATTTACGCGTTCTTTTTTTTTTTTGGTCAGCGATATTTGACTTTATTTATCTATTATGATGGGCTTTGTCGCCGGGCGTAGAGTTTGCCGCAGATTGAGCGGACTGGCGTAGCGAATGTGAGGTCTCAATTTGTAGTCATTGTGTGTGCACAAAAGATTTGTGTGTGTGTTGTCGGCTTCCTGTATGGTAGAATTAATGGTTTTATTTATATCTTCACGGTTGTTCTTCGTTGGGTCCTGCAGCCGGCGGTAAAACGTATTGATTTATACGAAGTTTGGTTAAGGTTGGTAACTATTTAATATCTAATATTGGGAATTGGGAATATAAGGCATATCTTTGGTATCCATCTTTCGTTGAAAATGCAATAATATTTGCCCGACTCGAACTCAGGACTTCTACATTCTACGCAATGAATTCCCAATGTATTGTGTCAATTGTCTAATATTATAAGAGTTCGTGATAGTCATAATAATGTAAACCTTAGAGTATCTATCTTGTAATGGATACTCTAAGATGTAAACACTAGACATAAAACAACTTTATGGTTTGTGGTAGTCAACGCCTCAAGATTAGTACCTACTTATCTAATTATTCCAGGGTATGTTTATGATTCTACAGCAAATTTCCTGAAGAAATTAATATAATTAAAAAAATTAACAGATATGTAATATAAAAATTAATCCCTAAATGTGTTGCTAAGCGCAAATCTCGAAAACGGCTGAACCGATTTCGCTAACTCTTTTTTCAGAATATTAGAATATTTCTTGAAGTACGAGGATGGTTCTTACGGGGAAAAAATTAAAAAAAAAAAAGAATTTACTGTTAGGCGGTATGAAGTTCGCGGAGTCAGCTAACTTTGGAATAAAACTTTGCTAAAAGCTATCTATAATAAAATGAAAGAATTTATATTATTATCTTGTAAATGAATTGTTTGCATGGTATTATAAATACATCTTTGTAAATAGTCCATAAAAAGTCTTCACGTTCTTGCCGGAGTCTTCTCAGACCCATGTTCAATACCAGCTCACTGAAGAGTGTTTTTGCAGCCAGTTGGAAGACCAAAGCCTTGTTTTACTTATCTTTGGCGCTGACGGCACAGAATCTCTCTGTTCTTACAGGGTCGGCATCACGAGTGTGACTCCCCTGGTGTTGCACTCCCCCATAGGCCACGGCAACCACTTTCAATCAGGTAAACCGTGTGCTTATATGCGAGCTAAGTGGTATAAAAAAACAGTTTGCCCAACCAGGAAATCACGCACAGCAGTCCCATTCCTACTGTGCCACTATAACAAATATCTACCAATAAATTGTAATTCATTTGTAGCTATTGTATTATAATGTATTGAGGGTAGAAGTCACGTTGCCATGACACCATTTCCGATAGTAATAACAGTAACGAAGCATCGATGACGTTGCGCTATGGTGGGAGTGACGTCATAACTATGTGTCCATGGGAACAGCGACTCGTGACGTGAACATATGAAACTATAGTTTACTCTCCAAGGAACATGGCGTACTAATCCTTTCCTACTTCCTATTTGCGTCATTATTTTAAATTTTATTCCTTACTAGCTGTTGCCCGCGGCTCCGCCCGCGTGGAATTCTGATCCCTTTCATCGCTAATATATAGCCTATTTGTTATTCTGATGTATAAGCTATATTATTGTAAAGTTTCATTAAAATCCATTCAGTAGTTTTTACGTGAAAGAGTAACATACATCCTCAACCTCACATACATCCTTACATACTTACAAACATCTATATTATGTATATCTACTTATTAGATACTCGTATTAGTAGGATCTATACATAAATTATATCCATAAAGTATTATTAATGCGAAATTAACTCTGTCTATTTGTTACGCTTTCACGCCCAAACCACTGCACCGGTTTTGATTAAATTTGGTAAAGGGATAGATTATAGTTAGGAATAACAGATAAACTTTTGATCCCTGGAATAGTGTCCCATGTATCGCAAAAATGGGACATTTTCACGCAGGCGGACCCGTACGCAACAGCTAACTAGTATTTTCTAATGAAGGGAGAAAGTACCATTTGAATAAATTCAGTAGGTACGCTATCTGTCAGTATTACCAAAATTAATCGAAAACCAAAAAGTGATACCACATTAGAGACCATTTAAAGGCGATTTGTACCCAAACAAGCGTGGTGACCTAATAAAAATATTTGTGTCTCAATCCGTGGCACTGCTAGGTACCGCGGCGTGGTACTTTAGTGCCATTAGTGGTGTAATGAAGCGGTCGGTGCCGCTACCAAATGTGTACCGTACATTACTGTTTGAGATAATAACGTTAGCATTGTTGTACGGCACGGTACTTTTGACGGGACGGGAATTTAAGGACGGTATGTATGACGGTTGTGGAATTTAATTCACATAAGAGTCATAGGTGTAGAGAAAAGGAGAGGGGATTATATAGAAATATGTTTAGGAGAAGAGAATTTTCTTCGGAAACCAGATAAAAGGAGTGTGTTTGAGTTAATGTGTATGTTTCTTAAGTATTTTTATATTATCCGTTAGACTGCTATTTCACCTGTTAGAGAGCTTAGTCGTTGGTAGGTCACGCTTACCTAGAAGCAGTGTTGAGCGAATTTTAATTGCAATTAAACTGGGAACCCGACATTAATTTTCTTTCGGTTCATGATTGGTAATAGGGTATTAGCAATTGATAATAGCCTGCTGTCAAACTTGTATTGATCTTTTGGACAGCAGTCAGGTTTATTTGTTTTGATCGTTTAGACTGCAGTCGGGATTTTTGTTCTTTAATATTTTTAAGTGCAATTAAAATTTGCCCACCACTGCCTAGAAGTAACCTGTTCATTACAGAATTTAAGACCCACAACAATTCGGAAGCATAGACTCAGGAATATTTATGTGTCGGCTGGGGTGCGAGGGATATGGCTACGACAATCTCACCTCCGGTAACCGACGGCCCACATACGGCGTGCGTTTTAGTCGGTTCGAGTCCAATATAACCTCCTCCTCCGGCTCCGGCGGGGGAGGTATCCGTGGGTATTTTTCGCACGATAAAAATAAAGGTATGTTTATGTGTATGTAATTTTTTCAAGTATGTATTCGTCGGTAGCAATGGAAACAAGCGAAATGTATGAGCGTGGTCTGATAGCGCGCTCCCGTGCCGCCGCCGACAGCCGACACGACAATTAATATTCAAATTAATATGTATTTGAGACGATATACTAAAATACTGGTGTTTTCCACTTCACAGCAAACCTTAGCTGTCGACACTGTGTCGATACAACTTACTGTGTGTTAAGGCTAAATCTTACCCTTAAGTATTCTAGAACGACACTCACGATTTATCTGAGACCGGTTGACAGAATTGACAGATTGTCTAAACAATCGTCAGATAAATCGAGATTCATTATTGAGTACCGTTCTGCAAGTTTGGATGGATGGTGAAACCTAAACGAAATAAATCTTGGATGGATAAATAATAATTTAAGAGTTCGACCTCAAGTTGGGATGATTCAATTTAGTTAGGATAGCATAGTAAACAATTTAATGAAAACAGGCCCTTTGCACGTTATAAGAAATCTAAAAACTATTCAAATTATAAAAACTATTCAAATTATTATAAACTAGCTGTTGCCCGCGGCTCCGCCCGCGTGGAATTCTGATCCCGTTCATCGCTGATATATAGCCTATATGTTAATCCAAGGTATAACCTATATACATACCAAATTTCAACCAAATCGGTCCAGCCGCTTATGCGTGAAAGAGTAACAAACATCCACACATCCACACATCCATTCTCACAAACTTTCACATTTATAATATTAGTAGGATAGGATAGTAGGATAGTAGGATTAGTAGGATTAGTAGGATTATTATAGAAACTATTCAAATCAATTAAGATAGGAAAAAGTTAATGCTCAGACGCGATTTGAACCCGCGACCCAGTCCCTTACAGGGAGAATGCCAAGATGGTTGTACCATAGGAGGCTCAGTAGCTCAGTGGTCAGAGCATTCCCCCTGTAAGGTACTCGTCGCGAGGTCAGTTCCCGTCTGAACATTCACTTTTCCAATCTAAATCAATTAGTATAGTAAACAGTTGCGTTTGGTCAATATGATGACATATTTTCATTTTCTCATTATCAGATCGAAAAATAATGTTTTTTTTTTAAATTATATTTTACTATCATGAAAGTATACTGACACAATAATAACGTATGACTACGACTTATTATTTCCTAAAGTAACCAATGTAAAAAAAGTATAGCAAAAAAGTTTATCGTAGTACTATTTGCGTAGCCATATTTGAATTATTACAGTTATGAATTTGTAAATAGCTTTAAGCTTTCACGTTTTGTATTGATGATGAAGATGTCATTGTCGATTGTATGTAATTGAATGAACATAAATCGCTAGCATCAATACTATTGATGTTGCCGACATATTTATTTTGTTCAATCCGAGCATCGAACCTGAATCTCACAATCACACGTAGACATATGACTCAGAACCAATGAGCAGCCTTAATCTACTTTAGATGATATACTACTTTGGATATCCAGGTCCGTTCACCCAGCTACTCTTTCTCTTTCATTTTACATAAGTAAGTAGGTATATAATTTTTGTGTCAACTGCTGTCTAATTTCCAAAACTATTTTTTTTCTATTTATTGGTTCATAATTTGCGAAATCTTCTTCCTCCTAGCGTTAATTCCCAGTCGCATCCGAAGCTTTCACCTCGGAGTCTGGGGTCCGCTTTACCAGTCTGCGACTGCCATCTTGCGAAATATGGGAATGGAATGGAAAGGGGACTCTTTTATCCGCACTTAGCACGAAATATGGGTATAAATACATTGATGTTGATGATTGTGGAAGTATCACCATATTCAACCATAGAGTAGGTATGCAATTTTATCCCATACTGTCCGTCTAGTCGTTTCACTGATAAAGGAGGATAAGTATACTTTATATAAAAAGTGTACTCGTATATAACCGTTGTCGACTGTACCTAGAAGCCTTACCTACTTCCGACTTCCCCAGTGACCAATGGACAACAACATAAACGACACGAGACAGCGCGAGTTGCCCAACGGCAAAATATTTACGATACAGTTTGTTAACTAACTAGTGTCGTTGATACGTGCTTCATGCAAATCACACCACGTTTGTTTTCAAATAGAGCCTAAAGATAAAATAGCCTACACGTGACGTGTGGTGCAAGTGACAGGCGGTGGCGGTATCAACGTCGTTGGGATCCAAGTCAACTTGTTAGTCGGTGAGACAACGGACGAAATTCTGTCACAGGCTTTCCAGGCAGGGTGGGAAGGCCTCGAACTCGACCGGTAGTCACTCCTGGAAAAGCTGAAATACCTATCAAAAATAATAAGTGGATTTCGAGCTCCAGATTCAGATTCAGATTCAGATTAAATTTCCAAAGTGCAAACGCTACTGGAAATTCTTTATGATGATGATGAGTATTTACCTACAATGGATCATTCGAGGCCATAGGAATTAACAAAAATCTTAATTAAATTTAACAAAATGGTTTCTGAGATCCAGTACCTAATTAACTCACATCAACAAGAAAAACGAAACGCAGCAATAGGGTACTTTGAGCTCATAGGTAAATAGTAGATAATAATAATATCACTTCATTTTATAAAAAGATCGAAATATTGATATGAAATAACTTCCGCCGTGATCATGGCTCTTGCAACTATACTGAAATATCATACACTCGAAACAAAAGCTAATCCACTAAAGTCTAAAAAGTCTTATGCAAAACTTATTAGAAAAAAAAAATAGGTACCATTTTTTAGAATAGTACCTGCATAGTACCTACTCTAAAAATATTGAACTTGAATTTTAAACCAAACTTATGCGCCAAATCGTGTAACTCTATCGCCACATCTTAAAAACGCTGCTCTCTCACATCTCTCACCATCCACGAATCGATACATTCAATCGAACTCATTATTCGATAACTTGTTCGATTAAGATACAGCTCTAGTGGCCCATCGGCTACTCGTCCATCGTTTCCCTGACATATCATTATCGGCTGTCATTACCGCGGGAATTAATGGACAGAGTTTGGGTGTGGATGGACGGTTATGGCGTAAACTGGCATAAACAGTGTAGGCTCTGATTAGACACCTTTCGGTTTTAACATCAGATGGATACCGAACGTAATGGCATATTTAGTAATCTTATATTTCCACTTATCATTTCTTATTTGATGCTAGCGTATCGTTACAATAATGGGCCGTTAATATGGTATCTTCTTTATATAAAAATTATATTGAAGTCAAAAATCGTTTATTTTAATAGTATTTATAAAATGTTTAAATTCTTTATTATACACTAGCTGTTATTGACCGCGTGGATGTTGGTGATCGTGACCAAATACAGCCCGTGTCCTTTTCAAGTTCTAATCTATCTCTGTGCCAAATTTTATCAAAATCAGTTCAATCAAAATCGATTTAGGCGTGAAAGCTCAACAAATAGAAAGAGTTAATTTCTCGTTTATAATAGATATTAGTATGGATTACAGTATTTATTTATTTATTTATTATGATTTACCAACATTTGTTTACACTGTTACAATGTATAGAAATTAATAAGGTTAGTTTTACATCGAGTGTGACAAATAATTATAGGTAAATACAGCATGCTATATAAAACTAAGTAGGTACTCAAATCTGTTAAATTTTTACATTTTGCCACAAAAATAAGCAAACAACACAGGAGCACAAAATAAAGTTAGGTGTCTTGGGCACGAGACTTTGCTGCTAGAATACTACAGGAATGAAATCTAACAAACTCTTAATTCATCAACAATAAAAAAATAAAAAATAAAAAATAATAATAATAAAATATCAATCAATCTTTACTCCTATAATATTTCATAAGCGTGGATCGAAACTTGAATAGCGAGTCTGCATGGATATCCACAACATCACTAAGTTGATTTGCTAACCTAGAAAACCTTGGGATCGGTGAATTAGCTCCATAAGCTGTTATACGCAGTGGTGGGTAAAAGGGAGTGATGCAGTTACGAGGACACCTGGCAGGCACTCGGAAATTGATCTTGCCTAGTAATTGTGGGCAGCTAAGATAGCTATGCAGGATCTTGTACATAAAAACGTTATCAAGGAAGTCTCTACGGTCTGACAATGAAATCATTCCAGACTGCTTGAGTTTTAAGTGGTAACTAGTTCTATTTTTAATTGGATCACGGTATGATAAATGCCACAAGAATCTTTTTTGGATTCGTTCTAAACGCATAGAGTGAACTGCAAAGTGTGGTCTCCAGACCACGCTACCATATTCCAAGATGCTGCGGACTAAACTGTTATACAATAACATTTTAGGTGGACTACTACGGAAAATTTTTGTGTTGCGTATCACAAAGCCTAGCATTTTAGATGCTCTTTTTATGATACTTTCCACGTGAGGAATGAATGTTAACTTCCTGTCTAAAATTACGCCAAGGTCCTTTATTTGATCAGTTTCTTGAATTTTCTCATTGTTTATATAGTAGTTACAGTTCAGTAGTTCAACCTTTCGAGAGAATTTTATATGAAAACATTTTCTTATATTAAGTTGCATTTCGTTTTGATCACACCATTCGTATAGTCTGTTTAGATCATCTTGGAGAAGAAAGGCATCTTCTTGGGAATCAACTATTCTGCCGAACTTTAAGTCATCAGCATACATATAGTTCTCGGAGAAATGGAAGCACGTTGGCAGATCATTGACAAAGATATTAAACAATATCGGGCCGATATGAGAACCTTGGGGTACGCCGGATGTTACAGCCCGGGCACCGGATGTAAAACCGTTAATGACCACAGAGAAGGTACGTTCATGAAGATATGACCGCAGCCACTTCAGCAAGGTGCCTGTAATGCCATAAATAGAGAGCTTCTGAAGAAGAATCCTATGAGAGACACGGTCAAAGGCCTTACTAAAATCTGTGTATATTACATGATATTGTTTGCCTGAATCCATAGCCTCAGTCAGAGTCTCTGTGAACGCAGCTAGGTTTGTGCTGGTAGATTTAAAAGTAACAAAACCATGTTGACTGTGGCTAACGTACAGATTAAAGTGTTTATTTATGAATGGACACACTTGAGCCTCGAAAACTTTTGCGAATGTTGATAGTATCGAGATAGGCCGATAATTAGATACAACATCGTCTTTTTCTGATTTGTGGATGGGAACTATTTTGGCTTTTTTCCACTCTGCTGGAAAGATGCCAGTAGTTAAGGATTGGTTGAAAATTATCAGAAGGGGGGTGACAAGATGTTTAGCACAGGAAACGATAAAGACGGGTGGTATGCCGTCTGGACCGGCTCCCTTACTACAATCCAAACTCTTCAATTTTGACAATAAGTACTTACATACATTAAGAAATATTCATTAGGTGGATAAAACCGAGCTTACCTAGCTCAGTATTGAATTTTCACCTAGACAATCTTTGTAGTACCTATAAAAAAATACTCATAGGTTTCTACAACTTTTTGATAATAACAATGTTCAAAAAAACATAGCACCTGAACTACGGCAGTCGGCACAACTCAACATCGAAAACACAATTCAATAAAGCAGCGTTCACTATAACCGATCAAATAACGAAACCAAATACCTCTTTGATGCCACCGTCCTTTCTGAACCCATCGCCAGTTCCCACCCCTAAAAAAGGCGCGAACCTTTAATATTACACCACGCTTATAATTTGTAACCAAATAATTATAATAGAAAACCGCTAATTACACAAACAATAGTGTGAAATACAGAATGGTCGTCTCATCGCGGCTAACTGTGCCCGGTTGCTTACAACCGACGTGTATAATGACAGGGCGGCGAAGAAAGCTGCGCGGACGCAAGTCACGCCGATTACGTCATTATGCGGTTATTAACACGCCCCAATTATGGAAGTACAGGTGCGTGATGTTGGGTATTGTTTGTTGAAGTAAATGTATGTAAAAGGATTCGTACACACGGTGAGTTGGAGAATGGGTCTGTGTAGAAGGGGGGATTTTGGTTTCCAATAACATGTTGGGGCGCCATTATTGGTGGCCAAGGCTGGACGGAATCTCTGGTATATCTGCCCTAGGGTGTACCAGATTTATTGAACAAACAGGCTGATGTTACGAAACAGCGTACGTTTTATTCGGTAGTTGAAACCCGTGGGCGTTATCGCATGAAGAAAAAGGTATATTTATTGATTGTGTCTTTTGGTTGCGAATAAACACGTTATAGGTAGTCACGAACTTCGTATGTATGTAGGTATGTGATTGAATATCGCTATACCTAGCAATTATTATTGGAGCATATTGGCTACAGTGAATTAACCAATAGCTCTAACTCAATTAACATAATTCAAAATCTTACGAAGATGCCTGTAACTGTACATTACATGTATTGTTCTAATTTACAGGTTAAGTTATTTCCCGTTATTCAGCAGGAGTACCTTGCAGATGAGGTTAGCTCGTATATCCTGGTAGGACCGCAAAAATACCCTTTTTTCGCAATTAGTTATTAGTGCGCTATTGGCATTTTACATTAGTACAAACACAGCACACAAACAAAAGCAAGCTGAAGTGGCAGTGGGCTCGCCACATCTGGCAAAAGACCGATAGCCGTTGGAGCAAATGAATCCTAGAGTGTAGACTGCGAGAAGGCAACTGAAGGTGGGCCCGACTGACGACCTGAAAAAGGTCACTGGGACAGACTCGATGCTGAAGGAATCGAGAGCAATAGCGCATATTGGGAGAAGTCTGTATGGCAGTAGACTGCTATAATAGCCTAATTGATTGATTTGTTGGACAAACACGCACCTGTACCAATTGTGTTTAAATCAAACAAACATCTCAAAACAGCTTAAGTTTGTCAAAACATCTCAATCAACATGTTCCAGTTATCATAATCGTGTCAAGTTTAGGATTGATTCAAATCTTTCCGCAGACATATCGCGCCGAAGCACGTGTGGTGATAATATAATATGTTATCGTACGAAACAACTCATTGTTTGTGAATGTTGTGTCGTTGTATTAGATTAATGAGATTAGCTATCACGAGGCGTATAATGTGATGCTAATGAAGTAGCTGTTCGAAACGGAGTGTTAAAACCTCTACACCGTCGTTCTTCAGTTTGCGAAAGGAGTTGCTGCTTGAGAACGATGTTTTGGTTATAAGGGAAGGAGGAATCGAGACGGTCGAGAGGGTCGATGGATCAAGAAGCTCACAATGGATGCAAATCACATAACCGGCCTTCAGGTCCCAGCGGTCCCGCTATAATAATATGGGGCAGAGGGTGTCATCGCACCTTTGACCTACTGAAGGCTACTGCTAATGATTCAAGCTGGATGACCTGAAAACGGGAGCCGGTACAGATCTGTGGCGGACATTGAAAGAAAGAAAGACAAGAAAGACAAGAAAGAAAGAAAAAGTTTTTTATTCTGTACAAAAATACTGATATAGGTACAAGGTTTCGCACACATCCATACAGAATAACGGCCGCGGCCGCCTCTCAGCTTAAAATGCTGTCCACGTTTTAGTGCCAGAAAGCGGACAGCGCTGGTTTTCAGAGGCAGCCATTGGAAAGGCCTGTGTCCAGCAATGGATTGCGAAAGACTAATCGATGGATTGAATTAGTATGTGATTTTTCCTATTAAGTTTAATCGGAAAAAGTTATATATCCGTTTATAACGGCAATGCATATCATACTTGTATACAGGAGGATCTTATGAGCGCCTTCAAAAACGCAATCCAGGTAGCAGCACACTGGATGAACTGGATTTGAGAGTAGCAGTGCCGTCGATTTGCCAGAAGAAGAATGCTCTCCGTATTGCTCCTAAAGGACTATTGCGTGTTCAAGATTCGAGGAGTGTGTTTTGCCGATTCAATTAAATCCGATTTGAAACAGCTGGTGTAGTTGATTACAAATGTTATGCTTACATTGTAAACATTATATAGTACCTACGCATAATAATAAAAACAACTGATACCGTTATGTCAGGTAGGACACCACTCAGATGTATGTTCACAATCATATCAGAATAACATCAAAATATTTTCAATCCATGCGTATTTACGATAAGTATATCAGATATTGTAATCGTTTATTATATAAATAATAGGATTTTGTCACGTATTCGCTTTTGTATATCTATATGCGTGATTAATCTGTCCTTCGGTGTATTTTTACTTAGTCATTGTTTATTAACTAAATCGAGAAATGAGAATTGTTTTTAAATCTCTTCCGCATCTGTCGATTTTGGGCTGTAAATTTTGGTGTATTAAAATTTGGTGGTTATCATAAAGATAGCCTTGGGTATTAAAAAGACAACGACGTAGGTATATTACACTTAGGAATTGATGTAATTAACAGATTTCCCGATATTTCGTTTGCTTTTCAGTTTCAGCAACCATGGTTGGGACAGTGTGAATAATTTGACTGCATTCTGTTGGTAGTTAGCTGATTAGAAGCGTAAAAACCGGCCACCATTTCTGATGCTGTCCCTAAAGGTAAGTCCTTGCTTTCCGTGCAATTTAAACTATAATTATTGTGCAATCGTGTAATCTAATTATTTTAAAAAGGTTTTGTTTGTAAGTTTGTGATTTTATAGGGGGGTAATCTCTGTATTCACTGAATCGGTTTTGAAAATTCTTTTTCCAATAGAAAGTTTGCTTTTGTGATAGGGTAAGCTATCATCATGCTATCGAGCAAGGTCAGCAGCGAGAAAGGGATCAGAAGTCTACACGGGCGACAGCTAGTTTACGTATAGGTATAATAAATAATAAATAAATAAATATTCTACAACATTCTACACAACGCTATCTAGACCCATGGTAAGCTTAATTAGCTTGTGTTATGGAATCTAGAATGCGGATATACATACTTAGATACTTTTTTTTTTTGTAAATACATACATATTATACATAGAAACACCCAGACCAATGCAAATATTTATATTCAAGCATACAAATATTGGCACTGAGCGGGGATCGAACCCGCGCCTCCTGCGTAGCAGCCGCGTTCACTACCGCTACGCCACAGAGGCAGTCAATGTCAATGCAATAATGTCTTCACAATACTGGTGGAGTTTCAGAATGTATTAAGTGGCTTGATATCTAATAAAGTAACATACCTACTTACAGGTAGCTGTCAAAATTAAAACATTATTCCAATTAGCTGTTTTGGCATAATGTATCGTATTTTCATATAAATTATCGTATAAAATTTTATTCGTATAGGTAATAATAATACAAATGATCACAATAATAGAACCAGTCTCGTTCTAATAGAACGATAAAATTTGAATAAAATGACAGTTAGATATCTTCCATCGAAAACAAACTAGTCGAAACTCAATATTGTTGAACGACAATAGACGCTCCTATCGTTCTGATCTACTGTTTGTGCCAACAAAGGCCGAAAACTAGCAAATATAGTTATAATAAGCTGATCATATTTCGGTGAATGCAGATACAATCTATATGGGGTGACCAATAATTGATAATCTCATTCCGTGTTTGGGAAAGTAACAAAGAATTTTTTTTAAATTCGAACGTCGGATGACATTCTCGTCTTCCTATTTTGTGGTTATGTCCGGTCAAAAGCAGTTTTGGTGGGTTTTGTAACACGACGCTTGAGAATTTTGGTGACAAATGTTACGCAAAATTGGAGAATAAATAATAAGAATAATAGGTGAATAGAGTTTTCGTGAAGATTGTGTAGATTGTGGCATTAATATGATACTTTGGTTTAACATAATTGGAGAATGCTGTTTTCGATTGACATCTTATTATTATCGCCATCTTGTCGACTATCTAAATGGCTAATGTTATTAGTTTGCATAATAATTTCATTGTAGCGATAGATTTTTGTATATAAATTTGAATTTTTTGTGCGTTTTTAAACGATTTGATAATATATTCTACTAGCTAGATGTATTTTTAAATGTCTTAATAGGACTATGAAGTGGGAATATTTATCACATTTTATTTTTTCTTCTAAAATATTAAGATTATATCTACTCAAAATAAATCTGTTCTCACTCACATGGCATGAAAAGGGGTTCATGCACTATGCTGTTGCACTATGCTATCTTTGCATTTTGCATATCTATATGCTGTGTTTGCATCTTCATTCCAGCTATAATATCAACAAGCAGTTTGCAGTTTAGAGTCTGAGACCTCTCTCCTACTGATTCTTTTGTAATTGATATTATGACTTATCTTAACTTATACCTACGTGAGCAACTTTCGTCTAATAACTACAAATACAGTTCCTTTTTAATTTTACCTATATTTTTATACCACTTACTTCATGATTTCACTATCTCTCTGGCTATGACGGGTCTAAAACAGTTTCAGCTGTAGTCTCGGTGGTATTCTTAGGTATTAGCACTCTAGTATTTTTTTTTATATAGGACACGTCAGTTCGATTTCATCTTTTCTTTCTTTTTCCTGCTTTTTTAATTGGTCACCCTTCTGCCTCTCTAGATTCTCGTCAAAATTCGGTGGGTGCTATCTAGTGACTTCCTACACTTTCTTTTTGCAGGCATCACGGCTTTGTCGGAACTCCGGTATATACGATTGCCATTACACCAAGGGTCTTCCTACAAATAATAATATCAAAAGCAGACATTTAGAACAGTCGACTGCGCCATCTCACGGC
Organism: Eilema depressum; assembly: GCA_914767945.1. Taxonomy (NCBI): domain Eukaryota; kingdom Metazoa; phylum Arthropoda; class Insecta; order Lepidoptera; family Erebidae; genus Eilema; species Eilema depressum. The sequence continues at coordinate 22,388,742 of OU612020.1, forward strand.
AATAACTTGCACAAAACGCTGATAAAAATCACATTTTATCCAAGTACAAAGCACCGCGCAGGGTTTTGCTTAGTTGAGTGAAAAATAATATGTTTTTAGATTATTATCTGTTGTCGCTACTGTGCCAAGTGTCGCATTACATCTAATGGCGTGTTTGTAAGGATGTTACGCTCTATTGTGTCTACGAAATGAATTGAATGTAATTTTATATTAAGTGTATTTTGTTGTTCAATAAATTGGCCTGAAACACAGGGGGGCCCCGTTCAACATATAGAAATTCTAGTTATACAAATATGAGGCAAACATGAATTGAACCTTGATTATATCACTTTGTCTCTTTTTTTCCAATATACAGTTGTGTCTGCTAAAAAGAGACAAAAAATTTAAGTTATTGCTCACTTGGGAAAATGAGTATGAGAATTTGACAGCGTGCCGACGGTGCCAACATTTATGAATGATTTGCGCCAACATTATGAATGATTTGCGACAGCCATTGTTGAATTTTTCTAGAACATACTACTACAAGCATAATAGTGATGTACTCCAATAAAAGATTTGACGACGAAACTATTCTTGCTTTACAAAAATGTACTCTTTTGAAGAAATACGAATAGACAAAATTGTAATGTCTTCTGTTTTTCCGTATTAGAACTGGGCAATTGTGGTATTGTTAGAAACGTCTTGATCATCCGCTGGTTATTGGCAATATGACGTGTGAATGACTCTCTGAAACTCTGACTATAATGAAAAAAAACTTGAGATATATAGACTGTGTTTGGTATGAAATTAAAGGGCTCTATTAGCACATTAAAAACATGTATACATTATTGGGTGTTGCTTGCACCAAAACAATACAAATAAAAATCAAGTCTAGAACTAAAATCCGACTACTGCAAATCACGCCCTAAGAAGTATTAAGCAAGAAAATATCAAGAATAACCGTGGTCGCATACCATTTACTCTAACAAAACAATACATTCTAGGGATTCGTGATTCTGCAGTAGTCGGGTTTTAGTTTTATAGTTGCGCCACGTATCTTGAACCTAAATCATAAGACATACGAGGCTCTGGCTGGCGCCCGCGGAATGCTTTGTAATATTCTATGTTGGGTGAATTTGAGTTCGTCTACCGCATTAGCATCCCGTGCTATCCTCAATAGACACCCAAGAAATGTGTACTGCGCGTATAGGGCATGTTTTGAGCACATTTTAGGTCCAAGATACGTGGCGCGGGCTATAGTATAAATAGATATCGACAAATATTACGATAGTAGAAGGTGCATCCCTAGCATAGTAACCGTCGTCAAACGTTCATTCATAAAAATGGAACATAGGTATACACGGCAATTCTGTAGGTATACCCTGTCTATAGTATCTAAGTCTATGGCCTGAAAGGACAGGGCGGGATTATTTTTGTTCATAATCTGTGCTGTCATACAATAGTTCAAACAGGCGCGGTCGGAGGAGGGGGAGGGGGGGACATGACCGCCCACTATAATCGTTCACGTCAAATTAAAGTCTTCTAAAAAGGCATTTTCTGAAGGATATGCGGGAAGCACGTGACCTCCACCAAAATTTAACGAACAACTATGGCAGTCGTTACGAGTAGTTGGAGCCCTAAAAAAAGTGCAACAACTGATCTGGCTGCAAAGCTTCGTTATCGCCCATTGGTTTGTGAAGGTCAGATGGCAATGGCTTCATGAAAAATATCGAAGTCCCGCCAAATCCGCAGTTAGACTGATAAAGCGGACCCTAGACTCCGAGGTGAAAGCTTCGATTGCGACTGGGATTAACGCTAGGACGAAGAAGAATCGATATTTCTGTTTAATCATTCGTAAATATACAAAAAATATATCTGTTAATAAACCTTCAATGCTGTAATTAATGTTATGTTCAAGTGCAGCTGCATCTACGTACTTGTTGAACAGTAACTATTTGCATTTGTAGGCGAACTCGTGTTGTATGTTTGCCTGCTTGTGCCTACAAACAATGTAGGTACCTTGTAATAATTAATGAGTTTACTTCAATGGAAATAATAATGTATTGTTTACAAAAACAAAACTGTGTATCAGCTGTTTATTTGCTTTTTTTTAAATAACAAGAAAATAAATTCACGTCAATTATGTGTTATTGTTGCAATAAACACATTTAAGTACATATATTGTTCTATATACTCGTATTTCAGGCTTGAACAATTATTATTTACGCCTTTTTATTTCTTATTTTTTACATGTGGCAACCCCAGCTTGACCTCACTGGGCTTCACGTGGGTATTACTGTATTTCAATTCTCATATAATAAAAACCAAAATTCAGTCTTGATGTTTTATTTTTATTTTTAAAGAGGCTCACCATTAAAGACACGTACCATGTTACAACGATGGCACTCAGCTTGACGGCCTCAACAGATGCTTTTTCACGCTCCGCTTAAAGTACCCGGGACTGTAGGAAGGTGAAACACGTGAGCTGGTAAGGAATTCCAGGTCTTATTGGTGTGGCAAAGGAAAGAGTCACTGAACCTATAGTCTGGAAGCTCTGGAATAACACAGGCTACTTTTATTCGTATAATAGATACCCGATAGAAATCTACCCGAGCGGAGCCACAGCCAGGAATAAAGTAACTCACATATCCACAATTTAAACCGTGTAAACGTAAATATATACGTACATTACATACATATAATATAATCACGACTTTATCCCCGGAGGGTTAGGCAGAGCTGAATTAACACGAACATTATACAAGAAGCGCGGGCGTCCAGCCGAGTCGCCGTCGGCCTACCGCCCCATCGTTCTGCTCGACGAGATGTGCAAGCTCTTTGAGCGTGTGCTCGCTGCGCGTCTCGTCGGTCACCTGGAGGGGGCGGGGCCTAACTTAAGTGACGGCCAGTTCGGCTTCCGTCGCGGGAGGTCGACGCTCGACGCCATATCCCGGCTACGGGACAGCGTCGCTGAGGCGGTCACCGGGGGTGAGGTGTTGTTGGCTGTATCGCTGGACATAGCCAACGCCTTCAACACCCTCCCCTGGGAGACCATTGCGGAGGCGCTGAGGTACCACAATGTCCCGTGGTACCTCAGGCGCGTCCTGGCGGACTACTTCGTGGACCGGGTTATCATGTACCCGGCCCGAGACGGGGTGGTCCGCCGAAATATGGGGCGTGGCGTTCCACAGGGGTCGGTCCTTGGGCCGCTCCTGTGGAACATCGGTTATGATTGGGTCCTGCGCGGTGCTAATCTTCGGGGGGTCGGCGTACTTTGTTACGCCGACGATACCCTAGTCACCGCGCAGGGCCCCACGTTCCACGACGCCGCCGTCCTCGCCACGGCAGGCGTCGCCCAAGTCGTGCGCCGCATCGGGGCGCTCGGATTGAAGGTGGCCCTCGAGAAGTCCGAGGCCCTGTTCTTCCATGGGCCTCGGCGGGCGCCGCCTCGAGGCCAGTCGATCGTGGTGGGCGGCACCTCCATCGCTGTCGGGACGAGCTTGAAGTACCTCGGGCTCATTCTCGACAGTCGATGGCGGTTCGCGGAGCATTTCCGGCAGCTGGAACCCAAGTTGGTGTCATATGCCGAAATGCTCTCGCGGTTGCTGCCCAACACCGGGGGACCGGGGTCTGCCTGCCGCCGTCTCTACGACGGGGTGGTGCGCTCCAAGGCGCTCTACGGAGCGCCCATATGGGCGGAGGCCCTCTGCGCAGAGAATGTGAGAAAGCTGCGACGCGCGCAGCGCACCATAGCGCAGAGGGCCGCACGGGCGTACCACACCGTCTCTTACGAGGCGGCGTGTCTTATCGCGGGCAGTGTCCCCTGGGATCTCGAGGCTGGCGTCCTTAAGAGGGTCTACGAGGAGGGCGCCCTGATGCGGCGCAATACCGGAGGTCGGCCGCCTCCGGAGGAGATCGATCGCTGGAGACAGGCGGCTCGCGACGATCTCTTCCGGAGGTGGCACGAAAGGTTGGGCGTAACGAGGAGCTCAATGCTGCTCGTGGGGGCCGTTCGGCCCGTCCTACGCGAGTTTGTGGAGAGGGGTCACGGGGCTCCAACGTTCCACCTCAGCCAGCTTCTCACGGGTCATGGCCCTTTTGCCAGGTACCTGTGGAAGGTGGTGGGCGTGGAAGCGGAGCCCCGGTGCCGCAGCTGCACCAGCGGCGACCCCGACACGGCCCATCACACCCTGGCCGTGTGTGAGGCGTGGGACGGTCCTAGGACGGCCCTCATAGGCACCATTGGTGCGGACCTCTCGCTGCCGGCCGTAGTTTCAGCTATGGCCGGCAGCGAACAGTGTTGGGCCGCCGTCGCCTCGTTCGCTAGCGAGGTGATGGCGGCCAAGAGAGAGGCTCTGCGGGTGCGGGAGCAAGCTGGGCTTACTCTCCCACCCCGCAGGCCCCCGGCGAGGGGACGCCGGCGAGCACTGTTCGCCCGCGTCCCCGAATGAGAGAGGCCACGGACCGCGGGTCGGGGGACCCGCCGCCCCATGCTAATGTGGCGGAATGCGCCCCAGTGTGTTCCGGGGGTGCATTCTTAGAGGAGGACGGGCCCCACCATATTGATGGTGGGGCCTCAACGAGTCGAGCCCGTTAAATAGGGCGTCCCCAGCCGAGTCGCGGTGAGCAGACTATCCCGCGGCTCGGAGTGGGCGACGGAGGAACACCGTGGTGGTTTAGTGGGTAGTCTGGCCTCCCTTCGAGGTCAGGAGTCCCACACGAAGCGAACCCCCTGCCCCCGCGGGGGGGGGAGCGAAGTACGTAAATGCATTCCCCACGTTAAAAAAAAAAAAAAAAAAACACGAACATTATACCAATCATTGTATTAGGTCCCACGTAATAGGGGGTGAGCCTATTGCCGCATTCCGGGCACTATTGTTGACTCGAGCCAAGTATCTGAAGCTGGGCTGTATATACCTATCTGTATGATGATAAACAGCTCTATCTCTTAGTCACCTTGTACGACCTCGCATGGGATGAGATGGGGTAGCCCAAATTCTACTCTGCCTGGAACCATTAGGCAAACGCGGTGGGTGAAAATGTAACTCTCCTTTTTTGTGCACTCGGGTAAAAAGAGAAGAGAATAATCCTAAATATCTACGATAAGCAAGAATTATTTATACACGTGATTATTTAAATATTAATCTATGTTTGGCATATCGTGAATAATACTGATAAGATATCGAATACTATTGAAATTTTGTTTTGGGGAAATCCAAGCCGATATCTAGTAGGTACTGTCTAATACTATTTGTCGTGCGCACGCGGTTTTACCAGCATTTTTACAATAATACGATGATTAAAACATCTTAAAAGCTTATATGAATATTACTCATTGAAATAAAACTGTTTAATGGAATTTATCGCGATATGTTGTCTTGTCGCGATCCAAATGTATAACCCACGACACGTATCTTGGACCTAAAATGTGCTCAAAACGTGCCCTATACGCGCAGTACCTACACATTTCTTGGGTGCCTTTGAGGAAAGCGCGGGATGCTACTTACTGCGGTAGACGAACTCAAATTCATTAAGCATAGACTATTATAAAGCAATCTGCGGGCGCCAGAGCCTCGTATGTCTTACGATTTAGGTCCAAGATACGTGGCGCGGGTTATACTTACCTACTTATTGCTCGGGCCATTATATCTTGCACCTAAAATGTGCTCTATACGCGCAGACACGTTTCTTGGGTGTCTTTTGAGGATAGCACGTGGATGTTACGATGATACGATGCTAAGGCAATGGACGAGCTCAGATTCACCAAGCATAGATTATTAGACTGCCTCTGTGGCGTAGCGGTAGTGAACGCGGCCGCTACGTAGGAGGCGCGGGTTCGATCCCCGCTCAGTGCAAATATTTGTGTGCATGAAATATGAATATTTGCATTGGTCTGGGTGTTTCTATGTATAATATGTATGTATTTACGAAAAAAAAAAAAAAAGTATCTAAGTATGTTTATCCGCATTCTAGAACCCGTAACACAAGCTAGTTAAGCTATGCTTACTTTGGGTCTAGATAGCGTTGTGTAGATTGTCGTACAATATTTAATTTTATTTATTTTTAGTTTAGTTCCTTTATATTTGGTTTATACGGCTTTTATGAAAGCTACTGCTGTTTGACCGCTCAACCTCAGAAGAAAAATCGCTAAAGCTTTAACCTCGCAGGTCCATTGACTTGCACGTAAGGTTGCTCCGAATCTCGGTAAGGCCCCTTTATTCTATTCTTCGTTTAGCCTGTCGTAGTCCACTGCTGGACATAGGCCTCTCTGGGGAGGCTAGAAAGGCCCCATACATCTATACATATGATTAAAAATTAAACTTCAACATTTCTCTTCTTTTAGGCGGTATATCTTTCTAGATAGAGATGTTATTCAAAAAACCTATAGCATAACTAATTTCCTTATGATTGCTACTTGCATACTCCTACTAATCTCGGTCCAATCTTAGTTGAAGGTGTCAGGTCTGTAACCAACACCATATCAAAAAGTTCAAAACATGATTGGCAGCCTGCGCCCGCGCACCGAGCAACGCGTCGGTAGCGCGAACCGACTGTCAAAATGATCCGCTAGACTTGACACTTGATATAACACTTGATTTAATTAATACACGCGATTATGCATCTAATTCTCTGTATGCAATAAAGTCTAAATTACTATGCACCATTATTTTATAATTTTGACACTTAACATAGATTGAGATAAATATTGTTATAGGAATTTGATTCTAAAGGTGTTTCGTGTTAGTGAACCGTTAAGGCTAGATTTATTTAAGGGTATGTCTGCAGTGGAGCGTAGTTCACTTTGATATACCGAAGCGGTAGGATAGGACAGTTATGTAGGGGGACCATGTTGACTTCATTTGAATACTTTTTAAAAACAAAATATTATATTCTATTGTCTAGTAGGTGTATGAAACTATCAAGATCTTTGGGATCCAAGTCAACATCACCTGTAAAACCAGATTGACGAATTGCCTTCCGGTATTGGGAGATCAGATGGTGGTCGCTACCTTAAAAGTCAAGTCAGTTTGTCTTTAGCTTACCATCAGGCGAGGTAAAGTCATATTGATGTGTCCTTAAAAAAAAAAACTTATTAAGCCAAATGAACACAACCAGGTTTGGCACTAGTATAATGATGATGAAGCAAATTTTCAAAAAAATAACCAATCAGAGCATTCCCCCTATAAGGGACTGGACTCTGTATTCAAATCCCGCCTGAGTCGTTTCTCTTTTTCCTCTCGTCGTTTATCTTAATTGATTTGAATAGTTACCATACTAATTGCTTTAAAACATTCAATGAAATCTAAATGCATTTAAAAGTGAAATTAACAAGATGCTATCTAGGTATATTTATGTTCAATATCCTAAAACTATAAATGCCATGGACACCGCAGGTCAAGTGTCAGTTGCGCTTCCAGTCTGACATCATAATATGCTACACAGTGCACACCGGTATCTACGAACGTCGGCGCACGCGCAGGCCACAGTGACCTACGCACTGCTTCATAAGTTTATTCTCAATAAATAAACAAGTAGGTACCTATAATGTTAGTAGTTTTGTACGTCGTAGCTCTTGAAAAAACCTTTTTAGTAAGAATATTAGCAACCGAAATTACTAATACTCCCTTTCACCTCTCCATTTAAGCGAAATTGCTTGTGCTAGGAGTGGGTTCACGTCGGTAATGGAGCAAGGATTCGAACCCGGGACCTCTCGATCGTAAGGCCGACTCGTTAACCAATAAGCTATTGTAACTGTATTTTTAATGAAAATTTAAATCAATTTTTGATATGCTATCTATTAAGATAATTAAGACAAGATGGTTGTATTGGAGAATTTGAAACACGTATGATGTGACTCTGTAGCTCAGAGCATTCCACCTATACCTAAGGGATTGCTCGCGGGCCAAGTTCCAAGTTTTTTTCCAATCCTAATCGAGCTGTGTTTTCATGCGAATAAGTTCAAATTTTACAATAACTTCCGCAAACTACTGCCAACTACTAGACTAGCTACTTTTTATACCACTAAGGTAGCAGATAAGTTCATGACCCACTTAATGGAAAGTAGTTACCGTATGCAACACCAGGGGCTGCTGAGCCTGGAGAACCTTCTAATGCTCTTCATGAAGAACCCCGTACCACACCCGTACTATAGTCAATTAGGAGACCACAGCAGGGAGATTATTGCCCGTGGTTCACTTTAACATGAATTTTTAATGGCGTTCTTCAATTCTTGAGACCGTTTAAATGAAATTTTAAAGAAATTAGTACGCTAACAATTCAGATCGATTATTATGATTGGAAAAAGTTGAAATGCTTAGACGGGACTTGAACCCGCCACCAGTCCCTTCGTCTTCTTATTCTTCAGCCTTCTTCAGTCAGGTTTCTTGAGACCTCTCCTTCAACTCAGGCTTTCGTGTTGAAATCATATTAACATGCCCAACATGAAATGAAAATACGTGATCTCTGCCTACCCCATTGGTAAGAAGACGTGACTGTGCATATCTGATTAACTGATTGTTATCTCTGTAAAGTTTTGAAAACAAGGATTACTGCTGATAACATACCATTGTTATCAGACTTAGATATGTTGATAATTAGATCTACTTTAATATTTGTTTGGCTCCTACAAATGTTTATCAGCTCTATCATAACATTAATAGCTGTTATCACAACTTAGATGACAATGCAATTTCATTTATTATTTACTGGAATTCCTTACCAGTTCACGTGTTTTTCTCCTCCTACAGTCCCGGGTCCTTTAAGCGGGGCGTGAAAAAGCATCTGATGAGGCCGTCAAGCTGAGTGCCATCATTGTTACATGGTACGTGTTTATAATGGTGACCCTTTTTTTTTTTTTTCAAGACTTTGCCTTCAGCTTACCATCAGGCGAGGCGAAGTCAAATTGACGTTTCCTGTATAAAAAACTTAAAAAAAACTAGCTGTTGTCCGCGGTTCCGTCCGCGTAGACGCAACCAAACATAGCCATAGCACAGATTAATAAATAGTTACAACGCCATAGTCTCTCCAGCAGAGTAGACTGTGAAGACAGTGCACTGGCAGGCAGAGACCTTCACTTGGTCAAGCCGATACAGTGACCGGTACCAGACAGGCACTTAAACTCTTGGAGGCTGCGAGGAAGAAAAGTTACCTCTTAAAATCACCCAGGCGTAAGGTGGCGTGAACGAATTCGGATTGAGATCAAAATTTCATATTTGTACCACTTAGGTCGCAGACAGGCCCACCTGATGGAAAGTGGTAACCGTAGCCTGTGGACGAGTACAACACCAGGGCAGTCGTGCTACCGACCCTGTAAGAACAGAGAAATTCTTTGGTCTTCTCACTGAAAGCACAAATTGGGAAACAAAAATAATTAACAACATGTTGTGAGAATTAGTACGCTTGGTAAACAAATTATCTAAAAGACGCAAGAGCCTCTGGCTTAGATTAAACATTAATAAGAACCGTATATAAGTAAACCCATCAAAACTCTACCATATAAGTCACCAAACAAACAAAGAGCCAATACGAGCCGGTCATAAATATTGAAGAACATCGGGACATTTACCGGACGTTACCGGTCATTATCGGTCATTAACGTATGAATATTACAGCACATAAAGGCACAGTTATTCGGTTACATAGGAGTATATCACAATATTTCCCTCAGGCGACTATACGACGCGGTTTATTTGATACACTTGGCGTTTACGGAATTAAGGCGATGGCACTTTGAAATCCTACTAATATAATGGGAATTTTTGGATAGATAGATAGATTTGGATTTTACCCAATTTGAATAGGTAGGGGGGGGGGGGGGGAAACTACTGACGGTGGAAGTGAGCGCTGATGAATCACAAGGTGGCCACCCTAAACCTACATCTGGGTCGCAAGTCCCAGTCGCCGTCACGGTGTTCCTCTCTGTATCACGCTATGGACCCGGCGACCGCACGTTAAATCCATGGAGTGCTGACAATCGGATCTCTATGGATTTGTTAGTTGTTATTCTTTCTCGAATGAATGAAAAAAAAAAAAGACAAAACGAATCACTTAAACTTTGATAGATATATACTTATCCGTCTGGTGGCGGAGAAAGAATACAAGTATCACCACTTCATCTCATCCGAAGGGTGTCGTAAGAGGCCACTAACGGAAACATACGCAGACGATATCACTGCGAGAGGAGGAAAACTCGAAATAGAAACAACCCGTCTAGCCAGCGTGGAAACAGAATGCCAAAGACTTCCAAAATTGGAAGAGGCCTATGTCCAGCTGTGGACTGAATGAATGGATAGATGGATTGATGGTTGCTTGTTACTCTTTCCCGTAAAAATGAATGAATCTAGATAATATTTGATACAGAGATGGATTATATTTTGGAATAGCCCATGCGCTTTGACCACTTTTTGTCTCTGGACTAGGTTCTCGTGGAATGGATGGATTTGTTCACTTTTATTGTTGCCCGAACAAATCTGGATTGTGGAGAAGATAAAGCCCGAAAGTGGACTCCGGGCTCGGAAGAAGCCGTAGATAAAACCGGGATATGCGTTAGGGACATTATGGATAGATGGATTGATAGTTGCTTGTTACTCTTTCCCATAAAAATAAATGAACCATGCACTTTGACCACTTTTTGTCTCTGGACTAGGTTTTTGTGGACGTTAGCAGTACGGATAACCTCTCATGAAATGGTAGAAATGTGTAAAAATAAATGATGGGAAGAGCAATGCTTGATTTAGAAACGTGGTCATTATATTCGCGTAAACTTCAGACAGTACAACGGGGTAACTATCATAGTAGGTACACAATTTATGATTCATAAATTGTGTACCTACTAAATCTGCTAATATTTGGCACCAGTTTCTGGTTTAACCAGGAAATAAGTAAATTCCTTCGTTTCTTACGTTCTGTTTTTATCTTTTCTGTATCCTTAATAACGAGTATCATCATCATCATCATCCTACCAGCCATAGGAAGTCCACTGCTGGCCATATGCCTACCCTATAGATCTCCAATAAGACCGGTTGGAAGTGGCTCGCATCCAGCGCGTTCCCGCGGCCTTGATAAGGTCGTCTGTCCACCTTGTGGCTGGACGTCCTACGCTGCGCTTGCCGATACGTGGCCTCCACTCGAGAACTTTTCGACCCCATCGGTCATCAGTCCTCCGTGCTATGTGCCCTGCCTACTGCCATTTCAACTCGCTAATCCGCTTGCTAATAACGTGTATACAAAAACATAAAAGCGTAACAAAATGAAAGTGCATAGTTATAACATTTCTTAAAGTTACCCACTACTTAATCGATTAGCTTATAGCCTTGGCTATAAAAGTAGCACAACCGCTTGGTTCCCAGCGAAGTAGAATAGTCATCAAGCAATATTAGGCTATTTAATCCCAATATTCCCAGAGGGTAAGCCAGGTAAAACTGCCAGCGATGCCAGTGAAACATTAAATATAGTCTACAAATAAACAATGCCTTCGCTTTAATCTGGTCGTAAATATTTGAGTGGTACACTATGTAAGGTGGGTGGTTACGTCCGTACAATATTGAACACATAAACATGGCCCTGGACGACTGGGTCCTTCATCCGCAACCTGAATCAGTATCAGATGAGGTCCAAGATTGTAAGAGAGATTGAAGTGACTATCTACTTATAAAAATGGATCGCTGAATGTTTTGCTAGCGCAAATCTCGAGAACAACTGAACCAATTTCGCTAATTATTTTTTTAGAATATTCTTTGAAGTACAAGGATGGTTCAATTGATGATGGTGGTACAATAAAGAAAAAATAATTTGAGAATCGACGTTAGCCGGTACGAAGTGCGCGGGGTCAGCTAGTTATAAATAAGTATGGAAGTACCCAAGAAAGTCAGCGCCTAAGCTCCATTGGTTAAGCACACGGAGGACAGAATATGATTAATGATTTTAATTTCATTTTTGACTGGTATGTCGACTTTCCGGTAGTGTTTGTTCTCCAAACTCTGCGAGTAAAACTTTTTTAGCAGGTGCACCGACTTGCAGGTAAAGTTTTAGGCCTATAAGACGTTGGTATTAGAGTCCATTACTCCCTATCCTCCCCCCACAGTAACTATTATATTCCTACAAGCAAACTTTTTGAACTCGACATGAACAATATCAAAACACATGACTAATCCCACACAAATAAACCAACTCCAAATACTCGCCGCTATTAAAATGAATACAAAATTTAACTGTTATTTAGTCACAGTACACTCGGCCACAGTGACTGTTCAAGCTGCTAGTTAAACGGTAATTACCCTTAATTGTACCTGATTGTACCCCACATACACATAACTGGGTAATACCGTGAACGAAACCGTGATCGGAACAAAACACCGCTTTTTACGTCCGCGCCCATCTCGCACCTGATGCGGTTCTCATGGTCGACTGGCGGTCGTATGAGGGAAATTCTATGTGTCGCTTACATTACTTGTTGTGCCTGAATGATTCATTATAGCTAGTAGGTATATTTACCGCGTCGAAAAGTTCTCGAGTGGAGGCCACGTATCGGCAAGTGCAGCGTAGGACGTCTACCCACAAGGTGGACAGACGATTAAGGCCGCGGGAACGCGCTGGATGCGAGCCGCTTCCAACCGGTCTTATTGGAGATCTTTAGGGGAGGCCTATGTCCAGCAGTGGACTGCCTATGGCTGAAATGATGATGATGATGATATTTACCGCGTCTGCGGCGAAGACAAAAATAAGATAGATAGATAGATAGATAATTCTTTATTGTACACCAATAGATTTACAGAGATGACAAGTAGGTAGCATGTATTATAGTTTAATGTACAATAAGCCACATTTTTTCTCAAAAGTTTTTGACCTTCTCCATTTTTTCTTATTTCGGCAAATTAGATTGCTGCTTTTCAGCACTCATGCATTTCAGCACAGGAGGATTTAGCTCATGGTACATTGCAAACACCGTCTCCATTAAAATAAAGTTCCTTGTGAATCCTTAGAGTCTTGTGACCTCTAGATCTTCTCTCTAGATCTTGGACAGTCTTGAGTAAATTTTCGTAGTCGTCCGCAGACCGCAACAGCAGATACAGCTTACAGCTTACTGTGATGCTATTCTATTTCACGGCATGCTGTTTCTGCTGCATGTATCTGCTGCTGCAGTCTGCCGTCATAATTCGTACCTTTACACGTTTCACAACACTACAAGCCCTTTCCTAACTCCAAATATTTCCTTCATATTTCTTGCTTCTTCTATAGGAGTGAGGCGACCACGCAATGTAGACAACTCAAGCCTATTATTAAATTGACAACGTCCGTATTTCCATATAACTCAATACAATATGCAAGCGATTAAACGGAGCTTCGTCTAAGTGCCGTAATTTCGTGCCCGGGTACAAAACTGTTATTAAGACCAGACAGGAACTCGAACTATTTATTATTTACCGTGTCGTGTTGGAGGGAGCTGTCCTTAGATTTATTCGCTGGCGTGAGGGGAGGAAGCTTTTAAATTGGTGTAGGTGTATTTAGGAACGTAGGCTTAATTGTTACTCTTTGTAATTAGTAGTTGGTCGAACAGTGTGGCTTAGGTAGGTTGGCAGTAGAGGATTAGATTTCTATGACAGAATTCGTGGTTTTGATTCCAATTTAGTGTGAATATTTGTAGGTATGTTGTGTCTATTTGTGTTTGCCTGCGTATTTCTTTGAATCTGTATTCTTAAACCCATATGCTATGCTTTGCTTGAGTTCCATTCCAGTAATCACATAATGTATTTCTTTGAATCTGTATTCTTAAACCCATATGCTATGCTTTGCTTGAGTCCCATTCCAGTAATCATATCCAAATTTTACACTTTACAATCGGGGATGCGCTTTCCAATTCCTTCTTTCTATAATTTAGTTTTGTTCTTACAGGAGTGAAACTTCTACCCTCGAGAGGCAAGCCTGGACCAGAATCTTGTTCATCATTCTGTCAGTGAACTGTTACAGTTATGGTTAGCTTGGGCCCCTCTGTGAGCAATGTAGTAGTGTTTTTAATCTGTCCGAAACTTCGAGAAACAATTCATCGGAATTCAACATTCCCACACATTCTAACTCTCAGGAATTTCAGCTTCATTGATCTTTAGATATGATTTACTTAACGATTTCTAGCAGTGTAGGAGACCCCGGGCGCCACTCGCGGGTGTATCCACGCGTGTGGAGTGTCCTGAGACTTTCGCTCGTTCCCAACGCGCCCCCCGCGATGTTTGGTCACCTTGTTGAGCGCTCAAGTTCCTGTATGATCTTTGGATACCTTTTTCTAATGTGTTACATATTTTCAAGCATATCTACATAATAAGATTTAAGTAATTCTACGTGTAATGGTTTTAAAGAGGATTTTTCTGAAGTTTAGATTTTAACAGTTTCAATAGGGCTTAATAATTTCTTTTCAAATTTCACGGCTGTCTGTTTTCTTACAAGTATGTTAAGGTATATGGAGATGAATTATTAGCTTGATATATTTTAAGCAACAATTTTTCTCTATGTTTTTAATAAAACATAGGTGACAGACAAGCACACGGCCATGTTTTGTCAGTTTACGACTGATTTATATGAATAAATATTTAATAAACTGTAACTTTCGATCAAACTTCAAACAGCCATGAAAACAAAGCTTGTATATCGAAGACCAGGCACTATTCAATTACGTATTGATAATGGCTCGTCATTATCGAATGTCCGACGTGCGTTGTGGTGGGCATGAATTATACAGCGCTGGCCGTGGGAGCCCACAGCTGGGACCACGGCCCTTTGATCGCGAAGGGTACAAAGAGAAAAGGAAATGCAAAATATTGTGTCATTCATTTGTAGCCTTGAAAGTAATGGTTGTGGAAATCTGTATCGATTTTATATGAATATGTTAATTTTGTTTCCAAGACTTCTACGTATAGTAATAGAGCATTGGCTGTTTTATAGGATGCACTTCGGCAGAGTAGAATTTGGGCCACCCCATCTCCTCCGATGCGGTGTCGTACAAGGCGACTAAGGGATAGGGCTGTTTAACATCAGACAGATATATACAGCCCAGACTCAGCCGCAGATACATGGCTCGAGTCAACAATAGTGCCCGGAATACGGCAATAGGCGCACCCCCTATTACGTGGGACCTAAAACAATTATTGGTGAAATGTGGATGTTAATTCACCTATGCCTAACCCTTTGGGGATAAAGACGTGATTATAATGTATGTATGTATGTATGTATGTATGTACTCCGGGGTATGCGCTGGAGTTGCGCTACCTTATTCCTTCAAGCCCCTTCCATTATCGAACGATCAGACGCACGGTGATGCACCATGCATTGTTATCCCAATCTCTTGCTTGCTTGCACAATATAAATTGTAAACAAAACCATATTAAAAAGGATAATCTAGTTCTCTGAGTTTTTTGCTGGTTTTTTTATACTACTTTGGTTGCAGACAAGCACACGGCCCTCCTGATGGTAACCGTGGCCTATGGACGAGTGCAACACCAGGGGAGTCACACTCGTGCTGCCGACCCAGTAAGAACAGCTGTTCTTACAGGGTCGGCAGCACGAGTGTGACTCCCCTCTGTGCCGTCAGCGCAAAAGATTGCCGTGCCGTAGCCAAATATTGGGCCAACAAAATCTAAAATTTTATGAGCCATTGACTTGACGAAGAAGAAGCGCAAAAGGACAAAGCCTTTGGTTTTCCCACTGACAGACAGCACAAAATCTCTCCAGTGAGCTCTGGCTACCCTACTATCCAGCTAGTATCTTCTCAGTAGAACCGATTTACCGAACCAGCGAAAGAATCATTAGAGATTTGGATAAAACCGGAATTGACGTTTGGATGAAAAAGAAAATATGACTAGAATTTCGAACCTTTCTTTTCTTTCTTTAGATCTTTCTCTCTTCTAAAATAATAAATCACTGTATAATTCAGTAAAATAACTTTTACTTCAAACGTAATAATTGAACTTAGACAGTAGTTACTAAACGTCCATCTTGGACAAACCCGGACATATTCTGATTACAAATACAATACGAACCTAATCAGTACTGACCATCACGTGACTTACCCATCTGTCTGTCCGTCTTGTGACGCCTATCTCTGCACACAACACCATCTTAACTACCACACTCGAAGTAGAAAGATAACACCCGTATTTGTTGGCCTTAAAGTCGATTTTAGAATGATGAAAACTGTCTTTTAAATTCTTTTGTAACGAATATGTCCAAGTGCTACTTCGAAGATCTTTTTTCAAATATTTTTTGTTATAGTTACATGTTTGATATTTGATTAAAATAATTCGTGACCACCGATTTAACATGGTTACTGTGCTATCGTATTGAGCGGTGGGTACCTATGTTTGTTTTTTGTTTTGGTATAAACTTGGGAATTGACCGTGCAGTTATCACGGAGATACATCTTATCATCCTGGAGCATAACTGGAGGCTGGTGAGTCATAAAACACAAATTCTTATTGTTTGAAATTAGTGACCAGTTTAATATTGGAGATCTGACCCTCAGGTACAGGAGATTTTAGTTTTTAGAGGAGTCGGCTTTAAGATCAAGAGGGCCAGGGTTCGAATCCTGGCCATTACACTACTGACGTGAACCCACTCCTAGTACAAGCAAGGTTAAAAGGAATATTAGTAATTACAATAGTCTCCTTAAAAAAAAAAACTTTAAGCGCTATGATTTTCCTCCTTGAACGCAAGTCTGGTGGTGACAGCTGAAGTTACCTGTCACCCTAACAGGACGGGGTAAGATGGGGATGCTGTGATTCCTACACCTGAGGGAGCCATCGTGATGCCAAAGATGGCCTTGGATCAAACGGGTAGCGAGGGAAGTGTCTTATAGGACCAGCTTGCACCTCGACATCTGAGACCCGAGACGGCTTGCAGTTTTAAATGGCATTCTCTAGGTTTTTTATTGTAAACTCAATCCGCTAGTCTCAAGGCAAACTCGCTCCATCGTGTTTATTTCAAAATCAGATAGTCATCAAACGGAAGCCAACAAAAAATTAGGAAAGAAGAGTAGATAGAATTCGCGCCATAGATTTCTCATTAGGTAGGTGAATTTTTTGTTTACTTTTTCCAACGCTGTCATAGAACTCGCTATTTGATCTATAGGTAAGTAACCTAGGTATTTAACTATTTGTTACTAACATACTGGTTGTCTGGAAGAGATCGCAGACTTGCGATAAGACCGCCCATTGTACAACTCTCTGTCATGTACGTATCTTATGTATGTATCCTATGTTTAGTGTGCAATAAAGAGTATTTATCTTATCTTATCTTATCATAAAATTATAAAACTTGTGGTCTGAATAATTTGAGTTGAATTTGCCTCATTTTCAGTGCCGTTTCGAAGCATTACCTACCTTCATACAAAAACCGTTCGACAAAGCACCTACTAAAAACCCGGCCAAGTGCTAGTCGACTCGCGCACGCAGGATTTCCTACGATTATCTATACAACTTTAGCTCCTGTTATAAATTTTAAGTAGATAGGTACCTATTTAATTCTGTTGATATAGCGCCAACAGAAATACATTATCTGTGAAAATTTCAACTTTCTAGCTATCACGGTTCATGAGATAGGTACACACGGCGCCAGACCTCGGTATACAGGCCACACCAACATAAAGGAAGTGTGCGTGACAGCAATACTATTAATACATTGCTTAAAGATGTGTGTCATAACAAGTACACCAATCAGGGCCTTTGACGCACTCACACAATTGCTATTTTACTTACATAAAATGCACCAAGGTTATAATATCATATTCTAAACTAATTTTATGAAATGTATGCAGCATTTTGTTTCTATAACTAATAGGAGTTATCAAATTTAGTCACTATACCATCTGTACTCATAGTCGAGATGGATAAGAATGCAAGTAAGTTTGGACCTCACCGTTGTCGCCGGTCGTTGGTTCGGAACTTGACAACGGAATTCTCTTTTTGTCATTCGTGCATCTTTATGTCAGTCAATTTAATAGACATAACATTTTATTTTATGTTCCAATATCTTTTTAGAAGTTTATAATAATTATACTTATGTGTTTTTTATATTTTTTATTAAAGATCAAATATTTTTATCTGATACTTAATTAATTATTATTAGAGATGCGCCGAGTAACACTTTTGCCGAGTAACGAGTACCGAGTTTTACTCGGTTCAATTTTTTTTCAACCGAGTACTCGGCCGAGTAACTCGGTTCAATTAAATTCCCATTTCGTTCGCGTAAACATGTACAAACAAATATACTTCACGTTGCGCGTCATAGTAGATAAATAATATTGAAAAAAAAAAAAAAAATGTTCATCAACGTTAAAATTAACATAATCGGCTGTTAAATCTCTTGTCAAACAGCAATTCGGTTGCTAGAAGCATGGTCAAATAGTTTAATTTGATCATCGTGTCAGTTAGCATAACTGTCTAATGTTTCACTCGAGAATCGTATGTCAACCGCCATTCTGGGTTTCCGAAACGCCTGTCAAGCCTTTTTGTCAACAATGACAGTCTGTAACATTTTTTTATCCGTTTTGGTTGATATAATAGGCTATTACCAAAGAGCCTTGTGTTCCTGCATCTTAAGTAATTACAACTTACCTTTATTAAATTTTAAATATTGATTATTTATATTACTGTTTTCTTAATTTGGGGACTCAGATAACCGAAGATCCACTTCAAGTAACGATGCGATGGCCACAATTGTCTTGTCTGAGATTATCCTTTACCTACCTGTAATACAGTTACCTTACTAGCACGGGAATGGGAGGGCTTAGTCTGGATGGCTGTTGCGGCTACATGTATTCTTCTTAAGTGTATACCAAATTGTTACTTAGTGGATAAGTGTTACATTGTTTTATTCTCAATAAAGTTTTTATTATTATTATTAATTTTGTCTCATTACAAGTAGTAATGAGACAAAATTATGCTAATGAATATGTAGTAATTTACTACTCATTCATTAGCATAATTTTGATTTAATTAATTGATTGACAAAGATATCCTAAATTAGTAATAAATACTTTTTGATTAACACTGTTACAGTTGTTTTAAATTATATCTACCTGAATAAATTGCTTTTCTTAGACCGAGTATATTCGGCATTCAAACCGAGTTATTCGGGCCGAGTACGAGTATCTAAAACCCACCGAGTACGCCGAGTACCGAGTATCAACCGAGTACTCGGCCCATCTCTAATTATTACACAGGTCAACAAATTTTAAAAAAAATTTTGGTGCCGAGGTCTCGTTAGTGGTTTTGTATTAGGTATACATTGGTAATACAAAAAATATTTTTACTGCTTTTTTCGTACGTGTAGTTTTTTATCTATACTCTGTTTTTTAAATTTGCTTTAATCAGTACTTTCGGGAACATGATTTCACGTCTTTTTAGTATCTTTCTACAAGTAAATCGATTTTGATATCATGTCTTCATCGCGAAGAAGTTGTCTCAATGATCCAAATGTGTTTTGTTACATTTGTGAAGAATAAACAGCCAAAAAGTTCAGGAAATCTAAAACAGATTCTGTAAAAAGTGCTTATTTTTCGTATTTTAAGTCGCAAATTGTAGACGAAAACAGCCCGTGGATACCTCAAATTGTTTGCAAAATGTGCTATGAACGCTTGAGACAGTGGGTCAATGGTAGAAGAAGCCGTATGAAGTTCGAAGTGTCTATGCGATGGAGAAAACAAAAAAAGCGCTTCGATGACTGTTACCTTCTGTTGTGTCGATTTGCGTGGTGATAATGTAAAAAAAATGATTTATCCAGACACAATCGGCTAGAAAACCTTTACCACACTTAGAGGAAGCACCTGTTCTAATATTATATTCTACCCGTGATCCATCATTTGAAGAAATCCATAGTAAAATGTCTACCGATAGTGATATCGAAGAAATAGCGTCTGCAGAGCAAAAACCTTTTACCCAAGTAGAATTAAACGATTTAATGAGGGATCTTGAACTACTTAAAGGATCTGGAGAGGTGTTGGCTTCCAGATTAAGAAAATAACTTGTTGGTGCAAGCAAGACTTGCTACCATTTTTAATTCGGAAAATGATCTTGTCTTTTGTTCGGATGTGCGGGCCTTTTCAAAATGGGTCTTTCAGAATACGAACCAAATGAACGGCGTCTCTTTATGGATAGCTCCAAAATAAGCCTTAAGTGTGTTCTTTTACACAATGGTAACCAATGTGGTTCAGTTTCGCTGCTCATTCAACCAAATCAACGGAAGAATATAAAAATATTGCACTTATTCTATCTAGCATGGAAAAGATAAAAGCGGGTATTTTTTATGACCTGCAGATAAGAATATCGATAAAAGATACTGATTCCTCAAATTAAATGACCAGTTTGGAACTTCTCCTGTGGAATTCTTTTACAGAAGTTACTAAAAACTTTCTTGAAAACCACAAGTCAAGTAACTACTCTGAAATTGTTAAAAACATGCTGGAGAATTTCAAAAACTTAGGATGTAACATGTCCATCAAAGTGCATCATCTCTACAGTCACCTGGATCAGTTTCCAGAGAATCTTGGTTCCTATAGCGAGGAACAAGGGGAACGGTTTCACCAGGACCTAAAAACTATGGATGAGAGGTACCAAGGCCGATGGAACCAGCATATGATGACTGACTAGTGCTGGGGAATGCAACGTGATTGTCCTGCTACACCTCATTCAAAAAAATCACGCCCCAGAATGTTTTTATGCACAATAAGACTTTAATAAATGTTGTTTTTGGTGGAAATTTGTTTTTTTCTGTTCAATTAAAAATCTAGAAAACCACACGTAGAAAATCAATATTTTTGCTATTAATGTAATTAGTATAAGGTCCTAAATTAAAAAAGTGTTACAGCTTCTTGGCACCAAAACCACTGTTGACCAGTGATTATCTATAAATAATTAATTATACCCATACTTAAGAAAAATATCATGCTTATAATAGTAAATATATTATTGCATTGCAACAATAAGTTAATTATTATTTTTTCCTTTCCTTTTATCCATTAAGAATAAATAGTATCATCAAGGAAATATACAAAAAATATATTAAATTATATTATATATATGAATTTTATACACTTAGTTTCCTGTAAATAAACTAGACCAATCGGACTTCAATATATTGAGGAACAAAAAGTGCACCTCGCTCGAGGACCGAACCCGGTATTGATTCTATTGGTTCAGCTGCATATTTAAACCATTCAGCTATATCTACTCATTCGTTTTTCGCTAAATATGTTATTATAACTTGGTGCAGTGGCTATCATCAATACCTATATTTCATGTAAGTAAAATAGCGAATGTGTGAGTGCGTCAAGGGCCCTGATTGGTTTACTTGTTATGACACACATCTTTAAGCAATGTATTAATAGTATTGCTGTCACGCACACTTCCTTTATGTTGGTGTGGCCTGTAAACCGAGGTCTGGCGCCGTGTGTACAGCCTGGTGATAGACAGACAGACAGATGGACAGTGGAGTGTTTAAGCACTGTACAGTGCATAATAGCTGAGATTTTTACTGCGTCATTTTCTTAGTATCATAAAATAAAGGCGGATGTCTGCTTTGTCGATGGCCCATTGAGTCTAGTCAATCTAGTCTAAATAGGTCGTCTATATCATCATATCCGTTCAAAAACATCAATATTATTAATAAATCCATAAATATTCTGCCGAAATACAACAGTTTCACAATATTATAACACGAAAAATTATATTTTTGAAATTATTTCTCGAAAACAATATTCATAATTTGTGTAGATACTATTTTGAAGATGATAGTGTTAGTCAATTCATTGGTATTTTTCTCAGAATTGTTGTTGAAACAGACAATTATGGACGGGATAAGGAAATGAATAATGTGCCACAATATCTTGAGCGGTGAGCTCTGGGCCATGATCTAATTAGACACGAGAGCGTCACTACGGAAACTCGATAGATTATCTCTAATGAATTTAAGAATGAAATCCGTTCGAGTTCAACGTTGTTTTTTTTAGAACCATCTTTCACAAATTTCAACATCTTGTAATGACGCTACTAAGATCGGGGGCCCTATCAATCTCAGCTGCACAAGCCGATACACTTGATGGATTTTCTCTCAGGGATGGAAGATTAGACGGCACTGGCTCCTGTAATCAGCATCTGACCTTTGACAAAAGGCACACCTTCAGTATTTATGGGCTTAAACTTTAAAGATACCAATAATAGTTAGGTACTCATCATGTAAAGTACGTAACTTACCTGATAATAGGTGTAAAAAAGTAAAATACCGGTACTGCATGATATGCAGTTGCAGCAGCCTATTGAATGAAATTTTAAAGCATTTAGTATACTAACTATAAAAATCGATTAAGATATATAATTTTCTTTAACTTAATCAATCAATACAGTCCACTGCTGGACATAGGCCTCTCCCAAAGTGCGCCTTTGCTCACGATCATCCGACATCCGCATCAAGTCTGTCCCGGCCACCAGTTTTTCAAGTCGTCAGTCGGGGGCGTCCCACCTTCCGTTTGCTTTCTGTAATGATTCTCAAAAGAATCTTCTTCTTTTTCTTATTCTTTCGATTCTTAAAGGATTTTTAAAAGAAGGGTAATAAAACCGAAATAGGGATGTCCAATATGTCCATGTTGTTTCCGTGGTATCTGTGATCTTAACCACATCTAAATATGAGCACAACAACGCCCACGCGCGACCCGCCACTTATAATTTAATTTCAACCACTTATACATACGCATAGCTCACAGCTCTAGTGAGGGGACGAACGAATACCGATACCCAAAACCATGGTCTATAAACCAAATTGATCAAAATGAATGCAATAAATGGTTAGTAAGCAGTAACGTACTGGTATGATGCCGAAGCCAATCAAATCAATCAGATACAGCGTATCCATTACTTGTTACACTCCGATACGGATAAAGACGATCATTGAGAAGCCGCAATGAATAGACATGCTCCGAAGGTGACCGCATACGACAACTGCAGCCGCACGCAGCAGATACGCGTAATTCATTGCGGCTTCTCAATGGTCCCCTTTATCCGTATCGGAGTTTAACAAGTAATGGGTACGCTGCATCTGCTGCGTGCGTCTGCAGTTGTAAAATGCGGTCACCCTCGAAATCATGCCTTATGTTAGAAGTTTTCACATTGAAGATATCGATTTCAACGTTCCGACTTGCTTCACTGTCTAGCTTGCATTATTTATTTGTATGCCGATATTATAGTTCTTACTACAGCAAAGTTAGTTAAATAATATGATTTACGTAAACAAGCATTACTACTTATTTCCTAGTTATTCATAATTTGTTATAACATAACATAACATAAACTCACGCCTTTATCCCCGAAGGGGTAGGCAGAGGTGCTAGCACCCACATTTCGCCGTTTATGTTTAGGTCCCAATGTAATAGGTGGCGAGCCTATTGCCATTAACCGGGCACTTATAAACCGGCGATAAATCTGATTTGTAAGAATATTAATAAACATTAATTACTTTTCTTATTAATTTTATTTAATTTATGATTCATTTTATATTATTTGATTATTATGTTATTTGATTTAAGGTCTTAATGGCCTGACCGCAATATTATAGGTACCTTATGAACCTTGAATTGCGTTAGTCATTTTTAAATTAATTCGATGACAGAATAGTCATCGAATTAATTTAAAAATGCATAAATATGTTCAAAATTTATTTTTGATTCGATTTTCAAAATAAGTCATTATAATCATTTCGGCTGCAGAATATTTGGAACGTGTACCTACGTATTCCACAAAATTAATTGAAATATGTATATCATAATCATAAATACCAGTATCCAAAAACATGTGATTTGTCCCATCCCTATCTCCTTACTGGTAAAGTGAGTGTCGGCATCAATTATTTAACCTTACTTAAGGTGCGGGTCACAAACATTACGCTCGGACAATTGGAGGCACGGCACGGACCGGGGCTAATGTCGTGATCTCATTCAATGACTCAGAAGACGAGATCTGTCTCATTTTGTATCTATGTAAAGATGCTGGTTATTTCAATTTGTTATCTGACGAGGTACCTATGCCTCATGTTGTTGTATGTTTCATACACATTATAATGGGCCGTGAAGGTCAGGTGGCAGTCACTTCATGGAAAATATTGAATTTTTCTTTTGAATTTAGAATTTTTGAATTCTTCTTTTTTTTTAATCCCCACGGATACCTCCCCCGCCGGAGCCGGAGGAGCAGGTTATGTCAGACTCGAACCGACTAAAACGCACGTCCGTCGTCTGTGGGCCGTCGGTTGCCGGGGGTGAGGTTGTCGTAGCCATATCCCTACCCCGGCCGAAGTTTGGCCCTCTCGTAGTTAAGTTAAAAAGTGGAACTGAGTTGAGAAAAGAATCAGTCACTGCCGGTTCAGTCACTTTGGAATCCTGTGTTCCCGGCGGTGAATATGGTAGTCAGAGCTCACTGAAGAGTTTATGTGATGTAAGTGGAAAGACCGAAGTCTTGTCCTGATTTGTCTTCTGCACTGACGGTACAGAATCTCTCTGTTCTTACAGGTTCGGCAGCACGAGTGTGACTCCCCTCCAGTATTATACCACTTAAGTCGCAGGCAAACACTCGGCCCACCTGACGTAAAGTCGTTACCGTGGCTTATGGACGAGTACAACACCAGGGGAGTCACACTCGTGCTGCCGACTCTTTAAGAACAGTGAGATTCTGTGCTGTCTGCGAAGAAGTCAAGCAGAATAAATTTTGCAAATGAATGTAAATTTTGCGTGGCACATCGCGGTGTAATTTTCGCTTAGGACTTCGACAGTGCAACTGCATAAACAGTTACAACGAAAATAAACAACCTTTTTATTAACCTGTGTCAATATTGTGCTCGTCTGTAACCATTTTTATACCCACCATCTTTTCCAATAAATAAATATTGTCTTCTCGGCAAATGTTACGTAAAAGGCACACTAAATCAACACGTTCTTGTGTCATTGTTGTTAGGTAACTATAATTTGCAGAAGTTACAGTTAATGGAAATGTTTCTTTTACTTTTATAACCTGTTGCCCGCGATATAAAACCTTTTGTAATAAGTTCCTGTACCAAATTTCAGTCAGATCCGATTTACCGTTAGAGTGCATTGATTTAAATTGTTACTATAGAGTATCATTGAATAACAAACATCCAAACATCACATAAACTTGGTTGTGGAGGCCAGATGGCAGTCGTTTCACGGAAAATATCGAAGTTCAGCCGCATCACAGTTAGACTGGAAAAAAGCGGACCCAGTAAAGTAAGGTGAAGTAGATTTCGGAACCGATTTCATTGGAAGAGTGAGCCTTTAGATAGCCGTACCTGAGAACCCTTTATTACTAAACATCCAAGGGCATGCATGAAAGAGAAAGCTCATGAAGTAGGTATACATAAAGACAGAAGCAAATGGCGTGTGATGATCCTGGTATTGCACACGTCCGTAAGCCACGGTTGTCTGTCACCTAACTGGCATTAAAAATATACATAAATACCTTTTGAGTTTAAATTTGCTGCGTTGTCCAGTAAAAAAGTTCACAAACCATTTTCTACTCGAACTAAACAAATGAGACTGGCACTAAATGTCACCACGAAGCTCACCAGGTACCGGCCAATCGATATCTCAACATCAAAGCGGTTGCGCCGGCGCACGTCGCGTGACGTCACACGCATGGCTGCTTACGTCACTATCTGGGGTAGACAAAGTGACGCGTCGCATGAAGTTAGCTCGCGCTTGGATGAAATGGATGTGTCAGTGACATATTAGGAGATATGGGTTTGGTTTGTATGTGACTTTGATTAGTAAATACCTCTCTATAATTTTTTTATATTCAGTCCGGCAATTAACTGAATGATAAGTAGCTAGAGAGGAATCCAGAAGGTACGGGCCTCCATTTAAGATGCTGAAAATTTGAGCTAACAATACTAAAATATTGATCGCTACCTGTGTTTAAATAACCATGGATTGTAGGCAAAAGAAGATCGGAGAACATTCCAGGTTTTTATCATACGACAAAGACTGAAAGGAAGTACCTACCTACCGAACCATTTGGTTCGAGGTCTTCCCTGGTTCCCTATTACGTGAAGAACCGAAATAACTAGCGATTTGCGATACTAGGTTCTCTGCAGCAGTCTCAGCATGGCGAAATAGACATTATTATGTCTTTCTTTGTCTTGACGTCACGTGATCAAAACGTCATAGACAAACATCGAAGGTCGAAGGGAAAACAAAAAGAATAGGTCTATGTTACCGTGCTAAGTTTACTGTTTACCCCTTCACGAATACACCAGCGTGAGTATACAAAAAAGCTTCGACATTCTAACTAGAACTAGCTAAACGACAACATAATCGTCCCACAATTGTTGATCCGAATGTGATCGGATCGCTGCTCGGATCAGATTGTGCGCGGGTGTGACGCGACGTGTGACTGTACCGACACTGATCCGACAGGACTGTGATGTACCGACTGGACACGGAGCTAGGAGCCGTGGATATGGCATCTATCAACATACTCCCTACAGTTCCACATCACATCCATTATAAATGTGAATGTTTATGAGGATGAATCTGTGCATCAATCGATGCTGAGTCTTCTCGTCCATAGGCAACGGTAATCACTTTCCATCAGGTGGGCCGTGTGTTTGTCTGCGATCGATTTGTATAAAAATATAACGGACACTCAAAACAACACGTGTTAAATATCCCTTTCATTCATAGGAATGAAATTGTATATTGAAGGAATAAGGTCGGCATCGTCATTAATGTTTATGACTTTAAGCCTTAACCGACACACAGAAGGCGAGTGTTTGTTATCAATTGGCACTAGCTAAATAGTATAATAAACGGCTTAAAACATTGACTGTATTGTGAAATTTTGTTTATAATAGTTGCAACCGTTTCAAGTTAAAAAAAACCTCATTATCTATGTCCTCATAAAGCTTGCCGTAACATTTAAAGGGTTCAAATGGTTATAAAACAATAAAAAAACAATGTTTTATCTTATTCTTCGGTACTTTTAGTTTCGATAGGTAGCTACTTAAGTATTTTGTTTAAATAAAAGATTGAGATATGTGTATCTTTTGACTTTCGCCGGCAACTTTCATAATTTCAGAATTAAGTGCTAAAATGGTTTGCCGTCATCGTGGTATTAATGAAAATAAAAATAACATTTCGGTGGCCGTTGCCATTTGTAACCGATTTCACAAAAGAAGGTTGTCATCTACACTCCAGTTCGTTAGGTTAGGTTAACTGAGTAACTAGTGGTTCATTATCAGTTTTTAGTCTTTAGAATTATTTTTAAACATAAAAATATTAATAAACTGAGTATTTAACTAAAATATATTAGAAAGAAACATCAAGATTGCTTAAGTTTAGTTAACCCAATGGAGTATATATGTAGGTAGGTAGGTATCTATGTCATATAATTAGCAATGATACCACTATTGATTAAGCGAACAATAGGTACACATTAAGTGGTACTATTCAATAACATACAGGGACTCATGGGTAGGACTCTGGTGTGGGACGCAACATGCGTCGACACCATTGCCCCTACCCATATTCCTGGCACGGCTGGCTGTGCCGGTGCTGCTGCTGCTTCTGCAGAGGCTCTCAAGCGGCGCAAATACTCCAATCTCATTGGAGATTATGAATTTGTGCCGTTTGGAGTCGAAACGTTGGGACCATGGGGTCCGAGCGCGCGCAATCTCTTCAGGGAGATTGCGAAGCGTATGGTCGACGCTTCTCGTGACCAGAAGGCTGGCCTCTTTTTAGGTCAGAGAATAAGCATTGCCATACAACGTGGCAATGCTGCCAGTCTTCTGGGAACGTTACCACAAGAGGCATGCGATGCGGAGGAATTCCACGACGCGTTCGGTTTTAGTTTTTAATTTGTCCTTTTATGTATATATTTTTAGTTTCATTGTTAATATTGTAAATATTTAAATTGTGTTATAAAATAATGAATATAACATACAACCCAATTGTACCATAAAAATTAGGTTATAAATTTAAATTTTCAATAACAGTGAAACTAACCTATCCACGGATTCCCACATCCGTGTTTTTATCACAAATAAGACCATGACTCGCCTGCGTTCCACCGACACAGGTGTACCATTGTGTGGTTAGCTAGCTAACCAAGTAACACTGCCACATAACAGACAGAGATTTGTTAGCCGATACCAATCCCGCGATAGATATGGGTCAACGGGAGAACCCTTTTCTTAATACTGAGATGGTAAATAATGATCAAAGAAGCTGTTACGTAGATAGGAGGACTAGAAAGATCTTTTAGGCCAAAATCAACCGAATATGAGAAATTTGGAATACGCAGTATCCCCTAGTAAATTCAAGTGTTCACAGAAGGGGGACGGAGGGGATTCAAGGGTAAAATTGATAGACGAATTGAAGAACCCACCTAGGAACCTACTTTCATTGACAACTTTGAATTTTTTTGTCATTTAATTACGAAGTTTTCTATTTTCTGAGGTATAACTAAGTTGTTGTTTATTTAAGTTTATTTGCATTCTTGAACACTCAGAAAAAAATGTGTTTAATTAGGTCTTCATAGAGCTGTGTACAGTCGACAAAAGCGATACGGTTGCATCTTTACACACAACTTTATATGAAAAAATGTAAAGAACTGTATCTTATTTGTCATCTGTACCTGCCTGATTGACAAAATGCTCTTTTTATATGATTTTTTGACCAATTGTTAAGGAGGTGATCCATTGGCGAGCCGGCTCGTCAAACCGCTTTGGTGGTCCATTAGCGTACCAAACAGTCTACTCTCATCGTTAGCGAAGTCATAGCGTGTTCCCAGACGGAGTTACTTCGTTAATTGGGTATACTGTAACATCAGGAGACAGAGCAAACATTATTAATAAAAACAATAAATTCGCACCGCGGACTCTTGGTGCATGCTTGAAATTCTAATTTCAAGCATGCACCAAGAGCCAGCGAGCAAAACCGTCGGTTTTTAAGTCCGCGGACTTAAAAGTGCTCCATTAGCGGTTTAGACCTTTGGCTCGCGAGTTCGTTGGCGTACCAGCAGTTTTGTTCGCCAATGGATCACCCCCTTCAGACTCCAAAAAGAACAGAGCAAAATACAGCAAAATAGTCTTTCTAAAGATTCCATTGCTAGTGATATCTTTTCGAGAATTTATACGTGGATAACCAGTCTGTTTACTACATTTTACGAATGTCACTGCCATCACTACATAAGGTAATCAAGGCTCAATAAATAGGTACAATAGATTAACACAATATTTACAATACCAGTGTCAAACAAAAACATTGATAACTGATATCATTGTTATCGCACGAGGATATTGTTGGCTCGATAATTCCGATTTATGTAAAGCAGATACGTATCTAGTATTCGTCGATAAGTGTAAGATTTATTGACTATTTTAGGTATTATCTCTAATATTGTTCTAGGACATTCTAGGTACTCTAGATACAAACTGAGCAAGGTTTGTGATACGGGTCCGTAAATGCGGACAATTTATCATGCGTAGATAAATACACATGAGCACCCAGGCAAATGCCTAGTATTCATCTATCTATACTATTATATAATTGTAAAGTGGTCGTGTCTGTACATTGGAGATATTTAAAAAAAAATACTTGGGTTATGTTATGTGAACGATACTGAACACGAAAATATTTTTTTTGAATATCCTGTCTGTTTGTCTGTTTGTTCGCGATGGACGTAAAAACTACTGGACGGATTTTGATGCGGTTTTTTTTGTTAGAAAGGGCTTAATCAGACTTAAAATCTTACGTTTGTTTGATCGCAATCGGTTGAGTAGGACCGAAGATATGATCAAAGGTCGCGTTACCCGAGATGCACGCTGGCGGAGCCGCGGGCGGAAGGCTAGTATACCTATTATAAACAAGCTTTTGCCCGCGGCTCCACCCGCGTGGATGTCGGTTATCGTTACCAAGCATAGCCTAATAGTCGAGGTTATTGTTGGGATTGGGACATTGGGGCATAGGATATAATGTGCTCTATAAGCGCAGTACCTACACGTTTCTCCGGTGTCTTTTGAGGATAGCATGGGAGCTACTGTTGTGAACGAGCTCAAATCCAAGTATAGATTATTACGAAACAATTCGCATGTGCCAGGTTTCGTTTGTCTCGTGATTTAAGTCCAAAATACGTGTCCCAAGGTATACACAGGTAATGGAAAGGTATTGTTTACCTGAGCAAGAAACCATAGTTGTGTTATTGCCCTGCCTTTCTGCACTCGTACGTTAGTCTATATTCAACTTGCATGGCGAGGAGACCAGCTTCCTTCCTTCCTGCTTGGCGAATGCCCCATGCACTCACTGATAAGAGGGAGGCTATGGGACGGGCACTCTAGACACAGAAGTCTTGTCAGAGCACTGATCGTAAGATTTTTCAAGAAACAGGTTGTTTCCTATGATTGCCGGGAATCCCACTGCTTCCCCAAGGTAGGTTTAAGGAAAATGGGCGAAATGGTTCACACGGGTAGATAAACCGCCCGTCGCAGGCGTCCCTGCTGGAAGCAATATTCAACTTTGGTGGGTCTAGTTAACATAAAAGCCGCCCCAAGACGGATGTGTAGAAGAATTTGGACCAACTTCAGGCGAGCTCAGTGGATCAGTGGTCAGAGTATTCCCCCTGTAAGGGAAAGATCGCGAGTTCGAGTCCCCTGACCGTTTTTCTATCTTAATCGATAAATCGCCGCGTGGTTCCCGGCAGAGTATAATTTGGGCTACCCCATCTCCTCCCATGCGGTGTCGTACTAGGCGACTAAGGGATAGGGCTGTTTAACATCAGACAGATATATACAGTCCAGACTCAGCGTATCTATACATGGCTCGAGTCAACAGTAGTTTATTTACGTGGGACCTAATACAATGATTGGTGAAATGTGAGTGTTAATTCACCTCTGCCTAACCCTTCAAGGATAAAGGCGTGATTGTATGTATGTATGTATGTAATCGATAATATTACTGATTTGTGCCGACTCGCTAGAACAGCTCGCTTGGGGTATTCTAGCCTAGATTGCTGTAATCTGATGTGTCCCTTATTAGGTACCTACATACTTCGAGGCTATACCACACAGTGACAGCTTATCGCCTACCCACGCAATCTATAATAATCCTTCGGCGTTAAATACCAAATAAGACGGATTTACTTTATCAAAATAAAATAACAGTTCATTGTACCACTTGGGAAAACCCATGTTATCTCTATAATCTATGTTGGGTTTGATAAACGTATTTAGAGTATTTATCTTATAAATTATTTTGTAACAAATTTCATTATGCAAGTAATGGATGCCCCCCAGTCGATGGAGTGAAGACTCGGGCTTGTAGACAAAAGACATTCTTTGAAATTAAACTACTTTTTAACGAATTCTTTTGCGATATATTTGTTATTATTTACAGGTTGCCAACCCCGCGATCAGGGCTGCTGAAAAGTAGCAGAAAAGTAAATAATAACAAAAATATCGCGGTGGAATCCGTTAAAAAGTAATTTTATTTCAATGAGTGAGATTCGCGAGCTTCAGACAGTATCAAAGGAGACATTTTATTAGTAGAATCGCTTCGAAGCGAATATGTTTCTATTCTTTATCTATACACGTGACACTTCAATATTAACAATATACAATAGAATCCGCTTATAATGACATTAAAGGAAAGTGACAAACACGTCATATTAACCGGACATCATAAAAAGCATATTCTTAAAACATTAAGATTAAAGAAAACAGCAAACACTGCAGAAGGTGTTAGTAAACATCTTGCAATTAGCATCCCGGGGAATCCTCTGCTCTTTATTTTAGTTTATGTTAGTTTTTACGGGAGCAACAGCCATCTAACACTCCCCCCTCCCCCTCCCACTAACCCCCAAAAAAACCCACGCTAGAGTTTCAATAAGCAAGTGTACCAACTTACAGGTCATCTAGGCTGGAGCCCTAAGGTTATGTGTCAAAGGCAAGTTATGAGGCAAAGGACCATTAAGACACGTGTACTGATAAACACGTGTTTCCCACTTCCACTTTAAGCGTGGCGTGAAAAGCATCTGATGAGGCCGTCAAGCTGAGTGCCACCATTGTAACATGGTACGTGTCTGTAATGGTGACCCTCTTTCCTGAAAGTTTTCCTACAGGCGAGGTTAAGTCAAATTGACATGTCCTACATAAAAAAACGACAATCTAAAATCATATATTGCGCCCTAAAAGTTGTGATGGAACCCTAAACACTAAATATGCAAGTAATGCAAGCTTAATTTTAATAAAATTGTATGTAGGAATGTAATTGAATTAATTAACTTGATTTCTTACCGTAAGTACAATGTTTAAAGTTACATTCAGACCAATGTTGAACGATATTTAAGTATCTATTTTGAAAACAACGTTGTAATTGCATTTGAATAGTAGTTCGATAAAATGTGTTAATAATTAATATCTACTTTGTTGAAATGATAATGACTTTCCTATGGTCTATGGGAGTCATCATCATTTCGACGAATGGGAAAAGAAATGCCATCGAATTAAGACTAGTTTACAGGGGAACATTTAAAGGAATGCCATTTAGATAGGTACCTACTTATTAGTGTTATTTTATTATTTTCAAATATTTCTACTAATTTTCAGTAGCCATTGTAAAATACATTGTGATAGAATCCATTAAAAATGATTGCATTTCAATGTGTATATTTTGTCTGCAAATAAATATTTCATTTCATTTCATTGTACCTACCTACCTTCAGTAGATACAAAGAAAATCCATTTATAAACACGAGTATCGTTAACCAACCATGCTGAAAAGTGAGGAGAACCTTACTAGGTATAGTGACTAGATAGGTAGGTATATAGCCACTAGGTACCAGTGGCAAGGGGTCCGTATAACAGGATTGCAGCCAGCTTGCCTTTGCACAGATGGTAATAATCGCATGGTGCGTGACAAACTAGATCGCGGTAAAAAAAGAAATTCCACCGGGTTCCCTACTGAAAATTTTCACCCCCTCACTACTGGCCACTACGATCTAAACTTACCTACCTACCTCGTATCTACACCCTGTTTCATTCTAGTCGTCCTATTAATTTATCTACGATTAAAAGACAAATTGCAGCCTTTGGCTATAGGTATACCTACGCAGCTGAACATAGAACATTCAATACCTGTATCAAGAAAGAATGAACAGTAGTTTTTTTGCGAAAGTAATGATGAATATAGTGCCCGAAGGCCTGTTACCAATAGCTAAATGAAAGGCCCACGATGCACAATGCACTAACATCTCATACAAGTAATTAAACTAGAAAATTCTACACAATAACATGACTATCAAAAATCAATCTACTCAAATTGAATGATTTAAAACAGTCCTACACTTAATTTTTTACAATGCCCATTAATCACACAACAGACCACAATCGATTTATAATCGTCGCTTCGACAATAAAACAGCAGATAATAAATAAACTGGTCGGCTGCGCATGCGCACCACAAATAAAACTACACGCTGTATCGAGCTTGGACAGGGGGGATAGCGGGGTGGGGAGCAGTGAGGCGAGGGGAGCTTACGGCCCGGGAGGCGGGACTCTATGTAACAAAAAGCTACCTTTCCGATTCGCCGCGGCTCCCACACAAAGCTGAGGAGGCGGGGCTTCTGAACCGTCGTATAAAAGCGACCGCCCGCCTCCGCGCGCGCCAGTCCGCTCGTCACTCGCAGTGCGTACACATATCGCGTCTAACAAGTGTTATTATAAGTGTCTGAAAATGGTGAAGTTCGAAGGAGACTTCAGTATAAATTCGATACTGATGAACAAGCCGGCGCCTCCGCCGTCGCCCACCGCCTCGTCGACGGGCGCTTCGCCCTCCGAGGCGGATCTCAGCGATTCGGAACTCGACGTGACGGGAACCGAGCCCGTCGATTGCACCAAACCGAAGGACGAAGATGACAAGAAGGATAAGAAGCATGAGAAACCAGCGTACAGCTATAACGCCTTAATAATGATGGCGATTCGGAATAGCCCCGAGAAACGGCTAACTCTCAATGGGATTTATGAATATATTATGACGAATTTCCCTTACTACAGGGAAAACCGTCAGGGATGGCAGAACTCAATCCGCCATAATCTTAGTTTAAACAAGTGCTTTGTGAAAGTGCCCCGACATTACGACGACCCTGGTAAAGGAAACTACTGGATGTTGGACGCTTCGGCAGAAGATGTGTTTATCGGCGGCACTACGGGAAAACTGCGCCGTCGGTCGGCTCTTAACGGCCGTTCTCGACTCGCCTGCTTCAAACGACCACTGTTCCCTGGAGCGGCTATCCCTGGAGCGTATCCTCCAGCAACTTACTCTCAACTGGTTGGTCTATATTCTCAACTCCTATACCAAAGATACGCGCCAATGCAAATGAAGACACCTCCCGTCGCTCCCAGTGCAGTTCATCCAGCTTTTCGCGGCACTGAACCAATGGGATACGCAAGTATGCCGTATTCACCATCTTTGTACGATAGAATGCCGTCGGGACATTTTCTGGGACAATCGCCGTTGTTGCAGAACTCTCAATTAGCGCAGACATCTGCAATGTTGGCGCAGACATCACCTTTATTACCGCCCTCGCCACCAATGATGCATTCTCCAACGAATTCTGAATCCTCAAGCCCTGAGTTGCCGTCACCGTCGCATCATCCGCTGTCGCCTCATATCTACAAGCCAATTACAGTGTTAACACGGCAGTGAAAGACTCTAAATAGACTCAAAGACGTTTAATGTTATCTGTGATCTAGTTATAGTTTAGCAAAAGTTCCAGTGGAGAGGGGAGTAATCTCAATCGCTTCGCAATATTTGCCCGTGTTGTAACCACTGTCAAGCATTCCGCATTGTCGTTGATGTAAATAGTTCCAAAGTTGTATATTTATTATCTAGTTTATAGGATTAAGATAAAAAAAGAGTTATTATAATAAACTAAAATATTGTTCACATTTAAAACTATATTTTATTTGACCCCCTTACTGAGATTTTTAACCAGACGATTGCTTTTTTAATGAAAGAGACGGATTATCTTTAATCTGAGGGTTTAAATCCGAGATTAAAAGACAAACTGTCGTACTTAACAGTACTTTCGCTTCATACCTGTTATGGAATTCTTAGCTAAATTTGAAGTTTTTTAATCTTGACTAATATTTAGTATTTGTTTGCTAAGTAAGAGTAAAATACAGAAGATTAAAACTGTATTGTTCAGAAAGATTGATTCGTTGTCGTGAGCGACGGCGCTCCGTAAACAATGAGACTAGTTCAAGGGAACAGTTCCTGGAATAAACCATCGACTGGGATGTTTAAAATAGGGATTGTATTCATGGCCGAACAGTTTATTACTTTGAAATTTTAAAACAAAATATCAGACAGATATCATGTAAGAACAAATGTTTCTTACTAATTAATTTGAACTTTAAATAAATAAATATTAATGTTCGAAGATAATGAGAAGTTATAAATTGTAATAACATAGAGTCATTATGACTTAAGTAGGTAGGCAGGATGTATTATGTCAATTATTTTATTGTTGAGTATATCTCAATACGCTAGTTATTTATTAGAGGTTTCAAATACAGTGTAGGTGGATATCTAACTATATTTTGATACTGACTGTGGTATTTAGATTATTACATTCGCACTAAGGACACCGTTGCTGATGCTGAAAATTATTTATGATGAAGAAAATTTTCAATTCTGTTCCTGCTACCATGCGAACGTATTCCCTACTAGTATAATCTATCCTTGTACCAAATTTCAGCCAGATTCATTCAGCCGTTAAAGCCTAATTGAATAACAAACATTCAAACATCTTCTCAAATTATAATAGGCAGTAGGATAGTAGGATAGGAAGTTGAATCTCACGCCCCGATAGGGTAGGCAGAGTAGATATAAATCATGGGACATTCATGTTATTTATAATAATTATATTATTATAAAGGTATAATTATATTATTATTATTACAAGGTGGACAGACGACCTCATTAAGGCCGCGGGAACGCGCTGGATGCGAGCCGCTTCCAACCGGTCCTATTGGAGATCTATAGGGGAGGCCTATGTCCAGCAGTGGACTTCCTATGGCTGAAATGATGATGATGATATTAGGTAGGTACTCAGGCAGATGGATTGATGACCTAAAAATGGTAAATAGCTGGGACAGACTGAAAATGGAAAGTAGAGAAAAGTACGGAGGTAAGTAAAGAAGAATAATTAAAAGGCGCACATTAGGAAAGACCTATGTATGCCTAGCAGTGGACTGTAATAGGCTAATTCTACCTACCTTACGAAGAATTCAGTATCTAGAACAATCATGTCCTTGAGCAAATCGCATAAGGTAAGCAGGTACAATAACCTACTGAGTTTTCTCTGCACCACCTTTGGTTGACTGGTAGAGAATGCCTGTGGCATTAAGTCCGCCTATGTAGGTACTTGTGCATGAAGTTTTATAAATAAATAAATAAAATAAAAAGTGTAAGTATTCTTTTGCCGACTTTTTGCCGGCACTCGTAGTAGTAAAACCATTGGACAATTTGGTACATATATTTTATGGAAATCAAATATAAAATTTTATGCGATAATAAGGATACCTACACCAATGTTTCGTGCCGCGTGGTTCCCGGCAGAGTAGAATTTGGGCCACCCCATCTCTTCCCATGCGGTGTCGTACAAGGCGACTAAGGGATAGGGTTGTTTAATACAGACATATTATGTTATACGTACAACTAAGACTCAGCCTCAGATGCATGACTCGAGTCAACAATAGTGTCCTGAATACAGCAACAGGCCCACCCCTTAATACGTGGGACCCAATACAAATTATTGGTGAAATGTGGGTGTTATTTTTTTTATAACCCTCCGGGGATAAAGGCGTGATTATAAATGTATATGTGTATATACACAATATACACATTCATCATCATCCTAACATACATAATTATGTGGAACTAAATTAACCATGCCTTGAAATGTTTTTTTACGAAAGCATATAATATGCCACCTTATTATTAGGTAGGATACTCGTAATATTATAAACGCGAAAGTTTGTATGTATGGACGGATGCTTGTTACTCTTTCACTTAAAAACTACTGAATGGATTTTAATGAAACTTAACAATAATATAGCTTTTACCGCATGGTCGCCGACATCCACGCGGGCGGAGCCGCGGGCAACAGCTCGTATTTTATATTTAAATTATTACCTATATATTTACAGTTATATAAACTATTAAATGTATTATTCAAATAATTGTCACTAATTAGTATAATTCAGTATAATTTATTGTAATATAAACAGTGTTTCTTGAATACAGGCCTGAACGATATAATCTACATATTATATAAAATATCGGGAAATGGCACTTGTGATAAGAAAATCAAATATGACAGTAGGTAATTAAAAGCTAAATACTAAATATAAGTGATTATAATAATAGGTAGACAGATTATGATTAAGTAAATGATTTCTTGCACAACGTTTAGTCAGCAACGGCAGCCTAACGATATATTAATGTATTTTTTTATTAATTTATAGGTTTCTAATCTACATTAACAGCTCACGTGTTTCCTTGTTCCTACCGTCCCGGGGTCCTTTAAGGGGGCCGTGAAAAAGTTGCTAATGAGGCCGGCAATACGAATGCCACCATTGTAACATGGTTGCTTGCTGCTGCGTTGCTTGCCGAAGTCTTCGCAGGCCGGGGCGGCGGCGTTTCGAACCGGTGGCGTGCTAAGCTAGTCTTTAGTATTTTTTTTTTGTTAATTTTGACGTTTTGTGAGTCCCGTCTTGATGATCTATACAGAATAACTGATTTTTGATTTTTGACTTTGCGACATGATCATCATTCACTAAGCCTTTTTCTAACTCAGTTAGAGCTTCAGTTCGCTTTCCAAACTTCGATATTTTTTATGAAGCGACTGCCATCGAACCTCCACAACCAATTGAATCGCTTAGCGATATCGAAATTCTGCAGTTAGACTATTCGGACTTTTATGGGCTCCAACAACCCGAAATGGCTGTCACAGATGTACGTGCGACAACCGGGACCGACGGCTTAACGTGCTCTCCGAGGACATTCGTAGGAGTATACCATGATATAGGTAAGTTAATGTTAATGGAAATTAAGGCGAACGGGAATTACTGAACAACGTTTCTAAAACACAAACGCAATTGCATAACTTATGCGAAGGTTGTAAATTCGAAAACGAATCTGATCCCTTATACTTTTTATTGGTATCTGCCGATCAGGATTGGGGCTATGCTTCTCACGGATATTGTCAAATTGAAATTCTTTACTTCTCAAAATTGTGTAACGTTATTACATCTATTTGACATCAAATTCTGTTTAAAACTAAGTTTACCACCACTTCCTAGGAGCTAAGTGGTGGAGAAGAAACGGCGCAACAAACTCCACTGCTATTTTAACTAATACTAATAGTGAAAGAATTCTACAAATCTGACAAGTAAGTATTTTCTGAGTTTATTCATAAAACATTCATTTTTTTTTATAGGACACGTCAATTTGACTTCGCCTTGCCTGATGGTAAGCTGAGGGCAAAGTCTTGGAAAGAGGGTCACCATTATAGACACGTACCATGCTACAATGGTGGCACTCAGCTTGACGGCCTCATCAGATGCTTTTTCACGCCCCGCTTAAAGGACCGGGACTGTATGAAGAGGGAAACACGTGAGCTGGTAAAGAATTCCAGGTCTTAATTGTGCGGCACAAGAAGGAGTCACCGAAACGCTTGGTTCTTGATGGAATATTCTGCACCGTATGCGGGTGGCATCTAAGTCCTGCACATGTTGTCCTGTATAGGAAAGGGGAGGGTGGGATACCTACTCACCGTCTTTTGCCTTTCGGGGTAAGCAGAAACAACAAACCGCACTCTGCTTCTATCCTTCCTCTTTATTAACCCTTTCATACAAGCCGCCGATTCCAAGTTTATTCATTACAAACAAACAATAATACAATCCTTTTTTTACAATACCATTACACACATTGATATATCAATTAGGTACTTCTGTACATTGTTTTCGGAATAACAAACCTGGTCTGCTGGCGGTTTATTGACAATAACATACTATTGTAACCGTAAAAATGAAAAGAAAACCGTTGAAACGTTTGTATTTTGACTAATGTGCAACATATTGTACGCTAGGGATTAAAAAGTGCGTTTGAAGTTAGAACAATGACTATAAGTGCGGGTATGGGTAACAGTAGAACCTTATCTCTCGGTAGCAGACCCTTACCGTTTTTACAGGTAGGTTGTATAGAAAACTCGTGTTTATTTCAGGTTGACCAATTATTCATTTTATTACGATAAGTGTTATGGTAAGCACAAAGTTGCACCGACATATTGTAGCGCTTATAATAACAAATAATAAAGAAATATTCTTTATTGTACACCAAAATAGACAAATGAATAGAATGTTTATAGGTATGCATGTTGCTAATAAAAATAATGTGGATACAATTGGCGGCCTTGCTTACTTACGTGATTTTTACTTATCGTGATTTTTACCCGAAATTTTTCTAATATGGACCTGTTATTGTTGAAATGTATTCTGTTGTGATATAGGTATTTTGTGAAAATATCGAGGTCTAGCCAAATCTGTAGTTAACACTGGTAAAGCGGATCCCATACTCCGAGATGAAAGCTTCGGATGTGACTGGGAATTAACGCTAGGATGAAGAAGATAGGTATTTTGTGTTATTTTTGTATTTACTGTTTTTTATACCACATAGGTGGCAGGACAAGCCCACTGCTTCTTTTTAATTTGAAATCAAGAGGGTTATGAAAGTTACTACAGTCCCTAGATTTTCCGGTTAGTCTATTTAATTTGTAAATACCTATCCAGTTATTATATTAAATATCGACTAAAAGCTTTGGGGAGATAGGGAAAGAGGCCATAAGTCAACCATGAGATTCTTTCATTTTATACCTTGTATGCAACACTAGGGGCGTTACACTCCTGCTGCCGACCCTTTGTCCTTTCTCTGTATCTGTGCGTGGTGATATTGGTTTAGACACTGCCATCTAGCGATGCGTAGCTGAACTAATCATGGAAATATTCCCATGGTGACTTCTTACTTTTGGGTAGCTAAATTATTATAAATTGTACTGTACTGTATATTTATATAATAGGGTAGCTAAATAGGCGAATGAATAAATTGATTTCTAGTGTTAATTATTGTCTATCCTGCACCAGTTGGTGCGTATTTTCTTCGAGACTCCGTATTGCTACAGTGAATTTTTGAACAGCCAAGCCTGCCAGGCATGATCATTGATCAGTGATCACCTTTCCTGTTTACAGGAACATCACACATACAGAATCACAATTCGTTCCTAGGCAAACTCATCTTGATTCATTTGCGTAATATAGCCATTGAGTTTTTGGCCTTTGACAGGAGATATTCACATAATGGGTATGCTTGAATATGAGGTATTTCGTTGCTATTGCTAAAAAATACATACATACAAATACTCACGCCTGTAAATCCCCGAAGGGGTAAGCAGAGGTGTATCAACACCCACATTTCGCCAACTATGATTTTCACTTTCTCGTAACAAATAGGAGGCGAGCCTGTTGCCGTCTTGCGGGCACTTTGTCATGGGCTGTATGTTTACTGTCGGATGGAGAACAGCCCTATCCCTTAGTCGTCTTCTACGACACCCACAGGAAGAGATGTAGTGGCCCTATTCTACTCTTAAAAAAAATCATTTAAACTTTACTTCACCCGGAGATTGAACCAAGGACCGAATTTAAATGATATTACTTATTTAATCGAATCGAACGGGTTGGGATTCTATCTCTATCTCTATATATAAAAATGAATCCCTATTTCCCTTGGTCACGCCATCACGCGTGAACGGCTGGACCGATGTCGCTAATTCTTTTTTTAGAACATTCCTTAAAGTACGGGAATGGTTCTTACGGAGAGAAAAATTGAAAAAAAAAGAATTGACTGTTAGGGTGATTCTTTGTAAACCAGATTAGACATGTTTTTGACTGAAGAACACATCAATTTCTTCTCCAAATAACACAAAAATAGTAAATAAAAATGTCTATCGACGCATATATTAATTAATTGAGATTATTTAATACAAGCAATAATTTAACTAACAGAAAACAGTAAAAACTAATTAATCTGGTGTGTCCCCATGCCGCTTTTTATTGAATTATTAGATTTTTTGCGATCTTAAGAAGCAATTATATTAAAATAAGAAGTTTGCATCGATATTTGAATATATGTTTCTTGATATGTTATAACTGAAATTCAAAATAATTGGATATCTTCGTAATTACATTACTTTAAAAAATGTCCCCGACGAAAATGATAATTCAACTGGCGCATCTTGTTCAAGCATAATTTCAATGTAAACACAAAATATTTGCTTAATGAATACCGACTCGTGATTGATCGCGTCAGTCAGTAGCGAGCTATCGAACACTTGCACGTTTAAGTGTTATATTTTGTTAAAAAATACGACTGAAAGTTGTTATTTGGGAGTTTGTCACGCATGTCGCATAATTAATCTGTATTCTTTCATGGATTGCGGGTTTTTAGTTATGTTTTGAAACTTAACCAAGGTCTGTCATAATGTTATCTATTCATGTTAATTACACCTTTAATTCTATCTGTTCATAAATAAAGGGGCAGGGTTCGATTAACTATAACTTTCTAATTTGTCTGGCTCCCATTAGTCTGGTTTTATCTGGCTCTTATGCCCAGATGAATTTGTCCGGGCCAGGATTAATTAAAAATAACAACAATAATCTCAACTTATGACCAGTTTTCTTTACGTTTTTATGAGCTTTAATGAAAAAGAATTTTTAGGTGCAAGGGGGTCCACCAAGATCTTGGGCTCCAGGCCATCCTCACCTGCAAGCCGGTGCACCTGCTGAAGAACGGACGAGGCTCTGGCGCTGGCTTTCCCTTCGGAGTTGGAGGTTGGCAATTGCCCCCGGAAAGGCCAAAAAATGGCTGACGTACTCTGCAGGCAGAGAGTGGCCGTGGCGTTCCTGCAGGAGACTCGTTGGGGTGGCAGTAGCTCCATGCACATTGGGGACGGCTACCAGCAGATGTACACAGGTGCACCTGATTCGTGGTGCTCTCCCGGACGTTGCGACTTATGGTCGTGAGGGTGCTTATCAATGGAATTGTAACCCACCTGATAAGTGAACCTGAACGGTCATGTGGGTGGCGGGTGTGAGGAGTTTGAGCGTGTCCACGGTTGTTTTCGATACGGTAGTCGCAAGTTGCAACCCTATGCGACTGCCGTTCATACCATCGTGAACACGTACTTCAAAAAGAAATCCGAACATCTTAACACCTACTCGTACAAGAGCGGAGGGCGCTCTACCCAGGTAGATTTCCTACTTACTAGGAGGCACAGGATCAGCTAGGTGGCCAACTGCAAGGTTACACCCGGGGCGACTCTCACTAGCCAGCACCGTCTCCTTGTCATGGACCTCCGCGTGAAACCCAAAGGCAAACGTGCTGAGCGTGCCCAACGCAGAATTAAGTGTTGGCTGTTTGATGAAGTCAAGTCCCAAAGTCTCGTCTCAGCCATCAATGACAAGTACGCTGATGCTGTAGACGAACCAGTACAGGTTTACTGGGACAGGATTCAGGCAGCTATTCTTGAAGCGGGGAGGGCGGCGCTCGGTATGTCTATGGGTGGACGAAAGTGTGACAGGGACACTTGTTGGTGGAACGACACAGTCCAGAAAGAGATCAGGGCGAAGAAAGCCCTCTTTAAAAAGTAGCAAGCGTCCAAATCTTCCGAAGACCGCGATGCGTACAAAGATGCAAATTCACCCCCAGGAGAGCCGTAGCCAGGGCTAAACGAGACCACTTACAACGGCTATATACCAAAGTTCAAAGTTCAAGTTCAAAGTTCACAGTTCAATGTCCTTTATTTCTTGAATATGGTACAAAAATGTTGTTTACATTATAGTGGAATCGTCTGAGGGGCAAAAGTTGGCGCGGTCCAGGGCCAAAGCGGCACAGGGTCTATCCAAGTGCCGCTGCACTCAAGATCCTGGGGGCAATCTGTTGTACGAGAAAGTCGCGGTGAAGGAGAGATGGCGACCATCTACCACGAGCTGCTTAATAAGCAGCATTTAGAGGTGCAGCCACCAGACCTCCCTCCGAATCAAGGACTAGTGCCACCGATAACGCCTGCAGAATTCGAGACTGCCATTCGCCGCATGAAGAACCGGAAAGCTGTAGGACCCCGACGAACTCCCTATCGAGGCTTGGAAGGCAAAGGGTGCCCATGGTGTAAGCATTCTAGCAAATCTCTATAACCGCGTACCCGGTGAGATCCCAAGCCAGTGGAGGCTGAGCATCATCACACCAATCTTCAAAGGCAAGGAATCGGTGCAGGAGAGTGGCAGTTAACGCAGATAAACGACTCCCGGATCCGACAGGAAAGTAAACTCTCGGGTTGTCAGTACGGGTTTCGTCCCAGGCAC
Organism: Eilema depressum; assembly: GCA_914767945.1. Taxonomy (NCBI): domain Eukaryota; kingdom Metazoa; phylum Arthropoda; class Insecta; order Lepidoptera; family Erebidae; genus Eilema; species Eilema depressum. Next base: position 22,432,230 of record OU612020.1, read on the forward strand.
GGAACCATGGACCCGGTGTTCGCCCTAAGGATTGTGGTGGGGAAACACAGGGCGAAGAACACGCCTCTGCACTGTCTATTCTTAGACATACAGAAGGCCTTCGACTGTGTTCCTCGCGCGGTGATCTGATGGGCATTGCGGGCCAAGGGAGTCCCAGAAACTTACATTGACACCATCCGAGACATTCCGGTTCTGTGGTTTGGACTGCTGTTGGTGACTCCAAAGCCTTCCCCATCACCGTCGGGGTACACCAAGGATCCGTCCTTAGTCCTTACCTGTTCAGCGTAGTATTATACGTTTTGTTGGAAAGCATCAGAAACTCGCATGAGCAGCCCCCGTGGTTGCTCATGTATGCTGTTGATATTGCGCTGATGGACGTGAACAGGAGCAGATTGATGCGACGCGTGAAAGGGTGGAAGGAAGTGCTTGAGAACGGCGGCGGTCTGAAGCTAAATGTAGCGAAGACAGAATACTTAGCGTTAAACTCCACAGATCCCATACCCATTCACATAGGCGATGACTTGGTCGAGCGCACGGACCAGGTTAAGTACCTGGGATCTGTACTTCATGTGACTAGTGAAATCAACTACGACGTCAGGGCATGGATTGCTACTGCGTGGGCCAAGTGGCGAGAAATGACTGGCGTCACGCGTGATCCCAAAATTAATGAATAGGTTGAAGAGGCAGGTTTATAAGACGATCATTAGACCTGTTCTCTCTTACATGGATGAGAGGTGTGACCGCTCCTGGAGCGACACAAGCAAGAACTACGTGTCACGGTGATGAAAATGCTGCGATGGATGTGTGGACTCTCGCATCCGCGGCAGTCTTCATGTCCGTGACATCGCGTATAAAATGCAAGAGAGCCGCCTTCACTGGTGCGGCCACGTCTTGAGGCAAGCGCCAGGCTACGTGGGTAACAAATGCCTAGCAATGGCGCGGATGGTGCCCCCGCCGTGTCCAGGTAAAAGGGGTAGGCCCAAGAAGTCCTGGCTTGATGCCATGGAGGGTGACATGCGTGCAAATCGTCTCACTGCCATTGACGCCCAAGATCGTGCAAAGTGGAGGAGGAAGAGCCGGAAGGCGGACCCTGAGCTCCGAGGTCATCTGGAACGGATGCAATCAGGAAAATGCGTCTATATGCAGGTGGTGATGATGATTGCCAGATATTTTATAGTAAAGTTGATTGAAGATAATATGTTGTTCTCATTTATCTGCATGCTTCTAATTAATATGGTGCAAAAGCCCATTCATCTGCCTTGGTCATCATTAATCTGGTTGACCAATTTATCAGCACAGTCTATATCCTAAACTACTGGGTACAAATCAGTGCCTTCGAAATATGATATAACATATAATGATCTGGTCACGATTTTATGTGAGTTAAAGTCTAAAAGTGAAAAAAAAATTGAGCCATATCAATGAGGCAAATACACTCGGTTTCAAAGAATGACCCGTTAGGCGGTACGAAGTTCGCGGGGTAAGCTAGTTCTATATTTTTCTCACAATATAAAAATTGAAAAAAAAAAAAAAAAAGAATTGACTGTTAGGCGGTACGAAGTTCGCGGGGTCAGCTAGTTCTATATTTTTCTCACAATATTAAAATTACGCAGTTATTACCTGCCGAGGTAATCAAAATAAATACCTACTTACCTACATTAATACCTATCTTAATGATATCATCTATAAACTAGTTAGTGTTTGACCATTAAGTCTAATTACCTGCAGTGACATTGCACGTATACACAAAACTCATTAAAACCACTGAAATCACAATATCTATTAAGTATACATACATATATAAACACGCATGTAAATCCACGAAGGGGTAAGCATAGGTACACCCACATTTCACCAATCATTGTATTACGTCCCACGTAATAGGGGGTGAACCTATTGTCGTATTCTGGACACTATTGTTGAATTGAGCCATGTATCTGAGGCTGAGTCTGGGCTATTATATCAGTCTTATGTTAAACAGCCCTATCCCTTACTCGCCTTGTACGACACCGCATGGGAAGAGTGAGGTACATTATAAATATAGAGCGCGTCTATCACTCAGGTCTTTGGCGCCGCCGAGTGTTAGCAGATACTTTGCTATGGTATAGCGCACCTATAGTGACGTTTCATGCATTACCGAAAATATCAATAGATGCACCTATTAATGTAGTTTGTTGTTATGAAGTTTTTTGTTCGATTTGATATGCATGGATAAAATTAAAGCCAAAATATAAAAAAATGGCGTCATTTTGCGGTATTTTTGCGTCGTTATTACTACAAATATACGATGTTGTATAAAATTTTGATTTAACATATCGAATTAAATATTATTTGCGAAGTCATTTTGATGGGTATTGTTTTGCTACTGATTGAGGTTGAGCCAGGAGCCTCGGTACTGTTCATACCCGTGATAGCAGTTCATACTAGTAAGGCGCGCTCTAAAGGGAGTGGTACTACTCTACCGGGAACTACGCCTATTACGTGTTACCCAATACAATGATTGGTGAAATGAGGGTGTTAATTTACCTCTGCCTAACCCTCCGGAGATATAGGCGTAATTATATCTATGTATGTAAGATTGGTAAACTCAAGAGGTATCTCCATCGCATGCCCTTCACACCTGATACCCAACAATTCCAATTACCCGTCCATCAACCCATCATACCTGACCTTTTGGCCCTAAACTCACCAAAAATATTTAACACAAGTGAAAATAAACATCGGTTACAACACTACAGTAGTGTTGTACCAAGAAACAAATTACGTTACAATGGTCCGAGTCAAAACTTTGTATCGACTTGTCAGCCAATCAACGCTGTTTTGTGTAGTGTAACTGAATGTTTTGTCGATGGAACTAGGTAGAGGTGACCGTTGCTACTTATAAGAAACGTTGAAGATGATTTTTGGGTTCGGTACTTGAAAAAAAAGAGAACCCTTATGGGATCCCGTCTGTCAAAAGTTTAAAACCTTTTTCTCAAGAATGCATGGGGACAGCAGCCTATCCCAGTTCACTGATGGATATAGGCCTCTCCCAATGTTGGGAGGCTTTGGCCTACTGCTACCACGCTGGCCAGATGGGTTTTATTCCGAGTTTTCCTTCTTTCGCAGTGATATCGCCTGCATGAAGACATCAAGTTGAAATTCATACCAAATACTCAGGTTTTTAACGTCTTGAAGCTGTAAAAAACAATGAAAATCCTGATAATACAGCAACTTCACCCAAATGCAAAGTATCTAAACCTACAGGGCACTCTCCGTTGTACTAGAATCAATGAAATTTTAAATAATGCAAAGTTTTATAGCATAAGTAAAGGGAAAAGTCTGATTATCATAATATACGAAACCATTTCCTCAAGAACGTGTGGAAAGTTGAAATGAATATCGAATTTCTAAATCAATGCCATGCAAAGATATAGCCGTTATTTTTTTATTTTTTTTTTATATATAGGACACGTCAATTTGACTTCGCCTCGCCTGATGGTAAGCTGAAGGCAAAGTCTCTGAAAAGAGGGCCACCATTACAACACGTACCATGTTACAATGGTGGCACTCAGCTTGACGGCCTCATCAGATGCTTTTTCACGCCCCACTTAAAGGACCCGGGACTATAGGAGGAAGGAAACACGTGAGCTGGTAAGGAATTCCAAGTCTTAATAGTGCGGCAGAAGAAGGAGTCGCCGAATCGCTTGGTTCTTGATGGAATATTCTGCACCGTATGCGGGTGGCATCTAAGTCCTGCACGTGTTGTCCTATATAGGAAAGGAGAGGGTGGGATTACTTGGAAGAGCTCATCAGAACATTCACCATGGTAGAGACGGTAAAAAACCGCCAAAGATGCGCCACATCTCTACGCAACTGCAAAGGCTCGAGGGTGTTAGTGACCTCAGGATTCCCAATAATGCGGACCGCACGTCGTCGCTGCAACCTGTCGAGAGCATCTAGTAAATACTTTGCGGAGCCATCCCAGAGATGCGAGTAAATTTAACCAAATACCTTTGGCATAACCTATAGGGTACTCATACTCTCCGATGGGCTAAAGTCATTAAATGTGAATAGTCCGATAAACGTAAATACACAGTTATCACAAAAAAACGAAAACTCTGTCAAAACCTTATTCTCAAGAAAAGTAGAAAGATGAAATTAATAATATCAATTATTGTCTTCTTTAATGTCCTGAAGTTATGAAAAATTAAAACTTCTAAATCCACGCAATCAAAAGACATCTTCCACTTTTGTACAGAACCTTAGTGGGCGAGTCCGACTTACACTTGATCAGTTTCTTGTAGTAGATAGATATAAGCGAGTTGATTTTAACGGTTTTTATAGGGAAATAGTTTTTATTGAATAGGTATTTATTCGCGATTGTTATTTATTGATTGGATGAGAGGCTGAGGCTGCTGAGGTAGTTCAGATCCGTGTTGCCATTGCAATTAGGAGACTAACTGAACGCAGTTTAAAAAAATATATCCATAGTTTACAGCATGAATTATACCTACAGAAAAGGCATAATCGCGTCCGAAAAGGCATAAGATAGACAAACGGGCGTGAATTTTGACTACTTATGCTTTTTTATAATTCACGCATAAAGAAACTATTCGTATCTTTGTGTTCCCGGCGGTGAGTAGGGTATCCTGAGCTCACTGGAGAGGTTTTATGCTGTCAGTGGGAAAACCAAATGAAATGAAATGAAAATGTTTATTTGACTCAAGTTTACATTGTACATGAAGTTTCATTCGAGAATCAGTTAGAAAGGATCGCCATACATACTGATACTACATTCCATACTAGGCTAATACCTGTGTTATGGAATGCAGCAGTCAGACTTAGAGATATGTACAGTACGGAGTTTTAGCACAATGATGTGAGTTCGCTGTCTAACATGACTGCTGCTGTTTCAGGTACATACCAAAGGCTTTGCCCTGCTTGTGTTCTGCGCTGACGGCACAAAAACTCTGTGTTCTTACAGGATCGACAGCACGGCTGTGACTCCCTTGGTTTTGTACTCGTCCATAGGGCACGGTAACCCCTTACCATCAGGAGGGCCGTGTGCTTGTCTGCGACCTAAGTAGTATAAAAAAAAACGGGCGTGTCGGTTCCCGGTGGAATAGAATACGGCCACCCCATCTCTTCCTGTGGGTGTCGTAAAAGGGGACTAAGGGATAGGGCTGTTCCATCCGACAGTAAACATACAGCCCATGATTATGTGCCCGCTTGACGGCAATAGGCTCGCCCACTATTACGTGGGACCGAAAATTATAATTGACGAAATGTGGGGGTTAATACAAATCTACCCCTTCAGGGATTTACAGGCGTGAGTATATGTATGTATAGGTTTATTTCCACCTCTAATATTGATTTTCAATCAATCAATTAGCCTACTGCAGTCCACTGCTGGACATAGGGCATAGACACTCCCAATAAGCGCCACGTATGCCGATCCTCCGTCCCGCGGATCCAGTCCGTCCCAGCCACCATTCGCAGGTCATCAGTCCACCTAGCTAAGGGGTGTCCCACCTTCCGTTTATCTTCGCGCGGTCTCCACTCTAGGACTCGTCTGCTCCAACGGCTATCAGTCCTTCGGCAGATGTGGCCAGCCCACTGCTACTTCAGCCTGCTTATTCTGCGAGCTATGTCGGTAACTTTTTCAATCAAGTAGGTAGGTATGATTTTCAATATCCCAAGAATTTTCGAATTCGGGACAACTTTCGTGGGATCAATACGCAACAACCCAAATATTTCTTTGTCACTACTAAATTAGAATCCATTAGATTTATTAAAAAAGCATTAATGTTTATACAAATTATGCACAAATGTACCGAATGAAAGGAAAAACTATAAAGATTTTGAACTGATAAGTTGTGGTAGTTTTAATGCACATTAGTTGTTTCATGGCTCTGGTTTATGACTTCCTTTGAATGTCTAGTGTCTATTCTGTTGTATATTTTCACTAGACTAAAATCAACAAGGAATTTAGATGACATTTCATACTAACCTCAAAATAGATAATTTTTTACCTTTGAATATCTATAATCAAAGTTTTTTACATTTATATTTGGATTTTCTACAGATTAACTTAATTTGTATAAAGATACAATTATTCGAATGAAATTTTAAAGCATTTAGTATGCTAACTATTAAGATTTAAATAAAAACATTACCACTCTTTTGCGTCGCGCAGTCGGGTAAAAATGCAGCTCAGGCGGGACTCGAATACGCGATCTTTCCCCACAGGGAAACTGAACTGATTTTAAAGTCAACATTAAATTTAGAAATTTCGGTTTAGTTTAATGTAACGTCTAACAGGATTGACACCAGTCTTTAAGTTTTCTCTTTCCTTCATTTAGTACACACACAAGCATTTGTAGTATTTCTCTATTTTGAAATGCCTTTCCCACACTTAAATCTTAAGTAATTCCCTGTTACATCCAAAGCATTCACCTCCAGAGCCTCTACGCTGGCCAACGAATTCCTACTTGTCTAGAAGGGCTGGCCAGCCGAGGCGTGAGGGGTCAGCTGAGGCCCAAGAGATAGGCCAGAAGCAATCTCACCCTCGACAACTGATAGACCCAAGAGTCCCAAGACGGCGTGTGGTTTTAGTCGGTTCGAATGCAATTAAACCAGCATTTTTTGCTTTCCGCATTTTAAAAATGGGTCTCTTCGGGGTTACGAAAAAAACCTAATCGTTAAAACTAAGTAAATTACCACGAGTTACAGCGTTGTTTATTCTAATTTGGATTAAAACTACATTAAAATACAACTAACAGCTGACTATAAAGTTAATTACACTCTACGCGACCAAAATATCAATTTGTACACGTTGAATAAATAAAGAGTAAGGTATGTACACGATAAATGTGTATATTTGTCGACACGTGTAAACTCTGTAAGTGTATATAACATCTGTCCAAAGTTTACATGAATATCACTCACTACAAAAACAATTAAATTATATTACACATAAATTAATAAAACACCAACAATATGTCATAATTTGGGTAATTTTAGATAACTTATACTTCAAACAATGTGACAACTACCATCTTTAGTCATCACAAAGGGAGCCGAATCATCGGGTTAAATGTAAAATACCAAATATGCCTTTAGTTTAGGGCCATCTCGTCCACTCTATCAAAATGTCCGGACCGTATCAAAATGTCCACTGTATCGAAATGTCCACTGTACCAAAATGTCTACTGTATCGGAATGCCCACTGTACCAAAATGTCTACTGTATCGAAATGTCCACTGTACCAAGAGGTTCCATCGACCGTCGAGCACGAGTCCCAAATGTTACATTTCGGGCTTGGTGCTGATAGGAATGTATATCGCGATAAAATCCGTTAAAAAATGATCTCATTTCAATGAGTGTACGAGTAACGTCTGTTCAAAACAGCCATGGAGAAGGTAAACAAAACGTGAGACATACCCAGCCAGATGGACCTACCGACGCGCGACGACCTGAAAAAGGTAGCTGGGACAGACTAGATGCGGAAGATCAATACAGTAATGACACACATTGGGAGATCAGTAGTGGACTGCAATAGGCTAATTGATAACTAGGGAGATACATAATAATATTCTGTTTTTGAATTTTCATTGTATCAATTAACTAAATGCAGATTCTAATCAATTGGGTAACATTTGTGCGTCCTAAAAAATGAATGTGAGACAGTTTCTGTCAATTATTCAAGTTCAATGATCTGACCTTGTGAAGAAAACAAACTGAAGTACAAATTACTTTCGCGTTTGTAGTGTGTAACGTGTAAAACAGGGCCATTAGGGTTGTCAAAGGACGATAACCTTCATTAATTATTTATATTAATATTAAACTAGTAGAGAAACTACTTGAAGAGAAAAGTAACTGAATTGTATCTGAATTCAAATGAACCAGAAAAAAGACAAATTCAAAATCCCTTGATACAGAAAAAGTTAAAACAAAATGAAACTTCAACTTTAATATTTAGTGATAACTAGCTTTTGCCCGCGGCTCCGCCCGCGTGGATGTCGGTTATCGCGACCAAACATGGCCTATGTCCTTTCTCAAAGTCTAATCTACCCCTATACCAAATTTCATCAAAATCGGTTTAGTGGTTTAGGCGTGAAAGCGTAACAGACAGACAGACAGGGTTACTTTCGCATTTATAATATAGTATTAGTATGGATTTTGACTCGAGTGTGACCTTGGATCGTGGACCACATTTCAGAGTGTTTTTCCAGTGACCCCTAACCCAATTGAGTTGGGAAAAGGATTTATTTTATTTTAATTATTTGATTTTATATACTGGTACTAGCTGCCCCGGCGAACTTCGTACCGCCATATTTTCGACCCGCATGGTATTCAAATCCCGTTGCCGCTGCACCCTTATCACTTAGGGGGATGAAAAATAGATGTTGGCCGATTCTCATAGATACCGGATAAGCACAAAAAATTTCATCAAAATCGGTCAAGCCGTTTCGGAGGAGTATGGCAACGAAAACTGTGACACGAGAATTTTATATATAAGATGATAATGTAGTTGCTTATTATGTCTTTGTTTATTGCAGTTGATAGAAGCCTTATAAATTAAATTTGATTAAAGTATGTTAATCTGTACACCGCATGTGGTAGGATATAGCGAACATAGCATAGCCTATAAGACCTTTATATCTAACCTATGATTCACGGTTTGACGATTGGACGATGGTGATTCTTGATTTTGCTAGATACGGATTTCAAAAAATTTTTTATTTATTTTTTGGGACAACCCTGGCTGTAATGTTTTTGGACAACATGTAAGCGTCATCCAATTATTGTATCAGGTGTAGTGTGTTTATTATCTGAATAGCGCCAATGCGAAGAATCGGAAGAATTCAGAGGGGTTTTTCATGTTTTATCAGAGACTTGGGTACCCTGACTCGTATCAGCCTGGACAGATAACAATTATTTTTTTAAATTTCCGGATCCGATATGGTTGTTCAATGTATTATACCCAACCCATAACCTATATGTTTACAAAAAAGTGTCTAAATATGTTTATCTTCCTTCTAGAACCCTAAAACTAGGTAGATAAGCGCTACTTACTTAGCGCTGTGTAATGACCTAGAATATTTATTTATATACATACTGACTGCCTCTGTGGCGTAGCGGTAGTGAACGCGGCTGCTACGCAGGAGGCGCGAGTTCGATCCCGACTCAGTGCCAATATTTGTATGCATGAATATAAATATTTGCATTGGTCTGGGTGTTTCTATGTATAATATGTATGTATTTACAAAAAAAAAAAAGTATCTAAGTATGTATATCCGCATTCTAGATTCCATAACACAACAAGCTAATTAAGCTTACCATGGGTCTAGATCTAGATAGCGTTGTGTAGAATGTTGTGGAATATTTATTTATTTATACTACAACTCATTGTTTAACGTAAACTTTTTGTTAGTTCAAAAACATTTGAATTCACTATCTCCGGTTATGTGCTAACTGTACACGTGTAAGTAGGTAGGTAAGTACTTGAATAAAAAGCGTGTTCCTTTGAAATCCGAGCGAAGCCAGGTCGCAGCATGATGGATGATTAACGATGCCTTCCTGCTGACAACGTGTCTGTTTGTCTGATTGTGACATTCAGAGACAGGTACACTACTGTTAACATTGTGTGGTCTAAGTCACAAGCTTATAGGTATGATGCAGAGATTTTTTGTTTATTCCGCTAGTTACCATTAGCGCAGCTAACAGCTACGTTAATATTGTAAAAAAATATTATGATTTATGAATTTTGTGAGATCAGTACGTACCACAAGAAATTATAAACCACGGATAGATATATAGATATGAATCTACAAAAATATTTGCAGGTATGAACCGTAGTCGAACACTTTACGCAACAGAGGTCGTGTCGTAAAATATATTATTCTGAGTTACTGTAACTGGATTTGTAAGTACCATGGAGCATTTTCTACAAATGGCAATCATGCTTAACTTTAGCGCGCTGGTAGTCGCAGAATATTATAATATTCTCGAAAAATCCACAACACAGCCTCGCCTTTCCCAAAAAGAAAACAAACAAATGCGCAAAATAACATTTTCTCATACAATCACATTCGTGAAATACAAAACTGTTCCTATTTTTAACCGACTTCAAAAAAGGAGGTTCTCAATTCGTACCCTATTTTTTTTTTGTATGTTTCTTACGCGATTGTGAAGCCAATTCTAGACGGATTTTGAAAATTATTTTTCTGTTCGTAAGTAGATTATCTGAACTTACCTTATGTCACAATAAGTAAAAACATCTTTCGGCCCAATCCAATCGCTTATAACTCAGACCACAATCCACCGAATGATAGATGCCCGGACACGTAACGTTAGCACATTGCGAATTTCCATTGTGTTGCTGCCTGTGTTGGCCTGTTGCCGTTTGTTGCCGTGTTGCTGTAGCCACCGACAACGGACAGACACCTGTGTTGCTTCACAATTATGATATTAATGTCATATGCCGTTTGAACAGTTTGGAATTAGTTACGATGGCATATGGTGAATTGTTTTGTAAATGTGTATTTTTTCTATTTACTTATTGTAATTTCAAGTTGTTACACTTACATACAATCACGCCTTATCCCCGGAGGGTTAGGCAGAATTGAATTAACACCCACTTTTCACCTGTACCTATTCGCTCCCACGTAATACGGAGTGAGTTAATTAGTTAAACTTGCTTACTTAATACTTATTACTTTATTTATTTCTGTACAACAAAGATACACAAAAACAATTTGGGTAGGTATACTTATGACATAAATATAATAGTTTTAACCCTCTGTGGGATATTGGTATCTGCACCAGTAGCGAGGTGATTCTGCACCATATAACCCGTTTCCTACCGGCTTTCTCTATAAAGCGTAGCCGTGGTAGAATGTTTAAATAATATACGGAATGTAAAATATGAAATTCAGTATCTGAAATCAGAACAGAATTCCATACAAAATTTCTATAGTAGTTTAATAAGAGATAAAAAAAATCCACTGGTTTCCCTTTTAAGAACTTTCACCTTTCGCCACTGGTTTGCACTAGGAAATATCGGAAGGCTCTTAAAGGGTTGGCAGCACGAGTGTGATGCCCCTGGTATTGAACACATCCATAGGCCACGGTGACCACACGCCATCACGTGTGCTCATCTCCCACCTAAGTGGCATAAAAAACATATTTTTTATATCATTATTCTACAGTCCCATACAGAAACCCCATAAGTCCTATCAATAAAACATTAATCTTACAATAGCTGCTTCAAGACAGCCGTAACGAAACCTCACTGTATGTATTGTTCTGCCCACCCTGTAGCGGAGACGCCGTGAGCATAGACCGATCGGCCTCGAGGGACAACTGTCGTGGTTGAAGAACGCTGATTTGGGGTCATCGATCAATGAAGGATCATTTTATGAAAACAAATAATGTTCAACAATTGAATTGTCTACTCTAGGAGCTAAAGTTTATTGTGAAACATAATATTAAATATACAAAAAATAAAAGAACTTCTTATACCCATTAAAAACCCAAAATTAGAACGCGTCGTGTAATTCCTCCGCATCGCATGCCTCTTGTGGTAACGTTCCCAGAAAACTAGCAGTATTGTCGTGTTGTACGGCAATTCTTATTCTCTGACCTAAAAAGAGGCCAGCCTTCTGGTCACGAGAAGCGTCGACCATACGCTTCGCAATCTCCCTGAAGAGATTGCGGGCGCTCGAATCTCATGACCCCAACGTTTCGACTTCCAACGGCACAAATTCATAACCTCAAAAGAGCTTGGAATATTTCCGCCGTTTAAGAGACTGTACTGTCGATTGGGATATTAAAACATACTTCTAGATTTGTAGATAATGAAAATCTGCTTTGTCTAAAGGTTTATTGCGCGTGTAGATTAAATAAATCAGACCAAATTAATGCCCAGATGAACATATTGGTCCCCGAGGGTGGGACGCGAGCCGGCGGTAGAGGCGAATCCAAACATCTTCACATGCTTTTACATTTATAATTATTATTATCATTAGTAGACCACTTTGTTATGGTGACGTACACACCTAATCATTGTCAATATCGATGTCATTACTCACTAATGGTTTATAAAATTATCCGCGAGTGTGTACGTGACTTCTCCTAATGAAACACTGGCGGTCACGATAGGTATATAATTAGAATCGTTTCATAGTAATTATTTAAGTATTTGCTACTAAATAAACTTAATAGGGCACGTCATTTTCTGAGATAGTATAGAGATGTTCAAGTTTTTTCTTATTTAGGGCATGTCACATGTTCACAATGTCTCATCATGTTTTGGCCGTAAGACCGAACAGACAGGACCGGGCGACGACGACGGTTGAAACTTGGAATTTTGACGCTATAGGTACTAAATCCCGCCTTTTCTTGTGTGAGGGTACATCAGGCTTCACTTTCTTGTTAATATTTACCCTGCCAATTAATTGTACCCGGCTTGTAAGAAGTTTAAGTCCAGAAGACACTTCTCACTTACCCCTTAAAAAACCTGCGATTACAGTAACATGAGTAACAGGTATATTGGTAAATAATTCCAAGTCTTTATAACCCTATTTTTTATACTACTCAGATGGCAGACACCGACCACCTGATGGAAAGTGGTTACCGTGGCCTATGGACGTGTGCAACACCCACCAGGTGAGTTTTAGTCACACTTGTACGGTACAAGTGTGACTAAAACTCACCCACCTTGCAAGATCCTTCTAATGCCCTTCTTGAAGAACCCCATATTGTAGTCGCTTGGAAAACTCTCCGTATTACTTATAGGTAGTGTTCTGCCTGACGATTCCTATATAATAATATAGTTGTATGTTCTCTACAAATCCCACACCTAATTCAAAATTGTATGCCTGCAGAAATGCTGTTAAAGCAACAATATTAAAACATTCTTATTTTATAACGAGAAATGTTTTAAAACGATTAGTAACCAAAACAATGTTATGAAATCGCCGATATTGCATGCTGTTGTCCCACTTTAATTAAAACAAACAACATTAAAATACAAATAATGTGTTTTTGTGACAATTGATACATACAAACTTCCGCAAACATATCGATTTGCTTTGTACTAGAGTCAGCTAATTAATATAGGTCAGTAAATCTTTAACGTTTAACGTGATATAGCTGACTTTAAACTTATGACGCCCTCTGTGGCATGGCGGCAGTGCGATAGCAGAAGGCGCGGGTTTGATTACCGCTCAGTGAAAATATTTGTATGCATGAATATGTAATTTACATTGGTTTGACTGAGAGCACGTTGAGCCGTCGGCCTTGGTTGCCATACGAACATCTATAGCAGACGTTTCGGGTAGTTCGAGCCCTGAAAAGTCCGACCAGTCTAACTACAGAACTTCGATATCGCCCTAGGTTGTGGTCAGATGGCGATCGCTTCACAGAAAATCAGTAGACAGTCGAAGTTCAGCCGCATCACAATTAGACTGCAAAGCTGATCCAATTTTTTTTTATAATAATTAAGTGGCTAACAAGCTCACGGCCCACCTGATGAAAAGTGGTTACCGTGGCCTATGGGCGAGTGCAACACCAGGGTAGTCACACACGTGCCGCCGACCCACACAGAACAGAGAGATTCTGTACCGTCAGTGCAGAAGACAGTGCAGGACGAGTCTTTGGTCTTCCCACTGACAGCTCACAAAAATTCTCCAGTGAGCTCTGGCTACCCTACTCACCGCTGGGAACACAACACGAGGTTATTATGGCCTCAGTATTCTGTAGGGCGGTTCCTTCCCCAGTTGGACTACGAGAATACCGTCGTGTTCTACTTTCGTTAATTTCTTACCCAAAATGTCTCCTATAATTTGTTCAAAAATATTAGTAAACAAAGGCCGATGGAAATAGGTGATGAATCGAAAAGTATATCATCATAACTAATAGATAATTAATAGTTGTATCAATCAACTAATTGATTGTTTTGATCGAGGTTCAAGTTGTGATGAGAGTCACGTACGCCTGCCAGCAAGAACCAGCCCACAGGCACAAAACAGAAGTTTAATAGACAAGTCAATCGAATAATGACACTAACTAACATAGCTCGTTATATGATTAAGACCACTAACGCAATATAAAAGTATCTTCTATTAACTATTAGTGCTTGAACTGTTCTTATTCTTACAATAGTTTACTGACTTGAACTTCTGTATAAATTATTCTGTTTCAATTTTAACGACACGTATACTTAATCGGTAATTAACGATATTTTGATGACTATAAAATGTTGACATGGGAAACCCGCAGTGCTAATTCGTTTGCTTTTCTTTTTCGTTATGGAAACCTCCAGACCCCTCCCACTTAGGGCAGTCTAGACTGTCAGACTAAGCACTTATGTTAGGGTCGAAGTGACTAAATCCTCACGTCGCCTTCGAATAGCACCTACTACCGTAGGTAGCCCAAGGTACCTTTCTTTTTAGTGCGGAAATCGCCACGGATCCCCTCCCACCGCCGCCGGGCCGGCCAGTGGGGACTGGGTCGGTTAAGTCGCGGATCTCATATTACGAGTATAACTCCGGACCTAAAATATGCTCAAAATGTGCCCTATACGCGCAGTTCACATTTCTTGGGTATGTTTTGAGGATAGTACGGGGTGCTACTGAGGTGGACGAACTCAAATTCACGAAGTATACTTAGATTATTTATTTATTACAAAGAAATCTATTGTTTCGCAATTTAGGTCCAAGATACGTGTTTAGGAGGAGTTACATGTCGGGGTGGAAGCCGTGGAAGATGGCATTTCTCTCGCACTTCGGGGTTCAAGGTGCCTAAGATAAATATTCCAATTAGTATCCCATCAATACTGTGTCTAGATATCACTAGTGAAAACCCTGAAATCCACGTTTTATACGCAATTAAATTCGTTGAGTTAAACGCGCATATTTTCTGGGTGAAATTAAGTTAGTATAGAAAGTACCTATAGATACTTAGATAGAAATATAGAAATAAATAAGAAGTACACAAAGTAGAAAGTAAGTTAGTGTAAACTGTAGAAGTCTAGTAGACATAGAACATGCAGTATTATTAAATGTGGGTAAAATTCTATGTAAGTAAATGGCTTAAAAATTGATATTTTATTTTTATATCTTACATAATTACTTCATATTTATACCTACAATTCATCATTCTATCTCCTTTGAAACGACATTCAAAGTTAAACCTACAAGCTCAGACTAAAAGAATTATTTTAGTCTGAGCCTACAAGTTGTTCAAAGAATATTATGGAAGCATATTCTTAAATCGGTGTGACAAGTACATAACAATATTATGAAATAGGAAGTCGGGTATTCTATCGCGTGAGGCGCAGCTCTCGGCGAGCTGATGAGGATGTGTTCACTTGTGCCTCAATTGTTGGCTAGCACTCCTTGTAGAACATCCTTAACGATAGTCCAGACAACGGTCCTCAAACTTTTAGACTGTCGTAAGAAAGCGAGGTAAACAATATGATGAAATTTGAACATTTCATTTTACATACATACATACATATACTTGCGTCTGTCATCAAAGGGGTAAGCAGAGGTGTATTAACACCCACATTTCGCCAAATATGATTTTCGGTGCCACGTAACAGGGGGCAAGCCTATTGCCGTCTAAAGGGCACTTTATTATGGACTGTATGTGTAGGTATAAATTTATTCATTTAGGTCACAAAGATACATAGATGCAACTTATGATTATGATTTAGATTTTACAGACTCTCCGGGGAATAAAACCAACTCATTTGTAAGCTGGTCTGATTTCTACTTGACGGACGAGGCTCTGGCATAGGTTTTTTTTTTTTTATATAGGACACGTCAATTTGACTTCGCCTCGCCTGATGGTAAGCTGAAGGCAAAGTCTCTGAAAAGAGGGCCACCATTACAACATTTTCCCTCTTGGGTTTCATAGGCCACACGGCAGTCCCAGCCATTAGAGTTATATAGGTCAAACCAATAGGGTAAGAAAGGTAAAGATCTCGAGAGAGTGAGTTTCTATTGCCAGGTTCTTTTCTTCACTCGGCCACTCTTTTATCCATCTCTTCTTTAAGCATCAGTCACTACAATGACACATAAACACAAACAAATAATATTGGATATTGAACACTTCCAAAAATTTTTAATGTGAAAAAATAATTACAAGTTCAAAATAATACTAAATTAAATTAACACTACAGGGTGAATTTCCCGGGGCCAAAAATTGCGTGACATCGATGAAATCGGTACTAAAAATCATTTTTACAATACTCTAACATTTTTTTCTGGTTAGGCGATATAGTGATCTATGTGGAGCACTAAATATTTTATTAAATAGGATTATAGATTCGCCAAAAAAAAAATTTAAACCTCGAAATTTTTCATTGCCGTGTTTGTCCACACATCACCTATTGTGTTGTGATACCTCATTGATAAAAATCTATTGGATTTTTTAATTAAAACCTAGTTTTATTTGATACTTGAATAGTTAAAGTATTGTTACGAAATACATTTATTCAAATATTTAGACAATACAACGAATGGTTAATAAAAGTTCATTTGTCCTAGAGTTACCTTTAATCGCCATGTTCTAAACATATTTTAGAATATCGTTTTATCTAACGACTTGTATCCTCCCTCATATCCGCTAAACGTTGCATATTGGTGCCGCCTAAGTGCTCGACATGGAAGGACGTACACACGTACCTGCGTTTTGGCACCATAAATAAAAGTATATCATTTTTATGTTACTGGACATTTTTTCTTTCATTACTGTGGATAGGTATAACTGTCTATTCCAATAAGTTTATCCTCTTGATTATACATTCAATAGAACGAAATTTATCTTGTTTATTTTAGTGAAGTGTTTATTACTTCGAATAATTAATAGATTTTTTCTTATATTATATTTTTGGCTCGTTTTTCACCACCGTGCTTTCATTTCCATGGTTTCCGTGGTCAAAATTTGCTATGGTAATGAAGAAAAAAACGCGGCAATGAAAAAAAAATCATTGCCATGCCTTGTAAAACAATTTAGTCTCATTGCTATGACCAGATGTTTCATTTCCGTAACTTATGTTCTCATCGCCATAGCATATTGACAAAAGTATATCATATTAATTTGTTAATTTCCCATTTCTTTTTCGTGTAAAAGAATTAGCGTCGTTTTGGAATTGAGCAGCCATGAATGAAAATGGTATAATATGAAAGTACCTGCAGTTTACCAGGTTTCTTAGAGAGATTCGAGTCTTATAATTAATCCTATCGATTAAAGCAATAAAAATACTGGCTGTTATTTTTTCCGATTTTAGTCGGTTCAATTACAGGATGTGGCAAGCGATTTTTCAGTATTCGTTAAACGCAGTTTTTTTTTTCTTTTTAAAAATGAGGAAATATTTCTTCTGAATGAAATTAGCTATCTCCAGTATTTAGAGTACTTTCCCTCCACATCTCCAATGCAAACACAATATCGTTTATCTAATACTAGCTGACCCAGCGAACTTCGTACCGCCATATTTTCTGATCCCATTCCCGCTGCATATCTCTAAATTTATCAATATTTCTCTACAATATTATGCATGTACTTATGCACATAAATCTTCCTCTTGAATTACTCTATCTATTAAAAAAAATGATTCTAAATCCGTTGCGTAATTTTGAAGATTTAAGCATACACAGGGACAGACAGACAGCCATCGATGGGGTTACACTCGAAGTTGTTCAAGAAAAAATCTGCCTGGGATAAGTTATCCAGCTTGGTAAAAACAACTCCTAGAAAAAACTAGCCAGGATCCACCTAGGTTGGGCAGCAGCAAAGGAAACACTCTCTTAATCTTAAAAAATACACTGCGTTTAAGGATTTCCAAAAAAATCGCTTGCCACACCCGGTAATCGAACCGAATAAAATCCGGATGAAGCTATATTTTAATTGCATCAATCGATAGGGTCAATCTTAGGGATCAAATATCTCTAACAAACTTGATAAAATAAGTAAAAGGAAACCCATAAAAGAGAAGGTATAGGAAGATTTTAGGCGGTTTGATCATCAGGTGTGTTATTTTTAGAAATCTTTGAATGCAGGTTTGTTTCCCTTTAAAAATAAGGTTATGTTTAATTTAAGTAAAATTCGCTATCTCTAGTATGAGGGTACTTTCCCTCCAGGTAAAGTCGAAATGTTCCACCCTGTATATCGCAGCTCCGATATTACTTACAATAAAAATAACGACACTCATACGCGTGTTTAACACAGTGCCACTGAAAAAATAAATGACGCCAATGTCCATACACAATTGCCTAATCCCCTTTGTATTTTTATTGTATGTAAGTATAATTTCTCATGTAAGTAGGTACATAAAATATTATGTTTTATATTATGTATTTTCATTTCCATGGTTGATTTTTTCATTCCCTTGGTATATTTATTTCATGCCCGTGGATGCTTGTTTCATTGCCGCGCACGCATGTGTCATCGCCGTGGCGCGTAATTTTTGATCTTGTATATCTCGTTAGCTTTTTTATTTATCTGCTAGATATTAAGCAAGAATACATATAGTATCAAAACCTATAATAAACGCGATTTGTTTTAACTACAAAACTTAAGGTAAAAAAAATCCACGGAATGAAGATTTTAATGGACCTGTTGAAATTCACCCTACACACTATTATTACTAAAATAAACTAAATTAAATAAATAAAATATTTACATGCATAATGCGTCGTGAAATTCCTCCACATCATCACCGACCGGTACGTTCCCAGAAGGCTGGCAGCATTGCCACGTTGAATGGCAACGCTTATTCTCTGTGCAAGATAATAACCAGCCTTCTGGTCACGCGTAGCGTCGATCAGCCGCTTTGTTAAATCTTTGTATACAAGCGGGCACTTGGGCCCCATGTCCCCAACGTTTCAACCCCAAACGGCTCAAAAATATAATCACCTGTTAGATTACAGTATTTGCGCCGTTTGAGGTTTTCCGCAGATGCAGCAGCAGCACCGGCACAGCCTGCTGTGCCTGAAAGATGTGAAGGCGCAAGGGTATGACTAGATTTGTATTTTAAGAATTTCCCAGTAGAATTACAGTCTGAAAATGTACCCAGTAGTCGCTAATAGGCAAGCCCCCTATATGCAATATACCCATGGGTTTAATATACCGCTATCTACTCCTTTTAGAATACACATGCGTGACTATCCGCTAACTGGCTCCCTTTTGTCCTTAAGTCAATAAAAATGATAATTAATTGACCCGCTACAGTAATAGAATTCAAAATGGCGCCATAAATAACCAGTTACAACAACAATTAGTTTTTATTAAAGTGATTCGCTCTATAACATGTAACGTATTAGCTGTGTCCATTAAATACTTGTTAATAATAAATCTTTTTAAATGGATGAGATAGAAAAAGCTAATACAGCTCAGGCGGGAATTGAAACCGCGATCTTTTACTTACAGGGGGAATGCTCTGACCACTGAGCCACCGAGCCTCGCCCGAGGTTGATCCAATATTTCTATACATCCGTCTTCGGGCGGTTATAAAAAGTTTGATCTCATCGATATAGATAAGAAAATAGAAAAGACTCAGGTGGGGCTCGAACCCTCGACCTTTCAGTTTGTTCTCATATTCCACAATCCCTACTAATATCCCTACTAATATTATAAATGCGAAAGTAACTCTGTCTGTCTGTCTGTCTGTCTCACTTTTACGACTAAACCACTGAACCGATTTTGATGAAATTTGGTATAGAGGTAGATTAGACCTTGAGAAAGGACATAGGCTATGTTTGGTCGCGATAACCGACATCCACGCGGGCGGAGCCGCGGGCAAAAGCTAGTAAATAAATATTCCACAATAAATATTCCACAACATTCTACACAACGCTTTCTAGACCCATGGTAAGCTTAATTAGCTTGTGTTATGGAATCTAGATTGCGGATATACATAGTTACTTAGATACTTTTTTTTTTTGTAAATACAAACGTTAGGTTTCCAATGTAGAAGATTAGGGCCATCTCATCTCTTCCCGTGGGTGCAGTAGAAGGCGACTAAGGGATAGGGCTGTTCTCCATCCGATCCGACCATAACAAAGCGCCCGCTTGATGGTAATACACTAGCCCCTATTACGTGGGAACCAAAATCATAGTTGACGACTTTGAACGGATACTTTCGCGATTTATTTTTTATTATTTACCCCGACGTTTCGGCTACTTCTCAGCAGGTATGGCTGATAGAATCTATTAAAAATAGTTTTATTTCAATAAATGATATTCACGTTTACAGTATACTTCAGTCAGACAGTATCAAACAGCTATTAAGATTTTTGCGGGGATAGATAGATAGATAATTCTTTATCGTACACCAATAGATTTACAGTAAGTAGGACTAGTAGGAACATATATACCATATAATGTACCATGGGCGGCCTTCTCGTACCACATAATGTCAGGTATCGTTAGTTAAAATTTCTCAGTATCTAATCCATAATTAAATAATAGAAACATGTCAACAATACCATAATAAGAATAAGATTACGCAAACCAGTATGATACGCTAACGACTCACATTAACATATACATTGCGGTAACCATGTTATGTCGCATTTAGTAAATTTAATTTAAAATGTAAATAAGATACAAATTTGGTTCTATTTATGTGATAAAAACACTAAAATGTATTACGTACTAGCAGATGCTCGCGACTCCGCCTCTAAACTCGAATAAAATAACCACCTTGAATAAAACCACCTATAAACCTGGTGGATGATGGACGAGGCTCTGGTGAAGGCTTTCCGCTTGGAGTTAAGGGTCAAGTGACAATCGTCCCCGTAAAACGAGCTCCAGCGTTTTGAATGTAAACGAGATTGGCGCTCGGATAGTGATGATGATGTTGAACTGACTCGAAGACGTTTGGGACACAAATTCTACGGACACTGTGTCCCTAAGTGTACTTTCAAATTTATTTATTTTTTCGAAGACGTTACGGACACCAATATAAAACGATAGTTTTGTACAGTCGAGTCGGATGGAACACTTATTCAATATTGGATAGGTCGTACAAAAGAAAGTGTTAATAATATGTTGTTGGAGGAAGTGCCTAGAATAAGGGAAATTCGGAGGGGCCCATTGGGCTTCTGGTGGTTTTATTAGAACTAAGGACAGGTGATTCTGATGAAAGAATATCTACATTAGTTAATGTACCCTAGGCGAACTTTAGAAGTTCTTTTACAGGATTTTGTGCCAGCCCAGCTCAAAATCCTGTAAAAGAACTTCTAAAGTTCGCCTAGGCATATTAACTAATATAGATATTCTTTATAACCACTTCATCCCACGCACGCTTACAGAAATAAACTCCTTGCCGTGATATTTCCAAGCCACTACAGTATGCGGTTCTTCAAGAATGGTGTTAGAAGGTTCTTACAAAGTTTGCAGCGCGAGTGTGACGCTCCTGGTGTTTTTACGTCCATAGGCCACGGTAATCACTTGCCATCAGGTTTGCCGGGTGCTTGTATGCCATCTTAGTGGTATAAAAAAAACTTAACAAGATCATGACCCTGCTAATGAGACTATGAGCTCGTTTACGTATGTCATCCCTTATGACGTCAAGCCAATCGTTTTTTGGTCCACCTCTCCTACGGGGCGACCAGTGGAATGCACAGACATTATTTTGTTCCCCACATGGCTAGGCATTTTAATATAATTCAGTATTGTCATTGAAGACTGAGTGATACACGTGTCGAGTCCAAATATTTAGCAACACAATGGAACAGCTTTAGCGAATATTGACTTTATCTTACGTCAATGGGTTATGGTAATTACTTCAATATTTTCGCGAACAAAATATGTTTTGGTACAAATATTGATCAATATTAACATAAGGTTATTTAGTACACCATTCAGACACGTAAACATGGTCACATATTTTTGATGAGTAGATAAAATATAATTCAGCACCATCTATCGAAATGTAATGGAACTTTTACAGCACTATTATTTCTGCATCACGCAATGTAAGTTATCAAATTGATTAGTATACATCTTAGCTAATAGTAATTTTCTAAGATATTTTTCGGTCAATACACACCAGAGGTTCAGGATATTATCCCAAATACCTGAAACTCTCGTGCGTACTGACCGAATAATATTTTGTAGTGTAATATTACGCTACACTACACTAAATTACACTACAAAATATTTTGGGTAACTCACTATTACATACAACTCAATATTACACTACAAAATATTTTTCGGTTGAAATGAAATGAGTTACCTGGACTAATGTCCAGACATTAGTCCAGGTAACTCACTTGGCACGATATTGCACCCTAGACAGGTACCATAGCAGGTTCAAGGACCTTTTTGGGTGGGACATGGAGAAGACTAGTCTAGTCCCCTCTTTCCCAACTGTACCATTGATTAGTACCATTAATGGTACTACTGGGAATCTTTGTCCCACTAGTACCTCATCATAAAGGAGGAGTATTAGAAGAGTGATCCCCAGTCTCTTCCTTCTCCTTCGACCAAGTCTGCGACCAAGACCTTCCACCAGAGATGTGCTATGCAGCTGTGCGACGAGGATGTAAAAGCTAAGCTATGTAACTATGTGACCACTGTGCTATGTAGTCATAGCACGCATCTTCTTCCTCCTAGCGTTAATTCCCAGTCGCATCCGAGCATTCAGCTCGGAGTCTGGGGTCCGCTTTACCAGTCTTAACTACAGATTTGGCTAGACCTCGATATTTACCGTGAAGCGATTCCCATCTGACCTCCCCAACCCAATGTTAACATTAGGCGATATCGAAGCTTTGCAGTTAGACCGTTGTTTTTGGACTTTTTAGGGCTCCAACTACCCGTAACGACTGCCATAGATGTTCCCTTGCCTTCGCCTCCTGCGTAGCGGCCGCGTTCACTACCGCTACGCCACGGAGGCTGTCATAGCACGCATCTTTATGTTTAACTAGCTTTTGCCCGCGGCTCCGCCCGCGTGGATGTCGGTTATCGCGACCAAACATAGCCTATGTCCTTTCTCAAAGTCTAATCTACCTCTATACCAAATTTCATCAAAATCGGTTCAGCGGTTTAGTCGTAAAAGTGAGACAGACAGACAGACAGAGTTACTTTCGCATTTATAATATTAGTAGGGATAGTTAGTCCACCTGGAAGAACCGAAAAAACA
Organism: Eilema depressum; assembly: GCA_914767945.1. Taxonomy (NCBI): domain Eukaryota; kingdom Metazoa; phylum Arthropoda; class Insecta; order Lepidoptera; family Erebidae; genus Eilema; species Eilema depressum. The sequence goes on from OU612020.1 coordinate 22,455,370, forward strand.
TAGCTTAGCTGAACCCCTTTTCCCTCCTTCCCATTAATAATAATATAAGATTTATTTCAGATAAAATCATCCATAATTTGTTAGTAAGTAACTTATAACTGTTAAGTACTATTTAATTATAAAATTTAACAATAAAATTCTGTTACATATATAGGTGCCGATGTCAGGTTTACAAATGAAATTTAATATGATTGGTCGCATCCATAGCAACGTAGCAGCATATCTCCAGTGAACACCTAGGATGAAGACTTTCCCTGGCAAATTCCAAATAATTACAGTATTTCTAAATGAAAATAAGTTCAGCTGGCATGTGTATATTTACTGTAATAAGGAGAAAGTTACATTTAAATGTTGATTAGACTTGTTAATTTAAGAGTTGACACGGGACTTATTTACATTCTAAATATTGATACTACTGAATTAGCACTGTTAATTAATTACCTACTTAGATAAATACGAACGGTGACACGAGCAGAGAGAAAGCGAGCTGTCATGGCTGCTAATTGGATGCAAGGTGTTCAGGTCTGCAATAAACAATAATTTAATTAATAATTTGGTGATAGAATTATGCTTATTCGAACGTGAATGGGTATGTTCGAGGATACGTTTAATAGGATTGTTGGTGAATAAATTCTTTTTATTAATCGTTAAAATTGTTAGCACGGTCTGCTTCGTGCATATGTATGAAGTCACAAGGTATTTTTTTTTCGTTACGACGTCAGTCAAGCTAGCATTCCTTGGATCTTGACCAGATGATGATGAGATGATGACCAGACTTTTGTTACCCACGTAGATAGGTGATTGCTACAAAACGAAGGCGACGACAATTTACTTCTTACTTACATAATTCAAGAGGCTTGTGGTTAAGCGGTAATCGTGTAGGTTAACATACTGCAAGGTTAAGCAATGTTAGTCAAATCGATGTTAGGATTAGGACCATTCTTCAGATATTGTGACTGGAGCACGGAGGATGCCTCGAAGAAGCATGCCGTCGGTCTAGCTTGCTTGTGTGTCTAGCGATGCTTGAACATCGATGGCAGTCGTTACGTACGAGGCCTAATAAGTCTGAAAACTGATCTAATTATAGAAGTTCGATGTCGCCAATGGACTGTGGAGGTCATATAGCAGTCGCTTCACGTAAAGCGAGCCCTAAACTCCGAGGTGAAGGCCTCAGATATGACCGGAACTAACACAAGGATGATAATGATTATTCATATTACTCCTTACTTCTAAATCACTTTCAAATACAGTTCAGAGTTCAGATTCACTAAAACCATAACACAATAATAACAACTTCTTACAAGATTCAAGAAAACTTTGACAATCGTAGTACAGTAAATTTGAAGGTATGTGACAACAATTGTGTTCACGTTGATGTGCGCCCGCGCACCGCGGCAGACACATCAGATTTAGGGAACACACACATTTGGAGGGGTGACGACTATGGGGGAGTTAGGGGTCAGAGATGACTCGGAATAAAACAAATCTGTTCATGCTAATAAGCATCTGTGCGTTGTGTAACCAGATGGGTGTAGGGTAGAGGCTCTACTAAGATTTATGGCGCCCAAGGTAATCGCATCCACAAATCCATACACCTACTAATAATAATTAACGGATGAAGCTTTTGCGTAGTATTTTCCTCTCAAGGTTACAGTTCCCTCTCGTAAAAAGAAACCAAAATATAAATGAGTGAGAGAGTGAATCCTGGACTTAAGGAATAGTCCTGAAACTCCATACTTCTATTCTATATTACTATTATATAATTGTAAAGTGGTCGTGTCTGTACATTGGAGATATTTAAAAAAAAATACTTGGGTTATGTTATGTTAACGATACTGAACACGAAAATATTTTTTTTTAATTTCCTGTCTGTTTGTCTGTTTGTCTGTTTGTCCGCGATGGACGCAAAAACTACTGGACGGATTTTGATGCAGTTTTTTTTGTTAGAAAGGGCTTGCTCAGACTTAAAATCTTACGTTTGTTTGATCGCAATCGGTTGGGTAGAACCGGAGTTGTGAACAATATTGATATTATAGGGAATATGAGCGGAAATATAGATGGCGCTTTTTTATTGTTATGGATGAAATTTTATATCTTATTACATCCGAGCAAGTATGTAAATAAATAGACTTTAATTTACATTTACAGTTGTGTAAACAAATGCGTTTTTAATCATGAAATTTTTTTTTTTTATCTATGATTTAGTTCCACATGGGCAACTAGATGGCGTTAACGCGGTTTTGAACTTACTATGGTTTCGTTCCAACTGGACGTATATTATAAGCATTTTTGTTCAGTTTTTTTCTCAATTTCTAATTTGTCAGGTATGAAATAGGTGTCGGTACTGTCTTAAGATTAGACAAAATCGTTTTCCTCAAAAAGACATTACTTAGCTTAGAGCGTGGTGAAGGATAAAAGGATATAGGTAGTGAAGTAGACAAGAGATACAACGGGGAAGCGAAGGAGTAGAGGAGGGAGAGTGTGGGGGAAGGGCAAAGGTATGGGAGTAGAGAGCCAAGTAGATATGCAGGTAGAAAGTTTTTTTTATACCACTTAGGTGGCAGACAAGCACACGGCCCACCTGATGGTAAGTGGTTACTGTGTCCTATGAACGTATGCAACACCAAGGGCGTCACACACACTCGCCCTTCTTGAAGTACCCCATACTATAGTCGTGTCGTGAGTCGTACTGTAGTAATGAGGTCGCAAACAAGCACACGGCCCTCCTGATGGCAAGTGGTGCCCGTGGCCTATGGAGAGAGCAACACCAAGTGAGTCACACTTGTGCTGCCTACCCTGTAAGAACCTATAGAATCTGTGCCGTCAGCGCAAAAGATAAGTCAGACAAAGCCTTTGGTTTTCCCACTGACAGCACAAAGCACAAGCTCCTCTCCAGTGAGCTTTGGCTGCCCTACTCACCGTCGGAAACACAACACGAGGTTATTAAGCCGCGGCCTTCTGTAGGGCGGAGATATTTCCCCAGTCGGACTGCTCCATTGGGACGAATATACCGTCGTCGTCGTGTACCTACCTCCACGAGTCGAATAGAGAGGCGAGTACAATGTCTAATCAGCGTTCAACGCTTAACTTTCAGCACTATTAACAACACCACGCGATAAACGACATCCACGCGGGCGGAGCCGCGGGCAACAGCTAGTAATATTATAAATGCGAAAGTAGCTCTATCTGTTTTTCTGTTACGCTTTCAGGCCTGAACCACAGAACCGATTTTGATAAAATTTGGTATAGGGGTAGATTAGACCTTAAGAAAGGACATAGGCTATGTTTGGCTACGACAAGTGACATCCACGCGGGCGGAGCCGCGGGTAACATGTGCTAAATGTGTAGGACCAACATCTCATGACACTTATATGTTAGGCAGGATATTATGCATCAATAACTCACAATCCTCGACTATCCTCCACCTTTCGTATCCACTATATTCCAACCTTAGAATATACTCTAAAATTCCAACATACTATCATTTAAAAAATCCACTGCGTTATCATGTGCGACACTACGCGGTGAAGTGCAACAGTGCCCTAAGTGTGACATCAGTCCCTATTGTGTCTTGTGGCCGGCAACACAATTTGTCGAACACACACAAACTGCCTACGCCTACCTACGCTTGTTTATACGAACAATAAAATTGTGGTTTATAACATCATATTGAACATAGTATTACTGCAATTTTTAGCTTACTAAACGAAATATGCTACTACATAATATGACAGACATATAACATAACATAAACTCACGCCTATATCCCCGAAGGGGTAGGCAGAGGTGCTAGCACCCACATTTCGCCGTTTATGTTTAGGTCCCAATGTAAGTAATAGGTGGCGAGCCTATTGCCATTAACCGGGCACTTATAAACCTGCGATAAATACACACATAACTTCGAAAAGCATCGAAAACTCATTGGTGTGTGCCATGGTAAAACCTGGGATTGAACCCGAGACCTCATCTCAGCAGTCCATTACAACAGAGATGAAAATAATTTGTTTTATTCATAATGTTTCATTCTATCTATGATCAAAAATTACCTTAAAATAGGGTCTAAAATATCTTTTTATTGTTATTCCCTGATCTGATGGTTGAGATTAAGGGATCAGAAGTTATTAACATAACGGTAATTAGATCGTGATTAGTGTGTGATCTTTTTTTTTGTATTCAGAAGTTACAAATATTTGTTTAAGTAAGTACTTAAATTCTTTTATTTAATGACTGTACTCTGTCCAGTTGCTAATTCGTCCACCTGAGAATCTGTCCAGCTGAGAATCTGTCCAGTTGCGAATCTGTCCACTTGCGGACGGAGGGCACTAGGCTACCGCTATGATTATTAAGGGTAGGTAGGTCAGAAGCACTTGAAACCGACGGGCTTGCAAGAAAGGTTTATAATGACAGTCGAGGAAGCTCGGGAAGTCTGTAAGGATAGAAGCAAATTGCCTGTAGGGCTGTTGTCTCTGCGTACCCCGCAGGAAAACAGGCATGAGCGTATGTATCAGTTGGCGGACCGTTGTCTTCGCCTACCTCGGAGGGAAATAGCCGTGAGCGTATGTTTAAATGTTTGTTACTCAATTACGCTCAAAAGGCTGTTTAGATCTGGATGAAACGTACTTACAGGGATAGATTATAGTGTAGAAAAACACATAGGTAACTAGGTAAATTAACTTTTTATCCCTAGAATAGATACAGGATCGTATTCCATAAAAATAACATTCTAACACCCGTTTTCACAAACGATACTGTGAGGTCTCATAGTGTGCTCGAGCGCATAGGGCCGGTAAAATTAATTCACAAACATCACGGAGCAGTATCTAACGCAGTGCGTTCCCTCAACGAAGTATTACTTAAGTGTTATCAATGAATAAAAAGGCTTGCCAAAACGAACGCACTGAGAATTTGTCGTTCTTTGCACAGTTTCGGTGGTACGCATAGCGAAGTATTGTTTGTGAATACGGGTGTAAGTTGCGGGAACGGAATCATAACTTGCAACTTACTTACTTACTTTTTTGTTATGTGATTTCATTTTTATCTTGCCCGGTCTATTTATTATAGTATAGTAGTAATAGATACATTTTGATTGAATGATTTTTGTCTAGTTTTTAGCTTATTAATTGTTATATTAAGATTTCAATACAATGTTATATTGTTAAAGAAAGAAATATTCCATCAATAACCAAGCGATTCGGCGATTCCTTCTTCTGCCGCACTATTAAGACTTGGAATTTCTTACCAGCTCACGTGTTTCCCTCCTCCTATAATCCCGGGTCCTTTAAGCGGGGCGTGAAAAAGCATCTGATGAGGCCGTCAAGCTGAGTGCCACCATTGTAACATGGTACATGTCTGTAATGGTGACCCTCTTTTCAGAGACTTTGCCTTCAGCTCACCATCAGGCGAGGCAAAGTCAAATTGACGTGTCCTATTTAAAAAATAAAAATAAAAAATGAATAAAATAATTGTACGCAGGCAGAGCGGCGCGCAATGGCTAGTGCACTAATAAGATTATATTCACATAAAATTAAACAAGTACAAGTTATTATGCACGTAGTTGCTGGTTACTGATTAACGTTAAGGTTGCGGGTCGGGCTGCGCACGCGCCGCCCGCCCAATCGAATTATCGCCGCGATGCGCGCGCGCTACGAGTTGATTAACGCGAAAGTTAGTGATGAACGGGTATCGATGATTGAAACGATTTTTTGTCGATATTTGGTGGATGGTCTTTTCCAAAAGAAGTTTATTGATTCGCATGTAAGCGCATGAACATTTTAGCAATGACGCCGGTTGCATTTGAAGCTTCGGCGCCTTAGGTGGCAGACAAGCACACGGCCCACCTGATGGGAAGTGGTTACCGTGGCCTATGGACGTATGCAACACCAGGGGCGTCACACTCGCGCTGCCGACCCTGAAGAAACCTTCTAATGCCCTTCTTGAAGAACCCCATATTGTAGTAGCTTGAGAAAACCACCGCAGGGAGTTCATTTTGCCTATTTTAGCTATTACGGGACCGACTAAATACTGCTCTGTAACAATTTTCGTATAATTACGCCCATATTAGAACCCAAGTTATCCTTAGTTTGGGTCTATTATGTGTCATAAATGTTATTAGTTACGTACCTACCACCATTTTGTGTAAAAGGGAGAGTTTATAAGTAAAACTTTTTATATAAAATTATATATTTTTAAAACACTTTTACTTAATTTTAAATACCGAAATTAGAAACTTTAACTTAACTATTAGCACTTTTCGCATGCTATCTTTACCTCAAGATAATTAATAATATTATCGATATCGTAACGTCTAATGATTTCACATCACTATCGCTTGATTAAGCTTACACATACCGAGCTTGGTTTAACAAAGCGAGTAATTCTCGATGGAGAACCGCTTACGTCTTACGAAATATATGTACATTACTAAACTTGTATGATCATTGATCAGTTGATCACGAACGGGAGCAGCTCTTTGTACACTCAATTGCTGTATTATATTTACTAACGGCTTTTGTAATTGAGGAGTGTGAAGTCAAGAAGAGGTGCCTTGGATGAGGCTGGTAGGCTCGTGGTTAAGTGGTAGGTAAACTAGTAGTTTACCTACCACTTATAAGAAAAGCTCAGAGTTTAAATTGTTTCAAGTCTATGGTAAAGGAACACTATTTGTCACTCACGTACAAAAATGCTCCTTTATAGCAGGTTTACTGCATCTAGACTTGTGTATTCTTTGTATAATATTTGTGTTATGTATGTATATGTATGTATATGTATGTGTATATGTGTATGTATGTATTTGTGTATAATTATATGTGTGTGCGTATGTATGTATTTGTGTATGTATTGTGTAATATATATTAGATATGATACCTGTGTATTATGTATTACGCCAAAACGACTACCACTCAATCCTGCTACTGTTCTGACCATCCAAAGGTTGCCTGGCAGAAATCGCTTGAAGCGATAAGGCCGCACTTGTACTATTTCCATAGTGATTACTTTTATGTTTTTAATGTTTTATTTTTAATGGTGTAAGTACAAAAAGTGTATATAAATAAATAAATAAAATAAATATACTGCAAGGTTAATCAATATGCACGTAATATAATACACAGTAGAAAATAGGTGCATATACATGAATACATAACATAAATAGTGCATACACTTACAGTTAGTAGTATAGATGAACATAATTAATTGTTATAAAACAGTTTCACAATTATATTTTTACCTAAGATAGTCGTGAACAGGGTTGCCAGCTTTTTCCACAATGTAAATGTAATGATTTTAATAATCCTATAACCCGCGCCACGTATCTTGGACCTAAATCGTAAAACATACGAGGCTCTGGCGCCCGCGGATTGCTTTGTAACAGTCTATGCTTGGTGAATTTGAGTTTTTCTACCGCAGTAGCATCCCGTGCTATCCTCAAAAGACACCCATAATGTGTACTGCGCCTATAGGGCACATTTTGAGCACATTTTAGGTCCAAAATACGTGGCGTGGGTTTATACTAATATGATAAATGAAAAAGTTTGTGAGGATGCATATATTGTGGAGTTACACAGGGTTATTTAGAATAGAATAGAATAGAAATAGAATAGAAATAAACTTTATTGTACACCATACAAAAGAAAAGTATACATAAAATAAATGGCAAACATAATTAGGTAATGTACAAATGGCGGCCTTATCGCTAAAAGCAATATCTTACAGGCAACCTTTGGATGGATATGAATAATAAATAAACTAGTTTGTATATTGGGTAGTTATTGGTGTAATAGCGAAGGACAGATGTACTCTTATAATGGATTACAAACACTTAAATGTAATAGGTAGATATACCTACAAAGAAGCAAACATAAATACGATAAATAAATAATATATTATAATCATACATAATATAAATTATTCAGACATACATTACATACTATACATAATACCTATAAGTTTATTACAAATTTACACAGAAATTACATAGCGCAAACATGGAATGTGAGAGCCTATAGGCCCAGGTAGTGCTCTTTCACCATCCTTTTGAAGATAGCCAGTGATTGTGCCCGCTTAATCGGTAATGGCAGTGCAATTTTTAAATGCGTTAATTTCAATTTTTTGTCTTTAGAGTAAGTTATAAACAGAAAAATATTGATCAACTGAGTTTTTAAATAAAAAATATAAAAAAGATACATCAAGATTGTTTATGTTTAAGTTTAAGTAAGTACATGCGTTACACTGAGCGAAAATCGAACTCATCAACCTCTAATTTAACTTACTTGAGCTAACTTTTTTAAATAATAGGGTATGTCATTTAAAGCACGGTTGGCAACCCTACCACGATGCCTAACTACGATTACTACACACTTCATTCGAATTGCACCTGTCATAGTAGGTACCGTGCGCCAGTATAGCAAATAGCAAGCCATTGCGAATATTGTGTCGAAATATCGTCGATCTAAACAATGACTGGGGCAATGGTTGTTGCTGAAGGCTGACCTCTCTCCTTTGTGCACTCGTAACCACGAATTAAATTAATTAATAATATTGAATGAATTAAATAATAACGAGGTCTTACACTTGCTGCTCTATATCATTGGTTAAAGGTGGTTAAATAAATAAACCAATCTTATGTCATATATGACTAGCTGATGCCAGAGGCACAGATTACCTAAAAAGTTACGCAACTTTTGCTCATATCTCTGGTTCTACTCAACAATTGCGATCAAACGAACGATTCTGCAACCGTTCTCCGACAGTCGTTTCTCCTTTGGACTGTTCACCGACAGGACGTTTCGTTTTTGAGAGATTCGTCGATAGAACGTTTCACCTATGGATGTTTCGCCGACCGAATGCTTCGCATTTGTTAGTTGTCGGAGACTGTCGGAGAACGGTTGCAGAATACAAACGAACTTACGATTTTTAGTCTGACCAAGACATTTCAAACAAAAATCCGTTCAGTAACTTTGCGTCCATCGTCCATCGCGGACAGTCAAGAATTCCACAAAAAAAATATGTTTGTGTTCAGTATCGCAATTTTTTTTAAATATTTGGTCCGTCAATTGACTGCATTATGCTAGATGGTAAAAAGCCGAGGTGCAGTCCAGAAGATACGGAGCACCATTTCTGGTGCTATTGGCCTTAAAATGGTAGTCTCTAACTTGACGGCCTTGATAAATGCTTTTGCACGCCCAAGAGGGAACATAAGATCCGGCCGGGGTGCGAGGGATATGGCTACGACAATCTCACCTCCGGCAACCGACGGCCCACAGACGGCGTGCGTTTTAGTCGGTTCGAGTCCAACATAACCTCCTCCTCCGGCTCCGGCAGGGGAGGTATCCGTGAAGATTTTTCGCACTATAAAAAAAGAGGGAACATAACATTTCCCAAGCATTATTTTAAATATCTCCAATGTACAGACACGACCACTTTATAATTAAAGAAAATGAGCGTATATGTGTAAAATGTAAATTTTTGTTTGCGATATTTTTTCTTGTTGCTAAGGCTAGACAAAGTAGCTGCCACCCTCAATTGTGGTGGAAAATCGATGCACCTCTAACCACAGCACCCCATCGACGGCACTCTAGGGTATAATTCCATGGTGTTTTGAGCCTGTGTTCAATGCAGGTGCGCGCACTGTAATTATAGGGTAGTCCATCGGCAAAGAGGGGTATTGGCAAATGTTGTACGGTATGGTGGCAATCCCACGCGGTTTGGCGCCACTGGACTTTCGTTTTTAATACATTTTTGAAGGGTATTAGGAAATTCTCAGGAAAAAATACTTAAGTCTGTTAATATTCATTGCTGGGGAGCTTGGAGCTAAATGGTAACTGAGTAGGTTAGTTTTTTTTATCCTACTTGGGTCACAGACAAGCACACGGCCCTCCTGATGGTCAGTGGTTACCGTGGCCTATGGGCGAGTAGAACACCAGAGGAGTCACATTCGTTCTGCCGACCCTGTAAGAACAGAGAGATTCTGTGCCGTCAGTGCAGTGAAGATAAGAAAAACAAGTCTTTGCTTATCCCACTGACAGCATAAAACCTCTCCAGTGAGCTCAGGCTACCCTACTCACCGTCGGAAACATAACACGAGGTTATTAAGCCGCGGTCCTCTGTAGGGAAGAGGTACTTCCCCAGTCGGACTGCTCGATTGGCACGGATATACCGTCGTGTCCTGCCTCCTCCAGTTAAGCAACAATAGACAAGTCGGTCTTAGGATATGAGACCATTCTTAAGCTATTGAAGAACATACGCGGGGCGTGAAAAAGCATCTGATGTGGCCGTCGAGCTGAATGCCACCATTGTAACATGGTACGTGTCTATAATGGTGACCCTCTTTTCCGAGACTTTGCCTTCATCTTACCATCAGGGGAAGTCAAATTGACGTGACCTATAAAAAAAAACCTTCCATGCTCCGGAGGAACACGTTAAGCCTTCGGTTCCGGTTGCCATATGAACATCTGTGGCAATCGTTACGAGTAGTTGGAGCCTCAAAAAATACGACAACTGGACTAACTATAAAGCTTCAATATCACCAATGAGTTTTTGAGGTCAGACGACAGTTGCTTCACGGAAAATATCGAAGTACAGCCGCTTCACAGTTAGACTTGAAAACCTCACTGCAGCAATAACTCAATATATCAAACTATCAAACTCCCGGCACCTTTTAACCCATTGTACATTATTCTATAATAGCCAATTTACCCTTTAAAAACATTCTCCACTTAAAAGGATTCTTATCTATCATGCTAAGACGCGAGATAATCATTTTTTATTCCAATGACAATCATCTAAAAAAGTTTAGATACAATAGTTTACACACGACGCTGTATCCAGTCACCACATTAGCACCGGAGATCTGATATCACCTTAATGTACCAACAATGAGAGAAAAAATCATCAAAAGATGTCCTACGCATCACACAACTGACAAATTTCAGACAACAATGAATGATATAAGGGTTAAATGGATAAAGAATGACAAATATTCCCTTACGATATCCATTTCAAAAAAACATTCAAAAATCGTCTTTATTGCTATGGTTATAAAGGTCACGTATAAAGGTGTAAAGTGTATTGTAGGGTGAAAACACCAGTTGTCGATAACAGAACGGCTATAGAAAGGCGGTGCGTTTGATGGCGTGTCGGATGTCTCAATCGAAGGCTTTGCTGCGCCCGCGCCGCGGCCCACGTATGGACCTATTCTGTTCGTTAGCCTTTGTTTAGTGTTATGACGTGTTGTGTTTTAGCGGTGGAATTTTGTGGGCTAAATATGAATAGGATATTATGAGCTGTGATTTTTGGTCTTATTAAATATATACGAGTAGTTGTTCTTGATAATGTTATTAAATATTAGGCTGGAATATGTTTTTGGTAATATAATAAAAATGTATTTCTTTAAATATTTAAGGTTTGGCTCAGTAAAAGCATTGTAGTTGTATGCCAAGTTCATGGAGCTTTTTGAGATCCGTCCTACTGTGTTGAAGCGTTCGTATGCTTTTTACAGTCAGTATCAGATCGATCTTGACCAGCAAAATATTTTTGAGAACCCTACCTTTCAAGATCGATCTGATGCTGACTGTACCTGAAACTCTTAGGAACCACTTATTATTGTTATTTGAAGCCCTCTGTCTATTTCCTCTGTCCATCATTTGACCTCCTGCTGTAACCTTTCCTCAATCTGTTCCATTACAGTTTTTTTTGGCCTGCGTCTTCCTCTCTTTCCTTCAATCTTCTCTTCTACGATATTTTTGAAAAATAATTGTTATTTGTTATCGGTCAATCATTTTTCCTCTCCGGTTCTCGATTACTTTCAGTGTAGATCTTCTTTCTTCTATTTTGTTCAATAGCTTTTTGTTCCATCATTCTTCATAAAACCTGAGACCATTACACACCCTTTTTGAGCAGTCGTGAAAAATACATAACATATAACCTCTAAAATACTAAAACTTCTGAACAAACTCAGAATTTAAAAACCCTCAAACGTCCAGAATAACACTCCTACCTGTAAACCATGTTTGTATAAACATAACACATGTTAGAGCCGGCTCTTTAAATATCCCCAAAGAATAATTACTTACGATAAATCAGGGATGAGCGTTGACAGGGTTAATGCCAAGACGACAATTTGTACCCTTTACCCTATTCGTTTCCATTCACACCAATTTCAACTTTAAAATAAAGAAAATATAGACTAATTTTTATTGAAGTTTTTAAAAGTTATAAGTCGTTTAGTATGTGTTGGAAAATAGTGCATTGTTCCCTACAATGCGGATGCCTTTTTATTGCGTCCTAATATGTACGGAGCCTTTGTATGATTGTATGAGATATGTCGTAAATAATGTATTTAGATGTTTGTTGTCGCGGCGGACTACGGACGACACAACATAAATATGTGATGTCCTATTCTAGATGTTTTGTGTTGCTGTTACTTTGAGTACAAAATATTTTTTTAAATATACTAAAACTTGTCGCCTTCGACTTCGTACATTTTACCCCTTTTTAGGGGTGGTGTTTCTTAAAATCCATTCTATAGCGAATGTCTACGCCATAAGGCATCTAGATACCTGCCAAATTCTCGTCAAGCTTACGGGTGTTATAGTTTCTGAAATTTCGTGATTAATCAGTGAGTGGTACTCGTATTTTGCTTTTATTTTTACTTTTATAGATTTTGGTAGCGAATCAACAAATAGGAGGTCTTACGCGTTGTAGTCAGATGGACTGACGACCTAGAAAACGATAGACTGGATGTGGAAGGCAGGGGATGAGGTCCTGTGGCGTATATTGGAGGAGATACCTATGTTCAGTAGAATACTACCGATTACACCACCAGACGTATGAAACTGTATCAGCTTTCGAAGTTGAACGTAGGTATCTATTTAAATTACTACTCTTTGAATCTTCGGTGATATATTCGAAAGAGGTCCCGGATTTATTTCCTGGGCGAATTATTAAGTTTTCCTTTACATTTCATTAAATATGCGTCGCGGGTTCAAGGTCCGTCTGAGCATTCTACTTTTTCTAATCTTAATCGATTTAGCTAGAAAGGTGTTGAGCTGACTTTATTCTGCACGGTGTTATCTAGAGGCAAAGTAATTACAGCATAGTTTAATTACCTTGTATGTATCAATTATAGTATCTCAAAAGCGGATAAACATACTTGAATAGATTTTTTACGAATATGGGTAAGGGCAGGAAGCAAAATATTTTAATAATGAACTAACTATAACACACATACACTACTTCCTACTTACAAAAGTGTTCTCATTTCTGAATAGGTACTCGGGTATCAATATAATTCTCTACCTAATTCTTTCATACCCACTTCTATGTTCAAATACCGAAATAACTTCTTTATGGTATAACATTTTTAAGGGTTATATAATACCATTTATTTTATATCCCCAAGATACCGCACTTAACCCTTTCACTGCGTGTACATTATAAGTAACATTTAACCCTGCAAGTAATCCCACTCGACGCGACCATTAAACCGGAAAACGCAAATTATACAACAAAGACGTAACACATCTGCGCCCGCGCAGGCCATGTCGATTTTTAAGATTTTGAATTTTTTTAGTCAAATATAAACCTAAGTACTTGGTAATAGAGACTTGCGAAAGCATTTTTGTTTTGATCAGATCCTTGAGATGAATTCAAAAATTGCCATGCGAAAATCAATCTTATGCCGTTGAACATAAGTATGGGAGGCAATGAGTAGATTTATTATTGATATAAGATATGTGCAATAATTCCAAAAGGATGCAACGGTGCGGACAAATCCCGGTTAAGTTTCGCTGGGTGGCCATGAATACACATTTTTACTAGGATATTCCCGTTTGATAGTTATCATGAACAGCATTATTTGCTTTAGGTTTTACCATTTTTAGATGACTCTAAAAGCGAAAAGCAAGGAGTTCAGTTGATAGTAAGTGGTTACCTTTGAACGGGTGCGATACCAATGGTGTTATTTACGCATTGCCATCAAGTCCTCACACATTACGTCTGGAAATGGTGCGCACCGTGCGGTATGAAAGGAACTTCATCCCACGCAGCTCAAGCTGTGGAATGAACTCCCTGCGGTGGTTTTCCCAAGCGACTACTATATGGGATTCTTCAAGAAGGGCATTAGAAGGTTTCTTCAGTTTCGGCAGCGCGAGTGTGACGCCCCTGGTGTTGCACACGTCCATAGGCCACGGTGACCATTTCCCATCATGTGGGTCGTGTGCTTGTCTGGCACTTATGTGGTATTAAAAATAAAAAAAAATAAAAGGGAAAACGAAGGCAGCGACTGCAACACAAACCGTATACAATAAACAGTCATCATAAGAGACTGAATAATGAAATAGGTACGGGAAAGCGTAAATATTTTTTTTTTTTGCTATTGGTGCATTATTAAATATTATTCACATCTATTATACAATCGTTCAAAAAAAATACAAAAAATCATTTTCACAAAAAAATTTAAACTCCCTCATTCTGAATTTCTCTTTGTTATGAAAGGGTCGGCAGCATGAGTGTGACTTCTCTGGTGTTCCGTCTATAGGCCACGGTAACCATTTTCCATCAAGTAGGCCGTAGGCTTATCTGCGACCCCTATGTGTTATAAAAAAATAAAACCTATCACATAAAAAGGGTACTTTTTACTTAATTTTTAAAACATAATTTTGACGAATCGACGAACTTACTAGGAATGTCTACATAAAATCAAGCAGTCATGTCACCCTACAATTATTATTGCAACAACGATAGTCTAAGACACGGCACATTCGCGAGAGATGGGAAACATATTCCATTCACGAGCTATTAAACTAAACCTTATTACGAACAAAAAGGTATTAAAAAGATAAAAAAAAACCTCATCTTTATACGTCCTATGAATATTAGGATTAAATATTATATTGTTATTTTCAAATATTATATTTTATACAGAGGAAAGGAAAAAAGGGACGTTTTCGCCACATTAGCTTTGTAGGGTTAAAATAAATGTTTTGGTTAATCGGTTTTAGTTTGAAGTGGCACTTTTGGGTTAAAAAAGGCTTTTGTGAAATAAGTTTTTTTTTTTGTGGGTAAAATATGCGAAAATTTGAAATATGTATGTGAATAAAATTACACTGGGTATAGTATTTGGAAACAATATCCAGCCTCAAAACGTGGGTAAAGTAGTAGCAATAAGAATTTTAGTGTATTAGACCTGTGTAGCGGTAGATGCTACAACTGCTACGACAAAGGTCGCAGATTCGATTACTACTCTGTACAAATATCTTATACATAATTATGTATACATATTTGTATTTGTCTTGCCGTTTTTTTAAATAGGTATAACATTATAAGTATTTTTTTTTTAATTCTAAGTTTCTTTTCCGCATTCTCGAACCCATATTACAAGGAATGCCTTCTTTGGGTCTAGATAGCGCTATATAGAATATCCTAGAATATTAATAGGTATATTATTGAATATAGCATGGGATGACTACCTGAAAAAGGTGACTTTTTCAGAGTTTTTCTGTACCTTCAGTGCAAAAGACAAATCAGGACAAGCCTTTGCTCCTCCCACTGACAGCACAAAACCCCTCCAGTGAGCTCTGGCTACCCTACTCACCGCCGGGAACACAACACGAGTTTATTTAGCCGCGGTATTCTGTAGGGCGGAGGTACTTCCCTAGTCGGACTGCTCAATTAGGACGGAAATATCGTCATGTCCTACCTACGTCTTGTCCTACAACCGGAAAAAGGTGGCTGGGATGGACGAGATGTGAAAGATGATCAGAAGCTACCGTCGTAATTAAAAAGGGCACAACTAACATTTTGTAAATATTGAGAAAATAGAGATTAAATTTTTTTTTTGTTTTTGTTGAAAAATACCCCACTAAACTATATTTTCCAAAATTCTGCGAATAGTAATACTTGCATTTGTATAGTACGTATATGACCATAGCAAATTTTTATTATAATTTTAATGCATATAATTGATAATTAGCATATTTCGTTTCATCTTAACATAAAAAATAGGATAAAATCAAGCATGTTACGTTTAAAAGGCATATACAAGGAAATATGCCTTTTCAATGTAAAATTTTGAGGAACATTTTTGAATTTTACAATGAAAAGGCACTTTTATTAAATTGTGCCTTTTCATCGTATTATTATCAGTTACGATAAAAAGTAAAATATTAGAAAATACTAAACTTCACTACGAATAAAATAAAGAATCAACATTTATTTCAAAAAAGTTTACAAAAACAATATATCTTGATTCTTAATTCATCATTTTCATCATTTCAGCCATAGGAAGTTCACTGCTGGACATAGGCCTCCCCTATAGATCTCCAATAAGACCGGTTGGAAGCGGCTCGCATTCAGCGCGTTCCCGCGGCCTTGATAAGGTCGTCTGTCCACCTTGTGGGTGGATGTCCTACGCTGCGTTTGCCGATACGTGGCCTCCACTCGAGAACTTTTCGACCCCATCGGTCATCAGTCCTCCGAGCTATGTGCCCTGCCCACTGCCATTTCAAGTTGCTGATCCTCTGGGCTATGTCGGTAATCTTGGTTCTTCTACGGATCTCCTCGTTTCTGATTCGATCTCGGAGAGAGACTCCGAGCATAGCCCTCTCCATAGCTGGTTGGGCTACTTTGAGCCCACTCATAAGGCCCATAGTGAGAGACCACGTTTCAGTGCCATAAGTCATCACTGGTAACACACACTGGTCGAAAACTTTCGACTTGAGACACTGAGGTATGTCGGACGAGAAGATATTACGCAATTTTCCGAACGCTGCCCAGCCGAGTTGGATTCGGCGACTGACCTCTTTCTTGAAGTCGGACCTACCTAACTGGACTACTTGTCCTAGGTAGACGTACGAGTCAACAACTTCAAGAACCGAGCTCTCAACAGATGTTGGGGTGGGTACAACATGGGCATTACACATAACCTTCGTCTTGTCCATGTTCATTTTAAGACCCACCTGTTGAGAAACTCGGTTGAGGCCATCGAGCATTGTGTTGAGATCTTCCATCGATTCTGCCATGACTACAATATCGTCGGCAAACCGGAGGTGAGTGATGTATTCGCCATTAATATTGATGCCGAATCCTTTCCATTCCAGGAGCTTGAAGGCGTTCTCCAAAGTGGCCGTAAACAGTTTCGGAGATATCACGTCTCCCTGTCTTACTCCTCTTTTCAAAGGGATCGCCCTCGAACTCTGTTCCTGTACTCGGACCGACATGGTGGCGCTATTATACAAACACTTCAACACTTCGATGTACCGATAGTCAATACGGCACCGCTGGAGAGACTCAAGCACAGCCCATGTCTCGACCGAATCAAAGGCTTTCTCATAGTCCACGAACGCTAAACAAAGTGGCAAATTATACTCTTCGGTCTTCTGTATAACTTGCCGCAGCGTATGGATGTGGTCTATGGTACTGTAGCCTCTTCGGAAACCGGCTTGTTCGGAAGGCTGGAAGTCATCAAGCCTGCGCTCGAGACGGTTCGTAATGACCCTTGAAAACAGCTTGTAAACATGACTCAGAAGCGAGTGGGCCTGTACAATAGAACAAGGTAGTTAGAAATAAGTAACAAAATACAATCTTACCAGAGCGTCGCGCCGCCAGGCGTGGACTCGTCTTGACACGTCAGGCACAACTGGCGCAATCCGCGCAATCCTACGCATACCTCGCCCCCTTCACTTCAGCACTCTCTTCACAGATGTTAAGTAGGAAAGGCATTTCCGCTAGTGTGTATATTTTCATATGAAATTATAAGGTGTGGAGTAAATAGTAAAGGCATAACTGCCAGTTGTGCCTTTTATTTTACGTTTCTTGCTACGGTGGTATTGGTAAAAAAATTAGCACAAATACCACATAAACCCTTTCTATTTGAAATGCGTCGATAATGCCTTTTCAATTAGAAATGTTAAAACCATAATTATAAAATAGAAGACATATGTCACAATGTGACCTTTTTCCTTACAAAAACTTGAAAAATGGTGCATTTGTGCCCTATAAGCTTGTGCTATCTCTGTTTATTTTGTTGCTAAAAATACACAAAAAATTGGGCAGATAGGCCTTTTTTTCCTGATTCCGAATATGTATATAACGCAATTTGGCATAAAATGTTAGTTGTGCCCTTTTAAATTACGACGGCAGCTGTAGAGCATATTGGGAGAGGCCTATGTCCACCAGTAACAATGCAGCATAAGTTGATGATTTTAGTACCTACGAGTATCTAGCTGTACTTAAGGCATGCATCTTACGATTACTGAGGACTGTGGGAACTAGAAACTTTTTAAAAACTTCACAAACAAAAAATAAAGAAAGTTGTCCTCATTGTAACCGTAAAAAACAATAAGTCATAAAGTGTTACTTAGTCGTATCGTATCGCATCGGAAGAGCACAAGCGATCTATCTTAAATATTATATCGATCCGATGACGGGCCCGTGTTTGTATATCGATTAATTAATAAATCGAATACCGAATCGAGTTCTCGAGATGCATCGGTACACGCCGCCTCTAATTGAGTCAAGCCGGCACAAGAGATAATAAAACATTACAAACTTTATTTTGAATTTGGAACACCGAATACCATTTAAAATTGAACCTTATGCATATTGAAACAAGGTTTATATTCTATTTTTGTGGCGTCCAACTAGTGATGTCAATTTAGTACAAAAAAGCAAAAAAGGCATTCACTAAATGCCGAGCATTTACCTGTCATATTATTAAAAAAACGTCGATAGTGTATGGGAATCGATACGTTTTTGATTAATGGCCGCCAAACTAGATTACGTTGTTGAAAAACATTATAGTTGATGGATTGTGTTGTTGTAAGTTTTTTGCGAACCGTTGTTGATGCGGTTTAGGATAATATACAGCTGGTAAAAGTAGTGTGGTATTTATTACCTTTCGTGCCGTGAGACGAAATAATACATATTACTCACGCCTGTACATCGACGAAGGGGTAGGCAGAGGTACCCACCCTACCCAACACCCACATTTCGTCAACTATGATTTTCGCTCCCACGTAATAGGGGGCGAGCCCATTGCCGTCTAGCAGGCACTATGTCATGGGCTGTATTTTTACTGTCGGATGGAGAACAGCCCTATACCTTAGTCGCCTTCTACGACAACCACGGGAGGAAATACTAAAGGTCTTACCAGGAACGAAATAATAAAGGTCTTTAATGCTAAAGTCTTTTCATCCGAGTGCCTGGTTGCATCTAAAGTTGGCGCTTTGGCAACTGGGGCACAGATTACCTAATAGTTGGAAACTGGGGTCTATCTTCTTCATCCTAGCGTTAATTCCCAGTCGCATCTGAAGCTTTTCAGCTCGGAGTCTGGGGTCCGCTTCACCAGTCTTAACTAAGGATTTGGCTAGACCTCGATATTTTTTGTGAAGCGATTGTCATCTGACCTCCACAACCCAATGGTAACATTAGGCGATATTGAAGCTTTGCCGTTGTTTTTGGAACTTTTTAAGGCTCCAACTACCCGTACCGACTGCCATAGAAGTTTTTATGACAACCGGGACCGACGGCTTAACGTGCTCTTCAGACCCAACCAATGCAAATACTCATATTTCATGCACACAAGTATTTGCACTGAGTGGGAATCGAACCCGTGCCTCCTGCTTAGCGGCCGCGTTCACTACCGCTACGCCACGGAGGCTGTTCTGATCATAGATTATATCAGACCAATCCGCGCGCGTCCGGGCCTCGTCCCTCTCAATCTCAACTTGTGGTCAAGATATGTGCCCCGAGTTATATACGTGAAACATCTGCCTTCAATTAAACCAAGTAATCCAGGACACTTCTCTCTCAATAAATCTCCAACCATTAGCCCCGACTTAACCCTGCAGTGCTCGCCGACGCAAATAACCCCGTATAGAGTTACCCCAGCTAACACCTTCGCTGCTATATTTAAGCCTTTCGCTTGTATCGCGAAACTGTAGACGGGGGTAACCCGACACTTGCTGTATACAAAGGCCGCTTTAAAATGAGCTCGGGTCTTGAAGACCGTAGTGTATTAGCTTTCGGCTCGCACGTCTTTTAGTGTTGGATTATGAATGGAAGTAGGGTAAAGGTTGGCTTTATGGTGATAATAAGGAATAAAACGAAAAAAATATACAAAAAGTAACATTTATTATAAAGGAACTTTACATAATAGGTTAATCAGACTTTTGTTTTCAATTATTATAAATCACAGCGACTCTAAATCTTATACTTTAATAAAAAAATTACATTTAAAAAAGCCTCTTGACGTTGTCAATATGGAGATACGGGAGCAATATGGTGATACCATATATGGCAATATAGTGACAAATCTATTCCGGTGCCCAATCACTGTCATTGGAGCCCGAAAATTCACGTCTGTCACAGTTATCACACAGAAACTGTGGTGACTCAATGCCAGTACATTCCTGATGGCACCATTTGCCACAGCTCATGCACTCTACCCATAGGCCATACAGCTCCGTTTCTCAGCGCCACATCCTGGGAGTAGTGGACGCCATATTCCATATTCTTTAGATGCCTTATACATGGACCACTTATCCTTTGTAACCTTTAGGTAAGCTGCTTTGAAGCTAGTTGAGTCATAATTTCTTCGTTTGTAGCCCTTCATATGGCGCTTTCGTGTCACCAACGACTTGTTTCTGTAAGAAAAATCAACCAATTCGTAAGGTCATAAGTTGAGCAATTTAAATGATAACTGTTTTTTATTTAAATATTATTATGTAATGTTTATTGCTTCACTATTCCTGTAAAACTCACTAAAATCGTGCCAAAAACAAAGTAATTATAAACTATATAACGTTGTTAATAATATGGTGATATTTACGTACCGATTATCCTCCATTTTTGCACTTAATTTCGCGCGAAGCGAGCGAACGGCGTCCGCCCTCGAGAACAGCGCACGGCTGAATGAAGGGGAGGGGCAGTAGCTTGCGTTGGGTACATTCAAAAAACGTAATAATCGCGCTGGACAATATAAGCAGAGGAAAAACCAAAATTGTCACCATATTGCCATATATCACCAATTAGCCAACCTTTACCCTATGTAGTGTGTGTACTCTGTAGTAATTAAAGAAAGATTTTCTATTTTAGTGGCTTGGAATTTAGGGTTCACACGTAAGAGATTGGATATTTCAAGTCACAATATAGGTACATTAAGAACCTACTTACAATAATGAATTTAAGTCAGTTGCTGAATATTCGGCATCCAGTCTACAACAGTTACTTTTTTCAAGTCATTTGTGGGCGTTAACCAATTCGTTTACCAATTCCCGGTGTTTAAGGCTCATTTGCCGCCATTGCCACTTCAGTTTATATGTATATTCTGCGAGCTGAGTATTAGTAATGAATTTTCCAACAGTAGTTAAGATGTCCCTCAGTCCAGTTTTGTACAGAACCATCAGTACACTAATCAGGCTTGCACTTGGCGAGCTTTTTTGTACATCCATGTTGTAAACCCGTGTGACTGTAAGGTTTTAAAACGACAACAAATATTATGTAAATACAAGTTCTGATAGATTTTTAACTGAAATGAAACTTATTTTAATTACTTCCAAGAACTAATAGATTCTTTTAAAAATATTAGCTCTTTGGTTTAATTAATTTTATTTTTTTATATCTAAACTATTGTGATGCAATCTGCTGTTAAATTTAATTTCAATTAGTAGTTAGTTTAATTTCAATGTAGATCTACCTAATAATCATAAAATGTTTAACAATATCAGACTTTTTTTGGCAACTGGTAATATTTCCCCATTCCCATACCCTCATGAAAATTTAAAAAACTACACCCAGCGAGTGGGTGAATTTCAACAAATGCCATTTTTTTTATCATATCGGTGAACTTTTTCATTTATATGTTTTTTGTATATTTTTAAGGTTTTATGTAATCTTTGTGATAATCATATATCCCCAAATTTAATATCATCAACGTATCGTTTAAGATTATGGAGAAAATTCAGTTTTAATTTTGGTTTCCACCGACATGACAAACCCGCACCGATTATTTTTTTCTGTACACCGATTTGATAAGTTTATCCACCGAAATTATATACATATCCACCATTATGATAAAATATTCACCGAAATGATAATCTATCCACCTTTGAACATCAAAAAGGAAATAGTAGGTGCCTTATTTTTACAAGAGTGACTTAAAACTGAATGCCTGACCTGAAGAAGATCATATCCGACGAGAATAGAGTTCTTGAAGATCCAATGAAAATATTATATTTTTTGAAATTATATAGGTACCTATTTTATTATATTTACTTTCTTCTATTCTTTTTTATAATATATAATTAATTTAAAAAAGAACGTTTACAAGCTGGTAACACAAATCAATCAATTAGCCTATTGCAGTCCACTGCTGGTCATAGGCCTCTCCCAATATGCGCCACGTTTACTGATCCTCCGCCTTCCGCATCCAGTCCTTCCCAGCCACCTTTCGTAGGTCGTCAGTCCACCGGGCCAGGGGGTGTCCCACCTTCCGTTTTACTCCTCGCAGTCTCCACTCTAGGACTCGTCTGTTCCAACGGCAATCAGTCCATCGGCAGATGTGGCCAGCCCACTGCCACTTCAGCTTGCTTATTCTGCGAGCTATGTCGGTAACTTTGGTTGTAATGTCGGATGACCTCGTTTCTAATTCTATCCATCAAAGAAACTCCAAGCATAGCTTGCTCCCATAGCCCGCTGTGCGATTTTTAGGTCACGGACTAACCCCACCTTCAGTGGCCACGTTTCGGCACCGTAAGTCATAACAGGCAGAACGCACTGGTCGGAAGACCCGACGTAATTTGCCAAATGCTGCCCACCCCAGTTGGATTGTTCTGGCTTCTTCTTTCTCGAAGTTGTTTTTACAAAGCTGAATAACCTGCCCCAGATAGATATACCTATTTTTGAACAACTTCGAGTGTCGTTCCTTCGATGGCAATTGCTCTCGGTACAACATGTTCGTTTTGGATAAAACCAAGATTATGTATCTTGGTTTTATCCAAGTTTACACTGAGGCCGACTTGTCGAGAAGCTCCATTCAAGCTGCGCATCATTTTGCCCAGTTGTTCCAGCGACTCCGCAACTATTATGATGTCGTCGGCGAACCAAGGGTGCGAGATGTACTCACCGTTGATGTTGATACCCCGCCCAGTCCAGCCCAGAGTCTTAAAGACGTCTTCCAATGCGTTGGTAAATAGTTTGGGAGATATAACATCTCCCAGTCTCACTCCACGTTGGAGGCTAATGGGTTTTGTTTTCTTCTTCGACAGTGTAATACAAGCATCTCAGCACCTCGATGTGCAATCGAGGCGGCACCGCTGCAGCGCATCCAGCACTGCCCAGATTTCTATAGAGTCGAAGGTTTTTCCGTAGTCCACAAACGCCATACACAGCGGCTGGTTGTACTCCTGAGTCTTTTCTACAATCTGCCAAACAGTATATGGATGTGGTCCACGGTACTATGGTCTTTTCAAAACCTGACTTGCTCAGGTGGCTGGAACTCGTCGAGCTTTAGAGAGCCTCAGATAAGTCGGTAATCGCTTCCAGTATTAAACTTGTTGATCACACTTGTTGATCTCTGAATATGTGCTTAGGTACCATTATGAAAAAGTCTATATCGTTCCTTATTATAGTCCACTGCTTGTGGGGTATTTTCTTAAAGAAACTATTCATTGAGAAGAGATGCCTGTGACTCGAGGAAGCTGACTAGCATTTGCCCCCTGCGATTTCTGCATACCACTCCTTATGATCCGATTTTCTTCTCGTCGCGTTCTTGTATTCCCACTTTGGCATTGAAGTCCCCCCTATGTATGTATGTGTTTATATGTATGTTCTTGAATGTTCCATTTTTCCCTTGTATACTTAACGAAATCGCACGGGATCAACCGATATGATGAAACGACTCACCGAGATGAAAAAATATCTACCGATATGATAAAGCAATCCACCGATGTGACAAAACTGTGCATTGATCATGAATCAAAACACCGATATTAGGTGTAAGACACCGATTCGTCTTTTCTTATCATTTTCGGTGTAAATTATCATATCCGTGGTAATAAAGACCACCGATTACACCGATATGCGAACACCGACGTGAGAAATTTCACACTTTTTAGAATATTAGAAAAAATGCATAATATCTAGGTTAAATTCAATAACAATCAATGAAGCTAATTCACTTTCTACCTCTATTAGAACCAAAAAACAATAATAAAACTGCTTACTACACTAGAAAGATGCCACCACCGATAGTATAAAATAATTGTCCGGGAGCAACTAAAATGGCGTACTTATATTATTGGCGGGAATATGCAGTGATTTAACATACGTCCGTCCTGACTGCGCACTAGCAGGCACTAACGAGAGAAATAAAATTGAGGTGGGGACACTGTCGGACTCGTCGATATAAAGTTATGTGTAAATTACTTTTGGTCACCGATTTGAGAACATTTCGCAGGACAAGTACGTTTGTGCCTCTCAGTAATAATATTCGTTAATTATATAATAAAATATGACTTAAATTAATAATAAAACTAATATTCTATGAAATAGAATAATTTATTATACTTAATTTACTTATTTTTATTAGTGTATAAGCTTTTTTGTTTGTAAAAAAAGTAGAGGGACAGCACCGATTTGAAGAAAATAGAGGTTTATGTATTTATTTCTACCTTTATATATAGTCCTAGCCTAAATATATTTTTGCCACAACTCATTAACAACCTATTGAATACTAAAAAAAATAATTCAGAACAATATTCCTTTTATCAAATACTAATTTCACCGAAGACAAAAAAAAAAGCCATTTGGGAAATTCACCCGAGTAACAAAATCGTTTTTTCGCAAATCAAAGCCTTGTTTTTAGCGCATTCAGCCTATTCTTGACATGAAAGGTTTGCGGAATACATTGTATTGCGCAAAATATATCGCGTTTCACCGATCACGTGTCAAACACGCCGAATCGTAGCAGCACACGTAGATGTCTGTGAGAAAATTGCACAGGTGTGAAGGGGGTTAATTCTAATGTTACACTATCGGGGCTTTTTAGACCGATGTGGGCGGTGTAGGGTTGCACTTGCTTTATTAGCTGTTTAACAAATTGTTGCCGCTAATAGATTTTGATTTTTTACTTTTTTTGAGAATCTTTTGTTGTGTTCAATAAAAAGTATAAGTTGAAGTTGCGGGTATTTTGAAATATGATCGACTGTGAATTTTTATAACTCTATTATAAGCAAAATATTTATTTAATAATAATATGTAACTAGTACTGGATATTGTAGGATACGCCGCACAGGCAACACAACGCTATTCATTGAGACTCAAAGTAATCATACTAGTAGATTAACTACCTTGTGATATTGTTCAAATCGATTTACAAAGAGAAAAGAGAATCGACTTTGAGCGGGATTCGAACCCGCGATCTTTCCCTTACAGGGGGAATACTCTAACCGCTAAGCCACCGAATCCCGCCCGAAGTCATTCTCTTTTCTCTTTGTAAATCGATTTGAAAAATCAGCATAATAAATGCTTCAAAATTTCATTCACTTGTGATATTGGTTCTAGATTTCAAATTCTTGCTCAAAAATGCACTTAAAGTGCTCGAGCTCCTTTCCGTCTAATCTGAATCGACCCTAAACATACAAAAGGCAGTATGACACCTGACATACACACGTAACCTTTTATAGTGAGCATTATCAAAAGGAGGAGAAGGTGAAAGAAGTGAACTCCAGGCTCTAAGGTCTGCCTCAAGCCTCGGATGCAGCCTGAAATGACAAGCAGAAGTAGAACAAGCTACATCCGCTAAGTGAAGCAATTAAACCAAAATCACATGTCTCTCTGATAACCTACTTCACAAAATCTCTGAGCATAGATAACCAGCGTCCACATGAGTGAGTGCGTCGTACTCCACGTCAGCGCGATGATCGCGCGCCGATGCGCGGGCGCAGGGCTGCAGGACTATATCGATGTGTCATAGCGATATGACGTTAAAACCCGATCGAGTGGTTAGAGTGCGTGCTCAAGAATAACTGACTTGGGAGCCCGAGTCGACCTCAGAAGTTCCTAGCGTTAATCCCAGTCGCATCCGAAGCTTTCACCTCGGAGTCAGGGGTCCACTTTTTCCAGTCTGAAGACATTTATCTGACCTCCACAACCCATTAGAAATATTGAAGCAGCCAGACCAGTTGTTGGATTTTTTAGTGCTCCAACCCTGGAGGGTTAGGCAGAGGTGAAATTAGCACCCACTCTTCACCAATCATTTTATTGGTTGCTCGTAATAAGGGGTGACCCTATTGTCGTGTTTCGGGCACAATTGTTGACGCCAGCTAGGTATGCATCTGAGGCTGAGTCTGGGCTTTACAATCTGTCTGATGTTTCCCTTAGTCGCCTTGCACACCGCATGAGAAGTGTTGGAGTGACCGAAATTCTAGTCTGCCGGGAACTCTATAATCTACTTAATTACACAAAATATTATTTCTGTTTACTAAACAGATAAAAGTTGCACCCTAATTTCCCGCATAAACATTAATAACTCATAATAGTGTTGTAGCCGTGAGTGGTACACGAAAACTGTTTTACCGTCAGAGGGAGCCGCCGTCGTAAGCGCACCTCACACCTCACTGGGCCCATATCAAAATTCGATTATCCTGACCCTTCCCAGCATCTTAATTTTAGAGTCACAAAGTCGGATTATTAATCTCTAATTTTGATGAAAATAAATAATATTACCTTGAAGTTGCCGATAGCCGGATGGAGGACTGAAATAATCTTAACAATATAGATGCTACTAAGCTTCGTATTTGGGAACGTAATTTAGGGGATATAGGGAGGAACACTCGTAGTGATTAAGTTTACGCATAACTTTCGTTAGGTTGAAAGGTAGGACTAATTGAATTAATAACAGTATTTCTAGTGATATGTTGGGAGTAGATGAGCAAAGCTCGGATTCTGAAGTGCAAACGTTGTTGGATGCAACCGGACTGTTGCTGATAGTTTAGTGAATCCCAACTCCACCGTCAGATAACTCGATGGTATGAAAAGTAATACAAAAGTAATTTAAAAAAGTATCTTCAAGATTCAAAATAATCAACACTACACACTATAATTAATAAAATAAACTAAATTAAATACATAAAATATTTACATGCATAATGCGTCGTGAAATTCCTCCACATCGTCACCGACCGGTAACGTTCCCAGAAGGCTGGCAGCATTGCCACGTTGAATGGCAATGCTTATTCTCTGTGCAAGATAATAACCAGCCTTCTGGTCACGCGTAGCGTCGATCAGCCGCTTTGTTAAATCTTTGTACACAAAGCGGGCACTTGGGCCCCATGTCCCCAACGTTTCAACCCCAAACGGCTCAAAAATATAATCACCTGTTAAATTACAGTATTTGCGCCGTTTGAGGTTTTCCGCAGATGCAGCAGCAGCGCCGGCACAGCCTGCTGTGCCTGAAAGATGTGAAGGCGCAAGGGTGTCGACGCATGTTGCATCCCACACCAAAGGCCTACCCAGTACCCATCTTCCAAGGCAGCAACGACATACCATCCGGTCTCTTGCCATCCTCACGCGCCAGCCCATTAGGTTCACGAATGGCTGGCACGCCAGCAGTGGCAAGAGCACGGCGGATAATGTCGTTGATGCAGGCGTGTCGTGATATGCGCCCAGCGCTTCTGCTGCATGAAAGGCCATGGTGCCCAAGGCTGTCGACAGCTTCACCGCAGTGGCAACGATGGGGAGAAACACACGGCGCTCCCAGATATACAAACTCTATACAAGATCTAAAGGAATTTTTAAAACGATACGTCGTAAAATTTTACCTTCTAAATATATTTTTTTACAACAAAGTTAAATCTGAATTTCAATTAAAGAGGAGAACGCACGACGCGCGACGTTACCCGCTGGACGCGAATTCGAGTTACCTATGCCACAACGTGAAACAAAAAATAAAATCACCCTAAAGTTGACTGGCAGAAAATGCCTATGGCATTAAGTCCGCCTTTATACAATGATTTTGTATTTGTGCAAAAAGTCTAATAAATAAATAAAAATGAATTAAATACAGAGTTACATAAATTACAAAACGTATTAAGCCTAAAACAAAAAGCAAAAACATAAAAAATACAAAATATATTGCAACAATATTTTACAACTTTCATTTTAAAATTGGTCACACTGCAAAAGTTCCATTACTAGCCGATCTAAGCACACGAATAGGCGTAAAAACAAACAACAATAATGAAGTGTTATCGTTATATTATCATTATATTATCTGCTACGAGATGATCGCTGGGCTAACAAAGCTAATTCCATTAGCCGCAACAGATACACCGATATCGTGCGCCTGCGCAGACCGCGGTCCGATAGACAAATACGTACGTGATAGTATCGAAGTTGTTATGTAGCAACTAGAAAGGGGTAATATTTTAACCATATCTTTTTCAATCACAGAAGTATATCACTATCACTTCATATTATAAAACAAAGTCGCTGTCGCTGTCTGTCCCTCCCTATGTATGCTTAAATCTTCAAAACTACGCAACGGATTTTGAAGCGGATTTTTTCAATAGATAGAGTGATTCAAGAGGAAGGTTTATATGTATAATACATGCATAATATTGTAGAGAAACACTGATAAATTTAGAGATATGCAGTCTGAGATATGAGTTCGCCGGGTCAACTAGTTATTGATAAATTAAGTACATTCATTGTATCCGAAGATTTTACTTCGGAAACATGGGCGTACCCAGCTTTCTTTAAGGGTTGGCGTCAAATTCAAATCGGATGGATCCCTGTGTTGTCGTGTGTTTCTTTTGGCATAGCAGAGCAACACCCCACTTGTCATATGGGTACACCCATGCTCGGAGTCTGTGGTCCGCTTTTTTCAGTCTAATTAGGTAGGTACATGACTTACTTAATGGAAAAGCAGTGCAGGAAAGAAGGATGGGGAAAAGAAGAAAGGTGGTGAAGGTAGGTAGACCTGCTTACCCTAAAAACGCACGAAAGGTTTCCATACCATTACATTTTTCTTGTTTTTAGAATTTGTTATCCCTACTAATATTATAAATGTGAAAGTAACTCTGTCTGTCTGTCTGTCTGTCTGTCTGTCTGTCTGTCTGTCTGTCTATCTGTCTGTCTGTCTGTCTGTCTGTCACGCCCAAACCACTGTACCGATTTTGATGAAATTTGGTATAGGGGTAGATTAGACCTCGAGAAAGGACATAGGCTATGTTTGGTCGCGATAACCGACATCCACGCGGGCGGAGCCGCGGGCAAAAGCTAGTTACCTATAACGGCAACAGAATTACATCATCTGTGAAAATTTCAATTATCTTGCTATCGCTGTTCATGAACAGCGATAGCAAGATAATTGAAATTTGGTGATGGACAGGCAAACAGCGGAGTACAGATTTCCGTTTGAGCAGGTATTGCACGTTCCATTGGAGCACGGACCGGGGAAGTCCCGTACAATTTTGGGTTGCCTGACTATAAGGATGTGTTTCTGTATTACCGCAGTTAAGAGACCTGCTTATAGGTACTTGCTTAGTGTTTCTTCTAATAATTGAGGGCGGTAAGATCATAATGGAAACGGTCATAGGCACAGATAAGCTGGTAGGCCGGCAACAGCAGACGGGTTGAAAATTCCATCTTAGTAAAAAGAAAATAGTTTTTTTTTTTAATGTCAATTGTTGCATAGTTATTGTCACATTAACACAATTGTTAAAAAACATCTATTATCAGAAAAATAACAAAAAGCGTGTCTAACATCTTCATAACTCTATGTCAGGTAAGCATTTCATCGATAACTAAATACAATAACTGGCGATAATCTTTCGCTAATCAGCTATTAACAAAACTAAACCTTAACTCTGTGTATCAGAGTTGATATTCGTTTACAACTTTCGACCACAGGTCGCGGGGTCTCGAAATGTTTCTAATAATTAGTTATCGTTGATCATCGGAGCTAAACCACATTAATAAAGATATTAAATGCCTTCTTTAATATATTAACAACTTACTTTCAACTCTATTTTGACGTCAATAAGGTATATTTTTGTATGGTTGTGTTGTGAGAAGGCGGTGAGTTCAAAGCGAGCAGTATCTGTCGAGTGGCACGGGCAAAACCAATCAAGTGACAGCGACATCGGCCACAGAGTAAAAAAATATTGTTTGGTCACTTTTTTATTTTTGTTTTGGAGACTGACCGCAGATAAAAATAGCTAACGTGGGTGTGTATAGAGGAAAAGGCTGAGATTCTTAGCATTCGTAGCTTTTTATAGCAACTTGAGACAACTGTATAATTTTTCGCAAGTTCTACGTCACAGTTACATTCATTTTTTTAACCAAACAAGCTATGGTAAGCTGGTTCCGTGGCATATGATCATATTGCATCACTAGTGGTGTCACACGCATTGCCGCCACTTACAGCGGAAAAAGGGACTGCAAAAGGAAAATAGAGAAAGAAAGGGTACTGCAAAACAGAAAAGCCGTACGAAATACGGCTACTTAACGGAAAAGCACAGTTTCGGACCTGAAATCTGGCAATCCATCAATTATCGTATAGGATTTGACGTTTTTGACATTCGTTGACGCCTGTCATATACGGCAAATCCCACACATTTGGCATTCTATTTAACAAAACGCCACTTGCCACTTGTCTAGGGGGCAAGAGCACTATAAGCAAAGTTGTATAACAATTACATTTCATCAGCTTAATCTGTCCCCATCAGCAAATGTCATCATCATTCTCATGACAATTTTCTAGTTGCGTCCAAAACTTATACTTAGGAGTCCGAAGTCCGCTTTTATCGATTTTACGGGCTGGCTGGTGTCTGCCCTTAAACTGCTAGACGAAAGATTGTGCCAGAACCTCCTCTGTTGTTTAGCAGGTGCACTAACCAGCTGGGAAAGTTGCTTTGAACCTCAAAAATTTTGTTTGGGCCCTATACAACCACCAACCCATGTTAGTTCATTGCGAAATTAGACCAGTTATTGCCACCAACCAATCCCACATTTCATGGACTACTTACTGAAATATGAAAACATCCTTATTTCATAATCGCCTTGTGCTACACACATCCCGTACAAAGGACAACATGCTCGTACTAGTAGTATATATGAAAAATTGTATGTATGAAACCTAAATCCCACGAAGATCTATGGAGTTCAAGCCAAGCTCACCTGCAAGCCAATACATCTGCTGTTTGTACGAAAAGGCTCTGGCGCAGGCTTTCCTCCACTCGATCCTGTCATCATCATCCTCATGAAGACGTATTTTACTGATTGCATCCGAGGCCAAGGTGAACTCGAAACTCAGGGTTCCCCCTTCCGGCTTTTCCTCCTCCACTTCGCACAATCTTGGGCGTCCAGGTAGAGAGACCATTGCCACGCATGTGGAGGCTTCCACGACGTCAAGCCAGGACTTCTTGAGCCTACCCCTTCTGCCTGAACTTCGCATGACCGCACTAGCGAACCTCTTGCATTTTATCTACGATGTTACGGAAAGTGGATCCTGTATCTTGGTGGAATTTGTTGGAGCCCCATACACCCCTACTGTGTAGTAATCCAGTCGATTCGTGTTTGGGGAAAGCATGTGTTTACAACCAACAAAATCCAGATGTAATAAATCCTGGGTACAAAAAACAGTTGTACAAACAATTATTCGTAATACCAACATCATCAAACAGCCCGTACTTTTTGCTGCGCCGGCGCTCGATCGCAATTCGTCTCGTTTGTTTATCGAATGCACTTATTAGTCTGATCGGAACTCGTTTCACGATGCCGATGACGCGGGTGATTGATTGGGCAACTCGGATGGGCTCGCCAACCGTTGGTCGAGGACTTTCACTTTAATTCATATGCAGTAAGCATCTTTAAAATAAAATTTATAAAATTCACGCCTGTAAATCCTCGAAGGAATAGGCAGAGATCAGAGAGATTAACATCCACATTTCGCCAACCATGATTTTCAATCCCAAGTAATAGGTGGCGAGCCTATTGCCGTCTGGTGGGCACTTTGTCATGGGCTGTATGTTTACAGCCCTATGGCTAACAGCCCTATCCCTTAGTCGCCTTTTACGACACTCACAGGAAGAGATGGGGTGGCCCTATTCTACTCCACCAGGAACTAACTAGGCTGATATAAAATTAAATAAAAATGAAGTAAGAACAGGTAATTACATTTACATATACGGACTGCTAATTACAGTAAATCTGATGACTGCAGGGGCGGACACAGAGGGAGTCCTAATTAAAAGCCTTACTTTGTATAGACTCCACTAATCCAACTAGGGTGGGCAGCATTTGGCAAATTGCGCCGGGTCTTCTCCTACCCCCTGCCGCAATGCCTCAAAACAAAGGTTTTCGACCAGTGCGTCCTGTTATGACCTACGGTGCCGAAACGTGGCCACTGACGGTGGGGTTAGTCCGTGACCTAAAAGTCGCGCAGCGGGCTATGGAGCGAGTTATGCTTGGAGTTTCTTTGAAGGATAGAATTCGTAACGAGGTTATCCGACAAAGAACCAAAGTTACCGACATAGCTCGCAGAATAAGCAAGCTGAAGTGGCAGTGGGCTGGCCACATCTACCGAAGGACTGATGGCCGTTGGAGCCAACGAGTCCTAGAGTGGAGACCGCGCGTAGGAAAACGGAGGGTGGGACATCCCCTAGCCAGATGGACCGACGACCTGCGAAAGGTGGCCGGGACGGACTGGATGCCGAAGGCGGAGGATCGGCAAACGTTACGCACATTGGGGGAGGCCTAGACTACCCAATTTAACTAATAGTTAAAACGTAGAAGCAGTATACTCGTAGATAGACCGTTTCCAACTTATTCCGCCCTCAACGACCAAAGTAACCAATATGAGTATTTTTTTAAGTAATGATGACCATTACGTGATAACTAAGATCTCGATACAAGGGTACTAAGTGATCGGACCGTAGGTATAAAGTTGTATGAAAAGGTTTAGACTGATATAAGCAGGCATACAGCGCATTAAAGAATGACCAGTTAGATGTAATAAGCTCCGACATTACAAGCTACTGAAGAACATAATTGGCAAAATGTGGATTCTAAAGCCCTCTACCTACCCAATTAGGAATTTACACGTTACCACTACGCTACTTAATTAAGCGTGATGATATATACACATAGCTATAACATGTTACACAAAATAACATTACTATAACAAATAAATAAAAACTAACACAACACAGTGAAAGTGTGTACCAAATATAGCTCCCACTAATTAAAACATATTTTGAATTAATCACTCTAATTACTATGTAAATATCTACCCGAATTCCCTGCTTACTTATCTACGGTCACACCGTGAACATATCATAATTAACATGTCAACTTTCAACATTATAAAGTTTATTTAAATGTAAATGGGCCCAAAGGTTGCGCGCCCCTGCCGCGGCGACTACAAACGCGCTCCGATCCGTCAGCGTTTTGACATTTTTGATATCTACCGACAAATAATAACAGAATTATAATACTAGTTGTTTGACTGGGGGTCGCTTGTCAGGGTCTCGGAGAAACTTATTATCACAGGCTCGAAACATAGGGGTTATTCCCAGTAGCCCCCACTTAGGTAAGTACAATCCAGCCCCTCTAGACAAGTGGCAATTCGTCGGCCGGCATTTTGTAGGATAGAATGCCAAATGTATGGGATTTGACGTATATGACAGGCGTCAACGAATGTCAAAAACGTCAACTCCTAATTTGTCCTACATTTGTCATTCTATATCCATTCCATGATACGCCGAGCAACGAATTGCCACTTGTCTAGAGGAGCAGAGGCTGTGCCTCTAAACCTCGTTCTTGGAGACTTCTTCCTCTTCGTCTTAGCGTTAATCCCAGTCGCATCCGAAGCTTTCACCTCGGAGTCTAAGGACTCCAGTCTAACTGCGGATTTGACTGAACTTCAATATTTTCCGTGAAGCGACTGCCATCTGACCTCTACGGCGACCGATATAGGGCGATATCAAAGCATTGTAGCTAGACCTGTTGTTGAACTTTTAGGGCTCCAACTAACCGTAACGACTGCCATAGATGTGCGTATGGCAACCGGGACCAATGACTTTACATTGGTCTGGTCGTGTCTAGGAGAGCACGTTATGCTCTCCGAGATACGACCAGACCAATGCAAATACCCATATTCATGCATACAAATATTTGCACTTAGCGGGAATCGAACCCGCTCCTCTTGCATAGGGGTCGCATTCACACTACCGATACGCAAAAACACCTTTGCAGGATACATTTAGCCTAGATTGATAAAATTAATGATGAGAAAAAGTTATAGGTACGTGCAATTAGATGGTTGCCGTTAGACAGAGGATAATTAATGTACAGTCGGCAACTAAAGTAGCTTAACACATTCCAAATTCTAAAACACTTTGCCTTTATTGAGGAAATTCATTTTTATTTATTGTTTCTTTCAAAAAGAATTAGGCGTCGATGACTGCACCAGTAAAAAGTATTGACCATGTCACATTTGCCAGCATCATCCAGTTCCTGCCTCTGTGGCGTAGCGGTAGTGAACGCGGCTGCTACGCAGGAGGCGCGGGTTCGATCCCCGCTCAGTGCCAATATTTGTATGCATGAATATAAATATTTGCATTGGTCTGGGTGTTTCTATGTATAATATGTATGTATTTACAAAAAAAAAAGTATCTAAGTATGTATATCCGCATTCTAGATTCCATAACACAAGCTAATTAAGCTTACCATGGGTCTAGAAAGCGTTGTGTAGAATGTTGTGGAATATTTATTTATTATTTATTATTATTTATTAAAAGTTTTTGATTTGCAACAGCATAAAAAATAAACTTAAAATTTTGAAAATTTTAAAATTATTATTTATTCATATCAATCAATGTTTGAAAGTGTGCTCCTAACATTTAAAAAAGTTACTTTAAACTTGTTGTTCACAACTGTACTAAATCAACGGATTTTATGTAAAAAATATAGCTGTTGGTGTATGATGGGACCTATGGGCACCTGAATAGGGGTCGAATCTATTAATTAAAATTTATTTTATTCTGGAGGACGAATGGGTGCCTTAAAAATCAATTAATATTATTGGTCTCCTACCGAAGGACCAATGGGCACCCAAAAAGGGGTCGAATTTACAACTTTTATGCTAGGGGTCGAGTTTTAGAGGACCCATGGGTGCTGACCCCTAAATCTTTGATAATTAATAGTAACTTAAACAAAATAGTAATACAATTTTTTTTTTGCATTAATTACCTATTTATGGAGAAACTTTTGAAGTCGACTGTACTTACCGAGTTGTCTTATAGCTTCCTTGCAAAAATAATGCACTTGTTACAAATTGCGGAAATTGATTTTTATACTCACGTAACTAAAATATTAAAGATAAAAAAGATTGACTTGTATATCCCACATTCTCCCCTCTCCACAGATATAGACTTTTTTATGCCACTTAGATGGCAACAAGCACACGGCCCACCTTATGGAGAGTGGTTACCGTGGCCTAAGAACGTGTGCAACACCAGGGGAGTCACACGCGTGCTGCCGACCCTATAAGAACAGAGATTTTCTGTGCCGTCAGTGCAGAAGACAAAGCTGGACAAGCCTTTGGTCTTCCCACTGACAGTACAAAAACTCTTCAGTGAGCTCTGTCTACTCTACTCAACCAGGCACCTAGGCTAGATACCGGAAGTCTATTCCACCCCATTATGTCAACAAGCTTGTGAAATACAAGCAAGAGCTTACCCCCTTAGCGCGCTCTACGTGGGTCAAATGTGGTGTAACGTCATCAATGGTGCCTATTAAATTAACCGTTCGGTTTTCATGTACTTACCTACCTACACTCGGTAGTTAGCTGAGATAGTGCGAAGTGGAGGAGGAAGAGCCGGAATGCGGACCCTGAGCTCCGACGTCATCTTAGCCACGGATGCAATCAGGAAATTGCGTCTACATGAAGATGATGATGACGCTCGGTAGTTAGTCTAATCTTAGGCTACGTTTTGGTGTAAGATGTGCGAGGAAACGAAGCGAGACAGTGGAACGGTGTGAGTAATTCCACTGGAGATGTGCTACGCCGTTAAGCGACTGGGGAAGTATCTCCGCCATACAGAATACCGCGGGTATATTATAACCTCCGTGTTGTTTCCAGCGGTGAGTAGGGTAGCCAGAGCTCACTGGAGAGATTTTGTGCTATCAATGGGGAAACCAAAGACTTGTCCTGCTTGTCTTCTTTCACGGCACAGAATCTCTCTGTTCTTATAGGGTCAGCACCGCGAGTGTGACTCCCCTGGTGTTGCACTCGTTCATAGGCCACGGTAACCACTTTCCATCAGGTGCTTGTGACCTAAGTGTGCTTAAGACCATCACAGAATTAAAAATAACAACCCTTCAAAAATAACCACAGGATGTATGAATAACAAAACTGTTTTAATAAGGTTACAAACAATGTCTAACGGTCGGGTATGCGGATAGACTCCCGCGTCGCGCACGCTGCCTCGCGGAGGAAATAAACGTCAATCAGATGCGTCTGCGCACCTCACGTCCGTGGTATTCGCTTAGTCATAATTTTTGACTGGTAGATACCTCAAAAATTTGGTATCGTGCTTGATTGAGGCCATCCATACTACTGGTTTATTTATTTTGATAATGTCGGTACCGTCTATGGATTTCAAAGACAATTGCCGCTTTTGTTACTAAAGAAAGCTGAAACCTGACTACATATTTGCAGAAAGAGTTTTTCAGAATGAGATTTATTGTGTCGGCTGTCGAGAAATATTGTTGGTTCCGAAACTTACTTCCGATACACAGCTATCAGCTACTTAGTACACAATTAGTATAAGGCTTTATGTCAAATTATTATAAAATAAACGAGCTCAGTATAGAGGTTTTGTGCTGTCAGTGGGAAGACCAAAGGCTTGGCCTATTTATCTTCTGCACTGACGGCACAGAATCCTGGATTGGTAGCGCGTGTTGTACTCGTACATAGGCCACGGTAACCTGCACATTCCATCAGGTGGGCCAGACAACCTCCGACCTAAGTGGTATGAAAAAAAAACGTTTCTCCACCGAATGAGCCGAAGACTCTGGTGCAGGCTTTCCTTTCGTTTTACTTCAGGTAGGGGTTGACCCAAAAGTAATTTCACAAAAGGCAAGATAAACCAATAATGATAGAGTAAGAGAACTGACCTCGGGCTGCAAATGCAAGTTTTGGATGCAAGTATACTCATCAATACCCTCTTAAAAGTATAAAGGTGTACGCAGACCTACACGCACCGCACTCACCGCAGTCACCGCAGTCATCGCTTTTGTATTCGACCGCTTCGGGTACTGCGGCAACTGCGACGCGGCTAGATGTGCGAGGTTGCATAGAACTTCATAATATAAATAATTCTGAATACTAACTAATATGGGGACTGCGGTGACTTAAAGCGTCTTTTAAACTCTCCGAGAAGTCCCAAATTATAACAGAGTGACAACTGTCCTACACAAATTAATTTTAATCTGGCCGTTATAACTCTTGTTAGAGAAAATGTCCAATTTATTCAAATGGACGTGACGGCAGCCGCGGGGCGTGTCCCGGCGCAATTATCACAATAATTAGTTAACTGCGACCCGCAGCGTGCCGCCGCACAGTGTGCACGGCCCTTAATTAGCACGACGCGATAAAGTTTCTTTTGAGGAGTTTTTATTGTTTTAGTGAATAATTCATAATTTAGTGTAATACTTCCAACTATTAGGTAATCTGTGGTAATACGTCTGAAATGTACGCTGAAGTAAACACTCGTCCACCTGGCTCTCAATTCTGCTAAAGTACAACCACTGTTATACCCAAAGATATTATATAAAAAGAAGTAGATATGTTATTGCGCGAAAATCGTGAAGATCCGAAATAGAGTCAATTGGAACGTTTGCCTCTAGTACCGCGTGCCGAGCGGCGCCGGTCGGACGTTGAGCGGAAGCATCAGTGACTTAAAAAAATAACGAAAATGCCATCGTATGTTTATAGACACTGCACGAACTATTACTCTAAAGTTAATACACCAAAAGTGTAGATGAATTGAAAATGTGTGTGTGTGAGTTCGGCACATTTTTCTACATTGATTTGTAAGCATATGACATGTCTATGTTATAAAATGTCATTCGTTATACCACACAGATTGCAAAAAAATGGCATTAAATTTTAGACCTTATTTCTATAGACTTAGAGTCAAAAGTTAAATAAAATTGTCTTGCAATATCAGTGGCATGACAGTGATTTTGCTTTAGCAGTCTCGAAGCCCTGAAGGAAAATGTTTACAGTGGCCTATGGACGAGTGCATCACCAGGGGAGTTACACTCGTGCTGCCGACCCTGTCAGAATAAAGAGATACTGTGCCGTCAGCGCAAAACTTAAGTAGGACAAGCTGGTTTTCCCACTGACAGCACAAAACCTCTCCAGTGAGCTCTGGCTACCCTGTCCTACTGTCTTTTCTTCTTCTTCTTATGTCTTACCACAGAAGTAGGTGGTGTGCTGTCAGTCTGTGGCCTTCTATTTGTTATTGATTCTAAATAATCTAATCTAATCTAATTCTATTCTATTCGATTTGTTATTAATGATTGTCACGCACACGTTGGCATGTTCAGAAGGGTAATTTTTGTTTTTGTTTGTAATGTAACAAAACACTCAAAACAGTGAGGTGCCTAATAACAATTTGTGATTGTTTAGCCTTGAGACTAATAAGTGAAATTAACCTAATTTGTTCAATTCTTACTATGTAAAGAATGTAACCAATAGCACATTTCGTATTGTAACTACCCCAGTCGGATTGACCTGGAAAAATTTCTAGTAGCAATTTCTTTCTGAATTCGTTGCGGGAGTTTAAATTTCGTTTCGCATGGTATTCGGTTCGTTACGTAATCCACCATTTTACTATAATACGTAATGACCATACAATGAGATTCAGAAAATCAGAAAAAAGTTTAAAATGTTTTGGATGAGTTAGAAATATGTACATTAAATTCGCTAGTCTTCTTAGCAAATGAGAAGTTTAATTATGAATCCGGTAGTATTCCACACGAAAAAATTTCAAAACCACTATTAACGGATTTTATCTATCGCAATGTTGTTATTATTTCTTTTTCGCCCGACGTTTCAGCTATTTTTCAGTAGCTATAGTCGCGGGGTGACTAGAATCACGATAGAATCCGTTAAAAAGTGGTTTTATGTCAATGAGTGATATTCGCGTAAACTTCAAAAAATATAAAATATTCATGAATGTCCAAAATATTTAAGAAGGCTAAATATTTTGTGGAACGCCCTCCCCGCATTGGGACCCTTGGAAGCGAATGTCTTTGTCCATCAGATAAGGCAATGTTCACGCCTGCGCCCGCGCATGATGGGCCGAGTAATTATCTTGTGACCACGCGGTAATTATAATTTGGTTATCGTTTCATTAAATCTAATTGGGGACCTGCTTCATTGGGTTTTATAGCGGATTGTACGAAATATTACTACGTGCACAGTGACAATTTTCATTATCTTACAAACCAAGGATTTTTTTATACCACTTAGGTAGCAGACAAGCACACGGCCCATTGGATGGAAAGTAGTTACCGTGGCATATGGACGAGTGCAACACCAGGGGAGTCACACTCGTGCTGCCGAC
This sequence comes from Eilema depressum, assembly GCA_914767945.1. Lineage (NCBI taxonomy): Eukaryota > Metazoa > Arthropoda > Insecta > Lepidoptera > Erebidae > Eilema > Eilema depressum. Next base: position 22,495,008 of record OU612020.1, read on the forward strand.
CCTATAAGAACAGAGAAATTCTGTCAACGCAGAAGAGAAGTAGGACAAGCCTTTGGTCTTCCCACTGACAGCACAAAACTTCTCCAGTGAGCTCTGGCTACCCTACTCACCGTCGGGAACACAGCACGAGGTTATTATAGCCGCGGTATTCTGTAGAGCGGAGGTGCTTCCCCAGTCGGACTGCTATTTATAAACCAAAGGATATAAAAATATCATGATTAAGTGCCCTTAAAGCAAGGTATAACTCCGGATACGTATCTTGTATTTTTATGCTCAAAATGTGCCCTATACGTGCAGTACACATTTCATGGGTGTCTTTTGAGGATAGCACGGGGTGCTACTGCGGTGGACGAACTCAAATTCACCAAGCATAGAATATTACAAAGCAATCTGCGGGCGCCAGAGCCTCCTTTGTCTTGCGATTTAGGTCCAAGATACGTGTTTGGAGTTATATTCTACATTCTACAACATTCTACACAACGCTATCTAGACCCATGGTAAGCTTAATTAGCTTGTGTTATGGAATCTAGAATGCGGATATACATACTTAGATACTTTTTTTTTTTTGTAAATACATACATATTATACATAGAAACACCCAGACCAATGCAAATATTTATATTCATGCATACAAATATTGGCACTGAGCGGGGATCGAACCCGCGCCTCCTGCGTAGCAGCCGCGTTCACTACCGCTACGCCACAGAGGCAGTCAATAGTATGGAACCTAGTGTCACAAAGCGGACGCAGTTGCAGTACTTAATATCAAATACATATAATATTTGAGTGACAAGGTAGTGAGTCCACAGCGGCGTTGATTGTCAAATATGGGCCAATAACAAGAATGACTGTACCGATTCTGAGTAAACCTTTAGTCAGCTGTTAAGACGTGACAACGCTTCCTGTGTACTCAGGAAGTATTGTCATACCTACTCATTTACTAGATGATATTGACAACGTGATGCAGATAGCAGTGGCCAAGTGTGAAATTTTTCAAAATGGAAGTCGGTGGAACCTCGTGGTCATACTGGTGTGACAAACTAGTATGACCACGAGGAAACAGCCGTGCTTAAATCGATCTAGTTTATCAAAATTAAACATCTCTATCATCTAGGGAAGCCGGTAGGAATCGAGTTATAGGGACCCCTCGTCACTGGTAGATAATGTAGATAGACATCACTAGTTGTTGCCCATGGCTCTGCCCGCATTTAACTCCTTTCTTTGCGGAATAACCTATGTCCTTTCTTAAGGTCTAATCTACCCCTATACTAAATTTCATCAAAATCGGTTCAGTGGTTTAGGCGTGAAAGCGTAACAGACAGACAGAGAGACAGAGTTGCTTTCGCATTTATAATTAGTATGGAAGTATGGATATGGATATGAATGAATAATTAATATGTAAAACCGCCATCAGATGTAGGCGAAGATAGGAGCCCCTCTAAGATATCATATCTATATTGCCGGAACGATGAAACACCTCCGTATATCAACAATATACTAATTTTCTCGCACTTTATTGTAATGCAACAGAACTTCAACGTATTTTAATATAACCAAGGTACATATTTCTTTTTCAGATAAGCTACTTTTGTTGCAACAATATTTGTAATTTAACAACATTAATTGTTTTCATAGTAACTTAACAGAAAAAGAATACCTTGGTTATAATATTTAAAAAAAAGATTTAAAAAAGTTCAAGTATTACAATTAAACGGTAAAAAAATTATGAAATATTATTGTCATACTAAAAAATTAAAATAAGACTGATAAAATAATAATAATAAAAATAACCTAAATAGTAGGTGTTATACATGTGAGTTATTATTTTGGACCTAAATTGCGCGCGCAATACACGTTTCTTAGCGTCTTTTGAGGATAGCACGGCACCAGACACCATTCACGGGCGCCAGAGCCTCGTTTGTCTCGCGAATCAGGTTCAAGATAGTGTCCTGAGGTACCTATACACTTCAGATAATGTAACACTGACTGTACATGAATACGTCAGACTTTCAAAATCAAGCGAGTGGATGACAAATAAAATAGGTAAAATTGGAAGATGCCCACACGCACTCGCGAGCTATAAGCTACGAGTTGATAAAGAACCCCATTTGCCGGTATGAATTTAAATAACAGTTAGCAATTCAATTTATATTAACGTTGTCCTACTGATCCAAGAACGAGTACCACCACAATAAAACCAATGAAAACAACACAAACAGAGGGCAAGCGCGGCGCAGGAGACGATCTAAATAAACAATGCATCCGTCTGCAGGTTGCGATGCGCAGGCGACGCGTGCCGACCCCCGCCCGCCAGAGGTTGACAACGAGGGTTATTTTTTATACTACTTAGGTCGCAGACAAGCACACGGCCTACGATAGAAAGTGGTTACCGTGGCCTTTGGACGAGTGCAACACCAGGGGAGTCACACACAGGGTGGTGAAATTAGTGACAACGATGGCGAGGAATAATCACCTCATCACCATATTATCATCTTAACATGCTTCCCGCTAGCATCCAAGTCTTCCCCTTCGGAGTCCAGGCTTCGCTAACTTATTCCTCTCCTTTTGGTTTGACGTACACTGCTTTTCTGGAAGCGACTGCCGTTTAACCTGCTAACCCTGAAAACCCTGCGCCAGAGACAGGTGTACCGACTTGCAGGTGAGGTTGGCTTGGACGAGGACATATTGGCCTCCTTTATAGAGTACCTCAAATCTCACTCACACTCATGTGAGTAAAACTTCTACGGGACACCCATGTTTTTGACGATGATAAACAATGATTATATTCCACCACCAGTTGACTCAGCCAGCCTGTGCGCATGACCAGTAGCACCAGGTCTAAACGTCTGGCAGTTCAGAGGTATGTAGATATTCCATGACTGCATTAACTCCGGTTTGGTTATCATGAAATGAAAAAGTTTTAAGCCTAGTGTATTTCACTTAATACAAGGATTACAGCTTGGCAACTGGTTGCGTAATAAGAGAAAACATTATTCTATCGCAACCAGTTGCCATCAAAGGTAAAAAATTCTTCAGTCGCAACTGGTTGTGAATCACAGTTGCGTAGTAGCAGGCCGAAGGGAAAAAAATCTTCAAGCTTCGAGACCAAAATGTTGGCGATCTCGTACAGGGCATCGGCGTCCGCGCAACAATTGTGCCAGATTATTCAATCAAGCGCTTTCTCCAGCTGCTGACCCCCTGCCCTCGCCGCTCCCTTAACCAACAGCTGTACATACTCGCTTAAATCTTATGGATAGCGTTGTCAAAGAGACAAGTGATGCTGTTTTTTTATCTTTTGACGTTTAAGGGCCAATCATCATTGTTGTTTTTCAGTTGCGTTGTTGAATGGTGTATCGGTTTTCCGGGAGCAACTGCTTTCTGATCTTCCAACCTTAGAGGAAAACCGACGCCAAAGCTAGTTCGTTGTTTTACAGGTGCACTGATTACCAGGTGAGGTCAGCGTGGGCCCTTGTTGGTAGTACCTTTCACCCTTGCATTTAGTAACAGCACTCTGTAATGCTGCATTTTCTACGACTTTTCAAAGACCTTACCTCTCCCCCTAAAATAAAACAAACGCTTCATGTCCTTAACAAAGTTTTATAGTAATTGCATGAACAGCTAGTAATATTTCACAAAATGCTTATTTTAAACGTATCAAGCTACTCTAATATTACATTAACAAGACTGCCTGAACTCCAAACGTGTTCGCACATTTCGGGTAGCATCGACGTTTGTTCACAAATTCGTCTATATTTCGATTTGAAGTCAGGACCCTTTTCGGAAGTTGTATATTAGGTGGTGGTCTGAAAGGAGGGCATAACTTAGCACAAGCTTTTCGCATGTTCCTGGGACAACCATTCATACAACGTCTAATAGGCTTCACTTCCTCATCGTCATCTTCGTAAATATAATTATTATCCTTGTCATGTTTACAATTTTGATGATATTTCGAAGGGTATCTATGCGCATATGGAATACGAGGGCCTAAGTTCGAGCATTTTGCAATTTTGTATCTAGGATACGAGCAAGGACCGAATTCTCGAATTTGGTTCGCAATTCTATCACTTATTCCGTCATTGTATAGATTTGTTACTCCAGAACATGACTGTTCGTTATATTGTGACTCCATACACGGAGGTTCAATCCTCCTGTAAAAACACTCTACTGGCTCCATAGGCTCAGGGTCCTCATACTGGACCTCCTGCGCTCTACACTGACAGCCAATAGACTCTTTAGCAGGTTCTTCTACATAAACTTTCTCAGTAGGTCTCCTATACGCATATTCAACATGCATTGAACTAGTATTCTTTTCTAAAACTGTGGTAGGTCTAGAATAAGGTGTCTCCTGTACCTGCGCGGATTCATCTATATTCCTGATTATGATGGCTGCAGGGCTGGTACCGCATTCATTTCTTGAACACACTGGTGACCCATCACACTCAGCATCGACAAGCTTCGTAGTCATCGTTACACCATCGCAGAAAGTCTGAACAATACCGTCGAAAACAATTTTCTTCTTGCAAAACATTTTTGAAGGACATCGCTGGTTTGAACACTTTTTACATTTGCATATGAATGTTGCTTTATCATCAAAATCTGTAGAGGAACTCGGTGCTGTAGTTACGCAGTTTTGGACCTGGGTGACCTTTGGAGTAGTGTTAGAAACCTTTGGGTTAGACATTCTATCAGTGTGCGAGGTTATGGAGAAAGGCCCACATCTGGACGACGATCGGTAGGAGGACCCAAACTCGTTCGGACATCTCTCGACCATTTGAGTTATCAGTGGTTGGACTAACCTTGCCTTCGAACTCTCTATTGCCATTTGTGACAGACTATCCAAACTTGATAACGTTGGACGACAATGTACTTTAGGTCTACCAGTTTTACTTGGTCTTCCATATTCGCAGTCTTCACTTGGTATAGCTTTCCGTGATATAAAGCCCTTTGAGAAAATCCCTGGCCTATGAGGCATACCGGTTAATTTGTATTGACTTTCTAATTTTTAAGTAACCATGTTGCTGTCACTTGACAGTTGCGTAATAAGTTTAGCTCTAAAAAGTTTTGCTCACTTTAAAATTTTCAAGTAGATGTCCAAACAGAATGTTGTCTTAAAACACTTGAGGAACAGCTGAGGCGGAAACACCTAGTTGATCGCGAACCACTTCAATTCATATCCTTGTGACAATAAAGGATTGAGTAACATATTTTCTTACAAACATATTTTTATCATTCAGCTATTCAAATATCGACTATATTCCACAGTATTTAGATCTATAATCACAACAAAAGTTACTTTGTACAATTGAGGAATCCGACCAGCGTTGGCTAGTCTACCCATCCCCCCTTTCGTCTGTATCTCGTCGGGTACAGAGGGGAGATATCGGTCCAATTTAAAGATCTTATATCATAGAGGGGAGAGGAGCCAAGGAGGCAGATGCGTGCAATTGTCCGAGTCAAAGATCAGAGGAAGTGGCCGGTGCGCACGCGCCGCCGCGCCGTACAGCTGCGGACTCGCCTGCACGTCTTGGCACGGCTAATTATTTGGTATTTGTCACGTTGCTGCGCTGACAGATGAGATCATAATAATTAGAGGAATTAAAATCAGGCAGATGACCAGCAGAGATGAAACGATAGGAAAAATTAAACTATATTAAGATTTCTACTGCAGTTGTTATGGCAATCCTTCTTACTGCAGACTGCTGGAAGAAGTCCCGGGTTTGAGACAAGTAATAATAAGTATACCTATCCTACTAATATTATAAATGAAGTTCGTGAAGATGTTTGTTATTCAATCACGCTCTAACGGCTCAACGTAGCTGTATATACCCATAGGTATTTAAACTTTCATGGTCGTTCACATTACTATTAGAACTATCGGGATATTTTGGGATATTGTTTCAACGTATCTGACGACGTATCAACGTATCTAGTTAAAACTTGGTACATGGATAGATTATGATCTGGGTCCCACACAAATAGAATTCTTTTTATCCACGGAATCCATAACGTTAACGTATCGAGATAATTAAGCATTACGATTGGCAGGTTTCACACACACACAGGTTCACAGTATAGGCAGGCGGCCAATCACAATGCTTCGTTTTCTCAATACATTTATGTTCTACGAATATTTTTCGTGCTGGAGGCACTGTTTTCTTGTGAAAAATAAATAAACCACAGGATAGTCGAATTTTGTGTCATTGTAACTTTATGTGCTTGCTTCGGACTGAACCTGAAACTTTACGAAGGTATTTAGTTATTCCTCCACAGCTATCAGATAGCGTTCATAAAATAAAGATGCAGTGACAAAAAATTGGAAGAGAATGTAATAAAATCGTTATAAAACACACGGTGGGCCGCCATTAAAATTATTCCACGATAAACATATAGGAGACATAAAGATTTTATTGGCTATAAAATAATGTTATGTGTCCATTCTAGATAGTTGGACAGCTTCTAAAACAATTAGGTTTATGTTACGGTCTATTATAGAGCGATATGGGGATAGTTAGAGGACAGTTATGGGTGGTGTATGGGCGATATGAAGCTACAGTCCCGGGTTTCGGCGGAGCGTGAAAAAGCATCTGATGAGGCCGTCAAGCTGAGTGCCACCATTGTAACATTCTGCGTGTCTGTAATAGTAACCCTCTTTTTTGAGACTTTGCCTTCAGCTTACCATCAGGCGAGGTGAAGTCAATTTGACGTGTCCTACATAAAAAAAGGTTTTGCAATAAACAATGCGATGTTTCGCTGAAAGTGTACGCTGTTCTTCATGCAAAAGGAAAAGCACTAAAAAGGTGCCGAGTTGATGATCTCCCTACAAAGATCGAAAGGCTCTCTATAGGTAATGTATAGACGGAAAATATTGCTGTTGTAATGTGGATGTTCATACACATCTGCTTACCCCTTAGAACGAGTAAGTATGATCTTATCCTAGACTGAAAGCACTTTCATTAGTTCATGAAACTTTTTTGTTTCAATTACCTACATATTTATCTCGGGGCATGATTCGTCACCCCATTAACTTCATCCACTTGTAGGGGCAGGAAAGATATTAGTTTCCTATTTGCCTGCCGTCTAATTTCCAACACCTGGAATTTCATCATCATCATCATCTTCATCATGTCGCCAATCCCGCTTGCATCCAAAGCTTACACTTTATAGCCTGGAGCCCGTTTTCCTCCTCAATTCCGTATGTATTGTTTAAGGTACCTACTCACTGTGATGTTTCTCGATACCAAATTCTACACTGTCAGTCTTTTTTTAACCACTTAAGTGGCAGACAAGCACACGGGCCACCTATAGGAAAGTAGTTACCATGGTCTATGGACGTGCAACACCAGGGGCATCACACTCGCCGACCGCGTAAAAACCTTCTAATGCCCTTCTTGAAGAACCACATGCTGTAGTCGCTTGGGAAAACTACAACAGGGCGTTCATTCCAGAGTTTAAGCGTGCAGGAGATGAAATTCCTTTCACCCCGGCCTGAGAAGATACCGGCAAGAAAAGACTCCGCGGGCTTTTTTTTTGGTTGGTGGGGTACGATTATAAAATGTAGCCGTGGCGTGATCCTCATGTCTTCCAATTCGTCTGAAGACACACCATCATACAGGCTAGCAATAGGTGTATACATAGAACTTCACAGAAGTCATTGGCATCTTCAACAAATTAAGGTATTCAGATAACCGTTAGTTGTTATCTTATTTCCCCACTTTCATCACCAGCCCAGTTCCATACGGAGCATCCGTCGACCGTCACCTCAAACTAATATAATTAGTAATGAACTCCTGATTTACGACCCCCGTTGCATTTCTACGCGCCCATTAGCGTCTCAAAAACGAAATAAATAACAAAATTGCAAAATAATTTATGTGATGATACTCACCTATGATAAAAGTCGTTAAATGTGTTTTTATTACTTTTAAAAACACTATAAAAACATTGACCAAACAAAGCTTTCTAGTGTAAATAAACTTTTTGAAAACAGTGGGAACGAAATGGTTTTCGAACTAGTGTATTGTCATTAAAAATGTTATGGCGGCCATCAATTCTGACTGTCACCGTAGTTTTAGTACAAGGTTTTAATTTTTGACATTTATGGTTTACGATTTTAAGTGCTGTATGCCGTATGCCTTTGGAGGAACGACTAAGCTTGGGATGTGTGTGTTTTGGTACGAATTTGATTGTCTTAGCGCAATGGTGTTGGAGTTGGCTAAGAGGTGTATCTGCTTATCATGTTGAACAAGTTGTACGGGGTAACTGAAATTCCCTGTGATGAAGGATGAAGATCCACCAGTGAGGGAAGACAGTGGATAGACGGTTAGGATTGGAAAAAGTGAATCGCTTAGACGGGAATGGAACAATTAGCATAGTACCTAATTGCTTGCTCTTAACCTACAAACCCTATTTGTAGGAATAGGGAATACGTTTGTTGGTTAAGAGTTGTAGGAATATGGACATCAAATAGGAATATGGTGACCTTCTTTTCCGAGACTTTGCCTTCAGCTCATCATCAGGCGAGGCGAATTCAAATTGGCATGTTCTATATATAAAAAAATATGGGGTATCAAAAAGCCTCTAAAGAGGCCGTCAAATAACGTCCACAAATTTCGCCTTCTTACTTAGCTTAAACTCCTACACTAATAAACGTCAAGTTCCCATAAGAAGCTCATAGAAAAAAACCCCATATCCATCCTACATCATTGTACGAACCACTAAAACCGATCCCATAGCACCCTGGCGGTCGGCGCGCACCACCGGCACTACTTCATTACGCGTAAAGCATTCGAGTGATAAGGTGACACTAAATTATACTTATAACATGTATAATGGCCTAATAAAACATTATCTTTGTTCTAGATGAAGAAGTATTTTTTATGTCTTTCGTGGCATGAAAAAATTTATAAATTTATTTGTTTTTGAAGTACTAATAAAGTAGTAACGCTGTTAAAAAGATTCTACGATGAAGGAGCAGAGGTAAGTCCAAGAAACGATGAATGGAATGCGTGAGAACATAGCTAGAGGAAGTAGACTGAGTAGATGACCAACGAGAAAAATTCAAAAAAAAGAACGGCAATGAATTTCTGAACGAGCCTGACCTCTATGGTTTTTAACACTGGCAATTCTGCATTCTAGAACCCATAACACAAGCCAGTTATGCTACGCTTACTTTTGGTCTAGATAGCGTTGTGCAGAAAGTCTTACATTATTTATTTATTTATTTATAATTTCCAAGACATGATGTTCGAAAATCGAATACTTTTACACAGCAACTCGCAGCAACAGAGCGTTGTTATCTCTGAAAAAAATATTGAAATACATTTTTTTTTTCGAATCTTGTTATTTACATTGACCCCGACATTTCGTTAGTATATTTCGAACACGTGAAGATGCGAAAGAGATCGAAGAAAATCGTGAGCGTGAATGCTACGCATGTATGTAGTTTGATTCTCACGTCAATGGCATCAATTTTATTATGCGCGTTTCTGCGATTGTCATTGGACGCTAGCCGAGACCAATGCTGGTCACGATTGGGCAACAACTGATAACGCTAAAAGCGAGTTCCCCTAACGTACAGTACATATATTGGGTGGGTACCTGCCCAATAAAATGGCTATAAAATCAACAAACTAGAATCAACCGGAAACGGTGCGCATAGTGAGGTATGAAAAGAGCTTCACTCCGTGTACTCTCAAGCTGTTGAATGATCTCCCTGCAGTGGCTTTTCCAAGTCAGTACAATATGAGGTTCTTCAGGAAGGTCATTAGAAGGTTAGTGGCCCCTAGTAATATAGGTATCTCCGGACATGTGTCTTGGACGTAAATTGAGACACAAGCGAGGCCCTGGCGCCCGCAGATTGTTTTGTAATTCTACTAATATTATAAACGCGAAAATTTATAAGTATGGATGGATAGATGGATGTATGGATGTATGTTACTCTTTCAGGTAAAAACTACTGAATGGATTTTAATAAAACATCACAATACTATAGCTTATACATCAAAATAACTCATAGGCTATATCAGCGATGAACGAGATCAGAATTGCACGCGGGCGGAGCCGCCTAGTAATCTATGCTTGGTGAATTTGAGCTCGTCCACCGCAGAAACACTCAAGAAACGTGTACTGTGCGTATACCTAGAGCACATTTGTTTAATGTCGGATGGAGAACAGCCCTATCCCTTAGTCGCCTTCTACGACACCCACAAGAAGAGGTAGGGCAGCCCTATTTAAGTCTACTCCACCTGGAACCAACACGTCTCACAGGAGTTACAGGTAATAGCGGGCAAAAATAGATTGACATACTATATGACAATAAACACCTCATACGTCACAATCGCCAAAGCTAAACCATGACAAATTCGAAACGAAAACATAATTTCACCGTTGACACGAACGAAACAAACCCTCCAATGCTACGGGGGCCAAAATGACCCCGATAACATCTGAACACTAACAAACGCGTTACAATTGTTAACGAATGTATATTTTTGTAATAAAGACTTCATACTATACAACCAAATTTTTTACACAGTTCGAAAAACCCTTGTTTTAATGGCAATAAGTTTCAAAATTGTATGTTTTAGCTCTTTTTGGTTGGTGCGCCGATAACAGGCGCCCCGTGGCGCGGCCCGCGAGTCTTTTGTACCGGTAATTTCCGACCCCTCGGTACCAAGTAAGTCATTAGACATTGTACTCGTTAGTTCGGATGACGGTAATTGGTTTCTTTTTGTGGATACTATGTGTATTTTATTGTTGTTGTTCAATAGCTTGTGTGTAAAGAATATGCTAATCTTATTGAAAGATTACTGATAAGTTTATTTGCATGTAACTAGTGGTACAGTCACGGGGAAAACTTATATCGATTCAACCGTACCAGCTTCGTTTATCAACTCCAGTTAAGTTTACAAAGTTTCAGATTTTATAATATTAGGTTGTAGGAAATGGGATGAGATTCGTACGTTTCATTTAAACAGAAAATAATTCAAATTGACGTAGTCATGTGATTTTAGTTTTCGTAGCGCCCGGATGTATTCGAAGGTCAACTGAAGGGTACTATATAGGTTCTTTGTCTTTATCGTAGGAATTTTCTTAAGATCAAATTTTGTAAGGACAGTATGTAAAAAAAGTAATCTTTTTTTTTCAAAGGTACTCTTCGTTATCAAAGCATTTGATTTACCTTTTAATTAAGTAGAGCTAAGTTTTTCTCAGTCAAACAACAAAACATCGGTAAAAAATGGTTAACACGCACGATATTAGAAAAACGGCGCGCTATGCCTATGTAGGTAGATAGATGTTAAAATTCATTAACTAGGTATTTTATGCCAAATCTCGTTCCCGCCTCGATCTAAACAGCTTTTGCTAGCTCTAAATAGCTTGTCTATTACTAATACACAGTAATAACTCACTAGATAAGTATAAAAAATGGGATCAGCACCATTACATTATTTTGATTCACAGGTTTTAAATCATCTGACTAGACTAACCAAACACGCCTCTAATAAACAATATGATAAACTGTCAATAGATGCATATTATGTACTATTTAAGGTCCACTCACATATCCATAAACTATGTATTTTACCCCGCAGCCGCAGCCTTGGGGTCTATACGACCGTTAATAGTTTCCATAAAATAATATTATTAGCGAAGCAAGTTGATTGAGCCATAATCGTAAAGAATATTCCTTTACCGAGGTGTTTACGTCAATAACAATAAAATAAAACTTCCTCCATAGACTATTAATAAAGGAGTTATGTCATACTGACAGATGGTCGGTTTTTTTCTGAAGCTTTGTCTATGGTTGATAGGCGGATTCAATAAAGAGAAATGTCAACTAAGTACCATCATTTAAATTAAAATATGATTTAATAGAACTTTTTTTTAATTGAATTGAATTGTCTTGGTGGAGCATCAATAAGTAATGAGTGTAGCTGCGTGCAATCAAAGAATCAATTTCGTTTATTAAATTTAGGCACATATAGAGCACATATTATGAACGTCAAAATATTACAATTGTGTCAAGAAGTATGTAAACAAAAAATAAAATATTAAATAAATTAAAGTAAACCATTTGAAAATGTTTCTTTCGCTGGTTCGGTAGTTGGTTCTACTGAGAAGATACCAGCAAGAAACTCAGAGAACTCAATTATCCTTTTTATTTATTTATTTATTTTTTAATACGGTTTTTATACAATTTACAATGTGCGGGCAAGAAAGTGATTAGGTTGACCATGCATTTTTATCAATAAGATATTCTTCTACTTTATAATAAGCTTTTTCCATTAGACTTTTTTTCACGTTTATTTTAAAAATATTAAGTGGCATGTCAACCAAATCATGAGGAATTTTATTGAATATTTTTATACTGTTGCCTACAAATGAATTACCAACCTTATGAAGCCTGAGTATTGGCATTGCTAGTTTATCTTTATTTCTCGTATTATAATCATGTGTGTCCGAGTTTTTTTTAAAAGATTTAAGTTCTTCCGTATGTATAAAATATTATCGTTATAATCTCGGGTTTGATTGCCTGTTCTCTATTAAGTGAATTAAATATAGCTAAGAAACTGGTGTATAGGCCTATACTTGTGGGATAGTCTACTAGGGTACTATACTAGATAGTGAATAGGATACTAGTAATTTTTCACTCGCACTATGCATTGAGGACTAGAATTGAGCAGCATGCATCACGTGGAGTTCCCTAATTCTAGTTATAAGAGACCGAAATCCAAAAATGAAGGCGCTGGCTATCAGTAGCAGTGATGTAATTAGATGTTCGAGGACTTCAAGTAACGAAAAAGATCGGTGAGCTCCAAAAGTCAGGGGGACCTTAAGACCCCAAGTTTCTTCACCTTGTCTTACCGTAGTTACGTCACTGCGGAATAATTGCGCCTACAGGACAACGGGCGGTCCCATCACGATGAACCCTTGCACAAAATATTAGGCATGCATTTCATACATTAGATTAACATACCAATAAAACTAAAATATTTTATATCGTATCCGACATGCTCAAAAATAAAGACATCAACCTTTTTTACATCATTTTAATTATAATTATTTTTTGTTTAACAGGCAGGTGTAAGTTGTATATTAGTATGTTATAATATTAATGTTTTATTTTGGCAAGCGTAGACGCGCCCCGCGGTATGTGGGTCTAATCAGATGGCCCAAGTCACTAGAGATTTGGTAGTTTATATTCAGAACTTATTCGTGAAAAGTCTTTTATTCAGAATATATTATTAAACTGGAGCCACTTCTATGCGAGTGCACTATATGAGATCTTAGGCTAGATTTCTAGGTTCGGAAAAAGATTGAGTTGGTCTGGTTGAAAATTCTCAGAAACAACAGCACTCAGAACCATGTAAATGTCATCGATTATCTACAGTAGGCTCTTATTACTGCAGCGATACCTTTGGTAAATGAGGGAAATATAACAGAACTTATAACCGAAATTTATACTGAAAGAGTTGACTAATACTTATCTACCAGGTATCACTGGGACTATGTTCAACTAAAGTAAGAAGCAAATAAAACATATCCGCTTTACTCTTCTGTCTTTACCCTCATCAACCATGACCCTTCGCTGCCGGCGGGGGTCCGAAAGACCCGCGCTCATCAATTATCGCGAGAGGGCCTCGCTCGCCGTAGGATACGTCAACAGGTGCTATAAGACGAAGGTAACTTAATTTACGAAAATACTTACAGTAGCGAGACCCCGGGCTATGTGCTGTGGGTATTTGAGGGTTAGAAAACTAAAAATAAATTATGTTCATAAGTATATAATGTTTAAAATGAAGTGACCGTTTCAATTACCTAAAAATTTAACCCTGCCGATGCTGCTGTCCTCACTAACGAAATGTAGTGTAACGAAATGTAAAAACTGTTACCACAAACCACAAACAAACCAACAATTAATAATAAATGATAAAAGTGTGCCTAATTAGGTACACCTCCATAAATATTGTGTTACTATTATTTTTATTTAGGCTGATCATTACATTCGCGTATGCAGTGATTTTGTTACCGAAGCGAGCCGAAAAGTCCCGATCCGTCGCAGCAATAGATCGTTATTAGGCGCGCGCGCAGCGTGATCACATACCAGCTAAATAGGGTTGTTAAAGAGATATTTGGTTGGGTTTTTTATATACTACTAGCTGTCCCGGCGAACTTCGTACCGCCATATTTTTCCCGTTCCCGCTGCACCTATTTTCTCATCCTTTAAACCATCCTTAACCTAAAATTAGCCAAATCGGTTCAGCCGTTCTTGAGTTATAAAACAACAACGAAAAGTGGCATTGATTTTTATATATTAGATTTAGTTCGCAGATGTAAAGTGGTTCCATGTCCTATGGACGAGTGCAACACCAGGGGAGTCACACTCGTGCTGCCGACCCTGTAAGAACAGAGAGATTCTGTGCCGTCAGCGCAGAAAATAAGTAGGACAAGCGTTTGGTCTACCCACTGACAGGAAAGAACCTCTCCAGTGAGCTCTACTCAGCTCCGGGGTCACAACACGAGGTAAGTAATTAAACCGCGGTTAAGGCGGAGGTCAGGCGGACTGCTCTATTGGGACGGAAATACCGTCGTGTCCTTGGTAAAAATATGTGAATCTAAGATTCATCATCATCATGCTCCTAGCATTATTAATGCATTTTATGGGAGCGGCTTCGATCCACATTTCGCCACCAATTATTTTCGGTCCCACCTAACAGGGGGTAAGCACAGTCCTATCCCTTAGTCGTATTCTACGACACCTACAGAAAGAGATGGGGTGGCCCATAGGACTCTACCGGGAACCAACAAGAATGACATCTTAAAAGATAATTAATTGTGATGTGAGTCAACCCTAAACTCAACAACAAATTGAGACGTCTGTAATTATTTATCCGGACATCATTAGCGGCAATAACGGATATAATTCTACCATCGGTTATTGATTTATATCCCGCGCGGGCAATACCCGACCATAGATATCACTCCTCTATTTATTATAATATCATGCTCTCTCCAAATGAGGTTATGAAAAAAAAAACGTGGTTTATTATGGACGTACGGTTTAAAGAATAAAATGTTATATTATGATGCTAATCTGAGTCAATTGTGATATAAATTCGAAATGTAACCGAGTTATGTAAGTGTTTTGTAATTTTTAATCCAGATTATACAAGTGTACCTACCATATACATTAGTTACAAATAAAAATATGAGTATACGTACTTATTTGCTACTACTACTTACTTAGGTACTATCTAATATCCCTACATTTACCAAATTGCAGCCAGATCCGTTTAGAGATTCCAGCGTGATTGAGTCCAAACATCATCACAATCTTTAATATTAGGAGAATAGGAAGGAAGGGACTGATAGAACTGACTACAGAACTTCGATATCGCCAATAATTGGTTGTGGAAATCAAATGGCAATCGCTTCATTCATGGAAAATATCCAAGTTCAGGCGAATCAGTTGGACTGGAAAATCGACCCCAACTGAGTTGGAAAAAAGTTCTTAGAATGATGAGGAAGGAAGTATTATTTTAAAAGGAATCCAAAAATCGCATTAAAAAACCGAAACAGAATAGATTATTAGATAGAAGGCATTAGTTTATGCGATCGTGGAATCCTGGCTTTGACTGCCAGATCAGTCCAAATTTTACTGAGGTTTCCTATTCAAATTTTGTGTAACAGCACGGACTACTTATAGTCCGAAATTGGTTCTGTATACGGCATATTGCCTCATTCGTCTAGTGGCATTAGCTTATGCGATCGTGGATTCCAGACTTTGACTGCCAGATCAACCAAAATTTTACTGAGGTTTTCTGTTCAAATTCTGTGTAACAGCACGGACTACAGCAGTCAGAAATTTGTCCTGTAGACGGCAGTATTACGAGTAATATGACCTGACGAAATATGGGCGTGAACTACATGTTTCTCTATCCTTCAAATCTACAGACGAATAAAAAAGCTAATTTGTATTACTGTACTAATCGTGACCAAAAACGTTAATGTCCACGATAGCCCGCCATTGTAAGCTACAAAACACGCAATCTAGTTGTTCCACAACGACAAATAACAGCAAATTCTAACAATATATTAAAACGCAAGTCTCAAACAACAAAATATTTACAAACATTTATAATTTCATTCAACTCTTTAAAGTTTACAGGCCCATAAATATTGTGAGACCGTTTAATAAATTATATTTTACAATTGTTTACACTGCATTTTGTGACTAACATGCCCTGCTTTGTTCTGAAATGGGCCAAACAAAGAGCGTTTATATTTTTTTATTGCACTTGCTGGTCCAAACTAGGCCACGTATTGCCAGCAATGGTTTATGTTATGCTGTTTACTAGGTGTTTAAGCGAAGTATCATTTTTAATGCATATTAACGACAGATAATCGTTATACGTTTCTAGATAACAGAAAATTCTACCCTAAATTCCACACATTCTTAATTCAAAAACAACAGTGTGTTTATTAACCATTCGTTACCTACTAATAAAAATATTATGTATTAAAATAATACATTTTTTTTTTCAATATTATTTCAAGCGGTAAGATTTTATCTCAACTTTGAATAAATAGAGTATTAAACATATTGCATTTTGTGACTAACATGCCCTGCTTTGTTCTGAAATGGGCCAAACAAAGAGCGTTTATATTTTTTTATTGCACTTGCTGGTCCAAACTAGGCCACGTATTGCCAGCAATGGTTTATGTTATGCTGTTTACTAGGTGTTTAAGCGAAGTATCATTTTTAATGCATATTAACGACAGATAATCGTTATACGTTTCTAGATAACAGAAAATTCTACCCTAAATTCCACACATTCTTAATTCAAAAACAACAGTGTGTTTATTAACCATTCGTTACCTACTAATAAAAATATTATGTATTAAAATAATACATTTTTTTTTTTCAATATTATTTCAAGCGGTAAGATTTTATCTCAACTTTGAATAAATAGAGTATTAAACATATATTATGTATGTACCTTACCTTACATTTTTCAGTAAAAACTGAAGTTGAATGCACCGGATTTAAGTTTTTGGGTTTTCGGTTACTAATATTCTTTTTAAAAAAGTAAAAAAAATCGATTCTTATCGGTTCATTTATTTCAAGTTTAGGTACAAACAATAAACTACAAAGCGAATTTTACAATAATGTATCTGTGGCTCGAAAAAAAAATTGGCGCGATTTTCAATTAATATTTGCATTAAAAAATTAAATACTGTCTATTATTCACGCCAAAGAACTTTATCTACCTTCTTACAGACCTACATAACACATTTCTCTATTATAATTAAATTCCCGTATGAGTCTTTCTTGGATTTAAATTTCACAAACCTATCCAACAGTAGAAGTTTCCGTAACAATGCATATTAGAATTAGAAACGTTGTTTGTATATTATGTTTTACAGCGGCCATATTTTAGTCTTGTTCGTCCACCCTGCAGTTTTATGGTGCCCCTGAATGGTAACAATATACAATGGCAACATCGACTATGGTTACTCTATGGTATATTACTTGGGACAATGCGTTTCCTAATTTGTTTTGGTTGTGAAGTAAAGTTTCGTTGTTTCAGTGATTTGTTGCTTTAATTTGAATTCTTTGTTCAATATCAACGGGGGATTTGTTAGTGAAATTGTTAGAAATTTTTAAAATATCCGTTTTGTACTATACAAACATACAAGCACTTTCCTATTGGGGTAGGCAGAGACAAAATCTTGCCACTTTTAATGATATTGAAGAAAATTAGTTAGGTACTACGTTTTCGTTATTCGGTCATGCTAAGCCAGACACCATGTCTTCCCCGCCATGCTAAGACTTCTAGAGAGAAATCATGTAGATACTTATGCTATTATTTAAAAAAAAAATTACAGTAATCGCTTACAGGTGGCAAAGCACGAGTGATAGTTGCAGGTGTTCATAAGTCATGATTACCGCTTGCCATCAGGAAAGTATTCTTTATGGCTTAGAGACACATGTAATGTCATTAAGACTAGAATGTATCGATTAATTATGATTTAAGTTTTATTGCGCCCATTTTAATTACTTCCAATAGTTCGAACCGATACAAAATTAATAAATAAAAAAATATTTCCATGTCTCTTAGTTTCAACATGACAGGGACAAAAGTTTTAACAGAAATATAAATCTTTAGCTGTTAAATCTATAAATTAAGCCATAGACAAATCAATATTTTTTTTCTAAAATCTTCTCACGTCGACACCGTTCGTTTTACGCGGCCTAAAACCGTAAAGTTCCTGAATAAAATCATAAAAATGTAACCGTAAAACCAGACTTTTACAGACGGCATAAATCAGTGAGGGGACAAAACTTTGTTTTTATGAGTAAATAAAGTTCTTGATGGTATTGTTAGTTGTAGAAATAAAAGATGTTTAATATTAGATTATTGAAATAAAAATAATGTTCAGATATCAATCAAGAGAAGGACTCCTCCAAATAAAACTTGTTTTTTTTTTATTTATCTAGCTATATTAGCTGTTACCTGTGGCTCTGTCCGTGTGAAATACCTTAAGTATTACTACTGTGACTCACAAGAACTTGTTTCGCGGATGAATAGCTTAAGTATGTGTTCCCGTTGTCGCCAAAGGTTACCTACAAAAGTTCAGGTAAATCCGGTAAAGTGTGTTCGTGTTTCGCATCAATAATACTTTAGTTATGATTGGGTAGTATGTTTCCTGTGCCTTACCTTAACCTTTAAGTACGGTAACGGTACCTATCATACGAGTAGCCCATAAAAAAGGTTAGTTAGTAAGGCTATTCTAGCCTTCTTATTCGTTTTCCTTAACATATCCCAACCCTTTGTGAAATATAATCAATGAAAGCGTTATTAAATATTTTCTAATAAATTTCATGTCATTTTCGACTAATTTAAACATGAAATAAATAAATCAAAGAATAAGTTCTTGACATTTGTTTACCCGCTTTTATCTACAGACAATCAATCGTATGCCAATGATGCCAACACAACAGTGTCCCAAAATCAATCCGTCAACTTTCGTTCGTGGAACGCGCAGAGGCAACACCCATTGAGCCTTGTCCGCACAGTTGGCATTTTGTTCTAGCTCTAAACAATGATAAACAAGCATTAGGACCTTATTCAGAGCCACTGTGCGGACAATGCGACCACGTCACACAATTGAGTGTAATAAAAGGAGAGCTCTTGTCTACAGGAGGTGCGTTTAATTTACAACAAACAAAATAATGCGAAATTGAATTTTAAAATGGACGCGTAAATGTGATCTATTTTGTTTTATTTTGATATTTTCATCTGTGATTTTAAGTAAGAGGGGTAGTTTGACTGTTTAGTCAGAGGTCTCGGATTCGATTCCCAATTAATTGGTTGATGAAGCAACTTCTTTGAATAAATAATATGTAGTTAGTCTACGGGTACGATGACGGGGTATAGAATGTATTTAACCTACAAAAAAATTGGTTTCTAAGTATGTTTATCCTCGTTCTGGAACCCATATACTTAAGTAACAAGCAGTTATGGTTATTTTAGATCTAACTCTAGATAGTGTTATGTAGAATGCCCTATAATACCTAAGTATCATAACTATGCTGATTATATTAGATATCATGTGCTCGGATTAAAGTGACATGTTTTCGTGAATTTCATTATATTAGTTGACAACCAAACAAATAATAAATCAAATACATACAACATTAACTATGCCTGTTTAAATAATCTAGTTAAGTAACAACAACAATACAATTTGAAAAACATAAACAATTCAAAACGATCATTACAAAAGAACTTGCTCAAACACAACAGCTACACTACCCCATACAGTCGTATAACGGCTCCCAAGGCCAGCAAACTGTAACCGCGCAGTAGCACCCACTAGGAGTGATGGATCGCCCCACTGTCCAACTACTTAAACAAATTTAAAAAAAAAAGCTTGGCCCACAATGGCCGATCAGCAGGCGTCTAAAGACAATGAGCGATGTGACAAAACACCCCACGACACGTCCAAAATTCAGAGAAACAGACGATTTCAGAAATGTTGAGAGAAATTTATGGAACTACGCAACTACATATTTTGTTTGGAATGTCATTAGATATTTAGTTAATAAGGTGAAAAAAGTGCTTAAAATAAACGTTACGAACTTATTTCAATATGTCACAGGAGAGTTTAGTTAAGTAACAATTGTAACCTTAAAATTGTAAATTTAAAACAATTTCTGATTATGCCCACTAAATACATATACGCTCAATAAATACATTGGGGAGCAAGCAAGAACTTTTATAACTTTTAATGGTTTTTTTCTTCGGCGGATATAAGCAAAGGAACCTACCAGAAATACAGTTCACATTATAGTTGGGGGCTAAAGTCACATTTACCTACTTACTGTAAACTTTTGTATTTTTTATTACTCATTAAAAAGCACAAAGCGACTCATAATATGAACAATATTGCGGTACTCCTGTCAATATAGCCGGCAGCGATACGTCACTCCCACGCGCCCATAACTTGTTAATATTTTGAAAACGGTCACCATTTCATTAATTGTATTTAGGCCGTACGTTATTTTTAACGTCTCAATAAGCAACAAATAGCTCTTGATTATTTATTAATGATATTTAATAGCCAAAACTTATATTAAATCCGTGTGATTTATCACACAATCTGTATAACAAATGTCCGGATTTGCATAATCTGTTCATTATTACAAAATTATATTTTTTTAATTTGCATCGTTTCTTAAAAATATTTGATGAATGGCGCGGAAATATGGCAACAACTCCTTTTGTGATCGTCAAAGCGGATGTGTTTTTATAAAATACTAGGTCTTCCTATTACTTTTTAATTTACTCCTACAATAGAATAAAGTTTTCTTTGAGTTAATTGAAATTTACCAAAAACAAATCCATATTCAAGTAGAGATACCTAATGGAATAAGAACATAAAAAATCGAACTCTTATTCTTCTTACTCATGATTACTCATCAAATCTTTTTCCTTTTCAACTTGTACAACCTAACCAGACAATTCGTTTATTAGTGATGTGATAAGGCAATCACGTGTGCAACAAAGCTATAGGTACACAAACATGTATGTGACAGGAAGAAAGATTACGGCACTCTATCAAGCGATCTGACAACAGAGTTGAATTCCTACGATTTGTCCCGTCATTGTCCCTCGTAAAACTTGGGACAAAGCGGGAAGAAGCGTGTAATGCTGCTCATAAAACAATAAACCACCCAGTGCAGCTATAGTCAGCGTTTTGAACGCACGCAGCATGCTACAAACTCGCCTATTGTCATCTGTCAAATGCATTTAAAATGGCGCGAGTTGAAAAGCGCGCCAAACCTGTTATCTCCGTACAATTTACTGTGAAATTAAAACGTTTTTCAACGAAATAAAAACTGAAACTAAATAAAAATGAAAACGTTGTTTATTTGATTATTTACTTGGTTTATAACAATTTTTGAAGTAGCTTTCTGATAAAAGACATGCCACTGATAAATTCAGTTGTCTAATAATAATTAAGGTTCTGCTAAACTCTTAGGTCATACCTACGTGAAACATAAATAATACGCCTGTTTTTTTTTTGTAAACCAACCTGTACGTAAATGAGATACAATCAAAATTTAATTTAGCTTTCTCAAAAGTTCATTAAAAATTACAAAACAAGCCCTCTCTCGCGCTTATACCAATAAAATAAAATGTCAACATTTATCAAGCGGTATCGATAAACATCTATTTAAGTTACTAATGAACCGATTATCATCTGTGGACCACATTAAAACGTTTCACAATCACACACGTTGAGGCAACACTGCAATAATAATTAATTATTATATTGGTCACACTGGCAAGATTGCCTTTCGATTACCTACATTCAATTTGTTCATGAACGTATTATAGATCGTTTTTTTTTTTCAGTAGATTAAAAAGTGGACCAACAAACTTAGTCACTTCGAAAGCCAATGCCCTTGCTAGAAACTAAATTTAATTATCAATGTAAATCCTTTTATAATTTTTATATTGGATGAAAACAATTAAAAATCTTTTAGTTAGTAACTGTACATTTACTTACAGTTAATCTAGTAATTGCAAATTATATACCTCCTTCCTTATTGCACATTTTATTCGGAATCAGATTCGGTAGAGATATTAACATATTATTAAATGTAATTTTGTGTTTTACGGACGCCTTACCTCAACAAGGAAACAACGGAAGTAATTTTGTATGTCGATGTCGGTAAGTAGGTATGTTAAATTGTAAAAATAGTAATGTAAGTATCATAAAAATGTAAGTGTAAATTATATTCAAATCATTTAAGTATCGACACAACTTCTTGACCTTACGATTACATACGGTTTCATTCAAAGCAGAGGTCATCCTAATTTGGAAATGTGATTCATCAAAATTATAACTTAATTTTACATTCAAGGAGAACGCATACGAATGTGAAGCAATCCCAATCTTAAATGAGACATTCCCATAAACATTGCCACATCACAAATTAACCCATAACACTAATTTACTACATTTTAAATTTCTAGCCATTGATGTACGGTACGAGATAAATCTATTATCTGGCGAGTCGGCGATTATTATTATTTTAATGTTATTATATTATACAAATTATTATAATCTCGGAGGCCATATTTATTGCCGTGGTAATCTCTTTTGAAACGCCGCTTATGAGGTAAGGAGGAACGTGTAGCGCGATGAACATTTTCTAAAATTTAAGTCAAAAAGAGCTGCTGGCAGTGTTACTTCTCAGCATGAGGTCCTGGGGTGATTGGAAGCAAGTCTATTGCCGTTTATTAGTCACCGTTCAAGACTCCATGACGATACTGAGAATTTTTATCAAGACGAATTTTTTTCTTTTCTTTATTGCTTACTTCTGCGGACTCAGGTTTTGGCAATAAATACTTAAGTACTTACTCCTGCTTTAAGCCATTGATAGCATTCAGAAACTAAAGTAGGTAACAACTTTTTCATCCTAGCGTTAATCCCAGTGGCATTCGAAGCTTTCACCTCGGAGCTTTACTGGTCTAACTGCGAAATTGGCTAGGCTTCGATTCTGTTATGACTTTGATAGGAACTAAAATACCATCAATGAATAATTCCAATAAATTACATGAAGCTTGCTACCCAAAAGAGATGGATTATTCTCACTATTCTCAGTACTTACCCTGGTAACTGCTAGGAGTGTTCGTTTCAGTTACACTAACTACACCTAATGTATTCAAAGCTACTGAAAATGATGAACTTCGACTATTCCAAGAATGTTTAAGGAACATCACAACTTCTTGCAGTTAGCTACCTTAAGATTTTTAGTATCGCATCCACTCATATTATGCATCATTTACTCACCACATTAGAATCTAACCCCCAATAAAACTTCAATTTCAAAATTACATGCACAATATACAATGCATTACTTCACAATTCCCCTTCATAAAGAAACCCAGCCGAACAAAAACCATCTTCTACCTCTGTATCCGTTTACCCTTTAAAGGCGTAAGCAGCGTGATATACGGGATATATCGGCGACAATTTATTTAGACGAGAAACCCTTGCTTCCTCACAACATCTCCAACAATACAAAACCGATCATAACTCCATGAATTGAGAGTCCAAAATCCATTGAATGAGGAACTAAGATGAGCCACAAAAAGTGTTTCAAATTAATTTGAAGCTTTTGAATTTGATATAGGGTTGATTTTAATATGACAACGTTTTCAAAGGCTTTCCGTTCGTTGCAGGCACCGTGCTGAGCTGAGATGATTGCAAAACGAATAAATAATTCGCACGTAAAGTGAGCGCATATTACATGTCCTCCGTTGCAACATGTTTATTTTTAAACAGGGAGACGGGAGTAAGTTATTAAAACTGTAATGTAAGAAAATGGCGATGTCTTATTATATTAGCCAGGTGATGGTGACGGAATTATTAATGTGAGGGACTTTGTATTTATAGGGTATGTTCTCATATCGTCTATTTGTGCCAACAAGGATTTTAAACTAATGAGGTGTATCACAAGGTAGTGCGTTGGGCCCATTTTTATTTTTTGACTTTCATGATTCAAAAATTATGTGTTATAATAACAAAGACAAGGTTGTTTAATAAGATATGGGTATCTTAAGGAGGAATTTCTTCAACTCAACGCATTTTTCGTTAATAATATGTTCTATAATAGCTCTGAAAAAAAAACTTAGAAAACAAAAAAAATATTGATAAATTCCCCACCTGTTTTCTACAAAATACTGCAAAACATACAAATCAACTTTTGTACTTCACAATAAAAGCATTCCTTATATAATTAAGACTGACGTATACCCATCGTTCTTGATCCCAAGTTCCAGACCAAAGAAACCCGTTCGAGAGGAAGTTGTAACCCGATTCGTTTCCGATGCGTGTCGTAGGCGGGGGGTTAGGTGGGCATCAAAGGCGCCGCCGCGCGGCCACGCCCCCCGCGCCTTGTGCACACACACCGCCAACCCTTTCACCGCGCGATGTTGTTCACAAATAATGTTACTTTTGTTTATTTTCCTGTAGCCTCGTTACGTCAGTACGCTTGTGAGTGTATTTCGAGCTGAGGCTAAACTGTATGTGCAAGTAACATTTTCATAGTTCCTAGTATACCCACAATATCGGTATAGATGCTAAAAGATGTTGCCTTAAAAAACATCCAGCTTTACAAAACATATCTAGAGAAATGTGGGTGCTAGCACCTCTGCGTACCCCTTCGGGGATATAGGCGTGAGTTTATGTTATGTTATGTTCTCTAGAGAAAAGGGAAATATTATTGATATAAGGTTACTACTTATCTGTATCAACAGAAATAATTGGGCACCTGCTTAATAAGTTATTTATTTATTTAAATACATTATACAAGTCACAATAAAATTTAATCAAGTCAATAAATTAATCAAATAACCCGCCCCTGACCGCTCCCGGCGCAAAAGTGCCCATCACACTCGCCGCGTTTCCACGCTGGACTGCGATGGCCAGCCTTTGCACCAGGAACGCTCCGGAGCGGGAGTCTCCAGTAGTCTCTATGAGCCTGCTTTCTATGTCCCTAACAAGGATTTTGGCCTCCTTGCTCCAGCTCCCCAAGGTCCTGGTGGAACCTGCTTAATTGTCTAATCAAATTAGTCATAATAGTTTTAATGAAACTTAGACACACTAACGGATCTGTC
The DNA here is from genome assembly GCA_914767945.1 of Eilema depressum. Taxonomy (NCBI): domain Eukaryota; kingdom Metazoa; phylum Arthropoda; class Insecta; order Lepidoptera; family Erebidae; genus Eilema; species Eilema depressum. The sequence goes on from OU612020.1 coordinate 22,520,207, forward strand.
TAAAATTTGGCATAGGGATAGATTACAGTCTGGAAAAACACAAAGACTACTTTTATGACCTAGCGGGAACGGGAACAAAATAACACGCGAGTGAAGCTGCGAAATGAATAAATATTTGGTATTATTTTCAATTATCTTTTCAACTCTAGAGTCTAGACTTCCGCACTTAATTCCTAGATCCACGCATAAGGCGAGATGGTGTTTCTCTATTTTTCTATTTTATTTTTGTTGTCGTAATCAAAATAACGTAGGTGTGCCCACACATAAAAAATGAACAGTGACAGTGCCCATTAAATGGTGGTCCAGTGGGCCTGTTGTTTAAGGATCAATTAGTTGACCCTACAATAGAGGCGAATGTCATTATAACACAATTACGCACAAGTTGATGCCTTATTGACCTCGCGACAATTAGGGCCTGTGCTCTGTGCTCGGTGCTCACGCGACTTGTGGCCTGGTTCTCTTTTGTGGTCATTGTTTTGAATAAATATAACATCACGTAGGTATATTATCATCATCATCACAACGTTCGTTAGTCCAAAACTGTGCTTAGGAACCCGGAGTTTAATCTCATAAGTTTGATTTGGTTTATTTTGCCTACTGCCAGAGCACATTGCTCCAATAAAATCAATAGTAAAACATATAACAGAGTTGTAAGAGAACGGTGTAGGATTTAGGCCCGTACCGTACCTATATAAGAACGACTTTCAGTCCTAAATCTCGATTTATATGAGGACAGATTGACAGATTCTCAATACCTACAATCTGTCGTCAGATATATCAAGATTCAGAATTCTAGAATATGGGCGCGGGTTCGATCCCCACTCAGTGCAAATATTTGTATGCTTGGGTATATGAATATTTGCATTGTTCTGGGTGTTTTCTATAATATGTACGATTGTACGTCTACCTATCTACCAAAAAAAATCTAAGTATTTTCATCCGCATTCTAGCTAGTTAAGCTATACTCACTTTGGGTCTATTAGATAGCATCGTGTAGCCTTAGGGTTGCCATAAGTGTGGGGACCCAGACCGGGACATTTGAAGAAAAATTAGTAAAGGTAGAAAAATAGGAACTTTTATTACAACAACTTTTAACACTGCCATTAGACAAGCGTTAAACAAGCAGGCAGCGACCCGGGCTTCCTATGTTTTCTGAAAGGCGAAAAATTATCAGAATTAACTTCTGATAATTGTACAAAATATTTTGACGAAATCAACATTAAGTTAAACATCATCTTCATGTAGACGCTTTCTCCTGATTGCATCCCTGGCCAAGATGACCCCGGAGCTCAGGGTCCGCCTTCCGGCTCTTCCTCCTCCACTTGACACGATCTTGGGCGTCCATGGTAGTGAGACCATTTGCACGCATATCACTCTCCACGACGTCAAGCCAGGTCTTCTTGGGCCTACCCCTTCTACCTGGACCCGGCGGGGGCGCCATTGTCAGGCATTTGCTACCCACGTATCCTGGCGGTTGCCGCAAGACGTGGCCGCACCAGCGAAGGCGGCTCTCTTGCATTTTATCTGCGATGTCATGGACATGAAGGCTGCCGCGGCTGCAAGAGTTCCTCGCGCAGCATTTTTATCTCCGTGACATGCAGCTCTTACGTGCTTACGCTATTGCTCTCACAACCATGTAAGAGGACAGGCTTAACGATCGTCTTATAGACCTGCCCCTTCAACCTGACTGGCATTTTGGGATCACCCGTGACGCCAGTCATTTCTCACAACCTGGCCCACGCGGAAGCAATGCGTGCCCTGATGTCGTAGTCGATTTCACTGGTCACATGAAGTACAGATCCCAGGTACTTAAATACCGAATCATCGCCTATGCGGACCGGTGTGAAATCTGTCGAGTTAAACGCTAAACTTTCTGTCATCGCTACATTTAGCTTCATACCACCGTTCTCAAGCGCTTCATTCCACACTTTCACGTGTTGCACCAATCTGCTCCTGTCCGCGTCCTTCAGCGCAATATAATCAGCATACATGAGCAACCACGGAGGCTGCTTATGTGGTTTTCTGATACGGTCCAACAAGACGTCTAATACCGAGCTGAACAAGTAAGGACTAAGGACGGATCCTTGGTGTACTCCGATGGTGATGGGGAAGGCTTTTGAGTCACCAAAAGCACTCCGAACCACGGAACCAGAATCATGATACATATCTTGGATGGTCTCAATGTAGGTCTCTGGAACTCCCTTAGCCCACAGTACCCACCAGATCACCGCGCGAGGAACACAGTCGAAGGCCTTCTGCATGTCTAAGAATAGGCAGTGCAGGGGCGTGTTCCTCGCCCTGTATTTCCCCACCACAATCCTTAGGGAGAACACCGGATCAATGATCCCGTGCCCGGGACGAAACCCATACTGACACTCCAAGAGTGTACTCTCCTGTCGGATCCGGGAGTCGATTATCTGCTCATAGAGCTTCATGGTGTTTATCTTTATACCGCGGTTACTTCCACACTCCTGCACCGATCCCTTGCCTTTAAATACTGGCGTAATGAAGCTCAGTCTCCACTGGCTCAGGATCTCACGGTGAGAAGTACGCGGTTATACAGATTTTTTAGAATGCTCACACCACGAGCACCCAATGCACCCATTGCCTTCCAAGCCTCGATGGGGATTTCGTCGAGGCCGAGTCTGTACTTCTGCAGGCGTTATCGGTGGCACTAGTCCTTGTTTCGGAAAGAGGTCTGGTGGATGCACCTCTTGCTGCTTATTCAGCATGTCGTTGGAAGTATGAGCGCCATCTGTTCTTCATCGCGTTTTTCTCGTAAAATCATTGGCCCCGGGGTCTTTATTACTCATTAACATATTCATGTATGGAAAAATATCAGCGCTTTCGTCGTTCTATCTACGTATTAATAGCCTAGCTACTTAGTCGCGTTTATTGTAGGTATATTACTGTTTACCAACCAAGTCCAGCTCTCTAATATAATACTAAAAATGTTTAACCGGGACAATTTGCTTATTGGCCGGGACGCCGGGACACCAGGCCTCAAACGGGGACATGTCCTGGCGTACGGGGACGTATGGCAACCCTATGTAGCCTACAATATTTATTTATTTCATTACTAGCTTTTGCCCGCGGCTCCGCCCGCGTGGATGTCGGTTATCGCGACCAAACATAGCCTATGTCCTTTCTCGAGATCTAATCTACCCCTATACCAAATTTCATCAAAATCGGTTCAGTGGTTTGGGCGTGAAAGCGAGACAGACAGACAGACAGAGTTACTTTCACATTTATAATATTAGTAGGGATTTATCTTCAAATCTCAAGTAAATAAGTTCCTTCTAGGCAATCATGTTGTTAATAGCTTATCAATGACAAAAATTCCTCTCCTTTATGATCAGAAGAAATATTATTCAATAACAACTCCATCCCCGGCCTGTCAAAACTCGCATCCTGACGAGCCCATGATTGAGCCATCACAGACTCGCAGTATTCATTAACCATAGATCGGTGCATTCTTTTATAAAAAGTCCGTCTTTGATAGACAAACCGGCCGTGTCTGTGGTATAGAATTACTTGCACTATTGTTCTCTGGGCTATTCAGGGATAAGTATATTGATGTTTATGGACATATTAAGCAATTTTTTTCTTTATTACGAACATAATTATTATATTAAGATTGTCTATTTTTTTTTCTTTAAAACCTATTGGTGACTCATTAGATACTAATAGATATTAAGTTGATAAAAAAACCTCAGGTTGACTGGTAGATAATGCCTTGGCAATAATTCCGCCTTTGTACAATTTTTATGTGGATAAAGTTTAATGAGATAAATTAATTAATAATGTGTTTGCCGGTAAAACACCCCTGTGATGTCTAATAATGACTATTATTCATAGTAGGTATAGTCATAGATTTTTATTCAATAGATATATACTTAATTGTTTCTTATTGACATCAATAATAATTAAACGAAGAAGGCTACTAAACAGCTAAGGATATTCTCCATTTGACTGAAAAATCCTAGTTGACGAAATGTGGGTGTTAATACACCTCTGCCTACCCCTTCGGGGATTTACAGGCGTGAGTATAGGTACGTATGTATGTAATAATTAAACAATAATATAAGTTTACCACCGCTTCCGAAGCGCTCTGGTAAAGAAGAAACGGCGCAACAAACTCTACTGCAGCACTACATACAGTCACGTGCACTGATATGCTTACAGTGATAAATTTGCAAAATTCAAAAACTGCAAAAAAATGCAAAATGATAAAAATTTACATTGTTGCGAGAAATCCCGATGATTACAAAGAATATATTGATAATTGTGACTATTTATTTCTGAAATTTTCAGAGTGAACATTTATTCAAAATTCTGTCCGTGTATACATTTCATTGCACGTGACTGTACATACTACATAGAAGTGATTCGTCTTCTTCTTATTTTGTTTAAATCGCTCCTTGCATCGATTATGTAGGTACCGATGATTCTGCCAGCCTCAAGGTGGAGACTGGAGAGTAGGTTCAATCGTTTATAGAGGTCTCTAGGTATTTATGGGACAGTAACCTAGTAGGTTTATTCCTTGTCGAAGTGATTGTTTTAAACATTTCTTTACAGAGCTTTACAGATAAAATTGTCAATTACATTGTAACCAAATGTCTTGACATGTTGACCTTTTCAGATGTGAGTCAGGAACAGCTGTCCCTTTATTGATGCGGCGCGCGTCGCCGAGCTGTTCTCCACCAGAGAGTAAATATACGGCCCATGACAATGTGCCCGCTTGACTGCAATAGGCTCGCTCCCTATTACGTTACGTGTGACCGAAAATTATAGCTGGCGAAATGTAAGTGTTATTACCTCAATACACATATTATGCTTACTCCACAACCTTTAATTCAACTTTGAAAAAATGGTGAAAGTACATCTCGAGTAGAACTTCGTCTGAAAAAACTATGTTTTATAAAATCTCCTTGAAAACTCCCTTCAACAAACTCACAGACGGACTGTTATTTATATGTATGCTTGTTATACAGTAACAAGCTGTCTCGTGTTGTACAAATAACGGTATCGCGTTACCGAGCATGACGCCTCACACTTGTGAACAACGATGTTTTGCTCTAAGCGATTTACAGGAAGGAGCTAAAAACGTCATGTTTACTAAAGAACTCTTGGATAGTAAGACTTATATGATTTGATTAAGAATGAATAAAGTGAATTACCCAGGCGGGTCTCGAATCCGCGACCTTACAGGGGGTCACGTCAATTTGACTTCTCCTCGCCTGATGGTAAGCTGAAGGTAAAGTCTTGAAAAAAGAGGGTCACCATTATAGACACGTACCATGTTACAATGTTGGCACTCAGCTTGACGGCCCGGCCTCATCAGATGCTTTTTCACGCCCCGCTTAACTGGACTGTAAGAAGGAGGGGAACACGTGAACTGGTAAAGAATTCCAGGTCTTAATGGTGCGGCAGAAGACAGGCAGGTACCTGTTACTCGGAACATATATCTTCGACCTTAAATGTGCTCAAATGTATACCTAAATTACTCTAAACGCGCAGTGCAAGTTTTTTTTGGGTGTCATACGGATAGCACAGGGTGCTCTGCTATGGGCGAGTTCAAATTCACCAAGCATAGATTATTAAAAAACCTCGCTTAATGCCTCGCTTGTCTCGCGACTTAGGTCCAAGATACGTGTCCCGAGGTATACCTAAAGTCTAACAAATTGCGAAACTCTTGAATTTTTTAAAAATAATCTTGGAAATGGAATGTAACATTGCTAAAGACAAAATAACAACTGATTTCTGTGTTGAGTGCCACTTTTTTACTTTTTTTACAGCGTCTTGTAACAGATACAGGCTAATGTTTGTGCAGTAACACGAACAGTGTTACAATAATACGACAAAACACACTTCGAAAACAAGGGCTCGTTGAACGTGAACCAGTCAGTAGGCAGCAATATCACGTTACATTCGTCCTCTCACTCGCTGTCAGACGTGATGTGCGACGTACCAATGTTGTTTCAGTTTGTTTAACAACCAAAATATAAAGGAGATGGGGAGGCTTTCATACATTCTTGGGCCAAAAATGTAATAAGATGAGGGTGGTATCAATTAAGAGCTTATAAATTATTAAACCATCCCTGAAAATTCTGCAGATTTTGGATATCTGAGAGCAGAGTTATAAGAGATTTAGTAAAAGTGAGGTTATGCAAGAAATTGACATTTTAGAACTGTGATTTCTGTGGTGTTTTAATAGAAAGTGGTCATTTTTTTATCTTAAAATACTTTTAAATTGTACTCTATTATATTTCACTCAGGGATAATGTACGAAAACTTACAAAGAGATTTTAAAGATATGGAGTACAAGGATGTTATGTTAAAAAAAAAACACTTTAAATAATAATTATCTTTTATTCTTCTTCAATAATAATTAAAGTATTGTCTAAGAAGTGCGCAGGTGGAAATATATTACCTTATTTACTTCATTTTCTATGCCACAATTCACACAGAGATCCATGTCAAAATCCAAAATACCGAGCAAAACTCAAACAAGTAAACAAGTTTATCATTGTACTTTATGGTAACCAGGAGCAAGCTGAGAAGTCCGTAAAGAGAAATCACTGTTAAGGGAATATAATCAAGAAATCAACTGGAAATACTCAAAACGCAGAAGTCAATTGATCATTGGATTTAAACCAATAAACTGATACAGCATACTGATATAGCATACTTTTGTACATATTTTATAAACAATTGTATATCCCATAAGCCGTGTAAATATACAATTTTTCGATAAAATAATTAATTTTGAAGATTGAATAAATAAACTGATTGACTGAAAATGGAGCTGTCAGCTGTCACAGCTTAAAAATACAGTTGATAAACACAGGAAATAATTAATCGATTAACGGAAATCGATTCAGAATTTATTTTTATTACACTATTATTTGGTATTTTAAATGGTTATTATTATTATAATGATTAAGTTTTCTTCACTCTGATTGATTTAATATCAAATTGTGATGCAAGTGTTTTAATACGCAAAATTGTTTAAATATTTTTTAGTAATCGATATTTTATTTTGCTAGTGGAATAAACTTAGTTTTAAGATTACTCGTCTTCCAGACTTTCAATTGAGCTGGTTTTTTAATATTTTGAAATAGAAAAAAATACCGCTTTTTTTAAGTCATATCTCAACTCATTACAATTTTGGCCCAGAAGTCCCCGTCTCCTTTCGTGTTAAAAATGTTCAGTAAAAAACATAAACAAAAATATTTAAATTAAGTTTAAGGATTGTGACTTGTAGCGCCATCTAGTAATGAGTAGGAGAACCATTAAAATATATTTATATGTACGTAATAAAATTAGTAGAACATGTTTTTTATTAATAATTTCTTTAACATTGCTTATTTATTTGGTATAATTCAAGTAGATGGAGGTATTTATTCCAATCTCGTTGGATTGTGCAGTAAAGTGATTAATTTCTTAGATTTGCTACGTGCTACTAGAGGGCGCTGCACGACATGTACAAAATGTTTTTTCTTCAAGTGTATGTAGATGGCCAAATCGAGAGAGAAGGTATGAGATAATGTCGCAGCCAACTACATAGCTTAATCACCTGAATCTGATTAAGCTATGTTGCACCTTTGCGCCTTAACCTTAAGGCGCATCGCAAACAGGAGACGATACGGCGCAGACGCGATATCTGCACAAACAGCGTGGAAATGGTACGGCTCGGATTATTATTATAAAAGATGCTATTTAGTGAAAATAATACTTAATGCACACCGCGTTGGGTTTTTTTTCGAATAGGTTTGGACGAACCCGGTTCCTTTAGTACCACGCGATATCTGCGCAAACGCCACGCTGTTTTCGCAGATATCGCGTCCGCGCCGTATCGTCTCCTGTTTGCGTTGCGCCTAATATAGATATAGCCTTTTTTCTTCTGATGCGATTCTTGGCTAGGAAATTTCATCAACATCGGATCCAAGACTTCTTTGAGTACCTACCTACTTTTCGCTATACTTCACAGCACAGTTGAGTTCCCAGAGGGTTAGGCAGAGGTGAATTAACTTCTACATTTACAGACACCGAATAGGAGAAGATGGGGTGGCCCAAATTCTACTCTGCCGGGAACCACGTGGCATAGTAGAAAATAAAGAAACCTAATATCAGGATGATACTACATATACAATTTTACTAAACAGTGTAGTATTGTACGTGTAATACGTGTTCTACACATTTTATTCTTCTGTCAGTCATCTCAACTCTAAATTACACATCATATTTCTTATAAAAATCATTGGAGCGAACACTTTCAACATGTCGAAGGACACTTGACACATCCATCGCGAATTTCATTTCAATTTAATATAAATTCCCACGTTTTACAAAATGACTTTTGTTCACAAACGCACTGATTTGGAATAAATCTGAGTGACTTGTTGACACGGCATTGTAACATTTTGTAGCTATCCATTGTTATGTTTGAAGTATTTCGTCTTGTTCACAAAGAACCTTTACAAAAACATGTGTATAAGTATTTGTTGCAAGGTGTAAAGCTGCTTAAAATGTTAAACTACCTATATTAGTTTAATTCACACCATTCACGGTGGCTTCATTCGATTTTGTAGAGCGTACTCATTTCGTTGCCTCTATTTTCTCTTTATCGCATGTCAATCGCTTGGATAACTTAAAACCAAAGTTATACTTTTAATATTGTAGGTATAAACTCAGGATTAGGCGCACAATGCCACATTCGCAAAATGACATATTGAAATTTCGCTAAATGACAAATTCTCAAAATGTCATATTCTGAAAACGCCTAACAGCGTTTGTCCACCGCCACCGTCACCGGGACGGCACCGAGAACGAGATTATTTCGCTATCGGCGGCCGGGATGACGGCGCTCGGTTGACGGGCATGCGGTGGACACATGGCCATAGTAAATGTATGTATCGCTAAATCGGCGCCGTCATCTCGTTCTCGGTGACGTCCCGGTGACGGCGGCGGTGGACAAACGGCCTAAGGCTAACCTTTCCGAGTCGGGGTGGGCAGTGTCCATTTTTTAATAACCCTAATATTGGTTAACTGACCGGATAAATGTGGCATTGTGCGCCTAATCCGCACATTTTATAGTGTGGACGCCAACCCATTTTGCTAGTGTGGCCTTTTGCTAGTGTGGCATATTGAGAAAAGACATTTTGCGAAAGTGTCATTTTTTGCGACAATATGTTGTCATTTTGAAAATGTGGCATTGAGTGACAAGATATTACCTACTGATTAAAGTTTACACGAATCTCACTCAATGAAATAAAACAACTTGGTTGACTGAACCCGCGACCTGCCGAAAAGTGGCCGAAACGTCGGGTTAAAACTAAATAATAACCAAGATATCGCGATAGAATCCGCTAACAACTGAGTAGTTTTATTTCAATGGATTTTAACTTCATAAAGCTTATCAATAAACTAATTCAATTCGGCTGACACTTTTAGCCCTCAATAGGTGCGAGTGTGTTCAGAGGGGGGCTAGGAAATGCCTTGTTGGGCCACCTGACACCCCGACATTTGACATCCAAAACAGCATGCGGTTTTAGTCGGGTCGAGTCGGCTAGCTGGAGGGGACGTGGGGTATGTCCGTGGGGATTTCAGCACGAAGAAAAAACGTATATTCCTACTGAATGTGCTGACATCTAACAGCGAAAGTAGGTAATATATTTGTAGCGACATCTAGTATGAAGTGGAAATACCAGGCCGGTTCATCAAACTTTAAATGTCTACGTAATATGCAAGTTATGCACATACTGCACTAGATGTCGTGAATCAACAATGTTTTAAACAAATTGCTTGTAGGCCTATAAGGGAATAAAGGCATATAGGGGGTATAAGGGGGTTGTAGAGTTATAAGGGTCATAAAGGCCAACGAAGAAGATACTTTATATTATCACAGTCACAATACTTAAAGTAAAATATACGATGACACAGTTAGTTTGGTATACCTGTACCCAGACAGTTTTTTTTTCAGAAATCTATACTATATTATTCCTTCAATGTCTGTTGATTTGGCTTATATGGTGTACGGTTTTTATGGGCCACTGCCTGACCTTCCAGCCTCAGAATATTTACAGGTGCACCAGATAGAGGCAAGGTTTGGCCCCAAAGGGAGGCCTCGTACACCCCTATTCGTAAATCTTACTAGGTTCTTACGCTAAAATACTTACTATTCAGTACTTACTTACCTAAGGAGGTATTATAAATGTGAATAGTGTATGGATGTTTGTTAGTCAATCACGCAGAACGGCTGAACGAATCGAGTTAGTGTTACATTTATTTTTTCCATCAGCCGCTGTCAGTGTCGATCCTATAGAGACAATGTAAAGGTTCCGTATCTACCTATCATAATAATGCACACTGAGATGAGAACTTTCTAATAATTCGTACAATTTAGGAATTATGAGATAGATATTGAACTCTCTTCACGACTCCCCTGGTGTTGCACACGTCCATAGGCTATGGTAACCAGTAATTACTTTCCATCATGTGGGCAGTGAGTTTTTTGTCTACCAGTTAAGTGACACAAAAAATAATGTATTGGGGATATTTATTTCACCAATTATTGTCGATGTGACTAGTAACCCATGCCTTTACAGATTTCTAGAACTAAAAAACTCGGAGATAAGTAGTGGACAGGCAGACGGATACATCAAAACTAAAGCTAAGTCAACTAGTAACTACGGAACCCTAAAAAGACAGACTTAATTTTGCATTTGTAATGTTAGTACGGAAGGCCAATCGGCTGCCCAAATTCAAAACCCAGTAAGTGTTTTTTAACAAATTTTACAGGAGAGCGTAAAAACATAAAACGGGCAAGCCTTTCAAAAGTATTGGGGTTAGAGTAATAAAGTGATATTTTTTGGATAGAGTACTAACCACTGACTACATAATGAGTAAAATATTTCGATAATAATGTATATTGCACGTTTTATACCCCTTACTAACTTTGAAAATGGAAATCCCAAATTTTTCCTCTGTCCTGACCCGTTTCAAAACCACCTAGTATATGCATGTTTCGTAGAGGTAAAATAAAAAAATATGAATTTCTGCATCAATCAAGTATTTTTATTGTTTAAATTAACATACAATTAGTTAGAAAAGTAAGAATATAATCGTGTGCGCGCGGCGGCGGTTGTAGGCGGTAAATGCGGTAATCTGCTCCAATTTCACGCCCAAGATCAAAAACCTAGTAAGCCACATTCCCAATAACAAAACACAGCAAGACTAAGTGCATGTGACTTGCTGAGTTTTGAAGTTGTAAATGCGAGTTGCTAGGTTTTTGATCTTGTTTTCTGAGAGTAAAAATGCACTTACTAGGTTTCATGGTGTCAAAAAAACTGTTATTTTGTAATGCTACGTTTACATACTCGCGGCAAAGCGAGGGAAGTGGCGAGAGAAGTGGGCAGAGACGTGGTGTGAATGGTATATTCGTCATACCGCGAGTACTGCCGCGTATGTTGCGCAAATACTAGCGCGATGAACTATACGAGACCGCTAGATGGCGCTAAGCTAAATAAAACACGACTTTCGTTATTGCTCCTCGAATATTTACTTTTAAAAATATTTATATCGATCTACGGAAATTGTATAGTAGTTGAAAGTGATAGTTTTTATTAATAATCTATTTAATTAATTCGCTATGCTGTAAAAGCTTATTGCGTACACTGCTACAGCGTTGTCCTCCATACGTTTACGTCCGTCTCCGTTGCAGGGCGAATACTGTAATGCGGACCAACGCGATGATGGGAGTGTGTGAATGCTAGGGCATTAATCGGGCGAATATTTCTGGCAACACGATGAGCAATGCGAGCGGCAGTATGTAAACGCGGGGTAAGATTTTAAAGCAGGTGTCTTCACAAGTCGATGCGGTTCCCTATGAAAGTTCGAAATATGGAAAAAAACTGTTTTCGTAAAAAATGTCCCTTACTGGGTTTTGAATTTGGGCAGTCGCATTAAGTTAGACTCATTGTACTTACTTAACGCTATATTAACACGATTACATACATACTTATACCACTATTGCGCCGGTCCCACCAGTAGATAGTTGACACCCGACACCATATCATATCACACGGGAAGACAAAATGGACGTCAATTTCTCGGATAAAGTTGTATTAGTCACCGGCGCTAGTGCAGGTATAGGAGAAGCCACTGCTCTGTTGTTCGCCAAGCTTGGAGCCAGGTTGTCTCTCGTCGGCAGGAACGAAGAGAACTTGCGGAGTGTGGCCGACAGATGTGGGCAAGAGAAGGGTCTACTGCCTCTGTGTGTAGTAGCTGATCTCGCCACGGATGAAGGTGTGGAGAAGACTGTTAGAGAAACAATCGACCATTTTGGGAGGTATGGAGTAGTGCATAGTTAGCTACAATATTTGTGAAACTTGTGACTGTAAAGATTCATCGTGTTATCAATTTTTCAATAGTTGAATCCATTTTAAATATGTCGCCTCTTACTCACCATTCTCTGAGCCTTCTCCCAACATAGTTGGCCGACTCTTTTCAGTCCTTTAGGGCCATCTCGTCCACTCTATCAAAATGTCCACCGTATCAATATGTCCACTGTATCATAATGACTACTACAAGATGTCCTATTATCAAAAAGACCACTGTATCAAAATTTCTAGGTACTTTATCAAATTGTCCACTGTATCAGAATGGTGTGACTGTGTGTATTGTCTACTGTGACTGTAAAGTTCAGCCGAACTTCGATATTTGCCGTGAAGCGACTACCATCTGACCTTGACAACCAAATTGACAAGTCCCGAAACATAAAAACTACAAATTGACAATATCGAAATTCCGTAATTAGACTAGTCGGACTTTTTAGGCCTCGAACTACCTGAAACCACTGCTAAATAGATGTTCGTATAAAAACCGGGAGCGAACTGCTTAACGTACTCCCGAGGCACGGCAACATACAGACATTTATTAATATTTAGTTAGATTAATTATAGCATTTAGATCCATTAAAATATGCCTACTTATCGGTTAAGATAGGAAAAGCGAGTCAGCTCAGTCCTCCTAGACAAGTGGGACTCGATCCCACGAAGTTTCCCTTACAGAGGGAATGCTCTGACCACTCAGCCACCGAGCTTGGCCTGAAGCTTTCCAAATGTTGCTACACATCCGTCTTGAGGCAACGGTAATGCTTTAAAATTCCATTCATAAATCAAATGCCTACTTATGTTTTACCAGAACCTCTTGTAGCACGCAGAATGACCCATAAAGAGGCTAAGTGCGAACAAAAGAGCTCTCTTTCCACCCTGTTGTAGCAAACAAAGGTCTGTTTCAGACTGGACGTGTTGGTGAACAACGCCGGCATCAGTGTCCGCACGTGCATCCAACTCACCGACATGGCGACCTTCGACGAGGTGTTCAATCTGGACGTGCGCGGAGTGTACAACCTGACGAGGCTGCTCGTGCCGCATCTGCTGCAGACGAGAGGCAACATCGTTAACGTGTCCAGTATATCAGCCTCGATTGTTACACTCGGCTGCTTGCCTTACGCCATGGCGAAAGTAAGTTGTCTCATCGTCCTTCTCAGGGTGAGAATCAGAACTTCCGCAAATGCTTAAGCTGTGGAACGATCTCCCTGCCGTGGTTTTTTCAAGTGATTTAGTACCTAACTACTAACTACCTATTGAGTTATCACTATCAGTAAACGGAAATCCACCAGACGACACTAAAATAATAATTTATTACACCACAAAACTATAAAATTTTATTTATTATGTTACCTATCTACTGTTGTGTCGGTCAATCCTAATAGTTTAGCTGGATAAATCTTGGTGAAATTGGCGGTAGGTACCTCCTAATGACTTTTACGGGAGTTTGGCTGAGCTGCACGTGCCACATCTCGAACAGCTGAGTCTCACTTTGATCTTCGTAAGACTTGGAAGGCGTAAGGCTTATCGAGCACAAGCAATTAGTGTTTAGTGATGACGTTATTGACACTGGATCAGATCAGTTCTTGCTTCTATAATTCTATAAGATTATCCAGCATAGACGATTTGGATTGATACGCCCTCCATATACCCCTGCGCGTCCAGTGACGTTACCAGATGCCAGTCAGTAAGGGTACCTAAGTACCTACCTTATTGCCAATACACCGAAGGCTAGCAACTATTTTTCTTTCTTACCACTTTGGTTGCAGACAAGCACATGGCCCCTATGGGGTTAAGTGGTTACCTATGGAGATATGCAACACCTGTGGTGCCTCATACTCGTGCTGCCAACCCTGAAAGTATCTTCTGATGCCTTTTTAGGGTTCCGTAGCCAAATGGCAAAAAACGGAACCCTTATAGATTCGTCATGTCATTGTCTGTCTGTCTGTCTGTCCGTCCGTATGTCACAGCCACTTTTCTCCGAAACTATAAGGCCTATGCTGTTGAAACTTAGTAAGTAGATGTATTCTGTGAACCGCATTAAGAATTTTACACAAAAATAGAAAAAAAGTATTAAGTTTTAGGGGTCCCCATACTTCGAACTGAAGCTCAAAAAAATTTTTTTCATCAAACCCATACGTGTGGGGTATCTATAGATAGGTCTTTTAAAATGCTATTGAAGTTTCTAACATATTTTTTTATAGTTTGCGCGAGAGACACTTCCAAAGTGGAACTTTGAAAAATGCGTGTCCCCCCTCTTCTAAAATAAGAGAATGATAAATCTAAAAAAAATATATGATGTACAGCTTGGCAAAAAAGTCGTGAAATTAATAGGGGCGCCACAATCGTGCATGTAGCCACCCTATATACTACGACCAAAACAGCTTTGATACTTCGATTTTGTACACTATTTATAAAATGTACCTACTACTTCTGTTTGTCAGTATATTTGATAAAATTTGTATGCATAAATATGGATATTTGTATTGGTCGTGGTCGTGCCTCGGAGAGCGCGTTAAGCCGTCGGTCCCGGTTGCCATACGAACATCTTATGGCAGTCATTACGGGTAGTTAGAGCCCTAAAAAAAGTCTAAAAACTGGTCTAGATGAAATACTTTATTATCGCCCAATATCGCTATTGGGTTGTGGAGGTCAGATGGCAGTTGCTTCACGAAAAATGACAAAATTCGGTCAAATCCGTAGTAAGACTGGTAAAGCAGACCCCAGACTCCGAGGTAAGATCTTCGGATGCGTCTCGGATTAAAGCTAGTTCTAGCGTTAATCCCTAAAAGAAAAAGAATAAAACGATTGAACTGAGTGTAATGCAAAACAATTTAATAGTACAATTGAATATGTTCTAATCGGAATCTAAAAAACTTTCATCCAAATATTCCACGCCAGAAAAGTGTTCATCTGAGCTTTGGGGTGGGTCTTCTTTTCTAGGCCGTCCCGCTCTATGCTTTCCTGATGTGATGAAAATTCCTTTATTTCTTTGTCCTTCCAATGCGATTCGTCTTAAGGTACTGACGGATTTACCTAAAAAAGATGCGAACTTTATATAGGAATAACATAAAAGGGTGTATACCCCTAAAATCTGCATAAGAAACTTCGTTGGTGATATCATCAAAAAAACTATCAATATTGTTCGAACGCACTACTCTACTGGTGGAATGTATGAAATGACAACTTCAAGTACTAACTTGACGTGATTGACAGAGTGTTGCCAGTGATTAAATATTTTAGTTCCGTTTCATGACTTTTTTGCCAAGCTGTACATTGCCATGCAAACTACCAACGAAAATTGGTTTGAACGAGATCCATTAAGCAGTTTTTTTTTAATACGTCATGAATCGCAATTTTCGCCTTTGCTGCTACGGAACCCTTCATGGGCGAGTCCGACTCGCACTTGACCGAATTTTTTACTTATTGTTGGACCTTAATAATAATTAGCCACTAGGTTTTTACTAGAATCTGAAGATACTTAAACTAAAATTATGCTTTTCCAGGCTGCATTGGATCACTTCACACAATTGATAGCTCTGGAGCTGGCGCCCAAAGGAGTCCGGGTTAACACCGTTAGTCCTGGCATCACAGTAAGTGCCTACCCACCCACTTAATTATTATCGCTACCACAGATTACCTAATAGTTGGAAACCGGTACCCAGTGTACCCACTGCCTGCCAGGTAAAACCTAATTGGGTGAGCAGAGAACCAGATTTAAGTGTAAAACTACCCGGGTGGGGTGGCGCAGTAAGTGAAACTGCTATGCAAGAGATTCCAGATTTGATTCCCCAGGTCGGGTAGTGTTGAACATTTTGTAAAACCTTGATGTAGAACTATCAATCAATCAGCCTATTGCAGTCCACTGCTGGACATAGGCCTCTCCCAATGTGTGCCATTGTTCCCGTTCCCGATCCTCCGTCTTCCGCATCCAATCTGTCCCAGCCACCTTTTTCAGATGATCAGTCCATCGGCTAGAGGGCGTTCCACCTTCCGTTTGCCAGAAGATATACCTACCTACCTATTCTATTACTATAAATTAGTTTACCTACCGGTAACCCTACTAAAATAAATTTTCTATTTCAGGTGTCTACAATTGTGAAGCGAATGGGATATACCGAAGAACAATATCAAGTGTGGCTCAAAAAGGCAGCTGAGGATATACCCATGGGTGAAGTCTGCGTGGGCTTGGATGTGGCCAGAATGATTGTCCACTTGGCCAGTGATAACAGCCGGCTGGTCACGGGCACCATTGTACAGGTGGATGGCGGCTACCGGTTCAGTAAGCCTGGCAGCCTTTTCTCGGCACAAATGAAGTGATATTATCTTGTTTTGTGCAAAAAGTTGAAATAAATAAAAAAATACATTTTTGTTGCATAATATTTAGGAATATGTGTGTGTGTCTGCGTGTGTGTGTCTGTGTCTGCGTGTGTGTGTGTGTGTGTGTGTGACTCCCTTTCCAAATCCCGCACGATTTGTTACCCCCTTGTTGTTCCAATCTATACATGTATTCAATTACATGCAAGAAACCTAGCCGGAAGTTCGTCGAGATATGGACCACCATTATTTTGGGCCATATTAATCTATATTTTGGGCTTCTCAGCATCAATGCTGCCTTCGCGCACAAACGTCACCCAGGATTGACACGTATTTTGAAGTTTATGGCAGCCGTCAACCCCATATATTGTGCAATCTATTCGATTTAGACCTTATTTCTATAGATGTACATTGTACAGTCACAAAATTAAATGAAAAGAGTTTCATTACACTCTTTCATTCACTCTACAAAAAGCCATTTAATTTTAAACTTTAACTTATTACTAAAATCTAAAATCAAATGGAATTTTCCCGTAGTCTCTGGTGTGACAGTGCAGCAGTGGTTGTGCTTTAGCAGAATCGACGCCCAGTAGTCGGTGATAGAGGGTAGGTAGCAAAATTAAAGGGTGACCAAGTAATAAACAAGTTAATGTAAGATAAATTTACTATGTAATTTTAAATACATAAAAGCTAAAAATATAATACACAAAAATTTGATAAAAACTAAATAAAAATCGTTATCCTACATTCAAAAATTCGATACGTATATATTATAATTATTATGCCAATGAGAGATAGTTCAGTCCTCTTAAAAGGCGATCCATAAATGCACGTCTGATTACACTCGGCCAATATGCTACCGGATTACATGCGAACATTGCTATACTAACTTACTTCTGCAATACATTATAATTATTAAATACACATTCATACTTCATTTCTCTAAACTGAACCTAGGGCCCGGCTGTGTAAAAGAGCCAGTTATTATTAATTACAAAATCTTTATAAATAGTGTAAAATATTCTTGTAAACACGGAATAAAAATCAAGAGAAAGTGCTCTAAACTTGTACAGAAACCAGGAACTAGTGTCATCAACTCTCACGTCATATCAACAGTCAACCCGAAGCTGAAAAGCACTTCCTCTTGATGGCAACATGGTGCGTAGTAGCAGCATTCATAGAAATGAACTATCCCCAGTGCGCCGGTCATGGATAAACTTAGAAATTTAATAAACATTACGATATACATGGCACTTGGTAAAACAATAGTTTGTGTACAAATCTCTCGTGTATTGGCCCACCAGCAGTCAGCCTTCAGCAGGTAAAAAATATAGGTACCGGCGTATTTGATGAGCCCAGTCACAAGACAACATTCTATCTATACTAGGACCTAGGTAACCAGGTACTTATTGGCCTAATGACGAGTGCAACACCAGGGGAGTCACACTCGTGGTGCCGACCCTTTAAGAATATAGATTCTGTGCCGTCAGCGAACGGCAACATGTACTCTATATGCGCAGTACATATTTTTTGGAATTTCGTTTGAAGGAAACGTGGGGTCATAGGCGTTGTATCAAAGCAATCCGCACACGCCAAGGTCACGTTTCTCTCGCGACTTGGGCTCATCGTATGTGCCGATAACTATACAATTTGTATGTATAATACGGCAAGCACGCCGCACCATCGCCTGGATTTACAATGTAAGATCAAAGTTCGTATGAATAACAGCAATTCATAATGTACAATTTTCTACACGCATAACATCTCATGGTAAGCTTATGCCATCGTCTATGAACACTTGCGTCACCATAAGTACCTTTCTCCACCTCGTAGATATACTACAAAAGATATCTGAGATTTTTTTTCCTTAGCCTTTCTGATTTTCGTTTTGTCGCTCATAAACCTTATTTGTTCTTCTTCCTATTTTATTCAAATGATTCCTTGCATCGGTTATATAGGTACCAATGATTTTGCCAACCTCAAGGTAGAGACTTATGCAAAAACTCGTCGTATATTTCTTTTATGACAAATAAATTTAATTTTCCACTAATGTCCGTTAAGAATCCAGACGGATGCGGCGGCATGCAGCAACTAACACCAGGGCTACCATGAAACACCTGTAGATCAAAATTTCCGCCAATTGATTCCATGGAACACATTTATCCCGAAATCGAATCCGAAGACGTTACATGACGCTTCGGATCAGCTGAACCCTATCAGAAGAAAACCGAAGTGACTTCATGATACCTATATTACTAAATTCTACGTCATTTATTCGTGTTTCGTGCGAGTCCGAAGCTTCAGACGTTTCATAGTAGCCTCCGATAAAACTATAATCGAAACAGTGTGCAAGCAACATGCCTTACATTAAAATAACATGAAGGTACATTATAACATTCATAGTGTCAACGTTCATGCTACTTATCGCTACGTACTTTAAAAGGCAAGATTTCTTATGATGGTGCGTCCCGGCAATTTTACACCTCACATTATTGCTATATATAAGTTAGATACGAACATTCATCAAGAATGGATTTCATGGAGGTACTACTATTATTGACAATATTTATGATTGAAGAGTCTATGGTGTAGTAGACCTATGGCAGGGTATAAAGGGTGTTTTTTTTGTGAATTAGGTACATTATAGTAGGTAAGAAATGACTTTCGATAGTCATTCATGCCACAAGGCCTTCCTGAGAACCTTGGATAGTATGGAACATTAATTTTGCATATTATGTTACTTGGGCAAATATTTGAGAACCTTCTTATACTGTCAGATTTGTTTGAAGGTCATCTACCAAAGTAACCATCACTCAAAGTAGTCAACATTCTTACATACCATAGTGCACTTAAGGTGCAGCTACAGCTCATGTTTTCGCGACATTTTCACTAAAAACATGCAACACAACATATAGATAGAGATTTACATGTCTATGGTATTTCACATTTTTTTTTTATTTTTTGGCACTTTAGAGAAATAATGCTTTCTCTAATGTGCTTGTTGTTAAATGTTTGGAATCTCTATGTTTTGTTGCGTGTTTTTAGTGAAAATGTTGCAAAAAACATGACCTGTAGACATACCTTTACTCTTACATACAAAAAATGCAGTGTTTGCACTGAGGTGTTCACCTGTGCTTACTTATATTTGATACACAACTGCCCGACAAGTTAAATACAGTTATCTAATAGCTAATATGGACATACAATATGCTGATATCATACAGTGTGCAATAACTTCATACAAGCACTGAGCAAATTTATACAATCCTAGTCTCCGATGCGAAAATAATCACAGAGGCAGAATACATGTACTTACTTAGTGATTAAATTAGATCTATAGGGGACTGAGGGCTAATATGGTCATGTTCAAGAGTCATTTTCTATTAACAACTTAAGTCAATAATATACTCAAAATGAATGTAATTCTTCTAAAATAAATGTAAACTGTTTCCCACAATCAGAAATTCGAAATTAGCCTGATATTTCCCAGTATCAAAATGACTCAATTAACTAATCAAGGTCCACACTCTAATTTAATCATTAAGTGTAAATAGATATTACATTGGTGCACACTTTATATACAATGATTTAGACTCCATCACTCACAGAGAACTTGATGTGTTACTGAAGCCAAATCATAACTTTATAGTCATTCACAGAATGACACACCGATATTAGAAATCAATTGATCCAAATGACTCCATGTCTCTTACCAGGCTGATAGTTTCATTTTTCACGATTTTTGGATGTTTTACTAGTCAAGTATGCGTCTAAAATCGATTATTCAGTGTAAATCAATTTAATAGCAAATTGGTTTTTAATGAATAAACGATTTTGGACTCTAGACCGATACAAAATGTGTATCCTCATTAACTAATTACATAAAACAATTTGGTTAATGTAGTTCTTACAATTCAACTTCAGTAAACAACATAATATCACATAGTTATAGAAATCTAATGTTTATAATAAACACTTACAAAAGTATTGTCTTCTGTTAAGCACAAAAGAATTTCCGCTGCTTCAGTGGTTCACTGTCGTCATCACTGTCCGAGAAGCAAGCAGTAAAACCACTCTTGTCTTTAACCGAGTCTCTCTGCACGCTTTCATTCTTGTCATTCACTTTCTTTGACCGTAAATGTCTTGTGATACGCTTTTTCTTCCGTTCCCTAGGTTCTACCTTAGGATTGGCCACATTCATGCTGACCATGGAGCTGGCCACATTCATACTGACCATAGAGCTCACCTGCTCAGTAGAATTGCTCAAAACTAACACCAAGTTCTCTGGCTGGCGCAATGATAGCCCTATGCTCCGGCCACTTCTTGTCTTAGATACTGTTGTAGCATCAGGATTCTCTTTTCTATCAGAGTTGTTAAAATAACTTGTATTTTTACTGGTCCTCCTCTTCTTGTCCACTTGGTTCACATCGGAGACTTCCTCGTCCTGATTTGTTGAACTGTTACGACACCTTTTTGGGTACCGTGGTGTGCTATTTTGAGACTGAAATGAAACATTAATCTGCATCTTTGCTCTTGACCGATTATCAACTTTTTTTTTACTAACTCCTTCCTTAGCTCTAGAATCCATAAACTTCAGTACAGATGTGCTTTTGCTAACTGTAGCCATCTTCTCTGCACTTTTAGTAGTAACCAAGTTGATCACATTCTCTGATTCTGTGCTACAGTTGTGAACTGTATTTTGGGCAGGTGTGTTCACAGATTTATCGGCACAAACAATCATTTTGTTGTCCTTCCCTGCATTCTGCTTGGATTCTTTAACTAAGTTTCTATTGTTCTTACACCTTAATTTCCTTGGAGTTTTAGTTGACTGTAATTTAGTGGACCTTATGTAGTTAGCTGTGAAACCAGACACATCACTCAAATCTTCAAACTGTCCATTGAGAACCTCATCTTTAGGCTTATTGAACTTATTAATGGCAGGGCTTTTCTTATTGTCAGTACTCTGGTCCCCGCCTGCAAGTAACTCCGTTGATTTTTTTATATTATCTGCTGAATTGTGCTCCAATACACTATGGTTTTGATTATGACCATTAATAAAACTAGTATTAATTACTTCGAAGGAACTATTCAGTTGGCTGTTGTTGTTGAGACTCTGCTGTGCCTGGCGCACACTTCTTCTGAGTTGTGACACTCTCGGAGTAGATGTCACAACCTTATTCTTTTTGTGTAAAGTCGTTCTACTGTTTTTCTGGAGCTTGGATCGTTTTTGCTTCCCCTGCATTTGGTAGTTTCTGATATTGAAATCTATATCTGAGCCCATACTCTCAGATTTACAACTACTGATCACAGTTTGTTTCTTGTTTTGAGAGGAGTCAAAGTACACGTTCTGTTGCTTCTCCACAGACGCTGAGTCATCGTCCAGCAGGGACAGCTTTCTCTTCTTCTTCTTTTTGGGCGAAGGCACCTCGGCGTTACTGGGAACACTTTTCGGTTTAGTCCTGGAGCAGTGGGCCTCCTCACGCTGTTTCCTAGCAATATTGTCATAGTTCATAAGGCAAGGCGCCCGTTTAGTGTATATCCAGTACGTGATCTCGTCCATGGTGTTCATAAAGGGATCGTCGGCGGCGTATGTCGGGGGCGCAGCCAGGACGCGGACAGGAGGCGCGCCGCGCCCGCCACCTGCAGCAGGCAGGCCAGCGGCGTCGACCAACCGCAGGACGCGCGCGCTGCCTGGCCCGAGCTCGAGCCCGACGCGACCGCCACGAGCAAGCACCTCTGAACCGCAGAGTCCATTTTTCACGCGATCGTCACATTCCATGCACCTGAAAAATTCAAACATTTCCTCATAGTAGTGAACTACGTAACGAACTACGAAGTATTTTGATATACGATGGCATCTTTACTTACTTTCGGCGCTCTCCTATAAAGATCCTGATTGTGCCTAATGTTTTAGAATATTAGACTTTACCTTCGGTTAGGAACGCCGACGTTAAGTAAGCAGTCGGATACTATGGAAAGATGGTAGATGTACGATTTCAAACGTATATTTCTGATGTTAGTGTAACCAGAAACTGAACAAACTGAAGAACATCACCATTATATAACTGTCTTCTTGCAGTTTCAAATACCTTTTGCTACGAAAGATACATATACACGGATAATAACTTAAATTTTTGTCCCCTTTCACATCACAATCACAACAAAATAGTAAATTATAGGTAAAGCAAAAGCCAATTCGCTTGGAATTCTCATAGACAATAATTCTACATTTCTTTTAAATAACCAATTACAACAACAAACAGATTATTAAAAATTCATTTGCACCCTTGCGATTGGTTATTATTTAACAGCAAATATAGAAATAATGAAATTGGAAACATAGCTTAGGTTGTCTATGAATCAGTATTGAACAAAAAATTTTAACGAATTTAATTTTATGGACCTATTTGTAATTACTTAATTACTAATTCATGCATCCAGTTTCTTTCAATATTTTTATGGTTTATACATACTAGAAGACACATTCTCTAAAAATTAGTAATACATTTTGTAAAACTGCGTTTATAGATAGCATAACCAAACGCTTTGTTTTGCATCTTACGTTTCGTTTTGTTCAATTGTGAAATCCACATTTTCGCGCCCATGACTGACTTGAGATGAGACAGTGTTGACTTGATAGAAATAATTATATGAAAAAGTTTAGTGATATTGTGACTGTTATAATAGTTATTGTTCGTTTGGTGTAACTATGCGAGAAAATGAATGACCTCCAGTGTTTGATTGATAGACAATTTGGAATTTGTAAGTAATAAAACTTATTTACCGATTACGTTTGGCATGTTGAATGGTCATTTCATGGATGTATTTTTTGCAGATTGTCGTCTGAATTACGACAACATCTTAAAACGGTTGGTGGTGGATAGTGAGGAATCTTTCTACGGTCTGCAGAATGCAAATGTTGCGGCCAGTTTTGACCAGGATCCACCGATATTCGCGTGTCGATTTTCGGAGGCTCCCGGCTATGAACACATTCTCGCTCTTGCAAATGAGGATGGCAGAGTCGCGATCCAGGTAAAAATAACTCTTTAGCCACAATTCTGTACTTGATATCTCCTTTTTTATTGATAAATCTTTTCATGTATATTGCTGACTATTTGAACTGAGGTGAAATGTATGTTTGATGTTTCTGCTTCCAGAATACAACCAATTTGATTACTGCAAGCACCTTGGAAGGATTCCAGTGCCACAACAATGCTGTATTTGACCTGGCATGGATGCCCCATTACAAAAACTTTGTTACAGTATCAGGTGAGCAATAATTTACAATATCTTTTCAATATTTGTTTATTCCTAAAGGTATAGTATCCACAATACTATCCACAACTCCACATCATGGTGCGGTTTTTCATGAGGCTAGGTTTTCCCTTGATTCACCCTAACTCATCGAAGAATGCCAGCAAACTTTTTACCCTGCTGGTGATATCTCTCAGAGTGTACCTGTATTATTGAAGTACTAAGCCCTGTATATGGAGGTTGCAGGGCAGTGTAGAATCACAGCTGAAGGGCTTGTCCAAATATTTCAACAGCCAGACCAACAGGGGTAGAGCAACATAATATGCAGTAATGGGTTGTGTGATCCTATATTTCACACTTAAACCGAAATCAAACAAGTAACCTTTCCATGTAATATATATTTGTTGTTTTTGTGATTAATTTACCATCATGGCTAATTTCAATTAGGACAGTGTCTAAGTTATTTAGTGAATAAAATCATGTAAAGAACATGTGCCGCTGTTTCTTTATCTTTTAATGCAGTCTACAAAGAGAGGGCTGTCCATAAAAGTGTTTATTGAAAGAGCCATGCCCTGTGGTGGCAGCTGTACCCATACGTTATTGTTGAAGACAGCTAGTTAGTCTATTTTCAAGCACAGCAAGTGTTTCCCTGGCCTATTTATACTCTTCTAGGTTTGTCCAGTGTCTGTCCTAATGTTTTGGTTAGTCCAAAATGTCTACTTCTACAGTCTTTTTCTGTTACTTTACTTGCCATATAATATTGCACAATAATATGCAATTATTATAATCGAGAACCGAAGAGAAGAGTGGCGATTACTCCACCGACAAGAGCGCTGCTTAAGTTTAGAGAGAAAATAGATGTGTACTAAAAAATACTAGAAATAATGATACTGCCAGAAATTTATATGAATATCAAATAAAAGAATGCCAAATAAATTGCTGTAGAATCTAAATCAACAGGTGTACTGGGTTACAGGCGAGGTTAGTTTCAGGTTGTTTGGGTCCAAAACACATCTATATCTGGGGGCACGGTAGTGCCCCCGCCAAGTCGAGCAAAAAAGAGCGGCACGGCCGTAACACTATTTTCTCGAAGCACTTCAGGCCATTTTCGACCCCCTAGAACTTCGTTGTGGATAAACCTAGAAGCCTGAATCTTCGGTTACCAAGTTGGCACTATAAAAACACTTTATATATCAAATTTCATTCAATTTGAACCAGTAGTTTAAGAATTATAACTAGTCAAAGTTTGCAAATTTTGCAAATTCTGTCACTCACTGACTGACCGATCATCAAAACTCTAAGGCACTTCTAGCAGACGTAGAAGCCTCAAATTTAGAAGATAAGTAGTGTTTAGTGGACAACTCAAGGGAAAATTAAAATATTCTTCAATTTCAGCAATTTCACCAACTGCATAAATAACTTTGTAATCTCATATAAACATTATGGGATTACAAAGTTACATTTGCAGTGAACGTTTCAGTGTACATGAATCCATCCATACTAATTTCGGTCAGTAACTATCTGAGCATCTGTTATTTGTTAGTACATATTACGCTTTCACGCCTAAACTAGTACTGAATAAACTTGATGATGACGAAAAGTGAAGAAGTGGGAGTGGGATTGGGATTGGGAGTGGGAGTGGGAGTGGGAGTGGGAGTGGGAGTGGGAGTGGGAGAAACCGGAAAGGTAATCTACAAAAAGAACTGAAATCCCATCAAAAACAATACTTGTAAAAAAATGCCAAGCCTCGCCGCCCTCGGTTCTTCTACCGCAAAAAGTTGTGAGATCCATGTAATACCAAGTCGGTTAATTTATTCAGTCCCTACTTCAGATACCTTCTATCCTAAGTTAGTACGTAATAACTTTTTATGTTTTGAATATAATAAATTGACTTGGCCATCGCATGAAAACACAATGTATAGCACATCACAATAATTACATTAAATAAGATTGTTTAGTGCGATTGCCAAGTCAATTTATTACATTTAAAACATAAAAACTTATTACGTAATAACTTAGGACAGAAGGTATCTGAAGTAGGGACTGAATAAATTAACCGACTTGGTATTACATGGATCTCACAACTTTTTGCGGTAGAAGAACCGAGGGCGGCGAGGCTTGGCATTTTTTTACAAGTATTGTTTTTGATGGGATAAGCATTTCTTTTGAAACCTAGCACCCTTACTACTTTACTGAACAATTACAGGAGCACTGAGCACACCTCTGTAATCCTGTCTTTCCTTGAAAAGATTGAGGACTCTTGTCCTTACTTTACGCAACTATAAGGTCTCCGTCTCTTTCGAGATTGTTTTTGGTTAAATACTATCAATCTGTTAATGTGCAAAAAATTGCAGGACTAGATAGGCCGCACAGCAGGTGAACTGTCTCTCTTGGCAATAGATTTCCATTTCCACTTTAAAATTACCATTTAAATTGGGGTCTGTAATTTCGTCGTTAAATTCATTCGAGACTTAGCCAGCTATTCTTAGCACAGCTACCTCATGAATAAACCTTTGGTCAACTGGGAGCTGTGAGTAGTGTGCAATACTCAAAGCTTCGATTTGGTATTCCTTTCTACTGCAACCAGTTGAGCTTTACCCCTAGCTGTGATATAAACACTCCCTCTCTGACACTAACATCTAATTCAAGTCTTCATTCAATGCAGTGTTGTTGTATGAGATAAATGAGTATGGTTCAAACAAAGCAATCTGTTGTTTCCAGGTGACCACACCGCTTGTCTGTGGGATGTAGCAGAAGGCAATCCGAAGCGTGTCCTCGTATTCTCAAGCCACACGCGATCTGTGAAAACCGCAGTGTTTCGCCCCACGGAGCCCTCGGTATTCGCCACTGGCGCCCGCGACGGACACATACTCATATGGGACATACGAGCCAACAACCAACCCTCCGTAATTCTCAAACCTGACAACTGCCTTATGAACTGTCATTCAAGTTTCAACCCGAAGACTCCCGGCTCGCACAGCAAGAGACCCCGCATAGACAACCACCGCGCGATCAGTATTACCGGCCTAGTGTTCCAAGATGACATAACCCTTATATCCTGCGGAGAATGCGATGGAAATATTAAAGTATGGGACTTACGCAAGAACTACAACATTTACAAAAGGGAACCTCTCCCGAAACACTCCATACCTTACTGCGGCAGTTCCACTAAAAATGGCTACACGAATCTAATCATCGACGATGCTAGAATGAGGCTGTACGCTAGCTGCATGGATAACGTTATTTACTGCTTTAATATATCGACATACAATGCACTACCTGAACAGAGGTATGTCGGACATGAGAACAGCACTTTCTACATCAAAACCTGCCTTAGTTCGGACAGCATGTACTTAGTGAGCGGGAGTAGTGACAAAAACGCCTACATTTGGAACGTTAAGTACTCCGAGCCCATCGTGAAGTTGACGGGCCACTGGGCAGAGGTCACATGCGCCGCCTGGTGTCAGAAGGGAGACACAAAACTCGTTACTTGCAGCGATGACGCTCGCCACAAGATCTGGAGAATAGGCAAAGAATTCCCAGATTCTGATATTGAACTCAAAGGCCGCGCTGAAATCGTACCGCGGACAGATATCACCAGCTTACCGCAGTGGGGCTCGCTCGACAGAACCCCCAGTTCGATCAAACGCAAGCTGATAACTACCCCGGGGTCTTATAGCGCTAAACGAACACGCACCCAGGTCACAGGCTCTATTAGAAAAACGAAAAGATGCCTCACAGATCTGATGAACGGTTCCAGAGATGCCGAAGAAGCTGAGGTATCTAATAAAAAGATTAAATTGGATACTGTGGAGGAGGAGCCGAAATTACTGCCATCAGGGATCAAACGCAATGGAGATGTCTTAGAAGATAGTCCATCAAAAAGATGTCACATAGAGAGTACTAGTGACTGGTGCTACATACCAAAGGCTGGGACGTCTTTCATGACCCCTGTGAAGAATTATGAGAGTAGGAACTGCAAAACGTTGTCGCCGAAATCAGCCAAACCTCTGTCACCAAATACTGCGCACAACAGGTCACCCGTGCAAGTATCTCCCAGCAAAGTTAGAATAATAAGTTTTACGACGCCGACAAAGAATCTGCCAAATTTCGTGTTAGCCGGAGAGGCTCCCCACCACAGACTGATGTCGCCAGTAAAGAAAAAAGATCCTCCAACCGATTGGCTCACACGTATGGTCCGTGAAAGAAAGGGGAAATGTACTGAGATAGTAGAAAAAAGTAATCAACCGCCTCTGAGTCCAAAAGAAAATGTTCCTACTCGTAGGAATTCTGTTTCAGAGAAGACTCCTAAATCTAATAAGAAGAGTAGGACATTGTTAAAATATTTTAATGTTTCTGTCAAAGAGAAATAGTCGTTAATTTAAGATTTTAGACATCCTCTGAATATGTTTGTATATTAAGAAAGTGATAATCTGATAATGTGATAACCAGTTTTCATTTATCCGAGGACATATCAATGAACTGATCCAGTAGTTAGTTTTATATAGTGATATTTTATTTAAGCTGTACTTCAGGTTGGTATGCCAAAGTCATGCTAGTGTAGGTCGTGTTCCTATAATTTTAGAATATAACATGTCTATTTTATTTATCAGCTACATTAGAATATCGATGTGTACATCGTAGGTGATAATTCTTCTTGTTAAGTACAAATTAATGTTTTATTATTGACTATACATACAGCGGATGACATTCACAATACTGTAACATTTGACTTTGCCTGTGTAACATTGTGAAAACTAAAGCATCGTCGCACGAATCATTTATTGCATTTATATTCTTACTAGTTTGTATTAGTTAATAAATAATTTTACTATAAAATAATTTTATTATTTTTCATTTTTCCAACAAATTTAATGAATGTTAGAATTGCAGCTGAATGAATACTGTTGCCTGCGGTCCCGTCCGTTTGATATACGAGTACTTACTGATTCCGTGCCCGCGTTCCCCAGGATCTATTTAATTCCAGACTAATGAAGATGCATAGCTGTGTCCGGAATACGGCAATAGGCTCACCTATTACGTGGTATCTATTACGATGATTGGTAAAATGTGGGTATTAATAATTCACCTCTGCTTAACCCTACGAGGATAAAGGCGTGATTATAATGTATTTATGTATGTATTTACATTCAGCCCGACGTTTCGGCTACCTTTCAGCAGCCATGACCTTTCGGCGCGATAGAATTCGTTAAAAAGTGGTTTTATTTCAAGGAGTGATATTGGCGTTGGCGTAAACTACAGAAAGTAGCATTTTTGTACTTATTAGTTTTATTTCTCATGACTACCTAAACATTACAATAATTACGATATTAATTTGAAAGTCCTACAGTTCAGAATGGGTTAAAACCTCAGTAGTCTAATTCGAGCATCAAACCGACTTCAGGCACACGTTGCTCTTCGCGATTTTGGATCTCAAACACACTTTCTTTGTAGCACGTGAATATGGATTCATTAGAGATTTGTCTTGTGGGAGTGTTGTAGTGCCTTTGTTTGTAGCTCGAGGAGTAAAACGACGGGGTGGGAGGCCGCTTGGCATTACGCAAGCATTCTTCGTACAGTTTAACGAAGCATATCTTAGATTTTCGGGAGTCTTCGAGGAAGCCCGCAGTCAGCCCCGGGGCGGGAGGCAGGTTGGGGATGGGAGCGGCCTTCCTCCTGCCGTTCAAACTCCGGAACTGTGATGACAGTTGTGATTGTCTCCTGAGAGGTTTCTTCAGCCCTATTAACGTGTCCATTTCAGTTTCTTATCATTTTTTATTATCTACAGTGATACGTTGTTTTTAGATATTTCATTAAATACCTGCCAACTGCCAATAATACTGACAATGTCAAAGTCGAAAGTAGACAGCACCAATGAGAATATAACCACTATTTAAGCTCAGCGCAAAGACCATAAAAGTTATAGTGGCAAGCTATTTGCCCCTCCTTTCAATAGATATAGTAAGTTCACTGTATTGAGGTAATTGAGAAACGTAAACATAAGAGATATATATGTTTATTTAACTTTTCTATTTCAATTACAATATTAAACACGAAACAATTCACATGTTACATATGACAGACAAACTCAATAGTAAAACACACCCGTATTTTAAACATCCATCATTCTCTCATTCCAGCCAGTCAGTATTCAGCTACGCTTGCAAACCTTCTTCTAATACTCCTCCTCAAGCGTATCCCTCATACTTACTCATGCGTACACACACACACACCCATCTCCCTTCGACAAAATTCCAGCTTGCCCTTTGGCAATGATTTTGTCAAAATGTCCGCAACCATCAACTGTGTCTCTAAATAATTCACTTTTATAAAGTCATTCTCTAACGCTTCTCTTACAAAGTGATGCCTTATGTCAACAGTGTTGGGCAAAATTTAGTTTGATTGATGATTGATAACTAAAACTAAATTATTTAATCATGACTAATGAGTAATCACTAAAAAAATTCAATTATGTAGGATGATTGAAGATTGATTAGTGTTAGTGTTAGTTATTTAATCATGACTAATATAATCCCATCAAAAACAATACTTGTAAAAAAATGCCAAGCCTCGCCGCCCTCGGTTCTTCTACCGTAAAAAGTTGTGAGATCCATGTAATACCAAGTCGGTTAATTTATTCAGTCCCTACTTCAGATACCTTCTGTCTTAAGTTATTACGTAATAAGCTTTTATGTTTTAAATGTAATAAATTGACTTGGCAATCGCACTAAACAATCTTATATAATGTAATTATTGTGATGTGCTATACATTGTGTTTTCATGCGATGGCCAAGTCAATTTATTATATTCAAAACATTAAAACTTATTACGTAATAACTTAGGACAGAAGGTATCTGAAGTAGGGACTGAATAAATTAACCGACTTGGTATTACATGGATCTCACAACTTTTTACGGTAGAAGAACCGAGGGCGGCGAGGCTTGGCATTTTTTTACAAGTATTGGTTTTGATGGGATTTCAGTTCTTTTTGTAGATTACCTTTCCGTTTTCTGTGACGGACAGTCCCAGTCCCACTCCCACTTCTTCACTTTTCGTCATCATCAAGTTTATTCAGATAGGTACTAGTTTAGGCGTGAAAGCGTATACTAATAACAAATAACAGACGCTCAGATAGTTACTTTCGCATTTATTATAATACTTCGTTAGACTGATATTAGTATGGATGGATTCATGTACAGTACACTGAAACGTTCACTGCAAATTGAATTGAATTGGACTAAATTTAGTCTGCCCCAATCGGATACTCTAGATAACGTAGTCTCGATTTCAGACACAAGTTGTTCGCGACTTTCCTCTACTTCGGGCTGAGGGATATTTGCACGGCCCGAGTAACAAGCGTCTCCAGTACTGTCGTCCGCAAAGCAATGAATGGAGTCATCCGACAGCATGTCATTGATATGCAGCAGAAACAGGGTTGGAGACAACACGGAGCCTTGTGGGACACCAGCGTTTATGTCCATGCGATCCGAGCAGCTGCCGTCAACGACGACGGCTTGGATACTTCTGTTGGACAAAAAGCTGGCAATCCATACGCATAATCCCTCGGGGAGTCCATAAGATGGTAGTTTTGCAAGAAGACCTCTGTGCCAGACCCGATCAAAGGCCTTTGCTATATCGAGGCTAACCGCCAGTGCCTCACCTCGAGTCTCGATGGCTTGCGCCCAACGGTTTGTGAGATACACAAGAAGGTCACCGGTTGAGCGACGGTGGCGAAAGCCGTACTGTCGGTCGCTCAGAAGATCGTTACCTTCAAGGTATCCCAGGAGCTGTGTATTAATAACACGCTCCATCACCTTCGAGAGGAGGGAGGTGATAGCAATAGGCCTGTAATTGGACGGGTCTGTCCTATCGCCTTTTTTGGGCACAGGATGCACGTATGCGGTCTTCCATGAAGCTGGAACTCGTCCCGCAGAGAGTGAAAGCGCAAAAAGTCGTGTAAGTACTGGGCACAACTCGGAAGCACAGCGCTTAAGCACCAACGCCGGTATGCCATCTGGCCCACTCGACTTTCGAACATCTAGGGAATTAAGTACCCGCCGAACCATCCGTTGCGTGATTTTTACTTCAAAAAATTATTTTTTTTTGTTTAGTCATCAATAAAAAATAATGATTGAATGACTAAAGACTGATTTATTTAGTTACGATTATGATTAACTATTTTAGTCATGATTAAATTAATCATGACTAAATTAGTGGTGACTAAATTAGTCATGAGTACTCAATTGATTGAAAAAATTAGTTGATTGACCCAACACTGTATGTCAATATGCTTGGTACGCTGATGGTGGACTGGATTTATTGATATGGCCATGGCAGACTGACTATCCGTATATATCATTATAGGAAGCATCGGCGTCTGCATCAACTCTTCCAGGAACCGTTTTAAAAATATTGCTTCTTTAGCAGCTTCCGATAGGCTGACATACTCAGCCTCTGCGGTTGAAATTGCAATGCTCCTCTGTTTTGTGCTTTGCCAAGAAATTGCCCCATTCGCCATCTTAAAAACACAGCCTGAGTACGACCGTCTATCTACAAGGTCGCTGGCATGATCGGCGTCTGCAAAGCCTATAATTTCTTTATTAGCACCTTTATAATACTTAAGGCCCATACTTTTTGTCCCTTTAAGATACCTTAAGATTCTTTTGGTGGCCATCCAATGGATCTCTTCGTAGTGGCTGCAGAACTGGCTCATGTAATTTACTGTGTGTGCAATGTCTGGTCTCGTACAGACTGCTAAATACATCAGTGAGCCTATAAGTTCTCGATAAGGTATTCTCTCATCTGGCTTAGATCCTTCTTGTTTTCTGAAATGTTGACCAGCAACTCCAGGAGTGGAAACTGATTTACACTCGGTCATTCCAAACTTGTTTAGAAGCTTGTCAACATACTCTTCTTGATCAACACTAATACAATCATTCTCTTGCTTGATTCTCATACCTAAAAATAGGCTAACTCGTCCTAAGTCCTTCATTTTGAATTTGGACATAAGTTCTCGTTTCATAATCTGCATCTCTCGCTCATTATTATAGAACACAAGTATATCATCCACATAAATAGCGAGGATAATCCTATCCTTGCCATTGGTTCTTGTGTACACACATGGTTCATTCTTGCATCTCTTGAAGTTTAAGTTCTCTAGCTCTGAGTGCAATCTCAAATTCCAAGAATGCGGAGCTTGTTTAAGACCGTATAGTGATTTCTTAAGTAAACACAAGTGATCCTCCTTCCCTCGTTCCTCAAACTGTGGTGGCTGTCTCATATAAATAACTTCATCTATATTTCCGTTGAGAAATGCAGTGGTCACATCCATGTGATCTACTTTCAGCTGCAAATTAACAGCTAACGCTAACAGTAACCTCAGAGTACTGTGGCGAATGACAGATGATGATTCATGATTCTGCAAGCATTTTCATTATAGCGACTATAAATAGATCCTATCTATATAATAGAAAAAGCTCTTCCCCACACGAATAGGCCAGCTCAGTCGTGGAAATACTATCTACCTTTTCGACCACATCGGCCTTAACTAGCAGATTTTGCAGTAGATACCAAATACAAACCTGGGTTCGAATGGTTTAAGAAACTGGTAATCTTCCATTCTTTATACACTCCTTGTTTTATCTGCAGATAGCAAATGCGTTACATCTCTGTGCTGCCCGCGTTGTCTCTGTTGTACACAAAAATGTAAATAACCGAAATTAAAGTCCGACCAATAAAATAAAAAACCCGTACTGGGGGCGCCAAAAACATCTATGATATGACAACACCAAGTATAGTGATACACATGTAAAATGCCAAGTGTACAAATATTTTTTCAACAAACTTGCTTATGAACAGGCTTTTATTTCCCCGCAATTAAGCACGGAATGACACCTAATATAAAACTGTGACTTTTTCATTGCTTCTTCTTCCTCCTAGCGTTATTCCCAGTCGCATCCGAAGCTTTCAGCTTGGAGTCTGGGGTCCGCTTTTACCAGTCATAGCTACAGATTTGGCTAGACCTCGATATTTTCCGTGAAGCGATTGCCACCTGACCTCCACGACCCAATGTTAACATTAGGCGATATCGAAGCTTTGCAGCTAGACCGTTGTTTTTGGACTTTTTAGGGCACCAACTACCCGTAACGACTGCCATAGATGTTCTTATGGCAACCGGGACCGACGGCTTAACGTGCTGTCCGAGGCACGACCAGACCAATGCAAATACCCATATTTAATGCACACAAATATTTGCACTGAGCGGGGATCGAACCCGCGCCTCCTGCGTAGCGGCCGCGTTCACTACCGCTACGCCACGGAGGCTGTCATGTTTTTCATTGCTATTATTCACAAAAGTGAGTTATAGACTTCTTTTTTTTAATTTCATTGATTAAGTTGCTTTGTTCTTATATAAGGTTTTATTTTTATTTTTTATATACCTACTTGACGCGAGACAAATGTACATACGTTCATATTTAGTCTTAAGAAACCCTTTTATTTTTTGTAAACTGACGTCCTTAAAATGCCGCAGTGGAGTTTGTTGCGCCGTTTCTTCTCCATTAGCGCTTAGGAAGCGGTGGTAAACTTAGTTTTAAGGAGATTTTGACGTCAAAAAGCTGTAACAGTGTTGCACTATTTTGAGAAATAAAGACTTTGACTTTGACTTAAAAAAGTTTCGATACAAAAAAGATCGTGTCCAATATTACAAACGAATTAATATACCTATTGCTTGCTCATTTCATGCAGCTTCGTATTTTAAAAGATAATTTCAACTTGTAGTACGTGTTTAATATACAAAACTTTCACTAAAATGTATTTTTTTTTTTTTCTCTGTTAAAAAGTTAAGTTTTTCTCTGTTAAGTTTTCTGGTTAAAATAGAAAAATAGACGCGGCGTGTTATACTGGTTACAAGGACTGGGCACAAATCAAAACACAGTAGTATCCGTATAATAGTTTACTGCTTGGAATGGTAAATACAAGTTAGACATACAGTTACATTACACTATGTATAGAACAGGGACCACGCGATATTGGTTTTCGGACTGCATAAAATTCTTGTATTTTATGCCTAACAGCACAGAGATCAAAATAATCGAGCATGATTTTCTTTTTTGCGTTAGGCTTATTTTTCTTAGGCGTAGAAAATACATTTGACGTTTGACCTTCTCTTCGTATTTTTATTACAGGAGATCGGGATATACCTAAAAATGTGAATAATAATTAGTCACAGTAAAATCAGTAGTTTAGGCCAATTTCATTGCACGTACTCTATGATGTACGTACCCGTCATGTTGACAACAAGGTCTGTGATGTTATAAGGATGTTATTTAGAGGAACAGAGTCCAATTCTTCCTACTTTTTATCCGACAAATACTTTGTTATATTATAAATTACTTTTCTTAACTGGCTTTTAATAGTTTTCGGCATATTACTATAGTTTTGTAGTTTTGTAGC
Source organism: Eilema depressum (assembly GCA_914767945.1). Lineage (NCBI taxonomy): Eukaryota > Metazoa > Arthropoda > Insecta > Lepidoptera > Erebidae > Eilema > Eilema depressum. The sequence goes on from OU612020.1 coordinate 22,555,627, forward strand.
GCTCTCAAACTCAACAACACGCACAATTGACACCACACTGACAGATGACCATAATGACATTGTATAGATTGTTACCATATGAAGAAATTAGTTCCAATAGTTTACCGCAATATGGCGAGGTATTTTATTTTACTGGTCGGGCTTTACTAGGGTTTTCCCCTAATCCCTCCAGCTGTATTGAATTCCTTGCATTAGGAGTGGATTCCTGTCAGTAGGGTAATGGCCAGGATTCGAACCTGGAAAGTTTGATTTAGTAGGGCTGGTTTGACCAGTTTGTAATGCTTATCAGTCGCACGAGATAAGGAGTGGCGCCTGTTGCCGTCAACCGGGCATATTTTCATGCACTGTATAATTTTTATTGCTAGAATTGTTTTATAATCGACTAAAGTCCGGCTAGAGAAGCGGCGATTCGTGGATTGTATTTCACCTCGAGTCTTATTAATTTTCCTAATGCCAGGGTAATGGACGACACAGACACAGGGGAATAATGAAACATCGATGTAAGATGTGCTTTTGCTCACTCTTTATTACGCTTGTTAATATATAAAAACATAATATAAATTATTTTGTAAAATATCACCACTGATTTTTGCAAACAACTCTACCGCGAACTGCGCTCTGTCACACGCCGCGGCCTGCGCGTGCGCCGACCAACATACTTATACATTTAAAAACAAAAATCATGTATCTTTTAACAAATATGTAACTTAAATTAAATATAAATCGGGACTTTATCGCGGCTTAACCACTGTGGATCACTTGTGGACTCGGTCCAATTTGATCTTAACGTAACCCTAATTCTTGTACATAAGTTACACATATAATATAGTACCTATTTAAGTTACAAATATATCTACAATCAAGCCCCAATTTATATTTAACACAAGTACACAACGCAAATATTTAAAAACATTTTATGTAACAGTTATTTTAGCAACATAGCATGCAAAAATAATTGCAAAAGATGCGTTCCACTTGTGAAACCCCTCCATTAACTAACCATACACTTATAACCCCTACAAAACCCCATACAAAAGTGTTCACTGTACACAATGACTCGTTACCGCCAGTCAGTGGAGGAATTTCACGAGAGGTACACATAGATACAGGACAGGCACTTAGTTCAAACGCAGGACACAGCCGTGTGACAGGGGACTGATTTAATACTATACCCTACAAACGAAATGTTGACAATAATCATGTAAAAATATGTAATTTGTTTGTTGGCGACTGGCGTTCCGAATGTATACAATACTATCGACTTTAGGCTCAACCCACTGGCGCGCAATCCTAGTGCAAGGAACTGCTTCGTGTATAACTCCGGACACGTATAGGTACAAAACGTATACGTATACGTAACACGTATACGAAACGAAAAATCACACGTATCTTGAACCTAAAATGTGTTCAAAATGTGCCTTACTGCAGTACACATTTCTTGGGTGTCTTTTGAGGATAGCACGGGGTGCTACTGTGGTGAACGAACTCAAATTCACCAAGCCTAGATTATTGCAATGCAATCCGCGGTCGCCAGAGCCTCGTTTGTCTTGCTATTTAGGTCTAAGATACGTGACCGGAGTTATACAGTCGACAAAGAAGATACGGTTGCACTTTTTCTTATAAAGTTGTTTGTGAAGGTGCAACCGTATTTCTTTTGTCAACTGTACAGCAATTTGACTTTTGTTGCCACATTATAGCGCACACTGATTCTATTGACAAAAATTATAGACGTGCGTGATATATTACGCTAATCTACGCATACGCATGTGGTTGATTTGGATTTCATTTATGTTTTTATATTAAAAAGAGATAGATATGGCACTGGTGCTTAAAAATGGATATTCTAAGCGAGGTTAATTCGCCTCATTCGTAAGCACTAGTGCAATAGGACATGCACTAATAACTGAGTTTACACTGTGATGGTATTGATATAATGTATCTACCTTATTTTAATATAAAATCAAAGTGTGCGTTCGGACTGCGGCCCTTGCCAGCAGGCGGGCGGAAGTCGCGGCGCCGCGGGGAGATAACAATCAAAATGTCAGTAACGAAACTATAGCAGAAATAAAAAAAATAACACAATTAAAAAAGACAAGTCGTTAACAATAGATCTCCGCCATTCAATTTGTTATACCTACTACATCTAAGTCTGCGCTTATACTACCACTTAACTCTATGTACATACAATATCTTTATCCAAGCGATTTTAAAAAAAGTCTTAGTACTTTTTATCATATTAATTTGAAAATTTGTTAAATGTCTTTATAGTTAAACGCACTGTCCACTCGCACCACGCGGCGTTATGACGTCACGCTGACAACTGACAACCGACAACACAACAGCAACAGAACATGTCCGCCCCGCTAACGACTACAACACAAGTTACAACTATAGGAGTACAACCGACCTTGTACGGCGACGAGTGCCAGCTGCCACTCGTCCAACTATCAATTGACATTAAAACTGGTAAAATATAAACGTTAATCTATGAAGGAATCGCGTCGTGCGTCGGGCGCAGGGGGCCCCGGGCCCCGCCGGCCCTTCACTCGCGATTCGAGATCAAAAACTCGAGGCGAGCAGCGAGTGTCACCTCTAGTGGAGGGGGCCCGGCAGGGGGCCCCGCTCGCTTCAGTCCATTGGAATATCATAACGATACCACTCTATCACAATAGACAAATTAAAGTAACGGGCACGCCGTGCCCAGCCATGGCCTCGTATAAACTCGTAGTTTCGTTGACGTCATTAACTTAAATATTCAATAACAATCCCGTTGTCCGGTATTCTAATTACAAAGTATCAAACTGACGAAATTATGGATAAAAACACATTATTCAAAACGAGTAAATTCTTCGAAAAACATGAGGGTCGTCGCTCCGGGGAGGGAAGGAGGGGGCGCTGCCACTTTGTACTTTGATCTGTCGGGCGACGCCCCACTGACGGCGACTGGCGCGGCTGTACGACGGTCGCAGGAAAATATACAAGTGGCAATTTGTCACCACACAAGTAAACAGAAAATAACTAAAGGGCCCCCCATACACGGAACGATCCGTCGTCGTTACAGATGTTATAGATGGCATTCACGTTACAAGAAATCGTTATGATCGTACTGTACCGATACATGGATTTGTATGAGTGTGAGGTAAAAATTGATGAGTGTGTCGATTAGGTACTCGAAGCAAACATGCATTTATTTATTGGTGTAGTTTATACAATATTGTAACTGTTAACCCGGGCGACACATTCGCGTTCTACTAATTCAAACCATCAAATGATCGATCGCAACGACCGATCGTTTTCCGAGTGAGCGACGAGTTTCGAGCGATTTATCCCTCGAATCGATCGTTCCATTTACGGGGGGCCCCTGTGTGACCCAATGGGCTGCGACTCAACGTTTATGGCCGCGGTCGCACTGAATAGCTACGGCCTACGAATTTGAAAGATATACAGCAAGTGTACGTCGCACTGCAGGCGGCAGTCGCGCCCGCCGTTAGCCGCTCGTACGCGGCGTGTAGTGGAGCGGCCGGGGGCCCGGGGGCCCCGGGGCCCGGAGGCGCTCACGTACAGCGCAGGCGCACGCCGGCGGGGTGGCGGCGCGGGGCGCGCGCGCCCGGCCGACTATCTGCAACACGCACAACATTATTATAATAACCTTTCTGGTCAGTCGGGTAAAAAGGAATCTTCGAACGTAGCAGAGCCGTAGATGGCCACAGTCAGCCGGGATGCGAAGAAAATTCATTACTAGACCCTGGGGTCTGTCGTCGTCTGGACGACGTGGTGTTTTAGTCTAACACTAGCTGACCTGATAAACTTCGTTTCGACTTAGAATTAGTTATTTTGTTTCTTTAATTAGCTCTATCCTAAGTGATACAAAAAAATCAATTTCTTAATTATTTTGAAAATGACCTATATAACCATGGGCCCCCAACACTAATAGGTCACCGAAGACCATACACTTTTGAAGCCCCCAACACTAATAGGTCATTGGTGCCCAAACACCTATAGAGCCCCTACACTGATAGGTCAACGGGGCCCCTTTCATTATGAGGCCTAAATAACCAAGCAAGTCTGCAAGTGCTCTACTTCTCTCTTTCATGGTTTGGTTTACACTGACTTTGATCAGTGAGGTTTCCTAAGGTAAAATGTCAAATACTAGTAGGTAGTGAAAAAAGAAGTTCAGGCAGTGCAAATGTACACATACCAGAATGTTATATGCAAGTTATACAAATATAGAAATATTGAGTGCTAAGTGTTATTATACAAGTGGAGAGTATATAGTTTGCTGAATGCTATATGTAAAATATATGGCCGGACCAGCCTGACGAACATATCTAATCTATACAGTGTTATAGACAGAGAATGTGCTGAGTGTTATATGCAGAGTATGTACAGTGTATGTAGGATATGACTGTAGAGTATTGAATGCAGAGTATATACAGTGTTCTATGCAGGATATGTGTTGCAGAGTGTTACGTGCAGAGTGTTACGTGCTGAGTGTTACGTGCAGAGTGTGACGGAGTGGTGTACCTGTGCGGAGGTGCGCGCGGCATCACCAGCAGAACACGGACAGCTCGCCGCCGTGCGCGCCGCCCACCGCGCGCCACGAGCGCACTCCGCCGCCGCCCACCTTCAGCTGGAACACAAAATCTCTCGTTCAGTCTCATATATACACAGTTGGACACCATTCACGGATCATTAATTTACAAATACACATACGATTTCAATCGTAATATTCTATCTGTCTTCTCGACATATGGCATCCAACTTTGGCGCACAGCAAGTGTCTTCAATTTAAACACTCCAATGGGAAAAACAGCATTCTAAAAGCCCTATCAAATGCGCCATGGTTTATAAGAAACTCAGAGTTGCACGACATATTAATGGCGAACACTGTGCAGGCAGAAATAAAATCGATTGCTTTACGATATAAAACAAGACTCGAGAAGCATCCAAACCCACTGGCATGTGTGCTAACCAAGCCTGAGCACAAGCGAAGACTAAAAAGCCTCGCAATAGTAGATCTATCAAGCTAAACATAGGTTTAGCAAACTGGAAGAGAATTCTTAATGAAGAAGTTACTCTACAAAGCCCTAACACACATCACATCTGCTCATAGTTTACCGGCTGATCGCAGATGAAAAATACAAAAAAAAACTATTACAGATACGCACACGCGAGTAAAAGAAGAAACAGCACTGTGAATTCGTGACCTCCGAGTCTCTTTCACCTATTAAACTGAATAGTAGGTATGTGTAGCATAGAAGCCTTAATTTATAACTCCAGTCAGTTTTTGAACCTGGTATTTCTTAATATACGAGGGCGGGTCAATAAGTCCGTGACTTTTTCAATGAAATATAGGTTTTTAGATAAAAAGTTATTTTATTTTTCAACATAGTCTCCTTTGCACTCTATATACACTTAGTCCAAAGTTTCTCCAGTTTTTTTATACCTTCTGAATAAAAAGATTTGTCGAGGTCATCAAAATAGGCATTTGTTTGCGAGATGATTTCATCGTTAGAGTCAAATCTCTTTCCGCCAAGCCATTTCTTTTAGTTTGGGAACAAGAAATAGTCACTCGGGGCTAAACCTGCAGAATAGGGTGGGTGAGGGAGAAATTCGTAGCCCAATTGAACATCTTCTAACATTCCTGCGAAATTGTTCCACGGTTGCGTTTGTGGTCGATTGTGAGCAAACGCGGCACCCACCTTGCGGAAAGCTTTCTCGTACCCAAGTGTTCATTCAAAAATGAAACCACTGAGCCATATGAGATGCCTATGGCTTCCACAATCTCTCTCACTTTAAATCTCTGATTGGCTAAAACCATATCGTGATTTTTTTTATGATTTCGGACGTGGAGACCTCAACTGGGCGTCAAGAACGTTGCGCATCTTCCGTGCCTGTGCGACCACATCTGAATTCAGTAAACCACTTTTTACCATTTAAATAGATGGTGCAGAGTCCCCATAATACTTATCAAGCTTAGCCTTGGTTTGTGCAATGGTTTTTTTTTCGCAAAAAATAATGCTTAATAAGCACTTGAAATTCACTTTTTTCCATTTTCTTCTCCAAAAGCGAGCTAGTCTGCTATCAACAACTGTGAAACACAAACGAAATGACGTAGCTTGTTCAAATTTTGACAATAGTCTACTGAAAGATGCCTGTTGGCAGGAGCAGAGTTTTTATTTCAATAAAGAAGCGGGAAATTTAAAAAGTTATGGACTTATTGACCAGCCCTCGTATTATTTCAACTGGCATTCGTAACTCCAAATTAAATGCAGCTTCTTCGAAACAATTGGAACGAATTTTTTGGTAATTTGTGACTAACTCTCCAAGTCGTTACATCGCCACAAAAACTCGGTTTCCGCAACGTGCGGGCGACGTGAAAACATTCGTGCGCGTCGCTCCGTGTATAGCCAGGAGGCACTCCGGCGCATGAACGATCTCATACGAGTGAGTGCAAAAACTCTGCGGTTTGTATTCCAGACGGGACATTACTACATAGTTGGCAGTAGGGTTACCAGCCTGCTATAAGTACGAGATCCGGTGTAAGAAATTTCTCATAATATCATCAACTGTTATTTAAGTGGGACTAAAATTATCCCGGGTGATTTAATAGTCGTTTTGGATAAAAAGATTTTGGACACAATTTTGATAGCAAAATCGTCTGGAAGTATTAATTTGGTAAAAAGTTTATTTTTATTTTTTGCAACCCCCATACATTATTTGCTATACGTTATTTCTTTTTCGCTGATTAATTCAGCGAAAAAAATAATTCTTCGAGACATTTTGCAATCGAAACTGTCCAAAGTGTCCAAGATATTTTTATCTGAAGCGACTATAAAATCTAGGCAATTACCTATCTACGTAGAATTGCAAGATTTATCTAACTGTACATTTTTATAGTGTTTTTACTTTAAATGAACCAAAATCAGACATAGGGATATGCCGTTTGATCTCTGCCCCCCTAGACAAGTGAGAATTCGTTGCTCGGCGTATCATAGAATAGAATGACGAATGCATAAGATTTGACGTTTTTGACATTCGTTGACGCCTGTCTATACGTCAAATCCCATACATTTGGCATTCTATTCCACAAATCGCCAGCCGACGAATTGCCACTTGTCTAGAGGGGCTGATATAAAACAGCTTTATCCTAGAATCGACAGTACTGAGGGTAACCCTAGCGGGTAAGTGTGGACAAAAAACATGATGCGTGTTTTCATTCCTCGCTCGGCCATATAGGGAGGCGGCGGTCTGCGCGCGCGAGGAATGCGCCCATTGATGCCGCCAGTGCACCCTCAATGAGACACTCGGCTCCCATTCACCACGCACTAGCAATCATATCTTACTTACCACCATTCATATAAATGGTAAAGTGTTAGGTAGTGGATAATGAGATGGTCTTACGATTATGAGATCCCGGGTTCGAAGCTTAGCTATTACACTACCGATGTAAACCTACACGAGCAATTTAGCTGGAGGAGTTAAGGTAAATACTAGTAATTTCGGTTACTGATATTCTTTTAAAAATGGCATTTCTTAGCCTCAATTGGAGGGTTATCTAGTTATTAGAAGAGTTCACTATCCAATCTATATAAGTACTATCTCGGTTATCAATACAGCAATTCAGCAGGCTGCTAAGAAGATGTAGTCAAAATTTTCAAGCCGATAACGACCTTCAGGAATTATAGAGAGCCCACTAAAGACGCAAGTGTCTGCAGTGTCTTCTCTCTTTATTCGTCTATTTTACTATGCTATGCGTATTTTATTTCCGTCATTTCTGCTTGTCGGAATTAAGAACATCCCTATCCCTTAGTGGCATTAATACCACGAGAAGAACTTCTTCTAATGCCTCTTTATTGCCTAAGCGCTATAGAAAACAGTACTATTTAGCCTTGGTGACCTTCTAGCCACGAATTTGTCGACAGATAGTTGACAAGCATACAGATTTGGCTCGGCACCTTTCAATAAGCAATTAAGGGCCGGAAACGGGCAGCGCCTAAACGAGGAACTAGTCACGGCCGGGACCGCTAGCTAACCCACTAAACTAATGACAACTAATACATTTTTGACGACATCACATGATTGAAGTCTGTTTTGATTGCCAAGACGGCTGAGACGTGCCGGCCGCCAATAGCTCGACCTTTCTTAATACTACTTCTAATTGTTGCATTGTTGTTCTTCTTCCGAACGATCATCCCGGAAGCACTTGGAGCCCGCATTCACTCACCAAGTACTTTCAATAATTTGCTTCGTTTTGGGTTATGTGTAAGCGTTAATTTGAATAGAAACTGTAATCGAGGTTTTCAGATCATAAATTACGATATACTAAGTGTTGGTTCCCAGTGCAGTAGAATAGGGCTACCCCATCTCTTCCTGTGGGTGTCGTAGAAGGCGACTAAGGGATATGGCTGTTCTCCATCCAACAGTAAATATACAACCTATGAAAAATTTCCCGCTTTATGGCAATAGGCTCGCCACACATGGGACCGAAAATCAAAGCTGGAGAAATGTGGGTGATAAATTGATAATACACTTATGCCTACCCCATCGGGAATTTGCAGGCATGAATATGAGACGAGACACCAACTAAGTACAAGTATACTTTTTTAAATATATTTGGTCTGTCAATTGACTGCGCCCCTCTAGATGGTAAAAGCTGATGTGCAGTCCAGAATATAGGTACATACCACCATTTCTGATGGTCCCTAACTTGACGACCTAGATAGATACTTTTTCATATGATGATAAATCTATTGAAAACGTTTGAACGACGTAGGCATAGCCTATAATGAAATGAAACCCAACTTACTTTGTATTGATCGATAAGTGTCCAATCGTCCAACGCGCCAATTACTCCGCTATTAATAGATCTGTCAATTGTACCTTTAATGACACAACGCATCTGCCTATAAATTTCATATGATCGGTGCACCAGATGCATGCCCGCATGCGTGAGGTCAACGACCTGCTGCCCGATAAGGCCTGATACTTTATCACTAAGGTTCAACCTCGCCTGCACGGTACCGAGCCTATATACCTAGATAACTGAGCACATAGGAAGCACTAAATGGTATTACCTAATCTATAAAATCAACAAGATAAGCTTGAGCAAATATTTGATCCGATGTTGAGTGTCACGTAATGTGGATATATTTTTAAATGTTGACCTTGTCCTTATAAAAGGTGAAGATTACAATACATTTTTACTAACACTTAATATGAAAAAGTCAAAAGGGGGGAAATAGAACAGAAATGGAGGAAAACAACTCAGGCCCCCATTGCTTTCAAAATCCGTTAAGAAAATCCGGATAAGAGTTCCCACATTAAAATTTCAAACTACTCTGAGGGCAGGCCTTCTGGAGGTTCGGCAAAATATAAAACGACGAAGGAAGCAAGCATGCAAGCATGCCTAAGATAAGGATAATAATATCCTTTAAAAATAAACAACTTTGAATAAAAAAGGTAATTCAGATCAGAATCCCTACAAGCGTTGCTCTTGTCGTGGTTTGAAGAAATCTACATTGAGGCTGTAAAAACTTCGTTATCCACATTATTACTGCCTTCATCTGCTTGTTACAAATTGTATTCGCCATTCGAACATAGCTTTACCAAAGGCAGTAAATAGATTCAACATTCGATTATGCGCTAATAATGCCGTGGTATTTATCATGGTTGAAGGACGGACTAAACCTGTCACACATGCTGCCTATTAAGCTTTTGTTTACACTGTCAATAATCGCCTAAGACTATCCATGCTGACTTGAATATACAACTGTAGGTCACCGGTATACAAATAATAATATGAACACTGAAACTGAGGTTTGAGGTTAATGAAGACAAAAAATATAAGAGGGGCCCAATATACAGCCTTGGGGAACATCAAAACTAACTCGGCAAAATTTCTGCCATATGGACAGATTGCTGGCGATCATGGAGGTGATTAGCACTCTGGTGGCAGTCAGGAAATTTCTGTCTGAAGTGAAACCATACAATACATCAGATGCGAAAATAGATATAAAAAGATTGCATAGTTCACGGTGTCAAATGCCTCCGAAAAATTTAATAATTTTCGTATAGTATTTATTTATATCTAAGTATGTAATATTCTTCATCATTTTATGTTACTTTTTCTAATAGAATATTTAAGTAATATTGGTCGATTCTTGTGTGGAATACAACGCGCTCGATATACATAACACATCGGGTGAATGGCAGTCATGTGTGGAAGTGTGGACCGTGGGAATAGCGCACATGTGCGGTCAACGCGATTATGCGCTGCCATGTGCGCGTTCACGGTAAGGGCCTTACCCCACACGGTCTTTTAGTTAGACATCGATAACAGTGATTTAGTTTCTTTAATAATAATAATAATAAAACGTCTTTATTGTACACCAAGGATTTCAAAATGTTACATAATGTTACAGGTTCGTGGTAAGTACAGTTGGCGGCCTTATCGCTCGGTGGCAATCTCTTACAGGCAACCATAGTTTCTTTAAGAGCAACGGATTCAAAAATAAAATTATAGATTCTAATAAGCTGTATAAAGCTATTATCCTGTGTATGAGTGTTCATAAACTGTTCGATTGCGGTGCACTTCGGTACCAATACTGAACCTAGGCCTCACCTAATGCGCGCCTTAGGACCCGGTCCTTCACCTTCTGCCTCAAGTCTATTGAGATCCATTTCGGCATATTAAAGGGTTGTATAGCAGTTAAAGCAAGTGATAAAATGATGATAGCTACTACGGCTTAATTTATTTTTACTGCATTAAAAAAATCTTTAGTATTTTATTCATATTTTCCATTAAGTATGCTATATTTCTGGTTATGTTTTCGATAAAAATGATTACAATTCCATGTTAAGATACTTGAGATTTGAATCACTTCGTGATCAAGACGCAAAATTGCTAACTAAAGCTGTCGGCATAAAAAGTGTCGTTTGTGACTCGGCCCTAACAATAACTTTATTCACATTCTAAGGCAGTGATCGTTAATGAAAATGCATAGAAATAATGGATTTATTGAATTGAAATGCACAATAGACGGTCCGATATGAATACCAGTAAGGTATTCACAAAAGTTATTATAGGGAGCTGTTCCCGGTGAGAAGATATAAATTGTTAGGAGTGAATGACCATTAAGGTACACGTTTCAAATGGAGACAAGTCTTCAAAGCTAAATTCATTCATAGGATTTACGTTTATTGAATTTATACCGAACTTTAATATTCATTTCACATTTGTAATGTGATAGTTAAATGAGCGACTAGCGGCGCGGCGGTCCCGTTTAATGTTTATCGAAATCATTAAAATAAACAGTATCATCTTATCGAAATCAGTTCAGCAGTTGCGTCATGAAGAAGTAACATCAAAAAGAAATATAAGCAGTCCCAAATATTTGTTTTATGGGGTAGCCTCCTCCAAAAAATATGAGGTCGTTTGTTTCTAGACCGTTCTGAATATTTTTGCCAAAATGTGAAACAAGTTTTCGACCCCTTGGATGGTTTGAGGTTTAAAACCATTGCACATTGTCAATCCTATCCACACAAGGCTATTATTAGGTACAGATTTTTCTCTAGAACGCCCCATATTTCAGTAAAGCTCATATCCCCCATCTTAGTCGTCAGTATGGTGTAGGTACTTTCGTAGTGTTGGTAGATGGATGTCGTAAAAGGCGACTAAAAGATAGGGCTGTTTTGTAAACATACAGCCCATGACAAAGTGCCCGCTAGGCGGCTCGCCCCCAGTGGGGTGAGCACGAACAACTATCGTAATCGTATCGTGAACGTAACGAGAGCACGGAGCATTGCGATTGGCCGCCTGCCTGAAGCTAGCCAATCGCAACGCTCCGTGCTATCGTTACGTTCACGATACGATTACGACAGTAGTTCGTGCTCACCCCACTGGTGTGACCGAATATTCATATTTCACTGTGTTTTATAAAGCCCATTTTTCGGACGTCGCGCTTTTATTGTAAAATCTTGTAGATGTTATGATTATAATGCAAGATTTCTTATTCCCATTTCGCCAGCACATCTAGTTTCCGAGTATTTTTTTTTTGAAAATGACCATTTTTTGGGCCGGATATAAATAAAAATTAATATTACTCCTAAACTAGCCATGATGCTTAATAGGTAAGTTCAGCTTATTAAAAGTACTTTCTATACAGCTTCTATAGACACCTAAATAAAAGTCGTAGCTTCAGTAGATATAGATTTATGAGCATTTTAAGGTTTTAAGTTTTTTTTATTTTTCTCAAAAGTTCCGCCGTATTGGTGAAAGTTATTTGTACCAAAATTATCATCATTATACCCCCTACACACCACGTAAATTTCACACACCAATTCCATGGAACTCAGGAGATAAATCAAATTAACTATTTTTGTTAAGGTCGTCGCACACTCTAACCGGATTAATATAGCTGAATTTATATTATATTTTTAACAGTTATGATTCTCAAAACAGTTAAATTCAGGTACTATGGTGATGAATTTAGGTACTATCATGCCGAAAGTAGTATTGGTAAAGACAGATGTGTAAATACTTAAAAAATATCTTTAAACATTTGTAAGTATTTCATCTCACGCAATGGGTATAAGGTGAGTATTGCCTTATTCCGAGCACTGTTATTGTCCTTCGTGTCAGAAAATAGGTAACTGCATTAATTAGGCCGTATTAAAGCGTATGAAAATAAATACGAGTAAGACGAAAGTAATAGTTTTTTTAGAGGAACCAAGGGATGGAGAGATGATGGCTGAATGCAAAGTATTGATTGAAGGTATAAGGTGGAACCAGTGTCCTGAGTTTGTATACTTGAGTAGGAACCCAGTTTGCCACACATCTGTTTACAAGGGATGGGAAATACGCTGGAGACATTGAAAGGAGATCGACCGTGGAAAATCATGCGAATAGTGTACTATATTCTTTCATGAGTGGTCAATCAGGGTTCGAAAAATCCATACACACAGTGGAGATGCGGTAATTGCAGAATATTGTGGGGAAGGCTGGTAGATAGAAAGAGAAATACAGTGCAACCTTGATATAACGACCCTCGATATAGCAAATTTTTCGATTTAACGAATTTTTCTAAATCCCCTTGAATTATCCATAAGAGTCAATATAAAATATACCTCTACATTGCGAACATTTTTTACTCACTACCTCTTTATATAGAACTATCTTTTGCCCGCGGCTCCGCCCGCGTGGATGTCGGTTATCGCGACAAAACATAGCGTATGTCCTTTCTCAAGGTCTAATCTACCCCTATACCAAATTTCATCAAAATCGGTTCAGTGGTTTAGGTGTGAAAGCGAGACAGACAAACAGACAGAGTTACTTTCACATTTATAATATTAGTATGGATTATGAACTTCCCAAAAAATTGTAAATGCCTCTAGATAACGAATTTTGTCAACCAAAACCTTTATATAACGTACGCATCAATATAATGATTCTTGAATTTCATTGTATTTGGTTCATGTCAAGACTGGTTTCGGCCCGTTTTTTTTCATAGAACAAGAATGCATCCACCTGGATACCTACTTTTACTGATTTTACTGCATTTAATTTTGATATTTAGCCTAAGAGAAAAAAAGTTGTTACGTACCTATTTTTTTACCTCTGTATAACGAATTTTAGACCTACCGAACCTTGATATAACAAACTCAGATTTACGAATGACTTAATATAACGAATATTTGTTCCTTTCACGTTCATTATACTGAGGTTGCACTGTATAGAGATTCGAGAATGGTGTGGCCTGTGAGAGCATGTTGTAATGTAGATAGAACAGGGTTTAAGCTAAGATGGTTTGGGTACGTAGAACAAATGAGTACGCAACGAATGACGCACCAAGTATGTGAGACACAGGAGAATGGGCAGCCTAACCGGGGTCAATCTCGCGATACGTACACTGAGGTTTCTAACAACAGGTGAGGTTAAAGGTGGTAACGAAGTTAATGGCCAGTTTTGGACATAGGACCACTAGATCATCGCACACCCGACTGATTAACCACGAAGTTAAGTTATTGACATGACATAACTATAAGATGTTGCATTATGGTATAGTTCACCTTCACTTCACAAAATATCTTCGTTAATAATAAGTTACAAGATGTTCGTCTGTGTCACAACTTTCGTTTTCTTCAGTATTTTCATTAGTATCTCCTTCCACTGAGTTTGGGTCAGGTTGGTTGGTTGGTTCACCGACATTTGTAACCTTACGATGGTCACCATGTTAAATGGCCGGCGGCGTATAACCACTTTTGACGAGTACCGTGTAAACGAATTGTGGAAGTTTGTACACGTTCATTGACTTTTGGCGTTGACTGTATTGCCGGCTTATGTAATTATTATTACACTTTTACGTACTTAAATATCTCTATTGTTATATAATTGTAAAGTGGTCGTGTCTATACATTGGAAATATTTATAAAAGAAAACTTGGGCTATGTTATATCAACCATACTGAACAGAAAAAAAAATCTTGACTGTTTGTCCGCAATGGATGTAAAATCTACTGAATGGATTTTAATAAAAAGGTCCTGGTCAGACTTAAAATCTTACGTTTGTCTGATCGTAATAGGATCAGTAGAACCGGAAATACGAGCAAAAGCCGCGATAACCAACATTCACGCGGTCGGAGCCGCGGGTGAATGTCAAAGATAAAATTCTTGAAAAATCAACATTTTGATCGAGTATTTTGTTTTTCTGTGATATAATACTAAAACAGCTAGTTTCAGTGCTATTTCCCATAGTATTTTGTATCGAAATCAAATACGGTTAAAAAATATTTTATGAGTGTGTGTCGTCCTTAATGAAGAAAAATCCGGGTGAATCTTTAAAAATCTTTATCTCCTAAGTTCCATGGAATTGGTTTGTGAAATTCAAGTGGTGTATAGAAGAACTAAAGAGCTTTATTTTGGTATAGAGAACTTGCACCAATACGGTGGAACTTTTGAGAAAATTCGGAAAAACGAAAATCCTAAAATCAGGTATAAATCTGGATCTGACAGGGTTATGTTGTTCAATTTAACTTTAAAATATGCGGGGCCAGATTCTCTACCAATGCTTCTAACATTATTTTCACGATTTGTACATACTTTGACTAGAATTTCCTTTTTTCTAAATTTCAAGTCAAAAATATTGCGAACTTTGCATTTTTTTTTTGCAAAAACTAGACATGATATCTAAACGGGTATTCTACATATAACATTTAAATGATAATATCTATTAGATTTTGCAATAAAAACGCGACGTCCGAAAAATGGGCTTCATAAAACACAGTGTATTTGGCGAAATGTGGGTGGTAATACACCTATGCCTCAGGCGTGAGTATAGGTATGTGTTGGTAGATAATATCAGTTTCCATCATAACTTCACGAATAATGAAAAAATTAAAGTAAGTACATAATTAAGTGTCAATTAATTTAGCATACTTATTACATACATCAAAGCAGTCGTAACACCAGTCTTTTTTTGTTATTATTTCGTAAGTGCAATTTGAATAATAGCAGCTGCTATAATTAGCAGTAGCTCACACGACATGTTGCGACATGTGGATCTCACTGTGTCTGTTAACGGACTCGTTATTGAGGGATAATAATGTACATTAAAATAATAATAGTTGGACTAGGAAATTATTACATAGATCTTTCTAGACCGAAACTAAACATGGCTTTGTAAAGCTACGAGATCTTTGATAAACACAGATATATTATAGTTACAGTATTATATTCTAATGATGGAGTAAATTGTCAATCGCAATTTGGAGCGTGGTAAAAATATCCGACTATAACACACTCGGGTAGTGGGTATTATATAGTTAGCGAAATATAGGTGTAAATTAAGTACCTACCTAGGTATATCTATAAAGCCTGTACAGCCGGATGGTGAGCTGGAGGATACTGTCTCGACGATTATACAAATTCCCTAAATTGCTTTATTACAGAAATTACTCATAGGTTCATTTCATCATTCATCATCATTTTAGCCATAGGAAGTCCACTGCTGGACATAGGCCTCCCCATAGGTTCATTTAATCGTATTTTATTATATTGCCTTGTCAGTGGCAGTATGAGGCACAAAAGAAAACAATCTCTAACTACTGTTAAGCATTGCCAGTTTTTTGAGCACATCCAAACATCGGCGATCCGCGACTAAATGGTAACCACCTGCCATTACAGAAATGCAGACTGTCTCATGTACCGAAAGAAGATTTGCAAAGCTACGAGTATAGAATAATTAAAATCAATGTCACTTAAAATGGCTTCTCTGTGTATAAGCAAAACGGGATGAATTAATTTTGCAGTTTCCAAAATAAGTTACTGGTTTCACATTTTCCATTCACCCTACGACGACTCACAATATTTTTCACTACACCCGGTCTTTTCCAAGAAGTTATATAAATTGGTAAGTGGTTTAGAGCAGTAATCGCAAAATATATAGACCAAACCGTCCATATTGGAACCAACTTCCGCCGGACCAGAATTAGATTTGCACCCGTTGCGAAACTAATCAATTTGTTAGGTGCCGGGAAATGTGCGAGGCGCTTTTTACATTTATTTTTTATTTCCCGGGAAGTGCAAGTTACCTGGGCCACCAATTGAATCTGTGGCCTAGAAACATCAGGTAATGTTATGACATTTTGTAGTAAGTTACAGGGATGCAAGTAAATATGTCTAGTATAAAATATAGAATTCACGATATTCAATCTAGTAATAGTGTTTGCTTCTAAAATACACAAATTTCGTATCTGTGCTGTTAACCGTTGAAGAGTTCCTTTATCTGAAGACTAGCTCCAGATATCGATTCAAGTCCACCTTATCAAAGAATGCATTGAATGAAACTGAACCAATATGTAAAAAAATTGCGCCATAGGATAAAATGTGCCTAAGTTTGCAAAATTGACCTTCACGAATACAATCATAGCTAGTTATTTTATCATGCACTACCCAATCGATATTGGTTAATGGTTAGCGTTATACCATTATCCTCTAACTGGTTGCTTTCAACACCAAGGGAAATAGGGCCAAAAAGAAGAAAAAGGAAAAATAAAGCAAGAACCATTCCAAGTCCATATTGAGTGACCCGAGTTCGCCGTTTGAGCCAGCCTTTTAGTACCAACTTCGCCTTCCTACCTATCACGTGCAGTAGTGGAACCTTATAAAATATTCCAAATTCAATGTGATCTACTGGTCTATTGTTTTGCCCATGAATATTAGAAACGGTCACAGATGAATGGGGATAAAGGAGCCGACATTCGGGTGTCGGTGACCGGCGACGGGAGGTCGCGCATTAGTATGCTGCGCGCACAAGCCGTGACCTAGTCGCCCGAGATAATCCCGAATTATACGACTCCTTACTACGAGTAGGTACTATCGACTGTTTTCGTACTATACGTGTAGATATATTAACGTGGAAGACAAAGGAACTCATTGCTTTTCCATACATTAGACTTACGAGTTTCATTATTTGTATATTTCTGGCGATAGACTCATTTTTGGCAATAAAGGGCAATACCGCTCGCTCTTATACCAATATGCTTTGTACGGTTAAGACTGCGGGCATTTCCTTTTTATCCAGTCATTTGTTTGGATATCTTTTCTGCGAGAGTAACACGCGAGTGACATTTCTAGAGCTGCACTTGCACTTGCCATATATGACTACCTACAATCAGACATAATTCGATAGTCAGGCTAGCTTTCTCGGACCTAACAACGTTGATATCTGACGAAAAATGTTTTTTTTTTGGAAATCGGAAATCGTAATCGTAAACATTGGAGAGCCGCAACGTGGCTTAATTCTGCCTTGGTACCAGTTTGTTAACAGTTGTAGTCGTGTGCTATCTGAGTTTGGTACTCACGAAACAATCACTAGCATCATAGAATACTTGGGGTAGTGCATACCTGCTGCATCTTATCAAAATCAAGCGCAGGTCGGTGCCGGCGCGGCGGCGGTGGCAGCGGCAGACGGCGGCGGCGTGGAGACGGCGGCGCGCCGCTGGCCGGCGAGCCCGCGCCGCCACTCGCCAGCCCCGCGCTAACACCCACCCCACCGGCGCACGCGCATGCAGCCGCACGCCGCGGCTTCAGCGCTTCGAGTGGTGGCGACGTGCGGAACCGCACTGGGGTCTCTACCTGGAAGGTGAATAGGACGACGATATAAGTATTAACTAATAGCTTAGAAGATTTAGGGAAGATACAAGTCTCAGTCATAGGCGTACCCAGTTGCAAGTGGGGCGATTGCCCCACCCTGCTGTGCTCTGCCCGAAGTTTAGAATTTTAAAACAGACGAACCAAAGGATTCGATTTGACTTTTGCCCCATCCGTTAAAGAAAGCTGGGTACGCCCATGGTCTCAGTATCCAAGAGACAAAAATCCTCTTCTTGTTCTTGGAAGTTCAATTTGCTAAAGTGCTTTGAATGTCAAACGTGGAGAAGTAAGTGAAATAGAGAAAGAGTTTATCAAGAACTGGTCCAAGAGTTGG
The DNA here is from genome assembly GCA_914767945.1 of Eilema depressum. Classification (NCBI taxonomy): domain Eukaryota; kingdom Metazoa; phylum Arthropoda; class Insecta; order Lepidoptera; family Erebidae; genus Eilema; species Eilema depressum. The sequence goes on from OU612020.1 coordinate 22,574,111, forward strand.
AACCTTAAGATCTTCAGGTCAAGGTCAAAGGCAGAAAAAGAAGCGTGAAAGACAATACAATGTTAGCAACACACACCAAGAGATGGCTACTAATGTCGATGGAGGTTAGTATGGAGTACCTTCGTGTCATCGTCGTCAGAGGATGGGGCGCGAGCGGTCAGCTCGTCCTGGTCAGCGTCCAGGTAGGGCTGGGCTGGCCACTTGCGTTTCTCTGGGGCGGACGGGGGAGGGGAAGAAGCCCCTCGTCGCCGGGACTCTGCCGCGGCTGCCGACGGAGTGCCGCTTCCCGCACCCGAGCTTCCCACAGGCGCGCCGTTGATAACCTGCCACGACCATCAGTCAGGTCATGCGACTCCCAGGCAGCCTCGTACGAGCGTGACGTTTAGGTGGCGAGAATGACTGAGCGTTTTGGGTCTACAAATTGAATTGAGGCTGCATGGAGGTATCATGATTGAACATAGATGTAACAGTAACTTCTTGGATCAGTGTTTCAAGATGTTACATACATACAGTGCATAAAAACAACTCAGCAGGGTTCTAATGAAAGACGATATAGGAAGTGACTAGTTGCCCCCTAACCGCCAACAGATGGCACTTAGAACTTAATAGATGTCTAACTAACTATAGTCATGTGTGGAATGTTATACTAATAGAATCGGGTATTCTAGAGAGCTGGGTCAGATGGACATAATGGTACCGTTCGCGCCGGAGTTGCAGTTCTATTTGAAGCATAACGACGAACGGATCAATAGGAAAATAGAATAGAAAATAATAATTGGCATACCACTTTGAGTTATCATAATAATAAGTGTGATTACTAAAACGAATTTTGCTAATGTGCCCCCTTGACGGCAATAGGCTTCCGCGTATTACATTCAACATCTACCAATTTCTCTGTTATAAAACACCTATGTAAATCAAAATAATGCAACGTTTATTTTGATTGACTAGGTACATAAATCTCCAAATAATTTCTACTAGCTAAATATTTCAGAGTTGACATTAACATCGATGATACTATAACATTATCGAGGAGACGATCGAGACGAGTGACGCCGGCGGTATATACTTGTGTTGTCTCGCCTCGGCTTCACACCTCACCTCACCACAAAGCACAAAGAGCTTGCTTCGATAATTTCATTATTGCCCAAACTTACACCAGCCACCCGAATGCGCTCGTGTGCAGTCACCGGCCACAGAGTGCAGCCTACTGCTACAAGTGCTATTCAGTCATATACAATTCTCAGATCAACTCAGATGAGAAAGTAAGAAATGTTCGGTTAGGTAACACCTGTGACCCGTTGGGATTTTTTTCCCAACCAGTAACACCAATATTTTACGGTGTTACCCGTTGGGACAAAGTGTTGCATCCAGTAACACCTGTGACTCGTTGGGAATTTTTTCCCAACCAGTAACAGTGTTACTCTTTTGGGTGTTACTGGATGGGCATAATTATGCCGTCCAAATTAGCCGGCTTAGGCCAAATCTGTTCTTGAGTACCAACGACCGACAGCGTCAATAATTGCAAGCTCCTCGAACATATCCGAAGAGAGATCTCTCGTTTGAGTGAGACTCGCCATCGAATTCATATATTACAGAATAGCGATTCGTGGTTGGTAGAGCGTTTTCCTACAATATGGAAACTTGAACAATAGTGTGTGTCACTGTCAGCGAGTTCCAACAACAAACTAGTGCAATAACTAAGGTCCCAGACGCTAATACGCCACCCGCTACTTGCTACGTCTGAGCAAACAATGCTGCAATACCGTTACGCTTTTAATATTATCACACGACGTTTTTCTTTCTTTAGAAAGCCATTTCCGTTTCCTTTTTGCAATTAAAAAGTGCGGAGACAAAAGAATTTCTAATTTAAAGCCAAGCGAAAGATAAACAAATGTTGTACAGCCGGTAGACGGGACAAAATGACTAAAAAATCACGGATTGTTTTGTCTTGTCGGTGAAAAGCGAGCGTCGGCAGAAGACGGGGACGCGTACAAGTCAAGCCGTGTATCGATCCACGGTTTGCGCTCCAAATGCTCGTGAGTAATTGAAAATAATTATATTGACGTGATAACCTAATTTGTTTACAAACCACCAGAGCGGTAAATCTGGTTCGCAATCTAATTAGAGGCCGGTCGCGCCGCCTCGTGGATAATTGTACACGCACACCACTGTCTGCATTTCTACTGAAACACTAGCTGGTGTGGCTTAGAGAAGAAAATGGCCGAGCTATGTTTCGGTCGAGATCTGCAAGTGAACAGGGCTGTATAGAAATGCGATGTGCAAGTTGTCGACAAGTTGATGGGTCCATTATACTCGCGCAGATAAACGGCGCTGCAGCTATAGACAAGGCGCCGCTCTCCGACAATGGGACGACAGCCGTCCGCGTCGCCGTCGTGCAGTGCGCAACACGTACATTTATGTAGTACTCTACACTACACTGTTCACTGCCTTATTATGTGGAGTTCAGCCGACGAAGAAAGAGCTATTTACACTCGAAAGAAGTGCCTTTATTCCTACTGACATTCACTTAGACTGGGTCCATTAGAAATACAAAGAAACTACTCAGCGGATAAAGAAATCATTTCCACGCATGTCCGCAGGTGATTTAAATAATTCAGTACCTATATATAATTGGTAACTTGACGCAATATTTACTAACAACAATAAGTAATTATAATCTCAGCAGTGTATTATTTCGTAACTAGCTGATTACAACGTGCAACAAGAACATTACTACGCGTCTAAAACGCGCGGAGGTCGGCTCTTTCAAGTAAATATCCGCTCTCCGCGGGGCGTTCACCCGCTCTTGTTCTCCGCCAGTCACTCTTGCTATTCGCTAGGTGCGTCGTCGTCGCTACCGACGCCGGAGCCGCCAAAGTAATTTCATTTGAATTTAATTTGTGCAGAATCTTGTACAGACACTTCAAAAATATCAGGAAAAAAATTACGTAACCACTCACTCCCTGGATCTTAGAAAAAATATTTACTGTGAATCACTGATGGATAATTTTTGGATTCGACTGTAGTGGTCTGTTAGAATTAGAAGTCAAGCAATATTTAACTTAGCAAAACGAATCCATCAAAAACAAGATATTTCCCTGAAATCTCGACCGTGTCACTCGGGAATAGTTATGACGTACCTATGGAATCCAAATCTGTTCAGTGGTGATTCAAAATTTTGGCACAAAACAGTTATCTAAGTAATCCACCCCTCAACTCAACCCTGGTTTTGGGGCAATAAAGCCCTCACATATGCCATTCAAAATATTACCTGCGACTGCTCAAAGTCGTCTAATAATAAATTATACTCTTCTAAAAACAGATCTGTTGCCGCCAGGATGATGCAATATTTTTGCCAACGTCGACCCTTACATGAACCGTGCCTGAAAATATTGAGGTACACGTCAAGTGCCTGTCTGCCTAATAGCCGCCGTGATGGCCACGCAGGGGGTGAAAGAGGGGGACGAGAGGGTGCACAAGAGGTGAGGGGGTGGCTTACAGCTGTAATTTAGTTGCGGCGTGTCGAGACGAATTAATGCGGCATGCCGAGCTGGACATCGGCGAGAGATACGACCGAGGAACGAGGATGTGACCAAGCCATCTTTATTTAGCTACTGCACGAGAGCACATATGCGTAATGTAATAATGAAATTGCTGCGATAGATTGCTGAGTTTAATTATTTGTGGATGAATTTTTCAGACAGGCATCTACGTCTCGAATATTTAAGATTTTACCGTGGGCTGGGTATTTTGGATGAAGAATTTTATAACAGGCAGTACAAGTTTAAAAAATTGAAAGGGTGTTAAGTGTTAATGTAATAAATGGGTACGTAGCCTGTAATGGATGCTCTGAAGTGCCACAATTGGCGAGTACTTAGAAATGCAACATTACATTACAACCATGCGTTTTATGGGACTGAAGAACATAATTAGCGAAATGTGGGTGTGAATGCCTTTGTCTAATTTTTTGAGGATAAAGTTACTGGGCAGACGAAAAAAAAGGAAACACTGCATTCATATGATGACGATGACCTTTCTAGTTCACTGATTACGAGTACAACCTTGGACAAATAAGGACTCGCAAATATTTGTCACACAACTGAAGAAAATTTGATTTCTACGATGATCATGTAATTGGAAAAGAAAATCCATCAGCTATCACGACATTTACTCCGAAACTGAACCCGAAACCGCTGTTGCAGTATATATTTGGAATTAATGTCAAAATTTACGTACACACATACGTGACACGAACTCAAACGCTGAACTGTTAAGAAACTTCTCTCCACCAAGTTTATAAACAAGGAAATGATTTGCATAAGTTACCCGAGTCTGTTATTGACAACATAATACTCTGCGCTTCCCGTTGTTTCACTCCCGGCACTCCCGGCCCCCTAGCGACCGAGGCCTGCCCTCACGACGACGCGTGTAAAGTGCAATCAAATGCAATATCCTGACGCGACCATGAGGTCTAGTTGCTACTCAACACAATGTACACTATAATAGTTCATACATATATGAATCCATATTACTTATACTTATAAATCGGAAGCAAAGCTATTTGAAAATACTATGAATGATTATTTGATCTGTGTCTTCAGAAAAAATGCTTGAAGAAATATCCAGTCCTTCATGATAGTAGATAAGATAGTAGGACTGGAAACCAACCAACTGCTTTAAATAGCCACTTGCTTTCAGTATGTAAGAAGCCAAAAACTTTTAGAAATTAGGGGCGTCTTCTGTAAAAACACTAAAAACCATATTATCTTCATTTTTTATGGACTTTATACGAAAAGTATATGTGGTAATATATCTTCATTGTGTAATGATTCTAGTTGAATCATGTGTCTCAATCTGATAGATCTTTCAGGAAATGGAATAGATGAACTGTCTCCTTGTTTCACTATCTGAATTGCTCTCATAACGAACTTGACGGTGTCCAAAATAACTTTTAATACAAATAACCAGATGCTGTGGAAAGCGTTTCTCGTCTTCCGCGCCAACTCCTAAGAACGTTTGCCTGTCACCACAGAATAACTCTGTGCTATTCCTAACTTGAGTACACTAACTTGGTCAAATTATTCGTCGACACTTCGTTTCCTTATGAGCTTTGCAATATTAAATTGGATCATTTAATGTGAAAATTGTTGATAATTGAAAACTGTAGTACGTTAAGATTACAGACGCTACATAAGTGGACCCTTTAAATTAGGTAAAATAAAATATAAATAACACTTTTGAAGCAAATATGGCGGGACATAGAGATATTATGGATTATAAAGATGTTCAAGGAAAATAAGCCGCTTTTCTCAATATTGCTCTTCAAAAATTGCGCGGCAATTAGATGTCTCGGTTCTAAAGCTGGCCAATTATAATATTGACTCAAAATAAGCTCCTTTAGAAAGCGCCAGACATCTTAATTGGTCTCATCAGGGCGCAGCCTCTGATTTGAAAAGGTTTCTAAGCTTCTTACCTCCTGATAGCAAATGATTTACTTGATGTTCCCATTATCAATTTTATCGTGCGCGTTACAAATTCTATGAAGTCCAAATATAATACTAATTAATAAATGTGAAGGAAGTTTGATGTTTATTGATGTTTGTTTCATGCAAAAAAGGTTTGGCTGGTCGCACGATCATAATGTAGGACATACTTTTATCTCGGCAATAGGTTTCAATGACTTCAAAATTAGAAATTCGATTTCAGAAAACGTAGCAATATCAGTCAATCTATAATAAACATTTCCACGAGGCAATATCAGTATTCCAACATCCAGGGCATAAAAGACAATTCAGTAAAAGTAGATCAGCGAGAGGTCGGAACTGAGACAGTAAATAGCCCAATCTACGCTGAATTACTTTTACACGCATTGCGTGAGACCTAGATCTGTGTTCAATTTCTGCATCGTTGTGGCTAAACGAGGAAATTAAAATGTATTGGGCTTAGCAAGCCGCTCGGCGGCTGTACACTTCCTGCGAGTAAGAGAAATAGTGCTTGGAGCTAATACCAGAAGGATTGTTCAAATAGGTAAGTATTGCTTTTGGAAATAGGACTGTGTTATTCCATCAATGACGTCTCCTGTATTAGTTAGAAATATTCCCTATAAACAAATAACCTCTAATGAAATCCTGGAATGATATTTATTACAGAATCATTTTAGAAATACTGTTTCGCTAGGCAGTATTTGTTTTACACTGTATTTGGCATTTTGGTTTATTATTTTTGGACGTAAAACTTATTCTGTATCTGCGTATTGTAGAAAAGAATGACGAATGTATGAGATTTGACGTATATGACAGTCGTCAACGTATCGTCAACGTATGTCATATAAGTCAAATCTCACACATTCGTCATTCTATTATTTTACACCTTCATCTTTATACCTTTATACTTAAATAGTGACCATGGCATTGGTTTCACGATTAACATCTCATAATACCCTAAAAGGACAATGACTCTAAAAATCGGTAATTGAACCTATAGAACTACGAAACGGCTTTCGTTGCGGTGGTCTACAACACACACCATACACAACTATATTTAGACACAATTATTGTAATCGGATGCCCGGCGATAAACGTGATAAACGATATTAATAGTTATTACATGCGCTTTACAACTTAACGATAATAACGTTAACCGTTATTAAACTCGTTATTGGTTATATTGCATAACTTAACGGATATTAGATACACGCAAAATTAAACGCACAAAGCTGTATACATACAGCTTCGTGCGATTCATAGGAAGGAATTCTTGGACCCTACTTAGGCGTACCTATTTTTATCTACTACTTACTACTACGTAGGCATATTCTTGCGAATAAAATTAATTTGAATTTGATTGAAATTGCCTAGTATGTACCTAGATATAATAAAAAATATTGTTATCATTTCCTCAAGAACATATTATATTTAAAGGATATAGCAACAAGTGGCAACCTCTAATCAATTAAAGGAGATAGAAATTGTGTACAAAAAGATGATAAAAAATTAAAAAGTAAAACCTCACATTAACAACATTTTCCTGGTTAGCCATTTTGTTCAATACTATTCAATACTAGTTAGTTGTTGTAATCTTTTTTTCAGACCAAAAGTACTTTGATTAGCCGCGTCCACACCGACCGAGCATGGCTCGCGAGCCAGCCTCACGAGCCAATGCCTCGGTCGGTGTGGACGCAGCTCGGGCTGCCTCGGTGGGTCGAGCGGCGCTCGCCCCGAGGCAATGTGCGCCCGAGGCAGCCCGAGCCGCGTCCACACCGACTGAGGCATTGGCTCGCGAGGCAGGCTCGCGAGCCATGCTCGGTCGGTGTGGACGCGGCTAATGATTAATACCTCTATACCCAGAAGTGTAAAGACGAGCTCTCTTTTGAATTAATTATTAAATCTTTCTACCCGCAGTCAATTTAAATTCGTGAGACACATTGCAATGGGACATTCTACAATGAAGTGACCATGCAACATCTAACGTGGTGATGACCACCGTGGTGCCGTACCTCTAGTTCCTCCTCCGAGGAGTGGTGGTCGTACAGGTGGTCGGGCTCGGGCTCGGGCAACAGCCGCGGTGGCGTCGGTGCGCACGCGCACGCCTCGCCGCCCATACCTGTGAGACAATACAGATTAATTTGCATTAGATATTTAATCAGATTTATATTATAAAGACCAGTCAAAATATATTGATTACTATGACTGAACATCGTGTAGGTCTGAATTTTTTTTTTCTCTTCTATGGAATAAGATCACGTCGAGTATTGGCGTTTTTTGGAACATTTCAATGCATGTCTGTCTATTGCAACAATGAAAATCCGTTCAACTAAACTGGGTGCTCACGTTATTCCATAAAACTAGTACCTATCTACTCAAAATACAGGGTTCCTATAATTAGCGAAGTTGACGTCAGTTGGGTGCGGTTAATTCAAATGTGTGCAAACGTATGCACACATTCGAATATTTATTGGGTAAGACCGTTTGAATGAAGATAACTTATACACAAGTGTACCTGTTTACATACATTTAGTTCTAGTAAAGTGAAGAATACTGAAAATAGTGAATCAATAGACTTTTCATTCATTCGAAACGTCTGAGTGACGGCACTACGTACTGTTACATACGTAAATATGTACAAAACATGAACTGATGAAGTCCTATCTAGCCTGACCTAGATTATTAAGGTCATACTTGGTTCTGGATATGACAATACCTATCGTACGGTTTTACAGAAAGGATGTGCTATGCCACAGACAGGGTAATAATAAATAAGTAAAATTGCAAACATACCAATATACACACATATTTGCACTGAGAGGGAACACTACCCAAGCTCTACCAGTACGCCGGCGCCAGCTACGCAACAGACAGAGGTTGTCAATTTTTTTGATGGGTGTAGCCCATTAAGTAACACCTGTGACTCGTTGGGAATTTTTTTCCCAACCAGTAACAGTGGTACTCGTTTGGGTGTTACTGGATGGGCATATACCAAAAAAAAGTAATAAGCCAGAGATGATCTGTACTTAACTTCTGAATAACTAGATCAACTATCCATGAACTTGTTCCTAAAATAATAATAATATGATATGGCGACTTCAAAAAGTTCGCACAGTCCAGACAGCCGCGTGTAGCCAAATGATAAGGGTTCCTTGTTTGTGTTCGACACACAAACTTCGATAATTATGATTGCTCAAACTTCGGCCATGTTTATTGATAATTACTGAGTCAACATTATGTTGGAGCTAGCCGACTTATGTTTCACTTGCCTAGGTAGAGTGCGAGTCAATTCGGTTTAAAAGTACATTTTTCTCTTGAGTTTTTTAGATTGTTCTGAAAATTTACCTGAAGGTGTAGCCGAGTACATAAAAGCTTAGAAGGTAGGACACGACGGTATCCGTCCCAATCGAGCAGTCCGACTTGGGAACACCGTCGAGAACACAACCTTGTGTTGTGTTCTCGATGGTGAGTAGGGAAGCCAGAGCTCACTAGAGAGGTTTTGTGCTGTCAGTGTGCATACCAAAGGTTTGTCCTGCTTGTCTTCTGCGCTGAGGGCACAGAATCTCTGTTTTTACAGGGTCGGCAGCACGAGTGTGACTCCCGTGGTGTCTGGTCATCTGGTGTTGCACTCGACCAAAGTTTATGATGAGGCCGTTATACCGTTCGTTTGGTTACCAATTCACTATATACCATACCATATACCTACCTAGTATTTGGGATACAAAAAAAAAAGTCCTCATTACGTTGCGAGAGTTATGGCATCCGGTAGGTATAAGGTAAGTGCCCGCTTCGTAAATGATGTTATGAATATTTGACACGATCCATGGCTGCAGTCGGAGCTCGTGTCGACATGTCGTGACCAGTCCCCACCTGTTATGAGGTATTCCTGCCTGAGCGGCGGTACCGCGTACAACCTTGAATAATTCCACTAAATGACTCACGTATTTTTGTTCCTACATTCTGTACAGTCAACAGCAAAAGTAGATGATCAAAATCAGAAATTCAATACTAATGAACGGAGTTCACGTCAGAACTGTGTGGTGTCGAAATGATTCAAAAGTATGTGATTGTAAATTATTCCAAACATTTACTATTAGTATTAATGCCATATATTCGTGATCAGTTTTGACTCCAAAAGTTATAAACTCAATTCGCATCAGAACTAACAAGTAAAAAAATATTTCAAAACTAGTGATCAGTGAAAATCAAAAATTAAATTATGAAACTGAGGCCACGTAATCATGAGGCAAATAATTCATCCATACTTATTATATAAACTAGCTTAAACCCGCGACGTCATCCACGTGGAACGTCGAAAAAGGCATAATTATGTTCATTAAAAATCATATACTTGAAAAACTTTAATATTTTAATTGTTTTCTTTTTATGTCAAATGTTTAAAAGTAGATCAGCTACTTTGATGATATAAAACGATAATTCAAAAAATAATAATCTTTGCATGTTTGTGAATTAAAGTCAATGTTCAAAAGTAGCTGATGTGATACAAAACCATAATTCAATAAATATTATTATCTTTGCATGTTTGTGAATTTAAGTTAATGTTCAAAAGTAGCTGATGTGATACAAAACCATAATTCAATATATATTATTATATTTGCATGTTTGTGAATTTAAGTCAATGTTCAAAAGTAGCTGATGTGATACAAAACCATAATTCAATACATATTATTATATTTGCATTTTTGTGAATTTAAGTCAATGTTCAAAAGTAGCTGATGTGATACAAAACCATAATTCAATACATATTATTATTTTTACATGTTTGTGAATTTAAGTCAATGTTCAAAAGTAGCTGATGCGATACAAAATCATAACTCAATAATTACTTTTGCCCAGTCGGCTACAATATATTAAAACCGGAAGGTAGATTGATATTTTTATCTTTAGGGCATTATTTATATTGACTTGTTGTGGTTTTATCTCACTGTTAGCGTTGAGTGCGTCTGTTATCTATTGCATTGAATTTATAACCAAAACTAATAGATTAAAAATATGACACACCATATAACGGAGCATGAACGACATAGAATTATATCATTGCATGAAGACGGATTGAGTGTTAGTGATATAATGAGGAGAGTAGGTGTCACGGTAAGCAAGTATTCATTACTTCCTTATTTACCGACTTCAAAAAAAGAGGTTTCTCAATTCGGCCATTTGTTTTTCTTTTTTTGTGTTCACGGATAACTCCGTCATTTATAGATGGATTTACAAAATTATTTGTTCAATAGGTGTTTATTCAAGGTTCGTTCCATAAAAAAAAAACGAATAATATAATGTATAAAATTGAATCTTGGAGTAGCCTAAACTGACAGGTTTTAAAAGTATCTTCACATTTTGTATCACCCATTTCGTTTTTTTTTAATGGAACGAACCTTGAATAAACACCTATTGAACAAATAATTTTGTAAATCCATCTATAAATGACGGAGTTATCCGCGAACACAAAAAAAGAAAAACAAATGGCCGAATTGAGAAACCTCTTTTTTTGAAGTCGGTTAATAAGGAAGTAATGAATACTTGCTTACCGTGACACCTACTCTCCTCATTATATCACTAACACTCAATCCGTCTTCATGCAATGATATAATTCTATGTCGTTCATGCTCCGTTATATGGTGTGTCATATTTTTAATCTATTAGTTTTGGTTATAAATTCAATGCAATAGATAACAGACGCACTCAACGCTAACAGTGAGATAAAACCACAACAAGTCAATATAAATAATGCCCTAAAGATAAAAATATCAATCTACCTTCCGGTTTCAATATATTGTAGCCGACTGGGCAAAAGTAATTATTGAGTTATGATTTTGTATCGCATCAGCTACTTTTGAACATTGACTTAAATTCACAAACATGTAAAAATAATAATATGTATTGAATTATGGTTTTGTATCACATCAGCTACTTTTGAACATTGACTTAAATTCACAAAAATGCAAATATAATAATATGTATTGAATTATGGTTTTGTATCACATCAGCTACTTTTGAACATTGACTTAAATTCACAAACATGCAAATATAATAATATATATTGAATTAAGGTTTTGTATCACATCAGCTACTTTTGAACATTAACTTAAATTCACAAACATGCAAAGATAATAATATTTATTGAATTATGGTTTTGTATCACATCAGCTACTTTTGAACATTGACTTTAATTCACAAACATGCAAAGATTATTATTTTTTGAATTATCGTTTTATATCATCAAAGTAGCTGATCTACTTTTAAACATTTGACATAAAAAGAAAACAATTAAAATATTAAAGTTTTTCAAGTATATGATTTTTAATGAACATAATTATGCCTTTTTCGACGTTCCACGTGGATGACGTCGCGGGTTTAAGCTAGTTTATATAATAAGTATGGATGAATTATTTGCCTCATGATTACGTGGCCTCGGTTTCATAATTTAATTTTTGATTTTCACTGATCACTAGTTTTGAAATATTTTTTTACTTGTTAGTTCTGATGCGAATTGAGTTTATAACTTTTGGAGTCAAAACTGATCACGAATATATGGCATTAATACTAATAGTAAATGTTTGGAATAATTTACAATCACATACTTTTGAATCATTTCGACACCACACAGTTCTGACGTGAACTCCGTTCATTAGTATTGAATTTCTGATTTTGATCATCTACTTTTGCTGTTGACTGTACATATAAACTTACGCTTATGCGGCTTGTGTATGTGTATATCCAATCCCCAAAGTGGTACGCAGAAGAAACAATTTATATTATACTAGCTTTTGCCCGCGGCTCCGCCCGCGTGGATATCGGTTATCGCGAACAAACATAGCCTATGTTGCGTCTTTTCCCAAGGTCTAATATATCTCTGTACCAAATTTCAGTGGTTTGAGTGTGAAAACGTAACAAACAGACAGACAGACAGGCAGACAGAGAGACAGACAGACTGTAAACAGAAGTAACTCTACTTTCGCATTTATAATAATAGTATGGATTATTGGTTTCACGTAGGGCCTAGGGGTAGAAGAGCCCATCTTCAATGGATTTCGTATCTAATCATTTCCGAAATTCAGTTTGATGTTTGCTAAAACAATTAATTAAATTACGCTGCAAATAAGTAAGTAGGTAAATACGTACTAATACCTACTATAGTAGAACGCCAAAACATACATTAACCTTGAATACAGTAGGTATACCAATAAGTTAGTAGGTAGTTTAGTTACCTACTTCTGTAATTGTAAAGTAGGTAGGTATGCATATTTTTCGGTAGTATTATATCAACGGTTCCACTTCAAGAAAACGTATCGTATAAATAACTAATTAGCAATCAAACAGGTTATGTTTATGTGGAACATTCCGTCATAAACTTATTAAAAACTAAAACATTAAAACAAGATCAATACAACATGTGACCACAACAAAACATTCAAGTGCATTGTTGTGCCCAGAGCACACCGGTAGGCGGTAACACCTGTGACTCGTTGGGATTTTTTTTCCCAACCAGTAACAGTGTTACTCGTTTGTTATAGCGAGCGTGACCCGGGCAAATAGTAAAAAAAATAATCAGACAACCCAATTGCAGTGCCATCTACCGGGTCCTATTGTACTTAGATTTAAACCAAACCTACACAAACACAAAATTTTATTAAAAGTCATGGTTCTACACTTCTTTCTACTTCGAAAATGATGCATTCCATAATAAACTTTCAGCTCCTGATTCAACCTCAAAAGGGCGAACTGCAAAATACTGACTATTTAAGTAGTTGTCTTTATTTCTAATCAGAATCAGGTACCTATGTGAAATTGTGGTTAAGTCCTCTTTTTTCACCAACACACCGCCGAAAAAAAATTCACTGACTTCTATATTCATCTTTCATTTTATGCCATAAAAGCGAAATTGCCAAAAATAATTCAGTAACATTTATGACGTAACAATTTCATATTTTTCAGTCAAATATTCAAGTTTGTAGCCCTCCTTTACTAGTTATATATAGGTACATGTGAAAAATGATAAAAGGGATCAAAGAAAAAGATACCAGGGATAATAAATTACAATCCAAATATCTAGAAAGAGATTCTGTCCTTCAGATAGCTCCCTGTTATTTGAAAGTCACTTACAAGCTTAGTGCTTATTACGTGATATGAGAGGAGCCGGTCGGAAGCTGGATGCGCAGACAGGAAGGGGGGCGGGGTGGGCGACGCGAGCAAGGTAAGAGGGGGATGTTCTTGAACTTGCGGCGGGCAGGCCGCGCGGCGCCGACCGTCGCTATGTGCATGAACTGTTGCACTCTGCACTATCTTATAAACATTATAGAATGAGGTATGGAGGAGGTTATTTATTAGTTTTATACTTCAGTTCGAGTAGGGCAGGAAGAGCGGGTTACGCCGAGAGAAATATGTGATCTAATCAAACTAGGTTTCAAGTATAAGACGGTGTCTCGTGGGTTCTAGTGTGCTTATTGAGAGCAAGAAGTGTTAATTTTTGTCTTGGTATACAATATGGCATGAAATAAGTACCTAATTGGTAATCAGAATTATCCATCAACTTTCAGTGGCATTAGATATCCAGCCCAAAATTCACCGCATTGACGACCCACGCAGTCGCCTGTTCAATCTTCAATTGGGGCATTCATTTTTAAACCTTCCCAATTTGTCAAAAATGGACTCTTTTCAATACGCTTTTACTTAGAATTTCCTTACAGAAACAACTACCCGAGAACTTATGCATAGTAGTCGGACTCACCACTGTTGCGCTCCCGGGTCTATCAAGTCTAATACCTGCTTGATTACTGAGTATCAAACCATCATATTATAGGCATCGTGTCCACAACTACAGGCGTGACTGCTGCGGGCAGTCAGGCACTCGCCATGACAACTGATACGACCCCAGGTTACGGATTTCGTCAGACAGCTCGTGAGCTGAACCAATCGGTTTGAGTGAACTGAATTATGCTGTATTTGGGCTTATTGGACGCGCAGTTTGCATAGCAATTGTTATAATGATAATTGTGACTGGCACAGCGATAACAAATTATTATTACCCTATTTTAAATCCTGGGTTTGATTCCTGCTGTCAGAGCGGTGCTTCCTCGAGGATGTCTCAACTTGATACTTTGAACTTCGAGACATCCTGGGAGGACTTGTGGTCATCACATCCGATATATAAATATAAATGTTGCATCCAGTAACACCTGTGACCCGTTGGGAATTTTTTTCCCAACCAGTAACAGTGTTACTCGTTTGGGTGTTACTGGATGGGCATATACCCATAAATGTTTTATTTACATTGAGAAGTTCAGTTTGGCATTCCGTTGCATTGCAATAATTCGTTACCGTTCACCCATGGCGGTTGGGCTGACACACCGATATGCGCGGCGGGTCCAACTCCTTAATTATCATGTTACAATGGATTTCCGCCACCTAACGTCTTTCAATATGCCATCTTTATTCGTTTTAACAATGCCTTTCATACCTTTTCGTTAACCACAATACCACACATGTGTTTTTCGTTCGGTTCTTTTTTTTATTGTCACATTCTCAGGAGGGGTAGACGGAGTTATATGAATCAACGTTAAATGTGTTCATCCGCGTTTAAGAATCTATTTTACAAATTAAGTTTATTTAGGTCTAGCTAGATAATTATGGTCATCTTCCGAGCGCCAATTCCAGTAGCACGTTTGAGTTCGAACTTACTTCTTCTTGGCTTTTAAAGAGTGACTACTATCTGACCCCTAAACTCCGAGAGGAAAGCCTGTACCTCTCTTCCTTTAATCTGCAGGTGTACAGGCTTGTAGGTGAGGTTATACCTACGTTTGGATGTATACAGCGCTGTGTATTATATCTCAGAATGAACAACCTCCTTCCTTTACGATAAAACAAAAGCGAGTGTTTCCATCTCAAGATCTGAAATCAAAACACGTCGATAACGTGGAGTGCGGCCACTTTTTGTGTTGTTAGAACAAAGTGGTGGCGACAGCCGCGCTCGGCCACCAGCCTTATAACGAACTGGTTTGGCGAGTGGCGAGTCCAAACCTCGTGTAATCTATACTAATATTATAAAGAGGCAAGATGTGTTTGTTTGTAACGAATAAACACAAGCTCAAGCTTTGGAATAACTCGCTGCTCAGGTTTTTCCAAGCGACTACGATATGGGATTCTTCAAGAGGTGCTTTAGAAGATTCTTACACATCGCCATGTGGGCGTGAAGAGTGTGAGGCCCCTGGTTTTGCAAGCGTGCACAGACAACCGTAACCACTTTCTGTTTGCCTGTTATGTGTGCTTGTCTGCCACTTAAGTGGTATAAAAATAACTAAAAAAACTATTGGATTGATTTAAAAAAATATTTCATTCCTTCATTCCTTAAATCCCTTTTTTTATACCACTTTGTTGGCAGACAAGCACACGGCCCACCTGATGGGAAGCGGTCACCGTGGCCTATGGACGTATGCAACACCAGGGGCGTCACACTCGCGCTGCCGACCCTGAAGAAACATTCTAATGCCCTTCTAATTTCATTTCAATCCTAGTTTCATTTCATTCCTTAAATCCCTTTGTAACATAGGTTACATCAGCTACATGCTACTTCTTATCGCGATTCCTACAGGATCAGGAATTACGCGAGTGAAACCGCAGTGCGATGCTAGTTTCAGAAATTCGAACCGCAGTGGTTTGCCTTCAATTTTATCAACTTATTTTATTTTGTGCTATTGTTACTCACAATATTAAACACGTGTTTATCCATTTTCTGTACACAGATTATGTAGTTTGTTTTGTACGACTCTATTCTCTTGGCTCAAATATGTTTTTTGTATGGTTATTAGCGAGCCATAGTTTTTGGAATTCTCTTGCAATGGAGGGGTTAATTTTTAGGGTAATTTAATATCGGTTAATATGTAATTGTAGGTATATAATTGTAGGTATATATGTGGGTATTGTTTCAAAATATATACCGCATCTTTCAGTGATTTTTGCCGTCTCTGCGGTAGAACGTTCCATTGGTACCTAATTCGCATGTAAGTACGTCGGAGATTGCGGGTTCGATACCCACTCAGTGCAAATAACTATATCTTTTTGCGGTTCTAAGGGTTTCTATTTTCTATGCAGATGTACTTAATTGTGCATATATTACCAAAAAAATAACCCTTTTTTCTAGAAACCAATTACATATTACAAGCTAGTTAAGCTATGCTTACTTTGGTTCTAGACAGCCCTAGATCTAGTATATCGTAGAATATTATTATACGTCCTAGTTAGCCATTGCATAACGAACCTGTTAGGTTAGAACGTAAACATAAACACTTGCTGCTGGACACGAGTAGCCATATTGCTAACACAAATTGGAAACGGCCATTCTATTTCATATCTTGTATACTACTAAGGTTGCAAACAAGCACAACGCTCATCTAAGCTATTACCGTAATCTAAGAACGGTTGCAACTTGCAACATGCCTTTGCTCAGTAACTTACAGGGAAAGGAGAGTAGTTATTACCGCGGATCGGTCTGCTATTCTTGCTGGGAAAAGTGTGGCTATTTATGACCTAGTCCAGCATTAGATGATTGATAACCTTGAAGTATTACTTTCCAGTCATGGTTCTTTAAGAGAACCTGTTTCTAGCAACTATCTTAATAATCTTTCATCCATCATCATCATCATCATCATCATCTTGGTGTTGTTACTGGTTATATCCGAAGCTTTTACCTCAGTGTCTCCTTCTCTTAGTTGGTCTTATGTTGATGGTATCAATGGCAGTGACTATCGTCTGATCCTGTGAGATAACCCTACTCCAGAACCTCGTCTGTAAATCAGGAGGTGAACTACCGGGTTTCAGGTCAGGATGGCTCGTCAAGGTCAAATTCTTGATACCCCACCCATCTCAAAAATCCACAACCTTGATAAATCAGTTATCAATCAATCAATCAATTAGCCTATTGCAGTCCACTGCTGGACATAGCCTCTCCCAACGTGCGCCACGTCTGCCAATCCTCCAAAAATTCAATAAACAATTCAGTAAACGTTATACAAAGTTATAATTTAGTTTAACTATAAACAAAGTCCCAAAAACAAGTTTCAAATAGTAACAAAACAATAGTAAGTATAATCGCAGTAGTCGCCTTACAACCATTACAAATCGAGGCACGTCCACTCCGCGATGGTATTATGGCTCGGAATTAAACGCCAAATTGTGGCCGCGCCGCCAACCGGTCGGACCGGTCGCCATGACAGAGTAAATAAACACTAATGAACACTAGAGTAGTGGTGGTACCTACACACGCACAAATATTACCATAACACGGAGGTGTACAACTTGTGATAGATAGCTGTTACCCCGCGTTTACATACTGCCGCTCGCATTGCTCATCGTGTTGCCAGAAATATTCGCGCGATTAATTCCATAGTGTTCACACACGCGCATCATCGTGTTGGTCCGCATTACAGTATTCGCCCTGCAATGGAGACGGACGTAAACGTATGGAGGACAACGGTGTAGCAGTGTAAGCATTATGCTTTTACAGCATAGCGAATTTATTAAATAGATTATATTAATAAAAACTATCACTTTCAACTACTATACACTTTCCGTAGATCGATATAAATATTTTTAAAAGTAAATATTCGAGGAGTAACAACGAAAGCCGTGTTTACTGATTAACGCCATCTAGCGGTCTCGTATAGTTCATCGCGCTAGTATTGCCGCTCCTTTGACTCGCGCCGCCAAACCGACATTCGCAGCAACATACGCAGCAGTACTCGCGGCATGACGAATATACCATTCACACCACGTCTCTGCCCACTTCTCTCGCAACTTCCCTCGCTCTGCCGCGAGTATGTAAACGCAGGTTTACACACGACTTCGTTCGCGTCACTATTAAAGGTATGATTAAGACGGCTACAGCTGCCATCACAGGACATGGCTCATTTAATAAACACCTCTTTATTTCAGGCATCACCGACAGCCCTCTTTGCAGAGCCTGCATGAGGGAGGAAGAAACGGCGGCACACGTGTGCCTACATTACTCGCATACAGGGCTAACTGCTTCCGAGACACAGCTCCGGGAGACGGGAGATCACTAGCAGCATAAGCAGCTTGCTGGCGTTCTTCAACGAGTTGGGGTGGATCGAATAGAATGCCCACACTCACGCAAAAACCGCGCCATGACGTGGACTTGCGGATACCAGCCCGCTATACCATACCATACCAAGCTATGATTCACCACTAAGGGAAGGTAGGAACATTATTAAAGGAAGGGAGTCAGTAGACAAAAAAACTTACCTCGATCTAGTTTGTCATGTAATATGCGACCCTTTGGCAAAGCGGCAGGAATCGGGTCATAGGGTCCCTTGCAGCTATTGTCTAGTTATTTTTTTTTTATATAGGACACGTCAATTTGACTTCGCCTCGCCTTATAGTAAGCTGAAAGCAAAGTCTTGGAAAAAGAGGGTCACCATTATAGACACGTACCGTGTTATAATGATGGCACTCACTCAGCTTGACGGCCTCATTAGATGCTTTTTCTGCACATACAGAGGCATGGATGAAATAAGTCAATGATTGCCTGTAGCAGCGTATTTCCTTAACGACAGTCTTTTCACTTCCGTTGTCCAGTTGCTATCGATCAGTCCGGTACAAATCCGATATAAAATAGGGCAGGGTAATATCGGAGTTAGCAACATGCAGTGGCAAGTGGTCGGTTAAAAATAACGACAAAAATCGTTATAACAGGATTATTTTCAGCGAGTAGAACAAATTGAAATAGACGGCGAATCGGGCGGGAGGGTTGTGTGGCCTAATCAATTAATAATAATGGACGATTAAAAAAAGGAAATGCTTGGGGATAAGACTGTAATACGTCGCATTTGTACCGACTAAGATGTGATTCCGGAAACGACCGCAAACGACAACTGCAGATGCATACAGCAGATACAGCGTACCCATTACTTGCTAAACTCCGATACGGGTAAAGAGGACTATTCTTCTTCTTCTTCTGTCGAATCGATGGTGCTTCTACTCTCAAATTCTATTTTCCCAGTATGCTGCTACCTGAATCGCATTCTCGGAGGCACTCATTAGGTCCTCCGGTGTACAGGTAGATGGACATGCAGCACACGTTAGCAGGTGGGCCATGGTCTGTGGAGCTACTCCACACTCACACCCCAGGTCCACGGCATCTGAGTAACCCCACCTAGACCGATTCTCCCTGCTTCGGCCGACTTGTGTTCGAAGTCTATTTAGGGACTTCCACCTGATCCAGGGGAGGTCATGTCCGGGGGGGAAGACTCTCCGACAGCGGGACGAAAGGGGTTGGTGGCGGGCTCCGCGATTTCCAAATTTTTACTCTGGTCCTGGAGGGATTGCCATCAGCGGGAGCAACGCATGCCCTAGGGGACTATTGAGAAGCCGCAATGAATTACGCATATCTACTGGGTGCCGCTACAGTTGTCGTATGCGGTCACCTCTGGAATCACACCTTTAGTTATTCCCTTGAAGATTAGGAACCAAGACATTGGGTAATCTGATAAATCTGACCAATCTCACCTGCAAGCCAGTATACTTGCTAAATGACGGAAGAAGCTCTAACGCAGGCTGGCTTTCCTTTCCAAAAGGATCCTATTGGAAGGAAGTGCGTGTTCCAGAGTGAAACCTTTGGATGTAACCGGGGCTAACGTTGTGATGATGATGATTAGAGTTCATTGAAAAGATTAAGATAATTGTATCTTATACAATTCTGTCAAATTTCGTAAACGCGCAGAACTAAGAAACATCAAGATTCGTCTTTCGTTAGAAGCTCGAATCAAAATGTCAGGTTCTTAAAATGACCCAAATGTAAAAGGACGTAAACTTGCAATGGTATATTATTAGCAAAATGACGTATCTACCTAGACATAAAGTTCATATTGTACTTCTAAATATTGCCTGAGACAACCACTTGGAACAACCAGCTAATAATCCTATGATAGATGACACTACCGATAGTATTACACATCATAACACTTTATAATGCGAAAGTGAGTTTGTTTGTTTGTTACGCTTTCACGCCTACCCTAACTACCACACTAACTAGGTACCTACTCAAGTGATCATTATAAAAATGTTGCATACACCTTCTTTATCCTAGAGTTAATCCACATTGCATCCGAAGCTTTTCATCTCGGAGTCTGGGATCCGCTTCACTAGTCTAACTTAGGATTTGGCTGGACCTCGATATTTTTCGTGAAGCGACTGCCCTCTTATCTTATCATACACCTTATCAGTGATAATAACCCTGTTTGGCCGTCAAGTAAAAAAGGACATTGTAACATCAAACGTGGTTTACAAAATCTATATTACCACAAGTGAGAAGCTAGATTCGAATAAAATGGTTTCGTAACGAAACACTGTAGTACATAAATTTATACTAATAACAAATATTTAGATGGAATATAAATAGAATATTAGAATTACAAGTGGTGCTGAAACACCGCGAGTCAACGTCCGTCAGCGGAGCATACAAAGTGGAGTTCACATCGCAGGCAACAGCACACAGCACAATACTGCCGTGAATAATTGAAAGGGCCCGACGACGCACCGTCTTGTACCGTCCGCAGCCGCGCCCGGCCCGCTACTTGCAGTACTTACGGTTCAAAGTGGGCAGGAACACAGGCAAAGTTATCGCGGCCAGCGAGAGCAGTGCTAGGGTTGGCATAAAAACAGAAAAAGACTCCGCTCTCGACTCGGTTGCGCGAACATTAGCGCTAGAACTTAGATTGTATGTATGTACGTAATAAAATGGTCAATGCAAGACGAATAGGTTTTATTTATAATACCTGAGAGCGGGCATTGTTAGGTTGAATAACGTAATAAAAAGCAATCATCGATAAATATGTAACGTGTCTACTAGTAAAACCAACTTTTGCTGTGACTCCTGTAGATACGCCAAAATTGACAACAACAAATTGAAAACACTTAATATTGCTGATCTGCATCGAAATTACTAAAAAATAAGTTCCTTCCCCCTTTGGTAAAAGGGGAAAGAAACAAAAAAAGACAATCCGTACTCCCTACAGAGGGAAGGTACCCCCACCACAGTCACAAACATTATGGGTCCCAAATTAGTGACAGTTAATTCCAGTAATATTCAAGACAAAATCGTCTAAACGCATCTATTCATTCTCACTCATAATGTAGTAATCATCTTCACATTCATCACATAACCAAAATGTTCTTCATTTAATAACGAGTGTGGCGATACAGTCATTTCGAAAATTAATATCATTTAGTGATAGATTATGGTAACCCTAAAATGAAGTTGACGCATCGAATCACGAAACGTTAGTCCTATCAAGTGTCCACAGATTAGTTCTTCTCTGGATTTAGTATTCTTGCTTCTCCGTGTTACTTCGTCCATTCGCATTCCGGTCTCACGCACGGATCTTATTAGACGCGCTCATCAAATTGATTGGTTTATTGTTCAAGCTGCGATTAAACTAACCAAACGGGTTTTTTGCACAACCGACAGAGAATATTATAACATATCGAGTGTACGCCTCATTGAAATAGAGGCAATAACTAAAGTAAAGATAGCTTTGAGTTGCGTAATGGTCATAAACTACAGTCGTAAAATTTCAAGTGTGTTGTATAACTGGCGATATATTTCGGAAGAACTCATAATAAACTGTAGAGTAAAAATGGGTTGATCTTGAACCTAGTGGAAGTGGTCAATGTCAAAGTCAAACAGTTAGTTCAGCCTTGTCACCGGTCAGCCGGTCACGCACCAACGTACGAGTATTTTCGCTCAAATATCGACAGCATTCACCTTCAAGAATGCAATATTTCTACAAAGTAGTCGCACTCATGATGGATACCAGTTTGTTATACGGAAAAATACATTTCCATTTTATTACACTAGGTATACCATTTTAGGTGCGTCTTTTCATTTTTATTATTCCTAGACTGTCCAAAAAGGGACATAATGTGTGTGTCTCCTTTTCCAACAAAGCTTCTAAATGCCAGACCAGTTGTATGACCTGAATGTATGTGTACAGTTAGAATCCTTACATCATTCTAAGATACATTCACAAATTGTTTTGAAGAAATTTAGTTTTGGCAGGGCAGTTGTGTTACATGTCCTGTCAGCGGACACATTTTTAAACGCGCTACTTACTGACGATTACTTTACAGTAAAAGTCAACAAAACTTGGCACGAGCCAACCTAGGAATCAAAGTTGTTGCAAGGAGGATAATTTGCAGGTTTTTCAATTTTTGGTATCGACGAGGTCCTGAAGGTTGAAATATTATGGTCACTGTGCCAGATGTAAATGCATGATGCGTTGAATGAGTCCCGCGTGACAGGACTCCGCGAGCCGGCAGCAACTCGTGCGCGGTGCATGCAACTATCTGAACATAAAGCATCTTAAAATGGCTGAAGTTTAGCACGAAACAGTTAACAAAGCATAGGGCTTTCGTGGACAAAAGGTCGAATAGATAGCCTAGCAGAAGGTATATAAAACAGCTCATTCCACGTTATAGGTAAAGGAGAAGAGGGACTCCTGCCTGACTAACGCGAATATCTAGAGGAAGAATGACTAGGTACCCCAAAGTGTGAACAAGTATCAGTCAAGGTTGGCAAACTAAGAGGAAGTGATTGGGACCGTAAACTCGATTATGAAAAAGTAGTTATGAATATTTCTTGATCCATTGAATTCGATCCAATATCGACACTAGCAAAGAAATCATTCCTAAAGATAATTCACAAGAAGTCACCATTAGAACAACTTACTACACTATCCGTTTGAAAGATCTGGCACATGAATATGTACTCGTATAGATTAAAACATACTCCACGATTTACATGATGGAGTTTTGTTTAATTTGTAGCTATTAGTTAGATGCTACTGCGGAAACCAAATTTGAATCACTTTTTAAACTCTTTATGACTGTTTAGCTCAGATTATTGAAGTAATGATGGTGACCAGCGCCCATGGTCTTGCCGTTTGTGTAGTTTGCAGTTTAACAGTCTGTACTTGTGACTAATGATTTTATCATGTATCTCATGAAATGAAATGATTTAAAGTCCATAATTAGCTTCACAGATAATAAAATCACTAATCAAGCCAATTAATACAATTTGATTTATTCTCTGTCTTCACAATCAATCATTTACAATAACGGAAAGGCAATAAGTCTGAATTCAACAACAGACATTAATTACTGTCTTAGCCGTCTCATTGCTCCGTAGACATTGACAAACTGATCAAATCTGGCAGCCGTGTAATCGAAACGAGAGATGTAACCAGTGCCGACGGACTACGGACTCAACCCGCGTAGTTCCTCTGTCACACAACATTACCATAATGGTTTGTTTAAAAATCATATTCATTACTAGTTGTGCCTGCGTCTCGTCCGTGTGAACTTAGAACTGAGTTTCAATTATTTTGCGCAGATCCTCACAATACATTTTTGGAACTATTTTGATGGAAGTACCATGTAAACATTTAAAATATGTCATGGGCAATTGGGGCATAGAAGCAAAGAAACTGGTGGCGGATACAGGTCGACGAATAAGCGAAAAATCTGGTGACTCTCGCTCCGGCTCGTACTTGGTGCAAAGTTTAGCATAGCCATCCAACGGGGAAATGTGGCCAGTGTTCTGGGCTCCTTTGCACCGGACACGATCCGTGGCGGGTTATCAACATGACAAAAGCTTGGCTGGCTACTTGACATTCTTAATTCTTATCTAAATAAATCAAAATATAGTAATAATGCAATGATTTATAAAAATGCCAGTTTAATGTTACAAAAAGACACTTTATTAGTATACTTAGATATAGAAGATGTATTTAGCAAAAGGTGTGAAGTGTGATGTTATGAAATCTACCTCTCAACAGCCACTCCACGTCTTCGCTTTTAGAGGTCTTTCTTGAAGTAATTAAATACTTTGTATATTAATAACAACATTCACATAGCTCATCGGTCAAGTTCAAGGTACGAAATAAAACAGTACAACTGACAATAGCCGGCGGCTATTAGCAAAACAAAATGGCCGCGATTAATCATCGCGCGAATCATTACGGCGGCCATTAGAAATGTAAATGAAAGGTCACGAAGATTCAATAAAGTTCTATTTATTTATATGGAATTTTAATGTTGTTATTCGCCAATAGACTTTTAATACAGTATTGTGGTATTAAGTACTATATACACTACCCGCCCGCATCCACAAATGATTCAGCAGAGATATATTATTCCTACCCACATTTAACCACCTATATTTTCAGCAAGTCCACTGTCGCCTATTTTAACATGGACTGTAATATGTTTGTTTACTATCAAATGAAGGTATAATTTTTACGTGACATCATTTACATAAAATACGATTCTCTGATAAGACTATCACAAAACTAAATTTAAAACTTTTATTGGTTTATTTATTCATATGAAATTGGCGCCGTAGAGGATGACATGCGTGCCAATACTGCCATTGGTATTTGGTCAACAAGACCGTGCAAAATCATTACCAGCTCACGTGTTTCCTTCTTCCTACAGTCCTGGGTCGTGGCGTGGCATGGGGCATGAAAGAGCATCTGAAGAATCCGTCGCGTCGGCCGTGCATCACCGTCTTTCCTGAGACCTTGCCTTCAGTTTTACTATCAGGCGAGGTGAATTCAAATTGACGTGTCCGGGCTCCGAGGTGAAAGCCTCGGATGCGAGAGGGACTAACGCAATGACTAAGCACGGGTTCAATACAATAATTGGTGGTATTTATCGAATAGATCCTAGATCATCAGTCCACCATATCCACTTACAGATCTCCGAAGATTATAGATGTAAGAATTCACGTTCAGGTTCGTCGCTAAGAGTCGTACGTGCCGTCAGTCTGTCCGTACGTGGTGTATGCTAATGTGGTGGAGGCATGTGGTGCCACCACAATAGGACGGACGTGAGCTGAATCCCACTACAGTCGTCTATATGGATGATGTCGTAATTCTAATAGTTATAGCCAAATATTGTATTTTAAAGAGTCATTTTAGTTTTATTGTACGACTATAGAGGTATGTGGTTAACATTAGGGTATTTATCTTAATTTTCTCCCTGTCCATTGACTGCACCCCGATATGTGGATGCCGTGAAAGCTATCACAGTAAGTTATGCCTACTGACCTCCAAACTTCAATATGAAAATGGACCTGGTGTTGCATACGTCCATAGGCCACGGTGACCACTTCCCATCAGCTGGACCGAGTGCTTGTCTGCCACCTAATTGGTATAAAAAAAAATCATACTGCTGATGGCGATCATCAACATAGTGAGGAAGGATTTCATCTTAATTGATACTTTAGACGGCCCATTGACGACAATAGGCTACATGAACCTATTACGTGGGACCGAAAATATAGTTGGCGAAGATAATACACCTCTGCCTACCCCTTCGGGGATTTACAGGCGTAAGTATATGATTGTATTTATGTAGGTAGATACTTTAGACTCTAGAGTAGCAATAGATGTAGGCATTGGAAAGAGTTTCTAGACAGTTTTATAAGTTTTACAGACAGTTTTCTAGATTAGACCAAACATAACCTAAATAGCACCTTGTTCTGTCTGAAGGTTCATGTCACATATAATAACTTGTTCTTCTACATTCTGCTGTCATATCGCATGCTAATTCTGACGTGTTGATGCATTGTTTAGGAAATGTATGCGCTATATTGTATTCAATGGAGTGGTGGGCAAGTGCCCAATTGCCAGCATTGGACGACCGCCAATACGTGATACAAACGATCAAACATTTAAATTGCTACGTTATGATTGTGTGATAGTAAATAAATAGTTTTTGGTAGATCGTAGATTATTTTAATTTGTTGTTAATGTTTTGACGTGGACTCCTTAATTAGCTCACACAATTTTTGGGAGTCATATCTCTCTGATTTTTTTTGCACATCCATACTAATATTATAAATGCGAAAGTAACTCTGTCTGTCTGTCTGTCTGTTACGCTTTCACGCGTAAACCACTGAACCGATTTTAATGAAATTTGGTATAGGGGTAGATTAGACCTTGAGAAAGGACATAGGCTATGTTTGATCGCGATAACCGACATCCACGCGGGCGGAGCCGCGGGCAAAAGCTATTATACCATAGCGATAAAACTTAAAGCTCTGCAAGTTATGAGAAGTATGAGAACTGTGTAGGGTAATAGTTGATTAGTATTCAGACAACTATCGTTTTAGTTTTAGGCGTTTACGAAGAAAAGTAGTATCGAGAAGATAGTGCCTAGGCTAAATATTTTCGTTTATGGGGACGAGTACCTATTGGCGTGTGGTATTAGAAACCAAAAGAATGCCTAGCCCACCAAACATGGCGAATAGTGCCAAGTCGCCATAATAGTGGATGAGTTTACCTACGCGCTTTGGAACAACTTTTAAATACTGCTATTACAGCCCACCAAACATGGCGAATAGTGCCAAGTCGCCATAATAGTGGATGAGTTTACCTACGCGCTTTGGAACAACTTTTAAATACTGCTATTACTAACCAAACCCCAAAACGGTTTATTAACTACACACTGGTATCTACTAATAATCCTACAACTGAAGTCACATTATATACCTACCTATTACAGAGATTCTATTCTCTATTCTGTGGTATACCGTATACATACAATGGAGCGTTGAATACTGGTCATCGAACATTTCAACAAGTGACTGCCATAAATGGTAACTTGTCCTAACTTAGAACTTCATTAAAGAACCTGCTTGTATGTACCCAACTAATGTATTGAGACTTGTCGAGCGTACCTCGTTGTTTGCTCACCCACTTGACAAGAGCGCGTGAAGTGCCAACACCTAACCAGCTCGGTACTGGAGCGTACGCTGCAGCTATATAACATTCTCGTTACGATATTTTGACAGTACACGCAGTGGATGACGGTGACGCAGTGAAAGTTCGCGCTCCTAGGCTGCTAGGTTTGGTGGTGCCATTACACCGGAGGCATGGCTGCGGTTATGTAGTCTTGTGCCACAATAATAAGCGTGTGTGCCGGCAGACTGGTGGGCGCATGTATAATTACGGTATAAAGTTGAACGCTCACCTTGGCCGCGGCCCGAGCAAGGCCAAGGTCGTTAAAGCGTACCGCACCTTCCCACTACACTTCGCCGCACCCCCCTTCCTCCTCCCTCTCCCCCTCTCAACCCGTCCGCACTCCTCAGCGGACTGCACGCGCAAGCGAATTTTTTGCGCAATGATGTAATCTGCAATTCGGCGTGCGCGCAACATGGCCGCCCGTCACGCTCAGATAAACATTTCTTTATGAACTTTAAAACGCCCAATTCTGTTATTTATATACACAAACTCTATTTAACATTGGTTTACGTTTAGGAATATTCGGTGAGCTCTCAAACGTTATACATTACATTACCCAGTTCCGAGCACGTACGCCCGAGCTGAAGGATGTATAGCGGAGGAACGAACGAAGAATGCACCTGAATTAGTCCGTACAGAAGCTGAACGTACATCTGTTTAATGAAACTAGCTAAACGTTCCCCATTCTTAAAACATCTTGTTAGAACACAGACGCCAAATAAATTTCCATGCACAACCTTGCTATTTGTTTTTCCATGCCTTTTCATTAAAATAAGTAGCTTGTCTGGCGAAAATATTTAGTTTCATTGAAGCAACTCTACGGAAAACTGAATGGCGTAACTCTGGTTGTTATTCAGAGCAGAATGTGGAGCAATTTTTATCCTGTCTTCAACGAAGCGATTTTTTGGTCTTAAGACAAATATTTACATCGTCACCGATTTCGTCTAACATAACTTTCGGACGACTTATATTTAGACTTGTCTAAAAACAGCTTAACTGATGTTGGCTCCATTATCCTCGGTTGCGGCAACTTCACATATTTTTTGCTCGCTCTTACTTTTGACATGGGTTTTTCCTGGACGACTTGGGAGAGGTCTCTAGTTAGGCACAGCAGCAAATGAGTAGATTGATCGGATCGTAATGAATGTTCCATTTTGTTATTGCCCTTGACCCGAGGCTTGTCGAGATGTTGTGTTTGACCAGTTGAACTTGAGTATTGCCGATTTATGATTCCAAACCGGTTTTTCTATTGTTCGATTTGTAAATATTTGTTACTCGTATGGCTAGGTTAGGCTATCTGATTTAATACTAGAAAATTGTACTCCCAGTTGGATTTTGAATAAGCGGGCCATTCGTGACGATTTCTAGATAGCTTTATGAGTAACTGCCGAAACCATTTACCATAATGTTATTCTGACTTCCACATTATGCTTACCCCATTCTGAATAGGTCAAGCGGGGAAGAGTCTTACACTATCAGCTTGAAGCTAGTACTACTATAATATTATTATTTAGTAGGATTGTAATACTATTATTTATTCTGCGCTTGATGTAACAATATGCTCCAATAGTGGACCTTTCAGCACTCACACAAACCAGAAGGTCTCAGTGGTGGACACTCCCTGTCTTGATTTCTCCATTTGCCTTATTTCCTTGACACTGTTCATCTTCTTTTCCACATTTCTTTATTACTTACTTGCTCATTGAGGCTAATTTTCAGTGCCTATTTTACTTCTCGACTTGAGAGAATTAAGTGTTCTCACTAAGGTGGGATCTGAGAGCTAGTTATTCCAGTTAACCAGTTATACACTTTCTAGTAATCGCCATTCGGACAATAAAAGCATAATGATAATACGATAACAAAGATGATTGTCGCGCATGCTCGCGACTCTTGCGCAGAGCAGCCGACCGCAAGCCGCGCACCTCAACCGCACAGCTAAGTGTACATTACACGAACAATTACACCGGAATGTACGTATTTGTTTTACGCATCGTTAGTATACCTTGTAGACGATGCCACTATGTGTGTCTAATAGGCTAGGAAGTAATAGCATAGAAAGGCCCCTATTAATTGAAGGGTATTCTATTAATTGAAGAACTGCTCGTGGACTATGTGTACCATAATGATAGACTCGAGCTGTTCTACCTGTGGTTCTACGGCGGCTACACTACATACTCTCAACATTCTCATGAGACTATAAGGTACCTCCTTTTGTAACAACCAGTCACTAGACCCTAATATCCTGTAGTATTCAGAATAGAATAGAATAGAATAGAAATAAACTTTATTGTACACCAAACAAAAAAGAAAATTATTCAGGGCCTTCAATAAGTTGAAGATACTCTTGTACGTATAGAAAAAAACTCGTAAAAGTTGATCTATATCAGAGGAGCGAATGCTCAATGTATCTCTTCTACGTCAAATTCTATTTGTGTAAACAGTGAAAACAATTCGTTCCTTGTTCTCTCTCATGTACCTAAACTGACAATAAGATTTTATTTACACTAAAATATTAAGACAAAAATGCTCTTCTTCTAGCTCTGGCTCTATATGACAAAAGAAGAAGAATTTATTACAAGAAACGTCCATACGACTAAATATAAAGGTACATTTCAATTTGTAATTACTACATGTTCACTTGTTGCATTAGCTATTATAACATAATGATTAAATATCTCAGTGTCAGACAAACGGATTCAGGGAACTGCCGACAATGTGTAAGATTGGCTACAAATGTGCGAAGATCACAACAAGCACTCAATTGGACCACGCGAGCAAAGATAATGGTCGACAGATGATTCACTGATCTAATCCAATTAACTACAACTTATAACCTTGAGAGATACACTGTAGGTCTTGTCTTGTCGGGTATTTTCCAAAGGAATTACCCATACTTAGTAATATGATAAATACGAAATTAACTCTTGTGTGGTGGCTAAAACAGATTTTATTCAAAGAAGATTTTGGATACTTTTCATTTCTATCATCTAGTAGCTAGCTTGATTTACAATCGTTATATGCACCTCTCAGGTGTCAAGAAGCTAGGGTGCACGGGCTACTAATCCAGGTTTCTAATATAATGGTCTGGGATCTGGGACCCGATTCCAAGAGATAAAATTTTACAATTAGTCGGACTAGTGAATCAAAACCTGAAAGTCGCACGCAAACCAGTTCCAAATCTACAGAAGGTAGTAAATATAACAATTAAATGTATAACTTATTATATCAGTCTTATTCAACTTTCAAATATGGTAATGAGACAATGTCGATGTCGACGGCTCCACCAATGTCAAAAGTACGACAAGAAAATTATAAATAACATCCTGAAGCGCCTTCGTTTTGTTTGGCAATTTATTTTTGATTTGACATCAGATTCGGAGGTGATATAAAGGATATCGGAGGAAGGATTCGGAGATACTGATAAACAATGAAGTTATACAGAGGACACAACATCCGTATCGTCATCATATCGTAGAAAAGAGTACGGGGTATGTTGGGCCAAATGTCATAATGTCCAGCCCATACATTGATTTATTATATAGAACTGACGATGTGCCGTTTGCCTAGGGGCCATAGCCAAATCTTCTCTTTCATTTTACCATTTGAACGATACGGTACGGTTTGACCACAGAAAAGGCTCACCTATTATTTTGAGCTAAAGCGACACAAACAGTGAACTAGAAGTCGATCTTTTCCGCCTCATATTACTGCGAATCAATAGAAGTTTTTACACACAACACACTTTCAAGGTTAACGACATACTGAGCGCAATAAATAAGATTTCGGAATATCATTCTGGATTATATTTTGCTCTTACATCCTCTAGCTACGTTTCAAGTCAATTAGTGTAGTAAAGATGCCATTTGAGTTTCACGATATTAGTGCTTTGCTCTTCTTCGAGACATTTCGATCTAGATCATTATGGGCAAACAACGTGCAACAATGTATTCGATTGGCAACTATGTATCGTATTGATTTTATCGTCTGTCTGTTAGGAATACGGAGAATAAAATCAAAAGAAATTAGCCCGCAGCTATCGCTTGGATGCCATAAATGTCACAATGCTGTAAAGATGTTTACATTCTATTTACTTTTAGTTTGATTCTCTGTTCAAAATTGCAACTAATGATGTCACTGTTTTGTGTGACGTGATTGATCATACATAACATTATGCATTTGGCGAAACGAGTTTTCACACTAATGAGGCTGAGGACACTCCCTATTGGTTTTATATATCTTAGTTAAGAAGGATTCCACTATATCTCCCAAAGCCAAGTAGCAGCATTCTATATCGCCCTATTTCAGCTGTTAAATCTTTTCAGCCGTTTTTCTCTGGTCTAATTCAAACAGGCAAACTTACAAACTCTTATTTCAATTTATGTCTAATGACTAGTGATAATGCTAAGTGTACAATCCATGGTATCTCAGTGCGATACTGTGAGCTCTGTATGCGCTTGCCTGTCTGTCTATAATAGGACGTGTAGTGGCCTGTGGCAGTGTGGCACCCTTCACGGCGCGTTATTTTCGAATCAATGCCCAACGCTGTAACGCGTTGGGCATTGATGCGTCTTCCTTCTACTACTGCCAAGTGACACACCACTAACTACTCTATTAAATGTATATTTAAAAATGTTATCAGGTATTAGTAGGTAGCGTAGAGGTTAATTCATTTTCATGCTGCCTTCGTGAAGGATTATAATATATCTTTTTAATATTGTAAACTTATAAATCAAATAACTTAACCCTTCTGTCACTTTGAAGGTTTTGGTTCCTCTTTTTATTTACTCACTCTTAGAGGTAGGCTGAAATGGAAATGTACCTACACACAGCAGACAGTACAGGAAGCTACTATACTTTTAATGATTGAAGGCACCATGATACTCTACCCAAATTCATAAAAAAAACCTTTTTAGATAACGCAATTTTATTCAAACTACGTTGATTTTTCCGCCAATCGATTACCGGCACAGCAATGAGTACACACGCAGGGCCAGTGTTAACTCAGTGGCACTAGATATGAATTTAACTATTATGTTAGTAGAACCAACATTTCATCTCGATATTGATTGTGGGCACAAATTAAAACCAGTTTTATGCGAGCAATTATTCCAATAATTATATCGGCTTCCTGCACATTATATTACTTCGATATCCTAGCGAAATGAAACTACTAATAAAAATATTACAACACCCACTCTTATTACAACGAATTTCGATTACTTTAAAATCGATTCTCACGAGAGCCACACACGATTACATGACCCGAAAGTCATACCCATGAACTTGCACAAACCGAGAGTGACACTGGCTCTAATTTAAACTGTGATGGAACACGACAGGAGCTAATGTAACGTCCATTCCAGTCCACAGTTGACTAGTGCAGGGGTGGTCAGTAGTCCGAAGGGGTCCGCTAAGCCGGATAAACGCCTATTGGATAAAACAGGTAGCCTCGTGTGTTAGCATTCAGTCTAGTCGGGGCTTGGAATGAGATTATTGGCAGTGTCAGCTGGCACATTATACGACCAGGAACGAAATGCATGTCTACATTGTTGTGTATGACTATATTGTATTCTAGAGTTTACTATTGACATTAAAAACAGGCTAAGTGCGAATCGGAGTCGCGCACGAAGGGTTCTGTACTACCTACATATTTTGTTACGAATCTACTACGGAAATACATCATCAGTGAAAATTTCATTTGCCTGTCAGAGTTCTTGAGATTACAGGCTGTTTTTTTATACTAAGACAGACAGTGATGTTACCATACTGTTTTTACCCTTTGGGTACGGAACCCTAAAATTTA
This sequence comes from Eilema depressum, assembly GCA_914767945.1. Taxonomy (NCBI): domain Eukaryota; kingdom Metazoa; phylum Arthropoda; class Insecta; order Lepidoptera; family Erebidae; genus Eilema; species Eilema depressum. Next base: position 22,607,239 of record OU612020.1, read on the forward strand.
CCTGTAACTGTATGACAAAAAGACAAAAGACTGTATGAAAATCGACAATGTCATTAATAGAATGGAATCGTCGTGATATCAATCACGTTATTATTTTCGATTCGTGACGCGATGCACTAAAATCCTAGGCCAAATAGTAAATTGATAGTCACATTATAACAGACCCTGCCAACAGTGCAAATACATGAAATAAATATGTAATTAAAATGAGTGTTCTACCGAATTTACGAGAGTAACAATAGCGTTAGATTCTTATAACAAACTCTGTTGCGTAACGGTAGACCGTTCGACAGCTAGGTCGGAGATCAGGGGTTAGATTCCCACTCAGTGCAAATATTTTGCATGCATGAAATGTGTATGTGCATTGGTATAGATAGGGACTTCTATGAGTAATATGTTATTTAGAAAAGAAAATGTATTAAGTATGCATATCCGAATTCTAAAATCCATAACGCAAGATAGTTACGCTTTGGGCAGAGATAACTTTGTGTAGAATGTCTTATCTATACCTATATCTCATAAAACGTCGATTACTAAAAGGAGTTATTTGGCTACTTGGGGACAGACAGACGTGTGCTACGCTACTACGCTTGTATCGTGCGCATACGCATCGAGTGAACGTACACGAGCGCGGGTGGGCGCGCGCCCACGCGTACAATGAACAACTCTTGAATGTTTCTTAGTCGTTATTAGATCATCACATTGTTCGAAGCAGGAAATTCAACTTTTTTGGATTTAAAGACTTGATTAAGTGGCTGGGCTTATTCAGCAAGAATAATAACTACTCCATTCCAAGAGATAAAAATCTCTACATTACACGGTCAAGTTGCTCGGGACTGTGAGTCGTGGGTTGCAGTTCATTATGTATTGTATGGTATGATGGCCTCTAGGGGATTATGTCAGCATGCATAACAAGTTCGAGAGGGCATATTTGTAGATAAAATTGTGTTATGTTATGTCAGATAATTCGTATCTATAAATATTTACAATACTAATGGCTAATGGCGTGTAAAGTAAACTTTGGCAGCGAAGCAGTATTGTGGTACAAAAAATACGAGAACATAGTTGGTATACAATTATGTTTACGGGAATTATCGAGATCATGGCAGCTATAGATATGTAAAGTGTTTTCTCTATCGCACATCAGACTGACAGTTTGATATCTGTATAGAGTTGTTAAAACAGATTGTTTATAAAATATTAAAACCCATTACCTTGGTTTTTAATTACTCTAACAAGATATCGAACTGTAGATACGATAGAGGTTACTGTGATGGGGAGAAAGCTGTACAAAACTTTAGCAAGCCGATCTTAGATGGACTCTCTCTCTTCCCAATTAGAAAATAATCTACCTATTCAAGTCTAATAATTATGCAGACACTGCGTCCCCTGACTTGGATAGATATACTCGCAGATATTTAATAAGTTAGAAGGCTAAGGTGTGAGTGTGAGCAGAGCTCCTGCATTCATGGTTATTTTATGTTTTTTGATAAATTTACATTTCATACATTACCGGCTACGTACTCTGTTTTTACACATTGCCTAGGCATTGTACCTATAGAATACCGGATGATACACATCGCCGGTAACATATACTTATCTCCTTTGCTGTGCGTACATAGATTATTCACAGATTACCCAAATACGCCTATATCACGATCGAACTAATTCCCGCGAATATAATTGCACATGATGGAACGTTAAACTTTAAATTACAGTTAGTATAGTATACCTACATATAAATAGGGATATTATGATGTCGATAAAAACATTAAAATACAGGTTTACGCTAATCTTGGCAACCGGTTGTGAAGAAACTTAAAGCGGGTCAATCGTGGTCGGAACGCGACATCGGCGGGGGTTCTCACTAAATGCAAACTGCTTTAGAGGACAACGTAGACTGTACTATGTATAATAGTTTTATGGTCTTTTACATTCATGAAATATTCTATCACAATCTAGAAAGCAGTAGATCAGTGGAAGCGCCGAAAGACAATATACTTAATTATGAATAGAAAATCAGAGCGACGCAATTTAATTGATCAAGAAATAATTTGTTTATGCTTTATTGACAGAGGGTCTAATGGGCACTAAAGTAAAAATTAAATCCAATATTGAGGGTCCAATTCTAACTTGGAGGTCCAATGGATCATATTTTAGATGAGGTCGAATTTTGAGGGTCCAGCAGGCACGTAGCCTCAATATCTATCATTAAAGAGTGTTCATTAATAATCCAATGATCTAGTTTTTTTTGCTGAATATTGAAAAGATTTTGATATGCAAAATAAAGAAAGAAGATTAAGTTAGGAAGGCTTGGTTTTGTTGTCCTTTAGAACAGAAAATGTACTCGTAAGCCTGGTCTTATACAGCATAGGGAAATAGTTCATACATTGGTTTGTATTTACAGATATGAATGTATGTATGTATGTGTAATAAACGTCATATATATTAAATAAGAGACGACTATCCTATCATCAGAAAAACTGTGAGGTATATGGAAAAAATCTTATGCATTTGCATCAACAACAGTGTTTACGTTTGTTCGTCCGTAACGCGCATGTGCTACCTCTTGCTTATTTGCTTATCAATGGACATCGTGAGATTGTATGTTACTTTTGTAGTATAAAAACAAGGGCTTATGAAATACTATCAAAGGATAAGAACTCCATTAAGCTATCTAGCCAAAACTATTTAATGCTCAGCTTAAGATAAGATTAGATAATACTTTACTTAACAAACAAATAAATGAAACTCACTGATTTCGGTGACGTCGTTCCACTTCATGATGACGTCAGTGCAGAATTCACCTGAAATAATAATTTCAAATGTTAATTTCATACAATTGACACCAAATACAACAATACACTTTTAAATTTTGATTTAAAAGAGTTAACATGGTGGACTATGATATGATATAAGGGTGTATAAAACAGACAGACAGCCAAGTCTTCGCAGTAACAGGGTTTTTACCCTTAAGGTACCTTTTAGAGCTGAAATATCAATTAAACTACACCGTAATTCCTGTTTGTACTAGAGCAGGGTTTCTCAAAATGTGGTACGCGAAACCCTGGGGGTTCGCCATTCCACGGCCATCCACGGTCAAGTGAATCTTGTCTAGATTCACTTAATGGTGTCTCGATGTCTGGTAGACACGTGTGGCACGCATCGTAGCTCGCTCTTACAGGCTCTTCAATGAAATCCTTCACGCTGATTTAATAGGGGTTCGTGGAGTCAAAAGTCTAAAGAACCCTGTACTAGAGAACAGAGACGACCCCCACCGAAGATATTAATAAGCGTTTATCTAATGGCCATTCTGGTTTTAGATATTGCACAAAGATTAGGTAAGCTCAACACAGATTCAGTCATTAAATAGTCTGAAATACCGTGGGAAAGATGTGATGGCTATCTGATACGCGATTAATGGTATGTCTGGTAGATATGGTCGAATATTTTACAGCACTAGTAGGATTTCATACGTTTGCGTTCGGTCGTTTGCCTTAGACGGTAGGGGTGTACCCAGCATAATAGTTCACGGAAATACCATCATTGGATGCCAATGTTAAGATGGATGTTTAGTGGGACGAGAATGAACAGAATAAGGAATGAGTACATGAGAAGCAGTTCAACAGTGGCACCAGTGAATGAAAAAATGAGAAGCGAGTGACTATCGTATAAAAACATTCAAAGTATGAATGTAGACTATGTAGAGCTTTAAGAGCAGAGGTAGGCCCAAGAAAGAGTGGAAACGAGGATAAGGCAAAGAAAGGAGTGACTGAAGAAATTACATCTGACAGGAATGTATGGAGAACCTGAAATACTTCGATCCAAATAATTAGGACAAGGGCAGGTAGATTTTAGGCAGAAAACGGGCAGGCAAATGATTTATTGTTTACAATGTTGTTCTTGTCACGTATGACGTAACATTTAATTCAATAGATTTTCAGAATTTCTCTCGTCGCAAGTCGTGTCGTAACTGTGCGTTTATTGATAAGTTTAAAATGTAAACTTGTTGAGTGTAAAGGTTACTTTGAATGATGGATGCACAATTAAAACTTTTGTACGTATGAGTGAATGGCTCTACGGGGAAGCACCCACCACCCTCTCAGTAAAAAAGAGAGAATAAATAAAAGTCCGTTTAACTCTCTTTCGCAATTGCATTTGAAACAACATTTACATTATAATGTTATTTTTATGTCTGTGAGAGTGGGAATTCTCACAATGGCTGCTCCTTTAATTACAATGAAACATAATAGTAGAATTCGTCATAAAAAATGTGTACTAATGCATACAATGAGTGGTTGTCCGTCCGCGTTTGGCTAACTGTGTGTACACACGCGACTGGAGCCCCTAGGGGCGGGTACACACGAGTGTACTGACGGGAATGTCCACCATCGATATTAGAAGTCATATTAAAAGACGGATAATCTAGTTCTCTGAGTTTCTTGCTGGTATCTTCTCAGTAGAACTAATTTACCGAACCAGCGGAAGAATCATTTTCAAATTATTTACTTTATTTAATATTTTTCTTGAGATACTTAATTGTTACGTTTTGATATTCATATGTGCTCTTTATGTGCCTAAACTGAATAAACGAAATTGATTCTTTGATTGATATTTTCATCGAAGGTTTTAGCGTAGTTCTCAGTTGAATCCGAGGCTTCCACCTCGGAGCCCAGATTCGGTATGCCCGTTTTCATTTTGATCTGGCTTATTGAGGCTTATACGGCTTGTATGGCTAGCTGTGCCAGTTACAGACACGTGTGTTCTCGCCTTAATACACATATTTTCAAAGTCGCTGACGTCTCTCAGATCATTAGGTTTTCTATCTGTCGTATTGTATGCATTGTATGCCATTGATTTATATTGTTACTTTGTGTGCCATGAAGCAGTTTAATTTCAGCAAAATATTACGTATAATATATGGATATAAGGTTGAGTAGAAAAATTCAAAGTAAGACATGTTTCTTTCGTATTGGGGTAGGTAGAAACAACATAATTTTCACCTGGTGTAATCGTGGCATACGATCTGTTTCGTCCATCATCTGTGTCCCAATCATCTAATTCAATTCAAAGCATCAATTTCTTAATCTTAGTCACTATACATAATCTTCTACTATTCACAACTATCTTTTGCCCACGGCTACGCCCGCGTGGATATCGGTCATCGCGACCAAACATAGCCTATGTCCTTTCTCAAAGTCTTATATCTATCAAATTTCAATAATATCTGTTCAGTGGTTTAAGCGTGAAAGCGTAACAGACAGACAGAGTTACTTTCGCATTTACATATAATATTAGTATGGATGTTCCTTCAGAAAAAATATATATGTTAAACAAAAACAATCATCTCATAGTCGCCAATAGCCAGCTTAATGTTGATCCAGGTTATTGCGACCTAATTTCCAAGCTTGTTTATTAAAATCTCCCATGTGATACATAATAAATAGTACTGTTAATGTGCTTACTAATCTAGAGCCGTTTGTGTTTTATCAACACACTACAGAATAAATTATCATAGCTGATTTCATAATGCTTTGCAAGAATTTGGTAATTTGTGTAATTTAAATAAAATGAACCAAGACTGAAACCTATGGCATTTAAAATGGAGAGAAGCACAGCGGCTAGCGCCACAATACATGAGGTGAAGATGTTCAAGAAATTTTGCAACGTGTTTAGCACAAAACGTGTTACTATTGGTAGTAACACGGGTAACGAAGGAATGATATTTACATTTCTGTTACAAATGCATGCAATTGCAATGCAACTGGCATCCAAACTTGCACTCTAGAGCTCGGAACTCGCTGTCCTACTCATCAAAGGAAACTTGTGGAATGGTTTATCCTAGCATTTACAGGAACTACTGTCATTTGACCACCAACTACCAACAACCCCGAAGATTATGGTGATATCACACCCTAATTTGAACTTTCCTCAAGGCGTACAGGGTAACAAGACTAACAAGGTTAAATATCTTGATTTTCAATTAAATCAATTAGCCTACTGCAGTCCACTCCTGGACATAATATGCCTCTCCCAATGTTGGGAGATTTTGGCCTACTGTTTCCACGCTGGCCGGACGGGTTGGTACAGGGTTTTATTTCAAGTTTTCCTTCTCTCGCCGTGATATCGTCTGCGTATTGTTCCGTTAGTCGCCTCTTACGACACCCTTCGGATGAGATAGGGTGGTGATATTTTTATTCTTTCTCCGCCACCACACGGATAATCTTGATTTTATAATTCTTATATTGTGGGGAAACCTACAAGTTCTTTGACGAAATAATCAAAGCCAAGCCTATGTCCGAACCCTTCATATAATGATCAGCCCTATATTTCCGCGTCAAGCATCTTTTCCAAGTTCCAACACGCAATGATAATGATGGAATCAATGAAATTAAGCCGACTGAACATCGCGCCGCACTGTTGCAAGCTACATTTACATTTCCCATTCTATTACAACTTATATTGTGTATCAATTTTTTTATTTTAATAGACATGCCTGACTTGCAAAACAGCTGTAAATACATGAACCTATTACTAGTATTTTTATTGTATTAAGTTTTTATTGTGTTGCCTTCCGATCTTATAAACAATGGAAGACTTTTAAAAAGAAATACGCATGTCGTTCGTACCATTGCAGAAATGCATTGAAGCAGACGTTGCACTTTTAAATACAGAAATCGACATTCGTTGAGAAGCTCTCTGTCATCTAGAAACTTGTAACAGGGGTTCGTGCAGCCATTAGTTTAAGAAACCCTAGTATAGATGAAGTGACGGTTTCAGAGAGCGACTGGCGTTATCCCCGAGGCTTGCTGGTGAGGTAGACTTCAGCCCCAAAGATCTTAGAGGAACACCCACCAAAACCGACTACCCTACCCATTGCAATTCAGCAAATAAGTTGGCAATCAGCAGCACCGTATCGTCCGTGTCGTGTAGTTATGCGTAAAGATAGCCATGTACTATAAGTTTATCTGTTTGTCCTGTAAGCAGCTGCTTTAGATAGCAAATAACCGATTACGTTTATCTTATCGCGTGGAACTTTTCCTTTCTCTTCATAATCATGAGGGATATATTGTAATAAAGATACAGCTGTTCTTTGTGGTGCAACGGAAGCGAGTGCCCCTGAGTTCACCTCCCGGGTCGAGCAAATAATATTGGATTAGCTGTAGCAGCATGATGTCTGGATAAGGGCCGTATTGACTGCAATAGGCTCACCTCCTTATCATAAATAACAAAAAAAATGGCAAAATTCACCGTTACAACTGTTACAAGTACTCGCGTGAGTGTCAATTTTGATGTTGGTCTGAGGACTGATTGTTTACTGCCTAAGTTGGATAATAAAAAAACACAATTAATGTTTAGTATTAACATATACTTATAATTGCCTATGAAACTAGAACATTTAGTAAGAAGCAAGTAAGAAGGTACTAATAACCCTTTTCAATACATTTCTTTCAATTACTTCGGAAATGAATAAGATATTTGAGACCCTTTTAACCCTGCACCCTCTCACTGGAAGGGTGGACCGTTCCTGAATGAATGTAGGTCGCACGTTTCTTTTATTCTTGTTAACCCTCCACAACTGAGATAAACACCATGAATGGCATCACGTCGTCGTTAGGGTTAGAAACATGTGAATGTAATATGTAGTAGGTTGAGTTCATAGCTTTGCTTGCGTTTGTAGATTTTATACTGTACAGTCTGTCTGTACATTATTTCTAAGCTGTTTTAAGCCGGACCACCATTCAAATGTATTTTCTAATCCTTAAAAAACAGTTTCGTATTTATTATTTGTACTTATCCCTCTCATGACTCTGTACTTTCAAAGGGCTTAACGAAGGCGTATTAAACTCCCGCATTACACCAACTTGTTTCGGCATTTTCCACATACCCTAACTCGCAAATCTAATCTGAGACCTCATAGTAACTACAGCTACGACACCGAACAAGTTTTTCTCCTAATGTTTTACAGTAATTCTATTTCTAAACTTTTCTGCCAGACGGCTTCTCCTCAGGAACTCTTTTCCTTGCCATGTGGCCTGACACACATCCATCTTAACTCTGCTTCTAAAACTCTCAACTTTCAAATTTTAAATCTTCCTACAACATTAATCTCTACTCTCCTCTTACAATGACGACACCAACGAAAGGTTTTCACCTTTCATTGACCGTCGCACCTTTCAAACTTCCTCTAATACTATTTAATGGCTATTAACGGTCAGTTAATGGTAAACGCACATCAGCTTCACAGATTGTATCTCATTTCCTTCGCAGCCGCAATTATCTTCGCGTGGAGTAATCTTTACATAAGTATGTCATCTTTGAAGACTTGGGCACTTATGTCCGCTTCTATCACATTATGATTAACAATCTTAAATTCATAACACGTCTTATAAGTAAAAAAAAATAATTCTGGACCACTAGCTGGTGGAAGAGATAACATTAAAGATAGGAATTAATTTTGTAATAATTAAGCCGCTTGCTCATAAGACTTTTTTGAACCGGTTTCGTAGTGTATCGCAGCCGGTATCGTGGAAAAGGCTTCATAGGGACAACTGATGACTGGACACGGTTTGCCGGGCGAAAAAACCTACCACTTACGCCTGTTTTTTCCTAAGGGGTATAGGGGGTATGGGGCATAGGTGTAATAAACAAACACTTTCGTCAACTAGTCGTTTTAGGCATAACTTAATACTGGGAACCTTACCCTTTTGTTTCGCTTTTTCCTCTATCCCCCAAAGGTTTGCTGGAAGAAAACTCAATACTGAGTTAAGCTCGCCTTTGTACATCTAAATGTGATTATGTTTGTTAATTTATTAATTTCAGTGTACAAAAAAAGAATTTAAAAAAAAAAACTTTCGGCAAGATCCCGTAGTGCTACAAAGATTTAAAAAAAAAACCCTGTTAACACTTTTCCTGAAACGAAAATCGAACCCAGCACCCCACGCACAGCAGCCGCATACACTAGTCTTGTGCCATAGAAACAGTAGATAAAATTCTTGAGGATTACTTGAATGAGTCGAAACGTCCGTCATGTGACCCACTTGTGCGTATTACATCGCCCGGGCATCGCACCCGTCGTATTTCGCAGCGTTTGGTTAATTCATTGGCTGTTAAACTTTTTAATGAGCTCACTCGTTTATTGGTTCGTGGCGCGGAGACAGACACCGCAGCCATGATTAAGCAACGCCAGAGAACATCGCTGGTGAGTTAATTGACTACTTGTATTCATTGCGATTTCCTTCGATGCAGGCTTCCTACCAGTAAAGGTATTCTGACGTCATCAGATTACCTAGGCAAACTTATTCAATTTCTGACTATAGTTTGTGATTGCGATTTCCTTGCAAATCTTATTTACTGTTTTTGCTTATCCCCGAAATGGTAGATATAGGTATGATATCTGGCGAATTGTTGATTTATAACCATTTATAAACAATTGTTAACAGTAGTTAGTGTTTACAGTTCAAGGGGGTCGATTGGATAAGCAATAGCCATCAACCGGACATACGTAAAATAATTGATTGAAATAAACAGAATCAAAAAAATATTTTTAATATCTACTTTTAACTCTGAATATTTCCTTATTATTCGTTTTCATTGTAATATATGAATACATTTTCGCGTATCACATCTGCCCAGCCATACCACGTTTATATTTATAGTATATTTTACCGTTTTTCAGACACAGCTCTAGTGACAAATAGCTTCCAACGAATAATTTTAAAATAATTTCATTGCATTCACGGGTTGACCAGGTGTGGTTTGATGAATCCATGTGCAGAGAACCCGTCCAACCATACTTGGTAACTTTTACAGAGGTTTTATTCCTATGTCCAAAGATACCCACATCAATTGGGACATAGACATTGTCAAATATTAATTAGGAGTTAAATTAAGATAACCAGCAACTCCCTTCCAAGTTATTGCTAGTTCTATTGGCCAGGGAGCACCCCAAGGTTTTGTAGTCAAGCATTAACTTCTCAAAGATCCTAGACCAGTACTGTACAATTGCAAACACAACGGTGAAATATACCTATGCATTCAACCGAAGTAAATTTCACCTAGTTTACCTAAACTACAAGTAACTTTACCTTTCTATTTGCACGATCATCATTCAGAAACAGCCGACCGATTTAAGTGGACATTCACCCTGAACCGTCCGCGAGCTCCGCTCCAACTAACTTGGCTCTTCTTGATCCGTTCAGGTTATTTGAACTGGTTTAGAAAAACTGTTTGCATTGAGATATATTTTATAACTGTATGTTTTTCTTGCGCGATATAATTAGTGTGACATGTGACATGTGGCAACTATCGGTTCGAGCGCAGTCCGCCACATTGCAGGGTAAGTAGAATATCAAGTATTTCAATTAATTTAATAATATGCACATACTAGACACCAGTAAATTAGGAGAGATGAAGTGTGTAACATAAAGAGAAAAAAATAAAAAATAAATAGTGAATCGAAGAGAATAAAAGAGATTATGTAAGTAATTTGACTTCACCTCGCCTGAAAAGAGGGTCACCGATATAGACACGTACCATGTTACAATGGTGGTACTGCATCTTTCATGTTTTCAAGGATGAGTCAGATTATTAAAGAAGTATTAAGATGCAATATTTGTATTTACTTAACAAACTAAGTGTTGCGTTACGAGAGAAAGTCGATCAGATAACGGTAGCATACCGTCAGATAAATTCTTATTTTTTTAGGCGTCAAACGACTTAAAAGGTTAGTACCCTGCTGAGCACATGACAAAATGGTTATGACGGGTTATGACGGAATTAAAACGGTTAAACTGTGTAAATAGGATCTCTGATACTAGATTATGAGGGGCAACGATACACTTATAGCACGAATTTCCAATACCTTCAGCAGGTCCTATTCTTCGTTTGTGGTGACCTGGTGACGTTGCCTTATTTTATACAGGAAAACAAATCCATCTTAGAGAAAGGTTGCCCTTCTCCTCAAGAAATCAAGCCAGATTGTTTATATCTCCCACGGGTACAGCATCACCAGGCCTAACAATGATACCGACACGCGAGGCACTTGCCGTCCTGTAACTAAACGTGAAGAAATCTACCTCGCACGCGACTTTATGCCCACGTGCTGCTTACCACGTTTTCTTTACTGTCATGATATACCAACAAAATTTTATAATATAACTTATATACCGGTCTCCTAGCTCGTGAAATAGGTAACGCTGCATCTGAATAGTAATATTTGAAGGGTATATCTGTGTAGATTTTCTGCGGCAACGCGGTCGTGCGTCGCGCGGTAACCTCCTCGACCCGGTTTCGGTTCAGAGTTGAACGGCCGCCGTGCCTACCTACTACTGTGCTGTTTGCACCTCGCGCGACTATCGCCCGCCAGCGCCATACTCCAGCATGCCTCCACTCTACTGCACACATTCTGACTGACTCCAACATTATACACTACCTTTTTGTTTAGTTTTAGGAAGTAGATATTCATAATTTGTTAGCTTTCGAAATAATATTTGTCTTTTCTCGATAATTTGTTCGTCAGTTTTGATATGTTTACGTCATTTCAGCAACCAATTTACAGAAAAATCTATGCCACGGGTACACATTGAGCAAGACGAGAGATTGTTTAAGCGCAACCACTACAAATAGTTATCAGACTTTGTGTAAAACATCAACACGAATAACTCCATATTTATTTTGTTTCACGTTTGTATAAATACCGGCCTACTTATGTTTGCAAGGATTTGTTTTATGTATTAATTACGAACTCAACTAGATAGGTATATAATGGTGTGACACGAACTGCACAATATTTGTGTCTATTGTGCTGGCCCATTGTCGCTACGTTGGCATGCGCACAAAAATGTTTTCAATAGGAATCCGTTCCAAAAACATTATTAACACTACACTCGCCAATTTTGAACAAATTCTTGAGATAACTAGCCCAGAGTAATTAGAGGTTTAATTATAAACATTAGTTTCATTACAGTTTCCGGTGCGTAAGAGGAAACATGAAAGTTGATTGAGTTATTCATTCTGCGGTTTAATTTATTTATGTGTACCTACATACACCGTTCGTTCATCTAGTACTATCCATCGGGACACATATCATGGACCTAAGTCGTGAGATAAACGAGACCCTGGCGCGCGCATGTTGTTTTGTAATAATCTATGCTTGGTGAATTTGAGTTCGTCCACCGCAGTAGCACCCCGTGCTATCCTCAAAGGACACCTAAGAAACGCGTACTGCGCGTATAAAAGCACATTTTAGGTCCAAATGTCCCGAGTACTACACGATTTAGAACCTCTTTACTTAGCAGCACCGTAAAGACTTGAATATTTTATCGATACACGTGTTTCCGTTTTCCGATAATCCCGGATCCTTTATGCGAGGCGTAAAAAGTAGGAAGATACCTATCAAACCAAAGACTACGATTTTAGTATTGATCATTATTGGCATATAGAGGGTTGGAATAGTGACATTTTTTCTTTAGTCCTCTTTCACAGCTTACTAAACTTTGTGGAGCGTCTGCAAAAAAAAAACTGCAAGATAATTGCAAAATCTATAATTCTAGTCGCTTAACAGTTTCAATTATACAAGATTTCAAAGCTATGAGAGATTAAACGTGATTATTATTTTAATTACGCCAGTTCAGAGGTTAAGCTCGACAATACTTTCTAAGGTTAGCTGCAAGGCAAGTGAATTATTGTACAAATAACAACATTGCAGGCAAACTGCACCTCAATTGGCAGAACGTGATAGTTCATTCACTTCAGCAAATGTCTTCAAATGCAAGTCTATTTAGATTTAAAGCGACGGCGGCGGCGCCCACAAGCGGCCGGCTTTGTGCCACATCCGAACGTATAATCACTCCGTAACTTGCCTCAGTAATAATACGTGGTATGTCACACTGCTTTGTCATTATATTTCCAACCCTCCAATTTCCTTCTGATTAATTCATAGCGGGTTCCAAGTTCCAAGACAGTTTAGTTTTTCCCTTTTTTGCGTGTGGAAACCCCGTCGAAATTATATTTATTATCTTCTATGTTAGGTACAGTATTGTGCTGGTCACATTATGAGTTCTGTCGGGTAAAGTTGCACCATAAAACGGCACCAATTACGTCAGGCTATAATTAAGGGAGCGGACGAAACGAGATTCAAGTCGATCAATTTAAACAGGTTTCAAATTTTATGGTTGCACCACTTAAACGTAACGATTTAAACCCCCGGGTTGGCGTAGGGTTGCTCATTACTACAGCGGTGAGGAAGAGTGTCGTAAAAACGATATTCGAGAAGAACCGGCCCCGGGGACCGGCCGGCCGGCAAGATAATGTTGACGGAAAACACGTATCACCGATCTCAATGCCGTTAGGGACCGGGCGAGAACCGGCGTTCCTTATTGATTCGCCCATTCGCAGGCACATGACATAGTGGACACCGAGACTCAACTATATCTATCTATTAAATGTAAATGAATTTGCTTCTATATAGGAGGCAATCTAGAAAACTTGATGATGTGAACAGTAACAGTTTAGTGTTGCAGCCACATTGACATACATCAATCATCGGCCATGTACCCATACGAGAGACGTTTCGACTATCATAAAAACACCTGTTCGATTCATTTTAAGACCCATTTAATAGATGAGGTCCAAACTTTCATATGGGTACGTAACGTAGTCAAATTATCTTCATCCAATAAGCTAAGTTGTGGTGCAATTTTAGAAATTAACTGCACTGCTATCTCCAGTGTCCTTGGAGTCGCCTAACTGCACAAAATTCCGCGAAAGGGTATCTTAGTATACCTATTTGAGACAACACCTAGGATGGGACTTCTAGGAAGAATACTGTATCATCGGATCTACCTGGACCTGCCCTGGATAGCTCAAATTCTTGTCTACATAACCCCTAAAAACTTCTTACTTTTTAAATTTATAGACAACCGATTAAGGAGGTCTAAAGGGTCATATTTATTGATGAGGTCCAAACATGGACATTAACGATTCTATTACATAGATAACTATTACAAGTTAGCTTCATAATAAAAAGTGACATACTATTATAACTTTGTCGTTGGCCAACGTCAGCAAAAAAAGCTGTTGAGCGATAGCACAACGGTTATAATGATATAACGAAACACAAAAAGTTCTATCTGTTGCGTAACTCTCTCATCAGCGGCTCGGCAGTTAGCTAACAGCAAAAACTCGACCAAATTGGAAGACAACTGGCTGTAATAGAGCTCGCGTAGACGGCTACAACAATGTCGTGATAGGAGATTGCGAATACGCGTGGTGTATAGTCAACGGCATAAGTAGCTGAACACATTGCGATTTATGAAACGTCTTAGCTTTAAAAATATTTTACAAGATAAAATATCATGATTTTACTACCAGTGGTGGCCGTTGGAATTAAGCCATTGTGTAGAAGTAAATCTCCATCGTAGCTCGTAAGAAAACAATAAGTCATATGATATGAGAATACCTTACGAATTTATTAATAAAATTCATATTTCATATTTTAGTTTCATTCATTTTCATATTTTAATATATGTTGTCCTTTGAAGGTAGCAAAATTACTTTCTTTGCGTTTTTTCTTTCTATTTGAAACTGTTAAAGTTCAACGACTTTTTTTGCTGGCTGTACCTGTGCACAAAACGACAGGTTCTCTTGCACAGTCACGTCTCATTTACTGTTGATGTTTGCTACATCATAGAATCTGTGTGTTTCAGTGAAGCACTGGTTCGATTCCCAGGTTAGACAAGTGATATAAAATCTATTAGAAAATTTTAAGTAGCAGCATGGAGTTTGCTAGCAGTGCCGATTAAGAGCAAAAGATTGCCCTCTTTAAAGGATGTGTGAGCCATGTGCCTACGTGGTAGAGTCAGCTTATTCTCGTGTTGCAAGTTCATGGCCTAAGGTAACCGCTTTCCATCACGAGAGCTATATGTTAGTTTGCTACCTTTTAAACGAACACAAGTAATAAAGTTTGAGCATCAATAGAAAACTCGTTATGAGTAATTCCTCTCAGCTGTTCATACCGATTGTGCTGATAACGAAACAATCTTGCAACGTGTTCTACGATACAACTTTAAAATACAACGAATTTCAACTTCACTAATTGAGTAGAAAAAAAAACTGTATTGGAATTTCAGAACTCACCCCTACTCTTGTGACGTCACCGAGGGTGAATAAGACGTTAGAACTATTTTGTAAGAGTATTTTCTCTAACTGCCGACTGTCAGCCACGCAATACGGTTCACTCGTACAAGTTTTGATTATGCGTCGATTACGGGCCCAGCTGATTCGGTGCGCGGGCGCAGACGGGCGCGGGGGGCGGGTGCGGATCCGAGCTCGCCTATTGGTCGGGCACCTCATAATCTTGCGCGAATGGGCTGCCTACTGCGCACGCGACTCGCTTATTATTCCTCGTAGTATTTGCTTCTTAGGACTTGAAATGTCCATTTTATGCGTCGGTTGGTTAGTACCCGAGGCGAGTAATGCACCTTCAAGTTACCGGGTACCTTGTAGGCTGTATAGATTTCTGCTGCTGTAGAATAAGTGAAAGAAATCCGGTTTTGAATAGGGATACTAAAACTGATTGCTGATTTACACTTTATAGGTTTTCTCGGCTCTAGAAGTCAAGGAACTTTGAATAAGGTGTTAAGTATACTTGAAGCACTTTTGTATTCGATCATCGTCATCACAGTGTTAGTCATTATCATCACATCATATATAACAGTTGCATCCATAGCTTGTACATAATTTGTAGCCGGAAGTTCAGTCCCTCTTTCTCTTAATTTGTCATCTTGGTTTTCACGAAAACGACTGCTGTCTGACCTTTCAACCAGCGCCAGAGCCTCATTCATAAATCAAGCAGATGTTCTGATTTACAAGTGAGGTTGGCTCGGGCCCTGAATATCGTAGTGAGTTCTCCAAAAATCTCAAATCTTCTACAGCTACACGATGTTTCGAATAGCTTGCTTATTTTAGCTTTGCTCTCGTATATTTGATGAACATTTAAAACCACACAATTTGTAAGGATGTGTCTATATTGAGATACCTAGCTGAGTGGTCCCAATTGTGAGTCTCGATGACGCTGATCACCAGTTATAAGGATGCCAGCGAACGATATAATTCTGACAGAACCCAGAACCACTAAGCTACCTATACCTAAGTCTTAGTAAATTACGAAATGTGTTTTCAGCAACTTAGGTATCAAATTCTAGTTCGAAAGTAGTATTTTTAAACGCTATACTTTGCAAAATATGTAGTTGTAAACACGTAGAAATGCAAACAAAGCACCAAAACAAATAATTATCTACTCGTATGTATTTCGTCACACGTAAATCATATTTTGCTATTACTATTTTTTAAACTATTAATAACTGAAATTATTATTCCTACTAACTAACCCCTCCAGCTAAGCTAAATTGCTTGTGTTAGGCTTAGGTATGGCTTAAGCTATGTATGCTTCAACTCCTCCTTACTATTTTATCTTTGACATGGCTGGCTGTATGAGGATTGGAAATTATGAAACTTTTGAAGATAATTTTTTATCCATTATTGTCTGTAACACGGAAAAAGTTGTAGGAAAAACTTATCTACATACTTACATAGGTATGTACCTTATGGTGGAACGACCAGTATAATCAAATCCACCAACGGATTAGAGTGGCATAATAAGTGGAAATGAATCCACTGGTGGATTTCTTTAGTGGATTAGAGTGGCATAGGCCCTATGTTTTTAAATGAAACGTATGGTGCATAGTGACCCACGTACGAGTAGCTCATCCGGTCAGTACCTACGCCCTCGCCAACACTCCTAAACAACTAAACAATTCAGTGTAAATATTTTGTAATACATTTACGAGTTACAATGGAGCAAAACACGGGCCGGCCAGTTGGGTCACCGCATTGTTTGTTAGAATAGAATTAGTTATCAGCGCCATTGTGTCGGCCTCGAACCCAGGAATCATCGGCACGCTAATGAATGATACACTTCACAGCCTGTGGCGTAGTGATAGTGAACGCGGCTGTACGCAGGAGGCGCGGGTTCGATCCCCGCTCAGTGCAAATATTTGTGTTCATGAAATATGGGTATTTGCAGTGGTCTGGTCGTGCTTCGGAGAGCACGTTAAGCCGTCGGTCCCGGTTGCCATACGAACATCTATGGCAGTCGTTAGAGGTAGTTAGAGCCCTAAAAAGTTCAACAACAACGGTCTAGCTGCGATGCTTCGATATTGCCTAATGTCACCATTAGGTTACGGAGGTCATATGGCAGTTCCATACATACATACATACATAAACTCACGCCTATATCTCCGATTGGGTAGGCAGAGGTGCTAGTTCCTTCACGGAAAATATCGAGGTCCAGCCAATTACGCAATTGACTGGTAAAGCGGACCCCAGACTCCGAAGTGAAAGCTTCGGTTGCGACTGGGAATTAGCGTTAGGAGGAAAAGGAAAAATGAATGATATTTATACACTCGAATCACTCGATCATTTTCGATTGAATGAGTCGCACGGACGGTGTTCTACGATTAGTGTGTAAGTTTCGAAACATCTTGCTAAACCTCGCTAACGGGCAATTCCGCTGATCTTATGGAATGTAGCCAATTATAAAATAAACATTACGCACTCTGTCTAATGCCGGTGCAATCACCATCAACACACATTCGCCAAATTACCCACAGAGCCACACTGACAGCGAGTTTGATCAATTTACAAAACAATTTTAGTAATCATTATGTATGGGCAAAGCAGCTATAATTTTCATAATTAAAAGCTCTGCACTCTGCAGGCGCGTACAATGCGTTGATAATATTTTTTAGATTCACTGATCAATTACTAAAATGATATACGGACCTGAGAAGAGTTTTATGATCGCAAAAAGTCGCATGGAGAAAATCATCCGGTTCCATTGACATGGGGCTAAGTAATGGCCACCATGATTTTCCATGGACGTACGAGATACAGTTACACTGGTAGCTTTTTCTCCGCCAGTCGTGGCAGGAGGCGAGTGTACGCCGCGCAGCGTGCTTTTTGTGCGCTACGACGCGACGCTCTCGCCATCTTGGGCACTGCGCGCGCGCAGGGGGCCCATTCACTGCGCAATTGTCAATTGATGAGGCGAAACACGATTCACGAGCTCTAGGGCTACCAAGTGAGTCAAAATTATACTTCAGTCATGAAGAAATAGCTTTGAAGTTTAATGAATAAGGATATTTGATTTATTCGTTAAAACAAGCTAATATGGACCTATCTAAAATCAGAGCTACAGACAGAGAACTTTTTTAATCATCTTAATACAGTAGGTAAGTCTGAGAATGTGGCAAATAACCATTCCCCGTTGATTGTCTGACAGAAGAAAGGTCAGCAAGGTGCCAGCATAGCAAATCAGGATATCATCATGATATCGACGGAAGTGCCAGACTTCAGGAAATTGTAAAATGGTTTAATCGTTAAATTGACTTGACTAATTTAAATTATAATATAACATAACAATAAATGAGAATAATAATAACATACTTAATTAATATTAGATCATATTACGCGGTTGCAGGAAGGAGGTAGATCAGTACAGCATTTTTGCAGACAATACTTCCTGGTGCTCATTTCCATATATTAAATACTCTATTTATCTATATCTGTTCATGATTCAACAGGTTAAATGTGTGAGAAATATTCCTACTATGCAGTTGCAATGGCAGCCCTGCTTGCACCGCATCCGGCAGCCATCTCCTGAGTGCCGTGAGGCTTCGGAGAAATGCCCACCAATTAATTTATCCACTTTTGGATATATGTATTATGTTTTATTCATAATGTAAGTAACAAATCGTGTTGATTCAGTGCACCAAGGATTTTAGGAACGGACTCTTCAACTGATCAGGTTTTTTTTTAATTTATACCACTTAGGTGGCAAGTTTATGAGAATATTTTGCTGCCTTTAATTTTTTCTGTTTCTGTCTGTATTTAAACTATAATACCTATTTGTATACCTACCTGTAATAATAAACACTCAATCAATCTTTTTCCTAAGTATCTGCCTACACTAGGTGCTTCGTTGAATGAACTATCAGCATGGCAGTTAGTAATGTGCCCATATAGACGGCACTCGTCTCCCCTCTCTTTTGTGTCAGACAAAAAAATAATGGCGTAATGTGGGTGTGATAACATTTCTGCCTAATACTCAGGGTATACACAGGCATAGGTATCTAAATACAAAAATTGCGTCTTTTTTGTAATACATATACAGCTTAAGTTAAGAGGCCACTATTAATTCTACTTAGAACATGAAATGTAGCAAAGCTATTCAAAACATCACACAACAATTCTGCCAGCCTAACCAGCCATATAATTGGAGGCATTTATTGAATAAAAGAGCTTTTGGAATGGTCTAGCTTGGCACACAATACAAGTACATAATTACAATAATGAGTGTATTCGTACCGATGATGTCACACCGCACAATATAATGGGCCGTATACACGCTGGCCGAGCGTAGGCTAACGCGAGCGTCGCCGTCGACAAATGCTTACTATCCACACGTTGGACAAGTGCATCGAACGCCAATGCATGCGGCCAATGTAGACGAGTGTCCGTAGAGCCGCCCACACGTTGGCCGAGCGCCTTTGATTTGTGCACAAGCCAACAACAATTCGAAGTAAAGCGAGTGATCACGAGCAACGACGAACGAAGACAAGTTACCACAAATGAGGTCTACACACGTTGGCGCTTAGCTTCACTCGACCTACTAGCCGAGCGAACTACGAACGATGACCAGGTAAGGCTTAAAGACTGTTCATACGTTGGTGTTGGCCATCGCTCGGCCAGCGTGTAAACGCACCTTTAGACAACGTTTGGAGAGGCTTGCGTTCGCGCATGGCTACGTGGGCGCGCCGTACGCGCATGCGCGGCCACCTGAACAAACACTAACACACCCTGTACACTGTCAAGGACACGCTATTTTGTTGTTGCTGGCAGTTTTATTTAATGTGTATGTGTAGTTTGAACAAACGTATTGGTAAATTGGTCGTGAACATAGGTTACTGTTAACAGCTAGGTACTAACACTATCTACTGTTAAATTGTAGTTATGTAATACATACATCATACATACACAGTTTACATATACTCACGCCTGTATATATATCCAAAGGGGGTAAGCAAATGTTTGGCACTGTTTTTTTCAGTCCCTCGTGCTGGGACTGGGACTAGCGAATACACATCCCTCGTAACAAACCTGAACATAAATACAACCTACAGAAAGCAATATGGGCTTAAAACGAATTATTTAACAGTCGTAACACCCATAATAGCCTAACGTAATAAGAATAAGACAATCTCCTTTTAACTCCCGCGCATTTCTTTATTTGCTGCCAAGTTGAAAGCTGTAAAAACTTAAACACAGCATTGAAGTTTTTATGACTAAGAAAGTAAAATCCTTTGATATAATAAGTAATAACACTAATAAGTAATAACATATTGTGTGAACATTATATTATTTATGAATACGTGCTTCCGTCACAAGTGACGCAAAGTATTTTTTTTGCTTTGATTATAATTAATTAATGGCTTACTGAATAAATAAAAGGATTATTTCGATAAAAATAGACTAATGTACTAAAAATACAAAATTAAACCAAATGAACTACCGCCCTGCCAACATATTGCACAATAAACACAGTTATTAACTCGTATTTTATTGAAATAAAACCAGTTTTTGACTAATTATTCTATCGCGATTTATTTCTTTGATATAGGTATTTTCTTTTAGCCCGATGTTTCGACTACCTTTCAGGCCCTCGATTTTACTAAAGCACAACCACTGTCATGCCACTGACACTGCCAGAAATTTCCATTTAATTTTAACCATAAAGTAATGCTGTTAAAGTTTAACATTAAATGACTTTTTGTAGAGTGAATGAGAGAGTTTAATGAAACTCTTTTCATTTAATTTTGGACTTTGAGCTTATAGAAATAATTTGAGCTTATAGCTCACTGTGTCGTTAAGTCTTGCTGTATTTTACTGTTTACTGGATTTGATTAAGATTAAGGGTCCCATCCCAGGCTGGTGGAACGCTCCAACCATCTTCTCTATTAAAAGTTAGTTAAATTCGACTTTCAAGATGAAATGAAATGAGATTTATTGTGTTGTGTATGTATAAATCGGTAGTTTGTTTCACATACTCCGCTGGAACGACGCCCGCGCGAACGCGCGATTTGAAACAAGCTTGTAAAAAATAGTATCAGTATTATAAAATGATAGCTTGTAAAGCAAGCACATGCCGTGATACGTGACAAAAACTGATCGTGTACTGTCTTCACACAAACCAATTAGAAGTGCAGATAGCTGTATCACAGTAATGACATATAAATAGTGCAGTGAAGTAAATAACAAAGACACAGGCAGACGGTACTGTTGCGAGATAAGCGGGGTAGGCGGCGCCGCGGGTCGCGGCTCTCTCACGATTGTTCTCCGCCTTACGGCGAACTGGGGATCATGGCGGTGAATGGACGCGTCTTATGATAGATTCGTTTACGCTACAACTCTCGTAATTGTTCCACCGAATTAACGTTTGTTCCCATCTGCCACCCCTAGGCTTGCCACCGGGGTGGTGGTTGGCACTACTTTATTCCCATCTGCCACTCCTGTGGCATCACTGTGTGTGTGATCATTCTTAACTAATGGTTACGTATTAAAACATCCGACTTGGATAGACTAGGTTAGAAGGCTAAGGCCTTCGTGGTTGTTTTTTTATAACCACCAAAAAATCACTTAATGCCATTGACCACCGGGGTGGTAATATCACCTATTAGTGCCAATCTCCACCCCGGTGGCAAGCCTAGGGGTGGCAGATGATACTTAAATCCAGCTGTGGACTGCAATAGGCTTATGGTTTTTTGAAATATTAATTAAGCGAACTGCTAAGAAATGGAACTCCTGGCTTTAGTCTGTTTCCGAAAAGTTATAAATCTGAACAGATTTTGGCGTTAAAAAGGACACAATTTTAAAAACAGTCGTTATAAGTTTGCACTCTTGGGTATAAGGTAAGACCAAACACTTCAAATAGTGCCACTGCCATCGCGGTCGTCTCACTAGTTACACAGAATTTACAAATAGCACCTCATAAAACCACTTTAACAAGGTGTTGAAGTTGAGGTCGTATTTTGAGCTAATGTGCCATTCGAACTATTAATATTTAAGTGCCATTTGGTCCCGGTGGAGTGTTTCAGAATACAAGGGCCACCACATCTCTTCCCGTAGCCGTGGGTGTCGTCAAAGTGACTAAGCGATATGCCTGTTTTACATCTGATAGTAAACATACAGCTTATTAAGGTGCCCTATTCGCGGCATTAGGTTTAACCAGTCATATGACGTGATAATATTCATCATCTTTCTCGTTGCGTTAATCCCGGTAGCTTCCCAAGCAAGTTTTGTCTTTTTTGAGCTTTACCAGACACTGGCAATATACTATTGGACCAGAGTGGTCCGGTTTCCCTGACGGCCGAAGAGGTGCAGAAAGGAAAAGACGAACGGCACTATCAGAAGTGGTAACCTGCTAGTGTGGTGGGGCAGGAGTGAAGTTTTCCTTAAATATTCAGTAATGATTTTGGTCTTAGATCAACCAATGAGCAAACTGAAAAAGTCTATAATAATTCTTTGTCTGGTGAAGTGAGTTAGGACGGAATCAGGTGGCGGACAGTTACCTCTGCCCGCTCTGGATAGAGAGAGGCGTGAGTATAATGATTTGTTGTATTTTTATAGTAATAATTTAATCGTCCTGTGGTATCGACGTGACGAGTCGCGCCACAATGGCTGCTAAATGTTGTGTGATAAGCAGACGCCCGGGGTTATCGCCGGACGATAGCGAATTAATATCAAAACACTTTTGATAACACTACTTGTTTACCAGACGACTGGCGGTTCGTACCTGAACTAGGACTTTCGTTATTATATTCTGGAAAAAAGAAGTATTATGAACCTCTCCTACTCTTTCTATTATTAAGCTTATCTTGGCTTTGTCGGGAATGACTGATCCCCAACTCCGTTAAAAAAAAGACACGACGGTATTTCCGTCCCAATCGAGCAGTCTGACTGGAGAAGTACCTCCTGTGACCCGTACCTCCGACCTACAGAATACCGCGGCTATAACCTCGTGTTGTGTTCCCGGAGCTGAGTAGAGCTCACTGGAGAGGTTCTTTCCTGTCAGTGGGTAGACCAAACGCTTGTCCTACTTATCTTCTGCGCTGACGGCACAGAATCTCTCTGTTCTTACAGGGTCGGCAGCACGAGTGTGACTCCCCTGGTGTTGCACTCATCCATAGGCCACGGTAACCACTTTCCAAAGGTGTCTGAATTCTGAATGTTTAAATAGTAGGTATAGCTAATAATATATAGTGCCTACGTACAGATAGAACTTGGTGTTATCATTCCTTCATGAATGGTGTGTTAGTTGCAGCGTCCTACTCGCTAATGTAATTCGTAAACACTCATTGTAACTACTGCCATTGAAGAACAGTCACCGTGAGTACTCGTTGTCATATTCTTTTCTCACAGTTTATAGTTATACCCCATCATCATCATCACCCGAGCGAAAATCCTGGTTACATTATTGGCTTATCTTATCAACTGCCGTTTTAACTGCGAGTGACAGTGAGGGTTAATTTAATACTCCCTGAGCATAACCCATTGAGGATTTATAGGTATATGAAAGAAAAATATCTAAAAAACGAGCTACTTTACTTTACGAGCCAGGGAGTAGACCCACCAGCTCCCCTAGACAAGTCGTTGGCCTGCGTATTGTAGAAGAGAATGATGAATGTATGGGATTTGATTGTATATCACACATATTTTCACGTTTGTGACATAGGTACGTTGACAACTGCCATATTCTTCAAATCCAATACGTTCATCATTCTCTTCTCCAATATGCCGAATAGTCACTTGTCTAAGGGGCTAGCGAATCTACTGCTTACGATGCAGGCTTTCCTCTCGGCTTTGGACGATCAGACGATAATTACTCCCATAAAAGCCGTATAACTACCCTTTGCTCCGAGGTGAAAGCCTCGGATGTAACCAGAATAAACATTAGTCTGATGACGCTGGCTATATTACGTTACAATATACTATGTTATTAATAGAGCCATTGTTGTTATTGCCCCGTGTTTGTACACACGCTTCCCGTTTACGCCAGACAAACATATAATAAGGATAACATCGTCAATATTTATTTATGTTTCGCACTAATCGTAGGCTGTTTGTTCGAGCCGTGACTAACAAACACTGACAGAAAATCTGTTAACATTAAATATTTAATAGTTATTATTATATAGACAGCCTCCGTGGCGTAGCGGTAGTGAACGCGGCCGCTACGCAGGAGGCGCGGGTTCGATCCCCGCTCAGTGCAAATATTTGTGTTCATGAAATATGGGTATTTGCATTGGTCTGGTCGTGCCTCGGAGAGCACGTTAAGCCGTCGGTCCCGGTTGCCATAAGAACATCTATGGCAGTCGTTACGGGTAGTTGGAGCTTGGAGCCCTAAATAAATAAATAAATAAATATTGTAGGACATTCTACACAACGCTATCTAGACCCATGGTAAGCTTATTTGTTAGCTTGTGTTATGGAATCTAGAATGCGGATATACATACTTAGATACTTTTTTTTTTGTAAATACATACATATTATACATAGAAACACCCAGACCAATGCAAATATTTATATTCATCCATACAAATATTGGCACTGAGCGGGGATCGAACCCGCGCCTCCTGCGTAGCAGCCGCGTTCACTACCGTTACGCCACAGAAGCAGCCTAAAAAATCCAAAAACAACGGTCTAGCTGCAAAGCTTCGATATCGCCTAATGTTATCATTGGGCTGTGAAGTGGAGGTCAGATGGCAATCGCTTCACGAAAAAATATCGAGGTCTAGCCAAATCTGTAGTTAAGACGGTAAAGCGGACCCCAGACTCCGAGCAGAAAAGCTTCGGATGCGACTGGGAATTAACGCTAGGATGAGGAGTTATTTGTTATAGAATCGTTGAATAAGATAGGTATCTGTGTCTACGTGACGTAATATTGCTCGAGACATAATTTGGACCTAAAATGTGCTCTATACTCGCAGTACGCGTTTCTTGGGTGTCTTTTGAGTACAGCGCGGGGTGCTATTGCGGTGGACGAGCTCAAATTCATCCAAGCAGTAGTGAAGTCAATTGACGGGCCAATTAAAAAAAAATCTGCATACAGACAGGCTGAATATGTATACGTGGTATCAGAACAAAATACTTATACACAATTTATCTATCTATTATTATATATTATCGCGGTACAACTGTACAAGTGAGCGCGTGGTACGCCACGTGTGCCGGTCAAGAAGGGCGTCGTGTGCTATTTATTCAAAAGTAAAGGAAAATCTCCATGACCTGCATATTGGTATGCCTTCACAAACACACTGTTATCTACATATATACTACATATACTCACGCCTGTTGATCCCTAAAGCGGTAGGCAAAGGTGTATTAACACATTTCGCCCTACTATGGTCCCACGAATAGGGGGTGAGCCTATGGCCGTCAAGCGGGAACTTAATCACGGGTTGTATGTTTAATGTCGAATGGAGAAGGACCCTATCCCTTCATCGCCTTATACGACACCCACAAGAAGAGATGGGATGGGATGGCCCTATTCTAGTCCACCGTCTGTTTGGTGTCTTTCGATTTGGAATAGCTTGTTAGATGATTTTAGAAAAAAACTATGGGTACCGAAAATAGTCGCAATATTCTTTTTTGTTAAAATGCTCGAAGACGCCTCGTCCAAGGGGTATTATCTGCTTCAGGAGTTAAATAGTAACTATTCAACCCCTGGATTAGAACAGAACGGTTAGGTGATTTCAGAAACCGTGATAAGAACAGCTCCCTTAGACAAGTGGCAATTCGTTTAGAAGAGAACTAGCTGACCCGGCGAACTTCGTACCGCCATATTTTCCGCCCGCGTGGTATTCTGATCCCGATTTATCAGTGTTTCTCTACAATATTATGCATGTATTATACATATAAACCTTCCTCTTGAATCACTCTAGCTATTTAAAAAAGCCGCTTCGAAATCCGTTGCGTAGCTTTGAAGATTTAAGCATACATAGGGACGGACAGACAGCGACAGCGACTTTGTTTTATAATATGTAG
This sequence comes from Eilema depressum, assembly GCA_914767945.1. NCBI lineage: Eukaryota > Metazoa > Arthropoda > Insecta > Lepidoptera > Erebidae > Eilema > Eilema depressum. Next base: position 22,633,402 of record OU612020.1, read on the forward strand.
TGATGATGATGATGATGATGACAAATGTATAGGATTTGAAACGGCAAATCCCATACATTCTATTTTACAATATGCGGGCTAGCGAATTGCCACTTGTCTAGGGGGGCTGTTCCCATCACGATTTCTCTCCCCTCAAGGTAATAATACGACGCAATTCTGTTAAAATAATATTGTTAACCCGTCTAGTGCGAGTTCTGTGAATGGACAATAATTCGCATGTGGTGCAAGCCATATTCCGCACTTGACAATAAAATTCTCAGACATTGCACAGCTTGAACTAGTTGCAAGTAAGGTTACTGCTGATGCTGTTTGTAAATGTAAACGGTTTTTAAAAATAACTAGCTGACCCCACGAACTTCGTACCGCCTAACAGTCAATTCTTTTTTTTTTTTTTTTTTTTTTTTTCTCTCCGTAAGAACCACCCCGTACTTAAAGGAATGTTCTAAAAAAAAAATTAGAGAAAACGGTCCAGCCGTTCACGCGTGATGGCGTGATTAAGGGAAATAGGGATTCATTTTTATATATAGAGATTAATAATGGTTCCCGGTACAGTAGAATTTGGGCCACCCCTAGGGTTGCCAACCATACTGTTTAAAACAGTATTATACTGTTTTACACCCAATTATACTGTTTACTGTTCAACAAACAAACAGTATCCAAAATACTGTTTTCAGCATCAAAATGCATAACACTACAAAAATGTGCAGCAATTGATACAATTTTAATTAATTGGGCACCAATTTGCAATTATTTTATAAGTTTAGGTGTTGATTGTCTCATGATAATCCAAAATTTATTAATGATAAATCATAATATAGAATATAATACAGTTCACAGCTACCTTCTATTTGCCAGCCATATATTAAATCTTTTAATTTATCCACCAGTGGCACACACCAATGACTTTTCGATGCTTTTCGAAGTTATGTGTGTATTTATCGCAGGTTTATAAGTGCCCGGTTAATGGCAATAGGCTCGCCACCTATTACATTGGGACCTAAACATAAACGGCGAAATGTGGGTGCTAGCACCTCTGCCTACCCCTTCAGGGATATAGGCGTGAGTTTATGTTATGTTATGTTTAATTTATCCATAAAAAAATTGATGGGAACCATATTACCATTTTAGATGTTTACGAAACAATGCTTTCTTTTAAGACAGACAGACCTAAGGGGGCAAAATAGGTGACGAACCGGTGTATGTAAAACCGTATTTTGTGAAACGGATTTTTATGATCTTTGTTTTGTTGGAGAGAGAAAGTTGGTTCAGGGTGCCAGAATCGGATGACAGGATCAAGGGAGTCAGGATTGGATAACAGGATCTAGGGAAATCCTCAAAATGGTGGCAAAACACTGTTTCTGCTGTTTTAACATAATTTAATTTCAATATTTGCATTTAAAAAATATCTGCTCGTGATTTTAAGCTGCTGATGATAGGAACCTAAGCAAAGGATGGACGATGGATCGATTATAACTCACTAAAAAGAGAAAAATAAATTAAAAGCCTCTCGGGCTAGGCACCGCAGTTATTTTTCGCTTTTTAGTGCCTCTTTTTCGTTTCTTGAAGTCGGTTAAACTTTTTTGTTAAAATTAATTCATGTAATTGTAAAATACTGTTCTATTTTCTAGAATACTGTTCAATTTTCTTCTCAGACCTAAATATACTTTTTTTCTAGAAAAAAGAGTTGGCAACCCTAGCCACCCCATCTCCTCCCATGCGGTGTCGTACAACTGTTTAACATCAGACAGATATACAATATGGATACGACATATAGGCAATAATTGAAACCATATACTTGGTACCCCCTAAGCTTCAAGCAGGAAAAGTTTGAACAAAATTGGTCCAGTATTAAGGGCAGAAACTAGAGTTTTAATTTTATAGAATTTGAACTACTTTGAGCACTCTGTAGAATCGCATGTTGCCGCTTAGCTGTTCAAGTATGTACCTACTATGCCTATTGTTGTGTGTGTGTGTGAAGTTGTTGTGTGTGTGTGTGAAGGTGTGTGCGTATTTATTAATGACTTATGACACAGTCAATGACTTTAAAGCAATGGATGAAACTATTTAATGACTTATACAAGTGGTTGCATTTTCTACATTTATTTTAATAATTATTTTGTTAGAAAATTTCGGATTTTATAAATCAGGGAATTTAAGTTTAAATTTAATTTGGTTCTATTCCTACGGACCAGGATGTATGTAGTACATATCCCTCAGATGCATGACTCAAGTCAATAATAGTGCCCGGAATACGGCAATAAGCTCACCCCCTATTACGTGGGTTCGGCACCACGGTACAGTGATGCACACACCATTTAAATCAATGCACACAACCCATGCTATCATCAGATTAGCTCGTTGGTGTCAAATTAATATTCAGTATTTAAACTACCATGCTCACTCACATGATTATTTGAGCTATCGGGATATATTGAAAGAGGGTAGATCGATATACTATTTACTCCTAAAAACTTTTTTCACTGTATACCGCCAATACTCTAGTTCCTGCGTGATCAGTGATCATGGTACTTGCAAGTGCGAAAATATCGGGAACTCTAATCAATACATGGTAAATATGCCGATAGTGCTAATAGTAATATTCAGTGTTTTAAAATATCCAGATTCTCCGACTCTTTTCCGTGCTCATTCTCCCGAACTTCACCTCCAGTATTAGAAACCACTGCCTAAAATCAGGTGAGCCGTTTGTTTGTTTGTCATACATTGTCAGTATTGAACTTACTATTGGTCGGTAAATGCGTCAGTAACACAAAACATATACACACGATAAACTCATCTATACACACTGAGTATTGTCAAATATTTACTTAAAATATTTTCATAATAAGCACACATATTAGGAGTAAACACATTAACCGAATTCACAAACGTTACTATTAGTAGTGGAAAAGTACTACGACGATGTGGGCTGGTGGACAAGGTACCTATGATACGATATTACCTGATTGCACATAGTACTTCAAGCCTCAATGAAGTGTTTAATACCAATGTTGGAAATCTCAATAAGTGGACAGCACGTGGGCTTCTAAATTCAAATTATGTTATTAGTCTTATGAGCGTAGCGTGCGTGTGCGCTGGCATGCCGGCACGATAACGTGCAGTGCGGACTGGACAGCGGATTGCGCGGGCGCACGTCATAAATAATACGTGATAAAAAGTATTCGGGCTATTATGGACGAAAGCTGGTTATTTAAATTGGTCGCGCATTGTGCTTTTTAAACTTTCAGAATAATTATCGTAAACGACTAGGTATTGGCGAATTCCACGTAACCTTGAGTGATGAAAATGATCTTGAGTTGTGTTCCGAAGGATGATTACAGATGCGAGTAGATACTATGCAATAGCTTAGTTGTTACTCGTGTCTTCGTTCGAGTGAAGCTCACGTTGATATTTTCAAATTCAATAAAATCCGTTTCTGTGTGATTGATAGCAAATATACAATATTTAGAAAGCGTATAAGCACACACGGCCCCTGCTCTTTCTGCTTTAAAATAGGCCTAGATACGTACGCTCACGACTCTTTCGTAATGGCTACCCCATGGCTGGGCACTCTAGGCGAGAGCATTGTAGAGTGTATTGCTACGATCCTGGGCTACGGTTCTAAGATCTACTTTGAAAATTGTTTCCATATATGCTCAACAGTTGCGGTTACTTTTAATCTGATGATGATTGAGGACAATGAGGACATTTTTAAAAGGGTCGATCCAGGTGTGCCTATGTCAATCATGACAAAGGTACACCTGGATACACTGCGTACTAGGCAAGAATCGAATCTGTAACCTGTTGAACGTCTTAACCATAACGCTACGCCATTCAAATTAGGTACGTGGCTATTGCAAAAATGTCTTAAAACTTAGATAAATCTACGTCCTAGCCTCGCTCATTTCCTTTCCTTTCGATGTGATTTTATCAAAAACACTTTGATATGCATTAAGATGCGCCGAGTCACACGATCCACGATCAAGATTTGAAATTATTCTTCAAATTTCCGGACCGAAATGGCTGAGCATGTTGCAATATCACCATTAACGCGATTCGGCAGTTCACATCAATCACCATCCATCATCCGCCATAGATGCGCTCAACATTCATATTCTATGACATTTTCTCATTTGAATACTTCATTAAAAGTCTGCGATTGCTTAAGTAGAAGAAAGCATGTCAAGTGGCGCTTTTTATACAGTAGTAAAGAATACGCTATCGATTGTGTGCTACAATGGCTGTTGCAAGGTGTTCAACAGAATTCGCAACGCGATTGGCCTCCGACTGATATTTTAATCTCCATTGAAAATAATAACCAAGCAAGCAAGTCACTGCTGTGTGACGACAACTTGAGTTATTTTCTAGCTAGAGTCTAGACAAATATCATGTTTTTGAAAGTACATTATTTTACAGCATATTGAGTATTGACTAATGGAATTTAGATCTATTCATCGGAGCGCTATTCCCAGTTGCATCAGGTGTTTGCTCCTTGAAGCCCAGGGTCCGCTCCCTTAATTTTGGCTTAGGGAGTAGCTGCTGACTGACCCCAAACATTGAGAGGAAATCCTGCACCAGAGCCGTCGGTTGGCTTAAGCCTCGAAGTTATTGGTGGGCTCCAAATAGCCGTTTATTTAGGGTTTTAGTCAGAAATCTGGATATTGGTATTCTTAATCTGTTTACAAATTATTGACCAAAATAATAGTGATTTTACTGTATGTGGAGGGCGTTAACGGTTGGTGATATACTCTCATGTGCGATGAATAGAAGTTACCCGTTTCTAAGGCGAACAGTCACCAACATGTCCATGTAATTGTAATAGTCTGTGAGGTGATAAACTATCCGCAAACGACATGCAACTCGCACGCAACTGAACACGGAGCTAATGAGCTGTGACGCCATTACTGACGTCACCACATCCAAGATGGCAGGCGACGTGAACGGCTCTTGTTTGACTACCAACCGATGACACAAACACTGGTTGACAGGCTTTCAAGTGTCGGCCGTGAGTGGTGTGTTATGAATGGCTTCAGTATGAGTATCTACAGATAACTGACACGAAGACCGATAGGTCATTGCTGTCATTAGATTGATATTGAAAGAATGAATTAGGCTCAGAAGCGGATTTCTCCTTAAGGTAGAACAGGCCACGGTCTGAGACGTTTAGGGTCGTCTAATGGTGGTGGCCAAAGGGCGTTGTATGAGGTCCACCAAGATTTCGAGGCCGAGGCCAACATCACGCCTAAAGCGGTACAGTACATTTGCTGATTAACCGACGAGGCTCTGGTCAGTTTTACTCTCGCGGTTGGAGTCCATTACTCTGCAGAAATGACGTATTGTATCTGTCTATGAGACACTATAATGCTAACAAAAACTTGAATTGAAATAAAACGACTTCAAATTTTAAGATAGATTGAGTGAGTTAGCTGAATAAAGTCTCTGAACGCCTCGCGACCACACGTGTAGAAACACGAGGACCGATAATATTCGTCACTGACACTTTCATAACAAACAGTATTATCTATATAGCAGCGAATACTCCGGGCATCACCACTATCACGCCACGCCGCTGATTGTGGTTGCGTAATGTTCACTTATCATTACAAGAAACACTAATAACAATAAAAGGATTTGCGGTTATCAACGATATTGGCAATCAGATCAGCTCTGCACTGGCCATACAACGACCACACCACAATATCGGACGTAACTGGGCGTGTCTCGAATAAGGATGACTGACGTAAGTGCGGTGCTATTATTTACTATTTTGTCTTCTCTGAAATTATGCACGGTGAGTGGTGTCGGCGGCCATTGTCTCTTTGATAGCAGTTGAATGGCAATGCCAAATATTGTCACCGTCAATGTTGGATAAATCAGCTATTAACAAGTAATGTAATTTAGCACTGGTTTTTTGGATTCTTTCATAGTTTAATTGACTGATTGGTTCATTGATTGTAGTTACAGTTAGTGTATTTTTTTAAGAATATTAGCAACCGAAATTACTAATATTCCCTCAAATCCTTCCAGCTAAGCTAAATTGCTTGTATTAGGAGTGGGTTCATTTGTGTGGAGGGGAGGCATAATTTGTCTGTAACTAGAAGGGCAGTCCAGCACAGTCCACTAGAAGGGCAGAGAGAGTCAAGCCTGCACCAGATCCTCGTCCGTTGATTAACAGGGGCACCGGCTTGGCTAGTAGGTGAAGGTGAAAGGGTTCCAGGTTGTAATAACAATACACCCGAACAATTTAACATCAATTTTCTCAAAATTAAAATCAGGTCCCTAATTTTTGAAATTAGTGTTGTGTTTGAATTAATATCCGAACAAAATATCATGTTATAGGTATGTACGATAAAAAAACATTAAAATAACAAAAACAACCTGTCTCGTTCTGCTAGCTTGAGTAACGAATAGCCTACTAAAAATTAAATAATACATAAATTAGAAATACCAGTTTGGTATGATATTAATAATTACAAACATACAGGTATTTACAGTTCTGTTATAGGTAGTATCTATCACGTGGGCCCAATGCGTGGGCCATATTCGTTCTCGCTTGGAGAACGAATATGGCCCACGGGATACCTAGTAAGCGCCACTTGTTGACAAAAGGACATAAATACGAAATATAGGCTACAGCTTCCTAAAGTTTGGTAAACGGCGATTGTTCCTCAGTTTAACTGGCATATTGCTGCTGGGAAAATAATTGCTCTATCACCTGTATGCTATTCGAAAGCCTTTATTCTTTTCGTGAGGCAACCACTCGGGCTTCACCTCACCGGAGCTAACGATGAAATGGATACCCGAATAGACTCAAACATGTTCTGAAAAATTCGGGTTACAAAAAATGTACCTGTTATACCTATTTATTCCAGAACCTATACTACAAGCTATGCTTAGTTTGGATCTAGATGGCATTGGATCTACATCCAATACACAAAATACTCTTATAACATGTAATGGAATATTCTGCACTACTGCAGAATATTCCATTACATGTTATAAGAGTATTTTGTGAGAATATTAATATTTGTACCGTCGGAATATTTTGCCAACAGACGTCTCGTCCGTACTCTAGATAATGCCGCATTTTTGCTTCACAGTTCATGTTTAATAAATAGCATAAAAAATTGTTTAGCAGCTGCCGGCCTCGAGTAGCGTAACGGCATAACATTTATTGCGTGGAGCACTGGAACCCCATTTTCGGTATAAAATTAAAAGTAAATTAATTATGAAGATAAGCTTTAAATGTCAACATTATTTTTTTACAACGCTTTTGAGAATGTTCAAATAAGTATGAATTTATTTAAATAAAAATTCCGCGTGGTTTTCAGCGATATAGAACACAAGGACCTCATCATTCCCATCTTCCTGTGGGGGATATCCCTCGGGTACATGTCCCTAGGTATATCTTGGACGTAAATCGCGAGACAAACGAGACCCTGGCGCGCGCATGTTGTTTTGTAATACCTAATCTATGCTTGATGAATTTGAGCTCATCCACCGCAGTAGCAAGACAATTGAGGTTCTGGCTCCTGCGGATTGCTGTGTAATAATCTATGCTTGGTGAATTTGAGTGGGTCCACCGCAGTAGCACCCCGTGCTATCCTCAAAAGACACCCAAGAAATGTGTACTGCGCGTATAGGCACAGATTACCTATTGGTATAGGCCACATTTTGAGCATATTTAGGTCCAAGATACGTGTTCGGAGTTATGATTGTTAAAAATACACCCAGTTTGGAGACCTGTGATCGTTGCCACTCGTCTATTGCCATCTGCAGGAGAAGGGATAGGAAAGAAAGAGGGGCAAGATATCTGACAGTATCACAGTATGTCGAACAAAATACAGTTACTAACATTAACAGAAGTGAGAGGGTGGTACTCCCTAATGCGTGGCTCGTGCAGGAAATCGTGGCGGGAACAATTATAAAGTTTTGCCCTTAATGATCGCACTTACTGCTTTATAGTTATTGCTCGTAATCATTGGATATAAATGAGTAATGGTTTCCTAACTTTCTAAAACGAAAACCAACACTTTGATATTCTTATTAGATTTTGACTGAAATGTGATTATATATTGCGGTAGAGGCTTCTTCATTAGAATGATAGAATCAGATGTCTACTCATCACTCCTAGAGCTTAAAGCTTCAATTATTTTTCGAGATGGAAGCTAAATCTTCTATTCAAGATGTTCTTAAGAGCCGTTACGGCAGGTTTTCTCCTCACCCTTACCGCAATGCCTTCATTGGACCTTTAAGAAGAATATATTTCGTAATGATCACAGTATTAGCACTCTGGAGAGGCAATCGGTTAGCTACATCGCCCGAAGGACCAAAGGGGACTCCTCGTCGCCAGATAGACTAAACAATGGATGTGGAAGCAAGAGATTGTGCACTTTGGGAGAGGTCTATGTTCAGCAGTAGACTGCACTAGGCTACCTAATTGATTGTCATTAAAAGCCATTAAGGCTACAGTCCCATGCAAATTGTGCTTGGTTATTTGCAATAGCACCGCATTACGTGGCAATATTCGAGGCCAGCCACCCTTCGAGGATATACAGGCATCCAAATATCATGTGGCTTTGCCTCTCCATCATTATTGTTCTCAAGTTTTGCACGGTGTTACCAGTAAATTCTATACTAGAAGACATTTTGCTGGCGAAGGCCCGCAGCCTTAGTAATTCCTGAGAAGATTCAGTACTTACTTACTGAATCTTCCTGAATCTTACTAAATCTTGTTGCTACCAGCTTTGGATGTACCAGCTCCTAGCCATCATAGTCACATGCCAATGACGACCACATCTTCCTCAAATTAAAATAATGTTCCTGTCTGTGTTAGCTCGGCTCGTAAAACAAAAAGGCCTACAAGTTTATTCAATTAAGCAAGACACGAAAAGTAATTATGATAAGTAAATCATGGCATCCGGCCCCTAGCCGCTAGTTCGCACAGAAATATTGTTAGTGCTCAAGAACCGGAAAGTCATGCACATTATTAAATAAACCAAATAACTTGTCCTCGTTCACGACATATTATACGGCTTATCCTCCGGCAAATGGGCAGTATGTGTTGTATTACAGCTTAAGTAACATAACACTAGTTAACACTACCATACCATTGATAATACTACCCAAAATGGTGAACTACTTTGAGCACAGCCATATTCGTGTCACGTTTTTAAGTGTGCAACAATGTAAGTAGGGTGGTGGCACCAATTATCGGCCATGTCAACATTTTTTGACCTTTGATTGATTGTAATTTTATGGTTTATAGCATTTGCTTTCTTGCAATGCCTTTTTTGGGTAGAGGGATACTGAAACTCCATTACTACATTCGCAAAATTACCAATTCTTTGTTATTTTTGAAAATATAGATGTTTTTTTCCGAGTATGTCGATTTCCCTTAATATCGGCCTCTAACACCCTAATTTCTGCCGCCTGTGACCCTAATATCGTCATACCTTTTCCAACGTGAATTTAGGTCAATAAAACTAAGTAAAGTAAAAAATTATTACGTTTTATATTCCAATTCAGGTTCAAATAATTTTTTTAACGCTTATCTATCATTAATTTGTCTTTTCTTTATATCTCAGCCTTAAAAATTACAGTAATTGCTGTTATTATAAACTAATGTCCACAATGATTAAAAAAATTTAAGATAAATAAAGATTTCCAAAATATATTATTATAAAGAAAATAATATTATTAGATAAAGTCAAAAGAAAACTTGACTTTCTTTGAAGGCTTTTCAATTTAAATGCACTAAACAGTGACGGCAAGTAAAATCTTCTATAGCCACATCAATATAATTTTGCCCACGATTAACTGTATACTTTAAGGCCGTGGAGCATATGTCACATTCAATATTTTTTGGCTTCATCTGCTTCGACATCATTAATTAGTTCTACTTCACAGCCACCACAATAAAAATTCTCTCTTTCTTTTTGAGAAGGTAAATCATGAGGTCAGTTACGCTGTCCTTTAATATTCTCTTCTTCTATTCTAATACTCTTCTTCTTTTATCTACTAGTTTTGTTTTATTTGACTGGTTTATGTTTTATATTCTATTTTCCAGATTTTTCTTTCTCTCTGTATCTATTCTTCCAGGAAGTCTATCTTCTAAAGTGGTGCTGGGAATTTCGTATTGTCAAAATGCTACTCTTCTTCTACTTCATCCTATCATTAATTCCCAGTCGCAACCGAAGCTTACACCTCGGAATCTGGAGTCTGCATTGCCAGTCTTAACTGCGGATTTGGCTAGACCTCGATATTTTCCGCGAAGCGACTTCCATCTATACTCCACAACCCCAATGGTAACATTAGACAATATCGAGGCATTGCATTACTGCCTGCTTCTTTGAACGGCATTTACTCCATCTCTTATTCTACTACGGTCATAGAAACTATAGGGGTCATAGAACCTATAGGGGTCATAGAACCTATAGGGGTCATAGAACCTATAGGGGTCATAGAACCTATAGGGGTCATAGAACCTATAGGGGTCAAAGAACCTATAGGGGTCATAGAACCTGTAGGGGTCATAAAACCTATAGGGGTCATAGAACCTATGGTCATATAACCATAGGTTTGAAACGTTTCTCTTTTTGTAGGGACGACATGATTATATTATTGATTAAATTAAAATACAAAAGTATTTGTTCATTTTGCACCACGTTCCTGTTTATTGTAAAGTTTGAAGGTTGTAGGAAAGTAAGTACCCTATACAAACTAAGGTGGCCGTTATTACGCATCGACTTTCTAGATATCGGCCGTAGCTGGCAAAAAAAGTTTTTAGGCGGCCGATGTTAGGATCTGGTGCTCAAACAGAGCTGCTATTTCATTTTTAACCTTATTAATGTTACTGCTAGCATATAAAATAGCTAAACATACAGTTTAGTGTTTTCATGCATTTCCCCAATATCGACCAGGTGGCCGATATTGAGATTTATCCAAAATAAAGATCCCTAATCTCGACCCCACGATTATTTCATAAAAAGTACAAATAAATTTAAAAACACACTACCTAAACGGTACTTCGACTGTTTTTCTTTAATAAAAAATAATATAAAATACCATACGTATATTTAATTCCTTTCAAATACTTTCCCACTCAGTGCGTCGACTCCGGGATTTGACTCGGTATTGCCACAAAATCACACCCATCGATACCTGCACGTGCTCTATTGCCACCTGAACGTTCAAATGTGGAGGTACCCGCACCAAAATATGGGATGTTATTCGTACGGATATAGAGTCGCTTTTTGCATAAAAACTATCATAATTTTAGTGTTATTTTCATAGTTATGTTTCATTTTCTCGAAAAGGCCGATATTAGGACGGGGCCGATACTAGGAGACTTCACCCTAGGTAGGTAGTTCTGTGCTAAACTTCTCAAAATCGTTCGGTTCTGTTCGGTAAACATTTCGCCATAAAACGTATTACATATATTCGCTACCGAAGCAGCTTTTAATAGATAACATCATAATATGTATTTCAATTTGTCGGATAATGTCGATAAAAGTTCAAGGTCGAACGCCAAGGTCATGTAATAGATTAACAAAGACTATCACACTGCACAGCCGGTACGCGCACGCACGCTCCACCCTACACTAGAGCCCTTTAGTACCGGGTACAGGTGAATTGCTAAGAAGTCAGCATAAAAACTAGGCGTTTCTCGCAAATTCAATGGATAATAAACAATACGAACACCGCACCTGGGTGGGTCAGTATGCTAATAGGATTCTAATAATACTGGCGATTAACATAATACACAAGGTAACTAAGTACCTGCATACTACGAGTAAGTATGTGTATTGTTTTACTTTATAACATTAACACCAGAGCGTTATCAGACCCGATACCTACGTTTTGTGTGACGGATGGCTTAATCGATTTTCAATTATTCCCTGGACTAACACCGGAACTTCCTCGACGCACTATGGGTGTCATTGTTGAGAAAAGTGAGAGCTGGGTGTGTGAGCTGGCTCATGGCAAAGGTATCTTATCTGATATAGTAGTTGAGACTACTTCAGATCCGCCAGTGAAATGCATTACTGACTACATTGGCCGGCCTGGTCAGCCCGGGCTAGTTGGAAACTCACCCGGGTCGGTGCGCTCAGCTTCGTCGTCCGACTCGGTGCCGGAGTCGCGCTCCTCCACCTGCAAAAAAATAAACACTTCCTCAAACATCCGATCAATCACAAACGTCGGCCATCGTACGCCGGCACACACATCGCCACTTTGACCGCTGATTTCGCCGGTTCCCAAACATAATACACGCCCAAAACTTTGTCCAACCGACCGGATAGTTAGCTAGTTATGACTAGGCACAGTATTTAGTCTAGGCTGGCTCGCACCGCGCGCTCGGGGAGCCGGCCATCGTTCCGCTTCTTTGTTCTCTCGGTCGGCGGCCATTTTCTGGTGGCGGTGTGTGACCTTCACGTCGCTTACCGGCTCGCATCGACACCCACCTTCTCGGAAACGCTCTCCTCATTCAACGAATGCGTTCGCAGCTTATGAGTCAGGAATTTGAGCATTATTGAGCCTCGGCTCGCTCCGATCGTCCGCCGCGGCACTCACTAGTGCTGCCCGGCAGCCACTCGCACTCGGTACTTCGATATCTCTCGCGATACTGAATGATCCGGACGCGATTTAGTCGCCCTCGCGCCTATGGGAAACGTTCCAAAAACATTTTAATCCTCAATAACATATCCGCATATCACTTCCGCGCACCCGCACCCGACCGTCGCCTCTGAACGCCGGACTACTACTAGTTTAGTTAGAGTAGCCTTGCGTACAACGCAGTCAGCTGAAGTGGGACCGACTCATTAATGCCGAAAGGACGTAAGAGCGATTGCGCTAAATACGACGACCAGGAACGAAATTCTTGGTCGTGATGATAGATAGAATCATTGTGCGGATGCTTAAATGTTACACGTCTCACAATTTCATTTAAATATAGCGTAAAACATTGTCAAGTGGCACTCCAAATGGACTCGCCCGGCAACCCATTGATGACAAAGAACCGGAACACGCAAAGATCGGACGCGATTGGACAAAACATTACAGAATAGGATCGAAATTTAATGTAACATGTTACATCTCGCTCTAACATTGGCAGCGCAGGTCTAGACTGTGTTGTAAGTGTGAGTGAGACAGGGTATACACACACCGGCAGTTATATAATACAGGGCTGATAATAAATCGCTGATAAAAAAGTTGCGCATGTAGCATAGTATGGATATGCCGATCACACTTTATTTTATGGTAATACCGGTAACCGGCATGATACATTATGACATGTGCCATATACATAATACAATTTACTGCCCTACTACCTACTACCCATATTTAGTAGATTGGAGCAAAATTGTATTTTTACGGCAAGGATCGATCGGTGCCATTTTAAACCACGAGCGAAGCGAAGGATTCTAACGTAAAATCCTCAGCGCAGCAAGGGACTCTACGAAAAATAAATTGCTCCGAGTCATATACTCTACTTTTCATCCCCTTTCAATGAGATAAAATTGTACTGATTACAAGAGTAGCCATCACGTACCAGCCAGTAATTCACACAATTTGCGTCTGATTTCTATGAATGATATATTAAGTTCCAAATTCAAATCTCTTTTTACCATTGACGACAAAGGGCCCGCCATTCTTTTAAAACAGTGAATAAAACGCTCTTTGTTTTACTGAGTGAATAAAAAGAAAGATTTTGGAAGATGCATTGGAATTTTCCTTGTAAAGTAAAAGCTTCTTCTTCATCATCCTAGCGTTAATCCCAGTCGCATCCAAATCTTTCACCCCGGAGCCTGGGGTCCGCTTAGCAGTGTCTTCTAAAAGTTTCTATTTGTCTCTTAATCCTAAAATGAATCCATCCAGTGGGAGTCTTTTCACGTTAAAGCGGTAGCTACTGTTGATAATTTGGCTCTTGTATCCCTTGATCCCTCGGGACTCTACTTTAGATTCCTTCGTTTCTCTCGGGATACAATTGCCTCAAAAATAGTTCACCTTTTTTTCACTTGTTGGGTATAGAAGATTACCCAACAAGCGAAGTTTCCGCTTGCTAAATGTTCTTAAGAGAAAAGAGCTATTTTGCTGCTACTTATAGAGTAGCAAAGTTACCTTTTCGAAAAAAAGGGATGAAAAAAATATTATTGTTCGTTGTTAACGGTTGTTAGTTGTTAAGAATATTGTTCGTTATTAACGGTTGTTAGTTGTTAAGATTGTTAAGAATATTGTTTCCATCCCCTTTATTCGAAAAGTGTCGCTTTGTTCCTTTTGTGAGAGCAAAATAGCTCTTTTCTCTTAAGAACTTTTTGTGTGGTACCTGTGGCATGTCCACATATTGCTACCCGCGTGCAAGTTACATCGGTTGCCATAATGAATAGCGCGACGCCATGTCTGTTACCTGTGTGAGCGCGGCTCGCGCATGCGCCATCCCGCTCGCCCGCGACCACACCTCCGGCGGGAATATTCAAAATTTTACTATCGTATAGTATTGCTCGAAACATATAATTTGGACCTAAATGTGCTCTATACGCGCAGTACACTTGGGTGTCTTTTTCGAGGATAGCACGGGGTGCTACTGTGGTGGAGGAGCTCAAATTCAACAAGCTATAGATTATTATTACAATAACCCCAATCCCCCTGTTTTCTCGTGGACCCACGAATATCCGCGCGCGCCAGAGGGCCTCGTTTGTTTGTCTCGCGATTTATGTTCAAGTTAGGTGTCCCAAGGTACCTATACATATTTGGTTAGCTATAAGAGTAGTTATTAGGTTGGAGAATCATTTCTATATTAACTTGTGATTTATGATATACTAACATTAAATCAAACAGAGTAAATATTCTTAAAATGTATTAACCCTCTTTTATCCATATGATATTACGCTATATTAATATTACAAACAGGTACTTACTTTCCTGTTGAGCACGTTGGCGCTGGCGTCGCACTGGTAAGATTACATCTCAATCGCAATAATTTGGAAAGACAATATTTTTTTCATTTTACATTTCCTTTGTGTGACTGTGACTATAGATGTAAAAATTCCAAATTATTCCATATTATTCGGAATTATTCCCAAATATTCCGGAATTATTCCCGCTAAACTCACCTACAAAAATGAAATAACTGTGGCACTATGACTGTCAGAATTTAAGTAATATAAAAAAAGTTTAAGTAATATAAAGATTTTTTTATACCACTTAGGTCGCAGACAAGCACACAGCCCACCTGATGGAAAGTAGTTACCGTGGCCTATGACGAGTGTTACACTCGTGCGGCCGACCCTATAAGAACAGCGAGATTCTGTGCCGTCAGTGCAGAAGATAAGCAGGACGAGCCTTTGGTCTTCCCACTGACAGCACAAAACCTCTCCAGTGTGCTCTGGCTACCCTATTCACCGCCGAGAACACAACACGAGGTTATTATACCCGCGGTATTCTGTAAGGTGGAGGTACTTCCCCAGTCGGACTGCTCTTCTACTGCAGAATTACAGAATATTCGCTTTAAACTGGTTAGTGAAGGTCGGCTTAAGCCAAGAAATGATATAGCAAGTCAATAATAAGTAGGAACTCTTGTTATGTCGTACTGAGCTAGTATCTCCGTCCTTTAAACCCAGTCAGATGTGTTTTAGTCATAAAATCGTATATACAAAATCACTTATAGGAAACGGAGGTCACTTATAGATGTAGAAATAATAAAATCACTTAAAAAACCACTTATTTATTGCATTAACTTTGTTTGCAACCTAAACTTTAACATTTTATCTTATAACTAACTACAGATAGTTCATAGAGTTTATTTACATTTTACAAAATATGATAACCATCTTAAACTAACATTACAAAAATAGTAGAAGATTGAGATAAAAAAATGGTTGTACTTGAAGTGCACTATATTTGGAAAAAGGCAAACGATATAATAATAATGAATTTCTATTCATAGATATATCGATTACAAGACTTATATTGGATTTAAAATAACGATTGGACTTATTATCTATCCACATGACAAGAATAGGAGTAAAAAAAAACCATTGAGAACCTCCTCCTTTTTGAAGTCGGTAAAAAAATATATATATCTATGTTACCCATAAAAATAATAAAGTAAAGAAAAGTTCATTTTTATAACTTCTACCAGTACAGCACAACATTAAAAAGTTGTTATATTTTAATTCGATTGGATTGTGATAAGAAAAATCTTTTATTTAAAGAATTTTTTACGTTCAATAACTTTTTTTTTTCCCTCTCTTCTGGCGATTACGAACGTTCAATTATTGAACTATGACGTTCAGAAAAAAGGTTGGCTGAATCAATGGCGTACATTTGAAGATGACGAGAACTGTAATAGTGTACTATTGAATTATTATAAAATGGACGAACTAAGTAATCTAAGTACAGTGACGATTGCTAAACACTAAATATACGTATTGATCGTCATGGTGATTATATAAATCTCAAGTTTATTAATATTTAGTAGAAATTGATAGAGGGTACCTACATATCGTTGTTAAAATTAATTAACTTTTTTTATACAACTTAGGTGGCAGACAAGCACACGGTCCACCTGATGGGAAGTGGTTACCGTGGCCTATGGACGTATGCAACACCAGGGGCGTCACATTCGTGTTGCCGACCCTTAAAGTATGAACTGATGGGTACTAGCTAGTTAAATGATTGACTACAGAAACATGCTACCCAGGTACGTTAAAATCAACCATATAGGTTATTATTAATTTCAAAAAATATATAACAACATATCACTTCTATACAAATAACAACAAAAATACGATATATTTTAAAGAGACATGGTCGTACCCATTACATATAGCATAAATAAGGTAAATATCCCACTTATGCTATCATAAGTGGGATATTTGCCTTATTTTCCCCACTTATGCTATCATAAGTGGGATATTTGCCTTATTTTTCCCACTTATGCTATTATAAGTGGGATATTTGCCTTATTTATCAGCATTCAACATTATTACAAGCGCCGTGATAACGTATCCGGCCGGATTCGAACTTGTGGTCGAATATTAACCCTAATTTTAAAATACACGTGCAACCTGATTTAACTAGGTACATCTATACATATAATAATATGCTCAGATTTCCCTTCAGAGGATATCTGCAGATACTTGTACCAAATCTATGTTCAACATTAACAAATTAGAAACACTAATGCCATAGAAATCTGTTCTATAAATATCTAGTTCTATTTCATTTCAATAACGATTGTGAACTGATTTCTTAGTTGTATTACATTAGATTTGGTTCAAGTTGGACCTTAAACACTAGTACGTACTAAATTCTTATACACATAACGCATTGCACAGGACGCCGGTAAGCGCCTTCGAGTAAGCTCTCATTAAAATGCAACAGTCGATGCATAGATGCATATATTTTCATAAATGTGTTAACAATTATTGTCATTATGAAATGTTGAAACACTAAAAATTTTTCAATCTTTTTGGACAAGTAGGACTCAACAAAAAAGATTAGAGTCATAGGCCAAATTCTTATGTGTCATCGACAAATTACTTTTATGTGTGCATCATTCTACACTCACACATTGCATAAGTGAAAAACTATTGAATATGTGTTATTGCTGTTTTATCTGACACAAAAAATCAACCAGGCACAATGAGTTTGAGGCTAAATAGATTTCAAAAGCGAAAATCCGATCATCTGAACGCGGTTCAGTTTTAATTTTATCTCGGTTTATAAAATGGTGGAATTCGCTTTAAGTGGTGTAATTCTTTTGAACCACTAAGTTATAGATATAAAATAATGTCGATGAATAGTCGCGTAAGAAAGCTGTTATATATTTATGCATCTATACATTTAGGCAGATATGTACTATTACGTATACCTATATGATTTGTTCCGAAGTACTAAGAATAGAAAAAACTAAACTAGTAGCAGCCCGCGATTGTATATTAGTATTATATTACAATTAATTATTAACACACATGACTATTTTTCAAAATATTCGGGGGCCATTTTATTCACGAAATATAATTTACACATATATATTATTATTGTCGACTGTACTATACTTATATTACATAAAAATTTCTTATATCTAAATGATTTTATAAAAATATATGAAAGCCTTTAGTTATTATACTTACTTAAAAAATTTGAAGGCTTTATTATTTTTTATACATTTTATATTTCCAATGGCAAAAATGCTGAATTTGGAAAGAATTTGTCGTTTTTCTGAAGGTGGATTTGGACCAAAACGAACATAGAACCAGAACAAAAACAAGAGCATTCGCTCGCCTGATGTGGTTGAGGTTCGCTGTTGAATGGTTTACGTACTAAAATATTTATATAAGTGGCAGTGCGAACATTGAGGTCTTTGCTACGTGGTGTTGCATATTTTGCAATTCATTATGTATTTATCATTCATTTTAAATACCAGAGGTCAATTGTGATGATAGTGAGTATTCTCGTGTTGCCTGTGTCAGTTTGTTGTGGTTCTGTGAGTCAAACTGAGTGCCAGGAGGTATATGGTATATCATGTCATGAGCTCTTATGTTTTTTAAACCATGTGTGTCTAGAGGCTTATTTTCGGAATTGTTTAATTTTTTGATATACATACAGGGAATATATTATACAAATTTAATATTTAACAATTTATAGGGATTCAATTCACAGTATCCAGATTGTTCGGTATTTAAAAGTGTAATATAGTTTTTTTTATAGATGTTGTGAAGGTATTTAATTTTTAGAAAAATTTCAAGTAAATTTCTTTGATATTTTCAATAAGTTCTAGTTAGTCACTTTTTAGAGGATCAATAACTTATTTTCAAGTTAGTTACTTTTTAGAGGATCGATAACTTATTTTCAAGTTAGTTACTTTTTAGAGGATCGATAACTTATTTTCAAGTTAGTTACTTTTTAGAGGATCGATAACTTATTTTCAAGTTAGTTACTTTTTAGAGGATCGATAACTTATTTTCAAGTTAGTTACTTTTTAGAGGATCGATAACTTATTTTCAAGTTAGTTACTTTTTAGAGGATCGATAACTTATTTTCAAGTTAGTTACTTTTTAGAGGATCGATAACATATTTTCAAGTTAGTCACATTTTAGAGGATCGATAACTTTTTTATAAGTGCGTAGTAACAATTGTATTTGTTTTTAATTTTTGATCCTACAAAGGTTTCGAATTTTTGGAATATCAAGTATTCTATTTAGTGCTTGACTATTTTTTTAAAGTAAACAGCTAGAACCGCGTTAGTTTACATTAAGCCAAGGACATGTTTGTAATACCACAGTTTTCGACAAGGCGGCGGCGGCGGCGGATGCGGGCCGTTTCCGCTAGGTGGGACCGCAGTATGAAATAGTGTAGAAATTCTTTCAGAAAACACCTTTTTGGAAGACTTTTCAATTAGACGTGCACAATTTTGGGTGGGTCATGATATCCCCTGTGACCCCCCCATGGGTGACGATGTCTCTCGCCGTACTCCGACACGAGAGGAGCCAGTAGCCACCCTCGTTAGATGCTGTACATTAATCACGTGATGTTTTATTAGCAATTTTCTTACCCCTCCCCCCATGGTGATATGTGGTGAGGTTTTAGACTACACTTCCCCCCCCCGTGTATTTTTTATTAATTAATTAATGCTAGAAAACTAAGAATCGTAACAAAAATCGCGAGTTATAAGAAAAAATAAATACACGTGATATCTCAATATACCCCTCTCTCCCCCCTGGTGATATTCCCCCCTTTAAGCCTCACGTGATTAATGAACGGCCCCTTACACAGTGATGAGTTCATCAGCGAGGTAGTCAGGGTTCATGTTGGCGTGTTCAGTGAACTCTTCAGCGGCGAGCGCGAACTCCTGCAGCAACGGCTCCAGGGCGGGGGAGGGGGAGAAGCAGGGGGTGGGGGTGGGGGAGCCCCCTGGCTGGTCGGGGGAGGGGGAGGGGGGCGCCAGGTGCAGGAGGAGGGTGGCGGCCTCGCGCGGCAGCTCGTAGCGCCGGTACGGCACTACAGATGGGAGTAACTCGCTTGATAGACCCGAGTAGCTGGAAATACGAGGAATAAGTCAAGTTGAGTGGCGATTATGGTGACACACACATGCTACAGTCACATAACACATAATAATATATATATAACATAAACTCACGCCTATATCCCCGAAGGGGTGGTAGGCAGAGGTGCTAGCGCCCACATTTCGCCGTTTATGTTTAGATCCCAATGTGATAGGTGGCGAGCCTATTGCCATAAACGGGACACTTATAAACCTGCGATAAATACACACATAACTTCGAAAAGCATCGAAAAGTCATTGGTGTGTGCCATGGTAAAACCTGGGATCGAACCCGAGACCTCGTCTCAGCAGTCCATTACCCATACCACTAGGCTACCGCGGTGAGCACACTGTGAGCTTTGCTACAGTCACGCTTCTTTTTTATTATAGTTTATCTAGTGAAATTGATTAAAATTGAAAAAAGTAAAACGCTGGCATAAAAATAAACCTCACAAGAGGTATGCTCTGACTACTATGGTACCGAGCCGTACCCAGAGTATTCCAAATTTTTATAAACACCCTCTTAGAGACTGGTCACAGTGTCAAGTCCCGTCTGAATATTTCACTTTTTCCATTCTTAATTATTTTGAATAGCTAACCTAGCCACCGAAAATTGTATTCATCCTGATTCAGGTATATGTCTTTTTTAACTTTCATAGTCCACTATTTTCGTTTGATCTTTAACTTAACTTTAGTACATAAGACGAGGAAATCAGTCAAAAATTAGATTTCTATTATTGATGCCGCAAGCAAGCAAGCAAGCACACAAACGCTTTGATGTGAAAAGTAAAAATTATAAGAGTAACTATAATAAACAAACCCTAATTCGTTTAATTCTCAGACAATCTGTGATGGTCAAATAGTTATGCTAAACATTTGTAACGTCAAAATCATTATGGAAATGATACTACGATGAAATCAGTCTGGATTTTTGTGGCCTCATTGAAACCTCACCCACAAGCTAGCACACTACTAATTGACAAACGAATCTCTAATTCTAGAATGGCATAAGAGACCAGAGAGCAATTATTCCCATAAAAAAACGTATTAACTAAAACTAACCGACATGAAAAAATAAACGGGTCTGAAGCAAAACCCTACAACTACAACCACAAATAATTTTTTTTGTTTTTTTAATCTTTATTTTAGGAAGAGGGTTTTATCATGATGATAATATAACCCTCATAGGTGGTATACAAAAAGAAAAGAGACTTATTATCTATTTCTAACTACTGACAAAAACATATTGTAGATAGTCTTAGCTCTTTTGGATTGAGGAAGTGACAGAGCAATGAAGTATTTGCCCACGTTTTCACCATTGAACTTCAGCAATTCTCTTTCGGCTGCGCTCCGGACACATTCCATGAGTATGTGGTGGATACTCATGTATGGCACCACATGCGGTGCACATTGGTGATTCAACTTTACCCATCATGATGTATGCGAAGCTATTTAGAGAAATTTCGCTCAATCGGCGGCCATACGAGCGGCCCCCGCTCTTAAGGGGAAGTTAAGGCAAGTTAAGGGGATATTTAAGATGGTGTAACTCACGTGGCGAGGTAGTACTTATGGTACATGTTGTGCGCGGCCACAGTCTCCGACATCAGCCTCAGCGCCAGCTGCACCAGCTGGTCGCCGTAGTGCGGCCGCCGGTACAGGGCGCCGCGACCGAGCAGCGGCTCTTGGACTGCAACGAGACAACACAGACAATTGACATGTGCCATACATCTACTTATTCAAATCGATTCTTCTTCTTCCTCCTAGCGTTAATTCCCAGTCGCATTTGAAGCTTTTCAGCTCGGATTCTGGGGTCCCTTTACCAGTCTTACACCCGTATTCACAAACAATACTTCGCTATGCGTACTACAAAAACTGTGCAAAGAACGACAAATTCTCAGTGCGTTCGTTTTGGCAAGCCTTTTTATTCATAGACATCACTTATGTAATACTTCGTTGAGGGAACGCACTGCGTTAGATACTGCTCCGTGATGTTTGTGAATTAATTTTACCAGCCCTATGCGCTCGAGCACACTATGAGACCTCACAGTGTTGTTTGTGAATACGGGTGTTAACTACGGATTTGGCTAGACCTCGATATTTTCCGTGAAGCGATTGCCATCTGACCTCCACGACCCAATGGTGACATTAGGCGATATCGAAGCTTTGCAGCTAGACCGTTGTTTTTTTTTTGGACTTTTTAGGGCTCCAACTACCCGTAACGACTGCCATAGATGTTCGTATGGCAACCGGGACCGACGGCTTAACGTGCTCTCCGAGGCACGACCAGATCAATGCAAATACCCATTTTTTTTTCATGAACACAAAATATTTGCACCAAGCGGGGACTGAACTCGCGCCTCCTGCGTAGCGGCCGCCTTCACTACCGCTACACCACGGAGGATATCCAAATTGATTAAGAAAAAAGAGAATCGACCTCAGGCGGGAATCGAACCCGCTATCTTTCCCTTACAGGGGGAATGCTCTGAGCGCTAAGGCCAGAAGCTGATCTAAATTCTTCTATACATCCATCTTGGGGCGACTTGAATCTTAATCGATTTGAATATGTAGTTAGCATAATAAATGATTTAAAATTTCATTCAACAGGTACCTAGTTATGCTACAATTGCTGTCAAAACCTCTTATAAAAAAAATACGGACAAAATTAAAGAAACCTCGGTGTGCGATATTCACTATCTGTCTTGCTCAATGATGATATCAATCATGTAAAAGAATTGGTCAGCAGAACGTATTTAAGAAGATATCACTGCCACACTCAGTGTTGTAGTGTTGCTTGACGAATTATGCAAACTTTTTCCAGGAGTTTCGGGCAGTCCGCCAGGTCCGGTCCGCCCTTTTAGACGAAGACCAGTATGCCCGTCTTCCATAATTGCGAAAACTGCGCTGATGAGCTTTATCAATCGGGACTCGAAAGCATCTTCGACTTGATCTAGGACCCTCTCGCCTTGGAATGCCGTCGACTCCCGACGCGGTATTCATGGCCCTGAGAATTGCACCTCCAGCTAGTTCCACCCAAAGTAATAACCTCGGACACGTCGTCGTCATCTGCGGTGGAACGTGTTCCTCCTCAGAGCTCTAGTGGAGACACCGGGTCAACGGCGAGGTCCGGTGCCGCAACTTGTCTCCTACTACAAGGCACTTTTCATCTGCAAAGTTTGAATTTACCGCCCCCTGATGTTGCTTCCCTGGCTTGCCAGTAGCCAGTAAGTGGGAGGTGTGTATGTAGGTGTGGCCCACTCACGCTGCAGGGTGGTGTCGCGCACGCTGCTGGCGTACAGCTGCAGCAGAGCAGGCGACTGCAGCAGCAGCACCGCCGTGCTGGCGCCGTCCAACACGCCGCGCAGCCACGCGCTGGGCGCCGGCGCCGCCAGCGCCATCACGTCGGCCGCGTACACGTCCAGCACCTGCAAGCGCACACACTCGGTATAGTACGCCAGCTAGCCGCATGACGACCTATCGGCTAGCCGCACTACGGCGTGTCATTGCGACAGGCCCAAAGGAACACAACATTCCATCGAGGGCATTGTCGACGGCCCCTCGCATCGGGCGGCCGTTGCGAGGGGCTATCGACGATGCGGACGGCTGATGTCAAAAAACGTCTTTGCCAAAATACCAAAGTGCACTGAACACGTACAAAATAATAACCTGCTCAAACACCCATACGAAATTTCATCAACATGCTTCTTTTTAAAATTACTTACTTCCTCATCTTTCTAAATAATCTTTCGACCCCTTATTTACCTTATTTTTCACACAAAATCGCGTTATATCAAATATCGTGCTTTACAAATAATGGATTTTCATACAACCCCACGTCATAGGAATTAAAAAAAAATCTTTTCACGTGGATGCCGACATGTTGTACGATCTGCGTTGATGAGTCAGTAACTTGGGACGAATATTCATACATATAAAGATAATATAATTAATTAAATAAGGAAAATGTCTCCACTACTAAGTTTTCCTCGAACCTATTTCGCAATTACGAAAGACCCACATTTTTCCTAGTGTCAAATCTTAACGTACCCAAATGATAGGTACACGTACGCATAGACAGGAAATATTGAATAATATACTTCAAAGACCAACCTGTAATAAACGATAGGTACCAATAAATTATGTTGTTTTAAGGCGTGCTCACGGGTGAAGTTCATGTGCAAATATTAAGAAAGATAATTAAAAACAAGTCGAACGGGAACCCCAACAGTCGAAACCCATTATTGGACATTACTGAACCGGTCAGCATTTTTAATGGGTCTTTTACACTTTTTTGTTGATAAACGAACCAGCGAAAGAATCATTTTCAAATGGTTTACTTTAATTTATTTAATATTTTATTTTTTGTTTACATACTTCTTGACACAATTGTAATATTTTGACGTTCACATGTGCTCTATATGTGCCTAAATTGAATAAACGAAATTGTTTCTTTGATTCTTTGAAACCACTGTAGTTTGAAATGGATATCCATCGAAAACGATTGTTTTACAAAAATGTCACTCGCGAATGAGAAATGTGGTACCTATATTATATAGGACGTCAATTTGACTTCGCCTCGCCTGATGGTAAGCTGAACGCAAAATCTCTGAAAAGAGGGTCACCATTACAGACACGTATCTTAGGGTGACAAAGATTGTTCATGTTCGAAAAAGCTTCGCATATAGAAAATATCCTTGAAATGCGTGTGCAAATAATAATATTCCTTTAATTGATTTTTCGTTTTTTTTTTTGGAAAATTTACTGCAACCTACAGGATGGTAAAATACCACAAGATACGGGCAACCATTCCAAGTGCTGTCCTGTCCATCCTAAAATTGAAAGATGCTTTTTCACGTTTACTTGATATGATAGCTTTCTTTGTACTAATGCCACGATTGATTAAGCAATTGTCATGGACAGTTGTGGTATAATGATACTTTAGTCTAGTAACAAAATAAAATCGGCCAAGTGCGAGTCGGACTCGCCCATGAAGGGTTCCGTAATAGCAAAGGCGAAAATTGCGGTTTATGACGTATTAAAAAAAACTACTGACTGGATCTCGTTCGAACCAATTTTTAGTGGTAGTTTGCATGGCAATTTACATCATATATTTTTTTTAGATTTATCATTCTCTTATTTTAGAAGTTAGAGGGCGGGGAGGGGGGAGGACACATTTTTCCTCTTTGGAAGTGTCTCTCGCGCAAACTATTCAGTTTAGAAAAAAAATATGTTAGAAACCTCAATAGCATTTTTAAAGACCTATCTATAGATATCCCACATGTATGGGTTTGATGAAAAAAAAAATTTGAGTTTCAGTTCTAAGTATGGGGACCGCCAAAATTTTATGCATTTTTTTTAGTTTTGTGTGAAATTCTTAATGCGGTTCACAGAATACATCTTTTTACCAAGTTTCAACAGCATAGGTCTTATAGTATCGGAGAAAAGTGGCTGTGACATACGGACGGACAGACAGACAGACAGACAGACAGACAGATGGACGGACAGACATGACGAATCTATAAGGGTTCCGTTTTTTGCCATTTGGCTACGGAACCCTAAAAATACATAATTCAAAATAATAAAAGAACCAACAGAGCACTAAGAAGATCTGCTTGTCACGCATCTACACACACACACATACTTGTCTGACCAGTTAGGTGATCCAAGCGACCAGCTAGTTGTGTGTGCATGCCCCAATCTACAAACATCACAATATCGATGTTTCTCACTACAGATTTGACCTTCCTAATATGGTACAGCTAAATTGAACCGGTTTATCATGTACAAAATAGTGCTAATGTTTATGTAACAGTCAAGAATCTTAACCAGTCATAAGTACTTCTGACTGATAAAAAAAAACAGGCGTAGGTACCTTAGGTGTACAGTCACCTCTATAAATATGTATACACGGTAGGGTTCCAAAAACAAGTAACCGGGGTTAACTTCAAATTTTTATTTACAAAATATATAGCTAAATGATGTAAACTCTTAATATTTCATACAAATGTAACCATTACACGCCTCATAAAATGTATCAAATAATGCTTGCAAAAATATATCCACAATTAACGGGTCAATTGAATGGAAACATGCTATAATTCATAAATATGTAAACACTACTTTCTAAATAATTTAAATATACTTTCAGTGAAGTTATGTAGTCTGTAGTCTAAAATATGTAGTCGTCTTTCAAGTCATTAATATGTAAACGATTGTATTGTAAGTATACAAACTATTTGTCTAAATCGTAACTAATGATTTATGACTGACGTGATGTCAAATGCCATTCTTAATGTCTAGTTTATTTTATTCTCAATAATAATCTGCAGTTCACACACTGATCTCTATTAACTTATTATGTACCGCATGAAATAAGCGCATGAAATAATAATGATAAGCGAAAGATTCTAAATTCACAAATTAGAATCTTGAGCGTAGCGAGGGAATCAAAAGAGCACAAGGTGAAAAATCTTTGCACTCGTGTCCAACACGTAACTTTTCATCCCACCTCAGCGAGGAAATAACGAAATGCAATAAAAAAAAACAATAACAATGTTCAACAATAGGTATGACATGAAAAGAAAATAATGTGTGCAAAGCAAATTTAATAAAAAGTAGGTACACCAAGGAAGTTCCGAGTCTGAGTTTTTCATAAATTAAAAAAAAAGTTGTATGATAAATTCTTCAAAATATAAGCAAAAATACTCTTTCCGAGATGGGGGGTTGAAAATATTTTTGTATCCTTTTACATTTTATAATTGTTTACATATTAATGGCTTGAAAGACGACTACATAATTATTTTAGACTACAGACTACATATATAGCCCCCCGGACGCGCCCTATGCAAGATTTGAAGAAAGGATGGAAGAAGCGCTTTTTAAATGCCGTTACTCCAAAAGGGCAATAATAGTTTGTGGAGACTTCAATGTAAATATTTTAGAAAACACCCTAGTGCCAGTAGAGAGAAACAAAATGTTAAATCTGTTCAAGTCCTTTAATCTTATTAATATGTTCTCGGAACCTACCAGAATAACTGCAACTAGTGCCACATGTATTGATAATATTTTCACGGATATTAAACCAATTAATAAATGTATTGTGGATGCGGTAGGCTCGGACCACCGTGGTCAATTAATATTCTGTGAGAGAAATAATTGTAAAGTTAGTAAAAAGGAAATTAAATTTGTACTGATTAACCAGCATCGTTTAGACTATTTTAAAGAAAGTATAGTGAATAAACTACCTGACTTGCCCTCGTATACTAGTGTAGAAGAGTCTTATGCAGATCTAATTAACCTAATCAATACTGAGTTTGGGAGAATTTTTACCTCAAAAACAATATCGATTGGCGAGCGTCCTATTTTCAGTGACTGGGCAACGACGGGAATCTATAGAAGTAGGAGGAGATTGTTTGATCTGTATTCTGAAAAATCATACAATTTCAACCCTGCTTTTCAGAATTATGTTAAAAATTACTCCAATATATTCAAGCGAGCCTGTTCCTTTGCGAAGTCAAACTTCATTAAAAAGAAAATATCGAATTCTGTTAATAAAATTAAGACTACTTGGAATATAATAAATTCTGAATGTGGGAAATCTTCATCAGTTGCAAGAGATTTCCATTTAAAAATAGAAGATCGCCATGTCACGGAGGACATGGAAGTTGCGAAAGAGTTTGAAATTTTTTTTACAAACATTCCCTTATTGACAACCAAAACTCTCCAGTCGTCTTCCACCTCCGCCGAGTCATTGCTTATGGAATCAATAAAAAAATGTGAGGACACTTTCGTATTCTCAGTTGTTAATAGCAAGGATATCACCAAAGCGTTTAAATCTATTAATATTAAAAAGACCGCGGATCTATGGGGATTATCAGTCAAAACTGTGTCAATTATTATTGATGTCATTGCTCCCCATCTAGCAACTGTGTTTAATGACTGTGTCAGTAACGGTATATTTCCTGATTTAATGAAACATAGCAAAGTCATACCTTTGTTCAAGGCTGGCAGCACCACAGATCCTTCTAATTTCCGACCCGTTTCTGTGTTGCCGACCTTGAGTAAGTTATTTGAGAAACTAATTCTAGGACAGATGCTAACCCATTTTGGTGAAAACAAACTGTTTCATGATAAACAGTTTGGGTTTACTAAAGGACGTTCGACCACCGATGCTGGTGTAGAATTGTTAAATTGTATTCACAAAGCCTGGGAAGATAAGAATGATGCATTGGGTGTCTTCTGTGATCTATCCAAGGCTTTCGATTGCGTCCACCATGACACATTAATCAGGAAATTAGAACATTACGGAATAAGGAACAAGGCTCTCGATCTTCTGACTTCATATTTGAACAATAGAATTCAGAGGGTCGATGTTAACGGTACACGCTCAGTAGGATCTGTGGTTTCGATGGGCGTTCCACAGGGTTCGATACTAGGACCATTTTTATTCTTAATCTATATAAACGACCTCCCTTACTACGTAAGAGACAAAAATAGTATTATTTTATTTGCTGACGATACTTCGTTAATATTTAAAATTAAGAGACAACTAAACAATTATGACGAAGTGAATAGTGCACTAACAAGAGTGGTCCATTGGTTTAGTACAAATAACCTTTGCCTTAATGGGAATAAAACTAAATGTATTAAATTTACCCTACCTAATGTTGAACAGGTGGAAACCAATGTACAACTCAATGGTCAGGTGTTGAACCTTGTTGTGTTCTTGGGTTTAAGTATTGATGCCAAACTGCAGTGGGGATCACATATTGAAAAAATAGCCAGTAGATTAAGTTCAGCTTCCTACGCTGTAAAAAAGATTAGGACTCTGACAGATGTGGATACGGCTAGAATAGTTTATTTCAGTTATTTTCATAGTATTTTGAGCTACGGAATTCTCCTTTGGGGTAATTCCGCGGATTTGAATACAATATTTATATTACAAAAGCGGGATGTGCGAGCTATTTATAATTTGGGCCCAAGAGTCTCCCTCAGAGAAAAGTTTAAAGAAATAGACATTCTGACCGTAGTGTCACAATACATTTTCGAGAACCTAAAGTATGTAAGGAAAATTATTTCCAAATTTCCAAAAATTTGTGACAGGCATAACATAAATACGAGACATAAAAACAATCTTGTAGTCTGTGATAGCAGACTCCAAAAAATTTGTAATTCTTTCCAGGGTAACTGTATACGCTTTTTTAACAAGCTCCCTAATGAAATTAGGGATTTACCTATAAATAAATTTAAAAATGAAGTTAAGAGGAAATTGTGCCAAAAAGGCTATTATAAAATACAAGAATATTTAGATGATAAACTTGCTTGGAATTGAGCTGTTCACTCATGCATGCTTCTCAAATAAATGATTGTATTTAGACTAAGTAGACTAAGCATTTTTTGTAAATAGACCAAAAAAATAAAGCCCGCTGAGTTTCTTGCCGGAGTCTTCTCAGGCCGGGGCCGCGTTTCGAACCGGTGGTCCATTTGCTAAGCTAGTCTTTAGTACATATATGTATATTATTGACGTTTTGTAAGTGCCGTTTTGATGGTCTATACAGAATAAATGATTTTTTACTTTGACTTTGACTATAACTTCACTGAAAGTATATTTAAATTATTTTGAAAGTATCTAGTGTTTACATATTTATGAATTATAGCATGTTTCCATTCAATTGACCCGTTAATTGTGGATATATTTTTGCAAGCATTATTTGATACATTTTATGAGGCGTGTAATGGTTACATTTTTATGAAATATTAAGAGTTTACATCATTTAGCTATATATTTTGTAAATAAAAATTTGAAGTTAACCCCGGTTACTTGTTTTTGGAACCCTACCGTGTATACATATTTATAGAGGTGTACAGGGCCCAACCACTATTCCTGAGGCCCAATCCAATATAACCTGCAAGTCGAAGCCATCTGCTAAAGAACGGACAGGCTTGGTGCAGGCTTTCCTCTCAGGGTCGGAGGTCAGACGATTGTCGCTCCGAAAAGCCCATATAGCAATGAATAATTCAATAACTGGATCGGAGTCTCGGATCGGAAAAGTAGTAAGGTTTTCGGAAATGGTTCCAGGTACGATAGTCGCTCCGAAATGCCAATAATATACCGATGAATACCAATAAGTGGATCTCAGAATGTCGTATTGGAAAAGTAGTAAGAATTTTGGAAATGACTCCAGGGTCATCCCAAGAAGTACCTATGTGTAGGAGAATTTCGAATATCCAAGACGTGTCCAGGCGGCTCAGTTGATCAAAGCATCCCCCTTGTAAGGGACTGGTCGCGGACTCGAGTCCTGTCCTGGATGTTGAGTGTTCCAAGGTAAATTAAAAGTATTATTGACCAGAGCCTGAGACCTGAAACTTTCCGGAGGTGCATTTTCAGTTCCAAGTACTTTAGACCGACTAACAGTTTTGACTGTAACATATGTACTGTATATAGATAGTTCTAGGCAGTAATCGATTGACGGCGAGCTCGCAGCCCGCATGTGTGGCATAACTCGTCAAACTAGATATGCTACCAACATGTCTGTTTGCTACACTTTCACCGCTATTCCGCATTATAGTTCGACATGGCAAAATATCCATATTTCCAATTCTATTTAGTGAGTTTGCTAATCTGGCAATATAAGTAAATTAGCTTTTCGTGCCTCGGTTCTGGTTGTCATACGAACACCTATGGCGATATTTTCGGGTAGTTAGAACCCTAAAAAGTCTACTAACAACTGGTTCACCTGTAATACTTCGATATCGCCAATGGATTGTGGAAGTCAGTGGTAAGGTTCAAGGAAAATCAAAGTTCAGTCAAAAATGCAGTTATACTGGAAAATGCGGACCCCTGACTCTGAGTTGAAAGCTTCGGATGCGACAGGGATTAGCGCAAGGACGAGGAGGACTAGCTAGCTGCTGACTGGGCCGTCACCCGCGTGACCACACTTTATCGTAGACAATGGCTACCTATTTTTCTTTCTAATAAAAACTATTCTTCGATCTTCAAATCTCGATGCAATATAACAATACCTTTGAATTTGGTCACACCAAGATGTTCGCAATCCAAGACTACCTCACCTGCAAGCTGAACCTGCTGATTGGCGAACAAGGCTCATACAGGCTTTCCTTTTAAAGTTTTGGGGGTCGGCAGTGACTCCCGTCAACACCAATAATAAACCAACTAATGGAAAAGAGAGGTATATGAACGAACACCGGGCTTCAACGTGCAGATGGCGCTCGAATTAAGAATAAGACGGGGCAATGATGATAGTAGGTATTCGCTCAACGATAAGATATTTCTAACACCTAATTAAAAACCTGTGACAGGCCGTATCTGTTACAATGTATTGGTATATAAGGTGGTATATATGAGAGGTCAATGCAATCTGAAAACAAGTTCCCTGACGAGCGAACAAGTCCTAACCACTTAAGACGTACGCGCAGCGGGCTTTCTGCACAATATTTGCTTGAACGCTCAATTTAACAAAGCCGACAGATGCTTCGTCGTTCAGCATATCACCGATATATTTTCTAAGTAAATATTAGTTGTTAGGCATATTTACTTAGAAACTATTCTCAGTATTCTCCTACATCCTAGCGTTAATTCCCAGTCGCATCCGAAGCTTTCACCTCGGAGTCTGGGGTCCGCTTTACCAGTCTTAACTGCGGATTTGGCTGAACCTCGATATTTTCCGTGAAGCGACTGCCACCTGACCTCCATAAACCAATGGTGACATTAGTCGATATTGAAGCATTGCAGCTAGACCGTTGTTGTTGGACTTTTTAGGGCTCCAACTACCCCTAACGACTGCCATAGATGTTTGCATCGCAACCAGGAACGACGGCTTAACGTGCTCATTGAGGCACGACCCGACGAATGCAAATAACCATAATTATAGTCATGCATACAAATATTTGCACTGAGCGGGGATTGAACCCGCGCCTCCTGCGTAGCGGCCGCGTTCACTACCGCTACGCCACAGAGGCTGTCCTACTTAGAATAGAAACTATTTCTATATAGTTATTGCTTTTCGGTGTGTATGTCGTTATACTTAGATCGCATCTGCTAGGTTTATTTTTCATACAAATGTTATAGTACAAAATACTTTTACAACACACCTGCTCATAAAAGTGCTATTATTTCACCGCAAATAGGCAAGTAATGACACCTATTATCAAACTGTGACTTTTTCATTACTATTATTCACAAGTGAGTTATAGATTCTTTTTAAAATTTTATAGGTTAAGTTTCTATGTCCTCAAAAAAGTTTCGATACAAAAAAGAACGTTTTTAATCATCATCATCATCATCATTTCAGCCATAGGAAGTCCACTGCTGGACATAGGCCTCCCCTATAGATCTCCAATAGGACCGGTTGGAAGCGGCTCGCATCCAGCGCGTTCCCGCGGCCTTAATGA
Source organism: Eilema depressum (assembly GCA_914767945.1). Taxonomy (NCBI): domain Eukaryota; kingdom Metazoa; phylum Arthropoda; class Insecta; order Lepidoptera; family Erebidae; genus Eilema; species Eilema depressum. Next base: position 22,665,854 of record OU612020.1, read on the forward strand.
GGTCGTCTGTCCACCTTGTGGGTGGACACGTGTTTAATAGTACGAATAAATTAATATGCCTATTGTTTGTTCATTTGATGCATTTTCGTATTTAAATAAATAATTTCAACTTGTAATACTTCTTTAATAAACAAAATTTTCACTCAATTTTAACTTTTTTTTTTCTCTAAGTACTTACAGAAAAAAAACAGTGAAAAAAAGTTAAATTCAAACCTCTTTTTTTTTTAAATATGGCAGACCGCCATTGTTAGATGCGCGCACATAGGAAAACGAATTAATTAGTAGTATTGTTTATTTAGTATTTGTAGTATTATTTTATTCGCAAGTGTGTTGTAAAACGTCGTATAGCACGCGTGAGTATGATGATTACCGTCCTCGGCTCTCTTAAGACCCTCGCCTAGCGGCTCGGGTCTCAATGGCGCCTCGGCGGTAATCACCAACTTTGCTCACTTGTACCATAAAGTACTATTAGGTATGTACGTGTCTGTCTTTTACCCCACTTACATCTTTTAAAACACACAACGGAGTTAGATACCGTTTAAATTGTCATTTAGGTATTTCTTGCAGAATATTTTTATTTATAATTTCCCTAAAAAGCTTTTAAAGAACAGGAAATCCTCTTATCATATTGTATAATCGATTCACTACCTGCTACCGATGTATTCGAAAATGCGGTTCTAGAGGATTTTTTTCTTAAATATTCTCTCTTCTCTCAAGGTTCTATTTTTTCTTAAATATTACGTAAATTGAAACTAGTATCTAAAATCAAACATTTGTTCTGTTAGTTTACAAATGAATAATAATTTAAGTGTCTGTTAAACTTTACTGCCAGATTGCTAGCGTATTAAAGTGCCTTTGAATGCCCTCCGAATTAGCACAAATCTGGGTGGCTCAGACGGGTGGCAACCATAGACAGATAGGCCGCGTCAAACCACAGAATCGAATGCACTATTTTGATACGTAAATGGACCATAATAGCATTTTAATTATAAACAATCGATATGAACATTACTCATGATAGCTCAGTCTCAGTCATAACAAAGAGTTCTTTAAGATTCTTCATTACGGTTGAATGCGCTCATTATTTTTTTTTTTATACGGCTTAGATCGTAGACAAGCACACGGCCCTCCTGATGGTAAGTGGTTACCGTGGCCCGCGGGCGAGTGCAACACCATGGGAGTCACACTCGTGCTGCCGACCCTGCAAGAATAGAGAGATTCTGTGCCTTCAGCGCAAAAGATAAATAAGACAAAGCCTTTGGTTTTCTCACTGATGACAGCACAAAACCTCTCCAGTGATCTCTGGCTACCCTACTTACCGTAGGGAACACAACACGAGCTTATTAATCCGCGGTCTTCTATTATAAATCTGTTAAGGCATTTCCCTTTTGTGATGCTCACATCTCATCATTCTTTAAGCTTTTTCCAACTCAGTTGGGGTCGGCTTTTCAGTCTAACTGTGACAAGACTGAACTCGGATATTCGATTTTATACTAACATCTATAGAAACGTAGTACTTGTACCAATTTCTAAAGTCCACACAACGCCATAGACAACATAATGATCTAGAGAACACAAACACTTGTATCAGTGTTTGCCTATACTAATGGTTCTAGCGAGCACCTGACCTCTTAGTCTGTGTATTGATTTATTGACAGCGGTAAGTTAATATCAGATTTTACTGATACTTTTTAAATAAAGAAACCTTTTTTTATACCACTTAGGTGGCAGACAAGCACACGGCCCACCTGATGGAAAGTGGTTACCGTGGCCTATGGACGTATGCAACACCAGGGGCGTCACACTCGTGCTGCCGACCCTGAAGAAACCTTCTAATGCCATGGACCCAAAATGTATTCACAGTGTGCACTATACGCGCAATACACATTTCTTTTGAGGATAGCGCGGGTTACTACTGCGGTGGACGAGCTCAGCCAATCATAGATTATTACAAGACAATTAACACGCGCCAGAGTCTCGTTTGTCTCGCGTCTTAGGATACAATATTCCGACGTATTAAAACTTAAAAGCATGCATGATATACACGATACACGGCCTGCCTGAAAGTAAGCAGTCCCAGACACTTCTAACATCAACCAAAACCATAGCGGCCTACACCAGTCTAGTTCCTGCACTCAACTTCCTTCTGAAAATAGCAGTTCCCTCACCTGTCCATCGAAGGAGTGCTGCAGGAGCGCCTTGAGCGCGGCCACGGCGCGCTGGCCGTGCTCGCCCTCGCGCGCGTACAACAGCAGCACGTTGCGGCTCTCGGGCTTCGCGTCCGCTACGCGGGGCGCTTCGCTATCCCTGCAATACACAACGCACATAGTTATAGCAGGCTGCCTCTGTGGCGTAGCGGTAGAAACGCGGCCGATACGCAGGAGGCGCGGGTTCGTGGTCGGTCAAGATCGTGAGAAGTGGAGGAGGAAGTGTTGGAAGGCGGACCCTGAGTTCCGAGGTCATGGATGCAATCAGGAAAATGCGTCTGAAGATGAACTGGTCTAGCTGCAATGCTTCGTACTGCCCAATATCTTTATTGGGTTGTGATCGTCAGATGGCAGTCGGTTCACGAAAAATATCGAGGTGCAGCCAAATCCGCTGTTAGACTGGTAAAGCAGACCCCAGACTCCGAGGTGAAAGCTTGGAATGCGAATGGGATTAACGCTAGGATGAAGTAGATATGTAGTAGGTAATAGCAAGGGATCACGTCTAGATTTAATGTTACACACAGCCTCTAATAGCTTCTATCGCATATTGAAATAAAACTACATTTTTATAACGGATTAGGTACCTATATCGTGATTGGTTCAGTTACTTTATCATTATTGGTTTTTCCCAAGATTTTGCGTTCAGTTCACCATCAGGCGAGGTGAAGTCATATTGACGTGCCTTGCATATATATTTTTTATTATGACTAATATAAACTACTAAGAAATATGAAAATGTATGCCTATTGTATTCGTCTGATTACAATAATTTAAACTTTGATAAAATTACTGTAGTGAGTTCTACGAACGAGGGTCGCGCGGCGCCATAAACAGAAGGAGAGGCTCTACAAGGCATGGCAGATGAGAGTGTCACCTAAAACGGCACACAATATAATATAAGGCTAACTGTGTCACTACTCGCTTTATTATTTCAAAACATACTGTTAAAAAGTCAAGATATCGAGAACCAAAGTAAGTATTTATAGCTTAACTAGCTTGTGTTATGGGTTTTAGAATGCTGATAAACATACATAGATACATTATATGTATACATATTATACATAGAAAACACCCAGACCAATGCAAATATTCATATTTATGCATACAAATATTTGCACTGAGCGGAGATCGAAATTTAACCGACCCTTTCATACCCTCCACGATTGACCGGGGTCCATTTGATAGTAGCAACAAAAGGAATTACTAACTTTTACTTATAATTGATGCTTTTACAAAATTTATTAACCTTGTCTCAGTTAAAAGTACAAAATCCAGTCACTCAAGGAATTATTGCCATACTGTCGGTGTCCCATCACGTGTCATATCAGATAGAGGTACATCTTTTACTTCCAAGAACTTCCAAGATTATTTACTTATATTATAATACTTTAAATATATTAGGTATGAATACACTCGCGACTCCTCGGGCCAAAGGCTAAGTAGAGTGTGATAACCGTACGGCTTTAGCAGATTAGCTACGAATCACGGGGAATCTGAACATGCGTGATACTCTAAATAGGGAACGGGAAAACACCTGCGCAGGCTCTTTTTGGTATTGCACCGGTAGGTGCGGCAAACTCTCTAATCTAATTAATTTGAACCTAGAGGAGGTAGTAGAGGATAGGGAGATTACAGATAAAAATATAGAGTCTTAGGGAAGAAATGAATAAACATATTGCATAAAAAACAGTCACAGCAAAAAGAAAGATATGACAAAACTAGGAAAAAGGTACTTCGCGAAGACTTCGTGTAGAAATGGAAGTACCTTTCACTTAAAGCAGAAAGTTGGTATCTAAAATACGTGGCCCGAATCGCATCGTTGCAGTGTAGATAGTGATAGGTACAAAATTGAAGATACTCCGTTATCTAAGAAGGGTAATAAAATCTTTTCGGGTATCTTTTCAGTGGATAATATCCATGATTGGTATTTAATAGAGATAATAGCGATGAGTCTAGTGCTGAGGAAGAGGGCGAATCAGTTTGATTGTTTGGATCAGATAAATGAGCAATTAGTACCGTAAATGTACTTCTTTAGATACGTATTCACTTTACACGACTAATGTAAAACACATATAAAGTTCATAATTTGATTTATTTGATCAAAATATTGTATTTACTTTGTTATATTACAAATATCATAATTGCATTCTATTAGGATTAACTTAATATAAGATTATAATTGGACCAGCTGTAGTTAAGTATGAGGCCACAATGACCCTAGTTATCACATGTTGGTGTCACCTTAGTGAACTACACCAGCTGTGGATATGACGTAGACGTAGGCCAAAGGTTTGTGTGATACGAAACAGTTTGCTGTATTAGAAGCCAACATGCTGTGTCAGCTGTGAATATGTCGGAGGACTCGGAGGTCACAATGGCAATGTGGTATGTTGGAACTGTCTCAATGCGGTAATGAAGACGAGCTGTGGATATGACAGAGGTCACAATGGTTTAAGTGTTGCGAAGTCATAGCATTCTAAGAGCATTCTGTCTTAGTAATTTAGTGTAAATGAAACCTTATTTTCAGTATTTACATAAGAAAGAACAACGAACGAATGTTCTGTCATTCGCTCGTTTGGTGTAAATCAACCTTAGTACAATTTTCTTGATTACACCTATATACAAAATGTATTTTGATAGCTTTAAATAAAGCCTAGCTAGACATTAATTTTTCTAACCATTGGTCCTCTAAACCTAAACCTTCTATATCAGTGGTCAAACGAAGGGTCAACACCGTGCCCCTGCACTGGCCACGAGCCACGATAATAAAATATCAGGTCATAGGATTATCAAATTATTTACAATCTTCCACTCATTCCGAGAAAGAGACGTGTTGTTTTGGCGGCGTTCTGCTTTTGCGCTCAGTAGCGTCATGTTTTTTAATTGCATCAACTTAATTAGTGGACATAGAAATACGAAATACGAAAGACAGCCTCTGTGGCGTAGCGGTAGTGAACGCGACCGCTACGCAGGAGGCGCAGGTTCGATGCCCGCTTAGTGCAAATATTTGTATGCATGAATATGAGTATTTGCATTGGTCTGGTTGTGTGTGCCTCGGAGAGCACGTTAAACCGTCGGTCCCGGTTGTCATACGAACATCTATGGTAATCGTTACGGGTAGTTGGAGCCCTAAGAAGTCCAACAACAACGGTCTAGCTGCAATGCTTCGATATCACCAAATGTCACCATTGGGTTGTGGAAGTCAGATGGCAGTCGTTTCACGGAAAATATCGAGGTTCAGCCAAATCTGCAGTTAAGACTGGTAAAGCAGACCCCAGACTCGTAAAAGAAAGCTTCGGATGCGACTGGGAATTAACACTAGGATGAAGAAGATAGAAATACATTTTTTTATATGAACTAGGTAGTCCAAAAGTTGCTCAGCCGAGGCAGTACCAATATCTTACTAACTAGGCAGATATCATCTAGTATGCTACGGTATGCATGCAAATATAAAAGGGTCGGCAGCACAAGTGTGACTCCCCTGGTGTCGCAAGCGTTATTTTTATACTACTTAAGTTGCAGACAAATGGTTACCGTGGCCTATGGACGAATGCAACACCAGGGGAGTCACATCCGTGCTGCCGACCCTGTGAGAACAGAGAGATTCTATGCCGTAAGCGCAGAAGATAAGTAGGACAAGCCTTTGATCTTCCCATTGATAGCACAAAATCTGGAGAGGTTTTGTCCATAAAAAAAAGACGTGTGGCACTCGGGGACTGCCGTGGTAAAGCTATTGCATAGCATTTTTTATGAACTTATGCAATTATAATAAATAATAATTAGAATTTGAATTTGAATTTCGGACTTCGGACTTCGGACTTCGGACTTCTGACGTCCGAGTCCTAGTCCTAGTCCGAGTCCGAGTCTGAATTTGAATTTGAAAACTAACAACTTATGCAATTATAATTACCTACTTACGTTAAGCGAAGCTACTTCGGAGCAGCTCGGTTCTGTTCGTGCGAGCTCGGAGGTGTTACCATTTTTCGTTACGGAATTTCTGGATTCGGTCTCCACGCTCAAGGCCCGCGATAAAAGCTATGCAATTTGCAGAAGCCATTAAGAAGAAGAAGAAGAAGCTTAAAAAAAGTGAATGCTCAAATCGGTCCTGCCAGGGACTGATTGCGGGTTAAATCCCGCCCCATTTACTTCTTTTTATCTAAATCGAAGTATGTAGGCATAACAATATTTTAAAACCTAGCTTCTGTTGCTTCATTCATTAATAGGCGCGTATCTCTAATTAAATGTCAATACGGGATTCCCGTTTTACACAGGCCGAATTGATAACAAAAGCTAGCTATTATTGTAGGAATATCTTGAATAATAACATTAATAACGACGCATGACAAGAATATGACGTCCGGATAGGTTATAGGCTACAGGCTACTGATAGGGAGTGCTATTAAGTTGATTGATATTTGGGTGAAGTACGACACACACGTACTGCTTTCAGTCATTGTTTCAACTTACAAAGATGCATCAGTAACACCAGTGACACGTTGGGACAAAAGATGTTGTATCCAGTAACACCTGTAATACTCGTTGGGAAAAAGTATTTTCCTCGATCCCCCAAAGGTTTGCTGGGAGAAAACTCAATGCTGAGTTAAGCTCGCCTTTGTACATCAATATTTCATTGTTATGTGTCTGAATTTAATATTTTAGTGTACAATAAAGAATTAAATAAAAAAAAATAAAAAAATGACCAGTTGGGATTTTTTTTCCAACCAGTAACAGTGTTATTCGTTTGGGTGTTATTGGATGGGCATTGGGCATATACCCGCTAAAGTACGAGGCATTAATTATATGTTATTCTCGGTAGGCACCTAAAAATAAGGAAGTTGATTGACAATTTGCGAATTAATAAGGCAACCGTTATTTAAACGATAAGAACGAAGCCGTGTTGGTTCCCAGAAGAGTAGGATAAAGTCAGGTCAGCCCATATCTTACCGTGGGTGTCGTAGAAAGCGACTAAGGCATAGGGCTGTTCTTCAGAATGTTTTATACAGCCCATGACTAAGTGCCCGCTTGACACCACCCTAATAGGCTATTTGACAACATTAAAAATATATCAATTTTTAAAAATGATTGTAACATCATTCATTGATTCCGAGAAGTTCGTATGAATGTCGGTAGATGGCTTCACCGTCGCCCTTAAGGGAATTTGGATTGATTTCGTACGTGTCTCGGTGGCTTAGTGGTCAGAGCGTTCCCCCTGTAAGGGAAAGATCGCGGGTTCGAGTCCCGTCCGAGGTCGATTCTTTTTCCCTTTCTTAATCGATTAGAACAGTTAGCATAGTAAATGCTTCAAAATTTCATTCAATTAAAAATATACTACAAATTATGGTCATCCTATTAGAAAATAACGTTAAAAGACCTACGAGACTACAATTTACTCTCAAATATGTGTATTTTATGAGAATTTCAATTATAAAAATGTTATATTTTGTTGATTTATTGTCTATGGCGAAAACGCTCGTGATTGGTCAGAGCTCTGGGTGACGTCATTCCTACAAAATATCTCCAGTTGTATGAGCTATTATTGTTTGTTTCGGTGTTATTATTTGCTTTTTCCTTGATTATCGCGAGTTTTATGGACATATTTTGTTATTAAGTTCGAAATGGATACAAATTTTGTGCGAGCTGATGATAACAGCAACTTACAGTGACGTCAATACTTACACGCATCGCCATTTTGATTGAATAAAGCGTTTTTCGCGCACTTTTGAAAATTTAAACTTTATCATTGATTTTTTAACATAATGCATTGTTTTTTACAAAAATATTAATGTGATATGTTTATACTGTAATAAGCAATCATTTAAAGTGGTTTTTGAACATTAGTCAAATAGCCTATTGCGTGAGACCGAAAATCACAGTTTAGTAATTTGGGTGTTAATACACCACTGCATGCCCCTTCAAGGAGTCACAGGCGTGAATATAATGAATGTAAGAACGAAACGGACCGTTTGGAACATCATAGATCCGTCATCCGAGCTCCAATGCCCGTTGCATCGAAATCTTTCTACAGCTCCACTATTTGATTTATCGTAGTTTTTAAGTAGGTACCGTTTGACTACCCAATCATGAGAGAGAAAAGCCTTCGCGAGAACTTCATACATCAATCATTATATAAATGTATAAAAATCATATTTAAAAAAAAAAAGGATAATCGCGTTCTCTGAGTTTCTTGCTGGTATCTTCTCAGTAGAACCGACTTACCGAACCAGCGAAGAATCATTTTCAAATGTAACTATTTATTAATCTGTGGTTCATATATGCTCTTTATGTGCCTAAACTGAATAAACGAAATTGATTCTTTGAATCAGTAGGTGAATCATCTAGGAGTTGGTTGACTTGGGCGGCTTGGGCCCAGAACAACTTGCGGGGGAGAACTTCATTGAATACCTATCCTATATCTTATTAATACATTATCCTTAAATTAAATAGGTAGTTATTTTCACCTTGAGCTGTCTAATAAAAGGTGACCTACGAATGCGCGGTAACTAATGAATAATGTAAAACCTAATGCGGTACAAAAAACCAAATACTACAATTAGTTCTTAGATATTATATTATTGCTTATCGTGGCAATAGATTTGCTAGGTATTTTACATATTATTGTGAGATATAATCATTTTCACCATTGACACTCGAAAAAGGGCCCGTGATTCATCAAAAACAGTGAATAAAACGCTCTTTGTTTCACCGAGTGAATAAAAAAATTTGAATTTGGAACATGCGCGAATGTACGGATTCTAGTAAAACATGCAAAGAGGTTGCACACTCTCACTATAAAAACGTACTAAAAGCCACCTAAATGTAATCACTGGCTGGATGGAATGTGGCTCAGTTTAAATTAAGAAAAAAAAATGCCGCCATTTTCTGTGTAATTTTCCTTGTAAAAGTTTATGTTTGTCTCATAATTATAAAATGACTTCATCTAGTGATGAAAATGAAACTCATATTCTCGAACGCGAAAAGACTCCGGAGTCTTTTCGCGCTAAAACGGTAGCTATTACTGATAATTTGCTGCTTCTTTTGTGTACTATCCATAACAAAATGTAATTCATAATCACAGAGTAATCGTTTTCTCGTAGTCAATGGTGAAAAGTTGAGTACCTAACACGTGAAAAATGAATTCATCTCGGCTCTTGTATCCCTCGATCCGCTCAGGTTTCTTTCTAGAATCCCTCGCTACGCTCGGGATTCTACCCCAGAAACCTTTCGCTCCTCTCGGGATACAACTTAGTGCCTCGAAAAGAATTCATCTTTTTTTCACTTGTTGGGTAATCTACTATTATTTGTCTGTCTTTGTTAAAGCAGATCCAAAAAGGCGGTGCTGCCAACTTGACATTTTAATACTTAATGCTTTTTATGTCGTAAGCATTCAACAAAGAAGGATTTTTGGATATTTTAGTCCTAAGTGGGTAAAAACGATTGTATGGAAGTCAGCCATTTTCAAAGCAAGAAGCACAAAATTTGATAGTATAGGTATTTGCTTCTGGCTAGAAATAAATTTACAATACACTCTACAAGTCAGCAATATAACAGACTTCTATAGTAGGTATACCACGAGACACATTTCTTGGACCTAAGGCTGGCGCGCGCGGATTGCTTTGTAACAATCTCTGCTTGGTGTATTTAAGCTCGTTCACCGTCGTAGCACCCCATGTTACTTAAAAAATACCCAAGAAACGTGTACTGCGCGTATACAGCACTTTTTAGGTCCATAATATGTCCCGTGGTATACGTTGTCAATTACACGCCTCCATTGTGCATACCGATAGCATCGCTCCAGGCGACAAGTCTGGCTAACAATAGGCTGGCGCTAAACTAATCTAGTGTCGATCTAATACAATGACTTCCTTAGGCGACCGCGTGTCAAGGAGACAGCCGCTGTGCTTCTAAATCTGATAAGCTTTGTTATGATAAACAGTTGTAGTTTCTGCGCATTTACAATTCGTATTAGGCGAATTTCCCAGTTTAGCGTAGATCCCAGTTTTAACAGAGGCTATCATCTCCCCAGAATCCGATTCGGTGCGGTTCGGTAACTTTACCTTACCAGCTCACGGGTTTCCCTCTTCCTGCAGTCCCGGGTCCCTAAAGCGGGGCGTGAAAAAGCATCTGATGGGGCCGTCAAGCTGAGTGCCACCATTGTAACATGGCACGTGTCTATAATGGTGACCCTTTTTGCCGAGACTTTGCTTTCAGCTTACCATCAGTACAAAAAAGAGGCTTTCACCTCCCCAGAGTCCGCCCCGTCCTAGAAGCAGACCTCCCAATCGCGAGAGGAGAGTAATAACAACTAGCTAGGTGAGGCTGGCTTAGCCAGTAGACCCCTTTTGAGCCAAATCTTATTGTTTTCAAGGTTTTACAGTGCCCTTAATACGATCAATACAGTTTTTTTACTCTAATAGACAGAAAATCTATTCGTACTGAAATTCGGTTCAAGGTTAATTTTGTTCACGACCTTCACGTTTATTATATGCGTCGGAGAGGCCCCGCGACAATACCACTGCGTTTTAAGTGGATTGGGTACAGACGTGAACAAAATGCAAGTGCTAAAATATTGCACAATTGGTACAATTGCACACAAATGTAACGAACGCTGTATCATAATATCCGTTATTTAAGAAACGTGTACAAAGCTACCAAAGCTACCTATACACTGACGACGAAAATATCTAAATAGCACTTTGTAAGCGTTATTGAGACGGGGAGAATTTCTCGCCCGCAAGATACGATTATCGAAAGGGCAGAAAAAAGGCGCTCCGTGTAACTAAAGTGTCTAAACATTAGCAGAACCGCAGAAACAAATGCCGCTCGCGCTCGCTCGTCCACGCCTGGCGAGAATTGCCTCGCAATTACATTTGGTAGTGTCCGACTAAACAGAATTTCCTACCAATAATCATATTTTGACATAGACAATGTCACTTGCGAATTTGTACGATATAATCGTAGGCGAGAACACGGTAATGGTGTGGCGATTATTGCCAGTGATAGTCGCTTACGATTTTTCGGATCGAAATGTGCGAGAAACTAAATGAGCATTAACGTTAAAAATTGTATCAAAATCGGTTGCGTCAGTAGTTAGGTTAGGTAATAAACAGGCGCGTAGAAATTACGAAAATTATCTTTGACACTACTGGTGGTGTCATTGGGAATAATTTGTACCCTTGACACTACCGGTAGTGCCATGGGGCAAGAATTTTACCTTTGACACTACCAGTAGCGCCATCGGGTAGTGCCACGGGGCAGTCACCATATCGACACCTCTGGGTTCAATTGGCGTATAAACCATTTTGGCCAAAATGAGTTATATACACCGTTTAGTTCAGAATTTTTTTCTCTATCGATCTGTATATTTAAAATGTTCAAATTCGCAAAAAAAATGCTTTTACGACCCAAAAAATTTAGATCATCCTACCACAAAAAAGATAAAATGTTACAGTAACAGCCAAATTTTTCTTTTTTAAATTTTTAGTAAGACGTTATGACCAAGATTTTTACCAACCCGGGGCGTAAGATCTGCCTTGATTGTAAATGGATTTTACGCCGTGACGAATAAATATATTTCTTAAACGTAATTTAAAATTGAGGTCGTAAATCCAAACATTTAAATAACATATGGACGTATAAACCATATCCATTGCAAAAAATGGTATTCAATTTTAGACTTTATTGCTATAGAATTAAAGTCCAAAATTAAATGACAATATTTTTACTACACGCTTTCGTTCACTCTACAATAGGCCATTTAATTTTAGATTTTACAGACATTGCTTTAAAGTCTTAAAATAAATGGTGAAAATACAAAAGATTATTACAGTGTCCGTGTTATGACGGTGGTTTTGCTTTAGCAGAATCGAGGCCCTGGCCCTCGATTCTGCTAAAGTAAAGCCACTGCACGAACAGTCATGTGGGTGATGGGTGCGAGGAGTTTGGACATGCCCACGGCGATTTTAGATACGGTAGCCGTAACCCAGAGGGTGAGCACATCCTCAAAACGTGTATGGCCACCGAACTTGCCGTCGTGAACAGATTCTTCAAAAAGAAAGGCGAACTTCTTGTCACCTGCAAGAGCGGAGAGCACGCTACCCAGATCGATTTCCTACTCACTAAGAGGCATAGCATCAGCAGGGTGGCCAACTGCAAGGTAATACCCGGAAAGAGTCTCACTAGCCAACACCGTCTCCTTGTCATGGACCTCCGCGTGAAACCCAAAGACAAACGCGCCAAGCGTGGCCAACGCAGAATCAGGTGATGGTGAAACCAAGTCCCAAAGTCTCGTCTCAGCCATCTGTGACAAGTGCGCTGATGCTGTAGACGAACCAGTAAAGGTTTGCTGGGACAGGATTCAGGCAGCTATCCTTGAGGCGGGGAGGGCGGTGCTCGGTACGTCTAAGGGTGGACGCATCTATGACAGGGACTCTTGGTGGTGGAACGACACAGTGCAGAGAGAGATCAGGGTGAAGAAAGCCCTTCTTAAAAAAGTGGCAAGCGTCCAAATCTTTCGATGACCGCGACGCGTACAAGATGTAAAACGCGCCACCAGGAGAGCGGTAGCCAGGGCCAAACGAGACCACTTGCAACCGCTATATAACAAGTTGGAATCGTCTGTCGTCTGTCGTCGTTACCTATAAGTTGGCGCGTTCCACGGCCAAAGTGGCGCAGGCTCTGTCCAAGTGCCGCTGAATTAAAGGTAAAGACCCTGAGGACAATCTGTTGTACGAGGAAGTCGCGGTGAAGGAAAAATGGCTGTGGAAGAGCTACAGATTTAAATAATTGCCTTTTTTAGTTTGATAATCTGATCATGACTGATAATGTGTGCCATAATTATCTGTTTTATTTAATAAAACTAAGTTAATTTCGTTTCTGGTAGTTTGATTTCGTATATAACGACCACAATTCTGTAGTAAGACTAATATTAATGTAATTCTACCACATTCTAACAGTATCGAGATTGTTTTTATTAATTATAATTCTATTGATGTGCAAATAAATAGTTTTTATAGCAAAAAAATCTACAGTTACGTGCTTTTACATCAGTAAATATGAACTCAATTTTACCGAATATGGATATAAGTACAGCTTATATCCATATTTGGTTTTTCATCCAATTTTCATGGGGTGTATACACCATAAATTGGTATTTTCTAAGACGTATATCCATGCTAACTTCCAAACCAAAGAAGATAGATATGATTGAATGATTTAGCCTTCTTCATCCCCAAATTCTAAGAATCTTTCTCCTTGGAATTTTTTATGTAGCTTCTAAAATAAAAAAGTTATGATTTTTTTTCTAAAAATAAAATCGTTTTTTTGCTCTCCTGAAAAGTCGTGTTTTGGTTTATACGCCAATTGAACCCAGAGGTGTCGAATTATAAAGCTGAAGAGTTTGTTTGTTTGGTTGAACGCGTTATTCTCAGGAACTACTAGTTCCAATTGGAAAATATTTTTGTGTTGAATAACCTGTTTATCGAAATTGGAAATTATCGCTAGGATGAAGAAGCCTAATTATCGAGGAAGGTTATAGGCTAAATATCATCACGCTACTACTTAAGGTAGCGGAGCAGTAACCATAAATGTCAACAAATCCGGTAAATACCTATAGATACATTATTTGAAAATCGTAGGCATATTTATATAAAGTTTTAAAGAGGTACACGGGGTTTCGAAATATGCCACGGGGAAATCCGGGCGGGTTAATTAGTAGATACTGTGTGTGATAGATAAGGTAAGTAAATATATTTTGTCTATATTTCCTGAATGGTCAAAATAGGAATATTTGTGCCAACACGTGCGGCCATTTATTATATTTACAAAACCAGTGTTTACACGTGGTCCCAGTGGGTCGACCCATTACCGGGTCCATGGGTAATTTGAATTACCCGTGGTCCCAGTGGGTCGAACCATTACCGGGTCCATGGGTAATTTGAATTACAAGTGTTCCCAGTGGGTCGAACCATTACTGGGTCCATGGGTAATTTGAATTACCCGTGGTCCCAGTGGGTCGACCCATTATCAAGTCCATGGGTAATTTGAATTACCCGTGGTCCCAGTGGGTCGACCCATTATCGAGTCCATGGGTAATTTGAATTACCCGTGGTTCCATGGCATTAGGGATTGGTCCCGGAATTCTGATTATATCGATAGAATATACAAATCCGTAATAACAGCATACCAAATACGTCAAAAGAGATCACATAATATTACAGAGTTGCAGAGGAAATACAAATATATTAATATATTCTTAATTTTACCTGTTGTCCGTCGTTATCCAGCCGATAAGCTTGTAACAAAATTAACAACACATGCGTAAGTATCGACAAAAACACGCACAATACAAAATAAATTATACAGCAATATGTGTGTTGGTACACAAAAAAATATTAAAGTGAAATTCCAAAACACATCAGTACATCACTGTACTTTTTCTGGATTTTTTGTTTTTATTTTGACCTATGCCAAGTCAGGTGAAATGGTTTCAAAGTACAATAAAAGACCCTAAATTTCACCTCAATCACTTGTGTGATATCACGTGTGTCAACAGAGGGATTCGATGTCTATTCATTTCACCGAAGTGATATCACAAAAGGTGGTATAAACTAAATACAATACTTACCTTCTAAGAGACATTATTGATACATCCTAGAAAATTCAAAGATATCTTACACGTTCAAACAAACTCTTACTCTTGGAGCCAAAGTTTCCACTAGCATCACAAAAAATATAACTATACCCAAATGATTACCAATAAGCAATAACTGTACTTATTATTAAAATTAAATATGCAAATCGTACACATCATAAATTATGAATATTTTCCTGTTAGATATTATAAGGTGATCGCGCGAACGAATTGTACGCTTCACTATCATACGCTACGTCTGTGGCCGATGAGCGGTCCACGGAGGGTAGGCAGTGATGTATTAACATTTTGTTAGGGAGGCTATTGAGAAAAACTGAAAATCAAATAGCATTTTCGGTGGTCCCGGAATTGAAACTAGTACCTTGCGAATGTATTGCTAACAGATGCACTATACTAATATTTATTAGTACCTTCACAGTTCACTTTACATTATGGATGAAATCGCAAATGCATGTAAATAAATGCGTGAGGTTTCTACCAAAACTCATTTAGGCACATATATTAATTATATTAAATAAAATATTCTAGCATATTTACAAAGAACTAGAAAGGAAGAATGCAGATAAATTCAAATTCAACAAACAAAACAGGTACTTGACAGTATTTTTTATATAGTATACATAGAAACACTCAGACCAATGCAAATATACATATTCATGCATACAAATATTTGCACTGAGCGGGAATCGAACCCCCGAGTCAGCTCTGACTTAGTATTCGATGATAAACTAACGAGAATACATTCTCATAGAAGAGGCCGGTGCAAAACAGAAACTGTAGGAGATAAAAGAAAATTTTGGGAAGAATCATATGTATGTATGATTACTGACTCTCACGCTTATTTCATTCGTCATTTGACTCTATCCTTACATTCATTCATTCACGGGATTCCCCTAATGTCATTAATCCTTTTATGCAAGCCCGCCGGTTTCGCGTACTTCTGACCTGCCCTTTTTTCAAAATTTTATTAATTTGGCCAATGTGTATACTGAGAGAAATCATTGTCCTATTCATATAAAAAAATGTTTTGGTATTGATATTAGGTATAACAAATTCAATAAAACATGAACTCCCGTGACCTTGACGCAGAGTTGGATCTGCCGCATGCTACACAGGTCGCTAGTTCTCACTTGTCAATATTATTGCAAGTACTGATTTTTTCGCTGGTCAGTGGGGTTACTCTAGGCACTGTTAACCGCTCACGTTCTCGCCGCAAGTTTGCCAGTTCATTGATATAAACAGAAAAGTGCCTAGGTATCATCTTTTGACAAGTTGGGACGCCTTTAGGGCCGTCCTCGCCGATAGTAAGGTCAAGTATCAATCGTACATGCGTCACAATCACAAGTCTGTTTAAAGTGACGTATTACTCGCGAATGTGTTGCGTGAAATACTAAATCACACTCACAAAACAATGTTTACAAAATAAATAAGTAGTTCCGAGAAACTCATGCTATCATGACCGACGGGTGAAAAGTTCACGCTCGATTAAATTGGAAGTAATTGATATGCGAAACGGCTCATCATCATTGAATTTGTTAAACTAGAGTGAATGATAAAGCCATCTTAGTTGTACAGGTACAGTTACTATCCTTTGAAAATTATGAAGCCGGTTGTCAACCAACAGCTAAACTAAATTAATGCTAGTTCGCTAGCTAAGATTTGTCCCCATCTACCTGCCTTTATACAGAATTATATATATTTTTTCGTTCTCTTGCATACATTTCTGTAAAACGTCATTTTCACTACTTTCTCTGATCTAGGTATATGTTATTTGTGATTCAGGGCAAAATCGCAGGCGGTGGGGACCTACAATCCCGGCTGAAAATCCTGCGAAGCCAGGTGGTGTTACAATTGAAGCATTCAATTCTTAAGCCTAGCTCACTGTTCAGCCCTTCTAACCGCGTAGCTGACGTAAGAAAGGGACATTTTGAGAAAGGGACATTTCGGGAAGGGGTCATTTTGGGAAATGAACATTCTGGGAAAGGGACCATTTGAAATCTAGGGACATTTTGGGAAAGGGACATTCTGAGTCTGAGCGCTCTAGACAACTGGCAATTCGTCGGCCGGCGTATTGTAGAATAGAATACCAAATGTATCGGATTTGACGTATATTATGACAGTCGTCAACGAATGTCAAAAACGTCAAATTCTATACATTCCTTATTCTATTTCACGATACGCCGGACAACGAATTGCCACTTGTCTAGGGGCGCTGAGTAGCAATAGAATAGACCTGATGCCAGTGATGGCGTTCAATCCCTGACAGTTGCCTACTACACAAGTTTGCAAAAAGATCTTATCTGCGAGAGCTAGTTAAAGTAACTTAGCTCATCTTTAGATGGCCAACCGGTCTGCAGGTAGGTACAGTTATCTACCACAGTCGAAGCGTAAATATGATGTGTCACGGCGCTATTATTCTGCAGTAGTGGAACTAGAGTGCATAACTTTGTAATTGAATTTTGAAATTGTACCGTATTTGAACGTATTTTCAGCGCGGCACGGTAATTACGCGCGTCGATCTAACAAAAAATCGACAAGTTATTCGCGCACTATTGATTAATAAGTACGTACTGAATGCAATGAAGTGATTTATTTCGTACAAATAATTAATTCTTAGTTGTAATGCTCAATTATCATGTTTACTTAGGTATAAATACGAATTACTAAAGATTATTTTCGAAGACCTCAAGGCGACGCCTCTGGAGTCCTTCTTTGAACGTTAGTGTACATTATCACAAGGCACCTTTGGGAACTACTGCAAGGTTTTCAATTTTGGTTTTCTTTTTACAGCTCGACACTGATTTGGGAGTATTAAGGCGAATATCAGTCTTAGATAGGTACTCTCTCTGAGGAATAACTCGCAGAAGCGACCTTTTGTTCCAAAAGGTGCATAATCGAATTAAAACACTCACGAAGTGACATCGATTAGGCACTCAACCCAACGCATCTCGCGTCAACACATCAACGCATCTCTACAATTTAATCTCTTCGCGCGTCCTTATCAGTCAGAGACCAGAGGCAAACGTGAGTTACTTCAAGCATTGTTTATTATAATCTTACCCACATTTTTAGTATGGGTACCAGTGGCGAAGGGTGAAAATTTTCTAAAGGGATGCCGGTGGAAATAACTTACCTCGATCTAGATTTTCACACATCATGAGACCCTTTGGGAAACCGGCAGAAATAGTATTGTAGAGACTCCTCACCACCGACGGGTGCGGGTGAACGGGTACGAGAATATGGCTACGTGTGTACGGGAATGGGTGTACGGGTACGGGTGTATGAGTACGGGAACATGGCTACGTGTGTACGGGAACGGGTGTACGGGTATGGGTGTATGAGTAAGGGAATATGGCTACGTGTGTACGGGAATGGGTGTACGGGTACGGGTATATGAGTACGGGAATATGGCTACGTATGTACGGGTGCGGATGTAAGAATACGAGTGTGTGGCACTCACCGGGCGCGCCTCCAGGCCTCGAACACGCGCTTGTGGTAGGCGCGCTCGCGCAGTACGCGCCGCGCCTGCAGCGTCGCCAGCAGCGCGAGCGCCGCCAGCAGCACGCCGCCCGCCGCCCACCACGTGCCGCTGCTGCCGCCCGCGCCGTCCACGGCCGGCGCGATCAGCTCATCGAGGCCTGCCGCGCAATACACGCAGATCAAGGAGACGGACAACATCAAGGAGATAGACAGCCTCCGTGGCGTAGCGGTAGTGAACGCGGCCGCTACGCAGGAGGCGCGGGTTCGATCCCCGCTCAGTACAAATATTTGTGTGCATGAAATATGGGTATCTGCATTGGTCTGGTCGTGCCTCGGAGAGCACGTTAAGCAGTCGGTCCCGGTTGCCATAAAAACATCTATGGCAGTCGTTACGGGTAGTTGGTGCCCTAAAAAGTCCAACAACAACGGTCTAGCTGCAAAGCTTCGATATCGCCTAATGTTAACATTGGGCTGTGGAGGTCAGATGGCAATCGCTTCACGGTAAATATCGAGGTCTAGCCAAATCCGTAGTTAAGACTAGTAAAGGAACCCCAGACTCCGAGCTGAAAGCTTCGGATGCGACTGGGAATTGAACGCTAGGAGGAAGAAGTGGCAGATCAAGGACACGACGAGGGTGTGCAGGGACCGACCTAGGTACACCTTTGGAGCCCAGGTCGACTTTTTTATAATCTTTAGGTGCGCATTTTGTCTTTTCTATTTTTGTTTATACGTATAATTGAAAGTCAGAGCAGCAACCCGAAAGTAAGAAACCCCGTTTCGCTCAGTTGATTTTAATTAATTGATAATACCTATCTCCACAAATGTGAAGAAGAATATAAACAGCCGTAATTGTATATTTTGACTAAGGTAAATATTTGAAATAAACGCGTTTAGGAGTTTAGTAACTGCTGAAAAATGAATAAGTGAACGAATAGCTGCAGAACAAAAAACAAAATTGCTGTGCCAAGTTGGGAAACTTAGATGATTTTACTGTCAGATTCATAATTTGATTCTGGTATTTGACAATATTTCGTCTAGATCAGGGGTTCTAAAAAGGCCACAATGAGCGATTCCGCTAAGAACGAGTAACTTTATGAATTCCCAGTAGATCTCAATAGATTCCTATAAAATTCGTATAATGGTCACTCATATTGAGCAGAATCAAAATAATTTATTTACTAAGCAGATTCCCATTTCGTGTAAATATCGCCGCATGACAAAAAAAAATTCCTAATACGATTCCAATAAAGTGGCTTTTTTAGACCTGCAGGTAAAAAGTAGTATATCATTGTAATTATAATATTAATATGTTTCCTTATGGCCAACCAAAATGGAAGAGGGCTTCATCAGAAAAAAAAGCATTCAACTCTGTTATCAACTATTAACAGTTGTACACCAACAGGCAAAGGTTATCACAACACATGTTACAGTAGATCCAAATTCTTTTTCTTATACCAGTCAATGTGAAGATGATATACAAATCCCATCAAAAACAATACTTGTAAAAAAATGCCAAGCCTCGCCGCCCTCGGTACTTCTACCGCAAAAAGTTGTGAGATCCATGTAATACCAAGTCTGTTAATTTATTCAGTCTCTACTTCAGATACCTTCTGTCCTAAGTTATTACGTAATATGCTTTTATGTTTTAAATGTAATAAATTGACTTGGCAATCGCACTAAACAATCTTATTTAATGTAATTTTCATGCGATGGCCAAGTAAATTTATTATATTTAAAACATAAAAACTTATTACGTAATAACTTAGGACAGAAGGTATCTGAAGTAGGGACTGAATAAATTAACCGACTTGGTATTACATGGATCTCACAACTTTTTGCGGTAGAAGTACCGAGGGCGGCGAGGCTTGGCATTTTTTTACAAGTATTGTTTTTGATGGGATTTCAGTTCTTTTTGTAGATTACCGTTCCAGTTTCTCTGTGTCGGACAGTCCCAGTCCCACTCGCACTCCCACTCCCACTTCTTCACTTTTCGTCATCATCAAGTTTATTCAGTTACTAATTTAGACGTAAAAGCGTAATACTAACAAATAACAGACGCTCAGATAGTTACTTTCGCATTTATTATAATACTTCGTTAGACTGATATTAGTATGAATAGATTCATGTACACTGAAACGTTCACTGCAAATGTAACTTTGTAATCCCATATATTTATATGAGATTACAAAGTTATTTATGCAGTTGGTGAAATTGCTGAAATTGAAGAATATTTTAAATTTCCCTTGAGTTGTACACTAAACACTACTTATCTTCTAAATTTGAGGCTTCTACGTCTGCTAGAAGTGCCTTAAAGTTTTGATGATCGGTCAGTCAGTGAGTGACAAAATTTGCGAAATTTGCAAACTTTCACTAGTTATAATTCTTAAACTACTGGTTCAAATTGAATGAAATTTGAAATATAAAGTGTTTTTACAGTGCCTACTTGGTAACCGAAGATTCAGGATTCTAGGTTTATCCACAACGTAGTTCTAGGGGGTCGAAAATGGCCTGAAGTGCTTCGAGAAAATAGTGTTACGGCCGTGCCGCTCTTTTTTGCTCGACTTGGCGGGGGCACTGCCGTGCCCCCAGATAACAATTATTACGAATCCATACTTCCTACTAATATTATAAATGCGAAAGTAACTCTGTCTGTCTGTCTGTTACGCTTTCACGCCTAAACCGCTGAACAAAAGGCAAAAGCTAGTAAGATATAACTTTACAAAAACTTACAAAAATAATGTCTGTATTCAGTCTGTACGCCCAACACACCATACCACACAGGTTCAAGTAGCAAAGTGGCTTCGTAGCATTTATCCGGCTCGAGTTTCAGGTTGCACCAGACCTGCCACACACCTTGTACGGTGCAGTTCACAGCATCATCCGGATAGGGATACCAATACTGTTAACACAAACTCTAGTTTGTACCGTTTCAACAACAAATCTTTACAACTAAAATAATAATCCGGTCAAACTAAACTAAATTATTGGGGTGAGGGTATAATAATTCGCACCCAGCTGAAAGTTGGTACGATTGCTGAAGACACTATCGTAAACGAACTCTAAAAAGTCCTCATCGATCCAATGCCTGGATTTCTTTTTATTCAAGGCCAAACGTCATAAAAGGTCGGGTTTCTCGCGATTTTCAGTCAAAAGGTAAGTTTCATCATAAAAATATCTTAGAGAAAAATTAAAAAAAAAAGGAATCGACTGTTAGGCGGTACGAAGTTCGCGGGGTCAGCTAGTTATCTATAAAAACACCAAATGCTTTTTTCCTAAGAGCTCCCGTTTCTAGGATATAACAATTCGACAAAGTAAGAAGAGTTTAGAAAAAAAAGCATTTGACAATTTTTATAGATTACTTGGTTTTGCCCGCGGCTACGCCCACGTGGACGTCGGTTATTGCGACCAAACATAGCCTATGTCCTTTCCCAAGGTCTAATCTATCTCTGTGCCAATTTTCTTCAAAATCGGGTCAGTGATTTGAGCGTGAAAGCCTAACGGGCAGAGTTACTTTCGAATTTATGATATTAGTATTAGTATGGATATGGATAAAATTATATGATCTTCAATTTTGTCTAAGATATTTTTATGATACAACTTACCGTTTGGCTGAAAATCGCGAAAAACCCGTTTGTATGACGTTTGACATTGAATAAAAAAAATCCAGGAATCAGATTGATGAGGACTTTTTAGAGTTCGTTTATGATGGTGTTTTGAACAATCCTACCAATTTGCAGCCAGGTGCAAATTATTGTAACCTCGAATGTATAGATTGACCGGGGTTTTATAACTTTTAAGACACTTTTTTAGTAATGGTTGTCATTACCTGACTGGTTGTGTTGTCCCTCTGAAGTACACTTACATTGTGATTGTATGTTACTGGTACATTTAACATCCATTTTAGATTCACATCATTGCTGCAAAAAAAAACTTGATTAGGTCTTTCTCTTTAGATAGTAGTATTGAATCCCTTGCTTCAACTGGGCCTATTTCTGGTAGAAAAGTAATGAAATAACACTTAAATTAGCTCTGCTTGATAATTAATTCACTAATCATTCGCACCAATCTGTGTAGCGAAACCGGTCAGATTCAAAAATAAAATATTTTAGTAGGTACCTATCAATCAGGTTTTTTATTTTTAATAATTTATTTGATTTTTCCTTTCTAGTTATGCTATGAAATGCGTTTTGTTTTTGTAATTGCCTTTTAATTTTAATTAATTATTATAGTTTATCAGGCAGTCCTCCAATCCAATTTACTTCATTTTGATACCCTACTCGATAAGTTTGAGTGAAAATATTTTTTTGACAACATAAATTTTGGCGCCAAAGTTCACCATTTCAACTTTTTTGATTATATCCAAGAACACTTGGACAATGAATACCTTTAATTTGAAATAAATAAAAAAATTTAAATCCGTACATACAGTGGTTCAGAATATATGAGGTAATAAAGAATCTTACAAACAAACATACATGCAAGATACGCACGAAAAACATAACCCTTCTTTGCCAAGAACTAGTAAAAGAAGTAGTCGGGTAAAAATTGTGGAAAAGTACAAGTGCTTGATTCAGTACTTATGTGTAGTAACTTGCACAAAGTGCCATCAATCTCCAGTATAAACAATTAATTCACTATTCAATTTAGATTGGAAAAAGTGAAAGGACTCAGATGGGGCTTTAACCCCACAACCAGTCTTTACAGGGGGACCACCCAGTTATACTTTAACACCCGTATTCACAAACAATACTTCGCTATGCGTACTACCAACACTGTGCAAAGAACAACAATTCTCAGTGCGTTCGTTTTGGCAAGCCTTTTTATTCATAGAAAAGACAACACTTAAGTAATACTTCGTTGAGGGAACGCACTGCGTTAGATACCGCTCCGTGATTGGCCCAATTGTGTTGCTAAGTTCACTACATAGTTTGACAGAAAGAATATCGACTGCCTCTGTGGCGTAGCGGTAGTGAACGCGGCCGCTACGCAGGAGGTGCGGGTTCGATCCCTGCTCAGTGCAAATATTTGTATGCATGAATGTGAATATTTGCATTGGTCTGGGTGTTTTTATATATAATTATGTATGCATTTACGAAAAAAAATGTATCGAAATATGTTTATCCGCATTCTAGAACCCATAGCACAAGCTAGTTAAGCTATGCTTACTTTGGGTCTAGATAGCGTTGTGTAAAATGTCCTACAATATTAAAAAAACGATATTGACAAAAATGTTCCATAAAATTGCTGTTTAATCATTTCTAAAGGGGGTTGGGTCATGTTGGCGTCGTGTTGGAATTGAGCGGCCATCAATGAAATTGGTATAATATGAAAGTACAGTATAAAGTGATCAAAAGTTACTATGGACAAACTTCTCTAAACTATATCGGGACGTAGATATATAGCTATCCTGTATAGCTATATATCTACGTATTTTTTCAATCATACTTGGATGGATAGAACTCTGATTATTGAAGATAGCGAATTCCACTCAAAGGAAACATTCCCTTATTTTCAAAAAGGAACAAAAATGCATTCAAAGTTTTCTGGAAATGCCACACCCGGTAGTCGAACTGACTAAAATCTTCCTAAATCTTCTATTTCATGGATTTTCTTTTATTTAATTTACCAAGTTTGTTAGAGACATTTTGATCCTTATAATTGACTCTAGCGATTGATGCAATAAAAATACAGGGTGTTATTTTTTCGAATTGTAGTCGGTTCGTATAGGGCAGGATCTTGTTCGACAGCTGTCAAGTAAACATCACTGTTATTAGGCTCCTCCGATTTTACCAACAAAAAGTGTAAAAAAGTAATTTATTTAAACTTTAGAGCTTCTAAAAACGTAAAGTGGCTAACGGTACACAGTTTTATAAGTGGAACACTGGAAATACTCGAAGAATCTGCTGAAAATCACGCAAAAACCGTGGAAAACAACATATATACAACTATACATAGAAAGGTACCCTCAAACCAACGTGAGTCGTCAACTTCCGTCACTTGACAACCAAGTGTCAATACTGTCAATCAAAACATTGACGAATCGACTGACAATTAGCACAGTGTTGCCAGCTACAAAGTGTTACCAGCGTAAAGAAAAAGGGCCAAATTGGTAAATTTTGGAAAAAGATGGAACCTCAATTCCAAATATTATTAGATAAAATAAATGAGATGAAGGTCGACTTCAAGAAAGAAAACGAAGAACTTGCAAAAAAGTTTTCTCTGAAAGTTTCAAGTGCTATAAACGAAAGTCTAAAACCCCTGGTGGAAGAAAATAAGCAACTTAAACTCGAAATAGAAACTTTGAAGAGCAAAATGTGCAATCTCCAAAAAGAAATACGTAAAAACAACGTAATACTACATGGTGTTACTGAAACAGAAACAAATAGTGCTGAACTGAGGGAAAAAGTCATTCAAACCCTTAATAAGATATGCAACAATACAGAAGTGCGAGAATGGGATGTATGGGAGGTTAGTGACGTAAGGAGACTGGGAAACCGCAGTCCTGACAAAACCAGACCAATTATAGTGACACTCACTCTTACCTGGAGAAAAATTGAACTGCTAAAAAACAACAGAAACTTCCCTTCTGGAATCTATGTCACTCCAGACTACCCAAAAGAAATCCTGTTGAAAAGGAAAGAACTAATGAAGGAAAAAGAAGAAGAACAGAAGAAAGGAAATATTGCTTATATAAGATATGACAAACTCATCGTGAAAAGCAAAGAAGACAAAGAAAATAAGAGGAAGAGGTTGCCTTCTAAGTCACCATCCGATGCAAAACAAGACAAAAAGATAAGTAAAGTTCACAAAATATTTCGCCCCAGAGCCAACTCAGCATCTAAGGCACAGGGAATTACAGCCGGCCAACCGGAACCGAGAACTATGCAACAACCACAATAGAAAACAGAAACACACACAAACAGAAATAGCTATAACAAACAGATTCAAACAAAAACGTCAATTAAAATGCACCCCAACCCGGCCAGTCACCGTGGGGGAAGAAGACTATTACCCTCCAACCAACTTCCATCTACACACTTCTTCTAAAAGACACCGCCAAACGGAAGATAACATATACATTGCAACATACAACACACTATCTTTGAGAACCAACGAAAGCTTAACAGAACTCATGCTTGCTCTAGATAAA
Source organism: Eilema depressum (assembly GCA_914767945.1). Classification (NCBI taxonomy): domain Eukaryota; kingdom Metazoa; phylum Arthropoda; class Insecta; order Lepidoptera; family Erebidae; genus Eilema; species Eilema depressum. Next base: position 22,691,340 of record OU612020.1, read on the forward strand.
ATTAATTGGTCAATACTAGGCCTGAGTGAAGTCCGACGCTTGGGAGAGAGTATAGAAGACCACAGGGATTTTATATTTTACTATAAAGGAGAGACACCAGGCTTATATGGAACAGGATTCTTAATAAAAAATGAATTAAAATCTTACATTGACGAGTTCATTGGCGTCTCAGAGCGTATAGCTATACTCAATATAAAATTACCTCCGAAAAAGGAAATGTGGTCCATTGTGCAAGTCTATTCCCCAACTGAACAATCAAATGGTACAGAAATCGATAACTTTTATTCCATGTTACAAGATGCAATAAATAAACACGCGCACACCAATCTAATAGTAATGGGAGATTTTAATGCTAGAACAGGGGCAAGAGAAGACGGAGAACAAATGATATTGGGACCATATTGCTCAGGCAAAAGAACAAGAAATGGTGAGAAACTTATGCAATTAGCCTACGAAAATAACTTTAAAATACTAAACACCCTATACAGAAAACGCGAAAACAACAGATGGACATGGACATCCCCAGATGGTCACCACAAAAATGAGATAGATTACATACTAACAAACAAAAGTAAATACTTTCAAGACTGCAGAGTTTTGAACAAAGTAAATTTTAACAGCAACCACAGGATGATAAGAGCTAAGCTACAGATAAGCACACTCGATCAAAATAGACCCTTTAAAGTGAAACAAATCAATAGCGTAACACTGGATAGTACCGATTCACTTATAGGAAAGCTAGAACAATTTATAGTAAAAACAAAGGACTTAGACATACAAAGTAAATACAACAAATTCCAAGAACTTCTCTATACTAACAAAAAAGACAAACTAGACAGAAACAATAGAACAAAATGGGTAACAAACGAAACTAAAGAACTGTTAAGAAAAAGAGCAGACCTTATATCTACCCCTGAAAAGACGAAATCTACAAGAAACCGAATATCCAAGATAAGTAAAGAAATTAAAACACATATGAGAAAAGACCGTCAGAGATACAGATTAGAACAACTAGAAAAATGCGTACAAAGAACTGGAGGTACGAAAAAAGCTGCTAAACTACTATTGGAAGAACGAAATTGGATACCACACTTAATAAATAAAAATGATAAATGCGAAAAGCGACGTCCTGAAATTCTATCAATAGCCACGCAATTTTTCAAAGAATTGTATTCAAGAAAAATCACTGCAGATACAACAATCCTATCAGGAGGAACTGAAGTACCGGATATAATGCAAGAAGAAATAGAAAAAGCTATGAGAACTCAAAAAACAGACAAAGCTCCAGGCTCTGATGGTATAAGCAACGAATTCCTCATCCTAAATAGATGTCACCTGATACCAATTCTAAAACATTTGTTCAATGAAGTAGTAGAAAATGAGATAATACCTCACCAATGGACAACATCATCCATAGTACTACTACATAAAAAAGGAGATAAGAATAACATTAATAATTATAGGCCCATAAGTTTAATGTCGAACATATACAAAATCTTCGCAAAAGTCATCCTCAACAGAATTACTAATACCTTGGACGAAAATCAGCCAAAAGAGCAAGCAGGTTTCAGGAGCGGCTATTCAACTTTAGACCACATTCATGTCATCAAACAGCTATTCGAGAAAGGCAAAGAATACAACATAACCTTCTACTGCTGCTTTGTGGACTACAGCAAAGCATTCGATACAATAGAGCATGAAAAAATCTGGCAGGCACTAAAAAACCAAGGGGTCGAAAATAAATACATCAGAATCCTGAAAAATATTTACGAAAACAGTAAGGCAAAAATAAAACTAGAGAAGGAAGGTGAAGATATTATAATAGAAAGAGGTGTACGTCAGGGAGACCCGCTGTCACCGAAACTGTTCACAGCCGTTCTAGAGGAAATCTTCCGTCAGTTGGATTGGGAGACATGTGGATTGTCCATCAACGGTGAAAACCTGTCTCATCTGAGATTCGCCGATGATTTAATAATCCTCTCGTCGTCAAGTGAAGGACTGCAGGCAATGCTGAGTGACCTCGTCAGAGAGAGTGGCAAGGTGGGATTGGTCATGAACACATCAAAGACCAAGGCTATGACCAACGGCAAAGAAGAACCTATTCTGGTCAATGGTAACCCAATAGCATATGTTCACGAGTACATCTATCTAGGTCAAATAGTCTCGCCTATAGATCAAGACACAAAAGAGATTAACAGACGCGTTGGAAATGCCTGGAAACGGTTTTGGAGCCTTAAGGAAGTGATGAAAAATGGAGATATTAACACGTTGAACGCCACGCGGCCCACCGGTGAGCCTAGCGTACTTTTCCGTTTGAGCCACACCAAAAATCACGAAACCGTATTTTTTTACAACTTCTGATTTTCATCCCAAAGTCTATAAAATGCTATAAAACGTGTAGAAAATAAAAATTAGCGACTTCTACCGTCTAGTTTCAGTGATATAGCAAAAGGCTCACATGAGGGTCCCGTGGCCTCCTACGAAGGAATATAAATTTTTCCGTTGCCGGGGGCCGCGGGGTCACCCCGCGGCTCACCCGCCCTCCAAAGCCAAAGGAACATTGGATTGGTCGAATCAGTATTAAAAACTGCCATAGTTGTGATTCATCATCATCTTCATAGAGACGTATTTTCTTGATTGCATCAGAGGCCAAGATGACCTCGGAGCTCAGATAATCGGATCCTTGGTGTATCCTGACGGTAACGGGGAAGGTTTTCATGTCGCCAACAGCGGTCCAAACCACAGAATTGGAATCGTGGTACATGTCTTGGATAGTGTCAATGTAAGCCTCTGGAACATCTTTGGACCGCAATACCCCTGGTGGGTATTGCGCGTATCACCGCGCGAGGAACACAGTCGAAGGCCTTCTGTATGTCTAGGAATAGGCAGTGCAGGGGCGTGTTCTTGGCCTTGTATTTCTCCGCACAATCCTTGGGGCGAACGCCGGATCCACGGTCCCGTGCCCCGAGCGAAACCTACACTGACACTCCGAAAGTGCACTCTCCTTTCGGATCCGAGATTCGATTATCAGCTCGTAGAGCTTCATGGTGGGAGAGATTATCTTTAAACCGCGGCGCGCGGTAACTGCACCGATCCCTTAGCTTTGAAGACTGGCGTGATGATACTCAGTCTCCACTGGCTCGGGATCTTACCGGGGAAGAGTATGCGGTTGTATAGGTTTGTGAAGATGCTCACACCACGGGCACCCATTGCCTTCCAAGCTTCGATGGGGACTTCGTCGGGTCCCACAGCTTTCTGGTTCTTCATGCGGTGAATGGCAGCCTGGACTCCTGTCATAAATGTGATTTTTAGAGACTTTTTGAGGATAAGGACTACTCCGGTTTCGAAGAGGTACGCGTGTACACTGACGGCTCCAAAACAGAAAATGTTTCAGGAGCAGGCGTACACTCCCTGGACCTCGGCCTAAACATCCACTTACCACTGGGCAAACACAGCTCGATTTTCCAATTTGAATTTGTCGTCATAACAACAGCTGCGACGGAAAGAAACAGACTGGAGGTGAGGGGCTTAAATATAAGACTCCTCACCGACAGCACAGCTGTCCTGAAAGCACTAGACCACCAAATAACCAAACAGCATACTAATAGCGGAGTGTCAGGCAGCTTTACACAAGCTATCCACCAACAACGTAGTAACGCTACAGTGGATAAAAGGGCACAGTGGGTCCTACGGCAACGACGCCGCGAATTAACTGGCGTGAAGAGGCTCATGTCGTTGAATGGCCCACTACCATTACTACCGATACCTTTCTCACAGATCCGCAACTGGTTGCGTGAGAGATTTGCCGAACTACACATCCAAAGATGGGCAGAAACCACAGATTGCAGCCAGTCAAAAGTGGCCTTGCCATCATTGAACCAACCGGCTTACGAAACGAAACAATTCTGGGGACAATAACAGGTCACTGTCACCTAAACAAGCACCTTTACACCATCCTGATCACGGGTAGCCCTCTGCGTCGGGGGTGCTTCATCGCCGTGGAAACGACTGCCCACGTAGTATTAGAATGCGAGGCAGTAGCCCCCCAACGTTCTCGAATCTTCGGCACAGTGAGGTCGCTCCGCGAAGCCTGTGAAGCACCCAGTAAGCTTCTGCGCTTCTGGGCGGTGTTAGGCTGGCTATTATAGCCTGCAGTCTTCAAAAAGGAGTTTAAGTGCGGACAAAAGTCCCCTTTCCATTCCATTCCAAGACTTTTTGAATATTCTAATATAAAATGTTGTAAACAAGATTTTATATAAAACGTAATGCGAGATTTTTATTTGGTGAAGAAGAAAATATTATATCCTATTATATTTTGAATAAAAATATTCGCAATTATGTATTAGTTCGATTCACACTCCATAATCAAAATAACAATTTCTACTGAATCGTAGGACGACCCTTGCATCTTACAAGAACCTCGAAAAAATCTTACAAGTTTTTACCGGATTTCAAAACCACGCCGTCCGAATACGCTGCAGGGCTTCGCGGCTCATTCCTACATACGTTTTGTTTGATAACTGCAATCTGTGGCTTGTGGAAAGCGTTTTCGTTAGACCTGTCAAAAGGCTCACGGGTGACCTACGTGGCTTGAACGGAACAGTAAGGGAAGGCTCACCGGTGAGTCCTGTGGCCTGAACGGAAAACCTCGATTTTTCGTGCGGCGTTCAACGTGTTAATATAACCATCAAACGGAAGCTCTTCGATACCAGCATACTACCAGTTCTCACTTATGGTTGCCAAACCTGGGCACTCACAAAAGCAAACATGAAAAAATTAGAAACTTGCCAAAATTCCATGGAAAGGAGTATGATGGGGAAAAGGCTATCTGATCGAATAAGAATGGAGACCATAAAGAAACATACAAAAACAAAAGATGTGAAAACAACAATTCAAAAGCTAAAATGGAGATGGTCCGGCCATACAATAAGAGGTAAAGAGAAGTGGTCAAAATCAATAATGAACTGGTTCACCAGTCATAAGAAGAGGAAAAGAGGTAGACCACTCAGAAGATGGGTGGATGACATTAAAGCCATAGCAGGTGGCACGTGGACGAGGACTGCTAGGGACCGAGCAGAGTGGAAAAGGTTGGAGGAGGCCTTTGTCAAGAGACACACGGATAATTAAAAACTGCTAGAAATGTAATTATATTGTAAATGTAATATTGTCCGAAAATAAAGGCTATTATTATTATTATATCGTATAGGGCGTGGCAATCAATTTTTCGGCATTCCTTAAATGCAGTTCTGTTTCTTTTTAAAAAACATACTAAACTGTATTCAAAGTTTTTTGAAAATGCCACACCCGGTAGTCAAACCGACTATACTCTTCCTAAATCTTCTATTTCATGGATTGCCTTTTATTTAATTTACCAAGTTTTTTAGAGAGATTTGATCCTTATGATTGACCCTATCGATTGATGTAATAAAAATATAGTCAATGTCCTCATATACGGCGATTTCGTCGGGGTGCGACGAGGTCGGCGCATATACCTGTATCACCTTCAGCGAACGACCGTCCGTGTTTTTAGGATAAGGTACGCTACCCGGTTCGACACACTGCCAACTTCAACAACGCTGCTGATAAGGTCCTTTTTTACAAGAAAGCCAACGCCTCCCTGGGAGTGCATATCAGCTTCTCTGAAGTAGAACAGGTCGCTTGACTCAAGGGTTGTCGTGTCCTCACCCTCTCTTCGGACCTCTGACAGCTCCAATGTGCCAGTTTATGCAACCTAGTGCCACCTCGAGTTCGGCGAGGTGCTCCTCCAGCCGCAGTGTACTGCAGTTATATGCTGCCAGCAGTAGTTGTTTTCGGTAGCCTCCCGTAACCCGGAGATTCTTAGCACCCCCCGCCCCGCCGTTACCCGAACCGCTACCATGGCTGGGAATAGCTGGCTGGCTGGCTAGACGGGTTGGCAAAGGGTTTTTGTCGAGTTTTCCTTCTCTCAGGTTGTTCCGACCTCGGCAGAATATTGACCAGAAGCCGCAACTCCTCCCCAGTATCTTAAGGATGAGTTGTCGCTTCCGTTGTCCAGGGTGCATTGCGAGGAGGTTTTCCAGCACGTACCCCGCCTGGTCTATAGTCTATACTATACAATCTACATCAATTAATAGGTGTTGGGCTTGTACTTGGGAAGTTGCACTGACCATGTCAGGTGTAACAGGCATACATAAACCTCAGCTGCTCATCAGGTAATGGATAAAAAAATAATGGATAAAATCATGAATAACTCACCCTCTCTGGATATGGACCACTTGTGTCTTTTTGTTCTGAAAACTCTCTATAGTCAGATTATTGTTGACTGGATATTTGCGACCTATTCCTTGTACTGGTATCGCTGTTGTTGTTGTACCACTTTTCAAGTAACTGCGGATTTCGTAGCAGCCAGAGTATATTAGATCAAACCTCAGAGAATAGCACACCTGGAACAATCAACACAGTTTACTCCTTCACTACAAACAATTTTTAAAGTCAATATTAATCTCTCTCCTCTCACAAATCTTTTGGAAGTGATTTCTAATAGAAATAAGAAGTTTTCATTGAGCCACTTTACGCCAGTCCCTGCAACTTGAGACATATTTTCATACATTTCTTAACGCTTAATATGATTGTCATCCCGTTTAATACACCATTATATTATCTGAATAAATCACAAACAACAAATCAAACTCAGTTAGCTGCCGAGTTCACTTACCAGTTTCCTGCGTTACATACCATTTTAAAGAACAAAGAAGAAATAAAAGAAAAATACATTACGAGGAATCCAGAGAATCACTTCATCAAGTGCGAGCTTTAAAACTGTTCATAAGTGGCCCCATAATATGCAAGAAAGTGTGCAATATTGCTGTAGGCTTCCAGATCACTAATTCCGCATAAAACGCTTTCTTGCTTATGACGCGTTTTTGGTAGGGTGCCTGAGAAATCGTCTTAAGCGAGTTCTATTGTATGCGAGTTTCAGAAAATGTGTTTTCTATTAAAATTTTGTCACAAAATCCCAATATAGGTTTGACTTTTTTGTATTCAGTTTTTTTTGTTTTTTTGTAAAAGATATTATACACTTATACAACCAGACCAACGCAAGAACACAATCATTCTTCACAATCAGAGTTTAGTTGTATTTTTCTGTTACTTTTTTATATTTGGTCCATCAAGCACCCCACTAGATGGTAAAAAGCTGAGGTGCAGTCCCAAGTTTTGAGAATAAATATTGTTTAGTAACTAACTTAACTAGAATAGTGCCTAAATAACTAACTAAAATAGTATATACTAACACTAGTACAATTGGTAGGCGGTTCGATAGATTGATCCTTAAGCACCGAATGCAATGCACTGATCTGTTTCTTGGTACATGTTTGTAAATACCATAGATCGACATCCCAAAGGGTTAGGTTCTGGTGGGTGGGAGGACCAGGACATGCCTCCACTGTGTAGCGACCTGGGACGTCGTCCACAGGAGTAAAGCTCACAGGGCTTTCTTCGACGTCGCTGCATCTGTAACGCACTACTTCACCGCTACTTTGGCACAATATATACAACAACACGAGAGCCACAAACATTGCAAACAGTTTTTGTGAAATTATGTAAATAACTTCATGACGCCTTCATTTTATTACTAAACGGGTAACTTAAAAATAGCACTATTTATTGTACAGCCTTGTCTCCAACAATATGTTATGTTACGGCTATGTTTAATGGTACAGATAATTGTATTTTTAAATCCATTCACTTAAACGAAAGCACGGAAAATTATTACACAAATATAATCATAAAATTATTCCGTATTTAGTCTAAAAGTCTAAAACAATCTTCAAGTCACAAATACATTCTGATTTCTGATCTGACATCTGTGTTATACAGAGTATATAAATTAGGGTGGCCGCACATGTACGGTTTCCGAAGACGGTTTCTGTCCACGGTTTCCTGATTAGGAATTCCGAGTTAACAATTTAAGCGCGATTACTGAGTCTTCGATCAAATTTTGAAGAAATTTATTTACAAGGATGCCTTTTTTATTTGAGGCAAATTATATACAAGTTGTTATTATTATTTAATTTATTTTTCACCATTGACACTCGAAAAAGGGCCCGTGATTCATCAAAAACAGTGAATAAAACGCTCTTTGTTTCACCAAGTGAATAAAAAAATTTGAATTTGGAACATGCGCGAATGTACGGATTCTAGTGAAACATGCAAAGAGGTTGCACACTCTCACTATAAAAACGTACTAAAAGCCACCTAAATGTAATCACTGGCTGGACGGAATGCGGCTCAGTTTAAATTAAGAAAAAAAAATGCCGCCATTTTCTGTGTAATTTTCCTTGTAAAAGTTTATGTTTGTCTCATAATCATAAAATGACTTCATCTAGTGATGAAAATTAAACTCATATTCTCGAACGCGAAAAGACTCCTGAGTCTTTTCGCGCTAAAGCGGTAGCTATTACTGATAATTTGCTGCTTCTTTTGTGTACAATCCATAACAAAATGTAATTCATAATCACAGAGTAATCGTTTTCTCGTAGTCAATGGTGAAAAGTTGAGTACCTAACACGTGAAAAAAGAATTCATCTCGGCTCTTGTATCCCTCGATACGCTCAGCTTTCTATCTAGAATCCCTCGCTACGCTCGGGATTCTACCGCAGAAAGCTTCGCTCCTCTCGGGATACAACTCAGTGCCTCGAAAAGAATTCATCTTTTTTTCACTTGTTGGTTAATCTACTATTTCACTTGTGCATTGTTGGTCGCAGTTCTAACCTGATATGAGGAGTGAAAGTGGCAATGCAAAATCTAATATTTCCAAATAAACCCGTGTTGGGTATCAAATGAAAGGCCATAATTTATACATTACGATACAGTAGGTTTTATGGAAATCGGGTAAGCGGTTACCTATAAAAAGCATAAAATAAAAAATAAAAAATTTAAAAAACCCCCGACCCAAAAAGAACCTATAAAACGTAATTATTATTTTACTTTTTATAGGTTTTTTTGGGTCGGCGGTTTTTTAAATTTTAATTTTAATTTTTTAATTTTATTCCTTACAATCTAGTGACATTTTGGTAAAGTTTATTTTTCCCGAAACGGCAACACTGACTTTTTTATTTTTCCCGAAACGGCAACACTTGTCGGCTTGCGGTCGCGGTCGGGTGGTTGGGTATCTAAGTCTATGGTTGGGGCCTAGGATGAAGAATACTCTGGATCTGGATTAGTCAAGCGCGTACACCCGAAAGGGACGACAACATAGTACTTATGATACCAGTGTTGTTAGTCCCTACCAAATTTTACCCCGCGACTTTTTTAAATCCGTTAGGTGGTATATGAATTTAATGTTTTCTGGCATTAGTGGCATTACATCCTTTAAAAAACTCAAATACAAAACAATTTAGGCATCTGGATCTGGATTTGGAAATCTGAAACAACATTTTCATTAATGTGAAGTTTTAAGAATAAATAAGAAATACCCCACATTATGGGTAATTTACCAGTACCTCAACTGGTAAGGAAGAGCGGGGCAATTACATCACGGGGTTATTACGTCAAAATGGTTTTTAGCCTGCAATTTAACTCTTACTCAAAAGTGATATCTATGTGCTTGTAGGAAAAAAAGTTTTATTTAATATAATTACTTGATGGTGTTGTTAGCGTGTATGCTGTTCGACCGACATGCATAATTGCATAGACGCCATATTTCTTGCATACAAGTGAGTAGACGCTCCGCAAGTTTATTACTGTCTATATAGTCCAGTCATTTGGTATTTTTACCTGGAAAGTTTTCCGGGAGTTTTGAAAATTGGCAATTTTATAGATTTTGATATGCTCTTTCCAAATTTGAACTTTGCCACCTCGTATGTTTGCTAGTTTTTTGATAATTACTCCTTTCCGACGCATTTTACAGGAAAAATATATTCAACAAAATAAAAGTAGAGGAAATTTCCTACAATTTGTGATAATTTTTTTTTCCCTAAAATTAATAGTTTCGGTGTAGGAGCGCCGTAAAGTGTAATTCAATACACGTTTCGGCAGAAATACTCATTTCCACACCACCATGAGGTAGAGAAATCGGCGCGTTTTTTTATCGTGGTATCCCTTCTATCTACTTCATTAGAAGCCATGGCTCTGTAAATGCAAACGACACTGTGAAATGATAAACGTATACTGATGACTCAGACTAAATATTTCTGTTGAGCTCAGCCGGGGCTAGATGTTTCTTAGAAGGGAAAGAAGGGGCCTGACACAGAAGGGGCGCATTTCTTTATACCTGCTGAGACATGACAGACTATAGTTACCTATAATTACTATAGATAACCTTCGTATAATTTTTATAATTTACAAATCACAGTATGAGGAGTTTAAAGTAAATATTACACGTTGGTGTGGATGTATAATGGTTTACGGCGCTCGTACGCCGAAACTATTGATTTTAGGAAAGAAAAGGTTTGACATAAATTGTAGGAAATTTTCTCTATTTTTATTTTGTGTAATATGTTTTTCCTGTAAAATGCGCCGGAAAGGAGCTATCATCTAAAAACTGCTTTTGGGCGCCATTTTTTCAAAATGGCGGCGCGAGCGGCAAACATACGAGGTGGCAAAGTTCAAATTTGGAAAGAGCATATCAAAATCTATAAAATTGCCAATTTTCAAAACTCCCGGAAAACTTTCCAGGTAATGTTCTAGGTTTTCGCCCAAATGACTGGACTAATAGTAGTGTTTCTGAATTTTGCGAAGTTTGAGCAAGATAAGAACGTTTGCTACATGTTATAGAGTATCTATAAACAATTACTTTTATTCTACGCTTTGATTATATAGTCTAACGTAATAGCCCCCTGAATTTGTGATGGCGGGGAAATTCAGTCAGATTTAATGACGTGATAACCCCGTCGTTTTTGTATGAAGTTGCAAAACAATAGTGATGTCCATAGTGTCGATAAACAGATGACGATATTATTATCGTCTCTTCTTTTTTGGTCCACGAGAAATACTTTAAAAAAGAAATTGTTTTGCTTTGACTTCCAAACCTGGTCAATAGTATAATGGTGACAACTTAAAATTTAATTATTGTTTTAGATGGTCCGAAACTATAATCGGTTAAAAAATAAAGATTATACTGAACTGCATTACATCCATTTGCAATAAATTTTTTTTAAGTTTATTTGAAGATGTCTACTTTTTGATTGTATAAAAGATTTAAGTATCTGTAATTCACGACTTATGAGAAAAGAGCTTTAATTTCAATAGATAACACTTTTTTATAAACTTATTGACGTACAAAAAATGTTTTTTTTATTTTTTTATTTCATAAATCAATAGAGATAATTTTAAGGCATTTAGTATGCTAAACTAAACAAATTATAATGAATTGGAAAAAGCGAAATCAATGCTCAGGTGGGACTCGAACCCGCGATCTTTCCCTAACATAAATCAATAATTAATTATACCCTTTATGTACTTCTTTCATCTTATTTATCTCAGTAGGAGTGACGTCATCGGTCAGCCCATATCGATAATTATCAGCACATCCCTAAAGTGATAGAAACTTGGCGGAATAACCCCACGAAAATTTAAAACTATATTTTCTCGGAACTGGGCCTTATTACTGCAGTATAAAGTGCAGATTCTAATGCTCTCAGTCGTCAGTAGTGTCCAGCTCTAAGTCTTATCACAAATTATACATAGATGGCGTTTTTATTATACTTTGACGTAATAACCCGCCGCGGGGTTATTACATCAGTATTCAGTTTTCTCAACATGTTAGTTATTTTTTCAATTATGACACGCGTTTTCTGCTATACAGATATTACAGATAGAATATCAGATAATTATTTCATTAGATGGCTTTCTTAAATTTACTGTAGCTTTATGTTACACAAAATTACAGACGTGTGAAATTTTGACTTTCATATTTGTGATGGAATAGCCCCGCCCTTCCTTATCCCTAATAATTCTATAACCCGGACAAATTATAAAGTAGATAAAAATGGCGGACAAGTCTGGCTTTTGTTTCGAGTTCGATAATTTTAACTCACCACTTTATTTGGTTGGTTAATACACGTATTATGGTGATAATAAATCAATATTTTGAGCCATTATTTCTACTTTAAAGAACTTGTTAATATGCTACGGCTCTTAATCTATTAATATCTTTACAAAAAAAGGGATATGTTGTCTAAAAATCGTGTGTGTTCGCGCAGCGGAATGTTGTTGAATTTAAAGATTTTAATTATGCAGATATTTAGCACATGACGTCGTGTAAATGCTTATGGTAAAAAAAAATTTGTGCATGCAGCCATTGTGGAGAAATTCGCTAAAAACAGATTCCGCTGGGCGTACGTTGTCCTGGCGGCACTTTTTTTGAATTCATGGACTTAGAAGAAAAAAAATGTGTCCAAAAATTAGCGTGTATTTGCGTGTAATTGTGTATGTATGAATAAAATTAATGAATGCATAAACTTCGGAGAAATTCAAGTTTCCGCCACGCGAACGTTTGGCCATTAGCTAGTTTTCATATAAAGCGCTTATATAGAGAGCTGTAGATTTTTACATACGTTGTTTTGAATTTGCTTATATTTGTTTAATAAAAAGATTTAGAAAAAATCGAAGGGTTTAACAGATAAAAATATAAACGTAAAATACGCTTATTAGGTCTTAGTTCGTAAAGTATGCACTTTGGGGTCTAGATTTTTACGTTTATACAAACCTTGTAAGTGTCTGCAACATGTTGCCAAGTATCAATGATGTTCCGCTAGTAATTAAAGAGCAATAGGACAATTTACCATGTATAGACCACTGTTTACAAAGCAGTCAAATATCACGACGTTCTAAAGGAATTGCATAGTAAAATATATTCCAATAATTAGCTTACTGATTCAACTATTCACATGCGAAATTTCATCTCATTATATTCAGTAATTAAAGATAAACAATGAAAATACTGACAAAGCATCGAAACCCTACATAACCCGACCAAGTTCGGATGGCTACAAAAAAGCGGCCGTGCAATATATTTAGGTAACATTCTAAAATTTACAGTATAATACCGGTATTGAATTGGTACAGGTGATAACACAATTGTTATTTCGATTTAATTTATAGATCATTTATTTTTTCTACACCTACTTTTTTAATTGTATTTGACTAAGATTAGTAAGTACTATTTACGTAGGCGGTAGGTACTTTATTTAAGTAAGCGCTTGAGACTTGCGTCAGTCTCAGTATATGATGTTAGCGTTGTACCTACTGGTACGGCAGTGACTTATGTATGTGAGCGTGTTCCCGTGCACCCCACCAAAATATGCAGAATTATTTTGTTCGAAGCGGTACGCTTAAGGCTAGACCTTTGGTTAAATAGTCTAAGTATAGTAGATATGAATTGATCAAAAATATTAAGCTAGAGAGAAAAAATAGATAATTTGCCAATTTTTGGGTTTCTACGTTTCTACGTTTCTACGTTTCCACATTTTGCCAATTTTTGGGTTTCTACGTAACAGGTGGCGAGAAATAAATTGTAGACGGATATTTCATTAGAGAAGTACCCACCTACTTGTTAATTGAAGATTTATTTTTATCGTAGATAGTGGCGTTATTAATAAAAAAATATTTTTCATTCAAGAAATGCAATTTATTGTTTTATTTTTCCTAACGCTTGTGTACGCAACTGTACCATATTAATGAATACTATACTGGAAGGTTAAGAACGTTACTTAGATATATGGTACGGCCGCTTTTTTGTAGCCATCCGAACTTGGTCGGGTTATGTAGGGTTTCGATGCTTTGTCAGTATTTTCATTGTTTATCTTTAATTACTGAATATAATGAGATGAAATTTTGCATGTGAATAGTTGAATCAGTAAGCTAATTATTGGAATATATTTTACTATGCAATTCCTTTAGAACGTCGTGATATTTGACTGCTTTGTAAACAGTGGTCTATACATGGTAAATTGTCCTATTGCTCTTTAATTACTAGCGGAACATCATTGATACTTGGCAACATGTTGCAGACACTTACAAGGTTTGTATAAACGTAAAAATCTAGACCCCAAAGTGCATACTTTACGAACTAAGACCTAATAAGCGTATTTTACGTTTATATTTTTATCTGTTAAACCCTTCGATTTTTTCTAAATCTTTTTATTAAACAAATATAAGCAAATTCAAAACAACGTATGTAAAAATCTACAGCTCTCTATATAAGCGCTTTATATGAAAACTAGCTAATGGCCAAACGTTCGCGTGGCGGAAACTTGAATTTCTCCGAAGTTTATGCATTCATTAATTTTATTCATACATACACAATTACACGCAAATACACGCTAATTTTTGGACACATTTTTTTTCTTCTAAGTCCATGAATTCAAAAAAAGTGCCGCCAGGACAACGTACGCCCAGCGGAATCTGTTTTTAGCGAATTTCTCCACAATGGCTGCATGCACAAATTTTTTTTTACCATAAGCATTTACACGACGTCATGTGCTAAATATCTGCATAATTAAAATCTTTAAATTCAACAACATTCCGCTGCGCGAACACACACCTAAAAATCGTACTTACGTATGATAGGTTATGTCTTGTGATTTCCGCTCACTACGGCTTTTGCAGCCTAATATATAACATATCACCATGTTGAATACAATGAGTTTTAAGCAACAAACTTATGCCACTTAGTTTCACCACTTAAATTACTGTCAATTATGAAGAATTCTCAGAACAATTCACGATCACAAAAGATTTGTTGGTCACAACTTTCCACTTGTGACCAACAAAAAAAACAGAAACTCTGACAAAGACAGAGCATATAGTTTTTGTCCTATTCATTCCTTACAGTTTTTGTATGTTGTGTCTCGTTCATACGCGGTATTATTATTTGCGTAGCAAATCCAGAGTATACTTGATCCTAGGGTTGGGGCAATTATAATATATCGGTCCCTTAGAGTACTTCCATATTCAAGATACTTCCATACTCAAAGATCGGTCCACACTATTAATCTAGACTCGATCGTTAGTCTATGATTCCGAAGACGGCGGCATCCGTCAGTCGTCACCGAAAGGTTTTCAGAGTAACTTTAATGGTCCGTGTTCGGTGACCGTTCGTTTCGATCCGAAACGTTCATATTCGTTTTTGGGAGTAAGGCCCCAGGGGCCTTACTCCCAAAAACGAACATGAACGTACGGTCGCCGAACACGGACCATTAAAGTTACTCTGAAAACCTTTCGGTGACGACTGACGGATGCCGCCGTCTTCGGAATCATAGACAAACGATCGAGTCTAGATAAATAGTGTGGACCGATATACTAAAAACATCTAAAAACCGTTAACAAATGAAAAATCAAAAAATATAGTTGTATTCTTATCAAAAGAGCGTCAAATTAAAAAATATATGATATTTTTGTTACAAAGGTACCGTTAGATCACTAAAATGTAATTTTTCAAGAATTTACGTATATTTAATGTGAACGAACTTAAAATACCTCGTGCCATAATACTGTTCTATGTTTTTAATACGTACTTTGACAGTTTGACAATTTCAAATTTGAAACTTTGATACCCGTATGCACTATCTCTATTAAGTTAATAGAGATGAGTGCCCGTCATGGTGTCCCAGTGTCCGTATGTGTGCAGCGCCATCTACTGGGGTCATCAAATACTTCCGTAATGGATAATGGTTGTTGGTTTGGTTCAATGCCCCTTCACCAAAATGTTTTTTTGAGGTAGTAGAGGAATGATTTCCTCGCATAGCTCCTCAAAAAGTACCCTCGTCAATTAGAGACAAATTCCATGTCCGGAATTTGCCTCAAAAATTTTTTTTCACGAAGCCGGTGACGATTTTGGCTTCGCTCAGCCGCTTCTTCCCTCATCATTTCGTCCAACAATAAAAATCTCGCCATTTTCTTAGATAAAAATTCAGCTTCGAAAGCCTTACGAAAGGTATATAGCTTTCGTTGAATTTCAAGTAATAATCCGCAAGATTATTTGTCAAACAACGACAACGAAAACGTCAAATGTATTTTGGGAGTAGGTGCACCGACCACGATCGACAACCTCAATGTCAAACGATCGAAGACGGATACGAAACACTTTCGGGGTAGCTAAATGGCCGAAACGTCAACGAACACGATAGTTTTCGATTTTCGGAGTAAGGCCCCTGGTACGTCAGTATGATATTTAATATGACATAAATATGAATTTGATAAAAAAAAAAACTACGACTTAAGAACTTATTAGATTTCTTTAATATGTACACAAAAAAAAAGATATTATACTGAAAAAACTTCACACAGTACTACAAATCAAATTCACCACCACACACGTCCGATTTCCGAACTGAGAAATTAATTGTCACTCGACCAGTGTTGCCGAACTATCGATAGTTGACCTCGAAAATCATCTATAATATCGATAGCACCGTTAGTATAAATACTATCGACACACAGTAATACTATCGATAGTACCAATGTACTATCTATAGTATCGATAGTATCAATACTATTGATGCTGAATATTGCAATGACAATCGATAGTATCGATACGATCGATAGTTTTGGTTTTATCGATAGTGACCTTTCCTTCAATAGTATTGGTTGGCGTCTGTAGTCTAAATAGGTAATAGAATTGTGAGCATAATTTACAATACTATTGAAGGAAAGGTCACTATCGATAAAACAAAACTATCGATAGTATCGATATTATCGATTGTCATTGCAATGTTCAGCACGAATAGTATTGATACTATTAATAATAATACTATCGATACTATCGATAGTATTACTGTGTGTCGATAGTATGTATACTAACCGTGGTGCTTTCGATACAATCGATAGTATCGACAATATCGATATAAATATCGATAGTATAACAATAGGCTATATATAATATCGAGCGGCAACACTACACTCGACTTCAATATTTCCCCCCTCGACACTCACTCAACAATAATTTCGTATCGCACACCGTGCGAGGAGACGAGGCTAAGGCCCGTAACAGACGATCCAACCCGACCATCCGACCGTCCAATCGGCAGCCAGTATTGATGTATTAATTATTATTATTACATTAATACTGGTCGTCGATTGGATGGTCGGGTTGGAGCGTCTGTTACGGGCCTACGACAACACCAATCTCTCAACCCGGAACCTGACTATCGGCATAACAATAGTTTAGTAGGAGATCTGCTGCGCCAGTACCGCGTACATGGCCAGCGCGCTCAGGCCCACGGCGGCGGCGTGCAGCGCTCGCAGCGCCAGCAGGGCCCAGGCGCTGAGGGAGAGCACGCCGGCCACGGCGTCCTCGAGCAGCGCGCGGTAGGGCGCGAGCGCTAGGAGTGTAAGGACGAGCGGCGCGTGGCGGCGCGGCAGGTCGGAGCGCGCGGCGAGCCACACGAGCGCGGCGGTGGCGGCCGTGTGCAGCAGCGCCACGTTGGCCTCGGCGCTGGCGCGCACGTAGCGCCAGTCGAACTCCGAGCCGCGCGCGCCCACCCACAGGAGCACGCTGCGGGTCACCACCACCTGACGATATCATACGATACGATCATAATATATTACTTTTCTCTAATTTGTAATTTGGATGTGGTGTTTATCTATATAAGTAATTATTGTTGTTTGTTTTTATTGTAATTTGTAATTGTTTTAGGTAAATAATTGTTGATAAACCAAATAAAGAAAAAAAAAAAAAAAAATTACTAGCCGACCCGGCGAACTTTGTACCGCCGTATTTTCTTATCCCGTTCCCGCTGCATCCATATCCATACTAATATTATATTTCGCCGCTTCATTCTCGATATAATTAACCAGGTAGTTCCTTAAATCTACTAGGCAACTTCGCACGTTTTTAAAAGACATGAATATGACTAAAAAATAAAGATATTTACAAGTACCTACCGAGCCACGCTCGCTCAGTCACTCCTCCCAGTTACTCATTCCTTATTTGTGCGTGGCAACGCAAGCACGTCTTCAACAACGCAGCGACAAATAAAAGTGAAAGTTTCGTCGTCATATAGTTACTTCTTCCGATGCGGAAGAAAACGAGATATGTAAGTACTTACATAAAACATTTTATCATTTATCATATTGTGCATTACCTTCTAGAGTAACCGATATTGCTACAGGTATAATTACCTTCGAATGAAGCGGCTCATATAATAATGATCGAACTTCACTTGCGAAGTTCGTTTGATCACCTAGTTTACACTTCAAATACATGCTTTGTATTGTGCGCTATATATTATGTTGAATTTATTGGTTATGCAGCTGTGATGCTTGGTATACTCCTGCCGGCTGTAATAACTAAAATCAGCTGTGTTGCTTGGTTAATTCCTGCCGGCTGAAAAACTATACTGAATACTGAAATATACTGAAAATTATTATAATTTCTACACGAACTATGTTTGTTATGAAATAATTATAGTTATGCAGCTGTGATGCTTGGTGTACTCCTGCCGGCTGTAATAACTAAAATCAGCTGTGTTGCTTGGTTAATTCCTGCCGGCTGAAAAACTATACCGAATACTGAAATATACTGAAAATTATTATAATTTCTACACGAACTATGTTTGTTATGAAATAATTATAGTTATGCAGCTGTGATGCTTGGTGTACTCCTGCCGGCTGTAATAACTAAAATCAGCTGTGTTGCTTGGTTAATTCCTGCCGGCTGAAAAAATCAGTACCGACCCCGCCTAGAGGTTAACCGTGGGTTATCACGAAGGCAATCTAATCCCTAGAGGTTAACCGTGGGTTAACACATGGGATTTAGCGGGTTACCTGCGAACATTCAGTATATAGTGTACAATATAAATCAGGACCGACCCCGCCTAGAGGTTAACCGAGGGTTATCACGAAGGCAATCTAATCCCTAGAGGTTAACCGTGGGTTAACACATGGGATTTAGCGGGTTACCTGCGAACATTCAACATAATATATGGTGTACAATATAAATCAGGACTGACCCCGCCTAGAGGTTAACCGTGGGTTATCACGAAGGCAATCTAATCCCTAGAGGTTAACCGTGGGTTAACACATGGGATTTAGCGGGTTACCTGCGAACATTCAACATATAGTGTACAATACACTCAATCGGGACCGACCCCGCCTAGAGGATAACCGTGTGTTATCACGAAGGCAATCTAATCCCTAGAGGTTAACCGTGTGTTAACACATGGGAATCAATCATCAATAAGGTGATTACGATTTCAGTTCCATGTCTACATTGACATTACCTAAAGTACGTAATGCCGGGAGGTGGATCGTGTATCCTCACAAAGGCAGTTATCTACGTACTCAATTTGAATAATTAATTACTTAGTATACCGTTTTCTTTCTTCATCGACAGTTTTTCTCCGAGTACCCTCCTAATAACATTTTGTTATTAATTGTCTTTATGAAAGAAGTGTTATCTTATTTAAGAAAACACACGTACACTTCTTATCATCTGCGAGATAATACGCAATACCCTTTTTTATTCAAATTTTGTTACGGTGTACCTAGTACATGAGCTATTAATAAAAAATGCCTCCTGAACTTATTGCGAGAATTGCGGCCGCCATACCGGGCATGGTTAGAAATAGAGATAAAAATACTCTTTCTACCCAGCAACAACATCTCCGTTCAGGAATTATGAACTCACGCAGTGCCATACTAAGCTCATTACGCCCAGTCTTGATAAAACCTGCCTAAACGTAACCCATGATGCAGAAAGAGACAAAATTAAAATAATGTGTTATTAGTGAGCGTGTTCAATCCACCGTGCGTTAACACGACGGATAAATTGATGCTCACTGATTAAACCCGGGAGTTGGCTGCGACTCAACATATATCCATATGTTATTACGACTAGAGTCTGTAAGCTTTTCTGGCGGTTAACCGTGCGTTAACACGACGGATAAGTTGATGCTCAAAGATTAACCCCGGGAGTTGGCTGCGATTCAACATATATCCATACGTTATTACGACTAGCGTCTGTAAGTTTTCCTGGTGATTAACCGTGAGTTAACACGAAGGACAAGTTGATGCTCAAATATTAAACCTGAGTGCTGACCGCGAGTCAACACGAAGGTATCTGCATGATTATATCCATATGTTATTACGCCTAGCGTAGGTACGTAAGCTTTCCTGGTGGTTAGTCATCACTACCCACTTCAGGGAAACTGGTAAGCTCCTCGCTCCCCATCGAACAAGAAGGGGGGGGGGGGAGGGAACCGTCGCCAGACACCGACTGCGAGTTAGCACCGCGACAACCAGCGTGTTCCCAGCGCGAAGAGCGCTTCTTCGAACAAGCCCCGAGCCGTAGTTCAGGTAAATGCCGGTCTTATAAACTATTTTTACAATTTGTTGGCAGTGTACCCAAAACACTATACCTAATGGTGGTAAATGTTTTACATTAAACTCAAACCATCGAATGAATTCATCTCAAAGTTACACTTTAAGATGAAGGACTATCGTACAGCTAGAAAACTGAAATCCAAAGACAGCTATTAATTTATCTACTATTGATCTGAAAGAGATCTCTCAGATCGTAAACTTTTAAGATCTCAATAAATTCGAGTCCGCGTTTGGGGTAAAAACCAACTATGAATCCTCAGCTTTACCATATGGGTCATCAGTTATCAGTGACACCAAGAGTCTTCACAAAACTTATGACGGGAAAAAATACTGAGTGTCTTAAGAATATAAAATAATCGGTCATTATTCAAATGCTTAGGCTTCATTATAAATTTCGATATACAAGTTCATTGTACCCACATCAATCATACATATATGATACAACAAACCTGACATTAACGCTATCTATTGAAAAGCGAAATGAAATAGCAAAATTAGTTCAAAAGGCTTCTTCTTTACCACAGTGCACTATACGCGACTTAGCTCAACTGATAGGAGTTTTAACCTCTTCGTGCCTGGCAGCCAAATACGGTTGGCTATACTCGAAAATTCTGGAACGATACAAATTTCCTATGTTATCGAAGTACGAAGATTACGAAACAAGGATCAGACTCCCTTCAGAGTTATCGACAGGCCTTGACTGGTGGAGCGAGAACATATTCACAACACTTAATTATGTGACTCGCTCACTTTAAATTCGAGACTTACACGGATACCCCCCAGACAGGCTTGGGCGCAGTGTGTAACAGACGAGCTAACGGAATGCGTAGGCGTTAACTATCAATTAGCAGAAATTTTACATTTACATGGTTCCCCTTCCCCTTAGCATAAATATGCAGCAGAAAAATGCTTGATAACGAAGCTACTGGCCCCGACAGCCCCGATTTCCCATGTTGGAAAAATTGATGAATTCAGAAATAATTCTGATAAATATTCTCTTCAATCTCTTCTTATAGACCAACATCCCCTCCACCAGGACCTTACCCTGGCTGCAGCGAGGCTCTGCGGCAAGCCTCAATCCGGCGAGGGTCTCCTCCCGATGCACTAAATCTATTAATAGCTTCGTTGGCAGACAGTACTATAAAGCAGTATGTTACTTTAAGGCTGTGGTGGCAATTTTGCCAACACAATTATATTAGTTCATTCAAACCTCCAATAACGGCGGTACTACCATTTTTAAGCCAACAGTTTACGTGACGTTCATACAGGAGCTTAAAAATAGTCACCGATCAGCATTATCATTATTCCCCGGTGACAACATCGGTTTAGATGAAAGGGTAAAGTGTCTGGTGAAAGGTGCTTTTAGATTGAAACCGCTCCTGGACGTGACCAACCTATTCTGGTCCTACCTCATTTCGAGGAGAACATACATATCTGCCCCGCAACAGTCCTCAAAGATTACATTTCGTTACAAAAAATAAGAGAACTGCCAGTACGGGTCAATCGTTGTTAACATACAAAGCACCACACAGACCAGCTACCACACAACCAGTTGGTCGCGGGATAAAACAGGTGCCGACAGAAAGTGGCGTCGACACGAGCGTCTTTAGCGCACACAGCACGCGCCATGCCGCCCCCTCCGCCGCGCACTCGCGCGGTCTTTCAGTCGACACTACTCGGAAAACTGCTGGCCGGACCAGCACATCCAATACACTCACAAAAATTCTATTACCTAACGGTAATCAGTGACGAAAATTTTGCTAAATTAGTATGCTTTACCTAGATTGGGTAATAGATAATTGCAAATTACTTATTTGTATTAGTAACTTAATTAAATGAATGAGTAACTATGTCTTTGCTCCCAATATAATCATTATGTTCATATTAAGAGTTCCATTGAATTAAAAAACTTTCTGTGCTATCTCTGAAAGTCTACCTGGTTAATTATATCGAGAATGAAGCGGCGAAATATAATAGATGATCAAACGAACTTCGCAAGTGAAGTTCGATCATTATTATATGAGCCGCTTCATTCGAAGATATAATCACCCTCCCACCCATAGTACACAAACAGTATTGTTAATACGTTTGATACTATACCCAAAGCAAGAAGGCAAGAAAGTTTTTTGGGTTATTTTACCTCTCTAAAGAATGAGTAACTGGGAGGAGTGACTGAGCGAGCGTGGCTCGGTAGGTACTTGTAAATATCTTTATTTTTTAGTCATATTCATGTCTTTTAAAAACGTGCGAAGTTGCCTAGTAGATTTAAGGAACTACCTGGTTAATTATATCTTCGAATGAAGCGGCTCATATAATAATGATTGAACTTCACTTGCGAAGTTCGTTTGATCATCTATTATAAATGCGAAAGTAACTCTGTCTGTCTGTCTCCCTGATTTCATGAGATTTTAATCCTGTCCCTGCAACCCACAGAAACCTATCTCCCGAGACAAAAAGAAGTCTACATCCGATTATGGACCATTATCTATCTCTGTGCCAAATTTCAGCCAGATTTCTAAAGCCAGTTTTACTTAAAGTAGTAACAAACATTAAAACAAATTTTTGTGTTTATGATGTTAAAGTAATCGCTATCTAAAAAGCCCGTTTGGACATTTCAAGTCCATGAAGTTCTCAATTTTGAGAACGTAAAACAATGATATTTTTCAAACGTAGAATGACATTTTTCATTGATGGGTACCGCCCACTCCGCTCAGTGCTGTCCATAACGAGATTTTTATACTCTCCACAGACTATTAATAAATTGGTTATGGTAAAAATAAATCGATTAAGATATTTTTTTTAATTTTATCATAAAAATGTCTAAGACAAAGTTAAAGATCGTACACTTATCTGTAAAAATCCGGTCAAGTGCAAAACGTGTGTTAATGCGCAAACACGACTCGTGTTTGCGCATTAAAGATTCCTCACGAAACTGAATTGTGGTGCGAACTAATGCTACATGACCGGCAATATGCTACATGACCGGCAATATGCTACAGTACTGGCAATATGCTACATGGCCGGCAATATACTACAAGACCGGCAATACTTTGATTGCGTTGAATTAGAAGTTTGATTTTAGGGTACTCCTCGTTGAGCGAGAATCCTGAAATGTGAGACGAAGCAAGGTCATAGAGCACAAATAAAAGGAAGCGTTTAACATTTAACATTTAACATTTTAACATTTTTAACGGATTCTATCGCGATTAATTCTTTATTACTTTAACCCGAAGTTCCGGCTAACTTTCAGCAACCGTGGTCGCGGAGTGACTAAACATCAGCGACTATTTACGTAGAATGAGCTCGCGGTTTCGTGAAGTCTGACTGTTTTTTGCTGTTTTCTAGGTCTTTTTTAAATTTTAGGCTTGTAGACTTCAAGATTTGTAGGTTTAATTATGTCTAGAAGCCTGGAAGCCTAGAAACCTAGCCCTGGACCCCCAGAACTATTACCCAGTCTTCTTTAGTAATTTTGGCACAAGCTTCATTCAGCAATGTCATCATTTTCTTAGTGGAGAATGGCCGCTTTGTATTGTGGCGTGCTGCATATCCTTTCATTTGAGCCCATATCAGCTCAATAGCATTGTACTGACAATGGTATGACGGCGTTCTTGTCACTTTATGTCCATGCTGAAGTGCCCATTCATCAATTTAATTTTTTAATTTTGCAGGTTTAATTTTTTTACCAGTTACAGCAATTCAGCTCTTAACTATTTCGTATCAGCTTCAACGCCTGATCTTTGTATCCATGCTACTAAATCGGCCTTTTTGTTTGCTTGAGTAGGTGCTTTATTTATTTGAACTGAGTGGTCACGGTGCATTGTACACAATAATTTTATTATACACTGTTCAGAGAGGTTTGCTAACAGGTTAGTAAACCACTCTGTGATATTATTTTGTACTTTTAGACTCAAATGCGAGCAAGGTATCATTCACAAAACCACCACTAGCTGACCCGACGACGTGGCAGATGATTAAGCGTCCACCTTTTCCTATTGGCACTTTTGAGCAAGAGGCCTTGGTATCATCTGTCCATGACTGCGGCACGGTATGATTCGAGTTCAGCCAAGTCTCATCGACAAATATGACATTATCCCAATTTGTGACTTTGTTGTGTTTACTGTTATCTAGGTTTTTTTATTCCTAGGCTTCAAATATCATCTTAAGTCACCCCGGGACCAGGGCTGCTAGAAAGTAGCCGACGTAGGGTTAAAAGTAAATAGTGACAGATAAATCGCGATAGAAGCCGTTAAAAAGTGGTTTCATTTCAATAAGTGATATAAGCGTAAACTTCAGACAGTAGGTATCAAGAAAATGATTTACTAAAGATTCATTTTCATGCGATTTCTATTGGTTATTATTGAGTGAATATTATTGTAATAAAAATGTTAAATGAAAGAAAATTGACTTTTCGCAGTATTGTATTGTTTAAAAATACCTACAATATCAAAGTTTAGATTAAATTTTCTAATTAGAACTTTAAGCCAATGAACTTTACACTACAATACAATACATATTCTAATCGATCAAATACGCATACAAACTTGAATCGATTTATCTTGAGTATCGTGTACCGAGTGGTGTGGTTACATCCCTAGTTACGTCCAAATGACAAATGTCATAGTGGGCCTCTTACGTTGAGACTACTTTAGTGTGATAAATAATTGATAATTCTGTTCTCTCATCTGAACATCAATATGACTGCATCCTAACCTCACAATTTGGAACCCAAGGACGACCTATCATTCCATAGTCATGCTTCTGTTCTAACTGACTGTCTTCTATTGTTCCAATAGTTTTCTTTCCAAAAAAAATTTTGATATTTTAATTTGAATGTGAATTGAAGAAATGATTCACTTTTGAAAAAAGGCCTGGTACACATGACATCAAAGTAGCTAATACAGTACCTGTAGGTATTATCTTGTTCCAGGTCAGTTTTATATTAAGTGGTTGTTAGATATGGGTACTATACCTACCACCAATGACTCAGTCCAGGTTGAATTTGGAAAACAGTAGCCTATATTTTATTTCAAACTATAATCTATCCCTATACCAAATATTAGCCGTTTGAGTGTCATTGAGTAACCAACATCCAAACATCTCCACAAACTTTCAGCATTCATTATAATGGAGTATGATAATGGCCATCTTACTCTGACATCAGGTGAAGCTTATAGTAGTTGATAATAGAATAGATTTCATTACCTCAGCACTGGCCCATCCAATGGCAGATGTAAGGATCTTGGCGTGACCCTTGCCAGGCACTGAGTTCAGAGCAAAGTAGATACCCAGAAGATCAGCGAAGTCCACTGTTGCTTTCAGTATTTCCTGGAATTGTTTAAGCATGGGGATTAGTAAATCTAGTCAGCACAATCATCTCTTAATTTATTATCAGTTATACTTCGAAATAGTTTCTAGTTACTATATGTTATGTAGTACAGTTTTGGCTTGTATAATTAGGCTCCTGATAACTGATTCTAGTTTAAATAATATACATCTAAAATACCTCCCCTACTCAATTTATCCAGAGTATTAGCAAGTTAAACAAACAATGTAATAACAAATCACTTGAATAGGGAAAATTAGTAGCTGTTCACCTTCAAAAACATACACATAATATAATTGACACACAAGCACTTGAGCCTGCTAGCCTGTATGGTACTTTAAGGGTAGAGTAAGCTTCTGAGGAATGTACAGACAGATAAATAGGGGGCTCCAAGAGGCCAAAAGGTGGGTATACTTTTGTGTACCATGTATATTACAATGTATAGTACTTAGAATAGTTACAAAGTACACCCCAATAGAATAAGTACTTACCAAAAAAACGTTGTATTCACCAGGAATATGACTACTGTCTGCATCTGGGAAGAATGTAGCTAACAACAGCATTTTGCAAAGCTGCGTGAAGATGTAAAGCCCACCAGCGTACACACATTTTGAGAACGTGGCATACTCCGATCTAATACAGGAATAAAATTATTTCTACTTGCACTAATTAGGTTATCACTAACCTATTGAGAAAGTTACTTACATCCCAGAAAACTTGTATGCCATATGATACGGTGCGTACACTAACGCTAAACAATTGCCGAAATGATATAAGGTCATTTTATTTCAGGTATCACCGTCTTTCAAAGTTATAGGAGCAGGGACTAAAAGGAGATCAAATCAAAGTAAATAATGTCAAGTGACAATAACTTGATGTTGTGGAATCAGACCAACATTATCTAAACTACTAAATTTATTAGCAAAGCGAAATTTGGTCTTAGTTTGTACCGTTAAACTTCTGTAAATTAATAATTTTACTGGGATCTGAATCTGAAATGCTCAATCACTTGGCCAAAATGTCTAAAACAGCAGACAGCTCACAGCAGTGAAGAGTGAAACTTTTGAGTGTAAAGAAACGAAGAATTTCAACAAATAAAATATTTTTACTTCAATTGGAAAACAAGAGAGTAATTTTACTTCTGTCTTATAATAAAGATATTTGTTAAAATTCTCAGAATTCCTTATACAACGATATTAAAAACATTTTACATTTATTTTCACATTGACACAATTTTGCAACGCGTGTAAAGAATTTTGCTATTGACGTTCCGTTCCACTTTTCATACTCCAAACAACTACCTATTTTATTTAAGAATGAATAAAACAGTCATGAAATACTACTTTTGGTGTACTAATTTATTCTATACAACCAATTATCGTAATTGCATCGTTATGCAATATTTTATTTCATCACCTTGTTTAAACGCTTGCAAAAGTAACTATAGATTTTTTGCATGAAACGAACTGCGATTTACGCGCAAAGTTTTGATTTGATCTGACGCGACGCGACAAGGGGTGAGAAGAATATTTTTTTTTTTGTTAAATTATATTATAATAATGTATAGCTGTAGCAATAAAGGTTTGTCTTTTAAATTATTTAGTTGTTTTTAGACAACTGAAAAATGTGAAATTATAAATTATAACATTACAAGTTCATTTCTTTTTCATTAACCATATTCATACATAAATTTTAATAATTATTTTTATAGTTTTAAGATAAACTTAATGATTAGGTACCTAATATGTATATGTGTAATAGAATTATTAATCTTGTTATTGTGATGAAGGAATACTGAGATTGTATTGTTCATCCTGGACTCAACAGGGGAGATTGTTAGAGAGAGATGCAAAATAAGAGCAGCATTTAAAAAAGGGTTGTTCTTTAACCCTTCCGTTTTTTAGCACACGCGCAAAGGGGTCAGGGGCACGTTGTCCAATAGCAGAGCAGAGGTGGCTGAATTTTGAATTTTATTTGCCCGGAGAGATGTCCGGGTGCCTCCTGGTGGGTGCTCCGGGCACACTCTCTGGGCAGTATTCAGTTGGAACTGCTCGTAACAACCTGTTTATTTAAATTTAGAGGAACATCCCTCCTTGTTATGTACTCAATAATTTATTGTGATGTGAATTTGAATATTTAAATCAACTTGAGGTTTGTGAAGTGGAGCGATGAGAAATAAATTTAAGGTGAATATTATGTGGAATTTATGTGCCTTCTTTATTTAAATGATCTTTTAAATATTATCCCTGATTCTTGGTAAGTTAATTTTGCTAACACAGTAAATCTTGTATGACTTTGAATTTAATTTAATGTAATTGTATGTTGACTTGTCTTTTATATTCTTCTGTTCTACTTAATTCTGTAAAGAATTTTGTCAAGCATGTACTTAAAATAGTTTCAATTTCAAAATTATTTTGGCATTTTTTTTTCTTATTGTTTTTTTTTCATATTTTCTGTATTTTCATACTTCATATAGGTATATTATATATTTTTTTTATTCATTTTCAGGTTTTTTAATAGGACATTGTAATATTTTGATAATAATGCTAAAACATAAAACAACCTTAGATAACTTTCAAGTACAAAAATATTAAATAAATAACAGTATTTCTACTTTAATCAAGTTACATATTTGCAAAAATTAGCAAGATAATGGTTTTTTAATTTCTCATTACCAATAAAACTGGGATAGTTCGGTTCGACCTATATTTCATATTATTTATTTAATTAAATTGATAATAGTAGTTAGTATAAAATGTATAATAGGAATAGAAAAAAAAAAAAAAAAAGGTAAGACTAAGCTGAGTTGATGTGAGGCGAGCTTACAACAATTACGCCTTATCGTAAATCTTGTAAATCAAGAAGAAAAGAGAATCGACTTCGGGCGGGTAAATCGATTTTAACAATCAGCATAATAAATGCTTCAAAAATTTCATTCAACAATTTCGCCTTTATGAGTTTATCCCCGGAGGGTAGGGCGGAGATGAATTAAAAAATGAATAAAAATGAATTTCTAAAAAAAAAATTAGGAAATAGTTCATACTTCTTTGTATACTATCATACTATCTACTTTTTTAACACAGGGGTAGGATTTGAAACTAATTAAAACAGCGAAAAGTCATATAATCTAAAAACAATCTTCGATCTTCGTCGTTTTAACATTTGCATTAGGCCATTAGGCAATATCTAATAGGTATAATAAATTTAACGGTCTAGCTGCAAAGCTACGATATCGCCTAATGTTACCATAGGGTTGTGGAGGTCAGATGACAATCGCTTCACGCAAAATATCGAGGTCTAGTCAAATCCGTAATTAAGACTGGTAAAGCGGACCCCAGACTCCGAGCTGAAGGCTTCGGATGCGACTGGGAATTAACGTTAGGATGAAGAATATCTAATAATTTCCTAATGTCTAAATTATGGTAATTACTAGCTGTTGTCCGCGGTTTCGCCCGCGAATATGTCGGTTATCGCGACCGAAGCCTTTCTCAAGTTCTAATGTACCTATCCTTGTACCAAATTTCATCTTAATCGGTTCAGTAGTTAAGGCGTGAAAACATAACAGACAGAAAGACAGAGTTACTTCCGTATTTATGATATTAGTACCTACCTATAGATAAATTCCAATTAAAAGTAAAATATGTAATGTAGGTATACTACAGCAAAACCTGTAAATGTCCTGTGGCTAAATTACTGGTTATGTTTAATTGATTTTTGATACAGCCTGGAAATGGTACCTACGGGGTTACATTTAATGCCACTCACATGTACCAACCACGTAAGTATATTTTTAATCAGTTACCTACCTACGTACGCCTGTAAGTAGTTCCGATAGGGTCAGGGTTAGGTAGAGTTCTAGACTTTGGCAGAATTGTCGGCATCGCCATCATTGGCCATACCTATGGCTATTGAACATGAAAATGTTATTCTTTTATTCTGACGAAAATAGAAATAAACCAAAACGAATACTATAATGTGATTTATTTTAGAAATATAAGTACCTATCATTACTTGTAATGTGGGTTTATACTTACGCTATGAATGCGGTAATGCGTCATATTCACAAGTAGCGCACGAACATTTGAAATAAAATGAAAAAAGAATAAAGGAGGTCCGCGTCGTGAGGAGTCCACTCACGTCATCCCTCCATTACACATTGTCCTCGCGACAATGGCCCCGGAGTATAAAGAATCGCGGCCATTAGGTAAATTTCCTCATACATTTTTTTGCGTGACACCCTCGCCGCGTAAAAAGTGGGGAAACGCACATTTGTCATGTGGAAGAGAGTAGTGATCGCAGCTCTCGCGAGATCTCAATCTTGGTATGTTGGCGCGAAGTTTTTGTCCACCTTAATCGACTGGGGGGCTCAGGTGACGCGTTTTTGTGTTTCGGACATTTTGGACGTTTACAGATAAAAAATCTTCGATGGAAGTTTCCCGATTGCAGTTTTTCTTAGTTTATTATCTAAGTAACTGATGTGGCCATGTATGTTATGTAACTTAAATTTACGTTTTAGTTAAGTGCGCCAGGTGGAAATCCTGTTTTTTTAATAATGTTACCTAATAATAGGTCCCTTTCGTTATGTTTATGAACACATTCACCAATTGTGTTCTTGGTCCTACATATGTGCCTAATAGCGGGCGATTTTGTTAACTTGAACTTGAGATTGTTCCCAGAGTCCATGCTGCTAGAAACTTGCGTACCTATATAAAATTTTACCCGGCCTGGATATTGAGTCCTGGACCTCATGAACGACAGATGTACCTTCACAACGCGTAGGTATATCTTTGAGCAGGTACTAGTACTACTAGTACTAGTTTCTAGACTTTGCCCACTAAGTGTCACATTACAAAATTGAAAATATTATTGCTGGGTTTCTAATTTGGCTAAATTGCCATATTATCTATGCTCTAATTTTGAGCCTGGTCTTATTTACAGCATTTAGTATTACTGACATATTGGTGATACTTGTTTGTACATTACTATAAGAATTTTGCAATATCGGTCCCTCGCAACGCAAATTTTCGCTCACAACTATGAAGGCATGAAGGTGGACGTTGCAATCAATAATATATTATAGGAAAATAATTTCAATTTGGAGTGTGAGCGGTGGACAGACGAATGCATTATTCAGTCCACGTAACTGCAGGCGAGTGTGCTACGCAGATAAGCATGTATTGAGCCGAAAATGCCGAAAGTCCGAAACACTCGGTCGCCGGGGGGCCTTATCGGAAACGGCTTACGGTGACCCCATGCAAACTCCCTAATGCGACATCGCTCACCGGGCCCTCCCGCTTTGCCCTCCGGCGATCGATCTCGATGCAAAATTGCCGATAGGGGATGCTAGTTTTGTTTCTTGTGCGTAATTTTTTTATTGCTATTATGTTGATACGATCTGACTAGTTACATGGCAGGTGGTTTGCCCATTACCCTAGCGGCAAGTTTGTAAAAAAAGGAGCTCAATTTTATGAGGAGAAACCTTTTTTACCTATGCTACATAATGTATCACTAAAAAGCTATATAAAAAGAAAATTCACGATTGCTCAAAGTATTCGTGTTCGGATATTTAGAGCTTGTTCATAAGGCCCGATAAGTTTTTATATACCACTGAATATTGAACGGTTCAGAGCCATATACATATTTTGCAAAGAAATACCCGCAATGTATCTCAAGACCGTGGGATAGGGTAAGCGGGGTGGGGGCGGGTGGCACGCAAAATGAATAATTCGCTCGGATTTGATGGTATCATGAAACTCGACTACCTATTCATATCACACTAAACTTAGTATGGAGCGCTTGTTCAAATGTAGGAGTATCAAGATGTTATAGGTATTTTATTATTTATCAGACGTTAATACAATTAAAGTGAATATATCGGTATTTCAGATGTGGATAATTATACAATTTGAATATTATTATGCAAAGAGATAAGGTTTGATACCACGACTCACTTTCTCAGTGCAGTCTCTAGATTTAGGTATTATTCCTTTCATACCTATTTCTTCTTTTAGTTGAGAAGAAATACATAGATAAGTCCTTCTTAACTACTGCTGATTTTGGGATTTCGGACACAAACACCTTTATTGTCAATGTAATGTCCTTCGAAAAATACTGACTAGGAATTCTGGAGATATTTCTTTGTGCAGCAGAAATGTGCACAACATATACGAGTATATATATATTTCTTATGATAAAAATATTTATTTATTAAGATGCATGTTTGTGCTGTAGAATAAAAAATAGAGTGTATTTTCTTTCTTTCTAGGATTTACATAAAAATTACAAAAAAGAAACTCAAAATATGACTTGGTTATATCGCCACAGTAAAGATGTTGTGTCATAAAATGATCGAGTGCTTTTAAACAAGATTACAATTGGTCAAGTTAGGTTTCATATCTACTAGATTAGAGGATGCGTTCATCCTGCTCATCAGATATTTTTTGGCCGATTTTGTTTCTGGTTATTATGATTTTGGTAACCAATCTTCTTCTTCTTCCTCACCAATTATGGTAACCAATTATGTAATGTTTTTGATGGGATTATCTTTCTTATTTCTAAATAGGTGGGCAGTCGTAATAGGTATCACTATCACAGTCGAGTTATAAGACAAAACATTGTTCTATTCGCACTCATTCGCAGAACTGTGGAGATAGTTCCACAATAGGTACTCTTTGGTTCCAAGAACTCCACTGAACTCAATGCTCAAGTCTTAGTTGTAGTTACATTTTTATTATTGTCCATTTAATAATAAATTATATTCTGGGACACAATACAAGCTAATCTCGTACTAATTTCTGAAGAGAATATAAATACAATTAGATACATTTCTTCGTATAATGTAGGTACAGAAATGTAGAGACCAATTATTACGAATAGACCTTTTTATGCACAATATATATTTGAATGTTGAAACCGAACCTAGCACTTCGTACGTAGCAGTAGGGCGGTCCACCACAAACGTCCCATTGATTGATTGATAGCTTATTATACGACTACTTTTAAAATCAGTGCCCATCCCCAACTGTGTCGAA
Source organism: Eilema depressum (assembly GCA_914767945.1). Lineage (NCBI taxonomy): Eukaryota > Metazoa > Arthropoda > Insecta > Lepidoptera > Erebidae > Eilema > Eilema depressum. Next base: position 22,723,998 of record OU612020.1, read on the forward strand.
GAAATGTTCCTTTAATAAATGAAAACTACAGTTACTTAAGTTAAAAATACATAGGACACAGATTTTCTAAAGTTGGAATAGAAAATATGCCACACATTCATGCATTTCCATAAAAATAAGATCAATTACCGTCGGTTACTTTTAAATTGCAGCCCAATTTGTTGACAAAAAGGAAATTTTGTTGTGTTTAAGCAAGGAAATTTTGATAGTTAAAACGTGTGCATCAAATGAAATAGCAAAGTTCAATTTATATTTATTGTAGGCCTGGCCTTGGCGCGTAGGTATATGCGCGCTGGGTTCTCTTCCTGAGTTATTTACGCACCCTCCTTGCGGCTCTCCGACACATCGCGCATATTTATTCATAGGCCTGCGTATTTTTTACTCGCCCATAAATATTAAAGGCGGCTCGTGCCGCCAGGATTTTCAATTCGACAGCAATGTCGGATCCCCTTAGATTTTAGGCTTTCTCTCTTTCCGCGGATTAGAGCGGTTTGATGTATGGCCGCGGGTGGCGGTAAATCAAATTTTGATTGCTATTTTCTTTGTGGAAAGTCGGAATCCTCCGCCGGGGACGCGCGTCGTGTAACGTGGGTTAACCGATCCCCAGGCGCGCCGTCGACGTCTTATGTGGATTGTATGTACAACACTTATTTTTCGTATTTCTTATTCTGGGATTGACGTAAAACCGATTCCATTTTTTTAGTATCCGTCGTCTAAGTAAGTATATTAAGTGCTTAGGACTAAAGCTCAGTAATTTCCTGTTCTAAAATGATATAGATACCCGAGCTGTAACATGTTTCGCGTATACCTAATGTTGTACGGTAAATAGTTATCTACGAAATATTTTTCATATTTCAATTTATTACCGCAGAGAATACCAGTTGTAAAATATACTATTGAAAATAAATTAGATAGGTACATTTTGTAAAAAGCCACCGAGTACAACGCAGCGATACAACTTTAAGTTTACTTAGGGCTATTGAAATCAAATTTGTTTGGGTAAGTTGATTTTAGTGAAATAACTTGTAGCCCAGGGAGACGGGCGCGCAGTAACCGCTTGTGTGATCCAATTGCGGATCGCTCTAGAGGCGATCCTAACGGATGGAATCAAATTCAGCCGCCCTTTAAATATTTGAACTGATGCTGGAGGCGCGAGGAGGGCCGGCGTGGGGTCGGGGCTAGGGGGTACACAAATCACAAATTGCTCTCGTTGAATTTGTTATCGTTGCTTCTCAAGAAATATTTATCCACTTATATTTATACAATGTAACAACGTTTAAACTGCTACGATCTTCATTCTAAAACAGTGAAGGGTATTGACTGCTAGGCGGCGGAGCGGGAGCGTGAGGAGCGAAGGAGAATCGCAAACCGCGCGGCCCGCAACGAGCAGCGGCAACTCGGGCGTCGGAGGTCGCAGAATGACCTCCGTCCCCCATGAGCGCGGGCCTGGGGGTGACGGGTAGAGCCGCCTGTCACCCTAGCAGAAGCAGGCCGCGGCGGCGGCACGCATTGCGTGCCTCCCCATACCCGGGGGCGGGTTGGGGACTCTGGGGTCCCCTCACCGGAAGAGGGCCAGATCGAGAGATATGGTCCTGGGTCGGCCGGGGTGCGAGGGATATGGCTACGACAATCTCACCTCCGGCAACTGACGGCCCACAGACGGCGTGCGTTTTAGTCGGTTCGAGTCCGACATAACCTCCTCCTCCGGCTACGGTGGGGGAGGTATCCGTGGGGATTTTGCGCACGATAAAAAAAAAAAAAAAAAAGGGTATTGACTGCTCCACAAGCGCTGCATACGTAATATAAATAGTACTATATTTGAGGTAGTTAGGTCGGACGAGCGGCCAGCGGGTCGAGGACGGAGGGTGGGGCCACCTCCGGATAAAAAAAGGATCTCGAAAAATTCTCGACCCTTTTTATACTAAATAGATAGCTAACACGGCCTGAGTGGAGTTTCAATAGATGCTTTCTCGACGGAAGAAGCGACCTGTAAAGAATCGAGGGGCCCGGTGAAAAACCGTGTTATATATCTAGCATCGCGTGTACTGCGTGTCACACAGTTTTTCCTTTTATTTTTTACGCGTGCCCTCCTCAGAGGGATAAGAGGAATTCTTTTTAAATTGGAAATGTTTTCTAAGAGGATTACGATTTGCGGAGGTGTGCGCCGATGCTGGGTAGGGAATAAGGGATCGTGTTACTGTTTTGTGTTTAACATTCTTTAAATTTCGTCCATTATGTGCACGCATCAAGTGGGATCAGCGTGTGATTCAAAGAGATTGCTTTTCAATACTTTTGTAGCACGTTTATTTTGGATTTTATTTTAGGTATAACAGTAAATATTTGGGCTTTATTTTGATATTTAGATATAGATACATATTTCTCCTAGGTACCTACTCATACTCTTTGAAGAACTGATCTTTCTATAGTCTGTATCCACTAAGTTTATTTGGGTGAACAAGGCCCCTATTAACACTTTTGGGATCCAGGTGTACTCCATCAGATAGTTGTTGTACCGCTAGATAACGAATGAGGTTCTAACGCAGAACGCAGGCCTTCTATTCGGGGTAGGCGCTCCCGGGTAAGCAGATATACCTACCAATCAAAAACGCGGATCACGGTCTCGAAAGTGTTAACTTTGGACGTATGAGAAAATGTTTATGATCTATCTAGTGTATTTACCAGTAGCTACTCAACAAAAGTATCGTAGATTAGTACCTACCTATCCAATCTATCCATACCTTAAACAGACTACAAAAACAAAGAGACTTTACGAAAAAAGCCTCACTTCGACTAAGACGGAGACGGGCGATATTATTCAATTCTGTCGTTACTTTTAATGCATAATCCAAACTCAAAATATGAAAGAAGATTCAAAAAACTTATTCACACATATTACAAAGGCAATAACGTCAAGCTCCGCTTGTTCTGTGAAAATATCGCGCAAGTTATATTAACAATGGGCCGATATTCCAAGTGACCATTACTCGTGTGAAGTTGATGTAAGCACAAAGCTTGCCGTTTGCCGAATAAGGATTTTTTGTGTTCCTCTAACTATGCTGTGGAGGCAATCTTTTCCGTTATTGTAATAAAGACTAAAATTCCACAGTTGCAAGCACATGCTGGGCTTCGTATAGGATTATCTTGTGTAGTTGCACCATTAGCTATGGGGATTGAGTTTAAATTTTTACATCACCCCCGCCCTATTGAATAATTTGGACAATTTGAAAGCTTTTGCTGTGAGAAAAAACGTAACGACGAGTAATATTATTTATTGCTCGATTTACATCAAAGCAATAAAATATTTAAGGGTGTTTTTACGACAAAGACTATATTTTTTTACGGCGGAGAGGTTGAACTTAATCATAGTAAGTAATATGCACAGTTTATATCTATGTTTACACAAGAGCTATTTATAGATAGTCTATAGGTACTATTGTAAATTTGTTCTATAGATTAGAGATATTTAAAAAATATATATCTGAGTAGGTAGGTACTTGGGTTAATATGTTAAATGAATGCTTTTGATTTCAAAATTATATTTACTTTAACTCTTGCCTATTTCACTGAAAACTACTGAAAGGATTTTGATGTGAATCTTTAATTAGAAAGGTCTTGTGTTAAAAAACTACCGTATGTTTTATTCCAATCGGTTCACTAGATATGATAAAAAATAGAATCATCAAGTTTGGACATCCACGCGGGCGGAGTCGCATTTATCGTCTAGTCTTAAACAAAGACAAATTATTAGTATGTTTTTTGTAAGTCGCATTATAGTAAATCCGAGTGGACACGCGAGGGTGCGTGGTGGACGCGTGTAGTAAGAAATATTTGAGTAACAATGAGGGGTTGCACGCTTTAAATTGCGACCGCCTCCAGTAATTGAGTTCTACACTCACACACGACGCTGCGCCTGCGCAAGGGCCATTGTGGACTTTGACAGGTGGCCACGCTCCCGGTATAATGGTTCGACAGGAGGTGGACGTGGACCCAACATTGTACTTATGATGCCGGATTAGGAGCTGTCACTTAAAATGCGGAAATGGACAGGATTAGTCGTCTCTTTATAATAATTATTGTAAGTCGGTATAAAGGTAATCGAATGCAACCATAACTATATCTATGAATATGAATAGGTATGGAATTTCTTCTGATACGTCTTGCTCTATAAACAATTTCTGCAGGCAGATTCCTGATACAAAAATAAATTAAGATGGAGCTGCTTTATTTAAAGACCTAAATCGACAACACTACCGAACGCTGGAATTCAATTGTTTTTTTATTCGGAATAGTAATTTTTTATTCATATTTTATTTCATCAAACTGCTGCAGTTAGTTTGTGGGCGTTACGTTCATATTCAGTTATAGCTAATCAAAATGCTATCCATAGTTTCACACTTCAAGCACACGGCCCACCTGATGGTGCCGAACCGTGAACGTTAGCTACAGTGGAAGTACCACTCTTCTTTGCCCCCTACAATGGGGATGGAAAAGGGAACGGGGCAGGATAAAGATGAGAAGTTCACTTTCTCTCTAGCTGTAAGATATACCTATAGGTATTGCATTGATATTGAATCCAGTAGTCACTCTCTTCTCCGGTCAGCCTGCTATATTCTAGCTACATCTTCTTCCTCCTAGCGTTATTTCCCAGTCGCATCCGAAGCTTTTCAGCCCGGAGTCTGGGGTCCGCGTCACCAGCCTTAACTACGGATTTGGCTGGACCTCGATATTATCCGTGAAGCGATTGCCATTCTAGCTACAAGACTCTACCATTCTCTGCCATATCACATATTGAGTTGCCTAATAAGGTGATTTTTATACTACGCATTGTTTCAGCGCATAGCTATTTTCATGAAAATTGACTAGTATGGGACTAATTTAGTCACAGTATCGGTGTATTTAGTAGACATGTAATTTGGTTAACTTTTTAGATTAAAATCATACAAGTTCTTTCTCTATGATACACTCTACACTCCAATATATAACAACAAAGTACCTTGAGATACCTAACCTTGGACATATTTCAAGATATGAGACGGCCACCATCTTTGTCTATTCTATTCTTAACCTTCCTAGGACCATCTTTAAACTTTAAAGCAATGATTTCTATAGGTAAGGAGGACCTATGATTTTTGCATTTATTATTCATGTGGGCCTAGAAATCATGCTATGCTAACTACGACTTCTTTGAAACGCTTATGTGCGTTATTGTTTCTCAATGTCCATTATATCCCTAACGATTCGTAGAATAATGGCAATTACAATGTTTAGTAAGTGCAATATTATGTCAAATTATCGCGACTGGACGTTACTTACAGAAATAATGTGCGGTTTATGCTGTATTAAGATCTTTTTAGTATTACAGCTACATCTTGGAGGGACATAAACCGGCTGTAACCGACACCGGTCATTACGCGGAATGTCGCGGAACTGAGAATATTATAGCAATGTGTGAGAGTTATGCGAATACGCACCGGCCATTTAAAGCTCGTCAAAACTTAATTGTCGGGTTCTTGATTCACTATTAAAGGATATTGGGGAGATGGACTATACGGTCCTGCTGGTATTTTAACCTATTATATACATACCTACATGTAGGTACTCGCGCCTGTAAATCCCCGAAGGAATAAGCAGGTGTGTAGGTACTAACACGCCATTTAGCCAACTATTATTTTCGGTTCCACGTATTAGGCGGCGAGCCTATTGCCGTCTAGCAGGCACTTTTTTATGGGCTGTATGTTTACTGTCCAGTAATGGGGAATAGCCCTGTCCCTTAGTCACCTTTCACGACACCCACAGGGAGAAATATTATTGCTGTATTATTTCACATTGTGCAGATAACTCAAATAAAACTTTTTTCTTTCTTTCTTTCTTTCTTTCTTTCTAGATAGTCCTATTCTACTCCACCGGGATCCAACACGGCGATCTTGTATATATGGCATCTCGTTGTTTCACAAGTTACTGTAAAATATTTTGCAAGTACCTTTAATATTCCACAACTAATATATTCCACAACATTCCACACAACGCTTTCTAGACCCATGGTAAGCTTAATTAGCTTGTGTTATGAAATCTAGAATGCGGATATACATACATACTTAGATACTTTTTTTTTTTGTAAATACATACATATTATACATAGAAACACCCAGACCAATGCAAATATTTATATTCATGCATACAAATATTGGCACTGAGCGGGGATCGAACCCGCGCCTCCTGCGTAGCAGCCGCGTTCACTACCGCTACGCCACAGAGGCAGTCAAAAACACCTTTAAGTGTATCCATTTATAAAAGACATAAAATAAGACAAGCTCATCGTTCATAGCTACAAAACAAGACAAAGAAGATAGGTACAGAAACAAAAACAAAGTGATAGCTTTCAAATAATAAAACATTTTCGACCGGTCGGCTCACTCCGCCACTCCGCATACTCCGCCTCCACCCTATGGTAATAAAAGCAGATACATTATAAATCGTATGGGACATCGTCCACCGTAGTTATAGGTTATAGTGAGCGCGGCCGCGACGCGTGACGTAGTTAAATGTTTTATTGTATTTTCACGGCGGCTGTAGCATTAGTACTGCGTTATAATATTTTGCTTAGTACACAATAACGCGCAGACATAAACGTTATGTCGGGCCGGGTTCCGCGGGAATTAGGCTTCGTAAAACGGTTATAATACAATACATCTCTTGACACTCAACTATAAAAATGTTATGCCCGTATGTACAAACCTTTATGTGGCCATCTTTCTTTTGTTTTTGTCAGTCCTGTGTCCAGAGTCTGGGTGTAAAGATTCTAATAACTCTGAGGGAAAAGTTGGAGACAGTACACGTATTTGGGGATTGATATTGATGCGAGTTCTCCAGCCAATATGGGGCTAATGATGAATGATTGATTTAGGTATTGACGCAGGAGAGGTCTGCCGTAAAAGGGTTATGGAGTGTCCTCAGGACATTAGCTATAAGTGATGGATCACCGCTGTTTGTCTGCCCGTGACTTGATATTGCCATTAGCACGTTAGGTACCTACTTAATGCTTTATTTGCTAATCTTAGACAGTCGATAACATATAATAGATGTGAATCTTTTTTAAAAGATAAACGTATTATGTATTTGCCTTTGCGAGATGTTTCACATACATACCTACATACATATAATCACGTCTTTGTCCCCGTAGGGATAGGTAGAGGTGAAAACACTCACAATTCACTAATCATTGTATTAAGTCCTACGTAATAGGGGGTGAGCCATTGCCGTATTCCGGGCACTATTGTTGATTCAAACCAAGCATCTGAGGCTAAGTCTGGGCTATCTGTCTGATGTTAAACAGCCCCATTTCTAAATCGCCTTGTACGACATCGCATGGGAAGAGATGGGGAGGCGAGATTTTTAAATTTTTATCAAATCATATCCAAAAACTTTTAAAGAATCGTAACCCCACAAAAATGTCCAACTAACCCAAACAGCTTTGAGATAAACAAAACGATTTATAACAAAAATTAGGTAGGTACGTATCGATTAACATGTGAGTTTAATAAAAGTAATGTGTCCGGTTAATCATATTGCTGATTTATCTGTTGTATATTTTAGCAACAAATCCAGAACATCTATCGCCGCACAAATAGAAACATTTTTTATCACACGCTCGACGTGGAGCCTCCGACTATCTGACTCGACATGACTTTGCAGCCAGGGCAATCAATTTATTCCATTAACATATAGTTTCTTTATGAAATTTCCCGCCTTCGCGGGGCCTGAAACGGCGGCCATGATTAATATTTGAACCGTGACTGGGCGCGCTTAACCGAGCGGAATATATCGCTTATCTAATGCTCGAGCGTGTATTTATACGGCGTTTTGTACGTTTTGCTTACGATAACCGACATACATCAAATATTTTTCAACACTGATTAATGGATGATATACTTGGGACTTGGGTCGCTACGACAGTGTTTTTTGGTAAGGAATTATTACTGTGAACAAGAACTGATACACGCCTAGTAGGCGTAGTAGGGCAGGCTTAGTGTGGAAGATTTTATATTACATCGTTTACAGTCAAGCAGTTTAAAACGAATGTCTCATAGCTCAGGGGGAGGAGATGTTCAGAGGCGAATGAGGATGAATCACATAATGGAATATTGTATTTTTAATCAGTATACCAGGTGCGCTATACCTTTCTGAGTATCCTATTTTTTAAATAATCAAAATCCGTCAAGAAATGACGAAGCTATTAGGGATTTCTTAACGAGTACTTAAAAACGCCCGCTTACACTGCGATTTAGACGATGACGTATTTTGTATTTTGTATTTTATTTATTTCTGAAACAATATTACATTGTATTGAAATCATAATAATAATATAACAATAATCAAGCTAAAAGATAAAAAACATCCAATTAATATTATGTATCTATTACTACAGCTATACTAAAAAAATAGACCGGGAAGGATACACATAAAATTATATAACACAAAAAAACAAAATGTCAAAGTTGCATGTCCAGAGAAAAATTTCATTACAAAAAAAAATGTCAAAAAATTCCAATTACTTAATTGAAATAAATAATCTTTATAGACGTCAAAATAAATAAAAGCAAAAAAAAAAAATGCAAGAGGAAAATGTCAGCACATGCATCTTATATTATACCTATTTATACATTATAATGTCATTTAATAAATTCGTCAACTGCATAGAAACACCTCTCAACAAGAAAAACCTTAAGTAGGGCTTCGAAATCCTTTGTATATACAGCGCTCTTTATTTCTATTGGTAGACTATTGAACAGTTTAACTGCGCTATAGGATGGGCTATGTTTAACTACATCAAGATTGGGTGCAATAATTGAAGGTATGTCTTGCCTTCTCGTATTTTCGCGCTGCACTCTGCCTTCCTTGTTCTCGAAGGTGTGTATGTTTTTAGCAAGGAACGTCAACAAAACCAGAATGTATAAACACGGCACTGTTAAAATGCTTAGTTTCCTAAAATGTTCCCTACACGAGTGTTGCTGGTCTATTCGCACCATGGTTCTTATAGCCCTCTTCTGCGCGACAAAAGCCTTCTGAACATTATATGCATAACTGCCCCCCCAGAAAATGATGCTGTACCTCAATTTTGACTCAACCAGAGCAAAATACACACTTCTCAGCTGCTCCATGTGTACAACATCCCTGAGGCTTCTCAGCACATAACAGGCTGAGTGAATGCTAGCCACTATGCTGGCTATTTCACACTTCCAGTTTAAGAAACAGTCGACGTGTACACCCAGAAATTTAGTTTCTTTAACTGTTTCTAGCCTATCACCCATGAGTTCACAAACCAGTCTGTCTGAAGTTTTGCTCGTAGATTTAAATAATACTAGCTTAGATTTGCCACTATTTATTTTAAGGCTGTTTAACGTGAACCACCTATTGAGATGTTCCAGTGCTATCTCAACGTTTTCGTTTAGATCTGTTAGATTGTTTGCTGATACAACTGCATTAGTATCGTCAGCGAACACGGTTAGTTTTAACTGTTCAGGTAACTGATTTACCACACTATTTATCAGGTCATTGATAAATATTATGAAAAAAATAGGACCAAGTGTAGAACCTTGCGGAACCCCCGTTTTAACCCTAACAAGTCTGGATTTAAAGGTCTTATCGCATTTAGTGCGAATAGTCCCAGATTGTTCGTAACTTTCCGTCTTGACCTCTACAAACATATGCCTGTTGTTGAGATAAGAAGTAAAAAGCTGTTTAGCTGCACCCCTTACGCCGTAATGCTCTAACTTTTCAATAAGTAGGTCGTGTCTAACGGCATCAAAAGCGGAACTCATATCAAGAAATATGCCTGCAACTTTTTGCCTATCGTTTAGTCTTGTGACCACGTCATTGATCAAAGTGTTGATTGCATCTACCGTTCCCACATTCTTAAGGTAAGCAAACTGTCGTGGACTAATTATATTATTAGAACTTAGGTGTCTTAGCAATCTAGTTTTTAGTAAAACTTCAAATATTTTAGATTTTGTGGGTAATAGGGAAATCGGTCGATACATTTTTGGATCTTGTTTTGAACCCTTCTTGTATATAGGAACAACTTTGGCAATTTTTAGCTGATCCGGAAAAATACCCCCCAGTATACATTGATTAAAAAAGTTACTCAAAGGTTCCGCAAGTATGTCAATATTGTCCTTGATAATTGTAATGGGCACACCATCATAGCCACATGATAGTTTGGTTTTCATTTTCTTGACGACATCAAAAACTTCCTTAGGGGTAACCAAGTCAATGATCATATCTCTTTCTATCCTCTGAGTATTTTGCTTAAGAATTTCTAAGGCTGTGTCGCAGTCAACACCATTCATACTCGAGTCATAGTCGAATGCAGTAGCAAACAAATCCACAATTTCTTTAGGATCAGAAGTAACCGAGTCTCCATTAATAAGGGAAAGGATACTTCTGTCTCGTGTTTTTATGTTCCTATGTTTATTGACTATACGCCAAGCATCCTTACTTAAATTGTTCGATTTTCGTAAAGCCGTTTGTACTGCTAGTTTTTTCGCGTTTCTAATAACTCTTCTGTATATGTTTATATAATTATTTTTATAGCTAGACCAAGATGCGTGTAGATTGCCTTTCACACAAAGAAAGCGTTTCATTTTACTGGACGTTCTAATTCCTTTAGAGACCCATTTAAGACCAGAGTCATGTTTAGGATTTATTTTAATTTTTTTCATTTTAAAACTCTCTCGAAAAAAGTCATTAAATTTTGAAATGAATGTATTTAAGTGCATTGTACTCAGGTTATTTGTCATTAGTAATTCCCTAAATCTGTTATTGTTCGTTATGTTAAAAAATCTCTTATAAGCCGTTTTATATGTGTTATATTTATATTTAAAAGTGTTACTACTATAAGTTGAATTACAAAATATGCCAGCATGTCCATCTGCTAACCCGTTGTGGTCAACTGTACAGTCCACTACACTATCCTCTTCTAAATTTGTCAAAAAGTTATCCAGGCAAGAACGCATATCATTCCGGATAAAAGTAATGGTATTTATCAATGGTCTAAAATTATAACTCGTCAGTATATTCATGAATTCAGTTTTTTTCTTGCCGTCAGTCAAGAGATCTATGTTGAAGTCTCCACATATAAAGCATCTCTTATCGAAAAGGTGTTCCAATAATCGTTCCAACATATTCATAAAAACGCCCAAATTATTATCATATGGACTGCGATAACAACAAAACATATATACTCCAGACTGAATGTCTTTAACACCAGTAATTTCAAATGCATCCCTTTTATACAATTTTTTGCATATGGCAGCCTGGTCCTCACATTTCCTATCATACCGTGCAAGTATCAAGGAACCTCCTCGCAATTTATTTATTCTATGATTAAGAGCCACCAGTTTAAAATTGTGGAAACTAAATAAACCAGCTAAAGGCTCGTTTAAAAAGTGTTCTGTTAGACAAATGTAATGCATAACATCTTTTAAGTCATTAATATATAATTCAAATTCTGCCTTTTTGTTACTAATGCCACAGACATTCTGATGAAAAATGTTTAAAGGAAAAATTTTGTTACAGTGATTTGAACAGCTTAGACTACTTGAGTTCATCAAAACGTTGCCCTCGAAAAAATCTGTTATGAACGCGTCCCGACTAGCGCAGTCGTGCTTGCGTTTTATTGGTTTTTCGTAGTACTTTATTTGTGTTTTAAGTTCTTTGGTGATTATTCAAATACAGTTTGTTTTTAAAATACTTTATAATATACTAGCTGTTGCCCGCGGCTCCGCCCGCGTGGAATTCGGATTCCGGTCCAACTTTAATGTATGGAAATCTGCCCGATTTATTGACATTTATGCTCACTGCTCCGCTCCCTTTAGTAGTAGCGTGATGTTATATAGCCTATGTTACTCCCAGATAGTGTAGCTTTCTATAGGTGAAAGAATTATTGAAATCGGTACAGTAGTTCCGGAGCCTATTCATTACAAACATACAAAAATAGGTACAAATCTTTCCTCTTTATAATATTAGGATAGACGTAGCTCGTCCTAACGCTTGTACTTATTTACCTACCTTATGATGTTCTGTCGAAAGTTGTACCTACTGTGTTGTCAAGTGAGTAATAAACCACGTTAGAAATGACGTGAAATAACTGAAGCTAGTATAATACAGGTTCAGAAAAGGAAAAGGTATTAAGTTTTATAATAAAATGAAGTAGATACTTAAGTAGGTATTGCCGTCATGACCACTTCAAAAGTATTTAGGAGACTTATTCGTAGTGGTGCAAGTCTGTAACTTTTAAAAATTATAGAATAGGTAGGTAGGTATATAGTATACGCCTGCAGGATAATCTCTAGACTGAATTTTGTTATCATGTATAGACATAGGTAGGTACGCAATATAGGTATTTAAACTTTCATGGCCTTTCACATTACTATTAAGGTCCAACCCCACCAAACGGACGGCATCGGAACGGATTTTACAATCTTTAAACAAAATAAATGTTATATCACAGCATTTAAAGTTTATATTACCAAGTCACGCATGACAGCTTGACGTGCGTCATGCCGCCGCACGTCGCTGTCAAGCTGTTGTGCGTGACTTGGTAATAGGTATAAACTGCTGCCGAACGCCCGCCTGAGCGCTCGCATCACACCGCACCGCACGTTTCCCGCTCTTACGCTTACCTAACGCTGAAGTTCTTCTTTGTAATCAAATAGTTTGAATAGCAATTTTAATCTACATTAAATGCACAATATATTGAACGTATTTAATTGGATAAGGAATGATACTGTATTGTTAAAAATAGCTTCGATAATGACACATTATTATTATGTAATTTTTAAAAGATAAAAATGATTGCTGTGGGTTTTTCTTAGGAGATAGACATATGCTATCGCGGACTTTTATGTAGACCTTTTTAAGTTATATATTTCCGCAGTACATTATCTTATTCTATCATCAATAGTTTTCGCAGCGCTCGCGATGTAAGAAATATTTTAAGTAATTTTTTTACATCTTGGATTTCATTATTGAAGTTTTAGTAAGGATTCCTAATTTGTTTGAAAATAAAATAAAGTCTATGTTAGTCAGTGATAATGCAGCTTTCTAATGGTAAAAAAATTTTCGAAATCGGTTAAGTAGTTTTTGAGTTTAATCGAATACAAAAATACAAATCTTCCCTCTTTATTACTATGTTAACATAGATGTATGGAAGTCTGCCGGATTTTTTGACATTTATGAACACTGCTCCGCTCCCTTTTGTAGTAGCGTGATGTTATATAGCCTATAACCTTCATCGATAAATGGACTATTCAACAGAAAAAGAGCTTTTCAATTCGAACCTGTGGTTCCTGAGATTAGCGCGTTCAAACAAACAAACTCTTCAGTTTCATAATATTATAAGTAGGTATAGATACAGTTATTTTTATTAAAAAAAATATTGAAGTAAATAGCACAAAAACTATATTATTAGAAGCTTTGTAAATTACTTAAAATCCGTACAAAATTTCAAAATTATACGTTACGAAATAAAACAGCTATGGAGTCTTAACCCAAAAGAGCCCTAAGTCTTCATACTCTCCATAGCGGCGGCGCGCGCTGTCATAACAGATGACGTCACACAGTATTTTGGCGCGGCGGCGAGCGTTTTTGAGATTACTGCATTAAAATTGCTGTATCTTCGTCATTTTTGATCGGATTGAAATAATTTTTTCACATTGTTTATTGTTTTTTCAATCATTATAAATCTGCATACTCAGCTAAAAACGTGAATGATCCTCATTGTGAAAATACTGAAAATACCTACAATAATACCTATAAACTCTACATAATATATTGAATGAAATTTTGAAGCATTTAGTATGCTAATTATTCAAATCATTTAAGACCTGTAGGTACCCATATATTACTTACCTAGACCAAGCTTCCAATAAGTGTCATATTTAAAGAGTATATGTTTTCAAACACACACACAATTATTTACTTTGCATAAATTACAATTAAATTACATTAAAAATACCTCTGTAGGTAACAATTTTCGCAGCTTTAGAAAGAAAGAAAGGAAGTAACTCAAAGTTGGAGTCTATATTTTGTTTAATTATGATTTAATTTAATTGTCAACTTTTTAATCAGGCATAGAAGTTATTTGTTGTACCTACTTCAAATTAAGAAAGTATTATTTAAGTACATTAGCTTATTGTAAAACATCAAGTTGGGAGTTCTGTTTTTACGAAGTCCCCAATCGTGAGTTATTTTAGGCTTCATTTTTTACGTGCCCAGCTAGGGGAGGGGAGGAGGCTACTCACAATCCATTAAAGCTGGAAAAACACTTGAAATTCAGCGACTCATACAATAAACATCGTGGTTGCGAGCCGCGAACACAGTTTTTGTCGCCGCGACATGGCCGCGGCTTTTTATCAAGGATTCTTTGTGGACAGTTTTTGTCCACTGGCCGGCAGGCGATCGCTATAGTGAGTTCCGTTGGAATTGATATTTGTAATTGTATTTTCATTGTGTTTACACATGATACCTACTTCTTTTCGAGTATACTGCCTATGATTGCCTGCTATTATTAATGAAGAATGACCAATAAATAAGCACTTGCGTGTAATGTAGATTAATAAGTACCTACTCTAAATGAACTATGTATTTATTTATTTGTTGCATACCAGATGCATTTGTAACTGCAAAAAAACATTAGACATTAGATCTATTTGAAGGCCTGTAGCGTGTGGTGGTGAAGCGTGATTGTTAAGTCCACGGATACGATTCCCATTCAGTGCAAAACATGTACATTTACATTGACCAGGGCGTTAAACAGAGTACCTACTTATCTAAAGAGAATATTTAACTAACTTCTATAAATCCATTATAATAACTATCATCATCATCATCATCATTTCAGCCATAGAAAGTCCACTGCTGGACATAGGTCCCCTATAGATCTCCAATAAGACCGGTTGGAAGCGACTCGCATATAACTATACTACTTATTAATTATAATACCTTGTTTAGTTTAAGTCTAGATAGCGTTGTATAGTATTCATACACATATTAAGTTTTATTTCGTCCCTCTGGTCAGCTTCTCATTATTCATAGCATAAACTGGCGAATATTTTCACGGCTTGTGGGACGACGACTTGGAGGGATTTTGAGCGGCGCGCGGCGGCAGAAAAAATAGATGCGACTTATCTCACCCGCGCGAGTGGCCCAGCCTCCGCCACTGCGGACCACACCAGATAAGCGAACGAGATGTTTTATGTATGTTTGGATTTAAGTTTTACACTACGACTGTATGAAGGGGAGACTAAAATATGAAGGTTTTAAGGAAAATACAGCCAGGATTTTGTTTTCTTCAAATGTCTTTTAGTTAAAGCAGATGTTGAATTTGATTATCTACATCTACATGGGTACAGATGTAGTTCTATTCATAAGCAGATTGGAACAGAACTAACAGATTGTTACTTGCTATGTCTAATATATAAAATTCTTCTGTCACGGGGTGCGTAATCGAACTCCTCCGAAACGACTTGACCGATTTTGATGAAATTTTTTGTGCTTATCCGGTATCTATGAGAATCGGCCAACATCTATTTTTCATCCCCCTAAGTGATAAGGGTGCAGCGGGAACGGGATTTGAATACCACGCGGGCCGAAAATATGGCGGTACGAAGTTCGCCGGGGCAGCTAGTATCTATATAATAATATCATATAGGAAGGTACTTATCGAAGTTTTTGATTACCAACCCCTGCGCCGTAACGGTAGAGCATTCGGCAGCTAATTCGGAGGGTACAGGTTGGATTCCCGCTCAGTATAAATATTTGTAGTACATACATACATACATACATACATACATACAATCACGCCTTTATCCCCGGAGGGTTAGGCAGAGGTAGGTATATTTCTAGGTGTGCATAAATATCTGCGGATCACTTCAAAACGACTAGTGCACCTTCTTGGGGAATTCTGTCAAGACAAAAGCTTACATACATCCATACATATACTCACTCAAATCTCCGAAGGGGTAGGGTAGGCAGAGGTGTATTATTAACACCCACATTTCATCAACTATGATTTTCGGTCACACGTCGTAATAGGGGCATCCGTCTAGCGGGCATTTTCTCATGGGCTGTAGAATATGGAAAATTCATGGGAAAACTCAGGCATGAACTGATGTACCAGAGCAACATAAACGAGTGGCATCTATCAGCATACGGCGGGTGTTAAGCCACTGAGCGCAGGATGCGAGAGGGTCACAGCGCCCCCCGGCCCTCTGACCTCACGTCCGCAGGGGTAGCCCGACAGTCCCCGTCGAGTTGTTGCGGCACGTCCCATCTCTGCGGGGGAATTTGCCTATGGGTGACGGACGACTACAGTCTATTGCCACTCACATTTCACAAATCATTTGGGATTCTGTTGGATGGTATAGGCAAGTAAGAACATGTTAAATAGCAGAATATTAAGGAGTGATATCTATGACATTACTATATCATATACGTATTTAAATTTTTATTTCGGTGAATTCTCAAGAGAGGAATTTGCTTCCCTCGTCATCCCATTGGTACTTATATTATTATCATCTCTTTTTCTCATATTTTGGTAGAGTCAACAGTTAGTACCTAAGGTAGATAGATACTTTTAACACAAGACTCGTTTACTATCAGGCAGATCACATAGGTATTTGTTTTTTACATGGGAAAGTGGACAATACAGATATTTTGAAGAGAAGAAAGAGAAGTTGGTTAATTGACATAGAATACGAAAATAACTTTTTTTTTTAAATATAGGACACGTCAATTTGACTTCGCCTCGCCTGATGGTACTTCTTGTAAATATTCCTTGTAACTGAAGAGATGACGTCTGAACGGCAAGTATGGAAGAGAATGACATGTTGCACAGACCCCGGTAATGACTGGGATAAGAGCAGGTAGGTGATGATTATGATAGGGTGTAAGAGGACAACCATACATGACATTTTGTCGGTAGGTTAGTGTTTAAGGAGTCGGCCTTACGATCGAGAGGTCCCGGGTTCGAATCCTGGCCATTACACTACCAACGTGAAACCACTTCTAGCACAAGCAATTTAGCTCAGTTGGAGGGGTTAACAGTCTCAGGAATATTAGTAATGTCGGTTGCTAATATTCTTATAAAAAAAACCTACCGCGAAGAATTTCACGATTATGTTCATGCGTCCAATTATCAGATTGTATGTGAATACTCCTGATACAACGAATTATGTAATGTATGGTACCAGCAAGCAGTAGAACCTTTTTAAAAATATGTAATATGCGACGTCAAATCTAGAGCCTAAGAGCCTACCTTTTTGAAACTTTTGAAAATAATGCGTGCGACGTATGCCCATCCGACTATAAACACACAGTTTATGATACAAAACGTAAATTTCTCAATCCCCATCTCGTTTGTTCACCCAATAAATTGTAGCATTGTCCTCAAAACGTCGCGTTTTTGTCAGTCTGCCTCCTTCCAGTACGACGCGGGTACGACCGTCGCAGATGATAGCTTATTTGGATCAGCGCTCACCTTCGCCATATTAGTGTAATAAGTTTCGAGTGAAATATCAGAAGTTTTTATGAGGCAATTATTAGCATATTGTGTGACAGTGGGGGTCCTCTCCCGGGCGGTCCCGCGGACCGCGGTCCGCCGGGCCGGGGCCCCGCTGGGCTCATAGATAAACATGTCGGTATTGTCGGTGCTTCCGAATACTGCCGTGCTGATATTGATTTTGTTTTTGTTACACCGGGATGTATGTAGTGTGAGGCTTGCTCATTTGTACCATGTCGGATAGCCAGAGATGAACTATGGCCGTATTTACCATTGGTTTTGTTTATGTCGTTGATTGAAAGAAATCAAATTGTATTTGCATTTATAATAAGTAGGTGTTTACAAGAGTTTCTTGTTGAGAGTGGTTAGTTTCTACCGAGATAATTACAAACTGATTGTTATACTTGCAAAAACAGTCAATTAAAAATAAGGCATTGTACCTATACCTAAGCAATAATAGTTAATAGAAGGATCTTTAATTTTTGACACTTTATATCGTATTGAGATAATTTTTAAAGCATTTAGTATGCTAAACTAGGTTCGGGTTCGAGTCCTGCCCGAGTATTGATTTCGCTTTTTCCAATTTGAAATAATTATATCATATTAACCTATAAGACATCAGGCAATATTGTAATTGTTTTTTTATTAGATTCACACCTAAATAATTACCAAAGATGTAAGCAGTAGAAGTAGAAAGCTATATTTTTCGATCCACAGGCACTACATAGCACTGCGCCACAGAACTAACATAACTTTAACGTAACTTCAACGTAACTTGAACGTAACTTGAACGTAACTTC
The DNA here is from genome assembly GCA_914767945.1 of Eilema depressum. Taxonomy (NCBI): domain Eukaryota; kingdom Metazoa; phylum Arthropoda; class Insecta; order Lepidoptera; family Erebidae; genus Eilema; species Eilema depressum. The sequence goes on from OU612020.1 coordinate 22,742,355, forward strand.
AACGTAACTTGAACGTAACATAAACGTTACTTCAACATAACTTCAACGTAACTTCAACTTCAACGTAACTTTAAAAAGGTCAAGTTATCGTTAAGCTATGAAAGCCAGCCAGTGTCAGTTGGGTCACCACGAAAGTACGAAAGCTATGCCTACGCATTAAGCATCCATTAATGTCTCTGCTATTAATATCTGACCATAATATTATATACGTCATGAATATACAATGGATATAAAACCCATCGTGAGAAAATACCTCCGCCAGGGTTGATAATTCGGAGTACCAGATCTTTATGAGTTTTCTAAGTACGATAAAAGCTCGTGCACAATTGATCACTATTAATCCGTGCACATATGCATGCATGCATGTATACTTAGTTAGTTTACGTGCGTGATCGCCGTGGCGGTGCGGTGCCGGCCGACGCGGGCGCAGATAAACTATAGCTTTAATTACTACTAAACACAATTAAACGCTGTGCATGACTCGCACGCGGCCTTAGGACGTAACGTGCGCGTCTCACTACGTTTCTTTTTGAGTTCGATTTGATATGATGGATTGCAAAACAAATTTAGGGGTGGTTTCAAGGACAATAATGTAAGTATGATGTAAAAAATTTCATGTAGAGAAATTGTATTGCCTTAGAAGATTGTCTCTAAGTACCTTATTTGTCATACTCTACCTGTGAGCAACGTTTCAGCCAAATAGGTCCATCCTTTTTTACGTGATTGAATAAGAAACTGAAATAATTTTTGCTTCCATATACTTATTAGCTAGGATGACTGTTAACATAAAATTTTTCAATGGACTAAATTGATCTTAAAGATCATTTTTAAGTTGGTGATCAAGGTGGACACATTTTCATTTCATTGACATTGGTCTTTAAATTAAAATTAGACTTGAAACTTAGACTGATTTCGGTGTCTGCACTATCCTGAATCACGAAAGCAAATAGAAAAACATGACGGTGGCGATATACCTACCTCACAGTTCAATAATAAGTCCATAACCAGGGATTGAATATTACACGAAACTTAAATCAGGAAAATACTGTAACACCGTCGTTAATTATATCCCAATCATGTTCAGTTACGTTCTACGTCTATCTATATCCAAATTCCTTTCAGCGATTTATGATCGGCTGAGCTGAGACGCGCACGCGCAGTTTCTCAGAATACCCGCGCCCCGCATCGCCCTTCTCCCGGTGCTCTGCTCTGTGTGCCAAACGCACGCGCAGTTACGCTACTTTATTTCATTTCATTCCTTACTTTAATTATACCAATTTTAATAGTTAAGATTTTTAAATTGGCTGTAAACAGGTTATGAAGATATTATAATGTTTAGTACCTAGTTTGAGAACTTGAACATTTCAGCTTATTGCTCCCGCAATACGAAATGGACGTGTCTCGTCTTGGTATTGATCTGAAAATATCCACACCATATTCTCGGAAATAAAAGTTCTTATTATTAATCTTATTCATAAAAAAAATTAATTCAAAATTATTAGATTGAATTTCATTTGATCATGATAACTTTACCATTATGAGAATCTGAGCTCATAAATGCCAAAATAACTTTATCTGCCTGTAATCTTCTATAACCTGAAGTCCCTCACCTGGGAGTGTGGAGTCCGCTATATCAGTCTAACTGCAGATTTGGGTGAACTTCGATATTTTCCGTGAAGCTACTGCCATCTGACCTCCACAACCCAATGACGATATCGAAGCATTGCAGCTAGGCAGGTTGTTGGACTTTTTAGGGCTCCAACTGCCCATACCGACTGCCATAGATGTCCGTACGTCCAGATGTTGGTCTGGTCGTGCCAGCCGGTCATCTGGTCAGCCTATAATTTGCGTTGGCAAATACCCATATTCATGCATACAAATATTAGCACTAAGCGGGGATCGAACCCGTGCCTCCTGTGTAGCGGCCGCTATCACTACCGCCACAGAGTCTGCCGAGTCGAACCTTCGACAAATATAACAAGCACAGATCTACATCATAAACTTCTGAATAAAATATGCCAACGCAGAAACATGATCATTGGAAGCGACATATAATAATTGTAGCCATGTAATGCTTACCATACTAATGATTGGCCATTCGGCTAGTATCAGGGGAATTACGCTAAGTGCGTCGGTGTGTCTGTCTGTGCACGACGGCGAGGCGGGAGCAGCGGGCGGCGCGCTTTGAGCCCGCCGCAGCACCGCAACTTGTCGGCGACCCGCCGAACGCGCCCGGCGAATGGCTAATGAGCCCACGACCTGCCAGGGCTACCCCATACGCCTAGGAACAAATACACTTAGGTATTAGAATTTCGTTTATCTTTATACATGGTCCACTGATGGAAAGTGGTTATCGTGGACGAGTGCAACACCAGGGGAGTCACACTCGTGCTGCCGACCCTGTTCGAAGAGATTCTGTGCCGTCAGCGCAGAAGACAAGCAGGACAAGTCTTTGGTCTTCCCACTGACAGTACAAAACCTCTCCAGTGAGCTCTGGCTGTCCTAATTATCGCCGGGATCACAACACCGTTTTAAGACCTTGGTTTAGGGATTTTTTGAATTAGGTCTAGGTATGTAGGAACTATCTCAATTGCATTCCTTATTCCTTACTAGCACACGCGTTTTCTTTCGTCAGTTCGGTTGCTTTAACCTAGGGCCCATAAGGGTAGGCCGTCAAGCTGAGGGCCACCATTGAAACAATTGATTTTACCTTCAGCAGTCTCTGTAGCATGGTGGTAGTATATCGACTGCTACGCACGGAAAGCGGGTTCAATTCCCACTCAGTGCAAGTAAATATTAATTTGCATGAATACCTAAATCTCTTTGTATTAGTTTAGGTGTTACTATACCTCGGAGAGACAGAGAGGCCGTCGTTATATGCCTAGGGGAAATAGTTGGGTTGGAATAGCTCATACAAGGACTGATCACTCGTCCAGCCAACGGCGTTTCCACTGGCAGTAGTAGCAAATAGTAGTAGTACCATTAGTGGAGGTGAAGTCACGTTGACGCGACCAATATAAAAAAAAATATCAAAAACTCAAAGGTGCTTCTATTCTCGCAACGATTAACACGCTTGAGAGCCATAAAATTCTATAGCTCCTAATTTAAAGGCATTAATTAGTGTCGCCATGTTTGAAGTAGAGCTCGTAACTAGTGGCAGTAGTTGCGAGGAATGAGAGACGAGCGCACCGAGCGGAGCCGGGTAACATTGTGACATTCCGGAGCGGTCCTAGGTCCTATATTTATTCTGCGGGCGCGGCGTCCCTGGGTCTTTGCGGCGCCGACGTCACCTGTCATCCATCAGTCGGCGACAACGCGCATGCGCATACCGGCCGCAGCGCAGATTGCCTGCGCGCGCGCTCCCCCTCGCTCTCGATCGCGGATTCAAATTTAACGGTAGATAGCTGTGGAACGCAATAAAACAGCAGCAGTCGCATTCCGATTTATATCGAGTTGGACTAGTTTTGATGGCTGCCGTGCCGAAAAGGGATCGTGCGAATAATAATAATGAAGGCTTTGATGTTTAGGCAAATAAGTTAGCTTTGCTTTTGTACGCTATTAAGGTAGTAAACAAGGGTATAACGGGCGCTAACTAGTTCTTGGAGGCACAAATCAACTTTGTAACTTGGTATTCTTAACGATTGAGGAAAGATGCACTTATAGTAGATTTTTTTATACCACTTAGGTGGCAGACAACCTATGGACGAGCGCAACACCAGGGGAGTCACACTCGTGCTGTCGACCTAAGAACAGAAAGATTCTGTGACGTCAGCGCAGAAGCAAGCTGGGCCCTTACCATGAACTCTTAAAACAGGTCAATATTGAACCAACTGCGAATGTCACTTTGTAATCCTGTATATTTTGATATATTTATATGACATTACAAAGTGACATTTGCAGTTGGTAGAATGACAGCAGTTCAATTATTGACCTGTTTTAAGAGTTTATGGTAAGGCCGCAGGACAAGTCTTTGGTTTTTCCGCTGCACTGACAGCACAAAACCTCTCCAGTGAGCTCTGGCTATCCTATTTACTGCCTGGAACACAACACAAGGTTACTATTAATAGCATGCATATATTCTGTAGGGCGATATTTTCATGAGATACGTGGAATTCAGATATTTCATAACATAAGTGTTGACAGTTATAGAATAATCGCACAAGGAAAGGCACACTTAAAATGAAATTCGTTCAGTTGATTGAGCATGATTGAGTGATAAACATACAAACAACTTACAAACATTCACATAAATATGTGATATTAGTAGGAAGTATGATTTTTTTTCAACAGAAATCACTCCTCACTTAACAAACTTTATACAATAACACATCTTTTTTACTTAGATTTTTGTAGCTATTGTTTAATTTAATATTATGTCTCTGTAAAAAAGAAAATTCAACAAAAAAAAAGGTTAATTATAACTGAAACATCAAAAAGCCTGCTGTCAGAATTTCATGGAACGACCGACTTTAGTACTGTAGACCGGCGCCTATTAATCCATCAATCAATTCATGTATTTGTATCGAATATGATTACATTATAAGGGTCTTAAAACTAGTGAGTACATCATATTCTGCTCCATAGAGAAAATATTAAAATTATTTGTCACTATCGAAGCACAATGAAGTTAAAATCTATCGAGGTACGAGTTCTATTGAAATTTCAAAGTCATTGACAAAGAAAGGAATCCAAACAACAACATGAGGTGTTGGTTATGCGCGCCATAGTATTGTTCCCAATACGTGTTAGTGAAGGGTATGGTCCGGTCAGGCTCATATCGGACACAATTGAAGCGTGACATTGAGCGCTCCCGCCGCGTGAGCGGAGCGGGCGAGCGCCGTGGGTGACCCCCCGCCGGGAGAGGCTAGTTATCCTCCGCCATCAGTATGCCATACTCCGCGCGCGATCCCAATTGCCTGAATTAGCATACTTAAACTGAGCCACTACCAAATTCGCCTTGTTTCGCTACCATCAAAGAAAACACCGACTGTATACAAAAATTCGCCTAAAATTCTTTAGCATACAATTCAAATTTATTCGACAAAGAAATTTTTTGTTTGATTCGTTTTCTAAATAAGAAAACACGAATTTGAATTCTATTATCCGTTATAAAGGTTGATTTTGGTGTGTACCGCGAAGTTTATAAGTGTTCACGTTAGGATTGTCAGGCGTCGAACTCTGACCCGCTGGTAATGGGCACAAATTGATCGCGGAGGCAAATTTTTCTAGTGATTATGCGGCATGATCTTAGGACGGCGTTGTGTGCTCCAAGTGTTGGCGTGTTCCTCCAAATTACTACAGAATTGGCTCACATATTGCTTTTTTAAATTTTGTGCTCATTCGTTATTCAGGTACAATCAGAATTCTCATTTCAGATATTGACTTAGTAGGCACATTTTTCTCACAGAATGCAAATACTTACAAATTATAAAAAAAGATTCTTCATGTTTTCATCGTCTCATTAGCGCAAAATAAAAAATGTATAACACGTAAGAAAGAATGTTAACGACAACAAGAATTCTGAAACTCCTAAGAATTTGTTGAAAAACTGAACATCCGTGAATTATAACTTGTAATTATAACGTCAGTCAAGTTGTATTGAAAATAATAGAAAAGGAAAATCCTCCAACTATTATATAATTAAACGTGGGATAGTGATGGTGTCCTTAATCACAAGTTAACCGCGTTTAATTGCTCATGTAACGTGACCCTGACACGGATTCGCACCACGTTTGTTATTTTATATCAACATACCAATAGAATAATGTATCAAGTCAATAATGATACGCTCTGCGCTATAGCTCGCTGGGTGTAGGCATAGTTAGGTGAATAACATGAAGATCTTCAGTGAGGACAAAATAATAGAGACGTTAAACGCAATATTATACAGCTGTAGCATTGTTCTAGCTGTTTGTGCAGCGAGATGACTAGAGAGGCGATACGTGCGTGTTCATAGAATTCTAATTGTTACTTAGTTATTGGTTTATAATGGCTAAAGGCGTCACTTCGCAGGCGTGGCTTCGCGAGAAAGCTGCCAATATGATAGACGCTCCCACGCGCGAGCCGCGGAGCTGGCGACGCGCACTCGATACCTCGACATGCTTTCGTCATTTGCCATTTAATTACCTCACCTCAGCTTACGTTCAGATAGCATGATTTTAAAATTTGTTACAATATTACAATACATTAAGCCAATACCCAGGCAAAGAAACTCTTTCACACATGAAAACTTTAGGCTTGAATTATACGGAAAAAACAAAAAGTGTATAATTATAGCAAAATCGTACAAATCAACGCGATCGCGTCTGTCCGAATTTTTTTGCTTTGATTATGCCTAACACATTTTTTTGTTTCATTCACACATTAGAAGGATAGCTGTATATTGAAGAAAGTATTGACCGTAGAGAAGACGTTTTGCATGAAATGCCATGAATCTATAGAAGAGAATGCCATGTTGCATCGACTCTAAATAATTGGGACTAAGGCAGGTATTTATTGATGATTACAGAACATTGAGCGACGACGCTCAAAAGCAAGTGAGACATCTAAGTATGAGGCCCCGGTTCGATTGCCTGATGAAGTATTACCGAACTTTTCTGTTACGAAATTCTCAGCAGCAGCATGAAGTCTGGCAAATGATCGGTCGAATTACCAACGAATGTACTGGGCCTACCAGCCGGCCGTGCAGAAGGGAAAAAATCCCGTCGATATTACTAGTCTTGAGTATAATAAGTGTAACAGTCATATAGTATCAAGTAAGTCAGTACACAATGCATTTTTATTATATAACCCGTCACCCATCAAATCACAAGCCCTATCTACCGCAATATGGCGGGTGCCCTTTACAGTGAACTAATTTTACCGCTAGACTGTTTTTTGCGTGGACAACGCGAACTTTCTCCTTGCTAATGATTATTTAATCCCGTTAACTGTACACCAGTTTTATTAGCAATAGTGGACTCTAAAGCTGCGCAAGAGTGGCGAGTGGGCTGTGAACTGCAACCTTTAGCGGTCAAGGACAAAGAAAGGATGTTATTGCACTTTCTCCCTTAGCTATTAATTAATAGCTTAGGCGATAACCTACAAATTGTAAATGTCTTATCTACATTGCAATTACTTTTATCTTTTTGATCGGCTTAACTTTTAAATTCCAGACACGGAACGGCTTTTAGTGCATCCTGTGACCTGTCAGATGATTTCACGGAGGAGAACTAAATTATAGGTCAAGGATAAATATGTTGTTAAACTAGTATATTAAGTTTAAGTGTTAAACCTTTCAACGCCGCAATATCTTCGTTATAAAAGGTGACAAATTCTTCAGCCCAGGTGCGTTGAAAGTGAAATATTCTATCCATTTTATAGCGTGTGATATTGACCTTTGATTACAATTAAACTTTAATATGCTTGTAATATCTTGCTAATATATTTTTATAGGTTACACGGAGAAAAAAATCTCGTTATACTTACTAAAATTCTGTTTGACTTAACAATATTTCTCGTTCTTTTTGTGACAGCGAGAATAATTTAGTAACGATTACAATATAATAATTCTAGTTGTCAGAACTAGTGATGGCTGTTATCCCAATAAAACAGTTTAGTAGAGATTACCAGAATAATCAGTACCTAATATTTAATTTCTTGTGATGTGAACAATATTGTTTTGTAGTATCTACAATAAGCAGATTAACGTTTACTGAATTATTTAGTAACTGTTAAGTAAGTACATGCTATTCCTACTATCTGTTTTTGTAATGAGTACTATTATTAGTGTAAAGTGTACTATATTTTATTGTAACGATAACTGTACCTTTTGTGATGATTACTGTTCACATTGTTATGTGCAATATGAATTATTGTTGTATGTACTATCTATTATTGTGATGGGTACTACCCAATTTTGTTATAGGTACTATTTGTTGTGTACTATATATGATTGCAATTATTACTAAACAATTAGGCTGCCATTCCACCAGAGATGTGCTATGTTGCTAAGTTTCCAGCCGACCAATAGGATCACTCCATTTTCGCGTCATTTTCATAGCTGACAAATGACGCGATAAAGAAGCGATCTTATTGGTCGGCTGGAAAATTTCCAACGTAGCAAGTCCCTGGTAGAATGGCAGCCTAAGTATGTAGTTTTTTCAATAAGGGTTGATCCTGGCTCGTCAGCATGGAACAGCATTTTCCTGCCGACGAGTCTGTTCCAACCATTATTATTACAAACTACATACAAATTAAATAGTACCTAATACTTACAATATCTATGGTAGAGGTAGTGGAACAAGAATAATAAATACTATTGAAATTTAAACATATATTTATATAATTTCTTTAGGAAAAAGCAACTTGATTTGCTGAGCATAATCCATCAATACTTTAGAGTCTATTCGTTTTCCGGGGTCCGCATCCAGGAGATGTTTTATTATCAAATTGCTTATTTTACGTCGGTGGTTACTAGTCAGCAGTCCATTTTCGTTGTGAGCATTAATTATTGATTTTCCTTCTGCTGTACTCATAAGTAGTTCTTCCAGGTGCTGTAAGCAAACATATTTCTTTACATAATATATAAATAAAACCTGTTATGTAGTAAAAATAACCGGCCAAATGAGAGTTCTCTACTACTAACCGTTGTTGCCGGTGGGGCTTGTGTGTTACTGCAACCTGGTGCTGGTGATGATCTACTCGGTGATGATGTTGCTTTTGGAGCAGATGAGAAGTAAAAAAAAAAAATTGCCCTGTCTCCTATGGGGCCAATCAGTTCTTTGGCAAGAGTTGCGTCTAAGAGACTCAGACAGTTAATGTCTATTTTAATAGCTGAAACAACAAACCGGTCGGTTAGTAGGCAATAAGTAGGCATGTAGAAAGTTTTAGTAAGTACCTAACTATCAAAAAGCGTAAAGGTGTCTGGGTACACAGGTATCGCAAAACAAAAGCGCACTTAAATAGGTCAGCTAGTTCAAAAGACCGAATTATTAGGTACCTAACTACCTACTTAAATAAGGTAGGTATCTACCTATACCATGAACATGCACATCCATCCATACAAAAGCTGATGACGACGATATAACGGCTGCCCACTGGCCACGCAGCGGTGCCGCCCCAAGGTGGAAGCGCAGCGAGGATCAGCGCCAGGCGCGAACTACGTTCGTGGGCGAAGTGACAGGTGCCCCGGGGCGCCGCGCGCCGCCGGTCGCCCATTTCTTTCATAATCTACTTTAATGTAGGTAGTGCCATCCATCGACCGAAAGTCCATAATGTGTATCCCGCGCCTTAGGTATCAGAATCACCCGCAACAACGTAGGTAGGTGTTGTCATGTCACACCTAACTATGTAAGTAGTAGGTATCTACCAAATTTTGAGATACGACGATCTTACTCAACTAAAACAGTACGCCCTTACTTCGATGGAAAGTGCGTCCCCGTTGCTACCCTTCCGTAGGTACCACTTATGTACTTACTAAGTGTACTTTGTTGGGACGCGCTTCCCAGTCACTATTTCGAAGATTGATCTAGCTTTGTTTATCAAATCACACAGGACAGGACTTCCAAAACAACCACTGTCCACGACCTACCTACACAGGTATTATCACAGAGTAAGTAATATACTACGGATATTATACTAGGACAGGTAGGTACCTAATCGAATAAAATTATGGCACTGTTACTTACCACTGAATACATCTGTGTATGCTCCGAGACCCCACACCTGCAGTAGAGCTTTTACTTCTTCATCCATAGTCCATTTCACTTCAAATTCACAAAAAAAAAAACAATAAAACGCACGCGCAGTCACAACGCATCCGACGAACGCTCGATGCAAACAAAAAATGGCGATTACCAACAACAAAATTCTAGTAGTAATTTGATGAGTCTTCCCCCCTCCCCCCGCGCCAATGCACCGCCGAGAGGTGCGGTGTTACTTGTACTAAACTAAATTGTAGAATCTACAGAGAGCATTGTTTATTTTACAATTTGTCTAGTAGTCATTCTCTTCCTCTTAGCGTTAATTCCCAGTCGCATCCGAAGCTTTTCAGCTCGGAGTCTGGGGTCCGCTTTATCAGTCTTAACTACGGATTTGGCTAGACCTCGATATTTTCTGTGAAGCGATTGCCATCTGACCTCCACATCCCAATGGTAACATTAGGCGATATCGAAGCTTTGCAGCTAGACTGTTGTTTTTGGATTTTTTGAGGGCTCCAACTACCCGTAACGACTGCCATAGATGTTCTTATGGCAACCGGGACCGACGGCTTAACGTGCTCTCCGAGGCACGACCAGACCAATGCAAATACCCATATTTCATGAACACAAATATTTGCACTGAGCGGGGATCGAACCCACGCCTCCTGCGTAGCGGCCGCGTTCACTACCGCTACGCCACGGAGGCTGTCATTATATTAAGCTAATAGCAGTAACTAAAATTCTGGTTATTTGTAAAGTACTATATTATTTTGTAAAGTGAACGAAAATTATTTAATGGTAACTAGAAAATGTATTAAAGATTACTATTTTATATTAGATGCAACATTTTTTGTGATTACCACTCGTTCTCGTAGTCTTGTAATTCCATTTTTTTCTCAGTGTATGCTTACTTGTGGAGTAAAATATTTTAATGGATTAAGAAAAATTAAAGAATGGATGTAAAGAAGAAGAAAAGGATGTAAATATTATTTACTAGCTTTTGCCCGCGGCTCCGCCCGCGTGGATGTCGGTTATCGCGACCAAACATAGCCTATAGCCTATGTCCTTTCTCAAGGTCTAACCTACCTCTATACCAAACTTCATTAAAATCGGTTCAGCGGATTAGTCGTAAAAGTGAGACAGACAGACAGACAGACAGGCAGAGTTACTTTCGCATTTATAATATTAGTAGGGATGTATGCTTGAGCTTGTTTAACTACGTAGTTTTTAAAAATGTAGGAAACTGTAGGTCTGTATAGTAAAAGTGTTATCTGTTTTAAATGTAACTATGAATGACTGTTTGTTTCTAAATAAATAAAAAAAAAAATAATAATAATAATAGATACATACTCATACGGAAAACGAACCCAGGATATCATGAACATTATGAACAGCGGCAACTAGGAGCCCGAAATCTCTTTCAATTCTCTCATGTCTACCTCGCACTTTTCCATCTTTCCATCATTCATGTGGTTCTAGAATGTTACTGAACCGACTGCCGTCTAAGTAAACCACCAACTCCAAGAGGAAATCTTGCCTCGTCCATCAATCAGTAACCTGGCCAGCTTGCAGGTGAGATGCCTTGGAACTCGAAGATCCTGGGGACTCCATACACTCAGCACATAGCGCGGCTTTATTATTTCATATAAGGTTCCACAAAACTTAACATTTCAAAGTTAATTTTTCTCGACTATCAACTACCCTATGCATGGATATATCTATCTATCTATCTAAAGTAACAATACTTATTTTAAATTAAATTGTAACATCAACTTCCCCAATTTGTATGAATAGCGAAACTGTACGCTCAGTATGTTTGTGTATTGTGACAACAAATAGGCCTGTCAGCCGTCTCCCGGCCATTGTGCTGCCCTCGGCCCTCGGCCGGCCTCGCAACCAGCTCTGTTTACTGAGGAATAAAATTTAACTCGCTATTTCTATTAGAAACGACGGCCATGCCTGTTAGCTGTAGCTGCGCATCAATAGAGCTAAACTTTCATATTTGCCGTAAAATTTTAGGTTATTAGTGAAGTTTTATTCCAGTTTTGTTTTTATCTGTTGTTAAACAAATGGCGCGAAAAGTATAACTTTTAGAATTGTAGACACGAAAATAACAAGATATTTCAAAATTGGAAGGTTGGGGACAAATGGTCACCTCGCTATTGTTATTATGAAGTACAATACGCAAAATACTGCGGATATAACCGTTGCACGTGTTCGTGTTTCATATAGGTTTGTGAAGCTACTTGAACGAGGGAACAGGAAATCTTATTCACATTATAGAAAAAATATCGGATTAGTGCGAATTTGGCTCGCACATCGAGGGTTTCGCACATATTCATGTCGATGGACAATATTATAGGCTTACTGAGTCCCCAAGAATTATTTGCATAAGTAATTAAAGGTCATAAATTTTAAAAGAACAGAGTGTTTATAGCAGCAGAACAAATATATAATTCGAGCAGTGACAAAAATGTGTTGTTTTTGTTTTCAAAGCTGTATGTAGGTACCTACATCTAGTTCTAAAAAGGTAGTGTCTCTAATTCCAATCAGGTGAAAAAGTTTTCCGCAGTTTATTTAGGTATTTCACAATCTAGGGTATACCCACTATATCATTAGCGTCGATTAGATTAACCCCGGTCAAGTTTACGGACGCTAGAAAACAATTCCACCACCTTGAGTTTTAAAACTCGACTAATTTCGGGTAAAGTGCCTTATCGCGCTCTGTTCGTCCTATAGATCAGTCTTTAAGTTTTCAGATAAAAAAATAGCTGGTAACAATAAAGAAATTGTAACTACAGTACCCAAGTAGTTAGGTTGGTACACAAGAATATCATAACGAGTACACATTAGTGTAACTAGCTTGTACCAACAGCCAGCTAGGACAGGGACCGCGGGTGCCCGCTGCCGGCAATTTGGCGGAGTAGCGACGTTTAATACGAGTAGGCGGGCGATGTTTGCCCTTTAAGTTTGCAGGAGCCCCGGGGCACAATTTAATTACCAAATGGAGCTTTTTTGTGATCTGTGGAGCGTGTAAACGGGGCTCGTAACGACGTGTGGACGGCGCTGGTATGCCTTTATGCCCGGCCCGAATTCCCCTGTTTCCTCGAGAACAGGTGGATCGTTACGACTGATTCGGGATTATTTAATTGCTATTGTGTGTTTTGTCAATCACGTTCCTTTGTCAAAGTCTTGTGATATAATTGGGGGGCTCTTTTACTTTAATTTTGTTTTACGTCGGCATTTGTTCTGCTTGTCTTGTTGTTTAAGGGATGTTACTGGCAGAGCGCTGCGCTGTGTACAAAGTGATGTCTGATGTATTGGTCAACAAGTACCTAATTAAAGACTAAGGGTTTAAAAAAAATAAAATACAGACAATAATATTAACGTTTCAGGTTAGCCATTTTGCTGTTTGTATGTATGGAGTTCCACTGTGTGCAGGTGTACTGATAAGGCTTTGGAGGTATTCGAGGTTGGATGATCATGATGAAAATGCAACACAAATTCTCACTTCATTTTGAATTATTTTTTGCTGTATATGTAATCATTCGTAACAGGGCACATCCCGCTAGCTGATAAAGATATCTATTCAGTTTTTTTTACCACTGAGGTGACAGACAAACACAGAGCACCAGGTGTCATATGACTTACATTAAACTATCTTTTGAGCGACTTTTTTAATTTCGATTGCTAATATTCAAACGGGTACGTATTTGAATACCTAAAATTATAATACCTAAAGTTAAATAACCTAAGTTCAAAATACCTGAAATCTAAATACCAAATGGTTTAAAATACCTAAACCACTAATACCTAAGTACTTAATACCTACATTTGAAATACCTATTGGACTAATTACCTAATGTTTAAAATGCCTAAAGTTAAAACAACAAAGGTTGATATACCAAAATTTAATATACCAAATGGTCAAAATACCTAAAAATTCTTCCAGAATGATCGATCTAAAGCAGCCCGCATCCAGCGCTTTAAAAAAAGGGACACTGCCCACCCCGACTCGGATAGGTTAGGTTAGAAGGCTAAGGCGGGAGCGGAGCGGAGCGGAGCTCCCGCATTAGCCTTCGTGGTTATTTTTTTTATGACCACACATACAAGGATTTGGAACTTCAGGATTGGAGCAGACAATCCTTGTATGAGTGGTCATAAAAAAAAATAACCACGAAGGCTAAGGCGGGAGCTCCGCTCCGCTCCGCTCCCGCCTTAGCCTTCTAACCTAACCTATCCGAGTCGGGGTGAGCAGTGTCCCTTCTTCTAAGCCGTACCACATATTATTTCCTAAATTGTCGGTATTTTAATTTTCGGTATTTAGAACTTTCGATCATATAAACATTCGGGATTTTAATATTCAGCCTTCCGTTCGTCGGGCTTATGAAATTCGATAATTTCAAATTAGGCATTGCAATACGTACTCACTATAATATCAATTTGTCATTTAAAGCTTTGGGTATTTTAAAAGTAAGTAAAACAACCATTAGGTATTTAGATTTTTGGTATTTTGAACTTAGGTTATTTAACTTTAGGTATTATAATTTTAGGTATTCAAATACTTAGCCATTTTAAACTTTCGGTATTTTAAATTTAGGTCAACCCACCATTAGGTATTTAGATTTTAGGTATTTTGAACTTAGGTTATTTAACTTTAGGTATTATAATTTTAGGTATTCAAATACGTACCCATTCAAACATTTTAGCAAGTTAATCATTTTTTTATAATAATAATCATTTATTTCTTAGAATATGGTACATACAGGTCATCTACTGAGCGTTCCATTACGTCCCATGACGATGAATCATAATAGCGCTCATATCTAGAATATTTATTTTTCTCAAAACAAAAACAAATTTAGTTTATCAGAGCACAATTTGTAAGTATGTAGGTACACATACGTTCGCTCCCACAGTCCACGGTCCAGCTAACTAGCAACACAAACGACGGTCCCTCGTTATTTTAAACAATTCGATAATGGCTCCCCCTGGCGGCCGCTGATTGTGCTACAGTTACAGCACAAAGGGCGCTGTCCCCTAATGAGCCCATGGTTCCTACAAGGACCGGCGCGGTGCCGCGGGCGGCGCCCGGCTACAGCACTAGCTTACGAGAAAATTCTATATTTTATTTTCGCTTTATATGTGAAGGTTGAAAATTTTATTGTTAGGAGAATTTGATAAACAAACTTAGTTCAAAAGATCAGAAGACTTCATAGTTTGATCTACGTTGTAGTCAAAATGTTACAGACACCTACGCAGTTTTTTAATTAAAAAAAATAAAATAATTTGAAGTGCTTTTAATAGGGCTCCGTGAAGACACAAAGTAGGTAGGTATTAACTCTGTTGTATTGGTATCAATTTCCTCGTTACGAAAATTTTACTGAGTACGTTGGGCATAAATGCATCCATTATGGCAAGATCAAGCAAGATGGTGATTATTTTTTGTAGTTATTTTTATAAAAGGCGACCCAAGGGGGATGTCATCTAATATGTTATTGTGTACTAAGTATAAGTAATACCCAAAAGTCCTATCAGACTCAGAAACTTTTCTACCCATATTAATAAATGTCATCAAAGTCTCATCGCTATTAGAAATTCTTAGGTATAGAAATTCATAGAGAACAAACAACCAAAAATATTAAACATTTGTAGCCTAGATACATCACTGTTGGATGAACCATTTAACTAAGTAGGCTAGATATAAAGCCACTGCTCCACGCGCGGTATAATGTTACCCAGCTATAGGTACATCGGCCAGTACATGCTAGCTCATCTACATACATGCAAATAGTAGGCCCCGGCATGTCCCGCCACTCGCCGGCGAATCACACGACACGCTCATAAAGGTGACACTTTAAACAAACTGCGTGCGCAGGCCGCGGGGCGCGCCGACCAATCGCGGCCCTCCGCGCGACATGTAAATGTTCTATATTCAAATCAGTTTAAAATCAAAACGCGCATGCACGCGTCGCTACTTTTTATTGGCGCTTTGCATACAAAAGGGTTCTTTTGAAGTTGCGATTTGATGCGCGCGTTCCACTAAAATAAGGGTTGAATTCTTTAGGGTATTATTCAACCCTTCCGATCTGCAACCCTTTTTGGGTGCAGCTGTTTTTTAGCATCATGTTTAGTAGTGCCACGCGACGTTTGGGTCTAACACGTTTTTTGCCACGGCATGTCTCGGAGTGTCATAAACTGCAGTTTTAAAACTCATGTGTCAGTCACACCTGGTGGTAGTTTTTGCTGTCGCCGGTGATTTATTATTCGCGCGTGTTCATTGTTATGAGTGAGTTTAATATCCGGAGTAGGCAACGATCTGGGGAAAGAAAGGTGGTCTTAGATCAGCTATTACTACTTAATTTGTCTATTGTTAATTTTGTATGCTTTTGTTACTTGTTTGCAGCATATCTATTGAGTTTATGCTATATGTTTATGGTCTAACTCATTAAAAAATTTGAAGTAGTTATAAATTTTATACGTCTCTACGTCAGGATTAACACCCTCACCCTCCGAGGGTGATAATGCACTCTGAGGGTGTTAATGCACCCTCAGAGTGCATTAACACCCTCATTTACCCGTTGTTTTCGGTTTCACGCAAAAATAGGCAATGATAAAGGTAGTCGTTAACGGGAGATTTTTTCAAATTCTTTGCAAACCAAAAAAACTAATAAGACTTTCTCTCGATTTGGGAACAGAATCTTAAGAACAGCAATTTTATTGTTACACTTAAATTTTTATTTAAAAATAACTGCAGCTGCCTTACCGTATAATGATAATAGTTGAAAGTAACGCCACGAAATGAATTGCTCTGTGGTTCTCCAACCAACAGGAGGATGTAAAAAGTACAGTGCAGTTATCCACTTCATCGTTAGCCTTGATCTGATGAAGCCCGAGATCTGTTATTGTACTTCACGCACAAAAAAGGCATTTCACAAATCAAACAGTGTTTATTCGTGCAGTAGCTGCTCTGTGCTACATAGGTGTATCCAGTGGTTTCAATATGATAGTGTTAAAAGCCATATACAGGGTGCGTCTGCAAACAGGGCGCGCTGTGTGTAGCCATCAGCTAATGTGATGTCGCACGGTGTCGAGTTGCCGCCGCGTGTCACACCTATACGACATTGTTTATGAAGTCTAGTACATATATATACAGTACCTACTGTGGTTGCATGATCAAGGGCCCTGTATTGGAAAAAATTGAGTAGCACCTAGAATGTCATCATCATAATTTTAGCATTGTTACCGGTTGCAACCAAGGTTTTTAAAATGACTCAGGGGTTCTCATTCTTTTACTCTGTTATTATATGGTTTTTATCGGAACGGCTGTCGTCTGACATCTCAATCTCGAAAAAAGAGCCCGCCAAAGACTCTTCCGTTAGTCAGTAGGTGTACGGATTGCAGGTGAGGGTGACTTGGCCCCAAAGGTTCTAGTGAAGCCAATATATCCAGGGCTGTGTGAATAAAACTAATAATAGAGCGTGTAGCTTACTGGTTAAGTAGTCGGCCTTACAATCGAGAGGTCCTGGGTTCGAACCCAAAGTGTAAGGGCCACATTACACTACGTGAACCCACTCCTAATACAAGCAATTTAAGATAAGATAAGATAAGATAAGATATTCTTTATTGTACACCATAAAAAGATTTAGCTGGACAGGTTAACGGGAATTCTAATAAATTTGATTACTAGTACCTTCTCTTTAAAAAAAAGCTAACAGTAAAGTAGGAATTCTTTTCACGAGACAGTGAACGCGCATAACTTCTCATTAAAACGTCATCGGTCATATCGGCACACATACCTACGCCAATCAACTTTTAACCTTTTTATGTAGTGTGACTTTAAAAAATTGTGCAAACAAAATATTGTTAGAATGTTCGATACTAATGGGAAGGAATTTCGTATAAAATAAACAGTGTGCGTAAGAATTACAAAGGCTTATGGCGGCGGCGAGCTAAATATTTGCGAACGCGTATCGTGCACACTTCGATAATTGCGGCCATTAGCGCTCATATCGCCGATATGGCCGCATTACCCGTGGTTAATGTCGGAAATGAAATATCCGGCGCGGCCCGCTCCGCAGCCGTCTCGCTGAGACACAATACGCACTGATACGATCACACGCTGCTTCTTTATACTTCATCTTTGTGCTCTTAGGTATTATTCCAAAATAGGTTCGACATAGGTTCTTCGTCCGCGGTGGGTTGACACAAACCACGTCCTCTTGTGAATTTGTAAAAATGATGTTATTATACAGACCTACTTCTTATCAAATATCTAGATATAGTACATTCAGTTAAGTATTCTATTAAATGAAGAGGTGAGAGGTAGAAGTTAAATACTCTATTTAAAACCTGTAAGAATTTGCGCGACAAATTGATGAAATTGATCTAACAAGTCATGTTTTACCAACCGAATGGTAAGCGTTTAGAAGTAATCTCTTGGTCATCGTAGCATTGTTGCTATTCAAATACAAATAAACATGAAAATTAAAATATAAATGTTATCCTGTATGTGTTTGTTTGTACACATAATTTCACATAAACGAAGCGTTTCCACAGCCGAGTGCGGACTATCGCCCGTGCCTAGTTACGTTTGACAAACATCGGAAACATCAGCCGGCCCCGTTTTTTCCTAAAACACGATACAACGCAAATATCCCGTTTTCTCCTATTTGCCTTCACTTTGCTATATTTGTGCGAAATTATTTTAGTCCGGAGACGTTTCTCGTTACCTCGGTGTGGGTTTCACGGAAGAGAAATAACATTTAGAGCGGTAAAGTGCGGCGATCGTTTTGTTGCGATGACGGATTTAACTTACGACCTTTTCCTTATTGGGCGACGTAATGACGTCACAATACAGCGCACTTTTATTTACGGGCTGTTCTTTCATCGGGAAGACGAATCGTTTAATTTGTGGCTTGTTAAAGGAATCAGGTTATGTTTGGCTGTTTGTTGCTAGGATTGTATTGGTTGTTGGATCAAACCTTGATCCAACAAATCAAAATATAACAGTCTAATTTTTACATTTATTTATACAAAAGGTTCAAAAATACGTATGTATTGAGATCTAAAAGGGTTCAGGGTTTAATTTAAACGTCAAGCAAGACATTAACTTGGAATTCATAGTAATAACATAAATACTACGATTGATACGATAACCATCGGTAATAGCTTAGTATCTAGTGGGTTGTGTTAGTTCATAGCAAGAAATATAGCATCAACCTATTTTGTTTGTGATCATCTGCACTGTGCAAATTGACCAGTATATCACTGTGATTTTCTACGAAGAGAAATCTATAAATTTAAGCATTTTTAAGCCTATGAAACTGTTCTGTAACGACTTGTAAGAGCGTCGAAACTTCTCAAAGGCGTTAAATGTCTTATTATAAGCTATTAGAGCAAGATAAAGAGTAGGTATGCATTATAGACGATCTAAATAGTTTTATTCAGAAGTAAATTGAACACCAGGTATAAAACGTAGCCTAAATTGTACCACACATTTACAAGATAACATAAATATATCTCTCCAGCAGCGCCATTATCCCAACCCTCATTTGCCTGCAAACGATCAATACAATTACTCATTCATATACGAACTTACCCCATCCAGAGAGCGGCGGGAGGCTGGAGGAGTTCGGAGGGAGAGGAGAGCCAACCCTTTCCCTCCTGGGCCATCCATCACCGACGACTAGCGAAATGTATTTTAATCCAGTGCCCCGCGCGCCGTCGCTTCATGAAACGTGAAAAATGATCCCACTGTGCACACACACATACATACACAGACACACACACCGTGTCAACATATAGAGTTAAGTAGGAGGTGCGAATGTGAGCGTGTACCTACGGGCTGATGTTATTATTTCCAACATTTTGGATGTTTAAGTTAATAGGCCCTTGGTTTTTGGGAGGTAGGTGACAGACAAGATGTGAGTGATGCTTCTCGTTTATAGGAGCCGGTTATCACCAGGCGGTATACACACTGTTGCCTTCTATATTATTTAAAAAAAAGAAAGAAATAAGACTATATACAAACTCTGTAGACGCAGCAAGTGTAATTACAACGTGGCGTAAAAGATAGTTACCCCTTAGGTTATACGAGTATACATACATCCCATGACATGTACACATTGATAATTTGAAGAACAAAATTGGCATTAGAAACAAAACCGTTTTTCATGCCGTTCTTTGCCATGCATTCTGTTTGCTAACAAAGTGTACTGCTGCTGTTTTAGTTATGTAGATAAGTAAGTTAGTGGCGATTCAAGCACTACAATAAAATAGCGAATTTGCAATCATCTTTGTTATTTTATCATTATTTCCTTATGATTATGAAACTGTGTGCCAAAATTGTGACGCTCATTTACAACTTTCGTTTTATTTGATCAATAATACAAGTTACAACCATGATTATAATCATGTAATTTTTTGACATAAAGAAATAAATAAAGTTGTGTTATCTAATTACCGCGCGTAGGAAAACGGAAGGTGGGACATCCCCTAGCCAGGTGGACCGACGACCTGCGAAAGGTGGCTGGGACGGACTGGATGCGGAAGGCGGAGGATCGGCAAACGTGGCGCATATTGGGAGAGGCCTATGTCCAGCAGTGGACTGCAGTAGGCTAATTGATTGCTTGATTGATTGATCTAATTATTGAAGTTGGTAGGTAACTGACATTGGGCTATTAAAATGACACTCGTATCAACGAGTGATTCTATTCGCTATTCCTGGCGCTAGTCTACTCTAAAACGGTTGTCCTTAGCTATTCAAGCATCGGTTATCCTAAAGAGTATGCGTGAAGTTGTATAGTTGGAAACGTTCCCATGGGCTTTCCCAGATTCCTCCATGTTGCCGGGGCTCCCATTAATCATACACAAATTGTAGCGACCCTCCTAGACCCGCGTCCCACGTGATATGTAAGCTTCAATTGAGCCAGTCATGGCGCTTCCTATTGACAACGTTCTAAGGAACCTTCATTCACTATCTGCAGTCAGCCCACTGACTGGAAGCGATGAAGTGAACGATGAACGAACTATTGTAGCGGTTAAATGGTCGCCTATTTTGCCGTCACTGTGAAATTGCGCTTTTGGGAATATTTTTAAGAAAAAATTCGTTTCGTGTTATCAAATAAATACACATTGATTGTTCCGATAGATACGACTATCGTTTTAATGAATATCACGTTTGTTTTATCATAATACATTTCGAAGAAGCTAAAAATTTCTCAAATACTTACATAGTTATCTTATTAAACTGAAATAGGGTGACATTATTTTTTGCCCTTTCATAAATCCTATATTGTTGAAGATCTTTGTTATATATTACTGTCGAAAATTTAAGTTTTTTTTTATACCACTTAGGTGGCAGACAAGCACACGGCCCACCTGATGGAAAGTGGTTACCGTGGCCTATGGACGTATGCAACACCAGGGACGTCACACTCGCGCTGCCGACCCTGAAGAAACCTTCTAATGCCCTTCTTGAAGAACCCCATATTGTAGTCGCTTGAGAAAACCACCATCGTATTCAATAAAACATAATTATTTAACATCTGCGATCGTTAGATTTTGTGTTATGGTGTTATGTTTTTCACTTGCTTTTCTCCAGCTGTGGTTACAAGTGGATAACAAAATAACACAAAATGAATGCCGCTAAAACCAGTTTTATTTTCATAAATCTTTACGATTTACATAGTAACGAAGACAACTCCATTATCTGAACATTAATACCACACCGATCTTTGTATTGCAAAGGTTAGATGGCCATTGCTTGCTAATAAAGCTGATCAGCTAGACAGCAAAAGATTTTGAGTGCCTTGTACCGAAGTACCTCATAAGGACTGACACATCAGCCTAATGCGTGTACCACAAGTGCGGCACTTGCCACTACATCGCCGCTCCAGTATCGGCTCGTAATATTCATGAGCCACTTTATAGGTTCTAGATATGATCGCTCAATAAATGTGACGGTCCTGACCCTATCCCGTGACGTCATACTCATAATAGTGAATGTTTTATTGTGACGTTATGCGTATCTCCCTGGATTACTAAAACATCTGTCCCGGAAAATTCACTCTCGAAGCGTTTATCGGCTCCTTGAGGGTAGATAGAGAAAAAACTGCAATAACGCGGTGTCATAACAAAGACGCCACCGCCGGCCGATAATACTATGATTAATACCCGGCGTTATCTTGAGAGTGCAGGCCTCGCCCGCCCTAAGGAAACCGCAGCGCCGCCTGTCCACTGAAAGACTCAAGCGACGCGATTGCCACGCTGAATTTCAACTCTGTTTTCAAGTAGCTAACGTTGAGAGTTGTTTGACGAATTACCTGTTTAAGGTATTCTCCGGACCCGACATAAGAGTTACGGATTTCGCATAATGCATATTATATTCGTGCGGGGGTGGCTGTGAGGGTGCGCGCTGGCGAGGAGGCCGCGGGGTGAGGCCGGTAGACGCGCGGCGGGGGGAGGGGGGGGGGGAGGTCGGGAGGGACGCGAGGGAGGACCGCGTGACCGCACGTCTTTTGCACGCGACAAGCTCTCGACATTTTTTTATTATTATTGCGCTTCGATGGAATTTATTCCACCAAGGGTCGGTAATAGAATAGCGGGCACGCTCGTTTTGGCCCTAATAGCGATTTTGAATATCATTTTTAAATCACATAATGGAGTGTGCTCGCCTTTTTACAGTTATTTTTAAGGGGCGAGCGCGAGGGTCGTGATCTATGAATTTTGTGGCATCATTCCACACGAATGTGCGAACATTTTATGGATTAGTGAACAGCATTAACTAACTTAACATTCAAATTAAATCAATTATTTATATTCATGTAGCTAATAAAGAAAACATTGAGATTATTGAGTCCACATTTACAGTTACATTTACAAGGGGTAAAGCTTGCGAGAAAAGAATCTGCCAATAAAATCTCACGACCAATCTTTTCCAATCGCCAGTAATTGCATTGATTTTGTTTACAAACTGTATCGACAACTGTCATACTGCAAATAATAATACGCTATACCTGAAGAATGATTATGTAATGTAAAGTATTAAAATGTTATCCTGAACGATAAATTGTTATAATGTAGATAATAGTAGCATCAACTTAATGGCGAATAAAAAGGGGGTTCGAGTAACATCGAAAATTATCTACCTGAATAAATATTTTCGTTAAAGAAATGTGAGATGTAGCATGAATCATAACAAAATTAATTAGAGAAAACATAGATGCTTATAACAGTTTAGATATTAGAAAATCGGCGCTAGTTCGGCTGTACGAGGCATCGGGCAGCAGGCAGCGGACCACAGGCACAAAATATAATTACTATAATTAATTTCGCGCACCGCCGGCCACAGATTAAACAAACGATTAATAGTGCGGCCATGGCGATGTTAATCTTAGCCTTCACCGGCAGGTGGCGCTAGTGGCGCATTGTCAATAATCGCGGGCATTATGAGAAATGTGCGGAGAGTGCAGCGGGGAGGTGTAATTATACGCGGAGGGTGGGAGGGGGCGCCCCCACCTCCCTCGGTGGACCTCCCCGCTGTCATATGCACTCATATTTATGTTAATTGTAGGTGATGTGTATGTGTGTGTGGGTAGATTTATACTCGTATGAATTAGAGCTATTGAAGAAAAATAGCGTTTCTATTTTGATAGTTTTTTTGAAAGTATGGAAGCAGACACGCTTGTAGTTTATACTTGCCATAATTTGATGTCAAAAAATGTTTGCCGGGAAAAAAATTGGTAGGGAGGTTGGGCTATGCTTTAGTCATTTTCCTTTCTTTTTCTATATTTTAACTCGGTTCTTTCCTACCGTCCACCTTCCCAGACCACCTGGGTGTACGGTGGTAATTCTTTTTTAACTACGGTTCACCTAACTTTTTACAATTTCAATTTATACATTTATGATGACCCATTTCCTAAGGTTGGTCTTGCAGTTTTTATCCCTGAACAATCAATCAATCAAGTAGCCTATTATAGTCCGCTGCTAGACATAGACCTCCCAAATGAGCGCTTTTCCTGATGTCTGTAGTAAAATATGATTTCCTTGTTCACAGATTTCGTGGACAAATACAATTCGTGAGGACTCAGGAATGTACTGTAACATATCAGTAATACATACGTAGTGGAGGTAATTATTATAAAACATTAATCATTGATTTGATTTTTTGCGATAGAAAAACTCTAACTCTAAGACTGTCCTATAATATGAATTGGTTACTAATATTATTTGGAATCTTCCCATATCCAACCAGAGTGGCCCCTTATACTTTTTTTTTTTAATTTTTTTATATAGGAAACGTCAATTTGACTTCGCCTTGCCTGATGGTAAGCTGAGAGCAAAGTCTTGGAACGAGTCACCATTATAGACACGTACTATGCTACAATGGTGGCACTCAGCTTGACGGCCTCATCAGATGCTTTTTCACGCCCCGCTTAAAGGACCCGGGACTGTTGGATTCATAGAATCGAAGCTACCACACAACACGTACTGCGTGGTAATGTTATCTCACTTCACTGAAATAAAATAGTAATCTTAGTTTGTATAATTGTATGTTTATTTACAGATTAGCAGAATCGTGACTTCACGCGAAGGCGTCGGTGGTGGCAGCCATGTTGAAATACGCTTTGAAGCAGATGGGGAATAGCTAGTTATCAAATAAATTATACAAGTACAATATAACTGTTCACGGGTCGTTTTCTTTTAGCTTGCCATTCCAAAACCTAAGGAGCGACTATGTAAGTATCATATTACCAGCATAGCATACGAATAAAAAACTCAAAATCTGAGACACTTTCGCAATAAGGAGAGTGCTCTTAAGAAATGTGCGTTTAGTTTTTTACACCACTTAGGTGGCAGACAAGCACAGGGCCCACCTGATGGAAAGTGGTTACCATGGCCTATGGGCGTGTGCAATAACAGAGGAATCACACTGGTACTGCCGACCCTGTAAGAATAGAGTTGAAGTTGTTTTAGGGTTAGCTACGAGTAGTTTCGAAATTTTGATATTATTTTCATTGCGTTTCTAATCTTGAAGTTTATATACGTAGACAATAACATATCTTGGGTTGATTCTTTGATTACTTTGGGGAGAAACTAAAAATATCTCGCAGGTACGAGCTGAAAGTTTAACGTTATAAAATTTTATCGCATGTTTGGTACAGTAGTTTAGTAGTTCGGCAGTAGGAAATTAAAAATCCTTTTAAACTTAAGATCCAAACTTTAGCAGTATTTTTAATATGTCATCGAAGTAGAAGGTCTGTAGTTGAGCCATTAAAAGAACAAACAGTAATAAGACGATCTCTTAGTTGTCACAAATATTGTTATCTTTATTTTATTAAAGTCATGAAATAAAATTAGCAATTGTTCAACCAATTCAGTCCGGCCAAAGAAATGACTCCTAATTTCTGTGATAACATATACGTACTTTGTTCATGCTAATAATATACATACACACATACGACAACTAAATTCAGACTTTTCTATAAAGGTAATAACACCCAACACATCAAAATTAAACGTATTTAAATAGCAATATTTAATTTTGCTATTTAGACAAGCTGAACTTATAATGACGCCTTTTATCGAACTAGAGAGTACTAGGGAGATGGGAGGGGGGGGGGGGGGGGAGGAGGTGTCAACTAGCTTTGACCAGCGCTGCATGCATTGTCTGCTCCCCCTCCTCTTGCAGGAGATTAGAAGAGCAAATTGTTGTTCGAATGATTGAATATTGAAGTCTTTACTAGCTTTGTAATGCGAAATAAATCTCGAAAGAAGATGGGTTATATTATATTAGTATAGAATAACAGTCATTTTTTATTTGGTACACGTCAGGAAATGCTGTACTTCTTTCTAATGGATAATTATATTCATAAATAATTAATTAATTAATAATTTTAGGTAATTTGTTTTTTTTAACAGTAGAGATTTGGCGGGTTGACTACAAGGATTGGTTGTGGTCTAATATTGAAAGGAATTTGACTACATAATTAATGGGTTTCGTTTTGAAATTAAACTAGATTGATTATAAAAAGAAATGAAGCTCGTGTCCTGTAAATATTTCAGGGCAGCTTACTACGGCGTAGCGGCCAGTGGGCGCTGCGCTGGGAGCTACGGTTACGTGCTACGGGACCAGCTACGGTGCTACACGATCAGAGGTTGGTATTCACTTTACTTTCAAAATTTTCTTATAGCGTAGATAATATGAGGGTCCAAATAACAAAGATGACGAAATGTTTACGGTGATAACTAACTGAATGAGATTCGATCTCACGACCTGTCTATTGCAAGTCCAACGCCTTAGCTATTAGACTAAATCATATTTGAATAAAGATCCACACGTGAAGAGAAATAAGATGGCTTTTGGGTGTGGTTACAAGTACAGCGAGATAACATGTATTGTTCGCCACAAGTCAGCAGCGTCGCCGTTAGCCGTCAGCGTCTCCTAACGTCTAGTTAGCCGTGGCCAGACGTCCGCGCGTCACCGGCCACATCTATACGTCTTTTCTGCACGTCCGAGTGTGTGTAATGTCGCCTCGCGTTCTCCTCTACAAAACGACCACACTAACTAGACCCCTCGCAGTTCTTCTCCTACCTTCGAGTTGAAATAGTTACAATGTGCATAGGGGGGCGCGGGAGGCCTGGGTACGATGGTAATGGATCGTACATATTTCTGCAATTGATTAGGCGGGGGCGGTTGCCATGGCGACGGGCTGCACTCCACCCCCCGCCCCGGCTCACCCCCGGCGCGCCCCGCGAATCCGCTCATTGTGCAGACCAAGTTATGTTCGCATTGACACATTACTTTAGAAGTTAGAAAATAATGAAGTGTCGCAAGATTTAGGTGGCTCGTTCAAATGGCCGGGTGAATGGACAATTCTTGGACGTATTTCAGAATTTACCAGAAATATTATCTTATAATATACCATTTTAAGTTGGTGCTACGTACTAGAAGCTATTAAGAACTAATTAATTGTTGCTTTTTAGTAAAATTTTACAAGCAATTTCGTTGCAACGTTGAAATAAAGTATCTAACCTAAAGGTTCAAACATGCATAAAATATTTACAATGTGAAGATATTCTAATGCCTTAAGTTAAAATAAAACTATTAATAAAACAAGCTTCTCTTTAAAGAATCTGTTGTTATAAAACGATAATATGGATGACTGGTAGAGAAGGCCTATGGCATTTACTCCGCCTGTGTACATCTGGCATAAATAAATAATAATAATTTTATGCACGGGTTCTGCTTATTTAGAAAGCTTGTATCACGCAATTTTTCTACGAAGATTTGGCTTTTAAAGTATGAACAATTTAATTCTTTATTTGTTTCAAAGATAGGTACTACCGGTTATCCACAAAAGACAGGTAAAGTATCTAATGGAATATCAGTTTACTCGTTTTTATCGGTACGACTCAACAGAATCGCCAATAAATCAAATCTAATTTACCTATTACCTCACTGAATACATTCAGTACAAAAAAGTAGATATTAAGAGAAATACCTCATAGCTTTTATCGTTTATTCATCGACTACATTACCACGAACATCGCGCACAGCACGTGAAGGCTATCCACCGCTTGATTTATTGACTAGCGCTGATTGAAACACCAAATAATCATGAAACGATCAGGTATTCATAGCCTTGATGCAGGCTTCACTGGAATTGATTAATGGCCCCCATTATTTACTACTACTAATTATGTAGCTCGTGAATTGTAATTTTTAATGGGACTTCTTGTATTCGATGTTGAGTGACAGGATAATACAAGGTAATTTCTAGCCGCGAGAATTTGCGTGGCTGCAGTGATGTCACCTCTTTGGTTCATGCTAGACTAGCACTAGCTATTACCCGTAGCTCTGCCCGCATAGAGTTCTGATCCTGTTCTCGGAATCAATGGGGACATATTCCAAGAATAAAAAGTAGCATATATGTTATACTAAAGTATAATCACTATATCAAATTTCTTTTCATTTGAATGTATGGGATTTGACGTTTTGACATACGTTGACATCTGTCATATACGTCAAATCCCATACATTCGTCAGATCCGTTTAGCAATTTCTGCGTGATTGAGTTAACAAACACTCAAACTTGGTTTAACGTTCTTACCAACTAAATTCCTCAAAACTGCTGTTACCTATACGTTAGTCGTATATATTGGTCGTAGTGAACACTCGAGTTACGGCACAGAGCGCTGCAGATCCTAAATCCAAGAATGCAATAAACGAGCATGAGATATTTTCAATCAGAGCGCGACGGAACCAATCGGATACCTGCTTTAATTGCCGCAAGTAATTGCGCCCCTTGTTGTCTACGGGTCTCTAAACTAGGGCTGGAAGCCATCGGGTTTTAAGTTAATTTGCTCGCTGGAGGCTAATCTTGCGCCTAATTATTGCACCCCAGCGGGCAGAGGGGTGAGAGGGGAGGGGGAGGGCACCTGCCGCCATATCAATTGATTCGATGTTCCTTAGTTTGGGAAGTACGTGGTTAAAGTTTTTTGTATGTAGGCGATGTAGGTAGACCTATCAGTGAATTTATAATAATTTAGACCTCGCTATAATTGAAGGTCTGGCATGTGGTGTCAGTAAAATTAAAGAAAACTGTGGGACTGTGCGCGTTGTAACTTATGAATCTAACTGCATAGTTTTTTTTTAGCAATTATCGGCATAGCGCATACTGGATAAAAAGAAAATAAACTAAAAATATTATGATAATAATAAATTAAGAGTTGGTCTAATTCGACATCCAAGATTTGCTTAACATGAGTTATTCCGGTTGGATACCCCGTATTTGATACCCTGGGGATCAGTTTATTTTTATAATATTTTCTATTCCGCTTGGATCCACCATTTTTTTTTTATACCACTTAGGTGGCAGACAAGCACACGGCCCACCTGATGGAAAGTGGTGCAGGGTATCACAAATACATGTAAATACTATATTCCGGTTGGATACCCCAGTTACATACATAGTTCTGGTTCTTCTTCTGTCGTATGGACGCCATACTACATATTTTGTGTACGTGTAAATTCCTATTTTCCCAGTGTACTGCTACCCATATTACGTTCACAGAGATGGTCAGCAGTTCCTCCAGTGTACATACATAAGCAGATGGGCCATAGTATGTGACCTTTGTGATCTCTGCGTTAATGCGAATCCTTATACAATTGAGGTCATTCCTAAGTATTGATTCTATTAGGTAAAGAAATAACGAAGCAGGGGTTGCAAATGAGCCTGCCGTTTAAACTAAACACCCAATTCAATCAGTACATGAACGTTTATCGATACCATTGAGTGCCGGAGTGCCGAGAGGCCCTAAAGACCGGACCTACCGTAACGAGGAGGCGAGTGTCGCGAGAGGCTTAATTACGCCCCGGGCCCTGCAGGGGGGAGGACCCCTCGCTCCATGGAAGGGGGGGGGGGACGTACAGGCGCAGGGGGGAGTCTGGCGACGGATATGTGCATAGAGGTGTTTCGGTTTAACGAGATATTTGCTTTGCACGAATGCAATTACACAATATTTTTTTGCGGTAATTAAATTGCGGTAAAAAAACAACTCAAGTAGGAATAGTTTGGTTGGGGATCAGACTGCAGTCACTCATGTAAAAGTCAAAATTAAACAAAATTTATGGAAAGGAGTAAAATGAACCCCGGGTTCTAACCGGGATTGCTTGCTTGGGGAGAGAGTTCTGATGTAATATTATTATGCAACACGCTGATAAAATCAATCTATATTGGAAAAAGCGAATGCTCAAGTCGGGACTTGAACCCGGGACCAGTCCCATAAAGGGCAATGTTCATTAAACGCTCTCTTGTGTGTAACAAACAAGTATATAGAGATTATACATAAATTATTCTAAACGACACGTGGCTATTTCACGCCAATGCATAACAAAGTTATCAATTATAACCCCTTTTTTACAACAAAGTCCCACCCCTTTGTCGTATGCAAAAAAGGGGTTCCTATATTCAAATGTTTATTTAAAATAGCTAAGGGGATGACGGTTTAAAAGGCAGATAAGATTGTTAACCAACCCCTTTAAAGTGTACGTGTGCCTATGTAAACAAGCTTTTTATGTTGAATAGCCCCTCCCATATCGTAAATAAGATTTGCTCATATTAACTTAGTGGGATACATACAGCGTACAATCTTTGTTTCACATTAAGTTGATCTCATCTTTCATTTAAGTGTTTATAATAATATTTAAGTGCTTGTGTAGTCTGTTTTAAGTTAAGTTTTGTTCAATCTTGTATTATGAATGTATGTTTAAAAAGAAAATATGAGTGCACTAAAATCATTTAAAAAAAATATAACAATATCGCTTAAATAATGAAAGGATTCTAACGATACCTAACTCATAAAAATATGTTTAGGTATTTAAAAGTTATGGTAGGATAAATTAATTCATATACGCATACGAACTCGGTAAACACTACACTTGTTTATGTGCAGTCGTGTAGAAACCCGATAAGTAACCATTCAATATTGTAACCAAGAAATTTGTACGAAATTTGAGCACACTTACAACAGCACGACACGTCGCCAGGCTCCTAACCCTCGTCCATGTCCAAATGAATGCAATATCGATCGCCTCTCCCTACATAATGAGTCGTGCTCATCAGCTTATGTAAATACACGCACGCGCTCCCCCGACGTGGCAACACTGCGATATAAGGGCAGGGGGCACACTGCCATCGATCGCGGGATGCATGCATAATGTATGCAACTACCCTCTGTTTAGTGAGGACGCATAATGTTGTGTCTGCCGCTATGGGCTATCAATCTTAATTTGTTTACAGTTTTTGTGAATGAACAACTAGCTTAAAGCGCGTTGAACATGATTAGAATCTGTTAGTTTTTTTGCGCATGGAAACCCGATTGGAAACAAAAATGTATCATAAAAGAAAATACAAGACGAAAAGGAATATAAAAACTTTATTTCAGTTTTATAGTCACAGAATCACTACAATCTTACAGTAAGTGCAAATAATGTCGTATAAAGATTCGTTGAATTTGATTCATCATTACTTTCGTCATTAAAATAAGATAATAAAATTATAATTATCACATGACATGTAATTGGCGTGTATAAAAGCTCTGTGGAGCGAAGAATTTATCCTGTACGTAACCTGTGAGGGCAAGGTTTATTTAAGCCTAATAAGATAGTTTAGAAGTGGTCGTTACCGCGCGCTCTGTGCGTATTGTCTGCGAGGTATTTAATCACGTGGTGCGGTGATTGCCGCGAGGAATGCGACTTTCCGAGAGTCGTTATTTATAGATTTATTAAATTAATAACTTTCGCCTAACGTCTTTATCTGAAAAGTTCTTCCCATGACTTTGAGGTCAATAAAACGACGTAAAGTATCGCCAGTTATGGTCATTAATAAGTCGCACGGTGCTGGTGCTCGTAGGTGCGAGTTAGGTTCGCGCGATTAATTTGTGGCAAACTATCAGTGGGTTGGTACTGCCAATATTAGTGTTGTTAGAACTTGGATAAGAAGACGAAATAGTGGTGCTGGCATAAAATTCAACGCTTAAATGAGTTGTCATAGCTTGAAGCAGATCGGTAACGGCTAGTAAGCAGCAGATTCTATGTTAGTTATATTTGAGGGAATGGGATTCATTATTATTTATTGAGTCAAATGGCGGGCTGTTGTTTCTGCCTACCCCTGAGAGAAATAGGCGTGACCGTATCATGTTATTATTATTTGTTCAACTTTACCAATTTTCATTTTAATTGTTGCTGGCTTCACGCTCGGCATATTCATAGGTTATGTTAATTCTAGAGCATAACACTAATAAATAAAAATATATAGAACTTGTTTTTTTATGAAACTGATCAGTTTGCTGTGTAAGGCCCGGCCCTTCGCTGCAGTTCTCGGCTGGCCAGTCCAATCTTTCATAAGGCGGTACAGTAATAAATTGAAGTGCATTTCCTCGCGTCACCGGCGCGGGCGCGTCGCGTCGTCGTCCCGGCTTTATTAAATGTGCTTTATTAGCGTTTAACGTCGTTCCGATATTGGATCACAGTTTATGGCTCCTTTACTGCGTTTTAAACATTTAATTCTTAATATCACGTAATTAAGCTCCATAGAGATGTTGACGAGGCGGGAATTTACTTTATTAGTTTAGATGAGTGACTCATACTGGAGTCTGTTTAACTATCGGTGTGATAGAACCGGCTCAAGGTTTATTGATATAATTATGTTATATCATATAAATAAATCTAAACCGATTCCCATATCAAGAGGTTGTTATTTAAAATTTCCAGTCATTTTTATTTATTTAAACTTTATTGTACACTAATAAAACAGTACATGTGCGAAAGGCATTAACAAAAGAAAATGTACAACTGAACCGACGACGTACGAGGTAAAATCCATATCCATACTAATATTATAAATGTGAAAGTAACTCTGTCTGTCAGTCTGTTACGCTTTCATGCCTAAACCACTGAACCGATTTTGATGAAATTTGGTATAGGGGTAGATTAGACCTTGAGAAAGGACTAATCTATGGCTATGTTTGGTCGCGATAACCGACATCTACTCAGACAGACTCTCTTACCTAGTTCATTGTGATTCATAGTAATAATTGTTCTTTGTAAAACTTCGCAAATTATCATAGAAGATAGATAAAAACAAGTTGAACGGTTAATAATTTATAAACATAATAGGTATTAAAACTTTCATGGTCTTTCATATTATCTCAGCCTCTCAGTTTTAATATAATACATTGTAAATAACCCTTTAACTCTAATAGTATAGTCTTATTTACATGTTTGTTACGTTCCAGTTCAACTAAATAATTTTAGGTGAGAATTTTTAGGTGATTAAAAAACACATTTCAATCAATCAATTTTGGCCGGCAGCCTTTCACTGATCACAGTCCTGTGCCATACCACCAGATTCCTTGCCATCGGCATCCAGTCTACCCTAGCTTTTCTTTCAAGTCTTCTTCCTCTTCATTCTTTTACCAATTCGAGGTCTCTTGGCCTCATTTGCGGCCGTCAGTCCTTAGGCAAATGTGGCCAGTCCATTGTCAATGTAAGTCATAGTATTGTTTTTCATTTGTCAGACAGTTTTTTAGCACGTTGTATAAAAAATAGAAGTATTGCAAGATTCGGTGTGTCCTCGTCTGTACCAATAGCGGAACAAAGGCTCTAGTTGGCGGAATCCAATTTAAAAGTAGCGTTTAGTTCACCGTGTAATCGTTAGCGGACGGCAGGCGGGCGGCACGCGGACGACACGCCGACGACTGGTCGACGACGCCACATCAAACGGTTTAATATCGAATTGCTTTATTGGTAGGTACGCGGGGATTTTCGGGTGATATTTGGAAAGAATTACTTATTTTTATTTTGCTGCAATTGCAGTTACTTTGTGCTATGAATTATACGTAGGTATTATTGTTTTATGTAAAATGAAGTTAAAAACAAAGATATAAGGTCACTTGCCTTTTTTCATTTGGCTAGTAAATATAAACTTAAAGTAGCAGATGCTGCTTACACTTATACTTTTTCCTATTGATAGCTTGATAGTGACAAGTCTAATGATATTTACGCTACGCTTACCATCAAGTAGACTATATTTAAAAACAAAGTTTACTGATTACTAAAATAGACAAAAACTAAATATGACATATGTCGAGAATATATGGGTCAGCACCCATTGGTCCTCTAAAACTCGACCCCTAGTATAAAAGTTGTAAATTCGACCCCTTTTTAGGTGCCCAATGGTCCTTCAGTAGGAGACCAATAATATTATTAATTTTTAAGGTACCCATTCATCCTCTGGAATTTCGTCCCCCCCCCCCCCTCCCCCAATATCGAGAGGCATGCCAGCACCAGAGTCATCGATCAATCGGCAGGAGTACCGGGTAACAAGCGAGAGTGTCTTGGGCTTTGAAGATCTATTGGGGCCTCATTATATGAATACCCAATTATGTCTAAGTAATATAAGGCCCATATTCTAGAATAGACTCAATTCTGAATCTCAATTTATTGGAGTATAGGTTGTATATCCAAACTTTCAATCTGTCTATACAATCTGTCCTCAGATAAACCGAGATTCAGAATCTAGTATCGTTCTAGAATACAGGCCTAAATGTCTTTGTCTCAAAACGCCTGAAAATCAAAACAAGTAAACAGAAATGTACATGTATTCAAAAGTACCTTCTGGTATGTGTCCCCCGTCTAGCCAGATAAGATGCAGTAGCACCTCTGCGCGGTGCCTTAGCGGAGGGCGCGGGGGGAGGGTGACACGGGGGGGGGAGGGGCACGGTCCTCCCAGCAGCTAATATTATACGGCCGTAGTTAGCGCGCACTGATATTAAGAATTCCACAGCGCACAGAGTAGCTTGGGGGTGGCTGTTTAAAATTATTGTGCATCAATGATTTGGGAAAATACAAAGTACTGTTATATTTTATGTCCTGTGACCCTTGTTTATATTTGTGGTTTATTTATTGGAAAATACTTTTTAACCTGTTCAGCAAGAAGAATTAAGAAACACACATACAAACTTTCGCATTCGTAATTTTAATTTGATTAGTGGCATATTTATTCCATTTGCGGTGACTTGGAATTCAGTTTTAATATATCGTAACTACTGAAACAAGCTATACATTTTTTTCTCTTTCCTTTTTTGCTTTAAAAATCTATTGTAATGAGATACCTTCTATAATAGATTTTGTTCAGTAAACTGCATTATCAGTACTATTGCTTTTCTAGGTGTAAGTAATTTTATTAATGTTTTTTAGATGACGAGTTATTGTGTTATACTATTACGAATATTGTTGCAAATAATCATCGTGTATGTAACTAAAATATAATTATCTAAATCAAAAGTAAATGATCCATTGTCTTTCTAATGAAGCGCTCTCTGTACCTCGCACTACTCTGCAATCCGAGATTGGAGCGAACGGCACAAAGTTGGTAATTGAAAAATCTTTCCGGTCTCCGTTACCCTGACCCCCGCGCCCCATCCACCCCCGCCGCCTCATCCCCCCCCCCCCTCACGACGGGGCCCACCGCGTTCGGCGAATTAAACTGAAACTGTAATTACATGTGCTATGTTTAATTGGGAATGTGAGGCTGGGTGGAAAGGCAGTTATGTGTTTAGACCTGTTTCTTAAAAAAAAAAACAAAATTGAAAAGGGACTTGTACGCGAGCAAGCAGGCTGGTTGTCTCTGCTTATCTCAGTGGAGAAAAAGGCGTGATGAATATGTATGTAAAAAAAATGTGAACTAAATATCTCTATTCATTTAAGTTATAAAATTATACTTAACGTCAAGACCTATAGAATAGATAGAAGAAGAAACATTTTCTACATTCACGGGGTTGGTGGTCTTTGAAATCTTTCGGGATAGCTCCATTCACAAGACAATAGGTAAAGCCTAGCAATCAAAACATAAGGTCTTCCTTTTTAACCGCCGGTAATTACAACGACTCTTCTGTCTTACATTGTAAGAGGAAGACAAAATTGCATCAACAATAAGTTTATTAAATTGAGTCAATTATGAGAGGGTGGTCAGTGGTTCTCTGGTTGGTAATTCGATCTGTAGGCTATCATGGTCGCATTGAGATTTACAGTAAATTGTATATACCTATGTACTAATACGAAATATATTTTTGCTAAGAACATATTAAGATACTTGACATAAGTATCCTAATCTGACACAGCAATTTTCATAATATTTATTTCGATTTTAGAATGGAATCTAAAACCAATTTGAATAAAATAGTATACTAATTCCTTTAAATTTCACTAACAATAATATTAATTGCAAAAGGAAAATCGACTTTAATTAAGTAACCAACGTTTTTTGATATTGGTTCTCCATGTTGTCTAAATAGCTTTGTAACCATGCTTCTATAATACTACAACTGAATTGCCACCTTAATAATAATAAAAAGAATGATTAAATCAGATCATGTGGCAAAGATAAAATCCCCAAACATACTGAACTGAAAATCCGTCTTTCTTGAAATCGGTTAAAATATATTATTTTCTACATCTATTCCAATAATGATTTTAATTGGATTGTTTTATCAATACAACACAACACAATCCAGGTATTTGTAAAACTCGAGCTGTCACTTGATTCGTTGTCCAGGGCGGGTGGGCTGACCCCCGGTGGACAGCCCCCCCGGGGGGTGGGGGCCATTCGTCAGCTCTCTCAGAAATGTTTTCATTTTTATTTCATAAATAAAGAGTGGAATTCCGCCTGGGCGCGTAATGAGGGAGCTCGGAGGATGCAGGGGGGCAGCCTGCTGTACTGTGTACTGCGAGGCGAGGCGCGGCGCGGGTCGGGCGCGATTTATTCCTTTAGAATAATAACGTTTAGTGCACTTTTCTTCGCATTTGCGGTAATCGTATTCTTCGAAATTGAGCAGATGTACCTATATTATATCTTTATCGCCTTTTATGATAATGGTTTTCATAATTATAAATATGTCAGTATATATTACACAGTACTCAGTGCATATTGGGAGAGGCCTACGTCCAGCAGTGGACTGCAATAGGCTAATTGATTAATTAGAAATTACCATCTAGATCTAAAACAAGCTACATACATACATGTACTCACGCCTTTAAATCCCCGAAGGGGTAGGCAGAGGTGTATTAACACCCACATTTCGCCAATTGGGCTGTACGTTTACTGTGGGATGGAGAACAGGTTATCCCTTAGTCGCCTTCCACGATACCCCCAGAAAGAGATGGGGTCGCGATATTCTACTCCACCAGAAACCAATAAGCTCTTTGTTCTAAACTGTGAAAATATACGTATATACATTAAAAGGAACGTAGCCAATATAAATAGACATATTCATACATATAAATATTTGCACTGAGCTGATTGGGTATCGAACCCGCGATCTTCAAAACATCTTCCACACCAGCGGGTCTTAAATGGTCATATTGAGCGATTCCACTAAAAACAAGTAACGTTATGAATTCCCAGTAGATCTCAATAGATTCCTATAAAATTCGTATAATGGTCACTCATATTTATGAGCAGAATAATAATAATTCATTTATCCAATTTCGTGTAAATATCGTCGCATGACAAAATATTATCCTAATACGATTCAAATATAGTGGCCTTTTTCACTGGTCGTCAATTATAATAATTTTACAATTATTCTTGGAAGTTATACAAGAAAATCGTTGGCGACGCCTACCTACCGACAGGGGGAGAAAATCTTTTTTTATATGTGTGGACTATCCACAGGTATCTACTTTCCCTGGGCTTGGAGAGAAATAGCTATGTTTGAATTCTGTGATACGGCCTCGAAAAGACCGAACTGGATTCAACTCTAACACCCGTATTCACAAACAATACTTCGCTATGCGTACTACCAAAACTGTGCAAAGAACGACAAATTCTCAGTGTGTTCGTTTTGGCAAGCCTTTTTATTCATAGATAACACTTAAGTAATACTTCGTTGAGGGAACGCACTGCGTTAGATACTGCTCCGTGATGTTTGTGAATTAATTTTACCAGCCCTATGCGCTCGAGCACATTATGAGACCTCACAGTGTTGTTTGTGAATACGGGTGTAAGATGACGAAGACAATTTTGAAATTGACCACGAACAAAATATATTCCTTAAAAGCAATAAATAAATAATTGTGATACATAATATATGTTCGGAGCAGGCCCAAGAATGAGCTCATGAATAGATATCTGAGGCTTTGATCAGTCGCTGTGAGGGTTCACACGTAGACTGGGGGCTGTAATTACATTATAAATATTTTTTAAAGTCAAGTATTTTTGTGATCCGCTTTCCTATTTTTTATCTTGATTCGACTTATCTTAGCTTTTATGGGAGCAACTGCCGTCTGACCCGCCAACCCTGTGAGGAAAGCCTACGCCTGGTTCGTTAATCAGCAGGTGGTATATTAACTGGCGAAGTGAAATTGGACCCCATAGATCTATGTGGGGCTTCTATACACCACAAGAAATCGATTAATCAAACAGAATAACAAAAACAAACGCAATAAATCGGACAATCGGACAGATTACCGCGCGTCCCCGAGTCCCCGGGTCGCGGGTCCTCTGTCCGCCATGAATACATCTGCTACGCACCGCTACGCGCGCTCTACGCCGCTACATGTGCTACGAGCCACTCGCCCTCGCTACACGATTGTAATATTTTTATTGCCACGCGGGATATGACTCAATTTTGTTTTATTTTATACACTCACGCTTGTAAGTCTCTCAAGGGGTGGACAGGGGGTGCTATATTTTTTGACTTACATATCGCTAAAAAAACTAGAAGTACTCAATTGTGTAGAATTTGTAGTATTCATTTAATATCTGCTTTCGTGTGTACTAAAATTTTAGTCAATTAGTAACAGTCGTGGTAAAGGTACGGTGATTTAGCTGTTACAATAACCTAGAAACTGATGCACACACCTACCACCATGACTGCAGTAAGTGAGTTTCTTGAACGCCAATCCTAGTTGCATTCAGAGCTTTTATTTTGGCACTGACCCTACCCCACACACTTGTGTATATTTACAATAAGCCCAACTATATAGTAAACAAACTATTTCAAACAATAGTAGCCATTAACAAACCCAATTTAATATGAAACGAAATTGATCACCGATACAAATATTAAACAAATGTAAATCCACCCATAACTAAACTACAAATATTGTCCCTTCAAAATCGTTCACTGAGAAAATATGATATTCCTATTACAACAACCCCATTGTAAGTTTTGAATGGAAAATTCAAAGTCCCCACTGGGTCCCGCGGGCCCGGGGCCCCGGGGCGGCGGCGATGCGATTAGGTTGTAAACAAGTCGTGACATTCCACCAAGTGTTTAAAACTGTGCTCTTGAGCCACGCCGAGAGCCGAGAGGCTCCGAGGGTAAAAGGGCAAAGTAATTGGTGTCGAGTGCGCCAGGGTGCCAGGGCGCCAGCGCGTCAGGGGCGGAGGTGGGCCCTCCGACATATTGCAAACATATTCTCCGCTTGAAATTTATTGTAAATCGCGGCGGGTGGGGATTTGAATTCGGCCCCTCGCACTGTCAATAAACTGAATGGACTTTGGAAATTCGCTACATTCGCTCCGTGTTTGTGTTTGCTGCCTTCGCTTTTTCTGTTCTTGCGAAAAAACCTCCCGCCGTCCCCCCACCCCTCGGCCCCCGCCGCGCGCTTCCGATTTTATTTATCTAAGGTTTTCCATTCCGTCGTAATTGTGTGAGTTGCGAGCTCAATTGTTGCTAAAGCGAATATTTATTTGGGCTCCAGTTTGCTTTCCATTTGCGCGCCGTGTCTACGTGTGTATGTGTCTGTGTGTCTGTGTCCGGCGGGCACGGGCGGCGGTTCGCTCACTTTTAGCGGCATTGTGCCACAAATTGAATTTGCGGGGTCTCAAATCAAATGTTGTCGTAAGAAATGACTTGTCGCCGCCGACTGACACTATCAAAAAATTGATCGACCGCCGCCCGCCATGACACTAGCCGATGCTGCTACATGGCTATACGATTACAATAAAGACGTTGGTACATACATAGCAACAACACAATAGTGTATACATCAAAGATATTGTAGGCATCGGTATGATTAGTATTTGTACGATGGAAGCGGTGGCATCGCGTTGTCATATAAATCTAAACGGCGCACACGCCAATAACATTAGTACAATGAACGCGGGCGCAATCAGCATTAGCCGGAATATATTTCGCGTAAATCTTTCACGGCAGCTTTTATGTATATCGTAAAAAACGGGCAAGTGTCCGCCGAGTGAGCTATAAATATGCTCGTAAAGCGAGCGGCCGAGCGACGCCCGGTGGAACGTTGTGCCGTGTGCGCTAAGCAATGTCCTGTCCTACTGAAATGAGTAATATCATTAATTTTGTACATTTATTTGCATGTCTCTCATCTGCAAGCTAGGCAGTATTTATCTTCAATGCGGTCATTATAAGAAGAACAATGATACACAGGCTATATTGTATAAGAATATAAGATAACTATGATGGGATTCAGAATGTGACACAAATTAACTTTTCATAAATGATTGAAAGTACAGGTACTGAATAATGTAGGTGTCTACCTACATTATTCCTAATAAATAAAAAAAGTACTTATGTCAAATATTACGTAAAACTGAAAACTAAAATTGGGGCTTCTGATTCCCCTCCGAGCGTGTTGAGGTGGTGTATATGTAATTAGCACTCTTTTTTATAGCACTTACACGGCACAACTGATGGAAAGTGGTAACCGTGGCCTATGGACACACTTTTTTATTCTAAAGGCTAGAAGAGAAGACGCCTTTTAGAAATCCTTGAAAAACACAAAGAACAGAAGTCCTTCTTCCACAGATTCGTCAATCATTTTGCTAATCTCGTCGATCTCGTAAACACCGTGATCTATGCCCGCAGGTCGTTGACCCGTCGCCGTCGCACTAATGACCCGCTCACCTTGACGTACGCACTGAGCTGAAGTCGACATATTTACGTCGCTATTTAGGATATTAAAGAGTATTGTACTAACTATTCGCAAATTTTATTTTATTCTTCTTCTTCCTCTTAGCGTTAATTCCCAGTCGCATCCGAAGCTTTCAGCTCGGAGTCTGGGGTCCGCTTTACCAGTCTTAACTACGGATTTGGCTAGACCAGATGGCAATCGCTTCACATCCCAATGGTAACATTAGGCGATATCGAAGCTTTTGCAGCTAGACTGTTGTTTTTGGATTTTTGAGGGCTCCAACTACCCGTAACGACTGCCGTAGATGTTCTTATGGCAACCGGGACCGACGGCTTAACGTGCTCTCCGAGGCACGACCAGACCAATGCAAATACCCATATTTCATGCACACAAATGTTTGCACTGAGCGGGGATCGAACCCACGCCTCCTGCGTAGCGGCCGCGTTCACTACCGCTACGCCACGGAGGCTGTCGCAAATTTTATTTTATTATGCTTGCATAATATTCAGATCCAAAATGCATTTTTAATGTTTGCGAAATTAAATGTAAATAAAATTGAAGTGTCTCTTTGTTGCGTTAAAATAACACATTTACAATGAACACACGGTGATCCCACAAAAACATGTTTTCAAACATTTGTCTGTTTTTTCTTCGGTCTGTTTGATTTCTCTGACATGGTAGAATTGATTTGCCAGATAGCTGATATTCTAAGGCACAAAACTTTTGATTTAGACAAGAAACTAGGATTTCACGCAAAAAAAAAAACTGCCCACACGGATGCAGTCACGGGCACAACTAGTATGACATTTAATAGATGATATTTCTTGCATTAACCTTTGCACCAAGGTTAATGCAAGTAATATCATGTATCATATCTTTGTTCGTATTTATGACTACAACAAGTGTTCTAATTAATACTTTACACCATAATTAAATTCTTTGCGTTTTTAACTTACAGTGACATGATGAATCATGTGGTGACGAGACCTGCTGTGTGGTTGGCGCTTGACGCAAGACTCATCTCGTAAGAAGATGGAGCCCTGACAAGAGTGAAGAAATGCAACCAAATGAAGCCTGTTAGGTAAACAAAGCGCCATTTCAGCTCGAAGCTTGAGGTCCGTTTACTTCATCTCCTACTTTGGATTGACTTATGTGTCTTCTATGGGCGGCACTATCGCCTGACCTTCTAACCCCGAGAGCAATGCCTGCTCCAGAACGTTATCCCTCAATTAACAGGTTTATCAGCTTGCAGTGAGGTTGGCTTGAGGTCCCATACACCCAAGTGATAAATTACAAACGCGATTTACTAATAACTTTTCAGGCACCCCTCCTGGGGAGGAGTTTTTGAGCTTCACTATTCAACAAAATAATTACAAATGCATCTTTAGTGCTGCCTAACCACACGGTTTCAAATATAGGTGCGCCAATAAATTTCTTATATCGGTGTATAATGGAGGTCTTGTATCGCAATAGCGCAGATCAGAGGCGGTTAGCGTCAATGGCATCGGTTCAATCACAGTAAGCAGGGTTTGCGGACATAACCGCGCGGCGGCGCGAGCGATCTCATATCGTTACACTAAACTTCGCTCGACAACACCACACTATATACATGAGGAGGGAACCGGGCGATGTGGCACTTTGGTTAAAATAAATCTTAATTTCGAAGTCAGTACAAGAAGAGACGATGGACGAAAGAAGACTGACTAAACAGATTTATGAAAAGAGGGTGAATGGGCAACCCGGTAGGGGTCGACCTAGATCGATGGCATTTTTAAAAAAGGACATTTCAAGAGTACCCGAAAACAATGGTGGAACAACGGCGAGCATGTATGAAAAAAATGGTGAAAGTAGAAGTGGAAGATGTATGTCAGGATTGTAGCGGGTGGAGACATGTCGTCTCTGCCTACCCTACTGGGAAAGAGGCGTGACAAGGCGTGACAGGCGTGTATGGGTCGATTTGAATATGAAGTAATCCAACTCTACACTAATGAAACAGTTTAGCTTAGAAAAATACTTTTTGGTGCTATAGACGTTTCTTGCACAGAGCATTATGAGTCTATTATTTTGACATATTATTATTAAACTTCAAGCAAACTTCAAAATTAGTTTACAACTATCGCATTCTTTGTGATGTGTTTCACCAAAAAAAACATAAAATGAATTAAATCGAGCCATAATTATCAAACACTTTCAAGTACAATATGAACGGCAACAAATGAAAATAAGGATAATGATACAGGTAATCTGAACTGTATAACTGGGACTACTCTTGAGGTGCTAAGCAGAGGTCGAAGAGTATACCGCATCAACATTATCTATGTTCCGACATGAGTGACGCGATTGAACGCGATTCTCTCTAAGACAAAGTGTGTTATTTCTCGCGGGATCCCTCCCGGGGAGGGCCGCCTCGGTGGGAGGGGAGGGGGAGTGCTACGTACTATGTAGTAATATTTTTACGAGCGGTTTTTATTGTCGTCGCGCGCGATAAATTTGTCATCGCCGCCGCCTCGCCCCGCGCCGCGCACTGCACGCGCCGCGCCCCACTGCTGGTTCGACGTTCAGTGCAACCAAATCCTTCAAAAAAGTTAGCATAACAATATTGATTCTCCCGAGGCTCTGTCTGTCTGTAATAATGATAACAGTATCATATTATTATACCAGCGCTATGGCCCGTAAATGTTGACAAGACACCTATTATATTAAAAATGCTTCAGGTAGATTACTTTTGAGAATGTTATGGCTGTTACCTCTTCATCTTCTCATCACTGTAAAGGCTATAATATGATTCTCAGTAATATTGAGAATTCTGATAGTTTTTGTGTTTAATTAGCGTA
Source organism: Eilema depressum (assembly GCA_914767945.1). Taxonomy (NCBI): domain Eukaryota; kingdom Metazoa; phylum Arthropoda; class Insecta; order Lepidoptera; family Erebidae; genus Eilema; species Eilema depressum. Next base: position 22,785,323 of record OU612020.1, read on the forward strand.
TACATACCTAATGACACTATTGTCGTAGTCGACAATAACTCGACTGCTTGGTTGAGGTTTTACAAAAAAAACCCATAACAATTAAGAAAAATCTAACCTGGGACATTATACACAGTCGTAGATTTTACTTAATAATGCGTAGGGCAGTATGGCAATAACATCTCTCATGCGTATATTAGTGCTGATAAGATGTTCCATGTGTAGCTTCGGCTATGTGCAACCTTGCCAACTCAGTAAAGATAATGGAATGCATCAACTACGCGCATTCTTCATGCATCCCCTGCGAGAGTCCCTAGGGACGCTGCGCCAATTGCATTCCGTGGCGCTCCCTCAGGACCGACGACATCGACATGACAACCGTTACAAGCATAATGTGTATTGCTCCAGGACTACACTGAATAATTAAAAGTCTTATTATAACTCTGGTAGCCTATTGAGCTGCTAGCCCTGTTCCAAATATCACTTAGATCCGTTCTGATGTTGGCCAGTCGAGGTTGACTTGCATCCCGAATATTTTAATAAATACTTTTTATTTTCTGCTCATACAGTGACCCGGACACAGAGTCAAGAGGAAGTCATTTCTCAAGACTGCCTTGTTCACTAGTAGACAGTCTTTAAATCTTGGTGAGCATCTTATTTGTGACCCCTCTTTATGATCTAACTCTTCATTCATTCTCGTCCAGAGATATCTCAGTTAATTTAAAGTTTTCATTTTAGAGCCTGAGGTCCACTCTCTAATATTTGACTTTTTCGGAAGTTACTGCTCTTTGACCTGAGGGGAGGGAAACCTGCATCCGAGGCTTGTCAGTTTATCAGCAAGTGTACCTGTGAGGTAAACTTGGTTTGCGCCCTGAAAATCTTGATCTACATTAGTTTTACAATCATGTAGTCGTTACTATGAGTTATAAACTATAATTTATCAAAAACTATTTTCTGTTCTCTGCATTTGTGCACATGCCTGAATCAGTAGTTGACACGCTCAGTTGTTGCAGCTCCAGACTAGGTCACCATGGGCCCTGTGGACGATCTCGACATCGCTTTCGACGAGTGCTGCATCCCGTGGTACAGCAATAACAGCCAATACGTCACCGATGACTCCGCCCTTGATATGAACGCAAGAGGGTTCCAAGTTGGCTTCATACACAGAGAAGATGGAACTGACTTCCTCAACACTGGATATAGTAATAGCGATTCCAGAGTCGAATCTCAGGACATTCGTAAAAAATATGACTCTACAGGAGACTATAGCGCACCGGTTAAAAGTTCCATCGCATATGGAAAAGACGATTATGTAGACCAAGCAACGTCATCTACAACAATTTATGATTCAACAAAGAAAAGCGATGGTACGTCTGGAGGTGGTATCTTTTCATTTATGAAGAGTTCCGGCACATCCGGAAACGATGGCAATGTGCAGACTGATGCCACGTCCGGAGGTGGCATCTTCTCATTTATGAAGAGTTCCGGCACATCCGGTAACGATGGCAATGTGCAGACTGACGCCACGTCCGGAGGTGGCATCTTCTCATTCATGAAGAGTTCCGGTGCGTCCGGAAATGCTGATAATGTACATCAATCAACATCATCATCATCGATCAATAATTCACGAACCAATAGTCAGGCAACTGCCGGCGGTGGCATCTTTTCATACTTGAGCGGTCATGACACATCTGGAAAAGGTGAAATTGTTTCGGGCAGTGATAAATCTGTGACTGCTGACTCCAGACGAGATTATGTTTTACCAGCGAAAAGTTCTGTCGCCTCCGGAAAAGATGAGGATGTCGTGCCCGGAGGTGTCTTTTCATACATTAGAGGTGCATCCAGAAAGCTGGTGCGTAAGAGAAGTCAAGGCAGCTGCAGCTCCTGTTCTGATGACTCCGATAGTACTTCATGTGACTCGTCAGAGGAGAACTTCAAGGCCTAATTGGTTTTTGATACCGCTTCCGATACATGGTTTCATTTGTCAACGGTTATGGGAACAGCATTTTCAACAATCTGTTTAATAGTCGTTTACTGTTCATTCACTGTTTTTATTCAACTAACGTTACCGTAAACGTATAATAAATATAACATTATCACTAAAAATTGCTATTTTTTGGGTAACTTCAAACATGAAGAAAATTATGTGCCGTGGTATGGGTAATGGACTGCTGAGACGAGGTCTCGGGTTCGATCCCAGGTTTTACCATGGCACACACCTGAAATGTTGGGGTTCCGATGTGGAATAAAAGTAAACAACCTTTACGTACGAGTGTAATTTATTCACTGGACTAAGTAGATAATATATAGTACAAGTGAGGTAAAAGTATACAGTCAGCACTTAATATTATAAAGAACCTAATATACCGGTGGTTGTTAAGGAGCTTACTCACTTCACACCAATGACTTTTCGATGCTTTTCGAAGTTATGTGTGTATTTATCGCAGGTTTATAAGTGCCCGGTTAATGGCAATAGGCTCGCCACCTATTACATTGGGACCTAAACATAGGTAAACGGCGAAATGTGGGTGCTAGCACCTCTGCCTACCCCTTCGGGGATACAGGCGTGAGTTTATGTTATGTTATGATCTGGTAACTAGTAAGAAAATGGAACATTATCTTCGTGTTCAGTTTTCATAGGATAGCTACATGTCAATTGTGTTCAATTTACAGGACAGTACTCGTAATGGAACCTTGTCAAAAACCCCTAAATAACTTTGACAGTTTGTATGAATCAGTAGTGACACGCTCAGTAGTTTACACATCATGGCGGTGGTGGCTGTTAGACTGGGTGCGGAAAGTGAAGTAATGGCGCACATTCGGAGAGGACTATGTCCAGCAGTGGACTGCGATAGGCTAATTAATTGAAGATACTGACTGAGGCACATATGAATATCGTCTCCGAAGGGAAAGGTGTGTGTGAACGTTTACATTTAGTGCCGGACTAAGCCATGTTGTCATCAATTGGGTACTTTATAAATACCACTTCAGCCGTTTTGCATGATAGAGTAAAAAAACATCCATAAACTAATGCAAACTTTTGACCTTGTAATGAATTTTATTGTCATTCAACTTCTATCTCTTTCTGATTCGATGCTGCTTCGATCGAAAATTATTGTTCCTGCTGGTTTAGTTTCAGGGTAGGTCCAGTATTTAAAGTATTGTCCCCTCAAAAAGGCTTTCGTGTTCAAGTCCCTAAAGTTGATTTGATAACCCTACAGCTGAGCCAATCCCGAGCCCGCCTGCCGACAGGTTGACGTGGCGCGACGCGAGCTGATAACCGATAGCGGCCGCAAATATTGACCGACGTAATATATTAATGAGTTATACTGCGATTTGCACCTCCTTTGTGTACTCTATTGATATTTTAATGGAGTGTTTGAGTATACTAATGTGAAGCGGTTTTCCCTAGAATCATATACTGTGTTATACAGGGTGGTTCCCGGCAGAGTAGAATTTGGGCCACCCCATCTCCTCCCTTGCGGTGTCGTACAAGGCGACTAGAGGTAGGGCTGTTTAACATATATACAGCCCAGACTCAGCCTCAGATGCATGGCTCGAGTCAACAATAGTGCCCGGAATACGGCAAAAGGCTCACCTCATATTATGTGGGACCTATTGGTGAAATTTGGGTGTTAATTCACATCTGCCTAACTTAACCCTTTGAGGATAAAGGCGTGATCATATGTATGTATACAGGGTGAGTTACTCGCGCCCGTAGAATTTACCTATGTGCATCCACACGTGTCCCCCGGGCGGCAGGAATAATTGACGAATTGGGCCTAATAAGTCTCGCTAGTGAAGGGAGGATGGTCCACACAACCAGCTGACTCGTAGTCAGGTTCTGCGAGATCCGTAATCTTGACTTCATTGCTTTTACCAAGAGGTAGAGAACCTCACAAAAATCCTTAAATCCTAAGGTAGGCTCCGTACAGAAAAGATATAGTATGACTGATGGTTGATTTGTCTCTAGCGCCAACTTCAATGGACCTAGCTATTTAGTAGGAGCACGAGGCCGCAGCCGGAGCGCTCACTTTCAAGTATTAAAATTATAACTTAAAGCTATCTAAACTTGGTTCGTGGTTGATTGGTCGAATTGGTAGCTACGATGCCCTAGATGGATTGATGGATACACACTACACACTGTTAAACTCATTAAACTCTTCTTTCTTTATACTTCTTAGGTCGCAGGCAAGCACATGGCCTCCTGATAGTAAGAGGTTACCGTGGCCTATGGGCGAGTGCAACACCAGGGGAGCCACACTCGTGCTGCCGACCCTGTAAGAACATAGAGATTCTGTACCGACAGCGCAGAAGATAAGTAGAACAAAGCCTTTGGTTTTCCCACTGACAGCAAAAATCTTTACCGTGAGCTCTGGCTACCCTACTCTCCGTCGGAAACACAACACTAGGGTATTAAGCCGCGGTCTGCTGTAGGGTGAAGGTACTTCCCCAGTCGGACTGCTCGATTGGGAGGGAATACCGTCATACCTCCTAACTTCTTCTTTTTGCGTATTAGATTTAAAAAACATCGAGTAAAGATATACAACTTCTTCTTCTTCCTCCTAGCGTTAATTCCCAGTCGCATCCGATGCTTTTTGCAGCTCGGAGTCTGGGGTCCGCTTTACCAGTCTTAACTACAGATTTGGCTAGACCTCGATATTTTCCGTGATGCGATTGTCATCTGACCTCCACAACCCAATGGTAACATTAGGTATATCGAAGCTTTGCAGCTACACCGTTGTTTTTAGAATTTTTAGGGCTCCAACTACCCATAACGACTGCCATAGATGTTTTTATGGCAACCGGGACCGACGGCTTAACGTGCTCTCCGAGACACGGCCAGACCAATGCAAATACCCATATTTCATGAACACAAATATTTGCACTGAGCGGGGATTGAACCTGCGCCTCCTGCGTAGCGGCCGCGTTCACTAACGCTACGCCACGGAGGCTGTCGACAAAAGTAAAAAACATCGAGTAAAGATATACAACTAGTATCCAAACAAATTACATTTAGAAGACATTCCCCTCTATCGCGTGGAAAGTGGAATTGCTCGAACATTATCAGCAGATAGGTAATGACTCATATGCGCGTATTGTTCAACTTATTAGCTGTAACACTTCAGCACAATACGCACTCACCTCGCTCTTCGGAGACCGTCGCAATGAACGATTGCGCAGGTTGTTGCACTCTGCACTGCCCTTAATTTGTAGCTATCACACAATTAATTACGCTTATATTAGGGAGGTATATCGAGAGTGGGCATATTTGTTAACTAGTTTTATACATGATCATCTAGAGAGCAGAATTTTATTTAATTCGGTTGAGAAACTTTAGGATAAATACCTTAAAATTCGGTTACAAGATTGACCCGCACATACATACATATAGAGCAAGCTAAACAAAGGCCTGTAAAAAGACAAATTGACTACGTCATCAGTACCCTTTCCCAGGGGTACCCTGGTTAAGAACGAAATAGTATTAAAACGAAAAAATTAAGAAAAAAAAACACGTTGAATCAAATTCAACTTGAGGAAATTATATGACAATCACAACCATAATCGAGTCGTGTTGGAACTCCTTGCCGTGGTTTTTTCTAAGTATGGGGTTCTTATCAAGAAGTGCATTAGAAGCATTGATTAGGTTTTTCCGATTTTATACAATTTGCATTAAAAGGTTCATAAGGGGTCGGTAGAGCGAGTGTGACGCCCCTTGTGTCGCATACGTCCATAGGCCACGGTAACCACTTTCCATCAGGCGGGCCATATGCTTGTCTGCCACAGTGGTATAAAAAAAAGTTGTCTTCTACAAGAAGTTTCACTGTCTTCTACAAGAATTCAATATCGGCTTTAGGCGTTGCGTCTTTCATGTCAATAGCTTCTTCTTAATTAAACCATTCTCTGTAGCCTTCAGCTGAGCGGTTAATTTGTTTGCAGTGCGAACATGGATCGTCTCTAGTGAATATTTCATTTCATATTAGAATTTAATCAAAAATTCTTCAAGAACTTAACATCTCATGCTTATAGCATCATGTAAGGTTTCCAAATGAAACATAGACGAATAAAGTACCTACATATAACCTAACTTGTCAGTTTTTTTTATACCACTTAGGTGGCAGACAAGCACACGGCCCACCTGATGGAAAGTGGTTTCCGTGGACTATGAACGTATGCAATACCAGGGACGTCACACTCGTGCTACCAACCCTGAAGAAACCTTCCTGAATGCCTTTTTTGAAGAACCCCAGTTATAATTTTTCAGTTAGTTTTTATTTAGAAATTTCAGTAATATGACTCTCTAACTATCCCTAGAGGGCAGTAGGTACTATCCAAGGAGTGGAAACAGCCGGCAAAGCTAGATAAGTCAATTTATTCAGAGTGGTGACCCAAATTAAATCTGGAGTTAGTGTCCTCCTGCATGATAATGATTGGCACAATTCGTGTTTGTGTGCGTAAATGCGCCCGCGCCGCTTTCGAGCTGTTTGCTTACGATAACTTTCTCGATATCGTCTTATCGACCACCAGGTAAATAGCGCCTATCTTCGCCATAGCATAGAACGTAACGTTCATGGGATACGTACAATATTTATAGAACTATTTCATTTATTCAAATGTTGAACTGTAATACCAAAATCGTAGTTATTAAAATCATCATCAATTAAAAATAATACAAAATTGGTAATAGGGTATAGGGTAAATGTTTTAATTTATCTGCTACGTGGTGTCTTGTGGTACACACGTATTACATATAACATTGTTTTTATGCGCAGTCAGAAAAATGCTAGCTATTCTCAACCAATTAGATCGCAGACAAGCCTATGTCAGTTCATCAGGAATATCACTTGAATGTAGAGCACAGTTTGCATAATTAATGATTGTATAAATGAATGACATTGCGAGATAAAATATCGAGTATGAGCAGAGATATTGAGAATGCGTGAAGAATGTACTGCCTAACGAACTCGACGATGTAGGTATTGATTCCTGTGTCAGTCAACCTGTGACCACGACGATTGTAATCTGGTCAAAAATCGAGTAGGTTGCATACTTGTACCTACGCAGATACTCCGTGGTCGCGTTTAATTCTCATAAAATATGAATATTTTTGCAATTTGTTAAAGGCACAATAGTTATTTGTTATACAAGAGTGCAAAGTTGCTTTTTAACCGCGTGCTCAGTTTTGATGACCGAGCAAGCGAAAGATTCTAAATTTGAATCACGAGCATAGCGAGTGATTCATAAATTAGAATCTTGAGCGTTAGCGAGGGAATCAAAAGAGCACAAGGTGTAAAATCTTTGCACTCGAGTGCAACACGTAACTTTTCATCCCACCTCAGCGAGGAAATAATGAAATGCTTCTTCTTCCTAGCGTTAATTCCCAGTCGCATCCGAAGCTTTCACCTCGGAGTTCGGGGTCCGCTTTACCAGTCTTAACTGCGGATTTGGCTGGACCTCGATATTTTCCGTAAAGCGACTGCCATGTGACCTCCACAACCCAATGGTGACATTAGGCGATATCGAAGCATTGCAGCTAGACCGTTGTTGTTGAACATTTTATGCATACAAATATTTGCACTGAGCGGGGATCGGACCCGCGCCTCCTGCGTTGCGGCCACGTTCACCACCACTACGCCACGGAGGCTGTATAATGATTATGTGTAATAATACCTACTAATAATAAAATATCAACAAATAAAATTCAACAACAATGTTCAACCATAGGACGTGAAAAAAAAATTATGCGCGCAAAGCAAATTTAAAAAAAAAAGTAGGTACACCAAGGAGGTTCCGAGTTGAGTTTTTCATAAATTAAAAAAAAGTTGTATGATAAATCGGCACCATAGAGGTAGAAGTAAATAGGTTTAATGATTTTTTGAGTCCACAAACCTAGTACACACGATGTTCTAAATTCAAATTTACTTTACCTCTCTAGAGGATAAAAACGACTTTTACGCTCAGTTATCGAAGAGCAAAAATAGTCTTTCCGAGATGGTGGGATGAAAAATATTTATTTGTTAGCGGGATTAAAAACTATCAAAAGTTTAGTAAATGCAATACAATGATAACTTGCGTTATATATTTTGCACGTATAAATGATGTACGTGCGACAGTTTACGTGCTATCTCGTTAATCGCCGGCTCCGATGCGCTCGCGCCGCGACTCACACGCACCAGTTTGACCGCGACCGCACCTGTGCCGTGTGACTCAACTAGTGTGGACTCTTGTGATTCTCCCACTCAGTGACTGAATAAGGGACTTTTGGTGACTTCCTCTCTGCAGTTCTTCCGAGGAGCTCGCTGAGCGGTTGCAGTGCTATGGATTTGAGTCAGGTAGGATTTGTGAATAAGTTTCCTCACACCTCCAACAGAATCCTGCTTTGAAGGGCATAGAGAGATCACAACTGTCGGCATTCAGATAAAGACAGACATGTTCGTTACTCTTGTAATCTGTTAAACTAAATATAGTCGCTGGGATTTGTTTGTTTTTAGAAGATAGTGGAAGTCACATCGTGACTGCGTTATAATTTTGAAAGTCTTTTTGTATCTGTTTCTGATACAAAATACTGTTCTTGATATGATAGGCAAAAGAAGGGATATAACTGAGTCAAATCAAAGGTCTAAAAAGTAGCATTTGAGAGTCTGCAGAGCAGACAAGCTTGCAAGTTATCTACGTACGTTTTATTGCCAGGTTCTTTTAACGGTGGTTCCTCTCTGCGAACATGCCAGTTGGCAGTAAATGTTATGTAATTTCGTCATTCACAAACGTTGTATTTTATACTTTAATGAGTTAGGAATTTTATTTCCGCTTGGAATCGTCTGATCTTTGTTCTGGTAATTGATTTTATCACGATTATTATTGCGTCCATAACTTAACTAAGAAATGATTGCTTATTCAATTACCTATCATTTCAGAAATAATAGAGAACAATAACTAATAAATGAAAGGACAAAATCAATTTACACTGTTTCTATAATTGTATTCATTTTATAGATTTTTGTTACGTTATTTTAATGAAGTGTTATTGATTTATTGTTACACTGTGTGGCCTGCGGTCGTCGCATGCCTTCTGCCGATAACAACCATTATGACAGCAGTATTTTGATTGGTTCGTGAATAATTTGAGTACGTTTGTCGACAGCTGTAGCCATAATGACCAAAAAGCATGCAAATGTCAACTGAACGCCGCGTTTTTTGAAGTTGAACAGTAAATATGAATAGTTAATAGTTCACGTGAACAGTTTGTAATTTATGATTGCTTTTAGTCGTAATATAACTTTGCATTATCATATGTCATAATCAATTATATCATAATAAACACTTAATCAAGGTAATAACTAAGTATTATTAATTTTGAAATTCCTTTCATAATGTTTTCTATGTAATTTAAAAAACCGTCATGAAAACTGACTAAGCAAGACTTTTATGATTATTTTGAGTATCGCCATTTGAGGACTTTATAAGAGTTAATATTTTTATAAATATGATTTCATTGATTTACGATTCAACATAATATAACAAAAAATACATCTGTTGAAATCATAGGTAGTTAGTAAAAGAATGCCATAAAGCGCCTTCATTCGTTTTAACCAGAAAATTGTAAACAAGCAGTTAAATGATCTCATCGGAGCTACAGACACGTTACTGCCTATAAAATGCAATGATTTGATGTAATTTGATACAAATGAAGACGCACAGACAGTTATTAGAACATGGGATTGCATGAACGCTAATAGTCATCATAAAATAAATTAAATTTCTACAAAAATTTGCTCTTCATCCATCACACACGTCGAAAGCACATTTTACCATGACGTAAGAAGAACCAAAAATGAGTTATTTTGTCACTCGAGCAGTTGATTGAATCACTAGAAATCAATGAGTGTGCGCATGAGTCCGTGTTTCTTATAGATAGATGAAGGTATCTGCATACATCGGCGATTGTGATAAGTGTCAAAATCCTTAGAAATTATTGAATAAATAATGTGTAAGTAAACAGATTACTTGTAACAAGAATAACAGTCACTATTGACATTGACATATTGATATTACTTGTTCGATCTACATAGCACTTTTATTTAAGTAAAATGTCTTTATGTATGTGAATTCTCAATAAAAACTAGGTCTACATAGTGCTGTGTAGTATATATTATTGATTTAATTTATCTAAAAGTACAAATAGTGTATACTCGTAATTACTGAAAACCCTATTTCCCTTCATTTCTTAAAGAACCCAACTGAAACTCGACGATGTTTCCGATTTCAGATTTTCTAACGGGAAGTACAAATCAAATAAATTAGTGTCGTTGTCCATCGCTGGACATAGGCCTCTGCCTATGTCCAGCGATCACTCAAAGGAAACATTCCTTTATTTTTTTAAAGAAATAAAACTGCATTCATAGATTTTGGAAAATTCGCTTGCCACACCCGGTAATCGAACCAACTAAAATCCAGAAAAATAACATTCTGTATTTTTATAGCATCAATCGATAGCCCTATGATCAGGAGAGCCCTATGTTGGGAGGCTTTGGCCTACTGTTTCCACGCTGGCCAGACGGGTTGGTACAGGGTTTTATTTCGAGTTTTCCTTCTCTCACAGTGATATCGTCTGCGACACCCTTCGGATGAGATGTGGTGGTGATATGCATATTCCTTCTCCGTCAACACACGGATAACTCCGGCACCAAACGGTTTATTTATTATACACGCAGTGGTTTATTTATTCGGTACTAACTGTTGTCGAGTCCTCCTCAAGTTTTGCGCTTCGCAACAAATGTATTTGCATTTATTTAGATAAAAGTAAACTATGTGTGCATCTTCAAATTTCACTACAATCTATTCAGCCGTTTCAAGGCATAAAACATAGATTATCGCAATTCTTAGGCCGTTAGTATAAAATAGAATACTAAGGTAAGGTTTTACCAAGAGATAGGTTATACGACTTCCAATACTGACACTGCACAATACCCAACATATGTACGTCGTCAGTACACCACTACACCTTACTCATGTAGGTGGATTTTATTAATGAAAGTAATTACGATCAAATAACACATTGAACATTTACAATCAAATCATCATGTTTTGTGCAATGAATTTCGTGTAAACTCAGTTTAGTTTGATTTAATCGAAATTGATGAAATCCAGACTTAGTGATAGGAGATATATTTCCCTATGCTATCAATTGGACAGTTCGCTGTACCTACCTACTTACTCGTGACGCCTCTATAATATGAATAAATTACTGATAGCTTATCAGTGCGGGGAGCGGAAACTAACGAAATGTGGACACACCCAACTAGATATTGGATATTATTCCGTACTGACTTCTATAATTAATACTTTAATCGGTTTATCAATAAAACAACAATTCATTGTCAATCTACTTTATTGATTAGCTTCTAAACATGTAGGTATCACGATTGAGTAGGTACATAGGTACATGTCGATAGCGCGTCTTGTCACAAGAGACATGGTTCCCTACATAAGTTTTTTTTTTTTTGGAAAATCGTGTAATATGAAAAACACCTGTATCTATAGATAAACTTAAAAATCAATACCTTATCTAAATACAAATCGTTATAGCAGTTTCCAAGATACTAATGTAATATAGTTACAAAAAATGTTCGTGTAATACTATCAGATAATAAATTATAATAATAAAAAAAATAATAAATAAAAAATTATAATAGTTAATATTGCTCCAATGAGTACATTGAGTACAAATGCAGGTCCTATTCACACTACATAATAGGAAGTAAGGAAGTATGTTTATTGCTTTGCCTACCGAATCTGAAAACGTGTGCTACTGATGCGATGAGAATTTTTTTCATACATTACTCAACCTGATAATCGGACCTGACCTTCCAAGTAATTGTATATAATAAATATTTTTTTGAATAAGAAATGACGATGAAAATAAAAGCATGAAGGAATCAGTCATTAAAATTATTCACGTTCCGAGTGGCACCGGGTCGAGTGCGGCGCACGCGCAGGTGTGTGAGTGACCCACATTACACATATTTTTTTTCAAAGCACGCCAAGCACCTGACGTTATCGATATTTATTCAGTCGATAAGTTAATATCGTGAATATTGATGCCGCATTCGCCAACTCGTGCAAATCCTTACGAAAGTGAATCGATATTTGCTTACCGATAACGTCTCTTGCGGCGAGCGTTGCGAAATATAGGTCGCCTTGTTATTGTGGACTTGTTTTTTTTTTCAAATAAATCAGGTGTGAATGATGGATAACATTATATGTAGGTATATGTTTATACTCACATTTGCCAATTAACTGTTGTATAGTTTGGCAGAGGTATTCACTGTAAACAAGTGATTTTTTTTCCATGAATACATATTGTTTTTTTATTTAAAGTAGATGCAAATAGCTAAGCACTTGCAGGTGTATATTGCGTGCGTGTTCTGTAAAGTCCCTTTTCAGGATTCAGTGACTTAAGTTAGTCCTCGCGATTACGCATCCTGATATACAGAGAGTTTCAAAATTAACTAAAACAGAGAGGTTCATATCAAAGGTTGAGAAGCCCATTCCATTAACTATTCAAAGAGAAAAGATCATAAACGACTTCATGAACACTTTAAACTACAGTACGTAGTAACTATTTATTAATCTGTGCTACAGTGAAATTCCTGTCAATTATATTGTTGACGCTTGTATCTTTTAGCTACGAGTAGACTAAACTAAACTAGTTTAGCCTTGTAACTTTCGATATGATCCCTATACGAGTATGAAGAGGATAATATAATAATTATGTATTCACATTCGCACACCTCATAATAATGAGATATGAATCAGTATAATTTTAATGCAACGTAAATTATAATATCATTCACATTGATAAGATAGGTCACACACAATTGAGTCAGTCGTTGAAGATGCTCTTTTTATTTTCAACTGACTGACTGACTGACTGACAAAGTTTATCTTGTGCATCGACTGACACAAATAGGTACACACCCATCATAGGTATTATAAAGAGTGCACGTCGTTAGTGAGTAAATATTGACATCTGATAGCGTACCATGTTATCAAATAAATAAGAACAGGGGACATTTTCTTTATGTTATATTACATATTATCTTAACAAAGGTGGTCAATTGTGAGTCGGTACACTCACATATTAGTTGTTCCGTAATAAATGACTCGAAGCACTTTTGAAATGCAGTTGGAAAAAAAAACGAGCAATTACGCAATAAAAAAGCATTTCTTAGAGAGAAATACAAAGGGGGTATCTCTTTCATTATCACAATGTAAATCCCAGTTGAATCTGCTCTCCTACTCTCTTATCTTTATTTTTACTTGAGCGTCTGCTGCCTGTCCCTCCAATCCGGAGAGCAAAATATTTACTAATATAAAGGTAATACCAGTTTTTAAATCTTTGTCCACTATCAGCTGTCTAAGTAATATGGTTTAGAAGATAACAGCCCGCTGACAGACGGACGGCGATTGGCGATAGAGTTTCGTTAATAACCCTAGGTTCGGAACCCAAAAAAAGAGTAGGTTGTGTTTGCTATACCTCTCCTCTGTTACGAGCCCACTGCTTTACTTACTGATGATGGGACTATTTTCTCAGACGTCGCAAAATGTCATGATGCTACTTTTATTCCCATGCTGAAACGCCATTACAAGCACGCACACGCACAAGTTTTTCGTCAGTCAATTTATTTTTGTTACAATGAATACTTAATGTCTGTCATGTTACACTGTTACTGTCACTTGTAAACTGACAATTCACAGTATGACGCGATAGGGTTTTCACAGTTCTTAATTTATTATTAGGAGATACGGTTGCACCTCTACATAATTATGTACAACTTTATAAGAAAAAGTGGGACCGAATCACCTTTGTCGACTGTACGTGTATACCTAGTTATGATCTAACGATTTGAATGTTCTATAGCGCAATATATTCAAATACGTTACGGCACCGATGACGTCACGAAATCATGATAATGCACACCGTAAACAGAATCGTTTCAGTGGTAACGTGTTAATTGACGGCAAGGTTGAATGCAGGTCATAGTATTATACGACATTATTGCCTAAGTCTGTTGTTGGCAACTGGGCAATTGTTCTAGAGTTAGAGGAAGTTTGAAAGAAGCACCAATCACAGAAAAGCTATGAGGAAATCGTTTGTCCTGGTTCGGACATGTAATACGTTGGAAATGTGGTAAGGAAGGCATTAAATATGGAAGTGGATATAAGGTGAGAGGAAGACCTAAAAGGAGTTGGATGAACTGTATGAAAGATGATATGGTTAAGAAGGGAGTGAATGTTGAGATTACTGCAACTACAGATGAATAGGAAAAGCACAATTGTTGCGCCGACCCTAAATAAACTTGGGATAAGGGCAGGAGGATGATGGGAAATTGTTCTAGACTCCGTAATGCTACCGAGAACGTTCTAATAGATAAATCCAATAACATTTCTATTAAGTCGGCAATAGAATCTGCTACCTTTGGTCCACAAAAGCAATGGAAAAGTTCATTAAAGAATGATGTACTAAAGTATTGCCTTAACATTGTGTACCTTAGTACCTGCAAGTATGTGCAGACGAACTAAAAGCGATATAATACGCCACCATCTGATCGTTCGACGAACATCGCGATGAAACAATTGGACAAAACAATATCCGTTCATAAAAGTGCACATATTTCATGTATTTATACTTTTTGCTTCGGACCTTTCGTTTTTTGAGTCATGAGAGCATTGCCGACATTCTGACCGAGACGCGGTGCCCACTCGTATGTGCGCCGTGCGATTGTGTACCAATAAAGTGTTAACAGCCGTGCGATGAGTCTGTGCGAGGTTTATTACCTAAATTAACGCCTCACGTTGGCCTTTTAAGTATCTACGAGTTGTTTTTTTAGTATTATGCCTCGTTTTTTAAGTACCTTTTATTCCTTTTCGAATACATATTTGTGATTCACGCGCAATTTAAGTGTGAAAGTGAAAATATCAGTTTAGGGATATTTAGCTAGTTTGTAAGTAATCGCTATGCAAATCGTATAACCATCCTAACCTGAAAACCAAGCCTTTGTATCTTCACTTCATAAGAGCACAGATTAGGTCCTAATACAGGGGTGACATATCAGATAGGGGTAGGACAGCTTCATGGCGTGGCGGTAGTGAATGCAGCTGCTATACAGGAGGCGCGGGTTCAATCTTCGCTCAATGCAAATATTTGTATACATGAATATAGTAATTTTTTTGGTCTGGTCGTGCCTCGGAGAGCACGTTAAGACATCGGTCCGGAGTCGTTACGGGTAGTTGGAACCCTAAAAAGTTCAACAACTGGTCTAAATGCAATGCCTGGAAACCGTAATGGGCTGTAGAGGTCAGGTGGCAGTCGCTTCACGAAAAATATCGAAGTCCAGCCACATCCACAGTTGAAAACAGACTGAAGAAAGCGGACCCTAGACTCCGAGATGAAAGCTAGGATGAAGAAGATATTAGATAGAGAGAAGAAGGTAGGTTAGGCCGATTCTCTGAAACACCGTACGAAACGCAGTATACTATTTAAAACTGATATTACTCAAAGGGGAGCAAAGTTTATTTTATGTTGGTGACTCTTATAAGAACCTTCTCGCATTAAACTACTGTGTATGAGTACCAACCTGCCGACGTACAAGTTGTTATATATCTTATGAAAATTGCAATCATATTATACGTATTAGGAGAAGTAATTTACCCAATGAGGTGTTAGGTGCGGCGTGAGTGGCACCAGCTCGTTACATTCACCGAGATACCTACGTCTAGGTAATATCGTACACATTACAATATCCGATAATATGTCACTGACACGGACAGTTATTACAGGAGTAGTATAAAGTTTGTAACATTATCCTAGATACTTGAAATCATTCATATCACTTTCTGGTGCATGGGGTCACACTAAGGTCCAAACTAACTTCACTTGCTATTTCTGATTAACAAATGAAACTTTGGCGCAGGCTTTTCTTCCTGATTTCGGAGGTCAGACGGAAGTAGAAGATCGGAATCTGTGCTCCAAATTAAAGGCTTTTGATACCGCTGTGATGACGATGATGATCACTTTGTATCGTTTCCCCTCCTCATACTCGTGTTAGCCTCAAATGTGCAATGAATAATTTAAGATTTACAAAGAATCTGGGCTGCGGGAAATAAATCGGGCTATGGAGCGAGCTATGCTTGGAGTTTCTTTGAAGGATAGAATTCGCAATGAAGTCATCCGACATAGAACCAAAGTTACCGACGTAGCCCGCAGAATAAGCAAGCTAAAGTGGCAGTGGGTTGGCCGCATCTGCCGAAGGACTGGGGGCCGTTAGAGCAGTGGACTGCTATAGGCTAATTGATTGAATTGTAATTTAGGATCGTGGTAATAGTATCGTCGAGTCGGAGCCTTATCGTCCCGCCTAAATATCTTCACTAGCCACATTGACATGTCTGTTTGTTGACCAATACATGGGATATGTCGAACAATACCTGTATATAAAGTGTGCGGTGTAGATGTTATCGTTATTCGTTGACTAATTGTATACAAAGTGGTTCTATTTATGACTACATTACGATAAGTAGGATAATGTTCGGAGTTGTATTTCCTGGAGAGATACAGACCGCGGAGTAGGTATGTTTGTTAGTCATGCCTATGAGTGATGGGTTACAGTTTCAGAGGCTCTAGATTCTAGATATAGGGGTGCAAATATATATCATTAGAAATACAATTCATATGTGATTACAACCAATGCCGAACCTTGCAACTTGAATCCGGGGTCCACTATTCAACTTTCCATGATTTGGTTTATTTTACGCGACCGCCGTCTGATCTCCCAACCCCAAAAGAACGTTTGCACTATACTCCTTTCGGTTAGGTGCTTATATAAACGTAAACAATCCTGATGTGTCTTTTTAATATGTTTTATTTACAAACTCAGTTTATAAATATTTTTATGTTTAGTATAGAATAGAATAGAAATAGAATAGTTCTATGCACATGTCGTCTCTGCCCCGTAAAATCGAGTTTGTCATATTTTGTTCTGTATTTTTTTCAATAGGTACGTAATGCTAGCCGAGCGTCAGTTAACAGTACCCACTCAAGTTAATAACAAAAGTCTCTTTCTTAATCGTGTCCTCTCGAATGGCCAGGCTTCAAACTGAGTGATGATAAACGACAGTTTAAAAACATAAAGATGTCATTAGGCAGGCTGCCAGCGTCGGCGCCCGGTGCCCAGTGCCCAGTGGCGGCCACACGTCATGGGTGCGCCCATAAATCGGGGGTTATGGTGCTAGGAGGCGCTAATATCTCACCCGGAGCTAGTGCCGCGAGCTGCACCGATATCGGGGTATAGTTCAGGCTCCAGAGACGCTTACACGCGAGTTGGATAGGTATTTAGGTACTGAATATTTCGTGCAGAGAAACAACGTAATATGCTATGGAAAATGTTAAAAAGTTAGATAGGCATCAGAGTCTAGTCATGATCATGTCTTGTGAGCATAAGTTAGACGTCAGTAGTGTAATAACCGAGGTTCGAGCATGCGACCTCTTGAGTACAAGTTCGACAAATGTAGATGTTATTTATCACATACCGGACTCATTCATCTATTGATTTCAAGATAGGAATCCGATTGAAGACGATGCAACGGACTCTCTTCATCTTCTGTATCCTTTTACTTCTATACTTCCGAAGTTTTTATCTCGAAGTCTTGGGTTCGCTTTACCAGTCTAACTTCGGATTTGGCTGAATTTCAATATTTTTTACAATGCAACGGACTATCCATTATATTTTTTTATTATTATTAGGGCTTATTTATGCACTTATCATCATATAAACTGTCCGCTTATTTACGTTTTTAACAGTATAAAAATATAAACTTTACATGTAGACATCAAACCTGTTCATTATTTCAAATCAGATCGTGAATTATTCTGTACCTAATGATTGTTTGCTGAACAAACAGCTCATTATACTATCTAACATCAGCACGTGCCGTATTACCATACGCTGGCAGGTGGGTGATGCCCCGAGTTGCCCACCGGTGCCCACAATTAGCAGTGGTTATCGCGCGATCGCCCTTGGCCGCGCGATTGTACGGTGATTGATCGCGGTGCATATTTACAGGCAGGTACGGGGGTCCGTGGCTTGTTCATGCTAATTGTTTAATTGTACGTTAAATATGTTGATTTTATAATCAGATGGTGATTGACTGATTGACATGAAAAGGAGGAGTGTTGCCAACTTTAAAGCACAGAATTCTGTTCTCCAATTCTGTGCTTTGAACAGATGTTGATTTAGGTACTTTTCTACGGTAGCTAATATAGATTTCTCTTTTTGAGATTGTCAATATTGTATTTTATAGCATACTTTAGAAGGCTTTAGTTATA
The DNA here is from genome assembly GCA_914767945.1 of Eilema depressum. Lineage (NCBI taxonomy): Eukaryota > Metazoa > Arthropoda > Insecta > Lepidoptera > Erebidae > Eilema > Eilema depressum. The sequence continues at coordinate 22,803,684 of OU612020.1, forward strand.
TCAAAATTCACTCGTATTAGAAGACTATTGAAGAAATTATTGTGACTTTATTCTTCCTGTATGGCACATCAATATGGGAATCTTATGATGGGTATTAAAAAGTTAAATGAGATTTAGATTTTGATGTAAAAATAAATTCTTTTGCCGTAAAACCTAACCTCCTAATAACGCTCTCTTTTCAGTCATGCAGTCGTGCTAATATAAAATTAGCAATAAAAAATTCGATGTATTATATCTACTACATTTTACGTCACATTATGTACGGTATAGGTAAAGCATTGGAAAGAAACACGTAACTACCTATAAATATTTATCTAGATATGAAGTTGTGTGATTTAGTACATAGCATGTACCAAAGACTTGTGATCTGCGTGTCGATCAGTGCTTACATGATCACCCAGTACATAGGCAACACTCTACTTCCGAATGTATATGTGATTCTAGTCTAGAACTAGCACGTCTATCTGGACGGAGGCGGTCCGCAGGCGGCGCGCGCGCATACCACAGCGCCGCCATTGGCCCGCGTAACATTTCTAGTTCAAAATACTCGTCTGTTATTGGCAGATAGATCATGCTAGACGTGCGAGTGCACTGATCGTTGTTTTAATGTAAATTGCGCAGGACTGCAGACTCCATTGTTGGTGGAGTAATTAGTATAATCGGCTGTTCGTCGGATGGACGCTGCTCATTGTTGGTTACGAAAGACTTGTTAATGCTAATGAGCTGATGGAAATGTTGCGTTATTGTGTTGTAAACTGGTATTGGAGATGTCTCTACAGACTTGGTTTGATGTGTAGGTATGTGAAATGAATGCCTTGTCTTAACATTGTAGGGTGAGAAAGAATAATAGAATTCAGATTTGGATAAAACTGGGACCAACCCAGTGATGATGTAGATTAACATTGTAAATTGAATGAAATTTTAAAGCACTGAGTATGCTCGGCGGCTCAATGGTCAGAGCATGCCCCTTGTAAGGGAAAGATCGTAGCTTCGAATCCCGCCTGACCTTGATTACGCTTTGTCCTATCAACATGTAAAGTCTATTCGAGAAATCTTGGGTTCAATTTCAGATCATTCTTGATTTTTGTGTCAGTTATGGATAAATTAGTCTCCGTAATAAGGAGATTGAAGGGCACTTTCTCTTTACACGACATTCCACTGTCATCATCATCTGTCTCTATTGCCGTGGCAGTGATCATTTCGAGTCCACGTTGTCATCAATACGCTTATCTGATGCGCTTTAATTGTGAGTCGCACGCGCATCCGACGGATGGTAAATTGGTAAACGATGCCCAATTGATATCGATGCGAGCTGGTTAATTGTGCCCTACAGTGACCGGCCAGCGTGACGCGACGCGGGCTGCGGGCGCATCTGCACGGTGACATATCATTTTGATTAACCGGGCGATTTGTATCTGGTAGACAATGACAGAGATGTTTTGTGGATTACCTGATTGTAAATTGATCTCCAACAGCGCGGCAGGGACCCAGGAATTGCTGCATTAGAACGCACCTGGAAGTGAAGGGAACTTGCAGCTTTATCGCGTGAGATGGCGCTTGGAACATGTGTTATCACCACAATATTAATCTTTACTTAAACAATAGCTTACTTGAAGAATTAAATCACTTTCAAGATTGTTTATCAAATGTGCCTGGTTCACTAAATTTACAAGACGTAGGTACGCATCTGCGTAAGTCAAAGTCAAAGTCAAAAATCATTTATTCTGTATAGACCATCAAAACGGCACTTACAAAACGTCAATAATATACATATATGTACTAAAGACTAGGATTCCTCCAGAGCGTACCAGGGTAATGTTTTATTATGTACCTAATGATGTTAACAATAAACAAGCGAGAGGTGCCTTTATTTGATGAAGAGTTCCATTATCTATTTGTGAATCTTCTAACTAGAATTTCGCAAAAACTATCAAAATCTATTGACATTTTATTTCGTAAATCATATCTCTTTCTGAATTTAAGTTACACAAAGCAGTACAGTTCCAAAATCTTCTATCATCCATCCACACACTACCCAGTTATCCATACATCTAACGCTTTAAAGCCGGTAGCTAATCACCCGCTCACATAAATCAATTGTAAACTTGTTGTCATTCTCTCAATTGGTCGGTTTAAATAAACGCCGCTAATTGAATACATCACGACCACAAATATCCAAATTAACAGCGTTTAAGTAATCGCCCCCTCGTTCTCACGACACAACCCGTTGATTTAGCTACCTGACGGCGATGGGCACATTATAGCTTTTTAATTGTATCAAGTGGGCGCCGCGACCCCTATGGGGCACGTCGGCCGCGTGCCCGCTGACGCACGACTGTCCCCTGTTTTGTGTTTTCAATTACACTGTCAATATCCTGATGCTTAACAGTGTTTAATTCATTTATCAGATCGTTGGTTTTTGTGAACAAAAAGTGTGTTATGACTACAAATTGAGTGTTTTTGATATGTATCTTTTTGATTAAATAATGGACATTTGTACGAATGTATACTCCATTTCGTTAGTTACTTATCTAAACGTAAAAATCTTGATTATGTCTATTTATTACCTATGTTTTATTTAAAAACTCACTTCATAAATATTTAGGTATCTTTTTAGAAACTTATTTTGAACTAGATAGTAAGTTTATTTGTTTGGTATATGCCCATCTAGTAACACCCAAACGAGTAACACTGTTACTGGTTGGGAAAAAAATTCCCAACGGGTCACAGGTGTTACTAAATGTTTTTATAATAAAAAAATCCCTACAAGATTGTTTAACTTTAGTTCAGTATGTACCTAACCGAATGGATTATAGGTACCTATTTATTTGTTTACTGCGGACACACAAATATCGAAAAGCATTTCAATTTCAATTCCTTAGGAATTTTATTCATGGAAATGTTCGTAAAGAGTACAAATAGATCATGATATCGATAGCGACATATAACACTTGTTATTCCGATAAAAACATGCAGAAATTCTAAATAAGTATGCGATCCACATACACGAAGTTATAGCAAGCGGGTTATAGCAAGTAATCAATAAGTAGATTCAATTTTTATCGGCTATTGATGCTTTTCTTGCGCACTATTACGCCGTTCGCGAATATTAATGCCCATTAAAGGACACGTCGACGGTGGTATACCGACGGGCAGCGCAAGGCAGACAGGATCTCGTTTCGAGGTATTCCATCAATGGCTGGACACCGGAGAAGCGTTTCTTGTGGCGTCGGGGCGCGGACGTGGTGCGTTTTTGTGGGGTTCGCCGACGGAGGTCAGCGTCACGTGCCACCCACCTGGCTGGCATGCGGCGAAGAATTGTTGAAAATCAGGGCACAGATTACTAAATAGTTACTACGATCAGGGTAAGGAAAAATTTTTCATTTGGTAGTTAAAAGTAGCAGGGATTTATAAAATGCGTAAGGTTCTGTACTATAAACTAGGTAGGTACCTACCTAACTTTTGTAAAAAGCCTACTGTGGAAATAATTTTCCCAGTGTATACAAACAATTTGTAAACTGTAATTGTAGTTTTTCTTTCTTTCATTTTTTTTAGCGGCAACTGTAGTTAATACACAATTTTAGCTGCTGTTTACAAAATATTTATTGCAGGTATTGCTGAATGATTAGTTTTAGTTTATGGTTCTTTTATAACCCTCAGAGAAGACTAAAAAATGTGACATCAAGCTAGTAGAGTATCACTGGGTACAGTAATTAAGTTATTTCTTGTTCCATACGTCCCATGCTTGCCGGACACTTCAAAGTCTGAATTACGGCAATTATTAGCATGGTAGCACAAATTATTATTAGGCTAAACATTTAGAGGTATATAGACGTCATAGGTACCTACGTGTAACCGATAATATAGTTAAAGAAATCAGTTACTTAGTCACTCCAAAATAGAAAGAGCGGCAGTCCGTGAGATTTTCAGAGTAAAAAAGCTCTAGTAGGTATTTTGATCCGGGAATCGATGGGCCATAAATCTCATCCCATTTAACTTTGGTCAAACACAAAATAATTAAATGCTCCTAACTCATCCTCACCTTGTTCTTAACTGGCTATGACATCTATGTGGGTCAATATATTATTAAACAAACAAATGCCACCCTCTGTCCGTTCATCGCTCACAGCTCGCGGCTGGCCGTTGCGCGGTGCTATTAGTCCGAGAGATGGTGCCATTTTTGAGTACATGCATAAGGCTAGCTGAAAACTTGTCACACAAGTCTCCTGTTATCTGTTATTATGGTTTATTATTTAATATTAAAAAAAATAGGGGTTGATTTAGCCTCCCTACTCACCAGCCAGGTCTGCAGCGTCTATAACAGGAGATTTGTATGACAAGTTTTCAGCTTGCCTCAAGCATGTACTCAAATAATGGTACCAGCTCTCGTACTATAATACGTGCGGCGCGCACATCTCTCGTATCGCGCTGCGCGGGCGCACGGTATGGCCCCCCACTATTATCAATTAACTTATATTTTTATTGGTTCAAAGCGATTAACCGCGTCTAAAAATGGCTACAACGTGCTACATTTTATTCTTATTAATTGTTTGGAGGCGACGAGTTTGTTTTTTGGCGAAGCCGCCGAGCGTCGCCGGCGATCCAGACCTTATTACTTGTTCGTTTCACAGCTGCTAAAGGACGTAATTAGCAGTGAATAATGATACGTCTGCAAGAACTTAACGATATTCTAATTATCACCTTCTTAGGGCGGTGTAAAGAGCACCGCTACATGTGTATAAATCCGTAACGATTACTAGACAAGGTGGAAGGTAGATTTTTTTACATGAGTAAGCATACTAAGCATTCCTTTAACCCCACTTTACATATTGATATATTGATGACACTTATAAGAAGCAACCACCTCCACCACGATGTCGAGAAACCAGATGTGATACTCCCACTAACGTTGGTGATCACTGCCGGTGGGGCAGGGTCCAAAAGGCTGACGTTGGATTCTATACTATAATACTCTTCTTCTTCTATATACGATATGGATACGACATATGTGCAAATACTGAAACCGCGAAGCATCCTGGTCCGTAGGAATAGAACCAAATTAAATTTAAACTTAAATTCCCTGATTTATAAAATCCGAAATTTTCTAACAAAATAATTATTAAAATAAATGTAGAAAATGCAACCACTTGTATAAGTCATTAGATAGTTTCATCCATTGCTTTAAAGTCATTGACTGTGTCATAAGTCATTAATAAATACGCACACACCTTCACACACACACACACAACAACTTCACACACACACACAACAATAGGCATAGTAGGTAACTTACTTGAACAGCTAAGCGGCAACATGCGATTCTACAGAGTGCTCAAAGTTGTTCAAATTCTATAAAATTAAAACTCTAGTTTCTGCCCTTAATACTGGACCAATTTTGTTCAAACTTTTCCTGCTTGAAGCTTAGGGGGTACCAAGTATATGGTTTCAATTATTGCCTATATGTCGTATCCATATTGTATAATACTACGAATATAAAACTAAATATGTAGTTTGTTTGTTTCTTTGGTTGAAGGCGCTAATCTCAGGAAGTACTGGATCGAATTGAAAAAATATTTTCGTGTCGAATAGCCTGTTCATTGAGGAAGATTATAGGTTAAACATCATTACGCTGCTACTCAAGCGAGCGGAGCAGTAACCAAAAATGTCAAATATTGACAAATTCCCATACATTATTTGAAAATTAATAAATTGCGGGCAATATGCCGTGGGCAAAGCCGGGCTGTTAGTATTGTATATTATATATTAAACAGTGTGTGAACTTTAACTGTGCGATGCAGGTGTTATAGTTTCGTAATAGTTCTACTCGATTTTGTTAGATGGCGCTGAGTGTGTATATTGTCACCGCACTGAGAATAACTTACTAGACTTACTTACTACTTACTGAATAGAAGACTTCTTTACAAAACACATTAGTATTTTCGAGTACAGTTTATTTAAGACATTAAATCATTACCTATGTATAAGTACTCTAATAGAGCAACCAGCCCATTTCGATGCTTGTTCATCTTTAGACATTATTTAATCTGTGAAGTCTGAGTCTACTAGTGATGTAGCTCCGACACGGCCAATTATATTTATTACCGTCAATACACAGTTCCCCTCTTTGGCGCATTCGGGTAAAATCGTATGCACCATTGAAGTGTTAAACTATGAATCGTGACTCATTATTATAATGATTGCATGTCTATTTGTACAAAATTCGTAAAAGATAATATTATACACTTATATAGAACATACATACATTATTCAAATAAATGGTTTGATTTAAATGTAATAGTCAATTACGCGTATCGAGGCCGCGCGCTCTAGCGAGGATATTCATATTATTAACATTAATTTATTCGCAGCTAGATTTCTAATGGTTCATTACATCTATCATTAGGGAGCTCTAGAATAAATATTTGTAATCTTTATGAAGTTGACTATTTAGAATTAGTATTTTTAGAATTTATATTCTCTATGTCGTTGAATGCATCTTTTTATTTAAAGACCTACCTATGTTTATAATACTAGATACACTTTTTACGAATCTGTACATACTCTGCACTTAATTTTTATTTGGCAAAGTAGAATTTGGGCCACCCCATCTTCTCCCATGCGGTGTCGTACAAGGCAACTAAGGGATAGGACTGTTTAACATCAGTCAGATTGTATACAGCCCAGACTCACGCCTCAGAAGCATGGCTCGAGTCAACGATAGTGCCCGGAATACGGCAATAGGCTCACTCCCTGTTACGTGGGACCTAATACAATGATTGGTGAAATATGAGTGTTAATTCATCTCTGCTTAACCCTCCAAGAAGGAAAGCTTGATTCTAAGTATGTATGTATATATATATATTTTTTTATATAGGACACGTCAATTTGACTTCGCCTTGCCTGATGGTAAGCTGAGGGCAAAGTCTTGGAAAGAGGGTCACCATTATAGACACGTACCATGCTACAATTGTGGCACTCAGCTTGACGGCCTCATCAGATGCTTTTTCACGCCTCGCTTAAAGGACCCGAGACTGTAGGAGGAGGGAAACACGTGAACTGGTAAAGAATTCCAGGTCTTAATAGTGCGGCAGAAGAAGGAGTCACCGAATCGCTTGGTTCTTGATGGAATATTCTGCACCGTATGCGGGTGGCATCTAAGTCCTGCACGTGTTGTCCTGTATAGGAAAGGGGAGGGTGGGATTAATTGGAAGAGCTCCTCAGAACATTCACCATAGTAGAGACGGTAAAATACCGCCAAGGACGCCACATCTCTACGCATCTGCAGAGGCTCGAGGGTGTTGGTGACTTCAGGATTCCCAATAATGCGCATCGCACGTCGCTGCAACCTATCAAGAGCATCTAGTAAGTACTTAGCGGAGCCATCCCAAAGATGCGAGCAGTATTCCACGCAGGAGCGAATTTGTGTAATATACATATATACAATCTACTGTAATTCAAGCATGCTCGCTCGCGGGATGCCGCGGTGGGTCCCGGATTCCGCGGCGTGTGCGGGATGTGCCGGATCCTTCCTTTTTACTATTAATTGATTGGAATCACTTCACTATGTGTTTTTTCGCAGTACATGCGCGCGCGCCGCTCTGGCGGAGTATTTAGACAGATTTCTAAGTAGGTGTAGAAGAAACAACGACGTTTATTTTAGCGTAGACAGTTGATTACCTACATAGACAAATGCCAGCTAGAATAGAGTTGCAGTTTCAGAAATATTAAGTACTAATAAATCTATGTAGAATGTAGTGACAAACCATAACCGGTCAAAACGCCGTTTTGAGTTAGACCGTCAGTCAAACTTGTAAATTACTAGATAACCTGCCCGGCTTCGCCCGTGGCATACTTCGAAACCCCGTACCACCCGTTGAAAACATAATAAATTATTAAATAATTAATTAATAATTAATAATTATAATTATAAATTAATTATTAATTAATTAATCGCTATTTATTAATTTTCAAATCATGTGCCAATGGGAATTTGAGTAGAATTTGGGCCATACCGTCTCCTCCCATGCGGTGTCGTACAAGGCGACTAACGGCTGTTTAACATCAGACAGATAAAGTATATATACAGTCCAGACTCAGCCTATACATGGCTCGAGTCAACAATAGTGCCCGAAAAACTGCAATAGGCTAACCCCCTATTACGTGGGACCTAATACAATGATTGGTAAAATGTGGGTGTTAATTCACCTCTGCCTAACCCTCCGGGGATAAAGGCGTGATTGTATGTATGGGAATTGGTCAGATTTGTTGACATTTCTGGTTACTGCTCCGCTCCCTTGAGTAGAAGTGATGATGTTTAGCGTATAACGTTCCTCGATAAAGGGGCTATTAAACACAAGAAGATTTTTAAATTCGAACCAGTATTAGCGCGTTGAACCAAACAAACAAACAAACTTTTCAGCTTTATAATATTACATATAAATGAATCGAAGTGGTTTCCACTAGGAAACCTCAAGGTTTAATACTTTTATGAGACAACAACATAAGTCCAACAATAATCTTTCTTAGAGCCCTAACGAGCTATAACCCTGACTGAGATCAATATTATCTATGAATCACACAAACGATTGGCGAACCTGTGATGGGTACTCAATACGGTAGCGATTACTAAAACCATTATGCCACTTGTGTAGTCAATCTAAGTACCAATATGTATAGGAGTAAGATCATGGCAAGTTCTGCAGCTTGCCCAGGTTGCGTGGCGCGGTGATCAAGCAATCAAATAATCATATTAAATCACGGATTGGCGCTCGCCGTATCGCGCCGCCTGCGCACAGGACCGACGAATACTTGACGAATGCATGGTCAACCTAATCACTTTCTTGCCCGCACATTGTAAATTGTATAAAAACCGTATTAAAAAATAAATAAATAAATAAAAAGGATAATTGAGTTCTCTGAGTTTCTTGCTGGTATCTTCTCAGTAGAACCAACTACCGAACCAGCGAAAGAATCATTTTCAAATGGTTTACTTTAATTTATTTAATATTTTATTTTTTGTTTACATACTTCTTGACACAATTGTAATATTTTGACGTTCATATGTGCTCTATATGTGCATAAATTGAATAAACGAAGTTGATTCTTTGATTCTTATTGTTACTTGCAGGTATTTGGGCTAATGTGTTTTGAATCTACATTATCTTAATAAGCCTGTCCAATTCAGGAGGGTTTCAAGAGAGAGGCTTAGTAGGAACGAGAAATAATTGATGTACAGTCACACTCAAAAGCGGCTCAATACTAAATAAACAACGATCTTTACACTAAACTATAAATAATTTGATGTTCATTTATTTTATGTTAATCTTCAAGGAGAGTATGAATTTATTATATTTCATGTTCAGGTTAACTATCCCGAATGTGCCCTGATCCTATTCATTAGATATTTCCTAATTGCCTACCCACAGTTTAGATACTTTTTAATGACACAATGACGCGTTTAACATAGCGATACCTAGGTAATGATTACTTTTCCAATGTTTATATTTCGATGAAATTCATATGACTTCAATATTCACCCACACAGAAATTAATATTTCAAGTCCAGCGCAAATGATGAACTAGCTTTCATTGCAGGTCGTTTGATATACCACAATAGCTCTCATTACACTAGCAATACACGGGAGGCGGGTCGCGGGCGCATTACCGCGCGCCGCCATTACTGCGCGCGCGCCGCACTGTGGTTTATGCTTATTAAACTAAATCCAATCAACCGACGCTTTGCCAGGATTATACAAATTAGTGCAGGCTCTATATCGAAGTATCCTACGCTTCCGCCCTGATCTAATGGCTATTGTTGATCACAGCCTGCGCCTGCGCAACACGTAACGAGAGGATGGCTCTGTGATTACAATAATAAGGCCACTGCGCGGCAACAATAATCTTTCATGTCATTAATACCACGGCAGATGTGGAATTAGCTTTGAAATTGTAATACTAGGTACACTCTTATGGGTATGCTCCTCAAGTGATGAAGTGATGGTTTCACCGAATATGACACACGCGGTATATCTACCAGAATACAATTAACTTTTTAGTTGCTCGCAAAGATTTCTTTATAAAACAAAACAAAAGTGTTAACAAGATTACTTCTCGATCAATAGTATCTAATAGACCTGGTTTTTGGTATCACCACCAGTTTTTGGCCTTGCAGCATAGTCATTTCGAGTTCCTCAATTAAATACGCGTAATGATATACATATATTACCCAGGAATCTGATCAGACTTGAGTTAATGTCATCGGCTCTCATACTATAAGGGATTGTGTACAGCGTCTGTAGTTTGGTAGTTAAAGAATCAGCCTTATGGTGAGAAAGTCCCAGGTTCGAATCCTGGTTATTACACTACGAACATAACCACAAAGCTACCGACGCATGCGAATCTCAACCGTTCCTTCTCATTCATTTAATTCATCCAACTCGTCAGCCAGGAAGTGGGCCAATGGCTATCTGCCCGCGCAAGACCGTCGACCGTACACCAGTCCGACCCTGATCGTGTAATTCACTCCGGATCCGCGCGCAATACTCGTTTATTTTAATAGAAATGGCGTAATGACCGGTATCATGTCTTTACATATAATCAAATTACATGACGTGTAATACCACGGTGTAAGTATTGTTTGTAGTTCGTAACGTAATTGGCCTCTTCCGTTAGAACGCTGAACAGTCGGGACACTAATTACCGGTGAGAGGGACCTTTCGAACGGAGTTACGTCGGGAGAAAGTTGACGGTTACGTCGGAGCCTGAGCCCTTCCCGGGAAGTTCTTAGGCTTTGCGATAATTACCTACTTGGAAGGTAAGTTGTTAATAGTAACAGGGGGTGTGCGGGCCTCGCAATGTTCTTTGGGGTTAACCTTATCTGTTAGCAGATACATCTGTTGCTTAACGGTTGAGGCTCTAGAGTAGGCTTTCCTCTCGGGGTTGATAGGTCCCGAAAAGGCAAATAAAAAGAGCTCATGGACAAATTACGAGTACATACGTAATTTGTCCATGAGCTCTTCTTGAGAAGCAGCTTTTTTGAGAGCAAGTTAAACAAAAGCTTGTCAAAATACATGAAAATATAAATAACACTTTTCTCATTGACGGTATGTACCAGCTTGACGTTTTTATTTGATAAAACGCCATTAAAATTTTCGGGGGGAATTGGGCATAACCCGATGATCAAACCAGGGCTAATACGAGGTTGATGATGATGATGTTAACAGTAGGTAGCAGAGCAGTGACAGTCATGATTGTTGAAAGCAATCTGTAGCTCTGAGAGTCCTTCATAACTTCTACTGCTCCACACGTGGCTGTACAGAACGAGATCCTTCTCGCTTCTCGCACAATAGTGCTTGGTAGGGAGTCAGTCAATAAACAGTTGATGATAAAATTGAATGACAGTCTCAGTGGGGTGGCGTTAGTGAACGCGACCCAGGAGGCGCGGGTTCGATCTCCGCTCAGTGCAAATATTCTCTTACATACATACATTATACTCACGCTTGTAAAATCCTGAAGAGGTAGGCATAGGTGTGTTTTCGCTCTCACGTAATAGGGGGCGTGCAAAATAATATTTGTACGGCTCGACTAGACCAATGCAAATATTCATTATTTGCATTGGTCTGGTCGTGCCTCGAACAGCACGTTAAGCCGTCGGTCCCGGTTGCCATACGAACATCTATGGCAGTCGTTACGGGTAGTTGGAGCCCTAAATAGACCAACAATTGGTCTAACTGCAATACTCCAATATTACTAATGGGTTGTGGAGGTCAGATGGCAGCCGCTTCACCGAAAATATCGAAGATCAGCCGCTGGGAAAAAACGGACTCAGACTCCGAGGTCAAAGCTTCGGATGCGACTGGGATTAATTAACGCTAGGATGAAGAAAAACATGAGAAAGGTTCCTACTGTTATTATTTTCGATAGTGGAGATGTTTTCTTAGCACTAACAGTCAGGCTGAACCAATAAGTAACACCTTACTGGGTGGCCTGATCTTCTTTACAGTCCCTTACCTCTTACCTCCTTTATCCACCCCTCTCGCAGGTAACCCGATAATTACATCTCTAGTGTTTTATAAAGATGACATTACTGACGTTCATAACAACTATAACTGCTTATCTTATTTGCTACCTTAGCAATAGCATAGTGGAATGATCATTAGAAGGTTTCTTCAGGGTCGGCAGCGCGAGTGTGACGCCCCTGGTGTTGCATACGTACATTAGGGCACGGTAACCACTATCCATCAGGTGAGCCGTGTGATTGGTATAAAAAAAAACAGGACTATTCGTTGGGCTGTGGTAATATACGCAGATAGCAAAAGAGTACGCACACAGATTACCTACCTAAATAGTTGATTCTCGGCCCAAGTTGTACTTATTTAAAGTAAATACGTAAGGATAATGTCTTTCTAGTTAAATTGAATTCTTTTATTTATGGACAGGTGATAATAATATATCAATTATTATTTAATTTAAGTTCACTGAAAACAGGTTTTAATTATCGACCACCACCATCAAAGTAATAATTACCTAATAGTAAAAGTTCTACGACATTCTACACAATAAATATTACTGTTTGATAATTACTTACTTACATTTCCGGTAGATGGCGTTGTAAAATGTAACTGGCGAGTTTATGAACCTCAATGTACTCGTGACACCCACCGTGAAGTCTGTCCATTAGAGTAATTGATTAGTAATTATATAATACTAGCTTTTGGATGTCGATTATCGCGACCAAACATAGCCTATGTCCTTTCTCTCTATACCAAATTTCATCAAAATCGGTTCAGTGGTTTAGGCGTGAAAACGTAACAGACAGACAGACAGAGTTACTTTCGCATTTATAATATTACTTAGTATGGATATGGATATGGATATGGAAGTATGGATATGCCCACAAGGAAAACAGCCAGATTTTTGAAATTACCTCACCCGTATTTTATTCATCATTTAAAAAAATACGTAGAGTAGCTCTAGAGACACGAGTTAGGATGATTATAGAATGTATGGATTTAAATGTGGATGGTGAGATGAGCTCTGTCACCATCTTAGAACTTGTTAGAAATCATAATGCACCACCCGGATTTTAAATTAAATAAATGTAAATTTTAATTAAAATAATATTAGTAAAGTAACCGTAATCACTAATATTCACTAACCCCTTCAGCTAAGGGATTCCGGGTTAGGAGTGGGTGCACGTCGGTAGTGTAACGACAACAATTCGAACCCGGGACTTTTCGATCAAGGTTGACTCCTTAACTGCTATGATACTGACGCTATTAAAATATGAGTAAAGGTCATTAGTACAGTACCGCAGACCTTGTCTACAAAAGGTATGAGTTAAAATAGGTCATTATACCCAATCTGATAAAAAATGTACATCACTCATATCAGTCATATCTACGAGCAAAATAGAAACAAAACTTTCCTTTTTAAACTATTAAGTACAGCGATAACAATATTTGTACAAAAGATATACATCGCTCTATCTTGTACAATTTTAATGTACAACACTCAGCTTCGTTTATTTACATAATGTATAAGACACTATGTTTGTTAACACAACGACTCCATTACCCGCACGGCACTTACAGTGTCGTTAGGGTCATGTCCCGTGTCCTGTCATCAAGTAATAAGCGGTTATGCAGACGTGATATCAACAATAGCGTAATTTAGAGGACAGGCGCGGGCGCAGGTCGTGAATGTGTTATTACGTCGGGGCGCGCATAATGCGCGTACGCAAATCACGGCGCGCACCCGCCCCGGACGCTCCGGACGCTCCGGACGGCGGACGCCGGATCAGAATAATTGCACCCGCGACCGCTGCTATTATCTCAAACTATACACAATTACTGACCGCTGGGCTACATCGATAACACCTTCGACAACCTCCCGCACTAGCTCTCCGACTATACACACCATCCATTGAAGTTCTAAACCGATTGGTTCTGTACCAGTTAGTGGGCAGCCAGCAATGTATAACGTTGTTGGGTATGTATCGTTTCGTGGTAGCGGTGAAGTTATTCGTCGTGCTCATTACAATATTAATCAATGCTTTCACATCCAAGGCCCGGGATAAATATAACTGATGCAGAATATTCTTTAATATCGGTTGCGCAATAGTAATGCGCGGTTGGAACGAAATGATAGCTTTTATGGACGACACGACCGCTGCGCCCGCGCAGCGACCGCGTGCGATACTGCGCGTGCGCATTACTTTGGGTTTAGGTGCATCCTATTGTGGTGATAGAATAAATTCATGTTCTATGTACTGTATTTGACGGAGATGAGAAATGATGTTGAGGACATGAAATAATGGTAAGTAAGGTGAGTAACAAGGGCAATTTAACAGGGGCAAGTTATCCAGCTCGGTAAAAACAACTTCGAGAAAGCAATAGCCAGAAGGATCCAACTAGGGTGGGCAGCATTTGGCAAATTGCGTCGGGTCTTCTCCTCCCTCTGCCGCAATGCCTCAAAACAAAGGTTTTCGTCCAGTGCGTCCTGCCTGTTATGACCTACGGTGCCGAAACGTGGCCACTGACGGTAGGGTTAGTCCGTGACCTAAAAGTCGCGCAGCGGGCTATGGAGCGAGCTATGCTTGTAGTCTCTTTGAAGGATAGAATTCGTAACAAGGTTATCCGACAAAGAACCAAAGTTACCGACATAGCTCGCAGAATAAGTAAGCTGAAGTGGCAGTGGGCTGGCCACATCTGCCGAAGGACCGATGGCCGTTGGAGCAAACGAGTCCTAGAGTGGAGACCGCGCGTAGGAGAACGGAAGGTGGGACATTCCCTAGCCAGGTGGACCGACGACCTGCGAAAGGTGGCTGGGACGGATTGGATGCGGAAGGCGGAGGATCGGCAAACGTGGCGTACATTGGGAGAGGCCTATGTCCAACTGCTATCCAAGACTGCAGTAGGCTAATTGAAGCTAAGTAACAACATTGTACCCATATATCGCAATAAATTGATTGAATTATGAATTATGAAAGTACTTAGTTCTGTAACAAATTTTTAAGATTTCAAGAAAGAAAATATTGAAAAAATTGCTTTTCGAGCCATGATCTATCTATAGTATAGATCACTATAGTATGCTTTAATTTTGCAACGTTTTTAGAAGAACTAAGGTAGTAAACAAGCACACGCCCATTTTGATGGTAAGTGTAAGTATGTCGAGGTCTAAAAATGCGTTATGTCATAGGTAACTTTGACAAAGGACGATGGAAGAGGGAGTAGTGGAGAATAGACAAGAAAAGATAAGAGAGCTAGTAATGGCATTCTCCCAAAACGTATCAAATACAGTATAGTATTACTTAAATTAGATGTTAAGCGTAAGAGTGGAGCTTTTTCTACTGAACACAGCATGACTGTCAACTACCGTCAGTTTCACTTCTCTTTTTCATTAGTAAAAGAAGCTTTACAAGGTTTGTGATTATTAAAGTACACAGATAAGTAATAGTCGAGTGATCTCGAGATATATTATTTGTAATGTCAGCCATCAGCAAAGCAGGTAAAACAATAAAACTATGAAAGGGGACACCCATCGTAGCAAATGGGAATCGTAGCATGTGGTGTCCACCTACCTCATTAAGAAAATGGTGTGACTTTATGATGTATGGTGTCAGTAAAGCATTCAGATGTTTATTTCTCATAAAAACAATACACAGTTCATTTATAATGAGATAGGTATAAAGATTGTTATTATAGGTACTTCACAATAACAAACAAGAATAATGGTCGCCTCTAGGCCCTGACCGATTCAGAAAGGAAAAAGAATCGACTTCGGACGGGACTCGAACCCGCGATCTTTCCCTTACAGGGGGAATGCTCTGACCGCTAAGCCTAAGCTTAGCTACGTAAACTAAGTTAGCATAAGAAATGCTTCAAAATTTCATGCAATTATTGCTGACATTAGGATAACTTTTAAATCCTCCGAAGTTCGAACTCAATGAGCATCTAACTAAGTACTAACGTAGGCTATAGCCGTGTGCTCGTACCGTGTGAGCATTTACTGTCCAAGTTTCTATTTAATATTCCTCCATCGCTCTCGAGTTATCGCCGATATCATATACGCAGTTATCTCGGCGGGAACCAGTCGGAGGCTGCGCCGCTGGACCGATATGGAGCGTGGCGTTGTTACTTTATATTTATTGTGATTATATTCTACATTTGTTAGCTCGAGACAGTTTTTATACAGAGTTTATTATCATATTTATAACTGCAAGTGGCGACACGTTGTAGATATACTATGCTGGGATGGGAGCAATCAACGTGAGACTTGGGTCGTGATTGACATTATTTAATGAAGAGTATTGAAGAGGTACCGTCTGTTGGTTTGTCAATAAAATGTTAGGATGATTAAAGGATTTTAATATAACTCTAATCTTTACATTTTAGGGTTGAATTTAATTGGAACATAACGAATTATTGAAAAGCCAAGGTTGTCTGGAGTCGACACAGTCGAGTAAATAAAAATGGAGTGTTTGTATTCGAGAGTCAATCTCACGACTGTTGAGCTTATCTTAGCTGTTTAGGATACCAATCCTGTCCAGTATTTATCTATCTCTGTACTTTTTATCAAAATCGGTTCAGTGGTTTAGGCATGAAAGCGTAACAGACAGACCGACAGACAGAGTTACTTTCGCATTCATAATATTAGTATGGATTTAGTTGCAGTCTCCTGGCTCTCATTTTAGCAGATAACTTAATTTCTAACAAAGAGCCTCCTATTTTGCATATACGTAAATATTCTCATACAGACAAGTATAATTTGCATCATAAGTGACCATTTTGATCCATATGATGACATATTTTTATAATGTAGAAATGAAATTAGCATATATTTGGCGAGTGTGGATCATTAACTTAATGCGCGTGCGCATCGAGGGCACAGGCTGATGGGAGTGGATAATAACTGAACATTATTATAGTATGCAAAGTATTTTATGTTCATAACATGAACTTATAATACGTTGTATATTACAGCGTTGAGATTATTGTAACAAAATTATTTAAAAAAATAATTGTTCTTATACTGGTTTCCTTTTTTTATAGCACTTAAGTGGCAGACAAGCACACGGTCCAACTGATGGAAAGTGGTTACCGTGGCCTATGAACGTGTGCAACACCTTGTTTGAACACGTTAGTGCCCTACAGACAGCGAGTCGTCGAGTTTTAAAAATAAACGAAATGCAAACTGGATGAACTGTTTTGATAAAAGTAGTTTGTTGTTGGTACTGATGTGAGAAGCAAATGAAGCCACAAACCAAAGCTAAAAGTGTTATAAACGTGAAAAGGGGCGTATTGTATTTGGCAAAGTGCCAGAGTTGTTTGACTACACACTCCACCCTAAAGGGACGATTAGGTACCGCAGGAAGTGGATTGTTTCGAAACTATAAATATAATTATTTTGGTATAATTCTTCATTTCTGTAACAAAAACAAAATTATATCAGAATGAATTCATAGCGTTTAGTTTTTTACAGATTCCAATTTAGATGAGATTTTGGTGTGAAGTCCAATGCACATAGACGTAACTGCCCAATGTTTTTCATTCCCGAAAACATCGAATTCAGCCGCATCACAGTTGGACTGGGAAACCGACCCCCTGAATTAGGCAAAAGGTCTGAACGTTTTGCCTAACTGATGAGTGGTGCTAGTGAGAACCATCCTATCCTATTACCTATTAGGTAGATTAGATACCTATTAGGTTTTTAATTATTTACTAGGATCTAAGGGCCATTTACTTACGTATACTGTTCCATTCCATCCTTTCCAATATAATACTAGTTCTGACATAATAGTGAGTAACTTCGAGTACAATGACAGTAATGCATAAAAGTTTGTTAGAGGAGCGTTCCTGGACGCGGGAGGCGCGGTTATCAGGTGGCGAGTTATGAGCGGCGTGCGCGCAGCATCGCGATACGCGCCTGACGCCTGACGCCTGACGCCGAGCGCCTGACCCACAGCCCACGGCGAGGCCGCGCCGACTTGCGGTGGACCGCAGTTGTAACAGACACAGTACTAGTTGAACTCCTTAAATCTATATATAAAATAGTACCACTTTTTTATACAACTCAGGTGGCAGACAAACACACGGCTCATCTGATGGAAAGTGTTTACCGTGGCCTATGGACGTATGCAACACTATGAGTGTCAAACTCGCGCTGCCGACCTTGTCAGAACCTTTTATTGCCCATCTTGAAGAACTCTTGAAAAACCACTTTCTAATTAGGTACCTATTCACGAAATCTTGGAAACTACAACACTTACAAACTTGTAATTTGGCAGGTACGTAGGTACCTTATAGGGTGTAGCCATCTAGACGTCTGCTAAGAATGAACAAAGATTTTATGAAACTCCACCCCTAAGGGGGTAAAACGGACTCCACGCGTACGAAGTCGCGGGTGGCCGCCTTGTATGTATCTTAGAGTTAAGGCATGAGATTAATAAGTGACAACCTAAGATGTTGTACCTATCAGGTAAGTGTGGCTTTGGTCGCTACCTCAGTGATGTGAAGGAGAAACTTATACGTGCAGTGTACCGTGACGTGGAGCCACCCGCGCCTCGTCTGATAACACGCGTTACATACGTTTTAACATAATTATTCAGTTTAGCGCTCGGCGCAGATCGGCTGCCATTTATCTTTGATTACACAGATAGTCATCGCGCGCGATATGTATCGCGGCAATTGGCGCTATCTGCGCGATAGAGTGGCGCCGCGCGCGGGGCGCCGGCTGCGGGCCAACCATCAAATGTCGATCGCGTATCGCGCGATAGCGCCGAATGTTATAAGTGTTATAACATTTAATAATTACCGATGTAATATCCTGTTTCCGAAATCGACAATCTCGTAAGTAATCGTGGCGGCTCTGCGCGGAGGTGCAGTCGACTCGGCGCTGGCTGCACTCTGTCGAGTTTTGTTCTCTTTTGAAGTGCTGTAATGGACGGCGCGGGGCCGCGAGGATGCTGTGAGCGGCAATAAATACATTTAACTAGATTATCAGCTAACGACCTGCGCCTGCGCGGCCGCGCTAGTGTAGGACGCTGCCTGCCGCCCGACGCCGCTCTCGCACTGACACCTGGAACTTGGATTTATGAGTGAGTGCTTTTATCAAAACAATAATCGTAGTTTTGACAAATCGAGAATGACACTTACTTATAGGAAGACTTTTTTAGTTTTTTCCGTAGGTACCTAGGGTTACACAAATTAAACAATTAGGATTTTTTTTATCGCCATTAATACTTTCGGTCTCACGTTTATTCGGGACGTCATATTATTAAATTAGCCCTATACCTAATGTGTATACCTACCTGACTGTTTTTTATATCATGCTCCTACTAAAAAATTTCAAACACACAAAACAAAAGTAACCAGCCCGAGAATCAAAGTAGAGTCTCAAACAGAATTCGCACGCGCTGCCGCTATACCCCCGAGGCAGTCATAATTTTATATGATTAGCACGAGACCGCTACTTACATCAGTGCGCCTGGCCCACTGCAGCAATATTGAGACTCGAAACATATGCTTTATGGCGTTTGGGTCCAAAGACAATTACAATACTTGCGCCTCCGACGCGACGCCCGCGTGAGAACATCCATTCCTGCTCTCATCGCACTAATGTTTGTGCCACCGAAACAATCAATATTAGACCTTGTCACCTTGACAACAAGGACTTGTGAGAGACCTAGCGCGGAGTGCTAGCACTAATGCTAAAATGATCAGAGTTTACACAAATATTATTGTTTATAAACAGATCCACGACCTAGCGAGGTGCGCTGGTCCGCCGCAGTGCACTGCCTCTGTTGTCCACGCAGAACGACCAGCTTCTTGTACAATGTATGAAAGTAATAAATATTTGCTAGCAGTAGCGGCACAATGAAAACACACTTTTTGCTCACAAATGCTCGGCCAGATATAATCGCCGGTAGTTTATCTCCGATGAAATCTCGCGTTTGTATGAATGTGAATGGTTAATTTATTCAAGACAGGGACGATTCCGACGAACCCATTGATGATCCGGCGACATCACTCACCGCTCACAAAAACTCCGGAGTTTAAATCACTCGGAGGCAAATGACAAGAGGTGATTACGGCAATTAAAACGCCGGTGATTGGAAGTACTTCGTGGAGCGAGGGAAGGTGGAAGGGAGCAAAAAGTAACGCGCGCCTTTGACCAGCATCAATGTATCGCCGCTGTCTATCTATCTAATCAAAAGTTGAAAAGATATGTCCGAAGAAGCCTACGCTTAAATATACTTAGTTGCAATTTATCCTCTTATAAATTGCATATTTACTGAACTTAAATTTTAAACTTCGCACTCGGTAAACAACGGCAACTTTTATTGTGCTTTATTAATTACAAGTGTTATACTAATTCCAATTTCGTCAAATGTATCTCTAACGATTCATCGTTCTCCATCCAACTAGAGATAATAAGACCTCCCCTACTACTGGTTTTTATTTCTGCTAGTGAATAGGATTCACCAGAGAGCGTCTTGAGAAGTGTGGTCAAATTGTGAGTGACGCTTCTGTTGCAAGTATTTATAGCAACATTAGCAACCGATGACTGTCCCTTGCTTGATTATTTGCAACCTTAGTGATATAAAATTATTAGTTCTGCAATGACTAAGAGTTTAACTATGACTTAAAGAGTAAACTGTTGATAGCTAGTCCATCTCCTACTGCGGAAGCGCACAGTTTTTGCTTCACAAACAAGAATGATAATAAAAGTTAATGGCCTAAAGTTGGCAGTCCCCAGTCCCCACCGCCGAGGGCCGGGGGCCGGGGGTGGTTGTCCGCACACAATCAGTGCCCGTCGGGCGCGTCCGGTTCAGGTGGCATTTCCTCGATTATCATGCGTTTAGTTTTTGCGCGCTGCAATTACGCCGCATCAGTATGCACGCGGCAGACGCGCGAATAATCCCGCCCGCCCCGCGCCGCGCCGTGCCGATGCCGCATGTCTGTACGCGCATAGTACCACAAGTCGGAGCTGTCTTTA
Source organism: Eilema depressum (assembly GCA_914767945.1). Classification (NCBI taxonomy): domain Eukaryota; kingdom Metazoa; phylum Arthropoda; class Insecta; order Lepidoptera; family Erebidae; genus Eilema; species Eilema depressum. Next base: position 22,824,681 of record OU612020.1, read on the forward strand.
GGTTTATACCTTTATTCAAAGAAATTTTAAGGCAATTAGTATGCAAACTTGGTGGGCTGTGTGCTTGTCTGCGATTTAAGTGGCCTATAAAAAGCCTTTCCAATAGATTAAGATTACAAAAAAATAACATCTAACAGCACTTGAACATATTTGTACTTGTACTAACAAATATTTGTACTGATAGTCTAATTTCCTATGAATGTTATAACGATAGAGGCATAGTTATATCGGGCTGTATCCTAAGAATGCCCCGTCGGCCGTCGGTCGGCCGTGCCTTAATGGCGTATTATACGTTTAAGTGGTTGTACTGTTAATTACCTATCTGCTGCGAGCGGCCGCCGCAGTTTTTGCATGTCGGCTGCGTGCCCGCGGCGTGGGAGCTGCGGCCGGCGCGGGCGCTGCGACGCATTTATGATTTCAATGTTGAATTAACATTTCTTCGCGGACGCTGCGACGAGCGCGAATGTCGCCAGAGACTTGTATGGCGCTGACGTATTCAAATGGCTCTGATTGCGCAGCTCGGGTTTAGGTATGCTAATTATTTACTGTTTCATAGAACAGTGCCCGGACGATCGAGCCTCGCTCGTCTTTTTTAAGTATTTCGTAGAGCTTTGATGTATCAGTATGTGAGTACCTCAGCGATTTACCAGATAGCGGTATACAATGAAATCGAGTTTTTAGACTTTTTCTTATAAACTGTTAGAGCCTGCTCTGTCTCCATAAATTCATACCTTTGCAAGATAACTCACAAGTTGTATTTTCTCATTCGCGGTAAACGTACAGAATTTCCCTTCGACAGGTACAAGAGAATTTTGGACATGTCGTGTTTCTATCGAAGCATACAACTCGGTTTACTTCTTCAAGTGGGAATGTGTAATTTTGGAAAAGGCAATCTTGTTTTTACGCTTCTCACTTGTCTCAATTTTATCGGTTCGCTGTCACCTTCGAACACCCATTCATAAGCTTGCAGCCTTCTTTTCGGATCTTAGCAAAAAATCCAAGTTTCGTCTTCCATCACAATATCATAAACAGCATCCGAGCGTCAGCAGTCGTACTTTAGCAACAGTTTTTGCACCAATCAACATGATGCCGTTTCTGTTCCACAGTGAGATCTTAAAGAATGTAGCGACAAGAACTTGAGTTCCTTCTAAGTGCCGATGTATTAAAATTGCCATGACTTTGAATAGGTATGGTTGTTCTCCATTATTTATCTAACAATAGCTACATTGTGCTCAGTGATCGAATAGAGTGCCATCCTTTGCTGATATCGTTTTGTAGGAAAAGTTATGTCTTCCTCTCTCAAAAGCACTTAGAAGACATGCAATGTAATCTTGTAGACATGTGAGTTTTGAAAAATTTAACTAAGTAAAAATGATCGTGAAATGAGCATTTCAATTTGTGATATGCGTTCACCAAGTAAAACTATTTCATCACTAAATGAAACTGCCTCATCCATGCACTCATAGTCGCGTCATCCTTACGTGAAGTTGTCCAAATAAGAAAATCAGTATATCTTATCCTCTCAAAGTTAAAGCTTGACCATGAAATATAATTCAACCAAAAACTTCATACTGTTGTGCCCTTAGCATGAATATATGCGGTCAGATAGCTTGCATACACTGAATATTTCATTTATTCAAAATGGCGAAAAAGTCCTGGGCCAAATATTTGGAGCTGCGACCACTGGCCGCAAAAAGTGGCGCATTCAAAGGCATGGCCTTGTTAGAGGCAGCGCAGCTCCATTCACGTACGGACACAAGTTTTATCCAAATGACTTCATGCGCTTGGAACTCTTCATTACTTTCTCTCAAAGAATTACATCAGATAGCCCTATGCAGTGCAGTTCTCCTGCCTTCGATATCCTTGAGTCGATCATTCCTTAGCTTAGAGTGATTGTGTACAAAGCCTTTCGCCTGAGCATGTTCTTTTAAAATTGCACACTAAAATTCTATTGTGGAAATTGTCGTCCTGAATGTATCTGTCGAGGGATGTAATGATGATTTACTCTGCATGAAATTGCTGTGTTTTTGTTTATAATCATATTTTTTTAAGAAATTCCAGAGTCCTAGACACAAATAATATATAACTTGTATTATGAGTTCTAGAATAGGCATAAACTTTTTTTACGTAAATATGAATACATTTTACATGGCAATATTGTATGTGGTTGACTGGATACCATTGTGGTACTTGACCATTGCGGTCGGGGGCCGTTCGTATCACGTTCACCAAGGTGCTATTAGATTTTCTTGCTGAGCAATTGCGAGTAACAGGTTTCAATCGGAGTCACAATAAAACTTGATACTTCAGTTAGTTTTGTATATGAGACCAATAATTAAATGGCAACTTGTCATATTACGTTTCTGGTTACCCCCAGAAGAGCTCTAGTTGCTGTGTTATGAGGGTAATTAATGTAATTACCTTTAACGACATGCCATAGGAGAATTCAAATTCAAAGGAGAAAAATACATTAATGTTAGTGTGCGATAGACTGGCGGTCTCGTCACAAGCAGCTGGCTAGTCCTGCGGCCTGCGGCTACGACGCGGGCGGAATGCGCGCGCGGCGTGTCAAAGAGTGCGCGCGCGCAGTCCTCGCGGTCATTTAAATATCATCGCTACTCATATTTGGGATGCCCGCGCGCCGCGCCGGCCGCCGTCCACCGGCCGCGACTCGATTAAGCGACAAAAATTGCTCCATTTTTTTGCCGCTCGCTATTAAATTTGACCTTGCTCGGCACCGAACTGAGCGACTTTGGGACCGTTGTTGTTTACTTGTTTATTTGTGCTCAATCTTTGGTCGTTTGACGGATCTGTGAAATGACTGTTGGTTATAAAAGAAAGCTCTTAGTATTATGATAATCAATATGCTTAAATACAAGATAGAGATATCTGATGATTTATATTTCATTTGAATGGAGAGTCAAATGAGTAACTTTTCACTTAGGAAATTGTATAACACAAAAGTATTATGTTATACTTACTTTTAAATGTCAAATAAAGCATTGACATAACAATAAATAAAAATAATAACAATAAACACTAAAAAAGACGAGTACCTGTCATTCTTAATTCAATAAGTTCTGTAAATAATGTATTTAACAACAGGAAAGTTCCTGAATGAAAATAAATAAACCAAAAACCTGTTAGATATTGTTGTTTGGGATGCACTTTTTTACCAAAAATAACAAGCTTTTCATCCAATGATACATTTATGATCTTTAACCGGTAGCTATACAATATCCCAACGAATAGGTATGGAGGTATTAAAATAAAAAGTTATTACCCTTCTATGTTACCTACCTCATTAGAGGAAGAAAAATTTCTTTACAACACACCTGCTCATAACAGTGATATTATTTTACCGCAATTAAGCACGGAATGACACCTATTATAAAACTGTGAGTTTTTCATTACTATTATTCACAAAAGTGAGTTATAGATTCTTTTTTAAATTTTATAGGAAGTGTCTATAATTGTCTATGTTCTTAAAAAAGTTTTGATACAAAAAATAACGTGTTTAATAGTACGAATAAATTAATACGCCTATTGTGTGGTCATTTGATGCATTTTCGTATTTAAATAAATAATTTCAACTTGTAATACTTGTGTAATAAACAAAATTTTCGCTCAAATTTAACTTTTTTTTTTCTCTAAGTACAGAAAAAAAAAACAGAGTAAAAAAAGTTAAGTTCAAACCTCATTTTTTTTTAAATATGGTCGACCGCCATTGTTAAATGCGCGCGCATAGGAAAACGAATTAATTTGTAGTATTGTTTATTTAGTATGGCACGTGTGAGCATGATGATTACCGTCCTCGGCTGTCTTAAGACCCTCGCCTGGCGGCTCGGGTCTCAATGGCGCCTCGGCGGTAATCACCAACGTTGCTCACTTGTACCATAATGTACTATTATGGAATTTAAGTGATATGGAATTCACATGCGCTTGCGATCATTTTGCTCGGTTATATATATATACATATTCATTCATTATGTTTATAGCACACACAGACATTTTTTAAAACAAATATTAAAGGATATTTCTGTACAACTTCTGCCATGCACCTAATAACTTCTATAATTTAATCAATCAATTAATCAATTCATTTATTTTTATCGAATATGGTGCAGTAGTATAAAAACTAGTACAGCATATTATTCTGCTCCACAGAGCGTGCAAACTTTAATAGGTCAGTATACAAGCATAATATAAAGTGTAGAATAATTATAATGTACAATTTGTTCTAGGTATTTTATCGTCAAGGCATTATTTGTTGCGATAACACATTTATTTATTTCTGTTTGATTAACTTTCATATTTATTGTGAATTGTTGTTGAGTTCACGGCACGTAGTTGTATTGAAATGTTATGAACTATGCATTTTTTAATCATTGTAATTATATCGCGTGAACTTTAATTTATTAATTATATAATTTTTAAGTATTGCAGTCCGAGATAATTTATATTTAATAAGGATTAGGATTTTAAAGATTAATAGAATATTTTAAAAACTACGTAGGTAAGGCTCATTTAGACACGGTAATCTCGCCTGTAGGATACGATAATCGAAAGGACATAAAAAGTTGTTCGTCTAATACATTACATATTCCGTAAAAAGCCGCTCGCTCGTCCACGCCTGGCGAGAATCGCCTCGCAATTGAATATTGAAAGTGTCTGTCTAACCAGAATTTTCAAGCAATAATCGTATTTTTACAAGTCGATATATCACTTGTGAATCTCGTATGATATAATCGTAGGCGAGAATTTAGTGTTTGCCTGTGTGTAAACATCTTGATACGATAACGTGCGGGCAACTCGCCCCGTCTAGATGACGCCTTAAGTACAGTATCTCTGATTACCAATTCCCTATAGATAAATTTCACTTTTGTAGCGGAATATTTTTTTTTTAATTCATTCACCTTTTTGATTGAAAGAATCCAGTTACTTACTTTTATTGAAAATATGTATATTGAAAAGAGAAACAAATTAGTATCCTATATTTGCTTTTTTTGATAACTGAACATAAAAAGATAAATTGTCAATGTACCAAAAAACTTATATGACAAAAAAGTCGTTCGAGACTATCTCAAGCCGGCTCATCTCCCGGGCGAGGCACCGAGGCAGCCGCTGTATAAACACTTGCACCATCAATCATGGTGTGCTGACGTCACGCGCGTTTAACATACTCTACTATTATGATAAATATATGTGTGTGTGGAGTGTGTGGTGGTGTGGCGATGACAAATGACCGGCGATGTCCTGCCAAGAGTTAATAGAGTCGCGCTACATGGACTGCTCTCGAGGGAACTGGAGACGGAGGCGGCTGCCGATTTTCAGATGGGGTTACTAAGCGGTGGCATTTTAAATTATAGTCCTACTTACCTTACAAATCCTACTAATCTATTTAGATTGGATAAGATAGCATATAATTGCTTTAAATTTCATTAAATCGTACTTAATATTACAAAATGTGAAAGTTTGTAAGGATGCTTGCATGTTTGTGTCGTTGTTTCTCTTTTTCTCTTTCCTGAGGTTCATCAGAACAGACCGAATGGCAAGAGTTCAGTCCTCTGCTCTATGATATGGTTACCAATCAGATCTTTATCCGTTGGTCTCGTAATCTTTCAGAATAACTATTGCCGTACAGATAAACAAATCGATATGTATGTATTTGTATATCTACTCAAATACTAACGTGGTACATATTAACATACTCTCACATTCTAACTCCATTATTGTGTGTTGTCTACAAAAACTCTTCACTAAGAACATCCATCATTTTGGATCAAACACATGTGTATTATTAAATGTTAGACATTAGCCACACATCTAATACTATCATTTTGTAATAGTGCCGCACGCACACGGCTAGCGGGCGAGCCAGCGCTGCCCACGGCGCGGTGCGCGCGCGCATCGATTAAGCCTAATTCGTAACAATTATCGCGGCGCATAAACACAATAGTTAAATTCGGTAACACCTTCATTAATAGAATACCATTCACAACTGACCGATTACAAGCCTTATTAGTTGAATCATAAGATAGATATTGTGTTAGATGAGGCTCTGGCACTGATATTACGTTATTAAAAACACATTAGTGGGCGGCTGACGGGCGCACTCCGCCTGACGCTGGTCAAGCACCTGACACTTACCTGACGTTTATATTATTGTGTTAGTCGTTGAATCATAGCGATGTGTACCACGGTAATTCAACCCGTCAAGTAATTTCTACTCAGACCATCTAGACCTTCGCTGCCTAAGTGATTCTCGACTGCAAGCCAGTATTTACACCTGCAGATTGTTATACAAGGTTCTCCCGTGAAAGCCTAACAGACCAAATCAATGGAAGAAGGAGCAGGACAGGCAGCATGAGTACCTACCTATAGGAACGCCCCTGGTGTTGCACACATCCATAGGCTACAATAACCCCTTTCCATCATCAGGACGTGGTTGTCTGTCACCTTCGTGGTATAAAAAGGAACGGATGAGTGAACTTCGTACTCCAAGGTACAGGCTTTCCAATGAATTGTTTAGTACTACTGTACATAAGTACCTACATAATAAGCACGCTTTTATCCCCCTTATGAGATAAAATTAACACCAGGAATACGGCAACAGTCTATTACGTGGGACCGAATATAACGATTGGCGAAATGTGGGTTAGTTTTTTTACTACGATCAACAAATGGTGAATCTTATTACTTTCAAAAATGTTACCTTTATTTAGTTGAAAACACACCAGGCTGAACATTATTGGCCTCCTCTAAAGAGAGGGAGTGAGATGTTACCATTTCTGTAGCCTAGAATTTAGAGCTGAGGAACACAAGGAGGGTAGTCCAGTACCCTACAAACCTGTCACAATCTACTTCGTGATGTAAGGTAACCTGCCAACTATCAGGGAGGTCTGTCTGTCTGTAGGTCGCAATCATCACAACAATCAAATGCTACCATTTAATAAACGATTTGCATGAACTCCGCGCCTCAAGCAATTATCCCATTTGGAAACACGCCAGTGGATGTACATCTATCTAAATTACAAGTGTTTAACATTCGTTTTCGTTGTGTTCAACGTATCTACGAAGCTAATATAAATAGGCAGCGTTCATACAAGGCAATCCGTATCGTTATAGCTTCATCTATTAATTTTCCAAAATAAACGATAGGGACCCCCATCTCTTCCTGTGGGTGCGTAAAAGGCGACTAAAGGTCTCTGCATACGTAACGGGTTTTTTCACGGACGGGACGGGGACGTGAAGTTTTGGAAATATCGTTTCATACAAAATGTATGCGGCAATGCATATGTCACGGGGCCACGGACGGGACGGGACGGGATGAGCCGCATACATTTTTCTTCACGTCCCGTCCCGTCCGTTACGTATGCAGAGACCTTAAGGGATAGGGTTGTTCTCCATCCGACTGCAAACGCCCCCAATTACGTGGGATTGAAAATCATATTTGGCGAAATGTGGGTATTAATAAACTCCTGCCTACTCCTTCGGGGATTTACAGGCGTGAGTATATGAGATGATGATGATGATGATAAATTTAACCGTAAAAGAAGTATCAACATCAGAATCTCCTCTAAAGAAAAAGCGTCGGAATTATCATGATCCATGTTACAGAGACCATCACCCAATACTTTCTACCAGTAAGTAGCTGTACATGTACAATTTGATAGATGGATGGTTTTTGTCATGACTATGGTATAAAATGGAGGATGGATGCGAGCCGCTTCCAACCGGTCCTATTGGAGATCTATAGGGGAGGCCTATGTCCAGCAGTGGACTTCCTATGGCTGAAATGATGATGATGATGGTATAAAAAAGAGGCAAATCTATTTGCTGCTAAGTATGATTACGCCCTAAAGCGAGTTTTTATCAATTCAAGAGATCCAAACCTAACTCAGGCCAAAGTATGGTAATCGCAGGAGAATAGCAAACCTGGCGGAGCGTTTAGTTGCCAGCTCGTTATTATAGTAATTTGAATACAATCCTGATTAATGAGTCAGCTCTCCGGCCAACTCCGGGGATCCCACGATACCTAACAAGTCCAGCAATTTCGTAAATTGGCCTCAAATAATAGGCCGTCTGAATGATATGAATTGTGTGGGTTATGTTTTAGAATTGCTAGGTAGGGTCAGTGGCTAGTGATTTGAGCAAGAATTAGAGATAATCAAACTGTTACCTTGCAATCAATTTGTGTCTCTGTGACATATTTAAATTCATAAAATGACGACAATTTTGACATGTTTACAATTGGTATTGACAATTAGCCTCTAATCTTCCTGATCATATAGTACAATCAAATTCGTCGACTTGATAAGCATGATGTGATCTTTGCAATATCTGTTTGTGTGTTACTCTGGTACCTATAGATGTATTATTTATGTAACTTGACCGACAAGTCTCCAGCTTTATTTCACTTCTCCCGAATTTATACTCACTGTCGTGACCATCCAGAGAAATACGTATTTCGTACAATCCGAGACCTTGTAAATCAAATTGTTACAATACAATAGAGGTGTCGGGTCGCTGAAACTACTCACAGCGACCCTAAGTCTACACTACTACAATTTATATATACTATTAATAGTAATAGCCCTATCATAAATGTACAAACCCCCAGTTTTAGGGTTCGGGGCTCACTGTTGACATCCTATAACCATTATATTGGTCAAGGGCACTGTGTCAGTGAGGAAATGTGACGAAATACGAGAAAAGATAGTGTTTTTGGAGATGGATAAAGGGGAGGGATACACACTATAGGTAATGACTTGTAAAGTTATAATTTACGCTTATTTTTTTTGAAGAATATTAGAAACAGAAATTACTAATATTCCCTCTAACCATACATATACTCGCGCCTGTAAATCCCCGAAGGGGTAGGCAGAGGTGTATTAACACCCACATTCCGCCAACTATGATTTTCGGTCCCACGTGCCTAATAGGGGGCGAGCCTATTGCCGTCAAGCGGGCACTAGTCATGGGCTGTATGTTTACTGTCGGACGGAGAACAGCCCTATCCCCCCTCCAACTAATCTAAATTGCTTGTGTTAGGAGTGGTTTTACGTCGGTGGTGTAATGGCCAGGATTCGAACCCGAGACAGCTTGATCGTAAGACTGACTCCATAAACGCAGTCAGTAGGTAGTTGAACAAGCTATCGGCGCTTAATTATGCTTAATTAGGAACTATAGAAATAATATAGAAAGATAGCATCGTGTAGAATGTCCTACAGTATTCATTTATTGATATAAATACAGAAAAAACGTAAGCGGAAACGCATTGAAAGACTGCATATATATCGGTATCGATAAAAACGCGTAGACGCGCGGCGCGCCGGCACGGCATCGGCAGGCGCCACCGCGCGTTGCGGCGGCTCCCAGAGGCGGGGAGTTCCCTGAACTACGTCAATGACATACCTCATTGTATCTAATGTTACTTCTCTAAGGTAGATGCCCACTGAGCGATGCGCCACAAGGAGAAAAACGTGATGTCATACGTCACAAGTGTTCCTGTCTCTCGGAGTGCCAACGTGTCCGGTAGGGGACGATAAATAGCTGTTAATTTATGATGGCGCGCACCTAGGTTACGGAGATATACATACATTCTTCTCTTCTAATTTCATACTTACGTATTCTGATAATTATATTCAAAATCACAAATGTATCTGAAAATATGAAAATATTTATTGTCATATTGTGTTCCCTCGTCGTCATGATCCTTTCCTAACCCATGGTAGGTTTAGTACATAGTAGCAGCGGTGCAACATGCGGCGGTCTCTGTGCGTTGATGCGTGTCTTTTCATATTCGATTTCATTCTTCATTTGAATGAAATGAAATATGAACCGACAAATGCAAATTGTGTTAACATTTAAAGTTTTTGCTGAACATGATCACAGATCATAGCAACCTCTTATTACCATATCGTAAATATAAACATTATGTGCGCTCGTCAATATGGAAATGAACGTGTGATTCATTATCGATGGGAACAAACACAGTGAGACCGCCATCAGCCATCAATAACGCCGACACTAGCACACTATTGAAATGCCATCACGTCACGTCATAAGTGTAATATGGTTACTATGGTCAGTCAATGATCAATAGGTAGCTCACCGCCGAACTAACAGCTTTGTGTACGTGTCATGTGCATCATAGATATCTCATTTTAGAGACCATAACCATACACTCGATATCAATAAAAAAAAAAATTCACATAACTTTCCTTAATCACATGACATTATTTCACAGAAAGGTGTCGAACAGTTGAATTGATTTGCACCTTAGTAATGTAAACTTTTTTTGAATAATTACTGATTTTTGTTAGGTATACGTAATATTAGCGATGGTTCGCTGCGCAGATTCGTGGGCCGCCGGCGACTCCTTCTGCGAGCAAGTAATGCTCGTGAAGGAGGCGGCGGAGCGGGAGCGTGAGGAGCGAAGGAGAATCGCAAACCGCGCGGCCCGCAACGAGCAGCGGCAACTCGGGCGTCGGAGGTCGCAGAATGACCTCCGTCCCCCATGAGCGCGGGCCTGGGGGTGACGGGTAGAGCCGCCTGTCACCCTAGCAGAAGCAGGCCGTGGCGGCGGCACGCATTGCGTGCCTCCCCATACCCGGGGGCGGGTTGGGGACTCTGTGGTCCCCTCACCGGAAGAGGGCCAGATCGAGAGATATGGTCCTGGGTCGGCCGGGGTGCGAGGGATATGGCTACGACAATCTCACCTCCGGCAACTGACGGCCCACAGACGGCGTGCGTTTTAGTCGGTTCGAGTCCGACATAACCTCCTCCTCCGGCTACGGTGGGGGAGGTATCCGTGGGGATTTTGCGCACGATAAAAAAAAAAAAAAAAAAAAAAAAAAAAAAAAGGTATACGTAATATTTAATACTTTTTCTCATCATCAAAAGCAAGATCCTCTCAAGTATAGCGTAGTCATTTCCGCGCCGACTTTCAGCTGGTTCTAGCAGTGCGAACATTTTTTCATCTCATTAATAATTTTGATCTGCGATGTGTATATCCGCCGTGATGACCTGTAGGAGGGGGATGGGAAGGCAGCAGCTCTGGCCTGTGACAATGATTAAAGTGGACGCTAGCAGTGCAGCATACATATTAATAGAGCGGTTAGATAATCGTATTCCCCGCGTGTCGCGGCATGCGGCGACAGTTTTTGCCGCGCGACAAACGATCTCATTCCTAGTCTCGGCGACATTCTCGATGTTGCGCACTACACTTGCTAATGAATAACATTTTTTCCTCGTCTGTCAATCATATCTGTTAGCGGGTACTGGGAAACGGGCGGCGCCGGCAGGCACACACACACGCTTAGCCGATTCACACGGCTTGATCTGTAATTGCTGATTAACAGTCGGACGCTGGTGAAGAAAATCTAATCATTAAAACACTGCGATACTCTGCACTGTCGCCGGGAGCAAGGATCTGTGTGAGAGTGCTCAAGTCTCATTGAGATCCTCGATCTTTGTTTAATTACTTTATATTATACTTCAATATGGGGTTCTTCAAGCCTTCTTGCAAGCATTAGAAGGCTTCTTTCGGGTCGGCAGCACGAGTGTAACGCCTCGGGTTTTGCATACGTCCATAGGCCACGGTACGGTAACCACTTATTTCAGTGGGCCGTCTGCTAATCTACCACCTAAGTTGTATAAAATAATATCCCTGAATGGATGTAATAAACACAGGAGTGTAAACAATTGATACAATTTTCAGCAAACAACCTTAGGGTAGATTAGCAAAGTTAAGATTCGTGTACCATGACCATTTGATTTTCAATATTAATTGTAAGTCAAGCTCAGTGCTGGCACAGAATATGTCCAACTGTCCGGTTCTAAAGATCTTGTTTAGCGATCAAGTGATTTATAAACTACTTAGATATAAGTTTAAGGGGTTTGGTGTATATATTGACCAGTTAACAACGCGGAGGCTTCCTGTACTGATAGCTGAGAGAACACGTAACTGTATGCGAGTGTGCTTGCTCCTGTTATTCGGCCTATGATTACATTGATTACATTAATCTGGTTCTGAAGGTATACTGCCGATTTCCGCAAACTGTTTTATTACAGCTGTTTTGGCGTGATCGAGTAATAAACTATTACACATACTTATACATAAATATAATCAGGTTACCTATTATTAGGAGAATAATTAGAAAAAATGCCGACAGGGCCCGCGGTGGCCACTCCTAGTTGATTAGTTGTTTTATAATGAGTATAAAATCATGCAATAAAGTTGCTAATTATGAGTGAAAAAATAAAAAAGTACAAGATAGAAGTATAAGATTAATGATGATGAAATTATACTTACTTTATTGAATTCGTGGAATGAATGTAGTAGGTACCTACCAGTGGCACGACCATTAGTTGACATGATTAATTTAATTTCCACTGGTGTTATTTCTTACTTACACATTGAACATGCAATCACTAATGTAGATACTAACTTACATTACTCATTCTGCTTCGTTTGCCTGACTAATTGCCAGCCTATATAGCTCATAGCTTGTGATGTTTGCATATGTCCATTAATCTAGCAATCGTAATGGTATTAACTGCAACGTTCGCAGAAGTATATCAATATTAAATACGATACATATCACAGCGCGTTGCTCACCGGCGCGAATGTTAAAAATTTGCAATTACATTTTACTAATTACCTCTGACAAACAGCGAACGTCGCGCTAGTGTTACTATACAGCGTTGGTTATGTAAGATCAGATGTTACTGCCTTCGTAATGGAGCATGCAATGGATTGTAAACATGTTGTAGGACATTGTCAGAGGCGCGTGTGCGAGGTGCAGGCGGGCGGTGTGTGTCGGTATGGGCTCGCGGTGGTTCCCACGGCACAGATACCCTTACAGCGCTCGCCAGTCGCCACCAGACCAACGTGCATACGCAGATGGCTGTCATACACATTGTGAAATCATTTTAGTCCTCAAAGAAAATCATCGCAACAGTACTGCCATTCGATTCCGGTTGTATTATTTGTTGATGCTCAAATAACTTTTATCAAGAGTCGGTCGAGTGCCTTAAATAATAATCATTCAAGTTTTTTATTGCCGCGCGACGGCCAGTCCCGTTAGGAAGAAGTACATACATACATACGCTCACGCCTTTTTCCCTCCGGGGTAGGCAGAGAGAGACAACAGCCCGCCACTTGACTCTATCCTTACACACTTCACGAGCTTCCTCTACTTTCATTAATCCTTTCATGCAAGTGACTGCCATTAAATGTAATTCATGCGAAATATACCTAGGTATGTCTAGGTTTGCAATAAATCATGTAATTATTACGATACTATTCCTATTACTTACGCAGTATAAAATATGATACATTAGTTACCGTATGTTGGTCTTTGTATGTTTCCGACGATTAGCATGCATATGCATACGATATGCACAGAAAAAATACTGAGCACAATTACTTTTACAAACGCTTGGTTGTTAACCCACCGCACGCTCACTGGAATGCAATTCAATGAAGAAATAACTTATAATTTTATTTATAGAAATAACTACGCTAATTCTCCATTTCCGCTGCAAATCGAGTTGTATATTGAAATGAGGCTTCCGTCGACTGGGACCACAATTAAATTTATTTTAAATTTAATATTTTTCTTCCGGCGACTGGGACCACCCATAAAAAAGAACAAAAAAAATATAGTTAAAACCAAAAACAGTACAGTCAAACAAAAAGACGAAGAGACGTAATAATTAAAGCAAAATCGGATCAATTCAAAAATATCATTGGCTTTAGTAATTTCTTTAATGTACACCAATAAAACAAATTAAAACTACAGTAATATGTCACCTTAAATACTAAATTCGAACGTCATGTCAAAATAATCAACTAACCAACTAGGGCGGCGGGGCGCCGCCCGTCACCGTAACAGGGGCAAAGCATGACGCTAGCGCGAGCGGCATTGCCCCGCTGTATAGCAACGGCCAACCTCTGCCCCCGGTATGTCACCGGTTTTCTTGTAGCGGTTACTGGAGACAGGACGGTACGGCACACGTGGTTGGAGTATCAGTCGATACAAATGCTCTCCGGAGTATGTCGTTGAGAGCATGGTGACGCGGAAACCTACCCGCGCTTCTTCTACAACTCAGTGCGTTCTGACCGTCGCCGCCCACCATGGAGCCGCAGGTGCATTTATGGGGTTCACACACCTTGCAGCCCAGGTGGAGGGCCACTGCCACCCGCAAAGAATTGTTGTCCAATAAAGTGCCCAGGTGAGGTGACGGCAGCGCGTGCAGCCATGCTCCCGATTCCGGCTGCGACACCGCCCGAAGCCTCGCCAGATCGGATTCGGCCCCCGTGGCATCTCCACCAGCCCCTCCTAAGCCTTCGAGCTGTGCCATCGTCCCGAGCGCGCTGGACATGAGGCGTGACAGGGCCTGACGCCGCCGAACTGCGGGCAAGCCACACTGTCTCGGCGTCCGCTGCAAAGGGCACGGTTACTCTGCCACCATTATTATGGAGGATGGCAGTAACAAGGTCCGCAGCCCCATGTGCCGATGCCAGCATAGCCGGCAAACCCACATCCCGCGCGCGTTTCACCCAATACCCCCGGACGGTTGGGGAGAGTCGCCTGTACCCATTGGTTTTCGTTGAGCCATACATTGAGGATCGACTCAACTGTGGACTTGAGGATGTCATCGAAAGCCGCAACGTCTGCCGGACAAACCCAGGTTAGCGCGGTCCGCAGCAGGTCCAAAGCACCAATGCCACATGCGCAGAAAGATTTCAGGAGAGAAGTCAGGAGAAGTTTATTACGGGAAAAGATTGCCTCGTGCACCCCTTCAGGGAAAAAATCATTTATGTATAATATGTATAAATAACTCATGCCTAGAATAAGAAAGTATACCTAGGTATACTTTCTTATTCTAGGCATGAGTTTATTGCCTGCAATTCCAAAAAGATAGATTTTCCTAGCAGTCAGTTTTCCATAGATTTTCTTACCAGTGTTTTCGTCCTGAAAAATGCCTCTACTACTACCAGACAAATTTGAAAAAGGTTTTTCACAAAAAAATGACAGATAGGTACCGGGATACGCTATTTCTTAATAAAACGGTGTCAAAAATATTTCAATCACCTCAGTTTTACGAAACCTCGACTTTAGCAAAAACTTTGTGTTGAAATCGGTCTTGTCACACCTACACGTACCTTCATGACTATTACATACACATATTCACGCCTGAAAGCCCATATTTCAATATGTTTTCGGTCCCGTGTAACCAGTCTCAGGGGGCGAGCCTATTGCCGTCAAGTGGGCACTGTGTCTTAGGCTGTAGGTAGGTATATTTACTGACGGATAAAGAACAGCCCAGACATGACAGATGGAGTTCCCGTAGTCGAAGGCGACTACGGAATAAGGCTGTTCTCCATCCGTTCGCTCTATCCACCGCAAACCAACACTGTCTAGGAACAAATTGATACTCTAGTGTTAATGTAGGGTCCGCGTTTTTTCGCATAACTTTTAAGTTATTTTAAGGGAAGCCCGAATATGTTTCTAATACCTACCATTGATCCATTCCCTGAGCCTTTATCCAACTCAGGATCGAACTTTAATACTTACCGTGAAGCGACTGCTACCTGACCTCCTATTTGAAGAATGTTAACTATCACTATGATATTTTAAGTAACAGAGTTGATAACTTAGAATAGGTACCATCCAGGGTGCCACCAAATTGCATACAAAAAAATTCATTCAAATCGATCCAGCCGTTTAGGAGGAGTTGATGAGTGACATATACGATATATAGATGACATTTTTCAATCAAAGAGTTTTTTCTTTAAATTAAAACCATCCTTTTTTTGTTTGACTGTACTGATTTGGCTAAAACAATAGATTTTATGATACATTTGTAGGTGGTCCCAGTCGATGGAAGAAAAATATTAAATTTAAATGAATCCGGCAACTGGGACCGCGGTCCGAGTTAATTGTGGTCCCAGTCGCCGGAAGCCTCATTGAAATGCTAAAAGTCTACCGTAACATTCAAATAACATCTATATCTATCTATTACTATTATATAATTGTAAAGTAGTCGTGTCTGTACATTGGAGATATTTAAAAAAAAAAATACTTGGGTTATATTATGTTAACGATACTGAACACGAAAATATTTTTTTTGAATTTCCGTTCCGTTTGTCTGTTTGTCTGTTTGTCCGCAATGGACGCGAAAACTACTGGATGGATTTTGATGCGGTTTTTTTTGTTAGAAAGGGCTTGCTCAGACTTAAAATCTTACGTTTGTTTGATCGCAATCGGTTGAGTTTAACCGAAGATATGAGCAAAGGTCGCGTTAACCGAGATGCACGCGGGTGGAGCCGCGGGCGGAAGGCTAGTAGGTACTATTATAAAATATAATTGTAAAGTGGTCGTGTCTGTACATTGGAGATATTTAAAAAAAAATACTTGGGTTATGTTATATTAACGATACTGAACACGAGAATATTTTTTTGAATTTCCTGTCTGTTTGTCTGTTTGTCTGTTTGTCCGCGATGGACGCAAAAACTACTGGACGGATTCTGATGCGGTTTTTTTTGTTAGAAAGGGCTTACTCAGACTTAAAATCTTACGTTTGTTTGATCACAATCGGTTGAGTAGAACCGAAGATATGAGCCCGAGATGCACGCGGGCGGAGCCGCGGGCGGAAGGCTAGTAATAATATATGTTACTCTAGTTAAAGATTAGTAGTTCAACGAGCAGATTCAGTGAATATGGGAAAATAACCACGCATATTAGATGCAGGCAAATCGTGGAAAAACAATCCTTTATCCCGCTAAATTTTATCAAATTTTCAAAACTGATGAACTCATAATGTACTTCCAATCTGTAATTAACCGTCTTAGTGGTAAAATATACGTACATTTATTTCTATCCAAAGCAGATAATATTTAGTTAGATATCTATTAAATATCAACCTTCTTACTTACAAGTTGTAATCATCCACTGAGAAACGTAAAATAAGTGATCAACAACCGGATGACTGTCTTCCATACAACCGAATGAAAGTTTAAAACTCAAAATCCAGGCAGATGAAAGGGATATTCAGGCTTCGCGTTGATGAATCAGTCAGTAGGAACAAGTAAATATATGTACTTATAGATTGTTATAGAACATATTGCGACTACAACACTAACCATAGGTGGTGAATTAATATGTAAGTACCTATTGAGCTAAGGCAGTCTGTGTGCAAAGGTGTTTCCTTGAATTATTACATCATGATAATACAACGCATTCTGACATATATGTACCTACACTACGCTTATGCAAATATAGCGCATACTAACGCATAATGAATGCGTCTCTCGGCGCTTGTGCCTGTTCATAATAAGTTGTTGATGTAATTGTTGAGTAAACATTTTAATTGATCACACTGAGTAAGATTAGATGAGGTCACGTATTCTGTTCTTTTTATAAACTTACAAAGGTTGCATTCGTATGAGATATATACGCGACCGTATTTCCGTCCCAATCCCAATCGAGCAATCCGCCCAGGGAAGTACCTCCACCCTACAACCTCGTGTTGCGTTCCCGGCGGTGAGTAGGGTAGCCAGAGCTCACTGGAGAGGTTTTTTGCTGTCAGTAGGAAGAACAAAGGCTTGTCCTACTTATCTTTTGGGTCGGCAGCACGGATGTGACTCCCCTGGTGTTGCACTCGTCCATAGGTTACGGACGCCACGAAAACCACTTTCTATCAGGTGACCGTGTGCTTGTGAACGAATTAAGTAGTATTTAAAAATGTCTACGCCATGTAGGCATATACCGTTTACAAAAGTTTCAATAGAAGTCATACTATTGAAAATTTAAAGCTTCAGTTGCTAGTTAAATCCTATGTAAGTCCTTATAGCGTACCTATGAGCTATGTGTGCCACGACTGCGTGTGTGTGTGTGTGTGTGTGTGTATGTTTGTGTGTGTGTGTGTGTGTGTGGGCGGCGGGCTGCACTGGGCGGGCGGCGGCGGCGCCACCTGCCGTAATATCCTATTTATGAATAATGTTTTATTCTAACAGCGTGCGACCCCCTCCCCGCCCCACGGCCGCGCCGCACCCCCTCCCCCCGGAGCCAGGGCTGTGGCGACGGGATGCACCTCATTGTGTTATAATAACCATTTCAATTTGAATATTCAAACTTATATACAGGTGACAGTGTTTTTTGATGAGAGCCGTTCACCCATAGGAGGATGGACCATTTCTGGATCGCATAGCATCAATCTTGAATGAATCTCTGTTGATTTATGTAAGTCAACCACTAAGGTGGGAGCGTGAGAAAGCATCTTAGGGAGCCGTCCTCAGCATCGAGTGGGGTAATAGAAATAGTCTCACCATCACTCGCAAGTTGCCAATGCAGGACTAAGTGGGTATGTGGGGAGCTGCAGGAAATTTGTGCAGACCACAGTACCTTTCTTTGAATATTTTTTTATTTATTTTTTCATACCACTGTCATTATGCAAATGTGTCAGGTGTGTTCAAGTTAACAACCGAGCAGAGCAATCTATTATATTTATATTATTATTGCAATTTAATATTTATTTGTATAGTTTTTTACCTACATATTCACGTTTGCGATAATTAACCTGAACATAACCATTCTATATGAAACCGACATAAAAGTATTATTTTTTGTCTACTGCAGTTAGGGTGGTCATAAGTCCTAGTGATGACAATTTTGAACTAATTGGCATTAATTATAAACATATGGTAAAAACATAATTACATGGCATTAGAATTAACATAAAAGTCAACACTTAGCTAATGAAATAGTTACAATAAAAAGAAAAAACTTAAGTTGTGTTTTAATCACTTTGTTCATTAATGTAGGCAGATAGGGCAAGTAAGTAATTATGATTAGCAGCACAGTACGGAACCATCAGTACGCGAGTTCAATGCGCACTTGATGGACTATTTGTGTCTATTTCTTGGAAAAAAAAGAAGAAAGAAAGTTCCATTCATACTTCCAACACCCTATTGTGGAAAATGTACAGGTTTCTTAATATTGTTGTTGCCTAATTCTATCTACCATCAAATATTTATCAACTTTCTATGAATTCAAACCAAACAGTTTTGCTGATCTCCAGTGACTCAATGAGTGAAGAGTGGGCGTCGGCATTTGGGTATTTTTTTATTGATATTCTATGAAATATAACAAACTTTGCATACTCTATTGACTTATTAGCATTAGTAATTTCTAGTATTATCCAGGCCGAGTCCATAAGGGCACAGTTTACTTTTCTCGAAGTGTTTCGCCACTTCGAGAAAAGTAAACTGTACCCAGCGATTGTCTTGGCGGAGGCACTACCGCGTCCTCAGATTTATGACCCTATCCCATTTCCTACAAAATTGTTATGTTTGATTCTCTCACTGTTAGAAGTCCACCGCCGATATGTCAATTTATTGCCTCGCGCTCGTTACCGCCTCGCCTCGCCAAGCCATCGCGTCCCGTTGTATTACTTGCGTTGTTAACACCATCGTAAACAAATCTTCGCGCGTTGTATCGCGTCGCGTCGTAACCGCAGCAATTCTCATAACAATAATATTAGTCCAAGTGCACAAAACAATCCATTGTCCATGCACGTTGCGGTCGGACAGACCGATCCCATTAGAGAATAGTTGGCGAGTGTTCCGATGTAACTCGAACCTGTATTAGTTGGTAAGAATGCGCCGTTTGGTGCTCTGCGCTAACTACGGCGCTATAAATCGGCATTGTTCCAGCCCTGCTCGTTATTGCTTGCTTTGTTTTTGCGCGGGGGGTGGGCAGGGGCCCCGGGCGGCGTGTCGCGGGGCCCCGCGCCGGCTTTAATTAATGGAATAACTCCACCGTTAGGCCCCCACACACTGCCACACAAATCTTTAAAGTATCGCTTCTAGCGAGGTGTTTGCACGATTTATGGACGCAAGACCAGGTGGACTGATGACGCCGCGCCATCAAACCGCGTGATTTATCACTTCAAATTATTACAACCTCTTCACACTTTTTCAAAACGCCATTAGATTTTGCTGCTGTGACTTTTCAGTGATATAAAGCCCAATTTAGTAACTTGTGTGTTGTTTCTGGTCTTTCATTGGTCTGATTCCAATAGGTTGAAGTTTTCAGGGTTGTAGTTAGCAAAAGCAAAATCGGTTTTAACCCTTTTTTGTCTAAGGTTTAGAAGGTTGTATTTGTATGTATGCAACGATAACTTTTTAAAACTTTGGGTGCATGCAGAAAGGGTGGAAGCCTGCCGGATTTTCATGACCATGACAGATAGATAGGTACTACCATGGAGAAGGCAATAATCATATTCTGTTTGCCGTAAACACTACATATCCCCGATATCTATGTAGGTAAGTAGGTATACAAAGACATTTCCTCCCTCTTTATCTCCTATTCTCCATAACGGCACTCAAACCGTGAAAACCGTCGTCGGTGCAGAAGGGTAAGGGCGATAGTCGCTCCTCCGCGCGGCCCCGCGGCCCCGTGCAGCGCCACACCTGTTAAACTCAACGAGCAGAATTTCCTTAGCGCGGTAGTTATGCGCCGCGGGCGGAGGCGTCGGAGGAGGCGCCCTCCTCCTCTATATCACGTAAAAATAGTCGCAACTCCTTTCGAGACCCGTATTCGCTCCGCACCTTACATTATTATGATTTAGTGGAGCACAGTTGCAGCGCTGCAGACGCCCTCCCCGCCGGGTGGATGGCGGTCCCGGGTGGAGGCGACTCAGCGATGTTAGTAATAAAGCCGGCCATATTTCACACTTAGCGCGTAATGAGCGCGCGCCCAAATAATTGGATCACGTACATAACTCATTATTACCTCGCGCCTCACTTCGGCGTGCGAATGTATCATTACTTGACCCCCTGCCCCCGCACCGGCCCGCGCCCTCACCCCCCAGCCTCCCCGGCGACTTCGAAGAACGCAAACACAATAGAAGTTTGTTAAAGGTGCAGTACGCCGCCGGCACGTAGCCGTCGCCGCGGCACAGAGCCGGCCCGGGGCCTCGCCACGACACCGGGCTATTTGTTTGCTGCTTGTTTGTCTCTATCATATATATCAGGTATTATTAGAAAACAAATGGGGACATTAAATATACCGTCCGGATGTTAAATCCACATAAATAGCGAGTCCGGGAAGTCGATTGTTTCGACGGAAATGTCACTATATTCAAACACGCACCACGTCAGTTAATTTATAAATTTTCGTGGTTTTTATGGCGGCCGTCGGTATGAGTATGTAACTAGATCACTTTCTACAAGTAGCTAGGCGCTGTCCGTCAGAGGCGCCGGCAGTGCCGGCTCGGAGCGGTCCGTCAGCATAAATCAGTCCGGCGGCGGCGCATCGCGCACGCAACGCGCCCGCTCGTCCCCACGCGGTGTGTTATTCAACTTTAACATTTAGCACATAGCCGTTAGCATATTCATGGCGAGCGAGTATAATTTCACCCTTTCTTTGTAATGAATATATAAATAGAAGAAAGTTCTCGCGACTTAAAAACTGGTTGCTACTGTAATTGGCGGTAGTTTTTGTGACGAGCCGGCCGGTCGCCGGAGCCAGCCATGCGCACACGCACCCTGCTCCTCATTATCTGTTACATTACATGCATCATATTGATTCAATGGCTTGTAGTAGGTACTATCCAAAATCATTGTAATACTGACGTACGCGGACGTTATCGAAGGTCGCTTAGATAGCGATTAAAATCAAAAGATTATATCTTATCTTAGTTAGTTTTCTATTAGTAGAACATTGTGAATATATTTGATAATTAAAACATGAATTTTAAGTACACAAGTGCCCTATCGCGTCTGCGATCGCTAACGAGTGGCGCGATAGCAATAGTTAGATGTAAAACTACAAAATGTATCGTAAGTTCGCTATCGACACTATCGACATCGATACATGTCCTTACACACAATCATCATCATCATCATCATCCTAGCGTAAGTCTCGGTCGCATCTGAGGCCTTCACCTTGGAGTCGATGGTCTGTCCTTCCAATATAACGGTGAAGCGTGAAGCGATGTCACTATGACCTCCACAACCCATTGGCGATATCAAAGTTCTGTAGTTAAACCAGTTGTCGGACTTTTTTACAGCTCCAATTAACTACCCGTAACGACTGCCATAGATATTAGTATGGCGACCGGGACCGGCTTAACGTGCTCTACGAAGCACGCTATGTTTGTTTGTATTGTTTTGAGTTTCGGATAAAATGTCATGATCAGAAGCATGTCGTTGGTCCTTAAAACGGAACTTTCCATTCCACCTTTCATCGCTTATTTTACCCCTTGGGGTAACGTTTTGAAAATTACTAATCCTCGTGTAGGTACATATACCTATCTATATTTTGAAATTAACCAAAAATGTATAGATAATTTACAATAAATGTAAAATCGCATTGCAGGAAATCTCTTGAAGGGCCCACCACCTGACATAATTGTTTTGAAATGTAAATTAAAACATTATTTTTTTCATTGAGAAAATAAAATTGTATCTTAGTAGGTACCTAATCAATACTTATCATACAATCCCGTGTACTGAAGCGATTTAGTATTATGATCAGCTAGATAAAGCAAATCCCATGATTACCTACTTTCATAGATTTAAAGTAATTGTCTGAGCTTCAGTGAGCCTGTGAATTTCGATGGAAACGTCTATTGTTTCCCACGTCGGGCAGTCTGCGGCCACCGCCGCCGTCCACCAGCCATGTGACCGGTTCCTATAACCCTAATATTGAATGGTAATGAATGCTGCCCTAGATATGTTTTTGCCGATGGCTCCGTCTGCCCGCGGGGGGCGCTGCGGACACAATTTACCTCATAGTGGTGCCATTATCTAATTAAGCTCCGATCGCGGAGGACCAGCGAGGGGTGAACGTCGCGCCACACTCAATTAATATCAATGTTTTAATTTGTTTATTTATTGGTTCAATTTATCTGTCCGGACTGCGGCCGAGTTGCTCTCGACAACTCGGCGTGTCGCTACTTCTACGTAATTGGGAGGATCAACACGACAGACATTAAAACTGAATTGTAATTCTGCAATGAATCGAATTATTATTCAGTGCCATGTTCATAAATGTTTATGTAATTCATTATTTATTTCAAAATATACAGTGTTTTAGTTATTCATTATTTAATTCTCGGTAAACAGTAATTTCTTGAGATTAATTATTACCAAGTTTGAGTTTTCATAATGTCTCTATCCCCTACAGAAGAAATACTCGTGGCTGCGCAGGTTTACAGGTTTGCAGGTTTACCTGTAAGTGGCCCTATCCGTGACATTCTTAGGTTGCAGCACGTGATTAAAATAAAGAACTTGAAAACAAACTGTTATAGAATATCTTACTCGTAACTAACGTAATATTTTTATACCACTTAGGGGGAAGTGATTACCGTATAAATATGTTTAAACTGAATAAATGTGTTCACCGAACCATGAGTAATCGAGTAATCCCTCGGGGAGCACGCATGCCTGCTACGTACTACGATGTTTATGCATTTAAATGATAAGCGTTCCATAATAACGAATCATTAATATCATCATAATTTACTAAAGTGATGAGTGCGCAGAGCGTTCGCCCGCGCCGGTCGCGGCCTGCGCCTGCGCGTGCAGCAGTCGTGCAGTTCGCATCTAATAAACAGACAACACGACCCGGCCGCGAACTAGCACACAAAAACAAAGACAATTTACAACGTGTACTACCACGGTGGGTACTTACATCTCGCACCTTTTAAATGACAATTTACAATCATACGATAATTAATGACTTCTTATTTTCAAGTAACGCATGCGGCAAGGTCACCTTAATGCTGACATGTCGGCGTCATTGATCTCATACTCACAGGTGGTTAACGTGGTGTCTTATTACAAATCAGTTAGTTTATGAGTCATCCAACATCCAAAAAAGTTGAGAGTGTCAGAAACGACGTCTGTAGGTACTAGTGGTAACTGAAATCTCTATCATAAACACATTTCTTTTAGAAGTGGAATCTCTGCAGTGGTCTGTTCCGCGGTTTTGGACAAAAATTCTGTTAGACCGATTATGGACTACTGGAAAGCCCAATTGCACAATCATATTGATTGAACATGTCATATCCACCCTGCTGTACACTTCACTCTACCCTTTATCTATATTTTATTTTCCTCTACCTAGACTGGTTTATCTGAAAGAAAATTCAACATTGATTTAAGCTCGCCTTTGTATGGCAATATCCTTTTATCATTTGTTATCAAAAACAATTGTATTTTTGTGCAAAAAAAAAGAATATCAAAATGATTTTTCAATATGGTTATGCATAGTCCTAGCAATGTAAGTACATGCCCATGTGCTACGACAGTGATTGGAATGTTAGTTTATAACTATTATAATCGTATAAAAACTTCTTTATGAATGGCGATTGTGTGTAGTGGTGAACCTTTATGCCAACTTAATGACTAAGTTATAACTTTTTAATGCGGTGAATATAAATGAAGTTCAGTTAAGATCAAGTTGGTATGGTTAACAAAGCCTCATTAAAATATTTCAGTACACAAAATGTCAGTAAACTTTATTTTATGATGGCTGTGTTAGTTGCCACAATAACCTCTTGACCTTCAGTTTCTTTCTGCTTTGTGCTCTGAACTCAAGTTCAAGGAGAAAGAGTCGAGAAGGGAGCAGCAGTCCACAGAAGGTACCGTTAGGTCTGAAGGCGAGCACTGCATCCGCAGCACGCCGACAATACTTGACATTTAGTGCGCGTAGCACCTGCGCCCGCGCACGCACACAATGCATAGGTACATCGCAACGCAGCATCGCGATAAGCTACTAAATACGATAAGTAGGGATATTAATGAGCGGTTAATGATAATATATTTAATAACATTTAGAGTGTACTTTATAAAAATGTAAGTACTCTTTCACTGTTCGAGTTGATACGATCTAAGCTTAGCTTGAGTTATAGTTCGATATGCAAACATTACTCTATAGACATTAACGCGTCCGTTCTGCAAAACTAAAAGATCTGTAAGTTTATAAATATTGATCGCAACCATCAGGTAAAGAATTTGTTTGATATAAAAATGTTATCGGCGGTCGTCCGGGGCACGCGCGTGCGCCGATCGCTAATAGTTTATTTTTAATAAATAGTTAATTTTCTTTATTGCAATTTATAAGGGAGCTCTCGGATAGATAGAACGGCCTCCCGCGCATCGGAGCTCTAATTGAAGGTGGAATCAATAAGTCAGTCGCGCTGTATCGGCAATGCGATCGCGAGCTAGCGCCCCGCCGGCCCGGTCACGACGCGCCACAACACGACGGTACGTAAAAATTATGAAAATATACACATATTTATCACGATGCCGGAACCTGCTTGGTGCCATGAAATATTAGCCAGTGTGAATGATAAAGGCTCTGCTCAAATCGCCGTGGGAAGGAGCTACTGTCCGCCGGGGGCTCCGCCAGAAAAAATACAGGGCACCGGCGTTAATTCCCAGTCGCATCCAAAGCTTTCGCCTCGGAGTCTGGGGTCCGCTTTACCAGTCCTAACTGCGGATTTGGCTAGCATCCATCTGACCTCTATAGCCATCTGACCTCCATAACCCAATGGTGATTAGGCGATATCGAAGCATTGCAGCTGGATCGTTGTTGTTGAACTTTTTAGGGCTCTAACTACCCGTAACGACTGCCATAGATGTTCGTATGACAACCGGGACCGACGGCTTAACGTGCTTTCCGAGTCACGACCAGAATGCAAATATCCATATTCATGCATACAAATATTTGCACTGAGCGAAGATTGAACCGCTACGCCACGGAGGCTGTCACTGTGTTTAATTAACGCCTGGCTGTCTGTGACGGGTGGAAAGAGATCTTTGTAAACATTGGATTCTACTTTATTTGTTCTGAATGAGGTTTGCTATAACTTTAACATTCATTTCCACAAAACATGCATTGTAACTAACTGGAAGTTTGTGATGGAACACGGACTGGGTGTTAAAAATAGATGATTTTCGCTCACATCTAACAGGCCAGTAGGACGCGTTAGTAGAACATTCGGTTCGTTACACAACACATTGCGAAGGGTGCTATAGGGACTCTTTTGTTCGCACTTAGCCTCTTTTTATTCTTGGTTTTTAGACCTTCTCTCAGGGTTGGAAGGTCCGAAGGCAGTCGCTCTCGTTAAAGCCAAGAAACCAATCACAAATAATATTTACCCCTTGGAAGCTCATCATAACAATGTGGACTGACCAGAGAATTTTTTGTTCTGTCATACAATGTAAGCACCATTAATGTTAGGGATTATTATCATGATTTTATCTATTTTCACATGATTCAGAAAGAAAAATTTATTACCTGCTTTATACAACTATCAATGTTTTATAAAGCTACCTTAGTAATGTTAACAAAAAAACTAAAGTTTATAAAAAGAGCTAACATACATTTGGCGCCATATCTGAGCATACTTTGTAGTTAATTAGTTGTGCAAGCGGCACCGGAACATCGGAACACACCGGCAGACTTACGTCGCGGAACACAAGTCTTTTTATCCTGATTGGATGGGTTCTCCCGGGATATGAACGAAATATTATTTTTGTTCGGTACATGGTAAAACTTTGTATTGCTGTTATATGAAACCCTGGTTACTTGTAAGCAGGGGAGAGGGAGGCAGTTTAGCAAAGGCAGTTTTCAAAACCATTACAAACTGACGCAGGAACACTAGGCTAGACTTCCTTCCTGGTATTTTTTAAATTGCTCTCGTAGATCTTATACAATTTAAAATGGCCTCTGTTCTAAACTGCCTCCCTCTCCCCTACACAGAGTACTGTTCGTTGCATGTTGCGTAGATATGTGCTAAATATTCAGTCACGTGAGAGATCCGCCGACCTACACATCCAAAGATGGGTAGAAACCATAGACTGCAGCCAATCAAAAGTGGCCATGCCGTCTTTGAACAAACGGCTTACGAAACGTCTCCTAAAATTAGACAGAACAAGTCTAAGAACTATTATGGGGACAATAACAGGTCACTGTCCACTAAACAAGCACCTTTACACCATCGGGATCACGGATAGCCCTCTCTGTAGGGGGTGCTTCGTGGCCGAGGAAACGGTTGCCCACGTAGTACTGGAATGCGAGGCAGTAGCCCCCCAGCGTTCTCAAATCCTCGGCATAGTGAGGTCGCTCCGCGTAGCCTGTGAAGCTCCCAGTAAGCTTCTGCGCTTCTGAGCGGAGTTAGGCTGGCTACAATAGCCAGCACTCTCCACGCACAATGGCCCAAAAAGGAGGCTAAGTGCGGAAAAAAGAGTCCCCTTTCCATTCCATTCCATTTCATGTGCTAAATATTTTCAATATTGTCATCTCTGGGATGACCCTGACTTGACGTCATCAACAATTGTAGCGTGCTGTCCATGTCATTTGGAGTCATGAAGCCAGAAACAAAACTATCTTGAGCCACAGACCTTTAAGGCAGTAAATTTCTATGGGGATTGTTCCCATGAGCTCTATTAATTACTCTCATCTTTTCTAATGTTAAAGACAAGACCAGTCTATAGTTTCATGAAACTTATAAACTTTCAGAAATTTTGGATAATGATGATTTACACGAAGTGATTTACATAAAATTAATAAACCAAAGTGATAGAAAATTGTTAGATATGAGGATGTAGCGTTGGTTGGTCCAAAGGGGAGGCATAAGCCACCAATTTCAAAGATGTAGAACTGGGTCACAGATAATATAATACTAAAGACTGGGTAAAATCGTCGCGTATTAAGTATATCAGTTACATATATTATGAAAGACGTTACCGGTAGTATTGTTTCTGGCCTGCGAGCTTGCATGTTTTACTTACGAATTCTCTATTGTATACAAATGGCATATAAACAAATCTGCGAAATGTTATGTAAAGTCCGACCAATAAAATAAAAAACCCGTTCTGGGGGCGCCAAAAACATCTATGATTATGACAACACCAAGTATAGTGATACACATGTAAAATGCCAATATTTTTCAACACACTTGCTTATGAACAGGCTTTTATTTCCCCGCAATTAAGCACGGAATGACACCTAATATAAAACTGTGACTTTTTCATTGCTTCTTCTTCCTCCTAGCGTTATTTCCAGTCGCATCCGAAGCTTTCAGCTTGGAGTCTGGGGTCCGCTTTTACCAGTCATAGCTACAGATTTGGCTAGACCTCGATATTTTCCGTGAAGCGATTGCCACCTGACCTCCACGACCCAATGTTAACATTAGGCGATATCGAAGCTTTGCAGCTAGACCGTTGTTTTTGGACTTTTTAGGGCACCAACTACCCGTAACGACTGCCATAGATGTCCTTATGGCAACCGGGACCGACGGCTTAACGTGCTCTCCGAGGCACGACCAGACCAATGCAAATACCCATATTTAATGCACACAAATATTTGCACTGAGCGGGGATCGAACCCGCGCCTCCTGCGTAGCGGCCGCGTTCACTACCGCTACGCCACGGAGGCTGTCATGTTTTTCATTGCTTTTATTCACAAAAGTGAGTTATAGACTTCTTTTTTTTAATTTCATTAAGTTGCTTTGTTCTTAAGTTTCCATACAAAAAAGATCGTGTCCAATATTACAAACGAATTAATATAGAAAGAAAAGAAAAAGAAAGAACTTGTAGTACGTGTTTAATATACAAAACTTTCACTAAAATGTATTTTTTTTTTCCTCTGTTAAAAAGTTAAGTTTTTCTCTGTTAAGTTTTCTGGTTAAAATAGAAAAATAGACGCGGCGTGTTATACTGGTTACAAGGACTGGGCACAAATCACAACACAGTAGTATCCGTATAATAGTTTACTGCTTGGAATGGTAAATACAAGTTAGACATACAGTTACACCATGTATAGAACAGGGACCACGCGATATTCTTTTTCGGACTGCATAAAATTCTTGTATTTTATGCCTAACAGCACAGAGATCAAAATAATCGAGCATGATTTTCTTTTTTGCGTTAGGCTTATTTTTCTTAGGCGTAGAAAATACATTTGACGTTTGACCTTCTCTTCGTATTTTTATTACAGAAGATCGGGATATACCTAAAAATGTGAATAATAATTAGTCACAGTAAAATCAGTAGATTAGGCCAATTTCAGTTGCACGTACTCTATGATGTCCTACCCGTCATGTTGACAACAAGGTCCGTGATGTTATTTAGAGGAACAGAGTCCAATCCTTCCTACTTTTTATCCGACAAATACTTTGTTATATTATAAATTACTTTTCTTAACTGGCTTTTAATAGTTTTCGGCATATTACTATAGTTTTGTAGTTTTGTAGCGCTCTCAAACTCAACAACACGCACAATTGACACCACACTGACAGATGACCATAATGACATTGTATAGATTGTTACCATATGAAGAAATTAGTTCCAATAGTTTACCGCAATATGGCGAGGTTTTTTATTTTACTGGTCGGGCTTTACTTAGGCGAGTTTAACTCAAGATTCTTAAATATATCAGATTTTCTCTTTGTGCTTTTGTTAGACCCATTCCCTGCCCTTACAGCAGTACTTATGCTGTAAGTTGTACTTACTGTGAGATACAGATAAGGAGACCTATTACGATTTGATATTTACGAGCGTGATACCAATCGAGCTACTAAATAAACTGTTTACTTCTTCTTCTTGACGCTGGCGGTGAAACTCTGAGGCGTAGGCGCAGTGCACTGAATTCATTTAGCTAATTGAATAGATCGTACGCACGATTGCGACGCAAAAACGCCCCGCACGAGATGACATGTGAAATTAAACAATGCTGTACGCATTATAAATTCATATGAAGTAGCGGAGTAGGTACTGCCAGCGGCCAACAGGTAGTGAGGTAGATAATCTGTTGAATTTTCCATGCGCGTCCGCATCGTGCGCATAAAAAAGCGGTCGTCGGTGAATCCGCGCTCGTTACATAATCTGACGATCTGATGTCGTCGCTGTCGTCTGCGCCGCTAACATGGCGCTCGCTGCCCCGACTGCACACTTATTAGAGCTGGTGATGAGTACAGCTCTGTTGAGAGAGTTCATATGCTCGTCATTCTTCCATTATAAATATAGAGTTGCACATATTTGGACCGTATAACCGTACCAAACCGTATGTAAAGAGTCACGTCCAAAATATACTCTAAAACATGTGCTATGCTGGACTTGTGTGTGCGTTAGGCAGTTTCTGACTTATGCGAATAGGAACACTCAGTTGCATTTGATTAAAATTTTATTTATTTTGAATCTTCTAAAATTTACCTTCATGTGCTACGAACAGATGACGTAGATATTCGTAGCACATTGAGGCAAACCAATTTACGTTACCTAGTCGTAGCTATTATTATCTCATTTTCTGTTGTAGTATTATAATTATATAATGTTTACATTATAGGTACTACTTACAATGTATAACTGTCAATCCTGCTTAAGCTTACCAAATGTCAGTGGTAAGAATAATGAAAGGGGGAGGTAAGCAGTAGTACATCACTTGTTGTTCAAGTTAATGTGCATGCATCGATGGCCATGAGACGTGCCGAGCAGTGATGACTGCAGACGCGCTAGATTAGTAAACAAATGAGATAATTATGCGAAGTATTGTTTTATAAGTACCCATCCTTAGTTGTTAGTTGATTGTGAATCGATAAGATTAGTCCAGTGATTTATCCGTGCGGCATATTATCGGCCCGAGCGAGGCGCAAAAAAGCGCGTCCATTCATATGCACAGGGAGAAGTGCGGTCAGTTTTTGCGTGGCCGGACGTTCCCCGCGTTTTATTTGTAAATTGGGCGCGCGGCGCAGACGAGCGGAGCGGTGCGGCGCGGCGCGGCGCGGTGCGGCGAGGTAACGAGGCCGCGTCATTCAAATGCGCGACTAGTTTTTGTAGAGGCGCATAATTGAATACGAATGCGTACTCAGAACGAATCTAATGCGCGGGATGAGAAATAATGAGCGCTATTTATACAGGCGCGTCGCCTGCGCCCGCGCAACTATTAGCTATCTACTGCCTACGCCACTACGTACCTGTAGACCGAGCTGCGGTCAAGCTGTACTTAATTATGATACTTATAAAAAAAGCATTAAAATGGTAAGACCGGATTGCGGAAGTGCAGAGCACTATCTACATTTTCTCACTTGGCGTCAACATGCCAATAGGTCCTTGACGTAATTCAACTACACATTCTGACTTATTTCATAACAACGTAGAGTGTAAGTTAAATGCACAGGCGAGAGAGACGTGGCACTTCTACGGATTTATGAACAGACAGTAGGACTACCTAATTCACAGTTACCCATTTTGACCAGGCTGTCGTGTAGGGTTGGTACTCAGAGAACCTTAGACCAGGATAAATCGGATTCCCGCAGAACACTACACGCTACGCTACGATGAGAGATAAGGTATTCCGACGCCGACCGCATATCACAACGACAAGCGCATGCAGCACATACAGCGTAACCATTACTTGTACAACTCCGACACGGATAAAAGGGACCATTGAGAAGCCGCAATGAATTACGTGCATGTGCTGCGTGCGTCGGCAGTTGTATGCGGTCCTCTACGAATTATACCTTTTAATGAGTGTTAGGTGAGGGCGTTACGTACAGCTTGGCCTTCCATGAGATCTACAGTGCAAGTATGTAATATGGATTCGTCCTAATATTATTTTACCTGAAAATGTGTTTAGTGAATTTCTTATTATCACCATTAGGTATTTGGATAGCAACACAAACATGTTCATTTAATTTATGTTATACCTATTTTATTTTCCTGTTAACATACTGATATATGTAATACAATATGGAGGCTGCTTAGCGGCCCACCCTACGCAAATACAATCACACAATATTGGAAATATTAAAGTTTGCTCAGTAATATTACAGCACTCCCTCGGGAACTGCAAAACTTTACTCAGTAGCCATAGTGAATAAATAATACGTGGGGCAGGAATGACGTAAGTGACCTCACTACTCAAACACAAGCTTCGGCCAGCATTCTGTTCGTCATAGCTACTGTGCTACCAAGTTTATTGAATATATAGAGCCCTACTAGGTCTTCAGAGGCCCAAACCATCCCATCTTGATAACTAATACCCCTAGTACTTGAAGAACGAGGCTTTGGGAAGTCAGATGGAGTACAACCAAATCATGGAAAGTGGAGCAGGAGAGTGGACTCTTGGTTCCAAAGTGCAGGCTTCAAATGCAACAGTGATTGAAATCTGGATGAAGAAGGTCTCTTGGTACATTGATTAATTACCTTTGCTATACAAGAACAATGTGACACAGTGATGGTGCTTCACCGCCCAAAACTGTCTGTGCCTAAATAACACAGAACATGTTTACACTTAGAATTTACGTTTGACAAAAGAATATTTATTACATAGTAATTTAAGAGTGTAATGATAACTAGCAAATTTACTGTAACTACTGTGAATGATACTTTGACGTGTAATGATCATCCTTATGAATAAATGACTTATGACTTATAATGCTGTAGGGACTTACTTACGTAGAAACTTAACTCTACAACTCTACATTTATTTAAATGGACATACACTGTAAATGTTTTGAGTTACACTACATACCTACGTGCACGGTTTAAAAAAATTTCTACTAGGTTTCTACAGTATCTAGACACACATTAGGTGTGACACAATTTTTAAAATCCTGAATTGCTGTAATGTGCATGCTGTATGTCTTTGGGGTAAGAATAAAATGAGATCCACAATGGTGTGCACACTCCAGCACCCCGCAGCGCTGAGTTAAGTAGATATACAAAGGATTCAGAACTTGTGAACTGGTCTTTAAAAATATTTATGCAAAGAACCGTGTATGGCAATATTGGCAATTAAGTGAGCGGGATCTCTAGTGCTAGCCAGCGTGGCCGGTAGCAGAACAGATGGGTAATACAAGTACAGCCGGGTAACATCAACACGCCAGTAATTACGATTCGTTTGAGAAACCAAGTGTCACCCTAGATCATGCGCGTGCGCAGCGCAGCTCTCGCGCAAATGGCTTGCAACGCTTGTGCCGGTTAATTTACTGCCGTATTTTAATTGAGCGTCGTGGCCCGACGGCGCAGCATTCAATGTAAATGTGATTTAAAAGTAATGGGCCTGTTGCCAATTGCCCGTGCTCACAACCTCCTCGAGCGCGCAATTTAAAGTACAGCCCGGGATGCAGCGGCCGGCGGAGGCGTTTTTGCTAGCAGCGAGCGTGTTCCCGGGAACGAGTGACGACGAGCCGAGCAATGTCGTGGTGACTGAGCGGAGCGGGCGCTGAGCGTGCACTCACTCGCTCCCGCGGGAAGCTGGGAGGGAAGGGCTCGCTGGGACATAAATCGCGAGTAAAAAGCGCCGCGTCGTCCTGCCTTTTTTGCAGTTTCTTGTTATGCGCATACCACAGTTTTTGCGCTCGCATGTTCCCGACAAACGAGCTCGGAGCTTCTCCAGTTTTTGCTCTGAAACAATGGTGGGTCTGCGATGGCAGCGGCCGTGATTGCGCCGGCGCAGGCGGCGCGCGCATTTGCATGCGGCGGCCAATAGCATGGCGAGGCCACGCCCGCGCCCGCCTCCCCGCCGGCGCCGGCGCGCACGCCCCGCGCTCTAGCGCGCGCTGTCTAATGCTAATTGCCACGCACGTACTATGCACCCGCGACACACGAGGACAGAGGAGGAAGGAGCCACGGGTAAAGGGTGCCAAGAAGTCGTGCTTGTACACAAGCCTTGATTACATTTGTAGTTTCCATGGACAATGGACGTAAGTCAAGAAAATAACACAAATTACATACAGTAGAACAAGATAATGAAAAAAATATACCGCATGCTACGTATGCCCAAAGTATTGCTACAGTAGATCAGTTCTACCTTTCTTATGTGATACCTACGAGTAGAGTCAAAATCGTCGTGCCGTATCGTGATGTCACCTCTACCTAAGTATAAAGCGTGTGCATATGCAAATGTCCCTCCCACGTCCTTGCGGCAGTCGCCTCGCGCATATCAAATGACATTCGCTCGCGATTGGTCGCGGGTATGCGCTGCGCACAATCGCGACGAATGCTAATGCGCGCTCATATTGCACAACGAACTACTTAGGACTTGCCTACATAAGTATGTGGATGAATAAACAGTGATTGATATGCGCTGTGTGTAACCGGTGGTCGCTGGTTAATCAAACGCAAATTTTAAAGTGTCCAATGTATTAGAATTTAATGTAAAT
Organism: Eilema depressum; assembly: GCA_914767945.1. Lineage (NCBI taxonomy): Eukaryota > Metazoa > Arthropoda > Insecta > Lepidoptera > Erebidae > Eilema > Eilema depressum. Next base: position 22,858,878 of record OU612020.1, read on the forward strand.
TCGTACAAAACGTGCAAATCGGCGTGAAGTTATGACAGATCATTATCATATACCGATCTACGTCACGCTTCGCTTAAACTTTTAAATGTTATTATAGATTGGTGCTGTTTAACCACTGCAACCATAGCGCTGCAACCACGCCTGGGTACATAACTTATGGGCAGAGTTATTGTGCATTGACATCGTTCAAGAATTTTAATACCATGTAGCTTCTGCGCTTCGAGCCAGCTTCGCGTAATCACTGCGATGTGGATAGCTTGCTAGCTCACCTTCACGACGTGGCCGACCTCACTGTCATTACCCTTGATGTACTTTAGGTAGGTGCATAGATATTACCCAGAACAACAGACCAGAACAAATTCCGAGGACACTACAAAAATCTTTTAGTTTGATAGTCTTTGAAAAATAAGATTATAAAACAATAGCTAGGGGAATTGAATTTATTTCCCACAATGGGAAAATCCCGTCTATCAAAGCTTGTTGTTGTCTATTCAACATTGAAAATGATTTAGGCAATTACTTTTTTGGAAATTCAGGACCAGGTGCCTCCAACGTCACCTATAAGCACCTGCTTACTTACGGAGGAGAATATGGGGCAGGCTCTCCTCTCGAGGTAGGGGACAAATGGCAATCATTCTCATAAAAACCCGTAGAAGCCCGCGGCTATCGCCAGCAAGCTCAAAGTCAAAAATCATTTATTCTGTATAGACCATTATAACGGCACTTACAAAACATCAGAAATAACAAAAAAATGTATGTTAGAGACTAGTTTAGCAAATGGACCACCAGTTCGAAACTCGTCCTAAGACTCCGGCAAGAAACTCAGCAGGCATTTTTTGTTTGGTCTATTTACAAAAATGCTGTCTATCATATATCATCTATGGTAATGTGTCCATACAGTGGTTTGCTTGAGTAGTATGTATGAGTGAACAGCTCATTTCCAAGCTTGGATAATACTCAAATAATAATTATGTATATATGCTCGCGGTTAAATAAAATGATTAGCTTTCTTTGGATGGAATCTAAAAAATTAAATGGTTCCACCATTTGCTTCCTTAATTAATCGAGTATTCAATCGGTATTCATTAATCAATTTTATTTTCTAGAGCCTGTTAAATACGTAAATGCTTACTTGTAAAATAGTGGCGAAAACAACATCCGTAATTGCATTTATTATCATCATAAGTATCTTTAATCATCCATTCAGTCACTAAATGTAAATTATTTGTCAACAATGAAGCGTGACGACATACTTCTTTATACAATTTTCCACATTTGTATAAAATAAAGACTATTGTTCTGACATTTAATAAAAGGAATCGCAGGTAGGTACGTTTGTTTACCGTGGTACCATTAGAGAGTACCATTGGTGGTACTGTGGCAATTTTGATTTGCCGTGGTGCCATTAGGTCAATGGTACCATGGCAAACATCACATATTGTTAACCGTGGTACCATTGTGTCAATGGTACCAAGGAAAGTATGGTACAATTAAATCGGAGACGGACCGACGACGGTGGGTACTTAACATTCAAGGTCATAAATCATATTACTATTGTTTATACTGGAGATTGATGGCACTTGGTGGAACTTGCTACACATATTGAATAAATCACTTGTACTTTTCCACAATTATTTATTTATTTGAACCTTACCGGTTTCACCTTACGGCATTATCAAAGGTTGTAACATTGTAAACCTTTGATAATGCCGTAAGGTGAAACCGGTAAGGTTCAAATAAATAAATAATTGTGGAAAAGTACAAGTGATTTATTCAATATGCATATTACTATTCTGTATAGACCATTAAACGGAAATTAAACTAAAAAACTTGTTTACCAAATGGATCACCATTTGGTAAACATTTTTGGGGTTGGGACCTTCGAACCCTAGAAATAATAAGTATACTAGCCATTATTCCAAGGGCACCGTACCCCCCTTGCTTCCCCATACTCGGGGGCGAGTTGGGGACTCTGTGGTCCACACACCGGCAGGGGGCCGGATCAAAAGATATGGCCCTAAGTCGCCCGGGGTCGAGGGATATGGCCCTGGGTCGGCCGGGGTCGAGGGATATGTCTACGACTACCTCACCTCACCGGCTCCGGTGGAGGGGTATCCGTGAGGGTTTTTTCGCACGATAAAAAAAGGGCACCGTACCCTAAGGGTAACCAATAGATCTAGCCATATCTAACAGTACCTAACAGTACCTATAGCTTTCTGCAGGCGGACCCTGTGCATCCTGCTCAATTTAGTATTGTTGGTGAAAAACTCCAGCCTTTATGGCAGGTGTTTATCAATCGATGTGCGTCATCAAGGAGGTAATGGTAGCTGCGTGTGCGCTGATAGAGACGTCAGCCGATAGCATCATGCGCACGCGCACCATCTGAGCGCCGCGGGGTCGGCGGGTCGCGCCGCGCGGCCGGCCTAGCCAGCTATTACGATAAGCGCCCTCATCAGGCCCATCGTACGAACTAACCAGTAACTGCTAATCTGTGGATAGAGCCCTATCTGAGGCTTCGTTTAATATTGGATACAATTAAGTTCTTAATAGTATTGTTGGTAGTTTTCCAGTGGAAATTCTACGGTCTCACCAGGATCTTCGGGGCTTAAGTCTGCTGATTAACGGACGAAGCTCTGGTGTAGGCTTTCCCCTCCGAAGTGCGAGGTTTTTTTTTATATAGGACATGTCAATTTGACTTCGCCTCGCCTGATGGTAAGCTGCAGGCAAAGTCTCTGAAAAGAGAGTCACCATTACAGACACGCATCATGTTACAATGGTGGTATTCAGCTTGACGGCCTCATCAGATGCTTTTTCACGCCCCGCTTAAAGGACCCGGGACTGTAGGGGGAGGGAAACACGTGAACTGGTAAGGAATTCAAAACTTAATGGTGCGGCAGAAGAAGGAGTCGCCGAACCGCTTGGTTCTTGATGGAATATTCTGCACCGTATGCGGGTGACAACGGGTGGTATCTAAGCCCTGCACGTGTTGTCCTATATAGGTCAGACCGCAATCTCTCCCGCAATAACCAATATTGACCAAATCAAGGGAAAGTGTAGGATAGGGCCTCTTCGTTATCTCACTGTCATCAGCCTCATCCTTTATTACTATCCTATTGACACCAAGACGACTCCCTATCTCTATGTCAAGTTAGGGCACCTTTTCAGATCCCACTGTCACCAGTTTTACCCTTATCACTATCCTATTGTTACCAGTCTAAACTCCTCAAGTTTAATGATCTTCTATTTGATTTTGGGAAATAAAATGCAAACCGATTAAGTCATATTTTATTCATCCTCAAAGCTCGTCAAACAATCGATTAAGAAGATCATTTTTCAAGGGTACCAAGTCACAGCTGTCCCGGTTGTAATCGGTCGTCACCGATTGTAACAAACACTATTAGGTGTCGAGGGTCAGGCTCACGAGGGCGAAAACAACTTGTCATTACGGGACACCTTCTATGGGTAAAAATGGCGGATAAAAACTTTAGCATTTTTTTACGAAACAAATTAATAAACTAGACCAGAAACTCGGTGCTTCATTCATACTTAATGAGGTGCCCGAAACTAGTGATGGTTTTTCCGCTACCGGCCACGTCGCGAGCAATGCTTAAGTACAGTTAGCGGCTTAGGTCTTGAAACCAAGCACGTCACAAAATGTAATTTTTATGGGCAGTATATATTTTTGGGTGTCTTATAAGGATATCAAGGAGCGCTACGGCCGCGGGGGAGCTGAAATCCTTCAACCATCCATAGATCCTCGCGCCAAGGTCTCATTTCTCTCACGACCTGTGGTCTAAATATATGTCGGTAGCTATAACATAATTGTAATAGGACGGGATATAATAAACCGTGCGACAAAAATAATAAATGGACGACTGATAATGAGTTACTTTAAGTACTGAGTGGGCGACTAAAATACTGAGTGACCCGTGTGTTGCTAAATTGTGAAGTTATGAGGATTCGAGTATAGCGCGCCCCAACTTGGATAGGTTAGGTTAGAAGGCTAACGCGGGAGCGGAGCTCCTACCCGGGGCGAGTTGGGGACTCTGTGGTCCCCACACGGGATGAGGGCCAGATCGAGAGATTTGGCCCTGGGTCGGCCGGGGTGCGAGGGATATGACTACGACAACCTCACCTTCGGCAACCGACGGCCCACAGACGGCGTGCGTTTTAGTCGGTTCGAGTCCGACATAACCTCTTCCTCCGGCTCCGGCGGGGGAGGTATCCGTGGGGATTTTTCGCACGACAAAAAAAAAAAAAAAAAAAAGGAGCGGAGCTCCTGCTTTAGCCTTCGTGGTTATTTTTTTATAACCATCCATAAATAGTGGCTCACTTAGTATTTTTGTACGCCACATTCAGTAATTTTGACACCCATAAATTGAATAAAATGATTCTTCACTATAGCTGCCAACCAATTATTTCTACTACCTGCTTTTCGGATTAATTAATTTGTGGCCGCGTTAAATACAACCCATAACGACTGCTGTGATTTTCTCATTCTCTCTTAGTCTCACTTCTGGTTTTTGGTAAAGACATTTATATGAGGAATGAACCATATATTATGTCATGGTTTCACGAACTGGCTACATTATGGTGGAGTTCAACGTTTGCTTACCGGGACAGCATCTCTAAGATATAAAAAAACTATACTGCATAACGTGCATGCATGTAGATAATTCCTCACAGTTTTTTTAATTCTACTAATCAAAGTCAGTTTTTTTTTTTTGCTGTCTGAATAACAAAGCTTAACGATTGTTTTGCTCGGATATCGAACGTTTTGTAGCGATATGAATAAATAAGCTCACCCTGATGCGCTACTGACCATAGAACTCTTCCAATATGTTAATAAGAACTTGCTCTGCCGTCTGCTACATCCAGCTTAACTGAGGGAAGATTTCCTATTTTACCCCTTCAAGGGTGAAATTTCCAAAAAATCCACCTTATTGAATGCTAACAAAATAAAAGGTATTCTCAATTATCATTTTTTTTTAAATATAAACCGAAAGGACGTTTTACTAGAACCCAGAAAAGTAAAATAAACGCAACCTTAGCCATGGGACGAATGAGGCAGGTGAGGCATTTCTTAACGTAGTTCGCTCAACCTGAACCTAAATATGATAATGTATTGACAAAACGAAGTTTGTCTCAAACAGGCAGTAACCCCGCCAGCATAGATGTCCCGGCGCTGTGTAAACTGTACCCTCGTGATCGATCAGAACATGATCCAGTCAAATCGTCGAGTTACCGTGTGGTCCATCCATCATCGCGCCCATTACTACCCCGAACATATTGCGATAAAAATAATAAAACATGAAGGAAAGGGGAAGAAAGGGTGAACGCGCCCCCGGTGCTAAACGACACGGCGGCGCGTCGCGACACGTGACGACGTTTAAACCTGTTCAGTGTGTAGTGGTCTCAGCGACCCGGGGGCTCAGGGGACCGCGCGTCACGTGCGCTATTGTCACTTTGTGTCATTATTTTATTGTCATGTTCTTGACATGCTCTCATTCGATTTTAAACTAACTCTTAATAGTCGTGTTAACTTCAAGTCAGTCATGGGAGACCGCCATGACAGTATGTTGTGTTGTATCTCCATTAATGGATTTGGAAGGTGGATGGCGGTACCTACTAGTTACTAGTAAACACCTACTAGTTAGAACACATTGTTTTAATGACTAACACCCGTATTCACAAACGATACTGTGAGGTCTCATAGTGTGCTCGAGCGCATAGGGCTGGTAAAATTAATTCACAAACATCACGGAGCAGTATCTACTTATTATTACTTAAGTGTTATCAATGAATAAAAAGGCTTGCCAAAACGAACGCACTGAGAAATTGTCATTCTTTGCACAGTTTTGGTGGTACGCATAGCGAAGTATTGTTTGTGAATACGGGTGTAAGTATATTAGTAGGTATACTAGATGCTGCCTGTGGCTCTGCCTGCAAAAAGTACTGACCCCATTCTCGCGACTTACAGAAATCTATTCCTGGGGTAAAAAGAAGACCGTAGTCTGTGTTTGTTTTATTTTTTCAATACTCTACGTAGTCTACGATATTCTACACAGCGCTATCTTGGCCTAAAGTAAGCATAGTTTAACCAGGGTGCAGCCCCGTGCTTCACCTAGGATCTCCATCTGGGTGAAGCACGGGGTACTAATAGGTCCTTATGCTCGTTGGACAATATATAACATAATATGCTAACATATAGTTGATAACATATGCTAGGGTTTGCCGTAGCATATGTTATGGGATGGCATCTAGAAAGCGAATAATTGTGATACTTGATGTACATTTGTTTTTTTTTACTATTTATACTTACATATTATACGTAAAAATACCCAGAGCAATGCAAATATGTACATATTCATGCATACAAATATTTGTATTGAGCGGGAATCAAATCCGCGCCCCCTGCGTAGCAGTCGAACGCTCTACCGATACGCTACGGAGGCCGTTATTGCTGGTAATAAACTAAACCATCTCTGTGCCAATCACCCGAATCCTGTTGTGAAGCCGGGTTATAGTGGGTAGGAATTTGGATCTGTGCATAAGTGTGTTTCTTTAATTTTTGAAAACTACATAATATGACCTTTATTAAGTGAACATTTTCTTTTTGTTTTAGGTAAACGCAAAGTTTAATACACCTACTGAGTAAGTAACATCAAAAGAATCTTTCATTGAATTGTTGTTTTCATTTAAAAAAATGACTCGCGATCCTTAACGGAATAAATGAAAGATGTGCAACTGATGCGGATGGATGACAGTGACAGGAATAAAATTTAACGCAGGACTGCGCTGAGAGTGCTGAGACAATACGTAAAAACGGGTGCATTTTGTATTCAAGGAATAGGCTCCTTTGGGTTACGAGACCGGGATGACAATCTTTTCGACTTCGAGTTGTGATGTTTTACTTATTACCACTTGATGCTGATAATGACATGATGGCACTCCATATCAATCAGAATATCATAATATTTATAACACTGTAGTATTATTAGATTATTACGTAAAATATGGGCTCTATCCCGGGCCGTCACTACTTAGGTATAATATGTACCTAAGTAATGCGGTTCTCCTCGGCCTCGAACAATGTTTTTCTGTACAGCGCTCGCTGCAATAACGCAAACTGATTAAAGCTAATTGTCAGCAGTTCCACACGGTAGCTAGTGTCGTGTAGTGTAGTGTAGTGTCTAAACGTGACCACTTACAGAAAGACATCAATAAAAATGTGCTTGTCATACGTCGATGGGAACCTAAAACTATGGAGGCTCTAATTACCGTCTCAACAGAAGCAATTTGTAGGAAAGCCTCGCGGAGGCTGCGCGTGATTACACGGCGGGGCGACCGGCGCGGTGGCCGGCGTGTGAACGCGGCGGTTGTGTGTCACGCGCGCTCCCACGGTCGCCGGTCGCCGGCCACTCCAACGACTCCACGTGAAAATTAAAATTAAATAAAACTCGCGCGCGCCGTAATAAAGTGTAAATGCAGTATAATGCGCTCGCAGATATCCGCATTAGTTCCGCGCACCGCATTCGTCGTGCGCCGTGTGCGAGCGCGCTCCGCTCTGCTCCGCTCGTAGTGCACGGTACTTACACATCAGCGCGCGGCCGGTTTACGAGCCGTCACGGCGCGGCTGTTTATCGATTGAGGCTCAATTCCTAGATGCCATTAATGAACAATTTATATACACGTCTTCTTATTATATTTGCAGACAGATCAAATTTAATTCCCCGAAGTGTAGAATACTTGCTCGGATTCCATTCTCATAAGAGCGGCGATACTCATAAAAATGTCGAAAGCCAATTGGAAAATGTTTCATTATGTGAGAACTTTTGCGTTCTTGGTCGTCGTTAATTTCTTCTAATTGGAATCAGTCGAGTCCCCCCTTGCCTGGTACACTGTCCAACTAGACAATATTGCGTTGTTAGTTGAGACGATTCAAACTTACCTTGATATTAATTTTCAATTCGTTTCAATTTTCCACCGATCTGGAGAGTGCCACCGGCGTCGTCGTGGGTGCGCGTGCGGTGCGGTGGTAAGCCTACCGAGCATGCGCTCTCGTGTCCAATCGCAAATGAGCCGCCACGCGCGGTCGGCGCGGGCGCAGCGCGGCGCACTATTATAAACACATTAGCGAGTAGCCACATGCCGCGACAATTGTTTACGGACCATTTTTGCATTTGAATAATTTAGATGGATTACTGCGCACGACGAGAATCACTTGAAGTCTATCTGGTGGAATGAAATTATCTGCACGCACGAGTTTATTAACACTCATTTCCTTATAACGCACTATTAAAGTGATGGAGCAAGCACAAGTTAGCCGCTCTCCCCTCGCGTCGCGCGCCCCCTCCACTCTGCACCAACTTGGTCGGAAGCTGTCTCAGATGATAGTTAAAAACAATAGTTCGGTAGAAATCAATATTAATTATTATAGGAGTGTAGGGGAGCCGCAAATGATAAAGTTAGTATTTTTGTAACGCGATTATGTGCGGAAGTTTCGCTAATCGCATCTCGCGTGTTCTCATAACTCGCCGGTGACGTGAACTCGCCCGCTCGCCACTCGACTTGAACTCGCATCTGATTCGCTATCGACGTCCACTAGTTGCGCTAGTGGGTGTTGAATATTTAAAGTAGAAATCAAATCACTTATCGGATATTTTAGATTCTTATTCGAGTATTCGAACTTCTATTTATGATGGATTCTTATAAGAATATGAAAAGAAGCGTTGACACGAGACACATACAGACGATTGCTGACCAAATGACTCGAATGATAAAGGTCCCGACACTAAACTTGCCTGTATGGTCCCGGACGTCCCGGTACGGTACTAAGCAGTCACTACAAGTGACCTACACCTATTGTATCTAGTACCTACTACCTTTATTACAAATATGTTGCAGTTACGTTGTTTACATGTTGTGCCCAAAATGTTGTGACTCTAACTCCAAACTAAACAATGTGTAATTCAAATGGTGTTCAGTATATTCTCATAGCGTCGGGTTCTCACTAAACAAGAAGTACCGCGAACTATAGGTGCTTAGTATTCACATCACAATATGTTTAATGGTTCAGAAAATGAGCCGTTTAAACTAAATAGGTACATACACATGTTCACGAGTACAATATAACATTATTTATATTCAAGCATTTTTAGAATAAATTCTAATCGGAAAAATCACTGGATATCGATTTGGACTGGACTAAACTTCTTAATTTGTGACAACTATATTCCAGAGGAGTATAGTACTTACTAATTGCTACCTGGACTCATCCTGGATAGTTTAAATTCGCGTCTACTGTCCAAGAATCAACAGTGCCTATGCCTAGCATATTATTCATAATACGGGAGTCCAACCTAACACCATCGCTACCGTTGCAGTAAGTAAACGGTCTTACAAATATGTAAGTCAGTCACGGGGACTATCGTACACAGACGTACAGTGCCCTAGATTATACCAGTATCACTTGTGAGTTCAATAAGTTAATACGAAAACAGAGCGTGGCCATTTTTACACCACTACCGATGAGGGTGGCCATTCGACTGATACCTAAGTCAAAGGTCAGGGTTCAATCCGCTTAGTGCAAATATTTATGTGTGTGAATAAGTCTATTTACATTGATCTGGATGTGCTTAATTTGGATCTAGATAGTACTGTAATTATAGCACATTTATAGGTAATTTTTTGTACATTTATTTCGAAAAGTATGCACGAAAAAGCGTGATGCTGTAGCAGTTTGGTGACATGCCTGGAGGGACGGCTTGCGGCTTCTAGACTCCTCTAAATCTGCGCTTGCACAATATTAACTCATCCGGTGTCGCCTGCAGTGGTCCACTATACTCCTACACGTTCACACACATTCCTGGCGTAAGGACGCTCTCATTTGTACAACTAGTTCCTGCCTACCCTCGCTCTCTTTACAAGCTTTTATAAACTTCACCTGTGACTAACTAGGTAGCCGTTATAAAAAAATTTTCGATGTTGGATTTAACCAAGTTCTAAGTGTCATAGCGATTTGAACCTTTGTGTGTGATCTAGAACTATGTTGTTAATAAACAAGCAATTTTATTGTTTTGGCTATAGTTGTACTTTCTGTTCCTTAAGGTACAATTAAAAAAATCTGCAGCAAGCAGCAAGTACTGCATAGCAGTACTGCTCAACATATAATCTCTATGACTTTATAAGAGAGGACAATTATTATGCTACGCAGCAATATCACTGCAGCAGTGCTGCGTAGCACTGCTACGTGCTGCAGAGTTCGGGATCATACCATACCTTTACTTGAAAGTAGAATGCTTAAGCAGTAAAGCGAACAAGATAGGTACAGATGGAATAGGGTCAGCGACCGTAACAATAATTACATTGTAGCTTAAATGAATAGATCTTTGAAATTTGTATTTGTAATCTAACTGTAAACACGTCCGAACTCTATCGACGATCTAATCAGAATATTGGCCCGCGCCATTAGTTCGATGTTCCGTGATCGGTTTATCGCGGTAAATGCACAACCTCGTGGTTACTTCGACGTGCCCCCCCCCCCCTCCCCCCTCCCCCTACTCCTCCCGGTGCCGTACTTATGAATTTTCCAATTAACTAAATGGTAACTGCACTCCTATTGGAATAACAATTTCTGAGGAATATCGTGGGCATCGCCTGCGCGGGCGCATCTCCAGCTCCGAGATGCGCCAGTAATTCCAACTAAATTTATTAGAAAGGCGATCGCGCCCTTCTCCGCACGCCAATTTACTAATCGTAACTCATCTGCGATAAGCTCGGGAAGGCTGCGCGAGCGCCGTTCTCCTCGTCCCGCACCGCACCATCGACAGCGCATCGTAGTAATAAGGGGCTAGATTGGAGCGTTTTAAATAATATCGGTAACGGCGATGACGGCCGTTCGGCGAGCCGCCTCCCGTAGCGACCGCAACACAACCGACACTAGCCATCGACATGGCTACTGCGGACTGCCGCTATTTGTGAGGGTAAGACACAAGACTTGTGCTGCCTTTAGTTCGTCATACTTATTAGTGAGTGACTGATTCATTCACTCAGAGCCTAAAATCGCTGCACCGCGCTAGGACCAAAAACTGGAAAATTTGCCATCGTTACCGTTTAACTGTACCTTAAATAATCACTGAGGGGTTCCAATTTGTAATATCATTATGTACTCGTAGGTATATGTGCAGTTTTTAAATAATTTGTTGTTAATTATGCCTATTTTTTTCACTCTAAAATTAGTTAATTTTGTAAGAGTGGCAGACATCTCAATTTTCTCATGAAGTCATGACAACTAGGTAACTCAATTTTGACCCATATGTGCTTATCGTGAGGCCATCGGAACCAGTTTCGGAAATGGCCGGTTCTGTCAGTTTTAAACAAAATCCTGAATATGAAAGAACGGGTTCTTTGAGTTTCATTCAATTGTTACTTTAAGAGCAATTACCTACCAAGTACCAATATTACGTCGTCATATTACGGTAGTATTGGTCGTAAGAAATGATCGCTTTGTTCAAGAACATTAAGAGATCATTTGAACGTTAAAACGATTATAAAAATGTCTTTCTCTTCATTGAGCGCTGGTCTATTCAAAACAACTATCCACTTTGATCTAATACAACTAGGTATTATTTGGTTTACGGGGTGTTTTTACGGAAACGGCTGACAGCCCCAAACTCGAGAGGGAAGCCTGCGCCAGTCAATCAGCAGGTGTAGGCTTACAGCCCTTTCAGGTGAGGTAGGACCGAAGCCTTTGCTGAACTCCATTCACGCTAGTGTTAACTGGGTTGCTAGTTGTGCTCACTCACACATATCATTTATGCTAATTTTAGGAGGAGTAATTGTAATAATAAGATATGGAAATGCTGGGAGCATTTGTCTAGAAGAGCAGTAGCGTGAAGATATGCTTAGACGAGGCCTGTGGGTTCTCACGGCCGGCCGGTTGGTGCCGCGCCGCCACCAATTGATTGCCAATTATACAATTGGTGGGTGAGCAGAGCAGACACCACCAGCGCACCCCCCGGGCCGAGCCTGGGAAGTGCCGCTAATAATTGCTGTGGGTTTTTGTCGGCCGCCACTCGGCGCGGCGACTTCGCTCATGAGCTGCAGCACTCTCACAATGGCCATTATCTTAATCGTTGATCAAAACGTCAATTTAGCAGTTTCTTGCAATTACATTGTAAGTGAATGAGATCGGGTACATCCTACTTTCTAAATGCTAATCATATCAGATCTTTATCTGACTATGGAGGCGCCTTTTAAGGATTAAAGTCGATCAAAAAAGTTATTTTCACACCTATTTATTAAAGGTGCATTTTTGTAGGAAGTTCCTATGTGAATGTATACGTGTCCATCACACGAAAAATGTGATGACAGGAGATATTGGAAAGACAAAAGAAAAGAATGGATGGTATAGGGTGGGATGAAAATAAATTGTAGAGCTTGTGCTTACGTGATGGAAGAAAACTGCACAGCCATATAGGAAACTGCCTGAATCACGGATATTTTAAAAAGGTAATATTTTGCAGACACGTTTATATAAATTGGAAGTTTATGGTCGTAATGTGTGTCCATTATTACCGTCAAACGGTTAAGTTGATGGACGTTGATGCTCGTGATTTTTACAAAACAAGTAATAGTTTGTTCCGCCCAGGAACAAAAGAATCTGAAACTCACGATTGTAGGCAAACAGGCCGCGGGAATAAAGTTGCACTAATTAATTAAATATTTTATTTCAAGAGATTATACCTTTTACCTCCTCTTCCAGAATCGTAATAGAAATTGCTCGGATGGAGATGGAGGGTATCTCCGCAGTGCATACTTATGGTCAATTTTGTTCTAATCCGTGCAATAAATCATAGCAGAGAGCGACGTCGGCGGCGGCGCCACGGCGCGCGGTGCGCTGGACCAAATTGTGGGTTCCATGTATCCGTGGTATTGTTGTTAGACTCTGGAGTGATTAATAAACGGCGACTAGAGCCACAAATCACAATGAGGGCGCGCGGCGGCGCCTGTGAGGCGCGCGTGAGTGTGCGTGCGCGTGCGCGTGTGTGTGTGCGCGTACGCAAATTATTTAATTGCCGCCGCCGCTCTATGGTTATACGCCATAAATCTAGCGAGCTCATCCGCGAATTATTCAAAGGAGCCGCCGAGCTGCAGCGCGCTAACTAGCGCCGCCGCGCCGCGCCGCCCGCGCCCCCACTGTCCCTAGGCCGGGCCGGGCGAGGCGCTGTATGATATCGCACCCCATTGTTACGCAATTCGAGAACAAAGCTCTAGTTATTTGCGGCGCTGTCGCGCTTGATTCATAGCGTTCGTTTGTCCTTCCTGTTGTGTCAGGTGATAGCGCTATCGACGCGCGCGCGCACAATCGCGCTCTATCGTGCCATCTGCGTGAAATATTCCACCGCCGCCACAATGCTCTCCCCGGAGACCAACTTTACCTGTGACACCGCAGGCGCCTCTATTGTTAGCCGCGTAGGGATCGTTTGAAGGCGCTCGGCCGGGCGAGAGCCGCGGTTGTGCAATAACGACCTGTGGTCGCGTAATTCACGCCACCGCGTTCATCATGCAAAGTGGCCACACGTACATCCACAAACAAAACCGAACCCTATGTACTCACGATACGGTAGAGGTTAAGTTTGTTTCGCTGAGATTTATGTCGCGAGGGAGTTTAGCGGAATTTGAATTTTGCTTGGTGTGGTCGCTGTAGTGCGGCGCGCATGCGCGGGCGGTGCCGCGCGGCGACAGATACGCATCGTCTTGTTAGTGCTATCTGATGGCCGCGGCTGTAATTGGCACCGAGTTGCGCGTGCGCACACTTATACAAAATGAATTTTAAAAGCGTTTTATCAATATTTATTCACTGAAAGCGTCATAATGGGCGCTTGTAACGCGACAGAGCGATAGCTGCGAGACTGGCGAACGCCACTACTTTAGCTGTACCTTGTGTCTGAAGTCTGAACGCGCACCAACTACCTGCCAGTTATCTCGGTGAAGCTGTTGGGTATCACGCCGCTTGACGTAGCCCTGGCGTACAGTTACTACGATTTGTCCGAAACAGCGCGTCGCAGAGATGCGATAGTAAGACAATGTCGTCGCCGCAGCACACCCGGGTGTCGCCATATTTACATACAATGCGCGGGCGCTTATTTTGTTGCAGCTGTCCTGGGTAATTGCTTGCTGCTATCAGCCCCCTATGATTCTGACCTATCACTTTATTTTGACATGAAATCCCTATTGTAATGACACGTCGTCGAGAGGAAGAGGGAGAGTCAGGCTAACTTCGGGTCGTTTCGAGTTTGTACAGCGTTCCCTCTATCGTACGCCAGACTGACATGACAGTTTGATGTCATTATAGAGTAGCTAGCGAATAAAAGAGTTTCATTGGTCGTATCCATCGGAACTTAGAAAAATATTGTTCAAAGGTTCAAAATAATATAATATGTGTTGTATACGGTACCTTTAAGGCTTGTTCTGATTCCACTCCTACTGTCAATCTACACAATCTATTCACAATTATTTTTAAACTGCAAACGTGGTCATTGGTGTTCATTTATATTATGCCTTCATCGCGTTTTTTTTAAATATTTGCAATATTCTGTCATATTGATTGAGGATAGTTTAAATGTGTTTTACGGTTCTCCCTTGTTTGGTATAACAACGTTTGGTCGAATATCACTTGAACTAATTTCAGTTACAATAAAGTCATTTCACATAATTATTCATTTGACCGAATATTTAATTGGTAGAATTTTATTTAGCATAATTATTTAGTTGAAATAATATCATTTCACCGAATTTTCATTTGCACTAATTTTATTTAAACTAATGCTTCATTAGACTAATAATGATTTAGTCGAGAGATCATACCGAATATTCGGTTTAGTAATAATTAGTTTCCTTTCATTGTCAATAAACTGACGGTGGTTTCATTATTTTTTCATATTTTATTTTTTATCTGGCACATCTGTTCTGGTCACAGTTCTAACCTAACCTAACCCTGCCGATAGCACTGAATTTTTTTTAATTTGAGCATTATACTTTTTGATCAATAGCGCAAACGTTGTTATCGCAAATAAATATTCGATGAAATGAAAATTATGATAATCGATATTATGCAAAGCAATTATTTTCTCAAACGTTGTTCGACTTAGTAACATTTGACCAAACGTTGTTATACCAAACAAGGTAGAACCGTGTTTTACAGCTGTATTAATAACAGTGAATCGTTACAGTATAATGCTTAACTTATTGAGACGTAAATAGTGTAAAAGGCAATATAAACTAGCGACAGGCAGCTGTGTGACGTCAAATACAAACGTATGTACTAACTAGTACAAATGAATTACTAATGGACACTGAAAGCTAAAGTCTATTCGTGACTAATATTACTTAGTACCTACGCACTTTTTGCTTCCTACCATTATGTTTCCTCTATTAACTCTTCAAGAGCTAAATGGTCACATTTGTCAATAATATGCGCCTGCCACCTCTGTTCTAAAAAATGTTGTTCGATCTATCAATTTTATTTGCAATGTTCGTTTGCATCGTATCATACGTACTTAATCATTGCTATTAACTAAATATGATTAATAAATTAGGAACCAAATATGATTAATTTCCATCCCAAAAGTTGATGACACACCTCCCAGAGAAGGGACACGAGGTGTGTGTTCTAGAAATAATTTGCTGATAATAATTAGATGAAGGAGGTAGGATACGACGGTATTTCAGTCCCAATCGGGCAGTCCGACTGGGGAACCTACAGAATACCGCGGCTATAATAACCTCATGTTGTGTTCCCGGTGGTGAGTAGGGTAGACAGAACTCACTGGAGAGGTTTTGTGCTGTCAGTAGGAAGACCAAAGGTTTCTCTTCTGCGCTGACGGTACAGAATCTTTCTGTTCTTACAGGGTCGGCAACACGAGTGTGACTCCACTGGTGTTGCACTCGTCCATAGGTCTCGGTTTCCATCAGGTGGGCCGTATAAAAAAACTGATATTATGCGGTAGCGCTGTTCTTGTGTCGTTTCGTAAGGTGATATAGTTTACATTCACAGTTACGTAGCCTTGGCATTAAGACCTCCCTATGACACATAACCGTCTGGTGAATGACATTTGGCGCAGGCGCAGGGCAGGCACGCTCACGGCACGGTAGCGAGCTCGTCGACACGACAGGTGCGCCTGCGCTCACTGCACTACACTACACTACTCTGTGTGTTTGGCATGTTTATGTACACATTGGTTCGATATGACGATGGTATTGTACTTTTAATGATGATAGCATATTGCAAATTAGTTTAGATCTTTTAGTGTTTTGCATTAGCAACAAATTAATTCTTATTTTCAGGTTGCTTGTTCACAGAAACCACAGTAAAAAAAGAAATCACACTATCTGTGTCAAAGAATATACCAGTAGGTTTTATAAAATATCTAACGTAGTTGTTGATTAAATATGATTTAAATTGACAATCATGCGCATATTCTTGTCATGCAGATATCAGATGACGTCACAGTGTCGCAGTCAACTCCTGCTAACACGCTAATCTGAATTAATTCGGTCGAATAAAAGAAGCGCGCGGTGTCGGTCATTGATGCGCAGGAGCACACAATTGTGAAAGACGCCGACAATTGGCGCCGACGTCGCGGCCCAGTGTTGCCAACATGTGGGTAATTAGAACACCATGTCACGATACATGTAACTATTATTTTTCTTTGTGAGGAAGGCAGGAAATGAAGATGGATGTAATACGTTTGATAGGCTGGAACTAGACTTAGGGTGCTTGCACACCGGGATGAAATTACGTACCACAACATAAGCTGGAATATTTTTGAGGATGGGGGTCTGTTCACGTTGTAATAGCCTGCCTAACTTGAGTGACATTTGAACTTAAGAAATCTTTTAGGTAGAAGTAGGGTACCTTGAAAGTTCAAAAGTTTTCCAGATGTGTTTAACTTAGACTTGAGTTTGAGTTAATGACTGGATCCCGACCTTGTAGTAAATTCATACTATCTTTTTAATTAAAACTAAGATACGTTTACTGGAGAGTAAGATCACGAGGGTTCACTTAAAGACATCTTGGCTGGTGACCGTGACAAATACAGGCTCTGTTCCCGTAATTTAACAGGAAAATATTCCCGAGGTAAAAGAAAAAGTAGCGCATAACTCTGTGGGATCCTAAGAAAGTCATCCAAATTCAGTTAAGTACACCTATTCAAATTTTCGCATGTATTGTAAGTAATCTTTTGTCAACTTATAGGTAGTAAGTGAAATAAAATATTAGATGTTCTGTGTGTGTGAAGTACGACCGTAGCTTGTGATACAGCTTCTTGAATATTTGAAGGACGAATTTAAAAGCAAGATGATGGCAGTCGCGTACCAAATTAATGGACATAATTAAAGTGGTTGAGTTGATCTGCGTCGCACTCGCCACTCGCCAGGCGCGGCTATTAGGTTAGCCATTGTGTTGTCTCGTTTGCATTTTTCTGATTGATTAGACAAAAGCCTGAACGATAGCAATTAGTGAATAATTAGCCCTCTTCGAACAACCTCTTTCATATTTAACCATTCTACTTATATTTGATTACGGTTTATCAATCTGTTGTTCGATGTTCACAGACTGATCCAATATCATCATAATTTTTTTTAAAGAATATTAGCAACCCAAAATTACTAATATTCCCGTTAACCCCCCCAACTAAGCTAAATTGCTTGTGCTAGGAGTGGGTTCACTTCGATAGTGTTTGAACGGCTAGGATTCGAACCCGGGACCTCTCGTTCGTAAGGCTGACTCCTTAACCACTAAGCTACCGACGCTTTCATCATCATCACAGAGTTAACCCCAGTCACATACGAAATTGCTACTTTGGAGTCCGAGATTTGCGGTCTACGCTAAAAACGAGTAACTTTATGAATTCTCAGTAGACCTTAATAGACTCCTTTACAATTCGTATAATGGACACTCAATTTCATGTAAATACCTACAGCCGTATGACAAAATAATATCCTTATATGGTTCCAATAAAGTTGCCTTTTTAGACGCTACTCTTCTGGTCTTGCTCTCGATTTGGTTTATCTTGACTTTTACGATGACTACCGTCTGACACTCTCGAGAGAAATCCGTTAATCAGCTAGCATAACTGAGGTTGACTTGGCCACTGAAGATATCGGTGGAGCCCCGCACACCGACAGACAGGTGGATCGTATGTGATGATAGATTTCGGCAAGCGGACCATAGCCTGGTGTAGAGTATGCAATGTTCTGGTTAGTGATGTCAAGTTCAAGGTCAGAGCGTGAGCCGGAGTTTTTTTTAAATATAGGACACGTCAATTTGACTTCGACTCGCCTGATGGTAAGCTGAAGGCAAAGTCTCTGAAAAGAGGGTCACCATTACAGACACGAGACAGAGTCTGCGCGTATATTGCGTGAGAAGACGGCGACGGAAGATTATCTGACAATTAAACAATTTGATTCAAAACTTAACTGCAGCGTCTCATAGAGAACGCGCCACGTAGGTACCTACTAAGCATTGTAAAATGAGTTTTTGCTGATTTATTCAGTTATTTAATACAATTTGGTATGAGTCAATTCAACTATCCTATTATAAATATAAAGATAACATATAGATATATACAACTGGTTAAAGCATAAGCACGTAGCATTGTTATTCACATCATGCAGGTTTAACAAAATCAGTTTCACGAGGTGATGTTGTTACAAACGATATAAAATCTTTGTTGTGTAGTTAACGGATGACTGAATTTACATATTTACTAAATAGCCCATGTGTTATTTCAGACTATAATCTATCTCTGTATCAAATATCATCCAAATCCGTATAGAGCAACATCCATTATTTCTATCTATCTTTGCATCTAGACACACCATACAACAATTTCATATTTATAATATTTGTAGGACTTATGATTATGATTTGCACTGAGTGGGAATCGAACCCATGATTTACGAAGTAGTAGTCGCCACGCCACATAATTAATTGAAAGCGCATGATGATAGTTTTTCTGGATAAGGGCTCAGACTTACTACAGTATTGTAAAAGAATATCGTTGGCTTTGTCAACTTTACATTTTTAATTACACAGGCATTCTTGGCAGATCACAAATGTCATAATAAGCAATTAGTGAATTCCACAGTTTCCATTATTATGAGTTCGCGCCCGCGACCGGCCAATGGCAGTGTCCGCAGACAGCGGTGGCAGTGGCGCTGTAACATTTGCGTGCTCTGCTGACAGATGCGCGTGAAATCGTCGCTAATGCGCGCTGCACCGCCGCGCTGCCACCCTGCCAGTCCTGCGGTCCTGCCACATCTGCCACCCGCGCCTGCGCCGCTAACGGCCGGCTAATCTGCTCACTATTAGTGACTTTAGGTCATTAATTTTATGTTGATGATAACACTTTATTTGAATCATAAATTTTCAAAGTTTGATAGATAAAGTAAGCACAGTTACTAATCGCTTTATGTTCATTGAAGTAATCTACTGATGTATACCTAAGTAACTCAGGTAGGGTTGTCATATTGATATGCTGCACCTACAATAGAATCCCAATAAAACTTCGCCTGCCCGGGCTCAGGTAGCAGACTGCGTCAATGCTGACTAGGTATTATCTATCACTAAGGTTGATGACGTCAAATTCTATTGGTGTAAGAATGCTCTTGTTCTAACTTTAACTCTATGTTCGTTTGGTGTAACTCCACCTTTATAGGAACTAGTTTCAGTGTTGTTGTGAGTGAGTAAACACAACAATTATTTCACAATGATCGCTTCATTGTGCAGCGGTTAGGGCACTATCGCTAGTGTGGTGAATGACAGAGGCCGCCACTCGCCGTAATGACGCGACGCCATTGATATCGCCACTCGCCACTCGGAGAGTCGCGCAGGTTAAACGATAATAGCTCTGTTAGCAGCCTTGACTTCACACATCCGGTTTGTCGCACTGAAACATCTTGAGTGAGTGCTTCATAAAAACCAATAAAATGAGGGCCTATTTGTTTCAATTCCGACCATAATTGGCAAATAATTGGTTAACGCTTTCAAAGGTCTTTATCAAATAATACAATAATTAAAATCTATCTTTTTAAGAGCTGTGGGTGAATACCTACATAATATGTTGGTTAAAAATTAGGTAAACAAAGAACTCGGAGTTAGCTACTGATAAATTCAAGGAAAAACCTGTAAAAGAATCCATAATTCATACCTACTAATATTGTAAATGCGAAAGTAACTCTGTCTGTCTGTTACGCTTTTACGCCTAAACCACACAACCGATTTGGTTTTTTGGTTTGAGGGCATTTTCTCTTTCCTAATTTAGAACGGGTTTTTTTACTAATTTAAAATGTATTTTCGGTCATAGAACCAAGTAACGGATATAATATTAATTTTCAATTATAAGCTGTAGAGGCTCAGTATGGCCGGCGTGTGTTCATTAATTTATATTATTAGTGTGCACATTTGTGTTTGTGAGTGAACAAACAGGCCGAGGCGACCTTTACCTAAAACACACATTACCATCATTATGGTGAAAGGGCAGGCCGCCGCCGTACGCGTCCACGCGACACCACCACCGCCCTTGTGATAACACGGTCAGTTTATATTATTCAAATGTAGGCAGTAGGCATTCACCAAGTGGATTCATTATTTATACAATTATTGAAATTACTGAAATTATAAGTAAACGTTTGTCTTGCATAATGCAAGGCTAATTAATCCATAATTATCTTTGCATTATGCATAAAAGTTGTAATTAGCGTGAACAAACAAAGTGAAATCCGTTCTCAATAATGATTTCAAATAATGAATATTATGAAGATGATTATGCGTTACTCGTTACCATCGCGCATAATTTCGCGTTTGCAGCATAATCCGTTCACTATGGCGCGGGCAGCGACTGGCCAGTGTGACGCGAGCGCGAGTGTGCGTGCGCGCACAATACCGCGCCAGATTTGAATACTGCGCCGTCTGCGGGGTGGCGGCGCGGGCGGGGGGTAATTGGCACCCTCGCGCAGGTGCTCTCACATCGATCGTTATTTTTTATGAACGGAAATTAACTAATTTGAAATTGGATCCAAAATTACTGTTGTAGTGTTGTCATTGTTTACATAACCGGTGGCGGACTACGAAGCTGCACAAGGAAATGAATACCTTTCGAAAGTTATAAAGCGCGGTTAGACCCGTAGGAAATAGCCTGCAAGGAATTGTTCCAACGGCGAATACCAAGCTGAAAAAGTTATTGAAAATCCTGTAAGACAATCTGTGAAAAGGCCCTTCGCCCTTTTGATGTGTTTAGATAATTAAAGACTTGCTATAATACGCAGAATAATTTTAGGATGAGAGGTGAATTATAAGGGAATAAGACGACAGGACATCAGCCGCAGGTGCCCGAAATGGCGTGTTATCATAAACAAGCGTCTCTAGATCGGGCGATAACAAAAAGTCCAGTGTGGTGCGTCGGGGGCCCGCGCCACAAGTACGCGCATATTCACGTCATCGTCAGCGCGAATACCTTCGGTTTCACACGATCACATTTTTAATTGGCAAGAGATGCGATGTTAAGATTTTTTATCTAATTACTCCAAACCTCTGCTCGGTGGTGTCAGACCATTTAGAACAGTGTGAACACTTTTTGGCAACGTTGCGACGCCTTGTAGGAGCTGTACGACCTGTTCCTTTGCAGTGATGCGTAATCATTCGCATATTTAAAATAAAAAGATAATTGTAGAGTCCTTTACAAGGCTTATCGATGGAAAAATATACAAGAGCTACCACCTACAGTCGGAATACCGAACATTCCAAGATGGCGATGGTGACACTTTGAATATTCAAATACTCATTAAATGCATAACTTCGTAATCATAATAATTTATATAATTTCATTCACCTGTATAACTGTTTACTTAATGTGGGATGATATAAGGAATACTGAGTGCGGAAATTATGATATAAATTACTTGGCAGTTATAAAAACTTTAGTAGTTGATAGAACTATACACTGTACGGCGCGAATTGGCTGGCGCGATTGGGGACGTGGATTAGAGTAAAGAGTGCACTGTGGAGTCATTCCATGTCCATTTAATGATTTTTAAGTAACAGTGACCGTGCTGTAGGCACCTGCACTTCTTTTATTTTGCCCTTTTCCAGATCTCACTCTTACTAAGTTGACATGAAAAAACAATATGATTTGCGTTGCAACTAGTACTTAGGTAATGTATGAATGATTATATTTCAAAGTTTATTGTTATTTTTTGAGCATCTTACCACATACAACGCTTTAGATACCCCATTTTATTCAGAGAAGTAACTATCTGACACGTTTTCATCTGAACTTGAATCAACTTTAATTGTCAACCTTTAACCTCTAAAAACATTACGATTTATAGATTATTATTTATGTGTATGCAGAGTTTCGAGGGCCGTGACATGTTCAACGTGTTGTACGTAAGTGTTACGATCACGTAAACGGAGAGCCCCCGGGAACTGGGTTATCACGTTATCACTACATGAATATTCATTCTCACGGCTCGGCGCGGTACCACACGGCGGCGGTGTGGTAGGTATCTGCCAGTGGTACGCGACGTCTCGCGATGCAGATGATGAACGCATCGCGTGGGAAGGCCGCTATCACGCGGCTATCGCGAGCCATCGCGCTACCACACCGACGGCGGTCGGCAGACGTCGCGTCGTGCGAGTGATCTGACTCGATTGCACATGGCACGCACGTCTACACTCGACAGTGACACACTGAACTATCTGCAGGCATATTTGTTTGTGTGTAAACCACAGTATAATCTTAATTCAACTTTGAAAGTTGAAAAATTATTTTAGTTGGAAGCCTGGTTCATGAACTTGTGGACTGATCCTAAGTATTGAATGTCTGTAGTTTACTAAGTAGTACCTACATAGAGGTTTAAAAACAGACATACTTTTCAGACCGTTTGAACGCGACTTGAAAGATCGAAAAACTTGACTTAGTTATCTGGAGTCTATAGCTTCGATGCGATGTCACTTTCTGCTTTCATGATCCTTTCCGATATTTTTTTACCTAATGAGTTATGTGTATCATGATTATGAATTCATTGAGTGCATTACAGTGACGTGCACACTCTGTGAGTGAGTCTGACCTAAAGTTTTAATTTATCATAAGGCGAACAAACCCACGGTCCAGTAGACAACTCAGTTATACTTACATTAAGTTTTAAGTTCATTGAAATAAACCGCGTAAACTTCAGAGAGTATCATTTTAAATTTATATCTAATTAAATATTAGCAATTGGCATATTGCATTGCAGGTAGGTTTCTTTTTATTAACAACTAAATAGCTAAAATAAATTTTAGAAAGGTATTTAATATAAAGCATGCTAGCTATTATATTTTAATTTGGTGGCGTGCACACGTTATTTATAGTGTGAGGTACTTGTTTGATAACATTATCTAGCGCATGACTCACTTTTGGGAGTGCACTAAATTATGAAGCGGCGCGTGATTTATCTACGCGCTCCGCGATACCGCCCGCGCGGCCATCGCGCGCCACCGTGCAGTGCGCGCAGAAGGACCACTGCCTCGGGTACACCGAATGTTCAAGAGTTGACATATTTGATTGTATTTAATAGATATTATAATAGATTGTATTTAATAGATATGAATATGTATATACATTATACGCCGGGTTGGTTCTCGGTGGAGTACACCAAAATTTTTCCCAGTGGAGTAGAGTAGACCATCTCATCGCTTCTCATGGGTGTCGTAGGAGGCGACTAAAGGATGGCTCCATCCGATGGTAAACATACAGGCCAGTTAGAATTGTACTTCATAACAAAAACCACTTAGCAGGGACAAGTGGATATTGATTTCCAATCATTCCTACCAGTAGAAATATGTGGAATAATATTCCACTCTTACCTACCAGGGGGGATTCGTTGGTAGGGACAAGTGGAACAGCCCATATTAATTGACGCAATGTTGATCTAAATAATGAATACACCCCCGCCTACCCCTTCTAGTGATTATACTTCTCAACTCCCTCCCTGTAGATGGCAGTGCGTGAGTGTCAGTTCTGGTGTTTCCAACGTTCATACGCAAAGGTCAGCACTTAACAGTGGGTTGTACCTGTTTGTATGGAAACGTCTTGTCTACAAAACCTTTATGTTAATACTTACGAGAAACGCAGGCGCATTATTGTGGTACTTCTGGTGTGCCTGCTCTGCGGCCAGGTTGTGTATGGAGATCCCGAGGTCTCGATATGATATAATTAAAACGCTCGGCGGAGCACGAGCGCGCGAAATATTACCATACACCCGCTGTATCGGCGCGGGCGCATCGACCGTCGCATCGCCTCGCCTCGCCTCGCACCGCGCCGGGGCTTCATGAGCGCACAATATTTCCAAAATTACTTGCAATATTAATAATCTCTCCTTTAAAAAGTTTTCTTTTTAATAATGTCACGTTTATTTCCAAGTATGCGCAATAAGCTTGGTACACGAATTTTCGCTTGTAGGTTCTATCAACCGCGAGGATGTTAAATTGAGCTGGAACCTTTAAAGTTTACTGCCACTATTAAATAGTAAGTACTGAGAGCGGCCCGTGCCGATACAATCGGCGGCTGCGGCCGGTGCAATTTACACGGTTTTGGTTGAGCCGCGGCGTTTATCGGCCTGGTGGTGAGTTGCGCGCTTGATTGCCAATCATTAGTTGGCGGCGCGCTAGGCGCTGACGGCTGCAGGACCATACCACTACAGTACCACTACATACTCCGTACCTACACACTGCGTAGGTACTGCGTAATGTCGTGATATTCGACAGTTGTTGGGCCAGTTCTCAGTATCGCGCACACATTATAATACATTTTAGGAGACTAGGTACTTTACATAACCAGGGCTGCACATTATCAGAAAATCTCCTGTATGTAGTAGATGCCAGCAAATTGATCTGGGATCTAATGTTTATTGTCAATCAATCAATTAGCCTATTGCAGTCCACTGCTGGACATAACCCTCTCCCAATGTGCGCCACGCCTGCCGATCCTCCGCCTTCTGTGTCCAGTCCGTCTCAGTCACCCTTTTCAGGTCATCAGTCAGTCATTTTCGTTCTAGCGGTCTGCACTCTAGGACTTGTCTACTCCAACGGCCTTTCTGTCTCTCGACAGATGTGGCCAACCCATTGTCGGTAACTTTGGTTCTATATCGGATGACGTCGTTGCGAATTCTATCTCTCAAAGAAACTCCAAGCACTGTTTATTGTGTAAGTTGTATAAATATAAACATAATAAAAATACATTAAAAAGAAAATAATAGTTGTTTGTTATGAACTGATGCAGCTGAACAAGGAAAAAAACGATGACGTTGTACAATGTAACAGTATTAATATGATCGAATATTAAATCTATTAATGATATTCATATGGATGATCCAAGCTTTTCAAATGAAGAGGACAGTCTCTCTGGAGTGGCGGTAGTGACCGCGACTGCAGGAGGCGCGCGGGTTCGATCCCCGCTCAGTGCAAATATTTGTATATCTAAATATGGATATTTGCATTGGTCTGGTCGTACCTCGGAAAGCACGTAAGCCGTCGGTCCCGGTCACCATACGAACATTCGGAATTCGTTACAAGTAGTTGGAGTCCTAAAAAGTCCAACAACTGGTCTAACTGGTCTAGTGGCTAAAATGTCAAATAACTTCCCTTAACTTACATTAAAGTACCAACGTCTATAACTCCTAATATGAGCCATTAAGATTAGCTGGAGGGGGTAACGGGAATACTAGTTACCTATTTCTTTTGCTAGTTTTTATTTATTTTAAAGCTGACATAATCTGATGACAGCCAATTATCCCTAGGGGTACCTACTCTGTTGTTATGGCCCTCTACTAAGCTCATTTCCAGCCCTCGTGTAGATATGAAACGAATAAAACAATAACACTGCGCGACAAGATCTCGAAGGTAGAGGTTAAAAAGTGTTACCTACGTCCAGTAACACCTGTGACTCGTTGGGAATTTTTTCCCAACCAGTAACAGTGTTACTCGCTGGATGTTACTGGATGGGAATATACCAGCTTCACAAGCGCACGCGCACCAAGCCGCGGAGCAACAAAGTGTGCGCTTGGAACTTATTAAGCTATGTGGACAAGAATTCCGTCCAGAGCCGACCCGGCCCGGGCTGGGTGCTTGGGGGCTCGCTAAAAACTGGCAACCTTGTACTGTAATGACGCTATTATAAATTGTAAGTAGATTTCAAATGAAACCATTTGTAAGAACAATCGTGAGATCGTTTCATATTCATGTCTCGCGTTTGCATTTAATCTGCGCCCGCGACGACCGACAACACTCGACACCTGACCTGACCATACGAAAATGTTCTATGTTAACTTGCTCAACAATATCACGGTGAACACTAACTAACGCACCGTTTGTCGCTCGTATTGTGACGCTTAATTTTGAGACAATAAGGTTGAGATTCCCTTGTGGTGTGTGGTATTAGTGCGAGCATTGTGTAGGCAGTTCGCTTGCGTATGCGAGGCGCGCGCGGCCCAGGTGCGCGCTCCGTGATGCGCATGCGCGCCGAGCGCGCTGGCCGCCGCGCCACATCCATCACCGCTGATTCACTAAACACAGCAGTCATTAAAATATCCGTAATGATAAATGTACGATGATCTGTCAGGAAGTGGACCAAACTCTTTATTGCTTACCTCCGTATACAATGTCATAATGCACTTTGATTTATCGACTGTTGGATTAATAAATAATCATTCGATAAGATACTACCTAAGTGTAATATAAGACATATCGATTTATTGGTAGATACCTATTTATTTGCCGCAGGCTGAAAACTGAAATTAGCTAATTAGTCACACAAGGGAGTAGAGAGTAGTGAGAGCGACATCGGAGAGGGGACAGTACGGCATACGAGGACGTTTAGGTACTGTGTCAGCAAATATTTCTGTGACTTCTAAGGTACGTCTATAGATTTTCTACTTAACAATCTTTGAAGAAACTCAAACACAAGCTCGTGGGTAGGCACTGCTCATATTACATAGAGTACATAGACGGACAGATGGCCGGCCGCCAATCAGCGTAAGTCTCGCCAATGTGCCACAGTTCGCCATTATTCAAATATCTGTAATTACTGCTGTTGCGCCAATGAGCGCTGCGCCGCGAACAATAAGCGCGCATATCCTGTGAGCTGAGCTGCCTTCCTAATGCGATGCTCTTAGCATACACACGCCCAACTAGCAAAATGTTCTCTTAAAAATATCCCAAGACCAAAAGTTATAGATACTTATAGTACACTTACAGATATCTGTAAGTGTGGCTTTGGGCGCACTTCTTAAGGGAATTTACTCTTATGAATATTTTACAGTGGGTTTCTTTAAGATTATTTCATCTTACAGCTATTTTGCTCATTCCACTGTAAAAAAAATCTTACTTGGGTGAGCCTTGCTTTAGGATGTCGTAAGGGCGATCAGTCTTTGAAAACTCTTACTAAATCCATCTTAAGTGTGATTTCACTTATGATACTCTCGGTAAGTTTATTGCAAGTGTATTATTTACACAGAAAGCGTGCTGTGTTGGTACTATTGAAAATTAAAGTATTTTCTACTTATAATAATAAAACTTTCATCTCCATTTTATTTTAATAATAATTGTATCTATGTCCTGCATGCTTTTAATTATTTATGGCCTTGCTATTGCAACTAATGAGCTGGCGGAGAAATTTTTTTCGAGTAGTTATAGAAAATAATTGGCAAAATTTTCACGGGCCCTCTTCGTAATGTATCTAGTGGAATAATAATTTACAAAAATTTTTGAAAATTTTTATTGTAAAGAAAAAGAAAATATGGCCGAACATACATAAGACTGACTGTTCTTCTCTAAGATAAGCATAAGGTTAATAGATCTTTTGTAATACTTATTAAGTCGCCTCAAAGACAAAGTCGCTTGCACAACACTTGGATGAGACAAATTCTTGTAGCCATTTTAATAATTTTAGGGTTCCGCTTTTTTAAGCTATCACTATCACACATTGATGTAAATGTTACTTATATTATATATGTATATTAATCTCTTTGCTATCACAAAAACAAATTTTGATTATGTGGCACATACATGTCATTTATTGTTTTTTTTATTGTTTAATGTTTTACTTGTTTTACTTGTTTTAATGTGGTTTTGACAGTGAATACTGCCAAGCCGAGTCAAGATTATTATAATGGTTGTTGTTATGGATGTTGACTGTTTTATGAGTTACTTCCGCCCGCGGCTCCGCCCGCGTGCATCTCGGTTAACGCGACCTTTGCTCATATCTTCGGTTCTACTCAACCGATTGCGATCAAACAAACGTAAGATTTTAAGTCTGAGTAAGCCCTTTCTAACAAAAAAAACCGCATCAAAATCCGTCCAGTAGTTTTTGCGTCCATCGCGGACAAACAGACAAACAGACAAACAGACAAACAGACAAACAGACAAACAGACAAACAGACAGGAAATTAAAAAAAAATATTTTCGTGTTCAGTATCGTTAACATAACATAACCCAAGTATTTTTTTTTAAATATCTCCAATGTACAGACACGACCACTTTACAATTATATAATAGTATAGATAGAAGTATCGCTTGTGGTTGTGATACTACAACGTACAAAATCAACGTGCCTGAAAAAAGATGTTGTAAAGCGGCAAACCGTAGTTCTACCGGGTAGAGGAATATGGTCATTTACAAAAAGTTTTTATAGTTGATTCCTTAGGCTGTTGTGCCAATAATATCCAGTCCCTATGCTGGAAATTCGGATTTCTTGTTTAGTCGTTTCTAAGAGCGAGCGGGCATCCTTAGGTAAAACGTACTTATATCTGATATTAGTGACCTCAAAAAGCTGATTGCATGTTGAATGCGGTATGTTATTACTAATCGCCCACATTTTAATATTTTCCCGAAACATCAAATCTTGGTTAAAATCAGTTCTGTTCGAATCGTCTTCACTAGTATCATTTACTGCTTCGTTATTACTTGAATTATCTAACTCTTCATTTTATATTATACGGAACCATCACAGTCATTAACAGCTCTAAATTCACATGATTCCGCTAAGACTTGTACGTACTCCGGCTGTTGTAGTAATTCCGAGTTTACTTTGTTAACTTTTCTTCGGTAGCCTCCACTCCTTTTAAATCTTTTCCATTTTGATAATCCATATTATTTTAAGTTTCCACTACTAAAAATTATGGTTACAATAATTGTTACTTGTAAAAGAATTCACAAGACTATTGCTAGTGAGAATATTCTCAAAAAACTCATATGAAAGAATTTTCAAGAGACTCTTCCTAGACAAACTGTCCTTAACCAATTCTATTTACATACCTTAGTTCTTAAATATGACTTTGGTGAGACAAATTGAACTTACTGTTTGTTGCCCTTATAACAGTTTTAAGCAGGAATTTAGTAAGAATAAAAGTATTATGAGGTACGTAGTGGAGACTTTACTAAGAATATATTCCCTTCTTAAATGCTTAATCAAGTGTACACTAATCCTGAGGAGCAAGGAGTCATATTCAAGGTACTTGTAAATCCTCTCTTCTGATAAATATCTTTAAAAGACTTCTTAAATACATCTATAAAAGTAGCTTGAAAGTTCGAATGCTCTTTGAGTGCAAAATGTTTTAATCTATGCATTTATAAGATATAATCTCATAGTCAAGATACCCATAAGCTTTTTATAATACTGCAGCACTTAAAAGGACTCGTTTGCAAGACAAATTTGCTAGTTGGGCGGTATATGCCCATCTGGTAACATTCAAGCGAGTAACACTGTTACTGTAGGCACATGCTGTAACTTGCATCTCGAATGATCGAAGTGAGCTCGATAGCTGAATCCACGGTGATTGGTCAATTTCGCGAAATTGACCAATCACCGCGGATTCAGCTATCGAGCTCACTTCGATCATTCGAGATGTTTGTTACAGCATGTGCCTGCTGGTTGGGAAAAAAAATCCCAACGAGTCACAGGCGTTACTGGATAGGTGCATCATCTAAGTAACATCACGTCAGGTCGATAAAGTGGTTATGTCTTCACTTATGTGTTTAAAAAGAACAGTACATTGGGTTTTCTTAAAAAAAGGAGAATAAATTCATACTTAATTATTTTTATCTAAGTGTATGATGGCACTTCATAAGGCTATTTCTATTTGCGTATTTGACGGTACATTTGACAAAGTATTAGCCTATTACATGTCTATTGGACAAATATGGCCAATACCAGAATGACAGAAAGATAGACTTCTGCTGCCAAATGTTTGGGGTGTATCTTATTTGGCTGCCATGTGTGTGGATGGTCGTGTTTGCATGTTTGCGTGTGCCTACATCAAATATTTGCCAAAAACAACAAACGCTCAATAGCGAGCTCAAATAGTCATGTGAAGAGCCACCAATAGAAAAATAAACATTCGCAGATTAAGTGAGTCAAGGATTTGATGAACTTTTCGATAACATAAGCCCAACTTAGTATTCGGTTGATCGATCACGACCACTGTTAATATAGAATATACTAAAAATCGGGACGTGGGCCAAATAATAACTATGTACAGTTATCACTAAAGCGATGTACCTATGTGAGGAGGTGATTAGCATCGCTACAGCGAATTGTGCGCTATGTTATGTATGCAGATTGCGCAGGTGGCGCAGGTGGCCGCGCGGTTCCGAGAGGCGCGCGCGCTTCCTTCCCCGAAGCCGCGACCACTCCATTGTAATAGACTCACGCGCCGTACATACATATTGACCACTCGAAGCGTCCACAAATCTATCATTCAGAAGGTCAGATTTAACTACAATATTAAACGGATCATTAGTTTCCTTTTGATAGTAAAGTTAAACGTATTGTTACTTATTTCTTGCCAATGATATGACACAGTGTAAACACTCCATTCTGTCTGCGCACGCATCCTGTGGGTGCATTGTGTCTGCGCCGGCGCACGCACCGATGGTATCGTCACTAAATGCGCCGTATCACACACACGTATCACTGCCGGACACCCGGATAGCATCCGACGCAAGGAAAGTGACAACGACGGCCGGCTATTAGTATGGGCCGGGCGACGCTCCTTAGTGTGGGAGCCCTGCTGATACCCATCAAACTTTTAATGAATGATCCAAGACGGATTTAACAGGTGTCGGGTGTTTTATGTGAGCGGTGTCGTTATTTGTCATATCCGATGCGACGAGGCCTTGCCGGGGGCACATTATGACGACCATTCAATGGTACAACACAAATAACAATTGCTTTATAGAGGTAACTGCAGCTATTGCATTGATAGGCGCTTGGTTTGTTGTTTGTTGCTACCACGCTTCCGACATGTTAGGTGAAGATACTGCATCTCATGTTGTGAGACAATTTTCTTGTTGTTTCACTATTTTTTTTTTCAAGATTCAAGATATCTATTTTGCATAAAAACACTGTTTGTTACAAAGGTGTTATGGAATACATGTTTCAAGTATTTTTTGCCAAAATTTAAGCATGCAAAATGACAAATTAAGAGTTTAATAGTATTCAAAAAAGAAAGCATTATAGGTACATCATACATAATTATTCAAATTAGAGTCAGTAATTATTATTCTATACTTATTTTATGATTTGTACTCCTAGTGGCTTTGCTGAACCTGCCTTCCCTATAGAATCTTCTATGCCGGTATACGCATGACTGTCCCTACTCTATTTTTGTATTGAGGTCAAGGACAGGGACCTTCGTACAATCTGCGGCTCTCTACATACTGTGACGTAGTTAACAATTAAAAAGTTGATCAAGTTGTGGTTGTGTGACCGCGGTGCGGTTAACGAGCGCGGTTTATGGCGCGGGCGCAGCGCGGCCGGCCGGCCGGCGCGGGCGCAATTAAACACGATTAGCGCAGTGCCGTACCGTGTCGCACCGCGCAAAGGGAGTGTCTTGATTACCGTGCAGATACCTGCGATAAAACGAAATAATGTTACTGCATTATAAGGTGATTAAACGCTAACAGGAAAACAATTGGACATACCCAGTGTAAAGGGAGTCATAAAAGTTAAAAAATAAATTTAACGCGGGCCGCGTCACGCACCAGTCTGTCACATTGGCACCAGCACCCCGTGGTGGAGCCAGTCCTGTGTAAGAACAAGACAAGCTCACAAGCCTCGTCGGACTCGTTATTATCTAGCTGGCCCTCGTAGAAGTGACTGCGAACCAATATAGATAGATGAGCTCTACAATATTCATGAAGTCAGTCCTATGTTAGAATATGTCATTCATTGTTACTAGACGGGTTCAACTGTCAGCAAGGCTTAAAGTCATTTTTCGGGTCACTGATTTTAGTCTAATGAAGTATTATTGAGTCCAAAAAGTTAAAAGTATGCTGCCAGTGTAGGGCTATGCTTAGGCGGTAGAGTCAGGTAGGTAGAGAGGCAACATAGCTCTAAGCAACATGGCTTAAGGTAGGTTTTAGGTTAGGGTAAGGTAAGGTAGGTTAGGTTGTAGGTTTTTTGTAGGGTTTTAAGCAGCAGTCTGTAATCTTGTTCGGTTGGTGAGAGCGCAGGTTCCTCATTCTTCTACAAAGAAAGAAGAAAGATAGAAAGAAAAAGCCGTATTTTTTCAAATCACCCCGTGGACCACGGAAAGAGAGGGGTTTGTAACCCTCGATTATTTCCCCTTGGATCATGATTTTTGTACGGCGTTGCGGAATAACGGATTAGAAGCAGTATTGAAATAGTATGAAACGGATGCCGTAAAATCAAATGACCAAATTTACCCTGGAAATTGTCGGAAAATAAAATAAAAATTCCGAATTTGTGGAGCGGAGGATCGGCAAACGTGGCGCACATTGGGGTAGGCCTATGTCCAGCAGTGGACTGCAGTAGGCTAATTGACTTGACTATATGCATGTATCAGATAGAACTCAGATGTTTCAAATGGCCTTTCAAACGGTCATTTATGGGCTTGCTAACTGCTGGGTTAAGGTTAAGTGGGTTGTATCCTAGTTTGCCTCCTTAATAGTAAAACAACCTCAAGTTTAAAATTCCTTTGGTGCTAAGAAAAAAGAATATCATATTATGTCCGTAAACCGTAATGCATTATTGAGCAGCCGTTATTCGTTACACATTCACGAAATTGTCCTGCCATCGTCACAGTCACACAATCTAGTCTTCTTTGAGTCTGTTCAAGAAACGCATCTTCTATAATCTATCGCTATTCAAATGATGCAAATGTAGTGCGTACTGAGCTCACTGTCACCTCGGCTCATGTAAGGCGTGCGTTCCCACGCCGATGCTCCTCGCGGAACAAAAACCTGTGCACTTAACTGGCCGGACGGGCCGTGTGCCTGTGCCGTGTACGGCGCGGATATTTCGGCCAGTGAATTGTTGTTATTGGCTTGTATTTTAATTACACTTTTAATATATTCACGGTAAGAGTCGATTAACACTTTTGATCCTTTATTGAGTTCACTTTGTGATTGTCGGCAGTTTATAATAGACAGTGGCAGCAGTGGCTTATCGAACTGTTTGTAATCTATACTAATATTATAAAATGTGAAAGTAACGCTGTCTGTCTGTTACGCTTTCACGCTTAAACCACTGAACCGATTTTGATGACATTTGATACAGGGGTAGATTAGACCTTGGAAAAGGATATAGGCTATGTTTGGTCACGATAACCGACATCCACACGGGCAGAGCCGCGGGCAACAGCTAGTATTCTATAAATGTCAGTTTATTAGGCACAGTGAGTTGTTTGCTGTAGGTACGTAACGGTCACCGTGCGTGTCGTGTGAATGAGCCGGGGGCAGGGGTGGCGGCGGGCGAGGGGTGCGGCGGGGGGCGGCGGGTCCCGTTACGTCGCGTGACCTTTGCGCGGCCGGCGCGCTGCGCCCGCGCCGCTGTCCTTGACCCCTGCACTTGCACAGCGCCCGTTGCACACAATTATGAACACATTAATAATAGCCTTAATTGGGACACTTCGGTTGATGTCTACATTGAGTACCTACCTACCCACTGTCACACTGTTCAGTTGCAGTCTAAAGGTACTTGCTTGTTATTTTGTAGTAGATCCTATATTTATATTGCCGGTGGAGAGATTCAATAAATACTGCAAACTGTAAGGTCAATTTACAGCCAGTGACGTTCACTGAATGATCGCTCTCAGTTAACGGATGACTTATTTCCATATGTTGTAAAAGGGAATTGCTATTTCACTCAAAACAAGACTGCGGCCCGTCTGATGGGAAGTGGATGCTATAAGTGGTGCCGTTTGCGATTGAGCTCGTTTTCAAATAGGCACGTGTTGTCATGTCATCATGCAAAAGTCAAACAAAGTAACAATCGACGACACAATGTAGTGAAGAATGTACCACCCAATTCTATAAAAAATAAATTCTATCTGTGGTATTTCATTTGGGAGCTCCAGAGATTAATAAATAATGCAAGAAACACGTAGGACTAACTCGCTAAGTAGAACTACAATTGAGCAGGCATTGTACCCTAGATTAGCGAACTTAAGTAAGAGGGTTGCTGAATGGCTTCACTGAAACATCTACAAGTAAATACGCTTGATTGACAATGAAAACATCAACATTTGTACAGTCACAATGCCACAAAGGTCTGCAAGAGGGCTTGCGTTAGAGCGGATGCCCAGCGCATAGCGCGGCTTGGCCAAGAGCTTGCGGCGCATCCCACGGGTAGCCGTGGCTACTGGCGATTGGCCAAAGCCGTGCAAGCCAACTTTTGCCAGCCTTCGCTGCCCCCGTTGCGCAAACTTGATGGATCCCTGGCCCATGAGCCGCAGGAGAAAGCTAATTTGTTGGTTAATCTCTTTGCGGCCAACTCCCGGATCGATGATTGCGGTATGCAGCCACCGACACTGCCCTTTTGTGGCCATGCGATGCCTGATATCCGTATCAGGCAACGCGATGTCCGTGCTGTATTGCGGTCACTCGATGTCCGGAAAGCCAGCGGACCGGATGGTATTCCAGCGGTGGTTCTTCAAAAATGTGCAGCGGAGTTGTCTCCAATGCTGGCGCGGTTGTACCGGATGTCGTACATCTCGGGTACAGTGCCTTCGGCTTGGAGGGAGGCGAATGTACAGCCGATCCCCAAGAAGGGTGATCGCTCGGACCCTACCAACTATAGGCCCATAGCCGTCACCTCAGTACTGTGCAAAGTACTTGAGCACATTATCAACAAACAGCTCATGCGTTACCTAGAGGATCACTCCTTAATCAACGACCGGCAATATGGTTTTAGACCGAAGCGGTCAACGGGTGATCTTCTAGCGTACGTTACCCATCTTTGGGGTGAGGCTATGGACAAGCATGGCGAGTCGCTGGCTATAAGTCTTGACATCGCCAAAGCGTTTGATAGGGTCTGGCACAAATCGCTTCTTTCCAAGTTACCAGCCTTTGGTCTGCCTCCTAGACTGTGCGACTGGGTGGCTAGCTTCCTGCAGGGGCGCCGTATTCGCGTCCTATGTGATGGTCGAACTTCGGAGTTCTTGCAGGTAAATGCTGGCGTGCCGCAGGGGTCCGTCTTATCACCCACTCTCTTTCTTCTGCATATCAACGACATGCTGTCCACTGGCAGCATTCACTGCTATGCAGACGATAGCACCTTACACGGGAGTTATCACGGACATCCTGCGGCCAAGCAGTCTGATATCGCGGAAAGGAGGCAGCTTCTTGTTAGTGAACTTGACCAGACCCTGAACCTCGTTTCTCAATGGGGCTCGGAAAACCTGGTTGAGTTCAATGCCAAGAAGACGCAGGCATGCGCGTTTACAGCAAAGGTATCTTCTTTCCTTCCCCTTCCAACTCTTCAGAGCACGCCACTGCCACTACAGGACAATCTCAATATCCTAGGTATGGATGTTCGCTGCAAACTGAACAACAAAAACTACATCGAGAGTATCATCAAAACAGCATCGCGTAAACTCGGAGTCCTGAACAAAGTGAGACGTTTTTTCACGCCGGAGCAGCGGTGTCTTCTCTACAAGACACAAATTCGCTCTTGCGTGGAATACTGCTCGCATCTCTGGGATGGCTCCGCAAAGTACTTACTAGATGCTCTCGACAGGTTGCAGCGACGTGCGGTCCGCATTATTGGGAATCCTGAGATCACTTACACCCTTGAGCCTTTGCAGTTGCGTAGAGATGTGGCATCTTTGGCGGTATTTTACCGTCTCTACCATGGTGAATGTTCTGATGAGCTCTTCCAAGTAATCCCACCCTCTCCTTTCCTATATAGGACAA
Organism: Eilema depressum; assembly: GCA_914767945.1. NCBI lineage: Eukaryota > Metazoa > Arthropoda > Insecta > Lepidoptera > Erebidae > Eilema > Eilema depressum. The sequence goes on from OU612020.1 coordinate 22,895,137, forward strand.
CACGTGCAGGACTCAGATGCCACCCGCATACGGTGCAAAATATTCCATCAAGAACCAAGCGATTCGGCGACTCCTTCTTCTGCCGCACTATTAAGACTTGGAATTCCTTACCAGCTCACGTGTTTCCCTCCTCCTATAGTCCCGGGTCCTTTAAGCGGGGCATGAAAAAGCATCTGATGAGGCCGTCAAGCTGAGTGCCACCATTGTAACATGGTACATGTCTGTAATGGTGACCCTCTTTTCAGAGACTTTGCCTTTAGCTTACCATCAGGCGAGGCAAAGTCAAATTGACGTGTCCTATATAAAAAAAAAAAAAAAAAAAAACTCATTTGTAAGGTTATGATTGCTCCACCATAGGACCATCGCCCTAAAATGGTGGGTTCGCCCTGAGGGACTGTTCGCAGGTTCAAGTCTTGTCTTGAGCCTTCACTTTTTCAATCTAAATCTTAAATTTGAATAATCATCATACTTATTGCATTAAAAGTAAACATTATAATATTTATAAGGATACAGTAGTCGCCGTCACTCGTTGTTCCCACGAGAACGTCGAGGTGCTACCGTCCGAATTCGTCCAAACACTTTGTGCTTATTAATTACAAACTTAATATGTAAGTTATTGATCGCAGCTGCGCCTGCGCAATCGTAAAAATAAATAAAACAATAGTGCGCGGCTTCCGGTTGGGTTCTAATCGTTCATAGCTGATTGTCATTGGGACCGCGCGTTAATTGTCCCCTATTTGATTGGAATTAGTCAAATCCATATCTAGTATCTGTCCAATGAATCTGCACCGTCGATGATACCTGGATGGAATGTAATTAACACAACTGATTAGTGATTACACTAAGTAGTTTATAGATCGCTGTAGAATAAGGACTCACATAAAGGGTAATTAAAAATGAACATAGTAAGTAACTTTTACTTGAAAGAACATACTGAGGCTTCCGGCGACTGGGACCACAATTAACTCGGACCGCGGTACCAGTTGCCGGATTACCTCGATAAAATTTATATTATCTAATTATATCTTGGAGGTGACAAAAACTATGTAAAGCCGAAGTATATAAGTATTATTATTTATTATTCTCGTGCTTAGTTTCACTTGAATTCATACTAAGGGTCTAAATACCTACTTTAAAACGATAATCCCTACTTCCCTACTATAATATTATAAATGCGAAAGTAACTCTGTCTGTCTGTCTCACTTTTACGACTAAACCGCTGAACCGATTTTGATGAAATTTGGTATAGAGGTAGATTAGACCTTGGGAAAGGACATAGGCTATGTTTGGTCGCGATAACCGACATCCACGCGGGCGGAGTCGCGGGCAAAAGCTAGTAACTAAATATTCCTCTAAATGTAAACAAGAGAAAAACGGCCATATTAAAAAAATTGCCTTACTTAAGCAACTGAAAATTGAGTGAAAATTGTAGTAGCGTGTGGTGCGTGCGGCGGGGAGTGCGCGAGCCGCTGGGACCATGAGCATCAGATCAGTTTCACGCGCCATTAGGTGCCCACTGCCTACCCCGCCTGCGGTCCAACATTACACGAGCCTCACTCATACACAACTAGCCGGCTTTGGTTATTAGGTAGGATATAACCAACATTTCACCTATTCACAGAACCTATTGCAAAGGAAGTTAGTTAGCCAATTGCTGATACGAGTACTAGCGTGTATGAAACTATTTTCAAGAACTTTTTTAATAGCGGCAATTTCATTTTCATTATCAAATGAAATATACCTTTGTATAACAAGTTTAGTGTAAAATTATTCACTTTGGGAATAATCCAAACCGAATACGAACCAAATAGACATATTTAGGTACTTTTTTGTACATACATACACTTACATACAGTCATGCAGTCATTTTCCAATGGTATACGCAGTGACCTACGATTTTGGCTTACCTCTTACGCTTCTTCTATTTACAGAATTATTTTCGTACATGCTCGCCGGTCTTGTATATTCTTGACCTGGGCTTTCTTCACAATCCCCTCGAACTGATCGACACGGGTACAGCTAGTTCGACCCTTACCGGGTTGCCCATTCACTCTCATTTAATAAAATAAGTCTGTTTCCTCAAACTGCTGTCGTCCATCTCCTCTACGTGTCCGAACTATCTAAGCATCCCACCTTAGTCCCTATCTTAGTCACTACATTAATTTATCCTTGTAAATCTTATATATAAAACTCTTAGTCCTGACTGACTGACTGATTGACTTAGAGACAACGCACAGCCTAAACCGCTGGTCCTAGAGACTTGAAATTTATAGAGAATGTATGTTTTGATGCGTGGAGGTGTACTAAGAAACGATTTTTCGAAATTCGGTCCCTAAGTGCCTAAAAAGTGCCAAAAACGTACTTTCTTATAACTCAAGAACGGCTGAACAGATTTTTATGATCTTTGGTTTTTTTAATTTGGCTTTGTCGCCGAATAGCAATTATCACAATTAAAATGTGGCAAATTCACGAAATAATGTAATATTAAAGAAAATACGAAATATTATGGCGCTAATATCGCTAGCAAAATTGTTACCATGACAACGGAACTAAAGTGATGGTGTCACATTTTGATCTGTCAAATGATAATATTCTTAAAACCTCACTCTCTGTCACGTATAATAAGCAAGAACGTGAAAAATATTATGTATGTACTGCAGTTTCTTTATTTAATTGATTAGAAATAGAAAAACAATCTAAAAGAAATAGAATCTTCAGTAAGTTCCACGGCCTAAAAGCAATGCTACAACACGTTATCATCCAGTTGAATACTCACTTACAGGCCCTGAAACAGCAAGGTATGTGAATTTAAACCTATTGACGCTGATACAATATAAATGGCAACACAAGGGACGCTGGTTCATGAATTGTCTCACGAGTAAGCTCGATGAGTTCCAACCAACGAGGGCAAACCGTATTTTGAAAGGGTTATAGTATTGTAGCCAACATTGTCCAGCAGATCATACAAAGGACCTGAGAGTACAATCAGCCGCTGTGTACGGTTTTTGTAGATTACAAGAAACCCTTCATCGAGACCTGGGTATTTCTAGATTCTCTACTAAGGTATCGTGCTGATATGACGTATCAGTGCTGAGATGCCTACATGATACCGCCATAATGTCCGTCCAGCTCCAAGCTCATAAGACGAAGCCTTAAAAGCCTACAAAGTGGAATGAAACAACGGAGATACCCACCGCAAGGTCGACACCCGAGGTTGTTCAAGAATAGGTCTACCTTAGATCACCATAAGGATCCAATTGGGTTAAGTTCGCCGAGTTTACTCCATATTATGACTTACGGGGCCGTAACGTGAAAACCGACAATGGGGACATACAACCAGAGAAATTGGGTGAAGGATTGGGTGCTGTTTCACACATTGGACAACAGTGGACTGCAATAGGCTAATTGATTGATTGATATGAACGAAATAGTATAATTTTACGTATTCAAATTTTTTCCTACCAGTCTTTTCTTGCCATTTACTATTCATGTAAAGATACCAATGTCTTACAGTCTACTGTGTCTGTATGACAGGGCCGAAGTTTCTTATTTCTCCTGTTTCAGCGTTAATTCTCAGTCGCATCCGAAGCTTATATCTCGGAGTCTGGGGTCCGCTTTACCAGTCTTAAATGCGGATTTGGCTAAACCTCGATATTTTCGTGAAGCGACTGCCATATTCTGACCTCCGCAATCCAATGGTGACATTAGGCGATATCAAAGCATTGCAGCTACACCGTTGTTGTTGAACTTTTAGTGCTCCAACGGATTAACGTGCTCTCCGAGGCAAGACCAGACCAGTGGAAATACACATATTCATGCATACAAATATTTGCAGTGAGCGGGGATCGAACCCGCGCCTACTGCGTAGCGACCGCGTTCACTACCGCTACGCCACAGAGGCTTTCGATGCTTCGTACATTTTACATTTATTATTTTGAAAAACTCAGTTACTGAGAGGATGAAATAGGCGTTATACCACTTAGTTGGCAGACAAGCACACGACCCACCTGATGGGAAGCGGTCACCGTGGCCTATGGACGTATGCAACAGCATACAGAACACAGAACATAGACCTGGAGTGCGGTGGTACTGTTCTCCGAAAAGTCCAGAAGAATTACAGACTCATCACTTCTGAGTCATAATATCTACATGTTGTTCTTGAGAGTTGTCATGAATTGTCTCGCGAGCAAGCTCGACGATGCAAATGGATCATGCAAATGGTCTCACTACCATGGACGCCCAAGATCGTGCGAAGCGGAGGACGAAGAGCCAGAAGGCGGACCCTGAGCTCCGAGGTCATCTTGGCCACGGACACAATCAGGAAAATGTGTCTATACGCAAATGATGAGCACTGAGATGCTTATGATGCCGCCACAATGTCCTCCAGCTGTGTCCAGCTCCAAGATCAGAAGATGAAGCCCAAAAGCTCATATCGTGAAATGAGACGAGGGAGATACCCATCGAAAGGTCGACTTTCGTAGCTGTTCAAGATTAAGTGTACCTGGGGTCACCAAAGGATCGAATTGGGTGGGCTACATTGGATAAATTCGTCGAAGTTTCTACTCCCCTGTTATGATATGACACACGGGGCCGGAACTTGGAACTGACAGTGGGGACATAGTAAAGCAGACTGATAAATGTAGGATATTGGTTCATGCCTAAGTCCAACAGTGGTATGCTATAGGCTAAATGATTAATTTAAATGACATTGTATAATATTTAGCAATTATTGTAAATTTTTTCTTACCAGTATTTTTCTTGCCATTTACTATTATTAATAAAAAGATGCTAACAATATTTTTATTCTGATATAATGTTCTTAAAACCTACCACTTTTTTGTATGACAGGGCCAATGTTTCTTACAGTTTACATTTTGAAAAATTCACTACTGAGAGGGTGAAATAGGCGTTGAAAGTTTATAACGACAAGTCCGTCAGTTTAGAACAAATACTAATGTGGCGGTGGCCGATATCCACGCAGGCGGAGCTGCGGGCGAAAAGCTAGTATGTATATATTTCTAAGTACCTACAAATAATTATGCATCCAGTAACACCTGTGACTCATTGGGAATTTTTTTCCCAACCAGTAACAGTGGTACTCGTTTGGTTGTTACTGGATGGGCATATACCCTTAGGAACACTAAGTATTGTAGAAATAATCATTGAAGGCATACAGCACTTAACGGGGATCAAACCCCCGACCTCTCACGTAGCATTCGCTGGTTCTACAGCTACGCTACCGCGCCACTGACGCTACACTCCAGTTCTACTTCACTCTCAAGAAGTGTGAACTGGACGCAGTGCTTGCTATAGTGAGGTATCGCTCGCTAGCTATCTATCAGAGCTATCCAAATCATATTATGGTGGGTACGGCGCGCAGCAAACAAAATGTCCTGTTAAATAACATCTCAAAACATAACGGGGTGGCGGGAGGCTCCCGGCGCGCGGTGACGCGGGAGGGGGCCGCGGGAGCCGTGGGAGGGGGGAGGGGGGGGAGGGGTGGAAGAATGCTTCAAGTCGAACTGGCGCGGCGCTGGTCTTTGTTTAATGTCATACCAACAAATGCCGACGTTTTTATATTTTGCCTGCGTCGTTGTTAACTTTTATCGTGTTTGAAATGTCATGTTTAATGTGTGGCTATTTTGCGGTATTTTATCACAGTTTACTGCTTTATATTTACGGAAGTAATAATCATGAATTGTCAATGAATGGAAATTACACGACATTATTCACATAGGTGATAATACATTTCTGTTTATAAGTGGAGCCTAGAACACAGATTAGCTTCCTCTAGAATGTAAAAACCTGCTATTTGGCTTTCTATCTGACACAGTTCTTCAGGGATACCTTCGTATGCTGTTAGAATGTGTGAATGAATTGAATAATCTCTAGTACACTGCCGTGTTCATAAATATTTATTTTATTTATAAATGAACCGATTTCCTTATTAACATTAGCTATTATTATATATTAAAATAAAATTGCCGCTCTTGGTATTCCACCAAGTGTTACTGATTGGGAAAAAAGTGTCATTGAGTAACAGTGCGACGCGATGGGATCTTCCCAACTAGTAGTGGATGGGAATAAACGAACGTTATTTTTATAGTACTTATTGTCTTGTCACTCATCTTTGGTATAGTTAGTTTCGTAGGTCGTTGCGTTTGTCAGAGGACCAGCTATTTCGTGCCACTTGTACCGGACCACAGCCTCCTGACGGCACTCGCTCACCCACTGTGCCCCGTGGCCGTGCCTGTTGGTCCCCTCAGCGTCTACACTGAGCTTAACGCTTATAATTACGAACATATTCGTTCCTCTGACCTATGAATAAACATGAATCAAGTTCAATAAGACACCTGTCGCATGATTTCGTTCTGTCGTTTTCTTTATAATCATGTATATACGTTAATGATTGTTAGGGACAGCAGAGTATAGCGAAAAGCTTATGTACATTTTTGATGTAGATACAAAGTTTCAGAAGTTCTAAGTTATTTTATTTTATTTTATTTTAAATTCGCTTTCTTTTTCCGAGTATTGATTTCGGTTTTTCCAATTTAAAATAATTTGTTTAGTTTAGCATACTAAATGCTTTAAAATTATCTCAAGTTCTAAGTTCATAATAAAAGCTTCGGTGGCGTAGCGGTAGAACACTCAACTGCTACGCAGAGGGCACGTCTTCGATTCTCGCACAGTGCAGATGTTTCTATGTCTGTATAATAATGTAGATATGTGTTTAAAAAAAAGTAGGTACCTATACATAAGTATGTTTATCGGTATTCGAGATTTCATTACACAAGTATGTTTAGCATTGGTGTACGTTGTGTAGAATGTTATAACATTTAAAATTTTAAAAAAATCTTATGATCTTATGGTCATCGTCTTATCGTAATAATATCTACAGTCATACATAATCCATGTCGTTCGTTTAGCGCGTCAACGCGTGCATGTGTGAGTACACTGCACACTACACTGCCCGTTCTGGTTCAACTTTTTCGTAAACCATTTATCTTAGTGCGCAATATGGTGGCAACAAAGCGTGTAGTGTATTTAGATAAGGTGAGTTTATGACGCTTACAGCACGGCGGGGCAGGCGGGGCCGCGCGGCGGAGTGTGGCGAGTGTCCGCAAGAGATTGCGTATCGCCGGGCCGCAGGCCACCGCCGGCCACCACCGGCCACCACCGGCCACAGCCGGCCTCGGCCACTTCACCGTGAAAGAACGTATTAGCGTGTGCACTCTGAACTCATTCTATTCATTTTTCATAATTTTCCATATCTGTATGAGTGTGATAGAGTGGGAGGAAGGTCGAGATCGAGGAGCAGGATGAGTAGATCATTCTGAGTGTTGGAAATTCATAAAAATGCTCTTACCTGTGAAGGCTCCTTGCTGCCGCATCGTCGACGGCGGCTGCTGCGCGGTGGCGCGGAAGACTCGGAGGAGCATATCGAGCCGCTCACGGCCGCCCCTCCCCCGCCGCGCCCGCTCCACTCCCCGCCGGCATTCCCCGCGCGAATTTACAATGTAGCGAGTCCTCAACTCCTCACTCCGCGAGACGCCCGCCTCCCCCCGCACACACGCGCATTCTAATAAGCTATTGAGTATTCTATGCACCGAGCCGTAGGGTCGAATGTCCCGTGCGCAGCTGCACGCTCGCGGTGTGCGTGAGATTTTCTCGCCTGGAAATTCTAATGCGCCGCGCGACTGCGATAAAAAATGAGCGGCCGGGAAACGTGCATACATTAGTGAGCGAGACGGAGCGCGCCGCCCAGCCCGCGCCGCGACGCCTCGCGCCTCCTCCGCTATGTATTTTACACCGCTTTATATTTTGATTCCGTCTGAAAAAGGGACGGAGGCTCCGCGTTATGTACGGTACGCTTTAAGCTGTTAAATTATGTATCTAGGTGAGGCCGGGCCGGCCCTCCCCGCCCGCGCCCGCTCCATCGCTTCACTATAAATCCTCTTTAAGTCAAAAAGGGTTACTCTCGACAGATAGTTATGGAGCGAGGCGCCGGCGGGCCGCGGCGCTGCTGCGAAGGAGCGTGGGAATCTAACAGCTAATTAGTTCCGGCAGAAGGGTCGGCGTTAGACAGCAACCTGTAATTGCCGCGCGTTATAAAAAACTCGCAATAGACGCGCGGCGACAAAGGGTTGAGACGTTTTTTGTGTGGGCACGCGCGGCCTTGCGTTTTTCTGAGGGTTTTTGCTCGTGTTTCTAACGCCGAGCGCGCACCTGTGCGGAAGGGTTGCCCGCGCGCCACGTGACACACACACACACACACACACACACACACACACACACACACACTGCTGTGGCAGCTCGTGCACGTGTGATCTGAGACATGCTTTGTGTCGTGGAGCTGATTTATGAGTCCACACCCTTACAACTAACAGCTAGTACAATCGAGAAATAGATAATAAGACAGCGGACGGAAGCAAAATGAATTCTTCTATACGATATCATTTTGGGCAACGACCTGTTCACCCACTGGCTTTCAGTGTTCTCGTCCACCTACTGTACTTTTGAAGCACTGCTGCTTTATTATTTCACTATCCATAATTCTTAAGGTTTCAGTTAGGTGTCAAAACTATATTTGATAAGAAATATTTAAGAACTGTCGTAGTTTAGTATTTCGGAACGAGGCAGGCTCGGTGGCTCAGTGTCAGAGCATTCCCCCTGTAAGTGAAAAATCGTGGATTCGAACTAGGAACACTTAATAGCAGTTATGGTTCTATTTTGAAATCATCCGACTAGTAAATAGTGGCATAATACTTTGGGTCACCAGAGAGTCTTGAGAAATAGTCAGCACGACATCAGCCATGTGTCTATTTTGCTGCCTAAATAGCACAGCGTAAGCGTAGCGTAGCGGTATAAAAAGCGTAGCACTAAAAATAAAATCATCAAAATTTATTTAGACTATTTTTTACTTCGACCTAAAAGAAAGAAAAGAAAGGCCTTTAGCAGTCTCGAAGGTCCCAATATCCATTGATATGAGGTGTGAGGGTGACAGGTTAGTCGAACAAGACAAACCTTCGTTTCGTACTGTACCAGTTCCACCACTAACAGTCTGCCGATATCCTCACACAAAGTCGAGGAACTGCGTCAGAAGTATTAAGGTACTTCTCGTCGTCATTACACACAACCTAGTTGATGCTGTGTATATAATATAGATGGCGTAGCGGTAGACGTTCGAGGGCTACGTCGGAGGTCGCGGGTTCGAGTCCCGCTCAGTGCAAATGTACCTATCTATTTGGATTGGTCTGGGGGTTTCTCTGTATAATCATATTCTAGATTTCATACATAGTACATAAATACTAGCTTGCCTATTATGCTTACTTTGGGCCTAGATAGCGTAGTGTAGAATGTCGTACAATTTTTATTCATACAACTTAGGTGGCAGATAAACACACGTCTCATCCGATGGAAAGTGCGAGGCCTATGGAAGTATGCAACACCAGGGGCGTCACACTCACGCTGCCGATCCCGTAAGAACCTTCTAATGCCCCTCTTGAAAAACCCCATACTGTAGTCGCTTAGAAAACCACATCAGGGAGTCCATTTCTCAGTTTAAGCGTGCGAGGGATGTAGTTCTTTTCATACCTGCCCCTCTAGACAAGTTGCAATTCGTCGGCCGGCGTTTCGTAGAATATAATGCCAAATGTATGGGATTTGACGTATATGACAGGTGTCAACGAATGTCAAAAACGTCAAATCCTATACATTCGTCATTCTATTCCTTGATACGCTGACTGTGCGTACTGTTTCCAGCAGTAACGTGTGTGGATGGTCCCTGTCTGTGACGAGAGGTGCGATGAGTTTAGTATACACTATATAGAGTACCCAACTGATGTGCTGTCGTGCCCGCAGAGGCGGCGCGAGCCGACGTCGTGGCTGGTGTACCCGGCGTCGCGCCTGCAGCGCCTGCTGCAGTCGGCCTGCCCGCCGCACGCGCGCCACGATGCGCCGCGCAGGCCCTCCGTCATCACAGGTAAGCGCAACCCTGTTCTGATTGGATATTTTTCATTTTAGTATTATGTACTAAGGGCTAGGGCTGTTTAACATCAGACAGCTGCATGGATCGGGTCAATATTAGTGCCCGGAATACAGCAATAGGCTCACTCCATGCTCTCAAACCGGCCCTCATGCCAATTGCATAAGAAATGGTGGTCTGTATCTTCTGGACTGCACTACAGTTTTTTACCATCTAGCGGGGTGCAATTAATTGACGGACCATGTATTAAAAAACCCCTCTTTTTACAATAATTGGTGAAATGTGGGTGTTAAGTCACCTCTGCCTGGCCTCCGGGGATAAAGGCGTGATTATATGTATTGTATGTTCATTTATTTTTCTTATCAAACAACCATTAGAGGCAATGCGGCATTTAGCACTCATACAAATTATATACGTTTTCTCGTTTAGCAATATCACAAATAGGTACTTCGGTAGGTGCTTCTTCTTCTTAATGACTTCTGCAGCAAATCGCCACGATTCGGTAGATGCATGTAAGTTACATATCTATTTACAGCGTGTTATCTCCTCATTCATGCGAGTACCTACAGTCTAATCCTTTGATACCACTACTAATTATATTATGCACGGAATCAACAACTAAGTATAGTACAATAATGACTCTACATATTTGTGTAAAGTTGAACTAAACTCACCACCACTCACTGTACCGTGGGGTACTGGCACCTGGCACTCACAAGCAGAGGGATACATACCTATTGCCAGTTCTATTGCCAAGTAGGTCTTGGTTGTATATTATTTTAAACATTTACATATTTGTGATTTATGTCACGAGTGTGTTATGCTACGTTTACATACTCGCGGCAGAGCGAGGGAAGTGGCGAGAGAAGTGGGCAGAGACGTGGTGTGAATGGTATATTCGTCATGCCGCGAGTACTGCCGCGTATGTTGCGCAAATACTAGCGCGATGAACTATACGAGACCGCTAGATGGCGCTAAGCTAAATAAAACACGACTTTCGTTATTGCTCCTCGAATATTTACTTTTAAAAATATTTATATCGATCTACGGAAAGTGTATAGTAGTTGAAAGTGATAGTTTTTATTAATAATCTATTTAATTAATTCGCTATGCTGTAAAAGCTTATTGCGTACACTGCTACAGCGTTGTCCTCCATACGTTTACGTCCGTCTCCGTTGCAGGGCGAATACTGTAATGCGGACCAACGCGATGATGGGAGTATGTGAATGCTAGGGCATTAATCGCGCGAATATTTCTGGCAACACGATGAGCAATGCGAGCGGCAGTATGTAAACGCGGGGTTAGATATCTACAGCAAAGTGCTACAGAGCATTTTGCCGTAGATATACGGACGTAGATGCCGTAGATCGTAGATGTCAGAAATGAGCCTAATGCGGACTCAGAACTCCTAGATAGAAGCCTCAATGCTAAAGAAATGATAATTTACGTGAAGTTAGATAGATGTATGGATATTTAGCCGTGGATACAGCAACAGACCTCTCCAGCGTTAACGTCTCTGTTCATAGTGGGTTGAACATGGCCGGGGGTAGAGATTATGGGGGTTGAACGTGGACTAAACCGTATCCACAGGTAGGTCTCGGCAGCACTCACGTTGGTCGGTGTGGTGTCCTAAAATATACGAAGATACGTACTGAATTGAGTACATATATGTGGTGAATTGTACCTATTTGCTAGTTATATTTGAATAAAGAAATCTGTCTATGGTCTACCTGCCTTTCTTTCACAACATGGTGACAGCGGTCTCGAAAATTAATAGAGGCTAGAGATAGAATAGCCCAATTATTTTGAAAATGTTATTTGTTTTATATAACTAGCAAATAGGTACAATTCACCACATCTCCCCCTTAACAATCCAGAGGAATTGATTACGGACAATGGGCCAGCATTTGCGTCTAAAGAGTTCAAAATATTTAGCAGAGAATGGTGCTTCTGTCACGTTACAACATCTCCTAATTATCCACAATCAAATGGGCGTAGTGAAAAGGCCGTTCATATTATTAAGTCTATGCTGATTAAATCGTTGGCATCTGGCTCAGATTTCTACTCAGGATTGCTAAACTTTCGAGCGACGCCGAGAGACGGGATCGCTTCGCCATCTGAGTTGCTGATGGGACGCAGACTTAACACCAGGCTTCCGTCTCATCATGATAGATTGGAACCTAGTCGTGATAACTCTGCAGACTATGAGACGATGATGCGCAGTCAGGCCCTCAAAAAAACATATTATGATAAGCAAGCTCGTGCGCTACCCGAGCTGCGAGCGGGCCAGTCGGTCGTTATGGTGGATCCCACTGGCAGGAAGCACGCGCGGGTGCAGGGGAAAGCCCCACAACCACGTTCATACTTTGTTTCTGATTCATCGGGAAAGCGGTTTAGAAGAAATAGGCGTCACTTGATAAAGGTCGGGAATGATCAGGTCGTAGATAACCAAGTGTCAAGTGATGGGGAAGAATGGTCTAACGCGGAGAATGATGATGATGGGAATGGGGCCAATGCAAACGCGAGTGAGGATGATGAACACGCACAACGGGAGCGTGTTCGCAGAAGGGCGGCGGTAGAGGCTAGAGATAGAATAGCCCAATTATTTTGAAAATGTTATTTGTTTTATATAATATGGTAAATGTGGTTGCAAATGTATTTTATATTTTTGGTTGTTAAGGGGGAGATGTGGTGAATTGTACCTATTTGCTAGTTATATTTGAATAAAGAAATCTGTCTATGGTCTACCTGCCTTTCTTTCACAACAATATACTTTACATAACAAGTACTGCCGAGCATGTTTGCAGTGTTTGCACTTAACTAAACAAAAAATGCGCATGTCGCCATTAAAATAAAGCATTCAGCGTTCTTTACGACTGTTGATAAAAACTTCGCTGGAGTCCTTAATGTACTTATATCTATTACTAAACACACGATAACTATCGAAGTATTAATGTACCCACCGGTGGCACCAGGGAGAGGTGCCATAAATAATGTGCTCTAGTTGCTAATAGCACAATATATATTCATGTATGAAGCAGTTTAACATAGGCACTGTGCCAGGTGTGGTGGCGGCGGCGCTGGGCAGTGGGGAGGCTACCAATTACCTGGTTCCACTTTTTACTACAATCTGTTTCTAGGTTTACGATATACCTTTATATCTACTGTACAATTTTATCTTTTTCTTCTGTTAAGGTATTTTTTTCATATAAGAAACATGTTACGTTGCAAAAAAAATAATGGGTACTTAGATCTTCAAGGGTTACGTAATAATTATACAAATATGTTCTGTCCAACTCATACAAAAAAAAACACAGTCTAACGAACTCTCTAAAAATATGAAACGCTACATACGACATTACATTATCAGCTCTTTACCTACCTACTCTAAGAAGGCATAAAACCAATGCTAAAATCTGTTTTCCTTTTTCTAATAGGGAAAGAAAGGAGATGTCTCACACGTGACAAAAAACCCATAATATTAAAATGGTAGCATTGTTTTACTTACCATTACGTATACCCATTATACCAATTTAGTATTATCTAATGCGGAGGTGGAGGTACTTTCCCCGTCAGCACGAAGGACACTCGTGTCATCATTAAATCTTTCACACTTGTTTACGTGAACCAATAATAATTGTCATCGCTTCAATTAATATGTCACAGAGCCATCATCATTATTCCCAGTTTCCATTTACCCACGCACCTTGCACTGGCCATGTTTACGGATTTAGCACTCAATTCCAATTAGAATATAGCTTATGTAACTCGAAAGGTGCACTGCGTATATACGAGAAATTCTTTGCACAGTGAGTTTATTGGGATGAATCACGGGCTAGCGTGCGAGCATTAAATACAGCCAATCATAGATTAAGACAATGTACATTCAGATAAATTTGCTTTTTACTGTTAAAACTATTATTTTTGTAAAAAGGGTTATGAAAAATATGCGTAGGTACTTCACAGGCGACGAACTGGCCTATGTCCTACAAGCAGGGACTTAAAAACACATTCATAAAGGGTACAGAAATATACGGGGTACACTTTTAAAAGGTTACACATTGAATGTGTAACCCTTATAAAAGTGTTTTTGAAACTGTTAACCATTACCACGGACGATTGTGTAACCGTTACAGAACCCTAACCGATATCAAACTGTTAACCGGTTTATAAGGGTGCACCGAAATAGCTACGTTGCCACTCTTACTATTATATCATTTAGCTAACAAATTTTTGAAATAATGGCATTTTGTTGTACACCTCGCTTGGCCTCGCCGCGTGTTATTCGATGAAGAGAGGTGTTTGCTGAAATGAGAGTTTGATGACACGTTATTATAATATTACTAGCTGTTGCCCGCGGCTCCACCCGCGTCGATGTCGGTTATACCGACCAAACATAGCCTATGTCCTTTTAAAGTTCATCAAAATCTGTACAGTGGTTTAGGCGTGAAAGCGTCACAGACAGACATACAGACAGAGTTAATTTCGCATTTATAGTATTAGTATGGATATGGATAAGGAAGTATGGATATGGAAAAGTATCCAAGTATCCACCTCTTTTTAAAATAGATAAGTACTAAATGACTGAATTTTGATTCCTGTTTACAATGTGACGTTATTGGGTAACTGCATGAGTTACGATCAAGTACCTACCTACCCCAAATTACAAGTAATTTGGCGTAGGTAGGTACTTGATCGGAAACATTCGCGTGGTACACAGCACCGTATCTTGGGCAACATTTGATCCTTATGATTGACACTATCAATTGGTGCTATAAAAATACAGGGTGCTGCCTGGGTGAGCCAAGCTAGTTTTAGAAAATCTTTGAATGCAGTTTTGTTTCTTTTTAAAAATAAAGGAATGTCTTCTTTAAGTAAAATGAGCCAACTTAAGAATTTATGGTAGTTTCCATCCAGGGCCCGACTTATTTTTCCTTTTTCCCTGTATATGTTCAAACTAATTGGTATGCATTTTTTTTATCGTGTGAAAAGTCCCCATGGACACCCCCGCCGGAGCCGGTGAAGGAGATCATGTCGGACTTGAACCGGCTAAAACGCACGCTGTCTCTGGGCCGTCGGTTGCCGGAGGTGAGGTAATCGTAAACATAACTATCCCTCGCACCCTGGCCGACCCTGGGACCATATATCTCTCCAGCTGGTCCTCTCCCGGAGTGGGGACCACGAATTCCCCACCTCTCCCCCCAAGTATGGGGAGGCACGCAATGCGCGCCGCCGCTGTGACCTGCTTCTGCTAGGGTCACAGGCGGCCTCACCCGTTACACCCAGGCTCATGGGGGACGTAGGTAATTTTGTGACCTCCCACGACCGAGTTGCCTCCGCTCGTCACGGGCCGCGCGGTTTGCGTCTCCCCTCCACTCGGCCCTCACGCCCAGGGCCGCCACCAACTCCGGTCTCGGCGTCTCCCATGCCGGACACTCGGTGAGCGTATGTAGCACAAAGTCCTCACTCGCGTCGCATTGATGGCACTCGGACGTTGGCTCTTTCTCGATGATCCGATGCAGATATCGCCCGGAGTTCACAGAGCCGGGATCTCACGGCCCGAAGTTTTTCAGGTTTGGGATCGTGTCCCCTTTCCCGCGCCGCTTTTCGGAACCGATATAGCGCCGAAAGGGTTCTCGCTTCCAGGATCCACGTTGGCGATCCGGCGAGAAGACTCGCTGCTGCAAAGGATATCGCGCGGTACCCTTTGATGGCCCTGGAGGCCATTATCCCCTGCGGTTTACGCAGTAGGTCCATGTGTCTGTAGATTGTAACATATTAGTATACAGCGAGACATATATATCTTGAAAGCTCAAAATGTGCTCTATACGCGTTTCTTGGGTGTCTTTTGAGGATAGTACGAATTGCTTCGGCGGTGGACGAGCTCAAATTCACCAATCATAGATATTATTAGTACAAAACAATCCGTGCGCGCCAAAGCTTCGTTTTTCTCGTGACTTAGGCCCAAGATATATGTCCCCATATATCAACGCTTTCGAGTTTTTAATACGGGAGATGAATTCACGCGCGTTACCCTCTCGCCATCATTTTAAGACATCTAGGTATACCTAGTAGGTGCGTTGTAGGCGACGATATACGAAACGAATACATGAATACGAAATTTTGTGAATAAGTGTGCGTAATAACTTCGTATTAATACATTCATATCCATACTTCCATATCCATATCCATACTAATATTATAAATGTAAAAGTAACTCTGTCTATCTTTCTGTTACGCTTTCATGCCTAAACCACTGAACCAATTTTGATGAAATTTGGTACAGTGGTAGTTTAGACCTTAAGAAAGGACATAATTATGCTATATTTGGTTGCGATAACCGACATCCACGTCAGCGGAGCCGCGGGCCAAAGCTAGTATTCTATACGGGTATACCTCGTCCCCCGAAGAAAACTATAATAATTATAACGGTAATAATTATATGTTTACATGGCTCAAAACTGAGAATGTAGAGAGTAGAACTCAAAAGTGCAGTAGCAATCCTACGTAACTATAGCGTCAACATTCTAGCGCTACTTGTGACCTTTTTCTTTTAAGACAATTTACACACACATGAATTGTTCTTCCGTAGGAATATGATCGATAATTTAGTTGTTACTACTTAAGTAACCCGTGGCCGAGTGGTTCTAGCATGAGGTTAATGGAAATGCAAAGGTTGATGGTTCGAATCCTACGATCTTGCAGTAACACTTTTTGTGTTTCATTTATAAGTAGAATTTAATATTTGTTAAACTTTAGCAAAGATCAACATAAAATGTAAAAAATGCCAATTTCATGCTAAATTACTTTATCAATATTTAAAATTATATTTTTGTCATAAATATAAAAATAATCGTTATAAGCTGGAATCGAACCACAAATACATCTAATCACTGTGAATCAATAGTATCTTGCTTGAGCCACTTAGCTATCAGTTCATTTACTAGGTTGGTAAATTACTGTATTAGTATCTAATGAATGACACACACACACACACACACACACACACACACATTCCTATGTAAACGCAAAACCGGGCCGGCGCGTGGCACACCATTTTGAGCCTTGTTGTGCTAATGCACTTAGGAGCTCTGAATGTACCTATATCTCGGGACACGTATCTTGGACTTAAATCGCGCGACAAATAAGGTCCTGCCGCGCGCAGATTATTTTGTAATAGTCTATGTTTGATGAATCTCTTCCACCGGAGTAGCACCCCGTGCTATCCTCAAAAGTCACCCATAAAATGAGTACCTACTTCGCGTATAGAGCACATTTTAGGCCCAAGATATAATTTCCTGAGCAATATGTATCTAGTGATGTGGCTTGCTATATGATTGATATTTATAGGTATATAAGTATCCTATAATATAGCTACGCGTGTGACAGCGTGTGACGGACTTAAAGCGGCCGTAAAGTTCGGTGTGAGTATTTCTGTGGTGTGAGCCTACATAGAAGAACGCGACGTGTTGTTGCCATTCCGTGCAGATACTTAAATCATTACGTTATAACGTTATAAATCTATAACGGTTACACTTATTAACCGTTATTAACAGATATAAACCCTTAACACTTTCAATCGGTTACACTTTCGTTTCGGTTACACTTATAAAAGGTTTTCTTCTAAAACAGTTTCAAAAAACAGTGTTAAAACACTTTATAGTGGTTACTGTTTCGGTCCCTGCCTACAAGGATGTAAGTGGTTACTGCGGCCTATTATATTGTCTAAGGGTTGCAACACAAGAGGTTTCGCTCGTTTGAAAGAGGAAACTGAACAGGGGAATGGAAAACAGGAGACTATTAATGCAATATTGAAAGTTAAAATTAATCGGGAAATATAATAAAATTCGTTTAATGAAGCCCCTGCTGGCAAACAACCCTGTGTCCAGGAGTGACTCGCCTGGAGAGGCGCCAATCCTGCCACTTCACCGTAATTTTATATTTCTCAGATGCGAATTCAAACTTGAAAGCGAACATTACCGCACTCTACAGCGAGGACAAGTGCCCGGTAGAACACCAGCTTCTTTCTTGACTTTTGCCACCTCACTCCAGGCATTGACTACATACACTTATACAGGGTTATTGGTAACTCGACGTTTTCCTGTCAGGGGGTGCTGGGGACCCAAAATGCTACAATTTGCAGCCCACATAATATGTATAGCTGAGTAACCCAAAATTCAGCCTTCAATTGCAAATTTTAATTTAGGCTGAATTTTTGGTTCCTATGGAAAAAACTTAAAAAGTCAATTATTCCGAAAACTATTGCTTTTCAGCCATACATATGTGGGCTGCAAATTGTAGCATTTTGGGTCCCCTAACACCTCCTGACAGGAATACGTTGAGTTACCAATAACCCTTTATAGATATCTACTGATCGGCATTTCATTACCTTTGACTTCCCATGCTATGAAGTGAGTGGATAAGATTAGGTACTGCCCATTTGCACCTAGTGTGATATTTTCGAGATGAGATGGAGTGGCCTTTGTACTTTGTTTTGCTGGGACTCATTTCATTAATATGCCACTGCCTACCCCATTACAGTTTACAGGAGTCATCAGTATAAATTTCTGAGTGTTGAGCTTATGTGTTAAGGTTGAAGAATGAAATAATTATCCAAATATTTTAGTGCCCAAAAAGTATTTTTAAGTATTTTATTACTAGATTTCCTTTTATAGCAAACGTTTTGCTTTTATAGGAAAATCAACCTATTTTCCTTCATTATAAAATGTTTATTATAAGGAGATGAGTGGCACGGTACCTGGTCGTGACGCAACAAAATACTCTACCGGAGAGCGCACAATTGATTTCATTACCCCGACACGTCACCCATATAATAGGGGCTCGACCTTCTCAAGTGTAAACATCACTTGCTCCAGGAGTGGGTGCTCTTCACAACGACTACCAAATCTGTTCCTGTCCTCCTCCTGTCTCGTAGCAACGCTGGGACATTTGCGCGTATAACGTAGTTATAAGATTTTTATAACTATTAATCAACATTATTACAATTCTACTGCACTGCACCCATTGTGGCGATAAGCTAAAGAGTAAAGGTAACCACTCCACATGCTATCTCTTATTTACTTTTAACTCCTTGAATAAAGTTTAATATTAACAGTGCTAGCAAGAAATGAGGATTTTTCTTCTAAGAAGGACTTCATAATCTTTAGCAGATAATGTAATCTGTAGAAGATCAGAGTTAAATAACCTCCGTTTTTGTGCTCCCTGGACATAACTTATTTGTTATCTATCTGCTTAGTTAAAAAAACTGTCACCTTTTATGGTCACCTTAAGAGTTAATCGTTGTTTCACTTTTCACTACATACTTATTTGTGAAAAAATCACAAATTGATTCTAATTTTTTTTCGCACCATAACACTTTAATTTTAATTTTCCTGATGGGCAGACAACAGGGAACAGGCAAGAGATACAAATAGATAATAAACGGATTGATTTTACGTAGTTATAGTATATTTCGATTGATGTGATAATAGACCAGTAGACCGACGCTGCCCTCTGCGAATAATGCGATGAGGCTGAAGGGGTCGCTATCAGCGCCGGGATCGGGAGGGACCCTGCAGTGGGGCCAGTAGGTACGGCACGGCGGGACGGCGGGACGGCACTGATGGGCCGAGATTATATCATGATCAGGATAATTTACAGTCTTCAAACAACATTGTGTTTTAGTTACCTTTGTGTGTGTTTTTTATGTGCGACCACTCTTCCGGGCTTCACTATCTAATTACACAAGAGTACCTATTGCAAGATATACAGAATAATTTGATATCATAATTAATTCCTGTAACCAAACTAAGAAATATAAAGTTCATCTGATGGAAATCTCTCAAAGTTCCCTGAATTTCTTGTCGAAGTCTTCTTAGGTCGGGGCTGCGTTTCGAACTGCGCGGTGGTCCATTTGATAAACAAATCTATACTAATAATATATTATAAAGAGGAAAGATTTGTATTTTTGTACATATAACGAATAAACTCAAAAACTACTGGACTAATTTCAAATATTATTTCGCCTTTAGACAGCTACATTATCAGGTACCAACATGGGCTATATTATCATCAGCGGTGAAGGAGATTAGAATTCTACGCGGGCGGGGCCGCGGGTAAAAGCTGGTCTTTAATATTTTTTTATTTTGACGTTTTGTTAGTACAGAATAAATTATTATGTGACTTTGTCTTTACTAACGTCTAGTGCCTAAGTCTGGAAAACACCCTATTTTTTTTATATAGGACACGTCGATTTGATTTCGCCTCGCCTGATGGTAAGCTTTAAGCTTTTAGAAACAAATGAAATGAAAAACAGCGTCTTACTATTTACCGCCAATTAAATGTTAAGCGTGAGTTTGTAGCTTCCCCGGTCGAGCCAGGCTCTCAGTGCTGGACAAAATATATGTCTTTACCTCTTGGATAACGACTAGCATGCTGGACGAGTTGCATTGCAGCACTTAGGTGAACATACAACGTTACAAGGACTCGTTTGTATTAGAGCCTTTGTTACTATTACTCACGGCACATTTGGCATGCGGTGCAAGTGCCTGGTGTCCGTCCATTGAGCAGGTTCGCTTCCTGCGCGATGAAACGCAATTCACAGGGTAGCAATAATAACTACATTACTCGTGATGCAAGTGATCCTTTATCATTTTTTTCTTTATTTGCTTCGTCTACAGTACAAATATGCACATACTACTGTTACAGTCACTGTCCCGTAAAGGCTCCAGCCACTTCTAACTGCTACCAACTAACCCTCTATATCTTAATCTTATTGTTGCCATATTACGTATTTAATTTTCTTTTTGTTCTTATGTTTAAGTAAGTAATACCGTTTTACATCAGCTGATCAGCATCTCTGAATATGAATACGAGCATCTTTGTCGTGAATAACTGGCTTATTTCAACCGCGCACTATGTCACGTGGAGCGTGCCTGTCTCTTGTCACTCACTTTAATAACAATCATAATTACATCGCGAGGCACATTCACGAGCACACCGCGGCCGCTCGGCGGAGGGCCCTCCTGAGGTCTCCTGCACTACATCGACTACATGTTGAGACTGTTTGCGGAAATTGTCGAAAATACAATGGAGCGTACTAAATTCTCTTTACAATAATAAAAACAAAGTTACAATAAGGACCTATTATGAAATTTTTGAGAATTTTAACTTTTTCTACTGTGCACATTTGAAGAAAGGTTGTTTACCAATCAATGAGGCGAAAAACGAATAGGTAGTATCGTAAGTAAGCGGACGCAGTGATTATAGGTATCCCAAAAGATATTCTTTGTTAGGTTTCTGTATTTATCTTAAGACTTCTTTGGCTTAAACTATACATTTCTGCAATTTTATGAACAACATGTTTACACTGAACTCGCTAGGATTATCAACGAGTACAAAAACGTCACAAAGTGGACAATACGCCCAATATGGCGTAGGCCCGCAGCGCGTTTTTGTCACAGAGGTAATTGAACGCACCTCGGCGATGAAGCCATCAGCGCCCACGGCGACCGCGGGCCGGCCTGCGGGCCATAGGGGGCGCCTGCTGTCGCCACGACACATACATAAACATCAAGATTTTTTGTAATTAACCTGGAGAATACTATATTCTATATAGGATGCACCAGAAGTTAGGATCTATTATGATTGGCTGAAATATGAAAGTAAGTACTAATAAAAAGTCTTTAATAAAATGCACAATACATAATAATAATATGCTATGAGCAACGTCTTTCAAGCTACCCAAATTCGAGAGGCATTCAAAAAATATTCTGTTTTCTAAAAAACTTAAGGGAAAGGAACTGTAATATGCGTATATAAATATCTTTTTAAATGAAAAGAAAGAGACATTTTGATAAGTATTGTAAAGTTTTGAATCTTTGTTAAAAAGTAAGGAACGGAACAAAAAACGGTTGCGTCTGTTTTGACAAAAAGGTTTTTATGGCGGGCAATTATAGTGCTACAAACAACTTCAGCCGGAGGTACCGTAACGGGGAGCTTTGTGCTACGACAATAAAAAATACTAGCATCACTTTTGTATTGCGTATTTTTTACTAAATACCATTTGGCATTTCGGTGCGTACTTACGTTCATTATTTCATCCATTTATAGGTAACATTCTCCGAGCCCGGAGAAAGTCCTAATGGCCGCGGGTACCGTTGTTAAAATTTCTACATCTGTGTAACAGTGCGACCGTTTGCACCATAAATCTGCGTACGCGGAGTCCCTAAGGGCAAGGGGGCAGGGGAGCGGGGGCACGCCTCGGTCCAGGTGCGGGGGCGGCAGATGTCCCGTGACGTCAGCGTGCTTTTGACCCACATTCGAGTGTTGTGACAACAGACGGTGCTTTATTCCCTACGTGGGGTGGCCTGTCGCGAGCTCACATTGAGCATGAGCTAGGGGTCAACCGGCACTCACAAGGTACAACAGAATAGCTGAGTTAATACTGATACACAAAATCCTAACACCTACGACGACCGCCACTGCGTCTACTTTTGTCATGTTGGTACAACATCAACGTTATGTTGATGTTATGTGACACTGATATAATTTGTTTGATGACCTCAGGCACACGTGTGCAGGAGCAAAACTACTGAGCATTGTAGGTACTGTGACACGGGTGTAGTCTCATCAGTCGCCCTCAGTCCCCCTTCAGTCATCCTCGCTTAGCACCAGAGCCACCAGATATTCATAATGCACCATGTTGACACTCGTACACTGTACGGGCCGTTTTTTGAGTGAGTATTAGAGATTTATCAGTGTGGGCGTGCTTTGTGTCTATTTTTTGCCGAACATACAGTCATACAACGACTGTATGTACGGCAAGTACTCGCGACATGGAATAAGTAGGTACCTACCTATCTTTATATGCAACAAACTCTAATGTTCATACACTAGGTACGTAAATATGGTGACTGCCCCGTGGCACCCTTGCACCTCTACCCAATGGCGCTACTGGTAGTGTCAAGGGTAAAATTCTTGCCCCATATTTGCTACTTTGTGATATCGTGCGTATACCTACCAATCTGTTATTTTTATTATATCTTTTAGCACAACCCCATAATGCACTTACCACCGCGCCGGTCAGACATTTAAGTTTTACGGTGAAAGTACCGTAAAATTTAATTGTCTGCAGTAAAAAATCTGTTTTAGAATTCATGAATTCTGTAAAGATGGATAGATAATAATAATCTAAGAAAGGATGCCTTGTTAAATAACGGGCAGTAAATGTTTACAGCCTCCAGAAACGTCGATGTTGCTGTTGTGTGACGCTGAAAGGTAAAGTCGGGGAAATGTGTTTAATGTGTTATAGCGAGTTATTCCGGTTGGATAGCACCACACCTATCGCTTCTGACATTCGTAGTAGGTACTCGTAGTCTCGTAGTATCTCAGTGTATGTAAGTGAATGTTCGTATATTTTTATACACGCACATTTTATTTTGTTTAAAGGACTTCCATTGCGTGCGCGGTCTATCTTTGTGGCTTAGTTAGTAGAGGGATAGTTTGGCCAAGCGTGTGTTGACTGGGTAGTCGGTAACTTGTTTTTTACATTAGTTGTAGGAAATTAAATAGCTACAGTACTTACCATTTGTAATGTATGTAATACCATCTGTTCTGTGATGGAGGTTAAATAACTAAAGTAACTAATGTAAACGTTGTATGAATAGGTAACAGGTAACTGTTTTTGAGACGACGACGACGCGGGGGGTTTCGCCTACCGAGGATTAATTTGAGCTCGTAGTACGCGTGGCTATTGAGGGTCTGAATTCTTCGTTCACTTTAGACAAAGGTCGAGTCGCTAGATAGGGTATACGGTATCTGCCCTTGAGAACATAAAGTAATAGCATTATACATCTTTCAAATACCTCTACTCGGTCTGTTCGAGTCAAGCCATACAAGTAGCCTGACACAGTCGTAGACGTTTCCTCCTATCTCCATCGACGTCTTTTTCCTCAGATTACCTGCTATCCTGAATACAGTATTAATATAATCACAGGAATACGACACTGATTCTGTGATTTGAAGACCACTGTGACGTAGCGGTACCTACAGTGTTCGACTGCTACGGCGTAGGTCGCGGATTCGATGCCTGTTCCTGTACAAATATTTATTTGTATGCATGAATATGAGTAGTAGTATGCATTGATCTGGGTGTACCTATGTATAATATTTATGTATGTACTATGTACTACAAAATCAATCTGAATACAAAAAAAAAAGACAATCATTCAAGATCCCAACACAAGCTATTTAAGCGTAGGTACTTCGGGTCTAGATAGCGTGTAGAATATTCATTTTTTTCTATAATTCCTAAGTGTTCATAGGTGGCTTCATACTTACATCATCTTAAGGAACCTATCGGTGCCTGCCCCACGCCTAGAGACGGCGGCGCTCGTCGGAGAGACGCACTAATGTATTTCCCACGGTTTATCAACCTGACCCACCGCTGCCTGTAAGTAACTAACGGCTAACGGTATCGTGCAATTAAATTTTCAACCAATTTAACAATAAGTCATGTTTAAAAACCTAAAAAGCCACGCTTCGATGAATTAAATATAACTTTAATTATGGCAAAAAACGTACGGAGTGGCTTCTGCTTACGCGCCCCGGTATTAAGAGCTTCACAATTAATTCTTTTTAGTTCACAAATTCGTTTTATTAGCCACTTCAATCTATCTTTCATTAGCTACTACTCTTTTTAGAGAATGAAAGCCACTACCACTACAATAATATCTATTATGTTTTATTGCACCTACGTCATTTGATTTTGTGTACAGTGAACATTTAGATTTAGTTAGCTGAAAAAATGTAACTATACTATGCGGTTGGGCCCCATCACTATCTTCGGGGCCTTAAAGTAATCGTAAGTGAATAAACGAGCAAACGTCACTACTGGACTTTCTGGAATAGGTTATTATTCTAAAAGTAATAAATGAGCAGGTTAGTTGGGGTCCAACTAGCAGAATATAACGCTGAGCAAATTGTATTTGATGCTTTGATTAGTAATCAATATGCATGTCAAACAAACAGAATCACACAGAGGGCTCCTTAGTAACATGGGTCGCATATTACTAGCATTCGCGTTACACATTACCATCAAAAGACCTACATTCCGATATTGTAATAGACGGGTTCCAACCCGCAATCACACGCGACAAGTCCGACGTCTTAGCCACATACAGGCACCGCCACTGTGACTATTGTATTCACGTCATACATTGTGATAGTACAATTAGGGAGGGTTACAATTAGTTGCCAACAGGACAAACTCCTCGGTACCTGTGTCTGGACGTGCGGCACACGCAGTACACATGGAGGCTCCACCTGTCGACACTAGGCACGGCTGTGGGGCCGCGGCCAAGGGGGAGACGCATTGTGTGCCAGCCGTCTTGAATCACGGGTGATTACAATACATACTTGACATTTCGCCCCGGTGCGAAGGTAGATTTTTGATTTGACAGTTGGTAACTTTTGATGTGCCCCGTGAAACAATCAGAAACAAACTCAGATTATATAATCAGTAATTGTAAATAAGCTCAGCTCGAGCATCTGATGATAATAGCAGAGTGGGAAAAGAAGAGGGAAGGGCTCCGGTTGTTCTTGAGATGAGGAAGCAGTTTAAGGTCTTTATTCCACCAGGACATTACGTAGGATGTGACCCAACTGTCAACAGAAGCAACCCAGTATAGTTAGTGGACTGTGCAAGAGGAAAAGCAGCGTGTGGCCCGCGGTACTAGTGCTCTCTCACACAAACATACAATACATTCACCATTAAATGCCTACCATTAAATGTGTGTAGTGTTATCTTATCTATGTGCTAAAATGATGATCATACATTTGACGTTTATTTAATGACACAATACTTAATGGAATACAAGTATCCACCGGTGAATAGCCCCCATTGGTAGTGTCCATTAAAGTTTATGTTTATTTATTTATTGTTGCTAACGTGCCTACTACACACGCGGAGGTCGCTGCAACACTGTCATGTGCTTCCTCAACTCGCTCTACTTCTGATGCACTTATTTCTATTCAGTAATATGTGTATGTGTCAACATTAATGAAATTGGCCATTATTAGTTTGTGACCAATTGTGGGTAGTTTAAGTTTTATGGTCCTTCCTTCGGCTCAGTAGGCACTAGTGTCCCATTCACGTGTAGCATATGTAGCTCTATATATTAATATCCGTGCTGAGTGTGTTCATTATTAAGTGCTGATGATGACCATCACTGTGATCTAATGTTATTGTAGCTGCGATTTATTTTTGTTGTTTGTTTGTTGGTACAGTTTATAGTCCTTTGAATGATTTCAAACAAGTATTATAGTCATAAAAGTAGAAAATGTTTCATTACAGTTTTCTACAGGTAGGTATCCAAATTGTAAAACCTGGACCACTAGAGTCCGGAATGTTTTAGTGTCCTGTGTTCGAGTGGGTAGGCAGAGGTCGCTGTGGAGTTATCGACGATGTTTGTTCAGCAACAGGGAGGGAGAGTCGTGGATCTCGGTTCGGTGCAACATGCGACATGTTAATTTGGGCGATCTCGTTACAGGTTCAAGTTCAGACAAGTCGTCTATGGGCCGCGGTCAGTGACCCCGCGCCTCTGACGTAACACCCCAACTACTCATTACTCGTACGCCCGTCACCGGTCGCAGGACGCCCGGTGCCGGGACGGCATCGACACGTCTCCGACAGGTGACGGCTGCGTCCTCGTACGTCACTTCTAATTTAAATCATTAAACCTGGAGAACTGCCCAAACTCCGCCACGGCAAAAACTGGGCCCGCGAGGAATGAATGAAGCCACTGGCGAGTTTTTGCGAGTGACGACTGACGAGGCTCGACTCGGCGACATTCCTGGCGCGGGCCGCTCGCCCCGCCGCGCGTATGTAAAGCGGCCGCGGAGGAAAATCCATAACGGCACGCGGAAAACCCTTTTAATATACGGCACGTAAATAAGAGTGGAGACGGCGGGCGGGGCGGGGGCGCGGGCCGGCGGGCGGCGGCCGCCATTGGCCGCGGGCCGCGCCCCGCCCCCGCTTAAAAAAACCGTCGGAAAAAAGCCGCGCTCGCACGGCAGTGTCTCACGGACGCGCTCGGGGGGCGGACGCTCGCTCTCGACACGGCGCGACCCACGACCGGCGGCCGCGGCCGCGCCATGCCCGCGCTGGCTCTGCGCGACCAGCCGCTCGACTGCTCCATGCGCCTGCGCGACCTGCCCGCCTGGCCTCCGCCGCCCGGCGACCAGCCCCGCCACGGTCAGTAGCCGACCATCGATCCGCGCCACCTGCAGGTGCCGGCGACGGTAAACAAACAGTGCAGCGACTCCTCGGCCTCGCAGGCGGCCGGTCCCGGGACCTGACTGCCATCTCCACCGCCAAAATCGCGGGAGCGACGACTGTTTTAAAATTAATCGTATTACGTTTGTTATGCGCCTAACGATGTTATAGGCACATTTGGAATGCGCGTGCGCAAGTTGCTTGTACGTTTTTCACTATTTTATAGTTTCGCAAAAAATCGCTAGTGTTGATTTACGGATCTGTTGTTTGTCGACACTCACGCGTGAGTCAGCCGATTCGGTAAAGTACATCGTGTACCGCATCGCGTAAAAACCGCGAATTCGCCGATGTCTTGTGAGCCAGTGTTGATAAATTGCAAGCGTAAGTTTTGAACGGAAAACGACAACAAGTTGCGAGTAATGGGTAAGCTGTCTGATTCATTTTCATATCTTGTAGCAAGTTTTGACATCCGCGGACTCCTCGCCGAGCTCATGCTCGTATCGGAGTCGTTGTTTACGTCGACGTTGCGCTGTCAAACATCCCCACGATGTCATCCTGTCAAATATTTACACCTGCCTACTGCGACCCTACAGATCTTTCAATTTCTATTACATAGGTATTATCTACGCGTACCGTAGTGCCAAGTGTTGTTGGAGTAATGTCCTACACTTTTATTACCAATCCACAGGATTGGTAATAATTTTTTTTTAAGACAGCTTAAAAAATCTTCCTTCGGTTGCTATGACCTAATGCCCCGCCATCCAGTGCTGGTGTCCGCCGGCTCCACAGCGAGGGCTGACCTTGTCGATGGTAGTCTCGAAGAACAAGCTCCGTTGCGAGCTAAGCTCTCCATTGTACACCTGCTGTCCATTGTCTTGATTAGAATAATTAGCATAATTACAAACAACTACGATTCTATAAATGAAATAAAGTAGCTATGAATAATAAATGCATTTAATTATATTGTATTGAGGTTATTTCAATTGTTTCACAAGGTAGGTAGCTACGATATCTTAGATAATGTCTATGTTCATCATTTTGCATTGATATTTTAATGAAATTGTAAAACTGTTGTAACATTTCATTACTTGGCCAATTACTGTAAAAGCAAGTGATACAAGTCAAAGTAAGAAAAGAATTATAATGGAATTTATTGAATTCATTAACTTGATACCTACTTGTTCCAAGCTCTGCCCGTTGCAATGAGGATCGGGTGCTGGATGCTGTAGTGTATCTGAGTGTGAATTAAAATGTCCAATAACGGGTTGTGTGATAAAGTGTCCCCTAGCGCGCCGTCCGCCGGACGGAGCCGGGTGAGAGCGGTGCTTGCGAGACGCAGCTCGCATAAATAACTGTGCGCAAGTAATTCGACGATAATCCCTTATCAAGAGTTATGTAGGGTCAGGTGGCGTATTGTGATTGAGCGCGGGTCGCGGGCGCGGGTCGCGGGCGCGGGTCAGCGGGCAAGGGTTGGGTCCCCTGGGCCCGCGCCGGCCCGCCACCCTTCGCAAATAATATTAACTCTCTATATGCGCGCCTTTTGTCACCTGTCGCCGCACCGCGCCGCGCCAGCCTACACCGCACACAGATTTGTTCTCTATCGCACGAGTCGCGTCGACACCTACAGGGGTCGGCTTACTGACGATGACTCCACATAATGCCTTTAATACGAACCCTTCCTGGTGTTGACACGTCGACGTTTATATCAGCCGAGCATCTCATTGTGTCGAGTGGCTGCGATCTGATCGGCAGAGCTCCGCGTCTCGGCATCGATGTAATCATATTTAAAGAATTTCTCGCGATTAAGAGAGAGCGGTGATCGCGAGAGATCGACGACGCGATCATCACGAGCCTCTCCGCGACGAGAGCCGCTAGACAATACACTAATGGTGTTTTTATTCCCAACGAATTATATTAAAATTACATTCACAACGGCATCAAATCACCGTCGGCGAGTAATCGATGCGAGGTGCGCGCCGAGGTGTAATTCGGTCGTAATAATGTCATCTAACTAAGTGAATTAGCGGGTGATAGAGTCACGCATAGTTTACGAGCCTAATAACATGTGTCGGTGGCAATGGGCTGCTTGGCTCGCCTGCCGGCCTGCCGCCGGCCGACCTGCCGGCGCGCGGCTCGGGCGCATGGGAGCGCGCTGAACTTTGGCACGGCGCGCACCTGTCGTCGCCCCGAACGGCGCGCGCCCCAACGACCGCTCCTTGATAGCTTGTTTTGCCTTTCGGTGTCATTACCTGCCCCTTCCTGGCAGAGCACTCATCAGATGTGAGAATCAAACCTAAATCCTCTAATCTGATTTGACAGCTACTCGTTCTATTTGTTACGTAGTTCAGGAAACTTCGTGTCAGCCATTTATTTGTCTCTACCGAGCTGGGATTCTGAGCTAGCGCTAGGTAGGTACTAATTATTATGAGTTTAGTTTAATGGGTATAAAAAGCGAAGTAAATTACCCCGAATGCGCGGCGGGTGAAATATAATTAGGTTTAAAATGAAAACACTTAGTTTAATAATATCGCTTATTTTAAATAATAAATGACGACTCTGGAATAACTTATAACAATATTTACCTAAAGTAATATAATTAATACCGGCGATTCGTGTTCACTCGCCAGTTAACTTAGTTAAGCTTGATCCTACCACTTAATTAGTGTAATATAAAATGTCATTAATTAATTTATGGAATGTATCAATCCCAGCCACGTATTGCAAGTGGTGGGTTCACCTGGCCGAACCAGGGACGGCTGCCTTATGTGCACGATAAGCGGTATTACTTCATTATAATATAAAATCATAATTTGGTAATTGTTATCAATCAGTAAATATATCAACCACTCCGGGGCCATGGCTGTTAAAAGTAAACAATTCGTCATCACGAGAAGTGTAGTGTAGCTAATACAGAAAGGTATAAATAAATCGCAAAGTACCGAATTTGGTAGAAGTAGTTCGCTCCTGTGATGATGATGATGATGATGCTGGTGATGAGAGATTCATGTACCTGCACTTAACACTTAGTTACATGCCATGCCACAGGAACTGTTCCATACAGCGCAATTATTACTGTTTCCCATTATGAATTATTAAATATGTCAGCTATTCACGTGTTCGAAGCCAGAGTGACGGTAATGACGCGTAGTTGGTAGCAATAGTAATAATTATTAATTTTTTAATCATAATTATCATAATTTATTCGAATTACCTAATATATATCTCATTTTGGAGAGCTTAAGAAAACCCAAAATTATGAAGTTGAACATGTAACGCGAAGCTATTGTCTGTATTAAAATAATCAATATGTGTAGAAACTTGGAAGTTTCCGTTCCAAGGTGCTAATTTAATTTCATCGTTGCCCTTCAGTTTTACACTAATTGGCTACAGTCAAAATCTAAAGTGTGACGGGAATTAGTTTGATTTTTGTTATTATTTTTTTTATTTATTTATCGTACACCATTTAATACATAATTAATATCTATGACTACGGAACCAGTACAAAGGGCGGCCTTGTCGCTTATATTATTAGTATCATTAGGTCTTATTAGTAGGTATTATTAGTATTTTCTTGAACTTTATAGTTATTCTCGCACAGATTCTTAGTAACTTTAGTAAACATATAATTTGCTATCTCTACCAAATATTTGATTTCTTGCTTGGGAATAGAATCTAAAATATTATATGTTTGAATCGCAGTGGATTATTTTAAGAGATCGCCCCGGATTAACTCACATTTCCCTCCCGGGTTAGGCAGAGACAAAAGCCCGCTAGTTGCTCTAATTTCAATGGGAGTCGATTCTCTATTCTCTTTCTAAATCGATTTCAATAGAGTGGTCCTACTATGTATAGGCCACACATCCTCTTCCTGCAGCGATTCCTCGTTTTTGTTGCTTATAAGATCAGCCCAGTGGGATGACCCTTTGTTACAAGCCTCCACTAATGCCGTACTAGTTTTATAACTTGTAGTATTTTTTATAATCCTGAAGCAGATTCCATTGTTAGTCTACTAGGATAATTAACTATTAGTTCATAGATACTTCAGAACTCAGAATAGAATGTGACTTGTCCGAATGTTTGTATTGATAAGTTGCTGGAAGCTTGATTAATCAATCACGCGTCACAGCCCTCCGCTGGGCACTTTCCTGTCCCGGTAGGTACCACTGGTACCCTGCCTTCCGTCTTTCACTTCTTTTCAACTTTCACTAGTAATATTATTGAACATTTAGTCTATGATAGTCTCAATAACTTAAAGTAATTCAACATAACATAGACTTGTATTTATGTGGTAGTTAAAAATCTAATGTAAGGAGGTAGAGCATACAACTACTCAAATAAAAGCTCAGAAAAGAGCAGTCATAATTGTTATAAACCGAACGCTCAGCGTCATTCTCGTTATCCACTAAATATTGGCTAATGTTACCTAGAGAGGTTCTCCAGCATCCTGAAATATTTCTTAATTCATGAAGGACATTAACACTAAAATATATTAAACACATACTAAAATCTGTCTCAACTTTTTGTCCGTGGATAAAAGTCTCGCTCAACAAACTACACTGACTTCACTATTCACATATAATAACAATATTTTGAGACACGGGTAAACACGCACATCCATTGCTTATTTATTTGTCCAATCCTACACAAACAGGCACATTCATGCATACAAATATTTGCCCTCAGCTCTGTGCTTATTCAGGCCCTACTTTACTATCCTACGGTGCGTACAAGCTTGGTGCAGGGTGATAAGCTGCGCTCTGTGAGAATCGAACCCACGACCCCTGCCGCATAATATGAACAGGTCGTCAAAATATTATGACGTTCAATTCAAACGTTCCTCCGTACCGAGTGGTCCGAGCGGCCACATTAGAGAGACGCGCTATAAATCGTAATTAACTTCACCGAGTTGCACATATCTAACGTTTAATGGCGGTCGGTGCGGTCACAGCCGCGCTGCTAACTTGTATATCTATCGATAGGATGTAATTCGATGTTACATAAATAATACTAAATTAAATCGATATGACATTTCCCTATATATTCAGGCCTCATATTTGTTGGAACCTCGTTTAACTTTTGTCGGTATGAGCACATACCTTTATCATTATTTTTCGCGGAAATCATTAGTTGCCTCTAAATTTTCTGCTTCGTAATCCGGGCGCCAATTCCGTTTATTTCCAAAACGAGCACTTTGAAATCTGAGATCCGCTCTACTACATCTTCTTTCCATTATTTGATTTATTATGGTTTTTATAGAGGTGACTGTTGTCTTACCTCCTAACTCCGAGTGGGCTTGCACGAGATACAGATTTATTTGGCAAAGGCGAATGTGTTCAATGCATGTCATGTTCATTTATAAATCCATAGATTTATCCTTCTTTTCTACAATAGGCCGAAAACGAATTGTCACTTGTCTAGGGGGCAGGCAACCGTCGTGCTAGGCATACGTGTTCAATCAGATTGAGAAGTTTAGGGAAGAATAGGTCAAGAAGACTCGCACCGGCGAACATGTACGAAAACAATTTATGAGAGTAGTAAGCGAAAGGTGTATACAAGGGGAAGGATGTTGTGTCTGTTTACCCCAATAAAATAAAGTTTAAATTGAATATGAAGTAATTCCCCATACAATACTTTCTTAACACCACTTAGGCGGCAGACAAGCATCGTATTATTGAAGTACATACATAAACACGAACCGTTTTATAATGAGTGAATTAGAATGAGCAGCGCGGGGGTCAGCAGGGAGTTACAAAGTTGCGCTGAGTTGTTGTGCGGGGCGCAATACAGCGGAAACGGGCCACGCATGCTAATTGTACCTATGTACTACATAATTATGTGTATTAATAGAATATAACATCAATCACATGAGAGCTATCGCGAGGCAGTTTAGACCCATGCCCAACTAACGCACGTGTATATTGAGTCCAGTAGTTGGCACTAAGGGGCGCCGGGGGCCGCGATTACCATTCCAGTTGGTTCACTTAGAGCTCGCAACATGCCTACCTATTGTGACTTCGTTGATATTGCCGGACTGATTCTCCGCACTGAAGTCTAAATCACAACCATGATGTTCATACATACGAGTACATGCATATACTCACGCCTATTTCCCTCCGTGTTAGGCAGAGACAACAGCGCGCAATCCGCTTTCATTTAGATAGAGATTTTTATTTCAGACACATTCAGTTTTAGTTAAGGCTGTGGCCAATGCGTTACGGACCGCGACCTCTGACATAGTAATCGTCAGATATTGTCACATATTAACGTTACTTGACACGCAGTCTAGATAGCCATGCTCATATACGCACATAACACAAGCGTAGATCCTATTGTGACAGAGGCCGTGGTGTGGTGGCGCAGGCGCACACCGCGGCCGAGACAAACTCTCTTAATTAGTAGTTAACAAGCGTGCGGCGAGCGCGATAACGCTTCACAGGAGACAGGTTCGATGCCCAGTCACCGCCACGCTGGCATTGTTTATGTACCTGGTTCATCAACGCGTTAATAGAAATGTTGTGAGGTCAGCTCAGGCGGCACTCTGCTATGCAATAAGTAACCATGGTCAGAGCAATATGCCACCAAAAATCATTTTGGTATTGAGCAAAAGCTCGAGAATATTGTGTGAGTAGATGTGAGAATAGGACGTAAAACGAATAGAACTATTTTCACACTCCCACCCCATTTTGATTAATTAATCACGATTTTAGGATGTTCAAGCAATAATTTTTACCAGGTCAGCTAGTTCACCTCAATAAACTTGAAATATAGCACTGTCGTCGATTGACACGTTATCACAATTTATTTATGAAGGTCATACTGAAATCCTTCAACAAAATATGCACCCTCCGCGCACAACAACCCTTTGGGCCGAGTCCTTGCCAACTCTATCTGGATCGAATTGAACCCCAAATATTGGGGCATCCGATAATCAATACACTTCAATTAGAGAATATTCTGTTGTGCACTTTACACTCTGCAAAGTTAAATGAAAAAGTTTCGCCCTGAGGGGAATTCCCTCGGGAGCATGCAGAGTCGTGTAGTGGCTACATGGGCAACTGGCTGACGCAATTAGTTAGCTACATGACAGAGCGACGGTGGGCCTCGCCGGCCGACGGTCACACGAGATATGATGGGTACACACCAACTGAATAACGACAAACGAACGCGAATGAGATGAGATTTGTCAATGATAAATACTAGCTGTGTGTGTTTGTGTGACTTATTCCCAATGCCATTGGCTACTAATTGACATTTACTTTTAGGCCCGTTAACATATTGCAAATAGCGTAACGTGCTTAGTCATGAATATGAGAATTTGGCGACACTAGTATCCACGTAAACGTGGTTAAGGCTAATTCTCATTCGTCTGTTAGCCATTATTCACCTTGGTTTGGAAGGTGTGTACCTGGCATTACACAAGTAGATACACTTGTGATGTGAGCATAGCCAGAACGGCACCAACGTCCATCTCTCGCGGTAGTGCCAGTCTGCTCCAGTTCAGTTCAGTGCCTCATTTAACAGTGTCTGTCTTGATGATGTCAAGTTTGGGCGCAAGCGCAACATATAAGTTTAAACTCACTTAATTTTCATATTTTCACACTATGCTACACATGTTTTCGAACGTATTCAATATGTCAAAGACCCGAGGTTTGAAAGTGACACTTTTATTCGCACTTGACCGTTAGGGAATCTTTAAGTGCAGTAGCGCGTGTAAGAACTTGGTGCTACTATCTCTATCCATTCCTTCTTATCGCCTCGAAAATGCTGTGTAGGTATTACTTTCAAACACGTTTAACATATAGTCACTAGAGATGACAGCTTTATTCTGAACTTAAAATGAATGTAGCTCCCACGACTTATCACAGAGGTGTCAACAGTAAGTGCGCAACTGTTATCATCCTTAGTCTCATTATTTCTTTGTGTAATGTGATCGGCTCCCTATCCAACATAACTAATGCGAATATTTATTTCTCCCCGGAGCGACTGCCCGCGCATTATGCCTCACATGCCATAATTAATTATTATAGGTATTGAGCTAAACGTTTATATGTCTATCGAATTAACCAACTTTATCATTATTATAATAAATGCAGAAGTATAAACAACAATAATATAATCATATAAATAGCGGTATACCTATATGTTTTTTTTTATACAAAGCGATGGGCAGCGCCTGAACGCACTTACTCTTGCAGCTAGAATCAAGGAAAAAACAAATGTGCAGAAAGGAATTCTTTTTATTAATAACTCTGAAACTACTAAACAAACAGACCATCTGTTAACTAATAGAGGATAACGAGGTACTGAGCTTCAATGTAGACATGGCATGGCTCATGCTAAGTGTGAGGTCATTTCCATCGTTAAAAATTGGCCCAATGGTCATTAAATCAGAACATCCACGACACTCCTGGAGTCACTTTGCTGAGAGCTAACGCTACTACTGTACAAGTCATTAGTTTGGCATGTGTTGTTATTTACATTCATTTAAATTGTTACAATAAGTGTTATTTCTTGTTGACGTGATACTAATCTTGAGGATGTCAGAAATTCAACACTCTTAAGCGTTAGCTATTGGCACACTTTAGGAGAGCTTTCTCCTTTTGTGTACTTCTGCCAAATGTCTTGCTCAGGTGCGCAGGAACTGCTGGAACTACGTCACAGTATTGAAGTCGTTCATAGGTTACGGTCACCGGTCACCGCGCAGTCGAATTCTTAGTTACCAATGAAGGGCACAAAAAAGTGAGGCATTTGTTGTAATATTTCTTTTTGCACTAAACGAAAACGTTTCCACGGGCGGGCGTTACAGTTACAAGTTATTTTACACGTCGTTTTGTGTTCTGCCTTACCGGCGGCGGGCTGTTGTGAACATTCATTATTTTAACACGTCATGTATATTTGACTCTTATGAGTGCAGTAAATAACAGATTTAGACAGTTGAATTATTTTTATGAATTACACAGAGCGCCGACACCTTCCGCAGGCAGTACACAGTCCGCAGTACACAGTGCACCTGCACAGTACACAGTGGGTACACACGCATATTGTTCCGTGTCGAGGCGCCGAAACTCGACAGTGAAAGTACAAAAAGTCGCACACCTTCTGATGCAAATGTGTAATACGGTGTATTACATCACCACATTATTATTGTTCTGAAGCACGGATACATATTATTTTAATGAGTTATCGTTTTTTATGCGCGCTCAAAAACATAAATGAAATAAATCCGTGTGTCCCAGTTTCCTGGGTCGCACCGCTCCGCTCGTCTGATCTGTGACCACTATGACTATAATTTATTTCTAAATTGTGATAGAGCCACACACTGGTTGAATCGTGTGGCTTCGACTGCAAATTGCAGGGTCTGAGGTCGTAGGTTCGTTTCCAGTGTAGTGTCTATTGACATGCATTTAACTAGATGATTCTGTATAGTATATACGATAGATAGGTAATATATTATTTTCTACTTAGTTTGGGTCTCTACAGCTATGTAACTACATTTAACTTATTTTATAAATTCTCTCACATAAAGGAATATTAAAATATTATACTTACGCGGCACAACCTTACCAGACGCAGGCTGCGCGGAATAGATGACTTCTCGAGGACTTGGGGATAGTAAAATAGTTGCCTACCACCTATGATGATACACCCTGGCTGACACTAAACAATGCAAATTCTCACAAGTTTATCCGCAGGACTCTTTGAACAATGTACCTATATTTCTTAAATGGAACCGTTTCTGCAGATGGTACTGACATGAACCATCAATCTGTTGGACAGTTTTTGATGTGAGTCATCCACCCAACTGGTAGTTTCTGATAACAATCATCCACCCTTCGAACAGTTTCTATTGTAGATTCATCCACTCATCTGCCAGAATTTCACCCGAAAACCGTGTCAATATTGTTACATGTATTACGCTCACGTTGCCGTCGGACAAACAGAAAGACAAACACTACTTTAAAGTTTCATTTTAATATTAGTATGAGCGCTCTAACGAAACCAATCACGTTATATAAATGTTATATAAGGACGTGACCATCTCAAAACTGCACGCCTCCGCCTGCGTCTCCTCGCGAGGGTAGCTCTTATAACGCCAGCGTCAGCAGCGTTTGACTTACAGACCCTATTAAGTTGGGTACACACCAACCTACTGAAGGCGAACAAATGCAAAGAGTCCTTGTCCTTGTT
The DNA here is from genome assembly GCA_914767945.1 of Eilema depressum. Classification (NCBI taxonomy): domain Eukaryota; kingdom Metazoa; phylum Arthropoda; class Insecta; order Lepidoptera; family Erebidae; genus Eilema; species Eilema depressum. The sequence continues at coordinate 22,932,585 of OU612020.1, forward strand.
ATTGACGTCTATGAGTATAGGCAGTAGTCGAATTAATCATAAATACCAGCAGTATTACATACTGAAAGACCCCCTGAAATTACTTAAAAATCCTGATTCATGAAAGTAAAGAAATGAACCCATACAAAATTGTATATCACTTTCGACATATTTCATATAAATTATGAGATTCAATTGAATCCTCGCTTGCTTTTGTCGTGACGTGACGACGTTAGCCATGGTTCAGTGGATGTGTACCTGGCTTATTATAATGTGCATGGAACTGAAGTTCGTGTGTGCATTGTGCGTGCGCCTCGCAGCGAGGGTGCCTGTCAGTCGCTGGCTACTACGACAGTGCTGTCACTTCACTTGCTGTCTAGTGTACCTAATTGCCTTTATAGGTATTTCATTTAGTTGTGTTGTGAGTTTACTTACAAATTACGCGATGTATTGCAAACGGGCGCAGCAATCGTCAATAAGTACATCTAGTAACACCTGTGACTCATTGGATTTTTTTTTCCAACCAGTCACAGTGTTACTCGTTTGGGTGTTACGGGCTGGGCATATATCAAGTCACGGTAAAGGTATGGGTAGATTTTCCTTAGAACCTGTATGGTCAAAAAAAGTAATACATACATAATTAGTTTGTTCATTGTTGGTTATAAGCCTCAGTCAGGTCAGCAGCAGACAGGTACTCATCGATCAATTAGCCTATTGCAGTTCACTAATTGCAGTTCACTAATAGCAGACACAATTTGGTGAAGTACCTATGCTGTAACTTTGTCAACCAAAAAACTGTATTATTTATTAAGTATATCAATTTCTGTGCCCAAATAATGAACAAAATGAAATTATACCTACTCCAATGGTTCTAAATAAAGTTCGCCAATGTGAGCATAGCTTAGATCGGATTTTACCAGTGAAGTGCGAACCAAACTGAATACACTTTTTAACTTCACTTCTTCTTCACTTCCATCTGCGTTAGCACACATGTACTCTTAGCATGAATTTCCTAGACCTCATTATAGTAAGTACCTAATACAATCCTGTCAGTATAAACTAAAGTGCACCACTGAGTATTAGAGACTAAATTATCTAAAAAAGGTTAATTAATCTAAGTAGATATCAAACTAATGGACGTCCCATAATGCATGGGGGCCGCAAAAATACGATTTATCAACACATGGAAGACTGTTTACTTTTTTTTCTAATGTCATTTTACGCATTGAGCAATACAGATTTCTTATCAGTATAAAGATTAGCAAAATCAAATCTTCAAAAATTAATCTTGATGAAATAATGTTCTTCCACCCAGGAGCTAGACAAAAAGTGATTATATTTTTATTGTTAACTTTCATGACTACAGTCAGTTGCCTAGGATCTTGGGCTCATATATTTTATATCTCATAATTTTAAATGAGCAATTCTTGCATATATATCTGTAATTATATTTCATGTAGGTATGTACCTACATAGATATCTCGGACATAACTAGCGATTTGAATACATTTTTGTGTATATTAAGATAAGATTAGATAACTTTATTCGTGGAAACATGTGTACTGAAGATAGTACAGTATTAAAATGCAAATTTCAACATGCTCCCTCGATGTAGACGTACTAATGTGGATATTCGTGAACATTATATTTATAATGCTCTTTTTACTAACTTGGATATTTTATTTGCTCATGCATGAGTCATTGACTACATTTCAATAGGGCTCCGCCCGCGTTGATGTCTGTTATCGCAACCAAACATAACATTTTCTTTCCTTCAAGGTCCAAATTATCTCTGCATCAAGTTACATCAAAATAAAAATATCAAAAAGCGTAACAGACAGACAAACAGACTTACTTTCGTATTGATAATATTAGTATGGATTGAAATAAAAACTGCAAATATTAACATAACGGTATAGAGTGCCGTCTCCTCACGGTGGCAGGACGTTGCCTCTTGCCACTGCACCCGGGTGCGAGTGGATCCGTGCTCCGTGCCCAGGCGGCGTGACGTGTCACCTCGACACGCGACACGGCACCTAGCGTCCACTTGTCACGGCTCGCAACAGAAAGTTTAAAATCTGCATATTTATTTCACTACTATATCAATAGAGCTACGAATTAATAGCACCTATTTATTCGGTTCTATTTGATCTTTTGCCAAGTATAACACGCTCATATGTGCATGTTTATCGATCGCAATTTGCACAAATTCCTCATATTCTCTTAAATCGTGTTCCATATCTGCCTGCGTCGTCGAAGAACCATTGAAGGAATTTCTGGGACCCCGACCGGCTTTACCAGTCAGCCTATGACGACACCTACACATCAAAAATTATATTTTAGGTGTCATGTTAAAAAGGCAACAGTATTGCCATCTACCGGACACACTGCTTAGGAATCAATCCCAGGCCCGTGATTATGACATTACAAGATCAATTGATTGATTACAGGGCCCATACCATGAACTCTTAAAACAGGTCAATAATTGAACTGCTGTCATTCTACCAACTGCAAATGTCACTTTGGAATCCCTTTGTAATCCTATATTTTTATATGACAGTACAAAGTGACATTTGCAGTTGGTAGAATGACAGCAGTTCAATTATTGACCTGTTTTAAGGTTTATTTTAAGGCCGCAGGTCATTGTAATATCCTGACCTATTTTAGTACAAAATTACTATGTACGAGTAATATGCAATGGCATTTGTTATTGGTTTCGTAACGGCTACTGCACTTGGAGATGTCCAAGGTCACGGCGCACACATGGTGCAGTAGCTTAAAGCTCACCTGCCCTCCGCTTGTTTTTTATTTTTTACTGTCCATTATGACCGTAGTCATAAACATTATGGTTCAGTCAACATTTGAATGTATCTGCTCATTTACATACTTTCATTATCGTTCCTTCGCGTGGTGCGTTCGTTTCGACATCTCACTTGTCGATACAGTTTATAGATAAAATCATTGTGATTTCTGATGATTGGATAAGAGTGGCGTAAGTCGTTATTGGCAAATTCTCTCACACTCATTACCACCTTGTGAATTTGGTAATAAATGTAAATGTTTATGTACATTTAGTGACGTTCATAGCATGTTACAAAGATAATTAATTTACTGGGAATTAACGCTAGAAGGAAGATAGCATGTTACAAAGATAGTTAATTTACTGTTATATTAATAGCTTGTGTAATTCTAAATGTGAGTCTACCTGTCGTTTTATCTGTTGACTATGTGCTTGTAAAGTGACTGCTACACTGGTAATATAATAAGTTAGTGCGCAAACTTCTTTCAAAAAGACGAACTCCCACAAAAACCGTTGAATTCATTACCCAAAACATTAAAATCTCCTCAATCGCCCATCCAACCTCATCACTGCAGACTGCAGGTGACTAGCGCGTGAACCAACCCTTTATGGCTGTCCTGTGTGTACACTACTTACACTGTTTGGTGGTTTGGGAGAAGCACCTGTTTGCTACTTCAGCAGCCTTCTTATCCTAATCACAGTGGGTCGTTTCTGCTTATAATCTAAGAGGTGATACTTGAGAGGTGTGAATCGACAGAAAACGTTGTTTTTGTATTTCAAGTGTGTCCCAAAGCGAGGAGGCACTTGACGCGTTGAGTTCGCACCGACACCACCCCTCGGCAAGCAGCGACATGTACCGCATCGGCGCGCGCGCAACCTGACATTAACAAATAACAACACGTTCGAATATTCTCAGTATCTAATTATTATTATTTGATAATATTAAGTAATGGTGGAGGTGAACTCAACTAAGACTTTCGCGTATACGATTAACTCAAAATTTTACAGAAAGTATTTTTAGTAACGTTGTCCATCTTGCTTAATAGTCTCAAATGTTTTATAATATTGTAATCATCGAATATAAATTGTAATCATTTGGGACAAAAAGGCCCGCAGTATCGAACAATTTGAAATGTTGAATGATATAAATTTGCTACGTAGCAAGCAAGTGTAGAGCGTAGACGTTCTACACTGACTCGCTAATTTATAGACATTAATTCTGACAACATTGTTACTGGTATTATATCAGTAGCGAGTACTTACTGGTAAACACGCCCTGTATATACCGACATAAGCCTCGCTGTATCGTCGTGTCGTGGTGTCAAGGAGTCAAGGCGACTTGCAGTTATCCTGTCCCACAGCTGAGCGGCGGTGCGGCGGTGCCTCCACAACACGTGTGTGAACTTGTGCCTCCAACTACCGATCGATGCTAAATGTGGGCCGAATGTTGGCGCCCAATCTGGGCCAAACGTTGGCTGCGACGTCACCCCCAGGGAGGTGCGCCGCCGGCAGGGGCGGGTGGGGGACGTACGCAATTAACCACGGCCGGTCATCGACCCCGCAGTACTCGCCGTCCTGTGCGTACCGATACAGATGCGTGTTATTGTTGACAGATCGATGCGTGACGTCACACACAGCCTCCATTCATGAACACTTCGCTAATACGACGAGCGTCGATTGTTAACCACCTATCAGACTGACTCAACCTCACTTTGAGTGTTCGCTGCTGGTGCTGGTCGACTTGACTGCCTTTACAACGTCACCACACACCGCATCATGTGTACACTCACATTTCTAAATGTACCTACTTCAACTACGGCTAATGTAGTCATACTCTCTTTGGGATGTTCACTATTGCTCATTGAGCTAAGTCCCGAACAACGAAACTTACAAAAAGTGTAAACGCTAAATCTCTTCCAAGTAAAGTTTCCTTTAATAACTAGTTTAGATAGGAGCAGCGACCGCACTATAATGTAAGTAAACGCTTGACCGTCCCAGCTCGTGTGTCGTAATCGGGTGTGATGTAAGGTGGTGAGACGGAAAATTGCCTCTCAGCAACCCTCTGTGATGCGGCACTCGCCACTCGCCACTCGCTCGCGGAATCTAAACTCATTTGAGACGCCTTGAGTGTCAGTCTAAACGAAATACGGGTGTGGCCAACAGACTGACATTGCATTGAGCTAGCACGGGCCCAGTCGGTCTTGTAAACTTTATAAAGTGCTCAGTGGACAAGTCGGTCGGTGCTCAATCCATGTATTGCATAACTGTCAGGTAGTCTGTAGTCAATGATAATATAATCATTCTATAGAGACAGAATGATTTCATTATAGAATTGAATGACAATTTATCCTCGCGTGTTCACTTATTTAACATAGCTATGGCTAATGTGGGTAATTGAATGGCTACTAATAACGATCGTTTTATTAAATAGCGCACCTCTGAAAGAAATAAAACAGGTGTATCAAGTACCGTACACATTATTCATAATTATACAAAACAGTGCGAGCCTCCCCGGGTAGCCACCTCAGGATCTTGCACGAATGCTGCCCTTCACGATGCAAATTATATTAATGACATGTGTAGGGCTGGTTGTCTCATGGCGCCTCTAGACGACATCGCGCACGTGAACACAAGGTGCATGAGTATAAACATAAACACAAGTTTTATTAACACCCTATACAGTTACAAAAGGTCAGACAAAAAGAAAACTAACAAAAACAAAAGAGAAAACGATCAACGTCTCCCCCAACCGACTCGCGTATACGGGGTGCTCTTTGAATCACTTCCTTTGAATCATGTAATCAGACAAGGATTTCACGCAATACGCTGAATGTGTCGCACTCCCAACTCCCAGCTGTACACAAACGTTTGAAATTCTGGCTAATAAGTAATTATTTCTTAATATTTACGCCTGAAGGCGAGCTTATTGCCGTCTACTAGGTACGAACTCAGATAATGTGTTGCTACTGTGAGAACTTCATACCGAAACTAGTCAGGCTCTCTACTCGGCCCGTCCAAACTATAGCCTTACTCATGCCTTACCATCATCGAACAGCAGTAGGTATGTCTCTTCGGGCTGTATCACGCGAAGAGAGCTTTCTCTAAGTAAAAAAGGATTGCAAATTAGGTTTCGAAATTTTCGAGTCGCGTGTCACGCGCCGGTATGTGAATATTATGCGCAATGAAGTTTATTTAGTATAATTTATTGCATTTAAGACATCAATCACGTCGTTTATAGTCAAGAAGTAAAAACACAGTATTTTAATGTGGCGGTAGGTGCTGAAGCCCACTCACGCGCTCCACCACCAGGACGGTGACCGCAGACCACCCAGTTTAGCACAAACCCACTCAAATCAGTAATTTCACTGTGTGGCACAGTGAAATTACTGATTTGAGTGGGTTTGTCCATCTCCATTTTTTCTACCATCTGTACTAATATTATAAATACGAAGGTAACTTTGTCTTTCTGTCTGTCTGTCTGTTTGTTACGCTTTTACGCCTAAACCATTGCACCGATTTTGATGAAAATTGGTACAGAGATAGATTACACCTTGTGAAAGGACATAGGTCATGTTTGATCGCTATAACCGACATCCACGCGGGCGGAGCCGCGGGCAACAGCTTGTTATCATATTTATAAATCATTTCAAATCCTGACCTGCAGCGAGTAACATTATTTTCTTTTGCATGTGGCATTCCATATCCACTCTATAGAAATAGCGCAAACAAATACGAGTAAATGCCACGTAACAATCTTAATGTACAGTCCTCAGTTCCAAAGATGACAGGTCGGTCCTGCTAACTTCTATGGTAGGGCTGAGCCGCCCCTGGGCATATCGCAGCAATTACACTGATCTAGGTGTTACAAATTATTTCATATAACAGTTGCCCGGTGATCAATATGGGACGACGGCGTTTTAAATGATTTCTTTGTTTAACCAGTCCATCGTCGACATTTATGACGTCGAATGCCCAGTCACTAGACTCTGTCACTAAGTGTCACTAGACTTTTATTTAAAAATGTAAAGGTCATTCTCTAATAAAACATCATGATTTCTAAAAAAACGTTGTGCGCATATAGATGCTTTTTTTTAGTATTCATGGTCGTTGATAGTAAACATGAGATGTCACAGTACTGCCCGTGTGCAAAGCATGCGCCTGCGCGGCCAAAACGCCGACGGCAATCGATCACACACGAGGGACACCCAATACTGTTTTTAACTAATTGGTGCACTCGCATGTCAGATGTGGATGACGCACACACACGCACACACGCGCAGGTCGCAGGTGAGTGTCGCAGTCGCCTTCTCATTAGCACCTTTGCGTTTGTAATTGCGCGCGTCATCCTGGGAACACATTTTTGACGGCGACAATTACATATTTATTGCGTTCACGTACTATTTTCGTAATGTTATTGCCTATTGTCTGAGCCCGCGGTGACCGCTCTACGCTCCTGGACCATCTGTACAGTCGTATAAATGTAGTTACTGATAACAGATGACAAAATAACAGTGTCGTCAGTAAGCTGTAGGATGATAGTGATCTCCACGTACAGCTACATCGAATGTTACTAAGTACACGTGCAATCTATGAAGTTACGCACATTAAACAAATTACCTTTCATTACAATAATTATATTAAAAGATCTCGAGTCGACATTACCACCTCCCAGCAGGTTAACCGACGCCAGGAGAACCGACACTAAATTGTTTTTTAACGATATCGTAACCGGAGCCTTCAGGCTTCCCCCAACACTTGAACCGAGTTATTTCTTTGAATATCTCGCTTGTGGTATATTAACAGACCGTTAGATTACAATAATATTGAAAGGCTGGGGTGTGCGGTCCGAGGCCGCCCTCGCTCCTTTCAAATTGGATTTAAACATTGTGAATTACCTTTCTTTGATTCGCGGGTTAGCCAAATGGGGACGATTTATGGAGTAGCGGGGTCCGGTCCCGGGGGAGGCTCGGCGGCGCGGCGCGGGCCCGGCGCGGTAATTCACGCGCGCGATTTACTGCGCGTCCCGTGAGCGAGCCGACCCGCTTTAAATAGAAGCCCCGTCGTATAGTGCGCGCGCCCGGCTCTGCCCGCCGTGGGCCGGCGTCGCGCGTTAATGCGATCCTATCTTTTAAATCTCTCGGAGAAATAAACGGCAAGTTTCATGTCGGCGAACAAAAACCCACGAATTGGTGCGGCCCGTGGGCGATATCGATCGTACGTAATGTGACGGAGCCGCTCGCCGCTTTCGAAACAATTTGAGGTTACAGTAGTTTAGAGCAACGGTTCACTTGATTAACTTTACAGTTAGTGTTCAGCCACCGCCGGGTCCTTCCCGCGCCGGCCGCGGCCGCCAGCGCGCACGACTGCGCCCCCTACAACACATTGTACTGCTAATATTTTGGACGAATAACATACGCGAGGGCGTTAGTATGGCGTCCACGTCCGTCTTCGATTCGATGCACTTCAATTTACTTGTTATATTCTGAATATCATAAGCATCTACACGGAACTGTAAATATTTGTATTACAGTTTGGTGGTATGCCTCTATAGGGCCTAATCGGAACTGCTGGTCATAAATATAAGACTGAAAACATAATTAAAAATATTTTTATAAAGTATTACCTGAGTCTTGGCTGCCACTCGACTCTCGAGGCAGTATTTACAGTTTGTCGCGCGTATCATTGCCGATGCGCCCGCGCACGATCGCTATCGCCGCCCCTCCCCGGCCGGTGGCGCGGGCGCACACGCAACGCAATTACCACGTAATTATGTCTCGAAGATGAGCGCTAGCTAGCGCGCTGTGTACACACTGGCCACTTTATTTATTACCTCACATGCACGACGTTTAATGCTCCTTGTTTTATATTAATCCTACGGCAGCCAGTATGAGTGTATGCTAATACATTCTTATATGTCGCGATACTCTCCAACAAGTCGATATTGCAAATATTGATCAAACCTTGGTACAAAGACCTCGATCAATCGAGTCCATAGATAATAGAGTTCAGTGATCGAGTCTCACTTAATCGAACTCAGCTCACTTCGAATAACAACATTCGTGTTCGTCATTTGGCATGCCGTAAAAATTATAGACACAGGATAGGACCATTAATATTGCGAGAAATCGTCATGAGATCATAGTTGGCGCAGTCTCAGTTGTATTCAAAGCTTGTGTCCTTGTACCTTGGAACCTAGGGACCACCCACCTACTGTATCTCGTAATTTGGCTTGGTTTGTGCGGATAGGTAGGTTCGCCGGCCGTCCCCAAATCCCATGAGGAAAGCCTATATCGTTAATCGTATCTGTTTTAATACATTTGATGTGCAATATAGAGTTTCATGTAAATATCCTTTTATATGACTTGCCTTAAGTTATTATTCAGTCGGGTCCTAGTCTGAACAAATTCACCTGAATGTAATTAACAACTGGTTTTCTTCAAATATGGCGGACACAATTAAGTATGTAGGTGTTAATTGACCGATTTCTTGTACTTAATCGTTAGACTGTGGCGTAATTTATAATACGAATAAATTAATGCAATAAATACCTACTTAACGAATGTACATTTCTTCAAAATAACAGTGACTTGTAGTTCTGTTGGTCTGTGCGCGCACGTGGAGCTTTTCATACAAGTTGCCCACCGGCTATACTCGTGACCTGGCATCTCTTTAAAACATCCTCGGTCTAATTGGCATATGTTGCGTAGATTCACCTAGGTCGAGCGGGTTGCCAATTCGCCTCACCTAAAAGTCAGTTTCTTCCATTACTAAGTGCCCGAACTAAGTGCTGAAGATAGAGATCTTCTAGCACAACGTTACCTTATACGCTGTGAGTGTAAATGCATATTAAAAAATAATGAGGTGCCTGTGACTCTCGTAGTGACATAAACAGAGCTGGCCGGCTCGTAGATCAGCTGTCGCCGGGGTCCCGCGGGGCTCGTAGCTCCGGCCCGAGGAGGACCCGCCGGCGTCACGTGACTAGATTAAAAGTTTACTACTCGTTTAATACCACAGTTTACCGATATCCAAGTTATAACGTGAATACGTTAGTAATACTAGATTGTCACCTAGGTATGTTTGTAGGAGTATAACAGGCAAGAGCCATAAGATGGTCAGCCAATCGAAATACTAACAGAACAAAAGCGACCGCTGTGAAATGGTTAGGTGATCAATCATGCGGTCATGAGGCTGCTAGTTCGAGACGGACCTACTGTACTACTGCTCACTGCTGTATAAATGGGGTTGTGTATTTGATTCCCGATTTGGGCAATGCGTTATTGGATGTTTCTGTTAGATTAAAAAGGTGTTACTATGAGGTCCCACCAAGGTCGTTGGAGCCCAAGACTTTTTCCTCAGGGTCCTGTGTTCAGAGGACAGCCGCTCTAATAAAAGTCAAAATAGAGCAAATAAGATACCAAGAGCGTAACTAGGGGTCCAACGTGTAAGCTTCGGATGCACTCTTATGAGTATGTCAAAACAAACTGACGTGAGAGTATCAATCAATATAATTCCTCTGAATTCAACTTTGTACGCTTTGTTGAAGGCCGTTGCTACCGAGGCACTGTGGCACGGCCACGAGCCCCTCGCGACGCACTCCGCAGTTTATCGTACAAGCGAGTCGTACTTCACAGGCGCACTACGCGAGGGTGGAATGAGGATCGTTTTTCAAATAAACATAGAGGCTCTGGACCATCTATTAATCCTGAGCTATATCTGTTGTACGCAATTGTGGAGCTTTTAAGAAAGTTCCCGTCGCGCGGGGCCACGTCCCCGGACTGCCCCGGCCGCGCCGACTGTGGCAGATCGATTCTTGTGTAGTGTGTCTAGATGTTGCACACTATGTTGTGCATGTGTGTATGTATGTAGTGCGTGTATGTATGTAGTGCATGTATGTATGGCTCGCTACTGAAGCAATCGTGACACTTGATCATAGCGGGTGGCGGCTCGCGTCCACTGCGGCCCGTCTGGTCTTGAATGTAATTATTACAAATTATTGCTTTATTATTAATTGCAGCACGAGTCGGTTACTAGCCAACCTCCCGGGATTTAATAATAATCTCAGGTTGAAAAGAAATTAATGGAAGGATGCAATACAGTAATTTATAAAAATTAAAAAGAAATTATCAATAGTCTACAGGACATGTCCAATTAACATAGGTCTTATTTAGACATAAATCGATGTCCCTTCCAGTCGGAACCACGGTGGATCTCTTGCAACAAAACATGTGCATGTCGTGTAAACAAAGATAAAGGTCCTTTCTTATTTTTGTCGCAACACTCGCAACTAAGACCCGATTCATAATCATAACTAACACGTCTAGTTCAATATTACTTTGTGAGTCAACGTGAAGTACTACGCATGTATGAGAGCAAAAACCGCGGCGCGGGGTCAGCAATCGATTATTTCTGTAATGTCGGCCGGTAGTCATCGTGTTGACCCCACAATTTGGAATTCATATTAGGAGAATAATTTGGCGGTCGATTGGAGTCTATTATCTGCGGGCATTAGGTACGTGTACCTGAGCCTGCTACCGCGGGTCCGCCCACGCGCTGCCCGTAATCATTGTAATGGCGATGATTTCGCAACGGTCAGCGCACAATAGGGCAGCTGCGCACCGCGCGCTTTGTCACTCCGCAGGACAAGGGACAAGGGACAAGGAACACGGCGCGCGGGACACGGCGACCGTTGGCGTGGGTGGCTGCGCTCCAACTCGCGCGGGGACGAGGGCCGACCTCGCCGGCCCGAGAGGGACTGGCTCCTCACTGGCTACAGAAGCAACCCGGTTGCTCTTGCTCTCCATCTTTCATCTCTGTAACCTTGTTTTGTTGACGGCCTCTGTGGTGTAGCGTAGAGCGTTTAACTGCTACGCCGCGCGCCGGAGGTCGCGGGTTCGATTCCCGCTTAGTGTAAATATTTGTATTCACGAGTATGTCTATTAGGTCTGGGTGTTTCTTTGTACGATATGTATGTATTTACAAAAGAAATATGAATAGAAGTATGTAGGTATATGTGGTTCTAGAATGTGGCTAAAACTCATTACACAAGCTAGTTAAGCTATATCTAGTTTGGGTCTAGATAGTGTTATCTCTTCCTCCCTTCTTCTTACAATTCCGGATGTTTTAACCGGGGCCTGAATTTTTTTAAATTCACCAGGCATTGTAGGTACCATGCGGCGCGGTGCAATCAATTGACTGAATATAAAAACCGAGCTATCTAATCATAATCTAATGTTCACGCCCAAAGTAGAAAGTTCTCAAAGCTGATCTTGCGATATTCAAAGCAAAATAACGCGCAGCTTTCATTGACTCTAATTGTTCAGGAGAATTGCTCTGATTCACTGTAATTATCCAAAAACGGATGCTGGCGGTATCCACATATACCACAGTATCACCTCGTTCGTAGTGTCTCGGCTCACGACTAATGATGACGTATTGTTGCAGTGTCGGGGCGTGGTGACGTCAGCAGCTACTTCAACACACAGATGGTGCTCGACCTGAATGGTAAGTACCTTCTCAACCACCTTTACTAAGCTTACTACCGGCCGGGGTGGACCCCGCGCTTCATTAGAATATTAATTCAGGGCAGGGATATGTACCTACACTGACTATACAATTACATATAATGTGTCGGCGACTCTCGAGCGAAGTGCGTGATTTACGGCTTCCTCCGGTATGCTAGTCGCCAGGGCAGCGCGCTGCAGGCGGCGCGAGCGCAGGCCAGCGCCGTCACCGTCACGGTGCGAGACAAAAGGAGGACATAATTAAATTATTTGAGATTCACACCCGAGAAGGTTTTTGTGCGGCGCGCTGCTACCGCGCGGTGACACCGGAACATTTCTAATTTTCAAGTGGATTCGTTTTTTATTCGCGTTAATTACGAGATGAATGGTCGCGGCGCGGCGCGGGGCGTGCGTCACGCCACTCAGCGGCGCTGTCCCGCCCCCGCACCCCGCGCTATTATTCAAATCGGGCGCGACAAAAAAGCCGATAACATCGAGATTTTCCATCTGTCACACTCCGTGCTCGTAACGTTCGGGTGTTTTTTATCGCCCGCGCCGTCCGCCATCGCGTGGTGCTGGTGAGGACGCTCCTTCGCCTCTCGCTCCGGGTTCTAGCCGACTGGCTGCTGGCGCTGAAGGCAAGGTTCCATACATTTCAGTTTAGGTATTAGTTAAAATAAAGAAGAGCGATGGCAATTCTTCTATTTAAAAAGTTTCATAATAGTTATTGAAGTTATGCAAATCATATTAAACAAACTAATTACACGAGCGATATCAGTAAAGCCCTGCTACTATTCGATGACCCGTACCCTTAACCTGTTATACTTCATTCATCGGCGAAAAAACGCGGCCCGGCAGTCCGGGAGACGCGTGAGTCAGCAGCTTCCACGCCCGCCGCCGCCTGGTGGCGAGCGTCCCACTGATAGATGTTACCGAATTATTTTCAAATTACACTCGAGTTTGTGCCTCGAAATTAGCCGCCGCTACCGAATTACGTGCGCTCCACTGTGCGTGTGTGTGTGTGTGTGTGTCATACGCACATCCACACCACACGCTCACTGTCGTGTCCGTGTTTGGTGTTAACTCACTCGGGGCAGGAATTCCAGTGTACTTCACAATTCATGCAATATTATAAACAAACGTTTAAGTACAATTTATTCAATATTGCGCCAGTAGCGTTCTAGCGTTTACAAAAAGTCTGCTTTACTTAACTATGCGTTATTTCCTAATGCATTTTCATACGTTTCATAAAATAACAAACCTGATGTATGGGCGCACTATCCGTCTAGTCAAAGTCAAAGTCAAATCATTTTATTGTGAAAATGGGTACATCTATCTGAGATATATCTAGCTGAGATTACTCTTGCTTGTTAGTTCCTAATGGCAGTAAATGGGGTACCTAACCATAGATTATGATGATATTATTTGTATGAAATGGGAGATCACTTCGGTAGCAACATTGAACCAACCCATGATCTATTGACTTCTGATGGTCAGCTGTGACCGTCTATAAAATAACATCAACAGAAGGAAGACAAACGCTGAACAATAAGAGTTGTTTAACTGCCAATATTTTGGAATTTTCCTCCGTCTCATCGCCGCCCGTCGCGTCGTCGTCGTCGGCCAGATTGGCATTTGAACAGAAATGGCTCTGTCTCACCTCCTCCGGTTATGTTTATTGACTTTTTGACAACTTTAGCATACAGTTGTTTAAGTACTAGAAGTTAAATCGTTCTGATACCTGGGTGCCAATAGATATAAATAACCTGCAAGATATAAATTAAATGCGTTACCAGGTATGCGCGGTGGATGCCCACTCGGCACTCCGCAGTGCCAGGCCAGCACAGAGGCGACATAGCTTCGTGTAATTTCCTATGTAAATGTGATCACTTGAGAGTGTCACCACGTCCACAGGACGCTGACGATGACGGCTGACGGCCCGGACCTTCGACCTGGTGCTACTCTCCAGTTTAGTATTCGTTATTATATAGTCATTTGAATGTTTTCGGCATTCGATTTCAATAATATGTTGACATGACAAAAATTTGGACGGTTGTTCTTTCATTCAGCACTCAGCCCACCCAGGGCACCAGGGCTTCGATGGTGCACCCTGACAGAAGGTTCACTCGACCAGCCTACTCGTAAAGTTACAAGTCGCGCCTCTATTAGAATCTCTATCGTTGTCATTCAAGTACGTCACTCAAATGTACCCTGATCTCTCTGTGGCCGAACAATGCAGCATTTATTCCCATGTAGTAGTTGTAGGAAACACACATTCTTAGACAGTGGATAAACAGTAAAGGATTGTACTCCTTTACTCATTGCGCTAGTGAGTAGTCCAAGCCACCATATTATGCTTACGAATGATTTTACTGTCCCACAATTTTCTTGAATAGTAAGTGCCTACATAAGTACATGCAATCCCTATCTAAACACACTAGTATTACATGTTTGTTGTTCGGTTAGAACTTTGCAAAGCGATAAAAAAGAAGCTACATGTAGCGCTGGGCTCTATGACGCGTGACGTGACGTGAGTGACGTGACGCCGGCAGGTAGCTACGCACCGTCTCGGCCGGCACGCACTCCCTCACTTGCTCCCAACAGCGTACAGTTACCTTGTAAAGTAACTAAACCTAAACACAAGACCAATTTAGAATTTTCCAACATAATTTAAATTTGTAATTATTTCAGATAAGTTTAACGTATCATCTACATATCAAAATTAATTACGTTTTGCATATTATACGTACCTATTACTCATAACATCATTATTTTAATTATAAGTATAATGCGAGTACGCGGAGCAATTATATTTTGACACGAGATTACCTACACTTTATGACGTTTGGCGTATAATTCATTTTAATTAGTTCCCCCTTATTTCAGACATTTAGTAATAATATAAAGAGCTCGTTTGCATACAGCCAGATGCTATCTGCCGCACTGCGCCGGAGAGCGCGGCCTGCTCCTCCGCGCGAGGGTGCCCCTCGTCAGCCTTTCGGCACCTACTGGTACTCACTGTAATGTCCTTCAACATCATCATTCTCATCACATCTTTGCTTCAAGTTTTTAGACATTTGGTAATTTAGCCGGATGTAAAGGAGTAGGTACCTACTTTAAAAAATATGAATAAATAAATAATAATATATGCATACACAATATACATAATAATAATACATCGCGCTAAGCAACAACTTAGCTTCAGATAACAATTACTCACTAGTGCGTCCTGTGATATTTATGTTCCGTGAGCTATTATTGTATCTCTATGTGTGTGGGTACACGGACGGACCGCAGGGTGCGTAGCTCGACCAAACTTCCAAATACGTCTTGATACTATCGAGGGAAGAAACCTCCTACTGAAACTGTTAGGACTTCATGTTCATAATATTTTTATGACTCAAACTATAACGGACAGCCTCAATGCACTCCGACTGTGCTCAACTTGATAATGTATTCATTTAATAAGATGTGGGCCACAGACATCTCTATAATTTGTGACAGTCGCAAGGAACTGCTCGGTGTCAGGTGTGACTTTCATGGACCAGTGTGAGTTTACAATTTATACCGCACTGTTGCTGGGTCTTAAAATTAACAAACAGTACGTTCCTGTGCCAAGTATTTCGTTTCCAATCCCCTGGTGGCTGAGGTGGTGCCCAGAGCGCGCTGCTCTCGCCACATTGTACAATATTCTCTAAGGAGAGAATATTGTAATTGTCTTGTCTATTTCTAAGTCTTGATGTGTTATCGTCGTATTGTATAAGGAGACTAATTTATTTACTCATTTATCAAGAATATTTACATAATGTACATAAAATTAACAACATAATTAAGAATAAAATAACTTTTATTGTACCCATTAAAAACTAAATTTAAAACGCGTCGTGGAATTCCTCCGCATCGCATGCCTCTTGTGGCAATGTTTCCAGAAGACTGGCAGTATTGCCACGTTGTATGGCAATGCTTATTCTCTGACCTAAAAACGGGCCAGTCTTCTGGTCACAAGAGGCGTCGACCATACGCTTCGCAATCTCCCTGAAGAGATTGCGGGCACTCGGACCCCATGACCCCAACGTTTCGACTCCAAACGGCACAAATTCATAATCTCGAAAGAGATTGGAGTATTTGCGCTCATTTTCCATGGCATTATTGACATAGGTACCATACCAATGACTCTTGCCATCGTCGCGTAGGTGGCCAGACTGTATTAGGAGACAGTATACAACCTCTATAGGGTCTAATGCCCGTTTTCACCAACTATACTTAATTTTAAGTGACAACTAAGCAGTCCCCTAAGGTTTGGTGAAAACGAAATGTTACTAAGAGTTACCTAACTTTCCTTAGGTGGCCCCTAAAATTTAGGGGACGTTGGTGAAAACGGGCATAAAAGTCTCTCTCTAAACTTAAGAGCCGTTTGCCGGTGGAGTGGTCGCCATTGCACTCTCCTCTGCCACTCCTCTGACATCCTGATGCGACCCGACTTATATCTTATTGTTTATATGTATATATTATAAATATATAAAGTCTTATTTAGCATTAATGTTTGCGTTGCATTTTATTGCATCATAAAATTTTGGAAAACTTGTACAAAATGGAAATAATTTAAATCTAAATTCAATTAGGTATTCGTAGTATTATTCAGGAATGATGAAATTTTAAGCACATGTGGAATAAAATTTTAAAAGGTAAACCATTTTGAGTTTTATATCTCAATGTACTTTTACAACACCAAAGTTACAAAAAATCGTGAAAGTTAGTGCTTCGAAATAAGCAGTTTTTTTAGTTTGCAGAATAATTACCTACTTAATTAAAGTTCTTCAAGTTCTCGGAGTTAACCGGGATGACACTATTAGTTCGGGTTCCTATAGATACAGTCAACAAAGGAGATACGGTTGCACCTTTTCAAATAAAGTTGTATGTAAATGTGCAACCGTATCACTTTTGTCGACGTACATACATAACATTCGCCATAGTCTTGTTTGAGGCACATATCGTAGCGTCGACGTCGCGTCGGCCCGGCTCGCCCCGCGCCCCTCGCCCCGCGGCCCGCGCTGGCGCCTGCTTCAATGAATCTGGTTGAAGGCCAGGTTAACGCGCTGCTTAATTACTTCACATTAATATTAGTAATTAGCATATTACGACCATTGCCGCCGCCGACGCCAACTACGACGCTCTCGCCAGCCCGCGCCTGGTCGTGAGTGTCGGATGAAACTACCAGTGGGCAGCAGATGAGCAGACACCTTCAGTCTCAGACTGCCAGCGATACTATAGTAGTTGACGATCGATCAATGAAACCGTTGCAAGATGAGATGAGAAGTAGAATAGAAAGCGAACTCGTTATCAATCCAACACAGCCCCAGCTCTCGTCGGCGACAAGCGCTGAGTGAGCTGAGTGAGCGCTAAATATTCATGTGAAAGCACTTGGGGATTACTTGGCCCAGATCTAATTCGCAAAATGCTGATGGAAAAGAAATTGTATACTGAATTTTAAATAAGAAACAACACACGAACGTGTACGCATTTTAAGTTGTTGTTTTAACATCGTGTTACTTAAACAACTTATCTCGACCGTTAAAAAAAAACGCTTGTACTCATCAACATATTCTATTATTTCTTGGCTCTCATTCAAATCTCCCTAATTATAATTACGCTGTTATGAGTTAGCGTTGTGTCCGTTACTCATTTAAATTGTTAAAATGTTCTCAGAATATACTTTGTTCATTAACTTCATTATTTGAAGGTTTTCAATAGAAAAAGGCGCACTGCGAGTTGTTGTACAACGTGCTCACTGATGCTAATTGTTGACCGCAATAACATGCATATTACGTTGTTGGGTCACTAACAGTAGTAACAGTACACAACGTCAGCGCTGGCTCACGCCTTCTCCCTAGCGGGTACCAGCCAGCCCTCTGCGGACACAAGTCCTTGCGCGCCTCGCGAGCGTCTCCTACCATCAAACGGTTCATACCAGCCCACCGAGCCAGGGTTCAAGCTTCTAACGCAAGCTTTTGTTCTCAAACATTAGTAATTTGTTCTGTGTGTGACTTACGACCGTCGCCCTGCCTAACTTGACCTGACCTGACCCACACCATAGAAATATCTTTGACACTTAAAATAGGTACCTAATTTAATCTATTACAACGTTTTTGTAGCTGACTGTACACAAATACGTCTTATTTTCACAAACGCGCGAGTTGATGACACAAAAATAATTCAAAATCGAAAATTGCCAACTCGCGCGCGCTCGCGAGATGGTGAATGACTCATTTTCATTGGATCAGTGCTTATCAGTTCATATTATAATATCTCAAACCATACACCGCTTTAGTATTTGTTTTACGATGAACTTAATATTAACTCCAAGATTATTTAAATAAATCCATGCTAATATTACAAATGCGAAAGTAATGTCTGTCTGTCTGTTACCTATGTTTTCACGCCATAAATCGCTAAACTGATTTGAAGGAAATAGCCTAAACGATTAGAATGCGACGACGCGTATGTTTGGTCGCGATAACCTCCATCCACGCGGGCAAAGTCGCGAGCAACAGCTAATACTTATGAGTAACATAAAGAATTCAAAGTTTTCGTCTGGAATCCTCTGGAGTCGCCGCCGGGGCCCTCGCGGCTCGGCGCACATGTGTCTGTTGATGATGTTCGGTCTGAACGACTACTCAGTAGCATAGTGGCTTGTCGCGCTATGCGATGTACTGTGATGGCGGTGTGCTCGCTGCACATCGCGCGGCTTGCACACTGACGTTGTTAACTAGAACATTGAAAAGTTAGGTGACTGCCCCGTGGCACTACCCAATGGCACTACTGGTAGTGTCAAGGGTAAAATTCTTGTAGATTTGGGGTTGTATTTATCAGAGTAGGTATGCTTTTTTAGATATTAAAGGGTCAGTTTAAATTTAAATTCTAGTTTCTGGGGTTGCAACACTTGCAACCCTTGTCCAATGGCCGCCATCTTGGAAAATAGGAGTTTTACGGTATATCTGACCAATTTTATCTGTAGGTCTCACAAAAACAAATGTAATTTTTTTTTGGGTTGCTAATAAAATTATCTGCAACTTTCGTCAAGTATCTAACTTTAGTTTAAACTCCAATATTTTGGTAAATTCGTTGTCAACCACGTTGCGTGCCCTCCTGCGCCTGCGCAGAATGACAAGTGTGTCGTGTAGACTATTACATAAGAATAACAGTTTCTATTATCATATTATACTTTTCATAAAATTACCTCACCCACTTTGATTTTGATATTGAATTTTTGCGGGCAAAATTAAAAAAGATCAGAACTTTTGTTAAAACATGTTAAATATTATATTGTAGGTAGGTAAGTACATGTAGGTACTTAGTTAGATGAATCTGTGACGGAGTTCTGAACTTAGAGAACAGTGTAGGTGCGACTACGATAGGGTTGCCATACGTCCCCGTACGCCGGGACATGTCCCCGTTTGAGGCCTGGTGTCCCGGCGTCCCGGCCAATAAGCAAATTGTCCCGGTTAAACATTTTTAGTATTATATTAGAGAGCTGGACTTGGTTGGTAAACAGTAATATACCTACAATAAACGCGACTAAGTAGCTAGGCTATTAATACGTAGATAGAACGACGAAAGCGCTGATATTTTTCCATACATGAATATGTTAATGAGTAATAAAGACCCCGGGGCCAATGATTTTACGAGAAAAACGCGATGAAGGACAGATGGCGCTCATACTTCCAACGACATGCTGAATAAGCAGCAAGAGGTGCATCCACCAGACCTCTTTCCGAAACAAGGACTAGTGCCACCGATAACGCCTGCAGAAGTACAGACTCGGCCTCGACGAAATCCCCATCGAGGCTTGGAAGGCAATAGGTGCATTGGGTGCTCGTGGTGTGAGCATTCTAACAAATCTGTATAACCGCGTACTTCTCACCGTGAGATCCTGAGTCAGTGGAGACTGAGCTTCATTACGCCAGTATTCAAAGGCAAGGGATCGGTGCAGGAGTGT
This sequence comes from Eilema depressum, assembly GCA_914767945.1. Taxonomy (NCBI): domain Eukaryota; kingdom Metazoa; phylum Arthropoda; class Insecta; order Lepidoptera; family Erebidae; genus Eilema; species Eilema depressum. The sequence continues at coordinate 22,952,860 of OU612020.1, forward strand.
GGTAGTAACCGCGGTATAAAGATAATGTCCCACACCATGAAGCTATAGGAGCAGATAATCGACTACCGGATCCGACAGGAGAGTACACTCTCGGAGTGTCAGTATGGGTTTCGTCCCGGGCACGGGATCATTGATCCGGTGTTCTCCCTAAGGATTGTGGTGGGGAAATACAGGGCGAAGAACACGCCCCTGCACTGCCTATTCTTAGACATGCAGAAGGCCTTCGACTGTGTTCCTCGCGCGGTGATCTGGTGGGTAATGTGGGCTAAGGGAGTTCCAGAGACCTACATTGACACCATCCAAGATATGTATCATGATTCTGGTTCCGTGGTTCGGAGTGCTTTTGGTGACTCAAAAGCCTTTTTTGAAAGAAAGAAAAGAAAGAAAGAAAGAATTTATTTGCTCATAAACATGGTACGATACAGATCTTAATGTTGGGATCACCCGTGACGCCAGTCATTTCTCACCACCTGGCCCACGCGGAAGCAATGCGTGCCCTGATGTCGTATATAGTCGATTTCACTGGTCACATGAAGTACAGATCCCAGGTACTTAAACCGAATCATCGCCTACGCTAAACTTTCTGTCACCGCTACATTTAGCTTCATACCACCGTTCTCAAGGGCTTCCTTCTACACTTTCACGTGGTTGAAGGGGCAGGTCTATAAGACGATCATTAAACCTGTCCTCTTACATGGTTGTGAGAGCAAGAGCGTAAGCACGTAAGAGCTGCATGTCACGGAGATAAAAATGCTGCGTGAGTAACTCTTGCAGCCGCGGCAGCCTTTATGTCCATGACATCGCAGATAAAATGCAAGAGAGCCGCCTTCGCTGGTGCGGCCACGTCTTGCGGCAACCGCCAGGATACGTGGGTAGCAAATGCCTGACAATGGCACCCCCGCCGGGTCCAGGTAGAAGCGATAGGCCCAAGAAGTCCTGGGTTGACGTCGTGGAGAGTGATATGCGTGCAAATGGTCTCACTACCATGGACGCCCAAGATCGTGTCAAGTGGAGGAGGAAGAGCCGGAAGGCGGACCTTGAGCTCCGTGGTCATCTTGGCCAGGGATGCAATCGGGAGAAAGCGTCTACATGAAGATGATGTTTAACTTAATGTTGATTTCGTCAAAATATTTTGTACAATTATCAGAAGTTTATGATAGTTTCTGAAGAATTCTGATAATTTTTCGCCTTTCAGAAAATGTATGAAGCCCGGGTCGCTGCCCGCTTGTTTAATGGCAGTGTTAAAAGTTGTTGTAATAAAAGTTCCTATTTTTCTACCTTTACTAATTTTTCTTCAAATGTCCCGGTCTGGGTCCCCACACTTATGGCAACCCTAGACTACGAGTACAATAAACAGTTCGCGCTCGTGCGTGCGGCTGGTAGGTACCTGTACTTCCAACTATTAGATAATCTGTGCCTGTACCTACACGACCTGCTTATGTGCTACCTACGTTGCGGTAAATAACGACATGCAGATATGTCTGCGAGCTAGTGACGACCGGCTGACTGCCGGCGCCGTGCGAACCGATTGTTCTACACTGTTGCAGCTTGCAGCGGCGCCAGCGCCCTCGCCGCCACTAGCGCGACACGTGGCTCGGGCCGTCCCTACTACCTGGGATATCTGTGCTACTACCTATAGGCATTTCTGGGGAAAGTCTCGATTGGGATTCTGAATTGAGTGATATTGTTCCAACAAGTGGCTCGTGTGTACCGTACTCGGTGCGCATGCGCGGGCCGCCTCATTACGCGCGCGCCGCGCATCTCATTAACGGCCGCTGTCACCTGTCGAACCAAAAAACCGCAGCGCGCCTCTAGTTATGGGCGCGCCGTGTATTTGCCCGCAGCGACATGGACTCGTCGCGGATCCCACTTTGCATTATTTGCATGTACTTTTGGGGCAATAACTGTCCGGACCTTACGCAGCGGTACCCACATCTCTCCGTGTATGTATTTGCATGCGTTCGTCTACCTGCGCATGCGCATCTGCCTGCATTTTTTCCGTCGGGCGCGCTAACAACGGCTCTCGCATATTTCTTTCTATTTCCATTAGTTTTTGTCCCCGGTGAGACGTGAATAACATTTTTTTCTGTGAGATTTATTGCAAAACGTGCATCAGTCTCTCGTGGAGATTACAATAGCGCCATGCTAATGGTGCGGGCCCACGAGCGACCGACCGAGCGACGACGTGCCGCGCGGGCCCGCCGCCGCCGCCCGCGCCGACGCGCGGCTGCAGGCAGCAATATTGTCGTATGTGGGCCACGCGACTATCGCTTGAAAAACGCTCAATCGATTATATCATAACCCTATGTTTTATTACATAGTCCTTTTAGATACATATTATTTTTCTTTTCGTAAATTAGGTATACACACTAAATGAAACAGCCAGATCATCATTCATGCAGACAAATATATTTACACCGCGCGAGTCGAACCCACGACCTCTAACGTAGCAGTCGAACACTCTGCCACTACGCATGTGGAGGTGGTGGCGATTTTTGATACTTTTCTAGTTACAATTAAATTAAACCAGAGTGCCTAGTGCGAGTTTCTTTATGTTTTTTTAATTGCGAGACAGAACAGAATTGTCCTGATCCCTTTCAGTTCCGTCTATAATGAGAAAGTAAATTACGTGATTAAATTAAAAAATAACAAAGATCATATCGGCCCGTTCTCTCAACACTTGTACAAAGGAACATTGTGAAATGTTTGTAGCAGCCTTTGTGATACTTTTGTTGTAAATTCGTTGATTCTACATTTCTAATTTCATTGTCGATGTTTAGTCTCCAATGCCAATCTCCTATTCGAGGTCGCCGCTCTGGGTGTCCCCTACCATGGCCTTTAAGAAGCCCTGTGTACCTTCTGTACTTCTGCAGCTGGAAAGAAGCAATACATTAAGGTGATTACATACGCAAATGACTTTGACCATACAAATGCTCAAGGTCGTTGGCTCATATTTGAACCGTAAAAATCAGTAAAACCAATTTTAATAGCTAACTTTATAGGCGACGATTACAAACTAAGAAGGTCACGTCATTCTAATACACTTATTTAACATAATATGTCAAATTTTAGATTATTTGGATACATATTTTAGAAAATATTTGGTTTCATAAGAAAGAGTAGAGTGATGTTCAGAGCCTCTTTTCTACTATTTTCTCCTTTATTATTTAATTTATGAAAAGGAGAAGTTACTCTGTATATCCTGTAGTATCCAGGAATGTGAATTCCAGAGCTGTAGGTTTCATAGTTAATAAGAAAAACGGTTTCGAAAATACCGATATTTCGATGCTGATCTGATTCGGGGCCTTAAGGCACTCTCATAATAGAATTATCGGATATAAACTCCATGCGCTGAGCTCAGCATAAAACAGGAGTATATATACACCAATTATACTACTATTGTATAATGAAACCAGCCCTCTTACAAGACTAGCGACAGTTTAAAAAAAAGGAATCGTTAGCCAATTTAATGCGATGATTAAATTAAGTAGTGCACTGTGCATTTTATGCTCCTATTTGAACAAGCCCTAAATGCCGATGACCCCTGGTGGGCCGGGCTAGTGTTACCACAGGTGTTACCGTGAGACCGCAGGTTACATCTACCCAGCCTCGTGCCCCGCGCTGGTGCTGCTTCACTTCTCGCTTTGCCGGGTTCTACCTCACACGCGTTATAGTTAGTAGCAATAACGAGAATCTCAACTAGCACTTACTTTTTGTGCTTCTTTATTGAATTTGTAATGTTACGTCTCTACATCTACGGAATTAAATGTCAATCAACGTTTTATTTCGTAAGATGCGTGTGACGAGGCCTGCCAGCCGCAAAAAAAAAATACACAAAAAATAGAGCAGACTTCTTTACTTATCGGTAGAACCTTACGTCTGGCTTAATGGCAACTAATTCACAACTTAGATACACGGTAGGTGCACTGAAAATGTACCTTTTTACATTACTGCGGTGGTGAACTAGTGTACGGCTCGCATGGTGCTCAGCAGCGCGCCGGCCCCACAGATATGATCGCCATAAATGCATTATCTACTCGGCGCGCGGCGCTCGCATCATTGCCTTACCGACCGACAGGTAGTCGTGAACGCTCCATTGTGCGAGTGCCCCTGCGCAGTGATTGATACTACTCGTACGTATTCAGGCGCGGGACAAAAAGCTTCCTGGCAAAAAAATACATGCGAACTGTTCGAACGTATGCAAATCTTTTGTTAGACGGGCACCGGACTCTCGGCTTTATGTTCACCCAAATAAAGTTTGGTTCTGATATGAACATTTGGGACGTCCCACGTGCGGTCGGGCCCGAGAGCCGCGGCACCTACATTCTAGGAGCGCTCGTAAATTTGAGGAGCGCGATACCCAGCGCTCCCGTAGATGCGCGCGGTTATGTTGCCAGTTCCCGGAACTCTAAACCGCATCACGTGACCGATGAACAATCAAAAAAGTGTTGCCGGAACGGTACGCGCGGAGAATGCCTCGCGTCGTATATTTGCATGAGGCTCGTTAATATGTGACGTAATTACCATCAGGGAGCCATTAAAGCATGCTCGTTAGTTTCGTAATAAATTCTATTTGAAATATATAGCCTGTTTTTGTGGAGATTTGAACACTAACGTATGCACGCAACCCAACTTAACTATCGAGGTGGTGCGCTCGCTTCGAGTTGAATAATCGTATGAGTGCTACACGGGGCCACCGCCGACGGTAACAACCAAAGCGCAAGGACGGTGGCGGCGGCAGCCACGTGGCATGTGGCACTGTGCACCGCACCTGGGGCGCGTGGAGAGCGCCGTGACAGTGACCTTGACGTTGTGGGAGCAGTCTCCGCCGAACTTGTGCCGTCCGTTAATGGCCCCCACCGACTAATTACCCAATTTGCATATTATTAGCTCTGAACATAATGTAGTGGTCAGGTGTATGTGCGTTTCACGGCCCGGATTGCCGGGGAACGTCATCATTATCGTACAGAGGACGCTTTTGTTACTTTAGTCATTGAGTGTCATGATCGCCGTTAAGTGCTTATGACACGAGCGAACCCTACTAACGTAGGTAATCTATGTTACCGGATCCAGCTCATTATTGTCTTGGTTTAATATTATTGGACAGGACTAAATCGCCAGCTTGAGGTCTTCCGCTGGCATGCAATCATCGGAGTCTTCAACACTCTTGGTGCCAGAGAGTCCCTTGTACTCTGCTAACACATTCCCTATTTGTTTCCAAAAAAGTTGTGAAGCTATGGCATAAGCGGCCTAAAGTCGAACGAGAAATTCCGTTATGGTACGCCTCTCATCAAATTTTATTAAAGTTAATCGAGTTGGCAAGTAGTGACTGTTGCTAACAATACGGAAATTATGCTACACGATTTACCTAAGTACAGTCTAACGAATTGATATATAAGTACGGCTGTCGCGCGTCGGACCGATCAGCGATACCGATGTGGCAACTGCTCACAACAGTCACAACTATCTCTTGCAATTCAATTTAAATTCTTCAATTCCACGTCGTCGTCGCCGCTCACTGCGAGTGGCTCCGAGTAGTAGCACATGTATGTCGTGGCCCGTTACGCTGCGCGCACGCACACGGGCGCGGGAGTGCGCTCTAAAGGTCGCACCACCCTCGCGCATGCGCATCGCAGCACCGTTACCCGCTGACCTTCTCACCGCCACCGAACCACATGGGAGGGGGGAATCAGCTGACATTTGAGTTTTTGCGCTCATTGTAGGGTGAATAATATAATACAGCTAGACTGGTCTAACCCTGGGCGCGGGGTGGGGCAGGGTGCCAGTGGATGCGCGTGCGCACCATTCATCGCGCCGCCATCGCGTCGGTCATGGAGTCAGGTGAGTCCACTACTTTCATTTTATACTATCCTCACCGGTAGATCGGTATACCGGAACCGTAAGTCTTCCAGTGTCCAGCTTACATCAATTGTACCTACGTTATAAAGGTACGTACTGGCGGTTGGACACTGTGTGCTTTATAGATAAAGTGTCACCACTGAGCACACCACACACGCGTTCTCGCAAACTCGACAACAGTTTTGTTGTGGAACTGCAAAGTTGTAATATTTTATTGCGGCTTCGAGCGGGGACGGGGACGGGGACGGGACAACCGGGATTCCACGAATGGCACTTTTTTATTTTTTTTCTTCCATAGATGTTTCTTTATAATAATTAGGGAAATTTAAAAGCAGTTATAAATTGCTTTGTGTCGGAGAAAGCGACCATTGTAAAAATCATTCTGTTTGTGCTAAAAAAACATGGTCACTACTTTCTAATTTATTGGTTGAATGAAGGAAGCGTTAAAAAACAGAAAAACAATCGAAAAGTAAAAATCGCAGAGACGTCTGTGTGCGCGGGCCGTTAGCCGAGCGCGGCGACACAAGGGACGGCGGCGAGGCGGACACTTCTAATAATCGCTCATTATACAATCTGCGACAAAAACGACGAACGGGCCGAAGCGCATCAAACCGAGAGCTTTCTCGCGAATCTTATGAGTATGTAACGCGAATAGCGGTCGTGGGTGTGTGTCCTCCCAGCGCCAGCCTCACAGGCTCCCAGCGCCAAATGCCATGTCAGCTCGTGATGTGAGTCCGAGCCGGCCAGGTGGACCTGCTAGATCGAGGACGGGCTCGAGTCGCCGAGTACTTACGTAATGGCGTAATGTGGGGTGTGGGGCAGGGGGCGCGTGACCTTTGCGGGGTCCCGTTACAGGCACCTGCAGGACGTTGAGTTCCCGCTACTCCGGCGGCCGCTCCTGTCGCGCCTAACGGACACCGCGCGCACCCCACGGGGCCCACTGCGAACTGGGACAGGTCGAGCCCTGGGCCTACATTCTAGTTGCAACTTCGTGCTCATTCAATTATTATGACGTTCATTTTGCATTTAACATAATAAAAAACTTAATTTAGTCCGCCGGCAATTTCTTTTTTGACCTTCCGTTTGCGTTTCCTCACAATTGGCGACGTAACGAACTAAATTGCATCTATAGGCGAGCGCGAGAGTTCGCCTCGGATCAGTCGCCAGATTATATCGACCGTTACTCGGTGACTCGGTGATAAATAGCGAGCTCGGCACTGCGCACACGTCACAATAGGCGCCCGGCTGTAGCGACTTGCGCATGCGCAGGGCTCGTCGCCTGCGCGGTACGGCGCGGCGCGGTGCCGGCGCGGTAACGCAACGGTATCACAATGTGATTATGAGCGAGATGGTCGGTAAGTGTCGGTTGCGAACCAATCAGTTTCGTGCGGGAATCAATCGCGCGGTAATGTGATCCCATCAGAATAACTTCACATTCAAATGACGCCGACGCCCGCCGGGCCCCGTGCCTCGGGCCCCGGGCCCCCTCGCCGCTCCTCGCCGGGTATTCCGTATCGTTTGCAACGCATCACTTCGTGTCATTTTAGTACCAATCTAACAGGAGCGGATAACTAAACAGTCATTTAATCGATATTTTTATTATTATTATCAAATCTTGTTTTTTAACCTATTCTGAAGAATATACAAATAGAATAATGTGCCGAAGCATAGGTATATTGTGGTTTTCAACCCAGAACCCGGAGCCCAGAGTCACTGGGCGGTTTGGTCGTACCTAGTTATAGAAAACATTTACGTTGGTTTCTTAGGATATTACATGGTTTCACTCACTTTTGAGCGACTCGATTTAAAATTAAATATGCGCATGAAGAAATTGCCTTTTTACGATTGTCAGTAGGTATGCCCATTCAGTATTTCGCGATTCAATCAAGTCGATTGTTTCTAAAAGTCAAGTACTTAGATAAAAGCTAATAGTGGTAGCTATTTTACGTAATGACAGTGATGTAATTAGCGCGCAACAATGTGTAGCTCGTGGCTGGAGGACGAGAGGCGAGTAACGGGGTGCCACACCGCGAGGGTGAGTGACATGTGTTGGTATTTGAGAGTGCGCGGCGGTGCGCGTGCGCAGTGCGCCCACCTGCCGCCTGCGGTGCCCTCTCGGGTCAAGGTCGCGCGCTGCGATCCAGTTTCATTTCATATCAAGGAGTGTATAGGTACCTACTAGGTACATAAGTACTTACTCACCGATACGTCTCCGTAACGTGAACCCGCACTCGCAGCCTGCGCCCGCGCACGCACGTGTGGCGAACTGTTTAACGAGAGGCTCGACGTGATCTGATTACAGCGCGCTCTACACGCGAGTACGTACGGCGTATGTCCACGCTACTTATAATTCACGAATGATAACGAGATCGCTCCCGCGGGGAAATGAGAGAATAAATTGATTTTCGAACTAAGGAAATTCCCAGCACGGGAGTGCCGCTGCTGCCGCGGTTGAAGTCCCGTCCTAATTTACAAGAGTACCCAGTAGTACCTAGTGTACAAATAGTAGACAGCCATTGCAACTCTGTGTAGATGTGTCCTAGTAGGATCTCCTACATGGTACGGTGCTTGGACCCGGATAGGTACCTGGACGAGGTAATGACGGACAACAGTGACGTGTGTGTGATACACACACGAGAGTGAGGTCGGAAGGCTTGATTTGCTCTACAAGAAGCCCGTGACGGCGGCATGTGGCGCTGGGCGTGGGTCCCTGTCGGCCGACACAGGCCGGCGCCGGCGCAGCCCACGCGCTGCAAGTGGAGGCTCGTCGGGGTTGAGACTGAAATCAAAACTAACCGCAAGTCCTGCGCGATGTGCGACGTGCACAATGTACAATGTGCAGTAGTACAATTGTTAGATCTTACTTATTTTTCTCTATTGTGTTCTTTTTCTGAAGTAGTCTTTTTCGTCACAGTTCGTCATTCTGGGCCTCGATTCTGCTAAAGCAAAACCACTATCATGCCACTGTCACTGCAAGAAAATTCCATTTCATATTAGCCTTTAAATTTTAAAGTAATGCAATTTAAGTTTAAAATTAAATGGCTTTTGTAGAGTGAAAAAGTGAAAGTTTTTTAGACCTTATTTCTATAGACTTACAGTCACAAAATAAAATGAAAGAGTTTTATTACACTCTTTCATTCACTATACAAAAAGCCATTTAATTTTAAACTTTAACTGCGTTACTCTAAAGGCTAAAATCAAATGAAATTTTCTCGCAGTCTCTGTGGTGTGACTGACAGTGGTTGTGCTTTAGCAGAATCGAGGCCCGTTCGAATGTTGGACCGTGGACGCAGAGTGCAACGCAACGATTCTAATGGGCGAGCGAGTACGCTCCACGGAGGGAGGACAGAAGAATATGATTAGTTTCCTTCTCCATGGTACGCTCGCTCGCTTGCGCTGTACTGCGAACAGCTGAACACCGGTGAACAGTTTGCTTTGCTTTTGCGAACCAAATTAAAAATTTGAAACAATATTTTACAATTTTGACATCGTTCTCAACTTTATATGCAACGTGTAAAATTATTACATCTCCGGATGCTTGTGTTTGCGTTTTATGACTCCGGGCGTCAGCGTAGCGAGACCAAATATATTATTATAGTTCTCAAGTCTAATCAAATCACATTAGCTCTCAAAATGAAAAGGGCACCAAAATTTCGAAAAAAGCAACAACAGTGGGGTGAGCACGAACAACTATTATATTCGTATCGTGAACGTAACGAGAGCACGGAGCATTGCGATTGGCCGCCTGCCTGAAGCCTGCCAATCGCAATGCTCCGTGCTATCGTTACGTTCACGATACGATTACGATAGTTGTTCATGCTCACCCCACAGATTCTATATATTCACAAAACAAATTCACGTATTTGAGTACTATAGCAGTTTTTGCACTAACATGCCTCGTGCGAGAATCGATCCCGCGAGCCAGTGCCGGTCCCGGCGGAGCAGCCGGCAGTCTCAAACTCGTAAATATCGCCAGCTCCTAACGCGCCTCCGGGGAGGAGCGCCCGCGTCGCGTCGAGTCTCCTCATCCTCACATACACGACGTTGCACTCGGCGTGCTTGTGAAGTTGTAACTCACGACACTTGGCAGACGAGGCGGCGCACGCTCGCAGGCAGTGCCGTAGTGTGTGAACGTACACTTTACGTGACTCTGTCTTCTATGCTAATATTATAAAGCTGAAGAGTTTGTTTTTCTGAACTCACGTCGCGCAGAGCCTCGTCATTTTTCATGATTTTCAAACAGTATTAGGTAACTCAGTCGTAATGTTTCCTGCGCCTAATTATTTTAATGAAATGGAGTCACCACGGACACGACGTCGCTAGGTAGCTATCTGCAGCACGTATCGCGATAAGGCAGGCTAATTAGAGTGGCTGTCAGTCACAGCTTGGCTCCGCTCCGCTCATTAATGCCGTAACGTTTACGAGGCTGCACTAATAATATATGCTAATGAACAAGTTACGATGGGCCCGTCCGTCGCACCGACTACCGAATGGCTGTGACGGTGACGGGACGCCAACTATCGGCTTAAAAAATGTTTATGTCAGTAGGTATATCCCATCTGAAACCAATCATCCTATTATTAGAAACATGTTTCCCATGGAAGGACAGTGATGCACTGTTAATGTAAAGCAACTCAACTCATACCACAACATATCGATAACACGCCTCGAGTGCGAGGGCGCCCCTCGTCGCGTAATGCGTCACGCTAAACTGTTGGATACTACGATATGCAAATGCACGCGACCGTTCATGTTTTATGCTAATTTGCTAAACGCTCGAGTCCCGGCGCGTTACATCGTCCGTGGGCCCGTGACGTCATAGCCCTGCTACTTCTCGGCGGTGGAGCCGGCGGCAATTAGTGCACCCGGAACGTGTACTACACCGGGGATTAATAATAACTACGGATAATTGTCTAAATATTATAATGAGCTCGCCATTTTCAATTATCCGGCGCGCGGTAATGAGCGCGCACCGAACACCGGTTCCGCTCCGAATGTCACGCCGCCACCGGCCGGGGTAGGCAGGCGCGCGGGGACGCTCGACAAACGCTAATCGTATGCTCATTAATATAGGTGTAAATCTGTGGGTCACGCTGCGTGACGTCGTCCGCATATCCGCGACTCTACAGCCTGCGCACGCGCAGCGCGCCGCGCTCTCGCGCTCTTAGGTATTGTTGTCACAATTAGTAATTTTATTGTTTCGGACATTAAATAAATAAGGAATATATTTAGAGCATCTCCGAGAGGCAGATTATCATAATCATGAATATTTTAATATACGACCAGTGTGTAATTGCAGCCGTTAAGTGTAGCGCGCCGCTCACACGCTCTAGCGGAACACTAACGAGCTCTTGGAAGCGTTCTTTAAGGCGGCTCCCGCACCCGCGCACCATCCCGGAGCGACAACTTGCGCGTTGCACACAACAACAACAACGTGTTGCACAAACGACCAGGTCAAGGTCCACTCGCCTCACCCGCGGTCGGGCTCGGGCCCGGGGCAGGCAGCGCCGCGGGCTACTACATACTCCTTCAGACATCCTGTTAGTGCTCAGGTGGAGGCAATCCTTTACGTTTTTAAAGTTCTTAAACACAACCAAATAATGCAGGAAAAGTATTCTGCTCAATAATACGTACGTCACGTTAATGTAGCTCAGTTGTTAATTAATAACCTATTTTTACCTGTTTTTTTTTTTAATTTTTCCGTTAAACACGTAATTCTGTAAAACAATACACCTACATGGTAACTTAATTATGTTCACTAACTTTACTATACTGAAAAGATAATCAACCTTCTGTCAGTCAGCCCATCCAACTTTATACATAATGCCTATTTCCCACTTATTTACCACTAATTAGGTTAAAAACCAACGATAGCATTTGTTCAAGGGAATGTTCAAGGGTAAGACTGTCGTGTTTTCTTGTTTGACTTTCATAAGTCATATCGCTTATTGTATTCACCTTTCCCCTAGACAAGTGGCAATTCGTTGCTCGGCGTACTGTAATATACCTATAATGGTAAATGCATGGGATTGACACGTGTATTGACGTATATGACAGACGTCAACGTGTGTCACCCAATCACGGATATCACAGCGGATATCTGAGCACCCAATCATTGATCTATGGATCTATTCTATTCGGCACACTTATTGCCACTTGTCTGGAGGGGCTGCTGAGTGCTTAGTTAATGCAAGCTTCTAAGCTTGCATGAACTACAAAGTCGACAACAAATATGTGGCAATCTTATGCGATATCGCATCACAAAGACATCATTATATAGGTACTACATTATTTATCGAAAGACCAAAAAAAGATACGACTAAATCGAAAAAAAAAACTTTTTCATATTATTTATTACGAAATTAAACATATTGTCAAAATATTTTAATTCTCGACCCGTGGGTACTTTTTTTTTTTTTTATCGTGCGATAAATCCCCACGGATACCTCCCCCGCCGGAACCGGGGGAGGAGGTTATGTCGGACTCGAACCGACTAAAACGCACGCCATCTGTCGTTCACCATAAAGTTGTCAAGTCCGTCGCGGTGTGTCGCGTCTCGCCACAGATGGTCTCGCCACCACGGACATAAACTGGCAAAAATCGCTTGATGTTTCATTTTAATTTATTTGATTCTCTAGAAGTCTGCTAATTTTGACGAAATTATTATTCTGAATAATAACGGTTAATGCCTATTATTTTTAATTGCATCAACATTAGTATCTAATTATCTAAATATGACATTTAAAATTTTATTAGTAGGTAGGTACCCTAATAATAACTATATTTTCTAAATTAAAATAAAAAATAATTATTCTATTATATATTATGTAGTGTGCGGGCAAGTGAACTAACCACTAACACTCGCGTGCACTCCGCCCGCCATGACAGTTCTGTTGCTGCTGTGGTCGGCTCTCGTGCCTACTGCTAGCGCCCTCTGTGGACATGTGCGTGGAGTCCGTTTCTTATTGGAATGAGTCTGAGTCAGTCTGTTTCATTTCTTCACTAAAGTTATCAAAGTTATGTTTTAGGTCCTGCGGTAGGATCACCTAGGCCTTCTCGTACATAAAGTAACAATTTATCTATAGATAGGTACTACTATATAGCTGTAAAGTGGTCGTGACTGTATATTGTATATATTTAATTATAATATTAAAAAACATAACCCTTTTTGGCAGTCAGGTAGTTAAATATACTAGTAATTATAGAATATCATTTTGTTAGTCTTATATTGGTAAAGCTTTCAAGCAGCTGAAAAATTCTAATAAGAATAAAATCCAATAGGCATAAAATCTAATAAGAATGACACTGATTACGAGTGAAATCTTATAAGAATGGCGTTGGCAAAAAAAAAATCTAACAAGAATAATAAAATAATATCGAACGAAAAATAATAAAGGTACTAAAATCGTGCAATAGACTTCGTTTGTTTGTAATTCTCAAGTAATTAGCAGCGCAGGCGCCACTGACTAGGTGCACAGCAGTCACACACATCATCAGCGGCCTTACCATAAACCTTAAAACAGGGCAATAATTGAACTGCTGTCATTCTGCCAACTGCAAATGTCACTTTGTAATGTCATATAAATATATAGGTTTACAAAGTGACTTTTGCAGTTGGTAGAATGACAGCAGTTCAATTATTGACCTGTTTTAAGAGTTCATGGTATGGGCCCAGAGTCCATTCCATCTCGTGTGCCCTGCTCGGGGTCTATAACTTTAGTCCTATAAGAAGTGTTATTCTAATTGGCGCAAGGCCACATTTCGGTGAGTGCACAATTAGAATTTCTAAATTGTATCAGAGAGGCCCATGCCCGCGCTCGGCCCGGCACTCGCTCGGCGTGGCCCGGCATGGCCCGGCGCGGCCCGGCGGGCGGCGGGCGGCGGGCGCACATTCCGGGGCCGAGTGTTTATTCCGCTTATCTGAATTTTAAATTCGCCAGCTCGTCCCCCGCCGGATTCCTAGCGGTCTCGTCGTCCACCCGTAAAAACCCAATCAAGCGGCTATTTTGTGATGCGTCGCCATTTGACACACAATTTCGCTTTCGCCCCGCGTGCCTGGGGAAGTGGGGGCACACTAGCGCACGACTCGTACTTGCTAGATTAACTACTCCCTTTTTGCGGAGTTCGGTCACCTAGCGTTCTGCGAGGTGAGCTCTTCGCGTTGCTGGCACTGGCCGCAGCTAAGCCCGAGGGTGGGATGTAGTATGTAGTGTACCGAAGCGCGGGCCGAGGTGTGTGCCGAGCTGGTCACGTGAGTGCGGCGCGCGGTTCCCAGAATGCGACCAATTTGTCGGTCATTTGATTTAATGTCGAGCGCCGCCGCCGCGTCGTGGGAACCTCCCGGGAACCGTACCGGCTACCGGCCGCTTATTATCTTCACTTGCACTCACGAGACGCCTCCGATTAAGCCTATTCTATTTAATCGGCTCTACGTCGCGCTTTATCTCAAACTGTAGCGTAATTACATTAAAGTTACACGTTGTTTAGATTAATTAGGAGTCGTCATTAGCATCACAAAGTAATTATACTAATAAATACATAGAATTAGAGATAAGTAAATACGTACATTTATTCGTTTCATACAAAGAGTCGGTGCGGCGCGGCGGGGGCCGGGGGGCCGCTCCGCGCGCGGCGGGCCGCCCGCGCCAGTCGGTGGCCCGCCGCGGCCCTGACCCGACTCCCGACCCGCTGTTCACCAAAGTTCGCCGCTGCTCTCGTTGCATGAACAGCAGCACAAACCGACCGCTCAATAAATTATACAAAATTATGGTCAAGTATAATTTGATATAATTTAAATATAAGTAAGGTGGCGTGCGAGGCGAGAGGTCGCGCGGCCCCGCGCATACCGCGAGCGACTTGTGACCACCGCGCTACACTTTCGGAATAATAACGTTTGTACAATAATGATCGCTATGTAAATATATTTAATGTTATACCTGATATGTTCCTACTACGACCCGTATAAGAACCACCATCTCGAGTTTGATAAGTACTGTCCTAACGCTACTAACTCCTCTACACTGGCAAATCTTGCCTTAAAGTGGAATTAGGTATCTTACCTATTTATCTATCCCTGTCCACATGTGGAGGGTATAAAAACTCATAGTTGGTTAAAGGCACACGAGCTATACTAGGAATAAGGGACATAGTTTATAATTTATTGCCCATTTTTAAGCGTGTCCGAATCTGATCTCGGGTGATTGATTTTGACAATTGAACTGATTCATATATTGGTCCAAGTATGATGGTATTCAATCATTTGGTTTTATTTTTTAATGCAGTATTTTTTAATTGCGCATGCGGTGCCTGGAGATCGCTTAACTTGTTTCAATTTCATGACTGAAATAGTTTGTGTGTGATCTGAAACTAAACAACGACCGCCGCTGATGTCTCTGCGCCGCCGCTGTGTCGCTCGCTGTTGGTTCTGTACCGCTCGTGTAATGTTGTAAGTACCTGACGACTACTACAACTTTATTATACATACTAGGTAGGTACCTACATTAAGACGGGCAAGTAATTAGGTATACCGAACTGATTTATGACACTCTAACCAACTTTATGCGCGCAATTTGGCCGAGGTGTCCCGCCGCGTCGCGCATGTCGGTGGTGAACCATGCTACCTATATTGCGCGCCGCTGTAGGCAATGCGCGCTCGCGTGCGTCCCGCCGCAAATGTACTCGTCACACGTCCGTTTGTTCAAATGATATCTATGTTGAAGACGACGCCCGGCGCGTCACTGTACGGCTGCTGACGCGCGAGTTCGTTACTAATACTCGTTAAACCACTTACAAGTGGTTAATGAGTGATTGTTTATTGATTTATGACATATACTGGCGCTACGTACAATCGGGCGACCGCTAAAGATACCGGCCGCGGCGGCCGAGCGCTGATATGTTTTGACGCGTGTCAATTAGAACGATGCGAGCTAATTACTCTCGCGCAATTCGCATTCAAAGCGCTCTGAGAGCTGTAATCCGCGCCATTGTTTCACACAAACAATCGCTTGCCATTGCGCCGAGAGCCGTCGCGTGCCGGCGGCATAGAGTCACATTTAGTTCGCTGCATCATACGCACCTACCGACTATTCTTTCCCCGCTGCAGTGTGCGCGGGTAGTGCGATGATTAGAGTACCGCGGAGCAGACCTCTTATTAAATGTAATGACGGTGTGATAAACAAACAAACAAGGCCTTTGTGCCGCTGTCCCGCCGCGCCGCGCGCTGTCCGACACATAGATCTCCTATTTACGCGTTCCTGATTCTAATTTGAATGGCGGAGGTACACGTCGCGGTATCCGCGTATAGCGTCTAATTAAGTAGCCCTTCGACTGCACAACGCCGGGAGGCTTTGTGCTCGGCGGCCGCCCGGCTGGCCGGCTGGCCCGGTGCTGTACTGGCCGGCCACTGATACGCGCCAGGCCGTAGTGTATATGTGTGTAGGCGTTGTTCAACCACGAGAACTGTACCGCGGCCTGGCGGAGTGGCGGGCACAGCGCGCTCAGCTACGTTTTAATAACTCATTACTGCGTTTGGCGTGTTTAGTTGCTAGCTCCTAACGACTCATAAGAAATGCGTTGTGTCTCTTCAAAAGGCGAATAAACTCATTTAGAATTGTAATTTACGCAATATTCAAGTGACCACTACGGTCACATACATCTACTGAAAAGGCAACTCAAAGCTAATGTTGAGAGGCACTCGGCGGCCGGTGAGCAGCACTCGCGCTGATACAAACGATGTAAATGTGTGCCACTTTACTCACTATTACGCCTACGCAGCAGCGGCAAGGGGTCCCTATAGCACGATTCCTGCTGGCTGCCCAGTGGTTCGCACATGGTGCATGACAACACTGACAACCAACATCGTGAGAAGTATTTAATGTTCACCCTTCGCCAATGCTACACAGTATTATAAGAATCAACGGATATTCAATACGTTCATATGTTTCGAGCATGTATCTGATATTTCGGCACTGTCACACACCTTTGAAGTAGTAAATATAGTTTAAGACTCATATAAATACTGTGCAATACTCGCACGTACACGTCGCCGCGCGCCGGTCGCAGTACCCGCGCGAGTGTCGCGTCCGTCGCTGTGAGCTCGCGGCGTCGTCGTCGTCGCCGCCAGACAGCGCAGAGCCGCCTCAGACTATCTGCGGTAATTACGATTACACGTACAATGTTTCATATCGTCAATCTGTTTGCAAACGCACCGGCGTCAGACACGTGATGACGATAAGTGCACCACCTGCAGGTACATTACAATGTTAAGATAATCGCATCAGGGTCCTACATTTCCACGTCGGTAAAGCGAGCCCGCTCCGCCCGCCCCGCTCCGCTCGGCAGGAACATAATTTCAATTTGCTGCCACGTGCCGCTGCCGATATTCATCTGAATAATAAAAGAAGTCGATTTCACGGTGCAGCTATTTCGAACGTTCCATATCACATGCGCAGTGCGCTCACGTCGGGAATGTAGGTAGGTACTTGTCTTATAACACTGGCACTGCATTTATATACTTGATTAAATACTCTAACTAAACTAAATAGTTACTCGTAGGGACCTACGCGGTACGCGCATATCACATGCTAACTGCTAACTGGTAAGTTCTTTCAAAGTACTTTTTGAAAGGACCACTTGTCAGGTCTTATAAGAGATGGGCTAGTTATGTTGACCTTGGATGCTGTTAGTAGCCTTCATAGGTGCGCCCGCGCAACTTACTGCAAACGACATCAACGCGCCCACGCTACGAAACGCTACGAAGGACACTTTTGGAATTGTCATGTGTCACCAGTGTGCCACGTGAGCGAGGCACAGGCCCGCCAGGCCGCCATCACAACGTTTCTCCTGGGACAATGTTCAATCTAATCTAATTCGATTAATAAACAAAATACGGTACAATCGCAACAAAAGCGCCTACGGAGCTGGCATTGTTGTCGCGTCTGTACCAACAAGAGTTACTGGTATTTCATTGTCACGGAGATACAGGCAGTACCAAATCTTATTGGAACGTCTATTATGATTTCCAATAAGATATGAGCATCTGCGAGCGGCCTCCGCTCGGAGATAATTAAGATGGAGCATCGCTTGTAGTGAAATGCACACTCACGCCGCGCCGAGCGCTGCGGCGTGCTGGTGCTCACTTGCCATCGTAGTAATATAATAATGAACATTATAAATATTAATATAACGAGTCTGCGGTCACTGCTCACTGTTCACGCCTCCCGCACAGGAGAGCGTCTGGCGACTCAGTCGCAGTCACAGTGTGCTTATGTCGCCTTGCCTCCCTGGGACAGATATCTAAAAATGCGTGTACGCAGTTTTTTAATGAGCACTCCGTTACACATAGTGACGTCATCAAGACACTATGGTGCGCGAGCTGTGCGGGCGATGATCCCGCGCTGATTAATAAACTAAGATAACAAATTAAAGTGAACCGCAGACAATACAGCGCTTTGCCTAGCGCCGACTGCCCAGCTCGCCACCGCTCGGCGCTGCCGCCGCGTGCCGGCTGCGACGTGCTCATGTTGCAGGTAACGTGATGTTCGAAATCAATCGTGATGTTAGCTCCATGCATCACTGGCATAGAACTAACATCATGAGTGATTTCGAACACTACATATAAGCGAAGTTTATCGAGCCCTGGCGAAAGGCTCCACCAGCTGACAGAGAAGGTTAATAAATTTAGCTATTTAAAACTTCCGAATCTTATTGTCACTATCGAGAGATAGCTAAACTAAACATTAAAATACCCCCATTGTGCCGGCCGGCCCGGCGCGCGGCGCGGCGAGCCGGCCCGCGGCCGATCGGTATCGGCCGATCTTTACATTAGCCTTTGAATAAAAATTCCTTCGTCATCAGCCGGGCCCGAGCAAATACAATACCATTCAGTGCTAATGATGTTGTAATTCGTCACAATGCGTCCATTACGTGTGGAGTGGGCGCCGAGGCGGCACCGGGCGCGGCGCGGTGGCGGTGGCCGTGCGTCGCCGCGTCGGCACCGGCCGCGGTGACGTCATGACGTGCGGCCCACCGGCGGCCGTCGCGGCGCGCCGCGTCGACAGTAATTGATTGACGCGGGCCGGCGCGGCGCGCACAAAGCGGATAATATCTTCATAAATCGATATTTCCACCGCTAATAAAGCGATATTAATTATCTAGTATTCAAATCTCGGATGTTGGGCATTCGTGCGCCGCTCGTGACCGCGCCTGCCCCCCCCCCCCCCCCCCTCCCCCGCCGCTCCCCGCGCATCGGCGCTCGATTAATAATCGCGGTCGACGGCCGCGGCCCGATTATTTGAGCTCGTGCGATTAACGATTATGATTCGATTACTGCGCGCGCGCATTGTCAGCGTCCGAGCTCCTTCACCCTGCCTCCTGCGCCTGCGCACTAGGCGCTGCTTTCGAAAGCTATTGTCAAAACAACGTTTGTGACAGGATGGGTTTTGAGACCATTGCCCAAAGATTACTTAGTATATATGAAACTGCACCCTACCTAATGGTCTCTATTGCGACTGCGCTAACCGCCCTGTGCAGACCACCCGACACAGTCTCACTTATGTCCCTTTTTCCAAATCGTCCAGGATGGTGATTGTGGTTGTCCATACTAATATTACCTATTATAATTGCGAAAGTATCTTTATCTGTCTGTTACACTTTCACGCCTAAACCACTGAACCGATTTACATAAAATTTAGTACAGAGATAGACTAGAGCTTGGGAAAGGACTTTGGTAATGTTTGGTCGTTATCCGCATTAAAGTCGACGACCGTGCACTTCCTCGTGATGTTTCTTATAACTTATAAATTATTATTAGCACAAGTAAACTTCGCCTGACCTTCGAGGAAAGCAAGGCTAGTACATTATCGTTTAATGTTGCCAGCACTAGGCCAGTGGTACTGTTGAGTGGTTTTATCTTCTTTTATTTCTTCATTTATCCATTCTATCTTCTATCATAAATGGTAGTTAATGTGTCGTAATATCATTTTAAAATGGTCGGTACAGTTAAGTGAAACGTACATGCTCGGCCGAGGCACATCCGTCGTGTCGCGGGACGCATCCTGTGTGACGATCTGCAGACGACATCGCGTCGCGTGCGCCGCGGCCACTCGGCGCACACAGCGGCGGAGGGACGCTAAGGGCCCTCGCGCACACGACGCTCGCACCGCTCGACCGCCGCCGCCTCCTGGTGGACCACCACCAACGTTGATTCGCCTACACTGAGATCGGAAAAACTCAACCTCGAAGACGGGACTTGATTTGCTCTGACCAACGGAGCTTGGATATTCGAAATTCTTCCATACATTCGAGTTGGGGCGACCTCACGATAAAGGCATCTACGGATGTTCTTACGAACTATTGGAAACATTGAATGACGTTACTTTTTTATTACTCCATCCTACTGTTATACGTCCGTTGGTTACTGTTGCCATTATTTTTTTTTTTATTAAATTATTTATAACATTCATCCACCACCTTTGCAGGGAACAAGAACAACACAACTAATTAATAAAATGAAGTTATAACTAAACCTACAAAACTAAAGAAATAAAAAGAAACCACAGACTAAACCTCCGGGAGTCAAGTAAAGTACAATACAGATACAAAAAACACTAGCGACGTGCTATTTATGGATTATTACGAGATAAAATATATAAATATACACATTCTTAGTATGCTGAATCGAAAATTATCTGGCATTGCAAGCATGAACCTCGATCCAGTCACCTGCTGGTTTGCCGCCGCGCCGTAAGGACGCGATTGGCGCACTAACAAAATGACTAGTGTGCGCCGGCCGTTAGCACTTAGTGTCGCTTGCATTTTGCATGCAGGCAATTATGTCACAATAAGTAAATAACAATGTGCACTGGTTTAATTACCGCCATCACCGGCGCAGGCGCAGGGGGCGAGCGGCGCGCGGAGGGGTGGGGGCGAGCACCGTTAGCGGCTAGTAATACGATATGCGTGGCGTTTTCAATAATTTGTATGATGGATCATAAAGCGAGGAATTATTGAGCAGCGCCGCGTCCGCCGCAGGTGCTCGCTGTGTGGAGCTGCACCACACCTGAGACGCCTTCAACTTGTATTTCATCTTCTTAATCCTTCACGTGCTGCCGACACAGTTGTGTGACCTTCCCCATTAATTTATATTTATTCTAGGATAGGTATTAATGACAATTCATGACCGACAGACATTGCAAACCTGTAGGACGGGTTGGGTGGATAAGTGAGCGCCTACAAAACTCCACGTCACAAGGACCTTGTCAAACCAGCAAAGCTCATATGCTCCTCTTCCCCGCTGCTGTCGTGAAGTTTGAAGTGGGATCCCTCCTCTTGGCATAAAATTTTAAGGCAGAATATAGTTTGGCATAACGTTTTCGCATAACTTTCATTAGCACAATAATACTACTGCATAATAATCCTTTGGCATAATGCAAATGTTAGCATAACTATCATTTAGTAGTTATAATAATATGTTTTGCCATAAGACGCAGTTGCATATAAAGGCATACCTAATGTTTATTCGTCTATTAATTATGAGCCATTAATATAAAAGGTCATAACATTCCTCGTCATTCCGACTTGGATAGTGTACGAGCTACGCTCGACATAACTACGAAATCATGTAAATGCACGCATCATCATGTTATTCACTTCAAAGTTATAATTATTTAGCAATCGATTCAGTTCGCATTCGGTCATCAAGCATTCCGCGCGTTCTCATCTATCATTCATAGTTTTAGACCCTTTTGTTCCATAATATATCAGTTTTATCTATCTAAAGAGTAGTATCATTTCCCATCATCTTATTAAGTGTATGAGTAGCGAATCGCCCATACAGATAGATTAGGTTAGAAGGCTTCGTGGTTATTTTATTTATAACTATGCAGAACTTTATTTATTCAAAGAACATTTTTAAAATAAAATTTTAACAAAGTTTTATTCTAAAGAACATTATGTGTTTATATCATTATGCGTTTCTAACATTATACTTTATAAAATTATGCTTCATTATTATTATGCTACTAGTATTTATGACAACAAGCATTATGCCAAAACATTAAATTTTATGCTTAATAATATTATGCGTTATGATCATTATGCTGGATTTCGTTATGCCAATGTAATTTATGTCTATATATTTTATGCTTTTCATTAGTACTTCAGCCACATTTGATCACAGTAGAAACGTACCTACGGAGAACAAACATTTCCCTCCATTCATTTCCTCACGGATAGGTGAAGATACTTCACTACACTCATATTTTCATAGTGGTTATCTTTGTCTACAGCTAACGAGGACTCTCATTGAAATAAAAAAGACATCAATTAGCATCCTCCTAAATAATTGTAAACCCTACCTAAAGTAAGGGTGAGAGAAAAATGCAAATCTGAAATGAGTGGTGGCTGATACGAACCTAAGACGTCCCAAGGACAAGCCGATTCAAATAATAAACGCGGCAGCTAATACTTACACCTCTCTTTAAGTGCTATAGTTACGATGTGTTACTGCGCGGAGCAGCAGCACAGCAGGCGAGCATCTCCCTCCGCGGCCTGTCGATGTACATTACATTCTCCACTTCATTAACAAGCGCAAGTATCACGCGTGACTTTTGTCATTGAGCTCATTATCCTCGTCATCGTTCCACCGGAGAACTCCGTCCGTCGAACTCGAGCGTGCGCGGGCATGGTACCTACTGTTCCTGGTATCTAAGGTGCTAAATCTATCTAGGACATTCTAGAACACACGCTATACAACGCAATACAGACCCAAAACAAACATACTTAGATACGTTTTCTTCGAACCTGCAGCCTTCGAGCTAGCAGTCGAGTGCTCCACCGCCATGTCACAGGGTTCTACCTAAAGATCGAACAATCTTTTAAGAAAAGCGCTTGAATGAATTTATTTCTTAAAAGAGGGCTTTTCTACCTTTCTTTACCTTCAAACTTTTTGTAGCAATTTTCTATCCCTTAAGTGTGTGTCAACTGGAAAATAAAGAAGGTGTGGAGGGCCGCGCCGCACAGGTGCTCGGTGCTCGCCCGTCGCACAATATTGTACGCCTGTCCAAGTGTCCACTAGCCGCTAGCCGACAGAGGGGCGAGGGGCGACTCGCCAACCTCGTTAGCTGAATATGCACTCCAATCTCCGGCGGAATCGAATTTGCGCCCTCGTCCAGCCCGAGTGGCCTTTTAAAGGTCCTCGCGACGAGATGTTGATGGATTATTTGTGAAGTGGCCGGCCGCCTTTGAAATCTTTCGCGCGTTAAAACGGAGGTAATCTCGGCCCTCGCCCTCGGCCCTCGCCCTCGGGCCTCGCCCGCGCGCCGCGCGCCGCGCGCCGGCACGTCGGTCCACAGCCCGCAGCCTCCGTTTTGTTTACCTAATCATTTTATTGCCCGCGCCCGCCGCCCGCGCCCCCGCCCCCGGCCCGGGGCGACTTGAACTTATTTGAAATGTTGTAATCGGCGCCGCGACAGGCGAGGCGTCCCGCCGCGCCGCGCCAACCCTTCGGTCTCGCGCCCGCTGTACCGGTGTACTACAAGCCGCTGTTACATTTATCGCCAAATAAAAAATCACCTCCTCCTGAGAAAACTCGATCGCAAGCTGCGTCGTAATTTTTACATTTTTTACCCTAAAAATGTGTGTCAGAGGGGTGCAGCGGGGCGCGGCGGGAGGCGACAGGTCCCCGCTCAGACGCGAAATCTCTTTTTTAGCGCAAAAACGAGGAGCGGAACAATGCCTGACCCATTTCCCGGCCGTGGGAAGGAATAACGTCTCCGCCGATACGACGTTTTTGTAATAAAAAATGCATTACCCCACATTTTAAAAAATCGACGATTATAAAAAAAACGCGATGCTAACGCTGTCATTGTTCGGCTGGATATTGAAATTACAAACTCGGAAGGGTGAGATTTACGAGTAAAATAACGGTTTTTAGGGAAAAAACTTTATATTCAGCTGCACTTTTAATAACAAACACAAAAAGCTCGTTAGGTGGTTGCACACTGACACACTGCGCCGCTGTGGGGATGGGAGGATGGGACCGCTCCTACGGGAACATCCAACATCTACCCACGTCGCGTCGCGCGTCGAGCCGCTCGCATGTTCTCATGAAGGACTCCCATTTCATTCTCCCACAACTCACTATAGGTACAACAAATTAGTAGAAACAGACGCTGACTCGCATTTCATTGTATACATCTAACCAAACTCATTCAATTCATAAACTTGAGAACTTGTAGCTGTAGGTACCGACACTGTATCTACGCAGTCAGGAACAATATTATCTAATTTGTTTAAAAACTTGAGAGTTACATAAACAATCGTTTTGCCCTCTGACTAGTTCGTGCAACGACTGCTAAATTATAATAAAACCACGTCAGGAAATAAGAATCAGCAGAAACAGCCACGAATTCAAGGCAAAGCTGTAAATGTGGTGAACAATATAAGGGCTATTATTACGTTAGTAAAACAGGCAGCCAAGTTCAAGAGGACGAATATTCGCACTTTTCGTAAAATAATTGAGATCTAAACGAGTGCCAAGTTCGGTACAAAATCTGAAATTTTAATTACAAGGACACGAACACTGAAATAAATGATTCGAAACGATTGCTCCTTGTTGTAATGCAACAATGTTTGCTACCTACTCAATATGCAAACTGAAGTTGTTTTTTTTTACCAATAATAATGAAGTCATTCTAGAAGATAAGGATATCCTAATGTTCACCAAACACTATAATAAGTAGTCAGTGCGTTTTGCAAAGAGGATAAGCTGATTAGCCAAGTAGGTGAGTGGCGTGCTGCGTGCGCAGTGCGCAGCGTGGACACCTGCCAATTCATCAGCGGATATACATTACCTATATTAAGTATATGTATCTATTACGAGTACTAGGTACCTACCTATATCAAAGTTAAAGGGCTAACCAACATGGTTTATTTTTTGGAAATATTTTTTGTTCCAGGGGGTTATTAATTTTTTTAAATTATTTTATGTTTTTTCAATGGCTTTTTAAGCATCATGGGCTTTTCAAAAATTTTATATTTCGTTTTTTATTTACACTTCCTAGAGAGTTTGAGAGCATATAATTATTATGTAAAAACTGGCCAAGTCAAATCTAACCTACTTTTAGATCTCACATTTTTTAAATAACAGCAATTGTTAGCTGACAGAACTGAAGAGTTTGTATGTTTGCTGGATTGGTTGTACGCGCTAATCTCAGAAACTACTGGAAGGTTACAGATCTATAGGCTATACACTACACAGGGTGGAAGATTTTAACCTAACCTGGAGGGAAAGTACTTTAAATACTAGCGATAACTAATTTCACTCAAAGGGAATATTTCTTTATTTTTTAAAAGACACAAATCTAGATTCATAGATTTTTGAAAATTCGCTTGCCATGCCCGGTAATCGAACCGACTAAAATCTGAAAAAATAGCAACCTGTATTTTTATAGCATCAATCGATAGTGTCAATCATGAGGATCAAATCGGTGTAAGAAACATTAATTAAATGAAAGAAAATCCCTGAAATCTTATTTTTTAAAGCCACGGGCGAAGCCGGGGCTGGTTGGCTAGTATCGTACAATTATGGTAGTGCTAAGATGGAACTAAATAAATAACAAATAGATTCATCAGTTTATTCATCTATTTCAACCTGAGCACCTCGCCGGCTCGCGGCTGGTCAAGTAATGTTCACATGACATTTAATATCCGATTATCATTTACTTCATTATTAATGAGATGTGTAACCGTTTTACTGTATATTAGTGTTAAATACTAAGACCTTTAAACGCTAATTGAATTCCCGGAATCCTGGAAAACATTTCGTTCAAAAATGTACGTGTCGTCGGTGGAACCCACGCACGGACGGACTAGTTTCGCTTACCATTCAATAGTTTACGAAATCCTCATACAAGCACAGATTACTAAATAGTTACTACGTAAATACAGGTTAGACTCGGCTGTGACCTTTACGGTAACGACCTGACTAGATCGTTTAATCAAGATACATAGTAGGAATCAACGTATTGCTGCACACGAGCAATTAAATTAGTTGTAATGTGTTGCGGTTGCGGAAACACATCTAAGTATGAACATCTCGACAAGACAAACCAAGTCCTACTATTATTGTAAATGTGAAAAGTGAAGTTGTTTAGATGTTTATTATTCAATCACACTCTAATAGCTGAACGAATCTGGCTGATATCAAACACGCATAGATTATGGTATGGAATAACACATCCGGGTAGAGGTTCCCATGGGTTACGGGAATGGGATCAAAATTCCTCGCGGGTGAAGCTGCGGGCAACAGCAAACTGTACATGTGACTAACGTACATCGACAGAAGTTCATCATTCATTCATTATTCCCTCTGCCGTGATTTCTCGAGTGAATTACGTATATTAAACCTTTATGGGTATCTTGTCCATCGACCCTTTAATGCAGTTTCACAAGTAAAAATAAGTACCTAGGCACTGGAAGTTCACAAATAATTTCCTAATTGTCTTTAAATCTATTTTCGAATTCAAATTCGCTCTTGCGTGGAATACTGCTCTCATCTCTGGGATGGCTCCGCAAAGTACTTACTAGATGCTCTCGACAGGTTGCAGCGACGCGCAGTCCGCATTATTGGGAATCCTGAGATAACCAAAACCCTCGAGCCTTTGCAGTTGCGTAGAGATGTGGCATCTTTGGCGGTATTTTACCGTCTCTACCACGGTGAATGTTCTGATGAGCTCTTCCAATTAATCCCACCCTCTCCTTTCCTATATAGGACAACACGTGCAGGGCTTAGATGCCACCCGCATACGGTGCAGAATATTCCATCGAGAACCAAGCGGTTCGGCGACTCCTTCTTCTGCCGCACCATTAAGTCTTGGAATTCCTTACCAGTTCACGTGTTTCCCTCCTCCTACAGTCCCGGGTCCTTTAAGCGGGGCGTGAAAAAGCATCTGATGAGGCCGTCAAGCTGAGTGCCACCATTGTAACATGATACGTGTCTGTAATGGTGACCCTCTTTTCAGAGACTTTGCCTTCAGCTTATCATCAGGCGAGGCGAAGTCAAATTGACGTGTCCTATATAAAAAAAAAAAAGATAATCCTATCTACCGCGATACATTTTACCAAAGAATGCATTGACGGCGATTTGTCAATGTCACTGCCGATACGCGGTTGTGTCCAGTTGTGTCCTATGCCTTGCAGTCTTTTTTTTTTTTCAAAGAATAGTAGTAACCGAAATTACTAATATTCCCGTTAACCCCTCCCGCTAAGCAGCTGCTTGTGCTAGGAGTGGGTTCACGCCGGTAGTGTAATGGCCAGATTCGAACCCGGGAGCTCTCGATCATAAGGCCGACTCCGTAACCACTAAGCTACCGACGCTTGTATTTTACCACCATCTTGTGAGACAATGAACTAAGTATTTACAGCTTTCGTCTTTATGGCACATACACTACCATTTAGAAATAAGCACATTGCAAAGTGCTCATAGGTGCTGCGTGGCACGCATACTCGCACTTCGAGCAAGCGTCGTAGTGATCAACTCCACTTGAAATCTGATCACACTCTGAACCCGCCTGGCAATGGTAAAGCCCCCACCAAATCGCCTGCCTCTTTTATGTATTCCTTAAATATTAAACTACTACATTATAAAAATTTCATATTGCCTCAAAGATGTTTTTTTGAATTTATTCTTTTAAATTTCAAAAAATCAGGGTTGATTTAGCCCCCGTACCCACCAGCCAGGTCTGCAACTTCGTATTGGGGTATAACAGGAGAGTTGTGTGACAAGTTTTCGGCTTGCCTCAAGAATGTGCTGAAAAAATCGTACGCTCTCGGACTAATAACACATGACAACGTTTTCCGCCGTTCTTCTGAGTACTCAGCTGCTTTCCCTTGAAACACTGGTATACTCTGTGCTTCCAGATTTGCAGTTTTGTCAATTAGCTACGTATTGATTTCTATGTTTCTCAGTAATTAATTTACGTTATTTGGCGTGTCTCGGCATTTATAGATAGATTTGTACTTTTCTTGGTATCCGATACATTGATTCGTACCTTTCTCGGTAACCACTAGACGACTATGCCTACTGCACATTCAAGCATTAGGAGTCGTGGGCATAACTACAAACTTTACAAATTTCCCACGTCGATGTGGGTCGTTCTTTCGGCAAGACGTTTATTTAGCTCGGCAGTTTGAAACATGCAGAGTGCACCACAGCCACGTAGAGTGTCGGCGCTCGTTGCTCGTTGCTCGGCGGGAGTGCGGAGTGCGGCGTGCGGAGTGCGGAGTGTCCGGGAGGCGCGCGGTATGCAAACGAGCGGCGGGAGGCGGGCCGCGCTAAAAAACGCCCCGCGAGCGCTGCGCCCCTCGCGCCGGGCGCACCCCTCGCCGTACTTACCTGCGCAACGGAAATTATTAAAAAACTGCCGCAATCTGTTCCGCGCGACATGAAAAGTGAAACGGTGAAGGGTGATCCGCGACACAATACAACCCTTCGTGTATTGTGCGCGCGCAGCCCCCCCCCCCCCCCACCTCACCCCGCGCCCTCCACGCGCAACCCTTGTGACGGAACACGTGCGCACGCGCGTATGTAGCTACTAGTACATTACGCTTTGATTGAAAGGATAACTTTTCACTTTTAACGAGCGACGCTTTGTGAAAAAGTTAATAATAATGTATGAATGGCTCGTTCCGGCGCAAACACAAACAATGTGCTCACTGCCCGACGCTAAGTGCAGCGGTATGTACTCGTATGTATGTGTGTACCTACTTACAGATGTAGATATCTACTGTACATTGCGTGCCCAGCTCCAGCTAGGCTTCTAGCTAGGTAGCTAGAAGCCTAGCTGGAGCTGGAACAACCATTCTATAGAAAGAATGTACCATAGCTTTTGATAATAACTTTGCAATATTTTTAAACGACACAAAAACATATCAATCCATGTCAGAGTTAGTCCCACAGCTTCTGAAATAATTTTGTTCCCGTCGTACCGTATGCACCATTGACCTTAGCACCATTTTTTCGGAAATGTGTGGAGGTATCAAAGCCATTTATGTAGCAAATTTAACCTAATGCTAGGGAATTATACCCTATAGGGAATCTCCCATTTACCTATAATTATAATACTTGCCATAAAACTAAGTTCTATCCACATGTATAGTGAAAAATCCGAAAACTAAAATATGTAGCTACCCACATCACAGAAAAATGTCTGAATGATCTCAACTCATCTGTCAACACCATTGTCACAAGAACGCATAAAGTATCACGTTAAAATTAACGGAGACGTCCACTTTGCACATTTCACCTCTATTGGCTACGAGTATTATTCCCATCAGATGGGCCGTGTGCTTATTTGCCACCTGTATGATGTAATAAAACTAAAAAGTACCCAGGCACAACCTGTATACCTGTGTGCTTATGAAAGATCTGGACGTGTCAGTACAGTGAAGTCTAGATAAATTCCTTCGTAAAAGACATTGTGTATGAAGCATCTAAACGACACGATGGTACAGTAAATAGAGAGTTTAGTAAATATAAGTTAGTCCTGTTAACTAAACCACTTTTTGTGGTGTATTTCACTTACTGTCATTACAATATTAACTATTTATTATTGATAGAACTATCGGGATATTTACCATGTATTGTTTGGAGTTTCCGATATTTCGGCGCTGTTGCAAGCACCATGATCACGGAGGAACTGTAGTACTGGCGGTAAACGGTGAAAAAGTTTTAGGAGTAAATATATCGATCGTTCTAATAGTAATGTGAACGATTGTGAAAGTTTAAATACCTATATTTATTGTTGTATTTAACTAGCCTAGTGCAGCAAACAGTTCGTTCCCAAGCTTGTTGGCCTTTTAAATATTCTTCAATGGTAAATGGTATCTGTCATTTTAATTTGACTTCAATAAGTTTGTGATTTCGTTAGGGAGCTTGTTGTAGAACCTTATTTACAATCCAATACGCTCGCACTGACGTAGCTACATAGGTGGGTATATTTATGCGACTGTTTGCAGTGCTCGGTGGTGCGCTCGAAGGAGCAAGGTCCACCGGCTGTAGTTGCGCGGAATGCAAACGACTCACTGAACACAAACAATTTTTAATGTTCTGAGTGGAGGGTCGAGTCTGTTACGTGCCCCGAGCCTGCGCCCCGTGCCCGTGCCTGCGCCCCGTGCCCGTGGCCTGGTGCGCCCTCCGGCGGAGGAGCGCGGCTGCTCTTTGATGTGCGCATCCCTTCGGCGGCAGGCTGTCACTGGCAGCCCGCAGACGTGCCCAACTGCCCACCTCTCTCGTCTCTCTGCACTCGGTGCTGTACGTACTGCTGCCTCTGGCGTACATTACGCGACTCAATAAAACTATCTGATGCGTCATCACATCGCTCGGTACTTTGCTCGCTGCCCGGGTGAGACGAGATTATGCTCTTAACACTTGTTGTAGTCATGTGAGCACCCAGGCTACAACATACTACAGCAGATAAGGTCACAAATATTCCGCCGCTACTATCCTTGCCGTGTGATAGCTCTCCTGTCTAGCCAAACATATGATATCCCCTACCCCCTCAACCGGGAACTTTAACGTAAGTTAGTTATTTATTTTCTATTTTTTTATTTTTTTTTATTTAGGAGACCAAAAGCTAAAATACAACAAAATACAACATTCATAATACCTACGTGACTGATAGCCAAATAAATGAGCGTAAAAAATATGTGACAGATAGCCAATTATAGGTCTCCACGAATAGAAGCAGTGCAGTATCAAATATCAGTGAGCACAGTATGACAGAAAGTACAAGCCAGAATTAGTTATATCTTGAAGTAGGATGTACCAGTAGCGCAAACAATAGCTAAACCGATGTATAGAAAGTCTAACATTCGCAATGTAACCTGTGCCACGAACCTTTGCATCGTTGTTTCCAGTTTTTCAAGTCCCGTCCAAGAACATCTCATTCTCAAGTGATTATAATTGTATTATTAGCTCGTTACTCAAAACTCTGCGTCTCCGGGCTAGTGCTGCAGTTAGTACTATTTACAATATTATTGATAACGTTTTGATTACAATATTATTATTGTTCCAGAAATCGTTTCTAGTAGCGACACTGTGTGACATACAGAATATGTATATTTTTTTAAATCAATGGATTCGATTTCTAGTTAGGAATATTGATTTTTTATCCAATGAAGCAGTTTTAGTTTTAGTATTCATAGATATTGGGCTCGAGACTCCTTTGTGCATTTCCGCTATTCATCATAGTTTCCAATTTGGACGAAACGTAACGCGAGCGTACGATGCGCACACGACGCCATGACGTCACGCTCGTTAACATCGCCATTGATATAGCGCGCGGATTGAGGCGACCATTAAATGTGATTAAAGCAATTTATAATATTTATTCGGCCATGATATTAATGATTAAAGCGCAAGTAAGTCACCCCGCGCCGCCCGCATCGGCTGCACTCGCGACAGATATCGGCGGCACGCGACCCCCGCCTGCCCCCCGCGCCCCCGCCGCTTGTTATATTAAATAGAGTTAACTGCCGCTAAAGGGTTGCGGCGCGTGGCGCGGCTCGCCCCCGCGGTGTGGGGGAGGGGGGGAGGGAGGTCGCCAGATGAATCCCTGCGCACGCGCCTGCTGTAACGATTTCGATTTCAATAACAATTCCATTGTGCGATTCGCTTTCAAACTCTTTCTTTCTTTAAACTGTTGTGAATTAATCTAACGATGGTTCGAGAATGGTGTTTTCTTACTGCAATGCGATACGTCCTGCATTCAAATTGCAAGTGAGCCATTTCAAATTGTTTTTTATGCACCGATTAAAGACAAAGGCCAACTTATATGAACAGCCTATATCTGGTAACCAATGTTTGGCCAGCCTTCACTTTAATGACGGTATGCGGTGTGGGCGAAGGCCGGGTCCGCGGTATGACACGACTATGCGCTGAACACTTCCCTAGCGAGTCCTTAGATCAGTAAAAAACATGACGTTAATCATAGTTTGTCGTGTTGGGCCCCGGTGGAGGAGACTAGGGCCACCCCATATTGCTTGTGGTGTCATAGAAGGCGACTAAGAAATAGGGCTGTTTTTTCAATGGTCGCTATCTTTCGGGTTCAATGATAATATAATGAGGTACATAATTGTATGAAATAATTTTAAATTAATAAAGGGATATCGAACAAATTATTTGGAGATTTACGTACTAGCGAGCGCGAGGATTCGACCTTACGATCCCCGGGTTCGAATCCTGCCCATTAGCAAGTATTGTAGGTAGTGCACAAAAACCAAAGAAGTATTTCTATCATTTAACATTTAATGTATGTAGAAGTACTAGCTTGAAATCATTAAATGCGAAACTGCAGCTATGGGGCCGGCGCGGGCGCGTGCCCCGCGAGGCACGCAGGCGGCGCCGGGCGCGGGGCCGGTGCCGGTGGCGCGCTCGTATATCACAGCGGTTTAAATTAAAGCCGTCACGTTGTCGCGCCGCGCAACCCTTCCACCCCCCCTCGTCCCCCGGCGCCCCTCGCTCGCCCACCGTATACAAATCAGTTCATTTTTTAGCGTCGCTCTATCTACCGGCGCGGGCCAATGGCGGCGCCCCTCGCGGCCCGTATGTAAATGACGCCGCCCTGCGACTACTATATAACCCATTTGCATATATCTCTACGATCGTTTGAACCGTTCTATGTGACAGAACGAATGTATCAGAGCACTGATCGCGTGTTTGGTCTCGCAAGTACATACTTTGGGAACATGTTAACTTGTGAGACAGCGTCAGTAGCAGTGGAGGCTGGCAGTGCTCTTAGACGATTACCTTCACCCATAATGGTCTAAAATCTCCTCAGTTTTCGAAACCAACCGATCTATGGAGGTATATGTAGATATAGTGTAGGCACGGCAATCTCCTCTCCCCTACCGGTAATGCCTAAAAGCATGACCTAAAAGTCGCGTAGTGAGGTCATACGACAAAGATCTAAAGTTGACATAGCTCGCAGAACAAGCAAGCTAAAGTGGCAGTGGGCTAGACACATCTATCGAGAGACCGATGGCCGTTGGAGCAAACGAGCCCCCTAGCCAGATAATGAAATGATGACCTGAAATATATGGCTGGGACAGACTGGATGCGGAAGTCCGGGAGTGACGTTGGAAGAGCCCTATGTCCAGTAGTGCTAATTAATTGATACAGGACAAGCGGCATGAGAGCAGAAACGTTTTTAATTTCGTTATGCACGCCAGCGCCTGCGCATGGACCGAATTTCAGCGAAACGCCATGTATGCGTAATTAAATAAAGCATAATAAGTGTCAAGTAAGCGTATTTTACTTCAATAATTAAGAAGTGTCGCCCCGTGTGCACCGCGCCGCGAGTTCGTCGTAGTCGGGGGCGTAATAGCATTAGCGCGTAAAGCGGCGAGCGCCCTTTGACCCTCGCCGGCGCAATTGTAAATGCAAATAGTGCGCTAATCCAACATGGCGGCCGCCCCCTGCGCCTTGTTTCCATACATATTGATTAGCAGCCGGGAGGAGCGCCAGCAGTCCATCTCCCTGACGATGACGCCACCGTCGGCCCTGGCCGGCCGGAGAGCATGCCACCTCACTGAGTGAGCTCAAGGTGCAGCATGCGCTACGTTGTATTGTGTACTCTACACACACATGATAATGATAAATTCTTTATTGACACAAAATATACAAGTCTCCAGTAAGTATGTATCAGAAGTAATACCAGAAAATATAACTAAAATGCAAGTACTCGTCGTAGCGCACGGTCCCCGTGACGTCACGCGTACTCAGCGGCGAGGGCCACTCGGCGCTTTGTACGGAACATGTTTAGCTAAATAAACATGTTGTCCGCCGAGCCGCGGGGCCGGGGGGGGCGAGTGACCCTCCACGCAACCCTTCAGCCTCCGCCAAATCTTTAATTAAATATCAGTGAGGTAGCGAGGGTCGCGGGTCACGACACGTAATAAAAGTGCACAAATATAGAAATCACAGATCGTAAAGAGGCCCATAACAAGTGGACACGCGGAGGGTCACCGCTACGGCGCTACGACGTGCTACGCCGTAGCGCCACTACACCTACCGTCCAGCAATTCAACCCATCTGTCGCGTGACACGCCGAGTGGGCCCACATCATATCATATTATATTATATAAACTAACTAGTTATTTTTCCAAAATTCAACAAAAATAATCAGATGTAGTATTCCTAAGGTGTTGCACTTGGAGCAGAAGTCCATGTAAAAACATGACGTACGTCTCAATTTCTCTATGTCCATTCCGAAATCGTCCATTGTTATAAGTACAGTCAACATCACAATGATCTTGACCCGCAAAGTACTTAAAAAGGTTATTAAGATCTTTTTGAGCACCCTGCCAGTCAAGATCGATCTGACGCTGACTGTACAAGTTCGCGATTGAAGCAGGTTTGTTTGTAGTTCTTTCCTGTATTTTATTAAAAGATAAATTAAGTGAGTCGCCGTGTCGCGTCTCCTCGGTGCGCTCGTCACTCTGTGGGCTCCCCAAACAAAGTGCTCCTGAAACAACAGGGCCATGTCCGTTACCGTCAGAGTAAACACATTTATTCAGTTTAAAAAAGTGCTCGCTCCACAAAGGAGGCGAATTTCTTATTCAAAGTAGCAATATGTCGGCGCCTAAACAAACAGCGGCCGCATTACGTAAATGCATTCCGCGATGGAGATGCATGAGAGCGGCTCTGGCCGGCGGAACTGAAGCGAACGAGGTGTTTGCGCGCATTAGCATCACAAAGGACGCGCACTCGCCGCCGGCTCGGCACGGCCAGGCGAGGACGAGATGTGCTAATTTTCCTGAAATATTGGATTTTGAACAGTCAATTCTGTAACTTTAAGGGTTGCTATCAGTCTAAGTAACGTCTTTGTGCAGCCCAAAGTTTACTAACTTGCAGTCACAGGGCGCGGGCGGCGCGTGTGCGCGTGTGTAGCTCTGTGGCGGCGGTCACTCGCCTCACTTGCGATTCTATCAGATTCACATCAAACAGGAAGCAGCCCTTTCATCTGCTATCAATAGTATGCGGGCCCGCGCCCCCGCGCCCCCACCCGGCAGCCTTTGTGGCCGAGGCTTCTTTCTGTAGCGATACCTATCAATATTTTAAGTTGTCATGTAGTTGTGTAAACAATAATAATGAGTCATCGAGACAAATAATCCGAGACAATAATAATGGATTTGATGATAAGCGCCACGGGCTCCATCTCAACGGCGCGCGGCGCGGCGGCGGAGGCTGCGGCGCCGCGAGAGGAGGCAGATTCGGATCGCGGAGCTCCTATTATTTATTCGATAATAAGTTAGTAACGACTCGCGGCACACGCTCGCTCCGAGCGGAGCCTGATTTTTTTCAATCAAACCCGATATCGGAATTCGCGCATCGGTTAGCCGAACCCGTCGCTCCCCTTTCCTAAAAAAATTAAACAGCTTTTAAACGCGCATCGCGCTCGATCCATTCGGCGAAAGCGCAAAAAAATCATCTCAGGTAATCGAAATAATAGCGAGATCGCGCGAAAAAAATTCACTAAGGGCGGAAAAGAAACGGATTCGAACAAAAAAGTTCAAAATTTTAATTCGACGGTTGAGGGTTGAGCGGGGTGCGGGTAGGGGGCGCGCGGGCGCGCGGGGCCGGCGCTCGCGGAGCCGCCAGTGCCTCGCCGCGCGCCGAGCCGCGCCGACATACCGCGCCGCGCTCTCGCACACGCCGCACGCAACACGCACGTCACACGCAACACGCACCATGGTCCTGTCGGCGTGCGTGCGCGCAGACCCGCGCGCCTACTGCTCGGCCGCCTACCGTGAGTACTGCCGCACTTTGTTTACGTCTCGCTGTTTACTTACGTACGCACTTTTCTCAGCTCGATCGTGTTCGTAGACCGTAGCCGTAGGCACACCAAATGTTCCATAGACATATCATTTCATTGATTCATTAAGAGTTTGTTACAGGTTGTGTCTTGATGTACGCTAATTAATTATAAAATTAAAACATGGTTGTTTACAGTAAAAAATAAAATCTGCGTACTTAATCCAGTCAAAATAAACATTTGAGCTTGCTTAAATTCGCGTAGCTTCGATCGGACTTCAGTATTTTTTTTATTCAAGGTTAAATGTTACAAATATTAGTTCGATTGGTTTGATTTCTGATAAACAGCAAGTGTTATCGCAAAAGTAGGCTAGACAGAGTTATAGATCATGCAATGCAATAAAGAAAAAATAAAATCAAAAAAGAAAGTTTGTATCTACAACAATAGTTTCCATACCTAATAGCAGTAACATTATTTAATTTTTTATTGACATTAAAGGCAATTAATTAAATAAAACCTAGATGAACTTAAATGTCACACAATCACTTACTATGATATAATACTCGTAAGTACGTACAATTATACAATAGCATTAATTTCCATACGAGTCCTGCCGCTAGTTCCGAAGCATCGCCCACATTTCAGTCAGAGTAAGGTCTTTTGCACATTATCAGATATTTTCTTGTGTCTTATGACAAATGTCCTTTAAGAAATGCAGTCGCATTGGTTGTTATATGAGACCGTCCACATTACAAGATATTTTTTCTTATGTCGGATATTCACATTCTACTCATTTTGTCGTCTGCATGTTCGATTTCGTACAAGACTTCTTGTACCGACACAACATCTACTCGACTATGTAAATAAGTTTGCGCGTGCACATGAGTGTTCACATTTTATTGTATTTTGAGAAAATAATGATGTCTTCAAATGTATTAACAGCTCTTCAAAAGTCTGGGAAATACGGAAGTAATTAAAAACTTTAATTCGTCTTGTAGTAGTTCTGGTACCTACCTACCAGGTTCGTAACTGCCCCATGACATGTTGATTTTCGTCATATTTAATGCATGTAGCCAATGACACCTGCAACTACAACGTTTTCTTCTATGATAGAAGTATGCAATCAATAAATAGATCCTGTCGTCTGTCCATTTTGTATACGTGTATCCTCCGTGAAATTATGGTTACTAGGTACCGCCCGGTATATATTCTTGAGCTAATTCTTCATTCGTGTGTACACTGTGTGGCCACCTTTCAGGACAGGAGCTGTACCCGCGCTCGTCATCACAATAATATATATTCAGTGCCTGGGCGACGACTCTGTTGGTATTAATTACCTTTCACAACTTGTAGCATTTGTCCGCTTAAACTGCGTGAGGTCAGTTGGCCTAATCATCAAACCATTACCATAAATTACCATTAAATGCCCTGACAATGTGTATACACTGATAATGTACCTATATTAACACATCAGATACTCGTACACCATTTAGTAATCATAGTACTTAAAGTGCATTCACTATTTACCACCAAGTACAATGGTACTTGGTGGTAAATATACCTTAACGTAATTGTTTTAACTTTAAATTATGTTTTTCCATCGGTTCACCCTTGTTTGACCAAAAAAACGTATGACAAAACGTCATTTGACAAACAATTTTCATCTTCCATTTTATATTATATTGTTCTGTGTGTGCATAAATCTTAAATAAATAAATAAACGTTTGAAAAACTAATCATTTGACAAACTTTCATTTCGCAAACATATTACTTTAAAAATAAATCATTTGACATAATACACGTTTCGCAAATGTATTTCTTAGAAAACATTTCGATTGCTAAACTTTAGCATTTCTTGAAAATGTTCATTTGACCAAATAAAGTTCTACATGGTTATAAAAAAAATACCCACGAAGGCTACTGCGGGATCTGAGCGGAGCCTAATCGAGGAGCCTAAGGAGGAACCTAATCTATCCAAGTCGGAATGAGCAGCTTTCTCAATAATCTATCACTAACTGTCTGTTTGTCAACTAACATGTTTTTAAAATAATCAATTTGTGAAAGGACTTAAATATTTTAATAAGTTATATATCAAGAGAAATAATTACAAGTTTTTTTTAAATGATTTTTTTTCCAAATAAATATTTTGTGTGTGTGTGTGTGTGTGTGTGTGTGTGTGTGTGTGTGTGTGTGTGTGTGTGTGTGTGTGTGTGTGTCTGTGTGTGTGCCTGTGTGTGTGTGTGTGGACACCATAACATTAAACCTGAACATCACCTTTATCCCATGTAATCATAACAAGGAAATTAAAATCTACAAAACATTCATGATTCATGATTGTTGGGAACCATTTTATACCCATTCAATATCTTTGATTATGTCCGTATATAGGATATAATAGTTCGGTGTTCGGAGTGGACTTGGACTGTAATCATTATAACACACACAAAGTCAACGATAATTAAGTAGCGATTCGTGCACCGCCGATGTCGTCCGCCCTGGCACCTTACTGAACGCACCACGGTACATGCATGTACATGCAACGGTACATGCAACCAAAGGCATGAGCCTTGGCCGAATCGCTGAGTGATCCCCAGAGGGGACGACCTCTGGTACACTGTGCAACACAACCATATACAACATATATGGCACTTTTTGGAATATATTAAATTACTACCACTTTTGAAATGCAGTAGGTAGGTATCACGTTGCCGCGGAGGGGGGCGCGGGGTCCGCGTCTATTATTTAATTCTAATGTGCAAAAAACACACAACTGCCACTTTTTATAAATCAGGAATATTTCAATCCGATACACCTCCGCGTGTCGTTTCTGCGATTGCACCCTTTTTACCTTCGAGTTTTTTACCACAAAAAACGGCTGATGACGTCTCAATGCAGTCGTCTAGTTTTTGCTCAAACAATTTTTTATCGCGTGTCGGGTACATCTTTATAATTCGCGTATATTTGAATACATGGACATTGTGTCGACGCTAATCCTTTCAGATCCGCGCGCGGATTATCCGCCAGCGGCGGCAGGTAGCCGCGCCGTTCCCACGCGCCGCCTCCGCCGGCGTACAATGTTACATGCAAAGTCTCTGTACCTTTATCAAAGTTTTCAAAGCCGTAGCCCATTCGTAGCATATGCGTAGAACATGCTACGAACCCTTTTGTGGCGTTACTCGTTGGACGATATATCTGTATCTGTATATCATTGTTGGACGACGCGTTACATGGGGGCGAGGGGGGGGGGGGCTAATGCGCCTAGCTTGTAATGTGATGATCAGTGTCGTAGGCTTCGCCGTAATGCCGCAGCTTAGTGTCGGCGACGGTTATCCTATTAATTAGTATTAACGCGCCGCCGCTAATGAGATGATCCCCGAACAACGCGCAGCGGTGGATTAGCCGCGAGGGGGGGGGGGGGGGGGTTGATTTCATTCAATTTGAAACATTGCATATCTTCCACCAAACCAATTTCTAGTTGTTCCTGGCCGGATGACAGGACCAACTTTTCCTGTTGATTGACAATTCTGAAACTGTTCCATATAAAGAACCCTGTCCAGACCCTTAGAACCGTCGCGCGTCGTCCAGTGTCGAGCTTAGCAAAAAAGTGATTTATTTATGTTACTAAAAAAAATTGTCCGGCCTCGCGTGCGGCCTCAAATTCTACGACATTCGACACAAAGCTACCTAGGTCTAAATAAGCACAGCTTAACTAGCTTCTGTCATGAGTTTTAGAATCCGGATAAACAAACTTATATACATTTTCTTAATCCACATTTACGTACTATAAAAATAGATATAGAATATAAAAATAGATAGGTAATATAAAAGTAAATCATTCAAGCAAAAGGCAAAGCCAAGAGGCGGTTTATAGTTTCCTCTATGAGTCAGGGGCGACAGTGAATGACTGTATGTATGTATACAGGATATTCAGTGCGACACTAGACACTATAATCAAAGCAGAATGGCAGCTCAGTCGGGAGCCCCGTCGAGTCGTCGACCACTTGTAGAACGAGAGGTGCACCTCTGTCAACTAGACCTTCTACGAGGTGATGATGGGCTGCCACCACCCTCGCGCTCTTTACATCTCAGTTGTCAGGGACGCCGGAACATTTCTAAAAGATTTGATATCTTCTAATAGCAAATCACTGAAAGATACATTCGCGCTAAAAGTTTGTGTTTAGATAACTTACGGTGCACCTGAGCAACTTCGCGCTTTAATGATTCCATTCTTCACACGTTATCATCACAGCAAGGAACCAGGTCGGCTAGTACAGGTTCAGAAATATCAGTTAGTGATTGGGACGCACCCTCCTTTCTATAGATATACCCTACTAGTATGAGTAAGGACTGCAATAGAAAACACCTTTGCGATTCTTTCGAGTTTGAGTGCATCGCAATGTGTCTAGCGATGAATAAAAGGCAGTATTGTATCAGCTGACCACCGAGACAAACACATTGTGGGCTCGGTCGAGCAACACGAGCACAAGTTTCGTATGTGACCTACAAAGTTGTACGCGTCATAGAAGGTGATAAATACTCACGAATTTTTTTTCAGCAACCATTGATAAAATAATTGCTGCTGTTATTAGTTCTTGTGTGTGTGTGTGTGTGTATGTCTGTTTAATGGGCTAGTGTTATTAAATTAGCATTTTGTGTAGGCACGTTATTATAATTTTGTTACAAATGTTGTTATCAATGAGCATCTCAGAACATAATTCATGATGTTTGTGATTAAATGCTAATGATATTAATTACGATTATCTATGATCTGGTCACAGTCCACTGCCGCAAGTGGAGGCGGTGTGCACGTGGACTGCTGCTGGCTCAGAGCAATAAACACCGACCTGCGGCCACCGGGTGTTGCGAATATAATTTACGAGCAGAGCAGGCGCGAACAAGATCGCTTCTCTGCGATACTGTCAGAACTTTCATCCCTCGGTGAAGGATGCCTAAATCCGCATCGTAAATCAGTGTCGCTAATGCAGTTTGTTTGTGTTGTTACAGAAGAGTCCGGCGAGCTCATCAAGTCGCCGTCGCCGCCGCCCAGCCACGGTGAGTATTGTTGGTATTGTACCGCGCCGCGCGCTGTATCGTTGACGTGACACACTGGGTGACTGGACGTGGCGCAGCACCCACGCCGCGGTCGGTGGGCGACACGTTCGACTGCAGCCACGTGTCTCCGAATCAATACAGAGAGGCTTCACCACTTGCACTTAACATTTACTTCTTAAATTTCTTATATGTAAAAGAAATCTAACTTCTTACATCAATAGATATTACCAG
The DNA here is from genome assembly GCA_914767945.1 of Eilema depressum. Lineage (NCBI taxonomy): Eukaryota > Metazoa > Arthropoda > Insecta > Lepidoptera > Erebidae > Eilema > Eilema depressum. Next base: position 22,993,815 of record OU612020.1, read on the forward strand.
TATCTCGTGACAAATTAGAAAATAAAAAATTGTAATAAGTATGTACTAGGGAAATCGAACTAAACTATCTTGATACTTTTTAATTTGTTTTTCATACATTTCAGTAGACTTACCTCGGTATTATTTAGGGATGTTGGCTATTTTTTATTCTCGAATATAATATAATTAACTGATAAAGTGAAATATTCTTACGGCAAATAGTTTTAAAGATATTAGATTTCGAAAATTCTATTTCTCGAGCCACCCGAAAACGCTTCATACCATAATCATTATACCTACATAATCATTCTCTTTGGTTTATTTTAAAAATATTGTAAATTATATTTTTAATTATACAAGGCGTCCCACGGCGATGCCACATGGAGGAAAAGTATCTTAAATCCTTAAGTTAGCTCATTTTGTTTAAAGGAGACAACATTTTATTTTTTTAAATAAACAAAACTGCATTCATTGATTTTTTTTAATTCGCTTGCCACACCCGGTAATCGAACCGACTAAAATCCGAAAAAGTAACACCTGTACCTATTTTTATGGCATCAATCGATAGTGTCAATCATAAGGATCCAATCTCTGTAAGAAACATGGTAAATTAAACTAAAGGAAGTCCTTGAAACCTAAAATTATAAATTCAATATGGCAAAATAAAACACTTTAACTCAAAGTTCATCCATCCATCTGGTACCATATTAACAATAAAATTCCATATTTAAATTACTTTTCTTTTTTTATCGTGCTGAGACCGCTGCTGGTCAACAGTAGTATTAAGGTATGTCGAACTCAAATCGACTAAAACCGCACGTCGTCTCAATTAACAGGTTATAAGTTGATCCAATAGGGCAATTCTCTCGCCATTTTCGTTGCCCAGGGTACACCGCGTGCAGGTTTCTAATCAAGCACCCAAAAATAACTACCTACCTACATACCTCATGCAGTTACCCAATAAAGTTACATTCTAAAAGGGTAACAAAGTTCATTCATTTAGTACTAATTTTACTAAATAAATTTCATCAAAGATATCTCTAGTGTTGATACCTTATAAGGAAGTGTTTTATTTTACCAAATTGAATTTATAATTTTAGGTTTCAAGGACTTCCTTTCATTTAAATTAAAAATTTACTTAAATGTATCCGTGCATTATATGGAGCGGAATACCTAACTCCCTGCAAGCCCCTGTTTCAAAAACTAAAAATACTTCCATTGCCATGCCTTTATATATTTGAACTGTGTGTGTTTGTTAGAAGATATCCCTGCTTGTTTCCTTTACATGACAAAGCATTACAAAAACAAAATAGTAGGGATCCAAATAAGTTACTAGTTCCACAACAGAGATTAGACCTCTATTCAAGGAATGTGTATTGTATGGCAATAAGAATTTATAACAAACTGCCACGTGAAGTCAGAGCTTTAACTTTTACAAAATTTAAAATAAAGTTATTTGAACTATTACTAGAACAATGTTTTTATTCAGTCAATGAGTTTCTTGACTTTAAGTTTTAGGACGTAAGTAAATACAGAATTGTTGACAAATTGAAGTAAAAAAAAAAAAAAATTGTAACCTTATAATGTGACATCAGAATAGCTATTAGATAACTTACTGTGACAACTTATTGTATTTTTTAATTATTTTTGTATTTAAGATCTGACATATTATTATTATTATTAGTTTTCATTCATGTTATTTAATATTTCTACACCGAATTACGGTAGAATATGTGAGACTAATAGCTTTAAAAACACCTGTATGTACCATATTCTAAGAAATAAATGATTATTATTATATTATTATTATTATTTAATTTACCATGTTTCTTAGAGATATTTAATCCTTATGATTGTCACTATCGATTGATGTCATAAAAATACAGGATGTTACTTTTTCGGATTTTAGTCGGTTCGATTACCGGGTGTGGCAAGCGAATTTTAAAAATCTTTGAATTCAGATTTGTTTCTTTTTAAAAATAAAATGATGTCTCCTTTAAGTAAAATGAGCCAACTTAAGTATTTAAGGTACTTTCCATCCATATGGCATCGCCGTGGGACGCCCTGTATATTATACATACAGGTATATTTAAAAACTAGCTGTTGCCCGCGGTTCCGCCCGCGTGGATGTCGTTTATCGCGTGGTGTTGTAAATAGTGCTGAAAGTTGAGCGTTGAACGCTGATTAGACATTGGACTCGCCTCTCTATTCGACTCGAGGAGGTAGGTACACGACGACGGTATATTCGTCCCAATCGAGCAGTTCGACTGGGGAAGTTTAGTATCTCCACCCTACAGAAGGCTGCGGCTTAATAACCTCGTGTTGTGTTTCCGACGGTGAGTAGGGTAGCCAAAGCTCACTGGAGAGGAACCAAAGCTTTTGTCCGACTTATCTTTTGCGCTGACGGCACAGATTCTCTAAGTTCTTTCAGGTTAGGCAGCACGAGTGGGACTCCCCTGGTGTTGCACTCGCCCATAGGCCACGGTAACCACTTACCATCAGGTGGGCTGTGTGCTTGTCTGCCACCTAAGTGGTATAAAAGAAACTTTCTACCTGCATATCTACTCGACTCTCTACTCCCCATACCTCTGCCTTTCCCCCACCCTCTCCCCTACTCCTTCCCCTTCCCGTTGTATCTCTTGTCTACTCCACTATATCCTTCACCACGCTCTAATCCAGGGATGGCGAACCAATGGCACGCAGCACAATTTTTTGGGCACGCCAGCAGTGCCACCACAAAGTAGGTATTTAGACGCGCCCGTGCTATACCTTAGGCGCTAGAAAATGAACGAACAGACGGACATTTCTTCACAAAGCAAAATATAATTAGAGGTGGACTATGCCATATCATCATAATATTCATAATCATCCTCCTGCACTTAATATTCCCCCAACGATAGCCACAAAAAAGGTTCTTCACTTAGTTCTTACAGGGTAGGCAGCTTAAGTGTGACTCCCTTGGTGTTGCACTCACCCATAGGCCACGGTAACCACTTACCATCAGGAGGGCCGTGTGCTTGTTTGCGACATCATTACTACAGTACGACTCACGCACGACTATAGTATGAGGTACTTCAAGAAGGGCGAGTGACTTGCTAGGATGTAATAAGATATAAAATTTCATCCATAAGAATAAAAAAGCGCCATCTATATTTCCGCTCATATTCCGCATAATATCAATATTGTTCACAACTCCGGTTCTACTCAACCGAATGCGATCAAACAAACGTAAGATTTTAAGTCTGACCAAGCCCTTTCTAACAAAAAAAACCGCATCAAAATCCGTTCAGTAGTTTTTGCGTCCATCGCGGACAAACAGACAAACAGACAAACAGACAGGAAATGAAAAAAAAAAATATTTTCGTGTTCAGTATCGTTAATATAACATAACCCAAGTATTTTTTTTTAAATATCTCCAATGTACAGACACGACCACTTTACAATTTTATAATAGTATAGATATAAAGGAAAGTGCCCCACCGGCATCGGGTACAGGGACCAAACTACTTAGGGCTCCAGAGAGAGGAATCTCCTCACACTACGTACCGTGTCGAGGAGTACCGCAAGGCACTCTATTCGATCTATTACCACTATTCCAGGCTTATTAGCGACAGTAGTCCCATGTGTGGTGATAGATCGGTCCCAATATTATGTGACACGACCATTTTCGAGTACTGGGTCGGGCACATACCCATAGTATGGCACCTGCGAAGTACAAGATGTATTGAAGAGCAAGTTGCTAGCAGCTATCGTGCTTCAGAATTTACTTCTGATAGTGTTGTTCGTCGTACTTCGTCCGTAATTGCAAGGACAAAACCCACGGTTTCTCAGAAAAGATCACCGAACAATAATCAAATAATCTCTATTATTATAATCATCATTATACCTACCAGCAACATGCGTCAGCATCCCTAAATCACGACGACGTCACGCGATTGTAGCGCAAAGTGCAAATGTATGGAGTGCAAGAGAATTTTACATTTATCTATCTCGGTCTACGTTACAAATGAACAACATATTAAAAAACCAGCTAAAACCAATAAAACTAATGCAAATTAAATTAAACTAAACCTAAAATGCGCCATGGCATTCTTCCGCATAAGTCGAAATAAATGAATGCAACAATATATTGTATTGTACGGGATAGATAAGTTATGTGGCTATCCTCCCCTTAATAGTATATACGTATTAAAAGCGGTTGATTGAATCTCCAAGAGTACATGTAAAAGTATCAAAACGGTACAACCCAACTTACTGGTCAACTCGCAACATAGGCTATCGCAACTTCGACGGAATTACCTAAATATTTTACATATCGATGTATCAATGTCAATTTTGTATGAAGTTAGCATCCCTGTCAGACTTGTGCGCATATGCGTGTAATGTTTCTTAAAAGGTAGTGGTTTCAATCTCTATGTTTTTGGTCCAATTTGACACTAACGTTACCATTTAAAAATCATACCTTTCTAATACACCTATAAAAATAATAAGATTGGAATGGAATAACTGTAGTGAAACCACTTACGCCGTTTTTCTATGTATTAATATTTACAAAAGTAATCTTAGTTGTATCTAAGTATTGTATGGACTATACCCGTGACCCTTAGCGTAGGCGTAGGGTCACAGTGAGCTGCAATTTGTTAAGTATACAGGAATGACGAGTGGGTACTTGTACGGAGTCACGCTAGGCGCCGCGGCCGGCCAGCTACTGGATATAATTAGCGCTGCATTCTAATTAATTTGATACTTCATTTATGAGCGTAATTAGTATTAATAGTGTAATTTTGTACATAATTCGGTATGCATTTAAATATTAGATGGGCATTTCACTTAGTACGAGTAGTTCTACTGGACTCATTAAATATGTGCCGAGTTTGATTTCTGTTTTAAAATTAATTTAAAAAACAGTTAATTGCAAAAGTATCTCTTTTAGTCACATCGCAGTTTGATCGTAGGATGCCTACTGTCTACAATACAATGCGGGTGTTCTCTTACACCATTGTAGTTATGCTATAAGGCAGTTAGGCTACCAACGTGTTCTACCTTTCATGCATATGGTGTCACTGCCCACAAACAATGGTTCATTTAACGTTTACTATTTTACTTATGCGTCACCATCATCTTCCTGTCCTTACCCCATATTTATTGAGGGTCGATGCAACGATGCCTATAATTTCTTCTTCATCCTTGCGTTACTGCTTCTCGCATCCGAAGCTCCCCACGACGGAGTGTGGACTCCGCCATAGATGTTCGTATGGCAACCGGAACCGTCGGCTTAATATGATTCCCGAGGCACGGAAATACCCAGACCTATAGACATATTCATGCATACAAATATTTACATTGAGCGGGAATCGAGCCCGTACCCCTGCCCCGTACCGCTAAAGTAGCGTTCACTACCGCCACGCCACAGAGGCTGCCTATTATTGTTCATTACCATAGGTATTGTAATATGATCAACATTGCTAAATTGTCGTTCAGTCGTTCAGTCGTTCAGTCGTGACTGCCGCACCTACACCGGTGGTTGCTCCCGGTTGAGAGGAGGCGCAGCGCACAGACACTCGGTAAGTCTTGATACTTGGCATCCTGTTTACAAATCAACCCCTAAATAAACAGGCTGGACTCTTATCACAAATATTGTTTGTCTTAAGTGCTGCATTGCTCGCGAGCCCGTCCAGTGCGATATGCGCTCGCATGTAACGATCTGTGGGGTGAGCACGAACAACTATCGTAATCGTATCGTGAACGTAACGAGAGCACGGAGCATTGCGATTGGCCGCCTGCCTGAAGCCTGCCAATCGCAATGCTCCGTGCTATCGTTACGTTCACGATACGATTACGACAGTAGTTCGTGCTCACCCCACTGAGCGCACGGCGAGTCGCACGCGCCGATGGTATCTCGACATGTACTTAATTTGTTTATGATTATTATAATATAATTGGCATATCTTCAACATGACGTACCTAGGAACGAAGGCGTAGCCCACGATGTCCACCGACCACTCTGTATTTGTATTGTAAGTAGGCGTTGCTCGTAACTCATAAAGAACCTATGCTTGTATGTATGCTCTAAAGCAAAAGTATAAAAACGTCTTAACACGTATGGCAAAAGTGTTGAATGTTTAGTGGCACCCCACACCCCACACCCCACACCCCACCTGTCTCGTCGTTCGGTGCGAGGAAAGGATTGATGGTCGCCTCGTGCGTCACACGCGCACCGCACAAAGGAGGCGCGCACCTTCACTGCACCCTTCACTTAAGAAGCTGCGCGCGCGCACGCGCCGGGCGCACGCCCGCGTTCACCCCTTCACCGTCCCCTTCCGAGATGAGCGCTGATACATTGCGTGCTCTGTCTGCTCTCTCCTTGGCTCCTTACGGCAGGTGACTGTTTGTGACGTACTCGCTACGTCCGCCAGCCCGCGGACACTAGGAGGTCCTCGCCAAAACCAACATGTCGCAAATAAATAAAGAAAACTTCTACTGCAGCTATTCTGCAGTAGAAGTTTTCTTGGGGTTACATTCAACGAAATGTAACCAGTCAGTTTGTTGTTGAAATGGTTAATACAATATGCATGTGCATTCTCTATGTGCATTCTCTTTCTCTCTTGCATTAATTTTTACTAGCATAGTTATTTTTATTTCAATCTTATTAAATTACCGACTAAGCTATAGAGGCTTCCGTCGACTGGGACCACAATTAAATTTATTTTAAATTTAATATTTTTCTTCCGGCGACTGGGACCACCCATAAAAAAGAACAAAAAAAATATAGTTAAAACCAAAAACGGTACAGTCAAACAAAAAGACGAAGAGACGTAATAATTAAAGCAAAATCGGATTAATTCAAAAATATCATTGGCTTTAGTAATTTCTTTAATGTACACCAATAAAACAAATTAAAACTACAGTAATATGTCACCTTAAATACTAAATTCGAACATCATGTCAAAATTAATCAACTAACCCGCCCCGCCGCCCGTCACGGTAACAGGGGCAAAGCATAACGCTAGCGGCATTGCCCCGCTGTATAGCAACGGCCAACCTCTGCCCCCGGTATGAGGCGAAGCGAATGTCACCGGTTTTCTTGTAGCGGTTACTGGAGACAGGACGGTACGGCACACGTGGTTGGAGTATCAGTCGATACAAATGCTCTCCGGAGTATGTCGTTGAGAGCATGGTGACGCGGAAACCTACCCGCGCTTCTTCTACAACTCAGTGCGTTCTGACCGTCGCCGCCCACCATGGAGCCGCAGGTGCATTTATGGGGTTCACACACCTTGCAGCCCAGGTGGAGGGCCACTGCCACCCGCAAAGAATTGTCGTCCAATAAAGTGCCCAGGTGAGGTGAAGGCAGCGCGTGCAGCCATGCTCCCGATTCCGGCTGCGACACCGCCCGAAGCCTCGCCAGATCGGATTCGGCCCTAGTGGCATCTCCACCAACCCCTCCTAAGCCTTCGAGCTGTGCCATCGTCCCGAGCGCGCTGGACATGAGGCGTGACAGGGCCTGACGCCGCCGAACTGCGGGCAAGCCACACTGTCTCGGCGTCCGCTGCAAAGGGCACGGTTACTCTGCCACCATTATTATGGAGGATGGCAGTAACAAGGTCCGCAGCCCCATGTGCCGATGCCAGCATAGCCGGCAAACCCACATCCCGCGCGCGTTTCACCCAATACCCCCGGACGGTTGGGGAGAGTCGCCTGTACCCATTGGTTTTCGTTGAGCCATACATTGAGGATCGACTCAACTGTGGACTTGAGGATGTCATCGAAAGCCGCAACGTCTGCCGGACAAACCCAGGTTAGCGCGGTCCGCAGCAGGTACGTCAGCTTAGGGAGGGCAAAGCACATGCGCAAAAGCACCAATGCCACATGCGCAGAAAGATTTCAGAAGAGAAGTCAGGAGAAGTTTATTACGGGAAAAGATTGCCTCGTGCACCCCTTCAGGGAAAAAATCATTTATGTATAATATGTATAAATATCTAGGTATACTTTCTTATTCTAGGCATGAGTTTATTGCCTGCAATTCCAAAAAGATAAATTTTCCTAGCAGTCAGTTTTCCATAGATTTTCTTACCAGTGTTTTCGTCCTGAAAAATGCCTCTACTACTACCAGACAAATTTGAAAAAGGTTTTTCACAAAAAAATGACAGATAGGTACCGGGATACGCTATTTCTTAATAAAACGGTGTCAAAAATATTTCAATCACCTTAGTTTTACGAAACCTCGACTTTAGCAAAAACTTTGTGTTGAAATCGGTCTGAGCTGCGGCTATCCTTATATGGGAGGGGGGGGGGGGGGGGGGGTTGTCACACCTACACGTACCTTCATGACTATTACATACACATATTCACGCCTGAAAGCCCATATTTCAATATGTTTTCGGTCCCGTGTAACCAGTCTCAGGGGGCGAGCCTATTGCCGTCAAGTGGGCACTGTGTCTTAGGCTGTAGGTAGGTATATTTACTGACGGATAAAGAACAGCCCAGACATGACAGATGGAGTTCCCGTAGTCGAAGGTGACTACGGAATGAGGCTGTTCTCCATCCGTTGGCCCTATCCACCGCAAACCAACACTGTCTAGGAACAAATTGATACTCTAGTGTTAATGTAGGGTCTGCGTTTTTTCGCATAACTTTTAAGTTATTTTAAGGGAAGCCCGAATATGTTTATAATACCTACCATTGATCCATTCCCTGAGCCTTTATCCAACTCAGGATCGTACTTTAATACTTACCGTGAAGCGACTGCTACCTGACCTCCTATTTGAAGCTACGGCGCTAATTTTAAACTAATAGTGAATGTTGACTATCACTATGATATTTTAAGTAACAGAGTTGATAACTTAGAATAGGTACCATCCAGGGTGCCACCAAATTGCATACAAAAAAATTCATTCAAATCGATCCAGCCGTTTAGGAGGAGTTGATGAGTGACATATACGATATATAGATGACATTTTTCAATCAAAGAGTTTTTTCTTTAAATTAAAACCAACCTTTTTGTGTTTGACTGTACTGATTTGGCTAAAACAATAGATTTTATGATACATTTATAGGTGGTCCCAGTCGATGGAAGAAAAATATTAAATTTAAATGAATCCGGCAACTAGGACCGCGGTCCGAGTTAATTGTGGTCCCAGTCGCCGGAAGCCTCGTATATTCAATCAATTTTAGAATCCCCTGAGGAGTCATAAGAAGATTCAATATTAGGAATAGGGAATTTTTATGTTGTGAGGTACAGTCATTCAAAAATGTTCATGAGAACTTTACAAGAATTAAGAAGGAACGTAAAACAATAAAAGCTCATTGTAGGCACATTATTCATACATTATCACGCCGCCGCGTATAGTCCATGTGTATTATATTAATATGTAAATGGGTGCGCGAGCGGAGGCGGCGACCTGTCGCGGATGACGTATGGTGGTGTGGTGGCGCATTTACATGCAATATCCGCTCCTCCCTCGCGCGCTCCGTGCCCGGCCGGCCCGGCCGCTCCGGGGCAGCACCGGGCACTGAGAACCGGGAATGTTTCTAAGCAGCCATTGATGCTTTTTGATTTGATGCTTTGCGAGTTCAAAATATTTATGACGAAAACATGCTGTACTCTAAATAATAATTGATCTCTTTTTAGGTACATCAATATTTAGGTAAATACATAGGATAAAAATTGCATCTTGTAGATTGAATGAAAAAATTAAAACGTAATATTTTGGCGTCCACTGGTAAAATAGCGTCATTTTCTTTGTGCCCTTCGGGGTGAACACGGAAAGGGAGAGCTTTCCGTGTTCACCCCGAAGGACACTGAACTAAGGGAAGCAGGCTCGATCACCTCAAGTTCACGCGCGTGCTTGTTGCAGATGGGTCGGCGAGCGGCGAGGGCGAGATCAGCGGCGACGAGCGGCCGCCGTCGCCGCCGCGCGCGCCCTCCGCGCCCCTGCCGCACCCCGCGCACCCCTCGCACCCCTCGCACCCCGCGCACCCCGCGGCCAGCGCCGCCGCCGCCACCGCAGCCGTCTTCGTGAGTAGATCAATTGACATCGGACGAGTCGCCGTCCAGAACGAGCCTCGAGCTCGCCACAGTGCCTCCCCAGGACAACGAGAGACCCAGAGCTAACCCTCGCCGTTGCACATTCCAGAACGCAGCGGGCGCCGGCAACGCGCTCGCGCAGCTGCAGCATCTCCTGCTCACCCAGCACGGCGCGCACTCGCTCCTGCTGCACACCCAGGTACGCCTCCGCCCCGACTGTCATACTGAATTTCGAAGTTCAAAATAGCGATGAACTGTAAAGCCCTAAAGTACCGAAACGCGACCCCTCCACGCTGCCGTGCCCCGCGGAGCGCGAGAGCTCACCGCCGTCGCTCACGTTGCAGGTGCAGCAGGCCGTGGCGCAGGCGGCGGCGCAGCAGCTGCAGCAGCTGCAGGCGCGCGCGGCGCCCACCACGGGCGCGGCGGGGCGCTCGCCGTCGCCGCGCCGCACGCCGCCGGGCGCGGGCGCCTTCCTCACGCCGCTGACGCCGGGCTCGGGCCGCGCGCGCTCGCCGCCGCACGCGCACGCGCACTCGCCCCTGCACTCGCACGCGCACACACCGCTGCACGCGCACGCGCACAAGCCGCGCGCGCTCGAGCCCACCGCCGACGACACCGCGGACCTCGAGGAGTTGGAGCACTTCGCCAAGACGTTCAAGCAGCGGCGCATCAAGCTCGGTGAGTGGCCGCGGCCCTGCGCCGGTGCCCGCCCCCCGTGGTTCGTCGGCTCATTTGGTTGTTTCGATTCGCAGGCTTCACCCAGGGCGACGTCGGCCTCGCGATGGGCAAGCTGTACGGGAACGACTTCTCGCAGACGACGATATCGCGGTTCGAGGCGCTCAACCTGAGCTTCAAGAACATGTGCAAGCTGAAGCCGCTGCTGCAGAAGTGGCTGGAGGACGCGGACTCGTCGCTGGCGGGCGGCGGCGGCGGGCCGGGCGGCGGCGCGGCGCTGGGCGCGGGGCTGGCGGAGGCGGTGGGGCGGCGCCGCAAGAAGCGCACGTCCATCGAGTCGGGCGTGCGCGTGGCGCTCGAGAAGGCCTTCCTGCACAACCCCAAGCCTACGAGCGAGGAGATCGCCGCCCTGGCCGACGCGCTCTGCATGGAGAAGGAGGTGGTGCGCGTGTGGTTCTGCAACCGCCGCCAGAAGGTGAGTCTCGCGCTCTGTTGCTGACGCTCGTTCTGTTACTGTCGCTCGTTCCGCTCTGACGCTCGCTCTGTTGCAGGAGAAGCGGATCAACCCGCCGGCGGGCGAGGGCGCGCCGGGCGGCGTGCACCTGGGCGCGCACCCGCTGGCGCCGCACGCGCACGCGCTGCACGCGGCGGCGCTGCAGCCGCTGCAGCCGCTGCAGTCGCTGCAGCCGCTGCAGCCGCTGGCGCTGCTGGCGCGCGCGCCGCCTCGCGACTGACGCGGGGCGCGCGCGCTGCCGCTGCTCACACATATCCTCTCGTTGTAAATAGTGACGGTACTGTACAGACTAGTCGGTTAGCGTGTATATAGATGAATGTGCGTGCGAGCCGCGCCGTCTTAGTGTAAGTTTATATATTATTATGTGAATTTTATTTATGTCCGGTGAGCGAGGCCCCGCGCCTCGCTGTTCAGAGCTCATATCAGTTAGCGCACCACGCGACGCGTATGTAAGGTGGATGTGTAGAAAACTATCTATATGTTACAATAAAACATGATAGACATTACCTGGTGTTTTATTTATACTTGTCGTGGATGAGCCCCGCCCCGCCGCGCTGGGCCGACCGAGCCAACATGTCCTAACCTAACTCATTCTTGAGAACATCGATATCGGTACCTTTGCGTATCTAAAGTATTCGATCTCAACCTTTCTTTCTATTTTTTCTGTATACCATTTAGCTGGCAGAAAAGCACACAGCCCACATGATGGAAAGTGGTTACCGCAGCCTATGGACGTATGCAACACTAGGGGCGTCACTCTTGCGCTGCCGACCCCGTAGTAACCTTCTAATGCCCCTCTTGAAGAACCTCATACTGTAGTCACTTGGACAAACCACGGCAGGGAGTTCATTCCACAGTTTAAGTGTGCGGGGGATGAAGTTCCTTTCATTTCTGACTATGCGTACTGTTTCCAGTCGCAATGTGTGAGGATGTCCTGTCTGTGGCGAGAGGTGCGATGATAGGATGTAGCCGTGGGCATCATGTCGAACATTCCCTCCATCCTCGCACGGTCATTCCTGCCCAACGGCGGCGTACTGACCGAATCACAGGAGAGTGCCCGGTACGCTTTGCTATATTATAGCTTCTCCGCCGGCACAGTGCGTCACTCTCTACAAATTCTTAATCCGTCCCTAGTCGTATTCTCCACCTACGGGGATGGCGTTCTACTGTAGCGTTCCCCCCTAATGGGGTTGACATACACAGTTATGTTACTGCGCGTCCTGCTGCCCGTTGATCCTATTATGATCCGTTACTTGAATGCGCGCCTAATAGAGTGCCAAAAGTGCGCGAACGTCCTTAAAGCTAAAAAGGCATCCTTATAACTTACCGAGCCGCTATGCCACAGCGGGCCCTCCACGTTCCGTACGATCGCGAGTATTGCGTCCAGCATAACTTCCCTGTCAGCGTCGTACAACTTACAATCCCAGGTCAAGGCTTTCCTCGTCGAATTCCCCACATGGGCACGCTGCACACTCGCATAAGCATAGCTGGTGTAAGCGTTGCCTAAAGCAGCCATGACCCGCTAGGAGTTGGGAAACGACGAAGTCCAGTCCGATCCACCTATACTTGAGCCTCACGACGAGACCTGGAAAGAAGCTGTATAAATCACGCCCGTAGGTACTTGTTTCCCATCGTTGCTGCCAAAGGGAGACAACTTCGCAACACACCGAAGCCCTAAGCTGCCTGCGTTAGCCCTCCTCCGCAATTCGCCCCGCAGGAATGTCGAACAATTCATCTGAACACACACTATTGTACAGGCCGTAAAACATGCACAGCGATGCAGTCTCTCCTGAGGCTGAGCGGTTCCACACCGCCCGCGCACGCGCCAGTGAGCGTGGGATTGTCGACGATCCTCAGCGCACGCTTTTGTACCGAGTCTAAGGGGTCAAGCTGGTAACCCGGTGCGCGCGCAAAAAGGTGACATCAGTACTCCATGTGAAGCCGGACCTGCGACTTAGAGAGACGAAGTCTTTGCCCCACGCCCACAGCTAAGTAGGTACTACTACACAGTCTGTCGATTAGTGTATTGGTGGATCAAAAAAAAATAAAAGATTCGAACAAATTGATTGCACTGCGATAGATAAATTATTGTCTTGCAACTCTCGTCAAAATTGATCCAGGGTTAGTTGAAGGACTTGGAAACGTAATACACAGGGTGGAAAAATAGGTCGTGCCCTGGAGGGAAGCTACCTTAAATCCTTAAGTTGGCTCATTTTACATAAAAGTGACATGCCTTTATTTTTAAAAAATAACAAAACTGCATTCAACTATTTTCGAAAATACGCATGCCACACCCGGTAATCGAACCGACTAAAATCCGAAAAAGTAATATTCTGTATTTTTATGGCATCAATGGATAGTGTCAATCGTAAGGATTAAATATCTCTAAACAACATGGTAAATTAAATAAAAGGAAATCCTTGAAACTTAAGCTTATAAATTCAATCGGCAAAACAGTGTAGTGTACGAATTGAGAACCTCCTTTTTTATATTAACAATAAAATTTCATATTTAAAGTACTTAGTTTTCCCTTTTTTTTCGTGCGAAGACTGCCGCTGGTCTACAGTGACTACCCGACCCGACCCGACCAAACCGCACTCCGTCTCAATTAATAGATTATAAGTTGTTCTAATAGGGCAATTCTCTCGCCATCTTCGTTGCCCAGGGTAGGTACAACACGTGCAGGTTTCCGATCAAGAGCCCAAATATTACTACCTGCCTTACCTACATACCTCATGCAGTTACCCAATAGAGTTACAATCTAAATAGGTAACAAAGTTCAGTCATTTATAATACATCAAAGATATCTCTTTTCTTATTCCTTTTTTATTTCATTTGCCTTTCATTTAATTTACCATGTTTCTTAGAGAGATGATCCTTATGATTGACACTATCGATTTATGCCATAAAAATACAGGATGTTACTTTTCTGATTTTCGTCGGTTTGATTACAAGCAAGCGAATTTTTAAAAATCTTTGACTGCAGATTTGTTTCTCTAAAAAAATAAAGGAATGTCTACATTAAATAAAATGAGTCAACTTAAAGATTTAAGGTAGTTTCCCTCCAGGGCCTGACTTATTTTTCCACCCTGTATACATAGGCGTTATGTTATGGACCTATTAATAAATTGGGTATCATAATGCAAGGGAAGGATGTGGAGGTTGAAATAACGGTTTCGGTTTTTTGTCGGATCTTGAAATCGAATACGTCAGGTCGCAACTGCTGACCGTCTTTGTATTATTGGGTTTAACCATAATCTTTTTCCACGACGCTGACGGCGATTAACTACTGGTGGTGTCATGGGGAATAATTTGTATCCTTGACACTACTGGTAGTGCCATGGGAAAATAATTTTACTCTTGACACTACCAGTAGTGCCATTGGGTAGTGCCACAGGGCAGGTTCACACAGGTTCCCGAATCGAGGCCGTCGGATACGGTAACGCAAGATGTACTGTGTGAACACAACATCACGGCTTTTCCATATCCGATGAAAATAAGATTGTTTACTTACTGCATGCATAGTGGAATGCCAACTGTTAATCTAGGAGACAATGAGGAAAGCTTCCGAACAACCCTCAACAGGGCAGCTTCCGCCTGGCTCGTGGTTCGCCGTAGACCACAACCTCTTTTTCACCCAGGAAATGAGGTGGTGCCATCACCCTTGCCCAGGGGGTTCCCGACCTAGCACTCTCTCAGACTAAGTATGAACTTAGTGACTGTCATACTGAATTTCGAAGTTCAAAATAGCGATGAACTGTAGCCCTAAAGTACTTATGAAAACAAATTTTGGTGTAATTAGGTATACAATTTTGGTGATTAGTAAAACCCTACCAAGCTCACCAAAATTGCTCCACCAAAATTAGTATCACGTCAAAAAGAAAATATTTAAAAAAATACGATACATAATATATATACTTACTGCCAGTTGTACTAATCAGTAGTACTACTGATCCACTACGCATAGTTGTTATAATACACAATACTGAACCTATACACTATACTTAAATATTAAAACATACAATAAGAATAAACTGTTTTAAATTATCAACTCAAAAATTGCAAGATTTTTGTCAGAAGTTTATGAAACGACTTACTTTCGTGTTTGGCAGGAAAATTATACGGAATTGGGGACAACTGGCACTGGTGCGTGTGAGCACCCAACTGAAAGTTCCGAATGATGTTAGTATCGTCCTTAAAGGTACTTTCAATACGACTCCTTTAACGTTTTTATAAATTACACCAAAATTTTACATTCACCGCGGACGCATTTTATAAATCTTTTTTCAGATAAAGTATAGCACTAAATACTACGAATTTAATTATCGAGGATAGCAAAAATAATGCAGAATCGAAATAAAATGGGATATACTTGGTAAACTAATGGAGTTTTGATTAAACTGGTTATTCCCAAGAAAACAGGTTGTGGACGCGACACCAAGATTGGAATCAAGGCTGAAATATATTTTTAATATACAAATGAAAATATTTTCGAATATAATATATTGTTGCTTATAGAGAAAAATGGTATCTTTCTTACAAAAAATAATCATTATTATACGTTAACTTTGAGGTATGATTTTCAGCCACGCCGCATAAATTTTACGCTTGAGAAATTCACCCTAGTAGTATAAATAGTAATCTATACTATACACTCATCATCTGCATATAGACGCATTCTCCTGATTGCATCCGTGGCCAAGACGACCTCGGAGCTCAGGGTCCGCCTTCCGGCTCTTCCTTCTCCACTTCGCACGATCTTGGGCGTCCATGGTAGTGAGACCATTAGCACGCATATCACCCTCCACGACGTTAAGCCAGGACTTCTTTGGCCTACCCCTTTTACCTGGACCCGGCGGGGGTACCATTGCCAGGCATTTGTTCCCCACGTAGCCTGGCGGTTGCCGCAGGACGTGGCCGCACCAGCGAAGGCGGCTCTCTTGCATTTTATCCGCGATGTCACGGACATGGAGGCTGCCGCGGATGCGAGAGTTCCGTACGCGATCTTTACGCGGAACGCCGCACATCCACCGCAACATTTTCATCTCCGTGACACGCAGCTCTTGCTTATGTCGCTCGAGCAGCGGCCACGCCTCACAACCATACAAGAGAACAGGCCTAATGATCGTCTTATAGACCTGCCCCTTCAACCTGACTGGCATTTTAGGATCACAGGTGACGCCAGTCATTTTTCGCCACTTGGCCCACGCGGCAGCAATGCGTGCCTTGACGTCGTGGTCGATCTCACTGGTCACATGAAGTACAGATCCCAGGTATTTAACCTGGTCCGTGCGCTCGACCAAATCATCGCCTATGCGGACGGGTGTGGGATCTGTGGAGTTTAACGCTAAGTATTCTGTCTTCGCTACATTTAGCTTCAGACCGCCGTTCTCAAGCGCTTCTTTCCATCCTTTCACGCGTCGCACCAATCTGGTCCTGTCCGCGTCCATGAGCGCAATATCATCAGCATACATGAGCAACCACGGAGGCTGCTCATGTGAGTTTCTAATGCTGTCCGACAAAACATCTAATACCACGCTGAACAGGTAAGGACTAAGGACGGATCCTTGGTGTACCCCGACGGTGATGGGGAAGGCTTTCGAGTCGCCAACAGCAGTTCGAACCACGGAACCGGAATCGTAGTACATGTCTCGGATGGTGTCAATGTAAGTCTCTGGAACACCCTTGGCCCGCACTTACTATACACTAAGAGGTACTATACCTAACTCCTTTGGTTAGGTACTTAAGGTAAACAATCTCAATGTGTCTTTTAACAAAAAGGCTGGTTAAGGTTAAGTCCCCGCGGTGGTTTTCCCAAGCGACTACAGTATGAGGTTCTTCAAGAAGGGCATTAGAAGGTTTCTTCAGGGTCGGCAGCTCGAGTGTGACGCCCCTGGTGTTGCACACGTCCATAGGCCACGGTAACCATTTTCCATCAAACTCAAACTCAAAGTCTTTATTGTGCAACACAGGTATTATAAAGATGATTTTTTACATAATTTCGATCGATCAGGTGGGCCGTGTGCTTGTCTGCCACCTGAGGGGAAAAAAATGCGAAAGATTTGCCATACAACGTGGCAATATTGCCAGTCTTCTGGGAACATTACCACAAGAGGCATGCGATGCGGAGGAATTACACGACGCGTTCTAATTTTACTTTTTAGTTTCTAATTTGTTATTTTATTTTTAATTTTGTACTTAAATGTTAATTATATTCTGAAAATAAATTTATCATGTATCAAACCCATATTGAACAAATAAACTATAAAACTACTAGCTGTCCCGGCGAACTTCGTACCGCCATATTTTTCCCGTTCCCGCTGTACCTATTTTCTCACCGTTTAAACCTTCCCTGGACATCCACGAACATTTCAAGACCAAAATTAACCAAATCGGTTAAGCCGTTCTTGAGCTGTCATAAACTAACAACGAAAAGTGGCCTTGATTTTTATACGTACGTATATTAGAATTTAGGTAATTGGTGGTAGTGGTTCTGCTATGCTGTGGTGGTGCTATTTCGGTTTTTAGTTACGATTTTAAGTGACTTTTTGAACAAACAAAATAAACTTAACAAAAGTTTGTAAATAAAATATATTAAATAAAAGACCTAAAAACCTAAATACCGGTAGTGCCATGGGTAAAGAATTTTATCCTTGACACTACCAGTAGTGCCACGGGGCAGTCACCGGAAAAAAATGCCCAACACGCAGCAGTCGACGGACGGCGCCACCTGTCGGCCACGTCGTGCGACGCGACGCCCTCCCTCTGACTGTGCACCTCGGCCGCCTCACCTCGCAGCTCGCGTTCTACGTAGTCTGTGTACTAACTCACAGATGGCGCTCCTATTGCTTGGTCGCATAACATTTCATTACTTTTCAAATATCTTTTTCTACTAATTGTATCACTATGAAGGTGAATTTCAACATCTTCGAATTTTTACTTAGTTTAGTGATATTGTTTTCACCATTGACACTCGAAAAAGGGCCCGTGATTCATCAAAAACAGTGAATAAAACGCTCTTTGTTTCACCGAGTGAATAAAAAAATTTGAATTTGGAACATGCGCGAATGTACGGATTCTAGTGAAACATGCAAAGAGATTGCACACTCTCACTATAAAAACGTACTAAAAGTCACCTAAATTTAATAACTGGCTGGATGCAATGTGGCTGTTGGAATTAAGAAAAAAAAATGCCGCTATTTTCTGTGTAATTTTCCTTGTAAAAGTTTCTGTTTGTCTCATAATCATAAAATGACTTCTCGAACGCGAAAAGACTCCTGAGTCTTTTATTACTGATAGTCTCTTTTATTACTGATAATTAGCTGTTTCTTTTGTATACTATCCATAACAAAATGTAATTCATAATCACAGAGTAGTCGTTTTCTCGTAGTCAATGGTGAAAAGTTGAGTACCTAACACGTGAAAAAAGAATTCATCTCGGCTCTTGTATCCCTCGATCCACTCAGGTTTTTATCTAGAACCCCTCGCTACGCTCGGGATTCTACCGGAGAAACCTTCACTCCTCTCGGGATACAACTTGGTGCCTCGAAAAGAATTCACCTTTTTTTCACTTGTTGGGTAATCTACTATTGTTTCTAATTATTTAGAAATACGCATTTGGTTGGATGAAATGCTAGAGAACTCTAATAAATTAACTCTGAAAATCACTTATTATAAATTATAGACACCAAATAAATGCTTATTACCCCAGCATAAATCGGACCTGCGCAGCAACGTACCCCTACCTCCGCCCCCGGGAAGGTGAGGGTTCTCTCAAAACCGTAAATGACCCAGGGTGAGCCAAGAAAATAACTAAACTATAAACACAAAACACAACGTAGAAGTCTTTCTCTCCACACATTTGCAGTAGGTACGCGGAACGAGCGTGTGACCTTACGTGCATGCTCAGAGTCATTCTGAGCGTATGATTTTGTATGGAGCGTTTTGGGAGCTCGAGAACATTGATATAATTTAATTTCCGATTCAAATAATAAAACTATTTGTCGTAAGAATATTTCACTTTAGCAGTTCATCATTAAGTCGACTCTTATTTTGTGTACTGATTTTATCTCTAAGTCCATGTCACAAAGATCTCAGGTCGATGTTATATAATACAGACTACAGCAAGTGCTTTGATAAAATAAATCATAAAATACTTATGCGCAAACTGTCGGCTGTGGGTATAAGGGGAGATCTCTACAGGTGGTTCACTTCGTATGTTGAGAATAGGTGCCAGACAGTAGTTTTGAATGGTTTCTCATCAAGAGCAATGCATGTTCCTTCGGGTGTTCCTCAGGGATCCTTACTTGGGCCCTTGTTGTTCAACATTTTTGTCAACGATACCACTGAGTGTTTTTGGTGGTCAAGTATCTTATTGTACGCAGATGATATGAAAATTCTAAAACAAGTGAACACCATTGCTGACGCTCTGTCTCTACAGCAGGACTTGGATAGATTTCAAAATTATTGCATACTAAACAAACTCGATTTAAACGTATCCAAATGCTCCGTTTGTAGTTTTACCCGCAAACCGCAGCCTATTGTATTTCCCTACAAACTACAGAATACACCCTTAATCAGAGTTAATACTGTTAAGGATCTTGGAGGTAGGTACTTTTGACTCCAAACTCATCTTTGACTCACACATCGACAGTATTATTAACAAAGCAACAAAAGTACTTGGTTTCATATTGAGAATCTCATCAGACTTTAAGCACATTAAAACAATTAAAATTTTATATATTGTTCTTTCGTTCGCAGTCACCTTGAATATGCTTTGCAGGTTTGGAACCCGATTTACGACGTTTACTTATATTGATCGATTAGAAGGTAAGGACGTAAGTTTTTAAGGTACATTCAATATCGCTTGAAGTGTTTTTTGCCTGATTACCATGCACGTTGCAAAAAACTTCATTTTTTGGCCCCGGCGGCGCCTGCGCAAATGTTGCTAAATAACTTTTGAGTGTTGGAGCAGGCGCCTAAGGTTGTTTCACTGAAAATATTGAAGCATCGCATTCTGACTTCTGAGAGATGATGATTCTTGAGAAAGAGATGCGCTTCCGTCCTTCGTAGGATGCGGGAGAGCTCCCACAGCATCCTGAGCGCATTAGCTGCCAAGTGGGACGGTCTGATGCTGGGTACGAGCGCATGTGCTGTAGCGTGGGCAGTGTCTTAGATCCGTATTCTAGAACACCACTCAGTCATTATCTGAGGCGTAGACATATCTCTTCGCTTTCCTTGGACCAATGAAGTCGATGAGTATGTTTACAGCATTTCATTTTGGTCTCGTGCCATCTTTTTCCTGCGATTTCATTGCTCTAAGAGATGTCTCGATTGTGTAGATGTCCACCATGCTGAAGCCGCTGTCCTCAGATAAATCGAGATTCAGGACTGAGTGTCGTTATAGAATACGGGCCTTATGTGTCTTTTACACGAGGCGAGTTTCTCACCCGCATATTTATTCTGAATACTTTGACTTTCAAGATTGTAGTCTCAGCGGTTTAGGTTCTGCGTTGAAGAATATGTCAGTGACTCGGACAACCAATTACTAGGTAGTGTAAATAACGATGTACTCAAGTGCCGCGCGGTACGTTCAGCCGTCTCAGCACTACAGTGATCTACACCTTGCAGTCGGCACTTGACACCGGCGCGCGGCGCGCGCGCAGTGCTGAGTGCTGAGTGCTGACACGCGCGACTCGGTTCAGTTCGTATCGTTGATGGAGAGCCGTGCGCCGGCCGCCGCCACCTGCAGCCTGTAGCGCGCAGCACGCACCACGTGGCGCGCTAATGTGCAGCGTCCCCCGCCGCCGCAGCACCACGCGCGTCTCGCCGAGTCGTTGTCCGCTGCGCTGCCTGCGCCTTGTGCTCATCCTTAATAGTTTAATCGTCCGGTTCCTTGCGGCGTTGTTCGGCCGTATTGTGCAAGTAACAGGGACGCATTGTTCAAAATTGTGTCCGCGGTCATGAGCCCCGTGTAGATCGCAGCGGTGCGCGGCGCGGGTGTAGTGACCTTAGTGCGGTGTGAATTGCGAGCGCGATATCAGTGGCGTTATCAGTCCGCGATTAGATACCGCGACGAGCGCACCTCTGCGCCGCGCGCCTGCACCTGAGCGAGCGCCCCGCCATGAGGAGCAAGGACCGCCTGGCCGAGCTGCGCCGGGTGAGTACGAGCACGTCGTAGCGCAGGCTGGGGTGCCGCGGCCGGGCGGCCCACTCTGCCCAGGACCGAGGTTATCTGTGTCATGTTTGTGTGTAGTGCACGGTGTACTTTGCCGCATGACATCATGCGTGCCTACTGTAAACAAACGCTGCACATACAGGTATTTGCTCGATCTACGCGGCCAAAATTATTTTAATGCATAATTGGTATCTAAACAAGATAAATAAACAATAAAAATACTTATTTTTTTAAATAATACTATATTTTACAAAAAACGCCTTAGTGGAGTACCTAGTATAGTAATATAGCTTTTTTTAAGTTAATTCATCGCTTTTTGATGAATTTTCTATTATTGGATTGTATTCTGCAGACACAAACAGCCAAAGTTTCAGGCAAAAATGTTTTCGCTTTCCTTTTTTTTATATTTCGCATGCTACTTAGCAGAGTTCTGCTCAGTTCAGATCCTCTGCTAAGTACATACATGTGTAATGTATATACTTAGCAGAGGATCTGAACTGAGCAGAATCGGTTAATTATATCTTGATTGCAATTTGTCCTCGAACATTTTCTTGCTAAATCTTGATGGTAACAGCTGAAGTGTTTATTTCTAGCCACAGCTGCATCTCGGAAAGCTCTCCTATTGACAATAATGCCTTTTCAATTATGACTGCGCCATAATCGTTATCGTACACGATTCTTCATGGCTTTTTGTAATGCACTTTAACACGGAAAAAAACCTTATTGGTCTTTCTCATAATCTCGTACTGTCCTTGTGTAAAATCGGCATCTATAAACATTTGCAAAGCCTGCATTGGTGTCAAGGAGGACTCCTCTTTACTGGGTCGCGTAAGCAAAAATGCCTTTATCTTTTCGGACAATTGATGCATCTTTGTTACCAGATCTACCCAGTTCCACTTTCGCAGCATGTATAAAAGTCTACTTTTCAAAGTTAGAACGTAGTTCTTCAGTCTTTTGCCTTTTGCTCTGGCTCTTTTTGAGAAGTTTTATCAACAGGTATTCCAAAAGTGCCTTCCAGCCAAGACCGGTTGTATTTTATAAATTTATCTTGAGCTTTGGTTCACCTTTGTTTTATTTCAGATTGCAAATCATGAATTTGGTCGTTATTGTAACCTTCACATGACAAAAGTTTATCTTTTAAATAGTTTAATTTGGCATCTAAAGTAAGGAAATTTTCTTTCTTTATTAGATCAAATAAGTGTTGGCGTGTTACAACTCTTACTCCTGATGCATCTTCTGAACCTAAAACAAACAAATACAATGTAGAAAGTCACTAAAAGATATTTCCTATTTTAAACGATATTTAGCTGAATCTCTTCAATACCTCTAAACTGTATTTATCCGGACGTATCCGGAGATGATTTTCACTGTATTTACAAAGTAAAGGATCAGAGAATAACCTACAATACAAATTATAGCCGGATCTAACCCGATACATAAACAAAAACACTAGCAAAGATTTTTTTTTGAAATAAGTTATGGTGTGAAAATGGGTTTTTTTATCACTACAAAAAAAATATAGCTTGTTAATTGATCATAATTTTATTTATGCATTTTATAAGTCTTTTACCTTGTCCATCAGAATCCATCACTTTCAATTCGTAGGAAGAACTTGAGAATTTAGAAACACACTTCGAAAGTTTGATGTTTAGAAAAGCGCCAACATGAAATACGCACACTAAGTGAAACGGTCAAATTGCGACTGATGCCACAGAGGCGGGGTGTAAGGTAGCAGGTAGATAAAGCATGGGTATTGTGCCAGGGTTCATATTCTGATCGTGGAACTAGTTTTTATGAATGTTATTGAATTTTTGATAATGGGACTTTTGGCCGCGTAGATCGAGCAAATACCTGTATGTGCGCTGGCAGCTCCCTCGTGACACCGCGGCACCGGTGCGCGACGTGCTGTCAGTTAAACTCCCTGGGCCTGGGCTCGGTGAAGTATTAAGGAATGCCACGAGAGTTGCTCGCCACCGCGCTGCTGCTCTCGAGTGTATCGTAGATTCGTCGTCGTACATAATGGCATAGGATTTTCACTCAGTCCCTTCATTGGCTTCGCCCGGCCTGCTGGTTAGATATGACCAGCGTACCATAGCGTCGCGTCGCATCTGTTGGTGGTACACAACAACTGGATATCTATATTATGTTATCTATACCTAGATGGTATACGTAGAATTCTGACGATGTCAGCATGTTGGGGGAGAGTGTACTCTATGTCCTACTACTGGACATTTTGGGATTTGGACATTATGAACCTAAAGGATTCAACCTTTTAATGTACAAATCTCAGATTAATAGAATGTACAAATATTATAATTAACATTTATTGTACTAGTCCATAATATGATACAAATGTTAGAAATTCAAGCAATGTCAACAAAATAGTAGTATCAATTATGACAATAAAACAATGAAATTAATTATGTCAATGAAAACATTATGAAAATAGCACTCGCAGTAGTGTCGGACGGTGGAAGTGGTAGAGCGCTGTTCCCTATCTCGCGGCGCGGGGCGGCTGGTGCCCCGGGGCCGGCCGGACGGGGCGCGGGGGCTGCCGGGTGCGACGGAAGTGCTTTGTCGGGTAACCTTAGACTCCAGTAATGAGCAGTTTTCCAGTAGGTATTTATAGCGTTCCTAAAGACAAGCTAGATGTCGCAGCCGGCACTTTTGGTAAGTAGAGTGTGGTCTCACATCTAGTGTTCCCTAATTTATGGAAAAAAATGTTCTTCGGTTTTGTAATGATTTACTTTACATAAATGTTTTGTCATTTTTTTGATAAAATTATTTTAAATATAATATTATTTAAAATTACAGACAGGGACGCGAAAAGAATTAAGCGTTTTATCATATTTTATCTATTGTAATATGGGTAAATGAAATTAAACTTAGGCAACATCGTACAAATAAACCACAGAGTACATTAAAATTACCAAAAGCTATGCTAGCGCCATCTCTTGATGATTTAAAAACCAACTGATTATTATACCTACTGGAAAACTGCTCATTGATATCCGATGCGCCAGGCGTGCGATTTTAGTCGGTCCGAGTCCGACGAAACCGCGCCCGCTGACCGATGGGGTGGTATCCGTGGGGATTCCCGCTCGAAAATTAAAAAACTGACCAATCGAAATTAAGTTGTATAGCAGGCGGTACTCATTAATTTCCTTCCGGTTTATGATTGGCAAGTGGGTACCTGTACCTGCACCTGTACCTGTACCTACCTCCTGCTATCAAACTGGTTTTGATCTTTTCGATCTAATAATTTAATTCTGTTTTTATGAAATAATAATTTCTTTTATATTTCAAGATAAGACATGACATGTGTACCGGATTACTAGTAACTCGACCAATTCCTGTCAGGGGGTGTTGGAGGAACAAAAAATAGAGGACAAAAATCAATTTTGTGATTTTTTTATTTTCTACGAACTAAGCTTATATCGATTTACGCACAAGCGAAGTCGCAGGTACAGCCGGTAGCCATCCCTTTAGTTAAAATGTAGGAGACCTGCTGATCTACATAGAGATTTGCGGTGAACTGAATGTGTGCCGAGAAGTCGATGTGTCTGTACGTAATGTCCATGGGCTGTTAGTGAATCCCACGTCCAGTTAAGTGCCGCGTTACATTTTGTCATACTCACATTTATTGGTCAGATGGTCAGCGCTTCCCTCATAACTGATATTGCATCACACCCACCGCGGGCACGCGGGGTATTGTCTTTACCGTAACACTCCCACGCGCGTCTCATCGTCTACTCCCGGGAGTGTGCGGCACCCGGGCGCTGACCTGAGGACCCACCATGAGACGTACAGATAAACTAAGGCGATCAGTGCCACGTACTAGCCGTACTAGGCTTACACTGTTTTACAGACAAGACAACGATTAGAAGTAGTTTTAAATAAGTACTAATATGTTTCAGCTGGCGAATGGCGCCGCGGTCGGCGTGTACCACGACACCGTGGAGGTGCTCAAGGACCCTGGGCAGCAGAACGCCGAGATCGAGGACATTTTTCAAGAGGTCAGTGCCATAAGTACTGTCTATGCGTAGAGGAGTCGGTTTGTCTGCGCGGCGTATAGGTATATGGCACGCGCCTGTCACTGACACCACGCGTTTAATTGTATTTAACGAGGTACCTAACGAGTTAACAGCGCGCTCATTGCTTTTATGAGAGCAGTAGTAAGTAATTAGCGAACAACAACACGACCCTGGCCGCGCGCCCCGCGCGCCGAGTGCGGCCCACGGCCCACGGCCCACAGTGAGACCTGCGGGCTGCGGGCAGGGACAGGTTGTACTGCGATGTTTACTCCTGGTACGAGTAGAATGTTACGATATGAACTCTGAACTAATCGATAAATGGCCCATGGCCTTTAATACTTGTGTATCAGCGTCATAATAATGATTTGTGTGTCAACAACTGAACATGTGCACACACAATGTGCACATTCACTTCACAGTGATGATTCGCGATACAAACAGTTTATGTGCTGCGGCAGCGTGTAACCGTACACCGACTGTGGTAGTCCGAGAGCTGGTACGATTTTACAGTACATTCTTGAGGCAGACTGAAAACTTGGCACACAACTCTCCTGTATACCCCAACACGAAGCTGCAGACCTGGCTGGTGGGTACGGGGGCTAAATCAACCCCTGAACTTTTGATACAAAATTAAAAATAAAACTAAAAAAATATAACTAGCCTTCCGCCCGCGGCTCCGCCCGCGTGCATCTCGGTTAACGCGATCTTTGCTCATATCTTCGGTTCTACTCAACCGATTGCGATCAAACAAACGTAAGATTTTAAGTCTGAGTAAGCCCTTTCTAACAAAAAAACCCGATCAAAATCCATCCAGTAGTTTTTGCGTCCATCGCGGACAAACAGACAGGAAATTCAAAAAAATATATGTTCGTGTTCAGTATCGTTAACATAACATAACCCAAGTATTTTTTTTAAATATCTCCAATGTACAGACACGACCACTTTACAATTATATTATAATATATATATATTATATATAATATCAGTTTGCCTCAAGAATGTACCTACTCAAAAATTGTACCAGCTCTCGGATTATAGTGTTTGTGCAAATAAGTAAGAGGCGGCATGCGCGCGCGCACAGGCACAATGCGAGAGCTCATTGCGAAGCTTTTCGGTTATTTTATTACTATTACCTAGTGAGTGTCGTCGATCACGCCAACAAGCCTTGACCCGGTGCGCCGGCGCACGCGGAGCCTGCACCGCGCCCTGCGCGACATTCATACGCTCACTCGCTTCATAAATTAATCGAAATGGAATCGTTGTAGCTTATAATATATTTTGGTCTGTGCTCTCACCATAACAGCAGTTAGTTACACGCGCACTCTCTGAAGGTTATATTAGTTATTGGGGTCTGATATGACTTTTCGAATGACGTTATTTTTGTACCTACATGAAATTTTAAACGAAAGGATTTTAGTACCTATCTACCTTTCATATTCATAAATACATAAGAAACGTGCACAAGCTCAAAAAATAAAATAGAATATCCGGACCTTTTTCAGGAAGCACTTTCAATCCGAATCAATATTCAATAGTGCGTTCCGCCGTCTCCACTCTCACCTCAATTCGGCTGTCTGAGTCACACACAACTCGCGCCTCGGCCTCGCTCACTCAAGTCTGGTCATATCATATATTTGCTTAGCAAAGAGCAGTGAGGAAGGCTCCGCGCTCCTGGGCCGCGCGAGCTGCTCGAGCCCGCCTCATTGTACAACTATGCGTAATGAGTCGGTATAAGTGGGTCGGTACATTGGAGTGCTCTAATTTACATCGACATAAATATGGTTGCGACCAGTTTCCCAAATGCGTACATATACAATATGGATACGACATATGTGCAAATACTGAAACCGCGAAGCATCCTGGTCCGTAGGAATAGAACCAAATTAAATTTAAACTTAAATTCCCTGATTTATAAAATCCGAAATTTTCTAACAAAATAATTAGGTATTAAAATAAATGTAGAAAATGCAACCACTTGTATAAGTCATTAAATAGTTTCATCCATTGCTTTAAAGTCATTGACTGTGTCATAAGCTTAGAGTATACATTGCTGTAGAGCGCGCCTTACAAGTATGAACTGCTATCACGGGTATGAACAGTACCGAGGCTCCTAGCTCAACCTCAATCAGTAGCAAAACAATACCCGTCAAAATTACTTCGCAAATACTATTTAATTCGATATGTTAAGTCAAAATTTTATGCAACATCGTATATTTGTAGTAATAATGACGCAAAAATACCGCAAAATGACGCCATTTTTTTGTATTTTGGCTTTAATTTTATCCATGCAAATCAAATCGAACAAAAAACTTCATAACAACAAACTACATTAATAAGTGCATCTATTGATATTTTCAGTAATGCATGAAACGTCACTATAGGTGCGCTATACCATCGCAAAGTATCTGCTAACACTCAGCGCCAAAGACCTGAGTGATAGGCGCGCTCTATATTTGTAATGTATACTCTAAGGTCATAAGTCATTAATAAATACGCACACACCTTCACACACACACACAACAATAGGCATAGTAGGTAACTTACTTGAACAGCTAAGCGGCAACATTTGAATGAAAATTAAAGTTTCATTGATAACTGCGATTCTACAGAGTGCTCAAAGTTGTTCAAATTCTATAAAATTAAAACTCTAGTTTCTGCCCTTAATACTGGACCAATTTTGTTCAAACTTTTCCTGCTTGAAGCTTAGGGGGTACCAAGTATATGGTTTCAATTATTGCCTATATGTCGTATCCATATTGTATAAGTAATATTTCTTTAGTGTGTCCTGCCGGTTACGACTTACGACTCGTCACGGTGCCGCAACGTGGACGTCAGCGTTGGGCTAGTGCTCTAACTGCTCGCTGAATACGTAGAGGTAGGAGAGTAAGAGGATAGGCGCGGCCGCCCTTGGTCTAAGCGCTTGCAACACCAGAGGCGGCCATCGTGCGGATCGTGCCATGGCCGTGCTGCCTGCGCGGAGAGCTGGGGACCCACAGCAGTTCCAGCGGCAGTACCGTGCGACATACAACATTATGATACAATACAATGAATACAACTGACTGCTACTCTAGCAGGAGTTGCGCTGCTCCCCCCCCCCCCGCCGCCGCCGCCCCGAGCACGGCGCGCGGCATCGGCTCGCAATGAAACGAGCAGTTAAGGATGACCGAGTGTAATCATTAGCGCCTGTGGCGGAGTGACGGTCAATGTTCGATCCCCGGTCACGCACCTCCGACTTCGTTTACGTATTAGACATTAATTAACACATACACTAACGGGAAGGAAAACATCGCGCGGCAGGGATAGACCCACTTTTTGTATGAATCTTGTTTTTTACATTCGAGAAAAATCTAAGAAACAGTGAATCATGAATAATCACGATGATGCAACAACGACAAAAACATGAAGTTCAGAAGTAAAGCTACATATTAGGTATATTACTTATACTATATATGTATAGTAATTGTTGGAAGTGAATGATGCAATAGTATAATCACGCGAGCCGCTCTGGCACAGCTCGAACCGACGACGACGTGGCGCCGCACTCCCACTGTGTCAGTCCTGCAGCTGCTGGCCGGTGCTATAGAGTATAGAGGATAGGTGTACCTATTTACACTAGTTTTTGTTATTTGTTTAATTAATTTTTACTTCGTACCTATATAGGTAATAGTAAAAATATAAATAGGTACCTACTCCACGGTTTTTCCCATTGGTTAGATTGATGGTCAGATTAGTCTGACCAACGGGAATTTTTTTCCCGTTGGTCAGATCAGCCAGTACACAATAGTGTTAACGGGAATTAAAGCGATCATGGTACAGGTAAAGTAGGTACAACATGGTACGGGCAATATTCCGTTCCGTCATCATCATCATGTCGTATGGCTTTTGCTCGAGTCCTCATATATTATGTCGACGTCCAGTTGGCGAAGCCAGTCTATTGCTGCCGGCGTGAGGTCATGTAGCTCACGCATTCCTCCAGGGAAACTATAGAGTGGACACTCCTCTGCGATATGCATCGTGTGGCAGAATACTGCGCACCAGTGAGGCACCGAAGCGTGCACACCACACCCACAAAGTTGACACCCAACTGCACGAAGCCAAGCGTAAAAGTAAAAGTAAAGTAAAGTATATCTTTATTGTGCACACCAAGCGTACCATAACAGGGCTGATTAAACCAACTCCCCTACCATGGCTTCCTGTTCTGGCGCACATCCCGCCTCCAGAACTACGAAGGTATCAAGCTGCGGCCAACGAGTGGAAAAAATGCTGGCAGGTGACCAACGGAGAGCCGATGCCAGCACGAAGGACACTTGACGACCTGCCACGCGACCGTCTGATCTCAAGGTCCCCAATCTGGTCCGACAGGGCTCTTATGGAGGAATACGACCTTGCAGAGCAGTAGCGGGCGTCATGGGAGACATTTCAGCACCATCCCTGGAAGGACCTGGTACCTGACCCCACCACTAAGCCGCCCGGTTTTGACAGTTGTTGCACGGTGTGGTCAAGATTCAACCGGTTCAGAACTGGACACGGGAGATGCAACTACCATCTTCACAAGTGGAGACATAAAGAAGCGCCGGACTGTGATTGTGGAGCTCAAAAGCAACATTCCGTGAATGTCTTTGTGAGCATTGATTTATTTATATATTTGTCTCAGTGAATGTAAGTAGGTGCATCATATCATAGGCAACCGACGGCCCACAGACGTAACTTCATCCTCCGGTTCCGGCGGGGGAGGTATCCGTGGGGATTTTTCGCACAATAAAAAAAAGGTGCATCATAGACAGCAAGACTAAACCAAGCCTTAATCAGTAGTTCTCCGTCTACTCGTATATAGTGTCATCTGTCTGTAGGCTGGTCATTGACTGACTGTATAAACGTTGTTCAAAAACATTTTCGTTTTATTAAATTCCTGCTCCCGTGCGTCTGTGGGTGCACGTTGTGTCAGCCACTTGTGTAAGCAAGTGTCCTCTGGGCTCGGAAGACTATCCTCGACGATATACATACCTGCTCTCCTGCTCTACTATATTATCACACATTAGTGACGCGTGCGTATGCTCGTCCTTGCAGGTGGAGCGCATGCGCGGCTGGATCCACCACGTCAGCGGCAACACGCAGCTGATCCGGCGCCTGCACGCCGACCCCACCTTCCACACCAACAGACGTAAGTTCCCCGACGCCTCGGTGACTGGGTGCGCCGCGCTGTAGGCGCCCTGGCAGTACTGGCACTGAGCGCGCGCCTGTCCGCAGAGCTGCAGGAGCAGCTGGAGAGCGCCGTGACGGCGTCCAACGCGGCGGGCCTGAAGCTGTGCGGCGCGCTGCGCCAGCTGGAGGCGCGCGCGGCGGCGGGTGCGGCGCGCAACGACGCCGCCGCGCGCATCGCGCGCCTGCAGTACGCCGCCACGCGCCGCCTCTACGCCGACGCGCTCGACGCGCACCACGCCGCGCTTGACGCCGTGCGCGCCGCGCAGCTCAGCCTGCTGCACGAGCAGATCCGCCTCAGTACGTACGCAGCGCATACTCGCACTGGACGGAGCACAGTGGCTGAACGTTTTGGGGACACTTCACGGAAAGCGGACAGCCAAAGAAATGATCGAGAATCACTCTAATACAATGCTCAAAATATCGATTTGAAATTTTGACTTCCGGTTTATCACTTGTACGCAAAAAAATTCAATTTTAGAGTTCGTCCAAAAAATTAAAGACCTCAACTTTTTAACTCTAAGAAACGATACTTTTTAGTTTTTTTTACAAATTAATTAGATGGCATTAGAAAGTTTCTTCAGGGTCGGCAGCGACGAGTGTGACGCCCCTGGTGTTGCATACGTCAATAGGCCACGGTAACCACTTTCCATCAGGTGGGCCGTGTGCTTGTCTGCCACCTAAGTGGTATAATGATACAGACAATAAGCATTTTTAAAAGCTCAGAACAGCAAATGCTTTATTGCCGAATATTACCTAAGCTTTTAAAAAAAATCCAAGAATTTTTGGACGCTAAAGGTCTGATTCCGAAGCCGACCGCATACGACAACTGCCGACGCACGCAGCACATACACGTAATTCATTGCGGCTTCTCAATGGTCCCCTTTATCTGTATCGGAGTTTAGCAAGTAATGAGTATGCTGTATCTGCTGCATGCGTCTGTCGTTGTCGTATGCGGTCGGCTTTAAAATCATACTTTTATTAACTGTATCAATTAATTGGTAAAAAAACTATAAAATATTATTTACAAAATATGTATAAACAAAATTCACGACCTCATATTTTTTTGGTTGTCCGATGTCCACTTCACGTGAAACGTCCCTTTGGCTGGACGGTGACTATGATGTGTGCCCGGTGCGTTACCTGATTGACCACCTTCCCCGAGAAACTGTCGTCTATAATCGCCCACGAAAACTACACAGTACACGATGCACTCGGTCAGCCAGGATGCGAGAGAAATATCTTATTGGGTAATCTTCCATGTCTGGTGATTGTGACCTAATGACGACGTGTGGCTTTAGTCGGCTCGAGTCCGTACGTATGACTGTAATACATGGGATTATTACGCCATTCGATAGGGTCGCTAATTAATAAGGAAGGAATTCTGGTGCCTCTGCAGCAGAAGGACAGACATGCAGTAAAATCATACGGCAAACTGTGCATGAAGTCATTATTAACTAAACACTTTTATATCTGATTTTATTTAGATTATTAACAACCGAAACCCTCACCTTGAAGCCCGAGCCGGCCCTGCCTCGCACTGCCATAGATTTGTTCCATGATGTAGTTAAAAACCATCTTTGAACTTAACATGTATCAAGTAACTTAACATTTTCATTCATACAGGGTGGATTGTTTGGAACCTGCCCGGAGGGACAGTTTCCTTTAAGTTTACGCTATCTCTATCATTTTGGGTATTTTCCCTCTAGGTCGGGTTCAAAAATTCTCCTGGTTGTGTCGGCACTTGTGAAGGGTCCCCTGCTAGATGTGCGGCGCGGTATATAATAGTGCGGTGGGTCACTCTTGTTTAGTTACCGACGGCAGGAGCAATCTATTTCACTATAAATGTGTGTTTTAAAGCGCCTATCTCTATACATAATCGTCAAGGTGTGTGCTGATGCTGACGAGTATTCTCATTTATTGCGCCTCGTAATGACTAAATAAATGAATATGTTGCACACAAGGCGGTGCGGCGGACCCGGTGACCCGATGACCCACTAAAAGAAACGTATAATCAGCTCAGCATGTTTAAAAAGGCCATATTGAGCAATTGCGCTAAAAACAAGTAACGTTATGAATTTCCAGAAGAGCTCAATCGATTCGAGAATTACAATAATTTGTTTACTACTAAGCAAGTTCGAATTTCATGTGCTTAGTTCTCTTGTGCCTAAGATAGCCTATTGCAGCTGAACCACACTTTCCGAGGTGCTCCCATACCGATAACCGACCGTTTCGAGCTTCTTGGCGTTTCTCTTAGTCCTACCTTCAACTTTGGCCCACACATTAAGGCGCTCAAGTAGCTGCCAAAACGCTGGGTATTCCATCGAGAGGTGCAACGGTACTTCACGCCGGTACAGCTGCTCATACTCTACCAAGCGCCAGTTTCATTATACATGGAATAATGCTCGCGTCTCTGTGACGGTTCAGCCAATACCAGCTAGAAGCACTTGAGACGATAGAGAAATGAACCAACAAGCTCATCAGCAACGATGATTTAGTCGAGAATAGGCTTCAGAGCCGAGAATATCGGCGAAGAGTTGCATAATCTCGGTGTTTTATCGGATGCACTATAGGGAGTCTGCGCTGGCGTTGCACAACCAAATTCCTCCAGGCTCCTTCCGTCATCGATCGATCAGACGCACGGCGACGCGCCTCCGATGCACCGTGGACACTTAGTGTCTAAACACACTATGCCGAAGTTACGCGACCGAAGTTCAGCGGCTGAATTACGTACTAAACGATTCGACGATACGTTCATCAATCATCATACAAAGAGTGGAATGCCCTGCCCGAATGTGTGTTTCCGGATAGCTACAACCTGGATGTCTTCAAGACTAGAAGAGTGAATAGGTTACGTCTAGGCAAGCTTGCTCCAACGTCGACAACTGTGCCCTACTTGCGGATCCATTCTACTCATAATATTATTGTGACACTGTTAGCATTCGCAGTCGGAACTTAATGTTATAGGTACCTAAATAGGTATTATACTTTAATTGAGTCGAATGCCTGGCACTCCTGGTAGGTATAGGTACGCCACAAATACGAAGAGCGTTATAAAAATGTATGGTGATTACAAACAGTGCCTACTCGGGGAGTAAGCAGTGCCCTCAGTGCCACGTGGAGGAATTCTGTGGCGGAAGTCGAGCGGCTGCATCGGTTTGATTCGCGCTAATGACGCCGCGCGCGGGGCAATGGTCGCGGTGCTGCCTCCAGTCCAGTTACCTACATTCACGAGTGACACACTAAATAACTAAATAAATACACGCAAAACGTCAGCTTCGGCCGACGACGGTGGAAGTTACTTTGGTACATAATTTTTTTTCGTGCTTGTATCCCCACGGATCTACTCCATCGACCATGGGGTAGAGCAGTACGTAGGTAGTGCCGAGCCGCCGTCACAGACAGAAGTAAACCGCCGCGCCGCCCGTCTCGTCGTCTCGAGTGTCAATTACCGGGATTTGAGGATATCCAATCAGTCCATTTCCCTCGCACCCCGGTGACGTAAGTTACCCATACCGGTAATCTGTGGTATTACGCATACGCAATACTATTATTTATTCTGTGCCCAATGCCCATACTGCTCGACTGTAGTAACTCCAGCTTTATTATATGTTTCTGCATTCCTAAGCCATTATGTGTTTCTGCATTTTGATTAGGCAACAATGACACTCTGGTCTGGTTTGACTACGAGTCCGCAATACAAAATGATATGTTAAATATTGCTTTTCATTTTAAAGGTTCCGTACCCAAAGGGTAAAAAGTGTAAAAACGGAACCCTGTTACTAAGGCTCGTCTGTGCGTCTGTTCGTCTGTCTCTCTGCCTGCAGGCTGTATCTCGTGAACGTGATAGCTAGTCAGCTGAAATTTTCACAGATGAGGTATATCTCGGTTCTTCCAGTGGACTAACTATTTTGTCACACTGCTGTGGTGCATTCCCATCGAATAACACCCAAACGAGTAACACAGTTGCCTCTATAACTACAAATACGAAATCAGAATAAAATAAATGTTTAAGGCCGGCGCCCATACTACAAACGGGATTTTTAGGGTTATTATTACGGAGCGTTTAACGCCCCTACGCATTTTTCAATCTAATCCATACTAATATTATAAATGCGAAAGTAACTCTGTCTATCTGTTACGCTTTCACGCCTAAACCACTGAACCGATTTTGATGAAATTTGGTATAGGGGTAGATTAGACCTTGAGAAAGGACATAGGCTATGTTTGATCGCGATAACCGACATCCACGCGGGCGGAGCCGCGGGTGAAAGCTAGTTTAAAATATTTAAGTTAAGACAAGAGACTAGAGATTAAAAACTTATTTCAGTTGCTCAATTTCTGCCTATTGCGACTACTGTTAGACTGCACGCAGTAGGCCTGCCGACCGCACCGCGCACGACGTGTGCCAGTACTCAGTGCTACACTAACGTGTGTTTTGTTTTAGCGAATCTCACGATATCGGACGACGAGTGCCAGAGCCTGCTCGATTCCAACAACATCTCGCTGTTCGTGGACAACGTGAGTTCACGACGTGTGCTTGTTTGTTCCCCCCACACCTGCAACTCTGAACTTCAGCCTCTAGTGTCTTTCTTTCTGTACCATTTCGAATTTCCCCATACTGTTATACCATTTAAAAAGACATCTTAGGTATATGTATATAAAAATGAACTGCAAATTCTGTTAGTCTCGTTAAAACTCGAGAACGGCTGAATCGATTTGGCTAATTTTAGTCTTGCAATATTCTTGGATGTCCAGGGAAGGTTTAAACGGTAAGAAAATATGGAAAAAGGATCTGAACTCTACCCGGGCGAAAAAAAATGGCGGTACAAAGTTCGCCGGGTCAGCTAGTAGTGTATAGTTTTCTTGAAGACGGCGCGCGGGCCGGCCGGCAGCTGGAGCTAGAGGCGGACGGATGAAGATGACGAACGAGAACGAAAGGGT
Source organism: Eilema depressum (assembly GCA_914767945.1). NCBI lineage: Eukaryota > Metazoa > Arthropoda > Insecta > Lepidoptera > Erebidae > Eilema > Eilema depressum. Next base: position 23,029,364 of record OU612020.1, read on the forward strand.
AGCTTTATGTGGTTACGTAGTCAACACGGAAGACTCCATAACCGTAACCACAAGCGGGTTTAATGGCAACAACCTTGAAAAATAATGTAGGGTCCTAAATTAGAATATGTGGTAACAGAGAAAATCTGAATATAAGCAAAAATACACCTTTGACAACTTTACTTACATTAATTTAATCAACTTGCACCACTAACTTTTAAACTCTCGCGTTTCATAATCTGTAAACTGGTCGAAACGTCAGGCAAGTTGATGTGAATGGAACAGCCAGTCCAGTGCGGTGTGCCATGTGTGATGGACGAGGCGGGCTCGTGCGCAGGTGAAGGCGGAGACGGCGGAGGCGCGGCGCGTGCTGCGCGACGTGGAGGCGCGCCACGCCGAGCTGGCGCGCGTGGAGGCGGCGCTGCGCGACGTGCGCGAGCTGTTCGCGCAGCTGGCGCACCTGGTGGCGGCGCAGCAGGAGCGCGTCGACAGCGTGGAGTACTACGCGCTGCAGGCCAGCGACCACGTGGGCTGCGGCGGACACCAGCTGCTCAAGGGCACCGTCAGCAGGACCAAGGCCAGGAAGGTAATGCCCGCTCGCTCGGGAGCGGCTCGCCGGAGCTACTGGCGAGGGGTAGGGTAGGCGTTTAATGAGCTATCCTGTGTTACAGAAAAAGTTAGGGCTCGTGGTGTGCCTCGTGGCGGGCTTCGCGATAGTGCTGCTCGTGCTGATCGTCACGTGACCCCGGAGCGCACGCGCTCGCGCCCCACCGTGCTAGTCATGTCGGTACTATGTTCCGCGCTAGTTTATGTCAAACTGTACAGATATTTATTATTAAACGTTAATTATAAACACGTCCACCATGGTTTCATTTCGGCGCAGCATGAAGCGCCGATCCGAATGAATGATATAATTTCTTCTCACGAAATACGGTACATTACAGCTACCGTGGCATACAGTTATGACAACAGGTAGCTTACTGTATGTCCATACATTCGTGGGCCTGAATGTAATAAGATGATAGTGGTCTCAATTAAGAGCTTACATAATTATTAATCCATCCCCGACAATTCTGCTGATTGTGGCAACTGGGAGCAGAGTTATAAGAGATTTAGTAAGTGAGGTGATAGTAATAGACGCTCCAACTTGGTCGGGCCCGACCATCCGACCGCAACCAAATTGGAATGTGTGTAGGGCGGTCGGCCCGACATAATTATTATTAATACTGGTCGGACGTGGTTGGATCGTCGACGCATCCGACAAGCCGCCATTGAATATCTCCGTCTCACCTAATTATTTCGTAATAGCATTACGTTTTGTTGCTATCTCGTCCACTCCACAGCAATTTGCTTTAAACAGAGGGAGATGGTGAGTACCGTCGGCTGGCCGACCGTCGGAATGTCTGGTAGCAATGTTGAATTGGTTGCTCGTCGGCGGTCGGATGGTCGGGCCCGACCAAGTTGGAGCGTCTATTACAAATAGATTATGATTATAACATAAATGGAATAATAAGGATGTCATAAGGATGTCATGTTAAAAAAATTCTTTAAATATTAATTAACTTTTATTCTGCTTCAATAATAATTAGAGTATTGTCTAAGAAGTGCGCAGGTGGAAATATATTACCTTATTTACTTCATTTTCTAGGCCACAATTCACACAGAGATCCATGTCAAAATCCAAAATACCGAGCAAAACTCAAACAAGTAAACAAGTTTATCATTGTACTTTAAGCTAACCAGGAGCAAGCTAGAAGTCCGTAAAGAGAAATCACTGTTAAGGGAATATAATCAAGAAATCAACTGGAAATACTCAAAACGCAGAAGTCAATAAATTGATCATTGGATTTAAACCAATAAACTGATACAGCATACTGATATAGCATACTTTTGTACATATTTTATAAACAATTGTATATCCCATAAGCCGTGTAAATATACAATTTTTCGATAAAATAATTCATTTTGAAGATTGAATAAATAAACTGATTAACTGAAAATGGAGCTGTCATAGAGTAAAGTAATACATCGGAAATAGAGGGCCCTCTCGTGAGTTTTTTATGTCACCCACCCAACTTCTATCAGAACAGAATCTACCGCCATCTATTAATCATATTCCGACAACTGCTGTTATTATACCATACATACCTATATTGTGCATACCTACATACATACTACATGCATTGGATATATGGATATATAACCCAAAACCGTTAGGCCTGTTCCTTTACGTTGAATTCATTAAAATTCAACGTAAAGGCCGCGCCGGTTTTAAGTTATGAATTATGACATAATAACTGACATTTTGTGTAAATGACAGCAGGTCTGTTTTACCGACTCAACATGCGGCGCCATCTATCGATCTTTGGAACCAGAGCCACAATTTATAATGACAGCTGGTCTGTTTTATCCGTTTTAGTATAGGAAGAAATGGTGTAGATGTCCCTTTTAAACTACTACCACAGATAACATAATACTAAAGTACTATGTAGTGAAGTTTCCGAGGGCTGGGAGCTGTCAGCTGTCACCAATGATAGTATTATTTTTATAGATACGTCATACACCAAGATGGCGGCTTTCAATAATGGCGCAAACACAACATATTAGCTACTTCTAAAAATACGTCAATGTTATTAATTTATATGAATTATGTTATTATTTATATTAATAATATTTATTTATTACGTATTTATTATTAAAAACGTTTTTTTTTGGGTGGCGCACTGTCGCGATTCTGATTGGTGCATAAAATGATGACCAAAAGTCATCATTTTTTTGTCGCCATTTTAGAGTGTGGACAACATATCTATAGTTTATAATATATCATTGGCTGTCACAGCTTAAAAATACAGTTGATAACCACAAGAAATAATTAATCGATTAACGGAAATCGATTCAGAATTTATTTTTATTACACTATTATTTCTTATTTATATTTTAAATGGTTATGACATACACGACACGTTTCATTTTACGCTGACGACTTAGCTCTTACGTCACAGAGGTCATTTGAGGAGGTGGAGACAAACCTGAATGATGCACTCGAGGAACTGAGTCGCTACTATGACAGTAATGGTCTGAAGCCCAACCCCTCGAAATCGCAGTCGTGCGCGTTCCACCTAAGCAATGGGTTGGCAAAGCGAGAGCTGAGGATACAGTGGCGCGGTGTTGGGATAGAGCACTGTTCGCACCTTAAGTATCTTGGAGTTACCCTGGACAGGTCCCTCACCTTTAGAAGGAATTGCGAGATGCTAAAACAGAAGGTCTCGGCCCGCAACAACCTTCTAAAAAGGCTGACAAGCACAACATGGGGGGCCGCACCGCAAGTACTGCGAACAACAGGGCTAGCTCTGTGTTATTCTGCGGGTGAATATGCCTGTCCCGTATGGGGTCGTTCCGCACATGCTGGGCTGGTGGATGTAGCACTAAATGAGACCTGCCGGATAATAACTGGTTGTCTCAAGCCGACTCCGGTACGGATGCTATATCCACTAGCTGGCATAGCACCTCCCAGCGTACGCAGAGACGTGGCGTCATCAATGGAGAGAGGCAAGCTGGAGCTGGAGCTCAGCGACATCCCATGCACGGCCATTATCACGTGCCTAGAAGATTGAAAAGCCGAAAGAGTTTCTGGGCATGCGTTGCTCCCGCTGATGGCGATCCCTCCAGGGCCAGAGTAAGAATTTGGAAATCGCGGAGCCCGCCACCAACCCCTTTCGTCCCGTTGTCGGAGAGTCTTCCCCCCGGACATGACCTCCCCTGGATCAGGTGGAAGTCCCTAAATAGACTTCGAACACAAGTCGGCCGAAGCAGGGAGAATCGGTCTAGGTGGGGTTACTCAGATGACGTGGACCTGGGGTGTGAGTGTGGGGTAGCTCCACAGACCATGGCCCACCTGCTAACGTGTGCTGCATGTCCATCTACCTGTACACCGGAGGACCTAATGAATGCCTCCGAGAATGCGATTCAGGTAGCAGCATACTGGGAAAATAGAATTTGAGAGAAGAAGCACCATCGATTCGACTGAATGAATGAATGGTTATTATCATTATTATGATTAAGTTTTGTTCACTCTGATTGATTTAATATCAAATTGTGATGCAAGTGTTTTAATACGCAATATTGTTTTAATCGTTTTAATAATTTTTAGTAATCGATATTTTATTTTGCTAGTGGAATAAACTTAGTTTTAAGATTTCTCGTCTTCCAGATTTTCAATTGAGCTGGTTTTTTTAATATTTTGAAATAGAAATAATACCGCTTTTTTTAAGTCATATCTCAACTCATTATTTTTGGCCCAGAAGTCCCCGTCTCCATTGGTCATTAAAGGGTATTACATTTACATTGGTAAAATAATGGGTCTGAATTATGTAGTTTCGAATGCCATATTCGATTTAGAAAGAGAAAAGAAAAATACTTCAAAATTTTATTCAAATGTAGGTATTGCAATAATTACTAATTATAATAACATTATAAAGGAATAACAAAGGTCCAGATCCTCGTGCAGCGAGAGATCATCTGCGAGTATTGGTCCGCTCTGCTTCATGATTCACGACCCACGAGTCACGAGTCATCACATTCATCACCAGGGGAGACGTCTAAGAACGCTTGTAGACGTCCGTTTTTCCATCGGATAACGGATCGTGTTTTTTGCCGGATCGCGATGGTGTATAGTCTATACTCAGACTAAAAGAATAAATCTTTAATTAATGTGTGTACATGCATCGGACAATTATGGTCCGTCGAAAAGTTGGGTTAGTGCCGAAGCCTCCGGCGCATCTGGACAGATTCTCAACTGGACAAATTCTCAATTGGACAGAGTATAGTCATGTAAAAAATATAACCCCCATTTACGGATTCCCCCCGGAATAGCGTTATCAAACAAAATCAATAGATACCGTCAATGAGAAAAGTGTTCCTTATATTTTTTATCTGTTTCTTATTATTACATACTTACAGGCGTGCGTACCAGGCGTTATTATGTATGTATACATATAATCACGCCTATATACCCCGAGGGTCAGGCAGAGGGGAATTAACACCCACCTTACACCAATTTCACCAAGCGGACTCAAGGAGATGGGGTGGCTCAAATTCTACTCTGCCGGGAACCACGCGGCATATATATCCTATATAAATACGTAAATAGATCACATAATTATACATGAATACATAGTGAAGAATGTTTTTAAACTGCATTAATCACTATTTTGCAAAAACCCCGCGTCGTTGGTTGCATAGTATTATCTATGATAGTTAATGATACTACCTAATAGCCATAAAATCTTTCAAAATATTACTAGAATACTGTTCATTTTTTATTTCATGTGTCATTCAAAATGTCACCCACTTATTAATCCTGTCGTGTCCAAAATCGTAGTAATGAAAATGAATAATAATTAATGTTATATTCTAGGCGTGATTGTATATTTAAAATAATTTGTGTGTTCCACCAATATCTTTGGAGCCCAAGACAACCTTAGTAACTCGAGTTGATACATACCTCAGACTATATCTTTTAGTCTGAGATACATACCTATTCGTAACGTAGTAATAATAATAACTCGTAGAATAATTTCAATCTTTTTTTTTTCAGATTAGGTACTGCAGAAGATTTAGTTTGCTAAACATATTTACTAAGGCGGCTATGGACGATGCCATTCTTAGTCCAGACTGTAACAGTGATCTCACCTGATAGTGATTACCAACAAGCTGCACTAAGTCGTAACGCCCTAATAGATTTTTATCTTATGGCAACTAACGAACAATGCCTTATGATAAGAGAAAATTCTATTGAAAATATTTTATTTCTTTATTAATTTATTTTCTTTATCAACTACCGTAATGGTATGATTCCGAAGCCGACAGCATTCGACAACTGCCGACCGACGCACGCAGCACATACACGTAATTCATTGCATGGTCCCCTATATCCGTTGGATTATCGTGAGATCCTATATCATGAGAACGTTATAGGGAATTAGCCGCTGCGCCGGGCGCGCTGTGTAAAGCTGCCGTAAACGCACAACGAATGACGTCACCTCTCGCTGGGTGGTCGAGATAATGTAAACAACACTTGAAACCATTTGACTGTTTAGTTTAGAAGTGTTTGCTACTGAAGATACTAATTCACGTATTTAAAAGATTTAAATATATTATTACAATGTGCAGTGTAGAAACATGTTGGCATTCCACAGAATGCTTGGGTATTCGGGTCATTACGAGCTGGCATTCTGTGGAATGGTTTGGCGCTCCGGTGGTTAGATAAGATTAATAAATATTAAATAAAAATGTTGTTTATTTGCTACTGGTAGCTAGTAGACAGACAGACAGACAGACAGACAGACAGACAGACAGACAGACAGACAGACAGACAGACAGACAGACAGACAGACAGACAGACAGACAGACAGACAGACAGACAGACAGACAGACAGACAGACAGACAGACAGACAGACAGACAGACAGACAGACAGACAGACAGACAGACAGACAGACAGACAGACAGACAGACAGACAGACAGACAGACAGACAGACAGACAGACAGACAGACAGACAGACAGACAGACAGACAGACAGACAGACAGACAGACAGACAGACAGACAGACAGACAGACAGACAGACAGACAGACAGACAGACAGACAGACAGACAGACAGACAGACAGACAGACAGACAGACAGACAGACAGACAGACAGACAGACAGACAGACAGACAGACAGACAGACAGACAGACAGACAGACAGACAGACAGACAGACAGACAGACAGACAGACAGACAGACAGACAGACAGACAGACAGACAGACAGACAGACAGACAGACAGACAGACAGACAGACAGACAGACAGACAGACAGACAGACAGACAGACAGACAGACAGACAGACAGACAGACAGACAGACAGACAGACAGACAGACAGACAGACAGACAGACAGACAGACAGACAGACAGACAGACAGACAGACAGACAGACAGACAGACAGACAGACAGACAGACAGACAGACAGACAGACAGACAGACAGACAGACAGACAGACAGACAGACAGACAGACAGACAGACAGACAGACAGACAGACAGACAGACAGACAGACAGACAGACAGACAGACAGACAGACAGACAGACAGACAGACAGACAGACAGACAGACAGACAGACAGACAGACAGACAGACAGACAGACAGACAGACAGACAGACAGACAGACAGACAGACAGACAGACAGACAGACAGACAGACAGACAGACAGACAGACAGACAGACAGACAGACAGACAGACAGACAGACAGACAGACAGACAGACAGACAGACAGACAGACAGACAGACAGACAGACAGACAGACAGACAGACAGACAGACAGACAGACAGACAGACAGACAGACAGACAGACAGACAGACAGACAGACAGACAGACAGACAGACAGACAGACAGACAGACAGACAGACAGACAGACAGACAGACAGACAGACAGACAGACAGACAGACAGACAGACAGACAGACAGACAGACAGACAGACAGACAGACAGACAGACAGACAGACAGACAGACAGACAGACAGACAGACAGACAGACAGACAGACAGACAGACAGACAGACAGACAGACAGACAGACAGACAGACAGACAGACAGACAGACAGACAGACAGACAGACAGACAGACAGACAGACAGACAGACAGACAGACAGACAGACAGACAGACAGACAGACAGACAGACAGACAGACAGACAGACAGACAGACAGACAGACAGACAGACAGACAGACAGACAGACAGACAGACAGACAGACAGACAGACAGACAGACAGACAGACAGACAGACAGACAGACAGACAGACAGACAGACAGACAGACAGACAGACAGACAGACAGACAGACAGACAGACAGACAGACAGACAGACAGACAGACAGACAGACAGACAGACAGACAGACAGACAGACAGACAGACAGACAGACAGACAGACAGACAGACAGACAGACAGACAGACAGACAGACAGACAGACAGACAGACAGACAGACAGACAGACAGACAGACAGACAGACAGACAGACAGACAGACAGACAGACAGACAGACAGACAGACAGACAGACAGACAGACAGACAGACAGACAGACAGACAGACAGACAGACAGACAGACAGACAGACAGACAGACAGACAGACAGACAGACAGACAGACAGACAGACAGACAGACAGACAGACAGACAGACAGACAGACAGACAGACAGACAGACAGACAGACAGACAGACAGACAGACAGACAGACAGACAGACAGACAGACAGACAGACAGACAGACAGACAGACAGACAGACAGACAGACAGACAGACAGACAGACAGACAGACAGACAGACAGACAGACAGACAGACAGACAGACAGACAGACAGACAGACAGACAGACAGACAGACAGACAGACAGACAGACAGACAGACAGACAGACAGACAGACAGACAGACAGACAGACAGACAGACAGACAGACAGACAGACAGACAGACAGACAGACAGACAGACAGACAGACAGACAGACAGACAGACAGACAGACAGACAGACAGACAGACAGACAGACAGACAGACAGACAGACAGACAGACAGACAGACAGACAGACAGACAGACAGACAGACAGACAGACAGACAGACAGACAGACAGACAGACAGACAGACAGACAGACAGACAGACAGACAGACAGACAGACAGACAGACAGACAGACAGACAGACAGACAGACAGACAGACAGACAGACAGACAGACAGACAGACAGACAGACAGACAGACAGACAGACAGACAGACAGACAGACAGACAGACAGACAGACAGACAGACAGACAGACAGACAGACAGACAGACAGACAGACAGACAGACAGACAGACAGACAGACAGACAGACAGACAGACAGACAGACAGACAGACAGACAGACAGACAGACAGACAGACAGACAGACAGACAGACAGACAGACAGACAGACAGACAGACAGACAGACAGACAGACAGACAGACAGACAGACAGACAGACAGACAGACAGACAGACAGACAGACAGACAGACAGACAGACAGACAGACAGACAGACAGACAGACAGACAGACAGACAGACAGACAGACAGACAGACAGACAGACAGACAGACAGACAGACAGACAGACAGACAGACAGACAGACAGACAGACAGACAGACAGACAGACAGACAGACAGACAGACAGACAGACAGACAGACAGACAGACAGACAGACAGACAGACAGACAGACAGACAGACAGACAGACAGACAGACAGACAGACAGACAGACAGACAGACAGACAGACAGACAGACAGACAGACAGACAGACAGACAGACAGACAGACAGACAGACAGACAGACAGACAGACAGACAGACAGACAGACAGACAGACAGACAGACAGACAGACAGACAGACAGACAGACAGACAGACAGACAGACAGACAGACAGACAGACAGACAGACAGACAGACAGACAGACAGACAGACAGACAGACAGACAGACAGACAGACAGACAGACAGACAGACAGACAGACAGACAGACAGACAGACAGACAGACAGACAGACAGACAGACAGACAGACAGACAGACAGACAGACAGACAGACAGACAGACAGACAGACAGACAGACAGACAGACAGACAGACAGACAGACAGACAGACAGACAGACAGACAGACAGACAGACAGACAGACAGACAGACAGACAGACAGACAGACAGACAGACAGACAGACAGACAGACAGACAGACAGACAGACAGACAGACAGACAGACAGACAGACAGACAGACAGACAGACAGACAGACAGACAGACAGACAGACAGACAGACAGACAGACAGACAGACAGACAGACAGACAGACAGACAGACAGACAGACAGACAGACAGACAGACAGACAGACAGACAGACAGACAGACAGACAGACAGACAGACAGACAGACAGACAGACAGACAGACAGACAGACAGACAGACAGACAGACAGACAGACAGACAGACAGACAGACAGACAGACAGACAGACAGACAGACAGACAGACAGACAGACAGACAGACAGACAGACAGACAGACAGACAGACAGACAGACAGACAGACAGACAGACAGACAGACAGACAGACAGACAGACAGACAGACAGACAGACAGACAGACAGACAGACAGACAGACAGACAGACAGACAGACAGACAGACAGACAGACAGACAGACAGACAGACAGACAGACAGACAGACAGACAGACAGACAGACAGACAGACAGACAGACAGACAGACAGACAGACAGACAGACAGACAGACAGACAGACAGACAGACAGACAGACAGACAGACAGACAGACAGACAGACAGACAGACAGACAGACAGACAGACAGACAGACAGACAGACAGACAGACAGACAGACAGACAGACAGACAGACAGACAGACAGACAGACAGACAGACAGACAGACAGACAGACAGACAGACAGACAGACAGACAGACAGACAGACAGACAGACAGACAGACAGACAGACAGACAGACAGACAGACAGACAGACAGACAGACAGACAGACAGACAGACAGACAGACAGACAGACAGACAGACAGACAGACAGACAGACAGACAGACAGACAGACAGACAGACAGACAGACAGACAGACAGACAGA